>CM059599.1:249790003-254790003 GCA_030412105.1 Cyclura pinguis | reverse complement strand
TTCCTGACCTCCCCCCTCCCTTGCTGGCTGCGGCTCGGCAGGGAGAGATTCCTGACAAGTTCTAGAGATCTTGTTTCTTTATTAACACTGGTTGAGATTCTATATCACCAACTGAGGCCATTTCTGCACTGAACTGTTATAGTGCTATTATTCCACTTTCAACAGTCTATGGAATCCTGGGGCCGCTTTCTAAACTGCAAACCCCAGGATTCCATAGGATGTTGAAAATGGAATAATAGCACTATAACAGTCTAGTGTGGTAATGGCCTAAGTCATGAATGCATAACTAAATATCATCTCCAGGCTCGACCTCCCAACTCTACCTTAACAGCCAGCAGACTCTCCTTGATGGAGTTCTTTTCTGATGGTAACTGGGGACCTGCAGGAGCCTAAGGAGCCCTTGTGGCACAGTGGTTAAATGCTGGTACTGCAGCCACAAGGTTGTGAGTTCGATCCCGCTGGGATCCAGGTTGACTCAGCCTTCCATCCTTCTGCAGGTTGGTAAAATGAGTACCCAGCTTGTTGGGGGCAATTAGCTAACACATTATAAACCGCTTAAAGAGCACTTAGCTGATAAGCAGTATAGAAATACACATGCTATTGCTATTGCTACAGGAAAACATTTCCAGGCTTCTCCCACCAACAATCTGCAGTGAGATCCTACTTCTGATTGTTTCAGCCTCATTCACTGGCAGGAGGGAGCTGGAAATATCATCATGCTGTGCCCCAATCACTAGAAGAAGAGACCTCCACACTGAGACCAGCTCCCTGGAGTTCAATGTGGATTTGGGAGGCATTCATGATCATTGCAATTGCACCATGATCATGAATACATCATATAACTGAATACAGAGAAGTTACGTATCCCTAACTCTATATTAGGAATCTGTAACCACAATACCAGATGTCATTTTCTAGGTGTATACTGTATATAATGTAAATCAACAAAAGTTCTGGGAAGAGATAAGAGAAACAACTTTGCTCCCAGTGACTTTTTAGATTAAGAGTAAACACTGATGCAACCAACCAGATTGACACTTGAGCTATGTGGCTGAGCACATCGGGCTTAGCGTGGGCTCGTAGTTTGATGACTGACTGTAGTTCAAACTATGTTTTCCATGGCATCAGTGCTGTAGCTTGGATAATGTGTACTGCATAATTTAAGTGGGTTGAGGTGGGATTTGGACTCATGGGCATAATGCAACCACCCCTTGACCATGAGGCTGTTAGCTTTGAAGGAAATCAGCTCATTGTCTCTGAATGCCAATCTGATGGTTTAACTCTTTTAACCAGTTTTAGGGAAAGTAGTGAATGGTAGTCTTGCCTTGGTGTGCAAATGGAAAAGCTTGCTCAATCGGTACTGGAACTGGATACATATTCTGACTGCTGTCTCTCCGTCCTACCTCCTGCAACCCGGCCTGGCCTGTGAACAAAAGCAGTCAAAACAAAATTGAAACTGCCAATTGGTTTATTAAACATAAATGGAAGTGAGGCATTGAGGGAAAGGAGTTAATTTAAGAGGAAAATTATAAATGCAATGAAGCATAGTAAATAGGCTGGATGAAATGCCATTACATTCCACAAAGCAAAGTCATAAGTGTTACATCTTCAGGAATCTAGAAACAGCTTGTGTCACAAGTTCCTCTTTGGAATGTGCGTGTGTGTGTGTGTGTTTGAATGAAGTGCGCATAATGAATGTATAATTGAGAGGCAAAGCATTTTCTGAGACCAATCAGAAAAGGCCATAAAATACAGGTGAAAAGACAAATGAGTATCCTGCCTTTTTTAATGGTTGTATAAGGAGCTGATGTTCCAGGTGGATACTGCTGCTGGCGTGACAGTTTAGCAAAGTTATAAGACTGGTACTTGGCGATAACCAGGCACTGACACTCCATTCGTGTAGTTCTTTTCCCCCATGTGGTAGGCATGATACATGTGCCAAACAGCTGCTCTTTGTGGAAGCTGTTCCAGAATGTGCTTCATGTGGGAAAGCAAGAGCAGATCCATTGTTCTGTGTGCCATACGCTGATGAAACTCACGTGGTTTCCATTCAAGGAATGCTGTTTGGGCTTATAGATGAAATCTGCATTTCTGGTCCTATGTGCCAAAAGATGGTGTGCATACAAGAAAGGACATAATGGTGTTGCAGAGTGGATGGACAGCCTGCCTTTCTGTCACAGAATCTGGAAAAGGCATTGAGTACTTTAACATCTTTTTACAAGATGTAGCAGTCCTTAGCTCAAGCTTACATCTCTCTATCTTTGGTCCTTTCAACACGGCATGGCTGCCCCGCAGTTGGGACATGATGGCAGTGCTCTGTGGGTCATGCTTCTGCATGATGTCGTCGCGCTCCTGCTGCCATCTTGTCCCTGTGCATCATGCGCATGTGGTATTTGAAAAATGGAAAAAATCCGTTTAACACTTGCCATTGCTGTGCTGGGGAGGAAGGTGTCACTAGCAAAGCAATGACAAGTGTAAAACAGATTTTTTCTGTTTTTCCATCATGCAGCACTACCATCACACAGCGCTGCTGACCTTCCCTCCCATGCAGAAGGGCGGAAGCGCACTGGCGACACCTTTCCCCAACACAGCAATGGCAAGTGCCTGGATGTGCCACAGAAGGGAAGAGATGGGGCCTGTGCACTCCTTTCTGCAGCGACCTTATGAGGTGCAGAGGGGAGCATTCCTGGCACGCTCCTTTCCCTACCAGGCAGCAATGGACCGTCGTCATGTGGAAATGGGGTCTCTCTCTCTCTCTCTCTCTGTCTCTAATAATGCTAAAATCCAGGGTCATCCACTGAAGCTGAATAGTGGGAGGTTCAGAACTGATAAACAGAAAGCATTTCTTCACACAGCACATAGTCAAATTAGAATTCACCACCATAACATGTAGTGATGGCTGACAGTGTGGATGGCTTTCAAGGGGGATTAGACAAATTCATGAAGGTGCTAACTGCAGTGGCAGAGATAGTGTGCCTCTCAATACCATCACTAGGAAACACTGGTGGGGGGGTGCTATTGAGAGCATGCCCCGTATGGCTTATGGCTTTCCCATCTGATTGGCCACTGTGGGCTTCTGTTAAGCACTTTCACAACCAACAAAGTGACAGAATATGTGTGGCTATAATACTAGCTGGTTGGGGGTGGTAGGACAGGGAACAACTAGGCTATACTGACTGTTTCGCAAGTTAAGTAATAACATTCAATCTAAAGGCTGAGCAGTCATTTAGTTCTTTTAAAATGGTTTGTAAAAAGAGAATCTGTTTTGGAATGTAGGGGATCAGGCTGCACATGTTTTACTAATTTAATAAATTAAAGGCAGGTTATAAATAAAGTTCATCATCATCATCATCATTTGTTTTTTCTTCACTGTAAAGGCATACATATGACACCGCAGCATTGCACTGGTTTTATATATGTTCGGCTCCAAAGAATCCTGAGAGCTGCAGTTTGAGTGATATTTATAATGTGAGCTGTATTTAGTGTTTTATTGCATTTTTGTGTTTTATTGTTATAAGCCTATCATGGCCACTTACACATCGCCCAAAATGAAGACAAAGGAAGGCACGGAATTGCACAAAATGCGCATTTGTTAATGCAGATGTATGGCTAGAAATGCAGAAATAATTAACATAACTTTATAGTTTATCTCAGCATAATGGACAAGACTGTGAGCTGGTGACCTAGGTCTCTACTCACCTGCTGTCCAGGTCTTAACTGTTGATAGGCAGTTTCAATGCCACTGGCTCTCCCTTCTGAAATATTTTATTTTACTTTCCAAATATGTAAACCATCTTCTTCCCAGAAAAAAATCCAGGGAAGTGTGCTTAACATTATAGAAAGACAAAATAGTTCTTGATCTTTTTATTGATTTAAAAAAACACTTTAACAATACAATTGAAAATCAAACAACCCAACAGAATTAACAATACCGACTCATCAATATAGTCACATCTCATAATTGCCTCTTCTTTATCAGTGCAGGGATAAAAAAATAAGCCCAAGTTTTGGAGAAGAGGTTCACCATTACATGTATAACGCTCTGTCACTCATAAAACCTTTGGCTGGCATTCATTATTGTAATCCATAACTGCTCTGTATTCAGTATGACCTAATCTTACTGTAAACCTATGTAAATACCACCTCAGCTCACTTAAGAGCCACCAGCCAGATCAGGCAGAGGAGGTCCATACAGTTGCTCATGGGGGCACAAGGAGGATGACGTTTTCCATCCGCATCCTACCAGAGAGTGAAGCTGTGACAACAGACAATCGGAAGCAGGACCTCAGTCACAAGTCCTTCTTGCAGCTTTGATTGATCAAGGCTGGACGGAGGTGGAACCCTTCCTCTCTTTGCAATCCAAGCCATGTGCTGAACAGACCCCCTTTGCCTGATCCAGCTGCTGGCTGCCAAGGAGGCCTGCGTGGGTGGGAATCAGGCCAGGAGACATTGCTTAGCTATACAGACATAACTAAGTTGCTGACGTAGCATATCAGCATTTACCTTTAAACTGAACTGGGACTGGAAAGACTTTCAGATAAGACTCTCCTCATTAGAGATGGATTAATCTGTTTTGCTTTTTATAATTTAGTTTTTTTAAAAAAAAAAATTAAGCACCAGATCCTGTCTGATCTCAGAAACCAAGCAGATTAAGCCCTGGTTAGTATTTAGATGGAAGTGAATACCAGATGCTGTATACTATATTTCAGAGGAAGGAATTGGCAAAACCATCTTTGAGTATTCCTTGCCTGAGAAAACTCTACAATATTCATGGGGTCACCATAGGTCAACAGGTGACTTGAAGGCGCACGCGCGCGCGCGCACACACACACACACACACACAGTTCCATTCCTCATTCTTTTGCCAAAAAAAAAAAAGGAAGGAAGAAAGGAAAGGAAAGGAAAGGAAAGGAAAGGAAAGGAAAGGAAAGGAAAGGAAAGGAAAGGAAAGGAAAGGAAAGGAAAGGAGTCCACAGGAATATGTACAGATGTTTACATACATGCATGTTTGGTCCTCCTTTTTCATGTAATATCTCCTACTATGCATCATTTTTGCATACATGTCTTTTGGACTCTGTTTTCCTTATTGAAGACAACATCATGTACACATTTTTGCATGCATTTCTTAAACTGAAGCATTGCACAGCAAAATTCAGAGAAGTGCAAAAACCAAAGGATAATTGCATTTCAAATCGTGTATTAATTTGAGAAGAACAAATTTAGTTGGTTGCTTTCCCACTGTGAACTGAACAAACATTTCCTCTAATACACATCTCCTGTGAAGTAGGGCACACACCCATTATAAGCTGGGCCACCTTTTTCCCCTATTTCTCCTGTGAACATTTCCTGGGATTTGTAGTTTACTGAGACCAAAGAGCCCTCTGCCTGAGAATTCTAAAGGCCCCTCCCTAAACTGCAAACCCTAGGATCCCCTAGGATGTTGAAAGTGGAATAATAGCGCTATAACAGTGTAGTGCTGAAATGGCCTCATTTAAACCTATAGGGTACCTACATCCTGAATAATATTATCTGTTAAGTATTGAAACCTCATATTTGAGTGTGCCTGAATGCTAAGATTTTTAGGCTACAAACTGCTTGCTTCTTGAACTTAGTGTAACTTAGTGTAACAACAGGAAGCACCTTTATGATTGGACTGCAGGGACAATGATGAAATGGGTGAGCTGATGTTGCTTTACCGCCTGACTCATGTGGAAGTATTTGGAGAAAAAAATAACTTCAGACAAGCTTCTTAGTGCCACCTTGTGGGGGAGATGTCATTTTAAATGTTACAATAAAGACCTTGGTAGGGTAAGCCTAAATACCCTAAAGGCATTAGATCCTGTCTGATCTTGGAAGCTAAGTAGCATCAGCTCTGATTGGTACCTGATGGGAGACAACCAATGAATATGAGGTGCTCTAGGCTATATTTCAGAGGAAGGAACTAGCAAAACAACTTCTAGGTATTCCTTGTCTAAGAAAACACTGTGAAATTCATGGGGTTGCCATAAGTCAACAGGAGCCCTGAATGCACATACACACAAAGATTTAGATGCAAAGCAGGATCAGATCTGGTGAATATCTGAATGAGGGGAGAGGAAATACCAGATGCTGCAGGTTACATTTTAGAAAAAAATGGGGCAAACCACCTCTGAGTATTCCTTGCCTAAGAAAAAGCCGATGAAATTCAAGTTGCCGTAAGTCAAGAGGCAGCTTGAAGGCACAGAAAGAGAAAGCTTGGAATCTGCAAAAGAACAAATCACCATTCTCATAACACAGAACAGTGCCACTTCCCACAGTTTTTATCCTCTGGTAGTAGAATATCCAAATTCAGTTGAATATCACATTGAATATCAGATCAAACAGTAATTAACTGGTTCAATTGCCTTTAAAATGATTGATAGTCAATGGGAGTGTTCTATTCACAGGTATGGCATATAGTTCTAGAAAAAACGGAAATCCCTGAGATGGCAGTTAGACCTCCTGATGGCTTAGAAATGTTGCAAATTTCCTACAACACAATATAGAATCTGCCTTCTACATTTGCGGGTTTCACTTTCACAAATTCGATTTTTTGCAAGTTTCTCCAACCCCTGGCCAGACACCTCAGACTGTTTTTTTTCTGGGGAAACCCTTCTTTTCAGTGGCTATGATCCGGACACACTGCACTTTAAAAACCTGCTGCTGGTCCTTCTCTTCCTTCACCAACCGCTGCCTGGCCAACTAAGGACGTATCACAGCCCAATTTCTCAGCACCACAAAACCTTTCCCAATACTCCCCCTACACCCAAGGAAGGAGATAGATGAGAGAGAAGAAGTATAAGGCCAGCATTCTGACCCCACCTTTCCCTCTTCTTTCCCTGACTTGGTTTGGACCCAGGATGCCCACTCTCTCTACCATGCCTCAGCATCCTTCCCACAGACACAGACACACATTTTGATCTTTGCAATTTTTCCACTTTTGAGAGAGTCCGAACCCTAGTGAATGCAGAGGGCTGACTGTACTATTGCTTCTGAGAATACAGTAACAGAACTGGGCCTTCAGGAAACATTTAGTTGCTTACAGCAGATAGCTGAAATGGTACCCACTGGCTTGGAAATTTACTTTTTAAAAGTAATGTACTTTGTAACTCAAGTCAAAGCCCCTCCAAAGTAATTAATTTGCCATTAGTGTTCACCTCTCCAAAATACTAACTTGTTATGTTGCTATGTCATTATTTTTTCTTACTTAAAAAAAAATTAGAAAAACCTTTGGGAAAATGAAAGTGTTTAAGAAATTCTGTTGATAATACCGCTAAATTATTTACATAGGCATTTATATTGAAATAATTAAAAAGCAACGAGAAATATTGCTCATTGCAGCCCCCCATAAATTTTGTTACTTTTAAAATGTAACTTGTTACTCTCTTGTTATTCCCCCCGCTTCTGGAAAAGCTATCTGTGCCCTCTATTGCCTTGGGATTCTGGCCCTTTCCAGATGTGGGGAAGGAGCCATGCGAAAACGGGACTCACTGGATTTCCTGAGCGTACGAGCGAGTCCGTCAGGATGAGAAGCAGTGCGAGCTCATCGCTCCGCACTGCTCTGGCATCCAAAATGGTGGCTTCCGGTCAGTGGAGGCTCTCCACCAACCGGAGAAGCTCACCAGCCGAAAGCCCGCCCCTGGAAGATCTGCAGGCATGCACTTGCGTGCACCTGCAAATCTGCTCTGGAGCGCAGGGACGGAGTGACACGGAGTCGCGTGCTCCATGCTTTTTAAAAACCTCTAAAAAGAGGTTTTTAAAAAGCATGCTGCACGACCAGTTCCGGTTGCTCTGAACGGGACTGATGTGCGGAACTACAAAAAGTAGTCCTTCCCAGTCCACTACACGGTGCAGAAGACCTCCGTCAGAGGTCGCTCTGCACCGTTTTACTAGCCCGGTGTGGAAATGGCCTCTGTCACAATTTTAGCATTCCCTGGACCATTTTACTCCAAAGGTAGGCTGGCTGGCTGGCTTGCTTGTTTATTTATTTATTTAAATCTAACTGGAAATGACTTCTGCTGCTTAGTTGGGAAAAAGACCTCTCTTGACCTTAAAACAGGACACAGGGGCTTCAGAATGTGGCAAAATTGTTCCCCATGGTTTGTAAGGGGACTCAGCAGGAAAAAAAAATGTAGGAGTGGGGGTGGTGTTGCAGACCTGCATCCCTCTCATACTATACAATATTCTGTTTTAACCACTGAGGATCCTATTGAATCCTGAGATCTAGAATGTAGGAAGGGGCCTTTAGAATTCCCAGCCAGATTGCTCTCCTGGTGCTTCCGACTAACCACAAACCCCAAAGAGCATTCACACTGCAGAATTATAGGACTATTATTCCATTTAAGAGGCATGGTTCCACCCTATAGAATCCTGGAATTTTTCGTTTAAGAAGGCCCATTTCTCAGAATTCTCAGCCCAAGCGCTTTCATCAAACTATCAGTTCCAGGATTCCACGGGATGAAACCATGGCAGTTAAAGTGAATCAATAGTGCAAAAAGTCTGTAACATACACATACAGACACATACACATTCACAAATTTTCCAAACAATTTTTTCAAACACCTGGCTTATACTTCACCACTTTCAGAATAAGATTTTGTTTTTAGCTCTGCCTCTCCAACACTAATGTAAAAAGATTTTTGATAAATAAATGTACATGTTTGCAAATGAATAAATATATGCATAAAGCAAACAACTCTACAGGTGGTCAGAAGCATTCAAACAGGAGTGCTTACAAAAGGAAAGAGGGGATCCCTGTTTGACTGCTTCTGAGCAGGATTCAGGAAAGCTCAGTTCCAACCAAGGCTATTGCAGCACCCGGATTCTTCGAAAGAAAATCTGGGCAACAGAGAGGCCTAAAGATTTCAACACTACCAGGTTCATGTTTTGTACAGGCTCAGCCAGGATAGCAAAGTTGATTCAGGGCACTGCTATGGAAGTATGTTGCTGATCAGATTTGTGAGGAGGACTTTTCTCCATGCCTTAGGATGAGCAGTGGTCAGGAAAATTCTCAAGACAAATGAGCTCTTAAGAGTCTGGCCCAAATCCCACTCAAATAATTTAATTTTGCTTGCCTTCTTCTTTCTTTCTAAAGAAAAACTCTCTCTCTGAAAGATATAGCAAATTTAATTTCCTGACCTGAACTCTGGTGCAGAATTGCCAACCATTTCCCCACTAAAATACTGGTGGCCACCTCTGAGAAAGCTCCATTTCACAGGCAGGTCAATGCGAGGCCTCTGTTCACTCTGTACCGCACTTAGGAGCAAATGCGGTAAACATACAATATGGGTTATTTTGTCTGCTTCACTTTGTACAGTTGCTCAGGGTTCCTGGTGAGTTGCCAACACACCTTTTATGTGAGTAGTTGTCTTCTATCACTAACAATGACTGAACTTCCCAGACAGCAAACCCAGAGGAGGGAAACAAAGCTGTGAATCATTATAAAAAGGGTTAATGCTAGGGGTGTAAGGTATTCTCTCTGCAATCTTGGCATGTCTGTAAACTGGTGGTTGTTAGTTTTATAGGGGGTGGAAATAGGATTTTCTTTATGACTTTGACAGGAACTCCCATCATGGTATAATTATAGAAGTAAAGGTTGGGTGTAATGAATACCATATGCCCCAGTAAAAATGCACACACTGACATAAGCCCCTTGTGAGGCCTAGCGAATGCGTATCTGTCGCAGACGGAGGGATGTCCACATCCATGTCCATTTCTGCACCATGAAAGGGAAATCATGCTGTTATATTGCTAATTCATGCTAAATCATAGATCCATATACATCAGACATTAGAGACTTGAAGTGGTGCCTTGCAACAAATACCAGGTACTGTAGGCTATATTTCCAAGGAAGGAACTGGCAAAACCACCACTGAATATCCCTTGCCTAAGAACACCCTGTGAAAATCATGGGGTTCTCATAAGTCAACAGACAAGCTGAAGGTACATACATTCACAAAAGTTGGTGAGAAGAAGCAACGTAGGCTTAACTTGAGGCCTACATTAGAAAATTCTAACCCCTTTCTATTCCATCACAAACAGTATGATTTTGGTCATCAGCAGCTAAGGTTTCCACAGCTGGAACAGAACTTCAGCTAGTAATGAGCAGTTGGCCACAATCAAACAGTATGTACACACTGAAGGACATTTTCAGAATTTGTTCCATAACTCTGAAGAACTTTTTCATGGAAGAGAGAATTGTTGTGTTGAGGTGAAGCACTAGCACAACACACCAGTATTACTCCACAGGACATGGTGAGGGTTTAATCATGTACCAGCATACATAATTATATGTTAAATGTATACAACTATTGTTAAAAGGCAGCCACGGCAATGCACTAAACTCAGTGCTGACTGGTGGCTTCCATGTAATCTGTTCTGAATTTTAGTGTGAACTTTAAAGGTGCTATCCAAGGTGCTGACCTCTATCCTCCAAGTAGGTTGAGCACCTTGAATAATCCCTTAAAGTTCAGACTAAAATCCTGAACAAAGTCACTGCTCTACTGACATGAGAGCCATTAGTCATCACTATACCAGCTGTATCAAAAAATCTAGACGAGAGAACAACAGACACTGGATATTGTGGGACCAAGAATTAGCATCAAGTCTGAAAGCAAATGCTTTCTGAACTTTTGTGGTACAGATGGAGAAGCCATTCGTCATCATGAGGAGGAAGTTTCAGCCCTCACTGAATACAGACATACTCAGGGTGACAAACCATGGATAGACCCAGGGAATGCCTGCACCAGAAAGAGGCAGAAAGCTCTAGAAAAACTGAATTTTGCAGAATTTCCCAGCAGAATATCCAACATCTTAAATCTAAATATCAGTTAAGGCAATCAGTCGTTTCTTCAAGACACTTCTATTTATCTAAAAACATATCCCATAACGCTCAAAATGGTGAACAGCATAAATGAATTTTGAAGTAGGATGGAAGCTTCTGGGGAAGGAAGTCTATAGTGATTTGGCACCACCAAAAACAAACACGCAGACACAAAAAAAGTTGTTCCAGATGAACCTAGAAACAGAAACAGAAGAAGAGAACCTCTAGTAAATATGTAACATCCAATTCAAAATGTGCAATGTACAAATCAGAATAGGTAATGCTAAATCATGACAGTAATTCAAATCTCTGTCTCATTTACGTGTATGTGTACAATTTTTAAAGTGAGTCCTCCCCGTCACGTGGAGGGAAAGGTCAAAGGATAGGCACAAGTCCTGAAAAAGGGGAAGGGATTCATAGTGTTGTCTGAGAACAGTTATGTGATGCATATTTCCCGCAAAACAGAACCATTCCCCTCATACTGTTATTATATTATATTGGCCTGAATCCTACTGCTTAGTCCCAACAAGAATGGATCCATTGAATTAGCTATTGAAGAGTGAGTCAATATGAGCTAAATTCCATAGATTTGGTAGGTTTGTTCTAGTTAACATTCACACCATTACACCATTAAATTATATTTTAAAGGCATTTATATCCCATTGTTCAACCACAGTGGCCCCCAGAGCAGTCTTCAGATAAATAAAAACAAGCCTCTCCCCTCAACCATGGCACAAGGAAAAGAAGGGCTTGCAAAGTGAAAAGTAAGTAAGAAATCCAGGGGACAATCCAAGGGAAATCCAGGGGACGTGGTTCTTAGACTAGCCAGCTGTGATGCTCAAATTTTCAAAACAGACAGCATCAGAGCACTGAGCAGTAGCAAATTGTTGGTCTTATGGGGTCTTGCTGGAAGAAGCCCGCTTCTTGTCACTCCTGCCATCACAGGTAAGACATAGGAAGGCCCAAAGGACATCACAGCTGCTCTTAAGCAGATGGTCTGGAAGCTCTTCCTCACAGGGCAGTTGTTTCTGACAGCCTTGGGGAGAGGAAAGAAGAGCTCAGGCCCAACCCAGATGATAAAATCATCAGTGAGTGGGGATGGCAGCTCCTTGCAGATTGCTGTGTCTGGTCTCCTCATTGCCCCCTTCCCAAAATATATTACCAGTTCAGTCCTTGTCTCCTGTGGAGCATGATGAGATACTGCTTGGCAATTCTTTTAAATCTGATGCTCGTTCAGCTTTACTGGAAGTCACCACACAGGCAGGCTGATGGCATTTGGAGATGATGAGAAACAGAACCGAAACACGGGAAGGGATAGAATGTGAGGAATGTTCCAGGGCTCCCGCAAACTTTCAGCGGCTGGCTTTGTGGAAGATAGCTGTCAAGCTGAAGCGAATCACAGGTGCGAAACCCAGGCGCTGTGCTCTACAGGATGTGGCAGTGTGTGCAAAAGTGACCTCTTCTCTTGCTGGGGTCTGCTAAAAATCCATGATTCCCATCATGCACATGGTGTGTCATTTCCCATGAGTGCCTGCCTGTTTCTGCCATCTGCCGTGATTTATTGAAAATGGGCAATGATTAATAGCTTAGTCAATGCCGAATGAAACCATTTTCTTTCATTTACCTGCTCCCTGACCTCCCTCCGCAGACCCAGACAGGAGCTAGGGAAGTGTATTAATCATGCACTTAAAAATATTTAGAAAGGGAGATTGGCTGGAGGCCCAGTCTCCCCCCCCCCCTTTATTTCTTTCTTTTAATGGACTCATTTTCTATGGAGGGTGTACATGCTAATTGCCAGGTACAACAAGCAGACTCTTTGAAGTGTAAACAAGCCCCTAGAGGTGGTTCTTCTTTGATATCTTAAATCCAAGCTCACTCTGGAGCTTTCTGCCATGTATATATTTAACAACTAACCAACAAACAAACAAACAGTGGGAGGCTGTCAAATACCAAAAAAGAATCCAGAATTACGGAGAATATACATGGGTGGTTACTCACAATGAAGGCAAAGATCCTTGGCAAGACCTGACTATAGCATAAAAGAAAAACTTACAGTGACATTTATTAAAAGACTCCCAGACTGCAGAATATCCTTCCTCCGTTGCCCTCCAGATGTGCTAGACTACAGCTCCCCTTACCTCCAGCCAGCCTGAGTGCTTTATGAGTGACTAAAGATAAGAAATGTCCTCCCACAGTATATCACCCCCAGTGACAGAACACAGAAGAGGGCCTGTCTGAAAGACTTTAGTTCTCAGGTAGGCACACACACACAGAGGGCACTGCCTCAAATATTCAGATTGTTGCTGTGTGCCTTCAAGTCATTTCTAGCTTTCAGCAACCCTAAGGTGAACCTATCACAGGGTTTTCTTGAGCTGAGAGTACATCACACACCCAAGATCATCCAGTGGGTTTCCATGGCTAAGCAGGGAATTTAATCTTGGTCTCCAGGATCATAGTCCAGTGCTCAAACCGCCACACTATTCTAGCTCTCAGTAGGTATTCAGATACCAAGCCATTTAGGGCTTTAAACATTATCACTGGCACTTTGAAGTCAGACCAGAAGCTAGGGCAATTCCTTTAAAACCAGTGTTATATATACCCTACAACATTTCACAGAGAAAAAACAAGACATGTATGGCCAGGCAACATTGGAGTGTGGTTAAGATGGCAAAAAGTATTAATAAGGAAGAGGCTCCAGGAGTTGCTTTTGCCTAAGTTTCAAGGGAAGACTAGAATTCTACTCTCTCTTCCCCTCTCCCCCATGTTCAGATAACTGAGTGCAGGCTACTTTTATAGGGAAAAGCAAGACATTTTAAAATCAACTGGAAGTTGGGACTGTCCCTGCCCATCCAGGCCACTTGGAGGGTATTGTTCATTATATGTTTCAACACAGTTCAACATGTTGCCAGGCTTCTGTTTAGAGTAGAGAATTACAGGTGATTACTATGTACTCTTTGAGAGGCATGCCTATGTGAGTGTGTTATTTGTACCTTAAAGCTTGTAAACAGCAGCCTTCACACACTGGCTTGGAGAAAATAACTGTGTGCTTGTTGAGGGTCAAATCTGTGTTGACAGCTTAATTAATAGTGTTTGTAATGAATTTTTAGCCACATGTGACTGCATAATTATCAAAGCAAGACCTAATCTCTTCTCCAACACATCAAAGTTGTATATGCTCAAAAAATCTTTAGACCTACCTTAGATAACATTCCTTGCACTCTAATTCTAATATAATTAAAAAATATGTCAGGACTAAGGTAATTATGCAAGGTGCTTATGCGGCATAGCAATGCAACATGAGCCTGTTTTTCATAATTAAGGCATTAAGATCTCAGTTAATCAAGCAAGTTTCCATAAACTTTTGAATGCATTTACAATAATAAGACAGCCTTACAGTGGAGTCTGGGAGAAAAAAAGGCCAGTTGCTTTATGCCGGTGGTTCCTTAACTTTGTCATTTATCTAAACCACAGTTTGTCTCTGAAAGAAGTGCAAGTCTGCACTCTAGCTCTCTACACCTTTATAATACTGCTCTGGAAACTGCAATATTGTCCAGCAGAGGTGGACAAAATGTAGCTCCTTGCAGTTGTTTTTGTGATCCCTAGACTGTGTCTTCCTGGCCGAAAAAGAAAAAAGATGAATTGCCTTTCCTGGGATTCTTCAGCAATTCACACCTGGACTTCTGGTTCGACTGTGAGAGCCACGATCCTCGGAGCATCGCTCTGAAGACCGCCGCTGTTGCCGGATACTGGTGGAACTTCGGTTCGGAAACCGGTTTGTCTGGTACCCCAGAAGAGGGGGGTGTCTGGCTAGAAATGGACAGGCGATAAGGCTAGGCTGACTTCTCTCTGCTGACCATGGAAGGTTGAAGCAGAAGAGGCAGACGGAGGCTACCGCTGTCATTGACAGCTTGCCCACAGCAAAAGAGAGGGGCAGGGAATTCCCCTCCTCCGCTATCCCAGTCATCAAATATTTTCCAAGCTTCTGTAGGTAAATATAAAAATATTATTTTTACTATATTAAATTGGAAGACCTACAAAAGGGACAGTGAGACCTCCCTTCTAAGGACAAACCTGCAGTAAAGAATTGTGAGGTTTCACAGGACGCTCCTCATCTCTTCTAAGCAAGAGATATTAAACTCTTTGTTGCTGCAAATGAAGTGTAGATGAATTTGAGATTTGAACTGGAAGTGGCAAGAAACCCTGAGTTCCCCAGCTACCAGCTGCTGTTTTTTTTCTCCTTTCTCCCCTCCAATCTATTGACTTAAAAGGAACATTAAAGGCCAAACGTCAATGCTAACACATGCCCTTAAAAATGCTATAATGCTAAAACACTGGCTGACCGTTGTTTTGAAGACCGCCAAAATGTCAATAGTTTTGGAGACTTGATACATACCAGAGATATGTGGTGGATGAGCGTTAGAATATATTCTTTTGGATTTGTGTACTTTTGAGGAATGAATTGATGGAGATAAGCTGTTTTAGGGAAATTCTTTGTTTATCTCCTTTTGATTGTTTGACATCAGAAATAGACTGGAAAAGTACCAAAGCTCAATGAACAGTTGTATTATATGTTTGTATATATTATATCTGAGGGATAAAGAAGAAAGGGAAGAATGAAAAAGCTTGCCAACATGAATTTGAATATATATTGTATCCCTGCTTTATGAACTGTTAGATATACACTCCTAAGTGATTGAAGAAAAAACATAAAAAGCAAAAGAGACCATAACCCCAGCTATTGTTCAAGAAGCTAAGAGAGGTTAGTTGCCATTTAGGAACTTAAGAGAAATAACAAGGGGAGAAGAGAGGGATAGAGAAGAAAAAGAAAAAGAAAATTGAAAAGAAGAGAAAGCAGCAGAAGAAAAAAGGAGGAAAGAAAAAAGAATTCAATATAGAACCTATTTTGGACTTGGTATGTATGAAATATATGAACACTGTTTTGGAAAATTACCCACTTTACTGGTGTAATACTGAGGTAATACTGTTAGAACATTGATTGGATATAGGAATAGACTTCAAATCTTGATTAATGATTTGGTGTATGCTGATTTTTCAACTAAATACTTGATTTAGTTTCGATTTATACTATATGTACAATATAAAAGGTTACTGCTGTATAGAAATAAAGTAAAATGATTTGATTATACAGAATTAAAAAAATAAATGAATTGATAATACAGATAATTCAATTTTAGTGGTGATTGTGGTATAACGGTACAATATAATACATAACTAACAGATTATTGTTTATATTGTTATAGATTTAATGGATTTATTGACTAAGGATTATTAATTGTTTATTATGATTTTCTTGTGTCTAAGTTAAAAGCTAATCAGATAGCCTTTAGATGGGACCATCTTGAAGGGGTTCTTTTTACCTTTAATGATCAAAGATATAGATTAAATTCTATTGAAAGAGCTCAAGATTTTTTACAAAGACACCAAACTGATTTAGATAAGATGAAATCACCCCCTAAGAGTACGGACTTAACATCAAAGGAAGAGGGAAAGCTGTCAATGGAAAGAGGACCGGATTTGGAATCTCAATCAAAACAGACTGTGAACCTAGAGGACGTCGAACATCTAGAAACAAGCCTTATTGATTTAGACTTTGAAGAACAGATCTCAACTAAAGATAAGCGATGATGAAGTTTAAAATTATAACATGGAACGTTAATGGTCTGAATTCAATTGTTAAATAGAAAAAAATCTTTCATTATCTTAAGAAAATTAACCCGGATTTTTGTTGCCTTCAGGAAACACACATTAAAAAGAAAGATATAAAATACTTGGCAAAGGCGCAGCTTGGAAAAATGTATATTTCCTCTACTATGATGAAAAGAAGAGGAGTAGCCCTCTATATAAAACCCTCATTATCCCCTAAACTGATACTAGAGGATAATTAGGGTAGATTTGTGGGAGCAGAACTATATATTGATGGAAGACCACTACTCTTGATTGGAATTTATGCCCCTTGTGAAGAGAATACCACTGTAAATGAAGACCTGCGAAGGACCATTAAGGGTTTAAGTTATGAAAGTTACTGTATACTAGGCGACTTCAACAGTGTAGTAGATTACAATCTTGACAGAAGTTCCACAAATTAAAAAAAAGGTAAAAAACAATCACAAGGGAGATTGCCAAAAGAATTCTTCTATTTAACAAAAGAGCTGCAAATTATCAATGCCTGGAGATATAAAGAAGGGGATACGAAAGACTTTATCTACTATTCAAACCGTCACCAGTCATGGTTGAGGACTGATATGATTTGGATCTCAAAAACGCTTATTGAGAAACTGACTAAAATTGAAATATCCTCAAGGACTTTTTCAGATCATAGTCCAGTAATTATGACAATCAAATCATATCTAAGACAAAGGAGATGGCATTTGAATGATTTATTACTACAACAGGAGGAAGTGACTACATTCTGTAGCAAAGAGATGGAAATGTTTTTTTAAATTAATTGGGATAAAGAAGTGGATAATTGAATTCTTTGGGATACGGCAAAAGCAGTAATGAAGGGACTCTTTACACAAAAGAACTCAGAATGGAGGAAAAAACAAAGAGTAAAGACGGAAAAATTACTGGAGAAAATTAAAAATTTGGAAGTAAAGTTAAAGAAAAACCCCAACAATAAAGAGACCATCTCGAATATAAAATTACTGCGAAAACAACTTTCCATGATAATGACTGAAGAAATAGGGAAGAAACTTCAATACTTAAAACAAAATTATTTTGAACATACAAATAAACCTGGCTGATGGCCAGCATATAGATTGCATAAGAAGAAGGAAAAAAGCTTAATTATCGAAATTCAAGAAGGAGGGAAAAGAATTGCTGATGGGAAGGCAATTCAAAAAATACTACATAGGTATTTCACTAGCTTATATCACACACATACAGACTTCAAATTCGAAGATATAGATAATTATTTAAAATCCCAAACAATTCCTGAAATCTCGACTGAAGACAGATTAATGCTAAATAAACCAATAACATTAACGGAAATAAATGATGCCACTGATAGATTGAAGCTGAGGAAGGCTCCGGGCCCTGATGGCCTTACAGCAAATTATTACAAATGTTTCAAAACTCAATTAATGAAACCAATGCAGAGAATGTTGAACAAAATTATACAAGGTGGGAAAATTTTGGAGAGCCGGAAAGAAGCTAATATTGCTCTGATCCCCAGAAAAGAAGGGAAATGTCTTACATGCAAAGAGTACAGACCTATTTCCTTGCTTAATGAAGACTACAAAATATTTGCTTCGACCCTAGCATATCGGCTCAAAAAAATTCTACCATCTTACATTCATACAGACCAAAATGGCTTCTTGCCAGGAAGGCAGATTCGTGGTAATTTAAGGACTATCATGAATATTATAGAACATTATGAAGTACATAATGAAAAAAAAGTCCAGATGAGACCTGACCAGAGCAAAAATATGGGAGAGCTACAATTTCCCTCACAGAGACAATGTGCTGAGGATGCTGTAGCTGGAGACCCTACATTGACCAAGGGGTTGGACCTGATGGCCCATGGAGCCCCTTTCAACTCTATAACTCTATGATTCTATGATTGAATTGTTAAGCCCTGTTGATTTCAGTGAAAGAAATTTAAGCACGTTTTAATTGTCTTTTTTTTAAAAAAAATTGAAATTATTGATGTTTCAAAACATTGAACTGTGGCTCAACCATATCCTCATCTAGTTAAATAATTGTAAAGTGCCCTCAGTTACACTTAGAGAAATGTGGTAAGTTGCTTGATTTCAGAGTGCTCACTATAATATATTCTGAGAATTCTGATACTGGATTTTTTTAAATCTCTTTTGAACAGCATGCCTATGTTGTGAAGTTTGATCAGGTACTTTGTGGTTTCACTGAAGAGAGAAAAGTATTAGACCAGCCAAGCCCCTCTGCAGTCCCAGTTCAGAGTCTCTAGCTGTAGTGCAATATTTGAAATGTATTCATGTCATCAACACAAGAAGTTAGCACATCATAGAAGAAAGTTTTGCTTGCAGTTTCCATGCTTGAATGAAATACTAGAAACACACTCCTCTTTCCATGTAGTTTTAAAATAAGTATAAATATTAAAGACAGATTTCTACAAAGTCCCAGAAAGAAATATAAAAATACGAGTTGCCATGTTGGTCTCTAAAAACACCAAAGCCCAAAATCCACAAGTGGAAGTTCAGGGCAGTATGACTATCATGGTAATTGCACACTGGCTTGTAACTTTCAGGTTCACCAGGACTCAGCCTAGGGGGTAAAAACAGGTTAAGGAGCAAGAAGTCCAAAGCCTGTTTAAGCCAGAGGGTTTGCCCATAGTATTTGCCTAAATACAGGTTTGCCGTGGATATCTCAGTTGACACTCTGAAAGATCCTATCCCTAGGTATTGAAAGTCTCAGTAATAAACTAGTTTATATCATTCCTGGTCACTGTTTGCTTTCCTGGGAAAACCTGTCACACACTGAATACTCTGGTGTTTTTTAAAAATGTCCAAGTATGGGCATGGTGGAAGAGGAAGTAATCTCGGGAGAGAAGATACGAAAAAGTCGTGTGACCAGAACACAATTGTCTAGAAGCACCATGGACACTTCCAGTAGCATTTATTTTGTTGATGCAGCAGATGGCCATATGTTGCACAAAAGAGCAATGCCAACAGCAAGCCCTCCAAATGCTGCTGTTGCAAGCAGCAATAAACACACCTGCACTGACAGGTCATCAAGTAAGATCCAGGATGACCTAGAATGCAGAACTAAACTAAGGGTCTCTTCATAGAACATCACAGGACCCTTTGCTTACTGGGAGGTGTCTTGGAGTTGAAAATCCAAGACTTAAGGTTAAATATCCATGCAGCCATGATGTTCTTTTTCTCCCTTTTACCTGATGAAATAATACAAGTAAATAATACAAATTAGAAAGAAAAAGAAAGAAAGAAAGAAAGAACGAACGAACGAACATAAACAATGGCAGTGGAATCTAAAGCAAAAGTTGGTCCCTTAATTGGCATAAACCCGCTTTCTACCTAATCACTAATTTGCTTGGTCCCATGGCCAAGATCTAGTGGTGTATTTCTATTTCCAAAGCCAGTGGTATTGAAATTGTCTTCTACTCACACTGTAGCCCTCTGTTGTACAAAAACAATGCTCAAAGGTTTACCAGCCATCCAGAACAGCTTTTAGAGGACAATGGGGGCTGCAGGAAGAAATGAGGAACATCGATTCTGGTGGAAGCTGTGGGATACAGCAGAAATATACTGCTGGATGTGGCCAATGTCATTTGTTTATTTATTTTGCAGTATTCATCCACTGCTTTCCAACCATGCTGTTTCTCAAAGTGATTCCCAATAGTAAAATCAGAATTAGAGATATTATCAGAATGAAAGAGAAGTACTATATTTGCCATAGTCTAATGAATTATAGTAATCCACAACAAAAGAATTCATTTTATGTAAATTGCCATCTAGGAAGCAGGTAGCATAACAGGAATTGTGTTAAGTTTGTATGTCGTGTGAGTAGCTAATAATGAAATACTTGGTTCCAGGTAGCATACACGGTTACTGGAAGAGTGTTTTGCTATAAACTACCCTGCAAACCAGTTTTGTCTGAAAAAGCTATGAAGTCCAAGACTGATTACAATTGAGGTGATCCAGACCAAAGTATCAGAAATATCATGTTCTTTATGCCTGAATGGAACAAATAGTTTCATGTGGTCTAGAGAGTGAAGATAACAAATTTCGTAAAATGTCTGAAATGCTGAACAAATGTTGTGACACAAGAAATACTTCCACAGAGTATCTATATTGGCCATCAGTTTTAGTAAACATGTTTGGCAATTTGTCTTTTGATCAATGATCCTGTGCAGAGTGGACATGGGACTGGTTGTTATTCAGCTTCTGCCTTGACAATTTGACTGCTCTGCTTAAGAGAGCCACTGCTCTTTCACATTTCCCAACACAGCCTGGGATGCCCTTTGACATATTATTAGTCCTGAGAGACAGGGGCACAACTCTTTGAATCCCTGGCCAATGAGACTCTAAGGCCCTTTTCGCACCTTACCTTTTCGCAGTTCTGGGGTGCGGGGATTGCACAAGCAACCTCTTGCGAGAGGGTCTCACGTCCCCACTGCTTCAGCTCCGCAGCCACTGCCTGCTAGCGAACAGGCAGCATGAGGGCTCCTCCTCTTTCTTCCCCAGCGCAGCCTGAGATTTTCGCAGGCTGCGCTGGGGCAGGAAGCGCGAGTGCCGCAGCTCCAGAGGCTCCGCAAGCATGGTAAGTGCGCGCAGGGCCCTGGAGTGATGTGCGATCGCGCACCATTTTTGGCTAGAAGCCAAAAATGAAATAGTGCGTAATCAGCGCCTGCTGGCCCCAGCAGTGTCATGCAATTGCAAGGACATCATGTGGACGGCTCCTTGCAATTGTGCAACACTCCAGAGGCCATTTCGCATGGTGAATGCCATGCGAAAAGGTCCTAAGTGTTACCACCCAGTAATGCTAGTCTGGTGTCAGCACCATACTTTATCTACTGAATGAAACACACACAATGCAATTCTTATCCTTGCAAGAGTGGCACAATCTTGCTTGAATGTGGACTTTACTGTTTCAATACTTCACTATCTTACACTATCTTTGTGTAACACAGAACAAATCTTGCAAATAAATAAATAACATTTCAAATTAAGAAATAAGAAGGTGCCTAGGGGAATGTATTTTATGTATATATTATTTTTCTTTCAACTGTAAGGGTTTCAGTACTCATCCCAGTCACTCTCACGTTGTTTTTGCTTTCTATTTCCAGCTTTGGTAAACTCAGATTATCCCGCTGTCTCTAAGACTTTTTTGAAGAGTTAGGTCCTCTCGCTTAGGCCTTTTCCATACTATACTGTTAAAGTGCTATTATTCCACTTTCAACAACTTGTGGAATTCTGGGGTTTGTAGTTTACTGAGGCCAAAGAGTTCTCTGGCTGAGAATTCTAAAGGCTTTTCTCTAAACTGTGAACCCCAGGGTTGCACAGGCTGTTGAAAGTGAAATAACAGCACTATAACAGTGTAGTGTGGAAATGGCCTTAGTTGCATGTTTTCAGAACACCCTTTGTTCAGAATCCCAAACACCAACCTATCACTAAAATGCTCCTCTTTTATGTCACACAAGGCCCTAACCAGTAACTCAAGTTTCTCCAGGCTTCTGAGCCATTTAGAGAACTCTCATAAACCACATTCCTTATTGGAGATGAAATGAGCCTCAGGGGCCAGAACATTCTTGTTCTAGGTACCCACTTCAGCATAGATTAATGATTTATAAGCATTGCTAGGCATAGTCTTTACCAATTGCAAAAATGAGTGGACATACTTGCACTATTGCATGGGAAGTTTTCTATCGAAAGAAACCAAGAAAATCATCTTTCCAAGTCATGCTGCAGCTGCATGCAAAGTTGAAGTCTTCTGGTGCAGGAAAAGATGTCATTTCCTTTAATTTAGGAATCAACATGTTTAAAAAATTGATGTCTGATAACATGTCAGTGTGGTGTAATGGTTTGACCATTGGACTATGACTAGAGTTCAAATCCCCACCTGGCCATGGAAAACCAGTGGGTGACCTTGAGCAGGCCACACTCTTTCAGCATCAGAGGAAGGCAATGGCAAATCCCCTCTGAACAATCTTACCAAGAAAGCCCTAGGATAGGGCTGCCATAAGTTGGAAATTACTTGATGGCAAACAACAACAACAACAATAACAACACATGTTATGAAAGTCTTAGAGGCCACAACACTCAGGAAACCAGATAAAAACTTTATTTTCTCTCCCCACCAAGAATAAAACAGCAACAGTGAAAAAGACTGTCTCTATTCCATCTAATTAAGACTTGTGCCTCCTAGAGACTAGATGATCTAATAACACTATCCACATACCAATTCAACATTTTTACCACCAGCTTTGAAAGAAAGACATAATGTAATAATTTTACACTATTTCTATAAGTTTTTGGATTTATGAGCTCATAAGGCCTGTCCTGGACTGTTTCTCTGTTTTAACAAATATCCTGATACTATATTTGAGCAAACGTACCTGAGAACTGTAATTCTGTGTTCATGATTCAATATTTGCCTATCTCAAGAATGAAATTGTTAAGTGGAGTTAATGCTTTCAGACTCTTTTTTTTTCAGAGGATGCCTTCGTGTCACTACTATTATTTTCTCTAGAACAGGCCATACTAAACTGTTATATTAACTGGAAACAGTGGTGGAGATAGTGGTGGTGGTAGTGGCTTTGTTTATTTATATCTCAGTTTTTCCCAAAAAAATGGGATTCAAGTTCATTTAACTTTTAAAACAAGTATAATATAGCTAAAGACATACAAAAGTCAGTATTAAATAGAATTAAACTATACACAATATTAAAACATGTACCTAAAAAGGATAAAATTATTGAGTTACCTACAAGCTGATAACTCACAGGTGACTCAAGTGGTTCATACTACTGTTTCATCATATCGTGGCAGCCTATTCCCCACAGTGTATCTTATGGCAAAATAAAAGCTTTCCGTATTGATATTAGCTGAATAACAGATTTGATAATGCTTTAGAAAAGTCAGACAGCAGGATTTTTCTGAAGTTTTCTGATATTAATTTTTTTTAATTATTTTATCATTTTTTAAACATTTCTCAGGGAGTCAGTCTTCACCCATTTTATTCAACTTAGAGGAGCAATTAAATAATTGAAGATGTATGAGGTCTGAAATTCTAAATTCAGACCTAATTATATGAGCTGGGGAGATTCTTGATACTCCCAAGATTAAATATTCAAAAGCTGTTCTGAACCTTTTCAATTTTCTCCTTACTGGTGACACCCTAGATTTCTGTACCTTGGTTAAAAAGAAAAAAAGGGCCACCTAGAGCCTTCTCTTTTTATTGCATTTTGAAGAATATATATATTCTTCATTCAAATTTGGGAAAAGAACAATGTTCTTGTAACGTGCATCATTAGTAATCAGTTACATCAGACAGCTACAGAATAGATAGAGTGGCCAACAGTGGCTTTCCAAGTGTTGCTGGCGTGCATCTCCAATTGCTGTTGTTGTGTGCTTTCAAGTCATTTGAGATGTATAGCTACCTTAAGTTGAGCATTTCAGAGTTTTTTTGTCTGGATTTGTTCAGAGATTTGTTCAGTGCCTTTGTCTGAGGAAATGTGACTTTCACAAGGTCACCCAGTGAGTTTCTGTGGTCAAGTGGGGATTCAAACTCTGGTTTCCTGGAATTCTAGTCCAACACACAAAAAATGCACCACACAGGTTCTTCATAGTCCCTCACTATTCCCTCTCTTAACTAGGGTTTCATATGAGCCCTTCACTACTCCCTCTTTTAATTAAGGCTTGTCTGAGACCCAAAGCCCCACACTTGCAATCTACTGTACAAGTTCCTTAGTCTTTAGTCCTTCTTTTCCCTTCACTTCTGTCTTCAGCAGGTGTAGCAAAACTAAGACACTAAATCAGCCCTCCCCAACCCAGTTGCCCTCCAGATTTGGGGGACTACAGCTTTCACAATTACAGCTTGCCTATTATCTGGGAATGACCACGATTGTAGTAAAAAAACATCTGGAGAGTACCAGGCTAGGAAAGATCATATTAAAGCATATGCATACTTGAAGCCAAAATAAATCTGTTGGGCAGCTTAGGGCAGCTTTTGCCTTTCAGGTCATTCATGTTGACTTTCTAAGCCAAAGTGATATGGCAAAATAACTTCCATTGTACAGCATTTTCCTAAACCATTAAGACTTGTTTTTCTTTTCTTTGGCTGCATTAAAGAGGGATAGATTAGTAATTATTCTGCAGCAACCTGTAAAGTGGGGGGAGCATGGGTTAACCAATCCCAGAAAAGGGGCACTTAAGCCCCTTCTGCAGATGCCAGGGCATATGTTCTTTTTCTCCCAGCTTCTGGAACTCCACTCTTTTCGGTGGCCTTTGGAGCCATTTGCCAACAGAGAAGCCGCATCTGAACAGATTTATGCTTTGACTTGGCTTCATTAATCAAATCATTCCTTGACATGAAACCATTCAGGACTTGGTGGAGGTGTGAGGCCAGTGAGCCTGGGATTTATTGACTGGTTCTCTGAGATGTGTCAAAAGTGACACAGAGATACAACTTCTGTGAAGGAGCTGGACTACCATACTTCCTGAGAACACACTGTACAGCAAATCAGAAGACTAAACAGAACAACTGTTTGCTGCTACTTTTAACCGTAGTCCGCTTAGCACTTGTCACTGGCAGCAAGAGTGTGTGAATGCAGACAACCATGTAATTAAATATGAGCCAGTATGGTGTAGTAGTTTGAATGCTGGACTATGACCCTGAAGACCAGGATTTGATCCTTTGCTTGGCCATGGAAACCCACTGCAGGATCTTGGGCTCATTGCACACTATCAGTCCCAGAAAACCCTGTGATAGGTTTGCCTTAGGGTCGCTATAAGCTAGAAATTGCTTGAAGGCATACAACAACAACAACAACAACAACAAATAACAACAACTGGGAGGTCTCTTACCATAAGTTGAGGTTGACTTGACAGCAGGTAGCAACAACGATATATATTGTATCATATCATATCATATTGTATCATATTTAATGTATATGGCACCTGTGTCCCGTTGTGGCACCTAAGGCAGCTCATAAACAATAAAACAAAATTAGCTAAAAATAGAAATACAATTAAAATACAATTAAACAAACACTATTATTAAAACTGTACATTAAACAATGTAAAAATCATTTTAAAAACATATAAAAATTAAAATTAGAGTGCCCCCCTCAAGCCCTTAAGAGGGATCCCTGCATGCAGTTGGTTGATGGCCTCACCATCCCTTGTGCAAGCTGTCTCCAGCGTGAGGAGGAACAGGGACAGAAGTCCTGCCTCTGCCTGTTGCACCAGAGATCACTTATGGGAGGGAGTGGGAAAGTCAGTTACCAGATTCCTGATGGACAGGGGAACAGATTCCCCATTGATCTCAGCAGCTGCTGCCCGTTAAGTGGGGGTGATGGAATGGGATGGGATTCACTGTGTAGCACCACAACTTCAGTGTTTATACATATGTAAATCCCCAACACGATTTGGGGATTTTTGCCTGCAAATGAAAGGAGAGCAGGCAGGAGGTCAGTCTAGCTTCCCCTTGAGAATCTTAAGACTCTGGTAGGTTCATATAGGAGATATGGGCCCTTTTCACATGTGGGAGGGGGACGGGCGAAAACGCCCAAAAACGGAGCTTACCTGAAACCGGGTAAGTCCGTCGCCACGTGGAGCAGCGCGAGCTCGCTGCTCCGCAGTCCTCCAGCGTCCCAAATGGCGGCTTCCGGTTGGTGGATGCTCTCCACCAACCGGAGAAGCTCGCCAGCCGGAAGCCCGCCCCCGGCAGATCTGCAGGCACGCACTTGCACTCGCCTGCAAATCCACTTTGGAGCCGGGCGACGGAGCGGCGCAGGGCTGCACGCTCAGTGCTTTTTAAAAACCTCGAAAAAGAGGTTTTTAAAAAAACACGCAGCGCAGCTAGTTCCGGCCGCTCCTGAGTGGATTCTGGTGTGAAACTACAAAAAGTAGTCCACGCCAGTCCACTCTAGGGTGTAGAAGACCTCCGTGAGAGATCGCTCTGCACCATTTCAGAAGCCCAGTATGGAAATGGCCATGGTCTTTCAAGTTGTTTTTCAAGTCAAATGTTTTTCAAGTCTTTCAAGTAAATACATGCATAGAAGAGAAGCAAGCTATTCCATCTTGAGAGCCCCCTAGTGGCAACAAGAAGGCTGAAGAGCATATAGCTCAATGCATGAGACAGAGCAGCAGGGAAGACCTACCTGTTCTCAGAATCAGAGACTGTTTGCCCTATTTCCTGCATAACATTGGCACAGGCTGTGATAACCTTTAGTAAGTGAATAGTGTTACACAAATAATGTATTCCATCTTTTTTTAAAAGCTGCAAAAATTATATTCAAATCATCCAAGAGAGGATTTGCTAAATGTAGATGAATTCATGTTCAACATGAATTTCATGCATCTCCCGGTATCATGTGTGAACAGCAAAGGGTAATAATAGGGAACATATTTGTTCACAAATAACATACAAGCTGGCAAAATAGGAAAAGTGGGGTAGATTCAGGCTTATTCATATTTAGAGTTGTTGTTGTTGTTGTGCATCTTCAAGTCATTTCTGACTTCTGGCAACCCTAAGGCAAATCTATCACGGGATTTTCTAGTGTTGAGACTGTGTGATGCACCCAAAGTCACCCAATGGGTTTCCAGGGCAGAGTGGGGAACTGAACAATGGTTGCCAGGGGTGTAGTCCAATGCTCAAACCACTACACTACACTGGCTATTTAGAGTAGATCCATCAAAATGAATGGAACATTTAATCATGACTAATTTGAGCGCCACTGTGATTAAGGCCAAGCTCCTAGAGAATACCAGTGGAACATAAAGCTCCAACAGGGTATTTACCTGAATAGAAGCGTCAGGGGTGATGGTAGCTGGGGGAGGAGAGCTGGTAGCTGCCCAGCTATTCTGATGGCTATTTCAGCAATGTTCTGGTGGCTGTTCCAGGGTATGGATTGCTATGCTTATATGGCATTGTACTTCAGGCTTCATTGTACTTCACATAAGGAAATATTAGGACCGCCGGGGTGAAGGCATCAAAGTAGTGCAAGCACCAGCATGACCAAGCATTGCATTGGCATAACACTCAAATCAGATTCCAGCCAATGTCTAGCTGATCTAACCCATTGTTTCTCAGGTTGTTGGGCAAAACTTATTATCAGCAAAATGAGCATCAAGTTGTTATTAGCTCAGGGAGTTACAGTTGATATTCCAACAAATATATTGCAAGCCAGTCTTCCCCAGTTAGATACTCTCCAGACAGATTTTATTGCCCTAAGAGGAGAACAAATGTAATCCTATGATCTTCATTGTTTGCTCCAACTCACATAATTAATGGAAGGACAAGGCCAGAATCCTGTTGGGAATTTACATATGTGTAAATACCAAAGTTATGGAGCTACGTAATGAATCCCACCCAAGTCCCTGCCTCCCACCCCCACCTAGCAAGCAGCAGCTGCTGCAACCAATGGAGATGTCTTCACCTGTTGATCAATGAATCTGTTAACTGCCATTCCCACTCCCTCCTACAAGTGTCCTCTGGTTCAACAGGCAGAAGCAGGACTCCTGTACCAATTCCCACTTACGTTGGAGACCACCAACTAGCTACTTCTCAATCAGCAGGGAAACGGATCCCTCTTGATCATAGCAGGTACTTCTTGGTAAGTGGAGACTGGGGAATTTCATTGTCCCAGCTAAGGGACCCTAAACTAGGAACTACATAGGGATCATGAATATGAAACAGTCATGAGTCTGCAACTCTGTGTTATGCATTCATAACTACCCAACAGGATTTCAGCCACAATTTTTACTCTCTCTCTTTCTTGCTCTTATTCTTTCCTTAAATGTATATTTGCACTGGTTTTCTTCGCCTTGTTGGGCAGAAATGAGCAATGCTGATAACTGCTTACATTCTGGTAAAGACATTCCCCAAACATGATAGACAAAGAAGAGAACAGCAGGTGGTGCCACATCCTAAGAAATGTGACGAAGAGGCAGAAGCTGCAGAAAGCAAGGGAAACTACTTAAATCATGCAGCAAAATCCAAAATACACATTATGAGGATACCCTTACTAGGTCAAACAAAAAGCACAAAACATACTACGCAAGCTGACTGGCATTTTCATTAGGCTAACTTTTTAAAAATCATAGAGGAGAAAAAAAAGACAGTGTCAAAGTTACTGGCCTGCATCTTGTTCGAGAGGTTTAAGATGGTGTTTAAGGTGATCTTGGGATTGGTACATGTAGAAGCTGACCCCTTCTTGGTCATGGGGGAGACTGAAGACAAAGGTAATAAAAGCCATCCCCATTAGCAAAATTTCCATCTCGATTAGCAGCAAAGTAACTTCCTTTGAAATCTAGACCCTCTCTGTTTTGTGTGAGGCTGCAAGCCCCTTCATATGCTCCTGCAGTGTTTCAAGAAGCTTCTGTACCATCACCTCTGTCACACTAGGTGCTATAACAGGTAAAACTTAGCAGTGGCAGGCAAATCCTGAATTTTTCTGGATTTGTTAGTAGTAAAACCTTCACAGACTGAATCATTGTCCAATTGCTCCCCCTAGTTTACGATTCCTGTGATATGATATGGCTGAGTTTGGTATCTTCAAATTGAGTACACACACACACATACACATATATACATATGCATACACACGCACACACATACTCTCCAACTGTCCAGGTTTGGCAGGGGCCACCCCAGTTAATTCTCTGTTGTCTCACATTCTCAGCTGTTTCTAAAATGTCTTGTTTTTTTCTCTCCTCCTCCCATTTTCTCCCTTTATTGTCAGCTTATTTCAGTTACTGCAAACGGAGTTCAAACTGCAAGAATAGTTGCATGCAATTAATTCAGCAACAGAAGAGAGGGGAGCATATAGGGTCTTGCCCTTTCTAAGCTCAGTACAGTAGGTCCCCTCTAACCATGAGGTATACGTCTCAGAACTTAACTGTAGATAGTGAAAAATGTGAATGAGACCAAACGCTATTTTAAAATATAAGATTAATGACTTAGGTATCCAGATGAGTATGCAGCTTGGGGAGGAGATTCTGAAACTTGACTGAACTTGACAGAACTTGACAAAACTTTAGCATCTAAGAGAAAGAAGGCTTTCTAGCCATTATTTGCAGTCCAAAGCCAGTGCACAACTGTGAAAAACATAAAAATTATGGTCCAAAATAAAAATATTTTCATGCTAGAAGGTTGGCAGTAGCCTAAAGCTAGTGTCTCAATGCCATAGTGTCAGGCTAGTATTGACCTTCTGACAATACATCAGAAAGGGAATCACGATCAGAAGGAGGATCATCAAAATGTGATCCTGGATTATAGTGCCAGGACTATGTCAGTGGTTGGATCTCAGTCTTCGGAGGAGACGGTGCTGATGTCCATATTTGGAGATCCTCTGAGGGTGGGTTTATACACACACACACACAGACACACACACATATACATATATATCTGTGTATATATTTGTATACAGTAGGCCCTTCACATTAATGGGGGATACATGCAGAGAACCCCCGCAAAAGTGAAATAACCACAAATAATTCCTGCCCCAGCACCCCTCCTTCCCTGCACACGTGGCCATGACAGTCATTGCTGGTAACAGGCAGGAGACGGGATGAGGAGAAAAAATTATTTCCTTCTTTTCGCCCTCCTGCCCCCCGCTGCAGGGCCGATTGCGCCAGAGCTGCAGGTGGGCAGATGGTGAGCCTGATTGCACCAGCAGCTGAGGGCATGCAGAGAATGGGCAATTGCCCTCTCTGCACACCCCTCCCAGCTGCTGCCAGTGAGTGGAGACCCCGGGACATGCAGGGAATGAGCGACTGCACAAGATTGCACTCCCCACATGCTTCCCCCATCTGCACGATCTTGCCAGTGGCTGGCTGGAGAAGGGCGAGGAGAGCAAGATCGTGCTACCCACACGCTTATCCCACCCACCCCTGGGGCAATAATGCAGGGGGCATGCGGGAGAAGAGTGGGGACGTCAAGATCTCCCTCCCCACTTCCTCTGCCACCCGCCTGGCGGGATCCCTCCAGTGGCGCAGGGGAGCAGAGGGGGGAGTGCGAGATCGCCCTCCTCACTTCCTCTTCCACCTGCCCCTGGCACAATGGAGCCCTCAGCTGCCTGGAAGGAGAGCTAGGCACAGGAGATGCCCCTCATTTCACTCTCCCACCAGCTGCCGGTGCCATAGCTGGCGAGGGCAAGGGCAGGGGAGGAGATCTTCTCCCTGCATTAGGGAATGAGAGGGGGAAATGAGGGAGGTAAGCCACCTGCGAAGAATCAAATCCATGAGTCTCAAATCCGCAAATGTGGAGGGAGAACTGTATATGTATATGTGTGTGTGTGTGTGTGTGTTTGTATAGATATAGATATAGATACATATAAATATAGATATAGATAGATATAGATATAGATATAGATATAGATATAGATAGATATAGATATAGATATAGATATAGATATAGATATAAACCCACCCTCAGAGGATTGCCAACTTTATCGACATCAGCAAGCCATATATATGGCTTCCATATAGGAAGAACATTGTAACAGGAATTTGTTGTCTCTTTTTTTTAAAACTCATCAAAGAGTCGTTGCAGAGACTTTAATACTGCGTTCTGTCCAAGGATTGTAAACCATATTTTGTCCTTTAATGTCTGTGCAATTCTCCTGGAGAAAAGTGACTAGTGGGGTGCCACAGGGTTCAGGCCTGGGCCCAGTGCTATTCAACATTTTTATCAATGACTTGGATGAAGAAATAGAGAGCATGCTGATTAAATTTGCAGATGATAATGTTGCTAATATCCCAGAGGACAGGATCAAAATTCAAAATGACCTTGACAGATTGGAGAGCTGGGCCAAAACTAACAAAGTGAATTTCACCAGAGAGAAATATAAGGTCCTACACCTAGGCAGAAAACATGAAATGCACAAATATAGGATGGGAGACACCTGGCTGGACAACAGTATGTGTGAAAGGGATCTAGAAGTCTCATTAGATCACAAGCTGAACATGAGTCAGCAGCATGATGCGGCAGTCAAGAAAGCCAATGCAATTCTTGGTTGCATCAATAGGAGTATGGTGTCTAGATCAAGGAAAGTAATAGTACCACTCATTTCTGCTTGGGTCAGACCTCATCTGGAATACTGTGTCTGGTTCTAGGCACCTCATTTCAAGAAGGATATTGACAAACTGGAACATGTCCAGAAGAGGATAACCAAAATGGTGAAGGGTCTGGAAGCCGTAGCCCATGAGGAGTGGCTTAGGGAGCTGCGTATGTTTAGTCTGCAGAAGAGAAGGTTAAGCAGGGATATGATAGCCATGTTTAAATATTTGAAAGGCTGTCACATCAATGAGGAAACAGAATTGTTTTCCACTGTTCCAGAGACTAGGACAAGGAGCAATGGATTCAAACTACAGGAAAAGAGATTCCACCTAAACCTCAGGAAGAACTGTTTGGCAGTGAAATATGCTGCCTTGGCATGTGGCAGAGTCTCTGTCTTTGGGGGTTTTTAAACAGAGGCTGGATGGCCATCTTTCAGGAGTGCTTTGATGTGGGTTATGACTGGCAAGTGGTTGCACTGGATGGCCCCTGTGGTCTTTTCCAACTCTATTATTTTATGGTTCCATGATTCTACGAAATATTTTTTAACTTTTCGGATGAAGCATTGGTGAAATCATTTCTGTAAACAACATGGCTGTCAGATGTGCTTTCTTACCGTGTTGTACAAACACAGGCAGATAAGTTTATTTTTGTTTCTAAGAGCACATGAGTTCTGGATTTGTACACTACACCTGGCTTTATCATGTGCCCTGCGGAGTTGCTACATAGGACCAGATTTAATCTGTTCTTCTATGTTTTATACCCTGGAGCCACCTTTGCAATTTTATGAAGGTAGTTTCTAGTGGGCGCTTTTCCCCAGAAGTACTCAGTTTATCCACAATTGAAATGTTTTGTATGGTAGCCTTTCTCCTCAACCAACTTCTTAGACTTCTTAAACTGCTCTGAAAATGTGGCAGCAGCTGCCTCATTGGCAGAGGCAGCCTCTCCACTCAGTTTTATGTCTTTAAAACCAAACCTGTTCCTAAATCTGCGCAACCATACCCTACTTGCAGTAAAGGGCTTGGTGGCACTCATTTTGAGGCAATGCCCTGCATTGTATAGCCTCAGTGCTTTGTGATATAAGACATTGATGTTAATCAGCGGTGGAGCTTGGAGTGCATGGAGGGGGAGGGGGCAGGGCTACAGTGCAGGGGTGTGGCCATGGTGTGAGGGGGTGTGGCCACAGTGGGCGGGGGCGGGGCATGCGGGGCCATGGCTACGAGCTGGGATGCCTCAAAAACATTGCCGCTGGGGCCAAAGTGCCCCCATCGCCACCCCCATCCCTACACAACTGATGTTAATGGGAATTCATCTTCTATTTATGTCTTCCAGCCACAAATTTAATGCCTTCTCCGTGCCTACCGTGCACTGTGGAGATAACTTTTGCAGTTTGAACAACAGCAAAATTAGCACAAATTTCTTTTTCCTTCTTCAGAATTTCATGAACAGAAGATCTATTCTTACCATACAACTTCTAACCTTAGCACATGCCTTGTTTTCTTTCCTGATTAAGTCAAGATCTTTCACCTTCTCACTTAAAGGAAGATGTTTACTGGTTCTCTTAGGCTTATAAGCATTGCCAGCATCACCACTCTTGTGCTTTGGGGCCATAACAAACAAACAAACAATGCAAGGACTCAAGCAGAAGCACCTTACAAGGAACTGTACTGTATAAGGACAAGGGCTTTACTATGCAAGCACACGAATTTTGCAGGACACTACAGCAATCAGATGACAAAGGGTAGCTAAGATCCCTGCTAAGAGACTGGGTAGAGTTAGAGCACGTGTGGTACTGTATACAGCAAGGAAATATAAGATGGCATGGACAATATGAGACAGCATGATACTGTAAATGAACAAGTTGTCACTTGCTTCAATTTTACATTCCATGTCATTTTCCATGAAATATGTAGATGCTATATTTCACTATATTTCACTTTACTACTTTGATTTCTATTTTATTACTATTAAATTCAAAGTATTATTTTCAGACAGCATCTTGTAGCAGGTAAATGAAATCACATATACCACCCATGCGGCTATGGGGGACCTTTTCTGCATAAATTCTAGGTTCTGTTTGCTTAAAATAATAGTTTTGTATGTCATTCATTATTAATAATGCTTGCCTCTTGTCGCCGGGTCACACCCTCTAACCACACTCTGATGTTGCTCAGTCACACACGTCTCAGTTTTCATCTGTGAAACAGTGGCAGGGATGTGTATATATTCAGGTACAGCCACACTGGTCATGCAGCAAAATACCAAAAATCCAAAATATACATCACAGTGATACCTTTATTAGGCCAACCAAAAGGCACCAAGTACATTACACAAACTTTCAAAGCCTACCGGCTTCTTCAGCAGGCAAAATTGTTTAAAATCATACAGGAGAAGAAAAGTGACAATGTCAAAGTCAGAGGCCCATATTGTGTTTGCGGTCTTTGCTTAATATGGTCCTGCATCTTGTTTGAAATGAAGCCATACCTGTTCTCAGAGAAGGAAAGATGGGAATCTTGCTGCATACTATGACTGTGCCAAATTATTCGAATGGTTAAAAAGTGCTATACAAATGCAGAACCACTAAAGAAGGACAATCACAGAAGCAAAGAGTTTGAACAGTAGTGACAGGTGATTTCCATGTTCCTAAGACAGTGAAATGCACAAATATAGGATGGGGGACACGTGGCTGGATAACAGTACATGTGAAAGGGATCTAGGAGTTTTGGTAGATCACAAGCTGAACATGAGTCAGCACTGTGATGAGGCAGCCAAGAAAGTCAATGTGATTCTTGGTTGCATCAATAGGAGTATGGTGTCTAGATCAAGGGAGGTAATGGTACCACTCTATTCTGCATTGGTTAGACTTCATTTGGAATACTGTGTCCAGTTTTGGGCACCTCAATTCAAGAAGGATATCGACAAGCTGGAACGTGTCCAGAGGAGGGAGACCAAAACGGTGAAGGGTCTGGAAGCCATGCCCTATGAGGAACGGCTTAGGGAGCTGGGTATGTTTAGTCTGCAGAAGAGAAGGTTAAGTGGGGACATGATAGCCATGTTTAAATACTTGAAGGGATGTCATGCCGAGGATGGAGCGGGCGTGTTTTCTGCTGCTCCAAAGACTAGGACAAGGAGCAATGGATTCAAGCTGCAGGAAAAGAGATTCCACCTGAACCTCAGGAAGAACTTCCTGAGGGTCAGAGTTATTTGGCAGTGGAACCTGCTGCCTCAGAGTGTGGTGGAGTCTCCTTCTTTGGAGGTTTTTAAGCAGAGGCTGGATGGCCATCTGTTGGGAATGCTTTGATAGATGTTTCTGTTTAGCAGGGGTTTGGACAAGATGGCCCCTGTGGTCTCTTCCAACTCTATGATTCTATGATTCTATGAAATAAAATGGGTTCCAACTAATAAGGGTGTCAGGCAAGGCTGTAATTTATCATCTTGTATAACTTGTATGTTGAAGATGTAAAACCAGATTAGACTCGGAGATAGGAGGTGTGAAGGAACAACAATTTAAGATATGCAGATGACACTGTACAACTAGCAGAAAATAGCAAAGACTTGGAACCGTTACTGAAGAAAGTCAAGGAAGAAAGTATAAAGACAGGTTTACAGCTGAACATTAAGCAAACAAAGATAATGACCACAGAGGATTTACATAACTTTAAAGTAGACAATGAAGACACTGAAATAGTTCAAGACTTTCCAGACCTTGACTAGGTCATTAGTTAGAATAGACACTACATTCAAGAAATCAGAAGAAGACTCGGACTCAGAAGGGCAGCTATGAAGGAACTAAACAAGATCCTGAAGTGTCAAGATATATCATTGAATACTGAAGTCAGGATTGTCTGTGTCAACATATTCCCAATTTCTATATATGATTATGAAAGCTGAACAGTGAAGAAAGCTGATAGAAAGAAAATAAACTCCTTTGAAGCGTGGTGCTGAAGGAGAGTTCTACAGATACCATGGACTGCCAAAGTGATAAGTAAATAGGTCCTATAGCAAAATAGCTCTAGAAGCCAAAATGGCCAAACTGAGGTTATCATACTTCGGCTAATATCATAAGACAACATGAGTCATTAGAAAAGACAATAATTCTTGATAAGATAGAAAGCAATGAGAAAATGATGAATGATGATTCCACCTTGCAGCTGATGTCTGGTAAAGTCAAGTCAGGGCGGTTAGGTAACTGTTTTATATTCGCAGTCACTATGTAGTCATGATTTTGACACTATTGCCATGTTTGCAACTTGACCTCCCAAACTATTTGACTGGACATCAGCTTCATGGAAAGAAGGAAGACCTCTCTGCTGATGATCAGAGCACAGTTGAATGATGTTTCTATCAGGCTTTGCGGGGGCGGGGGTCAGGCCAGGAGTAGTTAAATAATTAAATATAAGCTGATACAAGACTCCAGTCATATTTGGGGTTTTTTTTAAAAAAAGATCACTTCTCACAATCAGTACAACATAAGAGTGAGTAACAACCTTCAGCTATAAATTAAGAACAGACTCCAAAGACTCCCACATGGGGTATCTCTCTTGAACCTAAACAAGAATCTGTGACGAAGTTTCAAGGATGGATCTTTTTTGTACCTTTGCTTTTTGTTATATATGGTGCCACTTCGTTTTTTCTATCTATTCCTCTATCTAGATTGTATGAAACCCTAAGGACTATTAGAAAGGCCAAGTTGTGTGCTGCTGAAGACATTTATGATTTCTATACATTCCCTCGAGAAGCTAAAAGAGAAAAGAAAGAACTAGGTGTCTAGACAGATAAGTTGCTGCCCAGCACCTATCACAGGGTTTTCTTGGCCAGATTTGCACAGGAATGTTTTGCCTTTGCCTTCCTCTGAGGCTGAGAGAGTGTGATTTGTCCAAGGACCTCCAATGGGTTTCCATGGCCAAGCAGGGATTCAAACCCTGATCTGCAGTCATAGTCCAGCATTCAAGCCAATATACTACATTAGTAGGGATCAATAATTGGAGGCTAGTTACAACTGCAGAGGACAAATTGATGGAGCTGGGAAGTAAGGGGCATTTTAATTTTAATTCTTACATACTTAGATAATTAAAATGTACACAAAAAAATAAGCAGGCTGTCTCTTTGCAAACTTTGGGAATAAAACCAATAGCTTCAGACAATAAATGTCATATTGTGTTTATTAAGTATTATTTTCTTTCACACTTCCTTCAATAACTTTTAAAAGCAGTCATTCCTGAAGTTTCCGTCATATGCAAAATTCTGTATAGAAGTTAATTGAGCCCTTGGGCTGGTTGGGCAATTCTGGAAAGTATTTTATAGTCAAAAAACCATTTTTGTGGGCAATAATACTGTCTGAAATGGAATAATATTGTTTAAAAAGCAACCTCTTTGTATGCCGATCAGATTGAGGAAAACCTGAACAATGCCAGTCTGATCTTCCTGTTCTGGTTTAATTCTGTTTATTAGTATAGTCCCAAAACCTCTTGAGTATGTGGTCAGGTCTGAATACCAGTTCTCATCATAACTCAGTCACATCAGGACTCGTCTTTAGCTAAGAGCATCACAAGTAAGGCTAGTCTTTGTACCTGGTCTCATTGCTTTGACTTTGCTGGTAGGCTTTAAATTAAGTTTTTAAAATGATAGCAGAAAGAGAGAGGAAGAGCTATACCTTAAGCAAAGTAACCTTTAAACACTGAGGCATTAGAGCAGTCTTTATACATCTTACTATGAACAAAGCATACACAAGTTGGTTCCCGTCATTGGTATGAAATAATATGCAATGAGAATGCTGATTTTATAGCCTGTCTCTGCCAGTGTTAAAACTAATATTTTGGGTGGCTTTTTTAAAAAAGGGAATTATATATCTGCCAGATTCTCAGTTATGTAAAAGGATGTAGTCCTTAGGCAATCTAATGGGTTGGTACAGCTTGCACCATTTGAAGAATCTGGCCCAGTTCTGTTTAAAATTCTTGTTTGTCCATAAGGAACATTCAATTCCTGCTCACATCTCTCTCGTGGTGCCTTATGTGTGTCTAGCTTGGTGGGGGGACTCTCAGCCACCATCCCAATAGATTTTTTGTAACTATTGCTAGCATTCTGTTAGTGGCATACACAGGCATAAATCCACCTTACGCTTGTTTATGTCTTTTTGGGTTATTGCAAAGGTTGATATTCTATTCCAAACTCCACAATAACCAAAGTATCATCTCAGACTTAACTGTGTAGGCACTGCAGCTCCCCGCCCAGCAGCTGTTGGAGAGTGGGGGGAGTCGGAAGAACATCTGGCTATGTCCCTGTAGCCAAACATAAACCAATGACATTATCCACTGAGACTTCCAGGGGATCCCGGAAATCCAAGTGAATGAGGTAGCTATTTAGCATCTGGACAAATGCTTTTCCAACCCTCCCTTCCACCAGCCACAGAACAGCTAAATCATGAATGGCAAAACTTTGAGTCTAGAGGATGCTGACTAGCCAGTTATCACATAGTTCCACATGCAGAATTATTACTCTACACTGCACAGTACAGGATCTTGGGCAAGAGCTGCAAACCTGAATGTGAACTTATTAGAACCTGCCGAATACAGTGGCATTTATTTCCAAATAGACATACACAGGACTGTTCTGTATTTTGTCTTCATTTCAGCTCAATTGCTTCGCAGCAGAATGGCTTATCCTATGTCTGCATGCGGACGAAGATTGTCCACAAATTTTTTAAAAAGTAAAAAAAAAATACAAATGAGATAAGGAATTAAGCAGTATTAAGAGGAAAAAATCTATGCATATCCACTAACAGATATTAAGGAGGCTTACTCTCAGATTTATGGATTTAGAGCTACAGCCTAAATCAACCTCATGATTTTCTACTTGCTGCAGTAAACTGACAGCCACCTTGGTATAACTGGCTCCCCATTATCACTCTTCCTGCAGCCCCCTACGTGTTAGAGCTGAACTTCTGGCAGTGTTGATCCGTGGTTTAGTTACTGCTAAAACAGTAAGCCTATATTTGGACTTTACCACTTCAAACAGCAGGTGGCAGCTCATCCATCAGGATGAACACTTGTCCATCAGAAAAAAGAATGACAACAACAATAGCAATAACAAGCATAGTAACAGAAAGCTCTGTGTCAGCAATAAAACCTACTTCGTTGTTTTCATTTTACCTCATTTTCTCCTTAGAGCAGAAAGATGTCAGGGCCAGAGATGAAGAATTTTCAAATGAAAGATCCTGAAAACAAGGACAGCTTCCTTAAGTGTCATGGAAATATTTATGCTGCTCTGATGGCATTTAGTCCTTCAGCTCTTGTTTGAGTTTGCTAGGCTGTGTCCTGAGGCTCCATCCAGCCATGGCTGGCAGCTTGAGCCTTCAGTTGGGCCCTTCATCAAACCCCAGCACAACCAAATCATCAGCTAGGTTCACATGGGCCTGACCAGGGCTTGGAAAAATTTAGTCTTTTCCGTATAATTTGTCCAAGCCCTGGTATATTTTTATCTATAGGTAGTCTTTGGGGTGGGGCGGAATAGGCTGTCACTCCCAGCACTGAGCAAGAAATGGGGTATAAATCAACAAACATAGTACAAGCTAAGAGGACAACATTCCTCTCAGCACTGGAATGCAAATGGCTGGGTGACCGCCTGCCATTTATTTACTCCCCCCCACAGTGAATCTGGGGCTCCTGTCATTGTGTTGCCCTGAGCAATGCTACCTTGGGCCTCAGAGACATAGTGAGAGAATCAAAATTGGAAGTGCCAGCAACAACACATGCCTGCTAGACCATTAAAAAAATGCTGTTGCCTCCATACCTCTTTCTAGGGGTGCCAAATCTCACAGCCTAGCCCTGAGCATCCAGCTTTCATGGTCATTTCCAGGTGGAAGACAAGGGTGTAAGGTCTCCAGTTTTGGTGTGCTCAGCTCCAGGCAAGAGGGAAAGGAAGGGAGCACAGCCTCGGCTCACAAAGTAGAACACCTTGCTACAATTTTATAAGGACTGATTCGTTGCTTCAGCTCACAAAGACTCTCCAGGAGAGGCAGCGTGTTAGCTTCCTCCTTCCCTCAAAGTCATGGTGGTGTCAGGACTCAGCCTCCTTTCTCTATTCATTGACCTTCTCACTAGAACCAAGTGCAGTGGGTTTGGATCCAGGATCTCCTGCGGATACCAAAATCCATGCATGCTCAAGTCCCATTATACACAATGGTGCAGTAAAATGGTGTCCCTTATATAAAATGGTGAACAATTGAAACAAGTGCCAAACAGAGTCTGAGGATCTGTGAAATGGTGGGAGGGTACAGCAGAGTTTGCTTACACATAAGTATAGTGCTTGCAGGATGGCAAAATCAAGGTTTGCTTTTTGGATTTTTTTTCCCCAAATATTTTCAACTGACGGTTGGTTGAACCCATGGTTGCAGAACCTGTGGATACAGAGGGACAACTGTAGTCTAAATTAAAAGTGAGAATTGAGAAGGAATAAGCTCATCATCTCACCTTGATCTAGGAACAATCCCTTTACCATTTTTGTCTTAACTTCCAAACAGGAAAATATATTCTATCTCTGTGGCTCTTCAGTGACAAGCCATAAGCAACTATAGTTGGTACTTAAAACATAAAACTTACTGACATCATCAGGAACCGTGTCAGGGACTGTCTTGGAAACTGACAACCCTACCTGTTTCCCACCATCAACAAGTTAAGTAGAGAGGATGCAGGTGCTAGGATCTAGAACCTGTTAAGCAATGTATCAATAAATACACACTGTGCCCTTGTAGAAAGCCTGAGGAGGGAAACAGTCCAGTTCTCAAAAGACACAGATGTTCTAGCTGGAAAGTCATTCACCAAACTAAAACACCCATACCTCTCTGTTTGCAGTGCCATGTTGCCCCAGCAACGGATCAATTCAACAATCAAAAGAGCTGTGGCTTCTAGTTTAAACTGAGGAAAATCTGAAGAGAGCCGCAGGCCCCAGTTGTACTAAACTCCACATAGTACTTGGGTTACAGTTTAACTCCCACCTGGAAGAAGGGGCCAACAGGTGAAGCGTGTAGGCTGGAGAGAGCAACCATCCCCACAGGAAGAAAGCCATTACTTGGCATGCTACATAAACCGGCATTCTTCTCTGTGACGCACAAAAATTGCAGGTGGTCAATGACATCTCTAAGGCATGACAGTGCAAAATATGTCCTCTAACAAGTCCAGATGGGTAGAGGTGTGCATTCCTTCTCACCATTTTCTTTTCTGGGAAAGATTTGGACAAAAAACAACAACAACAGTACAGCATAATTGGATTGTCAAACTGAGGCCATTTCCGCACCGGGCTTCTGTAATGGTGCAGAGCGATCTCTCACGGAGGTCTTCTGCACCGTAGAGTGGACTGGCATGGACTACTTTTTGTAGTTCCACACCAGAATCCACTCAGGAGCAGCCAGAACTAAGCATGGAGCGCGCAGCTCCGTGCCGCTCCGTCGCCCGGCTCCAACGTGGATTTGCAGGCGCTCGCAAGTGCGTGCCTGCAGATCTGCCGGGGGAGGGCTTCCGGCTGGCGAGCTTCTCCGGTTGGTGGAGAGCCTCCACCAACCGGAAGCCACCATTTGGGACGCCGGAGGACTGCGGAGCAGCGAGCTCTCGCTGCTCCACGTGGCGACAGACTTACCCGACTTCAAGTAAGCTCTGTTTTCGGGCGTTTTCGCCCATTCCCCCCCACACACACATGCAGAAAGGGCCTGAGTCAACACAATCAACTTGGTCCACAAATCAATTAAGCTAGGATTTAAGATAATTTAAAGTCATCTGCTATTGTCAGATTACAATTCTGTGAATGCTTATTTGAAAGCAACTGCCGCTGAACAAAAGGAACAGCAAAAAAATTCCTTAGGATCAAACTGCATTTCAATTTACTTCAACCTAACTAGGTCAGAGCTTGATAGTAACAAGTTACATATAGCTGCTTATAACAAACAATATAAGCCAAGATCCTAGATCAGCTACTTCGTTAAGTATAAGCATGTTTAACTTAATATAGGAAGGGAAAAAAGGGGGGGGGAAGTCCCTGGAAATATTGAGAGTTTCCAGTTTTCTTGTTTGTTTTTGTTCTGAGTTTCACTGCATATTCACAATTTTGCATCCAAACCCTTCCTTGAAATATCTCAGGTTCCCCTCCCCCTCCCCACTTGAGTTGTTCCCTCTCTCCCTGCCACTGATCATGCGTCGTGTCTAGAGTCAGGCAACCTTTCAGAAGTTGGCTTTCACCAATTTCCACTGAGCCTCTTAAAATTATTACTCAGGAGGTATCACTAAAGTGTTAAAGTGCTTTAGCATATTATACAGTTAAGCATTAGTATAATGTTCTTTTATTACTAGCATTCTTCTTTCTCTTGTCTGATCTCTGTTGAATGTGAATGCTGGAAACAATCACTGTGTTTCTTTGGTGGTGGCCATCTTAGCTAGTTCTAGAATAACACAACTATACAGCCATGGAGAAGCACATATTTTGGCCAACACTGGTTTAACTTTTGGGGAAAATACTAGGTTAACTGACCTTGGGAGTGGGATCAAAAAGTCCTTGGTAATGCCAGGAGATCCCTGGGAATATTTCAGGATGAGGAAGACGTCATGTACATCTCCAAAATAAAATTGATTTGTACAGGAGCAACACCTGAGACTTTCAGAGACATTTTCCTACCTGGAAAAGCTATAAGTAGTGTCTTCTGGTCCGATCTCCCCAATCCTACCTTACTGAATATTAGCTGCCGCAAGCAGTAGAGGTCTGTTCTCTTGTTGATTGGGGCACTGGAAACTAATGTTTCCACCTGCCAGTGATCTCCAGTATGACAATCAGAAGCAGGATCCCTGTTGCAATTCCTCCTGACACCAGAGGTCAGTAGTGGGAGGGAGTGGAAATTTTGGTGTTCTGTGCCCCAGTTGACAGAACAGGCCTCCATTGCTTGCACTGGCTGATGCCCAGTAAAGCAAGATCGAGGACTATGAACATGATTCATTTACAGATGTGTAATTCTAGGTTACGCATCTATAACTGCAATAATAAATTCTAGCCAATGTTATTTTTGAAGTCTTACCTTTTTTTATTAATGACACTGTAATAACATTACATTTACAAAGTAATTAATAGGTGTGAATGAAGTCAATTTAGAGGAAGATCTGGAGGCATTGTGGGTGTACTTATCCCAACTTTATGCCGTTCTCTTCTCTTCTCTTATCCAAAGAAGAGTAATTTAATAGTTACAATGAGTAACAAATAATGGAAGTAATAAAGCTGCACTTAACAATTTGAAGCACTCTAATGAGTCGTAATTTTTTGTAACACAGTAGTAAGTAATGAGAAGAATAACTTTTACAGAATTAATATTGGAAACTAGTTTATGTACCAATAAAATGAATCAGTAACACAATGAAGGTGAGTAAAAACAAGAATACCATGTATGATTCCCTCCAACAGTCTCTATCTGGCAGGGACTGTGACAATTAATCTTATATCATTTCACATTTCTAGCTGTTTTAAAATGCCCCAGGTTCTCTTTCCTCTTCCCACTTTCCCCCTTCATTCTTGGCTTACTTTGCTTGCTGAAAACTGAGTTCAAAGTTCAAAAGCAGTTTGTATTCAGCTGATCCACTGGGCAAGAAGACAGGATGGGGCAAGATGTTGGTCTTCTCTATAGACACAAACAAAAAGAAACTTCTGCAGCCTCTCATGGTTAGTTCCCCCACCTCCTTTATGAATAATTTTTGCCATCTTAAAAACACTCTGATGCAGCTTGCCCCATGTGTCTAGGTTTTCATCTGTGAAATGTTTGAGGATATGCATGTATTGTAGAGAGCCAGCATGGTGTAATGGTTTGAGTTTTGGACTACAACCCTGGGTTTGAATCTTCACTCGGCCATGGAACCCCACTAGGTGGCCTTGGGCAAGTCATATTCTCTCATCCTTAGAATTAGGCAAAGGTAAGCCCCTTCTGAACAAACTTTGCCAAGAAAATGTTAAGGTTCACCTTCCGGAATGACTTGAAGGCATACCACAACAACAACAACAACGATGTGTGTATTGTATACACACCTATCAAAACAATGACTGAGATCCTACATCAGGGCATGTGGAGCACAATGCTCTTTTTGGCCTAAAATAGCCAGAGGGAAAGAGAACATGGCAAAATTGGTATTTTGAGTTTTTAAATGCCCCAAAATATAGGGCTGGGGTGTGAAGAGGATTGTGGCCTTCTGGGGTCCAGTGAGAGGTCTGGTGAAGAGCATGTGTGGTCCCCAGTGGTTGGGTAGTTGTCAATCCCTGTCTTAAAGATACAGAGCCTTTCTTAATTCTCCTTGCTACATCTTCTGAAAGGAAGAGAGCATAAAACTAAGAGCTATGCTGCTTGCAGATGTAAATTATTACATCTCTGCCCATGGCACAGGTGCTACTCAGTTTGAAACAAGAGTATGAATTGGGTTCTTATATGAAACAGGTTCTTTTGAAATGGTTTTAGGGCTGGAAGAGATCCCCAGAAAGATTTTGCACAGTCATTGCTAAGAAGGTGACTTTAGAATATGTGATGCAATCCCATGAGGGAATTTGAAGTTCAAGCTCAGTTCAGCCAAAAGTATCTTGATGACCTATAAAATTCTGACAGCACAATTCTGTACCCATGCCTACTCAGAAGCAAGTCCCATGGTTTTCAGTGGCATATATTTCCAGTGTCAAATATGTATAGAATTATGGCTTAATGAAAGTTATTTTCATATTTGCAATGGTATGTGCTAATTACATTTACTTTCCTTCCCCTTGCCTAGAGCTGCAAAAAAGTTTGTGGACTGTCAAGATCTGAAAGGGATAGCAGATTTGACTGCAGGCTTTCTTTTCTTAAAATAGCAAGTCTCTTCTAGAAGTCATGTCCTCTCTTCATCCCTTTCAACAACAGGGAAGGCCTTTGGTTATGTCCTCTCACATTGAGCCTTTTACCTTTTTCAACACAATAAAGCAATGAAGAATAAAGCATTAAAAAAAAATCTGTTCCATTTATTCACCCCATCACCACCATTTCAGAAGACTAGAATTCTTCTTCACAGGTCCAGTCATTTCAGCAAGCCTTTTAAAAATGGTGCATGTGCACTGAAAAAATGGTAGGTGGTGGCTCCCATGGCATTGGGGCAGTGAGTCTACTCTGAATTTTAGTCTGAGACCATTTCCACACTAGACAGTTATAGCACTATTATTCCACTTTCAACATCCTACGGAATCTTGGGTAAAGGATTCTAAAGGCCCTTCCCTACACTACAAATGCCAGGATTCCATAGGATGTTGAACATGGAATAATAGTGCTATAACAGTCTAGTGCAGAAATGGCTCGAATTTTACAGGGGCTGTTGAACATAGGTTGAATGCCTTATGACTAAAACCTGCAGCAGATTCATAGTTTTGAAAGCATAGGAGCAACCCATAGGAGCCCAGCAACATTAGATTGAAGCTGCTGGGCTCCTCCTAGTGGTTTAGGACCTACTGTTAAGTCTAACCTAAGGTGAGTCACACTAGCAGCACAGACCCCATAACTTGAAAAAGTGACATGAATGTTATGTACTTGGAACCTTGTATGACTAGACCCTTTGGGCTAAGTCCAATTGTTATTCTCAGTGAAAGGAGATCCACTGAATCAATGGGGCTTCCACATAAGTTGACTTTCCCAGTCTTATTCATTTGATGGGTTGAGCAATTGAATTTAGTCTTTTCTTGACCTTTCACCTTTCGCTATGTCATTGGGACAAAGAAGCTGAGGTCAACAGGAGAAGCCATTGTCCTGTGTTTCAGGATTCCATGGCTCTAATCAAACACCACTATGTCTGAAAAAAAAAGAGTATGTTTTTGCCATGCACAAGGTTATCAGGTAGAGCTGGGGGGGAGACACAGAGGACAAAGCCCCCATATTTCCATAAAGATCACAGCTGATATGGAAATTCTCAAGTGAAAAGGCTACAACCTTGACAGGATTTTCAGTCAGCTTACACAGGCTAGAGTTCATTTGTAGACTGGAATGCAAAAGAACCAGTTAGAGTGAGACACTATAGCGGGGGGCAGGGCACATTTTGATTCTTTGAACCCAGAAATGATTGACAGTCCCTGGGCAAGTAGTTCTGATAGAGGAATTGATACAAATAAATTTTCTAACAAATCTCATAGTTTAGGAAACATCTTTTTGGATTTTGCAACAGAAAGCATGTGATATTTAGTGATATAGAATGCCCTAAATGTGCACTAGAACCAGCATGGTGACTGATTTAACTGTTGGGCTAGGATTCGAGGGAACCAGGGTTCAAATCTCTGTTCAGCCATAGAAACACAATGGGTGTTCTTGAGCAAGCCACAGTCCCTTGGCTTAAGGGGAAGACAATGGCACACCTCCTCTGAATAAATCTTTCACAGAATAGAATAGAATCACAGAATAGAATCATAGAGTTGGAAGAGACCACAATGGCCATTGAGTCCAACCTCTGGACTCATAGTAGCCCAATGCTCAAATGACTACACCACCCAGACTCCCAGCAAGTTAGAATCATAGAATCATAGAGTTGGAAGAGACCACAGGGGCCATCCAGTCCAACCCCTTGCCATGCAGGAACACACATCAAAGCATCCCAACAGGTGGTCATCCAGCCTCTGCTTAAAAACCTCCAAAGAAGGAGACTCCACCACACTCCGAGGCAGCATGTTCCACTGCCAAACAGCTCTGACTATCAGGAAATTCTTCCTGAGGTTTTTAAGTGGAATCTCTTTTCCTGCAGCTTGAATCCATTGCTCCTTGTCCTAGTCTCTGGAGCAGCGGAAAACAAGCCTGCTCACTTGTCAACATGACATCCCTTCATATATTTAAACATGGCTACCATGTCCCTGCTTAAACTTCTCTTCTGCAGACTAAACATCCCCAGTTCCCTAAGCCACTCCTCATAGAGCATAGCTTCCAGATCCTTCACCATTTTGGTCACCCTCCTCTGGACACACTCCAGCATGTCGATCTCCTTCTTGAAATGAGGTGTCCAGAACTGGACACAGTATTCCAGATGAGGTATGACCAAAGCAGAATAGAGTGGTACCATTACCTCCCTTTATCTAGACACCACACTCCTATTGAGGCAACCAAGAATCGTATTTGTTTTCTTGGCTGCCACATCACACTGCTGATTCATGTTCAGTTTGTGGTCCACCAAGACTCCTAGATCCCTTTCACACATATTGTTATCCAGCCACATGTCCCCCATCTTATATTTGTGCATTCCATTTTTTCTGCCTAAATGTAGGACCTTACATTTCTCTCTGTTGAAATTCATTTTGTTAGCTTTTGCCCAGCTCTCCAATCTGGCAAGGTCGCTTTGAATTTTAATCCTGTCCTCCTCTGGTATATTAGCAACCCCTCCCAATTTGGTGTCATCTGCAAATTTGATCAGCATCCTTTCTATTCCTTCATCCAAGTAATTGATGAAGATGTTGAATAGCACTGGGCCCAGGACAGAACCCTGTGGTACCTCACTGGTCATTTCTCTCCAGGATCTTTGCTGAGTAAATCCTAGAATAGATTGTGCCTTCCCATGTGTCAGTGGAGATGCAGTGGCTTTCTTTCTGGAATAATGTTAATGTTAACTAACAAGAAGGGGGTTAGAGTATAATTTTGGGGGTGCTGCTAATGCTGTAGCACAGGAATGGGCAAAGCATTGCCTTCCAGATGGTGTTGGACTGCAATTCCCATCCAGTATAGCTAGCAGTGAGAAGTGCAAGGAGCTCTACTCCAACAAAATCTAGAGGGCTAGTCCTTGCCCACCCCTCAGGGAGCAGAACAAGTGCACTGACTCCATGTGCACACATTCAGAGTAGTAGCTGGCATTGGTATGTGAAAATCAGAGCCTGCAAGAGTTGCTTTTTTGGACTAGAACTTTCAGAATTGCCCAGCCAACATGGCCACTGGCTAAAACTGCAAGTGAATGGAGCCAAATGCACAGAAGGCACAAGTCCAACCACATACTATTCTACAGGTTTGCAATGGCCTATGGGTAAATACAAAACAATACTTCAAATGATACTGTCCTCCATGCATGAATGAAGATAGGAGGGGCTGGTACTAGCACTTGACAACCATGGGCAGCTCTCAGGTGATGGTTTCACTCTGCCTAATGGTGGAGCCAGCTCTAGATAAAGATAAACATTGCCAGATCTACAGTGGAGGCTGCCACTGACTCTTATTACACTGACACCCCACTCTCCAGCATTTTTCCAGAATAATGCAGTACATCAGAGCAAACGGTTGGAAGTTAAAATTGCAGCTAGGTTGTGAAGCTCAAAACTGCTCAAAGCACTGTTAGCCTCTGTTAGAACCCAACAAGGGGATAGGTAGATCAGTTAGTACTTTGCCAAAGACTTTCACCCACTCTCAAAAAACCATAGAGGTAGCCCTGAAGATGGGCAAACCAAGACAATCAACAGAAGGAGAGACCCTATGACCCTTCTTCTATGTACATGATATGACACTTCTGAACTTTGGGCATAGGAGTTTTCCCCAAAAATGAAAGTGCTCCCCACTTGCAGAATAAGTGCAGCGGGTGGAAAAAATGGAGAATGTATAAAAACATGTCTTCCACAGCCTCAGTCTTTCCTCTGAGTGAGCTAGAGTTCTTCCATTTGCTTCAATCCTGTGCTGTAGAACACTTAAGGTCTTCCCACTCCCTGTGAAGCCTGCATCATAATCACAACCCATCTCTCTGCTCACAAGGCAGGCTCTCATGTGACACATTGGCCAGAGAAGGCATTACATGGAAGCCAAGTCTGTGACTATTCATCTTCATGACGAGGCCACAGGCAGCTAAGCACCGCCCTGGATGGTATAATAGAGCACCATTTACGGTTTTTATAGGAAAATTTGTTCAACTGTAGCCATAGATAGGCCAGGTGCAAATATAAATCACCTGCCTCAATGTACTTCTATAAAAATGTTTAACAGCGTGTTGAATTCCCATAAAAGTCAGTATTTCTTAAGTAAACGTTTGCATGTTCCCTAAGCAGTTTGCTTAAGAATGAGTGACAGGTTATTTATTTATTTTTTATGGTGTTTGGGTCAGAAGACAATGTTCAAAAAAGCTTTTCACAAGGCAATAGCACCACACGAACCTTGGCAATCAATATCCAATACAAATACGTCTTCAAACACCTCAGATGATCTGTTGCGCAGTATTTGTTCTCAGCCTGGAATACACTGGTCTATAAAGATTCCTGGAAACATATACTTCCCAGAGTTCTCCCAGTTCATCACTTGTACACGTGCTCTGTTCTTTCAGCTAAAAGAGGACACTAGAGCAGCCTCTCTAAACCTTGTGCAGGGCGGTGCTTTCTGTCATCTTCCTCCAGCAATTGCCATTCTGACCGGAGATGAGGGAAACCGTAATATAACAGGCACCAGGTTGTGAAAGGTCACCCCAAAGGCTGCCAGTTACTCTTTGTTTATATATTGAGACATCATGTTGATGGAGCCAGCTCATTTTCTACTGCTCCAGACACTGGAACACAAGCCAATGGAATCAAATTACAAGAAAAGAGATTCCACCTCAACATTAGGAAGACTTTTTTCATCATTATTCTAAGAGCTGTTTGACAGTAGAATCAAATGCCTCAGAGTGCTGTGGAATCTCCATCTTCGGAGATATAAACAGAGGTTGGAAGGCCATTTCTTGGGAGTGTTTTAGTTGTGTATTCCTGCATGGCAAGGGGTTGGACTGGATGTCCCTTTTGTGGTCCTTTCCAACTCTGTGATGCTGTAATTAATTGCATATATGTCATACCTTTTCCCTGGTGAGCTCAAGGCATAGAACATAGCTCTCTTTCTTCCCTCCTCACTTTAACCTCAGAAGAGCCCAGGGAGGTAGGACAGGGAGAGGGAGGGAGGGAGGGAGGGAGACAGATTGGCCCAAAGTCACCCATTCAATTCATGGCTTGTTGGGGACTTGAACCTGGATTTCTGGAGTTCCAGCCCAGTGCTTCAATCACTGTGACATCACAGATGACATGTGGCCCTGCTCTGTAATTTAAGATCCAAAGGACTGCTTGCTGCTTACTCTACAACCCCTTTAGATTTGCTTTACAAGGACTGACTTTGAAGAATTAGTTATTTTCCTTACTAGGCTGAACATAACCTCTTCTGAGAAGGATGTGTGTCAAATTATAACAAGCTCGTACCATCATTACCAAGAAAGTAGGTTAGTAACTAATGAATAGGCACAACTAATGAAGATAGCACAATCAGATTTTCTCAGAAAAGAAAGAACATCTTTACTGCAAGAGCCAACCACTCTCCCCACACTCCATGGTTTAGCGGCCATTATCACTGTCTTATACTAGAGTGGTAACTATTTATTCCAGAAAAATGTATCTGACGAATAGGATTTGCTAGCCTGGGACAGTGTTTTCTCACAGAGGGAAATTTCCCCAAGAAAACTTACACAGGAGATATGGAAGCTGAATTTTAAAAGGGATAATTATCAACAAACAAACAGGCAAGGTGGCACTCTAACGCCATTTCTGCACGAGGGAATTAAAACGGCGCAGTGCGTCCTCTCACGGAGGTCGTCTGCACCTTGGAGCGGACCAGGTCTGGACTACTTACCTCAGATCTGCACCTCAGTCTGCTCTGAAACGCCCCCAACTGGTCTCCAGCGCGCTTTTTAAAGAACAGAAAAAACAGGTTTTTCATTTTTCCAGAGCGCGCCATTTCGTACCTGCTCTCTTGTGCAGATTTGCAGGCTCGCACCAATGCGAGCCTGCGATCTGCGGAGGGTGGGCTTTAAACGTGGCGAGCTTCGCTGTTGGTCGGGACCCACAAACAACCGGAAGCCACCATTTTGGAAGCCGGAGCAGTGAGGATCTAAGACCTCGCACTGCTCCAATTCACCATGGATGAGACAAGGAGCCCTGTGGAAGGGCTTAAGGGACAGTCCGTGTTGGTCTGTAACCAGAAAAATCTGGTAAGTACCGGCACAGAGTGATTCCCTCACCTCGTGTGGAAATGGCCTAAGTCTGATAATTTTGAAATACAGATATTCTGCAATTAATGAAGCAGATATGTTCCTGGCCATGACCTTTTTAACAGAACATTTGATACCAGAGGCAGAAATAACACGGAAAGAATAAGGGTAGGTTCCTACATCACAAAAACAAAGAAAGAAAGAAAAAGAAAGAAAGAAAGAGGGAAAGAAAGAGGGAAAGAAAGAGGGAAAGAAAGAAAAGAAAAGCAGCTTGAGCATGTTTCAGCAAACATTTTATTCAAAATTAATGATATGCACACATGAAATAAACAACCAGGTCAGGTAAGGCTTGCATAAGTAAACATTTTGAACCTTCCAAAGATCCTCCAAACTGCATTTAGGGATTATTTGTTTTGCTTTCATCAGTTTCACACAGTATGCCTGGGAGAAATGAAACAGGACAAGTAAGCCTTGCATAAATAAACCAAACCTGGAGACTACAGCTGAGAATGATTTGTTTGCTTTCCCTAACCTCCATTTTGCTATGATTTCCAACTTGGTGGCCAGACCTACAGATCTATGCCTTTTTTAACATGCTGGAGGTTACTGGTGAGACAGGATAATCTCTCTCTTTGTTTTGCTGCTCATACATGCTCAGCCAGGGATTCTGGGGGCAGCTGCTGTTTACCTTGCCTGTTGTAGGCAAGCTCACACAGCTACAGTAGGATCAAACAGATCAGAATCCCATTCTTTTCCAACTCAGCCTTTATCATATTGTTCACTATAGATGTACTTCTGTAACCAAGGTACAGAAGGAGCCAAGGTACAGAAATCTTTAACTGTGACATCTTCATTATTCGCTTTACAGTTATGTTAATCTTCTATGATGCAGCAGTAATCCTGCCTTTGCATTTTTTCCCCTTAACTTTCTACCATATGTTGTCCCTCTTCTTTGCTATTTTCTGCTAGTAATATGGCATCATTTGCATATCTTAAATTACTGATGTTCTTTCCTCCAGTTTTCACCCCACCTTCCTCTGAACCTAATGCCACTTCCCATAGATGATGTGCACATAAATTGAACAGAAAGGGTGATAAGCTGCATCCTTATCTGATACTCTTATCAATCAGAAACCATACTATTTCTCCATATCCTCTCCTAACAGCAACCTCTTGTCCAGAGCAAAGGTTTATTTAGAAGGACAATCAAAACGTTTTGGTAATCCCATTTGTTTCAGAGCAATCCTTAGTTTTTCATGATCTGTACAATCAGGGGCTATATGTTGGGAGTATCTAATTGTAATCATTTACATTGAGTGCCTTATTTATTTATTTGGGCATGCACATCTAAAGGTACATGCTGTCCATCTAGTCACTAGAATGGCAACTTCAATGGGTACAAATGGGATTTTTTTGCCTTGAGACCTTCTATGGGCCGCAGAGCTGCCAAAAATACCAATTCACAAGATCCAAGAAGCCTACAAGTAATTTTGAAAAATGTGGGCCAGGATCTTCTTTGGCAGTTTTGAATGCATAAGCTAGAGTTAGACAATCATGACTGTTACATATTCAGGAAACCTATACAGTCCCTAGTTCAGGAGATGCTTTGGGACCGTGAACATCCTGCAATCCCCACTTACCAGGAAGAAGCTGTTGCAATTGACAGGGGTTTGTTCCTTGTCTATTGGGAAGCAGCTAGCTAATAGTCCCACCTTCATACAGGTAACCTCTGGAACTCGGCCACTCAGGGTAGCTAACAGCAGTTGAAAGCAACAAGATGTAAAATAAAAACAGATTGATAATAATTCAAATACAACATTGAATCAAACACTGTAATGCTGTTTTTAGTTTTCAGCCGGATTGTTTCTATCTGTGTGTTTCTAAAAAATTTGAATTTTATGTGTGTTAGTTAAGTTGCTGGGAAGGCCATTGTGATGTTTATTTCATTTTCATGAAGTGGTTCAGGTTTCCAATGTTTTATGCCTGCCTTTGGTTTCCAATGAAAAGAATGCCATTCTGCCTAAAGGACTGAGTGAAATCCCAATGAGTCTGGTCTAAGCATAAGAATTACATCTGATATTTATGACCGTTGGCAGCTTATCACTCAGATAATTTTTCTTAGAAGAGGAACTTAATTCAAATTTCTATTTGTTTGCAAACGTAGTTATAGTGCAATATTTATACAAATTCCATGTGCGTACACTCATAAATCTATCTCTCATACACAGCCTTGGCAGCTTTTGCATTGTTGAGCATATGGTTCATACCATTCTCTCAGAGTTCATAAAACAGTTTTACGATGGGGGTATTTGGAAGCTCACTGTGCTGTTTATTCTGTGTGACACACTTTTCCAAACACAGGAACAATCTTTAGCATTTTTAAGAATTATAATTTACCTGCTTGTCATTTGGTAGATGCAAGTTGGACAAGAGGATATCTTTATAGAATCAGCTCTCATTCATAGAACACACAGTTTGGAGAATGTCAGAGCACTTGTCTCAGGCGAGTAGTTCTATATTCAGGGTGGGGTGGGGATTACAAGGGGTTCCAAATTTGGCCAATGTATAGTTCATATTCTGACTCAAGGCTCAAATTGCATGTGTGGTTACCTTTTTTTTTCCTTCTAATGAACCACATACAGAAATCATACAACACTGAGGCAAGTTTAAGTCAGGACTGACCACTGTGTGATAACCAGAGCCATTTCTGCTACACTAGAGGGCAAAGCAAGCTCCTTCAATGAGCACCTGAATTAGGAGGGCCAAGGCAGAATAGATCAAGCCAAAAATTTGTTCCTAAATGGTACAGGAAGAAATGGTTGATGGGACAAGGAAGGGCTTCTGGCAACAAAATGTCTTAATTTGTCAGTAATTCAAATACAAGAAGCTACAAGACAATTTCAATGGAGACTGAATGACACTCTTCCAAATGATGAAGAAGTAGTTAAACAAGCAAAAGAAATTTTAAAAAATTATTTCAAAGAAAATGTAAAAGATGATATGAAGATGAAGACAGTCTGGGATGCATCAAAAGCAGTAATGAGAGGCTTTTTTATTCAAAAGAGACAAATTCAAAACAAGGAAAAGAGACAAAAACATCAAGAATTGACAACAAAATTGAAAGAAAAAGAAAAAGAGCTTAAGGATAATCCAATGAAGAAATCAATACAAATTGAAATAAAGAAAATACAAAAGGAGATAATGTTGAATTCACAAAGAGAGATAGAGAAGAAGATGAAACAACTGAAATTGATCCGATTTGAACAAGCAAATAAAATCGGGAAATGGTTAGCCTATAAGTTAAAGAAGACGAGAGAAAGAAACACAATAGCTGAATTAAAAAACAGGGGAAAAAGAATTACACAACATGGAAAAATAAAACAGAAATTCAAAGAATATTTTGAAAAATTATTTCAAGAAGAAAAACCACAACGTCGAATGATGGAAAATGGGAAGTTTTTGTAAATAAGATTAAGATCCCAAAAATATCACAAGATAAACAGGAACAGTTAAATAAAAAGATAACAACAATTGAGATAGAAGAAGCAATAAAAGATCTGAAAACAGACAAGGCACCAGGTCCAGATGGATTTATCGCACTTTATTATAAAAGATTTGTAAAAGAAATAATTTACCCTTACCAAGCAACTTTGCAAGAGACAGAAAAAAATGGAAAACCATATTCATGGGGAGAAGCAAATATAGTGGTTATACCCAAAGAAGACAGAGACAAAAGAGAAGTAAAAAACTATAGACCAATATCTCTTTTGAATGTGGATTATAAAATCTGGGCTATTATATTGGCAAAACGATTGAGGCAAGCAATACAGGATAAGATACAGGAAGGACAAACAGGTTTTCTCCCAGGCAGACAAATGAAGAACAATATTAGAACTTTACTCAATGCAATTGAATATTATGGGGGGGGGGAACAGGAAAGAAGGTAGCAATTATATTGTTGGATGCAGAAAAAGCTTTTGACAATGTTTCCTGGGATTTTATGCATTACATCTTAAAAGAATATGGCCTGGGAGAAACTTTTTGTGAATAGATGAAGAGGATATATCAAGATCAATCAGCAAAATTAATAATAAACGGAGATAAAATGTCGAGTTTTGAAATAAAGAAGGGGGTACAGCAAGGGTGCCCATTATCACTGTTACTATTTATAGTAGTATTGGAGATATTATTGATAGCAATAAATGGAGATTCACAGTTAAAAGGTTTAAAAATTAAGAAGAAGGAAATAAAATATAAAGCTTTTGCTGATGATGTAATAATATTTTTGGAGGAACCACAAGAATCTATACAGAGGTTGTTAGAGAATTCGCAAAAATATGGGAAAATAACAGGATACAAGATAAATAGAGAAAAGATGAAGATGATGACTTTAAATATAACAAAAAAGGAACAAGCGGATCTGGAGAAGAGGTCTGGATATCAAATTACAAAAAGAATAAAATATTTAGGAATAGTAATTACAAACAAAAATCAAGTATTATTCAATAATAATTATATGAAGACATGGAAGGAGATTCAAAGTAAAATGGAAAAATGGAAGCACATGAACTTGTCTCTCCTAGGAAGGATAAATGCTTTTAAAATGTCTTTATTACCTAAGCTAATGTTTCTTTTTCAAAATTTACCAATAATAGGGAGAGAAAAGATTTTTAAGGACTAGGAGAAAGAGCTGCAGGAATTTATTTGGCAGGGAAAGAAACCAAGAATAAGATTTAAAACACTACAAGATGCAAAGGAAAGAGGAGGTTTTGATGTACTATCGTTGAAAATCTATTACCAAGCACATTGTTTGGAAATAATAAAAGACTGGATACAGTTGGTAGATGGTACATGACACCTGTAAGGTTGAAAAAAATGACAAAAAATGGGAATGGAAAATGTGGGAAATGTGGTGAAAAAGAGAGGTCCTTCTTTCATATGTGGTGGACTTGTAAGGTTGCAAAGAAATTTTGGAAGGAAATACATGATGAAATTCAGAGAATGTATAATTTAAACTTTGAAATGAAACCAGAATTCTATTTGTTGAATATGTTAGGCCAACAAAGAGAAACAAGATATCCCAGAAAACATTGTTATATGTTATAACTGCGGCAAAAATGACATATGCGCAACACTGGAAAGAAGGAAATTATATTGATATAAAAGATTGGAAATTAAAAGTTCTGGATATGGTAGAGATAGAAAGGTTGGCTTTTTCACTTAAAAATAAACCAATCCAGAACTTTGAAAGAGAATGGCAAGAAGTTCTGAAATGGATAAAGGAATGAGGGAAAGATACGAAAGAGTGTCGGAAAAAATGGTAATGAAAATTAAAGATGTTATAGAATAAGTATAAGCTGAATGTAATAAGGTTAAAGGTAATAATATGTTAATCTTAGAATAGAAAAAATGTATAAATGGGATGTAAACACAAACTCAACTGGAAAAATGATGCTCGGAAGCAGGGAGGGGGGATTTTTATTTTGAGTAAAACTTTAATGAAAATATATACAAAAAAAAAAATGTCAGTAATTGTGGATAAGCCCTGACCTCAACGCTGGTCTTGCTTCTGTGACCTCTTATGACTGTGGGTAGGCAACAACTGGCTGGAGGCAATTTGACAACATTGCCAGTCTATTCCACGCATGCCTGTAGGCACAAGCCTGTGAACAGAACTAGTGTAAGTGAGTGGATTCGCACTTTGTCTAATGCAGGGGTGGAAATCATCACAGCCCTCCAGATGTTGTTAAACTGCAACTCCCAGAATCCCTCGTTACTGAGCTTGCAGCTAAGGGCTACTTGGGAGTGTAATTCAACAACATCTGGAGGCCTGCATCATTCTCATGCATAGTTAAGTAAGTTTGGGAGGTTAACCCTAGGCACCTTAGATCCTTGCTACTAGGAATATGTTTCTCTGGTACAAGATCAGATCATCAGCACTGTCTTGAGATGCTCTTTATCTCTCATCTAATTTCAGAGCCCTTTTTGTTGAGAAAGTCACTCCTAAGGTGTAGAAGGTAACAGCACTGGTATTATTTGGTCACCCAAACTGATCAACCCACTTTCCAACCCATCATGATTTCTAAACTGAAGAATAAAATGCCACACAGCATGCCAGGTGGAGAACCTGCTGATGAAAGTGATTCTTGGGAAATAAACATGCCATAGTATATCCTTTTGACTGATCTTTACTCCTTTTTGTATCTCTTGTAAATACTGGCTTGCTCTTTCAAGCTGATTACCACAAAGTAGAAGTGTAGTATCAAACAGAAAATAAATCCTCTTGTTACTCCTGAGCTGAGTCATTGAATCAACTGGATTTGCGTTCACTTTGGCTCAGCACTGAACAAGTGATGGAATGGGTCTACTATAGTTAGACTTACCAACAGGATGCCAGCTGTACCCCTAAATCCTCTTGCTAGTTCTAACTAGAGTAATCCCATTGCATTAATGAGATTTACCTTTGTATTTACCAGTGATGTATTTAAGTTTTTTACTCCAAGTCTCAAGTCAAGTCTCTACCTTCAAGTCTCAAGTCAAGTCTCAAGTCTTTGAAAATACTTTCAAGTCAAGTCTCAAGTCTGGAAGCCAACTTTAAACCCCAATCAAAATTCCAGAATTAATGGAGAGAGTGAAATAAATTCAGTTTTAACCATTTAAGCAGAGTCAGCTCTCCACATTTTGCAATTTTGCCATCTGCAGCTTCAGAAGTGGCAAATAGGATCCTATCTTAACTCCCTATTACCGAAGATTCAAAAGCTTTAAAAGGAAGGATCCTTCTTTCCCAAGCCCATTGCCTAACACATTTGCTGTTCCCCTCTGAGAAATACACCCTGCACTCTGGGAGCAAGTCTTGTCTTTTGCTCTTAGGAAACATTTTAGAAGGCTCCTCCAATATGCAGTGGGGACAGGCTGCTGAGCAGACCTCAAGCCTGCCTCAAGCCCATTGCCTAACCTGTTTACTATTCCTCTCTGAGAAATGCACCCACACTTTGGGCTTGAGAGAGATTGTGACTAGTAGGCAAAAAGAGATGGAAGCGTTGTTCAAAATCATTAAGTTTCTGGATGAATGCATTATGTTAACTGAACCAAGGGAATCAAGTCAGTCATTAAAAATATACAAGTCTTGAAGTGAGTCAAGTCAGTGCATCATTTATGGTCAAGGCAAGTCCAAGTCAAGTCACTGAAGTGACTTAAGTCCTACTTGAGTCGGAATCTATCGACTCGAGTCACTGGTATTTACCCACAATTCAACAACTGATAGGAATGGTTCTACTCTAGTTGGGACTCAGCAACAAGATGCCAGCCTTTGTTTCTTTCAGTTATAACTAGTGTCCATCAGTTTTAGACAAATTGTCTCTAATGGTCATGGAAGGCAGTATCTCAGTATAGATTTTTATAGCTGATCAAAGAAGCCGAAATCTTTGAGCTCAAAAGGTGAATGGCATCTTGGCAAGGGTCAAATGATAGAATAAGTGGCTACTTTGGGGAAGCATTTTAGCCAAAGGGAATAAGCCCATTAAGGAGAATTTTAAAAATTCTGGGCACACAATACCCTCCAACTGTCCTGATTTGGCAGGGACAGTCCTGATTAATCCTCTGTCATCCCACTTTTTCATCTGCTTTTAAAATGTCCCAGTTTCCCTCCCCTCCCACTTTCCCACTTTGTCCTCAGCATACTTCAATCGCTGTAGAGTTCAAGGTGCAATGGCAGCTTGTATTCAATTAATTCAGCAAGGCAAAGAGGAAAGGGGTCGGAGGATTCTTGCCCTGGTAGGCTCAGGCAAAAGCAATCTGCTGCGGTCTCCCCTAGCTTGTATGTTTATCCTCATTAGTAAATTTTGCTATCTTAAGCAAACGCTGACAGTGCTTTGCTTCCCATGTCCTGGTTTTCATCTGTGAAGTGTTGGAAAGTATGGGTGTAAATGAGTGAAGTCTCATTACTGTAAGGTCTTTCTGAAAGACTATTATATAATGATGAAGCAATTGAAGAACTAATGATATGCAAAATATACAAGGTGATAACTGAACAAAGTAGAGAGTAAGAAAGTGAAGACCAAAATGAAGTTAATTCCTACATATAGGTATCAGCCCTGAGCTACCTCCACCCAGTGACGTAGACTTGAGTCAATAGACTCAGACTCAAGTCAGACTTTGGTGACTCAACTCGGACTTGACTCAGCAAAAATTGCACACCGACTCGACTCAAGTTGAGACTTGCATATTTTTAGTGACTGACTTGCTGCCCTTGGTTCAGTAACATACCACATTCATCCAGAAACCTTACAACTTACTGGTCACAGAATGATCTGTCTCAAGCCCAAAGCATGAACACATTTCTTAGAGAGAACAGCAAATAGTTTAGGCAATGGGCTTGAGAAGGAGTTCAGGTCTGCTCAGCAGCCTGTCCCTGCTAAATATAGGAGGAGCTTCCTAAAACTTTTCCTAAAAGCAGAAGGCAAGACTGATGCCCAGAGTGCAGGGTGCGTATCTCAGAGGGGAAGAGAAAATGTGGCCATTTTCGCACTGGACTGTTATAGCACTATGATTCCACTTTCAACATCCTATGGAATCCTGGCCAGGTGGCCCCTCTCGAAACTGCAAACCCCAGGATTCCATAGGATGTTGAAAGTGGAATCATAGCGCTATGACAGGCTAGTGCGGAAATGGCCTGTGTTAGGCAGTGGTCTTGAGGAGGAAGGATCCTTCCTTCTAAAGCTCTTGAAGCTTCGGTAATGGGGAATAAGAAGGATCCTATTCCCCACTTCTGAAAAAGCCTCCAGCTTTGCAAATGGGAAGTAAGAAGAATCCTATTCCCCACTTCTGAAGCTGCAGATGGCAAAATCACAAAAGTAGAGGACTAACTCTACTTAAATTGTTAAAACTGACTTTGAACTTTGTCCAGAAATCCTGGAATACAAGTTGGGGTATAAAGTTGGCTCCCAGACTTGAGACTTGACTTGGGACATGGAGTAAAAGACTTAAATACATCACTGCCTCCTCCCCCACAGATTTTGAAGTAAATTATACATGTAAATGAAAGGTTTAATAAATGTTTTTTAGAAAACATATTACAGACCTTAGAAAATTGCTGTTAAAAATAATCATTTGCAGTTTCAAGGACAGGAAAGGTGTTAGCTGCCATTGAAACAGTAACTTTGTAGTTATTCAGAGGCAATTATAATAAATGAGAGCCAGCAATGGTATTGTGGTTTGAACATTGGACTACAATTGTGTTGAACAGGGTTCAAATCCCCACTTGGCCATGGAAACTCACTGGGTGTCCTTGGGCAAATCATGGTCTCTCAACCTCAAAGAGAAGCAAAGACAACCCCCCCCCCAACAAATCTTGCAAAAAAAAAAAAATGATAGTTTTGCATCAGGGCCTCTATAAGTCAATAATTATTTTAAGGTACACAAAAAACAACATATATAATACTTTTAATTGTTCTTTTCAAAGACATCGGAACGTCATTAACCTCCTTAGTGAAACCACACATCCTGTAACTATAAATCCATTTAAAATAATTACAGTCTAAAGTGTTATGCCCCCCAGTACGATAGAATAGTAATGTAATTCAGTTATGCCTTAGTTATTGAATAAATTTATTAATCAAAAGGTATTATAATTACAGATGCATTTATTGTTTGACACTTTCTCTTTCCAAGCTTTGCTGTCTAATTTCCTCTGCAGTCACCTGCATCCACATGTGATTGAACCATATCAGATGGTAGAACTTATAATTATATTTGGGGCCATTGTGTTTTTGGAAAAGGAACTTCTTGTTTCATATCTTAAAAGATTACTATTATTGCTGCTAATGCTGCTAATTGATTTACCCATTGTGTCAAATGGGCACTTTCTTTGAGAGAGACAACAGTTCTTTTCAGCCAGCAACCCAACAGGAATAAGTAAACAAAAGCAAGGCTGTCATGTTCATTGGCCCAGCCCTGGCTCACCACATATTCATCACAGCATTTGGAAAGTTGCTGTTTAAATAATTTCTAACTGTTACGGCAGTCAGCTGCTGTTTTTCAAACAAGGAGCACTGACAATCAAGGTGAAGCTTTGCTCTCTCTGCACAATGTAGATTGTTGGACAGAGGATGAAATTACAGATCATTAAACCTGGCCCAGAATCTTCCTGGCCTGGATAGTCATAGGATTTCAGAGTCCATCAGCTGATACAGAGCTTCATTCACATGTTCCTCCCTCTCCTACCACTGAGCCCCTGGATTACTGGCCTCCTTCCCATTTTGCCCCTGCCCTGAGGCTCAGAACATCTAACAAGTCCCCTCAAACCCTGTTGATGAATTCACTGGGATACATGCCAGTATCTAGAGACAACACTAAGGCCATTTCTGCGCTAGACATTTCCACCTCAAAGGCCCCTTCCTAAAGTTGAAAGTGGAATAATAGCCCTATAACAGTCTAGTGCGGAAATGGCCTAAGCTCAGCAGCACTGTAGGGACTGACAGTAATGATCTCATTCATCTTCCGAAATGTATCATTAACATACTCATTTTGCAACAAGACCCCAGTCTTGCAAGCCATTGAATTTCCCATGGCTCCTGATTGACTACTTCTGAGGTTGAATTTGTGTCCTGATTTCCTGAATCAAAGCACACTGCCTTCAGATTGACATTTATTCTCCCACAACACTCCACAATGAGGGATGTTGCAATATGTTGTGCTGCTGTACTGTGAAAGGAGGAACTGGGCAAGCCTACACCCTTTCTGCAACTCACCTTTTTGCGGAACTGGGGTGCGGGGATCACGCGAGCAGCCTCTTGCAAGAGGCTGTCGCGTCCCTGTTGCTTCAGTTCCACAGCTGCTGCCTGCTCGCGAGCAGGTAGCGTGAGAGCCCCTCCTCTTCCTTCCACAGTGTAGCCTGGGATTTTCCCAGGCTGCGCTGGGGTGGGAAGCACGAGTGCCGCAGCTTCAGAGCTACGCACACACGGCAAGTGCACGTGGAGCTCTGCAGCGATGCGCGATTGTGCACCATTTTCGGTTCAAAGCTGAAAATGCAATAGTGTGTGATCGGTGCCTGCCAGCCCCTGGAGCATTACGCGATTGTGAGTGCTTCATGTGGACGCTCCGGGGGCCCTTTCTCATGGCAAATGCTGTGCGAAAAGGGCCCAACTGAAGGCAGCCAATCATTGATCAGAGAATGCTGTGAGGATGAAACATCACAAAAACTCAGGCTTGTCTCTGTCAGAAGGCTGATAGGGAAAAACTGACACAGAGATAGGGAAGAGATTTCAGAGAGATACGAAGAGAAGAAGGAGAGTCTGACTATGGTTCTGGGGAGCTGTAAATGATCTAGTACAGGGCTTTCCAAACAGTGTGTTCCAACACATTAGTGTGTCACCTGTAGTGTGTTGGTGTGTCACCTCCTGGGCCGAGAGGAGCCTGGCCCGCTGCCGTTGCTCTGACTGGGGCCTTTCCCCAGCAAGAGCAATGGCAGCGGGCAAGGAGGGGGCTGCCTTTCCCCCGCCACTCTCACTGGGGCTTTTCCTGACAAGCAGCAGGCCAGGAGTGAGGGCAGGGCTGTCCTTCCTCACCCTAGATATGCCTCTGGGTACCTCTGGTTTGCTAGTAAAGCTTAATTACTGTGTCGTGAAATGATGTATGTTGAAAAAGTATGTCACCAACATGAAAAGTTTGGAAAGCTCTGATCTAGTAGTTCCAGGGTTAGTGTGTTATTTTCTTGTGTCTTAATAAATTTCTGCTTGTTTGTTTTTATCACTAGTTCTGTCTGTTCATATGAAACTTAGTGGACGGCCAGCCACACCTCCTACATCAAACCCAACAAAACAACACAGCCACTAGTCCACAGTAGAGGCTACCTTGAGGCCCAAGTATCCGATCCCAGAAGGGATTAAGGGAGGAAAATGACAAGGTGAGTGACAGGAACCCAGAACTGGAAATGCAGGGACAGTTCCACAAGGTGATCCATCACACCTACACTCCTTATACAGCACTGAAAAGTCAAGTTAAACAGCACAACACGACAAGTCATCCTGATGAAGAGCTAGGAGATTTTTCCTAGGTAAGGCATCTTGCTGGGCCCTGTAGCACTGTCTAGGCCAGGGCTGGATAAAGGTAGCCCTTCTGTTGTTGCCAGACTGCAACCCCTAATCATTTTTAGCCAACCTAGCCAACAGTAAGGAATAATGGGAACTGTAGTCCCAGCAACATCTTGGGAGGGCCATTCCTTTCTGTCTCTGATCTAGGCAAATAGTTGGTTTACCACCTAGATTTTTGCTTATGAAACTTACGTTAAAAGACTACTGCATCCATTTTGCTGATGCTCTTAAGAGAATCTACCATCCCCAGTCATAGCATGCAGAGGCAAACAATGCATGTAAAACAGAGATGGACAACCTAAGATATTTTAGAAGTTTTTGGCATCTATAGCCAGTGGAGAAGGATGGGAGTTACAGTCCAAAAACATCTGGAGGGCCACAACTGTCCATCCCCACTGTGGAAGATGAACCAGAACTCCATATGGTGGTAGGTCTTAGGCTTGGATCCTCCAGGTGTGTCAGATTCAGCAGCTCCAGTTAGCTTGGTCAATAGCTCCAGGAGCAGAAATACAAAATATCTAGGGGATCAAACTTTAAGAATCACTGCTGTATGATGTATCTGTTGCTGGGCATCCACTTAACCATATTCTTTTGTCATCTGAGAAATTGTTGGAGGGTATGTTAATCAAGTTTTATTGACTTGCAGATTTAGTATACATGTGAAGCATTCAAACTTTAAGTCCAGTCCTATGGGCTCCAGTGGTACAGCTCAGCAAACTGGCCCCATCAGACTTATACTTTTTTTTCCAGCTTGCAGCCATTTATAAACACAGACCTAGTTTTTCTTGAACAGAAGTCTTTCTAAATTCCTGCCATATTTCTATCCCTTCCCCCTCCTATATCCACCCCTCTCTTTCTCAACACTCCTTTTCTTCCAAGAGCATACCATGTTTTCAAATTAGTAATTATGTTTGTAAAAGAACTGGTCCTATCCAGCTGACTCTGGTTAAAATACAACTTTCCAATCAGAGCCATCAGCCTTTTACAGGCTAAGTTGAAGGGAAATGATCCTTGAAAATGTCACGCTATGAAAATTATTATAGTGCGTCCCAGTTCTCCAAAGAGTGACAATATGTAGAAATTACTTTTAGACAACTTTGTTCTCCATCCTGAAATACTTCACCATGCTGAGATTAATTACAGTGTTTGGACATCATCTGTCTCAAAACATCAAAAGACAATGATTTCCTACCTGAAATATAGGCTGAGATGTTCAAAATGGAATGGCTGATGAAGTTCATTTGTATTCATGACAAAGGATGAGACATAAATCCTGGGGGTTCCCTTGCTGAATGAATAAGATTTCTTGTGAAAAATACTCTATGGGCTTTTTCAATTGCTTATGTAAATTGCGAACAGTAGAATTTTTAAATCAGGAAGAGAAACCTGCCATATGTATTACCATCATCAACAGGGCAAACACACAATCCACAGGGAAGGTCCAAAAAAGGACAGGGCTCTTGCCTGTTTAGTGTTTGGGTAAAAGCAGAAATTCAACAGGTGTAGGGTCTTTCCTCCCTACACTGTTATGGTGTTATTATTCCACTTTCAACATCCTATGGAATTCTGGGGTTTGTAGTTTACTAAGGCCCAAGAGCTCTCTGGCTGGGAATTCTAAAGGCCCTTCCCTAAACTGCAAATCTCAGGATTCCATAGGATGTTGAAAATGGAATAACAGCACTATAACAGTGTAGTGTGGAAAGGCCTGTAGTTTTCATCAGAAATCTGATTTGGATTTAGCAGAAGAATGAGATCAAAATCCTGAATCATTACAATTCTGTAGAGTTACTGAATATACCACTGCCATGTCCTATTCTTTACTTGAAGGCCAGATCTTATATCAGAAGTTATATAATTCATGCCCAGAGGATTTGCAATAAGTTTTCACTACATGAAGATACAAGAAGAGGTTCATGATCAGTATGCTGTGGAAGAGGAAACTTAAATGGCCAGCAGAAGTTTGCTGGAAAAAATGAAGCTTGAAACTGGAGAGAGAAGTGGCTCTAGGAAGGGAAAGTTGTTTCAAGGAAAAAGAGAAGAATAGGAGAAAGAGAGGCAAAGCATGGGAGAGAAAGATAAGAGAAGTGATACAGAGTTCTAAGAATCACAATTAGAACCTTGAAGGTGACACAGAATACAGTAGGTGACCACTGTAATGACGGTGTGAAAATTTGTCAGCCTTATTGATATTTTTCCTGCTTTTTCTTACCCTCAGATTTCTTTTTTGCTAAACTGGAATAGCCAAATTTGCTTCAAAAGTTTTGAACTTGAAGATTTTTATTTTATTTTTAAAAAATGAACATGAAGCAAAGTTATCTGGAACTGACTGAAGAGGACAATATGACAAGAGAGAATTATCAATATGAAAGTTACCTAAATTTACTCATCTGTAACTGTTTTGTATTTATAATTGCTACTTAGCCATTTCTGCACTATGTTGTTATAGTGCTATTATTCCACTTCAACATCCTATGGAATCCTGGCGTTTGCAGTTTAGGGAGGGGCCTTTAGAACTCTCAGCCAGAGAGCTTTTTGGCCTCAGGAAACTACAAACCCCAGAATTCCACAGGATGTTGAAAGTGGAATAATAGCACTATGACAGTAGTGCAGAAATGGCCCAAGTCACCATTTTGACAATATTGTCAAGATCATCACTCACACACTCCAAAACCAAATTTACCAAGCATGGAACTACATTGGGCAAAGAAGGCTAATTCTGCCAAAATCAGAGCCTAGAGTGGTTACTTAGGATACTTTAACTAAGTATCAGATAGAGAATACGGACTACCTATTATAATCAGTGAACCAGTGTGGCCCTGCAGATGTTTTTGAACCTCATCGCTCACAGTTGCTCACCACTGACTACGTTAGCTAGGGCTGAGGGAAGTTGTAGGCAAAAATAAATAAATAAATAAATAAACACCCTACCGAAATCAAGATACCAAAGCTGCCCAGCATTCCTATACAAATATAAATTTTGTGTATGAGCAAAGGCTTTAGCAACAGGCACACACAGGAAAGAGAAAAAAAGACAGAACTTGGCAGAGTGCCATTGAAAGAAGTAGTGATGGGATTCTGTGATTTGAGAAAACAGGAAATCATAATCGCCTAGCACTATGCTCACAAAGAAGATCACAGAGCCTGTTGTACTGACGTATCTAATGTGTTACATGGTATTACGTGGAAGCATCCTAAACCTGCTAAGTCTGAACTGTTAGCCAAACACTGAGACCTGTCACCAAGCAACAGGTTGTTCTGTTATATAATTGCCCAGCACTAAGAAAGTACATACTGTCCCAGTTCTCACCATAAAACTTTTGTAGCTCACACTCAGAGTGTTTAGCATCCATTCACTCTGAAAGCTGGTACTTCTTTCCAAACTCCATTTTCATAGTTCAGGGTAGTTACACCTTGGTAGAATAATGGGGTTGGTAAACCAATATGGATTAGTTGTGTTTGTGTGTGTGGAATCGGCAATGTAGCTTTGGATGCAAAGAACAGGGCCAAGTTCAGGGGCGGGCTGTTTACTCTCAAATGGTAAAGAAGACCCATTCTCCCTCAAAGCCACAAGTCACTAGGATTTAAGGAACCACACAGCCTTGTCCTTAATCCATAATCCCAAATGCAGTAACATTTATAAACATTCTACTCTGCCCATCTAAGCTCATGTTCATCAGGAAGGCAAGAGAGGGCTAGGGATTAGAGCCGGGAAACATTACTTTTTTGGATTGCAGCTCCCAGAACAACCCAGCCAACATAGCCACTATGGTGGTTGTAGTCCAAAAAGATAACTTTACCAAGCTTTGGTTTAGGACTACTGTGTTCTCCATAGCAGAAAGAAAGGAGGGATGCTACTAATCAGTCTCAGAAATAGGGTCCCCTCTTCAAATAGAAATAGGTTTCTGTATGCAACTGCATTTCTACATGCTCTAACAGCAACCTCTGGTGAGCACCAAGAACAATCCAAGCTTGGAGATTATGCTGAAGGGAGATGGAAGTTGCTTTATGAGTAAGGCCATTTCTGCCCTACACTGGTATAGTGCTATTATTCCACTTTCAACATCCTGTGGAATTCTGGGGTTTACTGGCTGAGAATTCTAAATGCCCCTCCCTAAATGGCAAACCCCAGGATTCCATAGGATGTTGAAAATGGGATAAGAGCACCATAATAGAGTAGTGCAGAAATGGCCTAAGATGGGATGGAAAAACTGATTTGCCTATAATAGAGTTGCCTTAGGGTTGCCATAAGTCAGAAATGACTTGAAGACAAACAATAACAGCAGCAGCTGCAGCAGTAATATTAAGATGCAGATGAAAAACAGATCTTTTTACTACTTTGAGCCTCAAACATTAGGGTTTGCTTCTTCTAATTTACATTATTACACAAAAGGAGGGATTCACTGAGGGACTGGCCATCTTCTATATCCCACCTGCAGTGCCAACATCTCCTCCTAGCCAAAACCTCTTCTACGTGATTCTGCCCATCTCTTGTGGTGTGGTAGAGTTTACTGTTGCTTCTGGGTGTTCTTGGACAGAATAACGACCACTCTCAGACATCTCACCGCTCAGATCTGTCTCCGCAGAATGGATATATATATTTCCATCCTGGCAGTCCCAGAAGGTTTTGGTTCCATTCCATTACTTTGGTGCATCTCCCAAAGCCCTTTAAAGCAATTGGACATTTTTTGGAAGAACACAGCTTTATTTTTTTATTGCAAAGCCTTCCTTCTCACCTTCCTTCTGCAGAGGAATTAGCTGCTGAAGCATTAGATTAGGAAACCTTAGCAAGGGAGGAGAATAGAGTTTGAAAAGTTACTTTTTACAAGATCCCGTTACCATCGCCATTGCTATTCTTAAGCAAACCCATGAAGACAGAGGCCATTTCTGCACAAGATTGTTATAGTGCTGTGATTCCACTTTCAACATCCTATGGAATCCTGGGGTTTGCAAACTGCAAACCCCAAGATTCCATAAGATGTTGAAAGTGGAATCATAGTGCTATAACAGTCTCATGCGGAAATGGCTAGAGTGAAAGAGAGACTGAGAGAGAGAGAAAGAGAGAGAGGGAGAGAGAGAGAGAGAACTATTGTTTCACTTATTGTTAATTTTTTTCTTCTTACTTTTCTGCTGCTTTTTTAAAGTCCATCAATGAAGTATGACAATGCCTTAAAAACTGGGGGGGTGAGGCAGCTACTCCACAAACATTTTTTGACCCAGAAAAAAAAAAGAGAAATAATAACAAGTACGTATTGCATGAGGAAAAAATATAACCATGTCACGTTGTTTTCCAAAAGGAACCATCATTATGTCCTCATTACCCCCCAAATTAATGTGTTACAGATAACATTGTTAGTTGTGTTGTGCCACTTCTAAACTCTGGGGGAGAAAACCACGGTGGTAGGGTAGAAAAGCCGGGTTGCCACAAGGGCCTCAGGGGGCAGTGTGCCCAGGCTCCCCTCAAACCTACCACCACTGCTGCCACTGTAAGCCGCTGAGTCTCAAGCTTAGCCTCCTGTTTCCCTGCAATGTAGACATATTTCTCATCCTTATAGCCTCCATCATCTGGAATTTGAGAATTTTAAAGTTTATTTATTTGGTTGGAGTAATACCCTTAGTTCATATTGCTTCTACATTTAAAGGCCATTTAAAACACACACCCATTTCTTACACAAGGAGGGGGAGAGGGAGGAGGAAGAGGGTTTCTTGGGCCATTTCTGCACTACACTGTTATAGCGCTATAATTCCAAATTTCAATATCCTGTAGAATTCTGGGGGTTATAGTTTACTAAGGCCAGAGATCTCTGGCTGAGGATTCTAAATGCCCCTCCCTAAACTACAAGTGGAATAATAGCACTATAGCAGTGTAGTGCGGAAATGGCCTTGGTTCTGGTGGAAAGAACAAAAGACAGAATCATTGCAGTGATATATTCCTTAATTTCTTTAAATTGAAATCAACTGTCTAATATTTCTAAGCCAGAATACTGTTGTCTCTACCATTAGGAAGAGGGAGGCCATCACCTTAGGAGATGGGAAGAAGCAGAAAAGTATTGGGTGACAGAGCTGTGTCTGTTGAGTGGCCTCTCCAAGGCTGGCCTGCTGTCCTCGGGTGCCTTGCTCCATTGCTAGTGTTGAAGTAAATTCACCTGACAGTCTGGTCAGCAGCCGTGCCTCGATTGGGGGCATCTTGCACTTCATCTACTTCTGCAAGGCCATTCCCAAGATATTTTGCTGCCGAAAGCAAAAGACAAGATGGTGCCCCCTTCTCATTCCTTGTACAAAAGTAGATAAAATTAGCAGATGAATCTTACTTTAACACAGTTGATAGGACAGCATTTTCCACTGAACCTGAGGACAACAGGCTAACTCAGAGTGTGCAGAGCAGGTTTCTTGATACACAGAGCTCAACATTGTCTCCTTGTTCCCCTCACCTAGCAGCCCCGTGAGGCAAATGCTTTACTCTGCCTGATGGTAGGGCTGTCCCTGTACTTTCTGAATCTACCTCAATATGTTGCTGGGAGCCAGCCTCTGAAGTCAGCAAACTCCAAATAAATTGCTTTCCCCATTAAGTTGTCCTGAAGGCCCATTTCAAAACAATGCAAGGGAACATTGATATATTGAGATAGATTTCCGTGTTAAAGCTATGATGCAATTCTCTGCATACACTGTGTCTCCCAGACAAATGTCCTTATTAAGCCTACTGTCCCTGATTGTGAAGGAATTCTGGGAACCAATGAACACTCTGACAGCAGAAGTTGGCACCTTCTTCTGGGTAGACATGCTTGTCCTTGGCCACACTTCAGCATCTGATATGCCAAGACTACTAGCTGCCAACATTTATTAAGGAGTTCCCACACAGAGTCTGGCAGCCGGACAAACTATTTTATTTTATAACCAATAAAAACTCTCAGCTGTAGCTGGAAGACAGAGTATATCTACACTATATGATTATAGCAATATGATGCCACTTTTAACTCATCTTACAGAATCTTGGAATTTGTCATTTACTGAGTTACCTCGTTCCTGGAAGTCCACTGCAGTTCTTTAGTTTCAAATCTCAGCATTGTGTTGGATGGAGCCATGGCAGCTAAAGTGGCTTCCATGTCAGTGGGGTATTGAATCCACTTTGGGATTTAGTCTCATGTCAAGTTATAACTGCATAGCATAGATGTAATTAACAGCTCTGTTCCCTCAGCTATTCTGTCAGGGACTGGCACTTGGATTTTTTTTTCCGAAGTAGCAAGAAAGTTTACTGTACTCAAGGGCAGTGATGCTTATGCTTACAGGCATAATTCCCAATTTGTTCTAGGCCTGAAACACCCGAACATATGCAAGACATGAACCTGCTTTTCCTAAAATTCACTTCATTCATATTATATATATATTAAAGATATGTATTGGCATGCACAATGGAACTACATGTGCAACTCTGCTCCTACCACTTTGAACCAACTGTGGACATTGGCACTGCCCAACCACTTCCACAGAAAAATGTCCAACCACTTCCATAGGAAATTTACCCAGGCATAAGACACCAATAGCATTCCAAGCAATTTTACATACATGCATGCATGCATGCATACATACATACATACACATAAATATATTACCCACTATTATTCCAAAAGAAACATAAAAATTGTGTGTCTCTTAATGTGTCTTCAAGTAGCCTGTTGACTTACGGTGACCCCATGAATTTCACAGGATTTTCTTAAGTAAGGAATATTCAGAGGTAGTTTTGCCAGTTTCATCTTCTGAAATACAGCCTACAGCACTAGGTATTCCTTGGCAGTTTTCCATCCATGCACTAACCAGGGCTGACCTTGGTTATCTTCCAAGATCACATGGGCTCTGGTACCTTCAGGATATAGAAAAGATTAAAATATTGCATATTGTTCATGAACTACAATCTCATAAATCAGACTCAAGCCATCACAATTCTTTTTTTTTCTTTTGTCATTGGTGGGGGTTAGAACGCAACAACTAGAATGCCCTCCAAAATCTACTTTGTAAACATTGCCCCTCAATATGGCCATTGCCTTGTTGTCAGAGAGGAGGGGTATGAGCAGAGACACAGCCATAGCTGTTTTCCCATAGCTGGACATGCTACAAGGACATCCTCTACAGGGTCACCCTGTAGAACTCTGAGAGGTCTCTGTAGATGTCTTTCGCAGTATGTCCAGCTAGATGTATTCCCATTCATCCCCTCACTTGCTGATAACAAAGAAATACTTCTGTTGGGGGAGGGTTGCACTGCTTACAAGGTGAGTTTTGGGGAGCTAGTATCAGGAGACATAGGCCATTTCTGCACTAGACTGTTATAGTGCTATTATTCCACTTTCAACATCCTACGGAATCCTGGGATTTGCAGTTTAGGGAAGGGCCATTTGGAAACGGTCATAGTTTTGGAGAAATAGCTGCATCATGGATAGATGCCTCCCAATGCAGGATTTTGGCGATTATGTTGACAAAACAAAAGAGTAAGAATTGTGTATCAAGTGCTATACTAACCTAAGCAGCAACTTAGTTAGCAAGTTAGCAACAATCCTGCATTGGAAGGCATCTATCGACGATGCAGTTATTTTGGTGCCTGAGCAAATGGCACTACTTCTTCTGAAGTCATGGGGCATGGGGGGTGGTAGTAGTAATAGTAGTAGTAGTACCCAGGCCCAGCAAATATAGCAGAAAATCCTACAAATACCTCACTCTCTCTCCCTGACACAAAAATACAGCAACAACAACAATAGTAACAACAGTAATGAAGAATATGTTGATGATGTTGCTGGTGATGACGCAATGATGTAATAACTGACAAATTGCTGCCTTCTCATGATACTCAAACCTTGTGGCCTGAAGTGCCTAGCTGCCTGCCTGTCTAATAGCAGGATTGCTCCTGCCAAACAGAAAGATTTCCAAGAGCAGACTGTAAAGTCAGTTGCTGAATAGCCAATGAATACATGGCTATGTCCCATTGAGACAGCCAGAATGGTGCATTGGCTTGAGTATTGGACTATGAACCTAGAGGCCAGGCTTGATTGGCTATGGAAACCCGTTGGGTGACCTTGGGTATATCACATACCCTGAGCCTCAGAAAACCCTGTGATAGGCTCACTTTAGAGTTGCCATAAGTTGGAAACAACAATGTCCCATTGATAACAAGGCTAATTGAGACTAGTAACTGGACTGAAGATTAGCATTTCTGGAACTCCTATGGTTGGTTATCTTTATATTAACTGAGCAAGGAAAAATAACTCCCTTTTTCTTCCTTTCTTTTGCCACATGTTTCTCCATAAAGTAATTTGTATACTGATAGCACTCCATCATAGCACTTCAAGAAATCATAATAATTCAAACTGCCAATCTGTCAAAAAAATTGTTCTTGCTGCCTTTGACCTACAGAGGAGTTTAAATTACTGGTGTTATATGGGACACCATAAACAAAAGTGAGATTCCTGCCCAAGAAGTTTAGAATCTATGGCCAGAATCCTATTGGGTAGTTAGAATGCAGAACAATCATAGGTACAAAGCTATGAAATGAATTTCAGCCCAACTCTCCCACCACCACTAACTAGGAAGCAGCTGGCTGACGTTCCCACTCTCACCTGTGAGTGACCTTTGGTCCAACAGGCAGAAGTGGGATCCCTCTCACAGTTCCCTTTCGCAATGGAGATCGCTCACTCAAGGGGTGGTTGGGAATGTCAATAAGTTGCTTCCTGATCAACAGACACCCATCAATCACAGCAGCTGCTTCCTGATAAGTGGACAGTGGGGGACTTTCACAGTCCCTACACATCCCCTAAATTAGGGATTGCATATGGAATTTAAGTAGCACACAGTTACAAACGGGTAGCTCCAGGTTATGCATCTGTAACTCCCCAACAGGACTTTGGCTTATATTTTAGACTACTCTGCTTATAAGAAGGCCAGCAGAAGTAGGGAAAGAAAGAAAAAAAAATGACTTTGAGGAGATAGCAGGAATGAAAGAGACAGAAAGGGTAGCAAAGACCAGAGTCTAGAGACTTAAGAAAGTGTGAGTAAAGCATCAGAGTTTTAATTCACATAACACCCATTACTACTATGATTGTGGTATTAGGAGGTGCCATGGTCATTCATATGTCTTTCTCTAGAGGTTCTGCTGTTTGGGCCCAGGAAAATAGGAACCCAAACCGATCCTGTCCAGCAACCAGTCTGCAACAGTGGCTCAGTGCGGGAAATTCACTTATGAAGTTATCCACTATTGTCTGCTTCCCAGTTTATCCCTTTGGACAGATATCTCCTTGTGTGTTGGGACAAGAACAATGGCAAAGGAAGATTTATTATTGCTTACTTGATGAAGGATATAGTCAGTGGCAGCTGGAAGCTTCCATGTTAGTGGGGTGGTGAATCCACTCTGGCTTTTTGTCTGAACTTTTTTAAAAGCTATCCAAGTTCTGAGGCCTCTCTCCGAAATGGTTTCTGCAACTTGGGTGACTGCTTTGAAGTTCAGACTAAGGTCATTTCCACACTACACTGTTATAGTGCTTTTATTCCACGTTCAACATCCTATGGGATCCTGGGGTTTGCAGTTTAGGGAGGGGCACTGAGAATTCTCAGCCAGAGAGCAATTTGCCTCAGTAACTGCAAACCCCAGAATTCCATAGGATGTTGAAAGTGGAATAATAGCACTATAACAGTGTAGGGTAGAAATGGCCTAAAACACCAAATGTATTCATCACCCCATTGACATGAAAGCTGCCAGCCATTATGGAGTACAATCCTATACCTACTTACATGATCAGAACTCACTAATTAATCAACATGCACAGGAGTGCACTGTAAGTGAGTTAGTTGAGAAACAGCTTTTAAACATAGAGACATCCTTTACCACTGAGACTGAACATGAGAAACAAAAGGTTGATTAAATACAAACTTTTATAAATTGATCAGGGAGCAGTCCTAAGCCTTCTCTCTCAGAAATGCCAGAGTTATAAAAACCCAGATACTGGCTGGCACTCTGTAATGCAGTTATGGACCTGTAACTGCTCTGTATTCAGTGAGACTACACAGTCTTATTGTAAGAATCTGTAAATGCCCTTCACCAAACCCACCTTAAGAGCCAGCAGCCAAATCAGGTGATAGAGATCTTTTCAGCTGTGAGTTGTGACCCAAGAAATATTCCCAGCCTCCTTTCACCAGTGAGTGAGGCTGTGAGAGAAGGAATTGTGACAGGAATCCTTCTTCTAATTGTCACAGCCTCACTCACTGGTAGGAGAAGATGGAAATGCCATACCCCTTGCACCCAGATTGGCAGCTGAACAGACTTCCTTTGCCCAGTGTGGCTGCTGGAGGCTCAGGAGGGCTTGCGGTGGGGGGTGGGGGTCAGGCCTGGAGATGTTACTTCTTTGCAAGGTGATTTCATGGGGTGAGGAACCAACAGCACAGAATGTAAGACCAGCACTTGCATTATACAGGAATAAGAATCTCAAGGCTGGCACCAGGCTTCCAGGGATATACAGCTATAGTGTTACTACTGCCTCCCTACCATTGTTCTACCACCCATCACATTACCACAAAGACCAGACATGATTTTCCCAGTGGGTGGCAGCAATACCCCACTCTGCATGGCTACCTATCCCATTAAAATACCCCCAAATGCAATGCCTACTATGGACCTGAGTAGAGAACCAAGATGGTTTCCATTCAGAAGTGCTGTGCACATGGAGAGGGGTGCTGGTTGGAAGGGGCACTCAGCAAGTTGTAGCTCTTCAGAACAGCAGCTAAGCTGAAGCTTAGTTCCTTGCCAGCTGGTCATTGTGCCTGGGGGTAATCTAAGTTCATTGCAGTCCAGTGTGGAGTGGAGCGAAGCCAAATGCCAATTCAGCTCCTATTGAAAAGCACCATTGGATGCAAAGTTGGAAGAGTTGGAGATGGGCCCTTTTACACCTATGGAGTCTTGGCAGCTGCCTCACTGATGCCAACCCTGATGAATCTCTTCATCTGTCAACAGATTGAAAGGATTTCTGAGATGCAATCTCTTCTCAGGTACCTATTTTTAAAGTGTATTTTGTTCTCTGCCACATGGGAAATTACACTGAAGACTAGCAAAAATTTCCCACACTTGTGCCATTGTTCTTCAACCATTCGACTGCTTTCAGTGATAATTTGGGGAAACAAGGACTGTTCCAAAGTGTGAGAATGGAAAGTACCAAATCCCAGTGAGCTTTATCACACTCAGAGCCACAGTAGCCATAACTGAACAGTCATAGAAGGCAAGAGTAACTATGATTTTAATTTTATATTAGAGGTGTATTCCTCATAGAATTTTACCCTATTATGCAAATTGTTGGACGCCTTGGTTGAGATCCTTCTGCCTCTGCCTCTTCCATACCAGAATGAGGCCAATCAGTGTTTGCAAGAGGCTGACAGTGCGTGGCAGCATCCATCTGTGGTTTGACAGCTGCGAAAAGAGAGATGTCATCCTCGTTGGTCTTCAGGGAGAATCCATAAGTAAGGTGGACATCAGACAAGATAATTTGTTCTCTCTTCTTGTGGCTTCCACAGAACGCATGGGCACCCTCTGCCATCTCCCAGCCACTTATTGACCATGGAGGGTGCATTCTATCATTGCAAAGACCAGTTGGTCTGGCGAGGGTCATTGTGGAAAGAGATACTGAATACCTCCTTGAGTAACAAACTAAAGAGCAGATATACAGGCAGAATGGGAGATGACACGAATGTATGCACTGACAGACTTCCAGCCCTTGGTCTCCACTGTGAACTGTGAAAATGAACACTGATCTAGAAACTTGTATTGAATTTACATGTTTACTTATTAACTGAAAATGTTTACATTTTGCATAGCTCTTGTCTCAGTTGCCTTCTTCTATGCAATATAATCTGGCCCAGGACAATGCTGTACATCAGTTCTCCAGAAAGAAGCGTCTTCCAGTGAAAGACCCTTTCCAGAGCTTGCAGAAACCCACATCTAATTATCTGACTCTTTCTCAATCTTTTAAAATAACACTGAGAAATAGATGAGTAGATACGGTTTCAAAGGTGCAGATGTGTGAAGCCAGGGCTGGGTCTGAATTTAGGACTGGGCTGATATTGCTCCACACCTGAAGAAAGGGTAAATTGTTTAAAGAGTATTGTTATGTGATGATTTTGTGTCCATCAATATAAATCACAGAATGAGGCCTGGGATTAAACATATCTTCAATTGGCAGTCTGACAGTAGTTTGCGCATCACGTTATAGAGGAGTTTCAGACACGGTGGCTTCCTGCATACTTGTAATAATGTGCTCTGGCCTTTGTTCTTTGCATTTAAGAAAACAATACCTTGCAGGAACTAGATTCAGGCTCTGGAAAGTGACATAATTGGGAAACATTTTGTTTTAGTTGAACTTTTAGTTTCATGAAGCTAAAAGGGAGTGGATCTGAGAAATGTATCTGTCTTCCTGATTGCCAGATCAGCCACCAAACAATGTACTCACTGGAACACATCTTAACTGGCTGGTTGAAAATCCTGGTGATGCAGAGGCAACCCACAACCCTGTTGCTTCAGAGCAATTAATCAACCCTGGGTTTTACAGCAGTGTTTTCTAGGAGTTATCCAAGGTGGTGAACCTATTTTGGGGGGACAGGGCTCAACACCTTAGATAAGTCCCATACTACACTCCTGCAACACCCAGCATGGAATCACCACTCTAAAGCCACAGGGCCACTAGCAACCTCTGATGCAATGACCCTGCCCATCTACTTCATTAACAAGGTCCCAGAGCAAGACTAAATAAGTAGCACAATTTTAACCTTTGTTTATAAATATTTTACTTCTCTCCCTTGAATACTGGCAGAATAGAAGCAATTCTATATTTCCCATTTACTAGCCAAAATTCTCCCTTTGTCCTGGTTATCTTGACCTCCCCTGGACCCAAACTCTGAGCTCCCAAATCCTTTGTAGCTTTTGCACAATAACCTAGAACTGGTTTCTGTTCAAGCAGCATTTCATTCATTCCATTTGCTCCCTCTGTACATTCAGTTTGCAGACCTGAGATCAAACCTGAGGATAAAGCTGCTCTTTGTCAGCCTTCCCAGCATGACCCTACTCTGGTCTGTCACCAAGCTTTAGAGCCAAAGCCTTCCCACCATGTATTAGACAGGCCCCTCTTACCTTGTACAGCTCTAGAAAAAAAAAGAACACACTTCACCACCACACCAAAGTGCCTATGTGTTCTGAAGCTGGGGTCCACAGGTTCGAAGGATTTCCATCCGGGTATCAGGTGCTATCTTCTGAAAACATTTGGGGCACATTTTAATGAACAAATAAGAAAGCCACCAGATAGTACAGAGTTGGCTACTAAGGATCTTGGGTTGCATGTGATCTTTCTGCTTCTGTATCTCAGCAGGTATCTAAAAACACTCTTTTTGTGGAGAAGGCTCTGGTTCCAAACCAATTTGTAAGCCTTTTTTGTGGGGGAAGGGGGTTGGATCGCAGCTGCCTTTCTCTTACTCCAACATCATTACCTGAGCAACCACCTTTTGGTGTGCCTCCTCCTCCCCCTTTTTGTCTTACTTTGGTTACAAAACATTGATGGGAGTCCTGACAGCCTCTGCATATCTTGGTTGGGTAATCTAAACTGGGAAGGTTCCTGTAAGAAATGCACAGAGCAAGGGTGCTTGCCTGCTGCACCTGGGCAGTTTTGTTGACTATTGTATACAGATGTTGGGTTCTTGACAGGATTACTGGAAACCTATTAAACTCTAGGCTTTTCTGCCTAAGTCTTCTTGACCTTATGACCTGGCCATCCTGAGGACATGCTGACCTAGCCGAGGCATACAGCCAGTGTCCTGTTTACCACATGTTTCCCATCTGTAAGTGTCCAATTTTATAAGAAAATGATATTTCTTGCCAATTTTGCTATCCTGCAGGATGAGGTATGTAAGGGTTGCCTAACAGTATAATATTCTGTAGCAAGCCCCAAACCTCAGTTGACTCACAGTGTCCAGAAGGGCATCTATACCCTCCCAAGACCCTTTCTGGGGGAGCACAGGTGGAATGAAGCACAACAGAAGAACAATTTAAGAAAGTTCCCTTGATAATCGTCCTTCTCTTTATAAGAATCCACACTAGGGAGTTTAAAAAGTTGTTTCAGATCACTTACGAAGCTAACATTTGGCCTAAGCCACTGTGTGGTTTTAACAACGGCATGCTGTATGTCTTGCACCAGGTTAAGAGAGAGATCTTTCTATTGAATAGTGGGGTGCTCACTTATATGTCACAATAACAGAATCACCTAAAAAGGAGAAAGTGTGATACTAAAGGGCTTAAAACATTTATATACAGATGCAAGGTCACATCCTCCAACTGCAGTGGAAGAAAAAAAAAATCACTTGTAAATAACCAGTGCACAAATGCAAACTGGCATTTCTACAGTTCCACTTCGCCTTCCCACCCTCAGTTTTGTTCCAGCAGCTGAAGAAACTGAATTTCATATGACTGAGCATATGACCACCTTGTAACGAGTGCAAGATGAAGGAGTTTCAATCAACAGACCTACCCGAACTAATCATAATTTGCCATAGATTAACTTTGAAACTAGGTCACTTTCTTCTCCATTCGTCTTGGACTTGTGTACCTTATGCAAGTCAATATTGTTTTTGTTGCTTTTTTTTGGTACTGCAACGCTGGCATCCTGCCACCTTTTGCCACTGGTTGGCAGAGGATCCAGCTATGTTTTCAAATCACTATTATCTCCCAAACCTATGTGTCTAAGAGCAGCTTCTGAAATTCATAATCAGGGGTAAGCTCTGACATAGTATTTTGAGAAAAAACTAAAGATAATGTGGATGTTGCTGCTAATAAGCACAGCAGAACATGCCTGTGACAGTTGCTAAGGTCCACAGTAGAATCCATGCTGCCTGGCATCTCATTAGCTATAGCTTCCCCTGCATCTCATTTTGCCTTCATTTAATATTTTATTGTATTTAGCCTTTCTTTGGCCCTTTTCACATGTCGGGGGGGAAATGGGCGAAAATGCCCAAAAACGCAGCTTACCTCCAGCCGGGTAAGTCCGTCGCCACGTGGAGCAGCGCGAGCTCGCTGCTCCACACTCCTCCAGCATCGCAGATGGCAGCTTCCGGTTGGCAGAGGCTCTCCACCAACCGGAGAAGCTCGCCAGCCGGAAGCCCGCCCCCGACAGATCTGCAGGCACGCACTTGTGCGCGCCTGCAGATCCACTTTAGAGCCGGGCGACGGAGCGGCACGGGGCTGCGCGCTCCATGCTTTTTAAAAACCTCGAAAAAGAGGTTTTTAAAAAACACGCAGCCCGGCTAGTTCCGGCCGCTCCTGAGTGGATTCTGGTGTGGAACTACAAAACGTAGTCCACGCCAGTCCACTCTACGGTGTAGACGACCTCCGTCAGAGGTCTCTCTACACCGTTCCCCCCCCCCACATGTGAAAAGGGCCTTTATCTATCAGATTCAGATTATGTTGCTGTTGTGTGCCTTCAAGTCATTTCCAAGACCATTTCCACACCACCCTCTTATATCGCGATGATTCCTCTTTCAACATCCTATGGAATCCTGGGGTTTGCAGTTTAGGGAGGGGCCAGCCGGCCCCTCCCTAAACTGCGAACCCCAGGATTCCATAGGATGTTGAAAGGGGAATCGTCGCGATATAAGAGGGTAGTGCGACAATAGTGCAACTTATGGCGATGCTAAGGCAAACCTATTGTGGGGTTTTCTAGGGCCAAGAGCATGTGATGTGACCAAAGTTACCCAGTGGGTGTCCATGGCTGAGCAGGAAGTTGTTCCCTGGTTTCTAGGGTTGTAGTCCAGTGCTCAGACCACTACACTACACTGGCTCTCATCCGTCAGATACCAAGGCAGAATTAACCAACAGTGTTGTAAAGCTGACCTGCTCAACGTGGTAACTGGGTGGTCTTGAATGGCTTTGGTAGAAGAAAGTGCATGTCTCTTTATTACAGTAGATCAGGAATGGCTCTCCAGACATACTACCAAATGCCAAGATCCTGCCTCAGAAGATGTAACTGTCTCACGTAGCTATGTCCCCATAGCTATGTCTCCCACCGCCAGCCTCCCCCAAAACCCACTTTGTTAGCTGCACTGTTCCGCCAACACAGCCATTTCCAGGTGGTCTGAGAGTGAGAAGATCAGCAGCAACATATCAAACTGTTTTCCTTTAGCTTGACACTCTGTGACAGGCATTGGTAGGGACTTGGAGAAGGCCATTGGGATGTCTCTACAAGTGACATCCTTGTAGCGTAGCCAGCTAAAGGAAAATAGTTAGATGCATCACTATTGATTGCTTTGTTCTCCAATGACCCAAAAATGGCTGTGTTGGGGGAGGGTTGCACAGCTTACAAGGTGGGTTTGGGGGCATTTTTCTTCATTGCCTAGCTGGAACAGAATTCAAAATGCACAATGAAGTAATGTTTATCAGCTGTGCATGCAACCACATCATCTCTGACCATTGGCCCTGCTAACTGGAACTTGTCGAGTTGGAGTCCTACAGTTTGGGGGTGGGATGCACACTTCTGTTGCAGACGACTTCCCAAATGAATGCCTGCTATACAGCACTGGGCCCTGAGAGCCAAATGAGTTAGGCTGTAAAATTAATCTGCTTTAAACATGCAGTACACACTTTTAAAAAAATGCAGATAGCAGCTGCTGGTACTGACAAGTATTGGGATCGCAAACGACGGGAGGGAGGAATGTTATTCTTTCCATTAGTTCTCATTAAAATTGCTCTTTTGAAGCTGAAGTTCACGTGGGGAGGAATTGCCCCATTGGCAACTTTGCATATTTCCATTTGGAAATATCCATTTCTGTGATCCTGATCATTATTGTAACCACAATCCCTCTGATGCACTTAGCATTTTGTTTTAAATTTGCATGTGAAATGCAAAATTGCATTCCACACCACATCCAGATTGGCATCCGCATACTCTACAGAAGTGTGAGTGAACAGCAGTATGAGGTGGGGGATGTTGAATAAGAAAGCTGAGAGTATGTCATCTGGAGCTCATGCAAATCAGGTACGTAAGCAAGAGCCTAGAGCTGTATGAGTTTAAATATGAGGAGCTGACATTTGTTCTTAGAAGTCTGCTTGTTCTCAGAGTGCTCTGACTGTTAGTTTGTTCATAGCAGCAACTGTTGCAAAGACACGATGAGCCCCTTTCATCTCCATTTCAAAGATTATACAAGTCTAAATATTTTATTGCATTTAGTCATTGTTGTCTATTGTTATGCACCTTTAGGTTGTTTTCAAGTCATGGTGACCCTAAGGCATATTTATCCCAGGGTTTTCTTGGCAAGATTTGTTCAGAGGGGGGTTGCTTTTGCCTTCCTCTGAGGCTGGAAGAGTGTGACCTGCCCACACTCAACCAGTGCATTTCCATGGCCAAGCAAGGATTTGAGCCTTAGTCAACCCAGTCATAGGCCATTTCCGCACTAGCCTGTTATAGCGCCATGATTCCACTTTCAACATCCTATGGAATCCTGGGGTTTGCAGTTTAGGGAGGGGCCATTGAGGATTCCATAGGATGTTGAAAGTGGAATCATAGCACTATAACAGGCTGGTGCAGAAATGTCCATAGTCCAGTGCCCAAACCACTACACAATGCTGGCTCTAGGCCCTTGCACATACAGGAACCTATATTCATTTTTTTTGCTGTCCCTTGTACTTCTTCCTTCTTGGAAATATGGAAACATAATATTATCACCTGCTGCTTTTTTTTTAAAATGCTAGTTTCATTCACACTAGTTTTTACAGCAAGGCATTCTAAATAGTGTGCCATGACATGTTACTGTGTCACCTGAAGTGTGTAGATGTGTCGCCTACAATCTTGGAAATGTATGTTATTATTTATAAATCATATATTTTAAAAATATATGAAAGGTTTGCATGAGATATGTTGTGTCCCCATACATTTTGTTATTGCAATGTACATATGTGTCTGTATCCCCTACAAGGGATTAGTTTAACCCCCGGTTTGCTAGTAAAACTGAATTACTGTGTTGTGAAATGATGCATGTCTAAAAACTGTGTCACCAACATGAAAAGTTTGGAAAGCTCTGCTTTACAAAATAATATAACCTTAAGGCAGCTAGCAAGCAAATGAAAGTGATTAAATTCACAGACACAGGGGGTGGCTCCCACTTTACCTGAAGAATGAGACAAGCTTGTTTGCTGAAAAGTTCACAAAGTTAACACAAATGCTACAACAAGGTTCTTGCTTTTTATGGCTCCAGTCCTCAGTGGTTTATTACATCAAATACCTTCATATCCACCCTTGTCCAAAAATATCCCTCTTCAAGCCTGAGCTTGTAAAACTAGTAAACAAAATATGTCAGGCACCCACCAGGTCAAGATACTGGGTCAGCTACATTTTAAAAGAAGACAGAGACAGTTTACATTTGGCGAGCAATGAGAACAAAATGTGCAGATTAAATAACTTACTAAGCAAAAAATGTACCTTGGGCAATTGGTGTTCTATCCTGCTCCACTACCCCTTCAGGTGAACAATGAATTAAATTATGTCCTACTTGCCAGAGGCGGGGTGGAATCTGATGTAATTTCCCATTTAAGAACAGGACAGAATGAAGGGTGGGAAAATGGATTATAATTCAAGTGGGAACTTGGGAAAATTTAAAGGTAACCCTTTCAGCCTCTGCTCAAATGACGGAGTGCTACAGGTTCACAGGAGTTTCTTTTTAATAACTGACTGGAAATTTTCTGAGGTATTTATTTATTTATTTTGCAACCAAATCAATGTGGAGTTGTGCTGTTGTGCTAAAATTAATTTTTGTGAGATCTTCATACAGGCAGGTGATCAGAAACTAGGGGTCCTCCCATATCCAACTCAAAATTCAGGTACATTTGTATTTTTAATAGAAAATTTATATGATAAAATAACATCTGTTTACTATATTTCCTTACCAAGAGGTGACAAAAGAGATGGATATATATAGAGATAAATATTTCAGAAAATGTCCAGGCATATATGACTTAAGATTATAATTCCAAACATGTTTATATGTTATGTGAATAACTGTATTTTACTGATAATACATCCAGCTGAATTCACTGAGTACCTGTTGTTAGGATGAGCTGTCTGAGGCTATTTCTGCACTATACTGTTATAGTGCTATTATTCCACTTTTAACATCCTATAGAATCCTGGGGTTTATAGCACAGGGAGGGGCATTTAGAATTCTCAGCCAGTAAACTACAAACCCCAAAATTTCACAGGATGTCACAAGTGGAATAACAGCACCATAACAATGTAGTGCAGAAATGGCCTGAGTCTGAAACTAGAGGCTCTACAGAGATCATGATCTATTTCTTTTATTGGTATAGAAAACTACAGCTTAGGTGGATGAGACCATAAGCACCATGCTTCCAACAGAGGTCAACTTGATGTCTCTAGTCAGTTGTGTAAGGAGGGCCCAAACGTAAAAGCCTTCGCCTATTGCTTGTCTCCAGCATATAGTATTCCACAGTACAAGAAGTCCCCACTTTTTGATGCTCTGTTACCTGGTGACTTGCTCTTTCAGTGCTTCCAAATTAAGGACAAGTTCTATTAATTTGATATGGGCTCTGTTTTTTCTCAGTTCTTCTTGCCTATGGAGGCTTGCTTGGGACCACTCACACACATGCATGGTCTCAAGTCTTGCCTTGTCAAGTCAGAAAGAGTGGGTCCCTTGGTCAAATTAATGGAACTTGCCTATATTGCAAGCATCAGAACAGCAGGCTTCCATCAGTTCTTCTTGCCTACAGAGGCTCGCTTGGGACTGTGCATGAATTGTTTGCAAAGTAAGCTGGTGAAGGGAAAGGTGTCAGTGAGAAAAGTGAGAGACTTTACAAACAGCACATGTGTACCACTGATCCCAAGTAAACCTCTGTAAGTCCTTCATGTTCCCTACAGTAGATGGGTTCTGCTTTTCAGCCAGACAGTGCTCCAGTGCCTAACCTATCAGAAAAGTGGGGGAAGCCTGTGGAATGCTGTAGTGTGAAGTTCTCCTGTTGAGGATTCCAGCCAACCAGCAATGTTCTGGCCCACTTTTCATTGATTTCCCCTCTTTTCCAATAGTCAGCAGTTTACAACTCTGTGCATGCTCACGCTATCTTGAACTGACTGGGCTTTTTCATACCTCACCCTTGTTTAAGGTTATCCCAGTGCTATTCATACTTCCGCAGACCTTTGGACTCCTGCTGAGTCTTCTGGAATTTCCTTGTGTGTGCACAGACAGAGCCATTTTACCACTAACAAAAGTGGTCACATTGAAAATTTAGCTTTTGCACATATACACACATCTCTTTTCTTCCTGTACTTTTTCCTACATCACCTAGGCAATATATCCAACACCTTGTTACAAATAATGACAGGAACAACTTTTCCTTGGATGGCACACCACTGGATAGTTCAACATTCTCCTCCTGTTAATAGTTCTACTATGCATTCAAATTTTAACCGTTTCTCCTTCTTCCTGATGTAGGTGAAAAGGAAGACCCTCAGAGTATTCATAAGGCAGAGTAGAAAAGAAATGAATGCTCTCTAACCAATCCTAGTGAGTGAACTCCATGGTAAGGAAGTATGGAATTGGACTGTTAGTCATACAGAGTTATTAAATTCTGAAAAATCAAAGCTTGGAAGAGTTACTTTTACATGCCTAAAACCACTTGTTAATTCCAACTAGATTGAGCCTATTAGAGCAATGCAATTTATATAAGTGCTGACTTGCCAAATACCCATTGATACAATGGGTCTACTCTGATTGAGACTAAGAGCTGCATTTAGGCCTTGGACTCAGTGGCAGTTCCTGACTTCGGCCATTTCCGCACTACAGTGTTAAACTGCTGCTATTCCACTTTCAACGCTCTGTGGAATTCTGGGCTTTGTAGTTTACTGAGACCAAAGAGCTGTTTGGCTGAGAATTCGAAGTGCTCTTCCCTAAACTATAAACCCCAGAATTCCATAGGAGGTTGATAGTGGAACAGCAGCACTTTAACACTGTAGTGCGGAAATGGTCTTCCATGTCAGTGAAGCCATATATTTTCTCCAGGTTTGAGCCTGAACTTTAAGGGACATGGAACCCCATCCCTTATGCAAATTTAGCGCCTTGGATAGCTCCTTTAAAGTTTGTACTGAAAGCCCAGTCAGATTCACTGCCACACTGACATACCTTCCAACATTTCACAGAAGAAAACTGGGACTAATGGGGCCAAGAAACAACAGTATGTGGTCAAGATGGTAAAAAATTACTAATGAGGAAGAACAGACAAGCTACAAGAGGCTGAAGGAAATTGCTTTCACCTGAACTGACTGGGAAGGGCAAGATTCTGCCCCCTCCTCTCCTCTCCAGGGCTGAGTTAATTGAGTATAAACTATTTTTGCACTTTGAATTCAGTTTGAAGCAAGTGAAGTGAGATAAGGGTGAAGGAGAAAAGTAGGAACAGGGGATTGGAACTGGGACGTTTTAAAAGCATTGCTCCTCTTGACTTTTGTGTAGTGTTGGCCAGAGAGCATACAGAATCTGCAGTATTGATGGGTGGCGAAGCCCCATCAGTCTCTCCAGCCCCTGAAGGTATGTCACTGAAAGCTTCCTCTTAAGAAATCCCATCATCTGTAACGCCAAAGGAAGAGTTTTCTTGCTTTGTGCCTGAACTGGCCGTATTGAGCTTATTTTTTATAATCTATGAAGTTTCTCAGTGACCTTAGTTTTTATAACGCATGGAGTTCCCATCACCTTTTGCATTCAATATTGTAAATAGTGAGATATAATGGAATTGCCTCAAGGAATCATTGCAGAGGTGATTTTCTTAATTGTTTTGTACCTTTCAAAGCAAGTTTCCTCATACTCTGTTCCAGCCTCGCCCAAAGCATGTGCCTGTGTGGAACAAAATTCAAAGCAAGACACAACCGCCTACTTTTGAACTGATACAAAGCAGTACATGTTACATGGTTCTGTTGTGGTTCTCCTTTTTATATCTTAGTGCAAGATTGGACAAAGGTGCCTCCAATGAGAGAGATACAATCTGAAACACTGACCGGGCAGCCCTAGCAGCAACATGGTTTGGCCCAGCTGCTTTGACACGTCTCTGCAGATGTTCATGGAATAAATGACAACAGCCTGTCTATGGCAGAAAAAGACAATTAGTATTTTACTGTCAGTATATCCAACAGCACACAAGAAGACATCTGCTCACTCAGTGGGAATTTGTCTTGCTTTCTTCTTGCATGCACCCCAAATATCCCCAATGATCTTCCAGCCTTCCAAAGCAGACTTGGGAATAAAGGGTGTTCACCAGGAGTAGCAATCCATTTAACCATATTTTTCCATTGAAGAAAGAAGATCATTGAGTACATTATGTACCAAGTGTGGCTGGCATCCTGCTGGCTCTTCCAGCACAGTTACAGTGACGTCAAAGGGAGAGGTGGTAGTGGCACCAAGAAGTGGCAACAGACAGGCGGCAAGAAGAAAAGAGAGGCTGTAACAGCAATGGAAGTAGGGAGCGGCTCTCTCTGTACCTGTACCAGTAGGGGTGGGGCAGAACAGTTCATGGAACTAAGGCAGTATGCAAAGGATGCCTTGGACAGTCGCCTGTCCTGTGATACAAGCAATTGTCCCAGCTGTCGTACAACCTTTGTTCTGTGGATCCAATCCTCTCAAAGCCATGTATCTGAAAAGAAATGGTCCTGGATCTGCAGTCTTCTTCTCCTCCGTGCCAGCCCAAAAAAAGCACAAAATTTCCTAGCCTGTCTTTCGACGATATCCACTGAAAGCAAAGAAACTTCCATTCCAATAACCTGTGGCTTACAAATCCTTACTATTTAGCAAACATTTTCCTCTTCTGTTTTTTCAGTGAGGCACTGAAGGATCAATGCCACTCATGTGGTGTATGGGTTGTGCATGTCCCAAAGTGCACAGTTAGGTCACGACTGGCATTGGCTGTGCATTTTGGCCTTAGCCATCACCTCAGATGACCTCAGAGTAAGACCTTGAAAACAGGGCACACTTTCTGCAGTCACTCGCTACTCACAAAATTAACAAAAATGGAAGATAAGGTGTTTTTTCCTGTTACTGATCTTTTCAGTGAGGAACCCTTATTAAGCTTTTGGAATTCATTCACATCAACACGACACAAGTATCAAAGGTATGGCAGCTCTGTTCTATTTTGTACTTGGACCCTACTTCATGTGAATTATAGTATGTAAAAATGTATATAAGGTAGTACATACAAATGTATATAGGCTAGTGGAGGCCTACATATCCTAAAGGCACCAGATCCCATCTGATCTTGGAAGCTAAGCAGGGTCAGCCCTGGTTGGTACTTGAATGGAAGACTACCAATTAATACCAGATGTTGTAGGCTATATTTCAGAGGAAAGAACTGACAAAGCCACCTAGATCTTGGAATCATAGAGTTGGAAGAAATCACAGGAGCCATCCAGTCCAACCCCCTCCATGCAGGAATTCACAGGGCATGTATTCCTTGTCTAAGAAAACCTTATGAAACTCATGGGTTTGCCATAAATCAAAAAGAGATCTGAAGGCACGAACACACACATATAGGCTAGTAGCCAACAGAGACAAACAATTTCAGTAGCTATTTCAGTGAATGAGGATTTCCCCACTGTTAGAGTGGGCAACTGTAGCAGGTTAGGTGGCTGCATGGTTCCCCCAGGGCCTGAGAGGGCACACAAAAATCATCTGAATGCCCTATGTATTTTTTTTAATTACCCCTAATGTCCCTAGGGTTTTGAGGAGAGATAATTCCTTTCTTCAGCAGGAAGTGACCAGAAGGTCAATTTCCAAGTTACTTCCTCTTAGTAAAAAGAACTTTCAACAGCCCAGAGGGGCAAAAGTTGGCCAAATTGCCCCTCATGCATTCTAGAGGATATGCAGAACATTTTTTTCAGAAAGAAAAACAATTTTTCAAAAAATTATGGGGCTGGGAACTGCACATAGCCTACAGGCCACACTTTCCCCACCCCTGCATCAGTGGAACTGGGAGAGGGTGATCTGCCTTTCCACCCCAGTCACCCCCTTTTTCTTGGCTACTGTAGAAGCTTTCAGAGGAAGAAAGGCCTGCTGCACTAGCCATCTGGCAGCTGTAAGGTGTTGGCCTGAAGCCATCATTTGAGCAGTGATCCTTCCATGAAAGAACACTCATGACTCCTCACATTTTGTTCAAACAGAACAAGCTTGATATTCTCCCCTGCATCCAACTTAAAAGAAACAAGCTGTGCATAGTACCAATTAGCTCTCCATCAGCCCCACCCAACATGGCCAATGCTCAAGAAGGCTGAGGACTGCAGCCCAGATCATAATAGAAGGCACCAGCAATACTGCTTTTTTTTCCCTTTTGGAATCATGCATTTGTATGCAAATTATTATACATATATATATGCTAGGATTACAAATCTTTGGCTGCAATCCTGTAAGGCTCAGCAAAGTATAATAGATCTGAATGCGGCCCTCAGCTAGGCTGAGCAATACAGCATACCAAACTTACTAAAGAGCTTCTGAAGCCTGCTCCCCGGTTGCAAGCCATTACTTGCTTCATGGGGAGCAGGCAGGATCACAGAAATGTCTGGAAATGTCCTCTTAGCCCAACGCAAAATGATGACAGCAGCAGTGAGACCTCCAGAGGATCCTGGCGGATCTTGGCAGTGATGTCATCATTTCACGTCTGGCTATGGACTGAGGCTTCTGCAATCCTGCTCATTCCCCGTGAAGCATGGAATGGCTATGTGTGGGGCTGCAGAGGCTGTTCAATAAGCTGGGGGCTTTGGATGCTATGGAGGGAGGAAGGGAATAGGAATTCCTGCAGTGGCCCCAAAGGACATATGAACTCAAACTACAGGAAAAGAGATTTCACCTAAACATCAGGAAATAAGAGCTGTTTGACAGTGGAATATGCTGCCTCGGAGTGTGGTGGAGTCACCTTCTTTGGAGGTTTTTAAACAGAGGCTGGATGGCCATTTGCTGGGGGTGCTTTGAGTGTGTGTTCCTACATGGCAGTGGGGTGGACTTGATGGCTGTTGTGGTCTTTTCCAAGTCTATGATTCTATCATTCTATGTATGGGAAACTTGCATGTGCATATGTCCCTAACAGGATGTCAGCCATTGTAAGTAAGTGTGTGTGTTTTGGAGAAATCTTGCTTGCTCACTCTTTTTGGAGTCAATGGAGTGTTATGGTTAATGACGTTGACTGGGACTTGGGAAATCCAAATTCTAATCCTAAAACCTGAAATCCCTTGGGTGATCTTGGACCTAATCAATTCTTTCTCAGCCTGGCCAACTTAACAAGGTTGTGGTTGTTGTGAGAATAAGAATGTGGACAGAACAGTTTCCTCACTGTAGGAAAGGTAAGGTACAAACGTGGCAAATGTTTTGTGACATTTTGGTTGCCCTAACAAAGATATTGCCTGCCTTGGACGGGCCAACACAAGTTATCTTTGCTATTTACAGAGCTGTGCAGCTTGATCCTAAATGAAAAGCTACATTATTTTATTATAAGGCTGGAAATCAATTTTTAAAAACCAGTTTCCTCGCTGTGAGGATTTAAAGGGGATTAGTGGAACACTCTGACCAAGTTGTTCTAACCTCAGCCTTTGCCTTTCCTCAACTTATGATGGATTTTTCCCCTTCAAGTCAGCCAACATTGATCCAGTTATAACTATTGGCTTCTGGTTGATTTTCTTAAAATCTTCTATGAGAGAGGGTTTGGCAAAAGCTTTCAATTAAGCTCATTTACAACCTGGAACCACATCTAAATCATCCTAGTTGTGCAAAAAAAGTTAAAAAGGTAGGCTGCGGTGTCAGTTGTCAAAACCAGAGGTTTGTGGCTTGACAGAATTGTATCTGCTCAGTAGGATCACTAAGAGATATTTTGTCCCGGTAAGCATTTCTAGTGGTGCTGTGAATTTTATAGACTTTTTTGGCTGCTACAAAATTTTGATGCTATTTTTGTGTTATTTTCAATGACTGAGGTGCTGTATCTGCAAGCTGGCCATTCCTTTGATGGCAATTTTCCTGTTAATAGACAAGGAAAATTAAATGTTTCATTAATCTGAGGTTCATAGTTATCTAACATTGTTCTGGTTGTATGTGATCAACATTTTTTAATTAGAAATTTCAAAAACCTTGGAGGATGTGACACAGAGGGCTCCTGTTTTCACGAATCTTAAAAAGTATGACTGATCCAGTTCTTAGAATGCCCTGGTCTCTCTGTGCATGTCTGTGAATGAAGCTAATGTTACAAATACACACGGTCTTCCCCAGCGCTGTCTTAGTTCAAAGGCAAGAAGTAGCAGTCATGCTGTCTCTAGAATCTTTGAGAAAAGGCAGCACTTCAGGGGAAGTTATCTGTACATAAAATGTACGGCTCTTCTGAGCCAAGATGGAGAGTCAGAAATCAGAAAAATCTATAGTCTCAAGTTCAAGAAGTACCAGGAATGAAATGTGCCTCAAAATGTAGCCCTTTGCTTTGTTTTTGAACACTTGGGACAGAGATTATGTTGTGGTAAAGAATACACTATGTTTGCTTATACATGACTATTTTAATGCCAAGCGAATTCTTCCTCTAATAAGCTCAGATCAGCTTGTATATGGGTCTCATATTGCCTCCCATTTAAGCAATGTTCAAGATTGTTCTCTCATGTTCAACACCTGAATCTTGAAAAACATTTGGGAAGTGGAAATCATGTGGCTCCCCCAATGTTGTCAGACTGCAATTCCCAGCAGCCCTAGCCAGCACAGCCTCTGGTGAGCAACGGTAGGAGTTGCAGTCCAACAACATTTGGAGAGCCACATGGCCCCAATCCTTGATTTAAAAAGCCTATTTACTTCAAAACAACAACAACAACAACAAGTATTTCTTACAAACAAGTTTATTTGCATTTTTACTGGAGCACAGAGTCTAAATACAGCAGTGTCTTTTCTTCAGTACAACAGTAGAACGGCCAGTGCAAAATATGCATTTTAAAAAAATCTTTATATATAAACAAAAAAGTCTGGCAGTATTACTCACAACTCTTATGCTTTGGCCTCACCTTCCATTCACCCTTCATTTAAATCACAATTTAAATGGCTGTTGCATTATATAGGTGAATTCCCATAGCCCTTTTGAAAGACAGAAAAACCCACCCCAATCAACTGAAGAAATTAAACATTTTAAAAAAGGAGAAAGAGTCTAAGAGTTTCCTATAAGAAAAAAAAAATGGATTAAAAAACCTAAACACACACAGAATATACATTCAACATATGCAAACAAGTAAGACACTAATCTAAAGTTGCCTTTCCTGAGACACAAGCATATTGAAAAGTATTACATCCCACCATCTTTTTTGCGCATACTGAAGACTTCAGTCCCAAGGTACACACATTTTCTTCCAGATTACAAACACAGTGAAGCAGAATCCTGGCATGCTGGCAAACAGCATTCTCCTGCGTAGTCTTAGGTCACTGAAGTTCTAAAGGCAAAATCACCTATCAGCTTCCATCACATCTTTGGAGGACAAAAGAGAATCCAAGCCCACCAGCTGAGAGATATAGATCAGCCAGGACAATATGTTTCATTACTGACAAAGAAGGCTTAGTAGCATTTGTTAATTTGAGATACGAAGTTATTTTTAAGAAAAGAACTTCATTTTTTAAAAAATCTGCTATAAAACCTGTAATCACTTATTTTGTAAGGATTAAAAGGCAGGATTATTGTTACCAAGAGTACAATATTTATACTTCTGTGAAATGCAACAGCAAGCAGTTACAAATGTGCTAAATGTAATTTTGAACCATTAATTCTATCCTTGAGCGATATCTGAACCCAATCTCAACTGTTCAAGGAGTGCAAGAGTTAGATGTTTTCCCTCACTCTGCGAGGGATAAAGGGAAGAAGAAATAGACCAAAGCTGCACCCTAAAGAGTCACATGCACTATTGCACATGAAGATCTGGCCGTCTGCATCCTTCCTGTCGAATTTTGGAATCCAAGACAGCAGCACAGAATCTGTCAACCCAACTGCTGGGAACTGATGACTTACTGGGCACTGCATGTCCACGTTCTAATCCAGTGAATGGCACTGTAGTTAAAACCCTGGGTGCTAGAGGTGGGTACCTAGCCATGGGAGAGCCATGTGTATTTCTCTTCTATATGCGCAATTCCTGATCCACCAGGGCATTTTTGTACAGAAGCCTGCTTCTGCCCACCCACTGCACTCCTAGGATCAGGGCACAAATGTCCAGCCTGTATACAATGCATGCATTGCATTGCGTTTGTCCAGTTTTACATTATTTTCAACACATCTAACAACAAATAACACAAAGATTCCACACTATTTAACATCTGCTCGGTGGCAAAACCAGAGATGACATGAGTTACGGCAAGGCACTCAAGATCAGCAAAACATACTTCATTTTGCCACAGAGGCAGATGTCTGCTTTTTGAGCTTCTGAGAAGGAAAAAGAGATAATGTTTTGTCAAGCCTAGCTCAGGCGGTACAGTTCTTCAGAGAAGTGGGTTGTTGGTAAAAAACAAATCCACACCCAACTGGCAGACGACAGAATGGATGAGAACTACTTGAACATCTACTCAAATGAAACGCAGAGCACATTTATTTCCAAACATTTTGATTCCACACTCAGGCTTTGCTCTCCATACCATCAAGTGCATGACTGCAAATAGAAGAATGTTAACCCCTCTGTCCCACTTTCCTAAATCTTCTTATGACAATCCATGAGACAGAAACGACAAATCCTATTCACAGCAATGTTGGAGAACAACCTTTAAATAATGTTACTTTTTGCTTTCCGATTGGAACTACTGATTTTTCTCCTATGTGTACAGGCTTGGCCTTGAGTTTGCAGAACCTGATGACCTGAGTTCTTGGAGATCTCTCATTCAAAGGGTTACCATACGTAAAAGTTGACTTGATGGCAAGTAACAACAACAACACAAAAATATGCAATAGGTAAGAAAAGGGAACAAGTGGTAGCTGAAAGAGGGTGGCAGTTGTTTCTTTAAAATGAACAGAAAATATCCAATATACAAGGGGAAACAGCGTAGCACCTATTAATGTAGGAGCTTTACAGTACCCTGCAATTGTAGGATGACATACACATTTCCAGCTCAAAGAATGGTGTGAGGAGAGTCTTGCCAAATCTCCCCAACTTTCATCTCCCCTCCCTCGGCTATAGTGTTGCTGTGCTATCTTTGGAAAAGAAGGGAAGACTCATTAAGAGTGTGGTGGGAAGAAAGCAATAAAGACTTGGCAGACAGAGGCATGACAGACATGCAAGGCACAGAGAGATACAGTTTTCTGACCAAACCTGTTAACTTTTCTGCCATACAAGTGAATGCAACTTATTCACATCTATAGCAGTAACTGCAGTTCTTGGAACATATCATTAGAAGAAAGGTAACACAGACACACATACCAAATTTATTCTTTTCCCAAGTCAAATCTATTGCTATGTTCCATGGGACAACTGCAATGTGGGATACACTGGGAGGAAAGAGCTACAAACATTTTAGTTGTCCATTTTGCCCTACTTTTACTCTGAAGTCCTAAAACAAGGGACATTTCAATAAGGCATACCATTTTAAGTAATGGACCAAGTAAGTCCTAAAACGAAGGATGGGAGGGTAGAAGATTAGACAAGAAGGTCAGGTGGAGGGAGGGGAAAGGGGAGGGAAGGAGACTGAAGACATTTTCTAGTCTTCAGCATTCTGAAACCCACACATTTTAAATTTTCTGGTTAGGATATTCAGTTAAAAGGAGCACTTAATTCAAATGAGTTTTCTATCTTTCCAGTCTGAATTGCAGAGATGTGGGTGAGGCATCATAGTTTAGAGCTGTTCATAGTCCCATGACACAGAGAGAGATAGGTCATTTCAGAATGATATGGTAGCCATCATTACTTTCAGCTGCAAGACAGGGAAAAAGAAAAAGAAAAAACTTTTGTCAGTATTTGACTGTAGTCTTTTGACTTACCCCACCCACAGATGACTAAAATCTCCTTCAGTCTGTAATCTTCTTAGGTAGATTACATAACAGGACACTAAAAGTTCCCATTTTTGCATATATTGGAAGATCTTCATAGTAAATATGCTAAGCAAGTGCTCAGTAAGTAATACACAATAACGTTCAGTGAAATTATGGTATATTGGGGAGAAAAAGGGATAAGCTAATGCCCAAATAAAAATTAGTAAACTTATGGAAGCTTGGGTATTTTTCAAATTCCACTTTCAAACGTAAAATAAACCCAGCTCTAACTTCTTCAACGGCAATGAAAGCTACACTGCGGGGGAGGGGGGTTTGGGGGCAGGGACTTGTGTGTATGCACACATATGCATAAATAAAAGGGGCCCTGCCATCACCTTTTCTCCACTCCAGCACCCAGGAACCTGCCAGTCACAAATCCATTCTGAACAAGAACCAAACTTCTGCTGATTCATTTTCCCCTTTTTCCTGTTGCGGTCCAAACTTGTTAGGAGCCATTATGTGCACAAATGCACACCTCTATGTTTCCCTAGACCAATCTTCTTCCAAAGTTGTTGAATTATCACTCTCAGAACCCCCAACACAGGGAATTCTGGGAGCTATAGTCCAAGACACAATGGAAGAAACTGTAAGTCTGTGATAGAGCATATTCTTTGGATAAGAAGGTCCCCATTTCAATTCCTGGCATCTCCTGAAAAAATCTTGCCTGGAATCCTAGTGTGATGTTGCCAATCAATGTCAACAACGAAAATGGAATAGATCAGTGGTTTCATTCGGTGTAAGACACGCTTTCTATATCCGTACCAGATTGGGAAAGTTTCCTTGGGTAGATACACATGCAACTGTATAGTGTAAGTGCAGTCCTTTGCCTTGATTTTTTTTCTAGGTCTACACTAAGATGGAGATCTTTTTAAAGATGGGAGAGTGGACAGTGTTTGCTGAATTTTGATCCTTTTATTTTAACTATAAAAAGATGCTACTTAAAAAAAACAATTATAGGAAGAAATGTATGTAAATATACCTTTCAATGTAGAGATGACGAAGCAAGATTCATCTTGAAAGTTTTGAACCATCTGGATGAAGAGACAAATTGAAGAGATTTTTAAAAAAATATTTTCCCTTAGCAAGTCCATGTTTTCTTATTAAGTCTCATTTGATAAAATGTCACCACTCCGAAAGGAAAAGAAACATGTCAGTTATATAGGGATTAGTTGTAAAGAGGTCAATTGAATTATCAGGAAGGAAGTCTCCCATTTAACACAAGAGGTGATATAACTCTGATGTAATATTTTGCCATCATGTGGTCTTTCTTTGAGCAATTTCTACAGGATCATCTTTGCAGTGTCTTTGTTCTATACACAAACAGCAGATTCCAGAAGTGGTTCCCTGATGCTGAATGGATAAAGCATAAAGCATCAAAATACGTCTGATGTGCTGGTGGATTTTTGCTAAAAAATGGAAAGCTTTCATTTGTCTAATGTTGTAGCTCACTAGAAGCATACTATACTAGAAAAAAATATTGTGTGTGTGTGTGTGTGTGTGTGTGTGTGTGTGTATTATATACCATGCTGGAAAGAAATACATAACTAGCCTAAATACCCTAAAGGCACTAGATCCCATCTGATCTTGGAAGTAGAATCAGTCCTGGTTAAGGTGCTGTAGTCTATATTTCAGAGGAAGAAACTGGCAAAACCACCTCCGAGTATTCATTGCCTAAAAAAGCCCTATGAAATTCATGGGGTCACCATAAGTCAATAGATAACATGAAAACACATATACAAGTACTTTTTGGCACTGGACATACCAACCATTATTACGTCTTATTATTTCAGTAATACATACTTCAGTTTAGCTAAAGTAGTAGCATATGGAGTCTTTAGTGTTCCAATGGCTTCTCAAATACATTAAGATTTGAGGTGAAATGTGAAGGAAAATTAAAACTGGTCTCCTGCCTGAAGCATTCCGGGAAGGAATGCCACACGTAAGATGAACAAGCAAAGGGCAGTGTTTGGGGCATCCTTTAAAAAAAAAACTGAAGGTTTCTTTATAATCTGTAGAAGTAGCCACTTCAAGAAAAACATTTTTATGTTTCCATTCCAAGACTCATCCTTTGGTTTTAAAAGTCTCATTTGACAGCCTTCTTGTACACACACTCACTGACCAGAGTTTGTGCATGTCTGTTTTAGACTTTAACATTAAAAGAAAGATCAACCTTAATCCATTTTCTGATATCTGACATTGTTTAGTGATGACTTTTGCCACAGTGGAGATATATATATTCCAGACACCTGGGTGCTATTTCTACAAAAGTGGCAGGTTACAAATGGTTACATATATATATATATATAAGAAAAGCAGTTATTTACTCCATCACGATATTTCTTCCAACTCTCAAGAGGTGTAGAGATCACAAAAAACACTCGCTGCCATCTCCAGTTTTGAAAATTAAGCTTCCTTCTTCATAACAAGTGCTCTTAAGCATTTGAAGTTTTACTTTCCCAATCACTTCCATACACAGAAATAACCACCAGAACTGAGGTCAGTTCTGTCCTCTTGCACAGATGTGCTCAGAGAGGGAAAGAGAAAGAGAGCACATGTCTAATGATGCATGAAGAACATCCATTTGGCCCCTCTTGTTTGCATCACTTTTGCTGCCTCGCCACTAGGACACAAAATTAGGCAGTCACAGTTGTTAATCAGTAACCTAAGTATTTAATGAAGGGGCCTCCTTGCATCAGTGCTGGTTGTGGCAATTCCCCTTTCCTGGAGGCTGCCTTCCTGTATTTCATGGTTATTTAAATGCTGAAGGTTTCAGATTCATCAGGCTGAAAGAGTAGACTGGCTTTCAGAATAAAATTGCTAGCTTCATTTACAGCCTCACTGGTACTCCTCCACAACCCCACTTTAACCTTTCTCCAGAGGTCATATGTAATGAATTAAACGATTCTATAGTATGTAACAGATTGATTAGGGAGAAACTGGGCATTCTGGACATGAAAACATGAAACACAAGAAAATAAAATGAGATATTTGGGGGGAGGAAATGGTTGGAAGGAAGAAAGGGCCCAACAGGAAGTTATGCATCTAAGAAAATACAGGAATTATGAGGACTCAGGCAATCTAACAATGTCAAAATATGTCAGATTATTTATGTGCTTTAGCCGGTATATATCGATATAGAAGATCCCAGACATTCTTCTCTCCACCTTACAATCAGTGAATATTATGAAAGGTGAACCATTTCACAGCAGAAATTAACTTCCTACAATAATTAAACAATTTATTCTTACAACTAATTATGAGCTTTACATCTTGTACGTATACAACAATACTTGAAGCACAGACTACACTTTTAATCTCCTGTTTTCTTTCCTGGATATCTCCAATCACCACTTGATCAAACATTGAGCCAACTCAAAGCACAAAGGCCATGATCATTAATCACTTTTAAATGTAGACTTAATGGGATTCTGAAAATACATACACTGCCCATCAAGTGCTCCCAACAGCTATGTTACCTGCCTGTGAAGTGTTGTTTGATTCTGCATTCCATTTTTTTTTTTGCAAAGCTAAGAACATCTTTCTTCTGATTTGTATTACTACACTGAACATTTAAACTTAAAACCAACACTTAACATTAGTAGGAAGAATAACTCTTGGAAAATAAAGCTTGAGACAAAGTTGCCACATGTTAAAGCAAAGCCCACTGAAGTTAGTGAAGCAATGCTACTATGAATGCAAGAGATTAGGTTCTTTGCACTAAATTTCTTTCAGTCACATAGGAGTACAAGTGATCCCAAGTTTTAGCATCCCCATGTTACCAAGCATTGTTCAGGAATCTGGGTATACTGAGCACTAAAGGTGTAAGTTGTGTCTGTATAGGATACATTCAGGGATGGGCAGATGTCAGACTTACAGGATCTACTGTCACCTTCTATTTGAAAGGTGAAGGGTAGTTTTATTGCTATCACTTTTAATAAATGGGAGTTAGACAGTCTTGCTGTTCTGCAGCAAATTCCCCAAAGATCTACCAGCAGATCGTGATTTATCTTCTGCTTGTCTGTATGTGCGCCCTCAGGTTGCCTGTTGACTTATGGTGACTCCATGAATTTCATAGGGTTTTCTTATGCAAGGAATACTCAGAGGTGGTCTTGCCAGATCCTCCCTCTGAAATATACCTACAGAACCTGGTATGCACTGCTAGTCTCCTGTCCTACTAACCAGAGTCGACCCTGCTTAGCTTTCCAAGATCAGCTGGGATCTGTGCCTTTGGGGCTTACCACTGCTTTAATTCCCTTTCAGTACTCACATGTGTGAGTTTTATAGGTAAAAGTGAAATATGTGTCTTCAAGAGAGACAATGTGGGGCAGTGGTTGGAGTGTTTGACTGGTACTAAGATCTGGTGCCTTCAGGAATTTTAGGCCAAGTTTTCAAGATAGAAGGATTAGTAGTAGAGACTAATATAAGGGAACAGAGACACACACAGCCCAAAAAGTGATAGGAACCATAAACACGGAGGCAGGAGGAACTGTTCACGCTGCTGAGGCTGTACCACAGGAAATAATGCCCAACAAATCCTATTCACTAAAGGTACCTGATCCCATCTGATCTTGGAAGCTAACCACGGCCAACTCTGGTTTGTACTGGGATGCGACACCACATGCTATAGGCTGTATTTCAGAGGAAGGATCTGGCAAAATCACCTCTGAATATTCTTTTCTTAAGAAAGCCCTATGAAATACATGGGTTTGCATAAGTCAACGGCCAAGCAAAAGCTCTACAACAGCCAGTTTCAAACACTATAGAGGCCAAGATTTGGAAAGAAGTAGAAAAGAGCACCAGGAGATAACATTGTATGTGTTTCTCGTTCCAACTTGCTATAAAGTGAGTCCCAGCCCCAGAACAACAATAACGACATCCCGCCTTCTTTCCAGTTCAGAACTCAAGGCAGTTTACAAAAAAAGTTAAAACAAAAATGATTAAAACTCAGTGCATACAAAAAGAGTTAAAAATTAAAACTAGCTAAAACAATCAGTCTTACAAACAACAAATAAAGATCCAGCACATTATATAAAGCCCATTTCCCCCCAAAAGATCTTTCCCCCAAAAGATCTGAAAACACAGGCAGTTTCATAAGGGAGAATTTGTTGTTGTTGTTGTTGCTGTTATCTGTCTCCAAGTCTCTTCCAAATTATGATGACCCTAAAGCGAACCTGCTGCAGGCTTTGCTTGGCAAGATTTGTTCAGAAGGGGTTTGCCTGTGCCTTCATCTGAGGCTGAGAGAGTGTGACTTGCCCAAGATCACCCAGTGGGTTTCCATGGCTGAGCACAGATTTGAACTCTCGTCTCCTGGAGTCTTATTCTAGGGCTCAAACCACTACGCTACACTGGGTCTCTAAGGGAGAATCTGGCCCTTCAGACAGTACGAGCATGAGGTCCACTCCTCCTAATACAAGCCAATAAACAATAAGTTACAGGAGTATGAAGAGCCAGCATGGTGTAGTGGTTTGAGCAGGGGTTTGAGTGTTGGACTAGGATTCTGGTAGACCAGAGTTCAAATCCCAGTTCATCCATGGAAGCTGACTAGATGACCTCGAGCATGTCATATTCTCTCTGCCTCAGAATAAGGTAATGGCAAACCCCCCTCTGAATAAATCTTGCCAAAGAAACCATGTGATAGGGTCACCACAACTCACAAACAATTTGAAGGCACAGATCAACAACAGCAGGAGTATAAAAATATTAATAATATGAAACGGTTCTGAAGGTTTGGGAGTGCCATAAAATGCTGTGAATTAAACATGAAATAAGAAATAGTCACCCCTCCATATTTGCAAGTTTCACTTTTGCAGATTTGATTATTCACGGATTATTTGCTGTTTCCTCTGCTGCCTCACTATGCCATTTTTAATAGGGACTGAAAGCCTCATGAGACAGGGCCCATTTCCGCACTACACTCTTATAGTGCAATTATTCCACTTTCAACATCCTATGGAATCCTGAGGTTTGCAGTTTCGGGAGGGGCTTGTGAAGGAACCCTGATGCCTCAAAGGAATCCATGGTGGGTTGAGTATGGTGATCTCATACTTTTTTGTGTGTTACATATAGTTCGGGAAGGCCTAGAGTTTTTCCACTTTAAGATTCCCCACATATGGAACCCATACAATCTACTGTGTGAGGTGACAAGACCTTGTAACCGTGTTGTGCATGTCACTTTAATTTTTCTCACATATGCCTCCCAAAAGTTTTCTGGCATCCTTATTGATGGTAGGCCTCATCTCCATAGCAACCGGCCTGAGGCCCAAGAGCTCTCTGGCTAAGAATTCTAAAGGCCCCCTCACTAAACTGCCAACCCCAGGATTCCATGGAATCTTCACAGCCAGCCAATCATATGAGGTCTTCTCACCTCACACAGCCAATCATATGCTGACATGGACAAACTGACAAACACGCAGACAAACATTCACTTTTATATAGTAGATTAAGACAGCCACCTTGAACACCAAAGTACCTATGAAATAAGATGTATTCTAGTGAAATTCTTACCTCATTGCTCACTAATACATGGATCCCTGTAGGTCCCTGCCGATAGATCCTGTTTATCTGTTGTGGGGAAATACTGTACAAGTTTGCAATCTTCTCCATTAATTCCAGTGTCGTCAGTTCTTCTAAGAAGATAGCATGATATACTGTATTGGGAAAAGAGACTTCTTTAGACTCACACCTTAGGATCTGCATGCATTCAAGACAAAAATTTAAGCTGATGTCAACAGACCATATTCACTTCTTGTGTTTGTGTTTATACACACCAGGAAATCTAGACTAAGAGATAAAAGGCACTTAACCAGAGGTTAAATTCGCCTTTTGCTTTAAGCTGACACTGGCCTTTTCCGCACTGGACTGTTATAGTGCTATTATTCCACTTTCAACATCCTATGGAATCCTGGGGTTTGCAGTTTAGGGAGGGGCCAGCCGGCCCCTCCCTAAACTGCAAACCCCAGGATTCCATAGGATGTTGAAAGTGGAATAATAGCACTATAACCGTCCAATGAGGAAACGGCCACTGATAACTGAAAGAGGACTGTTGAGATTACTTTAGTACCTCAATTATATTTTTAATTTGCAATCAATGTGATACAATAATCCACTGAAGTGCCTTTGCTGTCTGTTCTACCACATTCTGAACCAAGGCATGCATAAAGAAGTATCTCTGTTGGATTACTCCTTCCCTCCCATTCTGCTTAGTGTAAGTTCTCACTGCCAGATTTGGGGTTTCTTGTGAACACCGGTATGAGCAGTTTCCAACCTAACCTGAATGAATCTACAGCTATTAGGCCTAGAAATAAACAGGCACCAGTTTGGAGCAAAGAACAGACATGCAAAGTTCCTTTAAAATGTGCAAACCCACAAAGCAGGTGGATGACTTCTACTTTTACATAAAATGGGCAGAAGGAGAGCTAAACCTACCCTTTTCCTCCCTGTGGCAGGATGTTTTAAGTCTAGAAGGAAAGCAATTCAAAACATCCAGGCATGGTGAGATGAGATGAAGAATGGAGCAGGTTTCAGTTTCTTTTTCCATATATTACATACAGGTAATTTTGAGTTAAAAAAAACAGATTACCTTTACTCAATTTTTTGTGTGTCTTTATTGTGGGGAGGGGATAAATTTTGAAGCTGAATGTGTCAAAGTCGTACAGGATTTAGATGATACATTTTATCATTTTATAAAAGTAGCCATTTTGTAGAAGCTACAGATTTTTAAAGCTTGTGGAATTCACAAGGTCATTCACACAAGACTTGCAAACTTTGCCGAAAGGACAAGACACTTACTACACAGATTGGCATCTCCATTCTCTCGTTTTTGGTGAAGATGAGACCGATTTTGTTCAGGTTCTTGGCAGACATAAATGGTCATCTTAGGCCTTACGTTCCTACAGATGAAATGAGAGCATGTTTTCAATACTGGTCCTGTAATCCCCACTTGGCCATGGAAACCCACTGGCTGACCCTGGGCAAGTCACAGTGTCTCAGTCTCGGAGGAAGCCCCATCTCTGAACAAAGGTTGCCAAGAGAACCCTGTGATAGGTTTGCCTTAGGTCAGAAACAACTTGAAGGCACACAACAACAGATCAGATACACAGTATTACAACCTTGCATTGCAGCTAACATGAATTTACTTTTTAAAGCAGGAAGCCAACCAGAAATCAACATCCAGGTCACTTCCTGTTTTGCAGAAGGCCTTTTCTGAATACAAAAAGGCCCTAGGGGTCACCAAAACTTGGCAGAAATGCACCATCCTCTTAAGGGGAAATTTGTGGCCGAAAAACAATGTCTGAAGAAAAGAGGAGGTGGTCAGAGCCTGTGAAATGTTGTAGGGTATGTATAACACTGGTTTTATAGGAATTCCCCTAGCTTCTAGTCCGACTTCAAGGTGCCAATGATAATGGTAAAAGCCCTAAATGGCTTGGTATCCGAATACTTACTGAGAGCCAGAATAGTGTAGTGGTTTGAGCATTGGACTATGATTCTGGAGACCAAGATTAAATTCCCTGTTTAGCCATGGAAACCCACTGAGTGACTTTGGGTGTATCACACACTCTCGACCCCAGAAAATCCCATGATAGATTTGCCTTAGGGTCACCATAAACCACTTGAAGGCACATGACAACAGCCATTGGGGAGGTCCCAAGGGGCTTGAAAACAGCCTTTGGGGAATTGTATATGACCTGCTAGTCATACTTCCCCATTCTGGAATAGAGGCAGATTAATTTACCGCCTTGAGTTGCTAACAAGTATCATCATCATTCACAAATTTCTACTAGTAAAACTAGGTATTGAAGGATCTTAATATTATATGAGATTTCACAAACTTGAAGGAGCAATAGCTGGTCCTGTCACCACCAACAACAGGAACTGATACAAACCTTCCTTTAATGGCATTAAAAAGTCGAATGCCATCAGCTGGGCCACAGATCTGGACAAAGTCGTCTTTGGACATCTTCAGTAAGTCAGCACCTATGCATTTCAAGCAAAAAACGTTTTTGCCCCAAAAGTATGATTAAGAAGTCTTTATGAAGAACCACATTGCACAAACTTGTTAAGTCAGATGTTACAAGTTCAAATTAGAAACTAAAATAGGAAACACACAAAAAGACAATTGAAAAGAAATTCTATTTAGATCTAGAGCATGAGCAAGGAGGAAAGAGGAGGTGTTGATTCCAGAAGGGTCCAGTTATAGCCATGGGCAAAATACAAATTGGCTTTCAAAAATATGGATAATTTGGGCTCAGAGTAACGAAACAGCCAAGCAGCTCGGAAATCTTTTAGAGTCTTTGTGGATATCATCCTCTGGACATAACTTAGAACTCAAGCTAAAATGGTTTGAGAATATGGTACTTAGTAACTGGAAATACACTTGGCCCTCCACATTCACAAGGGTTGGGGGCACGGAACCCACGCAAAAGTGAAAAAAAAATGCAAATATCAAAGTGTGTGCGTGTGTCTGTGGGAAAGGGGCTGAGGCATGGTGGGTAGAGTGGGTATCCAGGGTCCAAACTAGGGCCCTTTTCGCAAGGCATTTGCCATGCAAAAGGGCCTCCAGAGTGTCGCACGATTGCGAGGAGTGCTTCAGACAACGTCCTCGCAATTGCACGATGCTGCTGGGACCGGCAGGCGCCGATCGCGCACTATTTCATTTTCAGCTTGTAGCCAAAAATGGTGTGCGATCACGCATTGCTCCAGGGCCCCACGCGCATTTACCGTGCGTGTGGAGCCTCCAGAGCCACGGCGCTCGTGCTTCCTCCCCCAGCACAGCCTGGGAAAATGCCCGGCTGCGCTGCAGAAGGAGGAGGGAGTACTCATGTTGCCTGCTGGCCAGCAGGGAGCAGCTGCAGAGTCGGAGCAGCGGGGACGCAAGAGCCTCTCACAAGAGGCTGCTTGTGTGATCCCTGCACCCCAGCACCATGAAAAGGTAGGTTGCAGAAAGGGCCCAGATCAGGGAAAGGAGAGGGAAGAGGGTGGGTTGGTGTGGTAGCCCTATACTTCCTCTCTCTTACCCATCTCTTTCCTCTGGTGTGTGTGGGGCATCAGGAAAGACTTTGTGGTGCAGAGAAATTTGGCTGTGATCTGTCCTTAGCTGGCCAGGCAGTGACTGGTGGAGGAAGACCAGAGATGGGTTTTTAAAGGCCTGCGTAGACTGATCAGAGCCACTAAGAGGGAAGGTTCCCCTAGAAAAGAAGTGCCTGAGGTGGGGGGAGGGGTTGGAGAAACTTGCAAATAATCAAATCTGTGAAAATCAAACCCATAAATGTGGAGGGCTGAACATACTGTCTTCTCATGCTAAAGAAACTACCTTCATTGTTAAGACCTGGAACCCTTTCGCGTTACCCAATACAAAATGTGCACTACGATTCCATCTTCTGGAGTCCTGGGGACTGGCAGTTCAGGGAGAGCTACTTAAAATTCTCAGCCAGAGAATCACCTCTACAAATCCCAAGATTCCATAGGATGCCGCCATGAAAGTTAAAGTGGAATCATAGTACAACAGTGCAATCATTATAAACTGTGCAGTGAGAAAGGATTTCCAGACTGAAGCAACCATGGCAAATCCAACTGAGTAGCATTTCACAACATGATCTTGGTACTGCAGGACAAATGCAGTTCAGCTTATATCTTTGCTTTAAAAAATTTCTAGGTTCCTAGCAGTGCTGTAGGGCATTTTCACACTACAGTTATAGTGCTATTATTCCACTTTCAACATCCTGTGGAATTCTGGGATTTGTAGTTTCTTGAGGTCAAAGAGCTCTCTGGCTGAGAATTCTCCCTAAACTGCAAACCCCAGGATTCCATAGGAGGTTGAAAGTGGAATAATGGCACTAGAACAGTGTAGTGCGGAAATGGGCCCGTAGACTCGAGTCGATAGACTTGGACTCAAGTCGGACTTAAGTCACTTCAGTGACTTGACTCAGACTCAACTCAGCCATAAATGACGCATTGACTTGACTCGACTTGAGACCTGTATATTTTTAATGACTGATGACGCCCTTGGTTGAATAACATAACACATTCATCCAAAAACCTTACGACTTTGAACAATGCCTCCATCTTTTTTGCCTACTAATCACATTACAATCTGCCCCAAGCCCAAAGTGTGGGCGCATTTCTCAGAGGGGAACAGCAAATGAGTTAGGCAATGGGCTTGAGGCAGGCTTGAGGTCTGCTCAGCAGCCTGTCCCTGCTGCATATCAGAGGAGCCTTCTAAAACTTTTCCTAAGAGCAGAAGACAAGACTCACTCTCAGAGTGCAAGTGCACTTCTCAGAGGGGAACAGCAAATGTGTTAGGCAATGGGTTTGAGGAGGAGGGATCCTTCCTTCTAAAGCTTTTGAATCTTCAGTAATGGGGAGTAAGATAGGATCCTATTCCCCACTTCTGAAGCTGCAGATGGCAAAATTGCAAATGGGGAGAGCCGACTCTGCTTAAATTGTTAAAACTGAATTTATTTCACTCTATCCAATAATTTTGGAATTTTGGTTGGGGTATAAAGTTGGTTTCCAGACTTGAGACTTGACTTGAGATTTGACTTGAAAGTATCTTCCAGGACTTGAGACTTGACTTGAGACTTGGAGGTAGAGACTTGAGACTTGACTTGAGACTTGGAGTAAAAGCCTTAAATACATCACATTCCTAGGCCAGATGGCTTTATCCCAGCCTAAAACTGTCTCAACAAGTACCACATGGAGACCTTCTGTATTCCATGTATTGAATCATACTCTAACTGTATTTAAGTTTTGCATAAGATCCCCACAAGTACAACAGCATGATCTCACACCTCTTGGTGTCATTTTTGCTTTCCAGTTAATGTAGCTAGAATGCAATCCTGTACAAGAGAGGGAAAGATGATTACTTTGAAAGGTTTTTAAAAACCTATACAAAAACTTAGAAAGTGATATGATATTACCGCTGGGATAGTCTATATTCCCATTTGCTACTTTTCATACCAAAAATGTGCACTACTTGCTGGGCTAGAAGGGGAGTTTGTCATAATAGATATGTTGCTGCCCAAGGGATAGAACTATGTTCAGCCTACCCTTGAAAGAAAATTCGTTTTGTAAAGTTATTTTACAACAGAATAATTTACACATGAATTACAGTAGGCCTCCCCAATATCCACAAGGATATACTGCAGTGGCAGCCATGGCCTTGGAGTGCATTGCAGGTAAGTATAACCATGGATACTGGTCATGCAGTTATGTGGGACCTACTGTATTCAAATAATTCAAATAATAGGTTTATGCCCTCCACCCTGAACACTTTAAGCACATGATGGCCCACATTAAACACACATACCTGAGAAACTTGAAAAGAGTCTACAGAACTGAGAAAACCTATTTCGATGAAGCCACTGCTGAGCATCTTGAATAGAAGCAGAGGGAAGGAGATGCTACATTGCAAAAAGAATAAGAGGGTCTTGAAATGAACTGTTCACCAGTGTCCTAAAAAAAGAAAAGCACCACATTAACATGATCTCAAATACTTACGTCATTGCTGGGAGGCAGGAGCTCCACCTGATCAGTTGGAGAACTGTTGCTAAAAAATGTACACAGTTGGGAAAGAAAAAAGGATTTTTAAGTCTCTTATCAGTAACGTCGGCCACCCCCTCCTACAAGTTGATAGCTAATCTTTTTTCATTCTTGACTAATTTTAAGATTAACACTGACAGCCAAAGTATTGCAATGGCTGGACAAAAACTAAGACCCAAGTTCAAGTCCTCACCAGTTATACAGCCCCATCACTGGAAGACCTTAGGCTACTTGCCCTCTTTCAGATCATCTTATCTCACATAGATTTTGGAAGGCTGAAGTGGAGAAAGGAGGAAGCAGTGTGTGCTAACTCCAGCTTTCTGAAGGAAGAACAGAGCATGGCTATACTAAAATAAACAAAACTATTTTCTTCTGCTTCTGCCTATCCAACAACAGGCATCTCTCCTTATACAAGTACGTTTTGAATGAGTGGGAGTAGGGAAGACATGCAGCTGCTTAGAGACAGTCTCAGCACCTCAGTGTTAACTTTGGCCTGAAGGTGAGGTTAACCTTCCTAATCTTATATACTAAGAAGCATTAAAAAAAAGCTCACACAAAACAGAAAACTAGGGCTTTGCTGCCAGTTGAAAAGATAAAAATATTTATTACATACCCATCTCCAAGGCTGAAACTGTTTGGAGAGCTGTTGTAACTCGGAGACGGAGCATTGTTCACTTGATAAGGCACATCTGGCCACGGGGAACACTGTTTAAACAAAACCAAATTAGGAACACTGAGAAGTGTGTGTTCAGAAAGAGAAAAACTCCAGTCTGGTTTTCTTTCAAAACTGGTTTTTATTGCATCATCAAGAGCAACAATGGATTTATTTATCACCCCTAATTCACTGTGATTCAGGTACTTTTCTACATTTCCAAGAAAAAAGACACACCAATATCAGCACCCAGGAGGCTACTCAGACATTAAGAAGCAAGGAAATAAATCAGAACTCTTCCTCAACCAACATGATAAAGCTGGGGGTGCAGAGAAAAAGAATTATATTCATCCATGTGACTAATTATAATCACTCTAGGTCAATGTCACTGTAGCAACACTTTTGGACTATGGCAAATGTATCAGTAAACTGAAAAATGTTCAATCCTGGAAAAGAAAGACAAATTACAAGGCACTGCAGAACCTCAATGAAAATAACCACCAGTTTATGCAAATACAATATCAAATACATTGTGTCATGATCCATTTTAAGTTCAAGTTATTTTGGACATGCAACCACACTACCAAAGGAAGGTAAACACAATATGGAAGTTACAGGAAATCTGACACTGGTTTCTATCAAACCTCTTTCAAAACAAAATATTTTTCTTATTCTTCACTCCATTAGAGTAGTCTGAATTAAGGATAAATCCACATAATTCAGATGTCCAATATGGGCAGTAATCAGACTTAAGGCTGTATAAATAACCTGTTAAAAAGCACAGGAACATTCCACGAAATATTTCTCCTGGGTGACATCCAACATCGCACAAGCGGACTGCCACTCACAACACAACAGGACTCCATCTCCTTCCCCCTGCAGCTTCCCTTTGCTATCCAAATCTGCCCAGAGGTTTCCGCAGCTCTCCACAGCAGATTTGGGGGGGTGCATGCAGGGAGCTGTGGAGTGGGAAGAGGGAATCCATTTAGCAAAAGGTGTTTGTTAAGTTGGATTTCAATCTCTGTTTGCAAAAAAAGAAGAGAGGCAAATCTATGATAGTCCCTAGGATTTTCTTCTCAGCAAATACAAGTGTTAGCAAATATTTAACTCTTTGTTAACGAGGACCATATGACTTCCAGCTTCAAGGTGCTAAAGGTCATCCCTGTCAAAAGCAGGCTGCTCTAATCTGACAGTCCTTTAAAATTAGGTCACTTTCCATGCAAAGGCCCCACTGCCCTGACCTGTGGGTACAGATTATATTCTAAACTATATACAAATATTAAAGGTTTCATGAATGAAGTGGCAAGCATATTTCTGTCCCCCTTTAAACAAGCGTGAAGTTACGTTAGGTGTGAGCAACTGCAGTGGATATAAGACCAGTGATTTTATGCCAGAAAATTGCTCAATTGTATACCAGAACCAGCACCCAGAAATGCCAGTCTACCTCCAGTGATGATTTTAGGGCATTTTGTGGTGTTTGGAGGGGCTTCAAATGAAAGAACCACTCAGAGTTTTTTTTAAAGTGGCAATTAGTAGGATTTGACGATTTGGGGATGGGGAAGCACATTCCTGAAACAGTTTGGAGGTGTGTGGGGGGGAATGTTTTGACGGAGTCAGGGAGACCTGGGACACAGATGAGGTTTAGGGGCTACATGGGGCCCATGAGCCACACTTTTCCTCCCCATCCTTTAAATCTTGGTTTTGCAAAGGTGAGAACTTAAAAGTAACAAAAGAAGGATGGCACCAGACCTACCTAGTAAACTCAGAGGGAAGTTAATGTATTTATTTAACAGCAATTTTGCAATACACAATAGCTGAACGCACTCAGTGCTTCACAAAATAAGATTAACACAATAAAATACACAAACAAAATATAAAGTACACCACATTAGTACAATTGCAAAGAGTGAGAGGGTAAAGTCTAAAACACATGCTATAAAAGCTGGAAGAGTAAAAGGTTTTCAGATGCTGAGAGGATCACAATCTATATATCAACCAAGCCTCTCTGGAAAAGACCCCACCAGCAAGAAAACCCTCTCTTTAGTATCCCACCCCCACCCTACTTGTCAGAGGTATCCAAAGAAGGGCCTCAAAAAATGAGGTTTATATTAGAGAAGATTCTCTTACAAGTAATTGGGCCGGAAGGAATTTAACACTTTAAGTTTAATATCTACAACCTCAGATAGGCCCAGATATAGACTGGAAATTAATGCAGGTGTTATTAACTATGTTGGCATTAATTATATTTGCACTGACATACAACATGACTGCTGAGTATAAAACAGTTTGAAATCACTGCATGTACTGCAGTCACCGTCAACAGCTTTAGCAGGTCCAGGGACCAGTTTTGCTCCTAGACCCACCATGAACAGCACCTCCCTTGCTCCTGATATTTGCCACCAAGTTGTACCACCAAAACTCAGCACATCTTAGGGAAAAAAAGATCCAGTAGAAAAATCATCATTTTGGAAGAGGATTTCTCAATTTGTTACTGAAATTCAGAGGGTAAATGCACATATTCTTCTGAACTTTTCTGCCTATTTTTTTTTTGGAGGATTCATTTTTATTATATTTAAATAAAAGATTTTAAAAGTACATATTACTTATATATCAAATATATATGAAATATAATTAAAAAAAAACTTTGTAAATCAAATACCTTTGTGCTTCATATAATAAATGTTACGCATTTGGTTTCTCACCATAACTCTGTATTACTAATTATATACTATACATTATCTATATTACTTGATAAGCATAATTAAGAACATTAATATCTTATGTCTAATTCCTAATATTATTATAATTAAAAACATTAAAAAAAAGAAAAATATTCTGATCTTTGTGATTGTACTCAATTCTTCTGCTATAATTATTTATACATAAACTTGTACTTTATACTTTATATTACATAGGTTCAGAACGTAAAAATTACCTCAAACAACAATCCCAACTTCAAAGATTCAATCTTCTAAACTTCTGGTTGCCAAACCTCCCCATTTCTTTTCCCATATTTGCATTATACAATCCCCATCCTGATATGTTTTTTAAAACTTTATTTAACAACATAGTTAATTTATCCATTAGGTACATATCATATAATTTAAATACCCATTCTTCTTGTGATGGAATTTCCTTGTCCTTCCACTTTATGGCATATATTATCCTGGCAGCAGTTACCATATATAAACATTTTCTTCCAGCTTTTTTGTTCATTTATATCTAATCCTTTGATTATGTTTAATAAATATAATTCTTCAGTCATGCATTTTCTGCCTACTTGAAGGGCTGTTTCTTGGTTTTATTGCTGAATTCTAGTGGCACAGTTGCCTTAGGCTCTCTGATGCCCACCCAGATGTAGGTTCCATACCAGAGACACTACTGTGAGTAATGCATTTGAAATAACATGACAGACAGACTGATGATGATATTCTAGGATGTGTAAACTACCACAAGGGCACTCGTCAATTGGGAAGCAAATGAAAATATCAGATTTTTTAAAAAAAAACTCACTGCAGCAGCTGTATACAACAAATGCTCCTGCCCAGACTGTATAACTAATAGGCAGGATGGACAACTATTTCCATCACTACCTCTGGCTATTCGTTTTATTTGTCAGAATACAGTAGAAGATTTGGAAATGAAAAATCAAATTACAGCTTTTCACGATAAGAGGGAAACATCACTGGACAAGTACAGAACTTAAGAGTGTGTTGGTTTCAACACATGTTGAATTAGTCCCATCTGGACACCACTAACACTGAGACACACACTTACATGCAGAGAGAATCTACCAATTCAACATAAAACATTTTCATCTTCCTTCAATCAACATAAAATATTTTTGTTTGGATGAAGTGTTGATGTCCATTGCCATGTTGCTCCTGTCAATCAAAGCCAACTTAGCTGCAGAGCAATCGTACCTCTGTGAGAATGGTGGTATCATAGGAAGGCTGATACTTCTCCCTTTCTTGAGTGGTTTTCTTCTCCATTTTTTCTCTGTCTGTTTTCTGTTTCCTATCTGCTCCTTTAGGCTAGAAAACCACATAAAATATAGTTTAGCTTAGCCAAGGATTGATGAATGGAGAATCCAGATGTTTCTGGTGGTATCTGAACAAAAGCAACATTGAGGCATAATTTAACAGATATTCTTCACTGAGAAAAAGGGTACATTCTCCATACTTGCTGCAGGGTGCATGGATGTACACATATTTCTGTACAGTATGCTCCATTAACACTGGCAACAATAACACATCTTATTCAAGTTGAGTCCTTATGATGTATAGCTTCCTATTTGTATTATGTTTGCATTCCATTCTTCTTGTACAGAATTTATTATTCTAGCCTTCCCACAAGCCTTCAAGAATCAATGACAATAACTTGCACAAATTCATCTTGTTGTTGCATGCCTTAAAGTCATTTCTGACTTATGGCAACCCTACAGTCAAATCACAGGGTTTTCTGGGGCTGAGAGTGTGTGATGCACCCAAGGTCACCCAGTAGGTTTCTGTGGCCAAGCAAGGAATCAAACCCTGGTCTCCAGGGCTGCGTGCAATGCTCAAACCTCTATACCACGCTGGCTTTACAAATTCATCTACCAAACTTAATTTTACCATCATTTTGCGGGGGGCTTTAGTTCATAACTTAGAAGACAACATCTGCCAGTAGCATCAATATGCAGCTCTTTGTTACAGAAGTCAGACAATATATAATAAATTTGATAAGAACTTGTCCAATACTGGTCTGTCTTCATTCACAGAAATGTAACCTACAATACTGGATAAATTCTGTGGGATGTAATTTTGTCTCAGTTGTTTATATTATTTTGAATGCTATAATCATGTAGATCACTATTCTTCTATTTAACTATTTTATTACCTTTACACACATTTTTCTCCAAAGACCTCAATGTGGATCATCTCCTTTGAAGCTTCATTAACACTATGAGGAGACTTAGGATGATAGAATAATTGGTCCAGAAATCTTTGAAGCAGATATTGAAATCCAGATCTCCTGGATCCAAATCAAACATCTCACTCTCTTTACACTATGTGCTTTAGCGTTCAACAACAATATGGTCTGGTTATGACCTTTAAAGCCCTACATGGTTTGAATCCAGACTATCTGCAAGAGTGAATCTCTCTGGCCATTTCCACATTTCAGTGTTATAGTGCTATTATTACACTTCCAACATCTGATGGAATCCTGGGGTTTGCAGTTTGGGGAGGAGAATTTAGAATTCTCAGCCAGAGAGCTCTTTGGCTTCAGTAAGGCCTTTTTCACATGCTATTTCACAAGCGAAAGGGCCTCCAGAGCATCGCGCAACTGCGAGGACTGTTTCACATGACGTCCTCACAACCGTGCGATGCTGCCAGGGCCAGTAGGTGGCAATCGCAGAATATATCATTTTTGGTTTCTTGCCGAAAATGATGCATGATCACACGTCACTCCTGGGCCCCACACACACTTACCTTGTGTGTGGAGCCTCTGGAGACGCGGCCCTCGCGCTTCCTCCGCCAGCACAGCCTGGGAAAGTACCCAGCTGCGCTGCGGAAGGAAGGGGCGGAGCCCTGCTGCGGAAAAGAAGCAGGGGGATGCGAGTGTCTCTTGCAAGAGGCTGCCCACGTGATCCCCGCACACCCACATCGGGACCAGGTAAGGTGCGGAAAGGGCCTAAACTGCAAACCCCAGAATTCCATAGGAAGTTGAAAGTGGAATAATAGCACTATAACAGTGTAGGGTGGAAACACCCTCTATACGAGCATACCTGAGCTTTTAGGATCTGCAGAGAAAGGCTTTCTCTTGGTCCCACCACCTTCAGAGCATGTACTGAGGACAAGGAAGATAGCCTTCTTAGTAGCTATTCCCAAACTGTGAAACTCCCTTCCTTGGGGAGCTTGACTCCCTCTCTGCTCTCTTTCCACTGGCGGGTAAAGACCTATTTATTTAGGGAGGCACTTGATTTTTTAATATGTTGCAGCAGACGGAGCTTTTAATGGGGGGTGAGTTATATTTCTATTTTATTATGGTTTAAAAATGTGTTTTTAAAATTGCTTTTAATTTATATTTTCTAAATAGAAAACAAGTTTGATTGTGTTTTGACTTTTTTATTAATGGTTTTTCAGTTGTACTTTGCTTTTAAATGGTTGTGAGCTGCCTTGAATCTCCCGCTGAGAGAAAAGGCAGGATATAAATTGAACAAACAAATGATGACAATGCCAATGAAAACAAAGAATATTTCCAGCATACCAGATTGTAAATTTCTGTATTTCACATTATATATCCCAACATCAATGCATTAAAACCTTCTGTCTCTTAGCCTTGTACCAAGTAAGAAATAGCTGCCTTCTTCCAAAGGACATTCCTCAGTTGTATTATGTGAGGTGATCACGAACCTGACTTGCTGCATAATACACTGTGCTTTGTCTTAATTTTTTTACCTCTATGGACAATTATATATTCTTTCTGCAGAATAGGCTCCATTTATGCAGGAGCCATTTAGTTTACCATTATGTACCTTCAATGTTTGTTATTTTCACTGAATAAACAGAAAGTAATGCTTTTATCAAAAAAAAAAACCCTGTGTCAATTAAAAATGCATTAATCCTTCCTTTTCTAATAGCTTTCAGTTTTCCTCATATCCTCTACCACCTCCATTCAGGAACTGCAAAGTAAACACAAAACTTCACATGTAGCTGAGACCAGTATTCCAAAGTATTTTCACCATTTGTGAAGATCACATTAGTCTCCTTACCTTAAACACTTTGATCTGGCAGCTTGCAGAATGCAAGTGTTCTGTATATTCGCCATTCTCATTCTGTTTGAATGTGTCCATTTGTATACGGAAAGGTACCCCTTTCTCTCCTCCATGTTTTCTTGGAGTAAATTCTGTACTGATGCAGTGTACCTAGTCAAAATGAAAGTGTTTGGGATTTTAAGAAGCGAACATTTAGGGTTTGGTTTGGTTTTTCACAAAAGAGCCAGTGGGGATTAAAATCCCACCAGTTCTTTAACTATCCCTATGAATTAGACATCAGCTAGATAGAACTGTATGATTCCTCCCACTAATCCAGGAGAAGGCCAAATATAGCCCATAGGCCATACGAAAGTCCCACCCATGAAGGCCATTCCACCATAATATCCACCCCTCAATTTTTTTTTAAAAAAAGACTGAACAAGGCCTCTCACACCCTCAAAGGGATGTGCTCCCATGTTTTGCCTTCCCCAGCATGCTTTGAGCCTGGATGGGACTTTTCTCCACACAGAAAACGAGGCTCCTGAGCCTACAGCACATGTAGTGTGGAAAACTTGGGGAAATTATGGCCCATGTGTCCACTAGAAGGCATGTACAGTCCCTGGACCTCAAAAAATTATCCTGGCTGTGAATGACAGCAGTTGTAGTCCAATGCACTGGAAAAGATCAGATTGTCCTCTATAATATCATTCAATCTATGTATATCCGTATTTATCCCTTCAAGATCTATCGTCACAGCAGAATTCAATTCTCATTTTTAATTATAATGTAATGATTGTATGATTTTATTTCAGTTCATGTTATCCTTCAGTAAGGTATACTTACTAACTATATTGCTGGGAAACATGAAACCATGTTCCTAAACAGAGGATGATTTCTTTCAAAAGAGATACAAAGCACTTACTTGTTTACTTGTTGAAAATTCTTACCTGAATGAATGCTGATGCTCTCTTAGATGGATCCCACAAAAATTCAACTGTATTCAGCTGTGTTGGACTGGCTCTGGGGTCTAATATACCAACAGACAGTGGGATATCTGTAGAAGAAAACCCCTAAAATATTAAAAAAATTAAAATTGAAGAGCAGAAACATTGCAATATAATCACCAGATTCATTTGAAAAGCCACCCAAACAGAAACACTACTGATTTTATGTTGTAAAAGATTCAGTTATTGTTTTCCTCATCTTGCTCTCACTGTCAATGAAATGATATCTTTCAAGTTTTTCACTTAGAACCAGAATGGATGCACTGGTGTATAAGCTGACTTTGCTTTCCTGAAAGGTGGGGTATAAATTTATTATACAAACAAATAAACTAAAATGTACTTTTCACAGAAAAAAAAATAGACATGAATTGCTACTTCATCTTTGAAGAAGTCAACTTCTCAAATAGCAAGATGCATGACCACAGTGAATGCTTACACACCTACAAAACAGTAGCTATTTCAAAGAGATAGGCCATATATTTGTGCAGGAAGGGATACCATAATGAAATGTTCTCACCTATGTCAAGGATGCGATCTCCAGGCCGACTCCATCTCCAGCCTTCCAGCTGTTGATGTTCCGTATACTGCAAACGACGGTCATGGAAAACCACACGAATGATGCTCTTTTAAGAGAGTAGAAGAGGACAAAGCTAATCAAATGATTCAGGTGCATTTTTGAATGCAGGCAAGTATCATCTCCAACATGAAAGCAGGGGAAGGTTTCTGACTTTCTGAATAATTTGGGATAATATAGCTCTTTACAAAGATCAACCATCTCTTATATATCAACTGTTCTGTAAGAAGAATGGGAAACATTAACATCTTAATCTATTAAGAGAACTCTACAGATTGTATATATTAGCCAGTATGGTCAATTTTTTTTTCTTGCCACAAGTAACATGTGGGAAACTTCCATTTCTCAAACAGAATGATGATCAGTCATCCAGAGGCAAGCAAACTATACTTGAAGATACAAGCCAAAATGGGAAAAAAGGGTACAGCCTCAAACCTACTGAAATCTTCAAAATATAAAAGCAAACAGCATTTGCAGTACGCTCTACAGATTTTGTAATTATTCTCTTCATTTAAAGATATTTAACTAGAACATTTATTAAGGGGAAAAAACAGTAGAAATCAGGAATCAGAACAGTATCTAAATAAAGAAGATGGGAGGAAGACAAGGAATTTCAAAATAATCAATCTCAGAAATTATCAGATGCACTGTAAGATCCAACTGAATTTTGGGGGTTGTATTGATCATATACAAGGTGGAGTATGATAGGAGGTTCCTTATAAGTATTTCCAAAGAGATCAGTAAAGCTTACAGAAAGCAGGTAATCTGGAAAATCATGGACTTCTAGGGGTTGCAAAGTTCTGCTTTTAGATCAAAAGTAATCAGGAGACAAACCACCACCATCCCAAGTCCTATCCTTTAACTAGTTCATTCTTTTCTATCAGTAAGTTCATCTTATTATAACATGCCAGCACGTAGCACCAGGAAGAAAATCTCCTTACCTTTACATATTTTGTGTTTAAATCTTGAAACTCTCCCAATTTCCTATTCTCAAGTAGACGGATTTCGTAAGACTGACCTAGGAGTTCAAGGAAATATTTCCAAGGCATTTAAGCATGTTGCAGCAAGAACAGAAAGAGACAGTTGCTTGGGAGGGTTGTTTCCCCATCCTTTCTTTTGTAATCCAAAAAATTTCTCCCAATAAACAGTCAGGCAGTATTGCAACCTCTTCTTAATGGAAAGATGGAGCCTTTGCCTGTTTGGAAATTCAAAGAGCTCAGTACCTTCAAAACCCCTCATTTTTGTCTTAGCTTGCTATGTACGGAGATTTGAGCCACACAACATTTCTGCAAGAAAGGCATCTTTAAAAAAACTGCTGATTCTGAACTATAAGCCACTAGTGGGTTTATGGAAAGTGTCTCATTCATGGAATGTGTATCATAACTATTTGCTAGAATTTAATTTTTGCACCAGGTTATGCTGTGAGACTATGTGCCTTTCAAATGCTGATGGATCCTAACCATTATTTCAGAACAACTATCAAGACAAGCTATTCAGGCTGCACTCTTACAAGATTACAGAAGTTGGTCTAATTCTTGTACTTTTGGTTTATTTACAAACTTCCATAGGACCCCAAAGACGATCAATAAAACTAGTTCTTCTTACAATGTAACCTTCAAGAACACAAAATGAGAATAAACATATATGCTTTTTAACTAGTAGTGTCTGAGGAACAGTTTATCTAGTAATTGTAGAAACATATCTGAACATTTGTGCTGTTGCAGTCTTGCCAGCTGTTAATTAGAAACTTAGCTGGATTTGGTCTATAGCCATTCAAGATGGTATAGATGATATAGTTAAAAGCCTTGAATACGACACTTTTTAAAAACTGGTAAAGTAATGCCACCAGTAGCAATTGGCATGCATCACTCCATATATGTGAACCTAATGAGTGATATAAATCTTTTTATTTTGGTTACAGTGAAAGTTTGTTTAGTAACTAAAAGTTAGGAACAAGAGCAAAATTATAAACATAATAAAACTAGGGAACAGATACACAGGAACTGGTTTTTCAAGTTCCTTTTGAAACTACCTTCCCCCCTCACAAAAGAATGCAGATCAATGTATAACAAGGAAATCTAAAATGATAATCAGTTTACATTCTGGTTTGTCCAGTGGTGAGGTTGATCCTCCAAAGAAAGTGACAGAGCTGATATATTTCCCTCCAGCAGAGAAAAGAAAAATCCTACATTTCTGGAATTCAGCTCAGAGACAATAGATTTATTTGACAACTTAAATAGTATAAAGGCCTTATATTGAAGTTCTGGGAATAGGATGTGATTGTTTGAAATATGGCATTAGCTCTGGCTGAACAGAGTTCTGAACAGAGATGGAATTCTCTTTTTCAAATTAAGTTAAATGAAAAATGAAAAACCAGGCAGTTGTAATGAGAGTAACTCCTGTTTAAACATTATCTTTCGCACGGCATTTCCGACGCGAAAGGGCCCCTTGAGCGTCGCGCACATGTGCGGAGCGGTCCACACGACGCACTCACATTTGCATGACGTTCAAGGGCCTGACACGGACCGTGCACACATTTTTCCATTTTCGGCTTGAAGCCGAAAATGCTGCGCAGTCACACATCGCTCCGGGGCCCGGCGCGCACTTACCTGGCGTGCTGAGCCTCGGGAGCCGGGCCAGTCACGCTTCCTGTCCAGCGCAGGCTGGGAAAGGTCCCAGGCTGCACTGCGAAAGGAAGAGGCGCGACCAAGAAGCAGCTGCGGAGCTGAACAGGCAGGGAAGCGACAGCCTTCCTCCGGAGGCTGCTCGCACAAGCCCCGCACCCCAGCACTGCGAAAGGGTAAAGTGCAAAAAGGTGCCTAGATATAGTCACCATCAAATGGATACCCACAACATGATATTTCACATAATTTCATTTAGAGTAACTGATTATGCTTGATTTCATTTACTATGTGCATTACAAACATTCACTACATAAACACTTTAGGATTTGTTCAAGACCTTTTATCATGAAGTCAATGATAATTAAATTTGATTTTGTTACAGATAAAACCATGACCTTTCATCTAACTGTACAACAAACAAGAGGTGTTAGGACAACTTGTCTGCACTCCTGCATTTTCACTTGAAAACTATCAGAAACTCCTAAAGAAAAGTATTTTTCTTCTTCTCTGTCTAGGGGGGCTCACACTGTGGTCCTATTATTATTACTTCCATTTTAAAACATGTGTAAGTGTATACACATACACTGACCATTAGGGCTGTAACCTCAGTGCATTCCTTTCGCAAGGTGACTTTGTGCACTTAAAGTAGAAACTGGCCTAAGATAATTAAGCAATTATTAAAGTTGAGGGCCATACTGCTGTCTATGAAGACACTTGTATGCAGAAAGTGGAATATTTAGATCACATCTAACATTATTTTCAGAAACAGCAAACGTATCTGCAGAAAAAAATATATCAGACTAGCCAACCCCAAAACAGTGCAGAAACTCTGTCCATTGAAAGGCCCCAAATGAATTGTAGGGCAGAGTTCACAAATCTTTCCAGGAACCCATCACAGTGCTCATGCAATTTCAGCATCTAGAATCTGTACCCACTAGCACAGTGTTAAGTTTGGAGCACCTGTTTTCATGTTCTCAAACAGTTTTATCAGCTTTACCTTACTTTCACAACCAGTCCTGCTGTTATAGGGAAGGTGAGGCTACCATTAAGCAGCAGCAAGCTGTCATTTGTGTGTGTGTGTGTGTGTGTGTGTGTGTGTTAAGAGGGGGTTATTGTGTTTTTACCAACACAGGAAATGTTCTCTCACATGTATCCTATTTCTGTGCTTCCCACAGACATTTTGTTGGTCATGGTGAAAATACAGAACTAGATTAGATAAGCCCTCTGATCTGATCCATGAAAGCTCTTCCTGTGTTCCTGTGGGAAGAGTTCCCATTGGGCTTTTGCATGTTTAATCCATCTCTTGGTCTGCTATATTTCTAGTATTTCTGCATGGCATGGTCTTGAGGACACATGATGCAGCTCCTTTGCTTAGATCAATTATGGATGGAACCAGTGCCTAGGGGACACTCCCCCTGCCATATATGCTGTCTTGAATTTCGAGATGGAATAGTATATAAAATGTTCTAACCTAGTATATAAAAGTCAACATTTGTGAGTGAGCTTGTCTGTTTGTCTGCATCAGGCGAGAAGACCTCACATGATTGGCTGGCTGTGAAGATTCTATGGAATCCTGGTGGCAGTTCAGGAAGGGGCCTTTAGAATTCTCAGCCAGAGAGCTCTGAATAGGCTGGTTGCTATGGAGATGAGGCCTAGCAGCAAGTCTCATGAACTCAACCTCTGTATGTTAACAACTCTGAATACAGACTGGATTGGGGAATATGGGCAAAAGTTACAGGCACTGAACAACACAGTTTGGGGAATTAGAGATACAGGATCTGAAATCTGTGTATTTCAACTGCATCTGACTCCTAAGGTAAGGTAAGGTAATTCCTAAGGTATTTCTAACAAGTGTTACCTATGAGAAAATAAAATCCCAGGCAATGCTGGTTAAATACGCTTGTCTAATATATAAAAGACAAAGTTTGTCTGTGAGTTTGTCTGTGTCAAGCAGGTTAAGCCCTCATATGATTGGCTGTGTCAGGCTAGAAGCCCTCATATGATTGGCTGCCTGTGAAGATTCTGTGGAATCCTGGGGTTTGCAGTTCAGGGAGGAGCCTTTAGAATTCTCAGCCAGAGAGCTCTTGGGCCTCAGGCCAGTTGCTATGGAGATGAGACCTAGCAGTAAAGAGAAGGCCAGTGTATTCCCTCAGAAACCAAACCTCTGTATGTTAACAACTCTGAATACAAACTGTATTGGGGACTATGGGGAAAAGTTACAGGCACTGGACAAGGCAGTTTGGGGAATTACAGACACAGGACCTCAAATCTATGTATTTCAATCGCATCTAATCCCTAAAGTAGGGTAGAGTAGTTCTTAAGGTATTTCTTTTTTTCTTTTTTTTATAAATATTTTTATTAACATTTCTAAAAAAGATATAAGATGGGAACATTTCTTATAAATGTACCCCCCCCCGCAACTCCCATAAAAAGTTTTCTTCTCCAGTTTTGCCCAGCTGAATCAAACAAAATGTTCAGTATAATACAATACAATACAAGGAGTCCACTCCACTATACATAGAATCTTTGGCATAACAATTGTAATTTGTCTTTTAACCAGTCAATACATTTTTACCTTTTTTATCAAATTATATCATTATGATCATTAGCTTTACAATTGAAGCCACTGTTTTGTTTTGCTCCATTCTCTATCAAATTGTTGAATACATTTGTTCTTTAATGCATTTGTCAATTTTTCCATCTCCATCGTATCCATAACCTTTAATTTCCATTCATTTAAATTTATTTTAACATCTTGTTTCCAATGTTGAGCATAAGTTAATCTAGCTGCTGTAACTAGATATAACATTATTTTTTATGCTTTCTAATTTCTGCCTTTGATTTTAATATATTCAATAAATATAATTCAGGTATCATTTCAAAATTCATTTTGAATATTTTTTGAATTTCATCATGCATTTCTTTCCAAAATTTCTTCACCTTTTTACAAGTCCACCACATATGATAAGATGTTCCTTCTTTTTCTCCACACTTCCAACATTTCGAATTTCCATTCTTTGTAATTTTTTGTAATTTCTCTGGCATCATATACCATCTATGCAACATTTTATAACAGTTCTCTCTTAAATTTAATGTAAATCTTAAATCTGTTTTTCATACCATTCTCCAACTCTCAGTGTCTATTGAATGTCCTATATTTTGTGACCATCTCACTCACCATTGTTTCTTTAATTTCTTCCTGTTCCATTTCTCTTTTTAATAACAATTTATAAAGTTTGGATATTCTTTTCTTTTGATTTTCTTTCATGAGTACATCTGGTTCATTTTTCTTCTTCTCAAATCCAAATAATTTTAGGTCCATTTTGTATCTTTCTATCAGTTGTCTCCATGGAAATCAATTCATTTCATGCAGCTTCCTTCATTTCTTCCAGCATTTTCATTCTTGGTTTATTTCCATCCCAGATACATATGTCCTGGTATGTCAGCATTTTCTCTTCTTTTGTTGGGGAAATTTTAAAAGCTACTTGTGCTGATGTCCAACTCGGGAGGCTGGAATAAAATCTTGAGTATAATTGTTGCCATACCTTTAATAAAGTCTTCCAGATGCAATGGTTATTAAATTCTTTGTTAACCACTAGTTTATTATAACACAAGTAACCATGCCATCCAAATCTATTCTCATGTTCTTCTAAGTCTTTTATTGATGACTTTTGTAGTGATTTCCAATTTGGATCCAGTCTAAGCAACATGTTTGGTAATATATTTTCAAGGATGGTAAATCCAATCCACCTCTTTCTTTAGTGTCCTGTAATGTTTTGAATCTTATTCTTGGACTTTTACCTAACCATATAAACTTTGATATTTCCTTTTCCCAGTCTTTAAATATTTTTCCATTTCCAATTATTGGCAAATTTTGAAATAGGAACATCATTTTCAGTAATAATGTCATTTTAAAAGCATTTATCCTTCCCAAGAAAGATAGATTCAATTTGCTCCATTTCTCCATTTCTTTTTTCAATTCTTTCCGGACCATTTCATAATTATTTCAAAACAATTCTTGATTCTTCTTTGTTACATTAATTGCTAAGTATTTTATCTTATTAGAGGATTGGAAACCTGATATTTCCTCTAATTCAATTTGTTCCTTTTTCGACATATTCATAGTCAACATCATTGTCTTCTCTTTATTTATTATATATCCAGCTACCATTTCCAAATTCTGTAAGGCAGTCTTGCAATTTCTGCATTGATTCTCTTGGTTTTTCCAAAAAAATAATTACGTCGTCTGCGAAAGCTCTCAATTTTATTTCTTTTCTCTTTATCTTCAGGTCTTTTATCTCCTGTTCCTCTTTTATCTTCATAATCAGAACATCCAAGACCACAATAAATAGTAATGGTGATAACGGACATCCCTGTCTTACTCCTTTTCTTATATCAAATTTTCCTGTTGTGTCTGCATTAATCACCAATCTTGCCGATTGGTCTTGGTATATCTTTTCAATCCATTTACAAAACACATCTCCAAAATTGCTCTCTCTTAATATCTGTTGCAGAAATTTCCATTATATATTATCAAATGCTTTCTCTGCATCCAAGAAAATCATTGCTGATTTTTTCCCTGGGATTTTGTCATAATATTCTATTGCATCTAACAGTATTCTCACATTGTCTTTCATATTTCTGCCTGGTATAAACCCAGCCTGCTCTTCTTGAAATTTTTCTTGCAATACCTTTTTTAACTGTCTTGCCAGCACTGTTGCAAAGATTTTATAATCCATGTTCAATAAAGAAATTGGTCTGTAATTCTTCGTCTCTCTTTTATCTTTTCCTTCTTTAGGTATCGCTACTAGTTTTGATGTTCCCCATGTTTCTGGTTTTCCTTCTTCCATTAACTTTGCTATTGTAGCTTGTAATGGTCTTATTAATTCTTTTGAAAGTCTCTTATAATATAATGCTGTAAATCCATCTGGTCCTGGAGCTTTGTCTACTTTCAAATCTTTGATGACTTCTTCCAATTCCTTACATGTAATAGGTTCATTCAATTGTTTCTGAGCTTGGTCCAATATTTTCCATAATTTCGTATCCTTTAAATATTTTATTATGTCTCTTTCTTGTTGTTGAGGGGACTTATTTTCTTGAAATAAATTCAAAAAATACTTCTCAAATGTCTGTTTAATTTTCTCCTGTTGAGTAAGCAGTTTCTTCCCTTCTCTTATTTCTGCAGTCACATTCCTTTCTTTCTTCTTTTTTATCCTGTAAGTCAGCCAGTTCCCAATTTTGTTTGGTTGTTCAAATTCTGTTTCATATATTTCATTTTTTTCCTCTGTCTCTTCTGTTGTTAATACTGCTATTTCTTTCTGTATTTTTTTAATATCCAATTGTATAGCTTCTTTGACTGGATTTTCCTTAAATTCTTTTTTCTTTATGTTGAGGTTTTTTCAATAAATTCTGCTATTTTTCATCTCTTTTCTTATTTTGTAATCGCCATTGCTGGATAAAAAAATCCTCTCATCACTGCTTTAGACGAGTCCCAAACTGTTTTCATCTGAGTCTCTTGTCTTGTATTTTCTTTAAAATATCTATCTAATATCTCTTTAGCCTTTTTTATAATATCTTCATGGTTCAATAAGCCATCATTAACTCGCCATTGAAACTGTTTAATTTTGTCTCTCATTTGTAACATCACCGGATTGTGATCTGATATTACTTTGGGTAAAATTTCCGTCTGTTGTATTTCTGCTAATAGAGTGTTCCTAAGGTATTTCTAACAAGTATTATCTATGAGAAAATAAAAGCCCAGGCAATACCAGGTAAGTACACTAGTCAAATATATAGCAAACAAAATGTTTCCACTTCTTAGTATGTTTCATAAATTCCCATTTGCTATAGAGGAAAAGATAGCCATTTGGAGGTGAGGGAAAAACCACTTTCTTCTTAAACCCTCCCCCCACATTTAGAAGTTCCCACTATTGTTGTTGCTGTGTGTCCTCCACTTTTGTTGTGGCTCAGACAACATGGTCAAGTGTCAAATGCAGCAACAACTATTATCGTCTTCACACAAGCAAGTTACACCTCTTTGTTAAAGGAATATCTTATCTCCAACTGCACCTTAGAAGATACTGCACTGGCCCATGTGTTTTAGACTGGAATATTAGGCAAATTTACCTTTCTGCTACAAATGGTGAATGATAATCCAGGGAAGTGTCTTAACTCTAGAAGTTCAACTCACTTCTTATCTAAGAACAGACTTCTCAAATATTGCTAACACGCATTATCTGACTCAATCTAATAATTAACGCCTGTTTGGTCTTCTTTGAATGCAGTCACAGTGAGTTTCTATGTAAGGGCTTCAGGCCAATATGACAGTTAACTATGTTTCATTCTTAATACTTTGGCAGCTAGAGGCGTTGCATTCTTTTAGTAACAACCCAGGGAGGCTTTCTAAGTACTTCACTTAGATTAGCAGAAGCTAAAAATAAGACACACACAACACTTTACTAACCAACACAAACACCAGGATTTAGGAATATAATAGTGAAACTATTAAATGGGAGTCACATTTTAATGTTTACCAGATGTAACTGAGAAAATACACATATGAACTAGGCATTTAATCACATGACCATTAGTGGTATGAGAGCAAAGGATCAATTGTCTTTGCCCTTCAGCAATGTGATGAGCTAAAAGATGGTGTTCTTCAGAGTTTCTTTCTCCAGTTAACCCTTTTCAGCCTATCTCATATGCCAAAGAGTCCCTGAATTTCTATCACTAACACTCAGTGTATAGCCATGGAAACTCAGTGCATGATATTATTGACAATTAAAGAACAACAATTTTATTTACACCCTACCTTTTTTCCTGAAACTGGGACTCAAGGCAGCGTACAAATAAAGAAAATACAATGTAGTTATGTTACACGGCTATGGGACATTTTCCAAATTTGGATCTACAGTCTGGTTATGTAGAGAACTAACAGGGCCTTGCTGATCAACATGAACACAAAGTTTACTTTGAAATGCACAGCACACCTCTCCAGATGTCACTGCTGTGTAGTGAAGAGATGAGACTCGTAATTGAAAACTAACTGTCTTTAGGAAACATCCATCCATCACTACCACGGTCTGCAGGGCACTGGAGAATCAACAATGAGTTTGATAAGACCCAGAGAGTTCTTCCGTACATGGCCTAAAAGCCATTGAGACAGGTAATTTTGCAGCCCCATAATCTCAAAGCTGCCACAGGTGTCAGGGGATTCTGGGATCATTTACTCCAAACAGTAACTTTTCCAAGTTCAGAAACTTATGCAGCAACCGATTTTGCCATGGAAGGAGACAATGGCAGAAGGCATCAGAGAGTGATTTCTGACAAATACTTCACCCACAGAACTCTACCTCTCTTTCTATTGAACACTTTTCAATCTGATGCCCCAGAATTTCATTTCAAACATTTATTTATATCCTGATGTTAGGAATATGTCTTCGTGTGGGAGCAGGATACTTCAGGAACAACAGACACTTACATGGTACTACTAAGCAGACTATAATGTACACAGTGCCATTCATTGTTGTTTTTTTTAAAGTTATAAAACTAGCTAGGTGCACAATGTTCCTAGATTCCATGATGTGAAGCAATTTCACCTGCCTTTAAAAGAAGTTTTATGAGCCCTTTGGATTTAGTAAGGTTATTTTCTGTTGCAATTAAAAGCCACATAAATGTAATAGCACTACACTGAAACATTTAGGATAAAAGAGCTGGCTGCCAACCATTGCAGGGAGCGGGGAGGAGGAAGGATGACAAATCAGAGATTTGAAAGCTGTGTCATACAATATGAAGGAAGGGCTTTACATGTGCTGCTGCCTAAATTTCCACCCAACCTTGGAGCTGCAAGGAGGGCAGGGATTATCTTGGTATTATTCCATGGCAACCCACCATAACCACCACTCTACTCTGAACATACTCAGTCTTGTATGATTTCAGAAACTAAGGGCACATCCAGACTGACTGAAAAGTCCCAGATTTTGTTCCTGTACCTTCCAATTTTATACCAGATTAACATAAACAAACTTGGGGACCTGGTGTGACAAGCGTCTGACAGTACCAGGAGCTGACAGAAAATATTCCAGAATAAACAAAACATGTATACATCTCCAAAATAAGAGCATAAAGAACAGGAACAAAATCTGGGACTTTCTGGTCTTTTTATCAGTCTGGATGTGCCCTAAGTGGGGTTCATACCTGGGTATTACTTCCGTGGGAAGCCATGGAGAAGTAGACGGGATCTCCCAATAGGGCCTGATAAGAATCCTGCTTGAAACTGTAGAGATCAAACTGGCTGTCCATCAGAGCTGGCAATTGTTTAAAAAATATCCCAAAGACTTCATTATTTGTTGTTATTCCAACAATTATAGAATTTAAAATTTCAGCCATTATGTAGTTAACTGTTACCAAGGACCAGACAGTATTTGCTCCCCTCACATGCATACACAATACAAGGGCTTGATGGTTAAAGAAATAAGGCCCTCAAACAAAGACATCCTAAGCTGGAGGAGAAACCTCTAAGCCCATAAAAAAAATGATGCCAAGTGACCTTAACCAGTGAACTATTTCAGCTAGGGTAAGTCTTTGTAATTATTTCGGAATACAAGGTACACTTGAGGAGAATGCAGGCCATTCTATGATGCAACTAAGCCAACTGCTTAGTTTAAAAAAAAAAACCTAAAGGTGTTTGTAGATTTGGGAGAGTACTATCAGAGTGGATACCTCATTATGACACTTATTACCTTCAGGATCTCCCATCCATATGATCTTGCCTTTTCCAGTCTCTTCTTTCCATTGAGTTTTATATGCCTCCATGGCAAAAGCTGTTTATTTTCATTACTCCCAGAATCCCCTGGTTGGCATAGCCAAGTTCTGGTGCGAGCCTTTCTCCTCCTACAATGCAATCCTATATGTCTGGCCTTATTCTCAAGCAGAAAAAAGGTCCATCCACACCTAAGACGGAAGCATCAACAGGCTTGCTAAAAGGAGCCTGTTAAGTGTCTGCATATACTGTGTATTCAGTATCGTATACTGTGCATGCTATACAGTACAGCGTATCCCCTAGAATGATGAAAAAAGTATAAAAAGGCTTGCATTCACCCTTGCTTATTCCTAGGCAAAACCAGTACAGGATTGAAGCCACAATCTCCAGTAAATTTCAGACTTCAGACTTAGGCCATTTCCACACTACATTCTTATAGTGCTATGAGCCCACTTTCAACCTCCTATGGAATTCTGGGGTTTGTAGTTTCCTGAGGCCAAAGAGCTCTCTGGCTGAGAAGTCTAAATGCCCCTCCCTAAACTGCAAACCCCAGCGTTCCCTAGGATGTTGAAAGTGGAATAATAGCACTATAAGAGTGTAGTGCGGAAATGGCCTTAGTGTATTATAAAACAATACAAACGTCTATCTGTAGTCTACACAGAAAACAAAAGTCTCTAATGTATAATCTTGAGGGGCCTGCCTTTCTCTTGACAGGGGTTTTGTGTGCCATATATCAACAACTTTCTAAATTTATATCAAATCACAGCATTCATTTTAAGATAATATTTCTTTACAATTACTTTAGAAAGGCCATTTTTAAAACAGTTTCTAAACAACCAGTTTGTTTGTCTTGGAAAGTGGCTGGATTAAGATTCAAGCACTAAGCCGTTACAAAGAAGTAACTGTTTGAAAGTCCTAGAAACAAAGGGTTTTTTGAACTGAATACAAAGTTCTCTGGCTTGAAGGGACATTCATGTCTGACATTTCTGATATAATGCATTTTTTCTCCATAATAACGTATTTTTCCAGTCAATCTGTTTTAAAGATGACTCAGTTTGTGATTAAAACTGACTTTGGGCTAGCACAGCAAGAATTCGCACAAACAGCACACTGATAAAAGGTTTTAGAATAAGACACTATTAAACTAGTGACCAAGACCCTGTGACTGACATGGCTTGAAACTCCTCTGATTTCTGAGAGTGAGGGAGTTGTCATGGCAATTTAGTGTCCACTGGAGAGCAGAGTTTTGTGGAGAAGTGTCCCTCTATCTCCCTAGGGGCAGACATTCCTCTGGAATGTCTGAAGAACAACACAGAGGAGAGCCCAGAGGACACCTTTGTCATTGTGCATCTGGCTAGAGGGATGTAGTTGCATGCTTCTACATGGCCCTCTGCCACGTCCTCCACTGGTTGGCTGCTAAGTGGTTGTGTTATACCCCTATCCACAAAACCAGCTGAGTCCTGTGGGAAGGAGGGTGCTGCAGAATTGCACTTTACATTCTGACTCCCATGCAGGACCTCGACCATTATTAAACACTGTTACCTAGTATTTTCTAAACATTGTAAAGATATTAAAAAGACAAGAAGAGCCTCTTTCCACAGTCTAACAGACATGATACAAAGGAGAAAGGAATGAGAAGGAAAGATGCAAGCAAGTACTGGAGCAGTTCCTTCTTCAAGAGCCAAAGTAAGAAGACAGGCTAGCCTCCTCTTTGGGTGATCCTCCTAGGAGTCAGAGATTGCAGTCTACTTTGTCATTCCAGGGCAGCTTGGAGGTGGGACAGTGTTCTTTCTGGAAGACCTTTCCTGTAGCCAATCCTTCAATGGTCAATGCAAGGCGTCCTTCCTGGCCTTCTGCTTGCCTTGGTGTCCCTCCTTTCTTTGGCCCTTTTCACACGGAATTTCTTAAGCGAAAGGGCCCCTTGAGCATCGCGTAAATGTGAGGAGTGGTCTGCATGACGCACTCCCATTTACGCGACACTCAAGAGCCTCGTCTGCAGTGCATACACACCTTTTTATTTTCGGCTTTTAGCCGAAAATGGTGCGCGCTTGCGCACCGGTCAGGGGCCTGGGGCGAGCTTACCTGCCCTGCAGAGCCTCTGGAGCCAGGCCGGTCGTGCTTCCTGTCCTCAGTGCAGCCTACAGCTCCCAGGCTACACTGCGGAAGGAAGAGGCGGGGTGGGGGCGGGGCGCTCGCACGACCAGAAAACTGCTGCGGAGCCCAAGCAGCAGGAACACGAAAGCCTTCCTCCGAAGGCTTCTCGCATGAGTGCCACCCCCCACCTCCGCAAAAAGGTAAGATGCGGAAAGGGCCTTTATTAGAACAGTTTATTTGATTCTTAAATCATCCTCACTGGAGCTTAGGAAAAATTACTTTGTGGACTACATCTCCCATAATCACCACACTAGCATGGCTGCTAGGGGGTTATGGGAGATGTAGTCCAAAAAGGTAACTTTATCCAAGGTCTAGTTATTGTACTCTTTGCTTGAATGTCTTTAAGATATGACCAGGCAAATTTGTGGAGAATGAGACTTTATGATAGCTAAGTATTACTGGAGTGAAGACGAAAAGAAAGAGGACAGCCTTCTAAAAGAAGACAGTCTTGCCTCTCTGCCCTGACTGCAAGGTACTGAGAGAAACTGAAAGCAGGACTAGACAAGTCTTAGTTCAACCCACACAATACAGTTGTTTTTTAAGTTATTCTGGTGTAGTGCTAGTTGGCCTTCGTGACAATGCTCTGACAATACTTCTAATACTGTTAATTCCAGCTGCAGGGGGAACTACCACAATGCTGGTTTATGTCATTAAGTTGATTTCTTCATGGATGTGTGTCATCAATTGTGGTGTTGTGGTTTTATTTTTGCTTAGGCCATAGATGAACTCAGTCACATGGTTCAAAAAGTAACACTAATTACCGTTGAACAAGTCATTAAAACCATGTTCTGGAATGGCACATATTCCATGTCTGACGTCCTTTTCGCACAGCATTTTCCATGCGAAAGGGCCCCTCAAGCGTCGCACAAATGTGAGGAGTGGTCCACATGACGCACTCACATCTGCACAATGCTCCAGGGCCTGGCAGGCACCACTCATGCACTTTTTCATTTTCGGCTTTAAGCCAAAAATGGTGCGCGGTCACACGTTGCTCCGGGGCCCCGCGCACACTTGCCGTGTGTGCAGAGCCTCGGCAGCCGGGCCGGTCGCGCTTCCTGTCTCAGTGCATCCTGGGAAGGTCCCAGGCTGCACTGTGAAAGGAAGAGGCGGGGCTCTCGCAAAAGCAGGAAGCTCATGCGGAGCACCCCAGCGCCGAGAAAAGATGAGTTGCAGAAAAGGTTTGAGATGTGGCTATGTATAGGAGACGTAATTATGGGAAATAAGCCAATGATTGCCATGGCTACTAAGTGCTGCAATGACTGTTCATGTAGTTATTACGACAGGAATCAAGCCATTTAATAAGATGGTGCGCGGTCACGCATCATTCCGGGGCCATTTAATAAGATAATGAATTGTTTATTACTTAAAGAATTCTAACCATGATGCCTGCAATTTTTTTCAAGGCTAGTTTGAAATTCTCTTGAAATTCATATCTCCTTCTCTTGAAATTTGTCTCTCCTTACTCTTGGAAGACTTAAAATGTTAAACATCCATAAAGTCTGTCTGTGTCAAAAACCAGAGAGTCCTTTTTCTCACAACAAGGTATAAAGTAGATTTTTTAAAAAAGAGAGAAGGGGAGAGGGGTAGAGAGGGAGGGGGAGGGAGGGAGAGATTGAGAGAGAGAGAGAGCACAAATGGTTTGTTGTGGGTTTCCTGGGCTTTGAGGTCATGTTCTAGTAGCATCCTCTGAAGATGCCAACCACAGATGCAGGTGAAACGTCAGGAGCAAATACTACTAGAACACAGCCTCACAGCCCGAAAAACCTACAACAACCCATGGATTCCAGCTGTGAAAGCCTTTGACTTTACAGAAAGCACAAATACTATATTTTCTTTTCACAGGATTTTGATTAATATTAAATAACCTGAACAAGCCATGGAACCCTCACAATTAATCTTTAAGCTGCATCAAAATCTTCTGCTAGATACTCTGGTCTGCTTTATGCGGCATGTTAACCACAGCTTAACATGACGGGAGTAAGTGTAACTGCTTCCCTGAGCATATGAAATCTCTTGCCCCATCTCCTCTAACACTGCCTCAGGGATACAGGAAATGTTTACGCTAGACCCCAGCTTGTCATATCATCCAAAGTGATGTCGTTGTTTGCCTTCAAGTTATTTCTGACGTATGCCAACCCTAAAATGAACCGATCATGTGGTTTTTCTTGGCAAGACTTGTTCAGAGGAGGTTTGCCTTTGCCTCCTTCTAAGGCTGAAAGAGTGTGACTTACCCAAAGTCACCCTGTGAGTTTCCATGGCCAAGCAAAGATTCAAACCCTGGTCACCAGAGCCATAGTCCAATACAGAAACCACTATATCATGCTGGCTCTCTCCAAAGTGATTAGTTGTGGCTAACGTTAACTGTGGCCTGTTTGAGACATTTGAACTTGAAACCACGTGTTATGAAGCTGATGTTTTTAACATAATTATTTTAACAGCATAATTAACATTATCTACAGTTTCCGATCTGAACACACTACACTACGGTTAACAGAAAACTGGAAACAAACACTTCTATTCACCTCTTTGCAGCTGTGCCAGCAGAAGGAAGGAGGAGAAATAATATGGTGGAAATAGGCCTGAACTTTATTACACTTGTAAGAGAAAATCCAGCAGACGGAAGATTAAAAGCTGAGTAATGTTATTGCCCAGATCTTTTTCTGGGCTGTTGAAGGCCAGAAAATTCTGTGAAATACACACTTGCAGAGACTGGAAACGACTCTTAGCCATGTTGTTAGAGATCTTCCCAGGACTCTCTAAAAGGAAGGCTATCCTTGATATTCATGACTGGGGCCATTTCCATACCGGGCTTCTGAAACAGTGCAGAGCGACCTGTCACTGAGGTCTTCTACACCGTAGAGTGGACTGGCGTGGACTACTTTTTGTAGTTCCACACCAGAATCCACTCAGGAGCGGCCGGAACTAGCCGGGCTGCGTGTTTTTTAAAAACCTCTTTTTCGAGGTTTTTAAAAAGCACGGAGCACGCAGCCCCGTGCCGCTCCGTTGCCTGGCTCCAAAGTGGATTTGCAGGCGCGCGCAAGTGCGTGCCTGCAGATCTGCCGGGGACGGGCTTCCGGCTGGCGAGCTTCTCCGGTTGGTGGAGAGCCTCCACCAACCGGAAGCCGCCATCTGGGATGCCGGAGGACTGTGGAGCAGCAAGCTCGCACTGCTCCACGTGGCAACGGACTTACCCGGCTGCGAGTAAGCTCTGTTTTAGCGTGTTTTCGCCCGTTTCCCCCCCACACACATGTGAAAAGGGCCTGGGTTACCTCTTCCTTGTCGAAACACCTGCTTAATGTAGGCCTTTATCACGCTCTGCCATGATTCCACATTGTCCCATCAGTGGAATGGGATCAGGACCCAAACACTCCCCATCACACCAGTCAGCTGCAAGCGGATGGGTAGCGTTCAAGACATGCTCCTTCCTTCCTCAGTACAGCAAGCCTCTTCCTGCGCTATACCACAGAAGGAAGCATTTGATAGTGCTTCTGCCCTTCCCTCACGCCCACAGCTGACAGGATCGTTGCACAAAGGGAGGCCATTACTGGATTTTTTCTGGTTATGGTATACAGTGCTATCACAACAGCTGAGAATGCAATGGCAACGGGACCACATCGTGCAATGGCATGTGTTGCAGACCAGCAGCAATGCATCTCTATGCCAGGATGGTGCCATTGTACAATAAGGGCTGTAGTTGTGATGACATTAATACAGTTTTAATGTTATACCATGAGGATTACTTTGGTGAGATGGAAGGGTTGATTTTATTTACAATCCTAGTAGAAGAATTTCTTCTCCTCCTGCATACTGGTGTTAACATTAATCCAAAGCAGTTCCTGTGCAGTCCAACAAGATTTCTGGGAATTGGTTATTTCCATGCCAAGTATACCAGTCTAGCTCTTCTGGCTCTCCTGCCTCCACACAGATAATCTCTTCAAAATTCTACTCCATAGTTAAGGCAATATTCCTAGAAGAGGCTTGTGATAGTATGCAATGGAGCTTAGGGAGGGAAGATAGGAAATTCAAGTGCTTCACAAATGTTTGCAACTTCTGATATATTCCCTCTGGCACATCAGTGAGGTCAGATACACAAGGTGTTCTCACTTTGAAATACATATCATAACATATATCATTCCAAAAAAAGATGTGAAACTTCTACTCCAGATGTTGCAAGAGAGCATGAATGGAAGTATGATCTACTTGAGTTTCCTGTATCATGTATCATGTAATGCCTAAAACCACTAAAGGCATTTGTAGGAAAATAACCATTAAGAGGTTTAAAAGCCATTTAATTTCTAACCATGTTTATGCTTCTTAGAAATGCACTGAAATACAAGGAAACAAAGATACATGCAGCATTAAGCAGAAGAAAACTCATTCTTGTCATTCCGTTTATATGACTTCTTATATTAATGAGCAGTCATAAGAATTTTCTTCACTTTCTGTTGACATATCTCTATGTAAAATAGTTCTTTTTTTTTAAATCATTTTATTCAAATTCAGATATAAAACAAACAATTATAACTGTCAACTTAACTGAAATATTTCTGATCTTCCACACTGATCTAGATTTCATTATCAAGATTTCTTAAAGTGCTTAAAATATTGTACTACATTTTAGTGCTATTATTACTTGTTGATTCTTGCATTTCAATCTCCATATTCCCGCTTCATGATATATATCCTGTAGCCCCCTCATAATTTATCTTAAATCATGAATCACAGATTTCCATCTGACGGTACCCAGCAATTACCCATTACAATTTGCCATTCTTTTTGTATCTCTTCATCTGATTTCCCTTTTAATCTCTGAGAGACCATATCAGCATTTTTGTTTTCAATCAGTGTACCCCACCATTGTTCTAATGTGAGCATGTGCTGAGTTTTCCACATCTTTGCATATTCAATACGAACTGTTGTTATCATGTACAGTAATATTCTCCGGTACTTCTTTATACCAGTATCTTCTAATACATCAGTCATATTTAACAAATACAATTCTGGTAACTTAGCAAATTGTACTTTCATTAATGCACATATTTTGTTATGTATTTCAGTCCAATATTTCTTAGCTTTAGGACATGTCCACCACATATGATATATCGTACCGACCTCATTCTCACATTTCCAACATTGTCCAGTACCTGTATTATAAATCTTTTTTAATTTATCTGGTGTCGTGTACCATCTATGAAATAGCTTGTAACCGTTCTCTTTCAAATTCTGTGCTACTGTAAATTTCTGGGGTTTTTTCCAGCTCTGTTCCCAAGACTCTAATTGTATTCAATGTCCGATATTTTGTGCCCATGAAATCATTGTTGCCTTTACTGTTTCTTCTTGCCTCTCCTGATGTAGTATTTCTTGATATATTTGGGCAAGTAAATGAGGTGGATTTTCGAACAGCCATTTAATTACTCCAGTTTTCTCTTTAAGTTCAATTCCATATGTTTTTATATCCATCTGAAACCTTTCTGCTAACTGTCTGTAAGGAAACCAACTTAATGTTATTCCCTCTTGTTCTAGTTTTTCTCTTGTTTTAATCTTAAAGTTGTTGGACGTTGATCTCTCAATTATATCATCATATCGCAACGATTTATCTGTGTCCGTCCATCTGCCAAAAAAAGCCTCTTGCAGTGAGACCCAGGTGGGGAGCTGCCGTATGTTTTTAGTTTTACAATCCTCCCAAACTTTCAGAAGCGATTTTCTGATAAAGCGATGTGTAAAGTCTTTATCTATTTTTGCTTTATCATATATGTAAAACAGTTCTAATTCAAATTAAGAAGCGTAATGAGCTCCCTACACTGTACAGTCTTATCCCATTTTCCCTTCTAACATGTACATTATTCTGAGACTCTGTGGTAAATAGGAACTCAAGATTCTTATATTCTCAAGTCTTAAATTCAGCATTCTCTGCAGCAAATAATTTCTTGTAGATTTGGTAAGCTAGACCATAACATGGAAATATTTGGATGTCAAACACAAAGCAAGGACAGTCTGCAATATTTTTCTATTCTGTTATTCACTCTTATTAGAACAGATTATTGTGGAACTACCAGAGATTGAAATCAACATTTCAAATTACAGTAATGTACTATTTCTCCTAAGAATCATACACTCTCTTGCTAGAAGGTAACTCTTGGCTTCTTATTAACTGGTTTCACAATGTAAAGATCAGACCTGATGCAGAAATATTTTAGTTTTCTGAGAGAGTAGTATTAGCATTTGTAGATGCCTCTTCCTTTAGCAACCTCAGAACATAATGTGTTAAATTCCTAAAGTTTTCTATCCATATACTGCCCCCAACTCCCCAACTAAGTAGGGCCTAAAGCATGCTGCAGTTTATCTCAGGTAAAAAAATAACAGTTGCTTATTAAATTTTGTATTAGTCCTACCTTGGTTAAGATAGGTCAAGGTCTCTTCATGAAGTTTCACAGCAGGAGATGTAGCTGCACAAAGCACATATTGAAATGGAGGGAGTTTTGTGTCATTCTCTGGTGAGAGCTGAGGCTCTTCCTGTTTAAAGATCGGCAATGCGAGGACATCACTGAAATAATACAATACATACCCGGTTAGCAATAGGATGATCTCCCACACTATAGTAATAGTACTATAACTAGGTTGAAGTTAAGACATGCAGGATTTATATCCCATGACCATACTTGTTATAACTGGCATGTAGGATTCAGCACGTAAGATTTAGATTGGATTAAAGAGGCAAATATAAATTACCAGAACATCTGTTGAAGGGGAAAAGTGTGTGCTAAACTAATCCAGTTTAGCACCTCTACATTTCACAGGCCCTTTCCGCAATGCACTTTTTCGTGGAGCTGGGGTGCGGGGATCACGCAAGCAGCCTCTAGCAAGAGGCTCTCATGTCCTGGTTCCTTCAGCTCTGCAGCTGCCGCCTGCTCACATGAGAGCCCTGCCTCTTCCTTCCACAGTGCAGCCTGGGAGTTTCCCAGGCTACGCTGGGGCGGGAAGCGCAAGCGCTGGGGTCCCAGAGCTACGCACGCATGGCAAGTGCATGCAGGGCCCCGGAACGATACGCAATCATGCACCATTTTCGGCTCACAGCTGAAAATGAAAAAGTGCGCGGTCGGCACCTGCCAGCCCCTGGAGCGTCACATGATTGTGAGTGCATCGTGTGGACTGCTCCTCACATTCGCGCGATGCTCAAGGGGCCCTTTCACATGGCAAATGCCGTGCGAAAAGGGCCATAGTATTCATTCAACATTCTGGAAACAAAGTCCCACACTTTATTCCGATAACATGAAATACAGCAACTAGGAAAGCTCTGAGGGGTAATCCACACACATTGCATGATGGGAAAGGGACTGATACATTTGAGAAGTATAATTTCCCTATCAAAATTTTTGGTAGAAAGATGTTTTGGCAAGAACTTAGATTTTGTCAGAAAATGACCTTTTGCAATAAAAACTGAATGGAACAGTAAGAGGTAGACGTTTACTCTAAGTTCTTCCCAAGCACACAGTTGTCTTTGGCAAGTAAACAGCCACTCAGCTGTCTTTGGCAAGTAAACAAGAAACCCAAACTTCTTTGGAATTACAACTTTCCTCATACTTAACCCCTTCCAATTAGAAACATGAGCACCTTCTCTCAATTTATCCTCCCAGAAACTACCCCTATTCAGAAACTATTCCAGTCTGAAAAAAGTAATTCCAAACTCAGAACAATTAATGAACAATGAACATTTAATAATCTATTAAAATTAAAACCTGGCTTTATTGTTTTGTTTAATTTCTTAACTTTTGTATCTTGTGAATTTTTAATGATTTTTTAAAATCTGTTTTAAGTCTGTGGCAGAACAGAAATAAAATCATCATCATCATCATCATCATCATCTACCTCCTCTCACATAAAAAGTGCAAATAAAGCAGGATGGACATGTATACATTTATCTGAGAGCCAGAAAGTCAGAAAGACTTAATTGCTCAGGTTTACCATGAAAAACCTTTCCTCTGGCACGGACAAAATGGCCCTTTTCAAAGATTGTAAAATTGACAATCTAAATCTGTCTACATCACTATCAGATTACCCATCTCTGTGCCAGCAATGGCATCAAAGTGACCTTAGAATTTGTTCCCTGTTGAGAACATATTTTGTCAATACAGTTGGCAGTTGAAGACAGGTCAAAGGCATGACATGCTAATGAGAACAGAGGCCTTTCAAAATTTTACTAAGCTATACTGGAGAGGTGATGAAATCAGTTTAAAAGAAATGCTTGTTCTTCTGTGCTTTTGGCTGTCAAGTATGTCATTTTGTATGGTAAGAAAAGAGTCAGCAGCAAGGACGAGTTCAAGCAAAGCAATGGATCAGTTGGCATCAGATGAGCCAGCGTGACAGGTAAGGGAACGACACAAACCCTTTTCGCACCTTACTTTTTCCCAGTGCTGGGCTGCTGGGCTCACGCAGGAAGCCTTGGGAGGAACGCTGTTGCATCCCTCCTGCTTCGGCTCAGCAGCTGCTTCCTGGTCGCGCAAGTGCCCCGCCTCTTCCATTCGCAGTGCAGCCTGGGACCTCCCAAGCTGCACTGAGGAGAGAACGCGCAACTGGCCCAGCTCCTGAGGCTCCGCACGTCAGGTAAGTGCGCGCGGGGCCCCGGAGCAATGCGCAACCGCGCAGCATTTTTGGCTTTGAGTCGAAAATGAAAAAATGCGTGCGCGGTCTGCGTCAGGCCCTTGAGCGTCACACAAATGTGAGTGGGCCCTTTCGCTTCAGAAATGCCGTGCGAAAAGGGCCACAGAGGAAAGCACTATAGTCCCATCCTAAGCAGCAAAACCATTCACGTCAAGGGAACAAACAGAGGAAAGGAAAGTCCTTTCTATCAGTCCAACAGAAATGCTGTCCTGGTGAACAGAGTCACCCCATGGTTAGGCTACCTCTTCTTGGAAGAAATGTTCAAAGAGAAAAAAAGGCTTTCCAAGTTCACTAAACAAAATGGTCTTGTTTGGTAATAATCACATGAGACATTCTTAACTGAATGGTGGTTGTTGTATTTTATGGAGAATAGAGCTAAAAGGCACAGGTGTTGAGTATGGAAATACACAAGAAAAGCTGTTTGAATCACATCAAAGGCTTATGCAGGGACAAGGGACAGGTACATCTGGAAAGCCCACAAGCAGAACAACAATGCAATAGCATACAATTATACACACACACACACACACTGCTTGTGTTCTTAGAAGTATGGAGATTCATGATGGGTAGTAGCCACTGAGAGCCATATACTCCATTGTGCCCCTGATAGAACTATGAACAAACTCTTGCCTAAATTATTTCACTTTGTCACAGGGCTGCCAAATGAAAAACAGGACAGGGCTCCTGAATGGTTGCTAGTAGAATAGAATTTTATCTGCTGAAATTGCTTCTTCCACATAACCATTAAATCAGGGATGTGCCCCATAGGGCACATGAAGCTCTGGACCACACTCCATGGTCCTAGAAGCGCCTCATTGGTCTCCCAAAGCCTCCCAATCTCCTCCATTTTTATTTCTTCAAGCAATTTTTGCCCCCCAAAATTACACAGAAGGCCTATTTCTGCATTCCCTCTCAATCCCTCTCAAAATGTCAATGCCTCAAAATGCAGTCACAAAATGGCAACACCTCCTTATATAGCAAGAGGAAGTGATATGATGCCACTTCTTGTCACCACTGGGAGAGGGGCTACATAGGAAAAACAGAGATATTTGGGCCTGCTGTGCAGAGGGTGTGGCCAGCAAGAAGGTTGAGAAAAACTGTTCCCTGGCTGCCACAAAATTGGCCAGTCCCTGCATTAAAGTACAGGAGTTCACTTGGCAATCCTACTCCATCACAAGAGGTTGTTAATACTATAGTATACTACATATAGAGTTTAAAAAAAAAACTAAACTCAGTCCCTCTGCCTTTTTCCAGTTATAGCAGCCATGGAGATCGTAATCTGCAGTGCAAAGCTGATTTGTAGAGGTGGGGGCATTTAACTCTTTTGTGCCCTCTTCCAGACAATCTGATGCACTTTTGGGGAGGGACAGGAGAGAAAGCAGCAGAATTCCATTGCAAATTTCAGATTCTGAAACTGCATTTCATAAAAAAAAAGGGGGGGGTTGTGTGAGAGAACCTACATATCCCTAAGTCTTACAAACTTATCCGTTAGAAACATGAGAGCTATGGCTCTTAAAGTATAATTTTCTTGCTGTAAGGCAGGGAGTTCTTAACCTAGGATTCACAGACCCCAGTGGGTCTGTGGGTGCATTTAAGGTAATCTATGAACTGAATGGGAAAGCGATGTTTTCCCTTTTGATTTCCTTTCCGTTACTCTGAATTTTTCCTATCACATAAATTTTAAGATAAAACATTAGTCTTTTCAATCGCTGGGGTTTTTTTGTTTTGTTTTTTTAAATTATTATTACATTTCCAATGGGGGAAAAAGAGAAATAGTAAACAAAATTTTGTGTGTTTTATGTTCAGGTGTATTTTTCTAGAGAGGGGGTCTTCAGCATTAATAACCTTCTCAAAGAGGTCCATAACTCAGAGAAGGTTAAGGGTTTCAGGATAGCAACCTATCTGTCCTGAATTTTTATGTCTATAAATGGACCTTAGTACTGAGCACCTAAAAGCAACAATATTTTTTTACAAGAAGAACGTACATGCTTTAAATACCTAGTCTACCATAGTTGCCAGGTATGTGTATGGGAAGTCCCCAGTCCAAATCTTACTTTAATCCTTTAACTCAAACCTATACATCTCAGTCTCAGATGTGAAATACAGAAACAATACTTTCTACAATTACGGCAAAGTTGTGCAAGTGCAGGTCATGAGCTACATGCAGCCAAGAACCCCACTTCTGTGACCTCTTAAGTATACAGGTGGGCCCCAAAGCCCTCCAAAAAAAAAAGTTGAGTGTGATTTTTAGGTGATTTCCTACCCCAAATCACACCAAACTGCCCCAAACTCCTCAGTTTGCCTCCTCTCAGAATTCCTCAACCTCTCCCCTAAAAAATCTTCAGCAAAAAAATGGCATTCAGATGCAAACTAGAAACAGGACAGCTTGCAGGAGCGGAGACAAAAGGTGGCCCCAGTCCCTAGTTACGCAAGCCTAACTTACAGGTTAATGAGAACATATACAAAATGCTTTGACTTCTAGGGAAGTGGTGCATGTTATGTTAATTCCAAGTATTATTACTACCGGGGAGCCAGTGAGGTACACTGGTTTGGGTGTTAGGCTGTGACTCTAGAGAACAGGGTTTGAATCCCCGCTCAGCCATGGAAGCCCACTGGGAGTCCTTAGTCAAGTTATAGTCTCTCAGCCTCAGAGGAAGGAAGAAGGCAAAAGGCAAAACCCCCTCTGAACAAATCTTGTGAAGAAAACCCTGTGATAGGTTTGCCTTAGAGTCACCATAAGTCTGAAGGCACATAACAACAATAGTAATAAACTGAAACGGGGGCCCCAATGGACGGGGGGCAGGGGACGTTTTCTTCAAGAAGAGGCAGCAGGGCCTTTCTAACAGTCTCTGACCCACTCTAGCACTCTCAGACCCAGAAAACCTCATGATAGGTTAACCTTAACATCACCATAAGCTGGACATAACTTGAAGACGCAGAACAACAACATTATTATCACCAACATTTCAACAGTAACAACTGTGGTGAATTTTGTTCATTATGGAGACACACATCTCTTTCTAAACAGCCAATGTGGAACCAGTGGCCAAAGTGCTCGGGTTTGGAAGAGTACTGTAGCCAGGGCATGTCCCATTGGGTAAGTGAACGTAGAACAGACCCACCTAACCAAGTTCTGAAAGATAAATGAACACTCATATAAATCTCATTGACTCAACAGTTCTACTCCAGTCAGGGCTAACAACAGCATTTACACCACTATTTTTCAGCCTAGCCTACCTCACAGGATTGTTGTAAAGATAAATGGGAGAGATCAGATGCACTTCCCTGAGCTTCTTGGAAGAACAGAAGAATCCATGTATGATAAAACGCAGCCATCAGCAGGTTTATCAAAGTACGTTTACTTTAAAGCTATCCAGAGGTCAAGTAGTCATTAATTTATCAAACACTTGAGTGCTTTTCTTCTTCTCGCCTTAGGGAAGGTAACTTAAGATAATGGATCAGAGTTTTTCTAATACTATCTCATGGCTAGGTCTCATGAAAAATCATTAGCATGTCATAAAATTGGCACTCCAGAGGAATACCCATCTTTGCATACCTCAGGGCTAAACAGTGTCACACCTAGCAAGGAGTGTGACACTCCTCCTTCCCCCAGGGCACATTTCCACTGCTATTTGCATTCCTTTCATGAATAATATTTGGAGTATGTCATACCCTTGTGTTTCAGAAATATTTTTGTTTCTAGTCTTGCCCTGTGAGGGTTATTAAAGAAACTGTGTGTGTACGTACCTTCAAGTCACGTGTTGACTTATGGTGATCCCATGAATTTCATAGGGTTTTCTTAGGTGAGGAATACTCAGAGGTGGTTTTGCTAGTTCCTTCCTCTGAAATATAGCCCACAGTACTTAGTATTCATTGGCAGTTTCCCATCGAAGAACTAACAAGGACTGACCGTGCTTAGCTTCCAAGATCAAATGGGATAGGGTGACTTCAGGATATTTAGGTAGAGGCATTAAAAGAATTGCATAGCCTGAAATCACACAGCTCTCCATCTCAAAATAGCAAAGGACAAAGCAGGGTGAACAACAACAAGAAGAAAAATCTCAAGGAATACTAGCTCTGATACATCTAGAGTTAATTCATCTGAATCCTTACAATTTAGTTCAAGACAGCAGTCCAGGCAAAACTGGGCACCTCTACATCCACACCACTTACTTGAAACTCTGAAGTTTGCTTGTTCACACAGATACATTTTTCACAACCTGCCTCACAATTCTTACATGATCTTGCTGACTTCTTCCACATAAGAACAGATTTTATACTGTGGAATGTTGTCACTTGGGTAATTTCACCTGATCATGACTAGGAAGAACTACTTTTGATTCATTTCCAATTATAGGCATGCAAAATTCTGTGTTTTCTACGTTAAGGTCCATAGACAGCACAGCAAAGGAAAAGTGTGTTCCGGGACCATTCTACTATGAAAGATACTCTTGGAGGGAAAAAAAGTCCAGTGGGACTTCCAGTTGGCACAGTGGACCAAGACATTGGTTTTCTTAGGGAAGTTTTCCCTGAAAGCTATGTGCCCAATGCAACAGGAGGCAGTTTGGGACTTTCTGAAACTATTGAAAATGCCCTTTTTTGAATATGGGCTCAGAGGACCCCACATTGGTTCAGATTTCTGATCCTGGACCCGGGTGGACTAATATTTGGCCTCCAGAGGGTCTGAAGGGACTGGAGGAAGACATTGTACCTGCCATCTGACTGCTATTGATGAAAGAGCAGCTAAGATCCATGCTTTATTTTTTAAAAATAAGTTTAAAGCTGATACTTTGTGTAAAACACTCTCCTTAGATGGCAAAGACCTAACTTCTACAGGAAGATGTAAGTGTGTGAAATATCCCTAAGCTCTGAAAACTTAAAATAACATCGCTAAACTGCTGCAGTGGTTGCAGTTGAATGAGAAATCACATTTTTAGAGACCATACACTGAAATTCCATGTACTTAAAAATTAGTGAAGAAAATTTAAGTTTGTGAGAAAGCTTACCATGAGAATTTGATAGAACCCAAGGCCACGTTGAAATAAACAATAACAGGAAGTTAAACCCCATGTGAACTTTGAAGGAATTGTGTTTAAACTTCCTGTAGAAATAGAGTACTAAAGAGAAGCCTTGCTGAAATATACTGACATTCTGTGGCAAAATGAGAGGGGGGGAAGAATTGCTGAAAATACACTGAGCTAGCCTGACAACTCCCAATCTACTGAACTTTCTTTAAAATGCAGAGGAAGGCTGCAGAAGTGACCATGGCTCCTGTGACAGTAGAAAAAATCTCAAGCTCAAAGAAGACCCCTAGTAGACCAATCCAGAGAAATGGATTCAACCCAGATGATGCTGGAGGAGATGAAGAAAATGAGAGAAAGTATGAAAGAAGGCTTTTCTAACAACAACAAATGATGTTAATGATCTTAAGTTGATATGAATTGAAATAAGAATTTCACTGGCCCAGATAAATATTGAGATGAAGCAGATGAACGACAGAATGAATGCTATGGAAAAGAAGACTTGGAATCTGGGGGATACCACTGCAAAATTCACAGATGACCAAGACAAAAATTTAGGTGCAATGGCTTTGCTGTAAGAGAAAGAAAAAGAAATATGCCTGAAGATAAGTGGTATAACCAGAAAAACAAAATGAGAATATTCATGCAGGAATTTGTGAAGTGCTGGCAGACTTTTTGAAGATGAGGAGGAAACAATTCGCTGAAGAATTGGACCAAGATTTCAGAATTGAACCACAATTTGCTAAACAAAGGAAACTACCTAGAAATGTGATTGTGTATCTCGCGAGAAGTATCAGAGATGAAGAGTTGCAAGTGCACTTCACAAATAAACTACAGATTGAAGGAAAAGATGTGATGATCTTTAAAGATTTGCCAACTACAATTTTGAGACAAAGAATGGAACATGCCTTTCCAACTAATAAATTGAAACAGTATGGGATTCCATTCTGTTGGAGAAATGTAGGTGTGGTTTTGAGATATAGACAGAGAAAATATATCTTGAATACAGTTACAAAGGCAATGGAATTTCTGACGAAATATGAATAACATTTTGGAGGCAAAAACTTCAAGGAACGAAGGGAGAAGAAGGTGAAGAAGAAGGAAAGCCGAAAGATCAGACACCTGAATCAAGTGATGGAGATGAAGAAAAGTGATCAGGCACAGAGAACTTTGCATGCAGACTTGGAAGAAGTGATGTAAAAATGGCTTTGAAGTTTTTAACTTGGAATATTCAGGGACTGAATTTAGAGGGCAAAAGAAGAAAGATGTTTCATTACTTGCAGAATCAAAAACTAGATTTGAAGTATCTACAGGAAACTCATATTAGAAAAAAGGATAATAAATATCCTTCTAATCTAAGGCCATTTTCACACCTTACCAGTTCTTGTTGTGGTCCTGGTTCATCCCAGCAGTGCCTTTGTCAGGAAGAGAGCACAATGTGAACGCTCCCCTCCACACCTGGCCGGCTGCCTGCAGATGGGAGTGCAAGCGACACGCTCCTTCCTTCCACAGTGCAGTTGGCCTCTGTCCCATGCTGCACTGGAGAAGGAAGTGCATAAATCACGCTTCCGCCCTTTCTGCATGATCAGCAGTGAGGGGAGCACCATGCAATTGTGGGTGCTTAATGGATTTTTTCCATTAAGCAAATATCCCGTGATCACGACGGATGGCAAAAGCACTATTACAGGACAGTGACACCATCTGGAAATGGCCTAAGACTAGGTAAAAAATTATTTTCATCTTTAGATAAAAAGAAAAGAGGAGTAGTAATTCATGCTAACGAAAAATTGAGACCAAAACAAATCTTTGATGACCCAGAAACTCAGGTGATAAGAGCAGAAATTCAGCTCCAAGGACAGAAATTTCAACTGTTGGTATCTACAAACCAATGTAAAACAAAGCAATTTTTTAAAAAGTTGCTTCAAAGAATTTTGGAATTTTCATATGATAAATGGAATTTTCCAGAAGATTTTAGTGGCATCTTGGATTGATGACTTTCCAACAAGAAAAAACAAGATCAAGGAAAATTGCCTAGCACCTTCTTCAATTTGTTGGACAATTTAGATCTTTTGGATATTTGCAGATGGAGATATGGACAATCAAGAGAGTATACCTTCTTCTCACAAAGACATAAATCCTTTTCCAGGTTTGATATGTTTTTGATTTAAGCTTTGATCAGCATAATTACAGATATGGAAGTGTTACCAAAAATCATATCTGATCACAATCTTGTGTTATTAACTTTTAGGAAGAGGAAAACCAGTCTAATTGGAGATTAAATGAAGACTTACTGAGAAATGAAGAGATATTGGTGAAAGCAAAGGATACTTAGATGATTTTTTTTATTAATATAATTTGAATAAAGGTACTGAGATTGGAGTTGTTTGGGATGCAAGTAAAGCAGTAATGAGAGGTATTTTTATCCAACAAAGTTTAGAATTGAAAAAGAGAAGACAAAAAATTACAACAAGATATTTTGAATGAAATTAAGAAAGAGGATGAAAGAAAGAACTCATCATTGGATATGTCTTTGCTGAAGGAAATGAAGTTTTTACAAAAACAAGCCTCCATGAGAATAGTTTGAGATGGAATAGAAGATGAAATATACCCAGCAGAAATATTTGAATTTGCAAATAAATCAGGAGGGAGAGAGAGAGAGAGAGAAAGAGAGAGGGCAATTATCAAGATTAAAGATGGAAAAAAGTTCTATCTGTGACAGAATACAGATTTACGGTACATTTTTTTCTCATCACTTTACAAGGGAAAAAGAGTTATTAGAGAAGACAAAAACATATTTAGATTCTCAGAATTTATACTACTATTAAGGAAGCACAATGGGCTAGCCTCAATGCAAGAATAACAGTGGCTGAAATGACTGAAGCCCTTAAAAAATCAAAAGTGGGGAAAGCATCAGGACTGAGTGGTCTTACTGCAAGATATTACCAAGTTTTGGAAGAGCCACTACACTTGCCATTTCAACAGTTAGTGAATTCTATCTCAGGTGTTACTTTTGAGACTCAAAATATGAAATTGTTTCAAAACGACTATGCTAAAATATGGTATGACATTAAGCAAGACTTATAAAGATGGTCAAAACTAAGGTTGTCTCTATTGCATAGAATTTCAACTATTAAAATGAATGTGTTACCAAAAATGTTATTTTTGTTCCAGACTATAACTATTTTTCTAAATGATGTACCATTTAAACAATGACAAAAAGACATGTCAAAATTTCTGTGGCAGGGTAAAAAACCAAGAGTCAGACTCAAAATTCTACAAGACACGAAATGAAGGGAGGGGTCTTGGACTTCCAGATTTGAAAATGTATTATTACACATCTTGTTTACAGTGGTTAAAAGACTGGCTTGTATTAAAAAGAGAAAGACTTTTCCAATTAGAGGGTATTAGTCTGAGATTCGGGCAGCAGTATGGTGTGGTGAAATTAAAGCAAATGTAAATTTTAATAATCATTTCATAAGGCATACATTGCTTAGATTGCAGAATAAATATAAACAGCAATTATGTCCAAAGATGTCTCTATGGGACTCACCCCATGAAGCCCTTTTCTCAAGAGAAATAGTGGTCAAAGTAAAATGGATGACATATAAAGATATAATTAAGGTAGATGAGTGTGTTACCCTGATTTCTGGGGATCCCAGGAGGGACACCTAAATGTGCTCAAAACAATGGGGAGGGAATTAGCAAAGAGCACTAGTTAGCAATGCAAGAAGCAGGGTAACGTAGCGAGATCTTGAACCCTATGTCTACGGGGTCAGGCCGAGTCAATGATAAGGCAGTAGTTAATAATAATAATTGTTTTATTAAGATACAGTCAAACACGTGTATGCAACACACTCACACGAAGAACTATAGAAATAAAAGGTAGGAGTTGGATAGAGGGTTTTTGAGAGGAGGTTTGGTATGGGAAATACTATACCTGTCCTGAAGCCCGGTAAAAGCAAAGAAGCTGGGGAGCGTGGATTCTCAGCACATGAGGCTGAGGGGAGGCTCATCAAATGGAGCGGCAGCAAGTTGGGAGGCAAGTCACGAGTGATCCAACAAGACGCTCAAAGTCAGGGGTTCTTATAGGGAAAATTGTGGCTGCAGGCTAGTCCGTACTTGGGGATAACAATGAGTTTTAGGCTGGAGACAAAGTCTCCGAAAGGTCAGTACTTTAGATGATTGAGTTATAACCAGATTGTCAATAGAGTAGCCAGTATGAAAACGCGGAGTGCTTGAGAGTTGTATAGTCCGCTCATCAAGCTGCCTGCTCGGGGCAGGGGATCTTATCATAAGTAGCGTGCATACATAATGTGGTACTTGCCTTGAGGTCTCCTGAAGCTGCATTCGGCAATGACTGAGCTGCCTGGATTGGAATTTGAATGGTTCAGCTATTGTTGGCCGCGCCTGTGTGCGTGCTTGTCCGGAGGCCTCGCAAGCACGTGGAGAGGAATGGGTAAAGAAGGTCAAATTATTGATATCAAATGATATCTTAATATCCCATAAGCTCAGGTTAGAAACAGCGGTAACAAGTGTCAATTAAGATTTAAAACAAATAATGAATTAATTGAAAGTGGCTATAAGTCGGTTTGCTCATAGGCAGTTACTGGAGAGATTTAAGATGGATTTAAAAAAATGTTTACTTTTGATGCTGATAAATCTGAATTTGATGAACAATTGTTTAAGGATGATGATCATTTGATATCAAAAATGTGTAAGATTTTGTTGAAATTTGAGCTGGAGGAAGAGCAAGTAAAAGGATGTATGATTACATGGGCCCAAAATATGGACCATTCAATTGAGATGGAACAATGGGAAAGAATGAGGACAAAAGATTTGACATTTACTTTATGTTATGATTTTTATAAGATGATGTACCTGACTACAGAAAAATAGCCAAGAAATGTATAAAGGTTCATCAACTAAATGTTGGAAATGTAATTATAAGGAAGGGACCTTCTTTCATATGTGGTGGACCTGTAATAAAGCAAAGGTATATCAGGCGATGATACACCATCTGATGGAAGTAATTCTTAAGAAAAAGATTCAGTTGAAATCTGGACTTGCTAGCAGCTAGACTAGTGTATTCAAAGTACAGTTAGCCCTCCACATTCACTACGGTTAGGGGCACAGGACACCTGCAAAAGTGGAAAAATTGCAAATATCAAAATGTGTATGAATCTGTAGGAAGGGGGCCAAGGCATGGGGGAGGGAAAAGCAGACACCCAGGGTCCAAATCAGATCAGCGAAAGGAGAAGGAAAGGGCGTGGGTTGGCTTGGTGGCCCTATGCTTCCTGTTTCTTGCCCATCTGCTTCCTTGGGAGAGAGGAGGCATTGGGAGAGGGTTCGTGGTGCTGAGAAATTGGGCTGCATGCCCTGATCAAAGCAACCAAAAGGGAAGGTACCCCTGGGAAAGAAGCACTTCAGGTGGGGGGGACAGGGGTTGGAGAAACTCGCAAATAACCAAATCCGTGAAAATCAAACTGGCAAATATGGAGGGCTGACGGTACTGGAAAAAATCAGTTACCAAGAGAAGATGAATGACTAAGCAGATTGATGGGAGCTGGAAATGGATATGTTTACACACAGACTAAAAGGAAGGACACAAAATGAATTTTTGTCAGAATGTAAGTTGTTGGTTGATTTCTTAAAAAAGAAGGAAGGTGATCTGACGAGAATAGCTTTTGATAATTAAAATTAATATCATTAAATGAGAAGTGTAAAAGTAAATTTAGATGTATTCTGTTTGTTCTTTTAAAATGTCGATTTTATATAGATGATTATTTTTAGATGAATGATTATAAGTATAAAGTAATCTAGAATAAGTGAACAAGTAATTATGAACTTGAGAAATTAAATAAGTAATTAAAATGATAAGTGATAATTAATAATTATGGGATAAAATGTAGGACTTAAGTAATATGAACTATTAGCAACAAGGGTAGGAACCACTTTTAGTTATCTTTTGTCAGTATTTGTTTTAGTTACGTTAATGTTTTTAGTTAATGTAATGTTTGTATGGAAGTATTTTCTGTTGTTTTGTTTTGTATGTTTGGACTGTGCTTTTTTTTATTCAATTTTTTTTAAAAAAATAAAATAAATAAAGGCTACTCTAAAGCAAAAAAAACCCCTGAACTTTTCTTACTGGAACCGGTAAATGATCAATTTAATAAGAACTATGGAAGAATTATACAGTCAGCCCTCTATATCTCCAGGGCACAGTCTCGAAAATATTTTTTAAAAAATCCAAAAAGCAAATGTTGATTTTCCATGTTATATAAGGGATGCTATTTTACTACGCCATTGTACATAACAGGACTTGAGCATCCATGAATTTTAATATCTACAGCTGGTCCTGGAATCAAACCCAAGCAAATATCAAGGACCCACGGTATTACATATGTCTACTGCAGCAAGACTGTTGAATACACAGAAATGGAAAGACAATAGAACACCATTGCAAGCAGAGTAGATATTAAAACTGATGGACATGGCAGAGATGGACAAGTTGACAGCATTGATGAAAGAAGATTCTTTGAAAGTTTCAGAAGAAATAGGAAAAAGTTATAATATTTATAAGAAAGGTGGGAGATAGATACACATCAGCAGGATTCAAATATTAAGCTTAAGTTTATAGTAGGGATGGGACAAATCCAGAATTTTCCGAATTCAAATCCAGATCGAAATCCCTGGAAGGTTCCGGGAATCCACAAATCTCACAAATCCTGAATCTTTTGAATCCTATTTTTAAAAAGGGTTTAATAGAGATTATTTACCTTGCAGAGGGAGGCAGCCACTGGGACAGGCAGCAGGAGTGGGCACAGACAGTCCCAGCAGTGACTGAGGGCATGCAGAGAATGGGTGATCATCCCATTCTCAGAGAGTGGGTACTCGGCATGTCTCTGTAGGATGCCTCTGAAGCGCCAGCACCGGTGGCGGTGGAAGGTGTGCAGAGAAGGGGCGACTGCCTCCTCTGCACACCCCTGCCGGCTGGTGCCAGCATGCCCACACAGGCCGCAGTGGTGGGCATGCAGAGAACAGGTGATCATCCTCTCTTCAGGCCCCTGCCACAGCGAGTGGAGAACCCAGGGCATGCAGGAACATGGCGATCGCTGGCCCTTCACGCCCTGCAGGCCCGATCCCAGGCACTCGCGCAAGCTCAGCCCCTGGGGCAGGCAGGGGGTGGGCAGGGAGCTGATGATCGCTTCCCTGCAGGCCCGATCCTGGGCATTCGCGTGAGCTCAGGCCCCGGGGTAGGCAGAGAGCTGACAATCACTTCCCTGCACGCTGCTGTGGGCCCAATCCCAGGCGCTCGCGCAAGCTCAGATCCCAAAGCAGGCAGGGGGTGGGAAAGAGGTGACAATCACTTCCCTGCATGCCACTGCGGGCCTGATCCCGGGCGCTCCCTGCACAGGCAGGGAGCCGACAATCACTGGCCCTGCACACTGCTGCAGGCTCAGTCCCTTTCAAATCCACCAATCTGCCTGATCCCCGAAAGCAGGCAGGTTGGTGGATTCAAAAGATTCCATTCACCTATTTTGGCACCGAGATTCAGATCCCCTAATCTCGAATCCTTGCAAATCTCAAATCCTCGGTTGGCCCATCCCTAGTTTATAGAATAGTATTTCTTATTCAAATACGTAGTTTAAATGATTGAGAATGTATATATGTGATAAGTAGAAATGTAGTTCAAATAAGCAATTATAACATAGTAAATATTTTGATTAGTTAAGTAAAGGATGTTAGGAAGAACTCAAGAAGAAGTATAATAAGCTTTCATAGATGATCATTCCTAAGGGAGTCAGAAGTCAAAGATGTGTGTTTTTGTAATGTAGTATAGTTTGTAGTTTAGATGCTTTTCCTTCTTCTTTTGTTGTGTTGCTTGTGCATTTTTCTTTTTTGGTTGTTTGTTTATTTGTATATGTATGCCTTTTATATATTTTTAGAAATGGACTTAATAAAAAGAAAGAAAGAAAGAAAAAATGTTCAGCCTCATATTCCCATTAGATCCTGAGATCTTTTTTTTAATCTCCAATAAAGACAAATTAAATCATACAGCTATCACTATTAATATAGGTTTTCACAAGTTCCCTAATCCCATTGAAATTTATTTTATTTTATTTGTGTGCTGCCTTTCTCCTAGAGCGGGACCCAAGGCAGCTTCCAGAAACAATTTTAAAAAGTATAATAAAATTTAAAAACAATACTGTTTTATGTGATTAAACAGTATGAAATTCTCTCTCTCCCTCTTAGTGCACACGCTAGAGAACATTAGAACATGAATGGGGGACCTATGGCGCACCAGATGCTTAATTCCCACTGCAATGGTCTGGACTTTCAGCTAGAGACAGAAGTCCCTGCTTCACACATTCTCCACTCCTGTCAGAGTGAAAAAAAGGTAGAATTAAACATATGGTACCAATACCCTGAAAGAGGAAAGCAATACCCATCCAGCAAGATCAACACATCAGTAACAATCTGGAATTGTTTCACGGACCCCCTGGTGATATAAAGTGACTCTGCTGCATAGTCTGCTAGAACCAAAATTAGAATTAAAAGATACAGAATATTTACATTCACTTAAACATTAATCTTTATGTAGCACCACTAGTAAAATATTGCATAATTTATTCAACACAATTCCTTAAAGAATTTGGAAAGTTTACTTTTACAGTAGGTTCTCTAACAATTCCACTCCTAAGGGCCACCAAACTTCTGATTCTCCTCCCCACCACACCTTCTCTAACCAAAGAACACTTTTCTTCCTCCAGAACCCCCTGTGCTTTTTCCCACTGCCCCAGGACTTTAACTATTTGAAGTATTTGTCTATTGCCTCTCAGTACACCAGGGAGAGTTAAAGAGTGACTAAGTGCAATCCCAGAAGTAAACTCCGTATGCTCAGTGGGACTTACTCAGAGGTAGGGGAATACAAGAATGCAGTGTCAGCCTCTTAGGAGACTGAAAAAGGAAAATATTTTATGCACTTGGAAGAAACACATCTTTATCATAAAGATTACAATTGTAAGTCCTCACTGTACCCATGTGTACATTGTAGGCTTACTATCAGCAGTATCTGATGTTGGGTCTAAAAAAAATGATACCCATTGGTATGGATGCAAAATTCAGCTACAGAGACAGGTATGCATAACACATCTACAATTAATACTGTCATAATATCTGAGATCAGCATCATTTATAAGAGTAGAAGTTTTTAAAAGCTATAATAATCCCTTAAAAGTTACACATAGAATCTGATTACACAGTTATCATGAACTCACTGCTGCTAAGCGTGCCTGAATACATTAAGTGTAATTTAACAATATACAGAGGGTTAAACAGCATTAACATTCTGTCCAAATCTCCAATGACTGGCCTAAGAGGACTCCTGTGACTTCAGGAGTTACACAGAATAGAGTTGTGTGGATTTTAAATACCAACCCCACCACTTCCCATCAGTAGCAATGAAGAAGTAGCAGTTGGTAGTGCCCTCTCACGGTACAGACATAACAGCCCTGGGAGAGAGATTGGCTCAGAGAGCTCACAAGGTGGCAAGAGCCATGGCAGGGCTCCTTAACCATAGGACTGTATTTCAGCAATGGTTATGTGAATATCCAAGTCTGGCTCCCATTAAGACACGGCCACCACTTCCTAACTTGCCACGGAAGGACCTGAGTAGCACTGAACTCAGGACACATTCAAAACTATATTAGCATGTCATTAGATGATTTGGCTCTCTCTACTAGCCCATGGGGATAAGATGACTGCCTCCTAATCCTGACAGGTCCTAACTTGTTCTAACTTGACAGAGAATTCAATTCATAAACACATGTCTTAATTGGATTAGGCTCTTCTAGTTGCAATTCAAATCTCAGGTTGTACGCAGGTTACATGTCCTCCAGCTACAAAGAAACGCTGGGCAATTTGGTTTCTAATGACTTTTCAACCAGTTGTTGTTGCCATGTGCCTTCAAGTTTCCAACTTACGGAGACCTTAAGGAGACCCTATCATGGGGTTTTCTTGGCAAAATTTGTTCAGAGGGAGTTTGCCTTCCTCTAAGGCTGTGAGAGTATGACTTGCCCAAGGTCATCCTGTGTATTTCCATGGCTGACTGCAGATTCAAAGCCTGCCCCAACACTCAGACCAGGCTCTTTCACCAAGTATACCTCCTAAAACCTGTAGCTTTGTGAAGTTCCTCTTTACTTCTGTTTTGTGCTTCCAAAAGAACTTGCGACAGATCCATCTAAGTGCTGGGTTGTGTAATTTTATAATAATAAATCCAGTCAGCCATTGTTGCTTGTTCAGGTCAGCACTACCACTGCTACGTGCAACCAGGGATTTGCATATCCCTCTAGCTGTACCTTATCCAGTTAAGTCCACAATCTTCTTCCACACTCCCATTTTAATACTAACCCAAGGCAGATTCTCTGACTTTAGTATCAAAGCAGTGTTTGCCTCATCCCAGTTTTGTTAAAATGTTAAAATGCCCAATGAAGAGTTCTATGAAATCAAATCTGACTTGCTGTTTTGTGACATTTTGCCTGGCCTGGATAAAAACATACTGTTCAACTGTTTTGAAACAGCATGACAAAGTTCAAAAGTATATAGATAAAAAAAATGACAACATTAAATCAAGTTCTTCTTAATTATATATATGTTTAGCTTTCTGTTGAGGAGGTTCAGAATGTGGGTCTTCCACTGGTTCTTATGTTACCCACTGCCCTTTTTGCTTAAAGGCATTTCTATAAACTGTAGCTGGTATGGAAATACAGCAGGAAAAAGCTGGATTAATCAAGCACAGTAAATCAAGTGAATAAAAGGACCTAGTCATCTCTGAAATGGAAGGGGGTGGTTATATATCTCAAATCCTTAGATAACTAGTGCCTTCCTTATTTTCAAGATTATTTGCTAGTGGTTTACAGCTACTTAACATTTCTGCAAAGCCACTTCCCATCTTCCTAGACTTTATCATAAATAGGTTGACTTCAGGAGTCATGAATCTTATAAAGTGGACTTCAGCCTACAAAAGCCTGTTTCAATAAATTTGTTATTAAGATGTTACAAAATGCTTACTCAAAAACTTCTACAGGGTGCAGCTGTTAGTCTGTGGCAGCAAGCACAAAATTTTGTGGCACCTTGAAAACAGCAAGAAAGTCAGCACAGTGTAGTTGATTGAGTGCTAGACTAAGATTCTGGGAGACCAGAGTTTGAATCCTTGCTCAGCCATGGAGACCCACTGAGTGGCTTTGGGCAAGTCACACTCGCTGAGCCTCAGAGGAAAGCAATGGCAAACCCCCTCAAATCTTACCAAGAAACTCCTGTGATATGTTTCCCTTAGGGTTGCCACAAGTCAGAAATGAGCTGAAAGCACACAACAACCAGCAAAGGCAACAAATGTATTACTAACCAAAAATAAGCCATGCTGGTTTGTAACAATAGTTACAAAATCCACAGTCAGACAATACCTTTATTGTTGTTGTTGTGTACCTACAAATTGTTTCCAACTTATGGGGAACCTATCACAGGGTTTTCTTGGCAAGATTTCTTCAAAGAGGGGTTGCCTTTGAGTTTCTCTGAAGCTGAGAGAGTGTGATTTGCCCAAGGTCACCCAGTGGGTTTCCATGGCTGACGGGGGACTTGAAACTTAGTCTCCAGAGTCATAGCCCAACACTCAAACCACTACAACACTCTGTCTCTCTGTACTTTTATTAGGACCAACTTAATGTGCACAAAAATGTGGGCAAGCATTTAAAATTTCTAGATATCTAAATCAATCAAGATGTTACAAAATTCAGAAACTGGAAAGAGGGATACAAATTATTTCTCTGGATGGTCTCAAATATAAATATACACGACAGCTAGTACAGGCTAGCACCCAAGTCTACAACTCGTATTCCATTCCATTTTAAGATGGAATGCAGAGTTCATTATTTCAACATCACAGTAAGCCTACTCTCGCCCCAATTCATCTCCTACAATAAAAACATCTGAAGTTCCTCAGAGCTTGCCCACACTTTTGTGCACATCTGCCCAACAGAGGTATTGTATGAAGTCGATTGTTTTGCAGTAAACTTCACATCAGATTCCTAGAGTGTTACCCCAAATTAGAAAGTGCTTACACTCATATACATTGCTGTGGGGCAGGGGAATACATAAACTTCATATGGCCAGCAATGTGTTTGTTTCTGAAAATTTAGGGCAAAACTTAACACATCTGGAAAAACTAATGCTATTCCACAAAAGTCTGTATCACTATTAGCTCCAAGTATGGGTTCTACCCCACAATCACCACAGTCTAAGTGGGAGAAATAAAGTCTAAGGACTGTGTCCTTGTATATTTTTAAATGTCATAACTACATACGCACAAGTGCGCACACTACACACACACACACACCCAGTGCCAATCTCCATATTAAATGCCTCCCCATCCTCAATTGCCAGAACAGATTAAAGCCACCTCTTCATCACAGCCAGACATTCTCAATAGGAACACATAAAAGTATCATAAATACCCACTGAGCAATCCAAGGCTCACACTGCAATTCCCAGACCCTTTTATATTGCTTAGAATTTTCACATGTTTAGACCTACAGTACATATATCAGCTGGTATCATCGAGTGGAAGGCTTCAAATAGCCCAAAGGGAGAAGGAGAGTGCCTTCTTTACCTCTGTAGGCAAGATACTGCCCCCACTGCAAAATCCTTCCCTCATTTCATAGAACGTCTCCTATTCGGATCACTGAATCAAGACTTTCACACGTTTCGTCTACTACTCGGGAACCGATCCCAAGAAAGAAGACATACATACGTGCGGGCTAGAGGCGAATGGAGCCCGCTTGTACAAATGCAGAGCTTTACGATTTCCCAAACGCCCACCAGCGCGGGTCCGATCCACCAACATAAGAGTGTCGCAAAATCAGCGCATCTCCTCTACTTCCAAGTTTCTTCCAAGGGACACGTCCCTGCGTGTACATTGCAACACCAAGGCATATGCACTCTTATCGTCTTTCCCATCCTCCTCCTCCTCCTCCTCCTCCTCTTCCTCTCTCTCTCTCCCTGTCGCCTACTTTGAAGTGTAAGCTCCTTGGGAGCACAGAACTTGGCCATTTCCGCACTAGGCTGTTATAGCACGATTATTCCACTTTCAACATCCGACGGAATCCGGGTCCCTCCCTAAACCGCAAACTCCAGGATTCCGTTGGATGTTGAAAGTGGAATAATCGCGCTATAACAGCCTAGTGAGGAAATGGCTCTTGCTGCTGCTGTTTCCGACAGCATACTGTCAGGACCGTTTAAAGCACTGATCGCGCGGTAAGAACAGCCAAACCCAGGCTGGGCACCATCGCCCCACAAGAAACTGCCACCGCTCGCCCCTACCGCCGGTTTCATTCTTACTAGCTGTGCGCCCCTTCTTCCAGTAACCGTGAAACCGCTCCTAAAAAAGAAAAGTTTCCTCCTTTTTCGGGTGCAATCCTACCCACGCTCACCTGAGAGTGTACGCTCCTTTTAAGCCGGGGGGGGGGCTGAGTGTCCCCTAAACCCAGGCCCGCGTTGGGAGACTTCCAGGGGACCCTTGGCGCGGTCTCCCTCCGTGGGGGGCGAGCCCACACTTCAACCTGAGGACACCCCGCCACCCACCCACCGCCAATAACCGCACTGCCACGGAGGAGGGGGGGAGAAAACGACTGGAGGGACCAACGCCTTCCCTTCCTCCGAGAAAGCTTCCTCGCTCCGGTTCCCCGTCCGGTTGCGGCGCCAGACAGGGGGCTCCCCTCGTCTCCTGGGAGCGCGCGAGGACGGGACCGCGCGCCCTTTCCCGCCCATTTGCCCGGCTACCGTGAGGGGGTCTCTCTCTCACACACACACACACACACACACACTCTCTCTCTCTCTCTCTCTCTCACCGCAGGTAGCTGCCAGTCGGGTGCTGGTTGTAATGCTCCGGTTGCGTGTGCCAAAACAGCATCTTCTTCTCCTCCTCCTCCTGTTGCTGCCTCCTTCACTCGGCAACCCCGACCCCCGGGAAGTGCGGAGAGTCTCCCGACGCGAGGCGGGCTGGGCAACCCGAAGCCGCGGAGGAAGGCGGAGGACAGCGGCCGCGGGAGGCACTCGGCGGGCAAGAGCCGCTCGGCGCGCTTTTATGGGGCGGCCGCGTGATCCGCTGGGTGGAAGCCGCTCCCAGGCGCTGCTGAGGTCAGCCGCGGGCTCCTTCCCTGCCGCCGTCTTCCCGCCCCGCCGCGATTGGGCACCGGGCCCGGGGGCGGCTGCTGCCCGCGGCGGCGCAGGTGGAAGAGCCGAGGAGGAGCCACGGAGAGGGGCGCTGGGAGGGGACGGGGTCGCCTCGTGGGCTGCCTCCTCCCGAAGAAAGTGTCCCCCGCGCCCCCTCCGCTTCCTTTGGGGCCCCTGTTTCGGTTGGTTCCTCTTGCCGTGTGCCTGCAAGTCGTTTCGGACTTATGGTGACCCTGTCACAGGGTTTTCTTGGCGACATTGGGTCCGAGGGGATTTTGCCTCCCAGGCTGAAAGAGAGTGACTTGCCCAAGGACTCCCAGTGGGTTTCCATGGCCAAGAAGGGATTGGAACCCTGGTCTCCAGAGTCGTAGTTCAACGCTCAAACCATTACACCGCACTGGCTCTCTTAGTACTATTAGTATTCCACAAAATCGTTTTAACTTACTTTCTTCCTCAAGCCTTCCAGGTCAGAGATGGGCAAAGTGTGGTCTTGAGGCCACATGTGACCCTTTCAGAGGCCCTCGACCTCTTCAAACTTCTCCGACTAAAGTACTTACAGAACCGTAGGACTGGAAGAGACCACAACTGCCACGGAGTCCAACCCCCTACCGTGCAGGAAGGCATACTCAAAGCACCCTCAGCATATGGCCATCCAGCCTCTGTTTAAAAACCTCCAAAGAAGGTAACTCCATCACACTTAGAGGCAGCATATTCCTCTGTTGAACAGCTCTTACCATAAGGAACTTCTTCGTGATGTTTAGGTGAAACTCTTTTCCTGTAGTTTGAATCCATTGCTCCATGTCCTAGTCTCTGAAGCAGCAGAAAACAAGCTTGCTCCATCTTCAACATGACCTCCCTTCAAATATTTAAACATGATTATCATGTCACCTCTTAATCTTCGTCAGGCTAAACGTACCTTACTCCCTTAGCTGCTCCTCATAGGACATGGTTTCCAGATGCTTCATCATTTTGTGCACCTTTCCCCACCCTGGACACTGGTTAACATGTTTTAAAAACTTTTTTTTTTCAAAACCAGAACTGGACCTCCACCTTTTTCTGCACTCCAGGGGAGTTATTTTCGGCAATCCCAGTGGCCCCTGGGGGTTCCTGAGATCAAAAATTAGCACATGGACCCATTGCAATAGGATAACACCAGTCTCACCCACTCTACATAGGAATTTTTAATTCAAATTTCTTCCTTGCATAGCGTATTTTAACCTGAGCTGCCCAAGGCTGAATTCACCCTATAGCAGATTGGCAGAGACTGAAAAGTTACTTTTAAGAAGAATGGATATAATGATGTACTAAAGCTTCAGGTAAGTGAGTAAGATGAAGCTGTGGCAGCCAACTTTACCAGGCTGTTACAGTGGATACACTGGTGAATTTGGCCTTAGGAGACCCAAGGCCAGCACCTCTGTGGCCTGGAAGAAATTCTCATTGGTCTAAAAACTATTTCACAGGAAGATCGAGACAGCCTGTGTTATTGTTTTCCTGAGGCTCCATGAAGAGAAGGACTTTTACAAACCATTCTCTAAAATACTGATAGTAACAAATTACCAGTAATAGCGTGATAATTACAGATAATTCCTGGCATAGCCTGGAAAGTTACTTCAGAGAAGAACAAACAAAATGGCTTATGAAGTAAGCAGTGCTAGGATAATGCCCTGAGTCCAGAGCATCATCCTACCAACTGTTCTCTTAAGAATGGCATGAGTATGTCATTCTGTTTGTTCTTCTCCAGGGTAACTTTAGAAGCTCTGAAGCACATTTTCTTGGTGCACTGGCATGAAGACATGTTTTCTCAGTTGACCCAGCCAACCTTACCCAGGAGTACAACAGCTAGCTGTAGTTGTAGCTGTAAAGAGACAACCTGTAGAAAAATAGTATCCATCATTGTATGGGCTGGACTAGCCCTGTGAATTGGATACACCACAGCTTTTGAGCAAAGTTACGCAGGTGTCAGAGCAGTACGTGCTGAGTGCAGCTGTAGCTGTTTGTAGCCACAGGCACCCAATCTGATACACTTCTTCGCTACATAAGGAGGGAGGAGAAGGCCCTAGAATTTTCTCTCTCAACTGCATCCATTGTAACAGATAACCCAAATGTAAATAACATACTGAAAATGGCTTATTTCCTTGTTTAAGTGGGAGGAAAAAGAACTGGCAATCCTAAGAATCCTAAGGGGTGAAAAGAATCCCATAGTCAACATAGCTGTCAAATGCCATTTCCACACTCGACTGTTATAGTACTATTATTCCGCTTTCAACATCCTATGGAATCCTGGGGTTTGCAGTTTAACGATGGGCCGGCCACCCCTCCCTCAGCTGCAAAGCCCAGAATTCCACAGGATGTTGAAAGTGGAATAATAGTGTTATAACAGTCTAATGCGGAAATGGCCAAAGAAGCGAGAGTGTGGTCTCTTAGAGAGGAGAAACAGTCCCAATAGTCCTTCACCAGAGTCAAGTGGACATCTCATGTGCTTGTAGGCAGGAATCAGCAATGAAGTGCTGGGGGATAATTGCTGTGTGTATGCCATATAGGTTGCCCGGTGCCCCATTAGGCACACCTGATAACCCTCTCTGGTCACAAGTGCTACTTTAAGAGCAACTTTAAGAGTTGCTGATCTCTGAATGTGGAATGGAGGGGTGCACATTTTGTCCCCCAGTAGCAAAATGTACCAAATTGCCACAATCATGTAGCATGGATACAATATGAGTTTCTGCAGGAGCTGCCACCTTCTTTCCTCCAAATGCATTTGGGCTTTGATGTAACATTGCAGAAGTTACACCCATTGAAGCATGGGGTCATCAGGTTGCTGCTTAGGGGGAGCAGAGGCATCTAATTAGAGTCTCCTCAAGCAGCTGCCAGGCTTGGCTCACAGTTTTGCCCTGGGTCACTCCAGGAAAGAATAGCCACACCTAGCACAGCATTGCCCATAGCCCTAATGCCCACTTCCCCCAGGTGAGTTCTTTGAAGCCCACAGATCAAAGTTGTTGTAGGTCTCTTTGCCCTTTCAACCTTGGAGCCAGCCCTGGAACTTAGAAAACTGAGCAACAACGTGAGCAAGATCTTCATCAGTTATTGCAAGTGGAGAAGTAAAGAGTTATGCTTGTTACCCTAAAGCAAGGCTTTCCAAACAGTGTGCCATAACTCGTTAGTGTGTCGCCTGAAGTGTGTAGGTGTGTCTCCTACAATCTTGGAAATGGATGTTATTATTTATAAATCATATATTTTAAAAATATATGAAAGGTTTTCATGAGATATGTTGTGTCCCCATACATTTCGCTATTACAATTTGTGTAGGTATCTCTTATAAGGGTTTAGTTTAACCTCCGGTTTGGTAGTAACACTGAATTACTGTGTCACGAAATGATGCATGTCTAAAAAGTGTGTCACCAACATGAAAAGCTTGGAAAGCCCTGCCCTAAAGTGTAGGAGGATAGCAGACCAGTAGGACCAGAACTTAGAAATGATGGTTTAGGGAGATTCTGGAACTTGTACTCCCCAAAAGTAATTTTTCCAAACTCTAGCATTACTTTCATGATCTCAGTTTCTGTGCAAAACACCACGGTGAGCAAATTTTCTCACCATTACAACTGCTTATGCTTCCATACTGAGGCTGTGTTTTCCAAGGTGGCTTCTCCCACTTTTTAAATGCAGAAACATCGGGAACTATATTTTGCTATGCTGACAAACTGATTCCTAAGTGAACTCTCCAGAGAGGTGCACTGAGTAGGTATAAAGCAACAATACACAGAAGATTTGTTCATTGTTTTGGAACCTGGATTGTAGTGCAATCCATCATCAAGACACCCTAGATATTGATAAGGACCTCCCCACATCGCTCATAAGATGCAGAGAAGGAAGTGCCATTTATAGAGCCCAAGTGCTGTAGGAGAGAAAAAGCAGCCAGGCCACTTTGCCCCACTGCTCTCCTCTTCTGCAGTACCTTAGCTTAACAGTGGCTTTCTGCGGCACCAGCAAGTTATCTCCCCAAGGAGATCTTCCTCTGCCAAGCAAGCCTAACTATGTAATGTATCAGACATCGAGCATAACTAAAGAATGGAAGTGCTGGGCTGTGTTTTCATGAAGGATTATGACGTCAAAAAAGAAAAAAAAAGCATTGTGCCTTTCCTTTAAACAACGTGTTGTGAAAAAGAAATATTTAGAGAATGGATAAGTGTTTTGTTTTTAGAATGTTAGGAAGACAGCACTTGGTGGGGAATATGGATGCCAAATTTCATTTGCTGTTCTCAAGTTAGTTATTATCTTGATTTGGAATGTAAATACAATGTTTACATTTACAAAGTCTCAACGGTAGTTACAGGAGTTGGCACAACTAATCAGGAAAAAATAATTTAAAGGAGAACAACCAATCTTATTGCCTTTAGCACTTTCTTTCTCTGAAGATTTCTCTAATATCATGACTAAATTAATGTAGGGCAGAAACAGAAAATTGCAAATGGGCACATGGTGTGAGCGAAAGTCAAAAAATACTTGTGAGATGCATGCTGTTAATGTATGCTAGCTACCATCTCTTGAATTCTTGATGCAGGACATCAAATAGCCAAAGACTCTTTTTCTTACAAGATCAAGAACCCAGTTGAGAGGGCCTCTTTAACAGTACTGAAGCAAACATGCACTTAGGATAAAAGAGCTGATGTCTCTGGCTCAAGACAAAAGTGGTTCCGAATTCACACCTGGATTTTATACTTTAAACAAATGTAAGATCAAACTTACTGTCTTTCTTAGGCCATTTCTGCACTACACAGTTATAACATTATTATTCCACTTTCAACGTCCCATGGAATCTTGGAGTTTGCAGTTTACTGAGACCAAAGAGTTCTCTGGCTGAGAATTCTCAATGCCCTTCTCTAAACTGCAAACCCCACAATTCCATAGGATGTTGAAAATGGAATAATAGCACTGTAATATAGTGCGAAAATGGCCTTACTTTCAACATGTCTCAAATTTCCTCCAACTAAATATAAAGCATGGTGTAGTGGTTTGAGTGTTGGTCTAGGACTTCCAGAGATCAGGATTCAAAACTCCTTTTAGCTATGGAAATCTACTGGGTGGCCTTAGGAAAGTCACACACTCTCAGCCTTAGAGGAAGGCAAAGGCAAACCCATTCTGAACACATCTTGCCAAGAAACCCCTATGATAGGTTCACTTTAGGGTTGCTAGAAGTCAGAAACAACTTGAAGGCGCACAACAACAACAAATATAAAAGTGGATCATGTGACAGAGACGTGTTTGTATGTTTGTAGATTCTCCATCCTCCATTCTGTCCTGGGACATTACTGCTAACAATATGCAGTCAGCATTAAGACGATCTTTTCCTAATTTCCCATCATCTTGTACCTATATGTTTTTTGTCATATCCTGCATGATCTCCTATCCAAGTTTCTTCACTTTTGTCTGGCTTAAGATACCCTATGTCTTATACTATTTTGGAATGGGGGGGGGGGGGTTCTTAGAAATAAAACCATATTCACCTTTTTCAAACATATTTAACATTTGAAACAGAAATCCAGGAGCCAGAAATGTTTGTGGGGAGGCATTAAAGATATGTAAAGGTAACAGCAAAATAAGGAAGACCAAGTTTATGTTTGCATTACATGATTTGATTGATTACATTTGAAATTCCAGCAACATTAAGAAGTAAGTACCAAGTGTAAGTACAAACAATTCAAAAAGAATATTAAAAAGCTGCAACATGTCCAGAGGAGGGCAACCAAAATGATAAAAGGGTCTGGAAACCATGCCCTATAAGGAATGGCCTAGGGAGCTGGGTATGTTTAGCCTCAAGAAAAGAAGGTTAAAAGGTGTCATGATAGCCATGTTTAAATATCTGAAGGGATGTCATATGGAAGATGGGGCAAGCTTGTTTTCAGCTCTCCAGAGACTAGGACATAGAACACTGGATTCGAATTACAGGAAAAGAGATTCCGCCTAAACATTAGGAAGAACTTCCTGACAGTAAGAGCAGTTCAGCAGTGGAATATACTGCCTTCTTGTGTGGTGGAGTCTCCTTCTTTGAAGGTTTTTAAACAGAGGTTGGATGGGCACCTGTCAGGAGTGCTCAGATTGTGTAATCCTACATAGTCGGGGGTTGGACTAGATGGCCCCTAGGGTTTCTCGCAACTCCATGATTATATATCTAAATGCTAGTTAGTCATTCTAATGCCCTGGCACTCATTGGCAAGGCTGAAAAAAGATTCATAGAAATAATTCTATTTACTACTATGTACTTATTGGCAGCACAGTATCTCCTAAAAGTGAAAGGGTGACAGCTAGTAATCTTAGTCAGTAACCAGTCACCCCTCTGGCTTTTGAGATCATTACCAAGGCAGAGTTGGCACGTTTGCCCCCGGATGTGGTTGGACAGAACCTCCTAGCAGGTCCAGCCAGCATGGGCAGTGGAGAGGGCAGAGGTTGAGAGAGTTCCTTTTGCACTGCAGCTCCCAAAATCCCCCACTTAGGCTACTGGTTTTTGGGAGCTGTAGCCCAAAACAACTTTTCCAACTTGTGGATGAGGGATTATGGGAGTTGCATTCCCACTGCTCATGCCTTTCACTAGAGTGTGGCCCATGCATTAGAAACTTTCTTTTAAATGCTTTGCTTGTTCTTGTTTGCTTGGTTTAATGAAAGCTGAAATTCTCAGAAACTTGGATTCTCCACCCCAGAGCTTTCCACACTTTTCATGTTGGTGACACACTTTTTAGACATGCATCATTTCGTGACACAGTAATTCAGTTTTACTAGCAAACCAGAGGTTAAATTGACTTTGTACTAATACAGACAGTTTAGCACTTGATTCTTCAGCAGTTTCCTCTACAGCTGCTACATTTTGTTCATTGCAAATGTCATCTTCGCCAGCTTTTCATTTCTTAATCAGAAACTTATCCATTTTAGGGGTAATTCAACGGCAGCGTAAGTAACTAAATAAGAAAATAACAGCACTCTACTCTCTCAATGATAAAGTGTAAGAACAATCCCTTGTGGTTCACACCTACAGAGCCCCCGCGCCTTTTCACTTCAACTCTTTCCAACGGATCAGGCATGCGCAGTATGCAGAGGCCTAGCTAGGGTGGGGAAAGGCAACCCCCTCCCACCCGGTCCTGATCACTCCCATCACTCTTGCCGGGGAAAGGCTCCAACAAGAGCAATGGCAGCAGTCAGGCTCGGGGGGGGGGTCTTTCTCAACTGAGAAGGCGACACACTAACACACTACAGGCAACACACTAATGTATCGTGACACACTGTTTGCAAGGTCCTGCTCTACCCAATATAACAGCCAATATTTTTGTAAAATAATGGCATACCCACAGTGCTAGTAAACACAAAAATCTACATATAAGACAGAGTAGATAAAATTTACATTAAAATTCTTTTACCCTTATATTCAGAGCTCACGTCAGAAGCTTTTGGTGTGCCAGCCTGATGGTCCGTGTCATGTGGATTGGTTTCCTCCCATTGAAGTCAATAGGTAATAATCCCAAGCGATTGGGTCACTATGGCCTGGATCTGATGTCATCAACATGTTTAAGCAGTTTAACAGTTCCATAGTGCTCACATGTGCAGGCATGCTCTGCTTTATTCCACATGTGGATGTTGCATTTCATGATGAGTACCATTCGCATGGTGCCAGATGCAGGCAATCTGGTTTAACTAAACCAATAGTTCTTCTTATCCTTCCATCATCCAGTTGGATCTCAGCTGAGCCAGATCTCTGTTGACTTTACTGTAAGCTACCCTGAGATCCTCAGTTAAAGGATGGGATGTAAATATTTTAATCAATAAACATATAAACAAATAAACAGAGTAAGAGGGAAGATTTAAGAATTACAAATCTGGCTTTTGCATGTGACGAAGAAGATTGTGTCCATGAAAACATATGCTAGGCATATTCACTGGAATCCTATATGACCTTTTACGTAATGCAACTAGCAGAGGCTCTAAGAAACCTAGGCCCTTTTTGCATGGCATCTGAAATTTGCATTAGCCACGCTTCACTCCTCCTTGCAGAGCCACGTTACCACATGACATTCTCGCCAATCAGGTGCTGTCCCAGCTGCAGGCAGTGCTAATCCCAAATTTTTTCATTTTCGGGAGAAAACCGAAAATAACCAGCCTTTCTCACAACAATCGCAGGAGCTGCGGCCATGCGCAGACTCCATCTAGCATCTTTCTGGGAATGACCCGGGAGTGGGCAGGGTGTGGGCAGTCTCTTTCCATCCCTCACTCAGCAACTCCCAGGGGAAGCTCTGCCCAGCAGCAGGCCAGCTGCTGCGCTTGTTGTATCGCCAAACACCACAGGACATGTTGCCCAGGAAGGTCACCCCGGGGCTGGCGTCACTGCCCACACTCGTGACAACATCAGCCCCCAGGATCTGGCTGACTTACACTTTTTTTAAAAAAAAAAGTCAGCGCTACTATTAGCATGGTAGCCAGCAAAAAATAAAAAACTCAGACCAATCAGGGCAGTGGGGCGAGGATGAGGCGGAACCTGGGAGTGGCCCAGGATGCTGAGCTGCAGAACAGGCACCAGGTGCAATCTGGTGCTGTCTTGCAAATGCCCAGGTGCCTGCGGAATACAAGTGGCTGCATACAGAACCTAATCCGCCATTGGCGATCCCACGATGGCGTTGGAACATCCTGCAGTTGAGGTATGGTGTGAAAAGGGCCCTAGTCATGAAATTCCAAAAATGCATACAGGACGCCAGCAAGAGAACCTAATGTGCATTTGTGCCCGGTGCTCATTGGGAGCAATGCAATATGCATGAGGACTGATGCAATGGGAATCAGTCCTATTGAGCGTTGATCCCATTGTGCATCGGGTACCAATCTGCATCAGGCACTTTGCTGGCTTTGCTATGTAGTAATGTAACAGCAGCCCTCTACCAGATGCGGTCATTGTGCAACTGTGAAATTCTAATTCCCACAGATGCAAGACCACTTACAAAGAAGCAATGCTCCAACAAGATTTCAGACTTCATCTTCCTACCTAGTGCTAAAGATGCTACAGGATTCCTTTATGTCTTTTTATGCTAAAACACACGAATAGAACTATTTCTTTGAAATCCAGCTATGTTCCTGAAAAAGACAGCTGATATCCTGAAAAAAAGTGGCTGTTTTAGCTCTGGCCTGCTTTGTTGCATAATTTCAAATAATAAAAGTTCCAGTGGTTTGCCTTGGACTATGCCCCCCAGCCCAAATTCAACAAAATCTGATAACCTCTTTGAGCTGCAGTTGGGTTTTTATCATACCACCTCTAAGAAAACACTGATATTGTTCCAGAAAACAGATCGTAACACCCAATCCCTAAGAATCCCTGGCAGCAGTCCCATTCACCTGGTGAGAGTAGGACAGGGAACTCTATGTTGGCACCTTTGAATTTGCTTTGGCTGGCTTAACATACATCCATGCGGAAAGAGGAAATTCGTGTCCATTATAAAATGCTGACTGTCAGGCTACCTGGAAGATCTATGGGAAGAACAAATTCTTATCACATCTCCCAATTATATGGCAAGTTGGTAACCAACAGTATTCTGGAATCTCACTGAAATGGGCTATCATGTTTCAAAGCTATTGTCGTTATTGTTGTTGTTGTGTGCCTCCAAATCATTTCCAACTTATGGTGACCCTAAGGCAAACTTATTGTGGGGTTTTCTGGGGGCTGAGAGTGTGTGATATGCCCAAGATCATCCAGTGGGTTTTCATGGTCAAGCTGGGAATTCATCCTGGTCTCCAGGGTCAGAGTCCAGCTCTCAAAACACTACACCACGTTGGCTGTACCACCTGGGAAACAAATATTGAAACTGAGTTATTTCACAGAAGTGGCTGTGTTGTCTAAATATATGCCTATGACTTCCTAGGCTGGCAGAACCTGTATCCCTTTACTATGCTATTTTTTTCCTTTTAACATTTAATTTGGCTGTTAGAGCTTATATAATAACAGCTAAATCTGGAGGTAAGTTATCTAAACTATAATTGAATGCATAGCTTGTATATCCATTTACTTGCCTTCACCACTCTTTCCAAAACCCTGCTACTTCCAGCTGTGTATAGACTACTATACTCAAAAATATAAGTCAAATACACAAGACAGAGAGAGCACATTTTTCTATACTCAAAATATGTCACATTGTTTGTAGGTGTCCATGGCCACTTGGATAGCAGCTAACACTAATACTCTGGAAGTTTGATTTAGAATTCCTGTATTTTTATTAATCATGTGAGAAATTTAATCTTGTGCCACCTTAATTCTTAATTGAAAAGCACTTCATAATGTTAAACACAAATATCTGAGCTAAAGTTTGGTATCTGTACCAACTGAAACGACAGTGTAGACCGTAGGCTTACAGTTTCTGGAGCTGATCTCATTTTGTACAAGATTGATTTGTGACATGGGTCCTGCTTCTGCTACAAGGAACGTAACAAAAAATACACCTAAAAAAAAACAACAGCAATCCCAACATCTCTGAAGGCTTCACAGTTTGGACAACGTGAAAGCAAAAAACCAAAACCAAAAACTTTTTTTTTTATTAAAAAGATATGGCAGGCCAGGGAAGGAGCAGTGAGGATAAGAGGCAGATAATGCGATCTCTGTCTAGCAGCTTTGGGCAGAGTTCTAATGGCCAGGAACTGGGTGCTCCCCTTCGTCCATCAGGTGCCACCATCAGAAAGGGGGGAGGGTGACACCAAAATGACTGCCTGCCTCTTCTTTCTTCCCCTCCCTCCACAAGAGCCCATATTGTTTCATGTAGAACAACCACCCCCATTTTTCTTATGACTGTACAAGACCCCCGGTGCCTTCACATACACAGAGCCAGGTGGGTAGATCATCAGATTTTCTCCTATGAGTCCCAATAATAATACAATAAGGAAACATGGTTAGCTGGAGTTACAATTTCCCAAATAAAGAATGAGGACAGTACAAGGCAGTATTTAGCCCCTTCAGTGATATAGGATTAGCCATATAAGGGAAGTATTGATAGAGAATCAGCAGAAAGAAAGAGATAAAAGTTAGAGTAGGCATATTTACTTATTTCAAGGGAAAAGAAGAAAGTTTCAACTTTTGTTTTTCGTAATCTCTTGGAAAGTCTCATAGGATAGTGGCTACTTGGGTCTCAGAGACTTTTGACCATCAGTGGGGTAATCATCCTCCATATGGGGACAAAGACCACAGCAGGGATACAGTTGGTCCTTCACATTATCTACAGTTAGGGGCTCAGGACCCTTGCAAAAGTGAAAAAATGGCAAATATCAAAATGTGTGTGTGTGTGTGTGTGTGCATATTGGAAAAGGGCTGAGGCATGGTGGAGAGAACAGACACCCAGGGTCTAAACCAGGTCAGTGAAAGGGGATGGATCTGCATGGTAGCTCTATACTTCCTCTTTCTTGACTATCTCCTTCCTTAGCTGGGGGGGTGGGCATGGGGACAGGTTTGTGATGCTGAGAAATTGGATGGCGATCCATCCTTAGCTGGCCAGGATGCAGCTGGTGGAGGAAGAGGAGAACCAGAGGCAGGTTTTTAAAATGCTGCATGGCCTGATCAGAGCTGCTGAGAGGGAATGTTCTTCTGGAAAAGAAGTGCCTGAGGTGGGGGTGCGGGGCAAGGGTTGAAGAAACTCACAAATAAAAGAATCCGTGAAAGTCAAACCTGCAAATGTGGAGGGCTGACTATAGTTGCTTTCTGCCCATGTAGACTAAGGCAGTCATGGGGACTGATGACAAACCTGTTTTTAGGATCCCTTGAGCCTCATATGATCAAGAATTGCAGCTGCCACTGGAGAGTTTGAAATGGAGGGCCGTGGAGCAGTGGGCCATTCTGCACAACAGTGTTATAGTGCTATTATTCCACTTTCAACATCCTGTGGAATTCTGGGGCTTGTAGTTTACTGAGGCCAAAGAGCTCTCTGGCTGAGAAGTCTAAATGCTCCTCTCTAAACTGCAAACCCCAGGATTCCACAGGAGGTTGGAAGTGTAATAATAGCACTATGACGCTGTATACGGAAAAGTCCAGTGCTTCTTCTGAATTCCTGTCACATAGAAAATAGCAAACGTAGAGAGAGGTAAGTGTTTGAAGAAATAACCATATTCTTCTGCTACACCATAAAAAGGAAAAAAGGGTGAAGGGGGAATTCTAGCAGCACCTTTAAGATGAAGAGATTTATTTTAACATGAACTTTAATTGTCTGAAGAAATGGGCTGAAATCCACGTGCTGAAATAAATCAATTTTAAAAATAATACTATGATTCTTTCCCAACACATGTATACACATGTGCACAGAGGAGGAGGCAAAGAAAGGAAGCCAGCTATCGGTTGGATCTGTCAGGCTCAGAACCCAACAAAGGGCTAGCAAAATGTTTAGACCTTAGTTTGGGCCTGATAGGAGTAAACCACTGAAAGGGCAGCCAATAGTATTTCCTACATTCAAAAGTGGGTGATACGTTGAGTACCTTTTTGGAAGAGGTATCTATGAGGAAAGATGTATGTTTGTCATATAATTGTCTTCACTGAAATATTTTGTATTTAGCATGCTTTATTTGGCAATTTGTAATTGGAAGGTTAGTGTCAGTTTCATTTGATTGCTGAGGCATGCTTCTTTGAAGAAATCCTGCTGTGTGAAGAGGAACCAGTTTGTCACAGGGAATATGCTTTCTTCTTTAATGTCTGACCCACATTCAGGCCACTTACTCCCACTGTCGGGCACATGCTTTCTGAATCTCTGAGTGATGCATATATGTCTGTAGTTTCAATGTTGTGATTATATACACAATATATACACCCCTTGAGAATTTCAGACAAGTAGCTGAGGTCCCAGTGTTTTTGGGCAGCCCTATTAGAACAGATAGTGCAGCAGACATATGTGCATCATTCAGAGATTCATCGAGTATGACGTTCACTTTAGTAGATAAAACAGTAAGGAGGATTAAACAGAAAGGAACTTTTTAGGCGTGTAAAGATGCATTCAGCCCCAGAGAATGGGACAGTGTCTGGAATAGATCACAAGAATGATTCTGGGTGGGTTTAAACAAAATATTAAATAGCTTAGCTCCTGGAATAAATAAACACCCTCAATAGGTTTCTGGCTGCATAACCGAAAGTGGCTGGCTAGTTAAGCATTACAAAGTGGTGCCTCTAAGTTAAGTTGATGGTTCTTAAAACAAAAGGGACCACGAGAGATATCCTGGGAGTCTATCTAGAGGTGAGAAAACTACAGTTAGAAAACTAAGATTGGTGCACATCTGCTATCAGGGCTTTAGATTAGCCAATTACCTGATTAAGATGATGACTTGTCTCTCAGGAAGGTGTCTGCCTTATCTGGAGTGCCCATTCTTTGCGTGCTCTCCAGGGTGATGTGTTCATAGCGGTTGTGAGAGCACTACATACTCAGAGGCCCTAGTCCCCGCCTAACAACACTAACACCTTGGGCCCTTCCGCACTACACTGTTATGGTGCTATTATTCCACTTTCAACATCGTATGGAATCCTGGGGTTTGCAGTTTAGGAAGGAGCATTTAGAAATCTCAGCCAGAGAGCTCTTTGGCCTGAGTAAACTACAAACTCCAGAATTCCACAGCATACTGAAAGCGGAATAATAGCACCATAACAGTGTAGGGCAAAAATGGCCTATGTTTCCTTCTAAGCCTTGCTTGGGTGTTTACCTGAAGAAATGTAGGGCTGATAATGGGGACAAAGATATGAAAACTCCTTCCCCAGGGACCTGCAAATAAATTAGACTGCTATTTGTTGAATGCAAAAGTTTGAAGGAGGCTTTGCAACTGCAGGGGGCTAAAAGCAGTTACAAACGTTCTGCAAGCAGAAAGCCAGATAAAATTCTTACCCCTCTTTCCCTAGCACTGAAAGCTCTGGAGCCAAATACCTTGTTCAAGGAGCAGTATACTGTATCTACCATTTGTCAAGGTCTATATTACTCTTGCAGGATACAGCTCAGGCCGTTTCCACACTAGACTGTTATAGTGCGATTATACCACTTTCAACATCCTATGGAATCTTGGGGTTTGCAGTTTTGGGGAGGGGCCAGCTGGCCGGCCCCTCCCTAAACTGCAAACCCCAGAATTCCACAGGATGTTGAAAGTGGAATAATCGCACTATAACAGTCTAATGCGGAAATGGCCTCAATTATACATGCAGTATTTTACTTGCAATCCTTCCATTTTTTCTCCATGTTTTGTCTATCTGTTGCAAAGTTATACCCATTGTAATTGTATACCCTGCTGAGATTTCAGAGATGAAAATCAGGACACATGTGGCAAAGCAACATCAAAGTGTGGTCTGGATGGCAAAAGTTATTAATGAGGGAGAAGTCACAAGCTAGGACAGGCTACAGACTTTCAGACTTTTGCATTCAATAAATAGCAGTCTAATTTATTATCAATCTTGAACAATTCTATTACTATGATGGAAGTAGTTGAGGCTATTAGGAATCTGAAGAATGATAAAGCTCCAGGACCCGACAGCTTTACTGCAAGATATTATAAGATTATGGAACATGAGATTTCAATACCTTTGCAAAGTACTGTAAATGAAATAATAAAGGAAGGAATACCAGATACTTGGAAAGAAGCTAATGTTGTGCTGATCCCGAAAGAAGGAAGAGATCTGAGAGATGTAAAGAATTATAGACCAATATCACTTTTGAATACAGACTACAAGATTTTTGCTTCAATTTTAGCAGCAAGGCTTAAAAAAGTGCTGTTAGAGGTAATTGATGAGGACCAGAATGGCTTTCTACCCAAAAGATCTTTGAGAAATAACATCAGAACGGTCTTAAATGTAATTGAATATTATGAAAAGCATAATGAATGGAAAATGGCCATGGTATTTGTAGATGCGGAGAAACCTTTTGACATGATCAGCTGGCCATTCATGAAGATGGTGGTTAAACAGATGCAGGCAGGAGAAAAATTTGTTGCATGGATTAAAGCAATTTACAGCCAACAACAAGCTCGACTGGTTATAAACGGTGAAAGAACACAAATGATAGAACTGCACAGAGGGATGAGACAAGGGTGTCCCTTGTCTCCTCTGTTGTTTACCTTGACAATGGAAATACTTAACAATGCTATAAGAGAAGATAAAGAAATAAGAGGAGTTCAAATCAAGAAATATCAATATAAGTTAAAAGCTTTCGCTGACGATTTGGTCTTATTATTGGATGACCCAGGGAAATGTATTGAAAAATTGATTACTACAGTGCAAGAATATGGAGAATTCTCTGGTTTTAAAGTTAATAAGGAAAAAACAGTCTTCTTAACCAAAAATATGACTGAAAGAGAAGAGATGGAATTAGTACAAAAAACAGGATTTAAAACAGGACAAAAGGTAAAATATCTAGGTATTTGGATAACCAAAAGAAACAATGAGTTATTTCAAAATAATTATGAAAAAAAATGGAAAGAAATAACAAAAGATTTGGAAAACTGGACTTCCATGCATTTGTCAATGATGGGGAGGATAGCTGCGATGAAGATGAATGTTTTGCCAAAAATGAACTTTTTGTTCCAAAATCTTCCCATAATAACGAACATGAAACCTTTCATACAATGGAAGAGAGAACTAACCAAGTTTATATGACAAGGGAAAAAACCTAGGATAAAATGGAATACCATGACAGATCTAAAAAGTAGAGGAGGAATGGGACTACCAGACTTTCAAATATACTATAAGGCAGCGGCTTTTACGTGGATAAAAGATTGGATAGACCTTCAAGATACGAGAACGTTGGCATTGGAAGGTGCTGACTTGAGGATGGGGTGGCATGCCTATATGTTTTATGATAAAGCAAAAATAGATAAAGACTTTACTCATCACTATACCAGAAAATCGCTTTTGAAAATCTGGGACGATTATAAAACTAAAAACATAAGGCAGCTCCCCACCTGGGTCTCACCGCAAGAGGCTTTTTTTGGCAGATAGACTGATACAGATAAATGGTTGCGATATGATGATATAATTGAGAGATCACCGTCCAACAATCTTAAGATTAAAACAAGGGAAAAATTAGAACAAGAGGGAACAACACTAAGTTGGTTCCCTTATAGACAATTAGCAGAAAGGTTTCAGATGGATATAAAAACATATGGAATTGAACTAAAAGAGAAAACTGGAGTAATTAAATGGCTGTTTGAAAATCCGCCTCATTTACTACCCCAAATGGATCAAGAAATATTACGTCAGGAGAGGCAAAAAGAAACAGTAAAGGCAACAATGATTTCATGGGCTTAAAACATCGGACATTCAATTCGATTAGAGTCTTGGGAGCAGAGTTGGAAAAAAACACAGAAATTTACAGTAGCTCAGAATTTGAAAGAGAACTATTATAAGCTATTTCATAGATGGTACATGACACCAGACAAATTAAAAAAGATTTATAATACAGGTACTGGACACTGTTGGAAATGTCAGAATGAGGTCAGTACGATATATCACATGTGGTGGACATGTCCAAAAGCAAAGAAATACTGGACTGGAATACATAATAAAATTTGTGCATTAATGAAAGTTCAGTTTGCTAAGACACCAGAATTGTATTTGTTAAATATGACTGATATATTAGAAGGTACTGGTATAAAGAAGCATTGGAGAATATTACTGTATATGATAACAACAGCTCGTATTGAATATGCAAAGTTGTGGAAAACTCAGCAAATACCCACAATAGAACAATGGTGGGGTACACTGATTGAAAACAAAAATGCTGATATGGTCTCTCAGAGATTAAAAGGGAAATCAGATGAAGAGATACAAAAAGAATGGCAAATTGTAACGGGTAATTGCTGGGTTCCATCAGATGGAAATCTGTAATTCATGATTTAAGATAAATTATGAGGGGGCTACAGGATATATATCATGAAGCAGGAATATGGAGATTGAAATGCAAGAATCAACAAGTAATATTAGCAGTAAAATGTTGTACAATATTTTAAGCGTTAAGAAATCTTGATAATGAAATCTAGATCAGTGTGGAAGATCAGAAATATTTCAATTAAGCTGACAGTTATAATTGTTTGTTTTATATGTGAATTTTGAATAAAATGATTATTAAAATAAATAAATAAATAAATAAATAGCAGTCTAATTTATTTACAGGTCTCTGGGAATGGGGCTTATATATTTCTGCCCCCAATATTAGCCCTACACGTGTAGAGAGCACTTAGGCCCTTTCCGCACGGGGTAAGTAGTATGGCGTGGTGCGACCTCTGACGGAGGTGGTCTGCACCTTGAGAGCGGACTGGGTCGGACTACTTGTCGCAGTTCTGCACCTCAGTCCGCTGTGGAGCGACCCGAAGTGGTCGCGCAGCATGCTTTTTAAAAACCTGTTTTTACAGGTTTTTCAAAAGCACGGAGCGCGCCACTCCGTGCCACTCCGTTCCCGCGCTCCGGTGCAGATTTGCAGGCATGCGCCAATGTGTGCCTGCAGATCTGTCGGGGGCGGGCTTCTGGCTGGCGAGCTTCTCCAGTTGGTGGAGAGCCTCCGCCAGCCGGAAGCCGCCATTTTGGACGCCGGAGGACTGCGGAACAGCGAGCTCTCGCTGCTCCACATGGGGACGGACTTACCCAGCTGCCGATAAGCTCCGTTTCAGCGCGTTTTCCCCCGTTTCCCCCTCCACATGTGGAAAGGGCCTTAGAGTAGTTAAAAAGATGCAATGAGTGAGTGAAGTGAGGATTAGAGTTAAGAGAGTCAGTTAGGTTTAGGAATTAATGGCTGGTGTTTAAGAGTCTGAGTTAGGTAGGAGAGGAATGTGAGAGAGTGAGTGAGATGTCTTTTAAATGTATAGATAATTAATTTGTTTTGTTACGTTTAACATCTGTTAATAAAGTGTTGTTTTGTATTTGGAACACTATGGCCATTTCCTCATTAGCCTGTTATAGCGCTATGAGTCCACTTTCAACATCCTATAGAAACCTGGGATTTGCAGTTTAGGGAGGGGCCAGCTGGCCCCTCCCTAAACTGCAAACCTCAGGATTCCATAGGATGTTGAAAGTGGAATCATAGCGCTGTAACAGGCTAGTGCGGAAATGCCCTATATATTAAAAAGCTTGGGTTCAGATGAGATGCCTGTGGTAGCAGCAATGAATAAAGAGGGGTGGTGTTTGGTGGGGATGTAAGTTCCTTAATATGTCATAAATCTCTTGAGGGCATCTAAGAGGTCCTCACAGTTGGCCACAGCAGTAGGACAGGAGGAGGTCCTTCCATTGGTGGCACAGGTGGGGACAAGGGAAAGCTCTCACTCCTGGTGGTTACAATGAGATCAGTGGAAGTCTTTGTGTTTGATGGCAGCTGAGGTTTAGGTTGAGCCTCACACCTGTTAGAAAAGCAGTGGGTTAAGGGGTAAACCAGAGAACCAGCATAGTGTAGTGATTTCAGTGTTGGACTATGACTCTGAAGACCAGAATTCAAATCCCCACCCCACCACGGAAATGCACTGGGGTGACCTTGTGCAAGTCATACCCTCTCAGCCTCAAAAGAAGGGAGACGCAACCCCTGCCCCCAGAACAGATCTTCCCAAGGAAACCCAGTGATAGATTCATCTTAGGTCACTATAAGTTGGAAATGATTTGAAGGCAGACAATAACAACAATGTGGTAAACTCCCATATGGAGCAAATCATCCTCCCTCCAAATTATCCTACCCTATCTTCACAGTATCTGGATCCTCAAATGTCCAAAGCAATTTGGTCCAGCATTATATTGTCCTGGTTGCCCTGGCAGATGATGTGTGCACTTGTGTTCTCACTCCTTTCCTTTTGTGGTACTGTGCTTGCATTCCAAAATAAACTATAATGGTTAGGTATCCTTAGGACATTAACAAGAGAGGAGGGTGGATGGTAGAGTGGATGTAGTTGGCTCACCTCTTGTGGGCCTGCCAGGCACAGGCTGCTACTTGTGCTCTCAGGCCTTTTCACATGGCATTTTCCATGCAAAAGGGCGCCTGGAGCATCCCGCGATTGTGAAGAGCGATCTGCACGATGCACTCACAATCGTGTGATGCTCTAGGGGCCGGCAGGCGCCGATCACGCACCTTTTCATTTTCGGCCAGAAGCCAAAAATGGCACACGATTGCGCATTGCTCCCAGGGCCCGCGGGCACTTACCTGGTGTGTGGAGCCTCCAGAGCCATGCAGGTCGCGCATCCTGCCCCAGCGCAGCCTGGGAAGGTCCCAGGCTGCACTGCGGAAGGAAGAGGCGGGGCTCTTGTGCGAGCAGGCAGCTCGTGTGGAGCTGAAGGACCCCGGATGCAAGAGCCTCTCGCCAGAGGCTGCTCGCGCGATCCCTGCACCCCAGCGCCAGAGGACCACTCCTGTTAGCTCAATTAGAGTAGAGGTCATACAAGTTGCAAACTTTAAAAGTCATCGGGGCCCCTCAAAGGCCCCTCCCTAAGCTGCAAACCCCAGGATTCCATAGGATGTTGAAAGTGGAATAATAGCACTATAACAGTCTAGTGTGAAAATGGCCCAGGTCCCAGTAACTCCCATATTACTTCGGGGATCTTCTTCTTCTTAGCTGATCTAATGACATGCACTAGAGGGTGATGGTAATAAGATATGCATGTAAAAAACCACCATGGCTAAGCATTTCAGTAGCAGCTGTGGAGGCCTAGATGTCCGTGAAGTTTCCAATAAGCAACTGGGAGCTTCTTGTGGTAATATTTCAGCGCTCTCACTACTTTTCCTCAGGTTTCTGAATAGGGTTGAGTAGAAGGTTATGTTATGAGTTTTAAATGCTACAAGCATGGTTTACTGAGTGTGTAGAGAGAATTGTCTTTCTTGTGATGCATTGCAAGTTACTATACACCTTATCCAGAGGTTCAGGCACACCCAGGAAGGGCACCCAGCAATTTCAGCTGTTGTCTCAGATCAGATTGCTTGCTTCTTGCTTGCTTTCTGGAAGTAGACGGCTGCCTCTTCCTTCTCCTTCCCGTTGGAAAATCCTTACTATGCCCTTCAGACAACTAGTGGTGGAGCTTGGAGTGTGTGCAAGGGGGTGAGGGTGGGCTACGATGCGAGGGGGCGTGGCCACTGTTCGTGGAGGCATGGCTGCGGTGCATGGAGGCATGGCCAGGCCATGTGGGGGTATGGCTACGGGCCAGGATGCCCCCAAAACATTGCCGCCCAGGGCGAACCATCCCCCCCACCCTCCATCCCTATACGACTCCAGCCAACCTTTTTTGAATATCCCAACTCTATTTTTTTTTTTTTTTTTGATATCCCAACTCTATTTTGCTTGGACTGTTCTTTTTTCAAGAAACTTGAACAGGCTATTGCTGTTGCACTTAACACATAGGACTTATACTCATTTACTATAGAATGAGAATCACCCTGCAATCACATTAACAAAAAAGGACTTCACTGTTATCTGGAGTCATGCTCTGTTGCCACTACTAGTTCTGTTCCTGTTGAATGGTATTTGTGGCTATTAATCATCTTTTTTGATTAATTCCGGTATGTTTTTGTGGAGTTTGATTTTGTCTTGAAAATTTCGTGTAACTAATTCTGCCTGCAGAGTATGTCCGTCCAAGTTTCAGAATACTTGGTTCCCTGGCAGGCCCTCCTTGGCAGATGTTTCTCGAGTCACAAAGATTGTTTTGTGTGGTGTGACTGCTGCAGATTGAAGCCTCTGACTTGCTTCCAAACACTGTCTCTTTTATATTAAGATTGTTATGTTTGTTAGGAAACTGACCCAGAAAAAGTTGTGTAATAAACAACTTGGACTCTCCGTAAGTTGATATAAACTTTACCCTGTAATTTTTTTAGAGGAAATATATCCTGTTGCTCACTGTTTCTTTGGAGTTGTTTCTTTTCCCCCCTAGTATCTGTGCTTCATTAATGCTAAACTGCAGTCAGGTAAATGATCCAACCTAAAATTCTTGCATCTCAGATTGAATGTAGATAAGACAAAAGAAGCTGAGATAGCTTCAGCTGTCCTTTTTCTCCCAATAAACTGGACACTATTAGTAAGGCAAAAAATCTGTGTCAACATGACTCACTTCCTCCTCCTTAGTAATCCCTAGCGTCAACTTTTAAACCAGGCTATCTCCCACAGTGATGAACTATGGAGCAAAAAAAAAAAAAAAAATCAGCTGCTGCTTCCGACAGACAACTAACTGGTTTTGATCTAGTATGGTATCGTATGAAAATAATTGAGAAACAGTGAAACAGCTAAAGAACCAGCTTTACTGCTCAACAAACACACCAGGGAGATATTTTATCTTCAACCTGAGGGAATCTGGGCAACCAGTCATTTACAAAAGTCCAAGTTCCTTGCCCTGATAAGCACTTCAGATCACCTGGATGAGAAGGTTGGAGTTCCCATCTCTTTATTTACAAATTATTCTATGCGACTTGATTCCAAAGGCTTGTTTTAGGAGATGCTGGAGTCAGAAGCAGTAGGCATGCCGTTGCCTCCTCCAGTCTAATCTCAAGGTTACCCTAGGACTTAGAGGAAGGGGCCTTGTTGCAGCAATTCCTGCGGCTATGTCACCAACACAATATTGACACAAGCTGTAAATGTACTTAGCCCTGTTGTAGTAGTTAGAGAAGTTACCATCCTGGCTTACCTTTCTGTCTACAGTGCCAGAGAACAAGTGGGTTTATAGAAACACTGGATAAGTGTGATGAACCTGCCTAACCAGAAACTTGCCATGAGCAAGAAAAGAACAGAAAAAAAGATATGCTCTAAAATGAAAAAAGCACCTAGCTCAGCCTTCCTCAACCTGGTGCTATTCCATATGTGTTAGATTATAATCCCCATCATCCCCAGCCAGGGTGTCTCTATTGGCTGAGGTTGACAGGACTCACACCCTAACAAATTGAAGAGCACTAGATTAGGAAGGCTGATCCAGGTCATAAGATAACATTTAAAAATATTACTTGGAACTAGTAGCTTATATCAATCTTTTCTTCTCGGGGATAAATGCTAAGATGCCAGTCTAGATATCAAGGCATCTCTCTGCCCCCAGAGAAAGGTGTAGTACAGAGGTGGGGAAAGTATTGTCTACATGCCCCACCCCCATGTTTATGGCCCCCCAAACCTCTAGCCTCCTGAGCCCCATTTTTAATTTTTTTTAAAAAATTGTTTTTAATTTAAAAATGTTTTTAAAAATATTTGGTGTGGTTTTTGGTCAATTTCCCACTCAAAACAAATGCCAAACCACCTGAAACTGTATAAACAAGTAAGTTTGCCTTTCTCCAGCTCCAAGAACTCTAATCCTGTGGTTTAGGGGAGGGGTGTTACCACACCATCTACCCCACTCGGTGGGATGTGCTATTTTCATAATTGGACATATTTCATGGCTGAAACATATTGCATGGTTTGAAAGTGCACTGTGCTGGTGTGACTGTTGTTGTTATGTGCCTTCAAACCATTTCCGACTTCTGCTGACCCAAAGGTGAACCTATCACAGGTCTTTCTGGGTCTGAAAGCGTATGATGCACTCAAGGTCCCTCAGTGGGTTTCCATGGCTGAGCAGAGGATTGAACCGTGGTTTCTAGGGTCATAGTGTGGTGCTCAAACCACTACACCATGCTGGCTCTTACTGGTGTGACTACAGTGTGAAAATTGGCCTCTGTAATCCCATCCCTCTGCACAGTTGCCCACTCTGCTGTAGTGCCTAGTCACCTTACCAAACTCACGGTATCATGATTGGTTGAAGATCTCCTGTACTTCACACTCATCCCAGCCTTTTTCCTCTCAAGGGTATCTTTTGGCCCCCAGTTGTGCCAGCCATTGTCAGGAAAGGAAGGAAAGAGAGCCAGAGGATGAGATTCCTTATTATTGCAAATGTGGTATCACTGAATGGTGAGGCTTGGCTGAATTCCCAACTCAATCAGACCTTCGAGTAATCACGAACAAGCAAGTCAACCTACCCCACAAACAAGGCCACTCAAAGACACGTGGCTGCTTGGGGGTTAAGCACAAGAACAGATGCACCCTCCTAAGAAAGCTAGATAGACTACGTCAACAGTGATTATCTCAACCCTGAGGCATCAGGCTAGTTCACGGGGTCCAGGACAGGTTGCATGGCACAGGTACTTTGTCCTCACACTGGGAAAATAACTGCTGGGATTCATGGGAGACACCCATGAATCTCCCTCTGCCACCCAGAGGGGCACTGATTCTACCTAATGATAGAGCCAGCTCTGCTCATAAAGTGATAAATATACATAGTATGTAATACCTTGATGAAAAGTTGGTGTCCTGTTGTGAAATCAAAATCAAAGGTCAGGGGGCTCTGTTTTGTGAATCTTTAAAGCAAAGCACACAGAGAGTCCTTTGGTATTTGTCAAATCAACTTTCCTGTGGCTTCCTTCCAGGAATGGACATGATCCTGCCTTTGGATATGTAGCTGAAGTGAAGGGGCTTCCCTCCTCACTTAAGGAGGTTCACTCTGGATTTGCACAGGCACTCCTAGGCTTCGCTGTGTGGTGTTAATTTCTAGCATGAACATCTAATGTGCACACCCTTAAAGACAGGAACACACCCCACAAGTGGTTTTACTTTGCTGAAACTCTGTTTTAAAAAACACCCATTGATAGGTTAAGGTTTGTAAAATGTTGGGCTGAGCAAGTCTTTTAAACGCCTGGTAATCATTCTAGAAGTTTAGGGTCACAGACAGTTCTGGGTTGCGGATGCCCCTCTGCAAGAAAAAGCAGGAAAAAACTGGCAGGGAGTGGAAATGAGTGGCAAGGAGATTAGAAAGCTAGCTTCCTATTTTTAGAATAGCAACAAAATCATCAAGAGTATTAGCCCCTGGGGCATGTCAGTGATGGCTTAACCCTTTGAAGTCCTGGCTTCAGATGACTTGAGACATGGAAGAAAATTAAAAAGATGGATGTGAATAAGCTTCTGTAGAAAAAAGGGCTCATGTTCAAGTTTACTGTAAGTACTTCTGAAGGAGTTCAGCCCAGCAGAAATGTTATAAAATATGATTAAAAGGCATAGATGTGAATATTGTAGAAGGCTAAATAATCAGATAGGTTGAGACAGTCCATAGAATCCCACTTGAGTGCTTGCAGCTCAGATGAGAGGGTGATCTGGCTGCGACATCTCTGGCTGGCTAGGTGGGTGTCCGCTTCTTCTTTCACTGCTCCGCATGCATCCCTCCCAAAGCTGTGCTTGCAACCGGTGATTACAGAGTTCTGTTAGAGACTGATGGGTGCTTAGACACCACAGAGCTTTGTTATTATAATGTTTGCTCTCTGATACTGAACAGTGTTTACATCTTCAAGTGTTCTCCACTTCTCCAAATTCTGAGAAATCTAGGGGCAGAGTAAAAGAGTAGTATTCACCCCTTTCCTTTGGATGGCAGGTTGGTAGAGACTTAAGGTGTCTCTTGTTTTGTTTGCAAAAATGTGATCAAAGAATATGGAAAGAAATGGATCCTTCTACTATTGATCTTCCTGCATAGATTCCAAAGACAGCCAGACACAGACATACAAGTCCAGCTAAAGTGTCTCTCTTTGTGTTTCTGTTTTTCTCTAGAAAAGGGGTTGAGAGCAAGTCACCTTCCAAGGCTGCTGAACGGCAACTTCCATTAGCAATAACCAGTCTAGTCAATGGGGAAAGGTCATGGGGGTTGCACCCTGAAAATACCTGGAGAGCCACATATTATCCATCTTGCTCTAGAAACTACAAAGTGTATATCAGCCACTCCCAAGAGTTCACTGAAAGGAAGGGAGGGAGATTTCTAGATCATTAAGGAACATAAATATTTTATCAAACTGCTAACTACCTGCATTAGTTTGGCCACTGAAATTGCGAGAAAAAGGCACAATTCTACAAGTCAATCATGACTGGCACTCTGGTTTTCTTTCTCTTCGAATGCAATTAACTCGTTACTGGCCTGCACACACCCTAGATTTGATATGGTTTAACTGGCAAAATATAAGTTAATTGGCAAAACAATTATATTAATTGACATTGATAAAAAATGGACCCTGATGTGACTGTAAGGCCAGGATGGGCAGATACTGGGGGACACATGTGCTACAAAGTCAGAGATCCTGTCCTATCTCAGTCCTGGCACAGCTGATAAATCAAACAAACTGAATATCTCCCAGCTTGTTACTTACTTCCAGGCAGTAAACAAGGAGTCATAAATAAACTCCAACATGAACAAAGTCCAGCAGGGTTTCACAGCAAGGGAGTGTCCAAGGCCAATCCAAGCATTTGTCAAGGCATCCAGCAAGGTAGCAGGTCAGATAAGCTCTGACAACTCCTGGAGGGGAAGGATGCCAGCTAAATAGGTCCCGAGCCTAGTGCAACTAAGACTGGATTGTTGCCAGTTATAAATCCTGAGAGAGCGACACTGGGTCTCTCTTTGCTGCCTGTGCTGTGTGAAGCTGGGTCTAGGTAAGTGTTCTTCTGTATCTGAAGAGGCAGGTCTCTCTGCTGCAGCTGCCACCGTCCCCTGTTCTGTTTCCGGCACTATAACCTCTCTCTGTACAGCAGGCCCTGGTATGTCTTCTGTTTCAGCCTCTGGCATGCCCTCTGTTTCAGACTCTGAGTCAAAGTCCATGCTCTGGAAATAGAGCATGACACCTCCCCTCTAGGTGTAGCCTAGGCCATTGTTAGGACAATCACTAGATAACTTCAGAGATAATAGGCTTAACCCAAGCTGAAACATCTCTGCTGTCAAACAATAGTGATGGGAAGTTCTTCCCAAACCACTGATTGTTTCAGCCCTCCTTCCTAGCACCTGGACTTTTCCCCACATTGTCCCCTCACCTGTCCACTATTACAGAGCTGTTATGATACCCATTAATCCGTTGTCACCTAACACTAAGATCGTCAACACAGTCCAGACCTCATTGTCCACTCTGCAACCTCCATTGTTTGCTCAAACAGAGAGCCATTTACACACATGCCCTCCAGGCAGATTTTGGGTATAAAAAGCCTTCATTTCAACTAGTTGGTTGCAGTACCTCAAATGCTGAACACCACTATGTCGCTCTGAATCCCAATTTGTACTGCCCTTAGATGCAAGGCTAAACCATTTCACTGTTTCCTTGCTGCTCTTCTGGATTGGCACATCACCCAAAACCCTAAGCCTCACTATCCATAAATTTCCTCCCTTTCCTTCTGTTATCTCTTGTGTGAGTGCATGACTGTCTGAATCCCGTGTGTGTGTGCATGATTGAATTCCCCCCAATAAACACAATTTTTAGTCAACTTTTGAGTTTTTGTCTGGTTTCCCTGCAAGGACCCCATAAACATTGGTGGAAAGATCCTGCTAGTTACCCCACCTCTTGCAGCTTTCTTAATTAGAACCAATTAATTCCCCATCTTTGACTGAGGCCCTTTCCGCAACTTACCTGTTCTCGGTGCTGGAGCACAGGGATTGCGCAAGCAGCCTCTTGTGAGAGGCCCTCACATCCCTGCTGCTTCGTTGCCGCAGCTGCTTGTTGGTCGTGCAAGCACCTGCCCGGGCCCCACCCCTTCATACCACAGCGCAGCCTGGGAGTTGAAGGCTAGCGCTGAGGCAGGGAGCGCAACTGGCACGGCTCAGGAGGCTGCGCACGGCAGGTAAGTGTGCTCCAGGCCCCTGAGCTTTGCGTGACCGCGCAGCATTTTCGGCTTGAAGCCGAAAATAAGAAAATCCATTAGTGATTCGCATCATGCTCTTGAGCATCACGTAAATGTGAGTGCATCATGCAGACCACTCCTCACGTTTATGCAACGCTCAAGGGGCTCTTTCACTTAAGAAACACAGTGTGAAAAGGGCCTGAGTTGCAGATACTGCTGGAGGACTTCAAGGCCCCCCCCCCCACCTTTGGGGAGTAGTAAACTATGGGATTTAACTCACAAACAGTAATGCAGCTAGGAATGGATTTTTGGAGATGAAGTCAAAGGCCTTGCCACCCAAGGTCTTCCTAAATGATCACCAATACCATAATAAGTAAAGACTGGTTTGGAAAACAGGTTAGAGTATCAGCACTTTGTCCAGCTGGTCTGGAAAAGGCTCTCATTCTCACCAGTGTACTGTTTGTTTGTTTTTTTCTGTCAAAGGCTGTCTCATAGTCAGAGGTAGCCTAGCAAGTGCACATATGGTTACAGATGCTCATTTCCATATATTAATCTTTAGATATATTTTCTAAAGCATAATTTTTATATGCAAAAAATAGGTGGAATCTAATCAAGTAGAAGTTAGTCAACACTTCCTAAATTCCATTGATTCTATGGGTCTACTATAAGAAGGTACATAGTACGCAGTAGTCTACTGTTTTGAGACAGGTAAATGAATATTCAATAATATTCAGTGTTTCCTTTATGACAGAGCATGTGTCAACAATACCCCTTTAAAAAAAATGTCAAACATTCCAAGATTTTTCACCTTAGTGTGGAAGCCAAAAAAAAAAAAGGCTGCAAGAGCAAAAAAATAAAAATAAAAAAATAAATTGTTTTGTATCAAATAACTTTGGATTTTGTATGAAATATGATTTTTGTGCTAAATAATTCATGAAATTTTCATTACATGAAAAGTCCTGAAATGTGAGAAATAACTGAAAAAAATATGTAACCTTAACTCTCTCAGAATCTTGGCCAGCAAGTAGAATTTATATGACTAGTCTATTGTTCTTGGGAATAATAGCTCAGGCCAATGTTTTTAATGACAGAGCAGCAGAAGCAACGTCTGTCTTATTCTGGTAGCCATGATGGTGCTACGATTTAAGAGAATTAAAGACATGAAACTGCATGTGGTCTTTTTAGCAATTTTGTTTTTTTTTCTCTAATGTCAGTGGTGTAGAAGCAGTTGTAAAACATGCAACAGCAATGGCGAAGAGAAGAGAGAGGTAATATCAATGAACCTCTAAAGCTCCTCCCACCACTATAAAACCATTAAGTTCAGGGCCTAAGTTTATGAAGCTGCATCTCTGCAGGTTGGGATGCTCGACTCTTGAACATATTAACAGTCAGACTTTGATACTGTAGTAACTTTGAAGTACAGGAACTAGGGATGGAAAGAATATTCATAATTATTTGTCACTAGATTGAAAAAGAGTTGTCCTGGTCATTGGGGAATCCCACTGGGATGAATAATAGACCAGCAACAATTTTGCACAACTTTTTCCTGGCGCTACCTTTCTGTGGTGGTGGGATTGTGTGTTCCTTTGAGACAAGAGACTATGCTGGTGGCAGTAGTGCTGCTAGTAGGGTCTCACTGTCAGACAGGCTTTTGCTGAGAATCCAGACTAAATGTGCCAAACAGTTGCTGGGCAGCAGCAGCAATATGGATTGACACCGGCAGAGGGTTTCTCAAAGAAAACAGCAGTTTTCTATAGCCAACATTTATTAGTTCTGTGCAGAGGGAGGCATGCGAAAGCCCTTTTGAATGTCTTTTACCATGACAACCCCACGATGAGACAATCCAAAATAAAACAAAGGTTAGGGACAGAAAAATAACACTCCCATTTTGGAAGGCACTCAACAAACTGCTGGGGTACAGCAGAGGATAAATACTAGTAGCAGTGTGGTAAATGGCACAGCTGGACTCAAGAGGAAAGTATGTTCAATTTCTGATGTTCTTAAAGGTGAAGGGAAAGTCCAAAGCTGTGCAACACATATTATAGGAGCATGGAATGGAAGAAGCATGAATCAGGGGAAGCTAGACATAATGAAGCAAGAAATGGAATGTATAAGCGATTGCAATACCTGGGGTGAGCGAGCTAAAGTGGACAGGCATGAGACATTTGAGTCAGATAATTACACAATGTTTTACTTAGGAAATGAAAGTCTAAGAAGAAATGGGGTAGCATTAATTGTGAGGAGAGTTGTAGCAAAAGCATTCAAAGGATATGATGATGGAAAGTCTGACCAATAAAATCAATAAGACTTTGTAGAAAACCTACCAATATAACTATAATCCAAATGTATGTTGCAACTACAGAGGACCAAATGACATACCAACAGAGCTGCTTCAAGCTACGGAAACACAGTCTACTCTAGTTCTAACTAAAGTCTGTCAACAAATATGGAAAACAAAACAAAACAATGGCGCAGAGACTGGAAACTCTCAATATGTATTCCAATCCCCAAGAAAGGGGACACTAGGGATTGCAGGAATCACAGGGCCATTGCATTATTCTCCCATGTAAACAAAGTGATGTTAAAAAATTTACATCAAAGACTTTTACCATATGTGGAGTGAGAAATGCCAGATTTCCAAGCTGGGTTCATGAAAGGAAGAGGCATTAGGGATCATACTGCAAACATACACTGGATAATGGAGCTCACCAACGAATTTCAGAAGAAAAATCAATCTGTGCTTTATAGATTATAGCAAAGCCTTTGACTGTGTTTGGATCACTCTTCAAGAAATGGGAATGGCACAATCTTTAATCTTTTTGTTCAGAAATAAGTAATCATAATAATAATAAATGAAGAAACATACATCAGAGATTGAAACATAACTTACTTCGTGGATGGACAAGAGGCTTTGTTAGGACTGAGTGTGGAGAAATAGAAAGCTTTCCAATTGGCATGGGGGTCAGGCAAAGCCACATTTTATCTCCCTATCTGTTTAACTTGTATGTTGAATATATCATACATAAAGCAGGATTAGACTCAGAAGAAGGAACATCAACAGTTTAAGATACACAGATGACACAGCGCTAGCAGAAAACAGCAAAGACTGAATGGTTGCTGAAAAAAGTCAAGGAAGAAAGTTATACAGCTGAAGATCAAGGAAACAAAAATAATTACCACAGTTGATTTACATAACTGTGATTTACATACATGGGGTGTGGAGAAGAGTTCTACAGGTACAATGGATAGCTACAAAGATGAACGGGTCCTAGAGTAAACCAAGCCTGAACTTTCCCTGGAAGCCAAGATGACTAACCTGAGGCTGTCATACTTTGACCATATCATGAAAAGACATGACTCACAGGAAAAGGCAATAATGTTTGGTGAGGTAGAAGGCAGGAAGAAAAGAGGAAGACTTCATTACAGATGGATAGATTCAATCAAGGAATCCACAGCTCTGAGTCTGCAAGACCTGAGCAGGGCTGTTGATGACAGGGTGGCTGGGAGGTCTGCACAGCCATTAACAGCTACAAATTCTGATGTCTTGAAGTATTTTGCAGGAATTATTCTACTGAGAAAATCAAGGGTTATTTTGTTTTGTTTTGCAAAAGAAGAAGAAGAAGGAGAAGAGAAGGAGAAGAGGACAAGAGAGGAGAGGAGAGGAGAAGAGAAAAGAAAAGAAACCACTCTGTTTTCTCCACACACTAAATAATTGTTTACTGTTCAGAAGACATTGTTTCCTCTTTAAAAATTTTGTGCTCAAAAATGTATTTTTCTCTACAGAATAATTTCTCTTCAACAGTTATGGATATCTGAATATGGGGAGAATGCTGGGAAGAAATATTCATTTTCTCTCATGGGAGGCATGATTTCCATTAATTACCATAATTATTTGTTCTCACATATGAGAACAAAATAAACAAAATAGCCAAGGATTTACATCCCTAAGCGGAACTCCTCATACAACACAATGAACTTTAACAAAAATCTTCTGCTGGTAGAAACACAACCGTTAGTTTTGAATCAGAAACACAGTCTTCCAAAGGTGGTGTTATTGTTTAGCTTGAAGTAGGAACACTGTTAAAGAAAAGAAGTATAATCCTTTTATTTATTGTCCTCACTCAGGCAACAACGACACAGTTTCCAAAAAGGTAGTCACACTGGTCTGTTGGAGCAAAAACAATGGGTCTTGTGGAACTGTAAAAGCTAGCAGGTTTTATGAGGCAAGAGCTTCCGTGCAGTATGCCATGCCTTGGATGAACTGGGTGTACTCCACAAATGCGTTCCTCATAGTACAATTTTTATGATGCCACAGTAGGAAAATGTGAGCGCCTTGCTGTCACTTCATTCACTGCCCAGAAAGAGGAGTGCCTTTCATTTACCCTCTCCCTCCAGCAGAACATGGCGTGAGTGTTCTGAGAAAGGTACTGGAGCAGTTCTCCCTCTCAGTCCGGCATGCCACTGCACCCAGCCCCATGCGTTCTTATTCAGAGGTACCTGTTGCAGCGTTCAGTGAAGCTTTGTTGTTGTATGCCTTCGAGTCACTTCTGACTTAGACAACCCTAAGGCAAACCTATCGTGAGGTTTTCTTGGCAAGATTTGTTCAGAGGGGTTTTCCCTTTGCCTTCCTCTGAGGGTGAGTGAGTGCGACCTGCCCCAGGTTAGCCAGTGACTTTCCGTGGTCAAGCAGAGATTGGAACCCTGGGCTCACGAGTCGTAGCCCAAGGCTTGAACCATCTCACCACAGTGGCTCTCCTACACTCCCAGGGGAATACGTCTAGGGCTATTTCTGCACTACGCTGTTATAGTGCTATTATTCCACTTTCAACGGCCTGTGGAATTCTGGGGTTTGTAGGGGGCTGAGGCCAAAGAGCCCCCTGGCTGAGGATTCTAAATTCCCCTCCCTAAACCGCAAACCCCAGGATTCCATAGGATGGTGAAAGTGGAATAATACCAGTGATGAAGGGGTTAAATTGTAGAAACTGCTTGCTTGAGTAGAAAAATAGAGAAAAATAAGTCAGGCAGATGCGTCTCTTATCTTATCAAGAGCTTAGGTATGCGGCTTGGCGATGCATGGGATATAGGGAGTTTGGGAGTCGATGCGACCAAAGGAGAATACTCCCTGGTACAGAGATACTTCATTTTTGAAACTGTAATACATCTTTTCAAAACTTAAACTTTTGTAACCTGTACTCTTTTCATATATGGTAATCATTTCCTGTACTTGTTTTTTAGAAGGTATAAATGTGTGCTGAAACCTAAAACGGGGCTCTCAGTCTTTGGAAATTGATTCCACTGAGATCCCTGCGCAGTATAATAAACTCTTGTTTTATGATCTGCTGGTCTCAATTCACTGGCTCACCACAACAACAGTGTTACTGCCCTGGCTAGTCCGAGCTTTGGGGATATTAAAGATATCCCTTGATATCACAATTTGGCTGCACTTCTCTATTCCTTTCCACGTGCTTGCGAGGCCACCGGACAAGCACGTAAACAAGCTCGGCCATTAATAGCCGTAATATTCCTACTACAATACAGGCAGGCCAGAAATAGCTGACTCACTGCTTTAGGAGACCTCCAGGCAAGTACTCTAATTAAGTAGGCACGCTACTTACAAAAGAGCCTCTGCCCCGCGATGGCAGCTTGATGGGTAAGTTATGCAACACCGAAGTACTCTGCGTCTGCATACTGGCTACTCTATTGAGAACTGCTACGATAACTCAATCATTCAGATTCTGACCTTTTGGAGGCTTTGTCTCCAACTCCAACTCTATTGTTTCCCCCCAAGTACGGCATAGCCTGCAGTCAGGATTCTCCTTATAAAAACCCTTGATTCCGAGACCTTCCTCGGATCGCTCCCAAGTTTCATCCCGCCTTGCTGCCGCTTTGCTTGGCGAACCTCCCCTCAGCTCCACGTGCTGAGCAACATCGCATTCCAGTCTCGCTCTCTATTTTTCCGGGCTTCAGGACAGGTGAAGTATCACCCAAACTAGCAATCCTTCTAAAAATCCCTCTATACCACTCCAACCTTTGTTTTCTTTAGTTGTCTTGTATGAGTGTGTCGCATACACTGTTTTGCTTGTATTTAATAAACATCATTTATTATTTCAACTTCTGTGTGCTACTTGACTCGACCCGACCCCGTAGACATAGGGTTCAAGATCTCGCTAAGTTACCCTGCCTCTCGTAACGCTAAGCAGTGCTCTGAGCTAATTTTCCCCACGTTTAGTTGAGCACGATTTGGTGTCCCTCCTGGGACCCCCAGTACGCAGGGTAACAACAGTGTAACGCGGAAATGGCCTGGGACTTAGTGGTGCATTCAGGGCAGGGCTTTTGGGCAGTTGTCCAAGGCCACATTCAGGTGAAAGGAGTGGGAGAGCCCTCCAACTTTGAAGGAAGTGAAGTAATACTTTGCCACCTCAAGGAAAAAGCTCCTCTAATACCCTCAAGACCAAAATCTAAATTTAGCTAATTGTACTGCTGAGAGGATTGCAGCCTGATCTATGAGTAGTCCTCACCAATCTTGGACTTACTTTGAAGTAAACATGCTTAAGGTATGCTAGTTGCTTTGACAGTTACCTGCAGCCACCCCTATATTTTCTAAGTACTTTTTTTCACAGTACTTTTTGTGGCTACTTAATTGATCCAAATCCTTTTCCCCTTGAATTTTACTTGTTAAAACTGGATTTAAAAGGGAGTTCATTATCTCAGCCACTTGCAAGCCAACCCTTTTCTCGCTAATTATTCATTACTACTTTTTCTTTACTGCTCTTTCGCCTCCAGATATATTTGTAAACAGCCTGTTTCCCAACCTTTAATCCCTTTGACCATCCTTAAGTCATTCTGGTTTGTGCTGCTTTTAATGTTTTCCGTTTGCAAGTCTTAACGGACTTTTTTGCATTCCCAATGTTTAATTTCCCACTTTGCTAAAAATATTAGTACCCTTAATACCAAGATGTAGTGATACTCCTGTTATGATGCTGTAGGAAGATGTAGTTCATTGTCAACTGGAGGTGGCTGGACTGAAACAGAACAGGCGGTGGGTAAAAACATCATGCAGGGAGTAAGCATACAAAGAATGTCCAAAAAATGCACATGTAAAGAGGGGATATAACAGGTTCACCCTTTCTTCCTCCGTCCTTCTCTTGTGCTTTTGGTATCTCCACGATAGGGAAGAAATCAAGAGGACAGCTTTTCCATCACTGTATCTTCATACTGCAGAAAGACATTGTGGTTAAAAAGCTACCTTTTGTGTAACATTAAATGTGCAGTCTCTGCTTAGAGAGAGGACAAATATTGCATAAAAGTGGACGGCCTTGCTCCACTAGAAATTCAAAATTCTCTATCCTTAAAATATAGAATCATCTGGAGCTTCCATGTGCCTGTGGTTCTTACAGCCTTAAGAGTTGTATGCATGGCAGGATTTCAACAGGTGTGGCTTTTCCCAATGCGCTGGTATTGTAACTGATGCACTTGCTGATCGAATAAGGTTTCTTTTTCCTTTTGTCCTTTAAAAAGAAAGCCAGTATTATGCCTAAATATTTAAATACCTTGTCAAATATTATTCTCCTCACATTACATTTCATTTTTTATCGATGTCACATTTATGATTCCTTGATCCAGCAATGTGTAAAACTAAGCTGAAGATGTCCACTAAAGTGCCTGATCTGCTTTGCACCAGTGACATTCAACCCAAAAGCTGTGCACTTTGTAGTCCGATCCTAAACATATTATAGCATTCAATTATTTTTCAAAGATATATAGAAGTATAAAGGCTAGGTTGTAAAAATGTGGGGTGGTCCTCTTGGAGTGTATACAAAATATCAGGAGTAAGAGCTTTTTGAGATAGTTTTTACCTATGACGACTTGTCGTCCATACAACCGGGGTTGGAGTTGCAGCTTTCTTAACATGCAGAAAAAGAATGCGATAGCTTCAGGAGTGGGCATAGAAAGAATATTCACCAGTTTTCTTGTTCTCCATGAGAAGTGTGTATTATCACAAAAATTTGGGACATTTTCCATTTTTTTGCGTTTGAGACCTTTGGCCAAAAAAAAAAAAAATCATTTGTACAACTATTTCATGCAGAATGTTAATTGTGTGAAATGGTTGGAATCCTGTTAGTGACATAGACACATGTTTTTATTTTTGTCTTTTTTTTAATGTTGTGCAAAGACCTACATCCTGCTCTCCCCAAGGCAAATGCTAATCCTGGGTCACTGAAATGGCTGAAGGAGAGGCAGGAAGACGGAGGCAACCAGGCAGCAGCCACTCTGGATGTAGTTTTCCAGCTGCAGAAAGACAAATGGAAAGCTCAGAATACCACTCTATTCTGCTTTGATTAGACCTCACCTGGAATCTGTGTCCAGTTCTGGATGCCACAATTCAAGAAGGATATTGACAAGCTGGAATGTGTCCAGAGGAGGGCAGTCAAAATGGTGAAGGGTCTGGAAACCATGCCCAATAAGGAGGGGCTTAGGGCGCTGGGTAAGTTTAGCCTGATGAAAAGAAGATTAAGAGGTGACGTGATAGCCATGTTTAACTATTGGAAGGGATGTAATGTTGAAGATAGAGCAAGCTTTTTTTCCACTGCTCCAGAGACTAGGACATGGCACAATGGATTCAAACTATAAGAAAAAAGATTTCACCTAAACATCAGAAAGAACTTCCTGATGGTAAGAGCCCTTTAACAGTGGAATAAGCTGCCTCGGAGTGTGGTGGAGTCCTTCTTTGGAGGTTTTTAAACAAAGGCTGGATGGCCAGTTGCTGGGGGTGCTTTGAGTGGCAGGGAGTTGGACTCGATGGCAGCTGTGGTCTCTCTCTATGATTCTATTATTCTCTCCCCAATCTTCAGGAAGCTGCTCAAGTTGCTTGACTGCAGCTCTCTCCCCTTTAGTCAGTAAATGGCCACGGCAGCACGCCCCAGGGTTGATACATGCCTTAAGGGGGTGGAGAGTGACGCAGAGTACAGTGGAGCTCAACCATTATTTTTGCAGAAAAACATGGTATTTTATATAAAATGTGGATTTTGCACAGGTGAAATTTTGACCAAAAAAAGGTCAAATTTTTGACATGAAAAACGAACAAGAATGCACAGAAACGCTTATTGTCTCACTGGCCAGGGAGAAAACCTTTGAAATATTTTGCTCTCATGTGTGAGAATTAAATAAGCAAACATTTACCTCCCTAGCTGTGAGACACAAAAGGACACCAGTGGCCCAGGATCCAAGAGTATGTTTGGGGGTATTTCATTTCACAATGGTGGGATAAACTCTCTGCCACCCACCCAGGTTGAACCACAGGTCATTGGTAGCAAGGGAGGAAAGGATTTTTGGGGAACCCTTGGTGTTGCAATAACCATCTCTTTTGTGTTTCAGAGGCCATTTCCGCACAACACTCTTATAGCACGATGATTCCACTTTCAACCTCCTATGGAATCCTGGGGTTTGCAGTTCTGGGAGGGGCCGGCCGGCCCCTCCTGGAACTGCAAACCCCAGGATTCCATAGGAGGTTGAAAGTGGAATCATCGCGCTATAAGAGTGTCGTGCGGAAATGTTCAGAGATTCTTTGCTATTGGAGGAAGTGTTGTTTGTAAACACAGCAGTGGGCTACACCCACCCACACCCAACACCATATTTGCTCCCTTGAGGGACTATGAATATTGGTGGTCCCGACCAGAGTTCAATGCAATTTTTCCTGGGCTACGACAGATTTGTCTAGATGTTGTTCCATATCTCAGCAGCTGCCTTAGTAACTGCATGCGTGTCTGTCATGATGAATGAAGGAGCCCTCGCTTTGTATACTTTTACCCACAACTTTTCTTGAGCCTTAGGGGACCAACTTTCCTTGCTCACTGAAGTCTCTGGCTTTCATCCATCTGGATGCCAGCCAAAGATTTTTTTTTACAGATTTCTTATTTTCCTGTTGCCCTGCGTGTTGCCTGTCACACAGTTGTTTTGAAGTCTGATTCTTTAGTGCATCGATACTGTGACATGTATAAATGATGTGGGAAATTCAGCTTGCCCAACAAGCTTCTTTGTTGATTGGACAAGTTGAATTTTCTGCATCAATTTCCATGTTCCAAACTTAATTATTAAGATAAAATATATAACATTACCACGAGCAAACACGGTGATGATGTAAAAGTGATTATGGCCTAAATCAAATTTAGTCCCAACTTAAACAAGCCTATCAAATGAATGGGAATTTAATATAAGTTCCATTGATTCAATGGTTTTCCGTTAGTTATGATTTAGGCCCATATTTCTCAATGAACCACACTATGCAGATTCCCAAGATTAGGGCTGATTGAAAAGACCACATCCACTCCTATACAGTCTCTTGAATCTCTTTGTTCATACACTGCACTGCTTAAGAGCTTTGCCATCATCTTTCTTGTGTTTTCTGATAAGCAACTACAGCACAGCGTCCTACACCTACATCAGGTATCAGTTAGGCAAGATTTAACTTTAATGAGATCATAAGCATCTGAAATCCTGTTCAGTGGCCCCAAATACAAAGATTTGGTGGAGGCTACTCAGGAGCAGGTCTTACTCAGCTGGCTCCCAAATTGTGGGCTGTCCTTGCTGGCACTGGCTTTATTGACCTTTGACAACACCAGGTTAAAACTTTTTCATTCTTTCAGGCTTTTAATTTTTACTTTAAACATTTTAAAACATTTAAAACATTTAAAACATTTTAAAAAACTTGACTTTCCATGGTGTCTTGACATTGTTTTTTTTAAATGTTGTCCACAGGTCGTTTCTAATGCTACTTTTATGCTTTATACTTTAATGCTACTTTTACTTTTCAGTTGTTTCTAACTGATGTTACTGGCTTAATTAGGTTTGATTTGATTAGGTATATTACCCTGAGAGCTTCAGCTGTAGGACCATTCAGAAACTAAATTACTAATAAATTTAATAAATATGAAAAGACCATACAAAAGACCTAAATGATACAACACTGCATTCATGTATGTTCCCTTTTGTCTGGAAAGATCTGTGAAGATACCACTATCTTGGTCAACAGAGCTGTTTGTATCCAGATCCAGAGAAGTTACCAGAGTTTACTAAACTTGAGAGATTTCCCCTTTTCTACAAATAAAAGTTCACCTTCAATATCCAAAGGAGAAACTAATGATTGTATTGTTCTTACCTGTTAATCCTTAGTAGCTCAAAGAGACACAATCACTATGCACGGAGAGCTATCTACTCCTATATATGTGATACACATTCACCCACTCTCTGTCTCTCTCTCTCTCACTGTGTCCCTCCTCCCCATCTCTTGCAATATGGCTTATTTCTGTTCAAACTAGTTCTGCAGGCTCTTGCAGAAGGGTGACCGTTCTGTGTATGCATTGGAATGATTATCCAACAGTTTTATAGTCTTATGGTAAGCAATACATTAGACAGAAAGAGAAACCAGATGGGATTTTCTTCCCATACGGTGCTATCCTCCCTACATACAAACTATGTTTGTATCATCCTTAAGTTATACTAAAACAGTGTAAAGGTAGATAAAGAAACTTACTCCACAATTTATGTGATAGGATTCATAGTGTTACAGGCTATCATTATTTGTAAAGTCTGCTTTACAGTATGTTCTACACCTTACTAGAAAGCTATACCAGCACTGCGTAGTATACTAGCACCTCACGTTTTGTCCAAATCACCCTTTACATACATAAGGATGTGACAAAACTACTGTAGTAAACAGCTATCCCCTTATATTTCATGGATTAGCAAGCATTTTCTCTGGACCGTCTAGAATAGCCACTTGGCTGAATGGGACATAAAGGAGATTGTAAAGGCTATCTAAAGCACGTGCATTGAAAATTTGCATTTCTATCATGCTTTGCCTAACATGCAATTTGCAATGCCGGAAACTTCAGAGCTTTCTGAAATGCTCCAGGGCTAAAAACCACCCTGACCCAGTACAGGCAGATCACATCAAGACACTTTTGGCATTGTGCCTGTACACATTTGTTGGCAAATCTACAAACCAGAATGAGAATACCCTGGGCAACATATATATATATATATTTCTAGTAAAACAGATATATATATATATATTTTAATAGAAAAAGTAGACATACTACATCCTGATCTCAAACAAAACTGATAGCATGTAAACAAGCTTTCCTTGGGTCAAGTTAGTATATAACGAAGCAACCAGATCACTAACAGAGACTGAACATTTGGACTTCATGTTGTCAATATTAGGAGTGTTTCATTACTTGTTCTATTTCCAAGCATTTCCAATGTTCGTACGTACTGATGAAGCTACCTTAAACAACTGCCTGCTTCCCTATCAGCTTGCGTGTGATTGAGATAATCTACTGGTTCCTTTTAGGGACAGCTTCACCATCAGGAGTGTCATATGCGGCAACAAGAGAGGGTGTTTTCAGTTGCATTACCTTGCTGGATATACAGAGGTATGCTGTTTAGGACAGTGCTTTAATGTGTCCCAGAACTCCCAGCAGTTGATGCAGCAACTCTTTTGGAATTCATAAGCATCCCAAAGTCTTTGCTTTGCACCAGGAAAGGTATCTTTAGTTGTTCTTGCCCAGGACAAAAACTGAGTATCAGCGACACAAGTCCCAATAGTTTATAAATAAAAAATATTTGCAAGGTATTACTGGAAAGCAAGAGGGAAGACAGAGTCTGAATATTTTGTGTCAACACTGACTCAAAGACAAAGGAAAACAAATTGAGCTTTATTTTAAGCGCATGCTGAAGCCCAATGAAACAGAAGCCCAAAGAGCTCTTCTGGATAAGATGAGCCAATGATTTCAAGTTATTTAAGACAGTGACTCAGTTCTGCATTCATCTCGATCTGTGTCAAAAACCAGATTCTCTCTTAAGTAGCAAACCCTGTTAAATGTAATAAGGAGCCCCATATGGACATTCAAAGTATATGGCAGGCAGCAGGTCAGAGGTAGGTAAGCTGTATGACCTTAACAACACATTTGGATATTAGTACCACATGGCAATCATGTGATCTCAAAATCTCATTTTTCCAGTGTATAGATCACTTGGGTATAGATGACAGTACAGTAATCCCTCCACATTTGCTAGGGTTAGGGGCACAGGACCCCCATGAAAGTGGAAAAACCATGAATAACTCTAGGCTCTCCCAAACTGGTGGGGCTTACTACCAGCTCCACTGCTGCTTCAGACCATTTTTAAAAGAGACTTACAAGCCTCTTTAGCAATTTCTCAGGCTCAGGAGGCTATTAAAAATGGCATAGGGGAGCAGCAGAGGTGACAGCAAATAATCCGTGAATAATCCAATCTGCAAAAGTGAAACCTGCAAATGTGGAGGGCTGACTGTATATGGGTACCCCAAAGCATGTTTGGCCAGACTGAGAGAGCAAAGTTGGTGCCACCGTTATTATCCTGACCCCCATGAACATACTTTGAGTGTTTGCACAGGGTTACGATGTTACTGTATGGCTGTAAACCTGGACAGCATCACAAGTCTGCTCAGAGTTTTAGTAACCATGATTCAGTGGAGACACTTCATCCATTATGATCACAGAGGCTGCCTGTTATGAACAAGTTGCAGTGCAAAGAAGCTCCCATAAGGACTTATAGTTAACGTTCATTTATTCTAGGGCAAACGCAAAAGGTTTTATTTTGTTTTGTTTTTTAGCAAATTCTATCATGTAAATGTTAACATAAAAACATCTGTACATTTGCCATGATACACTCAAAAATGAAACAAATAAGATATAAATACAGATATGGATGTAACATGACAAAAGCGCAAAAAAATTCAAAATAAAATAACCAACCCAAAAATAGAAATTAAATACATGCGCATGAACACTGTGCCAACAAACTTGTTTCTGATGGCTGACAGTTTTGAAAGGCTTGGTAAGCCTGGCCTTCCCATTTAAAACATTATTACAGTTAGCAAAGTCCTGCTGCATTCTACAAACATTTCTCTGTTGTCTTTTAATATGAGCTATTACACTTGATAAATCAAGGGGCTGGGAGGGGTGATAGAAAGAAGATTTATATGACAATGTTGCAAGTTACATTACTTATACAGGTTATTGAGAAGCTAGTAGGAAGCGATAGAAAAGTCTTGTGTTGTATTATAATCCAGGCACGCACACATAGTGTACCTTTAAAAAGACAGCCACATGCCTCAGTTAATTCAGCACTACATAAGAGACCTACAGGACTCCAGATGGTGAAAGGGGTTGCATTGGTTTGTTTGCGTATGCCCTGGGAACACCGGTGTCCTCTTAAGAGCACGGATGTCACCATCTAAGGCAACCCAACAGCAGGCAGGGTTGTTCTGTGCGGATTCTCAGATATAAAGGCTTGGGAGGGGAGAGGGCAGGAGAAGATGGGACAAGAAGAACAAGAATACAAACAAAAGGAACCTTTTGCTTTCAAAAGGTTTGAAAAGTTAAAGCCCTGCATAAGGAAGCAGCAAGGGGGACGGGGAAGGCAGCTGCAGACATTTGGACAGTGCTGATGGCAGCAAAGTGCCAACAACATGCAGATTTATCTCCACCAGCATGTATGGGATTGGTAGCCAAAGGGTCCTTGTGCCTAGAGTACTTAAACATGCCCACCCACACCCTCCCCAGATTGTACAGCTTCAAAGAAAGCAACTGGTGCAGACTGAGCTAGCCCTTTGAGTACTACCTAAACAAACAGGGGCCTGTCTAAAATGCTGAGAGAAGGGAAATCATTTGCTATGTACATCAGACACAAAACAAGATTATAAATAAGCCAGATTGCATGGTGGTTGGGAGGGGGCTGTATACTCTTGGGAGTACTCAAAGGATGGGGAACTCCTGACAAGAAAGGAAGTGTTAACAGAACAAGTGTCACACTGAGGAGCATCTGTTGACAAGCAAAACTAGTATTTTATTAAGAAAGGAAGGCCTGGTTATATGAGTTGCAGTTCCCACGAAGCCAATCAAGCTTTGGAAAGTACATGTTTCTTTCTGAGGACTGAAGCAGCAGTAAGAGCAAATTTCACATATATTTCATAAGAGAGGGGTTATCAGTTCCTCTGATAATCTCAGTGTCGATGCTTGACCAGTTTAGTGACAGTACAGTGCATTCACTCTCAGTGCATACTAACAGATTTCATCACGCTAGATAAAGTTAGTTACAGAAGGAATTTACAATTCCCAGTGAAGACTGTAACAGAAGAGTTCCATTTAAAAAAAAAAAATCAAAACAAAAGGCAGAGTGGGAGTAAGCTGTGCCACATGGGCAGAACCTCTCAAGCAAGAATGGTATAGTATTATACCATTATAGTATTTTGCACAACTTTTTGGGGGAGCAGTTTTCAAAAAATGCTGAAATACACTGTGGAAAAAATAGATAACTGAATGATCTATACAGAAGCAGATCTTAAATTAGCTATACTCAACTAATTACGTATTGCCCTATATAAACAGTGTCATTTCAAATCTGATGAGAGTCTCTGGGGAATTTCCACAACCTGTTTTACTCAGATGATGGTATTATTAAAGTTTTTTTTAAAAAAAGAAAACACCAGCACCATCAACTCCTAGTTGAGGGGCCCGATTTTATAACCTGTACAGGTTTGCTCCTTAAAAAAGCCAGGCTATTTCACATTTTAAGCTCAGATGTAAATGTCTGAGGAATTGCAGAAACTGGAGGAACTAGTCAAAAGTTGACTAATGCAGCTGTAGGCTAATATAAACCCAGTCCCTATTGACAGTGTAGAAATCCCTTTGATGTAAAACATGGATGTACATAGCTTTGGAACCTTTTCAAGTTTTAGAAATGACTACACTATAAGTGAGTGCAATGTCTTTTACCTACCGCATTCTACTTTTTTTTTTAAACGAAGACTGCAACCCAGGCCTTGCTTCCTTTACATTCAATACCAAGTAGATCCTACCATAAAAAGCTTTAGAATGACTAAAATACTGATTGCAATAAATTTCTGCATGGCCTCCGTCAGCGGATGGAGCGTGCTGATGAGGGGAGGGTCTCTGAGAGGCACAGCTGATTGCTTCTATGTCTACAGGTATGTCCCAGGGTTTCCATTAACTGTGTGTGGAAACATCTGAAGATGAGCTGCTGTTGCTGTTGGTGGTCTGGGCCCTCTTTATGTACAAATTCAGGAGTTTCATCTGAAAAGGAAGAAAAAGAAGTAACACCCATTCTCTCCATTTATTTTCATCATTTCAGAGCCCATCACTGGGGGAACCTGTGTACTTATGACATGACCATTCATCAGTGAACCCCTCCTGTAGATTTACTGCTACTACACTTCAAGTAAGCAGTAAGTTTTCAATTGCAATACTCAGACGAATGCGATACCACAACCAATGAACATAGCAGACTTAGTCTTTTGTATTTTTATTCAACAGTTTAAAAGCTGAACCTAAGCTTTTATTATGCTTAGCAACCAAGAACTTTGCAGAGAAAACCCACATATATCTGGTACTTGTTTCTTGATTGTGGTAATTCTCACAATGAGGTATCTGTGTGTGATATTGCATCATCCTTCCTATATGCTTTCCATCCCACCTGCCTCCTGAAACACCTGTTTCACTGAAAGCAAAAGTAAAAGAAATATCTTTGAAGTTAGTAGCTTTGTAGGGTCAGGCTCACACGAACAACTCTTACGTCATTTCTGCACTACACTGTTATAGAGCTATCATTCCATTTTCAACCTCCTGTGGAATTCTGGGGTTTATAGTTTAGTGAGGCCAAAGAGCTCTCTGGCTGAGAATTCTAAATGCCCCTCCCTAAACTGCAAACTCCAGGATTCCATAGGATGTTGAAAGTGGGATAATGGCACTATAACAGTATAGTGCAGAAATAGCCTTACTGATTGTTTAAAGTTGGTCATAATATAAACTTGAAACTGACTTTCTGCAAACTGAACAGAAGTCGAACCCAAACTTCAAGCTCATGAATTCTCTCGGGTTTGTTTCTTTCTTTCTTTCCAAAAACAGCCCTTCATAATTTCTAGCATCAGAGTTACTTTTGTTATGTTTTCAATGCACCAGGCGAGGACTGCCCCCGCCCCCAAATAGACTTTATTTAGCCCCTGGATTTCTGGAAGCTGCCAGTTCCTGCCTACTAGGATATCTCCCCCTTGCTATCACTGCCATTGCCAGACATGCTTTGTGGGAAGCAGATTCATACATTTACATGACTGGCTAAAGGTGGAATTTGGTCCTCCTCTACTCCTGCTACTGAAGTATAAGAAGTATGTCAGGGTTTGAAGTTCAGAACGGACCAAAAAATAAGTTATTTTCCAATTTGTGCATGTATGTGCGGCTAGAAATAGCTGGTACAAGCTAGGTCTGTTCTAAATCAACATAAGGGTAGTTTGCACATCATAATTTTTACATTATTCTTCTTCCTGAGGCACCAACTGTTGGCTTTGATGCAAAATATATATATATATTTTACACACACACACACACACACACACACACTTTCATTTAAGTACTTTTTAAAATACCAACTGGATTTTGCAGAACAAGTCCTTTGTAAGAAAAGACCTTTTAATAGTGCACAGTACAATTTTATTTCTTCCCATTTTAATGGGTATGTTTTGTGTTGTTAATTGATATATTCTATGGGTATGTGTTAAACTGTTTTAACACCATAAATAGTTAATTACAATAACTGTTACTAACTGTGGCGCGCTCTCTCTCTCCACACACACACACACACACACACACACACTAGCATATACACTCAGCATTGCCCAGGATTTTATTTTCTCATAGATAATACTTGTTAGAAAGATTTGAGATCCTATGTCTCTAATTCCCCAAACTGTCTTGTCCAGTACCTGTAACTTTTCTCCATATTCCCCAATCCAATCTGTATTCAGAGTTATTAACATACAGAGGTGGGGTTCCTGAGGGAATACACTGCTCTGCTCCTTGCTGCTAGGCCTCATCTCCATAGCAACTGGCCTAAGAACTCTCTGGCTGAGAATTCTAAAGGCTCCTCTCTAAACTGCAAACCCCACGTTTCCATAGAATAGCCAATCATATGTGGTCTTCTTGCTTGACACAGACAAACAAACTTTGACTTTCATGTATTAGTAGATAGATATCATACCTATATGAGTTTTCATCTGTATCTGTTTTGGTTTTTGTAAGCTAGCTTCATTTTCTGATCTTCTGATCCAAAAAGATTGTTTTTTAATATCTATGACAATAGTTCCCAATTATTTTTCTGTTCCTTTGCCATTTTGTGTGTCACATCTATACTTATTTATACCTCCAAAAATTGTGGTGACAGACCAAAAGCAGGGTAAGTCATACAGCTGGAATGACTTCTTCCAGCCGCATAATTTAAAAAAGAGCACAGAGCAAGTGCTGTACCATTCATAAATCACACATACATACTTCAGTAACCAATGGTATGTGTGGGTGGGGTTGCTCTTGAATACTGGCAAGACCAATACACTGTTTGGGAGCTGCGGCTCCAAAGATTTTCCAGTGATTTGTGCTAAGAGTTGCAAGTACCACATATGCATACTGTTCAGGCTTCAAAGGCAAGCTGCACGTGGGGCTGTGCACGTACCTTGCTCCCTGTGAGCTGTGCAAGGTGAGGCTTCAGTTCTTCACCAATAACTGAATAGATTGCCACAAGGCAAAATACGCTGGCCTTGCGGACGCTACTTTCTGTGTTGTCATAGCCCTAGATACCAAAAAAAAAAAAAAAAGAATTATGAGAATCAAGAGTTTCTTCACAGACCTTCTTTGTTCTCTAGCATTTACAGATGAAGAGTTCATTGGAGCAGGTACACAAAGCTCGTTCAAAAACCAAATATGTTAAAATTCTTGAGAACTGCTGCATCATTGCAACAGGATTTGCAAGTGACTAATCCGGCTAGAATTTATCTTATAGGAAAGGAGAAATTAGGCAGAAGTCTTCTAAGATCCCACCTGGTAATACAGTTTAGAGCTGATACTGGCCAATGATCGACACATACTTATGCAGAATTCACCTGAATATATAGGGATGTGTGCGTATATTTAACTGTGTGTATATTTAACTAACAAAGTGTCAATTAAATGAAGATTAATTGTATGCTTTCTCTTAACAGTAACTGGACTAGATCAGTTACTTGTCTTACTTGCTTCTACCAAAAAAAAAAAAAAACCAACAAAAACAACATAAGAGATGTGATAGCTCTTAGAAACTTCAGAGAAAAAAAACCATTATATTTAATTCAAAGTGGATATGCCCAAAATTTATTTTCTTACAATAAGCAGTGTTTATGAAACAGAGGTTTGAGATATAATTGAAGATAAGAAGTGTGATCTGTTGTTGGCAAAAAATTGGGAGGAATTCTTGGAGGATCTCCACAAACTTGCTGTAATCTGCTTTCACCTGGACCTGGGACAAGGCTTCCTGTTTCGGTTCAGGAAACCTGAATCCTAGAATCAGCACAATGAATTATGTAAATTGAGTCTTTGAACAATCACCTATAGTTCACTGAATGATGATACCATATTTTTTTAAACAAAAGAACAACTACCCCAAATTAATGAAATGTTAGTTGATAACAAAGCATAAGAAGGTTAAATGCTTCCTTTAAAACCTAACTGAAGGCAAAAAAACCCCAAAAACAACAACCCACAACCTAACCTGTTAAAGAAAGGAAAACTCTGGATGACACATGATGATATTTACATTTACTTAGTAACTACTGCATATCAGGCTTATCTCTGTGACCCGGAAAGGGGCTTTCCCTCTTTTTCTCCCCTGAAAGCTGGCATTCCCAGAAACCCCTAGAAGGGATAGAAAAACAGAGATATGGCTTTACAGATTACAAACAGCATATTGCCAGCCAGGCAATAGTCATAGTACCTGTGCTCAAGAAACCACATGTGTCCATCTGAGCCCCACAATGGTTTACCAGTTTGGAGTAGAGAAGCAGGTTATTCAGCTTCATAAGAGAGTATTTTAAGCAATAAATTCCCCAAGGGCCAAGTCATACTTGCTTAGGAACAGAAAGAATTCCTGTATTTGCATTTCTCAAAAGACATTCTCTTGAAATGCAACTAAAATAAAGCAAGAGCAAGCTCTGACCAATAAAACAATCAGTAATTCTAAGATGCAACTATAGATGTAGAACACCCTAAATGGAGAAGTAATAAGAAAGAAAGAAAAAGGAGATAAAATAGAAAAAAAGGGAGAGATAAAAGAGGGACATATATGTCGCTCCTGTTTGATACCGTGTTCTTCTTCCTGGACATTCAATTTGATTTTCTTAGACCCTGCTTTTCCACTCCACCTACTCATTCTGTGACCACTGAGTATGCTCAGTCTTCACGAGGCTGCTTAGTTGTAGTATGTGCATGTTTTGCACTCTCTAGCGCTCCTCCTAGCAAAAATATCTTTGTATTTCTGCACACCTTGGAGTTCTCTAAGCATGCAGATATCTTATCTTCTTGTTTCTCAGTGGACTTGCTCTCAGTGGAATGCTCATCCTGTGGACACTGAGATCACTGTTGGAGAGAGTGCTATAAAATATGACATTGTACATGTAGATAATTAGACCTGGGGCTGAAAGAAATGATGGCATCAATGAACTCTTCACTTCAGCCCTTACAGACTTTGCCTTCAATCCATACTTAAACAGGCAAGCCATCCTCAACAGGGATCTTATTCGGTTCTTATTTCTAGTGCCAAAGTGACTATTAGTCACAGGCTAGTCAATTGGTTTGAAGATGAAACATTGGACCAGCTTTCCATATTCATTTGTGTATCAGCGTGACTTTGGTTTTCTAAGAAAAGGGGGACTTCTGTGCTGTGAAGCTTGATGTCTATGTGTACTACATATTATAAGGGAGGGATCACTCACCCTACAGGATGCCACATGAACATACAAGAGCAAACAGGGAGAAAAGCCCAATTTTCTCCTTCCCTGCAGTCTTTTAAAATGCAAGGGGGTAGTTTCTCTTGCAATCTAAAGAATCTTATCTGGGAGGATTGATCTGAAGAACGCATGTTTTTGAAGACTGATTTCTCCCCTCCCCCCCTAAAAAGAGAGGGATGACGACGACGACGACGACGACGACGACGACGATGATGGTGATGATTTTAAAATCAGATCTGAACTCCAGTACTGGAAAAGGGGGTGAGCAATATTGAAAGAAACAATGAAAAGTAAGGAGGTTTAAAAATCAAAACGTCCATGCATTGGCCAGACATTATTGGTCTGCAGAGGGGAAGATGAACCAGCACTGTTGCTGATCACCACTGTTTTCTGTTCTTGAAGGTGTGAGAAACTCCTTGTTTGAACAATACAGCTGAAAATCACTCGGCTTCCATAGGAACAGAAGTGTTTAAAAACAGAACTTACATGAATCACAACACTCATAAAACTACATTCCATTCAGCACTGACGAGGCTGATGGGAAAATGACAGCAACAAATTCTCATGGTCTAAACAGCATTCCTTCAACAGAAATGGAACCTCAGGGAAAGATGATTGCATTGCACACAGCTACTGAGCAACAGCTGTGTATCCACTGCATTAAAAGCACTATCTGGAAAGGCCCTGATAGAAAGGAACGAGAGAGGCATGAAGCTTATGCTCTGCCTGTGCCCTAAGCTCCGAGTGACCTCTGCTGGGGAAAAGCTACAAAGTAGCTTCAGCCCAAGTTTCTAACCACTGTGCTCGGGCCCGGAAAGTGAAGTAAGCTTTGTGAAGAGAGACCATGATCGCACACCCTCCAATTATCTGTTCTTTCCCTTTCTGAGCTGCTTTTAAAATGTCCCAGTTTCTCTCTCTTCCTCCTACTTCCCGATTTTACTTCAGCTCTTGCAAATTGTGTTCAAAGCTAATCAGCAGGGAGCAGAGGAGAGAGAGGAATGGAATCTTGCCCTTCTCTGTAGGCTTAGGCAAAAGCAAACTGCTGTAGCCTCTTCTAGCTTGTCTCTCTTTCCTCATCAATAACTTTTGCTATCCGGAACACACTTTGATGTTGCTTGGCCACATAAGTCCCAGTTTTAATCTGTGAAATGTTAAAGGGTGTGTGATACGCTTCCTCCTTACAAGTGTAAGACAAGTCTAAAATGCCTATGCACTATCAATTTACATTTCCGGAGAGGATATCTGATAGCTCAAATTCCCAAGCTGTTTTCTACATGGTAGATGCTTAAAATCTAATTGTCCGGATAACTGTAAAAAACACAAGGGAATGGTAATCTCTAGCCTTTGACCATATGGATGATCTTAGCCTTTTAATATTCTCCCACTGTTTGAACTGCTTTAACAGGGTAGCTAGGAAAAAAGCAAGCTGTTCTTATAACCAGACAAAAGAGCAGGTCAAATCTTGCAAGAATAATATAGCGAACTATAAATCATAACATCTTCCATCATGTTGGCAAGATAATTTACCTGACTTATATAACTCTATGCCTTTCTTATACTTATTTTAATTTATCATTTTTTTAAACCCATGAACTATGATAAAGCAATATTTTTAACCTACAAGGAAGAACACTCTTGAGCCACGTTTTAAACTGTGTGATAAAATCTAATAATTCTTGAAGACCAATGGTTGACCTCAGTTCTCTAGTACAGAACTTGCAGATAGAAGAATCTTTTGAAATTTTCAGTGGCCCCTTGTTTTTTCCTCTGATCCAAAAGCACAAAGAGGAAAAGCTCTTTCATCTCTTCTCAGTTTGCTTCATTTTGTTTTCAAAACTGCCTTTTGAAAATTGCTGCTCTTTTAAGGTCTTGAAGTGCTGGGTTTCCATACCCTTGATGAGAACTAAATATGCAGGCATTATATAACTCCAAAGCATGACGGTTATGACTCATATTTAACTAGAGACCAGTACGGGTCAGCATCTTGTGTGGGGTCTTACAGAGACTTCATCACACTGAATGAACCCAAAGTGACTTCTTTCCTCCATGAGAGTATGGCACTTAATGGAAGAATTCCAAGTGAGTGCTATACAACCAAATGTTTTAACAAAAGTGAGCAGAGAAGCAAGATCCATGTGTGTCCACACAGCTACCCTTTCTAGTAAAGAAAATATCTCATTGGACTACTAGTCTTGACTGTACAACCTTTCTTAACTCAAAATACTGTGGAAGCAGAGCCTGTAAAAGTTATATTTTTAGGCTACAATTCCCAGACTCTCCTAACCAGCATGGGTCAGTAGTTGTGTTTGTTGGGGGATTCTGGGAGTTATGAAAAAAACGTGTAGAGGTGAGTTTGAAAAGGCAATATTCCTTGATAAGGCTGGGACTTTGTCTAACACACACAGTTATTGAGTGATGCCTAAACACTCTCTTCTAAAGGCAATGTCTCAAGAACAAAGAGAAGAGTGATCATAAACAATTAACTGAATGAGTAATTCAGGACTAAAGTATCAACTGCAGGAAAATATGTACAATGAATACTCAATGCCTCCTTGTTCTTTTTTCACAGTGAAAAGCAGCCCCAGTAGACTGCGGTTTCAGTGGTGCAGCAGATAAGAATGAATACTTAGGCTGTTCACCAGGAGTCAATGCTGAGAAATACAGAACAATAAATTGTCAGGACTTCGTTACAAACATTTATGTGGACTGTGGATGCCATTTTTAACTTAGAAACAGCTTAGGAAAAGAACTGCACATTCCCAAAGGCATCAATGTTTGTTTTGTGAAATCTGAAGTGTGTAAATCACTCATCAAATACTAGGAATTCGGCAAGTGTGAGAAGCATGTGTAAAAAAACTAACTTGTAGATGCTATCACTTTCCAAGTAGAATCAGCCCTCTGTACCCATGGGATTTGCATCCATGGATTCAATCAACCATGGCTCAAAAATATTTTAAAAAAATCCAAAAGGCAAACCCTGATTTTGCCATGAGCCAAGCATTATACTGATGTGTAAGCATACCTTGCTAGCTTCCCACCATTTCACAGATCCTCAGATCCTACAATGCTCATTTGAGTTGTTCACTATTTTATATACAGGGCACCATTTTACTATGCCACTGTATATAATGGGACTTGACCATCCACAGATTTTGGTATCCATGGGGGTTCCTGGAACTAAACTCCAACAGATACCGAAGGTCCGCTGTATGCAGATAGGTGGGAGATGAGAACACACTATCACCTTTTCATAATGTTCTCTGGATTACCGCAGCTGCAGTTATATTTATCTGTAATGCACATCAAAACATGGATTCCAGTGATTGCTGGGGGGAGGGGAAAGCCAAAACAGTATTTAAAAACAGCACTTCATCTTTGTGACAGACAGTGCATACTTCTGAGGGCCACCAGTGTGGACAAAGGTGTGGAACAAAAATATAGTTTCATAAACCTTCCAAGCAGAGGCTCAGCTGGGCATAGAACAGTAGACCTGCTACTTCTGAACAGTCGGGGCAGAGACATCTTGACAGCACACGTTCCTGAAGACAACTAGGGATGCTGAGTAACTCAGCTGGAATTCAGCCAGTTTCCTGCTATGACATGGTTCTTCTCTGCCATAAACACAGAGTCGTGCCTGTAAGGCATAACCTAGATTTGACCTTGTACAATGTGATTTTGTGTCTAGTAACATTCAGAGGAAAGAGAACCAATACAACATAGCTGCCCACTTCATACTGCTGTTTCAAAGCACAGTCAGGAGAACGCAACTCATATGGGCTATTCTATTTTTTGTCTATTATATTCTGTTGTACTCACAAAACCAAAAAAGAAAAGAATGGAAACCCACTCCAGGCAGCACCCAACCTTTAAGCATTCAGTTAGCACTGACAATCACAGGCATGATCAAACTGAGTAATCTCTAGCTAGTAGCAGCATTTTCACAAGTATGGCACTAACCAGGATTGTTCAGATTCTGACAATTAACATGAAATTACAGATAATTCTTAAGATGCAAGTCTAAAACATTTTTGCCAGGCTTCTACAAAGTCTATAAGGATAACCCTTTTCTTGGCACAGTTTTGAACTGAGGCTTCATTCCCTGAATGATCTGCTTTTACTTTTTTCTTCTTATTTCTGAAAAAAAAAAAAGCTCCCAGTTTTCTATGAGAAAGAGAGAGAGAAGTTCTGGGGAGAGTTTCCTCCTTGTCACTGAAGTTCCCAATGGTTCTGGGTGAGGCTGCTCCTCCTCTTGCAACTGCCATCTTAGGTTTGCAGGAGATCCAACCTGCCCTGAAGGGACAGGACAAGGAAAGACAGAAGAGCTTGTCTTCCAAAAGCATGACTGAAGAGAAAATACTGTAATGGGATTGGATAAAGTCATATATTTAAACTTTAGATTAGTCTCTTACAAGCATGAAAAATAACTACTGCAAATAAGAGTGGGCATTAAAAAAAAAAAACCTCCAGTGATGTATGTATTTTGATGGATTTCACCATACACTGCCTCAAGGCAGTGATGGGAAGGTGAAGCAATGAGGTAATAAAGGGCCTAACCAGCAAGTCTTAAAGGGAAGGGAAGGTCTAAAAGATGCTGTGTAAGATATACAGGACCTAAACTACATAAGGCTTTGTGCTTCTCAAATATGCCCATATGTATGTTTTGAATTGTTCAAATGTGGTCCAAATACCATCACTGGGCTATAGTCTCTCACTAATGCAGTTGAACATCTGGCAGAAATGCACTTTTCCAGACTGATGCTCAGTATGCTTCCTCTGGTCTCAGTTTCAGAATTTCCCTTTACCAACAAGAGAAAACTTGAATGGACTATCAGTAGTAAATGAAACGTGGTAAATGAAATCAAAATGTTATTTTGCTTTACTATCCACTCCCATCAAGCAGAAGGTGGCCTGAAACTCTAAAAAAAGTTAGTGCGAGGTGGAGGTCCCCTTGTCCTGAAAACTGTTGAAGGGGGAAAAGGGAGCCATGGGAACAAGAAAACTTTTCTCTGCTTACCAGGAATGAGCCACACAGGCATTTTTTCCTAAAATAAAAATCTCTTTTCATTTCATTGACCTCCACCAAGTTTCAAATGCTTGCTACTCCACTCAGCTGAACATAAACCAATGGAATGAAATACTGAATAGAAGGCAGCTTTTCCTGGAAACTGAATGACTTCACAGAGGATAGCATACCTGCAATAACCCAGGGATGATGTCTTGAAGGAGCTGATGCAAAGACTCCTTTGAGATCCTCTCAATGACTTTAGTCTGCATCTTAATAGCAGCCAGATTAATTGGATAGTCAGCTGTTTGAATGATGGGGCAAAGCACTTTGATGCATTGTTCAGGGTGGATGGAGCTGGCCAGAGTGGAAGCAGCTTCCTCAGCAGCTCTCACAACCTGGAGGAGGAAACAGAAGAAGAGATTTCTACTCTATAGATGTGTACTTTACAGACAACACATACTCTACCATATCTAACTGAGCAATCATGGATTTGGTGAATACTGTGAGTCTCTAGGATTATGATACTGTGCTGATTTCTTAAGAGACTGGGGGTTCCTGAATTCACTTTTGTTGCAAGACAACAGCCACAAATGCTAATGTCTCTGCCAAAAGTGGTGGACACAAGAGGACTTTTCCCAATTCTTCCTTTACTGCCCACAAAACATGGCAGACAAAATAATCATTGCAGAACAATGGACTGACAAATGTACAATGAAGGAGACAGTGGACCTCATAGGATTTTTTTAATCCCACTGACATATTTTAGACATGTACATTCTACACTTGGGGGGCATAACGGTAGCTGTACAGATGTCCAGATATATGTGCTCTTCAATGAATGGAAAATATGTGTTCTTGGTCTGAGAAAATCAGACTAAGATTAAATACTTCATTAGGTAAAATGATTAGTTCATTCTGGAATCTGTCCTCTGCAAATTTAAAGAAAGAACAATAGGCTATATTCAAATATATATGATATCCTACTTCTCAAAATGTTAACATATGCATTTGGAATTTCTTCTTCATGAGAGTTTCTATGTATGTGCAAAATCTAGTGGAGAAACTGGGAATTATTGTTCTGTTTGCTGAACAATTATTCACACTGCAAAGTCAAGTGGTGAATTTGGATTTCTATCTGTTTATTTAACATTATTGTATCCTCATTTTAAGTCAAGGCACCAGTGTATTTTTGCTCAGTGAGTTATATCCCATTGCGTCATGGACTGTATATTGATCAGGCTGTATAATCATACGGTGCGTGTACATCCCATGTAAAATAACTAAGACGGTTTGATAACAATGAGATAAAACAACATACAAATAATATAGTTTAGCTAATATATCACTCAAGAGAAAGAAAATTATTTTATAAGGTAAATGTAAAGCATGGGTGGACAGCACCCACATCCAAACACAAACACAAAGAGAGCTATCTGTGCAACACAGTTTGTGTTCCTACTGTCAAGATTTCCTTTACTGCTACAGAACATCTCCCCATGCATATTGTTTCCCAGTTGAACTGCTGGCCTTTTAAGGTGACAAAAATTGTGGCATTGACAGGAGGACTCAGATTTCACCAAGTTCAGAGGGATCACAGATTCCTGCCCAACCCAAAATGGTTGCCTAGTCTGGTTTCTCAAAATACAGGTGATTTGGTGAACAAAAAAGTTAAAGCATATTGGTAATGGTGATACTGGGAGACTGCCTATTACTGAAAGGGAGAGTTTCAAAAGAAACATCTGTCTGACTTTGGAATATGAGGATTTTTAGATGTAAAGGAACCTAAAAATCTGAAAGAAATTCATTTTTAAAAAAACTGTCTACAACATTAGCAAATTCCTCTTCAGTTCAACATAAAGCTAAAGTGAAAATCCAGAATTACCGGACATTCAGAAATAAATAAAGAGAGAGAGAGAGAGAGAGAGAGAGAGAGATAGGATGACCAAGGAGCAACTCTCTCTTACTTTCCAGAGTAAATATAGCCAAGTTTCTAACACCAAACTCTTAATAAAAGAGACAGTGATAGAATTCAATACAGAATCAGCAGCAGGCCAGATCAGGCAATTCCTGTTTCTGGATGCACAGAAAGAGTGAAGGTATAACTGCCCTCTCTGCATCTCCAACCTCCAACTTCACTAGATACCACATTGCTTTCACCAGATGTGGGACATACTATTCAAATAGGCTCATTCATATAAATTCCCAACATGCCAACTTAGATCATATGGTTCTGTATTTTAATGAATATATTTAAACATAGCCTTATGCCAAAGAATTCAGAAAAAAATCCTGAAATTAAAAACCAAACCAAACTTGCAGGTATTGATATCCCTAAGATTAATTAGAGCTGTACTGATTCATTGAGTTATGAGACAGATGTGCCTGGTTGGATATGCCATGCTTCTCTGATCAATACATTTACTTAGACAACTGCATGCATCACAGCCACTTTAGACCACTGAGAATATTCCTCCCCATATCTTTCTACTTGCTAGGGATGTAGAGGAAGAGAGCAATACGTATGACCTCTCTGTTAGCCCCCATGTTGCGTAAGCTGTCAGTGCTTTCAGAGAACCCTTGTGAAGCATCTGCCAGTTTTGAAGACTAACCAAGAGACACAGAATCAATAACTCACTCTCTCCCTAATCTGTTTCATTCCAGGGGACACATTAGTACATCTACTGGTGGTTCAAGTGTGAACTGGTATTTGAAGGACACCTAGAGGATGTGCGGTTTTCATAGAGAAGAGATTAGATTCTGCACAACAAAGTAGGTGAAATGCTTTTTTGTGGAGTGTTCGAGTGCAGTTTTATTTTGGCAATTTATGTATATCTTTATTGTGTTGTTATTTTTTTAAAAAAATGATTATAATTCTGAACATCTGAAAGAAACTGAGGTGAATGACTTCATATCCTCGGTAGCTGAATGCCCTCTGAGCTCAAGTCTGTCCCATTCTAGTGAACTCCTTGGCCTGGGATGCTAGGACTGCCTCTAAGTTTTCTGGTACCAATATCAATTAGGTCCTGGTTACAAGAGAGATTTTAGTCCTTTAAGAGAGTCCTGTGTGAAAGAGGAAGTACAGTTGTGTAAGTGCTTGCCTTCTTGTTTAACTCCATGAAGAAAGAAAGAATTTGTTTAGCGACATGTTAAAAATGATTTTTAGGAAAAATGGAATAAAGTCAAGTGTAAAGATGTATTAGCACTGTCAGAATTAAAAATGAAAACCTGCAGTAGAAATGCCAGACTAGAATGTAAAGGCATGCTTTTGTGAAGTCTGCAGAGGCAAGCAAGTCTCACGGTTGAGCATGCATCAGTGTTCCTAGATGTGTTTTACCAGGAACTAATTGAAATATATCTGATCCAGGATGCCATTGCAATTTGCCATCCACCTGGAGATAACAATGACAAACAGCAATGTCTTTTGTTCAAGGATTTGAACAAGAGGAAACTGCTTTTCAAGGAATTGAAGTTAACGGAGTTTCTACCTTGGAAACAATAATTAATTCTAAGAAGAACTAAAGGAGAATGTTTCAGGATCCACTGGTTATTGCTGAATTTGAACAACTGCCATATTTAAACTGGGCACAAAATGGTTGGGGATGAAAGATTGGAGAGAGGTGCTACCTCTCTTTCTAAGGCATGTATTTTAACCTGACAGCCACAGAAAATCAAGAATCAGAACATTCATGGGAGACATATGTATCCCATAGCTGCTTAAGTAAATGGAAAATGTATCCTGCAAGACCCGAACTACAGTTATATTAATGTGGGCCAGTGGATTCATGTGATTCCAGTGCTGAAAAGCTCAGGGAACAGGAATCAAGTTACAGGATCCACATTAATTATCTCAGAACATAAACTAGAGACTTCATTCAATTTGGCTTCCCCCTTCAAATTTAAACTTCATAATAAAAATAACAGAGCAACAGCAAAGGAATGCCAGCAACAGAAGATATGACCATCATCCGAAAAAGAAGAAAAGTCTGATACAAAAGCAAATTAGTTGAACTGGGAGACTGCTTCCTATCCAGAGTTGTTGTTAAAAAAAAAAAAGGTATAGGAGCTTCACCTCCCCTTCAGAATTTCACTTACAATGGAGGATCCAAATCTTTATTTCACTTTCTTCACACCTTTCCATCAATTTCCACAACAGCAATGAATGAAAATGTACATAAGAGGAAGATACGCCAGCATACATCTGAACACATGTCCATGCCTGACAGTTTCCTAATATTTATGTTCAGAAATGCCCACAATAGACAAGAGCACAACATTCTGAAGCAAGTGTTGCCCACAGTCTGAATACAACTGTGCTCCCAAAAATGGAATCTGGATGGGCAAATTCTATGGTGTCTGGAGATGGCAAACAATCCATTCATTTGTGGAGGTGACTCAGAAAACGACAAGGACATAGAGTCAAGGTAAGACAAAAAGAATGTGCACTTGAGAGGAGCCTGCCAAAAAGGCACTCCCTTAGAACAAAATGTTTTGTCCAACTGCTTTATCTGGCAATCAGTTTACAACTGCTGCTAAATGCTGCTAACAAAAAAGAGTGTCATGTAGAGACTCTGGTTCCAAGAAAACACAGTACGGACATGCTGATTTATTAAATGGATTAAATATTTGCTGGCCCTCCTTTTTAACGACAGTCCTTGTGCATTTTTCTTATGTTGCTTGCTCAACCAGCTGGTGCCACATTGCACCTCCAATCATAATGCTGCACTGGTTACAGGGCTATGTGTTGTAGCCTACTCTCCTATTACTCTCATTTCATGGCCAACAGTGCTCTTCTCTTTTTACTATATGAAAAGGTTTTATACTTTATTCTGAAGTCAGCACAGTATACACAGTTCCAGACACTTAACCTCATTGACCTCACTGTAGTAAAGGTAACAGTTCAGTGGACACATATTTATATGTAAGCCCCAGTGAGCACACTGGAACCTATTTCTGAACAAAGATAGGATCAGACTGTACGTGTACAAAATGTAATTTAGGAATGAAATAAAGGATTAAATGGATTGGGAAGAAGGTATGTTGAGTTCAGCAAAAGATGGAAAGTGTCGAGAATGGGCTCAGACTGGTAACTCTGGAGGCCAGCCTCCTGTGCCTCAGCTTGTATATCACTGGGGTTCTGGACCTTAAACCAGTTGGTCAAACTAGGTTTTGTTGTTGCTGTTGTTGTTGTGTGCCTTCAAGTCATTTCTGACTTACGGTGATCCCAGGACAAGCCTATCATGGGGTTTACTGGGACTGAAATGTGGCCAAGTTCACCTGTAGGTTTCCATGGCAAAGCGAGGAATCAAACCCTGCTCTCCGGGGTCACGGTCCAACACTCAAACCACTACACAGTAAAGTAATCTCTTTCTCATAAAGGACTGTGGATCCATGGAAAAAGCAAATAGGGGGTTCCAGCCAGAAGATGGCATTGCCAGATCAAATAGTTGACAGAATCAAATGCTGAACTGGGTGGAACCAGTCGAAAGTAAGAGGAGTTTGCAGCTCTGCTGGACTGTATAGATCTTTGTTTCTGTGCCATCTCATCCTTTCTCTGCCTCTTCCATGTTTGTGCACAGACGCAGATAGACGCAATGTGGAAACCATATCCAGAGGCATGCCTAGGAAGCATGAGGGGACTGCAACATCTGAGAGAAAGCCAGAGGATGTTGACGCTGGCATATAATTAGGCTAAAAGCAGGGTCACTCTCTATTTGGCAATGCTCTCTTAAGTGTTGTCAACTGACCCTGCAGCCAAAAGATGGTTAGCTCGCTCCTAAAGTAAGAGATAGCTATCAGACTCTATTAAACACTACCTTATAGGCTAGCTGAGTAATACATCTCATTGGTAATACAGCTTCTTTCTTGCTCTGCTTTGTATTCACCTTATATTCTATCATAATTTGCTTCATCTACTCAGTCTGATCTTCAGTCTACTTTTGACTGTGCTTTCTACCTGATCTCCAAACCATTCATAATCATACCTCAGACCCACACAATTATCACCTTACCCATGTCATAATCAAAGTCCATGGAATTCTGAGATGCCCTAGGCTATATGTCTGGCAAAAATAGCAGGAATAAAATAGTCCCTGGAGATATTCATTTGCTTCACAGACATTAAATGTGATGATCCAATATGGTCCTCTTATTTGTTTATTAAAAGAACCAAAAAAAATTTCACTCTCATGCTATGGCAATTGAAACCTCAAAGAACAGCTTCATCAGTCTTCTCATAGTCAGAGACGATTAGACATAATCCCTGAAGCAAGTTTAGAATTCTGAACAAATACTTCAGAAAGAAAAGAGGTCTGACAAATACAACAATATGCTTGAAGTGGACAGAAATTGAATACATTAAGCTATTTTCTGATTATCATTTCTAAATGTATCACTATATATATCCCTGACACTTATCCTGAAGATAATATTATAAGCTGCATTAGCCTTTTCCAATTAATTCAGTGTTACGTGTAATAACAACACGTATTCAGCTTCTTGTCAGGAACACCACAGTGCATTGTATTTATATACTTGCCACTGCAGTTTACAGATACTAAGATATACCATTATCTCAGATCGCTCTCATTTGTACATACTGCCTAAATTCTGTTTTCTGTATTAATATGAAATGGAAGTAATCTGGAAGACACAGTGCGACAGAGTATAGGGGAAGTGATATCCTGAGTGGTCAAAAAGCCAGCCAGCAACTGTTTGCCAGGCAACTAGAATGGCCACTCCAGAGGCAAGCCCAGCCCCTTTTAGCAGGAAGGAGGGGTGAAGGCCTGGGTGAGAATCTATTTGTAGCAGGCACACTGGTTTTCTTGAGAGAGAAATTTTTCCAGAAGAGTCAGATTTTCAAAGTTCAAGGGTGAGGGGTGAATCCTTCAGCCAGAAGATTTCTCACTTAATGGAGGGGGAGTTGAATGAGAAGGTGTTTTCTCAGGGAAAGCCTAGAAAAGGGACAGAAGAGAAATCAACCCACTGTTAAATCTGGCTAGAGAGAGTGGCCTAGATTTGAAAAACATAGCTTTTGGCAAAGAGGGAAGCCAGAGGGCTCTGTGTGTTTGTGTGTGTGAGTGTGTGTGGGAGAGAAAGAGCACTGTGCCTTTATGCTGTTGTAATGAGTTAAGAAACTGTTTAAACACACTCTGAAGATCTGTTTGAACTTAGACATATATACAAAACCTATATGTTATTCTGTCTGCTGTTTTAATAAAATTATAGTATATTTTCTCATAAAGTTGGTCTCAACTGAATGATTCTCATTAGTTCAAACTAAACAGAACCACGCCACCATAAATCTTTAAAGGAGACTTAATTAATAACTGAATGGCTTTGCCCTGGTTACACAACGGTGGTGTTTGGGGGAAAAGCCAGAGCTATGTATGAAGTGCCAAGGCTCCTTGGCAGACTGGTCAGAAAGCTGCCATTCGAGTCTGAGAAAAGAAAAAGCAAGGGTTTGTGTTGTTGTCTCCACACATGAACTCTACAGATATATTCAATGTTAATACAATTCCTAAGCAATCGACATCTTTTCTTCAGTGTATTTCTTAGAACAAACAATTTCATAAGATTTAGAAATGTGAAATTTGAGCACCAAAAGGGCCAGCATAATTCTTTTGATAACAAATCTTAAAAAAGATTTCTGCTTTGGATTTCTTGGGTATTATCCACTGTCCAAGGAGCAATAAGATAACTAGAATTACAAACCTCTTTGTGAGAATCTTTATGTGCTTCCAGAGTCTTCATAATAGTGAGTTCAGCATAGTTCTTAAATCTTGCAGGCTGGTTCCTCAAGATTTCTCGCAAAACTCTCAATGCCAAGGCTCTTATTGAATGCTAAATAAAAAGAAGCAGCACATGTTGGAAAAGACAGGACTCAATTTTTAAAAACTGGACTGGAAGTAGTATGATAAATGGCTTGTAGACCAGGAAAATGGAAGGATTAGCATTAGGTATATAAGTATGGGGGGAGGTGCCTGAAGGCACAAGCCATCCTAAACATCCCTCCTACCTCTACTCCAGTTGCAGGGATAGATAAGTTACTGACTTCACTGCACTGCTTGGGCCCATATATATGTATTCCCTGCTAGAGATGCAGAGCCTATTAAATATTTACAAAAATGTGCCTCACTTACTTTAATTATGATGTATACTCTCCTTATATTTAGGCCACCCAAAATAAAACCCTATAGGTCTGATTAGGACTGTGAAAGACTTGGCCAGCACTGAAAAATTACAACAGCAAAACAACATGGATTGCAGCTGATTTGCAAAATTCAGTAATACATTTGCATTAGAACCAGCTGAATACTAATAATCAAACACCAATTTGTATGTTCAATTATGCTGTAATAATCTGTTTGTGAGATGTTAATCTAAAACGTGGAAATCAGATAGTGGGGTGTTATCTTAAAAAGTGAAAATCAGAAAAGGTTTATAATTCATAATGGAAGTGTGTAATATGTGTCTTCTCTCACTGGCCTTGTGTAGTTTCTGAGCTTTCAAGTAGTTTCCATCATTGTGCTCTTAGATGTATTGTCTAAACTATAAGAGGTAGTAACTTTTATTATAAAATGAAGGGTGAGATGCTCTAGACACTAGCAATGACCTACTGGTCCGACAGAATCAATTATTGATCTAAACTAGCCATAATGAAGAGTCTCAAGACAATAAAGATCTACCATATGCAACGTCTTAATTGTATATGACTTTCATATACAGATTAATAGAAAAATAATCCACTTGATTCCTTTACAAGAGACATTAAAACTCAGTATAAGTTTCAACTATTCTGCTCTTGACTAACAACTACCATTTTAGCTTAGCAATTTTCAGCAGTGTTCCACTTTTTACAGTCATACATTTATTCTGCAATTCTTCTAGAAACCACTATCACAGTTCTTGTAATGTAGCTTTCTGCCCTCTTCTCCTGACATTCAGCCTATACCTTTACATTGGAAGACTGTCATTAATGAGCATTCTGGAACAACTTCTTAGATTATGTAACACCTGGGTTGCATTTTTGGATGACAGCCATTCCAAACAGTGCCTATAGTTTCAACACAGAGTATTTCGTTTAACTTGCTCTAGACAGACCTTTTTAAGTATGTCCTGATGCTTTGGTATTCACTTGTGCAATTCATGTGCTAGCACATGACTTGTCTCTTGATTAAATCTTCCAATGGATCACTGACAACAAGAGCTGGTTGGCTTAAATGGCAAACAATAAGCAGCAAACAAAAAGTTTCTATTAGCTGACTTCAGAATCATATTTTAATGGTGCCTCCATTTTATGTACACATAAAATCGGAAGTACTGAGAAAATAATGTAGTGATAAAGGGCTGGTTTCTTCTTTGCTTGCTTTGCTTCTTGTTGAGGAAGAAGAAATGCCAAAATCATTCCCTCAATGCCAAAATATTGATAGCTACTGTTTATTTGCTTATGCAATTGAGACAGGGATTTTTGCACCCAAGAAGTTCCAACCATATATCTTCAACTACAAGGCAAAATATGGCAGAAACAATAGATCTAATCTTTGGAATATATGAGATCTGTATTATATTGTCAGGGCAAGGAAATACTTGTTGGTATTTTTTTCACTGCTTTTGGCTGCTTCTGGAATAGCACTCAGAAATCCAAAGGCCACTGAAAAGACATAATATAATGACCATTTGAAACCTCCCAAGTCTGAAATTGTCTACTTTCCCTCATAATAAAAGAAAAAAGAACCATAGATAAAAATAATAATGTTGTGATTCTTTGTTAGAATTGATTTTTTATATTTTGCATTCAGTTTCTGGGAGTGTTCTTGAAGCGGAGTATATAAAACACTTAAATAAATAGGTAATCGAATATAGCAATGACATATCATACTTCCCCAGAAGCCAGTTAATAACCAAAATGGTTTTACTTTATATAGTCATTTAGTGGTATCTGCATTCATAACCATGACCTACAGATCTGACACATATCATTTTAGTAAAGGCATAAATCATCTGGAAGCAGCTGTGCATCTAAGGTTGTCCTGGGCCAAGGTCTTTGTGGTGGCCCTCTTCTTTGTGAGAAGATACTATGGAGGCCTGTTCGGTAGTGGCAGCAACAGCCCTCTAAGTAGCACATTGTGACTTGGGAGTTGCCATTCTGATTTCCAAAAATGTCTTGGATTAATGATAGTTCACTGGCATTGTACATCAAAGTCAAGTTAAAGTGACAGCTAAATCTAACTAGCTAGGGTACTGAATCACTTTTACAGAAAAGGAAATCTAGAGTTGGTGTTAGTGGTGGTCCCTACCAAGACACTGGGGCCTCAGCAGCTATTCAAGGATGTCAGCTGCTGAACTCATTAGATGTTTTTGACAGCAATAATATTATATGTCCTTAGAAGATTTAGGACTAACTGACTCAATTTAATTTATTTTAATTTCTAGCTATCTATCTACATCTCTCTCTCTTTAGCATGCTGAGTTATTGTGAAGAACTGGATAAGCCTCTTCCAGGTTCCCTGAATTCTTGTGTCCAAAGAAGTACCTATGACCACAAAGCACCCCAAGATTGCCACACCATCGAAAAGTAGCCCAAACAAAATGTTAATAGCATTGTAACAGTCACTTTGGTATTATTTGATGTAGAGAAAAAATGACATCTGAACGCCTACTAAGGGAAGGGCATCTACATAGCATGTGAAATCTAGTGCCAATATCTTACATCTTTGTCTCCAAGTGTTTCAAGCAATAAAAGCAAAATGGTCTTGAAATGCTCTTCCCAAACTCCTAAGTTATCTTCTCTTGTAATCTTCAACAGTTCAAGTAGGGCTCCTTTCCGTTCTTCGACTCGCTCATTGTGATTGGATAATTCTTTTAAAAGATCAGCCACCAAATCGGAATGATCAATGGGCACTGATGGAACAAGCAAAAAGCTGGTCAGTACACAGTGAAGGCAAATAAACAACAATTGTAGCAAACAGCTGAAAATGGTATAATACCCATAGTATCTCTTGCTAATGCACCTAAAGATATGATTTTATTCTAATCCCTTGACTGCAGTTTTATCAAGAAAATAAACATATCCAGTCCTTAGCAGCAGTTATGCCTTTGTATTATTGATAATCTCAATGTTCCCATAAAGCATTTTTTTTCTTTGCAGACAGAGGAACTTTGATGAAAACTTCAGTTTTGTTCTTAGGGCTTTTCTAATCAGCCCAATATAACGCACAGTTTTGCTCCCCCAAAGGAATATTGTTCTGAAGCTGCCCTCCTTGCAAAAAAAAAAAATGCAAAAAAAAAAAAAAAAGCAAAAGTCCATTTATTCAGAGTTGGAGGACAAGGCTAAATGTGAGACTGCAATTCCACCAGCTGAAGAGCTGAGCCAAGCTCCACACATTATGCCAGGGCCCAATGAACTAGAAGTGTCATACCTTCACAAGCTCTAACACCCACTGCCATATGGCCATGTGCCTCCTGAGCTCTTTCATTTGTCTAGTAGCTGGAGGCACCAGGTAAGAAGTCATGCAGCCAGGGAGAAGTATCTGTCTCCAGACCAGAGGCATAGTCTTTAGGCATGCAGTGCTATAAGCAAAAGGAAGGCAGCAAAGGAGAGATGGACTGGAGGCAGAGACCCAAAAGGGCCCAGTTCACCTCTAGCGCTTGTAGGAAATTTCTTCCTCAAAGTTATCTGTGATGCTGCACCTACTTATCCGCTCCATCGTGCCTAACGGGCAGTTGGGATGAGGGCAGGTTACACAGGAGCTCTATCTATATCCAGAAGGACTTTTTGCCCTTTACTCCTGATTTTCATTCATAAATAAGATCTTTTTAATGTCATATGAAACACCTGGTTCCAGTCCTAGCTGGCAGAGTTATTATGGCTCTTATGCTCAACATTTTGGCCTTGTCCAGTTTCTCCAACTAAGGTTTACCTTGGAGGCATAGCATAACTGTGTGGACAAAGGTTTAAATTCACTGTGGGGAACCTGAGCTCAAATCCAAGTTACTCAAATGGCCAAAAAGACAAAGTATTTGCTTGTGGTTTCCTACATGTTAAATGACTTATGATGGAATGAAAGTTTTGCTGTGAAGGTGAAAAAAATCAGACCAGGCACGAAACTTTAAGCAAACAAACTTTTGTTTAAAAATCAAAGTAGAGGCAAGAAGAAGGCTTACTAAGACAAACAGTTGTGACAGCACTGGTGAAAGCAGCAGCAACTTTCTCTTACTTTGTTCTCTTTCATTTTAGCTGCAATCATAAAACTAGCTGGCTTTCATATTTAACTACAATGCCTTAGCTGGAATGATACTACATCATGATTTGGTGACTGCTTAGGAAGAAAAAAAAAGATCTTGGTCCTCACTGGGTTATGAAGCCAAGTTGTACTCCACTGCCAATCAATGATTCTAGAACAATACCATTATTATGACATAACACTATTCCAACTGACGCATTTTAGAGTAACATGGTGTCTTGCTGAGCTACAGACTGTGGTATGAGAGCAAATATTCAAATAAAAAAAAAGTCGAAAAAGAAGACTGCTGCTGTTGGTCCCAATAAAGCTTCCACCACTGAACATTTTTAGAATTATCCACAACAAAACTTCTGAAACACTATTCTGCCTTTGCAGTCTGCTAGTGGATCAGTAGTATGGGATATCAGTTTCAGCTCAGTCTCAGACTAAGCTTGGCAATGCAAGGAGTAAGCCACTGTTTGTTGCAGAAAACATATTGAAGAGTAAATGGCAAATGTTTGCAACCTAACATACATTTGACTCATACAAGGAATGCTTCAGAACTTCACAGTCAATGGTTCTAAATATTCTGGGATGTGCATCTCCTTATCAAATGTGTGTGTTTTCTGCAACAAACAGCACTGGAATACTCATATATTAAGACTACCAGAAAAAATATGGGAATGCCAGAGACTTCATTTTTTCTCTGAAAGACATAAATCATTTTCAAGTACTGATAAGGTTTTGCTCCCAAAAACAATGGCTAATAAGATAAGAAAAATGGATAGTTTACCAAAAACTTTTTCAGATCATAATCCCATAATTTTAATTTTGAAGGGGAAGAGAAAGGGGATCAATTGCTGATTGAATGAAGCTCTACTTCAAAATGAAAATGTACTAAAAACACGTAAAAAGAAATTAGTACATTTTTTAAAAAGACAAAAATAGATAAATCGCCAGCATTCAAGTTCTCTGGGATGCTAGCATAGCTTTTATGAGAGGATGCTTTGCTCAACAAAATGCAGAAATTAAAAAGAAGACACAAGAAAAATTGGAGCCATGATTAGAAGAGATTAGGAAAAAAGAAGAAGAGTTGAAAAGATCTAATCAGGTTTTGGGGACCAAATTAAGATTCTCCAAAACAGGTTTTGATGATGACAATTCGAGAAAAAATTATACAAAGCAGAAGAATTTTGAGTTTGCCAATAAGCCTGGAAGGTGGTTGGCTTTTAAACTAAGAAAAGAAAGACAGAAAAGGATTGTTTTGAAAATAACAAAAGGGAAGAAATTATCTTTGTTGAGTGGAAATTTTGTGATAAAAATGAATGTTTTGTCCAAGAATGCTATTTTTGTTCCAGGTCAATCTTGATGAATTATGTTTTATTTAAACTGTGGCACAGAGATATATCAAAATTTACATGGCAAGGGAAGAAACCTAGAGTAAAATATAAAATTTTACAAGATGCTAAGCAAAGAGGAGAACTGAGATTGCCAGATTTGAAATGGTATTTTTCTGCATGCTGTTCAGTCTGGCTGAAAGACTGGATCCTGTTCACAAATAAGAGATTATTGGATCTAGAAGGCCATGAATTGAGGTCGGGGTGGCAAGCTATGATATGGTATGGTAAAGCTAAAATGAATGCACAATCATGTGAAAAAAAGCTTTGCTAAGAATATAGAATAAATATAAATTAAGGCTGTGCCCTAAAACACCCCTATGCGTGTCATCACAAGAAGCTTTTTATAGGATGATGATGGCAAAAGAAAGGTGGGTAATGTACCAAGATTTGTTGAAACGTGATCAAGAGTATTGTAGAATTAAATCAATGGAAGAACTCATTTCGGAAGGGTACTCTTTTCAGTGGTTTTCATATAAACAAACAGTGGAGAAATAAAGTAGATTTAAAAATGTATGATTTTTACTTTACTAAAACAGATTTTGAGAAGTAGTTGTACACAGATGATGAACACTTGATTGATAAGATTTATCTACTATTCTTAAATTTAGAAGTGGACAGAAAGTGGTCAAGGAATGTATGATTAAATGTTGGAAATGTGAGCAACAAGAGGGACCTTTTTACTACATGTGGTGGACTTGTGAGAAGGCCAAAAAATTCTGGAATCAAATACATTTTATGATGCGCAAAATTTTGAAAGCTGAGTTTCAACTGATCCCAGAAATGTATTTGTTGGAACTACTGGAAGATCAGGTTGAGAAGTATGACAAGATACTATGATATATGGCCACAGCAGCATGATCATTATATTCATAGAAGTGGAAGAGCAGAGAAATCTGAAGAAAGAGGACTGGCTGATAAAATTGTTGGATTTAGCTGAGATGGACAAATTGATATTGATAAAGGAAAAATCCATGACATCTTTTGTGAAAGACTGGGAACCTCTAATAAGCTTTTTGCAAGAAAAATAATATGACTTAGTAGGATTCATTATTTAATATTTTGGAAAGGATAGCAGTGGAAGTATTAGAAAGTATCATCATTTAGAGGAGTTTTTTTTTTAAGGCAATGTTATTAAAAATCTGAGTTAGAAAAACTGGAACCTATCTTTTAAAAATGTTTATTGCTTTCTTTCTTAGTTTAGATTAGTATCTAGTCTATAGTTGCATAGTAGAGTTCTTTTTTTCTTGATAGATGTGTATTCATTTGTGCTTGCAATCTGTTGCCATTTTTTTAGTCCTACCTTATTTCTGTTTAGTTTGTTTGCCTGTAAGTGTTCTCTAAAACATTTAATTAAAAAAAACATGGTAAAGACTACCACAAAAAGCAGAGTAGCTCAAATAAATATGCTGACATTGGCTTCCTGGCCATCTACATATTTCTGACATTTCTGCCACTCCCTTCCTTCCCCACCAGGCTTTCTATCCATATAATCAGTGGGAAGAAATCTCATTTATTTCAATAAATATAGGCTAGTTGTCAGGGGGGGGAAATCCTACTATCAAGGCTGAAATCCAACTGAGATACAGTCCTCCCTCCACATTTGTGGGTTTGACCTTCACAAATTTGATTATTTGCAAGGTGTGCATGTGCCACCCCTCCATTCTCCTCCTCCCATTCTCTTGCATTTTGCCGGACATGGAAAAGGAAGGCAAGTGCCTGGGGAAAAGGCAAGGGAATGGGGGGAAGCATGTGAGTGCCTTCCCACTCTCCTCCAGAGCTTCCCCCCTCCCATTCCCTTCCCTCTGGCCCCAGTGCTAACAATTTGCACTGAGGCAAAAGACAAGGGAATGAGGGGGTAGAAGGCTCACATGTGCCTTCCTTCTCCCCTCCAGAGCCCCCCCTCCTATTCCCTTGCCTCCAGCCCTGGCTTGCAAATGACAAGGGAATCAGAGGGGGATTGTGGGGGGGGGGCTTATTTGTCGTTCTTCCACTTTTGCGAGGGTTCTGCACCCTGAAACCTCATGACAGTGAAGGGGCCAATGTAGTATAATTTCCCAGTAAAGAGTTATGCAAATCATATTACTCACTACAATTGCATATTCCACAGAAGACTGCTAAGAGGTGATGAAAACTGAACAGAAGAAGCAAGTTTCAATATGATAAGAACTTCATAGTTTAGAGCAAAAATAGGATTGCTTTAGCTTTAAGCAAATAAACTGAAACCAACCATCCCGAAGTTGATCAATATCGTCATCAAACACAGCCTCCTTAAGAGCGGTTTTGTCGTAGGCGCTGATAGTATCTGAGTACGGATAGGGGTTATACTCTCGAGTTCGGGGTCCAGAAAAGGCACGTGGGGGCTGAGTGTTGAGTAGGGAAGTTTTGTTGTCTAAAGCCATCCTTCCTCCTTCCACAACATCACTGCTTCCACGCATATCAGTAGCTGGTGAGGCTACTCCACCATCCCGAGAAACCTGCAGGAATTGAGCCAGAAGAGGGCAATGTTAGTTCAGTAATATATTACACTTTACTGGAAAGTTGTATTACAGTGTGATCAAGTAGTAACTATTATCCACCCTGAGCCTTTGGAACAGGGCTAGTCACAAATTTAAATAAGCTCAGTTTGTTTCCATTGGACGTATAGATTCAAACTAACAGACACTAAATACCTGCCACAAACTTTTAAAAAGAAAGTAAAACTTTGCTGCAGTGCCAAAACATTCTGTGTCTGGATATCTAGCTGTCTGATGACCTTGAACAGTGTAATAAGCTGGGTTTGTTGCTTCTGGTTTCCATGTCAAATTAATAACAAAGAGAATCATAACCTCTATGTGGGCATTCAAATCCTATGTGTGATGTGAGACTGGGAGGGTTCCAGACTACTCCCACCTGAGATCAGTGCACTCGACTTCATGTGGTCATATCTGTGCATGTGGATAGGACTGATGTATCTACATGTGTAGGCTCCTATGTAAACAAGAAGTTCAATATACCAATTAGTTTAGAGGTGGCAACCCCAATCAATCTTTACATTGTGAATATTTGCACAAAGCTAGAGCCATAGTGGATCATCTAACCTTAGAGAAATAGAGAGTACTATCAAGAGAAAGAAAGATTTGAATACTTTATTTTAACATCAGATAAACTCACATGGTTGATTTGCCAAGATATTTGCCAGGATGATTATGGTACCTACATAAAGAACTGCTTCAGGCAATAGGCTGGCATCCTGTTAGCGGCACATGCACACGTATGTTTCCTTTCACCTGTGTATGTCCTCTTTCAGGCACTGCAGAGGATAATATCCCCTTCCTGCCTCCACAGTATCCAAAGCCCTCCTCTCAGACTTACCTTACAGCTTCTGAAGCACTCCTGTACAGCCATTCCATGCCTTGTGGGAAGTAGACAAGATTGGAGAAGCTTCTGGCTATGTCCCTGTAGTCAGACATAGAATGATTACAACAGTACTAAGACTGCTAGAGGACCCCATCAGATCTTACTGCTGCTGTAATCATTTCATGCTTGGCTATGGAGACATGGACAGATGCTGTTCTGGTCCTACCCACTCCCCATGAGGCATGGAATGGCCATGGAAGGTGTGGCTTCAGAGACAGAATAGGAAGTTCAGGAGTTACATATAGCTTGTCCTAGAATAGATCCATACACTGAACTATTGGGCTATGCTGAGCCAAGCCACACAGGATTGCAGCCATAGCTTGTTATGCTGTGGCCACTCATATGACTCAGTCCTCAGAACAGTTAATAAGAATATTACAAATTCAACAATATGAGGGTATGGGATTATCAAGATAAAAATGCTTTTCAATTAGGAATGCTATCCAGATCATGAAAGAACCTCAAATGCCAACTGGCATATAAATTAATAAACAAACAGCAATCATTTTTGAAGCAAAAAGAAAAGACTACTTACAATGTCACTGTCCTTCTTTCCATCACGTTTTATTGGTTCATTTAGATCCTCTTGGCTACGAAAACTAAACTTTTCAATTGCTTCTGTGACTCCACGAAGAGAGCTATAAATTTCATCAGAATTTAGGTTCTCTGTGTCGTAATCCAGCATGCTAAAGATCGAACATATATGGAATGTTAAAACCAAGAACATATTAGTATACTATAGCTCATCAGGAGAGCCATGAATTTAAAATATGTGTTAACTTTCACAAGCCATGAATTCAAACCCAACACAAGGGATTTCAGCAGTTGGTTCTGGAACACATAAAAGCTACTGAGACCCAACTGGATATTGATTGTGATGCCACATTCATACACTGAATATGAATGTCAAATCAGCCTTTTTGCTGAACCAATTTCAAAGCATGATGGAAATACTTAAAAACAGTATTTTTATCCGCAACTTCAAACACTATGATCACACAGTATTGTAAAGCAAAAGGAAAAAAAATATCAATTATTTCAATAAGATGTTTAAGTGCTACAGTATTCTCACTCAAAGCGTTAACTCCACTTATGTAATAAAGTAATGATTAATGGTTAGTAACAACAATAGACACCAGTGCTAATGGGAATTCAAACAGTTGTGCCACCATGAATTCAGTGCATGAAATACACAAATTTATGTTTTGGCTTTAAATTTTAGTTTGAAAGCAATTTATTTCAAATAACGTAAATGACTGTGAACTAATTAAATTTCAGAACAAAACCTAATCTAAAGTTTAAGCTATTTTGCTGAAGTATAAAGTCAACTGCTACCAGTGTTTAAATATCAGGTACAAAATTGCTTCTCCTTGGTACAAGTAGATACTTGTTCCCATCTCTGGATCAGTCTAGTTTCTCACAAGTGGCCCAAACTGCTCCAACAGAGTAATTAAGAGTGATGCCAATAGAGTTGCATGACCAGAATACTTGGAGAACTGGAGCAGATTTATGGAAGAAAAGGTGAAGAAAAAGTCCAGCTTTTCTCTAATTGTTTTGGTGTTTGCTTGACACTTAAAAAAAAGCAAAACAGAGTATTTGCTACTTGCAAGTGCAACATGTGAACAAATCATTACAAGGAGAAAAAACAACAGAACAACATTCTACTAAAAGCCTGTAACCATGAAGATCATTCAGCTATGCAAGGCAAGGATAGTTCCAAGCCATACAGCAAAACAAGACTGGTGGAATTATCTTCACCACTGCTGTTCTTCAAATTGCTCAATCTCTTCACCCCTCCATTACTCTGTTCAAAATTACAGGGGCATTGGTAAAATATAAGCCCTCCAGAATACTACACTCAACTCTTAACCTTATTAGCTATGCCCTGGTACTGTTCAAACTAAATCAGTTTCTTACAGTGTTATTTGTTTAAACTTCTAAGGGGGTTCTTCTGGAAATTCTTGACAGGAAGCTGCTTAGCCCCTTTTTTTTTCATTTCTGCTAATCTACTGTCTTTGAGAAAATGTTCTTACTCCTTTCTTCAGACTACACAACAAGTTGTACAAATCATGTAGGTGTTGTTTTTAATCAATCTTTGATCAATTTTCTGTAACCAGAAAAAAGGTGGAAGAAGCAGTAGCAAAATGTGTAAGGGTTAATAAGTGGAAGATGTCACAACACCCTTCTACTCCATAAAATTCTATGAATGAGGCCAGATATGTCACAACAGAAGTCTTATTTGGAAGCACCACAGGTCTTCAACAGTGGAAATGAGCTGCTTAATAGACTAGTCAAACCCATGAACAGACAAATATGGCTGCCCTCCCCATGTGTAATCTGACCCAGAGTAAACTGCCACAAATCAAAAAGCGGCAAGGAGATCTTCTCATCAAAGAATGAAATGGTACCTGTGACAGAGTATAGGGGGAGTGGTATCCTGAGTGGTAGTGCTCAGCAACAGGTTGCTAGGCAACCAGAATGGCCACTCCAGAGAGGAACCCAGTCCATCAGTGGGAAGAATAGGTTGAAAGCCTGAGTGGAATTACATAAATAATAGACACTGAACTGGGTTTAGTTAGACTTCCAGGAGCTATGGCTAAGAGTCCTTCGGCCAGAGGAAGTTTCTCAGTCAACCAAGGGGCAGCGTTGAATCAGAGGGCTTGTTTTCTCAAAGAAAGCCTATAGGGAAAAAGGCAGAACAGAAACCAACCCACTTTTAAATGTCATCAGAGAGAGTGACCTAGATTTGGGAACAATGCTCCTGACAAAAAGGGAAGTCAGAGGGCTGTGTGTGTGAGAGACCTGTGCCTGTATGCTGATATAAAGATATAAGAAACCGTTTTAACACAATTTGAAGATCTGTTTGAGCATGGACATACATACAAAACCAATAAAGTATTCTGTTATTTTAATAAACATTATAGTATATTTTTAAAAATCTTAACTCAGCTGAACGATTCTCAGTAGTTATAACCAATCAGAGTGATGTTACCATAAATCATTAAATGAATTCTAAATAACAATTGAAAGGCTTTACCCTTTATACACAAAGGAGGTGTTTTTAGGAAAGGCCAAAGCTGTATAAAGTGGCAAGGCGCTGTAGCAGACTGGGAGAGGGGAAGCTGCCATACTAGCCAGTAAGGAGGAAAAGAAGGCTTTGCCTGTGTTTCTTCCCCTGCTGGAAGCTCTCACAAAAAGGAAACATATTTTGAATGGCTTCTCACCACCATTTAAACTGCTAAAGCAAGAAATTTAATTATCTGGATGAAGAAAAGAGATTTGACAAAGACAAGACTGATACCTCCAGAGTTTTCTGGATTTCATGAAACCTGGGAACACACATAGTCTCTGGAAGCCTGTCTGTGTATGCATTCCACAACACCAAACTAAGTACCACTATCAGGAATTAACTTGCATGGTGGTTTTTTTGGCAAAGCAGCCAAAGAAAATGCTTAAACTCTAAACAGTCAGAGATTTGGAAGGATGGTCTATCTGAAAAGAAAGAAGTCACCAAAACAGTGTGGAATTAAAAAACAAGAGATGCTAGTTGCAACAGAGAAGGCTTTCAGGCTAGAAAAGACTATAACTATTTGTAGGTGCTTTAGGTTTTACAACATCAGACAATGCCACATTTTGCTCCAGTCCAATGATTTTCTGACATTTAGGAGACAAGAATCTCATCATCTCTCTTTGACAAATACTATGATTTTGTGCTCAAACAGCTCTCAAGCAAAGATCGCAACAAGATTACTCTGGGCAATAATATGACCCTCATCTTTCCAACAAAATGGATATATCACTTTTTTTTCTCCATTCATGGGCAAGGCAAACACAGAAAAGTACACGCACATCTCTCCATCACCTTTCCATGGGACTTGGAGACAAAAAGAACTCTGAGAATTTAGGTGAGAGTGCTCAAAATTCACACCACTGAACTGTGGTGCTTGAAGCCAAACAGTAATCCAAGCAGGTCAATGTCAATCGTTTGCTCAGACACAGATACAAACAGTAAAAACAAGACCATGCACTTATTTTCAACACAGTGAAAACCTGACTCCTCAGGGTTGCAGAAAGAAACCAGATAATGTGATTTGGTCTCACTGATAATACCTCTTTTATTGTGGCATGGGATCTACAATAGCAGTAGAAAATGCCCTGCTGTCCTGATTATATCAGCAAGTGTACACATGTGTGTGTGCATCCATGTGTGTGTTGCCTGTTGACCTATGGTGATCCTATGAATTTCATACAGGTTTCTTAGGCAAGGAATACTCAGAGATGGTTTTGTCAGCTCCTTCCTCTGAAATATAGCCTACAGCACTTTATATTCATTGGCCATTTCCCATCCAAGTACTAACCAGAACTGACCCTGCTTAGCTTCCAAGATTGGATGGGATCAGATGCCTTTAGGATATTTAGGCACCATTGTGAAAAACACATAATCACATTCTGTGTAGCCTCTTCCTCTCTCTAACAACCATATCTAAGCATCTCTGGACTCTGAGTTGTCCTCTTTTGTTGTCTGTGACATAGTTCCTTGTCTTCAATCTAGTTCCACATTTCCTATTGTGTATGTGATAGTGTCACTTAGATGTTATAATGCTTCATTAGGCTCACTATGCCCAAGAATGAACATCTCATCTTCCCTTTCTCCACTTTGAAGGCTTCCTTTACTTTGTCTCTTTTCTCTTTTCCTTCAAACACCAGCTCAAAATCCACCTCTGCTTCTGTTGTAACCCAAATCATTATGTGTCACAAAAACAAAGCCTCAGCACAAGTAATCGTAGCTGCTTACACATCTCCCTTGCTGCTTTTGCCACTGCCCCCTTCTGCTCGCCTGCTCCTGTTGTTCCCTCTACAAGTACACGGTTAGGTTGGCGGTGAGCATGTATGGAGGGCTGGAGCGCCATTCTGGCTCCTCCCAACCTCATGTAGGCCACATGCAGAAACCAGAAAAAACAGTCACTATTTTTTATGTTTTCGAGCTGTCAGGGAATGTCTCCCCAAACACTGATCTACGGCTAAACTGCAGTCCCCAGATGTGACTTTTCTTTCTTTTTTTTAATGTGGCTTTTTGCACATTTCTTTAGACTGGAGTGTTTGAAAGGTTCCCATTCACAGCACATAGGCTACGTGACTTCTACCACTGGAACTGTAAGTTCCTTCGGATAAACAGCTGCAAATTACTCTGTACGAAGTCCTACACATTGGAAATGTTATTGCTGGGAATACTTTTTGAGTCTGTTCATTTATAAGTCTGTCAAGAATGGCAAGACATGATTTTAAAAGTGATTCTATTTTTTGAGGTATTTAACAATTTACAGTTTGGAATTAAAGAGCTCACATAGAGTTAAAACTGACAGAATGTATTCCAAAACAATAATATCCAAGGAGCATGATTATACAAATGTCTGCAATTACGTCATATTACTTGTTTTACAGAACTGAATTTATTTGAAATGTTAAAAATATCTATGGCATCCAAAATGCACAGCAGAAGAACCTATTTTTATAACCTGTGAATGAATTATAAAATAGCTGACCAAAGAAAGAAAAGCAGTTTCTGGAATATTATTGTTATTGTTATTTTAAGAGAGTAACCACATGTTCAAGCAAATACATTTAGCCAGTACAGGAATTGTGTGATACATAGATAATGTGAGAGGAGAAAGAAAGAAAGAAATGAAAGATGAAAAACATCCATTTACAATAAATGAATCTATCCTGTCAATCACTCAAGACAGAAAACAATGATTCATGCCAAAAACTGGAAGAGATACAAGATGAACAAAAAGATGAGGAGAAATGTGTGACTTTTAACAGATGTCACAATATTATTTTCCAGCTGCCACAGCCTCCAACAAACACAAGTCTTTTGAATACAGAGCTCACCAATATCTGGAATGTTTAATGTGTTTCTGAATATAAAATGGGGTTGGCCTCTAAGGTGAACAAAAGTTCTTCTAAATATCACTCCCCATCTTTCTCTGTTGTCTGACAGAACTAGAGCCTGCATGATGTTCCTCAGTCCATTTTCATGATCAGTGACCTTCGCTTGCATGAATTGTAACGATTTAAAAAGTAACTTGTAAAGCCTACTGAAATCTTTCCCAAGAAAAGTAACTGGGAACATTTTCTATTCACTAGAGAGTTCTTGTTGGTCAACTATTCTTTGTGCAACGTTGGATGAATGTCATTGCAAACATTTTATACTGGACAAAATCCAACTGCATGCAAACAGAGGTCCAGGCACATAACCAGCCTTTCCTTTTCTCCCATTCTCCCTGTGGGCCCCCAGAATTTTCTCCAGGGAGAGGAAGAGAGGAATCTGCTCTCTCTTCACTGATAAATGCAGTTCCATCAGCAGGGGAATTAAATGGCATGCCACCCACATTGATATAATTTGACAGAAGACACCCTAATGCTGTAACAAGGGGGACAAACACAGTACTATTGTTACTCACCTTAAAACAATGAAATGCTATATATGAGCCCAAGCAGGCTTGCACTAGCCTACCCTAGCTGGATGAAAACTGCATCTTACACATGTGAGGCTACAATGATGGATGTGAGCTAGTGGACCTTGACTTGGCCACATTCCCCAGCACATACTTAATGAGGTTTTAGAAGCACTCATCATCCCTTCATACGTCAACTCCTAGCTGAAAATGCTGCCATACAAAAGGCAAGTGCTTTTGCTGCACTAACTAGCTCTAGTTAACAGGGTCCATTTATGATTAATGGCCTCAAATGAATACAGCAAGCATGCAACAGCCAAGGGAGTGCGCATACAGCCCACTCTTGAAGTTAGAGTCCTACCAATTGACTTTTTGGTATGGAAGTGGATAAGTGAATCCAGCTCCCCTGTTCTCTCAAATGATGTGAATATAGCACAGCTCTAGATGCTGGATGAGGCTGAGAAATGGCAAAAACTGTTATCTTTCACTAGATGTTTGTCCTTGCACCTGCCAGCATATATACAGAGAAAACACACATGCTGTGTGGAGTGTGAATTAGACTCTACGTAGCTGAATTAATCTTCAATACTGCTGAAAGAACAGGGTGTGCTATGCCATGTATTTTCTGAATGAAGAGAGAATAACATGACTGAACTTCACCCAAGGGTGCTGAGAACTTGCTTAGCACCTTGACACACAAGACAATATAATTCGCCAATAACAATTCATCCAGGTCTTCTTTTAGTCATGTAGCTACCATGAGGTTAAACTGCCTTAAACACATTTTGTCTCATTTACTACTTTCTATATGACCACCTGATTTCTAGCACGAGACTCTGCTCAAGCCTTTAAGTGGTATGCGCAAATCTGAAGGGGAAGTAGATGTCAGAAGCTGAGCTTGGGGTATCCGCCACTGAAAAACAAGCTCTGACCTTGCTTTTATTGCAGTGCTTCCCAGCAGAAGGAATGAAGGAAGAGAGAGCAATACTTTCTGACATATCTGTGTGATGGCTCAAGAGGTAGCACTTCTGGAACAGTGCAATGGAGATGTGATTCCTCCACAGATAAAAGCATAAGGCTAAAAGGTGCTGTCCCTCGCCACCTCCCCAGGCCTATAGGTTTGAAAGCACTCTACTGAGCCAAAAGGTAAATAACATTGTGACACCTCAGACAAGTTGGATTAACAGGTAGCTTGTTACCTGGGAGAGTAAGAGCGCCTGAAAGTCTTGTGAGAAGGAGCAGCGGGGATGGAGTTAGGCTGAAAAAGGGGAGGGGGGTGCTTCGAGAGCCCATCTGCACTCCAACCCCAGAAACGACTGCAGTGATCACAAGAAGAAAAAAGAGAAAGGGAGAGGGAAAACAGAAAGAGGGAGAAAACAAAACTATAATCTGAGTGGCTGAGTCTTTTCATGCTTTCTCAGCAAGAGAGAAACTTAATAGAAACAAGTCAGGCTGGAATACTCCATTTATTTGCTGTATATCAACATAATGCCATTCAGTAACATCTAGTATCAAAAGATGTTGTTATTTAGGGATTTTAGGGCAGTTGTTTCTATTTCCATATTTCACAATATGAATGAAGGATGATATCCTGCAATTAAAATCACTGAAAATTTTCTCACTGACATTCTCCGGCAGTACTTTCTACTGGTTTAGCGTGTTTGTTTGTTTTTTCAAAAATATACCTTGGTGAATTGAATAGCACCTGGAACAAATTCATCTCACTAAAAGAAGGTAGCATCTGAGAGAATTCTACAACTAGCAAATGCTGACAGTCAACAGGTTCTATGTACACACCTGCAGATGCCAGAAATAAATGCTGTAATTTCTACTTCAGATAAAATTCGCATCCTATCCAATGACTCATTAGCTTCGTAACTACTTCCAGTTCTTTCATGGCACACCCAATATGTACAGTAAATACTTATGCTCAGTAGGAACTTTAACAGGAACTTTAACAGTCTTGTGGTTCCTCTAATCCACAGTCTCAGTGCTTAACATCTTACATATACTTCTTCCACTAGCAGACCTACCGGCAGTCTCTTAAAAAAAAAAAAAGGTTGGAAATGAATGGACCATGCAAATCGGGGAAGCCCATGGCCCTGGTGCAAAACTGTAGAATAAAAACAAAACTGTCACTCCTTTTACTCATAACAATCCATGATTCTAATTTGGTTCTGCCATGCAGAGCTATTGCTCTTGAGAATTCAAAAGCAGTAAGATTCTCAGCAGAATTCTTATCGTTTTGCATTCTAGTAAGAGTGGTGCATATTCTACTGTCCAATTTCATTTTAACCAACTTAGCTGACTATAAAAGGATGAAGTCCTTCATGCTTTAGTTTCTCAAATGCCCTTATCAGCACCCGTAATGCTTCACAAAGGCTGAAGTTCATATTTATTATGATTATAAATGTGACTAGAATGCTAAAAGACAGAAAATATTGCATTACAGCTTTTCGTTCTTTCTTTCTTCTACTAGTTTTCTCTGTCATCTGTCTGTTGAAAATGCCAAGAAAGATAATTACATTGAGAGACCAGGAAAATCCCAGGGACTGAAACATTCCTCCCTCTTCCTCTTCCCCCTCCTTTTTTCTTCTTTGTTTAGTTCTCCCTCCCCATCCATTTTCAGTTTAAGCTACCATGCAGGTTTCTTGCTGCTGTCAGTTGTAAATCAAGGTTAATTCAAAACCTATATTTCAAATCATAGTTATTAGTGGATAAAGGCTCACAGTAAATATCTTAGCCCAGTCTGAAAGTATAGATCTATCAATGCTCTGTGTGATCATCCACCATCTTGTGAAAAGTCTGTGGACAGAACCTGTCACCACTGCTAAGGCAACCCCCACAGAATGTGGTTTTGTATTATAGGACAGGTTTTGCTTCTGGAATTGCTGGAGTATTCAGTCTCTTACTTTGTTTCTATTGAGTTTAAGTACGTTATATAGGCAAAGATCACACTGGTGTATAAATAATGAAAAATGCTGCAAGACTGGAAGTGGAAAGTCAGAAATAAATCTGCTATATGTCATAGCAATGTCTCTCTGGGCAGCACTCTCAGGAAAGTCACCCAAGAAAAATGACAGAAATAGTAGTTATGTTTGCAAAACACTGCTTCACCAAAGTAGGAAAATTAAGGATAACAAACAGAAAATCCCCTACAAATTCCATTCTCACCTACCTGTGAGGTGGCCATCCCAAAACATGCAATCCCAGTTTTTAAAGAGTTCTTGTATACATGGCAATGCGTGATCAACTCACCTATTCTACCAAATTAGAACCATACACATGCACAACTTTATAAATCCAAAAAACACAGCTTTTACACAATTTTCTGATAATACAAAATGAAGATGTATCATTTGTGAGTTCCCAAGAAATCTCACTTTAAAAGTCCCGAAGTAGTTCAGATACAGTGTAAGACATTCATTACTACATTTCATTCATTGAGCAGTTTTCAAAGTTCTTGCTAATCTAGTGGTTGAAGGATCAGGGAGAAATAAAAATGAACAACGAAAAAAACCCACAGAGAAGGAAAGCCAGAACCAAGCAAGTCATAAAGCGATTCAGAAATATTACGGTCATTTTAGAGTATGAATAGGAAAATTGCAAATGATAATTAAGAGAAGCACCAGAAATAAAAAAAACAGTTGATTGAAAATGAAAAAGGCTAACAAAATGATATCCCATTTAAAAAATGTGTTTGATACTATTACCCTCCATCTATGTGTATGAGCAATGTCTAAGTCCAGAACCAGTATGCTTAAAACAGGACTGACCAAATCTCCCCAAAATAAGTAATATTACAGAATTCTAAGTACAAAGAAAAATTTAGGAGTATTAAATTGATGACAGCATTTCAAATCTTCCAACACAACATCCACCTGAGATTTTGGAAATCTCTGAACACGATTTAATGCTTATTATGCATGTTTCCACTTTATAATTTATTTAAACTATAAATACATTATTTTAGGCATATTTATATATAAAATTAAGAATATATGTTTCACATCTGTAATGCAAATGTAGTAAGATCCACAGAGCTCATAATAAACATTATATTTAAACCCAACATAAACATTCTGTACTGCAGGAGATGCTTAAAGACTTGTTCAGCTACAACCCTATACGGACTCATCTAAGAGGAAGCGTCAATGAAATCAAGGGAACTTATTCCTATGGAAACCCATGTAGATACTCCAATACATTTTTAAAGAAACAAAATTGGGACCAAAGCGCATCCCATTCCCAAGTGGCATGCGGGGGGCATTTTTTCATTGTTTTTGGCCCACCTGGGCTGCTTTAGGCCCAGAAGAGACCGTAAAAAGCCAAAGTAGTATGTTAACAGAGTAAATCAACAAATGCAAATTTGTTAAGAATTTACAGCACAGCAGTGAGTTCTACGCCATCAGCATTCCACGAGAGTGCTCAAGAAAAAAGCAAATCCCAGCTGCTCCAAAACAGACAACCAAAACATTTCATAATGAGACCAACCGTATCTATGTTACTACATTCTCACTATACAAGACTTCTTCAATATATATATGTATTGCTTAAAACTTGGACATTTACATTCTTCCGTACATGAGTCAAAATACATGATGAGTTTGAAACCCTCCAGTCTAACTGAGGGCATGATATGATAAATGTCATGCAAATGACACATGTGGTACATGGTACAAATCTGATATCAGCCTTGATAACTTCAGGCTGCATTAATACCTGTAACTTCCCATTCTGATGTTTTTAGGTTCCATTCCTCCTAAAGCTGGATTCCATTTCTCAGAAAATTATTATTTTGTTAATATACAAAATTGCCTGATACAGTCAGAACGCTGTTCTTTCCAGTTCAGTATAAGCTACTGATTGGCAGTTCCTCTCTAGGGTCTCAAACAGGTCTTTCCATACTCTGCCAGATCAAGGTCATGTACTTTAGCAGTGAACTATATCACCTCTTCAAATTATGCAAACAAATATTCAGTTCATCCTCAGTTCCCCTGAAACCCTGACTTATCATGAAATACAAAACAAGTCACAAGATCAAGATACAAATAGCACCAAAAAGGTAAGTAAGTTAATAAATTCTACATTCACCTTCATTTCAGAATGTTCTGTGTTACAAAGTGCAGATAACACACCCAATTAGAATCAGTTACAAGATTAACTAGAAGCACTGTAACATTCTTTGCACATTCTAACCTGCCCTACTTTCTCATGTCATGTGTACAGACACTATCAGCATTGTAGCAACAAAAGTCTTTCATGACAGTTCTTTCGTTGTTTAGTTCACGCTTAAAATAAACTAACAAACCAAATAATAACACAAAACACCTAATAAATGAAAAATACACTATAAAAATATGGATGGAAACATTCTCCAGAGGAATGTACAAATGGATTGCCTTTATGTCAGCCCATGATGCATGTTTGAGTGTGTATATACATATGCCTGAAATTCAGCAATGTAGATGCTGCCCGTTTTTTAGACATGGTCTTAAAAATAAACATTTAGCATTTTATGCCATTATGCTTAGCATTATATAGTATGGTATAGATGAGCTTCATTTTCTGTTCTGCTTTCAGCGCTAAGGAAATGTTTTAGATACTTGCTTCTAATGTCATTCTTGAAGAGACATATTGTAAACAAACATATTTTTAACAGACAGTTTTTCATATTTGAAAATCTTTTTATTAAACTACATTACCTTGGAGACAGTCCACCATGAGAACAGTTGGTAGGTGAAGTTAAGGGGCTGGTTCTGCTGCTAGGGTGACGTGAAGGAGTTCGGCCAACAGTATTGCTAGGGGAACCCTATTGTACAAACAAGCAAGAGAAGACGAGAGGGGAGCAGATAATGTGTCACAGGAAGAAGGGGTAAAAAGTCCAAAGTATGGGAGAAATATTTTCATATATTATTTCTACCTTATACATTGTATGACTTACACTGAATCCATTTTTATTAGGAAATTGTCTGTGAAGCACAAACACTCATCTAAACAAGAGCTAATCAAATATCAATGGCTTCTAGAATTTTCCAATTTTTATATGAAAAATAAGTAATGTGCGGAATTGCATTAAAAGAGCTCAGAAACAACAAAAATGTTATTCTAAATGAAGCCACCAAAGCTCCTTCTAGACAACGATAGGGAAATAGGTCTTAGGCTCCAAGCTAATCCACTTGTTTACCACATGTCCAGCCTCCTCATTTCTCTCAGATTCTCCCATTTAAATTCACCTTACCTAATCCAACTGGAGCAGTAGAGGCAGTGTTGTCCAATTTTGGGGGAAGGTCTCTCCCATGCTCCTCCCTGGAGTACTAGTAGCATGCCAGGAGGAAAGACTGTCACTAACCCCAGGAAAACTATATTTCCCAAAGTGCACAAGAACACTTTGTCTTAGAATGCTGACATGCAATACAGAGGGCGTGAAGATAGGGGAAGGAATGATAACCAGTTTTCTTCTCCTCTCCCTGTGGCTAGAGTAACATGCCACCACTGCTCCTTACCTGGGTTTAAAAGGGAAGAGAGCATTTAACTGATACAAAGTGGGGAAAGCTTGCAGTTCCTCTGTGGTATGGATTTCAATTTGAGCCAGAGAAGATTTTAGCTTCTAATGCTCAGCCCCTCTTTGAGAAGACTGTGATGAGCTCAAAATAACTGACACCTGTACCTACTTATAACTGTGGTAACTTCATTGTTAAAAAATAACATCTGTACTATCTAGTAAAGTCAAGGATGCACGTTTTAGAACAGATCTGACTGCAGCAGTTAGTACAGAAATGTATGCTTGATTTTTTTTTTAAGAAAAAGTTGCTAACAGTCTCACCACACTAGTGTTACTGGAGTTCTTGAGGTGGTTGTGTAGTAGCCTGGTAGCACCATCCTGGAATGTTTTTGGCAAGGCACCAAGTAGCATAGTAAATTCAGGAGTGTTCAATTCAAACAGAGAAATGAGGACTATTTGTGCTGCCTAGGAAGAAAAAAAAGTCAATCAGCATTAGGGACATTTTAAAAAATTCAGTTACGTCCTATGGCAGTGGTTTCTTACCAGGAAGAACTTAGCAATTCAGAGCCATTAATAAATAGTGTTTTCCATAGGCTTCAATCAGATGTGAAGAGTACCGCACATTCCAAATATTCAACTGTGCAGCCCTGCTGAAATCAGTCTACTGAATACACTGCAAGTAATGCAGTAAAAGATACACAAAGAACTTTCCAGTTCCACTAAATGCTTATTATTTCAGCTATAGTGCTTAAGAAATTAAGGTACAGCTACTCTGTCTATCACTCTGTTTCCCACAATGGTCCAGTATTAAAAACGAATGTTACAATAAATACAAGAGTTTATCAAAAATAAAGTGTATCCTTCAGCTTTGTAAGGTACAACATAATATACCTTAGCGACAGTCTGTACATTGCAACACTCCTTCAAAAATCCTTTGCCCCTGCAAAACCATTTCAGGCCTCTAACAAGCTGAACTGAGACCTGCATCTTGCAGTTCAGAATCCTATGGGACTGCATTTGTCATGCACTTTATTCCTCAAGTCTAAATATCTTGTCTTAATTAAATTAATTAATTTTAAAAAGGCAATGCAAGTCTAGGCTGCATCTATAGTGTCTAGATAAAGTAATAGTACCACTCTATTCTGGAATACTCCCTCTGGTATACTGTGTCCAGTTCTGGGCCCCACAGTTCAGAAAAGTTATTGACAAGTTGGAACATGTTCAGAGGAGGGAGACCGAAATGGTAAAAGGCCTGGACACCATGGCCTATAAGAGTGTCTTAGGGAGCTGGGTATGTTTAGCCTGGAGGAGAGAAGATTAAGAGGTAACATGATAGCTATGTTTAAATATTTTAAGGGATGTCATATAGAAGATGGAGCAGGCTTGTTTTCTGTTGCTTCAGAGATTAGGACAGGGAGCAATGGCTTCAAATTTCAGGAAAAGAGATTCCATCTAAACATTAGATGGAATGATAGTAAGAGCAGTTCCTGACAGTAAGAACAGTTTGACAGTGCTTTGGAGTGTGGTGGAATCTCCTTTTTTGGAGATTTTTAGACAGAGGCTGGATGGCCATCTGTTGGGAATGCTTTAATGGTGTATTCCTGCATGGCAGGGGGTTGGACTCATCAGTCCTTGTGGTCTATGAATCCAGCTCTATGATTCTATAAAATAATAAACCCTGGTTTTACAGACCTCATCACATGCTGTGCAATCTAACTAGGCTTATTCAGAAGAAAGCCTCACAGAGCAAAAGAAGACTGCCTCCTAATCTGCTTCTATAGATAGCCACAAATACTGCCCTTGTTTCAATATATTAACCACATATTGTGACTACTGTGGCCTCTCTGGTCTTAAGTAGATGTTAGGCTGAACAAAATCTGTCCAACCACTGATGTATTTAGCAAACCTGGGCAAGATGGTAGCCTTTAGACAGGCAGTAGATTTTGCTCTGGGGAGAGTAACCCACAGCCACTTCACCATCAAACTGCCATCTCCATCCTTGTTGACATACACCATGAAATTAATCCTGAGAGTGAACTTTCAGCAGCTGAACTGGATGTGGGAAAAGGTGCCAAGACTCAGCATCTGAACTATGACCCTTTACGCTTAAAGGAGCATTGCTTCTCAAAAGCAATTATTTCTTTTGGATGCAAAATCCTAACTGGCTCCTCTTTCCTCTAAGCAGAGCCTCTTCCAGCTGGGTAGGGAATATCCAATAACCAAGACAAGATACTCCTGTCCATCCTACTCTGCAGAACTGTAGAACATTCATCAAAGTGCACATTCTCTGAACTGAAAATATTATCAGAAGCCAAAGGTCTAAGAAAAGAAGTAGTTACCATGGTGAGTAAAATAAAAGCAGGGAATCATGCCAAACCATATGGAGCACTCAGAAAAATCATGCACACCCTCAAATTTTAGATCAGTTCAAAAAAATCTACATGCAAGTCAGTGGTAAAAACATCCAAGTTCAAAACATCTAGCTCCATTTCTTAAGCTACTCTGATCTTAAATTAGGCCATCAAGGCCAAGGTGTGGCCTCTGCTCTTGGATTCTTTTTCACTTCTCTTAGAGGGCAAGAGCTTCTATCAGTTTCTAACATTATCAGTTACTTCCCTGACAAATATTCTAATGATATGTCTCTAACATTCCCTCAAGGTAGATGACCTGAGTGCATACGCCATTCTTCAAATGCAGGGAAGAATGGTCTAAGCACTATGGAATCATCTGGGTTGTCTGCCTGTACAGACAAAATTCCCCTACCCTTGGTCTCCTAGAGGAGTTGTGCTGGGCTAACTTGAATGCAGACAGAGCCACATCTCAGCTCTAGATTGAGAGTTTTCAGTCATCTTCCACCCAAATTTGAGATGTGAATTCATCTGGTACTGCAACTATGTGCAGACTTGCTTTAGACAGTAGTGGTCTCATTTAATCTAATTGAAATGCTAGGGCAAAAGGAAAAATACATTAATATAGACATACACACACGTATATACACAAACAGAGAGTCACCACTGCATTTTCTGTCAGGCCCTCCCAGTCCACTTCTTTCCTCAGATCTAGACTAGATTAGAACTCTAGACTGCAAGCAGAGTAATGTCTTATGATTAGTGCACACTACTTTTAGTCTACCTGTTTACACTTCTCTTCCAAGTTTCCTTCACCAGGACCTGACGAGGCTGTTGTTGGTCTAGCTGGCATATCCTCACCTACCCAACTATGCATGGTCTGAGTTCAACAAATAGGAAAGGGAACATTGTTTAGCAGAAGCAAGCAATTTGTAATGACCAATACAGAAAAGCAGTTATATATTTAGGTTTCTTGCCAAAGCTGCAATTTCAAAACAGGTGGTAATTCTCCAGTTTGAAGACAATGTCACAAAAATCATCACTGATCCTGCCTGGGATCCTAGCTACTGTTTTAGTGCCATTCAGTGTTATTCAAATTATGTAATTACCAGTGGACCACTCAATAGTACTTGCAGAGATTATAAATTTCTCCAGAAGTACCCACTGCTGCATACTATTTGATCTTTTCTTTTGTTCTTGTGAAAAGAAATAACAGGATCGTTTACAGGGTCCCTAAAGTAATTTTACTTAGAAATCATTTTCAATTAGGCAAAAGTTATGTTAATGTAAAAAGCTTCTTTATGTCTAACGTCACAAGCCTAAAAATCTGAAGCTCCATGGTTCTGAGTGCCTACTCCCAGGCAGATGTACACAGGACTTCAGCCTGAAGCAGCAAAGCAACAGCAATAGCAAAACAACCAATCTGAATGTTGATTGGACAGTTTTAGTGAAATAATGTTAACAGATTGGATTGCCACTCTAAAACATCTTCACTCACACATGAATTTCCAAAGAGTATCTTAACCTTTTGGCAGATCCTCCTAGGCTTTATATTTAGAATACTGTAGCACGAGATAAATTATTAATTTATTATTTAATAGTAAAGTATTATTTTTACAAGTTAAACATGAGGTTAAGCAATTTGGTTTTTGCCAATTAAATTACAGTTCCACCTAATGTTTTCTTAGCTAATGGCCGTCACAGAATATTGTAGCCATTAATTCCATGAGCTAATTTTATTATTATTTATTCGGTTGATCATTTTACATCCCACTTTTCTCCTAATGGGATTCAAAGCAGCTAACAGCATTTATTAGTTAAAAGAGTATGAAGTACAAAAGTTAAGAAAATATTAAATACTGCATTCAATTAAAACACTATTTTTCAAATATTAAAATGTAAAACAATTAAATTACTTAAAATACATAATTCATATTTAAAAAGAAAGGTTTTTTAAACAAGAAGGTCTTTCCTGTTAGCAAAAAGACAACAGAGAGGAGGCAGACTGAACCTCCCCTGGGAGGGAGTTCCAAAGCCTAGGAGCAGCCACTGAGAAGGCTCTCTCCTATGTTTCCACCAAGCAAACAGTATAAGGTGGTGGCATAGAAGGAAAGCCCTCCCCCAAAGTTCGTAAGACTGAGGCAAGCTTGTATGGGGAAATAGGGATTTCAAATAGTCTGAACTTAACACGTACAAGGCTTTATAAGCTAATATAAAGATCTTCTTTAGCTTACATTAAGCTTATCTAGTCAATTTCACTAGATGATACTGCCTTCTGCCACTTCTTGCTATCTCTTCTTCCACCCCATTACTGATTTTACATATTTCTATCATAGCTTTTTCCCTAAAGTAGAACAAGAGCAAACACAAAACCTTCTAAAGGCTTCACCTCCCTGTTTATTTTACCTATTATCTGCTATACCTAAACCATCGTTCTTAAAATGGGTTTACTGGAACAGTTGGCAGCACTTCAAATATTTTAACTGAAATTTAAATATGATGCTATGGAAGTTTTATGGCTAATAATTACCAATGGTGGCCCAATACAGAGCTGCCAAGAACATTAAGCAGGGTTGTTCTTGCAGTCTAAAGTAAATTTAAATTCACTGTTACAACTGCAAACTGGAGTCACATTAACCATGGTTGGCACCAATGCAGATATCACTTCATAGTGCGGTTATGAAAACAAGAGAAGTTGGAGAGTTTCTATATAAGAGAAGGGGGAACATGGAGGGAGTCTATGACCCCATGTCACAATCATCTAATCAGAAAGCTGGGAAGTTTGTGTCTTTACTGCATGACTGAATTTGTTGTTGTCATTGCTCTAGCAAATTCAGCTAGCTGTTTTAATGAGCTTTCTACAGTGACCCTCAAGATGACTCTCTTGGGAGGGTTCATTCAATTTAATGTGCATACAGTTAGGATCATCTCCTCTGCATGTTCACTGAAACATCTCTCTTTCACACTGAATTAGCCATTTTCTTGCTTAATCCTCTGGTCTGAAGAGTCCCTTTGGAACTTTTCATTACCTGGTTTAGTTTAATTATTAAGTTAGCAAAATATGGTAAGTTTACTCTTGACTCAAGATTTCTCAGACATCCTTATTGCAAGGAGTCTGAGGAATCCCAAGAAAGCTTGCCTTCTTTTGTGAAAGTGATGCAGTTACAAAATCTCTGTTTAAAAGACCAAGATCCTGTATGACCCAGTGAAGTATAAATAGTTCCACCAGTGGAACTATGCCACATCTCTTCTCAGTCCCTTTGGAGCCACCATTTTAGCCACTACAGACTCCCTTCCAATCGCTGCACAGCCATTCAGTGGACGGTGGAGTGGGGGGGGGGGCAGAGAAACTAGGGTGCTCCATATGTCTCAGTGGATGATGCCATCAGTTCACATCTGGCTATGGAGACATAGCCAGGCACTTTTCTGATTCCTCAACTTGCTCTCCACCAGCCACTGAATGGCTAGGGGGAGGCAGGCTGCAGAGGACAAAAAATGAATAAGGGTGAGCTCTGGTCATTGAGGATAGAAGAGAATATCAACCTCTGCAAAGATCAAATAGAGAGGTGTAAGGCACATTTGCACCTGAGTGTGTCACTAATAGGATGCTAGCCATTGTTCCCATTGGTATTTAGGACTTTTTCCCCCTGTCTGACTTCCTCTCAATAGTTTTATACTTTTGCTATTCCCTATCTTGCACTCTCCAGCACTCACAGATTGCAGTTTTCACCTATATCTGAACTGCGTTCTCAACAGTTGCCAAGATGATAGTACTCTTGGGTTGTACACAGCAAAACAGAGCAGAGTTAGGAACTCCCTAGAGCTTATTGATCTGAATTTTATAGTGTCATCTGTGATACTTTCAATGGCAAGTATGTTATAAATGCAAGACACATACTCTGTACACTGTCTTGCTACACAGCTCTTCCCATTAGTTAATCTAGAGCATTTAGCTGTACAAAAAGCATGGAAAATCTTCATATCTGACTCATAAATACCAAAGGGGAAGGAAGAGAAAGCACCAAATACTACTTTTCAGAGTAAAACCAATAGTGCAACAATACTACTTACATATTTACAGAAAGGTTATCAATGTCTTTAAAACAATTTCAAATCTTGTCTTGTGTGGTTTTATGAAACTAATATTATTTCTGTATTAAATTCTTAGACAAATACAGCTCTTCAGTACAGACTAATAAGTTATATACCAAACAGCTGAGATGAAGAGAATATTTGGTGACACCATTTTTTGGGTACACCCCTGTTAGATGCAGAAAAGCGGTGAAAATCTCCTATGGCATTCTTTTACAGAACATGCTCTCTCCAGGGAAGCTCACCTACCTTGTTATCTTTTAGGCACCAAATAATTTTCTTTCATTCCCTTGGGCCTTTTAGGTATTGTACATACTTCATAAAGGCTTCTTCCTACTGCTTTTAGCATTGTCTTTATGCTGCTCTACTTCTTAATATTGCTTGTTCTACTTAAAGTTAGTATTCTGTACACCATTTGGAGTCACAAATTTTTCAGACAAATCTAAGTTTTTGGTCTTGAGAACAATATGCTGTTAGGTCCTGTTTTTACTTAACCTGAAGGTTGAGCATAAAGTCTTGTTCTATAAAATACAAATCTGGTAAGTGGTCAACCATGTCTGCAGATGATACTGTTTTCTGAAAAACTGGACATCTATTTGGACACCTGGCAGTTGTCAAAGCACAAACAGTTTAATGTCTTATTATTGTCTTACCACCCGTGCTTTCAAAGACAAAATATAGATTTATCTGATGTGACAAATTCAGACACAGCCTTCAAAAATCTCAGGGTTACATTCACTGTTTCCTTCTGCCAGGAGGAGCATGCACCTCAGTAGATTTCTCTTGAAAGTTGCTCCTGGCAAAAGGAAACAGTGAATGCAAGCCTGTGATTTTTTGATGGTATTTATCAAATTCAGTAGAAAGAAGGGAAAGGAGGCAATTTTTGGTGATTTTCTTTTCTCCTCAAGCACCATTTCCCAAAATGCTGCAGAAAGTTCCCTGCCTTGGGGGGCAGGGATTGCAGATAGGGGGGAAATGAGTGAAAACTGCTTTTTCATCCGTATTCCAATAATAATATTCTGCATGATAACTAGACCTCTATGGGTGAACAAAGTGCATAATTATGGATCTAAGTCAGTATATTTCACTATTTTGTTCTATTTCACAATGATTATAATTGTTTAAAGGAAACCTCTATCATTATTCCTCTCATTACTTTCACTCACCTTTCTCACATCTGAGCTCTTTGGTTCTGTTGTCCAGGTAATAATCCTAGAAACTGCAAGTTTAGCTTCACTGGAGTTTACAAAATCTGTGGGGTCCATCTGTCTGGCCAAGGATTCAATGTACTTCAGGATTGCTACTTTTACCTAAAGTGAGTGGAACACTTCTGTAAGTAAAAGATAACATCACAATCCATTAAAGCTAAAATTATCCTTCTCGCCTCCTACCTAGTGACTCAGGTATCATTATAAGCTATAAGAAAAATGATCTCTAGAATTCTTTCTGAAAACTTTTAAAATTTATCCACTGAACAACATACAACATTCTCCACTTTTTGTTGTCAAGTATTAAGTTCACTTTGCTTTCAAACATAAGCACTTTAAAATGAAACAACAAAGGCATTACTTACCTTAAGGTTTGGTGTTTGAGTTTGATCTACAATAAATCTCATCAAAATATTAAACTGCTGATCAAAGGGAAAAGAATCCCTAGAGTGGAAAGAATAAGGGGAAAATGTGACAACACATTCTTTTTTGTTTCATTCAGACTTCCTTTCTCTGCAATATCTGATCTGGGGTGACAAAAAGTAAAATATACAGCAGCTGCCAGTCATAGCCTAAGAGAGGGATACAGAATACAACAAAACTCAAATTCCTAAAATCATATGCATAGAAATACCAGAAAGTCCTTAGAACACTGCTACATGTAACTCTCATTGAGCTTCACAGGCCCTCTGCAAAAAGAAGAAGGGACTTTTGATCCTCGCGCCAGCCGATGCAGGAGCCGTCTTCGTTCTAACCCGGTTTTCCCTTAAGCTCCAGTCCCCCTCCAGTCAGTTCCTTTCTGTAGCGTTCACTACACTTCACATCATACAGCAACATCACATTTCCTTTTTCAACCTAGCGGTGGGTGTGTATTGTTCCTCCTGTCATCCCGTGAATGAAGAGTTGGTACTTACGTGAACAGTCATTCTGAGATGACAGGAGGAACAATCCACACCCACTGCTAGGTTGAAAAAGGAAATAGGATGTTGCTGTATGATGTGAAATGTAGTGAATGCTAGAGAAAGGAACTGACTGGAGGGGGACTGGAGCTTAAGGAAAAAACGATTTAGAACGAAGATGGCTCCTGCATCGGCTGGCGTGAGGATCAAGATGAAAGGTCAGGTGGAAGCAAACTAACAGACCTAAGAAATAAGGAGAGAATTTTAGCCAAGAAAGGGAAAGCTAATAAAAAGTCAGATTTGAGAATGGAGCAAAGGAGTGGTCATTCTAGAGGTAGACTGCAACATGAGACAGAGGAGAGTGATGAAGAAAATGAATCACCAAAAGGCTTCATTAGTATGGAAGAGGATAAAGAGTTTATGTCTTCAGAAGATGAAGAGGATGATAAGATGGAGTCTGACAGATTGTTTCAGGGAGAAAATTTCCATAGTCTTTTAAGAAGGGTTATGCAAACTTTAGGTTTGGATAGTTACAAAGAGCATTTCAATACACTGTATAATCTAAGAAGAAACCCCCGGTTACTGATTGCTGAAAAACTGTCAAGACACATACAGTGATCAGAGGTATTATCTGTTGTGAAGGTTAGGCACTGCTCTTTGGATAGGTTAAACTTCAAGCCTCTACTGTGATTTCAAATCATCAGTTGAAACTCCCTGAGTTATTAATAAAAAGTAGTCATTCCATTGGTACAGCTGTGAGAAGATCAGAAGCACCCACTTAATGGGTTTAATGAAACAAGTCAATAACAAAAACCACAATCACTTCTTGTCTTGTTTTAATAAGACACAGGTTAAACTAATTACAATCTGGCCTGGTTCAGATGTGAAAACAACTATAACAAATGTATTAAATCAAGAAGTGTTTTTTCCCAATTGCATCTTTTTTGCTACATCAAGAAACAGGGGAGTAGCAAATACTCATGTCAAGTAGACTAATTGCTCTAACGCTACAGGTAACCTAGTGCAGCCTTTCAAGAACAGGTGGCTTCCAGATGTGCTGCACACAACATTCCAGAAAACATTCCATATTGGTTGTAGGTAAGTTGTACCCCAATATATCTAGAGAGTGTATGTTGAAGAAAGATGCTTAGCATTATAATCAAAACTTAGGTCACTATATCTTCCATTCCCAGGAAGAGAGGAATCTGGCATGCAGATAGGTTCATAGTTATCCAACTGTTATTTGCAGACACACTACCTTGTTACATCCAGAGCTTTCTGCACTTTTGCCTGCACTGACCCCAGCAAGTCAGCACCCATCTTCTTGAGTAACTGGGTCAGAAGGACAAAGAGCCAGTCTTGCAAATCATCCTTGTGAATAATAATGAAATCTACCAGGGTTTCCAGAAACATGCTGAAAACCTGTAAGTAATAAGAAAACCAGACAGAAAAACATTGTGGAAAGAATACATTTTTTTTTTAAAAGAGCAACATCTATTTTAAATGTAAGACCGTAAGACTCTAAGATGTGCCATTTTAAAAAAGATAAAAGAGATGAGATTGGGAGATGGGGGTGAGGAGGAAGGAGAATACACTTACTCTCTGTTGTGAATTCCACCGCAAAACAGGCCATGCAACAAAACAAACCATTCATTAGTACACAGATATAGAAAATCAGAGTAAATTGCTCTAGGGCAGTTTCCCCAGCACCCAGATTATTCACAGAATGTTTAAGACAAATTTATCACAGAGCAGTCTAGGGTCAAGTGTTTACAACATGATACAAAGAACATCTTTTGGAATAACCCATCTTATTGCATGATAAGGAAATGTTCTGCTCCAAATATCCTATATTTACAACACTCACCTACAGAACTTATCCAAACATTCATTACAGCTTGCAAAGTCTGACGCACTGTTTAGGACTGTGCTTAAATACTATGTTCTTGACAGGAGCAGAGTTAATGATTTATACTCCAACTTCATGCACCTGATGTTGTGGGATGTAGTCCACAAAAACATGCCATAATAAAAGTGTCAGCCTTTGAGATTCCACAGGAATCTTTGTTGGTTTCCTTCACTAGGTGGCCCAAACAGTACTCACAAAGTGAAATCTATCTCAATGCATAACAAAGCCACAAATGAATTGAGGTAACTGAGGTTTTGAAAACTGGCTTGTACTACATGAGGGAATGCTTAAGAACATATTTTCTTCACAAAATATAGATATTTATCCTGCAGATATCCTCATGATATTACCTTGCTGTGGGGATCTGCAAACATGCGTGTGAAGATCTCACACAGCCTTTTCAACTCAACTCGGCTGAAACACAAAACAATAAGAGAAACTATTTTAGAGCTGATCTGGAAAGCAAGGAAAAACACATCCGTGTTACTTACAGCCTAACGTCAAAATTTCTAGTACCATTGGATACGAGCAGGGATTGTTAATTAGTCCCAGCTACAATAGACTAACTGAAGGATGTGTCAGCATGTAGGTAAATCCTATTGATTCAACTCTCTACTTTAGTCCTGTCAATCTATGGCCTAAGAGTAGGATTTAGGCCATAGTTTGTAAAATAGTTCATACCTGCTATCGAATGCAAAAGTGCTAGTCTTATTTCTGAACCCAAAGAATAGACTTGTACAAGGAGGACCTATTTCAGAAGGAGATTCTATTATAAGGGTGCAAATACCTCAACATCAGCCTTATTACCTCGCCAGCTCCTCATTATGCTAATTGTTTCCCCAAATTCCCTATCCAGTCTTGCCCATCCTTCCATTTCCTTTAACACATGTGTCTGTATATCCCATCTCTTCCCCAAAAACTGGGACTCAAGACAGCTTATAAAAATTTAAACAAGATAACAGATAAAAATACAGGTAGGGATGCACCAATCTGGCCAATTTTGTTTCCCTGACAGATGTGAAAAACCATATAGTCAGGCCTTCCTAGGACGGCATTTTAAAATCTCTACCAAATTGTAGTCAATGGTCTTATGAGACTTCAGTGGAGATATGTTGCTATCCTTACTGTAATCACTAAGCTCAGGATCAGGAATAAAAGGAGGACCTCAATATGCTAAAATCTCCAATGTTTACAATCTTTTGTCCCAAGAATCCTCATCAAGACACTGCAATTGTATCAGCCTCGACCTTTCGAGTCCTCTTCTCTTCCGTTGCTGTTGGGCAATGATACCTACAGAAATCTTAAACTATACAAACTAAGGACAAATACAAACATTTCAACTTTTTCTGTTTTTTAAAACTATTTCAAGGAGTTTTTAAAATGTTATTAAATTTTTTTTTATTTGTGTATTCAATGTGTGTATTCTGTTGCACATCACCTTGTGGGATCTCTGGTGGCCTGGGATTTGATCGATAAATATTTTAAACAGTAGAACTTAAATATTGTTCTTACTAACTATTATTACCCTCTTTACTAACCTATTAGCCTGTCTGAGCACCCAAATAATGAATGGGAAAAATGTCGCCTTCTAGACGTTTGTGAATGACAACTAATCATAACTCATCATTGGTCAGGCTGGTGAGGGCTTTTGAGAGTTACTGTTCCAACAACTGGAGGACCATGGAGTCCCTCACCCTGACCATTAGAGAAAGGGGCCATATTTTACTTCCTTAATTTGCTCTTCAGCTGTACCAACAATGAATTAAAAACAGAGTCCCATAAACTTGCTCAAGCACTCACCTCAGTGTTCGTTGGCTCTTCAGTAAATTCTGCAGGCCTATTAGCCCTTCCTTTCTTTCAGACCAGTTGGAACTAGCACAGTGATTTAAAACCTCAGCCACATCCTCTGTCTGCCGCAAGTAATGGGGGATGCCTCCATTGCGGGAACCGTAGGAACGCTCTGAGCAAGCACTCGATGCATCACTGTTTGCATCATCATCAGAATACATCCCATAGGGCTCATACCTTCGTCTCACTGGCTTTTTCTGGTGGGATAGGTGTGTGGGAGGGGAAATTAGTAGGCTTTGCAAAATTATATTTCTGTTTCATTCTTCCATCCCAGAAAGGCCAGGTAATTACAGCACGAAAGGATGACAATTAGTATCCCACCAGTGGCATAAGAAATAGGACAAAGGAGACAATAAGCAACATAACAAGGAAACTGTAGTGAACGAACAAATGCTTTTTACTAGAAATAAATTTCCTTAGAGCACAGATGTACAAGTAACAGATTTAAGCTGTATTAGATAAACTCTGATGCAATTCTCTCATTGTTGTTGCTGTGTGCCTTCAAGTAGTTTCTGACTTATGGTGATCCTAAGGTGAACCTATCACAAGATTCTCTGGAGCTGAGAGCGTGTGATGCGCTGAAGGTCATCCAGAGGGTTTCCATGGCTGAGCGGGGAATCGAACCCAGGTCTCTAAGGTCATAGTTCAACGCTCAAGCCACTACACCATGTTGGCTATTAATTCCATCAAACTCAGTACAAATTTAGTAAGTTAGTAAGACTTGAAACAATTGGGGTCCCAAGATCTGGGAAGAGGAGGGTGCCTTGTGCCACTATGATAAGATGAGACACACCCACCACTTGATCCATTGGTTGCTACTACTTTAAACTGTAGGCTTCCTTTGGGCATAGACAAGATTATGGCTATTTCTGCATTACACTATCACATTGCTATTATTCTACTTTCAACATCCTGTGGAATTCTGGGGTTTGTAGTTTATTGAGGCCAAAGAGCTCTCTACCTGAGAATTCTAAATGCCCCTCCCTAAACTGCAAAGCCCAGGATTTCATAGGATGTTGAAAGTATAATAATAGCACTATAACAGTGGAAAATGGCCTACCACATCCCATAAGTCTTGGATAGAAGGCTGTGGATTCAGAATAAGGGGTACTATACGCTCAATACAGAATACACAGTAAGTAAAAGCAAAAATCCTAGAAATGGCTATTTTTGACACACTAGAGGAAAGAATGGTTATATTCAGCACTTCATGTTTTCCACATGTGTGCCAAACTTCTACAATAAGACAAAATATAATGTTTCTTTTTCTTGATTCTTTTTCAGCACACTTGTTTTGAAAACCAAGTTTTTCGTGAAGAGAACAGCTTGGAAACAGGTAGAGACAACACTCAGAAGCAAATCCAAAGCAGGGCAGGAATTCAAGTGATGAGAGCATGAAGTTTTAGTGTCAAGAACAGTACTCTCACTCTCTCCAATGGCTAACCTTCCTTGATTATATGTTACCAGCCATCTAAGCCCAATTTCCATATCTTTTTTGCCTTTCAGTCCCTCTGTCTCTACATAATTCACACAAAAAATCCACCTATAGACTGTAAAATTATATTTACATAATCCTTTACAGAGATTGCATAATCCTTTACAGAGATCTGGCTTTATTGTGTCAATATTTTGATTTCTTATGGCAGTGAACACATCATCTATTAAGTGAATGACACCATTTGACAGAACTTGGATTCTAACATATTAAAATGATTATAGCACCATATGAATTTTGAAATAGGGAGAGCAAAAACTGGAAAGTAAACCAAGGAAGGAAAGAAAGAAAAAGTAAAACAGCACTGGTACCTTGCTCCTGGAGTCTCCTAAGAGCTGTATGCAGGAAAATATTGAAGGGTGGGAGAAAGCATAGAGAATTATGTCAGAAGCTAATGCAGGGATTGCTCTTGCAACATAAATGTACAAGCAAATGTGCCTAAGCAAATTAAAAATACAAATTCAGCCAGTTTGTCTCCAAGCAACATAAAATTAAAATGGTTTCAGAGTGTGGCACCAAAGTGATTGCTCTTTGACTCTTGACTTCCTAATAGAAGCCAAGTCTTCTTGGAGAGCATCCATGCACACACAGCCAATGTGCAGTTGGCATTCTGCCTTCACTAACGCTGACATACCAACACCTTATAACCATAGTGACATTGCTATACAGCTCTCAGAAAAGAGTTCCAACCCAAGAGTATCTCCTCTAAGCATCTCTTCTCCACAAGGAGACATCTGAGGCCCAAAAGACTGGGAAAATAGCTACATACTCCTAAACTCCAGTTAAATAAGAAGTCTGTTTGTCCCACAGGTTAATCAAACACATAATGATCTCCAAGAGCTCAGCCCCAAGAGCTCAGCTGGAGTGTACTTTACCCTTGTGCAATTTTCCTGACAAATCTTTTACCCCAAAAGGTTCTCAAGTTTCCCTGTGACTTTCAGATCAACACATTTCCTCCCACATACACCAATCTCATGTTTGTTCAACGGTAACAAAGATGCTTCCTTGTACCAGGTTCAGGTATCTCCTTTTACAGCTACAAAAATTAACATGTGCCATGACAAGTAATTTGATCTGTAGGTTTTGTTCAAGATTTTATTTGGTGGAATAAAGAGTAACATTGTTACTTCTTGAATACAAAGGATGGAGTTTGGGGAAGAGGGGACAGTTTTTTTGTAAAACAAAGTTCATGGACTAGAGAAGGTATTTTTAGTGAGGAAGAGAAAGAGGCAGGGACTGACTACAGAAAGTCAAAGTACTGTCAGCAACAACAGCAGCAACTGCAAAAGGGAACTAAAGGATGGAAGAATCAACCTGAATAATCAAAGGCTATTTCACACATCACATTTTTAGAGATAAGTATAAGATGCTGTAGACAGAATATGAGACTATGACGAAGGACTCTTTCACACTGCAGAATTATAGCACTATGTTCCACTTTTTCATGGCAACATTCTGTGGAATCCTGAGGTATTTTGTTTGGGGAGAAATTAGAGACCTCTGATTGTGAATTCTAAACACCCCTCTCTAAACTACAAATACTAGGATTCCGTAGAATGGAATCAAAGCAGTTAAAGTGGAATCATATTGGTATCATTGTGCAGTGTAAAAGGGCCCAAAATCATTTTGGGAGCCTTGATTGAATGTAGTCCTCTGCTGAGTCACCAGCATGTTTGAACTTGCCTCTGTAACAGGCAAAATGCTTCTGTGGCTCCAGATGACATTCAGTTTTCAAAAGTTTTAGTTAAAATAAATAGAATAACCACAACATTGAAACAATTTCAGAACAATAGAAAGGACACTGTCTTCAAGGATTTCCACTTCTATCTTAACTACCATATTCCTTACTGTTCCTACATATCCATATTCCTACACAGAGTACTGCCCACAGTTGACACTGAAATACTGTTTAGTTAACTAAAAAGAGGCAAAAATAAGTGTCCAATGCTAAATTAAGACTTTAAATTAAATGATTACTCAGCAAACGAGATCAAATCGGTCAAGATCTTCTTACCTATATTAATAAATATCCAAAGTTCTACTTATATTCAGTTCATCTATCTAACCCAAAAATGCTAAAGACATCTGTAACTTCCTGATTGGACATTTTAAATTCTTTAAGATTTAATTGATTACAAATCCTGTCATCCTTAGCTAGCATGGCCAATTACTTGAGGGAATGTGATCAGAGGATAATTTATCTGGAGGGTGCCATCTGGCTACTTTGCCATTATACCCTCAAAGAGGCAAGAACAAGTAAAAGAATCTACTTTCCTTAATGATTAGGAAATTAGTGAAAAGCACAACAGATGTTTTGGAGGCACAAGGTCACAGGTTCAATGGCTAACTAAAAATTTTCAGACAGCAGTATCAGGAAAGTACTCCCTGAGCCCTTGCATAGCTGGCATTTCAATTACTTGTGCAAAAGCTACTCTTTTTCTTTAGATGTCTGCAGATGCCTCCTTCAGACTCCTGAAACTGGTTTTAGGAAACTTCTTTTCCTACTGCAACATCCCTTGCAGCTGAATACACATCATACTGTGCTTCAGTGGGTCGAAGCACTACGGTGCTGCTCTGCACACTCTCAGTATTAGAAAGCTTTCTCTCTCTTTCTGGAAATGATTCTTGCTATTTGGGATGGAATTTGCTTTGTCAATAGGCAAGAGTCGACAGTCCAAAGATGGCAGGACCACTCTCCTGTCATTCTTCAAACAGTAAAGACAATGGGCAAATGTATATTCTGACTGATACCGCTGCCCGAGATTATCTTTGGGCCAAATATGGGCACCAGCCTCACCATTACCTTTTTAAAAATGAATCCTGAGGTCTAGGGTCTCTGTGTGTGCTGCAATTCACAGTCAAATGTTCAATTGTTCTTTGTGTTGAGTATTTGCAATGAGGACAGCCTCTTTGAAATGAAGAGGATTAAGATGGCAAGTTCCTCTCAAGCATCTGCCCTAACCTTAACACAGAGAAGCAATAGATTCTGTTGAAGCAACAAAAGCCTTGACAGATATCTATACATGGTAAAGAAAGCCCAAAAACAAAAACTAAATCAAACGGATGGACTCAAGTCCTTTCTAATGATGTTGTATTGAAAGACCCTTAATAGATCTTTTACCAGAAACTGAGAAGCACATGCCATGCCGTATCTCAGGGAATTCTCCAGATTGTCAAAGGAAGAAACTTGGTATCACATTAACTGCCTGGGGCAATCCATGTGCTCTGAACTACGACTGCAACAGTTCTAGCCAACTAGTTAAATGGGGTTTATGTGAATTACAGCCCCAAACACGCAGACAGTAGCAACCTGCCCACTCTGTCATATTGCCATCTACAAAGTGCCTCCCCTTAGTCCAGGCTCAAACAAAAGCCTGAGCTCAAATAGAGTTAGATGTCAACAGACTCTGGTTTCCACCCTGACATCATTTCCAACTTGTTTAAGTCCATGTCATCTAAACTAAAATGTACTCTGATGTGGATTGAGATGAAAATTAAAAACAAAAACAAAAAACAGCTTCCCATTCTTCACTCTCTCAGGGTCAAATTTCCAGGTAATTTTAAACGGTACATTTATGGCTAAATGCACTTTATTTAGAACTTCAGCTACAATGGCACTGGAACCTTGGGCCAATCTGATGATTAACTAGATTACCAATACATAATCTGTATAACTGTATAAATTATGTATTCTTGGCTATCTTTCTGTTCTACTTAATGAAGAGCTGTACATAATCCTATTATTATCACGTTGGTCCAATGAACATCATTTTCTTATCTAGTTATACATCTTCCCTCTTTCCAGAGCAAGAATCCTAAGAACTCTAATTACTACCACTTCCCTGTGTAGTTTTCAGATTTGGGTTTGTGAGGTCACAGTTGTTCTAAATCCTTTGCGATATTAATGGCAGAAAAAGAGAAAATAAACAGTCAAAAGGACCACTCCAGATGGTATAAAATCAGGACAGAGGTCCATGTGTGCCTTCTGCTCTTTTGGGGCTTATCATGAGAAGTTCCAAATCATCTGGAACTCATGGATGCCTTGTAGGGAGACACACATAAGATCCAAATTTATACAGCATAAGAAGAGCAAGAATAGAGGAAACAGAAGAAACACGAGTCATATCCTCTTGTTTATTACCAGAGCCTTCCAAATGCTGTCTCTCATCTTGGATTTCCAGCAATTAAGAATTTAGATTCCCAACAACAAGATGACAGTCATACTTTTGAAGAAATCTGAATTTGCCACCCTGGTCTTCATAATTCCTGTCACACATATTACAGTGACAACATCTGAACAAGGAAAATGGGGTTCATGGAAAGAAGGAATCTAGTAAACCCTAGAGTTCAATGTGATGCATGCCACTGTCTGTCAGCAATCTACATTGCTACAATTCACATTGGATAAACAGAACATTCTCTATATAAGACGATAAACAGATACAAATCTGACCTTAGAAATAGCAACAACCTCCATCTCCCAGAAAAAGGAAGACTGGAAAAAGAAATGGTTGAATTGGGATATATTCAGAAATTCCAATCCATTAGCAGAGGTATGAACAGATATAATTCTTTCTTGGCATACTAGCTATATACAGGTTCTCATAATGGCAATTTAACTGAAAGAATTCTCCTCAAAGAATTCTCTGACTCAAAGTAAACTGTTTTTAGTAAGCAAATTTATTTCTTTAACGTCTATGTTACAAACTAGCTACTAGAAAAACCTTATCATCTTAGACTACTCTTTGGATCACAGTTTGCATCTTTTTCTCTCCCATTACATTGTGATCTGACTCCCACTACTATGTAACTGTACTTAAACACCTGGGTTGTACATTGTACTTTATCAGAGCATCTTAAGAACATTAACATCAATGAAAGCTTATGTTGAAATAAACCACTTAGATTCCTTCCTCCCACTTTTTTGATGCTCTCACTGCATTATGTTGTGACAGACTAACAGCTATTGCTTTGGAAACCACTTGCTATATCACGTTTGCTTTTCGCTTACTGGTGATAGAAAAGGTACATAGGAAATAGCAAGGAAATGTAAATGTTACGGTTTGCCTTCTAGTAGACTGACTGCCCTTTGATAGAATCAGTTTCAAGAATGCAAGAGAACAGTGCTTAATGCTTAGGGTAACACAGGATCAAACGGCCAGCTTGTGGGATCTATGTAGCTTGTTACTAAAATACTGAGAGGCATATAACTAAACCTGGAGCAAAAGATATACATTTAAAATTAAAGACTTAAGCCCAGTAAATTGAGTACCAGAAATAAAAAAGAGCTCTTTACAAAAATCCATTTGTGGTTGCTTTAAGTCTTCTTTATCTCAGCACTACAATTCAGAACATTTAGGGGAAGGGAATGAGAGGAAGTCATTTTGTTGCTGCTATTGCCAAACAACCAGGAGTCAGAAATCCTGAATGATCTACTGGAAATCATTCAGAGCTGTGTCATTATAGGCAGATATTCTTCCTGTCCACTCTTAACCAACCACTTTGAAGATTAAATTAAACCAAGAACCAAAGAAAGGATTTCTTAAAGCTCTGAAGTTGCAAAAGCAATAACCAGAGCACGAGAGTACAATCTGTGGATACTTATTTCACCATCTTTCTGGAGCAAAAAAATGCCAATTTATTCTTGGGAGACATTTAAATAGGAAAAAGAGAATAATTCTCTAAATACGGAAATATAATAATATTTAAGAGAATACATACCCCTCTAGAGACAAATATACACGACACAGAAATGCATACACTACAGGAGTCCAGACTAGAGACTCCTCACAACTTCTTCCCAGGTAATACCGGAGCAAGTGATTTAATAAAAGCACCAGAGTAGTATTCTATTATGCAGCACAATAGACAGTTCTGCTATCCTAAGTGAATATGACGTATCAATTCAAGAAGACTTAATTCTGCATAAACATGGCTAAGATCAAAGTGTTAAACCTTGTAACTCTTCACCTGCATGTGAGATTACAAGTACCTGAAGACCTTTTCTCAGCAGCAGTTCTAAAATTCTCATCAGCTCTGTCTATTTTTTGGAGCTATCTTTATATACATATGCTGAAATCCCACAAAGACATTTACACAGAATCACCCCACTGGCACATTGAAAAGGAACACTGATAAAACTGAGAAGAGAACGTACGTACAGGAGGCAACTTTAAGCGACTTTCTGGTGTTGGTAGCATTTTGTGTTTTTCCTCTTACCAGTGCATCTGCTACAGCAGCCTCCAGATCTGTGCTTGTACTGAGAACTCGCATTGCATTCATAGAGGCAGGCAACCTGCCTGGTTGTCCAAGCCCAAACCGGTCTGCACAAAAGACAATATTGAAAAGGCATCATTAAGTGAGTTCACAGGCCCTTGGAATATTAATAAGGCTGCTGGCTTGGAATTTATCAACAAAGACTAGGAGCTCTTTCTGTGGCTTTAATCATTATTAGGCACTCTTTTTATTGGTACTATGAGAGAACTTTAGGACTACAATAGAAAGTCAAATCACAAAGTTCTGCTATCCAGCTATGATGCTAAACACAGTGCCGGGCAGGTCATTGGCACAGTTTATACTTTCTTACTGAGAATGGTGGAAGAGGGGCAATTTTAATTTCTTTCATGGTGACTTTTAAATACAACAGCTTCCGGACATTGCTCCAATTCTTGAAAGGAGGATGTGTAAGCATTATGACAAGATTCAATGAAATCCTGTCAATAGTATTTTGTTAGTTTGTTAAGGTGTTGAAAAAAAACAGGCCTTACAGTCTTTAATTTTGTGAATAATCTTAAAACCCACATCTGAGAAGTTCCAATTATTCTGACAATAGCTTGCCAGTCAACTTGGAATCAGCTTCCAAGTCTGAGTTTTAGCCTAGGAGCTGTAGGAGCTTTGCCTAAGGGGTGGGGGGAGACCAAAAACTTTGTAAAATGAAAACTCTGCTTTCTATCTAGAATAAATTTTGAGAGCAATTTTTCCCCCAGAGTTGGGATTTTACAAATCTGCACAGGCTATACAACAAATAAATACCATGAGATTCTTAATTTTAAAAATAAATGCACAAAATATATCTGGGGGAGAAAAGTACCCTAATATTCCACCTAACATAGCTATACAGAAAAGGGCATAAAGCAATATCCCAAATCTGTTTTTGTAGTTTCTGTTGACCACATTCACCACCACCAAAATTTCCTACACTGCTACAACCACCACCAACATTCCACTGAAAATCAGTTACACCGATAGAGGGAAAAATTAAAGGTTTTCATCCTTTCTTTGTCTGCTTTTCTGGAATGGAAGAAGACACTCTGGCCTGAAGACTTGCAGGACTCTATAGTGCAGGAGGGTATTCAGGCATTACCCTATACCTCAGAGAACAACCACAGTTTTCACTAAATTTCAGGAACTTATTTGGCACCACCAGAAAACTCACCAGTGATACAGCCAATAGTGGGTTCTGGTACAATGAAGTAAGCTCCCTACCTTCCTATAAAGATTTCTTTGATATTAACCAGTGTGGATATTTGGAATCAGCGTTTTTATTTTTTGTTTTGTTTTAAATTTTTAGCATAAACAACTGTAGTCTTCAAAGCATGAAGTCTTGGAGATAAATTTATACCGTAGAATAATATGACTATTTTTCAGCATATCATGCATGCATTGGTTTATTTGTTGCAGATCTGTTCAGTCTTATCTCTCAAAACACAGTTGTCCCAAAAAATTGTTCAAAACAAAGAACGCAGTCTCCTCATCTCTCCCTGCAATTAACTCTCAAATTCATCATCTAGGGAGGAATTTTTAATGATCATTTAGTTTTTATATCTTAGTAAAAAGTAACATGAGGGTTTAGGGGGAAGGGGACAGTGCTTAAGGAGCAGCTGTATTTGTATTTTCAGAAACAACCATCATATAGAAACATGCACCATAATTCATCTCTAAATGTGGATAACTATTTCCACACACCTACAAGTGGCAAATAGCAGTGCATCCCCATACAAATCAAAAGATGTGACTGGCCAGTTTAGCAGGGCCCAGTTACCCTCACCTTCCATTGGAATACCTTACATCAGCAGTATGGAACATGAAGCATTTCCCACTTTCCCTTCACCTCCACTCTCTCAAAAGTGACTCTGGAGGTTGGGGGGGGGGGTAAGAGTCTCATTCTGTGAGAGAACATCCACTTCCATATGGATACTGGATTTTATCTACAGAATGCTGCTTCTTTGCATAGATCTCTTTTGCTGAATTTGGGCAATTATTTGTCAATTATTATATTGCAACTATTGTTTGCTACTAAGTGAATTATTTATTAACTATTCTTTACTACTATGTGACGAGTGATATTTTTACCTATTAAAAAGGTAAGCTGCAAATATTTAAGGGTATATTAGTTAAAAACATTTTGTTTAAATACCTTCATACTTAACTAATCCACATGAATTCTTAAGAAGCTCTATTAAAAGGGTAAATTCAACAAGTGACGCAGCAACTTAGAACAAGTCCATTGGAAAAGAGCATTTGAGAAGTGTATGAACTGCTTTTAAGTTTTTGCAGCTTTTATTCAGACAAAAATTATACTCAGTTTCAATACGTTTGCTTAGGTTTGCATTAAAGAAATCAAAATCATATCAACTACGACAAAAGATAAGAATCATTGTTAATGTAAAGAAAGCAAAACAAATCATTTTAAAGCATTAGGGCAATGCTACTTACAGTATTTTCTATTTTTCAAATATTTTTACCAAGCTCAGACATTTTAAATTTACAACAAGCACATTTTCTAAAACTAAAAATATGCTACATGCGAAAATCAAACATTTTTAATGAAAAGCTGCTTCCAAAAGTAAATGATTGATGATGATTTAAAAGAAATAAAAAAATTGTACATGTTATCACTATCCACCCTTTTTAATGCACCAAGCTGTTGAAGTAGCACAAAGCAATACTTGCTTCAAAGATCTCTTTTGCTCCATGTCAAATAATCAAATGAAAGATGACAATACACAGAATATGACCAGCCAAATGCTGCTGTTATGTAGATTTCTATCATTCAACTACAATTTCTTAAAGAACCAGCAAGTATCTGACATAATATAAAAAGCATAAAGCCAAAATCATCTTAATTTGTTAAAGTTCTCTGTTCAGTGGAACTATTTAAGCAGGTGGTTTTGGAGAGGCTACAAACAATAGGATGAGTGCACTTTTTACATCCATAAACATGGTCTCATTTCAGTGGCATCGCTCAGTCTCACTGAAAGCAAAATTTCACCCTTAGCAGTTTTTTTAAAAAAGAGTACAATACAGAATTTCTACTATTTGTGGAAAATCCCCAACTGAAATTGGTAGGTTGGGACAAACTGTGAAGTATCTTTTTCTGTCTGTTGTAAAGTAAAAATCCAAAATGATGTGTTTAGATTCCTTCTCATTACAGAAAAGCAGGTATCATATAACCAAGAGTTTTGATCTAGCAATGATGACCGCTTGCTTCTCCTCCTTTTCCACCCGTATCTTAGCTAATGTTAAAATAACACAAGAAGCACAGAAGAAGACAGACGACATTGGATTCAAAAGAAAGGAAAGGTAAAATGCAAGATCCTCTCCTCTTCTTCAGAAGGTAAGCACATGAGATTTAGTGCATAGAGGCAGGAACCAGTTTCCATACTTCAGTAGCTGAGTCACGTGTGTCACTATATGGTGTGGTCTGCATGACTGAGCTGAGCAAAAAGACGGTCACAGAGGTAGCTCTTTCTAGGTGAAGGAAGGGCCAAATGGAGAAGAACAAAGGTCACCACAACTAAACCAAAACATGTCATATGATCCTTGCCTTCCTAGGCAGCAGGAGGACCTAAACCTATCCTTGTGGATGTGTTCTTTGAACAGACAGAGAAGTATGTATATTATCACTACCATGCTGCACTGGAAGGTGTGCCACAACTTTTGGAGTATGTCTTTTGCCCACGGGTATTTACAACTGCAATGGTGTACGTCAAGTTACTCTAATTGTATCAAGTAGCTGATCCTATAGACAATAAATTTATCCCAGAACAGTCCATCTGCAGCCTGATACAGTAATGACAAGTGAAAGCATGATCCAGGATGAACGTGCAACCCAGTTTGCTCCAGAAAATGCATAAGCAGGTGTAACCAAAGTAATCACCATCTCGATCTGACATATCAAAAAGAAATCTCTCTGTTGCTACCATATTGAACAATTATTTTATCACAAATAAAAGAAATCAAAATATTCCAGTAAAAGGCACACTGCTATGGAATCTACTTCAAAACAGAAAGATGACTTACATAAACTTGTAAAGGGTGAAAATCTAGCTCCAGTGATGCCAGCTGAAATGATTAGAGCGGCCAAAAGAGCCAGGACTGAATTCTGGTTGTCATTTGTTTTCAAGTAAATTTAAGAATGCATTAGGAAAGGGAAGACAGCTTTCAAAAGATGTGAATGATCAGAATGCTAAAATAAATTAGGTTGTAAGCCTTGAAAATACCCGGTAGCAACAACTAAATTAAATCACATTACGTATGTTCTGGCATGCAACTGTATGCTCCACTTTAGCATATGGGCAGAAGTTGCAAGATGGATGATGGAATGATATACCTCTGTATTAAATCATGGTCTGTGCTTTTCCATATCTATCCCAAGAAGATTAAGGCTTTCACTAATTAATGTTCAGAGAAGGGACATGTATAGAACTCTCCAATAACTTCCAGAAGAACCAAAAGCTATTAACAGGCACAGAATAACTGAAACTCAGTCTCATGTCCTCAAGTTACTACAGAAGGGACTTTCAGATGTTGCTTTGATTATAGTCCCAAAAATGAAGATCAACCTTGTTCAAAATGCTTCACAACTTGCTGTGTTTTTTTGTTTTGTTTTGTTTTTGATTTGGAGAAGCTAGTGGCTTTACCCATCTCAGCTCAACTTGTCTTTCTAAGGAGACCTACCTCACACTTTGAAAACAGTTTCCTTTGAGCATCATGATACTGCATGGCGTCTAGACCAATCAGCAATGGAAGGAAACAACTTGCAAAGCTCATTAATGTGTTTCTGAAGAACACTAGCATTGCATAAAAGAACCCAAAGTGTATCTAGGACAAACATTTCATGACAAATTATTGTCATCAATGTTGTCATTGTTATGATCTATGGTCATCAGAGGCTTGGTTCACTAACTGCATTTTAAAATAAATTACCAGCACAGAGTTCCATGTATCCAATGTCATGATTTTTAAAAAGCTGCTGCTGTCTTTGTGTGCAGTTTTAGCGTATTAGGCACGCATGCCTGTCCATGCACTGTCTTCACGTGCTAAAGCTGAGTGTATCAATACTGATGGCCTTTAATACGGAGGTGGCAATCTCCCATTCTGGTTTGAACTTGGATGGGAGATCTATGAATACCAGGTGCTATAAGCTATATTACAGAATAAGAAACTGGTAAAACCACCTCTGAATATTTTTTTTTTTTGCCTAAGAAAACCCTATGAAATTCATAGAGTTGCCATAAGCCAACAGGTGACTTGAAGGCGCGCCCACACACACACACACTTTTTTTTCCCTCTCAGTTTCACATTCCAATCAGGTCTTAGAAGATGTTTTCCACCATTTCATAACTGCATTGCACTTTTGATAGTAAAAAGAGAGAGAGAGACAGAAATAGAAAATGGGAGATGAGTGAGGAAGTGAAGCAGAGTGGGAAGAGATTCTCTCATGGACGACTGAGTGATAGCTAGATAGAGTGGGTGGGACTGGGCTGCATGGGTTGGAATTTATCAAACAACATGTTGGTTTTAAATATGCAGTCTTACCAATGAGATACAATACTCATTGTCTCAAAATAACTGTGAGAGAAGCTATGTGTAGGGCCAAATCTTTCACTATCCAGGTTTCATAATCTAGCAGTCACTGGACACCCTATAATATGCAGGGAATGGCTGTGAATATTGCATGACTTTAACTTTATTGCTTCAGAAATGGTTAGATGCCTTTTCTTCTATTTCTTATTTGTCAAACCATACAAAACAGGATTTGTGGTTTAAAATTAACTTCAAATAATTAGTATAGAAGCTAGGCTGGACTGTGTTACAGGTTTGTAAATTGTAACTATACAGTTTATTTCAAACCATGATTCCTAGTTTACATTTAACAATCCAGGAACTGGCTACAGTGAAAAGCATTCCTGGATTATTCCTCCTCTCAGTCATGCTGGAAGAGAAAAGAAAAGGAAGAGACCTTGAGTCTGGTGCTTTTTCACAACACACACAGCATTAAACTATGGTGCAGTATTACACAAGAATTTAGATGGTGAAACACTGAAAATAAAAACTCTACAGCTCTGTTACTTCTCGAACTTTAGAAATTTTCAGCATTAAGGAAGACTGTACAGTCACTGTGGCTGCTTTTAAGAGCATGTGCAAAGGTGCAGGTATATCCTGGTACTATGTATGTAAAGTACCTGACAGATATATATACAGAGAATTTGCATCAAGATCCCTAGATAGCCATTTTAACATTGTTTCCTTTCCAGGAACAGCACAAACAAGGAAAATTAAAAACTTTCAAAACATAAAATGACAAGAGCATGTTGAAACAAACAGAAGAGAAATCCTATGGTGGGTGAGAGGGAACAAAAGCACATGCTAAGTGCTGAGTGATATTTGTGAAAGCAAATGTTAAAATGGCAATAAAAAGAGACGATATTAAGAAGCAGATTCATGCAGTTAGCACTTGTTCACCTGACTGCCCAACAGAATCAGCAGTGGAGAGAGCACTAGTGGACCTGGAATGACGTCGAGAGGCTGCAAGTAGAAGGAATGGCAACACCCACAGAATTAACACACAGGTACTTGAGACAAAAAACAAAAACAAAAACAAAAAACAAACACACCACAGTCCAAAGGGGATGCACATGATTTAATATCAACACTGGTGTTACACAGTGAAAGGAAATGGCATTGCATATGAATGGATATATAGATCAAGTGCAAGCCCCATGGAAGCAACACCAGCTTGTCTTCCATACCTCTGCAACCCCGCTCCCAACTACAGGACACAACGCATGAAAAACAAAAGGGGTCTTTTTAAAGACTTCAGGTTTATGCAATCCAGCAAGCAGAAATCACCTGTCAGATCCAGGAGAATCACTATGAGAACATGAAATGATCAACTCAGTAGCAACAGGATTTAGATGTCATCAATCCAAATCCCATGGTAGAGCCACAATGAATAATTAGAAACTGTGCTTGTAAGTATAAAACCTCATCCTTTTCATTCACAGATAATTCACGATCAATAAAAAGGTAATTTTTAGTCAGTGATAAACTAGCAAAATGCAGAAAATTAAGAAGACAATGAGCACAAATTACTTTCATTGCATACATTGGCTTCATACGTTATATCCACACACACACCCAGAAGAGCATACCAACCTTTATTATGCAATCACCATCAGTCTGAACATACAATGTTATGTTACCCAGATTCAAAACATTGGTCCCTCTGATCCAGTGCCATCAATTTTAATCGGCAGCAGTAATCCCAGGCCTCAAGAACATCTCTTCCACACCTGACAACTGAATCTATTAGCTGTAGATATCAAGGACTAAATTTGGGACCTACTAACTCAGTTCAATCTAAGTATGGTACCACTTCGTACATCCATATGGCCCAAACAACTTATTCATACAGTTACAATATGGAAAAAAAAGTAGACGTGAATTAATGAGAAATTTGGATCAGTAATGTTTGATAACACATGTTCTGTTGAATAAGGAGCAACCTACAATTGGTATTAGTAGCCTAGCAACACTGAGTAGCTAATAATCTAAGGGCATTAGCACTGACACCTACTCACTTAAACCAGTAAGTGCTGAGTAAGATAGCCATCAAATTAGTTGACAGGGTGCTTGAAATTCTGAAAGCCCACTTTTTATTTAACTCAGAACAGGCTACTATTAGAGGTTACGATGACCTCTGAGTCTGTAATACAGTAATAGGATATACTGGAGAAGATCAGGAGAATTCTAGGGATAGGACTGCATTCAAGAGGCTGGAAGTTATTTGCTTGTCTAGGCTTTTAAACAGATGAATGGCAGTATTTTGTAAGCACCATACACATATTGTTCTAGAAGAAATAATGAGACTAGACACAATAAAATGTCCTGCTTGAATAAAACAAGTTTTAGATCAAAATTTCAGGATATAGTGTTACTTAGCAACAATGTTATAATATACTGTACTCACAGTTTATTTTCCCTGGTGTCATGTAATGCAATAATAATCTCTGCACTATCTTTCTCCCAATATATTAATGTTTCTTGTTTGCATTTGCTGAAAACTATCGTAATAAATATGCTGGATTTGATTATGTAATTGAAAAGACAAGACAATCTTAGTTGCAGACGTGTAGACATCCACCATTTTCAGGGAAAGCCATTTGGCCAGAGCATACTTACCTTTAGATCTAGGCTAATAAAAAGTTTGTATGGTAATAATATGTTGACTGATGCCAGAAGAATGAGACATACAATGCCAAACTGCTAAAGGAAACATTCATCCTCAAGCAAACATATTTACACGTGCCCATATTATCCAAAGAGAAAGCAGACATGGCTGGGAAAGGTGTCATTCATTCTTTTCAGTCAGAGGTTACTTACATAATTAAACTATTGATTCATCAAATTTATACTATACACACAGTTGTACCTTTAACAGTTCAAAAGTTCATAAAAAGTACTTTCAGATTGGGAAGTACATCTAGCCTTTCCATCTGGCTGAATACAAAGACATATTCTCACCCCCTCCTCCAATACAGAAATCAAAGTTCCACTTCTCCTCAATCAGTAGGAATCTGTATCACAGTTGGTTGCTTACTTTGTCAGGAAATACATATAGCTTTAAATTTATCATTGAAAAATATTTAGAATTGTGCATATCTTACACATGCAAATGCTACAGTGCACCCCAAAGCTATTTATGTTTAACTGAATTGTTATACAGCTGGGGTAAAATTATAAATGGCTGGTCCTATGCGTCAGATAGTGTCAGATTCACATGAAAACTGCATCAAAATTTGTTGTGGCCTTAATTACAGGAAGGAACCGAAGCATGAGTAAAGAGGGTGCTTTTGAGTGACTGAAAAATATTGTGAGTCACAAAACTTCATGATCTGCTTGTCTGCAACGCTGAATAGTAAATACAGTGGGCCCTCCAATTTTATAGGTTCAGCAATCATGTATTTGATTATTCACCGATTAATTAATTTATTTTTTAAAAAATCTTGCTAATATTTTTCCACTGGTAGCAATATTCCTAGAGAAATGTTCTCAGGTTAAAAAAAAGTGTTTAAAATTTTTATTTTTATTCATTTTTTCCACTTTCATGGGGGTCTTGCACTCTTAACTCCTGTAAAAGTGGAGCGCTCAGTGTATAAATTCACATCTTCTCTGGCTGCTGAAAAAATTTTTCTTGAAGAATGAGTAAACCATATTACAATACTGGTAGAAAAAGAATATCTCTACCTGTCTAAGCCATGGGTAGGAAAAGTGCGGCCTCGGGCCACATAAAGCCCAAGGGCCATTTTCTTTTTAACTTTTCTTCCCAAACATCTTCCCAAAACAAACAAACAAACCAGCAAACTCCTTCAAATGCTCAGTAGGGAAAAGGCCTTGGGGGGGATACAAGTGGGAGGGGATGGCTCTTCAAGGTCTTCATGCATGCTAACATGGCCTCACAACTGCTGGTAGTTGCTTACTCCTGGCCTAAGCCCTAGAAAAACTAGAGGTATATTTTCCTGTTTCTCCATGCTTGTGCACTGCTAGGCAATTCAGAGCTAAGCTTTCTTCCCTTGCCACAATGGGTAAACTATGCCCACCTTCAAAGCTCACTGCTAACTGCTGATGAAAGCCTGACACAATGGCAATGTTAGGATAGAGAAGCTCTGAAGCCTACAAATGAGACAGAGGAATCAGGGTTTGTGTTTGGCTAAAACTTCTTTAAAACTTTCTGAGATAATTCTTCTAGGCCAGTGGTTTTCAACCAGTGGGATGTGTAGGGCAATGATTTAGGTTGGATAAAGATTTTCATAACAACTAATAAGAATTTTTCTCCCTCAATCCCCATATCTCATTGCAAGGGTAATTCTTCTATTGACTCCACCTGCCACATATTATCCAATCTATGACCTCTGCGCCCATTAGTAGAAAAATCAGAAATCAGTGGTTGTCATAATCCTATTCCCTCTACCTCCCAGCTCACCATAAATTATCAATAAACAACAAAATGCCTATAAAAATATAAATGTCATCATAAAAATTGGGCTTTTGTTTATTTCATGGTAAGATCCAGGTTCTTTGATAGACTGATTGGCAGTGAGGACGTAAGATAAAAAGATAGAAAGCCACTGCACTGGAGTCTGTGCACACCAAATATTGCTAGGCTAGTGTCAGTGGACCACTTAGTAAACGATAATTTCGTTCTACAAATGAAAAGGCTCAGGACTCACACATTTATAATCATAGCTGTATATTTCCTTTTTGCTGTTCTTGTTGCTTTGGAAAGGTGGAAAAGTAGATAAAAACACATATTCAACTCTTATTTTAATAACTGTAGTCACGTCTTTCTAATGAGATCAATGTTCCTGCTTTTGTGAGCAATACTATGAACCCTGAGTATAATCTATGTCAGATTTATCCTCAGCTTAGGTTTGGCAACATTACTTTTAACTGGGCAATTTTAAGGGGAAATTAGTAGAATGTACTGGCACTATAGCAAAACACAACAAATCACAAATTAGTAGAACGTACTGGCACTATAGCAAATCACAGCCCAAGGCAAGGGGTTTGTTAACCTAACTGATAATCTAGCTCTGGTTAAAAGAGCCTTTATCAATGGAGATCTGGAAAAAAAAAAGTGTAGGGTTAATTACAGGTATTTTTGACTGCTCCAATACGGGTTCCAAAACTGCAGGTATTCTTGATTGTCCCAAACTTTTCTACAAATCATCTGAGTAGAGCTTGTAAAACCACCAGTAGCCCACAACCACAACTTCTGAATCTCTGCTCTAGGTCACAGAAAATTTGATGTTGTGTGCCCTCAATTTGTTTCTGACCTACAGTGATCTTAAGGCAACCCTATCATGGGGTTTTCTGGGGGGCCAGAATGTATGATGTGCCCAAAGTCACCCTGTGGCTGAGTGGGGAACTGAATCCTGGTCTCCAGGGCCATAGCTCAATGCTCAAACTACTACACTATGCTGGCTACTGATACAATTTTAGAATTCTAAAGTTTTGTATCTATTGCTACCAGTCTATCAACAAGGTAGGGGATCCATAAACACATGAGCCCCATACCTCACTTTAGCTGCATCTAATAAAAATAAGTCAGCATATTCAAATGAATGAAGTACCGATCAATAGTAATGTTAATTCTGAATTTTGAAAATAAATCAAGAATTTATGTTCAGAACACATTATGTATAAAATATCAACAGCAGTTCCTGCTGTGTAAATGAGATAATTCATTAAGGTTTTACAGGATACTATACTATATTATATTGTAGTTTTGTAATTATACAATTCATAATTAAATGACATGATCAGCAAAACCAAAAGATGTAACTACAGTTGAACCAAAATCTGCACTCTCTCAGTCCAAATGTTTTCCATTATAAACAGATGTGCTACCAGGTTGGTGGGGGGGCTCCTGTCAACTTTCTATTGCATTACTGTGATTGTATGCATGGAAATGTGTTGTATTCAAAAGCTTATCATAGTTCTTAGTATGTAAAAGCCCTGGGAAAAAAACTTTTAAAAGTGATTGATAAAAAATAACAAAATTCAGCTACTAAGGCCCTAATACAATAGTAAAAAAATACCCTGAATTGCTAGAATGTGAATTGTGAATATACATTTCCAAGCAGAAATTGAGAGAGGTGAAAAATACTTTCTTTTAGCATTAGTACTCTGATTAAGGTACATTTTAGTACATGTTCTAACTTGCCATTAAAAAGATAAACTGCTATTCAACTGCTACTGTTAATAATTTTTTCAATACTGCAGCTATTACTAGAAAGACCTAACACATCTGATCAAAACTCCCACATCAAGAGTAAAGTGAAAGAACAGCAGAGTCTCTAAACTGTGCTATGTAATAAATTGAAAGAAAAATATGAAAGAGAGAAAACCCTGATTGCTGCCTATTACGGATATTATACTCTTTCTTGTACCCACCAACTAATTTGATTTGGCAGAGATAGTTTTGATTAACCCTACATAATCCCACTTTCATCAGCTGTTTTTAAAATCTCCCAGTTTCTTTCTCCTCCTCCTGCTTTCCTCCTTTGTCTACAGCTTACTTCAACTCCTGCCAACTGAGTTCAAAGAGCAAATGCAGTCTGCCCTCAGTTAACTTAGCAGAATCTTGCCCTTCCCAGCAGACTCAAGCAAAAACAAATTGCTACAGCATCTCCTAGCTTGTCTGTTCTTCCCCATTAACAACATCTCTTATCTTGATCACATTCTGATGTTGCTTGCCCACATGTGTCCCAGTTTTCAACTGTGAAATGCTAAAAGTATCCCTTCTTGTGCTGTTTCTTTTCCATTAAAGTCCATGGGGGTAATCTGTTTTAAACAAATATGTCCTAAAGGAATTCTTTCAGAGACAAGAGTCATAAAAATGTGCAGGTTTTTTTTTAAATCAACTAGCTAAACTCTTAATGTTTAGCTCAAGACTATGCAATGAATCAAACAGAATGATAATACAACAAAGCACCAAAGGGAACATCTTAGGAATGAGTATGCATGCCACTAAATATCATAAAAATGGGAATTTATCAGATTTTAAAATAGGTTATACCAGGTATTCTGGGCCTATTAAACAGCCACAATATATTCTTTAGTCTCTACACTTAATGCATTTTGCATTCCTATGGTAAGTGCATGATACAAACACATTTTGTCCAGAATGGCAAGGGGACCAGTACCAGCAGCATCCTTTATCTTTGTCTTCTGTGGCATGGGAAGGCTGAATTTATATTGGTATAATGGACTTTTTAAACATCCCTCTGGTGCACAATGCAGATTCAGGATCAATACAGTTATATCTTAAATGATAAGAGGTTCTTGAGTATGCATTCTTGCTTTATAAATTTCACTCACACTGGGAAACCCAGAGGGATTATGGAAGACGGAAAAAAAAAACCTAGAGTAGACCAAATAAGACTGGGGTCAGCCTGTTTCTCATTTATAGCACACAGACCTCATTTACTGTCTGTTACTTCAGTTATATATACGTCAAGTGCAAATGGAATGCTTCCATTTTGATCATTTTGTTTTCCCGGGTGCTCTAACACCACTAGAGCTAAACAGGTACAAATTGATCAATATCTGGATTAGACTCCGGGGGGCGTTGCTCGAACACCTTGCTCTGTGCTTTCTAACACGAAGAATGGCATAAATTATCAAATAAATGGTCCCTTACAAGCCTCTTAGCACCTTTGCTCCCCTCCCAGTTCCTGAGCTTCCCCTTACAAAACTGAATCATATTTTTCCACAGTATTATTCCATCAGCATTATTAAGAGCCAGCCTCTGCAGACATTATACAAAGCAAGACATTATATAAGGCAGCTTCATGTTTATGAGATCTTTTCCTCCACTCTGAAAGCCCAAGAGGTGCTGAGCACATAATGCTGAAATGCTGATTACAGACATATTATAGAGCCTTTTCTTTAATACGTATATAAATACTTTTTGTGATATGTTTCAAAGAAATCTACAAGTAAAAATTATACAAACATTGCTGCCCCATGTTTGTACACTGCTTCAGTTTGATTAAAAATGCCTTATGTCACACTTCAAACTGGTAATTGGGTTTTATAGCCAGCTTGGATTCTTATACAGAAATATACTCAAACTTTTCAATGTGTTAGGGTGCTCAGATTGGAGAAAAATTTCTTCAGAATATGTCATGCAATTATTTAATCAACAATACATAAAGAAGCATAAAATATATTAAAAGAGTAAGATTTCACGTTATTGATTTGGAAAGCTAAGTTCTCTTTGAACAAAGGTAAGAGGTGAGGTTTTTTAAAAAAAGAATGACCGTGGAACTCTTGTGCTGTGAAATTAGGATGCATATATTGTGCTCTATGAATTGAGAAGCAACGCTTTAAAATAAGGGATCTTTTCACTGTAATCTGAGAGCAGTAAAGACTTAGCCTGGCATAATAGCTGTGATATGGCATGCATACAGGCCACAGGATATGGTGCAAGGTGAAATAAATAGATTACAGACACACTGCTTAAATTCTTTCCTTCCAGGGCAAACCTTTATTGCAATAGATTGAAAAGGTCATGTACCACACTTTCTTCCAAGGATGCAAGCTAGCTGCTTTTATTTGCCAAAAACAACATCATTCAAATGCTCCTGCAAAATTTGGAAACTATAAAAGGGTTTTAAACTAATGGGTCTTCATAGTAAAGGAAAGCAGGGCTTCAGCATGCAGAAAGGAACAGAGGAAATAGAGGAATCAGAAAGGGGGAGTGTGGTAAAAGAAAAAATAGGTGGAGAGAGAGTAAAGAAAACAAGCTCATTTCACCTAGCAATGTCTTGACTAGGCGGCAAGACAGGGGAAGAGGGAAGGGCCCTTAGAAGCTCCAGTGCCTACTGGTACTCACCAAGTGGAGGAAAGCCCCGAGCAGGGCTTGTATCTCGGCTGCTCTCACGGCTGGTATCGCGGCTGCACCCCTGACTCACGCTGGGTCGGGGGATACGGCTGCTCCGTGCTAGCATGCAGCATGGAGGGTTTCAGAGAAGGTGAACACAAGTTTAATGAGGACACAAAGCTCAGACAGGAAAGTCACATTTATGGTCATTATTGACATTAGTAAGTATTACTGGAAGCAGTCACCCACTCTGGCTTCTGGCTTGACCAAGCTGAATACCTGTCTTTTTGTTCTTGCTAGTCAGCATACCTGAGAGGCCTGACTGGCAGACAGTCTCAGTTAGCATATTGCTAAAGGGACAGAAGATCTTAGTTGGAAGGAGAGGGTTAGAGTAATACATATAAAAAGCATGCCAAACTACTGAGGTGAAAAGAAGCATCGTGTGAAAGTTGTATACATTAAAGAGATATATTAGATATCTTCATAGGAATTTAGCAAAATGACTCTAAGAAAAACCACTTTCATATATACAGGTTTGTCACAGTAGCCATAAATATAAGTCAGAGGAGAAAAGCAGGATATTTACCTATCCCAATCCCTTCAACTTCTGCTATTTGTAGCTTGCTTCCTATTTGATCAGTACAGTTAGACGCATTCACTTAAAATTTCTCTCTGCTCTGCCCTCTTTTTTCCAGGCCTGTTGAAGCCTGAATCAGAACCTATCACCCTGCAAAGTTCTTCCACTGAGCAGTGTCATAAAGATGCCGTGACCTACCAAATCAGAATTTCAAGGTCATCGAGGATTTTTAATAAACCACCCTAAATTTTTCCATGTAGTCCTATCTGTATCACCTGTCACCAAAAAAAAAGAAAAAGTGTACAAAGCACTTTCCTTCACATTCAGTTCTTTTCCCTACATCCTTTCCCTCAACTTGTCTTTTTTGCATTATCACATTTTAGATTGTTAGTTCTTTGCGGCACAGACCTAGCTGCTTCAGGTTACACTATAAAGCATCATGTACTGCTACGGTGCTGAATGCATAAATAAGAAAAAGAATAGAATTATATTTACCGTTTGGATTTTTTTAAAAATTTACTTTGTTTAAAAAAATCCTAAAGAACAAGAATGGCTCAAAATGCCACTTTTTTAAAAAAAATAAAAGGGCAACAACCCCAAGTATATTCAATACTGCAGCTTAAAACTGTCATATGAACTAACGTGGAGTCTTTTACTTTGAGCATATGAAATACAGACTGATGATGAACACTAAACAACTAATGTATCATTTCCTTATACAGCCCCATCCCCACAAACTCATCTTTGAATACTCCACCTGCACTTGTGGCATAGATAAAAGGAATAGGACATTGTTTGTAATACATTGCCATGAAAGAGGGAGCAGAAATATTGGAATCAAGGTTATGTTCACACACAACTATAAAAAAAAGGTTCCTGGTTTATTCTGGTTTATGTTGGTACATGTAGTCTGTTCACACTCCCACTTTGTTCTTCCCTTCACACAAGCAGGTAAAACCAATCAACTGGGTCTCCTGGTTTGCGGCTCTCAAATAAGTCAGGGTTGATAAGCCAAGTCTTAACTGTAATTAATCCAGAGCTAGCTTGACTGCACACTGCATTTTTCCTGGCTTGACTGGTTAACAAAAGACCGTGAGTAAGTTTCGCATTGTGATGACTGGACCAGCCATGGCTTGACTCTGGCACACTGATCATTTTTAAACGTGTGTGTGTGTGTGTATTTACACACACACACACACACGTTTGTTTAACCTTGATTTCGCCATCCCTACACTGCCTTGCCTCTTTATCCATACAACTACAGCATATCTCCATGGAGTTCTACTAGGGACATAAGCTTTCCTCTGCATTATTACCAAGTTTTCAGCACATTCTCTCTTCCCATCCCATTCCTATTCCATGTGCCCCCACTCCAATTAGATCTAGTCTTAAACTTCCACTCAGATTTCTATTTCTTCCATGTTGTCGTTATATCCTTCAGCTTCAGCTCTGACAGAACACTTATTTTCTCCTCCAATCCCACCTGCCTTCCTAGACCACTTGTTTATCAAGAGAACTCAGTACCAGTCCTAGCCGGCACATTTTGGTTTCACACTGAAATTTTGCAAACTGTAACTTCTAACTTCAAAATGAGATTTGCCAAGGCTACCATATTTTGCATGAAAGCAGGCAGCCTATGCGTGGATGTTTATGTATCATAAATATCTTTGTTTACAGGATACCTGTTCAAAATGTAGTGTAGGTTCCTTGGAGGGAAATAGCAACGGAACTAATTCAACAGAATAAGTTGAATAGGTAGTTTTACAGCAGTAAGTGCAGTTTTTGAGCACAGACAACAGGTACTTAATAGCTTTTTCAGGGAAAGTAAAGGAGAAAAATGTGACATGATTAGAGAAGAAAATGCTTGCGACTAACAAAATCATCAAGAAATAGTCTGTAACTAACAATTTGGTCCTATGCTCTAAGGAAGTCACAGGATGGTATCAAATCATACGAATGGCAACAAAACTTAGACCACTGATTTAAAGCAAGGACTATTTTCAAATTAAAGTCACAATTAAGCACAGACAATTTAAATTAATCCTTGCCCCCCATCACTACCTTCATCTAGAACCTATGGATCTACTAAATACAATGTTATATAGTGGGAATCACAGCCTTCACTTCTTTGTGGTAAATCTATATGCAGTGTTAACATTTGTGCCACAATTGCTTTTGACAGTACTCAGGAAAAAAATGACCAGGCTCTGGGTCCCATACCACCACAGTGGAGAACCTTACCTAGACCTATCCTGTTTGGGCTGGTCTCTCGGCTGCATCCCTGGCTTCGAGGGACTTTGCTGCGTTTGTCAGCAGGTGATGGCACTGGGTGTCCTCTGGATGTTCCACTGCTCAGTCCACCATATGTACTTCCTAACAATTTGCCAGGGGAGCTGGATCGACTCCCAGCTAGAAAGGAACCACAGATAAATACAGATCATTAAAGTAACTGAAAACAACTTTCAATTAAATTAGAGCAGAGAAGAATTCCAGAATCTGACTCTAAATTAATAAAAATACCTGGTTATTGTCATATTAAGAAAAAATGTTTCAAAGATAATAACTGAGTTACCTTCGTTAAACAATAAACAAATGTAATGAGCAAGTTCTATTTCTCCCTCTCCTTTAGTTTTTCCTCACAGTTTTCACCATAGTTTTCACCGACATTTGAGCAGCAAACTGTGACTTTGAGTTGCCAATAAGTCAGACTCAAATTTATAAATCTGTGTTGGTATCTAAAATGCAAGTGAAGTATAGCAGCCCAGCAGTATCTGACTCCTCTCCTCTCCCCATTTCAGCCTAGTTTTCTTCATTATCATAACATACATTTGCAAAAGCAGTTCACCATGCCAGGGAATGGGCTGCTGTTATCTCTTCACTATTCTACTATATAATATACCATTATTATTATCATTATTATTATTACCATTATTATACCATATATTGATTTTGCTTTATACATATTTAAGTCTCAGTATTTCCAAACTTGCACATCTGCTTAATCAAGCATTCCATTAAGAGAGTTCCCCAAACACCTAAGGGAATTAAACCATAAACCAATCCTTCCTGTCTTATTATATGAGCAAGCAGCAAATGTTTCATTATTTTTTAAAACTCCTAAACCTGAGTTCAGTAAAAACTATCAAGAAAGCACTCAAGAGAACATGCTGCTTTCCATCTTTATAGGCAGTTGCAGAGATAATCTAATACGTTGTGGATTGCTCCTGAAGCCTTCCTGAGAATACCAAATTCCTTTCATATTTTTAAACTCAAACTCTAAAGCACTCTGATTAGGGGAGTAAGCTCCCCTAAACACAGCTGGGATTATGTCTAAGTAAACATGCATACAATTGCTCTGCTAAATCATGCTGTAAACTAACCCATGACCACATAAATGGTCACATTCCTATTTTGTATGTACATCTCCCTCCCAAAATGCATTCTTGATTTAACACAGAGTTGTGCACTGTACCCTTACTCTGTAGTAAAAATATGTAGTTAATTGCCATCAAGTTGGCTTCAACTTATGGTGATCCTATGAATGAGAGACCTCTAAGACACCCTGTCATCAACAGCCCTGCTCAGGTCTTGAAAACTCAAGGCTGTTGCTTCCTTGATTGAGTCTATCCATGTGTAATGTGGTCTTTTCCTATTGCCTGCCACTTTACCAAGCATTATAGTATTTTCTAATAAGTCATATCGTTTCTAATACACATATCGTTGGTCAATCTGACTTCCACAGAAAGTTCAGGCTTGATTTGCTCTACAACTTATTTATTTATTTATTTGGCAGTCCATGGTTTCCATATAATTCTTCTCCAGCACCACATTTCAGATGAGTTGATTCTCTTTCTGTTATCTTTCTTCACTATCCAGCTTTCACAACTATACATCAGAATTACAATGGAATGGAAGTTAAAAAAAACTGTCTAAAATTTTAGTCTATAGCTTAAAACATAAGAACAGAAAAGATCCCAAGATTTTTTTTATACACTGCGAGTGACAGTAATATCCTTTGCTCTATAAAGGTCAAACTTCCTTACAACTTTTGTTGGCTTAATCTCACAAAAGTCAGTAGAAGTGAATAACAGTGTTGGGAGAGGGGGACTAGCATGCAGTTTGATAGTCACAATTGAGAGTTCTTCTATTTATGGTACAAGTAGTTTCACTAAGTAACTTGGGTGTTTGCCAAAAGTACTCTGAATTTTCATTTTAATAGCACTAAGCTTTCCAGCCTCTGGGATGGGAGCTAAAGAGGGCAGTTACCCCAAACAGAGTTAAGAAAAGCAACATGAAAGACGGCAAAGACATGGAAACAGTGAAAAATGGGAAAAAAGAGTTTCTTACCACCAGCAGGGTTAGCTGATCTGGATCCTGGATTATGACAGCAGATGAAAGGACAGGCAGAAAGTGAATCAGAGAAAGCAAGACAACACAGAGTCTCCAAGAAGCACTACTAGCTGCACACAATGCCAGCTGATGTTTGACAAACACATCACTGCTCACATTTTGTAGTTCATTAGTATTAATGCACAGCAAATATTTTTACACAGATATCTACTGCATGAGCTGCTAAATCACTATCTGAGAATAAATAAAACAACTGTAGTGTCTACATAAAGCCATGATCTGTGATATCATGTGCTGGCTTAGAACACACTGGCTGCATAGCTCTTTAGCATGTTCATCCTGACAACAGCAACGCCATCCAATGCAACACAGAAAGGATACGCAAACCTGTTGCAGGTCATTGAAAAGTAACATACATATCATCAGGGGTGTTGAGGGACTGGGGATGAATAGCAAATTCACAAGTTAGCATCCAAAGGGAATGCCAATCACTCTGTAGTCAGCAGGTTTATCCCAGCCCCACTGGCCTAATATTTATTAGTATTCCTCATTTCCTCCTTTCCTCAGCCTGAAACAGCTTATTAATTTTGTTCAGAATGTAGAACAGAAATAAAGACAATTGTAAGAACAAGATGAAACAACAAGAAAAAAGCAGCCTTGGCAACACTGCTTACTAGCAATTCCTTGTAATAGCACTGCAACCATCACAGAGAGAATAACCAGACAGCCTTGCCAAGTAACAGAAATTACATTTGAGTGCATGTTAGTTTACAGACTGCTGCAGGAGCAACAGTACATATTTGAGGTATATTTGAGGACCTGTCAGTCCTTCTTTTCTAATCTAATCTTCAAAAGATTCCAGTTTCCAATAGGAAACTGCTGCAGAAGCCATAGGACTATGGTACTAGCAAGAGGAGAAGTGAATGACTTGTTTTTAATGCTTGTTGCAATATACCTGTTGTTTGGGTATGCCAGTATATTTTGGTCTGAGTTTGAATCAACTATATGCAACTTGGAATATGGATGTCATGGACGAGCTGACCTCTTGAAACCTTCTATTGGCCTGAACTCAAATACCAGTCTGAATTCACAGTTTCAACTGCAATCATTCTCAAGACAGCCTGAACCTGTTTGCGAACTATACATTAAATAATCATGTAAACATGAAAAATGAAGCATGGAAAGGCCACTTCAAAGTAACAAACAAGAACATCTGGTTTTGCAGTACTCCTGTTCCTTCTCTTCTTCCCTTACATAGGTAATCAAGAGTCACAGTACGGATCTTTTTCTTTCCTTGACCCTTCAATATAACGTTCCCAGAAGCAGAGGAACAAACATAGCACTTTTTTTCCAAGCAAGGTAGAAAAGTAAAGTAGTTTACAAAAGATCCAGTTTACTAAAACAGCCCTTTTCCTCTTCTGTTAAAAATGATCAGTGTTAAACATGCTCTTGCTTCTTTCACAATTCAAATTGTCTCCTTAGTTTTCGTTCAAGCAGATTTTGAAAAAATCATGAGTTCCTTAATCTGGAATATCTTGCGGATACTCCAGTGACAATTCTAATGTACTGCAGGGTATAAAAATTCTGCACAGCCACACAGCTGTTTGTAGGTGCAAAACCAAAGGTCTCCCACAATATCTAAACATCCAGATCAGGAAATACACCTTTACTTGGGGTGGAACACTTGCTTGAGAACCTGTCAGCCCTTCTTGTTTGCAGAAAATATAACCAATACAAATGTAGGAGATTCGCTGGGACAGTTTTTCTCCCAGCTGTTTTTGTTTTGTTTTTTAACTGTTAAAGATATGCACTGCAAGTAGTTGAAACTCAGAGACACTGTTTAGGGCTCTTGAGGTCTTGATGACATATAATTCTACCTTATATGTCTAGTTCTGTGTGAGTTCTGTAACAAAACATGATTTTGGAAAACAATAATGTCTCATCTTACTAGATGAAGGTTAAAGCATAGAAATATTGAGAGTAATCTTGTCTTTTAAGACCCATGTGACAGATATTTTTGTATTTACAAGGATTGTGATGTTCAAATGCCATAATTTCCATTGATGTACCTATCCGCTTGAATTTCATGGAACTGCTTTTAAAGTCTGTATTTTTCATTTTTCTGATTTCTGGGTTTTTTTTTAATTGCCTTGCATTGTTTCAGACATGAAGGCAGGAATGGCAAAACTGGCTTCTCAAATATTGTTGTACTCTATTTCTCATCAGCCCCAGCCACTACACCCAGTGGTCAAGGACGATGGTAGGTTGGAATCCAATAAAATCTGGAAGGCCACAGATTCTTTATTCCTGCTCTTGTAAGTCAATTAGGCCCTGGGGGATCTAAGCATTTCCCTGCCATGGCAAACCTTTAAAAGTTAATTTTTTCTTAAATAGAATTTAAGAACTGCAGGATTCCAAGATTAAGCCTGAAGCAATCTATCTAAAACGGCATAACATGGAAAAACAACAAGAGGGGGACATCTGTCAAGATTAGTGGACATCTCCATGCTACAGAACACAAGAAACTTGTTTTCCTTCTAATATTAACTATTATTAAAAACACTTCCTGGGATTCTGTATTTCTTAGCACTAATTATATTTATACACTAGACATGTAACCTAAGTGGGAGATGCTCATGTGAACAGGAGTCAGAATGAGTATCGAAAGTAATCTACCTACCTGACTAGAGAGCACCCAGCACTCATTTCCCTAATAGGTACGAGATCAAAAGACTGGGGCTTTCTTGTTCACTAATCACAGTAGCTTTTACAGTACAGGGAGAAAGCAGCTGACAGCCACCTATTTTTCTGATGTGCAAGAAGTACTGCTTGTTTCTTTGTTTACACTGTACATACAATCAGTATAAATACAGGTTCTTCCTCATATTCTGCATGATAGCAGAACATGACAACAACAAATCAAAATTCCAGTAACATGGGAATTCTCCCTGCTCTTCAGGAAAATACATTCCCATTGTGCTGAAAATGTTACAGTCCTGGTGTTTGTTGAAAACTACATGAATTGTCCCGATATAGGGTCAGGACCAGATGATGTGGGCCATATCCTAAGAAGGAAAAAGATAGGGATGTATTCTCTCAGTAAGTTTAGACACAGAACCAAAGTAGATAATGAAGAAGGGTAAGCAACTTGAAACTAAAGGAATGCTTTCCCAGGCCTGCTCACTGTATGCACACAGGAGTTCATGTATGTATGAAATGTCAATGACAATTTAAGGCATCACATTGAAAGAACGAGCATCTGTGTTCATACAAAAGGGTATCTGAAAGAGTACGGGTTCATGCAAGCAAAAAGTGCAAGGGATGGAGCCATCATCTTGAATAAGAGCGGGCAGCACACTCCCCATAAGCCAATATGCAGCCTTATTGTTCTTTACTACAAATGTCCCAAGTGCCTGCCCTGCCATCAAAACTGCTGCTGCATTGCTACAATCTAGCATGCTAATAGTAAAGAAATACTTTTCTTTTAAGAAGACTATATGGAGAGAGTGTGCCTGATCATAAAGCAGAATTATACTTCCAGAAACGCAAAGGCTGTTTTTTTTCCTGCTGCTGCTGCTACCATACCCCAAAAAATGGCAACACAACAGCAGCAAGAGGAGAAGGTTGACGCTGATGGGCTGAGGAAGCTGAAAGTGGCCCCTTACCCATAAGAAAAACTGACTACAGCCAACAAATATCTTGAAGACAGGTTGAAGATTTTTCTAAATCTGTGTATTATGTCTAATAAGTTGGGCTTATAGTCTTGGGGAAGCCCCCTAGAAACTATTTCACCAAATAAAAAACATTGAGTAAAAACTGACTGGAGTCAATAAAAATGTATCTGAGGATAGGAGACAGAAACAAATGGGGCTGGGGGGTAGAGGGAATATACAGCTTCTTGTACAAAATCAGACTAATTGGCTTCTTACGCTGAGACTGTGAAACTACTTTTGCCCGGCTTCGGCCACGAGTGTCGGCAGGTGTTGAGGTGATACTACTGGCACTTCCAGAGCTTTGCCTCCTTGTGCGAATCCGGCCTAGTGAACACATACACAAAAAGAAGAAGTTAACTAGTTAAAGTGACTTTTTTTAAAAAAAAAATTGTTCCCAAATTTTCTGACAGACAAACTTGGCACATATGTCCCCAAGTGCAATTATTCTTCTGTCACAAAGTTGGTACCTAAAGTTACCCACAAGCTGAACTTATCAATGTCTTGTTTTATTTTGTGAAGAAAATAAATTTCATGCGTGCCAGAGGATACCATCCAAATCCGAACCATGATTATGTAACAGGGTAATTTTCATGTAAGAGGGAAAAATCTGCTCAGTTATTTTGTTTTGTGACATGCTCTCTTCTTTGGAGAGAGTCACGCAAAGACCAGGCACACCAGGCTGTTTCATACCTATGAGGTGTTATCCCTATTACACATTTATACTCTTCTTAGCACTCCGACATTTTTGTCTCTGAACCACAGTTTCAGAATCAGCTCAAGACAGCAGTACCGGAACTATTGCTTTCTTTGATAACACATTAACAAGGTAAATTCAATTGCTGACAATATCTTTATGACGATAATACAAGGGATAGCAGAAACAATTTCTTGCCCCATAGGGGAAAAAAAAGGCAGGCTCAACTATTCTCAATAAAACTGTTAACCAGCCCTTGAAGTAGGCCCTCACAGGAGACAACAGCAACAGCTGGACAATTTCCTCACATCTGTTCTCCAGCTTATCTCAGGGCCATCAAACATCAACTGGCACATGAAAATGAAAAGAAGAGAAGAGGTGGCAGGTGAAGACAATGCCTAGCACCTGCTCCTGTTGGGCCAGATGGGGCTGAACTATTTTGATTTATACATATCATATTTCATATATTCAATTTCATTTTTATAATGTTGTGAGTTACTTTGAGGACTGTGTTCAAAAAGCATGTGACAAATTCATTAAATACATGAAGAGTGCACACAAAAGGATTAGAAGCCTAATCTGGAAAGAGTACAAGAGCCCTGGGGTTGTTAAAAGAGGAACATGACGGAGATTGAATGGCTTAGGGCTGAATTCTGTGTAGTGCTGAATAGGATTATGGTACAGTTTGGGGCAAAAGCAAAAAGGAGGAAAGAGCCACTTCCTAGCACATTTCATCCTTTCAAGGTTTTTTAATGCTCATTAATGTTCCATGTTCTGGTGATGAAGCTTTAGTCTGCTGCAGTGTGCCAAAAACACATCGTTCCTCTTCCTGCTCTCCCACTTTCTTGCATTATTACGTCTGCTAACAGATTTGCTTTCTACATAAAATCAGACCTGAGAAATATTACTTTTTGGCTACGTATCTGGAAGAATGCCACCCACCATGGTTAATGTCCAAACGGCAGATGTAATCCCAAAAATTACTTCTGGAATCGTTTCTTAAAATTAGGACGTAGCCTATGGGTGATCATGGACACAGACACACATACATACACACATTTCTGAAGTGATTAAATCCAAAATGCTTCCTTATATAAATTGGATATTGATTCATTAAGAAACAAATGGTAGGCAGCAAATGGACAGGGAGTGGTCAATATTATTCAAATAAAAATGAAACCTGTTTAACTTAATATTTGCACTCTGTACTAAAAAAAAGGTTTAGAAAACTGTCACACTTGTAGCTCTCTGCTGTCTCCTGCTTCAAAAATTAGTTTAAATTAATCTAAAAATAATGGATATAGAAATTATCTGACTAGTTTCATTTGTTCAGCAACACTTGTCACATTTGTACTTGCAATCCAGAAACATGAGTAGAAAAGAAGAATCAATTTATTAAGGTCCTTTTTACATCTTTTCCCCAACATACTGAGCTATTAAATCTCTAGTAAAAATATACTGAAATTATATGAAAATAGAAGTAAGCACAGTTTAAAGTAAGTCTATAACAACTATGAACAAGACCCAGGTTTAGAGACTAGGAAGGCACATTTTCCTACCTGTCTTTTCACCAATATCCATTTATCAAACTTCAGTGTTATATTCTGAAGCCCACTGTGAGAATCCATGTACAACCTGGGATTGTTAAAACTAATCTAGAATATAATTTAGAGTATACCAAGTTTCATTCTTAACTCAGCTGATGATTGAAATCGTATATAATTGAAAAACAGGCTAGGGAGGACTGGGAAGAACCTCTACGTGACAGACAGGAGCTAGGGGTTAGCATGTGAACTCTATGGCCAATCCCAAAACTCAGGTCAGCGTTACATTTGAATCAGAAAGCAAGTCATATGGTAACCGAGAGCTACAATGAAACAGAATATAATTTGTCACTGCAGAATTTATCACTTCTACACCAGCAATAAAACAAAAAAGCTTAGGAGGACTCAGGACAAGGAACAGAATAATGCAAAGTTTGTAAATACATTTTCTTTTAAAGACTTCCAGAAAAAAGAAACAGTCTATCATTTCCAATTGAAAAAACTAGATAAGTCTCCATTGCCTTATATATATATTTTTTTTTTAAAAAAAAAAATCTATATGAAATATAACTCATATATATCAAATACACACAAATGCATCTCATATTAATCTCAAATGTGCAGTGGCATTCATAAAGTACTCAATACTGTCAAGCTAGGTTCACAGAACTTTATAGGAAAAAAATGATGTTCTACTATGTATTGTGCCTATCAACAGGGGTGAGACACAGTGAAGACTACTCAACGGTACTAACATGAGTAAGAGACACCATGCAAGAGGTCATGCAAAGGCACCAGTGAGCACGGATGAAAACCAGGGATCATTTGGGTGGTAACAAGAGACCTGGTAACGCCAGAGACAGACCTCGATTACACACAGAGACTGCTTACCCTCTGCTTTATTGGTAGTACCATCTTTAAGCAAATTTAAAAAGAAATAAGGAGAGGGATAATAGGGAACAGTTAGTAATATCAGCAGAAATGGACACCACTAGTTGAATTCAACAAAGTTAGTCAGTTAGTTCTTTAAAGAGAAGTGTACTTTCTTCGCACCTAACGGCAGAATAAGCATGAGACACAGAAGGTCAATTGCCCAGGATGCTTGCTTTTTACTGCATTCCTTGACCTTTTTATGATATTTTCTCACCCTTTAATGAGGTTCTTCCCCTCTATTTCATTTTACTTCTAGCCTTCTTTCTCTTCTGCTTTCTCATTTTTAATTCTACTGCACATTTCCTGGGTTATTTTTGAAATTTCACACAGAATAGTTTATAGAGGCCTATGCTAACAGTACAAAAAGTATTATCAATAAACTTTGGCTGTTCATATATCCATATTGCATTTTACTGCAGATATAACTGCAGCAATAGCTCCACCTGCTGCCACAAACAAATTACCACAGAAAGTATGGAGCAGCTTTAATGTAGCTACATAACATGAGCACCTTTACTCCTTTTTTTCCCCTCTTCCCAGAATCTTGCAAAGGATGTTGGCCTTTGAATGTTTGTGAGGGAACTGCCATTTAAATTAGCTTCTCATGCAATAAACACAGAAGGGACAAGAACCCCATGTTCTTTAACTACCAAGTATCAATGCTTCTAAAAACTGCTGGACAGATTGAGAAAATACAGCATATCATAAGGACTATAGAATATAGGTCCAAATATTATTCCAAGTTGTCTATCCAAAGAACATGCCTATAGATACATCCTTATAAATTGAAATTTATTTGAAAATCAGTTTTCTTAGCCTCAGCTTTAATGTTCTGCAGGAGCTATGTATCTGTGTCACCATGAATACACATTTACAAATACAAAGATACTAGCTGCTTGTGGAAATACAGAGGTCTCTTCCTTAAAAATCTGAGGCCTCTTCTGCAGTTTCTAAAATAAAAATAGCCATGTTAACAAGAAGATAACTACCCAGAAGGCATAACTACCTGAGCACTGCCAAATAAAACCAGTCAGATATAGGTTTATGAATAAAAGAACCACTGGCATCATACAAAGGAAAGCAAACAAAAAGAACCACCTGGCAAGGCTCTCTCTCTCTCCCCCCCACTCTATATATATATGTATGTATGTAAGTGCATGTATATTTAACATTTCAATTGAGGAACATGTCCTTATTTTGAACTCAAACATTGAGACAAGACTACAAAATCAGTTCCAGGAAAAGAAACCAAATAAAAACAGAAAAGTCAAATGAATTCTCGATAATGACACTAACCACTCCTGCCCACAAGACATCTACTTTTAAAAAATGCAACAAGCAAGCTAGCTAAGAACAAGAAGGCATCTCTCCACATTCAGACTTTCAGTGTTGGCTCTCAGCAGCACACCTGCAGTAAGCAGTGCAATAAAGACTGACCTGGGAACAAATGGGATTCTAATCTGGAAGATCCTACTGTACCTATGTGTGCTTACGTACAACAAGCAAGGTAAATAGCTGCATCCAGAATCACTTACTAAGTATATGTGAAGAGCAAACCAGAAATAAAAAGAGAAAGCAGATTAGCCTACTCTACCAGCTGCATGTTGAAAAAGCTTTCCCCAAAATTGAAATCAAAAGAAAAGTGGAGGCTGTTGAAAGGGACTAAAATCATCCCAGGATGCATTTTGGAAAAAGCTTTCACATGGTCTCTAGAAAATGTTTTTGTTTACTTATATAAGGCTTCCTTGACCTGATTGTTTCATTTCACATGTGCATAATGTTAGTTTTGAATAAAAAGTTGGTTGAAACATGTTGAACTGCTTTTCTTTTTTCTGTTGTGTAGCAATCTATTCCCATTCTTTCCATGTTATTTCTACCTCTGGTACCAAAGTTTCTGTTAAAGAAGGAGAGCACTGAAATACATCTACTTTGTTAACTGAGGTATACCTGTTATTATTCAAAAAAATTGCCTGCCCAGAAAGTTAAGAAGCATTTGATGGTTGCTGCAGATTTTCACACTGGTGGAACACTTTTCTCAGGAAAGAGACAACGTAAACAAGCACACACTGGCAACTGTGGCGCAGTGGTATGACTTTTCACATATCTCCTATTAGCAGTCGTCAAACATGCTCCATTAAATATTGGTTTTACTCACTTCCTAGTAAAACACCACTGTTAAAATGAGTAATTTCCTTTGATAAATCAAGATATCAGGCACCTAGCTAGTTTATTTCAAAGATTTTTAAATGTTAAGTATTAGCACTAATGTGTTAGCATTAAGGCATTAAAACAATATTTTGATGACATTAAGAGGATCATATAAAATGAATTGATTGGTTAGTTAATTAATTGATTTGTTATGTGATAAGAAAAGTTAATCGCTACTTTTCAAAAAAGCTATTGGGGTTTTGAAATTAAAACCACAAAACTTTAAAATCATGTTGAAAATGTTAATGAATTGGGGGTGAAAAAAATATTTTAATCAGGTTATTTTCAACCTGTGCCTTATTTAGCTAAATATCTCAGAGACAAGAACATTCTATTTATTTCAATGTATGTAAGATATACTGTTTCGCAAATTGTAATTCCCTCTGAATCACATTTCCTCCTTATTCTCTAAAACTCCTGTATAGTTATTGAACTCATTTATGGGAAAGCAAATAAGCTTACCTAGAGATGCATATGAGCCGGGGGGCAGGGCTGCAGCAGAACTGAAGGGGGTGTCTGATCCAGAAGACGTTACTTTTGATTTGGCACTGGCTGCTGCATTCACATCAATGTCACTGCGAGAACGCTGGAGGGAGCTGGACGTTGACACAGATTTTGCACTTACTGTAGAGGCTATGAGAAAGAGGAGAAACGTTACCATTAAAAGATGAATATACTTTATGACTGTCTTCAAAAGATCTCTTTAGCACAAATCTGAATTCCTTCCAAGGAAATTAGGGATGTTACAGACACTCCTTGCCCCACCAAACTATCCTTAGGCACAAAAATGCTCTTGTAAGTCATTGCCACAGCAGAACTGTCATAACGTAGAAAAGAGTTAACTAAGACAGACAAGATCAGGCTAAAAAATATAACCCAAGTTAATGTAACCAATGCAATTTAAACTATCAATTTAATCAACACAGTATCCAAATGCAACACAGAAATCAACCTAGGAAATGAGAGGGACATAATAACATTGTAGCTCTTGAATCTATTACTGACCTTCAGCAGTCTGGCAAGACTGCATTGTTTTGCATGATCTTTGATCCCTAGAGCCTGTTTTAGCATTGTCTTTTCTGAAAGATTAGCTTTTTCAAAAAAAAATATTTTAAGTGATTTAATATACTTGAAACATTTTTTGTTTAAACATTTTTTTTAATTTGCTGTGTATTGTCTTGGGAACTCTGGTGGACTGAAGGGCAATAAATAAATATTTTAATCTATTATTTTAATACAGATTAATAACAATATGGCCCTCTGAGCTCTGGATCATGTTCACCTCTGGTTAACTATAGTAAGGTCATAAACTTTACTATTAAACCTATTCTAAAGATAGTTACTAATCTCTTGAGTGCAGCAAAACTTTTAATTATATCATTTTGGCAAAAAAAAATTATCACTCTTTTTCTTTAGGATCTGGGATGTTGCAGCAAAGATGAAAGTGATTTATTATGTAATGATAACAGGAAAAAAATGACAGGCTTGAAAATCAGTGCGTTGAGACATGGATAATTTTTGTTTATTTTTGTTTACATTTGATGATAATGTTTGCCTACACTCTCTTTTTTCTTTTCCAGATTTAGCATTGAAGGCAATGTTCATCTAATGGTGTTTATGTAATGTCGTAAATGATTCAATTAAACAAACAAGTCAACACTGAAATCAACTCAGTTTGTATCCTAGAGATATTATGGAAAATGCTTACATTTGCAATAATTTTGTTAACATCTGCTGCTAGACAATGGTCTCTTCAGCAACCGTTCATATGCAGTTCTGTACACACGGACTACACGCAGAGATATTAAGCCAAAAAAAGTTAGGGCAAATAAATGCTGAGATGAAGCCCAGAGAAAGTGAAAGTAGGAATTCAGCTTTGGCGCTGCCTTCTGCCTAGGGCTTCTCTTTACAGGACTGTATGAAACAGGGGCAACCCAGCTGCCACTAGCTTCCTCAGTCCCAATGCTTCTGGGCTCTGTCTCAAATGTATACATTGAGGATAGGGTCCTGAAGTACTAGGATCACCCATGCCAGCTTACCCAGCACTATAAAGAAAAGTGTGGGTGTGAGGCAGCCACAACTCATTGCACTTTCCTTATTGTCACTGCTTCGAGGTCCTGCCCTCATGTATAAGCTGAGGCAGGTTTCAGAAGCACTGAGAGCAAAAATATTAATAGTCTTATCCCCACTACTGGATAAGAGCATCTTGCACATGGCCTACCAAACATGATGCAGGCTCCAATTAAATACAATGCTCACCAGATAATGCCTTAGAGATGAAACATCTTGCATTAAAATCTTTTGCCATACTGTATATTTCTTCTAACTTTGTAGAAGGTAATATGTGAGAATTCACACATGCATTTTAGTCACTATATCTTGAGATCACTAGTCTGCACTCAATGTTCTGTTGGATTTACCATAGTCATTTGAAAAATAAAGGAACATGGAGGAATAATTAAATTATTCTTAATTTGACAACTGTTTCTAAAAACACAAGAACATCTCTGGGTAAATGATGTTTCAACAGCATTTCACATAAGCAGTTCAGGCTAGATGCATCTGCTCTGTGTATCTCTAAGGTGTTAGTAGAAATTATAGATTAACCTGGTAGGCCTGGGTTACCCAAATGCATGTTTTCTAATGAATGTGTACATAGACGGGGGGAAGCCACTGGCAGGAAAAGGAGGTTCTTGATGCTTTCTACATCCTCCCATTTGTACATATGCTTTCACTCAGGTCCCCAATTCTTACCTCGTGATGTCGTGCTTCCTGTTGGACTTCTTTTGGCAGACAGTGGACGGCTAAAAGGAAACAGGAAAAAATTGTTTTCAATTACTGGTCTTCCACGAATGCTAACAGTATACAAGCTGTCCAGTGGTTTAGGCATTCTCTTTCATTCACTTATAAAGTTCTTCTTCCCACACTTCTCAAAGTTCTAATTGTGTAACAATTAGAATATTCATATAATACTAAAACACAATTAAGCAAATTATCCTATTAAGACAACATCTGAATTTTAACAAGTTAAATACAAGTAAAAAGCACATTAGGGAGGAGAAAAGAAAAAGCACACACTTCCATCAAAACCTTCTTCCTCAGCAGCCAGCCATTTTCCTCAAAACCAAGATGCATAATATAGAAGCAGCCACCAAAAAAAAGGGGAGGGGGCCTCAGGGAGGCCTAGGCCTATCAGGGAAGAAGGAAAGAATGTGAAATATTCTTTCTGTGAGCTTTTTTATGTGCTTATGGTAGCCTCTACACCAAAAATAGTGCGTACTATTTTATGGAGAAGGATATCGAAACCTCCTATTTAACCATGTGGGATTAGTGGGGTGGAATCGTTTGGGGAAGAAGAGGCAGGGAAATATTCTTTCCTTAACTTTCTTTAACCTCCTCAAGCTAACATATCAGAGGATTCATATCTGATTTTGGGATATTCCCTCCTCCCTCTATAGCATTCTACTATGCCCAATTCCACACTATTTAGGAGGAGCCCTGACCTTCTGGAGCTTAGAAGGTGTGGAGGACAAAATGGAAAACTTAACTTCATTGGATTTTCTTAAATTAACTTATTTTAGCATCCGAGCCCATGCCTATAGAAGTTTGCTCTAACTATGAGTTTGATCTAACTGTGGCTGGAAAAATAAAATAGAGATTTAAGGCACTGGATCCTCCAGGCACTAAGAATCCAAATAGATCTTTTCCATAATACCATTTTAAAAATCCCTTTAAAAGAACTCTCGTCAATTGCTGAGGAAAACAGCAGCAATGTAATGCAGAAGAAAAAGGCTTCATATTACATCATTCATGTGTAAGAGAAATATCCCAAGAAGGGTAACAAATGAATAAATCTGAAAACTGGAAGGCAAAAAGTGAAATTATTTAAATGCATTTTTGTCTGTTGCCTCTGTTAAGAGAACTGCTTTGCAGTCAATTTTTATTAATTAACAGGAAGCTCAAAAGGGATGGAGTATTCATTCTTTCATTATTTTTCCACTGCTCCCAATACAGAGCAATTCTGATCCTTCTCATTCCATTTATCTTGTCTTAACTTACTAAATAAAAGAATTATAGCCAGATCTCTCATTCTCCCAACTTTTGCAGTACTGCATAGAAGAAACTGTTTTATAACATTCAGCCTTAAGAACGTAACCCATATACGCGACTTTGCAGCATAACCTGGGTCTAGAAATTGTTCCAGTTGCCCAGGTGAATGCATTGCACAAGAAAATGAAGATGGGAAACGCCTATCTGCTGGTTCGTCTCAATGTCTCAGCACTATTTGATCCATTAACTTCTTTGACTCTCACCTGGGGAGAAAGCTAGGGTATAAATCAAATAAATAAAAGTTATATCCTTCAGGGCTGCTAAACAAGAACAGGAGTATAGCTATGAGGTCTCTCTGGTCCTTCTTAGTAAGTTGGTGCCAGAGGATGGCAATGCAAGGCTGCTGTTCCAAGTGAGGTCACTGGTTTATGAACTACTGTGAAAGGATTCATTTTGTTCCCCAAATTTTTGAAGTCTACCAGTGGGAGGAGTCATCTGATGATCTGAACATAAGATTTTATTTTAATCAATTCCTAAGTGCTGGTTCTTCTCTTAAAAGCTCTGCAGTTTAGGCCTCGGATATTTCAAGAAGCACCTTCTCCAACACATCTCCTACAACACACTTCAACCAGCACTGAGGTCTGGCTCTAGTTTCCCACACTCACTTAAGCCAGTAGGTGATCACAGGAGTTTTTCTTAAAGAAAAACTGAGTAAACAAAAAATAAAATAAATAAGAGAACACCAACCCTTAGACACCACGTGACAGTAGAACAGTTAGATCAAATTTTACCAACCTGAAGGTGAGCAAGTATTCCTTATAAATGAGAGTACCACTTTATAAATGAATGTTAGCTTATGTTTCATTATATATTATTGAGGTAGCTAGAAAAATATGGCTGCAAGGGCTTACTTGAGACTCTCCTGGGAGCTAGAAGAGGAGCGGTCTGACTGAGGCAAGGACACAATGCTATCAGAGTTCTTCAAGTGAGACTGTAGAGCCTTCTGGTATGAGGTTTCCAATGAATTAAACAAATGTTCTGCTTCTCGACTAAAATGGCTATGGAAGCCCCAGTAACACCTGAAAATAAAAATTTAAATGATCCTTGAACAATATGTAAGCGTAACAAAACCCAACCCTCAGAGAGAGTTCTGTGGGTTGCAGGCAAATGAAAAGGTTGGGGGATAAAGACAGGTATGTTTACAGCTGTTTTGAAAACAGCTGTAACTCTAACTCTAAAAACAGCAGAAACCCCTTAGAATATCTGACCCTTTAGAACCATTGAACAAAGAGATTTTAAAAACTGACAGCATACTCTTGTGTGTCTGAGAACTTAACATTAAGCACCTGAATAAACTGCTAAAATGAGACTGAGCAATTGCTCAGAAGTAAGTTGCATTGAATTCAATTAGACCAACCCCAAGGTAAGTGTGTGTGTGAATTAACCAGCATCCATGGCTGTGGGAATAGCTGCCCTTACCACCATAGGCCACAGGCTATCCCTAACAGGACTGCACATATTACTGTATTACTAAGACAACAGTCCGTCCCTCTGCTCTGTGATTGTTTAGAGTTCCAAAATATCTGATGCTGCCTGTTAATATAAACCATCACCTCTGTTGGACTTGAGTCAGGTGCTATTGCTTTTATTACACCTGCATAGCCAATAACAATTCTAGCTCATTGGTGGAACCAGCAAAGAAAAGCAAAAGATACCCACTTACTTTCTGGCTTTTATCCGTGCTTCAGAGTCAGCGTCATGAATTCCTTTCTTTATTGTTTCAGCCAATACTGATATGTGCCTGAGATTAGAATACAACATTATATACTTGAAAAGAAAGAGGGGGAGCATAACAAGCATTTCACTTTGAGCTCATGAAACATTTATTCAGCCCTCCAGTATAAAAGGGCCATGCTTTGCTGCACAATATCCTTTTTGAGGATTTGGTTGTTTGTTTGTTCCAGCCAGCTTTATTGCTCTTGCAAAAGAAATTCCAGGGAAGATTCTTTGGAGGTCACTCCTTAGACTCTTGGAAATCACTGAAGGGTATGTACACAGAGATGCTACAGTGCAGTTGTACCATCAAAATCATACAAGAATCCATACGGTGCCTGTGAAATAAATATCCCTGACTTCATATTATATATTGAATTGTAGCTGTGAAACCAGTTGGCTGACTAATGTGACAGGACAAAGTATCCACACATTCCAGATGCTCAGGGAGCAAACCTGTCAGAATGGTTCATTATAAGCTCTCCAACCTCTGTGATGAAAGGGAAGTGAGCAGGAACAGACCTTTCCTAAGGAAGGGAAACCATTTCCTAGACATATACACTGGTGATATAGAAATGCCAAGTAGTCAGTGGAATGTCCTTAAGGGGGCTATGACATGGCCACTGAGGTAGCAACAGAGGCCAGATTTACTTGTAACTCTCTAGTTGAAATCTTTGCTGCCCACCCCTTGAAATGAAGAGACCACACAACAGGACTTGGGATGAACTATGGGTAATTTTATTATTTATTGCCTATTTAGACATGAACTTGAACTTGACTTTGGACATGATCAGGGCCCGCTCCCACCTGAAGGATGGAAGGAGAAGGGAAAGCCCCTGCCCCTGCCCAGAAATTGGCTGCTGTACCAAGGCCCAAACAAACAGACCCCAGGCAGCAGCCACAAACAGACCTCAGCGACTGCCGCAACGGCCACTTACAGGAGCACCATGCCGAAAGATCTGGCTAGAGGCCCACAGAGACTGCAAGGGACCACATGCCTCACCAGGATGGATACCTTGCAAGCTTCTTAGGGGGTTGCTTCCCCCTCAAAAGCCTCAAGTCTCTCTTTCCTCCATTGTTTGTTTGTTTTTTTAATTTTAAAAAATGATGCAGCAGGGCAGATAGCTGTGAAAGCTCACACGATTGCCCCTTCCAAAAGGGGAGAAAACTTGGGGAGGGTTTTTTGGTTTGTTTTGTTTTGAAACAAAGCAGCCCACATTAGGCTCAGCCACATGGAGGGAAAGTTGTTCCAGGGTGAGCTCATGGCTCGCCGGCAACAAAGAAGAGGCCAGCAAGGGAGGTTGAGCCATAGTTTAAAGTTTCTACCTGGCCCACCGCCCTCCCCAGCAGCCAGCATGGCAATAATCGCACTGGTGACGTGGACTCTCCATGAACGGGGGACAGCAAAGTTGCTTCCCCCACAAGCTGCTTGGAGTGCAGGCGGGGGTGGGGGGGAAGAATTACCTGCAAATTCCATTCGACTACCTTAAGGAAAAAGCCAAAACTGAACTATGTACAATAGTCAGCTTTAAATGTAGTATCTCCAAAATGCTGCAATCTCCACTGCTTTTCATTCCGGTTGTGTGTAAGCCCAGCATACACAGAATTAAGGAACATGTGATGCCTTATTTTTTGTGACAGCAAAGTAGAGATGTCCTGCCACTAGATATTAGGCATCAGGCAAATGAAGCTTTACCCAATCTTCTGAATCACAAGGACATCCTCTATCAGCATGATGCAATATATGCAACCTGTCTCGTCTCATATGGTATAATGTTAAGGCTAAGAAGTTTGGATGCTGTCCCTGTAAGTTGGCTAAAGACTGGAACATCTTTTTAGCTGTTTTGACAATCTCCTTATGCTTTCCTCTCTCAGTCTTCACCCCTGCAGATGAGCTGAATTCATCTTTACGCTATCTACTGAAGCTAGCAGCACTACATATATGACGTGACTCTCTGGCAATTGACTCAATTATATCTGATCCCTTCATCTTCCGCTTGTAAACTGAAAGATAAAAGACAACCAAACTTCTCTAAAACCAAATCATTATAGGAAATTGGCATACAAACCTTTAACCGCTGTACTCAGTCAAAATAGTAAGTATTTTAAGTAAAACTAGTAATCATTTCTACCATGCAGTGAGCTTATTGCTCTGGTCCCACCAAAAGCTCTGATTTTAAAAGATTTAAACATTTTAAACATTTCTTGAAAGAGTTTAAATATTTTTCGCTCTTCCTGATTTCCCTTTCTTTATTTCCCCCTCTTGCCTGAGGTTAACAAATATTAAATATATTAATATATTTTTAGAATACTCTTCAGCTAAAGTACTTTCCAGAGTGGCTTACACAAGATCAGTAAAAGCGGGACAGCCTTACCAAGAGGCTAAAAATCTAGACGACATGTCAGAAAAGGAATAAGAGACGAAGAAAGAAGACAATTAGGAAGTCTAGGTGCCAGTTCTTGCTATTATTATGTAGTATTTCTTGTAATGATTGGCTGGAAGGGAAACAATTCAGGGATAAGACCTGAGTCATATCGATTTGGTTTCCCAGTACAGGGGTCGGAGTCGTCCTGTTTCTTGACTTTCCCTTTGTTGTGATTTACTGGAATGTATCAGTTGAGGGGGGCAGAAGCCAGATATAGCTGATCCTTAACTTTTCCCAAGTCCATCAAACACAAAATGAATCCAGAAAGGAAATGTATTTCATCTATTATAATACCCACATCTTACCTTTCTAAGGAGTGTGTTTGCCATTCTTGTAAAAGTAAATCTAAAAATTCAAAACAGCGCCTAAAAAAGAAGGAAGAGAACATTACCTAAATATTGGTAGCAGAAATGACAACATGTTTTCTAAAAAATTAAGTATAAATTATGAAATGACAGTCTGAAATAATATTTTTGTAAGCTATATAAGCAGATTAACCCAAAAGTCATTAAATGTCAGCTATCCCGATGAACACATGTATACATCCTGGAAAAAGCTGAAGTTTTGGAAAATTTTTGCACAACATGAGTTTTATAGCTGATAGAAGCAACCAGAATAACCCACATGCTCTTCACTGAGAGTGGGCACACACATTCCATCCATTGACGATAATGGGACCGAGCATTCACATTCTTTGTTTTATGAGAAGGTTCTTGGAACGGAACCCCCGCATATATGGAGAGCACATTGTAATAAAAAATCTTTCCCTCTACGACAGTTACACTAAATTCTGGATTCAGAATCATTTCAAGTCTGCACACCTAATTAACAAAAGAAATATCTTCACTTCTCTTCGTTGAACTTTCTGAAAAGCAGGGGAGTTAAACTGGTCTCCTATCACAAGCAACTTATGAGAACTTGCCTATGGATAATGTGCGCATGACTTTTTGTATATATTAAAATACAGGCCTTCAAGGCATAAACTATTTCCTTTTTCTATTCTGTATAGCACCAAGCCCAAAGATAATACTATGAGACCAGTGAGAAACTTCAGTAGCAAGTGCAACCCAAAGTCACCTAAAATGGGCAAAACCATAAACTTCTTACCTGCCTATTCAGATTATAGAAAATTTCAGTCCTGCGAGGAATTTTTTCAGCTAGTATCAAAATCACTATCCCCCACCCCCTTTCCTAACACTAAACTTCCAGTCATACTAAAATTTATGTCTAACATCAGAAGGTTGTAGACCACATTTTAAGTGCTAAAATATCCAAGTCAGGGTATGATTCTTATATTTGTAAAATATTTGTTCTATGAGGCCAATCCAAACACTAAAACCTTTATTTAACAGAAGTAGTTAAGAAAAGTGCAAAAATCTTTCAGGCACTAAGTCTAATTTCATTGTTCTAAGTAACTGATCAAGAAAAAGAAAAACTCACCTTCTAACAGCAACAGATTTGGAGGTACAGTTACTAGTGATGATGGGAATTAGTCGAGGGATGTGCGTATGCTAGGGAGTAAAAACAGCAAGAACAAGTAAACACTGAGGACAATAGGAAGCAGAACTGTTTTAACCTAACTAGATGCTAAACATGAAAAGATCGTGCTTTGGCACACTAAGGAGGAGTTCACAGTCAAACCTAACACCATATGCCTCTCCATGACTGCCAGAATAAAATACGGATACATAAGCAAACACGTGTCATTTTAATGTGCATAACATATAGAGATAATATAAAATTGAGCATTTCTTGGCACAGATTTAAACAAAACAAAACACACAGCCTTCAGTTTAAAGCCCTGCAGTTTTTAGTTTGGCACGCACAGAATCTGAGATTACATCACTCCAAATCTTTTAAACTGATGTTAGAAACAGGTATAGATTTGTGTATCTTTCATACAGGGAAGATATGCTAATTTTTCACAAAACTAGAAGGGAGCATCAATTAAGGCTAAATTTGTAGCAACATGTGTGCATTTGGAATCAAGGTATTTTGCATGCCTGGTTTCTCATGTTGAGGTGGCTTTTGGAGAAATAAATTGCTTTCCAACAGATGGAGTTTTTCCCCCTTCACTGCAGTTTTAAGAAATAATTACTTTAGTACAGATTACCGTCCTACTATTAAGAGAACAGCCCAGATGGCAGGGCCAAATTACTTAGGTTTAGAGCTTTGCCAGTTTCCAGCCTGGCAATGTTTTATCAGGGAACACTGTAGAAATTAGCACATGTGTATATCTCTGTGTGCATATACAAAAATACAAAAAGCAGCACTAAGTGAGCAATTCTTCTTGATTACCAGACAGTTTGTAGAATTCTATCAAAGAGCCTGGTAATTAGAAGCATTCTCATATTTGTATTTGCTTGACTATTCTAATCAGATTGTTTTATAAATGACATAACTTGTATTTGTTACTCACTCGAATAATTAATCTAACAGCTACTACACCAGAGGTGGCCATGACTTTGGCACTGTTGGGAATGAGATTAAAAATGGTTGGCATGATGGCTTCTGCCCCATGGTCGAACTTGTTACCCAAGACCGATGACAAATGCCTGAAATAAATAACAATAACACAATAGTAGCAGAGTACTGGAGGTCAAAATGGTTGCATGTTATTTAGCATCAGAGGCCCTATCCTACTTTTATTTTGTGCAGTTTTACAAACTCTACATTATCGCTATTACATCTAGGAATTGTGTTAAAATACCCACAGCCATATCTGATGTGATTTATTTTTTTAAACTCATTTTAATGTGAAATCCATCCCAGGTCACTGTCAACACTATCAGAAAACAGCCCAGAGGGCATAACTAAATTGCTTGGTTTTCTAGCATTGCCAGTTTCAGGCCTGACCTTCTCATAAGCTTCCATTTCACTCTGTCATTTGTGAATTTTAGAGCTGCTATTAAAATTGTCCTAGTGTTCTTCCTTCAAAGCAGTGCTTCCTGCACACTCCAGAATGGATGTGCCACCAATGGGAGAACCATACCAGAGGAACTATCTGAACTTCCACCTTGAACTCAGCTTGAACCTAGAGACTATATTATAGATTCCCACAGTTTAAAAAAAAAAATCTGTGTCCTAGTCTGCCAGTAATTTGGTAGCACGCAGCCTAAGGGTAGATATACAGGAAAGCTTTCAGACACTTAAGCCAGCAACGGCCATGCATTTCTAGAAGCTACTTTAATAGTAATATCAGACATGTTCAAAAGATTTGCACCCTTCTTTTCACAGCCTAGATAAGCATTTCCCTCATTGTTCAAATTATTGGTGGGAAAAACTTTATTTTATGTTTCAGTGACCACATTGTCCAAATTCTTTTCACTGCTGAAGCTATGCTGAACCCCCTGAATGACCAGGAGATAATAACCTCCATTGCATTCAAGGCAAAGGTTCCTCATCTCTCAGGACAAAAGTTCTCACAAATATGATTATGTGTTTTAAAAACCTAATGAAATGTTCAATATTACTTTATTTTCATTTCACTTTTTTATATATGCAAAGAAGGATTTTGTGTTGTTACTCTGACCTAAGACAACCTTATCATAGGTTCTTCTTGGCAAGATTTGTTTGTCATTGCCTTCCTCTTATGCTGAGAGAGTATGGCTTGCTTAAGGTCATGCAGTGAATTTCAATGGACAATCAGGAATTTGGACTTCAGTCTCATGGAGTCCTAGTCCAACACCACACTGGCCCCGACTTGCACACCAGTAAATGTGTAGACAAGGAATTACACAGAATTAGATGGAGCTAATCACCACTTACTGTCAATAAAAAAAGTACAAATTTACTTTTGAGAGCTTCTTCCATGACATCAGTTACAATTGATTCAAGAAAATTAACTGAATGACTGTAAATGAAAAATTGCAGAGGAATGGAACTGCTATAGGGAAATCAATGATCAACCAACAGTTGTATCTAAATCATTCTAAGGTTAAAAACTAGAATTTAACCATATAAGCTGCAATCCTAAACATGCTTACCTGAGAGTAAGCCCCAGTGAATTGAGCGGGGTTTAGTTCTGAGTAGACATGCACAGGATTACACTATTACAGCAATATGCAACACCCTAAACAAATATCTTCCAAGTGACAGTAGTGATAACATAGTGGGAATTTGGGTTCACACAGCCTGCTGAAAAGCTTATGTATACTAATATTAATTTATCAGTGAGGTTTGCACACTCACATTCCACCTGAATACAGCAGTTTTAGATCCAGTCATTCATACCTTCTTTATGATATCTTTGCCCAATATCTCCTCCATATTTACATAATCCTCTTATTTGCATTATTACCCAGAGAACATGACAAACTGTTCAGCTGCCACAATGACGTACAGATGCATTCAGATAGAACACAACAGGACATCAGCATGTCTGCATCAGAACTGGAAGATCACCCATTAACTGGTTATTGTGGAAGCTCCCAGATCAATGAACAAATAATCACATAAATTCTTCCAATTGCCTGGTTAGTTCTCTACCTAAATGAAAGCCAGTGATAAAACAAGCGGTCACTGGAGATTGCCACTGGAATTAGAAATAATCCATTTTGCCCTTCTTCATAATAAAATGCAAGAAAGCTATCCAGTGATATTGTGACTCTCTTTCAAAACAATTGGAAATGAAAGATTTGCAGTGAACAGAAAACAAAAACTAGTGATCTACAGACTCTTGCAGCTCAAGTCAGGATATGCTCATCCTTCTTAGAATAAAAGAACCAAATGAAGGCAGTTTTCATATTACAGCAATTAACAACACAAGATATGCAAGTTGTATTCCTTACCCCAATGTAATACAAGCCTCTCTCACTACCTGGGACCGCAAGTCTTTAGCAGATAACTTAAAAGCTCCATCAAGTAGACGCAGGTGTTGGAAAAAGGTATCATATTCAGCAGCTCCAGCCAACAATAAAGATCGGATCTTTTTCAGCTGTTGCGCAATAAGAATTTAGAAAAGACAGTTAACAGAGATGCTGCCATATTGGTGAGCATCTTTCTGATTTGTACCAAGAAACATGAATGTGCTAAGTGGTTCAGTGATGTGATAATACTTATTTAGTATGTTAAATATCTATACACTCCTCTTTCAGAACAGAACACAAAAACAAGATAAAAAAATGAAGATAAAATAAAATAAAACAAATGACCATGTAAAAATCAACATTACACACATTTAAAAGCCTGTGCAAATAGAAGATTCTTGAGACTGTATCCAGCATTGAATATCCACTCACACAATCCCATTTGGAGGGAAGGAAATCTCTCCTTCCCACTATAGCCTCTCAAATACCCTAAAATCAGCTCCAGGGAACTGGGAAACCCTCCACTGTGAGGGGAGGGAAGGATGTTCCTTCATCTGACCAAATATTAGATGGATTTAGGCCCTGAGATTTTAAATCAAACCGATTTAAATTCAATTTGTTTTTGAAGAGAGACTTAAAGATAATAGTAGATGAACTGTTCTAACATAGAGGGCTGGCCTGAAAAATACAGTCCTTTTACATTTTTCTCTAAAAGTCTCAAAATAAATATTAATTGTTCTTTTTGGGTTTTTTTTCTGCTAATTTTTAGAATTTTCAAGATATACTATAATGATCTTGAATGTAGAAAAACAAGTTTCAGTTTCTATGACTGTACAAGTACAGTAAGCACATTATTATTTTTCATGATACTGCATGCGCTAGACAAATTTGCAAATATCACATAAGCATCAAACAGTGGTAAAATAACTACTAAGTAGATAAACTTGCATAAGAGTCCATATAAAATCAAATGCTTACTGCAGCTACTCTCTGTTCCCAATCATGTTTATCATCTGACAGGATTTCTCTGATTTTGTTTATGGATTCTTCAAGGTCTCGGCTAGAATAAATCTATGAAGAAGAAGAATTTAAAATGCAAAGAATATTTCTTTAGACGCTGAATACATTCATTTCCTCCATTTCATCAAATTCTTTACCACAGTTACACCATTTATTCACAACACCTTTTAAAATGTGCTTTATATTACACATTAAGTAAATGTTACTAATGTGGATTTAAATCCAGCACTCCAGAGGCCAATTAATACACTTAACCACAGACTTTTCCTTCTTCTCTGTTGTGTTATCATGTTAATACCAAGAACCTTTGGGAAACTAAAAGATTTTTATAATTAAAGACAAAATAAGTATTTAATATTCTTAAAAGGCATTCGGACTGATTTTTAAACACGAATACTTCTCATTACTGTTGACTCTAGCTAGCAAAGTCTAAACAACTCAACCAGTGGAGCTGTTTAAGGTCATTTCTAGTTCTTTCAAACCAATACAGGCTGACAGGAGATGACTGAACTCCTCTTTAATGTTTCCTGCAAGCATCTCAGACACATAGCCAACACATGATGGGATGTCAAGAGCACAGCAGACTGCAATCGCACTTGTGCAATTAGCAGTCTTGACTTTGTTAAGGAAAATGGACTTCGTACCAAGCCGCCACATTTCATACTGACAAACAAGATTCAAATTACTGAAGAGACAGGCAACTTGCATTTCACTTAATGGGACTTTATCATGATTTTCTCTACATCAGGATAAAAGTATGCAGCTCATAGGCCATGTGCAGACTGGGAGGAGAGGGCTGTAGCCCTTGATCCTCCATTGTCCTCACCAAAAATATTCAGCTCAAAAACACTCTAACCAGACTTGAAAATTCTGTCTTGTCCCAACCTGAGCTAGAAAGACAAATCCCCTCGAAGTAATGACCCTTCTATTTGTTCAAAAAGGTGGTTGTAACAGTATAATATGGCCTACCATGTTTTGGGGGAGTCTAAAATGGTCCTCTAAATCGTGAAGACTGCTCTGGCTTTTGCTCAATATCCATAAAAGATTAAATCACAATTTCTAAAGGTATCGGATAAATATCTCCCTGCTAATAAAAAGCAGGTAATCTTTCTGATCTGGCTAATTTGCCCTTTCTGCTGTATTTTGCCCCTTTCCACTTTCCATCCTGTTTCAAATAGTACCCCATTCCTTAGAAAGAGGAGGATGTACAGCAGGCTTCAGAGAAGTAATAACCTTCTCTTCCCTTGTTGCTCACAGAAGCCTCTGCTAGACCAGAGGCTTCTATCAGTAGCTGGAATCCAAGTAGGTACCAACCTAGAATGACATTTTGTATATATATCATTTGTTCTTGTGATCAAGCTGAACCTTATGCCCATTTATGATATAGTTCCTCACATTTGAGATTTATGCTGATTTCATTGTACAACTTGTGTCATTTTCTAGGGCTTTTCAAATATTAGCTTTTTCCCTCATCTGCCAGGAAGACTGTCTGACATCTGCTAATTACTAATGCACCAGGCATCCTGGTATTAACACATTATTTAAGGCTTTTGTCTGAAAAACCTAAATATTTGCCCAACTCTTTCTATAAGCTAATTAATCCTGGCTGTGTTTGACCTTTATTTCCCTGTTTTACATAACATAAGGACAAATTTACATAACATGAGGAGCTGGCAAAATGAATGGGTTGAATCAACCATGTTGCTCTGAATCCCAGACTTGCTGGAATGAATGCAAACATTTAAGCTTATCTAACTTCAGAAGGGAAAAAGGAAGTCCTACTTAAGTATTTTCCACAGCAGTGTCTGGCTAGAATTTTGGTAACATGTTCAGCGCTCTGATCTGCTTATCATTTAAGCAGAATAAAAGAATTTTTGGAGCAGCAAATATTTATAAAAATGCTACAATTTTAATACCCATTTCTTTTGCTTAAGGTATTTCCCTCCTGCTTCTCGGCAAAACTAGTTTTGGTTTCATGTTCAAAGAGGATTCATGGTGTAAGCACAGCCATCTGGCCAAAATATTTCTCAGGCATGGAGGGAATCATAAAGTGGATCTGCACTAGTCAAGGTAAGCCTCAGTGACTTCTTTTCTCTCAGGTTTTCAAATCCAATTTGTTGAAAAGAAAAAGCCCTGGTAGCTAGAGCAGCATAACTCATATTCTACAGTACAGGACTAAGCCCTGGCAAGTTAAGACATAACAGTGGTTAAGAGTTTGGAGCCATGGATTAATGCCACTACAGCAATTACCCTGATCCCTGTTAATGTGAGCAGTGGGGAAAGAGACTGATGTTCCAAAGACAGGTTGGGGACAGAACTTGCAAGTTTACCATGTTTACAGCACTGGAAGCATCATCCTCGTCTGATGGTTTGAGCTACATAGTTTGCTCGCAAGAATAGTTTCCCCCAGCACCTTTAAGAAAACCTGTTTTTATCAATAAATAAAAGTACTGGTGTTTTCGCTTGATTTCAACCAAATCACTATTTACCTGAACTGTTGGGACATCTTCAAAAGCTTTAATGAAGTCTTCCTCATCAACAGCACCAGCCCCTTCTTTAGTTGCTGGCAAGTGCAGAAAGGGAAAAGCAGGTTTATTGATTCTTATTTGGCAATGTTAAGACAGAGTAAGAAAGCAGCAGAACAAACAAGCTAATAAAAGCAGGAAAGAAGTCATTTTTTATCTTAAAAGCTACATGCAAAGTATGTCTTAATTAAGGATAAGAAAAGAAATAAATATAACTATAGAAAGACTAACCTGTACACATTTAGGTTTTCCTACAGAGATCATTAAAAGTGACTAAGATAAGAACTTGTCCTGACCTAGACGGATGCCTTTTCTCTTAAAGGAGAAGGTCCCATCTATAATTAAGGAGAAGTCTGGTATTCTTGACAAGGACATATGATGAGGACAGGCAGATGGACCGAAGAAGGAAAATCTTTGAAACATTAATTAGATAGGGGCTATTGTCTGACCAAGACATTCTGGAAGCTTTCTGCAGAGGTGCCATTTGGAAATAGTTTCTCAGTTATTTTCTCTTCCGTACACATACATAGTTTATTCAGGAAGATACACTGGATATCTGAAAAAGCATTGGCTTTGCAGGAACCCCTACTAACTGCACATACATTAAAATTTGAACATAAGAGTTGGAATGTAATTTGTTTAACTGTTGAGGGCTGGAGGGAGTTTCTATATAAATATGAATTTATATGTAGTACTGCGCTGACACAAAGCTATCTCAAAATACTTAGCAAAGGTCTGTCACTATGTTGCCCAAAATCAACAAGTCAAACAATGTCCCAGATGTAATTTTCTATTATTTCAAGTGACACCAAAAAGGTCACAACATTTGATATTAAAAATGTAGTAACAGGCTTTTGCCCAATCTTATGATATTTAAAGGCCTGACGCACCTGGAGTCTTTGAGACCAAAGCTGCTGTTCCAACCCTGCGGGCTGTCCCCACCCCACCTTTTCGCACAGAAGAAGGGGCCTTTGAAGATGTCGAGGAGCTAGCTGAGGAAGGCCTGTTCCCATCCACAGAGTCGTCATCATCAAAATTTTTATCTGAAAAAGATGCACAAGATGCAATTAAGAGATTTGCTGATAGTCACCACCCATTTTGGAACAAATTGCTCAGAAGAGAGGAACAACTTGTTTAATTTCAGACACAAAAAGATTTACCAATCATCTATCCTATCCACTTATTAACTGCCAAAAAAAAAAAGAGATTAAACATATCTTCTGTCAGTGATATTTCTTTGACAGGCAAGAGAAAACTCCATACACAGCCTTGTCTAGTAGTGCTGTTTAAATCAGCTCACAGTGTACAATGAGACCCTGGGAAAGTTCCTTTCCTGGACTACTTTTGCCTGCTGTAAGAACCAATTAATTTCTTCATGCCTCCTCCGGAGACTTTAAGGTAGACTGAGATTTATTCTATGCAAAATTGGCACATGCAATTTCTATGTAGAAAATAACATTTGGTATTATTGCAGGGAAATACTGTTTCCTGTGCAGAAAATGCTGGTTTCTGCATAAAGATACCACATGTGACTTTTGTGCAGAATAATTCCTGGCCAGCAAATAGTTTTCAAAAACTGTAGTTTTTTAAACACTTTTTTTTGCAGGAGGCAGCAAATAGAAAACTGCTAAAATTATCCATTGCTTCCTCTAAGAAGAAAATTAGCAAATAATTACATCTCTAAGAAACAGCGTTAAGATAGATTTGAGAAAGTTAATTATAAATCATTCAACAAACGTCTAGCGTTACCTAACATTTTTGTGTTAAGACCTTTTAGTAGCTATAGTGTTTTACATTGCTTTATTTTACTGCATTATTGTATTATAATTTTGCTTCTCTGAATGCTTCTCTGACACTTCTCTGACACTCTGACACTTTCTAACTATGGACTGAGATCAAGAGATACTGAGGATCATGGCCTTAGTTAATTGTTAGCAATGTGAAGGGCCATCCTCTGCAAAATTCCATATAATGTATTCACAAGGAAATCAGAGGGCCACGCTGCCATAGCAGGGTGCAAACTCAAACTCAGGATCTTACTACAGACAGAGAGACCTGATAACAATAGCTTTAGCTTCATGATTCTTAAGGGTATGTTGCTAATTCCATCCTAATTATAGCCTCTTACAGACTTAATTATGTATATCAAAATAATGCTAGAAAATATTTTCTACATATTGTAAAGAGATAACACAGATATTATCAAAGAAAAGGCCTTTACTTGAAACAGAAAAAGCACGATCGCTTTTCCTGCACTACCTCTCACTCTCAGATATGCATGACCAAGGGTGTGGCTTCTTATATCATTTCGCATTAAACAAAAAGGCATAAGTTCTTTTTTTTTCTACTAAGATGCACAATTCATTTTTGTGACACATCAGAGAGACATTGTTTTTTTATAACACGTCAATAAAACAGCTAGCTGGTTAAGCTTTAGGTACAAGGAATGAGTATTCTATAGAAAAGTTACAAAAAGATATTTCCCCATTACTGATACTCAAAAATGTGTCAATCAAATCTAAACAAACAAGCAGTACATTTTCATGTTACCACTTCATTCTTTCCAACTGAACACATTCTGTTCAAGACACTTAGCCTTCAAGCAGCACGTGTGCAGGGCAGAAACAGAAACAAAGGAAAAGATAAAATCTGAACCCGGATTTCAGGAAATGAGAAGCAAACAATCACACACATAGTAAAGTAAGACTTCTATTCATCCCAGCCAGTAAGTGCAATTATGGTTTACAGAAAGAATTCAATTCTGCATGTTGGCTTTAGATTTCAGATAGCTAAATCCAAATTTGCTTTACTTCCAGTGATTTCACTGGATATCTATCAAGGCAGCACATGTATTTAGCAATTATCTGTCATTGCTGGTTCTTCAATTCTTTGATCCAAAGCTCATTCATGAATGATGACTAGCAATATGCAGACACGTGTCTTGAATAAAGAGGCCTTTGTCTGCTCACCACCGTCAACTAAACAAGAAAGAAATGCTTTAAAAAAAAAACTTTCCATCTTCTCTAAATAAAGAGAAAAATCAGGAGATTTGCTTACGAGTACATATCCTTTTGCAAATAAGCTTTCTCAGCATTCCTTCATATTTTCCATCGCAAGCCTAGATACAATGCGGTCTCACAGACTGCTGCAGCTTCCAAGTCCAGGACATAATCAATCCTTGCCTTTCGTATTCATTAAGCATGCTGTTTTCACACACACAGTCAAACAGCCCAGGCTTCAGCACCGCTTAGGCACCTCAGAGTATCCAACAACGAATCCCAGTAAATTCCAGTTCGTTCCAAGGGGCGAAACAGGCTGGTACATAAAGGGCAACTCGAGCAAGCAATCTCACTGTAGCTGGTTTGACTAGGAAGAGGAAGTAGCCCAAGTTCATCCCTTGAGGGAAGTCTAATGTGAGCATCTCACAACAGCTGCCATCATTTGTACATGGCAAATGCATTTGTCATTATTCATTTTTAAGGCACAGCTACTTCACATCAGTGTCAGGTTTAGAATCCAATGTAATAGCTGCTGTCCCAGGAATTCAAGAATCTGCACAGATAACATTGGTATGGAGGAAGAAGGGCCAATAATCTACTGAAACTTACAGATTTTCCCCAAGAGTGGGACTCAAGGGGCCTTGCTAAAAAGCTGTGTCAGAATAATACTTAGACCACCAAACAAAAGTACGAACAAACTTCTTCAGTTTGCAGAACCTAAATCCAAAATATCTTGCTCCTGAGATAATGCAAAGTATGGCACTGTATTCTGTTCCTCCTTTTCTCTGAAATGGAAAGCTGTGGGAAAGTGAGCTGTAGAAACATGATCTGTCTGTCTTTAAGACACCACATTTCTCTTTACTGGTTTTGCTTCAACAAAGTAACAGTCATACTCCTCTGGAATTTGATATGATCTATTTCTTTTTTAATATATTTTCTAGTGAGTCAAAGAAAAGAAGCAGAAGAAAAAGAAAAAAAAGATAACAAGGGTATGCAAAAGATAGCATTATATCTACATATTTCAGTTGTGTAGTGATATTCCATGAAACACAGATATCATTTGTATTCCACCAGAATAACAGTGTGACATCAATCAAGCAATCAATAAAACCAAATCAGTCTATGTACATCATGTTATTTTTTAAACAGACTTCTTCAGTCCTTCCTAGAAACCCTTTTTGGATTCAATAGTAATATGTATTAGTAGTTTTTGTTCTTGTACTTCTTTCTAAATACGTAAAGATATGTTCTTTCTGTTGTTCCTGAAGCATAATCAAAAATCACTTTGTCAGAATAGGTATCACACAGATTCATCCACACACATTTCAGATGAGTGTGTGTGTGTGTGTATGTATATCTATATATATATCTATGCATGCATATACATGTGTACATGAACAAATACGCACATATATACACAATCATATATATGCATGTTTGCATGTACAACACGCGTATCTATAACTTTGCCTATGTTTGCGTAGGTGTATTACTGTTGATGAACACTTAGAGATCTTTTAATCTGTCTTGGCACTCGTGGTATGACCTATTTCATTAAAAATGTGCTACCAATTTTCAGCCCTAATACTGATATAAGGAGCTCACAGTCTTCCTGAAGGAGAACCATTCTAACCACTATATCTAAGCACTATACACTCAGGCATATTCAGAAACTTGTACCTGTTCCTGACCATCAATAGATTAAGAATGATGAAATACAGGGGGTTGGACTGAGTGAAGATACAGTGCTACGCTGCTTTTCCAATGAGCCCTCCCTGGCTCTCCCCCCTCCCCCAAATTATATCTCCCTATACTTTCCTGCCCCATCTGGGATGGGGCAAAAAGGGGCTGAAGTATGATGGAGAAATCAGAGGAACTTGGCAGGGCTGCCATGTAAGACACTTCTGGATCCAAGCCAGTAATCCTTATCGTTTCTCAGTGTAGGATGTATGGCACAGATTGTATTTTTAATAGCAGGTAGAAGATTCAACGGCAGAAGCAGATCAGAGAAGCGAAGCAACACAGAGAAAACTATAGCTTCCCCACCCCCACAAACAAATATTAAGGTTTCAACCCATAAAATAATACACAGTCTGACTCTGTGAGGTAATATTCCACATCTAAGAGAACAAACATTAATCACAGAATGCATTACAACCTTCTGGACTATCAGCATTTGAGCTTCAGAATGAAAGTAAGCCCGCACAGTACTAACTTTGCCAGTACTTTCTACCACAGGCCTTAACAGGGGTGAGCAACTGCCTGGGGTTAAGGGACTGCACTGCCCCACCAAGGGACTTTGAATGAGCAGCTTCCCCCAACAACAACAAAAGAAAGAAAGAAAGAAAAAACTGGGGGGAAAATGTTCCTAAATTTTGCCTCTCTAAGCTACTTTGGGCCCCAGGGAGGCTGCTTTTCCCACATGGAAGTGATCCAAAAGTCAACTTCCAGATTACTTCCTCATGGAAAAAAGGCTGCTCCAGGACCAAAAACAGATGAGCCAAAAACGCTCTAGAGGCACTGGGGGAGTTATTTCCCTCTAAACCTTTTTTTCATAAAAGTGGGAACCCTGGGGCCACATGTTTCCCAGAGGCCATACTCTTCCCACTCCTGGTTTAACAGACAGAAAAATCTTAAGAGCTACTGCTCAGAACTTCACCAAACCAGTGAAAGGCACTCGTCCTTCAAAAAAGTCTCAGTTAAGTAGGTAAAGTTGTTTTTAACAACAAGTCAGAGAAAAAACCTATTTGCCGGCGTATAAGACTCTCTTTTTTCCCAAAAAATACTGTTTAAAAATAGGGTACGTCCTATATGCCAGTGTGTCTTATGCACCAGTAAATAGTATTTGCTGCGGTATAAACGGGGTGTGTCTTATATGCTGGTGCATCTTATACACTGGCAAATATGGTATATAACCCTCCTGTGATACCGTAATTCAGTTGAAAAGAAAGAAAAATTGATAAAATGTTACTTAAGAACTTCTGGATACAAGGGTACGGAGTGAATAACCAAGAGCAGCCAATTCCAGCACAGAAAAGTCTGTGAAGAGACGGAGGGCCTCCAGTGAGAGGGACAAGGATTTTTTGAAAAAAGAACAGTGCATTGGTGGCAGCTGGGAACAGGCTGTTCAAGGAGTCAGTTGTGAGAGTCTGAGCAGAGTTTATGAGCCCTGGGTATTTGAGTGGATTTAAGGAAAAGGGTCTAACATAATTTGAACATTGTTAACTGTTTGCAACTAAGAACTGGAACCTGAGAAAAATCATTCTGTCCATTACTAAATAAACTATTCGTTATTTCGTAAAACAGTGATTCTGGACAGTATCATTTACCCTGAAACAAGGATGAATCATGCTTACCATAAAGAAAGCAAATTTAACATACACACTAATCCACAGTGAGGTCACCTGAAAACCTAGGATGCCAGATCCAAAGAGGGTTTTTAAAAGGGGACAGAGGGCAAGGTGACAGTGACAGGTTTACCAGCCTAGGAACTGAGCCAGCCTGAGAAGGAAATTTGTCACATCTCCCTTTCTACAAAGTGTGGTTAAAGGGATATAGTACTTTCTAAGTTGCTTTGCATGTGGTGGGTTTTTTTTTTTCCAGACTGGTTCAAAATTAGGCACAAAGCAGAATTCTTCACATAGATGACTGATGCCAGGCTTCATGTCAAGAGGTGTAATTTTTATGCACAATAAAATCTAGAGACTGATAAATGTCAAACTTTTTTGGTCTTTTTTTCTTTTGCCGCTTGTCTTAATTCAAGCAGCACTCCTGCATTACTTATCAGTAAAAACAGGCTATATTCTGCAAGCACCAGCATTTCCAGATGCCACTGGAAATCTCTTCTTTAATGCAATCATTGCTGAAGTCCGACAGAAAAATCCCACCCCCTCATTTCCAATTTATAATCCTGTAAGTCATTGCAAGTGGATCCTTCCTCATTCGGGGCTCCCATAAGTAGTTCAGCTAATCTTACTCTGCTGGTCTCTGTTAAGAGGCAAATATTATTTCTCTTAACTTAGCTGCTATATATCAAAATACCCTACTTTCAGACTTTCCAAGTAATTTGAAAATCTTGGTATACCAGATGTAGTGTTTCATTGTGCGGTATAAGAATAACAGTTCTGAACCCCTAGTGAACTGACCAGTCCATCTCTACCATTTTTGTGTGTGTATCATACAAACAGGCTTGAATTTTCCATGTAGAAATATTTTACTTGTGCATTCTCTACAGTCTTGCACTTTCAGAACTGGATTTTCTCAACTATGTCCCAAATGACAGCTATGATGCATTCACCAGTTCTTTCAGGTTCACTGATTTCATAATTCTTGTGACATATTTAACATGTTGATCATCAATGAGAATTCAGATTACAATGAGCAAGCTGAAGCAAATCTTTAAATCTTGGTACTGGCAGAAACAGACTTCTACAAGAGCCTATTAAGAGACTGCAGCTTTAAAGCTAAAAACTCTATGTTTATTATTGATCTTCTTTATCACAGTATATAAAACACCTTGCATGTTTGTACCTTATTTAGCCTTGTAACAACCCCATGAGGTACTTAGGCTGAAATAAGACTAGCCCAAAGCAAACCATTGGGCCTTGTGGAGGAAAAGGCTTTATCATAAAGACTGCACCACACTGATTTCTTTACGTGCGTTTATGAAATCCTGTATATTACCTGCATTTCTGAAATCAAGATTTCATACACTCAAAATCGTCTCTTGTGCTCTGAAACAACTATTTCATCTCCCCTCCTCTGCCTCAACATACAAAAGAGCAGTGTTCTCGAGTATTCTGATGGGGGGACCAACAATTGTTTTTCTAATGTGCCATGGATTATATCATTTTTGTGCTTAGAGGCTATAAATGTTTCCCCCCACTACTTTTCTGGAAACTTGCTACAGACTGACAGCTGATGGCTCATATACCAACACTGGTCCATGAACCACCACTCTGTGTAGCGCTGCACTAAACTAATAAAAATGGGCACAGCCTTGACATATCCAAAAGTAGGCACTCCTGAAAGTTGAGTAAGTTGTATGTATATGTGCCCACAAGTTACCTGTCAACTTTTGGCCTCCTCATGTATTTCATCGGGTTTTCTTAGGTAAGAAATACTCAGGGGTGGTTTCACAAGTTCCCTCTTCAGAAATATAGCCTACAGTACTTGGTATTCGCTGGCAGTCTCCCATCCAAGTACTAACCAGGGCTGACCCTGCTTAGCTTCCCATTTTTAAAAAATACCCTCTTTCCCCCAAGACCTTATGACCTTTTTGCTTTCTTGAGTGAATATACCCAGCTGTTTCTACATCTCTTTTACCCTCTTGTCCCTTTAAAATGCTCTGGAACGGACAATCTGATTGCTCATTGTTTCTGTATACAGCGGCCCCTTGACTTTCATGAGGGTTTGGGCACAGACCCCTTGTGAAAGTAAAAAACAACAACAACAAATAACTCCCTCCCTCCCCAACACAAGTGAGCGCTCCCTTTCCCATTCCCTTGCTTTCTGCCTGGGTGGGTGTGCCTTCCTTCTCTGCACTCAGACAAAATGCGAAAGAGCATGTGCTCTCCTCCTCCCATTCTCTTACCTGTCACCCAGGTGTGCAAAAAGAAGGCAAGGTGCCTGGCCAAAATGCAAGCAAATGGAAGGGAGAAACACACACTTCTCTCCTCCTGCCCATTGCCCATGTGTGCTGCCTTCTTTCTGCATGCCTGCCCAACTGAAAGGCAAGTGAAGGCAGGGAGAAAAGACTTGCACCTACAAAACTTTCCACCTCCCATCCACTTGCCTTTTGCTGGGGCACAGGGAAGGAAAGCAGTGCAGCTGGGAAAAAGTCCAGGGGATGGCAGGGGGAAAGGCAATCAGGCACCTCAGGAATAATCAAATTTGCAAAGGTCAAATCCACGAATGTGGAGGGAGGACTGTGCCATGTATAAACACATCTTTTCTAGCTACCCTCCTTATCACCACAGAACCATTCTGAAGCGAAAGTATTTGTGGAGATTTCAGTATCAGGCAGAATATGGAAACATGTGCCTTGGTTAATTTGCACCCACAGAGATATGAATGCATATTTGCCCATCAAACAGTTCACATTTAAGAACAAGAAATATTGCATATTGCCTAGGATAAACAGCAAAAGCCAACTGCTTTAGTTCTGGTTACTAAGGAAACATCTGTTGGTGAATTTTTTATTTACTGAGGTTCAAGGGAACCTGCAGACAATAAGCAGACCAATGCCAGCATGATAAAACAACATTCACAGGTAAGACTTCATTAGTGTTTATTTAATCTATTCAAACACAGTAACATAGGGACCTCAGATTTGATAAACTAACAGTTTGTGTTTCCCACCTTTAGATACATCTTGCCTTACTATCACAGAACATGGACTCTCTCTTGGGATCTGCCTATCGTAATAGTGTTGATTATAAAAACTGTTCAAAATACTAGAGAATAGATCATGAATCACTAGAGTTTCAGCATTTTCATCTATAATCACATAAATAACCTATACATACACTGACTCGAGAACCAATGTGGTATAGTGGTTTGATCTTTGGATAATGACTCTGAAAACCAGAATGTGAATCCTCACTCGGCCATGGAAACCTACTGGGTGACCTTGGACAAGTCACTTTCTCTCAGCCTCAGAGGAGGACAAAGGCAAAAGCCACTATAAACAAATCTTGCCAAGAAAATCTCATTATAGGGTTTGCCTAAGGACCACTGTAAGTCAGAAACAACTTGAAGGCACACAACAACAAATAGTGACTAATCTCTGACTGGGGGCTTTTTTCACTGCCATATTCTTCCAAATTTCCAACACATGTTCCTTCAACTAGTTAATGCTTGACCTGTAGAAAGTTAACTACTAAAAAACAGTTACAAGAATTGCTTCCAGCTGGGTGGCCCCAAGAGCTAGTAAATCATCTGCTAACAGCTGCAAGCAGAATTGCAAGTAGTTTTTTTACATGACCAGCGATACAGAGTATGTCCTGTTGTTCATCCCCCCTTTGTTCTATCCATAACAGTGGTTGTGGCATAGGTGCAGAGGGTGGCCAAGGTTTGAATTCACCTAAGTGAACATAAGGAGAGAAATGATGGTTCATAGAACTATTTAAGCACTTAGTCATTGGAACATGATTTGACCATTATGGCACATGAGACATTTAAAAACAAAGTGCTTACTGTTAGCCTTGGATGTGAAACGTAGACTTTATATGTTTAATTTTTTAAAAGCAGTATTTCATACTAGCATTACTCCTAACATTTTTGGGGAGTATTTTACTTGCTTTTAAAAACATCTATATCAATATGCTGGTGTCAGGAACTCCTCCCTGCTGGGCCGCAGCCAGCAAGGGAGGAGAGAGGTCAGGAACACTTGGGGAGTCTGAATATACCAAACACCAGGAAAAAACAAGCCGAGCCAGGTCAAGGTCCAGTCCAAAGGTTCAGGAGGCAGAGATCCATCTGGAGGGTTTCAGGGAGCAGGAGACACAAAGGTTGTGAAGGCTTGCTAATAATTTGCTGCAAGCAAGGAGCAGCCACACTGACAGACTTAAATAGCCCCTGTGAGCAGGTGCTGCTTGTTAATGTTTCCTCAGGCTAGTCAATGCAGCCTCCCTCTCAGCAGCCCTTTTCAGCCTTCTGCGTGATTGAGGGCTGATGGGCACAGCTGGCTGCAACTCCTCTGCATCACTGCTGGTTCCCTCTCTGTCATGAGCTGGCTGGGGCAACTCAGTCTCTGTTTGACCTTCCAGTGCAGGGGATGTTTGCAGGTTGACTTGCTCAGTTACTGGCTCAGCTCCCTGCACAATCAGTTGCTCCTCAATCATAGCATCATCATCTACCACAGCTGGTCCATTTTGAGACACAATTCAAAGACCTGATTATGACTTACAAACCCCTGTGTGACTTGGGTCCGGGCTTTCTGAAGGATATTATCAGCCTTTACATGGTAGTCCAAGATTTAAGATATTCAAAGGGGGCCCTCTCTTGATCCTCCTGCCATCTTCAAAGCCACATTCGGTAAAATCACGAAAGGACCTTCTTGGTGGTTGCAATCATGGTTATGAAACTTTCTTTCAAAGAAGTTTAGGCTGTTGACCTTTTCACTGACAGGCAAAGATTTTTTATTGAGATAGACTGAGATACAGTTTTGGCAACCAACTCGCTGCTGAAAAATAAGTGTGTGTGCACTGAACTTGTTTTCCTCCCCTTGATTTGATCTGAATTTGTTTTTAAAATCTGCTTGTTTAAACATGATAATCTGCTTGATAATCTGCTATAAATTATTGCATTTTTAGTTGTATATGTTTTTTACTCACGTTGTGAGTTGCCCTTAGTCCCTGTATTAGGAGAAAGACAGAATATTAAAATAGATAAATAAATAAGAGGATAAAGGCTACAGATATACTTCCAACTGCCCCTGAAAGACAACAGCACAGATTTTAAAGGCAGTGATTCCCCATGTGTGTTCTGTGTCCCACACAGTGAATGCATATGCAGAAAGAAATAGTGAAAGTTTGTATCTCTCCCACTCTATGTACTCATTGAACATGTGAAAGGATCCCCGAAGTAGAAACAACTTTTTAAAACACAGCTTAAAGGAAGCACTTTAAAGTCAGTAACCTTCAGCATACAATAATTAAAGTCCTTTTTAAAAAAAGGACTTGTGACACTTTGGGAGAGGACAGAGCTCCACTATTTATGCTATCATCACAACTTTGGTACAAATGTATCATCTAGATTAGAGATAATGTCCTTTGCCAGATACTACCTTCTAGCAAGGGCAGATGTCAAACCACACTGTTGTATTGCTTAGTGCTACACACTTCTCACAGTTCTTTTAGACACTCAGTGTTTAGAATGGTGAGCTATTTTTTGTCTTGCCCCCCCCCCCGACATCACCATGCTGCTAGAAGCATGCTTCTTAGTCTAAAACAAAAGAATTTTTTTAAAAAATATATGGGTGTCAAAACTGGTGCAATCTTATGCTCTCCATCTGGAACGCAATTTTTCAAAAATATTCTACACGCATACCTAAACAGATGACAATTAAAAACACAGATTAATGATTGATCAACTAGTACTGATCAATGCTAGTTAAGATAGCAAAGAATTTACAAGAATTTATCTCTTTCCCTTATAGGAATAGAATAAAATTTTCACATTTTTGACTCCTATTACTCAATGGCATTGCACCATCATGTTAAGAGTAGAGCTGTTGTGAAATGACACCTCTGCTGTTCTTGTTCACAGCTGTTTCAGGATTTTTTGATTCATTTCAGAGACAGTTTTCTACTGAAAGTCTGAGAGCTGCTATTTTTTTGCCGCCAGTCCTGCAAAAGCTGACATCCCCAAAGGGAAAAAGGCTATACGTGTTGGTTATCTCTTGTTCTGAAACATTCCAGTTTGGAGGGAGGTAAAATCTTACATTTTGGGATATCGAATACCCCAAACAATGAAGGAGTGGCCAAAATGCTGCCCTGAAGCATTCTGAATACAATCTAGCTCATATCTCTGTTTCAAAAGGCAGGTCAGATTGTACCCCGAGAGCCACACTCATCTCTGAATTGGGGGTGGAACAACTTTTTGTGTTCTTTTATTGTTGCTGCTGTTCTTACCCTTTGATCTGTTACTCTTCCTATTTATTGCAATTTCTGGTCATTGTATTTTATGTTGTGAGCCACCCTGATCTTTTATAGCAAAATAAGGAGTATACGTATTTTAAACAAACTTTTGTTCTGACTGTGCTATATGCTTGAGAACTAGGGCTTTTCCACACTACACTGTTAAAGTGCTATTATTCCGCTTTAAGCATCTGGTGGAATTCTGGGGTTTGTAGTTTACTGAGGCCAAAGAGCTCTCTGGCTGAGAATTCTAAAGGCCCTAAACTGCAAACCCCAGGATTCCACAGGATGTTGAAAGTGGATAACAGCACTATAACACTGTAATGTGGAAACGCCTCTAGTGTTTATCCAGTCCTTATTGCTTACCATTGTAGTAAGTTATTTTCCTTGACACATAAAATTATTTGAAAATGTAAATAAATTGCCAACAATTGGATAAAAATAGTAAATAAAACATCATCTCAGTTCATTGGTGTTATTCTGTTCCAGTGGTGGCGTTTATACATCTTTCTAAAATATTTCCTTTCTTCAAATCCAACACTTTGGTTCTGCTTGTATAAGCCATTCAACAAGCCACTGTTCAAGCCACCAATACGGTATCATTGGATTAGGCACTGCACGTGCTACTGGCTCTGCTAGTGGCTTAGAAAACACTACTGGAACAACAATACTTTTTGTACTTTTCCACTCACAATCATTGTATACAATATCCTGTTTATCTCCCACCCTATACTTTGACTATTGTGTATACAGTATCCAGAAAGATCATGAATAAGTTACACATTGACAGTCAACTATAGGTTTTTTAAAGTAGTGTGCCAGCCAATGGCATTCCCTTTTTAATGGCAGCACCCACAAATGGTATAACTCCTCAGTTGAGGTTTACCTAACATTAGAATAACTAGCATTAGTTGTCTTTAGACATGTTTTATCTTCAAAAATGCAAAAAAAAAATTGAGATACACCATCTGGCATGAAAACTATGGACCTAAATCCAGTTCCTAGTCTCAGCTAGAGCAGACACACTGAATCAATGGGAATTTGATAAATCAATATTTATCTAAGTTCCATTGGTTCACTGGGTTTACTCTAGTTGGGATTGGCAATTTGCATTTAGGCCATGGATGGATAACTTTGGTATATCCCACCAAAGACATCGCTCAATGATCAAAGCTTTATTAGTCAGGACAACTTGCCGCCATAAAACAGCAGCAATATAAGAAAACACCATAATACACCCAATTATTCCACTATCAGTTGAATGCATCTGTACTGCAGTGAGAAACCTCCCTAATGAAGCTGTCACCTGTACACATTTCACAGCAAATTAATAACCAGATCTAACATAGGTAGAAAGGTCATCTTAATTTTATATGCAGCTTTACAGAAGCAAAAACAGTAGGCAGAGTCAGCAGTCAGATCATATTTGCAGCTTGTTCAAGAACTTCAAAAAGTAATCTGTCCTCACAACAGTGAAACAGCAGTAGGCTTGGTCACACACTGAGCTGCATCCCCTCCCTCTCTGACACAGTCAGAATATTTCTCATGCCAAAGCATATTCATCTCTGCAGTGTTTTTCAACAGTGACGGGAAATCAGACACGTGATTCACATAGAAGTTCATTTTATTCTGTTGTATTTCTTTACAAAGAATACTTATACCATGTGCGTGCACACACATTGACAATATCAGAAGTGGCATACATAATTTAAAAACAACTACAAAAATGCAATGCAAATACAATTTGGAATGCATGATTGCTAAACCAGAACAGAAATAAGAACCAGCAACAATACAATAGACTTGGGTAAGTCTTATGGCCAATGCATTCACAGTCAGATAGAAATGCTTTAAAAAAAGAGAGAGGGAGAGAAACCATTTCATAACATCACAATGACAAAAAGACCCACATTCCTTGAAACTAATGTCTCCCAACAGCCAACAGGCATTCAAAAGTCACTGAGCCTACTGAAAAGTTCAGTGGCCTGTCTGGGGTTTCTCCTCTCCTCTTTACGGATGGAGGCAACTGTTCGGTTTTTAATATTTCTGTAAAGCCTGAAACACCGGTACTCAGAGGCTACATGGCAGAACTGTTATCTCATTGCTTGTCAGGACTTTCTTAATGCTGCAGCCTTAAAATTAAATGGCCCATATTTGAGGGATACGAAGCAGAGGCAGGGAGGATATCCCCAATCACCCAGTTCAACCCTGTGCCCTGTCGCACAGCTTATTAAATCTGTTTAGAATTTCACCCTATGGCTGTGCAGTTAAATAAAATCCAGATTTACACCTGCTCCACCAGACTTGTGAACTTGTGTGCTATTTTCACAGAGTGGTGTTAATGAAAATTTACTGCTCTTGATATATTTAGCTCTCAGAAATCTTGTAGTGTGTTCATTTGATTCATTTGTCCTTACAACCAGATGGAGAGACAGAAATATACTTGCACTCATAGTTTTAATCACTTCTTTTCAAACCAAAGAAACATGTGGCAATATTTTGCTAAAATTACTGATGGCAAAAAGAAACCCTCTTATCTACCTAATGCCCACACACAAAAGATGGAAGGTAGGGAAGTCACTGAAACTGACTACCATTCTTGAATGCTAGTACATTTCTCAACTACCTTTTGTAGTTCATACATTTGCTTTTCCAAATGACTTCAAAACAATATAGTGTTTTGGTGAATTGGCAGGGTGCTGGTGGAATGCCCTGGTGCAAAAGGAGTTAAAATTCTCAAATAAGGAGCACTGTCTTTCATAGGAGCCGTAAGGCCCGAGGGTCATTTTTATTACTTCTAACTTTACATCTAAATAAAAGATGGGGTCTTCAAACTGTTTCTTGAATATGCTTGAGGGAGAACGCAAATATCTATTCTATACATATGACTGAAAGGTGGAGAAGGAAGACTAGAGACATGAAGTTGGGGAGAGGGAAACATTTGGAGGGATCACCCAGGTTTTTCTGAAGCCTTGTTTTTCTGGAAAAAGAAGAACTAAAAAATAGATTGTGGAATATTTTCTTTTAGAATGATAAATAAAATGCTTAAGACGAGATGTTCATATATTTATCCCCCCCCCCATTTAAAAAAAATGTAGCAGGTACCTATGTAAGATTATGTAAAGCGGTGCTATTCAAAGTGGTGTTCCATAGACCAGTGCCAATGCATAAGCTATCAACTGCCAGACTCTGGTAAGTTCCCAGATAAGAAAGGAAGCCAATGGGTAGAAATTTAGTCATGGTCATTATCACTGCCAGACTAAAACTGTCAGTTCTCCCACACCAGATAGTCTCAAAAGCATGGATATACAGTACAAGATTACTGTTATTCCTGCTCCTGGTTTCCTTTTCTCAGTTCTGTTAATGGAGATGGATATTTCATTTCTCCCTGATGCTATGGAAGACTAGACAAGACAATTGCTTTCTTTATACTACTGTTGACGATTTCTTATTTCCTGATTGTTCCTTGATTCTCATGAATTGACAAAACCAAAGAGGTTTCTTACCATTCAGAAAATCCTTACACTTCAGGACTCTGTAGCTCCATTTGTAAGAAAAAGTACAAATGTAAGTTGTAATTATTTTATGAATAAACTGTACTTTCAATATGCTGAACATGATAACTGTATGCCACATGAGGTTATGCATAACACATTTTATCTTGCTACGTAACAAGATGTCTTTCAACCAATAAAAGATCCTAGTATTGCCATTTTTCTGAATATTTATTTTATTTTATTTTTAATTGAGGGGTAACCACTTTCCCTTCTGCTTCAAAATTTCTGGAAATTTTACATCTCTAGGGAGGGCCATGTCAACCCTCAAAGTCAGACCCAGCTGTCAACACAGGCCATTGCAGATTCACAGTTGCCAAAGCTGAAAAAAATAAATCTTTCAGCAATGAATTTCATTATGGAAAAGTAAGTAGGAGATAAATGAAATAAATTACTTTATGGAAAAGTTAGTTTGACCTAATACTGAAGGACCTTCCTAAACAATCCTACCTGCATACAGAAAATCTTCAGATGCCCTACCTTCTGAAGCAAAACAAATGATAACCACAGAATCTATTGTTTATTTCTCACTTTTCCCCCAGCACTGAGACCCAAGTTCTGCAGCATGCAAAAATTAGAGCAGAAACAGATAAAAGTAATAAACACATACAGAAGTCAAGATATAGTTAGATTACTGACAATTTAAAATGACCCCCCAAAATTAGAACACACTACTACAAACCCTTTTCCTATAAAGAGGCGGTTCCCCAAAGCTTGCTGATTTTTTTAAAAAAAGGTCTTCACTCACCCATGGAAAGATAACAATGAATCAGTCTAGGCTCCCTCAGACGTGAGTCTGGGATCAGCGACCAAGAACATGAGGCACTGTACCCAAGAAGGCCCTTTTGTAAAGGTTCTTTTAGGATATGTTGCCTCACATTATTCAGGAGGTCTCATCTTCCATCCGCTCTGTCCTTTTGACATGAAGCACAGGCTTCTTTATTTTCCCAAGCCTTTTAAAACTGCCACTAAAGTAGTTCTAGCTATACCATGCTTTAAAGATTTTATCTATTCTCTTTTTTAACCTGCTGGTTTTTTAATTATTGTTATGCTTCCTACTATCATTTATTCATGTGATTTTTTTGCTAGCCATTCTGGAAACAGCAATATTAAAAGGTGTATAAGAAACAAATAAAAAGAAAAAACAGATCCATATTGTTTTCCATATTTGTTAGAACCAGGGAACCTTCTCTGTATCATTTGCCAACAAGTAACTAGAGGGTTTCAATGGAAACTCTGTTCGCTCTGGCATACAGGTCAGGTGCCAGAGGATTCACTGACACCTGACATCAGTTGACATTTTGCTCCAGGACACACTCAGTAGCACCACTGGAGGGAAAGCTCAGAGAACCAGCATGCTATGATCAGTCTTCTCATTGAGGAGATTCAGATAAGCTCCATGATCAATCTTCTCATTGAGGAGATTCATATAAGCCCCACTGTTCCCCAAAAACAAAAGATGTAACTGACTTACAAGCTGAGGGGACATGAGAAAGAATGGGTCTAATTATGCTTCCTATCAGTAAGACTACTGTTTGTAACAAAAAAAGTAAGAGTAGGATTTTATCAGGATAGTTCTATATTTGGAGAATTAACAAAGCACATGGATAGAAAAATAAGACAGAAAATTACTAGGGTTTTTTTGGGGAAAAAATCAGCTAAGCACCATGTGCAGTACTATAGTAGCCTTGTGACACTATGGTTAACAAAAAGGGTCATACAATTTTGATTCCACTCCTCCAAGAAAACCTTTCTGTTTAACATGTTGTGTTGTGGCTCTCCTTAGTTACTCAGACTCCAGAATGATGGGAAACTGTGGCTGTAAAAGACAACACCCTTAATTGGCATCTCCCAGAATCCCTGACTATAGGCCAGTAGACAGGAATCCTGAGGGCAGAAGTCCAGAACTCCTGGAGGACTAAAGTTTGGGAACCACCTATTTAAGCAATCTTATTATAGTACTACATCCTATGGTCTACCTAGTTCTTGGGTCACTACCACCACCTGGCTAGATACTTGTCAGTGGCACGGCAGTAAATAAAATGGAGTTGAGCAACTCACAATATGGAAATAGATGGGGTACTGTTTGGCATTAATACTTGACAGTTACTGAGTTATGTTACATTGATAGCTAATCCCTCCTTAGAAGCTGTTAAATTCTTTGCCACAGTGATATCCTTGCAGTGAAAACTTTAACAATTCAGTGCTCCTCACATTAAGCATAGGAGGTTTCATGACAATGTGTATGTGCATGTATGTGTGCAATCTTTACTGGAGTGGGTTTGTTTGAAAAACAGTTGTTGATCTTCTTACATGCTTTCAAGTCATTTCTGACTTGTGGCGAGCCTACGATGGCAAACTTTGCTTGGCAAGATTTATTCAGAGAAGGTTCACCACTACAGTCCACTGAGTCTGAAGGAGTGTGATTTTTCCCAAGGTCACCCAGTTTCTATGCCTGAGCAAGCATTTGAACCTTGGTCTCCCAGAGTCAAACCACTATACCAAGCTAACTCTGAAGTAAACCATTACACCTGCTGCCCCCATAGTTTTTCTACACTATTGAAAAATTGTACACCTCTATATTTTCCAAACAAGTTTAGTTTAAAAGCATATATGGATCAAAATATGTAGGGTGAATAAGAAATAACATAGACAACCTAGTAAAGCTCAAAAGCACACATTAATTAAATCTTTCATGTGTAATATTTGCCTTTTGTTTTCAAAAAATTCCTTTTCCTTGGGAGGTTGCGGTGGTTTCAGGCTTCTGAAATCTTTTATCTTCTGTTTTTGAGGTAGAACAGATTGTGTTTCCCTACCCTGTGGATTTTCTCCCATCTCCCAGGTTACCAACCATTCTCACTCCCATTCTACCCCTCCTTCTTAGCTCTGCCAACATAAGGCTGACTAGAAAGGAAAAATGTACTGAGTACATATGAAACAGAGCTTATATAATCCATTGAATATAATGGTTCACACACACTGCATTTTTAATAAAAACGGTAATTCTTTATACTACTACCAAGTCTCAATAAATACCTGATCACCTCTGTGACCTAATAAAAACTATTTCCTTGCAAGATGCTGTATGAATGAAAACTGGCAGGCAAAGTTTATTTAAAAAACAACCCACAAACAATACCTGTTAAACTGCTGGAAGTCACTCATCAATTTTAACTTGCATAAACATGAAATTTTGTACATTCCACCTCAAAGTTGGTACAGACAACCCTGAAGCTCACTGCTCCCACAATAGGTTGTTGTGAGTTTTCCGGGTTTTGAGGCCGTGTTCTATTAGTATTTTCTCCTGACGTTTCGCCTGCGTCTGTGGATGGCTTCTTCAGAGGATCTGGTGGCATGGAAGTGAAACATATATTGTGAAGTGAAATATATATTGGTGTAGTCCCCAGGTGGGAGGGAGCAATTTGCATGTGTTACAGTTGGCCTATTGTTAAATGAGATATCGCCCAGGGTTGCATTGTTAGTCAGGGGATATGCATAACAGTGCGTTAAGTACATTAGCAACCCATTATACTGTTCCCTGTAGAAGGACCTCCAGAGTCTGGGTGGTGTTCATTGGTATGTTTTTGAGTCTTGATTTTAGTGTTCTTCAGTACTGGTAGCCAAATTTTGTTTACTTTCCGAGTTTCTTCTTTCCTGTTGAAATTGTCCATGTGTTTATGGATTTCAATGCCTCTCTGTGCAGTCTGACACAATAGTTGTCAAAATGATCCAGAATTTCTGTGCTTTCAAAAAGCATTCTGTGTCCAGGTTGGTTTATAACATGTTCTGCTACCACTGATTTTTCTGGTTGGATCAGTCTGCAGCGTCTTTTGTGTTCTTTGATTCGTGTTTGGGCGCTGCGTTTTGTAGTCCCTACGTAGACCTGCCCACAGCTGCAAGGTATGCGGTAAACTCCAGCAGAAGTTAAAGGATTCCTCTTGTCCTCTGCTGAACGTAGCATTTGTTGAATTTTTGTGGTTGGTCTGTAGATTGTTTGGAGGTCATGTTTCTTCGTCAATTTCCTTATACGGTCAGTGACCCCTTTGATGTATGGTAAAAGCACATTCCCATTGGTTGGCTGTTTATCTTCACTGCTGTGGGTTTTTCCGGGTCTTGAGGCTCTTCTGATGTCTGAACCGGAGTAACCATTGGCCTGTAGAGCCCCTTTTAGGTGGTTCAGTTCATTTTTCAGGAGCTGGGGTTTATTTCCATTCCATTACAAATATAATTTCCATCTTACAGAGAGAAGAACAGTTATATTATTTCTTCTTTGATTTCTTTCACATTTCTATCCTTACCCAATCCAATACTCTTTTCCATTCTTTCTCAAAGTTCTGGATAGATTTATTCTTCAAAGAAAATGCAACACATGGACAATTTCAACAGGAAAGAAGAAACTCGGAAAGTAAACAAAATTTGGCTACCAGTACTGAAGAACACTAAAATCAAGACTCAAAAACATGCCAATGAACACCACCCAGACTCTGGAGATTCCTCTACAGGGAACAATATAATGGGTTGCTAATGTACTTAACGCACTGTTATGCATATCCCCTGACTAACAACGCAACCCTGGGCGATATCTCATTTAACAATAGGCCAACTGTAACACACACAAATTGCTCCCTCCCACCTGGGGACTACACAAGTATATATACTCTATCTCACTTCCATGCCACCAGATCCTCTGAAGATGCCATCCACAGACGCAGGCGAAACGTCAGGAGAAAATACTAATAGAACACGGCCTCAAAACTCGGAGAACTCACAACAACCTATGGATTCCTGCCGTGAAAGCCTTCGACTTTACATGCTCCTACAATACCAGACCAATCCTCCAGCCGGTTTTTGGGGAGATGCTATAAAAACCACCACCACCACTACCCTATTTCTGGTAAAAAAAATATAGAATGATTGATCTGACCCAGTCTTAACAGAGGACCACAACAGAAGCCATTCTCTCTAAATTTTACAGTTGCAGAAAAGGCCTTATGAAACAATGGACAAACAATGTGAATATAGGAATAAGGCACAACACCTCTGTATGAAGTACCAAGGCCCAAAGAAAGCAAGTGGAAGAAATATTGATGTGAATACTAGTTCCATCTAGAGTAGAACTGCTGAATCAATAGATTTACATAAGTGTTGACTTATTCAGCACTTGATTCAAAATGCTAGGACTTAAACTGGATTTAGGCCATTATCCCATATAATCTCAAGACACAAGTAAGGTGACATTCCAAACAGTCCTAGAAAAGGGGAGATAAATACATGGAAGCTATCTTAGATGTTAAAGGCCTTTACACACACATACACGCAAGCACATACACACACATGCGCACACAAATAGCTTTTATTTTCTCACTGGAATGTTTTGTTGAGATACAATGGTGGAACAGGCAAATTAACATATGGGGAATATGACAACACACACTGCCTCTCAGTGACTTCTAAGAAAATTGATTTAGTTATGTGGTATAGTCCAAGCAGAGGCAAGGAGCATCAACAAAGTTAAAGAAGAAAGTGCAAAAGCTGGGTGACAGCTAAATATTCAGAAAACAAAAATAGTCATGACAGGTGATTTATCTAACTTAAAAGTACATGATGAAGACATCAAAATAATTAAACCTTTTCTATATCTTTGCTCAGACGTAAATCAAAGAGGAGTTTATAGTTAACATGTCAGAAGAAGATGAAGACAGGCCATTTCCTCACTACACTGTTATAATGCTATTGTTCCACTTCCAACATCCTATGGAATCCTGGGGTTTGCAATTTAGGGAGGGGCATTTAGAATTCTCAGCCAGAGAGCTCTCTGGCCTCAGTAAACTACAAACCCCTGAATTCCACAGGATGTTGAAAGTGGAATAATAGCACTATAACAGTGTAGTGCAGAAACGGCCTTTGAAAGCACCTATAAAGGAATTAGGAGACCATCCTCAAGTGTAAAGATGTATCATTAAATACCGAAGTTAAAATTTCCATGTACTCTTTCTATGCACAGTTGTGAAACTTAGACAGTGAATAAAGTTAACAGGGGGAAAAAGAACAAAAGGAACGGATAAGCTTAACTTACAGAAACTCACTGAAACTAATTCACTGGTTTATTATAATAATTATTTTAGTGATTTACTATATTTGTTATAAATCTTTACATATATATGTACGTGTGTAACACACACACACACACAATTTAAATTCACATCCTCTTTTTTTTTTTAGCAAAAGTTAACAAGAAGACGAGTAATTTGAAATGTGAAGAGTTCTACAAACAGCACAAACCTCCAAAAAGACAAGCTTGAACCTTCTCTAGAAGCCAAATTGACTAAAGTGAGGCTATTGTTAGGTCAAATGAACAAGTTAGGTCAAATGAATATTATCAAGGTTTCCCAAATGCGTTCTTAGAAACCATGCTGAGAGATAGCTATACATCTTGATAGTAACACAAATCACAGCTCTCAAGCCATAACCTTTGAGGAATAAGAAACAGTCAGTAAATTAACATCACTACAGGCAATTAAACATATGAAATTATCACAACTGGTAACTTCTGAAATAATTTTAGTTGCTTCTTCACTTGTCCTTTAACCAATTAATTTAACTAAAATAATCTGGGTATTACTGAAATGTTAGTACAGTCATCCCTCCACATTTGCTAGTGTTAGGGGCACAGGATCCCCGTGAAGGTGGAAAAACCGTGAATAACTCTAGGCCCTCCCAAATCATATTTAACATACAAAAATGTATGGTCACCACATTCAAATTCCTTTGAGGCATCAGGGTCCCTTCATAAGGCAGAAGTGGGTGGCTGGTGGGGTTTACAGCCATCTCCACGGCTACCCTACACCATTTTTAATAGGGACTTACAAGGGACTTACAGTTTTCTCAGTCTCAGAAGGCTTGCAGTCCCTATTAAAAATGGCATAGGGAGGCAGCAGAGCTGACAGCAAATAATCCGTGAAGAAGCAAATCTGCAAAAGTGAAACCCGCAAATGTTGAGGGCTGACTGTATAGACTTTTTAAAGATACTGAAGTGTAGAGAAACTTACAGTTTAATAAACAAATGTGGTCTCGGCAGAAATTGCTCTTTTGAAATTTATTTCTAGCAAACAACTTTCAGGATGATATCTCAAAAAATAAATTAAAACGTGAAAAACCAATACATAACAAACAGAAAAGAAAAAATCAAACGATGAAAACAAAAAGATTAAAATAAAACTTTGTTTTTATTCCTGATTACAATAATATGCAACAAATGTATTAAGACTCAAGGATTTGGATTTGGCCAGTAAAACTCTTCACTTCTTCCTCCACAAGGCAAACCATCACCTACCTTAACAAAATAGGTTTTCTGGGGACGGGGAGGAACCCTGCTATTTCAAGTTACGGATGACTACTGTTCAAGATACAGAAGCCCAAAATCCCCTCAGGAACACAGAACTAATTACCAATTTGGTTCCCAAACAATTACAGTTGAGTAAACTCTCCAAGGTACACTATTAATTCTAATAATCAGTGACACCAATCATTATAAATTATCTGTCAGTACAGAGGTTCAGGTTCTAATTTATTTGTACTTTAGGCTTCTGGTGTTAGTTAATCCCCATCAAATGAATTATCAAGGAGGTTAGAAGAAATCCTAGACTTTGTCCCATTAGAATTAAATCAGAATTTGTTCACTGACTTTGTTCAATTTGAACAATTCAAATTTGTTCAAAAAAGAGAACATGAAAAATCCAGAGCTTTCATTTTTAACAGTGTGACATTAGTCAAATGTTACAGTGCACAGAGAAGGACACATTTTATTACATAAAACAAAACGATCATGGCTCTCCTGTATTTCAGACTAGGTTAACAGGGAGAGAAGAAAAATACATTAGACTCACTGGGAACGTTTGTCTCTAAAACTCTTCATTACAGTAGACTCACTAGAGGCTATGCACCCAAATAAAGCAAGGCAGTATTACTCATGTCTTAGGGAATTAAACAAGGAAAAGATTCACACTGCTGAAACACAACATAACAAAAAGATTCCTCTGACAGTATGATGAGATATGAAAAAAGGACAGCCATTAGGCAGTATTTGCTTTTTAGCTCTATTTTTAGAAATACAGCAGATCACTGTTTATTGTAGACCAAGTATCTGCTCCAAATCACAACATAGAAAAGAACAGCTGATGTGCTAATAATTATGCATAATAAAAAAGGCCTAAATGGGGAAACACAATGATAGAGACTGAAGCTACGCAGTAAAGAATTATTCTGAATATACAGCAGGATGAGCACACGAATTCTGGTTTACATCCACATCCTACTTTTACTTCCACATGTGAATTCCACTAAGCTGAATAAAATTTTGAGTGACTTGCCTGATGTGGAACACTTTCCAGATACTGTGGGGCTGCAGTGCCCACCAGCCCTACCTAAAATAGCTAATGATGAAGGATCATGGGAGTGGGAATCCAAAAACATTTGCAGAGTAACACATTTCCTATCCTGTTTTAAAGCCCTAGCACAGGAGTTTGGAAAAACTATAGTAGGCCCTCCACATTTGCGGGTTTCACTTTTGCAAATTTGATTATTCATGGTGCCCGCTTGCTTCCCCCCCCATTCTCCCCCTCCCATTCCCTGGCCTTTTGCCCAGGAGCAGAGAGGGGGAAAGATCTTCACTCCCGTGCACTCCCCTGCCCTCCTGCCTGCAGGGGCATGCTGGCGACAGCAGCAGCAGCAGCATGCAGGCAGGGAGATCGTCCCTTCCATGCATTCTCCCCCACCCCGCCATCTGCGTGGGCCCGGGGCAGCAACCAGCAGGAGACTGCAGAGAGGAAGATCTTGCCTCTCCTGCACTGTCTCACCTGTTGCCCGCGTGACCACACCGGCAGTGGGTGGCAGAGGGGTGCAGAGAGGAAGATCTTGCTTCTCCTGCACCTCCCCCACCCGTCACCCACACGATCACACTGGGAGCTGCCAGCAGGAGCACGCAGAGAGGAAGATCTTGCCTCTCCTGCACTTCCCCCAACAGTCGCCCACGCGATCGTGCCGGCAGCGGGTGGCAGGAAGGTGCAGAGAGAAAGATCTTGCCTCTCATGCACTGTCCCACCCATTGCCCACATGATTGCGCTGCCAATGTGGGGCAGGAGGGTGCAGAGAGGAAAATCTTTGCTCCCTGCGCTTCCCTGTCTGTCCCCTGCCCAGGTGCATGAAAAAAAGGAAGGGAGGGTGAGCAGCAGGTAGGAAAGCACAGGGGAAAACCTTCTGTCTCCTTCACTCTCCTGCTCGTTGCCCACGCCACAGCACAAAAACAAGGCAGGGCACAGGGGCAACAAGCAGGAGGTTTCTCCCCTGCACTTTTCTGCTTTTCCCCCAGACGGCAGCAGCGGAAAGAATGAGGGAGGGGGCATGCTCACTGGGAGGGGGCATTATTCACTTTTTTTTAACATTCGTGGGGCTTCTTTGCATATATCCCTCGCGAATGTGGAGGGCCTACTGTAGTTCCATTTTTTGCATACTACAGTGGGTCCTCTACATTTGCGGGGGCTGGGGCACAGAACCCTCACAAAAGTGGAAAAAACATGAATCTTGTAAGCTCCCCCATCATTAATGCTATAGACTCCTTTCCTGCCAACAGCTTCAACCCGCTACTGTTTCCCACTTTGCCACCACAATGCCTCAGCCAGATTTTCAAGCCCCTCTCAGCTGAGCCACCTCCTCACCTCACACCTTCTGCTCCCCCTCCTCCTCTCCTGTTCTGTCAAAAGCGCCAGCCCATCACTCTCTTTCCCACCATGCCTCAGACTGATTTTGAACTCCTTCCCAGCCCATCAAAGAAGAGTGGGGTGAGGAAAGGGTATAAATTCTGGCTAGGGTGACAGGAGACTGAAAGGAGGAAGATTGGGAGGAACAAGAGTGGGAGAAGGAGGGTAATGGACTGGGAAGGGTTTAAAACCTTGCTGAGACATTGTGGTGGCAAAGGGAGAAAGGGATTGATGGGCTAGCGCTGTTGACAGGACAGGAGACAGACAGGAGGAAGGGGTCAAGGAGGACAAGCTAGTTAAGCAGCAGCTGCAAATCCGCAAATAATCAAATCTGTAAAAGGAAAACCCACCACTGTGGAGGACAGACTATACTCCCTTTTCTAATCTTTGTTGGGTGAGATATCTAGTGATACATCTTTGCTTAATTAAGATCCTTAATTAAATAAAGCAGCTATAGGCACACCTGCTCAAGAGGGACAGCTGGGGTCATGCAAGTTAATGGCATAGCAGGGTCAACTACTGAAGCAGAAAACATGGAGAAAGGAATGATCAGAACACTTATTGCATTTGTCTTCAATAAGGTTATGGGAAATAAGTAATTGTGATACAAGTCAGCAGATTTCCTTAGTAGTGTCAGTTGAACGAACTTGTATGGAAGCCAGAATATCTGATGACGATCTCTAGAAATTTTAGCTAGCAAAGCAGAGAAATACATTAGTGACACTTTAAGTGACCAGCACAAGGTAAACTCTATACTTTGTACAAGATGAGAGTAAAAAGGCGTTGGTGATGAAGCATCCCAGATCCAAGCAAAAAGCACCAAGGAAAGGGAAGGTCCACACCTTGTGAATTAAACACATATGCAAATTAAGCAAGAGGGCAAGGAAGGAAGGGCACACAAGTCTTCTCCACCTGCTAGTGGATAACTGTATCTTCAGGGAAACGTCAACAATAAAATGACTGAATCTATGATTCTATGATTCTATAAAATAAAACTGTGACAGATTCCCTTTCCAAGATGTCAGTTCCAGCCCTTCAAAATCCTACCACTTACCTCGCCTTTTTGACCTTAAGATCATTCCCTGGATTGGGCACTCAGGTCCTAACATGAAAATTCAGATCCCAAAGTGGACAAGTAGATGTACTGGGTTCAGTTTGGTACTGTATGATCAATTCCACTCATTAATTATTAAATAAGAATATATCCAGACAGAGATATAGAAAATATTTATTGTATAACAAATTAAACATCAAACTCGCTCCATACACAATACAAAGTTAACACTTTAGTTAAAATAAAGTAATATCTGCCAGTGAACTCTTCCTTATCCCCCCAACTCCCATGATGCATCTAACATGTTCTTTTCCATTCCTAGTCATTTCTAACCATTCTTTTTTTGTTCCTAGTCCTAACCTTTTCCCTATTTCTAGGTGGCCCTATCTCTATTTATACCTGGCCCTATCTAATACTTCAACAGACCAGCCTCTGGTTTTATATTCTTTCCACCATAAGCATCCCACATACACACAGCATTCTGAAGTCTGTGATTGGATAGCTTAACTCAGACCAGTGAAACTAATAGTTTAATCCTTCTTTACAATACTGTTTTTAAAATATAATGAATATAAGTAGAGCTACGAAGGTAGCAAACTGCCAGCAGACTGGTGGCTATCCAATGTACCTCTGCACCTTGCCTTTACAAATATAATACACAATTAACCCTAACACCTTTTTTCTTTTTTTACTTTCTGAAGCAAATACTTTCAAGAAAATATTACATCTTACTTTTTGATACATTCTCAAAAGTGGTAACAACCTGACCAGAACCTTTCACAGTGTTTACATAGGTTAACATATGTCCTTCTCAAAGCTGATCCAAGATACTTTGCCGACTGAAGCTGAGTGGCCACCAGTGCTACCTGTTATCCTAAACCATAGAATTTGTCTCACTCAAGAACCTCAGTGCCTATTTGCTCTGCAAGCCCATCTCCTTAGGGACTATGGTCAGTTCAAAATCTTTGTCAGCACAAGCACAGCTTGGAATATCCAGGTTGATATTATGGAAAAAAAGACAGTGGGTGAAGTCTGAGGACGGAGAAATCAAGTCTTCTCCTCCAGTCGCCTTCAGTGGTCTCACTTAATCAGAGAAAAGTGATACCAAATCTTTCCAGAAATGACATCAATCCTGATTTCCCATCATCTTCCCTATATAAGAAGAGCAATAGCTGGAACAACAACAACAACATCCGCACTACTTTCACATAGTCTGAGGCCAGTTATATGTCCAGGGTTGCAAAAGAAACACTAAAAACCTTCCATTTCTTTCCTTCTTTCTTTCTGCATTCTGTTTCAGAATCTATTACCACACAGCCTCCCTCCCTACCCAGGTATATACCCAGCTTCCATCTGTACACCCAAATTCTTTCTTTGATTCTACAGACACACACTATTTCCCAATTTTGCTCCCTAACCTACCTCCTTCCTTATGAGGTAATTACACAGGTAGAGAGCTCTGCAGAGTATTCTCCACTCCTGTTATTCCTTTCACAGCATTCTGGATAGTAAGGAAGAACAGTGGTGGCCTGCTGGCTTTTCTTGGGCAGGCAAGAACGGAATCAATCAGGATGGGGATGGGGGCAGACCAGTATAAGTAGCCACGGTAAGGAGAACAGCAGTTGCAGGCAGACAGGCAAAGACTATGGCAGGTAGACCAGGGGGTCTGATTCATCACTCCTCTTAATCCATCGCCAGAGACAAAGGTCTGACTATGGCTAATGGGAGGCCCAAAAATTCTTTGATAATTGACTTCAGGCACAACATCCTACGCACTTGTGGGGATTAGTTTCACTCCAGTAGAAAAGTTTTATTTCATTGTTTTTGGTATTTACATATAAATGCAATGCTCTTTGCACTGACAAAACTCAATTCATAAGGGCTCTAGGTCAAAAACATTTGCAGAAAAAAAAATCAGTGGATCTGACTTATAGCACATCAATAACTTTATAGTAACCCTGTTGACCTGGCCATTAACCCCATTCTACAAGGAAACTGAGGCCAAAGCCAGCCACTAGATCACACCTGAACATAACAGGATATCAACCCAATTGTCTGGATAATACGAAATCTTGCCCTAAATAACAATTCAGCAGCCATGGTACCAAGAATCAAAAGAACCAACTGGTCCAGGGTATGAAATGATTCATAATTATAATCAATTTATCCACTAGAATCTTTGGAAAGATTGTTCTGTATTATTAACACTGTTAAACACCATTACTGCAAACCACCTATGACAATTTTTCCCTGTTGATTTTCTAAACAACACATTGTTCTTGCATGGCATTTAGTTAAGACAGACCAGATCAAATGTCACCCAGACTGAGAAACTGCAATTATATAATGTTACTGATTATAGTGACAGACAGCTAGCAAAACCTCTTATCAGGTTCAGAAGTTCCAGTTTTATCTCCTAAAACATCAGTGCAGATTCCGGCAAGATCACACAGACAAGAAAAAAGCAACTGATACACACCAAAGTTTTCCAATACACATCACTTATCAGCCACAACATATCAGTTCCCTTCTTCTATTTAATCTGTTCAAGAGAAGTGAATCATGTTCCAGTAGCAGAACAAAGAATAAAGAATAAAACCCTGTTTCAAAAACAGCAATTTTCCGAAATAAGATGAAAACATGAAGGCAGACAGTAGCCTTCTTAAGCCAAAGATGGCTAACATGAATGGTGCCTCTGAAATAAAAAGCAGTTGGGGGGGGGGGGGAGAACCAGCAGTCTGTACGCCTTCTCTATAAATTAGAGCTTCACAGAATGCATTAAGTATCATAGTACCTCTGTGACTGCACTGCACATCCAACTTTAACATTTTTGATGCTATGGATTTGGACTCTTAGAGGAAAAGCACAACCCATAATTCACAAAAAATCCTGCATCTCCCTTTTACATGTTTCTTGACTGTCATTCACTTGACTGTCATCCCAAATGCTTTCTCTCTCTAAATAATTTTATGATTTAGGCTGTGATCTTAATACATTGACTAGGGACTATACCCCAGTGAACGCATTAGGAGTTAGTTCTAAATAAATATGTTTAGGATTGTACTGTTGAATAGACCTCACAGGCTGCAGCAAACTATCATGCTACCAATGTTCCCCAACCCCAGTAAGTTCATCACATTGGTTTAAGAAGACAGGCAAGCATACCAAAAACCATCCCCACAAATTATAACATTCAGTTATTTGATGTGTTATTATTTTTTCCCCAGTACATATTATCTGTATTCACATGGAGAGTCATTTCTTGCTGTTTACTTCCTTGTATAGTTACTGCAGAGATGCTATTTCCAGAAACTTTTTTTCTGTCACACCAATGTCATCAAAGGGGGGGGGATCTACTTTCTAAATGTCAGAATATGCCTTATTCTATTGTGATGACGTAAGAGATGCTCACTTCTCTGTAGCACACTTTGCATTCTGCCCGTTGTTTATTAAGCAAAATGCCTACCTTTGTTGGCAGTCATGATCTGCTGTGGTCCTGTGATGTAAGCCGGGGATTCGATTCGAATGCAGTTCTACCCTGTTTCAGTGCACGCAGTCTCTCCTCAACTTGAACACGTTAGCTCTCCACCCTCTTTGACCCAGCACAAGGAGTGCTGGCTGTTCTCCTCCAAAATAAAAGCCTCCTCTGCAGCTAGAGAAGCAAGACTTGTTCTATCTAGCACAGTCTCTTCAGTACAAGACTGGATTCAATGGAAATGTAGCACGTTTTCCCCAATAATCACATCTTTGAACAGAAACGTAGCAGGAACAATCAGAGGGATTTCGAGCCTGGGTTTATTTCCAACAAAATACTGAAAGGTCTAAGCAATTCAAATAGACATGGATCACAATACACCAATGTTTCTGTGTGTCCCAGTGTTTCCCTGCTGTTAATTCATTCAACTAAAATACTGTACATTCCAATCCTAAGGATATCAAGTTCCCAGCCACAATGAATTCAGGAATTAGAATCCTTTACTTTTTTCGAAGTCAAGATATGCAACTGAAAATATATGTGTCAAATTCAGTATCTTTCTTTAAATTCACTTGATATCTGTATTTTAGTGTTTGCTTTTCCCCAAAGAACTTTTAAACTGTATCCCACTGATTCTATGGTAAGATCCAGAGTAGAGACTGGCCTTCCTTCTGTACAATGAAAATCTAATCTGAATGTTTTTGTTTGTTATTTCACCACTGTTCTAGACACTTTGAAACATCTATAAACCATACATGGATTTTGCTCTTTCCTTTCCATCTTTCGATATTCGAACAAGATTCAATGTTGCCAAACAACCTAACAATCTTTGGTTTACCTGAAAGACTTACTGCTTCCCATTTGTTTTACTTTACTTGTTCTGTTCTATTCTGTGTATTTTGTATCTCTATATGAGCACAATGTGCTAGAGCATTTTACAACCCCTTTACTATTTTACAACTAACTCACACAGCCTACAAACAGGTTACCTTCTGCGCGTCTATCAGAAGTGCGATCAATACAGATATGGGCTTAAACTGGATTATTGTTCTGGGCTTTCAAAAAACTGACACTAACATGAGGCATAAGAGGAAACTCTGGCTGAATGCAAATCAAGTATAATACACCAAAGCTAGCACACAAGAAGGAAAAGGAACAAGAGGGCAAAGGCAGGAGAGGAGCATTCATCCCAGATGTCCATTCCTGGCTTCATAAAGCATAATTTATGAAGCACGGAATGGCTAGCTGAAACAGGTCAACCCATACCTCCCTATTTGCAGTTTAAGAGGTGCATCACCTAACTCTGTCATTCTACTTTTCACCATCATGGAATTCAAAACAGTAAACCTGGCATGCAGAGGGGAAGAAATCAGCCCAGATGGTGGGGCACATGAACGCCCTGCTTGCACATTCATGACACTGTACCAGAACACTCTCAAAGGTGAAACTCAAGTGAGCAAATCTTCTAGCAGCTGTGGATTTGTCCTTCAGAGGATGGGATGGAAAAGGTTTTTTAAGATGAGCGCTCTTGAAAGATTTGTGGGAGCTAGAATGCAAGGTTGAGAACTCACCACTATAGCTATTCCAAACACCCAGATTTCAAACAACTATACCTGAAGTATCTTGTACATGCTTCCCTTTCACTGGCCTGGGGATTAGCAGCCTTGTAACTAGAACAGTACCAGTTTTGAAGAGTAACTCATATTCAAAAGCTCCCTCTTCCTTCATCTTGCAACCAGTTAATGTTCCATGTATCATAACATAGCAACAAACTTGTCTTAATTTTTTTCTCCATTTTGAAAATATATTCCTAGGAAATGTAAGCATAGCAGAAGTGCATCTCACTAATTAAAAACAGCAGTTATAGAAAAATAAGTAGCCTTCCAAAAGCCTGTGGTGATGAAGAAGAAGCTCACAATTTCTGCTTCCAGAGATTTACAGATAGTTCATTATCACACGTAAAAAAAAAAAAATACACAGAATCATCGAGAAATCCAAGATGCAGCTTAGCTCCATTTTCCGGCTACGAGGGACTGAAAAGACCTTCTTGTAACCTAGCAACAAGCAGCATATCCACTAGATGAAATCCTCCTTCCTGTTATATAAAGTAAAGCCCACTTCAAGTTGCAATTTGCCCCCTCCAACTGGCATTTTGTTCATAATACTATTAAGGCTTAAAAGCAAAGCCCCCATGGATAAGAATCTTAAAGTTGGTATTTCTTAAGATCTATTTGAAGAAAATGCTGATGCACTACAAGAAAGGAGGGGGAAGGAGAAACTCCAAGAACTGAGACAGAGTTATAATATGTCCCTTTATATATGTAGCACAACAAAATTATTGACATAAAACTAATATACTTCACACTGAATTAAAGATCCCCATCTATGCAGTGGGAACAGTACTTCTGGGATTGCACAGTTGTAGAATTCTAACTACTCTGAGGCTGATAACATCCTATCATGGACTTTTAGGTGTCCTTTATTACAAAGGATATACTTTTCTTCCAAATACTGTTCTTGAAAAACTGAAACAATATAGAACTATTTGGGGAGGTTAGATTTTATTAGTCTATTGGATCTGGCCACTGGAAACCATGATCATGAACAGTCACAAATATCACTTTCTTTTCAGACTAAGATGCTCTGCCCAACCTTTGAAAATATAGACCTATTAAGACAATTTCATAATTTGCTAAGCAATGGTCCCACGTAAAACCAATTTAAGAGGGAAAGAACACTGTTCTTCATCATGAAATCACCTCATTTTGACAACTTGGGAACACCTCAATCATTCGCACACGTGCACATACACACATATACAGACACTGTATATGTGTCTTCATAGACTGAGGAATCATAAATTAATGCAAGTGAGAAACCACCTATGTTCTCCTCCACTAATGCTCGAAGGAAAGTTACTATTTCTCAGATCTGTCATCCCTTCAGCAAGGTCACCCTTAGTATCACAAGAATCCTCATTGAATGCAATGTGTGTGTGTGTTAAGTGCTACAGGATAGATCAACCTAACTGGCCCACTATATGAATATGAATGAGTAAGAATGAATACACTCCAAGAGTAACAGTGCAACCCTGTTGATCTCATCCTCCCCCTAGAACTGAAGCAACTGTTTTCAGGAAAGGAAAAGACATCAAACTGTCTGTGTCATGTATCATGCCAATTATGTATGGCAATGAACTTAAATATCGTTATGGAAGCCTAGGAGTCTTAAGGTGACCCTTAAAAGCCAACAACTATGTCTAATGGCAACTATATTTCTTCATTAAATAAACACCCCACTTCATTTGCTACCTGATGTCAATCAGAGCACTAAGAGGTTAAGAAAGTCAAGTTCAGAGTACTGTGCAAAGCTCCTTTCTGTATTTTTCAGCAAAGTCAAAAGTAACAGCATAACCAGTAACAGTATAACCATAAATATGAGAAATCTACATATCACAACTTAAAAGGCAGTGGTGTAAAGTTTTTGTTGTTGTTTTGTTTTTACAGCAGTTACAGCAGTTCCTTCACCAAAGGGCCCCTTGAATGTGTTATACAGAACAGTTTCCCCCAATATAGTATTCTCCAGAGATGTTGGAATACAACTGCCACCATTCTCTGGCAGCCCAAAGAAGAAGAGTGAAACAAGCTATAACCTAACACATCTGAAGGGCACCCTTTCTCTACACTGATTGCTGCCAAAACAGCATCTAGTCAATACAGTTCATCACAGCACTTTAATCATTGTTAACTCATAAGCTACTACTTAAATATGTATTTAAATTATTATTTTATTTTATATCATCATCATCATCATCATCATTATTATTATTTAAATATTATACCAAACACCAATACTGCATAGAATGTAGTTGTAATTTAGGTAAGCCTAATCTAATAATTAAAAGTAGTTCTTCAGCAATTTAAACACTTTTCTAAAAAAAAAACTACAACAAACATCCATTTCATCCAGTCAAATTAATGGGCCCCAAATTAGCTATTATCTGATCTTCCCTTGCTACCTCTATTCTGTCCACTTGATTATAAGCCTACAGAAAGCCACTGTTCTATCTTTCAATATCACTATAGTACATGGAAACATTACAGTTAACAAAAACAGCTTTGCCCATTGGTTTCCAATGGGATTTGAGCACAAGTTGATTTGCATTAAGTCTTTCGTTCCTAAGAGGTCCCTATAATTGTCTCCGTAAAATTGTAAAAAGGGAATACTACCACTCTCCATGCCCCTCAGCCAGAACCTTAGCATGAAACTATAAGCTGCATTATTAGATTCCAAATAAGATAGCAAATCAATCAATCAATCAGTCAGTCAGTCAATGCAGGGTTTTGTCAGAACCTCTAAGTAGAACCTTAGATAATTTCATGTTTAAGCATCTTGGAACTTTAAAAAAAACAAAAAAACAACTCAACTATTATAAGCTCAGCGTACAGTTCCTAAGTATCTGATGCTGCAAAGTTGCTGAAGCTAAGCAGCTGTGAACCTGATAAACAGATGTTTGATTTGTTTGATAATGGTGAACTACAGCTTGCTGTAACACATGAAGTAACTAATTTTTAAAAAGCATGCAAAAGAAGAGTAAGGAGAAGATATATGAAAACAGAACTTGTTGCTGAAGCAACAAAAAAATGTATCATGGTTGCGTGTAAACAGACTCTACCAGACATTTCCCCCCTGCAACAAAGTATAGTATCACCAAACTACTAAGTGACTGCATTAGGAAACTGTGATACTCACATGTTACTGCTTGTAACAAATCAGTATAACAAAACGGAAAACACACTACTTTTCTGGGGTGCGTCGGGAGGGAAGAGAGCAAGTGAAATTTCATCTTATTTGAAAGACAAGAGAACTAACAACATCTGTACTCACCACCTGATCCCTGGATCATGGTTCCTGATTTCTGAACCTCATCGAATTTTGTAAAAATGATGTTCAACCTGATTTGTAAAGGAGATCATATCAGAATTGCAAAAACTCTACTGACATCAGACAGCACATGCTCGTAACTTTAATTTTAATGGGAAAAATTAAAAGTTCTTCATTTGTATTTTATTAGTTAGAGCAGTGGTTCCCAAACCCTGGTTCTCCAGGTGTTTTGGATTCGGCTCTCAGAAGTCTCAACAAATTCGGCTGAAGTTCAAGGTACCATTGTGTTAGATATAGATGGAAAATGGTAGAAAGTAGACAAAGATTTAATGGTTGCTGCACCTAAAGTGCTTGTACATAAAATGTGAGTTATATTTCTTTTACAGATAATGTTTAGTCTGTTGCTCAAGCAATGGTTTTCAAACCTACAATATAATGTTCAGGGCATGTTTGCTTTTTGTTGAATTTGACTGTACGAATTTTCTTAATTTGGTGATGGTGGCTATGGGCTACCTCCAAAATCAGAGTTAATGTGCTATTTTTTTGGAGGACATGAGTGGAGGTGTACCAGTGCATTCATGTCCTGCCTGTGGTCTTCCCATAGGCATCTGATTGGTCACAATGGACTAGTTTGTGGAAGAGAATGATAGGCCTTCAATCCTATCTGCACCGACAATTCAGCAAGGCATTATCGTACCAAGTGCTGATTTGCTCCAATTTTTTTTACACTATGGATCAGGCCAATTGTGGAACAGAATGCTGGAAAAGGCAGGTTTTCAATCTCATCCCCTATGGCTTTAAAAAAAAAAAGGGAAATGCATTCTAATTAGTTAAATGCACTCTAATAAAATCACACCTTCGACTTCTACTTTTAAAAGTAATTAGCTGCAATCCCCCAAAGTAGTTAATCCGAACTATAAGGAAATTGAGAAACTGGAAATCAAAATTAAATTTAAGAGTATCACTTTAACTAGTTATAAGAAGAGAGACATCTGAATGCTACAAGATGTTGGGCTTTGGTATAAAAAACACTGTCTTCCAGTACACCTCAGAGCACGTGGCAGCAGCTTTAAACACCATGTGAACCATAGGACATTCCTCAGCCACCATGAAACTAACTTTAAATTACGGCTACACTGGAAAACATGTAAAGTTACCCTAAGTTACCATAACGATGCGATGTAGTTATAGCTTTATTGTTGCCAAAGGAATTAACTATAATTTGTATTATTGTAGTTACAGTTTTATAATTAGCTACTTCCAAGCACTGGGACCCAGAAAATAAAAAGGAATGCATGGAGTTCTTAAGATGCACTGATTTCAGCAGAAGAAAGAGAAAGGGACTTCAAAGCAAACTAAATTCTTCACTTACCGAGACTGTGGCAATCCTTTTTTGCTGAGATCTGCTCTTACACGTTCACCTACGTGTCTGTAGATTTCTACTAAGCTATTTATTGCTGCATCACGAACCTAAAGATCCAAGAGAAATAAATGGGAGAAAATGGTTTTCTTGCTACTTGCCTTCAAATCATTTCTGACTTATAATGATCTTAAGGTGAACCTATCACAAGGTTTTCTTGGCAGTATTTGTTCAGAGGGCGCATGTCTTTGTCTTCTTTTGAGGCTGAGAGAGTGCAATTTGACCAGTGTCACGCAATGGATTTCCATAGCTGAATGGGGATTCAAAGTCTGGTTTCCAAAGTCATAGGCTACCACTCAAATCACTATACCATGCTGGCTCTAAAAAAGGTTTTACATACATCTATAAATGACAGCCCACAGTATTGCTCTAATAGCTGCCATGATTAATACCAAAAGTCTAATCCAAGTTTTCTAGCAGGCCAGCATGATTAACATACATGAGTTGCTATGGACTCTGCTACTCAAGTTCTTGACAATCATATTTTCCATGGCTCTTGCTACATTGCAAACTTATCATTCAAAACCGGTAAATTTCTAAGCAAATTTCAAAGCAAACCAACTTCAAATCCCAGATTGTTTTGCAGCTTTAAGGTAAGTAAGGAGAACTATATGAACATAGAGCTTCACTCACACTCCAACATAGTACTAAATCCTGCTTTTGTAGTATACATGAGAGAGACTACAGTAACTAATGCTTCCCCCCACATTTCTATTCATACATATCTTTTGTATACAGGTCAGGACATCCTGGAGAAATGTGGCAACAACTGAAAGCCATGTATTGAATGACAATTGCACTGCCACTGAGGGAAGTTTTTGTCCCCAAATGGCCAGCAGTGCCCATCAAGCTTCTGGAGGTGCTGTTGGCCATTTTGCCACATTTAGGGACATTTTGGGGGCCCTCACATGCTTCTCCCCTGTGCAGACCCTTTTCCAAAAATCAAAGTGATTGTCCAATCACTTCTTGTTTTAAAAAAATGGTCTGTACAGACGTTTGAAAAAGTGAGCAAGGACCCAGAACACCTGAAAATTTGGCAAAATTGCCAGTACCACTGTCTTAGAAGCCCCAAACCCTTTGGGACCTGTAAGGTGTGGAAATGGCAATGTGCAGTAGTACACCTCCACTCATGTCCATTACACCCCCTCCAACCCCACCTGTTGCCCCCCCCAATGATTCAGTGGAACAAACTGCTAAAGGGGCAACAAATGGCTAAGACAGATGATAATAAAGTGAGCAAGTACAACAATCCCGCTCTCCATACAGACTTAAAGGCACTATCTGTGTGAAGTACTCTTCTCTTTTCCAATAACAATCCATCAAACATTTTGCCTGTGTCATTTCCCTACGTTGCCTTACACACTCTTCATATTACTCACTGCTGCTGTCAAGGCAAAGAAACAAAATGGGTAAGTCTGATTAATCCTAGACGAAATGACATGGGGTGAGAAGAAAGAGAAAAAAACTCAATGACTACTTATAATTGTTGAGGACAAGGCATTGAAGCTTCTCACCCAGTTATAAAAACAACAGCCTCTTATCCTCTTACACAGAAGAATCTGGTTAGTATTGAGTCACATTTGTAATACAAGCACGGTGACAGATATTTCTGTGGTTATGTGATTCTTTCCTGATTTACTTTATATACCTGCCACACTGACTAAGTATGTTCACAAAAACCCTGAACTTCCCAAGTGTCAAACAGCCTCTTATTTAAGTACTAGTCTGGAAGCCATGACAGGTGTGTGAATGGCTAGGCAGAGGAGAAACCCAGCATAAAAACCAAACTGAAGGACAAAGGAAAAAGTTTTTCTTCTGCAGCCAGCAAAAAAATACATGTGGCTGCTGCGGTCCTCACCCCACCTCTGACAGCTACTAATGTTGTTCTTTTAGGGTAGTTATGATTGTGGTATTTTTCACCAGCCTGCTGTAAAATAGGCAAGGCATGATTTTCATCACACATAACTATTAAAAGCAGCATTTTGATCAGGAATAGGAAACTTGTAGCCCTCCACATGCTGCTGGTCTGCAGCTCCCATCAGTCCTAGCCAGTCTAGCCAAGGGTAAGGGATGATGGGCATTGCAGTCCAACAGCTGGAAGGCCAAAAATTTCCTCACCCCAGTGTACAAGGTCAGCTGAAGACTTGTAGTAAAGGAAAGACCTGGACTTTGTTAATCTTTCAGATAACTTTAGGGTCACCCTGTCTCCCAATGGGAGAAAGAACCATTCCCATCCCATGCTCATTTCAGCTCATTCCAGAAGTCCCAGCCATGTCAACTAATGGTAAGAGATTGTGACAGCTGTATTCCAAAATATCTGACAAATGTTTTCTACCTCTCCTATAGAGACACCTGACAATCTACTTCTGGACTACCAGTTTAAATTGGATTTTCTTGTTGGTCTTCCTCAAGTCAGATTCCTTCTTTGGTTGAAGTTTAGCAATGTAGCACACATGCCTCCTGTCTGACGTACATAAGATCTCAAACTCGGCCCCCACTGTAGGCTCACATTATGATCCTGAGGCATCTAATATCCTTCCTTTCATATATTAAACTTTTTTTATTCATAGATGTTCAAGGAAGAGCTCTGTGTAAGCTTGTATACAGGATTGTGGACATTTTAACAACAGGTATGATTTTAGTGATTCTATGAATATGGTTATAAATAACATGGCTATCCATCTTTGATCAGCATTGAAAATAATTTTAGCAGGGGGGCTTCAACTTAAAAGAAGATTAAGACAAAAAAAATGCTCCAGAATTACACATTAAAGTATTCAACAATAACAAGCAGCAACTCTACACCTAACATCTCTTTCTCCAACCTCACAAGAGCACGGACTTCTTTATTCAACCACCTACTCTTTCCTTTGCTGTTCCTCACAGGTCGAATCTTCACCCATCCTGCCAACCTTCCCCATGAGGCCTCTCTTTACTTCTTCCATCTCAAACCGATTCTGTCATATCGTTCCCTTTTCTACTCTCTTGGCCCAGCAGGGCTCAAGGCCCTCTCTGTCTCCACGGCAACAGCACAGAAAGGACAAGCACCGCGTTTCGAGAACAGCTTCTGCGGACCGGTGGGCCCCCAAACTACAGCGCAGGGGTGGGGAACGTCAGGCCCCGGCACTCAGTCCGGTCCGCTGGGGTCAGTCAGACGGCTGTGCCCCCTTCCACATGATATGATACAGCGGCTTCCAGGTTGCCTCTGCCACCCCATTGTGAACTGTTGAAATGCCTCTCCAAAAAAATTAGGTACCAGGAGCATGAACTTCAGGCTAAAATACGCTGGTATTTTTGGACTCGTTCTTTTGCCTTTGGCCCCAACACACCACTAGAATGCAGCCTTCAACAACTGCTCCGAAATTGAACTTCCTGAAGTTGCCAAACCGCACTTCCCAGCATTCCTCACCATCAACTATGCCGGCTAGGGCTGCTGGGAGCTGCAGGTCAACAAAATCTGGAACGTAACTCCCATCCTCGCTCTATAGGATGCAAGTGAACATAGGGGGCAGACCAGGTATGTGCAAGCATGCTTTTATGCACCTCCTCCCAAATAACTCACCTATACCTTTTCAACTGCCACTGTCTAAGAGTATAACTGCCCACTGGCAAGGTTCTGGAACCCGGACTCCTATTACTGGCCGTAGGCATTCCACCAACTTCCCACGGCAAGACGCAAACTTCCGGTTTTACAGAGCATTCTCCTACTTATCAAGGAGCAAATCATTTTTCCCAGCACACGCTAGAAAGATAGCTCTGAAGGTAAAAAGATAACAGCCCTCTCTATATGTGAAATCTGAAAAGGATGGAGAGAGGCATGTGGCAGTCAGTGGAGCGTGGGATCATACTGCTGGCCTCATTACAGGGACAACTCATGTATTCACAAGCAGTCAAACATGAAGGGGCCTTGTGTACACAGGAAACAGCAATTGCATCATATCAGTTTCTGAACCAGGTAACAGTGTGGCTTGTCATCATTTGCACATCACAGAGCATATCTGCTCATGTGTGCGATGCTTGGCTCATTCCTCCTCATCTGCCCTTCTTCCAAAGCTGAACACGAAAATGATGCCTGGGGGCTTCCCCTGTGTTACTCAGTCAACACAATATTTTTGTACCAAATTCCAAAAACAAGAATTGAAAACAAATATAAATGGTTTTACCGTACACTATTTGTAATTCTATCTGGCTCTTTCATATACACATACAAACATAGATATTGACAGAAACTGGAAAAATAATTTTTAAACTACAACTTGCCGTGCTGTCTCTAGGGGGCTCTATGAACTGCAGCTCCAAAAAATAACTTTTCTAAATTCTGGGTACTGATACGCCTAGAATTCCTTAACTATACCACTATTATAGAACTAACTGCTCTTGGATCACAAACAATGGGCACAATCCAGAATGTATTAAATTTAAAAACCCCTAAATTCTACTGTTGAGTCAAATAGGATTTTGTTGTAAATTAACATCCTGACTTTCACTCATCATGAGGACTAATGGATAAATAAAGGAACTAAAGAATCAGTGGAGAAAATCATGGAAGTTAGGTTGCCAGTTAGCTGATATAGACTAATTGTTGGTATAGCCCATACCTGACATATTAAGCATTCCTAGAGTACAGAAGTAAAACAAAAGCAGCATATACTTTTAGCCTAGCAAAGGCTGGTCTTGCAGAAGACAGTTTAAGAAAGAAAGTCAGATTAAAAACTAGCATCTTTCCCCCCATTTCTGTGTCCATCTCTCCAAGTGATTGCAATGGAGTTCACAGAGTTTGTTTCCAGAGCAGCACAATATATCTTATGACGCTTTAAACAAAAATCTTTCCCTCCTGTTACAATCCAGATTATACAGAAACTTTCATCACTGGGTAAAGAATTAAATATGTCATTGGTTTAAGTGAAACAGCTCACAGAGAAGGGGAAGCAAGTTGATCCTCTAAACGGGTGGGTAACTGCAAAGGGGGAAGTGACCATATTTCATTCACAAGGGATCCCAGAGGGCTGCAGTGCCACACCAAAGCCCAGACCCTTTACAATTTTTAAAATATTTTTCTTTTTGCCCTACCCAACCCCACCAAATTAGCTCAAAATGGTGCAAAATGTAGCAATTTTGCTCCTTTACCCCCCAACATAGCAAAGTGTCAAAACTGAAACAGGAAGTAAGCGATGTCACTTCTGGTTTCCAGTTCAGCTGATTTTGGAAGGTTCTGGAATGCATATAAGGTATATGGGGCACTTGGGTGGCAGGAGGAACAAAGCCATTTGGCGGGGTTCGATAAAGATCACCTGGTAATTATTTTAGGGGCTCTGGTGCTTCAGGAGGCACATTTTGGGGCACCAAGGACTGCATGTGGCCCATGGGCTGCACTTTGCTCACCCCTGCTCTAAAATGTTGTAACAAATGCTGAAAAGACCCAAACTTACAGTTAAGGAAGTGCCAAACTGAACTCTTAACAAACTTGAGTTCAAGAGAATTACTCTATTGTTTCTAATTTTCTGACTCTATATTTTATGCTGAAGTCTTTATGAAAAGCATGACATACCAATACTTGGGGAAGGGAAATTCTACTGTTTGGGCGTAGAGACTCAGGAATCTGGTCAAAAGACCTAAACTGTAACTGGCCTTTACATTTTCAGAAAGGAAGATCAGCCATTCCTTATTTATCCCAGATATAACCTAGTATCTTGCAACGCCTGCCAGTTATTCATTCATTTGCAAATCTCCATGTTGAGAATGGTTCTGAACTATAATGTTCATAGCCATAATATCTGGCCAGGTTTGGGGGTTTTCAGCTTCTTCTTTCTTTTTGTGTGGTTTTTGCATCTTTGGGTCTGATGAAGAATTCTGGAGAAACGGAAAGTTTGCACATTTGTGTGGCAAGTTAATTGGTCCTAATAAACATATTGTACAACTGTGGATTGGGAAGCGCGTCGCCTTGTGGACCAATACAGCTGTCTTTATTCAGTTATTTTAGGAAGTAACTCGACAGTAGACTTTAAAAAAAAAAACCTGCATTTCACATTTATTAAAAAATGAGCTGAACATTTAACCTTCCCATCTATAAATATAAGCCGGCATTGTAGGCAAAACAATGGTTTACTGTAACCAAGTAACCACATATCTAATTAATATGTCCACTGTCATATGTGGTTTTAATTTCTTAAATAGCTGCCTTCCATGCTATATCAGAAGCGACAAAATTGGAGAATACCCAGCAGAATCACAGGAACTAGGCTCGAGGTTTTTATGTTAGCAGATGGTCAGGAAAAAAAAGGAGGCTAGTTCACATGTGTGTTTTTTCTGCCCAGCAAATGAAATGAGATTCTCAGCTTCAGAAATTTCTGCAGTTAGATTTCATATCACCCCTGAAGAAGGCCACAGAAATATACATAAGCCAATAGGCACTCGACTTCTTCTAAAAAAAAGAATTACTGAGGTTACTTAATACGTATACAGTTGGCCTTCCAGAGCTGCAGGGGTTTGTTTGCAGGTCCCCCTGCAGATGCCAAAAACCACAGATGAACACATCCCATATTATTAAATGGCGGCAACATCATATGGACGCTTCAGCACGTCTGTGTTCACACTGCTGCCATTTTATATGTAGGACATGACAATCAGTGAAAATAGCAGATCTGAAGCCCCCAAATCTGGAAGGTCCATTGTACAAACAGAAAGTCTGTTGCCCTTCAGTGCTCAGGGCAACTGGCCACTGGGATCAAGTGTTCTTCCAAGCAAGTGTGGGAAGCATACTTTACACAATCACTCTTTCTCTGGCTGATGGCTGCTACCCAGCTATCTTCCATTTGACATGATGTTCTTCCTAAGGCGTAAGGAGTGCAATCTTTCCAAAGTCCTTGGCTCCCTGACTGCTGGCAAAGACCAAAGCATGCTTTACAAACTTCAGCATCCTTTTTAAAGAAGAGCCCTGTGAAGCTTGAAAGCTTACACATTTTCATTGGCAAGAGTTGGCCTAATAACAAAAAGGTACTGGCTTATGCTTTGCCGTTTTGAAGAAAACACAGGTGTTTGCCCACTGAAGACAAGAAAATGGTTCCTACAATTGTTTCCTGCAATTTCCACCACAACATGAATGTTCATGTTGCTCACAATATTGAGAATCCACCCTGTTTATTTATGTAGAGTTTTGGCCCTAATGGGTTATGAGATAAGTATCTGAACAATACCTTCCAAAATACAAGGAGATGTGGGGCTATGGTAAAGCAAGGACTTCAAGAAGCCAGGAGGGTCCCTTTACTTCCATTTACTGACAGAAACAGAATAATGTATGCCACCAAACTATACACAGTTTTTGCATAATGTGGTACTCTCTCTCTCTCTTTCTCTCTCTCTCTATATATCATCCACAAAGTCTTTCTCAATAGAATGCGAGTCCTGACAGGCTCTAACAAGCTGGTGATGCTTTGAGTTTGTCACCTGTGGCCAACCACAAGCCTGTTATCCAATGATCAGCCTAGGAAAAGATGGAGGGGCTCATCAACAGAAAGTTAGTTATCAAGTAATGAATGACTGCAGCAGCTATGAACACAACAATGATGTGAAATGCCCTCAGTCTGCTTTGGTGCAGGGCCTACCTGCACTAATAAGATTAGCGATCATCAAGGTATATAGATAACTCAGATAGTTCTTGCGCTTCTTGGCTTCACACAATTGCCATGACCTAAATCCAGTACAGAGGCAGATGTTATAATGTGTAACTTGATTTCAAAGACCTGATTATCAAGTGAACAGCCTTCTGCCCTAGGGTGGATCTCTACTGTTTCATTTTGTAACACATTTCACACGAGGGCTGGGCACCTGTGTGTGGTCCAGGGGTCAATTTGCCCTATAGACAGCCCCCCTCCTTGGACCAACACTCCTTCCCCACAGTAAACCCGAATACCTCCTTTTTCCTCAAGAGTCCCTCTCAAAATGATGACCGGAAGAGTCAAAAAGTGGGGGTGGACTTGGAGGGCTTCAAGGGCCACTAAAGTGGGTTTCAGGAACCATATGCAGCCCATAGATCACAGATAGCCCACCCTGTTTTACATTATAGTCTATTTGCTTACCACTTCTGCAAACTCTCTCAGCACAGCTCTATACAATTACAGTTGGCCCTCCACATTCGCAAGGGTTAAGGGTGCAGGAGCCTCGCAAAAGTGAAAAAATCACAAATATCAAAATGTATGTGTGTCTGTGGCAAGGTGGTTGAGGCACTACGGGAAGAATGGGCACCTGGTGTCCAAACCAAGTCACAGAAAGGAGAGGAAAGCAGGGGGGAGGGCAGTATGGTGGCTCTGTACACCTTCTCTCTTGCCCACCTCCTTCCTTAGGTGCAGGAGAGCATCTGGAGAAGGTTTGTGGTGAGGAGGAAGAATGCAATCCACCTTTGCTGGCCAGACAGCAGCTAGCGAAGGGGGAGGAGGACCAGAGGGGGGTTCCCAGAGGGCTGTGCAGCCTGATTAGAGAGACCGAGACGGAAGGTTCCTCCAGAAAGAAAACACTTGATGGGAGCAGGGGTTGGAGAAACTGGCAAATAATCAAAACCTATGCCAGTCAAACTCACAAATGTGGGAGGGCAACTGTATTTGCAGTAAGTTTTTTTGTTATTCGAAGAAAGATGAAAAACAAAAACAGTTTTCCAAAAAGCGTATCAGTTTGCTCCAAAGGACCTCCATTCATACTTGCTACAAGCCGTAATTATGTAATAAAGGTGGGACATCACAACAAAACTGAATGGATATCCATTCATATAAGCACACAGAAGAGTGGCACTATGACAGAAAGAACAGGAGCACACATGATTACACTGTAAGTGCAATGAATGAGACATTCTGACGTGTGGCATTTCATACAAGTTTCCGCAAAAGATGAAAAACCTTCCATGCTAAATTTATGCCACAACTTTGTAATTATATAACATTTTTTTTAAAAAAAGGCTTCTCTATCTACCATAGTCATCCTTCTGCAAAGAAGAATATTTAAAAAAAAATATTTTGCTAAAAACTCACCTGGCTGTTTGGATCTCCAAGTAAATTACATATATGTGGCACAATCTTGCTCAGTGTTAAACTCTGAGCTCCAGATCTATAACAGACAGATGGGGGGCAGGGAAAGAGAAAAGAAAAAAGAGTACACTAATCAAATTTTTAAATATATATATATATATATGCAGGTTTCAAAATATGCTATAAAGCCCAACTTACGCATTGAGCGTTGCAATAAGGCAGAGGCAAATTCCTTCTCTTGTCCGGAAATTCTTGTGTTTGAATCCTCCCAAAATCCTGTCCCATACATACTGCCAGAGGGAGACAAAAAATAAATTAGTTTAAAAAAATGAAAAACAAACCCACAACATTTGCAGTTCTGCATTTCTTTATCCTGAATATCCTGTAGTCACAAGAGAAAGGTTTATGTGTATGCAGGTGTACCCACATGTACACTTATAAACACACATATACACCAATAGACACAGACATAGGTAACAGTGCGAACAGTCCACTATTAAACACACACACACATCAAAAGAGCATTTTTACCGAGTGAGTGGATGCAGCCTTTGTTTTACGTTTATGTGGCACACTCCTATCACTTTTACACCCTGGTCCTGTAGAAAGCTTTATCCTGACCATCAGTTTACAAGAAGGTAAGTACTCGTAGGTATAATGCCTAGAGCTAGAATTCAATGTACTAATAAAATAATGGTTTAAAATGCAGTGAGTCCAACCTCCTAGGATTGCAACAGGTGAACAGGAAATATGCAGTCTGAAAGGCATTTTCCTTTTATCATCTAGGAATGACTATTGCTTAGCAGATTTCAGTAGGCAACAGCCCCACCAACCATGGACTAACAGTTCTGCACAGAGAATGTCTGTAGGGGCAAGAGGTTGCAGGTGGAGATCAAGATGCATTTAATGGCCCAAATCTAAAGGTCATTTAATGCGTTTTTGCCGCTCACTGATTGAACAGTGGCGCACCACTGATGGTGGCTTTGTGAGTTCATTTAACAGTTTAAATTCTCGGTGCCAGTGCTTGTTCTAGAAATGCATTTAAAATCATTGGTATTTTAGCATCCGTTACACACTACATGCAGGGGCGAAGGCACAGGTAAAGCAAGCTGCAAAGCCACCCTACTGGCCAGGGACCACAGGTGGATTCCTCATCATGGTGGGAGTGAACCCACTCTTCGTTTTCCCAATATTCTATGTGGTACAGGAGTTCTCCCAGTGTTGCACTCCAACCACCTAGAGATTTGGCAATCGTAGAGACACCATACAACACGGCAATAAATTCAAGAGTGCATTTGCCACAACCATGGATCCACTGGCCACTCTTGCTGCTAACCCTGCCCCTGCATCGTGCAACCCACTAGGGCCAGGCTCTGTTCACCAAGCAGACATTGAAACAACCCCCCACAGTGGTGGACAGTCACTCTTCAGAAATCTGCCATGTCTCATGGACGTTACCGGTAAAGTTCAGCTAGTGACATGATTTCAAGGGTGGAACTACCAGTACAGCTCAACTCCATCATTTCCCTGAGCATGTACAACACCTGAAGGGGGCTTTACAGTAACACTGGACTCTCTCTTAATATCAAAGGAAATTGAGAGCATGGAGCTTAACATTTCTGCCATGTTTTCTTCCAGTCCTTAGTGGAAAATTTAAAAATACATTTAAAAAAAAAATGTTAAATTTAGACACTAAAACAAGATCTGTATACTTGTAACACTTTTTGGATATCGTAACGGTACGTATGTAGTTTCTCAGTCATATTGTTACTACATCAGATACATTTTTTCCCATGAAAACCCATGTAATGTTATTTTTTTTAAAAAAATTGCTATAAATGGTCCATGCATTTACTTCCTAACTACTTTCCTTGGAATCAAATTAAGATACTCCTGTTATTAGGGAATCATCACTAGTTGCTTTAGAAAAACAAGCAGTGATGCAAGATACAAGCGGAAAACAGATGAGGAATGTTGCTCTCCAGAAAATGTTGCCTCCAGAAAAATAAGGTTAATTGCTGAACAGTACTTGACAGAAGGCTCCTTAAGCTGCTGAGGACAATAACAGGAAGCATGGAAGAGAAAGGAGTTACTTACAAAGTAGAAACTTGAGCAAAAAGGGTTGAGATGATCTTCTGGTAGACAAGCCACACAACAAACAAATTGTTTCCAAGCTTTCTGCCTTGAATTATCAAATGCCTTTGAAGAGTGCTTGCTTTTATTAGATTCAATATTCGCTGCAGAGTTACTCTGTCTAATCCACATGAATAAACTGGTGGACTGAGGTCACAGAATTCTGGGCTGTACCACTTCAGAATACAGGTTCACATTTTTAAATGATCCCTCATACCTCCACGTAAAACACTGTTCCGTGTAGTAAATTAGGATATCAATGAGAGAACTACACAAATCTATTCTCACCAATACGTCTGTTTTCTATATGGAGGAAAAATTTTGTTTATCAGTCCTCCATCTTCATTCTGAAGTAGTACAACCCAAGAGAATTGTTATTTATTTCATTCTGCTTCTTGTTGCTCTGAATGCACAACAGCAGTTGTTTTCACCCTCTAGTGGTACTTTTTATCTTGTAGAAAAGCCCCTGACTTTCAACTCCATTCAAATAAGGAAAGTAGAGAAACACAGGTTTCTATTTTTAAAAAAAAAAATCCTCCAAACCTTTGCAAATAAAGGCAAAACAAACATTACAGAAACAAGAATTATATTCTTATACATTGTTAATCAATAATAAATTAAACACTGAAGGTCCATGGTAAGGTGATTTAAACAGATAATACAGTTTTTGTCCCCAATCTCTCACTGATACAGTACATTAATACCAAAGCAATCCATTATGGTGCCATTACAAAAGGCAGCCCATTGATTACCTCATCTCAATCAATGCTCAGTGTCTAGGCTTTAACCAAACATATTTATAGATTTATGCTTCTTAAACTATCTGTTGGGAGCAGGGAGGAAAGCAGCAATTTTCATTCCCCAATGTATGAGGGATTTGTACCACGTTTGTGCCCATTGGCTACAATTGCTTCTTTCTTTCCTGAATACTCTGCAGGAACTGGCAGTTGAGGTCTCATAGACCAGCACCATTCCAGAGACAACTGCTTTGAGGTGACATGATAGCCCATGTTTAAATATTTTAAGGGATGTCACGTTTTCTGCTGTTCCACAGACTAGGACATGGAACAATGGATTCAAACTACAGGAACAGAGATTTAACCTAAATATCAGGAAGAACTTCCTGATGGTAAGAGCTATTCTATGGTGGAATATGCTGCCTCAAAGTGCGGTGGAATCACCTTCTTTGAAGGTTTTTAAACAGAGACTGCATGGCCATTTGCTGGGGGTGCTTTGAGTATATGTTCCTGCATGGTACAAAGCTGGATTTGATGGCTGTTGTGGTCTCTTCCAACTCTATGATTCTATGAATACAAGTCCTGTATACTGCTGCGAAACTGGCCCACGATTAAACCTAAGAGCAGGATGCAACTGGGGCTGGGGTCTTGTAAAGACACACAATGCACTTATTTTTAAGACAGTACAGTATAAAAGAGTCAGATTATTTAAACCAATAGGAATATTTCCTAATTCCAGTCATACAGTAAAAATGTCTTGATTCTGACTCTGCCGATAACTTTAGTATTACTGTAATTCTGTGGCACCCCTTCGTAAGCATCCATTCAAAGTTATTTAGTGATGTTTTCCCACTGGTTTGCTCCTGCTGCCAACACAGTACTGAAGAAAATGCTACTGCTACTTTTGTGGTCAATGCTACACAGCCTGCAGCATGTGGCACCTGATAGATAGGTAGTGCCTAGTCTATCTGAAAAACACAATTTACTAAAGGATCACAACCCAACTCCACAACCCCCCTCACAAACTGTGCTTCCTATTTGGAAGCCTTTGTTTGTATGCTGCAGTTGGATATTTCCATGAACTCACCTGAGGACTAGCAGCTTGCTCCATGATTTTTAGCAGCAGTGCCTGATCCTGTTCTCTCACTGAGTCTTTTGAATCTCCCAACCTGTCAATTAAACTAGGCAGCACTAAAAAGATAAAGCAAGACTGATTAGAGAAGAGGGTGTGGGAAAGAGAGCTAGAAGTACAAACAGCTACTGCAATACATATATTTATACACACACAATCCTCTGCCTTTCCAGCCAAAGCCTCCCACATGTCTCAAGGTAACTTGAACGGTGGCTGGCAATCTATTCCCACGGAAAGAATAGACACTTGCTTTGGACAAGAGAAGTTAAAGACAAGTTTGCCTTATCAATATCATCAATATATTATTTGTTAAATTGCTTTAATATTACTTAACATAGCTATTTTAATTTAAACTGCTTAGCAACCTTTTTATATCAAATGATAAAGAAATATGTGAAAACAAGCTTCAAAATGGAAATACTAAGCAGAATTTCCAACTGAGTTTCCAGGCTGCAACCCTATCACTTCAGCTGCACACGTCTCAAAGGTGGAAGCAAACACAGCATCTTCTGACCTCTTGCTCCCGACCCATGGAAGGAAACACACCTCTCATCTTCTTTTGTATCCCAGTTTGCTCACAATGAAAAGAGGATTCACCAAGCCTATTACTGTAAATGTCAGAGCAGATTTTCACATGTTCTAGAAAGATCACAGACAATAAACTGGACTCCCAATCTGTAGCTCTATTTTACAGACTGTGAACAATGGAAAAGGTAACTGCTTCTCTGACAACCAGATCCCAGATTTCACACCCACTGCTGTTACAAACTGCTACGTCCTTATAACTATGACAGCTTACTTGTACATCTGGCTCTCTGCTTCATTCTCAAAATAGCATTTGCAGAGCACACAATCCAATACCACAAGCCATTTGGCTTAGGTTTGCCCCAAGAAACTTACCTGTGCCAATTTGGGCTTTAAATCTGTCTTGGAGCCGTGACACCAGTGCTGACAAGATGTCCAAGCCCAGCAGGACAACCTGCAAACAAAACAAAACAAAAAGACAGTAGGACTGAGTGTGAGTATGCAAAGTAAACAAAATCAGAGAAGCATAAAGGAGCAGGGTCTCCGCTACTGCATTAATTTTCACAATTTCCAAAAATAAGGTTAGTAAAAGATACATATCCTCCAACTGAAGTTTAATTTAATTCAGTAGTACAGTATGGTATGGCAAAAGTTGATAAGGAATTCACGAATCATTTTGTCTGTAAAGCTTTACTGCACAATTGGAATAAATATAAAAAATCAACCTACTGTAGAATACCACTCTGGGTTTCTCCCCGGGAGGCCTTTTTCGGCAGATTGACACAAATTTAACTGGCACAAATGGAATATAAGGTATAAGACAGACAAGGTACTGCGTATTTAATAGCAAGGACATTGCACGGTGCTCAGTAGCTCTTACTCCCAAGTATTCTCAGGACTGCACCCTTTGTGCAGGTTATGCCAATGCTACCACCTACAGCCCCTCCATTTTCAGCTGTAGAAAAGGCTGTAGCATGAATGAAATGCTGTGCCCTGTTTTGCCTCCTCAACATTAAATGAGTGCTTTCAGATCCTGTTCAGTGAACTGACATGAAAAGACAGGTCTCTATGCCAGACTGAGTGGTTAATTGTGATTTAATTAAGCTAGGAAGGATGTAAGTGCTCAGGAAGCAAGATGCTAAAGGGGAGGGAGAGACTTATCTAGTCTCATATTTTGGTTTTGGCTGCAAAACTATGGGTTAGCAAGTTGGGAATTGAACTCACAAGCCAGGATGAAACAAAAATGTCACTTAATTGATGATTCAAGATAAACGTCACTTAACATCATTTCATTTCGAACATTTAGACACACTATATATAAGAAAACCGAACACAGGGAACACTAGTTTGTAAACTCAGCAGCTGGTCATACCAAGCGTGTTCACAGTTATCTAAAGTTAAACTCACTGGGTAAAATTCTACTTTGCATGAGTAGAAGCTCTTGCAACACAGCTTTTCCTTCACTCACTCCCCTCTGCAAACACCCTTCCCCTCTGCAGAACACTGTGAAGGAAGCTCTGACAGGCAGCAGTAAGAGGTGGGAATCACGAAACCAAAAACCTTGTATAAGCAGCAAGCATTCTTCCACCAGATTTGGTCAATTACTCCTTCAAATAGTAGTTCAATAAGAAATAGTGCACAAAGTTCTCTTCAGGGCACATACTTGGAGCTGCCAGTGAAGAGGTGAAGGAAAAGAAACATTGGATGAGCTTGATCTTCAGCTCACATAGAGCCATCTTTTACCCTGTCCGTTTGAACCTATATACACCACTCAAAACAAAAATGAAATCAGGCAAGTCACAGCTTCTGAGACTTTGCTTTCCCTCAGTTATATGGGTATGGGTATAACATATGGGTATGGGTATAACATAGGTCTACCTTGCCATGTTGAAGTGGTATCTATGTGCTGTGTAAAGTGTGTATTACCAGTAATAACAAAACATAACACATTACCCTATGTGTACTTTATTACTAACAGAAATACTACAGAAAATAAGTATCAAATTACTGTGTTAAATTAATAAGTGAATACAGAGCTTAACAAGAAAAAAATACAATTTATGGACTAGTTTTTGAACAGGAGCAGATGCAAAAGAAAGGGGAAATGCTTTCCAATTACCTCTTTGCTGGATTTCCAGCTTAATTGTTATAGTAACATTATAATAAATTCAGGGGTTTTACTTTCATTCTGTCTTATCACTGATGTTGTTCCACAAAGCAATCATACCAAAATATTTGCATCTGACCTGTTTTTCCCCTGTTGATACAGTTATTGCAAATATGTTTATTATCATTTAATTTTTTCACATGAATTGCAAATAAATACTGAGAGTATGGTGCAACACAGGAAGTTTTAAGTATCCCTGTTTATTGTTTCTGTGCATTATAAAACCGTTATTCAAACCTCAAAAGAAATGTGGCAGATTTAATTTAGAAAAATCACTGGATGGCTAATTTATGTAGCTTATATCCTCAGAGGCTTCAGCGCAAATCACTGCCCTCTGAGTGTTATGTGTTATGACACATAATTACTTCGAAGCATTTATTGTTGTGCCGTATCTAACGTTTGTATCCCGCCTTTCATTAAAACCAAAAATGATCGATCTCTACCAAACGGGAGTTAAAAAAAATTAAAACCAAAACGGAAAATAAAATTATTAATATAATGGCCATAATTTAAGCCACTGAAACTATCTCAGTCATCACTAATCAAAACACTTCAAAAGCCAAGATTGAAGGAATTTGGCTTCACCTCGTTCCTAAAAGGGTGCTCAGTGTACAAGGTGTGGGGATATCCTTCCCAAAAATACCCAACATATTTTGCTGCGAGGACACCAATTTAGCTCTCTGGAGCATTTTGACTACAACTCCCACAATCCCTTGCTCTTGCCCCCTGCTCCCCGAGGCTTCTGGGAGCTGCCCAAGAGCTCTACAGAAAGAAGGTTCCTCGCCCGTCTGTAAGAAAAGTAACTATGTCCGCTGGCCTTTCCGTTTGTGCGGAGGAGTCTAAAGAGCCTGAAACGGGCTGCCTCCCCCTCCTTAAAATCTAAAAAAAAAAAAATGCCAGGAGTAGCACAAGACAGCGCTTCCTTTCAAAAACGGAAAGAAGCACCCAGCCCGCTGCTGAAACACCCCCACCCCGTCCGCCGTCTTTCCACGCCCCATATGCAAATCCAGAGACCAAATACCGCGGTGCATTGTGGGTACGGTCTAAAATCTCGAAAAGAGGGTAACACGCGGCCGGCTTCCGAGCACACGACAGAGCGGCGCACACACCACTGTTCTGTCGTCCCCTCGATTCGACACAACTGTACAAAACAGCCAATCCCGCCAACCGCCCCAGGCACTCGCTGTGACCTCAGGGGGTTTCCTGTCCCTCTCCCTAGATTGCCATGACGAACTTTTCTCTTAGCCGTCCTTATCTTGGGGTTGCGCTACTGTTCAATGAACGCTTAGTGAGAACAGTACTGCTGACACCTGCACAACACATACGCATCCCTGGGGCCTCGGCCCCATTGAGGTGCAATTTTTGGAACCTTGCTTTTAACGCACCTACACTCTGCGGTGATAAAAATATACAGAACTTACAGTCTTTGCAATGCAACCACTATTTTTCGGAAGTTCCACTAGAGGGTGTGGGAGACCCTTAATTCATCCTTTCCAGAAACGTTTCGAAAAATAGCTGTTCGGAAAGCCCAGAAACGCAGGGCGTTTATAGAAAAAAAATGCACGCCGATAGGGTCAACTGGTTCAAGCCCTGACAATCCAGCAGGAGAGTCTGCGCTGGAACCGAAGTAGAAACCAAAATGAGGTGGGAGCGTGAGGGAAGGTTGCGTCAAGGTGCAAAGGTACCGCAAACGCCAGCTTGCGACACATCTCATTTAATTGCCATTTCTTGCATTTCTAACAACATCTGGCAAACGAGGGAACCTGGAGGCTTGTCAGGCATGGGCCGATCATTCGATCCAAATGCATTACGATATTAACACACAATGCAGGATGGACTTAGCCTGTTACATTTGCATGGGCAGAAAAACAGTGATGCCTGCGAATAACTCTGAAACTGAGCAATAAAAAATGGGTGTGTCGGGGGGGGGGGATGCTGCAACCCGCTAATCAGCCTTGGACAAAACGCCCATTATTAATAGGGGAAAGGATTATGACCCCACTTTACAAAGGCCGGAGAACAAAATTACTTTGAGGTTTGGGAGGCCAGGCAAGTAACATATTGAATTTTTTTTTTTTTTAACAAAAAATGTGTTCACTTCTTACTGATCATTCTAGCTTTTGTTTTTTTTAAGCAGCATTCAAGATTATTTTTAAAGATCTCCTGTTTCCTCATTATTTCACTATCTTGTTACAGCAGCGTGATACTCTTATATTTGTTTCTTTGGAAATTTAATGGAAGGGAGCCACTATTCACAAATTTGGGCTACATGGGATTTACTATTCCAGTTATGGCAGCTTCATACCAATTTAACAGTCATGGCTCCATCCTATGGAATCCTGGGATTTGTAGTTTTATGAGGTAATGCGTATCCCTTGCTAGACAGCCCAGATGGGCTCATTCCTCTGAACCCCAGCACTAAAGAGGCTCTCTAGTTGAGAATTCCAAACTATGAATCCCAGGAGTCCTTAGGGTACAGCTACGGCAATTAAACTACTATCAAACAGCTGTAACTGTGTAGTATTGACACAGTATTAAGAGAAACAATCCCTGGGAATTTTTTTTCCTTTAATAACTGGCAACTTTTTTTCCCCTAGATCCATTTAGCAGATTACAAAGCAGCCCACCCACCCAACAATCTGGTTACTGTTTCCTTACAGCACAATCTGGTATATGCCTAATCAGAAGCAATTTCCACTGAATTCAATGGGACTTATTCCCAGGTAAGGGGAGCATGAGTGTGGTGCCAGTAAATTTCTTTCATAAATCTACACCATTTGTTCTACTGAAGCAAATAATAATAGAAATTCCAGTTGAATTTTCAAAGCCAACAGTAAAAATGTGGCCATGAATATCACAGCTGGGCAACTGTGGTCTTACACAATGTTTCTGGCCTACAACTCACATCAGACCTGGCCAGGATAGCCAATAGTGAAGGATGATGGGGGGTACAGTCCAAAGACATCTGGAGGAGCACAATTTGCCCAAATCCGCCCTGTGTGTGCCTACAGACTAAAGTGCATTTCCATATATGAGGTATGACAGTTGTACAGCCTGTCAAATAATATTAAGCTGCAACTCCCAGCAGTCCCAGACAGCACAGACAATGGTGACGAATGCTAGTACTTACAGTTCAACACCATCTGCAAGCCAACAAAAATCCCACCCCTGCTACATACGAAGCAGGATGAGCTGACAGAATGAGGTTATATATGTGTATAATATACAGGATGGAAATCAATGCAGTTCACAACTTAAAACAAAATACAGCTAAGAACCAATCATAATACTAAAAACAGTCTCAAAATGATCACACAAGCCATCCTATTTTTTAAAAGCACTAACGTAAAACAATTTAAATGCATTTAAAATAACAGAATAAAAGCACTGCATCCCCAAATTAAAAGATTCTTCTGCTTTAAATAAATTTTTTAAAAAAGCCTTCGCCTGCTCATAGAAGGAGAGTAAAAACAAGGCCACCCTAGGCTTCCTGTGGGAAGGAGTTCCACAGCCTGGAGCAACCACCAAGGAGTTCCCCGCCTTATGGGTACTCACCAAACATGTCTGAGATGGTGAAGCTGAGAGAAAGCCCACCTGCGAGGATCTCAGAACTCAGCCAACCTCATACAGGAAGATACATAAAGACACATACAAGCATCCAGCGGTACCTTTTAGAACAATTAGGAGAAGGACTTTCTAGCACAAGCTTGTGTGAACTCAAGTCTACTTCATCAGATTGATCTTAGTCCACAAAAGCCTGAGCTAGTTATTTCTTGTTCCCATTTAAGTCTCAAAGTTGCAGACATATTCTGTTTTTTAATGCTAAAACAGACTAACATGGCTACCTCTTGGAGCGCTGACACATAGGGAAATATAGTCCTTCAGATACTGCATATAGGGCTTTATAACTCTAAACCAGTACTTTGAATTGTGCTCAGAAAAAAACTGGAAGCTGTTGTAACTGGGGACTTGCATGTTCTCTGTGAGTAATCCTAGTCAACAGACTGGTCACTGCTTTGTGGACCTGCTGAAGTTTCCAAACAGTTTCCAAAGACAGCTTCAGCCAGAGGGTGTTACAGTAATCCAAATGCAACATAAAGCATGGGATCAACATGGCCCAAGCAGGTATCTCTAGGAACAGGTGAAGTTGGTACACGTCACAGTTGTTGTTGTTGTGTGCCTTCTAGGCATTTCTGACATACGGCAACCCTACGGAGAATCTATCACGGGATTTTCTGGGTGTGAGGGTGTGTGTCACGCCCAACGCCGCCCAGTGGGTTTCCATGTCTGAGCACGGAATCAAACCCTGGTCTCTAGGACCGTAGTCCAACACTCAGACTGCCACACCATGCTGGCTCTCACCTCACAGTACTTAGTATATGTGGAGGGTACCCTGTAGTCCAGTGTCATTTCAGTCGTAAAACACCTCTTTCCAAATGGATGACCAACACAGGAGGATCCAATACAGCTCTTTGCTTGCTTGGCTGACTTCTCATTTTACTGAGTTTTGCTTCTTATTTGTAATCAAAAGGAAACATTCGATAGAGGTTATCTCCCACCTGCCAGTCCATTTTACCATGGCGTTCTGCTTATGTAGACCTGGACCTGGCTTGCCACCCACACAAGTCTACATACTGACCAAACAAATTATTTCTTGCTGGATCAGAAACAAAGCTTTGTGGCCAGGACTCTGCTCCTGTATTTTTATCTATGGATACAAACTGTACTTTCCCAGATAATGAAGTTCACTGGCTGACCCTGAACCTGTCACTCTCTCAGCCTCGCCTATCTCAGAGGACTGCTGTGAAGAAGACAGCCGTGAAGGCTGCCCTTGGCTTCCAGATAACGTTGGACACAATGACAGGTAAATGTTATACCACCATGCCAGGAACCAGAACAACAACAGATTGGATTACTGCCTCTGGCATAAGTAGCAATCCTAAAAACTGCAGGATCTTAATGATTACTTAATCTAATTAGAAAACAAGGCTTCACTTGGCTGTAGAATTCTCCTGTTTTTTTGTGGGCAGGAGGTACCCACAAAATCTTTAAAGTATTTGCATTTCATGGCCTTTAAGGAGCCAAGAGGCTTTCTGTTGTTTTTGCTACAAGAGACAAAACAAAGCTATCCTGTTTTAAGAAATTAGACTCTGGATTATTTGTTTCAAGCAAACAAACAAACAGAGGATGTTCTAAAGTTGTGGTGTCTCAAACAATAACAAAACACAGACAAACACAGACGTGCCCAAGGTCTGTTGTATAGCTGTTACTTTAAAAATGCAGTCCTTTGGAAGATAAAGGGCATGGTTGTTCCCAGGCCTGCCAAAAACTACAGAGGGCACCAGTCCAAGTTTAGACTCCTAGGGATCATGTGGGACATCCAGGAGCCCAAGGAATTACCTGACAAACTAAGCGCAAACACTACTCTGTATTTCTGATAACATTTATTTAGAAGATACCTTAGACCATCTTAGGAAAGTGTGAGAAAAAATGGGTCTCTTGAGAAAATGGTAAACATTATGTGCGTGTACACACACCAGGACTCCTAAAAATCACAGAAAAGCAGGCAGACCAAAGTAACAGAATCCAGCAGGACTAACAAAAACACAGCTAACAGCCACTTTACAGCACATGCTGGAATGAATGTCTGAGCTAACGGCACAGTCTTTATGTGGCACCAGGACAACAGCCAGCTTGGCATCAGATAAATTTCCTTGGGAAGGGTGACAGGACAGAGAAGTCCCTGTCCATATGGGTCACGGCCTGTTTCACTTCAAGGGACATCAGGAACCCAAAAAAAGGCCTCTGAGGACAACCTGTGCCCTGCTTGCTCATCCATGGTAGAAGGCAGTTCTTCAAATAACTGTCAGGTCACAAGAGTTACCCTTTTGCTGTATAAAAAGAGCTTTATTCTTGAATGAGCATATTATTATTCTGGGCTCCTCAAGCAGGGATGGGTGCCTGAGGGTTCACATTGTCCCATAGGATCTTAGAGGATCTCCCACCCTCACCTATGCTACATTTTTAAATTAAAAAGCTTTGTGGGGGTGTAGCGATTTGAGCACTGGACTATGACTCTGGAGACAAAGGTTTGAATCCCCACACAGCCATGGACCCACTGGATTACCTTGGGAAAGTCACGCTCTCTCAGCCTCAGAGGAAAGCAAAGGCAAACCCCCTCTGAACAAACCCTGCCAAGAAAACACTGTGATAGGTTCACCTGAGGATCTTCATAAGTCAGAAATGACTTTAAGGCACACAACAAGAACAAAGATGCTTTCCCGCACCCCCATGTGACTATTTTTGGCCCCTCCTTGGCCATTTCAGGTCCAGGAAAGGTCTTTTTCTAAACAGGAAGTAAATGGGACATTGAGAACTCTCCCTACAGCAGCCTTTCTTAGATATGGTTATGTCTCTTATGTGCAAATTCATATTTCTGTGGCGGTGTGTGTGTGTGTGTGTTTTTATGCTTCATCATAGAGTAACTCAGGCCAGAACTACACATTCAGTCACTACCTTGCCTATTGAAATCTGATCCACAACTGCTCCTCACAAGCCAACGTTTTCCACTGTTGCTTTGCCAAGGAGATACCGCCAAATAGGCAGAGGAGCATGTTCATGGGGAGCCCAACTGGGATGGCGATCTTGCGCTCACGTCCTGCTTTTGGGCCTCCCATTGCCATATAGCTGGCTGGTATGGGAACAGAAACCTCAGCTAGGTAACCCTTTCATCTGACCCAGCATGGCACTTCCTGTATCTCCAATAAGTTTGTTTATTCAATTGGGTTATATGAAACTGTTTTTTACTATTATGATTGGGTTTTAGCTTTCTTATTTTTAGTCTGTATTATGAGCCACATTGGGTCCCAAACAGGGAGAAAGTCTGGATATAAATAAAATAAACTGGTCTAGTGTCAACTGCTTTTTAAGCTATCTGATATGGGGGACCAGCAGGACTTTTTCCCCCAGTGCCTCAGGGATCATCACCACATTTGTACCCATTGACTACAAGTGTTTCTTTCTTTTCTGGAAACATCATGAATCAGGAGCCAATAGCTCGCGGATCAAAACCAGTCCCTGGTCAACCATGTCGAATAGCACTGAATTAGGCAAGAGAGGCTGACAGAACATGGTGTTCACCCCTCAGTACTCCAAGATTTCATATACATTGCAAAAATGTTGAAGCACAGTTCGAAGACAGGATACAGTGAGCCCACGATATCTGCTGAGGTTTGGTTCCAAGGCCCCTTGTGGATACCAAAATTCATCGGTGCTCTCAAGCCCCATTATGTATAATGGTATAGTAAAATGGTGTCCTATATATAAAATGGCAAAATCAAAGTTTGCTTTTTGGATTTTTTAAAATATTTTTCAAGCCATAGCTGGTTGAATTCATGGATACAGAATTTGTGGATATGGAGGACTGACTGTATATCTATCTGGCAAGAAAGCTCACACACTAGTTACTGGGAACTGTACAGGCTGCTGGTGCGCAGTTCAGTAAACACAAGCAGACTGTATAAAATAGGTGCCACAAGAAAGTACACAGAAACGAGGACAGGGGACAGATGAAACCCAAAAGCAAGGAGTGGGTCAGGATAGTGAGTTCTTTCAAGTACAATGACTATTCAGTAAAGCAAGGGTGAAACCAACAAGAGTCTAAATATAAATGCGATTAAATTCCCCAACCCACTCTCAGCTCCTAGGATCAGACAATGGGGAAACAGTTAAGCCCTCTGAGACTTTTTAGCTATTTGCCTGTCTAATCAGCATTTAAAATTAGCCAAGGGGCTCGAGGCCACTGCAGTAATTATCAAGCTATTCCTCACAAGCAGAAGTGGGGGCAACCCAGCACTGTTGGCTGACTTCTGGAGATCAGGAAAAGATTACTCCAGTTGTTTTTTAATTCATACGGGCTATCAGGCCTCCAAAAGAGCCGTCATCCGTGGCTCAGTGTACAACACAATGGCTCTTCCATAAGGAAGCATCACATCGGCTGCCTGGAAGAGGGTTTGCTGGCTTTACTTCAAGGGCCTTTACAAGTTTATCACCGTTCCTCAGTCAAGGGCTACCTGACTTCAACAAACAAGGGTATGAAAAGGTGCACTATGAGAGGAGTGGGTTGATACCATTTGGGCAATACAGCACAAAACCCAAGTGAGGCAAAATGTCTGATAGGGGTGTGTAGAATATCAAATGTGTATACTTTAAAAAAATACTGCAGTTGTAGACTTTATGGGATAGAGCATGAGAAAAATCTATTAATGTCTGGAGAATCATGAGGCTGTCTCATACTATGTACACATCTTCATGACACCAAAGCTTCTCTCCTGCATCTTAGTCATTTTATGATACTATAGTTCCTGGTTTTCAAGAAAACTGGATCCAGTGTTTAAAGGGACTTTTGCCCCACTAGGCATTTTCAGGAGGCTCACCAACAACATAGCTTCTCATTATTGTACATGAAGGTATTGCTTTACAGCCAGGAAAATCTCTCTTCACAATCCTAAGTCACACCTCGACACCTCAACAGCAAGAAATATCCCAAGATGAGGTTCCCATATCTACCAACAACCTGTAGGTGTGACCTCTGCTCTAAACAAATAATGTTTTTTAGAACACACAAAATAGTCTTAACGTTTAAGTGACCTTTTATTTGCACTCCAAAGGAGGAGAGCATCTACCACCTTCTGAAGTGGTGTATTCCGCTGATGAGGAGTGGTACACCATCAAGTTCTTCCTCATGTAAGCTCACTTAATTTTCTACATTACATCACACATCATATCACCTTCTTCTGTTCTCCCAGGTAAACATGCCCAGCTCCCAAAGCTGTTCCTCACAATGCATGGTTTCCAGACTGTTTATCATCTTGGTCGCTCTGCTCAAAACACCTTCCAGCTTGTCAATATCTTTCCTGAATTATGGTGCCCTGAACTGTACAAGTGAAATCTGTTCAAACCGTTCAAGTGAAATCTGGCCAAAGTAAAATACAGCGGTACTACTATTTCCCTCAGTCAGTCTGTATACTGTACTACTGTTGCTGCACCTAGCATTGCATTGTTTTTTGTTTTATGGCTGCCACACCATATTGTTGACTGCACCTGTATGGCACAACACTCTTAGTGATCTAAAATAAGCAACTGTAGAGAGATCATAGTTAAAGTCTGAACAACGTATCTCCCCATATGAGCCTGCTCAAGTTCTAAGGTCTTTAGGGGAAGCCGTTCTCTGTGCCCCACTGTGTTTGGTAGGAACAAGGGAGAGGGTCATCTTGGTGGCTCCTCCCAAACTGTGGAACTCCTGCTCTAGGGAGGGTAGGAAGGCTTCCTCCTTGCTGACCCTCCATCATCAAGTGAAAACTTTCCTATTCTGTCAAGCTTTTAGGATTTGACTGGTTTTAATTGTGTGCTGCTTGTTCAATTTTTATATTCTGTCTTTTAATTCATTTTAAATGGTTTTAAGTTTATAGAATACTAGCATATTTACCCAGGGTTGCCCAGGATTTTATTTTCTCATTGGTAACACTTGTTAGAAATACCCTAGGAATTACCTTACCTTAGGAATTAGATGCAGCTGAAATACACACATTTGAGATCCTATGTCTCTAATTCCCCAAACTGTATTGTCTGGTACCTGTAACTTTTCTCCATATTCCCCAATCCAATCTGTGTTCAGAGTTATTAACATACAGAGGTTGGGTTCCTGAGGGAATACACTGGGCTCCTTCTTGCTGCTTGGCCTCGTCTTCATAGCAACCAGCGTAGGCTCTCTGGCTGAGAATTCTAAAGCCCTTCCTTGAACTGCCAATCCCAGGATTCTATAGAATCTTCACAGCCAGCCAATCATATGAGGTCTTCTCACCTCACACTGCCAATCATATGAGGTCTTCGCCTGCCTGACGCAGACAAACAAGCTCACTCACAAAATTTGACTTTATATAGTAGATTTGCTTTTTAAAGTACACACACACACACACACTGAAGTTTTTGTATGTTTTCAGTCTGTACCGATTTAAATTATTTGTAAGCTGCTATCACATAAACACAGGGATATAGCTACAAGGGAGTATACCTGACATAAGAATTCTGCTCTACCAGTGAATTTTCCTTGAGTCCCCAAATTTCTAATTGTTGTTGTTATTGTTATTCTTACCTCTCTGTGCCCATGGGAGAACACTGCAATAAGCTAAAGCATCATTTGTGCACTTTAGAAATAGTTTAGGTAGGCAATGGTTACCAAAGGGATGTGAACACAGTAAATATAAGAGTTCTACATGGGAATAATTTTCAGTGTTTCACTCTCTTCAGTGCTAGAATTTGGAGACTAAAGGGAAATTTCACAGGGGAGCAGAATGCTCATTTTGGAGGCAATGCCCTAATCTCCCCACCACCATATTGCTTCCTCTGCATAAAAAAAACCCAAACTCTAGAGAATCAGCAATGTACAAGCACATAAATATAGCTATTGGGACTACATAAAAATAATTCAGCGCAAGGAAGTCAGAAATAATATGTCTCATATTTTCAGTCCCTGCGGCAAATTGACTATTTCTACAGTTCCAAGTTTCTTTGTACTGCATAACAATATGAACTGCTTTTACATGGTACCAGGAGGATGAATAGGCTGACCCACCTAGGTACAGAAACTGCAGCTTAATGAATGAATGTTATCTTCTTATTACCACAGGGACACAGCTCCTGAGATTCTTTTGTGCCTGTGTTTATGTGCATGCGCTTTCAAGTTGCCTGTCAACGTATGGTGACCCCATAAATTTCATAGGAGTTTCTCAGGCAAGGAATACTCAGAGGTTGCTTTGCCAGTGCTTTCCTCTGAAATATAGCCTATAGCACTTGGAATACATCAGCAGTCTCCCATCCAAGTACAGACCAGGGCTGATCCTGCTTAGCTTCCAAAGTCAGATGAGATCTGGTGCCTTTACAGTATTCAGCCTCTTGGGATTCTTTTCAAATCTACCTAATTATTCAGGGTGAAAACCTTGAAACCACTGTGTTACAGGAGCATAGACTCCCCTTGACTGCTCCGCAAGCCAGCTCTTTCACAACCAGTTGAAAATAAAAGAAATTTTAGGTATTGTTGCTATCCTGTTGAGTAAGAGGGAAAGGTACAAGGGAAAGTGCAGCTTTTTTTTTTTAAAGAATGCCTCACAACAGTTCTAATTTTTGTGGTGCTGCTTATTTTATTATCTTACTACTAGCTCCCAGACTTTACTGCTAACCTGTATTCTGAATTTTAATACTCTGAATTGTTTCAAGCAGTTAAAAATGAGATTAAAACTAGGTGATTCATATCTTATGAACTCCCTGTAAAGTTTAGCTCACAACATTATAAACTGTGTAGAAGTTGATAGGTTTGTCTTTGCTGTTTGGTAATGGTTGTGTTTGTGACTCTCTTTGACTTGTGAGTGAGGAGGAAATAGAGAAGAAAAAATAACCCCCAAAGTTGATGCAAACATGCTGTTATTGTTTACTGATGGTTGGCATACTAAAGGGGATGAATCTCCTCTGGCCTGGCAAAAGCAGCACCACAGAAAACAGTAAATTTTTCAGCAACATTGCAGCGTGTAGCTGATGGCATGAACAGGCAGGTGAATGAAGCTCCTGAGGAAAACTACTACAAGTCCTAGAATCCCACAGTTAGGTATGGTCACTAGCCATGCTGGCTGGGGATTCTGAAAGTTGTCCCAAATATTATTGTTTCCAAGCTCAGGTTCTCTGGGTGATTTTGTTGCTGTTGTGTGGGCTTTCAAGTTATCTCTGATTTATGATGACCGTACGTCGAACATATCAACATTTTTTCTTGGTAATATTTGTTCAGAGGGCTCCCCTTTGCCCTCTTCTGAGGCTGAGAGAGTGGGACTTGCCTAGGCCTCCCCAGTGGGTTTCCATGCCCGAGTGAGGATCTGAACTCCGGTTTCCAGAGTTGTAATCTGATGCTCAAACCACTACATCACACTGTCTCTCACCTGGGTAATTTCCAACAGATCAAAATGATTTCTAATCCCAACTGTTTAACAACAAAGCAATTATCAAAAGGGTCCCATTGCCTACTCAAAACAAAACAAACCTTGGGTTTGTTTCTGAACAAAGAGCCTTGGGTTCTGGAACAAAACAAAACATTTTTGGAGAATGGAGAATGGTTTTGATATTGAAAACAAATTCCTGGGTAAGTATATGCCAAGAGACAATATTGTCCCTTATTTCAGAAGCAGCAACTGCTTACCAGGGATTGTGCTACAAATTTATACAGCAGATCCCTCCTAGCCTCTAGTCTGGACCTGGCTCTTTCCAATTCCATTGAAAAAAAATTCCAAAGCAAATCTTGTGTGTTTGCTCACAATATTTCTGTCCCCATTAAGTTGAAAACCCCATCTTGCTTCTCTTCTGACACATTAAGGTTCTTAGGTTTTTCTCCCTCTTGCCTCTCTCAAATTGCTTGAAAAGAAGGAGCCAATCCAAAATATTGTTGACATTCTTCTTTCAAAGGGACTTGGGCCTTCTGCAGAATCAGATTGAGGATTTTGGGAACTACAGACCTCCATGAAAGTAACTTTTCCAAGCTCTGACCATACAAGGCCAGTGTGGGCAAAATTCAGTCCTCCAGACAATGTTCAGTGGCAACTCCCAGGAGTCTCAGTCAGCATAGCCAATGGTGAAGAATGCTGGGAGCTAAAGCCCAATAAGATCCAGAGAGTTGTATTTTGGCCACCTCTGCTGAGGGAGAGACAAAGGTCTAGCTGCCACAACATTGAGTAACCCACCTCTTTTGTCTCTTTCTAGTTGTAGATGCAAGGATGGATGAGGAGTCCCTGAGCATTGCTTCAGTTCTGCCAAGCATAACTGCATGCGTTGGCGATCTGTTGCTGCTTTTTCCTATTATTTTAAAGAGTATCTTCGACAGTCACTAAGTGCCAGAGGCAAAGGCTTACCTGGGGCAACCTGCTCTCCAACTGCAATGGCATGCTCAGCTCCTACCAGTTACCATATTCCCCCTCCTACCTCCTGCTCCAAACAATAAAAGGAAATGTAGAGTCAAAGGTTTTCACGGCCAGAATCCATTGGTTCTTGTGGGTTTTTCGGGCTTTGAGACCGTGTTCTGGCTGTATTTTCTCCTGATGTTTCGCCTGCATCTGTGGCTCTGAAGATGCCAGCCACAGATGCAGGCGAAACGTCAGGAGAAAATACAACCAGAACACGGTCTCAAAGCCCGAAAAACCCACAACAACCAATAAAAGGAAATGTTCCCTTCTTCCTTCCTTTCCTTTCCTTCTTTCAAAAGCCATTAAAACACAAGACTTCAAAAAGGCTGTGTGAAAACATCACTGCTGCAATACAGGGAAAAGAATAGGGAAGGAAAGGCAAGTGGGAGAGATACCTGCAGCAATCCCTGCCTAACTCAGGGGAAACATAAGATTAATTCAACTCTGGTGCCCAAAGAAACTGGGAAAGCCACATTGACATTGTCATGCCCAGTGAGAAGGGCACCACAGCCTAAATGCACCTCAGAAGAAATACCAAAGGATGAAGATCAATAGTGCATGAAAAGCAAGTCTGTATTATTCCCTTGTACAAACTGCTTCAACTTCCAAGCATTTGCACTTTCAAAGATTTTTGCAACTTTTGTTGGAGAACATAGGGGTCAAATCAAAGGCATAGTTCATGTAGCCATCTAGGACTTTTTTCCCCCCAACCCTAGAGGGTAGGGAGGAGAGGTAGCAGTAGGGAAAGGGGGATATATGTTACTGCCCTGGCTAGCCCGAGCTTTGGGGGATATAAAAAAATATCTCTTGATATCAATAATTCGGCCTCACATACCCATTCCCTTCCACGTGCGACAAGCATGCACACAGACTCGGCCGATAATCGCCGTAATATTCCAACACAATACAGGCAGGCCAGAAATAGCTGACTTGCGGCTTTAGGAGACCTCAAGGCAAGTACCTTCATTAGGTATGCACGCAGCTTTCAAAAGATCCTCTGCCCCGCGCTGGCAGCTTGATGATCTGACTATACAACGCTCAAGTACTCCACGTTTGCATACCAGCTATCCTATTGACAATTTGGCTATAACTCAATCATTCAAATTCTGACCTTTCGGAGGCTTTGTCTCCAGCCCCAAATCCATTGTTTTCCCCAAGTCCGACCTAGCCTGCGGTCACAATTCTTCTTATAAAAACCCCTGACTTTGAGCACTTCCTTGGATCGCTCTTGGCTTCCATCCCGCCTTGCTGTCACTTTGTCCAGCGAGCCTTCCCCTCAGCTCCACGTGCTGAGATCCACGCTCCCCAGCTTCTCCGCTTCCAACCGGGCTTCAGGACAGGTGAAGTATCACCCAAACCAACAACTCCGCTAAAAACCCCTCTATCCCACTCCAACCTTTATTTCTTTAGTTATCTTGTGTGAGTGTGCCGCATACACTGTTTGATTGTGTTTTTAATAAAACCACATTTATTATTTCAACTTCTGTGTGCTCCTTGACTCGGCCTGACCCCGTAGACATAGGGTTCAAGATCCTGCTAAGTTACCCTGCCTCTCGTAACGCTAAAGCAGTGCTCAGAGCTAATCTTCCCCACCTATTGTTGAACACATTTTGGTGTCCCTCCCGGGACCCCCAGTAAACAGGGCAACATATAGAACAGAAGCAGAAAATCAATGCCACTTCAGCCATGCATGTACACTTTGTCAACTAATAAAGGAAATTAAATATAAGCCTCTTCTACCCTTACCCAATTCCCACTCTCTCCATCTTCTAACAAGGAGACAACAGAAAAATTGAGAAGAGGCTCCTCTTTTATATACTCAGGAAGCTTCCAAATCTTTGGCCATCTACAGTTGGACTATGAAGAGGAGACCACCTCATATATTATCCCAAATATTATCTTAATGAGACTAAATGAGATGGATGTACACTCTGAAAAGAAGTTGTTGTTGTGTGTTTTCAGGTTATTTATGACTTATGGCAATCCTAAGGTGACCCTATCATGGGATCTTCTTGGCAACACTTGTTCAGAGGGGGTTTGCCTTTGCCCTCCTCTGAGGCTGAGACAGTGTGACTTGTGCAAGGTCACCCAGCTGGCTTTCATGGTCAAGAGGAGTTTCAAACCCCTGGTCTCCAGAGTCACAGTCCAACACTCAAAGCACTACCACATGCTAGCTCTCAGAAAAAGCTCCACCACCAATAGTTAGCTATTGAAAATATTGTCCATGTGTGCAATGCCTGAGAACAGAGGCAGGAACTTGGTGCCCTGCAGATGTTTTGGACTATAACTGCCACCACCCTTTCCCATTGGTCTCACCTGATGGGCCCTATGGGGCTTGTGGTCCAAAATATCCAGGAGGAGGAAGCTCTGGGTTTCCTGGATAGGCCTTCTAATCATCCACACAAGAATGCTTTGCATGCTATGCAAACTCCAAGAACCTCATATGACCCTATTTTCTTTACAACAGTACATGGAGAGTAGTTTTGGATGGACAGATACAAAAGGCCATGCCAGTGGGTCCTGGGTGACTGAACATCCAATTAATGCAGTCTTTGTAAAGCCAGAAGAGGTCTTTGATGGGATGATATTTTTGTGGCTAGAACACGATGGGTACTGAATCTACTGGCATATAAGACACACCAGCATATAAGACACACCTCATTTATCTGCCAGCAAATACTATTTGCCAGCATATAAGATGCACTGGCGTATAAGATGCACCCCATGTTCAAACGGTACTTTTCAGGAAAAAAAGTGAGTCTTATATGCCAACAAATAGGGTATATAGGTTAAGATGTCACTCAATCAGTTAAACACCTTAAGAAATGTGACTTTTCATTGAACACATGAGAGTACGGAACTGTACACGGATGTGTATTTTGAGAAAGTGTCTACTTATCTCAGGGCCCTGTTAACAAATCACCGCAGGTCTCTTAAGGGCTGAAACAACAGAGGTGCCATTCTGCCAAGACCCTGAAAAAACTGCTATATCCAGCATCACCTTCCTCACACATAAAGAGGCACCATTTTGTTTGCATCCAGCCAATGTGACAGACTGCACTGAAGTGCAAGACATTACTACTTTGGATGAGGAGACAAATGTCCCAGTGGATATTTGACGGATACGGATACTGCCAGAGTTACTGCAGTCTTCGGATTAAATGAAGACTGCTGTGAAATACAGATACAAAATCCTCTGCCAGACTCATACATCAAGAGTGTCATTCCAATGTAGCTTTCACTTCCCTTTCACGAACAGGAATTTTGCTCAGGGAACAAGTCCTCATAATTGGGACTGAAATACATGGCATCCCTCCACTTGAAAGCTATTTATGCCCCACACAAAGCAAACTGGCACAGGACTCTAAGTGCATATTTGCTACCTGGTGGTTTGCTGGGCTCTAGCCTACATCCTTTTGTTAATCAGCTTTGTAATATGCTGCCAGTTCCATTTTCTCTGCAAAAATAGGTCCCTAATGAATAATAAAAAACTTGGGCCACAATTAGTATGGTGACATTTTGAAATCCTACCAAACTTGATTATTTCTAATACAACAGATGAATGCAATTAAAGGCAAACCTATCAAGGGTTTTCTTGGCAAGATTTATCCAGAAGGGCTTTGCCTTTGTCTTCATCTGAGGCTGAGAGAGTGTGACTTGGTCAAGGCCACCCAATAGGTTTCCATGGCCGAGGAGGGATTAGAACCCTGGTCTCCAGAGTTGTAGTCCAATGCTCAAACCACTACTCTGGCTCTGTCACTCCGCTGAGAATAGCTAGGAAACACAATAATACTGCATGGCCATTCCTAGTTGGTGGAGTGATTTGATTAAGAAACACGGTAATATCTCTCAGAGCAGTGGTAGGGAATCCTGGGGTGCCCAATGATAAGGCACTATTCCCACTAGGCAAAAATGGTAAAAGTTGATGGGAACTGGGAATCCAGAAGCAATTAGAAGACCACAGGTTCCTCAATCTTGGTCAGCTGCACTGTAGTGCAAACTTCTGATTTGCCAATTAGCTTTTTAATCTGGTGTAATGGCAATTTGTCCACTTCCTCATGCACCATCTACAATTTGCAGATTTCTCACAGTCTTCCCATGGAAATTGCTAAGAGTGAGAAAAAATCATTTTGTATGCAGCTGACGCACTGGTGACAAACAAAATACAGCAAACCTGTTTATTTGCTTACTTATTCCTTTGCTTTTGGATGATCAGACAAAAGCTCTCAGGGCTCCTTACAACAAATTTAATGGCAACAACAGCAACAAAATACATTCAAGTTAAAAACAGAGCAGATGTACCAGCTATATTAAAACACAACAGCTGAGAAACATGTTTAGTTATCATTAACAGAGTCCTTGCCTGGTGACAGCAGAATGTCAAATTCTGTGCAAAGCAAGTCTTCCAGCGCATAAATTCTGAGGTGCCACTATTGAAATGGCCCTCTCACAGGCCTCTACCGATCTAACTTACAATGCTGTAGGGATGCAGAGAAGCACCTCTAAGGATAATCTCCAGAGGTAGGTAAATTCATCTGAGAGAAACACAGTCCTTAAGGAAATTTGGTCCTCAGTCATTCAAGTTTTCTAAAAAGGGCAAAACAACACTTTAAACTAGGTTTGGAAGCAGAGTTCGGTACAACTGTTTTAAAATAGGTGATGTCTGATCCATGCACCAAGTCCCAGCCATTCCACAATATATCATAGTAGCTGCCGTTTCTGATTGCTCTCCAAAGGCAGCTTCGTGCCTAACCCTTTCCTATAATACAAACAGGATGTTATTCTGGGTATGAATAGCTACAGCCAAAGGTCCCCTGACTAGGAGAGTGCCAACTTTCGCTGGTTAAATGTACTTTGCCCTGCTGACAACAACACTGCCTCAAAAAGTTAAAACTGGATCTACCAGCACCCCCTAAGCCAAGAATCTGGTCCTTTGGGGAAGAAGAACTGCATTCAGAAAATACCAGTCACTGCCACCCAACAAAGCAAACTAGTGACCAATAGCACCTATGTTTTTTTAGGACTGAATTGCAGTTCTGTACAGTCTTCTGCCAAAGAAAAGGAAGAAGCGGAACCACATATGCAGCCAATGCCAGCATAGTCCAACAGATTCTGGTTCTCTCTTTGTCTTTTAACGGGCGAGCAACATGCTTAAGTCTACAGGCACTGTTGCTGTGCAGCACCCTGGTGGTAGCTAGAAAACCAACAGTACGGAAGAGCAACGCATGGTTCACCACCCTTCCAATGACTATTTCTATGGCTCTTTTAGACAAGCAACTGAAACTCAAGAGTCAGACAAGCCTGGAGTTTTCACATGATTTTGACACTTGTCCTAATTTACTCTTTGTGAATTTCTGGACGTTATTTCTAAACTGCCCCAAACATTTTTTTTTAAAAGACTGATATCTAAATATACTTACCATGAGTTGAACTTGGGGATTTCTACCTTCTCAGTCCAAGTTCACCACAGTTACAGGCTGGCTTTGCACAATACTCCCTCAGTTCTCTTTGACACTGTCAATAGGGGAGTAGGTTAATGAGTCATGGAAGAACTCAGTGCAGCTCTGTAGAGAAGCTGGCTTAATGATCTCTCCCTTCAAGCTGCTGAATCTTGTGGGAGAGAACAACAAGACTTAGGCTGATCAGTCCCTATTCTCTAGAGGATGGAAGATGTCCTTCCATGGACTGGCTCCTCCTCCTCCTGCAGTCCAGGCCATGCTAATAAGACTTGCAGGCCTACCTCCTGTGGAACAGAGACCTATCCAAATGTTGGTCTATGTGGTCTGTTTCCCTATTTTCTGTTTCATATATTTTTCTCCATTATTTGAATATAAGGAGGATGGGTGAGCAATCACAGATTGGAAGGGGGAGTGGCCAAGAGGCAGGCAGGTTGGCATGAGAAGCTGGAAACCCAACTATGGAACATGCCAGCAAGAACATCATTCCAAAAAAAAAAAAAAAGCCACTACAGAACTCTAGACAACATGCTTTGTGGCTGGGCTTTTAAGATTTTGTGTCAGCCTTCTGGTGTGTCTTGCTCTCCAACTACATCACTGACTGATGAAGAGGAACAGTTTGGGACTAAATGATAAGAAAGCTAAAGGCCTTGAGCATCTCTTGGCTGCCCTCTTTTGACTCAGGATACAGTACCATCTACACAATGAAGAGGAATAGATTCCCTGTACTGCTGCTGTCTTCTGTCCTGCTTGCCATTGTTCAAAGGAGGTAAAATTTTGCCATGCAGTGCAGACCCTGAAGCAGAAGTGTTGTTCTTCTTGTCATTCATGGGATCACAGACACAAACCAACCAGGACCCATAGCATGTCACCAACCACCTTCACCACAGAAATCTTAACAACAGTTCATAAAATCAGAGTGGGAAGAGGCCTCATGGGCCATCAAGTCCAAACCTCCCCCAAATGCCAGAAATCCAGCTAAAGCATCCCCTGCAGGTCGCTGTCTAGCTTCTTTCTGAAGATATCCAAAGAAAGGGACTCCACCACCACTCTAGGTAACTGGTTCCACTGTCAAACAGTTCTTACTGTGAAGAAACTCCTCTGAATGTCCTTAGGAGAATTACATACCGTCTCCCGCACTCCCAGAACAAAATACTAACGCAGTAAACCTGTGCAACAAAAACAAAGTCTTGAGGCATGTGGTTTGTTGGCCACAACTTAGAAATAAAGCATACATTTATTATACAATGAAGCAATTGTCCAGAAAAGGCTTGCCACACAGAAGCGATGAGAAACAACGGTAGATCCTCAGACACATGCTGCTTTGCTTTAATGAATCCATACTCAGGTTTCGCTTTCCAATCTATTTTTAACCTTCTTGACCTTCTTCTGCATTAAGCTCAGAAGTGAGAAGACAAGAGATGGAAGAGAGATGAATGATGCCCTTTATTGATGAGTGGCATGGTAAGGATCTATAAGTAAGTTAAAATGGCACTGAGCCCACTGTAGTTTCAGTACACAAATATAAGCAGGTATTTGACTGAATACAGAAGCAACAGTAAGAAGATAGCAACTGAAAAGGAAGCAAATCCAACCGTGTCCAAATCCAAGAGTGATGGCTTCTGCAAAAATTCCATGGCTACACCTCTACAAATCTTTACAACCTCTCTCTCTTCCAGACATCCATTACTTTACAGAAGCAGATAGGATTCTAAATGAAGCTTAATGATTCATGAGAGATTTCAAGGTCAAGGTACATTTGAACCATGGAAAGGTCAGGCATAATATATGCTGAATTAAGGGAAACTCCCTTCTGTGACAGCAGTGAACCAATTGTTCTCCTTGGTCCACAGATTCTCAGATGGCAGTAAGTAATCCATCTGTGCCACTTCACCACCAAAAATTATACAAATGAACAAGAGCAGTTAAAGATAGGGACATGCTTATAAGAGACACAATCAGGACTTCAGGGGTCATATTCCAGCATCAATTAGACAAGACAAAAACGAAAACGAGTAATGGACAGTTAAGAGAATTAACTTTTCTCAGAATCTGTTTTCAGTTCCAAAAAGCAGAACATCTCTAGTCCTCCCGACAGTAAAAACGTGATTTGAAATGCATGGGTACACATGCCTAGACTTCAGAAACCACCGTTAAGATACTCCTTGCCCTTCTCCACTTTGGAACCATTAAAAACCATTAAAAAAAAGTGACACTGCAGCACATCACATGTCAACCAAAGTCAATTGTGTCTATCTGATGGTCATGCTAAGCCAGATTTCTTTATAAGTCTGAAGTAATATCATGTGGAAGATGGAACTATACAGTTTTATAGTTCCAAGGGGGAGCGGAGCAAGGAGTTATCTTATCAGGGACAAAGTAGTGTGCTACTGCACACTGACCCATCATCCCTGCCACAAATGAGCTAAACAAACCTTGGACCTTCCAGCCATGATTTCTAAACAAAGATTCCCCGTTTTGCTCCCAAAGTAGGTTGTCAGTCAGAGGCTGTGTCGGCCCCATACCCTAGTCTGAGACCAGACTGAAATAGGTTCAGATAATCTATTTCCTCCAAGAACATCTGAAGCTGCCCAACCACCACATGTTCAAGCACCTTGTCCAAATACAGTATAGTACTGACAGGGCAGTGTGACAGACCCTCTTTCCAGGCTGCCCCACATTTCCAACTCTTAGGCTCCTGCTACTCACTTTGCCCCCTCTCCCCTCTTAGTCCCTCCCTGGATTGGATACTTGGGCCTCAAGGGGACCTCTATGTGGACCAGTGGATGTGCTGTGGTGTGTGCACTGTGGTAAGCGTGACCAGATCCTCTATCAAACCTAATAGGAACAGCCAGACATCTTTGCCAAAAAAAAAAAAAGAATAAAACCAAAAGAATAAACAATTAGAACTTTATTGAGACACATTTAGATAACACATGAATCCCAAGTCATTCATCGTTTCCCCAAACCCTACTCAGTTCTCCCTCCTGGCTGACAGCCCTATCTTTATTACAGCATTTCTCTGTCTCCAGGCCATCTTTTCCCTATCTGCCTTGTGTGAGACACACACTCAATTTTGTATCATTCCTCCCCCATTGGCCCCCTTCACAACTTTCCCTGAGGTGTGATTGGCAGGCATCAATCCCACTTGCTCAGCATCTCCATTCCCAGGCAGGAGTTCTCACATACTTCTGGGTCCAGAAAGATCTTCTTCAGGTGAGGGCACACTGCAGCTTCCTTCAAGGCAGCAGGTATTACTCTCTGACATAGTGAGGCATTTACCACTTGCTGTATCCATCCATGTCTGCTGGATCTTAACAGCCAAGATGGCCAAGGATCAAGACTAAATGGGATGGGATGGACTGATTCAAGCATCTTGTTCATATCATTAGGCTGCAACAACTGAAACTGATCCCAAGAAAACTTACCAGAGGGCACACTGAACATCTCTCCAGACTCTGCAATAAAACTGTGGCATCAGGTTCTAAGCAAATATAAGCAACTTGCTCTTCAAAGCACTTGGCAAATTTATCACAGCATGTAACTGAGAGTTCTAAACCTCGTCTCCCTGAGCCTGATCTCAGTAGGTTCTTCACAACTTGGAAAACCTCTCCTGGACAAGGTGCTGACTATAGAATAGAGGAGGCTTAAGAGGTTCTTTTTGCTAACTTCACTGCCTCATAGTAGGCACATCAAAGAAGTTGTGCCAATTTTTTAATTTTATTCACTCCTTAACCTACGCCACTTGCACTCTAGCCTTTGTCCAGCCTGTTTCATTGTCTGCAGGTCTTCTGTAAACCAAAGTGAGCTACAGGCTCTGCAGCACTAGACTAGGCATTTAGGGGAGACTGTATCAATGGCCCTTTCCTCCTCACCATTCCACAGTGAGACCAAGGCCTTGACAGAATCATCAGCCCTGTCGGCCAGAAAATCCCCCAGAGCATTCAGGAATCCTTCAGATTCTCTAAGTTTCTGGAAGTAGACCATCTTAATTGGTTCTCAATCCCTGCAGGAAGGTGTGCTCCTGCCAAACCAAACTTCACAAGGAAATGATTTGATCATAACAATGGGGTTGTTGAACACCCTCCTAAAACCACATCATCCTCCATCTGCCCAACAGCCAAAAAAAAAAAGTCTAAGTTATATACTGCTACACGTGTCAGAACAACGATGTACTGAGACAGCCCCATGGCTGTCATGGTAGTCATGAAGTCCCGTGCAGGCACTGTTAAGAAAACCTCTGCCTGGATTTTGCTGTATCCCAGATCTATATTCCTGAAGTTCTCCAACATCACCTCCAGGATCACCTTGGCCACCTCAGGCAAGTAGGTCGCTGGGCAGCAGAGAGTGTGGTACACTAGCAGCATCTCCATTCTGCTTCTTTGGCCCAAAACAAGGTACAAAACCACAAAGTTAGCACTAGAATGGATGGGCTTCCTTGTGAAAGTGATAGAATCCTTCTGGATGACAGCAACTTCTCCCCTTCCCCAGACCCCTAGTCTAGGCTGATGCTGCACTGAGTACCCAGGTGGACAAAACAGGGACAAGTCAACACCACCAAGCTCATCCACCTAGTTCTCTGTAATGCATACCAGGTCAGCCCATTCATGGTTGTTTTACTGCAGACTGAACTAGCACCCAGCAACAGCACTAGGAGGGCAAACTCAATCTTGAGGCATGGAGGATGGACTGAAATATGGGACAGATTTCAAATATCTATCCTGTTTTAACCTTACCTGGCCTGTCCAACCTAGAGCATAATACCTCCCTCTGCCTGAGATTACATCAATAGGGACAGCTTGTTCCCTCTCTCCCCCCTGAAATTCACCCATGCACATGTACACACAAACAGACACATAGACATAAGACAAACTGAAGCAAAATATCAATGCACAGCAATCACAATACTCAGCTCTCACCTGAGTAAACCCAATTCTTCCCACCCATCCTTGCCTCTCACCCAGCAATTTTGGAGATGGACCATGAACAGCCAGCCAACACTCTCACTGTGGGAGAGAATGTTACCAGACCGTGCCTCTAACCCAAGGTTTGTTGCCCATTCTCCAACTAAAAAAGGGGGTGGTGTAGTGCCCATGCGCTTGTGTCTTCCCAAAGTGGTGACTCCCTTTGGTATCAAGCCCACAAGGTTCAACCAGCCTTTCTCAGCTTAATGATCAACCCACCCCTGGCAACCTACGCCCAGTGACTGGTTCTGCTATATATCTCCTCCTCAGCCAGTAACGTGAAGGGCCTGGATATGGAGAAGTAGCTGGTCCCTTTCAGGAATCAGTCTTGGCCTTGCAGCAGCCCAGTTCTATAGGGAACAACGGCACCTTTACAGGAGTAAAGGCCAGCAGAAGCCAGATAGAAAGCCTTCCTCTTGTTCTCTCTTCCTGCTGGCTTGGCTGCAGACACCCACCGTTGGTAAGCTGGCAAACCACTTGCGCAGGGCGGGACGGGTGCATTATGTTTTCTGACTGTTTCATCAGATATAAAGAACTAAGGGGATATGCTAAAGGCATCACAGAAAAGGTTGGTTATAAAAGGCAGTGGGCAATATAAAGAAGAAGAGCAGTGGAACACTACAGAATAAAATATGCCTATGCATCTCCTAGATTTTTTTAACCTCTCAAGATTAAAAGTCAGGAAAACTAAAAGCAATAGCAGAATCAGAAAACCCAGAATCTATAGAACAAATATTAGGTATTTTAAAACACTGCAGTCTAAAGCACAACGGGACATGTTTAGGATCAAATTGCCAGTCAGTACAATTGCTTTTTAAGTGCTGATTGCGCTCCACTTCTATTAGCAGTTACTATCTCCAGATAGCTCTTATATCCTCTGAAACCCATGTATAGATTCCATACCTGTAACTTATTATTTATTTTATGCGGTGTGACAATAATAGTACATTTTATTAGCACTGCCCTTCTGGAAAGATTTTTACTTGCTGTTCCTTTGATCTAGCATCAAAGTTGCAAAGAACTTGAAAGAGCATTTGTAATGCAAGCTATGCACACAGCCTCTTACAGTTGGAATTGTAGGGCATTTTTCAACACAGTAAACAAATGCTTATTTACATTTACTTCTTACAATATGAAAAAAGATTTATGGCATATTGAGGCCAGGAGTTTTAATATAACTCCTAGCTTTCAGAAACTGAATTCCCTCTCTCCTTTTTACTTCTGGGAGGCCAGGCACCTCAGTGCTACGGCACATGCTTTTCATGCAGAAAGTCAAAAGTTCTGCCTCTGCCAGCACCTCCTGTTAAAAAAAAAAAAAGGAAAAGAAATCAAGTAGTAGAAGGGGACTCCCTGAGTACAAGGCTGAAGATGGTTCAGTCCCTTATTCGTGCAATTTTTCAATATATAGGGTAAATGCTCAGCTGTACTGGAATAGGCATGTAAACCACAAATTGAATTGATTGAATTTACATTCCTCCTTTCTCCCAAACTGGGATTCAAAGTGGCCATCCTAAATCATACATGCCTAGAACTAAGAAAGGCTCTTAAATGGCATTAGCACCCATCTGGCCCAAAGCTCTCATGTGCACTCAGGGCATTGCCAAGTGTGCCAGCTCAAACCAGTAATACACATATAAGCTATTCTTTAAGACTTGAAGATGACTGCAACTATAGTCACGTTAAATTTGGTTTATGTTCAGTTCAGTGTTGTAATTGCATGAGCACTTTCTCCTATAAAACTTTAAATGAGTAACTCTGGCAGATATGCGAGTTTAGACAACAATAAAGATTTATTTCATAATAGACGGTACAAACGTCAAGCACGAGAGCTGACTCTGTTATTTATTCAGTGTATCAGACTATGTAACGTCAATGTTAACAAGTGTCCCCCCTGAACTCCTTACCCATCTCTTGTTTACTCATCTCCCAAATAAATCTATGTTTTCATTTCAATCCTATCTCTGTCTCCAACTTGCCCTCTGTGACCACTGAACAGTCAAACCTCTCCTTTTATATTCTACCCCCTTGTCATCCCCGCCTCCAAGCATTCGAAGCACTGTGATTGGCTGGCTCCATTCAGGCCCGGCACGCTAATACCTTAACCGCCTTCACCGACATCACAGATAGCAGCCCGAAGAACTACTACTGGGCAGGGTAGAATGTACTTCTCCAAGCCAGATGTGTTAGGTCACAGCTCCCAAACTCTCAGGCCAATGTAAAGTCAACTCAATACAACAGACAATTGAGAGCTAATGGACAACTAGTGCGGCAGCAGAAAAATAGGAGGCCACACCCTAGCCTAAAGAAGATCCCACGTACTGCCTCTGATATTATAATGCAAGATCCTGTCTGAAACCCCCAGAGAGCAACTGTCTGGCATCATCAAAAATACTTAGCTACACAGACCAACATTTTGACACATTACAAGGCAGATTCCTATATCCTCTCAGTCACAAATTTCCTAGTTGCTGCTGTACAGCTGCTGCATATCTTCTCACCAACCAGGAAGATGAACTCTTCTGTGCCACAGACGCCTGTGTTTGGGGATACCTTGCCAAATCACTAGTCCAGTGGTTTCAACTGACTTTGGAAAAAGGACTAGTTTCCCACCCATCACAATCACCAAACAGCCTAGCTGGCAAATAAGGAGAGAAAGACAGCTTCCCTGGGATTATGTGGAATATTAGCTTGCTCGAGTTTCCAAAATTTCATCATAATTTAAGAACCATTGGTTTAATGGCAAACCATCTGAACACAGATTCAGTCAATCATTCACACTCTATATTCAAACATGGGCATCAGGTTACAGGCCAGGGTTAGATACTGACTTTGATTCTTCATTGTTTTAGAGCAGCAGTCGCCCACTGGTGGTCCACGGACCACTGGTGGTCTGCAAGAAAATTTTGGTGGTCTGCAGCCCACAAGGGGGACAAGATCGCCCTGCCCCGCTGTCCCCTCTCACTCGCGCTGGTGGGATCTCTGTAGCAGCGGGGGACAGCAAGGGGGGCAATCTGGTCCTCCTCACTGTCCTTCTACCCCAGTGATCCTGCTCGTAGCAAGTGAGAGAAGACAGCAAGGAGGACCAGTTGGCCTTGTCTGCTGTCCTCTCTCACTCACGCTGGTGGGATCACTCCCACAGTGGGGACAAGGACAGCAAGGGGGGCAAGCTGGTCCTCCTCACCGCAGAGGTGGAGCGAGGAGAGAGCGATGGGGGTGGGGCGCCCCAGCAGCATTTTTTTTTGGGGGGGTGACTGCATATCTTCTCACCACCCAGGAAGATGAACTCCTCTGTGCCACAGATGCCTGTGTTTGGGGATACCCTGCCAAATCACTAGTCCAGTGGTTTCAACTGACTTTGGATAAAGGACTAGTTTCCCATCCCACCTATCACCCAGAATTCAGTATTTATCTTGCTGGAGTAGAAGCGTTCCAGGTCATGCCTCTTTCTCTTTCTGCTTCCTTCTACTTCTCCTCTTCCCCTCTTGGTCCCCCTCCCCGCTCAGCCTTGGCTTCCCCACCGCCCTTTCTGTAAAAACTGGGGCTTCTCGTCCTGAAGAGCTGCATGCTCTTTCTCCATAGGACAGTGTTTCCTGCTTGCCCCTTTGTTCTTTCCCTTGCAGAGAAAGGGGAAGAAAGGTTTCTCAAAGGCTGTCTCAGGTTTGTGTTGTTTTTTTTTTCCCTTTTAAACCGAGCAGAGCTTGGGCTCTCAGCAGTGGCGGTGGTGGGGGAGGACAGACTTACCTGGCTGTGTGTGTGTTGTAGTTCCTTTTGTGTGGCCAGCTTTTAAATGGGAATTTCCTTTTTACTAATTAAGTTTAGAAGCCATTATGAAGACCATGCATGAGGACTGTTAAATCCAGGGAACAAAAATAACCATTACAGTGTTTTAAATAAATAGATTAACAAATAGGACCTGCAAGAAAATTTCACATCCTGGAGTGCTTAAGTTCATGTGTTCAAAACACATGGCTTTTTTCAAGTTACTCCATTCCAACCAGAACTATTCTTCTCCCCTTCCCCAGTTTCCATTTTTTAACTTTTTTTCCATACAGTAAAATAGAATCATAGAAACATAGAGTTGGAAGAGATCCCCAGGGGCCATCCAGTCCAACCCCCTTCGGCCATGCAGGAGCAAACACTCAAAGCACTCCCAACAGATGGCCATCCAGCCTCTGCTTAAAAACCTCCAAAGAAGGAGACTCCACCACACACCCAGGCAGCATATTCCACTGCCAAACAGCTCTGACCATCAGGAAGTTCTTCCTGAGGTTCAGGTGGAATCTTTTTTCCTGAAGCTTGAATCCATTGCTCCTTGTCCTAGCCTCTGGAGCAGCAGAAAACAAGCTTGCTCCATCTTCAACATGACATCCCTTCAAATATTCAAACATGGCTATCATGTCTCCTCTTAATCTTCTGTTTGTCAAGCTAAACATACCTAGCTCTCTAAGCCGCTCCTCACAGGGCATGGCTTCCAGACCCTTCACCATTTTGGTCGTCCTTCTCTGGACATGTTCCAGCTTGTCAATATCCTTCTTTAACTGTGGTGCCCAGAACTGGACACAGTATTTGAGGTGAGATCTAGCCAAAGCAGAATAAAGTGGTATTTTTACTTCCCTTGATCTCAACACTACACTCCTGTTGATGCAGCCCAGAACTGTACACCTTTCACGCATTGTTCCTTTCACACATACTGTTGACCAGCCAGGTGTCTCCTGTCCTGTATTTGTGCGTTTCATTTTTTCTGCCTAGGTGTAGGACCTTACATTTCTCTCTGTTGAGACTCATTTTGTTAGCTTTGGCCCAGCAATCCAATCTGTCAAGGTCTTTTTGAATGCTGATCCTGTCCTCTAGGGTATGATTTTGTTCTAATTAAACAAGTTTTAATAATTTTGTTCTAATTAAACAAGTGTATGTCATATTAATAAAATGAAAATTTTATGATGTTTTATAGATGTTTTTACCTTTTTAAAAAAATTCATGTTAGTGGTCCGCGAGATTCAAAATTGTGAGTTTAGTGGTCCATGAGGTTCAAAAGGTTGGCGACCGCTGTTTTAGAGAATATTTCCTTATCCTGCTGAGTTCTCTAACACTGGACTTAAATTCTACAACTATTCTGTGCACATAATTCAAATCTGAAAGAGCCTGATTATATGTGTGCACATTCCTACATAAAATTTATATTTAACTTGGACTGGGAAACAAATTTAGCAATGTAATAAAAGGAATATATACAGATAATGTAGTCCAAATTATAATAAACTAGAATAATTCAAGGAATATTGAAATGGAAAATGGAATGAAACAAGGGTGCCGCCTCTCTCCTTTATTATTTATATTAGCAAGAGAGTCCTATGTCAACGAAATCAGAGAAGAAAAACAAATAGGAAATCATTCTGGTAAAGAGGAGTTGAAAATAAATTTATTTGTGAATGATGCATTGATAACAACACAAGAGCCCTATACAGCCCTATAAGTAAATTAATAGCAATAATTCAAAAGTTTGAGAAGGTATTGGGACGTATAATTAATATACATAAATCAGATATAATGTTTTTAAATACAAATGAGAAGAGCAGAAGGGAATAAAACTTATTTCTGGATTGAAAATGAGATAAGAAGATGAGGTATTTAATATTAAATATATTGAAAAATATAAACAATATTATACAAGGAATTTATAATTAGTTATGGAAAAAGATAAATATTAAGATGACTACATGGCCAAGTGAAAATTGGTGTATGCCTACAAAAATAAGAATGCTTAAAATGATAATTTCATCCACACTTTTATATTTATTCCAAATAATTCCTGTGAGGATCCCCATTACAATAATAAGGGGCTGGGACAGGACTATAAAAACATGGATTTCAAGAAATGAAAAATCAAGAATAGCAAATGCATGCCATTATTATATGGACATAAAGGGTAGGGGGCTGGGGCGCTCCCCCTCCTTGGAAATCTATTTTGAAGCAACACAAATGTTTAGAATTCTAGACTTTGAATATGAAAGGGGAAGAAAACAGGTACGGATAAAAAGACAAATTAGAAATGTGAAGTATACCTCGTTAAGTAAATTCTATGTTAAAAGAAGGAAAAAAGGGAGTTTGATAGGCCTCTCGAATTTAAGTAGCTAAGTATGGGATAAAAGGCAAAAGATAATGAGAACTGAGAATCCTAAATGGTGCCCAATTGAATGTTTATATATGTATAATGACAATGATTTAGAGAAAACACCAAAGAAAGTAAAGGGAAAAGGTTATAGAGTAATAAGAGATTTGTTTGATGAGGAAGAGAAGCCATAGGGAGCGGAACGGTTATCCAATTTAATTGGGAAGCAGTATTGACCCCACGTTGGTCGTATAAATAAACTGCTGCACGAAATAACTACAAAAATAAAAGACGACAATATAACATTGTTAGAAGAGATAATAAAAAGTAAAATATGTGGGGGTAGGGAATTGATTGGGAAAATATATAGAGTAATGTTAGGGTATCAATTTAGAATTGTGGATGGTTTGACAGGAAACTGGGAAAAGGATCTAAAAATAAACAGGGCAGATATACAATTATGGATTCTAGAAATAAAGAGAAATGAAAACAACAGGATAAGAAAACAACAGATGAAATAAATTAGGAAATGGTATAAGACACCTTTTCAATTATAATCTATCACCAAAGTCCTGGTATAGCTGCAGGGCTACTGGATTGTATATGCATATGTGGTGGGAATGCCTTTTTTGTGTACAGTTGAATAAAGAAAATTAAATTTAAGAAAAAGGGGCTGAGAAATAATGAAGAAAATGTAGTTAAATATATAATAAAAGCAGCACATGCAGTAGGTGTTCCAGGATGGAAGGATAAAGTAATTTGGAACATGGATAAGGTGGATAAATATTTAGCAGAATTTTTATTATTTGCCTTTCTTAAGGTAAGAAAATTATAATATAGTGGGCAGCTAAAGAAAGAGACATGGAGCTTGAACTGGGAAATTTTGTTGGAAAAAGTTAAAGAGGAAAGGGGGTATAAAGAAGTTAATAATGTAATCAAAATCATGACCCTGAAAAAGGTATATTTTTGACCACAAATAAGCCACTGCAGTGGGGAGGGGGAAAAGGGAGGGTAGCCACAGGGGTGGGAATTGTGTAATATTACAAAATATTATGTATCAAAGTGTTAAAACAATAACAAAAATTAAAAATATGCGTTCAAATTGCAGTAAAAACCAATTCCTCCTTCTATGTCACCCAAGGAAGCCAAGTCATACTCATATTCAGCTCATAAAGTGAACATTCATGAATATACACACACTGCAAGCAGTCTATAAAATATTAGCACTCTCTCTCACACTCACACACACATATACACAAACACACACACTTTTTATACCAATCTTCTGGTGCAAGTTTAAAGTTAATGTAAGTTTCGCTTGAAGGTGTGCCATAGCTGACGCTTATTAATTCTCAGTATATAATTTGTGGTAGGAAAAGGAGAAAGCTGGAGGGATTTCAACAAGGTACTAGACATTATAGAGACCTGTCATTCTGTTATAATAGCTGGAAACATTTCAACCCCATATAGAATTTCTTGAAATTTTAGACCAAACAAAAACTTGTGCGAGGGCCCTTCAGGACTTACTCCAGAATTCTGCATATAACAGTTTAGACAAAAATCACAGTATACTGCATACTAAGTTGTGGCAGATGATTTGTCATAGTGTTCCTCAAAATTTCAACTCCACTACAATCAAGAAAAGTCACATCAAGAATTATTTGTTGGCTGGTTGCATCAAAACCACTTGCTGTGATGGGCTGAAACAGTATTTCATGTTATGCTTTCAGAAATGATTGTCAACTATAAACTAAAGCATCACTGTAGACAGCATAAACAGGGAGAAAGCTGAATGAATGTTATCATTTATGTAGCAGTAAATCTGGATTGATTCCAGAACTATTATTCCATGTTAGCAAGAAGACAGAGGTGAATATTGGGACCATAACTCCAAACAGGATGAATGGGAGTCGGAAAGGAAAGAGGTCAGGAATGCCCTTCCTGCCATTAGAGATTCAGGAACGTGATGAACAGGAGGACAGAGGTGAGACTATTTAGGATCGCTGCTACCACCCTTAACTAATTTAAACAAACAGATCTAAAGTTGCTAGAGAAGTAAACACACAAAGAGAACTTAAAATACCAGGAGCAGTGGGGAGTCATTTGTTTTTTCCCTGTTGAAAAGTTTAATTCTTTGTTTACAAAACATCTAAAATATACTCAAAGCTTTTCCCATGTTTTCCATCTTCAATTAAAAAGAAGCACTCCGAGTATTTTGTTCTCATACCCATTTTTAGTACAAATGGGTACAAAAATGTTGGTACTGTTTCAGTATCTATATGAAAAACATTTGTAAAGGCTTTCTGCAAGTATCAGCAGCCCAAACCAGTGCAGCCAATGGGGAAGATGCTGGAAATTGCAGTACAAACTAGCAACTGCCAGAATAATCCCTCCATAGTGAAGGGGAAGGGTGGGGATCAGCCAGATGAACAAACAAAACAGTATCCTCCTGAATCTCCCAGAGATTCTCTACAGGGTTTTTTGGGGGGAAGGGTGGGGGACAACATATTTTGCATTTGAGGGTTATTGTGTGAAGATGCTAAAGCTATATATATCTCAATTAACAAAACAGACATATTCCTGGGCACTACTTCCTTAACAGAAAATTTGGTACCAGAGGCACAAATAACACAGAAAGAATAGGAATATGTTCCTGCAGTGCCAATTAAATTAAATTAAATTCATAAAATAAAGTAGCTCAGCTTTTTATTCAAAGTTAACAATGTGCACATATGAAATCAAATAACCAGATCAGGTAATGCTTGCATAAGTAAACACATTTCAGGAGTTCAAGAGACAACCTGAAGGCTTCTTCCAAAACATATCCAGAGATGACTTTTTTCTTTCACCAGCCTCCACTTTCCTACGATTTCCATTTTGGCGGCCAGACTTAATCACAGAATCATAGAATTGGAAGTGGTCCTATGGGCTATCAGATCTAACCCTCTCCTCAATGGAGAATCTCCAGCTAAAGCATCCCTAGCATGTAGTTGTCCAGAATCTTTTTGAAGACATCCAGAGAAAGAGACCTCTCCAGCACTTTAGACAACTGGTTCCACTGCCGAACTGCTCTTCACTATAACTGTCTGCAAAGAATCTTCTGAATACAGTCCTCTCGACTACCTGAAAAAAATCTGGACCAGTTCCTTTTGATAGGACACTACCAGTAAGCTCACATGGAACATCTCTTTTCTTTCCATCAGATGGGACACGAAGAGCAAAATAATTAATTACCTTTCCCATCAGATCAGACATGAACAACAAAATAATTAATTATACTTTAAGAGAATCATAGAATCATAGAGTTGGAAGAGACCCCAGGGAGCATCGAATCCAACCCCCTGCTATGCAGGAACACCCATCAAAGCATTCCCAACAGATGGTCATCCAGCCTCTGCTTAAAAACCTCCAAAGACGGAGACTCCACCACACTCCGAGGCAGCCTATTCTACTGCCGGACAGCTCTGACCGTCAGGAAGTTCTTCCTCAGGTTCAAGTGGAATCTCCTTTCCTGCAGTTTGAATCCATTGCTCCTTGTCCCAGTCTCTGGAGCGGTAGAGAACAAGCTTGCTCCCTCCTCAACATGACATCCCTTCAAATATTTAAACATGGCTATCATGTCCCCTCTAAACCTTCTCTTCTGCAGACATACCCAGCTCCCTAAGGTGTTCTTCATAGGGCACGGCTTCCAGACCCGTCATCATTTTGGTCGCCCTCCTCTGTACATGTTCCAGCTTGTTGAGCATTTATTAAGTATTATCTGTCATGATTCATAAAATTGTTTTGTGTGTATGGGTGTACAGATAGAGAGGACTAAGTAATACTTGAAATTTAATAAAATGGAAAAAAAAAGATTCAATTTTAGTTGGGATGAACAGCTGGATTTAAGTCTTGGGTGCTCCCATCCCCCAAAGCCATGAAAGAGTACAATTATAAGTATGATCAGTAGGTGATCAATTGACAGGTCAGTAATACTTGACTGGTCATTTGTCCAACATGCTAACCCTACATTAAAAAAAAACTCCAGAGGAATATTACTTGAAAGCAATAATAACTAAGAGGAATAAGCCAGGGGTATGTGTACTGATTAAAATTAAAAGGGGGTATCAATGACAATGCAGTCTAAACAATTAATCATCTCCAAAAGATGGAGAAACAAGACAGCGAACACACTCCAAGCTTGTAGCTCAGGATCTATCCAATGTATTCTGCAAAAGTATTCTCATTTATGCCAGAATGGAATCAGCTACTGGCTGTGTTATTTTCAGCAGCAGCAAAATGGAAGCCAATGGGAAGATATCTTCTCAAGCCAGTCTTGTTGGTATTTCAACAGCAACTAGTACAATTAGAAATCACAATCTCCTGTAAAAAGTTATCATAACCTCTATGCCCTCGCCCCCACTCCAAATACTTCTTCAGACCAAGAATTCAAATGTAAATTACTCCAATTCAGAATGGATGCCACCAAGGACATTACACTACATTACATCACTACAAAAGCTCTGGCTGCTTCTTTAGACCCACCAAAGAAAGACAAAAGGCTGGGAAGCCTTTATCTGAACATGCTTGTTGCAAAATAACTACCATTTTATTATCTTTTGCTATTGTAAGGGGAGGGGTAAACAAAAAGGAACAGGACACAGCTGAGGATAAAGTGCACCGGCCTGCATCCTCTTTCCTTCCATTCTTTTTGCATTCCTTGTGCTTCCATAAAGGACGCATATTCAAGATGAGTTAACCTTTGGCCACTCTGTCTTGGTCCCAGAATAACAGCCTTCCCTTACAGGAGTTAATTCCACTCACCCAACTACTTTTTCAGTGTAAAATTATGGCTGGAGTGGAGATTCTCATACAAGAAATAATGCCAAAAAGAGAAACACACAATGGAGAATCATAGAATCATAGAAATGTAGAGTTGGAAGAGACCACACGGGCCATCCAGTCCAACCCCCTACCATGCAGGAATACCCTCAAAGCACTCCCGACAGATGGCCATCCAGCCTCTGCTTAAAAACCTCCAAAGAAGGAGACTCCACCACACTCCGAGGCAGCATATTCCACTGCCGGACACCCCTGACTGTCAGGAACTTCTTCCTGAGGTTCAGGTGGAATCTCCTTTCCTGCAGCTTGAATCCATTGCTCCTTGTCCTGGTCTCTGCAGCGGCAGAAAACAAGCCCTCTCCCTCCTCTACATGGCATCCCTTCAAATATTTAAACATAACTATCATGTCCCCTCTTAACCTTCTCTTCTGCAGACTGAACATACCCAGCTCTCTAAGTCTATCTCATAGGGCTTGGCTTCCAGGCCCTTCACTATTTTGGTCCTCCTCCTCTGGACCTGCTCCAGCTTGACCATGTCCTTCTTGAACTGGGGTGCCCAGAACTGGACACAGTATTCAAGATGAGGTCTAACCAAAGCAGAGTAGAGTGGTACCAGTACCTCCCTCGATCTAGACACCATACTCCTATTGATGCAGCCGAGAATTGCGTTGGCTTTCTTGGCTGCCGCATCACACTGCTGACTCAGGTTCAGCTTGTGGTCTGTTAAGACTCCTAGATCCCTTTCACACGTACTGCCATCCAACCACGTGTCCCCCATCCTATATTTCTGCATTCCATTTTTTCTACCTAAGTGTAGGACCTTACACTTCTCTCTGTTGAATTTCATTTTGTTAGCCTTGGCCCAGCTCTCCAATCTGTCCAGGTCATTTTGAATTCTGATCCTGTCCTCTGGCGTATTAGCAACCCCTCCCAATTTGGTGTCATCTGCAAATTTGATCAGCATGCCCTCTATTCCTTCATCCAAGTCATTGATGAAAATATTGAACAGCACTGGGTCCAGGACAGAACCCTGGGGCACCCCACTAGTCACTTCTCTCCAGGATGAAAACAGCCATTGGTGAGCACCCTTTGGGAACGGTCAGTCAACCAGTTACAGATCCACCTGGCAGTAGCCCTGTCCAGCCCACATTTTACTAGCTTCTTTGCAAGAATGTCATGGGGAACTTTGTCAAGGGCCTTACTGAAATCGAGATATGCTACATCCACAGCATTCCCTTCATCTATCAAGCTAGTAACTCTACCATAAAAAGAGATAAGATTAGTCTGGCATGACTTATTTTTGAGAAATCCATGTTGACTTCTCATGATTACCACATTGCTTTCTAAGTGATTAGAAACTGACTGCTTAATGATCTGCTCCAGGATCTTTCCGGGTACTGACGTCAGGTGACTGGGCGATAATTATTTGGGTCCTCTTTTTTTCCCTTCTTGAAGATGGGGACAACATTTGCCCTCCTCCAGTCTGCTGGAATTCTCCTGTCCTCCAAGATTTCTCAAAGATTACAGCAAGCAGTTCCAAAATGACCTCTGCCAGTTCTTTTAATATCCTAGGATGCAATTCATCTGGCCCTGGAGACTTGAATTCATCCAGTGTGGCCAGGTATTCTTCTACCACCTCTCTACCTATTATGTGCCGCATTTCCCCTGCTTCCTCACCTGCTCCCCAACCGCCAGGTTGAGTGCTTGTATCCTTCTGGGAAAAAACTGAGGCAAAGAAGGTGTTAAGTAGAACCAGGACCACATTTATATTCCACCCTCCTGCCAAAGACCATGGGTGGGGCGGTGTAGAAAATATTTTGTAAGTGGCATTAAACTTCATCAAGTTCTAGACCATATAAACCCCATCCTCAGACAAGGTAATGTTTAGTGATGCTGACTGTGATGATTTTCAAGGTTTTATAAAACTTGATTCGTTTTAGTGATATTTGCTCACTCCCTTGAGTACTTTTCTTTGTTTTAGTGGAAAGGCAGGATAAAGAAATGATAAGCAAAAGGTGCCAGATCCCTTCTGATCCTGGTTAGTACTTGGATGGGAAAACACCAATTAATACCTGGTGCTGTACGCTATTTCTCAGATGAAGGAACAGGCAAAACCACCTCTGAGTATTCCTTGCCTAACAAAACCCTATAAAATCCATGAGGTCACCATAAAGTTGACAGGGAATTTGAAGGGACATATACACACCGAAGCAAAACTACCGTACCTTTCTCTGATGCGGTATGGCAAAGACTGAGAAACTGTGTCCTCTCAGAGATGAGAGTATAAAATTCTGAAATCCCGATTGTTTTCTCTTAGGGTGTGATGGCACCAGGGTCCGTCTGAACTTCTATCATATGCTTGATGACACAAAAGCTTAACAACTTTCTCAAGACTCAGGGCATCCATAAGATGGGCCTTGTATGTTCTGATGAATGTTTGATGGGGAAGAGGGACAGCAGTATTCTGGGCAAGGATTCAGCAAGTGCTGCGAAAAATAGCCCAAATAATATAGATAGGGCAGGCCAAGTAGAACTAGAGACCAACAGGGAGAGGGAAACTAACTTTAGTACAGCAATTCCACAAAGGGCACATCATCTCAAGTGTCTCTACACTAATGCACAGAGTATGGGCAATAAACAAGATGAACTCTAACTCTTAGTACAACAAAAAAAATATGATGTAATAGGCATCACTGAAACCTGGTGGGATGAATCTCATGATTGGAATGTAGGAATAAGGGGGTATAACTTATTTCACAGAAATAGACCAAACAAGAAAGAAGGAGGAGTAGCCTTATATGTCAAGGATGTTTTCACCTGTGAAGAAATCCATGACTTAAATCTGGGAAGCCAAGTGGAGAGCATCTGGGTAAGAATTAAGGGAGTGAGAAATAATAGGGATATGATTGTGAGGGTTTGCTACAGGCCTCCGGGCCAGCCTGAGGACTTGGACGAGGCCTTCCTGGAGCAGATGATCACACATTCAAAAAGGAGAGATGCCGTGTTAATGGGAGATTTCAATTATCCTGATATTTGTTGGCAGTCAAATTCTGCAAAGACTGCAAGGTCCAACAGGTTCCTCGCTTGCCTTGCAGACAATTTCATGGTCCAGAAGGTGCAAGAGGCAACAAGGGGATCAGCTATTTTAGATCTGATCCTGACCAATAGGGATGACCTTGTTGATGAGGTGGAGGTGGTGGGATCCTTAGGGGGGAGTGACCATGCTCTTTTGGAGTTTGTCATCCAGTGGGAAGGAGAAGCCAAGTGTAGCCAGACATGCATCCTAAACTTTAAGAAAGCTGATTTCCCTAAACTTAGGGACTTACTTGCTGAAATCCTGTGGTCAAGAATACTAAAAGAGAAAGAGTTTATGACGGATGGGAGTTTCTTAAAAGTGAGATACTGAAGGCACAATTGAAAACTGTGCCAATAAGGAGGGACAATGACAGGTGTCTAAAGAAACCGGAATGGTTGACTGAAGAACTCTCAGCTGAGCTAAGCGTTAAAAGAAACATGTACAGGAAATGGAAAAATGGTGAAACCACCAAAGAGGAATTCAAGCAAATAGCCAGGAGATGTAGGGAGAAGGTCAGAAAAGCTAAAGCACAGAATGAACTCAGGGTTGCCAGAGACATCAAAAACAATAAAAAGGGCTGTTTTAAATATGTCCGCAGCAAAAGGAAAAACAAAGAAATGATAGGATCACTGCGTAGAGAAGGTGACCAATTAAAAACGGGGGGGGGGGTGAGAAGGCATAACTACTTAATACCTTCTTTGCCTCAGTTTTCTCCGAAAAGGATAGAAGTACCCAACCAGAATGGGGAGCAGGTGAGGAAGCGAGGGAAATGCAGCACAGAATAAGTAGTGAAGTAGTACAGGAATATCTGGCTAAACTAGATGAATTCAAGTCCCCAGAGCCAGAAGAATTACATCCAAGGATATTAAAAGAGCTGGCAGAAGTCATTTCTGAACCACTTGCAATAATCTTTCAGAACTCTTGGAGAATAGGAAAAGTCCCAGCAGACTGGAGGAGGGCAAATGTCGTCCCCATCTTCCAGAAGGAGAAAAAAGAGATCCCAAATGATTATTACCCGGTAAGCCTGACATCAATTCCAGGAAAGATCCTAGAGCAAATCATTAAACAATCAATTTGTAATCACTTAGAAAGCAATGCCATAATCACTAAAAGCCAGCATGGATTTCTCGGAAATAAGTCATGCCAGACTAATCTTATCTCTTTTTATGATAAGGTTACAAGCTTGATAGACGAAGGGAATGTTGTAGATGTAGCATATCTTGACCTCAGTAAGGCCTTTGACAAAGTTCCCCATGACATTCTTGCAAAGAAGCTAGTAAAATGCGGGCTGGACAGGGCTACTGTTAGTTGGATTTGTAATTGGTTGACCAACTACACCCAAAGGGTGATCACCAATGGCTGCTTTTCATTCTGGAGAGAGGTGACTAGTGGGGTGCCACAGGCCTAGTCCTAGGCCCAGTGCTATTCAACATTTTCATCAATGACTTGGATGAAGGAGTGAAGGGCATGCTGATCAAATCTGCAGATGATACCAAACTGGGAAGAGTTGCTAATACACCAGAGGATAGGATCAAATTTCAGTACGACCTTGACAGATTGGAAAGCTGGGCTAACAAAATGAATTTCAACAGAGAGAAATGTAGGGTCCTGCACTTGGGCAGAAAAAATGGAAGTCACAAGTATAGAATGAGGGATGTGTGGCTGGATAACAGTATGTGTGAAAAGGATCTAGGAGTCTTGGTAGATCACAAGCTGAATATGAGTCAGCAGTGTGACGGAGCAGCCAAGAAAGCCAACGTGATTCTCGGCTGCATCAGTAGGAGTATGGTGTCTAGATCGAGAGAGATAATGGTATCACTCTATTCTGCATTGGTCAGGCCTCATTTGGAATACTGTGTCCAGTTCTGGGCACCTCAATTCAAGAAGGATGTCGACAAGCTGGAATGTGTCCAGAAGAAGGTGACCAAAATGGTGAAGGGTCTGGAAGCCATGCCCTATGAAGAACGCTTTAGGGAGCTGGGTATGTTTAGTCTGCAGAACAGAAGGTTAAGAGGAGACATGATAGTCATGTTTAAATATTTGAAGGGATGTCATGTTGAAGAGGGAGCAGGCTTGTTCTCTACCGCTCCAGAGACTAGGACAAGGAGCAATGGATTCAAGCTGCAGGAAAGGAGATTCCACTTGAACCTCAGGAAGAACTTCCTGACGGTCAGAGCTGTCCGGCAGGGGAATATGCTGCCTCGGAGTGCGGTAGAGTCTCCATCTTTGGAGGTTTTTAAGCAGAGGCTGGATGGCCATCTGTTGGGAATGCTTTGATGGGTGTTCCTGCATAGCAGGGGGTTGGACTCGATGGGGTCTCTTCCAACTCTATGATTCTATGATTCTATAAAGGAGATAGGAGCACCTTCCTTCTAAGATCATACTGAGACTATATCTGGAAGAGAAACCTATTTGTGTTTTAATCACTGAACAGTAATGGGTTCCCATGTATCCTAGTTTGACAAGGTGTTGCAAATCCTCTAACACAAATTCTTAGCCCTCCCAGCAAACTCCATTTCCCAGGGTTCCTGTTTCCTTCCATATAATTCCAGCTGCAGATGTGTTCTCTGGCAAGCAACAGAGTCCAGCAAAACTCACTTTTTAACACAGTAGGCCCGTGTATAATGCAAGAGATCTGTTCCAAGATCTTTTGCATTATACGATTCTCACTTATAATGTGGAACCCCTTTTTTCTTACTGGAAATGAATGATACTGTGAGGAGAGTGTGTAGCATAAGCTAGGAGGTCAGTAGCATCAGATACGATGAGCAGAGCAAGCAGCACTAGGAGCTGATGTATAATATGAAACCGCATAAAATGAACTTGGACTTCTGTACTCGAAAACAACTTGTACCCAACTATCAGTGTTAAGTGCAGCAAAGAAGCAAAACAAAGCACGCAGAGCTCTAACTCCAGTTTTCAGTAATCACTGAAGCAACGTCTTCTGTTTTCTTTGAATCAACGCCTGTGCCACAACCAAGGCTAAATTACAGTCTTGTTATAAAGAATTTCTAGCCTAATAAAATATTGTTTCACTTGCTCTGTATCTCTCATCCTGTAGGAGCTAGCATAATGTAGTGATTTGAGCATTGGACTACGAGTCTGGAGATCAGGATTCAAATCCTCACTTGGCCATGGAAACCCACTAGATTACTTCAGGCAAGTCACACTCTTGCAGCCTCAGAGGAAGGCGAAGGCAAACCCCCTCTGAAGAAATATTGCCAGGAAAACCCTGTGAGAAGGTTGCTTTAGGGTCCCCAAAAAGTTGGAAATGACTTAAAGACACACAATAACAACAAACAGATTTCCTACTTCTGTCATCTGCTATAGAGATATCTGAATGTTACCAGTGAAAGGTAGTTCTGCCTAAACATAAACAGGAGATACCAGTCATAGAAGTCCTGCACAATTTATACATGCAATTTTGTTTGGAAATCACAGCCTCAAACACTAAAACTAACATGTTCAACCATCATGTCTGTCCTAAACTTACCATCTCCAGGCTTGCTAAGTTCAATTCAACATAACAGTTTTCACAGCTACAAAATTACTTTTAAACCACAGATAAAGAACCTCTGGCTTTCCAGATATTTTGGACTTCAACTCTGAAAACCCATAGTCATAATGACCAATAGCAAAGGATTGTGAAAGCTGTCATCCAAAACATCTGAAAGGTCAAATGTTAGGTTTTATATATCTCCTTTAATTACTGACAGATTTTCCTTTACAGGGTTAAAAAAAATATGGTGATTACCCCTTGGGGCAAACTCCCAGAACAGAACACCATAAAAGCAGTAAGAATACTGACCCAGTTGAGATGTCTTGTTCTGGAAACAATGCTTTGCTGGAACAGTAACAGGAATCCTTCCTACATCCTTTGCACCAGGAAAAATGTGACTTAGGCATTCCCTATAAACCAGGATAATAGGGTGTTCTCAAGTCAAATTCCTGCTTTACACATCATGACACAATGTATTAAACCACAAACCCTTCTCTGAAGCCACAGGTACAATAGGCTAAAGAAACACTGACTTATTTCCACTCCACAAAATTATCCCTGAGCTGGACCAATTATGAATTCCAGAAGAACAAACAAATGGGTCCTGGAGAAAATAAAAGCCCAAACTCTCACAGAAGCCAAGTGACTGAACTGAGGCTATCACACTTGGGCATATCCTGAGACAATGTGACTCATTGATAATAATAATGCTTGGTAAAGTGGAAGGCCGCAGGAAAAGAGGGAGACCATAGTATACAAGAGGATTGATTCAATCAATGAAGGCAAGGACTTGAGTCTGGTAGATTTGAACAGGATAGTTAATGAAAGCAGCTCATGGAATGAGAAATCATTCATAGGGTTTCCTTAAATCAAAGCCAGTCTGATAGCAAATAACAGCCACAGTAAACACACATACAAAATTCACAAAAGCCATGAACAGCCATAACCAGCCATAAAAATACAACTGACTGGCTATAAAGTACGGCAGACTTCCTGAAAATGTTAAAATAATTCTTCACCTGCCATTCTATCTCCATCATGATTTTGTTTGTTGTGTGATTTTGTTTGTTTCCAACTTACAGCAACCCTAAGATGAACCTATCACTGGGTTTTCGGGGCTAAGAGTATGCGTCTCACCCAAGATCACCCAGTAAGTTTCCACGGCCAAGCAGGCAATTGAACTCTGGTTTCCAGGCTCATAATCCAACGCTCAAACCACTACACTACGTTGGCAATCTCCATCAAGATAGTGCCTGGCAAATGTCTTCAGGGAGGGGCATTCTAGATACAGGGCACAATCACTGAAAACTCCAGTTTCTCTATAATAATCAGAATAACATCAGATAGCAGGTATACCTGAAGGAAGGTTATCATGAAGAACTAGCAGAACTAACCCAAGATCAGATTCCTTCAGCAAAGATAGACAGTGATGCTAAAGTTACAGTTACATCCCTCTGTAAACCATCCTTATTCTTCCCAGCCACTGCCGAGTGCTGCAACTGCGTTCTCAACCTGGTAACAATTAGCTTGAAAGTATAAAAGAAAATGTCACAGCTTTCAAGATTTAAACCCACAATTAAAGAAGCTGATGACCAAAATACAATTCTCCAGTTATGAAGACAGTGAAAAATGGGTGAGAATTATGTTGCAGTTCATTTTTCATGAGAATTTGCAAACTTCAACTGCAGGAGATGGTGAAACTGATACCTTTGCTTACCTCCAAAGATAACCAACCAACTATATCACAGAAAAGCACTCCAAGCAATGAAGACACCACAGGTCAAAGAATGCATTCAAACTAAGAAATGCAACATACAACAGAAAATTAATAGAATACTTTTCTAACAGTCTGGATGTCAAAGAGAGAAACTGTGAGGAGTCATTATTTCATCTTTTCAATCAAGGATGTCACAGCAGCACTCAAAATGTATATACAAAATTCAGATAGCTTATTCTATTCCCCTATTTCATGTAAGACCAATATAATCAACTACGAATCCTAAGCATATTTACTTGAAGATGTCCCAACCAAATCAATGAAATCAACAGGATTTTCTCCTAAGTAGAGAAGGTCAGGACTGGATTATAAGCTTTCCTGTTCATGGCTTTTAGTTGACTGTTAGGATTAATTTCCGCACTTCAGTGTATAGGGTCTCTCACCTTAAAAACCATGGAACATGTAATAACCATACCCCACTGGAAATAATTTTAATACCTAGAACAGCTAAAGCAACCCTCAGCTCTAGGCACAATATGGCATATAAATTCTCAAGAGATAATCAATAGATATTAACTAAGAATGATAGGAAACACATTGTAGCTATCCATAAAGTTTGATTTGCTGGTAGCTCAAAATCAATTCACAGGCATCAGAATACTCATTTTTATTTCCACATGATTTTGCATAATTGCTCTATAGCAATCACATCTCACAATCACAATAATAAGCCAGACAGACCAGAGGTTGGTCCAAGAAAGGCAATGTTTATGCCCTTACTCTTGTATCCATTATTTTTGAGTTCCACAAACAGAGACTCAATTTCATAGAAAAACTGTAGTGGTGATAATTATGTCAGTTCCAAAAACTCAAAGACAAGCTTGGTATTGTCAGGCAGTTACATTGTGCTTATCCACTAAGTGCATTTTGTCTGGCCGTTCCACAAAACAAACCCAAACCCCACAATTTTGTATTGATGGCTGGATTTCCCAGGTAATTATGTCAGCTTTTGACAAAATGAAAACAAACCAGAGCATTGGTGGGGATACTGAAGGAAAACAAATATTGTGAAAACTTCCAGCCCCAGCTGAAATACAGCTGAAGATACTCCCTTCTGTTGCAGAGAATGAACTCTGTTAGTAAGCATTCACTACCATCAGCCATGGCTCAAAAATGTCCACAGCTACTAATATTGCTATTGCTACTATTAGTTTTTCTTTGTGTTACTATTTCTATTTATACTATGCCTCTTTCTCAAAGCTGGGAAGCAAGGTGGCTTACAAATTAAAACAAATAAAATACACACGAGCATGTGCCTGTGCATACACATATGTTTCAGATTGTATAGCTTTGGCAGGAGCCATTGTTTTTAGTTGTTTTAATTGTATAAATAAATGACAGTGAAGATGGTGGTGGCGGTGGTGGTTGTGATGATAATAATAATATGTTTTGCACCCATTATGGCTTTAAAAAACAGGAAAAAATGCTGTACTTAAGTAGTCTTTCCTCACAGAGCTTTAACGCACAATTAAACATAGCAAACAAGGGTCACATTTTGGTTCCAAGGCTTTCACACAAGGTCTCTCTCTTTTCTCCACGTCCTTCCCTCAGAAGTACATGGTCTGCAAGTTGGAATTTCATAACATGTTTGGCAAGCTGCTAGGAAGAGCTGAAAGTACCCTTGTTTGGCCTGCTCATTATTAAAAGCATGCTTTTCTGAAGGCTACTCTATTATGCATATTTGAAAGCTCCCAACCTTAACATTACCATCCTGACTCTCCCTCACACCCACTCCTTGCTGTAAGCAACCATAGAAATGGCAGCCTTGGCCTCTTGTGTGCTATGTTTGCCACAAAGTAAAAGCCCATCAGAACGGCCTACCTTCTACCTCAGCTCAGTAAGGAGGATTCGAACAATATTAACACTGATGTTGTGCAGCTGTTCTAGCTCTGCATGGCTGGCTTCTACCCACCCTATGGCACTCCTCATTCTGGCAATGCCAACAGAACCACAGAAAGGTCAAGTTACTGAATGTTATACCCCTAGGAAAGCAACAGGCAAGTTAAAAAAACAACAACAACACTAACAGAGGGAGAACGGTATGACGATACAGAATTCAGTTAGACAAAAAGCAAAATCTCACACAAAAAGTGAAAGTTGGGCTAACATGACCAACATTTGTACCTGAACCAAGAACGTCAAGAAGACAGATCTCATGTGCCCCTTACGGCACCCAGTCTGAAATCCCTCATCCAGAACGAGTGCATCACATAATTTTATAATAAAGTTGGTAGCAGACTTGGTTATGAGAAAATAAAGTCATTGGTGGGGAGGGCCTTTAATAAATGCAGTCATGTTCAAACTTTGGCCCTTCCACTGTTTGGGAATTCAGTTCCCAGAATCCTGTATCAGTGCCCAACACTGGCTGGAATTCTGGAAGTTACAGTCCCAAACATCCAAAGCACTAAAAGCTGAGAACCACTATTTAAAAGCCATTTTTAATTGCTTTTCAGGCTTTACTCTGACAAAGTGACACACATACAAAAGCAAGGGAAGAGACAAAGCTATGATAGCCACATTAGCAAGCAGACATACTGCTCTGTAAGACATACAGGCACATCCACTAATTATAATCTAATTTTAAGGCAGCAATAAAGAAGAAGGCCTGAACGTTGTGCAGATGAGATAGAGTACAGAAAGAATTCCACAGAAGGAACACCATCAGCTTATTCACACTACACAATTACGATACTATGAATCCATTTTGCCATGTCAACATCCTGTGGAATCCTGGAACTAGAGCTTCAAGGCTGAGAAGCTCAATATTTCCATAGGATTGAATTGTGGCAGTTAAAATGAAATCATGGTACTATACAGTTGGCCTTCCAAATTCACTAGGGTTTGGAGCACAGAACCCTCGCAAAAGTGGGAAAACCACAAATATCAAAATGTGTCTGTCCGTCCGTCCGTCCGTCCGTCGGAAGGGGGATGAGGCACGGGTGGGGAGAGGAAGCACCCAGGATCCAAACCAGGTCAGGGAAAGGAGAGGGAGAAAGGGTGATCGGCATAGTGGCCCTATCCTTCCTCTGTCTTGCCCATCTCCTTCTCTGAGTGTGTGGGAACACTGGGAGGAGGTTTGTCATGCTGAGAAATCGGGCTGTGAGCCATTTTTAGCTGGCCAGGGAGTGGCTGGTAGAGGAAGAAGAAGACCAGAGGCAGGTTTTTAAAGGACTGAATGGTCTGAAAAGAGCCACCAAGAGGGAAGGTCCCCCTGGAAAATAAGCACTTGGGGGGGGGTGGGCGCCAGGGGTTGGAGAAACTTGCAAATAATCAAATCTGTGAAAGTGAAACCCACAAATGTGGAGGGTCAACTGTAATTGCACAGTATGAATAGGCAACATGTTTCAGTTTCCTCGCCCCAAGCCCTCTGTGGCTCTTAATTTCTGTTCCTATCACTTGGTTTCCCAAATATTACAGGGAAAGAAAGACCCAGAAAATGCAAGCAGAGTATGTTTATGCATACACACATATATTTACATAAAATTTCTTCTAAAGCAAGATTTGAGATTTTCTTGTCATCAAGTCTAAGCAAGTTTGTTTATACCTTTTAAAACTGGCAGTAGAAAATTTAGGTCAAGAACTCCTGCAGAAGACACAGCAAATGCAAATCACACCAGCATATTTGTGCTGAATGCAGACATTAAATGAAACTTCAGACTTCAGAAAGGTGCTACTTTAGAGGCCTCAGTACACAGCGAAACAACACAGGTGAAAGGATAAAAACGGTTATGAATTACTTTCTAACAACTTACCAGTTTCTCTCATCACAATTATTTTTCATTTCAATTCATGACAATAACGAGAGTGAGCTACAAGAATTATCTCAATTCTTTCACTCAACTGTGGAAACCTGTATTTCTAGAGTGCATTTTGTTTGACGTATTTTTTAGACAAGACAATAGTCTCATGTGCACTGAAGCAAACACTCCACCGCCCCATTATGACTCTAGTGTCTGACCCAAAAATGACTTGGTACTAAGAGCAGTACATCTGCTGACAAAACTGTTCCCAAGTGAGTTGAATGAACTAAGATTATGTAAATTAAAATGACAGATATGTAGATTAGAGTCATGAGTGTAGCCTGTTGATTTATGGTGACCTCAAGAATTTCATAGGGTTTTCTTAAGCAAAGAATATTCAGATGTGGTTTTCTAGTTCCTTCCTCTGAAATATGGCCTACAGCACCCAGGCAGGCAGAGATACCAAGTCTGACACAGTAAATATAAGACTTCTTGTTGTTGTGCACCTTCAAGTCATTCCTGACCTATGATGACCCTAAAGCAAACCTATCACGGGATCTTCTGGGACCGAGAGTGTGTGATGTACCCAAAGTCACCCAGTAGATCTCCACCCCAGAGTAGGAAACTGAACTCTGGTCTCCAGGGCCATCATTCAACACTTTAGCTGTGAACAATTTTCAGCCTCTCACTCCCTGCAATGCTAGAGACTTGGGGACTGAAGGAAAAGTCTTTTGGAGGGCAGAATTTTTATGGCAGGCCCAATGTCCTCATTTTATCCTTCCACTTGTAACAACACTCTTGTGCTACTCAAAGTAGTGGTCCCTGCACCAGTCTGCAAGCCATCAGTTGCTAGTCCCTAGGAAGATTCCAGGAAAGCAAGAAACAACTGTAGCCAGTGGGCACCAACATGGCAGTCCTTGGCATAATGGAAAAAAAAATAAATGCTGACCCCCTACATTAGATTTCTTGGAAAGAACTAGGTTAGGAGAGCTTTGTTATACTCCAGGACAAGCAGAGATTATCTAGCATCCTTACATACTGCTTTAGACGACAGCAGCGGCAGCCGCCGCCTTCTGTTTAAATTGTGCATTGGCTCCAGAAAGCTGGATCATCTTCTCTCATCCTCATAAACTCAGTACACCATTTAACAAGGTTGTATCCAAAGAGCTCATTTCACATTAGTGTTCCTGCTCATTTAGTTCTGCTGACTTTTGCCTCTGAATTTCAAGCAGGCAAAAAAACACATATCCAGAAAGCAAGTGTGCTTCTTAAGCTGTTGACTGATGACTGCTCAGTACAAGTTATTTTAATGGACACCCTGCTTTAAACTGAGCTCGAGCCATCTGTTCCACCCCTCAACTACAAAAGGCAAAACAAACCTCCGGCAACTCAGAGTAATGTATAATACAGATGTCGAGTTGCTCGTGTCTGTATTTCCTCCGCTATGGGCTTTGGTAACATCTCATGTTACAGATGGAGAACAAGCCCAGCATCAGGGCCCAGTGGGTGAGGGAGGTGTGCGTGTGCAGATTCCACCCCCCCAGCACTTGATCCTGTCTCTCCCATAATGCTTCTGCATTCCTGTGTTACCAAAAGGTGATGGGATGAGAGCAGAAGGCAGCGGCAACTACTGCTCTTTCACAGTACACCCTTCCCAAAAAAAAGACAGAGTTGCCTGCTATGTGCTCTGCACAACATAGTCAACTGCACATGCCAGTAAATCAACCCTGATCCAATTATACTGTTACTAAGAGAGATTAGAAAGATGAAGCATACATGTTACCAAACTTGAAGCAGAGGCAAGGGCAGGCAGGGAGGTGGGGAAACTTTGGTCCTCCAGATGTTGTTGGACTGCCATGTCTATCATCTCTAACCAGCACAGACAATAGTGAAGTTGCACTCCTATAGCATCTGGAGGGCCACATATCCCCCATCTCTGGGCTAGGATATGATGGCCCTGGCAAGCTAGAGAAATGGAGACTGTGAGCAACCACAAAAGGTAAGGAAAAATAACTGATAAGGGGGCCACCCCACATTTTTGAATCCTGATAAGTTCTTTTAGTTCATTATTTATGGCCTGCCTTTCTATAGGAGAATCCAAAGTGACAGTAAACAGTAGATAAAATTTACTATGTTTTTAACTATGCACATTTAAATCTGTGGTATTTTCAAAGGTTTTGCTCAATATAATTTAATTACAGTTTCCAAAGTAATTTATGTATTTTCTTCCAAATCTGCTCTCGTATCCACATCACATGGCAGGATGCTTATCAATCCAAAGAATTTGAAATAATTTTTCTAGGCTTGCTTTTTTCACTGCCTGTTACTTCTCATTTGCCTTCTATGTCCTTCATATCATATTTGACTAATAAACACCTTCCCATGGTTAATTCAAAGATACTGAATTCAAAGTATTTTATAACATTATGTTTCTAATGGGAGAGCCAGTGTGGTATTGTGATTTGAGAGTTGGACTACAATCCTGGAAACCAAGGTTCAATTCCCTATTCTGTCATGGAAACTCATGGGGTGACCCTGGACACACCATACACTTTCAGCTCCAGAAAACTACATGATAGGTTCACCTTAGGTCATCGTAAGTGAAAAACGACTTGAAGGCACACAGCAACAACAGCCATGTTTCTAATGACCAACACAAAACAAAGTTTTGGGAACACTTTTTGTTTTTACAAAAAAAAAACCTGTTTTCTTTGCATCATTTACCTAAAGCATATAATCTGAATATTTTTGGCAAAATTCACCATGTTGCTGTATGCCATCAAGTCATTCCCGACTTACGGAAACCCTAAGGCATCCTTATCACAGAGCTTTCTGGTGCTGAGAATGTGTGATGCATCCAAGGTTACTCAGTGGGTTTCCACAGCCGAGTGGGGAACTGAACCTTGGTCTTCAGAGTTGCAGTCCAATGCTCAAACCTCTATACCATATTGGCTCTCAACATTCACCATACTTTAGCTCAATTTGTTTATTTCACACCTCATAGTTTAGGGTATATGTAAGCAGTAATACAAACTCTCTTCATCTTTTGAGATTCATCACTCTAACCACATCTTCTGAAATAAAAAAATTCTCCATAATCCCAGAAGATTTTAATCAGGATTCTTAACATGAAGGAGTTGCTTAGTTCCTAGTGACTATTAACGAACCTTGGTTCTTGCTATATGCCTTCAGGTTGCTTCTAACATACGGCAAAACCTAAGGAAACCTATCCCTTGGCAAGAGTTGTTCAGAGGGAAATTTGCCATTGCCTTCATCTGAGGCTGAAAGAGCATGATTTGCCCAAGGTTACCTAGTGGATTTCCATGGCTAAGCAGGGAACTGAACCCTGGTCTCCAGAATCTTAGGCCATTTCCGCACTAGCCTGTTATAGCACTATTATTCCACTTTCAACATCCTATGGAATCCCTAAACTGCAAACCCCAGGATTCCATAGGATGTTGAAAGTGGAATAACAGCGCTATAACAGGCTAGTGTGGAAATGGCCTTAGTCCAACAATCAAACCACTTGAAAACTATTACTATCAATAGCAATTGTTATGAAGAATTAGATTGCCAAGAAGTAATAAACAGAGATCCACATGGAAGTGAACAATACTTAAAAGGTCCATATTCTATTCTCTCTCTAGCAAGATGACAATGGACAACAGCCAGGCCCAAACTACATTTTTAGTAGCTATCTAATCTTTTTTTGACTATTAATGGGGTTGTTAAGGAGTTAGCTGATTCCATGCCGGAAAAAAATCCTCACTCAACTGTTCATTTAAATAAACATGATGACATTTAGATGTGTTAGACTACAACTACATCACATCTGGACAGCCACACTGTTTGGGAATAATGAGTAGTGTATTCTAACACATCTAGAGAACTGTGCTGAGGAAGGCTGGTTTAAAACTTTAGCAGGACATTTGGCTTTTTCATGCTACAGGTAGCAATGCAGAAAGCAACTGACTTTCAGCAAGAATCAAGTGATTTTCAAGGATTTAGCTAATATTAAAAATGGGGAATGAATCTTTGAATGCTTTAAATGCAAGAGACTCTAGGCTCAAACCCCAACATCTCCTTTTGAAGATTAGAATAAATTGCCCAAGGCCTTGGAAACACACTGCCAGTCAAAGTAGACAGTACCGTGTCAACAGAGACTGGTCCGGTGTAACTGAATATAATGCATCACAATGCATTAATGCTAAGGGGGCAACTGTGAAATATCACTGCTAGAATGAATGCTAGACTTTTGGCTAATGCTGACACACCCAAAAGCCAACCCACAATGCAAAATGTGAGTACTTAAAATGTCCATCTGCTCCAAATGTTCTGACTATGGAAGACAAGAAAACACTCATGTCACACTACTATGATAAGCCACATACCTGGATTCAATTGCCCTAAAAAAGTCACCTGAAGCTGCCTCTGTGTAAACATTTGCTCCACAAAGCAGGCTGTCTGCCAAAACCAGTTTCTTCTTTAAGGCCAGTACTGCACTGTGTATGTGCTTTTTCACTCCATACTACTTCAAACTGCTGGTTTGTATGACTGGAAGAAGCATGGAAACCAACTAACTTCAGTGACAGATTGGTAGCCACAAAAAATCTTTTAAGAGAGGTAAAGCAATCTCAATAAGGCAGCCATGCTATAAAAAGAGGTCAAAGATGCAGCAATTTGCTCAGCTTTCTTTTCCAGATTAAATGTACAGTTGGAATCTATTATGCAAGGTGCCTCAGAATATTTCCAACAAATGTCTCAGAATATACACCACAACTCCAAATACCCACCAATACAAGGCACATCAGTCATTCCTATCCTCCAGGCAAGGGGAACTTTTGCCACATGATCTGATGTGTGTTGAAATGTTGATCCACGCTCAAGACTATGGAGACTTGATAGTAGGAATCAATGGGCTGCAAACAATTATAACCTTTTTTCTTTCTTTTAGACCACCACCGTTACTCCTCAGGGTATCACAGCCACCATGCAATGCCATTCCCTACCAGCAGCTGCCAATAATGTATTATGCGGTAGGGGAGGAAAACTTGCAGCACAACGACTTCATGAAGGACACATAGAAAGTTCTGGTACACGTTGTAAAGGGGAAGTGGAAATGACACAAGGCTGACATTTTGAGAAACAACTCCATATTCCTTATAAGATGATGTTCTGTCAGATTTGCCAGGTTCTTAAGATGCCAATATTGGGCAACCCTCTCTACTGTCAAGCCTGCTCAAGCCAGGCCAGTACATGTGAGGCAGGTCTATATAAAGTTCATTCAAGCCTCAGAAGAGGAGGACTTCTTGCAAGAATTCCATGCTCCCATGAGATTTGGTATCTCAGAGGAGTCTGGAACACTTGCAAAAGGTCCTCCTCTCAAAAGACCTGAGGTGGACCTTATATAGATAGGTCTGCCTCACACTGTTGTTGTCATTGTTGGTTTGTGGGCCTTCAAGTTTTTTCCAGCTTATGGCAACCCTAAGGCAACCCTATCATGGGGTTTTCTCAGGCCCAGAGCGTGTGGCATACCTGAGGTCACCCAGTGGGTTTCCATGGCCAAGTGGGGAATTGAACTTTGGTCCTCAGGGTCACAGTCAAATGCTCAAACCACTACACCATGCTGGCTCTCAATACTCTTCCCGGAGTCATCTGTACAACTGCAAGGAAGCACTGGCTATGCTTGCAACAAGACGGAGCCCAGAGCATTTGCTACATAACAGAATGGTCTTGGATGGGGGTTCAACTGTTGCAACTGTGGCTGGCACCCACTCTTCCTGTTTTCAGCTCTACAGGCAACTGAAAGAGTAGCAAGTGAAGCAAAATTTGGGACTGTTCTGCTTCACTGGCTGGGGAGGAGAAGAGCCAGGCCACATCAGCCAAGATCTCAGCAGGCAGCCCACCCCATCCCCAGCATTTGGAAGCTATCATAGCATTTGGGTGCTATTTTGCTGCATACCAAATACTTGGGAGTTAGTGAGTAGGGGGCACGGCTGGTGCCCACTGTCAAGTTCTCATGGAATACAGAATCTCAATGTCCCATCAGGTCCCAATACAGGACTGATTTTGAAGTCCCTAAATTCAAGATGTCCTGTACAAGACAGGACATAAGGAAACCCTGTGTTCCACCCTTATAATAGCCTTTTCAATAAAACATGCTTCTTTCAAGTCCGATTTTATAGAAATGTTGTTGCAACTAGTCATCATCAAGGAAGGCCAAAAAGACAATGACTTAAGTTGATTGGGGGGCAGGATATCCCACCCTTCTGAGATCGTCTTACCCCTATAAAATCCCATGCTTTCATACATTAGTATTTGTATTTCCTGCTGCTATCAGTTTGGCCCATCCTGATGGGACCAATAACACAAAGAGCAAATTTCCCAGCAACACTGCCACGCCATTTTCATTTTCATCAGTAAAGAGTCAAGATTTTCATTTTAATCTCTTAAATTCTACCAACTATATACACATAAATTTGACCGAAGTGTCACAAAATGAAGAGGGTATCGCTATATCATCAGTCACTGATCATTAAGAAACATGCAGGACCAACAGGATTTGAATGCTAATAAAACGTAGAGCGGAGGCACTATTCCATAACTGATCAGGAAGCCATTTCACCTTTCCAAATTGATCTTACCTTATAATTACTGGAATTTACCCACGAGGTAGCAAGACCATCAACCATTTTATCCAGCATGGTCTGATCATGTTCAAGATCAGCAGATTTCTGTTTATCTGAGAAATAGTCTATCAGTTCTTGGCCAACTTGAAGTCTCTTTCCAACATCTTTCTGCAGAACCTGAGCCAAACAATATTCCATTGTGGGCTCCATGATGTGCTAGAAAAACAGCACAGGCAACAGGGAAGCTAGAGGGCAGCAGGTTTGAACAATCCTGCTGGAGATGTATCCTGTGGGTCGCCTCTTTGTTTGATGAAGGTTACCAAGGGCCTGGATTTCAAAGATGTGATTCTGGGAATGGCAACAATGCACCATGTGTGTCTGAAGAGCAGCTGGCAGGTTATTAAAAGTTCAATTTAAATAACTAGTAATAGATAAATAAAGCAGTGAGCGGACCAGCCGAGCTGTATGACCAGGTCTCCAATGCTTCCGGATTCAATAGTCCATCCTGGAAGAAAAAAAATTTGAAGAGGCAAAGGTTAGAAACAAAACTAAGAAGCAAAACTCCAAACAGCATAAAAGCAGCTGTCAAGGCATTTGACATTTCCATAATTTGTTTTTTAAAGTCACTCTTCTCTGTCAGCAGTTTTCAATTAGTTTGTATAATGCGTATCAAGTAAATCTGGCTCTGCAAATGGGCCATAAGAAGTTGGTAAAACCGCGTCTCATGTCTGTTGTGCTTTTCTCCAAAGACAAAGAGCTAACCCCATTACATGCTATTACATGCATTAACTGCTATGAAAACACCAGAATTTCTACAATTTGGGATTTTTGGGGCTACAAGTCCAAAAAAGTCCTCAACTAGCATGACTGCTGGACATGCTGAATAAGGGATTCCGAGAGGTGCAGTCCAAAACATAACATTCCCAAGCTCTATAACACACATTATTAACACCACTCCTCAATTTGTTCAACAAGATGAAAATTCAGATCGCAATTGAAATGTAATACAGATTTCTGACAGTCAGCTTTCTTCAGAGCTGAATATTCTACCACAGGAGCCGTCTGTTATCATTACAAGTTTCCAAAGGAAAGAGAAAGAGCTGTGAGAAAAGCATTGGAAGAACCACTGAAGCAGTTTCTTCTGGTTGTATCTGTGTGCCTCTCAGATGAATAGAGCAACATTTGCATACTGGCTTTGGACAGCGTTCTTCTAAGAGTAAGCAAGTTTGCATATCGTGAGCTCTGAAACCATAATCAAGTTTAAAACATGGTTAAATTAACAGATGCCTTTTGATTAGCGAGCCAGTGTGAAGTAGTGGTCTCAGTGTTGGGCTAGGACACTGGGAGACGAGGGTTTGAATCCCCATCGGCCATGGAAACACACTGGGTAACCTTGGGCAAGTCACACACTCTCAGCCTCAGATGAAGACAAAGCCAAACCTGTCTGAACAAATCGCACCAAGGAAACCCCATGATAGGGTTGCGTTAATTCAGAAATGACCTGAAAGCACACAACAACCATATGGTCAGGAGTGTCATCGTGCATAGCCCAGAATGCTACTTGTATCCTAGGTGCATATGCCATAACTTTATTCATATATATGGCACCACTGGAATGAATGAACTGTGCAATCTTATGCATGTCTACTCAGAAGTAAGCACTACTGGCACCAATAAAATATAGTGCCATGTAACTGGAACTCTGAATTTTTACCAAAAATATTATGTTGCCCAAACCACATAGGGTGAGAAAATTGGAATCTCCAGGATCTCAGCTGAAGAGAAAAGAACGTATCAATGGCCAGACATGTGTTTCTAAGGCAAACAGAACCAAGGCTTTAAATCTATAATTAAATACATAACCACATCGTTTATAGCCACACAGTTGTGCCTATTAGTACAACGGATGTACACTGTTCAAGACAGACTACCCAAGACAGGAAAACCTTTGGATTAGCTTTCCCAGTAAGTGTAGGCATGGCAGTCATCCTAGGCATGCTTACTTGAAAGTTCATTTCCTTCTAAATTAGTGGAACTTACTTCCAGATTAGTAGCATTCAGGTTCAGAGTGCAAGAGCTAAAGACAAAGAGTTTGTTTTGGCATTTCTTTTCCTCATTTACCCAAAGGAAAACAGCAGTCACATGAGCCTACAACTTCCTGTTGGTAAGACCAGTTCAACAGTGTAATACGCTGCCTCAGGAATGTGATAAGAGTTTCCTTCTTTGGAGGTTTTTAAACAGAGGCTGGATGGCAGTCTGTTGGGAAAGCTTTGATGGTGTATTTCTGTGCAGCAGGGGGTTGGACTCGATGGTCCTTGTCGCCTCTTCCAGCTCTATGATTCTATGCTATTATACAGTTCCCAAGGGACCCAAAGGATAGCATGTAATCTCAGTTGGCACAGACAGGAAACGACTTGAATCCAGTCCAGGTGAATCCAGGTGAATCTGCGAGCCTATTTTCTGTTCCCAGAAACTTCCAGGGGCTGCACAGACTATGGAAAAATAAACGTACACCTAGAAAAGACCAGAAATCTAGTTCTTGTTTTGTTAAAACTAGGTATTTTTTTAATATTAAAAAATGAGGAAGGGGCTATAGCCTATTTGAAAGATCAATTGGTGCTCCTGGAGCTTCCAAAAAGGCAATTCACCATCCTTCCCTCTCTCTCCTTCTCAACAGAAAAAAGGCAGTCAAAGGGACATGGGTTACAAAAATAGCCTTGGAGAGCTACATGTAGCCTTAAGGCTACACTCTCTCCATTCCTGCTTTAAGCTTTTTGTTGCTAGTTGTTTTTGTTTTTTTTAAGTTTCAAACAACTTGGGGTCTGAGAGACGCACTTCTCCATTTGGAAAAAAAAAAATTGATCCTTGAGATCACCCCTGAGGCTGGTGCTAGCTGTATGTGTGCATGCACCTTCAAGTTGCCTGTCAACTTACGATGATCTCATGAATTTCATAGGGTTTTTTTAGACAAGGAATACTCAGAGGTGGTTTTTCCAGTTCCTTTCTCTGAAATGTAGCCTACAGCACCTGGTATTCATTGGCAGTCTCCCATGCAACTACTAACCAGAGCTGATCCTGCTTAGCTTACAAAATCAGATGAGATCTGGTGCCTTTACAGAGCATTTAGATGGACCCAGGGGCCAGTTACAGAGAGGATAGAACTCCCTTGCTGAAGCAGCTCCACCAGCTGCTGATCCATGCAGGACAGAACTCACAGTTCCAGTTATGACCTTTAAAGTCCTCTATGGCTTGGGTCCAGGCTATCTGAAAGACTGTATCACCTTCTATGAACCTGCCCAACTTTTAAGATCTTCAGGGAGAGGCCTTCTCTCAGTCCACCAACATCACAGACATGTTTGGTGAGGACACATGAGACAGTTTTTGCAGCGGCCGCTCCAAAGTTGCAGAACCCTCATCCTCAGGACACTGAGTTGGCCCTTTTCCTATTCTCTTTCCATCAGCAGGAAACTTTTTTATTTAAGGAGGCCTTTCCTTTTTAACCTGTTGCAGCAGGTGGAGCAGATGGGGGTGTTCCTATTTTGCATTTTAAACGTGTTTTTAAACTGTTCTTGTTCTTTTTTAATAGAATTGTGGTTTCATTGTCTTTTAACTTTTGTATTCATTTGTTGTTGTTGTTGTTGTTCTTTGTTTTGAATGGTTGCAAGCTACCCTGAATCCTGTGCAGGGAGGAAGGTGGGATATGAATTAATTAAGCTGTAGCACCCATTGCATAGAATACCCTTTCCTTTGGTATTTCACATGCACCAACATTGCCCATTTTTTAGATTCCAGTTGAAAACTTATTTTTGCAAGCTCTTCTGAGAAGTCAAACTTACCATCGACTGCAGGGGTAGGAATGGTGTGGTCCTCCAAATTTGGTTGGTCTGCAACTTCGCTGAGCCCTAGCCAGCATAGCCAATAGTGAGGAATCCTCAGATTTGCAATCCAACTGTATCTGGAGGATCACACAATTTCCACCTCTAGTCTGTTCCATGGACAATGTAAATACTGGGTGGGAGTGGCCATTAATTCTGTTTGTTGAGTTTATTGTGTGTATTGAGCTTGTTTGTCTGTAACTTTGAAGCCTTTGGATTTCAGTGGTGTATAAATATTTGTTAAAAAAAATGAAGTGGTCTGCCCAGACAGGAATGGGCATTTCTCAGTCAAGTGACACACCAAAGAGTGGGAGGGAACTTAGGCCTTCCTGGGATCCATCTGTATCGGCCTCACCCTTTGTGTGCCAAAACTTGCTACAGATCAAATGTAGAACAGCTTCAGACATGCTTGAAGGCCTTAGGATAATGGCCCTTTACTCTGTCTAAATCAAGAGAAACTGTCTTTCCACACAGCCTTCAGCATGTGGCAAGATGCAACGTGGACTTTGGGCATATGTATTTCTAAAAGGTGCCATTACAACCTATGCCCTCACATCTCATCACAGATATGTCACAAGCACCTAGTGTCCACATAACCCAATGATTGTTGTTACTGTGTGCCTTCAAGTCACTTCCAACTTCTGGTGACTTTAATGCAAACTTATCAAAGATTTATTCAGAGAGTATTTACCTTGCCTTCCTCTCAGGCTGAAAGAATGTGACTTGCCCAAAATCAGCCAATGGGTGCCCATGGCTGAGCAGAGATTCGAACACTGTCCAGCACCCAAACCACTACCCCACAGTAGCTCTCACGCCATGCTGGCTTTCACCCATGTTAATAAGACAGCACACCTCTGATAAAGGATGCAGATGCATTTCGAGTTTTTGCATCAGCTTCAGACCGCACTGGATAAACAGATTGGACACATTTCACCTAAGATAAATATCAATCATTAATTTTATTTGGCTTCATTTAAACAGGTGCCCATAATAAGCATAAACCACATGTGTTGAAAGCAGCTATGACAAAGCTATTATTACAGCTAGCAATAAATCCCCGTACACTTTTAAAGAGTTTATGTGAACCTTCTTTCGCGCTTTCTCTCTCTCTCTCTCTCTCTCTCTCTCTCACACACACACACACACTTTCTGTTCTTCTTCCCTGAATCTGTAACCTAACCAAAAGCGCCTTTAAAAATCTTATTTTCACACCAGGACTTCTCACCTTTGTAAAGAGGCAGTAAAGGAAGTCCATGTTGGCGGGCTCCCTCCATGACAATGCTGCCAGGCCTTCTGTATCAGTTTACCAGCAGCTGCAACCTCTCCACTCCCTTCCCCCTCCATAACGAAATGAATCTCACTTACGCATATTCCAATACAGGCCTCTCTCCATTAATCTGGGCAAACGGAGGCTGCCGGCTTCCCCACCACTATTCGCTACCACCCTCCAAGTACAGTGTCCCACGTGCCGTTGCACACGGTATATGAAACACGATTTGCCTTAATATTAAACTTTTTCCACCTCAAAGCCCCCTATATTTCCAGATTGCCCTTTAACTTAAAAAGAGGTAGGGAGGGAAATCTAATAATAACATTTAAAGCTCTTGGTTGTGGAGAAAACTAGGCCATACTTGAAGGAAAGCAGGTCAAGCTCAGCGTAAAAGCAAGGGGAGGGTAGACAAATCAGAGGGCTGCGAAGCAGATCTCTTGCTAAGCAAATAACGAGAGCAAAAGCTACCAGCATGGTCCAGTCCAGAACAATACAGCAGTGTGCCCTAACTGACTTCTGTCTGCAGTGCATGACCTCTCTCTAATTTTTTTCTCCTACGGACTGTATTTCCAAGTCACCATTATCCTGGCTCCTTTCTTTAGTGAGGAGCAATGAAAGCCAGGAAAGTGATAAAACTTCTCCACCAGGCATGCCTGCGTGTTATTTATTTAAAACATTTATAGCCTCCTTTTCCATAAGAACAAACTCAGAGAGAGAGAGAGAGAGAGAGAGAGAGAGAGAGACTATTTCTTGAAACGATACAAACCATGTGCAAGCTTCCCTCACTGAATCACAAAATACAAACTGAAATCCCAGAGCACTAGGGAAGAATTCCTCCCACCACCACCCCAAAAAGTATGTGAAAAACAGGCCAGGGGGGAGCAGCAGTGGGAAGAAACAGGCTTTAATTCAGTGATTTGACACGGGGAATGCAGCCTGAGGGATGCTGGGCTTCTTTCCCAGAAACAAAGGCTGTCACCAATGTCTGGAACAACAGCAAAGAAACTTCAATTTAACAGCAACCGTATTGGCCTTCACCAACCCTACAGCCAGGGGCAAGGAAAGTTGGAGCCTCCAGATGTTTTAGACCTCATTTCCCAAAAGCCTCAGCCAACCCTGGACATTGGTACAGGAGTCCAAACAAAAACCTTGCACGCAAAATGTTCCCCCACCCTACCTGTAGGTAACAGTACATCAGCAAGCTTTGAATTACGAGTTATCGCATCACAGCCACTGCACCAAGATTGTTTTACTCACTCAGGTAAAACTTTAAAAACCAACAGCATTTATGTATTGCATGCCTACCTATTAACACTGTGGCTGAAGTCCTCTTCCAGTGGTAAACTGGTACAGCTACAAAATGGACAGAAAGTTAGGCAAGCCTAAGGCCTACTGTGAATAAATGGATTTAAATGTGCAACGGTTGGCTTTGACCTGTACTATCTGTATGTAGTTTTCTGGTACATTTGAAAATAATAACAATAACAACATCCAGCAACCTGAAGTTCTGAGGTATTCCAGCACATAGAGCTGTGTGTATGTACTTCAAGTTGCCTACTGACTTACAGACACCTCGTTAATTTCATGAGGTTTTCTTAGGCAAGCAATACTCAAACGTGGCTTTGCCAGTTCCTTCCTCTGAAATGTAGCCTACAGCATCTGGTATGCACTGGCAATCTCCCATCCAAATACTAACCAAAGCCGACCCTGCTTAGCTTCCAAGATCACATGGGGCTTGTTGTGTGCCTTTGAACCGTTTCCAAATTATGACAACTCTAAGGCAAACCTATAATGGGATTTTCTTGGCAAGATTTGTTCAGGGGGGGTTGCCTTTGTTGGTTTTACAGCCAAAGAAATCACTTGAAATAAAGAAGGTTTGTTTCAAAAGATGCTGCTGAGACAGGATGCAAGCAAATATATACCTGGCATGTTGCATTTGCTGCTTTCTCTGCATGAGATAATGTTCAGGGTTTTGTTTTGTTTTTTAATTGCACCCTGCATGATTTTAATTCTCCTTTTTTATATTACAATAGCATCTGCAAGAATGAGGAACAATTTTAAAATGTTTCAATAAACAAACAGGCATGTTCAATTTGCAAATGGGCTTTGGTCAAATTTTCAAGGATAGACCACACGTACGCTTACTAGTACTCAGGCAACACCTCACAAATTATGGCTGAAGATTTTGTCCAAGAAACAAGCAACAGGAAGGGTACAATAACTAGCATTGTTCTGTAATTTGTACTTTAAAGCTTCACTGTGGACATCTAGCCCTAAAGCATCCTTGTTTAATAAGAGTTCTTTGAAGAGCTCTCCAAGTTAAGGCTGCTTGGGGACATTTCAGAGAATCTAGCCAAAAGCGGATCAAGTAGAATTTCTCTTTGTTTGGAAGAAGAACCTTAGTACAATGCTTTTATCAGTCTCATTACGCCCATGACCCTTCTCTTTCATCTATCTTTTCTTTTGCCCATTTTGTTTGAATACCAGTTTCTGTGTCTGAGCATCCTTTTAGTATATCAAGTTGGAAATTTTGTCAACAGGAGCTCTGAAGCCAAAAAACACAGAAAAATGACTGCCTCTCTACATTCTGTGCCTTACGTTTTATACACACATTCTACTTATAGGTCTAATAACACAATTGTTGTTAACTGTCATCAAGTTGACTTCAACTTATGGCAGCCTCCCTGAATGGGAGACCTCCAACTCACTCTATCAACAGCTCTGCTTAGGTCTTGCAGACTTAGGGTCATGGCTTCACTGATTAAGTCTATCCATCTGTAATGTGGTCTTCCTCTTTTCCTACTGCCTTTCACCTTGCCAAGCACTATTCTCTCTTCTAGTGAGTCATGTCTTCTCATGATATGGCTAAAACATGACAGTCATTTTGGCTTCTAGGGAGAGATTGGGCTTGATTTGCTCTAGGGACCATTCATTTTCTTTTTAGCAGTCACAGGTACCCATAAAACTTTTCTCCAGCACCACATTTCAAATAAGTTCATCTTCTTCCTGTCAGTTTTCTTCACAGTTCAGGTTTTACAATCATATGTAGAAACAGGAAACACAATGGCATGGACAAGCCTAACTTCAGTATTCCATTATATATTTTTACATTTCAGAATTTTGTCTAGCTCCTTAATTGCTGGCCTTCCAAGTTCTAGTCTTCTTCTGTTTCTTGACTGCAGTCTCCCTTCTAATTATTGATTGAGCCAAGTTATGGAAAGTCTTTTGAGTATTTCATTGTCTTCTTTAAAGTTATATAAATCATTTGTAGTCAATATTGCTGTTGTTTTTTTAATGTTCAACTGTAAACTTGCTTTGACACTTTCTTCCGTGACCTTCTTCAGTACTCTTTCCAAGTCCTTGCTATTTTCTGCTACTAGTCACCTTTGCATCTTAAATTGTTCATGTTTCCCACTCCAATTTTCACACATTCTCTCTCCAAATCTGATCTTGCTTTACATATATGTTTAGAGTACAAGTTAAATAAATACGGTGACAAAATGCAGCCTTGCCTGACTCCTTTGACAACTAGAAAACTTTCCATTTCTCTGTATTCTCTCAGGACAATCAAATGTTGTGGTACACCCATTTCTTTAAGAGTAATCAAAAGTTTTTCAAGACCTATACATACAATCAAAGGCTTTGCTACAAACTATAAAGCACAGGCTAATTTTCTTGTCAAATTCTTTGGTGTGCTCCATTATCCAATGTATGTTTGCAATACAATTCTTAATGCCTCTTCCTTTCCAGAGCCCAGCCTGGAAATCTGGCATTTCCTGCTCCACCTATGGTAAAAATCTTTGCTGTAGAATGTTGAGCACAACTTCTCTTGCATGGGAAATTAATGAAATGGTCCTGTGGTTACTGCAATCCTGGTGTCCTGTTGCTTAAGGACTAGAATGTATATTGAGCATTTCCAATAGTTGACAGATTTTAGTTGGAACTAGAGCAGACCATCTCTGTAGCTTGAAGCAGTTCTACTGGTATGCCATTTGTTCCTTGTGATGTATTTCTCCCAAATGTGCTGAGTGCAGCTTCCACTCTTTAAAAATTCTAGGTTCATCTTCAAATGGTTCTTCTTTGAATGACTCTGTCATCCTTTCAGCTCTTTTATATAGTCCTTCACTGTATTGTTTGCATCCTCTTTATTCTATTTGGTCATATGAAGATGTCCTCTGTTACTTCACTTCGATTTCTCAGACCTTGCATTCAAGGTTCTAACACTTTCTCTGAAATGTTTTACTTTTGCTTATCATCTGGCCTTAACTGCATAAAGAGTTTCATCTGTCATCCATTGAGTCTTCTCGTTCTTTTTGGTTGCAGACAGTGTATTTTCGCATTCCTTCCTGACAATGTCTCTCGCTTCAGTCCAGAGTTTTTCTGGTTTCTAGTCAATTAGGCTTAATAGTGCAAATCTGTTTTCTTTTAATTATTTTTAAATTCTCCAGCTATGTTCTTCTGGTGGTATTTTGGCACAATAGATGGTTTAGTGTTCTTCTTTAACTTTACTCTAATTATGTAAATAATTATGTAAATGTAAATGTAAAAATAAAAATGTAAATCTAATTGGGTATGTTTTTAATCTCTTTTAATGTATTAATGTACTTTATGTTGTTCGCCGCCTCGATCCTTGTGGAGAGTCGGGATAGAAATAAATTTTATTATTATTATTATTAATAGCCGCAATTCATAGTCTATGCCACAATTTGCTCCTGGTCTTGTTTTTGCAGAGACAATAGAGCTTCTTCATCTTCTGCTTCCAATTGTATAGTCTGTTTGATTTCTATATTGGTCACTGGGTGATATCCATGTTTACTGTCACCTCTTTGGTTTCTTGAAGAATACGCTTGTGATAAACTGTTAGCCTCACAAAATTCAGTCAGTCACTCTCCTGCTTCATTTCTTGATCCTAGGATACATTTTCCTACAATTTTTGATTCTGCTTTGTTTCCCTGCTTTTGCATTCCATTCACCTATGATTAACAAGAAGTCCTGTTCTGATGTGTGGTTAGTTTCCTCCTGGACTACAGCACAGAATTTTCCAATTTCTTCTTTTTTCTGCTTCTGTAGTTAGAGCAGAAACTCAGATTATAGTTGAATTGATGCATTTTCCCTGAAGCCTTATTGATATCATTCAATGAGAGTGCATTATATCCTTTGACCACTTTTGCTACATCTCTTCACACTACAAATGCTACCCCATTTCTTCTTAGATTTTCATTTCCTGAGTAAAACACTGCGTGATCATTTGACTCAAAATGTCCCATTCCTGTCCTCTTTAGCTCGCTCACCCCAAACACTGCAATGTTTATATGTTCCATTTCTTGTTTTAATATGTGTAGCTTCTTCTCATTCACACTTCTCATGTTCCATGTTCCTATCATATGTGTTGTGCAGCTTTAGACTTTCCTTTCACCTCTGAGTACATCAACATGTGAACATCTTTTCAGTTTCAGTACAGCTGCATTATTAGCCACATTACTCATAGTTGTCCTTTGCTGTAACCCAGCAGCTTACTGAGTACCATTCAACCTGGAACTTTCATTTTCTGGCACTATCTCTTGTTTTAATTTGGACTGTCTCATCACAGGTTTTTCATGGTAAAAATCATTCAAAAGGGGTTTACCATGCCTCCTTCTGCTCAGTACTAACACATTTCAGCAATGATGCTACTGTCATTGTCTCTATCATTGTCACCTCCTCCTATTGCTGCTGCCACTGCCCAGTAGCTGTTTGGCACATTTAGTCTGGTTTCTCAATAAAAGCCTGCTTGACAGGAAGGACTCTACCAGAAGCACTGCCACCATCAGCATAGCCTCTTACTTCACCGGAGAATGCAAACTGACCATCACAGAAAGGTAATTGCCTCTATTGAGTAGTAATAAACATGTCAGAGGGAAAAGATTATTCTCATACGTTGGGTATATCTAGACGTCCAGGTTTAATTTTTTAAAGATTTTAATACTGCATGCATTGGGGTTTTCTTCCATCAATACTAGGCCTTTTAGGGTCACTAACAATAGAATCCTAGTGCGATAAAAAGATGGTGCCAGATGAAATACAAAGGGACAACTAGGGCACCCCAGTCCCACAGCTGATCACTTGAAGAAAAAGCATTTTTCACATGCATACTATAAGAACCAGAACCTGGGAGATAAAATAAGCCTACAATGCACAGTAGGTTTTCTTGATCTCTTTCAGAATCCATAGGACTTATATTTGGAAAAATTGCTCAGAATGACTTATATTTTTTTAAGATTTAATGTAAATTCATTTTAACAGAAGATACAAACAATCCAACCTCAGGGAAAAATAGAAAGAACAAATGAAAGAAACAGGGAGTGATCCAAAGAAAAGAAGCAAACAACACATAAATATTACATATCTATAACTAAGAGGAAAACCAAATTAAACTGAACCAAACTAGACTAAAACAAAAACACAATATAATCTATTACTTAGACTCATGCCCTACATTTACGAATCCTAACTACACTACACTAACATACAAAGGAACTCCAACGCGCCCCCCGTAACAACTGTAATGAAAAGGAAAAACTGATTAATATCTCATGTCTTATTCTACCATCACAGACCTAAATGTATTCAACTTACCAGAATTACTAATAATCATAACCACAGACTATTACATCATTAGATTTCTTATTGCTCAAAAAACCCATAAACACTCTCCAGTCTTTCAAAAAAAAAAACTTCAATTCCTCTACCTTTTAAAATCCATGTCAGTTTTGCAAGTTGGGCAAGAACTTGAGAACATTTCTTTACATTTCTTAATGAACTTAACCTTCCATTTTTTCTGACTGAAGTATTTGTTCCTTATGTAGAGATTTACTTTATAAAATCTACATCTTGTGTTTTCCTGTGTTTCCACTTTCGCCTTGCTGTTCCCTATACAGAATTCCCTAACTTCAAAAAGCCAACTTGCACCTCTTTAAAAAAAAACAATTAAAATTAAAAATAATTACAAATTAAAAAATTAAAAGCTTTTTCCCACTTCCCCTTTTTGTCAACATACTTCAAAATCGTTGTCTTTTCCGTCCTCATTTTAGCTTTGTCTAGGAGGTACAGAGGTTCTCTCTTCCCATGTTTCCCTTCCTTTTGTCTCAGACTGTAAATTAAGTTGTATACCTACAGGTGAGTACGAAATAAGTTTTTGATTGCTAAAACGCTTATATTTGGTCTCCCTATTTCTTGTAACTAGAGCCCTGTTCAGAGTAACCTGAACTGAAGAAGGTGAGAGAGGTAGAAACATTTTTTGATAATTTCTTCTTCCTGAAAATGCTGGAAGGTTGGGGAATCCTCCAAAACAACACAGGGAGAGGGCAGTGGTGGAGGAGAGGGGAGGGGAGGGAGGAGTGGTAAAAATTGCATTCCCTTGCCCAAATCACAGGAGGGATAACCCACGGATTGCAATCTACAATAGCCTCTCTACATTAGTGAGGGTTAAGGGCACAGAATCCTTGCAAAAGTGGAAAAAACACAAATAACTCTCCCTTCCCCCATGATTCCCCTCCCATTCTTTTGCTTCTGGGCCCCAGCATCGGATGTGGGGCAGAATAAAAGCAAATGAAAAGGCTTAACAGTACTTTCCCCTCAAACAGAAAAGACGGAGTTCTTGAGTTCCGATTACTTCTGACTGCCATCTCGAGAAAGAAGCCCCTGACCAATCGGCAGCAAACACACAGCAAAATGTGCAATCACATGGCCGAGAGGCCACGCTTTCAGCAGTGGCAGCGGACTTTGCTTACCCAAAAGGAAAAAAAAGACTCCATTTTAAACACAAGCCTCACAAGCCTGGGGTGAGGCATGAAAGGTTTAGGAGGAAGAAAACGGGGGGTTGGAGGCAAGCACGTGCCTTGCAAATAATCAAATTCACGAAAGTCAAACTCGTGAATGTGGAGGGAGGACTGTATTCTGTAGCCAGAAGCATATGTCTGAATCCAACTCTCAGCACACTGAACAATGGAATTTTATACACGCTTAACCTGGGAATAAATTCCAACATACTTGGAGATTCATTCCGAGTTGACAATGAAAGGATTGCCAGGCTAAAGGAACTACAAAAAAATAAAATGGCAACAATGCTGTTTCTGTACAGAAACGATGGCCAAATTTAAATCATGACTTCACATCTCTTAAACTGTGATGCACACTATTTCATCTAGCAAGCCAAATGTGTAGCTTAGAAATAATCTAAGCTTGTGCACTTTTGCGAAGGCATACTTTGTATCATCTCAGAGTAATTGATGTTGTTACCATATATTATTTTGAGAAAAATAGTAACAAAACCAAGCCAAAACAGCACATAGGTTGTATTTTACTAAACTGAACAACTTTAAAAGTCAAATAAAAATTCCACATTCCCTAGATGACCCTTGATTTTTAAAACAAGAGAAAGAATTGAGCAAGCTGAAGGGGACACATGAGCAAGCTACAATCTGGATTTACACAATTACCAGTCAGTAAGTCTCAGTGAGCTTCACAGGGCTTGCTTCTGAATAGACCGGCACAGGGGTACACAGGAAGTATAAAAGATCACTTGGTGGGGAATGGCAGATGACATCAATTATATGGCTGGGGAGTTCTGGGAGTTGTTTCCACTACTTTTTGAAAGCACCAGGTTGCCTATTACTGTGCTAAATAATGGTTAAGTATTATTTTTAAAACACTCACTGAGTTTCCTTGCAGAAGAAACAAGACTGTGAAGAGCCATAGGGAAAACATCTTTTTTTTCAAGTTGAACATGATGAATGTGGCACAGTAGGCTGGATAATAAAATATTATAGGTTTGATGGATAACGAGTAGAGACAAGGCATTGCAGACACTGGAATACAGTCTCTAGCTGTCACGCAACACGTATAACTCAGCAGCTTGGAAAAGTTACTTTGGGGGACTACAAGTCTCACAATCTCCCAGCATGAAGGTATCAGGTTGCCTATCCCCCGTTTAGTGCCAGAAGAATAAGTTATGGAAAGCTCGCTGCTCACATGTCACCACTACTACCCCCACCGCCACCACCCCACCACCCTACTGAAGCTTGTCTGTAAAAAAAATCCTGCAAGATTCCCCTATTATTTTAGATTAACTGCAGTTTAGCATGTCATCTGAACCCTAAATTATGGGCAAATTTCACAAGGGTTTGTTGAAACAAGAACAGCTTCACAATGCTGGTTGAATTTGAGGGAATGTCCCAAGCTATCCTCTTTAAAAGCTCCAGGCAGCATCAATGTCAGTGGGCTCAACCCCATTCCCTGATCTTAACCAGTGCACTGAGAGGTCCAGAGTCAGATACTAGCCTAATCCCAGAAGGGGGTTCAGAGCACGGAGCAGGAGGAGATCCAGCCTCCTGCTTCTCAAATGTTCTTCATCTTCATCGTCTTAAACACATCACCACAATACCTGCAGACTGTTTTACTTTTTAGAAAGGCGCAGACTTGAAAGCAATGTCCTGCTGAGAACCACACGGCCGTGTCTAATCACAGCATAATCGATTTTTCACTACATACAGACTAGAGATGTAACCAATGTATATCACAGTGTTTGTTTCTGTAAATCCTCCAGGGTATTTCCCTCACTGCTAACACACGACGAGTGAAGCAAATGGGAAAGACTGGAAGTTCAAGGATTGTAAGCTCACACTAAACAGACCAGGAGGCAGAGCTGATGAAGGCAAAAGTAGTGTATTGCTGCATGAGGTTTCTGGACTACGATGCTTCCTGGAACTCGATCAGATGCAAAGGACAGCAAGGAATGCACCATCTTAATGGTAGAACTTCATATACACATGCAAAAGTCCCATCTGTGGCCTCTGATACAACAAGCATAATGCAGAACAGTGCTTCTTAAGCTGTTTAATGTAGGGGCAATGGGAATCCCCCCCCCCAGTGTGCTAGGGACCAGTACCATATTTCTGCTGCTTGGCTACAATCATTTCTTTATTTCCTAGAAACATTCCAGAGACTGGCAGCTGATGGCTCGTGGACCAGTATTACTCCATTGACTATGACTCTGAGTAGCACTGAACAAGAAAATTATAGGTGGTCAGGTGAAATTCACCAAAAAATAGGGTCAAACCAAAAAGCACAATTCCTGAAAATGTGTGGCTGCCAGAAATGGGAAACAAGGAATGAATGCACAGAGACCTGTACTTCTACTTTTCTCTGAACAATTTTCTACTCACAATCTAATAAGACCCTAACCAAGTGGGCTGTTACTGGACAGAATGGCCTGAATCCCACAGGTCAGGGGTGAGAAATGTGTAGCCTTCCAGATGTTGTTGAACTGCAACTCCCAATATTCATCATCACTGATTAGGGTGCCGGGAATTGAGAATCCAGCAACATCTGGAGAGCTCCATAATCCCGACATGCATTATAGATCGTCCCAACTACAGAAGGCCCATTGGATCAACTGCTTAATGTGTGTAAATTCCATTTTCTCTAGCTGGGAGTAGCAATAAAGTTGAGCCCAGAAAGTAACAAGCAATTTGAGGAAACTCTCTCCCCTCATCCAACAGTAGGACTGATAACTAATCTGGAGGCAGCCCACTCCCTGAAAACAGTGATCCCTAAATTTAAGAAGAATAGTCCTGAACTCTAGCTCCTTAAAAGATTAAAAAAGTTCATTGTGGCACAACTGGGCTACAACCACCCTGTCAGATGCACAGAAGTGCTCCACATGATATCACATGGCAAACCTGCAAGCTCTCTCTGGCACTGCTTGAACTTCCAGATATTTATACCCTGGAAGAACACAACATACAATAAAACTCTTTGGGCCGCACTTCCTCTCAAAGAACACACCATCTATTCCTTCTTCTCTGTTCACTCACCTACCCACCTACATGATCACTTCATGCTTCTGTTAAAGTGGACCAGCAAAAGTATATTCAGCAACACAACCTCTGAGCTGCTACATCTGTTGTGGCTTTTTCTTGCAGCAAACTAACACAGCTATGACACCGGAAGTGAATGTAAGTAGCGCAACAACAAATCTGCTTCAAAAATAAAACCCAAAATTACATGAATGGAAGTTTAGCAGTTTGGATTTTTAAAAGAAATAATTAAAACCAGGAGCATAATTTGGCTCATTCATATGCTTTATGTAAGCGGGTTTATTGCAGTTAAAACACAGTGCTTCTTCGTTCTGCATTGGTCCTTGTTTGCTCCCCAGGGCTGGATTATCAATGGTTCAACTGGTACAAGAGCACCAGGCCCCTCACTGGCATGGGGTCCAGTGTTGAAGGAAGAAGGCATAGCTTGCTTCCCTTTCTTCGCCAGCTGCTTCCTAAGTAGGCCAATGGTTCTGTCATCATGAATACTATATGTTTTACTTGGGCCATTGAGTAAAAATGCATGGAATCCAGCTGTTGGGCTCATGAAGTTGCAGGGCCTGACACACAGCAGGGTTGAGACACAAAGATTTTTATGCTACTACCTGCTGTACTTTCTGTTTTATTTAGTATCCATTCACTCGATTTATACGCCACCATCCCTGCAGCAGCTCACATATGCAAACAATAAATGCCTTGTGTATGAAATTGCTCAAGGGTCCCAACCCCTTAATCTGGACTTGCTCATCCCCAGTGTAATTCTTCTCCTGGAGAGCTGTTAACAAGCCAGCCACTTGCAGAGAAGGAAGAGACACCAGCATACACATCTCAGATTTCATCCAGAAACTCCTAGCTGCCCTTCATAACACCCAAGGAAGACCCACTTATCCTTCTCCCAATTAAGTTACTTGTTTAATAAGTAAGCATGGTGCATTTGGTGCCTCACTTGTTTCCTTGGTCATCACTGTCATCGTCCTCCTCCTCCTCTCCCATCTCATGAAAACTTGCTGACTATTTAGGTTATAACTGCTTAGGTGCAGTGGGTGACCATATTACCAACTTTCCTCCCATTCAGTTCAGTCAGTAGACAAGGAAGACTGGACAACCACAAGAACAGCCCTGCCTGCATCCTAAACAGAGTCAACGCTGACTTCCCTATGCAGGAACCAGCACTTTTGCAAGGAAGCATCTACATCAGACAAAGGTGCATAACCTTTTCAGCCCTGGGGATCTCATGTGATGCCAGCAAAAACTGCACAAGCACACATGCATGAGCATGGCCACACATATGCACACATTCTCCATGTGCACACACCTGTCAGTAGGCTCTGTCTCCAACATGATCATCATTCAGCCACTGCTCCAAAAGTGGGCGGGGGGAGTGTGGTGATCGGTGACTCCCATGTCAATTGGGCAGTGAATCCACTCAAGATCTTAGTCTAAACTTCAAAGGAGCACTCAAAATTGTCAAGCTTATTTGGGGAACAAGGCTTGGCACCTTGGATCACTCCTTTTAACGTTCAGGCTAAAACCCAGAGCAATTTCACAGTCTCTGTGACCTGGAATACAGCAGCCACCACTGCAATGAAGGAATCCATCAGGCAAGCTCATATAAATGTCAACATTGTGTAATACCCTGTTGTTTCAGAACAACCTACTTCCAAATATGCAATTTGCCTTCTCATCATGAAAATTATATTATTCAACTGTATAATGATGTACGCTCAGCCATCTCAGTGCTAGCAGGGAGAATGACAAACTTTCTACTTTTTAAATGATTATTAAGAAGAATTTTCTTTAATTCTATTCAGAGAGCAAACAAGAACTCAGTTTCTAAAACCATGTTCACATTTTAAGAAAGTATCAGCATGTCAATTTTTCCCCCATGAAAGATGCCCCACTTTAATTTCAGTCGAGAGCTGCAGTTTTTTGGCAAATTAAACAATCAAGAAATAAAAATAGAACCATAGGTGGCCTCTAGAAATCTATTAGTATCTTGACTGCTGCTTTTACATATTTAGTTTTCTTAGCAAGTCAGCGGTTTCAAGGAAAGCTTCTTCCATACACTTCATTTTCTGGAAGTAAGCTTGCTGAGACAGATCTATGGCTTTCCAAATACAGCATGGGGATGACTCTGCATAGTTCAGCAAAGCTATTTTGCTCCTGTATTCTGTGCGCATTTTTACCTTCCCATAACCTTTCTATATCACCTTCGTTTATATTTTCCTTACACTGAATGCATTCACAAAAACAATTGGAAAGTTACTTTCGGAACTACAGTTCCCACTGGCCATGCTCATTGGGAGGGTTCTGGAGCAGCAGTTCAAAAAATTGACATAAGGGTGAGCTGTGAGCCTTATTCAGGTGCTTCTCATGAACCTCATTTTCTAGATATAAGGAGGAAGAGCCCAAGGAGCAACATGTAGCTCTGCTCTTTCTGTTGCTGCCCTGACCTCAAACCACACATATCTGAAATCCTTCACTATCTGTTAAGGCTCTCCTGATAGAGAAATCTTCATACCATATAAAAAAATAATAAATGAATAAATAAATAAAACAGGAGACAGGGACTGAGCTAATATACTCATCTTCTCTTTCCATCCCAGTTTGTAGGGAATGTACAAATTAAGAATATCAGAACAGAGCTGGAACTGCTGACTATTCTGGTGTATTATAACCAGCTGCATGTTGTTACATATACCATATTTGTTCCTGCCCCTGCAAGGGCCAAGGAAACCCACAGATTGTTTGCTCAGTGCAAACCTCCAATGTTGTACCTTCCAAATACTTGGGACTACAACTCCACTAATACATTCTCATTAGCCATCTTGGCTAAGGCTGATGGGAGTTGAAATCCAAAACATCTAGAAGCCACCTGCATGGGGAAAGAATGCTTAGCAGTATGACTAAATAAGGGATCCTCTTCATTCTTCCCTAAACAAGCTAAGATTTGCATCAAGAGTCCAGTACTGTCAAGGACATACACATACACTCAGAAGCTAAAGAGACAGAGGAGACAGTTGGCCCAAGTCCCATCTCTGAGCCAGAAAAGGACAGAAAATCCAGAGCTTGAGGCTTCTGTGATCAAAACAACAATGGCAGCCCCTGGAACTCGCTCCAGTACTAGGACAGCCTGCCCCGCTCCAGGAGCGCTATAGGAGCCCCTGGAGAGGAGGCAACCAGCCACGTCCCTTCCTTTAAAGCTTCCTACAGTATGGGAATGGATGAAGCCTGAGAGGAGCAGGAGGAATCTGGGGCAAGAAATATAAAATGTATAAAAGAAATATAAAAGAGAATCTCATACAACAGTAAGGCACTGCTTGGAAGGATACCACACACAATAATTACTAACCAGTTAGGAGTGTTATTCTCCATTACTGCTTATTTCATGTCAACACTGAATTGAGTGAATTGAGATTTAGACATACCCATAAGACATTCTCAAACTATCGGCAATATGAATGAGCCACCAGCTAGCAGTATTACCATGCTGAAAGCAATACTAGGTGAGGGGAAAAAACCCAAAATGTTAATGATTCACATTACTACCTTCTCCTACACACACACCCAAAATATATATGGGTGAAAATAAGCTTTTAATTTGATCCACAGCTTGATCTTAAATCATTTCACACATCACTAAGTAATGAAATAGTCCTAAGAACTAGCATAGTAAAATTCCTTTCCTGTTCAGTAACCTGACCCCATCGCCCCACACATAGGGTGTCAGAGGATGATCCAGAATTCCTGTACCACTTTTCCACATAAAACAAAATTATGAATGTAAATCCAGCAGGTACAACAGAGAAAAATACCTTTGCCTCCACCCTCAAATACTAGAAGACAAATTATACTGCTGGTTCAAGTTGCAGCCTACAGATGCTGGGTAGCAAAGGCACCTTGCAATTTCATTTCCCCAAAGAGTCCTTGAAGCCTTGCTGGAGACTGAAATTTTGCAAAGCATATTCAAACAAAAAAGCACCTGAAGAAAGAGCAACACAGGTTTGCCACCCAGAGTGCCCATTTGCTTTTTAAATCTGTTATTGTATCAAGAGACAGGGCAGTGATGGCTCATCCTGCCACTCTGCTCCCTGGTAATCCCTCAACCCACTTGTAGTACAACACACCTGAGGCGTCACTCGTAACAGCAGCAAGTGGAATAAAGAAACAGTGGACAGGAATCAAGGTTGGGGCAAAATTCAGCAGGAGAAGCCATGTCTGCTTCATCTCTCAGCTTAGCAACAGTTCTAAACACAAAGAGGGGAATCTTTGGGTTGCATCCTGTTAAACTACAGTTCATCCTGATATTTTGTCTTACTATACATTTCACTATCATCTTGCTCTTCTAAGCCTTTCCCTAAAGCTGCAGAGTACCGTTCTCAGTGGCTGACTTTGGAACACTCATCTTAAGGAGGTCAAGATGGCTCCCTCCTTGTCCTTCCAAGTGAAAATATTCCTTTTCCAACAAACTTTTAGGAATTGACTACAATGGGCTGTTAATACAAGTTATGTGCTGACCTTGCTGATTTTTAACATCTGCCTTTTAATGAATTTTTAAAATTATCGCTTAACTGAATCAATAACTTTCATATATTTTACTGATGCATTTCTATGCATTTAGATCTGCATAGTTTACAATATTTTATAAAATATGCAGATTTAAATACATAGAAACACATAATATTTTGTAAGTCACCTTCCAGTATTTTGGGGGGGGAATAGGAAATAAATGAATAGAATAATAAACAATACTGCCAGAAGTGCCATGGTAGCCTCAATTGTATTGGGAGTCCCACGTATAGTAGGCCCACTGAATTAATGTGATTTATGGAAATGTCGACTCACAATCCAACTACAGGTCTAAGCCATTTGGAACTGCCAATATGATTCAGGCCTTGAAATGAAGGATTAGGCACATAGAGAAGAAAGGAGTTGGAAAATGGATATTTTAGCCAAGTATCTCCTGCAACTGACCTTCTAACAAGTGGTGCCTGTTTAATCCTCATCTGCACTCAATCAAAAAAGATAACAGAAGCAGTAGAGACACAGGCACAGAGAGGTGCCATGGTACGAACAAAGGCAAAAGAGATAAAACAAACATTCTACCAGGCTGCAGAAAAAAGAGAAGGTAAACAGGGCCACTGCCTGTCCTGAGAAACCAGCTGTCACAGACAATGGACTCAGCCTCTCCACTAAGTCTTTTCCCTTATCAGAAACAGGAAAAATTTTCTCCCCTCCAGTGGTTTACTTCCATTTAAAAAAATAGAGGTGGTACACGAGAGACCCTATAGCTCTTGCTTAGGAATAAGTGCTGTAACTGACCAAGAGAAAGGGTAAAAGAACAAATGTACCAGCCCACCAGACGTGGCTAACATAAGGGATGGCCACCCTGTGGCCTTCCAGATGTTGCTGTATTGCAACTTCCAGCATTCCTCACCCCAGCTATGCTGTCAGTATTCCTGGAAGTTGTGGACTGATAGCCTCTGGAGGGCTGCTGTAGATGTTTAGGCTTTACAGTACTCCAAATCTATGCACAGCAGCTTGCACAAACAACTCAGCCATGGGATTCGCCCACGTATTTGAAAAGCATTGCTCTACCTGGCTGCTTCAAACTTATGACCTCTGGGTTATATCTGTATTGATCTGGGCTATCCACCAACTAATCCCATAATACCTTCCTTGCAGCAAGCACCCTGTGGGTGATGAGAGACGGAAGGAAGGTACGGCATTATTCATCCTGATAGTTTTATGTTAGTGCTTCTCAGCATTCATCGTCTGCCTGTTTACAGAAACTAAACTTTGGGCTACAATTGTCAGACTTTCCCAGTCAAGTGCTGAGGAGTTATAGTCCAAGAAAGTTGCTTTTTTCAAACTCATTTAAAAATAATTCATCAAATATATCACCCAAGCAAAGGTAACAGAAATTTTATTGGCAATGTATTTGGTATTTGTAACGCAGAATAGTTTACAAATATATCGGATTTTTTTTCAAACTTGTACATGATATACCTTTATCCTTATCCAATAAAGGCTACCAAAATTGCCTTTTCAACACTTAAATGGCTCAAGAGTTTTCCTATCAAACTTCCTGGTGGCAGGAGAGCCCTATAAGCGAAAGCAAATAATTACATTAATGCCTTTTGATATCATAAAACCAGGCTACCTTATGATAATTCAGAAAACAAAAGGAATGCAAGGGTTAAGCTTATTTAAAATGTTGAGCAGCCACAGTAAGGTTATCTTAAGTTTGCCAAAGGTTTAAGGTCCTCAAAACCATAGGCTTTTTTCCTCAAAAAAGGAGGAAAGAGAATTAGCAACTTTCTGTGTAATCTGCTCTACTGGGCAATCACTCCTTTGTAAACAGTTCATTTAAGAGGTTTAAAAAGATGACTTTGCAGGCTGTTCGCATATTAGCCTGCTAGACAGACAATACCCCCAGCAACATGAGAGCACCAGGCAACCATTCCAGCCCTTAGATGCCAGGATGACAGATGAAACACAAGAACCTGACTGGAACACTGAACGAGGGTGAGAGGGAGGGAGAGAAAAATGCTCCAGGCTGCCATTCTTCACTATTAAATGCATGGACAGACTTTAAAGGACTGAAATAGCTTCCTTTGAACAGGTGACTGTTCTGTCCATCTAGATCACTGCTTCTCTGGCTGATGTAGGGGGATGGCATTCCTCGCCCCCACCCCCCAGTATGCCAGGGACTGGCACAGTATCTGTGCCCATTGGGAACCTTGTTTCTTTCTTTCTTGGGAGCTTGCCAGGGATTGGCACCAGGCCAGGGACTATCACTTTGTGTAACGCTGACCTAGGTAACCACACACAGTACTGGTCATTACTTCTACATAAATGCAACCAAGTAACAATCATAGCAATATGCATACTGCCATCCTGGTTTGGTCATCACTTTTCTAATTTTGATTATGCTTCCTCACATTTTCTAAAGGTATTAAGAAAGAGTTAGTGCCACTATTTTTCATGCACTGTTTCTTCATGGTTCCAGCCCTTTAATGTCAAACTTTTTACTCTGCGTTCAAGCCTATTTAAGGTAGATTAGTGGTTGGAATCACTGTTAAACTACAAGTCCCAGTAATCCATGCCAGCATAGTTAATGGTTAGGAACTGTGACTGTTGTAGTCCAAAAAAACCCAAAACAAATAAACTGGACCTTATTCTCATCTCTGAGCTTGACAGATAGGATGTCCAGAAGAGACCTGTATTTTGCACTGGATCTTTTTCTTTAAAAAAAACCCCTAGAATTCCTGGACAACTCTTTAACCTAATACTACATCCATCTACTCAATCTTACACCTATCCACCTACTAAATTTAATATACAATTACAGCCATGATGCAAGTCTGATTGAACTCAATGGGTCTTTACTTCTGATAAGACAGTCACAGGAACAGGCTATTAGAAATCATGTATTTTCCAAGTAACTAGACTTGGGACTGCAGACTTGCCATTCAATCATAAACAAATAAGCGGCTTGATAATATGTAAAAATGAGCTCACTGAGCATAGGTGTATTTAACTCTGCACAGGACTTGGAACAAAACAAGCTAAGATAAATATCCAAGCAGCAAACAAAGGCTCTAACACAGTGATGCAAAGTGTAAATTTAGGTGTATGCAATGACAGCCAAAATACTCTAAAGGCACCAGATCCCATCTGATCTTGGAAGTTAAGCAAGGTCAGCCCTGGTAAGTACTTGGATGGGCAACCACCAAAAATACCAGGTGCTGTGGGCTGTGGGCCTTCCTTCAAAGGAAGGAACTGGCAAAACCTCCTCTGTATACTCCTTCCCTAAGAAAACCCTACAAAATTCATGGGGTCACCTTAAGTCAACAGGCAACTTGAAGGCACATACATACACAAATGTGGAAACATATACCCTTCCTCATATTTTTTCCTTAAATATTTTGAACTGAAGAAAGGAATTATGCAGCTTTAAAGTCTTCCTTCTGCACTGTTATTCCTACTTAGTCTTAAATGAGGCATCATTTTTAGCAACCCTGCAAATTTTTGCTACACGAAAACAACAGAACTAGTCAATTTGACAGCTCTGTACTGCAGCCTTATTAGCTGCTGAAAAACAGTGAAAATGGAAGATGCTGGGTAAGTATTCAGTAGGAAAATGCTAGAAGTCTTCAAATATCATTACACACACCAAGATGCTCCCTGGACAAGCTCCTGAATGGAGAGGGAGGTGTTTGGGTTCATACACTGCCCTCCTTCATTGTTACTATCATTCTGATCTTAATGGCAGAAGGAATAAGGGACAATCAGACTTCAGGAGCTGAAGGTTCAGTCTTGGCCCACATAGATCTCCGGAAAATAGAGTACTATTTCAAAGGACACACAGGAATTACTAGATGGCCCCAAACAAATCACAATCCATAACATTTATTCAGAAGTAAAACCTGGCCAGGGATTTCCCACTGCCTACTCTCATTCAACGTGTGAATAAGAGAGCAGCTATCCTGCCTCCATCCTCCACTAATTCCTTCACACCAAAGGCAACACATTGTAGGAATACTTGCCAAGTTCTACTGAAAAATCATGAACCTGATTGAATCTGAATAGATAATATCTGAAGTCCCACAAGGAACCATGGGGCTTGGCCACTGGTAAAAGCACACAGCACAGGACCCTTCAATTTCTCCATGGTAAAATGGTAACAGAAGTTTCAGGGGCTGATGGTGGCTGCAGCATCAGGGATACAGAGAATGCATTATAGGTTCTATTCCAGACTCTTTCTGGAACTCTCCAAGGCGCTGAACCCTAAATAGGTTCATCATCTTGGAAGGCTCCTTTAAAGTCTAGAACAGGGTTGGGCCAACTGTGGTCTGGCCCTTGGGGTTACAAAGCCCTCCAATGCCATTAAAACCTCTTAAAAATTTAAAATTCAGGCCAATATTTGCCCACTCCCAGAATGGCACAGAAATCACTGCAAAACACAGAGGTTTTGCTCCCTCCAACACTCCCATATGACTTTACTACACTCCCCCAAAATTGGCTGAGAACTGGTCACAACTGAAACCAGAAGTAATGTTGCTCATTTCCTTTTCCAATTTTAGCCTATTTTCAGCCAATCCGGGATGAATTTCTACAAGGATTTTAGAATATGTGGGAAGCTTGCGGGTTGGTGGGGCAAAACAACTGTGTTTTGTAGCCATTTTGAGCCTTGGAGAGCGGCTTGGCCAAAAAAAAAAAATCACACAGAAAAAAATATTTTAAAATCATATGGGGAGGGGTTGAGGCCTTTGATGAGCTGGTGTGGTCCATTAGCGGAATACAGCAGTAAAAAGTGCCCCATTCTCTCTCCAAGCCCCCTCTCAAAAAGACAACAAGCCATGTCATTCAAAGGTGCTTATGAGGGATGGGCAGGCGTATTTTCTCATGTCTGAATGTATTTGGGGGAGATGTCCAAAAATTGTATTTTTCCTTTTTTAAATTGGGGGGCTTTGGGGAACTGAGGAGGCTTCCGAGATGATCAAGTTGAGTCCACAGGCCACATTCACCTCTGTTTCAAGGAAACATGAAGGTGGGGTGGGGAGAAAAAGAAGAGATGGAAGTTCTACACTACCTTGAGCTGCTTGAATGAAGGGTAGCATTAATTTGCCATCATTATAAACCTCTGGCCTAAGAACATTCACAGCACCATGAATTTATTTGCTTTTAAATCAGTTTTGGGCACAAGAGAACAATAGGGCAACCTCAGATATATCTAGTCAGAATTAAGTCCCAAGGAATTCAGCAGGCTTGCCCTATATAAACAGGTATCAGCCATTTTTTAGAGATCGCCATGATCATCATGCAGCCTTCCCCCAAAGGCAAGGCAGTTCATTTCCTCCATTTCCCATCCCCCTTCCACTGACTTTCTTCCCACAACTATTCTTCATCATGAAATATGACCCCATTACACACCTGCCCTGATAAATCTAAATGGGACTACTAGGACTGGATATATAATAGGAACTGCATTTGTGTGAGTTCGCTATAAAATAGTTACTGGGAGGAGAAATCCCAGAATGATAACCAAAGGCACAGAAATATTGAGAATATGCCTACTATTAATTAGACAGCTTCCCTCTGACTATTGCAAGCTATAGATGAGCCAACAGGCCCACTTCTTTCTTTGATGTGGAATTACTGTTGCTAATATTCTCTGTAAAAATTGAGGACATGATGTCCTTTACTTACATATTAAACAGTAATCCATAAATTGAGTTTCCAATTGCTTTCCTATTATGATCACTATTTTTGCAAACACTGAGACCAAGACCAGATTATCGGTGGGCACCTGGAGCAAATACTACAGAGCCCTTAAGTGGCTAGCGGCCTCTTGCTTCCATTAGTGCCAAGTATGCTCATACAGAGACACATTCTTCTGGTACTATGAGACTTAAAGAAAGAAATGTCTTGAGAGGAGGAGATGTGCAAATCACAAGCCATCCCAGACCTACCTCTTACTTGCAGAATAAAAGGAAGATCTGGGTGGTGTATTGGGTTTGCAGCCTCTGAAACCTGGCCTATTCAGAGATCCAGAGATCCCTTGGGCCTGGAAGTGACTAATTCTGGCCCGGGGAAGGGCTCCTCTCTGCCCAGCAAAGTCTCCAAGCCTAATCTGTTTACAAAGACGGCCCTCCAATGTGCGCCAAACAAAAGTTCCTATTTTTGGAGCTGCTCCAACGAACCCACCACCTTAATCTGGTCTTGACCTAAACCATCAGGGCAGGAACAAGACTTGTGTTTTATGACTGTTTGCTGCCTTGACCTGTCAGGAAAGACAGAGCATACATTTTTTTCGAAAGAACAATAATATGAAGCATTCAAGAGGCATCCAAAGAAAGGTTGCCTCAAGATATTTTGTCACCCCAGGCTGTGCACATCAATGCTCTCCCTCCTTTCACAGACATGCATCTTATATTCTAGAAAGCACAACTGTCTCATGAAGCAACCAAGTTTCCTAGGATACTGTTTTGCCAGCTTTATTTTTAATTCCATTGACACTTTTACAATGTTACAACAACAGGATCAAATTCACTGTGACAACAACATGGCAAGATTTCAGATGTCAACCAGTTTATGTGAGCTACCTCAAAATTATATTTTAAACAGACAAAAGGTTCTCTCCCAGATTCAAGAAAACCAGACCAGACAAATATTAGAGGGGCCTGTACATACAACTTTTACAGATCATGAACAAAGGCTACACAGAGCAGGAACAAGTACATTAAACTAATAGTTGCTTGTTCCTAACCATACTGCATATTTGTCTTCTGTCTTTCTAAGTCCTTCACAAACCACAAAGATGTAGCAACAAGTTTCAGTTGAAATATCAAGGGGACTTTGGTTAGAAATTATATTATCACTAATCAGATTCATATCTGACATCTAATGCTAGTTTGGAGCACATGAAGCGATCATGCAGACACAGAGGAGATGTGTTGTATGCAGAGGTCCCATCCCTGCCATCAATTCCCTGTTGTTGTTGTTGCTGTTGTTGAGTGCTTTCAAGATATTTCTGACTCATGGTAATCTTATAACAAGGTTTTCCTGGCAAGATTTGTTCAGTGGAGGGTTGTCTTTGCCTTCCTCCAAGGCTAAGTGTGATTTCCCAAAGGTCCCCAGTGTGTTTCCACGGCTAAGCAGCAATTCAAACCCTGTTCTCCAGAGCCATAGTCCAGTGCCGAAGCCACTACAACCACAGTGGCTCTCTCCACCAATTTGTAAAGTGGCAGGAAAGATCCCTGATCTTGAGAGTTACTGCCAGTCGGAGTACAAAGTCAGGGTGAGACAAATGAATGGTTCAATCTGCTATGTAAAAGCCAAAGTTTGTGAGCGATCTTGTCTATTTGTCTGCATCAGGCAGGCACAGACCTCATATGACTGGCTGTGTGAGGTGAGAAGACCTCACATGATTGGCTGGCTGTGAAGTTTCTCATGGAATCCTGGGGTTGGCAGTTCAAGGAGGAGCCTTTAAAATCCTCAGTGAGAGAGCTCTGAATAGACCAGTTGCTATGGAGACAAGGCCTAGCAGCAAGTCCCCTCACGAACCCAACCTCTGTATGTTAACAACTCTGAATACAGACTGGATTGGGGAATATGGGCAAAAGTTATAGGTACTGGACAAGACAGTTTGGGGAATTAGAGACAGGATCTCAAATTTGTGTATTTCAACCACATCTAACTCCTAAGGCAAGGTAAGACAATTCCTAAGGTATTTCTAACAAATGTTACCTATGAGAAAATAAAATCCCAGGCAACACTGGGTATATATGCTGGTTACCTATAAAGCAGTTTGCCCATATTTGTTAGTATCAGTAACCCCTTACTGTTCATCAGAGAGGCAGAGGACAACAGAAAAAGAAAACACACCTGAAGTAACAAACCCCCAGCATGCTAAAAAAGCCCTGAGATTGTAAGCATCTTTAAAAATAAGGCCAGCTTAACATCTATGGGCTTTGCTTGTGAATAAACACAGATAAGAAAAGGTTGCTGGACAAGAGCGGGTACATCCAAAAGAGAGAAAGCTCTCTTCCCCTCTCTTAGAAGATTAGAGTGAAATGAACAAGTCAGTTTCTTGAAAAATGAACACTGTGTTTAGCCCAAGAGAAAATCCTTCCCATCTATACTTCCACACACAGACTGAAAGAGTGGTAAAATGGTCACACACCTCTGGTAAGGAATTTCATTCTTGCAGGACAAGGCTGATCCTCTGCTCCTTCCACATAAACTCTATGCTATTTGACTTCCCAAAACAAAAACTGAAATATTGCAGGGGGCAGGAATTATTCTGGCCTTCCTGATTCCTTCTGCTCCTCTACATCCACCAAAAGCACCATCACAACACACACATGGGAAGCAAGGGAAGGGTTTCTCACAAGGACAGCCATCATTGCATTTTCTCCTTCCCCAGACTGCCCACCCATATTGCTGTAAGGTCTGGGAGCATTCTAACAGCTGAGGCAAAAGGCTAGATGGCTCAAAGGTCATTTCTGCACTAGACTGTTATAGTGGTATTATTCCACTTTCAACATCCTATGGAATCCTGGGGTTTGCCTCAAAGGCCCCTTCTAAACTGTAAACCCCAGGATTCCATAGGATGTTGAAAGTGGAATAATACCACTATAACAGTCTAGTGCAGAAATGCACAAGAGATGCTTTCTCTCTCACACACACACAGCACATGTATTGATCTAACTACTTCACTACTGTGCTACTAGGGAGTCTTAAGAAAAAAGCCCTATTCTCCCTCAGTTGCAGTCTCTCTCAAAACTTCAGTATGGAAGACAGTACTGGCTTAACTTACAAGGTTGCTCAAATGGTTATATTTTTATTTTACTGCATATTTCCACTGTTCTCCCAACACAGAGCCCAAGGCAGTTCGCAACATGGATTTTTAAAAACACAGCTAAAAACAATGATTATAATAACCCAACTTCATACACTATTTTATTAAAAACAGCACTAACGTAAAACAGTTTTAAATGTGTTAAAAGGTAGCAGTGAGAGTCAAAATACAGCACACACATCTATTAAACAGTGTTATTGAAAGTGGTGGTCCATGGATCAGCACTGGTTCATCCATATGAACCATTGGATGCTGGTCGCTGGCAAGTTTCTAGGAAAGAATGGAGCAATTGCAGCCATTGGCACAGATTTAGTGCCAGTACCTTGTGCACTGGAAAAAATTATCAGTCCCTCACATCAGATAGCTTGAGAAGCACCACATTAAAAGACACATCTACAACAACCACTTAATAGCCAATGAACTGCCAAAATAAAGAAAGATCTTTTTTTCCTGGCACAAGGGGGACAGCTTATTCTCTTGTGGAAGAGAATTCCATAGGTTGGGAACAATCATCAAGAAGGCCCTTTCTTACGTCCTTATCAGGTGTGCACGTGATAGCGGTGAGATCAAGAGAAAGTCTTCCCCAAGATCTCAAAACTCCAGCTGGCTGATACAGGGAAGTACAGACCTTCAGATAGTCTGGGCTCAAACCAGAAAGGGATTAATAGATCCTAATCAACACTTGACTGCAAGTATCGTTCAAGTCCATAGCTTGTTTCTGTCAATTAACAAAGATCACTTTACAATTCCTACCATGTATTTAAAAAAAAAGAAAGAATATGGAGGGACCAGAAAGCCAGCATGGTATAGCTATCTGAGTGTTGGAGTACAGCCCTGGCAACGAGGGTTCGATTTCCCACTTGGCCATGGAAACCCACTGGATGACTCTGGGTGGATCACACACACTCACCCCAGAAAACCCCATGATAAAGTTCTAGCCATAAGTTAGAAATGACTTGAAGGCACACAACAACCGCCTCCGCCGCCACCACCGCCACCACCACCCCTCAGCTGGCTCTGCCTGGAATTACATACCAACTTCTCTTCACATCCAAGCTCTGGGACTTCCTTTCTCTAAAAGTTGTCCACACAGACAGATGCAGATTCATAGGGAGCTCTAGCACTAAAGAAAGGCCAGTGTACAAAATGAAGGCCAGCTCTAGTACTAATGAAAGCACAATGTCAAATTAGAAGAGGTGGTATGTAGCAGAAGTCCAAGAACGATTTCTCCGTTTATTGAGCAGGTTCTCTCTCTTGTGCACATATCTATGCACATGTGTGCGCATCCGCACACACACACACACGCACACAGTATTTTTAAAAAAGCTTTATTTTCTAGATAAGAGGTAGATAACTCCCAGTATTCCTAAGGAGATACGCTCGCTAGGACTGCTAGGAGTTGGAGATATGCTGGCTAGGACTGCTAGGAGTTGCAGTTCAACAACATTTGGCCAATTGCTTGATTCCCACCCCTGCACCAGATTCCACCGAAGCCAAGACAACAGGAGCCAGGCATCTTTTGTTGACACAGACATGTCAGACATCAGCTCAGATTTTAAAAACTCTGCAAAAGGTTGAGACAAGCAATTCAGCTCATTTAGGAACACCCTCTGCTACTGTCCCTCAGGGTGTCTGTGTATGCGTGTGTGTCATACACTCAAGACTCAAACTTATTTTAACCTTGCCTCACACAAACATGTTCCTGTCTCCTCACATTTTGAAGTATAGATGCCATCTGAAATGCTGAAGCACAAAAGCAACATTGGGAAAAGAAATCACGGTTTATTTAAACCCCCCCCCCCAAAAAAAAACTCACACTGAGTTCTGTACTATCCAATTACCTCTGACTCTTTAAGTCCCTGTCACAGCAGTTGAATTTTTCACAGTTTTGCTGTATGTCAACACCTGTGGGAACTGCTTTGTTTTTATTGCTGCTTGATAACTATTGTACAGGGGTGGAGTGGTATTTGGCTGGAGGGGTGCCATGGATGTAACTACTGGGGGGAGGTGAAATGAGGGAATTACCCCTCCAAATAAGCATTCTGCCTTCCCCAATTAATTTTTCCTTCAGTCCTCCTACGTTTCTACCATTATAGAGTGATACTCTGAAAACCTTTCATAACCAAACATTCTTATCTTTGCTGTTTTCATATTCCCTTGACAACTGTGCTTTCCCCTTTTCTTTGGATGCCTAAATTTTATTTCTACAAATTCAACTGAAGTTGTAAACTACTATAATACTATAAATTTGGAGGTTGAAGGAAAATTTCATTGAGGGGGCAGAATTCTTATTTTGGGGAGGCAGTGCTCTTACTCCCCTCCCTATAGCTATACCTCTGGGGAGCACCATGCACCCCAATCGCAATCCAAATTTTATCTACAGTCAGTCCTCCACATTTGCAGGTTTCTCTTTCGCGGATTTGATTATTCACAATTACTTGCTGTCACCTCTGCTGCCTCCCTATGCCATTTTTAATAGGGACTGCAAGCCTCGTGAGAACTGAGTAACTGCAAATGAGGCCTGTAAGTCCCTATTAAAAATGATGTGGGGCAGCCGTGGAGGTGGCAGTAAGCCCCACCAGGCACCCACTTCTGCCTTATGAAGGAACTCTGATGCCTCAAAGGAATCCATGGTGGGTTGAATATGGTGACCATACTGTTTTGTGTGTCAAATATGGTTTGGGAGGGCTTAGAGTTATTCACAGTTTTTCCACTTTCACAGGGGTCCTTTGCCCCTAACCCTAGTGAATGTGGGTTGACTGTACTTATTTTTGGATGACAGACAAAAAAAAATGGCAGAGCAACCCACTATGTATTAAACAGGTGGCTTGATACAAAGTAACATTAACTAATAGGTCCAACACCTCTACTGTCTGCAGTCCAAAGTGCAAAGAGCAAATAGATAGCTTCACCAGGTGTTAAGCTAACTACAGTATTTTTACTGCTGTTGTTATATAATCCAATTTGATGTACACAGCAGTTTATGAAGAACAGATATGAACCCTATCCCCAAGGAGCTTACACCCTAAAAACAGAGACAAAGAAACAAAAGAGACAGGTTGGGAGAAACTGGCGTTCGAATAAGCAGAGTACGAATGAGATATTAGTTCAGTTGCATGCACTGCATCTTAGCTACAAGATGTAGGGACAAGGGGGTTGATCCAAACACTTCTTCAGAAAGGTGAGTTTTGAAGAGGGAGGGAGGCTGCATGGAGACATTCTTGGAAACAGTTCTAGACATGTGGGATAGTGGAGTGGAATGAGTGGAATCATTTCAGGGAGCAGGAGATCTCTAACCAGCTGAGAGTGCTGGCATCAACAAGATACATTCCACCAACTGTAGGTTTTTTCCCTTTTATTTAAACTAGTAATATCTTTGGCCTTTAAAATATTTATTATTTTTTCCCACCACTTAGCAATTTCTAGGACAGACTCCACCAGAATTACCTTCCTGTTATTTAAAATATTTACGATCTCTTCCCACCAGTTAGGAATCAAGGTAGCTCGCAGATATGTTAATAAAAACAAACTAAGCAAAATATTAAGCAGAGTCACTAACTGTTTACCAGGGAAATGATTTCCCTTGTAATTCTAAATAACTGAAGAAGGGACTTTATCAAATTGGTCTTTCCAAACTGAATGCCTCAGTCCTAAACTCATTTCCTGGGAAGCAGTTGCCTTTACATCAGTGGGGTTTGTTCCTAAGTATGTAGAAGTGGCATTCAACCAAGTCATTCTGCCGACAGAGGGTTTTCTAGCCCTACAAAACACATGTTAAAGGCATGCTGGGTGGGTGGGGATAACACAGAGTTTTTAAGTAGTCAGTTACAGATAACTTTATTGTTGTGTGCCTTCACATTGCTTCTGACTTATGGCACCCCTAAGACAAACCTATCATGGGGTTTTCTTGGCAGGATCTGTCCGGTAGGGGTTACCTTTGCCTTCCTCTGAGGTTGAGAGAGTATGACTTGCCCAAAGTCATGCAGTAGGCTTCCATAGCTGAGCAGGGATTCCAACCCTTGTCTCCAGAGTCATATTCTAATGTTCAAACCACACTGCCACATTGGCTCTCTACAGATAACTAGATATAATTAATGTCTTGTTCCAGTAACTAAGATGTAACCGTATTATGGTACAGCTGTGGGTTAAAAAGGGAAAATGTCCTTGTTGCAATGTAACTAATTTTTAAAATGACCTATCATTATGACAGAGTACTGTATCATTGAATGATGGAGGTGGAGTATTACCTGGTTCAAGTGATAATTCAAGCTGTAGCTCATGTCTTGTGCTCAGTGATGGGTGCTGAGACAATGACAAAGTGGACATGGTTAAGATGTTGGCAACCCAAGCCTTTCACCCCTCAACAGCCTTCCATTTATCTTATCTGACCCTTAACCACCTACTTCCATAATGCAGTAAAAACTTAGAGACAGTAGTGAAGATAGGTTACTGTGGCAGAATCTCCTTCTGAAGCTAGAAGGGGAAGAACCAACACAAAACTACAGTATTTGATGACCTAGCAAGGTACTGGGCAGGGAGGTGAGAGAAATCTGGGCCTTGAATTCTCTCTCTGGAGATCCTAGTAAGAAAGAACTAGAATGGGTCCACAGAACTAACTTTGTATGGCTCAGCTTTGCAGGATAATTCCACAAGATTCAATTCAAAGATAGTAGCATGCTATCCAACCCACATTTACTATCCTGTTATACTTTTCTCAAAGCAAATCAAGCTTGTAAAGTGCAAATTATGGGCTGATCCATAGAGTAGACCCAACTGAAACCAATGGAGCTGAAGTAAATTAAGACTGACAAGTCCTGATTTCAATGGAACCATTATATGTATAGTTAAGTCTTGATCTAGACAAACACCCCTATCCACCCATCTGTTATTTTTTAAACACACACACTAGGGTGGAACTGGTCATATCCATTGTATAAAGATGAACATGACCATCCTAAGATCTAATTTTTAAAAAAGATTTATTATAGTCGTAGATCAATAAAAATTGATCCAAGGGAACTAAGGCAACAAACTGAAATTAACTTTTAAAGTATTTTACAAAAAGACCAAGGAGAAATTACACCTAATTTGTACTGGAGACAGAAAGAATTTAACAGCCTCTCTATAATACAGAAAGTATTAACCCTTTAGCAGTTCAGGTCTGCAGTAGACCTTCCTGGAAGACTACTTAATAAAAAGAGAGAATCTCTCTCTCTGTGTGTTCAGTATACAATGTACAGTGAAAAAAAACTGGACCAGCAGGCTCCATTGCTCCAGCTCCCCACAGACATTTGTTAATCAAAATTTTAACAATACTGAGAGCAGCATATTGAAACAAACAAGCATAGATGTTCTTATATTTGAGAAGAGTCAGTGCACAGAGTGATGATTTATGAGATTGCCAAGAATAATGGGAGAACAGGGCTTAAAACAAGGAGATTCATTTCCTCAGAAGTGTTTGTTTGTTTGTTTGAATGACACCTTGGAGAAGCACTCATTCTCTTCATTTTTTCAAAGGCCAAAACCACTTTTAAAACATAAGCAAAAAGGCATGATGAGGAGGTTATGCCTCTCTTTCTTGGTGGTTTCAAAGAGCACGGTAGGTACCCCTAACACTTACACTACAATACTCGCATACAGTACCCACTACCGTAGTTGACATAGTGGAAAGCATTATATTTCTGAGATGGTTTAGTTCAAAGATGGTTGAAAGATAGAAAAAATTCAGCGTGGTGACAACTACAAGAGACTGTATATCGTGGTTCTATTGAGAAATCAATGTGCATCAAGCTGACGATACAAAAGGTTACGACTCAGCAACAACAATTCTATGTTCATGAGCTGTATCTCTCATTTACATAGGAATTGGCCACTTGATGCATAAACTGTTCATTTGGAAAGGCTCCAGGGTAGGGAAGCTCATTTCTGGCTGACACTGAGAAGAAACAACACAAATTCAAGAGGAAACACAAATTATGTTCCCTAGAAACTAAACTTTTCGCAGATTGTTTGCAGCCAGCACTTTGCTATATTTAAGCATCCCGATAAAGTTTTCAAACCAGCATTGACAGAATTGGTAACATCTTCAGCAGACATAGGGTTAACCCCACTGGCATCATTTTGTAAGTGGATCTACAGATTATACCATTTCATTCGTCCACAGATCGAGATGTAAACAAAGACAATTTGTGAAGATTGCTGCATCAGTGTATCAAAGATATGGCTGATATTTTCTAGAGGGAGACAGCGACAACTAAAATCCCTGAGGGGAAAAAAAAAATCCAGGAGGAAGATTGAGACAGGAAATTTATCCTTTTTATATGGCTGCACAGACAAGCCTTAATCTCAGGTTTAAGCACAATAGGGAGAGGTGGAGTTAAAACAAAAGCTGCGTTTCCCCGGTCTCCTTCCTTTCTCAAATTAGATCAAGCACACACACACACACACACAAAATAAAAGAAGAAGAAGAAGGGGCTCCGGGGGTCACCCACCCCACTTTCCCAGCCTGCAGATGGCCCTAACCCTCTCCCACCCGCCCGGAGAGTCCGCTTTGTTCTGTTCCAAATCTTCCCAAGGAGAAGGGGCGAGCGGGGCGGCCAGTCTGGCAGATCACTTTCTTAAAGGGCTCCCCTCCCCGCCCCCGCCCCGTGCTCGCCCATTGTGCGAGCATTTCAGACCGCACGGGCGGAGAAGAACCAAGCCCCGACCTTTGAAAGGGAAAACCGAGATCCAGAGGCGGACACTTGTTCCGCCCTCCCCGGAGCACTCTTGCCGCTAAACCAGACCGCTCTGCTCATCGGAGCCTCCAGGCATGCCCGCATCCATCCACAACAATCCCGTCACCGCCTGATCGCTCCGAACAATGCTCCCCCCTGCTTTCCCCTCCCCCTGCGTTCCCCTCCCCCCGCCCTCCAAGCCCCCAACCCCTCCCCCGCCTCCCCCCCTCTCTCCATGCAGAGCAAGTCCATGCAACATGACAGTGCAGGGAAGGAGGGTGCGCGATTTACCTCGGGGCAGGGATGGTGCTAACCCTGGAGGTGGGTGCAAAGGTATCTGGACTCCACCACGCGCTAAAAGAGGCATTCAGACGGATAGCAGCAACAGCCGTGTCTAACCCCTACCGCCGCTCCTCTCGCTGCTGCAATGCATGGCTGATGCTCTTCTCCGCCCCTGTGTTGCTGATAAAGCTGCAGCTCGGGCTGGGTAAGAATGGAAACGCTCCTGCGCAGGCGCACTCGAAGCTGGCTGGAAAGACTCAAAAGAGGACCGGTGTCGCGCGTGCGCAGCAGGACAAGGTCGGGTAGAACCCCGGAGCATGCGTTCCGTGTTTTCGAAGCTTTCGGGGACCAGGGCGCATGTGCTGTCCAGTCTGTGGTCGGCCAACGCTACCCTCGTCAGTCATAGAGGTCTAGGAAAGACTAGCTAGAACCCCGCGTGCACCATCTCTATGGTGACGGGCATAATGTGGGACTCTGAAGTGTGTCTGGAGCGATGAGCTCAGTGTGTGTAACACGCATGCGTCCCCTGGTCGTAGGCTGGTAGTGACGTATGTGCATATCAACGACTGCTGCATTCCTTTATTAATATTCATGAAATGAGAGGGTATTGAAAGGCGGGAGAAAAGAGGCGCGGAAGACTGATGGAGCCCAGGAATTTCTTTCCGGAGTTCATCAGACGGCTCTGGACCATTCTTTCAAAATAGTTAGAGGAAGGGGCGGGGCTGTGCTCTAATGGTGTGCAGTACCGGGAGAGGCCGCCCAAGCGAGCGCGGGAGCTTTCCCCTCCTGACGGAGATTTGTGAGCGCCTGTTGAACTTCTGCCTGTTGGACTGCACCCCTCGTGGGTCTCTGCTTCTTGGGCTCCCGAGGGCGGGCGCGCCGTAATATTTAGGCTCTGTCTCTGTTTCTAGGGCCATTTCCGCACCGGACTGTTGCGGTTCTATTATTCCACCTTCAACATCTTGTGGAATCCTGGGGTTTGCAGTTCAGGGAGGGGCCTTCAGGGTTCTCAGCCAGGGAGCTCTTTGGCCTCAGGAAACTACAAACCCCAGAATTCCACAGGAGGTTGAAAGTGGAATAATAGCACTGTGACAGTGTAGGGCGGAAAGGCCCGTAGTGTCAGGGAGAGCTGAATGAGGCTCTCTTTGAATTAAGCTCCACACGGATCTGTCTTTGAAAAGTGTGCGGAAAGGACAATTCATTCAAAAAAGAGGCCCGCCCATTCACTAGCGTGCATCATGTAATCCCAATATTGTTTCATCTTCACCGTTTGCTATTTGTTTCAGGCCCAACTAGTTCAAAATGGTGTGAGACCAGGCTATCGAAAAGACCACTTTCTCGACAGCCGCTCAGTCCATACACTCAGATCAACATCTGAAGTCTTCTTTTGTGTGTCCTGCTGTCTGAGCTATGGCAGGTTGGTAATAAAACCAGGAACTTTATAGTTACGTTGCTTAAACTGAAACGCCTTCTTGTAAGAATCCCATTTGACTTCATCTCTTCTTGCCTTTTGGTGAGAATGTAGCCGTTTCGATTTTTGTTTATTGGTTTAGGATGTAGCTGTTACTTTGTGTTTTTTTGTCATTTCCAATTGCTGTTTTAGAACAAGGGACACAATAAGTGTGTTTTAGCAGGGAGGGTGTACTCAATATTGGCAGGCAGGTTGTTGGGAACCTTGCCTACTTGCAGGTACTTTCAGAGGCAGAGAAGATTACTTTTCACATTCATTATCTTTCTTTTTTTTAACTGTATTTTGTATAAGCGAAAATCTAAAAATTAATTCATAGTAACAGTTATGATGTACACACTGTGTTAAACACTAAATATGAAATAAAAAAAATATGCTACAACACATTCTAAATTCTTTGTATCTTCTACCCTGTAATCTATATTCTACATTTCTGAATTTTCTCTTCTTACTATTCCTCTTGGTGTTACTTTAATCGATTTTCCTGGATATAAATAAAACAGTATATACAATATGATTGGGTTAACTTTCTTCTTACCCATCATAGGGAGAAAAAAACCCCTTTGTCTAATTATGTCCTACGTTTCCCTATCGTGTATATCTTCTACTCTGTTTGTTCTGCACACAATACTCTTATTCCTCCTTTTCACTCTACTCCTTTGGATGATGAAAAAAGAAAGAAAGAAGGAAAGAAGCACTATAACTTAATATGTTTCATTGTTGAAACCGAAACATGAAGCACTATGTGTACTTAGATGTGCCCTTCGTGTGTTCAGTGCAGCTTATTATTTCCAAGTAAGTGTACACAGGATGGATTACAGGCAGCCTTTATTATTCCTGGGAAGGCTCAATGACAGTCACTGCCTTAATTTTTCTCAGCACTTAATCTTTTGGTGCACCTGATAGATAATTTCCAAGGAAACTAAGCTACATAAGAGTCTTTTGACAGTTTTGCCAGATGACATGGGAGGAGAGCTCAAGCTCCCTATGCCCCATTTCAGGCTCATGTTTGTAACTGTTTACATTCTTTTCCCTTTAGCCATTGAGGAAGTTAATTTACTTAAATGAAATTTATATATTTTTTCAATATAGCTATATAAATGTGAAAGACAATAGTGTAACACTGAACTCTTTATAGGAATGCACCACTGTTAACTGTAGTATGCAGAATTTTGATCACATAATCTCCCTTACTTGACTGGTTCTAGACAGAGTTCCAGAATAGCTGTATTATGCTGTATTATGCTGTTAAAATAAGCAAATGGTAAAGAGTGAACCTACTGCAGATTAGTTATCTCCTAATACCACATGGTCACACTGTCATTATGTTTACATTCAAAATGAAGAATTGTTTCCCCATTTCTTTCAAGGAATTACAGATGTGGTTACATCTGGTTATGTTAAATTGTTACTGTGTTCCTCACTTCCCTGAGTGGTAAGATATTGCAGAGGATTAATTTAGGCCATTGGCTTATAGAAGCTTCTATAATGGGTAGTAAGTCCCTTTTAATGCAATAGATTTTACTTCTGAGGAAACATGCATAAAATTGCATTCAGATATTCTGTAACAAAGAATTACAAAATATTGGGAACAGGTGAAGCAAAGGCCAGAAAGAAAATGGTACTTTGAATTTTACACATTTCTGTCATGGAACTTCTGTAGCGCCCCCCCCCCCATTATTTTTTCACACATTCCCTGCTTTTGTCGACAGCTCACAGGTTATTGTAGTCACAGCTTCCAAACTTAAACTGACATCTTCCTTGGAAGAAGAAAGTATAGATTTTTAAACTCTTGTTCTGTTATACCTTCAGATACACTTAATGCCTCACATTTTTTCATATCTGAAGGAGTGCATCAGTTTTGGTATGCAGAATCCAAAAATTACATGGACATGTAGAAACTGGAATATATAGATTTGAATCCTATTGTAAGTAAAAACCCATAGAAAACCCCTAGAATAAATTGTTGAATGCTGAGTCAGTATGTAAGGCAACTCCATTTACTTAGTGGGAATACTTTAGCTGTGACAAACAAGATGATTCAGGCCTATATATTCCATAAAACTGCAAGAAATTATCATATATCATGCTAACTTATATGTTGATGTAACCCAACCTATATAATTTGTTGAGAGCATTTAGTTATCAGCAGAAGAAAGCCACTGAAGTTACAACTGGTTATATTCAGATAGCTGAATGACGATGAAGCATTCAACATAAAAATATTTTTTTAACTGCGGTACAGGATGTATTTGTGGATTATGAACATGCATCTTTTCCTAATACTTTGGCTTCATGAGAATGTAAAGAGCACCCCATACTTGAAAATAATCCCAGAAAATAAGTATATATTTAACTATATCTTTATTCATGTAACATTATGCTATGAAAATACCTCCATTTTTAATGCTAAGACTGGAAACCGCTTTCTTACCGGAAAAAATTCACAATAGGGTATGGCTGATTTATTGAGGTCCTGCTTCTTGTGTCACAGTGACATGAATGATGCAGTGAGCAGTCTCCTTTAAACTAAATTCAAATCATCACACATCATGTGGGTGAACGATTTCTGATGTTCATTTGTGCCTACACTGAAGTGTGTTGCAGTGCCCATTGCAAGAGAGGATTTCAGCTATGCTTACTCTCTGTCAGACTGTGAAACAATCCCTGCCACTCAAGAAAGAGATCTTAGAAACATGGGTGGAGGATAATGTTCTGAAAATACCAGCACAAAAGACTGTGATCATTTTAAAAACCAACAGCTAGTTACATTTTGCTATACATTATAAAATCAACAAACCTCCATTAATTGGTAGTAATACTCAGGCTGAACATGATGGAAGTGATCTTGTTGGTACATTCATATTTCTTCCCACTTCATGTATAAGGGATTTGATTTTATTACCAACAGCGGGGTGCGGATGAGAGAAACTGAACCTTTCCTTCTCTGTTGCTCATCTGCTGCTTCATGTATGAACAAAGGAAAACAAGTGAAAAAACAAATGTAGGTCCTTGTCTCCCCCACCCCTATTTAGTTGGACTCACTCTATGTTGAAGGCTGTATCAAGTCAGAAGAAGACATGAGGAAATAAAACAAGCTGCCCACTGCCAGCCCAGGAATTGGGTAGTAGAAATTTCAACTACAAATAATGGCTTGGAAGTGGATAAAGAATCTGAATAGTGGCTAGGAATGTGGAGGGAATTGTCATAAAAAAGTGAATGGGCGCATGCATCAAGAACTGATCAAATACACTGTCTTTGACTGAGACCTGAGCTTCAATACCCTTTTCTCCCCAGGATCAAAAGAGAGGATGGACGTTATTACTGATCATTAGCATAGCACATGTTATGTGAAAAATCTTTGTAATACTTTTCTCCATCACATGAGTTGAGTTGAGGGAAGGCTTCCATAGTATATAGAAAAGCAAACAATGATTTCTAGCTCACTTGGGGGAAAGTGTGTTCCACAGGCATTCCCAGTTAAGCCAGCCAGTCCAAGGGAAACCTAGTTCCACCTTTCTAATTCTAGCCAGCTTCCTCAGACGTATCCCTTTAGAGCTTGCTGAGAACTGTGCATCTCTGGGATTTCTCTTTGAGTCTTACTGAGGCCTGGTAAACTGCCCCCATTAAACAGCAAGAGGAGGGACAGCAAACAGGACTGAAATTTTATATAACTGATCCCAACACAAATGGCTGAGTTATTCACTTAATTTGCCCAAAGATTTGGAACTCAAACAGAGTTTAGAATTAAAGAGCTCTTATTGACTTAAGAGTGAATGTTCACTTTTCCTTTAAAGCAGTATGAGAAAAACTTTTTGAGAAGTTTTAGGCAATATGGTATCCATTTATTCAGTATGTAAATACAGCCAAGTTACTCCTCACGAGATCCTTTTTTAAAAACAGATCTGTCTGTCTAATAAGACCGAGACCTAGAGCAGAAACAAGATTTTAAAAAGAACAAGATTGGTAAACTATAATTAACTGTACAAGAGTGGCATAGTGCTTTGGGTGTTGGACTAGAACTCTGGGATACCAGGGTTTGAATCTCTGTTTGACCATGGAAACCCACTTTTCTAAAGAGGACCCAAATAATTATCGCCCAGTCAGCCTGACATCAGTACCCGGAAAGATTCTGGAGCAGATCATTAAGCAGTCAGTTTCTAATCACTTAGAAAGCAACGCGGTAATCACGAGAAGTCAACATGGATTTCTCAAAAATAAGTCATGCCAGACTAATCTTACCTCTTTTTATGATAGAGTTACTAGCTTGATAGATGAAGGGAATGCTGTGGATGTAGCATTTCTCGATTTCAGGCCTTTGACAAAGTTCCACATGACATTCTTGCAAAGAAGCTAGCAAAACGCGGGCTGGACAGGGCTACTGTTAGTTCGATTTGTAATTGGTTGACCGACCGAACCCAAAGGGTGATCACGAATGGCTGCTTTTCATCCTGGAGAGAAGTGACTAGCGGGCTGCCACAGGGTTCTGTCCTGGGCCCAGTGCTGTTCAATATCTTCATCAACGACTTGGATGAAGGAATAGAGAGCATGCTGATCAAATTTGCAGATGACACCAAATTGGGAGGAGTTGCTAATACGCCAGAGGACAGGATCAAAATTCAAAATGACCTGGATAGATTGGAGAGCTGGGCCAAAGCTAACAAAATGAAATTCAACAGAGAGAAGTGTAAGGTCCTACACTTAGGTAGAAAAAATGGAACACAGAAATATAGGATGGGGGACACGTGGCTGGATAGCAGTACGTGTGAAAGTGATCTAGGAGTCTTAATAGACCACAAGCTGAACATGAGTCAGCAGTGTGATGCGGCAGCCAAGAAAGCCAATGCAATTCTCAGCTGCATCAATAGGAGTATGGTGTCTAGATCGAGGGAGGTACTGGTACCACTCTACTCTGCTTTGGTTAGATCTCATCTTGAATACCGTGTCCAGTTCTGGGCACCCCAATTCAAGAAGGACATGGTCAGGCTGGAGCAGGTCCAGAGGAGGGCAACCAAAATGGTGAGAGGCCTGGAAGACATGCCCTATGAGGATAGACTTAGAGAGCTGGGTATGTTTAGTCTGCAGAAGAGAAGGTTAAGAGGGGACATGATAACCATGTTTAAATATTTGAAGGGATGCCATGTAGAGGAAGGAGAGGGCTTGTTTTCTGCTGGTCCAGAGACCACAACAAGGAGCAATGGATTCAAGCTGCGGGAAAGGAGATTCCACCTGAACCTCAGGAAGAACTTCCTGACAGTCAGGGCTGTCCGGCAGTGGAATATGCTGCCTCGGAGTGTGGTGGAGTCTCCTTCTTTGGAGGTTTTTAAGCAGAGGCTGGATGGCCATCTGCTGGGAGTGCTTTGAGGGTGTTCCTGCATGGCAGGGGGTTGGACTGGATGGCCCGTGTGGTCTCTTCCAACTCTACATTTCTATGATTCTATGATTCTAAGAGTGGCATAGTGCTTTGGGTGTTGGACTAGAACCCTGGGATACCAGGGTTTGAATCTGTGTTTGACCATGGAAACCCACTGGGTAACCTTAAACATATCACACTCTCTCAGCCTCAGAGGAACCTAACAGCAAGACTCCTTTGAACAAATCTTGCCAAGAAACCCCTGTAATAGGTTTGCCTTAGGGTCGCTATAAGTCAAGAACAACTTGAGGGCGCACAACTTGAGGGCGCAAAACAATTAACTGCACATTTGATATACCAACATAACACCACAATATTTTTGTTACGTTCTTTGTTGTCTGATTTGTTGCTTATTGTTTGTTGGCTTAGCACAAACTGAAATAAAATAACAATTAAAAAATAATTTAAAAAAATTAAAACATTACATTTTTGCACATTAGAATGCATCTTGAATCATACTGTTTCCCCAAGCAGTGAGAAATATCATAGCCAGCACTACTTGTGTTTTGATTTAGCTAGGAGGAGAAAATGTCGGAGATATGATCTTTCTACAGTATAATTATTATTTACAAGTGTATAAGTAGCAGTATTGATTCCTAACAATCAGCAAATCCACTGGTCCATTTCAGATTCCCAGAGAGAGAGCCACTTGCTTTCACCAGATAGCTACGCCGTCCAAATTTTTTGGGAATAAGTCTAATTGAAATTGGTGGAGCACTTCTGAATGAATATGCATATGATTAAATTGTTCACATATTTTCTCATTTCCTTCATTCAGAAGGAAGGATTGGTTGGACTGAACTGGTGGACCTGTGGCCTCCCAGACATTGTTGGACTCCTGCTACTATATGTTATCACAAACTGTAAAGGCATAGGACTTTGTGACATTGTGTTTATTTGAAAATGTACAAAATACAGACGAGAAGTGGTTTTGCTCTTACTAGCTTGGCGATGCCCATGGACCAAGCATTTCCTTTAGAAAAGGCCATGTGGCTGGTGACATTAGGTGTGCATTTGACTAGTTTCAGCCTTGTGCACATGTCCTAGGGAAGGCAAACTCAGCTATAGTGGCCATTGTCTTAATTACCTTCTGACTAGACGACTGTAATGTGCTGTACATGGGGCTTCCTGTGAAATATGTTTGGACAGTATAGCTAGTGCAAAATGCAATAGCATATCCTCCAGCTATCCTACTTTGGCAGAGACAGTCCCACTGATTAATCAACCATCCCACTTTTTCAGCTGCTTTTAAAATGTCCCAGCTGATTTGATCTACCATCATTGAAAACTTATTACTATGCTTGTTGTCTGGACTGGATTAAGGATTGGATTCAACTAGAGAGAACAACTATTAAAGAATTGGAAGAAATAAACAACAGATTTGGATGGCACGGCTATCCATGTTATGACAGATCAGCAGTAAATAAAGAGTTCAACGATCATTGTATCCGGAAAACATTGTTAAAGATGTGGATACAAATAAAGTGGAAATACTATACAAAACTTCCCATATGGACCTCACCACAAGAAGCTTATGGAATCGTTCCAACAAAACAAGGAAATCTAATAACATATCAAGAACTTTTAAAATGGGAGAGGGAGAAACCAAGAATGTGCACAGCAGAAGAATTAAAAGAAAAAGGACATGAGCTATATTGGTTCCCATGGTGACAACTTAAAGAAAGATTTAAAATGGATCAAAAATTATATGGATTCGAGAGAAGAGAAAATGAATTAGATTTATTGATGAAGGGAGACCAAAAGAAGAGAATCTCCAAATGTTATAAATTACTATTGAAAAGAGAAATGGAATCAGAGGTAGTTAAAGACTCAATGGTTAAATGGGCGCAGAATGTGGGACACCCAATCGAATTAGAAGTTTGGAGAGAACATGGAAAATAGATATAAAGTTTACCCCAAATCTAAATTTAAGAGAAAATTATTACAAAATGCTTCATATATGGTATATGACCCCAACAAGATTACAGAAGATAACTGAATCGGGGACTGGGAGGTGTTGGAAATGCGATGAAAAGATTGGGTCCTTTTTTCATACGTGGTGGACTTGTGGAAAAGCAAGAAAATATTGGAAGAGGGTACATGATGAAATTCAAAGAATATGTAAAGTGAATTTCGAAATGACACTGGAGTTTTATTTGTTAAATATGTTAGGTCAACAGAGACAGATAAGAAGCCATCAGAAGATTCTGTTATATTTGATAGCAGCGAGGTTGTTGTATGCACAATATTGGAAAGAAAATAAAGATATAAATCTAGAAGAGTGGAAGTTGAAAGTTTTAGAGATGGTAGAAATAGAAAAATTAGCTTCCTCTTTGCAAAACAAACCAATACAGAATTTTGAAAGAGAATGGAAAGGAGTATTGGACTGGGTGAAGATATAGGTTTATAAGATGTAGAGATACGGAAACAAGACAAATGGTGATTGTTTTTATTGATAATAGAAATGTAATTGCTCTTCTTTTGTGTAAACAGAAACAATGTAGTTTCAACTGGAGAATATAGGTGGAAGTGGGGGAGGTGGGATACATTTAAAGAAGATGTGACCCACTTGTTCCTTTTTTATTTGGTAACTAAGCTTTAATAAAAATATTACAAAAATAAATAAATAAAAATAAATAGAACATCCCAGCTTATCTCTCCTCCTCTCACTTTTGGCTTACTTCTATTGGTGCAAACTGTGTTAAAAAGCAGTTTGCACTTAATTAACTCGCTGGGGGTGGGGGAGGAATGGTAGAATTTTGTCCTTTCCAGTTGCTTCAGACAAAAGCAAACTGCTGCAGTCTCTCTTAACTTGTTGGCTCTTCTTCATTTCTCACTTCTGTCTCCTTGAATGCACTCTTATATTACCTGGCCACGTGTCCCAGTTTTTATCGGTGAAACGGTGGAGGATATGCAACAGGCAGACTGTCTGGTGTGTACCTTTAGACACCACATATCAACTGTTTCCCACCAAATGCACTGACCTCTGCTTACTTCTGAGCTCAGTTCAGTGTGTTGGTTTTGAGCTACAGCCCCTAGCAATTTGAAACCCAGGTGTGAGAAACTCTGGGCCTTTCCACACTACACTGTTATAGTGCTTTTGTTCTACTTTCAACATCCTATGGAATCCTGGGGTTTGCCATTTAGGGAGAGGCTTTTAGAATTCTCAGCCAGATAGCTCTTTGGCCACAATAAACTGCAAACTCCAGAATTCCACAGGACGTTGAAAGTGGAATAATAGCACTATAACAGTGTAGTGTGGAAATGGCCACAGACAGGCTGGCATTCTGTTAGGGGCATATGCATGCTTAAGTTTTTATTATGTATATTCTTTTCTGGGTGTTGTGGAGGTTGGTATGTGTTTCCTCCCGCTGCAGTGCCCAAAGACCCCCTCTCTAGACTTAACCTACAGCCTCTGAAGGCCCCCCCCCCCGCCACCCTTACGGCCATTCCGTGGCTCATCAGAAGTGAGCAGGATCAGAGAACCAGGGCACTGTGGCCCAGTAGTCAGATGTGAAATTAATTACAGCAGAACTGAGACCTGCAAAATGCTTCAGTGAATCTCAACTCTGACATCATCATTTTGCACCTGGCTTTGGGGACATAGCTAGATGCTTCTCCAATCCTGCCGCTGCTGATGAGGCACAAAATGGCTGTGAAGGGTGGCTTGAGAGGCTGTACACTAAATCTGTGTGTGTGTGTGTGTGTGTGTGTTATACGGCTCAGCGCAGTGTAGGACTGCATATGGAACTACTGCACTATGCTGAGCCATTAACAGATTGAGCCATTGTCAACTGCAATCTTTCTTAAGCTATCAAATGGGTGGGGCCACGAATGGTTTTCCCCTACTGTGCCAGCACCATACTTGTGCCATTAGGTCTTTCTTCCCTAGAAATTCACCAGGGACTCTCAGCCAATAGCTCAGGGACTGGTACCAATCTATGGATCCCTGCTTTGAGTAGCACTGGTCTACAGGTGTAGAAAAACTTCCAGTGACATCCCCCTCCCTCCTGCCTTTTCTGGTCTTGCACCATTGACTCAAGTTGTAATTGATTAAGGGTGGGAAAGTGATCTTTCCAAGCAGTGGAGCCTACCACTTTATAAGCAGGGCTTTAGAGAAATTTTTAAAAAAAATAAAAATATTAAAAGGAAGCTAAGAGCGGGGAATAGGGTAGAGGGTAAAACCATCTTGGAAACAGGGAGGAGGTGAAGGATTGGACTCACTCACTTTGATCATCACAATCCATACTATAAGCAAATATATAACATTAAAAAAAACCTTGCCTGTTGGGTAGGAACAAAATATTTGGGAAAAGAAAGAGAAATGATCCAAAGCATCACATAGTTAGCAAAATCTCATTTGGATAAGAAAAAGCAAGGAGAACAGCAACACATGATAACGCATTCCAATAAACTGGCCCCGCCTGGAAGAGTTCAGTCGTTATTTTTGGTAGATTTACATGTATTTTTATAGGGAGTTTTTTTTCCACCAGGAAGTGAGGAACTGGCCAGCCTTGTTAAAAGGCTGGCAAAAAGTTCATATTTGAATACAGCGTGGCCACTGACTCTAAAAGCACTGTGGTTATGCCTGTGAGTCAGCAATCCATCAGTTCTGAAATATTTTTAAAGTTACATAATGAACAATAGGGCAAAGCAAACCTCACAAAATTAGGATAAGCAAATGCTTCAACGGGGAAATACCAGGATTATTAATAGCATTTTGGCTTTCTGGGAAATGGCCTCACTAAGGCAAACAAATATTTTAAATGGTCACTGTGGAGGCAAAATGCTTTTTCTAGGGGCAGCTACTTAAATTGATAGGTTGATAGGTCATTTCTAAATGTATAAATTTGCTTGCAGCATTCTGAATAATGGGGTATCTCCATTATTCCACTGGAAAAGCAGGAAGTATACTGCATTGTTTCTCTGTTACAACTATGACACAGCACACATGCTTATGCACAAATATAAATAACCAACCAAATACAAAACTCTAAACCCATTCAATTGGTTTGGAAGATATATACAGCTATAAATTGTATACATTTGTAATTAATCATGTCTGTAACCGTATCAAAACAGCCCTGAGATTATATGTGTGTGGACATGTGCTTTCAAGTCACCTGTCAATTTATGGTGACCTCATGAATTTCTTAAGAGTTTTCTTAGGCAAGGAGTGCCCAGAGGTGGTTTTGTCAGTTCCTTCCTCTGAAAAATAGCTTAAAAGAGCCTCATATTCCTTGGTTTACTGTCCAGGGCTGACCTTGCTTAGCTTCCAAGATCGGACATAGTCTGATCCCTTCAGGATATTTAGGCCCTACTGAAATATTACTGGTGATTCAAATTCTAGTTTGTTTCTTCCCCTTTGTGAATTTGTTATGTAGTTAAATTGTGCTTTTCCAAACCGTCACTTTTTCCAGGGACCAGTTTGTCCATTGCAGTAGAATAAACTCTAGTTACAATGATAATTGTGGAAAACAATTTTGACAAAGACAGAGAGGGCAGCAGGGAAACCAGAACTCTAAAGTGTTGCCTTTGTAGCTGTCAGATCAACAGAATCTTTTGTGATGGTGCTGTGGATACTAGAGTCACCTCCAGTTCACAGAGAGTGATGGCTATGCCAAAGCACCACTAGAATCTGAACCATTGCATTACCATTGTGTCACCCACACCTGAATGACACCCATCCACAGGGGGGGCCTCTTCACACTACCTTGGTTATAGCACTATGACTCCACTTTACCTCCCATACCTGCATCCTACAGAATTCTGGGGATTGTAGTTTTGTCAGTGGGACTAAAGGAACTCTGTAGCAGAGAGTTCTAACGACCCCTCCTTAAACTGCACATACCAGGATTCCACAGGATGGAACCATGGAAGTTAAGGTGGGATCATAGTGATGTCATATTTTAGTGGGAAAGGTAGTATGGATGGCTTTACCAATGGGCATTGTAGTTCTGGAAAGGCAGCATGCACATTCTTCACATGAGCTTGAAAGGCAAGGAGCAAGAGGACAGGTTCATAACCTCTCAAGTCATTGCTGCAAATGGAGGTGTAGCAGTTTTGAACTCCTCTCCAAGATCTGTTTGTGATGATCAGACAAGTCACACACCACATGTTTATATGCACAATTACTTTTTTTAAAAAAATGTAACTCTACAAGTCCCCCAGCTAGCATCACTATGCTGTCTGGAGTAACTGGAAGTTGCAGTTCATAACAGGAATTTTCCAAGCTGTGCTTAGACTGCTTTGACAAATATGCTTCAAGTTTAGTCATTTTTTTCCCTTTTATTCCATGTATAAATTATATGTGTATGCTGAAGTAAGTAAACGTAAGAAGGGAGATGTCAACTGGGAAATAGAGGGGAAGGAGCATTGCAGGTTGCTATATAAAAACAAACAAAAACTCAGTAAAGCATTAATAACAAGGAATAGTGCATTCTTGTAGTTCAGTATTGTTAACTACTTCGAACACATTATGACAATAGTGTGGGAGTTAATATACCTCAGTAGGTTCATTAGTCAAGTTTCCAGAGGACTCATTTTTGCATCATTTTGAAATGGAATTCCAATGACAGTCATGCAAAGAAGAAAAATGTTTTGTGTGTGTGTTAAACAGTGGGGGAAAAGGGAGGCTGTGCTACTCAAAACACATCTTCTCCATGTACACAGAATCCTATGCAGGTTTAGAGACACCTACTGACTCATTTCTGTATGACAATTAAGTATTTCTAAAGATATATCATGGACACCAAAGTCAGAATTGTCCATGTCATCTTATTTCCCATTCTGTGTATGGTTATCGAAGCTGGACAGTGAAGAAAGCTGACAAGAAAAAAAAATCCACTCCTTTGAAATCTGGTGCTGGAAGAAAGTTCTACAGATATCATGGACTGCTAAAAAGACAAATGAATAGGTCCTAGAACAAATCAAGCCTGAATTCTTCCTAGATGCCAGAATGACCAAATTCAAACTATCATACTTTGGCTATATCATGAGATGACATGACTCATTAGAAAAGTCAGTCATGCTCAGTAAAGCCGGAGGCAGTAGGAAGAGAGGAAGACTGCACTAGAAGTGGGCAGACTAATTCAAGGAAGCCACAGTTCTGAGGGCCGCTGATGACAGGGTGTCTTGGAGTTCTCTCCTTCATGGAGTCACCATAAGTCGAAGCCAACTTGATGGCAATGAACAGCAAAGTACTGGGAAATGGCAGCTGCTGCCCTTGTTTTGTAGGCTATTCAAAGCCATTGCCCCTAGACTAGTGCTGAGACAAGTACTGCTGGTCCCTGCCAAGTTCCCAGGAAAGAAACAATGATATCCTGTGCATCTCCCACATCGGATAGCCTGAAAACTATTGCTGTAAGTAATATGTCCCTGCTCTTCAACACCAACCTAGAGATATACTATGTAAAAAGTGGGGTAAATTATATATGTTGTAGTGTTTACTTGGAGGTCAAAGCTAAGGTACAAAAAGAATCTGACAGTGTGCTTGTGTTTTGTATTAGCATATGAGAGGTGATCTGTTGTCCAAATTACTCTGCTCTTTGAGGCATAGCTTCCACATTTTCCCCTTTAAACCAACATTTCTTTGTATTTGTGGGATTTTAGTTGACAACTCTGCCAAGCAGAGGAGTGTGGTGCAGTTTGCAGTTAGCAGCTAGGACTGTAATACCACAACACAGAGCAGGTGTGACTGCAATTCATTCCAGTTCCCAGGGCTGGTGGAGTAACTTGACAGCTTTTGCTCTTTCCACATTCTTCTGCTTGGAGGAAAGAGGAGAGGCTAAGAATCTGCCACTGCCTGGAAGAGGCTTTGCTGACACTTCATTCCCTTAGGATTTGATGACTACTCCAGCAGCTGACAGATTTGTGTCAGTAAATTGGATTCAGCAAAGTACAGTGAAGAAAGCCATGTTAGGTACCATCAAGGTTGCTACTATTAGCTAAGTATTCTAGGTTAATGACTGCAAAACATACTTCTGTGTTTGTCAAGCATGCAGTGCTCACCACAGAGGAGTGAGGATTTAGGTTGGTCTGTTTCTTTTACCACTGTGGAACCATCCATGGAGAACTTCCAAAGTTTTCCCATATTACAGTCTTTTGCTGTATACACGGAAACCTTGTTGTGTATCAAAATACATTTATTTATTTGGTTGGTTGGTTGGTGTTGTTTGATATAAGACCAAATTGTATGCAGGGCTGACCTTGGAGGTGAACAAACTGAATGGTAACTGGTAACATGGAACTGAAAAGGCATGAAGTTGAGCCAAGTGATTCCGTGTTGGTTTAACATACTACCTGCCACAATCTAGGGAGAAAAAGGTAGCAAGTGTCTTGAACGTCTTCCCACCTAAAGGTGGGAAGGTGGCTTTTCCTACCATGGTTGTGTGGATTTTAAGGGCTACATGATCAATAGACATTCAACTGGTGATGTTTTTCTTTCTGTACTACATCACTACGGCAGGGATAACATCACTTGTAGAGTATCTAACTATCGTGCATGGTTAAAGGCAGAGAGCTCTAGCTACAAAGGTGAGATAACATGCTTAGTTCCTCTGGGAGTAACTTGTTTGCAAATATGACTAGTAAAATTAGGAGAGACACACACAGGAACTTTACTGTAAATATATTTCTTCCATCCACCTCTCATCTTAATTCTTGGACTTACACTGATCCTAAACATGGTTACAAAGAGAAAAAATAACTCTACTGAGATTTATGGGGCTTACATGCCAGTAATTGCACACAGGATAAAAATCAAGGTGAAGGGCTTTCTGCAATCTTTGAGATCAATAGGAAGAGTTCAGAGCATAGAATCTTGCCATGAGTGGCTAAAGCATAAGTCATGACACAGCATGTCTGTCCACTTGCTGTGGAAACTATGTTTGGTTAAGTATCAAGTGTCCGGATATCTGCTCATGTGTCTCGCTGGGAAGATCTCTGTATTTATAACCCAAGCTTTCTAAAGACTACAACAGCAAAGTAATTCCTCTCTGGGCCTGGGAGTTTATTCCACAACTTGGCTTGATCTATGGCAATATATTAATTATTATTGTTTTTATACTGCCAGAAGAATGCAGAGCCCCTTCCAGATGAAGATAAATTGGCGCCCAGAAGGATTAATCTTCTAAATTAGACACAACAACACAGTGAAGAGTGATAAACCAAAAGAAAAGGGATAGGCCCATGTCAAGGCCTCAGCAATCTGAAAAGCAATTCTCTATGAGGAGTTTGGCACTGTGAAAACTGGAATGGAAGTGATGTTTGAGAATTTACCTATACAAACACATTAGAGGAGGAGGAGGAGGTTAAAAATTCCATCCAAGCAATTCCTTGATAAAGACATTCGATTGCTTCCTGACATTCCAGACACTGAATGGAAGGCGTCTTTCGTTCAAGGAAAGATTCAGATCCAATAAAAGTTTAGCTGAAAGGAAGGATATGAAGACAATTAATACTGATTCCTCTGGCAGCCTTCTGTGCCTCCTTCCTCTGTAGTTCTGGAGAACGTTCTGAAAAAGTGTGGGAGATGGCCCTGGGGAACTGGAGTTCGCTTGTTCCTCCACTGGAGTGTCCTGTGGACAGAACTCTCCTCATGGGAGGACTCTCTTACACCCACTGAGATTTCTTTAGGAAGCTCAACTGAATCTTTGAAATGTTCTGCTGAATTCAAAACATTCTGTGGAATGGCAATGAACATCTGAGCAAGCGTAGCCACAGAATGGAAAGATCTGTTTCTCTCATCACAAAGGATTGCCATAAAATACCAGTGCCACTCTCACACCCACAGACTGTTTTACAATTATAAAACTGCCAGCATGCTATGCAAAAAATCCTTCATTTTTCTCCAGTACAAAAATGTGTTTTAGTGAGAAAATGTTAAATTCTTTTTAAAATGATCCACCTTGCAAAATGTAATGCAGATAGAAAACATGTACTGTATCTTGCCTTAAAAAAAATCCTTTGCAAGAAGGCCTTGCTTATGTTATCTTAATGAAATAAACTACCCTCTAATGTATCGGACAGTTCACAAAGGCAGACTTTTCCTGTTAAAGACATATGCATGTTGCCTTTATAATGTCTCATGCTGAAATAAAGATTTGTCATCACATGAGATACTTCTCAAAGCAACAACATAATTTTGTGACACTAAAAAACAGTAAGTACACAGTGATGTTGTACAAACAAGGTTCTACTCATTAATTTAAATCCGCAAGAGAAAGCATTAAAAATGGCACCCTTAATGTATACATTAAGCCATTGCATATTAAGAACAAATTTGTGGTTTTACTTTGTTCTGCTTGGCCGCACATCTTTCTAGAAATTTTCTACATAACAATGATTTTTTATCACTCAAAACTATTAGCCTGACTTAAATTTTGTGAATGGTGATGTCACCTACAAATACCAGCTCACATCTACAGTGGATCCTTAACAAAAAGGGACGCCATCCTTCATTGACTCACTGGAGCCTGTGATGGCCTGGTGTCATACTTGGTTCAGCACATACCACCTCATGCTATGGTCCCATGCATGCTTACATATAACCAATGGAAATACTCAGGAAACACTGCATGCACTCAAGCTGTCATGGTATTGTGTTCATTCCTATATAAAGATTTTTTTTTTAGGCTCAGCATTCTTTGATCACAAATTTTGACCAAAATAATTAGTTTCAGTTACTGTTCAAATACATGCTAAAATTAAATCTATGTAGACCAGAGTTTGAATCCCCACTCAGCCATGGAAACCCTGAACAAGTCACACTCTCCCAACCTCAGAGGCAATGAGAAATGCCCTCTGAATAAATCTTGCTAAGAAAAACCTATGGTAACTTCACTTTAGGGTCTCCATAAATCAGAAATGACTCTAAGGCATACAATAACAACAACCCTCTCTATAAGTACCAAAACATGATAGAAAATAACTTTCAATTAAATATTTCTGTACAGCAGAAATGGGCGAAACAATCCAACATTCTGAAGGAAATACAACCCGTTAGTCAAGCTCCATCAGAATTCAGAAACACAAAACTTTCAGGCTATAGTACTAGCTCTGAGTAGGCAAGGAAAACTTTATGATCATTGAGAGCAGCAAGAATCTAGCAGATATGTTTGACATACCACAAAAATGGCAACCAATACTGCACAACATTATTTCTAGTTTTCCCTAACCTCTAGCAACATTAATATGGCACGTGAATTAATAAATGTTCCCAAAGCCTCTGAAGTCAAGGTCTAATGGATGTCTGATAGACTTTTCCAGAGTATTGTAATTATTGCTCTTGCTGCTCCTAAGGTTACGAAGTAACTCTTCGTGCAGTATATCCTTTAGGGAAATATTCAGAATTGCATGCATGACATTTTGGTAATATTTCATTTGGTCATACTCATAATTTTTATGAAGCTTTTGTCCCCAAATGTCTCTGTTAAGGACTTGTGACCAGTTGTCCTAGTCCTAATACTCTTTCTGATATTTATTTGAAATTGTTTCAAGGATTATCAATTTTTTTTTTTTTGCCTTGAGTGTAGTTAACAAAGTACAGTACTTTTTTTGTTACCTTGCTCTTGTTGAGTGAGAAACAAAAGTCAACCCAAAGGAAATTGTCTACTGGTCTCCTTTTGAATGCTTTAGGAGACCTACACAAAATCAACAGTTTATATAGCTTGGGTGCTGTGCTTGTTAGAGACAACACTTTTAAAATGCAAGCAGGTATAATACCTCTGACAAAAATATATCATGCATTTGAAATAGCATATCCGCCTATACTACAACCAGTGAAGACAATCTCTCTCAATTTCTTCTTCATATCAACTGTCTGGGTACAGTTTGTTGTAAATATATTTTAAACAAAAAAACTCAGTACCTTATCCACCCAAGTTTTGTAAGATATTAATAATTTGTCTTCAAACCCTGGACGAAATACGAAAGGCATTTAAGTAGATGCCACAGCTACCATTTAAAAACTTTTTTTTTTCATACTATAAAAACTGATCTGGTAAAAGAACTGCTGATTTCATGTGGAAGTTTTAAAATCCTGTTTATCGGCTTAAGGCGACAGAAACAAGTCAGTTCTCTCTATTATAGCGTTGTGTAAACCTGTTCTGCATTTTGTGTTTGCAAGACGAAATAAAAGAACAGCAAGTAGGGTGCAAACAAGATAGGTAAGATTTTTTCAGTCTTTCCTTTTGACTAAACCGTGTTGCAGTGGTAGCAGGAGATATCAAGAGAAAATATCATTTCACGCCCAAGGCAGTTCGAAGAGGATAATACTAAGCATTTATATAGCTTCCCTAACATTACTTCTTACAAAATTATTTTAATGACACACTGGGCAGATCTAGAGGTAAATTCTCACAAACGAATATGAATTAGGAATCTCTGAGCATGCCTCACATAGTCTTGTAAATATCTCCGAACAAGTTACTAGCCTGCAAAACATTTTACTAGCTTGCTAGAAGCTTGTATTGCAGAGCCGGCTGTGAAAAAGAAGAAGTCCCCTCCTTGTGGCCAGCGTCGGAATTCGGGATACTAGCAATTAGCAGGCTGGTAAAACTGACCCAATTTTAAACGGGAGAGTTTGAGATAGAGGCTTGGGCAAGTCCTCTCTCTCCCACCCCAAGTTCCAGGTGCTGACAAAGGATCTGGAAGGGTTCAGCCGTCAAGCTGCTGGGATAATACTATGTGGTGAGGAGTGGATACAGTTCCTCCCCCTGCCGATCATCATGCCGCCTACTTGGCAAATGTAATTACAAAGAAGGAAAGCCCGTGCTTCTGAGAATGTGCAAAAAATTGGGTTCTCTGCACCCTAATGGGAGCTTAATTTTATCTCCAGGTGCGCGTGGGATTAATAGAACAGGCATCCTAAGGCCCCAGCACCTCTTACATCGTCGTCGTCATCATCATCATCATCATCTCGAGTGCTAGTAATCTTCAATGCACCCTCCCACCAAAACCAGCATTCGAGGGAAGTCTATAGCTTTGGCAATCAAGAAATCTGTGCCCGCATCCCAAACGTTTATTGCAATTTTAAAAAATAAAATAAAAAAATTAGATAGATATTTATACTGCGGTCACAGACTCCCCCCCCCCAAAAAAAAATATTGAATTTTTGTTTGGTTTCTTGGTTTGTTTGCTTGGTTTCTCTCTTAAAATAAAAAAGGGTAATATATATATATATATATATATATATATATATATTAAAGTCGATGCAAAAAACGGTATCCCTTTGGGGGCGAAGAAAGGACTCCCTTCTCTTTCTTTGATCTGAAAACTTAACAGCAGAGGAAGCTAATCGGGGTTCCGGGCGGGGATCTGCGATGCTCCATAGATTCAGGGGCTGCATTTTGTGAAGAAATGGTGCCAAGGACCCGCGGCCATCTTGAAGGGCGGACAGCCAGCGGTGAATAAGCGCCTGTAATGCGTGTGAAGGAAAAGCCACCGAGGAGAGGGACCAGCATGGTCCAATTTAATGGGGACGGATGGGGGGGGGGAATCGCCCAGCCAGCCCACCTGCCTTGTTCCCGGGCCCGCCTGCAGCGCCGGCTCGATGCTGACCAAAAAACGGGGCGTCGGAAGCTCCTCACAGCACGCAGATCCGTAATGTCTTGGGAACCAGATGGTTCCCAAAGGAACGGCTTTAACAAGACGGGTTCAAAAGTTAGCCCTCTTGATGGTCGCTAGAATTTCTGAGGCTTCAGTCTGGGGATAGCAAGCCGCAGCTAACTAAAGCCATTTCCGCACTGGAGCGTTACAGCGCTATTGTTCCACTTCCAACATCCTAGGGAATCCTGGGGTTTGCAGTTTAGGGAGGGGCCTTTGAGGCCCCTCCCTAAACTGCAAACCCCAGGATTCCCTAGGATGTTGAAAGTGGAACAATAGCGCTGTAACGCGCCAGTGCGGAAATGGCCTCAGTGAAAAGCTATGGGGGGGGGTTAAGACTTCTTGCTCTTGAGTAAACCTGTCTGAGATTGCTCTGTAAATCTGTTCCTGGGAGTCGGGAATCAGGAAACTGTTTAGAGAAGTCAGTACCCCTTCCGATTATGGAACGGGGTCTCACCCTTTCCCATCATCATCATAATCTAAATTTTATTTTTAAATTTTATTTTTCCTCCAAAGTCAACACAACAAACTACCAACGCCACTGTGGTGGCCGGAGACTGTACCAGCTGGGTACAACCAAAGAGGATCTTTTCATATGCCCGTTACAGCTGTTCCTGCTTTCCCGATAGATAGATAGATAGATAGATAGATAGATAGATAGATAGGTGGATAGATAGATAGATAGATAGATAGATAGGTGGATGGATGACGACAATGATTTATTAGGCAACGGTCTTCTGAATAAGCCTTGCCAAGAAAACCCCGCCGTAGGTCTGACTTCGGGTCGCCGTAACTCTGGAACCACGGGGAGGCGGGCAGCCACAAACTCCCCCCAGGGGCTGCGGAGGGGAAACGGCGTACTTTCCCGTCAGGCGCCGAGCGGGGCAGCCCCGCGACGTCAGCGTCGAAGGACCCGTGCCTTTGGCGGCAGCGAGGGCCGCGGGTGGCGGCGGCTCCTGAAGTCGGTGCGGGAAGGCGCTTCTCCCCGGCGGCGCCGCAGTTACCGTCATGTCCGTCAGCGAGATGTTCATCACTCTACAGGGGGTGCTCACGGCCGACCAGGATATCCGCGAGGTGAGAGGAAGAGGGGGCCCGGGGAAGAGGGGCGGGGAGCCTTCCCGCCTGGCTCCGGCGGTCTGGGTCCTGCATCCCCCGGCCAGTCCCACCCAGCATCCTTTGAATCAGTGGGAACGTGGCAAGTCCGCGCTCCGTTTCGGCTCCGTTGGTTCGCTCGGTCTGCTCCGGGGGGAACTAACGATTAGGTCGTTTCCGCACTGCACTGTTCTAGCGCTATTATTCCACTTTCCACATCCTGTGGAATTCTGGGGTTTGCAGTTTACTGAGGCCCAAGAGCTCCCTGGCTGAGAATTCTAAAGGCCCCTCCCTAAACTGCAACCCCCAGCATTCCCTAGGATGTTGAAAGTGGAATAATAGCACTGTAACAGTGCAGTGTGGAAATGGCCTTAGATTTAGGCCTTGATCAGTAGTTCTCAACCATTCCGTTTTCAGTCTGCTTTTAATAACATGGGACCCGGTTATTTTATGGGCTGAGAGAGGAAGCACAGCATTGTTTTTGCTGGGTGCCTTCAAGACATTTCTGACTTACGGTGACCCTGTGGTGAACCTATCATAGGGGTATTCTTGGCAAGACCTATTCAGAGGCCTTTGCCATTGCCTTGTTTTAGAGCTCAGAGAGTGTGTGAATTAGCCAAGCTTTGCCTCTGTTATGGCTTTTGTAGCATGTGATGTAGGCTATATTTTAGAGGAAGGAACTGGTAAAACCATCTCTTGAGTATTCCTTGCCTAAGAAAACCATATGAAATTAATGCAGTTGCTATAAGTCAACAGGTGACTTTAAGGCACAGGTATGTGTGCACACACACACACTTTTTGATAGTTGCACAGGAGAAATCAATACTTACTTGGTCCTAGTAATGATACTGCTTTTAGTTTTCTCCCATGGGCCGCCAAAATTCCTTTTGTTTTAATATTTGCTACATAAAGAAGAAAGAGGCTTGAATCATGGTCAGAGTGTGAACAAACGCAGTTGTGACATACCATTTTTTTATACTCCAGGGGCATGTCGAGAACAAACTTTTGCTTCCTGTATATCCTACACCCAAACCTGTATACATACCTGTATAACTACAGGCAATAAATAATGCCACTGGTGAAGTGGACTGCAAACTGCTGAAGTTTGTGATAAAAGTGTATTAGTTTCTAAGATGCCACAGGACTCAGGTCTGTATGTGTACATTTGCAGGTGCAGATTAACACAGCAACCCCCTTTAACAATTCCTAATCCCTTTCCTAATGCAGCAGAGGGTTTTTGGGGAGAAGGCGGGAAGGAGTGTTTATATCTTGTCATGTTCTGACCATTTTGTTTCCTCTTTGTAGGAAATCAGGAAAGTTGTTCAAACTCTGGAGCAAACAGCCCGGGAAATCCTAACAGTACTACAAGGAGTGCACCAGGGTTCTGGATTCCAGGATAGTAAGTCAAGATTGCTTTGATTATTATTTTTAATTTTTTTAAAGAAAGTGTGACGTGCATATTACGCAAATATTGACTGGTTAGAAATTACCATTAAAATGTCAGTTGGGGTTGTGAAATGCTTATATGTTATCTGAACAATGCATTTTCTTATTAAAGAGGGTCTGGTGTTTATTTGATGAGAACTGGAAATGCAAAGAATTGAGCCATGGATGTATCCATGCTTCACCATTATAAGAGTTTGGTACCACTTTAAATGTCCTGTTTCATCACTAGTCACATAATGATTAAGCAACATAGAACTTTCTCACCTGTGGCATCCAAGTTAGTAAAGACTAACTGTCTCATTGATTTCAGCTGGACTGGAGCAGAATACCATATAAATCTAATCTGTAAAACTGTATTTTTAACTCAAAAGCGGGAATCATGTAACTGTCCACATGTGGGACTGCAGTTTCCAGCATCCCTATAGCTAGCATAGTCATTGATGAGGAATGGTAGATGTTGCAGTCCCACATCTGGAAGACTGTGTGATTCCCAGCCCTGCTGTAATGTAAAGTATTGCTTGCTTTTCTTTCTCTCTTTCTCTCTTTCTCTCTTTTTCTTTCTTAATGGTTTTGTGTCTGAAGTGGATTTTTTTTTCATTTTCATTTTTTAATTTCAGTACCAAAGAAATGTCAGAAGGCTCGAGAGCATTTTGGTACTGTCAGAACACAGTTGGCCTCTCTGAAAATAAAGTTTCCTGCAGATCAGTATTACAGGTTAGTAAACTCCTAGCCTGGGTTATTTGTTAGTATGTTAAAGCCCCATTGAATTACCTCCATTCTAGCATTTCAGACTTTAGATGACAATAGAGAGTCTCTTGTAAGGAAGAAAAAAAATATTTGACAGAGTGCTGAAACCTAAACAGTTAGTTGATATATTAAATGTACATAATGAATGCCAGAGTAATTTTCATCCCAATTACAAGGGGAGCCAGGAAGAGCTGGGAAAACTAGGTACTTTTTCATTGATGCTTACTGATCAAGCCAGATAGACAAAGCATAATGAGCCATTTGCTGTATTTGAAATGGGAGAGCCAGAAGTAAAATGGACTTCAATCATGAAACCAGTGGAGGACCCTGGGCTGGTCACTATAACTCACTCTAAACAACAGATATTACTAATGTGCTTAATTGTTGATGTGCTTGGTTACAGAACCACCTAAACTTCCTGTATTTTTAAGCTTAATGCCTTCACCCTGCTGTCTGAAAAAAACCTCATCGCTTTCAAATACTTGTAAGAGATGTATGCATCATTGAGATGTCTGTCTTTGCAGGTTTCATGAACACTGGAGGTTTGTGCTACAACGCCTAGTATTCTTAGCAGCATTTGTGGTCTACCTGGAGACAGAAACCTTAGTGACTCGGGAAGCTGTTGCAGAAATACTTGGAAGTAAGTAATAGCCTTTCCATCTAAATGCTTTAACGACGTAGCAGAGCTTCCATATTTAGCACATTCTGTAAAATAGTACACACGTTGGGGTATCAGAAACCTTCAACACATTATCTCGCTTTATATCTAAAAGCTTGCGAAGTTTCTCAAAGCTGTTATAAAAGCTAGACTTCTGTTTTACCTCTTATATGTCCCTCCTTTTCTCTAAAAATTCACATTAGTAAATAAGGAGTCCTTATAATTACTGTTTGAGAGCTATGCATTGGCAAAGTTTTCAGGAAAATTTTGAAGGTCTTTAGCAAAAGGCAAAGGAAAAGTTGGAATGTGGTAGGTATTACAAGCCAAACTAATCAGATGAAGTTTCCATATTGAGACATTTGATTCATCTACACTACAGTCCTATATGTTTTTACTTAGAAGAACTCACATTGTATTTCAAGAGGCTTACCCCTAGCAAGTTTGCTTAGTGCTCCAGGACAGTCTACTCTGAATGGTAGCAACTTTCCAGGGTCTTTTTTTCGAGCCCTGCTATCTGAAATGCTAACTATATGCTGGGAGTGAAATCTGGGGCCTACTGCTTACAGACTTGATCTGCCACTAATCTATGGCCCTTTTACCTTTGTACTCAGATATGTAGTTGAAATTATTTGACTAGGGCAAAGGTTTAACATCTGTTAGCATGAGGATCTTGCATTTTCTATGTATTCTGGACCTGCTGAGAGAATAATTGGTTTGATTTGCTACTAATGTTAACTGGAGCTGAGTTCAAGTTGGTTATTTTCTTTTCCAGTTGAAGCTGACAGAGAGAGAGGTTTTCATTTGGACATTGAGGATTACCTCTCTGGAGTGTTGACTCTTGCTAGTGAATTGGTAAGTAGAGAAGATTGTAAAGCAGGGGTGGGAACTGAGTGACCTGTTTTTAAACTCCAGCTCCTAGCTTTCCTTAGTATTGGCTAGGCTAGCTAGAGTTGTTGGAAGTCCAACATCTGGCAAGCTGCACGTTTCATACCCTGATGTAAAGTTTTATAATAGTGTACCATTGCTGATCTAGCTCACCTGAAGACAATAGCAAGTGAATGTGTGGACAGATCTAGAGCCACAGGCCCTGGTACTCTTTTTGAAGTTAATAATTGACCTTTTCTGCTTTTTCAAAGGCAGCCTTTTAGAGTCAGTCCTGTATTACTATACTAAAAGTAAAGGCTGTTAGGACTGGCGTTTCACCAAAGATGTTCTCAAGAAAAGTGTGAGGAATGTGTGGTTGTCTAAATGTTGATTTGTAGTTACCATCAGCTCTAGCCAATATGCCAACAAATGATGAGAACTGTAGTCCAACAGCAGCTGCATGCACATTCATGCAAATAGAATGCAGAAGAGCACCAAACCCCATCTTCTCATCTTGAAATCAGTAAAAATTTGAAAGGAAGACAGCATGCTCATGTCTTACTGACATACGAATATTATTGAGGGACTCTTGTGAATCATGTAGGGCTTTCCTGGACTTTGCCTGACCACTTTGGTCATACAATTCTGTTTTATCCCATAGTCAAGGCTGGCAGTCAACAGTGTCACAGCCGGCGACTATTCTCGTCCACTCCGTATTTCTGCGTTCATCAATGAATTGGATTCCGGATTCCGCCTTCTCAATTTGAAGAATGACTCCCTAAGGAAACGCTATGATGGCCTCAAGTACGACGTTAAGAAAATTGAGGAGGTGGTTTATGACTTGTCAATCAGAGGGCTGAACAAAGAGGCAGCTAGTGGGGAGAAATAGAAAAGGGCATGTGGAACTGAATCAGTGAATACCTCAGACTTGCGGCCAATGAAGGAGAAGGTTGAACTGAGCTCTCCAGCACTAGCTTAGAGGAATCACATGCTGCAAACCACTGTGTTCCCAACTGAATGTTTAGTATATCTGAGTGAAAGCACTCAAAACCATTCTGTGAATGCCTGTCTAGTGGGCTCTGCAGTGTATGTCAGCATGATGTAAGCAGACCATAACCTGCTAACTGCAGCTCTTGCTGTCCAGTGGCCCTACGGTGCCAATTATTTTGCCACTCTGTCACAAGTTTTCTTTTCTTTCATGGCCCTGCTGAGCCTAATCTTTCTGGATCTCCATGTTATTTAGTATTCACGCTTAGTATGGTAATCACATCAAAATACAGTACTTGGCTGCAGCTACTATGTAAATATCATTTAAAACTTGGTCAAAATGCTTCATTTTCTTCTAGTAAGTCAGGCTGGTTGCTGCTATTAAAATTATGAGTTCAGACTGGGAATAATAGACATATTGCTGGAAAACCATATTTTCATACTGTTATACATTATGTGTCTATCTTTGTATTCTTCAATAAGCTGTATTTTAGATCTGGGAAGAGGGTTGATCTGTACTTTGAAACTTGAATAGTTGGTTGTAGGCTTTCAACAAGTATATATCCCATTTAAAGGTGCAAATCTTAAAAATATATTTAGGTGATGATAGGAGGGCAGGAGGAATTAAGCACAGAGGTTCAGTGAGGCCAGTAGCTACACAACATGGAAGGTGTTGGGGATTCTTTGGAACTTAAGTGACCTGTTTCATATTTGTTTTGCTTTGTACTGTTTGTTTTTCCTTTTAAAGATCTAGGTAGGTTAGGCAGCAGAGAAAGTTATGGGCCTTATCAAAAGAAGAAAACAACTATTTTTAATATTAATCCTGAATACACTTAAAGAAATGAAAACCGTCTCTCAGCTTTTTTCCAAGTGTACATAACATCACAGCCTTAATGTATGGTATATAAGGAACAGGTGGAAAGTATGCTGGCTTTTCCCCTGTGTGTCCATTGTATCAGTATATAATATTCATCTTGTGAATTTCATTTGTATGAAGTTGGTTTCTGCAACACAGTCTTGTTCTGTCAGAGCATCTTTTATGTTGTGCACTTCATCAGATATGTTTCTCCCCTTGTCCTAAAATTTCCTTTGATAAAGATCACCTCCAAAGAATTACAGAGAAACTTTGTATTTTACAATATTAATGGCTGTAAGTATCTTTGTAAACCTTTGCCTTGTTCTGGTTACATTTTTTAAAAAAGTTCACTGAGAAGTAAATACATCTTTGTAAATGTGGATAAATAAAAGAAAAACACTGTTCAGACTGTATGATTTGTTGTCCTTGTGTTATACAAAATAACTTAGAATAAATTGGCAAGTAATTTTGGGTAACTAGAGTTTGGGTAACTGAGACTTAAATATCCTGAAGGCACCAGATCCTGTTTAATTTTTGAAGCAAGGCAGGGTCAAACCTGATGAGTACTTGGATAGGGGATCTCCAAGGAATACTAGGTACTCTAGGCTATATTTCAGAGGAAGGTAAAGGCAAATCACCTTAAGAGTATTCCTTGCTTGAGCAAGTCCTACAAAATTCATGGGATTCACCATAGGTTGATAGGCAGCTTGAAGGCACATGCACTACACTTGCTGAATATGTGGGGGCTCTATTCCAAGAACCACCATGTAAAACAAAAAACAGAGCATCAAGTCCTATTATAGTCAATAGATGCATGTGTCTGCTGCATTCATTGACTATAATGGGACATGATACTTCGCATGTCCTCAGATTTGTGCAGGTGGAGGTCACGCAAGAGGAAGGCCACTGTTCATATGAATTAGGAGTGGAATTAGGTTTCCAGGAATACTAAATTCAGGATTATTTTTTTTTTGAAAAGTTAAAGGCCATCCCTTCAGCCTACTGGATTTAGGTTGACAGCTGCATATCTAATTGTTTGGATTGTATCATGTCTATAGGACAACACAAGGGGATGCTGTTCCATGTGTAACTGAGTCTAAATCACTAGGAATTACAGGTAGTTACCACAGTAAAATTTTAATGTGAGTTTTATCATTCCTTTCCCTGTCCTTCTGTAAGCCATCTCTGAGACAACAGCAGTGGTACCATAGCTAACACATAGTACTGTGCAGAAGGAAGCATGGTAAATCCCTTTTGAATGTCTTTTACCATGAAAACCTTATGATGAGACCATCCAAAATGAAATAAGAGAGAGTGCCAGAAGACAACTACAAGTAGTGCTTTGGCTAATGATGCAACTGGAATCAAGCCAAAAGGATGTTCAGCTGTTGACATGCTGAGAGGCAAAACTAAAGTCAGAAGCTGTACAACGCACATTACAAGATCATGTAATGTGAGAAGCATGAATCAGAGGAAACTAAACAAGAAATGAAACATAATAAATTGCAATACTTCAGGTGAGTGACCTAAAGTGAACAGAAATGGAACATTTTGAGTCTGATAATTGCACAGTATTTTACTCAGGAAATGAAATTCTAAGAAGAAATGGGGTGGCATTAATAGTGAGAGATGTAGACAAAATCTGACCAAATAATACCACTTAGACTTCAATAACCATAATCCAAGTTAATGCTTCATCTGCAGAAGAGGAGGAGGAAGAGAAGGAGAAGAAGAGGAGGAAGAGGAAATTGAAAGATTCTACATTGGATTCCAGGAGGAAGTTAAGCACACATCAGAACAGGTGGTCTTGTTAATTTATAGGCAATTGGAATGCAAAAGTAGGAAACAGTAGCATCAAAGACTGTAGGAAAATTTGGCCTAGGATCAATAAATGAAGGAGAGTGACTGACTGAATTTTGCACGGCTAAGAGTTTGTTCATTGCAAACCAAACAGGAGACTGTATACATGGACATCACCTGATGGCCAATATAGAAATCAAATAGACTAAATAATCAAAAGCAGAAGATGGAGAAGTTCCATTTCCTTTGCAAAAACGAGACTAGGTGCAGATTAAGACACAAATAATGAACTGCTGATATAAAAAAAATCAGAATAAAGTTAAAGAAACAGTAAACCCAGCCATTATGTCAGAATATAATCTGAAGAACATCCCCATAGAATTTAAAAATATCAAAAATAGATTTGCACTATTAAACCTAATTGACTGCAAGAAGCACTCTGGACTGAAGGTTAGGGAGACTGTCAGGGAGGAATGCACAAAGACACTATCTGCATCCAAAAAGAAAGAAAAGTCTCAGTGGATGACAGATGAAACTCTTCAAACAGTTAAGGACAGATGAGAAGCAAAAGTAGAAAGTCTCAGAAATAGGGTCAGAACCATGAATGCAACTATTCAGTGACAAGGGATATTGAATAGTAGTTCTCTCCTCAGGCACAAGGAGCACTATTATAATAATCAGTGCAAAGAAATAGAAGATGTCAACAAAAAAGGAAGAACCAAGAATGGGGATGCTATACTCAGCAGGGGAATATATTACATAAACCAAGTAGAACTAAAAAGATGATGGAAACAATATATAGAAGAGGTATCTAAAAGAGCTAAAAGATTGACAGGTTCATTCAAGAATGAATCATTTGAAGATGAACCTACAATTTTTAGAAAGTGAAGCAGAAGCTGCACTCAGAGTACTTGGGAGAGATAAATCATCAGGAACAAATGGCGTACAATACAGCTGCTTCAAACTAAAGATACAGGTTCTACTCTAATTCTAACTAAATTCTATCAACAAATATGGAAAACAAAAGAACAGCGCATAGAAACTCAATAAATTCAATATACATTCCGGTCCCCAAGAAAGGGGACACCAGAGATTGCAGTGATTACAGGACCATTGCATTAGCTTCCCATGCAAGTAAAGTGATGCTCAAAAATTCTACAACAGACTTTCACCATAAATGGAATGAGAAATGCCAGATGCCCAAGCTGGGTTCAGGAAAGGAAGAGGCACTACAGATCATATTGCACATATCTGTTGGACGATGGAGCAAACCAACACATTTCAGAAGAAAATCAGTCTGCCCTTTATAGCAAAGCCTCTGATTGTGTAGGTAATGAAAAACTTTGGATCGCTCTTAAAGAAATGGGTGTACCACAACATTTGATTGTCCTGACAGAATATGGAGAAACAGAATTTTTGCTCATTGTCGAGAGGGTCAAGCAAGGCTGCATTTTATCATCCTATCTGTTTAACTTGTATGCTGAACATATCACATGTAAGGCAGGATTAGACTCGGAGGAAGGAGGCACAAACACTGGTATTTCCAATTTCTATGTATAGTTGTGTAAGGAGGACAGAGAAGAAAGCTGATCAGAAGATCAATTCATTCAAAATGTGGTGCTGCAGAAGGGTTCTACAGATACTGTGGACTGCTAAAAAAGACCAATCAATGAGTCATAGAGTAAATCAAGCCTGAACTCTCCCTGGAAGCCAAGATGACTAAACTGAGACTGTCGTACTTTGGCCATATCACGAGAAGACATGACTCACTAGAAAAGACAATTGTGCTTGGTACAGTAGAAGGCAGTAGGAAAAAGGAACAGAGTCAAATCAAGGAAGCCATGGCTCTTAATCTGCAAGATCTGAGCAGGGTTGGTGATAATAGTGTGACCTGGCGGTCTCTCCTTCATAGGGTTGCCATAAATTGAAGTCAACTTGACAGCAGTTAACAACAACAACACACCTCCAATATCAGAGGCAGTTGCTGAGGTATATGGGGTGTTATTGCACTTATGTCTTGTTTGCAAGCTTCCCACAGGCACCTGATTGGCGATTGTGTAAACAGAATGCTAGACTACATAGGCCGTTTGGTCTGATCCAAAATGGCTCTTCTTATATTCTTACATAAACCTCTGCTGGAACCCAGCAAGGGGAGCTGCTTTCCCACCTACATGGGGAAACTGTGTACAAAGAATATTACATACTCCTTCTGACTCAACAACTAAGGTGTCATGATGGTGATGATCTGTCTTGGAAGGAAAGCAAGGAACTAGGCTCAGTCTTCTGCCTATATTTGCCCCAAATCAACCACTTGATTGTTGGTATTTCAATCTTTTTTCTTTTTTCTTTTTTTTTTTGAAAGAATTCAGCACATACCATCCCATGTGTGCTGCTGTGTATCACAAAAGCATCTATTAAGAGGCAAGTTTTGACAGCCAGAAAACACGCAACACAACATGTATGTAATAGGTGCCCTTAAACCAAAACTTGTTTTCTGTGCTGAATCAGACACACTGAAAGTCAAAAGAGTCAATTCTGGGCAGAACAGTAAAAATGTATTAAGAAAGAGAGAAATGAAAGACTACAGATGTGGTTTATTCACACAGATTCTAGAAGGAAGTACTGATTGCAGTGAAATGGGCAAGCTAAAGTGAGTTCTCACAAAATATTGAATTGTTTAGCATTAATTTCAGAGAGAAAAATGAGAGGTGTTGCATATATTTCCATGTGTGTCCTACTGATTCTCTGTTGTGACAGTGAACTCCTTTATAGGGGGGTATGTGGATGTTCTGACAGATGTTATGCCCTAACATACTAATTAGTAAGAGATTATTGGAACTGCAGTCCAACAACATCTGCAAAGTCACAGCTGCCCATCCCTGAACATCCAAAATGGAGTGTTCAAAACATTATTTGACTCTTGCAGCCATCTCTTGGGCCTATGTACATTTTTCTCCCTTTCTTTCCTGCATTTAAATGTTACAAAACATGTATGCCAGTCTGGTGTAATATTTTGAGCATTGTATTACAGCTCTGAAGACTAGTGTTCAAATCCCTGCTCAACCACACAAACTCACTGGGTGACCTTGGGCAAGTCATACTCTCTCAGCATCAGAGGGAGGCCCCCTCTAAATAAAACCTGCCAAGAAAACCCCGTGACAGGTTTGTATTAGGGTCACCGTAAGTCAGATATGACTTGAAGGAAAACAACAACACACGTGAACTGGGCAACCCATTATCTGCTTACAAAACAAACTTAGAAACCCACTCCACACTTCAGTTCCGGTCCAGAGGCAAACTTGTTTGTATAAAAACAGGCAAGCTGAAAGAATTGAAATGAGAGAGAAAGGAAATACATGAAACAGGCAGGGGTTGTAGTGATTGAATTATAGTTTGGCTGCTACATTAGCAAATATTAGTCAATTAGTAAACATGCCCTCGGAGCATGTATTCTGCCAAAATGCAGGCCTACATGGATTGTGCTTATCATACTCAATAGCCATGTAATATTTTCAGTGGAAAAAAAGTTCAGAAGTATATGAGTGAATGGTAACCCTAGTGTGCTTAAAGTCACAGACTGAAAAGGATAATGGGTTTGACATATCTAGAGAAAGGAGTTTTACCATTGTTGGATTGTTACTTTAACAGGCTATGTGCCTTGGAAGTCAGTGTACTATTGGTAACACTCAAGAAAATGCTCTTGGTAGACTTCAATGTCTGGAAGCCCTAGCCTGCATAGTCAAGGGTAAAGGATTAAGAGAGCCCAAATCCTGGCTATCTTGGTTATGTGCATTGCTCTTCCATGTCATCATTCTTGTTGTAATACAGAAATATACAGTTTGGGTCCAGACTATCTGGAAGCTTCTATCTTCTGATATGAGCCAGTGTGAGCTTAAAAATCTGCAAGGGAGAGCTTTCTCTCTGTCCCACCACCTTTGCAGGTGCGGTTGGTGAAGGCTTGGAAGAGAGCTTTCTCCATGGATGCTCCCAGGATGTGGAACCCCCTTTGATGGGAAGTCCAGTCACCCCCTCCCCTTCCTGTTCTCTTTTCACTAGCAGGTGAAGACATTTTTATTCAGGCAGGCCTTTGAATTTTAATTATGGAGCAGTAATGTGTGCATGTAAAGTGGTGTGCTCTATTTTTTATTGAGATTTTAAAATATATTTTAAGTGTTTTAATCATGTTTTTAACAATATTGTTTTGTAATTCTTTTTTCCTTTTGTTAAACTAATGTTTTAGCTGGATCTTTTTAAAATTATTGTGAGCTGTCAAATCCCTTTTTGGGAGAAAGACAGGATCTATATCAATAAAATAAGCAAACACACAAAGAGCCACAACATGGCAACATCTTCCAGTAAAATGTGCCCGTTTTTCATTCAGGCACAGTACAAGGTAAGATAATCTGGTAATTTGTGCTCATAGCTATTCTTACTTAATACACTGCTGACCAAACAGTCCTTTGCTGGGTATAAGCAAACTAACAGTGCAGCTTGCCATGCACTTCCTGTGTACTAGAAGCTGGGTGATGTAGTCGTTGAAATGCTGCATAAGGATGGAGGCAAGCAAGGTTCTAATCCACCCTCAGACACAAACACACCATAGCTGGCATCTTCTTGGTTAGTCCCAACCAGAGTAGACCTATTCAATTCTGCTGAGTCAACACACAGATAAATCTTATGGACTGAAAGGATCTACTCTGTTCAGGATGAAAATAATTTAGGACAATGTGACCGTTGGACAGTCACCCTCTCAATCAGACTTACCTCTTGGGCTGGTTGTGAAAGTACAACAGAAGCAGAATGAGAAATATATCCACCACCTTCAGTTCCTTGAAAGAAAGGCCAATCAATAGTCCTGTTTTCCATAAGTCATGAAGAACAGGCAATGTGCCCAAATGCTTTCTTGTTGATGGAAGTCCCCCTTTTTTCTATAATACTGCCATTTAATAGCATTCAATGGTTTGGCTATAGACTTTGTCAACCACTGACTTCAGTAGGGTTGTTCTAGAAACATGATTTAACTACATCTGGATTCCAGTGGTTTCAAGAACTGGGTATTACTGCCAAATGGGCAGTAAGTTCACAGTTAGCACAGCAGACTTTGCTGTCAGTTGGCCATAGAACAGAAAAATCCAAGGCAGTTGCTAAAGATTTTGTTCCCTTTACCCATAGTGTCTCATTTAGTCCCGTCAATAAAGTAAAAATGTATGAAAAGAAAATGGAATGCCACTTAAAGTTCGAAGAAACATAATTATTAAAACATTTTATGTTTTCTACAGTATAACATAACGGATTCCTTTTTCGTTAAAATTTTGAAATACACTAGATTACATCATTTAAATAATCACAACTTAGAAGAGGTAATTGAGCTTTTGTTAACTGAAGTACAGAAAGTCAGAACTATTTCTGATGTGTCACATTCCTTGGGTTTCTACAATGGATTTTTAACCATTTACAGACAAATCCAGTGATCCTTAAAGGGAGAGAGTATTGCTTAGCCACAGAAGTCTATAGCTATTCTGGAATGTTTATGAGTGAACTATGATTATATTTTGGCTTTCCTTTCAGTTTACATGTTACATGCATTCAACGCAAAGTAAAACTCAGTAAACCTTCACCTACTGGGCTTGAGGACAGAAGTGGAAAATTCACAGCTTTTCTTTAAGTTAGAAAAGAAAGCAGGAGAATCAAAACAATTACTTAAAGAAGTATTTTCTGGGAGAGCAAGCTGAAATGAGAAGATAATTATACTGTCTAAACATTATCCTTAATTGGGTTAATACTGCTCTAAAATTGACTTGGTTGTTGCCTAATGCTGTAATAATATACGCACAATGAAACCTCTATCATAAATTGTTAAAGATTCCTTTTGCCATCACAATCATGCAGTGTCAAATATCTCACAGTCATTACCTTATTCTCATAATATTAACAATATTAGCTCCGTATTTTTTCCCCCCTAGAGACCTGCTCCTCATCATCTGGTGCCAATAACCCCAACTGCCACAGAGGAAGACATCATCACAAGCAGGCCACAAATCTGAAGGGCCTGCCCCCTTCCCCCCCGCTTGAGCAAGTCTTCAAAGGCTAAATGCCTCACTTCCCCCAGACAGACAACCCACAACATTTCCTTGTCTTTCCTCTGTTGCCTATTTACAAAATGTGCAAAAGATTTCCACTGCCCAGAATCAAGACTTCACTTCTTAGGCTGGTTGTCAAGTTCTGGTGACATGATTCTCTTGGATAACCAGAACTGAAACCCTTGCATTCGTATAGCTCATGTGAGGTCCCTTGTACATAACCTTCATTCAACACTTCACAGGTAGTTTTCAAGCTAACAGCACTTTCCTTCTTGCTACCAGTGTAGTAAATCACTGCAAATAACCAGACGGCTATCAGCCTCCTCTCAAGATAGCAATTCCTTTATTATTCTTTTAGACAGTGTTTCTCAAAACAGGGAATGTAAGGCTACGAGAAGAACTCATGGGACATCTAAAAAAGAACTAGAAAGGTCTTATGTGTTTTATTGGTCACAACCCTTAAAAGTTCAAGATTTCTCCTAGATTTCCCATAGTGAGTTTCTGTCTCCATGAATTTTCTGAAAAGGAGGAGTGGAATTGTACATTTGCAGTTGCTGTGGGTTACCTCAAGCTACATCATGGTGCAGGGTTGGGGAACTGATACTAGCCAAAAAGAGGAAATATGTGAAGTGGTGCAACTGATATATTGCATGAATAATTAAAAAAAAAATAGGAACCAAGCAGTAGGACACAAAGTAGCCTAAAGGTGTTCGGAGCCAGGGAGGCATACCCAATGAGGTTTTTAGGTTAGTTTGTGTGGAAGATCTAGCACGTTTTAAAATGGGGCACGATTTTCCTTGGATTTGAGAAACACTGTTTAAACAGCATTTGTTATAAAGTCTCTCTTAGTAGAAAATGGAGTCATTATAGGTAGCTCTAATGCTATTTGGCCAGGTGAAGTACATCCTTTGTGCATTTCCACTGAAAGCAGGTCTAGTGGAATTTCTGAGCTCAGCCAAATCATTACACAGCCAGGACTGTTTCACGACCTATTGTGAGATGCACTTATCATGATGTTGGGCAGGGCATTACGTCGCTTCTTCCAGGAGCCCAGCTCCTGAGAGTACCTCCGTATCTGTCTGAACCAGTGGTGAGTCCGTGCTTTGTCACCATCTCGGAACACAAAGGACTCCCGCCTGATCTCCAGAAGTTCAAATGTGTCATCACAGTCGGGATCCACAGAGACCACACAGTTACTCAGTCTCAAGGGCTCCCTGAGCAGACTGAACTTTCCATTGTTTTTGTCCCTAATAAGTATCAATACCGCATCTTTCACAAGCCCTGGCTCCCCAGGTTCAAAGCTAGACTCAGATGCACGTCTGATGTTGACCATGAGGAGCACCTGCATGTTCTGGAATTTTAAAGTCTTGCTGTCCTTTTTCACCCACTGTCCATCAGGTGGCTGGGCAAGCTGTAGGGGCCCTTCCATGACAAAACGGGTTTCTTCCCTCAGCCAGCCCACGGTTTTGATAGCAGTTTCCCTCATTTCAATGTTAATAACTTCCCTGTTCTTCTTGCTGTCCTGGCGGAAGGAACGCAGAGTCCAGGTGTTCCCTTCCTGCTTGGTTTTCATGTTGATGTGTTCCAGGTGGGACTCAATGCGGCTCTTGGCCTCCTTCAGGCTGCTGTGGTCTGGGTGGTACTCAATGGTGGATTTGATGATTCGGCTCAGCAGAAGTGGGTATTTGGTGACTCTCTGCAATGGAGCCATGAGAAAGGACCGCAGATTCATTCGTCGTAGGGCTGTATTATCATTTTGTGAAACATTGAGGAATATCCTGCAGGGATTTCAGAAAGAACGTTTTCAGTAAAAAGGGCTTTACACATATGCTGGACATCATTATTTTTGGTTGCTACATGTCTTATCGCTGCATCCATATAAATCTGCACTGGATACGGACTTTTTTTTCACTCATCCTTTGGGACATCACTCAGATTATTTCAGATTTTATTTTATGGATTTACAGGAGGCCACTGAATTAGTTCATGATTAGTTCCATAGGCATCCTAGGCCAGGCCATATATCCTGCCCCAGACTTACCATGCAGCCTTTGAGGCCCCTCATGGCCATTCTGTGCCATGTTAGGGACAAGACAGGATCAGGGAAGCATTTGTCTATGTCCCAGTAGCCAGATGTGAAATGATGACATCTGGCTGACATCGATTGGTGTCCTTTGGAGGTCTCAGTGCTCCTGTAATCATTTTGCATCTGGCTACCAGGACACAGACTCATGCTTCTCTGGTCCGGCTCACTCCCTATGAGGTGTGGAATGGCTGGAGGAGGGGAACCTGAGAGGCAGAACAGTTAGTCTTGGGAGAGGGGTTTGGATGCTGAGTGAGTAGGAAGAGAATACCAATCTTCACAGTCCCCCCAAAAGGACATACACAGACATGAGGGAAATGTACACACATTTATGCCACTAACAGGATGCTAGTTTGAGTCTTGCATCCATACAACCAGATCAGGGAATGAAGCTGGTACCATCAAGCTGGACTAGAGTTAGCACTTCTAAGAGAACACATTAAATCCCCACAATTACTTAAACCTAATCTGTCTTTCTCTTTGACAAAGACAGCATCTTTCAAACCATACAAATAGGAACATCACAGGCAGTTTATTCAGCTCCTCAGGATATATAATTTCATGTCAGGCATGCATTTTCTTCACCCCAAAACTCTTGGGCACAGGACCTGAACTCAGATGAAAAGTTAGGTTTGCTCAACAGAAGTATGAGAGGTTAGCAGACTTGGACACTCTCTTTCTATCATGGTTAGGAAACTAGTCAAAGTTCACCTTAGTGACAGCTACTCAGATAGTCAGAAAGCTTTTGATGGGTGGCCATGGCCATCCTACTGTCTGTTATAAGGCAAGCGTGGGCAGTTATGGCCTCAGGGCTACTTCTGGCCCTCCGAAAGCTCTCAGCTGAGAACTCCTACAAGGGTCACCTGTCCCTTCTCTGGTAGTGTCCTGAGTGGAAAGGCCAAAACAAAAGAGGGTGGAACCAAGAGGAAAGGAGGAGCAGGGAAAGATAGAAAAGGGGCACTCATTTTTAGCTCTGGCCCAGCCCACCACCAACACATCCCCCCTAAGCTACCTACAAGCGAATGTGGCCCTTCACCAAAGAAGAGGATGCCCACCTCTGCTATAAAATGAAGTAAGACACCTTTGTTGGTGCAACCTCAAAACTCCCATTCCTGAGCAGTAATCAGTGCCCTGGACGCCAATGCTTGCTCCTGTTTCTCTGTAAAATCTCCTCCCTTCCACCAAAGAAGGGTTTGCTTGTTCTAGAGACTTCTGAAAATATATATGAGTTACCCTTGATTTAAGAGTTTCCCTACCTGAGTAATTCCTTCTCTTTTTCCAGCGCATTGAGCATGTTCACTGAAGATGACTGCTGAAGACAGTATGTCTGGAAAGCAGGCAGCATGTTGACAAACTCAAGGAATATTTCGCCAATGCACACAGTCATGAGGTCTTCATCACCCTGTCAACATACAGTATGAGAAAAGCATCAGCCACTACAGCGGAGGTGTTTGGGGCCACGGAAGGCCACAGGCCTAACATCTGTGTGAGCTAAGGGTGAACCACTTAACCCTCGATCAAAGTATCCCATGATGCATGCTGCAAAGGTGAGTTAATTCATGCCACAGTTTCCCAGGACCACTTGTTCGGGTGACTGCTGAACAATGAAACAACTTCAGCAGCCAACTCAACAAGAAACAAAGCTCCTATTCTGTACATTTCTTCCTTGAACCTGTATTAAGATGGCCAACTTCTGCACTCTGTTTTGAAGATGAGGCCCCCAGGTAGGGAGAACTTACTGCTACAATCAAGTTGTCAATATCTAGCAGTAAATGTTTCAGAGCTCTGGAATAAAGCTGATTAGGCTATATAAATGTACACATCAGAATACTAAATATGAAATCCAGAAGGGAGATATAAAAGTGACATGTGAATCTCTGTCATTTACAGCATGAAAATCCATGTGTCTTACATGCTGTATGGCAGCCACCCTGCATTTCATTATCATTGCAGCACATTGCACATGCTCAAAAAAAGACGACAGTTGGACATAATCCTACAAAAACCTTCCTTAATTACCAGTCCCAAATTAGCCCAATAACCACACTGTACATCACTCAGTCTGTGCAGAAAAAAAAAGTCTAAGTGCACCACTGCTTTTAAATTCAGTTCAATTCTGTTTATATTTTGTTTTCATAGATCCTTTTCACATCCTATTGTAGTCTCACAGTAAACAGGAGCCTCTGGGAACTTCACCACTGCCCAAAATCAGATGATTTGTATCCACCACGGTCATTTTACGTTCTGCTGTTGACTCAAAATTCTCACAATGTTTACCGAAACACATCTTTGGGGGAACCATCTTAAAGTGAAAAAAAAATCTCTGACATACTATTTAGATAATCTGGAATGTTTATGCTTTGTGGGTCCGGATATTTTCCCATAGCAGGTGGGGCACTTCCAACCTGTCTTAACACCCTCCATGCAATAGATTTGGCATACAGGCAAACATCCTACACTGAAGTAGCAGAGTGTAACTTTGTATTCCTAGAGTTACAAGCCAGTTGTATAAAGCTGCCTCATTAGTGAAATGTCAACACTGCACATCTGCACATTGCCCATCTGCAATGCACAACACAAACATGTATCAATACACAATGTGCAATCATGCATAAATGGCACTGCATTCACAATGTCTGCAAACTTGAACCTATGGCTCTCTACATTGGACAAAAATGGTGAACTGCTTCTGAAAAGAAATTGGTGCATGGTGCAAGATTCCAACTGGATTCCAGCATGACTTCTTTCTAATATGCCATTTCCTGATTTGCTAGTGCTATACATTTGGACAACTAATTAGTCCAGAAATTTCTTCCTTTATCTGGGGTTCTCTTTCAAGATAGATTTTGATTCTCATGCCTCAACTGGTCACATGTATCATCGGATGAACTTAGCACCACAGAAGCGGATGGAGATATGGATTAACAGGCACTTTATGGATTAAGCAGTGATTCCAAAGGAACAAGCAGGGCCAAAGAGTGCCTTTATTTCAGTATTTCCAAGCAAGCATTATGTCTTGGAAAAAATGCAACAAAAGAACTTCAGAAAAGGAACTGCCTTTGAACACGAGATCCTGCTGAAAGCTGGTTTGAGATGCAACACTTCTAGAATATACACAACATCAATGATTTTCCATCCTCAAGAAATGGATTATGGAAGAAAAAAATGGATCAAAAAAAAAAAGGGCCTGAATCATACTGGCCAGTTCCAACCAGAGTAGTCCCACTGAATGCTGAGAAAACAATTAAGTAAAACCTGTTGATTCAAGGGATCTAATTGAATCGGGAATAAAAGTAGATCTCAGCACTTATTCTGTATATGCTTAATAGTATGAAAAAGCCCCTAAACATATTTATTGGGATGGGACCGTGCCTCATTTGAAGGGAATTTGGTCTATGCTGGAAAGAACATGGTACTAAGAGACTTGTACACAGATCATGGAGAAATCTCTGAACGGAGAGAAGAAGTCCTAGACAGAGGTCTTACCAGTTGCTCCAATTCTCACCAGATCATAATGCCAGATTCTCTTGAAGTATTATTACTGACTGGTAATTATTATTTTTTTGGTATTTTAAATATGGAAAACAAATACTGTGTGGTAGCCCTAAAGGCACCTTACAGCAGTTATGGATTCATAACCTAGAGTTACAGATTTACAACTGCTCCACATTCAACTATACTACATATTCACAATCAGGGCACTATTGTTATGATTGTAAATTACGCCTCGTTTACGACTTGTCTCATCTTAAACGCCAGGGAGCTGCTCAGAGCAATGGAGGTCTGTTCTGCTGGTGATAGAGGCTCAGCAAGATGACATTTCCAGCCCTCTCCTGCCAGTGAGCTGCACTGTGACAATCAGAAGAAGGACCCCATTACAATTCCTTGTCACACCACTATAGGTGGTGGGAGGAAGCTAGAAACATCATCTTGCTGCAGCCCAATTGCCAGAAGAACTTGTTGTTAAGATAGGTTTGGGGAGCCAAACAAGGAAACACTATGTAGTTAAGCATGCTTAACTAAGTTAAGATCTTGGTCTTAGATTGCAAAAACATGACATCCAAAAAAATCGGAAAAACTGCAGATACAGCAAATGGCTATTTAATAATTACAAGAGTAGCAAACAGTGATGAGAAAACAGCACATTGTGTCAAATTAAAAGATGCAATTTGTGTGCTGATCCCCCCACATGTAAATATAAAATACAGTACAGAAGTCTGGGCTAATTTTAGTTTGATCAGCATGTTCTTGCCTTCCATAGCTTGTACTGACATTTTCTTCTTATGGGAATAAGACTATTCTCATTTTGGACAGCAGGAGGCACTGTGGTGCACTAATTCTATGATTCATATTGCACCGCTTTTGCAAACTGAGGATTACTATCGCTGAAAACGAACAAACGAAAGGCAAAAACTTATAATGCTAAAGGTCCATACCATACATTTCAAATTGTTGGATTTAAACCTACAGACAGTTGGCTTCCTTTCTGTTTAAACTGTGTTCATCTAAGTTGGGTAGATGATTCTGCATTCTGGGGTTTTAAAATGTGAATAACCCCAAAACCCAAACCTCAAATAATGCCAAAACTTTTTAAAAGTTCCCTTCATAAACCTTGTCACAATGTAAACTTCAAATGTCACTGTTTTATTTTCTTCACTACAAGCAATTGTCTTTTTTTTTTTGCCATGTCTGCAGGGTATACATATAAGACTTTGCACTTCATTTCTTAAAAATACAAATACTACTACTAATAATGCTCAGTTCTCATTACGGACAAAGTTAAACATGGTCCTGAAAATAACGCATACGTGGCCGCTTACCTTCAGCTTCTCAATTGTTAGTTATTTCCTTACGCCCTTTTTTCAGCACCCAACTATGTAATATGGTATATTCTGTTCTCTTATTGACTTTCTTCAAATGATTCAAATCTTGGCTTAATAGACCAAAGTATGCACAATTATTTTGCTTGTACGCTTCATACTCTAACTACCTATTCCTTCTTGGCACACTGATAAACCAGGAAGTTTTCAATTAATCACAGTTTCTCAGGATATCCAAACTGAAAACTATGATTAACCCAATTCAGAACAAGTCAAGATCCTAACCACATCTCAAAGTTGGTCTGAGATCCTGGCTTGTTCTGAATCAGGTAATCACAGTTTCCCAGTTCTGATATAACAGGAAGCTATGATTAATCACAGACTGGGCTTAATTAAGGAATCATATTTATGAAAACACAGTGTATTCCAATACACACCTCCAGTAGTCTCACATTTAGCATATAAAAAGGGAGGTAGGAATGCTGAAAAGAGAGGTGGGAAATGGCTATGCGTACAAGTAGGCTTATTTATATCTTGACTTGCTATCCTTAAATTTGAGCATCCCAATGGGGCTGTTGTCCTTACTTACCAATTTATCAATCTAACTAATGTACTTGTGGGAGGCAGTCTAAGCACGGGGTGCGGTGGGGGAGCACTTTACCTCACAGTGGTGGGGAGAAGTATCCTCTTTTCCTTGGGCTGTGGGCTGGCACTAAAAAAAAGTGACCTCTTTTTGTTGGATCAGCTTATTCTAGAATTTTCCACGCTCAAATTCTCTTCCTACTGGTCATTATGTCCTGATTATGAAGCCTGACAAATCATTTAATGAGTGAGGAGTAAAGACGCCCTTCCAATCATAGGGAATTTCCTAAGAATACATTCTCAGGAAAAGTAAGTATTCCAAAGGGAACTGCATAACCCCATCAACAATGTCAATACCTAATTTATGGGTTAAAAAGCATGTGCATACTCCTACGGAAGGCTTTCTTAGTACGACTGGGCTTTTGTTGTTGTTGTTTGCCTTCGAGTCATTTCTGACTTATGGCAGGCCTGAGGCAAATCTATCATAAGTTTTCTTGGCAAAATTTGTTCAGAGGGGAGTTGCTTTCACCTTCCTCTGAGGCTGAGAGAATGTGACTTGCCCAAGGTCACTCTTTGGCCAAGCAGGGATTCAGACCCTGGTTTTCCAGTGTTCTAGTCCAACGCTTGAACACTGCATAACATTGGCTTACAAATAACAGTAAAAGCCCAAAGAATGCTCATCAGCCAATTAAAACCAGTAAGCATATTCTTGCCTAAATCTGTGCTGGACTGTGGCCACAGAGTATATCCCAAGAGCTAGAAAACTACAGTCAAATCCTGCATTGTCACTTGTAATTAAAATGACAGAGCTTTACCATTGTAGTTATGTCTAGTAATTTGATCGCAAACCCACCTCAGAGGTCAGGCAACCAGACTCAGTAGTCCTTCAGCTGGTATGGCTGCATGGCTTGTGAGGTGGGATTTGGACAGGCATTTGAAGTTGTGGCAAAGGTGCTACAACTGTAAATGTGAATTGAAATATTTATAATATCATGGCTTATGTCATTGTAAATACTGAACAGGATGCTAGCACGTATTTCTTACAGATAAGGACTATGGCCTGAAGCATGGTAGTTGTGCTTGACTGTATGACACTATTTATACAGGTTTGTCTAGAAAGCTTACAGTAAATGGTACACTAGGCTTAGGACATTTCTGCACTACACTGTTATAGTGTTATTATTGTACTTTCAACATCCTGTGGAATTCTGGGGTTTGTAGTTTACTGAGGCCAAAGAGCTCTCTGGCTGGGAATTCTAAAGGCCCCTCCGTAAAGTGCAAACCTCAGGATTCCACAGGATCTTGAAAGTGGAATAACAGCACTATAACAGTGTAGTGCAGAAATGGGCTTAGACAGAGAGGAGTAAAGTAAGGGAGGGATGGGTGAGTGAAGTAGATTTTGAGACTATGCCAGGTGCTGACTGGCTGGAGGGAACAAAAATGTGAGAGTGAAGGGGAAAAAGTAAAAATGACAAGTGGAGTTTGGAGTGGGAGGTGCTTCTTTTAAGGAGAGGCAAGAAATACATGTGAGGAAGCTTGTTGAAACAGTGTAAGGAATAGTAAGGAGTATCCACAAACGTTTATGAGTCTACCCTTAGGTCAAGCTGTTTATTTTCTACAAATTGTTCCATAAATAAATATTGTCTGTTCATGCTTGATTATTTGGCCAAGCTATTTAGGGCACTGACAGAGTAGGGAAAGAAGAAATATTTTGGGTGTTGGTTGCAGCAGATTACCACACAGATCAAGAAGGCAGGTAAGAACCCAAGGGGCAGTGGAGGCTTTCAGATCTATCTAGGAATTTGTGATGCACAAGCACCAGGCAACAGGCAAGGTTCCCAAAAATCGCTTTGTACTAGGCTGCAGAAACATGAGGAAAAAAGAAATAAATCTTTCATTTTTTAAAAAAGTATTCTCTATTCCTGAGGAATGACACTAGGTGGAACAGTACAACACTACTCCATGCTTCTCATTTGATGCAATGATTAGTTCTCCATTCCTGCTACTACGGAACGCACCACTCACCATAAAACTGTGCCATGCTCAATATGTCCTGCAAGAGGAGTGAGCAACACACAGGAGACAAGGCCTCCCCCTTAATCCACTACAGGGCATACAAACCCTGCTAGTACTGTGGCTGTTGATACAGAGTGGCAAAGCAGAAACAAAAGAAGCAAAGCATTTCCATTTTAAAACAAGGTGCACAGAGAGGAACCTTTCAAGAAAGCTACTGTGCTTAAAAACAAGGCACCTGTTTCTTGTGAGTTGTATTTTAAAGCAGAAGTGCTGATTTTAAAGGGCATTTGGCCACCATGCTGCCCAAATGTGGAACAAGCACTGGTATCACTTGCTATCTACAACAACGGCAGCAGCATGGACTGGTGTGTGTTTGTGTGATATATGGCCAACGAGGCAAATGCAGCCCATGGAGCTATGCATAGATCTATGTGCTGTCCCATGGAGCTACTGCCCTTCCCCAAATGACTGCTCTGTCTTCAAAATGAAAGTTTCTGCCCCAGTAGACTTACAGAGTTAAGCAACAGAGCTCATAGTTCTGTGGTGCACACAAGGTGTTAGTGTGTCACAATGAATTTGCAAGACCTGCCATTCCAACAAATTATAAACAGCCTTGAGTACATTCAAGAAAGAGGGCCAGTTTGGCGTGTGGCTCTAATACCACTTAAGGATTTAACTAGCCTTGCCTTTGTTCTTGGCAACCAGTGATGGTTGGCAAGCAAAGCTGCTTTTAATTGCTCTCCCATGGGGATGAGGGGCCTTCTTGGACGTTGCTGTAAGAATTAATTCCATGGTAAAAGAGTGGGCTGCTTCTTTCAGACCCAGTAATAAAGTACAAGGCATAATATAACTACACAGTGGCATGTAAATGCCATTAGCTTTGCTTAGGTGTTAATGGAACCAACCACCTGTGCACCCAGTTGCCCTTCAGCCAACAGACATGTGCTCAATTTTTTAACTGATGGTAGGGCCTCACTTGGCAAGAAATGCATTGAGGAGTGAGCCAGGAATGAAAGTCCAAAATGATGTAGTGGTTTGAGTGTTGGATGGGGTTTTGAAATATCCAGGTTCTAGTCCCCCAGTGAGACCAGAGCCAGAGTGGCATAGTGTTGGTTTAAGACTCTGGGGGGTGGTCAAGGTTTGAGTCCATGCTCAGCCATGGAAGCCCACTGAGTGACCTTAGGTAAGTCATATTCTCTCAGCCACAGAGGAAAGCCATGGCAAACCTCTTCTGAAGAAATCTGGCCAAGAAAAGCTCACGACAGTGTTGCCTAAGTTGGAGCTGATTTAAAGACACATAATAACAATCACAAAGCCTCTCACTGAGCCATAAAACTCACTGAGTGACCTTGCTTGCACTTGTTACATGCTCTCAGCCTGATCTCAGGCTGCTGTGGGGATAAAGTGGGGAAGAAGAGAGCCGTGCAGGCTGGAGGGAGTTATAAAAAGTAACTAATAAAGGTGCAGTACAGATTTGTAACTGATAAATAACAATTAAGGATTTAAAGGGCATTTTTGCGTGTTGTCAAGCCAGTCCCAGACTGGCCTGTTCAGCACTGTTTTGAATGGAAAAGGCATCAGAGATTCAAGAGGGGGGCATGGGCTGGGACCAAAGATTTTTCAAATGGTGGTTCACCAAACAACATCATCCTGTATTTATTAAAGTTACTCATCTTACTGTTGGTCTCAGGGAAGAACAGAACAACTTGTGGCAGACTGACTGCATCTTCATGGCTCTTGTCAAACTACAGGCTAAGGGTTTTGTACATTTTTAAGATGACAGGGAAACAATACTTTCCTGGGATCAAGGAGACCCCTCTGGAAGATACACAGAAATGTGGCAAAGCAATGTAGATTCTCAGTTCCTCTGCCTTTGGTGCCCTGGTGGTGCAGTGGTTAAATACCGGTACTGCAGCCGCAAGGTTGTGAGTTCAATTCTGCCAGGCTCCAGGCTGACTCAGCCTTTCATCCTTCCGCAGATCAATAAAATGGGGGCAGTTAGCTAACACATTGTAAACCGCTTAGAGAGTACTTAGCTGATAAGAAATATTGAAATACACATGCTCTTGCTATTGCTATTTAATTAGACACAGTGGGTTGCTAATACTGCAAGTATCATAGTCATGATATAATACATTACTGCTGTACAGAGAAAGGGAGGGGAAGCCTAAGACCATGTTATCACCTGCTCAAAGGCCTGGTCAATCTCTTCCTGAAGGTACTCGAGAAAGTTTTCATTGAGATCAATCAGCTCCTGTATGTTGCTGAAAACCACCATCAGCTGTTCCTGCGTAAGGAGGCCAGCAGCTTGCATGGGGAGGTAGAATTCCTCCTTGATGATGCGGAGGTCTTCCCCATAACTGGCTTCAGTGTTGACAAACTCCAGCACTGATTCCTTCCGCTCTGTCCGGCACTTCAGGCACTTCTCGCAGAGGGTGGCCCGTCTCTTGTTCTGGTTCTGAACATCTGTTTCCAGTGGGAAATCTCTCCCACCACAGTCCGTACAAGGCTGGTGGGCTTCCCAGGCCTGCAGAGAGGTCAGTGTTTCAGACGCCCGACTTCTCCATTTCCTGCTCAGTGCTTGGCTGATGCCACTGTCTGCCCGCTCCATCTCAGTTGACCTCATCCTTAGGGTCCCTCCACTCATGGCGTCTGTATTGTCTCTCTCTTCGCTGCCACCCACAATGCCACTGTCAGTGCTGAGACTGCTGACATTGCTCCAGCGGTGTTTGGAATGGAAGGAGCCACCCAGAACACGGCGGTTCTCATCATAGTTGCTACCATAGTTGCTGTTCGTTTTGGGGAGTGCTGAGCCTGAGCAGAAGAACAAAGTGAATGAGCACCACTTTATCCCAGTACTGATGAACCTTCCCATGACTTAGAAACCTGGAAATCTGCCTTCTACTCCATTAAACCACTGGTCCATCTATGGCTAACAGTGCCTGGCAGCAGCTCTGCAGGGATTAGGTAGGAGTTTTTCTAGCCCCACCTGGCAATGCCAGGGATTTAATTTGCATCCAAAGCAATGTGCTCTTCCATCAAACTGTGGACACTCCAGAGTTCCTTCTTTCCTTCAGCAGAAATATCAGCTGGAATTCTGTATGGCAGTTTTAAATGTGTAACCACCGTAGTTACAGAGCTACACAGTGAATCTTGTTCCAATACCTCCACTTACTGGGTGGCAGGCACTGCAATCAATGGGGGTCTCTTCCCCTGTTGACTGGGAAGCAACTGACTGATGGTCCCACTTCCTCCCATGAATGATCTCCTTTGCAACAAGCAGAAGCAGGACCTCATCACTGAAATTGTGCCTGAAATTAATTGCATGAGGGGAGTGGGTGGGAACATTGGCCAGCTGCTTCCTGATCAACAGGAGAACAGACCATCATCAAACACAGTGGCTGTTCCTCAGAAAGTGGGGGATTTTTGTGGTCCCTATGATTCCCCTAAACTAGGGGCTATGTATGGACTGTGAATAGTACACAATTATGAATGTGCATCAACAGATGACAGCTCCAACAGGATTCCAGCCATCAGCCCTATTCATTCAGCAATTAACAGATTGTTTTGTCTTTTCTGTCTCTCCTACCAGGACATAATATAGTTGCTATGGGAAACCAAGAAATGTGACCAAGAGGATGCAAAATCTAATCAGGTGTTACAGTCACTGGCAAGGCTTATGGGAATCAGTCCTTGGCTATCTTGTCTAAAGCTAGGGTCTGCCACCCCTCCTTCCACAAAATTGCAAAGAAATTGACCTGTCCCCTGCCCCTGGAAAACAGCCATATCTCATTCCCTTCTCAAGGGATGAATGGCCCCACGAAAGCAGAAGATAGGGGGCAGAATTCAGCCCATCACTGAGCCAAATACACCCCTGTAGCTATGTGGCTTTCTAGGCGCTTAACTCTATCTGCAGCTCAAGAGAAGCAGCAAAAGCATTTGATGCAGTCCTGGCAGACAACCATGCAAACCTGGGTTCAGGGGTCCAGTTTGGGAAAAGTGCAGACAATAGCATACAATATGATAAGGAGTGAAGCAACTTCCCCGTGGGAAAGGTTTTTAAGAATTGGGATTGTTAGCTGATTTTTTTAAAGCCAAGCAAGAGGAGATAAGTGTGTAAGTTGTCCATCGTCTGGAAGAAGTGGTTCGAGAGAAGCTCTTTTTTTCTCTCTTGCTATAATAGAACCTGAGGATCATCCCCTGAAGCTGAATGGTGTAAGAGTCAAACAGATAAAAATACATATTTTCAAACAGTGTGAAATTAAATGTAACCTCACAGCTACAAGACCGAACAGCCTGGCTAGTATGTGAACATGTATGATGGCTCTTATATTGATTTGCAGTTGGCTCAGTGCAGGAAATCCCCTTGTCCTTGATTCCCTTTGCTCTGCCTACTTATGGAATTATTCCAGCCCCTACTTATCCTTTGTCATACCATACATGGTTGCAGGGACAGATTGCTAGAGGGGAAGAGCACTAGAACCAAGCTTAGCACATGAAACCGTGATGGCACTGCTATAGTTTGGATCTTTCTTTTACTGGACACTTAACTGGACATACTCAAAATGGTCTCAGAACCTGCCGAATGTATGCTTCCCAGATGCTTGATTCTTCTCATAACGCAGCCTTCCCTAACCTGGTGCAGTCCAGATGCTTTGGACTAGCAACTCCCATCACCCATCATCTTGGCCATTAACCTTTAGCTGAATGAGATTTTGGCCACAGGCCAACATTCTGAAAAGTGCAAATGCTGTTATGAAGGAGATGAAGAGCAGTGCAAAGAAGCAGTCCATCGGGGGAGGAGCATATTGGGAATCAGAGAACTATTTTTGCTACTTCCAATGGCCACACAAACTACACTGCACTGCTGCGGACACAATTTCCATGAGTGGAAGTGACATTCTGGTCACCTCTAGTCATTTTTGAATAGGACTTAGTTCTGTTTCAGTGTGCCGCTCCATGAAACTGCGATGTAAAACTGCACCCCTTGCCCAAATATTTTTTTTTTTGAGAGGTGAGAGGCCATACACCCCACCCTATGATTATATGATTCCCATACTCCCCTAGTATAGGTGATGCCTATGGGCTGCTGAGCACATTCAATGACTCTTGAATAGGAAGGTCTGGAGATCCATATAACAGGGTTAAGCCAAACAGCTCTGGATGATAAATGTCAGCCTTGCACTGAAACACTCCCAGAACTGCAAGTGACAAGGACAATCCAAGACATACACAAATTATGTCAAAGGCAGGGGACATACCGGGATCTTTCTCTTGTCGGCGCTTCTGGGCATGCTGCCGGGCTGCTGCTGCTATCTTCAGTTCCAGTTGCTTCCTCTTCACAGCATCTGTTGGCATCGGATCACTGAAATGAGGCCGTAACCGACACTCCCGCTGAGCTTTGGTGCAGTCTGAAGTTTCGTGGGACATGTCAGAACTGGATCTGCGGCAGTTGGGATTGGAGTTCTGGAAGGAAAAGAAGTAGACTTAGGGATTAGTTTTTACTATACAACATATGGGCTATCTGAGTAGAACTGGCCAATTCTGGCAAGCCTCTGCACCACCAACCTATCTGTCTCGCCACAGCTCTTTCTGCTCCTTCTCTTGTTTGTTGAGGGATCAGATGCGCTCAACTAAGCAGGAAACATACAAGCTCCTATTTTGTATTAAATTCCTTGTTTGTATAATTTGTTTGAGGCTGTGGGTTATATATCAAGCAAATATGGCAACAATTAGGGGCAGGACTGGAAGGAACAGCAAAAGGCATACAATTTTTTCTGGATGTGGAGATGAGAGTTAGCAGGGTGAACAATCAAATGTGGCATGTCATGGGCATTATATATCATAGCAGCAATTCTAGGCTGCCTAAAAAAAAATAAATGGCAACACTCTATCCAGAATTTTTATGGACATGTCCTAAACTGAATGTATTTCTGAGAACTATCAAACATTTATTAGTTTATTAATTAATTAATTCTAAATATTCTTCAACCAGGGGTGTCAATATTTGATTATTTCATTCTCTCAAGTGAGAACAAATAATTTCCGAAGTTTTGTCTCTGCTATAAAGAAAACAGGTATATCTGTGCAGTTTTCATCCAGCAGCCACACATCACAAAGTGTTATGGGAATTTATTGTGTGCAGAAATGCATTGGGATTTTTGCATGAGAATTGTGGAGGGTTGTGAAATAAAAAACCTTTCCGGGCAATGACGTGTTTTCTGTACAAGACTGAAATTTGCAGATCAAAAATCTTGTGCAATAAAAATCTTGTGCAGAAAACAGCAGTTTTTCTATATTTTTGTGCAAGATGCTGGCTTTCTGCACAAGATTTTTTAATGTTAGTTTTTTGTTAAGCAAGATTGCTGTTATTTGCACAAGATCTTTGTTAAGTAAAATTGCTAGTGTTTGTGGGTAGAAAATGGCACTCTTATACACATATGCACACACACACACACACACACACACACACACAAATGCATATGGCTGCCTGGAAAAAGGTTGTTTTGTGCAAAATCCCAGTTTTCACACACACACACACACACACACACACACACACAGAGTGTATTTCAGCACAGAATAATTTCCCCAAATACGCTGTCATGTGCAAAATCTGGGCAAAATCTGGGCAACATTCTTGCCAGTTTATTATTCTTCTCAATTGCGTTTCCTGAGTTTTGGGAAACAAATAATGGTGAATTTTCTTTCCATCCATAACTCCAGGATGAAATGGAAATCTCCTTTCCACTCCATCTGGTAGATTTTCTGACAGTTGAACATGATGTTTATACGGTTCATTTAAACCACTATCAAACTGGTTTGTCATGGTCCCCAAAACATCAAAGGCCTTATTTTATTTCTGTAAAGGATCTATAGTTTGATATCAGAGAACTCTCAGCTCCTTCACACAACTATAGTTCACACAGCACCTGTTGAGTGAAGCCACAAAATGGCTTTCAGACTAATTTAAGTGTAGTAAGCTAAATCTAGCTAATGGTGGTGCTGACCTAAGTTTTACTAAAGCCAAGAGAACAAAGTCAGGACTTTCAATGGCACTTAGGCTTCCATTCTGTACCCATTTACCTATGAATAAATTCCACCAAACTTAACACGTTACTTCTGAGTAGGATACGAGTGTAAGTCATAAGGAACTTTAGCAGGATTTGTGCCACAGTGTGGCTATGCATTAGCTCTTTTATTCATTTGTTTATTCTTCATTGAAAGCCAGAAGCAGGAAGGAACAGAGAGGAGAGCCAAACCCAGGAGGAGATTTGGGCCACGAATACAGAACGGCTAAGAAAGGCAATGGCAAGTTAAGGCATGTTACAGATAGACGTCTTGTACTGGGGAAATCTAGGTTCAACTTCCCAGCTGGCCAAGAAGCTCACTGCACAATCTTGGTTCAATCACAATCTTTCAAATCTAAACTAGATCACAGGGTAGTTATTAAGATAAAAATGCGAAGGATGATTGTGAACTACCTTGAGCTGCTTGGAGAGAAAGGTGTGACATCAGTGTAATAAATGAACAGACAGACAGATTTCTAAAATTCCTTTCTGCCCCAAGCCAGGTAACTCACTGTAGGTTGATGGGAATCCTCCAGAAAAGATAAATCAGTCTTCTTGAGTTCACATGATCCTTTGGAGGAGGGGTCAGAGGCAGTTTCAGCACTGCAGCTACAAGGAAGGGACAAGCTTAGATCAACACCATACACAAACAGCAATCCAGAACCTAATTCAGCGGCAGAGAGGAAAAAAACTTCCCTAAAAAGGGACAGCTGATTTACACATTATATGTTTGCAATTCCAAGTGCAAACCCTGATTCTATGGGTTACTCTTGATTCATGTAGATTTAACAATGGCTTATACATAATCCTCTTCTAAATCTGCCATCTAATACCTGTTTATATGACTATATTTCCGTCAGTGCTTGAAGACTTCTGTCTGAAATCGGACTGAAACTACATTGATTCATTAGTACTTCCTTCCTCTTTGATATTTTAGTTTCACTCATGCAAGAGAAAACTTCATGTTCATCAGCACAAACGTAAGCAAGGGCTCTCAAATTTATTACAGAATATGTTATATTAGTAATTTATCAACTAGATATGATAAGGAAACTGTCTATCTAGGTCCCAAGGTAAAATGGGGGCCATCACACCCAGGATTACAATGACAGAAATAATAATAGTAGTAACAACAACAAGAAGGAGGATCTAGCTCTTTGAGCATTGAGCGCACACATAAGAATGGATACAGTAATTTAAGAGCTATTCCAGATGTCAGTAACACAAAAAAATGCATGTTTTGCTCATTTGTTGCACGAGATTTAGAACTACAGTACCACCAAGGAAAGTCTGGTGACATGTTCTTGCTAATCACAGACAGAATATGAAATTGTGGCATACTTTCTTAAGAATACCCCATGAGATCAAACCAAAGGCCTTGTCATCCAACACTTTGCTTCCCATAGTCACCCAGTCAGTGGACTAGGGTGGGCAAAGTGTGACCTGAAGCAAAATGTGACCACCGTTGACAGCTTTTTTTTCCCCTTTGGCAGCACTTGAACCTCCAGGCTTCCCTGGATCACCCTTTTTTGGCCTGAAAAGAGGAGAGCGAATTTCATCTCCTGGAAGCCTCCAGAAGCAGTGTTTTCAATCCTCTCAACAGACTGCAATCCCATTGGCTGAAACAGTGTTTAAAAAATTACTGTTTTTCAAAACCAGAAACAAGCTAGGTTTGTTTGCTTGTTTCCAATATTTTTGGCAGTCTATGCAGCCCCTAGAAAGGGCAGAGAATTTCCCCATGACTTAATGCATTTCCCTCCCCTACTGCTCTAGAAAGGCCACAACCAGGGCAAGAGCACCCTCCCACATGGGGTTTTTTTATCAGCCTGTACTGGGAGGGAGAAATCATTCCAGAGACCCCTCTTCCATTCTTTCCACCAAAAACTGGTCCCTCACCCATGAATATTCCCTGTATCTTCAATTATTACCAACACTGCTTCATATAGCTTTACAAAAGAATTATATGCCTTGGAGGAAAGCTTGGATATAAAATATCTACAAGGAAGAATGGTGATTTATTTATTTCACAGGCTGAAATAAAAAAAGAAAGAACATAAGGCCATACTTGCTCTAAGACCCTCAAGCACTGGCAGGACTCTATTCCAGCATCTCTACATGAAGATACGTGTTTCATACATTTAGCTTTAAATACTCTACTGTTCAAAGCCCACCACAACATAAATGATACATAAATTAAAACTGTTTTTCAAAAAAATCTAGAAATTGAGAAGGCAGGAGTAGAATAGCTGCATCAAACCAAAAATCTGATCAAACTTCGTACAGGAGGTCATTCTACAAGCACCCTGTTTCTCACAAAAGCTTATTCAACACCCTCCAAACAGATTTTCAAGCATTTGCCAATCTTAACTGCTGGAGAGGTTCAGATAAAAGGAATTATTCTCAGAGATAACCAGAATCCATTTTACTTAAGGCTTTGAAGGTCAAAAGCACCATCTTGAGTTGGGCCTGGAAAGGGCAGCCAGTGAGGCTGTTTCAAAAGACTTTTCCTCTACCTGTGAATAATCTGAGACATACTGGGGGGAAAAAAAAAACAGAAGAGAGGAATGGATAGACTGATGTATGATGAGTGTTAAGATTCAACAGGATAATATCGGTTATGGCAATGGACACCAAAGTTGGTGAAATTGTGGCCCCCTAGAAGCTGTTAGGCCCATCCGTCCCTGTCAGCCTGCCCAGGGGTAAGGGATGATGGGAGCAGTTCATCAGCATTCATGTCTCCCCCTCCCTACAATATACAAATAATACACACAGTAAAAGTCTGGTAGCAACTGAACTGGTACTGTGCACTTATAAAGGACAGAAAAGATTCCTTTCATTCATTTTTCTATCAATTTCAGCTGAAACAGCATTACAACAGTGGAATATGCTGCCTCGGAGTGTGATGGAGTCTCCCTCTTTGGAGCTTTTTAAACAGAGGCTGGATGGCCATTTGCTGGGGGTGCTTTGAATGTGTGTTCCTGCATGGGAGGGGCCCCTGTGGTCTCTTCCACTTCTATGGGGAACATCATAAGTAGTACGTAAATGACTCCATAGGCTATATACAAAAGAAATGCCAGAGTGTTTCAACAGTGCTAATTGGAACTGGTTTAGTGACCTTGGGGAATGCATATGTACATGTATGCATATGCATTTTCCACGTGTCTTGGCTCCCTTCCATACATAATTTGGCGTTATCTGATCTGCAGACAGCTCAGGGCGATGCAACTTGTTCACTCCTGCTTTCAGTTGATGGCACACTGTGATCTGGATTGATCTATACAGAGTTGATGCATGGATAAACCTGCCTCGTAGGGAGGAAAAGGAGGTTGGAGTTCATGAGTTTGGCACTGCCCAACTCTATGGCTCTGCCTCAGTGGGATGAGAGAGCTTTCTGTCCCACAAGGTTATTACAGTGTTCTAGCACAGGGATGAGGGAGCCTTGGCATCCCCAATGTTGTTGCAATTGGAGTTCAATGGCATCTGGAGGACCAGGAGTTCCTTAGTCTTACAGTTTGTTACGGAATGGTCAAGGGAACAGGGGTGCCTTCAAGTTAGGGGTGGATGACATTTTGGCCATGCATGTGGTGTAGGACTGCAATTCCCAGAAGCTCTAGGCAGCACAGGAAACCATGAGAGACGATGGGACTTGCAGTCCAACAACACATAGAAAGGCACACATTTTCAATCCCCACCTTCAGAGATAAGCAAGCTGCCTCATTATCTGAAACTACCGAGAACTTTCCTTGCAGATTCCTATGTTTTTGTATTCAAGCATATGTGTACATAAACATATCTCCCCTTAACTTACTGGGTATTTGTATACTCACTTCTGTTCATGACCTTTCATGATATCATTTCCACTGATCTTAAGCCAACTATGTTTTCACTCTTTCTGTCTCCTTTTATCAGGAGACAGTACAGCAACGAACTAAGGTAAGACTTCTAGATGAGAAAATTCAGATATGACAAAGTAGCTATTTATGGCAGAAGTGGTTCACCTAGAAGTCTGCCTAATTTGAAAAACAGTAGGATGATTAGTATATGAGAAAATGCAGGTATTTCATTATTTTAGGTGGGCTCAATGTTCCTGAACATGGTAACATTCTTGTTTGAGCAGGGGTACAGTCCAAAGACCTTGCTTCAGTGAACAAACCTGGGCCAGATACTCTGCACCATTACTTCCTCATGTACTGGAGATCTTTAGAAGTCCAATTCCTTTTTCATTTTGCTCAACAACCTCCTCTTTTTATCTTTCAGTCACTGAATAAGATTTTTTTTCCTGAAGCACCCCGCCACTTAGCACTCTCCCATCTTCTCTACAGCCCAGGTCCTTCTTTTAACAGCTGTATTTTTCAAACTGCTCTTTATCCACACATGATTCTAATGGCCACATTTTGTGCAGTAGGAAAATGAAATGTGCAGGAGGAAATAGGTTTTCGTACAGTTGGCAGTATGCACTTTTGTAAGGAACTAGATTACTACTTAAAACAAATAAAAAAGAAAAATATGTAGATAATTACATTGATTACTGTTACTTTTCTATCTTCATAACTTTATAGTTAGTACTTTATATTAATACTATGTTAATGGGACCAACTACTTTACCAGTTAAATGTACTTGTATCTATTCATACTGAATTCTGTCAGTAAGAAGTTTTACATTGGTATACAACAGTTATTCATAGTACCAACACAGAAGAGAAGACTACATGATTCTGCCAATGATCACATATTACATTAATCCTGTCAACATTTCCTGTGTTTTAAGATGGTTGCGGAGTAGAAGAAAAGTCTTAGAATGAATTTTGCTCTTCATCTTTTCTCATCTTCCCTATGGTACCAGCTCATATTTTGATCTTGACAAAAAGACTTTTTCAATCAGTAATCACTTGTGTTTTTACACATACAAATCTAAAGAACCTCTACTCTGGGATTCCTCTTTCCTTCATCACCTTCCCCATCACATGAAAATTTTGCTTGCCTTTTCCTTATACAGTGTAAACTCCAGTTTCTCGGCCATTTACTGAAACATATTTAGTAATGTCCTATGTCCCACCTTTCTCTGGTTCTTGCCATTGAACTCAGATTGTTAGCACTGCTCTTCCTAGCTGAGCAGCTTCCCAAGTCCCACCATGCCTAGTCACTACTGTCAATTCTTCTCCTGGTTAAGGATGATGGGAACTGGAGGATAACACATCTTGAGAGCACCAAGTTAAAGAACGGCTTGCTTAGCCTGGTAAACACAATTCACATTCAAATTATGACATAATAAACCAGTATCCCCTTTCAGTCATGCTTTTTGCTTAAGTCAAAAACATCAAGCAATTTATGTGAGGCTTTAGATTTTTCCATGATGACAAACATGACATCTCAGGGCCTCAGAATTAAAACATTAAGCTGCTTTCATAATGAGCTGAGTAAGCAACCATGGATTATGAGGCAGGAAATTAAAAAATAAATGACAGGACTCTGCTGTGTGCCTTTCTAACTATGAGGAATTTCTCCTGAAGTGTTATAATCAAAAATAATAACCCAGGAAGGCCTCTCTTTGAAGCCCATTTCACATGAATGAACCAATGCTAACTGAAACTGTGTCCTGGATGCTGCTTCAATGCCAGCCCCGCCATTAGGCGGTCAGGCAATTCTGCCAGGTGGCAGATGCTTGGGAAAAAGATGGGAAAAAAGTCAGGCGCTAGAAGACACAGCTGTAGGCATCATGCAGCCCATCCTGCCTAAGACAGCTTTCTGTCCTGAGGAATAGTCGAGGACACTGTCCCATTGCCAAGGCTCAATGATCATCCTATTCAGTTTCTGAATCAGTTTATCACTTACCTCAGGCAGGAAAATATTTTGGGCTAACCCTCCGCAGTTCTGTGTGCAGAGTTACTGACCTGCAGGGACTCACCGTGCAGACTAAGTCCCCATCAGTTTTTGCTTTGCCACTTGGGAACAGCACATGGGTCAATAGCACCAGGTCAAAGCAGACAGAGAAGGCCAAACAGCACAGGAAGGCATGGCACACAGACACTTGGCCAGTGGCACTTGGACTCCTTTTGAAGCAGCCCCCACCACATGTTGTAGAACCAGACCTAAGGCTCCCAATCCTACTGTTATTTCTGTCCTTATTAAAACATAAAATTGCATACTCGTTCTAGTGACAACACTACTGTGGAATATTGATGTTTTAAGGAAACAAACACACAGGGGGGTCAACTCAAGTCATTGCATACAAAACTCAAAACTTTAGAATTGTGAATCCTACAACTTCTAACATATTGTCCTAACAAAATAATGCAGGCTGCAGTCCTTTACAGACTACTTGAAAGTACAACTGAGTGAATGTAAAAGGCCTTACTTCTGAGTAATACACACAACTGTACTGAAAGGCCATTTCTGCACTACACGATTATAGTGCTATTATTCCACTTTTAACATCCTATGGATTCCTGGGGTTTGCAGTTTAGGAAAGGGCATTTAGAATTCTCAGTCGAAGAGCTCTTGGGCCTCAGTAAACTACAAACCCCATAATTCCATGGGATGTTGAAAGTGGAATAATAGCACTATAACACTGAATCCTTTGCATCAGCTTGCACAGCTTTGTGTAAGTACATTGCCCCAAACACATGGTATGGAATCTAGCAATTAAGTATATTTCTAACTAGTAAACTCACCATTCTAGAAACGTACTGGTCCCAACTTCTGATTGTTTGTGGTTTTAAGTAGCCAGAGGCTGCAAAGTACTATGACATAAAATTCTGTGTTCCCTTAACTGAGGAAGTGGCTCAGAGATCATTCAGAAAGTCAATGGCAGTGGCCCAGAGATCACAGCTGATAGTGTCCTAGACTTTATTCCCTGCAGCCCACTTCCACAGACCAGAAATTAATATTCCCTATGATAAACCAGATATGAGGTAATGCACTATAAGAATGACAAAGGTGGCAGGTTTAGACAGTGCTAAACCATAGTTTGAGGTTTCTATCATGAACTTAGCTTCCTTACAGGCATGTATAACAGCACTGATACTGCTGTGAGAAATCTGGAAGTTTCCAGTTTCATTTTCTTTTTTTTTTAGAAATATTTCTATTAAAGTTTAAAGTGAAAATAACCCCCCTTCCCCACTTCCAAGCTTTTTTCTTTTTTTCCAGTTGAGTCTGCTTATTTACATTCCATTCATACATAGTTTCTCTTCAAAAAGTAACCTTACATTGTTACATTACTGCTTTGTTACACTGCCTTATTACACTGTTGCTTTGTATTATATACAATCTTGCTTTATTCTTTTCCTTTTCTTATTACTATCTCTTTATCCAATTTAAGACTTCTCTCCATTCCATTTCAAAGTTCTGGATAAACTTATTTTTCAGTGAAAATGTTAGCTTTTCTATCTCTATCATATCCAGAACTTCTAATTTCCATTCTTTTATATCAACAAGGCTCCTTTCTTTCTAATATTGTGCATATGTCAATCTTGCAGCAGTTATCAAATATAATGGTGTCTTCTGATGACATCTTATCTCTCTTTGTTGCCCCAACATATTTAACAAATAAAACTCTGGCTTCATTTCAAAATTTAAATTGTAAATTCTTTTGAATTTCATCACGTATTTCCTTCCAAAATTTCCTTGCTATCTTACAGGTCCACCACATATGAAAGAACGACCCCACCTTTTCATCACATTTCCAACATCTTCCATACCCATTTTTAGTTATTTTCTGCAACCTTTCAGGTGTCATATCCCATCTATGTAGCATTTTATAAAAGTTTTCTCTTAAATGTAAACTTTGTGTAAATTTTATGTCTGTTTTCCATGCCCTCAGCCATGTATCCAACTCAACTAGATGTCCAATATTTTGTGCCCATCTAACCATATTATCTTTAACAGTTTCTGATTCCATTTCTCTTTGCAATAATAGCTTATAGAATTTGGAGATTCTCTTCTTTTGGTCCTCTTTCATCAATAAATCTAATTCATCCAGTTTCATTTTCAATTGACTTCAATTTGCCATGCTGTCTGGTCAAGCTGAAGCTAATCCTGACAACATTTGGGGAAAACATACAAACATGACATCACAGTTTACTATTGTTTCCCATGAGTGCTCATGGGAAACAATAGTCTCACAAACCCATTTATTCCAATTGGCTCAAGCAAATAAGCAAGCATACACTGTTAGTCAATTCTCCCAAAGGGGGAAAAATGCACTGTCCTCTTGTATTAATTCATCTGTTCCAACACTGTGTCTCTGACTACAACCATCTACTGCCTCACAGAAACAAACTCTCCATGGCTGTTGAAAGGAGAGCTACTTAAAACAAGAGTTTCTATGCTAATGAATGCAAAACTACATTAACTCTACAGCATACTAATTCAGAAAGAAAGCTCTAGAAAATACTCTGCCAGCTGAATTTGTAAGTACCTTTGTAAGTATCTTTCAACTAAAATTGCTCTCAGGAACTCTAACAGAATTGGTTACCTCTTTTTAATGAGGTCCAATGCAGAACCTATGAATTCATCCTTCATTTTCTGTAGCTTAGCTCCATAGCTGGATATATCTGTCACTTCTAATAGCATTGGGCAGCAAGAAGACTGGGTTTCAGGTGCAAGGGATGGTCCCACATGCTGAAGGACATTGCTGAGTTTTCTTGTATCCAGCCCTTGCTTCTCCCCTCCAACAAAGGCTTTCTCTCCCTCCTCCCTAGGAACAGCAGAAGACTGTAGAAGCGATCTCGGAACAGGACTAGAACAAATGGGGACTGGGACTGTATCTGGAGATGGCACATCATTATTCCTGTCCTTAGCTGTCGGTGTATTCATCAGGCAGAAACTCCTGTCCCATGTGGATGAACTGTCTTGATAGCCAACAAAACCAGAAGCATTCTGGGCATTTTCATGAAACACCTCATCATAGTCATCGAGTGCTGAAACTGTTTCTTTGGGAAGATCTTGCTGAGCACCTGAACAAAGGTTCTGGTTTCCTTTTCTTTCTAACTTTGGAGACCCTTCATTCATATCTTTTGCTGTCTCAATGCTCCCACTGAGAAAACATGTCCCTTTGATCCTCATCCTCTTGAACTCTTCAAAAGTTGGAATGTAAAGCCTCTCTTTGCAGTCTCCTTTTCTGCTCAGTTGCAAAGACGTTTTCATGTCCCCTTCCCCTTTAAAACATTTTAAGGATCCAGTAGTTTGGGATTTGACCATCTCCTGGTCATCACTGGCACAGTGGAGGGTCAAATTGGGTGAGCTGTTCTGTCTTCTGATCTGCAACCTTCTCTGAGCTTCCCGTTTGATGTCCTCTGGACTAGTTAACCTGCGAGAAAGACACGGGCGTTGCCTCCCCAGTACCATCCATGGTTCATGAGCAAGGCTAGCATGCTGCACAAATACAGTGCAGCAGTTCACTGAACAACCATTCTTACACTGCTGGCATGCTCGACATTCAGAACATTCCCTTGTGACCAGGCTGTTCAAGGAAGCCTGTGGTCTGAGAGGCTTGCAAACCTCTGCTACTTTAGTACTGTGAGTTCTAAGCTTTTCCTTCAGGGTTTTCTTGGCGCCTCCATCTATTGAGGAGAAAAGCCACAGAGGCACTTTGGCACAAGGGGGAAGGGCCATGTCTTGCACTGCAGATGGTATTCTCTCTGAGAGAAGGGGAAAGTGTCGGCAGCATTCAGGTGAGCTGGGAGATGGGGTGCCCTCCATAGAATACTTGGACCAATGTGTCATGCCTCTGTAACGGAAAACAAGTTCGCTGTCTACACTCCCACAATGGGGATGGCCACGTGAGTCAGCCATTGTGGCCCAGTGCAGATTTTCCATACTCCGATACAGATGTGGCCCTGAGTTGCTGTCTGTCTTTCTTACGGGACTGAAGTCACCCTTAAAAATACAAGAGTCTAAGTGCTTTACTGGATGCATGCTGTTAACTGAGAAATTCTTTAAGCCATGTTGTGCATACAGCTGATTATTCTGGCAGCTCAAAATTACTCGACAGTGCTCCTGCCTCTCATCAACGTTGATGTATGTCATAGCAAATTGACACGGATGATCTAACAGACTGATGTTTTTAGAAAGGAGAGGGCAAAAGGATGAAGGAGTTGCCAGACTGCTCAGATGGTGTTTGGAAGTCCTCGCCACAAACAGCAGGGCTCTGCTCTCTGGGTACTCACATTAAAGAGCAGGCACATCTCCAGAGTCACCAGTGTAGGCCCACACGCCAAGAAGAAACCTGAGAATGCAAAGAAGAAAAAAGGAACTTACAGAAGACACACACCACTGACGGATGCACATAAATGAGATGAAAAACCAGTGATCACAGTAGTAGAGTAACCAAAGGTGAACTACCACTCATCAGCACTGTTCGGCAAGCTCCACACTTGAAGAAACACACTTGCTACAGTCCCATCTCCACCCTAAGTCTAACAAGACAGTGGACTGACTTCTAAAGGCAGCATGCAGAATTCATATTTGAAAGCTTGATAAAGACTAAAGGAAACAGCTTTCTATCAAGATCCAGAAGCCTTCCTCTGGTAGCCCAGTCTCTCCCACTGCTCTTATTCTCTATATAAGCAAAGAAATATGGGCATTATGACTTGAGTGGTGACTTTAGGAATGGTAATGACTACTGCAAGAGACACTGGCACTCAAGACATGTCCACACAACAGATTTAAACTACCATTAGGATCACTGCCTCTTTCCAGGAATCATTAGGTGAGGAAGGTTAAGCAAAGAGACAGAATGGCTGGCTTTCCACTTAACAATAGGCTATTTGTTACTGATTTGTTGCTTCCAAACATGCCAGTATTGTAAACCACCTTGAAACCAAGGTCTGCTGAGGTTTTACAATTCTAGCTTGTTTGGGAGCAACAAACAATGATCCTAGGTAAGGACATCAGAATTTTAGCTATACCTTTCTGGCGCGTTGTACCCACTCACATGAAGGGAAGAGTGAGTTGACTGTGTGCATGAGCATCACGCCCATTCAAAGTAAGGAAAGCAAAGAGCTCTTATCCCTGTGCACAAAGGCAGTTAGTGACTTATTCAAGGCCACTCAAGCAATTTCAACATGGTTAAACACATGATTTTAATCATACGGAAGAACAGTGTTCAAGTGGCATTCTGTTTTTATTTTGTATGTTTTCAATTATGCTCTGAATGTAATTTAAAACTGTTTTAACTTTATATTTTTAGTAGAATTAATGTTTAGCTTTTTTAAAAAAACTTTTGTAATGGTATCTTTTTAAGCTAAACTTTCATTTTAAATTCTGTAAACTGCCTTGGGTCCTTTGGCAAGAGAAAGGTGGTACATAAACTGAATAAATAAAATAAACAAACAAAAATAAACAAGAACCTGAACCTATGATCCCTACTTGGTCTCACATTCAGTGCTGTAACTACTACAGGACACAGGCTCTTTCTGACATTCATGAATTCTGTACAAGAATCCCTGTGCCTTAGCATTAAAACATTCTTTAAGTAGCAATGTTAAAATCACATTAACCCACATTTGCTTACTTGCATCAAAATGGAAGCAAGAGAAACATGTTAGCCCACTCCTTCTCTCTCCATTTCTATTGCTCGCCTTGTCTGCATGAGCTTTCACAGAACAGCTTCTCCTATACCTCGGTGCTCTTAAAGCAAAATGGGAACCTTTATTTTTCAGGATTCCAAACTGCATAGAAAGCCTCCACTTCTTATGGATGTTCCACAGTTCAGACCCATTGCTAAATAACAAGCAGAGTGATGGAAATGGAGACAAATGGATGTGGGGACAGCATACAAATCTCTTTGTATATCGATTCAGCATGCTTCTTAAAAGAAGGCTATCCTTTTTGGTCACTTTGGCCACTGCTGTGAGCTAACGAAAATGATAACATGGACAGATTGTGTCTAGTGCAGATGGATAAGGAACTGGTGATTTGCCAAAGTATTTTCTCTCATCAGCCAACCATCTCACCTGGTTCTCATCCAAGCAAGGAGAGCTTGTTGTGAGATACCTGATTTTGTTCATGCTTTAATTATTTGTCCTCTGCTGCTCTCTCCAGAGAAGACTGCAGGTAATAGCAAAGAAGCACTTCTTCTGTGATCAAAGGTTACAACTTGATCTGTCAGGAGAAAGAGAGAAAATAAAAGCAGCATGAGAGGAGACATTTAGCGGAGAAAAAAGAGATGGCTCACCTTGGTGCAACAATGAAAGAAATAATAAGAGAGAAGGAGAGGGAAAAACACCTGCTGGGGAAACAGGTTTAAACCACAATTTTATCATGTTCACTTAAGAGGTAAATCCCCTGGTGTTCAATGGGTTTGTTTCCAGGAAAGCGCCCACATGAGGGCAGCCACTGAGGTAGTCGTGGTGAGTGCTTCCACAGAACAAAGCTGGCTTCACAATCAGTGGTACACACAAACACATCAGAAAATGCTGCAAAACTAAATGAGTGAAAATTCAGTCTTAACCTTCCCTAGGTACATCAGGTAGACCCTCTAACTTTAATTTTTGAAGAGGCATGCAGTATACATATGTGCTTTTCGAACTAAGGCGAAAACCTTTTGGTACTTGGTTAGGTGTTGATTACAGCTTCAACACAATCAGCAGTACAAGGGAGAATTAGTTTCTTTGGAAATCATATGGAAAATCTTACCGGTTTTCCTTCCAGAATTTACCACATATTCACAGTTAGGGCAGTGAATATGTTGCCAAATCCCTCTACCCCTCTTAACACAATGACTGAGGAGCAAGTCTCTAAAGAGAGAACAAAAGGTGAGCTGTGTTTTTGGGGGTCATCCTTGACTCTTTGACTGAGCACATGACCTAAGGGCTGGGGCTTCTGCTGAGTCACTGACTTGCTTGGGGTGGAGCTGGCAGCCACTAGCTCTGTATAACTGCTGCCTCAGTCTCTGGAGTTCAGTCTCTGATGACTACCAGCACATGCCACAGTCATATCAGTAAGAGGTATTACAATTTGAAAGGGGTGAAAAAATAACTGCAGGGATGGAGGCAGGAGGATCTGTTGTCTGCTGCAATGTGTGTGTAATGTTTGTCAGACAGCAGCTGCAGCGGGTGCAAACTGATGGCTCTCTTGGAAGAGAAGGTCAACATACTATAGCTCTTCAATGTATCAGAGAACACAAGGACTTCCTGGATAATCAAAGGAAGAACTGATCCTCCAGAACAAACAGGAAGAACCTGTTTGGACCCTGACAGTGGACTCTGACCCTGGAGGCCAGTCACCATCAGGAGCAGACCATACACAAGGGATTTGGAATTGTTGCAACTAAGCATCTTCTTAAGGATAATAGTGCTGAAGAGGTACAAACAGGAGACCAGCAGCAAGAGACACTACATGTTAAAGCAGAAGCCAAACTAATCACCAACTGCTGCAACAAGAAAAGAAAGCTGCTGCTGGCAGGGGATTAATTGCTCAAGTGTATTGAGGGAATTGTCTTCCAGTTGGACAAGACGGGGAAGCGTACTGTCTTCCTGGTGCACCCATCCATGATATCACTAATAAGCTGCCGAAGAACACGGAGCAGTACCCCTTTCTTCTGATTCATGGGGGCACCAACAACACTGCAGAGAACACCTTTGAACAGATAACCTTGGATTAAGAAGCCCTGCATAGGAAAGTGAAGAGTTTAGAGGCACAGGCGATATGCTCCCCAATTCTACCAGTGAAAGACAAAGAACCACACTGAGACAGGAAGATGCTGCAAGTGAATGACTGGCAATACAGATGGTGTCAATGGGAGAGGTCTGGTGTCTGAGACCATCATCTTCACTTTTTAGAGTAAGGACCACTGGCTGTAGATGGGCTACACCTCATGAAGACCAGGAAGAATTTTTTTGGCAAAAGCATGGTGAATCTGATCAAGGGGCTTTTAAATTAAATGCTTGGGGAGGTGTGTGTGGAAATGATGGCTTAAACATCTGTCCAAAAGCAAGTTCTATGCACAAGGATGTAAATTCTGGAAGAGAAGCTGGGACAGAGAATGGGAGCCACAGTAAACTTACAGTAGAATACAGTAGAATAAAAGAGAACAAACAGCACCAGATGTCTATCCACCCATGCACTGAGTTTGGGAAACAAACAAGACAAGCATGAAGTCCTAGTGCAGGAAAACAAATATGACTTTACAGGTGTAATGGCAACTTGCTGGGATGACTCCCATGATGGGAATATGGCAACTGAAGGATAGAGCCTGTTCAAGAGCAATAGATGGGGAAGAAAAGGAGGGGGAGTAGCAGTATATATCAAAGGCAAATTCACTTGTACAGAGATCCACGCAGGTGATCCAACTGGACCAGTGGAGAGCACTGGGGTAAAAATAAATGAAAAAAAAAACCCCCATCGTAGTAGGAGTTTCCTAAAGGCTACCAAACCAAGATGACGTGGTGGATAATGCCTTTCTGAAACAAACCTTAGAAATCTCCAAGAAGCAAGAACTGGCAGTTATGTGGAACGCCACCTATCCTGATATCTACTAGGAAACATAGCTCTTCTGAGCACAGGCTCTCCAACAAATTCCTGATGTGCCTTGCAGACAATTTCCCCTTTTAAAACATGGAGGAAGGAACAAGGGGATCAGCAATCCTGGAAGGTTCTGTCCTGGGGCTGAAACTCTTCAATATATCTATCAACAGGGTGGAGGGAATCCTTATCCAATCTGCAGACGATACAAAACTGGGTGGGGTAGCTAACATGCTGGAAGATAGAAACTAGAAATCTGAGCTTAAATTAATAAATTAATAAAAATGAAATTCAACAGAGACAAATGCACAAAAACCAAATAAATAGATGTAGGATGGGAGATACTTGGCTGCAGTACTTCATGTGAAAAAGATCTTATTGTTAATCAAGAGAAGGTGGAGGGGTGACATGACCACATTCTGTAAATACTTCAAGGGCTGCCATAAACAAGAAGGTGCAGACTTGTTCTCTTCTGCCTCAGAGAATAGAACTAGGTCTCCTGGTTTTAAGTTACAGGAGGGTAGATTTCAACTGAACATTAGACGGAACTTCTTGACATTGAGTATGATTTGGCACTGAACCAACTGCCTAGAGTGGCAGTGAGATCTCCTTTGCTGGATGTCTTCAAGAAGTACCTGGACAGCTACCTGCTGGGGATGCTCTGGCTGGAGATCCTGCATTAAACAGGGGGTTGGACTGGATGGCCCGTGTGGTCTCTTCCAACTCTACATTTCTATGATTCTATGATTCTATGATTCCATTCACACATAATAATAAACCTGGCTTCTTAAACCACATTAGATTCTTGGCTAAGTAAACTATATTAAGAACAAGACCTGCACACCCATACATGCAACCCATTCGGTCCCACTTGTTACCTTCTCACATATTCTAAACAACCCAGGAAGGGAAGAGCTGCACACAATGTTTAAAACTAAGGATTGTGATTAAATACACCTAACCTAAATTGCACATACTAATCCAATGACAAAGACTGCAGTAGGTATTTTTATCACTAACTAGCGTATATACCTGGCGTTGCCTGGGATTTTATTTTCTCATAGGTAATACTTGTTAGAAAGATTTGTGATCCTGTGTCTCTAATTCCCCAAACTGTCTTGTCCAGTACTTGTAACTTTTCCCCATATTCTCCAATCCAATCTGTATTACGAGTTATTATAGAAATCATAGAAATCATAGAAATGTAGAGTTGGAAAAGACCACACAGGCCATCCAGTCCAACCCCCTGCCATGCAGGAACACCCTCAAAGCACTCCTGACAGATGGCCATCCAGCCTCTGCTTAAAAACCTCCAAAGAAGGAGACTCCACTACACTCCGAGGCAGCAGATTCCACTGCCGGACAGCCCTGACCGTCAGGAAGTTCTTCCTGAGGTTCAGGTGGAATCTCCTTTCCTGCAGCTTGAATCCATTGCTCCTTGTCCTGGTCTCTGCAGCAGCAGAAAACAAGCTCAATCCCTTCTCTATATGGCATCCCTTCAAATATTTAAACATGGTTATCATGTCCCCTCTTAACCTTTTCTTCTGCAGACTAAACATACCCAGCTCTCTAAGTCTATCCTCATAGGGCATGGCTTCCAGGCCCCCCACCATTTTGGTCGCCCTCCTCTGGACCTTCTCCAGCTTGACCATGTCCTTCTTGAATTGGGGTGCCCAGAACAGGACACAGTATTCAAGATGAGGTCTAACCAAAGCAGGGTAGAGTGGTACCAGTACCTCCCTCGATCTAGACACCATATTCCTATTGATGCAGCCGAGAATTGCATTGGCTTTCTTGGCTGCCGCATCACACTGCTGACTCATGTTCAGCTTGTGGTCTATTAAGACTCCTAGATCCCTTTCACATGTACTGCTATCCAGCCACGTGTCCCCCATCCTATATTTCTGCATTCCATTTTTTCTACCTAACTGTAGGACCTTACACTTCTCTCTGTTGAATTTCATTTTGTTAGCCTTGGCCCAGCTCTCCAATCTATCCAGGTCATTTTGAATTTTGATCCTGTCCTCTGGCGTATTAGCAACCCCTCCCAATTTGGTGTCATCTGCAAATTTGATCAGCATGCCCTCTATTCCTTCATCCAAGTCGTTGATGAAGATATTGAACAGGACTGGGCCCAGGACAGAACCCTGGGGCACCCCACTAGTCACTTCTCTCCAGGATGAAAAGCAGCCATTGGTGAGCACCCTTTGGGAACGGTCAGTCAACCAGTTACAGATCCACCTGACAGTAGCTCTGTCCAGCCCACATTTTACTAGCTTCTTTGCAAGAATGTCATGGGGAACTTTGTCAAGGGCCTTACTGAAATCGAGATATGCTACATCCACGGCATATTAACATGCAGAGGTTGGGTTTGTGAGGGAATACACTGCCCTCTTCTTTGCTGCTAGGCCTCATCTCCATAGGAATCGGCCTATTCAAGATAGACACAGTTGACTGAGGCCTAAGAGCTCTCTGGCCGAGAATTGTAAAGGTCTCTCCTAAACTGCAAATCCCAGGATTCCATAGAATCTTCTTAGGCAGCCAATCATATGAGGTCTTCACCTGACACAGACAAATACACTTTGACTTTTATATATTAGATACTTGATCTAAGCAAAGATACAAAGTCAAGACTGTCCTTTTGTCTCCAGCTGTGTTGATTATTGTTTTGAATCACCAGCTATCATTATAAGGAGAAGCTACAATTCAAGGTATAGATTTTTGAAAGGAAAATATTTATATTGTTACATTCCAATTATATTGTGCTATCGTCAGAGCTCCAGAAGTGCTTTAGTGTATTTAATTAAGCTTATAATTTTTTTTTAAACTGCCAGAATAAAAAAATAATTTTTTCAAAATCAGTTTGGACAGACATTAATTTATCAGAAGAAAGTGAAGACAGATTATCTAAACAGCTTGTCATAAGGTATAAATCTTCAGGAATTAAATACTTGGTATCTCAGTAACAGAAAACACAGACAAAATAGTGAAACTGAATCACAAGAAATCACTTCAGCATCTTCAGCTAGATATAGAGATGTCATGGATTCCACTTATCACGGATGGGAGGGAACTTAGTTAAAATGAATCTCTTACTGGAAGTCACCTTTCCTATTAGCCAACAATTCACTTGAAACTTAAAGAGTCCAAACTGAAAGACGAGTAAAATCTGGGCAGCAGGCTTGTTTGGTTAAATAACCACCATAAAATAGTACTGTACTGCCCATTAAAGTATCAACAGAAAAAAGAGAGAATTAATCTAATAATTTTCAGAATACTGTGATGCCTGTAGATTAACTAATACCTGGGATGGGATTATCAAAATCCTTGTAAAAATCATGAACAAAATGAGCCATGTTCAAGTTCTCATTGTTAGTCCTGACATTATGGTGTCATAAATAAGCAAATTATTAACAAAACCATGTGTTGAACCTCTCAGGTTTGAGCAGAATGTAAATCTAGGAAGATTCTGGAACGGAACATGAGGAAATTATTATTGAGCTGCAACCTTCTTTGGAAACCATATGGCCCCAAACTGTATCAAGTCCAGGCTTGGTTCCAGAGATATCAGCTGATCTGTCTATAGCTTATAATGAAAAAAATTAACAAATACATGAAATAGGCTAGTTGGGCTGCTTCAATATAATGCAGCTTCTTCTGCTCTTATGACATACTCGTCATATGAAGAATTAACAAACAGAGAAATGGCTCCTTCAGTGAATTTCAGCTTATGTGTATACTCTGTCCCGCTCTACTACATGTTTCCATGACCGGCTTAAGCAGCACCTACACATCCCCAACTTAATGGGAAAAACATTAAATGCTAATAAAAGGTAGTAGAGGGAACACCACTCTAAAAACCAGTCCAATATTAAACCTAGAGATCAACATTAATTTATTGCAATGGTTCAGGCCTCTGGTTAGAAACCACCACCTCAGATCTCACAAAGCTTGCTTCTTTTGAACATGCTTTCACATCAAACCATATCCTATATGGAAAAAAAAAAGCTGATGTTGGTCCCGTTCTCTCTCATGTATGCACTTTTTATATGGGTGGTGGTGGTGTTCCTTTACAAGAGGACAACTGAGGGAATGAGTTGGTCCTGTAAACTTAGATAGGTCACTAGGGTTCTGCAAGTATGAATCAGAGCTTCCTGCTACATTAGTTACATGGCTGCTCATGCAACACATGTTAAGTTATCCTGGCTCAGGGATAGAAAAGAAAAGAGAAAAGAAATTCACTATTGTTGTTCTTTTGGCAGACACTTGCCAAGCAACACAATTCCTGCCATCTACTCAAACCTTTCTCCCTCACCAGGATGCATGACAGATTTAAATCTGATCTTCATACATACATACATTGAAACACGTCAGACTTCCATCACAATGACACTGCACTGTCTCAAAAAAACTGCTGGTAATCTTCGTGTCTATTCAGAATTCTTCTCTGCCCACTTTCCCCACCCCAGCTCTAAAGAATCTGACATATTCAGAGGATTAAACTTTACTGGAATAAATTATTCCCTCCCAAACCTGCCTGTCTGACCCTGTCTTAGGAAAATAAGTGATGGAAACAACAGGAGGAGCAAAAAGGGCTACACATTCCAATGCTCACTAGAACAACAACTATGAGGAGCAAACTGAAGACAGGCCTGGTTTGTGCTGGTCTGTCAGGGACTTAGGGGTAAAGGAGGCATGGCAACATATTAGTAAAACCCTCTTCTTCCTCTTTCTCCTTCTCCTCCTCCTCACCACCTTCACCACCAACACATAGGGGGCAGATTGGTCACTCTTCCTGTATTGGACAGATAGGAATTAGCTGGCATGCATTTGATCCTGGAGAGATCTGGCTCTGGAGACAGACAGACTGACAGAGAGGAGGTTCTTCTCCCAGCCCTACACAAAACCAGCGTTGCTTGTATTTTCCCAGTTAAGCTGACACTCTTGCCTCCCTCCCTTCCACCCATGTGTTTGACTCTAAAGCCTTTGCTAAAGTGGCACAAGCCCAAGGGACCTGTGTAGGGAGAGGGAAGGCTGTTCCATGGCACATTACCCCTGTTCCTCCCTCCCTCATCTACTTCCTGGAATAATAGCTCCCAATTAGCAGAGAACAAAGCACCTTGTGACTTACGACATAATGTCAAATGTGACTCCAGGGAGCAACACACAAGGAGCAGAGGCCAAGCGAGACCGGTTCTGCTTTAGCATTGGCAGGGAGTGCAGAGAGACAGTAAGCATTGTTTCCTGTCTCCCTTAATACCCACAATTGAGTCTCCTCAAATCTCAGCAGTAAATTGGCAGGAGGACAGCATCACTTAGAGCATCCAGCAGGGGGTCCCCAATTTTATGGAGATTGATTGTGTGAGTGCACACACATGCATATCCATCTATACTATCTCTATCCACCTATCTCAGAGCTTGGAACATCAGCTTTGAAAATTATTCAATAATCATGAGGTACTGGGAAATTAATTCGTTAGCACTAACACTAATCACTGACGTTTTTTGATTAGTCAAGTTATTATTACTTAACTCATTACAAAAAGTGTTGATTTTCAAAACAGACCAGAGGATTTACAGAACTTGGCAACAAAGCTGTCACATTTGACCCTAAGAGCACATTTTGTTTTCTTTTTTCCTCTCTCATTATAAAGTTGTCTTACACTTAAACTGGATATTTTCCTGACATGAAAAATTGCATAATAAGGTTGTTGCCTCGGATGGTGGAAGTTCAGCATGTCCTTAATCTATTAGGTTGTGAAAGGCTGTCCTAAATTATAGGATCTCTTCTAACAACCTGTACAATTAAGTTTCAGCACTATTTTTATCTGTATTTTCCTACCCCTCTCGCATTTGCCAACATATACTCTGTTCACGTGTCCTTTAAACATCTTGTTTATTAAAGTTTAATAAAGAGCGATATTAAAGGTGAGTAAGGAATGTAGTATTAATTTCAGCTACCAGACACTGATCGACAGCAAGTACAACAATAAATGACTGATTACAAAGATCAGTCAGTGAAGTAAGGATGAAAAACTCTTAATCACAGATGTTTTCAGTGCCTCTGAGCATATGCAGAAAAATTTTCTGCACCACTGGATCACTGCATGCTCTCTGCCTCTCTATTTCTTGTCAAGAAGTGTAATCTGCAAAGATCAGTGGTAGAGAATATATTTTGCACATTTAAGTAAATGGGATTTACTTCTGAGAAAACATGAAAGCATGTGTTTAGCTAGCTGTATCTTTGGCTCCAGGCCCCAGTCTTACCAGTCTCCTTGAAGTTTGTGATCCACTGGAAAAGGGAGTAGGTGAAAAGTATAGTGGGAGGGAAGAGAGAGAGAACGCAAAAGTCAAGAAGAAGTAAATGGTAAATGGGTAGGGAAAACTTTTGTGAGCAATAATAAGGATACTAAAGGATTACTAAGAGGTTTAACAAGATTTACTTCTTGAGTAGAACTGAGGAGTACGTAAGTTTCACTACATGAATAATTTGGCTCCAAATCAAAAGCTCTAATCTCATGAAACACCCAATCACAGGGTAGGTGGAAAGCAGAATAAGAAGAAAGACAAACTGGAAGAGAAGCCAAGAGAGGAAGAAACTGGATGTGAGGATGATACAATATTATACAATATATAAAATACGTAGTATATAAAATAAAACAGAATGAAATCAATAGAAGAGAATTAAAGAGAGTTACATACGTACTCAAGAGCATACAGACAAAGAGGTTTGTGGAGGGAGGGAACAAGCTTTTCAGGTCTAAAGGGCCTGACACTCTACAAGGGCCATGGCTGCTTGCCAGCTAAACAAACCAATCTCTTCCCCATCACATTCCATCCCAGGACTCCTTTTTTGATATATTCTTCTCCAATTAATTTCCAATCTCATTTCTTCAACTGTTTCCCAGCTCTTCTGCTGCTTCTAGCAACTGAACCATGTGATCTATCTCCACCAATCCTCTTCTTCCTCACGGTTTCTTGTTTTACTGAAGACCCACGCATCCTAATGAAGTCTAACATTCTAAAATAAATAAATAATAGAATAGGCTTTATTTCAGTATTAATTATCAAATCAAACAATTGAAAACACATTGGTAGAATAACTAAGGTCTTAATAACTCAATAAGCAATTTAACTAATTATTTCCATTCTGTGACATATCTCAAAGAGCGCATACATTTTAACATATCTTAAAAGAAGACCACATGTTACAAAGAATGAAGTGTATGTTCAAATGCAATATTTCCTAGGTTGGATACAACTACCAATCACGAGGCTGATATGAATAAAATATGTGGGTGACACCAACAATCAGATGTACAATTTAAGGTTCAGTCATTTGCATCAAGTGACTTCTGCAATATTTTTTGACTACATGGGAACTCCAATGTGCTTCTGAGTGTACATGAGGGATATTCCACACTACCCAAATATCCACAGCCATAAGATACATGTTCATATGAAGCAGAGTATGAATCGTTACCAGATCCTCTTTCTACAAAAAATATACCCTGATTTTTGTATCCTAAAAATATATTCACAGTTATTTCCATCGGGGAAAAAATACATTGTGAACCCCAACAATTTAGGAAATCAAAATAAACCTTGAAGAAAAACCGCAGTTTTTAATCTTCTGCAGGAAGAGCTGGCATTAATAATATTGTGTGTTAATTCTCTACCCCATAAAATATATTCCTTACTGAAGGAAAAGTCACCCAATGAAGGACCCTTCTTTGTACCCACCACCCTACTGACAAACAGAACATATCATTCTGATGTTGCCGTGGTCTTTGAAAGCGTGTTCCCCACATGTGGTAAACTGTCTGTTGCTCTTCTTATCTGCTCCCTAGTGTAGATGTAGCAATGGAGAAGGAGATGACTTATTCTCTAGAACAGCACTGATACATATTAACAGATCTTCTTCTAGTTTTAAACTTGTGAAAAAAAACTGCTTTTCACTATATTTCATCCAGTGTGAATGTGGTTCAGTTGGTATTGTTGCCACATGATAGTCAAGCAAGGCTTCCCTTAAATGTACCACAAAATGTCTTCCTTTGTACTGTCTTAACACCACAGCACCACTACACTTTTGTGCTATATTCTCCTAGTTCATACTGCATAGAATACCAAAATGGAAATTTACTTCTGAACTCAATCACAGTTCATTAAAGGTTCGGTCTGTCCCTAGTTTGTACCACATTCAAAGCTGCTCAATAGAGTCCACTTTTCCTGAAAGACAGCTTGTTTAGAAGTGACTCTATGCACGCTTTTTGTGTTTCCCTTTTGTTGAACCACATATTGTGGTTTTTGTGTACATCTTTGGTACATTTTGTACACCTTTTAAGTGTACAAAATTTCAGGATCTTCATTACTGAATGCCACAGTTCCTCCAGAATGCCACAGTTGACTTCTGAGTCACTTCCTGTTGTAAAAAAGGACTCTCGTGGGCCTAAAATGACCCAAGGCCCCCAAAACCATAGCAAAATTGCTCCCTCACCCACTAGAGGGCATTTGGGAGCATCTGGTGTAAAAATATTTAATTTTTCTGTATAAGGGTACGGCCCTCCAAGGTCTCTGAGGGGTGAGGCAACGGAGCCCCTTAAACTCCAATAGTTGCTTTCCCATGGGCTATACTATGTAATATAGCAAGGAATTCAAAGAATTAGCACACACATTCAATTTCAAAGCAACTAGACCAGATGTATCAAGAAGCTTTTCATTTTATTTTGGCTATTTAAGAATTCTAGGGGAGGAGCAGGCAACCGGTGGCTGTCCAGTTGCTGCTGGACTGCAACTCTAATTTCTCACCACTAGTTATGCTGTTGTTGTGTATCTTTAATTCATTTCCAGCTTATAGTGACCCTAAGGCAAACCTATCATGAGCTTTTCTGGGGCTGAGAGTGTATGACACATCCAAGGTCACCCAGTGGGTTTCCACAGCCCAAAAGGGAATCAAACTTAGTCTCCAGGGTTGTAGTCCAACACTCTAAACCACTATGCCACCCTGGCACTCACTAGTTACGCTATAGGACAGAGAAGGGAAACTGCAGTTCAACGACACTGGGAAGGGCAAGAATGACCACCCTTGTTCTAGGACCAAACCCACACAAAGTGTTCTGTCAATTAAAATGTTATCAGTGCTGGCCAGTCACAAGTCACTAGAGGAAAGGAGAGTGGTCCTAGGTATTTACGCTTTAAAGCAAATAGAAATTTGATGTTGCTATTTCCATCCAGTGTTTCAGAGACTCCATTTTGACTTCAGACAAATATAAAAGAAGCTTTAACAGCTAATCCTGTGTGTTACTGTGAAGTAACTGAGTATAGTAAAATGGAGCAACAGAATATTTCTTGTAACAGACTGTTAAATAAAACCAAGACAGTCCAAGATGACAGATAACCTTTAACAGACAGGAAAATTCAAGGAAAGGCAAATACTTTAATCACTCACAATCACTGTGTAAAATATCCATATGGTTGCTTTTGAGACACCAGCTCCTACTTAAAAAATTACAAGGCCCATGAAGAATTTTCTTGAGTTGGGAAGGAGTTCATTTCCATTACATTTAATTTTCAAATACACCAAAAATAATAACTCTATATGCTGGATAGATACCACAGAATACTGAAAAGCAGAATGTCTGCTTCAAAATTTAAATCTTTTAATAAACAAGTTAATTGCTCTAATCTAAAGTAACATAGCCTATCAAACAGATTAAAATAAGAACAACCTGTAAGAATTCATAAGAGGCTTTACAGAATACCTGGGGCTTTAGAGTCTGTTAAAAAAATATAATCAAAGAGGGAGCTAGATGTTTTCAGGCAAAGAAGTTCCACAGATGCAGGGGAAACCACTAAAAAGCTCCTGCACCTGGTATAGACTAGGCCACCTCTACAGCAAATCAGTGTTATGACTCAGAAAGATTCATATGTATGTAGGAAGACCTTCAAATAGCCTGGTCCATACTGTTTAAGATTTTATAATTGTAATTTGAACCTGGGTTGCAAATGATATAGCCCACTCCTGAGGAGCTTGGCTTAAACTGATCCTGACTTACAAATGATAACAATGTATAAAGGAATCCTGTAGCTGTAGCACCTTTGAGACTGAGAAAAAGAAATTTCTAGCACAAGCTTTCATGGACTCTAGTCCGTTTAATCAGATAGTAACAACTTCATACTTCAAGAGAGATCTGGGGCACCCTTTATAAAAAGACTGCAACATCTGAATGTGCATTTGGTCTTTGATTTGAACTTTGATTCTTCAGACATTTAGTAGTACTGTACTGTTACCTTGTTGGACACAGTTAAAGCACGTGAGATGGCTATTACACGCTAATGGCAATGGCAGCTAAGTTCTCTATAATTCTAAGATGAGGCAGCCCTTACTTCTGAGAAGCCCTGCCCCTCAACTGACAAGGTTAGGGGCCTCCTTTCCTCCCTGCAGCCCTACTGGATTAGTGGAGAGGATCTTTTGGTATCATGTGCATTCAAACCACTTCAGTATCATTCGTATTTCATTTAAGCACCTTTTTCTTTTGTGGGAGAGAAACACTATGCCCAGTCCCAAAGCTTCTCAGAAATTCTTGGAAAAATGAAATTGCTATCGGGCCAGAAAACGGGGGCTTCCAGAAAACAAAAACAAAAACAAAGCCATATGTACAGAAGCAAAGTTGCCTGCTAGTGCAGATATAGCATGCATTGATCAAATTTTCTTCTTAGTGTGCATTCTCTTTATTTCTCTTAACTGCATTTTAATGGCTTGTTTAAAGCAACTCATCCAGATAGCAATCAGTGGCTCCAAGAAAATATGATCAGTACAGGGAGACTAAAGGACAAAAAGAGATGTGTGAGTGGGGTTCAGAGTATTCCTAAAATCAGACCTGATATTATGACAAAGCCTCTCAGATTAAAATTCTTTTTAAAAAATCACATGTGTTGAAATCATTAGAGGAAGTTCTTCTGTGAATTTCCTTACTGGGAGAAGTCCATTGCACATTTAAAAAAGCCAGGATGTTTTCCGTGGTGGTGCTTCTAAAGGAGATATAAAAGTCACCAGTTTTATATTCCTTTTGGCACCAAGTTTCATTTCCTCAGGCATTTCAAACAACTGTTTTGTGTGTTGCCTATTTTTATACTATATATATAGCACCCTGAGATCCCTTTGAGATGAAGAAACAGTTTATATTTAAATTCACATACACAGAGTTAAAAGAACAGAAAGTGGAAAAATCAAGAATATCAACATGTGTGTGTGTCTGTGGGAAGAAGGCCCAGGCATCATTGGGATAGCAGGCACCCAAGGTCCAAACTACGTCAGAGAAAGGAGAGGGAAAGGAAGTGGGTTGGCACGGTTGCCTCGTACTTCTTTTTTCTCGCCCATCTCCTTCCTTGGTTGTGGAGGGGGCATCAGAGAGAAATCAGGCTGCAATCTGTCCTTAACTGTCCGGGCAGCAGCTTGTGGAAGAGAAGGGGGAGGACCAGAAACAGGTTTTTAAAGGGCTGCATAGCCTGATCGGAAGCACAAAAAGGGAATGTTCCCTGAAACCTTCAAATGTGGAGGACCGACTGTAGTTTATTCTAATAACTGTAGAGTTAAGAACTGATAAAGAGATTACCTAACCAAGTCACCATGAATACCACTGATCACTATAAAGTGGGTTGTCTCAGAGTACAACCAAAGACTTTACTGAGGAAAATAACTAACAGAGAGGAATGTCAGTAACAGCAAATAAAGGCCATTAACCAAGAAACTGCTTCTTAATCCAGTTCCCATTCAGTACGTAATAATTCTGTTCACTTTGGGAGCAGTGGTAAAAACTACATATATACAACTTTGAGCTTAATTTGTAGTTAAAGAAACATATAGTTGCTTTGTCAGCACATAATTTTACACGAACAATGCAACAAGTAGTCTTAACACAGCTGTTTGATCATATGAACTGGCTCACAGTCATGTCTCGTCTCTCCTATTTTTACAGAAACATTCTCCTTAAAAGCACAGTATGGCCCCTAGCATCTAATACGGGATATACCATGAGCCCTCCACTTTTGCAGAGGTTAAGTGTGGAAGACCCCTGTGAAAGTGGGAAAAAATGAATAAAAACAAAAATCATGAATGTCATTTCTTTTTATCCTGAGGACACTTCTCTAGGAATCTCTAGCTCCTCCAAGGCAATTCCATGGCCAACTTCTGGTGGTAGTGGGCTGCTGAGTCATGCTGGAGAACCTAGCAATGCCTAGAGAAGTGTTCTTTCTAGGAATCTCTTGGTCCTCCAGCACAACTCTGGTGAACCAGAAATCACACTGGAGGACCTAGAGATTCCTAAAAGAGAACATATTTTTTCTGTGGCAGGGTGAACAGAGTAAGAATTTTTAAAAATGAATAAATTAAATTAAATAAATAATCCATGAATAATCAAATCCTTGAGTGTCGAACCTGTGAAAGCAGGGAGCTCACCGCACTCAGCTATCCCTAACATAAAAAACCTGACAGTTGAATATCTAGAACCATTTGCTACATTGTATGAAGTAAAAGAAAAAATGGAATATATATTTTGCCATCAAAACAGGCACGCCTCAAATTGGAAGTTTCAAGTGGTACAGAACGATATGTTTGTCCGAACTAAAACTAGTAAAGTATGTTTGTGCATTTTGATCTAATATAGAAATAACTGCTGTCTAGTAACTTCTGGGCCAATTTAAAGTGCTGGTACTTGTCTTTAAAGCTCCAAATGATTTGGGGCCCAAACAGTGTTGTCATTCAAAATAATTAACAACTGTTTCTGTCTCCAGGCTGGGAAGCCCCCTGCCCCCACTGTTCTTCTTCCCTCAGTACACAGAGTTCATTGGCTGATCATGCCTTGCAACTTAGCTGGATCTTGGTGGACCTCTGAGCTCCCTCCTTCTGCTGTTGCTGTATCTTCCTTTGGTCAGTCTTCTTTGCTTTGGTGCTCTCTTCCTTTTCCAAGAAACAGTGCCAGAGGAGAAGGAAAGCACCAAAGGGAAGAAGACTGGCTGAAGGAGTTTGCACTGACAGCAGGGAGAGAGAGAGTCGGATCCAAGTGTTGAGAAGCAGCCATTCAACAACTGGTTTGGACAAACAGCTGAATGTCACCACTGGGCCCACGTAGCTGAAATAGTCATCTCAACCAGTCTGCACATTAAGAGCTTCTGTTAAGGCCTTTCTCCAGTTTTAATCCTTTAAGTTGAGTTCTGCTGGGAGAGACCTTTTTCAACAGCGGTGCCTCAGCAATGGAACACCGTCGCTAAAATGGCTTGCCTTTTCAGCACCAGTTTGCCTTTCCAGCACCAAATTCTCATTCAGCCAAGCATTTTAATTTGCTGTGAACTTTTTCATCATGTCAGAATTTCATCAGAAGTTTTATCATTTTGCAGTGCAATTGACTGTGCATAGCTACAAAATCCTGATAGGATGAAGCATGCTATATAATTCCTTTTAAAGAAATATATAATGTAATGCTTAAAGCAGTATTCATTCAATCCTTGAAAATGAATCTCAACATTATGGCAGTTGTAACAGCTGCTGATTTTCCAGGCCGGAAAATGTCTCAGCTACACAGATGGCCAAACTATTCTGGGTGAACTTCACTACTTGCACCATTCTGCCAAAGAGATTTTTTCTCCCCAAACAGTCATTCATTCACTTGCCATACAATCTCCAAGCAGTTCATACTAAAAACTCATATATACTATAAAAGAGTTTTGAAACAATATAAAATATTTTTAAAATAATAAAGTTTCAGATGTGAGGCTGAATACGAGGTTCAACGACATTCTGTAACCACCTTTAGGTCAAACTGCACATTACTTTAACATTAAGTGATGCTAAAACACAGATTAAGCAGAGGCCATGCCGTAGCAGGACCAGGCAGCAAACTGATCCTTCTTCTCTCCCCATGGCACCCGAACTCACATCACTTGATTTTACTAGACAGTGTGGCATAAACAGTGCAGTACAGTCCTTTTCTTTTCTTCTTCATCTAGAACAGCCACCCTGAGCACCATCAGGTCCTTGTAGATTTGTTGCTCTGTAGATCTCCCTGCTCTGTATTCTAGCTGTTCACATTAACAAAAATCATGTCCCCAACTTCCTCCCAATGGAATAACATTACAACATTCTGGAAGAGTGAAGAATTGGGACTTTCACTGGGATCAAGGCTAGCAAGGGGACGATTAACACCGCCCCCTTCATACAATAATCACATTACATAGCAAGGAGTTGCAACAGACAGCCATGGCAGGGAGTTGCAACAGATAGGCAGGCCATGAGGTCCCTTCCAACTCTATGATTCTGTTAACATAGTCCTGCTTCTGATCATTTCTTTCATCAGCTGCTGTTTGCCATTTTTGTAAAAAATATGTGTGCGCGCACGTGCACCTTCAAGTTGCCTGTTCACTTACAGTGACCCCATGAATTTCACACAGTTTTCTTAAGCAAGGAATACTCAGAGGTGGTTTGGCATTTCCTTCCTCTGAAATATAGCCTACAGCACCTGCTTCTAAGATCAGACAGGGGCTCGTTCCTTTAGGGTATTTAGGTCCTATAGTGAAATTATATCTTTAACTCCACCAGACGGTTTGGCCCTTAGGAGCCTCCTCAGGGGAGAGAACTTGCTAGCACTACAGGAGTTTCTGACAACAGATATGTTGAAAGGATAAATGAGTATCTTAATACCATCATGAAACCTGATTATTTTCAGACACAATTACCTGGGAGTAAGACTCACTGAACTCAGTGGGTCTTGATTTTATGCAGAAACATACAGGATTGTGTTGTCAATCAGCATGCCTCTTTTTATTCGCTGAACTGCAGAATTCATCAGCGTTCTTGTACTGAATGGCACAGTTTCCTTCCTTTAAGCGGTTTATTATCTCAGATACGTGCTGTACATCAGAGCCCCTGGCCAACAGCATTGATGATAGAATGCCAACTGTCCTACAAATTAAGTCCGCTTAAGCTCTCTCTGCATTTGTGACCAAAGGGAAGCCTTTTATCAAGCACAAGGCCACAGGCAGGGTCACCTGGGCGTAGACAGTTTGTTCTGTTTACATATCCAGGCCCTCTGAAGTACATCTAACGACCACTATCTTTTGACAGGTCATTGCCAGATATCCGGACTGAAAAGCCATGTCACTTAGGAGTCTTATTTAGTACCTGCCTTAGGATTAAACTAGACACTACAGACAGATGTTTGTGGCTTTCTCTTTTCCCTCCACCTTCTTAAAAATTGAAAAACATTTTCAAAGAGGTAGAAGTCTTATTGGAGGAGGAATACCACCAATTTTTTTTCCTAGCCAACCCTTTCACCAATTGCTTTTTGGTGGAGGAACAAGAAGAATTCATTTTGATCAAGAATCAAAATAATGACTGATGGAAAAAGAAGAGGAGGGGGTTGTGGATTAAGCTGGGAGAAAGTTATAGGCAACTGAGTGTAATGCTTGAATATGTGTTAGCTAACAGTAAAATAAACCAGAAAATTCCAGAGAAAAACAAGAGCAGAGCTGCATACCAGGATTGTGTCAAACTATTACTTCTGCTTCTGAAGTTCATTAAGTATCGATATGACAGTGAAGACTTAGTTGTAGGGACTGAGGTGATGAATGAATCTGAAACAAAGCAGAGCAAATCAGATCAAGATTACCCTTTGTAGTTTCAGGGCTAGGTCCTATGGTAAACACAACCCCTAACCAGGCAATTTAGAACAATTTGTGCAGTACTATTCACTGATATTTAATGTCACTTACCATCACTGCCCCTTTCAAATACTGCTTGTATTTTCCTCTTGCCTTTTAGTTTACTAAATTACTAGATTAGATTACTAATGTGGTGAGAAGTCCTGAAAAAGAACGAAGAACTTCAATTCATGTTTAGTTCCTAGAAAAGGGACTGAGAAATTGATTCTGTAAGTGTACTTTAGTTGGGAATAGTAAGCGTATTTAGCCTCAAGGTTTCCCAAACTGGTGCCCTCCAGATGTCATGGATTACACCTCTCTTTACTTCTAGCCAATATGAGCTCATACATCATGAAGGCACTCCAGTGTATCAAAGGTACTAGTGTTTGAAAGTTTGAAAGAGAATGCTGTATTAGGGTCACTTAAATATATCTATAATTGATATAATCTAAGAAGGTTGTTCTAAAGCCTGGTAGTAGCAGGGAAGGGGAGCTAGAAGAGTGCAGATATTTCCCTGATTTGTTTACTGCTTTTACCATTTAAGGAAACAGCAGAGGCTGGTGGTGCTGATACCAGCAGAACAGAGGATACACTCTGGATTTTAATACAAACATCAAATGAGACTATCCGGGGTGCTGAAAGCTATCCCTAGAACCAGCTCAGTACCTTGGACAGCTCCTTCCAAGTTCACCGCTCCAACTGACATTGGAGCTATCAGCCTCCACTGTAAGCAAGTCCACACGATAACAAACAGCTACATAGTCACTCTCACTATACACCCTGCCTCCAGTCACACTGGCTGAGGAAGCTGTGGCAAGAATATCACATATCCATCTTCTTATCAGGGATCTTGTACAGAGCAACATCAGATCCTGGACCTATCTAAGATAACACAACTGTTTCAACAGTTAAGACTGAACATAGCCTGCATGGATTTAACACATGGGGAGTAACTGCGGATGACTATGAGGCCACACTGCCCCCCTAGGAGACCTTGGACGACCATGCTTGCTCCCACAAAACCAAACCAAAAAGTGATCCCAGATCTGTTGGTTCTTCTTTTTGTGCCACGTGGCTCCACCTCTACATGCACAGGAAAACTTCAGCCATTATAAGAAGAAATACTTTAATCTGAGGTCCTTTCACACGACACCACTACTATGATTCCACTTTCTTTAACTGCCATGCTTCCATCTTATGGGATGCTATGACTGGTAGTTTATGGAGAGGCATTTAGAATTTGTAGCCAGGGAGCCCTCTGGTACCTCTGACCAAACTACAAACCTCAGGCTTCCACAGGATGATGCTATGGCACTTCAAGTGGAATCACAGTGCTATAACTGTGCAGTGTGAAATGGCCCTTTCTTTGACTTGCCTAAGTTTACAGTGTTCTCTCTTTTCAAATATACAAAGGTTTTGAATGATTATTCCTCATTAACTATTCTATATATAGTAGCTTTTCTGAGACTATTCCAAACTATTAGATTTCTGTCGTACCTAAGCATTACATGCTAGGAGAGCTCTGGTGGATGACTCAGTTCCTGCTAACCTTTGAACTATGTTCTCGAGTTATACCCAGGCCCGAGTTTAAGTTGAGGAGAGAGAAAGAGATTGAGTGAAAAATCAGCAACTTGGCTCTGTTACTAGGGCTACAAGGGTTACTTATGGGCAGTTGAGTGACTTCAGGCTGTATTGTTTCCTCAGAAAGATTATGGAGCAAAAGGTATCCCAAATTTCAAAAGAAGGTGCCCAGTATTTAGCAGGACTGAGTTTCCTCATAGGCAATGGCCCATGTAATGACTTCTTGTTGCTATCACATTATTGACTGAAAGAACTAAGATGGCAAGGAGTTCAAGGACCACCATTATAAAATTCAGGACAAGAAACCCTTTGGGAAAGGCCTAAATTTGCCCACAAATGGAGGTGGAAATGCCTGACTAAAGTCATTTTACGAAGCTCTGTGTCTTGTAGCTTACTGCTGTTGCTTTCAAAAATAGGATATCAGCAAAGAAATATTTAATGGGTCATTTATGAGATAGCTAAATACTATGTCTGTGTACACATGCTCATGTGATATCCAGCATGCTACAGCCATTTCTAGGATTACAGCTAGCTCAAACATTCTGCTGCCTGAGGCAGAGTGACAAACAATGGCCTCCTCTGAAAGGTCAAGTTGCACACTGCTCAAACCCAGATAATTCATTTCAGCCTTAAAATCCCACAAATGCCAGTCCCTATAAGCAAATTACAACAGTAACATATTAAATAACATTTTGCTGCCCTTTTGTGACATCTCAAGTCAGCTGTCTGAGGAAGCTGCGTCACTCTACCCAACGGAAGAGCCAGATGGGTTTTCCTTTGTTTATCTGCTACTATAGAAAAGTGATTATTATACATCATAAGAGACAGAAGGTAGAAAGGCAACGTCACTCATTGCCATTTGTTACAAATCAGTAACAGTTATATACACTGCATATATAAAAGTATGATTTGATGTAAAAATTATGATTCATGCTAGAGTATGGTTTCTTCTATGCCATCCTGGGATTTTCTTCTCTGATATACCATCACGAATGCACAAATTGCTATACATAAACCTGTAGTTTTGGTCAATAATTCTGACCTCAGCTTCTCTTTAAAATCCAGTTTTAAAAAAATCCAGTTAACGAGAACAGGGCAGTTACTTCTGCCCCTGAATATATCAGCCATCCTTGGTAGAAGTAACATAGATGACAGATTCCATTTTGGTTTACTTTGGGGATCAAATAATTATAATTGCGATAACATCTAAAATTTATAAATACCTGGCTGGTGGTTTTCATGTATTTAAGAAAAATAACATTCTGAAACATGGTTTTAGACAAAGACCTCATTTTTAAAAACATGAGAATCAGAGAATTACCACCCCTTCCTGCCAGTTGCAGATGCTGGACCATCAGATATACACCAGACAAGATGTATACAGCCACCATGTCCGTAGCCCTGGCTGTTCTCATCACCTCGCCATACACTACTGCGGCCTTTTGCAATTTGGCACCATCCAAGATGTGCTGATGTAAATACCACCAACCCTAGCTTTCTGGCTGGGGATGATGGCAGCTATAGTCTAGCATATCTGGAGGCAGCCCCACTGGAAAAGGCTGAGGAGTTAAGAATCCAGTTCATATTGTCAGCTGTAACCACACCCAACCAGCTTTAGCAAACTATGATGGTCAACAATAACATACATGTTTAAATATTACATAATTTCTTTATACTTGGCTACCAGACAATAACTCACAGATACTGAAAGCCAGACATGTTGGCCAATTCCACTTAAAAGGTCTGGATTTCAGGTAATAAAAAGTTCTGTTTCTGGCAGTTTAGCTGCAATGGTCCATCCAAATATACCAGTTATTCCATGATCATGCAGTCAGTAAGAAATGAAGATGTCTGTTTAACCTCTCTTTGCAAAAGGTAGATGGAGTCCATGCCAAATGGCAGAAGAGATATACTTGCCTCAGATCCCCTTCAACTGACCCCCCTCCCTCATTCAGCAATTCAACTGCATCGTACACTGTAGACAACAGCACTACAACCATGGCTGCAATGTTTTGCATGACAAGAGGGGCTATTGTATTCATAAACTTTTGGCTGTAACAGCAGATTGCCAGGATGCTCCTTTTAAAAATCAGAAACAAGACTCTGCAGTAAGAAACATCCTCAGAGAAAAGGAAAATAAAAGGCTCAGAAAGCTATAAAATCAACCAGCGTGGAAATTAATAAAAAGAGCAGCAACAGAGAGGGAAGCAATTTATATTGGACACATCTTCCATTTTGCTGTCACCCTCGCAGCAGTGGCACTCTCCCTGAATGCAAAACAAGGAAGAACTGGATTCAAGAGATGGAGAAAGAAGACAAGGAATCCCACAGAATGCTGGCCAAGCCAGCATTTACTATTTCATCCCCTGCCAGTCTATCGGGGGGCTGTTATATCACAGCCTTCCATAAGGACATGGCACAAAAGAGACTTTTCACATTCACAAAACAGAGCCAGATTATCTCTTAATTGGCTAGCCTTATGTGCAAATGAGAAGACAAGTAAAGCCCTCTTCTTTTCAGATCTAACAGGAGAGTATGAACAAAATAGATTCTCCACACTTACTGAGACAGAGAAGAGAGAGAGAAATACAGCTGGAGAGGGAGGGTGGAAAGATGATAATGTTCCCTTGCTAATAAACTGCTCACGTCTCTAAAAATCAAAGGCATCTCTTCAGAGGATGTGACTTTAAAAATCCATGAATAGCTCCTTTATCATTACTGGGGTACAACAGTGTGTTTGGGGCACTTTAGTATTTTTTTCTGTTAAACAAGTCTCAAAAACCTCACTCTCTGAAATGAATTGCTGGAGACAGATTCACCAGTCACAAGGTCAAGGAAGATCTTTATCAAGGTGTTCCTAGGAGACGGAAAACAGGAGACAAACCTACCCACTAGTTCCCCTTACAGAGTTCAGCTGCACAGACGTATTAGAGCACTGTCCTTTACACAAAGGAAGGAACAGTATGCCATGACAGGCAGATACATGAACAGTTAAGATTTATGTAGCTCACAGACTAGAGTGCAGTTACAGAGGAAAACAGCTACACATAAAGAGCAAAGAAGCATTCTTTGCTCTTGGAAATAACAGGATGACTAGAATACACCTCAGAAATGCATCCCAGAAATCTGTGCCATACTAGAGTTCTGCAGCAGACATTCTCAGGGTCCACTGGCAAGCAGAGCTATGTACAAGATTTCCCCGAGAGCAGACACCTTATTAAACTGCAGTGCAGCAGCCTTGCTCCCGTTGGTCTGTGACGTCATCACAGCAGACAGTACAATCAGAACATGTTGGCCAAAAAAGGGCTAAAATACTCCCATCAGTGGGGCTAAACTGGAATCTCTATGGATGAAAACTTCCACAAGCTCCACCACTTCTTCAGTTTCTCATGTCCAGCTCTCATAGGAAGGATTGCAGGTAGGAGCTTACCAACTACTCCCCCACAATCAATCAATCAATCAATTCTTTGTACACTAAGACTTTTCCACCAGGGAGGAGAAGGCTAGGCTAGGCTACTTCTTCCCAATGCCGCATTTTCAGTGTGGAAGAAATTCTACTGTCAATAGATGTCCTTCCAACAGCTGTATAGCCCAGACACAGGTTGACCATTCCTTCTTTGCAAACAGAGTAAAAACATTTTTAAACATACGCATCCATTTTGGAAGATAAATATTATCCCAACTAAAGCCTAGAAAAAAACATTTTTGGATTACCACTCCCAGAATCCCTTGGCCAGTACTGTCAGTAGTCATATCCTGAAAACAGTAATCCAAAAAAGTAACTATACTAAGCTGTGATCCAATCTGCCCACCCAGTTTTCTATATACATCTTAAAGCTGAACTGTGCACTAGAAAATAGCACACTTGGACTCCAGGTGAGGAGGGAATGGCATGGCAACAGTTATCGTGAGTCACAAAAAAAGTACAAAAGTCTATAAGAAACAGAGCTTTCTTCCTTCTCAGTGTTAAGTGGCAGTAAGAAATAAATACTCTTCTCGCACAAAACAGTGGTTGGTTTTTATTGCAATCAAACTTTAATTTCTGCTCGGTGATTAACAGTACTGTCTGGAACAAGCAGAGACTGAACTAAACAAGTAATCCAGCTATTGCAAGAGCCCCTTTGCTCTCCAGCTTCCCCATTATTTTATTTTATCCCCACGATTTAATTAAAAATTCCATGACTCCTCTGTTTGGTAGGGCAGGGTGAGAACTGTTCATGGGCCAAAATTCAGACAAGCTTTGATCTTACTTACTTGGAAACTAAGCAGAAATGATCTGCTTACTCCTGTAGGGAACCTTAAGACAGATGACTCAAATCTGCTTTCTGAGTTCACTACAAATGTTAAATTTCCCTCCAGTGCTCCAGGGCGATCCTTGTTTGTGATAGATATTGGTCTTTTAATTCAGCAATAAGTTGATCACTGTTGGCTGCTGATGTTGTCCACTATCATACAAAAGGGACACTAAGTAATTTCTCAAAACCATCAGAGGGGGAAAAAGCTCAGCAACGCTCAATAAGGCTTCAGAGGCTACAAGGAACAGCTAAGTATGATTATATCTGGTGAGAGGCAGAACTTGGAAAAGTTACTCTTTTGGATGCTCATGCCTAGAACCCTCTAGCCAGCATGGCCACTGGTCACAGTAGCTGGAAGACTCTTGAAGTTGTTCTCCAGCTAAGGACAACCACTCTGGCCAGGTGTGCAGAGAACTACAAGAGGGAGATACTTGTTGCCTTTAAGCAGAATGAAGCACAGCTGGTGAGATGAGGGAGGAAAGTAATATTTGTCCACAGTGACAAAGGGAGACATGCTGCAGCATATGAGGGAGACAGTGGGACTGAGCTGTAGAAATGCACCTTTGTTCAATGGCCAGAGAGCCATGGACACCAAGTAGGGAGTGCTGGTGGCCCTCCACCATCTTTACATCAGCCAAAAGACAACCCAACAATGTTCTTGCTGCACTTTCACATCTCAGTACCCACTGGCAACACAGGCTCCTTCTCCCTCTTGGTCTCATCTGAGTGGCTGCAAAAGAGTAGCACTCCCACCTCACCTTACTAGTTGTGTCTCCTGCTGAACTGGGAAACTAACTGGCAGCTTTTAGATTTTTGTCTGTCTACAAACCCAAAGACAGATCTTTGTTATCCCTCAGAGATCCCTGCTCTTCCTATGGTTGTCAGAGACAAAATAAGCAACACATCTGTTGAGCTGTATCACTTGTCAGAGAATTCGGCATTTCATAATGCAAAATATTTGGCTGGGCTAGCCTCTGAAGCACAGCTTTTGCCAAGAGCTGTGCAGTTATCCAAATCGAGTGACCCTATGGATGAACTCTTCTGAGTGTGAAGAAGCTCCTAAGGTAATTTTTGTACATCTGACAAAGGCTCTGCCCTGTAGGTAAATACCATCCAGCTGTCATCACTATGTGTGGTTATGATGTCTCAGGGAGCTTAATGATAATCACTTATAGAAAGCAAGGGGAAAATGAGTTGTGTGACCTTTGTCATCCCATATCCTGTAGGTCAGCATTATTTAAGACAACTGGGACAAGGCGGAACTGAACGTTAGGCCTGCCAGATGAACAGATGGATGGATAAAAGCCAGCACAATACATCTTCCTGCTTTCCCTTCCATAGAGGCGAATGACATTCAAACCCATATTTCCTCAGATAGGTAGGAAAAGTAATGCAGATTTTCACTAGCCGTTCCATTTATGTAGAGCCATGCAGTGCTTCATCCCATTATTTTAATGTTACATGGAAGCATGTAAATGAAGGAGAGCATCATTAAAGAGGCAAGCAGTATAATGACTTCTAGACTTGTGTTACAACTCATACCAAAAGTGGGCATAATCAATTTGTTTTTTATTGTCAAACGTTTCAAATGAGTTGACCTTTTAATCAGAATGTTCTGGTAAAACTGCACATTGTATCCAGCAATATATATCTTTTCTCCATTTTCTTTCTGTCCTTATTTAAAAAGAAAGTGATACTGGCCTCAGAAAATGTGAGATTCAGAGACAGGTAGAGAGGACAGAGTGGATACTGCTAAATCCCTTTCCCTGGTTGTATTTCCACCTCAGAATTGAAAGCTCAGACCACCTTCTGCTGTGCACAAGGAAAGATCCATTGTATATATCCTCACGTGACGACAAGCCACAGTTTGCATTAACCATTGTTTCTTGCTTAAGTCAAGAGCTACATGGCACACAGCCAAATAAATCATGGCTTGTCTTCTCCATCTCTGGTTTGTTTACCTTCTGCCTCTGTTTTTTCCTTTTCTTCAACTCTCCCTGTAGGATGGGCAGCTGGTGAAATAAACTAGGCACCAGCCATATCTAACAGTTAAGGCATCACAGCAAGTTATGGTTTTGAGAAACCAGACTTCAAGAGTCAATAAACCATGGTATTTTTATGGTTGATTAGAAAACCATGGCGTTTTGGAAGAGATGGGTTTGCACATCACATCCAAAAAACAAAACCAAAAACAAAACCTCACCACCAAGGCTTGTCATTATGTGCGAATGTAGCTACCATGGTGTGAAAAACAGCTGGGGTCATTCACAGAAGAAAAATAAGAGGGAAAGAGTTAGGGAACTTCACTCTTAGTCTCTGCTGGTTCTTGGTGAAATTAAAAGAGTTATGGTTGCTTTAAGAAAGAAAGAGACTGATGCACATGGCTGTGTGTCCAGTGAGTAATCTGGTCTGCAGAAGCTAAATCTCCTACTACCAAGTAAGATGCTTAATTACTTCTTGGCAAGAAAAGTCACTAACAGTCCTGCTGGGATCTTGGAAAACAAATAATTCCAGCTGAGATGGGGTTCAGCCACTGAGTCTGGACCAGATATAAAGAACCAGAGACTGCCTGATCCCTTGAGGGCATTATGAAAAGCAAAACGTAGCACTACTTTGTATTTGCTAGGAAGTTGGCTGGTGCTTTGGGTTTAGCATAGCTACACCCAAAATGTAACAGAGGTGTAAGACGACTGTCCATTGTCACATGCAATCCACTTATAAACTCACAACAGGGCAATTACAACTTTGTGGAGAGTCAGGTGTCTGTGGCATTCAGCCATGTAATGAAACAATATTCATTATACCATGTTAGTTCAGAGGTTTGCATGTGTCTCTTCCAGACTTTAGATCTTCATATGAGAGAATTTAGTATGGGCTATTATTCTGTCATTGGAGGAGAAGGCCTAACAAACTTCATCCATGTAAAGAATGCACCAGAGAAACAGGGAAGCTCAGTCATGTCCAGGTGACAACTCCATGCACTCCTTCTTAGGCACTAAACTCAAACAGTGCAAATACAGAGGGTATCCTGGTGGTTTCCAAGCCTAGTCTATAGAATGAACAATCTCTGGGAGATGAACTGCCGAGGGATCAGCACAAACTGAATACATTTTCACACTGAAAGAGTTTCCTCAAACCTTGAAATCAGAAAGCTATGCCGATCTTAGCACAATCCAATAGGACCACAGAGTGGGCAACTTGTGCACTTTAGATGTTTGCTGGACTATAACTCCCAACATTTCTCACCACTAATAATGCAAGTCAGGGAACTGCAGTCCAGCAACATGAGTGGTGTCCACATATCTCCCCCTCTGCCATATATTTTGAAGAGCTACAGAACACTTTCTGACTAACTTTTACTCTTATGGCTAAATCTACAAGAGGTAATTTGCACAGATTTTGTTTTTCCTGAATGTGGACTATTGCTCTCTCTGTATGTTTTAGTTTTGCAGTTAAGGTCTTACCCACATGAAGAGGCATCTCCTTTCACCTCACCTCTTCCTCCTCCATCTTTCTTTATAAAGATTGTCCAGTATCCATGATTACTGCAGACATGCTGTATGGTGGTCTTCTTTCATGTGTTAATCCCAGAGGACAGATAATTAAAACTCCCCCCATGGCTTAAGTCCCTTCAGCAAGTCTACCTTTGATCTATCAGTCAAAAAGATCCCCAGTGTCAGGACTGCAGGTGAGCTGCTCTGCTTTGACTCTCATTGATGGTAGATTCACTGGAACAGAAGCCAGAGATAGACTGGAGGCAGATTAAATATTCATGAGGAAACCAGCAGACTGGACCCGCAGACTCATGTGAAGAAGTGGCTACACCTCAAAAACAGTTAACACCCCAGAGTTACATTCTCAGACTACAATGTTTTCCCTTCTCCACTACCTAGCACGAGTATCCTGCATTTTCTCTTCTTTTTGAAAGTTTCTGGTTCTTATCTTGGTTATGCTGTGGCCTCCTCATTTTGGAAAGACTTGATCCTATCCCAACATGATGCATTCAATATATGACTGAAAGAAAGGCACCAAAGGCAATTTGAACCCCATTAAGACTGCTCTACAGTATTGCAAACATATACAGTGGCCCCCCCACTTTTGCGAGGGTTCGAGGCACAGAATCCTCGGCATAGTGGAAAAACCACGAATAACTCCTTCCCTCCTCAATCCCCTTCCCATTGCCTTCCAGGGCTCCCCACTCCCTTTCCTTTGGGGTGGGGGAGCTCAGGAGGGGAGAAGAAAAGCTCACACAGGCCTTCTCCCCCACATTCCCTTGCCTACTGCCCTGGCATGAGTTTTCAGCACTGGGACCAGAGGGAAGGGAATGGGAGGGGGAGCTCGGGAGGGAAGAAGGAAGGTGCATGTGTATCCCCCCCATTTCCTTGACTTTTGTCTACGAACTTGCCTTCCTTCTCTTCACCTGGCAAAATACAAGCGAATGAGAGGAGGAGAATGGTGGGAGGAAGGTATGCGTGTGCCTCATGAACAACTAAATTTGCAAAGGTCAAGCCCATGAATGTGGAGGGAAGACTGTACTGATGCTTGCTGTGTCCATATTCAAAGTCCGACTATAAGTAGCTCAGTCCAATCTGCCCAATAAAGTGGATTCAGGTCCATGTAAACTTCTGCCATAATTAAGTATGTGCACTAATAACACTGCAGATATAAATAAGTAAACAAGACTCTTTGCTGGTTTTGCTGCAACAGACTAACACAGGCGCCCTTCTGGAACTTGACACCATTTATCTTAACTAAGGACTAGTTTATATTTTCAGTAGCACCAAGCATCCTAGACTTCACTTGGAGCAGTTGTAAATGCATAAGAGCAATTTGCAACTATTTAGATATTGTTAGAGCCACCTCTCCCGTCAGCCCTCATCACTGGCTAGGGCCAACAACATCCAGAAAGGCATAAAAAACCCATCCCTGGTTGAATCATCAAGATGCAAGTATTTAGCATGCACTGGACACAGCAATAGCTCTAAGAGGAAAGTTACTCTTAGTGCTCTTCAGAAACGATACATTAACTACACTCTTTCTGTGGCTCAGTCCTTAAACCTTCATGATAACTGAAACAATGCTTAATCTTACAATCCTAATGCACATTTACCCTTGAATAAGCAGCACTGAACACAGCTGCACTTTATGCCAAAGTCACTTACATCATTTCAATACAGGTTGGTATAATTGCATTTACTAATATTCACCCCTTATTACCATGTTTGCCCACTTCAGGAAAGGGTTTTTTGCTTAAAAAACTCCACGAAACCCTCTGTGCATCGATGGCACTGTATGTACACAATTTGCCCCTATATAGATTTATAACCCAAAGAGAATGAAAATTTATTATGCCACAAACAGCCTGCAACTAAGTAAGCTTTTTCTCAGTAGTCAGCCCCACTAATGTTATAATGAGACACTGTTGCTGTTGCTGTGTGCCTTCAAGCTGTTTCCAATTTACTGTGACCCTAAGATGAATCTATCACTGGGTTTTCTGGGGGCTGAGAGCGTGTGATGTGCCCCTGGTCACCTAATAGGCTTCTACGGATGAGCAGGGAATCGAACTCTGGTTTCCAGAGTTATAGTCCAACACTGAAACCACTATGCCACATTAAGACTTACCTTCTAATAAATATACTTATTTTTGCAGCCTTTGGTTACAATGATACTCATGCCCATGCATGTGTTTGCTGAGGAGAAAATCCACTAGGCTTAGTGGGATTTATGAGTACAATCCTGTACATGTCTTCTCACAGGTAGGCCACAGTGGGTTCAATGACATTTCCTCCAGGTAGGTATGTACAGGGTTGCAGCATTATATCTTAGTAAGTGAATAAGTCCCTATCACTTCAGCTAACTGTGTATATAACTGCAGCTTTGTTATTTATAAGTAGATTTTTTTTGACCCACAGATAGCTGTATTATTTAAAAATTATTTTGGAGAACAGTATAAAACTGCTATCCATAGCAGTATCAATTTAGTTGTCACTGCAATGAATATCAATCTTGGTTCTCCACCTACTGTGAAATCATGTTCCAAAACATTGTTCTTTTGTCAAAGAGCATTATCCAGTGGTAAATCTAAAAATGTACTGCCCAGGGGAAAATCAGTTTGGGAGTTTAATCCCTCAAGCAACAAATTTCAGATGGTCACTTGAGATACCATTCAGTTTTGAATGAATTTATATTCATCAAATTAAAAGGAGTTTATTTTGCTACTGAGCACTTAAATGCCTAGAATATATGAACTGGGTGTGATGTTCAAACAGGGATGTTCAGCATATTAACAAGTTTTCTCACAGTTGACAAAGAAGGGTATTTCAATATATATAGACATTCTGTCACAAAAGGCAAAGCCCTGTCAACCAAAGTGAGGGGCTTTCCCCTCCTCGCACAAAATACTTACGGGGAAAAATCACGACAGTTTTTGCAAAAAAAAAAAAAAGGTCCTGAAATGCAAAAATGCCGAAAGAGGAGGAAGAGGAAAGTAAGAAAGAAGAAGAAGAAGAAATGTACAGGAATTTTTGTAATCATGCCCAGGGGGAGAAAATTTCTGAAATTTTTCATTTTTACCTACAAGAATCAATCAGGTGGATTTTCAGGACATACCTGAATTACACCTGATGCATATAATGTTTGCATGAGATCCTACACACAGAGGTGTATTTGAGAGATATTCTTGGCAGCAAATGTGCCAAGCATTTGCAATACACATACTATACTGTACATACTATACTGTACAAACTGTTAACAATAGTGGATTTTAGAGTCTGTTTGGTGGCCATTGTCCAACTGTCAGCATTCAGGTTTCTTGCAGACCTGTATTCCCCAAAATGGGATGAACACCACGCAGAATGTACATGAAGAACTTGAGCTGGGTACAAAAACTTTAACTCTACAAGTTAGCACAGCTACTGAGAAAATTCATCTCTTAACTGCAAAGAAAACTGGGAGAAAGTGCAGTGTCGATTGGAGGAGGGGCCAATCTGGTCCCTCTCCAAAGACACCACTGCAAGGATAGAGTATTGCCTCCATCACTGTCCGAAGGTCTACATTTTCCTATTAGCAGCAGAGACAGCAGCACAGCAAGAACGTACAAGGCCAGCTCATCAGGCAAGGTGAGATGGTTTGACTCAGACACAGAACTGGGGATACACATAAACAGCTGTAAATTGCCTATTGTTTTATTAGTCATGTATTCTCAAATCACAGGAAGGATCTTGATGTTTTGCTACTGGCACCAGGATGCCTTGTGACATCTCTAGGGATGAACTCTCCTTCTCTGGTCTGTTACTTCCACATTTCTGGGTAGGTGGGTGGGCTTCCTTTTTATTATTCTATGTCCAGCTTTAATTTTTGTACACATATGTAGTTTTTTCCAGCATGTTTTTTCCTGGCCTTTATCCTTTCTCTCCCCCATTTTGCCTTCTTCTATCTCACCTAAAGTTACCAGATTAAGACCCTAGAGCATTTCTTCACTTTCAGTGCTTCAACAGATGAGTCTTCTTTTTTAAGAGAGGGAATAAAGCTATTCAGACTTCAAATATGCTCATGCTGCATCACCTAGAAGAAGCCATGCTACAGCACTGAAATGTGTATGAAACTGTTATCCATTCTCTAATATAACAGCCACCATCACCTTCTCCTCCTCCTCCTCCTCCTGTTTTTAATACAGAAGCTCTAGAGTCATGAACAGACTATTTGTTATTCTGTGCCAATACAACTGCACCGGCATCTCAGTTTCCAACAACATCTCAAGGTAATCCCAGCCTGGGTTCCAGCTTTCCTGTGGGGCTGAAATGGCCACTGTCGAAAAGAAAATGATTTGGCAAAGACTTTTAGACTGTGGACAGATGATGCATGTGGTGATGCTGAAGCTTAGCAAGGCATTCAATACTATTGAACATGGACTGCTGTCTCAGCAGCTGAGGGATGTTGTGGGTGGCAGAAGGGGAGGTGGAGAGAGACTTCAGCTGCCAAAGCCATATGTGCAAGATCAGAGGCAATCAGTGGTGATGGATAGTTAGTCACTGTACCCAAGGGATTTAAAATGTGGCATCCCTTGGAGCTGCAATCTGTGTATCATTCTGTAGACACTGAATACAGAGCCCTTGAGGGAAATCACTGGTAAGAATAGGAATCTGATTTGAGGATGCACAGTATTTGTTCAGTAGATCCTAGCAGCTCTTCCTGTTCCAGAGGAATGCCAGATGTACGTAACTGGCTATTTTACATGCAACACAGTACAGTGTGATGACACTAATAGCAAAATGAGGGAAAGAAGCCTTTGTTTCCTGCGGCCACTGGCCTGCTTTGTGTGCTCCAACTGAAGGTGGTTGATTAAAGAATGTTCTTGAGTGGGATTTCTGACCTCTTGTGTCTTGCAAACGTAAGCCACCTCTAAACAGCAACATTTGTCCTTCTAAACATGCAATTGCAAAAGTGTTTTTTTTTCTTTTAGAGTATGCAGGGGTTCTGTTTTACTGATTGATATGACAGAATACCACACTGATCACAGCCCTACCACTTTTCAGAGAAGAACACATGAAAAGCACACACGACAAGTCGAAGTACAAACTGTGGCAATTCTGATTAAGAAGGCACTTCACAAGGGGCAGAAAGACCTTTTTGAGGGTCACTGCCAATACTGGATTACGTGTACCTGCACCATAATGTGCAATGTGGCTGAGACCTGGTGCTTAAAACTCACAGGGCTATGTCACAGGCATATTCACTTGGGCACCTATACTTTATGTCAAGCCTCACCACAAGATAACGTTTCACAATAGTACCTTCGTAGATCTTGAAATAAATAAATAAAATAAAAAAGGGAAGAGCTGCAACTACCTCTGAATATTCCCAGAAGAGGAACTCTTGGAGATTGCTGCAGCTTTCACTAGAAACAGATCTGCTAAGTTTTGTTTTCTCTGCCACCCAGGTTTTGCAAAGTTTGGTAAACACTGACCAAAACCAAAATGAAATGAAATTCTCACCTGTCTCTGTGGCACCCTGAGCTCTGGCCTGAATGGGTACGAAGCAAACCTGGGCAATCCACAGCCATCCAGCAGTTGAACTACAGCTCTCACTGTCCCTCATTTGGCATTCTGGCTGTGGATAATGAGAGCTGGAGGTCAACAACAGATGGAGTGCCATACTTTCCTCATATCTGGTGTAAATAGCCAACACTACTTACAGGTTTAGTTTTAAGCAGAGGAATGGATTACTTGGTCCTCTGGATGCTTCAGACCACAGTTATAACATTATCATTGGCTATGCTGGCTAGAGCCTCTGGGAATGGAAATCCAGAACAGCTAAAGGGCCAAAGGTTCCCTACCTCAAGGTTTCAGTTACATATGAGATGCCATTAATTTCAAAGAACTCCCCTCACTTATTTTGAAATCAAGCTAGGCTAACCACTGTGTGATCGGCATCTTGTTTTTCAGTGGCTAAGATACGAGCTCCCACTATTTCCAAACATAAAAAGTACAAGACAGCATTTGGCAAAGGAACCTCTTGGTGCCTCAGCTAGTGGTCCCAGCCTGCCTAGAAGGGCACTGTGGAAAACTCTGGGCTTATTAAATTTAATGAGAGACTCAACTGCTTCTTAAATAATTTACTACTTATCATCAGCTGCCACAGTGGTAATAAGAGCGCAGCAAGACATCACTTGAAGAAACGATTGTGTGCTGTCTTCTGTCCAAAACTAACTTGTCATGAAAAGTTAAAAAAAAAGAAGCTAACATTTAATGTATCAACAGCCATGCATAGTCATAACAACAGACCAGTTTTTCAATGGGCATGTCACTATATACAAACAGGAATGTTTGGCCTAGTAATTCTCAGGAAACAACAGCATGACAAACTTCATATTCCTTCTAATGACGATTCCTTCTCCCAGGAAATACCAGAGACAGCAGTTCTGCAATGGCTGGACAGGTTAACAGAGAACGTTTAGTATTCACAGCTGACCCTGATACAGAGCTTACTGGAGCCTGCAATTGGAAAGAAATACTATACTTACAGAACGGGCAGTGTGAAATTCACTTTTATAAATGCGACGGTACTGTGAAACCATTTCTCCTGTCAATTATACTCTTTCTTTACTGTGCTGAAGTTGGTTTGATTAATCGTTTTTAGACTCTCCTTTTTACCCCTCCCTCATATTAATCCTCATCCAGGCAGATTTTTTTCCCCCTCGCATTACTTAATCTGGATATTTTCAGACTGAAAAGAGAAATTCAATCCACTGTGAGCTATAAAAATGCCCTATTTCCACAGGAGTGTTTGTGAGAACAGAATCAGGGGTATTCCACAAAATCCAAACATTCAGAAACAGAGGGTAAATATAACACATTCACATGAGGTGGAACATTTGTTTTGAGTAGCTGTCAGCCCTTCTTGTTTAGGAAAGGAAAGGAAAGGAAAGGAAAGGAAAGGAAAGGAAAGGAAAGGAAAGGAAAGGAAAGGAAAGGAAAGGAAACAACATAAATGGAATAGATTTCTGTCCCAGCTGTTTTTCTGGAGGAAAAAGCTATACTTGACAGGTGGCTGAAACCCAGGAACAGTCTTTACATCTCTTTAGGTAAAAAGGTCATCAAATGCCTACCTTGTTTAGTTCTGTGTGAATTCTTCAACAAATCAACTAAAATGTCCTGTCTGCCTGAATGAGGGCTACTTTTCTCACAAATGGACTGTTATGAAAATCACTTCTTCCTGCCAGCCATGTTTTCTTATTAAAACCTTTACAAACAGCAAGATTGTTAACCAAAGTCAATAATAAACATTACAGAGTTCTCATTAAGAGCAGATAACAAAACAAACATTCACCAACAATTACAACTATAGAACCATCAATGTACTATTAAAATAGAAATAAAACTAAAATTGACTGGGCAGAAAATTGGTGATAATTAAAGTAATAAGCATCTAGAGAAATAAGTACAATACATTCAGATACATTTGATTAAAACTGATTGACCAACAAAAAGCAAGGTCAAATAAGAAACAACTATGTTTCCAATAAGTCACAGAACCATTTATGGTCGAAAAAATACAATCACAAAGCATTCAACCTCTGCGGTCCAAGTGGAAAACTTACGAGGAGCAGTAATTCTGCAGACTGACAATTATAAGTTGGCAGCTATAGAGATGACTGCACCTTCAGTGACCTCATGTTGCACCTTCATCCTGAGATATTACTAACTGGAATATATCAGTCAAAGCTTACCTCACACTATGTGGGCTTTGACTGAGAACATGTTTTGACCTTATAGAAGAGAACATTCTTTAAATTTAAAAATACCTCAGCTTAAAGGGATACACTTCATAGTAGTGTTAATCAAAAACACAATCCCTTTTTGGAAGTCTCATCCTACTGATATCTTCTCAGTTTCTGTTCTACAAGAGTGGTAGATTACAGCATCACTTTGACTTCAACTCTTTAATTTAACCATAATTTTTTTTAATAATTTTATTAAGTTTCACAAATATAAAAAAATCATCTCAAATTGTACTTTTACATGTAATGTTTTTGTTCTTCCACTCTGATCTAGTTTTCATTTTCTAGATATCCACTCACATATAAAAAATTATGCCTCACAATTCCATGTTCATCTTACGTGTTTGATCTTGCATTTCTCTCATCAACTCCTGTTATGTTACAGTTATTCCCCTTTAATTTCAACCATAATTCAGCCATTTTCATTTGGCAGTTCCCAGCAATTACCCATTACAATTTGCCATTCTGCTTTTATCTGATCGTCCGATTTCCCCTTTAGTCTTTGTGAAACAATATCCGCATTTCTATTCTCAATAAATGCCCCCCAATTTAACCATAATTTTTTAAAACCCTGTCCAAACTTTCTACTACATTGGGCCTGCAGGATTGTTAAAAACTCTGAACCTAAAAACAAAACAGTTGTAAAACTGTTTAAAACAGCATGTGAAAGAGCGGAACTGAGCAACTGTTCAAACAGGCGTGGTGCTCTGATCAATATTCTTTACTGTGTAACACGCAGAGGAATTGAACAGTTCTAGCCTAAAAGATAGCAGTGCTAAGCAAGCAGTTTTGGAGAGAAAGTTCCACAGTTGAGGTGCTACCACAAAAAAGGCAATCTTTCCAACACCATTTGCCTGAATCTTTGAGGGTAACGGTATATACAGCAGGGTTGCTGATAATGTTCACAGCCTTCCAAGAAAAGAAACAAAGGTATTCCTTTTAAATCAGTGCTTTGGAAGCCAAAGTGTAGCCTCTAGCTGCTGAGTTGCAATTCCCATCATCCCTCATCTCTGGGATTGCTGGGCACAAAAACCAGAAATATTTATATGTTCTCAAGTAGATCGAAAAGAGTGGCTCTCTCAGGAAGATATGTTTAATTTCTGAGTTTGGTAAAGTACTGAATGACGAAGTTATTGGTACAGTACGACAATCACACTTTTTAGTTGCTGAATCCAATCGTTAGTCACAACTAGAATAGATCCACTAAATAAATAGGAGTTACATAAGTGTGCCATTGATTCAATGGTCTTTTCTAGCTGAGATTAAAAACTGGATTAGTTCATAATGTCCATCATGACCACTTCTGGAATCGATACAATGTTTATACTTTCCCAAGCAGTATCAGTATTTTACCATAGTGATCAGTGATAATCTAAGTCTCTTAATACAGTTTTATTAGTCTCTTACACAGCATCTGTACTACTTTACAAGACAATAATTTCCCCATCAGTCATATGCAAACATGATGTAATGTTATTGTTTATACAATTTAATTTCCCCCCTCAAGAGGAAGTCATCAATAATTTACAGCATGCCCTCTAAGCAATGACGAGACACTATGCTTGTTATCATGTGCAGCAACTGGTCATAATGAAATGGCCAGGAGATTAATTGTTTGAAAAAGGAAGAAATTTTGAATTTTGATCAGAGAAAAACAAAAGCGCTGCAGAATTTTCTTCGGATAAGGAAGACTTATGTAAGATACACTAGAGTATCTTCGACAGAACGGCCATGTCTGCTGTATTACCAAAGACAGTCCTCTTCTGAAAGAGTGGTAGAGAACTGTTCTCTGTTTGAAGATGTCCTCTCTGCAGGATTATCCATTCCAAATAACAATCCACAAAGAAGGAGAGCAGGGCCCCTGACGTTGGTACGCAGGTAGCAGACTAAACAGATGTGTTTCTCACTTTGGGTAATGTATTGTATTTCTATGCATATTATATCAATTATGCCTAAATCTCTAAGTGTACATATAAATCAGCACACGCAGATTTTATGGAAATCTGTCTTATCTTTTGCTTTCTCCCTCTCTCTCTCTCTCTCTCTCTTTGATGATGTACAAATGGTCACCTTGAAACTCAACCCAAGGGCACAATCCTGAATTATTTTAGGGTGTGTTTTTAAAAGACGTTCTCTTAACAGATTCTTCACTTAAACATTATTATACTACAGAAAAACAAAAGCATGTAAATGGAAGAAAAAATAGAAGCAAAATAATAAAGTTTAAAACATAAGTATTCATCCTGAAAAATATTAAGATTCCTTCAATTTCTGTGTTAAACATTAATTTGTTAGGCAATGTGTCTTTCCATGGAGACTAACACTAGGACCCCTCAGATCCCAGTCTCTCTGCCCTTGAGTGAAAACATATTGAACTCAAAACATCAATATCAAGGAATATGTTTTGCTCTGAAGACACACTGGAATTAACCAGTGACCTCACACAGAAACCTCCATGGAAATCTGCATACAGCCTACATAGTGTGGACCATTAGAGGCTCAAAGTGACAATCCTACTGAGGTGATCATACCATTAAGCAGTGCCTGTAGCAATCCCACCTCAAATGCTCAATTTAGGCACTCTCTTGGCCTAAAAGTAGCAAACTCAAACATCACATCACACTCTTCCTTAAAGGCACTGGTGTCCTCAGATCCTCTTCTCTTATTTTCTGGGTATAAGGCTGCTCCTTTTGATCTCTAGGCTCTGCATTATGCTGGGCACAGTGGGCCAGCAGTTAGCACAGCTATAATAAATAACAAACATATTTTATTTAATTAAATATTGGCTACTGTATGCATATGATTTCATTCCTTACTACTCTTCAGCACACTAACAATTGTAATCGTAGTTTTCCTTTCTATCTCATGTAATTCAACTCAGCATAATATAGTGGTTTCAGCATAGGGCTGAATTCTGGACAGCAGTTCAAATCCCCACTTGGCCATGAAAACTCTGGATTACCTGGGACAGGTTATACTTTCTCAGAGGAAGGCCAGGGCAAACCACCTCTGAACAAAATTTGTCAAGAAAACCCCATGTACCGGTTTGCCTTACAGTTGCGTAAGTCAGAAATGACTTTAAGGCACACAACAACAACGTAACCACTAGCAAGCTGTTTCTTAACTACACAGCACACTCTTTCCTCACAGTTTCCCTCTTTCTCACTCTCTCACATTTGAGAACCCAAAACCTTGGAATCTTCCTTGTTATCTTCATCCCAGTCTTAATCCGGACTCCCATTTTTTCACTTTCCCTTTTCCAACAGCACCACCCACTCCTAATCTCTTAGCTCCTCATCTTTCAACCAACATGCAGATTCACTCTACCTCCTGTTCTCCTCCAGTTGGTTAAACAGCACACATATGTCCGACTGTATTTACCACCTGATATAACAATACAGGACCTAGCATGGTGCAGTAGTTTGAACGCCGGGCTATGACCCTGGAGATCAGGGTTTGATTCCCCGCTCAGCCATGGAAGACCACTGGCTGACCTTGAGCGTATCACACACTCAGCCCTAGACAATTCTATGATAGGTTTGCCTTAAGGTTGCCATAAGTCCAAATGACTTAGAAGGCATACAACAACAACATAACAATATAGAAACATAAATGATAAATGGAAAAACCTGCAAAGTGGTTATGTCTGTGTGCATATATTTTATATTTAAATTTGAGCAAAACTGCGCTTGAATTCCAATGCAGTGAAGCATGAAAGCAAGGTAGAAATTTGTAATATTTACCATGGTTCCTTGTTGTTACCAAGAGAAAGGTATACCAAACACATTAGAAAAGTGCCAGGTGGTACCACTACAAATCTCTAATACACGTAAGTCTAGATTAAGACTTCCATACTGAAGGATTCTACACTCTGACAATATTCAAAAAGTTACAAGATAGTGGGGGCACAGAGCTGAAAAAAGGCAACCAAGGGACACTACAACTACTATTATTCAGTGAGCTCCACATGCTATCGTTATTCCATTTCAGAAAGCCATATATGAAGCTATCTAGTTTGGGATGGAGGAGGGAGAGAATACTATTTTCCAAGTTCTGAGCACTGACAACAGGCAATGAGTGCACAATAGAAAGGCAATCTTGAAGGAAGTTGAGTGGATTGAGCATTCAAAACAAGAATTGTTTATTTAAAGCACTGAATTGTAAAACACTGTTTACATGTTGTTTATTTTTAGACTTGTTGTGGAATTTGTTTTATCTCTAAGCTTTGCTTTTTAAAAACATTTTAGTTTCAAATTTTAGTAACAATACAAAAAAGGCTACGCATCAAGACTCATACAAGTATATTCTCAACACAAAGGATTGTAAACATCATTAGTCTTTAATATGTTTTGTTGTCTTGTTTTCTTTTATGCCCTTATGTCTTTGCTATAGAATCAATACTTTGAGGCATTTTCATTGGCTCCAAAGTCAATACTGTCAACAATTCTATATCCATTAAAACGGGGTTTTCCAAAATTTCACCTCATTTTGTTATAGCCAGCAACTGTTAATGATAGTTTTTTATGATATGGGGAGGGGCTTTGTAGGGCAGCGGTGTAGGTAATCTTAATCTGTAGGTCAGGGATCGGAAATGTATGGTACTCCAAATGTCTGTGGACTTCAACTCCCAGCATTCCTTATCAGTGGCTATATCTGGGGTAGGACTGCTGGGAATTGCTGTCCAACTGGATAGCAATAGAATTCCCATCCTTGCTGTACATCCACTGCCTGGGGTGGGTTAAAAGGGGTCTGATATGCCTTCCTGCTCAAGGGACAGCACACTCACCTGGAAGAGTTTGGGCACTGTACAACTAAAGAAGTAACTTGCCAGATTTGGGCACACCTCTACCACTACTGCTTGTAGAGAAGCACATTCACCTTGAGGATTATGATACCAGAAAAGTAATTTCTCCAGTTTTGGACAAAGCTGTACTGCTAGTGGTGTTTCCGTTGGTGGTAAACCCGATAGACAGATAGATAGAAAGACAGACAGACAGACAGACAGACTCCTCTTCCAACTCTGAGATTAGGCTTGGGCATTACAACGATTTCAAGGTGGCATTGTTATTTCCCCACGCTTGCCAACACAACAGAATTAGTGTTAAAGGGAGCTAGCAATTTCTTGAAATCAAAGATGCACCAGGCATATTTTTTCAAGAAGCCCTCTACTTCCTGCTGGCAGGGCTTTGGAAGTGGTGAATCAATTCAATTGCTGCCCACACATACACCTAGGATTGTTCTGAGAAGTACTGAATGATTACAAGTCTGTTTCACACTGATGACCAAGATGCTCTGAGCAATACTCCTTAACGGAAAACAAAGGGATGATTTTCTTCTGTCAAATGATGGATGGCGACAACCCAATCAATGTTTCAGTTTTCTTCAACAGTCCTGGAGCCACAGAAATTTATAGAAAGCTCACCTATTCTGATTTGCCATTTTTAAGATTGCCTACCCTATGCAGATGATGATAAGCCTTCCAATTCTCCCCTAAGTTGGGTAAACAAAACTCAAAAGCAACGCACAACAAATGAAGCAGGACTCAAAAGATATGAACTCATCCTTCAAGGATATGGTAACGGACAATAACTAAGCAAGCAGGGTGACAGGAGTAATTTCTTCAGTGAAAGAAGCTACTGCAAGGCCTGAAGTAAATGGAGATAATTAGCAACAGGGGAGTGTTTTGCTTTTTTTAAAAACAAGCTTCAAATGTGAGCATGGCTTCACGGCTTATGCAAAACAGGACAGCTTCAGTAAAGCTATTGCTAAACCCATTTACCACAGCTGATAACATGGTCTCAGTGGCTTTAAATATAAAACTTTGTGATTTCTGAGGTTGTTTTAATTAGATGGAAAACCTTGAATCATAAATTCAGTTATGTCAATGGAGTCAACAAGCTAAAGGCCAGAAGTCAGTAATACATTTACACTTCACCTCCTCTGTCTCCCTTATCAGCTTGATAACATATGGATGTCACAAACACATTTTGGAGAGAGAGAAAGAGACAATATTTTTTATGTTTGAAATGATTTCTCTGGGCTGGTTCCTCGCACAGTAAAAATGAAAAGCAACCTCTATTGATTTAGCCAGCCCAATAAAATAGATGCCCCAAAGGCACCAATGACCAGGAGTAGGATAATTACAGAGACTGCAGGGTTTGCAATAATGACAATGAAGGAACTCAGGGACACCAGTGATCTTCTGTGTGACAGTTACATCATCCGTTTACATGAGGCACCGGCTGCCCCTCCGTGTGACACAGTATGGCGTGGCATGGCACAACCACATGCTTTAATGATTCATGGAGAAACACTGGGCTATGGAAAGCTTGCTTCTAGTTGATGAAGCTTACATGGCGTGGGACGAGGTGTTCTGATTACTTCACAAGAAGGGCCGGCAGTACGATCAGGCCCAGAGAAGCAGATGCCTCAGGAGGCAAATGCTGGAGGACAGGGAATAAGCAGCAAAATACTGAGAGGACGCTGCTGTGTGTGCCACATAGCCTACCAGGTGCCCACTAAGCTAGGCTGTTGCCCTCAGGTGCAGTCAAATTACTCAAATCTTACTTCAAGTGAATAAGTCTCACTGACTTGTTCTCAGCTAAGGAGAGAGGCCCCATTTCGTCCTGTGCCTTCAGGCAGTAAGTAAGGGGGAAGAACTCTCAGTCTGCCTTGGACCCGACCACTGCAATGGCACCCACAAAAGAGAGCAAGAGAACAGCAGGATAAGCATGTTTCAGGAACAACACAGGAAAAGAACAAGTTGCTTACCTGTAACTGTGGTTCTTAGAGTGCTCATCTGTGAACTCACACAAACGGGTTTTGCGCCTGCGCAGAAACAGCATTCAGAACCATCTAGAGCCTACCATTGGCATTTTGGCGGTTGACCCATTCCCCCATCCCCTCAGGGTATATAAGCCCCCGCCTCGTGTAACGGTCAGTTCCATCGCCACACATGTGACAGCAACAGAACCACCGCACAGCAAGACATACGAGGGGAGGAGGGAGGGGTTGTGTGAGTTCACAGATGACCACTCAAAGAACCACAGTTACAGGTAACCAACTTCTTCTTCTTCTTTGTGGTCTCTGTGACTTACACAAATGGGAGACTAGCAAGTTGGCCAGAACGGATGGAGGGTATGTCATGCTGCTGAAAAAGCACGTATGTCAACTTTCGGTTCCCCATCCCCCCCCCCACTTTTTTTGTCAGCACCAGCATGTAAGATAATAAATAACATTTATTAATAAAATATCGTCTCCTTCATCCCACAGAGGAAAACAATACAGCTCTCCCAAAACATGTGTCATTCCTAGAATGGTTGTCAACTCTATAACGATTGATAAATATATGAGGTTGAGACCAGATAACTGCTTTGCAGACTTCATAAAGATACCCCGTGCAAAGAGGCCGCAGCAGCTGCCTCAGATCTTGTGGAATGAGCTTGTATAGAATCAGGGAGTTTCTTTTTTGCCAGCTCATAAGACAACTTAATGGTGGAAACCACCCATTTAGAGAGCCTTTGAGGCAATACTGGATTACCCTGTTTAGATACAGAATAACAAACAAACAACTTATTTGAATTTCTAATTGAAGAAGTGCGTTGAACATAAAATGCCAATGCCCTTCTGACATCCAAAGAATGCAGAATTTTCTCCATGTCTGAACCAGGATTTTGCATGAAAGCTGATAATACAGCTTCCATCTTGGTTCAGATGGAAATATGACACCACTTTCGGCAAGAATGTTATGTCTGGTCTTAACACCACCTTATCTTTGTGGAATCGCAAATAAGGAGGATCAACCCTGAGTGCACATATTGCAACCAAAAAGGCAGTTTTCCATGCGAGCAGTCGCATGTCACAGGTTGCCATAGGCTCAAAGGGCCTAGCAGCCAGGTGTTTCAGCAACAAATTCAAGTTCCATCCCAGGAGAGGTGGTTGGATTGGAGGATGTAACTGTTTATAGCCCTGGGTAAACCTCTTAATCAGGGGGTCCAAAAAACAAGATGATTTACCCCATCTTTGAAAACTACATGAAACTGCGGCTAAGTAACATTTCATTGACGATAAAGACAAACCCTGAACCAACAACTCTGCTAGAAAGGACAAGACATGTACATTGTCACAATCTGTAGGGGAAACACCTTGTCATTTCAAGTAATCACAGAATTTACCCCACTTATACACATGAGACTTCAATGTTGAGGGCTTATGCACAGCCAACACGATACGTCTTATGGCATCGGGTAGGCTATCTATTGCAGTAGATTCCATGCAGTCAAACGCAGTGTTTGAACGTCGGAGCGGAAGACAGTACCGTTGTGGATGTTGGGCAGATCTTGTCTGCATGGTAACAGTTGGTACGTTCCCTGCGATAACTGAATGAAATTGGCAAACCGGGGTTGCCTTGGCCACCATGGTGTCACAAGTATCGCCTTTGCTCTGTCTTGGCGAATTTTGGCAATCACCTTTGTTATCAAGGGAAATGGTGGGAACACATAGACTCTCGGTCCCATCCAACTGAACAGAAAGGCATTCCCCAGAGTTCGATGCCCCTTTGAGTGTCAGGAACAGTACAGTTTGCATTGGGTGTTCAGTCTCGATGCAAAGAGATCTATGTGAGGAACCCCCCATTTGCGAACACTTCCTGGATGATGCCCTTGTTGATCATCCACTCATGGCAAGACCACGGTGTCCTGCTGAGTGTATCTGCCAGGATGTTCTGGTCTCCTGCCAGGTAGTGCTGAAATGCTTGCAGCGCCTTCAATACTGCCATGAATTCTAAAATGTTGATATGGAGATTCCTCTCCTGAGATCTCCAAGGACCTTGTATTGTAAGAGCTCTGAGGTGAGCACCCCAGCCTTCCATTGACGCACCCGTTGTCACCAACAGCGACGGCGGTCAAGGAAGGAAAGGCATTCCTTTCAACACGTTCTCTGGTCTTGTCCACCAATCCAGAGACGTGAGGATAGTCCTCGGTACTGTCAGGTACTTGAGACGACGGTCTCAGAGAGGGTTGAACTGACATATAAACCACTGTTGCAATGGTCTCATCCTTAGTTTTGCGTATGGTGTAACAAGCATAGTTGATGCCATCAGTCCTAGCATAACCTGTACCACCCTCACTTGTACTCTGCGAAGTCGCTGCATTCTCTTCAGACATCGCAGAATCTTCTCCCACCCGTCCTGTGGAAGAAAGGCTCTTTGCCGACTCAAATCCAACACTGCCCTGATGTACTTGATCTGTCGGGACGGTACCAAGGTTGACTTCTTGTAATTTATCATTAGACCTAACTTCCTGAGAAGACAAATGGTGGTCCCGAGTTGCATAGATAGCTGGTTTCAAGAGGATGCCACTATTAACCAGTCATCTATGTACAGGAACACGACAATACCTTTTTGACGAAGAAAAGCTGCGACGACAGACATGCATTTTGTGAAGACCCTCGGAGCTGTGCTTATGCCAAAAGGAAGAACGCAAAAAAGATACATGTGCCTGCCGACAGTGAAGGCAAGAAACCGTTTGTCCTCTGGTCTTATGGCTATATGGAAATATGCATCCATTAGATCCAAGGTTGCAAACCAATCGCCCCTTTTAAAGAGTGGCAGGATAGCAGTCAAAGTCACCATTCTGAATCTTTTTGGTCGGATATAGTAGTTGACGCCTCTCAGATCCAATATAGGCCGGAGGGCCCCATCTTTTTTCTTCACCAGAAAATACCTCAAAGAGAAGCTTTTTTTCAATTGAGTTGTGGTGATTTTTTTCTATTGCTCCTTTTTGGAGCAATGTTGATATCTCCTCTTTGAGCTCTGGAGATGGCATAGTCCTCTGAATTTGGCCTGTCAGTGGTAGACATCGAAACTCTATGGCATACCCATACTTTATGATGTCTAGGACCCAAGAATCCGAGATGATCATTGACCAAACCTCAGCGTAGTAGCTTAGTCTTTCCCCAAAGGGTGGTTTGGAATGGAGACTTGGATGCTTGTCTGAATGCAAGTCCACAACAGAAAGGATGCACTGTCATTGTTGAAGGCCAGTATTCGTCAGAAAGGTCTCATGGCGTTGGTTGTCAAACCCTATGCTTGCTCTGGTCTGACTGCTGTTTCTTATATTGAGGTTGCTTGTGCTTTGCAGACAGAAACTTCCGTGTCGAGAGTTGTTGAGGTGTGCTCTGTCTATGTTGAGGCAGACTCAGACTCAATGTTCTCCTCGGAAACGGCTGGTATCGACGGTATTGGTATCGCTGTTGATACGTCGATGCCGGGAACCCGAACTTCTTGGCTGTTGAACACATTTTCTGAGCATGTTCCAGCTTTTCATCAGTACCAGAGTTGAACAACCCTAGAGAATCAAAGGGTACGTCTTCAATCATCATTTGGCTTGCTGAGATAACCCAGATGAGCGAAGCCATGCATGCCATCGGATCGCTATGGCACCCGCCACATCTTTACTACTACAGTCTGTGATGTGTTTAGCTGTAGTGATTTGTTGAAATGACAAACGGTAAGCCTCACAACATAATGCAGTGGCAGTCTTCTTTTCGGTATCAGGAAGCATTTCCAGGTAGGGTTTGATTCTGCCCCACAGGAACTGCTGGTATGCGTCCATGCAAGCGGCATAATTTGAAATCCTAAACAACAAGGCTGCATTTAAATAGAATTTCTACCAATGTTGTCCAATTTTTTCCCCTCACGATCAGCAGGAACAGCATGTAGTCTCTGCGACTGCTTTGACTGGGGTGCATCCACCACAATAGAGTTTGGTTTGGGCTGTTGGACCCACCAGTCATCCTCAGCCTCAAAAAGACGATACAGAGACTCCAGCTTCTTAGACATAGACAGTACTGAAGATCGTGTCGACAATGATTTCTTCACTGTCTGTGACAGATATGGAAGTGGCGCAATTATAGATGGTACCGGAGCACGGTCCTGCAAATCTTGGAAAATTGGGTCTTTCAGATCCTCCTTGTGATCTTCAATCTGCAAGTTCAATGATCTGGCTATTCGGAGAACAAGGTCCGAAAACGATTGCACGTCATCAGTAGGTGAAATCCTCTCGGTGGTGGACACGAGGTTGGACTTGACATCTAGTCCATGAGACACTGCCGAGGATACTGAGGATGGTACCGATGGCGATCGGATCCGACGACCTCGAGGGGACATAACAACAGACTCTCTTCTCCTCCCCTCTGTGAAGTGTTCTTGATGCCTATCATCCGCGGTTCAATCCCACCTGGCAGACTTAGATGTGTGGCCAGAAGACACTATCACCTGCCGACATGGAGGAGTCTTCGACAAAGAACGAAAGCCGCAGGTGACATGATGGTATCAGTCATTAGGAACATCTCAATACTGACGATGTCATTCATATAGCTCCAAATCATCCATATAGGGGGACATATCCCTTGAATCAAACGAACCATTGTCACGGTATCGACAGGGAGATCTTTCCCTATAATGTTGATACCCATATGAGGAAGTGCTGACCCAGCAATCGTCCCAGTAGGCAGACCTAGGGGGCGAAGGCGGAGTACGCCGAAGCATTCTGGACCGCTCGGCCAAAGATCTTTTGTGCCCAGAAGGTCTTACAACAGGGGACAGCATTCTGTGGTCTGAAGGTGACCTGACAGAAATCTGAGCGGAGGATTCCAATATTTCTCCCTCTGAACCAATAGACACTTCCTCGATTTCCTCAGAAGGTATAACATCTTGGGATCTCCAATGTTGAGGGGCCCATGCGTCCTCTGAGGGAGACCCTTGAGGAGTTGCCTTCCTCGCCGGAGATGAAGGATGTGCCTTAGGCTTATCCTTCCTCCTCTGCCTCTTAGTTTCTGTTGAATCAGCTTCCTTATTCTTCCTCTTCCAATCCTTCTCCTTTCTAAGCAGTTCAGTACTACGTGGAGGAGAAGGACGGTCTCGAGGATCATCAGCATTACCAGACAAAGCCTGATCTCGAGGCCTTGACATTGAGCGAAATCTCGGTCTCAACAACAGTACCGACACATTTTGTCGGGAAGTGGAGGACGAAGTAGAATGGGCCAAACTGGATGGCAAGTAAGTAGATTCAGCCCGCTTGGGCGGTTCTGAAGCAGTCAACACGTTCTCCCACAATAGTGCTTTCAGCTGAGCGGCCCTATTGCGACGAGTTTGCAGAGTAAATAGTTGACAATGACGACAAGCTCCCACGTTGTGGCCCTCACCTAAACAAAGGAGGCACTTTGAGTGTCCGTCCTTATCAGATATTTTACCTCCACGGGTCAAGTAATGCTTAAATACAGCCATTGCCATACGACTTGCCGAACAACACAATCCAAAAGAATAATCCAAGTCTGATCTGATCCGAAGCCGAAACAACCAATCCAAAATGCCAGAAATTAGGGAAAAATCCTGTTCACACTAGCGAAGAGGCTCCTATACGTTGCACACGCGGCAGATAAAAGGGAACTGACCATTACACGAGGTGGGGGCTTATATACCCTGAGGGGATGGGGGATGAGTCAACCGCCAAAATGCCACCAGTAGGTTCTAGAAGGTTCCGAATGCTGTTTCTGCGCAGCTGCTAAACCCATTTGTGTGAGTCACAGAGACCACGAAGAAGAACAGGTTGTCACAGCTTGATACAATGTTGGTAAAAAACAAACAAACACAGCAGCATGGTTTTATAATTTGATTACAAGCAGTGCTGCTATTCATTATACATCTGAAAGGTAATTCTGGCATCAGTATTACTTATTTGTTTCACTTCAAGTACAGAACCTCCCTAGTCACCTAAATACCTGATGGCACAAGATCATGTCTGACCTTAGAAGCTAAGCAGGGTCAGACTGGGTTAGTACTTGAAAGGATTCCAGTAGGTATTCTAAGCTAGTGCTATACAAAATGGTGGTCCTTCAACTGGTGCTGGTCCCTGAGCCACTGGCTGCCAGTACCTGGCCAATTTCCAGGAAAGAAGCAGTAGCAACCAATGGGGCACAAATATGATGCTGGTCCCAGTACACTGGGGAAAAAAATTACCCAACGTATTGCAATATGGCTGTAGCACTCCTTTTTTTGAACTACTCTCTCTTTTTTTTTTTTTTACAAATTACTGTTTTTTTCTATGCTAAAAAAGATTAAATCAGTGGCGGAGTTTGGACTGTGTGGAGGGAGCAAGAGGTGGGTGGGGCTACGGCACGAGGGGTGTGGCCACTGTGCATGGGGGCGTGGGTGGGGCGCACGGGGGCGTACATGAGCGTGGCTATGGGCCGGGACACTCCAAAAACATTGCTGCCCAGGGCAAATCCCCTCCCCTCTCCCACATCCCTATGCGACTGGATAAAATATGACAGACGCAATATTCAAGGGCAATCTACACACTACAGAACAGGTATAGGAAAGACATAGTATGTTTTTAAAAAATGAAACGCACCATCAGAAGCACGGCATTTTCAGCAGAGAGGTAGCACAGGGAAGAATGCTTAAGCCCTTTGCCACTGCACAGTTTTTCCATAGTATATTGATTTGTTATACGCAAAATCACAAGGTATTGTTGCTTGACACAACTTCTCTGAATCTGAACCTTTTACAAACAGACCACACCTAAGGATCATGGAATGTCTTGGGGAGGGGAATTATCTTGGGGAGGGGCCCACCCAGTATTTTCAACAAAAATGCTCCTAAGGATTCTTTACACACATTTATATCTTATACTTACTGGTCACAAGGGTTTTGTTGCCTGCTGTGCACTTCCAATTTAACAATTTAGAGTCTAACTAGATATGCATTGATCCTGACAAGTCACCCGTCAGAAGCTGCTATCTGCATTTCATGGGCAGCCTCCATGTGAACCAGTGGAAGCCTGCCTTGACATGCAAATTAGCTGTATCAGACAGGAGATCCTTATCTGAATGAAGGAAAGAGAAAAAGTGTCTTCCTCTGGCCTCTCACAATCCCAACACTTCAGGGGCTTCTCTTCTTTGGATGCTATTTACATAAAAATGTGCATATTAATTGAATTTGTACAATTAACGTCACATCTAGTTTGAAGTATATCAGCAATTCCCATATGTCTTCCCTATGGAGTACTTTAAAATTGCTATGGTACTCAACAAACTACTTAATAAACTTTTTCATTGCTGCCATTCTATACACCAGCGCGCACACATAACTCCACAAATTCTTCAGCATAGGTATCATGATAATCAGAACTGCTATCATGTTAGAAAAAGGACAGGTTACATTAGGCTGTGGGAAAGAACCCATTACCCAGGATTTCAGAATAAACTGTTAAACATTAATCTGTTGCTCTCAATTTGTTAGAAAAGTCAAAATATTTCAGATTTTTTTATTTAATCATTCAACCTCAATGACATTATTTTTGAGCAATGATTATATTTCTCATTATTTTAACTCATTCCTTACCATTTTCAGTGAGTTTAAACGATATTTTATTTTAACAATTCAAGATGACAAAGTGAATAAGCTGGTAATTTTTAATTAATACTTAATACTTTGACAACAAATTATGTTTTCTTTCATGATCTTATTTTAACACACCAACACTAACACTAGCATTTCCAGGTTGTGCCATTAACTGGGCGGGGGATGGGGTTAAAAAGAGTAAAATTAGTAAACACCACCAGCACTACAATATGGAAATCTTGGTCTTAGGGTGGAGACTTGTTAGTCTGCTTAATAATCCAACCTTGGTCAAATCAGCCTTGCTCCCTATGCGTCACTATAGACTAACCACAGCATGCAGGTAGTTTCATGCTTCAATCTTATGCACTCTTACCTGGGAGTAAGTCCCACTAAATTCAGTGGGACTCACCTCTGACCAGAAATGTGCATGACTGAACATCAGCATCCATTGTTTTATTGCTTGTAATATAAATACTGTACACACACATACACTCACACACACTTAACTGCACAATCCAAATAACTCTGGCTACTGGACAGCCAAAAAGTGCAACTAACTAAACTAGCTTACATAGAAGTAAATTCCTTACACAGTGTGGAGCTCATTTCAGAGTTAGTATACTCTGTGGTGTAAATCTTGCATATTTAGGGAATGTATCAAATCACAGGCATAGCACTACATTGCAAGAGTGCTATTAGCATTTCAAAATCATTTTGTAGGAGACATATTTGATCAAAGTATTATAAACATACATAGCATATCTATGCTTTCAGCTCCACTGACAGGGCTACAGAGCTAGGGGATGTATTGTGTTATGAATTACCCCAGTGTGAGTGGAAGGATTTGTCCAGTCTCACAAAAAGACTAAACCAAACCTGAAGCAGAAGCTGCCACCTATTTATCACGCTATATGCTGCTCTCCTGAGAGGCAAAGCAAAGCAGATCAATAGTAAACGTGGAGAAGGAACAGCTAATCTGCACCCAGAGCACTGCTGCAAATTAAAAAGAGAATGCAATCATCACATCTCCTTGTCTCTCACCATTATTCTACTGGATGATAATTAAAATCCACAGGCTAAATTCAATCTGAGCATAATTCCACAGAAGCCAGAAGAGGTTCGGCAGAGATCAGTTCACCTTGTTATGTTAATTGTTGAGCTACAGCTGCAAAGAACAGTGGTAACTTCAGTAAGGCAGAGGAAACCTCTATTTAAAAACAGAAAATCTGTTAACTCCTGACTGCTTCTCTCATGCACTAAAGTACTGGGTGGGCCTTGCCACTTTTGCATTCTGTGGAAGGAGTCTTAAAAGCAGAGGACCTTATGCTCAAATTGCACAAGAGTAATACAGGAAGGCTAAAGAATTGTGAGAGAAGAACAGACAAACCCTTCTCTAGCCTTGAAGATACTTCTACACAACCACACATGCTGCCATGTGTCCTCCCTGCAGTGGCCAATGGATCCGTCAAAATGAGAGCAAATTCACTCAGACTTTTACTGCCATTCCTCCTCCAGTTATATACGAGCTCTGCTAGCAGTAGACTAATTTGGCACTAGCAGAGGTGCAATTCAGCTGGAAACAGATGTGAGAGGAGTGGCAACAAAACCTAGAGTGAATTTGCTCCCAATTATGGCAGATTTATGGGCTGTCCCCTGTCTTCTTCACTAGTTCTATTAACCCAAATCCTTCAATATAATTTTCACTTCCCGTGGCTGGCCAACAGCAATCATTCCACCACATTTTGACCATGTATCTATTGTGGAGTAAAGCTGTAATGATTTATGTGATATTATTTAAAACCCTTCTATTGTGCTTCCCTGCACATTCCACTGACAAGCCTTTAAAAACTTGATTTACAATCTATGCCTGAACATTATCAAATACAGTTCACATTCATTAAAATGAAATCAGCAACAACAACAAAAAATGCACATAACACCTATAGATCCAAGCAACAGAAAAACTAGTGATGCCAGGAGGAATTAATTTTTTTAAACTTTTTATTCAAAATCATGACAGAATAAAGTGGTTTGAACTTAGGTCCTAGAATTTGGCTCCCCTCATGGTGTTCTCTCAAAAGCAGGTGAAGATTTTTTTTTAATTCAAAAGGCCTTTGGAAACTGATTATCAAGAAAAGGCTTCTACAAGTACGCTGCCATACTTGGTATATTTTCGTTTTTAATAGATATGTTTTAAAATAATTTTTAATTATACTGACAGGTTATATTTTAACTTCTGTATGTTCTTGTTGAGGTGAGCTCTTATCTGTACCATTTTTAGATGTTGTAACCACCTTGAGTCAAAAGGTTGGGGGAAAGGCAGGATATAAAATAAAATGAAATAAAACAAGAAGATAGCAGGATTGGCAAACGGTGTCTGGAGCACCATATCCTTGATAGTGATATCCTTGATAGTCTGATTTCGGAAAGGAGAGCCATCCAGAGTGGAGCTTCACACAATCATCTGAATAAACAGGCATTTTTACAGGGGGGAAAACAGTGTTCCAGACACCCTGGTCCCAAACTGTTTTAAGCTTTTATTCAAGAGTGCATTTTTAAAGCATGTTGAATTGGAAACAGTCTGAAAACCAGCACCGATCCTTATAAAGATATATTCAGTGTGGCAACAGCTTCCAGGGAACAGTCCCAGCTGTTATATTCTAATCTAGCTAGACTTTCAAACACATCCAAAATACATCCCCTTAGATACAACAAACTGCAGCAATCGAATGTGGATGTTATCCAAGTTATTCAAAGCAGGGACAACTGGCAAAGGTCAGGATTTGGCAAGATAATACAGATAACCAAGCTATCTCAAGAACAGGAACTTAAGAAAAGAATCCGAAAGGTTTAAAGATTCAGCCATCCACCAGCTTTCTCCAGGGACCCAATTATGACTCTGGAGCTCCACTTTTAACTGTCATGGCTGTGTTATATGGAATTTTGGGGTTTGTAGCTTGGTAAGGCACTTGAGAAGAGTCCTTACTTGGCTTTGTAGAACAGCTTTCTGCAGGAGATGGAAGTCTTGAAAGCATACTAAAAGGGGATTGTTCTTTCAAATAAAAAGCCTAGGTTTAACAAGACCTCTACTGATTATGCTTTTGTTAAAGTGTCTGAATTGAACATAGTTTCCTGGTCCCTCTGCAATGAATGGTGTTAATATATTATTGTAGGATCAGAAACAGCATCATTTAGGAGTATTAAGACCAGTATCACCAAGACAAACAATAGATACTGCCAACAGCACTTATTTTAGGGCAAAGGGGCAGAAGGAATAAAATGTTGAGAACTGCGGCAAAGCACCACCACCCTCGAGCCACTCCAAGTAACATCTCTTCCACACTATACTATCATTGATACCACTTTAAGTACCATGGCTCCAGCTTATGCAATCCTGGGATTTGCAGTTTAGGCAGGGACACTTAGCATTCCCAGCTAGAGAGCTCTACTGTTTAATCAAACTACAAGTCCCAGGATTCCACAGAATGAAACCATAGTGGTTAAAGTGATATCAAAGTGCTGTAACTGTTGAATATGATAGATACCCATGTCAACTGGGGTCTGGAAAGAAATGGATATAAAGCCATTCAGCTTTGTGTCTGCTTTGTGTACAACTGGGATTAGAACTGTATGGATCCAGTTTTTTTTAAAAAAGGTAGTATATCCTTTCTTTATATATACATATATATATCACAGTGGGCCCTCTACTTTCGCGGTTTAGCACCTGTGGATTTGGTTATTCACAGGTTATTTTATTTTTTAAAAAAATTCTTACTTTATTTGCCCCCGCTAGAGAAAAAACATATTCTTTACAGGAGTTTCTGGATCTTTTGTGTTTCTATGATCAACTTCCACTAGAAGTGGACCACAAGAGTCTTGCTGGAGGACCTAGAGATTCCTAGGGAGAACACATCTCTAGGTACTGCTAGGTCCTCCAGCATGCCCACATCTGCTGGAAGTTGACCAAAGATTTGTACTACAGAACCTAGAGATTCCTAGAGAAATGTTCTCAAGTAAAGAATAACTGCATTCATGATTTTTATTTTTATTCACATTTTCCCCACTTTTACAGGGGTCTTGCAACCCTAACCCTCACAAAAGTGGAGGACCCACTGCATTTTATTAATCTGTTGTTGTTATTCTGTGACTTCAAGTTGTTTTTGACTTATGGCAATCTTAAGATGCCTAAGGCGAACCTACCAGAGGGTTTTCTTGGCAAGATTTTTTCAGAGGGGGTTTGCCTTTGCATTCCTCTGAGGCTTTAAAATTTTAGTGTTAAATTTCAGCAGATTCTTTTTATCTTGGGTCCCACACCAGAAGAAAGGAGGTATATAAATGAAATAAACAAACAGCAAATGCATCTCAATAGATAGCCTCTGGTTCCAGCCAGCCGCACGATGTGTCAAGGTAATGCCAAGGCAATGCACTGCAACTTCTCAGCTGGATCCAACTCGTCTTCCTACTTAGTAAAAGGAAGCACCAAACAGGGCCCCAGCTAGAGAATTTTCTTCACAGCAGAGGACACCAGGCTCAGTGAATCAGGCAGTTCTAAATGACGGAACACTGACACCAATGGACAGCAGCACATGTAGAGGGTGTTTAATGAGCGCACACAAGGACTGACACAAGGAAAGCCTAGTGACAGCCACATGGGTGCCTGGTGTGAAAAAAGCAGTTTCTTTTGCAAGAGAACTGATCTGAACTGAGATGCAAAGGATGAAGAGGTTAACTTCACTTTGCCACAGTGAAATTTCAAACCCCACTCTTTGGAAATTTTAACAGGAGTTCAAAATCTACCTCAAACTGGGAACAAAACCTTGGCACTAAAGTGCTCTGAGGAGAAGGCCACCTTTTGCCACCAGGGGACTACTGATGGCTGATTCATATGACCATTCTGCTACATTGGTCAGCTAATTTGGTTTCCAGTTACAGGCAGCAAGAGAGCAAAGCAGTCATCTGATTTTTCTGTTGAGAGGTCAGTTCCATTTTCAGGGCATAATAAATAGAAAATATACTGCTCCTGTGATGCACTGGAAATTGATATAACCCTGTGCAGTGGATGAGTATGACGTGATGACACAACTGAGCAGAGATCTTAGGTCCTACAACAGCAGAGATTAATTTATGTCAGGACTGACATCCAGAATATGGAATTAACATGATTAGCTTCTGAGGAAAGAGAGCATATTTTCCATTCAGCCAGGTCTCAAGCATCAGCCAGGTCTCAAGTACTATAAAATGGCAACCACCAAAAAAAGTAAGCCAGGACTTATCAGTGAGTACAATGAGGACCCTGTAGTGGGATTGCTAAGTGGCTAGAAGTGTTTATCAGAAATGATTCTATGTAAAATAGGTTTGTGTGGCTTGCTGAGGACTGCATCACACTGCTTTTTTTTCTTCTACAGGAAGATTATGACTGTTTAGAACTGCACATGTCTGCCATAATTTGTGAAGTGTATCCTTGTATCCAGTGTTTGTGTTGGACATGTTCAGATTAGGCATGAAGAATTTAAAAAGGGACCTGCTGGATCAAACCAAAGGCATATCTAAAATAGCATCCTGCTTTTCACAGTGGCCAACCAACCACTCTTGAAAACATATTATAGCCCTCTCCTACACCATTTCCACACTACACTGGTTATAGTGCTATTATTCCACGTTCAACATCCTGTGGAATTCTGGGGTTTGTAGTTTGGTGAGGCCAAAGAGCTCTCTGGCTGAGAATTCTAAAGGCCCCCTCCAGGATTCCATAGGAGGTTAAAAGTGGAATAATAGGACCATAACAGTGTCATGCGGAAATGGCCCTACTACTGTTCCCCAAATAAGTGATATTCAGAGTCATGCTGCCCACAGTCCTGAAAGAAGCATAAAGCCATCATGACTTGTAGCTATGGTAGTACTATCCTCCACAAATTTGACTCTGATTCTTTTTTAAGCCATATATGTGGATGGCCATTGCCACACTTCGCAAAAACTATTACATCGAAACTTCTGTACCTCACTGTTTAGTACACCTGTGGTGTGAAAATATTTGTACTACATGGCACACTTTACTGCTATGGCATCTTTTTTGTGATTTGTGGCAGTAAAAGATGTATTAAAGTATTATGTTTGATGGTTTGTTTTACTGAATGTTCTCTGGGTGCCTCTGTGATAAAGAAAATCATAACACAGTCCCCCGTGAAAGTGGAAAATCATAACACAAGACCCCCATGAAAGTGGAAAATCCATGAATAATTCTAGGCCCTCTCAAACCACATTTAACACACAAAAAAGTCAATCCACCATGGATTTCTTTGAGGCATCAGGGTTCCTTCACAACGCAGAAGTGGCTGGCCGGTGGGGCTTCCTGCCACCTCCACTACTGCCCCACACCATTTTTAAGAGGGACTTAACAAGCCCCATTCACAGTTTCTCAATCTCACAAGGCCTGTAGTCCCTATTAAAAATGGCACAGGGAGGCAGCAGAGGTGACAGCAAGCAATCCATGAATAATCAAATCCACAAAAGTGAAACCCGCAAATGTGGAGAGCTGATTGTATAAATTAGAAGGACTTCCAAAATTATTGTGCTCTCTAGAAAAAGATCCTATATACTAGGCGATCCCTCAATGTACTTCAGATAGCAAGGGAATCTGAAGCAAGCCTTCTGAGGAAGACTATAACAAACTTATAACACCTACAGGAGGAAGTGGTCCTTCTGCTGTCTAAGATGCACTGCTTTCTAAAGGTCATGGGTCATTTTCTCTGCTTCATTTTGTTTTCACCCTCATCCCACGTTCTCTATTCCCCATTGCAAAGTTCTCATCAAAATCAATGTAGCAGAACTCTGGTTAATAAGTATGATATGTGGTAAGCACTGATATGCAAGTACTTCATTAGTATGATTTTTTTTAAAAAAAAGCCATACTGCTGCATAATTCATAATGAGATATAGATTTCTTTCAAGAGGTATATCATCCTAATTAACTATGATCTATGTCATTATTATACACAGTGACTGCATCTGACTTACAACATAGTGAGAAAGGATGCTACTGAAATCCACAACATTGATAACCACAAAATTTCAACTCCATATGCTTTTTACTTTTAATTGCCTCCTCAGATCCTTTGCTACTAATATTCAGCAACAGACTGAGGGGTTCGTTTTTTTCTTCACTCAAGCTGACATAAAGGAATCATCTAGTACCCAGCTTGCGGCCTCTAAGAATAACAGCGATCACCTCTTTACTTTTCAATTAATTAAAGTATTTATTGGTTGTGTGCCTTCAAGCTGTTTCCAAGTTACAAAGACCCGAAAATGAAACTACTGTGGGGTTTTCTTGGCAAGATTTATTGAGAAGGTGTTTGCCATCGCCTTCCTCTGAGGCTGAGAGAATGGAAGTTGCCCAGTGTCACCCATGGTCTCCATGGCTGAGCAGGGAATCAAATCATGGTCTCTAGAGTTATAATCGAATGCCCAAAACCACCACACCACACTGGCTCACAAATATTTATATCCCGCCCTACATCCAAGGATCTCAGTTTAAAACTCTTTAGAACATGAAAAATAAATTAAAGGCTGAAAGTATATTAAACCATCCATCCATCACTTATGCCCTATATTTTCCCCACACTGGGACTCAAGGTGGCTCACAACACTAAAGACAGTTTGAAAACAGTTTAAAACAATTTTAAACCATTCACATGTGCAAAATTTGGATTAAATCGATCATGCCCCCAAAGCTTTAGAAAACAGCCATTATTCTACTGGGCATTGGAATGACAACAGCTTTGGAGTTGGATCAGGCCTCTAAGGAGCACATATACCGTCACTGGGGTACACTATAGCAAAGGCCTTTCCCTATGTTCTCTAACTGTGTATTGTCCTGACTCCTGAGACTAATGGCCAGATTCCAGCAGGTTCCAAGCTCACGTAGGGGTATACAGGAAGAGATGCTCCTTCAAGTACTGAGGTCCCAAGCTATTTGGGACTTAGAAGGTCATTAGCAGCACCCTGAATTCTGACCAGAAGCATACTGGTAGCCGGTACAACTCCTTTACAAATGTATTACGTGGTTCCTATATGCTATTCGAGCCTGTTGTCTAGCTGCTGCATTTTGCACCACTTACAGCTTCGCACTTGTCCCTAAGGCATATTCTCCAAAATAAATAAATAAATAAAATAAAATCTTGAAATAGATATTACTCCTACCAAAAGGATCAAACATAGCCTCGTATTCTTCCAACCCCTCCTGCAGTTATTGAGGAGCTCTGGGACACACCAGGGAATCCAACGGAAATAAGGGTGTTACCCCATGAACCATATGTGGTCTTCAAGGGGCTTCTTCTGTATTGCCTACTGCAAGTGCCGAAGTTGCTGCTGCTGCTGCCTTGCTACTCAATCCTTTCCCCATCACTGCTGTGAGTCTGCAAAAGAAGATGGCATATAAGGGGAGTCATCCTGATGCTTCATCTTCCCCAGCACAATAGTCCTGCTGCCTACAAATAGCAAGACAAAATGAGACCATTATTGCCACAGTTCTCTTCCCCAGTACTGTCATCCAGTAGTCCTTCCAGGGATTCAACATGCTCTCCTTTTCATTCTCATTTCATCTCATTCTTTGTATCCCTCCATCGCAGCAACTTTGGCAATGTACCTGAAAAAGTGAATGACCTGCTTTTGATCATGCATTTACAGAAGTACACCTTGTTCCTCTCTCACCAGAGGTTCTTTACTAAAGCATCCCTTACAAAAGGCTGTCCTCAATGCTTGTGGCCCAAACTCTTTATTTAATTCTCAATATCTGCTGTTTACAGATGTTTACAATGGTGTTGTCCATTGCTACTGAGCTACACTGACTATAAACTGTGCCCATAACAAAGCAGCAACTTTGTTATAGGTACAGTGAACAGTTGAACAGCAGATGAATTCACCACCAACTAATGTCATCTGCCCACGCTGGAGCGAATGGGGGAAGGAGGCTTTCTACATTCACTTTCTACACTGATTCACTTGTCACAGAACCCCTGCACAGAGCAGAGCCCACTGGGGCATATTCTAGGTGCAGATTTAGCTGATGTAAGATGCTAACCTGGCTTCCTGGGCTTTCACTGTTTTCCTTTTTGAAATGAAAATGCAATCTAGAAGACAGTCAATACCCACTCCCTTCACTGTTTCCCAACCAGAGGCATGTTGCAAGGAAATATCCAAACTCAGCATGCAAGTTGTCTCTCCTGCCCTCTGGCTCAGTCCCATCATTAGCTAGGGTGAGCCAACCAGCCACCTCAGATGCTTGGGGAATGAGGTGGTAGTGGAAGTTTCCCCTGCCCTCCAGTCATTTTACCTCTACACCATTCCCACCTGCCATTCCCAGCCATCTAAGCTACTCTCACAATAGCAGCAGTGCTTGCTTCTTGCTGGTTGGCTCTTGCCCACTCATTTTCTGCTAACACATCACAGATGCAGCCCCACTGGGAGAATCTGCTATCTAACCAACCAGGCTGAGAGAGACATGAAGCCCAGGAAGCCATGTGTGTGCATGTGCAGTATTCTGTCCCTGCAGCAGAATCTGGCACTGTGGCATTTGTCTTGAGTGGATTACCAGATAGGGTAGGCCTATTAGGCAAACAGCAGCAAGGTGTCAGAACTAGTATAGAAACAAATTACCTTTCTGGACTACAACACCCAGAATTTCTAGCCAGTGAATTCTGGGAAGTTTAGTCCAAGAAAGCATCTTCTTTGCAAGCTCTGGTTGGAAAACTGAACAAAGTTTGGTCAGGGGCCTATAAGTTAGGCTGCTGCCTTCAGGTGCAGTAGAGTTTGTTGTCCCACTCTCAGCAAAGAACTACAATTCAACTGCCAGTCCAGTCACTTTCCCTCAGTAGAAAGAGAAAGGACAGCCACCTTGACTTCATCTCTAACACAGAGGCCTGCCCCTGTATTCTCTCCATGACTGACCTTCTCAATGTGGAACAGCATTCAGATGCACTAACACAATCTCTACATTATTGCTTGGCAATTGCAACACTTCAGAGTTCAATTAAAACAAATATGGGGGGGGGGGATTTGACTCCAACAATGTCCCCTAATTGTCTTCTTCATCACTGATGACCCCATCTGGTTAACTGCCCCCAGTCTGGCAACTGCCTTCCTGCCTGTGTGAAGCTAAGCTTCTTTTATCCTCTCCTCACATTCTCGTGGCAGGAAGGATTCAAAATTCACACAAAAATAGGTGGGAAACGAGTCTGAGTGAAAGAACTCTTAAAAGCATGAACAGGATCTCTGGGTTGGCAGCTGGCTATGTTGGGTGAGGGTCTTTTTCTCCTACGCTCAGCATGGAGATGAAAACCGCCCACTCATTCATGAGATTATATCTGCCTGAAAAGAAAATATAGAAGACGCATCCTCCTCCTGAGGAGCAAAATTGCATCTGATATGCTAGACAACTGCAAAAAAATAAAACCCTCTCTGAGCATAGTGAGAATAAACCATAGATGCTATTTATATATATAACTGATCTGATATGTAGTTGTATGTTAAAAATGCACACTTTATGGAAAACAGTAAAAAATGCTGATTGACTGCCATGAACTCTCGAAAATGTCCTGAACATAGAGGCTGACTAGATATTGGTCTTCAGCAGAAAATTGGTCTTCAGTGATAACTGATAAATAGAATCACAAGAGAGCCAAGTCTGGAAGAAGACCAGCTTGGTAACCATAATTTTGAAGTAACAGTAGAGGAAAGAACGCTGATCGCTCCCTTTCATTTGATAACAATTGCTTTGTTTAAACTCGGTAGTAAAACTGCTAGCATTTTATTTTCTAGAAAGGCAACACATGTTTCTTCACACAGACAAAACACTCCAGCAAGTACTGATTTATTTTGTGCAGTCTATTTTCCAAACATGACTTGCATATGAGTTGGCTTACTCCCTTTGTACAGAACTGTTTTCCAAAAATGAAGGCAGCAGTATTGATCCACAGGAATAAAATTAACTCCAAACAGGAAAAATGGACAAATAACCATTCCACCATGATATGCAAGTTCTCTAGTTCTAGACAGTAGGTGGTTTTTAAAAATGGGGCAGAATGCAAGCATGGGTATCCAGATGGCTAGACATTCTAAGCTATGTATTACAGACCTTCTGGCTTAAAACAACTAGCCAGATTTTTTGATTTCTATGCTTTTCTCTTCATCCATCACTACTATGACCACTTCACTGGGTTTCTGTGCACTGTAATTGTGTGTGTGTGTGTGTGTGTGTGTGTGTGTTGTATGACATCTGCTGATTAATGGTGACTGGTGGTTTCAACGTCAGTAGAGCAGCGAATCTTCTCAAGTTTTAGTCTGAACATCAAAGGAGCTACTCACAGTGCCAAACTCTATATCTCAAATGGGTTCCGCACTTCGGAAAGCTCCTTTATAGTTGGGAATAAAATACAGAATAGATTCACTACACCTTTGGCATAAAAGTCAACAGCTGCTACTGTTGCTAACCTTAGATGTCACAGGCAATTGTTAGGAACCAGCACCTTTCCTCAACACCAGTCTGAATGCCAGCTGGGAGCTGAACCTGCATGAAGAGGATGGTTCTGTGGCCCTTACAGTGACGATTAATAGTGTTAATGTCAAATACAGCATCCTCAAGCTATTTGCTTCCCTGTTACTTTCTTAAAGCAGTGCTTAAAGTGCAATCAGAGGAGAGGAGACCCACATCCCCTTATCCTTTGTGACAGAGCCTTCAGTGACTTTTTATAGACAACAATAAAGCATTATAGGGAAGGTACAGTTCAACTGCATTCAGCAAATTTTTAGCATATGTGCTTGTACTTCAAATCACCTGTTGATGATGATGACATGCATTTCACAGGGTTTTCTTAGGAATATTCAGTGGTGGTTATCATTGCCCTCCTCTGAAATACAGGGTACAGCCTTGGTATTCCTTGGTGGTTCCCCGCCCAAATACTAACCAGGCCTGATCTCACTTAGCTTTCAGTATCTCACAAGATCTGCTGCCTTCATGTCTCTTTGTACATATTTTTATTTGTGCTTTTTAAAAATCCTCCTTGAGTCACAGTTCACAATATAATGAAATCATCACCATCATGTCATTATTTCACTAAAATTATGAGTGACTGAGACAGATAGATAAGAGCTGAAAACATTAAAAAAAAAAAAAAAAGGGACATAAACTCATCTGGAAAAGGGAACACTTTAGCTCCTGTTCCTAAGTACTACATTTACTATGAAATGAGTGAACATGTAGTACACCGTTCTCCTTTTCACATTAAGAGATACTCCTTGTATCACCTCTAACTAGGGTCATAAGGTCTTCCAGCATCTGCTATTACTGGGCTGCTGTCCATATCCATGGGCCAATAAGTAATCAGAGAGATTAAAAAGAAAAAGAAATTACACTTGCTGTGATGAGAACTACCACGGGGAAGTGCTTTCTGGCAGCTTCCACTATTTTTGGGCTGCAGTGCTAAAGTCATCTCCAAGCCTTAAGTTCTATCTGCACAGAAAATGCCTGGTTTCTGCATCAGTGCTGCTTGAAGAAGTTTTCAAAAGACAATAACGATCTCTTACACAGCACAACTGTAGCAAAGCTCCAAGCCACAATAGTGCAGATGCATACAAAGAGAGCATGAAAGGCCACATGAGGAGATTCTCTGAAGAGATATGGGCTCCTGAGGGCTCCTGTATACTAAAGTCATTTGCTATCTGGAGATTTTGGTTTCAGTTCTTGATAATATCAAACGTATATGAAAGTATTAACAGTGGATTTTAAAAACATCTCATGTCCTGGAGCAAAGACAAATATTAATGCAATATTACTGTCATTGGGTTAGAGCTCTCCCAAAACCTAATGTATTTTAATCTATTGTAGCCTTCCAAACTGCTAATAAAGACTCAGTGAGAGACAGCTTTAGCAATGCTTTGTAGCACTTCAGGTAGTCGGTTCAACTGAGGCAATGTTTCATGATCAGAGTTTAGAATGTTAGTTCCTGAAGGAAACCAGTTATTACTCTTTACCCTGATCACCCAACAGGCCAGTACTTGTTACTACTACTGTAAACTGGAGAGCTAGCTGTCATAGCCATCATCACTACCACTTTTGAGGAATCTGGGACGTGCTGCATCAACCAGCCACAACCAGCTGGAGCATTTCTTAGTCGCTTAAATCTCGGATTTACCCTGTTTTATGGGTATGGCAACCCTATGTGGACCTCAGGTTAAGAACCACTGATCTAGGTAATCAACTACATCCAAAATTCCTGTCGCTAGTCAAACATCACACTTTCAGTTATGTAGCATGGCCAGGAATTGTCTAAGAGGTCCAAGGTCCTCTTGGTCCAAGGAGGGCTTCTTCAAAAGAGAGCACACCATTGCCTAACTGGAATAATTATGTCCTGTTATGTGCTAAAGGCATAAGCTACTCTCTATAACCATTCAGTCTACCCATGTCTGTTAGATTTCACCAGTTAAGAAGGGCAGGATCCAAGAAGGAACACAGCTGCTCTAGGTCTCTCATCTGCATCTTATATGCATCCTCAAGCTTCAATAATTGAAACTGATACTGCACCCCATGGCCAAATAGTGCTCAGCAGAACCAGTAACATTTGGGAGCTCAGCTAAATACAAATGCAAACAATTTTGACTTTGAAGTGTTTCACAAAACAGCCACTCAAATGGGACATTACATAGTATCTGACCCTATTAATCCTATGCCTATATTCTACCCATATCAATATTCTAACCATCTGCACTGCAGACATGCCTCTGTATGTGATTACAGGGCTAGCCCAGCAGGTATACTCTGTATGGATAGAGAAGCCATGTCAGCACAACCATCAGATTTTTTCCCCACTAACACTTTTACATAAATGCTAAAGTGGCAAATCAGGAATGCAGGAAATCTCTCTGCAAGATGTGACCCAAGTGCTGTTATAAGACAGAACCTACATGCTCTGTTAAGTAAACAAATTGCTCATTCAGAAGATGATGCTCTGCCACAATTACTCACTAAAAATCCTTTACAAGCTGAGCAAGGTTCTACAGACACCATCATTCATTAGGAGGGCTGTTATTATGTCTTGCATCGATTTCAAAGGGCACAGGTCTGACAGGTCAGCTATCACTCTACAACAACACAGCATTCTTGGTTTGGGGAGTGCCAGAGTAGGAACAAAGTTCTCGGTCTCATGAAATCCTTCAGAGCAATTTATACATGCACAACAAATAATTTTAATCTTAAAAAATGGATTGAGTTTTCTATTTCAATGCACTGCATTTCCAACAGCTGTGTGTCAGATTATGGCTGAGAGACAAATGATGTCCCTGAGTGGAATACCCCAACACCACAATCCATTTTTTACAGGAGAAGCTGTTTCTATTCTGCATGAGGGCAGACAATATTAATTTCAATATCTTAAAGATCTCAGTACTTGTTGTTGCAAAATAAAAACCCTAGCTGCCACCCCCTTTTTTTTTCAGAGAAAAGCTCCAAAGATGTATTGGCAGCATAGTCCTCTCTCCACATTTATGAGTTTGACCTTCGCAGATTTGATTATTTGCAATGCATGTGCTTGCCTCCTCCCATTCCTTTGCATTCTCCACCCCAGGTTTGGAAGACTTGTGTTTAAAATGGCATTTTTTTCCTTTTGGGTGAGTAAAGCCCCCCTGCCCACTGCTGGAGGTGTGTCCTCTCTGCCATGTGGCTGCATATCCTGCTGTATTATGGCTGCTCATTGGTCAGGTGCTCTCTTTGCTCCTACTCCTTCCTTTCTCAAGATGGTTGCCGGAGGTAGCTAGAACACCAGGACTCTGCTCTTTTCCATCCGAGGGGAAAGTACCAGTAAGCCCTTTACCTTGTATTTTTTTCTTCCCCTCAGGAACACCAGTGCCAGAGGCAAAGGAATGGGAGAGGAGAGTTCTGGAGGGGAAATCACGGAGGGGGCCATTATCTGCAATTTTCCCACTTTTGTGAGGGTTCTGTGCCCTGAACCCTCACAAATGTGGAGGGGCTACAATATTTGCTGAACACTAGGAAATCACTGCTTGAGATACTGCTTCCAGTTATAAGGGTCCAATCAGAAAACCATTCAGACTGGGTTGTTCAAAGGAATTGTACAAATAATGGGTTTCCCATTATAGAATTACAGAAAAACATGTGCACAAATGCACCCAGAAGTTCGGGTTTCCTAGCGTACCTGAAAATCCAATGATCACAATTTGAGATGGAACAGAAATCTATTTCTAAACTCCACAAAATGATATTTTAGCACTGTGCCCTGCACTGTTAAATAGACAATATTTGATCCACAAAAATTTAATTATATTCTCCCTCTATTCAGGAAATTTGTGTTCCCACCCAATTCCTGTAGAGAACTGAGTTTTATTATTTCCCACATCTCCCCAAAATCTCATCAGTATGAAATGGCACTAGCAAATATACTTTGAATTTTAATTAAAGTCACTTAATTGCCCCAAATATAACTTCATTAAGACTTCCATGGACTGCAATGACAAAGAGAGAACTTACTTTAGGATGGGAAAAAGGAGAAAATACTCCATGGTTTCATAATCCATATTTTTCAATTGTCTAAATTATAGGACTGTGAATAAAATAATCTGGTCAACAATATGAGCCCATCATGCTGGATTTGCATCACACGCTAAGTGAATGATAACAGGACACAGAACTAATGAGATGTGACAGGATCACGCTACTTACTACTCCACCCTGATGAAGGCCCCAAGCACTATACTTTTTCAGAAGGCCACTCGTCCCCAAAAGATGTAACAACCTGGTCTGAAAAATCCACCACCACCAGCAAAAAGTTGTCAAAGCATTTCAGTTTTTGTATGTGTACAATCCCTGATCCTGATCTGAACATCTTTTGGACTTTACTTGTTTAACCATACACTTCTTACCTCAGGTGTGAAAATCTCCAGATGTTTGGGACTTCAAATCCCACAAGCCTTTGCCATCAGCCACTGGATTTGTAGGCTACAACATCTGTAAAGCTACAGTCTCCTCCCCCCATAATCAGAAGATGCTAACACTTCTGCTCCATGCAGGTTTTTCTATGAACAAATTCCATGTTGACTCTTTATTAAAGCACAGTCCTTAACTATTTGGTTGGCAAAGAATGCTGTCAGGTAGCACCTTATGTCTGGCCATGTTTCAAGGAAGACATGAAATTATTTATCTGAGCACAACATATGTTGGGCTTCTTTCAGGTATAATGTTAAACTATGTTTTTATGCCATGCAAACAAGCCTCAGGCTGCCCTGGAGGAAAAAAAAGAGCAGCAGAGACAGCACACAAACTAAAGGTGTGTTCACATAACACTGAATCAGTAGTTTAGCATTACAGTGGAACCAGATCATTGCGCAAGTAAGAGGAGCAGAATATCACACTGTCCATTTATAATTTACTAGGAGGTTAGAGAATATGTACAAACACTGAGCTTTGGAAAAAGCTGCTTTTTGTCTGGGTCTTCTGTACATACTCCTACTCAGTAAGATATTTTACTGAGTGAGTGTGCAGTGACTTCATCATGATCAGCATTAATAGTTTCTTGAAAAAGACAGCACAGTGCTGTGCATATGCACAAGTAAGCATTTGTTAACTTTTTCCAGCAAAGAGTTCAGAAGATTAATCTGTTTGCATTGGCATTTCTCTCTCCTAAAGTAAGTATCTTGAAGATACTTACTAGGACCCAAGTTCAATCTGAATTAAAGGAGATTTATTTCAGAGTAAGCACCCAAGAGCTCACAAATGGGGGCATTAGAAAGGAGATAGGTAGGAGAGTATTACAAAGGAGACAGAGTTACCATGAAGAACAATTTTGAAAAATAAATATGCAGAAGGACTGTCAGAACAAATTTTGCATATTTTTATAACCTTCACCATATAACTTCTTCTTTCCCCCTCTTATACTCATGTTGACCTTTTGCTACTGGTTGCCTTTATGTTTTTAATATAACTGTCACCTGATCTGGGATAAATCCCGGCAAGAATCAATAAAGGATTTGCAGAAATGTACAAGGCCACAAAGGTCATCTACTGCCTTGTGTTCCCCAAAGACAGGCCCACAGAGGCACCTGCTCCTCAGATGTCAAGCTTCACAACACAGTGGGATACTAAAGGTATGCAACATGTACCAAATTGGGATCAGTTCACACACATGCACACAGGCAGCCTTTACCAAAGCTCACAGCTTGTATACATCCCTTAACTTCCTAATAGCAAATAAATACCAAGCAAGATATTCACAAGATTGTGCCTTCATAATGACCTTTCAAAATAAGGTGCCTGGGTTTTTTTCCCTGCATGCTGCAGCCTGTTATAAAAATCCACCCTTTCTCCAAAGAGATGGTATAGCCTGAGAAAAGAAGCTTTCATTAGTGCCAAACACACCAAGTGCTTCAGTGGAAGAAAGGCAAAGGCCAACCAACCCACTTCAGCTATCCAGATAGAGACCAGAGGCCCTGTCACACACTATGCAGTTGTGGCACTATGATTCTTTTTTAGCTCTGCTGGATCTCATGGAGTCCTGGGGTTAGTAGTTTGGTCAGAGACAGTAAAGTCTGGCTGAGAATTCTAAAGGCTCCTTCCTAAACTTCAGATCCCAGGATTCTACAGGATGTAACTATGAGAGTTAAAGTGGAATCAGTGCTCTAACTGTGAAGTGTGAAAGGATCCCTGGAGAAAGTTTCTATCCTAATTAAGGCAGTCAGGAGTCAAGCAAGCAAAACCTGTCCACTATCTATCAATGATAGTCTCTCCTGAGTAATAAAATCTGCTGTCCACTTGTTGCAATCATTCAAAATACTAGATTTGGACTAGCACGGGTACCAGTACCTTAGGAATAGTAAAATAGACATGCGGTGGGGGGGGGGATGCATTAGTAAAGGGTGAGAAATACCTGTTTATTTTTATTTATTTTTTTGATACAGCCATTTCCTATACTGCAGTGATTCTCAAACTTGACTCCCCAGATGTTGTTGGATTATAATGCCCAGAATGCCTGACCAATGGCTTTACTGGCTGGGGCTTCTGGCAGCTGAAGTCAATTAATATCTGGGGATGAATGTTTGGGAACCCCTATTCCAGAATAAGCAGGCAAGAGGTAACTGCTAGACCAGATTACAAGCCATTTCTATTCTAGCCCAATTCACTCCTGAGACAAACAACAGCTTTCCCGCTCTACTTTTAAAAATAATACCTAAGCTTTGGTAACCAGGTTTAGATAACTCACAGACTATTTTGTATGTGTGTGTATTTTGCCTTCAACTCACCTGTTGACTTATGGCAACCCCATGAATTTCATAGGTTTTTCTTAGACAAGGGATACTCAGAGAGGGTTTTGCCAGTTCCTCTCTCTGAAATATAGTCCACAGCACCTGGTATGCATTGGCAGGAGTATCCCATAAGCACTCTCAAAATCTATACATGCCTACTGTACTAGTGCTGACCACATATTCTAGGGGTTTGTTCTGGCTTTCCCAGAACATAGCTTGAAGGACAAAGGAAATAAACAAAATCAACTAATTCCAAACTAAGGGAAGATATTAAAAAGGAGGTCATTTCTTGATGGTGCTCCACTAGCAGAGCACACTTCCATTTATACAAGGCAGGATACCACTTTTTTTGCCAATCCCACACAGCCTCCTGCATGCACCAAAAAACTGACCCTGAGGACGGGGGGACCCTCTGTAACAACATAAGCCATGGCACAAAGGGCTGCAGGAGATCCAGGGCATCAGCAAAAACTGAACACTCTGTCTTGCACTAAAGTAAAGGTGGGGAGCTTTTAGCCTTCTGAAAGTTTTGGCTTTCCAGAAGCCCAAGTCACCATAGTCAATGATAAGGGACTGTACAAGATACAATCCAAAACATCTGGAGGGCCGAAACTTCCCCACACTTGCACTAGGGGAAGCTTTTCCATTAGAACAAAGTAATCTTTGGATAGAACCCAGTATGCCTATTGTAGCAAAGAAAGCTCTATGATTCCACTTCTAATTCTTTTGAGGATTAACTATCTAGACCATCTTTCTTCAACCATGATCCCTTCCACATGTGTTCAAATACAGCTCCCACAATATCCTGCTAGCGGCTGGTTGAGAATTCTGGGAGTTGTACTCTAGAACATCCAACTAGGAAGGATGGTCTAGATGTATCTACTGTACGCCTCACATCTGGAGGACTACAGTTTGGGAAAGCATGACCTAAATATAGGCAGAGTCCAAAAGTGAAAATGGAAGAAAGGGAAAGAAGGTTCAATTCCGTCCAAGAGGAAGGTGGGGAAATCCTCAAGAACATTTAGAAATGACAGACAGCTTCCTGATTAATTTTAGAACAGGGTAACATATAAATGTTTTCTGTTGGGGTCATTTCACATGTTGCATTTTCAGATATATGCCTAAGATACTTAAGAGTAAACCTTAACACAAACACATATACCACATTCATACACTGAACAAGGAACCTTGTCATATTCTGTATAAGGGATTGTAGGTAAACTGTGTATTACATCTCCATAATGTGTGAATTTGGAGCAGAAAACAGATAACCTATCTGTACCTAGCTGTATATGTCAAAACCTCTCAATTATCTGTTCTTTAAGTGAGAGACATCTCATTCTGACTCTTCTTTGATATACCGTATCTTAACCACTTCCCACCATTGAGTAAATAAGTTGATTTTTTAAAATAAATATTTCCTCACCAATTTGCTTTTGGGGTACGGCTCTCCCCATGTTACTCCTACACTAGCGTATGTCTCCCAGTATGCACAGCACATTTTCTATTCCATCTGTATGGCAAACATCCTTGCCAGCAAGACACTACAATAAAACCAGTGAGTCTAAGTACAATACTCAAATAGTATGCCAACCTGTAACTTGTACTAAAAGAGCTTCAGCTTCCAGATTCTCAGAAAGCACAACATACATAATTGAATCCATAGAAATGGGTCCATAACACAGGACAGCACTTTACCAGAAGCACAGTACATCATCCTTGCACATAGATGATACTATGTGTGCTTCCAGTCTTTTATACTATTCCAAGACACATATCCCCTACATCTTCTATGCAGAAGGGGGCAGGAGATGAAATACTACAGCTGGTACACACACACCATAACGCTTGCTTGTCACAGATTTGCAGCATGAACAACTGCAAAGCTGCATCCCTTTTTTCAGAGTGCCCCTCACAATTATAGCAAATGTCCTATGTGACGAGCATTCCAGTTAAACTTTACAAGATGTTTATTCTTAGTATGTGGGGAAAAGAAACAGACAACAAGGAATACCTCATTACTGTTGCCTATCATGAGCAAATGAACATAAGAAGCTACCTTGTATTACTGGTTTCTCTGTAAGACCAATACTGTGCTCTGTAACTGGCAGTGACTATCTAAGATCCCAGGCAGAGGTGTTCCACATTACTTGTTCTTTTTCCCAAGTGAAAATGTCAGGGATTTAATCTAGGACCTTCTGCATGCAAAGTTTGCACTCTATCACTTAACTATGTTCTCTTCCTTAAAATAAAATCTGAACCGGTTGAAAGCCCAAAGTGTAACAGAAATGTCAGAGAAAAACTTCTCACTATCTCATACTACCAACTGTTATGCTTAAAAATAGTATTAGGAGAAGATACGATCAATACAAAGCATGACTGTCATTAAAGTGTTTATTACATGACATGTTAGCATCCCAAAGCTTTTCATAATCATTCCTACACAACAAAGAAAACTATGATGATGGGAAGGCAGGAATTACCCCAAGACATCCTACAAGTCCTATTTTTGACATGAGACTTTACTTTGTGTCTCCTCAGTCACAGACTATCTCCTGTTTTATGGAAATATTAGCCTCCTGGTAAAGTTAAAAAAAATCACAATGAAAGGTTCTGCTATGCAATTACAGAAGAAGAGCTGCACATCTAGCTTTGGCTGCTTATTTATGGAATCACTTTGAAATTATATTCATACTTGACATTTTTAAATAATGCACTGAAATAACTGCCCCCATGCATTCAAACAGATGACCTTGCCAACTCATTCCAGAACTTCAAGTCCATGTGTATAAAGAAAGCACCCAGAGAGGGAAATATATTATGAATCAGAATTATGAAAGGGTTTTGAAAAATGAGTCACATCCTGCTGATTCAAAGGATGAGATGCTATTCAGCTTGCTTCCTTTTTCTTTCCGTCTTGTTTAAACCTCAGTTATTAAAAGTACAAAATCAGCTATACTCCATGGGAAACAATCATTCATAAAAATACGCAATTTTTTTGCTCCGCTGCTCTGCAAATGTGTAGTATTTTTCTCTGCTGCAGACACTGAGCTACAAAATGCCTCAATAACTGATTGCAAAGTACCACAATTTTTGTTCTGTCTTTATGCAGTCAAGCAAGAGAAAAATTGAACAAAATGCACATTTTTAGTAGACCCCTCAAAAGAACAGTGCTTCTCACACTGATAGATCCAGTGTGAATAATTATGTTTTTAGACAAATAGTTGCATGCACATTTTTTGCAAGGAAATGAAAATTCATCACCCACTGCAAGTCCTTTCAGCTATGGGATTTGATCTAGGCATTCATTAATTTGTCATTAATGTTAAAAACTGCCATTAGTAAGAGGACAATAGAGGAATAAAAGGCACAACTTCATTTCTAGTCTCTAGAACCAGTCTGTTGAGCATCAGATGCAGCAAGGAAAGGAGTTAACGCATTTTAGAAGCAAGGTCTTGCCTCTGCAATGTGACAATCCAATATGAATGCAGCCCTAGCTGATTGCATGGCAGGTGAGATAACGGATCTCACAGCAAAAGGAATCTGGTGGGGAAGAACCCTAATGTCATTATCCTTTTTTTTTTTTAAGTGTTCTCCATTTGCTATTTTAAGCAGCAACAAATTCCCAGAATGCAGGCAAAGAAGGAAGGGCACCCTCTGCTCACTAACCTCTCACAGCTCCTCATTTCACTCTATGCAGCCATTTGCCTTTGTGGCAAAGCCCATGCTACAGGCTTGCAAGCATGGGTCAGTATATACAGTATATATTTCAGCTGCCTTCCCTTACAAACCAATTCTGTGCAACACTGGAAACTTCCACCAATCCATCTTCTTATTAGGACAATACCCAGGTATGAAATTCCCACAAGACTGGCTAAATTGGGAAAAAAAATTTTTTTTGAGGGGGGGGGATACTAAAGCACATGTTTTTTAAAAGGCTGAGACCCCAAGAAACACTCAAAAAGGTAAGTAGAAAGGTGCCCAAGACTTGTAGAAGAGAGCAAGAAAGAAACATTTTTAGAAGTATTGCTGAAGTAGACTTCTCAACCAAGCATGAAATGCCTGGAATACGCAAGGTGGCAATGTCTATTTGCCTTCAGCTCATTCTTAAACCATGGTATAGTTAACTAGAAACACCCAGTGGAGAAAGACGATTTAATAAAGGCATTGGAGACTTCCAGTGACAATTCCTGAAGTATCTTAAATCATCAGGTGCCTTTTGTTTTTACATGGTGCCCCTTTTATTTTAGAGGAGTGTGCTTTCCCCGAGAATGCTGCAGTCACACACACCACCCCTGATAGCTACAACTCTCCTAAGAGTTTTTTCCACAGCTTTTTGGGGTGGTATTTTATTCTTAATTTGCATCAAGCAGCTTTTGTACCAGGCGTACAAAACCCTCGTCCTCTGCCTAGAGAACTGAATTATGCAAAGTGCTTCACCACCTTTTAAACCCAAAGGGGAACTTTCGGCCCATTTAGCCTCTCTCCTCCCTACCCCAAGAGCAGAATTTCTCTGCCAAGTCAGCTCCTTTCCTTCCTCCTTCAGGAGAAACTCTGGGAACCAACTTCAATGCTTTTTTCCGAGCTCCTCTCTCCACAGTCATCCCTCACCTTGCACAAACGACAAAAAAACGCACCCGCAATTGCTGAGATACGCTGTATTGATTGCACGCAGCTCACACAAAGGAAGCAAGGAAGCTGCACACACCACAAACACGACAACAAACCCCTGAGGAGAAACGGGGACCCACGATCTCGTAAAACACACTATCTTCCTACCCCCTTCTTTTTTTTTCCCAAGCAAGGCCCCCCCCCTCCCCTTCGTCTTGCACATTGCTTTTGTTCCTTCACGCCTCCTGTCCAGCCTCAGAAACTGCTTACCTGGAACACTCGGCTGGGATATTCCGCCGCCGTCGCCACCGCTGCGTACCTTTGTTGTGTACGCCCCAGCATTCCGCCTCTGGTCGCTGCAGCACCTTGCGTTGCATGGCGAATAAAACGAGCCTCGCCTCCCCTTCTGGAGCTGTTGCAAAGCGGCGGCGGAGAGCCTCTGGTTTAGCCCGTCGCCACAGCAACCCCCGGCGAGGGGCGCGCGCCAGTAAGAGGGGGCTTGCTGATTGGGCACCCGGAGCCTGGATGTTAAAAAAAAAAAAAAAAATCAGCAGCAGAGAAAGGGCGGGGCTTGGCGGGCGGCTTCTCTCCCAGCAAAGAGGGGAGAGAAGGAGGCGCGCGCGCATCCACCTGCTGGAGTCTCAGAGTCCTGGAGGATGAGGGGCTAACGCTTACAAATATTTAAAAAATGAATTAATAAATGGAAGACTACAGAGCAAGAGGGACTGGGATTGGTTAAAATCTCTTGTTAAATCATTAAAAAAAAAAAAACTTACTGAGCCAAGTGCTCATTTCACTTGAAGCAATTTTTACTTTGAAATAAGAGTTCGCAAGATTCCCTCGTTATAAGGGATAGCTTTACCTGAGGGCTAGAAATCTTGTCCCTTGTTGTCTCCTATTTGAGGGTTGGAAATACATAGAGAGGGAACGTGATGTCAAAAAAAAAAACTCATAGGGAGAGAAATGTGTGTATTGTGCAATTCATGAATGTGGATGATAGGTTAATTCTACAGAGAAACACGCTGCAAAGTGAACTGAAATCAATATTTTCCTTTTCATATTTAAATAAAGCACAAACTTGCTGTCGCTTGTTGGGGTTTTCAGAACACTACTCTGGAAGCTTCCAAAATTTTAAATCCAAAAGCTTGCTTTGAGAGAGGACGCAGACTAATTAAGGGATGGAGCAATGGAGAAGAAACAAAAATCACATAAAATGTCACCCTTGTGTAAATGGATCAAAAATTATATGGATCTGAAAGAAAAGAAAATGAATTAGATTTATTGATGAGGGAGGACCAAAAGAAGAGGATCTCCAAATTCTATAAGCTATTGTTGCAAAGAGAAATGGAATCAGAAACTGTTAAAGATAATATGGTTAGATGGGCACAAAATATTGGACATCCAATTGAGTTGGATACACGGGTGAGGGTATGGAAAACATATAAAATTTACACCAAGTTTAAATTTAAGAGAAAGCTTTTATAAAATGCTACATAGATGGTATATGACACCTGAAAGGTTGCAGAAAATAACTAAAAATGGGAATGGAAGATGTTGGAAATGTGATTAAAAGGTGGGGTCATTCTTTCACATGTGGTGGACCTGTAAGATAGCAAGGAAATTTTGGAAGGAAATACGTGATGAAATTCAAAGAATTTACAATTTAAATTTTGAAATGAAGCCAGGGTTTTATTTGTTAAACATGTTGGAGCAACAAAGAGAGATAAGATGTCACCAGAAGACACCGTTATATTTGATAACTGCTGCAAGATTGACATATGCACGATATTGGAAAGAAAGGGACCATGTTGATATAAAAGAATGGAAATTAAAAGTTCTGGATATGATAGAGATAGAAAAGCTAACATTTTCACTGAAAAATAAGTCTATCCAGAACTTTGAAAGGGAATGGAGAGAAATCTTAAATTGGATAAAGAGATAGTAATAAGAAAAGGAAAAGAATAAAGCAAGATTGTATATAATACAAGGCAACAATGTAATAAGGCAATGTAACAAAGCAGCAATGTAACAATGTAAGATGTAACAATGTAAGGTTACTTTTTGAAGAGAAACTATGTATGAATGGAATGTAAATGAGCAGACTCAACCGGGAAAAAAAAGAAAAAAGCTTGGAAGTGGGGAAGGGTTTTTTTTTTATTTTCACTTTAAACTTTAATAAAAATATTTTTTAAAAAATTCATCCTTGTGATGCGAATAATTTTGTAATGTGCTCATACTGCCATACCAATTTTTACTTGAGGTACAAAGCCTTTAGTTCCACAGCCTGTTTACAGCATAGTTCAGTGTTAGGCATGTGGAAAAACTAGTAAGGCTTCACACTGTCTTCATGTGTCCCTAGTCCCTTTTCTTTGTCACTAAGGCACTTTCAAAATTGATATTAACCACAATATTTGACCCTGTAAACAAATCTTTTCTGACATACCTTACTGTTCAGGGAAACCAATACGTAGCACAGCATACTGCTTCACAGTGTTCAAAGATATATATCATGATTTATTTTTATGCTTTTATTCAAATAGTTCCTGCAATATTACTTAACAAGATTCTTATGTTTACCTGTAACTTTAAAAAATTCTGGTGACAGCAGAGCAGAAATAACAGCCAAACAATAAATTATGACTGAAATTCATGACAATAGCTAGATACCACCAAATAAATATGTATTTAAATGTCACATAAAACATGATGTATTAAGCAAGGTACGGATGCCACCATAGAAAATATCCAGTTGCTGGAACCCACGTACTTCTCTGAATAAGATGAAATAGGGGCCCTTTCACACTACACAATTATAGCATTATATACCACTTCATCAGGGCTCTATTCTCTTGAGTTCTGGGATTTGTAGTTTAGGGAAGGGTATTAAGAATTCTTTGCCAGAGAGTTCTAGAGCCTTGTGTGTATATATGTACCTTCAAATTGCCTGTCAACTTATGGTGACCCCATGGATTTCATAGGATTTTATTAGGCAAGGAATACTCAGAGGTGGCTTTCCCAGTTCGTTCCTCTGAAATATAGCCTACAACACCTAGCATTTTTTGTTGTTGCTGCTGTGTGCTTTTAACTTGTTTCTGAGTTATGGTGACCCTAAAGCAAGCATATCACTGGTTTTTCTGAGGCTGAGAGTGTGTGTGACATGCCCAAGGTCACCCACTGGGTTTCCATGGCTGAGCGGGGAATCAGACCCTGGTCTCCTGAATCATAGTCTACTGCACAAACCACTACACCACACTCACTCTCAACTAGTGTCCTACCAAACTACAAATCCCAGGATTTCATAGGATGTAGCCATGGCAGTTAAAACAGACTCATGGTGCCATAGCTGTGTAGTGTGAAAGGACCCAGAGCCTTGTTTAAAAATCTAAAGACACAAAAAAACCCACTGCAAATGGAGGGGAAGTGAAAACTCGGGCACAGTGGCTTGGCTCTCACCTACTGAGTTCTTGGCTGGTACAAGATTTGAAATAGGAGTATCCGGTTCACATTCTTGGACTCTGCAAGCTTATGCACATTTACCTGGGAGTGAATTCCATTGAACACAGTGGGACTTACTTCTCAGCAAGCATGCATCAGCTTGTGCTGTATTTCAGTCTCCAGGTTGGAATGTGTTATCTGTGAGGCTGCCCTTGAAAACAGTTTTGAAAGTTTAAAGTCATGTAGAGTCCAACTACTAATATCTTGCTAGATGAGCCTTCTTCAACCTGGTTGTTTCCAGAGACGTCAGAGATACTATTGTTCACTGTCTCCCCTTAGTGACTGGGATGCCTTCTCAGCTTGTCTAGCATTTTCACCTAAACAGTCACCTGGCAAGAGGGCCCTTTCAGCTGCTATAGTTGGTCTTTTTCTGTACATCAGCCATCTAACTTTTCATCTTCAGCACCAGCTCCCATGCTACTTCTAACTTCTTCTACCATGGTCCTCCATAGTCTTTCCCCCAGACCTTGGTTCCCAGTTCACTTCCAGTCCCATGCCCTCCTCTGGCTCAGCCTTCAGGGAGCTATTCATCTGCCATTCATTCCCTTCCAACAACCTCCTGCTAAGCCTTCCTGAAAACAAGCCCAGCTGTGTTCCACCTCTGCCAGTGTGTTTGTCCTCTTCACATCAATATGTTCATTTTTCCTATCTCAAGGATGATTACAGTTCTGACAGAATTTCCTCCACATCTGAGAATGCAGCAATCTCATCAGATACTTTGATCAAGGATCAAATTCCTCCTTCATCACTGGAGAATATACACTTCTATGCTGAGCAGATTTTCCATATGGCTAAGTTGTTCAGTGTATAAGTGAAACCATCACCCTTTCAATTGTGGATCTGGTTTTCAAGAAGTAGCGCTGCCTATGCTGGACTTACTCCTACATGTAGCCAGGTATCTTGGAAAAATCTATCCACTATTATTCCTGTTTGTACACTATCTGTAACCAAAAAGAAAGAGAAGCCTCAATAGATGACAGATGAAACTCTTCAAGCAGTTAAGGACAGACAAGAAGCAAAATTAAAAGGTAGCAGAAATAGAATGAGAATGCTGAGTGCGACTGTTCAACAACTTCTGTACAGGGACAATGAGAAGTACTATAATAATTGAAAGAAAATGACAACATAAGAGGAAGAACAAGATACCTCTTTTACAAGATCCAAGAAATCAAAGGGAATTGTAAACCAAGAGTGGGGATGTTCTATGACCCCTAGGAGACACATTACAGGATTAAGTACAAATAAAAAGACAATACACAGAAGAACTATACAAAAGAAATGAAAGATTGGCAGATTCATTCAAGGAAGAACCAAAGATGAACCTCCAATTTTAGAAAGTGAAGTGAAGGCTGCATTTAGAGCACTTAAGAGAAACAAATCACCAGGAACAGATGGCATACCAATAGAGCTGCTTCAGTCTACAGAGACAGAATTTACTCTAGTTCAAACTAAAATCTGCCAACACATAAGCAAAACAAAACAATGGCTCACAGATTGGAAATGTTCAATATACATTCCAACGCCCAAGAAAGGGGACACCAGAGACTGCAGTAACCATGGTCAAAACCATGGTCAAAATTTTACAACAAAGACTTCTACCGTCTATGGTGTGAGAAATGCCAGATGTCTAAACTGGGTTCAGGAAAGGAAGAGGCACTAGGGATCATATTGCAAACATACATTGGGTCATGGTATACATCAAATAATTTCAAAAGAAAATCAGCCTGTGCTTCATAGATTATAGCAAAGCCTCTGATAGTGTAGATCATGAGAAACTATGGTTTGCCCTTAAAGAAATATGTGTGTCACAACATTTAATTGTCCTGATGTGTAACTTGTACTCAGAACAAGAGACTGCCATCAGGACAGCATATGAAGAAACTGAATGGTTTTCAATTGGGAAGAGGGTCAGGGAAGGCTGCATTTTATTACCCTATCTATTTAACTTTTATGTTGAACATATCTTACATAAAGCAGGATTAGACTCAAAAGAAGAAGGTACGAAAATTGGAGGAAGGAACACCAGCAATTTAAGATATGTACATACTATACCACAAGTAGAAAACAGCAAACACTTGGAAAGATTACTGAAGAAATTAAAGGCAGGAAGAGCAAAGGTAGGTGTACAGTTGAATATTAAGAAAAATAATGACCGCAGATTATTTACATAACCTTAAAGTCGACAATGAAGGCAATGAAATAATTCAAGATTTTCTATGCCTTGGCTCAGTCATTAATCAGAGTGGAAACTGCAGTCAAGAAATCAGAAGAGGATTAAGACTTGGAAGGGCAGCTACAAAGGAACTAGACAAGATCCTGAAGTGTAAAGATATGTTACTGAATACTAAAGGTATGATTGTGCATGTCACCATATTTCCAGTTTCTACATATGGATGTGAAAGCTGGGCAGTGAAGAAGGCTGACAAGAAGAAAATCAACTCATTCGAAATGTGCTAGAGAAGAGTTCTACAGAAACCTTGGAGTGCTAAAGAAACAAATGAATGGATCCTAGAGCAAATCAAGCCTGATCTTTTCCCAGAAGTCAAGATGACTAAACTGAGACTATCATGCTTTGGCCTTGTCATGAGAAGATATGACTCACTAGAAAAGACAGTAATGCTTGATAAAAACAGAAGGCAGGTTGGTAGGTTGTCATCTATGTTAGGTGGTCACCTAGGTCACCTGATCATTCCAGCCACAGAGGGATAGATCCCTTGTGTGTCCTGGCATCTGGCAAAGGTGTTGTCACCCTTTTTGCCCCTTTGGTTGGTATTTGTATATGAACCTTTGGATACATACTGTTGCACACATTTGGCTTCACTTTATAGAAGTGTGGATGGGCAATCAGAGCAATACGTAAACAAAAGCTGTTTGGTTAAGCAAATATGTGAATATGCACATGCCTGGTGGGAATCCAAATAACTCCTTGCAGCTGCTGTGGTTGTGTGACTGGATATAAACGAGTACGTTGAAGATGTGCACATGGTAGAAAAGCCCCTTGTGCTGGTGTGACTACGTAATGAGAGTCCTGTGTGGTTTTCAAAACTTTCAGTTTGGATTAAAACAGTTATGTGTGGCAGTAAAGAAATCAAACAGGAGCAGAGATATTATGCAGTGAAGTAGGGATACAGCCTTTGTGTGGATTCAGCCTATGCCACTATTGCTGATGGCATTCAGATTCTTTTGTGTCTTATGACATCTTATGCTACTCCATTTACTCACCTCAGAATTGGGTCTCTTCAGTCTTGGCTTCTCGCAGTGTGAAACCACAAATCCAACCAGCTCTTCAACCATTTGAGAATACTTTCTAAAGTAAAGGCCATTTTACACTGATAGACCCTCTCACAAAATCTCTTAAGAGGAATGCCCTTCAGCATTCTCCAACTTCCTTTAACTCTTACAACATATGCTTCTCCAAGAGTGGAGAGCTCACCTTCAGGCCTTCATCATCAAAGGTCACTGTGCACATGGAAGACCTCCCTCCACACCCATGTTCTCATGACGTGGAAGGGATTAAAGGCCTTTGAACTACATCTTTACAATTGTACAGTGGCAGTTGCCTCAGACAACTTGGTCACTGTCTACTATATAAACAAGCAAAGAGGGACTTACACTTGCCAACTGTTGCACCTTTGTCTTCACCTCTTGGACTGGTATATCACCAGGAGAATCTGGCTGTCTGCAATCCACCTTCCAGGAATCTCCAGTTCCCCAAAGGACACTCTCAGCAAGCCAACCATGATATCACAGAAGTGGCATTTCAACTGTTCCATCATATGCAGCCTTTTTGAGTGTTCCGATGGTGAATCTGTTTGCCTCCAAACACAATTTTTGTTCAAGGAGGAGAGGAAGAAACAGGAATTTGGGGAGTGGATTCTTCAATAACTGGAATGGTCCTCTTTATGTGTTTCCCATCTCCTCTCATCTCCAGCACTGTAACGAAGTTTCACCTCAACAATGCAAACTGCATCTTGGTCATTCTGTGGTGGCCTTGCCAACTGTGGTTTTCTCTCCTGCTTTTCTGCAACAACTGCCACAGTTGTCTCTTCATCATACTAGCCCTTCTTAACTGAATCTTGAGGTCCTCCTTTGCAACATGGACACTCTCAGTCTAATGGCTGGGAGGAGTTGTCCATTTTAAGTCTTCCTGAGTGCGTTAAACAATTTATGGACATTCATAAACTGAAAGCACATTACTACCATCACATGAAGTGGGTCAAGTGCCTTCACTTTTTGGAAGTCAATGACTTGTGGAGGTCATCTCATTCACTGACATATCATGTTTCTCCTTTCCCATCTGAGAGATGAAGATTTACATCTTTCCTCTGCTTTTGTCAGCCATCTGTGCTTACCCCAAGTTTCCATCAGGCTGCTTTTGGTTTGTCCTGCCAACGGTCAAATCCTTTTTGAAAGGTTTCAAGAAAGTGCACCTTCACATACTTACCCAAGTTCCTGCATGGGACTTATTGTTGTGCTGACTTACCTTACTTCTAAGCCCTTTGAGCTCAAGGCTACCTGTAACTTTAGTCTCTTCACAATGAAGACTACCTTCCTTGTGGTCATTACATCAGCCAGGAGAGCTAGAGTGCTCTGGGCAGTCATTCATGATCCTATGTTTACATGTTTTCACAAGTACAAGGAAATTCTTCAGCCTGATGCCTCTTTTCTTCTGAAAGTGATGTCTCTCTTCTGCCTTTTCCAAAAGATAGTCCTGCAGGTTCTTTTTCCACCTCTAGACTCTTTTTTGGAAACCAAGCTCCACACATTAGATGTCAAGGCTCTTGCCTTCCACATTGACCACAGTCAAGAATTTTGAAAGATCTTTGAGCTTTTTATTTGTTACACGCAACCTGGAAAATGTTTACTTGTTTTGTCTCTTGTTACAAAATGGTGTCAGCTACCATTCATCTTGCTTATAGACTAGCTTCCAAGCCACTGCCCCATCCAAAGTCATTCTACCAAAGCACTTTCAACTTCAGCTGTCTTTTTTGCACAGGTGCCCTTGTATAACATGTGCAGTGCTGCTACTTGGACACAGTCCTTGACTTTTATTCATCACTACCATGTTCACTTCCATCAAAGGCAGGAAGCAGTGTCTGGCCAGGCCATGCTTCTCTCAGTTCTGTAATATCATAATTCCCTTCCTTCTGCAAGTGTAGTTATACAATCTCCCATTTGTGTGCGTCACAGACACTGCAATATAGAGGAGGTTGTTTACCTTTAACTATGCTTCTTTGAGTGGTTATCTGTCAACTCACACAGCCCCATCCTTTTCCCCTCATGTGTGTCCTTTTATTTCTTCCAGGCCTTTGCTGCAATGGGACACAAAAAACTGAGGGGAAAGCTGAGAATTGTGCTTGGACATGCACAGTACAATAGTTGGGGCTTCTGTCAAAACATGTCTAGCAGCAGTAGAAAGTTCCAAGTGTTGCTGGGCAGGCATGGGATAACTCACTTGTGCAAGTGCATAGGTGACCACTTGTTCTTTCTTCTTTTCTTGACAGTGGAACAGAAAGTGTTTCCTCTTTGTTGCAATTTCTGCCAATGAGCTATAAGGCTCTGAAATGAAGAAAATGTGGAACAAAGTGGAATAAGAGTAGCACACCTTGAAGTGGTGAATGCAGTCAGGAATTTAAGGTTTCTGTTAGACTTTCCCAGAAAGGATTAAACCATGATCAGCAAATCAGAAACTCAGGCAACTTCATTCCGTCTAAATCCGTAATGGAAATACAATCATACCTCATTTAACTCTGACAATGAAGCTCTGTTTTACAAAGGGTTTTAACACCTATCCAAATGTCTTTGCCTCCTCATCCTCTGTCTAGATGGAAGAGTTTTTTTTTTACAGCATCCGCATTGGAACAATGATATCGGAGAGCTGGAGAAACACTTTCAGTTTCAGGTTGAGGGAGTGTGTTTTCAGTAAACAATGCAATAAATAAAGCTTGAGCTGGGTATGAATTGGACTCTACTCTTGCCGATCCTACCCCAGCCATGTGTGCCTGCCTATAACAGGCAAGGTGATAGCTGCTGCCTCAGTGATCCCTTACTGAGCAAATGTAAACAGCAAAACAGAGAGAAAAGAGGAGAGCAGGTGAACCTGTCTTATTGGCTTCCCCCAACATGTTAAGAAAGCATAGATCTATAGTATCTTGTGGTTGTGGGCTGGAGGACTGCATGATTCCCACCCCTGACCTGAAAGGATATTTCTGGCTGATCTTGGAGGTTGTATGGAAAGAGATCTCTAGGAAATGCTGAGGCTAAGCCATTTAGGATTTTATAACACGCCTTCTGTCGCACCTTTAATTGAGCTTGGGAGGCAACAGAGAGATAGTATAGACACTAAAGTAGTGTTAATAGTAATGTGGTTCCTATCACACAAAAATTTTGCCCCAGTTAAAGCAGGAGTGGGAATTATGCAGCCTTTGAGATGTTGTTGGACCGCAACTCCCAGCAGTACTAGCCAGCATAGATGACAGTGAGGGACGCTGGTGACTGCAGTATCTCGAGGGCTATATAATCCCCATCAAGAACAGCCCTATGTAATATATGTAACAGTAATCTAACATGGAAATTATGAAGGCATGGATTATGATTGCCAGCTCTGCCTTTATGAGAAAAAGGATTAATCAAGGAATGCCCCAGTTTTGAGCTGTGAATCATGAGAGAAGGTCAAACTACATAAATGATGAGCATTCTGTCTTGTACCCTCCAAATCATAAAGCTTGCCAGACACCATTACTTCCATTTTCGTCTGGCTTATGTTTGAGTTGGTTAGCTGGCATCTATCCCCAAGCATGCTGATGGACGGGAAAAACTGAGACTATAGTGAGATCCAAGCCACATGAAGAGAAGAGACACAGCAATGTATAGTCAGAGTACTAATGATATTGAATGAAGCATCTCCTTCCAGTCCCTTTCGAGTGACCCCATAAGTATAGTAAGCTAGGAGGGGAGCAGAAGGGTATTCTGCATCACAACTATATTGTCTGGGACTTCCTTGCTTCAGACAAAAGCTATTCAAGAACAAATGACTGGAACACTCAACAGTTTACACGGTGAGATATCAGAAGAGGCTTTTCCATCGGTAATCACATTGCCAGGTAGACTGATTTGTCATGCAGCCTTGGCATTATGTTCAGCTTGTTTACGTGGTGACAGTAAAGTGGGTTTTGTTGCTTAGTTGATGAGAAAACCACCTCCTCCTCCTCCTCCTCCTCCTCCTCCTCCTCCTCCTCCTCCTCCTCCTCCTCCTCCCTGCCTCTCTCCATGGCTCAAGGTGGGTTATATCATAAAAAAATCAAAATACACTAATTTGAAATTCATAGTTAAAAATTGACTGGGTAGGCATGCCAAAAGAAATAGATCTTTAACACTTTTTAAAATTCAGACAGTGTATTTTGCTGTCGTATCGCTTCCAGCAGGTCATTCCACAGTCTAGGGTCATCTGATGAAAAGGTCCTCTGAGTGATCATTGCCAGTCTGCTCCTGGTTGGCTTAAGTAAATAGCCCCTGGAGGACCTGAGTGTATGGGGCAGATTGAATGGGAGGAGGCGATCCTGTAGGTGATTTAGTTGTTAATCCTAGTAATTCACTTTAAATTCATGATACGTTAGTGGGGAAACACTGCAACTCTGACATGCTTTGGGAGTGGAATTGCAACACAATTTGCTATTTTTGAGGGCTTTTGTTTTTTTAAATGTGCCCCTTGATTCCTACTATGGAAAGGAAGGAGCACTGTACCACCACCAGCAAGACCCACATTTATGTTCAAACAAGGAGGAGAAGGGAAGGGACTGTTTATAACCTCCAGTTATCTGGCATGGGTACACACAGTTCAAAGAACTGACCAAAGCAATTCAAAATGACAGCAGGAAGTCATCCCTACTTTATGGGACAATATTATCTTCGCTCTGAGGTAAAATTGGAGAAAAAAAGACACCCCTCCTTTACGGACAACATTTTCTTCTTTCTGAAGTAAAATGGGAGAGGGAAGGCATCTTTACCCTATGGACAATATTTTCTTCTGTTGTTTAACATAGCCTCTCTAGAGATCCCATAAATGGAAAAAAAAATGAGAGAAGGGGACTTGTCCTTTGTTCACCTGATCCACACAGCTACATCCTTTCCCACTGGGGTGAACTGACTGGACCAGAAAACACTTTTAAAAAGTAGGAATGTGTAGAAAATCCATTACAATTCTTGCTGCAGCTTATGTTGAAAAAGCAATTATTTGATAAAGCTAGGAGCCCTTGTCTCAAAGATCACACAACCATTTCACTAACTCCTTGTGATTAACTGTCAGTGGTTTTCCAGCCCTGAGTGCCCAGATCCTCTTGGGCTACAAATTCCAGCAACCTTTTACTATGGGTCATGCTGTCAGGGGTGGTTGTGGTGGTGTCTGCAGAGCCAAGCTTGGGAAACATTTATTATATCTACAGCTGTTGAACGATCATCTGCTTTTAACAGAGTATGGTTTCCCTCTAAGCATCTAGAAGGAAGCGTTGATAGGGTTACAAAGTTTTCAAAGTTATGCTGAAAACGAGACCAGGAAGTTTCTGAGAGGCTAATTATTAATTAGTTTTATGACCTTTCCTTGAAGAGGATGGTTGGAAAGGAGCAGTGAATGTCACAAACATTGTGTCAGATCTTCTTCAGATCTTCTGAATCAACCATACACGCTTCCGTGTGCTTACTAGAACTTCTTTGCATTTTTCCCGGAAATTCTTTGTGCTATATTGAGGACCATTTGCAAAGCTTTTCAAGTGTAAAGAGTGACAAGTCAGTTGATCTAGGGGTGCTGTGGTCAGATGTGTGTGGGATTACACTCCAGGGAGGGAGGAAACCTTAATTCTGCACATGGTGTTTCTTCACATGACTCTGAATTCTAAACCAAGTGATACAGCTTGAATACTTACTTCCTATATTGAGTATCTTGGAGATAAAATAATGTATTTTTAAGAACATACTTTATAATTACTTAGTCATCACTAGTTAACCACCAAACACTGCTCTGCCACCAGTAACAACAGGATTCAAGCTAAAAGACAATGCTGCCTGTGGGAGTTGTAGTCCATCACAGCTGGTGGGGCCCCAGGCTGAGTTAGAATGTGAATATATTATGTATAAAACACCTGTTGAGAGAAGCTCAAATATGTAAATATTAAAACAGAAGTGATATGACATATCCATTGCAAAAACAGTTGTTAACAAGAGCTATTCTACCTTCTCTGCTGTTTAATATTTATAATACACTTAATTCTGCTTTCTTCCTGGAAAAATACTGTCATTTCTCTGTAACAGATGTGTTCCTGTTGATGCTCTTGCTGATATGATAATCAAGGAGTGTTATTTTGGGCATAAAATGCTGTTCCCATTGACATCAGTCTGTTAAAATAACCTCCTCAAGAGGTCGCCTTTGCCCTTCAAGGAGCCCTTTGTTTTCATATCAGTCCAGATAGAGCAGGTCTGAAGTGAGACTTGATTTATTAGCAAGGAAGCATTGAGAGGAGCAAGTGGCTACTAGATTCAATTGTTTTTGAACTATTTCTGGATCTTGATGAGAATTCAGCTGTTGGAAGCTATGGTTCTTCATTGTAGGAACCAGTAGTCTTTAGGACTCTCTTACTTCACATGCCTGATGAGATTATTTTCCAGATAGATGCTGTGTTGCTTGAGATGCTGTGCATGAACAAATGAAAGAGTGTTGTTTACTATTCCTCTAATTTCTGTCCTTCAGAGGCTCAACAATTCAACATGACAATGTTGACAATGATGACCCAGCAGCATTTCCTTTAAAATTAAGTAAATTGGGAGGAGTTGAGGTGCTGTGGGTGAGGTGGACAATAAGTTCTTCCAGTTAATAACAAAAACTATATTATAGTCATTTAATTTTTAAATTTTTGAATAATTTAAAATTAGTATCATATAGCATAGTCCTAGTTTTGGGGTGAGGGGAAGTCTCTTCATAAGCAACTGAGGTAACAGAATCCATTATCTGATCTTTCTTGGCTATACAGGTTAGGTCCACACCAACATCCACTAGTCAGGATTCTATACAAATGTGAAAATTTCCATTTTCTACTGTGCAGTACTCACTCTTCTATGAGGCAAGCCTAGAAGACCTCAGTACTGGTAGGCCTTGTGCAATGAACAGAAGCTGAAGTTTGCTTTACCTTCTCAGAGACCAGGACGAATGTATGTTCTTAAAAATTCAGTGTTGCTCTATGTTCCAATACATTTTTTTGAAGACATCTATGTGTACTGTTCCCTGTATTCAGAGCCTAGACCAGAGGAGGGCAAGACATGTACGCTAACCTAATCTAGCCCATTTGGGTTCTCAGTCTGGTCTGGCAAGAGTCCTCCCAGCCATACTTTCTCCATCATCATACAGGAAGATCCTTCTATGTACATGGCCTTCACAACTAGAAAGGTCAGAGGTGCACAAGAAAATCTTGCTGTTTATTGCCCAGTAGAAAAGCTAGCAGTATAGGGGATGCAGGATCATACAGCCCACCTACTTAAAATAGTTTCTCACCCCTGCCCTATATTCACCAATCCTTATATGAGTGCTTGTCAAAATTATGGCTGTGGAGGAATAGTAAAAGACCATAGCAGACTTCTGCAATTTTAGCTCCCTCAGATATCTTATCACTTTAACATCATCTCAAGATCACCATATTGGGATTTCCCTCTGATAGTCTGGGGAATGAGGGCACAACTATCTACAGCACTGTGTGACAGTTACATGTGTACCCTATGGTGGCTGGTGGCTTCCATGTCAGTGGGATGGTGGATCCACTCCAAGTTTTAATCCTGGGTTTAAAGCAGCTCTCCAAGGTGACAATTCCTAAACACATTCAGAACCTTGGACAGCTCTTTTAAAGCTAGCCAAAATCTGGAAGGTACCCACAAGCTCTCTGACATGGGAGTCACCAGCTGCTGCTACTGTTGAATGTATGTATTTCATTATATCTGGACATGGTGGAACAGACACGCATGTTATTCAAACAGGATGGTGTAGATTTTCTTAGTGCCCAGTCATGTAGGAAACAAATAATGAGGTGAATTTTCTGGACTGCCTTATGTTTGTTTTACTTCTTACTAACTAATGTAGCTAATATTCACTGCAACTCTTTGAAGTCCTGCCTTTTTAGCTCTGCAAAAGCAGCAACATTGATATTCATCTTCTATCTAAACATGAAACCATCTTTTTTTTCCCCCTAAAAGGAACATTATAGCAGACCATTCTCATTTCAGGCTGAAGGTGAGAGGGTGTATATTGAATGCTTGCCTTGGCAGAAAATTGCTTGTAGGGAATTGGCTTAAGGAGAAAGATCCAACCTACTTCTCTCTGTGATAAGCAAGTTCTATATGCCCAGATTTATTTATTTGTAAAAAGATCAAAATATTCAGACAAGCAACTTCACCCCTCCAGCCTAAAGTGGCACAAGCCAGGACAAGCATTAGTGTTTGATTCTGGGTAATGCATAAACTAGAGTTCAGAAATACTGTTGATAAACTCCACTGCATACCTGCTATGGATTCAGCTCTCACTTCTGTCAGTCTGAGACCATGCAATATAGTAATTTGTAAGCTTAGTGCAGACAAATGCAGTATCTTTGAAGATCAAGCTGCATAGCCTATTCCCAGGGACAACTTTGGGTAGGAAGTTAAATAGATTCCCTATTAATCAGCTCTGTATGAATGTATTCAGTTTTAGCTGTAAATGAATCTATTCAGTTTTACTGGTACCTATTCAGTTTCTTGGAATCCTGTAGAAACAACAATCCATTTTTTTAAAAAATGGGACCATGGTTTTCTGGAAATGATATTTTTGTCGTATAATGCCCTGATGATTCAATGGCCCTTAGAGTCCCAAAAAGCTGTTGCATTACTGACTTCATATTAAGATTACCAATTATGAATCTGAAGTACGCTTCTATGCATTCAATATTTGCATGTCAAATGAATTTCTATCACTCACTGTGGTGCCAGTGTAGCAGCGGAAACCACATGCCTAGCATGTTCCTGTTCCTTGTGCTGCCTTCCATCTTATACTGCTGATAATCAATTGCCATTACAAGCTAAGATAAATGGCAGTGGTATGTTTGGCAAACATACCCACACTCCACACAAAAAGTTATAACAGTAAAGAATGTGCCTTATTGAGGAAGTATTCTCAGATACAAAAGGCAAGTGCCATAACACTGCTATGAAAATATAGGAGCCTCCCAACTCACACCCCAGGCCGTTAAACCAAAGAAGCTGTTTTTGGGTAGGAAGCTGGAAACCTTGTAAACAGCAACAACAAGAACAACAACATTTATTTTTACCTTCCTGTCCCTGTAGACTGAGGCAGGAAACAACAACAAATAACACAACCCATAATCTCGGTTAAAAGAGAGTATAGAACCAATGCATATTAAAATCCATCAATAAATACTTTAAAAACTATTTAAAAATAATCTGGATATGCCTGCTGGAATAGACCAGTCTTTACTTCAGATTTAAACTCAGGCAGCATCTTGAGCTGTTGAAAACAGAAGGACAGAAAGACGTACGTGAGAATCAACACTGTTTATAGGCAGTGTGTGTGTGTGCAGGGCTAGAGGTGGATCTTTCCTGCAGGATCACTCAGGACCCAACGGCAAGTAACTGTGCTGGACTTGTGTCTTTAAATATGGTTCTGCTCCAGTAATGAATATGGTGGGAGCAACTGGGTAGTGCACAGCACAGGTATACAGTGAGAAAAAAACCAGACAGCTGGGATAACGTGAGAAGTGTGAGGGCACAAGCAAACGGTGTGCTATTTCTAGAATTTTCCATTCCCTTCCACTTTCAATGTAATACTGTACAGGGATTTCCATTCCACTTATGTATTTCCCTTTGTTACTTCAATTTGCATTAAATTCAAATTAACATTTTCAGACTGCATTTCAACACAGGTAAGTGCAATCATGTATACAAGTCATGTGTATATGTGGGATGTACTGTGTATTAAACTAGATATCACTATGACTACAAGGGACAGCTGTTGGCTTCCATGTCAGTGGAGAGGGAAATCTGCTCTAAGTTTCAGTCTGGACTTTCAAAGAGTTATCCAGGGTGCTAAAGCCTGTACCACAAATAGCAGATTCACTGCCCCAGTGACCACAGTTTCAAATTGTTCAACAACTTTCTTATCTAACAATAAGTTCTGGCAGTCATCATTTAGGATTTGGTCCAGGGCTGCCAACCCTTGGTTGGTTCCATGACCAACTATTGGTCATGGAGGATTAGTGGAATTGTTTTGCTCTTTGTCATGACTAAAATATATACTGACCCTGTCAATGCAAACATAATTTAAACTGCCAGCTCTGGATGCTCTCTGATTTCATTCTCATCTGGAACATTTTGGATAGGAGGATAATATGTTCTGAGTATTTACTCACTTTGGAGGGATGGAATTGTTACTCACAGTGTTTCTGTATAATGAGCCATTTTTGAGATTTCTAATGTATTTATGTGTCGTGAGGCACAATGTCAGGTATCACCTGCAGTATGCTGTCCCATCTTCCCTATAGAATTTGTATCCAGAGATGATCATATCCCACCAGTCATTTCCATTCCATCAAATTTACATAATGCTCATTACATATAGTACTCAATTTCTCCCAGTTTAGTTCAGAGGCTTCTAGCATTAACACAAAAATGCCTAGAGGTGTATCCAGTGCATGCTTTTTCTGCTTTGGCCTTTACCTCTCTTTGACTAGCTATCAAGTTCAACTGCATGGTCAAGGTCTCATTTCCACTCTCTTCTAATCTGGGCAATCAGAATGTGTTCACCTTCATCTTCAGACATTATTCAAACCAAATCACCTGCTTCCTAGATTTTGGTGCTTGAACTCTAAGGCTCCCATTTGAAAGATGCTCTTCTAACTTTTACACATTAAAAGGGCTGCAGCATGGTTCCATTTTAGTTCAAACCAAGCCTGTCATTTTTGTATTGCCTTGATTTGGTTCAGAATATTCCCACGCACAACAAATCTGAATCCCTCCACTTAAAAAAAAAAATCTCACCCACTCATTAAATGTCTTCAGCTTTATTATTAACATCCCTTCCATTTGGAAGAGGTAGTATTTCAGAGAAAGCCACCTTTAACGCTCTGGATCTTTACCTTCTACCTAGATGCTTAGATGTGCTTCCAAGACCTTACAATTACATTTCCCCATGTCACTGGCACCAAAGTGTATCACAATCACCAACTCAACTACAACACTAAACTAGCTAGATAGTCCTGCATCTCCACTCTTCACATCAGGCAGGCAATTCATTACACGTGCTGGTGTTGTTGCATGCTTTCAAGTCATTTCTGACTTACGGTGACCCTAAGGCAACTCTATCACAGGGTTTTCTGGGGCTGAGAGTGTATGATGCACACAAGGTCATCCAGTGAGTCTCCATGGCTGAGCAGGAAATTGAACCCTGGTTTCCACTACAAACCACTACTCAAACCACTACACAATGCTGGCTCTCTACATGTCTGCATAGCCATTACCAACCAATGCTTGCATTGACCAGATCTCTCACTACCCCACTAACTTTCCAAAACCTATCCTCAGCAGAAAAGCCAATTTCTTCAACCACCACAGAATGGCTCCCTTCTAAGAACTCATTTCCCTCTTTCTCAGTGATATCCATCAGCCCTAAGACTTCCATTCTTTATGACAGCAGTCACCACAAGACTGGGATCTATTATATCCTTGAAAGTCTCTTTGCTTTTCTCAGCCTCTCCATGCCAACTTTGGATTCAAAGAAAAAGATGCTAGATGGATGGAGCACAAAAATACATAAACTGTGAAACAGATATGCTTAGAATTTTGCATTAAGGAATTTTGTGGGGATCAAAAGGCAGAATGCTGGTACTAAATCCAGGTATCATGCTGGTACCAAATCCAAGATTCATTTGCCTGAGATGCTACTTTTATTTATTAAATGATGTGGTTTATATGAGCAGGATGCTCCGAGGATTACTTGGCAGTTGCTATTACACAGTTTTGGAGAAGAGCAAATTCATTTTTATCATAACAAACGGTCCTGTAAGGTGAACTTGACACTTTTTTACTTTTAATCAGGCACTGAAAAGGGGATTAAAAATGTAAATTCCATTATCCAGAAAACTGTAGATTACAAAAGGGGAGTCTATAACCTAGTTCAATGGTGGTAAGTGGCAAAGTCTATTAGCATGACAATGACCAGCTTTTTGGTGAGACAGCTTTATAATTCACTAGCTATTTAACACAGGGCATGGAGTTCATTTCTTTAGAGGAAATGCATTATGCAGGACATCTTTGTGAACATCTCCTCATGAAGAAAAGATGCTATAATGAGGATAATTATGAAGAGTTGAGCATCTAACACTGTACTGTCAGCAAGGATCCATAAAACATGGGTTCCAGTCTGTGTGGTGCTCAGGCCCTGATAAGAGAAGAAATGAGCCAAGCTTAAAGAGGTGGAGAGAACCCAAAAGGGAAGAATGAGGATCAGGTCTGCTGGGGGGCCTCAACCAGCCAGTTCTCAGAATGCATCTACACATCCTAGAAACAGATAAAATCAAGGTGCTTCAAAGCTGTTACTGAGCTCTTTGAATACACTGCTTCACTGTTTTTAATAAGCATTTACTGTGTGCCTGGATTATGAAGTGTCATGAAGCCCACTTGGTAGTATAAAGCCTGGGATACTGTTTGGCACTTCTCCACCATCAAGGGTGTTAAGTAAGCTACAGGGGCTAAATTCCCTAAGGCACCAGATCCCATGTGATCTTGAAAGCTAAGCAGGGTCAGTCCTTGTGAGTATTTGGATGGGAGACCACCAATGAATACCAGCTGCTGTAGGCTACATTTCAGAGGAAGGAACTCACAGAATCATCTATTTTTTTGCCTAAGAAAGCCCTATTCATGGAGTCACCATAAGTTAACAGGCAACTTGAAGGCACCTACACATATACATACAAACTAAGCTATAAGGTTGCTGGCTATAACAGCTACTGCACCCCCACTCCCACCCTCCAGTAATTTTTGATTTAAAAACAAACAAAACAAATCAGTACTGGTATTGGCACTTGAGACTGTAATGTCCCTGCCAATACTGTTCCACCTTCATGAAAATTGGTCTGTGGCTATGCCCCACCAATCACAACTGTACATCAAAATGTTAGATTCAGATTCTAAGTCATGTGCGCACATGCGTGTGTGTATATAAAGGCATGCAGTTACTTACCAAAATCTACCTTCCTGTGACAGTGCATTATTGTAAATATAATTCATGCCAGGTAATTTTTTTTTAGGAAGAAGCTTTGTTGACTATGTGTAGTCTCAAAGCAAATTCTATTCAAGAAAAGCTGAATTAGTGAGTATATAATTTGAGATCTAGCATTTTATCATGAAAGCAGTTAAATAATACCAAGGCTGGTGTGGTACTAATCAGATGGGAAGAACAGGTAAGTATGGGATTTGGTGGAGGAAACAGCAACAGGATTTGGTCGTACCACTCAATAAATCTGATGGCACTAAAAATCACCTGAAATACTGAAGACGTATAGAAGATGTATCTTTGTGAGTGCTTGGTGCGTAGAATCTGGGAATCACTGCTTTATCTCACCTTCTCAAAATGGCTAACTGTGCAGTCTTCCAGATGATAACTGCAACTCCTAGCACTCCTCACTACTGGCTAAACAGGTTTGGGTTGCTGGAAGTTGCAATTCAACAACATCTAGAAGACTGCCGACTCCCACCCAATTCCCAAGATGCTGGAAATGCTTGCTTGCAGAGCAATGGTGCTAAGAAAATTCTGAAAGGGTTATATACAATCTTTTTGTGGCTCTCCAGTTGCCTAACACATGTATTTAAAGTTGCATGAATGCCTAAATGTGACATCAGGTATGAATTAATGATCAAATCAAAATTCTTGCTTTTTTTTCCTGCTTGAGAAATCTGTACAATCTTATTACAGCCCAGAATGTAGGCCTATAACAAAAGATGCAATTAGTACCAGGAACCTACCATATTTGCCAACATACAAGTTGCACTTTTTTCCCCAAAAAATGCCTTCTGAAAATGGGGTACCTTTCTGTTCTTTTTTGCCTGGTGGGGGGAGTTCTCCCCACCAAGGCAGAGACAAGAATAGGGGAGAAAGGAGTCTCTCTCTCTCTCACACACACACACACTCTCTCTCACAAACACACACACACACCCTGTTCTTTCTGCCTTGGCAGGGAAGTCTCCTCATGAGACAGAGAGGACAGGAATGGGGAGAAAGGAGCTCTCTCTCTCACTCACACACACATACACCATCCTGTTCTTTCTGCTTTGGCAGGGAAGTCTCCTCGCAAGGAAGAGAGGACAGGAATGGGGAGAAAGGAGCTTTTTACACACACATCCATCCATCGTGTTCTTTCTGCCTTACAGGGAAGTCTCCTCACAAGGAAGAGAGGACAGGGATGGGGAGAAAGGAGCTACACACACGCATACCGCCTCCTGTTCTTTTTGCCTCGGCAGGGAGGCCCCCCCACCAAGGTAGAAATGACAGGAATGGGAGACGGGGTACTAAAATTTTTTTCCCTAAAAAATACAGTCTGAAAATAGGGTGTGTCTTATATGCCAGCGTGTCTAATATGCCGGCAAATACAGTATGTGGTTTCAATCCACAAATTATTCAAACTGTTTAATCCTATTTCCACCAGTGAATCTATCCTAATATAGAATTACATGCTAATTCACTAACACAAAAAAGGATTTCTTAACATTTTAAAATGGAGATGTTTTACGAGAATTATTCAAAAGACTCAAACAAGAATCAGTTTGAGATGATGTTTCCAAGTCACACTGACTGACGCTTCTTACTGTGCAGCTGTTATTTCCCATAAATTATCTCTTTCCTTGTCCATTTCTCATATCCAGCCCCTATCTACATAAGATAAACTGAAAATCCTACTTTAATAAACAGATTTACACAAATTTTTAACATGTAATTTTTCCAAAGCCAGTTGAGTTAAAAAAATTAGATTCTTTGATTACAAACTTCTGCATCAAGCTAGTCTTAATTAAAAAAAAATGTAACAGCTGTATACTTTCTGTTTCACATTTTACGAAAAATGAACTCTGAAAAATGAAGCCTTCCAACAATGTTGTAGGAATTTCTTCCTAGAATGTTTTGGGATAAGTTCTCTCACAGAAGACATAGTGCACAATCACATTGGTATTAGCTACAATTTCTTTTCTTCTCTCTCCACTATGTTTTACATCCTCCAATGAACAACGTTCCCAATTCAGCACCCAGAAGATCATCTGAGATGGCATCATCATCAAAACATTCTTCTCCACCAATCTTCTTCCACCAAGGCCATCGTGTGAATTTTAACATGGTGTTATGTGACTGTTTGGCTTTAGCTACCAAAGGAACAGACCTACTCATAAAGACATTCAGATCTTTCACGGTTGATTCTGCAAGACTTGGTGCACCTACGGCAAAAAGAGAAAAAAAATCATATGCTACAATTATTTTTTTTCCTACGGATTAAGTTGAACATCCCAAGATCCAGAGGTTTCATTTTTTTTCTTCAGTGGTTTGTAGGAAAATTAAAGAAAAATCAAAAAGTTCTAACAAAGGGCCAGCACATGCCACATGTTGCTTATGAATACAATGCTTATCAGAACATCCATTCCTACAAAGCGACTCAGCACTGAGGCTTACTTCCAAGTATGCTTCATTAAGATTAAAACTAGAGACAGCACTAAACCTGGAAAACAAACCTAGTGTTCCATAACCTTTTGTTTTTGTTGTTGTTGGATATAGTGTATATATATATCAGATTCTCAGTGTGATGATAGCATTCTACTACAACACTAGCATTATCGTGTAGGGAATATTACTTAATCTATTAACTCATTTTCATACAATCCCTCCTCACAAAAAAGCTGATGCAGATACAACTAATATGGCATAAGTACATTTATTAAGCGATGGACAAGCCATACTTAAGATTAATTACACTTGGCCTGGGCTCAGACATAAGAATACATTTTCGTTAGTTAAAAATGGAAATAAAAGCTTTCAGTCTCCTGTTGGCTGTGTGAGAGGGGACCTAGCAAGCTCAAGCTCATCACTCCCAAAACACCAAACCATAATTTCATGTTTTCTCTGAAGAAGGTCAGTATTCTGTTCAATTTTTGTAGGCATGGGGGGGATCTATTACCTTGTCCACTTTCCTCATTCAAAATATCAACATTTGTGGGCTTTTGGTCATGGTGTTTCCAAACCCAGCCCCCAAGAACAGACAAATCAGCAGATATGATTGAAGACAGAATTTTTCTGAAGGTTTTTTTTTTTTGAAAGGAGTAAAATTGGGAGAAAACTAAAGATGACAGAAACAACAGAAGTCCCACTTGCTACACATTTTCAAAGCGGAGGTAACATGACTTCAGAATAACCTCAAAAAAATAAGATTGGGTTACAGGCTGATAGAAGAATAGATAGATAGAGGAACAAAAGGAACAGTAAGAGTCAGGAGTATTACCAAGGAAGGAAGAAAACTGTTATCATTTATCAAAGGATGGCCACTTGGATTTTTTTTTCTCAAACAAGAAAGCTTCTTGTGAGGTTACAAAAACAACTGCCCATACTGCATAGCGAAGATTTCTGTTACATTTATCACAAAACCCATTTGTACACAGGAGCTCAATACTGTGGCTTACTTCCACATATTCACAGTGAGGACTAGAGCTAGAAACAGTGCTAAAGCTGAAAAAAGCACAGAAAAGGGAAATTAAATTGACAAGAGGTTATGAAAAAAGTTATATGTATAGAAACTATGTGAGTAAAAAAAAAAGAGTAAGGACAGATATTACATAGGTGTGCATGGTATACAGAAAGTAGGTTTCCTCCTCCCTCTCATAATACTAGAACTAAGAAGCATTTGTGGAAAATGAATAGGAGAGATACAGGACAAGTAAAAAGGACATACGTTTTCATACAGCACACACTCAGACTACAATTTGCTACAAGATGTAGTGACAGTCACCAATTTGGGTGGCTTTAAAAAGGGATTAGACAAATTCCTTGGGGATATTGCTAACTCTTATGGCTACACAGCACTTCCTGTATCAGAGATATATGTCTTTGTCTACCAGCTGCTGGGGAACATGAGCAGAGGGATACTATTGCACTCATGTTCTGATGTCAACTTCTCACAGGCATACAGCTGGCCCAGAGCCTGGCTGGACTAGACATGCCTTCAGTGTGATTTACCATGCCTTTCTTCGTTCTCTATGGCTAAGCATTTCTGACCAGACAGATTTTTAAGGAGCAATTTGATATCAACCTGATCTGTGGTTCACAATTCAACTACCTGGTGATGATCCCCTTAAGAAAGACTATGGCTCAGAGAATTGACCTCTAAGAGCAAGAATCAGTTCTGACAATATTCATCCACATTTCACCACAGTAAAAGTAACACAGGAGGAAGATATGAACAAGACTAAAGAAGATGAACTAGACACATACACATTAGCTGATCCACATCTGTATGGACCTGGGCTAGCAAAGCCTCTCTGTGCTGTTGTGCCTTGTGGTCTTGGCTTCGTTTCAGCAGATACTTCGCTAGCTTTTCCTGGGTTTGATGATGAAGTTCCCTGCTCATTTCTTCTGACATCTCAGAAGCCTGGAGAAAAATGATGGTGCCTGTCACTGTTAGCTGTTATCAGCTTCAAACCTTTGTGGAAGTCTGCAACACAACATTTGCATTCTTTGGGTACTTGTAAATCTAATAACTGTGCTTCTTCCTGTGTTTTCTCCCTGAAGCTATCAATCCATCACTGAATAAATTTCGTTTTCTAATTAGGATTCAGGAAGGAGCAAATTCGTATTATTATGTTAATGGTAAAAAAAAAAGCCCTAAGCAACCCCAGTATCTTATGTTTCTCAGGCTAAATAAAGAGAGAAGAGTATATTCATGGTACTTTTTGAGTTTATATAAACCACAGATTTTTATGCATTTCTTGTGTGTTTTATTGGAAAGAGAATGTAGACCTAATAAAGGCTGCATACTGATTATAATTCTTCAAGACTGAGAAGCAATATTGTAGACACATAATTACCTTCAGTATCCACCAATTTCATCAGTCTTCTCACAGTCCCTTGTCAAAGCCAGTTTTTCAGGCACAAAAAAACTTTTTGGGAAAAGCCAACTCCTAGCATCACAGCCTATGGCAACAGATGTGTATACACCTCCCACTGACACCAATTGTATAGTTGTGCCTGTGATAGTACTATTGACTGGTTAACATACACAAACACTGTAATGCCAGGAGTATTTTTCAAAGAAGGTTTTCTTAAACATGTTTAAATGTGCCTATATATAAATGAGCACTCAGGTAACCTTTGGATAAGGAATAAAAAAAGAAGTCCAACCATTTCAAGAACTTCTTAATATTAGAAATGAACAAGACTAGTCTAGGAACAGCTTATAGCCACTCTTAATGTTTTGCTACTTCACTGACTCATCTAAGATTTTAAAAAGGAGTAGCCATTCGGATACAACCAAATCATTTCTGCCTCCCTGGGGCATCTGTACAATTATCCAGATGTTTCACGCTGAATGAGAACTAGTGCTAAGGTAGCACTACAGCAATGGCTTTCAAACAGCCCTCTGAGATGGTTTGCATTTCTCAGACACTTCTAAGGTGCTTCCGTGTTGGGGTTTGCTCCCCAGAGTAAGTGAGGATTCCAAGGGAAACATGGGTTGTAATTTAGAAGCAGCACGCTGGTGCATACTGCCCTATCATTAAGGAACCATAAACCCTCCCATTTATGACATGCTGATCATGGCGTATGGGCCCTGCTTGTCTCTTCACTGACAAGCTACACAAATAAGCCAAAGTTTGTTACTTCACCTGCTTCTTTGGACAGAAATTGAAATGGTTCAAACAGCACAATAACCATATGATGGTGGGAAAGTGTTTAACTGTTCAAAGGGGATGATTAGACAGCATGTGTTAGCACTCTGCCTTACTCACAATAAACTATTTTTTAAAGAAATATGCCTCACTGTGACATTTCAACACACTCACCTGTTGTATTACAGGTTACACTCAGCAGAGACAGCATAATAGTGGAGACTTACGAATCCAGGCAATTACAGGTATAGACTACATATCTGCTTAGTATCCTCTGCAACATGCAGAGTTCGTCTATAAACTGATGTGAAAAGAATGTCCTGTGCATAAGGAGACAGAGATGATGTACCGGGTGCAGTCTGATGTAGTCATCCACTTTTTGCTGCAGTGACAGCTTCTGTTCATCAGAGAGGGACTTGGGCTGTTTCCAGAAAGAATAGGCTCTTCTTTTCCTTCGCTTTTCCAAGAATTTAAGCACCTGCAGAAACAGAAAGAAGAAAATAGGTGTAAATAATTTAGAGAATCTGAATTTTTACAGCCAAATGGTTACAAAAAGGCATTCTGATGAACCTAGAAAATCTTTCAAGAAAAAAGTGCCACAGAAGCTCTTTAATGAATAGTCTCTCTGCAAGTCATTTCAAGTACAAATTATCTTAAAACATTCTCTTTTCATGTGTTTCTTAACACAAGACTAAGAGTCTAACTCTCCATGCAGTACCCTGTGTTTGAGCAAAGACTTAATTACATTAAGTTTGGCTCAGGTCTGTTACCAAGAACTGAGTGAGAAAATGGATACTGATTCTTCTCTAATACTGTACTTTTCAGTCTTTTCCTTTGTTTTCATTTTCAGGCTGAACAGAAAGCCCTCCTTTCAATAAAGAAATAAAAACCAGGCTTGCTGGATCAGATTAAAAACTTCATGTAAACTGGCATCCTGTTCGCAGGTACAGACTACCAGAATCAGACCACTGCAAGTGTCTAAACAAGCCAAGAGACATAATGGTAAATTTTCCTTTTCACATGGGTAATTCCTATGGTAAGCCTCAGTTTATCTGGAGAATATGTTTCTGCAACAGTTTTCTTGGCCTCCAAAGGCTTATAGAATAGAGGAGTATTTTGATAAATTGGCAAAAAGAATTGGAAACAACAATAGCTATTGTTCCAAGGATGTTACTGCCCCCTCCTCTATCTATGTTTTAAAAAGTCATTTGGCTTTTTGCAGGTTTCAGCCTGACATTTCTTTAATTTTTAAAGTCATTTAAAAATAAACAAAGGTAAACTGCAGAATTACAGATTCAAATAATTACATTAATATAGAATATTTTTGTCTCCCACTAGCATCTAGTCTGAATACTCACTGCTCTCTGAAGGGTGACAGCTGCCTTATATTGCTGAAGAGATTTTTTTTGCTGCTGAAAATTTCTTCTTGCCTTAAATGCTCTCCAGTACTTTTGGATCATTAAGGCTGAGTTCTCCCTCATTTCATGCATATGCTTATCTACCTGACCTAGGAGATAAAGGGAAAAGATAGTAAACATAGCTGTTCAAATAGAACTTACCTGGATTTCATTATTGCTCAAAAGGAGGACCAGGAAAAAAAAAACAGAAGTTGCCACAGATATATCAACTCTGAAACAGCAGAGCACAGATCTCTTTCTTAAGTAACACCTAGACACCTTTAAGGAATTTTTGGAGCTCAGGGTAATTCATGATACATCACATTCAACTGCTGCACAGGTGAGATCACAGGGAACTGTTCACATTCAGCTCTTTTGAGCTATGTAATGTATAACTTTCAGTAAGATTACATTCCAGACTTGAATCCACAAGGTCAAGACTGCCACCTACTGAAGCAAATAGATATAACAAAATGCAGTGGAAAACTAGTAAGAAAAAAACTGTTCTCTCTTTGGTTACATGAGTTTTTCCAGTTCTCTTATTAGCATCCTTTAAAAAGCAAAGGAAACAGGGAAGCAGTGAAAGAAAAAGTAATCAGATGGGATGTGATCCTGAGAAGACCAAGAAACACTGAAATAGCATTGAGCTGTATGTCTGTTTCTCAGACAACTTTCCTAGACACAAGTTGCTGCATATCTCTTTATCTGCTCCAAGATGCTGATTTAGTTAATGAATCCTTGATAAGATTCTGGACCATTTAAGGAACGGGTAGGGAAAGTATAGCCTACAGGCAGATCCCAAGGCTAGCATCATTGTTTCTTTTAAGCAAACTGCCCCCGGGGGCACAAGAGACACTTTGACACAATTTTGGGCCTCAAGGGTCATTTTAGGCCCAGGAGAAGCCTTTTTTTTTTTTTTACAACAGGAAGCCACCTGTTCTAGAGAAGGACAAAAAATGGTGAAATTGCCTCCATGCCTCCTAAAGGCACATTTGGACCAATTGTTTAAAAAATACATTTTGGGGCATGCAGCAGGGAGGGTATGGCCCCCAAGTTCACTGCTGCCCATTAACCCATGACAGTAGCTCACTCTGGATTTAAGGAGAGGTCTTTCGTGTATCAACTATCAATTGTTAAGGAAACAGAATAGACCGAATTTCTCATGAGAACAAAAGAAAATGGACATTAACTTTTATATGAAAAAAATCCTTTGTGCTACTGAAATGCCAGTACCTGCATGGACTATTTCCAACATTGTAAGCTGTCGTTCATGAAACAGCCTCATGGTTCTCTTCCTCTGAAGAACCAGTTGCTGGTGGAGGTCCTCCTGTTCTTTCTGTTTTCTTAAATCTTGCAGCTTCTGTTCTCGTTTAGCTCTACAACAAAAGGGTTAATAAGTACTGAAGCCTTTGAGTTTCACATCAAAATTGGCCTCGAGTTTTAGCTACTGTGGATACTGAGCATTCTAACACATTCTAACACAGCCAGAAATCGCTCCCTGGGAAAAGTTCCAGAATGTTCCTTCACGCCATTGACCAAATGCTGCTGAAGAATCATAGCTGGCCATCAAATCACAAAGGTCTTAAAAGATCATCTAGTCTGGAAATGGACTGAAACACCGACAACAGAAGAATGGATTATCAAGGTTGCTGAGTTAGCCCAAATTGCCAAACTAACATGGGTTTTAAAAGATAAGCCAATTAAAGATATTTTTTGAAAGACAGGAAACCATTTATGCTTTGAGCAATAAGAAATACAACAACGCAATAATCTGGGGCTATTAGTTGCATCTATAACAGTAGAATAATTTAGTTGGATCTGTAACGGTATAATAATTTTTTTCTTTTTCTTTTTTTCTTTCATTACAGTTTCGCTGAAGCTGAGAGGGGGTCAGAGGCCTTTTGTGTTTCAATAAATTAGTGTTTTAGTTTAGTGTTGTTTTAGTTTAGCGTTTTAGTATTATATTTTAGTTTTTTTTCTCCTTTCCTTCCCCTTTCTTTTCCTGAATGTGTATTACTTTGAATATGAATTAGATTGCCTGTGTTAAAATTAACAAATAATTAATTTTTTAAAATCATCTAGTCCACCCCTTCCACCAATGCAATTAATCTACTACTAAAGCATTCTGATAGGTGGTCATCAGCCTACATTTAAAAACATCTAAAAGAAGCCATGACCTTCTGATGTAGTCCTTTCCAACATTAACAGTTTGTCCCATCAGGTAGTTCTTTTAAGCTTAGACAAATTTCCTTTTACAGTAACTCCAGGAATTAAAAAATCCTCAAGGTGTCCACTCTTTTTAAAGCAAAAATACAGTACACCTCCAGAATTTTGTTTTTTTGCAACTATCCAGGGAAGTTTTCTAGTATCTCTTAATATGCAATTGATTTCACAGAACTTTTTAAAGCTTAATGTTAAAAGGCCACAGGTTCTCTACAGTTCATTCCTGTTAGAATGAAGAGTGTATGAGTAAAATAACTAAACGAAAATCTTAATTTAGGCACTCCTGCTTTCACAGCAAGGCCAGCAATGAGACTAAGAAGCTATAAAATACGCAGCAAACTTATTTCATGGCAAAAAATGTTTTCACAGAAACAGAAACCATGTAAAGATAAAATTTTAACAGTCAGCATTCCTGAATCATTAAGGAAAGTATATTTAAAGAAGCAATTTACATTTTTAGATTGCTTCTGAGATCGGGTATTCCTCTTTACACAATGGAAGCAGCTATATATTCAGGCATTAATACTAAATACAGCCCATCTTAATTCATACTGCAAAATGGAGATCATAGGATATTTCCGCACAGGGAAAAAAAATACAGATGGGAATGCACACATCAACCACTGTGGAATTCATGCGTCTCATTATACACAAATGTATGTGGACATGATTTTGTGCTAGCAGTGAGGCTTATAATTCTCATTTTAACTGGAGAGTGTTCAGATTATATACCTACGTGTACAAAGCTTGCTCTCTAATGGCTTTTCCAAACAACTGCTTGTTAAGACGTCTCTGAACTTTTCTACTGTAGGCCAGGACTCTATAATTCAGTGCAAACCAACAAAATCCTCTATAATTCTATCACCAAAAATCCAATTCAGCACCAAGAAATTTGTGAGTAGCCTAATTTAGTATCATAGCAAAACTTCTGGCACAATTTGATGGGTAGAAAAGAGTGAACACATCAGAACTGGGAAACAATTTGTATTTCACAAGTAACAGGTAACAAAATCTGACAGACATAGAAAGGGAAACAGTTCTGCACTAAATGAATGAGCCTTCCTCTCTGAAACAGGTCAAAAACCTCAACAGCTTTTTGATATGTCAGCAGAGGAATACCACACAATGACTGGATCTTCATGAGATCTCCAGTGTCAATTACTTTCCAAAAAACTTCCAGGGTGTATCATTTTAGAGAACATAAAGATGGAGGTTTTCTCCTAATCCCTGTAAGATCCTATAAAAACACACCACTGACATAAAACTCTGGAAAATTCTTTTTATGCCAGTGTGCTTCATAATACAGCTGTCACTTAGTCTTAGTATTTTTTTCCCCATCCACTGTAAAACCATTCTTGATGTTTGTACCTACTGGTTTTTAATAAAACAAATCCCTATTTTTACCTAAAATTCCTCTGCAAGGTAGTTACTGCTTTTGGAAGTTGCTTTAATCTTTTCCGGGTCTGAAATCCTCTCCATGCTGCCTGGATTAAGCATGCTGCTTCTTGTAGTCTCTGAAATCATCAAAGCAAAGGGTCACATACATTTTTTCACTGAGTGCACTGAAAATATTAAGCCAGCTGTAATGCTTTCCACTGCCCCACCTGCAACACTGTGTCCAAACCATTCCTCTGGGGAAGTTTTCAAACTATTTGTCAAACATCTACCTCCCTGAGTCCCAATGATTTCCTGTTACAAATGTGTTTGACGGAGACATGACAGTGAATCTTTCTTGCAGCAGCACCCAAATTATTCAGCGCCTTCCTGGAAGAGGTTTGCTTAGCCCTCCCATTCAAGTTTTAGGAGGGGACCCAAAACTTTTTCATTTCACTATGCTTTTAATCTTCCCATCATGACATATTTCTAACGTAATCCAGTTATTTTATGCTCCTTTGCGCTGCTCTTTTAAATTATTTGACATGGTGAATTTTATTGTATTTTTCATCTAGAAGTTGCCTTGGCAGCTTTTTTGTGCACTTAGACTCAGAGTCCCTACTTGCTAAAATAAATATCAGAGGAACACTGGAGCTGACATTTTCTGGAGTATTTGAGGAACACTGGAGAGAATCCTTGGACCTACAGTACTTAGTGAACAAGTGCTGGTTGGAAGCTTTGAAATAATGCATGGATTAGACTCAAGACAAGCTACTTCTACCATGTGAAGAACTAGATAAAACTTCCAGCACACCTGTGTTTTGCCAACGTTGTAGTCTTCAGAGTACAGCAAGTCCAAAAGTTGATTGACGTTCCTGTCAAATCCTTTGCCAGTCCACTGCTTGCTTAGAAGAGTCTGTAGCCCTTAATCAGTGAGACACACCAAGATAAATATGTTGTTTTGTAAAAAGCACCATTTTCCTCAGTCTTTCAATAATGAATCATAGTTTCATCTCCAGGAGCAGGCAACTGTGAAGCTTTCTTGCCAAATGCATGAGCAGAAAGGGCCAAAACATTCAGGAAGAGCTGAAAAGCTAAAGGCCTCTTCACACAAACCATGGGGGGGTAACCCCACATTTGCCTCCAAATGTACACTTGGAAAGTTCAAACAAATCAAAATGTTTCCGCCTTGGATCTAGCATGTTTGTACATGCTCCTGTTATGGTCAAACCTCACCTCTAAATCTCTGTGTACAAAATGTGTACCATATTGCCATAAAAATGTAATACTGAAGTTCTCCTAATACTGCCACACTTTTATACATTCCAAAAGGAAACAAACTTGTGCACTGGTTCTTTCTAGTTTACTCTGTTAAAAACCAAACCCAAAATGGTACACTATTCATTTCAACTAGCATCAAGTAAGCAAACTAAGATGAATCTAAATTATAAAATTTCGACTAAGTTACCTTGCTTTGAAATAGTTGCCCTCCAAGGCATTGAGTAAATCAAGTTTTATTTAGTGAAACAGAATGACCAATGTGCTGGATGTAGACATTCAACTCCAGAGAAACATGTAGGGCTGCACTATGCTTATCAAGAATTATGTGATTTCAGATGTCACAAAAGTCAGCTGGTTTAAACTGAGTCTTTACAATACAATAGCTAACTCAGAATAAATTTGGAAGCCCAAGTGCATCAAGGGAACATTGAAAAACAAATAATATTATGGCTTGTGAATTTCCTGGGGCTACACCCTGAAAAAGGTATTGTCTGTTCTATCAAATGAGAGTACTGTGATACCAAATTTAACTACTATAGCAAAAAAGAAAAAAAATCTCAACATGGATTGTTCTGAACAAAGAACCAGATACATACTGTGCTAATTGAACTTAACCTGCATTACAGTCTTAATTGAACTCATAGCATTTTATCATTTTATTTATCATTTCAATGGATACACATTTAAGACCTTTCATAATTGATACCTGAGGGCTAGATTGAACAAATGATATTGCTTCTTTTTGAATTACAAAGAAACATTATCCCCTGTCTGCAATATTGATTATTCCAGACTTCTTTTCAAGTCCAAGCAAACAAACAGTGTGACAAACCTTTGTAGTGCATAACTAATATCATCAAAAGTTGGGCATCAGATTCTGTGATCAACAGTAACAGTTTTACAGCTGCATTTCCTATGACTGGATTGGTGGAAGAGGAAAGCTTGTAAACGAGTTCATCTAAAATGCAGTGCAAGGACTTTTCAGGCAATTCAAGTAATATACCACTGAAATAACAAGAAATAAAAGAGGCAATGACACTGGAGTCTATTCAAGGATGCCGAAAAGACAGTAGGCTATGACAGCTAGATTATATTGCACCAAATGCTGTAACCTATATAATTCACAGTGGCATGCAGTAAAAATAAGACCAATTTCTTAGAGACAAGTCACCAGAAAAATGTAGAACAGACACACAAATGTGCTTTGGTTAATCCTAACTGTATTGGTTTTCCATTTTGTGTAGTGGTTAGAACATGGGCAACTGCAACCCCCTCCCCTCGAAGTTAACAAAGGCAATGGTAAAGCAACTTGTGAACTGCAATCTAACAAAGATCTGGAGGAAAACAATTGCCCCCCCACAATAATTAATATGTCTTAAGTGATTAATATTACTTGAATGACCCTGCTTTAAGTCTCTATAGAGCAATGAAACTTCTTGGGTGACCTTGGGCCATTTGTTCTCTCTCCACCTGGTCTACCTCACAGGGCTGCTGAGAGAATGACATGGGGAAGAGAGGCATGTACATGTTGTGGCTACTGAAACAAGGACAGAATTTAAGAAACAAAAATAGTGAGCTAACAACAAGTCTTGCAGAGATATGAGAAGATACTGTTGTTCATGGATAGCACAAAAGGCTACCAGTACTTTAAAAGAACCAACAATGAAAGGCATTCTGTCTAAATTTAGAACTGTAGTCACTCCATATATATAGAAGTGCATGGAGCTACACAGTTATCCTTTATAAAGCAGACGAAACATTGTCCCCATAGAAGCTGGTTATGTCTTACGGGGTGACAGTGTGAAGTGTTATATCAGTTATAATTATATCAAGAAAAATGTTCAGCAGGGGACACTGGTACACAATATAGCACACAGTGATTCCAACAGCAGTGTTGAGCTAGCAAGGGGGAAGAACAGCATTTTTCAGATTCAAGATTATTTAGAAGTTACTGCTAAAGACGTCCAAATTTCCCACATCAAAATCTTAATCCTTAGCACATGTGTTGTCTACAAAGAGAAACGATACCATATAAACAGAGAAGTCTACATGTTCAGAACTCTGAATGTTTGCTATGATCATCACTCAGTTCTGCAAAGACATAATTTAAGTTGTTCTTTATCTGGAACTAAAACAGGAATCAAGAAGTCACCTGTGACTCCATAGAAACATCTCCTGTAATTTAGTCCTGTAATTTAGTTCATGATTTTTATTTTTATCTGTGGTTTTCCCACTTTTGCAGGGGTCATCAGCCTCTGCAAAGGTGAAGGGCTGACTGTAGTATTTTAAGATGAATAATCATTCAAGAATCACTGAGAGGAAATTTTTGAAAGGAAAAAATAGTTTCAATGTGACTTACGTGTTGGTCCTTAAAATTTTCTGCAAAACTGACATAATCACTGTTGAAGTTTCAATGTCATCAGTCACCAGCAGCTGCTGAAACTGTCCATTCTGAAGCACTAAAAAGAAAACAAGAAAGCTAATTCTAAGAAGGAACGTGATATTCCTGAATACGCTGTAGTTTTTCCCAAAGGAAAAATAAAAAAACAGGTCTCTAAAAGCAAATCACAAAATGAGAACTATTTGATCAGAATTCCTTCTACCTCTGTTCACTTTTCAGCAGTGATGGACATTTAGATCTCTCTTCTCCTACCTTTTCCTGTTAGTTGAACATGCCCCTCACACAGCCAGCAGAGGGCATCAGTTACTGTCTTGAAACTATGTGAAAATTCACTCCGTTCTTCATCCTTCAAAAAATAAATGAGCAAGTAAGAAATCTGCTCCTCTTCCACCATTAAGGTTAACAATCCCTGGAAAATGTATTTTGAAAACAAATTTAACCTTGCTGCTTGCTATATCTACTGAACAGGATAAGTCATTTTGACCTCTCCCCGATGGAACCTAATACTATACCCATGCAAAGGTGAAGCTAGTTGGGGTATGATGATGGAATGGAAATTGGAATCCTATGCTTTAGGTTAGTTCCACAACTACTATGCCATTATAACAGTAATCTACATATAAAAGTATCTTAAGCTTATACTTGCCCATAAGTTAGTGGAAAGCCTCAAGTTATTCCCCCCTCCCAAATCACAACCTTCCTCCCTACCTTCTCAGCTACAACAGTGGACAATACAGAGCTAATGACATCCTACCAACAGGGTTACGTAAGAGTCAGGAAAAAAACAATAAATCAAGGATCAGTTTCTGAGATGTTTGCTAACATCAGTTTCACTCTGTCCATTATTACACTGCTTCACCAAAACAAGGATGATGCAAGTTATCAGTGGTAGGCAGCGTGTGGCCTAGGACTGCATGCTGATGAACATTTCTGTGTAAGCAATCACTTCAGGCCTCTAGAGTAATCTGCCCAGCCCCCAGCAACCCACTGGGCAAGAAGGATGAAAGAGGGAGACAATGAGAAGGAAGGCGATAAGGAACTTTGGTTCAGTCTCTGTCCAACACAGATATGCAGCTTGATATATTACCCCCACAGGAAAGCAGCTCTCAAAGGGGGGTGGTGTCAAGACCTCATCTGGTTCCAGTTCATTTAGGGTTTGGTCCTTGTTATGAGACAGTAAAACATTCAACTGGTTTGGCTGATGAGTCACCACCAGAAACTAAGTATATGTTGTCATGGGCCCAGTCTTCAGGAAACCCTGACTGACAGTTGATCCATGCAAAGTAGCTCCAACAATTTTTCTGGAACTCTTGATACCACATATAGTTTGAATATGCACATATTCAGAAAACTAATTTCAAATCAGTAGAACACACATGTTCCCTTCCAAGGAGTCAGTCAGTAACACGGCAACAGCACCACCTTTCAAACACAAAATGGACACACACACATGTATAGTTGTTGGGACATGTTTTATACATGTCTACAGGAGAAATTACACCTGAAAAATCATCAGACTACTGAAGAAAACTTCACAGTCAGAACATGTTTGCTGTGCTTTGCACACAGTTATTTTTTTCTTGTACGCTACTGTATGCTATTGTTTAGAAGTAACAAATATTACTTTGTGTTCTAATTTTGCCCATTTCTTTAATCAGTCAGGTACTACTTCTTTGAACAGGTGACCCAAAAGAGAGGTTAAATTGTAATCTGAGAATTCAAACAATCAGGTTTTGTTACAGATTTCAGAATGCTGTTTAAGCAAAAGCAAGCAATCTATATGGATCAACAGTAAGTGTTTCTGAAGTGTCTCTCTCTGACAAGTATACTTTCCCTGTAAGTAGCAGTATACAAAGGAACACATTCCATTTCCTAGAGGGGAATTGTATCGGAGTTTATCATATGTGTGGCAGCCCTAAAATCACTGGATATCTCTTTAATATTTTTATTAACACCTTACATGATACAATAGTAAATTATCTCCAGCCCACCCTCCCTCAGCACAAACAACATTCCTTGATTAAAAATATAATCAGACAATACTATCAAGGACAATGTCCATCAGGGTATCTTGCAGAATATCACATGGTTCAGTGGCAGGCCATCTCTAGAATTTACACGTCTCATGTATGTTATAAATGGGTACCATATAGTCTTAAAGATGTCTTCAGCTATTTTACCTCTGGCAAGGTGGAATTTATATGTCAGTTTCTTTCTGACAATGCAGGGGTCCAAATTCTGTCTAACCAATGACTAATGGCTAAAATTTGTTAACTTGGTATATTCTTCCATGACCATTCAATCTGCATCTTTGCTGCATACAGCCTTTATAGTCTGTAATATAATATATAAGATCTTTACAGAGGGCATTTTCATTTTCTCATAAATTGATAAGATCAATAAAGTACTTTGAAAGTGTATATTTTCATTATTTTGTTAATCCAATCAATAATTTCAATTATGGAATTATTTTAGGGCAGTGAACACAGATACGTCCCAATATACCAACATTCTTACAGCCTCTAGCATCTATCTGACAAATTGTTATTGATCCTATGTAATCTTAAGAGGCACAGATACTAATGATGTATCACTTTAACAGTAACATCTTTTACAGTTGCAGACAGCAACTTACATGAGACAGATCTCCAAATCCTATCCCATCTATTTTCAGTGGTCAGTACTTCAAGCTCAGTTTCCCATGCACCTTTAGATCTTTTTACTGGACCCATATATAATCCCAATGATTGTTTTATAAATCTCAGAAGCCAGTCCCTTGGCTCTGTTAGAGGTGTCAAGACAATGTCTTAAAGGGATCTGCATCCCCATATAACCTAGAGGCAAACATGAAGACTTTTAATTTGTTCAGCCACTTAGGGGTATATTCTTCCAATTTTTCAGCTAGTTGTCTTTCTGATATTGGTCTACCATTTATAAACAGAACTCAAAACCTGTATTCCCCTTTTTCTTTCCAAATGATGAACTGGCTAATTTGTCACCTTGCTGAAAAAGGGTGTATAAAAGGGGGTACAGAGGAGATTGAGGTGGAACAAATATTTTAAAATAAGTAAAGTATATCCTGAACATCTTAAGCAGAAAGGAACTTTCAATCTGCTTCAATTCTTTTCCTGAAAACTGTTAGAAAAATAAAGGCATCAGCTATATCTGAAATGTCATTCCTTCCCAACCGAACCCATGCAAATGTTCCATTAGCTTTAATAAATTTTATTAACTTGTACCAGCTGAAATCCCAAATAATATTTCTCTGTATAAGGAACTGCAAACTAATCACTGGGTATCTCTGATGTGATCTACCAACATATGTGTCTAGCAAATATACAGACACATGTTCCTACGAGGAATGCCAGAATTGCCATATTACGAGTAGACTAAAGCACATAGTGCCATTCATTCATCCAAACATTATTCACGAAACAAAAGGCACTGTTTTTATGTGTGTTTTTCACTTTCTGAGACTGAAGTGAACCATGTCGTTCTGTAACTGTTCGCCCCCGCCCCACGCTTTTGGAAATAAGAGTTGATTCAGTTATCTGCAAGCATGAAAGCTTAACATATGCACATTTTTAAAATAATTATGCTAGCAATTTTCTATTGTGGTCAACAAATTATTAACTGAATCTGTTTAGTGATGCCTTTATTACCTTGTATTTCTCCAAGATTAATGACTGTAGTCACTAGTTACAAAACAGTTCCACTATGCAACATTAAGCCAGCCAGCTGAAATACCTTGATAGCACGGACGAATCGTGTTTGCAGGCGCCTTCCTAAGAAGAGAAGATTGTCTACAGCAGAAGGAAGAAGCTTACTGTAAAATTCCTCAGGTTCTTCTTCCATCTCAAGACCCACACAACACAGGCTGAGAAGATAAAACATGCAGTTTTTCCCCTTAGCAGTTTTAGGTGATATGTACTTAAATCAAGCTGATTACACAGCCACACAATTTAAAAACAGAAAGCCTAGAAGCAATTCAGGAATAAAGCTATGTAACTGATGTATTTTACCTTAATATCTCTGCTATCTGGGCAGCAGTTGTCCAGCCTCCTAACACTCTTGCATAATCTTGCTTAAGGACAAATAGGCAGTATTGAACCAGATCATAATAGTATAAGTCTTGCTTAATTTTTTGCAATTCATTACTTCCAGGAGGTACACTTGTTAAAATACCTAGGGCAGAAAAACAAATCGAGATGTTCATGTTCCTGATTCACACAACAACAAAGTCTGCATTCACTTCATTATCATGACATTATATTTATTTGTACCCTATCTTTCTACCAATTCATTCTGCTGTGAGTGAACTGGGACTCAAGGTGATATACAATTTAAAACGAACAGTATGACTAAAAAGAAATAAAACATTAAAAGAGAACTAAACTAACCAAAGTATTAAAACAGTTCAAAACTATGCAAATACAATTAAAAAGATAAACTATTCAAAATAGTAGAGTGTAAAACTATATTGCGCCCCTCAGCCCATTCTGTAAAAACATACCCTCCAACATGAACTGGTAACACAGAACCCCACTTGCTGCCTCTTCTGCCTTATTACTATAGCCCCTGTCTTCATACTGAGGTAGAACGAGAGCACGGTATACCATGTACAAAGCCCCAAAGCATGAGTTGACAAGTCACAACTAGAGGGTTTATAGCAAAAGTAGGCAACTTGTGGCCCCCCAGATACTATTGGATGACTACTCCCATCAGTTATTATGTCTGGAGCTTCTGGGAGTTGCAATCAAGTTAGAAGTTGCCACCCCTCCCTATAACCCTATAAGTTATGTTTGATGGGCAAGATACAAAGAAATCAGTGCGATGGTACAGAGAACTTAGTAGTATTGGAAATACAAGTAAGCAAAAATTAAGACAGTTCAGAAAAGGCTTTGAACAAGCATGAATTATGCTCACAAAACACGACAGATTCTGAAATGGGGCTCTTGGTAATCAGAGGGTAAGACTTCCTTGTTCTGCTCAGCCAGAATTAGCAAACTCTGGCCACAAAGACTTCCTTTACTGGAAAGCAGTCCTCCAGCAATAGATAGTTCCTCTAACTATAATGTTATTGTGGCTTAACCTCAGTCTCTCTTCAGAATGGAATGCAACAGACCTACTTTTAGATAGGGACAGACTCTACCATGGTGATCGTAAAAACACAAAAACCTTGAACTAGTTGAAAGCTAGCGAACACATGTATGGTTCCTTGCTGCTCCATCTGGTCCCTAATTCGAATTCTTGTGGCACTGCACCTCTTTCCTTTCTGTTTGCCTTTCAGCACCTCATTCCTTGAATGACTTATGACTTCATATACCTCCCAATCAGGATTGACTATTCACACTAAATGTATGTATTAAAATTAATATAATTGCATATGGCCTGATAACTGGCAATATGAGATGAACCAAAAATGGAACAGACTTAAGCATCTGCAAGGGATTTTTCAGTAAGATCTTGGTAGTTATATGACTGTATCACTCCTACAGATACTGTATTAGGAAAAGACATAGAAGGAGCTAATTTATTCCATGCTAATACATTCTCTTGCTTTTACTAGCCCAAAATCAACTATCATACTTACAAAAATTTGGAGCAAAACATTAAAGATGCGCAGATCATCTTTCCAGAACCAATAGAAAGAGCTCCATGATAATGGAACACTGAATCTCAATTTCATTTACATTGCAAGAGGTTCAGTACGTATAGCTACTCCACTATTTTCCTCAAGTCTTGAGGCTAAGACAGATATGGAAAACATGTAGCCTGGGTTTCATACTCAGTTCCTCAGTCTATTTTATGCCCTCCAGATCTTGCTTCCCTGAAGAGCTGTCTCATTTTGAAAGAAGGTGCGTGCCTTGTTATAACACGGAAAAACCTAATTTTAATGAGGATTGAGATGTGTGGAGCTCACACCTTGATGTAAACGGAGAAAAATGATTTCTTCTTTCACTGCTGCTTGGCAGATGTAATAGTACCAGCAGGGGGCATGTGGCACTGGAGAGTTTAGGAAGCATCAGTTGATTATCAATTCCTAAACTATAAAAAAATCATTATCTGTTTACCTTTCAACTTCAGCAGTAACACAGGAACATCCTCATCAGCGCTTTCAGTGACCTGGGCAGCCAGAGACAGTATTCTGGAATCCACAGGTAAGGGCTTCATTTCATATATGGCAACTGCATTTAATTACGAGAAAGAAAGGCAAAATCAGCAAGATATTTGTCCTCAGTTGGAGAACAATGGATTAAATGATGCATTGAATAAAATTTACACTGGAAAATATTCCAAAGGCAAATAAATTTTCAGTATGAGATCTCATAAATTCTTTTTTTTAACGACAATTTCATTTTTCTACATTTATAATATGGAAGTGGGCTGTTTTACTCAAAGCTAAGGTTGACAGTATACCTTAATAGCAAAGGTCCTAGTTTGAGGTCCTAAGTTCACTCCCTAGCATTTTCAGTTTAGTGATCTCAAACAAAAGATGCAGGAACTTGAGGTTCAGCTGCTAGTCCTAGACCGGATTGTCAGTACATCAGTATCAGATAAGTGCTTATAGCATGATTGACCAGCTATCATTTATGGACTTATTTATCATCAGACAACTGCAAATGCTTGGTAAAACTGAAAAAACTAAGCTTTTTACAACTACAAGAATATTTAGTCCTGTCAATCGATTCTTCTAAAGTTACGACCAGAAATATTACCACATCAAAGCTCCCATTCCTCCCAAGGAACTCTAAAATGTTTTTTATGACTATTAACCTACCAAAAAATAAATAAATAAATAAAAAATAAAAAAATCACAGCTTGGGAAAAAAGGGAGAACTAAAGAAATAGAAAAATCTCTGCCACTGACATCATAAATTAATGGGGTAAACCCACTGATTTAACAGCTACATGGTTCGGTATTTTATTGGGAAGCATACAAGTCAGTAACACTGACGACAACAACAGAATGAAATTTAGTATACATACTGAGGGCCCAACTTTGCCACCTCTAGTTTCAGTATCAACTTAACCCTACCTGCCTGTTTCAAAGAGGGCAGGGAAACAGTACAATCCAATTTTACTCTGCAAGTATGAACTGCTTTGTAATACAAATACCAGCCCTATGTGGGTATTCCTCTTTGCAGGGTAACAATTGTGAGGAGTGGGGCATAGGGCTGAACCTACTGTCCTCACTCAAGTGTTGAGGGCAGAAGAACTTGAAGGCACACATCAGTTAACAAAGCCTCTTTCTGCAAAGTATTTTTATGCCCGCCCGTCTCCCTTTTTCTTCCTCATCCTCTATATAGCTGGAAGGTTGGGTTAGCAGCATCAGCACTGGAAGGATGCTGAAAGAGGACTGGAGAAACACACACTTTCAGTGTCACAATGCAGCAGAGTGCCTGCAGTAAATAACATAATACAGTTGTAGCCGGGAAAGAGCATCCATCCCAACCTACTGCAGCTGTGTGTGCCTGCCTACAGCAGGCAAGATAAACTGCAGCAGGCTCCAAAATACTCTGCTTCACAAATATGAACAATAAAACAGAGAGAAAAGAGGAGAGCAGATAAACCTGTCTCACCACCTAACACCAGCACATTTAAAAAAAAAAAAGGACTATAGATCTGTAAGTCTGGCCACCAAAATGGAAATCGTAAGAAAAGTGGAGGCTGGTGAAAAAAGAAGTCATCCCCGGATGCATTTTGGAAGAAGCCTTCGAATAGGTTAAAAAAAAACAACCTCAGGCAAGACTTGGTTACTTCATTTTACATGTGCATAGTATTAGCTTTGAATACAAGATTGCTGAACATGTTTAATTGCTCATCTTTTTTATGGTGTAGAACCCAACTGCTATTCTTTCCATGCTATGTTTACCTCTGGTATCAAATCTTCTGTTAAAGAAGAAATGCCTAGGAAAATATCTACTTCATTAACTGAGGTGCACCTGTACACAGAAAACCCAGCTCTGCACACATATACAAGGATGACACAGGCAGGTACAGTCCCAGTCCACACAACTGTAGATCTTTAGAATACAAAACTGAATGGCTACATAGCCATTCAAATCTCAAGGCAAGTACATTTGTGATCATTTTCTTTTAAAGCTGTGCTGTTACTCTTATCAGTGAGTCATCTGAATGTCAGAATATTCCATGCTGGCTAGGGATGATGGGACATGTAGTCCAACATGTCCGGAAAGCAGAGTTAGGCATGGCTGCTCTAAGGTTTAAGGAAAAAGGAATCTTTCCCCAACCCTGTCTGGAAGTACCATAGACTGAAGACAGCTCTCAAACCCTGTATGGTTTATTAGTGCTAACAAATTGCCTGTTTGGAAAATGGTCAGCAAAGACAAGGAATGATGCCATCTGTCTCAGGCCCTCAGAGTAGCACACCCTCCAACATTTCACAGATGAAAAGTGGAACATGTGTGGCCAAACAACATCAGAGTGAGGACAACATGGCAAAAGGGATTAACGAGGAAGAGCTGACAAACTAGGAGAGGTTTCAACCGCTTGCTTTTTCCTGAGCCTACTGAAAACGCCTCTATGGAGTTAAGGGAGTGCAAACGATTTTTGTGACACCACCTTTCTATAGTGGTGAAAGACACAACTGAGGCCATTTCTGCACTAGCCTGTTATAGCGCCGTGATTCCACTCGCAACATCCTATGGAATCCTGGGGTTTGCCGTTTCGAAATGGCAAACCCCAGATTCCATAGGATGTCGCAAGTGGAATCACGGCGCTACAACAGGCTAGTGCAGAAACGGCCTTAGACTCGAGCCAAAAAGACGTTCAGCTATTGACATGCTCAGAGGTGAAAGGAATGGGAAGCTGTGCAACACTTGTTTTAGAAACATGGAAGGTGAAAAGCATGACTCAGGGGAAGCCAGACATAGTAAAACAAGTTAGTCGAAGACAAGGGGGAAACTGGGACACTTTAAAAGCGCCTGAAAAGGTGGGACAGCAGAGGATGAGTCGGGACCCTCCCTGTCAAATGGGGATGCTTGGAAGGGAGCAGGCCATTTCCGGCCGGCCCCTCCCGAAACTGCAAACCCCAAGATTCCATAGGATGTTGAAAGTGGAATCATAGCGCTGTAACAGCCTAGTGCGGAACTGTCCACGCTGTCTTAAGCGGACAGGACTCCAGGGCGCTCTGAAGAGTAACATTTCTTTCTAATGTATCGCATCCTCGGAGGCCATCGCACTGTGACCCCCACCGGCCCACTTCGCAACCTTCTCCTCCCCCGGCCGGAGGCGCTTATGAGGCCCTCAGCACCAACGCCCTCTCTTGGCCTGGTGAGGTCACAAGGGGCCCCGACCAGCAGCGCTGACGTCCTCGCCGCGAGACACCCCCCTCGACCGCCTTGCCCTAAACCTACTGTCCCGCCGCCCTCATTTGCATTCGCTCGAGGTCCGGGAGCTTCAACCGTCCTTACCCGCCTCTCCGCGGTTAGCGACGGACATCCACCGTGGGGGTGGGACTACATCAGCCGCCGCAGCCAATAAGCAAAGCCCAAACGCGTCCTGCGTTACGCCCTACCCTAGCACCGTTCTCCCAGAAACGGGGCGGGCAATCGGGGCGGTGTTTGGGCTCAGTCGCCCAATGAAGAGACAGCAGCTGGGGCAAGGGGGCGTGGCCTTGGCGAGGCCAGAACTCGGCACTCTTGCTGAGGGGGAGAGAGGGCGGTTGTGGGTGGCGGGCCGGCGCGCTAGCGGAGGGGGCAAGGCAGAGGCGGGCGCGGGGGGGATGAACGGGGCGGCCCCGCCGCTCTTCGACTGTAAGGAACGCGTCCTGCTGCTCGGCGAGAGTTTCGAGAGGCAGCCGCGCTGTGCTTTCCACACCGTGCGCTGTGAGTGAGGCTGGAAGCGGTGGGGAGCTGTCAGGCACGAGGCGGCGGCGGCGGCGGCGGCGGACCCCCCATGTCCTTTTTGGGGGGGCCAGGGGCTACCTTGGGCTCTGCTGGCTGGGTCGGGAGAGCGGTGGGTGGGTGGGAACAGAGCAGCCGAAGGTGAGAGAGACAAAGTACGACAGAGCCTTTCACCCTGGGTTTCTCTAGGCAGGGGTTATCGCCGAGAGTTGGGAAGAAAGTTTGGATGAGGAGCAGTGTTAGTGGGGCACACTGTGGTGGCAGTTGCAGCAAACAGCTCCTGCCTCCAGGAAATAATGGAGGAGCGTGCACAAACCTGAAGACTTGTGGTTCCAGCCAGTCGAGACTACCTGCTAGGATAGACTTCTTGCGTCAGTGGCTCTCGCATAAAAGGCTGACCAGATTCCCATTGATTCAGGGGTTCTAACTGTACAAGGGACTCCTAGTTGGGATCTACTAGGATAGATCTAATTTGTTTATTACTAGAGTCCTGAGAGAGCCTGGTGCAAAAGACTCAGAACTTGTACCAGGCTAATACTTGTTTCTCACAAATAACCTGGATTGCCCCAAGCTTGCGTTATTTCAGGAATATGTTTATGATCCTGTTCATGTCGTAACTAACTAACTGCTAAATAACAGAATCAAAAATAGCTGGTGGTCTGTTGTAAGTTACTCTGAAATGTGTCTTCTTCCCAGCCATATTAGGTCGTCAGAACCTCTGATGTGAGTCTTTAGAGGTGCAGAATATTGCCGTTTGTGCTTAAAATAACACTGAGTGAGATATTTTGGAAGCAAGGGGCGCTTTGGGCTGTGTGTTTTTTGTTTATTTAGCTTATTTGAAAGAGTAAGACTTGTACTTCTCTCTTTCCAAGCACAATGAGAGAATGAGGAGGGAATAATTAACCGAAAAGAAATTAAACTACTGTATTCACAAGATAAGTGTGGAAGAACCAGCCTTATGCTGATATTATACTCATTCCAAATATCGGTTTCATTCAGTAGCTTCTGTCAGCTCTGAGAACCTTCAGTGTGTCTAAGAAACAAACACAAGAAAAAGGGAACTTGGCAGACTTAAATGATAGGTGATCAGTAGTGAAGTGGGAAAACCTGTCAGGTATTCTTTGGGTTTGGGGAAGGGAGCATTAGTATGCCAGGAGAGTTGCCAGATGTTACCCAACAACAGGTTGTGCTACACAGACCTTAAAAAAGCACCTTAACGATAGCTTATTGTGGCGTGAGCTTTCATGGTACAGCTTGGGAAACATATAGAAGATATAGGACACATATAGAAGAAGAATATAGGGATTGTATTTTTTTTTTAGAAGAGAACTGATAATCTTGGGTTGAACGTAGAGCACAGTTATTTCCCAGGTATATGAAAGTTGGAGACGTCTTTATTTAAAATGTTTTAAAATACTCTATACAATGTCAATAATTAACAGGTTCAGTTAGCAAAGCCAACACCATACCAGTTGTTTTACACACACACACAAAATACAGCATTGCCTCAGCAGCAGACAAGCTTTGTTTGCAGTCCTTTGGAAAGGACTAAATTCAGGTTGTTACATGTAACTGTTTAGGAATTAATTTCTTCTGGATTTTGTGGTCATTTACATTTCTACTCAGTTGCACCTTTTGGTCTGATTTTTCTTTCCTGAATATTGATTCTGCCCTATTCTTTCCTGAACCTGATAATTTGGCAGAGATAAACAGCTGCACTCTGTTTAAAATTACTTGCCATAATTTAGTGAAAATACAGCTTGGAAATCATAGGTAGTGGGGAAACCTTCTGGACTATGTAATTCTGTATATTGTTGGTGAAGAGTATAAATTTAATAAATAGCAGATAAACCAGCACTAGAAAAGACACCAGGATCCAGCATGTCTCTCTCTCTTGTGACCTGATCAGTATCATAGTCCCCAAAATATGACCACTGTCTGTTTTCTTCTTTTTTCTTAGATGACTTCAAGCCTGCATCAATTGATACATCTTGTGAAGGAGATCTTGAAGTTGGTAAAGGTGAACAGGTGACAATAACTTTACCAAATATTGAGGTAAGCTTTCTTCATTCCTTCAGAGGAGAGGCATAGCTAATATCTGAAACTGTAATTACTTATAATACATAAAGAATCAAATAAAGCAGTCTATGTTTCTGTGTAAGACTACTTAGGATGGCAGCCTTTTTGAAACTATTATGAGCTGTCTACAGCATGAGAGAGTGTTAAAGCACCTGAGAGCAGTTATTAAATGATAAATCTCAATAACAAAGTTTTTGAGATTAATTATACTTTTTGAGATTAATTATACTACTTAGTTAATCTGGGCTGTGATATATATAGAGGGGGGCGGGGAGAGAGGTTCTAAATATTTTCACTGTAATTGTACTAAAAATCTTGGAATTTGTCTTTGAAACAAAGACTCTAGTATGGTTGGTCTAAAATCTTACCATTTGCATATGAAATATACTATTTATGATTGCTACTTCTGATTGTACAGAAACATCTAATACTCCTTGCAAGTGTTTCTGAAAGAGTCAAGCAGTTGCCTGGGTATAGCTCCCTACTCCATGGCTTGCTTGGCATGTTCCTTACTTTCCAGTGCATCCTTTCGTCCTACTCTGTTTTCTGGGTAGAAAGAATTGTGTTCTTGTGAAGCATGTTCACATTTTTTCAAATGGGAACTTATTCAAGGCCATGATTTGATTCTTTCATTGAAACAGACCCATCTTCAATTTTGAAAGATGCCAAAATGCTCTCATGAAATACTCAATAGGTTAGAAGAGAAAATAGTTAATCAAAGGTAACTGGAGAAAATATGTGCCAGTATGACAGTTGCAAGTGCATCTAAAGTAGGAAGGTTTGCTGTTGTCATGTTATATTGGTAAAAACTCCAAAAAAAGAAGGTGATGGTTCAGTCTGTGCTAATGGTTGTTTGTGACTGCTGATGCCAACAAGGACTCAGTTTCTGACTGTTTCCTAATTGAGGAAGCCTGTTAATTAAGCAGCTGAGCTGAAAGTCTCTACTAATAACAAGCTAGGAGAATGAATCAGCCCTCCCCTGGGCTGACTACAAGATCTTGCAAATAACCTTGAAAGATTTTTTTAAAGCTTTGGTTTTGTTATGACAAGTCAATCTATTCTGATATTAAGACTCCATTTTTGTAACCTGAAATTCCTTTTATAATAGTGAAAAAAATCCTCTTGGGGCAAAGTGTAATGAAATGTACAGGATTCTTCAACATATGCACCTGCTTGAACTAAGAAAAAAAAAGACAGCAGCAGAATTAATTTTCTTCTGATTTTAAAATAGGGTTCTACTCCACCTGTAACAGTTTTTAAGGGTTCCAAGAAGCCATATCAAAAGGAATGCATCTTGATAATCAACCATGATACTGGAGAATGTAGATTAGAAAAGCTTAGTAGCAATATCACTGTGAAGAAAACCAGGTAGGTCAACAATTGGAAAAACTGTGCCTTTAATTGTAATATTTTCATAATAAGTGAAGTGTAGGTGTGTTTCTGAGAACCAGCATGGAGTGGTGGTTTGAGTGTTGGACTGTGACACTGGAGGCTAGAGTTCAATTCTCTGTTCAGCCACGGAAACCCACTGAGTGATCATGAGCACATCACACACTCTCAGCCCCAGAAAACCCTGTGATAGGTTTGCCTTAGGCTCGCCATATGATGGAAATGACTTGAAGACACACAACAGGAAACCAAAAGCTGAGTGCCACATTTTTAGAAATGAGACCAAATAATGGCTGAATTTTGACATCTTGGTCTTTGTGGTAAGCACCCTAGGCAAAACTTACACTTGTGAATGCTTCCCCTTCCCTCTTCTCTAATGTCATTGGATGTGGGGAGTGCTGAATGCTAAACTGTATTTAGCTGGAATTGGAAGCAAAAGCTTTAAATCTCCACAACTTTGCTGGAGGAGGTAAAATAGCAGAGAAACCCAAGGCTAGTTCCTATTGTGGTAACAGCATGGTTTATCAAGTGCTCTCCTGTGACACCTATCTGCTGAAGACCACTGAATCCCTGAATGGAAACCTGTCTCTGTCCCTTTTTCTGTGTCCATCCAAATCTACTTGCTCACTGAGAGCAGCTTTCATGTGCTGTCCCTAAAGCACTTCCTGAGACAAGCTAGGGCTCCTTGAAAGCTCCCATCTCACACAAATATAGTTAGATTTCTGTGCATCAATAAACCCAGAGTTAGACTCAGACTTTGTATAAATTTATGTCTATGAAACAATTAGGTACAGCTGAGACCTTGTAGCTGGAGCTGTAATGTACACATGTCAGCAGAATCTATTTCTCCCTCCCCTTATTTTTGGTGAAAAATAAAGTTAGTTTTAACTGTTAAATAAAGAGGTCAGCTGCTGTTCCGTAGTATAAATACAAATGAAGAACATTTCAAGCTCAAAAAGCAAGCTAAAAATATTAGAAGCACACTTAAGTTTGAAAGCCATAGACTGTTTCAAGCCAAGTGGCAAAGATCCAAATATTTATCCTGTTGCTTTTAATCTGGATAATTTGATTTCATATACTTACAACAGTTCTGACAGTGTTAGGCAATATTCTTGCTTACTACTGCATTTTGACATATTTCCCTGAGTTCTGGTGGTAGTTGTAGGCTATTTCACAGGAGCCTGGGCAGATTTTTTGTAGCGTTCTATTTACAGTAGTTATGTTACACCCAGTTAAAGTATTCTCTGTGTGGCTTATAATAATGTTAAATCAACAAAACAATAAATCCACCCTTTACACCCTTTACAACAAATAAATAGTACAAGTATACCTCAGTTAATGAAGTAGATGTGTTCCTAGGCATTACTTCTTTAATTTGGTACCAGAGGAAGGAATAAAATGGAAAGAATAGGGACAGGTTCTTATACCATAAAAAGAATAGCGGTTTAGCATCTATCAGCAAACTTTTTATCCAAAATGAACAATATGCGTATGTCAAATGAAACAACCAGGTCTGTAGGCTTTGCGTAACTAAACAAAATATTGCAAATCTTCTAGAGACTGCATGAAAGCTTCTTCCAAAATGCATCCAGGGAGTTCTTCTTTCCTTTTGCCAACATCCTCCTTTCGTATGATTTCCATTTTTGTGGCCAGACTTATAGATTTATGTTCTTTTTAAAATGCTTGGGGTAGCTGGTGAGACAGGCTATTTCTTGTCTGCTTTCCTCTCTGTTTTGCTGTTCATGCATACTCATGAAGGGATTCTCAGTGCAGTTGCTGTTTTCCTGACCTGTGATAAGTAGGTATACATGTCTACAGTAGAATGGTAGAATTAGAATTTCTCCTAGCTCGGCCGTTATTGCATTGATTGCTGCAGACGTGCTCCAGAAACCGACATCAAAAGTTTCTATTTCTCCAGCCCTTCTTCACCATCCTTCCAATGCTGATGCTGCTAAAATTCTAGCTAGTCAGAGGATGAGGGGCAGGGCTGAATGGACATAAAAAGACTTTGTAAAAGGAAGCTTCTTTCTCAGTGGCTTTGTTAACAGAGATATGCATGTATAATGTTATGATAGGGCCTTCTCTGCTATAGCATCCTAGTAATGGAACGTCTTTGAGGCCAAATTAAGGCCAACATTTTTCCTGTTTGGGTGCCTGGTAAAAACATGGTTGTTTATGAAAGCTTTTGGAGCCCAACTGATTTCACAAAACCCTCTCATACACATGGCTTCAATTCATTTTAAACTAATTTAGTGTTTTTAATCTGTCTTTTAATTTGTTAGTTGTTTAACAGCTTTTCAGCCTTTTAATAGTTTTTTAATTTATACTGGTTTAAATTTTGCTAGTATAGTTTTATTGTATGCTATGCTGATATCTTTGATTAAAGTGGCAGTATAAATATTAAATAAGAATACACATCATATTTTTAAAACTTGGTGATATTTTTTAAAAATGTTGTTATCTGACACAAAGGTGCTAGGTAAGCTTCTCTGGGGAGGAAATTCCATAACTGGGGAATGGGACACACAACATTCCATCTTTCATCCAGAGAATGGCTTCTGAAGATGAAGTTAAGTCTTGCTAATTCATCTGTACTGCTGTTTGTCAATTGTGCCACACATTGTTTGATAACAAAGAAAAGACCAAACATTCTGTTGTATGACTTTCTAAAAAAAAACTATTTTCTTGCAGAGGTGAAGGAAGCAGTAAGGCCCAGTCTCGTATTGAACAGCAACAACAGCTAATGAGAAATGCAAATAAGATTCCAAACAGTGTTAAGTGTTCTCCACAAAAAGAGAAGATGTCCCCACCTTCTCTGATGGATGATATTGAAAGAGGTAAAGTGTAACTTTGGCTGGTATTTAAGGGATTCTGAAGAGCCTTAAGCTTATTCCATAATTGGAAGGTTCTGAAACAGTAGTGTGTGACCTAATTTTTGGTAAGAGAAAGTCTGAGCTGCATCATTCAGTTGGAAGTGGCTACTTGATAAAATGCTTGAGAATATTTGTATATGCATTCACAAATATGTGCACATGCCCATGCATGGTAAAAATACCTAAGGGGGAGTGTTTTAGCCTCTCCTTTATGTACTAGATTTCTGATTGGAAGGTTTTGTTTTGTTTTGTTTTTTGGTCGGGAGGTACAGTTAACAATGTGAGTTCCCACTTGTAGGCTAAAGTGTCAGAGCTCAGATGTAGGTTTACCATAGGGGTGGGAATTACCCAGTCCTCCAGGTGTTGCTGGATTGCAAATCCTAGCAACCTTGTTTAGCACAGCCATTAGTGATAAATACTGGAAGTTGCAGTCAAACAGCATCTGGAGATCAACTTAGTTCTCACCTGGCCTACCATCTTTCTGGGAACTAGGCTGATGCTCCAAATTCTTTTTAGAACTAGGCTTCTGTTGAAGCTTCCTTTGAATCCTCCCTTGACCTCAATGAGTAAATAATCTCTAGCTGACTAATATGCTGAATCTTTCACAATAAATACTGCACAGGACAAATAGTGTCCTGATGGAGGAAGAATAGGTTGCTCTGACAGTGTTGCTTCTGCTAATTCGTTCATCTGGATGGAATTCCTTGCACTTACCTGTGTGGAATACATGGTTCCCTATGTTTATCAATGGACAGTTAAGTGTGAGGTTTTTAATAAATGGTATCTACTCTGCATGCGTTAAACTCCATGTTAATCACTGTGGTAGAGGCTGCTTCACCATCATGTTGGAGAATCCATTCTCAGAAAAATCATAGTTATGGATTGATAGAAACAATGGGGAAATCTCTGTTCCTGCTTTCATGCATTCAAGAAGAATTTTTAAATGTTCTCTTAAACTACAATATAGTACCAGCAGAAAAGGAGACTAGGCTCCATATGCTTACAGATGGAGTCATTATTCATTTTTTTTTTACTTTCCAGTATTTATTCCTGTTCCTATAATATAGTGCCCCCATCAGGAGGCAGAAATATCCAATTTTTTTTTTCCAGGTGTTGTTGCATGGAAACTTTAGCCAGCGGTAAAAAAATGCTGGGAGTTGCAGTCCAGCAACATCTGGAAGGCGACATGATCCCCATGATTCCCATTCTTGTTGAAGTATAACTGAAACAAAACTTGACATGTGATATTTCCTGTTTCAAATATTCTAACCTAAGGGAATGGAAACATTCAGCTCCTGTTCTGGTTTTTCATCAGTGTCTTATATGAACTTATTACATAACCTCCATTGTGCTCTTATTTATCCCTATTGTCCCAGCCATCAGTGAAAACAAAATAAGATATGGTGTGGGAACAGAAATGGTAGCATGGTTTTGTCAGTCTAGCACTTAGGTCCTTTACTCATGATGGTTTTGGACCTGGTGACAGTCTCCATGTCCCCTTGGCCTTCATGCTCTGTTTTTCCTCTTTATCCAGGCAGTGAGTGGGTGCTGAGGATCTGGGGCCTACATCTGCCTATCTGAACACACACCCAGAGCTCAGTGGGCTGTACTTGCCTTTTTTCCAAAGGCAGGAAGCTATTTTGGGCCTAAAACAAGCCCAGAATAGGGCCAAAACAGCCTTGAAACAGTTGATTGTGGAACCTGAAGGCTTCTGGGGCATGATTAACCATTGTCACGCCACCCCACCCCACCCCCTGACAGCCTGGTGGACATGGTGGTAGGAGTGGGGCCCCACTGCAGTTAACACAGTTTTACCCACCTAGTGAATGATCTCATTTCCTTATGATAAAAATGAAGATTTTGCATGGAAGCATACCAGGAGACTCCAGGCTTCTGCTGAATGGTGTGTAAACACATTAGCCATGTGTTTAAAATTTCCTTTGTGGTGAAATCTGCAGTAAGATTTTGTTAGACCATGAACCTGAAATGGAGAATGCTTAACAACTTTCCTGTTTGCTTAGATGCAACTTTTATTTGCCTTAGGCTGCCAGATACTTGATTATGTATGGTTGCCTTTAGAATTAGACATGTCAAATAGGGAAAACATTTGGAATAATACTTCATTTTGCACACAGTCTATGTTACAATATGTGTTTATATAGAGGTGCAGAAACCAAAAACCTCTTTTGGTGGCTTGAAACTTATGCCTTACATTCTCCTCTTAGACTTTAATATTGGCTGGAATGTCATACTGTGTTAATTCAGGCATAATGAGCTTCCTGTTGAAAGCTGGGGCAACCAGCAGGGAATGAAGGTGTGGTATGAATTAATGCCAGCAGGTGGTAGCTTGATTTATTGGTAGGTAAGGCATCCCTTTTGAAGCACAGTCCTTGAACATGCAATGCAGAAGAAAGTGTCTCATGCAGGTGTTTTTTTGTAACTAAACTCTGATTGGAAAAGGTCCTTGAAAACACCTGGTGTTGCAGTGGGGGGGAGTGTTGAAGGGAACATTAAAATTAAGACTCCTCTCTAAGCATGGTTAGTTTGGTTTAGAACTGAGTGAGTCACAGAATCTCAAAGCAACTCCCCCACATTCTGTCAACATCATTATACAGGATGCATTGTATTATCTAATACTGGGAAATTTCCCTTCATGCAAGACCCATGTTGATTTCTGTATGCACGTTTCACTCAGAATGCTTTGCCTCTGCTGCTGTTCTGCTTGTGTTAAAGGCAGATAGCAACATGAGTGTTGTAGTGAGATTGCCTTTTATAGCATGAGTAGGCTTTGGGAGGAGTGATAAGGATACCCTTTGTCTTCCCTGATTCTCCTTTGTATAGGGCCGAAGGGATGGAATAACAGTATGAGTTAGGCTGGGGGTTTAACACCCCCATCATCACTGGCTTGGTAAAGGAAGGTTCAGAACGATATCTCAGTTATAGACCAGTTCAGAGTGTCATGCAGTGCTGCAGTTCAGATCTCATTGCTCAACAATCTCTTATAACTGTTATTTCTTAGGGGAGTGAGAGTTTGTAAGTGCTACACAAGATAGGCTAGCCGAACAGTGAGCTACAGTGCCTGTCTGAGCTGGTCTCCAGAACAGGAACTCCACAGTGCTGCTTTGGAGGGTAATTGAGGTTCCATGGAAGCACTTTGTTCCTTGTCACCACTTGCACACATTCTAATATGGGAGTCATTATCTATATCAGCAGTGCTCTCAGAAAAGTAAAAAGCTAGTAACATTTCTTCAAAGCAGCAATTAGAGTCTGATTCTGTTAGTCCTCTTTTGGTGACTCATGATTATATCTTATTAATTTTTTTTTTCATGGAGGGTGGAAGGAATCTACAAAGCAAATCCTGAAAGATATAAAACATTAATAATCTTGTAAGGGCACCCACATGACTACTTCAACTTGTGGCAGCCAGCTTTTTTATTCAAGCTAAGTTAATTTTCTCTCTTGATGCCACAGAATGAGCTGACTATATGAAAGATGCCCTCTCCTTGCCAGTCCTACAATGGTTGTTTGCTTGCCACTGCAATAGCTTGAAAAACTCAAGTTATGACAATGTATGAAAAGTTGATCCAGGATCAGTATGTGGTTGACAGCAGAATTCATCTGTCATGTGACCAGTTCAGTCCTTGCCAATGCAGATAATTGGTGTACTAAAAACAATGGCTACAGTGGCTCTAATCACTGGATTTAGTTCAACAATTGCTAGAACAAAATTTGTTGGCCAAAGAACATTGTGATGTAGCAGTCTGGGGTGCCTGGCAGTCATATTTCTTCCACTATTACCACTGCCTTGGAAAGATTATCCTTATTTAGTGCCCAAAAACTGAGGGAAAATTAAATTCAAAATATTTGAAGCTTAATTTAATAGTTTCCTATGTGCCTGGACATTTTCTTCTTTCTTCATGTGGTGCTTCTTTGGTTTTTATTAATAAAGAATGGATTTGAACCTGGGACATCCACTCCAAATCTAATAGTCTGACCACTACACCACACTGACATACAAAACCTGTCTTTACATATTGTTCACTCCCGTATATGTATTTCGGATTTAAAAAGTGAATACTGTGAATATAAGGTAATTAATATGATAGATGTCCTCTTAATTTTACATCCTTGTTTCTCCACTTAAATCTTCTTTTCAGAGCTAAAGGCAGAAGCTAAAATCATAGAGGAAATGAGTAGCTCTGACAGTTCTTCTGAATCAAATACTACATCCTCTTCATCAAGCAGTGAGAATAGTTCCAGCGATTCAGAAGATGAGACGGCAAAGCCATCGTTTCCCTTGTCAGTGTCACACGGTCGCTCACAGCCTCCCTCACTTACGGCATCACAACAGGTCTTCTCAGATAGGGATGCACGATATCACAGAAGTCAAGAAGGCAGTGGGCACTTGATGAACACCCTGCGTAAGTACAGCAAACAGAGCAGCATGTCAGAGTCAGACATGAGGAATGTAAAAGGAAACCACATGATTTTATAACTTTCATCTTGTAACTTAAACCATGTCTGTATGGAAAGGGTTTGGCCTGCTGAAGTTGGGATTAGAAGCTAAGATAAAAGGTGCTTTAACCACTGATGATGCTAAATTGTAGCTTATGTCATTTACAGTATGTCATAGACTGGCAGCCTCTGAATTCTATGTGCTAAGATTAAAATCAGTAATTTGTTCTGGAAGGATTCAGACATCTCAAAAACAACTCCTTTCTGTGCAACATGGCATAACTTTCAGTAAAATGCCTGATCTATTTATGGAGTAAGAACTGTTTACTTTCAGAAATAGAACTGGATTATGTACAACAGCCTTTCATCAACCTCACATCCTCAAAATTGTCTGGACTGCAGTGCCTAAATTTCTGACTATTGGCCATGCTAGCTTTGTCTGATAGGAAATAGATATCTGAAACATCTGGAAGGCACCAGGCTGGGAAAGGCTGAGTAAGTTCCATATTTTCACTTGCCACAAGTCTGTCACTGCTGTCTGTAAAGTGTAATGAACCCAAGTCTTCCTTACAACCTTGAAGGTGTAGAAAAAGTGTGCCTGCAGGTTGTAGATGATTCCTAGATCCAAGAGTGGAAGGAAAACTAGTGTGACTTGTCTACCACACTACTATTTCAGTATACCTGGATGAAACCAGAAAACTTTTATTACCCTTTCTAACTTCAGAATTGGAGAGATGATCCCTGACTATTTTAAAGATGTGATGGAAGGTCAGAGAGATAGATGGGTTAGGTAGCTAAGCAACCCAAGACAGTTTCCAAAGACAGCCAAAAGTGGTGACTTGTGTATCTTTATGCCATTTGCTTGAGGGTAGTTTTAATATATGTATGTAGCATCCCTTTTTACACACACAACAAAGATTCTCCTGGTACTTTATAGACTGACAGATTTATTATGGCATAAATGTTTGAAGTGATTGCCTCCATAAAAGCTTATGCCATTTGGAGCATGGAATGTTAGGTCTGAGAAGCAATTTGTTAATCTTGGTCAGTGCAAAGAGAAGATTAATTCATTGCCACAGTAATTGAAAACAATTAATTCATGGGATTATGTATATGTGTTGTGTGTGTTCAAGTTGCCTATCAACTTATGCTGACCCCATGAATTTCATACAGTTTTCTTAGGCAGGAGTACTCAGAAGTAGTGTTGCTAGTTCCTTCCTTTGAAATATAGTTTACAGCACCTGGTTTTCTTTGGTGGTCTCCCATCCAAGTATTAACCCTGACCTTGCTTAGCTTTCAAGATCGGACAAGATCTGGTGCTGTTAGGGTATTTAGGCCATGGCCCCATCCCTACTGAATGCTAACGTTGTAAAATAACTAATCTGTTAATATGTAGGAATAACTACTAATCGGGCAGCCAGGAGTTTTCATGTTGTGGGAAGGGAGCTAATGAATGAATTGAATTACTTTTTCTAGGCTCTAGCCATAGTGCATTTGTTAGTCTATAACAGGTGAATATTGTGTATTCTACAGATTCTACTACAAGCCCTATCAATCAAGCCAGCATAGCTGATGATGAGTAATACTGGGAGTTGCAGTCCAACAACTCCTGGGATCCATGCAGTTACACCCTCCCCTCCCTGCAGGTCTCTGAGGTGCCATGAAAATCTTTGGTACAGCAGTCTATAATAGCTACCCCTCTTTTTAAAAAAATGTTATATGAATTAACTATGGTGAGATTAGTGGCAAATATATGAGAAATTATTTTTCCAGTTCTGCAATAATACAGGGACATGGATTTTGATGCAGTGTAGTCTGAATGTTCTACATCTGATCTAACAATTTATGTTAAGTTAGTACTACTTTTTGACAGCAGTTGCTCCGCTGACAACTGTAGACCTGTTGTTTTACTGCTTATTTGAGACCTGTCAGTTTTTAGTAATAACAAAATCTGTGAACTATATTGGATACAATCTGAGAGGAATAATATATTGCACAGGTAAAGAAAGCTTCCCCAAAGGGTGTTCAGTATGACTTCAGAAACAGTTCTATTCCATCAATTAGTTATATGTTATATTTATATCTTGCCTTTCCTCTAATGAGCTTGTGGTAATTTATATAGCAGTCTTCCTGTCTTTATCCTCTCAACAATCCTGTGTGGTAGGTCAGGTTGAAAAGGAGTTACTGATGCAAAGTGTCCCAGTGAGTTTGATAGCTCAGTGGGGGACAGAGCATGGATCTCACCATCCCAGTCCAATGCCATGCAGTTAAGAAAAGCCACGCGGCAGCCGTAGAGATCCTTACAAGTAGGGTCCTGTAAAGCAGGATGGGAAGTTTGTGTTCATATTACTGCTAGTGGCCCTTGGCCTATTTTAAAAAGCCCTCTGGAAGTAATCAGTTCAGGCTTCTGCAAAAATGATTTGTTCCTTCCCCAACAGCCTGATAGAGGGAGAGAAGGAAAGGCTGGGAAGGACTCACTTCCCACTGGCTCGGTCACCAGCTCCATTGGCCATTGGCTTCAGTCCCACCAACCAGCAAGTGGCCCCTTGCGGTAAAAAGGGTGCCTGTTTTTTGTTTGCAGTGCATAGTTTAGTGGTAGAGCACCTGCTCTGTGTGGACAAGTTCAATCTCCTATGGCATTTCCATGTAGGATAGGTCCAGCCATCCATCTGAAACTTTGGAGAGCCTTTGCCAGACTTTTGTTGCAGCATTGTAATAGTTATTTTCCTTGAACTGACTCTAGCAGGGCTGTATTAGAAATACTACTGGGAAATATGGCAATTAGCTCAAAAGGCTCTCTGCTTCTGATATTACATATTCCACATCTTTATGTTTAGATGACTGCTTTTGTTGGTACAGCCACTTAAACTGACAGAGAAAGCAAGTTTCTCCTGAAAAATAATCTGTTAAAATACATCTTAGTGAGGCCAAGGTGTAAATAAAAGCTATTTAAAAGAAAAAGTATAAATTACATCTTTCTGCGGTGGTGCTATAAAAGTTGAATCTGAAGGATCTTTTGTCACCATGCTGTCTGGCCAATCCTCTGCAATCAGTTTGCTGTCATAAATTGCCACTTGAAACATTAGCAGGGAACTCCTTTGCATGATATTCATTGAAATTAATGAGGACTGTATGAGATTATGTTTTTTCCATGCTTAGTGATGTATATGTGGTGTGTGCATTTATGTTATTTATTAAAATATTTCTATCAAGCCCTCTATAGTGAGATCTCAGGGTGGCATGCAATTAAATACGATAAAACTTTAAAACAATTCCAGATGAAGACAATAGCATAATTTAAATAGGATATAAGCATATTAAACAAATTACTAAGTTAAGCAGAAAAGACTAAAGCAGTTCAAACCATGAGCATGTAAAAAATTATTATACCCCCTCCAAAAAAATTATTATGCCCCAAAGGCTTCTGAAAGTAACCTGTTGATGCTAGTCGCATCTCCAAGGGAAAGGCATTCCATAAATGGTTGTCACAGCAGATCAAACCCTCTCCCTTGTTCCTGAACAATGTATCACTCCCTATAGTGGGACATAGACCTTTCCAACAAATCTCAGTTCTTGGGCAGGTATATATAGGGAGATATGATTCTTTAAGTATCAAAGTTGCAAGCCACTCAGGGTTTTTGGATATCACCGACATTTTGAATTCAGAGGAGAAGTGAGTTGGCATCCTTTTGTTGTTGTGTGCCTTCAGGTAGTTTCTGACTTACAGCAACCCTAAGGCAAACCTTTTGCAGGGTCTTCTTGGCAAGATTTGTTCAGAGGAGAGGATTGTCTTTGCCTTCCTTTGAGGCTGAGAGAGTGTGGCTTGTTCTTTTAAAATTGGCATTAGAAGATCCATGTATATCTTGAGGATGGGAAAGACCGAATATGTTTTAAAACTGTGCAAGTGCATTGCTTTAATGAGGAGTGATTCAGAGTAGACATCATTGAGAGAGTATTGTTTCACAGTGCAGTTGAGCTAATGGTTAAAGCTGCTGTGAAGTTCATAACCAAGATCTGCTTTAACACTGTAAAAGCATATGAAAATATGGACTCCTGTGGATTTTTTCTTCCATGTATTATTACCCTGTGCATGTACATTCTCTCTCCCTCTCTCCCTAAGCTTGGTGGCCTGTATGGAAATCATCATTAAGTGTTGTTTCTTGCAATTTAATTAATATGAATTAAAATGTGATTTCAATAGAAAATAAAGCATAGCTTTTCAAGAAAAAAGAAAGAAAAGAAAAATAATGTTGAAGGATAAATGGTAATCTCGTGGGTCATGTGCATAATTCAGAATCTATAACTGTAGCATAATGAATTAAGATTGTGAAGCACTGGAAGTTTGTTATGGGGACTAAGTTCTGGGGCAAGGGTAAGATCCAGGTATTGTGCCTTTTTTAAAGCAAACCTTTTTCCTGTATCATTTTCCAGTGAAAACCACTCCCATTAGCCGTTCAACTTGTTACTGAAAGCTTATTTACAGGGATTCCTGTATGTTTTGCTCTTAACTTATTTCTGACCTATGTTTTAGTGTTTCACAACAGATCATGCTTAAAATTAATAGATTTATACACTGGGGGAAAGCTAGTGGTTTATGGAGAAAAATGTTTGCATGAATTGATGGTGTGGCTCCTTGTTTAATTTTAGGGAATGATCTTCAGTTGAGTGAAACTGGAAGTGACAGCGATGACTGAGGATATTTTGGTGCTCTAAAGGGGCTGCATTTCTCTTGATGAAGATAAACAAGTGTTTGTTTTGCACTACATTTGAAGAAATAAAGACAGAAGAATGTTACCAGCTTTGATAAAACTGACGTAGTTTTTCTGACTTGAAGTTCAGCAGCATTCCTTTTGCCATAACTCTGTATGGCTTTTTCAAATTTCAGGAGTCTGGTATTCATTATTTTTAGGTGGGTCCAAAGTATTTTGTGCTACCTCCTTTTACTTAAAAATTTCAGACAGCTTATTATTCTTTATAAATTAAATAAGTAAATTCTTGTCTGTAGTAAATATGTTTTGGATCAAAGTTTTATCTGAGAACTTGCATGTATGTGTATATATAACCAGGAGAGGGCAAATAGCTGAAACCTGTTACAGTTTTGTTCCTTGAATCGATATGAAAGTAGTTGCCAAACAACATCATGACATTATCTATTTCTGAGCAGTATACCAACACTTTCTGAATTTCTATGTGCTACCTAATCTTTAGTGTCTCAGTTGAGTCCTACTAGTGTTTTTGCCCTTATAATAAATTTTGATTAACATAAATGTGTCTTTTAAAAATTCTGTTGAGATCTGTGCATGTCTTTTGATAGAGCTCAAGAAAAAAATAAAATATTTATCATTTCATTGATCCCTATTGTTTTCCTTAAACTCCACCTGCTGCTTTTTTAAAGAACCAGGTATAGTACAAGATATATGTTTCCTAGCTACAAAGTAGTCATGAAGTGTTGGAACTCTGTAGAGTAATATCTTGAGGAAACTATTGGAACTGTAATGACGCACAAGATGTACACAGTAGATAGCTACAATCTAACACTGCTTTTCCTGCATCCTTTCTATCTGGATTATTGCTCTTACATATGCATCCAAATACTTTATGTTTGATTATAAAACATGACCAGCACTTTAATGGTGTAAAATCTGATACTTCATGGATTTACAGTTAGGGGTGAGCAAAGCAGCGTCCATAGGCCACATTCTGTTCATAAGGCTGCTTCCTGTAATCTCTCCATGCACCTTCCTTCTTAGGTTCTTTTGCTGTCTGTCTTCTCCCCATTTTTTTCTGTCCAACCACTCTGTTTTGTCTTCACCTGTTCACATGCTCACATCACCCCTACAAGCAGTTCCTTCTTGCTTTTTTTCCATTTATCTCTCTTCTTCCACTTGCTTTTTCTCATCTACTCTTCACCCTCCTTTCATTTTCTGCACAGGCAGGCCTTCTTTCCCTTGTGCTTCCATGTTATGAGATAGTGCACTACAAGCTTCCTCCCCCTGCTCCTTCCTACCTCCTGTTCTTTGCTCCCTGTCATTCTGACTGCTCATTGCCACACCACATCTCAAAGTGAGAAAAAATCCAGTAAGGATAGCAGAGGAGATATGGGGGAGGAAATAAGGTAACAAATGAAAATGTTATCTCCCCTCCAACCCATAGTAATGCTTACTTAAGGTATTTTCTACATTAATTCTTGGAACCTCTAAGCTATTTAAGCAACTATTTTCTATTGTGCCAGTTAATATGCTATGTTTTATTGATGCCTTTCAAAGGTGTGAATTGATGGGATACTTTGATACTGCTTCCAGCCCCTCCATGGCACACTCCATATGCTACACTTCATACTTACAGCTGAGAGAAGTGGGAGGGAGTATACTCTACTCCTTGGCCTTGAGATGACCTGTTGATTTGGCCTGATGCAATGACCTCACAGTCCAGTTTTCTTGATAAAAGACCAGGTCAAGAAGCCTGCGGCTTTGGGGGTCAGGAAGAGGCATGACAATCAGCATATGCCTTTTTTTTTTTCTGTCACCGCAGAAACTGAGACAGGAGAATTGAGCTGCAGTTTCCCAAAAGAGTTGCCAAACTGCCCTTTCCATCCAAAAGACCAACCGCATGTGAGTGGAAGAAAGGCACGTCAATCTTAAATTTCCTCAGATTCTTAAGGAAGGTCAGCAGGGTCTTGCCTCAACATAGAAGAACAAAAGGCCCTGGAGTCCATTTATTTGTTGACCATTTTTCTAGAATTACAGATGTCTTGTTTTCATTACCATATTGATAGTTGCCTGCTCTGGCCTGTTAGCCATGTTAACCAAATAAAGCTTGTAAGCCACAGTAAGTTGACAGAAATATAGGCAGCGTGTGAGTCAGGAATGGGTTTGTTTCAACAAAGTTGGATCCTAGATTCACTAGCAGGGCCTTCCTAATCTGCCTTGATGTAGCTGGGAGAAGCAATTCTGCTTCAGCATCTGTATACCATCCTTACAGTAGTAGACAAAAACTGAGTGTTTACATTTTGTACGTAAAAGTACAAAACAATTGCATTCTATAGAAGATGCATAGGGTTTTATAGGAGAAAGCTAGTTATTTAGAGCCAAAAAATACCCAGTCAAGTTCCTGAAAGCTACAGGGTAATTGTTATCCATCAGGAAAAAAAATTAGCTTTTGCTTTGGGTGTGCACACTAATAACATGGTTTTTGATATGCTGACTCCTGCCCTTGGCCTGCCCAAGGTTCCTTTTTTGCTGGCAGTAGATAATGGTGCTTGGTAATGCAATATCTGGTGATTCTGAATAATACAGTCACAGCATATATTAAAATGGGACAGGATGGGGACAAGGAGCTGATTTTAATGGTTCATTTAGCTGACAGAAGTCTAACGAAGACTTATTTTCTCATTCGACTGGATATTGTGTTATGTGTTTTTATATAACTGGCTGATAACATGTTCAGCTTCTGCGGAAAGTGAGGAAACTGGAGTGGGCACTACTGATTTGCATGCTTAATACAGTGAATAAGAGCATGAAGAGATAGTCCATTGAACTTGGACTCTGAGAGACGCTGATTTGAATCTCTGCCTAGCCATGGAAATCTACTGGGTGACCTTGGACATGCCACACACTCTCAGCCCAAGAGGAAGGTAATGGCAAACCTGCTTTGAAGAAATTTTACCAAGAAAGCACTACGATAAGGTTGCTGTTTAAGTCTGAGCTGACTTGATGGTAGACAGCAAGAACAACAGTAGAAGCATGGCAAGAGCCATGCTGGGTCAGATCAATGGCCTCTCTAGTCTGCCATTCTGGAATTGTGATGGCAGGCTAGTTGCTTACAAGAAGCCCCCAGGCAGGACATGAGGCCCAATCACATCCTTCTGTTTGTACTCTCCACCAACTGATAGTATAAAAGCCCACTATCTCTTGTGCCAGAGGGAGAATATACCTATTTTGACTATAGTATTTGCCATTGTTAGCCCTGTCCTCCATTCAATTTGCTGGTCTATCCAATTTGTTTTTAAAGTGGTCCAAGTTGGCAGCAATTATTATTTCTTGGAAGAATGATTCCATAGTTTGGGTGCTGTGTAAAGAAGTATTTTTCGACTGTCATATTTTAATTATGGACATGTTGCACTTTTTCTGTCATTTTTTAAAATCCCAGAACTGTTTATTTTATTTTATTTTTAAAAAACCTCATACAAACATGCAATAGTGCTACAGCTGAAGAGATCAAACAGTCAGTGTACTTCTATCTTATCTTTCAGTTTGATCTTTTTTGTTATTGTATGAATAGTCTTCCCCCCGTAGCAGTAGATCCAGAAAGGTAAGACTCTTAGGATTAGCATCTGCCTATAAGCACTCCCAAAGAGTTATGCTTTCCAGGTCCTATGTTGCCCATCCTTTTCCTGATCATAAATATATTGTGACAAGAGCTGTCTCCTTATGTAATGCTTAATGCTTGATACGTGTAAATACTAGTTCCTACAGACATGGTTCTTAACTTCTTTTTTTTTAAAAAAAAAAAGAAGAACTTGGGAGGATGGCGGCCGTATGTGCAGTCTATATAAAGGGAAGAGAAGGGGCAGCTTGGTTGATAATCAGGGGGAAATATCAAGGTTGTTTCCAAATTTCATGTCATAGATCTGAAGTGAACATGTTAAAGCCTGGTAAGTTGGGATGGATGGGAATTGAAGTCCACATTCCTTCCTCCAATCTCTCCAGTCCCTGACTTTATTAGAATTGTTTTCCTCCTATTGAAATAAACTCAACTGGAGGTGTGAGATTTGGAACTAAGTCCTGTAATCAGAACCCTACCCAATTGTTGCATTGTTGTAATATGTTTCGAAACAGAAATGTAGTTACCATTTATCTTCTTGAGTCTCTGATGAGTTGAGTGGTGTGAGAAGGTTTGCATATTTGCCCGTAAAAGCTGCGTCAATCGAAGGAATACATTTTCCTACCAGAAGTCATTGACAAAGCTGCCATTAATTATGATGGGTAATGATGATTAACCTAGAAGAGTGATTAAAGGAAGGTTGCAGCAATTTCCTCCCCGACAGTCTGATCCTTCCAAGCAAGCCTCCCTGTGTTCTGCACAGTTTACATACATCTACCCACCTTCCCTGTAAGACTGTCAGACTGTGAATGAGTGCTCACTTCATCGGATGCATGAAATGTGACATACACAGATGGATGCATAAAAAAGGAAATGGAAGCAATGGGGAACATGCAGCCGTAAAAGGTTTCCTGATACCCACACTGAGTTTTAAATTAAACAGACGTATTCCAGCTAATCTAAAAATTTTACTCATGATTGGAGTGCACTTACAGAGTCTCATAGACATAGTCACTTACAGAGCCTCACAGATATAGAAATTAGACCATTTGAAAGGCATTGCTTTTTGTTGGGCAAATTAAATATTGCAGTCATAGAAATATAGAGTTAGGTATCCCCAAACAGTGATGTATTTAAGTCTTTTACTCCAAGTCTCAAGTCAAGTCTCGAGTCTCTTCCTTCAAGTCTCAAGTCCTTGTAAGATACTTTCACGTGAAGTCTCGAGTCAAGTCTCAAGTCTGGGAGCCAACTTTACACCCCAACCTGTATTACAGAATTTCTGGACAGAGTCAAATAGTCAGTTTTAACAATTTAAGTAGAGTTGGCCATCTACTTTTGTGATTTTACCATCTGCAGCTTTGGAAATGGGGAATAGAATCCTTCTTACTTCCCATTTGCAATGCTGGAGGCTTTCTCGGAAGTGGGGGATAGGATCCTTCTTATTCTCCATTACTGAAGCTTCAAGAGCTTTAGAAGGGAGGATCCTTCTTCCTCAAGCCCATTGCCTAACACATTTGCTGTTCCCCTCTGAGATATGTGCCCTGCTCTCTGGGCATGAGTCTTCTCTTCTGCTCTTAGGAAAAGTTCTAGAAAGCTCCTCCTACATCAAGTGGGGACAGGCTGCTGAGCAAACCTCAACCCTACCTCAAGCCCATTGCCTAATCCATTTGCTGTTCCCTCTAAGAAATGTGTCCACATTTTGGGCTTGAGATAGATCATCCTGTGACCAGTAGGTTGTAAGGTTTCTGGATGAATGTTATGTTACTGAACCAAGGGCAGCAAGGCAGTCACTAAAAATATGCAAGTCTCAAGTCGAATCAGTGTGTAATTTTTGCCAAGTCAAGTCCAAGTTGAGTCACTGAAGTGACTTAAGTCTGACTTGAGTCTGAGTCAATCAACTTGAGTCTACATCACTGTCCCCAAGACTCATCTAATCCAATCCTTTCCCAGTATAGAAATTAACTGCTGAAGCACCCTTGAGAGTTCACAGTTGACTTTTCTTTAGTACCCGAAAGGCAAGTATTAATAAATGTACCAGCAGTTTACCTTTCTTAGTCTCACCTGTTTATGTTCTCCTTGTATAATTTGAGAATCTATCTCGTACTTGAATTCACACACACCCCTGTTTCAGATCTCTGAATTGGGAGTCAGAAAAGGCTTTGCAATCATCCTGCTGTTTTTATGCTAGCTGTGTCATCTCTCCGCTCCCTTTGCCACAGAGAGGTAATCTCATGAACAAATAGATTGGCGCTTATTAACCTCCAGTTTCACATTTATATGCCAGACATCTTGCTCTACCAGTTTTTGACGTCTTTGGAGCGTTTGCAAAACCACAATCTTGGCAATAGGGAACACAGCTTAACCTTTATGGACTGAGATTTTCTTTTTTAAAAAAATAACTTGCACTGTGGAAGTTGTGGGATACTTTCTGACCCCATTCTAGCATTCTGGAGCATATTAAAAATGCACAAAATCCAATGGATGTTTGTATATGCAGAAACAAGTATGCTCCACCCAAACATCCAAGGTAAGAAAAAGCAAAACAATACAGAAAATAAAATCAGATAAAACAAACGAACAAGCAAACAAATAAATTATTGTATTTCTTGACTCTTAACGAATTCCACTGTCCCTCCATGGAAGAAATGTAAATTTTCTCAGAGAGGTACAACCGCAGCACTCTTGCTTCAGTACATCATGATCTGCTGGAAAATATCAGATGGGTCATTTGACTGGGACACAACAAGTACCACAGTTGCACACACTAAATACCTTTACTGGAACTTTTTTTTGTTCCATCTGTTTGTTTGTTTGTTCTGTTTTGCTCTTACCAAAAAAAAAAAAAAAACTTTACATCACAAATGGCTGGAATTTTGGGACACTGTTTTTGTTGGTTTGTTTTGTTGGTGACATCAGAGAATGTGTAAGTTTAGACTCTGGAGGACTGAAATATTCCATTTAGCAAATCTACACCTGCCCAACTCTTTTTCAACCAGTGGCAATGTTCATACTTCTTCACTTGTGCTCTGTTTTCACACTAAGTATCCAGGGAGTCAGTGCATGGACAAATCAGAATAATTTTTTAATTTTTTTTAAAGGAATAATGACAACTGTACAGTTTTCCATGGGAAGATTCTGTTTTCGTTTCTTTCAATATTTAAAAAAATGTGTATATAAATGTATGTACACAGACTGACTGTTTTGACACCATAGGAGCTTTAATGCTTCCCCTTTTCTGTCCCTCCTACCTCTGGTACTTTGGATTGTACTGAGCAGGAATTACCTGTCCCTTTCTACATCTTCATAAGTGCTCTTCTAAATCTTTATAAGTGCTCTATAAATAACAAACATCAACTTCATACTAAAAGGTAATGTGCCAGCTGTGAGGAATAAAAAAAAACACTTAGGTGAGCTTTGCAAGGATTGTACAGGTGGCATTCAAGCACATTAACAGTACAGTTCTATTTGCAGACTAAATATGACAGGTTTAAATATCACGTAGAACACTTGGAGTATAAGTGCATTAGTGTCACCAGTCTCTCTCACTCCCCTTGCATGAGTTAGATTATTGTTGCTTCTGTTTTGCAGTTGGGACACTGAATTGCGAGAAGATAATTCCACTGAGCCTATCGCTGAGTAGTGATTAAAATCTAGTTCTCTCTAGTCTAGCAATAACATGAGCTCCACTTAAGCTGCACCTGCTCTCCGATTATAGGTTTATTTATTACATTTGCATCTCAGCTATCTTCCAAGCAACTGGCATTGTTAGTTTTACAGAAAGAAAGAGGGAGAGAGAGAGAGAGAGAGAGAGAGAGAGAGAGAGAGAGAGAGAGAAAGAAAGAAAGAAAGAAGTTAATTTACTGTCTGAGATGGAAAGGCAAATGCTGACAGGTTTGGCTTCTGGTGTAGAGAATCCAACAAACAGCTTTCTACATCCCCAGCTTCAAAAATATAGTAATAAATAACAATAGTTGTGGATTTACTGCTTTCTCATGACATTCAGATCAGCTTAGCTTGAGGCAGCCATCTGATTCAGCCTTATGATAAGGCTTCCCTTCCAGAAGTTACATTTTTATCCCCATCCCCTATGGCAGGTGTATTAATATGACAGCCAGACATAAGATGGCAGATAAATCACAGTCCATTTTTGTAGTAGATCACTGGTTAATTTCCAGTGGCTTGATGAAATATTAGATGAGTTCACTGTGGGAACAGTGTGATGCTCCAGATGTGGTTGGACTGTAACTCCCAGCATTCCTCATCATTGGCTCAGGCTGCAGGGAGGAGCAGCCCAACAACATCTAAAGGTGTGCACCATTCCTACACCTGAAGTAGATCAACCTTTGTCTAATCCAGCAAGGCCCTTGTTACATTCTAGAGGAAGGATGTTACCCTGTTTCCTGGGGGTCCCGGGAGGGACACCAAATTGCTATCAAAATTATAGAAGTTGGGGAAATTAGTTCAGAGCACAAGTTGGCAAAACGAGAGGCAGGGTAACTTAGCAGGATCTTGTAACCCAGTGTCTACAGGGTCAGGCCAAGTCAAGAAGCAGACCGGTTTGAAAATAATGAATGATGTTTATTAAATACAGGCACACAATGTAAGCAACACAAGCACACAGATAACTAAGGAAAATACAGGTGTGAGTAAGATAGCGGGTTTTTCAGAGGGATAGTTGGTTCGGGTGATACGAAACCTGTCCGGAAGTCCGGAAGGCAATGGAGAGCGAAGCTGGGGTTCAATGTATCTCAGCACATGGAGCTGAGGGGAAGCTCGCCAAGCGATGCAGCAGCAAGGCGGTCTGGAACTCGGAAGCGATCCGAGGACGATCTCGGAATCAAGGGTTTTTATAAGGACAATTGTGACCGCAGGCTACGTCAGACTTAGGGGAAAACAATAGATTTGGAGTTGGAGACAAAGCCTCCTAAAGGTCAGAATTTGAATGATTGAATTAGAGCCGAATTTATCAATAGAGTAGCCGGTATGCAAACGCGGAATACTTGAGCATTGTATAGCTCGATCATCAAGCTGCCAGCACAGGGCAGAGGATCTTTTGTAGGTTGCATGCATACCTAATGAGAGTACTTGCCTTGAGGTCTCCTAAAGCGGCGAGTCGGCTTTTTTTCTGGCCTGCCTGTATTGTCTAGGAATATTACGGCGATAATCGGCCGAGCCTGTATGCGTGCTTGTCCGGGGGCCTCGCAAGCATGTGGAAGAGATATGTGAAGCCGAATTAGTGATACCAATAGATATCTTTTATATATCCCCAAAGCTCGGGCTAGCCAGGGCAGTAACAAGGGTATCTACTTATGATCACTTAATATAGATAAAAGATGCCTCAGCTGTTAAGAAAGCCTGAGTACATGATCTCTCTTTAATAATCATGACAGGAAATAACGTACAGGATTTTAGAACCAACATGAGAGGGCTATTGCCCGTAAAAGGTGGGTCCAAATATTTGAAACAAATAAAGTTAAGTGAAATGATACTTCAAAGGTTTACAAGCTGGGCAAGGCCATGCAAGACTGAAATCAATGTCCTGGTTTAGATTACACTACCGTAAGTGGCTGAGATGGGTTTCTCAGTACAGGGGATTCAGATCTACAGCATCCTCAAGAGGTGTCTGTCCAGCCCCTAATTTATCACCTCTCATGCTAACTGTAGCTGATGGGAATTGCAGTAAAACATTTGGAGGGCCACATATTCTTCGTCTCTGAGTTAGATAGCTAAACTCAGAGGTAGCTGGGTGCTGCCATGAAGAGGTTGTAAGATGAGATCCCACAAGACTCCTTTGTACTGATTGTTCCCCAATCTATTTTCCAGGAATGTTGGATTCCCATAATTTCTAGGCAAACATCATATTATGGAGTCGGTCATCCATCTGGGGAAAAAAAATTCAAGACTGTAGGAAGGCAAATTTAAAAGAACAAAATGAATATGTTTGAAGGAGCCAGCAACAAACTGTGCCCTTAGAGTTGACAGAGACAATCTTCATAGCATTTTCTGTAAATCCCAAGTCTGCACCAGCACAAATTAATCAACAGATTGATTAATAATGAGTCAACTTATTAAATTGTCTCAGTTATTATGTTACATAGTAGTGAATCAGTTCCTAAATTTCTAACATTTAACATTATCAAATTAATTGTCAAACCTACTGTGCTAACCTCTGTTCAGCACGTGGGATAACTCTTTAAAAAATCATACTAAAACCCTGACCAGATTCCTCCCTCCCCATGTGGAAACTGCCAGCTGCCACTGGTTAGGCTACAAGGCCCCTTCAAACTCTATAAGTTTACGCTTCTATAACCAGGACACATCTGGACGGGAAGCCTAGATTAGTAGGTGGATTCCCCATAGACTACAGAAACTCCTCCTTTCTAGCTATCAAGTCTGTGTAGCATTTTGTTTGCCCTCTGCTCCAATTAAGCAAGCAAAGCATGAGTGATTTCCTGAAAGATCACAAACGGCTGATGCAGCGTTGGCAAGGGTGTGCTTGCTTTCTCATGTCTACAAATGAGATGTTGATAGAATGTTTCTAACCAGAACTATCCCAGTTCAGAAACTACCATCTGGACAGGATGTCATCAACATTCTCGGATTTTTAGAAAATAAAACACCAAACCAACCATGAATTTGAATATCCTCCTTCCCCCCCAGACTTTGTTGAACACTTTTGAGTTTCTGTTTCCCCTGTGTGTTGGCTCTTCTCTCTTTGACTCCTTTGCTACTGATGATGAAACACTGGCTCCTCATGGGTGAGCAATTGAACTCCCCAAGAGTGAAACTTGTTAACTTTTTAATAAGGCTTTCAATCTATTATAGGGTTGATGAGCTGAACAAAGAAAAAGAATTGCTACACCGCATCGCAGGCTTTCATTTTGATTCTGCTAGTTTGAGATAACCCAAGAGTCAACATGCTGTCCTCTCAAAATGTAGCACTCAGTAGTAAAGATGCACACCAAGTGAATCAGCTATCATCTGCTTAGAGAGGTAGCCGTTTTAATCAATGCCCATGGTCTTTGTGAGCCATTTGAATAAACATAATTCACATTCTCAGCTTGTTGTGAGGGATTGGTTCCACAGCTGCTTCTGAATTGATCAGGCAAGAGATTTTGCCTAGAGGCTACAACCAAGCTTTTGGCAACAAGACAAAAAAAAATAGGGAAAAAAAAGCTAGCTGAACAACAAGTGGCCATGAGCTTCATGTAGCCCCCTGAGGTTGTTCTGATATCCTTCACAGCTTCCATTTTCTGCTGCCAAAAACCAAAACTGTGTTATTCTCTTCTCTTCCAGAAGAGGAGACTCCTTGCTTCATGTGGCAGTATCTGGGAAGACTTGGGCCACCTCTTGCATTATAGCAAGCGGTCACAGTAGCCACTGAGTTTCAGCAGTTACTTCAACAGCAACATTCCTGCTAGCCACTGTCAAATTTTGATTGAGACAGTCGATGCTGCCCCAGGAATATACAAAGCAGCCCCAAACTGTACCAGAGGTTGTCCATCCCTGAACCGTAAAGGATTCAAGAGCAGGTCATACAGTAAATACAGTGTAATGATACAGTCTGGGTAGAATGACTGTACATAGGTTGATGGGTCATTCTGTTCTCTTCCGTTGTTGTATGGAGGTGTGTTTGTATAAGTAATGGAAAGTGATAGATCCAGAATTAAATTAGGGACCTATCTACGTGACTATTTAAGTTGGCAATATTAACTTCATAGCCACATTAACTCCTTCTCACTGGCAACATTTTGGCACATGGCTACTGCAAGCATGCAGAAAGCATTACTTTTGTAGTGTTGAGCCAAAACATGGTGTAGGTGGGATTTCAGTCTTTTATGGCAACATGAATTCATTGATCTCACTGCAGGCAGATGTGGTTGGAAATCACCATGACCTTTGAAGAATGACTGAAAGCCACAATTTCTGGGTAGTCTGGCTAGGCCATCATTTTCTTTATGATTTCCAAGGAAAGAAGGCATGTACAAAAAAAAAAAACCCCATGTGAGAGAATCAGTGGTACCAAGAAGCCTGTTAAACTCATGTGTTCATTACTCATTCAGGCAATACTTTTTCTCTGTGATAGAGATGTCATCTACGTCTGCATCTATGGACTTCTTCATTTTCCCATTTCCACCTTCAGTTCATGTTTGCTTTTATCCATATTTAATGGAATGAAATCAACTCCCTTTGGGACTTTTTAAAATGAAAATGTGCGCATTCTTTTGTTTTCTTTTGCTCTTTCCTCCTTGAAATAGTTGCTTATCTGCAAAATGGCCAGTCTTCTTATCACCTAAAGAAGATGAGTAGACTGCTTGTATTTGGTTCTGTCTCCACAAAATTACCTCAGATTCTTCCTGTTACTGCTACTTATTTTGATCTATGCACTGTATACTTAGGAAACAGCCAGGCTCAAAAAGATTGATTTCCCTGCTGTGTGAGAGCTAAGCTGGTTGAACAATAAGAAAATGGTGCCACCTGCTGGATGCCTTTATCACCTTAATTCTTCACATTTCTCTAGGGAGTTGTGTGCCTGTGTCTTCAGTCTGCCAGCAGCTGTTTGTAAAGTATCATGGTTTTACTTGAAAAGAGAACAAAAGGGCCTGCAGCTGATTCTCCTAGAATATGAGAGATGAAATATGTATCAAAGGTACTAATATACAGTACAATAACTGTTTGTTCATGCAGATATCTAAAAATCAACTCTCATTGTATGTTGCACATAAAGTAAAAGCCATACGGAGTATTCTAGTGCAAATGTATTATCAGTCACCAAGGTGCAGAATTGAAATTGGAGAAATGAATAGAACAGAATTAATAAAGATTGATATAATCTTTCCCCTTAAAATCAAACAATTCTCATGAATTCCAATCTGTCTCAAGCAGCAGTACTGAAGAAGTTTAATTTTAACTGTCTCGTTGGCTCACTGAAAAGCTACTCTTGGGCTGTGTGGGGCCATATCTACAAGTTTGTTTTATATGAATGAAGAAACCATGTGGAAGGTATAGGATAGAGCTGGGAGATATGTGGTTCTCCAGATTTGTTGAATTGTGTCTTCCATCATACCACCTGATTATGTTAATGGGCTGTACACCCTCACACTTTGATATGGTTTAATTGGCAAAATGTATATTTAATTGGCATAAATATAAATACACTGTTATGACTGCATGGCCATGCTGGCTAAGAAGAAAAGCTAAGACCATTAGCTCATTACCTCATTCTGAGCTCATTAGCTTATCCAGGATCCCATTGTCCACTCTGCAAACTCCACTTTTTCTCTGCCAGACAGCCATGAACACCTTCACCCTTCAGGCGGAAACAGAATATTTAAACCCCAGTTTAGGGCTAGCCAACTTGCAGTACACTGGTTGCTGGTCATCACTCTGCCACTCCAATTTCTGATTGTGTACTGTCCTTAGACTCTGCATCTAAGCCACATCATTCATCACTTCTCTACTGGATTGGTAAATATGACACACTTCGATCTGAAAATCTTTCTATCCAAAACTTTCCTTCCTTTTCCTTCAGTTAGCCTTGTGTGATTGCATGACTGCTTGAATCTCGTGTGTGTGATTGCAATTCCCCTAATAAAAATGAACAAGCTTACTGTTGGATCTCTGGCTGGTTCTTCCCTGCACTAGTACCGGTAGACATAGGTAAAAGATCTTATAAGGTTAGCTCCCTCTCACAGGCCTCCTCCTAGAGCTACTATTCCCCATTGTTTCATGGAGGCACTGCTATTTCTAGCTTGACTTTTCTGTTGGAAGGATTAAAATTAAATGAGATATACCATGCTTTAGATTTTACTATCTATGTGTATCCTAGAAAGGGCATGTCATGTGTTCCCCACACTGTGTGGAGGTGGCAGGGGGGGAGAATGCGCATATGCTTTCTAAGAACATTTTTAACCTAACAAAGAGGCAGATTTCCCCCAACAAAAGTGGATGCCTTTATTTTCTGAGTCTGGGATGATATTATAGTGGCACAAGTAACTCTGTGCTGCCCCTGCTAAATGGATCTTGAAGGTCAGGTAACTGGCTGGTTCCAGCTGGAGAAGGCTGGCTAATGTTATGTGTGACGTTATCCTTCTTTTGTTCTCTTTCAGCTAGACTTTAGTTAGCAAGTGTGCTTACAACTATAGCCTTTGGGGGGCTCACTAAGACCGGAGACTGAAGAAAGATCAGGATGCTTTTTGCTAATGAAGTTACAAAGCAAGAAAACAGTTTAGATATTTTGGGAGTTCTTGTCATCTTGCTTGTCTTTGAAGTCTCCTATTGTAATACCTAGGTAAGGGATCATCAGTTTCTGTTTTCTTTTTTTCCCCCTGAAACCACTTGAGTCATCAGCTTGGTGAGAGTGCAGATGTAGAGTCCGCATGCCACATATGCAGGGATTTCCTACGTAAAACAAAAAACATGAGTGTCGCATCCCACTGTCAATAGACACAATGTGTGCACCCTTGCAGCTGTGTAGGTGTGCATTTCTTGTGTCCGTTGATTATAATGGGAGCGATGCTTCATGTGACCTCACATTCATGTGTGGGAGTCACACCAGAAGAGGATGCACTGTATACTTTTCTAGCGTTTTAGCTATTGTGGTATGTGTGTGTGCATGTCCATGTGTGTGTGTGTGTGTACAAATGCAAAGGAGAAAGGGGGGAGTTTTACTTTCTCCTTATCTGCGTACAGTGGATCCTGACCAGGAGTGGGCTCACTTTGGAGTAAGAAAGAAACAGAGGTTTAACTACATACTGAATGTAGCCTGTGGTTCTGCCATGATAAAACTAGCCACTACTCGGGAGCAAAGGTTTTGAAGTTTTGCAGTGCATACACTCAGACAGAACTGTGTCAATGTACATGATACTACATTAAAGTTGCACAAAAAGCTGAGCAGAGCTTGAAAATAAGTTACCAACATTAATCTATTGCAACTAGTTTGTTTAAAAAAATCTAACCAATTAAGTATCTGCTGTACAAATCGATTTTTTTTTTTAAATTTGAAATGAACAATTGCCATTTCAGATTATTTTACTCTGTTACTTCTGTAGAGTAATAGGTGGCTGGCCATTTTTTGCCACTTCCATAAAAAGAAAAGGAAGAGCTAATCTTCTGGCACCTTCAAGACTAAACAGTTTATCTCAGCAGAAGCTTTTGTGGACTACTGCCCATTTCTTGAGATGCATGCAATGCCTAGGTAGACAAACATTTATATACATATTCACGGCAGGGTGTGTAGGTGGGTAGGATGGATACGAAACAGAAATGTAAAACATGTAATAGAACATGTAGTAGATATGTAAAACAAGTTGGCATCATGATGGAGTGACAAGTACAGATCTTAAAGATGGCAAGGCTGCATTTTATCACCCTTTAACTTGTATGCTGAACATATCATACATAAAGCAGGATTAGACTCAGAGAAAGGAGGCATGAAAATTGGAGGAAGGAACATCAACAATTTAAGACATGCACATGACACCATACTACTAGCAGAAAACAGCAAAGATTTGGAATGATTACTGAAGAAAGTCAAGGAAGAAAATATAAAGGCAGATTTACATTCGAACATGAAGAAAACAAAAATAATGACCACAGATGATTTACATAACCTTAAAGTAGGTGATGAAGACATTGAAATAGTTCAAGATTTTCCATACTTTGGCTCAGCTGCTAATCAGGATGGAGACTGCAGTCAAGAAACCAGAAGAAGATTAGGACTTGGTAGGGCAGCTATGAAGGAACTAGACAAGATCCTGAAGAGTAAAGATATACAATGGGTCCTTGGTATCCACTGGGGTTTGTTTGTAGGACCCCACCACATGGATACCAAAATTCATGGATGCTCAAGTCTCATTATGTACTGTGGTGTACATAAAATGGCAAAATCAAAATTTGCTTTTTGGATTTTTTAGAAAATATTTTCAAGCTGTGTTTGGATGAATCCATGGATTCAGAATCCGCAGATACAGAGGGTCATAGAACACTAAAATTAGGATTGTCCATGCCATTGTATTTCCAATTTCTATGTATGGTTGTGAAAAATGGACAATAAAGAAAGCCGATAGAAAATTAACCCATTGGAAATGCGGTACCAAAGACAAGTTCTCCAGATACCTTGGACTGCTAAAAAGACAAGTGAGTGAGTGCTAGAGCAAACCAAGCCTGAATTCTTCCTAGAAGCCAAGACAACTAAACTGAGGCTGTCCTGCTTTGATCATATCATGAGAAGACATGACTCACTAGAAAAGACAATAGTGCTTGTTAATGTAGGAGGCAGTAGGAAAAGAGGAAGACTGCATTACAGAGGCATAGGCTCAATCAAGAAAGACATGTCCCTGAATCTGCAAAACCTGAGCAGGACAATTGATGATAGGATGACTTGGAGACCTCTCATCAATAGGGTCACCGTAAGTTGAAGTCAACTTAACAGCAGTTAACAAGAGTAGTTAAAGGGGTATATGTGAATGGTAAGAATGTATAAATGTAAATAATTAGTGGCATGTAAACAGAAAAGTCTTTGTCTTTGGCCATTTTTGCCCACACTGTTACAGTGCTATTATTCTGCTTTCAACATCCTGTGGAATTCTGGCGTTTGTACTTTACTGAGGCCAAAGAGCTCTCTGGCTGGGAATTCTAAAGGCCCCTCCCTAAACTGCAAACCCCAGGATTCCATAGGAAGTTGAAAGTGGAATAAGAGCACTATAAGTGCAAGGCCAGAATTAACCTAAAGCGATACTCACTTGGAAGGGGATGCAAAAATTATGATTAGGAAAAAAAGTTGTCCAAAAAGTCATAAAACCTGCAACAAAGAAGCACTGCTACTTTGAGAAAAGTGGGTTCTGTTGAAGGCAGAGACATTTTCCAGAAGATGATTGTATTTAAAGATTTAATGATTCCTAGGCTTATTACCAATTAACATAAATGATTAGTAATTGATTAATTATATTATGTTTGCTTAATTTTTAAATATTAACAGTTTTCAAATATTAACAAATTAATTCACAGTCCTGCAAAACTGAGGGTCATAAAAACTTTTTTAAAAAATGTATGCTGGCTTTATAAGAATTTGGCATCCTAAATCCAAAAATTACCTAAGATTTGCTCCATCCCATACAGTGTTTTCACAACTTGCTTTGATGTTTTTATGTTTAATATGTCACTAAATTAAATTAGCAGTGAAAAATTGCTGCATGAAACCTATTTTGTGGCCAATTTTGAATATATTTACCTATGAAAGCTTTAAAATCTTATAAACACTTTAATTTCTTGACATGAAACACAAAAAAATCCATTCAAAAGCACTAAAAGAAATCACATTGGTCATCAGCACCCATATTTAATCATAGCTGAGTTATAATAAATAAATAAATAAATTTTATTTGTTACCTGCTGCTCCCCAAACCTCAAGGCAGGGCACAGAACATAGTACTAAAAAAAAAATCAAAACATAGAACTGAAAACAACTGAACTGAAAAAAATATAGAATCTGTGAAAGAACTGTGTGTGTGGTGTGACATCTTTATTGTGTTTTTAGAAGCCACACCCCAAAATACAACAGCTACCATATTAAGAAAAAATTGTCACATGCCCATGTTAACTTTGATGATTTAACAATAACATGTTTATGATCACATTAACATTTCCAACAACTTACTATTGCAAATTCTAAAGGAAAATGATATTTAATGTAGTGCCAATAGAACAAATGACACAGTTAGAGGACTACAGCCCAGAAGAGGCAAAATTATAGTGCCTGAACACCTTGCTACTCTATGAATTCATGTCTCCGGTAGCTTTGCAAGTCCCTTTAGTATCCTTGGATGCAGTCCATCAGGCCCTGATGAACTGGATCCAAGGGTACTAAAGGGACTTGCAGACACTGTGGTTCATTTTTGAGGCTACTCAGAGCACAGGAGAGGACTCAGCAGACTGGAAGAGGATGAACGTTGCCTCCATCTTCAAAAAGGAGGAAAAGATCCAAGCAGCTATTGGGCAGTCAGCTTGATGTCAATTCTAGGAAAGGGTTCTAGAACAAATTATACAGTACAGGAGCCCTTAGGGAATTCTGTTATTACTAAGAGCTGTTATCACTAATTCCTGGGTTCCTCAAAAATAAGTCATGCCAGACCAACCTTACCTCTTTTTTGATAGAGTTACAAAATAGGTAGATAAAAGGAATGCTGTGAATGCAGTACAACTTGTTTTCAGTAAGGCTTTTCACAAGGTCCCCACAACAATTTTGCAGATAAGCTAGTAGAATGTGCCGTAGGCAATGCTACAGTTACCGCTGGGTCGATTTTTAACTGGCTGATAGACCAAAACCAAAAAAATTTCTGCAACGGCTCCTCTTCATTCTGGAGAGAGGAGATTAGCGGGGTGCCTCATGGTTCTTTCCTGGTCTCAGTGTTGTTCAACATCTTTAATAAACAATGCAGATGAAGGAATAAAGAGCATGCTCATCAAATCTGAAGATGACTCCAAATTAGATGGGGTAGTGAATCTTCTAGAGGACACAACTGGATTCAAAATGACTTTAACAGATTGGAGTGCTGGGACAACACTAACAATATGATTTTCAACAGGGATAAATGTGACATTTAGGCAGGAAAAATTAAATGCACAAATATAAGATGGCTGACACCTGACTTTAACAACAGTACATGGGAAAAAGATCTCAGGCACTAACTAAATATGAGTCAAGAGTGTGATGTGGTGACCAAAAAAGCCAATGCAATTCTGGACTGCAACCACAGCAGTATAGGTCCAGATTGAATGAAAATAATATTAACCCTATATTTTGTTTTTGTCAGACCTCACCTGAGCACCAGTTACGTCCAGTTCTGAGCACCACAGTTCATAAAGGATATTAACAAGCTGGGACATGTCCAGAGTAGGGCAGCTGGGTATGTTTTGACCTGGAGAAGATTGAGATATGGCATGATGGACATTTTTTAAAATCTGAAGGGATGTCATGCAGCAGATGGAACAAGCTTGTTTTCAGCTGCTCCAGAAACTAGGACATCAACAAGTGGATAAAAACTGCAAGAGAAGAGATTCCATTTAAGCTCTTGCAGTAAGAGGTGCTCAACAGTGGAATGGACTACCTTTTAAGGTGATGGACTTCCATTCTCTGGAGATCGTTAAACAGAGGTTGGATGGCTATCTCTCAGGAATACTTTACCTTTGTGTTTCTGCATGGCAAAGGGTTGGACTAGATGGCTCTTAGAATCCCTTCCAACTCTATGATTCTTTGACTTGGTCATCATTCAAACCTGTCACTTTCCCCAATCCATATAAAACACTATCCAGACTTTGAACTATTGCTTGATGGATTAAACACAGGCAAAACCAGATCACTTCCTCCCATCCAAGACAGGATCAGATTCACCAAACAGCAACGTGTTGCTGCTGACCCAGAAGATTTTCTCCTGTTTTCCTTTGAATATCTATCACCAGTGTTGATAGCCACCACCCAGTTAATGGAGGTTGGCCAGAAAAGCACTCAGACACCAAATGATTGGAAGTTTCATTTCCTTATAGATTCCTCCTGCCCCCAGCATTTGTCCTCCATCTCAGCTGAGGGTAATCTGAAGGAAACAGTGAAGTATCATGTTGGGTAGGAGGTCAAAGAAGCATTTTGTATTTTGCTTATGCAAGAATTTAGGGAACTGCATTTGATAGTCATTACTCATTCAGGAGCGAGTAGGAGCCAAGGCATCCTTGAAAGGTTTCCAAATGTTATTCCGGCAGCTTTATAATGTCAATCCAGACAATTCTAATAATAAAAAAGGGATAAGCGCCTGTTGATTATTTATATGTTGGTGTGTGAAGGGGAAGAAGATTGAGATGCCAGGAGTAGGAGCCAGGATTGCCTCAATCCATCTGGCAGATTGTAAAAGTTGCACTTGCAGTTGCGAGTGTTCCTGCAGTGCTTGTTCCACGAAACAGTATTCATGGCTGGCAAAGGATTTTCATAACTTGGGCACTGAAAAAAATGCAGCCTACTAATGCACATTGTCTTTAGCTTGGAATGGAATCAATCTGGAATGGCTGACAGGGTTGAACTCTTGGTTCTTGATTTAAACAGCTCATTGGCAGTAGATTTATCCCTTTGATGGTCTGTACATTACCCATTTTTCTTTTTCTTTTTTTTCTTGTTTTGACAAATGTTTCGTCTTAATATATCTCAGCAGTGTGACTCAACAGGCAAAGTCATTGGTTTGGCCAAAGTTGAGGATGACTGGGCTACCCACAGAGATGTCAGAGTAATCCATAAATTCTTGCGTAGAATCTATGCACTTTGTACAGCAAGCAGATCTGCTAGGAAGCAAAAATTGTGTGGTTTTTTTTTTGCTAAGCTACATGTTTTTGTTATTTGCCTGTCTTGTCTCTGAGTCCAAATGTTCTGTTTCACAAATAGCTAGGACTGGGGTAGTGAGGGGATACCTCCACTGAGATGCTGGTGTGGGTGGAGGGAGGGGGCTTTAACTCTTTGTCTCCTGTAATGGTTTGGATTGCCCCCCCCCCCCCGATGCCTGCTATTTCCATATTCCCATTGGAGTGACTGAATGTTTTCCTCCATGAAAACAGCAGGTATAGGAGATCACTGCAGAAGCTAATTTTTTTTTTTAAAAAAAAACACCTTACTATCAAGGTTGCAACCTGGATTCTCTTTACTGCGACACACATGTTCCCTACACTGGCTGTTTGTGGAAGAAAAATAATGTCCTCTAGGCCAAAACACAAGATCAATAGCTAAACTAGGTGCATGAAGTACGCAGGGGAGAGCCATCATGGTGTAGTGGTTTGACCATTAGACTAAGGGCATTTTTGCCCTACACTGTTATAGTGCCATTATTCCACTTTCAACGTCCTGGGGAATTCTGGGGTTTGTAATTTACTGAGGAACAAGGAAATAGTAGGGCCACTACAGGGAGAAGATGGTGAAATGCCAACAGGGAACAAAGAAAAGGAGGGACTACCGAACACCTTCTTTGCCTCGTTCTTCTCTCAAAAGGAAAACAGTGCTACACTTGGGGAAAATGGAGCAGATGATGAGATAGGGGAAATGAAGCACAGCACAGGTAAAGAGGTAGTACAGGAATACCCGATTCCTCTAAATGAATTCAGGGGCTAGATGAACTGCCTCCAAGAACATTAAAAGAAGTGGCAGAAGTAACCTCAGAACCACTAGCAATAATCTTTGAGAATTCCTGAGAACAAGAGAGGTCCCAGCAGACTGTAGGAGGGGAAATATTTTCCCCATCTTCACAAAGGTAAAAAAAGAGGACCAAAACAATTACCGTCCAGTCAGCCTAATATCAATAGTGGGAAAGATTCTGGAGCAGATCATTAAACACACAGTCTGGAAGCACTTAGAAAGGAATATCATGCTCATTAAAAGTCAACACGGGTTTCTCAAAAACAAGTCATGCCAGACTAATCTTATCTCTTTTTTTGATAGAGTTACCAGCTTGGTAGATGAAGGAAAAGCTGGGGACATAGTATATCTTGACTTCAGTAAGGCCTTTGACAAGGTTCCCCCATGATATTCTTGCAAACAAGCTAGTAAAATGTGACCTAGACAATGCTACTCTTAGGTGGATTTGTAACTGGTTGACTGACCAAACCCAAAAGGTGCTCACCAATGGCTCCTCTTCATCCTGGAGAGAAGTGACTTGTGAGGTGCACAGAGTTTTGTCCTGGGCCTAGTGCTATTCAATATCTTCATTAGTTTGGTTTAGGGAATAGAGGGCATTCTTATTAAATTTGCAGATAACACCAAATTAGGATGGATGGCTAATACTCCAGAGGACCAGACCAGAATTCAAAATGATCTCAACAGATTAGATTGCTGGGCCAAAGCTAACAAAATGAATTTCAACAGAGAGAAAAAATGAAATGCACAGATATAAAATGGGTGACACCAGGTTTGTCCATTGATGAGCTTTCTCCTGTCCCTGTGGTGAGTTGGAGGATGGCGGAGAAAGGGTATAACAGTAGTTTGACAGCAGGAAAGACTGCCTCAGAGTGTGGTGGAGTGTCCTTTAGATGTTTGTAATCAGAGGCTGGATGGCCATCTGTTGGGTGTACTTTAATTTGTGCATTTCTGCATGGAAGGGGGTTGGACTCGATGGCTCTTGTGGTCTCTTCTAGTTCTATGATTCTAAATGGCCATTATACATGTTCTGTATTGGAAAAAGAGCCTAGTGCTGCAAAGGTAAGCAAGAATATTAGCCAGATCTATACATTGCTTCCTTTTTAGCCACAGGAAATTTTCCCTGTGGGCAGACAAGTGATGGTGACTGAATAGGCCCTGTGGCTTGTTGCAACTTGCTACACCTGAAAATCCACCTAAGAGTAGCATTTTACTGGCTTGTTTGCAAGAATATTATGAGGGACCTTGTCAAAGACCTTACTGAAGTCCAGATACACTATGTCCACAGCTTTTCCTTCATCTACCATGCTGGTAACTCTATCAAAAAAAAAAGAAAAAAGATAAGATTAGTCTGGCATGCAGAGCTTTCCAAATGGTGTGCCACAACACATTAGTATGTTGTCTGAAGTGTGTAGGTGTGTCGCCTACAATCTTGGACATGTATGTTATTATTTATAAATCATATATTTTTAAAAATATATGAAAGATTTTCGTGAGATATGTTGTGTCCCCATACATTTTGTTATTACAATTTATGTATGTGTCTGTATCTCTTATGAGGGGTTAGTTTAACCTCCGGTTTGCTAGTGAAACTGAATTACTGTGTTGCGAAATGATGTGTGTCTAAAAAAGTGTCACAAACATGAAAAATTTGGAAAGCTCTGCTGGGATGACTTGTTTTTGAGAAACCTATGTTGACTTTTAATGAGCATGGCATTCCTTTCTAAGTGTGTTTTAACAGCTGGGTAGGTTTGTGCAGGGATGTCCACTGGGCCATCAAATCATGTTTCAGTCTTCTATCAAGGTCAGGATGGTATAGTAAAGAAATGCATTCATCTTGGTGTTCCATCCCTGCTTTGCTGTGAAACTCCTGAGGCCGCCTTGGAGTTTTTGACCTACCTTAAAGGAATGTTGTAGAGATAATGGCCTTTTTTGCACTTGGCGAAGAAATCGCCCCGTGACAGTACTCACCGGACTGGAGTGCTCCATCGGCGGGTCCAGGCTCGTCCGGAGCAGTGCGTGGCCGCACTCTGCACTGCTCCGGGGACGAAAATGGAGGCTTCCGGTTGGTGGAGGCTCTCCACCAACTGGTGAAGCTCGCCACCCTAAAGCCTGCCCCCAGAAGATCTGCAGGCTCACACTGGTGCGAGCCTACAAATCTGCACCGGAGCACGGCCACGGAGTGGCGCGCTCCGTGCTTTTAAAGACCTGTTTTAAGCGGTCTTTCAAAAGCATGGAGAACAACCACTTTGGGTCGTTCCGGAGTGGGCTGAAGTCCAGAACTACACAAAGTAGTCCGGACCCAGTCCACTCTCAAGTGCAAACGTCCTCCCTGAAGGACACTCTGCACCGTTCTAAAAACAAAGTGCAGAAAAGGCCAATATCACATAAATCCCTTACACTGCTCTAAGCTCCTTGGAGCAAGGACTGAAGGCACTAAGGAAGAATTAATAAATTATGTCCAAGATCTTTATTGCAGAGTGTAATGTAAAAGTTTTGTAAGCAGATGTAGGCTATGTCTCCCCTCTCAACCCCTCTGACTCACTTTAGGTGCTGCACCCCTGACCCATGGTGGTTCACAGGCTGGTGGATTGCAAAGAGGAGAGTATAGTGTCAAAACATGTCCACATGGCCAGATACGGACTGATGACATCATTTGCCCAGATCTGCTGGCATCCCTTGGAGGAGTTGGTGGATGATGTAATTGACAATTGTTCTGCAGCTGGCAATACAGGGACTTAGCCAGAAGCAATTGCACCCCTCCATTCTCCACCGGTCACTGGATGGCTGTAAAGGGTGCTATTCCCAAGAAAGTTTGAGTCCTGTGGGTGGTTGGGTGGAGGTTTTGTTGTTGCAGAGGTAGGAAGATAATACCAACCGTTGCTGCTACAATAACAAAAGACGTATGTTGATGTACAAGGGACTTACACTTACGTATGTCACTAACAACATGGTAATATTTCCAACATACTTGACCAAACATCAACACACTTGACCCACCTGTGTTTCCAATGTATATGATGGACCATCTGTTTATCCCGTTGTCTGGGGACAGCCACACAGCCAATGGAATATGTGCTATATTTGCTTCACTCTTTTTCTATTTTCTTTTTCACAAACACTGACAATCATTTCTTACAACCAAATCAGCCTGTACATTCTAGAGAGAAAGAGATTGCTGCTAGAAGGGAAGGTTTCCAAATAACAACCTCATCTTCCAAGTGATTGATCCTGTTGCTATGGGATGCACATTCCTGTCAGAGAAATCTACAGCTAACAAAAGACGGCGGCTGGCACTGTGGCTTCAGCTCCACTTTTCATGACACAGCAGAGCTAATTTTCATATTGCCCCTTCAGCACTTCAGCACTGAAGGCCTGTCCTTTCAACCAGTTGGCAGAACAAAAAATGGTTTCAGCAGAATAAGAGTAAAACACCACCGTTGCCAGCCATACTAATGCCGATTCACACAGAGGCCTCATTGTGCAAGACTTATACGCTCATGTCACTGGTAAGTAAGTGTTTAAGGGGTAGATTAGAACAAGATGTTTCCTCATTCTTCAGGTTAAATCTCACTCAAGGCAGTGTACACAGCTGTTGCCCCCCGATATCCTCAAAAACACTACTAGTTAGGTAATGTTACGAAAAAGAGAGTGACTGATTCAAGATGACCCAGTGAATTTCACAACTAGCCGGAGAGGTGAACTGAGGTCTTCCCAGTCTTGGTCCACCATTTTAACTCCTTCTGCTGCACTGGCTTTCTCAGGAGGAATCACTGGCCATTTCTGCACTAGACTGTTATAGCTCTATTATTCCTTTTTCAACATCCTATGGAATCCTGGGGTTTGCAGTTTAGAGAGGGACCTTTGAAGTCTTTGAGACCCCTCCCTAAATTGCAAACCCCAGGATTCCATAGGATGGTGAAAGTAGAATAATAGCGCTACAACAGTCTAGTGTGGAAATGGCCACTGTGAGAAGCATAGCATGAAATACACCCTTATTGTAGAGTTTGGATTTTTGGGGGGGGGGGCGGGAGGAACAACAGCTTCTACCATCCTCTTGCCAGCATAGCCAAAAAAGTAAATTTATCAAGCTCTGCCTAACTGGAAATATTTAAGAAGGTTAAATACACAAAAATAGTGCTGGAAGTAACATCAACAACAATAAAATTATGAGTCAGTGACTTTATTTCAGGATACTTCAAATGGTAGTGCGATGACAGCTGTTTTCTTTGACTATGGCAAGAACTGAAGTCAGGCCAAATGCAGCAATCTAGAATATTCATTAATTGATTTTCACTTAACTGATTAATCAAACCAATTAACGAGATGTAAAACTTCACAGGCAGCCTTACATTTGTCTGTACAATCTATATTCTCTATTGCAGGATGTCTTGTGGAAGGCTTATCTCCAAAACAAGGATGGGGTATGTATGGCTCTCTAGATGTTACTGGGTTGCAACTAGCCAGTACAGTCAATGATATAGGATAAAGGGAACTGTAGTCCAATAACATCTGAAGGTTAGAAATTGTCCATGCCTGCTCTGAATGGTATTTCAGAGTACTGTATTTGCCGGTGTATAAGACACATTTTTTTCCCTAATGGCTTCTGAAAATGGGTGCATCTTATATGCCAGTGCATCTTATACACTGGCAAATATGGGTAACTCCTGCCGGGCCTAAATGCATAAGAAAGCGAGCACTCCTTTTACCCCTCCTTCCTGTCATTTTGCCTGGGTGGGGAAAAGCACCTTTTTTCTGCAAAAGATTTTAGGCATTTTACAGATGAAAGACACAAGTGTCAAAAGCAATAGAGACATATAGAACTTAACCCTGCTTTCACCCCAACAAAGAAACTGTAAAGGTAATCCAGTAGTCTATAACCAATATTTAACAATTACCTAATCACATCCCTTCAAAAACTTGGGAGTAGAGAAATGTCCTAACCTGATGCTCAGCATTCGATAACATGGGGCAAGGGATGACAGCACAGGTGAAAAAGCCCTCTCCCTTGTCACCAACTTTGGAGACTCTGAGCCCCCTCACACTGCATTATTATAGTGCTATATTCCATTTTAACTGCTGTGGCAACATCCTATGAAATCCTGGGATCTACAGTTTAGGGAAGGGAATTTAGAATTCTCAACCAGAGAGCTCTTTGGCCTCAGTAAATTACAAACCCCAGAACTGCACATAATGTTGCCATGCCAGTTAAAGTGGAATATAATACTGTAACAGTATAGCATGATACAGCTGCGTATCTGAGAAAGTACTTATGACAAGGCCTCAGGTGACCATGATGAGTATTGGGGTCCTTTATGGCAGGTGGAGGAATTGTGAAACTGTCTAGATGATGTTGGACCGAAACTCCTAATAGACCTAGCCAGCATAGCCAACGGTGAGAAATTCTGGGATATGCAACCCAACAACAGCTAGAAGGCCAATGTGATTCCCACCCCTGCTTTATAGTTTAAAGCCAGCTCTTTTAATTACACACTTGGCACAACCCAATTGCATAGCCAACACTTTGAATTATATATAATTTCCCACTTGGCATGTGCTACCTTCTAGAAGGAGAATGGACACAAAATTTGCTGGTGACAGCACTGCGTGGGGGACAGCTATGGCTGCTGTCAGCTTTGAACTGTGTAGATGGCATTGGGATGATCAGCTAGCATTTGATTGATGTGCCCATTATTTTTACTGAAAGATTCATGCTCTATAAATCCCTCAGAATTTATTATAATATTAAAATGAGTCTCACCTTCAACCTGATTTCTTTATTTTTGAAAAGAGGTTCATGATGTCCTTCTTGGAATATTGGTATTCACGCTGGTGTGCCATCTAAAGGAAATGAAAATGTACATGGCTGGAACATGTTGTTATGAGGTAGATTGACCTGTGCACCAGTATCCTTGCTGTGTGTTCCAAGTATTTTCAAAGGCACCTTCTCAGTTGTTTACAGTGTCTCTTTCATGTGCTTTATCTTCCAGTAAATTGCATCTCTTTGTAATGTACAGGCTAGATTGGTGTAAGTGGACGTTTGTGACTTATCAGGTCATAGCTTTCATGCTCAGTGCCAGATCAAAGCTGGTGAATTGTGGAGGCATTTGCTTCCACTTTGGATTTGCTTTCCCTGTTCCTTCAAAGTATATTTCCACTGTAGGAGGCTACTTTATTGGTAAGGATCAATGACCATTTCATAAAACCATGACCTTTGGAAAAGACCTGTTATTCCAGGCTGTTATATAAGCATGACTCCAAAAAGCCATAGCTTGAAATGTTAAGCAATTAATTTTAACGTGTTAATGTTAATTGCTCAAGCAGCACTCTCTTTACTTTGGTAATTGCTTGCTACTCATGAGTAGTGTGAAGACAATATATCATTGCATGTTATATATATTATTTCCTAGTTCTAAAAAAAATATCTAAATATTGAGCTAGTTGGCTGAAATGTGGAGATTTGTTTGAATTTATCAAGAATTATGAGTTGATTCTTTACCAGAAATCAAAGTCTAGGCCAAAATAAAGCTTGTTTATGTGAATCTTTTCCAATTATGCTCTGTGTTTGAACATAAATTAAAAGATGTTTCTCTTTCACTCATTTGTTTTACAATATCCAAATACATTTTGCCAAGTATGTGTCTGTTGCAGCTTCTCAGTACTCAAACCAGAACTCTTTTGTGAGCATGAGTACTCTGTCGAAAATAGTTGTGCAAGTGTCACATCATGAACACTTCCAGTAGTACCATGAGTGGTCAGTTAATAACACAGCTCTCTTCCCTCACTCATCTGTGCCATATTACTGTGCTATAAGAATGTTTCATTCCTTTCCAGCAGCCTTTCCCAATCTTCTGTGTACCTGATATGTCATGCTCTCATGATAGTTGTTGGGCTTTGGTGGCTGGCAATGGTGGCTGGCAACCTGGAGAGTATGAGGTTGGAAGAAGGCTACTCTGGAGACCAAACGTTTTGCCTATTTACCCTCCATGTTTTTTTTTAAACCAGCACAGGCATGTACTCCTTGAAGAGATGGTAAGCACTAGCAAGGTTATACTCTTCCTTCTGTACCATTGGTAAATATTGTCATCTTCTGTCAGGGGCTGCCTAATTTCATTCGATTGTCCCTTCTCAACAAATGTTTAGCGCTTCAGATCTGACAAAGAAAGAGTTGTCAGAGTATGGATGAACAGAAAGAACCACAAAACAGTAATCTGCAGCAGAATAAATTTTTAGGGTCAGAACCTGCAAAAACTTACTTTTTAGACTACAAGTCCCAGAATCCACATCAATCCTGGTGGTTCAGGATTGTGGGCACTGTAGTCCAGAAAAGTGGTTTTTTTGAGTTCTGCATTCCAGAGACATTGTAACACTCTGCCCCAGCAGCAGCCTTCATTGCCTTTGATGGAGTCTGATGCTCATGTTCTGTTGCGTGGTGTCTGAAGAAAAGGGCACAAATGAAAGGAGGATGCAAATCTACAGCAGGAGAAAATCTATGACAAATTGGAAATTCACAGCAAGGGCACATATGGGATGGTCCATGTATTCTTTCTGTGGAGAGCCCAAGGCTCTCTGCCATCCTGATATTAAGAAAGAATTGACAAGGACTGCCAGAAGGCATTTCAGATGAATGGTCTGTAGCTGCCATTCAGCGCTTTGATTGTCAAAGTACTTTCTGCTATCTCTACGTTAGGAGAAAAACAACCTTGTGAGTATCGTAAGTGTCCAATCTAATTAGTTTTTATTTCTGTCTGCAGCAGGTGGGATACTATTGGATGATTTGGCTTTCATGACAGAACTTCCTTCCATTTGGAAGGATGTCTGTGCCAGGAGTGTTTAAAACAACAGCCAACAACATGGGGCCACTTAGTGACAGCAACATTGATTCCAAAACCCCGTTTATCATTTTCTAATAAACAATTGGAGTTTCAGTGAAAGACTGCTTGAGCTGCTTTCCTCTGTAAATTTAGAGGTCTGATATTATCTCCTTTTTAATCCCTGTGCAGCACACAGGGTTTCTTGCATCACCTTCAGGCTTCAGCTATGCCCTTTTTGCAAACAAAAGGTTCTGGCCAGTATTACCTGTTCTCTATTAAGGTCACATACAGATAATGTCTACCAGCTTAAGCCCCTAGCTAGCGATTTGTTTCCAGTTCTTGTTATTTGCCATTAAATCAACTTTGATTAATGGTGTCCCTGTGAAAGAGAGACCACCAAGATACCCAGCCCTCAACTACCCTGCTATGGTCTTGCAGACTCAAAGCCTGTGGCTTCCTTGATTGAATCAGTCCACTGTTAGGGTGGTCTTCCTCTTTTCCTGCTGCCTTCCAGTTTACCAAGCGTTGTCGACTTTTCCAGTGGGGGACATCATGCCCTGATATGTCCAAAGTATGACAACCCCAGTTTAATCATCTTTACTTCTAGTTAGACTTCAATCTTGATTTACTTTAGGATTTGCCTGTTTATTTGGATTTTTTTTTTTTTTTTGGTCAGTCCATGTTATCTACAGAAGTTTTCTCACATTTCAAATGAACTGATTTTCTTCCTGTTAGCCTTCTTCACTGTCCAGCATACATAGAAATTAGACTCAAATTGAGCTTTGAGGAGAGGCAGGTAATATCATGATCATCATGATCATCATGATCATCATCATCATCATCATCATTCAGAATCCTGGGATTTGCCTTTAATATCTAGGGGCTGGACCTTCTTCCTCACGAACCAGGCTGCTAGGAGAGGTCTCCTTTAGGATCCCTTCTTCGTCTGCTAGCTATTGAACATGGAGTCTTTTCACACCATCGATACAACTACCTCTTTCTAGCTGTCTACCTCATGCCTTCTTTGCTATCTTGCAGGTGCCAGGCAAAGTCTAGCCTAGTTGGGGAAACTGTGCCCCCTGACATGTTGTTGAACTTTAATCCCAGCATCCCCAACCACCTTAGTGAGAACTGTTGGGAGCAATAATTAATCAAAATTTGCAGGTCAACAGTTTCTGCAGCTTTGGTCTTCTACCTTCAATGGTTTTTAACAGTATTTGGGACCCTGTGCATGCTTACTCAGAAGTAGGTCCTACTATATGCTGTGATGTTTAATTCTTGGTAAACGTGTTTAGGTTTGCAACCTAGCACTGCCAACCAGTGTTCATTTTCCTGGGAGTAAGTGTCACTGAACACAATGGACTTACTTCTGAGTTGACATACACTAGCCTATCGTTCTCATGGGTAGTCCTGACTTACGATTGGCTTGAAGACTAGTATGTGGCACAATATGGCGTAGCTTCTGCTGTGCTACCAACATACATATATCCACTAACTATGGGATAGGCATTCTTGATATTTGTCCAGTCTTAACCCTTCTTCTCAGGAGCTCAGCACAATTGTTTTTGGATTATCCATTGTACCCTTGCAACAATGAAGAAAAAACCTATTTATGGCTACTTGTCATGAAATCTATATATTACCTCCAGTAACAGGAGTAGACAGTGTACCAAAACAGAACCGTTGTGAGGGAAAGACGAGCAGGAGAGTGTAGTTGTACTCATGTCCTGCTGGTGGGCTTTCTGAAGGTAACTGGTTAGCCACAGTGAAAAGAAAATGTTACGTGACATAGGCCTTTGGTCTGATCTGACAGGGCTCCTCCTATGCTCTTTTCAGAATTCTATGAAGTTGGTTAGGCTGAGGGAAAATGACAAAACCAAACCCATCCAAACAGTTTCCCAGCCAAATTAGGGTTTTATCATAAGCCTTTTTCCACCCAAAATTCCAACACAAGACTGACTCTTCCCACATGAAAAGCAGAACTATAGGCCAGTACACATTAGGTATAACTGTGCGTGAAAATAATACATTTGCTATTAAAATAAATAAACATGGGAAGATAATCAGGTAGTTCTACACACACACACACACACACACACACACACGTGTATGTGCGTCTGCTTATATATATGAATACCTAAAAGAAGTTATGGCTTAATCTTGTGCAGATTTCAGTGGCACCGTAGTATAATTATAAGATCACAGCACACTTGTCAGATGGCAGAAGTAGGGAACACAGGTCTGGTTAGTGGGAACACAAGATAAGGCGTTCTCTGTGGTTGCTCCTACATTTTGGAATTTTCTTCTTGAAGAGGCTAGAATAGGCCCTTCCTTGCTGTCCTTCTGTTGGCAGATGAAGACTTTAAAAAAAAAAAATTAGGCAAGCTTTGAGAAGTGAGGGCTTTAACTGTTCTTAAAATCTTTTTGAACTGCATGTTTTAAATTGATTTAATATTAGTTAATAGTTTGATTCTATCTTAATATTGATATTTTGTAGGTTCTTAAGTATATCATAATCAATTTAATTTGTAAGTTACCTAGAGTCCCAAACTTAGAGAAAAGGCAGGATTTAAGTAAAGAGGAGAAGAAGAGGAAAAAGGAGGAAGAGGAGGAGAAAGAAAAAGAAGAAGATACGAGTTACTTCTTCATACTACGATAACAGCAGCAAGAATATTGCTCGCTCAAACCTGGAAACAGTCTGAAGCACCAACAGCAGAAGAATGAATTCTTAAGCTTGTTGTTAGTCCAAACTGCCAAACTAACATCAGTTTGACATGATAAGTCAACTGAAGATTTTTTTTTTGAATGATTGGAAACCACTTATGAAGTTTTTTTTTTAATAATTTTATTGTGATTACATCGTATAAAACAACATTTCTCATTGTACATTTTACCGAACTATTACAGCTTTCTTCCACTCCTCTCTGGATTTCAATACTGTTATTTCATTGACATATCAGCATTATGCATCGCATTACATTTGTTAACATACAAGTTAGATCCTGCTCTTCAACCCTACTTTACATGTTCCATGATATTCCACTGATTTTTACTCCTAACTGTTCATGCTACCATGAATTAAGAATTGTTACCTGTCAACACCCCACCCATTTTCAGAATGATTTGCCATTCTTTGTTAATGTCATCATCTGATTTTCCTTTTAATCTCTGAGAGACTATATCTGCATTTCGATTTTCAATAAAAGTTGTCCACCATTGCTCTATTGTAAGTATCTGCTCAGTTTTCCATAACCTTGCATATTCAAAATGAGCTGTCATAATCATATACATCATTATTCTCCAATATTTCTTTGCAACAGTTCCATCTAAAATATGTGTCATATTTAATAAGTACATTTCAGGTTTCTTATCCATTTGAACCCTCAATATTTTACATATCATATTGTGTATATCATTCCAATATTTTTTAGCCTTAGGACATGACCACCACATATGAAAAAGTGTTCCAACATTCTCCTGACACTTCCAACAATGACCTGTTCCCGTATTGTATATCTTCTTTAATTTTTCTGGTGTCATGTACCATCTGTGAAAAAGCTTATAATAGTTCTCTTTTAGGTTCTGAGCTGCAGTAAATTTTTGTGTCCCTTGCCAGCTCTGTTCCCAGTGCTCTAATTGAATTGGATGTCGGACATTTTGAGCCCACAATATCATTGCTGATTTGACTGTCTCATCTTCTCTTTCTTGATTTAAAATATCGTGATATAAATGTGATAATAAATGAGGCGGGTTTTCCGCAATAACTTCAACATTCTTCCTTGCTCTTTTTGTTCTATTCCATAAGTTTTCACATCCATCTGGAATCTCTCAGTTAGCTGTCTGTAAGGGAACCAGTTTAACTTTGTTCCTTCTGATTCCAATTTTTCTCTTGATTTCATCTTAAAAAGATTCAGATTTATCTTTTCTAATATGTCGTCATAACACAGTCATTTATCTGAGTCAGTCCATCTTCCAAAGAAGGCTTCTTGAGGGGAGACCCATGTAGGTAATTGCCTAATGTTCTTATTCTTGTAGTCAGTCCATATTTTAAGTAGTGATTTTCTTACAAAATGATGAACAAAATCTTTGTCAACCGCAGCTTTCCCAAAACCACTTATGAAGTTTTTGAGCAATAAGAAATCTAACAATGCAATAATTTGTGGCTATGATCATTAGTAATTTTAGTAGGGTTATTTTATCTGTAATAGTGGAATTTTTTTTTTAATTTTCTCTCTCTCCTTCCTTAAAGTTTGGCTTGGGACGGATCAGAGCTCTTTTGTGTCTTAGTAGTTAGTGTTTAATGTTTTAATTAGTGTTCAATGTTAGTTAGTTTAGTGTGCTAGTACTGTGTTTTAGTTTTCATTTAGTTTTTTTCTAACTGTGAATCTGATTGTTTTAAAACTAATAAATGAATAACTTAGAAGGAGGAGGAACAGTAGCTTCTGCTGCAGCCTAGGACCACATGGGGCCTCGAGGCTGTTTTTGTGGCCCACAACTGCTCCAACCTCTCCAGACCACTCTTAAAGCCCATAAAAAGGAATAAATTGCTTCTCTTGGAAGCGTTCAGGAACTGCTAGTCACCTTTTAAATAGGCTGCAGGATCCCCATGTACTGTTTCATCATAAAAAAAATAAAAGACCATTCTTCAAAATAAAAAGGAGACTCTCTACAACTTCTGCACACACACCCCACTTTTGGGCAGTGTGTGCCGTCTCCAGAGAGTCCCACAAAGGGGGTGGGGATTGCCCTATGGACTCACTGTAGTTTTTCAGACCAGACCTATACTGTTGAAAACATTCAGTCCCCATAAAATCACTGAATGAGCAATGTTTAATTGGTTAGCTTTTCTAGCTTTCTCTTTCACTCTCTTCCTCTTTTTCTCTTGCCACCATCATCAGCCTGGCAGACATCTTAAAATACATAATTTGTTGATGATCAGCAGGAAAAAAAATACTATAAATTGCTGTCATAGCTGATGAAGAAAATTTGTTTTCAGCAAGGAACATGATCTATTTCCAGTCTCCAAACTGGAGCGTCTTCAGTTGGGTTGCGCTTATGGGATTTAATGAGGTAAATCAATCATTGGAAAAACAAATATTGATATAATTTACTAAGTCTGAATATAAAAAGCAGATGTAAACAGAAAAAAATTTCAAGCAGATTACAAACACAAAGCAAATCTATTTGATTAATTATGACCCCTCAGACGGTAATGTCTGGGCTCACTCTGCTTCTGGTGAAGGGGAGTCATGCCATTGCAGAAGCTCTGCTGGCAGAAAGGGAGCTCTGCTGACAGAGTTAATGTTCCTCCTGCAAGTAGCAAACAGAGAACCCAGAAAAAGACTGTTTTTGGAGAGGGTGGCAGTGGATCCAAAGGACCAGTTTTGGATCCAATCCAGGCTGCACAGCTACACCAGCCTGGAGCTGACATAACTACTTCTCCTTCTCTCACCTTTTATTTGCATGATGTGTGGAGTACATGTGAAAAAATTAAAAGCTAGCTGGGGGATTCTGGGAGCTGTAACTCAAAGAACTAAACTTTCCAAGCTCTGAAGTCATTTCCCCATACTTTTATCATGGTCAGCATGAGACAACAGAGCTTTGGAGGTGAGGATTCAGCCTTTTGCCTGCATGAAAACGTTTTCATTGCAACATCCAAAAAACCCAAGATGGAGATATGCAAGTTTTTGTGACTCCAACAGCATCACTTTTCTTTCCCATGCATGATTCTTTTACCATCTTCCCCTGATGAAAAGGCCAGCGAATTTCAAAAAATTAGTATAGTGTTTTTGGACCTTCTTGTTGGCCTAATAAGGATTAACATCAACGTGTATTTGGGATTCTGGATTTCGTTTACTAGTCAAGATGGCTACTCCAGCATATTTCAGCTACAGTGATAGATCTTACCATGGTCCGCACCACTGCTTATTCTATTTCAGACCACCCTGCAAGATAGTAATTTGAGAGAAGCTGAGGGAAAGAAAATAAGTAATTGGAGGAAAAGAAAAACACCAGGCCAGTGTTTTGAGAGAAACATTATTTTTTAAAAAAAAAACACAAAAAGACCAGCTCTAGCATATCTTTTCCAAGATAGTTCTTGACCTGTATTTTGCCTGGCTTCTTCTGACCCATTGGTCTTTTAAGATCACAGTTAAATTAGGTGATGAAATTGCTTTCAGTTTGTCACAATGGGAATACATTTAGTGCTCCCCCCCAAAAAGCCCTCACACACTCTTCTCTCACTCCTCCTCCAGGGCAACTGCAACGAAGAGTTTGGAAGTGTATGTTTTCATTTTTTGTCATTTGAACCAACAAATTTTTGTTAGTTTTAACTATGCTTTATCTGAAACAAGTTTACTTAAAACTAGTTTATGAAGACGGCTTCTTTCAGCAAACCATATTTGGGTTTGGCCACAGCTGGGGGTTCAGCTGTAACATTAAATTACAGATCATTGAAACCAGAAGTAGGAACTTCCATAGTCAGAAGAAGTTATCATTATTATTGTTTAAACTACAACTTCCAGAATCCATCAGCCTCTATGGTCATGCTGGCGGGGGGGGGGGGGCATTAGGGGAAATGTAGTCCAAAAGAGTAACTTTTCTAAGCTGTGAAAATATCCAGTCTCCTGCTTGAAGGGCATCGTGCATATATGAGTCTAACAAGATATTATCTTTGTCTCTGTCATAATAAATCAGGATTTTATCAGGATGCCTAAATGTATCCTGTTTCAGTATCTGGATCTTGGTCCTATTCCTTCAGCAGCAGAATCTAAAGTGCTTTTGTTTGACTATGGAACCCAAGCATAAATTATGTCTGGTGAAAGCTGGTGCTAAATAACAGGCTGTATTACTAATTAGGGTAAATGTCATAGCAAGAGCACGCTGACATTGTTACAATTAATGACCCAGCGCATTACTATTTAAAACACCTTTCGAAGTTAATGGAATTGTATTAATTGTGCTGTTGGAGGGGACCGCGGGGAGCAGAGCCCATCATTCCTGAGCTTTCTGGAGCAGCACCTTATGTCATTATGTTAGAATGGGATGCCATGCAAGTTCTTTATGCCTTAAAGATTTTCTTCTGTACAGCCATTTTTCAAATTAATATGGCGCCTGTGCTCCCATCCCTGGTAGAAAGGGAAGGAATCCAGCTGGATTCTTACAGCAGCTCGATGATGCGGTAAAGGAAGATCAAGCAGCCAGTAGGCGCCCTGAGCATTTGGTTGTTCTTCTAATGAGCTATTAAGCCCAATTCCTGTGTCCCTTTTTCCTTCTAGGCCCTTTCATTTTTCTGATCTGTCAGCACAACCTTCACCAGAACTTTGTAAATATCTTGCAGACGCAGTTTAGGACAGCAGCTAAATTATGCAAAGAAAGTGTACTTATGAAAAAGTTCTTAATTTGCACCATCTGTCTACATCATATAACTTTCTCAGTTTCCCTTCAAGGAGTTTAAGGCAGCATACAAGGGCTAGTCCATGTTCTCTTCACAATTATTCTGTGAAGTAGGTTAGCATAAGAGATGCTCAGTCAGCCATTGACCATCACAGCCTAAGTAGACATTTGAGCTCAGGCTTTGCCAATCCCAGCCTAACATTTCATATTCCTGACATCACTTGTCTTGACCCACTCTAAGCCCAGGTACATATAGCTGATGTCCCAGTATTTTTCTTATTTTTTGTCATTTGCAATATTTAATTCTGGCTATCTTACTCCCCCCATTTCAAAATATATATTTTTGAGGTGGAGGTAAGCTGTATTAATGTGTTGCAGCAAAAACAATAGAGTCTTGTGGCACCTTGAAAACCAGCACGTTTTATTTGGCATAAGTTTTCACAGACTGGAGCATACTGCCAACTCAGGCTGCGTTCCATGTGTCTGATGAAGGGAGCTGCATTTTACAAAAAGCTTACACCAAATAAAACCTGCTAGGTTTTTAGGTGCCATAGGACTCTTTGTTGTCTTAAGCTTGGCACTTGGCATAAAGTAATGCTCTGGGATTTTGCCAAGGGAAACTCTGCTGCCAACCAGAGTTGGGCAAAAAGTAGATCAAAGCCTACAGGTAGTAAGTAGATCTTAGCACTGGATTAGCAAGGGGCTCCATCTCCCAGTTCTTTTAACATTAGCAATTTTAAATTGATCTGTACTGATTCTGATGTAGATCCGTGTACACAAGCCATGTCAGTGTGTGATTCAAGGAATTGTGTAGATAACCATTTCCCTGAGCCACCATTTTGGATCTGGCTCCAGTTGATGGGCTTTGGAGTTCTAACAAAGAAAAACAAGAAAATAAGGTAGATCCCATGAACCTGAAGTCTGCACTCTCCTGTCACATAAGTTGTTGACCTACTAGATTGCCAAGTCTGTTCAGGTTCCTTTAACCAGTTAATGTGCTTATCTAATGAAGGAGCTGAATAAACACAATTCTTTTCTCTGGTGGCTTATGATCTAAGTTTTGATAATATGCAGATTTGGAGCTTGTGTTAAGAAGTTCATGTGGAGGACAAACAGCTAAGCTGCCGAGAAAACTGTGCCATGCTTTTAAGGAGAGGTGGGAATTGTGTAGCCCTCCAGGTGTTAGTGGGCTGCAGCTCCTAGCATGCTTTTCCATTATTCAATGTTGGAATGCTGAAACTTACAGTCAAACAATATCAAGTCCAGATTTAAAGAGATGTTTTGGTTTGATATGGTCTAAAAAGAACATCACCATGTAGCTGTTCTGACAATAAAGATCACACTTCTGTGGAGCCCTGCAGCTTCTGGTGGTGATCTTTTAATTTCCATACTGATGAACCTGGAGCTAAATCAGCAACTAATGTCAGTTATCCTCACTCTAACCTGTACCAGCATCCTTGTGTTCAGCCCCAGAATTCATTTTCAGTGCCAGAATAACAAATTACATTCCATATGCATTTAGGAGCAGGGAGCCAAGGAATAAATAGGATACAAAAAGCACATCTCAGGCTTTTACCTAACAAGAAACATCTGGAGTTTATTCCAAATGTAAAGAAAGACTTAGGTTTACACTAGATTATTCTGTCTTAGGCCATACAGGAGTAGGTAATTTAAGGTAAAAGTGAGTCAATAACCCACTAGGCTTAACACAAATGTTTACACTTTTATGGGAATTATGGGAATTAATAAAAGCAAGTGCCTTTACAGCGATTGTCCACTATCTCTTCCAGCCTTGCAATGTCTTCCATTGCTGATGTCAGTGATCCACTCAGCAAATCAGAAGACTACTGAGCAGCTGAACTCACCTTCTTCATGAGCCTAAACTTACATTTTAAAAGAGCTTGCCAGATGAAACCACAAGAGGTATTCTAAACAAAAAGAGTGTTAAAACACAGGATAAAAAAGAGGAAGGGAGAGGGCCAAAAAAAGCATATGTGGCAGCACCTTTAAGACTAAACTTTTTTCAAATTTTAGCATGAGGTTTTGTGGATGCAGTACCACTTCTTTGGATGTAATACTGAGTGGTATTAAGGCTTCAGTATAAAGTATATTTGTTCAGTTATGGGAGTGAGATAGGATATAATAGGAGCCAGACAGATGCAAATCATGTCCCTTGCCCTAAACTTTCAACTAGCTGGGTAAGATGATCCTGGCCTTTCAGATTTTTAAAGTGGTCAGTTAATGTCAATGTGGATTTATAACAGGCAGTTCTTTAACTACAAGAACCACCTGAGGAGGCAAAGCAACAAATAAACAAGGCAAGATTGAATACCCAGGAAATTATCTACTAAAAGACAGACTAAAAACAGAAAATGACAGAATGCCCATAGTGGTCACCTACATCCCCCAGCTGAAACCACTCACACACATCATCAGTGACATATAACCAATTCTGAAGAAAAACACATTCCTCTTATAAGCTCTGGGGCCATTTCCGCACTACACTCTTATAGCGCAACTATTCCACTTTCAACATCCTCTGGAATCCTGGAGTTTGCAGTTTAAGGAGGGGCCAGCTGGAGGGGTCAGCTGGCCCCTCCCTAAACTGCAAACCCCAGGATTCCGTAGGATGTTGAAAGTGGAATAGTTGCGCTATAAGAATGTAGTGCGGAAATGGCCTGGGATGTAGGCCTTCATTGGCCTACAGACAGCCTCCTAATCTTAAACAACTACCCACAACAGGATACCTAATATGGATGGTAATACAGAGACAAGACCCTGCTACAAAGTTGCCAGCTCTAGAATTGCAGATTGTGTATTAGCAGGTGGCTGATTGCAAAATATGAGATTAGTTGCTCATGTTGAATTTCGAGCAGGGAAAAGATGCTAACCCTATAAGTTTGACCCCCTAGGTAGGATTCTTTGTTGATTCCCCTATTGTCTCTCAAACGATTGCAGACCTCTGCTTTTATTAATTTTATTCATGTGGCGAAGTGATGAATTCCAACGTGTCCTCAGCCACTCCTATTTTTATTTTCTTCCCCATTACCTCTTTGTTCTCATCCCGTATACTCCTAAACCTTATGTGAGAGATCGTCATCTCTTCTGCATCCATATCAGCCTCCACTCTTTCTCTGTCTCCATTACTTCATTAATCCTACCATTTCATCAGATGCTGCTGCTGTTTCCCTTTCATTTTAGTGCCACATCTTTTTTTAAAATTTGTACTCCATCTGTTGAAACTGTCTTTGCAGACTGGTGTGTTCTGATGAAAAGAAGTCTCTCAAGAACCCTCCTAAGATCTGATATTCAGTATCTCTATCTGCTCTTTTAATAAGCTTTCTAGTTACTTTGCCTTGTTTTTATGGATCTGTAAAGCTTCTCTTCTGAACTTTTTATATTTTTAAATGCAATTCCTTTTGTTGCTCATACTCTTCCTATTTGGTTTAAGAGCACCAGCTTTCCATGCCTTCAACTTGCAGGGTGGTAAGTCTCATTGAGGGGACGAATGTGCTCCAAGCCACAGATCAAGTAGGTGAATGAAGGACGCTACAGAAACGTTCAGCAGGAAACCTGCCTTTCCAGAACTCAAGGTCTCTCTGCTCCTCACCACCAGATCTTTCTTCCAGCAAACTGAGGTGGGCACCCATGTCATTCAGGTTAGGCCCATCCTGTCAACCACACTGTGCGTATAATTATACACAGTATACAATTATACGTGGTGCTTCTCTCCCTCTCTCATTCTGAAGTCATTCACTGATGACAGAGTGATTGAACCAGATTAAAGGAATTATTTCTTCACAAGCACATAATTAAAATAAGGAATTTGATTGTACACTTGGCTGCCAAGTTGAGCTCCTAAAGGGATGGAATCTAAGCACTGAATGAATCTGTTCAGTAATCTGTCACCTCACCCTTCCCATCCCATCCCATCCCAGCCAGCTCCTTGCCATGCTGTTCAGTGCAATTAAATTCAGTACTAGCTGAGGGGAAATCATTGTGTAGCTGGATCATTTAACGGCCTTAGAGATGAAAAGCCAGCACTGCTCTGTTGGCCCCGTTCGCAAAGTAAAAGCAAACTTAGATCAAGATGTTTCAACTGTAACCCAATTTCATTTCTTGTAGCTTCATTAGTCCCGGTGATAAAAGTTACCAGTCAGTCTGATTAAATTGCTTCTGAAGACTGCAGAATGGCTAGATGGTGAAGAGAGGTATCAAATGGATCTGAACAACTGGGAAATGATCCTTGCTCTGTTATTGGCAGATGGAAATGTGTCTGTAACCCCCCCCCCCATCTTTTATAGCACTGAAAAGATGCAGATATCCAAAGGACTTGCTTTAACTGATACAGGAAATGTCACAGTGTTTTGTTGCTGTTTGAATACCCAAGAGACTAGCAGAGCAATTCTGTTACTGGGAACAGGCAGCCTGGGAATGCTGCAGAACTATTTTATCCAAAAACCTGTTGGGAATGTTCTAGTAGGGATGCAGGATGGAGAAAACAGCATTTCTCCTTTCCTTTCCTGCTCCTGATTTTTTTTAAAAAAATCCTTCTCATTGGAACCAATGGAAGGAAAATTACACATAGCAGCTCCAGAGCTTTCCTGCACCCAAAGCGTCCCCTGACCCAGCAAGGGCATGGCCATGTTCCTGGCTTTTCTGCCCTTGCTGACAGCAGAGTTTCTGCAACTGAGTGGAAAGGGCTGTGGAGGTTTCTCCAGGGGCTGGAGATTTCAGGCTAGATCTTTACCTCCATCAGCTGACCTCTTTTTACTGCCCTTGGAGAGGGAGATTTCTCAGTGCTGAGGGGAAAAAAGTGAGATATAAATGAATAGAATAATAAACAAATCATAATTCTATGCCCTGGGATACTTTTGCAGGGATTATACAGGATGAGAACTTTGAAAAATTCAATCTTTTGGACTATAATAACCAGAATGCCTTCTCCAGCCTGGCTACAACAATTCTGGGAGTTGCAGTCCAAAGAAAATGATTTTTTTTTATTCCAGACCAAGCTTGTTTGGATGCCTTAATAACTTGTGGAAAAGTAATGGTGCCTCTCTGAATGGTACCTTTCTGAGTAGCCCCTGCCATTTATTAGCAATAGGAGTTCTGTGGACGACGATGAATGAAAGGAGTATATTAAGTACCTTCCTGAACAGTTTTGCCTACACTTGAATATCTTGATCAGTGGCTCTCAGAGCTTGGTCCTTCAGGTCTTTGGACTTCAGCTCCCAGAAGCCTCAGCCAAGTTGGCCAATGTTCAGGAATTCTGGGACCCAAAATCCAAAACATTTTGAAGACCAATATTTGAGAACTACTGATCTCAATGATATCCCACAATGCATTCAGCTGAGTAAATGGAAAAGAAAAATGGCTGTTTTGGGCCCCTTGCCAGGGTAAAGGCAGGGTGTAAAGTGAATAAGCAAATAAATTGTTACCACTTCCTGGTTGTTTGGTGAAAATAGGAGATATAGTCCTTACCACTAATAATCGGCTGGAAGCAAAAATGGTAACAATGTGTATATTTTCTAGGCAGCAAAGTAGTAACAGAATTATGGTAGTCCTTGATAAATTTGATGCTTAATTCATGACATGTTCTTTTACAGCTGGAAAGGAACAGAAAAAAGGGAGCTTGATTAATATTCATATTTTTGGATATCATCCAAAAAATTATTGAACATCTGGACAAAAATTATCCCAGGGGCTATGGTTTAGAATGCTAAAGTCCTACATGGAGAAATTAAGGAACAGCTATGAACATTAATGGATGTCTTTATTAATGGGCTTTTGTCTCTGAAATAATCGTGGGCCCTCAAGCATTTATCCAACCATATGGGACAAATATCTGCTTGAGGCACAGTTCTCACTGCAAAGGTAAGCCTACAATGTAATCCTTCAAGAACATTGTCACCCACTGGGAGTAAAAAAGCATCCCCAATTTAAGCTCCCATCCATTTACTGTTTTCCTTCCTAATACAGATGACCCTTGGGACAATTTTCTCCCTCAATCCAAATTCTTGGTTTTGGAGTGATTTTAGTTTTTTTTTTAAATTTCAGACAACACAACACAAAGGAAGAGAATTTTTAGAACAAAAAGCAATTCAGAGAAGCAGATGTAAGGTTCCCATCGAGAAGGGTCCCTCTGCAGACAAAAAGTGCCCTGAGTGGGAAAAATCTGCAATGAATCTATAGATCTTTGTCACTGAGATGCTCTTTTTTCCTTCTAGCCAGTGGCAAATGTAGGGTTAAAATACTCCATTAGAATAAGAATGCCCCACAGTCCAAATATCAGGACTAAGACACATCTGGGTTTATCTACAACATTTATACAATGTATATACATTTACACAAATTTCTTTGTTGTTGTTTTTTTCTTTTATGGCTACTCAGTGCTCGGTTTTTCCTAGTACTCTGAGGAGATGTTTTATTTTCCATGAACTTGGAGAGGAAGTAATCATATCTTGCATTTGTTGTTGATATGTGCCTCCAAATTGTCTCCAAATTATGGTGACTCTATTGTCCTATTGGTGCAAGGAGCAGAAGCAGGGACCCCTGTAGGGTCATGTTGAAACTCCTTGGCACACCATAGCTTGCTGGCAAGAGTGGGCTGGAATACATTGTCTTGCATTGTGGCTGGCAGGATTTCAAGATAGGTCTCAGGGGTCAGATCGGGATATAGACTGTAGAGATGACATCATGGCTACATGCCTGCTCTAGGATCTCAGCCAGAGTACAGAAAGCCACATTCTGAGTCAATCATAGTTTTGGGTCCGTGTGCCCCATATCTCAGTGGAAGAACCATTCTTAATATAGCACTGAAATGAGGCAGTGTCACCCTCAGTCAGGCTTCCAAGAGGAGAGCATTGAACCTCCAGCGTGCCACAGCAAAGAGGACCCCCTCTCATATTTCCACATAATGCATTGCTTCCATCTGTGAGACATTGCATAAGAGAAATCGATGGCTAAAATATCAGTGGGATGGTGAATTCACTCTGCATTTTAGGCTGAATTTTAAAAGATCTATCTAAAGTGCTGAACCCCACCCTACTTCAAAACCTTTTATGTTTTAAAAGTTTAGACTGAAATTTATAGTGCATTCATTGCCCCACTGACATCAGAACCACCCACCTTCCCTGACACAGAGAACGGTTCCCCAGCATCCCTATGGGACTGAAGTAGGGACAGGGAGGAAATATTGATATCGCATTAAGACCTTTTTTCAGCCCCAAAAGTGAAAACTAGAGAATATTCAACAGTGTTTTGAAAGTTATCTGCACTGTTTCCGAAAGAAGTCAACTTCTGAAATGCAAGAACTTAAATCAGCCAATGCTGTTCTCCACAAGGAACACTGAATATGGCTTGAGTTTCCCTCATCCTTTTTGCTCCATGCATGAATGCTCTTTAACGGGGGACTGAAATTGGAAATGAAACCGAGGGCACATTTGCCATCCCTGTGAGCTTTGCATTTGTGTCAGGAGCTGATTCGACACAAACCTGATTTAAGCTCAAAGCTCCTTTGGGCTGACGACAACAGAACTCTTTACAGTACTCTACCCTCTGCAGTATAGTTTGCACACAGGAGCAGCCATTTTAGACACAGATTGCATATAAAACTTGCAAAGCAATTCATTTTACAAGCTATATTTTTACAAGCTCATTATCCACACAACAACCCTATGAGGATGGTCGTTATCTCTCTCCTGCTTGACTCACAGGGAATTCTGCATCTTGAATTTGAATCCTACATGGATTCCAGGCCTTCTCATATCTAATCTCAGAATGTAAGTTGTGGGGATGCAAAGGAAAATTCCCTTGATAGTGCCAACTTCGAAAATAAACACACAGAGCTGAAGACCAGGCAGACTAGATTCTCTGTGAAGACGTAACGTCATTAGACTTCCCAGCACCAAGCTCTGGAGCTAAACTAGCAAAGTGACATTAATAAATAATAACTCATAAACGCGGTGGTGTAATGTTCTCTCTATTTAATAAGGTACTACATTGATCCACAGCAGCAAATTATACTTTTTTGATTGTTTAAGTAATACTGTGCTTTCACTTGGCTTCCAGTTTATGAGGTAATTTAAAATTTCCATGGGCTTTGCTAATACTGACTGAACAGAAGCAGTCCAAAGTTATAGCTATTTTACATATCAAATGGGAACAGGTTATTCTTTCAGCATTTCCTCTCTCCTTGGCTTGTCTTCTCCTGTTGTTTCTCTGAACATTGACAACTTATATGCAAACAGGAATTCTGGTTAACAAACCCCACAGTGACTCACTAGTTTTAATTAGACCATGGCTACGGTGGGTGTTATGTTTACCCAGGATGATGAGGAAAAAAAAAAAGGAAGGGGGAAGTGAGGTGAAGAAGAAAGTACTTTTTCAAAGTGGATTTGTTGAAACGTCCACCTTTTTTACCAACTACCTCTATCTACCTTTCCAAAAGTTTCAACTCCTTCATGTAGATACGTTGACTTTCTTGATGATATATACTGATGAGAATTACAGTCAGCAGTGATACCATTGTTTACCTGACATTAGGTGCTGTTGGAACAGCAGATAACCATTGGAAAACATGGCTAATAATTTCATTTTGACATTATATCATTTCTGTTTTCTATTGCTTTCAAAATACATTGTTTTCAGTTGCCAAATAGACTATTTTTCATGGATTGGATCCAAAGCTGGCCTTTGATCCACTAGAGACATGGGCTCACAGTGTCCAGTCCCAAATGCTACCTTCTGCATTATTTTACAATGTTCCCCAATACTCTGAGACAGGTGAAGGGTGTAGAAGGTAGGGACAAATGGTAGAAATCGCCTGTCCTACTTTTGTTTCCATGCTCCTGGGCTGAAAGTTTGCTTCTGGAAGCTTTGGATCCACACAGAAATGTGCCTGTACATACACATATCTATATGTACATCTGTGTGTATGTACATGTACCTTTAACTCACCTGTCAACAAATGGCAACCCCATGAATTTCATAGGGTTTTCCTAGGCAAGGTGGTTTTGCTAGTTCCTTCCTTTCAAACATAGCCTACAGCAGCTTGCAGTCATTGGTGGTCTCCCATCCCAGTGCTAACCAGGGCTGACCCTGCTTAGCATTCTACGATCAAACAGGATCTAATACCTTAAGGGTATTTATACCTTAGACTTATTTTAGTAAGTCAAATACTGTTGTTGTTGTTGCCATCATCATCATCATCATCATGCCACCTTTTCCCTAAAACTGGGACTCAAAGCCGCTTACTCATTAAAATACAGTACTGTACAGTTAAAATTTACAAAAAATAAACATTAAAATAGAATTGCACTCTCAGTCACATTTGGAAATTATTCAAAACACACAAAAAAGATATAAAGCAGTTTTTTAAAAAACGGTACAGTAAAAACAAAATTGTCATGGAGCACAGGGATGGGAAGGCCATCCAGATGTTGTTGGACTATAACTCTCAGCAGCCTTAGCTTAGCCAATGGTAAGGAATACTGGGAATTGCAGTCCAACATCTGGAGCGTCACATCATTCCCACCCCTGTTGCACACCACTTTGTAATTTACATGTAGCTACGTGCATACCATGTAGGTATCTTATGTATAAGTTATCTCATGTATGCATGTATCTTATGTCTCAATAGGCCCTGTGCAAACAATATAATTATAGTAAGTTTTGGTAACATTTCTTGGCTATGAAGGGCTAGGGATGTGAAGGACTAAAAAGCTCAAACAAACTCATCCTCCAAATTAGAGTAAAACTCTTCTTTTACAACCCACCCTGCAGATCTGCACACCTCTGCATAAACAATTGAAGGCTAAAGGTGTGTGTGTGTGTGTGTGTGTGTGTGTGTTAATGCATACAGGAGGGAGACATAACAGGAGGCATGTGAGGATGATCTGGCTGAGACATCCATCACCCCACTGAAGTTCAGAGTGTTAAAAAAAAGAAAGTTAAGCACACTACTGTGTTAAACTCTTTGGGGTGTAGGTCTCTGGTCTCCAGCATGAAGAGGAGGAATCTCATGGTGAGAGTGCTGCCTTGAAAATTGGGGGGAGGGGTGCAGGTGCACTGTCCTCACTTATTAAACTTTTTTTTTTCATCTGATTGGCAGGCTCTCTCCAACTGTGGTTGATGCTTACGGGAACATGCTTAAAGGCATCAGCAGGGGTTGCCCCTTGTAGCATCTCTGTTGTAATATTACCAGGGCCCACCCTCAGTGACATCACCAGCCGCATCCTTAGGGGTCACCCTTAAATCTAAGGACCTGACCTGGCAACCCTATATGGGACTGACATCGTGTTATGTACATTAGAGCTAGCATTTTGATATCATTTGTTTTATATCTTTTTGCTACTACTGGATTTGATGTTTTAAAAAATTCTTATGGGGCAATGATAGCTGTCATTATCGTCATCTGCTTTTCTGAAACATTTCTTTATAAACCAAAAATTAAAATCCCAATGTACAAGATTTCCTTCCTCGATTATCAAGAGCCAGGCAATGCATTTGTAATTACTGCAAAAGGTCCTCTAGATGGCAGCCACTTTATATGAATATTACAGCTTGGGAAATGAAAATCAAGCAAGAGGAAGTTCTCTTGTGAGGTTTGACAGTTTCCCCCTTTGAGTGGAGGGATGTTTGTTCTTGAGGTATGAAGAAGATCTCTACTGTGGCACTGGGGGGTCACCATTTCAAATTTCAGAATGGATTTGGAAGAGATTAGAGGATAAGGGATTCAGAACAAGGTTTACTTTTGAATATATACAATATCTGCCCCCAAAAGAAAAGGAATAGAAAGAACACCAAAAACAACCAAAAGCCTCATAAAGTATCTCGGAACCTTGCGTCTTGCAAGTTACAGAAAAATCATAAATAATGGAGGAAAAGATGTGGAGGGTGAGTCACCATCAGCTGGCATTCAAAATGTCTGTTCAATTGAAACCAGTGGGAGAGAATTCAGTCCATTAGGTCCAGAGCTGTCATAATTCTGAGGTCTGTTTTTTGGAAGTGGAGTGCAACAAATCATCCACTACCTGCCTGCAAGGGACAACAGTGTGGGAGATGGAGGTAGATAGACAGAGATACCTGGGTGTTCTCCTCTTTGTCCTGTCTGACGCATTTCATCTTATACATAAACAGATATTCTCAGCTGGACTTCCTTCCTTTTCCATCTCATCTATCTTCTCTCCCCTAGGAAAAGGGTATAAATCCTATTGAACAGTCCTGAGCAGAAGAAAGCCATTGAATCAAGTCTTTGAACGGGATGTCAATGTGCAGGTAAACCTCACTGATTCAGTGGGTCTGCTTTAGTTGGGAGAGAGCCAGGTTGATATAGTGGTCTGAGTGTCGAATTAAGACTCTGCAAGCCCAGGGTTTGAAGCCCTGCTCAGGTGTGGAAACCTTGAGCAAGTCACACTCTCTCAGCCTTAGAGAAAGGCATCAGCAAAGATTTATTCAGTCTTGCCAAGGAAGCCCTATGATAGGATTGCCATAAGAGGAGGTGGATTTGAAGGCACAACAAACTCTAGTTGAGACTAGCAAGAGGATTCAGGCCATATTAGCATGTCAAATTTATCTTCCCATCTGTAGTCTGGAATGTTGCATTCTCTGATCCCTCTGTCCCTTATTGGGTCAGCCAGTAAGAGCATGCAATGGGTCCAGCTCAGCATCAGAAGGACCTGCTTCCTTGCCCCTACCTGGTGAGCTTTTTCCTCTGCCTGCAGGTTCCTAGATAGCTCCTCTGCTAAACTAGGAAAGGTGTTGTTGATATGCTATCTATAACATATCTATATCATTCAGCAATACTTATCTGACCTCAGCCCATCTACACTCTAAGCTGTAATTTATAGTTCAGCCAGTATCCTGCATACTTTGAATCTAAGATTGATTCATATGTTTAGCTTTTAAAGTGAAGCAACTTTGAGCTATCCCTTTATTAGAGGTTGAAAAGGTTTATTTTTTTGGACTGTAACACTTGCAAAAAACAGGGAGTGGGAGAAAAAAGGGTGAATCTAGCAGCAGCTTTGAGACTGAGTTATTTTAACATGAGCTTTCATGGATAGATTGATACCTATGAAAGCTTGTGCTAAAATAAATCAGTTAGGCTTGTAGGTGCTAGTAATTGTGCAATCAGGCTTTTATAAATTGACTGCATTTGAGCTCTTGACACTGTGTGAGTCTTAACAGTTGGTACAGCTTTTTTAAAGGTATGTTAATGTATTTAATATTTTTAATACATAATATTTTAATTTCTTAAAATGTTGTAATTGTTTTTAAAATTTTTATATTTATACTTTCAATTGATGTTTTAATTTGTATTCTTTTTCATGTTTTTAGCCATCTTGAAGTCCCACTGTGAGGGGAAAGGTGGGATAAAATATAATAATAATAATGATGATGATGATGATGATGGAAGACTATTTTCCTTCCACCTCCTCCTCCCTTTTCCCCCTGTTTATGCTGAAATAGACTAACATGGCTATCTCTTTGAAAACAGACAGAAACTTTCCAAATCTCCCTGCCAGTTTGGGATAAAGGTCAAACTTTCTAGAGCTCCCTTCCTTATGCTGAAGGCCTTAACGTAGGTCAACTTGAAATCTGTTTGGCTCTCTTGACAACTTGATGTTTGAAAACTGAGCTGGCATAATGAAAAGACCCAGGCCAGCATTATATCAATGCAGTAGCAAGACTCTGCATGTAGATCCTCTGAAGGAGGTGCCTCCTCAAAGTGTAGAGAGATAAGAAAAGTGCTCATATGAGTTGGTGCACCTAGTTTGATTTCTGGTGGGCCAGTCCTCTGCAAATAGCACTTCTCATCCGTCTTCATGCTGAAGTATTCAGAGACATTGGCCATTTCTGCACTACACTCTTATAGCACTATTATTCCACTTTCAACATCCTACGGAATCCTGGGGTTTGCAGTTTAGGGAGGAGCCTTAGGTCTCTCCCGAACCTGCAAACCCCAGGATTCCATAAGATGTTGAAAGTGGAATAACAGTGCTATGACAGTGTGGTGCAGAAATGGCCATCAACAGCTTTCTCTTCAGCAGGGCTTTCTCTCTTTTTAGGGTAAAAATGGTTGCACTGTATTCTAGAGCTGAGATAATGATGTAATTTGAATTCCGCTCGCATTTACAACCTTTTGTGCTGAAAGGTCTAATTTTGTTTTATCAGCACTTTACCTTTTGGGGAGGGAGGGGTCACATTACTTTGTACTGAAAGTCTGTAGTACCCTGATAGTGTAATCCGCCAGGCTGCATGGAATAGATCTGAGGACTTTAGAATGTATTGATCATGTTTGCATCCCAGTTTTTTTCCAAGAATGTCAGGGGTTATCCTGTTTATCTTCATATTAATCTTGTGAAATAAGGTAGGCTGGAAGAGACCAAGGTCCCTATCGTGCTACACTGTTATAGCACTATTATTCCACTTTAACTGGCCTGGCTGCACCTTTTGCAATTCTGGAGTTTGTAGTTTGGTAAGTCACTGGAGCTCTTTGGTTGAGAGTTCCAAATGCCTCTCGGTAAACTACAGATCCCATGATTCCACGCAATAGTGCCAGGGCAGTTAAAGTGGAATAATAGCACTATAACAGTGTAGTGTGATAAGGCGCCAAATGGCTGAAAGAGCCTCAAGATTGAGTTGAAGATTTGAACTCACCTGGCACATGTCTGCTAGAAGCCATGCTGGTGGGGCAGCAAAAGGCCTAGTGGTTAGCAACCATATTTGGCTCTTCTTACATACGCACAATCTCCTTGGAAGGAGGAGAGAAAGACACAAGCTGTTGTTTATCGTATTGACTGCTTATTCATTTCTTTAAAAGCAATTAGGAGTTTAATCACAGCTTCTATGGATTTCTGCTGAAAATCTGTAATTAAAATCTACACAATGCCCTTGCATTATATGCTTAAGTTTTCCAATAGCTGTGTCAGAATATCTACAATACTCTCATATCTCTGTGTTAGAATTGGCTGAGCATTCCCCAAAGCCCATCTTGCTTTCCTGTGCAGTTGTAAAAGGCTAAAAATCAGTTACCAAAAAAAAAACAGGTTGGAAGCTGGCCCCTTGACCCAATCAAAGTTGTTCTTATAATGAATAGAGATGTCTCTTTTCATCATAATGTAGAGAGGAAAGGAAGAAATTTCCCTTTCTGTCTCTACCCCCCCCCCCCCCGCCACTTGTGTGAGAAATGAGGCTGGCTTCCCTCCCAATAAAGCCTGTTTAAATCTGCAGTTAATTGAAAGCTTATCTTCTCTCTGAAAATGGGAATGATGTTCCTATAAAAATGCAGTGTAATAACTTAATAGCTCTGCCGGAGGTGAGTCACACGTGTGGGCCAGAAAGAAAGAAGGTTAAGAAGCATAGCTGCTTGATTTCCTACTGGTTGAGGAGCAACAAGGAGAAAAAGAGAATGTGGGTTTGCTGTCTTATGCTTGCCTGAGTGGACGAGAAGAACTGTCAGAACTGATCCAGTGGCACTGACCCTTTTCTTTGCTGTTCCTGTACCAGCAGTCAAATGAAGCGGGAGGCAGGCATTTTCTGCTTCTGAGCAATTGAAGGAGGCTGGATAGATACTACATATTCTCCAAAACCGGGTCATAGTTCCTGCACAGCTTCCATGGTGAACCAAAAGTATGGACAATCTATTCTCCAAAATACCAAACGAGACTTCAGTTTTGCAAAGTGGCTCTCAACAATGACACTATTATTATACAGTTAACCAACACACTCACATCAGGGCCAGCCCTACCTTACCTCAGGTGACAGATTCTGAGAGGTGCAGAGTGTGCATACTTGTGACATGGAGCATATTCACACTACACAAGTATAGAGCTATAGCTCACTATAACTGCCATGGCAACATCCCACGGCATTTGTGGATTTGCAGTTCAGGGAAGAGTATTTAGAATTCTCAGACAGAGCACTCCAGTGCCTCAACAGACTACAAATCCTAGGATGCCATAAGACAGAACTATGCCAGTTAAAGTAGAACAGTAGCACTATAATACTGCAGTGTGAATAGCCCCCATGCCTTCCTGCTTCTGTCAGGTGCCGTGGAAAATGTTGCCTGATTGCCAGGACTGAAGAAAGATTCAACATGCTACTCTAATCATCTGTTGTATGTGAAATGGGAGAAGATATGATATTGTTCTTTGCATCAGGCAATAAATTATCTTTGGAGAGCATTTTCTGTTGGTGATGCTCACAAGCAACTGGTTGCTTTTATGCCAGTTGAATCTGCTTTTGGTTTTGGGCTGAATTTTAAAGAGCTCAGGTGCTGAACACCACTACACAAATATGTTCAGCACCTTGTATGGCTTCTTTACAGTTTGAACTAAAACCTGGAACAGATTTACTGTCCCATGAATGTGGAAGCCAGCAGCCACAGGTGATGGTACACTCCCCCCCCCCACACACACACACACAACCAATGACATAAATATGTGGTAGGAGAGTGTAGTTAAAAAATTTTCACTGAAGTACCTTTTTAAAAATTGGCCAAGAATGGCCTGATTACTTTTGAAATCTGGTGCCCACCTCGGAAGGCAAAAACTGGTGGTCAAGGTATTGGATAGGACTGGTCCCCCTTCTTGTTTCTGCTGTAAAGGATTCAGATTGAGGACTGCTATTTCCTTGCTATTCCATTGAAAAGTGAAGGGCAGCCACCACAATTCAAAATGGCATCCTTTATGCTTTTGCTTCAGTATTTCGGGGACCCTGAATAGGAGGTGTGTTCAAGCATGTGAATTGTAATTTAAACTCCACAACCCATTTCCTTGAGAAATGTGGCCCTTTCATACTCCACAGTTATGGCACTAGGATTTCGCTTTAATTGCTATGGCTCCATCCTATGGAATCTCAAGGGAGAGGTCTCAAGAGAGAAGTGTATTTTAAGTTGTTATGGGGCTACAGTCCTCTGCCCAATACGGCTTCCTTCATTGACAAGAATTATGTATCTATTCAGCTTTTGTTGTAGCCCTCATCTAAGAGTTGCCATTTGAAATCTGGGCATTAATCATTAACCATTAAATGTCAGGTTGAAGGAAAGAGAAAGTAGTTTCTATTTGGCTCCTCCCATGCATTTTGTTTCCTAATTCAGTCATGTGCTCCTCTCCTATTCCTCAAATTGTTAAAATGTCACAACGCCCCAGTGCATTGTCTAATGTCAAAACAACATTCCTATCTGAAAAACAAAAGTGGACTGCCAGCCACTTTGATTTTATCCCTTTCATTTTTCAAAGTCTGCATAGCCTTGAGCAGGGCAGAAAATGGACTCCTGAACCAACTGAAGTTGCCTATCCCTGGACTAGACGCTGACACATAAGCAAAGTTTAGATGTTGTTTCAGAAAAAAAAAATCTGTTTATGCACTGTAGTGTAGTAGTCTGAATGTTGGACTAAGGTTCAAATCCCAGCTCAGCCATGGAAACCCACCAGGTGACCTTGATCTAAAGTCAGAGGAAGGCAATGGCAACTCACCTCTGAATTAATCTTGCCAAGAAAACTCTAGGAGATGGCTGCCGTAAGTCAGAGTTGACTTGAAGGCACATAACAGCAATAACTCAGTCTGCTGGGTAGCTCTGCCAACCTATTTTGGTGGTAGTGGGAGAATCTATCTGCTCTTATAGGCACTTCCTTCAATGGTATCAGGAGGGGTTGTAGCACAACCAGAGTTTCTGGGATGGAATTGTTGGGTGAGAATGCAACACTTTGGCCCTTCACGTGTTTTGGACATCTACTCCCAGAACCCCCAGCCATAGCTATGAAGAAGAAATTATAAGAGCTCTGGTCCCAAACCTCTGGAAGTCCAAAGGTTTCTAATCCCTATAAAACATGCTCTGAAAAGAACCCCCTCAACCCAAAGCAGGAAAGAAGGCATTGGATGAGCTCCAGGACTTGCTTGAGCTTTGGAGCCTTGGGGGAAAATGACATCATCTGCAGTCTGGACTAAAGGTGAATCTCTCTCCCCTTCTGCATCTTCTTCACAGTTTAGGGATTCATCCCCAGTGTCTTGGGTATAGCTTCAGAGGCACTGGCCCCGAAATAAAATATCCACTGTCCATGAGATTTTCCTTCATTTACCCAATTTCTAGCACTGCAGCAGCTTATATCTTCAACTGAGCATTTAGAGACAGAGTTTAGGTATCCTAAAAACAGAAGCAGAGTTACCAAGGGAATGTGAACGCAGCAGAGCTAAGAGTGCTAGATGTGAACAGTTTTCAGTGTCTTATTCTCTCAGTGCCAGAAATTTGGAGACTGAAGGAAAGTCTCATTCAAGGATAATGTCTTCATGTCTATCATCAGTAATGGATTGGATGAGAGCAAACAAATTGAGACTTAATCCAGACAAGATAGAGATACTTCTGGTTAGTTGAAAGGCAGATCAGGGGAGAGGAAGCCAGCTTGTGTGCTAAATGGGACTACACTCCCTCTGAAGATGCAGGTCCACAGTTTGGGTACGCTCCGGGACCCAACTTTGAAGCTGGAGGCCCAGGTTGCTGTGATGGCTAGGAGTGCTTTTGCACATTTAAAGCTTGTCCGCCAACTACACCTGTTCCTTGAGACATCAGATCTGGCCATGCTGGTACATGCCTTAGTTACATCTCATTTGAGCTATTGTAACATGCTTACCTTTGAAGAGTGTTCTGAAACTTCAGCTGGTTCAAAGAGTTGCAGCCAGATTGTTGACTGGGCCCCGTTAAAGAGACCATACCATGCCCCTGTTGAAACAACTCCACTTGCTGCCCATTTGTTTCTGGGCACAATTCAAAGTGCTGGTTATGACCTAAGTCAGGTCCAGGCTACTTGACAGACCACATATCCCTGTATGAACCAGCCCAGTCTCTAAGATCATCAGGCAGGATCCTCCTCTCAGTCCCACCACTGTCACAAGCATGGTTGGTGGGGATGCAAGAGAGGGCCTTCTCAGCAGCTGCCCCTAGACTCTGGAACTCCCTTTCCTGGGAGGTCAGAATGGCCCCCTCCTTGTTACAAAGACCTTTTTATTAAGGCAGGCATTTTAATACAGCAAGTTTTTAAGGAACAGGCTAGAGAGTGGTGTACTGTTTTAATTTTAATTGCTTCTTTTAATCTCTTTTTAGCTGTTTTAATTCTTTTATAGTTTAATTCCATGTTAATATATATTATTTATTTGTTTTTAAATTGTATTGCTTTAATATGGCCCAATGTTGGCCAATTAATGATATCACCCATTTCTAGCCAATGTGTGTAACTTATCGCCAGTGTCTGTTGCAAACACACACAACCCATTTCCTTTGAGCTCATTCTGGGAGAAAGAATTTTACACAACACACATATATTGTCAGCCTTCTACATTCACTAGGGTTAGGAGTACACAAAAGTAGAAAACTTGCGAATATCAAAATGTGTGTGTGTCTGTGGGAAGGGGGCCAAGGCATGGTGGGGTGAACAAGCACCTAGGGTCCAAACCAGGTCAGAGAAGGGAGAGAGAAAAAGGGTGGGTCAACATGGTGGCTGTATGTTTCCTCTCTCTTGCCCGTCTCCTTCCTTGTGTGTGTGTGGGGCATTGGCAGAGTGTTTGTGGTGCTGAGAAATTGGGCTGTGAGCCATCCTTAGCTTTCCAGGTGGCTGCTGCTGGTGGAGGACCAGAGGCAAGTTTTTAATGGGTTTCATGGCCTGATCAGAGCCATAAAGAAGGAAGGTTCCCCTGGAAAAGAAGCACCTGAGGTGGTGGGGGGCAGGAGTTGGAGAAACTCGCAAATAATCAAATTGGTGAAAGTGAAACCTGAGAATATAGATGGCCAACTGTACACTGACACAGCAGTTGTGACTGCCTTCTTCAAACGTTGTACTGTACCTCTGTGCACACTGACATAGCGCTGCAAGCTGCATTAAGGCTGACATTTCAGAGACAGATTCATTTCTACCACACAGCAGATTAAAATGATAGTGAATTATGCCTGACATGGCTGTGGTGATTTTAAAGCAACCAGGACCATCTCCTCCTTTCATTCCACCCCTTGTGTTTTGTTTATGCTCTTCCATTTTGCAAGATAATTCTGCCCCCTCCTGAGAAATTTATATCCCAATATGTGTGGGCTGCTACTCTCTCCTGATCTAATAATCCCTTCGATGAGCGCTACAGCAGTATTTATCTCTTTCGATCTCTCCATCATAAATCAGTTGCTCTTGCCTCTGGTAATTTTTAAATCTTTCCCCTGTACTTTGCTCAATTTATTAGCCTTCGCCAGGCTTTGATTGTGGGAATGTACGGCTAAAATAGCAGATTACCAAATTTCATCACTAACACCAGCACCCTTCTTTACAATTTGTTGTTAGGAGAAATCCCACTGGCAGGATAAGCAGTAAAGAGCACCATGTTAGTTGCCTTGCACACAGCAAACAGTGTAACCCCATGCTGTCCAAACAATAAGTATTTACCCCTTCTTTGGGGCATGGCAAACCCTGAAAGCATTTCTCATCTGCTGCTACCTACTGCTTTTCTCACCACTGGGAAAACACACCAGAGACCCATTCACACTACAGAATTATAGTGCTATTATTCCACTTTAATGACCATGGCAAGAACCTATGGAATCTTGGGACTGGCAGTTTAGGGAGAAGCATTTAGAATTCTCACCCAGAGAGCAAATCTGGTGCCTTTCACCAAACTATAAATCCCAGGCTTCTATAAGATGGAACCATGGCAGTTAAAATAGAATGATAGCACCGTAATTGTGCAGTATGAATGCGACTCAAGCTGCCTTTTCCCAGCAACCAAAACTCTGCACAGATAATTAGGATATAGGGACTACCAATATGAAGAGTTGACTGGCCTCTTCCCCCCTTGTTCCTAACATCCCCTTCAGGGATGGGGAACATGTGGCCCTGCAGATGCTGTTGAATTGTGTGGAGGGTTGGTGGATGATGGGAGCTACGCAAAAACCATGATAGCACTTCCCTCCTGCACTGGGCTCTGGCAAAAACACTGTACCAGAGTCAAGTGTATAAAAAACGGCCATATAGCAGAGACTGTACACACAGCTTAGAAGCGTGCCCAGTAGAGTTTAAACACTAGCAGCAATGCTCTGAAGCCACAAAATACACCCACGCAATATTATCTTCCAACTTGGAGGCTTTTACTTTTCAGTTACGATACATACATATTTAAAGTACTCCAACAGAGTTTCAGCATTCCACAGCAAGTGGAGATACGTATCTGACATAGCCTCCGGCCGCACAATCAGACAATCGAGAGGACAGTTGGCTAGGACTCAGCCCCTTATATCCATACCTTGCTGATGCAACTCTAGCCAAGTTTGCATGTTCCCTCTGCCCCGGTTACATATTACAATGTCTCAGCAAGAATGACATGGGATTACATCATTCATTGTCATTCCCAGGTGCAAACCTCAATGTGCATCATATATATTTTATTGGACTACAGGTCATGTCCAACCTTTCCTCACAAATTGCAATTCCCATCAGTCCCACTTAGCATAACCCATAGTGAGGGATGATGGGAGCTGAAGTCCAAAACATCTGGAAGGCCACATATTTCTCAGAGTTTTTCTATGTGTTGATCAGGCCTTCAGAACAGAACTTATGCATGCAGAAGCCACAAACTCCATCCAGAACAGCTGATCAGTGTGTGGAAGCTCTTTTCTCCCCCCCAGCAGACATGATCCTGAATCCTTCTCTACAAAGTAAAGATGTAGATGTTTATTCTGCACAAGGCTCAAGAAATTCAGAAGCAGGGCTTAGTCCCTGCTTGTCCTTCCTCCTGCTGTATGATTGTGCAGCAGGAGGGTACTCACAAGACCTGGAGCTGTGGGATAAGTGTAAAACTCAGTCTTCTTTAATCTTTCCCATCCTTCCACTGAGCAGATTCTACCACAGTGGAAGGATGCTGGCCATGAGACAAATACCCAAGTCCATACTGTAGGAATAGCTTTCTTAAGCTGACCAAAAAACCCACGGCCTCAGGCACTTTACCCCATCAAGGGTATCCTTATGTGTGTTTGATTCATGGCATAGAAACAAGCAACAGCTTCAGGGTATAAGTGGCTGCCTGAATCATAGAATCATAGAATCATAGAGTTGGAAGAGACCCCAGGGGCTATCAAGTCCACCCCCTGCCATGCAGGAACACCCATCAAAGCATTCCCAACAGATGGCCATCCAGCCTCTGCTTAAAAACCTCCAAAGAAGGAGACTCTACCACACTCCCAGGCATCATATTCCACTGCCAGACAGCTCTGACCATCAGGAAGTTCTTCCTGAGGTTCAAGTGGAATCTCCTTTCCTGCAGCTTGAATCCACTGTTCCTTGTCCTAGTCTCTGGAGCAGCTGAAAACAAGACCGCTCCCTCCTCGACATGCCATCCCTTCAAATATTTAAACATGGCTATCATGTCCCCTCTTAACCGCCTCTTCTGCAGACTAAACACCCCCAGCTCCCTAAGCCGTTCCTCATAGGGCATGGCTTCCAGACCCTTCACCATTTTGGTCGCCCTCCTCTGGACATGTTCCAGCTTGTCAATATCCTTCTTGAATTGAGGTGCCCAGAACTGGACACAGTATTCCAAATGAGGCCCAACCAATATAGAATAGAGTGGTACCATTACCTCCCTTGATCTAGGCACCATACTCCTACTGATGCAACCAAGAATCACGTTGGCTTTCTTATTTAACTATTTATATCCTGCCCTATATCCAAGGAAAAGCCAGTGTGTTGTAGTGGTTCAAGTGCTGGAAAGGATTCCAAGAGTCCATGGTATGAATCCCCACTCAATTCCTACTGGGTGACCCTGGGCAAATCACAGTCTCTCAGCCTCAGAGAAAGATCATGGCAATCCCCTGTGATCCCCTGTCAAAACAAATCATGCCAAGAAACCCCTGTGATAGGGTTAGCATAAGTCAGAAACAATCTGAAGGCACACAACAACAATGTCCAAGGACCTCAGGGCACCCTACAACGAAATCACCAGAACATGACACTTTGGCCATTTCCACACTAGACTGTTAAAGCGCTATTATTCCACTTGCAACATCCTATGGAATCCTGGGGTTTGCAGTTTCGGGAGGGGCTGGCCGACCCCTCCCGAAACTGCAAACCCCAGGATTGCATAGGATGTTGCAAGTGGAGTAATAGCGCTATAACAGTCTAGTGCGGAAATGGCCTTTGTCTTCGTTGTGTGCCATCAAGTCGTTTCTGACGTGGCAAGTCTAAGGTGAACCTATCACAGGGTTTTCTGGGGCTGAGAGTATGTAACTTGCCCAAGGTCACCCAGTGAGTTTCCATGGCTGAGCAGGGAATTGAATCCTGGTTTCCAGGGTCGTGGGACAATGCTCAAGCCACTACACCACGCTGAGTCAACATGGCACTTCCGCCTTGCAAATCACTATACAGTCATCTCTCCACATTCGCTAGGGTTAGGGGCACAGAACCCCTGTGAAAGTGGGAAAAAAAGTGAATAGGCCCTCTGAAACCATATTTAACACACGAAAAAGTATGATCACCATATTCAACCCACCATGGATTCCTTTGAGGCATCAGGGTTTCTTCACAAGCAGAAGTGGGTGGCTGGTGGAGCTTACTGCCACCTCCGCTGCTGCCCCACACCATTTTTAATAGGGACTTACAAGCCTCATTCGCAGTTTTTCAGTCTCACAAGGCTTGCAGTCCATATTAAAAATGGCATGGGGGGGGGCAGCAGAGGTGACAGCAAATAACCTGTGAATAATCAAATCTGCAAAAGTGAAACCCACAAATGTGGAAGGCAGACTGTACTTACATCCACTCAAGCCACTTAGTATTTGCTCAGAGGTGGCTAATTTTTTAGATCGGCAGTTGTCACTGAATGTGCGGTTCTGCTCAATTAAGGAAAAACTCCACCCAATTTAAGAGCTTTAGTTCCATTTTATTTGTGTGACATCACTGTCCTTGTTTTGCATGTGGAACTCGGACTCAGCTCATCAGAAGGTTCCATTCTGTGGGCTGTTGGAGAACAATACGGCCTGCTGCCTCCCTGACTTATGTTTCCTTCTCTCCCGCTCAGACTGGCTGATTTATCTTTTTAAAACCTTGTTTTGTTTTGCTTTGTAGAAAGAGAATTGTGCCCACATCTCTCTGCAGAACCACTTGGTTGTATAATTAATAGATTTATCACTTTTGGCAACAAGGTAAAGACCACGGTTGTACTAGATCTAACTGTACAGTGCAATAAAATCCGTTTACTTTTTAAATGGCCATTGTCCTAGCAAGAAGCTGAAATCGCCACTCTCGGGATGATAAGACACATCTTCTTTTAAATAGCGATGCTGCACAATTGAGCTAGTTAATGTTAAGAGTCCATGATTGTCTTTACTTTCTGCAATCAGCATTTTATTCACAGTTTTACAATAGGTGTAAATTTTTATCACTCGTTAGGCAAGCAGAAGAATGAATTGAACTTCAAGAGAATTACTTAAGAATTGGCTACAGTGATATAACGGAGTAATAACTGCTCTGAGGACCAGCCATCCAGCAGGCAAAGAAAAAGTAAGTGTCATATAAAATAAAATTTAAAAAGAGAGAGAATTGGGAGGAGGGGAGAGAAAAAGTCAGATGGTTAAAGAAAGAAGAAATATGTCCACAAAGAGGAACATCTCATACCATGTCAACAGAATGGCTTTGCTCTGAGCTATAGAAATTAAGGTTTATGAAAAAAGCTTTAAAACTGAAACATAAAATGTTATATTCTAGATCTCCTTCCTAAGCAGTGGGGGAAGGAAACAAATTTATTATGTGAGCAAAAGAAAATTAGGTAAATTAAGCATAGGTCTTGCTTAAGGATTGATAGAAGCACGGGGAAATAGGCCTACAGATTTTTTTTTGTACCTAGACAATATTAAGGGAGGAAGACTAAATTCTAAATAAATTGAATAAAAATAGTGCTGGCAGCTTATGATTAATTCAAGTATACTTACCTGAGTGTTAGGGTTGCTATGGTATATCTCAGCGGGACTTCCTTTAAAGCAGGCATGCACAGGATCTGGCTGCATATTAGTTGCCATATTGTTTTCATAATAGCCTTGGTTCATTGCCTATCAGCAGAGCTTTCCAAACTTTTCATGTTGGTGACACACTTTTTAGACATGCATCATTTCTCAACACAGTAATTCAGTTTTACTAGCAAACCAGAAGTTAAACTAACCTCTTATAAGAGATGCAGACATAAATTGTAATAACAAAATGTATGGCGACACAACACATCTCATGAAAATCGTTCATATATGTTTAAAAATATATGATTTATAAATAACAACATACATTTCCAAGATTGTAGGCAACACTCCTACACACTTCAAGCGACACACTAACGTGTCACGGCACAATGTTTGGAAAGCCCTGGCCTATAGGATTCCGGCTCGGTCTGAATGGAAAGCAGCAGTAGGGCTTCCCCACAACCACCATCTCCCCATGTCTCAGGCCACCTGAGATAAGGGTGTACCTGTATTGCACAATTATAGCACTTTGATGCCACTGTGATTGCCATGTCCCCCTCCTTTGGAATTCTGGGATTTGTAGTTTAACGAGGAATTCCAGCACTAGAGGAGCTCCCTCACAGAGAATTCTGAGTACTTCACAAAATGACAAATCTCAGAAATCCATAGGATGGAGTCCTGGCAATTCTACTGGTATCATAGTGCTATAACTGTGTAGTGCAGACACACCCATAGTCTCTTAGAATCACTTATATTTCCAGCTAGTATTATTCTGTGCACTGAATGACTATGATTCAAAGCATGATGATTTGATATACTGGATAGACATTCCGAAAGCATAGTTCTATTTGCATAAAATAAACGAAGCATGATTGATAACATTATAATGCACATTTCTTTGAAGGGTGATTACAATATATGTTCTTAAGACATGCTTCTTTTTCTTACAATTTAATCCTGAGTTAAAAAACAAGAGCTGGCCTTTGAATCTTGTTGAGAATTAATTGGATTGTGAGGCATCCAGTGCCTCTGGATGACTAGAATAGAAAAGAGATGGAGAATAATGTAAAGGGAGATCAGTGGAAAGAAGGACATGGTGTGAGGGGCTTGAAGGGGTTGTACCAGTGCGGAGTTGCACAGGAACAGTGGGTAGCCTCACCCATTTTCCCTTGCCCCTGGCTTCTGGAACACAGATAGGTGCTTTGTGCTCATTTTCAAGCATTTTTTCTGCAGCCAGGTGGCCCAACCCTCTTCATCTCTCAAGAGGTAACCGCTGTGCAGGAGGAAGTTTCCTGATTAACCTTCTTGCCCAAAGACTTGCATAAATGAATAGGGTTGCCAGATCAGAACTCTTTCCTTGGCCAAAACCTGAAAACTAGAGATGACCCCTTGTGATGTCACAAGGGGTAGGCCCTGGTGATGTTGAAAGGGATCTAGGAGTCTTGATGGACCACAAGTTGAACATGAGTCAGCAGTGTGATGTGGCAGCCAAGAAAGCCAACACGATTCTTGGTTGCATCAATAGGCGTATGGTGTCTGGATCGAGGGAGGTAACGGTACCACTCTATTCTGCTTTGATTAGACCTCATCTGGAATACTGTATCCAGTTCTGGGCACCTTATTTCAAGAAGGATATCAACAAGCTGGAGCATGTCCAGAGGAGGACGACCAAAATGGTGAAGGGTCTGGAAACCGTGCCCTATGAGGAGCGGCTTAGGGAGCTGGGGATGTTTCGTCTGCAGAAGAGGCGGTTAAGAGGGGACATGATAGCCATGTTTAAATATCTGAAGGGATGTCATGTCGAGGAGGGCGCGGTCTTGTTTTCTGCTGCCCCAGAGATTAGGACAAGGAGCAATGGATTCAAGCTGCAGGAAAAGAGATTCAACCTGAACTTCAGGAAGAGCTTCCTGAGAGTCAGAGCTGTTCAGCAGTGGGATATGCTGCCTTGGGGTATGGTGGAGTCTCCTTCTTTGGAGGTTTTTAAGCAGAGGCTGGATGGTTTGATATGGGTTCCTGCATGGCAAGGGGTTGGACTGGATGCCCCTGTTGTCTCCTTGAACTCTATGATTCTATGATTCTATGTTACAATGGGCATCCCTTGCTAATGTCATATAGCATGATACACTAAGCAATAACTATACAGTTGCACAGAATATGCCATTCAACCAAAAATATCAGGTCTGAAAAAGAAGAAATATACCCACTTAATTTTTAAAGGAACAATCTCACCCTGAGATTCTTTCTCCTCACCTTGAGGACTGGAAAAGAGGGTCCTGGTCTTGGGACTCACTGTCAGAACCTGAGATCTGGAATCCTTGTTAGAGAACTGTTTTTAAAGGGAAGATGCTTACTGAGCTTACCTGGACTGAAGGACCACATGTTGGTGGTTGCAGAATCTTTTATTAGATATAGAGGGAGGGAACAGAGACTAGTGGTGGGTCATACCAGAAGGTGTACATGTATTCTTCCTCCCCACCATCTTATGGAGAAGTCAGTGTTCATGTAAAGCTTTATATTTGGGGGTCAGTTCTCCCTCTAGAAATGGATAACTTTTGTCTTTGATGGCAGCATCCATTCTCTGTAGTGTCAATTCAATCCTGAGTCAAGGAACAATGGGCTAAAAGGGACATTAAACTCTTCTCTAAATACCCTAGAGCACTTCCTAGCTGGCCTGGGGAAAAAGCTGTCTTTGCCAACCTTGCTTAAGAGGATCTTTAGCTAGAACCCAACTGTTGCTAAGCCCCCTCTCTCTGTTTCACTCTTTCTCTTTGTGTGTGTGTGTGTGTGAAAAATTGCTTAATACTGAAACAGTGCTTAACAGAAAGCAGATAACAGCAAACATTAATGACTTCAGACACTATTATGCACTGAAATTGTGTGTTATGCTGTTAACTATGGCAACACATTAGCCTGATTTCAGTTGGTTAATCCTGACTAAAACAGACCACTTGAATCGATTGTCAAACGGTGAGTGAACACATAAGTAAATCCCACCAATTTAAATGGTTCTGCTTTGTTTGGGACTAACAATAGGATACAGGCCACTGAATATGTTTGGACATAACACTAAGCACTACAGTTTGGTGCTATGGGAAGGAGGGTGAGCAAGCCTTGGATCCCCCTATACCCACTCCTTTTTTTCTCTGGCATAGCTGTGAGGAAAATATTACAAACAAGTTTTTCTTCTTTTTGGTTGTTAACTAAACTGTAGCATGTTGCTGTGCCCACACTTCAAACTGCAGTTAGTTTATAAATCATGCTTCATGGATGATTCTTCAACATATAAGCTAGATAGAGTGATAAAATACAGCCTTACCTGACCCCCTTGTCAGTTGGAAACCATTCCATTTCTCAGTAGTCTGTCCTGAGGGAAGCCTCTTTTCTTGAGTACAGGTTATGCATCAGGACAGTCAGATGTCATGGCACAGCCATTTCTTTAAGAGTGATCCATCATTTTTCATGGTCTACACAAGCAAAGGCTTTTCTAAAATATATAAAGCACAGACTGATTTTCTTCAGAAATTCTTTGGTGTACTTCATTATCGAATGTACGCTTACCATATGATTCTTAATGCCTCTTCTTTTCCTGAACCCAGTTTGGATATCTGGCATTTCTTGCTCCACATATGGTGAAAGTCTTTGTTGTAGAATTTTGAGCACCACCTTGTTTGCATGGAAATTAATGCAATGGTCCTGCAGTTATTGCAGTCCTTGGTGTCCCCTTTCTTGGAGACTGGAATGTATATTGAGCATTTCCAATCTGTGGGAAATTCTTTTGTTTTCCATGTTTGTTGACAGATTTTAGTAAGAACTGGAGTAGATTCTATCTGTGTAGTTTGAAGCAGCTCTATTGGTATGTCATCTGTTCCTAGTGATTTATTTCTCCCAAGTGCCTTAAGTGCAGCTTCTACTTCACTTTGTAAAACTGTTTCTTCCTTGAATGACTCTGTTAGTCTTTCATCTCTTTTATATAGTTCTTCCATGTATTGTTTCCATTGTCTTTTTATTTCTTCTTGGTCATGCAATGTGTTTCCCTGCTGGTTGTAGAGCATCCCCACTCTTGGTTAAAATTTCCCTTTGATTTCTTACATCTTGTGGAAGAGGCCTCTTGTTTTTCCTTTGTTGTTGTCATCTTATGTTTCTTATGTTATCATTTTCTTTTTGTACCTGCATGCAAGTCAGTGAACAGTTGTATTCAGGGTTCTGTGTCGATTTCTGTCACCCTTTACTTTTGCTTCTTGTCTGTCCTTAACTGCTTGAAGAGTTTTATCTGTCATCCATTGAGGCTTCTGTTTCTTTTTGGTCTCAGAAAGTGTCTTTTCACATTCCTCCCTGACAAAGTCTCTGGCTTCAGACTAGACTGCTCCTCATTAATTAGGCCTCATAGGGCAAATCTAATTTTTTACATTATATTTAAATTCTATTGCGATGTTCTTCAGGTTGTACTTTGGCACAGTGATTGGTTTATTGTTCTTTAGCTTTACACTGATTTTTCATATTAGCAGTTCATGATCTGTGCCACCATCTGTTCCTGGTCTTGTTTTTGCACAGAGAATGGAGCTTCTTCATCTTCTACTTACAATTATGTAATCTATTTGATTTCTCTATTGGCCATCAGGTGATGTCTATAGATAGATAGATAGATAGATAGATAGATAGATAGATAGATAGATAGATAGAATCTTTTTGTGATGAACAAGCTGTTGGCCTCATAAAATCCAACCATTTTCTCTCCTGCGTCATTTCTTGATCCTTGAGCCATATTTTCCTACAGTCTTTGATTCTGCTGAGTTTCCTACTTCCAATTGCCTATGATTAACAGGAAGTCCTCTTTTGGTATGTGATCAATTTCTCCTTGGATTCCAGAATAAAATATTTCAATTTCTTCTTCTTTTGCTTCTGTAGTTGGAGCATAAACTTGGATTATGAATATATTGGTGAGTCTTCCCTGAAATCTTATTGATATGATTTGGTCAGACTTGCATTATATCCTTTAACTGCTTTTGCTACATCTCTCCTCGTTATCAATGCCATCCCATTTCTTCTTAGATTTTCTTTTCTCAAGTAAAGTGCTGTGTAATTATCTGACTGAGAATATCTCATTCCATTTTAGCTCACTCACCCAACTATTGCAGTGTTTGTAAATTCCACTTTTTATTATGTTTAACTTCCCAGTTCATGCTTCTCACTTCCATATTCCTACAATATGTGTTTTGGAGCTTCAGACTTTCCTTTTACCTCTGAATATGTCAACAGCCGAACAGCCTTTCAACTTGAGTCCAGTTGTACCATTAGTCACAGCACTACTCGCAGTTGTCCTCCGCTCTACCTCAGTAGCTTATTGAGTGCCATCCAACTTGGGAGTGTTGTCTTCTGGCACTGTTTCTTCTTTCATTTTGGATTGCATCATCATGAGGTTTTCACAGTAAAAGACAAGAATTTACCATCCCTTTTTCTGCACATTACTAATAAGCATTAGCTATGGTGCCACTGCCATTGTCTCTGATAGATCCTCTGCCAGTTTCACCCCCCCACACTACTGCTGCTGCCCAGCAGCTGTTTGACACATCTCGTCTGATTCCTCAGCAAAAGCCTATCTGAAATAGAAGATCCTACCAGCTGCACTGCTACCATCAGCCTCTTGCCTCACAGAAGCATCCAGTCCTATCATCACAGAAAAGTAGTGCTCTGGTGAGTGTTTTCAGGTGTTATGGTACTCTGTCATTACTCTCAAGGAAGAAATAATTTAGGTACCCTTGCCTGCTACATACCTTGACTTAGAGAGGGCAGGAGAGGCTTCATGTGCTATTCTACCTCACACAGCAAAATATACTGAGCCTTTTCCTGTTCTGTTTATTCTTCCTACCAGTCAAAGAGTTTGAGAATCTCCATTTTGGGATTGCCTTGGGATTGTCTTTTTCTGGAACCTTTGGGGATTCCCTTCGAAAATCTGATGCAAGCTATACATGCCCTCCCCTAAAAAATGCATTTAATCACAGTTTTCAGACAAATTGAAGAAAAGAAGAACACCTGGCTTACAGAGCCCCTGAAGTCCATCCACAAGACCCCCTGGGGGTCCATGGACTACAGATTAAGAACCCCTTGACCTATAGCAGGCAAACTAGCATGGAAGGGAATATGTGGCCATAGAACACTTCTTTCCCCTCCTTAAATTGGTGTTACCTTGAAAGGAGGATGAAGAACACTGAACAGAGAAGGAGAGAGAAAGAGAAGTGAAAACATATGGCTGCTGCGGGGAAGGATATCCATGTTTCCCTTTTTAACCTTGTCATGTCTTCAGATATGGCCAGAAACCTATTGATTAGTCCCAACTAGAGTAGACTCATTGAATTAACTGTTGAACAGAGGGAATGTTAGGACCCATGTCTGTCTACCAGTGATAGTATGGTTTGGATGGGCACCATATCTAACTTGCATCATATTTAATTGGCAACATACTTTAATCAGCACTGATACCAAAATCAAACCTGAAGGTGACTGGGAGGTCAAATCAACAAAGGGAAAACTCTGACTGTGAATATGAGAAAGAAAGGCCGGTCAGCCTAAGACACCCTCCAGGTATGACTGGGCCATTTGTCAGGCAAATAGATGCTGTTCCTGTGGATAATAGGCTTAAAAAGAAGCTGGAATTTCCCAGAGAACGCAATTGTGAGAAGCCCACCAGGACACACTGATTGGCAGGTAGCCGTCCTCTGTGCACCTGGACTCCTTCCTCTTGCCTTGTAGCACCCACAATAGACAGCTATTACAACACACATTATGTCTTTGTCATCCAAATACTGCGAACATTAGTGGGTTGATAGTCCATTGTCTGTGCTGCAACTCTCATTGTTCCACACCTGGAACTGCACATGTCTTCCACTGCCACAGGCTATTGTTTGGGTACAAATACCTTTGATTTCAGGATGCCCAGTACAGTCTCTTGAAGGTCTACCCATCACACTGTCTGTCTGGCTCCTGAATGAGAACTGTCCTTAGGTCCTATCTAAGCCAAGCCACATTTCAGTTCCTCACCAGTCTTCTGGACTGGTAATTATAATCCCAACTCTCAGCCTCTCTATACATAAATCTTCCTCCCTTTTATCCTTCAGTCAGCTCTTGTGTGAATGTTTGACTGTTTGTATCTTGTGTGCATGCGTGAGTGTTTCCCCTCAATAAAACACATTTTTAGCTTATTTTTGAATCTCTGGCTGGTTCTTTTCCTGCATGAGCCCGTAAACATTGGTAGAAAGGTTTTGTTAAGTCTTCCCCCTCGTTAACCTCCTGATTTTGAGCTAATTTGTTCCCCATTTTTACAAGGAGGTATTTGGCATTGCGAGGTGGGCCTTGTGGCACCTATGTTTTGGGGTAACAGGATATCCCATCAGTTCAGTTTTTCTGCTCATGCTCATACTAATATTGGGATTTAGGCTCCCGTCTGTACAGCATGCAGCTGTGCTAGTGTTGACCTGGGTCAATGTATATTTGTATCAATGCACAAAGCTGCTAGTCTTCCTGCCTGGCTTTGCAAATTAAAGGCACAGCTTCACCACAGACTTCAACTGGGCATAATGATGCTATGCTGCAAACCAGTACCAGGTCAGGATCTGTGATGGAGAAACACATCTGGGACAGCTGAAGGGGTGGGTTGGGGGTTGTGGCATTGAATCCAAACTTGGAGGGACATATCTTCCAACCTTCAATAAATTCTGTCTCCACTTACCTCAAGAACATTTTAAATATGAGGATTCCAATTGATTTTCAGATTTGGCTCCTTCTCTGCCAGTCTGTGCACTGGATACATGGACATCATGGTGGATTACTATAAAATCTTGGATGTTCCACAAAGTGCCTCTATGAACGACATCAAAAGAGCGTAAGAGAAATTATTTATCAGGTCACCCCCATTCCACATCCCCCCAACCCTTATCCCACAGCCTCTTTTGCTTCTCTACTAACCATTACCAGTAGGTTCTGATATGAAGTAACTGAGTTCCTCTTGGTAGCTTTGGTCCTATATTTATTCCTGACTACAGCAATAGCAGTAGCAGTAGGATGACTCTAATGGAGTTTCTCTCTCTCTCTCTCTCTTTTTTTTAGTGCTGGGGTGGTGGTCAACTGAAACCTGGCTAGGGCATAAAAATTTAAACCTGCTTCACCTGTACGTGATGGTACCCAGTCTGGACTGGGCCTATGTATGCTTATAGAAGAATAGAAATGAGAATGATCTAAAATGGCACATTATGTATTTAATGCAATGTGTAGCAGAGCTTGGGGAAATTACTTTTTTGGATGACATCTCTCAGTGACCCTCCTGATTGAGGGATTCTAGGAACTGTCATCTAAAAAAGTAACCTTTTCTCAGATATACAGGTTAGCTCTGAGGAGGACTACCGTCCCATCACTGTTGCAACCTAGTTATGTATCACATGGAACATGAGAAGTTATCTAGAACGGTGGGTCTTAACCTTTTCTTTACCAGAAGAAATATCTTTTAAATATCTTTTAAATATCTTTCGTTGCCACAAAACTCCAAGACTTAACTCAAGATTTAAACCCCCAAAGTGCATCAAATATTTATTTAAAATTGCTCATCAAAGGTCCTCAAATTGGGAGAGAAGGGAGAAATAAGTAAATGCACACTTCCCTCAGAGGCTCTGGAGGAGGAGGAAAGACTTTTCTTCTGCTTCTTCCTGCCAGTTTACAGATGGAGTGGACTGAACAGCAATACGCAGGCCCAGCCTGCCTGCCTTTACCTTGGTTCTTGTCGGGTGGATGCTCTGTTGTAAGGAGGAAACAGGCTGAGCAGCCTTCCAGCCTTTGCAGACTCCCTGTGAGGACATTGCAGCCCCCCCCCCCGAGGGTCTGCAGACCCCAGGTTAAGAACCACTGATCTAGAATATTGATTTTGAAGAAGGTCATTTAATTCTAGCAGGGATGGATGGCCAGTCAGGTCTGTTGCTTCTTGTGGAACTACGCAGGTACCGGAGTAAGGTGCTCAGATGGCACCCAGATAAAAATCCGGAAAACAGGAAGGAAGCCGAACAGAAGTTCAAGGAGATTGTGGAAGCCTACAAAGTCCTTTCAGACAGTAAGAAACTCAATTTCTCTATAGTTGGGCCATTCTTTTTCCTTGCTGCCAAGGGATTTCCCGCAGGATCACACTCACTTATTTTTTTTACTGATCAGTCAACAATACAAAATATCATTAAAACAGATTAAACCTTTTAAACCACTGTGGAACTGAATTTGATAATAGACAGCACAAAAATGCTATAGATCACTGCATGTAAATTAACAGATTAAAAACAACATCACCCAATTTTTAAGCCAGCATTTCCCAAACCAGTTTTCTCCCCCATCACTCCTGACTATTGAGCATGCTGGCTTGGCCTTGGTGGCATTTGCAGTGTAAAGCATCCAGAGGACAACAGGTTTGGGAGGCTTGAAATGGAGCCATATAGGGTGGAATAATGTCCTCCAAATGTACTTCAGCCGCCTGTAGTTCACATGACCCAACATGGGAAAAGGCTAATTTCTGCTCATCTTTTCAATACTTATGCTGTAGGTCATTCCTACAGTTTCCCTCTAGACAGAACATAATCTGTTTATAATCACTAACATGGATTTGGTACACCCTTTAGGATTATTATTTGGAAGAGCAGGAAGAGCTCATCCTTTGACTGTACCAGAGGTAATACATATAGCTCATGCATTTGTCTACATCCTGAATCTCTGAGGTTACAGGAAGCCACTACCACCTATTAGCTCATGATTCACTGTTTGATGCTTCCAAATTAAGGACAGTTTTCATTAATTCAACAAGAGTTGTTCTTTCATCAGTTCTTCTTGCCTATAGAGGCTTACTTGAAACTGCTTGCAGATGCACACTGCTTGCAAAGTAAGCTGAGTGGAAAAATAGGCACTATGCTGGCTGAGACACTTTGCAAGCAGAGCATGTGCGGTCAGTCCCAAGTGAGCCTCTATAAGTCCTTCATGCTCCTCACGGTACAGTACATGGGTTCCGCTTTTCAACCAATTTCAACTCTGATTGGAGTTAAACTTTGCGAGAAATATAGAGTTACCATAATTCTGTGTTTTGATATCCCTTCTTCCTAGTAAGAGGTAGCACAATAATACAACATGCTCTGTGTTTTCCCATTGCCAAACTAGAAACGCATAAATCTTATAGTTGTTTTTTTTTTAAGAAATCCATTCTTCACAATTGCCTTGTAACATATGTTAAATTCCCTTATTCCCTCCTTGGAAATTCACTTTTAAAAATTAACTCTTTCACATTAATGGTTATAGTATTTGCAAAGTTGCCATTGCTTGTTATGATGTTCAAGAGTAAACCTGTTGCATTACTTGTTGTAATTTTTCTTTAACTTCTTGCTAGGCTTTTTTTTCCCAAGGAAGGAGAATCATAACATAGATAAAATAATGGTATGAAACTTGAAAAATTCTATCTGAAAACACCCTTCAAAAGTAATAGCTAAAAATAACTAGAACACATTGTTTATTACAGCAATAAGGTGACTTGGTTGCCATTTCCATTGTGTTTACAGTGAGTCTTTATTGCACCCTTTTCACAAAAAGTAGCTTTTTACAGGTTATACCATTTGTGAATTATTACTTCCAAAGCCCATATGACAAATAAGGCATGGAAAACTGAAAGGAAGGCACAGCTAAGGTGCAGAGTATAGTGCAGGGGTGGGCAATGTTGCTGTTGTAGGACTGCAACTCCTATGGCTATAGCCTTAGCCAGCAGAGGCCATGATAAGGAATGCTGGGATTTGCAGTCAAACAACACCTGGAGAATGACATGATTTTCACCCCTGGAATAGAGGCTGAATTTATGGTTGTCCAAGACTTCTTGGTTCACAGATCAGTCACCTAGTAGTTAAGCTGGACAGCAACATTAAAAGTGGAATAATTCAAAACTAGAAATGAAGTTACTGCAAATTCCTATCAGTTTTGCCTTCTGTTCCAGAAAACACGCGTGACCACTATGATGGAAGCAGCAAGGACACTTTCAAAGAAGCAAGTGAGTGTTCTGGAGGAGTGACAAAGGCCTGCAGTCCAACTTGATTAAGTGCATTTTTTGGTGGGGTGACTGACCATAAATGCATATAATGGTCTTCTACTCATATCCTGAGAGATTCAGTAAGGTCTTGTTTCGCTGCATATATTTTGGAGAACCAGAATGTGCCAGTCCCACTGCCCCAAAGTGGTATACTATCATTTGCAAAGAATAATAAACATGTTATGTATGGACTGTTCTGAGGAATTCCTTGGGACTCCATTCTGATAGAAAGGCAAAAATCTTGGAATAAATAAGAAACTCTGGTACAATCAAGGAAGCCTTGGTTTTTTTAAACACAGGTGTTAGAATGTAAACTAACAGAGAGTGGCAGAATCAAATTTTTGACAGAGCACAAAAAGGGCATCTCTCCCGGCTGTTTCACAAACATGGTCATAGAATCATAGAATCATAGAGTTGTAAGAGACGCCAGGGGCCATCCAGTCCAACCCCCTGCCATGCAGAAACACCCATCAAAGCATTCCCAGCAGATGGCCATCAGCCTCTGCTTAAAAATCTCCAAAGAAGGAGACTCTACCACGCTCTGAGGCAGCATATTCCACTGCCGGACAGCTCTGACCGTCAGGAAGTTCTTCCTGAGGTTCAAGTGGAATCTCCTTTCCTGCAGCTTGAATCCATTGCGCCTTGTCTTAGTCTCTGGAGCAGCAGAAAACAAGCCTGCTCCCTCCTCGACATGACATCCCTTCAAATATTTAAACATGGCAATCCCGTCCCCTCTTAACCGCCTCTTCTGCAGACTATACATACACAGCTCCCTAAGCCGTTCCTCATAGGGCATGGCTTCCAGACCCATCACCATATTGGTCACCCTCCTCTGGACATGTTCCAGCTTGTCAATATCCTTCTTGAATTAAGGTGCCCAGAACTGGACACAATGCAGAATAGAGTGGTACCATTACCTCCCTTGATCTAGACACCACACTCCTATTGATGCAACCAAGATTCGCGTTGGCTTTCTTGGCTGCCGCATCACACCGCTGACTCATGTTCAGCTTGTGATCTACCAAGACTCCTAGATCCCTTTCACACATACTGCTATCCAGCCATGCGTCCCCCATCATGTATGTGTGCATTTCATTTTTTCTGCCTAAGTGTAGGGCCTTACATTTGTCTCTGTTGGAATTCATTTTGTTAGCTTTGGCCCAGCTCTCCAATCTGTCAAGGTCATTTTGAAATTTGATCCTGCCCTCTGGGGTATTAGCAACCCCTCCCAATTTGGTGTTATCTGCAAATTTGATCAGCATGCCCTGTACTCCTTCATCCAAGTAATTGATGAAGATGTTGAATAGCACTGGGCTCAGGACAGAACCCTGTGGCACCCCACTAGTCCCTTCTCTCCAGGAGGAAAAGCAGCCGTTGGTGAGCACCCTTTGGGTTCGGTTGGTCAACCAGTTACAAATCCACCTAACAGTAGCCCCGTCCAGCCTGCATTTCACTAGCTTCTTTGCAAGAATATCATGGGGAACTTTGTCAAAGGCCTTACTAAAGTCAAGATATGCCACGTCTACAGCATTCCCTTCATCTATCAAGCTTGTAACTCTATCATAAAAAGAGATAAGATTAGTCTGGCATAACTTATTTTTGAGAAATCCATGTTGGCTTTTAGGATTACGGCATTACTTTCTAATTAATTACAAACTGACTGTTTAATGATCTGCTGTAGGATCTTTCCTGGTATTGATGTCAGGCTGACCGGGCGATAATTATTTGGGTCCTCCTTTTTCCCCTTCTTGAAGATGAGGATGACATTTGCTCTCCTCCAGTCTGTTGGGACTTGTCCTATTCTCCAAGAGTTCTCAAAGATTATTGCAAGTGGTTCTGAAATGACTTCTGCCAGTTCTTTTAATATCCTTGGATGTAATTCATCTGGCCCTGGAGACTTGAATTCATCTCGTTTAGCCCAATATTCCTGTACTACTTCTCTACTTATTCTGTGCTGCATTTCCCCTGCTTCCTCACCTGATCCCCACCCCACAGGTTGGATACTTCTATCCTTTTGGGAGAAAACTAAGGCAAAGCAGGGGTTGAGTAGTTCTGCCTTCTCTCTTCCCACCATTATTAATTGGCCATCTTCTCCACACAGTGACCATATCATTTCCTTCTTTTTCCTTTTGCTGACAACATACCTAAAAAAGCCCTTTTTATTGTTTTTGATGTCTCTGGCAAGCCTGAGTTCATTCTGCGCTTTAGCTTTTCTGGCCTTCTCCCTACATCTCCTGACTATTTGCTTGAATTCCTCTTTGGTGGTTTCACCATTCTTCCATTTCCTGTACATGCTTCTTTTAATACTTAGCTCAGCTGAGAGTTCTTTCGTCAACCATTCCGGTTTCTTTAGACACCTGCCATTTTTCCTCCTTATTGGCACAGTTTTCAATTGTGCCTTCAGTATTTCACTTTTAAGGAACTCCCATCCGTCATGAACTCCTTTCTCTTTTAGCATTCTTGACCACTGGATTTCAGCAAGTAACTCCCTAAGTTTAGGGAAATCAGCTTTCTTAAAGTTTAGGATGTGTGTCTGGCTACACTTGGCTTCTCCTTCCCACTGGATGACAAACTCCAAAAGAGCATGGTCACTCCGCCCTAAGCATCCCACATCTCCATCACATCAACAAGATCATCCCTGTTGGTCAGGATCAGATCTAAAATAACCGATCCCCTTGTTGCCTCTTCCACCTTCTGGAGCATGAAATTGTCTGCAAGGCAGTCAAGACAATGCTGGAGTGTGCAAATAGAAAGATCTGGTCTTTCTATCCTCCAAGCAAAGATCTCTGCTGCTTTCATTCCTTAATTCCCACAAAGATCCTGGGAGGAAAGAGGGAAATAGCTAGTGATGATTTTGTTGCTGCCTTTTTAAACAACATTTTATTTGTGCAGACTTTTCAGTGCACAAAACAGTTATAATGTTCTCTTTTTGTCTGTCCTTAGAGAAAGCTGAGGCTGAGAAGCACCTATCAGTGTTTGACCAAGATGGCATTAAAATATTTTTCACAGGAAAACGTTCCTCCCCAGGTAATCCCTAAACTGTATCTGGAATTTGTTCTGAACTCTGTTGGTTGCCAGCACAACAAATCCGGAGTCTTAGATTATGTTGGTTGCTACCTTATCTTTCTAGGGGTAGACTTAAATGATCAGATTTTTAAGAAATTTAACAAACTGAAAGACATGCACAAGCATGAAACAAAGCTGAGGAGGATGAGGATAATGCAGAAGCAGTATTATTTGTACTCTAAGGATGTGTTGGCAGTCTTATATATGAAAAAAAGGAACTATTCCTTTGCTCACCCATCAGATGGTTGTAAAAAAAAATACTGAATGGTCAGCTGTAGCTGTGAAGATGCCTTGGTCCTTAGGGACTGGGCTCAATAGCTGCAGAGGTCCTTTTAAGGCCCACAGCTTGCACTGTTGCAATAACTGTCTGGAACAGCTGGAAAGAGAAGAAGTGGAATGAGTTTGTTCATCATGCGCTGTGGGATTGAGGTGGGGGTCTGGAAAACCAATGGTCTGAAAGCACTTAAACAATTAGTATGTAACCGATCTTTGTTTCAGATTTTTCTGTATCCTTCTTCAGTGCTCCTAAAAGGTTCCACCACTTTTCTATCATGACAGCCATCATCAATGGCAAAAAGATCACAACTAAAAGGTAAGAGAGGAAGGAGAATGTGTTCCTAGCAATCTTTCCCTTAAACCAAGATTGGCAATCTTTGTCTCTCCACATGCTCTCCCATAGTATCTTACCATTGTCCATTATTCATTGTGGCTGGGCTTCTGGAAGTAGAAGTCCAAAACTTCAGAGAAAGCCAATAGTACTTACACTTATTTTAAGTTTTAAATCCCTCCGCTTAAAAACTGTTTGTCCTCACCCTGCATACTCAAGAAGTCCCAAGTGAAACCTCACAGGACATTCCATCCAAGACTGATTGATTTAATATCACATCTTTCTCCTTACAGGCCCTCCAAGCCAGCTCACAACAAAGTTAAAAACCAGATACAATTAAAAACTTGATGATACAGGAGTTAAAAAACTAATTAGGCTAGAGGGCCCTTGTGGTTCCTTCCAGCTCTTACCTATCATGTTAAAATATCCATAATTTATAGCAGTATGAAGGCTTTTAAGAGACATAGAAATAGAGATAAAAATGCATAACTTGTAGACAATTTTTAAAAAGAGGCTTCTGCACACCTAGTACATCTCCAGAATGCTTGTTTAAATAAAAAGGCCTTTACCTGCTGGTGGAAGGAGAGCAGTGAGGGAGCCAGCTAGACTCCCACGGGAAAGGATTCAACAGCCTGGGAGCAGACACTACTGAGAAGGCTTTCTCATAGATCCTCACCAGAGGGGCCTGTGGCAATGGGAGACCATTAGAGAGGCAGATCTCGAGACTCAGACAGGTTCAGTCAGAGTGATGCTCCAGAAATATGGAATTCTAAATACAGATATTTTCCTCCAATCAGGTAGTCTGATAGGAAGTTGGAGGAATAGATTTTATCTGTTTAATTTAGGAATGTAGAAGAGAATGTTGTATGCATGAACGTGTTTCGGGGAGGTATTGATTCAAATTTTGCTTCATTCACGGTTACATTTCATGGAACTAGCTTTCATGGATGCCTACTACCCATAAATGTTTAAATTGCTATTACAAGAAGAGTCAACACATGCTGGTAGATTTCAAAAAAACAAATCAACAAACCAACAAACCAGATTTCTATGTCATAATTAAATGTTACTGTAAAACTGTGGTTGTATGAATCTGGGACAGTTTCAATTTGTGAGTGATTATGATAGGTTTATTTCAGAGTTACTGATGCCCACGTGGAACCAGGGTGATCCACATAGCTGGCAGTGAATGTGAGATTACCCCATGTTCTAATCCCCCCCCCAGTGGAGTCAAGGAGGGAAAACACATGGCTTTCTTATGGATGCTCACTGCATTTCTGATTGTGTGCTACATCATCAAGTAGAAGGTAGTCATTTGGATGGTCCTTTAGAGTGCACACAAATGACACTTGTTAGTTTGGGCCAATAATAAGGATAGCTTAGGAAGTCTGAGAAATTAATACAAAGAGAAAGGTATTAATTAAATGTTTGTGGAATGTAGCTTTACAAGTGAATGCATAGGATATGCCCCTATAAAGAAGTAACTTATCAGTGGCTGAGTGAGAAGGCATCATTTCTGCCTTGGAGAAATAGAATATATAGAAGGGGAAATGTATTTGTGTGACTGTTAGTTGTACAGGGTGTAAGAGGGGTGGGTACTCATTGTACGGAGTAGCCAGAAGCCTTTACATGAAAACTGTGAAGTGTGTGAGAGAGAAAGAGATGATTGCCTTACAAAATTCAAGAAAGCACCTTAGAGTGGTAGCTGGTGACTCTGTTATCAGTTGGACAATGAATCCACTCCAGGTTTAGTCTAAACATTAAAGGAGCTGTCCAGGTTACTGAACTTAATTTCGGGGGCCATGGTTCAGCAGCTTGAATAATTTCTTTAAAATTCAGACTAAAACCCAGAGTAGATTCACTTGCCACTGACCTCAGACTCACCAGCTACCACCAGTAGCTTGTTATATGACTGTGAGGAAATCACATGTAAATGGGAAGGCAACACTTGTCAAAAAACAGGGGCCTGAGGTCTCCATACTCATATTGGACTTAGGAGAGTTCTCACATGCTCACATGTACAGTAGTTCAAAACCTGATTTTTCTTTCACAGATATATTGAAGTAGACATTGGACCGGATCCGGCTCAGGGGTTAAACATGTGTAAGGTGCCCTGTTCCCCCAAAAGGGAAGATCCTAATAAAGAACTGTGTGGTGGGTCTCAAGGCTATTACCTATCTCATGGGCTGGCAGGATTGCCACATTTCCAGGTTGTTGAAAAGACCTATGTGATCTTCTGAGGCAGATAGTGCGTAGGCTGGGAGAAGAATGGGCCAGCAGTCAGGTTGCCCAATGAATGGATCCATTTCTTATACCATGTCAACACTCTGTATGCCATAATTAATGAAAGTTCTGACCATTTTTAAACTGTTCATGACTATATGTAGCAGGGTGTCCCTTCCACTACACTTTGTGACCCTGGCCGGTTCTTTCAGTGTGGGATGGTGATATCTTCATATGAGTTTGTCAATAAATACAATATATTGTGCATAATTAAAGAGCTCCTAAATGAATTTTCCCTTATTTGGCAGGCAAGAACAACTTGACACATATTACTACCTGTAGCAGAACAGTAAAAGTGCCCTGCCTATCAATATGCATAATAACCAAGGCTTCCCATATTTTGATAGCCGAGGCAGAAAATCCCAGGAGCATTTCTTCCTGGGAATGAATATACCATAACAATAATAAACCAGATAACTAACAATTTACTCCCCCTTTCATGACACTTTTCCTCTTCAGACATCTTGAGAATGAGAGCAAGTACTTGGAAGTTGAAGAGGACGGGAAGACGGTATCTATCCATGTTAATGGTAAATTGGAGTGGGCAGGATCATACCTCATAGTCAGAGTTAAATGTTTTGTTTGTTTTACATTAGACACCTCAGAAGAGCTCGGCTTTCAGAAAGTACTCTTAAGCCTGTTGAAAATTGAGACCCTCCCAGAAAACTGTGGGTCAGTAACTTTTGTTTTATAATCAGAGTTCAGCCCCTGCATGACTCACCAGGCAAAAGGAATAAGAAAGCTTGTTCTTTTCTGAATTATAGGCAAGCCAGTTCAGCAAATACCTGTTAAACAAGCAAGCAAGCATAGTATAGTCCTAAGATATATACATCACCAATAGTAAGCACAGCAAATATAAGATAGACACAAATATTTTCTACTTCTCATAGAGTGGCTTCTGTGATATTTGCTGTCTTTAAACCCTGAGATAGGATATATCAATGACAGAAAGTTTATCCTTTTGTTCAGTGACTGTCCAGGAATTCTGGTCATATGCAGGGAAGGGATTTTGTTCAGTCTGACCACCTTTGCAGGTGTGGTTAGTGAGGATTTGGGAGAGAGCCTTCTCCATGGTTGCTCCCAAGCTGTGGAAACCAGCTTCCATTGGAAGTCTGGTTGGCCCCCTCCCTGCTCTTTTTCTGCTGGCTGGTGAAGACATTTTTATTCAAGTAGGCCTTTGGATTTTAATTTATGGAGCAGTAATGTGTATGTAAAGCTGCAGGTTGGGGCTCAAAGCGGCTTACTGCAATTAAAAAGGCATAACCGATTTCTGCACTACACTGTTATAGTGCTATCATTCCACTTTCAACATGCTGTGGAATTCTGAGGTTCATACTTTACTAAGGCCAAAGAGCTCTCTGGCTAAGAATTCTAAAGGCCCTAAACTGCAAACCCCAGGATTCCATTGGATGCTGAAAGTGGAATAATAGCACTGTAACAGTGCAGGGTAGAAATGGGCATAGTTAAAACCCATAAAATACAAAAGTTAAAACATAATTAAACAATCAAAAATAATTAAAACAATGTTAAAATACAGCAACACAATATCCAGCACATTCTATCAAACAGGCCACATATAATCACAAATCAAATGCCTGTCTGAATGAAAAAATCCTTACTCAATTAAGGAAATATGATATTGTTTTTAAATTCTTCTTCAAACTGTTGTAAACGAATGTTTTAGCTTAATTTTTTAAATGATTGTAGGCTGCCTTGAATCTGATTTTGGAAGAAAGGCAGGATATAAATTCAAGCAAACCATCCTGTTCCCCAGATCTCATTATATAGGAGCAACACAACCAGTTCCCTAAATTATTTGAGAATAGCTAAAACTTGATGAGTGACTTTCAGTTCAACTTAGAGCAGCACTTGGAACTGTGTGGCCCTCCAGATGTTGTTGGACTACAACACCCAATATTCCTTACCATGCTACCTAGGGCTAACATGGATTGCTGGGTGTTGCAGTTGAACAATAGCTGGAGGACTACACAATTCCCACCCTTGACTTTGAACTTCTTATAGTAACTGAAGGAAGCAAATTAGGACCAATCATGGTGGATGTGAATTCAATGTGAGTACTGCTCTTTGAGTTATTTCTACGGTTCCATTGCTGGAACAGTGCCTTGGGTGACCAGTGTATTTTGTTTATTACAGGCATTCCAGTTTATGGTAGAGAAATTAATGGACGAACAGGAAATGAATGGGATTACAGGCCAGACAAGGAGCAGTATTGTTCTAATAAGTCATGTCTATGGACCTCTGAGAGGCGTCGATGGGCAGATGAATGGCGGTGCTGGGCAAACAAATGGCAAGACTGGGCAGAGGAGTGCCGCGACTGGGCTGAAGGAAGGTATCCCCAGAAAGACAAAGGTTCCTCTGGGTCTCATGGTAGGCATCGCCGGGCAGATGCCTCAAAGGTCAGAGAGCAGCACCTCAGGTCAGCTAAAGGTGGTTGTTCCAAGACATGGGGGAAGTTTCCTATGCCTGGGGAGGGAAAATGTGATCTGAAAGGGGGACATACTAGGACAAATAAGGGACAATGCCAGCCAGATGAGGAAAGTGCCAGAACAGATAAAGGGTGTTTTGTATTTCCCAAGCCGGGTGAGAGGAACTGTGGTGGGATGGATGAAGGCCATTTGAAGACCAAAAAGAGGCAGCACAGGCCAGAAGAGGGACATCCAGGTAATCCTGGATTTCCTAAGCCAGGAGAGTGGGAAGAAGGGCACAGCAACACAAAGAAAGGAGAACCTAGGCCAGAGGACGGACAGCCCAGGCTAGACAAGTTACACCACAGGTTAGAGAGGCCAGTGCAGGGGTTTCAAGATGCTCCTCAAATAGATCCCTGGTGTCATGTATCTCCCATGAAGCACAAGACAACTTCTGAATGCATCTCTCAGGCTGGGAGCAGAGAATCCCATGTTGAAAAACATGGGGAGCCATGCGCTGCAGAAAGTAATCCCTATGCCGTAAAAAGTGACAAATTCGTGGGAATGAAGGATGAAAAACTGGAACCCAAAAGTGAGAAATGGGGGTCCACTTTAGATTCTGAGCCAGAGAAGGGAACAGAATTAAATGGTACAAGGAGCAAGTCTTCTGCTGGCACTAAGCCAGATTCCCAAGCACCATTGACTTCCTGTAGTGTTAGGGGACAGCCACTGAAAAGGAAAGAAATGCAGATTCGGGCAAGAAAGCTACACAGCAAGAGGAGCAAGTCTCAGGCTGGGAGAAACAGGTCCTACACCAGCAGGAGCAAATCCCAGGCCCGGAGAAATAGGATGCCTGATGATCACCATGAAGGAGAGCTTGGGGGGAATGACTATTCAGTTGGAGATAGGAAGCCATTATCTGAGGGGAAGGAGACACCTGCAGATTCTAAGGGTGCTCTAAAAAGTAAGAAAAAGGGCCCGCTTCCATTCATCCAGGGAAGTAATATTCCTCTTCAGACCAAAAAAAGACTGCTTAGAAGGAGGACACATCACCTAATCTCAGAAACCCAGGGTGAAAAGCATCAGTCAGTCTCTGAAACTAGTCAGCTCCTGGACATAAATGACCAACAGCGAGGGAGACCAATTAGAGTGCCTCAGCCCAGTGCACAGCTTCCACATATTCAAGGCCAGAAACTGAGAATGAATCAGAGTTCAAATGTGACCCATTGACCTATAGAGGAATGATCAAGCTAGCTTTCAAGGGAGTCAGCTCAGTGTCTGGCTCACAGGTTGTGATCGCTCCCATTTCAGCATTTCCCATCAGGTAGCAAAGGGAAGAATTCCACATTTGCTAGGCTCAGAGAGAAAGGAGAGTTCCAAGAGGCCATATTCAGTTGGTAGCAGGAGTATTTTCCTCAATAAAAGATAGTCATGTAACTTTTTTTCGTTTCCTCTAATATGTGTATATTATTAAATGAGAAACGGGAGGTACACAAAAGACATCAACCTGTATCAGTCTGCTTCTGTATTTCTGCATTTGGTCTCTCTGGGAATCCTTTGCATTTTATGATAATCTCCTAATCAGAATATGGGGCAGGGTATCAGGTGTCAATATGCATGTATTCAATTTAAAGTTGCTGATGCATTCCAATTGCAGAAGGGTTATATATTTCAGGAGAAGGATGGGTACATTAGGCTTGTGTTACAGTTGGGCGTTTGATACTGTCTATGCTTTTTTAAACATGGAGTAAATACATAATATACCCCACAGTATGCTACACGAGGTGAGCACCCTTGAGTCAGTATGTTGTACTGTAAGATCTTTCACACACTGTTGTAGCAAGACACGGTTTATATTGGCCAAGAATGTTTGGTTTAGCACTAGAAATTTCCTGCAGATGATCAAACATGCCATAATTTTTTTTCTTATTAATTTCTGGTCTTTTCCTCTAACCCCACACTGTGCCTCAAACAACTATATACAGTAAAGTTATATTTTGAATCTGACCAGAATGATATTAAACTATATGTGTTTGTGTGTGTGTGTGCATGTCTGTCTCCCCCCCAGGGGTGTAGTTATAGGAGGTATTAAAATGAGGGCATTCCCCCACAATAAGAATTCCGCCCCTCAATGATATTTTCCTTCAAGATCCAAATTTCTAGCATTGGAGGGAGTGAAACACTGACAGTTGTTCACACTTAGAACTCTTACATTTGCTTAGTTTTCATTGTCTCGGTTACTTTGACCGTCCTTTTAATTTGGATGCTGAAACTCTATTTCTAAATGCTCAGCTAAAATTTTAAATTACTACAAAGCATGAAATTTGGGGACTGAAGGGAAATTTCATGTGAGGTGCAGAATTCTAATGGCAAAGGCAGTGCCTTCATTTTCCATCCATAGGTTGTTGCTGTTGTTGTGTACCTTCAAGTCATTTCCAACTTATGGAGACCCTAAGGTGACTATGGCCATTTCTGCACGAGACTGTTATAGCGCTGTGATTCCACTTTCAACATCCTATGGAATCCTGGGGTTTGTAGTTTCGGGAGGGGCCCCTCCCAAAACTGCAAACCCCAGGATTCCATAGGATGTTGAAAGTGGAATCATAGTGCTATAACAGTCTTGTGCGGAAATGGCCTCTGTCATGGGATTTTCTGGGGCTGTGTGTGTGTGAAGCGCCCAAAGTCACCCGGTGGCTTTCCATGGCTGAGCGGGGAATTGAATCTTGGTTTCCCGGGTCATAGTCCAATACTCAGACCACTACAGCACACTGGCTCATAGCCTCCATAGCTATATCCCTGATATAGATTCCTATTTTCCTTCTTTAATTGTCATACGTAGAAATAGTGTTTCTGGAATCTCCTCCCACCTTTTAAATTATGTTTCCCCATCCAGTTTGCTACACGGCATTTTCTGTTTAGGTACAAACCAGCAAAGAAGTGAGCCGGATCACCTCCTGGGTTCATTTTTGAATGTCCCTTTGCAGCACTTTCTCTAGAAAGAACAGACAGTTGGGGGTTACAGAATAATCCCACAATTAAATTAACAAATGAAATGTCTTGTACTTCTTCCTGCAGCCTCAGAATAGTTCCTTAGAGAACTGAAATTAAAAATCAGTCAAGGAATAAGGAGCTATCTGTTATTTTTATTCCTGAATCCAGTGTGTATAACACGTGACCCAAATTTACAGATATACTCTTCAAAGCTTGTTGGTTTGGATCCTGACTTTGTCAAACTTAGAGTAGACGTGTTCAAATCAATATCATTTAAGGTTAGTACTGACTAAGGCTCTTTCCGCACCTTACCTTCTTCCGGCACTGGGGTGCGGGGATCGTGCAAGCAGCCTCCAGCGAGAGGCTCTTGCGTCCAGAGTCCTTCGGCTCTGCACGAGCTGCCTGCTCGCGTGAAAGCCCCACCTCTTCCTTCCGCACTGTAGCCTGGGACTTTCCCAGGCTGCGCTGGGGCAGGAAGCACAACCGGCACGGCTCTGGAGGCTCCGCACACCAGGTAAGTGCGCATGGGGCCCAGGAGCAATGCGCAATTGTGCACCATTTTCAGCTTCTAGCCAAAAATGAAAAGGTGTGCGATCGGCAGCTGTCCTATCCTGGAGCGTTGTGCAATTGTGAGTGCGTCGTGCATTTGCATAGAAAATGCCGTGCAAAAAGGGCCTAGCTTAAGCACTGAGGATTTCAGTAGGGCTTCTTCTTTTTAAAAAAGATCAGAAATTCTACATTTAACAACAGGCCTAAAACCTTGAAGGTACCTAATCCTGTCTGATCTTGGAAGCTAAGCAGGGTCAAGCCGAGTTAGTACTTGGATGAAGCGCTGCCAAGGAATGCCAGGTGCTGTGGGCTATATCTCAGAGGAAGGCAATGGCAAACTACCTCTGAGTAGTCCTTGCCTAAGAAACCCCCATGAAATTCAAGGGGGAGACATACATCAACAGATTACGTGAAGGTATACGTACACACGCACACGCACACCTCCCTCCTGCTTTTACTTCATAGCACTCTCAAGATGTCAGGGTAACATTTCAGGGTTTGTGTGTGTGTATCTTCAAGTAATCTGTTGATTTATATAAGACTTATACACTAAGACTGTGACTTGAAAGTAGTTCACAATGAGATTAAAACAGTGTTACCATGCTATACACCCTCACTCCATGATACAGTAGAATCGGCAATGAACATTAATTAATTGGCACAAAATACAAATCATATATTTATGGCTGAAAAGCCATGCTGGCAAAGACAATTGGCTGTACATGTGCAGAATTAGGTCAGAGGGGAACCAAAGCATGGCCAAACCAGAAGTTCACTGAGGATTAGTCAGAGAAGATGAACCTCTCAGTGGTCCAAATTTAGAAAACAATAGCCATCAAAACTCCCAGACAAAGCAATAATGACTAATGTCCTGTAGCTTCTCTTCTGCCGAATGTCTCCTTTGTTTCCTTACCTGCCCAGACCTTAAGAAGGTATCACAACTGCCATCAATGCTTTGTCACCTAATGCTAAGACCATTAGCCAGCTCCAGAGCCCTTTGTTTGCTTGGCCAGAGAGCCATTAGCACCTTTTTCTTCAGGGCAGAAAAAGGGTATAGCCCTGATAAATTTGCAACACACTAGCAGTTAGGCTTCAGTCTGCATTCCAGACTCTGTTCCTCTCATGTTTGAGCCATTTTGCTACAACTTTCTTTTCTTCAGGATTGGTAAATACTGCCCATTTCATCTAGAGTTCTTACTGTCCAATTTCCCCTCCTTTCCTTCGGTTAGTTTTGTGTGCATGCAAGACTGCTTGAATCTTACATGTGCTTGTGATTTTCTCCCAATAAAATATTCTTTTAACCTCCAACTGGTGTCTCTGCATCAGTACCAGTACACACAGGTTAAAAGATCCTGAAGTTACCCCCTTCCCCTCACAGGCCTCCCTTTTTGAGCTACAATTGCCCACCTTTCCACGGAGCATTGGCATTGTGGGTGGACCCCTGAGTCACCCATCTTTTGGGGTAACAAAAGGTACCAATGAAAACAGATAACATCAAGTATAAATCAAGCCAAGCAAAAAGTTATGTTGAAACACAAGTAGTCTATTGAACTAAAACCAGTATTATAAACCCATCAATGAAGAGGCAAGGCACTAATCTGTTAAGAAGCCTTTTCTCAGGAATCAGTTAGTTGCCACATCCATGCCTGAATAAAATAAAAAAGCATTTTGCTGCAAACAGAAGTACAACTGGGAGAGGGTAACCTATCTTCTCTTGACGTGGAGTTTCACAGCCTTGGAGCAGCCGTCAAGAAGGCCCTGTCTTGCATCTCCACCAGCGGTGCCCATGAAGATAGCAGGAGTGAGAGAGGGATCACCTTCAAAGATCTCGGAACCCAGATAGTCATCTGTGGGAGAATAAAGACCTTAAATGACCCTCAGCCCAAGCTGTATAGCAGAAAACTCTATTATAGAGACAGGAATTTTGGTGATACTTTTTCTCCATTTGTATTAAATAAATATGAATACGGTTATTCCAGTGTTTTTTCTCTTGTGTCATGTTATATTAAATTTGACATGCAGCAGATCCTTGAAATGTTAATTCCACTCTTTTGATGACCAGATAGCATTGTAACATATTATCGTGTTCTGTAATTTATGCTGAGGTCGTTCCCAAGCAACTTTCATGGCTTGTTTATCTCCACTAAATGATGAACACATCACTCTTCAGAGGTCCGGATTAGAGAACCAGCATGTCATTGGTGGCTTAATAACTGAGCCACCAGGCATGAAATTGTTTGATGGGCAAAATTCAGGTTCTGGGGAAGCGGCAAATTTCATTTTAAACTGTCACTTATGGAGTTATGACTTGTTTTGTGTTTTTGTAACATGAGCAGTAAATGGGTAATTGCGGCTCACTTGTTAAAGGGTATCCAGACGTCTTCTTGTAAGAAAAATTTATTTTGTGGAGAAACACTGAATTGAAGATTTTTGTCACTGGGAAAATGTGACTCTGCAAAGTTACAACAGCTTTCATTATAGTTTGTATAATTCATACGAGATTTGTGAGATGTCAAAAGAAACTGTTGGCTCAGTCTAGTGATTGTTACAGCTCTTGGGTCCTTTCACACGACAGAAAGATAGCATTTAGATTTCTCTTGAACTGCCATGGCAACATCCTGTGGAATTCTGGGACTTGTAGTTTGGTCAGAAGCAACAGAGGAACTTTCTGGCTGAGAACTGTAAATGGCCCTCCCTAAACTGCCAATTCCACTGGTCACTAAAAATATGATCACCTACAAAGTAAGGGAGCAATAGCCAGGTGTGTTAGTAAAAGAATTATTGCCTAGAGATAGGCTGTGGGCAAAAGACCACCTGCGCAGAGCTGAGAGAACCTTGAGGTTTATGGTCTCATCCAAAACACTCACATTAAAATTTATTTACTCCACGTAGTAAAGTTTAAAGGTTTCAGAAGAATGCCAGGCTGATTTTTCTGGCCTTTCCAAGCAATTGGAAGATGTCAGGGAGTTGCATGGTGGCACAATATCCCATTTATGTTATGTTTACTTGTGTTAGGGTAGGTTTGCTCAGAATCTAGAGGGAAAAAAATGCATGTATGACATGGAGAATTGTATAATTACCAGGTAGTGGGGTTGTGCTGCTTCCCGTGTGCTGGCCATCCACACAATGATGCTAATGTTTCCACTGAAGAAGCCTAAATAAGAAATTATTCCTGCGTAGTCTTCTGCATATCCAATGATCCCTTGCAACTGTCCCAGTTAATCTACTGCTGTCCCATTTTCTCAGCTGCTTTTAAAATGTCCTCCCACTTTCCTCCTTTGTTCTCAGCTTACTTCAGTTATTGCAAACTGAGTTCAAACTGCAAAAGGAGAGGAGTGGGCTGTGTCTTGTCCTCCCTAAACCCAGTACGTACATTCCATAGTTTCTCCGCTTACAACAGTAGGTGTATGTTTTTCCTCAATAACTTCCACCTCTTGTTTTTTGGACATGTTCATATTTTGATTTGGCTCAGCCTTGTGTCTTAATTTTTTTTTTTGGCCTTTCCACACTAGACTGTTATAGCGCTATTATTCCACTTTCAACATCCTGTGGAATTCTGAGGTTTGTAGTTTACTGAGGCCAAAGAGTTCTCTGGCTGAGATTTCCAAATGCCCCTCCTTCAACTGCAAACACCAGGATTTCATAGGAAGATGAAAGTGGAATAACAGCACTATAACAACTGTAGTGCAGAAAGGCCCTTCATCTGTGAAACATGGGAAAGTATGTCTCAAGAGTCCTAGAACTATGTGATCTAGGCAGGGAAAGAAACACATATATAGATAATCAGGATGGCAAATAGATTCAGACAGGTAAACAGCAGGTAGGCAGCTATCTATCTAGAGCAGGGGTTGGCAAAATGGGGTCCTGGGACTGTAAGCATTCCCTGAGATTTTTTTTTGTGATCTCTAGATTTCCCATACTATGCTTTTTTTGGTCCCCAAAGGGAATAAGTTGCCTTTTCCAGAAGCTTCCAGGGCAGCCAATTCACCTTTTAAATAGGTTGGAGACTCTCTGTTTAACTTGCCTACTACCTGAAGTGAATGGTCTGTGTAGTCTCCAGTAGGTCCCAGACACCACCACAGTTGCCCACCCCTGTTCTAGATGACAAGTATGTGGATAGTTGTGGATAGTTGGATGGATGGAAAAGACAGGCAGGCAGGCAGGCAGGCAGGCAGGCAGGCAGGCAGATAGATAGATAGATAGATAGATAGATAGATAGATAGATAGATAGATACCACTACATGTGTCTGGTGGGGGCAGGAATTCTATACATGGGAGAAAGAATTGTCATGAGAGGAGTCATAGACCATAGGTTTGCAGTTTCGGGAGGGGCCAGCAAACCCCAGGATTCCATAGGATGTTGCAAGCAGAATCATAGCGCTATAACAGTCTAGTGCGGAAATGGCCATAGTCTTGTAACTTGTAATGTGAAAGGGGAACTGGAGTCTGAAATGACAGAGAAAGGAGCATTTATATGTTTAACTCCCTGCATTTCCTGACTCTAATTTTTTTTCTTCATTTTTTTTAATCAGCAGCAGTTCCTTTCCCAAACACTATGAGTACAAGATGGCTCTTCATTGGGAGTTATTTTAAAAGACACCCACATATATATTTAGCAGACATTATTTGAAATGTAATATCCAGGATATATAGTGCTACATTCCATGTTACAACAAAACCCCAGTACACTATGGTGCATATCTAATAACGGGTTTGCCTTTTTTCCTGGGCACACGTGCCTTCCTTCCACACACTTGAGGAAAAGACAAGTGAATGGTAGGGAAAGCTCACACTCACCTTCATTCTCCACGTGCAGGTCTACCCCCTCCTGTTTGCTTGCATTTTGCCCGGGTGTGGACAAGGAAGGAACAGCATGTCTGGGCAGAAGGCAAAGGGGGAGAATGGGGGGAGAGGCAAACAGGTAGCTCGTAAATAATCAAATTCGTGAAGGTCAGACCCGTGAATGTGAAGGGAGAACTGTAGTTTCTATGAAGAATGAGAATAAGGATACACAGGAGATTACGGATGTACAAAAACTATGGGGCTATAGCCAGAATAGGCAGGCAAGTTGGCCAGTGGCTAGAGCAGGCTGGAACATGATGAACTGTGTGTGTGTGTGTGTGTGTGTGTGTGTGTGTGTCTTCAAGTCAACTCATGGTGACCCCATGAATTTTGTGACATTTTCGTAGGCAAGGAATGCTCAGAGGTGGTTTTGCCAGTTCCCTCCTCTGAAATATCCCCTACAGGATCTGGTATTCATTGGCTGATTCCCATCCAAGTACAAACCAATCAGGGCTGGCCCTGATTAGCTTCCAAAAGCAGACAGGGTCTGGTGCCTTTAGGGTATATAGGCATGATATACAGGATATGCAATGCTGGGAACAAGAACTCAGATGTGGTAAGAACTTTATCCTTCTTCAGACATTTGGACTTTGCAGTAAGCACAGCGACAACCAGGAATGTGAGCTCCACCCCTAGCCCACCTCCTTCTTCAGGGAATGCCTACCAAAGGCCCTTTTTGCATAGCATTTTTAAAGCGTATTAGGCACGCTCCCTCCCCCCTTGAGGAGCCACTGTACTGCATGATGTTCAGGCCAAACAGGTGGTATCCCGGCTGCAGGCAGTGCTGATCCCGCTTTTTTTCATTTTCGGCTGAAAGGCGAAAATATATTCCCTTTCCTGCATCAATCGCGCAGGCGGAGGGCATGCGGAGCCACCATCCGATGTGCTTCCGGGAACGACCTGGGAGTGGGTGGGGTGTGGGCAGTCCCTGCTGCCTGTCCCTCATGCAGCAACTCCCAGGGGAAGCTCCACCCAGCAGCAGGTCAGCTGCTGGCCCCATTGCAGCAGCAAACACTGCAGGACATGTCGCCGAGGGAGGCCACCCTGGGGCTGACGTCGCCGCCCACACTCATGACGACAGCAGCCCCCAGGGGCTGGCCGACTTACATTTAAAAAAAAAAATCGGCGCTATCGTTAGCACATTAGCACTGTAGCACCGAGCAGCGTGTGCCCTCGGGACTGACAGCCAGCCTAGTTCTCACAGTGGAATAGGCAAGGAGCTCCCAGGGAGAAAACCTCTCTCACCTGCACCAATCCCTATGGCCATCACCCGAACAGCCAAACACCTCCAACCTTGCTAAACATGCTGGACGCTTTGGATAGCCCAGCCAACATGCCCAACACATATGTTCCCAATGAGAAATGCAGTGATCCACACATCAGCAGAAAGAATGGACTGCACACACGCGGGGTGGGTGACACCTGACTGGGAAGCACAGCGTGTGAAAGGCACCCCGGGGACTTAGCAGTCCACAGGCTGGAAGGAATGCCATACTGTGTGCAATGCAGCTGCTGAAAAGGCCACTGCGAGTCTGGACAGGACGCACACGACTGTACTGTACAGACCAAGGAATGTAGTGCCACCGCTTCATTCTGCCGTGAGGGAGACCTCACCTGGAATATTGTGTGCAGTTCTGGGCACCACAAAGCAATCACGATAGCGAACACACCGGAACGTGTCTACAGCTGGGAGACCAAAAGGATGAAAGGCCTGGAAAACCATTGAGCGCTGCAAGGAAAGCCTCAGGAACCTGGGGATGTCTAGCCCAATGGAAATCAGGTTGACAGCAGACAGGAGAGCCATGCTGTCAGATTTGAGGGGACATCACAGTGAACACAGAGCTAATCCCTTTCCTGCTGCTGCAGAGACCTGGACATGGCACAATAGGGCCAAATGTCAGGCAAACAGATTGCACCCAAAGATCAGGGAGAATCCCTAGAGGGCACACCCTTCTGACGGTGCAATGTACTGCCTCCCAATGTGGTGGGCTCACCTCCCTTCCTGAGAGGTGTGCAAACAGAGGCTGGATGGCCCTCCATCAGGAGTCTTCCTGCATGGCAGGGGTTGGACTCCATGGCAACTGTGGACCCTCCTAGCTCTAGGATTCTAAATCCCATGACTCCATGATTTCAGCCCACCCTCCCCAGCCCACCAGACAGCAGCGGATTGATGGAATCTTCCCCGTTGGTTGAGACGGTGGCAGCGATGGAGCTGGCTGCTTGGGTGGAGATGGTGGCGGCTGCTACCAGGGTGGCTCCCCTCGCTTGAAGCCGCTGTCGTGCCCTCCAGGCCTGGACAGCAGTGATGTTGTTCATATAGAGCTGCATCACCTGTGTCCTAAGGAGCTCTGTCTGCTCAGGCTCCATTGCGGGTCATGGGAGTGGTGGAGACAGCTACACCTTCAGCTGGGTCACAGCTGCGATCTGTCCTGTTAGTCCCCGCCTTTTCTGGTGCAGCCTGTTACGGGGGGGCTCCTACTACCAGCCTACCCTTGAGGCTGACGCGAGCGCCTGTTGGCAGGATCTATCATTCTATGTTAGCACGATAGCCAGCAAAAAAAAATGATAATAAAAAAACCCACCAACCAATCAGGGGCAGTGGGGCGGGGACAGGGCGGAACCTGGGCATGGCCTAGGATGCCAAGGTGCAGAAAAGGCACCGGGCGTGAGCCGGTGCTATCTCGCAAATATCCTGGTGCATGCGGAATGCAACAGGCCCCATACTGGGCCTACTGTGATATTGGTAATACCGCGATGGCAGCGGGTCGTCGCACTATTAAGGTAAGGTGCGGAAAGGGCCAAAGTCTACAAGAGGACGTGGTATTGCTAGGATCTAAATTCCTGTTCATAGGGCTGCCACAATTTCTCAACATGCTAGCTCTGTAAAAGTGTAATAATAGGCAGAAATTTAACAAGTCTAGTTCTTCCTCACAGTGTGGACCCAAGACATTTTGCTGCCTTAAAGCAGATCTCATATGGCAGCTCCCTTCAATTACAGGCAACGCTTTAAACTGATGTTACCATTTAAACACCAGTTTTCACCATCCTCTATTTCCTTCCTTACAGTGCCTCTTGCAGCAGGTCCCTTCAGCCTTTGGCAGGTCAAAATGGCCCCAACTGCACTTTGATGCTGGGCACAGCAGTACGCATTGAATACGTCTCTGTCAGGTAGCCATTAAACAGAGAGAGCTTATTTCAGGAAAAAGAGCAGCTTAAGCCCTTAATTAAATGTTTGGGAATACAGGAAGCCCCCACTTTTTTATGCTCCGTTATCTGATGATTTGCTCTTTTGATGCATCCAAATTAAAGACAAGTTGCATCAACTGAGCAGGGTTCTCTTCTTTCATCTGTTCTTCTTGCCTATGGAATCTCACTTGGAACCACTCGCAAGCACACGCTGCTTGCAAAGCAAGCTAAGAGGGGAAACAAGGGTGCCAAGCCAGCTGAAAGACTTTGTGAAGCAGCACACAAGTGGTTGGTCCCAAGTGAGTCTCCATTAAGTCCTTCATGATCCCTGTAGCACACTATGTGCATTCTGCTTTTCAACCAATTCCATTTTCTGACAGTGTTCTCGTACCTAATCTGTCAGATAAGTGGAGGGAAACTGTATTCACTCAACAATTAAACACTCATCTTTTTGAAGTAGTTTTAAAGGGAATGAATGACTATTCATAGACTTCTCATGTGAATTCAAGATGCTAGTAATGACATTTAAAGCCCTCAGTGGCTTGGACCTTCAAGCTTGAAGAAGCGCTTCTTGGTAAATATGCCTGCCTATGGTTTAAGGTCAGCTGGAGTGCCCCCCGTGTGGCACCCCAGTGATAGTATACCTTCCCCTTGGCCTGTTTGGTGCCTATTTGGTTGCTCACTGAAATATTTGGGGCCTCACTGGTGTTATGTGAACTCTCACATTTACAGGGTTTTTAGTTGCTTTAAAGTACTTTAATCAGTTTTAAGCAATTTTCTAATTTGTTAACTTGTTTGATACGTTTTAGTCCTTTAAAAGCATTTTTATTATTTACATGATTTTAAATTGGTCAGATTGGTTTTAGTGCACTTTGCCCTGATAGAGGGCAGGATAAAAACATAATTAATAAGTAAAACAGATTAATCTTGGCCCAACCATACATGAAATCTATAGCTATATAACACAGCAATACAATCTATTCTGTGCATTCGAACAGCCATAGACCTGAATAAGTTTAAAAGGCAAATTTCAATATTCTTTTTTACTAGACCACTTACACCATTTCCACATGACGGAGCTGTGCCGCTTCTGGGACAGGATGGCAACGGTTGGCAGGTTGTGCTTTTGCGTGACGTCATTGCTGGCCCACTACCATCCCTTTCCCAAGCGTCATGCTTGCACAGTTTTCACAAAACAGAAAAAAATCTGTTTTGCACTTGCGATTGCGAAGCCGTGGAAGCGCAATGGCGACACTTCCTTCCATAGCACAGCAATGTAAAGTGCCCAAGTGTGCTGTGGAAGGAAGAGGTGCTGCCATTGCACTCCCTTCCATATGGAGCAAGCAGGTGCAGAGGGGAATGTTGCTGATGCACTCCCTTCTGGACCTGGGATTGCAGCGCAACAAAATAGAAGAGCGTTGTTTTGCGGAATTGGCCTTACAGTGGACGCCTGTGCAGGTTTGTTTAAAGGTAACAGTCCTCCCTCCACATTTGCAGGTTGACCTTTGCAAGTTTCATTATTTGTGAGATGAGTGCGTGCCTTCCCCCATGCATTTTGCTCTGGTGCAAAGAACTCACGTCAACGCAAAATGGAAGGGAATGGAGTGTGAGGGAAAGCTCATGCCAGCCTTCCTTTCCCCCTCCAGACTTCTCCCTGCCATTCCTATGCATTTTGCTCTGGGGCAGAGAACTGGTGCTGAGGCAAAATGGAAAGGAACGGGCAGAGGCAATGTGTGCGAGTTCTCAGCAAGGAAGGAAGGAAACCTCTGGGCAGAGGGGGAAGGAAGCTCATGTGAGCTGTCCCTCACCACTATTCCCCATTCCCTTCCCTTTTGCATGCGAATGGGAAGGGGGGAGCCCCAGAAGGAAATGGGGAGAATGGGGGGAGTTATTCATGGTTTTTCCACTTCCATGAGGGTTCTGTGCCCCACACCCTCACGGCAGTGGAGGAACCACTGTACGTTAAATGGGACTTAATCTTTGATAAGAATATATAGGATTGCAGCTGCACCATGCAGAGTACCTGGGTTTTATTCAGAAATTAGACTCTCTGTGTTCTGTAGGGTTCATTCTTTTCTACAAATGTTCCAGATTACAATACTTGTTAATTTCCCCTTCTTAAGATTGCAGTCCTCCTTTTCTTTTCCTTCTGAAACACTTCATGGATGATGATGTCGTTGACCTTCACAGTACATTTTTTCTGTGCAATCATTAATTGATTGTGCTAAATATGTGGCTTTATTTTTAAATGGCTTGAACTCAGAAATGGATTAAATTGTATGTGTAGGGTTACTAAATCAAAAGGAAAAGAAAAAAGAAAACAAATTGAGATAATGAAAACATGTGCTGCTATTATACTTGAACTCTGAAGCAATGTTCATCGGACAAAGGTCTGAACATTTCCAAATGATTGTACGTTTTAAGGACAGAATGTGAGCTTGACTGTTTTTTAAATCACATGGGATGTGTATGCATGTCTTTTTGAAGTTGGGGAGGTAGGCGAACACAAGTATGGGCTGGCATCCTGCCCTGAGTAAAGTAGACCCATTCAGTCAGTTGCTGAATCCCACTCATTCAATGTTTCTACTCTAGCCGGGACTAACAATAGGATTTAGGCCAGCACTGCCAGCAAAACAGAAACATTATGACCCTCATGATGATGGTGGTGACGGTGATATCAGTTCATAGCAACTCCATATCCCTTCTTTGAAAGTTTACAAGTAGAAGCTAATTTAGTAATTTAGTACAGTCTGATTCTGCTGTGTACTATCAAAATAAACATTTTCACTTATATGGTCACTGATTGTACAGGGAAATTGATGAAGAAAACATAACCTCCAAACAATCTACAGACCAACCAAGAAAATTCAACAAATGCTACGTTCAGCAAAGGACAAGAGGGATCCTCTAACTTCTGCTGGAGTTTACCGCATACCTTGCAGCTGTGGGCAGGTCTACATAGGGACTACAAAACCCAACATCCAAACACGAATCAAAGAACATGAAAGACACTGCAGACTGATCCAGCCAGAAAAATCAGTGGTAGCAGAACATATTATAAACCAACCTGGACACAGAATGCTTTTTGAAAGCACAGAAATTCTGGACCATTCTGACAACTACTATGTCAGACTACACAGAGAGGCCATTGAAATCCATAAACACCTGGACAACAGGAAAGAAGAAACTCGGAAAGTAAACAAAATTTGGCTACTAGTATTGAAGAACACTAAAATCAAGACTCAAAAATATGCCAACGAACACTACCGAGACTCTGGAGGTCCCTCTACAGGAAACAATATGAGGGATGGCTAATGTACTTAATGCACTGTTATGCATATCCCCTGACTAACAATACAACCCTGGGGGATATCCCATTTAACAGTAGGCCATCACACAGGCCAACTGTAACATATGCAAATTGCTCCCTCCCACCTGGGGACTATACAAGTATATATACTCTGTCTCACTTCCATGCCACCAGATCCTCCGAAGACGCCAGCCACAGATGCAGGCAAAACGTCAGGAGCAAATGCTATTAGAACACGGCCTCAAAGCCCAGAAAAACCACAATAACCTATGGATTCCAGCTGTGAAAGCCTTTGATTTTACATTGTTTTCACTTGTTGTTATACATAAGCAAATTTGTACATCTCAGGCAACTATTATGCTCGCCAACTTCTGGAAGCCTCAAGAAGGGTGACTTGTGCCTTCAAGTCACCTGTCAACTTATAGCCTTCCCATGAATTTCATAAGGTTTTCTTAGGCAAGGGATAGTCAGAGGTGTTTTTGCTAGTTCCTTCCTCTGAAATATAGTCTATCACACCTGGTATTCATCCTGTAGGATCATTCTGTATGATCCTGGAAGCTAAGCAGGGTCAGCCCTGGTTAATACTTGGATAGGAGTCCACTAATGAATACTGGGTGCTGTAGGCTATATTTCAGAGGAAGGAACTGGAAAATCACTTCTGAAGATTCCTTGCCTGAGAAAACCCTGTGAGATTCATAGGGTCACCGTAAGTTGAGAGGTGACATGAAAGCACAAGCACACACACCTGAAATCATCATAGCACCTAGTGGAGTCTAATTTGAATGACTGCTGTTTCACCCTCATTCCATCTTAAGATACTACCTTAAAGGCAAAACTCCATGGATTCAACCTCAGCCAGTTTCCACTCAGGGGCAGGAATGTGGCTTTGAGCCATGAATTGTTTTGCAATCATCATCCTTAATGTATCCAACAGAAAGCCCTTACATTTTGCTGTGAATCAAGTCCCAGTGGCGTCACTAGCAGAATGCCTTTCTTCCCTTGTATTATATATACATTTGATCCTACAGAGTGCAAGACTTAGTTCATTAACCAAAAAGAATGTGAAGTTAATACAGTTGCTTCTGCAGGAAAAAAAAAGAAAACCTTTAATGATGTGAAATAAATGCAGTTCCATAATCAGTGAGATGTGGGATTAGAAGGGCATTTCTGCAAAACACTTTCCAGCACACTACATGCCCCATGAATTCCTGTTATGCTTGTCCTCATAGGTAAGACCCCTTGCTCTGTGTTTGCCACAAAGGTTTCCGTTATAGCAGGGGTGGGCAGTCTGTGGCTGGACTGCGGTTTCCATCAGCCCTAGCAGCGTGACCAACGATCAAGAAGATGAGAGTTGCAACCCAGCAACACATGGAGGGCCTTAAGTTGCTCTGCTCTATGTTACAACAAAGCTCTTCCTTGCCATTTTGCCTTCAATAGGTAACATCTTCCTAACTTGTTTTTTCAAGGCCATTTTGATCCATGTTATTAGTTTCTTTTTGACAGCTAACATACGTTAACTTGTCCTTGGTTAGTCAATTCCTGTTCCCTTAGGGGAAGGAAGGAAGGAAGGAAGGAAGGAAGGAAGGAAGGAAGGAAGGAAGGAAGGAAGGAAGGAAGGAAGGAAGGAGCCAGGGGGTGTCTTTAATTGCTGCTTTTCTCTTTGCGGCCTGAGTGATTGTTTGTTATATTGATGTTTGGAAGCATTTTTAATGTGCCCTTCAGCCAAAGAAATTTCTTGGAGTGGCTCAAACAGCATAGCTAAAGCGAGACATAATTATTAATAATAACAGTTTGGTCCTTTGGTCCACCGATCACCTTTCCAGACAGGCAACTGAAATGCCAACTCCTACCCCCAGAGGAGGTTTGTCATTGCCTTCCTTTAAGGCTGAGAGACTGTGATTTCACCTAGGTCTCCAGTGGATTTCCACAGCCGTCTGGGGATTCAAACAGGGATCTCCCATAGTCTAGGTCATTTCCACACTATACTGTTATAACGCTATTATTCCACTTTCAACATCTTGTGGAATTCTGAGGTTTGTACTTTACTGAGGCCAAATAGCAGTCTGGCTGAGAATTCTAAATGCCCTTCCCTGAACTGCAAACCCCAGGATTCCAAAGGATGTTGAAAGTAGAATAATAATAATAGCACTATAACAGTGTAGTGAAGAAACGGACCTAGTCTGACACTCAAACCACACAATACCACATTGGCTCTCATGTACAATGCTGGCTCTCATATAGTGTTGCTATAGCTCCTAATACAGTTGGCCCTCCACATTCGCTAGGGTTAGGGGCATAGGACCCTCACAAAAGTGAAACATTTGCAAATATCAAAATTTGTGTGTCTGTGGGAGGGAGGCTGAGGCACAGATGGGAAAAGTGGGTACCCAGGGTCTAAACCAAGTCAGGAAAAGGAGATGGTTGCATAGTGGTCCTGTACTTCCTCTCTCTTGCCCATATCCTTCCTTGGGTGTATGGAGGGCTTTGGGAGAGCGCTTGTGGTGCTGAGAAATCAGGCTTTGAGCTGTCCTTGGTTGGCCAGGTAGTGGCTGATAGATGAGGAAAAGGATGGGAGGCAGGTTTTTAAAGAGCTTCACAGCCTGATTGGAGCTGCCAAGAGGGAAGCTTCCCCCCAAAAGGAAGCACTTGAGGTGGGGGGCAAGGGGTTGGAGAAACTTGCAAATAATCAAATCTGTGAATGCCAAACCTGCAAATGTGGAGGGCTGACTGTAATGTAAAAGCATTTAGGACTGTACCTTAAAGGCAAACTCCATGACTTCAGCATCAGCCAGCTTCTAACATGGGATGAGAAGAAGGGAACGTGTGGCTTTCAGCCGCTACGTCTGGTAAGAGGAGGACGGTTAGAAGATAAGTCTCAAAAATCCTTACAGCAGCCCTCACTCTTAACTAGTTTAGTATGCTTGTTCACATTACAACCAGGATGTTGATATGAGGCTAAGCACCAGCACAGTTAATTAATTTTAGATGCTCCAAGTAAGAATCCAAAGTTTATGAAATCTGCATTACTAGGAATGCTATACTTATTGCATAGCTGCATTTCTTGCAGCTGTTAAAGGCACAGGAGCTCCATAAGGAGAAAAGGCCATTTAAAAATGGTAAAGAAACATCTTGGATACCCTTGCATTAAATGCACAGCATCATAGAAAATCCAATCTTTTGTTTCCTATCTTGAAGGAAGGGCTTCTAAAAAGGAAGTCACTCCTATGTAAGTATTAGTTCTTTTGTGCACTGTCACATGATTTGCATAATAAACAAGTGATTTGCATAACATGGTGATATGGCTGCCTGGATTTAGGGAACTAGAATGTTGCAACTTAGGCCATTTCTGCACTACACCGTAATAGTGCTCTTATTCGATTTTCAACATCCTATAGAATCCTGGGGTTTGTAGTTTAGGGAGGGGCATCTAGAATTCTCAGCCAGAGAGCTCTTTGGCCTCAGTAAACTACAAAGCCCAAAATCCCACAGGATGTTGAAAGTGGAATAATAGCACTGTAACAGTGTAGTATGGAAATGGCCTTAGTCAGAAAGAGAAATTTCTGTGTCAGGTAAGGGTGGAGAGGAGACTCAGGAGAAGGTAAAACTGAATAAGCATCAAGTTGGAGGGAAAGAAGACCAGTATGAAAGAAAATAGTTTTGAGTATGGATGGCAGAGAAGCATCATAAGGAAAGAGAAGTAGAGAAGTGGGTGGGTGCATGTGGGATTAAGGGATTTCTAACCCTTGTGAAGCTGGTGCAGGCTGAGTGAATACCAATGATGGAGGAAGAGAAAGACCAGTGAGAAAGAAAAGGAGTAGGGAAAAAAGAAGAAATAACACCTGATTGCAGTGGAATAATGGATTTTAAATATGGGTACAACTAAGTACTTTTACTTGTAATTGCTATAATTTAAATTGAAGTACAGTGGGCCTTCAGTATCCGCTGGGATTTGGTTCCAGGATCTCCTATGGATACCAGAATCCATGGATGCTCAAGTCCCATTATGGTGTAGTAAAATGGCATCTCTTGTATAAAATGGTGAACATCTTGCTATTGTGGAGAGAACTATGACCAGGTGAATTGTGTTCTCACTCTTTCTGATGGCCAGGTCTTAGTATTGATGGGCAGCTTTAAGGTTTCTCACTACTCTTCTTTTCTTAGGCCATTTCCGCACGAGACTGTTATAGCGCTATGATTCCACTTTCAGCATCCTATGGAATCCTGGGGTTTGCAGTTTAGGGAGGGGCCGGCTAAACTGCAAACCCCAGGATTCCATAGGATGTTGAAAGTGGAATCATAGCACTATAACAGTCTCGTGCGGAAATGGCTTTAGAGTTCTTCACCTTTGGAGCAGACTATCCTTGGCAAACCTTTAAATAGAAAACTATGCTCTATAAAGTGGGCTAAACAATCACTAAGGCCTAAGTACTGCCATCTGGAGTACGGTGGATAAGAATAATACTGAGTTAGTATTATAAATATTATGAAACATGTTTTCTATTTGATTTGGACAACGCTCCTGGAAAATGAATAGCCTATGACAATTATGAACAATGGCAACCTTATCTGTTAAGCAGAAGCAGGAATAAAAGGCAGCCTGTCTGGACTGAAGTAGGAATAAAAGCTGGCCTGTTTGGACTGAAAAGAAGCTTGTCTCTTCTTCCACAGTTAAGAACCGTCACATGGACCCACTTGAGATCTGCTTCCCAACTGGTGTAAAGTTGTCTAATTCCATCCAAGCCAAGGCGATTGTGGCAATTTATGCGAGGCAACGAGCTGGGCCTAATTAATCTGGAGCGAACATCCTGTTTCCTCAATTATGAACCCAGACGCACAATCCCCCCTTTAAAAAATGCCACTGCTGTAACTAATGGTGATTTCTGCAATGCTACCCTCAAAAGCATGCATTTTTTTAAAAAATCAATGGGCTACATTTAAACGCAAATGTGGCCTGTCTGTGCAGGACTTGGTGGTCGTTTTTCTTTTCTTTTTTTTGTTTCTTAAAACTTTGGCCAAAGCTGAGAATAAGTAACCTCAGTTAATATTGCAAATATAAAAGCTTCGGGGGAGGAGGGGCTGGTGGTGGTGGTGGTGGTGGTTAGGGAATCTGCATGTATTTTATATGTGACTATACAGGAAAGTAAAATATTAACAAACTTGGAACAGAGACAGTCAAGAGCAATCAGGGAAAATCTTCCTCAGTCAGCACACAGCTGGATTAGCAGGGTGCAAAGGAAATGGCAGAAATGACTGAGAAAGAGAACGAAGAAAGAATGGAGAAAGAGAAGTTAAGAGGTCAGTGATTGTTTTCACCTCTTCTCCCTGGAGCCCAAATGACTCCAGATTGAAGAAACGATGTGATCTTGCACACTGGGGTATACACATGGAACTATAGTGGGAACCTTGCCCACTGTCTGCTGACTTCAGTAGAGCAACAGTGCATCTGGGAGCTACCCTCTTCCACTGATTTTTGGGGTGTGGGCCTAAGTGTGTAAGATCCTCTGTCTGCAATGAAATGATGGACAAGGATATAAAACCATGCAATGCATGCATAGCCATGCAATGGATGGGTGAAAATCATTGCGCTAGATGCAGGTAGCCATGTGTCCTGTGTCACAGATGAAAGTAAAGTATTGGAATGGTTGTCATAGATTCCAAGTGTCTGATTCCAAGTGCGTTCTGTTTGAAGGGGTGTCCAGGCAAGTCATAGCTTAAAGAGCATCAGCCCACTGTGAGCAACTTGCCTGACATTTTGCAGATAAAATCATTCAAATCCACTCAGGCTTGGATGCTATAATAAATACAGACGCAGCAGAGGCAACTTTTGCCCCTGCTTGTCTTCTGTAATTGGATGTTTCCATGTGTGCAGCCCAAGGATGTGGACAGGATCCCTGAAGAAATGAAAGCCACCACATATGTGTAGTTGATGGCTGCCCTTCCTGGCTTGTGAAAGCACTTAGGGGGACTAGCTATGTAGGAAATGCTTTTCTGCAACTAGGCTGGGTTCTATCCTGACTAAAGAAGACTATGGTGAGGGCTTTACAGGAAGGAAGAAAGGAATGGAGGGAGAGAGGGAGGGAGGGAGGGAGGGAGGGAGGAAGAGGAAAGAAAGGAGGAAAGAAGGAAGGACCTCACTGGACCCCACCACATTCTATAATATCCCTTTCTGGGGCATGGGTATAGAGCATATGGTGGCCCTCCAGCTCTAGGAATTCCTATATGAAATGGACTACCTAGATGCTGTGGCTAGAATGCTGACTGAGACTAGTTACAAAGAACATATAACTTACATATTGACAGAGCTTCACTCACTACTGGTCTGTTTCTGTGCACAGTTCAAAGTGCTGGTTTATGGCTCAGGTCTAGGCAGACACATAGGGAGGGAGGATGATGGGGCCGTGCGTGGCAGGAATTTTTTTGAGGTGCTGCAGCTCCTTGCTCACCCTCCCCTATGTGCTGTAGCCCCACCCCATCCATTGTAGCCACACCCCCTCATGTTGTAGCCACTCCCTGCATGCCATAGCCACGCCCCCACCCCTCCACCCTCTCCACACACTCCAAGCTGGGCCACTGGGTCCAGGTTGTCTAAAGGACTGTATTCTCCCATGTCCATGTCCAGGAAAAGTCCTTCTTTCCATCCCACCGCCCTCTTAGATTCACTGGGTGAGAACATAGGCACAGGCATTCTTTGTGGCTGCTTCAGGGCTCTGGAACTTCTGCTCTAGAGAGGCTAGACTGGAGTTCTCCATGGTGTCTTTCCAGAGACAGGCAAAAACTTTTTTGTTTCCAGAAGCCTTTGGGAACTAATTGTGCACGGCAAAAGAGTTTTTAGTTATGAACTATTTTGTCTGTACTTATTTTTTTATATATATATAGGTATGTTTGTACTGCTTTTGAGTCTATTTCTAGGTTAATTACTTTTTAACTTTTGTATGTTTTTATGATGTGGACTTTGATTTATACCTATTTGAACTTTGTAAGCCATGTTTCATGCCTATGGCTGTGGAAAAAGTGGGATACAAGTGAAATTAAATTAAAAATGAATAAATGAACATAAAGAGCTGTAAAAAATGAGACAAGGAGGCTTAATGTTGTCTACTAAGAAACAGCATCTCGGCAGCAGAGTGAGCAGGCATGCAAGTGACCTGTATGGTATTCTCCATTATGGTGAGATGAATTGTTTGTCTGTTTAAATGGAAACAATTAATTTCTAAAACCATATCAATAGATATCTAGAGCAGAAGCAAATTTTGTGTAAACTAGTGCCTTCACTCGTCCTTTATAAAGGATGCATTTCTCCTTTTGTTTGGAGATGCTTATTCGTCCACCCTAGAAGCAAGGGGGGGGGGATTCTGTTGAGGGTCAGGGGCTTATTTGGGATATGCAGTGCACATTCATCTTGGGACACATAGCTTGTTGGCTTCATGTGACTCTTGCTTATCTGTATTTCTGAGATCTTTCCTCAGCTTTGCTGCAGGCTTGATAATAGATCTTCAATAGACCACATAACAAATGGAAAGAGCACAGAGAGCCAGATCAAAAGACACCAGGCTCCTACACCTTTACTGGTGTAAAGGTGGGGAATTTAAGTAAGTATAGCCAAAGCTTGGAAGTAATTCATCAGAAATAACTTACTTTGGTATATATCCTGCATGTACCAAAAGTCGTAATGCTGAAGTGGAGTTTTAAAAGAAAAAGCAGCAGTCAAGTTTGAGTGAGAGGTCTGCTATTTCATTTTCTTATTAGAGCTATAGATAGATAGGTAGGTAGGTAGGTAGGTAGGTAGGTAGACAGGTAGAAGCATTCTGTCCTGTGCATGCACATTTATTTTTAGTGCTATCTTAGGCTACTTAGATTCATTTTATAGCATAGCCCAGTGGTTTGTAACATTTAGATTTTTAAAGATAACTCATAACTAGCCCATATGTAGGTGAGAGTGATGCACATCAATACTCATAACTACATGATATAATTAACTTCATGCTATTCCCATACTATCCCCATACTATCTTTAAGTGCAGATGGTAAAGCTATATCATAGAATCTGAGAATCTTAAAGCTGAAAAAACACACAAGGGCCATCTGGTGTAAAGATGCCCCCGCAGAAATACATAACTAAGGTGCTCCTGAAAGATGCTCATCCAACCTCTGTTTAAAGACCTCCAAAGCTGGAGAGTCCATCACTCTTTGACAGATTCTTTGACAGTTCTCACAGTAAAAAAGTCATTACTAATGTTTAATTGGAATCTCTTTTCTTGTAATTTGGAACCATTGGTTTGTGTTCTAGTTTGTGGAGCAACATAAAATAGGTGTATTCAATCTTCTACAGGGCATCCCTTCAGATATTTAAAGACAGGTATCATGTCACCTCTCAGTCTTCTTCTTTTCTCCCTGCTAAGCATCCCCATTTCCCTCTGTTGTTCATCGTAAGGCTTGGTTTCTAGGTCTTCAATCATCTTGGGCACTCTTCTCTGGACATGTTCCAGCTTTTTGATATCCTTCTGGAACTGTGGTGTCTGGAATAGGACACACTATTCCAGACAAGGTCTGACAAAAGCAGAATAGAATAGGACTACTGCTTCCCTCAATCTGGTCACTATACTTTTGTTGAGGTATAACGCCCAGAATTACATTGGTTTTTTTGACTGCTGCATCTCACTATTGACCCATATTTAGTTTGTAGTCTACTAAGACCAGTAGATTCATAGAATCATAGAGTTGGAAGAGAGACCACAGGGGCCATCCAGTCCAAACCCCCGCCATGCAGGAAAAACCATCAAAGCACTCCCAACAGATGGCCATCCAGCCTCTGCTTGAAAACCTCCAAAGAAGGAAACTCTACCACACTCCAAGGCAGCATATTCCACTGCTGAACATCTCTGACTGTCAGGAAGTTCTTCCTGAGGTTCAGGTGGAATGTCTTTTCTTGTAGTTTGAATCCATTGCTCCTTGTCCTAGTCTCTGGAGCAGCAGAAAACAAGCCCGCTCCCTCCTCGACATGACATCCTTTCAAATATTTAAACATGGCTATCACGTCCCCTCTTAACCTTCTCTTCTGCAGACTAAACATACCCAGCTCTCTTAGCCACTCCTCATGGGGCATAGCTTCCAGACCCTTCACCATATTGGTCACCCTCCTCTGGACACACTCCAGCTTGTCCATATCCTTCTTGAAATGAGGTGCCCAGAACTGGACACAGTATTCCAGATGAGGTCTAACCAAAGCAGAATAGAGTGGTATCATCACCTCTCTTGATCTAGATACCATACTCCTATTGAGGCAACCAAGAATCATGTTCGCTGTCTTGACTGCCACATCACTCTGCTGACTCATATTCAGCTTATGGTCTACTAAGACTCCTAGATTCTTTTCACATCTACTGCTTTCAAGCCAGGTGCCATCGATCACACACTATCAGCCCTAGGAAAAAAAAGTCTGTGGTAGGGTTACCTTAAGATTGCCATAAGTTGGAAACAACTTGAAGACTCAACAACAACAATAATGAGCAATAGGATAAGCAGTGCCCCCAAGTTGCCTTCTCAGACCTCTAATAAGTAATGATAATTGATTATTTTTTATACACCACAACAGCTAATGGAACAGATTACTTTTTATGTTTCTTTCCAGCTCTGCACTACATGGAGGTCTTTGCCCTCTTACATCACTGTGGGGCCTTTAACAAACCATTCAATGATTCCAGGGGAAAAAACGAGTGAAACTCTTTGTCTTTAGCAGAGACTAGCAGGGCAGGAATGATGCGTGTCTGTTTTATATGGATTTTTTTTTAATATGCAAAGTGACACACACAGAAAGATCAAATTTTCAAAAAATCCACAAAACCTAAATCCACAACTGGAAGCTAGTCAGACATTGTTGACAAGAAGGACGTTTAATAGTGGATATCTCCAGTGAACTGAGCAGAGGAGTGGAAATAATGTTTCCTCTTTGTATCCTGACAGGCAATTTGATCCTTGGCGTGAATGATAAGAAATGAAAGTCTATGAACTTTATCCTGAAATTTAATTGTAGTTGGCTGGTGTTTATAACCTGTTTGTCCAGATTCTAGGCAGTTGGACAAGAGGCAGAAATAATTTGAGAGGGAAGATATTTCTTTCTTATTCCTTCTTTGCATATGCAGTACATGCATTCACAAAATTTTTGATTGCAACTGGGGCAGTTTCAAGCTACAAACTTTATTGTCCATTGACCACAACTCATTAATGTCAAGAACTGATAGACCCAATTAATTCATGAGAGCAGGCTGTACTGAAACAGAAGAAAACCTAAAGTGTTTCTAGTTTAAGTATGTCTTTCAAAAAGGGCAGATCTAATGATTAAACTTTTTAACTTGTAATAATAAAGGAGACGGAGGAACTGAACTCCTATTATGTATAGCCTGGAGAAAAGATTTCAGAAATGGTCCACCGTTTACCACATTCCCTTGTCTTCTCTTTGACTTGGATATCATGTCCTGTCCCCTTCCAAGGTGTCAATGCCAGTGATGGACTGGAGGCATTTCAGAAGACTCTGTCTACTGTTTTGCAGAGTATTCCACACTAAACAACTATGTGATAGGCCATAGACACTGGAGGTCATGGTATCAAAATGGACAAAAGGCTGGAACAATCACATTTTCACCTTGAGGAAAGAAGATGCTACCCATAAAGAGCATGACACTAGAAGAAGCTATCTGAATGCTGCCAGTGCACCTTCATTTTGCTACTCTTGCTGCTTCCATGACCAGAATAAGAATCTTTTCTATATTTATATTATGCCTAATGTTAAAGAGAGTTCATGTCCATCATTTCTAGTGACCACAAGCCTGACAGGTAAGCTAAGGCTTAAAAGATGGTGGTCATTTAAGGCTTGGCTAAGGATAAACCTGCCTGTGGTACTTCAGGTGATGTGACATTGGCCATTTCCACCCTACACTGTTATAGTGCTATTATTCCACTTTCAACATCTTGTGGAATTCTGAGGTTTATAGTTTCCTGAGGCCAAAGAGCTCTCTGGCTGGGAATTCCAAATGCCCGTCCCTAAACTGCAAAGCCCAGGATTCCATAGGATGTTGAAAGTGGAATAGTAGCACTAGAACAGTATAGTGTGGAAAGACCTTAAGTTAATAATATTTGAATAGGATAAGGGAGCAAGAAATATGTTAGAACTTTCTAGCACAAATGTCATACCTCATGACCAAACAATCAAGGCTTAATTATAGTTATTTTCTCTACCTTGAGGCTTCTCAGGCAGGCAGAATTGCATTCCACTTAAGCCGTGCATAACACTTCAAGTGAGCATTAAAAAAAAAGACACCAAATACTCTAAACAAAGTTCATTTACTAAAAAAATACAAGGAAGAAAAAAAAACTCAAACATGTCTTTTCATTGTTTCATTGATGTGATTTCTCCCTCTGTGCCAAAAAGACAGAGAGCCAGTGTGGTGTGATGGTTTGAGTGTTAGACTATGGCACTGGAGACCGGGATTTGGATCTCTGCTCAACCATGGAAGCCCACTGGCAAGTCACACTCTCTCAGCCTCAGAGGAATACAAAAACAACCTCCCTCTGAACAAACTTTGCCAAGAAAACTCTGTGATAGGTTCACCTTAGGACTGCAATAACTTAGAAATGACTTGGAGGCACACAACTACCTAAAAAGTCATAGAAGATTCCAGTAGCACCTCTAGGACTAAATAGTTTATTCTAGCATATACGTTTGTGGATTCCAGTCCACTGCATCAGAGACAGTGAACTAGCATCCACAAAAGTTTATATTAGAATAAACTATTTTGTCTCAAAGGTGTTACTGGCTTTTTATGCTAAAACAGGCTAACATGGCTATCTCTTGAATCTCTCTGTCCTAAGTATAATAATAACAGAGGTAAGTGAAGATGAATTAAATAATTTTTCCCCTCCAGTCTGAACAAAGCAGGCAGGGTGGGGGAGAATTGAAGTGGAAGATGGCATGATTCAGCAATGCTGGGTGAAAGCTTGAGGAAATTTGGCCAAGTAAATCTGAATTTTGAGGGGTATTGATAATAGGGGCTAGCCAATTTATATACTTTTAATCACTTTGTAGTTTCAGCTTGCATGCTTTTGGTTTTAAGTTCTTCAGAAACAGGACTATATTGTAATATGTAATATGGTTGCTACCCATTCCCAGCCAAGAAACATAATGAGCTACAATAAACAGCTCTGTCTAAGAAATCCCACAAAACACAAGCACAGATACAAAGAAACCCTATACTTGTCTCTGTTGAGGAATATATGAGAGGACTCCTTCAGATCAATAGTAGTAGCACTAGTCAAAGTGACCCAGGGACTGGCACTGATATGCTTCCTATTGACTGTGAGCCCCTGATGGTTTTCCAGGAAAGAAAGACACAGTGCTGTCAATGCATGATTTTGCTCAAGGCAGCTAGTTTCAAGCATGCAGGGATGCCTGTGGTTCCTGCTGAATAAGGCTACTATTATAGTAGAGATGGCCCAAAGCCACCAGCCTTGCCCCTGATTATAACATTTGGAATAGGGATTATCATTCAGTGTGCATTTTGTTTGACTCAACAGCTTGGGTACTTAGAATACCTGAAGTGTGCCATAGTAGTAGCAACTGTGCAGCCCAGCTTACTGTAACTGAGGTGGACAGCCCTGGTTGTGACCTTCCAGTCTGAAGGACTGCTGTGTCCACTTTAATGTTGCCCTCCTCCTTCCTAGAAACACTATCCTCCTTGTCTCAGTGTGGCACAAACGTGCACAATCAGGGTTAACTTAAAAATCTGAACTAAACTCCAAGCCACACGGCTGGAAGTCTTCCCAGACAACTCACCACGACAGCAAAGAGTTATGTGAGGCAAATTGACCAAAAGGGGGGCAAAAAGAAAAAAAAAAAGAACAGGATGGATCTCTTACAGAATAGAGAATCTAAGGAAACTCTGTTCACTTCTACTTCTGCAGGAGATAATCCTCCCAAAGGAATTTGCCCTCCTGTGAAAAAATCCTCGGTGAGTATTTGGTATTTTGCTTCTTTTTAGCTTTCCTGGAAAAATTCTTGAGAGCTGTGGCTGTTCCCTCCCTCCTTGTTGTGTTTTGGGCTCGGACAAACAGTGTTCCTTGCCTAGGGTTGGTGTTAGCATTAGAAGTTCAGAATGAGTTTCTGTCTAACTTGCCCCTTTAATGGACTAAAAAGGCAGATCAGGCAAGAGAAGGGGAAAAAAGCTGAACTAAAGCTTTTGGAGGGGAAGTTGCCATGGTAGTTCTTGTTTTTTGTCTGGAAAATTTACTTCCAAGAATGTTCTCTTTTGGAAGTAAGGAGGAACTGTAGATTGAGGGGGGGAGGCAGCAAGCACTCACCTTTGCTTGGTATATTTGAAACGAGAGAGGCAGCTCCCACATTCAGCACACAACACATTTTCTCGTTTGGCACATTCATGCTGTCACTCACTCCTGATTTCCCCTTCTCTTGTTATGTTTCAGCAGCCTAATTCATTGGGGTGATGGGTGAAGGAATTATTTCTATAGTCAAATTATTGAGAGTCGGAACTCTTGGTCAGCTACTCGAAATTTCTAGAAATCTATCTGGTCATCCTGATCTGTCTTCTGCTCAGCTCTGTATTGGGTTGCTAAGATGTTTTGGCACATGGTTTTGAGAGCCAGCAGGTGTAGTGGGTGAGCACTGGGCTCTGGAGACCAGGTTTTCCCCCCCGCTTGGCCATGGAAACCAACTGGCTGACCTTGGACACATCACACACTCTCAGCCCCAGAAAACCCTGTGATAGGGTCGTCTTAGGGTCACCATAAGTCAGAAACAAGTTGAAGGCACACAACCACCACCACAACAACAACAATCCTGATCTATCTTCTGCAGAGCCCTGTGTTGGGCTGCTAAATGAACATTGGATTGCAATGTTTTGAGTTACATTGGTGGCAGCCCTGGTGCAGCACCAGGAATGTGACTTATTATGCCCGTTAGGTTGGACAGGAAGTTCATTTACAGGTTGCTGCAAAGAGTAAAGAGAAATTCAGAGCCAGCCAAAGTCAGTTTGCTGCCTGAAGCAGAGCAACAACAGTACTTTGCACAAATCTAAGTAAAAGTACATACAATACTTGCAACCAGCTAAGTTATTTTGGCGTGTGAGGCACAAAGTCTCACCAACATGCCTTTTCCTCTCTGACAGCATATACTAACCAATCACATTTTTAAGTTTGGGGGCGTGAACCTTCATGAAACCCCAAATCTGCTGTTGGGGTGGTCTCACTATGTCTAATAGTAGGACTGAGCTGGTATACCTGCTATGATAAGAGTATTCCCTACTTGAAAAGAAAAGAAATTAAGAGATTTTTTTAAAAAGAAATTAAAAGAAAAGAAATTTGCAGTCAAGCTCCAGCCAGGGAATTATGTATTCCTCAAAGACCAAGATAAAACAGATAAATGAATACACTTGTATAAGGCAAATGGTGCATAAAGGCAGGATGCAAGGAAGAAGGCAGGGTAACTTTGCTGGCATCCATTCTTTTTTATCAGCAGCTCATACCATAAAGGCGCTAGATCCCATCTGATCTTGAAAGCTAAGCAGGGTCAGCCCTGGTTAGTGCTTGGATGGAAGACGATCAAGGAATACCAAGTGCTACAGGTTGTATTTCAGAGGAAGGAACTGGCGAAACCACCTCTGAGTATTCCTCGCCTAAGAAAATCCCATGAAATTAATGGCATCACCATTAAGTTGACAGGTGACTTGAAGACACATACACACATACATGTCCTCAGGCCATGGACCAGCCTGTAGCTTTTATCTAAAATGTCCATTGACTGAATGCATGTTTGAGATCATTTAGTTTCCATGCTAGCTTTTAATAACAATGACAACAATTTCAGTAACTTTTAAATAGTAACTTGATACTTTCTATTTTTCAAAAAAATCAGAAGGCACACAATATTCTAAGTTATTATGTAGGCAAACAAGCTTTGTTTGTCATCACCCATAGTCCTGAGGGAATAAGGGTCCTTGACCAAGGACCTTTCTGCACTACACTGTTATAGTGCTATTATTCCACTTTCAACATCCTGCAGAATCCTGGGGTTTGCAGTTTAGGGAGGGGCATTTAGAATCCTCAGCCAGAGAACTCTTTGGCTTCAGTAAACTACAAACCCCAGAATTCCGCAGGATGTTGAAAGTGGAATAATAGTACTGTAACAGTGTAAGGTGGAAAGGCCTCAGGTTCCATGCTGCACTTGCGATATGGCAGTGGATATATTGGCGGGGGCTAGGCAAAGAAATTCCCTTCCCTGGTTGGAAAAAAAAACTCTATGGTTTGATGGGCAAGGAAGATAATCCTATAAGTGATGCATTTCCACGAAGGATGATGACTTGTGCAACAAGTGGGAAAACACAAGGACTGTAAGTAAAAATGATCACCTAGAAAAACTCTCTTGTTTAATATTTGATCAGAGGACACCATTTCTACGCAGGTTTATCATTTGTGCAGATTCATGGACTAATGAAAGAATGCATTAAGTTCACTATCTGTGCAATTTCTTAGACTCATGGTAGAATATTCTCTAAAAATGACTCATAAAATGTATGCATTGTTTCTCATAAGGCCACATCTATGGTCTGCTTTAGGAGACTATGAACTAAAAACAGTTACACTGTAGCAAGCTTTTTTTAAAACAAAAAAATTTTCCTTGCATACCACATTTGTTTGGGCCATGACAGGGTGATCCTTTTTTCCCTTCAGAACTTTTTCTTACAAGTAGTAAGGAAGTGAAATTACAACTTCCTATGGCATTCATCTGGCGTATGTGTACCTGTGGCACGTCAGCACATGCAGTTGACATTTGAAAACCATTTTCATTTCGAAAGAACATAGTTGTTCACTGTGTAATGGTTAAAATCTAATGCATTTATACTTGAGAAGTGTTTGAATTCTCTCATACATTTTTGACATTGTCTACACATTTTGTGCCCTCATTTCTGGATTTTTTGAGTGTTCACTTTGTCCAACCGAACAGAGATATCCTGTCAAAACCCAGGTATGCCAGATGGGAGGATGGGAAGATGCAGTCTGTCTTCTCCACCACATGTAGAGAGAAAAGGAGGAAGACAATACCATTAACTCATCAGGACCTTGAGTGTTGACTGTTATAGATTAAAAAGCTATTTGAAAGCATGTATTGTGGATTATTAGAAGTGTTTCTCACCTACTAGAATCAGAACTTCCAGGTGTATGTTTAATGTGCAAACACAGAAAAGGAAATTGGGTTGGGGGACAATGGTGAAGTACTGCTTCTTTGCTGAAAATCATGTTATCCTAGATGTATTTGCAAGAAGAACTAGTAACAGCATTCTGAAGTACTGGTGCTGACATGTGTGATTCCACCTGATCTAGTGAATACCACTCTTGATTAGGAGCAATTTATTCAAATATTCATCTCCAGTCTCATTAATGATTTTCAGTTCTATTCTTGTCCTTTCAAAATTCCACTACCATCCTGAAATATATGGTTATTGCATTGGATATGAATCTAAAGAGGTTGTTTTCTCTTTCTCTGCTGGTTTTAATGTCTGTTGATCTGTTAAGATGAACAACACAGGCAGCAATGTTAGGCAAACAGGATTCGAAAAGCATTGTTGTTGTTCACTGAATAACAGAGAAAGTTTGAATGAACCCAAACAGATTCCAAATACAGGCTTATGCCTGAGTGCAAGAATGGCATGTAGTTTAGTGTACAAACTAATATTACATTTAAGCCATTAAGTGATATAACACTTATTCAGTCAACCAGTACTCATGTAGATTCATCCAAATTATTAACAGTGCAATAGCATGCACCTGATATTTGAACACTCTTGATAAGAGAACACAAATGCCATTTGTACCTGTTCTGGTGAACAGATATGAGAGAGATTGGGAATATAGCACCTGGTTTCAGCTTGTACTGATGAATGTTAAACATTAGTATCTATACTGTAGAGAGTTGTCATGGGAAAGAAAGTCATTTGGGCCATTTCCACACTACACTGTTACCACTTTCAACATCCAGTGGAATTCTGGGGTTTGTAGTTTACTGAGGCCAAAGAGCTCCCTGGCTGAGAATTTGAAATGCCTCTCAAACTACAAACCCCAGAATTCCATAGGATGTTGAAAGTGGAATGATAGCAGTGTAGTGTGCACATGGCTTTGGTTTACGCTTGAATGTGAACTTGTCTAATTTGCACTTCCAAATTCAATATGCAAAATGAAATGCAATTAGTACTTTCATATTCACACTTTCCTGCATTTTGTTATATAGGTTTCCATTCAAAAAAGCATATAAAAATGCATTTTAGTAGGAAAATATCTATCTAAAGTCTGTATGTTAGGAAAACATGAATACAAAAACATGCATATTAGGAAAAATACACATGAAAATGTATGTATTTTTGCACAGACTTTCCCAATGATGTGGAAATCGAATATTTGGCCTCTTGGCCGCCTGAATTTGCCTACCCCTGCTGTAATGGGTTAATCAGTGCTCCTCCAGGAATATTTTCCTGCCAAGGACCATTAAAGCATACATTAAAGAAATGCAACACTAATTACAGGTTTCAAATTTGTGGTGCATAATTACAGCTTGCAGATTTGCCGAGTGGTGGCTGATGCGCACCTAAACAGTGCATTGCTCTCAAACTCATGTCAGCAACACTGAGTGTATTGTTTTCACTGTTTAAAGCGGGCTTGTCATTCGCTGTAGGTTATGCTTCCTCTTTATGTCCTGGGATAACACCACAAAAATGATGCAACAGTATTCTGGGGAAAATGCCAGCTGGTATTGTTTCCTTGTTGTACAGTGAAGCCTCACAAAAGTTGAGGACAAAAGTAAGGGCTTGGCTCTAGAAGCAACAGTACTGTCACTTTGCTTTTGGGCATGCAGTAATCCTTTTGGGCTTGATATCTGGAGATCCTACTGACAGTGAAATCATTATGTTTCTTTTTCCTTTCATTTATTTCTTTTTTTCACAGCATTCTCTGCACACTAGCAGATGGATGGGGTGTACACGTGTTGCGATTTGTTTCTTGGTTAGAATGGATAAGTCAGTGAAACAAAAAGAACATTCTAGTAATCTATTGATGTTCATCCAGATTCAGTAAATCTCTCCTGTTGGACAACCTCCCCTCCTTTTTTTATTTTCTCAACAACAGTTTCCTCTCACAATAGCTATCATTTTTACGAAGGAGTCATACATCTGCTTGTGGGAAAAACCTTCAGCTCTTCTTTCATACTTTACAATGGATGCTCACTGGAACTTTCTGTTTCAGCCCTGCTCTGTAATGTGCAAACCCGCTTACACTTATTTCTACTGTAGGTACAAAATTGCATCCAAAAGCTACACACACACACGCACACACACACACACACAGAGAGAGAGAGAGAGAGAGAGAGAGTCTTCATCTGAGATCAATCCACTATGTTGATATCATTTTTTGTGACAAACCTTTATTATAAGCTTTGTGTTTTCCTTGAATACCATCTGCAGGGATACTTGTGTCTTCCATCTTGCAACTAGGTATATATCTTTGTTTCTGAGATTCTTGGTTTTATGTGTCCCACAATGCCAATTGTACACATGCTCCAAGAATGCTTTTTTTAAAAATGTGACACTCCCTCTTTCTGCTTTGCCTTTTTAGAAAATATGTGGTACCAATTATCCTCTCAGCATCGCCTTCATTGTGGTGAATGAATTTTGCGAACGTTTCTCTTACTATGGCATGAGAGGTATGTGTGTATCTTTAATATTTCTGCTCAGTTTTTGTACAAAATACTTGATTCCCTTTGCAATTTGTTTTGTCTTATGACAGATTGAGGGTAGTGTAGTTGGAGAAGGAGGAATTAAAGATGGGAATTACTTGAAATGACGTCATGTCTGATTTCTTGCCTTCAAATCTTGAATCATGGTCTCATACAACTCACTTGTCTTTGATAGTCGTATATGCTAATATGGTAAACTGAAAGCTTGTAAACAGGGCATCTAAACACCCTGTTACTTCAGTCTGAGGACAGTGATAGAAGCAGAACTCAAAATCTTCCAGCAGTCTATAGAGAATGGTTTGGAGAACAAGGAAGAGAAATGAATATGGAAGACAAGGTCTGGTATCCTAGATTGCCATCTTTTCCCCTGTTCTTTTATCAATAACATAATAACCAAAACTTCCAAAAGGGCAACTCATTCACCACTACATTTTCATGCCAGTGAAAGCAGAACCTCTTTCATTTATTTCTCTTCTGCTGATAGTAAAAGCCCAAAGTATGTATCAGGAAGTAAGCTACGTGCAACCTCCCAACAACTATTGTCATGCACTGGGACTCGCCCTCATATACTATGAATGAAACCCATTGTCTTGTTTTTCTTGTGTTCTTATCCTTCAGCGGTCCTGACTTTGTACTTTCTCTACTTCCTCCACTGGGATGAGAATACTTCCACTTCAGTCTACCATGCCTTCTCAAGCTTATGTTATTTTACGCCAGTCCTTGGGGCGTTTATGGCTGACTCTTGGCTGGGAAAATACAAGTAAGAATGAAATAAATTACTCCAAGCAGATGGACTTTGGCTCCCCCTCCCATGTAATAAAATTTTTCTACTGGATAAATACTTATTTATATTTATATTAATATTTATATCCTGTCCTGTAGTCAAAGATCTCAGGGCAGCTTGCAATAAAATCTATTTAAAACAATAAATAGTAACAATAGTTTTAAAGATAAAAAGACACTAAATAGTTTACCAGTGAAAAAAAACCCCAAACATTTTAGAATTGGTTAAAACAATTTTAAACAGTGCAAGCATAAGACATGTGCAGCCTGGATAAAATCAGTTTATGATTTTTTTTAAAAAAAAAAACTTTGACATAGATTCTTGCACATAGTTCCTTTAATTTGCCAATGAATATAAGTGTAACATCTCACAAATCTGAATAAGTGGTAATTTCATGCTATGAGGTTTTGTTTACACTTTGATCAATCTTTCTTTCCATTATGTTTATACAGTATTTTAGGGTTTGCATCATGTACAGCATTAGAAAAAGAGGGGAAAACATGTCGAAAGGGCAATGCTTATTTATTGTATTTATATGCTACCTTTATCCCAGGGCAGGACCCAGGGCGGCCTTTTAGCACAGTAGCAAAGAAGCCAAAGAACTCCTACAAGATTCAGTTCAAAACATGTAATTTTCTACAACAATGCAGCATACTTTGACATATTTAGGTGACAGACATTGTGTGGTCAGCATCCTGTTAGTAACTTACACGGGCGTAAGTGCAGTTTACGTGTGCATACATCTCTGCTGGACAGGGTGCAGAGGACTACTCTCTTGCCCTTCAAACTTGCCTAAAAACTTTCCACACCTGGCAGCTGTCAAGCTCTTGGAAGGGCTCCTGTTACGCCTTCTCCTTCTTACCAGAGGGAAGGGAGGGGAGGTGATACAGACGGCATGGCTGCTCTGGTCTCCTGAGGGAAGGAAAACGCTAGTGTACTCCATTTGAGAGCTCAGTCTCATTTCTTCCTCCACAACTGAAATGAAACCAGCAGTTTCTCTGTGGTCTCTCCCTTCTCGACCAGTAAGCAACAGCAGCAGAACCCAGGCAGTCGCAGGACACAGAACTTTGTGTGTGTGTGTGCGCGCATGCGCACGTGTGTGTCTGTGTCTGTGTGTAGCTATATGCACTTGTAGGATCTCAGCCTTATACACTGGATGTCATATAGCACCCCACCAAAAATTGAGACAATGAGGTTAAGCATGGTTAATTCCAACTTCAATCCAACAGTGTGCTAGTCAAGTGACCATAGCCGTGTGCACATAAAGTTTCACTCTACTTATAAAGTAGGACTTTATAAATCCAGCTCCACCATTATGTAGAGTGGGAGGCTGTCTCAGATAGGAAGACAGTTGTGAGTCTTGAAGAGCAAAGCTGAGTGTAATTAAAATCCAATTTGTTGTCCTTAGGGGCAATGAAGGATAGTGAAAAACTTAGCCCATTTCCACCCTACACTGTTATAGTGCTCTTATTCCACTTTGAACATCCTCTGGAATCCTGGGGTTTGCAGTTCAGGGAGGGGCCTTTAGGATTCTCAGCCAGAGAACTCTTTGGCCTCAGTAAGCTACAAACCCCAGAATTCCACAGGATGTTGAAAGTGGAATAACAGCAGTGTAACAGTGTAGTACAGAAATGGCCTTAATCCCATTAGGTTCTGTAGATGAGATTGGGGCATGGAAGATGGATAAACCTGCTCATCTTTACAATCCCTCTTCTGTAGAGCTGATTCGGTAGAATTCAGCATCCTTTAAAGGACCCCACAAAATTTCAAAAACCATGTGTTTAAATAAATTGAGGAACTGTATGTGCCATATTACTTGTCTGTGTGTGTCTGTGTGTTTCTTCATCCAGTTAAAGATACATTTTTCCATGATCCTTAACTATCTCTGTTGAAGGTGTCTGTTCAAGTATTGCCATTATATGGTAGTGATAACGTGAAATCTAGTTTGCAAGTCAGGATAAAAGCCAGTGTCTTGTACATATTTGGATCTCAGTTGGTAAGACTAATAGGTGTTGCATTTTAAAAATTAGGTACATTCTAGAAGTTATGAGATTTTAGTATGAGAAAAACAACAAGGGACAAACATCTAATTAGTGTCAAATTATGGAGTTGGTGGGTGGTAATTGCGTCATGTGTTTTGACAATGACTTCTATATTAACTATAAATATCAATGGATATGTAATAAACCTATTATTACAATGATGATAATGCATTTTCTTAAAAGAATAAATAATACTTATGAAATAACATTGAAGCAAAATGGAAATAAAGCAATGGAGTGACAATATTGTGTAACACACAGTGTTTAGTGGAGCCAGAGTTCATAAGGTTGAAACTCCAGGACTTTTCGAAGAGAAAGAATGACAATGTCCTTTTCCTGAAAGGTTCCCTGTTCCCTCAGAGCTTAGGAGCAATCTCTACAGTAGCTGGGGGCTGCAGATTTTAAGGCGTTCCCAGTGTAAAACGAAGTATTTTGGAGAATTGTTTGGTCTCGAATGGAGAAAAGTGATCTCTTAGCAAAACATAATGCATGCTCCAGATGACATGAAAACTTCTAGAAATAATCTGTTGGTTTTGAACAATACATCTGCCTCCATTTTCAGGCTGTCCTTGAGGGCAGGGCTACAGAGACAGTGAGGATGAGTGCCTGAAGTTCAAAATTCATCACTACACCACAGTGGTGGCTTCCATGTCCGTGGTCAATCTGCTCTGTGTTTTAGTTTGAGCTCTAAAGGTGCTACCAGGATAATTCTCCAGACGGCTTCAGACTTTGGGTAGTCCCTTTAAAGTCTGGTCTACAATGCAGAGCATATTCACTCTCTCTATTAACATGGAAGCTGCCCACCATCCCTACTCATAGCATTCCTAGCTTTCTGATTATAAAACAGTTATACAGGCTTCCTCTATTTATCTGGCAGGTTATGGACTGAGGCACTGTGAGAAAACAGAATTGGTTGAAAAGCGGAATCCATGTACTATATTGTAGTGAGCATGAAAAACATACAGAGGCTCACTTGGTAAGAACTGTAGTTCAAATTATCTAGAAGGCCAAAGGTTCCACACTCCATGTTTAAGGAGGACTAATGTTCCCAGGTTTTCAAAACAGCAGTAAGGGACAGCCAAAATTAAGGACATGCAGAGTTGACAATCAGTCTTCTTTGGGTATCACCACTATATTTGCTTCTCCCCATGACTGTGGCCTCCCATATTTCTCTACTTCTTGCAAAGTTGCCTGATATGGATGGATTATTTCTTTTACAAATCTTTTGTAATAGAGTGCAGTAAATCCATCTGGCTCTGGTGCCTTGTCCATTTTCAAATCCCTTATTACCTCTTCTATTTCAGTTAATGTTATTGGTTTATTTACCTGTTCCTGTTCCTCTGATGATATTTATCTTAATCTTGTTAAGAAATCCCTTCCATTTTCCTTCTGTTTGATATTGAAGATTTTTTCCTTAAAATGATTGTTCAAAGTATTCTTTAAATTTTTGTTTTATTTTTTCATGTTGTATAATTCTTTTTTTTCATTTTTCAATTCAGCTATTATGTTTCTTTCTCCCTTCTTCTTTAGCTTATACGCTAGCCATTTCCCAATCTTATTTGCCTGTTCAAACTGAGTTAATTTCAACTGTTTCATCTTCTTCTCTATTTCTTCTTGTGGATTCAGCCTTATCTCTTTTTGTATTTTTTTTATTTCCACTTGTATTGATTTCTTCGTTGGGTTTTCCATGAATTCTTTTTCTTTTTCTTGGAGTTTTGTTACCAGTTCTTGATATTTCTGTCATTTTTCCTTGTTTTGGATCTGTCTTTTTTGGATAAAAAACCTCTCATTACTGCTTTTGATGCATCCCAGACCGTCTTCATCTTCATGTCCTCTTTTACATTTTCTCTAAAATAGTTTTTCAAAGTTTCTTTTGCTTGTTGTACTACCTCTTCATCGTTTAATAAATTATCATTTAATCTCCATTGAAATTGCTTTGTAGTTTCTTGCAATTCCATCTTCATTGGATGATGGTCTGAAATGATCTTTGGCAATATTTCTATCTTCTTTATCTCTGTTAATAGTTGTTTTGAAGCCAATATCAAATCTATTCGTGACCAGGATTGGTGTACTTCAGAAAAATATGTATAGTCTCTTTCATTTGTGTTAAGGGTCCTCCATGCATCCATGACTACTATTTCTTCACACATTTCAAAAAAGGTTCCTGGAAGTTTCCCTCTCTATGCTAGATCTTGTTTGTTCATAGAGGTTTTTCTATCCATTTTTGCATCAATGACTCCATTCAATCTCCCGCTAGTATCCAGTCTTCGTATTCATATTCTGATATTTTTTCTCTCATTTCTTTATAAAATTTTCCTTTATTTTCATTTGGGGCATACATGCCAATCAATAATGTATTCTTTCCATTTTTTTTCAAATTCTACTCCTAATATTCTTCCTTCCTCATCTTCTAATATTTTCTTTGCTGGAATATTCTTATCACCATGTATTACCACTCCCTGTTTTTTCTTTTTATACAATGAGGTGAAACACTGGCCTAATCTGGAATTATATAGATGCTTATCTTGCTTTTTCTTTATATGGGTTTCCAATAATATTGTTATTTGGGGTCTTAATCTCCCTATATGATGAAATATCTGTCTTCTTTTAGCTTGTGAATTTATTCCTCGAACGTTCCAGGTTATTATCTTCATGTTTATTTTACTGTCTTTGCTTTCTTTTCTTCTTTTTCTCTTCCGGTTCTGCCAATTCTACCTCATCCTCAGACGTTGGACTTGAATCTTCTGCCATTGCCATATCCTTTTTTGTTTTCTCCGATGTTGCTTCTGGTTCTTTTGCTTCTGCAGTTGCCGAATTTAAATAATTCTCTTGAAATTCAGTAGCTTGTTGCACAGAGTTTATCCTTCTTCTCCTCCCCTCGAAGAAAAAGGAAAGACCTTCTGGAATCTCCCATCTGTACCTTATTTCTCTTGCTTGTAATTCTCTTGCCAGGAACGCATATTCTCTTCTGCTTCTTATCACACTTGGTGGTACATCCTTAAAAATTTTTATTTCTGTTTCATCCACTATTAATTTTTCTTTATAGTTTTGTTCCAGGATCATATCCCATATTTTTTCTTTAGTAAAGTATACCACTGTATCACGTGGGAGTCCTCGCCTTTTAGCCACTACCGATTCAATTCTATAGGCCTTATAAATCTCATGTTCAAATCTAGCTCTTCTTAGGCCTACATATGGTGCCAAAATATTTGTTACTCTTTGAGTTAAATTTTCCTCTTTCTGCTCCTGGAGCCCTCTCAGTTTCAAACTTCTACTCCGTTGTCTTATTTCCAGTTGCATTATAGTTTCTTTATCTTTTTGCTGCTCTTTCTTCATCTGTTCTACCTGGTCTTCCAGTTTTGGGCTTTTTCCTTGTATGTCTTCTACTTTTTGATCAATTGTTTGTAGCTCTGTTGTCAATTTTTGCAAACTCTGATTCAGGTTTTCAACTTCTTATTTTAAGTCTTGTTTTATTTCTGCTCTAGTTGTTTTATCTCTGTTCTGTTTGCCTTTCTTTCTTCCATCATTTCATTTCTCATTTTTTGAAATTCTTCCAACATTCTATTCATCTCTATTGTCTTTGATCCAGTAGATCCTCTTCTTTCCAAAACTTGTGGTTGGATTTGTGTCTGTGTTGTCTTCTTCTGTCCTGTAGCCATATCTTCCCTCCTCTGTTGTAATATATTTTTTATTCCCCTCTTCCAACCTTAATTTTGCTATAATGTAACTATTACATCATATCAGATCACTTGTAAAACAATATTTGTAATCAAATTCAAAACTTATCAACTCTAAGGCTTACTTATTATACACTATGATTAATGTCTTATCAAAATTATAAGAGGGAAAAAAACAAAGAATACAATTTCTCTATTTTAACATTTATACTTCAACCACCTTTAGCTCATTTTACCAGTTTAACTTTCCCAAATAAAGAATATATATAAGGCTGTATTATCCACCAGTCTTCTTCCCGTTTTTTTTCTCTGCCCTAAGTTTCTAGATCACAAGTCTCTTCCTCTTTTTCAATCCTCCAGTCTTCTTTCAAAATTAATTTTACAAGTCTTATTTTCTTTAGTCTCACCTCTCTTTATTAGGGTAGTCTTTTTAACAGTTCAGTTCTCAGCCTTTTTCTGTCTCTCTCTTTCCAAATTAGAGAAGTCTCTGACGCTTTAACTTCTGATTTCAACAACCCCCCAAATCGCAGTTCCTTCTTTATTACTTCACCTCTCTTCCTGAGGCTAATCCACTTTCAACACCAAGGGTTCAATTACTTCACCTCACTTCCTGAGGCTAATCCATATCAGGTATAAAATAATGTTCTTCGCTTCTCTTCTAGAAGCTAATCCAATTTTCACAACGACATTTGAGGCCTCAAAAAGGCACCATATATTCCTCTCTCTTTCTGTTATGTTTCTGTTCCGTCCTCCTTTATCTTCTGTTTTGTCTGTCTTTCCAACAATGTCCTCAGTCCTCAGTCCTCCCTTCCTCTGCTCTTCTGCTATAATTCAATTAATTATTTTGTCCTTTTAATTTCCACAATATTGTAAAAGTCTTTCCAAGTTCTTCTGTCATTTATTCACAATATAAAAAGGCTTAAAAAATTTAGTTCTGCTTACCAAAGTTCTGAGTCCTGTGCACTCCCACATGTCCGGACCTTCGTACTTTCGTACTTTCACTCCTCCGCACTTATGCACTGCTTTATTTTTCCCGATTCCGCTCCTTCTAATATTCCTTTTCTTTCGATCTTTATTTATACTTGTTGAAGCCTCTTCTTTTTCCCCACCGGCTCACCTGGATCCTCTCTCCTCCTGTTATTTCACTTTAAAAAGGTCGCTTGCTGGCGCTTCTCAGTTCCCCGGCTGCAAAACCACAGCTTGGCTCCGTCTTCTTGTCCTGTTCACGTCAATTCCTCCTCTCCTTCCCCATCGGCACTGGGATGATCTCAGACTCTGTGAGCTGTTCCATTCCCCCCTACCTACTAAGGGGGTACTTTTTTAAGGGGGACTCACAGTCCTCTGGGGGATGTTTCCCCTGCGGATTTGCAACGGTAGCCCAAGCCAGCTGTTCAGGCTACCTACTGCGCCAACATCTTGCCGGAAGTCTCCAGAGTTGACAATCAGAAAGTAGTTATTAACAAGTTTGTGCTCTGTGTAAAGACCAGCTGAAAGTAGTGATTTCAGTTTACTTAGTCACATGTTTCTATATAAAATTAACACATTTTCCACATTCATAAATTATGTGATTCACACATTTCTTTCTGCTCCCATCCCAATTTTTGACATCTTGTTTAGTTTATATAGAAGGAAAGCATTCCGACCCTCAAATAGGTGGCATCTCTTAGACTGAGAGACACTTGGCAACCCTAAAGAGGACCCATCAACACACAACTTAAATGAATGAGAATAACACGTGAACAGCAGCCCTCTTATGTGTAGTCTGTCTGGTTTGTTTAAAGCTTTGGATGTCTAAGAATTTTATTGTGTGTGTACATATATTTGGGCCATTTCCACATGACAATGCTCTTGTCAATGTCAGGCGGCAGCTAAGCAGACACAGAGGCAGGAGCTGAGTTTATGGCTTTAGTAATAAAGAAATTAAGAGATTACGTCACCAAAACAAACATCCAAGTCCCAGGAGCAGCAAACTCAAACAGCAAGGTTTAGCCTGGAACAGAAAGCCCATGCCACAGGACACAGATTCCCGGTTATTAGACGGTTGTCACTCCATGCCCAACTCCAACAGTGTCTGTCTTAAATACACAGTCTTTAGCCCAGCTGGAGCTGATCAAATGTCAGTTGGCCCAGCTCACAGCTGGAGCCCCTCAAGACTTCAGGGCTGATTCATCAGACGCTTCTCCCGCAGCCGCTGAGACCTCCGAACCACCCCCTTTTCCAGCCGCCTCTGGAGGAACGTGGGGGGAGGGTCTGCTGCAAACTCCAGGCTGGAGTCAGAAACACCAGCCTCTGTCGAGTCAGAAGCACTAGCCTCTGCCTCTGGAGCAGAAACATCTGCTGCAGGTACTGGCTCGGGATCCATGCCCGGGACAGCTGTGGGGTCGCTGGCAGACTCCTCCCTAGACTCTGAAGGAGCCCCCTCTCCTGAAGGCCCCTCCAAGGGATCCTCCCCTGGCTGGGAGTCCAAGTCTAAATCGGAGTCCAAGTCTGAATCGGCAGCACGCTCAGCCTGGCTCATGACAGCTCTTCCGCGTCATTGCGCTGCAATTCAAGTCCAGAAGGGAACCTGTCAGCAACATTACCCTCTTCATCTGCTCACTCCCTGTGGAAGGAAGCATGATTGCTCTGCCTCTTCCTTCTGCAGCGCAACCGGGCACTTGCCATTGCTGCACTGAGGAGGGAAGCATCGCAGTTGCTCTTCTGTGGCTTCCACACAATGGTAAGTACAGGAGCACTGCACGATTGGAGGTGCAAAATGGATTTTTTCCATTTTGCAAATACCACATGAGTGCAACGCTTCGCAATGGGATGGCAGCAGGATGGAGACGATGTTGTGCGGAAGCACGGCCTGCTGACCGCTGCCATCCTGTGGCAGAAGTGAGACAGTGACGTTGTGAGGAAAGGGCCTTGATTTTAATTTACTTTAATTTTTTAGATAGCTTAATACATTTTCAGACTGTAAATTATCTTTTACTGTTTCACATTTTAAGTCATTTTAAATTGTTTAAACTGATGTTCACATATGTAGTCCTGAATCGTTGGGCATAGAGCAAGATCTAAGTATTTTTATGTAGTGAATTTTTTTTTTTTTTTTTGGCAGGCAGCCTCACTGAAATCTGTGCAGCCCAGTTCCACTGTTCCTCTTTATTCACACACTTCTGTATCATTGTCTTAAGTGAGTTTTAATTTCACCCACATTTCTCTGATTGCATCCTCATATGTTAGTAGAGAACATAAGCAACCAAACACTGTTCTTACCCATTGCTTAATGTAGGGCACCTTTTTTTTTTTTTAATTAGGAAAGATTTGGATGACCTCTGGGGGTAGCCACAAGAGGAATAAAACACAACCAGCTGCAGCTAGAATCATTGTGTATATCAGCACCAACTCAGCCATTGCCTTTCTCCAACACTTTGAAGAATGATGGGGGAAAGGGAGTTACAGTTCTGGTGGAAAACCCGATAACAGAAAAATGTTTGTCCCTTTCCCTATCAGGAAACACAGACACACATTCTGTTTTCAGATTATAAATCATGGCACTGCCATTGGATGATAGTGTTTTCCCACTTTTTCTCTATTCCGCTACAGAACAATCATTTATCTCTCCATTGTTTACGTTATTGGGCACGTGATCAAGTCAGTCGGGGCAATACCGAATTTGGGAAACCAGATTGTCCATGTGTAAGTAATGAAGAAATGGGCCTGCTGCCTTTCGATAACATTATTATTAATTAACTTGTATTAATGTGCGGAGTGCTCAGAAGCACCTTGCAAGAAGCATTGTGTGGCTCTCTGTCAGGCCTTTTGTTCTCTTTGCACAATGGTGTTTTATTCCAACCATGTCTGGACTTTGCACTCTTCAGAATTGCCAAGGATGTAGATTAGAAAATCCCTCATTCTTGATTCTCTTTCTCAAGGTCCAGCGCATCAAACCTCATTCTAGCATAGCCCTGATTCATTTCTGAGGCAACAATGCTGCTTGCTGGACTGATCCCATAGAAGAAAATGAGGTGAACTCCTCTCCAGAACCGGAGATGTGAACCCCCAAACTCATGGGTAGCAGTCATAAGTTTGGTTTAGCCCTAAAAAACAAGCTTGAACCCTTGCTGCTCCAAAACCCAACCACAGTTTAAAGAAATGTTTGTGTTTGGTAATCTCAAAAATGAAATGTGTATACCAGCAAGGATACTCTACTCCAGTCTAAAACATTACAACAACCTTATCATCACAGCATTAGAGCTAGTTGTACTAAATTCCGTCTCCTCTGCACTGTGTCACGTTCTATAGCAGTGGAAAACTGTGGTTCTCCAAATGTTGTTGGATTCAACTTCCCATCAGCACTCATCACCATGACCAGAGATCAGAGACGTTGGAGGTTTCTGTTCAACAACATCTGGAGGGTCATAAACTCCCCATCTGATTTAATGCAGTGTATTAAATGTATGTATATATCAGGTGATCTGGGCGAAATCTGACAGATCCCCTCTTCAGGCTGGCCCTGCAGTTCCAAACTCTTGGGCTCCTGTTACTTACCTTGCCTGCTTCCTCCTTCAAGATCCCTCTCTGGATTGGGTACTTGGGTCTCAAAGTGATCCCTGTATGGAACAGTGAATGTGTTGTTCAGTGAGTTCACTGTGTGATAGGCATGGCCAAACCCTTTATCAAACTTAATAGGAACAACCAGGCACAGTTGAAAAAAGAAGAATAAATAAGTTTGTCCTCCCAGCATACTGTTCTATCACTGTTACTATCCCCTATCAGCCTTCTGACAGACAAGTCTCAGTTTTGTATCTTTTCTCCTCCATTGGCCCTCCTTCACAGCATTCCCTGAGCTGTGATTGTTTGGCACCAACTCAGCTTGCCCAACTCTTCCTTTCACACCATCTGAAGTGGTTCTTGCCATAGAGGCAATGAAACTCATTAAGTGATAACTCAAAAAGTGCAGCAAGTTCTAGGGCCCTTTCATACTACATAGTTATAGCACAATGATTCCACTTCAACTGCCATGGCTGCATCCAGTGGAATTCTGTGGTTTGTAGTTTGATCATAGATACCAGAGTAGGTCTCTGGCTAAAATACAAATTCTAGTACTTAATAACACAGCTGAGAGCTGCAAAATCCATTGTACTGCTACTGATCAATGTGGTGGTTTTAACACAGAGGACAATTCTCTTATTGATACTTTGAATACTTTAAATACTTTGAACAGTTGTTGATGGATAATGTCAGTTTCCCTAGACCTAACACTATGATTCATGCATTGCAGTAATATCTTACAATATGGGGAAAAAGTCATCCGGTCCCTAATCAGAATGGAATAAATTTCAATAAGCTTTCAATCTCATCTTAAGTCTCTTAGTGTTGATCCTCTGTACTCTTCTGACTTGTTTGTTCCAGAGGGAACATGGAGGATCTCACTAAGATACATGTCAGAAGTCTCATTATTTTACTGTTTTCTTGATACAAAATACAAGATGAGGCAAAGCATATCTTGTTTCATAAATCTGTATGGGGTTTTTTTGGCCCACAGCCAATAAAAAAAATGTACACAAAACTATGGGTGGGTGGGTGGGGGTGGGCAGACAGACAGACAGACAGATGGATGTTTAATTGCAGCATACAACATAAAACTATGGGTACATTTGAAAAATATGCATAGCTTAAATAGGTACATTTGAAAAATCTACACAATCATGTCTGGGCAATTGAGAAAATGTGTTTAAATGTCTACATTAGTGAAAATGTGTACAAACAGGTGCCTTTTTAAAAAAAATGTGCAAAAAGTAGACACAAATTTCCATGATGGAGGAAAAAGATAAGGATATGTAAGTCAATATGGAACTGGGGTAGAGTGAGAATGCTGGTGAGATTCTTGCCAATGCCGTGAAAGCTGGACTGGCAGATTTTCCCATTCCTTGCTCTATCATAGCTGCATCACATATCTCTGTATGACCCCTTTTCTTTCAGGAGTGCTGCCAGTGTCTGCATCCCAGACTTAATTATTTTAAAAAGTCATATCTGCTTTCTCCATGTTATTGTAGTAAACCTATGAAACCACCCTGACTCACCAAAAATTCTATTTTATGCAATGATGTTGGATGTCACATTGTTTCATTTACCACCATACTGGCCAGAAAACTTTTGGTGGTTTAAAGATTTAATAAATAAATAAGCCAAAATAACAAAAATAAAAGTAAAGCAGCAACTGCATGAATCCAAATTCCATGTAAGAGACAACCCCAGCTAATCACTTTGAACAGCTCAGCTCTCAAAAGCTTGCCTAAATAAATAAGATTTGCAAAGCTACCTAAATCTCATTAAAGAAGCACATAAGCAGCCTTCTTTTGGCAGCCCATTCCAAATTTTTATTCCAGAATGTATAATGGGATTTTTTCTGGATGTCTGAATCACTCCTGAGGTCTCATTCATACTTGATGCTAGTGGCATGGGAGCAACTGCCTGGTGGCAGAGTATCCCAAAATAGTGTGTGAACACAACTACATTTCTCAAACTTTGAACACCTGAGGCACTCTTTTCCTAGGATTAAAATTAAATTTTGATCAATTGTCTTCCCTGAATAAAACTCGAAGGCACATTATAATATGAAGATTTTTCGACATTGCCTCCAGATTCCAGAACTATCTATAGATGCTGTCTGTGAAATTATGTTGTAGCCAGTGGGGGTGGATGGCTTCCATGATAGTGGGGTGGTGAAGCTACTCTGGGCTTTAGTTGGAACTTTAGAAGAGCTATCCAAGGTATTGCATGCTATCCCCAAGATGGCTCCTTTATAGTTTGGAGTAAAACCCAGAGCAGTTAATCCCACCGACACAGTAGTCCATAGCTGTAAGTGGTTGTAGCCTAGCAAGTAGAGCTTCTGAACATTCACATTAATGCAGTGATAACAGGCCTGGTATCAGTATCCATTATACAGGGGCATTTGTTGGAAGTCCACATGCCAAGGACTGATTTCTTTCCCCCTAAACACATATTCTTTTTCACCTGGGCCCGCTACTCAGCCAGTAGTTTTCCCTTGCATAATTGACAGGGCTTACCTGGTGATGTAGTGGACTTGAGGATCAAGAGGCTAGCTGATCAGCTGACCTTTAAAACCCACTAGCCCTGGGAAAGCCTGTTCAATCAATGATTGCATGATAGAGAAGACTGATAATTATCCTATTCCCCTGGCATGCCAGATGGTAGTTCTGGGTAGCTACCAGTCATCCTCCATGCATTGTTAGTTGGTGGGCTTTCCTGGTAGAGCTGGTAGCGTTGTAGCAGGAAGGAAGCCAGGGTCTGGCTTCAGTCTTGGCCCATTGCAGTAACACCAAGTCAGCAAGGAAAGGAGAGAGTGAAGCTGTAATCTACAACAGTGCAGGAGACTGAAACGGTAGTGGGTGCTTGGAAGGAGGGTGAGTGGTGAGGTACATACATATCACTGCCCCCCTGGCAAGTCGGCCCAGAGCTCCTCAAACCTCAGGTGGTAATGCTTCTGCGCTACTCCTGCATTTGTAAGCTATCCCTGAGGCTGCCTCAGGGAATTCTAGTGGATCTTCAGTGTAATAGCAATGCCTACAAAATTGCAGAGATGCAGTACAGTTTGGGTCTTTTCCAAACGACATGCAGCAGTACATTCTTCCAGCATGCTGGCTTGATCCCCACCCACCCACTAGCAAACTTCAGGCTTTCTGATGGCCTCTTTTTGGGCAAAGCACTGAAATCCAAACTTTCATAGACTGGCTACTCACGTCTATTGGAGCTTTTACCCCCTCCAGTGGGTGACAATTGGTTGAAAACTGTAAAGGACTCAAGCAAATTGGCCTCAGGCAGGTAATACACTCAACTGCCTCCTGCAGCAGTCATGTGTCCTCCTGCAACAAGAAAGTGGGTATCACAGAACTAGCACTAAGTGTGAATGAGCCTCATCACACACATGCTTCAGGGTATTCTGATGTGCAATGTCATTAAGGGGACTCTGCTATTTCACTTCCTTCCAATCCTTCTCTGGTGCTGAGGTTTTCATCCCTGTTTGAAGGGTTCTCTCAATGACGGGCCTGACTCTGATTGCTCTTGGAACGGGAGGTATCAAACCCTGTGTGGCAGCATTCGGTGGAGACCAATTTGAAGAGGAACATGTAAGATTTTTGTTTGTTTTTTCATGTCTGTATCACTTCTTAATACTTTTATTCTCAGGGTTTTCTGTGCATCTCCAGTCAAGCCCAATTAAATGTGGCAGTAGAGAAGGACTAGCAATGAAGTCCTGGGGTAGAGAAGGACTAGCAACGAAGTTCCTATATCAGAGATGGGAATAATGTAGTTCTCCAGATGGACTGCAACCAGTCTCATTGGTGAGGCATCATGGAAATCATGGACCAATCACAGCTGGAGGGGAAGTGTCAGATTATTTCAGAGAGAGGGCAGACCAGTGTGTCACTACTGAAGGACAGCTTTATTTAACTAAGGAACAGTCTAGAATAAACTGCTTTAAGCTGGACACAGTGCAAGCAATGCTACAAGTAAGGTCCCCATCACACTGCCCCTTCTCAGCCGCTTTTAACCCTTTTACAATAGACTATATCCAATTAATAATAGTCTTAAAAGCAAATTGGTTTCCTGCCAACCTGACCTCACTGAGTAATTACTTGGCTGTCTTCTGGTTTCTCTGGCTGGAGTACAATGGGTAGATCTGCTGATGGATTCAGATGGATGAATGGATTTCCTTCATGTGGTTGTTTGGTCTTGTCAGTAAACGTAAAAGATTTGAAAATATGGTCAGCTTCTGTTCCCATACACAAATGAGCTTCTCCAGTCTCTATTCTGAACTTCTCTAGTGTGTCACTACTGACAGCGTACTCTTTATGTAATTTTGTAACTATGCAGAAACAAGCAAATCTTTCCTTCAAGTCAAACCATTTCTCGAGGTCTGTTGAAGCTGAAGGTTTCTGGGGCTGAAAACTATGCCATGGCAAGCAGTTCTTTCAATGTGTAGGTTAAACACAGTTCCCAGTTGCAAAAAGAAGGTGATTCAACAAGGTTCCATTTGACTGTCTTAAAAGAATTCTTCGCTTGTATGATCCCAAGATTTTATGTGAGAATTTTAAGAAAGCAAGTGCCAACTTAATGTCCGTCAGATCTCACAGATCAGAACAAGGGCAAAGATTTAACACCGTTGGTCGTTCTTCATTTATTCTGAATTTATTCAGAAGTAAACAGGAGTAACAAGAGTTCCAGACCTTTGTGGGCTATCCACTCACTCCCACTTTAATCCAGGGTGAGTTTCACCAGCCAGAGATCCTTCTGGATGGCACTAACTGTGGCCCTTTTCACATGTGGGGTGGGAAGCGATGTAGAGCGACCTCTCATAGAGGTCGTCTACACAGTAGAGTGGACTGGCGTGGACTACTTTTCGCAGTTTCACACCAGAATCCACTCAGGAGTGGCTGGAACTAGCTGGGCTGCGTGTTTTTAAAAAACCTCTTTTTAGAGGTTTTTAAAAAGCACGGAGCGCGCAGCCCCGTGCCGCTCCATCGCCCGGCCCTAAAGGGGATCTGCAGGCGCGTGCAAGTGCGTGCCTGCAGATCTGCCGGGGGCGGGCTTCCGGCCGGCAAGCTTCTCCGTTTGGTGGAGAGCCTCCACCAACCGGAAGCTGCCATCTGCGACGCCGGAGGAGTGTGGAGCAGCGAGCTCGCGCTGCTCCACGCGGCGACGGACTTACCCGGCTGGAGGTAAGCTCCATTTTTGGGCGTTTTCGCCCGTTTCCCTCCCGACATGTGAAAAGGGCCTGTGAAAGCTCTCCTCACTGCAGCGAGTCAGCAGGCAACGTCAGTCCTCTATCCTGCTCTGAAGTCCCCCCAAGCTTCTTTTTTTTAATGGATATCTGCAAACCTCAAGCTGAGCATACTGATATATCATTTTTGTTTCTTGTTGGTTTAATTTTGGCTTGATTTCAGTCAGCACTCACCACTTGAGTCTGCTTTCAAAAGGAATGATTGGAAAATTAATGAGGTTTCAAATAAAAATCACACACAAAATTGGCCAGCAGAAGCCTCTCTTGCATGAAACTTCATGCTTATTTTCATAATTCCTCTTTCTTACTCACCAGGCCAGAGATCCTTTCTCCCATCTCCAGATCTTTCCTCTTGCTTCTGTTATACTTGCAGATTTTTGCAATCTCAGTTAGAAATGCTGTCTCAAGGAATGGCAAGGTATCTTTTTTTAGGAAGTGGTCAACAACTGGGAGATTTTTCACATTTTGTGACTTTTTGCAGAAATATTGTTCGCACATAAATATGGGGCAGAGGGAGATTGCACAGAAAAATCATGTTTTGCACCAAAACCTCTTTTTTGGGTGAAAAAAAATGTGCAAATGAAATGTTTGCACAAAAATTTCGAAGTGTAAGAAAACCATAAAAAATGTTCAGTTTTGCCCACTGGGAAGAAAACTATTGAAATTTTCTGTTCTTGTATGCAAAGATGAACTGAGCGAAGATTTACATCCCTAGTCTTTATACTGGTGTATCCTCTGTGTAAAGCATAGGGACTTGCCCCTACTATACATGGGAAGATGGGTTATTACCATAAAGGTGTGTTCATGCCTTTTTTTTTTTTTGAAAAAAAAATCACCAAGAGATCAAAGAGTGAGAAATGTGACCTATTATATTTCTAGCATCTTATGGCTTTAGCATTTTGTAGTTTTCCTGTAAGGTCTCCCATCTGAGGATTAAATCTTCACTTGACTTAAATATAAAAACCAAGCAGATAGAAATACACAATAGTATACCTTCAGGATATTGGAAATCCCTATCACAACTGCAGTACTTCTTTATTAAAAATCAGGAGGGCAATACTTTGGCTGTTGATTTGACACAAGATTGTATATCTCTGCCCTGAAGTTTGCTTCTTCACCCATGTCTAGAAAACAATATCCAAGCATGCAAAAGAATAGATTGAGAGAGTTTTTTGTTAAGCTGAGAGCCAACAAGATATGTCTCACCCAAATGATGTAATTCAGTGAGACTCTCTTCCATCCCCCAAAATAAGACTTTTTTTTTTTAAAAAGAGAGAAATATTAATGGAGAAATTAAGAAGCTCCTATCACTTATCATACAGGAGCAGCTCCTGGTGGTTCTGTCATTCCCACAAGTACACCGTTTATGAATAATAATAATTAGTAGTATTTTGCAATCATGCTTTAATTAACAGCTAATTAGGATGTGATTGTAATAATGAGATCAGACATAGCACATGTTTTCAAAATGATTTACAAATTTCCTCTGAATTAATCATTACACTTTTGTCTGCAGGGTTAAAAATTACCTTCCTGGGTTAGGCAGATCCCTGCTGCTTGCTAAAGGATAATGGCTAACGAAGCTGGACAACCTTTGAAATATTCAACCAAAAATTTCATACTCTGAATGAAACAAACAGCATTCATTCTTTTCTAAGGATTGGCATCATACATACTAAACCCAAACAAAGTATTTTAAGTCTTTTTGAAGACTTATTCTCAAGTGTCAAACTGCGTAACAGCAGACATAGCAGTGCACACATGTTTTCTGTCTTTTATCCTACCCTGCAATCAGTCAATCAGTCAAGCAATCCATCCATCCATCAATCAATCAATCAATCAATCAATCAATCAGGGTGTGCATCTGGTATCCTGCAGAGATATGTAGGTTCCAGATGTAATGTGGGTATATGTGTGTGAAACCTTCCACACCGAACAGCTGCCAAGAGGTTAGCACTGGAGACCCTAACGTGGTGCTCTCCAATTATGTTGGTCTCCCATCACCCCCAGCCAGCATGAGAATAGAAATCCAACACAACTAGAGATTAGGGCAGTAGGCTGGGGGAGCACCAGATTAGGGGAGCAGACTATCACAAAGATCAGAAACAAGAACCATGTTCACCCTGCTGAGCAAGGGAAGCCTTTATAGCCAGGATCAAATTACCTCCTCTGTTCTTTGTGCTTTCAGTTCATAAATGCCTTATAGCAAGTTAGTATTTGCATTTTCTGATAATACTCGTAGGGTTTAACGTAGACATGTAATCAGGACACGTTATGTATATATGTAACTAAGGACAATCATACCCATTAAGTCTCAGAAGCATAATTCTTTGTCAGCGTAGCTCTGTTGGTGGTCCAGGCTTGATGGTTTCTCCTCCTCTCTCCAGGTGCACAAAAACAGCCAGACAGCTTCTGCAGCTAACCAGTGGCTGGGAAAGGGAGGAGGAATGGATTTGCATCTGAGTGTTTCATGCTGTCCTTACACTCTGAGGTGTAAAGATGTTGTGCAAGGAGGTGCAGGATGCCTCTTTCTGTAACATCTTTAAATGTATTCACACTAGTGTTTATGCCACAATAGGCCACGTAATAAGGTTCTAGTCTATAATCCCTGCAGGTGACACCAGTGTGGTTTCTGTCACTCAAACATGTAAAGCATGAAGACATGTATAACTTGCACTATATGAAACATCTAACCATAGTGGGGTTAGGGTGGGTCTCCAGTTAATGCATTTTGATTTATAAAGGTGCATATTATATATCTGCAATTTTGAAAGAAGTCAACAGTTCACATTGCTCATGGAAAATAACCTGTCTAACACCTGTGCCTCACTTAGGAATCATAAGTTGTAGAGCTGCCCTAATTTTACAAAACAACTTTTTTAAAGTAAGAAGAATTTACTGTGCGCACTGAATTGTAGGCACTGTAGCTGCAGTGTCAGCATACTTAAATAAGATAAGGTTTCACCCCTGCTCATAATGGTAAATCTATTCATTTATATGCCTCTGATTAACCTGAGCAGACAACATAAAGGGTATGGAGTCATACTGAAAATATTTGCAGCCCATCTTCCATTGCCTTCTTAGCCTATGCAGTTTAATAGTGGCAGGTTAAAGCAGACTGAAATTCCTACCTTGCCACCTCCCAATTTACACAAAAAGGAAATCATGTCGAGTATTGTAGTTTTAGTTGTTTGGACCCTGCTCCACAATCTTTGGCAGTCACTTTCCAATCCATCGGGGCATATTTGAGCAATCTATCACACATTCAGTGTGGGATAGTTTTCCTTCCAAACTTACATGTACAAGTACATGTACATGTACATGTACATGTACATTCATTGCGCTCCTGGATGAAAGAAAAGAGAGATCCCAATGACTCCTTCAGCACCACCATTCCATTGCAAGTAGCAGAGTGAAATCTACCCCCTTTAGGACTTAGGAGTGGCCCATCACACTCTTGTATTCTCAAGAAAAACTGTTCACACATCCTCAAGCACCAAGATACTGAGTGACCACAAGCAAACAAGTCATCCTTGAGAGTAATTATACTTGATGAGCTCAAGATTTCTCCCACTTTTCTTCATTGTATCCAAGTTATTTAATCAGGAATAATTACTTCATTTACAGTTTAAATTTACCGTCAGAGTCCCAAGAGAAGATAGCATTATGTATAAAAAAATTAATGAAGATCAATATTGGGTCAACCAAAAACCTGCTGTGTAGGGTTCCCCAGTAATGGGGAATGGGCTAGAGTCTGGGGCAGAATGACTGAGGCATCTTCTATTGCAGTGTCTGCCCTACGGTTGCTAAGTGAAATACAAAGCAGGGCTCCTACACCTTTCATAGCTGTTTAGAAGAGGAAATTCCAGCAGGTGTTGTTTCTCATATAAGTGTAAGCTGATATGCTTGTCGCACAAGCAACACCTGATGAAATGTCCTTTTCTGCACATCCATGAAAGGAACAGGAGCCATATCCTGTATTTTGCCTGACAACCCTTCTTCCTGCTCACCCCCAGCATCTGGCACCAGAAATGGCTACCTCACTCTGCCTAATAGCAAAGTGAGCCTACCACACAGACTGATTTAGGAATTGTTAAGCCCGTAACTTTTTTTGCAGCCTAACAATTTCTCTTACCAGTCATAAGTCCACAATGTCCCCCCAGTACGGCACTATCCCCAGTACAGAAAGAGAGTTTGGCTGTAAGAAAGCCATGAAAACCACATGCTCTAAAGTGCAAGAATTGTAGTCAATCTAGCTTTCTTTCAATGTGCTACTTTGTGCAGTGTGAACCTCAAGCAAAATAAGCATTTTTAAACAAGCTACATAGCAAGAATTACCATTGGCTTGATAATGTCTAAGTCTGCTTTAGGAATAAGTTAAGTGTCAGGTGGATAGCAGTACATACTTAAAAACAGATAACACACAACCAATATGAAATCCCACGTTGTCAGCCTAGTCTGAGCCTCCAAAAGAAAGCTGCAGAAAAAGATCCAACAGACTTTGCTCAGATGTGGACTTTGCTGATTAGACACATAAGCAACCATTGGTGGCTTGAAATCCAACAGGACTTTCAAACCCTGGTAATCTAGATGCTGAGACTCCAGAGGTGGATGCTGGGAATCATGGTTGCCCACAGCTACATCACCCATCACCAGAATGGGAGAAATTTGGATAAGAGGGTATGACTGATGGTCAGGTTCTTTAAAATGTAGAATAACAACACCAGCAGCACCATGGGTTCCTTCACCTATCAAGCTGGAGAATAATAATTTAGAAGTATTTCACAGATTATTTCTGTTTAATTTTTTTGTGTGTGTTTCTCCTTCTCTGTCTCTGTGTTTCTGTATATAAAATTAGTAAACCAGAAGCCAAGTCTATCTAAATAACATTTTGTGTATTGAGTGTGAGGACCAAAGTTTCTGAACATAGTAATTACAGTTCATACCTCTGGCAGCACTTAATTTTTGTAACTAAATGACATGGTAAGTATGGGCTTTTGCCAGAAACTCTGCTTAAGCCACAGTTCCCTCTTGAGATGATTACAGCCCCCTAACGTGAAATTATACTACATCCATTAGATGATACCCCTCTCCCCAACTGGCACCATCAGTGTTCTGCCTGACCTATCATCCACGTTTGGGTAAGACAGTCAGTCAAAGAACACATGAAAGATCAGGAGTTCAGGTCTGCTGATATACTAGCAACAAAATGTTGCAAAATTCTTGCCACCAGATGGGATCTTCAAAGGTCCCATCAGCCACCTAGCAAGCTACATTGCACCACTACCACCTCCACTCTTCCATTATTCTTGCCCCCAACTGATAATCAATGTTCCATGGCTATGGAGCATACTCAGTCTTTCCTTCTCCTCCTCCTTTGTTGTTGTTTTCAGAGGGGGTAGTTCTTAAACTTTGAGGTTACCCTGAGCCTGCTAGTAATCAATGCCCTCATTTTGGCTCCCTCTCTTTCCATACATACCACTTGAGTTTACAGATAGGTTGTTGATCATATTAATCATGGTATGGTTATATTTTAATAAGTTTTTGCATTCAATTTAGGCAGTTGAGAAATCAATTAATTAATTGATTAATTAATTTTCCTGCTCCCCCCCCACCTCCAGAAGTGTGCCCTGAAATTGGCTATACAGAAAACACAGTTGATTTCAGTACAGAACTTGGCAAAGTTACTATTTTAGACTGCGTGTATGTGCCTTCAAGTCAGCTTTCTAGAAGTCCCAAAATCACCTCGTCAGTATGGGCAGTTGAGGTTTTTCTAACAAATTCAAAAACCAAAACAAACTGACTTCTCCAAGCTCTGCTTCTGTACTGTAGTAGTTTGTGGTTCTTCTACACAGTTATGTGGCTTCAAACAACACAGCTCCAAGATCTTGAGTCTGTTTTTTGGCTGTTATTTTTTGTACGCTCAGAATTTGAGTTTTTCTGTATACAAAAAGGTGGTGGGCATGTTTTGAACTGGAGAGAGAGAGAAAGTAATCTGGGGATGAGGGCCAAATGCGCAACTTACCTGTCACTTTTGAAGCTCTGCCAGCTTATTTGGGTCAGAGTTGGTGGGAAGACTTTTCCGAACTTTTAAAGAAAAATGAGTTTAATTAAAAATTAGTTTCATCAAAGATGAGTTTAATCTTTGGCAGCTGAAGAAAATGGAAGCTGAAACATTTTGCTCTTGACATATATCTTTCAAGTTCTTTTGTAAGTTGCATAGAGAGAGAGAGAAAATAAGTGTTCAGACTTATTCGGGGGAGGCAATCCTGCTTCCTCTTAAGGGGAGGGATGGACCTTGGAGGTAGTGCTCCCATCCCCAGAACTTTCCATGGTGGCACATCTTCCTCCTTCTGCAAGAAAAGCTTCTCTCTGCCAGCATGAGGTTGCCTCTAGCCTTCCTGCTCCTCTCCAGCCTAACTCTAGCAGTTAGGATTGCACTGCTAGATGCTTATTTTCTATCTTCTTTGAGAGTGTTCAAAGAGGAACCAACATCTACTGCCATTCTATTCTTTTTGCTGTTATTTTAAAATATTCATATTATGCTGCATGGATTTTAGGGGGAACTAACTAGTTAAAATATGAAATCATCAATATAAGAGAGATGCAATGAATAAAAAATGAAGATGTTCAGAAAAATCTGTTCCATGGCATCAGCATTAGCAACCAACCCTGTTAGAAGTTAGATACAACGAAGGCATTTTGTAATTCTTTTACAAAAAAATCATTAGAGAGGAAGCCTGAGATAAATGGGGAGGGAGGGCAAGGCATCATTTGGATAAACCCTGCCTCTCATAGTTGACTACTTCATCTCAGAGAAGATCAGTGATGTTGACTTGAGTTACTTGACTTGGACTCAAGTCAGATGTAGGTCACTAGAATGACTCAACTTGGACTCAACACAACAATAAGTGACACACTGGCTTGACTTGTGACTTGTATATTTTTAGTGACCAACTTGATGCCCTTGGTTCAGCAACATAACACATTCGTCCAGAAACCTTACAATTTTGAACAACACTTCCACCTGTTCTTGCCTACTGGTCACATAGCAGTCTGTCTGAGGCCCAAAGCCTGGGCACATTTCTTGGAGAGGAATAGCAAATGGGCTAGGCAATGGGCTTGAGGTGGGGTTGAGGTCTGCTCAGTGGCCTGTCCCCGCTGCATATCAGAGGAGCCTTCTAAAACTTTTCCTAAGAGCAGAAGGTAAGATTTGCCCCCAGAGTGCAGAGTATGTTTCTCAAAGGGGACAGAAAAAGTGTTAGGCAATGGGCTTGAGGAAGAAGGATCCTTCCTTCTAAAGCTTTTGAAGCTTCAATAATGGGGAGCGGGAAGGATCCTGTTCCCCACTTCTGAAAAAGCCTCCAGCTTCAGAAATTAGTGATCCTATTCTCCACTTCAGAAGCTGAGGACTCTTAAAATCAATTAGTTACAATTTATGCCTATTGACACAAAAGCCTTTAGTCTGAGGAACAGGGAGTAAGAAGGATCCTATTCCCCACTTCTGAAGCTGCAGATGGCAAAATCACAAATGTGGAGTGCTGAGTCTACTTAAATCGTTAAAACTGACTTTATTCAACTCTGTCTAGAAATTCTGGAATGTAGGTTGAGGTATAAAGTTGGCTCCCAGACTTAAGACTTGACCGAAAGTATCGTGAAAAGATTTGAGACTCGACTTGAGACTTGAAGGTAGTGACCTGAGACTTGATTTGAGATTTGGTATGAAAGACTTAAATACATCACTGGAGAAGATGAAGATGCTCTGAGTAGGGCTTTTGAAGAAGATCTTAAAGATGATAACAGGATCACGTGAGACCAGAAAAGGCAATCATTTGGTGGTTTATCTATACTTAAGGATGTGCTGTTGTACCTCTGAAATATTACTGACAAAAAGAGAGATAAAGGAGTCATGTAGCACCTTTGAGACTAACCAAGAGAAAGACATTTCTAGTGCAAACTTTTGTGGACTACACTCCACTTCATCAGATGCATGGAGTGAAGCCTCTAGAACAGATTTATATACCAACCAGGGGTGGGAAATGGAAATTATAACAAAAAGTAAAACATGCAGGTGTGATGATAGGGTGACTACCCCCTACGTCATAAGGCATGGTTATAATGAATAGCTGAAAGGACAAATGTGGGAGGCAGGTTTTACATACAAATCAAGATGTTCAGGCAAACATGTGAACAGCGGAGGCAGTTCTTGGTCTAGTGCATTGCTATGGGTACAGGACCAATAAAGTGTTGCAACTTTGCAGATGGCCATAATTTCAGGACTTGGAAAGTTACTTTTTAAAATCAATTAGTTACAATTTAAAACCAGATCCCAGTACTTAGTGATCACTATATATTTTTTAAAAATGCAATAAGCAATTCTTTATTTTCCTATTTCTCAATAGCAACTGCATGGGATGTTCCTCCTCCGTTATTTAGTCTACACCTGCATAACTAACAAATTAACTAAAAAGTTACTATTATTCCAGAAAAGAAGTAACATTAGTTCTTGTCAAGTTGTTGTCACAAGGTAATGTAATTATATTTTAGTTATTGGGGAAAGACTAAGAACAAATAACTGCTTGTATCATTATTAGTAACTAGTAACTTCTAAGCTTTGATTAATTGGCATGTGGTACACAAATTAATACCACCATCAATCCCCCTGCCTGGTTGTTTCCTGAAATAAGAGGTGGAACAAATAACCATCTGCCTGAAGTGCCTCCAAGTCAGGGTAGTTTTTGATATTTCCTGCAGCATGACCTCTGTTTCTACTTTCCTTGAAATTTGAGTTTTGACTTCCAGCTCTATCCTCAGTATAAAGCAACCTGTACTTACCATGAGCTAATGGGAGACAATTGATTTCTGCATGGATTCACTGGTGCGTATGCAACTTGATGGTACTGTATTGATTTCTTTTCAAAGTGCTTCTTCTTTATGATTTTTCACTGTTAGTTTATAGATATGATAGTTTCATTTAATCCTACATGGTTATGATATCCATAAGGTTAACTATCCACAGGTCCTGTTCAAGAATTATATATTGCCTGTTAGTATGTTTCAGTAGTCTTTCCTTAAGCGCATACCTCTCTACATACCTCTATACCTCTACTCATCTGTAATGAGAATCTTTAATACATGTAAAGTTAGTAAGAAATAGGACAATAGTACAAATGCTTCATTTTGCACGGCATTGTATGCATTAATTAGTATATTATATTAGTATTGGTATACCAATACTGTAGTAACTGTTCTCTTCAGCAGGTCTCATCTCTGATCAGTGATTAGAGATAAGTGCATGCTGGAAAGAGAGGAAGTGGGGTGTAGTGAAGAAGTTCACAGGCTAGGTAGAGAACCCCTACAAGCTAGATCTGCTCCATAGGCCTCACATTCCACACCTTTGATACAGCCCATTATCTGATTGATTGATTGATTGATACTTCACTTTCCATTGCCAGAGAGATCAGGATTAAGGGGTATAGAATATTATTATTATTATTATTATTATTATTATTATTATTATTCAGATCATGGGAAGAACATACATTCCTGATCGACTGATTGATCAAAAATAGTTTCCTTTTAATGAATGAGTTGAGCATAGCAACCCAACAGTGAGGTCTCATTTCAAAATGACCCTTAAATATGTAGTTCTTTGCATCATCCTTAACAACAGCTTTATTTTATATCCAAATTTCCCCCCAAAACCAGTGCTCAAGGCAGTTTACAGATTAAACAAACACAATATAGCTAAAAACGTATGAAAGGTTAACATGATTAACATCAATAAAATTAAAAACAATTTGAAACATACCAATACAATTAGCCCTCCATATCCGCGGATCCTACACCCACGGATTCAACCAACCATGACTTGAAAACATTAAAAAAAAATCCAAAAAGCAAACCTTTGAGTTGTTCATCATTTATATAAGGGATGCCATTTTACTACACCATTGTGTATAATGGGACTTGACCATCCATGGATTTTGGTATCCACAGGAGATCCTGGAACCAAACTCCAGCAGATACTGAGGGCCCACTGAAAAATAATTAAAAGCAGCTTAGAAATATCATTACAAGCAATACAGCATCCTGTTAGAAACCATTTCTTTAAAAATATTCTATTCCCAAAAACCTGTTGGCATTAAGAAAAAAACCCTTTTGTGCAAAGAAGGGGGCAGTCTAGCTTCTCTAGAAAGGCAGTTCCAGCCACCAAGAAGGCCCCCACCAAGTGTGTCTGGGAAGATGGTGGGATGTATGTGAAAGAAGCATCCCCCCTATGGATCTCAGGGCCTAGAGGGACTTGTACAAGGTAAGACACAGTAAGTCAAATAACCTGGACCTAAGCTGTACAGGGCTTTATTGGTCATAACCAACACTTTGAATTATGCCCAGAAATAGACTGTCATCCAATTGTAATTGTGGCAAAAGGGAGTTGTATCAAAATCAACATGCATTAATACAACCCAAACCATTTTAAAATTACAACTGGCTTTTAATTTGCTTGGCTGTTAGGCATACTGCATTTCTTTATGCTGCAGCAATGAGATTCTCGTACTCTGTCCACCTTCATATGTACAAAACCTAGTTCCCATCTGGAAGCAGAAGAAGTAGAAATTTTATCTGGCTTTTCTGATTCTGTCTCAGTTTACTGTGTAAATCACTGAGGCTGTCACCCTTTCTATTTTCCCTAATGGCTAATAATGGCTTATTTGTGCTGCAGATTGTCTCAAGCAGGATTCACATTACAGTTATTCATGTACTATTTTTGGATGCATTAGAAGTGCACTACCAAGCCTTTCAAATAAGCTAGGCATGCATCATTCCAGCTATGTAAGTCCCTCAATATGCTGCTGCTGCAAATTCTGCATCTCAGTAGCAAAGACAATTTGGGCAGAGAAAGCTGAATGCAAGTGCTTTGAGATTCGAAAGGACTGAATTCATTGTTTCCTGGCCTCCGAAAATGCTCTGTGCAAAAATATCCTTAAACTTTTGCTATTATCGGTATACCCTTGTTCTAGTATTCCATTCCATCCCTCTGTTGGCACCATTTGTTTCTGATGATCCACAGTCTTGGGCAGCAGGATCCATTTGAAATAAGGCCACTGAGAAATGGCCCTGGCCTTGGGGCAAGATACATGATCAGACTTCCTCTCCTTAAATTTAGCAACAGACATTATAGCCACTCTCTCCTCTCTTCAGCTACCAAAATGGGTTTTGCAATGTGTTGTTCATTTTTTCACTGTCTGGTTCCCTCAGTGCCTGAGCCTCCTTCATCCTCCCTTCTCTTCAGCCCTGCATTTAAAACAGGATTGGGGCATATGTCGCTCTCCAGTTGAATTCCAGTTCGTATTAGTTCTAGCCAGCCTGTCCAGTGTGATATTCTGTGGCAGAGCTGCCGTATTCCAGGCCCTCAAATTCAAGCCTTAATTCATATGTTATGCAAATAATCATAATTATGCATATTGTTGATTTGCATTCAAGTTATATAAATTTGCCACTTCCAAAGTTGCATTTTTCCTGCTACTATGTTTCAGTCTCAGTATCATTTTTATAGTAACTACTCCAAGAGAACTAAAATACAGATCCAAAAAAGAATAATGTTTAAAATACTAGAACAGAAAGACCCAAGTTCAAATCCCTGGTTGCTTGTGGAATTTGTCATGTGCCCTTGGGCCATTCCTATCTCTGCTTATTTACCTTACAAGGTTTTTGTGGGGATTAAAAACAAGACAGGAAGCCAGTAAGGTGACTGTGTATATTCCTAGTGTGCAGTGGTGGTAGTGGAGATGACAATAACGACAACAGCAACATCAACAGGATTTTGTCTTACACAGACACTTCTAAGGTTATTCACATTGGATCACTACAGCAGTTTTTTTCCAACTTGTTTTTTTTTCTCCCCAAACTGGTGGCAAAAAGATGCAAATCAATAGAAATGTTACAGGAAATCCTGAGAGGAGAAAATGCATAGGAAGTAAGGACAAACTTACAAACCTCACCTTCTTCACTTCCACTTTACCTGGACTCTCTTGATCTTTGCACTGTGCCAGTGCATCTCTGACTGTCTGTTCCCTCCTTTCCTCTCTCTTGGCACTGCTCATGTCTTCACAGTGCCTACCTGGCTTTATTCTGCAGTTACATCTTTCTCTCCTCTTTGCCTTTCTGTGCACCTTCATTGAATTTTTGCTTTGCACTCTGCTACTTATACCTCTACTACCCCCCATATCTTCTGTTACCTTATGCCTTCCTTTCTTGCTCCTTGCATTGTGCCATTATACTTTTTACCATCCTTTCCCTTCTTTCTCCTCCTTTGTCTCACTTCACTCCTTCCCCATTTCTACCTGCCCGCTTTCCTGCTTCTGCTGTTCCTTGTCCTCTTTTTCTATTTATTTGTGCCAGGACTTTCCACCAACCCTCAGATTAGAGGTGGCTTACAAAAGTTAAAACAGATACAAATAAATTCCACATCATACAAGATTTAAAATACAAGTAAACCATCAGTAGAATTAAAAGCAATGGAAAAGCATACCCATTAGAGAAGAACATATACAGACAAAACATTAATAAAAGCTCTTTCTACATGAGCAATCAGTCCCCAAAGTTTTTGTTTGCTTATGGGAGAATCTTATGAAAGGGCCTTCCCCAAAGATATCAAAACATGAGCTGGATCCTATGGGAGATACCAGCTTTCAGATAACCTAAGCGTGATTTGTATAAACTCTTAATCAGCACTTTGAACTGTATCTAAAAATCAGATTTTGGAATCTAGGCCAGATGATGGTCCAAACAGGCACTGACTGGCATGCCTAAAAGCTGGGTAAAATTCAGCCAACTAGGTAGTAAGAGAAGTAAGGAAGTAGTTGTTCATCAGTATCTGGAGAGCCAAAGGCCCCCTGATTTAAGGGATCCATTTGGGGAAAATGTAAATTGTTGTATGACAGTTCTGTCCGTTCCAATTACATAGCCTTGGAACATAAAAAGCAGACTCTTAAAATCTGTAGGGAAGCATATATTTTGCCATCTCTCCCACCACCACACAAAAACAGGCTTGCTTGGTATTAAGAGAACTGTGACTACTTATAATTGCCCCCAGATTCAAAGTCAATTCTTCAGTGGGGCTGAAGATCTATAAACTGATCAACATTTTCAAGCACATAGTGAGACTGAATTCTTTTATTTCTCTGGTAGTACTTTCTTCTGTCCCATCATCCACAATCAAATTAATGATTGCGAAGTTTAAATCTTTGGCTTCTTACCTTGATACTTGTCACTCTTGCTTGATTCTAGTTTCCTATTAAGTGAAATACTATCCCTCTTCCTTGCAGGGCTTGTTATAGGGCTGTTAGAAGTGGCGCTATGTTAAAGTTCAAGTTGGATGAGTTGCAACCTTTTAACATTGGGAGGCAGGGAGGGTCTAACTTCAACAGCTTATTCTCAGAAGATGTCTCAAGAGGTTGGTCTAAAACTTTTCAGTGTTGAAGAGAGAGGTTTCTTGGCATTCTTAGAGCTTGGGTGAATGTGGAAAGCATTTAATATGGGATGTTAAACTGAAAGAGTATATTTTGTGGTTAATTTAATTTTCAATTGTGCTACAGTCAAAGCAAAAGAACAGCCAGAAAATACTGAATGGCTTTTCCAACTTGTTTTGAAATTTGAAATTTGAAATTGAAGGAATAGAGGGCATGCTGATCAAATTTGCAGATGACACCAAATTGGGAGGGGTTGCTAATACGCCAGAGGACAGGATCAAAATTCAAAATGACCTGGATAGATTGGAGAGCTGGGCCAAAGCTAACAAAATGAAATTCAACAGAGAGAAGTGTAAGGTCCTACACTTAGGTAGTAAAAATGGAATACAGAAATATAGGATGGGGGATACATGGCTGGATAGCAGTATGTGTGATAGGGATCTAGGAGTTTTAATAGACCACAAGCTGAACATGAGTCAGCAGTGTGATGCGGCAGCCAAGAAAGCCAATGCAATTCTCGGCTGCATCGATAGAAGTATGGTGTCTAGATCGAGGGAGGTACTGGTACCACTCTACTCTGCTTTGGTTAGACCTCATCTTGAATACCGTGTCCAGTTCTGGGCACCCCAATTCAAGGAGGACGTGATCAGGCTGGAGCAGGTCCAGAGGAGGGCAGCCAAAATGGTGAGAGGCCTGGAAGCCATGCCCTATGAGGATAGACTAAGAGAGCTGGGTATGTTTAGTCTGCAGAAGAGAAGGTTAAGAGGGGACATGATAGCCATGTTTAAATATTTGAAGGGATGCCATGTAGAGGAGGGAGAGGGCTTGTTTTCTGCTGCTGCAGAGACCAGGACAAGGAGCAATGGATTCAAGCTGCTGGAAAGGAGATTCCACCTGAACCTCAGGAAGAACTTCCTGACAGTCAGGGCTGTCTGGCAGTGGAATATGCTGCCTCAGAGTGTGGTGGAGTCTCCCTTTTTGGAGGTTTTTAAGCAGAGGCTGGATGGCCATCTGTCGGGAGTGCTTTGAGGGTGTTCCTGCATGGCAGGGGCTTGGACTGGATGACCTGTGTGGTCTCTTCCAACTCTACATTTCTATGATTCTATGATTCCCAAAGATGAACCCTTTGGGATACCCAAGAGTTTGACACACTAACCTCATGCAAATATCTACATGCTGTGAAAGTTGGCCAGTGATTCAGTGAACGCACCTCATGAAAATCTAGATGTTTTCACCATCATGTTACCTCCTGATGCAAAACCACTTTTTCTGGGTGACTCTTTTGCATCTATAGCATCCAGGTGTTCATGTCTGATCCTGAACACAGTCAAGAACTGGAAGACAACTGCCCATATAGTCCACATTCTCAAACAGAGGAACATGTAATTTTAGCATTTTTCTTCCTGTGGTGAGAAAGTCTTTGAAAGCTTCACAGTTTTCAAAGACTTGATCATTGGGCACTGCAGTTTTCAAAGACTATTTGCAGTTCAGAATTTTCTGCACACACAAACACACACATACAAAACTCATGTGGGGTTCTTTTGTGTGCAGAAAACCGCATTTTCTATGCAGAAATTTTGTTTTCTGTGTGCGTGTGCGCGTGCGCGCGCGCACACACACACACACACCATATGAGATTTCTCATTCAGAAAAGTTCCAAAATGCAAAGATTCTCAGCAAAGGGAGAATCCCTTCATTGGGGTTTCCAGACACTTGGGACCTTCTTTTTTTACTGTTGATTGGATATTTTTGAATATCCTTTCTATCCCTGGACCTCTCACAAAAGATAACTGTCAGTCAGCTGTGGGGATTTTTTAAAAATGTGCATACATTTTAGGAAAAAACTCGAAAGGGGGCCAAAACAAAAAAACGTAAAGGGGAAGAGGGAAGGCAGAAATAGAGAGGGAGAAACAGTTTGGAAGAAGATGTGACTAGCTATCTTGAACCCTTAACAGGAAAATCCCATGTTGCTACATTTTTATCTGTGTAATACAGGAACTGTGTGTCCTTCCAGGATTTGTCAGATTCCTGCTCCCAGAATTCCTCACAATGGGCTGTGCTGACTAGTGTTGCTGGGACAAATGCATTCTTCTCATCCCGAAGCAGTGCGTAGCAGTGTCCATCTTTCCTGAGCTAGCATGATATAGTTGTTTAAGTGTTGGACTAGGACACTGGAGAACAAGAGTTCACTTCTCCACTCCACATGGAGACTCACTGGGTGACCTTGGCAGGTCACACTCTCTCATCCTCAGAGGAAGGCAAGGGCACCTCCCTTGAAGAAATTCTGCCAACAAAGCCCTATGATAGGTTTGCCTTAGGGTTGCCATAAGTCAAGAATGACTTAAAGACACACAGAAATCCATCTTTCTTCTTGCCTCCTGGTCAGCAGCACAAGGAAAAAATGAGCCACCTCTTGAATTTGCCTAGGAAGGATGTTTTAGCCCTTAGAAGTAAGTTCCTCTGAAATAAATAGACTGACACTCCCAGGCAAAAGAACTTAAGGTTGAGGTGTAATTTCTATCCTTCCAGTTATGTCTTCCCAACAACTTTTCTCTTACCAGTATCTTTCACACCATTCCTTATCTGAGTTGTCAGTGTGGATTTTTTAAAAAAGCATATGTTTCTTATTTTATTTATGCTTTTGAAGTATAAAGTCTAGACATGATGAGCTGTCTGACAGCACCAAGCTGGACTGAGCAAGACTACATAGGGACTCAATTAAAAAGCTTGTTCTGAATAAGTAAATACTTCTCTCTTTGCAAGTCCTCCCTCCTTTCACCATGCAAAGAGGAGAGCACTTTGCCATCCAGTTATGTATGTGTGCACATAGATATGGGAAAACAGGAAGATACTACTTCTTCCCTTGATTTTAACCTTGCCTTCTATTTTATGGCAATACACGAGTATAATACATATTGGAACAGGATTTGAATAGAGTCCCTTATACAAACTCTGCCCTGTGTTTCTAAGTAGTGTTTTGAGATCTGTGGTATTGACATGCTCTTATTTCATTTTAGGCCCAGGAAAGGAACAAGTTCTTCTCTGTCTTCTACCTGTCAATCAATGCAGGAAGTTTGATCTCTACTTTCCTTACTCCTGTGCTGAGAGGTCAGTGTTGATTTAGAGTTACTCTGAGAATTAGATGAACCACTGAGTATGCTACAGTCTTGGCTCCCTGACTTCTAATTTCTGAATGGAAAGAAATCATATGGTCCTTTACGGTGACTTTATTAGACCATTGTAATTACGCCTTGTGGATTTTTCTGTGAGAACAAAGGGTATTATAGCCTAAATCCATTTGCTGGTCCAACCAATGGACTCAATTAAAGGAACATATATAAGACCTGACTTGCCAAGTTGCATTAATTCAATGGGCCTACTCTACTTGAGAACAGCAATTGGATTCAGGAGTATGTATTCTGAAATGTACCCAGGAAAACAGTGTGGAAGCACCAGAATATTACTTCCTTTTCTACATTGCCCTGCTCCTCAGAAGCATTGCAGCAGTTGTGAACAGAGGTTTCAGTAAAGTCAATTGAGTGTCCCTTGCCCTCTACAGCTTCCGAAAGCCCATATGAGTCATCCATATCCTGCCTTCCAATGTGTCCATATTTGGTTAAATGCCTTCTTCTGCTTGCACATGTCTTGCATGTTTTGTACCTTCTCTGCAGTAGGAGGTGCAGCCTGGCCATGTACTAGAAACACCTGTGATTTCATTAGAGGCAGGCTAGGAGTATTATGGGGTCCTTGAAGCAGTGATGCAAGCAGAGGTGAACAAGGGTGTCCTGTGATTTTTCCATTAAGCCCAGAAGAAGGTTGAATGCAACTTGATCAGCAACACTCGGTGAAAGAGTCTTATGTAAATTCACTGCCATTGAATCAACATGACTGTCTGCCCACAAGTATCATAGGAAATGTGCACATTAGGAAGGCAGTCTCCCATCCAGACACTCTCCAAGTCCAGACCTTGTTAGCTGCAGCAAAGACATAGGCCATTTCCACACTAGACTGTTATAGTACTATTATGCCACTTTCAACATCCTATGGAATCCTGGGGTCTGAAGTTTAGGGAGGGGCTGGCCCCTGTCAGGAATTTCTCCCTGCCAGGCCACAGCTAACAAGGGAAGAGAGAGGCCAGGAACACTTGGGGAGTCTGAATATACCAAACACCAGGAAAACATAAGCTGAGCCAGGTCAAGTCCAGTCCAGAGGTTCAGGAAGCAGAGATCCGTCTGGAGGGTTTCAGGGAGCAGGAAGCACAAAGGTTGTGAGGGCTTGCTAATAATTTGCTGCAAGCAAGGAACAGCCACGCCAGCAGACTTAAATAGCCCCTGTGAGCAGGTGCTGCTCGTTGTTGCTTCCTCAGCCTAGTCCAAGCAGCCTCTCTCTCAGCAGCCCATTTCAGCCTTCTGCGTGATTGAGGGCTGATGGGCACAGCTGGCTGCAACTTCTCTGCATCACTGCTGGTTCCTTCTCCATCATGAGCTGGCTGAGGCAACTCAGTCTCTGTTTGATCTTCCAGTGCAAGGGATGTTTGCAGGTTGACTTACTCAGTCACTGGCTTGGCCCCCTGCACAATCAGTTGCTCCTCAATCACAGCATCATCATCTTTCACAGCCCCTCCCAAAACTGCAAACCCCAGGATTCCATAAGATGTTGAAAGTGGAATGATAGCACTATAACAGTCTAGTGAGGAAATGGCCATAGTATCATATGTTCTCAAACCAACCTCTAGTTTTGCCTATCTGCTAGATGTAGCAGAGAAGCAAAAACTTATATTTCACATCCCAAAATCCAAGTCCTCTGTGTGTGTTCTTTTTTCATAATAAAAAACATCGTTTTTTGAAAAATTGATGTGTTCATTTTTTTAGAAAAAAAATTCAAGTTAATTGTTAAGGTTGAGTATGCACACTTTCTTGTTTGTTATCCAGGCGTTAAAGTACAAAACAGAATGCAAAGTGATTTATCAGCATCAAGACTGTTAAGCAGCTGTTGCTCAGTACATTTTATGAAAAAAATCGAATTCTTTTAAATGCTGAATCTTATGTTAACACAAGCCATGACAAAATTAGTAGGGCAGCAATGGTCTGTAGCAGAACTGAGAATATATTGGTTCTCAGATGGTTTCCTTGGAAAAGGAAGGAAGGAGGGGAGGAAGGAAAGAAGGAAGGAAGGAGCCCATTTTCTTAAACAATTGGCAGTTTTGCCAGACCTGTGTGGCCTCTGTATCAGATGAACTCCCCACTCCTGCAGCAAACCAGAAATAACATGGACAGGAACATAACACTTTCTAGATGGTCAAATTACCTCTCATTCATCTGAAAGAAAAAAAAAATAAACATATCAGCATCAGGCACATGTACAAAGGCACTATTGTGAACTTCAGATAAAATTGTAATAATCAGCAACATTTTATTAGAAATGTTTATCCTGTGGAGTATTCAACTGTGTAAGAATTTTGTTTTCATTTGCTCATGCAGTGTGCTGGAGTTTGTATGTTGTGCACGCACTTCTGGGTCTGCTGGCTGTTTGCTCAAAACACACACACACAGATACACACACACAGGGGCAGGCAGGAAAAGGTGCTTGAAGTCCGCAAGAAGGCTTCAACTGGAACAACTAGAAGTTGCTTTCTGACTTTTTTCTGACTCAAGCACCCACCCGTGCAAGCCTGCGGTCACAAATATTTATGGATGCAAAAAACAGCATGCTGAAATCCTGCATCCCACTGATGGATCACAAAGTTCTGCCAGGTGGTGCTACCTGTTTTTCTCCCATCTCTGCATACTTGGCCTATCTTTTTTCTGTCCGAGTATACCCCTCCCAGGCCATCCAGTGGCCAAGAGAAGAATGGGAGCAAATGAGGAGCAGCCATCCATCCAAAGACATGTTCCTGGATTTCTGGAGTGGAATCAGCTGTCTGCCTGTCTGTCTGCTCCTTGATCTCCTTCATCCTCTCCTGGAGACTGAATGGCACCCAGCCAGAAAACAGGTAGTTGGCTTAGGAAGGGAGTCAGAGCAGATGAAGGTGCTGAGTTCCTCCAACTGCCACAATCAAAACATTTGCATATGCATGCATAATGTGTATCCCTAACAGGCTGCCAACCAATGGTTTCTCTACCACCCCTCACACACACACTCATCATGCATCTCTGTGTGTCCATGCTTATACCTTCAAGTCGCCTGTCAACTTGTGGAAACCCTGTGAATTTCATAGGGTTTTCTTAAGCAGGAAAAACTCAAGAAGTGGTTTTGCCAGCTCCTTCCTCTGAAATATGCCCTGCAGCACCTGGTATTTGTTGGTGATCTCCCATCCAAGCACTAACCAAGGCTGACCTGCTTAGCTTCCAAGATCAGATGGGATCTGGTGCCTTTAGGGTATTTAGGACTCCACCATACATCTACCCAACCCAAAGCGCTTGTTGGGCAAGTAGTATTATAAATAGTAACATTATTTGGGAGAAAGCGCAATCCTTCGTTTTACAAAGGCCAGAACACCAAAGGCACTAGTTCAAGCACCTAATCACTTTGTTCCAGATTGTGTTATCTTGAGCAGGATAAACAACTTTGTGTGCCTAATCCCTTTCTCTATTTATTGCTTCGGTACTTACAGAACCTGATTGCATTTTAACAATTGTTGGGCTGAATGTCCCTTGGTAAAGATTTTGCTTGGTAGAAGTCGTCTCAGGTCCAGTAATCTTTTAGAGGAACCCAAGCACTTTATTTTGTAGAAGCCAAAGAAAAGCAGTAATGTTTTCTGTGTTCCTCTCTGCTGTATTTCAGCACTATCACTATAGATGCTCGAAGTACAGCTTTGCTGTTTCCAGTTCAGCAGGAGCAAGTGACACAAGAACCAATGGGCTTCCAGTTGTCCTTATAAAGCGGGTGGAAAATGTGTGGCCTGTGGGTCACATGCTGCCCCAGACTTGGCCTAGCCTCTCAAATCCCCCCATTTGTAATTTCCTCATATCACCCTGATTGAGGGAAATGCTCTGTTGCTGCTCCTGGAAGCCTGTCAAGAGTGGCAGTTTGCCTTGTAATACCTCTCAATCCCTGAAGGCATCAGACAACCCTGGAAATCCAACCAGGAGGTAACTTTCAGTTACTTCAGGGTTGAATTATCAGCCCATTTACAAGGGCTATGACCTGCTGCAGGGCCACAGGATAGAAAATTGATCCTTGCACCAACCACAATTGTCACCAGTGTTATAAAGCATCTGGCACTGGACTAACTCAGTCGTCCGATTAACTCTTTGCCGCTCTTAAGACTTTACTTCATTGCCCATAGGCAGGCTTTTCATTCTATGCAGTCTTAGTGCTGTGATTCTACATTATCTGTTATGGTGCTGTCCTGTGGAATCCTGGGATTTGCAATGGAGGGAGGGTCCTTTAGAATTCTCACCCCACAATTCTTTGGGTGCCTCTGAGTAAACTGCAGACGCCAGAACTCCATCAATACAGCAATGGCACTTACAGTGGAACCCTCGTGCTGTGATTCTGTAGTGTGAATGCCTATTCCACTTCCATACCGATAATCCTGACAAGGTATTAATTCACACAACCAGGCTAATATTTTAAGAATGTGGGCTAGAATATGTGTGGTTCGCAAATAATGATACATAGCATGTTGTGGTACAATTGTAACATTGCTTCACCAGACACCCAACAGCCAGGGCCCTCAAGCCACTGTTGTTAGCAATGAAACACAGGGAAGTCAAACAGATCACCACTTGCAGATGTTCAAGGCTGAAATTCACAGAATCTGGATTGTAGTTGATTTATGCTAAGGCAACACATGCCCAGAATGAGACATCTTAAAGGATCTCTGGAAGAGGGTATAGCCAGGCATGCTGTTTCTAGATTTGTGTGATGTCTCAAGACATTCACAAGAATGATTCAATACATACGTTCAGCAATGAGAAACATGCTTATACATGGCTTACAAGTGAAGGGGAAAAGGGCTGTGTGAATCCTTCCTGTTTATGCCTGTTTCCACACTAGCCTGTTATAGCGCTATGATTCCAGTTTCAACATCCTATGGAATCCTGGGGTCCCAGCCTGCCCCTCCCGAAACTGCAAACCTCAGGATTCCATAGGATGTTGAAAGTGGAATCATAGCGCTATAACAGGCTAGTGAGGAAATGTCCTATGTTATAGCAATGGAGGGAAAACATGAAATTTAGAAATGTGATGAAATGAAGTCCTGTTTCTCATTATTGCAGGGGATGTGGAGTGCTTTGGAGGAGACTGTTATGCCCTGGCTTTTGGTGTTCCTGCTGCTCTAATGGTTATAGCTCTCAGTAAGTAGTAAGTACAGTAGCAAAGCACTGATGATGTTACTATCCACCCTTCTGTATTACTTGAATGAACCATCAACCACAGCAAAGAATGATGAACCCATTTTCAGGTTTAATTTCTCTGCGCAAGATTCCTATATCTGACAGGACTGATGTCTGACATGGCTCCACATGAATACGGAGGCTCTTTGGTGGATCTCATGAACTAATAATGCAAAATGAGACTTTCTCCTAGCATATGCAAAATGCATTTTCCTCACCAATGGAGCTAGAAGTTGCCCACAAGCATATGAGGTTAGCAGGTAAGGCTTCTACTCAGAGATGTGGCTCCCAAGCAAATCTAAGCCCTGGGGCCTTTCGTACTATGGAATTATAGTACTATGATTTCACTTTATTTGCAATCATTACTTCTTATGGAATGTGCAGTTTAGGGAGGCACAGATAAAATTTTCTGCCAGAGAGCATCTCTAGTGCCTCCATAAACTGCCAATTTCAGCATTCCGAAGGATGAAGCCATGGCAATTAAAGCAGAATCATAGTATTATAATTGGGTAGGGTGAAAGATCCCCTGGGAATTTCTGCCTCTTGAGAATTTCAGCAATGCATATGCCCCATTAAGGCAGTTTTGTGAGTCTGCCTGGGAGGCAGTACCTTGTAAAAGCCAAGCCTTGCACAGCATCCATGTCCATAGGTCTTGATTCATATATAATCTCTCTAGATGGATAGAGGTCGTGTTGTAACAAATAGTTGAGCCTAGATGCCCTGAATTAAATGTGCACCCTTTGACTTGGGTTTCCTGAGATTCTGTCCATAGTAGTTTATCATCCAGACCAAAATGGAACAATTTGGTAGTCCCAGTGTCTTCAAAATCTTCAGCATTTGAATGGCACCTTAACAGGGTCAGGTCACTTAGGACAAAGCACTGAAGAGTTGTGGTGTCTTTGTCATCTTCTGATATGGAAATGTACAGGTAGGAAGCAAGCAGGTATCTGTACTGGGGTGGTGATGGTGGATCTCTTGCCATAGCTGAATCAGCACCTAGATGACCCCCCATATAACAAAGAGGTAGAGCAGCTGCAGGAGAAATGGCCATAAAACTGAAAGGGGATTTGCCACCACAGTGGCAGTGGCTTCACTTCCCACTCTTGGCCTGGATATGATAACTGCTGCACTGAATCCACCCCCCACAACCACTGCGTTCTGTTGCAGCATCCCAAAGAAACTGCTTAGCTACAAAACTCAGGCTGGTCTCTGTAAGAATCTAGGTTTTACTGAGTTGGACTGCTGGCCCATTTTCCTCAACATGGTGGACACTGATTGCCTATACTGACATAGCATCCGTAACCATCTATGCCATATGATTCACTGATAATCTCTCTTAGGCAGTTCTCTGTGTCAGGCTGCTCTTTGTCAGGAGAAGATTGTAAGAATCTAGCTTTTTCTAAGTCAGACTGTTGGTTCATCTTGCTTAGCATGATCTATAACAGGGGTAGGCAAAATGTGACCTCTGTGGTCCTTGGTATTTCTAGAATCCCTAGACTGACTCTTTTCTGCCCTCCGCCCCCTGGATGAATTGCTGCTCCTGAAAGCCTCTAGATGTAAAATTTTGCCTTCTAAAATAAGACTTCTCTGTATATTAAAAAAAAAAAGTCAGTTTTTGAGGACCAGAAGTAGACTTCCAGCCACTTTGGGTTTTTCTGTCTTATTTTTCAGAAGCCCATGTGGATACAGAGGGCGCCAGGACATAAAAGTGGCCCCTGGACCTGCCATCCTTGGTCCATATAGACTGACAGCAGCTCTCCAGAGTTTCAATTAGAGGTCTTTCTGAGCCTCAGCCAAAAGTCTGGGGCCAAAGTCGGAACCTTTTACCTAACTACAGCCTTTCCTTCCCCGTGTTTAAAGAAACTTCTTTTCCCACCATCTCTTGGCATATTCACTCACAAACAACATATTCGTCTCAGCTCTCACCCACCCAGCCCCCTAATCCTGGTAGGAAGGCACCATCTGCATTCCTATTCAGTCTTCGTTTTGCATTTCATTAATTATTTTGGCATGTTTATCCTGGTCTAAGAAAGGAGTTCTGGCCAGCCTATAGCAAATGCCATGACAAAGCATTAAAACCACATAAATCAAATGATAAAAAAAACCACTCAGTAGATATAAAATGTGGCACAGCAACAAATTAGTACATTATCTTTGTGTAAAATTTGAACTACTCAGCCCCAGAATTCATTGAAATAAAAAGAATTAATCAGTTTTTTATGCTTTAAAGATAGCTCACCCCAAAGAGCAAGGGATTCAATGAGAACACAACCTCTGAAATTCCCCATATCTTTGTAGCCAGCAATCTGATCTCAAACATTAACTGCATTTGGAGACCTGCTGCATTTAGATTTTATTAAACATTTTTAAATACGATAAAGTATCAAATTACATACAAATGAAGCAAAAGAATAGAACAAACAAAAAGAGCAAAGGAGAGAAAAGATAATAAAGAAAAAGCAAAGATAATAAAGAACAATAAGAGAAAATATATATGTATATACAGTGACCTCCAGCTTTCCTAACGTGGATTATAAATGACTATATAAAATTTTCATTTGTAAATATCATTCAGATACTTCAAGTGCTTATTTTTCCAAATATTCTAATTAGCAAAGCCCATTTTTTTCTTGCAAAAATGATTTCTCTCTTACCCATGTTGATAGTTTACCCATTTCAGCTAGATCCATTAGTTTTATTAGCCAGACCTCCTTTGCTGGAGTTGCTGAATTCTTCCATTTCTGTGCATACAATATTCTTGCCGCAGTGGTCATGTGTTACAGCCTCTTACCATTCTTCTTCTCCAGATGGTCTTTTACCAGTTCCAACAAATATAATTCAGGTTTCAATTGAATTTTAAACTTCAAGATCTTTTGCACCATAGTATGTATTAGATTCCAGAACGCTCTGGCTTTTTCACAAGTCCCCCACATGTGAACAAAGGATCCCACTTGTTGCTCACACTTGCAACACATGTTAGAAATCTCTTTATGCATTTTGGCCAGTTTTTCTGGTGTAAAATACCAGCTATACGTTGTCTTATAAAAGATCTCTTTAAGATCATAACATACTATAAATCTAATTCCCCTCAACCATCTTTTCTCCCATTGTTCCAGCTGTGTATTGTCTCCAACATTTTGTACCCACTTTATAATCTTATAATTTATTAGATTATAATCTATAATATAATATATATATATATAAAATCTATAATATAATTATATATATATGTATGTATGTATGTATGTATATAATTATACTTTATAATTGTATAATCTTTGTCTTGTTCTTTTTCTATCTCTATTTTAAACAGAAATATATTTATCCTGCCAATCAAGTGTTCATCATCTGAGCACAACTCTTTCTCAAATTCTGATTTATTCAACTCAAAATCATACAGTTTTTGGTGCATTTTAAATCTTTCTCTTATTTGTCTATAAGAGAACCATTGAAAAGTATACCCTTCTGACAATAATTCTTCATTTGACTTAATTCTGTATTTTTTCTTGGTCATATTCCAAGAGATCTAGGTACGGTGCCCACTTTTTCCTTTTCTGTTGTTTCCTTACTATAAAAACCTTCTTTTAAAGAAACCCACAAAGGTACAAAGGCATCTTAGAGTTTGTATCTATTCCATATTCTTAGCAGAGCGTGTCCCATGTAATGGTTATTGATGTCTGCTTTCACTTTGGCTTTATCACATCACAAATAACCATGCCAGTCAAATTTCAGTTCACACCCTTCTCCAGCAGTCTCTTATTTATCAAGACAATCCAGTCTTTCAACAAACCAAACATCATGGAGAAAAGTGCAATTTCAAATCTGGTAATTCCAGCCCCTCTCTTCATATTGCGTCTTGTAGAATTTATATTTTACTCTCAGTTTCTTCTCTTGCCATATGAACTTTGATGAATCACTCTGCCTTTGTTTAAATAACTCATCATTAGTCAGGATCAGTATAATCTGAAACAAACAAAAAATCAATGTAAAACATTGATTTTCAGGATAATTATGTTAATAAAGAATATGAGAAAAGAGGAGCAATTACAACTGATGGACAGATAGGGTTTTCAAATAGAGAAACATGTATTACTATGTATTACTATACCTGTGTTACAGGTATTACTATGACAAATATGAATTCTATGTTATTGAAGAATAACTATGTCAAGACATAGAATGATATCAAGATGGATTTGCAATGATTTTAAAGATAAATGTAAACTATCTCTGTTGGGGTAAATTTTTGTGGTTTGGGATTTGGAGACCTTTTTTTTCCAAGTAACTTTTCCAAGCCCAATAGACAAAAGCCCTTCTTCCTAGAAATTGACTCAAATAACTTAAGTTTGTATGAGAAAAATCTTCCTCCATGCAAGCTGATATGAATATCTGAAGTGCATATTTGGCATGTAGATTCATTCCCTGGCAGCTCCAGGTGGAGATGGCTCAGTCTCTTGCCTGAAACTCTGGAGAACCACTGCTGTTGAGAATATAGAGCTACATAGACCAATGGCATCTGATGCAGACTGCTTTCTATAATCTCATGATCCAAGTTGCCATACACTGCTTTGATGTCATTTATTCTGTGATAAGGTCTTGCAGCCAGCAGATAAAGTTACAGGAAACATGCTGCCTGCCCTTCCGTTGAATGACATGCCCAGAAGCTTGCTGTTTACCACACTGTTCCTTTCTATTTGTTTTGAGGGTTTATTGGAAGTCTTCTGACAATGCTCGTTGAAAAGTACATCACAGAAGCAGTCAGGGGGAAAACACACTAGCAAAATGCTACTGTTCCTTTTCAAAAGTAAACCAAAAATGGATTTGTTGTTCCTGCTGCTACTGTGGATCCTTTAGTAATCATGTTCTGTCCATCCCTCAGAACCATCTTTTAAAAGGGTTATCTAAAGAAAACAGGGCCCTGTCTTGTGCAAAATGGAAATCCACCCTATACCAATGCAACGCCAAGGGTATTTATACACTTAATCTTACAATTCTTTCACAGTTGTGTTTATTGCTGGGAATGGAATGTACAAAAAGACCCCACCACAAGGAAACATCTTACTTGAAGTTTGCAAGTGCATTTGGGTGAGTATCTTCTTTAGATATCCCTTTCATATATGGTTTTAAGACTGCAAAAATGTAATTTCCAGGTACATATGTGATTATATATGTTAGAGCTAGGCATTATGAAATGCTAACCACACAATAATGAAAGTTTTACTCCACAGTAATATGTCTACTCAAAAATCAATCTCAATAAGTTCATCTGCATTTATCTCCAGGAAAGTACATACAGGATTGCAGCTTTAGTCAAACGATGTTTGCATAAATTTGCATGTAAGTAAAAATAATATTTCTGAAACCAGAAACATCCTTCCTTTGCTTTTAGAAAATGCATACTCTTACTGTGTCATAGAACATATATTGCATCTTATATGAGAGAGACCAGTGGAGAGTGCACCTTTTAAAATTGTGCTTGCCATTCAAAGTTTTTATAGGATTATGTTAACATGTATTTAATGCTTGTTATTAAGGGTAATGAGTGAGTCTAGAGAAAGAAGAGTGAGGTGGGTTGTAATATATTGTGTGTTATTTGCAGACACTTTGAAAAATCCAATAAAACTTTACTGCTCTCCCTATGGCTACTATATATATATATACTGCTATCTGTTTAATGGAGGCATTGTTTTAGTTGATTAAAAACTTTTGAATTAATTGGTCTATCTGATAAAGCTATGAAATGCAGTCCTGTTTAGTATGCATATGTGTAAGAAATGGTCTCATCTCAAGCCAGCCATGAACCCAGTGTGGCAGAGACAAGGCTTATACCTGGCATAGTTAAGCAGCTGGTAGTTAGGCAGCTTCTAGTCTTGCTGACACCTGTTATGGTTTCCTTTTAAAAAAGAGAGAGAAAAAGAAAGGTCTGCCAGCACTTTGAACTGCATCAATCAACTCTATCTATCTACTGTTTTAGTTTCATGCAGTGGTCCTGGTGTAGCATCACTTTGAGGGAATTGTGGAAAATCAAAAGGCAGCCCGCAGTTGCACAGTGCACTTTTGGAAGACTTTTGCTGTTTGCCACCACCATTGCCAGATAGGCCCACCTGGGTCAAGCAAATGAGAGGATGGCTGTACAGAAGTTGAGCTTGAAATGTCCTCCCTGCCTTTCTCAATTTGTTACTCATTGCTTGAGACTTTTAAAAAAATAACACATTAGTATTGCTTGTTAAATCATTTAGGGTTTTTTTGTTGTTGTTGTCATTGTAATAGAGTGATTTACTAATTTGTTGTTGTGTGCCCTCTATTCATTTCTGACTTACTGTGGCCCTGGCCATTTCCGCACTAGCCTGTTATAGCGCTATTATTCCACTTTCAACATCCTATGGAATCCTGGTGTTTGCAGTTTCGGGAGGGTCCGGCCAGCCCCTCCCAAAACTGCAAACCCCAGGATTCCATGAGATGTTGGAAGTGAAATAATAGCGCTATAACAGGCTAGTGCGGAAATGGTGCCTAAGGTAAACCTATCACCGGGCTTTCTCTGCATGATCTGTTCAGAGGGGATTTGCCTTTGCCTTCCTCTGAGGCTGAGTGTGACTTGCCTGAGGTCACCCAATGGGTTTGTAAGACCAAACAAGGATTTGAACCCAGATCTCCAAAGTTGTAGTCCAATGCTCAAACCACTACACCCAGCTGGCTCATAATGAGTAATGCGCTGTGTTACATTTTAGTTACTTTCAAAATCCTTTGTTTGTTTGTTTAAAAAAAAACCTGATCAACTGAAAATGCCCCCAACAATGTTTAAAACAGAGGTTCGTGAAGTGTGGACCTGGGGTTGTACTGGGTCTCCCAAGGCTTTTTTGGTCCCCTGACGCTCCAGGCTTCCTCAAACCACCTTTTCCCTGGGCAGTATATATACATGTATGTGCATGTGTGTGACTTTCCTCTGCTGGAAGCCTCCAGAAGCAGTGATTCAATTTTTAAAATAAGTGGGCCTTTTTGGTGGGGGGAGGAGGAGGCTCCACTGTTCAACATTTACAAGTACTGGTCATGGACTTCCAGCCGGTAACGAAATTCAAAACCAGTAGTGGACTTCACTCACTTTGAGGGTGTTCCTCCAATTTTTTAAAACCATTTTTGGCAGCCTCTGTGTTGTCCAGAGAGCGGTAGGCGAAGGAAAACTGGCCCAGAGCAGCGGTGGAGCTTGGAGTGTGTGGAGAGGGGGCAGGAGGAGGCAGGGCCACAGTGTGTGGGGGCATGGCTGTGGCACATAGGGTTGTGGCCACAGCGCCCAGGGGCAAGGGGGCATGGTTACCAACCGGGACACCCTAAAAACTTTGCCACCTGGGGCAAATGGCCTCATCACCCCTCCATCCCTACGTGACTGGCCCAGAGACCCACAGAAGCTGCCCACCCCTGTTTTAAAGTAAGTAATAAATGTTCTGGGTTACGGAGGAGGGAAGCTATTACCAGTTTATCATATGACTTTTCAACAGTAATCTGTTATCTGTTAACACATTTCTTCTAAACTGCAACCAGAATGCACTCCCCACAGGCCTCCTTCAGACCTGGACTAAGCCCTACTATGGAGATAAACTAAAACATCAGGGCAATTAGTACATGGAGGGAAAGTGGAATCTTGCCCACTGGCACTAATCCAGACCTCCATGCTATGATCTCTATAGAAAAGGCTTGGTCTGAGGTTAGGAGGAGAGATTGTGAATGTAATCCTGTTCTGCACCTGCGTCCCCGCCATATTCAATTATTATCCCCACATTTTTGTCACTTGCCCTGAACTCTGGTGGTTCCAAGATTGAGCATAAACATAAGTAGCCATTAAGGCCCTACCTCCATATAGATGAATCTTTTTTATCCTCTCAGAGCATAAGCGCTTACGTGAATTAAACCAGAGGACTTTGGGCCAGAGCAATTTCAATGACCTCCTAATTCCAACTCCGCTTCTAACTATTCATCACCCTGATTAAAGTTACTTGACACCAGCAGTGGGATTGTTGTGGCAATTTAGCCAGTAAGACCCTTAAGGCTTTTTTAAGTTCAGGGGAGGAGGGGAAAAAAAAAGATTCAGGGATGCCATATATTGGACAGTTACAAAGTTATGAATATTACAAAAGAGGAGATGATATCTTCCTCCCCCTACCAGCATATTAAAATTCAGGGTCACCCAGTGAAATTGATTGGTACTATATTAATTATGGACAAAAGGAAGTACTTTCTTGCACAGTCATTAATGTATGATTATCTGATGGAATTCATTAACAAAATATGTGGTGATAGCCGCTAGCTCAAGGTGGCTTTTCAAAAATGGATTGAGATGGTTTACTAGAGGAGGGGTCTTTCAGGCTGCAATCCTCTTAGGCGGGAGTTATGAATGCTTTGGGACTGGCTCCTGGGTAGACATGCTCAGGGTTCTGTTGTCAGTTGCCATTAGCCATCACAGCTACATGGATGTCCAAAAGAGGCAGTATAATTGATAGCAAGATGTAGGGGACTGGCACCTGTATTATGTTATTTTCCTTAGCATTTGGTTGCATGAGTAGACTCATGAGAGTTTCCACTTTCAGGGTTGCAGTTATGGCATGATGGGTAAAATGAGAGCGTTTCTCCTCCAAATAACAATTCTGCTTCCCTCAATGAAATTTCCTTCATTTCCCAAATTTCTAGCATTGCAGAGAGTGAGAGACTGATAGTTGTTCACATCTAGACATATTTTCTGTGTTTGCCTTGGTATCTATGTCTGCTCCTTTTCTCTGGATGCCTAAACTGCATTTCTAAATGTTCAATTGAAGTTTTTTGTTACTGCAATGCTAGAAGGACCTGAAGGAAACTTTCGTTGGGGTGAAGAATTGTCATCTAGGAGGGGCAATTCCCCCAGCTGGATTCCTGTCTACATTACACAGTTATAGTAGCTTGATATGTCCTAACTGCCATGGCCCTCAACCTATAGATTTGTACTTTGGAAAGGGATTTCGGATTCTCTATTAAAGAGCTCTTCTAGAGCTGGAGTCTGAGGGGCTGGATCTCTGGAAGAGAGAATGCCAACAAACTCCCCAAAGCAAGGGTGTAAATTTTCAATTCTTTCATCCTTGCAAGTGAGGATGAATAATTTCTGCAGTTTTCTCCCCAGTGTGGAGAAAACAAATATTTCTGCACAATTCCCACCTGATATTCTCACTTTTGTAAAATGTTTCAGGACATTATCTTGCACAGAAATGCACATAGATTTTTTGAGTAATAATCATGGCTTTTTGTACAAAAAACACTGTTACCAGTTAGTTATCCTTTTTGTTTGTTTGTTTTTACACAAAAGCCCGTAATTGTCATGCAAAGAACCCACATGTATTTGTGTGCAGAATAATTTCCTGAAAAACTATGGAATGTACCAATACCAGATGAGAACTGGGTAAAATTCTCACCATTATGTTTTTCTTCTGGGTTTCCTGACTGGTAGGAAAGCTTTTTGAGGGAGGGGATAGGAAATGAATTATGACAGATATTCTTTCCATCTCTACAGCAAACTACAAATCCTAGGGTTCATAGCACAGAACAATGGCAGTAAAAGTGGTATTGGACGGCTATAACTGTGTATATAAAACTATAACTGTAGATGCATGCTACATCTTCTTGGTGCTGAGAACTGCATGTGATGCTGGTCCAATTCATTAGTAGATTACTTCATTACCCAACAGTACTGGATAAAACATGTGACCCACCCCTCACAATTCTTTTATTTGCTTCTCTTCCCATAGTTTGCACTGACAAACCGGATCAAAAATCGCTCCCAGCACATACCTAAAAGGGAACACTGGTTAGACTGGGCTTCAGAAAAATTTTCAGTAAGTTTAAAAAACTTTATCTGAAATATTTTTACACATAGTTACAATTTTTCTGCGAGTAGGGCCATAAGCATGGATTGCCGTGAGGGAGTAACTGAATTTGTCAAAAAGAAGTGATGATAGCCCATGATGGAAATCCAGGTGATCGATTTGTATTGGAGCTAAGTGGTCCAAGAAGGTAGATGAAATGAAGGTGACTTTATTATTTATAGTAGGACAGCGATCAGAGCTAAGATTATTGCCTGCTATCCTTCCCTGTTATTTCTTCTTGCTCTTTCTAACTTTCATTTCTGCATTGCTCTTCTCAGAAGCAGCTGATCACTGAAGTTAAAATGGTGACACGGGTCCTCTTCCTCTTTATTCCTCTGCCAATGTTCTGGGCTCTCTTTGATCAGCAGGTAATGTGTCCCAGCACCAAGTATGGTTTCACTGCACATTACAGCTCTGATTTTGGGGTCCCAGTGAGACTCAGAGGGAGTCACTTTCATGAGTAACTTCCTCGAAAACCACATTTTACTTCCAATATTATAGATTGTAGATTATCCTCCATCCATAAGTAGAAAGACTAATGTCAAACAATGTTACTGTCTCTTGTAAACTATTTTTCTTGCTCAATGTGTCCAAGTATTATTATTATCATTGTTATTTAATATATTAAGATCAAAGATATCAGAATGACTTTAAAATTTTAAGTTATAGCTGTATGTAATTTATAATCTTATAACATATGAGTGAGAATCAGACTTGTGTAAATATTGGAAATGCTCTACTTTTATGATTGTGCTAAAATAACCAAAGACTTGCCAAGGGGAAGTCAATATGTGGTTTTTGGGATGAAGAATTGCATGTAGCATTTTGCTGTTTGAGTGTTGACTTTGTGTGTGTTTTTTTTAAATAGCTTTTGGGGAAACCCACATGTTAGTCAACACCATCAAGATTAAAAGCTGAATTTGTGCACCATGGAAAATCTTTGTTTTCATTTTGTGGCTGTCCAAGCTGAATAATGTACATGTACAGCAGAAATATTTTGCTTCTGTTTTACTTAAGCAAGGATGGGAATTGTGCAGTCATCCAGATATTGTAGAGCTGCAGATTCTAGCAGTCTTCATCAAAAACTGTTAAAAATAGGGATGAGATGCATCTAGAATTTTCTGGATCCGAATCCAAATCCCTGGAAGGTTCTGGGAATCCACGAATCTTGAATCTTTCGAATCCTTTTATAAAAAGGAGTTTAAAAAGCAAGAGAAAGAAGGATAATCTTGGGCAAGAAACACTCTCTCAGCCTTAGGAAAAGCCTAGGCAAAGGCAAATCTCCCTCTGAAGAAATCTGGCCAAGACAATTGTCCTCATTTTGCCTCAAGATCTCCCCAGATTGCAAATGACATGAAGGCCCTTTCTACACGGGCAGGAAAATGTGGATTAATTGCACATTTTCCTGCCTGTGTAAACAGGGCCACATACTACAGCAGAGAGATAATCCAGGTCAGAACTGGCTTTTCTTTGCATAGCTCCTTCTGGCATCGTGGGGTTTGTAGTTTGATGATGCACCAATACACTTAGGCAGAGAAGACTATGACACCTTGTAAAACTCCAAACCCCAGAATTGTGTCTGAAACAGGTTTGCAAGGGAGCTCTGCAAAGGAAGGTTTCAGCAGTCCTTGAAATCTCAAGCCTGTAGCTTCCAATCATGTACTGAACTTAAATATGAAATGTTCGATTTCATCTTAGAATACAAACCCAGATGTAATTTGTGAAATTGTTAGCAAAGGCCATTATTAGTCCAAGGGAAAACCTCACCTACTTACTATCTTCCCTTGTATGTATAGTTTCGCAGGTTTTCAGGCGTCCCAGCCTCCCTAGTTTTCAGGCGTCCCGGTCTCCAACAATCTATTTAGTTGGCAGATTCGAAAGATTCGGATTGCCTATTTTGGCACAGGGATTCGGATTCGGGAATATCGAATCCTTACCCAGGATTCGAGGATTCGGTTGGCCCATCTCTAGTTAAAAAACAAAAGTTAAAGAGAATGACTGATGATATTCTTATTATTGTTGTTTTGATCACTATTAAAAAAATCTAAAAGGGGAATGGGGAGAAGGAATATAGGAAGGAATTAAGACTGATTAGTCAGTTGCTAGATTCCTTTCCCATACCATTCTTTCCATGTTGAAACAGACTAACATGGCTATCTCTTTGAAAATTAAATCTGCTCACCTATGCACTTATCTGCAATTTATCCTTCTTTTCTGTTTTTGGGGAACAGAACAGATCACACACACAATTGTCCATATTTTCAGACAGTTCTTACATGATCCATTTATCTCTCATGCATGGTAGACTCTAGGATTCATCGCTATCTGTTCTCTTTCCCTTAGGGTTCTCGGTGGACACTACAAGCCACTAAAATGAATGCTGATTTTGTAAGTGGATGAGATTTGTTTAAGATAGTGATATTTCTTCTTTTTGAAAATTGAAGCTGGTGGTTTAAATGATGGGCTTCCAGTGTAATAAGGGTCACCCTTCTATTGATTTAAAAATAAGTACATCTTTGAACAGACAATAATTATAATCATAATGCCTGTGAATCATAATTGCAGGAGGTAAGAGCAATAAAATATAAAAATGGACAGAAACTGAAAGCATCCACAGACATCTAATATGCATTGGCTCAATGAGTTTCCCAGAGTTCCTAAAGTCTTTTCACTTGGTCTTCAGACCTGCTTTATTGGAATAATAGTAGTAATAATAGTAGCAGCAGCACCACCATCACTGCTACCAGCAAAGCCTAGCAAAAGTACATTTTAGACTATAACTCCCGTAATCTCCAACCACATAACCATGCTGATGAGAGGATTCTGGGAACTATAGTCTAAAAAACAAATTTTCTGAGCTCTAAATGGCAGTTAAGTAGCACTAATTTTCTAGTACATCTGCTTTTCAAGTGTGAGTCTCAGGCTCAGTGCCTGATACTTCCTCTTAAAAAATGAGTCCTCAGTTAACAGAGGTGGAAAAGGGATCTGTCAGGGCAGGAGAGATGGAACAATGGTCTGATTCTGTACTAGGCAGCTTTGTAGGTTCATATTTACTCATGTCCCTTGTTTTCCTCTTGTCATGCTCCCAACTTTCCAGTGAGGTGGATTAGACCGAGAGGTAACTACTTGTCCATGGCCACCCAGTGAGCTTCACAGTCAAGTGGTGGTTTGAAATCAGAGCCATATCCAATGTATTCCCTCTTCAATACTTCACTGACTTCCCTAACTCTTAAAGGAAGTGTGTTGGAATTGTCGTATTATTTGTAGGAGGAGGACCCATGTGTGAATCGATGGTTTCTTTTCCTGAGGGATATATGGAACAACGCCAAATCCTGGTGTTACTGTTGGCCCAAGATCTCCTTCTGAGCAAAGAGGAGAAGGGGAATGTGCACGAAAACATAATGGTGATAAGGAAGAGCATAAAGATTTCATTCAGGTCCTTCTGCTATTGTGTGTATATAATAAACCCACCTCAGAATAATCCCATCTCTCCGATGATCAGAATATTGGCTAGAACAGGTTTGATGGCAGAGTTCCAACAGAAAATTATTGGACATTAGAAAGAGGCTCATTTTGTATTACCTGATTCATAAGTGCATACAGTCCATTTTTTAAACAATCTCTGTTTCTCTCTGTGTGTTCCTGGTCCCCAGTGGGGCTGTCCAAAGAGAATTGGAGCTAGTGATAACAATAATATTTTCTGCTAGAGATTTTGTTGTTATGTCCTGCAGATGACTTGCTTCTCAAACGTTGCTCCTTTCCTGTCAAGGAGAGTGTGGAGTCAAGCATTAAAAAAAATGAAATGCTGAGCCACTGGGAAGTTACTTCAGCTGCTCAGAATCTCTCCCCACCCCCAACACACAGCCAATGTGTTTGCTGTCTGCTTCACTGATGTTGATTCTGCCACGATTGCTTTACTTTGTTTGCTAACTGGTTTCAATGTCACTATATTTCAGGGAGGATTTGTCCTTCAGCCTGACCAGATGCAGGTAGGCCAATGACTACCAACTAGTACCTGTTTCCATGCTGTCTGTACACCTGTTGATTTGCAGCACCCGATGATTTAGACAACAACCGCTATGCACACTGACCAGGACGTATGTCCCACTGAAGGCAATGACACTTACTTCTGAGCATAGGATCACACTGCTAATTGATCAATAATTTCAAATACATAACTACAGACTGTATTCTGTCATTTTAGCAGCACCAGTTGTCAATGAGATGGTCATGTTGATGAAGTGGGTATCAGGAACATAAAACATTTTCTCCTAATTTCTTATTAATAAAAGCTCATTTTGCTTTGGTTTTTCATCCAATATACTGGATCAGTTTGAATTGGCGAGTGCTGCTGATGTGGACAAGCTGCTGGGACATGTAAGCAGGACAACTTGTTTTCTCGATCCCTGTCCATCTTGGCTGGTAATCCAAAGAGGAGATGCAATTAGATTTCAAATACAACATATTTTTAATGCAACTCTCAGGGAGAGGAACCTTCCATTCTGTTTAATAGAGGCAGTGGTTAGACCACTCCTGAAAAAGTCCTCCGTGGATCCCCAGCACCTTAATAATTATAGACAAGTATCTAATCTTCTTTTCTGGGGCAAGATAATTGAGAAGGCAGTTGTCTTCCAACTGCAGTTCATCTTGGATGATACACACTTCATCGAGCCATTTCAAATTGGTTTCAGAGTAGGATATGGAGTTGAGACTGCTGTACCTTGGTTGATTATCTCCATCTTAACATTGACAGAGAGAGTGTGTCCCTGTTGATGCTTTTAGACCTCTTGGTGGCATTCAGTACAATCGACCATGGTAGCCTTCTGGAACTCGGGGGTGGGGGGATTGGAGGAACTGTGTTGAAGTGGTTCCAGTCTTACCTCTCAGGCAAATTCCAAGTGGTGATACTTGGGGATAGCTGCTTCTCAAAAAAGGAGCTGTTCTATGGCATACCACAAGGTGCCATTATATCCCCAATGCTTTTTAACATCTACATGCAACCACTGGGAGAGATCCTCCAGAGACATCGGGTGTTATCAGTACACCAGTGATGCTGAAATATATATTCCATGCCTTCAAAATCAGTCTCAGTGAAGGATAGTATGTCTCCTCAGCTAAGGATAGTTATTTCCTTGGAGGAGACAATGGGCTGGATTAAGAAAAACAAATTGAAACTGAATCCAGACAAGATAGCAGTGCTTACTATTAAGTCACCTCGTCCTCAACCGCCCTGCTCAAGTCTTGCAGATTCAGGGACATGTCTCTCCATCTGTAAGGCAGTCTTCCTCTTTTCCTGCTGCTTTCTACCTTATCAAGCATTATTGTCTTTTCTAGTGAGTCGTGTCTTCTCATGATATGACCAAAGTTCAAAAGTCTCAGTTTAGTCATCTTGGCTTCTGGAGAGAGATCAGGCTTGATTTGCTCTAGGACCCCTTCATTTCTCTTTTTAGTGGTCCATGATATCCACAGGATTTCTTCAGCACCACATTTCAGATGAGCTTATTTTCTTTCTATCAGCTTTCTTCATTGCCCAGCTTTCACAAACATATAGAGAAACTGAAAATATAATGGCATGGACGATCCTGACTTTGGTATTTAATGATATATCTTTACAGTTCAGGATCTTGCCTAGTTCCTTCATAACTCTTCAAAGTCCTACTCTTCTAATTTCTTGGCTGCAGTTTCAGTTCTGATTAATGATTGAGAAAAAGTACAGAAAATCTTTATTTCAATGTCTCCATCATCTATTTTAAGGTTATGTGAATCATCTGTAGTCATTATTTTTGTTTTCTTCATGTTTCACTGGAAACTTGCCTTTGCACTTTCTTCCTTGACTTTCTTCAGTAATCATTCCAAATATTTGCTGTTTGGTGTTGTCTGCATCTCTTAAATTGTCGATTTTCCTTTCTAAAGTTTTCATGCCTCCTTCCTCTGAGTCTTATCCTGCTTTACGTATGATACAGTCAGTGTACCAATTAAAGAGATAGGATGACAAAATGCAGCCTTGCCTAACCTCCTTTCCCATTGGAAACCATTTCGTTTTCTGTATTCTGTCCTGACAGTTGCCACTTGTCTTGAGTATAGGTTATGCATTAGGACAATCAAATGTTGTGGCACCTCCATTTTTTGAAGAGCAATCCATACAGTTGCATGGTCTGCACAATCAAAGGTTTTGTGAGTGAGCTTGTCTTTTTATCTGTCTCAGAGAGGTGAAGACCTCATATGATTGGCTGATTGTGAAGATTCTATGGAATCCTGGAGTTGGCAATTCAGGGAGGAGCCTCAGAATTCTCAGCCAAAATGGTCAGGCTGGTTGCTATGGAAATGAGGCCTATTAGCAAGAAGGAGGGCAGTATATTCCCTCAGGAACCCAAACTCTCTATGTTAATAACTCTGAATACAGAGTGGATTGGGGAATATGGGCAAAAGTTACACGTACTGGACCAGACAGACTGGGGAATTAGAGACACAGGATCTCAAAACAATGTATTTCAACTGCATCTAATTCCTAAGGTAAGGTAAGGTAATTCCTAAGGTATTTCTAACAAGTATTACCTATGAGAAGATAAAATCCCGGGCAACGCCAGGTAAATATACTAGTAATCTATAAAGCACAGGCTGATTTTCTTCTGAATTTTTTTTGTTTGTTCCATTAACCAATGTAGGTTTACAATATAATCCCAAGTGCTTCTTCCTTTCCTGAACACAGCTTGGACATCCAGCATTTCTTGCTCCATACATGGCAAAAGTCTTCATTGTAGAATTTTTAGCATCACTTTGCTTGCTTGGGAAATTAATGCAACGGTTCTGTGGTTATTACAATCCGTGGTATCTCCTTTTCATGGGGACTGGAATGTATATGGAGCATTTCCAATCTCTGGGCCATTCTTTTGTCTTCTATATTTGCCGACTAATTTCAGTTAGAACTAGAGTACATTCTGTCTCTGTAGCTTGAAACATATCTATTAGTATGCCATCTATTCCTAGTAATATATTTCTCCCAAATGCTCTGAATGCAGCTTCTATTTCACTGCCTAAAATTGTAGGTTCAATTTCATATGGCTCTTCTTTGAGTGAATATGTCACCCTTTCATCTCTTTTATACAGTCCTTATCATCTTCTATTTTTCTATATTAATTATTATAGTAGTTCTCCTTGTCCCTGCACACATCAGTTGCAGTCAGGGTTCTGTTTCTATCTCTGCCACCTTTTCTTTTGCTTTTTATCTGTCCTTAACTGCTTGCAGAGTTTCATCTCACATCCATTCAGGCTTTGCTTTCTTTTTACCTGCAGATAATGTCTTTCTGCATTCCTCCTTGACAATTTCCCTGGATTCAATCTAGAGTTTTTCTGGATCCCAGTCAACTAGGCGTAAGACCGAAAAGCTATTTTTTCACATTATAGTTCAGTTCTAAGGGAATGTTCTACAGGTCATATTTAGGAATGATGGTTGGTATAGTGTTCTTCTTTACCTTTACTCAAATTCTTTTATGGCAGAAGTTCATGGTTTGTGTCACAATCTGCTCATGATGTTCATGTTTATAGTAACCTCTTTGGTTGCTTGAAGAATGTGTTTGCAATGAATAAATTGTTGACCTTATGAAATTCAATCAGCTGCTTTCCTGCTTCATTTCTTGAGAGGCTAATTTTTCCTACAATCTTCGATTCTGCTCTGTTTCCTACTTTTGCATTCTAATCGCCTGTGATTAATAAGAAGTCCTATTTTGTTGTGTAAACAATTTCCTCCTGGACCCCAGCACAGAATCTTTAAATTTCTCCTTCTTCTGCCTCTGTAGTTGGAGCATAAACTTGGACTGAAGGCATATTGATGGGTTTTCTCTGAAGTCTTACTGATATGAATCCGTCTGACTTTGCATTATATACTTTGACTGTTTTTGCTATATGTCCTCTCACTATTAATACCACCTCATTTCTTCTTAGATTTTTATTTTCATTTCCTCGGTAAAACACTGGGTAATTATGTGACTCAAATGTCCCATTTCTGTCCACTTTAGTTTGCTCACCCCAGGTATTTTGTTTCATTTCTTGTTTTACTGTGTCTAGCCTCCCCAATTCATGCTTCTGACATTCCATGTTCCTGTCATACTTGCTGTGCGGTTTCAGACTTTCCTTTCACCTCTAAGCATATCAACAGCTGTTGGCTTGAGTTCTGTTATCATTAGCCATGGTGCTACTCGAAGTTGTCCACTGCTCTACCCATGTAGCTCATTGAGTGCCATCTGACCCTGGGGGTTTCATCTTCTGACCCTATCTCTTGTTTGATTTTGGATTGTCTCATCATAGAGTTTTACTGGTAAAAGACATTCAGAAGGCATTTACCAGTGCCTCCTTCTGTGCAGAACTAACAAATGTTAGCTATGGTGCCACTGCCATTGTCTCTGAGGGATCTTCTGCCAGTGTCACACACAACCCCACTACTGCTACTGCCCAGTAGCTGTTTGGCACATTTAGTCTGGCTCCCAAGTGAAAGCCCATCTGGGAGGCCCTACCAGCAGCACTGGTGCCTTCACCGTAGCCTCTTGCCTCACAGCAGCAGGCAGTCCCACTACCCTGAGCCATTGGGAAGCTCATAACATTGCCCTTGTAATATCACCAGGGCCTGCCTCCTGTAATCTCACTAAGGGTCATTGTTGGGTTACAAGTCCTGATATGGCAATTCCATTTAAATTACATTTGCTGTTATTGTTTTCAGCCGGCCAGTCAATCAAAGTCTATTCATCTTCATTGTTCATGCTTCCTTTTTAGCCCACCAGTTTGTTTGCTGAGGCTGCTACTGCTTAACCTTCTGACAGCAAAGATGGTTGTCTCATGGCAACTGACATTTTGTTTCTCAGAATGGCCTAGAGATTACCTCATTCTGGAACATTGGGGGAATGGAGTGAGGAAGCTGTGATTTCTACAACAAACACCAGTCCCATCTAGTGGCTGCATCCTCCCTGTGTCAGAATGTCTGGATTGACACAACAGTCAAAATATTCTTGGGATGTAGTATGTTAGGTAACAGGTAGCAGCTCCCAAATCAACTGGAGAAAATAAGTCTTCCCAACCCCAAATGAGTGAGACATGGCTACTAATGGGGACAACAAAAGTGAACCCACTTTTACCATTCATTACTCATGGCTTTAAGTTCCATCAGAAATGAAAGTTACACTGAACGAGTCTCATGGTTTAATTATTCATTTGTGATTAAATGAAGGTACACCCCTGACATATATCTAAAAGCAGAACAAACTCCTCAAGCATGAAGTACTTCAAGGATCTTAAAACCAGGCTTTGACCTGTTTCCTTCCTTATTGTTTGTCACTAATGGTTCTGAATCAATAAACAGTGCAGTTCCTTCTATATTTTAAAGTGGCTCCTGGGCTCAACAGGGCTTATTCCCTACTAACTGTGTTTAGGAGCAAAGCCTTAATAATCGTTAATTGCTAATCTCATGTGTGTTTTTTGACCTTTCAGTTCTTAAATCCTCTCTTGATCCTCGTCTTCATCCCAGTGTTTGACTTTGGACTGTACCCCTTGATAAACCTGTGCAAGTTTAATTTCACGTAAGTATCTGAACAACAAAGCCTTGCACAAAAGTACAGATCCAATTTGTAAATTCAAGCAGAAACATGAGCATTCTTCTGGGTCTAAAATATCTAAGTCTATTAAATATCAGTTCAAACTTTGATAACTTGAATTTCTTTTTAGCTCTCAGGCAGCAAAAGGAATCAAGGAAATTGTCTCTCATCTCTTAAATATTCCCTTAAATCAAGGGGGCTGCATATGTTTATAGCCCCCAGTCTTCACCATCTTTATTGGGGCAGCCTCAGTATTACTATTCCCCAAGTATTTTTCAGCAAGGATGGGGTGTCTTCACCAATTGAAAAACCCTCCTAACCTGCCCTTCACCTCATTTAGGATATTCATGAACAGGCATCCTACTTGAAAATTTCAGTCATGATAGGAGCTTTGGGAAATGTGCAATTTATTTCTTACATCCTTTCAGCTCTTATAGTTCAATAACCCTGAGACAATTTTTCTGTCTCCCCCAAAGGGAGTTGGAGATAGATCATCAGTGGTACTTTCCTCCACCTCACACATTAACTAAATGCCAAACAATATTCCCTCTTAGAAGAGCTAAAGAGGAAGATAATATGAAACTTGCAAGTGCTGAACACTTTTTAAAAAAAAAAATAGCTTTGAAAGGGCTTTGGTTATAGCCTCATAATTTCGCATGGAGGTTTTACATTAAAAGACTGGTGGATTCAGTAGTACATAACATAAATGATACCTGTTAATATGGCTTAATAGGAAGTGATCTTCCGTTTGTGACAATGGGTGTGGTTCATTTTAAATTACCTCATTTTGTGATTAAATTTGTAATTTATTTACCGTCAGGCCCATTAAAAAGATGGCGACCGGGATGATCCTTGGGGCCCTGGCATTCGCAGCTGCAGCTATTGTAGAACTCAAGATAGAGGTAAGCACCAAGTAGCTGCACGTGAAGAGGTTGAGATAACATACTTTGCTGGATTTGTTTCATGCTACTGGCTGCCAAATACATGTTTCAAAAGACATCAACATTGCAGGCTCTGATATGGCTACAAAAATGAATGTGTATGTTGTTGGAAACTGGTCTGGGGCAAGCTGGATCAATAATAGCTGCAGTTAATTAAATCGTTATGATTGTGTTTGTTGGCATATTCCTTGTTTTAATTAGGAAAATGCTATGCCAGCGCTAGTTCCGAAAGAAAGTTACATTCAGGTCCTGAATTTGGCAGACGGCGATATTGAAGTGGCAATCCAAGATTACGACCTGCTTCAGCATCGAATCAAACCTTTTCAGGTGAGTTTCCTGGATATTTCCTTCCTGTTTCATTTATGGCCACAGATCTTACAAAATTGTTCCTATTCAAGGCAATAGGTGCGTCTCCAAAAATAGCCACAAAAATTGATGCAAAGCACATTTGTTTGTTCTCTGTCTGACTGCCTAGTTCCTGCATGGCTGCTTTTGTCCATTTCCAGGCATTATCGCTGAGGCTTCTGTATGACCAAGGTAGCATGCGTTCCCTCACATAATCAGAGGAACAAAAAGATCTGACCTTCCTTCCCCTGTGTCTGTTGTGCCATATGGAGCAAAGGCACACACCTACAGGGCACTGTGCCTTTGACAGCAACCCCCTTGCCCCTCAGTGTATTTCAACAGAAAAGGCACAGATGGTAGACTATATTTATCTATGATTGGGGGGGAAAAGAGATTTCTTCTGGGAAAAATACATGCCAGAAAGAGGCTCTTTATGCAATCTATGTTGCCTGCTGCTCAGGCTCAAGTGGCATTTCAATTTAGTCGTGAAAAGAACACGCTTGAATAAGTAAAATAAAAAGAACCTCATGAAAAAGAATATAAAGAACTAGCGTATCTGCCTGGCGTTGCCTGGGATTTCATTTTCTCATAGGTAATACTTGTTAGAAATACCTTAGGAATTACCTTACCTTACCTTAGGAATTAGATGCGGTTGAAATACACACGGATTTGAGATCCTGTGTCTCTAATTCCCCAAACTGTGTTGTCCAGTACCTGTAACTTTTGCCCATATTCCCCAATCCAATCTGCATTCAGAGTTGTTAACATACAAAGGTTGGTTTTCTAAAGGAATACATTGTCTTTCTCCTTCTTGCTGCTAGACCTTGTCTCCATAGCAACTGGCCTAAGGACCAAGAGCTCTCTGGCTGAGAATTCTAAAGGCCCCTCCCTAAATTGCCAACCCCAGGATTCCATAGAATCTTCACAGGCAGCCAATCATATGAAGTCTTCGCCTGCCTGACACAGCCAAACTCACAAACTTTGACTTATATATATTAGATGGGGCAATTAACTATAAGCCTTGTTTGCAAAAGGTGAATCATCTTTTGTCCCCCCCCCCCCCCCCCACAATCATCACAGTTTACCTGATTTGCTGCTGATACCCATTTTAGAAGCCGGTGCCATTTGACAAACCACATCCCCTGTCCTATTACTATTTACATTTGACTCTCTGGTTGGTTGGTGGATTGGTTTGTTTCTTTCCTGAAAAAGCTCAGGCTCCTCTAAACAGGTCTGGTTTGATATCTTGTCTTGTCTTTCTTGTTTAATTTTCCTTGCTTTTCCTCTTTTGAACTTGAACCACAACCACAACTTATCCATCTAGATATGATGAGAGCAAGTGGAATGGAAAGATCAGGAAACTAAGCTTGATTCCACACCTGGAGTTTCAATTAGATTTAGGGTTGCCAGTGTAGGATCATCCAAAGATTGCTGGCCAAAACCTGAGACCTAGGGACAGCCCATGGCGATGACATTAAGTATTATGAATCAAATATCAACCAAAGTTGGTCACAGCTTTTCATTCAAAACAGAGAGAACCAAAGGAAGAGGCAGGGAGAGAGTGAGACTGAACATATTTTCCTGGTTGGAAATAAAGGCAGAAATCTTAGTTAAAGGGGCTGTTCCCAGATCAAGGTGAAATGAGGAGGTTATTCCTTCTCACTTATTTAGGAAGACAGGATAAGGAACATTTAATTTAGCCTATTTGCTTCTAGCTAGAAGATAGATGTAGAGCAGAGTAGAGAGTGAACCCTGGCATCCCAAGGACTGTGAGGGAATGAGAAAGCTAACTAAGTAGCTATACCGATCCCCCTGGAAAATCTTTGCAAATTGCAGCAATAAATAATTTAAGCCTTTCAAAACTGAAGCAAGCTCCTGCTCTACTAGCTAAGTTGTAGATTTGCACATAGCACTTTCCTCTTGATTGGAGCTAAGCACACTAGAACTGGAGAATTTGTACCCTCATCTCCTCCTGGAACACAAAAACTAGAAACTCAGGATGAGCCTCTGGAATTTCACAACCCTAAGAGAGACATAGAAAAACTCTCATTTTTTATTTTGTTGTGTTTCTCCAAATCCCGCCTGCATTCTGGTTTCCTACTTTCTTCCTACCAGGTTGCAAGACAGTTTTGTTCTTTCAAAATGGAAATTTATATACATTTTTCATATGTTTTTTTCCTGATGCTCCTTTGTATGCATTTCTCTCACTGACTAAAGCTTGCTTGCGTACACTTTCCAACCACACACGTTTTGACCATTCTCATTTTATCTATGCATGTTTTCCTATGTATTTCATTTCCTTAGAATGGATTGTGAGCCTCACCAATGTCCAGATTTCCAAGGCAGGGTCAGCTTTGTCTCACAGAAGATGCAAAATGGGTATTTTCATTGAGAGTGTCAACTCCCAACAAAAACAGTTTCCATCCCTAGTCTGGAATTTACTAGATTCTTTTGGAGAATTCTGCTAACATCATACACAACCTGTTGCATTCTATTTTTTGCTTGTCTTGATTTGATTATACCAGCTGTGCCAGTTGGAGTGGGGAGAAGTCAAGTGAACAAAGCACAGAGACAGCAATGGCTTAAACCAGTATTTTTTTTAACATTTTCTTTACTAGGGACTCCCCATAAATATAATTTGTTGCCAGGGATCTTCAAGACCTAACTCAAGATTTAAATATTCAAATTTAGGTTTAAATATTCAAATATCTATTTAAATATTCAAATATTTATTTTAAGGCTTCTGGAGACTAGAATTCACATCCTTTTTGTCAGAGATTGTGGCAGCAGGAGCTGTGGATGTTGAGGGACATGGCTGCAGGTGTGTCCATGCACCCGTACTGCTCCCTTGTTTGCAAACAGATTAGGATTGGCACTTGCACACACATATGCCTCTGCCACATCCCTGTTGCTGTTGCTGCTGCTGGTGATGTCCAGCAGGAAAGTGGACAGCCAGGGTTCCATGGACCCCAGGTTAAGATCCACTGGCTTAAACACTGGCTGTAGCTTCACCAGCAGGTTTGACATAGGTTCTCTCAAGGTTATTTGAAGGACTTTATCTTCTTACGTGAGCCTGCCTGTGTCTTGAGATCTTCTGGGGAGGCCCTTCTGTCCGTCCCATCACTCTTGGAAGTATATCTGGTGGGAACATGGGAGAGAGCTTTCTCAATGGCTGCTCTCACACTTTGGAGCTCCCTTCTTAGAGAGGTTAGGGTGGTGCCCTCCTTGCTGTCATTTCAGAGGCAGGTGAAGACTTACTTGTTTTGGCAGGTCTTTGAGGGCTTGACTGCTCAGGGCAAAGGGCCTTTCATGTGCCGTGTTATTTGGGTTTCTATTTGCTGCTGTTCTTATTAATGGTTTGCTATTATCTGCTTTTAATTTTATCGATAGTTCAGTTATATTTTGAATTTCACATTATGTAAATTTTCAGCATGACATAGTGGTTTGAGCATGAGACTACAATGCTGGAGACCAGGGTTCCATTCTCCGTTCAGTCATGGAAAGTCACCCAGTGACCGTGGGCACATCGCACACTTTCAGCCCAAGAGAACCCCATGATAGGTTCACCTTAGGGTCATCGTAAGTTGGAAATGACTTGAAAGCACACAATGACAAACAACAAAACTTGCTAGCAACATCTGTTTTAACTTTTCTAACTCTCCTTGAGTCCCAGAGTGAGAAAAAGGTGGGATTGTGATCTTCTTTGTCGTCATTGTCGTCATCATCACCATTGGTTCAGGATTGCAACATGCTTCAACCTAGATGAGCTCCCAGTCCACATACTGGGAGCTCCTGGGAATGCAGCAAGAGTTAAAACAATCTACTCATAGTATGCCACATATTGAGGCATGCTCATTCCTACAACCTGGGAGGAAACGTGCCACTGGCCAAGCTGGATTCGTGCTTGGAAGCCGTACTTCCAGATTCATTATGGGGGGCCCACTATGGCGGGGTTGAGTGCTCCAGCTTGACATCTTTTCCATCTGCAAAAAACATGGGAGATAAAATAAGAGAAGCTGGTCAAAAAATGATAACATTACACTGCTCACAAGCCAGTCAGAAAGGTCTCTCCTCACTGTGCCAAACAGTGGCCAATGCCTGTCCATATCTGGAGAAATATGAACATAAAGAGATGATGGATGGGGAAGTCAGATGATGGAAATGTTAAAGCATTGTGTAAGGCCTAAGATTACATCCAGGAAGCAGACAAGGGAGGAGACCGTTCCCCCCCCCGTACCGTTCCCACCTCTGATTGGTCCATCGATTTACTCACCCTGGGGCATAGACAGGCAACATTTTTGGTTAGCTTTTTGGATGAGAAGGGTGTCAGCTAAAAATGATTCCCAAAATATAGCAGAGATTGCTCCCACAGCTTTGGAAGCGTGCCCAGCAGCAGAGAATATCTTTAGCAGCAATGCACTGTAGCCAGGAAAAACTCACCCACACCATTTGTTTTCTTCCATCAAGGAGGCAATTTATTCTTGAGTTACAATGTGTACATATTTACAAGAATCTCCAGAAGGCATTCTAGCATCCCTCTGCTTGCTCTTTCTGACAGAGACTCCAGCAGAAATGTCAGACACCATGTGCAACTTGCTGGCTAGCTCTCAGCTACATTTATACTCACATTAGCTGATGCAATCCTGCCAGCCTTTGCATTCTCCCCACACCTGATGCAACCTTCTCCCCTGGTTGCTCATCAGCATGACTCAGCTAAAGTCACATGGCTCTCCACAGGTGCACTTAACGACCTACATCATAAAGTATTTTCTACAGGTTTGGTCCAACCTTTTCTGACAAAGGACTCTGGATGCAAGCCTTTGTCCATACCCTGAGCTCATTGGTGCAAACACAGTTCCCACATAAGCAGGGAATGAAATTCTGTGGTGATCTAAGAAGGTCTTGTTTGACTATAAAATGTGTGGGCAGTACTAGCTTCTTTTGAGTGGAAAACTTTTAAGGAAAATTGTGCCTCTAATTAAAATGTTCCTTTGTTGCAATTTCTGCCCTTTTACAGCTTTCTCTTGAAGGTAGATGGAACATTAGTGATGAATTGCCCCTTAATTGCCTCTTAAATACCCTTTTTTAATTTCCGTTGTCAGTTCTTGTTCCAGTGGGTTTGGGACAGGGATTTAGTTGCTGATTCCTGTCACAACTTTTTCTTGAAAATACCCTGCAATCTGGAGGTTTAAAGTATTGATCTTTTCTGTGGAAATGTTGAGCACTGGATTACTGAGATAATACATACTAATTGCTTTGAAAATCCCAGTGTTATATAAATGCTGTTATAAGTTCTTTTAAATAATTAATGATTATCGGCCTGGGTCTCTTATTTTAAAATTCTGTATTTTTAATTCTGTGTTTTTCATTGTAATGATTTTATTGTTTTATACTGCCTTTCAGTTTTGCATTTGTTTGTGAGCCACTCACATAATTTTCATTATTAGAGTAGCTTTATAAACACGATAATAAATAAAAAAAACATTAAGCTACTTCATTATTCCTTTCTTGTCTAGCAAACTCCATCAAATATCTGGGACATGCCATGAATGTAAAGACACCAAGAGTAAATTCAAAATGTATTAAATAATAGTGTAAAAATCCAAATAAATAAAGTGATATCTATTTCTTCATTACCGAATCAAAATATTGTTGTTCTTATTTAAACATATTTTTCCCCTTTCATTTTGCTTAGGACCCTGATGAATACTCCAGATTAATTCTGAGTAGTACCCAACAAAACCTTCATTTTCAAATCCAGTTCCAAGGATCATCTTCCACATTTAATCATATCATCCAGGAAAAGACTGTGAACAGTTTAATTGTCTATAAGACAGAAGGCAGCTTAGCAAGCTGTTTGGTAAGTGTGGAAATCAAAGTTAATTAAAGTTCAGTTAATTAAAGGGCAAAACCATGTATCTGAGAAAATCCAAGAGCAGTCCCTCCTCCCAACACACTGGTGCCCTTGAGATATATTAGATCATTGGCCATGCTGGCTGGGATGGGAGTTGTAGTCCAGCACATATGGTGGGTGCTCAGCTATGGAAAACTAACCTATAGTAACCTGCGTAGCAGTTTCAAAGGGAAGAGTACATTACTGATATAATAAGGATAGCAATAGTCTGGGAGATATTGGATGACACAACATTGCTGGTCATGATTGTTCAGATTCTCCATTGGTGGATTTTCTATTCTTTGAAAGACCTTCCCCCCATACCAAAATTCTGTCCACATTCACTGGGGTCCAAAAATCATCCTTTGATTTTGATAAAAAGGGCAACATATTGCCCCATAGATTCTAGATATCCTCCACTGTCTCAGAAGAAAATGTTTAAGTGTACTGTAGTGTGTGTGTGTGTGTGTGTGTGTGTGTATACTAAGGGGTTGCCACAGTGCAATCAATGAGAGGCAAACAGGTTCAACTGCTCATCCAAAGTGGACCTACAATTACTTCCTATGTTGGGTCTCACTTTGGCTACAGGGCTTTATTGCATTGGGGCCCAATAGTGCAGCGGAGGATCAGAGTAAAACCTATTCGGTGGCAAAGCCCAATCTCTCTCTAGGAACCTGCCTATGAATCTGCCACAACAAGTCAAGAGCCAAAGGCCTGTCTAAATAAAAAAAAATCTTTGCCTGATGGCACAAAGAGAACAGAGAGGGGTAAAACCTATTCAGTGTTTTAAGATCTTTGAGGACAGCTTTCTCACTTTCCCACTATCATCACAGGTGTGTTCTGGTGAGGACACAGGAGAGAATCATCTCAGTCACTCCTCCCAGATTGTGGAATTCTCTCCCATGGGAGGCTAGATTGGCCTCCTCTTCATGCCAACAGGCAAATATCTTTTTATTTAGATAGGCTTTTGGCTCTTAACTTGTCATGGCAGAAGGAGCTTTTGACAGAGTGTGCTATACTTGTATCTTATTATATTTTAAATGTTATTAATTGTGTTTTTAACAGAAATGTTTGGTGTTTTTTGTTTAATATTCGTACTAATAGGGTTTTTTTAAAGCTGTACTTTGTTTTAATTTGCTGTGTGCTATCTTGGGTCCTGTCCTGGGAGAAAGCTGGGATATAAGTTAATTAATTAAATAATAGATAGATAGATAGATGGAGTGATTGCTTTACAATTAGATGGGGTGAGTAAGCCATCTCAGACTGCAGACCCTTAATACTGAGAAAAGTACCAAAATTCCCCTCCTGGTGGAGCATGAAGGCCAGGGAAGCTACTGAGCATTATCTAAACTAGCCCGCTGTTCATAGTTGTGGTGAAGGACCCTATTCTATGACCAGTGCTGAAGTGAGAGTCCACTGCCAGTTTTGTCATCAAGTACATGTACCATTTTGTCCTCAGGGGGAGGGGGTACCATGGATAGTCCATGCCATGGATAATCCTGCCTGGGAATGGAAAGACAGTAGAAAATGGGAACAAGTTTTCTCCAGAAGGCTTTCTTATGAATCAAAGTTTGCAAATTGGTTTTAGCCTGCTGACAAGAAACACCACATGAGTAGACAATATATGGGAGATTGTTTCAGCACAGGCGTCCTTCAGCAGCTGTCCTCAAAGTGCTGTGGACTACAACTCCCATCATTCCCAGCTATCTGCAGCCTGGGGAAGGCTGTTTTAATGTGACACTACAGCAGTTTAGAACAGAAGTCTCCAAATTGCCATACCAAAGGCTATGAAAATTGTTAGACTTACATTTGGCCATCTGGGAATAGTAACTTCCAGCAAAGCACTTTTCCAATTTTATAATGAGTTGTCATTCTGACAACAACCCATATTTCTTTTATTAAAAGTGCTTCCCATTTTCATGGCAGATACAGCAGATGAAGTAACTTTTCTAGCTTTATTTCAGCTAAAATAAGATCCTTCACAAATGAACAGACCAGCCATTAAGCTGACAGAACAGACAGGATGATTAAGCAAGCTTCTCTCCCACTACAAAGAACCAGCAAAATCAGAGCCAAAGTATTAATGCTGGGGCAAATCCTCCATTTTCATTCTTTCCTGTTCTCACAAAATGGAAGGTGCACTCTCATAAGCCTATCTTAATGACTAGAGATGTTGGGTCAAGAAATCTGGCCCAAATAAAAGGACTGGACTATATCATCAAAAGGCAGGGGATCTGACCTAGGAGATATCAACATATTACAATTACGCCTTTCATGCAGACTTGTCATGCTGACTGGGATGCTGGAATCCAAGAATATGTAGAGAGCCATAGACTCCTCACCTAGCACTATATGATGTTTGAAGACTTTAATCCCCAGCCTAACTGTTCTGTAATAGACAATGTCATAATGTGCTATTCTTTGATTTCATTGACTTTTGTATGCTTTGCTTATCAACATCACAAAAGTAAAGACTTAGGGCCTTTCTGCACTACACTGTTATAGCGCTATTATTCCATTTTCAACATCCCATGGAATTCTGGGGTTTGCAGTTTACTGAGGCCGAAGAACTCTCTGGCTGAGAATTCTAAATGTCCCTCCCTAAACTGCAAATCCCAGGATTCCATAGGATATTGAAAGTGGAATAATAGCACAATATCAGTGTAGTGCGAAAGGCCCTTAGACCACTTTGTGCTTCATTCAGTCCCACATAAACATTCAAAAGTTAACAGTCAAGATAAACTGATGTAGTTCATTTCCTCTGTCCATGTCTCCTGAGTTTATCCAGCTGACCACCACTGCTTTTGAACCATTTCTTTGCCCAGGTTTTCTATTTCAGCATAATTGTTTTTGGACGACATGTTTTGAGTCCCCTCCCCGGGGCGTTCAGGAAGAGAGTGGTTTCAATAACACGTCCATATATTTGATGGCATCACAGCCACCAATGAAAAATTTATCACTGTCAGCAAGCAGCACTGATAACTGGCTGCATCCACTAGTGGGATGCTAATCAGCCTGAATTCGTTATCAAGGGAATGCTGCTGTTGACTCTTTGTAAGCAATTTGTTCATTATTAATCATGTTTATCTACTATTTGTTTTACAAGGTATTGCCTTTTTACCAATATATGGCCACCACAACTTCCAAAGGCTTTTTATAGGCCTGGAATGAAAAGAATGAAATGGGAGGATGGACAGTTTTTCTTACTCAAATAGAAATGATGGTATTAAAGGCATCAGTGGTATATTTACAGGAAGCAAACTTGTAAAGATCTGCCCTACCATAGATGCCAAGATGGCGATGATGATGATGATGATGATGATGATGATGATGATGATAACGACAACCTACCTTTCCTTTGTCCTGTTCTTATGTCCTTACATTTTCCGTGCAGCTCACCCACCTTAGTAATACTGGGTGTGTTAAAGGGCCCACTATTGATAACTAATAAGTAGAAATCTGCCAGCTTGGTGTAGTGGTCTGAGCATTGTACTGTGACTCTAGAGACCAGGTTTGAAACCCTGCTCAGCCATGGAAGCCCACTGGGTGACCTTGGGCAAGTCATACTGTATCAGCCTTAGGGAAAAAAAAGAGAAAGACAAACTGCTTCTGAAGAAATATTGCCAAGAAAACCCCACTATAGGTTTGCATTAGGGCCACCATAAGTCAGAAATGGCTCAAAAGCACCCAACAACAACAAGAAATCTCCAGCTTAAATTGTTTGGATTTATATGAAACCCAGATTTCCCCACCTTTCACAACAAGAAGTGACAGTACCTTCTGTTCCTAACTCCTGTGTGGTTTCCTCTGAATTTCCTCCAACAATCTTTGTCCTCACCAACCTTCATAGCATTGCCTTTGCCAAACATCTCTCTTCTTTTTGACATCCCATTTCTGAAACAACATGAGCTGCTAGGCTGTGATGATAAAGTGTCTATTGGAAATCAAGGTCACAGAAAGTCCAGAAAATGTGCATTTGTTGCTTGCTACTGACATATGAAAGGAAGATGTTTCCTAATGTACAGAAGGTGCGATTGGGAACTATTGGAAGATTTTTGAGCAAGTTGCAGTACAATGGCAAGCTTTTCAGACTCCCCATAGTTTAATAATAGCAAGCACTGTTGGGCTGACTAAGGCATTCTAGGAGCTGTAGTCTAAAAAATAAACTACTACAAGTTCTGTGCATGGGCTAGCTCCACAACCCCTTTCTCAAGCCTGTATTGGTTTTGGTCTGACCGTGTTAGGACATTCTCCCCACTCATTCTTCTTTATATTTCTCTTCCCTTCCACCACAACATGTGGAAACAAAGGTATGGTTGGCTGAGCACCAGAACTTTTGTCATAAAGTAGATTCGTTTACAGAAGCACAATAAACCTCCGGACACCACTAGGTGCCATTGCAGTTGAAGTAACAGGAGGCCTGGGAGATGAGAACCTTACTCCACCCACCACTTGCATTCATGACAGCCTGGTCAGAGATGAATTGTTTAAGTACATCCCAAGCACGGTTTAAGTCATACACCAGTAACTGACAAAAAGCTTCTTGCCAACACGTCCCTTTGTTCAATCATTTCACGTTCAGAATGCACGTTTTTATTTTCAGACTCTTTGCTTGTTAGAAAGCCTCGTGTAAGACGAAATTATGTATTGATTTTGTTTTCCTTTGGTTTTAGATTAAAGACATGGAACAAAAGCCGACAGAAGGAATGTCAGCTGTGAGGTGTGAACAGGCTTTGGGTGGTTCTTCTGTTTCTTTGTAGTTGTAATTCCAAGTTTTGACAAGAAACTATTAACCCAAACTTAACCAGAGCTCAGACCTCCTCTGTGTGTTTTGAGTGCACTGTGTGTTGTATGGCAATGATGTTTGCATTGGATACTCCCATTGGCAGCCAGTGAGGGAGCACAAAGGTAGGGAGAGGAAATCATTGCTGAGGCAGGAGGGAAAGAAGTGGACTGGCCACTAGGCATGGGAGTGGTAGAGGGTTACTTAAATTCATCAGTGCCTTCATAATTGGGATGGAAAGAACTCGAGACTAAAAGAATTCAAACGGGGAAACAAACCAAACCCAAAACATCTATCTCTGCCCGTTGCGCTGTGTTGTCTGGCACCACTAGCAGCACCAGGGTTCCTGTAGCTAACAAGTGGAGGGTGAAGAGCAATTTATATGTATCTCCAAGGGTGGACATCTGAGTTTGGTTTCCCAGGGGCATCCCTAAGTGTATGTCTGCCTGTTAGATTTTCTATATTTCTTGTGGGAGATACTGGCCTAAATGCATTTGCTAGTCCCAGCTAGAACATTTGCTATTCCCATTGACTAAATTGCTAATGATAAGGAAATTTCATTGTTTATATAGCTGTACCCTAGTTGGGGTTAGTTGTTGTATTTGGGCTGCTGTTTTCAGGTAGCTAAATCTGCAAAATCTGATTTCTGCAAAGAGGGTAAAGAATAGTCTGGTTCATTCCAGTTCAGTCTTATATGAGCAGTCATGTTTATTACAAAAGTACCACCCATGTTTGCCTTTAGAAATACTCTCTCCAGGGTGGTCCAGGATCTAGAGACAAAATCCTTAGGGATGCATCAAAATGTCTGAGAATTTTCTGACCAATTTTGTAGAATTCTTTTCTTTTGAGTTCCTGCACTGCTGAAGAATTTCAGCCCTCGCATGGAGAATATTTGATGAAGTGTCTTCTGCTGAAGTTCACCACCCCAAATTTCATAACGCTGCCCATGAATTTTGAGTGAGGTTGTGAAGGAGTGGGACCTCTACCAATATTCTTTCTCAGCCCATTGCTTATTTCACCCACAATATGATCCAGTGTTTGAGGTTCATTCAACAGAAACTGAGTCAAAACTTCTCAGAAATGAATTTTCTGAGAAAAAAATATTGGAAATATTATCTTTCCCATGGTCAGAATATTTTGCAAAATGTCCCATCTTCAGTTTTACTGACCACAAAGTTAAGAATCTGAGGAGTTCATTTTTTTTTTGCTCATCTCTCTCTCTCTCTTTTAAATGACCACTGTACTAAAAAACAAAACAAAACCCTTACCTGTCAGTCTTATGGAAGGAGATACAAGTTTGACATCATGCTGATAAACCAGCCTTATTATTCTTATGTCTGTATCATCTGTCTTGCTTTTAAATTGATTAACTGAAACAATGTAAGTGCAGACAATCATTCTGAGGGCATTAATGAAGGAAACAGCACACACCCCTGCACCTTTGTTTGAATAACAACTCAGATAATTTATCTGGAAAGCCATTTTAAATACCTTGCCTGAATGGAGACAGGCAGACAGTGTATTTATTACAAATGTTGTTTCTACTAAAACCTCTTTGGTAGGGTAAATCTCACTGAAACTACAGCTCATGTAAAAGCCTGTGATTAATGAGCAGATCAATTGTAATAATTAATCCATTATTTTTTCTATCCTAATTGTTGTTGTGCTAAAATCTGCCACCTACCTTGAGAAGATCAGAGCCTCCACTGTGCTACAAAGTAAATCAGTGCCTGATAGTCAGCAGTAAAGAATTCAGTTCTGCAGCCTTTACCCTAATATTTCTGCAGTCAAATCGAAAGCTCTCTTACACAGAGGGCAAATGGAAACAGGACCTTGGACAGCTCCAAGTGAACCCTGCTGGCTGAACCTTACTCCTACTAAGGTAGCTATAGGAAGATGGTGTCTCAACAGGAAGCTGAAGCCAACTGTATTACGGTGTCACTATTGTAACTTTCTTTGTGTAGGATTGACTTTGCAATTGATTCATAAGCTGAAGCTGGGGCAAAATGCAGCAGCTAAGCATACCCACCAAGCCAAGCATGTAGCATACCCATGATGAAGGAACAGCACAGGTTGCCTATTAGCTACTGGCCATTTCAAGGTTTTGTTCTTGACATACAAAGCTTTAAGCACCTTGCAGGCAGGGTATCTAGGAGATTGCCTTACCTTATACGCTCCTAGTTGACCACTGTGGTCTTCAAGAAAGGCCTTACTAGCTGTTCTGTAGCCATCAGGTGACATCATGGAAGCAAGGCTTCTCAGTGGTGGCACCTGCTCTCAGGAACACTTCCCCCATGAGCAGCAGAAAAGGCATGGAGCTTCAAACACCTTCTGAAACACATTGCTGTTCATGCAGGCATCCCCCATCTTGTAATTACTATCACTGCTCCATTTTTCATATTAGATTATTGTTGCAGTGATATATTATTTTTAAGGTATTTGAAATTGTCTTACATCATTTTTAATGGCATAACATATGCATTTTTAAAATGAGAACTACTTGGAGATGTTGCCACATCAAGTGATATACAAGAGTCTTGAGTAAGGTGACACAGTCCGTCATAAGGTTATCCTCACCTCTGTGGAGCAGCTGGCTTCATTGTTAAGGGGCCCTTGCTTGAATCTTCAGTCAAGAGCTTCTCTGAGGCTGTGACAATGAAGTGCAGTGCTGTGTTCTCCCACTGTGAGGATCTCAAATGAGAAACTGACAGTTTTTCCCCCAAGGAAGCAACCTAGTCACTGTTTCCATTAGAGTCCTCTACCAGATGCTGTGAGGAAGCCAATGTAATGCAGGGGCTACAGATCCTCATTCTAATTCCCAATGAGCCATGTAACCCATTGGGTAACCTTGGTAGGGACTCTCTCTTAACTGAAACCATTCACAAAGTTGTTGTGAAGACCAAATGGATGTGAGCCATGTATACCATTTTCTCTTATTCAAAGAAAGATGAGACCAAAAAAAAAAACATAAGTAGGTCCTAGATTCAGGGAGCATAGCAGTATCAGTGCCTTCTGAAATATTTTATGATTACCCAAACATGACGATTAGGAAATAGCTATTTGTGAAATAAAATCATGAAGAAGAAGTTCCCCTTTCTTCCTCCAAGATATTTTGCTCTCAGTCATCCCATTTCACTAAGTTTCTTAGATGGGATTATGCACAACAATAATTTTTTTCCTCCTAGAAAAGAAGAGGACATCACTGCATTTTCTTGAGTGGTTTAAATATATAAGGATACAAGAATCAGTGATTAATTGGTGGTGTTTTTATCTAACAAGCTTACCTTTACAATTAAGAGATAGATGAAGGCTCCTTTAAATAGATTACATCCCTCCAGTAAAATATCTGATGCTTTGTTTTGCTTTATTCGTTTTCTGTCATGATGAAATCAAGTTTCCTTACAGATTCATTAATACTTTGGAGCTGGATGCCAACATCACTCTTGGCAATGAGGAGTTTGTCAGCATTAACAAAAGTTATGGTGTTTCAAGGTACAGCATCCTAACAAGGGGAAGGTGAGATTCTATGAACATTTTCCATGCTCAGAACTTACTTGCATTTCCTTTCTTGGGCTCTCCATGACAGCATCCTTTAGTTCCTAAGAAACCCAGGCCTTGCTTTCTTGTCCATTATCACCATGCATGCCTCTCTTTAGAGCCTTTCCTATTTAAGTCAACAGATGGGAATACTGTTTACTAGCTATTTGACTAGGGTAGAAAACCCTATATAAAAATAATGACCACAGATGATTTACATGACCTCAAAGTGGATGATGATGACACTGAAATAGTTCAAGATTTTCTATATGGTAGGTCAGTCATTAATCAGAATGGAGAGTGTATTCAAGAAATCAAAAGAAGACTAGGACTTGGAAGAGCAGCAATGAAGCAACTAGATAAGATCCTGAAGTGTCAAGATATATCATTGAATACTAAAATTAGGATTGTCCATGCCATCATATTTCCAATTTCTATGTATAGTTGTGAAAGATGGACAGCAAAGAAAGCTGATAGAAAGAATCAACTCATTTGAAATGTGCTGGGGAAGAGTTTTACAGATGCCCTGGAGTGCTAAAAAGACAAATAAATGGGTCCTAGAGCAAATCAAGCCTGAACTCTCCCTAGGAGCCAAGATGACAAAACTGAAGCTGTTGTACTTTGACCATACCATGAGAAGAGATGCCTTAATAAAAAAGACAATAACATTTGGTAAGATGAAAGGCAGCAGGAAAAGAGGAAGATCACTTTACAGACGATTCAATCAAAGAAGCCATGTCCCTGAATCTTCAAGACCTGAGCAGGGTAGTTGAGGACAGGGTGAGCTGGAGGTCTCTCATTTATAGGGTTGCTATAAGTCTAAATTGACTTGATGGTTAGTTTATGCTACAAGAAGCCAGAGTGCCACTGAGCTGAACAATGGAGCGCAGGTAGAGTTTTCCCAATCAGAAATAAATACAAGGAATATCCATATTTGATCGTGCAGATGCATGCTGGGCCTAACCACAAACAGGCCAGACCCTCCTTTCTCATGTATTCCATAACAGAAAATTGGTTCTGTTGATTGGATTGTACTTCTCTGCCAAGGATGAAGGACTAGAAGTAGAGAAGCAGACAGTATTGAGGTTCTACTCTTGGCAACTCCAGTTAAAAGGTTCAGTTCACAAATGGTATGAATGACTTCTGGCCAAAATCTTGAAAAACCATGGCCAGTAAACTAGCCAGCTAGACAAATAGTATACTGAAGCATAAGACAGATTCCAATGGTCCCATCAGTAACCACAACAAGTATTCAGATATTTCCAGCTTGGGGCGATCATGTATATTAGGGTGAGAGTTCTTACTGTTTTCCCTTTTCCATCGGTGAAGAAAAAGATGGATACTGGTGGGAGACAACCAGAGCACCTCACCACTATTTCCCTCTTTTTCCCTTACCAAAAAAATGACAGAGAAGGGGTGCTACTCCTTCTGGAATCTGAAATTAAGATCTTGGTGGGCAGGGAAAGGGCAAAGAGATGCAGATGATCCCAGTATGGCTTCTTGCCTCTTTCCTTAGTTCTGCCTCTTACTGTCATGCCCTGCCCTGGAGACCCTGGCAGTGAGGAGGAGGATTTGGAATCCGAGGCAGAGGCTTTTCCAGAGGTAGGAGTTTCCCCAGAAGCTTGCTCAGGAGAAGATAACAAGCAACAGCAGGAGCCTGAGCAGGGGGAACAAATATCAGAGGATGAGGCAATACAAACTCTTACTGTGCAAGATGATGCCAGAAAGAGGGGCAGTGCTGCTCTGTGCATTTAAGTAACAAGCAAGCCCTAATGAAGAAACACCTGTGGGAATAGCATGAGTAAGATAAAAGGCTGCCTGCTGGCCCTTCCTTTCAGGGTCAGTAATTGATCTTTTCAGTAGCTGAAGTGCTGCACTGTGTTCTCTTGCATCTGGGTTACCTTGAACCTCTGCCTGTTTGATGATGTCTTGGATTTGCCATTTGGATTTGATTGCTCTGATACCTGAATTCTGTTTGGACATTTCCCCACTCTTGCCTTGTGAGTAAGCCCTGCTCTGCCACTTGTTGATAAATTGTCTGCTCTGCCTTGAACATGACACTTACCCTTGTTACAACCATTCTGTTTTTGATAAGGGGCACTGGTGAATGGGATTGAACTGGCAGCCAGTTGTGGAAAGATGTGTGAAACTGTCTTATAGGTCTTCCTAGCTCAACATTGTTTACTGCAATGGGACCATAGCCTCACACAAAGCAGTCTTTTATTGGCTTTGCTGTCAGAGATCTTTTAACTGGAGGCACTCGAGTGAACCTGTGACTTTTTTTCCTTCTCAAGAGAGGTATATGTGCTTATCTTGCTGCCCATTATTGTCGTATATTGGAAACAAGTAGGGAATAAGGGGCACCTCCAGAAGTTATCCATCTATACCTCTTGTAAATCCCAGCTGATATGGCCAATTGTCAGAAACAATGGGACATGCAGTCCAACACAAAGTGGAAGGCTGCAGGCTCTCCACTCCTGGGTTAGTTCAAAGCATTCTTCTTCAATGCTGTTCTTGTAAATCAACACGAGTAGAATCGAGCCATCCTTATTCTAAATCTGTATGGTGCCTTTGCATGCAGATAAACCAAGCGATGCCAAAGTCATTTTCTCAGACTTGTGTGTATGCTCCTGCAGGGAGCAGGGACATCTTGAAAGCCTGCTAATGTATTAAATAAATAACGTAAAAGATGTTTTAAAAGCAGATTTAAATTTCCCATTAGGCTCTGCAAGGGAGGCAGCCCAATACAAATGATTTAATCTGAAAGAAGTCCAAGGCTGCAAAATGAGAAGATATATGTCTGGGGGAGGCAAACAAACAAAGCATTCAGCGACACTGCCCGTTTACTGAAGAGTGCAAAATAAATGATGATGAGTTGTCCTATGATTGTCCCCCAAAGGACAGCGCTGGAACTTAAAATGCTAGTAACGCACTGTCTTTTAAACAAAGCTGGAAAGCATGAGTTACTCATTGCCCCTGATCAGCCTGACAAAGCCTGCAACCAGCTGTGCTGTGTGCATTTTTAGCTCCCAAAAGCTAACCCACAACTATTGTATTCCTTCTTCATATCAAGATACAACAATGTGAAGTGTCAAGTGGGAGCAGAAGAATCCATCCTGCGCCTAGGCCTCCTTGATTTTGGAGCATCGTACACGGTTGTTATAACAAATGTAAGTTGCCCTTTCACTTTTGCATCATGCAACTTCAATTCCAGTTCTGATATTGTGGCTGTTAGAAATGCATTTTAGGTCCTTGTGTTCAACAGCCAGCTATTGAAGTGAAATTATTTTGCTAACTGAAAGTCAGAAAGCTGCAACTATCAAGAGTTGGCTACAAGTAGAGTAAGATATGTAAATTATAGTCATTCTGCTTAAAATTTATGTAAACACAGGCCATGATCTAGCCAACGTTAAGCCCTTTTCAGTCCCTTTTAAGTCAATGGCAACACCCATTAAGACAAGTAATAGCTGCTGAAATTTCCTCATCTACACCACCATTACAGGCACAGGCCCCAGTGACAGCAGCTATTGCAGCCACTTTGACTGGCATTTCTGTTTCCATTATTTAACTGCCCGGTGCTGCCTATCTCTGCTGCTGAGCTCAATGGTGCTACCATCCACACTGCCTCTGCCAGTAAATGTGCAATAAGGCAGGTCCCTAGGTGAGAGACAGTGTAGGGTTGTGGTTTGAGCATCAGACTATGACTCTGGAGACTAGGGTTCAAATCCCTGCTCCGCCATGGAAACCTACTGGGTGACTTTGGGCAAGTCACACTCTCTCAGCCTTGGAGAGAAACAAAAGCAAGCCCCCTCTGAACAAATCTTGCCAAGAAAACCCCGTGATAGAGTCTCCTTAGGGTCACCATAGGTCAGAAGTGACTTGAAAGCACACAGCAACAAAGGCCTCCAGGGCAATGTAGACAGAGATGCCCAGAGATCCTCTCAGACCTGGCACAGCCTCAAAAGATTGCTCTTTTAAGACCTCAGGTTTGGCTGCATTGTGCCCAGATTGTGCTCTACAATTAACAGAAGTGGCAACATAATTTTATTTTATTTTCCCTCTGCTCTCCTTTGGTCATCCTGGTTCCTTTTCTTTTTCCTTTTTGGCACTAAAATATTTAAGGTATGACATATGCAGTCTATGATGCTATGCATACCCAGGAGCGAAGCCTACTGAACACAGCAGGATGTCTCTCTGAATAAATACGCATCCAGTTGAGCTGCAAAGCTGTCAGTATGGGTGGAAAGAAAACAGGCTGATAAACAGATGAATGGATAGATTCATGGGCAGATAGATATGGTAACAGAGTTTTTTTGTGGGGAAAGCTCAATTCTGACTTTAACAGATAATGGAGAAGAAAAAGAACAAAACGCCACCTGGCAAAAATTAAATTTTCACCCATAAATCCTGAGGGTCTGACAAAATAATATTCCCTTGTTTGTTTGTTTTCTTTCTTTTTCCTGAATATGTAATGCTTTGCTATTGCTTTGGTGTCCAAACAGCTTTATAAACTGCCCAGCTTCTCAGGATAGAATTTGAGCCTGGGCAATCTGGACGTTTTGTTCTGTCTGGCAAGTAAATCAGCCCTGCTGCTTTATTACACTTTATTCAGATATTAATTCATCATTGATAAAATCCATTATAGATGGTTGGCAAATGGAAAGTCTGGTGATAAAATGAAGCCTCTATATTTCAATAAATACTTGCTAAGAGCATGAGAAGAATCGCTATGCAGAACTTGATTAGGATGGAGCCTCATTCTTCTGGAGTACCAATTGTGAAGCAAAATGGACATTCCTTCTGCCTGTCAGGACGTCTTGCTGCTGGCTGTGTGTATCTGGAGGCAAACTCCACTGAATTTAGTAAACAAAGTATGCATTGCATTGCAGGATTAGATTGTTGTTCTAAGTAAACACATTTACTGGTAAATCAGTCCCATTTATAACTGATGGAGCTGATCTCCAAGAGTACACATGTGATGTTCTCTTGCAATAACAAGCAGAGCCAGCCCTACCATTAGGCACAGCAAGGTGACTAATCCAGGTGTCAAATGCTGGGGTGAGAAATTTGGGAAACAGAGTTATGATTGTGTGCTACATAGCTTGCCTGGTGTTGTGATGGAGAATGTCATCCCCTTACCACTGCTGAAGCAAGATTCACCTTTCAGAGTATCATAGAAGAGTAGAGTTAGGAGAAACCCTAAGGGTCAGTCATTAGTCCAGCCCACTATAAACTATATAAACTATATAAAATGTAAACTGCAAACCCCAAGATTCCATAGGATGTTGAAAGTGAAATAATAGCACTATAATAGTCTAGTGCAGAAACGGCCTAAGTTTAGGAATGCAGAAACAGAGCATCTCTGAGAGGTAACCACCCATCCTTTTTTTTAAAAACCTCCAACAAAGGTGTCATTATCAAACAGCTCTTTACCATCAGGAATTTTTCCCTAGTTTTAAGTCATAATCTCCTTTGTTTTAATTTGAATCTATTCATCTAGGTCGTGTCTTCTGGAGCAGTATTTTTTAACTTAAATTTTTACGCTTTCATGTTCTAATTTTTGTTTTGTGTTTTAATTGTTTTTTCAAAATTTTCTTGTTAGTTTCCTTGTGTACCATTTTGTTGAAGAAAGGCAGGATGAATCCAACAAATAAATACTGCAGAAACCATTGTGTTGCCAATCATAGTTTTCTCCACTACACATAAAAACAGACAATAGGTTTCTCACACATTGCAGGCAATGTGTACACAGGGCATATACCTGTAGAGGCAGTCTTCTAGCTGTTCCTTTGTTATTAGATTCTAAATCTCATCAACTCCAGACAGCGTAGCAATGGCCAATGATTATAGACTTGGGCCATTTCCACACTACACTGTTTCACAATGTTATTATTCCACTTTCAACATCCTTTGGAATTCTGGGGTTTGTAGTTTACTGAGGCCAAAGAGCTCTCTGGCTGAGAATTCTAAATGCCCCTCCCTAAACTGCAAATACCAGCATTCCACAGGATGTTGAAAGTGGAATAATAGGACTATAACAGTGCAGTGTGGAAATGGCCTTGGAGTTCAATAAGATGAAAAAAACCAAAGATTCTCCATCCCAAAGAGAAAGATAGCATATGAAACAGACTTTATCTCCAAGCAATCTTGTTCTAGATTGGATTGATTGAGGGGAATGCAACGGATGTAGCTACTTTACAGTGTGTATAAAATTCAATGAATACAGGAATAGGTATTATATTCAGAATAGCGGGAACGTTAGATTAGTTTGGTATAAACCATCAGGAATCTCTCTATCTGTAGCAGGATAGTTAAGAACTGCCACAAAGGCCATTTCCGCACCGGGCTATTAAAACGGGGCAGAGCGACCTCCAACGGAGGTCTTCTGCACTGTGGAGTGGACTGGGGCTGACTACTTTTTATAGTTCCATACCTCAGTCTGGTTCGGAGCGACCGGAACTGGTCGCGCAGGGTGCTTTTTAAAAACCTCTTTTAAGAGGTTTTTAAAAAGCACGGAGCGCGTGACTCCGTGTTGCTCCGTTGCCGCGCTCCGCTGCAGATTTGCAGGTGCACACAAGTGCGTGCCTGCAGATCTGCCGGGGGCAGGCTTTAGGCTGGCGAGCTTCTCCAGTTGGTGGAGAGCCTCCACCAACTAGAAGCCGCCTTTTGGATGCCGGAGCAGTGCAGAGCGACGAGCTCGCACTGCTCCTCATCCCGATGGACTCGCCCGGACAATCAAGAAAGCCGGTGAGTTCTGTTTTTGCCCGTTTCCTTTCTCGCGTATGGAAAGGGCCTTAGTTTGGCTATTTGGAAATTTCTGTTGGCAGTATCTATTCCCAGTATAGACCCATTCTTCTTTCTATTGACCAAGTGACTGATCTTCTCCAATCTGGCTGTTGCCATTAATTGTATGGTTTGTTCAGCTTCCTTGTCCATTGTGCTTGGTGACAAACACATAAAGAAACTAAATGAGGCACATGGCACCAAAGAAGTATAGATGAACTGCAGTTTGTAAATCAGTAGGAACATTATCTTCTATATGCAATCTTTTGTCAGCTTCCAACTTCTTTTGAAGGTGTTTGTGACATTTTCCCATAGTCCAGTGAATAATGCAGACAATTATTGCTCACCCCTTTTAGCCCTCTGAAAAAGCTTCTGTATTGCTTCTCTCCCTGTATATCGATTAAGTGTGCATCTCACAAACAATTCTAACACCTTGCCAGTAAAAGCAGAGTGTGCTGATGTTTCTAACATGACTTTATTTCAGTCCACCAGCAGAGTTCACAGTTGTATAGAGAGCCCAAATGGAGAATACTGCTTCACTCACTGCAGATACTGCATTATCTGGCCCCTTACCTTGCATTGTCTGGAAGGCAAATGCTTGGAAGGACTTCATTTCAGAAAGAGAGAAAGATATTTAAAAAAGATAAAAAATGTGAGCAACACTTTGACCTTTCTCGCACCTTACCCTTTCACGGTGTTGGGGTGCGGGGCTCGCGCAAGCAGCCTCTGGAGGAAGGCTCTCGCGTCCGGGGTCCTTCGGCTCCGCACGAGCTTCCTGCTCATGCGAGAGCCCTGCCTCTTCCTTTTGCAGTGCAGCTTGGGACCTTTCCAGGCTGCACTGGACAGGAAGCATGACCAGCCCGGCTCCCAAGGCTCCACACGCAAGGTAAGTGCGTGCGGGGCCCCGGAGTGATCCGCGACCACGCAGCATTTTCGGCTTCAAGCCGAAAATGAAAAAATGCGTGTGCAGTCCGCGTCAGGCCCTTGAGTGTTGCACAAATGTGAGTGCGTTGTGTGGACCGCTCCTCACATTTACGCGACGCTCAAGGGGCCCTTTCGCATCAGAAATACCATGCGAAAAGGGCCTTTGTGTTGGTGTACAATGTTGGGAGAGACCATGAGAGATTATAATCCATGCTCTACCTCCTTCTACTGTCTTTCAAGATTTCTTGGCCCACCCATTCCCCAACCCTCTAGGTCAGCACAAATTTTGGCTGGGTGCCTTTTGGGGGCCAGGTAGGAACTTTACCTCTTCCTTGGCCTTCACAGAGGGGAAGGTGTTTTGCCTACTTTGGACTGAATTACCATGATAGTATGAGAAAATTGCCTCTGCCTGGTGGTTTAAAATGAGGCATTGGTTTGAATGCAATTTAAGTAGGCTATATTAAAATTAAATCAACATTTAACTGCAATAGGTAATCTTTGGTCACTTTTAACAGGTTAGTGTGGGAATATAAAATCTTGGTCAAAAATCAATGAGTGGCTATAGGCACCTTTTTGTGAAAGGGAGTTCTCTGAACTTTCACATTTGGTCATGGGACTCAGAGATAGGAAAGGGAACAACCTGTGGGACTCGATTTGATGGGTTTTCTCCTTTAGCGCTCAGGGCTGAGGGTACAAAACGTTCAGGTTTCCCAAAAATAGACTGGCCAAGGAAAAGCTAGACTGATTAGCTTGCTGTTGGAATGGGAGGGAGGGCTCATGCTTAACATGCTGGAGAAAAGGTAAGATTACACTTGTTTCAGCACATATCACACTAAGCAGCCAAGCTGCAGACCAGAATTAAATAGTTAATAAAGTGGTCCTTAGTGTATCCACACATTTTGTATGTCTGTCCCTTTATTCTAACTTCGGTGGGTAAACATGAAAGTAATGCCCATCTTGTACTGCCTTACTTAATGAGCATGTATTTTTTTCCTCTTCTAACTCAGACTTCTGCAAAGACCTTCCAGATATGGAAGGCAGAAGATATCACAGCCAATAATGTCCATATTTCATGGCAGATTCCACAATATCTGTTAATATCAGCTGGTGAAGTGATGTTCTCCATTACAGGCCTTGCTTTCTCTTACTCCCAGGTATGGTATTTAAGTTGTGCATAGAGAATATATGCAAATGACTGAAGGGCTTGGTAAGTGGGAGGGAAGAAGAGAAAATTGCTCTTCGTTAGGTCTTCCAAAGCTGAGAACAGATGGAGCAAAGGGCAAGTTCAGTGCCTATCCCGCTGCTCTCTTTTCTATCTCTTTTGTGTGGACATAACTGAAATGCTCCAAGAAATGAAATGCCCAAAGTGTCACCTTCCCATGGAAGGATGATGCAGAAGAACTCTGTGCCAGCCAGCTGGTGATTCTGCCAACCACATATGGGGAAGCGTAGAAACAGTCTGTGCTGTACAGCCTAAATATAACTTTTGACCTTGAGCTCACTCAACAATGGGGGAATGTGAGGGTATAGCTGGAGCACAGCACTAGAGATTTGAAGCAAAAATAAGTTAAATTAAATTAAAGTCTTTATCTGATGCTGGGCCTGAAACTGCAAAATCTGAGCCAGGGAAAATGTTGATCCCCATCTCCTTTTACTTATGCTGTGATCTCTGGAGGTTGAGAGTCTTGTTGATACTGTTGTCTGGAGATGATGAGAGAAATTATTCTGTAAAATAAAAGACTCCCTGCAGGAAGGAAACATAAGCTATAGAAGAGAGGAGGTGAGTTCATACCAGTCTTATCCCTCATGTTCTGCAAGGAGCCTGTAGCTGGGACCATCTTTGGCTACTCTGCATTTTAACAACTTTGTGCCCGTGCCCCTGCCCCTTTTAATAGTGATTATTTCCTTCTCATGTCCTAGTTTAGTCCCTCTCTTCCTTGCACTTGGGATTCCAATGTGTCTCCATCCTGGCTCTTTTAATACAGCCTCCACAGTTGTCCCCACTTTTTCATTATCCTTTCAGGTGTTCAGGTTTGGTAGTTCCAATTTTACCTCCCTAGGACCTGCTGTGGGCTACACTAGCCCCTGCAAAACAATTAGTTTTTCAAGAAAAAGTGTGTTGGTGCTTTCTTTTAAAGGAAAATCATGCTTCTTGAAGGTTTCCAAGAACACCATTATCTCTTCCTTTAAAAAATGAAAAATATTTATTGAGGGGCTGTTGGGAGCTTATTGAGGCTTCTTACCTTCAAAAGCTGATAAGGGTTCCTAGATCTGGCCCATAGGCTGCATATTATCTGTCTTTATATACAACAGTAGGATGAACCTTCTGCAAGAGTATTAAGAATAAGAGGAGTACAGGCAAAAACACTGCTGTCCAGCAGAATTTTTTTTCAATGGTGGAGAGAGAAAATTTCCTTTTCTAAGTGTAATATTTCAAGGCTTTGGCTTAAGATCATCATCCTCTGACGCATACATGAAAAGTGATTTAATCTGAAAGCACACAGTGCAGGAAAGCATATAGTGGGAAAAATCTTTCTATGAAAGTTTATAGGCACTGCTGCCTATTACAGGGATGGAAGCTTAAGTATATTGGGAAAAAATAGTTTGTAGTTTGAACTAGGCCAAACGGATAAAAACCATGGTCTACACAAATACAGTGGGAGCAATTACCCTCTCAGACGATATGAAAGGTTCCAGGAGTAAATGGAACTATTAGCTTTGGCTATCACACCATAATTTACATCCTTTACAGTTTATTAGGCAATTATAAAAATGGGTCTATTGTATACAAAGAAACACTGAATTTCCCTTTAAGGCTGAGAAACATAGAAGGCATATACTGATATGGGAGGAAAAATAATTGGGAGCAGATTTAGCTTGGGCCATGTGCTCTCTTTTCAATACCACGACACAGACTTTTTATTGTGGTAACAGAATCATGGGTCAGCTCCTTTTTGTGCCTTATGGGAAGGAGCATCACTCAGCACTGAGAAAATTCTCCACGTAAGACCCTGAAAAGATACTGCCAGTCAGAGCAAACAATAATTGGCTAGATGATCTAAATCAGGAGTGGGAACTATACAGTATTCCGCATATCCTTGGATTCCAATTCTTAGCTTTCCATTAGCTATGCTGAGTAGGGCTGCTGGGAATTGTAGTCTTATATCTGAATGATTGTGCTTTACCCAACTTTAATCTAAATAATCTGATCGACCTGTTCACTTATTTTATTTATCTGAAATATATATATGCCCTGTCTGTTCTGAGTGAGACTGAGGACCTTTCCACATGACATTGTTATAGTGCTCTTATTCCACTTTCAACCTTCTGTGGAATCCTGGGGTTTGCAGTTTAGGGAGGGGCCTTTAGAATTCTCAGCCAGAGAGCTCTTTGGCCTCAGTAAACTACAAACCCCAGAATTCCACAGGATGTTGAAAGTGGAATAACAGCACTATGACAGTGTAGTGCAGAAAGGTCCTAAGGCAGACAACATCTTATGTTAAAGCAATTTAGACTGCAAGTAAATATTTTTGGGACATGTGGTCAGTTTATATTAATATACCTACTTAGTTCACATTTATATCCAATGCATTTCTCTCCCTTGCCCTCTCTTTTTTCACTTCCCCACACTTTTATTTTCATTTATATTTTTAAATTTAATAAAGATACTTTTAAAGAACCATAAGGGAAATGTTTTAAAACCAGTTTGTAACCAGCAATGAATTAAACAAAGTAATCATAAATCAGTAAAACAGTATCACTCAGAGATTCAGCTCCAGCCTGAAAAAACAACAGAGTATCAAAACAGCCAAACTAACATCAAACCAGTTCATGAGCCACAGGGAATTTCTCCTGTCTCCTGTATTCCTGAAGTTGATTGTTTAAGTCCTTAAGAGGTGACAAAAGCATAAAAAGGATGAGGGGAACAATGTTTGCTTGAAATGTTGCCGAGGGGAGGAAGAATGTACTGATGTCCTTTTGCACTATCCAGCTACAGAGCTACGGTTCCACATTAACTACCGCAGCTGCATCCTATGGAATCCTGGGGTTTCTGCTTTGGTCGGAGGCACTCCCCGGCTGAGAAGTCTATGGGCCCCTCCTTCAACTACTAATCCCAGGATTCCATAGGATGTTGCCATGGTAACTAAAAGTGGGATCATAGTGATATAATGATGTTGCGTGAAAGGATTCCTAAGTTCTCTTTGATTTCTAGCTGTCATTTTCTGCCATGACTCAGAATAGGGTCATTTGACACCTGAACCTTCATGTTATGGTATTCAAATAAGAATAAGCCATTCGATAGCAGTCATCTCAGCCAGAACCTCCAGATCATGCTGCATTAACTCAGAACGATATGTTTTTCAATGGAGTTATTTCTCCCATTTGACTGTGCAAGTCTTCAGGCCCTGAGACGAACAACCAAGTGATATGCATTCATGTGTGGACTAGCCCTTGGAGCTATAAGGACATTATACGTGCTTTCTCACAAAGCAGGGTTGTGCTCTGTCCCAGTGCAGCATTCAGTGGGGATGGTAAGCTTCCCAAATGTTTGGGAGTAGAGATACTTACCAAGTATTTATGCTATTTTTTAAAGTTCTATCTTCTATTTTTTCCCCTAGTCTCCTGCTAGCATGAAGTCGGTGCTACAGGCAGGTTGGCTCTTAACAGTGGCCATTGGAAATGCTGTTGTGCTCGTTGTTGCTCAGGCTGCACTTCTGGAACAGGTATGAGTCAGACAATATTACCCACAGCCCTAATAGTGCAGTTACTTATAGGAGAAACTGCTCTCCTTTTAGTACATTATGTGTCCATTCTTGGCAAGAGGCAGCCAGGGTAAGTTTCATTGTGAGAATTAACCCTTTGTCTAATGGGTGGAGTTTGATAGGGCAGCCCTCAAATGCATGAAAAACTACTCCTAATTCCTGCATCACCTACGGTACAGTAATAGGATTTCTAGTTCTCAGGGTCTAGCCAGAAGCCCTTTCACACTGCACAATTATAGCACTATGATTCCTCTTTTAAATGCCATGGCCATGTTATGGGGAGTCCTGGGGTTTGTAGTTTGGTCAGAGGCACCAGAGGAGTCAGCTGGCTCAGACTTCTAAAGGCTTTTCATCAAACTGACAATCCCAGGATTCAACTGGATGTTGCCATGGCAGTTAAAATAGAATAATAGTGCTATAATTGTGTAGTGTAAAAGATACCCTGAAGATTCAGGGATTTTTATCATCCTTCTCAGGGTACGGAAGAAGAAGAAGCATGGATCAGTCTGTTTTCTGTTGAGCTTGTTAAGAACTTTTGTTTTTAACTTCAGCACATATCTATTTGGCACCTTCCCAGAGGCACCAGGAACAGCCAGGCTCTGTTCCTAAGAAAGGACATTGCAAAATGTCATTCTGTTCACCCCTTTTAGTGAATTGGCCAGCTTTGTAGCAATAAGGTTCTCTCATCATTGTGAGAGGTACAGTAGAGGAAATTTTGGAAAAGTTGTAGTGACAGTGGGGGAGGTTAATTGCTGTCAAGTCAACTTGTGGCAATTCTATGGGGGAGAGATCTCCAAGTCACACTGTTAATCAAGAGCTTTGGTCAGACGGTGCAAGCTCAGTACTATGACTTCCATGATTGAATCTGTCCAAAATTTTACTCCCCCAAATTCTCCTAGCTACATTTGGAATTTATCAGAGATGCCTAAAAGTTGGTATCTTTGCCCTGAGTTATGTTTTCTGTGTATCCAGCATTAATTTTGATCCTTGTGGTTTTAATCCTGTTTGCCTTAGGGCGGCTGCAGACTTGGACCACTAAATTCCAAGCAAGAGAGTTAAATGTAGAATTCCCGAAACTGTCTGTGTCCATTTCCACGCTACACTGTTCTAGTGCTATTATTTCACTTTCAACATCCTATGGAATCCTTGGGTTTGCAGTTTAGGGGGGGACATTTAGAACTCTCAACCAGAGTACTCTTTGGCCTCAGTAAACTACAAACCCCAGAATTCCACAGGATGTTGAAAGTGGAATCATAGCACTGGCACAGTGTAGTACGGAAATGCCTTTAATTTCAGGGACAGACCTATGTTTCAGAACATGACCTCTAAACAGAAATGAAGGTGCACAAATTAGAAACTGAGTCCTTTCAAATACATTTCAGCTTAACTACAATGACCAGAGAAAGACTTGAGAGTCTAGATGAATAGTTAGGGAAACTGGGAGTTGTAGTCCCAAAGAGCTGGGGAGATCAAAGGATTCTCACCTGTGCCCTAAATTATAATTAGGAAACTCAGCTACAATGCTTCTTGTGCATATTTCATTTGACTAATAAATGCAAAAGTAACTTTGAAAGTAACTTGCACAGAGGGGAAGACACACATCTCGAAAGTAACAGATTAACCTCCATAATAGAGAAAGAGGCCACTGAGCAAATGAGCAATTAACTAATTAGGCAGAAGAGCTGATGCAACAAACAGGACAGAATGCAATCAGTGCCCCTTCCAATTTAATGCCCTTTCTCACAAATAAATAGCAAAAATAAAAATAAATTACCCATTAATGCCAGAGCACTTAAATGAATTCATGCGTTGATGCATTGTGTATCCATAACAATACATATGTATTTCTGAAAAATATCTGCAGAAATAAGCACTAAAAAGAATAAGAGAAATAATTAAACTAGATTCATCTGACTGTAAAGGCCAGTTTGTATATGTGGTAATTACTCCTACATGGATGGTATCAGATACCCTCAAGCTGTCCTGATTTGACAGGAACAGCCCCAATTAACTCTCTGTCATCTTGCTTTTTTTGCTGTTTTTAAGATGAGCCATCTTCTTTCTTTTCCTCCTGTTGGCCTTTGTCCTCAGTTTACTTTAATTGCTGCAAACTGAGATCAAAGGACAAAAGGTAGTCTGCACTCAGGCCCTTTTCACATATGTGAGGGGGGGAACGGTGTAGAGCGACCTCTCACGGAGGTCGTCTACACCATAGAGTGGACTGGTGTGGACTACTTTTCATAGTTCCACACCAGAATCCACTCAGGAGCGGCCGGAACTAGCCAGGCTGCATGTTTTTTAAAAACCTCTTTTTCGAGGTTTTTAAAAAGCACGGAGCGCGCAGCCCCGTGCCGCTCCGTCTCCCGGCTCTAAAGTGGATCTGCAGGCGCGCGCAAGTGCATGCCTGCAGATCTGCCGGGGGTGGGCTTCTGGCTGGCGAGCTTCTCCGGTTGGTGGAGAGCCTCCACCAACTGGAAGCTGTCATCTGCGACGCCGGAGGAGTATGGAGCAGCGAGCTTGCGCTGTTCCACGCGGCGACGGACTTACCCGGCTGGAGGTAAGCTCCATTTTTGGGCTTTTTTGCCCGTTTCCCCCCCGACATGTGAAAAGGGCCTCAGTTAACTCATCGGGGGAAGAGGAGAGGGAAGAAATTTGCCCTTCCCTGTAGGTTCAGACTAAAGCAAACTGCTGCAGCCTCTCCTAGCTTATGTTTTCCTCATTAATAACTTTTGCCATCTTGACCATACTTTGACAGACTCATGTCCTCGTTTTCATCCATGAAATATTGGAGGGTATGGTATCAAGTTCATGCATGCTCATTCTCCGGTCTCTGCTTTCTGATGCACAGGTAGGCCTGTGCCCAAGGGACTTTAGAATGCAGATATATGTAACTGCAGAAATTCCTGTGATCTCCCATCATTCCCCTCCACCACCCGACACACTGTGAGAGGTTCTTATGAGCATCACTAAACTCATGCTGTAGTTGGGAAAACTCAGAAAAGTTACATTTTAAGGACGAAACTTCCCCAAATCCCTAAGGCAGCATGGCCAAGCAGATGATGGCCAGGGATATCATGGTCCCAAAAATAATGTTCCAAGCTCTTCTAAAGTGCATTTATAACTTCAAACTGCCCCCTACTCATTGCTTGTTTGGGGATGTTTCCTTCTTTCCTTTATCTTCTATCAGCCCCTGAAGAAAGCTGTTAAATATTACTAGGCCAAAACACATTGGGTTAATTGGAAGAATAAAATTGTTTTTTTTAACACCTTGAGACTATGGCCCTTTTCGCACGCCATTTGCCATGCGAAAGGGCCCCTGGAGCGTCGCGCAACTGCGAGGAGCAGTCCACATGACGCACTCACAATCGCGCAATGCTCCAGGGCCTGGCAGGTGCCAATCACGCACCATTTCATTTTCAGCTGCAAGCTGAAAATGGTGCGCGATTGTGCATTGCTCCAGGGCTCTGCGAGCACTTGCTATGGGTGCGGAGCTCCGGAGCCACGGCACTCGCGCTTCCTGCCCCAGTGCAGCCTGGGAAAATCCCAGGCTGCACTGCAGAAGGAAGAGGAGGGGCTCTCACGTGAGCAGGCAGCAGCTGCAGAGCTGAAGGAACTAGGATGCGAGAGCCTCTCGCTGGAGGCTGCTCGTGCGATCCCCGCACCCCAGCTCCGCAAAAAGTTGAGTTGCGGTAAGGGCCTATGTCTCTTCTCTACATCCCCACTTATTTGCATGATATAAAGGAAAGCAAATCTACCACTGCTGCAGATCTGAACTTGTTTTTCTACTGAATGGAACTTCACAAACATTTTGGATGATGGCTGATGCAAAATAGACAACCCAAAATGGCTTCCCCCTCCTCTTTTCAAATAGTCACTATTTCTCTGAAGGTTCTGACACATATGGGAGCTGCAAGTGAAAAAGATCTTTTGTTGCTCTCCAAAACAACTTTTCAAAGGTTTTCCAGCACATAGGCAACCTCAAGTCCCAGCAAAGTGTCAGAGGACAAATTTTTCATTTATATGCTTTTATATGATAGATCAGGATCAAACTATTCATAAATATTCACGGCAGGAATTAGGCAAAGTACATCCCCCAAGCCTCTTGAGGTCCTCCCCCCCAAAATTCAAGGAGATCCTCAATGCTTTAAACAGCTAACAACTCATGTCACATCTTGGACAGACAACCACAGCTTGCTGCAGCAGTCAAATGTTGCGTAAATGGTATCGGCCTTGTGTCTGTTTTGCACTTAAAAGTTGTTCTCTTCTTCCTTCCCCCTCAATAATTCCTGTCCCAGCTTAAAATCTCATCTGTCACCAATCCCCCCCTCCTTCCATCTACCTCACTCACTCCTGTCCCAACTTAAGATCTCATCCCTGGCTTGCAAATGCTTCTTTTCCCTCCTTCCATCCATCTCACTTCAGTCTTGTCTTAAAATCTCATCCCTCACAAATGCTCCCACACCTCTTTCCATCCAACTCACTCACCCCTGTCTCTTATACAAAGCTAAATATTGTCCTAGCAACAATCCCTAAACAATCCCCTACTTGGATACCTTGAGTTCCAGAAACAGCCTCTGTACTGGAGTTTGTCAGAGCCCTGGGAAGAGGGCTTGCAGAACTGACCACTACATGGCTTCTAGCACAACCATTGGGCTCATAGTACATAGGAGGAAACTATGAAAATACTGGTTAGCCAGGCAAGAAGACTCATCTGTGAGCTCTGTAGAGGGCCGTGCCTAAAAATGTGTTCAGCATCTTTATTGGCAGGTCAAATGCTGAATCCTGTGAGTGGTAATAGATGTAGAACAGGCTGGCAGGCAGCTAGGAATTGGCCAACAATCCTAGGAAACTGGTTTAAGCAGAATTATAAAGTAGCTGCTGTGTGCTCAACAATCACATGTATAGGCACAAAGCTATGCCAGAGCATTTAGATGGAGAATTAGTGCCAAAGAATCAATAGAATACATCTTTACTATTTAAGGTGCTAGTGTAACCTGTTCAGAAGAACCAAGGCTGTAATTCCAACTGAATTTAATTTAATTAAATATGATCAAAGGACCCAAAGCCTGTGGAACCTTTGTACCAGAAGAACTCTCAGATTAAAGCCACTACTTGTACTGTAGCACAATTAGCCCTGGAAAAACAGAAAACTAGGGTTTCTTGATCCAAGAGGCAACATCTTCTTAGTCCAGAGAATATGCTGAAGGCTCATGATGCAGTTCAAAAGCTGAAGCCAAAGCAAACTAGGCCCTGTATATCGCTTAGAGGGGACACTGACTGGAAACTAAGTGTAAACTACTCTCTGCACCTCATAGTGCATAGTTTTAGCATAAGACACGCCAAGAATATTTCACTTGTAATTGTTAGATATGGTCATCAATCGCGTATTGCAGCTGGGAACTGTGTTGGTTCAAATGGACCCAGAATGGGAGTGTGGGAACATCTACAGAAATACAGAAAATGCTATTCTGAAGGATAAAAATATCTTGACTCTCTGAGTCTTACCTAATAATCCAGTATGGCTTCTGGTCTCCCGCCATTTGACAGACTGCATTGGATTTTCACTACCAAATAGATACCCCAAAAGGCAGCATTTTGGCTCTATCATCTCCTGGAGGCCTTTCACATTCACTCTTCAGGGCGATTTTGAGAGTGACCTTTATGCACCATCAGAATATTGTGGTAAAGTGTCTTTCAGGTGACTTGCTAACCTGTACACCTATGAAACATTCACCTGGCATATGGGACAAGTAGCTAGAGGTTATATATTTTTTCAGTACTGGTTTCCACATTATAAGAAAAAACAAAGTATGAGCATTGTAAGTAAATGAATGAAATGCTTCTAAAAGACTTTTCTTTCTCCAGTGGGTTGAGTTTCTCCTCTTTGCTGCTCTCCTCATCATCGTGTTTGTCATTTTTTCCATCATGGGATTTTTCTACACTAATGTGGACCCAGAAGAACTCATTCCCAAAGAGGAAAAAGAAGAGCTATCAAGCAATAAGAATATGATAGACCTTGTTATTAAGAAAACTGAACTATAAAGTGACTGTGGATGCTGAGCTGGGTTTTTCTGGCCTTTTTGTTTTGAGGAGATGGTGAGAGAATAGATTTATTTCCAGTCTGGCATTCTGAAAAATCTATCATGTTGTTAGGCAAACTCCTTCTCACAGAAAGTCAATTATATAAACATACACAAATTCCTGGGGATAACAGCGTTAACAACGTATGCAGTGTTTTTTTGTAAAACATAAGTTTACAGTGCTCAGACATATGTACCACGGAACTCAGTGAGACTTCAGTGGGGAGGTGACCACATAGTAAGGTTTCCTAACAATGGCAGATTTATTTAGAAAGCTTTACAGAAATGAGAAACTTGCTGGAGAAAAAGGGCTAAAACCAATGTTAATCCTACTTAGAGTAAATCTGTTGAAATGAATGGGAGTTACTTTGTGACTAATCAGTCCCATTAATTTCATTGAGTTCACTGTAGGTAGGCAGGACTAATGCTGGACTTAACTCACTATAAAAATACCACAAACTAAAAAAAAAAAGTCTGAATTTATATCAAGTACTGTAAAAACTGTTGGAGTCTAGAAGATATTTTTCAGTGTATCTACTGGTTCTTGCAGGACTTTTGAGCTCACTTCCACTCTTGTGATTCCTCTCCTTTTTTCCTTTATGCTGTTACAGACAGGCAAAAGCCACAAGCCATAATCCAGAGGGGTACATAATACATGCTTTCCTCACACACACTCCAAGAGTTTTTCTCTCTCAGAAACAGAATATTCCCCTGGAATTGCAAAACTGATTTAAAAAAAAAAAGGCCTCCCCCAAAGTTCCCAGACTAATTAGTTAGCACTTGTACTTTTGTAGATATATTGACATCATGTACTTCCATGCTGTTTTCTCCAGTATTTCCTCTAAAGTGCTCCTATGCCATGTTCAAGGGAAATGTCAATGTACACACATTCCCCTACATTGAGACAGGAGCTCAAAATGATGGCACAGCTTCATCCTCCTTGGAGAGCATTATTTTAGAATCCAGATAGGGAAGCTATACGTACTTTTGTACCAGCCCACACAGACACTCCCTGCATTTACCAATTGTGATGTCAAGAATACAAGATAAGCTGATAGGTTAACGTTTCAAAGAGAAAGCGTTCTCCTGCTTCTGAGCTAGGTGACATATGGTCATCCAGATTTTGTTGGATTTCCTTTCCCATCAGCCTAGTCAGCATAAGCAATGGTGAGGGATGATGGGAGCTGAAATGCTACAAGACCTGGAGAGTCTCACATTGCTCAGCCTTGTGCTACTCACAGATCTCTGAGTTCAGAGAATTCTGGGGAAGCTATACCTCATGCTGCTTCTGAATGTGTAAAAGCAAATCTGTCACTTTGCAAAGCAAATTGGTCCACAAGATAATCAGCTGCTGGGGCAGTAGCACTTAGGATGGGTAGACAACTGTGATCCTCCATATGTTTTTATACTACAACTGCTGTAATCACTCCCTTAGCTCTGCTGGCCAAAAATGGTGGGTGTTGTAGGCAAAAAGAACACTTCTGTACCCACAGTTGCCCATCCTCTAACTTAAGACTTTCCAGCTGGTCTAGAATTATAGCTTCAGAGGATCTCTGTGAACTTAGTTCATGATATTTGTATCATTCTTAATACAACGTTAGTGAGCAAACTGACCTCAAGTGTTCTTTGATTTCATATGTCTCACTGTAGCATGAATCAGAGTCTGTGCCAAAACATATTGAAGTTCCAAGACTGTAAATACCTGACTTCTCCAGATACGACTCCCATCCTTGATCATTGACCGTGCTGGCTGAGGTTCATGGGAACTGTAGTCCAAAGACATCTGGAGGCTCAGAGGTTTTCCTGATTCACCATAAAACATGACAGATTTCCCAAAAAGAAAATATTACACCCAAGAAAATTTCAACTTGTTATGATTTTACATCTGTCTGTTGCACTTAATTTTCGCAAACTGGCTGTCATAAAAACTGTTGGCCTTGGAGTGGAAAGACTCTCAGGCCATTCCTGCACTAGACTGTTTTAGTGCTATTATTCCACTTTCAACATCCTACAGAATCCTGGGGTTTGCAGTTTGGGGAGCGGCCTTAAAGGCCCTTCCCTAAACTGCAAACCCCAGGATTCCATGAGATGTTGAAAGTGGAATAATAGCACTAAAACAGTCTAGTGCAGAAATGGCCTTAGGTTCAGGTCTACAGTCAGCCAGTGAAGCCAACTTGATCAATTTGGATCCCTCACAATCTCTCAACCAAATTTACCTTGCAGGAATGTTGTAAGGGTAAGCTCTGGGGTGGGCTGCCTTATGAGCAAAGTCAGGGAGCAAATGTAACTAAAGAACATTCAAAGTGATGGTGAAAAAATCCACAACCACTTGTCTCCAGACAGTGATGATTATATAGAAGCTGAATTCCAATATGTTGGACTGATTCCAATGGGAACTTTCTCATAATATACTTGGCCACAGCTTTGTGTATTTCCTGATGCGTACACAAAGGTTTGCTTTTGCTGGAGTTTCCATTCATGTCAGTGGAAGCACATCATCAGCATGTTCTTCTCTTGAAGCATACAAATTAGATATAAACTGGAAAGTTTCAGTGTAGTGGGGTATTTAGAGGACATGTCCCTATAACCTCTCAGGCTGATAAATAATTGTGGGACCTGGTCGTGTAAGAGCTGAGCCATAAGAATTCTAAGACTTCTGTAACAGTGGGGGGAAAAGATGCATTTTCTGATCTTTTCCTGTTCTCCAGGCTCAGAGGAGAGCAGATAAGAACATAAATGATGTCTTTTGCTCATATAAGAGAATGAATCAGGGATACATCTATTTCTTTGCAAAAGCCTAAAAGTGCAACTTTCAACAATGCAATAATATAATTGTCCAATTTCACAGCTTGTAACAAGCATGAGCCATTTTGTGCTTGAAAGTTATAGCTGCATAATGAGTGCTCCAGTTCTAATATCTATCCTAGGTGGGTGAAGGTTTGCTTTTTATAGATGTTCTTACAGTTAGGAAAGGTATACTGCAACCAGGATAAATTGCAGGGGCAGTGTCTAATGAGAAATCTAGTGAAATGAGATTTAAAAATAAAACAGTTGCAACCTGTGGGAATTTAGCTGCTCGATTTTCTCATATTTCACACTGACAGTTCTGACGTTTTTGACCCAGGGATGGTTATTCACAATGCAGAGATTCTCATCTTATGGCCCAAACTGCATTTGCAATGTGCCTTAGGAAACAGACAGGCAGAGAACTTAGAGGCAGCATACGGAAAGCTGGCCTGGCCTGCTACTCTTGTCTTTTTACTTAGAAAAAAAAAAAAAACTTGAAATACAAAGAAAAAAATGGATTTTTAAATTGCAACTGCTTGTATGGAAATAGCAAGAACAAAAGCAGGGAGGGCGGAGGGGGAGATGCCCTTGTAGAACAGTGGTGGAAAAAGGTATAGAATTATTGGTTGTTGGAAAAATTATCAGACAATCTTCACAAACAAGGAGAGACATCTTATTTGAAGTTTGATTTCCATTCATCAAGTATGTTAATATAAAGATGCATCTCTTCCAACCACCCATGAATTATATGGCGCTCTGGACAGATCTTTTGAACCTAGACATGGAAGCCTTCAATAATGAAACCTCTGGCTTCTCCTCCAAGGTATGAATCTTCTAAATAAAGCAAAGAAGATCAATTACTAATTTTATATTTGAACATGAATTATTTTCACAATGTAACCTGCTTAATTTCTTGTTCATGAATTCCAAATGTTTCCTTTTTTAAAAAAAATGTTTATTGGTTTGATGGTTTACTAAGTTGCACTACATAACTCACAATAAATAACAACAATAGCAATAACTGTATTGATGATGATGGAAATAAACAGGCCAGAGACCTTAGAGCCAGTATACAGAAAGCTATGCTTCTACAGTATAGTTTGTCTTCAGTTTGTGAGATGGCAAGAAGACATTGTACAGCCATCAGTACTGGCAGATGGAAGTAGCATGTGAAGAAAGAACAGCAGAGAAGAGGTTATATATTATTATTTTAAGCATCCTAACTCTACCTAGCCAGTTTCAGAGTAACACCTGTCCATCTTCCCACCTGTGAAATACAGTACCATATGAGAGCACCACACTTTGCATATATCTCTATAGGTAGGCAGAGTTTGTTAGAGGTCTGTAATTGTTAGAGGTCTGCATTCAAAACCAATGAACAAAAGATGATTGCACCTAGAGGCTCCTTTAAATGGTTCTCCAGTCCTGCTGTCTCCACATGGCAAGCTATGTCTCTATTAGCAGAGAAGGAGGGGTAAATTTGGTGAGTAGGCACACAGCTTGACAATCGTCATAGCCAGTCTTCTGACAAGGGTCCAAAAATGCAGGTCACTGCATTAATCAATATCAAGCAATGGTTCTAGGAGTTCAGTGCAGCTACTGTAAGAACTAGAGCTACTGCATGGTCACAGGTGAGAGGGAAGTTTGGAGGGTGGCAGATGATGCCATGCTCTCTGCTGAACAAAGTATCTCCCTGCTTGTTCCTGTTAACTTTAGACCTACTATACTATAGCATACAATTTATCACTGCGTTGATTCGCGGTGGCTTCCACAGTAACCCGGACCTGAATGTTCTTAAAAGACTGAAGTGTGAGGCTGCCACAGTGAAAACTGGAGACTGCTCCTATACTTTTAACTGTTGTGAAGAAGAAAGACTTTCAACAGGTGTTGCTTGGCACCAGCCTGCCTGACAAGCAAAAGTTACTGAAACTCTCTCCTCCATATAACATTGAAAGCTCAAGAGCCCTCTCCAGTTTTCAGTGGCCCACACCTACCAGTGAGGTGGTGGGGATAAGACATCTCTATCCATGATGCAAACTATTAACGATGTTGAAATAATGCCTTAAAATTATTTAACACAGTTGTATTAAGGGAGCCATTTTGTGTCGCCTGCTCAAAATGGTTCCATCAGGAGGGGGCAATTTCAGCAGGTTGAGCGGTCAGTTATGCTCCACTCCCAATCTGCCATGAGTTCTACCCCATTGCGCCACTAAAATTTAGCAGCAGAATGAGAAAAGCCATTTTTAAAGGAGGAGGAAATGCTCGTTTCAGTGGGGTTCCTTCAGCCTCCCAGTGAATAAACATGAAATCGTGTTTCAAGCATCTTCTGCTTGTCTTAATGGCTCTTAGCAGCTTGCCACTAAATTTCATAAGTGTTGTTGCATGGTGGTGGTTGGGGGCACAACATGGGCCTTAGGGGCACCCACTTTCTGTGGGCCCACCCTTGGGTTCCACTTACACATCCCATTTGCTTGGCTTCTTTGGTCACCCATTTATGAGTGCCTAGATGGTTGTCTTCCTCTGCAATACTGACTTTGAACAATACTGACTTTGAATTGCAACATCTTCACATTAATTGGTATAAACTTTTACTCTTGGAAATACATTTCTAGTAAACATGTCCTCAAACTCAGTAACAGTTTTTCAACAAAAGGATATAATCACAGTTAGTAATGAATATTATTTTGCAAACACAGCACATCAGTACTTCAGAGTGACTTTCCCAGGGGTCTATTAAGCCGATTTATTTCAGGAGAGTGGGTTTTGACATTTAAAATGCTTTTCCAGAAGGTCCTTTGCAGTACCAGGGATTTGGGGCTACGTGAATTCTTGCATATATAGCCTGTGAAAGGAAGCCATTTCTGGATTAAGGTGTCATTAACTGATGAGTCCTTTTGAGGCCTTTGTGTCATGCATTAGCTTTCCTGAAAGAAGAGTGTTTGGAATTACATGTAATCTGTGTATATCAAATGTATGTGGCGGCTCCCTTAGAAACGGTGGGGGAACCCCACCACCACCACTTTGGCTCACAAGCCACTCCTGTTTATAATTATGTTAACTCAGACCCTTATGGTATTGGTACACTCTAAGGGGATCCACCATTCAGAGTGGCCAGTGCAAGACCCATTGTGTGAGTAGCAATTGCTAGGGACAACAGGTAAACAAACCTCAGTTGCTTTAATTTCTCTTCGGGTATTTTTCTCCTAGGACATGCTTGGTGGTAATTAAAAAAAAAATAGTACAGAAGGACAGCTCTGGCTAAGCAAGAGAAATGACTTCACATAAAAGGGCATTATTATTTTTTCCAGACACAGACAAGCTTAAGAAACTGCTAAAGCAGAACCCACCTGTAATTCAAGGATTATAATATAATTGCACTGTGCTTTGAATGAGAGAAATTCAGAGGGCAATAGTGCAAAAGGAGCGCTAGGAAATTCTTTTGAGAGAGGTCAAACAGCACACTCAATTCTCTGTGATGCCTGTTACAGAAAGTAAGGTTTTATGTGAATCAGACCAACAACACTGAAGCGTTACTTGTTTTTTAACTCTCTTTCTGTTTGTGCTGATAATGTTCAGGGATTACTAAGTATGTTCCTCGAGAAATACATTCGTTTTCCCTAAATTCTGTTTTACGATACAATGCAAATTAGCTCTGCAACAGCTAAATTGGATGAGCATGGAGGTGATGATTCCTGAGCTGTTTCCAAATTGAATCACAAATAGAAAATAGGCCTCTTTCTCTTTCCAAATCCCATGCCTGAAGGAACAGATGAGTTCCAGTGCTGGGAAGCACTACCAGACATAATTTTAAATTACTGGAACATTAAAAAAATTTTTTATAAATCTTCAGATTGGACATTTGGCTTTTGGAGCATATGTGGCATCAAGTGAATAAAAATTATTGGGAACTTCTCATGAAATTATCAGCCTACCAAGAATTTATAATCTTTATCTGTGGAAGGCAATAATGCTACTGTACAATGAGATATTACTCAAAGCAGCAGACTTTCATAAAAGCCTTTTCTTTTAGAAAACAAGCAAAAATACAAAACCCCAAACAACCAAAAAGCAAGGGGATTAACAGTATTTGCACCCTCAAAGCTTTAATTAAAGGACACTTGTTCCAAGAGCATAAAGAGTAATTTTCTACACAACATAAATCTTTATTTTCTGTTCACTTTGCCAGATACTCCCTGTCTCAGATTTTGCCAAATGCATAGTTATAAATTGTGGCAGAAGAGGAAATGGTAACCGTCCTTTACAAATAAAAGTAGATCATTCCCTTCACAAACACACATCACTACAGCCATGAAACCCTTTATAAAATTTCCTGTTTTAGAATTCTGAGAACTAGGCATAAAATGCATGAGCGATTTAAGGTGTCACAGACCTTAGAGATCCTGGAAAAAAGACTACTGGCTGAGAGCCAACATATGGGGATGCATGCATATTATGTAGCTGTGTGTCCTGCTGCTACCACATTAAAATCCACCTTGTAAGCAGGGCACCTCCCCACAATGCAGCCCTGTTGTTAGAGAGTGGGGGGATGAGCAGGGATGTATCCAGCTATTTTCCTGTAGCTGCGTACACCATAATAGGCATCTGCAGAGACCTCTGGGGGTCCTCAGGAGACCCCTGCAGATGACATCCTTGCAGCATGTCTAGCTACAGGAAAGTAGCTGAACACATTCCCATTCATCCCCCTATTTTGAAAGAACAAAGAAATGGTTGTGTTAGGGTGGGGATTGTTACAGCACCACACACACACACACACACACACACACACACACATACAATTGGCATGGCTTAATTGGCAAAATATTACTTAATTGTCACTGTATTGATTGGGGTTGATATAAATGATACCCGAAGTGATGGAAAGGTCATGCTGGAAGAGGCAAATTACTGACTGCGTACATAAGATTGCAAGGCAGGTCAGCACTACCGACCTCTTAGGCAAGAACCCAGTCATTGTCAGGCTAATAGTGCGGCCGCTCTCAAGACAGTAGGCTTATGCTAACCGAGCTGGACCTCTCAAGTGTTAAATGGGGAAATTTCCACCAAATTGTGATTGTTTCATCCCTGACCCCAAACACTTGGATGTTTCCCTATTGTTTCCCCACCTTTCCACAATACTCGGCTACTATGACAGTCATTACCCATTAGCTCCATCCAGACTCCTTTGTTCGTGTTGCACACTCCCATTGTTCACCTAGATGGGAGAGCAATTCACACCCAAACCCGCAGGATGTTTTTGGAGTATAGGAATCCCTGATTTCAGACTATCCAGTGCAGTCTCTCACCATTCTGAACACCACTCTATCCATCCAATTCCTGAATGAGAACTGTCCTTAGGCACCTATCTAAGCCACACTGCCTCTTCTCTTTGTTACTCTCCAGACTGGTAAATATCACCCAAATCCCTCAACATCCACTATCCCACTTTCCTCCCTTTCTTTTGGTTAGTCCTTGTGCAAGCGTGTGAGTGTTCGAGCTTTTGCGTGCCTGTGTGAATCCTGTTAATAAAACACATTTTTAGTTTACAGTTTTAATCTCTGGCTGGTTCTTTCCATAAACACTGGTAGATAAGATCTTATTAAGTTACCCCCCTTCACAGGCCTCCCATTCTGAGCTAATTATTCCCCACTTTCAAATGGAGGTACTGGTATTGTGGGTTGGCCCTTGTGGCATCCATGTCTTGGGGTAACAGGATGCACTGCTGACAAGGTGAATTTGACGCAAATTTTGGTCACTGCACAGTCATTCTGAATTCTGATCTCTGCGACAACAAAAAAGTAAGCTGAAATTGTCAGTGGCGGATCTTGGAGTGTGGGAAGGTGGGGCTATAGCATGAGGGGCATGGCCACTGTGCATGGGGGCATGGCTGCAGTGCGTGGGGACATGACCAAGGCATGCAGGGGCATGAATACAGGCTGGGATGCCCCCAAAACATTGCTGCCTGGGGTGAACCGTTCCCCCTGCCCCCCTGCCCTATGGGACTGGAAATGTATATGTCCAACATATGCTATCATAATTCACTAACAGGATGCCAACCTACAGTTCAGTGTCAGAGTCCAAATGGGATTTCCCTAGGAGCCTTTTGTGGTTTCTACTCCCTACTCTCTGTCAACAAAGATGAGCAAAAACTTTGCCTGCAAATAGGTAACTGATCTTTCTTTCCTACACATTTGTGACCAGTGGCTCAGCTCAGTGCAGCCTTTTCCAAACTGGGCATTCTAGTTTGAACTACAGTTACTGCTAACTCCATCTGACCTGACCAACATTCTGGAATGATAGAAACTGTAGTCCAAAATATGAAAGTACATGAGTAGATGAAGGCTATCATACTGAGAACTTGCAGCACAAACCTATGCATGTTCAAGCTTGACTCTGTTCAGAACAGCTTACAGAGGCTTAAATTAGTCTTGATTACAGCAATGTGTCCCTCTTACTTTAATAAGATTAAAATATGACCAGCTTGATCTGAATATTAGCCCATGTCTGTAAGGCTGCAACTTACTCTTGAAGACTATGCAAAATATTTCCATCACTGTTTCACTACCAAAGATAGAGCTGCCTGGCTATGATCCCAAGCATATTTCCCTGTAAGAAAGTCCTGTCAAACTCTCTGAGGATTACCTTCTGAAAGAAACATTCATTAGGTCAAGCTTGAATCAGTTTTCTTACCAGGACAGCTAGAGTTTTCTCACTTCTAGCAAAATGGAAAAATTTTATTATTCTTCACAGTAGTTAGTTATCTTTTTGTTTCATTCATCAGATCCTTTGTGCCTTTTAAAGAGTACATTGTTGGTGGCTGCATGCTTGTGCTTTTATCAGCCAGCAAAACCAACAAATTCATCACAAAACAAAACCAACTTGAACATTGTTTCAATTTCTTAAACTATATTTTAAGAATGAGGGACAGCCCAAGATGTTTTGCTGTCTGACACAAGAAGTAAAATACTCAACAATGGTATGTTATTTTGTCACTTAAGGCAGGAAACACTACAAACACCTCTCTTCTATTCTGGCAGCAAAACAAAACAACAAATTCAGAAAGCAGCCCTATGCTCACCAGGCAGACTGCTGAGGAGCCACAGGGCAGTTTGAAGATGTCCCGTCACAGGCAGTGGAGGTCCAAATGGAAGGCACTACATCTGCCTTTGGAGGGTTTCCCGCTGTAGCAGTGAAATGCTCCACTGCTGTTGTTGTTCCACTGAGAGTACTCCTCTGGCAGTGGGGGCTGCAAGAGGGTGTGTTGTCGGTACTCTGTGAGTGTGCCAGGGAAGCTGCCCATCTAAAAGATCCAAAGCTCTCTCGCCCATGGCAGTGGGTGGGGGCTATGCCAGTGGGGTGGTGAATCTGCTTAAGGTTTTAGTCTAAGCTTTAATGGAGTTGAACGCTATCCTCCTCATAAAATAATTTCAACACCTTGAATAGTGTATTCAGCACTCCACTGGTGTGGGAGCCACCAACCATCAGTGTTTTAATTCCTTTACGCGTTCTCCTTCCATAGTCCTGCACAATCACTGCTCTAAGCCAGGCAGTGACACAGTTAACTCCCTCCCATTGACATAATTGGAGAAAAAAACCGAGGGAGATGGAGCCAGAATGAGGAGGTAAAGGAGGAGGAGTCTTCATCTACTGTTACTCCGATGGAGAAACCCTATCCCGGGGTCTACAATTTTGATATTAAAATATGATTCTGTGTGCCAGAGAGGTCACTGGAGGGGCACATAGGCAGGCATGGTCAAAGACTGAAAACCAGGTCAGGCCAGTAAAATCCTCAGTCACGTTGCCCCAGGAAACCACAAGATGTGTAAACCCACAATAAACAAAGGGTCCTCAGCCCCGAGACGCTGAGTTGAGGGGATTAGCATGTCTCCCCCAAGTTGAGAAAATATTCCATCAGGCGAGGACCATTTACATGAAGTCACACCACAAACTAACACAGCTGAAGATCCTGAGACTTTGGCAACACCTTGCAATCCCATCATACGAAGGAAATTACCATGGTGGAGCTTTGTTATCGCTCCAACACCCATTGTTCTCCCCGGGAAAGGATTAGTCCTCCAGGTACTTTTTCCCCTACAAATAGTCCCAGTTTTTGAGCAGTTCTTTGGATCACCCCCGGTCATCCCAACAGACCATTGCTCCATCCGTTGAGTGATCCCCTCAGCCTTCTCTGTGCTGAGCCCCACTTCTCTGCTGTTTTTCCTGGACCAAGGACTTCAGGACAAAGGTGCAGTAACACCCCAGCTACCCCCCTTCAATATTCCCCTATGCAGTTTCCTCTCTTTTGCTTCTTAATAGGTCTTGAGTGAGTGTGTGAGTGATTTTGTTGCTGCATGAGACCTTCTTTCAATAAAATCATTTATTGGACATTTTTGTTTGGTTTTTGGCTGGGCCTGACCCTGTAAAACCTGGGTAAAAAGACCCCGCTAGGTTACCCTGTCTCCCGCATTGCTATTGCTTGTGCTCTGGCTAGTTTCCATTCCCCATCATGTGGAGCACCCCCCAAGGGACCCCAGAAATCAGGGTAACATTACCATCCTGTAAAGTAGCCAGGTTCTGGTTGTGGTTCTACTACAAACCTCTCAAACCTTTGAGTAAGGTTGCTCTGCTACCTGCTTTTCCATGACACACAAATTCAGCAGCCTTATAATTATACATTTTGGAGCAATAACAGCATGTAAAAAGGTTCCTAACTTCTCTACTTACATTTTGTACTTCTATTTATTTATCATTACAGTTTGTAATACATTCACAATATGTATGCTTCTGTTCATCCTGGGCTAAAGTGGTGCAGACTGGAAGATAGTACTAGTTTCAGAGGAGACCTCCTTTCAGACATGCCACTTGTGAGCCTAATTGCCATCCATGAATGTCCCTCTAAGTTATAATAGGGGCTGCCCATTGTAGCTTAAAAGGATTGGGGGATGCTATTTGTACTTGCATCATTCTATTAAGGCAGGCTTGGGCAACAACTAGGGGTCTCAGGACCACTTTTGTTCTCACTCAAACCTTCAAGAGCCACAACCTCTCTTCACCCCCTGAGAACCTCCCCTGTCAAAATTCATTCTTGATCATGCATCCCCAATACCTCTCTTGCAAAAAACAACTGGATTTTGGCCCTTCTGGACCTGTTTTAGTTTTTTCAGAAGCAGCTTTTAGAAACCAGCAGACACTGTCCAACTTTCTTTTTGCCCTACAGTAAGATGAAGGAGGAAATTAGATTATTGAGTCCACAAAGGTTTCAAGAAGGCACATTTTGCCATTTTCTGGGCCATTTGCAGAGAGGGCTTCAGGGAGGTAGGAGGGGGTCAGATTTAGGGCCCTGGTACTACAGATGTTCTACAGGCAACATTTTACTCATTTTTGTATTGATGGTTGCCTTCATCAACAAATGGAAAGCAAATGAATGATCATAGCTCCCCACTTTCTAAGCAGACCTAAAAGATCACATTTTATGGCTGCATAAATATATATTATAGTCAATCAGAGATCTCCTGTATCAGTACAAAATGGTCTGAGCCATGATAAACTGCAGAATAATCTGGTGCATCTTATCATCTTTCTGCATATAGGCAATTAGAAATTAATCATCTTGGATGATAGTTTTCAGAGGTGTAGAAATAAGTCTGTTTTTAAATGGTATTTTCTGTGTTGTCTTGGCTTGAGGGTTTTGTGGGGGGGGGGGTTTAAGCTGACGTTATTGCTTACTTCTTAGTAATGCTGGTGGTATAAGATCACTCAGCTGACAAATGCAAAAGGAAAAGACTGAAAATCGTCAAGGACTTCTCAACTTTCTGATGAGCAGATTGACCCAGAAAATGGAGGCACACCAGCTGTTAGCAGGGCAAATTCACTGTGGCATGTTAACTAGATTAAATAAAATGAGACTGTAGAACTAGAAAGGATTTTATGATTAAACAGCTGATGATTTTAGAGGGTTGGGTTTTTTTTAAATGTGATGTGGACCATGAATGGCTTTGCCATTCTAAGGAGCCTGAGAAGAGACATTCATCAGCAGAAGCAAGTAAACAATGGATCTCCACTTACAATGACATGTGAACAGCCCAAACCTCTTTGCAAAACAGGTCCTATCAGAGCCACCAGGTTGTCATTCCGATCTGACTTAAATAAAGTTCCTGTCAGTGCACAGAACTCACAGGCAGAGCTGAGGTAAGCAAGTGCATCTCTAGGAACGCCACAATAGTCACCTAGAGCTCAGAAATGCTGTGATGCGGAGAGGCCAAAAGGAATGTGAAGTACCAAGTAGACAATCATTGTCAGAAGGGAAAGGGTTCAGCGACAACATACTCATAAAATGGAGGCAGTGATCACAAACAGCAACACATGAACTGATACGAGTAGTATTGTTTCCATCACTGGTCTGAGAAACTGCCCTGCTTATGAAGCTGAAGGCTTCCAGCCACATCCTGCTTCCTGGGTGTAATCAGTCAAAGTGTTTCTGCCAAAGAGCCCTTGATTGTAGCCATGCCCTGTGAGGAACGATCTGAAGGGAAGATTAGGACTGGCTCTTTTTGTTAAAGCCTCTCTTGAGAACTAGGTAGCTGTTCTTCCTCCTGCCTTGAAGAGCAAAAGAGGAGGGTGGCTAGTCTTTGGCTAGCTGATTGGATGGGTGCTGGGGTTCTTCCCTTTCGCAGTGGTAAGATAAAGCTTCTTCCTCATAGCTTGAGAGGAATCATGACAGTTGTACCTTACCAAATACATGCATTGATTTGTTTCAGAATCCAGAATAAGACCTGCCAATGGACCCAAGAGGAGTTTTCCAATCTGCAGATTCATATCTGCCCGTACTTTCACTCTCTTGGCTTATTGTATTTCAACTGTGGTACCTTTTTTGGACTACAGCTCCCAGAATTTCCAGCAGCATAGCCATGAAAAGTTTCCCAGCTCAAGTTCAGAGACAGAACTCATGTTTTGCATGCAGATGATTTCCAGGTTCAGTGCCTGAGATACCCAGCTGAAAAAAGAGAAATTAAATAGCAAGTGGAAAGCACTGAGTAGATAATCCTGAGTTAGTTGGACAAAAAAAATCTTCTCATAATTGATGACACTTTTTTTTCTGGTTGCCCGAGTAAATATCTATAAAATGATTCATAGAAATCTAAGTAGGAGGTTATAGTTACCTCACACAATCAGTGTTCCTCTCATCCTCTTTTCTGGCATTTCCCACCTGGGAAGAAAAGGCACAGGATTATCACCAGCTAAACCAAAGGTGGCTCTTGTGCCTTTTAGGGCTGTCAGCTGCTGAGATGCTAGGCAGCTTGGTTCTTCCTAAGACAGTGAAACTAGATATTATATGCAGCAGACTTTATTGTAAGAAGACAAAGTGTTTGTTTGATTTCAGTGTTACCCTAAAAGGAGGGGGACCTTGAGGTCCACCAGCAGTACGAGTGTTTCCTGTCCGGCAGTGGAATATGCTGCCTCGGAATGTAGTGGAGTCTCCTTCCTTGGAGGTTTTTAAGCAGAGGCTGGATGGCCATCTGTCAGGAGTGCTTTGAGGGTATTCCTGCATGGTAGGAATGGATGGCCTGTGTGGTCTCGTCCAACTCTACATTTCTATGATTCTAGGATTTGAGGAATTATTAGCTCAAAGAAGGCCTGCAAGAGGAGGGTAACAGCAAGATCTTTTCACCTGTGTATACCAGTACTAATTATAGAGAGAAGTCCAGTTAAAAATTAAAAGGGTGTTCACCAATGGCTGCTTTTCATCCTGGAGAGAAATGACTAGTGGGGTGCCACAGGGTTCTGCCCTAAGCCCAGTGCTATTCAACATGACTTGGATGAAGGAGTGGAGGGCATGCTGATCAAATTTGCAGATGACACCAAATTGGGAGGGGTTGCTAATACCCCAGAGGGTATTTGACAGGATCAAATTTCAAAATGACTTGACAGATTGGAGAGCTGGGCCAAAGCTAACAAAATTAATTTCAACAGAGAGAAACGTAAAGTCCTACACTTAGGCAGAAAAAATGGAATGCACAAATATAGGATGGGGGACACGTGGCTGGATAGCAGTACATGCGAAAGGGATCTAGGAGTCTTGGTAGATCACAAGCTGAACATGAGTCAGCAGTGTGACGCAGCAGCCAAGAAAGACAACGTGATTCTTGGTTGCATCAATAGGAGTATGGTGTCTAGATCAAGCGAGGTAATGGTACCACTCTATTCTGCATTGGTTAGTGCTACCCTGTGTACTGGGGGTCCTGGGAGGGACACCAAAATGTGCTCAACTAAAGGTGGGGAAAATTAGCTCAGAACACTGCTTAGCGTTACGAGAGCAAGGTTACGTAGCAAGATCTTGAACCCTATGTCTACAGGGTCAAGTCGAGTCAAGTAGCACACAGAAGTTGAAGCAATAAATGATGTTTATTAAACACAAGCAAAACAGTGTATGCGACACACTCATACAAGATAACTAAAAAAAAATAAAGGTTGGAGTAGTATAGAGGGATTTTTAGAGGAGTTGCTGGTTTGGGTGATACTTCAACTGTTCTGAAGCCCAGAAAAATAGAGAGCGAGGCTGGGGTGCCAAGTAGCTCAGCTCGTGGAGCTGAGGGGAGGTTCGCCAAGCAAAGCGGCAGCAAGGCGGGATGAAACTCGGGAGCGTTCCAAGGAAGGTCTCAGAATCAAGGGTTTTTATAAGGAGAATGTGACTGCAGGCTATGCCGTACTTGGGGAAAACAATAGATTTGGAGTTGGAGACAAAGCCTCAAAAAGGTCAGAATCTGAATGATTGAGTTATCATAGCGGTTCTCAATAGAGTAGCCAGTATGCAAACGCAGAGTACTTGGGTATTGCATAGTTTACCCATCAAGCTGCCATCGCGGGGCAGAGGCTCTTTTGTAAGTAGCGTGCATACTTAGAGTACTTGCCTGGAGGTCTCCTAAAGCAATGAGTCAGCTATTTTCTGGCCTGCCTGTATTGTTGTTGGAATATTATGGCAATTAACAACCGAGCTTGTTTACGTGCTTGTCCAGTGGCCTCGCAAGCACGTGGAGAGGAATAGAGAAGTGAAGCTGAATTATGATATCAAGAGGATATCTTTAATATCCCCAAAGCTCGGACTAGCCAGGGCAGTAACAATCCCCCCCCCCCGAAAATGGGTGATGTTGGGGACAATATCAGACATTTTCCAATCAAAAATCAAAAATCAATTTAGAGCCGAATAGGGGCTTGCAGGTTGGTAGCCGTATCACTCCTCAGGAAAGAGAATTTCGGGAAGAGCAAAAGATTAGTATCTTATAAAGACATTCCTAACTAACCTAAACCTAAACACACACACACCAAGTTCAACAATGCAATAATAAACAATTAAACAATAACCAATGTCCAATGTTCCGTCAATAGGGAACTGTTGAAAAATGAGTAATGGTAGTAAAATAGTAAATGTAATATGAAGCAATCAAGGAAATACAGTAAGTCCAATGCATGGTCTGGCAATGAAGGCAATCCAATGAGTCAACAGTTCAATGTGGAAGGAAAGTTCATTGTTCAGGGGAGGTGAGGTGCAAGCAAAAGTCTTGGCACCCCCCCTTCGCAACAGGAAAAGTCTTTTAGCTGGAGCGAGTGAGCAAAGCATAAGTCCATCCAGGCAACGGAGCAGGAAGAACAACAAAATGTCCAAGTCGGTGCAGCTTGGCTAGCTGCAAGTTCCGGAGCAAAGAGTTCTTGTAGAGTTTGGAGCCTAGAATAGTCCATAGGTTTCCTCGGGTCAGCAAACGGTAGCAGGAATGGCAAAATGTTTGTCTTTGCAATTGGGAGGCTGCATGGTCGCCTTCCCTCACAGTCACGGGTGTCATTGAAGAACTAGGAATCTCCAAGCATCGGCCATCAGATGGAGCGGCGACTTTCTTCATCACCCCCCCACGGTACTTGGGGGCGATGGTACAACCTCAGGATCTTCCCAGCCTTCTGGATCAATTGACCTATTAGAGTTTTAACAGAAGAACTGACATGGTTATTATCCAATGTATACCATAAATGCAAATGGCTGGCTCAAAGCCTACTGGGAATGAGATCTGTTTGAAAATGGAGCTACTGGGGGCAACTGGTGGACACCAGATGGGATCAGATCTTAAAACCATACCAGGAGAGGTGATGTTAAGGCCACTGCAGACCATGGTCACCCTAGGCTGGTGACACATCTGCCAGAGCTTGGGGAGTCCAGTTCCCAACTGTAGTTCACTCTGAGTAAGACCAGGCCTGCAGCAAATATCATGATGTGATATGAGAAGAAGACCCGCCACCCGCTCAGGCTGAACTAGGTTAGGCTCTGACCCCCCCTTTTTTTTTCCGCTCTGCCTGGCGGCGGGGCTCCCAACACTGGTGAAAAAGACAGAATGAACCAAATCAGATACAAGCGAGTGTACACTTGCTCATTGCCAGAGCAAGGTTAAGAGCGGACATGATAGCCATGTTTAAATAGTTGAAGGGATATCATGTCGAGGAGGGAGCGGGCTTGTTTTCTGCTGCTCCAGCGACTAGGACAAGGAACAGTGGATTCAAACTGCCGGAAAGGAGATTCGACTTGAACCTCAGGAAGAATTTCCTGATGGTCAAAGCTGTTCGGCAGTGGAATATGCTGCCACGAAGTGTGGTAGAGTCTCCGTCTTTGGAGGTTTTTAAGCAGAGGCTGGATGGCCATCTATTGGTAATGCTTTGATGGGTGTTCCTGCAGAGCAAGGGGTTAGACTCAATGGCCCCGGGGTCTCTTCCAACTGTATGATTCTGTGAATAAACACATCCAGAAAAAATCAAGCAATCTCATGACCCATACAAGGATTGGAAGAAAAGGCAAGAAAGGTTGGATGGAGAGAGATTTTGGGCGGAAAGGGTGATATTTTCTGGTCCTGAAGCAGAAGATCAAAGCAGAGTGTCTCAAACAAAAGTCTGACGGTAGCACAGAGGAATGGGAATCTGTGGGACCACATACAGCATGATTCCCAACATACTAGCATGTTAGCATTTCGCGCATTAGCTGGGCTGGATCCAGGGGATTTATACTCTATTTCCTACCCTGACGGGGTACATGTTAATGGCTTTCTTGCAGAGCAAACAAAAGGGTGCAGAACAGGCTGATTGTCTGAATTGTAGGTAACAAAACATTGATGGGAGTCCTGACAGCTAGTTAATGTCCTGGTTAGGTAAAGTGAATGGGGAAGGTCTCCATAGGAAATCTGCACAGCAGGGGTGTTTGCCTGCCATACCTGTGCAGAGGATTATCCCAAATCCATTAACATCAGGAGTTTCTGTTTAATCCTCTTGGAACTTTTGACCTGGCCATGCTGAGGTCATCCTGACCTAGCACAAGCTTACAGCCAGTGTCCTGCTACCACACATTTGCCAGCCATAAATGTCCAGTTTCATAGCAAAAATGGTATTTCTTGCCAATTTTGCTATCTAGTAGGATCGGGGTGTAACATCAGCGTTGCCATAATTCCTTTCTATTTCTACACTTGGCCAGTTTCAAAGTATGATTATAGGCCTTTGGATGGTCCATGAGATCCATCAGGCTACATATATATGGAAAATGTTTAATCTGTAGAAATCTCAGTGATGAAGAGGCATCTATTTCCACTCCATCTCAGTCTCTCATCAGTTTATTAAAGAGTCCACTCTGTCCTATTTCCTTATCAGTCTGCAAATAGTTGTTTGAAGTGATATGAAAATTCTCTTTCTTTTTAACATATTTGATTCATAAAAATATACATTTTGATTGCATTTCATCCAATAATGTGCATGTCTTTTACATTTTTCTCTAAAATATGCCTTTCAGTTGTTCTATGACACTGAGAATGGCATCACAAAATCTGGAGAAGAATGAAAAGCAAAGGATGTTTTTCCATCCATATATTAGTCCAGAAATTTCAAACTGGCCAGTTTGCCTTACAGTGTGGACCGAACAAGATCCTCAGGTACCTTTTCCTAGGGTAACACATCCTATAGCTATAGAGCCCTGTGACAATGCTGCCATTTTTATCCCAAACCTTCTTTGCAAATGTCAAATCATTCTATCTTCTCAGCATTATGAACATCACAGTCCATATCACAAACCATTGGTCTCTCTTGTATTGTGATGTTGGGCAAACTGTTGTAAGTTCCCAACACATCTCAGTGGCCTTGGCTACCACACAAATGCATCTAGGATCACAGTCTTACCAGTTGATTATTCACATTGTGGACAAATTTGTATTCAAAGTTTGTCTCATTGACTATTACCAATGATGACATTTACCCCCCAAAGTTTATTGCATCTTTCTTGTCTCTTCTATTGTTCTGGACTCCTCCTGTGGTTTCTCCTAGATAAAGCTGTCATTAGGCTGACACTTCCATCTTCTCTGTCATGGTTTTCCATTATGGCTCCCCTGAGCTCTGTTGAACTACATTCACGGTGCTTTAAGCAGGATAAGCTGAGTAAATCATTATAGCCATGCTTCTCTGCATAGACACCTTTTTCATCAAACAGCAAGATTAAATTAGGCTCTCCTGATAAATTGATTTGATGAGCCAGGCTGGATGGTGTATGAGGTATTTATACAATTCTAAAGGGACTGGGATTTTTTTAAAAAAAGCACCATGATAATAGAGATTTCTAAAGAAGCTTCTGTTGTTAACACACTGCCCTTTAAAATTTTCTCCCCTTTTCCCCTTTATTAGAGAAATAAGATGTTCTTTTCTGTATCTTAGAGTCAAACTAAATGTGGCATTAAATGAGTGATTGATTTTAACATGTAAAGGCATCCCTTGCTTATTCAACAGGTTAGGGACCAGACCACTGCCAAAAAGCAGAAACTTGTCAAAACTGCAGAAGCAGATCAACTCAGAGTCAGTTTTTTGTTCAGTCTGTGTACATACTGAAGAAAAAGATGGTGCCAAGTCAATTGAGAGAAAAAAGCAGTGCATGGTCACAAATACCATAAAAAAGATGCACTGAGCACAACTTCTAAGAGATTCACAGCGCATCACTTCGAAATTGTATGCAGTGCTTTCTTATCCAGTATTTGCAACTGTATGTTCCATTTTCTCTCAGTTGACTTTTTCTTTTTCTTCAAACAAAAAGCAGTGTGGGTCACTTTTCCATTATCCACTCTTTTGACCACACATACTAATTGGAAAGAGTCAAATATATAGGTTCTAGCTGTAATTGAAAAGGGTTGAAAAAGTGAAGCATCAAAAAGCAGGGACATCTATATAGTTATTTCCCTCTAAATAGTTGATGGTGGGAAGGACTAAGACTACCAGTCACGGAGATGCAGTTAATCATTTTACCCCTTGGCAGTCCTGATCGCCCAAGCATCTATTAGGTCCCTCTAGGAGATCTGTTGGCATGAATGGAAGCTATTCTGATCACAACTGTGATCTCTTGGAGACATAAAAGACATCTGAAAGTAGATTTGTCACAGCTAGAGTTACAAGACAACTTGCTTCAGTCATCTGAGGCCTTTTAAGCCTTCTTGGAGGAGACAACCACTCCCAGGTGCTGCTGCTTTTCAGAAGACGTTGAATGGTCTAATCCAAGTATGAGAAACCTGTGGTGCTCCAGGTGTTGATGCTATTCCCATGATATATGTTAGCCATGCTGATTAGGAATGACAGCAACAGGAGTCCAGCAATCCTGGTTGAATCTTCTGATCAGGAGTTTCACACCCCATCACCTCTCAGCCAGCTCCTACCTTGCCCGCTGTCTGTGCCAGCTAAAAGGCATGAGGGAGCATACAGCCCATGTTGCAATGTTGACAGTGCAGACTAAGGGAAGAGCACTCAGGAATTTGCCTCCATTACCACTCAAAGTTTTGTGGTTTAAGAGGCATCTGAGTTTGGGTCAGGATCACTGTCAGGGGGCCTGGATCATAGTTTAGCCCCCACCCTCAGACCTCATACAACTCTCTCCTACTTCATGTCAGTCCTAGCTGTTGTTTAGATGGCCTGGTTATGATGCTAGCTTTCCCTTTAAGGCTGAGAACATCTTAGAAAATGAATATTATGAGATGTAAGCCATCAACACTAGAGTGTTCCTGACCACTGCTGGGTGTGATGCCACCTGCTGCAAGCAGATGGTTCACCACAGGCTTGATTGGAGCCAGTTCAGCCCTCAGGCTGTAAAGGATACCCACTTAGCCACTGTCATGGGCCAGGATTCAGCTTCCCCAGGTGAACTGCAACCTTGAAGGAGGACAATCAGATGCAAGCACACCAGGAGCTAATCAGGCTGGAATGAGAGCCAGCTGACTCCAGTCTTCTTAAGAAAGGCAGAGAATGATGGCTTGATGCCAGAAACAACTTGTGTCTTTGCTGGCCTTTGCCTTGTGTACTCTAGATTCGCTGCTTGGATTTTTTGACCTTGGACTGTCTGACTGTGTTGCCTGCCAGACTCCTGGACCTTGCACTAATTCTTGACTATGTTTCTGCTGCACCCTGAACAGGCAAGCATTATTGACTGTGAACAGCCTCCTGCTAGCCCAGCACTCTGTGCTGGCTAATAAACAGCCAGAACCTGTGACAGCCAATCAGCCAGATAAAATAACAATTCACAGCTTTAAAACAGTGAGAACTAATAAATTGATCTTGCGTCTTTGTTCCAAACACTTGTTCCATTGCAGAGCTTGGTTGAGTTCCTTTTAAGAGAGAAATGGACAAAATGATCATGTTGAGGTCCTCCACAAATGAGCAATGGTAGGACAGTTGCTTTCAGAACATCATTCGGTTCCTGTTCAGGTATGACTGGCCTCAGCATTGTTGTTCTGTTTAGCCTTCCAGACTCTGCTGCAGAAAAAAGTTTTAATCTATCATTCTCTCTTTTGGGAAACAAGAGTCCAAGAAGCCAGAAGTTCAGGAGTAATAAGGATGATATCAGTCTGCCCAGTCATGTTCAGAAGGGATAGACAATATGCTGGGGCAGGAGCTAGCTATTATGATTAAGGAACATTGATAACAATGGTTATAGAAAACAAACTAAAGTTTTATTATAGGAACTAGATTAGAGATAAGAAAACTCTTTAAGGGTACTAGGCTGAGCACAGTTGGAACAGAAAGAGAAAGACCAAGTTACTTTCATTTTTTGGAGCAGTGAGAGAGCAAAAGGGAGGCAGAAAGAAAAGGTGGAGCGTACCATAAAAATATTCTGTATGTCAGAGAGGTTAGGACAGGTGGATAAGAGGTGAAGAGATTTTAGGTCACAGAAACACTCTTTAACCCATCACTGCTGCTCTCCTTAAAACACATTTAACTCTTTAAATGCTGAGCGTTGTTGCATTTCCAACAAGAAGCACATCCACCATATGACAAGGTTGTACTTTCTGCCATTGCTGCTGAGGAATGGCTACCTTCCATTTTAATTACAACATTTAGAGTGCAGTGCAATGTTTTGAACATAAATTGATCTTGTTTTTTCAGCCAAGAAATTTCCTGCCTACCCCACACTGTCTTTATGATAATAAACGTGTCACTAATACTGGCTATGGTGCAATATAGTGGCATATTGCATTGTTTGTTGAGCTCACTTTTTCAAGCTTTTCTTATTACGGATTATTGATGCGACAGTTTGAAAACATTTATGGAAACAAATGAACAGGCTTGCTTTTTCTTCTTCCTGAGTCTGTAATTTCAATCTTCATGACAGCTACAGCTGCAATTAGTAATGATCTCACTTAAAACCTCATTTTGTCAGGGAGGTTATGTCTTACATGCCTATAACTCCTGATATGAATGAGCTGTGTGGATATGTTGATTTAAATTCATTGTTTCAGAGCCATTTTGGAAAAATCTTCTCATTTTCCCTTCCCAGCTCCTCTTTCATTTAGCAATGTGACTTCTGTTGTTGTGCACCTTCAACTTGTTTCCAACTTACAGTGACCCTAAGGCAAACCTATCACAGGGGTTTCTGATGCTGAGAATGTGTGATGTACCAAAGTTCACCCAGTGGGTTTCCATGACTGAGCAAGGAATTGAACTCTAGTCTCCAGGGTAGTCCAAAGTTTCTAGAGCTACTATTTCATCGGGCAACCTTGTCTGTTCCCCTCACATGGGTGGGCAGGAATGCAGATTTGGGTCTGGCTCCCTTGGAAAGCAGACTAATAAGAGTGCAGAAGAATAAGTGCACCCTACCTTGGTCTGCATGCAGCCAACACTATCCCCCTCCCTTCTGGCTCAGAGTTTTCTCTATGCTTATCTCCTGCCCCACGCTAGATAAGCAGTGCAGACATGGGCCATTTCTGCGCTACACTCTTATAGTGCTGCTATTCTGCTTTCAGCATCCTGTGGAATCTTGGGGTTTGCAGTTGAAGGAGGGGCCTTTAGAATTCTCAGCCAGAGAGCTCTTTGGCCTTAGTAAACTACAAGCCCCAGAATTCCACAGGATGTTGAAAGTGGAATACTAGCACAATAACAATGTAGTGTGGAAATGGCCACAGTCTGATCAATGGTCTAAATAGATATCCTCCCTTTTGGTTATCAAATTAGTGCCAGCTGAGGGTGTTCTGATGTCTTTCACTTCTTTCTCCACTCCCACCATTCCATACATTGGTGCACTCTGAGAAGTTGTCTGGCATCATCACTGGTGACCATATTGAAGGAACTAAGGAAATTAGAGAGGATTTCCAAAAGGTGTCACACAGGTTTATGGGCCTTTGGGGCAGATAAAAGAACCCAGAGAGGCACACTCTTTTTCTGGAGCCTAGTAGGAGCTGGGACTGAGAGGCCTTCCTCAGCACAGAAAAGTGGTGATTGAGGGGACAGAGACAGCCAGCATGTTGCCTGTCAACTCAGGGCAGGGTTAGGCTCACCTGCATTTAGAAATATCCACTGGGAAACTTTGCAGGTCTCCCATTATTGCCACTGAGCTGTGATTCTTCCTCTTTTTTCAGAAAGAGCTATAAAGTTTCATAGGATCTCTTCCACAAAGTTTTTTAAAAATAGCTCCCAGATTCTAAGCACTCACGTAAATCCATTTTAAGGTGGCTTTCAAACTGCCAGCATCAGTTCTTTTCATCTGCTGCTTAAAATAAGGCCTATTAAACTAATGTGTCTGTTTCCATAGCAGGAAGCCAGTTGTGAAAATGGGCAGAGATAGACACAGACAGTAACGGGTGCAGCTCCCTGACATTCTCCCCTAGTTCTAGTATTCGGATCTGAAGTTTTAGCCTTCATCCAGTACCCAGCAAACCTCACATAATGTGAAACAAGCTATCCTGCACACAAATGGGTGCACAATTTGCCTGTCTTCACATTCCTTCCAACCCTTTTCACTGATCCAACAATACCACATGTGTGATTCACCCAGTTTATACAATATGCCATTGGCATAAAGCTGGGCTGGCATGCCCTCACTTTGGAAAAGGGGACTTCTGTGACCTTGAATGTCCGTGCAAGACCTTAGAGGTCCAGGGTTGTTGTTTTTTAGATTAATCATTATGGCACAACAAATTTGAATTCCACAATTGTGAAAAGCTCCCCATTTTCTTTTGATCTTCTTTGATACATCTGGCTATGCCTGAAGTTTGAATTCTTACTGAGAAGAAGGGAAATTAAAGAGGTGAGACCTAGAGCACAGAATGGGAGGGAGATATGTGTGGTCTTCCAAATGTTGTTGGACGACCACTCCCACCGGCTAGCCTCTGCACATGATGGCAAGTGTTGGTGGGAGTCATAGTTCAACAACATTTGGAAGACCACAGGTTCCCCACCCCTGCCTGCAGAAGTTCAAAACTTTCATTGCAAGCTGGATATACCAAGGGTAAAACAATCCAATTACCTGTTTTGCCTTTACCATCAGCAACCGTTGTAGATTAGGAATCAAGCCAACCACAAGGAAGAAAACTATTAAAGCGGCTCTCTTATAATCATTAATTATGAAGATATCATCATTCATGTTTATAATCTATAAAATGTCCCAGAGTAATTGATTTTTGTAGTTCAATGAATTTTAATGGCATGGCTGCAAACAACACTTGCAAAATAACTCATTTAAGGGGACAACTATACTGGCTTTGATCAACTCAGGCTACTGGGTAGTTTCAGCTCCAGAAACAGGACAGCAGCTGCATCCTCCCAGGTCTGCTGAGGTCAGTCTTCATTCATATAACAGATGATGTGCTTCTGTTGCAACCAAGAGTGAGAAGAAGTGCAGCCAAGCCGTAGCTAGTGGCCAAAGGATGGTGGTACACTTGGCACAGGTACTCACTGGAAGCAATGAGAATTAAAATTTACACCTGCAGGGAACTCTTGTGGCTACCTGCCAAGCCTGGCCTGAGTAGATAGTTCATGTATAATTTCTTTTTAAAAATCTGAGTTGGAATTTTTCTCATAGATTCAAAAACACAAAGGCAGCCAAAATACAGAAGCAGGATTATTTCCGTATACATCTAAGCACAGGGTGGAATATTTCTGGGAAGCTGTGCCTAAAATCACCATACTGGGGATAAACCTGTCTTGGCCAAAGAGTATCATTTGTTTTGGGTTTGGTTGTTTGCATTTGAACCAGCTGCTAGAAGAATGGGAAACAAGACCCTCTCTCGAGAGTAGTAGTACAAAATCCATATCTTGATTATCCATACCATCCATACCTTGATGAACCACTATTTCCATTGTATCTCATCATTGACCAGCCTGGCTAAAACTGATGGGAAGCGGAGTTCAACAGCCTCTGGAGGAGCATAGGATTCCTCAGCCCTGCTCTACCTGTAGATCAGGAGAGAGAAATATGTGGCCTTTCTTGGGCTGCATCTTCCATCATTCCTCAACACTAGCAATGCTGATTAGAACTCATAGGAACTGCAATCCAAAAATATCTGGAAGACCATACATTCACCACCAATGCAGAGCATCTTATGTGTATAAACAAAGAGGTATTGCAGAGGATCCAAACCATTGGTAAATATTTTGTTCAACTCATTCACCATGAGCAGAATACCTTTAACTTTAACGACTGGTTAGAAACCTTTCTACCTTTCAGTACCTGTACAGTCGTAGTACTTTCTAAATCAGGCTCACACATTTTCCAGATCTTGTTGGACAGCAACTGCCAGTATCCCTCATGGGTCCGCTGGCTAGACTTGATGGAAGCTGAGGCCACAATTGCTGTCTCTTGACTGTTGTGAGGTTGCTCCTAGACTTTCAGAGCTCTTTCAGACTGGTACCAAGAAGTAAAAGATCCACCAATAAATCAACTGGAGTCTTTGGAATAGAATCTTTTGACACAATGATTTAAAATTAGAAAGGATAACAACGAGCTATGTCTGGACTCAATGTAAACATTACACAACTTCCACCTAGCATGATGTAAACATGATAGGTGGAAGATGTGTAAGACTGTGATAGTTGACTGTGTTAATTTAACTCATTTGAGGAAGAGAAAGGCTGAATAAAAAGGAAATTTTTTAAAAAAGATGTGAGAGCTCTCCTATCAGAGCTCCTCTCTTGGTTCCAGGTATTGCCAGTTTGTGCTACCACAGAAGTCACTTACAGCATCTCATAATACTCAGCTTCTTTTAGTCCCCAAAATGACAGGTAATGCAAGCAATGGCAGGAGTCATGGAATATCATACCACAGGCAACCTAACTAGTCATCACTCACATCTCTTCATGCCTTGTTTTTTTTATGCAAACTAAAAGGGAATGTCCATGCTCCCTATGATCCCCTAGCAACAAGGAGGAGGAATGGCCAAGGAACCCAATATGAAGTGCAAATCTTGAGCCAAACAACTGTCATGAAATGCTGCTGTTGTTGTCGCAATATATCCTGGAATATCCTGCCACCACACACTGGGCAGCATAGTCCACTGCCGAACAGCTCTGACCATCAGGAAACCTCAGGAAGAACTTCCTGATGGTCAGAGCTGTTTGGCAGTGGAATATGCTGCCCCAGAGTGTGGTGGAGTCTCCCTCTTTGGGGGTTTTTAAACAGAGGCTGGATGGCCATCTGTTGAGAGTGCTTTGATGTGGGTTCCTGCATGGCACCTGTGGTCTCTTCCAACTCTATGGTTCTATGATTCTAATTTTTTAAAAAAAAAATCCACTGCGTGGAAAAAAATGTGCTGTTCGTGCCAGGATCAGGACTGTTTTGTATTTACAATCTCTACATATGCCCCATTTCAGGGTATACATAGGCCCCATGAAAGTCTCCCAATCCTCACTCACAAGGCAGCAGCCACTGCAATAACAGAGATTTCCTGTCACTCAGGAAGCAGCTGGCTGACATTTCCACATACATCCTTCTCTGAGTAATTTCCAGTGCAAGGGGGAATTGTGACAGAAACCCCACTTCTGTGTGTTGCAGCAGAGATCACTTACATGAGGGGGTGGGAATGTCAGTCAGCTGCTTCCTAAGTGGCAGGGGAATGGACCCCCATCAACTGCAACAGCTGCTGCCCAGGAAGTGGGGATTGCGGGTTGGGCCAGGAGTCACTGCATAGCTGTGTAATGATGGTGGTTACACATTCTTAAGTGCCCAAATTGATTCCAGCCACAATCTGATTATTTAATTGAAAACAAAAAACTTGAGAATCACATCACAAATACAGCAGCCATTAGCAATGTTTACTCTCTCTGAAGGAGTCCTCAGTTGAACTGGTGACACCAGGTTGGGAGACATTTGAGAAATGTGACCTTGGCAGCTATGAGGATTGCATTTATGCTTCATTCCCTAGTACGCAATTATAGCACTTCAGTTCCATTTTAATTGCCATGGCAACATTCTATACCAGATGTGTTTGTGTCTACAAGTCACAGAATGATTTTGAATATGGAAAACAGGACTACACACAGATGCCTTCACTAACCAGTCTCTTATTGCAATCTGCTGGAACACAGAGTGGCATATGATTTTAAAGAAATATGAAATGTAACTTAATAGGCCTAGGATTGCTCCAGCTTTTGAGAACATGCTGTAAGCCACAATTGTTCTTGATCAGCTTCTGCCCCAAACTGAAAGTCTTTCCTTGTGTTTTTCCTACATGGCCTACCAATAGTGCTCAGGTCTACTGGGTTTGTCTCTTAAAGAGGCAGAACTCAGCCAATGGCAATCCTTTTCTGTGTGAGATTTCATTTCAGCTCCACTTGCCTGATTTGATGGCTGTATCTGTTTTCCTCATGGTTTGTTGAATGTGGTTCTAGCAGGATGCTTTTCAAATCTTAACTATAGAAAGGATCACCAGGGAAAAGGGCAAGAAGCAATACCCATGTGAGAGAAACACTGATGATCAAGGTCTTGTGGGGTGACTGTTAAATAAATAGAAGTTATGTCATCTGATACCTGTCAAAATCTAATTTAATTAAAATGAGGAGGTGAAATTAAAAGGCAGATAATATGAAAGCAGCATGGCTTAAGTATTAAAAAGGAGTGAGGGAGGATAGGTGTATACAAAATCCCATTTCTAACTTTCCTCTCTGGACAGGAGAATTCTCTTCTTAATAAATTCAGTCTAAAAACAGTGTAGTGAGCTACACAGCAAAGAAGGCAGAGAGAAATTAGCTCAAACAAAGCCAGTCAAAAGACTTGTTGACACAAATTGAGGCAGCAAGTTATATGCTTTCGATCTAAAATATTGCTGAGGTGTGGAGGGCAGAAGGTTAGGGTGAGAAAGGACAAAATAATTTTTTTTAAAAAAATGGCCAGATCAATCCTGACGCATCCTTAGTTAGGTAAATGACAGATTATGATAGGAGCTTAGATGAGCCAAGAAAATTGACTAGGTCAGCAGTGCTTGGGGTATCTCATGTTGGGGACAGCCATCTTAAAGTTCCAGGTACCAGTACCATGTTTGCATCCATTGTCTACAACTATTTCTTCTTTCCTGGAAGACCAACAATCGTTGGCTTGCAGACTGGTACTCATCCATGGACCACCACTTTGGGTAGCACTGGGCCCAGACAATGGGTGGAGGAGATGACTCTGGATCCTTGAGCTGGGAGGAAAGGAATGGAACAGGTATAGTTCCCCACCCCTGTCTCTTAAAACTGAGGGACTTAGGGGCCTTGCCACTTGTCAAGCTAATCTGCATTCTGTATGGGGTTCCATTGTCAACTTCTAGCCACCTGAGTTTCCAGTTTGTGATGGTGGTTAAACCAGACAGTCAGAGTTCACATCTACACTCCACTTAAGCATTTGTAAGTACTGGAATATCAGGATATTTACATGGAAAAGGGGAAGCCCTTAGGTACTCTTTAGGCTATTTATTATATGCACTTATAGATATAAAAATAGATGCAGTTTCCTTAGGGAGAAATGCAGACATGTCAATGTCTGGGTATGGAGCTTTATTCCATTCCATTCCATTCCATTCCATTCCATTCCATTCCAGGTAAGGTATCAAACATTTATTACATTGCATCATATGGCCATTAGGATGTTAAACTTTCATAAGAACTGAACCTTTATTTTATTGCATCTCTTTAACAGGATTGGTAATAACTAACACATACAGTAACATTAGAATCTGAATAATATAACTTATCTATTTATCCATCTTGGTATATTTTTTCATCTGTTGAAGAACCTAACATCTCTAAACAGGCATTCAAGGGTTAATCTGCTTGAGCATAGTTAAATCTTAACAGCATCTGCTATAACCATAAGCATGTATAGCAGACACCCATTATACTCACAATTGAATATACACTGTGCCTTCCAAATATTCATGGGTTCCATTTTAGGAATCCCTGTGTGAAACAAAAAACACAAAATGTCAGGCGCCGTTACAGTCAATGGATGCGACTTCCATGCACCCACTGCATCCATTGATTATAATGGGAAACAACATTGCGCAGCTTCATATTTGTGTGTGTAGAGGTTGCAGTAAGAGAGGGGCCACAGGATATCTATTTCAACATAGATTAGATGTTTATCTTCCCAGTACCACCCTTCAGTATGTTGGCCAGGAACAGTGTAACTTGAAGGCAATATAGTTGTCTTCTCTTGATATAATACAGCCTTGCCAAAAGACAGTCTAACCTGTGGATCTACCTTGGTTTCTTTTATTCTGTTCTTAGCCTTCTCTGGAATATCACTTATCCACTCAGAGTGAATCAAAACAAAGGTCTTCACAGTTCCTTGCTCATGCTTATCCAGTCGAAACAAGGATCTTTAGATATGAAGGGTGCAGTTGGAGACTTTGACTGCCTGACATCCTAATTACATCAACCATCACAGCATGTGCTAAGCAGTTATTATTACAGATCACATCTGTTCATATCCATAGTTTGAAGTTATACTAAATTATGCTTTGTTGCCATTTGAGTAGTTGCTTTCCCAGCCTTAAGGTGAAGCCAATTTCTCATTGATACATATACACATCTTAATACATTTGGATTTCTGTATTATATCTTATATCCTCTATAGGTTATACTAGGGCCATTTCTGCACTAGACTGTTATAACACTATTATTCCACTTTCCATATCCTATGGAATCCTGGGGTTTGCAGTTTAGAGAGGGGCCGGCCAGCCCCTCCCTAAACTGCAAACTCCAGGATTCCATCGGATGTTGAAAGTGGAATAATAGTGCTGTAACAGTCTTGTGCAGAAATGGTCTAGGTTGCATTCTATATTTTATAAGTATATTCCCTGCCCGCAAAAGATGGCATCAAATATATCTTGCCAGTAACAGCTTCCCTCCTTGTCAGCTTTGAGGAACGGGATTAATACGTTTTATACCTTTATTATGCAGTAGTCTCTGTTGTGGAGAGTTCTTTTGGAACTTCTTCCTTCATCAGATGTAGCTGTTATCTGGAATTCTTTTGCTGATGCATTGGTGTCTGGCTGGTTTCAGTTTTTTGAATCTGAGGGAACCGTTGGTTTCACAGTCCCATAGGATCATGAGAGAGTTCCCTCCTCCAATGATGCTTTAGGTGACTGAAGTCTTCTGAGGTCAATGCTAAATCAAAGATACTACTTCCTTCCAGCTTGGTTTGAACCTCCATCTCCGTGGGTGCTTATGAGGGGTGCTGCCATCTTGGGTTGCTCAGCCCAGCTGTTTAGTTGTAGAAATAGTGTGACATAATTCTGGCTGATTGCTGTAAGCTTGGGTAAGTAAACTTGGAGTTAGGAAACGAAGGAATTCTGGTATTGTTACCTCAAAATATAGTGACTCAGGGGTCTACACACAATGCCAGTGCCTGTGTGAGACAGTGGAGAATATTAGCTCAAAGAGGAGGCCTGCAAGAAGAGGATAACCTTAGGGAAAAACTAGCTAGAGATTCAACAGTATGCTTGTTTGTTTTATTGGAAGAACTAAAAATTGAACGCACACAAGATCCAAGCAGTCTAGCAATCACACAAGGCTAACTGAAGGAAAAGGGAAGAAAGGTTTGGATAGTGAGAATTTAGGACAAAGTGGGTGATATTTACCAATCCAGCAGAGAGAAAGCAAAACCATGTGGATTAGACTAGGAGTCAAAGGGTAGTACAAATTGGGAATTGGAGTGGCAGAGTGATAGTCATTACACTAAAAATACTACTGGTACTACAAGTTGGTCGACTCAGAGCCAGAACTTTTTCCACCCTGAGGGAGAAGGTGTTAATGGCTCTCTGGCAGAGTAGACAATGGTGTCCAGAGAGTGGACAATGGGGTCTGGAATGAGCTAATGGCCTTAGCATTAAGTGACAATAGTGGGACAGGTTAGGGGACAAAAGGGAGAGTTTCAGTGGACAAAGGGAGAGTGTCAAAGACAATCAGCCTTTCTGTGGAAGCAGTTTCGGGTGCTATTGCTTTTAAAGGTCAAGTCATTGAAGGACATCTGCCAGTCCATTTTCTCTGACTTTCCCTGACTATGATCTAGCCATGCCCTGAGGTCTTGTTCTGACCTCAGTTTGCAACGCACACGTGCAGCCCGTTCCTCTTTGCCAGCTAGCTCCCAGTCATAGCAGGATATAATTTATATTTCATGTCAATTAAATATTTTGCCAATTGAACCATATCAAAGAGTAGGAGTATACAGTCTGTATGCCAAACAAGATCTTGTCCAGTGGCATGAATCCAACATTGTTTGGTTGCTAGACAATCCATTCTTTCCTCTTAAATGTCCCAGGGTGACTCATCCTTGTTCGTCAGCCAGTGGCAGGAATAGAAGCTGGCTTCCCAGTGCTGCTGGCCACGGCTATCTTCTCTTATTTCAATAGGGTTTGCAGAACAGAATTTCCAGGTGGATTGCACTTAGATAAGTTTAGATGACTGTCCATGTATCATTTAGTCATTCCTCACCTTTGCTGTGTCTCTTCAGCAGTACTATCTTGGCAACAATCCGACTTTTCAGTGGTACCATGTTCCTAGCTTGTAGCAAAGGCTCTCTTTTGGCGGATCTTCATAAAGGTCTGTTTCATTTTATAATTAACTTATGAGCTGATGAATGGGCTTTAATATGCAACACATTTATTTCCAATTTGACCTGATTTATAGCATGCTGCAAACCGCAGGTGAATATTTTAATTAAGTAGGTGTTGACTTTGATTCAGCACATGAAGTGAAACTGAAGTGGTGATAAATTTGATTCCAAAGGTGATGCATCATTTTGAGTACAAAATGTATTAAATTTATTGAACAATGTATTTCTTACACTACATGATGTGTAGCTTATACTTGTGTGCCCCCCCCCCATTTTTGTAGCAGTTTTAAATGTTTACTAAGTCACTGTCCCATGGAAAATGTATTGGTATTACTGCCTTCTAACCCATGCAATATTAAAAGTTAACTTAGAAATAAAAGCAGTCTCGGCCAATAGTAAGCAATTGCTTAACATTTATATAAAGTACAATGCAAGAGAGCCAACATGGTGTAGTGATTTGAGTGTTGGTCTAGCAGTTTGGGAGACCGGGTTCAAATCCCCACTGAGCCATGGAAACCCACTGGGTGACCTTGGGCATATCATACTCTCTGAGCCTCAGAGGAAGGCAATGGGAAACAGCCTCTGAATAAATTTTGTGAAGAAAATACTAGGATAGGATTACCATAAGTCAGTGTCAACTTATAGGCACAAAAACTACTTTATGTATGTTTCTATATGTGCCTTCAAGTTGCCTGCTGACTAATGGCAACCCCGTGAATTTCACAGAATATAATAGAATAGAAATAATATACAGTTATGGTTGAAAAGCCATGCTGGCAAAGAGGACTAGCTGAACACATGCAAAAGTAGGTCAGATGTGACCTTAAGGCATGGCCAGGTCATAAGTCAAGAGATCAGTTGGGAAGCTCCAGTGCTAGTGAGCTTGTGATAATCCTCTCAATGACTCAACCTTAAATGCAATAGTACTTGAAACTGTCTCAATAGAGCAAGTGATTGTCATCAGCCTGTTCCCTCTTCCCACCAAAACTCTCCTTTGTTTCCAGACATTAAGACTCTATCATGATTTCCATCAGTACTTTGTTACCTAATGCTAAGAGCATTAGTCTATTCCAGACCCCACTGCTTGTTCTGCAAGAGGGCCATTAACACCTTTCCCTTCAGGGAAGAAGAGTATTTAAACTTGCCCTGAGCCTGGCAACTCATAGTACACTGATGTAGGCTCTCACTCTGCTCCTCAGATTCCTATCTTATGCTCCCCTCAGACCCTTAGGCCATTTCCACATGATGAGGCTGTCCCGCTATGCGGACATAATGGCAGCGGTCAGCTGGTTGTGATTCTGCATGATGTCCTCGCTGGCCCACTGCCATCCCATCCCCATGCGCCACACTCAGGGAATATTCACTAAATGGATAAAATCCATTTAGAGCCCACAATCATACAATGCTTCCGTACCTACCTATCCTGCAGAAGGGCAGGAAGTGCGATGGTGCCATCACACTCCCTTCCGCAGAGAGCCTGCCCCGTGCAAAGGTGAGCATTCCTGTCATGCTCTCTTTCCTGCCAGCATTGTGATGGGATGACTCACAATTGTGTGAAAATGGCCTTAGTCTGAGCCACATCACTTTGTCTCTTCTTGTCAGTATAGGTAAATATTTCCTACTTCCTCCTAACTCCTTGCTATCCAATTTTCCCTGCCTTTCCCTTGGTTAGCCTTGTATGGTTATGAGACTGCTTGAATCTTGCATGTTTTTGTGATTTTCCCCAAGAAACATTCTTTCAACTTCCAACTGGTGTCCCTTCGTTAGTACTGGTATACAAAGATGGAAGGATCCTGTAAGGTTACTCTGCTCTTTCAGAGCTCCCTTTTTGAGCTATAATTCCCCAGTGTTCTACAGAGGCACTGGCACTGTGGATGGGCCTCTGAGTCACCCACCTTTTGAGGTAACAATGCTACTTGTCTCTCAATACGCATCACATTTATAATGCAAATACATAAAATAATAACAGTCCCAGCCCAGTGTAAAATATGTCTTCTAGTACCAGTTCATCATCATTTTTTTTTTTAAAGAAAAGACTCAGGCTCCAAAGGAAAATTGAAACCTGAAACATATGGTCCTAAATTAATAAGCAGCAATTCCATCACCTCAGGATCAATGGAGCAGAATAATATCTGGCCACTAATAACAGCTTAATAAAATGAAATGCTTCAGGCCTGTCGTGAATTACTTTAAAACAGGAGATTAAGGTACGGCAATATAAACAACCATTGATTTCCCACCCCCTTCTGAGAAAGTAGTGCAGTATCAACAGTAAAATATGACACTGCTCTGCCTATAATTGATACCAGGTAAAGCAGCACATGGCTGCCAAGACTGGTGCAGAGGGAAAGCAGGATGGAACTCAGATAATTCTTGAGTAGAGATTAGATGAATGGAAGGGACATGACGCAAGAAGATGAAAGCTCTGGCATGGTCCTTGGGATCATTCAAATATAACATTTCTCATTAATAACCCATTAGCCCCAACCAGCAAGTTCAGCTCCATTAATTGAAAGAACATGATTAATAGCATTAAAAGAGACAGGGTACATGTAGAAAAATAAATGGCAGCCGCACTTTTCTCAGGTGTGAGGGATGAAATTCTTAATAGGCACTTAGCTACTCAGTCTAAACTGATCCAATGCAAGTTTAGCCAGATATCTACCCCACTGTGTCCTGTCCAGACCTTGAGAATTGTATCTTTTTGGACTACAATTCCCAGAATTCTCCAGCCAGGCTGGCTGAGGAATCTTGGGAGTCATAGACCAAAAAAGTAACTTTTTGTCAAGTTCCGCTTCATAGGGGCTTATTGTGCATATGCTATCCTGTCCACACTAATCTGGATTCAATTCCAGTGGCCAAAGAAGCCAGAACTTTGTTGTGGCATCATGCCAGCATTAAAAAAAAAAGTGACATCAGCTATTGCCTTTTCCCAGTGGTTGCATATATTCCATCCAATTCTGGACACAACAATTCAAGATGGATATTGAGAAGGTGAATGTTTTCAGAAAAGAGCAACTAAGGTGGTAAAATGTCCAAAAATCAAGCCATATGAGGAACAGCCTATGGAGCTGGATGTGTTTAGCTTGCAGAAGAGAAGATTGGGTGGTGATATGACAGTCATATTCAAATAGCTGAAGGGGTGTCATGTAGCAGATGGAGCAAGCTTGTTTGCTTCAGAGAGCAGAAGATGAACCAATGGATTCAAATTGCAAGAAAAGAGATTCCAACAAAACATTAGTGTTACCCCGAATTCTGGGGTCCCTTGGGGGACACCTCACTGTGCTCCACGTGATGGGGAATGAAAACTAGCCAGAGCACTAGCAGTGGCAATACGAGAGGTGGGGTAACCTAGCGGGGTCTTTTCATCCAGTTTTTATGGGGTCAGGCCAAGCCAAAAACCAAACAAAAATGTCCAGTAAGTGATTTTATTGAGTCTTACACAGCAACGCAATCACACACACACACACACACACACACCCAAGACCTATTAAGAAGCAAAAAGAGAGGAAACTGGATAGGGGAATATTGAAGGGGTGTAGCTGGGGTAATACTGCACCTTTTCCTGAAGTCTGTGGTCCGGGAAAGCAATGAAGGAGTGGGACTCAGCACGGAGAGGGCTGAGGGGATTACTCAACGGGCGGAGCAACAGTCTGCTGGGGTGACCGGGAGCGATCTGAAGAAATGCTCAAAAACTGGGACTATTTGTAGGGGAAAAAGTACCTGAATCCACTCCCGGGGAGAACAATGGGTGTTGGAGCCAGAATGAAGCTCCATAATGGTAACTTCCTTTGCATGATGAGATTACAAGGTGTTGCCAAAGTCTTTGGCTGCCTTTGATTGTGGTGTGGCTTCATGTAAACTGTCCTCGCTTGGTAGGATGTTTGCTCAACTTGGGGCAAACACACTAATCCCCTCAAGCCAGCTTCAAGGGGCTGCGGATCTTTTGTTTATTGTGGGTTTACACCTCTTGAGGTCCCCTGGGGCTACGTGACTGGGGATTTATTGGCCTGAACTGGTTTTCAGTTGTTTGACCGTGGCTGCCTACGTGCACATCTGAGCGACCTCTCAGGCACACAGAATCATATTTAATATCAAATTGTAGACCCCAGAATAGGATTTTTCCATCGGAGTAACATTAGGGAAAATTTCTTGACTGTAAGAACTGTGTGACAGTGGAATAGACTGCTTCAGACAAAGGTGATCAATCCTGCTTTGGGTCTTTTAACAGTCCCTTTCAGTTCCTTCCAGCTCTATGATTCTAAGTGCAGTCTCTTGTGCAGCCATGGTTCTGCAAACATATACTCAGCTATTTCTCCAATGTTTGGCTTAGACGTGAGGAGCTATTTGACCAATGACCAGTTGGTGACTTCCAGGTCATAGTGAACCATTGTGCAACTGGTGACACAAGTGTAACTTGAGTCCACTGTAAATGCACAGGCATAATCTATGCTGCAGTAAAGTTCTTGGCCAGGTTCTTGATTGAGTTTGGGAAGGACAAGCTGAATTCTTTGTAATGTAATGGAGTGGTCATATTTTGTGAAGTCTGTCCCTAAATATTATGCCTTTTGTAGGCCAAATTTGCTGAAACATCATGTTGCATTTGCAAAGACTTGGAAAAAATAACTAAGTATAATGCAATATCAGAATCTTGTACCAAAATGAGGACATCATAAACTCTTTTCATAGTAAATTCAGGTGTTCTCCATGTACTTCAAATGCCGTTATAAACCAGCCCATCATCAGAATAAGCTCCCAAGTCCTTTCCCAGATTGGAATTGCACTTTCAGGCTGAAAAAGTTCCATAGTTTCAGATAATCTGTTTACTAACCTACAACATGGACTTTGATCCCTAAGCCATGTGTGTGCATATGTACCTTTAAGTACCCTGTTGATTTATGGCATCCCCATGAATCTCATTGAGTTTTCTTGGCAAGAAATACTCAGAGATGGTTTTGCTAATTCCTTCCCCTAAAACAGAACCTAAAGCACCTGGTATTTGTCACTGGTCTTCTGTCCAAGCACTAACCAAGACTGACCCTGCTTAGCTCCCAAGATCAGATGGCATTTGGTGCCTTTAGCGTATTTAGGCCTTAAATCATACGAACATGTTTATCTCCTAGGGTACTGGATCAGACTTTTCACCTGATAACATGTGATTCTATAAGAAATCAGAGCTTTTGTTTCACTAGGAACCACTCTCTGTGTCCACATTGTGGATGTGGGAATTCCAGTACAATACCTTGGGAGTGCCAGGCTGTGAAAAGCTGTTCTAACTTCAAGAAGCTCTTCTACAAACTCTCATCGTACCAAAAGGGAGGGAAGACATCACCGAAATATCCTGACTCTCCTTCCTGCTTGTCTGAACTGAACCATGGGCACCCATATTTCAAGAACCACAACAATTGTACTCATTACTGTGTTTCACTTTAAATACAGTAATGACTACAATTCAGCATTCAGTTTGTTGGGCTCCAGTTGTGCTACTGCTTTCAACAAGACTCTAGCATATGTAATAGTGAATTGAATTTCAGTCTTTATTTCCAAACTCTAAAATTTAGCAACAAATGAGGCTGGATCCAGATATGGTTCCAACCAGTGGAAGCTTTGCTCAGTTGAGGCTCCTACAAGCCCAAAGGGGTTGGGAGGTGACAATTGCCATTTCCCTTATTCTTGTACAACTACTTCTGCTCCTCAGAAACTTGCAACAGACATCTGCGAAACCTTCCAGGCAGATTTTTGGAGGCTGCAAGCAGACATTAAGAGAAGAGTCAGCAAAAGTCACCCTCCTCTGAGTGGTAGCTGAGGGCTTCCTTGTGAATGGGAGGGTGAATCCACTCAGACTTTTAGTCTGAACTTTAAAGAAGCAATCCAAGGTGCTGATCTCTGTTCCCAGGAGACACCCAGTACCTTAGATAGCTCCAAGAGAGTTTGGACTCAAACCCAGAGTGGATTCACCAGTTCACCATCTGCTGCTGATTTCTCCTGCCAGTAGGATTTCTCCACCAGGTGGAATACCTTCTATGGACAAAAGAAACATACATCTGGATCCCATGCTTTGAATCTGGAAATTCAGAAATGTTGCATTTCACAATTGTTCCAGTTCCTCCAGCTAGCGGAAAAGAGAGATAGATAGAGAGAAAGAAATGCTAATGCAATTTATTATTAGAGCAAATGAATGTGTATATTTACATTCCACCTCCTTTTGTTTTGCCCTTATCTAATTGGACTGGGAATCCTTTAAGTTTCTCCACACCCACTCAAATCCCACCAATCTGCTCTCCTATTTGCAATCACCACAAAGAACTTGCCAAAGAGGGAAACAGTAATGAATGCACATCTGTTTTCCCATAGTGCTTGGAACAAATTATAGGCTGTATGCAACCTGGGAGGTCAGCTTTTATGGACTGTTTACTTTGTATCTTCTTGGCTTGCTCTCAATCCATTCACTCCTAATCAGAATGCAAGCACCAGGGAAGGCATCTCCTTGTTAACGTTGCACTAGGCCAATAAGCAAACACACCTTGTTTGTCTCTGTTTTCCCCTTCATGTGGAAGTTAATTGCTTCTTCGATAAACGTTTTTCATCTTATGCATTAATGTTTGCCAAAATGAATTTGGTGATAATAATGTTTCAATCATTCCCTTTCTTTATTTGTTCTTTCATATATTGGGGTGAAAACTATCTGGTCCTCCAGAAGTTTTTGACTACAACTCCATAACCCTTTGTGATTGGCCATGCTGACAAGAGCTTCTGGGAATTGAAGTTTGAAACCTCTGGAAGTCCAAATATTGCTTTCCTTTTCTTCAGTGTAACTTAGTACAGGCAGCCACTGACAACAGATGCATTTAACGGTCAGCAGTAGATAAGAATGTCAATTAGTCTTGTGCCTTAGGTTAATTAGTCAAACTGTCAAGATTACTATTTAATATCGTCACTGTCGTGGCATTATTAAACTTTCAGGAAAATGGGTTTCAGATTCCCATAAAACTGTTTATGGTTACTGTTGGTTGCACTGCACAATTAATAGCACTTTAATAGTAGTATAAGCACTTCTGAGCTGAGAATGTCATCACAATTCTTCCCCACCCCAACATTCCAGTACAAGTTTTGGTGACATTATTTATATGAGTGTACTTTTGTCCCTAAAGACACTAATTAATCACTCACTTTTTATATTCATACTAATTCATATTAGCACCACTATCTGGAGATAAAAGAAGTAACTGTAAATCTCATTCTGCATCAAAGTTTTAAATGCATTCCAAAATTATGGAATCCTACTATTTCTTGACACTTCTTAAGGTTCTTTCCCATTCACTTATTTTTTTTTCTAGCACACTGTAGCAGGTATTAAATTTACCAGGCTACTAGCTTAAGTGTAGCCAGCCCTGCCCATATCCATAGTGAATACTCCCATGGGGCCTCCTGTTTTCCATCTCCACTATTTTTTTAACCTCAACAATCATATGAGTAGTACTGCAGAAATGTCTTTCCTTTTCCCCCCTCTTTTTTTTTACACTAAGCATAGTATCTTAGCCCTCTCCTGTTGTTCTGCCTTTTCCTGCAACCTGAGCAATCTTAGTGGCGATACGTTAGAACAGAGCTTTCCAGACTTTTCATTTTGGTGGCACACTTTTTAGACATGCATCATTTCACGACACAGTAATTCAGTTTTACCAGCAAACTGGAGGTTCAACTAACCCCTTATAAGAGATACAGACACATGCATAAACTGTAATAACAAAATGTATGGGGACACAACATATCTCATGAAAACCTTTAATATATTTTTTAAAACATATGATTTATAAATAATAACATACATTTCCAAGATTGTAGGCAACACACCTACACACTTCAGGTGACACACTAACATGTTGTGGCACACCATTTGGAAAGCCCTGCCTTAGAGAACTTCTCCTGTTCCCTCGCCTTTTTTAAAACAAATTCCTGTTGAGTTCTGGCAGCCCCTTTTTCATTCTAGAAATGGCACCTGTTAGGAAGTTCAACTTGAAACTGGCCACAGCATTGTGGATGATAATCAAAAACACTCTGTCGAATTTTGAAGCATCTGCCACAATGTTCTAGTAAGTTGTGGCAACCACAAACACATTCTCTCTCAATCTCTCTCTCTCTTTTTTAAAAATACGCATACTTGTTTAGGGTCTATAAATGACATGGTACAAAAATAAGGCAAAACTAAACACCAAATCACACAGTTCTGGAGAAAGGAAGCATACCTAGGTGCAAGAAATACATAAATATCAGTCTCAGATGAGCAAAGGACAAATCCAGAAGAACACGAAACATGACAGAAGTGGGCTACAATTCTTATTCAGCCCCCACTTGCACTCAGAAGTTTTAGAAAAATATAAAATGCAACCAAACACAGCCCAATACATTTTACTGGCTGAACAAGAGTGTGCCCTTCAAAGGGCATTTCTGCACTACATTGTTATAGTGCTATCATTCCACTTTCAACATCTTGTGGAATTCTGGAGTTTGTAGTTTACTGAGGCTAAAGAGCTCTCTGGCTGAGAATTCTAAATGCCCCTCCCTAAACTACAAATCCTAGGATTCCATAGGATACTGAAAGTGGAATAATAGCACAATAACAGTATAGGGTGGAAATGGCCCAAAGTTCCATGTAGTGGAGAATCTGACTGAACTGGCAACTGAGTTTTACTTCAACATTGAGGAAGGGATGGCAGCATCCACCACTGCTGACGCCAACAGACCAAGTCTGGGTGTGTGTGCAAGCAGGGCGTGTGGCACACACAGCTAGGCCTTCCAAAGCCTCACAGCCCTTCCCTGTGCCCAAGTACATGGTTCTTGAAACAATAATCCTACCATCTCCAAAAGAAGTCTGCAACCAAATACACAATATCTGAAACAGTGCAGATCAAAGAGCAATGGATGGAAAAGGCCTTTTCCAGAGAATTTGGGCCATGTTACCAGTCCCGAGAAAGCTGTACCAGTACAGATGGGAGTTTGACCTAGAGTTATAAGATATCCTCAGAGCCAGTGTGACATAGTGGTTAGATTTTTGAACTAGGACTCTGGAAGACCGGGGTTGGAAACCCACTGGGTGACCTTGGGCAAGCCATATGTTCTTGGCCTCAGAGGAAGTCAATGGCAAACCTCTTCTGACTAAGTCTTACCAAGAAAACTCCATGAGGATTTCTCATTAAGTCATTAGGTTTGTTTTTAAGTTGCAGATGACTTGAAGGCACACAACAACAACAACAACATAAGATATCCAAAGACCACTTTGAAAACCAAGTGAAAGGTGGTAGATCAGTTTCTCCTAAGGGATTCCATTATCAAATTCCATTCTGTCAACTACCATTCTTGGCACTTGGTATTAGACTGGTAACTGAAGGGCTAGGCAGCACTTGGGAGGTGGCCAAGTGGCACAGAGATCTCCAGTTGCTAAGTCCTACTTTAGAGACCTGTCCTTGTTGATGAGAATTAGAGTTTTCTTTCAAAAGCTGTGGTTCCGAACAACTGCAGGGTGATGTCTTTTTAAGCCAAAAGTTATCAGGAGACCACCAGCTGGACGCAGAACCTAAAAACAGAATCAAAATAAAGGGGACAGAGCAAAACACTGATATAGGCCCACTGAATTGTTTCAGTCTTTGTTCTGAGTGGAACTGCCTCGTTTGACAGCTTCTGCCCCCGTCCAAAATCGAGTACCTCAGAAAGCCCTTCAATTTTCATCATGAACAGAGTACTAACGATTTTCTTTTATCACAAAAAGAGAGGAAAACAGAAGGGGTCCAGCCAATATTTTATTGAATAACCATGGGGATTTCAATCCTGTGTGCCCTTGCCTTCTCAGTCAGATTTCTGCATTTGAATATTCCCATTTGGAGGGAAAAAATGATTCTGTTACTCTTATTACTCAGTCATCTTCCCTCTGACCCTGCTGCTGTGTCTGTAGATTCTACCCAACCATCTCTCATGTCCTCTGAGCAGTTACCCAGAATAATGCAATCTCTGACAGAATTAAAAAAAAAAACTGTGCCTGTTCTTTCCTCTGTCCACTTTCAAACGAATGAATCTCTGTTTTTTAAAAGACATAAAGTCTTTTCTTATCAAAACCAAATAGAAACAACATGAAGCTGGTGCTTAACATGGCATGCATAGCATCTGGTGGTCTTGTCAGACAGGAAACTCTGTGATGCCACTTTAACTGCCATGGCTATGTCCTATGGAATCTGTAGTTTGGTCAGCGGCACTAAAGCTCTCTGGCAAGGAATTCTAAATACCCTTTCTTAAACTGCCCATCCCAGGACTCCATAAAATGTTGCCATGGCAGTCAAAGTGGCTCTAAAGTGACACTATATCATAGCACTATAACTGTCTGGTATGAAAGGTTGAGTTCAGAATTCCAATGTGTTCAGATTCTGGGTGGGCTTGTTCAGTGGTCTGGAAAGGGAACGGTGTTGAGCACCAGACTTTCTGCCCTGCCAACCAAGGAAGCCACCAGCTGCCATTGATCTGGAAATGGAAGCACGTCTAGTCACTCTCCAGATAAGGTCTCTACACTGAGCAGTTCCTTCCTGCCGACTCTCTGCTTCTTTACTAGGAAATACCTTCTGGTAATGTGCCTTGGAGTAACTATTATGATTTCAGCTTCTTTGAGCCATGTCAGCCTGGAAGAATGTCAGCCTAGAAGGGAGAATGCCTTATTGCCTGATTAGCAGGCTCTTAGGGGGTGGCCTAGTGTTCAACAGTGCAACAAATTTCCCATTGATTTCCTACATGATGCCCAGTTTTTAGAAAAAATACTACTGCGAGAGGAGAGCTGTGCAAAGGCAGTGAGCTCTGGGATAATTTCACTGTGTTTCCGAGAAGCAGTATCTTTACAATGGAGCTTTAAACAGGCACTCTTGAGGGGAGGAAATGAGCTCCCATTTCATATCAAAGACAGTAATGGTTTGCGTTATCATTTAATTACTGAGACTGTAACTGTAAATGAACTCCAATTTTTAGTTCTGGTCGATTTAAATTGCCTACTTACATTGCTTAATTCTCTGCTTTGAGAAGATATTGTATCGGTTTTCAGCATATTTAGTGGGATAAAATAATAGTTAGCATTTTGGTCGTATTTTAAATGACATAATAATCTGATCACTATGTTGCATTACATTTTACCGGGAAATCACTTAGATGGCAAAATGCAATGCATTTTTAACACTCATTCATCATTCATGTGTATCTGTACCATGTCACTAAAATTTGTGGGTTCACATTAGTTAAAGTATCAATAGTTATGCTGTAAAACTGCCATCTTAGAAAAGTATCAGTCCAGGCTGATTGTCCATCTGGATCTCTATTATTTCTTTAGATCTATGCACTTCCCCACAGGGCTGACCCTGTTAGGCAGAATTGAAGTAATCATGTCAGGTAGCAGTTGCTGGGGGTCAGTAGTGGCAAACAGCCCTGTTCTGATTTCTATGGCTCCTTTGGCCAAGATCCTACATCACTTCAGTGTAGCATAAATATCTGGTAGAGTGACATTCCACTTCCTTTACACTGGATAGCAATATACGCACTGCAACAAATGCACAGTGGGGGCCAGCACACATTGCTGTTGTCATGTAGGGCAATGTGCATTTACATACTGTTTTCTGAACATGAAAGTGCTATCACATGTACAACAGTTCAGCATGCAAAACTCTGCTTCTTCCTTTGTGCTGTTGTATATTGTCCATTGTCCAAAAAATCCACTTTGCATATGTACCACAACATATGCCCAGCATAAGACTCCAACAGGATTCTGGTCTTTGTCCCATGGCAGGTCTCCTCTGGAAGGGGACTGAGCCTTTGATGTCACCTTGCTCCCTGTTCTTCATCCCCTAAACTAGCTTGCTGTTCTCAGAGGCAATGAAGGACCTTGTCGCATTGCCTGTACTGAAGTAGGATTCAACTGCCAGCCCAGTTTGCTTTTGCACCCGGAAGGGGGCATGGCACCATCTTGTCCATTGCCTTGATCTAGCAGCAGAGGTTGTCTCAACCCTCTTTCAGTTACTTTACCTAATGGTGACTGACAGCTCAATCTGAGTGGCACAAATTGGTGCCATGGCAATCATCTGCAAAACCCACACCACGATCTGTAACATAGATCATACGGTTTTACTCCCTTCTTCTGCGCATTGCACCACCAATGAATCTCAGTATGGATTATCTGTTCACTCGTTGAAACACACACTGTGGAGAATGGCAGCAATATTGTACTGTTGGAGGAGTCTTGCCATCCAGCTGAGTGTCTTGCCGTGGGCCATAAACATGCACTCAACTGAGAAAAATGAAGTTGATCAATGACTGCAGAGTCCCCTCTGGTTGCTGAGTTCTTCCAACAAATCACAGAGGATCTTCATGGATAATTCTTCTTCTTTGGCAAATGACAGGGTCCTGAAGTAGTTTTCCCATCACTGTCTTTTTTACTCAGCTGCTTGTCTCCCCTAAAGCAAATAGCCATGGAGTGCCAGCATCTAGAAACTTGCCCAAGTAATAAGTCAGGAGGACATGAGTTATGGGCTTTCAGAGCAAGAGATCAGCAGATAAATGGATCCAGTGACATACCTGTCTGCCCTTTTGATTAATTTGCTCTTAATGTTACTAATTTTCTTCAAGCTTAAGCAGGCTTCCTGACTGTTAATATTACCAGGGATAGCAATCGGGGTAATTCTCTGTTCCAACCGGAAACTGTCACAGTCATCACAAAGGGAAGGAAAGCTTCATATCTTCAGAACAGAAAATGAAGGCATAGATGGAATACCATTCCTTTGTGCTTTCTTCAGCTTCGGGAAAGTTTCACTTCAGCTGTGGCATCTAAGGCAGGAGATAATAGAGCTCTTCTTCTAAACTGTTAGAAAAGGTTAGCACTGAAAATAAGGTGTTGAATGTGAGGGAACAGATATGAAAGGCCCTCATCCAGATCAGACTTGTTACTAAGGCTGGGCAGGGCAGTGTTCTATTTTAACCACAGCCCAAAATCTGTCCTGTATCCCCCCAACAACATCCATTTGACTGTATAAAAGAACCTTGCCATTTCCTTCCTTCCTTCCTTCCTTCCTCAAAGGCCCATCCTTCCTGCAATTACAGTTTGCTTAGAGGAATTCAAAGTTTTAGCTGTGTTAGTCCGGATCAGTATGCAAAAGGATCTTGTGACACCTTTGAGACCAACTGAGAGAAGAAAGCTGGTAGCATAAGGTTTCATAGACTTTACTCTATCAGATGTACTTAGATGAGTTAGACTCTCTTTCATTCTCTCTGCGAATGCATGCACATGAGCCTATGTATTTGAGGTGTGGATGAAATATGCAAAGCAATCTTAACTAGATCTCCACAAAGGAATTGTGGGGTAATTCATCCAGAATGGCTAAGCCATTGCCATGGAACTTGAAATCCCTTTTGGAGGAGATGCCTCCTTCTGTCTCCCTTCTCTGAAAAGCTAACCTAAGATCTATATGTGATTATAATAAAAGAAGCAGTTTTTAGGAGATAGGCTGATTAAATTAAAGACAATCCCACTTTACAGTATTCTATGGAATTCATGGGATCTTCATAAATCTACAGGCAACTTGAAGGCACATACACACACAATACTGAAAAGGCAGGGAGTACGCTCCAAAGGTGGGAGGGAATGACTCAAATACAGAGACTTTATATCAAGAGGGAACCCAAATATGGGGGGGGGGGATTTTTCTTCTTCTTTTGGACTGCTTTCTGCTGTTCTTAGGATGTACAGAATATCTCACAGAGAGTAAAGGAGAAGAAGTAGTAAATCTTTTTTCTTCTTGTGTGCTTATTCCATCTATGGCTGAAGGTATACTTCTGCACAAGCCATATTTCTCTATATTCTTGGTTCTTCACAAGTTCTGTGTTGTTTTGAGAGTTTTTAGAATTTCAGAGAAATTGTTGTATGGAACCCCTCTCTCCCATTGTCTTCCCCTTTGTCACTTGCCTTAGTGCAATGGTGAGAACTATGCGGCCCTAGAGATGTTGGACAGCAGTTCTCAGCATTTCTGGTTTCTTGAAACCTACGGTCCAACAACATCTAGGCCCGAATACTATCAGTAACCTCAACTGGGGCAGATCAATTGAATCACTAAGTGTTGACTCAGAATTCAACAATTGGTTTAATAGGTGTACTCAGGCTGGGCCTACCAACAAGATCCAGGCCCTAGAGAGCCACAAGATTCCCATCCTGGTTTACTGGATTATTAATAGAAGAAAATTCTGCCTGTTCTGTTTTGGATTATTGGTTTGTTTGTGCATTATTCTCAGGCAAAATCAGTTCAGTATAGAGGTAAGAATGCTGGACTAAAACTTGGAGGATTTGAAATCTAGTCCCCACTGAGGCATGGAACTCATTTGGTGATCTTAGGTCAGTCTCTCTTCCTCTCTTTTTATGTCTTAGGCCATTTCCGCACTAGACTGTTATTATTCCACTTTCAACATCGTATTGAATTCTGAGGTTCGTAGTTTACTGAGTCCCAAGAGCTCTGTGGCTGGGAATTCTAAATGCCCCTCCCGAACTGCAAACCCCAGGATTCCATAGGATGTTGAAAGTGGAAAAGTAGCGCTATAACAGGCTAGTGCAGAAATGGCCTTAGTGTGACTTAGGCCATTTTTGCAGTACACTGTATACCTCAGATCTGAATACTTGAACTAGGGGAGAATGCCATGGAACTGCACCCATTGCTGTCTGTGTTTATGAGCCTTTCTGCACTATACTGTTATAGTGCTATTATTCCACTTTCAACTTCCTATGGAATCCTGGGGTTTGCAATTTAGGGAGGGGTCTTCAGAATTCTCAGCCAGAGAACTCTTTGGCCTCAATAAACTACAAACCCCAGAATTCCACAAGATGTTGAAAGTGGAATAATAGCACTATAACAGTGTAGTGCAGAAATGACCTTACTTTAAAGGGTTGTTGTGACAGTAAAGTGGAGAGGGGAGAGCCATGTGTGACACCTTGAAAAGGCAGGATATAAATAAAACTAGCAGAACGTAGAAAAAAAACTACAGCACTTAACAACAAAAGGGGATGAGGAAAATTGTGAAGTGAGAACATGCATGTTTAATATACAAATTAACTTTGGATCCTGAGGACTGCAGAAACAACATTTGTAAACAGTATAGACTCTGATGATTTAATCAATTATTTTCCAGAGGCAAAAGCAAAGAGGGCTTATTTCTAAGGTAAGAAACTACACTACAAATTTTCTCCAAGTAACAGGTGATGTAGTCTGAATGTCAAAACGTATCCATCTTTTTCAGATACAGACACACACAGAGAAGAGTAAGATTTTTTTTTTACTTTGCATGTTATTATCTAGAAACATATTTATTTTCTGTGCCAGGACTCCTACAATACCTCACTCACATGCACAGATTTCTAAAACTGCCACAACCACCTTGATGGCCATCGAGAATACATGCCCTCCAATTGTCCCAATTTGGTAAGGACAGTTTTGGTTAAACCTCTGTCTTCCCACTTTTGCAGCTGCTTTTAAAATGTCCCGGTTTCCCTCTCCTCTTACAACTTTCCCTGTTCATCCTTGGGTTACTTCAATTGCTGTAAACTCAGCTCAAAGTGAAAAACTAGTTTACCTCAGTATGGAGGGAGAACAAGAGGGGGCAGAAGCTTGCCCTTCCCTCTAGGTTCAGACAAAAGCAAACTGCTTTAAACTCTCCTAACTTTCCTTCCTCATTAACCTTTTCCACCCTGACCACACAATGAAGTTGATTGTCATCTGTGTCCTGCTCTTCATCTGGGAAATATTGGCAGGTATGGAAACATAATTGACCTCCAGAAATTTCTTCTCCAGAGGGTAATGAAAACCAGCTAAGCACTGCACATGGGACCAATGAGGAATATGGGGAAAAAAAGGTTTGTGGGAAAAAATACAGTTCCCAGCCATTCTGCAGAAACCACAAAACAAAATCTCAAGTGATTTCCAGTCTGAAGGTGCGCAAGGCTCCCTTTTTCCTAAGCAGAATCATTGCTAGGCTAGGGGGCATGGAGTCATACCCCCAGACCTATTGCCCAGGGTGCCCTTTTGTATCATTTTTTTTGTATCATTTGTTTTTCTTTAGCTCAAAGCACAGTCTTCAGAGGACAATCTTCAAAATGGGCTGCAGCTAGGCAGGAAAGGAATGACCCCTTCCTCCAATTCCTTCCCCACATAACAATAAAGCACTCTGAAAAAAATTCTTCCACTGGGGCCAACCAGAGTCCCCTTCCCAGCTTAATTACCATAAGGGAGAGAAATTCCCAAGGGTATCCCAAGGCTGAAAGCGAGAGTAATGTAGTGGTTTGAGTGCTGGACTTGACCCTGGAGACCAGGGTTCAATTCACTGCTTGGCCGTGGAAACCCACTGGTGACACTCTCAGCTCCAGAAAACCCAGTGATAGCAATAGCATGTATATTTCTATACCGCTTATCAGCTAAGTGCTCTCTAAGCGGTTTACAATGTGTTAGCTAATTGCTCCCAGTAAAGTGGGTACTCATTTTACTGACCTGGAGAAGGGTGGCAGGCTGAGTCAACCTGGAGCCTGGCAGGATCGAACTCACAACCTTGTGGCTGCAGTACCGGCATTTAACCACTGTGCCACCAGTGATAGGTTTGCCTTAGAGGTGCCATAAGTCGGAAGTGACTCGAAGGCACACAACAACAACAAAATCTCAAGCTTGCAGGGAGGGAGCGCTTCAGTTGGAATTTACTACATGGGATTGGGGCAATCTTCCTCCCAAAAAGAGAGGGAGGAAGGATTACAGGGTGAGTGAAGGGACAGAGGCAGATTTTAAATTAAACTTGTGTTAATTTAGGGAAGGGTGCATATTAACTGCAGACATTTATTTTATTTAGCATGATTTGGATCAGAAATGGATTGGCTGACTTGACTTCCTGTAGAATTTAAACAAACCCCAACAATTATTTCCAAACATGCATATACAGATATAAATTAGCCCATGCCAATTTTATGTATATTAGTATCTGATGTGCCTAGGACCTGTATCTTTTAAGTGCCTAGTAAAGTGCTTGCTTATAACGTGGCATCAAACCTATAACTGGAGCTGTGTGGAGGCAGCAAGTGCCCGGCAAGCTCCCACCTCTTCTCTCTAGCAATAGAGGAACGTTCTGGAAAATTCTGTAGTCAGTAACAGTTCTGTCAGTTTGATACTCCAGTCCTATTTGTGATTGCCAGATTAAAAATGTGCTTGAAGAAAATGAAGAGCAGCATAAGTGGAAAACAGTCCTGGAAGAATGGATTTACAATTGCTTTGAAAAGAGACAAATCTGAGGTTCAAACGCAACCCACAAAAAGAGCTGGAAGGAAAATACCAAGTTTAAAGTGTTCCATGCATTTGAAGAATGCAAGACAGAATGCAAACTAGAGCCCACCTGTGTGTGTTGTCTTTGCAACCATCCTGTTTTGTCCTAACATTTCCCCTTGAGCAAATGATAGGCAATAAGCGGAGGCACTCCTATTTAATCACGAATGCTACCATCCTGCAGGTATCTTTATGGCCACTGTCTTAATCTAAAATGGGTTTTAGGCAGTGAGTTGGCAAAATATTCCACACAGAGAACAAAAACCAAGCAATAACAGGAGGATTTTATCTTTGGAAGTACCTTTGTTGTAAAGCTTCATAAAATAAATTTTATTTCCTATGGCTCCCCGAGGGCTGGAAGAATAAATATCTAGGGATTCACATGGCAGTGAAAGTCAGTAAAATGTTTGAGGCCAATGAGCTATGGAGAAGTTATATAGGGCTATGCACAGATGGAGACTTCTACAAATCTCCCTACCAAGGGATGCCTGCAAAATGAAGATGCAGCATATGTACTAGAAAGGCTGCTTTTTCTATAATGGCTGCTAGACCTGTTGGGTTTTAAAGTTGTTTTATAAAGTGATAGTTTACTAAACTGTGATAGACTGAAGATCTTCCCAAAGATGCTGCTTAGGAAAGAAGCAGATTTTCTAATGCTATTTTATACAGCGTAACCATCTCTTGATTCAGTTTACTTGTACTTTCAAAGCAGCGGGAATTAGAGATCAGAGTGAGCTGAACAGCAGTCAAGAACAGTTCCAGTTCTTTTTTAAAAAGATGGTACGTCCACCATGGCAAAACAGTTACATACAGAGACAGGTGGAAGGAACACAGACAGGCTACAGGAGTGGCAGTAACCTGTGAATGTCACACAGAGGCCAGGAAATATGGCCAAAAGAGGTTACTGCAAAGATTTTTAGGCCAAGCACTTTACCACATCTAATGCCAGCCTCCAAAGCAAATTGAGTGTGAAGAAATAATTCCCTAATGAGTCAGGATAATGGAGTGCTTTATGATAAATTCACATTAAATGTTTTAAATTACATTTTAAATTAATTTAAAAATTACCAGTCCACCAAAAAAAAAAAAATTCAGTTGGAGTTAACTGCTGATGCCTGCTTCTGTTATTGCTTCGTCCTGTGCATACTTTCTCATGAGATGGCAATACGGAGTGGTTTGAGTGTTTCACTAGGACTCTGGAAGACCAGAGACTGAATCCCTGCTTGGCCATGGAAAACTAGTGGGTGACCTTGGCTCAGTGACACTCAGCCTCAGAGGAAGGCAATGGCAAACTTTCTCTGAACAGATCTTGCCAATAGGGTTGGCTTAGGGTTGCTGTATTTTGGAAATGACTTGAAGGTACACAAAAATGCTTACCCAGAAATGGTAGAATCCTGAGATTTGTAGTTTGAGAATTTGATTAGAATTCTTTGTTAAAGAGCCCTGCCTAGTGCATCCCCCTAAACTCTCTAACCAAAACAATGCCAAGCAGCTCACCAAATTACAAATCTCAGAATTTAATAAGATAGAGCCATACAGATAAAGTGGTGCTAGAGTGCTATATTTGTGTAGTGTTGACACATCCTAGGAGTATATCCACCCTACACAATCATACCACTTGGATGTGTTCAGTGGGTCCTGTTGAAAGTAAGTGTAAACAGACTTACAATCTTAGTTATCTCTTACGTGACTGGTCACCTCAGAGTCATTTGTGCTGACCACAGATTGCGAGGACAGTGGCTGTCTGCAACTTTGATTTATATCCAGTGCTTGCATAGATGTATTTCTGTTCCCAAAAGGCAGAAATGGCCTCTGGTTCCATTTCAAAAACACAGAAGGTTGTGTCCCTTCTCATTTATATTAATGGAGAGAATGGGGAGCCTATGGTGCATAAAAAGAGCTATATTGACTTAGAGCAGGAAATCATGTACCCCCCCCCCCCCAAGATAGTGGTGCACTGTAATTCCCAGCATCTCTGGCCACCATAGCTTATGATGAGGAGTGCTGGAAGTTATAGCCCAATAACATCTGGAGGGATGTGTCATTCTCACCTCTGGATTTGGCTAACTAATTCAGCATCCTGATTACAACCACTGGCTAACTAGTCGCTTCTGGGATGCCCAGAGGTAGGACATGAAAGCAACAGCTCTCTCTTACTCGGTGCTCCTTATCCCCATGCAGTTGATATTCAGTAGTATCTTACCTTTGAGGCTGTATAGCATCAATTTCTCTTCTGACCTCACTGTTTTTAAGATACCTTGCAGGTCTGAATGTTTATTTTCCTTCAACCTGTTTGCTGAGATATCAATTTTGGCATGCCAGTTCTTGGTAGCTGCTAGTTTGCCTATCTTTCCATAAGTTTAACCAAAGCATATATTACACTGCCTTGCTGCATCTCAGCTAGTCTGCAAAATTTATTAATCTTCCATTTTGTAGTCTGCAGTTTTCTTTCACTCCTCAGTGTTTGAAGAACAAATATTACAGAGCCTCTCACCATGAGATATTATGAAACCTTTAGATTTGTGAGTAACCCTACTTCGTATGTGTTTATCAAGAAAGCTAATTTTACTCTGTTTCCCTTACACTGTACAGGTGGTAGTGATAGGACTGGTTGTTGCTCTCCTTATGCTTACAAATACTGATTACTCTGGTTGTGAGATACCCTATTGTCTCTCACATCGCTCAGCAAGACCATAGACAAGACAATCCTGGCTTCTCCAGAAACACACACCATTTCAAGAACATGTGCAGCTCCTTCTTTCTTGATGTAGCTGAGGGCTAAACCAAGATCTTTTGCTGCCTGAAGCAGAGCAGAAAATGGTGATTCCCTTCACTCAAATGGAAATGCACAATACCCAAAGCCAGAGAAATTATTTTGGCAGCTGAGACAGACAAGTCTACAGGTGCCTTTCCCCATCCCTGTAGTAAAAATACAATAGCAACAAATTAAATAATAAAATTTCCTGCCCTTGCTTTACTACCCATGTCTGCTTCTTTAGGCAACTGCCTCATTCTGCCTCAGGGCAGCCCTTGTCAATGACAAGCTCAATGAACATTGCCCATTTCCCCTTATCATTCCTTGAAATTTAAGCTGTTTAACCCCCCCCCCCCCAATAGATAGAGAGGAATGGAAGAAATTTCTGTAAAATTTGGCCCATTTTGATCCCCAACCAGGGGAAAAAAAATATTCTGGACTTCTGAGAATACCTGTACCTATACTACATAAACGCTCATCTTTTAAACTGCCCCCAAACCTATCATCTTTGGCAAAATATTTTTAGCCCATTACAACACTGATGGTTGCTTGATACATGTTCACATATGTGAATCAGCCCTTGAATATGAATAAGACACCAGAAATGAAACACCTCAGAATGAACTTTAATATTAACTTATGAGTCTCTTATGTGCAGTGAATTTCTAAGCTGGGGGTGGATGAGATTATTTTTTTTTTCAGCTGTGACCTCACTGATTTCTGTTTGCAGCATCCTCCTTTGACAGAAAAAGCATTAGAAAAAATTAACTGCAACATCCAAAGAAGATTGCACTCTGCGCTAGTACAAACAAGCTGGGAACTGGCTTTCTTAGACATGATTTTGTATGTTGTCAGTTCCACCAGATGTGATTGTTGTATTGGCTTCATGAGCGTTGATATGATCTCTGTAAAGCTGTTGATTTACTGAACAACCAGGCATTGCATTAGCATTCTCCTGCGCAGCTGTACAAAGTCAGCCGTGACAATCTGCCAGCAATCCAATTTTCACCCAGGCATGGTGCAATTAAAATCTATTACTATATATTATATCTTATACCTTTTGCATGTATAGATCCAAAATCCAGTGGTGCTGGATAAACTAAGTGCAGAGGGCTACTTCAGGACCCATCCATGAAGATGTTAAAATTGAGTAGATTTGTCATCTTTAGACAACTTGTCCAATGTGTCACTTTAAAATGGCAAGTCTGAGTGCTGCTGCTTTAAATTGAAGACTTTTAATGCACTTGTCTCTACTTACAGATCTCTACAGAACAGAAATGGCTAGACAAGATAGACTTGTGGAGGACATAGGTTACTATAAAAACTGTCCCTTAGGATTCCCTATTAGGGTAGGTCTAATAAAAATTCTTGTTGTTTTGTGCTTCAAGTTGTTCTGATTTTTGACAACCTTAAAGCATGGGGTTTTCTGGGCAAGATTTGTTTGGAGGGGGTTTGCCCTTGCCTTCCCCTGAGGCTGAGAGAGTGTGACTTGCCCAAGGTCATGCAGTGCATTTTCGTGGCTGATTGGGGATTTAAACCCTGGTCTCCAGAGTTGTAGTCCAGTGCTGGAACCACCACAACCATCCTGGCTCCTAATAAAAATTAAAAGCACCATATTGCAAAGTTAAGAACTGAATTTACGCCATGTGTTGATTGTGTCTATACTACACCATTTAGCAGTTTGATGCTGCCTTGTTATGGCACTATTCTAAAGAATCCTGGTGTTGGTAGTTTGGTGAGAAACATGGAATTCTTTACTAGAGAGCTCCTCTAGTGTACTCATTGTCCCTAAGGTCAGCATGGCAGGAGTGCTGAACCAGATATTCTAACCACTCACCAAATTACAAATCCTGCTTAAATTATATGACATTAAGGCCAGCCATGTGATTTAGGGCTAGCCATCACTGTTGTATTGTCAACTTGATAATCTGCACTCTCACACTTCATGTTTGCCTTTTACTTTAATGGGAACAACAGCCTGGTCTCCATTTAAAAAAAACACTGTATCTGAATCCCCAGCTCTGTAATTGTTTGTTCTAAAAAAAGGAATTTATGCAGTTCAATAACATGGCTGCCAAGCTTCATTGTAGCATCAAGAATATTTTTACGAGCAGGTAATAAACCTTTGGAAAGCGAGATTTGCAAGTGGATTGCTGACATCAGAGAAACAACTAGCAAAAACCATGATATATACATCTATCGCAAATACAATGCAGCATTTCAGAAAGCACTATAAATCAATAGCTCACTTGGCTCTATTGTAGGGAGGGGGGAAGCAGGAGTGATTTGATGGTTGAATTTAATAGCTATATTCTTAGAGGTGAACTTATTTCAGTGACCTTTTCCCAATATTTACACTGGAGTCATGACAGATGTGCTCATTGTGGGGAACATCTATAGAACAGGGGGAAGGAAAAGGGTAGAGAGGGGTGTTACACAGTTTTAGAAGGAAGACTCAGAACAAGCAGGCATTTAGGAATCAAGTCTTGGAAAACTAACAGTATACATTTCAACTTCAATGGCTCCTTAGAAGCTAAGTAATTTATCACAGGATGAACAGTAATAAACAACTGGCTATCTTACAAAGTAAAGGTGATGCTCTTCCTTCTGACAGCTTTGGCTGCAATACAGGTGTTTATATGGTTACTCTTCACGTGGTGATAGGGAGAGAGGCCATGTCCCACATTCTGCCACCTCTTTTCCACACACAAACTCTGCTCATCTTGTTGGTGCCCTACAAAGATATAACTGTGGTGGAGTAAGCAGTGGTGGCAAGAAGAAAAAGTCCATGCAATGGCCATGAAGGAAGTCAGGCATTTGAAAACAGGCTCTGCAAGCCTGCAGATTTTTCCTGCCTGCCCTCTCCACCACTCCACAATCTTGGGAAAAGTGCTGCTTCAGGTCTAGTCTACCAAGCAACATACTGAGGCATGTACCTTCAGCTCTGTGCTTGGAGGTTGTCCTGTTTGAGGCAGATCAGTTCCTTGATCCAGGTCAGGTTTATTAGAATGCCCTGGTCTAAGTGTAGCTAGCTACCCTAGGTTTTCTATCAGGGGTCTGGGAAGGCTGGAACAATCAGCTGGTGGCTTTGCTCAGGGAAAGAACCACAGTATAATAAAGCCTTGGCCCTTTAAGCATTAAATGAGTCTGTATTATTGCTTTGAAGAATTCCAGGCTGCTAAACACAATAGAGGTGGTTTTAGTTCTCACCTGGGCAAGACCTATAATTAGGTCAGCAGCAGACTGCAAGTGCTATGAAAGGTCAACAGATGATACATGTTTTAATTGTTGTTTCTATTGTTGTTGTTGTTGTGTTTTCTCCCTTTAGAGGGAGAGATTGTTGGCAGAGTGCATTTCTCAGACTGACATGGATGTCCAGAGGCCTATAACTGCTCTATCTTCCTTGGATGTTCAAGGGCAACAGGAGGCTCATTGGGGCAAATACACACACACGCACACACACACACACACACGCACACACAGATTGGTCAAGGGGTGTGCCTGAGAGTTGTCCGTCTGCCCTTGTGCCACTGGGAGCAAAGAAGGAGCCATAGCGCCGCCCTGATTCCCCCAACCAGTCCGAGGCCAAGGCTGTTTCTATTTTCCTGAGTGTGGGAGAATATTAGCTGGATGGCTCTGGCTGACTTAGCTCATTGGTTGTGCAGGTTGTTTAATCTGAAGTTTGGCCTTCCTAGGCTGCATGATTAGTGATTAATATAATATCATCATCCAAGTTATCTTGGGTATTTATACAAGTGAGATCATATAATTTAATTCATTCTGTCTTACCAGTTTCTGTTCTATTTAGGTTGGTTGCTTCACTGTTGGTTGACCTGTCATCACAGACTGCATTTACTGAGCAGGATTTTATGCATTCTGCTTCTGCTCAAGTTCTTTTCTCCTCTACATATTTGCTGTTTGTTAAATTTTCAACATGTGTAGGTATTTTTTTTTCTAAAATATATTTCTACAACTCTCTTTCGACATGTGTTTTGTTATTCCTATTCTTGATTACTGTCTTTTCATAGCTATATTCACATATGTAAGAGAGTATGCGTGATTCTTTTTTTATTTATTTGGAGTCCTTTCCAACCTGGTGTCTAACTCCTCAGCAGAGCATCCCTGTGGCCAGTCTGTTGCTGGGGGCACAGATCTGCATCCAGGAGCTTACAGCCACCCTTGTACACCCTGGGCAAAGGCAATGAACGAGAAGGAGGTCCACTCAGTCAGACTACAAGGCACCACAGTAATAGTCTGCTGCCTGCTTAAGAAAACGGCAGGGCAGCAGACGCCCCCACAAGTACCCATGCATGCAAGTCAAGGTGCACAGTATCCAAACTGCCCAGTTATTCCAACACCTGAGGCAGAAAGTACCACAAATACTTCTTTTCCATCATGGCGGCAAATAGCAACAATGACAATGACAACAACTAATTGCTCTAAGGAGCAATTCCAAATAAAACATGGGAATGAAATTGCCACAGATAGGATGATGCTTCAACAGTTTTAAAAATGACAATATTTGGAAATTGGATCCACTTTTCATTTGGAGGGAGGCATCTGGTGGTTTGGAAGGGAATTGTGCCCCATTTTACTGCAATATTTCTGGAAGCCTCTCAGTGTGAAGAAATGACACATTTTATTTTTTAAAAAATTGTTGCTCGAAAGAATGAGGGGGTTGCAAAAATGGCTTTGGAGGGATTGCCTGTAGATTCTGGACTGTACTTCACTCACATTCCTGCCTCAAATGGTTGGTTGTTTTGACTGTGTATCAATGTGGTACTGATGCGAAGCATCATTCTCTTAGATATGCAGTGTCTGAGGCCATTTCCTCACGACAGTGCTCTTCCGCATCGTCTCACTGCAGTCTCGGGTCCAGAAAGAAGCGTGTCAGCAAAGCTCCCCTCTGCACCCGCTTGGTCCGTGCGGAAGAGAATGCAATGGCGCCATGTCTTCCTTCCGCAGCGCAGCTGGGCTTTTTCCATTGCTGCACTACAGAAGGAAGCATCGCCAATGTGCTTCCGCATGGCCAGACGTGGCAGGAGCTCCGTGCGATCACAGACGCAAAATGAATTTTTTTCTGTTTTGTGAAAACTGCACAAGTACGACACTCCATGACAGGATGGCAGCGGGACAGCAATGACATCATGCGGAAGCGCAACCTGCCAACTGCTGCCATCCTGTGGCAGAAACAAGACAACGACGTCATGTGGAAAGTTAGATATGCAGCAACCAGGTCAAATCTAGGAGGCAAAGATGACAGTGCCAACACACCAGACATTTTAGGAGGTAGGCTGGCTGCAGCGTGTGCCAGCTGTAGTTCCATTCAACCATATAGTGTACACTTTGATTATGGAAATGCAAAACAATCACAGGCACACTGTGAAAGTCCAACCAAAGTTTTGCTACTCAAGGAAAGAAACGACCCACAGGTCACTCTTCGCAAATCACCCAACCAAACATTCTTAGCTCTATCCTTATTCTAACAAAATCTAGGTAAATGCTATTAAAAACGTGATCCTCACACAGAATAGCCTTTTTAGCCGACTTGAATTGCTGCCATTTTACTGACAAGTGACCACCTAACTAGGCTCTAAGGAAAAGGCTCCAAAATGATTTGCCTCCCTGTTGCAACACCTCTTAATTAATTTGGGCAGTGATAGTTGTTTTTGTAACAGAACAAATTAGTTTTTTCTAGAGAATCATTGCTCCACTCTTTGTGATTGATTTTAGTTTGTGTTGTGGGGGGATCCCCCCCGCCTCCGGAAATGAAAAAAGGCACAGAGATATAAGTTCCAATGACTCAGAAGAGCTTACAAAGTTTGGGACCTAGCCAGCATTTTCTTCAAATGTTGATCACCAAATGTGCAGATAAGCTGTCCCCAAAGTTATATCGTAAGAATTTCTGGACATGCTTTGGACATTTTTGTATTTCATATTTACATATTGCTCTGAATTCTCACAGGCTATTTTGCTGTTTATTTATGCATTGCTGTAAACTGCTCATCCTCTTTCCTCTCTTCTTAGAGGTCTACAGCATAATTTATTTATAGCACAAACCTGGAAAGATGGGAATTAGATGGGGTTTGATACTTTTATGTTTCCTCTGCTCCATCAAGATGCCAAATTTACATCTGCAGGAATATAGTGGGTATAAAGACAGGCAACATAAAAAGAAGCAGCACGTTGCTAAGACATAATATTTAAATGAGTTGTTACTTAGATTATACTGAGGTATTTAATGGTCCCCATGTCACATCTCCTCCATCAAAGTCTTCAGAGACTTCTTTTAATTCCTGTACCACAGTAATTGTTATTTACCTATTAAAGTGCCACTTAACACAACAGGGGCTCAAGCAAGAGAACTCATCTTTTATTTCCTAACTGCACTAAACTGTTCTATGATGGAAATAGCTTTTGGAACCACCATGGCTATACTTGATATCTGTCAGTGCACACAGAACTTTTTTCTGTCAACAGGCTGAAAAAATCTTAATTTCAGAGTTTCAAAAAATACATTTCTAGAAGTCCATTCTCATCAAATGATCAGCGTCAGCGTGGTGAACTCCATCCAAGCTGACATTGGCTGCAATTCTATGCACACCTACCTAGGAGTAGACACCACTAAAAACAGTAGAATTTACTTCTGAATAGATGTGTATAGAATGGCACTGTAAAGCACACAGAGAACAGCTTAGTTAATTAAGCCTGTGTGCATAACAGATGCATACACAGTCAATACATGGAGGGGAAAGGACCATGCCTGCTGTCTTTGGCCTACATATATTGAACTAAGTAAATACAGATATTTGAGCTGTATGCCCATAAAAAACATAGGATATTGGGCATATGGACAGAGCCCGTGGGCATATAGCTTGTAAATTGCATGGCTCTATTCATGCAACATGACTGATGTATTGAAAGCATTCTGGCAGATGTCATTCTACCCAGCTTTTTCCCACATAGTGGCTTTCCTTGTAGGAAAAGGGCCAACAGTACTGTCACACTTCCTTCATATGGTTTTCCAATTCTTCCAAGGACAAAATGAGTTACCGAGTTGATTTTGTGAAGGCCAAAATCCTCACAATTTCATAGGAATTTGAGGCCTAGGTTGTATCTATTTTAGACTCAAAAACCCAGAGCATGGTAGGACATTAACGGGAAGGGTTATCAGCACCTGTCTAGTTTTTCTACCACTGTGACGAACCCGGGGGGGGGGTAGCAACAGAGCCACCCTAGCAACTGCGAGAATTTAAAATTGATTGTCTGTGGAATATGGAACCCAGGCTAGCCAGAGGGAGGGGCTAGATGGGAGGAGTAGGTAACTGACATTTAACTGAAACAGAGTTCTGGACAGAGAGTTTAGAGTTGAGAGAGAGAGAGATCAATCTGAGAATGTGTGTGAGAGAGAAAAAGAGTGTTTGCTGTTTTAAATATACAAGGGTTGTGCTGTTTGCTGTTTGTTACCTTTCCCTTGACAGTTTGTTAAATAAAGATTTGATTATATTTTTGTAAAGAGCAGTCTCAATAGAGTGTCTTTGCTCTGGATTGAGAGTACACACTACCACCAGTGACATAGTCATTGGATAAGCTAATCCATGCTTTGCCCTATATCTGCAAGCGTGCCGATTTAGGGAAAGCAGTAAACTGGGAGACAAAGCCAGCAGGAGACAAAATTATAGAAGGGTGCTGCTTCTCTGGAAAGAGAATTTAAAGCAGACCTGAATGTCATAGTCTTGGCTTGGTCCAGATCTTTCTGGTTTTGACAACCGCCAGTTCCTTCTGATGACCCCAAGTTTCTATCTCCATCTCCTACCTTTCCTAATGCCTCCAATGGAAACACCAAAGCCAGTGGAGGCTGCTGGTTCTGATGCCAGTAGGTTGGTGAATCTGCTCTAGATTTCAACCTGAACTTTAATGGAAAAGTCCAAGGTGCTAGACCCTATCCTTGTACTAGGTCCAGCCCCTTGAATACCTCCTTTAACATTAAGGCTAAAGCCCAGAACCTCCACTGACCAACATGATCAACTCCTGTAAAGTCACCACTTTTCACAATTAAAACAGATTGCCAACTTGGTGTATATGGGTAGACTTCTGGAGCTTGTTTTTATTTCAGCCCATTACTACATTTTTAACACAGTACACCTGGAGATTGCATTCTGCAATAGTTCCATTTAAAATAAACAGAGCCATTTAAATAGTTTCCTTCCTATAGATCTTAAAAGCATGCAATGGACTTTTGAATAAACATATGTGCCTGTATTACCTAGTACTATACTGACTGAAGAAAAATGAGGATTTGGCACCGGTGAGGGAAATTAAACTGAGAATCGTAAAGCTGAGTGCATTGATAAATAGGCATCTGTCGAGGGGTTGCCTGGCCCAAGGGCACTTTCAATGATGATAGATTTCAACAGCTGCTGGAACAAATGTTTGATATATTGAAATCATTTATGTTCATTTGTAGCAAATAATTACATTACAATGCTGCTATTCATTTGAATTACTTAATTTCTTTAATAATTGGAGATATAATTATTTTAAATGTGGCCAGCAATTCAGTTCACGACAATACATCTTGGCTTGAGGAAAACCATGCAGGTGTCAAGAAAAGCAAGAAAGGAAATTCTCAGAATAGTCGACTCAGCACCACATAGGAATGTTAAGAGGAAACCTGTTGGATCAGGCCAAAAACCCATCAAATTTGGCATCTTGCATCCCATAGTGGCACACTGGATACTTCTGGGGACCTCACAAGAAGGATAGGAAGGCAGTCACCCTTTCCTATTCTTGCTGCCCATCAGGTTGAATTCAGTGGCCTCTGAGAATGAAGGGGGCAAATAGTCATCATGACTATAATTCAAAGAGCTCTCCAAAGCGCTGAATCTATTTTGAGAACAAGGATCCACACCTGACATAGTTCCTTTAAAGTCTGGCTTAAAATGTAGAGCAGATTCATGGTTGCGATGATATGGAAACCAACAGCTTGAGTACTAGTAGCCACTGGTGCTCAAAACAAAAGGTGAGGGCCTGACTAAAACATATGGTAACAACAACAACAACAACATTTGTAACACCCTTTTCATTGAAGGACAGAACATCAACATATACAGTCAGGGATAAGGACAATAAACATAATGCTATAGCATGGAATGGTATCTTCAACACCCCACTAGTCACTAACCATTTCAGCACCCTAAACACAACTCAGCAGCTTAAACCAGTGAATCAAAGCAGAAGATCTTCAGCCTTTTACAAAAATAGGCAAGAGCCTTCTCCAACCAGAAGTCCAAAGGAGGACTGTTCCACAAATGCTGAGACAGATCTTAAAAAGCTAGCAGCCTTGACAGAGTTGTGCACATTGGTGGAACAAACAGTAATCCTTTGCCAGTAGGTCTTAAGTTCCTGAATGGAACATACCATACTAGCTGAGCTGTGAGGTACTAAGGGAGGTTAGAACAGAAACCCTTGAATCCCAGAACCAAAGGGTCTGTAACAGACCCTGGCCTGAACTGGTATCCAGTGAAGGGATCTACAGGGAGAAGAAACAGGTGAATATTCAGGGAGATTTAAAACAAGCAGGATAACATTGTTCTGAATTAACACCAGAGGAAGAAGAAAATCAAACTTGCCAGTAAGCTGTTACAATAATCCAGGCATAAGATTACCAAGACCTGGACAAGTAGATGGGCAGTCTCAACAGTCAGAAACTTCTGGATCCTACAGATGTTCAAAAGATGGAAATCGTGTGCTTTTGCTATCACCTCAAAAAGGGAGTGCAGAGATAGGCAATTATCCAGCAGGACTCCGAGGTTCCTGGCAACCAAGATGGGAAGCACTGTGCAATTTTGTAAATCCAATAGAGGACATGAGAGAGGGGCTACTGGATGTTCAGCTTAAACACCAAGATCTCCATTTTGTCCATGTTTACCTTAAGTTGGTAAGTGATCATCTACAAAGAAACATGCGACAGACAGTCTATCACTGACTTCCACACAGTGGCATCAATTGTTTTAAAACTGTGGAAAATCTGAGTGTCATTTGCAGAAATATGATGCTGAAAACCCAATCAGAAATAAACAATCTGGTGAGGGGTGGGGAGTACAATGAAAAAAGAAGAAGGCCCAAGACTGATCCTTGTAGAACCCCTACTATTACAAGGAAAGCTTTTGACATAGATCCCTGAAATGAGGCAGAAGAGGAACGATCACACAAAAAAGATTTAAACCAGGACAGTGTTACTGCCCTGGCTAGTCTGAGCTTTGGGGATATTAAAAGATATCCTTTTGATATCATAATTCGGCTTCACTTATCTATTCCCTTCCACGTGCTTGCGAGGCCCCTGGACAAGCACGCATACAGGCTCGGCCGATTATCGCCGTAATATTCCTAGACAATACAGGCAGGCCAGAAAATAGCCGACTCGCCGCTTTAGGAGACCTCCAGGCAAGTACTCTAATTAGGTATGCACGCAACCTACAAAAGAGCCTCTGCCCCGCACTGGCAACTTGATGGGTAAACTATGCAATACCCAAGTACTCTGCGTTTGCATACTGGCTACTCTATTGAGAACCTCTGCGATAACTCAATCATTCAGATTCTGACCTTTCGGAGGCTTTGTCTCCAACTCCAAATCTATTGTTTTCCCCCAAGTATGCCATAGCCTGCAGTCACATTCTCCTTATAAAAACCCTTGATTCCGAGACCTTCCTCGGATCGCTCCCGAGTTTCATACCGCCTTGCTGCCGCTTTGCTTGGCGAGCCTCCCCTCAGCTCCACGTGCTGAGCTACATCGCACCCCAGCCTCGCTCTCCATTTTCCTCCGGGCTTCAGGACAGGTGAAGTATCACCCAAACCAGCAACCCCTCTAAAAATCCCTCTATACCACTCCAACCTTTATTTCTTTAGTTTTCTTGTGTGAGTGTGTCGCATACACTGTTTTGCTTGTGTTTGTAATAAAACATCAGTTATTGCTTCAACTTCTGTGTACTCCTTGACTCGGCCTGACCCCGTAGACATGGGGTTCAAGATCTACGTTACCCTGCCTCTCGTAACGCTAAGCAGTGCTCTGAGCTGATTTTCTCCACCTTTAGTTGAGCACATTTTGGTGTCCCTCCCGGGACCCCCCAGTACACAGGCTAACAATAGAGCATTCCCTGTATGCCAACTGTAATAGTAGGATCTGATGGTTCAAAGTGTCAAAGGCTGTAGAGAGATCCAACAGGATCAACACAAAAGTTTGATGCTGCGACTTTGCCACTAGAATATCATTCAGCTGTTTCGGTGGAATGACCTATACGAAACCCTGATTGAAATGGGTCAAGAAAATCATGCATAGCCAAGTAGGGCATCAACTGGGAAAAGGCACCTCTCTCCAAAATTTTTGAAAGAAACAAGAGAAGAGACACAGGACAATTGTTAGTGCAAAGTGAAGGATCCAGAGAAGGTTTCTTTAACAGAGGATGCAAAGCAGTTCACCAAACAAGTTATATAAGGCAGAAGCAGAGGAAGAAGACTTGGGAAAAGGAAGGAAAAGATAGGGTCAACAGGGAAGGAGATGGGGGGAAAAGACATCACAATCTGATTCAAGACTGCTTCTGTAACAGGGGAAAAGTGAAACTGTGTTCGGGCTGGTGAAGACATGACCTGAGCCAAAGCTGTGGTAAATGAACTAATGGCAATGGAGATGGAGATCCATCCAGCAAGAATGAATCAACAATTAAGGTCACCTTCTAATTAAAGAAAGAGGCCAGGTCACTTGCAGGGAAATTCTGAAATGAAGAACCCCCATCACAATCAGCCACTGAACTCAATATGGTGTTAAAGGTCGCAAATAAATGATGAGGCGTATGGGCTTCAGCTTGAATTTTCGCCTGCAAATAAGACTGTCAAGTTTCAGTAACATGAGAATAAAAAGCTGTACCAGCAGTCCTCAGACTTTGATGTAATTCATTTGATAGGTTTTGTCTCCACTGCCTTTCCCACTGACAGACAATAGTTTATTCCCTACAGAGCTCAGCATCTGGGTCATGGTCTTGGTCGACGCTGTATGACTAGGTAAGTTCTTGATAATGCCACAACCTCTAGGACAATTTTAATTCCACTGTTAAATTGGTTAGCCAGAACATCTGGACTTCTGGAATCCCCCACAAAGCTCTAATCCACTAGAGTGTCTTCCAGCTGTCTCTCACTCCATGGTTTTCCCATTCATTCCTTCACGACTCTAAGGTTGAACCTAAAATGTTGATGTGTAACTGACTAATGGCTTGAAAGAATCCTAGAGATATCCCAACAATCCTTCTTTTGTATTGGGGTAGGGGTGGAGGTTATATCCTAACTTTGTAGGACACCAAGAAATTATCTGACATCCCTGCATCTCTAACCTCATCCAGCTCAATATCCAGGTTCCTGAACAGAAACAGATCCAAAGCTCCTCCAGCTGCATGAGTGGAAGAGATTTCCACCATTTCCAAGTTAAAAATGATATACAAACAGAGAGCTGTAATAAATAAAGGGCCTACAAACCATATAAAATCCTTGTAATTAATCAATAAAGGTAAATCTACCAAAATCAGGGTCCTTTGCTGAAATATATAACTTTAAAAATGGTCAAAGTGAACATTCTGAATTTCTAAGTAGACAATTCTAATAGATAGTCCCATGCCAACTTCCTGCACTGTACCTCACCAATGAACCAGGGTATACTCTACCACTATTGTGGTTTCCACTGCCACAGCAGTTGCTTCCAAAATTTGGTAGCAACTGTGATGTCTCTCAGTGGTGCAGGAGGTGGCAGAGCATACCCCGGTACCACTCCACAGTCACAGCATCTACTTCCTTTCTAGAATGGAAAGCTAAATAGGCTAGAATTTTAGACTGATACCGTCAATTTTAGGTGGCATGATTCCATTGGCACTGATTTTGGAGCACGCTTGCAGTGGGAACTGCAAAATGGCCATGGGATCTGCCACTGCCTTCAGGTAAATGGAAGAGATCCAAATGTGACAGTTGAAGAAGCAAGGGAAAGGAAGAGGGTTTAAGAGGCCATCTTCTTCTTTAATGCATGGAGCTAAGGCACCATGGGAGAGGTGTTATAAAAAATAATCTCTGCCTTAGTTCCAAGGTTTGATCACAGGCTGACATTTAAAAACCACATGGCTCTTAAAAGAGCTGACCTTTGTGAGGAGGCATGGGCCAAGCTTTGCCACTGATAGGGCACTTGCCTGCCTCCATTTGTCACCACCACCATTGCAACTGCTCAGATATGGAGGTCTTAGATACCTCTAAGTGTAAGTGGTGAGAATGTCAAATCATTCCTGGAATGGTCCATCACGTGATCAGTCTAACCCCATCTGATCTTAGACATTACTATTTGCTCTTTACTGTGTGATCAATTCTCCTTACTTAATCAGTCTCTTTACTTCAAAACAAAAGCCCTGTTTAATACATATATGTCTCAGTTAGCTAGGCCCTCATTTCTTAGCAGCATAATGCTATCCATGTCATAGGATCAGAGAAAGCTACTGAGTCAGATGACTGATCTATGTAGCACAGTGTTGATACTGACTGACAGAAGCCTTCCAGGATTGTTGGAAGGAATTATTCCAGCTCTATTTGCAGGTTCCAGGGAATGAACCTGAGTCTTTCTACATGTAGAGCTTGGGCTTTGGGTACAGAATTGCAGCCTCAAAATACACACCACAGTCCCTTGCATCCAAAGCCATTTCTCAGCAGTTACCTTATTGTGGTGCACATGTTCTTGGCACATGACACACTGAACTCTGGATTACACAGGCAAATATGTATGGAGTGGATAGACCTGGCTAATGAAAAAGAGCAAATCTTTGCCCTTCTCCAATGTTGTGAGTTCCTCATGATCATTCCCAAGGCCAATTTTGTAGACTATCTTTGCAGTTCAGTTGCAGTGACAGAGCTTGGAGTGTGCGGAGGGGTGGGTGGGAGGGGGCAGGGCCATGGCATCAGGGGCGTGGCCACTGTGCAGGGGGCATGGCTGTGTTGCATGGGGGCATGGCCAGGCTGCTTGGGGGCGTGGCTACAGGCCGGGACACCCCAGAAACATTGCCACCCAGGGCGAATCACCCACCCACCCACACGTTCCTACGCTACTGTTCAGTTGTCATCATAAAGGTGGCAAATACACCAGTCAGATATGACAATCACTCCTCATGATGATTCCTACAGTAATAAGCAGGTGATACGTGCTTCCGTCTGTCTATCTATCTGGCTATCTATCTAATATCCTGACTTTCTTCTAACTTAATTTAGTTTAGAACAAAGTTAAAACTTTTAACTTTTTAAAAAACTTTTTTTTTTATAAGAAGTGTTATCAAGATGGAAGTTTATTAATGTTAACAATCACATACAGCATTTGGAGCTAGCCACAGGGGAGCCTTTCCCTACCACAGGATGAAAACAGACAAAATACCCAAAATAAGCACATCCATACACACATGATTTTACTGTGCTCACAGATTTCACCTTTTCTTGGTGCAAAATCATATTTATTTGCATGTAGAGAGCGTGTGTGTGTGTGTGTGTGTGTGTGTACACGCGCACGAGAGAGAGTGCCTTCAAGCCGCCTGCTAACTTTTGGTGACCCCATGAATTTCATAGGGTTTTCTTTAGCAAACAATACTCAGAGGACATTCTGCCAGTTCCTCCCTCTGAGAGAGAGAGAGAGGAACATTGTATATGTTATAAACGTGCTTTAGACAATGGACATGGAATGTAAAGCCCCCACTGCTAGGAATATTGTTGGACTCCAAGTCACAGTATCCTTCACCATTGGTTATGTTGGCTGGAGATGATGGGAGTTGTAGTCCAGTGACAGCTGGAGGGACGCACATTGCCATGGGGACTTGCAAGGGCACTGTATTTGTCAGATTGCAACCTGCACGCGATCCCCACACCCAGTACAATTCAGATTAATTTTTTATGCTGAGCTTTTGCAATTTGGCTGCTATTGTCCATCCGTGGGCTGATAGATTTCAAGGCTGTGATTCGCCACTTCCTGGACCAACTTCTGAACAGGAAAAGTGAATGGAGTAGGATAAATGAATTCCCCTCTCCTGCCCACTCGTCAAATTAGGGAATGAAATGAATTCCTGGTAAAGAGCTACAGGTGCCTCCTTTTTTGCTACATCTGCCAGGATATATATATTTTTTAATATATAGAAAGACCAATCTTTTTAATCACATCATTTATAACATAAACAACAACAAAAAATACAAGAAGAAAAAGCGGTAGATCTTACGGCTTTTTCATTATTTGGACTTCACTCTTCTTTGATGGATGGCAGGGTTAGCAAGCCTATTTGTCTTGTATCCATGCTAAACTAGGACTATTTTTACTTTAAAAAAATGACAGGAGACAAAAGAGCTGTTGTGTTTTCCCAGTGCCTGAATATTATTTTCTGTTCCTCCTGAGCAGCATAAAGACCAACAAGGACCTTAAGTGTAAGGAAGAAAGGCACAGCAAAGAAACACAAAAAGGAAGCAACACATGGTGGAGGAACAGCAAAGCCTCATTCCTCTGCCATGCAGGTGAGAAGACATGATGGGGCTTCCATGTCGATGGAGAGTGAAATCGTTTTGGTGACTGCTCTGGTATATCACTCTAAGGAACTTTTTCGAATGGTACCCAACAGCAGTGGCAGACCAGAAGAGTCAGTGGTCTCAGTTGTCACAAGAGTGAAATTTGTTGCCTAGCAGAGGGTCCAGATTAGCAAAGCAACATGAGCAAGGAGTCAAGGAAAGGCAAGATTTGTTTCTGCAGCAGAAACAGGTCAACACCTTGTGAAGGGCCAAAGTGAGACAAAAAGACACTTCCCAGAGCCCACTTTATATATACTAAACAGGTGGATTTTTTCATGTAAACAGTCAGAACACAATCAACGCTTAAGTTTTGATCTGTCTGGGATCATCAACATTTCCAAACTGTCCCAATCAACAATAAACGGTCGCAACCTATTTATCATTTTCAGATAGCATATGATAATTCAACAGGAGCTTCAGTGTGTGCTTACTTTGGAGAGTCTGTTACCTTAAGGCAGAGCTTTCCAAACTTTTCATGTTGGTGACACACTTTTTAGACATGTATCATTTCGCAACACAGTAATTCAGTTTTACTAGCAAACCAATGTTAAACTAACCGATTATGCAGGTGCAGTACCCAGAGACGTATCTAGAGTGGGAAAATGCAGCCCCCTGGATCCTTGCCTGCTGCCATTGCCCTCACCAGGAAAGACTCCTACAGTGGGAAAGGCAGCTCCCCTACCTGATCGTGGCCTGCTGCCATTGCCCTTGGCAAGCAAAGACCCCAGCGACAGCAGTGGCAGGGGGAATGGCTCAGGTGAGGGTGGTCTTTCTCAGCCCAGGATGCGACACACCATTTGCAAAGTCCTGCCTTAAGGAATGTAATCAACAGTTGCAAATCAAGGAAGAAGCTCTCTTCTTACCTAGGTGTTAAAAAAACGCAGGACGGAGCCAAAGCTCTTAATCTGTTTAGCCTACGGGACCTTCTCATTTCTAAGGAATGAGGATCTCAAGAGTTTTGAGCTGAGATTGGAAAGGGGGAATTTCCAGTTTTGAGAATGAGAGTTGTTATTACCTTTATCACACCGTCACCAGAGAAAGCTGCTCTGCCAGCTCCCAAGGAACTTTTCTTCTTGAGAGGAGAACCATCCAAACTGATTGAAAAATGATAGATTTTGTTCCTTGATCTCCTTAATTTTACTCTGGGTTAAAATAAACCAAACTGGGGATTTTGTATAAAAAGTCTCTGATTGTACTATGAGCTGAAAGAAAATATTCTGGATTAAACAAAATGTGAATGGATCTCTAAAATAAAATTGAAAAGAACAGGAATAAAATCTGAGACTTTCTGGTCTTTTAAATAAGTCTGGATGGATTCTGGATCAGTTTGTTCTACAGTGTGGACCAAATATGCACCTTTCATCATGAGAAACATCTCCTGTTATTATAGAACCATACACCAATGGTGTCTTCATTTTTCAGAGGAATTTCAGATGAATGTTTTGATTCACAGAGGGTCTTTGACAGCAGGACACTCTCTTCCCCCATCTATTGATGCTTCTGTGGTAGATTCTTAAGAGTATTATTGCCTGGTCTTTTAAAGATTGTAAGGGGAAATAGGGCCTATTTACTACCTTCATTTTTCAGAAGAATGTACTCTTTTAGGGACTGTGCAGCACACAACTTACATTGGCAAAGGATTTTTATTTTCCTTTTCAACGCAATGAGGTGATTTAAGAGACTGCAAGGGACAAGCTGGGAGTTTCAGCTGAAAAGATTTCCGTTTGCTGCAGGCTGTGTGAAGTAAAAGAATTACCACTGGGGTTTTTTGTTTTTGCTTTTTGTTTTAGAGTGGAGCTGGAGAATGGACAACTTTTTCCTAAAGAAAAGACTGTGACCCCAGTTGTTAGCCCCAACTATGGTAGACCCATTGAATCAATAGGGCCATCCAAGCCAACACTTACATAAGTTCCAGTGATTCAATGGATTTACTCCGGTGTTACCCTGATTCCTGGGGGTCCCAGGAGGGACACCTAAATGCGCTCTCAATGTTATAAGTTGGGGAAATTAGTCAAGAGCACTGCCTAGCAATACGAGAGGCAGGGTAACGTAGCAAGATCTTGAACCCTGTGTTTACAGGGTCAGGCCCAGTCAAGGAGCACACAGAAGTTGAAATAATAAATGATATTTTATTAAAACACAAGCAAACAGTGTATGTAGCACACTCACACAAGATAACTAAAGAAATAAAGGTTGGAGTGGGATAGAGGGGTTTTTAGATTTGGTTTGGGTGATGCTTCACCTGTCCTGAAGCCTGGTTGGAAGCGGAGAAGCTGGGGAGCGTGGCTCTCAGCACATGGGGCTGAGGGGAAGGCTCGCTGGACAAAGCGACAGCAAGGCGGGATGGAAGCCAAGAGCGATCCAAGGAAGCGCTCAAAGTCAGGGGTTTTTATAAGGAGAATTGTGACCGCAGGCTAGGTCGGACTTGGGGGAAACAATGGATTTGGAGCTGGAGACAAAGCCTCTGAAAGGTCAGAATTTGAATGATTGAGTTATAGCCAAATTGTCAATAGGATAGCCGGTATGCAAACGTGGAGTACTTGAGCGTTGCATAGTCAGATCATCAAGCTGCCAGCGCGGGGCAGAGGATCTTTTGAAAGTTGCGTGCATACCTAATTGAGGTACTTGCCTTGAGGTCTCCTAAAGCTGCGAGTCGGCTGTTTCCGGCCTGCCTGTATTGTGTTGTAATATTACGGCGATTATCGGCCAAGCCTGTATGCGTGCTTGTCCGGGGGCCTCGCAAGCACATGGAGGGGAATGGGTATGTGAAGCCGAATTATTGATATTAAAAGATATCTTTTTATATCCCCCAAGCTCGGGCTAGCCAGGGCAGTAACACCAGTTGGGACTAACAATTGGATGTAGGCCTTTTTTCCTCAAGTGAAGAGACTAGCCATTTCTGCACTGTACTGTTATAGTGCTGTTATTCCACTTGCAACCTCCTTGTGGAATTGTGGGGTTTGTAGTTTAAGGAGGGGCCTTTAGAATTCTCAGCCAAAGAGCTCTTTGGCCCCAGTAAACAACAAACCTCAGAATTCCACAGGATATTTTGATAGTGGAATAATAGCACTATAACAGTGTAGTGTGGAAATGGCCTTTGACTAACAAAGAACTTTTGAATAGTCCAAGCTATGGAATATATATGATCTCAGAAGGTGGTGAAACCTCTTTCCTTGGAGTTTTTTGTTTTTTTTTTAACAGAGGCTAGATGGACAACTGTCAAGGATGCTTGAACTGTGGATATCCTACATTTGTAGGGAGCTGGACTAAATTACTTGTATGGCCCCTTCCGACTCTGCAGTTCTATGATTCTAAAATTCTAAAATCTATGATTCTGTGATTCTAAAGTTCTAAAATCACTTCATTGTTCCCCATATATTTATCAAGATTTGGAAGTAAAATTATCATACCTTCCAACATTTCACAGATGAAAACTGGCACATATGTGGCCAAGCAACATCAGAGTGCAGCCACGAGGGCAAACGTTGTTAACAAGGAAGGACAGACAAGCTAGGAGGGGCTGCAGAAGTTTGCTTTTTCTGAGTCTGCTGGAAATGGCAAGGTTGTGCCCTTTCCTCTCCTGTCTTCTCCTTTCCTCTCCTCTTTCCCTGCCGCGCTGATTGAGAGCAGATTTCTTTTGCGCTTTGAATTCAGTTTGCATCAGATGAAGTAAGCAGAAGACAAAGGAGGAAAATGGGAGGAGGAAAGAAAAAAATGGGGGATTTTAAAAGCAGCTGAAAAACTGTGAAGACAGAGGATTGGTCAGGACTGTCCCTAGCAAATCAGGACAGTTGGACGATATGCCTTATATAAGCCTAAATAAGTGAGGTGTATGTGGTTACTATGAGTGCTTTCTTTGTTCTGTTGGTCAGTTAAGTTGTCTGCCTGCCATGAGAGGACAAAGAGCTGTACATACTTCCAGTTTTACACACACACACACACACACACAAATAAATAAAGCTACCTAGAAGAGAAAAAACTATTTATCCGTAACTGGTTGCCAGAATTCTCAAACCATTCATTTCAAGCACATTTCTCAATGCTTTCTTTCTGATTCTAAAAATACACACAGTTACATAAGTCATACAAACAATGTTATACCTCAAAGTAAAACCCACATTGCTCCAGAATTTCTCAGACTTCAGAAACTAAATGATTTGATGTAGAAATTCTCTCTGAAGCCAACCTCCTGCCATTAATATTTTGACTGTCAGTAAATGTGATAATAAGGATTCCCATTACCCAGGCAACATAGTTGAGAGAGATAGTTCTCTTTCCAGTTAAACAAGGGTTTAATGAGGTGTTGGGGTTAACTTCCATTTTATTGGGGGCCAGCATCACAGAGGACATAAGAGATCATGAAAGACAATTGCCCAATCAAGGGGAAAAGGTGAGGACATTCAAAATGCTTTGATGAGAAGTTTTTAAAAGGTCTCAGGAGACCATGAGGAGAGACAGAGATAAAGAGAAGAACAAAGAGGAACTTGAGAGAACCGGTGGTAGGATGGGCATGCTAGGACCAGTCTCCTGGCTCCTCGTTCCCCACCACCATCTGAACAACATCTGAACAACAATGTGAGTAGACAGGAGTAGTCTTAGCTAGTTGCGTTAGGGACTTTTGTTCTTTTAAACACTGGTTGAAATGTTTAGATTTGTCCGTACTTTGTAACTTCTAAATGCGCCTGAAGGGAGCAGCCTTCGTGTATGTCATACCTTCTGTTATTATATTGCCTGTCTTAGAATAAACATCTTTCCTTAAATCTCTTGATTTACTCTCCTTCCCACGAGCCTTTGTCGGTTACACTTACAGATAGATTTCTCTCTCCATAGAGGGTGAGGGGAGGGAGGGAATTCTAAATTCTAGATTTAGAGAGTGGGTTTTTAATGCAGTAGATGGTGGCACTGATTTCTAATCAAAGGAATAAAGGGAGTTTCAAGCCCTACTCAAAGTCAGCATTGAGTGGGGAAAGGCCACCCCCGTGTTCCATCACGGTAAATAAAAGAAGATTCCCAACCATGCTCTATTTCTCAGACCCTTTAAAAAGCAAATCAGCCCTAATTGCTGGATCCTATGGTTTTCTTGAGATCTCCATAAATACCTTCCAAAAATGTTTGTCTCTTAGGAACAATCTGCAATTTGCATTGTCACTTCTTCACTTCATAATTTCCATTTTTATTTCCTTCCAATAAGCATTATCTCATTCTGCAGGCTATAGTCCCCACTGTCTACAAGCCTTGCGAAATTAAGATTTCAGAGCATGATGAGGTACTGTAAAGCTCTGTCAAAAGTGCAGAGGTACCCATCTTCTGTTACCTTCTAAACCCTCACCCTCAGCCATAGCCATTGCCTCCCTACATGGCTGTTGCCTCACCAGTAGAGGCAGGAAAGAGGGTGCCAAGCAGTTCTAGCTCTGTTCTTGTTGCTGAGCTCTGTTTTTCTTGTTGGCTCCTCCATACCTGTTCCCCACCCTCCATCAGTGTTGGGAGGGGATGGCTGCATCTGAAAGTTACAGTTTGGAAGGTGAGGGAAAACAGGTACCTTAATCACATTTGACAGAGCTTTCCAGCTTTCCTGCTCTAAGATCTGGTAAGGTGTTTTTTTTTTAGTTACAGGAGCATCATCTCAGATGGAATCCTACAGCTGTGAGAGTTCCAGGCCCTTGCAAGATCTTCTATCCTGGGAAAGCCTGGAACACTCTCAAGAGGCCGTCCTGTCATGAGACTGGAGGCAGGCTTTATATAGGGCTGCTTCATGTGTACCAGCCAGTCTTGAGCTGGGCTGGAAACAGAGAGGGGGGGGGGACCACCTGTCATCTATTGGTTTTTGAAAACCCTGCCAACCCTTGAGAGGGGGGCTGAAAGAAAATTCCCCCAGGACCCAAACCCAGTCCTTGATGGCCCAGCTGCAGACTATTCTCAGCATCAGGAACAGAATAATTTTGCTCTGTTTGTACTGATTTAATGGATTACTGTAGATGCTTTCATTGTATCTTATATACAAAAGCGCAAGTGTGTTTATGAGCAGACATGCATCTATAAAGTTGGATTCACTCCATCAGGTGTTGGGCCTGAAGGAGTCATTTGAACCCACATAGAGGTCTGCATGTGTTTCACAATGACTTTGGGCATGCTCACTAAGCCTTCTCTGTACCTAACATATCAGTCTGAAACATGCTTTTTGTTCGCTTGAATGAAAATCACACGATTTTTCCACATTATTAGGTATCTTAACCAGGAATGAGACCAGAATGTTACCCCAAAAAGTAGGTGACTCAGGCGCACTCCCGTGATGCAAGTGTCTCCATGAAATAGTGGAGAATATTAGCTGAAAGAGGAGGCCTGTGAGAAGGGGGTAGCCTTAAGAGATAATTTACATTTATGTCTACTGGTACTAGTGCAGGTAAGAACCAGCCAGAGATCCAGAAGTACCATAAGCTTGTTTGTTTTATTTGGGGAATTGCAACCACACACACAAGATCCAAGTAGTCACCCAGTCACCCAAGGTAGAGATCCCTCGGCAACAGTGTTGACAGAAAGTGGCTGGATTCTAAGAGCCTGTTCTGGTGGTTCCCTGGACTTTTTCCATTTCTTGGACTTAGCCAGGTCCTTTCCTAGTGATTGACCAGAAGTATCTGGGACATCTGCTGAAGAGTGGTGCCTCACCAGTGTAGATGCTGAGGTCAAGGTCGAAGGCCTCGAATGAGTTGAAGGAGCAGGAGTGGGGTGATTTGCTCAGATTGTTTTGAGGCAGTACGATGGGAGGACTTTTTAGAGTAAGTCTCCATCATTGAGTGCTTCAGAGATTTTTTAGAAGAAGGGCTCTTAGTTGATGGGCCCAGTATAGAAGGAGCAGCAGCAGAGGTACTTGAGGAAGTCAAAGGTCAAAGCGCTTTTTCCCACAAGAGACAGCAGAGCCTCATTTCTCTATTCTGCCTCATCTGAGGTGTGAATGCCTGGCAGTGTGAACAGAAGGAGACATTATGAGTCTCACCAACGCAGATTAGACAACTCGAATGACCATCGCAGTCTGGGATCTTAGTGTTACATGATCGACATTGTTTGAACAATGATGTTGATGCCGTGAAGTTGTGGCCTGATAGATGACGAAGTCAATAAGTAGAACAGAAAATGAAAAACAAAGACAAAGAAGAAGCTGAATAGAAGGCTCCTAGCAGCATGGCTGATGCAGCGGAAAGAAAGGAACTGGTGACGATGCTGCTAGGTGGCTTATAAAGTCTCAGGGGAAGGCATTCCCACCAAAATTCTAGGCCTAGAGCTCTAGAAGGTTCCGAAGACAGTACTGCACAGGTACAGACAACACATTTGTGTGAATCACAGAGACCACAAAGAAGAAGTTTTGGATAGCAAGATTTTCAGGGTGAAGTCCATGATATTTACCAATCCAGAAGAGCAGTGAGGAAGTGATGTGGCTTAGACATAAGTATAAGGACAGCACACAGACAGAAATTGGAGAGTCAGAGTGACAACCAGAAACCAGTGTACTACAAGCTGGCTGGCCCAAAACTGGGGTTTAAATACTCCTTTTCTGCCTGGTGAGCTAAGATGCTAATGGGCTTTCTAGCAGAGTAAACAATAGAGTTCAGCGAGTAGGCTGTGGGATCCAGCATGAGCTAATGGCCTTAGTATTAGGTGACAAAGTATCCTTGATAGCTCTTTAATTGTTGAACAGGTGTGGGGACAAAAGGAAAGTTGGCTTTGTCAGAGAGAGTGGAGCTAAGACAATCAGCTTTTCTGTGGGAATATCTCAGATGCCAGTTTGTCTTAAAGGTTGAGTCATTGGAGGGTAACTGTAAGTCCATTATCACTGGAGTTTCCTGCTGATTTCCTGACTGTGACCTGGCTATCAGGTCTTCTGACCTGATTTTACAATGCACATGCACAGCCAGCTTTTCTTCTCAGCCAGCATGGCCATGCAGCCACAGCATATTTATGCCAGTTAATAGTTGCCAATTAAACTAGCCTTCTGTCCTCTACATGTACTCAGATTTCCTGTTTAGGCACAATAGGATTGAATACAACTGTTCTTCTACTGCCTTGTAACTTTTCAATTGGCCGGCTAGTGATGGATCCTACAGAACTGTGTTTGTGAAAACATTATGTTAGTAATTTCAGGTACATGTCTAGCTATGAACAGCAAAAATACAACTAATTTTTATTTTTATTATTTACAACATAGCCATGTTGGTCCCTGGCTGCCTACCTGTCTGCTTGCTATGGTGCCAAGAAAAGGAGGAATTACTGTCTGTATAGCCAAAAATATAGATGACAACAGAAAAGGAGCAGTAACTGATGAATGCCAGAGGTCGGTCAGGGAGTTCAAACTCTACCTCATCCATGAAACTCATTGGGTACCCTTGGCCAAGACACTCTGACTCTCATCCTGACTTTTATGAGGTTAAAGTAGAAAGAACCATGGCTTCATTACAAGAAGCAAGAGATAATACAGCAATAAACACAGAGACTGGAAAAGTTACTTTTTGGATGACAGTTCCCAGAGCCCCCCAGCCAAGATTGGCAATGTTGGCTAGAGGATCCTGAAATCTGTAGTGCAAATATAACAGCTACTACAAAGTTAATATGCAAGTGATTGATTTGGTAACATCAGCCTTCTTACACCTCTCTCAAAACAAGTTAAGCTATTCTCTCAAGTGATAAAATACAAAACAGAAGATCTATCAATGCCTCTATAAAAAAAATATAAATATTGATTGTGTGCCTTTTCATTCCAGCTGTAGATCTAACTACAGACCCTCCAAGTCCAGTAAGCAAGCAGAAAGAACCATTAGCAATGATGGCTAGAAGGGATGTTTCGTGAGTCATGCTCATAGATAAACATACGATACAAGTAGCACAGAAAGAAATTTGAGCAATCACACCTGGTGTCAAATAAATTGAGCTTTTTCCATGGTTCCTTTGTTGCTTCCATATTCTATTTTGTTGTTGCTTTCATGGCTGCACTATTAATCTAGCTGTGAAAATCGGGTTATTTTCTGCTTCACTAAACTAACACCGGTGAGCAGATCACTGGGCATATGTGCCCATTCCTTAATCGTTGCTTTCCAGCCTAGGCATTTAAAAAAAGAGAGAAGGAGATTTCTAAACATTTAACAGCAAAATGATTAATTTTCTCATATTGTAAGGGTAGTATTTTTTAAATAGTTGCCGGCAGGTCAGTGTTTTGTGATTCTAAGGTTGGTACTTCTCATTGTGGATGTCAATCTTCAGTCCATTCTACACTGAGTAGATTGTTAGACTTCATTAAGAAATGGTCCATAACTTGAATGTATTTGTGTGTGCACATGGTGAGCTTCCAATGTCTGTATGTGAACTAAAAATATGTGAACTAAAAATGTGTGTGTGTGTGTGTGTGAGAAATCCAGCACTGAAAAATAACCAGAGTTACCCCAAGACATTTTGCAGTAATCACACTGTCCCACTATTCTATGTCTAAACATCAAATAGACTGGCAACTGAATCTTACTTCAATGCTGGGAAGGATACAACACCCTTCTTTTCACCTTTGGGCAGCGAGCTAGTTTGCTGTGTTTTGGGGGATGGGTATAGCACAACAGAGAGAACCAGTGTGGTGTATTGGTCTGAGCACTGATCTATGACCTTGGAAACCAGGGTTTGATTCCCTACTCATCTATGAAAACACACTGATTGATCTTGGGCACATCATACAGCCTCAGAAATGCCCATAATAGGTTTACCTTAGGGTTGCCATAAGTTGGAAATGACTTGAAGGCACACAACTACAATAGCATGACGTATGACACCCATAGCTTTTTCAACCCTCCCCATTTGCTGTGTGAGGCAGTTGCTTCATTGTTCAATATTACAGAGAATATCCAATGAAACTTGTTCATGGAAGTGTGGTTCAGAGGTGCCACTCTTGCTATGTTTATGTTTGTAATGTAGTTTTGAGTTTTTCCTTGACTCCTGGTTGAGGAAAACACATAACTTGAATGATATTGGAGAGATGACATAATTTGAAGCTTGGCATGTTGAGGAGAGTCTCAGGTCAATCCATCACTCAGTTATAAAGCTTGACCTTTGGCCAATTGCTATCATTCAGCCTAACTTACCTAACTGCTTTCTTGAGAAGGTGAAATGACCTCAAGTATGCAGTTCTATACTAGCAGAAAATAGCAAAGACTGAAGAAAGTCAAGGAAGAAAATGCAAAGGTGGATTTATAGTTGAACATTTAAGAAAATAAAAATAATGACTATAGAGGATTCATATAACTTTAAAGTAGACAATCAAGACATTGAAATAGTTCAAGATTTTCCATAGCTTGGCTCAGCCATTAATCAAAGTGGAGACTGCAGTCAAGAAATGAGAAGAGGACTAGGACTTGGAAGGACAGCTGTGAAGGAATCAGGCAAGATCCTGGAGTGTCAAAATATATTATTCAATACTAAAATTGCCCTCATATTTCCCATTTCTATGTATGTTTGTGAAAACTGGACAATGAAGAAAACTAATAGGATGAAAAGCACCTCATTTGAAATGTGGTGCTTGAGAAGAGTTCTACAGATACTGTGGACTGCTAAAAAAGACAAATGAATGGGTCCTAGAGCAACTCAAGCCTGAGCTCTCTGTAGAAACCAAGACAATTAAATTGAGATTGTTGTACTTTGGATATATCATGAGAAGACATGATGCAGTAGAAGAGACAATGATGCTTGGTAAGGTAGAAGGCAGTAGGAAATGAGGAAGACCACATTACAGTCAGATAGACTCAATCAAGAAAGGCAGGGCCATCAGTCTGCAAGACCTAAGCAGGGTGATTGATGATAGGATAGGATTCATAGGATTGCCATGAATCAAAGTTGATATGACAGCAATTAACAACAATGAAATTCTGAGTTCTCTTAAAGAAGGAGGCAGAAAGAAATTTAATAACAATAAATAAAATACATTCACAATGTCATAAATGTATAAACGAGGTACATTTACTTATTACCAAGCCACAGAGTACATGTCTTAGTATACAGCCACAGAAACAGCAGTATAGGAAATGCCCATGGACCAAGTCAAATTATTGGTCCATCTAGCTCAGTGTCAACCCATGGTGGCTGGTGGTTTTCATGTCAAGAGGATGACATGCAGTGGATTTTAGTTAAATCTTTAAAGCAGTTGTTCAGATTTCCAAGCTCTATCCCCAAAACAGGTTCAGTACTGGATAGTTTCTTTAAAGTTCAGAATTTAACCTCTGGAAAGGATTCGCCACCCTACTGACATGGGACTCATGAGTTGCAACTGGTGTCATCAACAGTAACAGGCAGATAATGTCTCAGATTTCAAGAAAGAGAATTTTCCAGCAATACCTAATGTTGATGAGGATTTGAACCTGGGACTTTCTGCCTTCAGAGCATATGTGATGCCACTGAGATATGTCACTCTCCTGAAGAGACATCTTAATTGAGCCCAAGACTGTCAGAAAGATAGTGAGAGCCTTCCCAGATTGCCCAGAAGAACAGTTGCCTCCATGTTGACTTTGGCCATGATTCTAGATCAGCTACCAAGTAGCATCTCATGGCTCACCCACCCCCAAGTCTGACTTACTGGGCCTTGGCCACTTTGAGCAACAGGGCTCTGTTTTCCTGTCAATTGGAACCAATGGTCCCACCTCCTTCCCTCCAGCAATCTCCACTATGACAGTCAGCAGCCTGCTTGCACCAGAGATTTCTCATGGGAGAGGGGTGGAAATGACATTATGCTGTGTCTCAATTGACTGGAAAACACAACCTCATGGGTTGCAGTGGCTGATGCCTAGTAAGTGAGAATTGGGGGATTTTTGTGATTTCTACCCATTTGCATCTGTAATCATGAATTACAACCATTGCTTTATGCAATGAAGTATCAAAGATAACATTTTTAGTAGTGTATTGAACATCTCTCTCAGACTGGGACTTCACAACATTTATCTTTATCTGCATTTGTCTAGATTTGGTAAAGGCAATGATAGATTTGCAGAGGACACACTGTCTATACACTTGATTGCAAAGTGTACAGTTGTTTGATGTGGAAAGCCTACAGACATTCACTCCCTGTCATGGAGAGAAATGTGGTTGGCTGCACTTTTCATGTGCATAGAGTGTGCACATGAAGTGCATAGACTTTTCATAGAGTGTACTTGATATCCAACCTCATTTTTTGCACCAGTTATTCCAAATGATCCTCTCAGATCCACCCATGTTTCCTTTTGCATCTTTATTATTGCTAGACATCATTTCTTCTTCCATTTCTTCTCCTTCCTCCTTCCTTTTTTTACTGGAAAGAAAGCAGCAACATCTGTTTTGGTTGGAGTCTCCATTTTCCTTTTCATTTCATGAATGCCTCCTCTAACTGTGTGTTAGTTGGAAAAGTTGTAGGCTTTCAGTTTTTTTGTATAAAAATAAGCAAACTGGGATTGGAAAAAAATAATAATTAGCCATCTTGATTGCTGGTTGATCCTTCAGAGAGTGTGGTTGATTAGGGAGAAGATGTAAAGCTATTCATTATAAGGTGTAAACATGGAAGGAGATGGGACAAAGACAGCAAAGATTTTACGTTACACACAGAGACCGAGGATAAGAACCTCATGTGATGGTAAAGCTTTTGTGTGGAGCCATGGCAGAAGACTGGTGACTCTCATCTCAAGTGATGTGATGAATCTGCTCTGGGTATAAGTCCAAATTTTAAAGGATCCATTAGAGGTGCTGAACCCTGTCCCTATCACTGAATACCATGAACAGCTCCTTTAACGTTCACACTAAAACCTGAGGTGGGATCTACCAGCCATGATCAATTTTGACAGTAGCCCATCTCTCTTGATGTTCTGTCTGAGTCATGACCCAGGCAACATTCAACTGCTTCAGCGGATTCATTAATTTTATCATAGAACACAGCACAGAATTTAGCTGCTTTGGTCCTGGTATTAGTCTGGTTTCAACTGTATCATCATTTTACCTTTTCTGTAACATCCAGTACAATATCTACAAAAAAAGATAATACTTCCTTCGTTGCCCTGCCATATTTAGTGAAAATTCTTCTTAATCACCCTTACAGAATGAATTTAATTCATCTCTTGTTCCATCAGCACCATTAAATCCTGTGTTAAGACAGGTTTTCTCCTGTTCAGGCATTTTAATTAACATGAGTGATCTCACCTTCAGCTGATGCACTTTTAAAATGTTACTGTTCCAGGCAATTATTTCACCATTTGCTTTAGAGCATCCTTCCACACTTTCATTGTAGCCTCATCTTGACTTCTTCACCCCAAAAAAGAGAAGTTTACTTTATTACCGCATAGAGTTAATTACTTTGGAAACACAGAATAATTGAATTGCAGAGTTCGGAGGAATTCCAAGGGTTATCTAGTCCAACCCCCTTGCCGAGACAGGAACTCTGCAATTAAAGTATCTTTGACAGATGGCCGTCCAATCTGCCCCTGGACCAATCAGCTTTGCCCACCTATCCATTAATGATCACAGAAAGCTGTTTCATACAGCATCAAAGCATTGCTCCATCTGGACTAGTTCTGTCTTTTCAGATTTGCATCTACTCTCCAAATTTTTTAGAAGCCTTACCCACATACTGAGGGCTGAGCCTGTAGCCCTATGCATCAAGAATACGCACTCTGCCAACAATCTATGGAACTGATTTATTTGCTATTATTTAATTATTACAATATTTATAATCTTGCCTTATAGCATGACCTCTCCTTCTCTTAGTCAACCAAAAGGCTAGAAGTGGCCACCTTTCACTCTGCAAACAAGAGCTGTGGCCTATGGGGCACTAAAGAAGTAGCCTGCCCCATTTTTTTGTTTTAATTCATTTTATTTTCAAGAATGAAAGAACACAACACATGAAAGGCAGGCTTATCCTGTGGAAGGAACAATTTAGGGCCAGAAAACAACTGAGGTTGTAAGAGATGCACAAGATCTTAGAAAAGATGGAACCGGCCAGGAAGCTAAGTTTGGTTGCGGCAGCTGGCTACCTGTGCAAAAGCAGCCAGTTAAGGAAGATTTGGAATGTGCGATGGTTTTTTAAAAGGCAGAGACAAATTCAGGGAGGATAAGCCCATCAAGGGCCATTTAACTATCATGGCTAAACGAATCTTATTTAATATCCTACTTTTCTCTCAACACTCTGAGCAACTCACAACTGTTAGAGAACAGATATGAATCCTGCAAAAGTGTCTGTGTTTATGTATATATTTGTGTATAATATTAAAACACAAAGACATTATTATATTGAAACAATGACTGAATAAAAAGCCATTTCAAGAGTACATCAATGTTTTAATAAAAGCACAGCATCCATTAAATGCCCCATTCTCAGTAGCCAGTCAGTTGCCAAAAACCTACCTGGAAAAAAAATGCCTTGTCTGATAGTGGAAGGACACAGGAAAGAATACAGCCAGGCCCCCTTTGGAAGGAACACTGGAGCAGCCACTAAATCATAGAGTCATAGAGTTGGAAAAGACTACAGGGGCCATCTAGTCCAACCCCCCGCTATGCAAGAACTCACATCAAAGCACTCCTGACAGATGGCCATCCAGCCTCTGCTTAATGGCCATCTGTCGGGAGTGCTTTGATGTGGGTTCCTCCACTAAGAAGTCCTTCCTTCTAGTTACTTCAGGACTAGGCTACCTATGGCCCCGCAAACATCATTGGACAACAGGTTCCATCAACCTCCTCCAGCCTGACCAATGGTAGAGACTCAAGGTTGCTGCAAGTAGTCATTTAGCAGCTTCTGGAGAGCTGGGTGATTTCATGCATGCCTCTCTTGGGAGTTCCCAGAAACATTTGTTTCTTTGCAGGCTTTGTTTACAACGCAGATTACATCACCTTGAGACTGATAATTAATGAGAGCAGAAGAGGAATGGAGGGGGGAATTTAACCCTTTTGTCCCTGGGGGAATCTCATACTACTGCCAAATTAGATGCAATGATACAGTGTCACAGCTGTTTTACTGTCTCTGTATGTGCCTTCAAGTTGCTTAGCAGACCTCCTGTGAGGGCTTCTTGGATCCCCAGGGTTCTGTGGACCCCCAGGTGAAGAACCACTAGTCTATTCTAAGGCAACAACTTCCATTTACAACCCATCTGTGTGTGCCTTCAGGTCACCTGTCAACTTTTGGCAACCCCATGAATTTCATAGAATTTTCTTAGACAAGGAATACTCACGGGTGTTCTTCTCAGATCTTTCCTCTGAAATATATCCTACAGCACCTGGTATTCATAGGCACTCCAAGTACAGACTAGAGCTGATCCTGCTAATCAAAGTGGAAACTCCTGGACTAGTGCCTGTCCCTAAACCCAGTTGGTCCCTCGAGTTGTAGACACTGGGCACAAATATGGTATTGATCCTTGACATGCTGGGAAAAAAGTTCTGATGGTCCTCTCATCAGATAGACTAGATCAATACTTCCTAAGCTATTATCATGTATATATTTTCGTAGGCAGGTCCCTTCTCTATAATGAATTAAATTAATCTCTCCTTTGAAAAGAATGAAAGGAATCCTTCCTCTGAAATGAATGCTGTGAACGCATGTACTCCTGATCTCAGGACTAGAGTAATACTGTAGACAATTAATACAAAACATCAGGAAATTAAAGCTTAAAACTGTTTTCAGAAAGTCAAAAAAACAACTGCAGTGGGTGGAACGTGATGGAACAGGACATTCCTGGGGTGATTTCATCTGTATTTATTTACTGAACTGCCAATTCTCTGCTTCTGGCCATTCTTGCAGCTATCATCACTCAACTTTCTGTATGAAGAAATCACACCTGCTAGCTGTCACTGGGAGAGGAAAGAAGAAGGGGAGCATCATCCAACGCTAACAACTAAGGCCATCATGCCAGTTACTCCCTTGCTCAAAGTTATCTGGGGTAGTTAACAGAGAAAAGGCCTCTTAAATGTCTTTATGCACTGTATAAATAATGAATCAAAACAATAATTAATGGCAGAGTCTGCATGCTGAAACCCCTTGGCTTCCAGGAACAGGGCTATCGTAGGGATTAAAAAAAAGTTAACCAGGTTAATCATATTCATGGTGCTCAGAACATCTGAATTATGTTAATAGCAGCATCTCTTGAGACTAAATTATATCTTCATTAATTGGTCTTGATTGCCTTGCACTGCTTGGGTTGTACTCCTGACTTTAGCATAGCAGACAGCAGTGGAGTGCCACTGATGTGCAAACATTCGGCAGTTCTGGCTAATTAATTCTCCCAGGAGCGGATGACGAGAGGGGCAGGGCTGCTGTGTTGGCTTTGCCATCTTCTCACTCTCCATTCTGTCCAGTGTGATTTTCTGCAGGAGATAGCCTGTCACCGTGAAAAGGTTAGTTATCATATTTGCTCTTCAGAACTAGACAATTGTACATGTGGTACAGGGCAGAGGGAGGAAAGATGATATCACTGCCTGATTGTAATAAATGAGAAATACATGTCATCAGCATCCACAACTGTTTGCATCTTCTCATACCTTTCTTTCCCTCTTGGTGGTTAGCATTCTGTGAAAGATTGGTCCGGGAACGTCCTGCTGCTTGGGGAAGTAAGGAGCATGGAATTTGTTTTAAGGGGGTTGGTTCCAAGCAATGCCTTATTTTGTGTGGGAAAGAAGCAAGTACTTCAAAAAAAAAAAAAAATACACACATAATTTTAGTTCCTATATCACTGTCCCTGAGGCATAGTACTGATATATCTGATTATTCTGAGGTATAATTAAATAAGAAGAACAAATGCTTTTAAAAATACTTACTCATTAACTGTTGAATATATCCAAGGGCAAGCCCTTGAGTGCTATGAATCTTCTGAGGCTACAATCCTACACATGCAGAGACACCCCCTCATATCTGTCTGCCTAGGTTTTGAGACCCTTGTGGGAGGCCCTTCTCCCAGTCCTGTTACCCTTAGAGGCACATGTGTGGGGACAGAAAACAGGGCCTTATTAGTGGCTGCTCCTAGGCGATGGAGGTAAGGCTAGACAGCCCCCCCCCCCCTGTCCTTCTGCTGGCAGGCAAAGACCCTTTTTTCATTTAAGCAGCTTCTGGCAAAAACTGATTTCTGCAGAAGGGTTTTTCAAATGTTTTGGTATCGTTATTTTTATGTGTGTACACTGTATATTTGATTGTGTTTTAATAGTATAATTTACTTAATTTTTATTATTGCATTTTTAACATATCTATATTTTTAAAAGTTAATCTTGTTGTCATCTGACGAGAAAGGTGGGGATAAGAAAGAAAGAACACTTACCAAGGAATAAGCCCTGCAGAACTCAATGGGGCTTATTTCTAAGTAGACATAGGATAGTTCTGTAAACCCCTCCCCTCCCCTTTCCACTGAAACTTGAAAAGGTTCCCTGTTCCAAGTATCAGGATGACTCCAAAACTCCAAGCCAACCTTAACTCTTCCTCTGGACCTGATCAGCTGCCCCTTTGTGCCTAAGGAGTTCATAGTGGCATCCATGGTGGATATGCCGTTTTATTCCTCAGAAAAACTCTGTGAACTAGATTTTGACTAAGACAGAATGTCTGAATAAAGATCCATCCATTGAGCTGAATGGCTGAGTGTGAATTTGAACCTAGGGCTCTCTGAATCAAATCTAATACAAGCACAAGAGGAGCAAGGAATGGTTAAAACAAGGCAGAGCCGGGTAAAGTTACTTTTTTTGGATGACAGCTGCCAGAATCCCTCAGCTACTGCAGCCAGTCCTCATTTCAGGGGCTGTTATCGAGAAAGTAACATTTCCAAGCTCTGAAATCAAGCTGGCAGACGTAAGCAAGAGAAGGGAAAGGAATTAAGGCTGTGACCTGCTCTCATTCAGACAACTAAGCTGAAGGGAGGATGCAGGACAGACAAGCCTTGACAATAACATTAACCGATGAAGAGTGAAAGAGCCACTCCATCTGCTTGGCATGCCTTTCTCTGCAAAGAAGACCAAGAACGTTGCAGGGAGAAAAGGCAGGCGTCCCAAAAGGGCCTCCTGTGTCAGACCCCAGCTGACGCCTTTGCAGCTCTTACAATTTCTTTCAGTGCAGTGATGGCAAAGCAATGCCACAGTGCTTCAGGGGACTATGGATAGGGGGCAGAAAGTGCCAGAATTTTAAACAGGGCAAAAGAACCTCATGCTTCTTGACATCAGACAATGCTCCTGGAGAGAACACAAACATGGGGCCAAGGGAACACATTATGACTCCATGGGAAATGAGATAAAACTGATTCAAAACACCCTTTGCTCTCAGGAATGATTTTACTATTTGCTTGTTGCAAGGTTTTTGCACCACAACCACTCCCCTTGTCCCCTCCCCACTGCTTCACTCCTCACTCAGACAGCTTTCTTTTTCATTTCCATTGCTGGCCAGCATGCTTTTCAGGCAGTTCAGCAAAAGGCTTTTTATTAACTGGACCGGATCCCTTTGCCAGAAATAAAACAAGTTAAGTCTTTAGCTGTACAATGAGGGGGAGGGGAGGGAGGGAGGGAAGGAAGTCAGTTGTCTCACATCCCAGAGTATATTTGAACAGATAATCTCAAATGTAATGGGGGAAGAGAGAAAGGGAGGGGAGAAAAGGTCACTGCATTGGGTAGATATGGAGGAATAAAAAGTGGGAGCATAGCTCTTTTGTCTTCAGGGAACTGTAATGGTATTCTCTTCATGCAAAAGTGAGATGTATTCAAGGAGGCTGAAAGAGCCGTGCTTGCTTGCCAAGTGAAGGCTCATGGAGCAGGTTTTCTATTAGGCATTCTTGGTGGTGTTTAGGTGGACTGTTAATGGACACCTATTTATTTGACCTGGCTGCCATGCACATGTCAGGCTACAATGGACACCATGCATCTTAATTTTATATAAGATGTTCCTCCGTTGGAAGGCATCCTCCATTAACTCCTCCTTTGGGTCCTGCAGAGGGAGAAGACACAGCTAGGCCCTTGACAGACGCCAGTTGTTCAGCCTTCTTTCCAGGAGCCTGCACACGTTGGAGGCTTCTAAAGGCAGTGGGAATGGCCAGCCAATCAGTGGTGAGATTGTCTGGCTCAAAAGAGTGGGCTTACCAGGCCCAAGCTGACCGAGAAAGTCTTCAGTCAGGTCTGCCTGATGGGAATAAAGCCTTTCTTCCAAGGCATGCTTTGTGTGGAGCTGTTCTCCCTCCGTCCCTCCCTCATTTTATGGCTGTCAAACGTTGCTGGAGTTGCAGGTACTTCTGTTTATAGATGGAGTGAATGAGATGCCTTTATTGTCACAACTTCAGGTTGCTTTGGCATGGGCCGTATCCAGATTTGTTGGGAAAATGTGCCCATCATCCCTGGTCCCAGGGGGCCTTAAAGGACCTTGGGGTGAGGCACTGAGGGATATTCCCAGCTGAAGAGTGCAGACTTGCCTCACCCCAGGTGATGGGGAAACCACACAGTGACTTTCTCCAACTTGTTATCTCACTCCTGTCACTTTGGGTTATCTCCAGCCTCTCGGAGTTATCAGGTGCCAAGTCATGGCCTGTATATCCCATCATTCTCTGTTTCATGTTTTCAGTGCCATACTCAGTCCTAATATATCACTAAAGCTGCAAAGAACAGAAAGTACCTTGCAGTTGCTTCCCCGCCATTAGCACCGGGCAGCAGAGTGAACAGACACACAGGCCATCTGGTCAGAGTCTTCAGAGGATTGGGGAGAGATTTCTCCTAAAATTATGGTAATCACTTCTAAATTGACTAAAGCCTGGCATGGATTCACAATTCTTTGATACAGAAGGCACCAGTTGCCTTCTGAACACTGAACATAAGTGTGTTGATATGTACTTTGAAAGTGATTCTGGCTTACAGTGACTCTACCCTAGGGTTTTCCTGGCAAGATTTGTTCAGCGGAGGATTGCCACTGCCTTCTGTAAAGGTTGAGAGGGTGTGACTTGCCCAAGGTCACCTATTATGTTTCCATGAGTGGGCAAGGATTTGAAGCCTGGTCTTCTGCAGTTGTAATCCAACACACCACACTGGCTCTATTGAATACAGTTTCCCCACCACATTTGCTAGGGTTAGGGGCACAAGACCCTTGAAAAAGTGGAAAAATCACAAATATCAAAATGTGTGTGTGTATCCGTGGGAAGGGGGATAAGGCATGGTGGGGTGAGTGGGCACCCAGAGTCCAAACAAGATCAGGGAAAGGAGAGGGAAAGGAGGTGGGTCAACATGGTGGCCTGATACTTCCTCTCTGTTGTCCATCTCCTTCCTTGTATATGTGGGGAGCATTGGGGGAAGGTGTGGTGCTGACAAAGGAGGCTGATATCTGTTCTTAGCTGGCCAGGCAGTAGCTGGAGGAGGAGTAGGACCAAAGGTTTTTAAGGGACTGTGTGACCTGATTGGAACCAGCAAGAAGGAAGGTTTCAAGAAGCACTTGAACTGAGGAGGCAGGAGCTGGAGAACTCACAAATAATCAAATCCATGAAAGTGAAACTTGCAAATGTGGAGGGCCAACTGTACTTTGTTTTGTATCATTTAACACATTTTAATATCCTCACCCTTTAATTGAAATAAAAATTCTGGGTAGCTTGTAACAATACTTAAAAACAAACTTAAAATATTAAGAAATAATCAGATGCTGCAGATCACAGTGAAACCATACAACAATATCTCAACATTTAAAATTCTAGATAAGTGAATGGTCTCCCTTGGCCCTCTTAAGACAGATGGTTTAAAGCCAGGTGAGCCCTGTTGGAAAAACTGTTCCATAGATGAAGGTTTTTTTCCCATTCACCACTTGCTCACCTATGAAGAAGGGGTACTGGGAGAAGGGCCTCAGAAGGCTGTCTTCACATTCACCTAGGTTCATGAGAGAATAAACAGTCCTTTAGCTTTAGGTACAGAAATCCCTAGAAAGAGACTTTCACGCACCAGCATATGACATTGAATTGTGTACAGGAACAAATGGGCAGCCAATGTAGTTCAAAAACAGCAACATTATATTCCACGAAGCCACAATCTAGTTTACAAAAGGCAGTCCAATTAGACAGGAATTTTTGAGCAGTCTTCAAAGGAAGTCCTGTGTTACACATATTAATGTCCAACCGGGATGCTACCAGTGCATGGGTAACTGTGACTGAGCTTTGTTTGTTCAGAATGTCTCAGGTTGATAACACCAAGAAGTAAGCATGAACATGTTCTCACCTGAAATCACTTATACAGCAAGTTTGTTTTTGGGAAGGAACCAGTGCTTTTAAAGTTCATTATTTATTTCCCCAAAGCTACCCTACAGAACTTTCTACCACAGAAAACCTTAAATGTATTCCACAGGTGCCATGCTATAGCATAATTTTATATGCTTTCAACTTTTAACACACAATATTCTGTATAATGCATGGTTCAATCTAATTACTTGGGTATAAAAGAATCTATAAAAGGACAGAGCACTGTTTCTGATTATCCACCCACTCACACCCTGCTGGTTGTTATACACTTCCAAATGAGTAAACGATGAGCCTTAAAATTTTGTCTTTGATCATAGATCAGCTCTCTCCATTGCCACTGTTAATAACCACAGGGGCATCCACGTTTTTTGTTGCTGAAAACTCAAAAGCACTCAACAGTTCTACAGTCCACAAACAGGTATAATACCATATCATCATCAAAGCTAAACACAGTGAAGCTATTCAAACAAATAAAAATGCATAAGAACACATTTCAATTTAAAATAGAGAACAAAAACAAAACAAAACAAAACATGGCAACCACTTAGAACAGCCAATACCCATTAAAATAGACATTTCTAGGCCACCGGAGTGTGGTAGTAGAATTTCAAAGGCAATTCTTGGAAAGAAAACAGTTTCCTGTAGAATATGAATCCACTCCTGTGAGGAAAGGTTGAAGAAACTGGGTATGTTTAGTTTGGAGAAGAGATGATTGAGCCATCTTCAAATGTATAAAGGCTCTTGTAAAGATGATGGATCACTATGCAGAGCCCTGTTTCCGCCTCAGGTGGCATATGCTGGGGCCAGGGACCATGACAGCCCCTTAAATCCTCTCCCCATTCTCCCAACTAAGTGCCTGAGAGTAGATGATGGCTCCTTGTGGCTGTCTCAGACTGTCAGCCTTTGTCTAGTTGCTTTTTCTCCATGCTTTAAAGGGAGTGCTGTTGGAAAAGGTTGAGTGAGCAGGCAGGGAGGCAGCCCAAATTAACAGATGCTGCTGCTGTACTACATTGCAGCATTTGCTTGAGTGGGCAAGGGCCAGGTAGAGGGCTGAATGAGTGGAAGTGAGGTGGGAGAACATAGCCGGGTGTGCAGTGTGGTCTGCCTTCCGCTTGCTAAGTTAACCCACAGTCTTCAGGTGCAGTGAAGATCACTGTTTTGTTACTAGTATGGAAGTAAAATGCAACTATCAGTATAGCTGGCTTCTGTAGACAGGATTGGTAGGGATACCATTTTGTTCTTTACTGATGGCAGCAAAATGTCTTGGGCAGTTCTTCATTTGATGGGTGCCCATTTCAGGTCCATGTGACGCAAAGTCTGTTTGATGAACAGTGAATAGTGATAACCGACTAAATCAGGGTGAAGGAACCTAAGGCCATCTCCAGCAGGTAAGTCTGCTGAGGACTTCAGCTTCAAAAACTCATATAAATCCTTATCCTAAGTTTAAACATTATCTCTTCAGATGCTACTGTTTTCCCCAAACAACAGAAGATTCTCTGTTCAGAAAGTGGAACACAATCCAGCTCTGTATTCATACGTCATTAAATATACCTGAGACCTTTCCTCACTGCATAATTGTAGTGCTGTGAATTCAGTTGAACTGCTATGGGTATGGCATCCTGGGATTTGCAGTTTACAGAGGGGCATCTAGAATTCTCAGCCAGATGGCTCTAGTGCCTCGTTGAACCATAAGCCCTAGGATTCCATAGGATGTTGCCACTGCAGTAACAGTGGGATCATAGTGCTGTTACTATGCAATGTGAAACTGTCCCCTCGTCAGCCTGGCCTCACAATGCAGCTGTCAAAGACAGCAATCCTAAGCATACATCCTGATAATGCAGATAAAGTGTGGAAGGGGATGGAGACAGTGACTGGCACCTTGTTGGTTACTTCTGTCCAGAGTGGTTGTGTGCCTTCAAGTTGTTTCCAACTTATGGTGACCCTAAAGCAAATCTGTCATGAGGTTTTCTTGGCAAGATTTGTTCAGAGGGGGTTTGCCTTTGGCTTCCTCTGAGGCTGAGACAGTGTGACTTGCCAAAGTGGGCTTCCATGGCTGAACCGAAATTCAAGCCCTGATTTCCAGAGTCATAGTTCAATGATCAAAGCAGAGCAGAGAACAGAGCCATTCAAACCATTGTTGAACGGTGAGTCAACACATAGGTAAAACCCATTGATTTAATGGGTTTCCTCTATCCAGGGCTAACAAGAAGATTTAGGCCATTGCATGGGAAGGACCAAAGGGGCAGTCTTTACATATTTGGCTGAAAGAATCTCCCCTCTGTTTAGATACCCAGATTATATAAGGTTCCTAATTGTGGAAAGGAGACTGATTCCATTTACACAAGGACAGAAGGAATCCTCCTTCAGGACATCTTCTTCAATGTAGGAAGTCTGGATGTAAAGCCAATAGGAACTAGCTATTTTGTCCTCCCCCCTCGCCATTTATGTTTACATATATCCTTGGAATGCACGAATTTCTGAAGGGAGAATGTCAGAGAGAGACGTTATTTTATATACTCTTATTCAGGACTGTGTGAATTTCAGAGCTTGGAAGATTACTTTTTTTAAAATTATAGCTCCCAGTATCTCCACAGATTAAAAACATGCTGAGATATTCTGGGAGGTATAGTCCAAAATAAGCATGTTCCAAACTCTTGTGCACAAATACAGGCATTTTTTAAAAGGAGAGTGCAATGGAGAACCAGAATGCTGACATTGTTTTATAAAATAAATAGCCAGATTTACAAACCATAGTTTGAAATAGCAGAGAAACTTCCCACCACAGCTATTTAAAAATGTAACACTTCAAATGTTACATTAAAAATGTAACACTTGAATGTAACACTAAAGGACCGGTTGCTTACCTGTAACTGTGTTTCTTAGAGTGGTCTTCTGTGAAGTCACACAAATGGGTTTACGCGCCTGCGCGAAACAGCATTCGGAAACTTCTCGAAACCTAGGAGTAGGCATTTTGGCAGTTGACCCCTCCATCGCCCTGGGGAATATGAGGCCCCTCCCTGTATAACGGTCAGCTCCTTCGCCGCTGGAGCAGCAGCATGGGAACCAACCATCCAGCAGGACATGATGTGGGGAGGACGGGTGGGGTCGTGTGGCTCCACAGAAGACCACTCGAAGAAACACCGTTACAGGTAAGCAACCTGTCCTCCTCCTTCTTCGTGGTCTCTGTGAATCACACAAAAGGGAGAGTAGCAAGCTGTCCTGTTGGAGGAGGGAATGCCATGCTTAAAATTCTTTTTATTATCATCATATATATCAACAATTACATTTCAATTTTTTTTGTCTTTTATTATCTATCTATCTATCTATCTATCTATCTATCTATCTATCTATAAACTGTAGCAGTATCTTCACCATGCCAAATAAATTAAAATTTATTTATGTCAAGGATTCATTTCTGCATTCATTTTCAATTTTGATTTTTTTTTCATCACAGAAGAAAATAAAACTGTTCTCCCAAATGTTGCATCATTTCTTGCTTTGTTATCTATCTTGTAAAGAAAAATAAATGTCATTGGTTGTGACCATGGAAAGAAAACAACTGATGTCACCACAGAGCTTGTTGAATGGGCCCTTGCATAACTGGAAAGTATATTCCTTCCGTCCTTCCGTCCGTCCTTCCGTCCTTCCTTCCTTCCTTCCTTCCTTCCTTCCTTCCTTCCTTCCTTCCTTCCTTCCTTCCTTCCTGTGACAAACCAGATTCCCACTGCTTTGGAACATAACAAAAAACAAGCAATGCTTTTGTTTTACTAATGGAAGCATTATGTTCTCCATAAAAAACAGTAATGCATGTCTAGCATCCAGGCAATGCAATCGTTTCTCCAAATCAGTTACTGAGTTTCCCATGTATGCAGGTAGTACAATGTCCTGGTTCAATGAAATTATGACTCCACCTTAGGTTGAAGAGTAATATCTAGCCTTAAAAACAACTTCCCTTTACGCAAACACAAGTATGGTGCATCCATTCTAAATGCACATAATTCGCTGGCTCCCTTAACATAGGTTTTGCCACTAGAAAAATAAAACTCCAAAGAGAACAATCAGAAATCACAGTTTGTCAGTGATTTAAAGGATTTATGTGTAAGTTGCAACAGTACTACATTCAAAAACCCATCCCGGTACTGGTAGTCGTACTGGGAGGTGTAAATGTTTATAACCAGGAGGAAAACTCTTAGCTGTAGGGTCTATAAAATTAGAAAACTTTCCTTGTTGCTGAAGATACCAGAAAAATGCTGAGAAATAACACTTTACCTACCAACAAGATAGATCTTTTGTGAAAAACAATATATGCACAATACCGCATAATTGGAAAGCGATCCTGATGTCCTTTAAGTAGGAACAATACTTCTCCATTGTAGGCAAACCGTTTAGACGTAGAAGGTTTGTGAGCAACCAAAAGCATTTTGGGTTTTTTTTGTTTTGTTTTGTTTTCCTTTTTTTTTTCCCGAAAGTCGAGGCGACCTCGTACCAGAATGTGAGCATCTGCCATGAGACCTCAGAGGCAAAGGGTGTCCTTCGCTGACGCCTTGTCAGAGAAGTTAGTTCCACAAACTCACATTATCATGATCTCGACTGTCTAACCTCAGGGGATCTCGGCCACATGCTATGGATCCCACAGAAAAGAGAAGTGAGGAATTCATGATATCCCCTTCAGAAGCCACACAGGCTTCTTCAATCTTGCTAGATGGTACCATGTCTCTATTCACATCTTGGGCAATCATGCAACGTGCATTCCCTGCTGCAGTACTCGGTACCGTTGGAGACGGGGATCGAATTGAAGCAGGAAGACTAAGCTGCTCTACTCTTTTTGATTTCTTCAATGATCCTTCATGTCAAGAGTCCTTCAACCTACTTTTCTTCCCTTTGTCTTCTGTTTTCTGTTAGGAACAGTACAGCTTGTTCTCTTTTGTTTTCAAAGAGATCCAACACAGTACCGTCCATTGGAGGAATATGTTACTTATTCCAATCTCATTCAACCTTCATCTGTGGCAAGACAAAGATGTTCTGTTGAGTGCATCTGCCAAAAAGTTTTCTGTCCCTGGTAGATGAACTGCAGAGTGGACAATCTTCTTCGGGAGGCAGAAATGGATTGCTGACATCAGTAACACACGCAACCCAGTCCCTCCTTTTTTATTGATATAGTATATCACTATTGTGAATACGTAGAATGAACCCTAACTGCACATCCCTCACTTGTCCTTCTGGCTCAGGTTATCGCTAGCAAAAACACTGTTTTCCATGACAACAAGTTAATGTCACACTTTGCCACAAGTTCAAATGGCCTGCGAGTGAATCGCATTATCAAGAAGTTCAAGTACAGGGAGTTGGACTGGACGGCGTAAATGCCTATAACCTTGTAAAAACGTCTTAATCATAGGATCCAGAAACAAGGATGGTCTTACTTCTTGTTGTAAATGCCAGGAATTTGCTGCCACACGACGCAGCATTGATGGGAATGATAGCCCGTCAGATACCAACAGGACGAGGAACAAGAAGATATCCACGGTACTGCAGGTCCATCGGTCAATATCATTGCCTCGTAGATAAGCACAAAATTTTCTCCCATCTGTATGCATACGATCTCAACATCGAAGGTTTAGGTGCAGCCAAAAGAATTCTCCGTATCGGATGTATGAATTCCTTTACTTCAATAGGGGAAAAGAACCAACCGAGCCTTGAACTCATGACCAAAAGCTCCATGGCGTCGGGCCCTGACCACTCAGCCATCCTGGCAGTTCCATACCGTCAATCATAGTGACTGAATGTCGGGATGGAGGATGGTATTGAAGTGGATACTCAATAGATCTAGTCTGCAAGAAAGCATCATATGCCAACCTTTGGACATTTGTAGAAGTAGTGCAAACCAATTATTGTATTTTATGTTACCTTATATTATTATTATCATTATTATTAAATTTACTTTCCAGATGATGCTATGATGAAGTAGATAACAATATATGGAACCAGGATGATACCTTTCCGTTGTAAGAAAGCTACCACTGCTGACAAGTATTTGGTAAATACCCCTGGTACTGTACTCATACCAAAGAGGAGGAGTCTGAGTCAATAAGCCTGATATCCTATTAAAAAGCTAAAATTTATTCAACATAGGCATCATCAATATCAAGGTTACTATTCAAAACTGTTTTCTCTGTATATAATGGTTGACACCTCTGAGACCCAATATAGAGTGAGGGCCACCGTCTCGTCTCTCCCTTTTTTTTTTTTAACACCAGGATTGTAAGAACATTGTAAGAACATTGTAAGCAGGAGCAATACTGGTATCTACTCTGGTTTGATGTCGAAACCATGCTCAGTGTCGATATCTAAATAAATTAATGATAGGAATAAATCAATGATAGGAATTTGAAAAGGTATCATCCTTTGGTTGACAAAAACTCTACGCTTAGGTTGATCCTGATTTTTTTTTTTAAACCTGCAGATGGTAATTTTCTCAAGGAGTGTTGTTGAGGAGTTGTTTACCTTTGTTGTCATGTAGGCAACAACTCAACACTCCCTGTTCCAATTTATCATCAGTAGTACCACTGAACAGGCCCAGCTGAATCAAAAGATAAGAAGAGAGTAGGAATCAAGCATAGGCATCAAGCATAGGTACCAGGTCTAGGTATCAAGTGTAGGCACCAGTCTAGGTACCGAGCCTAGGTATCAAACTTAGGTATTGAACCTAGATAACGAGTCCAGGCACCGAGCCAAGGCACCAAGCTCAGGTATTCAATTTAGGTATCCAGCTTAGGTATTACGACTCTAGCCTAGTTATCAAGAGTCTTAGAGCTGCCAGTTCACTAGCTCTTCTGCCGAAGTTATAGCTACTCGAGAAACAGTTTTCCAAGACAGTAATTCGATTAACTGTAGGGAGTTGTCTCCCTGTACAGATGACTTATACTGGATATATAAACAATCGTGGTACCGAAGGAAAGATGCAAAAGAACACCATCGGTATCAAGATGAAACAGAAAAACAATCGCGTATTCCGAGGTTGAAATCTAAGTGCCCAATACTGATGTGTCGGAAGGTGTTGCCCGCAACATCTAGGGGAGCAACATGTGATGGAGATTCAGAGCGAATTCACTGGTCTAGGCACAGAGCCTAAGTTCCAGTGTAGGTATCCAATCTATGTATCACGCCCAGGTATCCAGCCTAGGCATCAAGTGTCAGTGTCGAGGCTAGATATCAAAGCCAGGCACCAAGCCAAGGCATCAAGTCCAGATACCAGTCCTAGGCACCAATGTCAGATATCACGGTTGTACAGTATCATACTACCAAGAATTGACCGTATGGTAGTGTTGACAATGCACCAAGCTCAGGCACTCAGAATAGATACCAAGCACAGGCATCAAGCTTAGGTACGAAAACTAGATATGAAGTCTAGGTACCAAGCCTAGGTATCAAGCCAAGATATCATGGTAGTATACATCATCGTCGATATCGAGAGTTGATAGTATCATCTCCTTGAGATCGACAATACCGTGATGGTAGATGGGTTGACTGGAAACCACCTTGATGAGAATGGCAACACCGTCAAAAGTAGAAACCATGGACGGGACCAGTGGCAAACCGTCTAATTAAACTGATGGTACCGATTGTTATGGGGGCTGATGGCGAATGGTCCTTCAAGATTCAGCCATTCCATGGATTGCTGTCGGTACCGGAAATCGCCTTGGGTGCACTGCTGTTGAAGAAGCAGTGAACAAGCCTCCTGGGTGCCATAAATTGCCTTAGAAGTACCACCATTACAGACATGGTGGGGAAGGGCATGGCCAGAATGGCGTCATCGAATGCACCAGTTTTACTAGAGCAAAGCCTGAAGTGGACACTCTGTTAAGCCTTATGTGTGGGAGTTGGTGATGACAGCAAGATCGTGCAATGCAATCCTCTGAGAGGCAGGTAGGCACGCAAATCTGTCGATATCCTAAATCTTGCCTCCACACCAAAAGCAGGGTTTAAAGACCACTGCCGAGGCCACCCACAGAAAAATTCTGAGGGGTCGTAGAGAAGGAAATATAACTTCCTCAGTTATAACAAGAAGATGATTCTGCGCCGTTCGCGGTGAAGAACAAGTTAGTTTGCTCCTTCCTTTTATGTTTTCAGCAGTGATTCCTCCTGTGAGGGATCATTCAATTTCTTCTTTTTTTTTTTTTGGCAAGTAGGATGTTGATGTTTACTCTCAGTCCCTTCTGAGAGGACGCTGATGGTGCCTCATCTCGAACTCGTAGTATCATGCAAAAGAGGCAAAAAGAGAAGTTAAATGTTACAAAAAACTATCAAAATGCCAAGAAAAACGTAAGTATTTAGTCAAATCTTGTTTAAAGAAACGGTTAAACCAATCTGAAAGCTAGAGGAAGGCTCCTTTGATGATGCTACCGTGGTGGAAGAAAAAGAACTGACCGTTATACAGGGAGGGGCCTTACATTCCCCAGGAGGATGGGGGAGGGGTCAACTGCCAAAATGCCTACTCCTAGGTTTCCAGAACGTTCCGAATGCTGTTTCGCGCAGGCACGTAAACCCATTTGTGTGATTCACAGAGACCATGAAGAAGAACTAGGATTCATTTGGAGCAAAACAAAAGGGAGGAGTATACAAACCCAATGATTTACTCATTAACTGAATCAGCTGACTGCACAGCATCAAATCAGGGTTTTGTATTACTTGTCAGTAGGAATGTCACAAATATTTGCAAGGTTTCTTATCCTCTATGAGACAGGGCATCTTGACACATTGAGACACCCCACTGAAAAAGGAAAGTGTAGTGACAGCAAAAAATCTTAGTCCTCTGGGACAGTGAAAAGACCAACACTTTTTTGTTTTCATTTTTTTGTGCATTTAAAAATCCCCTTCTTTTGTCTTAAAAAAAAAAACCTTCACAGAATTATTGCACAAAATTCTTGATGTGAAAAATAACGTAAAAAATGCACATGCCATCCTATTCACATTCCTAGAATGAACCAGGCCAGTAGGGCTCAACCCTTTGCAATTAGGCAGTTCTAAACGCCATTGCCTTGCATGTCACCTTGCATGTTGGATGTTAGCAAGTGGTCCTGAATGTCTGTTTCAGGTAAAACAAAAATTTCACAGGGCAACCTGATACATGTCTTCTCAGAAGTAAGCTGTGATGAATCTGATGGCATTTCCTGCAAGAGAAGTGTGTATAGAACTGAATCCTCTATAGTACTACAAAGGCCATAAGCAGATTTCCAGGGACACAATATAAGACCACTGTGAGGATCATTTTGCTAGTTCTGTCCCTGAAGAGCACAAGCAGCAGTTCACAAGGCAATAATCCCACCACAGTATTCATTTTAAGATACTCAATCCAGGCCAGAGACAATACAAAACATGCATTGACCCCTTTTACCTATTGCTTTCCTCCTCCATTCTCCATCAACCTACCGGAAAAACCAGTATGTGAGCCCAAAATCCAAGTCCATGAGAAGGAAAGAATTTTCATGTTTGCCATGTTCAAGGCAGCTGCTGAAAAAGGATGGACTGAAAGAACAACATATAGAAGGAAGTCCTAGCAGTTATGTGATTGTTTTTGTTATTTTTGTTTTTGTTGTTGTTGTTGTTGCATTTAAAAAGAGCACTGTGCAAATTTAATACCTACAGGCTGGTCTACAAAGGCCACAATCAAACTGATACTAGAGAAAAAGAGAGAGGGAAGAGGCTGCAGCTTACCTGAGGTCACTGATGTGTTGAATTCAAGCTGAGATGTGAACATCTCCTAGCTCATGCTCTTAACCATTATGCTATGCTAGCACTATCCTATATAGTGAAAGCTCATTTACCTACATGCCAAACGATGTAAGCTCAGGAAGACCCAGGAGACAGATGCTCTATCTCATTGTACCTTACCCTTCACTAAAATCCTCACACACATTCCGCACCATCAGATGGAGTGAACATCTGCAATACAAGGAGAATAATACTGCCCAGCTGGTCAACTTCATTGCAAACCTTACTGAGGAAAAATGGTAAGTATTCTAAAAACTACATAGTTTTCCTTTGTCCTCAAAAGCCATGACATGCTTGACTGTCGTGCTCTTTGAAAATTCAGCAGCAATTTTTAAAAATGTTGCTGTATAGCTAGTAAAGAAGCTGAAGAACCTACAGGCCATGTTTGATATTAGGTCTTTTATTTTTTCAAAATGAGAAATACATGCAATGTTAAATGCTTGCTCTTTCCAGCAAAAGATGAGCCATTAAGCTGACAACGTGGGGATGTAGCACACAATCTAGCAAATCATTTGTGCTAATGACTGTTTGTGGGGAGTCAGCACTCATTACTGGATCCTTCCAATCAACAGATGCTCCAGAATTGCTGCCCTTTCCTAATGTGTCCCCTGAATGGTGTGATCTTCCAAAGCATCCATCATTTTCACTGAGAAGGTCTTGGGAACTATGCTCAGCTATTTCTGTTGCATGCATTTCCTGAGACTGTGGCAAAACCTGCAGGAGATTTGGTCCAAAGGGAATTTTCCCAAAGTGTTTTGTTTTGATTCCAGTTAGGTGAGATTCAATGGGCTTGAATCTTAAGTCCTGTGATTCTGTGTTTACTTGGAGTTTCCTTTTCTTACATGTGTCTTGAAGAGTCCTTTCAATATCATGAGAACCAATAGTTCCGTGTTCAATTGTACTGTTCTTCTGATGCTCTAAATATGCAGACACAGCTCCTTTTAAGTACTGAAGGTTGGTTTCATGAGATGTTACTTCAACCTAAAAAAGGAAAAAAATAAACACAGGTTCAGAACTTCTGAATCTGCAACTCTTGAGATTTGGCCTAAACCAAATTACTAGTTCCAATTTTAGTATATATTGCTCCATATATCCTTACTAAACTAAAGCATAATTAACTACTAATGCTGGTTTTTAACTGTGATTTGGAATGGTACTTTAGCTTAACTTCTGACTCCCACCATATTAACTGCTAATTTTCCAGTTAGAGTCCAGTCCAGTTAATTTGCAAATATTGTTCTGGTAGGCTGTAGCTAATTGGCTTGGAATAGTGACTGGAACTTCATAATACTGATCTCTTCTTTAGAAGTTTTTTCTGTGGTCCAATGACTGATACTCTAGAAACAGCTCTTCTCTCACACTTTAAGCTTTTGGCTTTCTTGAGGGCTACTACCAAAGAGCAGCTGATGCCCATTCCCCAGCACAGTCCTGCCACAACTTTATCTCTTCCATGGCTTCAATTTTGGTCTTGCTACTGATCTCTTGCTGCCTTCTACAGTCCTCAGTTGAGTTCTTAGAGGCAACAAATCCACCCTTGATTTTCCTGCTGTGTCTCCAAGTTGAATGGGAGCTCTCCCAGTCCTGGACCTGAGGTTTGGCACTATCAGAGCTCCAATTCAACTTCAAGCACCTAGAGGAAGAATGGTAGTAAATTCAGGACAGGACTCACCAACCCTGTGGCAGTGGATCAGCTAGCCACCCCTGCCCATTCCCTTCTTTCGTTCTTCCTCTTCCACTGCCTGGTCTCCTCTTCAGCTCTTTACAGCTCACACCCCAGTTGCCCCCTCCCCTGTTCTGGCTTTGGACACCACTTTTAGAGCACCCTGACAGCCTTCACCCTCCAGTGCCCTCGTGTCCAATCAGATTTGAGAGGGCCAACACTCCAGGCCCTCCCCTCTGGTTGGACATTCTCCACCAGTCGGCTTTAATGGAATGCTATCAATTCACCAGCCACAACATTTGGATCTTCTCTACCCCTTCAAGTGCTCAAGTTAAAAACTGCCTAATAAACACTCTCTGGCAGGAACAATCAAACTGAGTTGGAAGGGACTCCAACAACCAACTAGCCATACTCGCTGCCATGCAGAGTTTCAGTGCTAAAGCAACCCTGAGAAGTGTCTGCGTAATCCCTATTTAAACAAACAAACGAACAACAAAAAACCTCCAACGAAGAGGAATCCACCTCCTGAGGTGGTCTATTTCACTTTTGGAGATTTCATTCCTTGTGTTGCTATAATGTTGCAATTATTGTCCTCGTCCTGATAGTATACGTTGATGTTCCGCCCTTTGGTGAAAAGGGTGTTATATATATATATAAATATTGCTATTGGTGTTGTTACTGTAAAACAGATTTTCTTATCATGAAATTGCTCTTTATGTTTGATGAAATTTCCTTTCTTGTAACTTGCTACACAACGAGCCCTTTCATACTATACAGTTATAGCAAATGATATCACTTTAACTGCCATAGTTGCATGCAGTGGAATCCTAGGATTGACAGTTTCATGTAGCATTCTGAATTATCACCCATAGAGCTCTGGTGCCTCCAGAAAGTACAAATCCCAGAATTCCACAGGATGCAACAACGGCAATTAAAATGGAATCAAACTGCTATAACTGTATAGTATGAAAGTGTACAGTATTTCTATCTCTCAAATACAAACCTCCATTAAAAGTACTTTCTTCTCCCTGTGGCTGTTTAACCCAGTCAGTAACTTTTTTTTAACAACAGTTAATATAAACATATATACACAGAATACTACATTTTGCTATATCTCAGGGCTGTTTTTCTTCAGTGCTAATCAAAGATCATGGGGAACAATGCAGACTTTTACTCTGTTACTCTAGAGATATTAAGACCTGATTTTGTAAATGCTGGAGGGAAAGCAGAGATTTGTATTGTAGCATTACAGAAATGTCACCCAGGCAGAAGTGTGGTAGAAATCATGTCTGACTAATGAAAAGGAGAATCTGACCTCAGTCGGGTTGAGCCAGGAATCGGACGCATCAGGATTTTCTACAGATTTGATTGCACATATCAGTGTCCGAGTTATTGCCTCTTCTACACGGGCTTCATGATCTGCATTCTGTAACAAACAAATGATCCATTAGGCAATTGGAATTACACTGAAAGAAAAGCAGGTGGCAAAACAAAAAAGAGAGGAAGAAACAGAGAAGAGACCTCAAAAGGCAGGGACCCCAAAACTGTTTTTACACTGCAGTTGGGCGAGGGGGGTAACATTGGCAGGCAGATGGTTACTAATTTTGCTTACTTGCAAGTACTTTCAGGAACAGGGAAAATTACTTTTCCCTTCCATTATCATTCAAATAGGAACACTCTTAGAAGCACAATGTGTAAGAAGTTCCCTCCATTTGTTCAGTGCAGCTTACTCCCAGGCAAGTGTGCTCAGGATAGACTGTAGGCAGTTTTTATTGTTTCTGGGAGGGTTCCACAACATCTGTCTGAACATTTTTTACTACAGAAACGTTCAAATACACTTTTTAAAAAATAATGTTTGGAGAAGCCCAACTGTACAGGAGCCTGAGTGATTTTATTTTGCCTGATCATTTGGGAGGAGTGCAGCCTAATCTCAGACAGGGCTCATCCCCAACCCCCAACATCCCTAATCCAAAGTCCATGTCAAAAGGTGTACTGAAGAGGTTTTTGAGGACAATGTGTTCTGGATCACTGAATTTCATATAGTGGCACGTATTAACCTCTCCCTGCCCCCTTCAACTTTGAAAGACTATAATCTCTCAGAGTGGAAGGCAAGCCTTCAGAGACCCTGGGGACTTCAGAAAAACTCCGGTTCAGTATCACAAAGGAAGGAAAGTGAATTCAGCAGCATTTAATACAAATGCTGTGTGGGGATGTATCTCAGATGCACTCAAGTAGCTGTGTCTGTGCAGAGATGAGCAAAATCCAACACGGGTACTGCATAAATATTTGTACCATTTGACTGACTTTTAAAATAGAGCTGTGTCAAATTCTGTAAAAAAGGCAGATAATAACAAATTAAAACAAAGTACTGCTAAAATCTTATTAACTCCAAAGTTAGAAAATTAAACAATTCTACTAAAAGCACAAAGTCAAAACAGTTTAATATACTGCTTCTCAAGCTATCTGACGTGGGAGACTGGCAATATATTCATGGACATTTTTTTTTCTTTCCTGGAAACTCCTCAGGGATTGGCAGCCAATGACTCAGAGACCAGCAGTCCAGGGATGACCACTTTGAGTAGCACTGATTTAAGACACACTTAAAACATTGTAAAAGATCTTTTCTGATCTTGGGACCTAAGGAGGGTCAGCCCTGGTTAGTACTTGGATGGGAAACCACCAATGAATACCATGTGCTCTAGGCTATATCTCAGAGGAAGGAATTAGCAAAACCACTTCTGAGGATTCCTTGCCCAAGAAAACACTATGAAATTCATGGGGGTTGCCATAAGCCAGCAGGTAACTTGAAGGCACATGAACGCATGCGTGTACCACCACGCATACAGACGTGCGCACACACAAGAGACAAAAGCACAGGACACCTCATTAAAAGATCCTTCTGCCACCTGAGTTAAGAGTCAAAGGCCTACCTAAATAAAAAGGTCTTTGCTTGCTGATATGGTGCAAACAGAAATGGATTTAGGCCAAAGTATGCAGGACCACAGCCTCTCATATTATAAGAATGTGCAGTCCACAGCACCCTGGGGATTAACATCTCTTATAATCATAGCTAGGCTTTCATTGCATAATATGCCCATAAACGCCACATGATCAAGCAATCACATTTTACTAATTGGCAGACAATACACTACATTAGTGCCTTGTTAATTGAGGCTTGTGATCCTTAATTTATACCGCAGGGATAGCATCTAACATATAGGATCTTTAATTTGGGAAGATCAAAAAGGCATGTCCCAAATTGTGTCTCTAAATGATTTAAGCTCCGAAAACACAAAGGATATTGCTGTGAGGCAGCAAACGCCTTGGGAACTATTACAAATGCAAGACTAAATTATTTTAAATTCCAGGGAGCATACCGTCAGCTGACAGCATCACCAGCCTACTGATATATTATTGAAGCTTAAACAACAACTGAAGTGGGGGGGGGGGTAAATGTTGTCTTTAGCAAAGGATACCAGCACACAGCTTTTAAAAATGAAACAAGAATCCAGTAATTGATTCTTACATGTTACAAGCTGTCGTGTCTTTCTTGGATGCCTTTAGGGGATGAAATACAAAGACTAATTTAGGGTTTCATCTGAACAAGGTGCCTGAAAAGGCAGAGACTTCATACCAAACTGAGTTGCTTTAGATCTGGGGACTGTTCTAGGGACATGGAGACACCAATTTACAGGGCAAGGATACCTGGGTGACCACTGTGCTGGAAAGAGACTGACGAAGCATGGGTGGCTGGCTCACATTTTTGAAAAAGAAGCAAGCATGGAGGAAAAGTAAAAGCAAGCTTCAGTTACCGGAAGAGTCTAGGCCAGTCCTGCAGGGTCTTGGGCGGATTTGGGGATGCCATGAAAGGGTAACAACTGGTTAATTCCTTCATTTATTGCTGTAGTTTTGACCACTAAGGATGAAGAGAGATGTTTGCAAGATTTTCTGCTTCAGGTTACCAACATAACCTAGCTGATTTTTGATAGTGTGTGCCTTGATTTGAATGGACTGGAGGGATTTGGTGGATTCATTTGCTTCTCTGCTTCAGGCAGCAAACAGTCTTAGGCCAGCTCTGAACACAGCATCTTATGACTTCCTTGTTAAAATTCTGCATCAGAGATGGGAATCAGGCAGCCCTTCAGATGTTGTTAAATTGCAATTCCCAGCCACTCCAGCCAGCATAGCCAATAGTGAGCAATACTGGAGCTACAATCCAACATCTGTAAAGCTGCAAGATTCCCGTCCTAAGCTCTCCACAGATTCCCCTTTCCCCCTACTTAGCACTGCATTCTTCTTTCTGATCTATTTAGCAAATCTTGAATAAGCTCCTGGCATTTCTAATGAAGCCATGTTACACTTATAGCAAACACATCATCTCTGACTAATATAATTCAAAGTTAACATATGAGTGTTGCAGAGTTTATTTTGCTGAATATAGTTTATAGTTTATAGTTGCTGAATGTGGCTACCCTACTATGCAGACTTCAAGTCAAAAGTTTTATGTGGACTATCACTGCCAGCCCTGCTGTTCCAGCATTATAGCATATAACCTGAAGGCTTGGAAAACCTTCCATCAGAGAAGAACAGGCACTTTTTCTCCTGTCACAGTCCTATGGTAAGGACAGAAAGGACACATATGGCAGGGCCAGGGAATCTTCAGTGCTCCAGACATTTCAGTGTACACAATCCCACAATTACCTGACACTGTCCACACTACCCTGGGCAAATAAGCACTGCAGTGCTGTAAGAAGGTCCAAGGTTCCCCACACTGCCACACAGACTTCACAACTTACACTGGCCCTATGTCAGTCTCTCTTATCTATCAGTTCAGACTAAATCAATGAAGCAGGCACTGATAGGGTTGTCACAGAATCTCACCTAACAGGGCACTCAAAATTTAATAGCAGATTCTCATCAGGCAGAAAAGAAATGTGGAATCATGTTCAATAAATCCATACTTCCTTTGAGAAGCCACAGTTCTTCCTTCAAAGATTCTGATGCTTGACAAAAAGCCGGGATACCTCTCAGGATTGTTTTATTTTGTTTACAGTCATAATGGATCATGGGCCATGTAGTCTTAGGACCACCTTCAGTTAATGGACATAAACCTAGTGACTAAAAACCCCATGATACAAGCAGGTGAAATATAAATGCAGGAACATGTCCAAGGACTACAGCTGAGAAAGTCAGTGTGGTTGAAACTAGTATTGTCCTGGAAGAATGCATTTTTCCTCCTGGAGGTTTCTGATATCCTTCCTCCAAACCTTTTGATATTATCACAAGGCAGTTTCAGACGATGGAAAGATTTCAGTTCAACTACTAACATTTTAAAATGTGAACATTTTGGACACCTTGACTTCAGTCTATGAAAACTGTAAAGCACTTCAAAGTGTTCAACTCAGAAAGTTCATTCTCTCTGAAGGAGTCCATGAATAACATTAATCACTTATTTTTAGGTTGCAAGTTCTGGAGTGGTCTCAGGGTATTGAAAATAAATTAAAATGTTCTCCTCCTCTTGCAAGGTCTCAGAAAAATAATTAATTGCATTGGTAGGGCTACCAAACCTGGCACGATACACACCTATCATATCAATCTGATAGCTGCTGGCTACTGCTGGAAGCCAGAGAACTGCTTGAGTGAATAATGGAAATGTTCTTGATCTTAAGTTTTAGCACCCACATCACGCATTATTTTTTCAAGATAGATAACCTTACATCTAAAAAATATTGTTGCTGTCATCTCAAGGGATAATAGGGCATAATCAGCTGTCGCTGCCAAGATTAGATGTAGGCTCTCCTCAGGTTAAAACAATGCCCACATTCACCTTACTAGCTCAGATCTTCTATACTGTTTGTTAAGTTTTTAATCTCAGGGCAAAGGATATTAGCTATGATCAACACATTGGACTAGAGCAGGCAGTTGGTTTGATTATACTTGACTGCAATGGCATGGTAATGAAAAAAGGATGACTAAAGCACCTGTAATGCAGGGAGATACCACTTGCTGGTGAGACTGCAACACCATCAGCCCTAGGCCAGCATAACCAATGATGAGAGAGGATGGGTCCAACATCTGGAGAACCAAAGGTTGCCCACCCTACAACCAGGAGATCATACAACCTTCCCTACAAGCAAAGTGAAACAGCACTATTTCCAGCTAAAAACGACACGCTGAAAGTATCTTCATTTGGCTCTTCTTTATCCCGACTTCTCTGCAAATGAACTAAAGTATTTCCTTATCAAATGTGTTTTCCTCTGCTCTTGTGCCATTCTGGTTCAAAAGAACTGTTATAGGAAACATCAAGAAGTGGATGTAGATTTTCAAATATACAACTGCAGAAGTGCAGTTGAGAGAAGAGAACATGCGTAGAGGGCTTGATGCCTTATAGATGTTTTGGGCTACAATTCCCATAAGCCCAGGCAGCATAGCCAATAGCCAAGGATTATGGGAACTATAGTCCAGTATATATGGATGACATTGGTTTGCTTATGCTTCTTGCCCTAGAGTAATTTCTAGCCTTATAAAGTCTGAATAAAGCCCACTCTAACTGATCTCTCTAGAACAGAGAATATCAGTTCCTAAATATAAGTCCCCAGATGTTGTTAGACTACAACTCCCAGAATCCCTGAGCACTGGCCATCCTGACTAGGTCTTAGGATCTGAAGAACAACAAAATCTAGGGATACATATCTGAGACTCACTAATGGAGAGTCAAGGAGTGGGCAGCTAGGCCGGGCCAGGCACTAATTTTCTATTCCCAATTCTCCATGTGCTGTCCCATCATCTGAATGTGCCAAAATGCCTTGCTTTTCCACCATTTCTCCTCCACATGGATAGTGGAAGTGATGTTGTTATCACATCCTGTCACCATTTGGAAGGGGGAATGGAATGGAAAGAATATCTTTGGGAGGGGGTGGGAGTTCTGAAGGAGTATGAGGGTTGAATGAGTTTTGGTTTCTGTTTTGCATGTTTGCATGCATTGTGGGGCTTTGGGCACAATCTTTGGGAGATTTTTGTCTAAAAGTCTCACTGTAACTTAAAAAAAAACTTTAGGGGGTTTCAAGTGGCCTTTGGGGACTAGTGGGGAGCTTCAGAGACCATAAAAGTATGGTCCAGGGGCTGCAGGCGGTCACTTTCTCCATCCCTGATATACATGATCATGTGGAATAAGAGGGCAGGGTTTCACTTGCTGCCCCATACTGCAGTCCATTGGCTGGGGCAAGGAAGGTCTGAAGAAGGGACCCTGCTCTGTATGGAGGGGGGGGGTCCTCCCATGAACAAGAGTTCTATACGATTTAGGTGACATTATACACACTGTCTCCTGTGCTCATGGCATCTTAGAAAAGGATAGGTCCCTGCTTTGTGGGGCTTCTATCTATAATCCAATGCAGGGAAGACATAGGGGAGGCAAGCAGAAGCAGAAGAAAGATTATGGTGACAGTAGTTGTACACACTTAAGCCAGCATCTTGTCAGTGACTTACACAATGCCAAAGTGCAGCTTATGTACACAAAAATCCCATTCCTAGATAGGGCACATGTTGGAAGCAAAGAGGCATCAATGCTTGTATAAAGTGATTAGTGAGAGAGAGCTCTAGAGAGCATGCCTGACCTTTTGTTTCACCAGTTTCTTTCTTTGTTCTATATGCTCAAGCCTTTCTGCTTCCTTCCTGCCTGCAGAGGTCACTTCCTCCTTCTTCCAAAAGTCAGTTAGTCTTTTGCATCTCTTTGTCTGGGCAGGAAGCATCCATAAGGCTCTCACCTCAAGATGGCTTACATTCACCCATGAGAGCCAGCCTTAGGGGCTCTTCTACTGAAATTCAGGTAATCTTCTTTTGTCCATCTCCTTTCCTATCTCAAGATGGATTTCCTGAAACAATAAAGTGCATCTGCACTACATGGTTATAACTATTTGACACCATTTTAATTGCCGTGGCTTCAGCCTAACAGAAGCCTGGGATCTCTAGCTTGATAAAAGTGCTAGAATTCTCTGCTAGCAATCTCTAGTACATTTTCTTCCTTGAACATCAGCAATAAAAGAGCTCTTTAGCAGAGAATCGGCAGTAACTAACCTAAACTACAAATCCCAGGATTCCGCAGGATAGAGACATGGCAGCAGAAGTGTCATCAATGTGCTTGAACTGTGTAGTACAGCTATACTCTTTTTGTTAACACTGGGGTACAGAGATAGGCACATGCAAGATTATTATTATAAGCTACTCTAAGGTAATTTGTAATGTTGTGCAACCTCATTTATAAACATTCACAGGCACAGGACAGTTTTAACATCTATGCAGAGTTTGGAAAAATTACTCTTTTGGACCACATTTCTCAGGGTCCTCCAGTTATAGAGGTCATGCTGACTGGGCAAATCTGGGAGTAGAAAAAAAAATAACTTTCCAACATTTGGATGAACAGCAAGAATTACAGAGAAGTGGGAAGAAATTACCAATTCAATCCAAGAATTTATGCTAATAGTGATGGGGTCAATGGATTCTACATAATGCCACCAGTGCCGGGGAACAAACAAGACCTGAAAGGAGAGAGAGAGAAAAAAGGCATCGAAATTAAAACATTGCTGAAATCTACCCCTGAAAAATCTTTTTGCTCAATCATAGCATTTTGCTTAAGTTTAAAGAATATCTTATTGAAGGCTACATTTTCAAAAGCACTTTCTAAACTATCACCACTGATCTCCTCCTGCATGTGTAGCATCCAAAGAATCTGTTGTTGTTTCACAATCATGTCCTTTAATACTTCTGCAACTCAGTTTCATTCAAATGAATATGCAGAGTTGTTTGCACAAGAGAAAGCAGTACTGTATGTAATATTAAAACCTCAAATTAATTCAACAATCATTAAAAGCAGCTGTAATTAAACCAAATCATTAACCAAATGAAATAGAGGTTAACAAGAGATAATATTACAAAGCTAATGGGCAAATCCACAAGCCAGCAGGACATGATGGTATATATATGCTAAGAGTTCTTAAAGAACTGGACTGTGAAATAATTGCCCATCTAGCAAAAACAGGCAACCTGCCACTTTACAGCACGGAAGGGCTGTTCCGCACTACACTCTTGTAGTGCTATTATTCCACTTTCAACATCCTATGGAATTCTGAGGTTTGCAGATTGGGGGGGGGCACATTAGAATTCTCAGCCAGAGAGCTCTTTGGCCTCAGTAAACTGCAAACTCCAGAATTCCACAGGATGTTGAAAGTGGAATAATCGCACTATAACAGTGTAGTGTGGAAAGGCCCAAAGCTGGTGATCTTTTAGGTTTCTGGCCACAAAGTACTTTCAAACACGATCCTTCTATAGATCAGGCAATAGCTCTGCTCACCTGTCTCTCCTCCCTTACAACTTGACATCCATAGCCCTGTTTTGCCTATGACCACTGACCGACCACAGCTCAGACTTTGCACCACTTTACTTTGTCTCCACCTGTGTCTGCTCCCCAGCCCATGTCTCAATTCTCTTTGGTTTTCGTGTCTTTGTCACTGCTCTTCTTGCACCCCACCCCTATAGTACTCAGACAAACTGGCAAATTAAGTGTGTACTTCTTGGAACTAAGAGATTGCTTCTTTCTGCTAACAAACTACCTTAGCTTGCTTAGTATTACATTAAAGCCTTGTCATGTCATGGATTCTGACAGGAAGATAAGGAAGCCACCTCAAACCAGGTCAGACTATTTATCCATCATGTCCTGCATTGTTTGCTCTAACTGGCAGTGACTTTGCAGGATCCCCTTTGTCTCTCTACACTAGATCCTTTTTGAACTGGAACTCCCAGAGTAGGGCAGTCAGCATGGCCTACAACTCCAAAAATCCCCAAGTGAACAGTGCTGGTGTGTCCTACCTCCAAGCATCAAACTACTCCACTCCTGATTGTACATCATTTCACAAACAAACACACAACATACTATTAGCACAACTATTATGTTTATCTTCCAAAGTGTTTTTGAAGTATACAAACAGTTGCAGGCGCTCCATGGAGTACACAGGAATACACAGGAGCAAAATTAAGGCATGCTTTGATTGGACTGATCAATGTATAGACTGGTTTAACAGAGTGCTCAAAGCAGCTTTAAGAGATTAATGGTTGAAGGAAGAATGGTCAATGGACATAGACCCTATGGCACTATTTTGGTGCTTTGGAACATTTCCCTTTAAGAGTGGCTTTGTTTCCAAGGTCATATAGAAAGTCAGTCCAGAATTGCATTTAGGATGCTTGACTTCCTCTTGGTTTTTCTTAGCAGAATTATCTCCAGTCTTAAAAAAAAAAAATCCTCCACATTCTTGTTCTACCAATATTTACCACAGAGAGTGAACAACTACTGATAACCTCTCATCCAAAATCCTCTTATCTCAAACTGGATTATTAGCCCTGAACTCTTGCACACATAAGCAAGGGTTAGTTTTTTTTTTTTTTAAGCCCACCAGCTTCTAAAAAGTACAAGAAACATTTAGCAAAACAACCCCCACCCACACTACTGGAGCCTGCCCTGTTCTGCAAATATGTTCAGTGACTTTAATAATGCAGAAGTCATTTCCAGCCTAAAGATGGAAAGCTGACTCCAACTTAGTGTTTTCTTCTGTAGGATACTCCTGGAATTATTCCCACAGACGGATAAGACACATGGAAGACATTCCATCAGGTCTGAAAATCCACAGGGATTATTCAGGAAACATCCATGAGCAATACACAAAGTTCCTGCCAGATCCAGCTAATATAACTTCACTGGAAAAAAACCCACCTAAAACTCGATGTTACTAAATTCAATTTTAGGCAAGGAGGAACAACGCCTAAAAAGGCACAAATACATTCCACTCCTAGTAAGCTTTTCTAAATCCCATGCATTTCAACAGAGATGAGTGAATTATCATTGATTCTCCTGCACGCCTGCTTTAACAGTGCAATTCTACACATCTACTCAGTCAGAAGGAAGTTCCACCAAGCTCACTAAAACTTACTTTCATGCGTGTACAGAACTGCAGCCTAAATCTTTCTCACTACACACTTTCTGATCTCTCTCATCGAAGATGAATGGGATTTCAGCTTTGACTGGATCACACCCTAAGTTTTTATTTACACTGTAGCAGATAAAGCATAGCTTCCAATTGAAACTGAAGTTTTAAATTTTGTACTTATCAACGCTGTTTTGAGTGCAGCCAACTTTGAAAGTTTTAAAAGACAATTGGACAAATTAATGGAAGATGGGGTTATCAATGGCTACTAGTCATAACAGAGAAAGAGAGAGATTCCCTCAAGCAGAAGAGGCAGGATGCCTCTGTATATCAGGCAATGTATGTAGAAATAGCCATGTTGGCCACGAAGAAAAAAAATCCACGCAAAATCCAAACTCCACAAAACAGCAATACCATTATACTGACCAACCAAAATGCACAAAATGCATCATGCAACTTTTTGAAGTTTCATTGGCTTCTTCCTCAGGCAAAGGTGTTTTAAGTCATACAGGAGCAACTGTTCATCAGTTGCTGGGAACCAGGATCAGCTATTTCAGGACCTGTCCTGGTTGTGGGGCTTCTTACAGCATCTGGTTGGCTATAGTATGAACAGAATGCTGGGTCTTCGGTGTGATCCATCAAGGCTCTTTTCCTGCTCACTGTACAAACCTCGTTTATCCTAAGCAATTAATTATTTTAAAACAAACAACTACAAAAACTCTCTGTGCATCCTTTGAATGAGAATATGGGCACTTGTAAATCAGATCTGCATTTAACTGAATGTTTGGGGCCCTTTGTGTAAGTATGTTTTTTATCACATGGAAACAAGTTGATGATAGAGAACTTGGCATATTTTAAGAGGCAAAAACAGGACACAGAGACTGGTAGTACAAAGACATCTGTCAGAGTATTAAACAGGACCTGTTGTGTGGAAATCATATTACATTAAATTAGTCTTTTGCCAGATGTTTGTTGTCCGTAAGAATTCTGCTATTTTAATGATACCCCAAGGACAAGATTAAAAACATTAAGCATCTTTAAATCCCAAGGATTTCAATGAGTTTGAACAAAACACACGCTTAAGCAGTGAGACGTGTAGTAACGTCCTGCTGTGCATGTTTACTCAGAAGTACATCCCTCGTTGTTCAATGCAGTTTTGTTATTTCCTGTCAAGTAGGCTTTGACTTATGGCAACCTTATGAAAGAGAGACTTTCATGTGCCCTGGCACCATCAGCCCTGCCCAGGTCTTGCAAACTAAGGGCCATGGCTTTGATTGAATAAATTCATCTGTAATATGGTTTTCCCCTTTCCTACTGCCTTCCACTTTACCAAGCCTTTTCTAACAAGTCATGTTGTCTCATGATGTGTGCAAAGTACAACAATCTCACCTCTTGGTTTCTAGTGAGGGCCCAGGCTTGATCTACTCTTGGACCCATTTATTTGTCTTTTTGATAGCCCATGTTGTACGTAGCACTCTCTTCCAGTACCACATTTCAAATGAGTTGATGCTCTTCCTCTCTCTTCACTGTTCAGCTTTCACAGCTTTACACAGAAATCAGAAATACTACACCATGGATGATTCTGACTTTAGTATTTAATTATGGATCTTTAAACTTGAGGATTTATTTATGTGTTCAGGATTACAACCTTCAGCGATTGACTTGGAACATATCATGCACCAGAATTTCAGATGACCTCTGTGTGGATTGCAAGGCTGGCACATTTTATAAAAGACATGCTTCAAATGCCTACTCCTTGCCAGTTCCTATGCAACCTTCAATGACAACATGTGTTAGTAGGAACTAGTCATTCATGGTCAATGCAAAAGACAGGCTCCTGCACCTCCCTTTAATAATTGCACAGACAAGAGTATTTTAGCAGGTGCAGCTTGCCATATACTGCTGAACCTCCTCTCCAGCATGGTGTAGTGGTTTGAGCACTGGGCTATGATTCTGGAGAAGAGGATACAAATCCCTGCTCGGCCATGGAATCTACTGGATGACCCTGGGCAAGTCACACTCTCTCAGTCTAAGAGGAAAGGAAGGGCACCCCCCGCCCAAACAAATCTTGCCAAGAAAAACCAATGACACCTTATGATCACTATAAGTTGGAAACGACTTGAAAGCACACAAGATCCCTTTCCTCTTTTATTCTGGGCAATCCTAGTGGCCAAAGGAATAAGTAAGCTAATGTTGGAACAATTATACTAAAGGCTGTCCATGAGTGTATACACACACACACACACACAAGCACACACACATGCACACACATTGTATCTTTGGAATATTTTAATTCAAGGTGCACACATTGTGATATGGACACAACCACAGTCCCATCTGCACTGTGACGTACATGCAGATCTCCTCCTGCTCATGAAGCTTTCCTCTTCCTTTTTCGCTGAATGGAGATGACAGCTGTGTGAGTATGCACATTTTTCTGTGCACAGGGGCCAATGTTTCTACCACTGGACTGAACAAAGTAGCCTTCTGGAGCAAGGGAATTCCATGAACAATGTAGACCTCTGCCAATAATCTGCTAGCTTTGGATAATAATGCTGTCAATTATTTAGATGCAGTTGGTGCTCTTGCAACCTGGACAAGCAGCAGTCCCAAGAAGTGTGAGAGTAGCTAACAAGGACAAAGGAGGTCTACAGTGGAATGCTGCTGTGGAGGGATTCCAGCCACTCCACTCCATTCCCCTTCCTGTCCCACTTTTCCAACCCCCATACCTCCAGTCACTCAGTATTCTGTGCTGGGGTCACTGAGTGTGTTGCTGTTCTTCTATGCCTTCAAGTTGTTTCCGACTTATGGCAACGCTAAGGCAAACCCATCACGGGGTTTTCTGAGACTGAGAATGTGTGACTCACCCAAGGTCACTCAGTGGGCTTCCTTGGCTGAACAGGAAATCAAACCCTGGTCTCTAGGTCGCAGTCAACGTTCAAACCACTACACCACCCGCATGCTCAGCTCTAACTGGGCTGCTTAGGGGCTTCCATCACCTAGAGTTGGCCTCTCTCGCTCAGATACCTTAGACTTCAGATCTTCCTTTGTTTCCAAGCCTGTTATGTTGGGGTAGGGGCATTGTTTTGGTTCCATAAGCAATGACAATCTATGCCTGAACTTTGTTCAGAAGGGACTGATGGGGAAAAGAAGGAAAGCAAGCCTGCGTGCAAAAATGTGAGTTTATAAATCTAGAAAAATTAGGATAAGAGTATAGTCCCTTAAAACAGGAGCTTAGGAACATTTAAACTGCCTTACACTGAGTCAGATCATTGGTCCCATCTTGCCCACTAGTACCATCAATTCTGATTAGTAGCAAGGGCTCACCAGGGTTTCGGGCAGGATTCCTTCTTAGTCCTACCTGGAGATTCCTGGTTTTCCCTAATGGTCTTTCATCCAAGTACTCACCAAGTTCAATCCAGACTAACTTCCAACATCAGAAGAGATCTGGTGTGTTCAGAGTGGTAGAATGGTTTGTATATCATACTTTTGGACAATGTAACATTGTGGTCTACATGCTCCCAAAATGTAATTTGCAAATAATCCTAGGCAATGGGCTAAGTAAGTGTGGTTATTAATGTACAAGTATAAAAATAACAAAATAATATTTCTGGAACCATTGCAAGCCTACTCAACTAGTCTTTACCCAATTTACTGCTCTGCTGCTACAAGATTCTGAACATAATCCAAATACAATAAATATATAGCCAAGAGAACATCTGTGCATACAAGCATAATGTTGTTACAATCAGAATTTATATCAGTTGGTAATGTAAATTTATCAAAGAAGAAAAAGGCCAGCATTTCTGGGGGAATAAGTGAAAAGCTAACGGAACCCACCCAGAACCCTCTTTCCCCCGACACATATGCTAATATATTTAAATTGATAATAGCTCAAAGTTTGGAGGAATTACATTTCTTTTTGGACTACAACTTCATTAGCTATGCTGACTGGGAGATCTACGGAACTGTAGTTCAAAAGGTAATATTTCCAAGCTCTGAAAGAAGTGCTTTGCAACATTAGGAGAAGTGAAACATCCAGTGGATGAATGGGTTCCAGTAGGAACTTCCATTCAAGAAGGACAGATCAAGAACAGCCATGCTGGATCACATTAAAAGCTTACCTCTTCCACTGACCAGCTGAATGCCTATGGGAAGCCCACAAGTAGGACTACAGCCAGGATGGCACCCTTTTGCTCATGCTCCTCAGGAAGTGATACACAAAGATGTATTGCCTCTGATCTCACAGACTATTTAGCTAATAGCACTAATGGCCCAGAAAGAATTTGTTAATTTTCAGCATCTCCAAGTGAATATATATATATATATATATATGTATGTATGTATGTATGTATATGTATATATATATATATGAGATTAAGTTTCTAGAAGAATTTATTAGACATGGTATCAACTGTGTGGTTTCAAATTAAGACATTTAATTAAAAAAAAGTATAAGGAGCAGACCAAGAGATGGGAAATTTATCAAAATGGAGACAATTTTGCATGAGGAAGTGGCACATTCTGCAATCGTAATGAAATCTCCTCCCTCCTCCCAATTTTTATTCACAGAAAAGAAGCCTCTTAGAGAAAAGACTACCTGGAGACACCATCATGATCCTTACCCTCTTTGTTATCCCTAGCCAGGATGCTGCAATGCTTCCCAATCCATTCCCAGAGTCCATGACTAAAGTGTGTGTTCCATAACGAAAAAGCCAGAGAAGCCTATACACGAAGACCTCTATGTATGTAGTCTTCCTCACTAGCTAGAACACCATATAATCCAGCCCACTGACAGATCCATATATACGGCTGCTTAGGCTGAGATGTTCATGCTTAATGTTCAAATGTTGGGGCAGGGCAACAACATCACGAGTATGGATCTGCTACTGCCTTACAATGTATGGACTTCCTTCGTGCGCACAAAATCTGAGACTACTTTCCCAGAGTTGCAAAAAAGAATTGCAAAGAGAGCTGAACACATAAGGGCCCCACACAAATATGCACCTGAAAGCAAACAGGCAGAAGTACGGATGGCCGCCGCCTCCTCATTCACTCAGTTAAGTTAATGCTGTATGAAGAGAGCTACCATGTCACACAGAGGAACATTTTTCTTTCAAAAGTGTCAGATGCATTATGGGTAGTCCCTTCTTAATTCATAGCAGTGGCTCTTAGTTTCTGGTCCTTCAAATGTTTTCAACTTCAGCTCCCAACAGCAATGTCTGGGAGCTCATGTCCAAAACTTCTAGAACACCTGAGAACTGTTGCTTTATAATCCACCTCATGAACTGGCTCCTCCTTTTCCTCTTTGCCCTTTTTTTTAAAGTCTTATTTATTAAACTAATAAATAAAATAGACAACTGTCTTCTTTGAAATAGTATACACAGCAAAAATACCCTTCAGACCAGGAAGATCAAAATTAATAGCCAAATTAGATACAAACCCCTATTCTTAGAAATCGACTTCAAAGATTTCTTATTCTTGTTCCTTTAGTTGTAACCTATTTTCTAATAATGGATAAATTTATCCCACTGTTCTACAGAATCATTTTGTTCCAATATTACCTCCCCCAAAGTATTGTATCTTCATTATAAATTGAAATCTTTTACATTAACAGTTTATGCCAAATGTTCTAATATGGAAAGGCTACATGAATGAATGAAACTATGAATTATTCCTGGTCTATCACTCAGAAAATTTTGGGATCCTCCAGGTATGTTGCCCATGCTGGCTGGGAATGATGAGAGTTGTAGTCCAACACATCTGAAGGGCACCTGGCTAGGGAAGGTATAGACTTATTTCTTGTTAGAACTGGTCAGTATTATCAGGTTCATCACAGAAAATATTCACAGAATCTGAAACAGATCAATTCCATATTTGTTTGGATGACAGGGCTGGTCAAATGTTTTTCTTAAATATGAAATTAAACCAGGATGAGTAACTGTATCCTCCAGATGTTTTTGCCCTACAATTCCCAACCAGTACAAATCAGCATAGTTAATTGTGAGGGATTACAGGCCTTGCAGTCCAAAAACACCTGCAGGACCAAAAAGTGCTCACTTTTTAGTTAAATCTCTAGTGTTAGATAGGTCAAAATCACAGTCTTACATGTGATTTTAGACAATTAATCTCTGATGATGGTGATGATGATTGACATACCCTTTGTACGAGTTGGCAGTCCACAAAACCAAAGAACAAGAGTATGTGAGAGTACGCAACACTGAGGAAGTTTGATTGACCAAAATCCAGTGTTAGCTGTCCACCTCGAGTAGATAGTGGAGGATAATTTGCCTTTTTTAAAAAAAAATTGTAACCTAAAAATAGACACTTACAAATGAGGATTTCAATGTTTTGCTGCCATTTTGAACACAATTATACTCATAAAGCTACAGGCTCAAATCATCATTTCCAGGTACACGGGAGAGAATTAATCCTACAGTAACGTGGCCATCATCGACAATTACACAGATGTTTTAAAGAAGCAGTACAACATTTCAAACACAAAATTGGGCATGCAAGGTTTAGGAGGTCATATTAAAACATCCCCAAAACGTAACCTACCAAATGATTAGGCTAGCCTTTTAAAATTAATGAAATCACACCGAATTTACCTCATTTACTTCTCTGCAACCAGACCTCAAGACTAAAAGGGCATTTAAAAGTAATTAGAATATATACTCAAACAAAGAACTCCCAGTGCCTTTAACATAACAGAAAGTGGTGAAATGAGACATACTGGCCAGGAGATGGCATTAGGCACATTAGATTCCTTTTAATATTCAAAGCCAGTATTCAGCTAGCATACAGCTGCTGTCCTGAATAACAAAGCACACCTTTCTCCTGATTCTACTTTTTTACCCAGTTCTGCATTGTTGCAATATCCTAATCCAAGACATGCAGTTCCTGGCCAAGCAAGGGACAAGAAATTACTGAAAATGACCACAAAGTGAAGCTGGCTACAGATCCACAAATGTATTTGCAATATGTGCTCAATCTTAGAATTCAGTTAGAACAATGATTTTCAAAGAAAGGTCTTCCTTTGCTGCCTAATGGATCCTCCTCAAGTTGTTTCATCGCATCCTTTCTAACACCAAGCAGGCCTAAATAGAACTAGCAGGCATCATTCTTTTATAAAGGCAGGCCTGTTCTAAAAGGACTTGGCATTTGTTGCAAATAATTCCTTTGCTTTCTTCATTTAATACAGCCCTGCAGGGCTATAACATTTTGGAAGGCAGGTAGAAAAGTGCAGCCTGCATGATTGAATGCTCTGCCAGTCTGTCTGCATAGAAGTGTGCTCAACAGTGGTGTACTAAAGCCAGAGAGCTGAAGTGCCAGCTCTTTTCCACTAGCAGGGATGATAATTCGGATTGTGTCATTGCCAGATTTTCACAAGTAGGGTTACAGTTGAATATTAAGAAAACAAAAATAATGTCCACTGATTATTTATATAATTGAGTAATGTAGACACAGAAATCGTTAAAGATTTTCTATGACTTGGATCAATTATTAATCAAAATAGAAACTGTAATAAAGAAATCAGATTAAGACTTGGAAGCACAGCTACAAAGGAACTAGATGAGATTCTCAGGTGTAAAGATATATCATTAAATACCAAAGTCAGAATCACTCACGCCATAGTATTTCCTGTTTCTACATATGGTTGTGAAAGCTGGACAATGAAGAAAGATGACAGGAAGATATCCATTCATCTGAAACATGATGCTGGATAGACTGATAAAAAGACAAATGCCTGGGCCTTAGATCAGATCAGGCCAGAACTCTCACTAAAAGCTAAGATGACTAAACTGAGGCTGTTGTACTTTAGTCATATCATGAGATGATGTCATTGAATGGAAAAGATAACAGTGGAAGCCAGTGAGAAATGAGTAAGACCACACTACAAGCTGATTCAATCAAGGAAGCCACTGCCCTTCATGCTGTTTGGGGAGATGCAGTATCCCTCTCTTTTGTTTTCTCATGCAGTCTCAAGTCTTTCCAGCAAAGTCCAATATGCTCCTTTGTCAGTTCACCATTCTATGAATGTCAGTTGATTCTCACAAACGGAGTCTTGTGCTACGCTATTCCACTTCCAAGTAGTGTTTGTATAGACACTTCATAAACCAGCACAGCTAACAGCATTTTTGGACTCTCCTTGGGGATCTGGCTAAGGGAACAGTATGTAGACCATATGAACATCAAAATGTAGTCCAAATGGGCATTAGCCATGCAGTACTTCTGAGCATGCACTTTGCTTCAAGTCACTGTCAGCCAGTCAGCATGTGGGAGATAAAAATCTATATCAGTGTCTCCTTTGTTCAGTAGCACTTCAGAGCACTGCAAGAAGTGGCCTTCTGTTCTTAACAGGATTTGACTTCTAATTAGGTTAAGCTTAATTAAAAATAGTGATACAACCGCTTCATTACCATTCCTAATCACTGAAACAGACCGCCCGCATTAAATTCCCAACCTTAATGCAACACAGTGTCCTACTGTCATTTTTGTTTAAAACACACTCCCATCCACAAAAATCCCCCCCAAACTATTAAATCAGTTACAAAATGAGGAGTAAAGGACACTTTGCTACAGGAGAACAAACTGTGAAGTCAATTCACTTAATTTCTGGCACTGATAAGACAATTACCATGCAGCATGGAATATGCTACGCTAGACTATACTATTTATCCAAAGGTAGTAACTGGGATGTGCTTTATATTGTACTCCAAGACATGTCTACTCAGAAATTAATCCCACTGGCTTCAATAGGGTTTCCTTCCTGAAAGTGGGTATAGGACCACAGCCTGAGAGAAGTGTTGCTGTTGTATGTCTTCAAGTCATTTCTGATTTATGGAAACCCTAAGGCAAACCTATCATGAGGTTTACTGGGGCTGAGAGTGTGTGATACACCCAAGGTCTCCCAGTAGGTTTCTGCGGCTGAGCAGGGAAGTAAACCCTGGTCATAGTCCAATGCCCAAACCACTATAACAAAAACATGCACATTAACTGTCTTTCTGTCTCCACTAAAGCTCCAAGACTGTGAAATTTCAATGCATGAAAATTGGTGTGCATTGTTAAGGGGACCCTCAAGAGTTATCTTATCAAACTGGAATAACTAATAACTCATTAAAAACTGTCTTTTGCTTCCAATGCCACACTGAATCTAACACAAGTTGGCAGAAACCAGGCTCCTTAGAAGAAGGAGAAGGAAGCCACAGGTTTCATCCAAATACTTGCAACTGATTTCAAGTTTGGCTGGAACTAGGCTTCCAAATGAAGCAGCAAGGGAGGGAGAGAGAAGCAAAGGACACATAAGCAAATGAACCTGGAAAACTCACTTCCTGAAATCCCTCAGCATGGCTGGTGAAAGCAATCCAAACAGGTAATTTTTCTAAATTCCTGGTGTGTGTAAGGGTAGAGATTTCTTAGACCAGGGACTCTGATTCTGCGTGTGCCCAGAAGGGGGGGGGGGGGAGGAAGGAAGGAAGGCAGAATGAACCCAAATAAGAACAAAAAAAATCACCCTGCCCACTGCACACAAAAGTAGTCAGAAAACCAGAACAATCTATTGAAAAGGTGAACTTCCACTCCCAGAGGCTTCCAAAAGAAGCAGCTCATCTTTTTGTTTTGATCATAAAGGTGGGAGTGTGGAGTGTGAAGGCTGCAAAAGTAGCAACGGAGGGCATGTATGGACCCAGACCCAGATTTTGCCTACTGCTGGTCTTCTGTTTAATCCATTTCCACCTGACCAGGGAGGGCAGGACCCTCACTGACTCCAGCTGCAAGGCCTGCTCTTGCTGCAGAATGTGCCTTGAAATCATCAAGTGGTTAGTCCTGCAAGAGCCTAGATTTTGGCTGATTTCCACTTGGCCAAGGAACGTGCAATCCTGACTCCAGCAAGGAAGGTGGCTGCTGCGGCTGCTGCTGCTGCTGAAGGTACCCAGAAAACATGAAGTTGGGGGGGGGGTCATCTTAGGGTCTGTGAACAAGACAACATTTAGCATTGGAAAAAAAAATTACTACTTCTTACTGCCCTGGCTAGTCCGAGCTTTGGGGATATTAAAAGATATCCTTTTGATATCATAATTCGGCTTCACTTCTCTATTCCCCTCCCCGTGCTTGCGAGGCCACCGGACAAGCACGCCACCAAGCTCGGCCGTTAATCACTGTAATATTCCTAATACAATACAGGCAGGCCAGAAAATAGCTGACTCGCTGCTTTTGGAGACCTCCAGGAAAGTACTCTGATTAGGTATGCATGCAACCTACAAAAGAGCCTCTGCCCCGCGATGGCAGCTTGATGGGTAAACTATGCAATACCCAAGTACTCTGCGTTTGCATACTGGCTACTCTATTGCAAACTGCTACGATAACTCCATCATTCAGATTCTGACCTTTCGGAGGCTTTGTCTCCAACTCCAAATCTATTGTTTTCCCCCAAGTACGGCAAAGCCTGCAGTCACATTCTCCTTATAAAAACCCTTGATTCCGAGACCTTCCTCAGATCGCTCCCAAGTTTCATCCCCCCTTGCTGCCGCTTTGCTTGGCAAGCCTCCCCTCAGCTCCACGTGCTGAGCTACATCGCACCCCAGCCTCGCTCTCCATTTTTCCAGGCTTCAGGACAGGTGAAGTATCACCCAAACCAGCAACTCCTCTAAAAATCCCTCTATACCACTCCAACCTTTATTTCTTTAGTTTTCTTGTGTGAATGTGTCGCATACACTGTTTTGCTTGTGTTTAATAAAACATCATTTATTGTTTCAACTTCTGTGTGCTCCTTGACTTGATCCGACCCCGTAGACATAGGGTTCAAGATCTCACTACGTTACCCTGCCTCTCGTAACGCTAAGCAGTGCTCTGAGCTAATTTTCCCCACCTTTAGTTAAGCACATTTTGGTGTCCCTCCCGGGACCCCCAGTACACAGGGTAACATACTATTTGGTATTTCTTTTATTAATGCTATTAGTATTAACTATTAATGGATTATTTAATCTTGGTGTGTATTTATTACTGCAAGATATTTGTTATTCCTAATTATTTAAATCCTGGTTTGGAATTGTTATTGAATTATTAGAAAATACTGTTGTTTTAATCGTGCAAATTCCGCTTCTGGGAGAGGTTGTTTTGGGTTGTTCAGAGTTTTGGGATCTGGTGCCATCCATAAGAGGATGACACCCAGCTCTGCTACTCCTTTCCACCTTAATCCAAGCAATCTGTTTTGGTCGTAAACCAGTGCCTGTCATCAGGATCACACTGGATGAGGGCAAACAAATTAAAACTTAATCCAGACAAGGCAGAGATGCTCCTGGTCAGATGAAAGGCAGCTCTAGAATAGGGATTCAGCATGTGCTTCCCCTGATGATGCAGGTCTGCAGCTTGGGTAGACACCTGGATTTAACCCCTGGGCCTGGGAGCTCAGAGTTCAGCATTGGTCATGAGTTCATTTGAACCATTAAGGCTTGGATGCCAGCTGCACTTGTTCATTGAAACAGCAGATCTGGCCACAGTGGCACACACCTTAATTAACTCCTGTTTGGATTGCTATAATACACTCCATGTGGGGCTGCCTTTGGAGAGTGTTCACAAGTTTCAGCTGGTCCAAACTGCTGTAACCAGATTATTAACTGGGTCTGGCTACATGGAGCACACAATTCCCTTGCTGCAACAGCTCCACTTGCTGACAGCCCATGTCCAGGCACAATTCATAGTGCTGGTCATGACCTCTAAAGATCCAGGTTATCTGAAGGACTATATATTCTCCCATATGAACCTGCTTATGTTTTGAGATCTTCTGGGGAGGCCTCTCTGCCTGTCTCACCACCCTCATATCTGGTGGAAACACAAGTGAAGGCCATCTCAGTGGCTGCTCCCAAGCTCTGGAACTCCTTGCTAGATTGGCTAGACCAGCACTCTTTACTTTATTTCCAGAGGCAAGTAGAACCCTTTTTATTTTGGCAGACCTTGAGAAATAATTGTTTCAGAGGGATATGGGCTTTCTATAACATGCTGGATTCTTTATGTGTGTTTTCAATGTTTCACCCTAGTAGTTGATGTTAATCTTTTGATAGCTTAATAACTTTTTAATTTTTGTATACTGTGAATTTTTATCTGTGCTTGGTTTATAAGTGTAGTAAGCCACCTTGAGTCCAAAACTAGGGAAAAAGCTTATACGTATGTGTATGTCTCTGTATGTGTGTAAATATTTGTCACGGAGAAGTGGCATTCCAGAAATATGATGCCAATGATCCTGAGCACCAACACTGCTGGGAAGCCTGAGGTGCCCCAATCCTAGACTTTGGGGAACCTCAGTTCCTATACCTGTTTGATATTTGCATCACCTGCATCTCGTTGCCTTTAAAGGCAAAAGGACAAATGGCACAGAAGTGTCATGGGAGGCCACAAAACATCTTGGGCTGCAGGTTGTGCATTCCTGCATTGCATACAAAGAACCCAAGAGAACACAGCCTTCTCTTTTCTGTCAACAAACCAACTTCAAAAGCAGTGCTTATGAGTGGGAAATCTGCTGTGTGTCTTAATTTTCACTAACTCTTTCACGATCCCTCTACATGTTTTGCATAATACGAGAATGCAGAAGCCTGGGTTTTGGTAACTGAGAGCGCAAGACTAAATAACTGCCTAAGATCTGATGCATGGTAGGAATGGAGGATGATGGTTCAGTAAGAGAAGGACTGAAGGAGTACTGTTGCAAAAAAAAGGAGAAAGACCTGAGAGAAAGGAAAAAAAATGTGGAGTATGTGTATGTGAGGAGATAAACAGTCCTCTGGTGATCTCAGACAAACAAGTTTCCAACCAGGGCAAAGCTGGTAGAAGCTGAGTGAGTACCAGGGTGGAGAAAGAGGAAAAACTAGCACAAAAGAAAAAAGAGTCAGGGTGGTAAAGAAGTGGAGGGGAGACAGAGAGAGAGGTTGAGAGACAAAACCCTGGGGCAGGCTGGAAACAATGGGTTCTTAACTTAAGCAAAGCTGGGTAGTTTTATATATTTTGCAATATAAATTATATCTAGAACAAACAAGTGACTACTTTTAGTAAGCAGAAATTGCATTCGCGTTAATTTGGAAGGAAGCATGTTGGTGGAATGGAGAGTACTGAGATCGGATGTATGGCCAAATTGAGAGATCCTTCACTAGGCTGCTATTCAATTATTGCAGCCTCCTCCTCAGTAAAATATGATTAATCAACTTTCACACGACCTTGTTAAAAGTACTCTGAGAGCCTCCATCGAAAGACTAATGCATATTGTAAATACGAGTGATGTAGCTGCTGGGCAAGTGTTTCCATTACGGTAGTTATCCATCACCATGAAAGTGTTAAGTGAGAGCTCTTTGCTTACTCTGCACACTTATTCATTAAATACACATTCTTTAAGTCACTGGCTTCACAGCAGAGATGGACTATGCTACATTCCCCTTAAGCCTGCAAAACACAAGATTCAGCAATGCTTATATGTAAACATCAATGAAGATGGGGAATTTTTTCTATACGGTCCCTCAAACTGTACTGTTCTTGCTTGGAATGCAGGTTAAACAATATGAACCAGAAGTGTTTCACTAGTCAGAGAGCAGAATTAAACAAACACATTGGGGAATACATGAAAAGTCAAAATATAGACCTCACTGTTTCCCCCAGAACTTGGAAAAGGTATTCTGTGGGGCTGCAGCTCCCAGAATCCCTAATGCCACCATGGTCATGACAATGCTACCTCTGGATTCTGAGAGCTCCAGTCCTAGAAAATAACATTTTTCAAGTCTTGATTGCCCCATCATGAATGTCTTGATTTATTTATTTGTCATCCTCCCTCCCTGCATTTTATGTTCAATGAAAATGCCAAATGAAAATAAAATAAGATTTCAGAAACTACCTGGCCAGGGTCAAGAGTAATTACATGGGCCCGTGCTTTCTTGAACCGCAGGTAACTTCTCAAATCAGGATTGACTACATTGACTTTGCTGAACACACTGGACTCTTCATAGGGAATTCTGGTAGGATAGAGAAAGCTGGAATCTTCAGGCGGATACAGATACCACCTTTTCCTGAAAGCAAAAATGTTGGAATCCTATTGCCTTCTATTTATGTAAAACAACTGCAAACAAACAAAGCTATCGGTACAGCCAACCCACTTTCTGATTAAAAGTTACAAGGAGCTGGAAAACAAGCTGTTATTGCAGTAAAGAGTTAAATAACATTTTTTAGAGAAAGAGGATTCAGTGGGAAGAAAAACCCTTACACTCTTTATAAGTCATGATTGGATTTGTTCGGGTACTGCTGTGAAAGGAGACAAATTCATACAATGAACGACAGTGACTCAGTATTGCCTTTATGTCTGAGAAACCCACCGAGTATTGAATTTAATATTGGAGTCATTTTGAAGTCTTCTCACAATAAAATTTTCCAAACAGATCAACAGACTGGCACATCAAGAGACTGGCACATCATGGGGAAAGAAGGGTAGAATTCATTGTATAATTGTGGGAAATGTCCAGGCATGATTGCAATGTTTAAACATTTACCCTAGATTATCATATTTTATGTATTTAACATGTTCTTCTTGTTGTTGTATGCCTTCAAGTTGTTTCCTTCAAGTTGTTTCCAACTTATGGCGACCTTATTATGGTGTTTTACTGAGGCTGAGAGTGTGTGGTCCACCCAAGATCACCCAGTGGGCTTCCATGGCCAAGGGGGTATTCTGTAAACTTAAGGAGCTGCTGGCTGAAATTCTGTGGTCAAGAATAGTGAAAGGGAAAGGAGTTCAGGAGGCATGGGAGTTCCTTAAAAGGGAGATACTGAAGAGACAGTCTAAAACTGTGCCAATAAGGAGGAAAAATGGAAGGCATCTGATAAAACCAGAATGGTTGACTAAAGAACTCTCAGCTGAGCTAAGCATTAAGAGAAACGGTACAGGAAATGGAAGAGGGGGGAAACCAACAAAGAAGAATTTAAGCAAGTAGCCAGGAGATGTAGGGAGAAGGTCAGAAAGGCTAAAGCACAGAACGAACTTAGGCTGGCCAGAGACATTAAAAACAATAAAAACGGCTTTTTTAAATATGTCCGCAGCAAAAGGAAAAAGAAAGAGGCGATAGGGTCACTGCGCAGAGAAGATGGCGAATTACTAACAGGGGGAAGAGAAAAGGCAGAACTACTTAACACCTTCTTTGCCTCAGTTTTTTCCCAGAAGGATACAAGTGCTCAACCTGGCGGTTGGGGAGCAGGTGAGGAAGCAGGGGAAATGCGGCACATAATAGGTAGAGAGGTGGTACAGGAATACCTGGCCACACTGGATGAATTCAAGTCTCCAGGGCCAGATGGATTGCATCCTAGGATATTAAAAGAACTGGCAGAGGTCATTTCGGAACCGCTTGCTATAATCTTTGAGAAATCTTGGAAGACAGGAGAAGTTCCAGCAGACTGGAAGAAGGCAAATGTTGTCCCTATCTTCAAGAAGGGAAAAAAAGAGGACTCAAATAATTATCGCCCAGTCAGCCTGACGTCAGTACCCAGAAAGATCCTGGAGCAGATCATTAAGCAGTCAGTTTCTAATCACTTAGAAAGCAACGCGGTACTCACGAGAAGTCAACATGGATTTCTTAAAAATAAGTCATGCCAGACTAATCTTATCTCTTTCTATGATAGAGTTACTAGCTTGATAGGTGAAGGGAATGCTGTGGATGTAGCATATCTCGATTTCAGTAAGGCCTTTGACAAAGTTCCTCATGACATTCTTGCAAAGAAGCTAGTAAAATGTGGGCTGGACAGAGCTACTTTCAGGTGGATCTGTAACTGGTTGACTGACCGTTCCCAAAGGGTGCTCACCAATGGCTGCTTTTCATCCTGGAGAGAAGTGACTAACGGGGTGCCACGGGGTTCTGTCCTGGGCCCAGTGCTGTTCAATATTTTCATCAATGAGTTAGATGAAGGAATAGAGGGCATGCTCATCAAATTTGCAGATGACACCAAATTGGGAGAGGTTGCTAATACGCCAGAGGACGGGATCAAAATTCAAAATGACCTGGTCAAATTGGAGAGCTGGGCCAAGGCTAACAAAATGAAATTCAACAGAGAGAAGTGTAAGGTCCTACACTTAGGTAGAAAAAATGGAATGCAGAAATATAAGATGGGGGACACGTGGCTGGATGGCAGTACGTGTGAAAGGGATCTAGGAGTCCTAATAGACCACAAGCTGAACATGAGTCAGCAGTGTGATGCGGCAGCCAAGAAAGCCAATGCAATTCTCGGCTGCATCAATAGGAGTATGGTGTCTAGATCGAGGCAGGTACTGGTACCACTCTACTCTGCTTTGGTTAGACCTCATCTTGAATACTGTGTCCAGTTCTGGGCACCCCAATTCAAGAAGGACATGGTCAAGCTGGAGCAGGTCCAGAGGACGGCGACCAAAATGGTGAGGGGCCTGCAAGACATGCCCTATGAGGATAGAGTTAGAGAGCTAGGTATGTTCAGTCTGCAGAAGAGAAGGTTAAGAGGGGACATGATAGCCATGTTTAAATATTTGAAGGGATGCCATGTAGAGGAGGGAGAGGGCTTGTTTTCTGCTGCTCCAGAGACCAGGACAAGGAGCAATGGATTCAAGCTGCAGGAAAGGAGATTCCACCTGAACCTCAGGAAGAACTTCCTGACGGTCAGGGCTGTCCGGCAGTGGAATATGCTGCCTCGGAGTGTAGTGGAGTCTCCTTCCTTGGAGGTTTTTAAGCAGAGGCTGGATGGCCATCTGTCGGGAGTGCTTTGAGGGTGTTCCTGCATGGCAGGGGGTTGGACTGGATGGCCCGTGTGGTCTCTTCCAACTCTACATTTCTATGATTCTATGATTCTATGATTCTATGAACCCTGCTCTCTAGAGTTGACTTCCAATGCTCAAACACCACACTGGCTCTCATTTAACACATGCATTATATTTAGTTTTTATTTCACTGCATGCACTTCCTTTTGTGAGGCCCATGGGATGTTGCTTTACACTTAGTCATACCAAAGATTCATCTAGTCCAGTGCTGTTAACTCTGACTGGTAGCAGCTCCCCCGGGTTTCCAGCAGAAAATAGCTAAAACGAGTTGTTGCTCCTTTGAGAAGAAAATTAATGAAGAATTGCATCACTAGCACTGAACCCACACAGTTCACTGTCTTTTCTCTCTCTCAATAAGACAGAGAATTTATCCAGAGATTTTGGATTATGTTATGTATCTAGGGGTTATGTATCTAGCTCGTCAGAAAGAAAACAAACTAGAATGCTGGCTCCCTGCTGAGTTTACGTGTCACAAGGAACAAACTATGGGCCAAAGGCCAGCAGAATGTTTAGCTGCTCCTGCTACAAATGAGAGCAACAGGACAATGCTGTTCATCCTCTGTAAGCCAACATTCCTACACAGTCCTTGCTTATTCTGATATCCACCATCTGACATGGAAGCAAATGTCTTCTTATGCATGTTTAACTGGAAGGAGGTCTCTCTTTATTCAATAGGGTTTCACTCATGTAACTGGGCCCTAGATTGTATTGTTAGTGTAACAATAGTGGCAGATATCTTGAGACCTTGGCTTATAATCTTGTTACAAGCTATTTTAAAATGATGTGTGTTTACCCATAATGCTGAATTGTCAGATCACAGGGCAGGGCAAACAGGCACATAAAAAGTTTTATAAGGAGAAAAGTCTGAGTGGGAATAGTAAATGCAAAAGTAATTAAAATAACAGCCCATGCAGCAAATTCACAGAATTTAAGAATAGCCATATTAGCCAAGGACTGGCAGCCTCCCATTTTTATTGACAGCAATGGTCAGAAAAAACAGCTATCTCTGGAAGAAAATTAAGAGTCCTATACCCACTTATTTGGGAGCAAGTTTCATTGAAATGAATTAGGCATACAAATTAGCAAAGTTATTTGTCCATACTGGCTTCTAGTTCTATGCTGTCTCTTCTCCCTCAACACACATCATTTTGTTTTCACACCTCTTCACTTTGGAATCTCTTCTGCAATGTTGCAGTTCTGAGGGTTCATGTGAACCAAAGACTTTCTCTCATCACAACTAAACTGCTCTAAAAACCACAAGGGAACATAAAGAGCAGAGAACAGATACCTTGTAGTTAAGGTGGCCAAGTTTGCAGATGCCTTCAGTTTATTCAGGCTGTTGGAAACTGAAGCAAACTGTGAAAAGCTTCAAAAGGTTTTCTTCAGAGTGGATGAATGGGCAACAAAATGGCAAGCAGTCTTCAATTTACAAGAGTAAAGTCAAAGACACTGGAATGCTGAGGGCAGAACCAAAGCTTCACATGTAGACCAGGATGGGCTTCTGAACTACAGATTACTGATGAGGCAAGATATTTTGAGAGATGGTAGATAGCTGAATAAGAACAGCCACTCAATGTGCAGCAATAAAGAAGACAAACCCTCTGCTAAAGATTATTAGACAGCACATTCACAATACTTTGAATTTATTACAGACTTATTGTAGAATGCTGCAAAAAGCTCTAAGCTGCCTCCCTTCACAAAAGCATACAATCAAAGTGGATAAGTTGACTTTTAAAAAGTTATCAATTTCTTTACTTTGCTGTTTCCCAAAAATAGAATAGACACACTTGTCAGTTAATTTTTAAAATACTAGATGACAAGAAACCACTGGCTTGGTACAAAACGCATCTGCCTTCTGTCCACCATTCTGTTGCCCACCACCCACCACAGGACATGAGGCACTAGCAGAAGAGAGCAGCACAAGCCAGGTCTGGACAATAGGATAGTCTTACCTCGCCATTCAATAAAAAGCGAAGCCACAAAAGGAGTAACATTATCCCTTGTTACCAGTAAAAATTAATTAATTATAAAAAACTAGTTATTTCAAACTAATTATTTCCGAGCCTTGGGGAAAATGTACCAAAAAAACCCCTGAAGCAGTAAGGATTTGGAGCACCATTCCTGTAAGCAACTGCCAAACTATCAGGGAGTTTCATGTACTGCTGACTAGATGTAGGCCACCTGGTCTTAATCCACCTTAAGTGCTATCACATTCGATTTCCAGTACTTGGGAGGTTTAAGTTTAAGGTAAACAAAATGGAGATGTCTGAACTTCAGGGAGAAATAAATAAATAAATACAAACCACTTTAAAAGGTGGGGAGTAGAAAGAATAGCTTTGCTGGATTGGCACGCATTTTTCTAAATTGTAAATAGGCAGATGAACCTGCTGATCATGTGGTGGCCATTGAGAGCAGCTCATCTCCATGGCTGAGTAATCTGTCTCCACTTTAAAGAGAGACTGGATCAAGAATTTGCCTGCCACATAACCACATATGGAGACTCTGAGAATGACACACTCATGCCCGGCCTTGTGCTTGTGCTGCTGCTACTACTCCAACTACTTATTTCTTACCCATCACCCCTTGTGGATCAAGGCAGGGAACAACAACAAATAACATTCACTGCACTCAACAGCACTGAGAATCAGTCGTGGGTACTACAGAGGTGTCATGTCAATGTTTCTTCTTACCTTCCCTGTACTTGTAGCACTAAATTGCAGCCGTAGGTGTCCAAATGGCATGGCGTGTTTGCTCCTTCTGAGCCAATCCACAGAGTACTCTCCTTTCCATTGCGTCCCTCAAATCCAAAATCAGACCATACTATATCCTGTTGCAAACAGAGGGTTCAAACACAGTAATATTTTGAGTATCCAGTCATGTTCCATCTTCATCTCCTCTACATTTTCTCCTGAAAGCTCTGCCAAGACAACTGTGGGTTTTCATCTACAAATGCCACTGTCCCTAGCAAGAATAGCCAATGGGGGAAAGATTATGGATGTTGTGGTTCAAAAACATGTGGAGGATCACACCTGTCCACACCTACATTATACTGTTTTAGGGTGTAAGCGGCATTCAAAAAAAAAATCAAGTGAAGTATATTAGCACTTCAAAATTAATCTCTATAGAGCCAGTGGAGGTGATTAACTGTTTTTTTAGAAGAGAAAATAGGTTGTATATCTAGCATTTATATTCCATCTCACCCAACTGTCAATCACTCTTTGTAGTAGATCATTCAGAGACCTATTTGCCAAGTGGCAAGTTTCATCAATGTATCTGTAAGCATGAAGCAAGCTGTGAAGGGACCTATGAAGAACCATTTTATCACACGTCCTTAGTACTTGGCGGGACAATACAAATGACTAAACTGTCTCAGAATAAAAGAACTCTTTCCAAGCAGTTGATCATGTGCATGCATTCCCTATATCTATCATCCTGACTTATGATAAGTTGAAATGTATGCCACATCTATAGTAGCTACATAATAAAAGAGTTGCCTGCATTCTTCTGCTGCTCAGTGTATGACAGGTAAAGTAGCATAATGACTCATCCCACTATTCCTGTAATACTCGTGGTAATGGGTTATACCCAGAATCTCTTGGAACTTATTTTGAAAAAGAAAGAAAATTAATAAACAAAATGTCATCTCACTTTGATGAGTGATCAGCTCTAATCTCCGACACTGGGAGGCCACTGTTAATGCCATCTATTTCTAGTTGGCTGGTTGTTTTTTGATTTATTCTATTTTTTAAGAGAAATGAATACCACCTTCATCATCTTGTCCTTGACTTCTTTCTTGCAAAAATAAAAAGTGATTCATTTGTACTGATATACATAATACAACAACCCTGGTCAGATTCCTGAATTTACCCCAACTGGAATGTCCCCTGAATGTGCTTCGCTCAGAGACATCAATGGAAGGAAGAGGACAACTTTTACGGATTCCCACTGCAAGCCTCATGTCCCCCAAAATTTATTGTAGAAGGCAAGAAGAATGGGAAGTGGCTGAAGAAATAGCTGAACTTTCAAAAAGCAAGGGCAAATTCTACTGGATCTCAATCTCATTCCTGAATGGAAGGACTCCTTCCCATTTATAGGCATCTGGTTAGGATCCAAGCCAATGAAAGCAAATCTCAAAAATATACTATCCATAAAACAATTATGGATACTTTAATAAATTGAACAGGATTAATCTGTGAGTGTAGTCAAATAACCTTCAATACCATAAGGTATACAAGTATCAATACATTTTGATTCAAACCAAGTACAAGAGGACAGGTAGCCACTTGGCTGCAGACCAGTTTGACTGAGGAGAAAGTCATCCAATTATTTTCAAAGGCAAAATCCTTTCAATGAAATGGTTCCTTTGGCATTGGGTAGGAACCTGTTCCACTGACACTGGGTAAAGTCTGTGGTGAAAGTATGCAATTTTTGCCAAGGACATTAAAAGTATTGTGTGTGTGTGTGTGTGTGTGTGTGTGTATGTGTGTGTGTGTGTGTGTGTGTGGTTTTTTAAAAAAAATATCAATTGGAAAATAGTTTATAGAACCAATGCCAAACTAATGTCCAGATTAAGAGGACAGCAAAAGAAAAAGGGGAGTCCTGCCAAAGATTTTTTTAAACAAGGAAGAGAAGAAAGGCCTCAAATTTGTGCTAAAAAGGAAAGTTTATTGTAATATAATATGTTCAATTACTCTAAATTAATTAAGCTTCATCACTGGCAATCTTTTTTTCCTAAAATAAAAGTCTTAATTTTTTGAAAAAGCTTTTTTTCACAGAAGCAGCTTTTGTAGAGGGGGATATCCTAAAATCACAGAGTCACAGATTTGGAAGAGGTCTCACGGGTCGTGAAGTCCAACCCCCTGCTCAATGCAGGCTCTCCAGCTAGAGCAGGGCTTTCTAAACAGTGTTCTGCAAGACGGTAGTATGTCGCCTGAAGTGTGTAGGTGTGTCACCTACAATCTTGGAAAAGTACGTTATTATTTATAAACCATACATTTTTAAAAATATATGAAAGGGAGATATGTTGTGCCCCCATATTTTGCTATTACAATTTATGTATGTGTCTGTATCACTTATAAGAGGTTAGTTTTAACCTCCTGTTTGCTAGTAAAACTGAATTACTGTGTTGTGAAATGATACATGTCTAAAAAATGTATCATCAACATGAGAAGTTTGGAAAGCTCTGAGCTGGAGCATCCCCAGCCAATAGCTGTCCAGCCTCCTTTGAGAGACATCCAGAGAAGAAGAGCCTGCCATCTCTTTATACAGTTGATTCCACTGCCAACCCACTCTTACTGTCAAGAAATTCTTTCAGCGTTCAATCTAAATCTATCCTTCTGTAACTTAGAAGCATGAGGCCAAGCTGAACCCTTTGAGGCAGCAAAGACCAAGCTTGGACCCTCCTCTTTGTCGCAGCCCTTGAAGTATTTAAACAGTGTGATCATGTCACCCCTCAGTCTTTTCTTCATCAAGCTCAACATGCCCAGTTCCTTCAACCTATCCTCATGTGTTTGTTCTCCATATCTTTTATCAATTTCCCTGCCCTTCTCTGAACTTACTCCAGCTTGTCTATATCCTTCTTAAAATGAGATGCCAAGAACAGAATATATTACTCCAGATAAGGCTTGGCCAGTGAAGAATACATGCAGACTATCACCTCCCTTTATTTGGGAACTATGCTTCTAATAATGCAGACCAAGATAACACTAGCCTTCTTCACTGTAGTATAACACTGCTGGCTCATGTTCAACTTACGATCCACAATCATCATAGAATCATCGAGTTGGAAGAGATCCCAGGGGCCATCCAGTCCAACCCCCCTGCCATGCAGGAAGACCATCAAAGCATTCCCAACAGATGGCCATCTAGCCTCTGCTTAAAAACCTCCAAAGAAGGAGATTCCACCACACTCCAAGGCAGCATATTCCACTGCTGGACAGCTCTGACCATCAGGAAGTTCTTCCTGAGGTTCAGGTGGAATCTCCTTTCCTGCAGCTTGAATCCATTGCTCCTTGCCCTAGCCTCTGGAGCAGCGGAAAACAAGCCCTCTCCATCCTTGACATGACATCCCTTCAAATCCTGAAGTTCTTTTAACATGTAGTATTGCCAAGCCGAGTATCCCCATTCTATACTTGTGCATTTGGTTTTTGTGACCTAAATATAGAATTCTGCATCTGTCTCTGCAGAATTTTATTAATTTCAGCCCACCCTTCTAGTTCATCAAGGTCCTTTTGAAATCTGTTCCTCTTTTCCAATGTGCTAGCCACATCTTCCAGCTTTGTATCATCTGCAAATTTGATAAGGATTTCCCTTCACTCCATTATCTAATTCACTGATAAAAATCCTGTGAAGCATTTGCCCTAAGAGAGAACCCTGAGGCACTCCACTTGAGACCTCCAATTCTACACATTTGCATCCACTCACTTGCAGGTAGAAACAACTGGCCTGTACACAGCTGTCTAGATACAGATATGCAATAACTTCTGTTCAGGAGATTGGGATAGGGAAGAGGAAGCTGGCTATCTCTGCCCACCTCCACTGTTGTTCTCTATGTCTGAAAAACATAGTTTGAAGAAGACATCCACCCCATATATAGAGAGCCTCTCCACATAAACGGGAACCCTGGGCCATACGGACAGCCTCTATGCCCAGTGGAGACTGTTGTTCTCCGCACATAGAAACTAATGAGGTTGAAGAGGAAGGGCAAGTTTGCTCCTTCCCCCTATGTATCAGGGTATCCTGGCTTCTGGACATTTGAACAGGGTTACAGATTTGTGCAGTCACAACACTAATCTGAGAGCCAGTGAGGTATAATGGTTTATGTGCTGAACTAAGGAACTGGGATTTGAATTCTCACTCAGCCACGGAAACCTACTGGGTAACTTTGGACTAGTCATACTCTCTCAGCCTTTGAGAACAGTGAAAGCAATGGCAATTTATCTCCCCTGCATAAATCTTGCCAAGAAAACCCTATGATAGGATCACCATAAGTCATCCTCAGCTTGACAGCACGTAACAACAATGCTGGCCTGTTTCAACAGCTTTTCCAATGATGTCTGACACTGAACCAGCCCATTTGTCTACAACAGCACATTGGGCTGCTGACAGTGAGTCTTCCAAAATGACCTCAAGATCTCTCCTGAGCAGTTACTGCCAATTCAGACTCCATCAGTGGATACATGGTACAAGAGCCATCTGCTCCAACATAACCCTATTGCACTTAATTACTGAAACACATGTGCCATTCCACTCTTGAGCATCTAGCATTAACATGATTGCTCGGTATCTCTTTACAGTCTGTTTGGAATTTTTTCATCATGAATCATCTGATAACATCATGGCTACACTACTGCTCAACCCTCCCTCAATTATACATGATTTTAAGCAGCACCTGTCTCAGTATAAGCAGCACCTGTGTCAGTATAAATTGCAGGTGAACTCCTGTTGCATAAATTATCCATTTGTGTTGATATACTCTTCCTTCTCCAGGTTTTAAGACAGTTATCCAATCATAAGACGTCACATCCTCTTATCAAAGGGGAGTTCAGAAAGTAGAGATCTTCATAGAGTTTCATATCAGATCATCCACCAAGACTGACCTTCTCTTAGCCAAAGCATCCTTAACCTGTAAAGCAGGTGTTAGCTGCTGGTTGCTTTTGGCCAGACCTTTGTTCACCTCTCTGCTGGCCAGTTTTAGAGTGCTACATTAGAATTCCTGGTCTCTACTAACTTACACACAGAGTTCTAACCTTAAAGATAGGCTAAAATAACTTACGAATGAATGAATGAATGAAGATTTGGGTATGTCCCACTGTGCAGTTTGTGGGGTAATGCAGTTGCCTGTATCTGCTCCCCCCACTTCACATTATATGTCTGGTTCTGCTCAGTTTTTTTAAAAAATGAAAGAGAATCCTCAGGCCTGAAGGCTGTCTGCTCTATTTCATCTCATGCAGGTAAGTACTGGATCTAACTATACCTTCAACTCCTAGCCTGAAATCTAGAAAGGTGAAGCACAGTCGTTTTCCTCCAATTACTAGGGTAGTTTGTCATATGCATTTCAATTGTCCTTCTCATACCTACATAGATTGATACTTAATATTGAATTTGAAAAGTATATCATACTTCAGATAAGCCAGATATCCTCACACTTCTTGTTAACTATTGTCAGCTCTATTTGAATATACATTATTTCTCCATTTAAAATATTTTTAGGCCAACTTTCTGTAAATTATTAGTGTGGTATAGCTCCTGTCTGACCTTGGAAGCTAAGCAGGTTCAGCCCCGGTTAATATTTGGATGGGAGACTGCCGATCTTTTCAATTTCTTTGGTCCTGAGAAAAGAACACAACTGGGCCTGTGGAGAGAGCTTTCCATAAACAGACTGCTGAGACTGCATCAGCCCTCTCTCTGGTTATCATCCACCTAAATTTTGATGGCGGGAGAAAGAGAGGAAGAGCCCTAGAAAAAGTTCAATGAGGATTATGGAGCAGAACATAGTCCTTTAGATACAGATGTCCCCAAAGAGAAACTTTCCTCTCTGCAGCTCCGATCAAGCTGCATAGCCCTTTAAAAACCTGCTTCTGGTCCTTCTCCTTCTCCACCAGCTGCTACCTGGCCAGCTAAGGACGGATCACAGCCCAGTTTCTCAGCATCACAAATCCTCCTCCGATGATCTCCACACACCCAAGGGAGGAGAAGGGCAACAGAGAAGAAGTATAGGGCCATCATGCCAACACCCTCTCCCCAAACCTTTCTCTGACCTGGTTTGGACCCTGCATGCCCACTCTCTCTACTTTGGCCCCTTTCCTACAGACACACACATACATTTTGATATTTGCAATTTTTCCACTTTTGTGAGGGTCCTGTGCCCGTAACTCTAGTGAATGTGGAGGGCCAACTGTATTAGGAAAATGTGCACAATTATTTTTTTCAAATGTATAAAAGAATGGTCTCAATGTCTGGGATTAACCAACATTAAGACTGGAAATATTCCCAAAGTCTGGGATGGACAGAACTTAAACTTTTAGGGGGAAAAGAAAAACTGAAAATGACAATTTCATTCAGAGTTTTTGGCTTGCGCAGATGAGGAAGAAAAAGCCTATTTAAATATTTAAGCAACTCCTCACTGAATTCTCTGGAGAACCTATTAAATTTAGTAGGTTAACAGAAGGCAAAGAAGACAGCCATATTCTTTTTCCAAGAAAGGCAGAAGTATTTTAATCCATTCCTCTGTTGCCTACAAAATGTGTAATATGAAATCAGTAGAATATGTTAGAAGAAACCATAACCCTGAGTTATCAGAACCAACTCAGTGCCTGTTTTAAGGGAATTTCCTGAAGTGGCAGCTGTTGGTGTACTTCAGATTTACACAGGTTGGGCTTAAGTATTTGATTTAAATCTCTTATATTTTGCAAACCTAGACATTTTTAATTTTGCCCTGTGCTATTCTGGTTAGTACTATTAATCTAATGGACATTTGGTTCAATGCCACAACACCTAAAACAATGGCTGCAGTTTATCCCAAACAACAGTTGATCAATCACCAATTTGTTCAACAGGACAGTTAGGACAGTGGTGTAGTGTATGTTAATAAAAAAGGGTATATCCTCCCCACAACAACACATGCACATATGAGGCTGCCTCATATGAAACTGGACCAGAGTACTGGCCAGTCTTTTCCACGGCTGTCTGCTTGAGCTAGGGGTTGCTCTTTGGATCTTGGGTAAAAGTTTTCTCCAAGCAATGGGCTGAGATCTCAGTGAAGATGCAAGTAATTGAATCTGGAACCTTCTACACATAACTATGTGTTTTACTTCGGGATTCTGTAAGGGCCCGGGGTGTATATTTATCTTGTACATCAGAAGATATGTCCACCTCACAAATCCTTCTGGAGAAAAAAGCATAAAGTGCTATCCAAAGACTTGTATTGGCTCTCCAGGGGAAATATACACCAATGAGTACAGAATACATGTATCAAAAGACATTGCACAGGTGGTGGTGATGGTGATAATATAAGACCACCAATATATACTGTACCATATAACACATCTTCGCTTGGATCTAGTAAATAGATGTGGCTGAATGTAGCCACTTAATAACAAGAAACATTACTGGTGCCTGCTTTACTATGGAACTGTACCCTTCCTGAAGGTGTTGTACAGCAGGAAAGACAACTGTTCTCTGTGCCAGGAAATCTAGTGGTAAAATGACCTTCCAAATCAACAATGTTAATGATCCCTGCTCTACAGAATGGATTTTTCTAGGTTCAGGGATGAACTTTTTGCACACTAAAAAAACTTCGAATGTACCTTAACCCTCTATAAAGTATTTTAAATTCTCTGAAGGTAGCATCTCTTTTTCTGAGATTCAGTACTGAGGAATCATCAAAGTGAATGATAAGTTTCTAACTAAACGAAGTAATGGTGGGAGCTTACCTGATTTACAGAAAGAAATACAGAAGTGTAATACAAACATTTGTCAGAAACTTCAAGAAACCACAAAGGAAAAGTTGTTCATCCAGCTTTCCACGGCCATAAAATTTCAAATCCAATATAACTATTTTAGTGATAAAGTTAAAGGTAATAACCATCCCTATACTTTAATCTCACACCTAAGTAGTTTCTCTGTTCAGTTGCAACTTAAGAAGAAAGACAGCAAACATAATCAATATCATATTTTAAAAAGAGCTTATTTTTAAAATGGTTCAACCATGGTAAATACCCTCTGTGATTATGGACAAAATAGTATATACCCAATGAACTGAAAAAGAATTGGCAAGTTCTAAAATTGTGGCACAATGGGCTGCCTTTTTTCTTTTTTACAATAAAAAAAGATCCAAAGCTGAAAGCAATGCAGTTTATAAGTACCCCAACCATAACAGATGGTACATTACTTCTGAATTACATTTATTTTGCTTGCTGCTTACAATGGAGCTAATATACCCATATGTCACTTTAAGAGATCTCATTTCTATTTAAACTTCATGCATATATCTTGCCTCTGATTTATACCTCAAAATTCTGTAATGTAATATCAAGTGAACAAAAAATCTGGGAAGACGCAAGATACTGCTCGTACATTAAAATAATGGAATCATTACCTTAAGCCACACAACTGTAAATGATAAACAGTGCAATCTAAATTTCAAACAACTTCTAAATAGCCCTATTAATCATTGTGAGCAAAAAAAAAGGGGGGGGTAGCTACCCTTCATGTACCCTTCAAGTCACCTTAGTAAAATATCTAAATAAAATCTAAATGAAAATAGCAGATAAGCATGGGAAGTTATAAGAAAACTTATCAATAGACAGTCTCTAGCCTGGTAGAATAACACTGAGAAGTCTCTCTCAAAAACTTTTAAATGCTAATACACACTGCAACAAAACTAGTTTTTAGGCTGAGAATATCCTTCAGTGGTGATAGTTCTGTGTTTTAGCGCCACATGTACTATTACTGTGATCTGCCACTGATGACTACTTTTGGTCTGATTTAGCATGGTTTTTCTTACATACCACTACTATGTGATTAAGATGGCACCAGTATGGTCAAAACTTGAGAAAGCTACTTTTTTGGACTGCAGATCTAAGAATTCTGGAAGTTTTAGTTCAAAAATAACTTACCCAAGATTTAAGTAGGGAATCAACTTTTTCCCCTGCATGTAGCCTGCACCTCTTGTCACTATCATTCTCAGACACTAACATTAAGGGCTAGCCTTTGATATTTGGACCCAGAGGCATTTTTCATAGGGTCCTGAAGATACATATGACATAGGCATTTGTTGTTTATAGTTCAGTACAGTCATTTTCTCAAGGGTTCCCTCCTAGGCATTAGCCAAGCCTAGACCTTCTCAGCATGAATAAATGTCAATCACTGCTCATGTCTGAAAAAATTATTTGTATGACTTTAGGCCCACATATGCATTTTGGTTTTGAAAAGGACACTGCCTAAAACATGTCAGCCAACTCCCCAAATGACTGCAATATCACAATAGCCTATGAGCATGTGAAGGATCTGTTTTAGTTTTAAAAATCTGGCAAGATGTGACTGAGTGTGGGGAGGGGTAGTACCATGGCTTCTAGAAACTGCTTATCCCAACCTGGCATATGGTAGTGAGATCTGAACCACAGACTTCCCAGACAATGAAACACAAATTAAGATGAAGGAGACACAGGTTCAAACCCTACTCAGCCACAAAACCAACTGATTGGGCATTGTTAGTACTGTGTCCAGTTTAGGGGACTGCACTCTAAGTAGGGCATAGACAGGTTCAGAGGTGGGCAAACTAAATAGTTATTGTATGGAAAATTAGTATGAATAGCTGGAGTTAGAATTGAGTATCTTTATCCAGGAGAAGCCTGAAAGGGAACACAACACTTCAGAGCTTGTTTCCTGAGAGGGCAAAATTAGATCTAATGGGAGAAACTCCTCAAAGCTATGATCACACAATGGAACCAATGACTCAGCAGATCGCTCCTGGATGTCTTTTAGGAAGAATCTAGACAGCCAGGATGTTCTAGCTCAGGATTTCCTGCACTGGAAAGGAGGTTAGAGTAAACGGCCTATACGCTACCCTCTGGTTCTATGGTTCTAGGAAACTAAAATGGGGGCCAGACATTAAGAACTATGTACATTATACTTGCCTCCTTGGAAGAAAAGCAGGATATAAATATGATGAATGATTTTTTTTAAATAAAAAAATTACTACACTATTTTTTATTACACCAGAGACTTGCTGCATAATAGAAGGTTTTCTGAATGTTCCCATCATGCTGTGATGTGAGACAGGACAAGTGTAATAATGTACCTGGAAGCGCTCTGGTTTGTCTTCAAACAACCTAGCAATGTACTTATAGTCAGCGTATGTCCAGTATTTATACAAATCATAAGCCTTGAATGGTCCAGAAGAACAAGAAGGCTGTCTTTCACTCCAGGCAAGAAACTCTTCAAGTGTTGCTTCTACATAACTGCACTCTGTTTCAAACAGAGGAGCTAAAGCAATAGAAAAAGAGGCAACATTATAGGCACGCTGAACACAACACCAATAATAAAGAATAGATATAAAGCACAGCAGGTTAAAAGATAAAACAATAACTTTCTCTCTCAGCTCCAATTGCCAGTTAAACGCAATATAAACCACAAATGAAATTACAGCAGCTTGGGATGCCTCAGTTGAAAATGCTGCACATACGACAATGTTGGCATCTAACTGACAGTCCTTCTTTTACCCACATCTGCTCAATCAGAAGACTGTTGTGAGACAAAGAGAAGGTATGCCACAGCTGCTTAGGATTCCCTTTCTGAAAAGCAGGGGCAGGAAAAACTTCTCTTAACACAGAGAAATGCTGGGAAACTGTAGATGCATTTGCAGGAAGCATTAAGGTAGAATTCCTTGGAATCTTTCAGAATGAATGCATATACTCTTTTAAAAATACAAGTCTGCCCAATAATAAAACTGATCTGATTATTTATGAGTAAATATGCTCATGCATGCATGCTTAATTACTCCTGCTCAATTATCCCTGCAAGCAGAAGTGGTTAAATGAACCAAAAACTTACCAGGATGGGAAGAAAAAACCTTATAGATTGTTAACAGCGATTACAGTAAGTTACATCCTACTGTAATCTGTTTACCAAATTTATGAAATAATCAATTTTTCCATCCAAACATGGAGTACTCCCTTGTTCCTCTTACAGAATTTGGAGCCGGCTTTCAGATCAATGCCAGTTACAGGAGTGAAAACTCAAGGGCCAAGATGTACTGGCTTATTTCCATCTCCACTGGTGCACTTCTATATGCAAAACTGACAGAATTGGGAGTCTATTCCACCCTCCTTCCCACTGTAGCTTTCCATGGTGCCAAAAACCTTCTTGGGAGGCGAACTTCCCAACTCTCCAGTACAGGCTTAATGTACATGAGGGCAATACAAAGAAGTGGTAATTACTGATTCCAGTGGTAGCAGCAATATCCAATGGAAGTAAATCACTGGATCCTGGCCAAAGGCTAGGTTTAGGTGTAACACTAGTTTCCCTGCCCTTAAGCTGCTGGTTCAAACAGCTCAGGAAAGGAGAACCTATGGTCCTCCAGATATTTTGAAGTAAAACTCCAGCAATTCCCAGCTGGTCATGCTGGATGGGGCTTTGGAGAATTTCAAGCAAAAATATCTCAGGATCCCAAAGGTAACCCCACACCTCTCAGTTAGACACTCTCAGTTCCAGGGGAAGCCAAGTAGAAACTATTGAACAATGTGCATAAAGCAAGTTTGCAAAAAAATTCTATTTATTTTATGAAACATGACATATAAATCATGATAGCCCTGTTTGTATGAGTCTACTGCACTCAGACTTAACAGATGTAAGATCAGCAGTACAGACACATGATGCTTTTTAATATTCTGTCTCCCAAAGACCCCTGATTATGGACCCGGCTGCCTTCCTTGGAACATCTGCTTTGCCACAAATGGCTTTTGATACTTTCTCCATTTTCTGGGTGGACTTGTTGTTTGAGGGAAAACAAGCTTTTTTCCTCTATATTTTGGCTCTTTGGATCTGAGTCTCTGATAGAGTTCCCCCAAACTCTTTCCCACCTAAATACTTTCAAGCCTGCTTCATGAATCAACATAAAAGGAGAGAGAGGGGGGGGAAAAGAATGCAAGGGAATTCTACAGGATCAGATCCCAGCAGGGAAGCGCAGTACATCACCATGTGGATATGGCAATTGATCTATTTTGTGCACTGGATTTTTAAACATATGTTCTGGGGCTCAGTTTGGACTAGGAGAAGCAGACTCATCTTTCTGAGAAATATTTCCCCTTCCCTGAAATGTAGTCATCTGCAGAACGTATTGGTTAAGCTTGTAAATGGAGATGTTTAGGATGTCAGGATTTTAACAAGGTTGAGCTTGTATGCTGTCAAGCCTTTCACAATTTCAGCACTGGGGGATTTAAGCACATGCAGCCCATAGACAGACAGACAGACAGTCTTCAGCCATTTTGCCAAGAGGGGGACACATAAGACAGGTGAAAATGTTGGAGAACCGTTCATATATAAGAGCATATCTGGAAAGCAGCCTGAGTTAATTCCTTCCAGATAAACATCTTGAAATATCCTTGACTGGTTCTAAAAAAATTCAGTTACCTAGTGGCACAACGGAAGCAAGCAAAAATTCCCCTGAGAATGTTATACAAAATATAATACCTCAACTATTTTATATTGTAAAAAGGTTATTTAACTGCCAATTTAGGAAACCAGTTTATTTTTAGAGCTGAGTTCAAAAACACCTGACCAAATACATGCATTTACTGTCAGGTATTGAGCTCTATGAGTTAATGTTCACCACTCTGAAATGCATAGATTGACCTATAAACAGAGGTGGGGAAACTCTGACCATCCAGATGTTTTGGCTCCCAACTCATACCATTTTGGCCCAGTACAGCCAATAGTAAGGAACTGCAGGTGCTGTAATCTACATAGGACTTCCCTCACTTAAAATGAAATACTATCCTTTCTGAGGCCCGAGAGACAAACTATGGGTTAGAAGCTAGGAAGCCATTTTTCAACAAAACTGTCACACAATGTCTTGGCAAGCCCTGCATCTAATTTCCTATTTTAGAAAATTATTTTTTTTATAGCCACTCTAAATGTACTGGCTTTGTCTCTCTTCCCAAAGATTAAACCTCAGAGGAAAGCATATGAGGGTGTTTAGCAGAACAAAACCAAGAATAGCCTTTCCTGTTCAAATGCTACCAATGACAAGGGCCATTTCAGGGGCGTGGCAAATGTTTTTTTTGGAATTTATATTCAACAGAAAAGATGGTATAGACCCAAGGCACAAATGGAGTTTTTTTTTTCTCTTTTAACCCCTGGAGATAAATTTACCAAAAGGAAACAGCTGGCAGAAGGTTTATCCCCCTCACCAGTATACCATCTTAATCTTGAACAGGTTCCCACAAATATACTTTTTAGTCAAAAAGGAACTCTCGGCTAAATACTATGCATTCAATTCTATCTGCAGTTTAACCAGAGTTCCAGTGGAATTTTCCATTGCAAGAAGATCTGGGAAAGGAATTTTAACCAATTCCTCCTTTCCCTTGCAGTGCCTGGCACTACTTCCACCACTGTTCTGGAGGTTTGTACAACTTTGCAAGCAGCTTTCTAGATGCCACCAGGGTTTACGGAGAGGAAGAAGAATCACCAAAAACTGATTGATCCTTTTCTTCCAGCCAGAATGCCCCAGAGGCAAAAATTTACTCACAGGAAGTGAGATCCAGCTCAAAACGTTTGGATTTAAAAGATCTGGAAAAGTGAAGCAAATGTTAAGATACAAAAAGGTGTTGGACTAATCATTAGACAAGACTATCAATGAAAGCCCAATATAATATTATGACACAACATTATGAACTGGATCTCTATGTAAAAAAAAAATGGTTCTAGCAACATAGGTTATTTAATATTTGCAGGTGAGGACAACTGCCAACAGAAGGTGAGTGAGTATTAAAAACATCACAACATACTTTGAACATTGGAAAGCGTCACCACTATTATTACCATGTTTTTCTGTTATTTCTGTATTTTTAAATCCTGTTTCCCCCTAGTATGTTCCCCTAATATCTCCCCCTCTTTATCCCTTCTTCCTCCTCCTGGGGCCATCTATTTAATGGTTTTGTTTTGTTTTTTTAACTGTAAAGTTTGGTAAAGGAATGGTTGTAATTTTATAACTAATTTTTATAACTATTTTAGGCTTCTTTGAGCCATCCAATCTAACAATGGGATACAAAACTAAGAATAATAAAGAATAATAAAGTATATATTCAGTCTAGATAACAATGCATAATTATGTGCATGGAATGGGTTGAACTAAAGGAGTGGAATGAATTGCTATTTGTGTTGGTAATGGAAAGTAGCATGAGGACAGCATTGACAGAGATCTGCTCACTCCTCTCAGGCCATTTCCTTACTAGACTGTTATAGCACTATTATTCTACTTGCAACATCCTATAGAATCCTGGGGTTTGCAGTTTAGGGAAGGGCCAAGTGGTCTGGAAAGGTGCAAACCCCAGGATTCCACAGGATGTTGCAAGTGGAATAATACTGCAGTTTGCAAAATACAGTTTGCAAAACTGCAAATCCCAGGATTCCATAGGATGTTGCAAGTGGAATAATAGCACTATAATAGTCTAGTGCGGAAGTGGCCTCAGACTCACAATCTCAGTTCCCACTCACCCTGGTTTTAGGAAGAACATGAAGACATATCTCAATTTAGCCCTTAATTGTTGTCATTATTTCAACTGTTTTATTGTTTAATTTGCTCTTCATGATGTTTGTTATCAGTCCTTTTTAAATGGAAAATTGGGATAAAACTACAACAAACAGAAATAAATACAATCACATTTTGCATTATTTGAAATATTAGGGTTATAAAGGGAGCAAGTTAGGAAGGCCACTAACAAGCCTGCACTTGTGAGGGTTTTTTTTCTTTGTGGTTTTTTTTTTTAAATTACCACACAAAGAAGAAAAAAGGCTCGGGTGTTTTTCCTTGCATCATAGCACATACTTCCTCTGGCTAATCAGAGACCTTCATTTCTCATCAGAGCTCGTCCTTCGACTGAAAAACATAATATATGAAATTTCATCCTGGACCGAAACCATTGTTACTGGGGAAAGCAAATTGCAAGGAGCTGCATGAATGGCAATGACAGAACAATCATTTACCCTTCATTCCACTACTCATGTACAGCTACTTAAATATGGACGCCTTTCATTCTTGCAAGCGAGTCAGTGCTCTGAGGGCATCCATTCCTCATTGCTCTGACTGCATGGGAATTGCTGCCATCCGAATCTCATACATTTGTTCTAATTTCCTTCAGGCAAGAGAACAAACTCCTATCACTGTCATTTTCTATTTGCCCAGTTTCGATACGATTCTTTCTACCCACCTTGGTATTGGGTTTATTGACTAAGAATATGAGACAAAGTGGACAGTCAGCAATACAATATTTAAATGTAACTGGGTGCTGTACCAAGATCTCCAGGAACTACACTTGCCTCCAAAATAAGAAATTAATCAACTAAGCATGGCGGGGGGAAGGATTTTGTCCCTACTTATGTTTTGGGTTTCAATTCCCAGAAAACCCAGCTACCATGCCTTATAATAAAGGATTGTAGGATGTGTAGAGCAGCGGAAGATTTTTTCCCCCACCCAGCATCCTTTATTCCTTGCCTAAGAAAACTCCTATGAAATACACTGGGTAGTCATAAGTCGACAAGCAACTTGAAGGTACATGCATGCGTTTGCATACAGAAGTACTTTAGTAAGCTTTGGGCTGTGTATTGTTTTAAAACAATGGATTGTACATCTGATAGGATACAGGAATAGAATTAACCATACAGATAACATTTAATGTGAAAACAATGACTTACGGAATGCCCTATTCTTGTGCTCCATTTGCCCCAGAAAGGTATGTAAGATGGTGTAATAAACTTATGATGTCCCAAACATATAAGCCATCTCCCACTACACAATTATAGCTTACGCTTTAACTGTCTTGGCAACATCTTGTGAAATCCTGAGATTGGCAGTTTAGGGAAGGTCCTTCAGAATTCTCAGCCAGAGAGCTCCTCTGTTGCCTCTGACCAAGCTACAAACCCCAGGATGCTTCAGAATGCCCCCATTTTTGTTAAAGTGGAATCACAGTGCCACAACTGTGCTATGTAAACAGGCTCTATAAACCAGCATTGGGCCATGTGCGGCCCTGGGACTGCATGCAGCCCTCAAGACTGGTTTCTACATTTGATCATGCCAGACTTCCTCTTGTTGGCCACAAAAGAGCAAATTGCCTTTCCAGGAATGGCAATTCACTTTTTAAATGGGTTTCAGTCTCTCCATGGCTCAATGGTGTTTTTTTTTTTAAACTGTTTTTGAAAATCATAAGCAAATTTGTTGATATTTTTGGAAGTCTGTGGAGACCCTGTAGGGGGCAGCACCTGAAGGGGGCAAAAACCTGACCCCTGGATTTGCCAGAATTGCCTGCCCTTGACATAAGCTATGCAGAGGGGACATATATGAATCAGCCTTTAAATCGTTATGTCCACTTGCATCTATATACAGCATTTCAAATGCATTAACAACTAAGAAAGTCAATCTTGTTAAAATATGAGCCGTTAGGAGACAGAGTTACACAAAAAAGAGATGAATTGCTACCACATATGTGTGAAATATTTTTAAAAGAGCAGTATATTTACAGCCCTGCATGATCCCAAGATAAAGCAGGGCAAGTATTTGGAAACCAAGAAATATGCAGTCTTTCACCTTGGATATGTTATTTGCAAAATCCTGATATTTAATGGCATAGACAAAAGTCTGCATTGCTGATTTCATGTTCCTCAAAGCAGGGGCTTTGATTTAATTCATTTCTGATTCAGCAAGAAATACAAAATTATTCATTAGGTGCAAAGTGAATAATTAAAAGCTACCACCAGGACAGTCATCCAATGATAATGGAAGAAGTAAATCAGAAAAATGTCGTTATCTTGAAAATATCAGCCTATCAGGAAAAAAAAAGGACACAGAAGAAAGCAATCAAGAGGGCAGCTGCACATTACACACTGACAGGCAAACTATTTGTATAAATCATGTGTTCTTCTAGGGTCACTTTTTCTTGGTGATAAAAAGATATATTTAGTTACTTGAAGCGGAATTTCTCCAAAGACATCTTTGTCTTATTTTAGTATACAATAGTATTTAGTGCCTCAGGAAAAGCAGATTGCCCCTTAGACTGAACATTTCCAGTTAGGGATGGCATGACACACAAAGACTCTGACCTCAAGACAAACTTTTCCCAGAACTAAATCTATTCTTGTGGACCTAAGGTTCATGTTATCAGAACAGGGTTATCAAATCCACTAAATGACACTGGTTGCTTCCTTAACATCTATTTCACCCTTATCTGCAGTTCTTAAGAATTAGGTCTAAATGTGTAGGGAATCTGCAGCATTATTCTTCCATCCTCATTTACAACTCAGAACATCTAGATGTATGTATGCATGTATGTAATTTATACCCCACCTTTCTCCCATCATAGCATTCAAGGTGGCTTTAAGATTAGGCACCAACAAATTTATGAATGTGCATTGAGAAAGATTTCATCCAGTGATCAAATCCAAAGGTATCTTGGAGTAGATTGCTTTTGTTGTTGTGTACATTCAAGTTGTTTCCGACTTACGGCAATTCTAAGGCACTCCGATCATGTGGCTTCCTGGGGGTTGAGGCTGTGTGACTCAAACCCACCCACTGGGTTTCCATGGTGAAGCGAAGATTTGAACCCTGCTCTCCCGAGTTATAGTGCAAAACTCAAACCACTATTTCACACTGGCTCTCTATACTACTAGGAGAAGGCGAGGAAAGAAAACTCTGCTCACAGGATGTTATATCCCACCTTGTTCCTTCAGACCCCTTGTTTGCAGTTATTTGGTATATAATTTCCAAAAGGTACCCCACCAGAAGAAGAAGAAGAAGAAGAAGACGGAGGAGAGGAGGAGGGGGGGATTGACCTGTCATAGGAGTCCCTGGAAGTAAAATGTATTCGGCTTTTGCACAAACATTTCCTTTCACTCCTTTACAAGTGGTATATAGATAGAGAGATGTAGATGTAGATATACAGATATAAATATGTAACTACGTCACAGTATGTTTCTTGGATTATCTATCAGATATCACCTTCTGTAGTGATTGTGCACTACAAAATAAGACGCCTTGTGAATGCTCCTGAAAACATACTGTAGTATATTTAGGTATGTAAATGCCATATGATAACTGATCTGGAGGTCCAGTTGACTGATGGTCCTGGTTGAAGGAACCACACAGTACCCAAGGTGAAAGCAGCTTAATAGCTACCACTTATTTTCAGAGCATAATTCAAAACATTGTTTTTTTTATATTCAGAAATTGCCAGAATCCAAGAAACTTAACAGAATGCCTCCCTCATAACAATCCTCATGCATGTTTATATCTTACCATGAGCACCACTACCAATGGAAATCAGCATTGGAGTATCAAAGCATCTTTAGTGGCATTCAATTTGTGGAGTCTTTCCAGGAATGCTTTTCAGGCCCACTCTTTTCTATCATTCTAGAACTACAGTAGGACCCCTGTATCTGCAGGGGATTGGTTCCGGGCCCCTCTGCGGATACTGAAATCCGTGGGTAGTAGGGAATGCCCTGTCTCGCCGCCAGCCCCAGCCCGATCACAGTGGTGGGCAGGAAAAGAGTGGATCAGACCTGGGGTGGACAACGGGAGTTGGTGAGGGGGGGCAATGTGAGTTCGCGAGGGGCGCGATCCCTCGCTCCCCGGTCTTTTCCTGCCACTTGCCACTGGGATCAGGCTCGGGGTAGGTGATGGGAGTTGGCAAGGATGAGCAACGGGAGTTGGCGAGGAGTGCAATCCCACACTCCTCACTCTTTTCCCGCCACCCGCCCTGGGCCCAATTAGCCATGGTTGGCCCAATGGTGGCCAACTGCAGACAACTGAATCAGTGGATAATGAATCTGCAGATACAGGGATCTTACTGTAGTCTTTTTGCTTGTTTACCAATAATTTTCCCAGAAATTGCTAAGATCTAAATTTTTGGCATTTTGTTTGCTTTATGCTTAGTGATTGAATTATGCTTTACTTGCCAATTTTAATTATACTTTGGTTTTCACTTTCAGAACATAAAGAATGGCAGCAAGCCAACTTGGAAGTCTTGTCATGAACTGAGAGATTGCACACATCACTCAGTCTTCCCTTACCTGTGCCCATGTCCTTCTTTCCCATTCTGAAAAGTATTCTCTTCGTCCCAAGTAGATCAGCAAGATATGAAACATTCCAATGAAGTACTGGCCAATCAAAAGTCATGTTGCAGAAGACTGCAGGTTTCTGGAGAGACATCACAATTTCTTTGGCTTGCTCTGATGTAAAAGGCTTGATGTTATCACCTGCAACATGAAACAGATTGTAAAAGATAACCAGTTTAAATCAACATCTCTTGCGGTACCAAAAACAAGTGACTAAACTTTTCTGATCAAGCTGGATTCCTCCTCTGCATACTTTAAACATTTTGCTTCATCAAATTTTTGCTGCAGGTCTGAAATGTTCAATTTTTTGGTGCTAAATAAAAATTTAAAGTAGAACATTAACACCCAAGATAAAAATACCTTGGTAAATATTTATGATTCCCTAATGTGCAGCATAGTGCTAGTGATTTAGAATTAATCTAATATAAAGTATAAGTCTTCTAATTGATGGATGTACAGAGTCCATTTGTGATGAACATAAACTCTGTTGTAGAAATGGAGGAAAAAACATTCCTTTCCCAATGGAGACAAAAGTTTTTGCTGTTAACTGCCATCAAATTAACTTTGATTTATGGTGACCCATGAAAGAGAAATCTCCAAGCCACCCTATCATCAACACCCCTGCTACAGTCTTGCAGACTCAGGGTCATGACTTCCTTGATTGAGTCTATCCATCTGCAATGTGGTCCTCCTCTTTTTCTACTGCCTGTTACTGTACCAAGCACGATTGTCTTTTCTAGTGAGTTGTGCCTTCTCATGATATGTCCAAAGTACAGCAGTCTCAATCTTTAGTCATCCTGACTTCTAGGGAGAGTTCAGGCTTGATTAGCTCTAGGACCTATTCATCTTTTCAGCAGTCCACAATATCTGTAGAATTTTTCTGCAGCACCACATTTCAATGAGTTGATTTTCTTTCTATTACCTTTCTTCACTGTCCAGCTTTCACAACCATACACAGAAATTGGAAATTGGTAATATGATGGCACAGACAATCCTAACCTGAGCATTCAATGATATATCTTCACACTTCTTCTATTTATTTATTTAGCAGTACTGCTGACATTTTACAAGATAAAGAACAAGATAAAGCAGTTCTCTGCCCTCGGGCTTACAATCTAAAGACACAGCACACAAGTAACGGGGATGTCAGCGGGAGATGGAATTAAGTCCAACAGATCCTGCTTCTTCTTCTCTTCACACAAGGCCAGGGCAGCGGTAGTTGGGATGGAGAGAGGGCTTTTCATTTGCTTCTGGGTCTAGGCATGGTGGAACTATGCCTGCCTCTTTTCTCTCCTTCCAAGGCCAGGGCAGTGGCAATTGGGATGGATCTTGCCTAGTTCCTTCATAGCTGCTCTTCCAAGTCCTAGTCTTCTTCTGATTTCTTGAATGCAGTCTCTATTCTGATTAATGACCGAGCGAACATTTGGAAAATCGTGAACTATTTTAACATCTTCAATATCTGGTATAAAGTTATATAAATTGTTTATGGTCATTATTTTTATTTACTTAATATTCAGCTGTAAACCTCTCATTGCACTTTCTTCAACTTTCTTCAATAATCATTCCAAGTTTTTTTTTTATTTTCTGCTAGTAATATGCTGTTATCTGCCTATCTTAAATCACTGACATTCCTTCCTCCAATTTTCATGCCACCTTCCCCTAAGTCTAATCCTGCTTTACAGTGTAAACAGATAGGGTGATAAAATGCAGTCTTGCCTGACCTCCCTGCCAATTGGAAACCATTCAATTTCTCCTCATCTGTGCTGATGGTAGCCTCTTTTCATGAGTAGAGGTTACGTACCAGGGCAATGAATTGTTGTGGCACACCCATTTCTTTACAAGCAATCCACAGTTTCTCATGATCTACATAATCAAACTTTTTGCTATAATCTATGAAGCACAGGCTGAATTTTCTTCTGAAATTCTTTAGTGTGCTACAAAATCCAAAGTATAAAATAGTACAGAGTGCCAGAACATGCTGATGCAAACAAATTTAGCCAATTAAATATTCTTTGCAATGCAAGGAAGTGACGAGACAGCTTTTTTAAAAAAATTGCCTTCATTCTTTTCCTTAAAAGACAAGAAATGTGTTATGCCAAGGACTATGCTAATTCCAGATTTCAATTTAACCCTGAGATTTATATGCCCCACTGAAACTGTCAACCTGAAAAGCTGGCAGCCTTGGACAAACTCTGCAGGTTTACAATAAATGCTCCAAAGGGAGATATTAAGAGGAAGGAACTACTTTTTAAAACAAATGTAACAGTCCCACAAAATCAAAGCTAACAGATTGTACTTAGACACTGTAAACATCTCCACGTTGTTGATTCTTAATGGTAGTGATTTCTTTAGAAGAACTGTTTTTTTGAAAAAGACAAGGAAATTTGTTTTGTTTACCTCCCTCCCCTGGTTACTTTAAAAAGTTATTCCAATGACAATCCACCCTCCGAAGATTTGATCAAGGAACTAGGAAACTCTGACTAAACTAAAAGAAAGCAAGACAAATGAACAGGAAGCAAAATTTCAAGCAGCAGTAGATTACAACTTCCTTTTCTTGCTTTGCTTCTTCGTTTCTTTCTTTCCTTTTTTTTTTTTTACAATATCAGACCACTAAGACCTCTTTTAAAATACTCTTTTAAAACATCCAAAAAATTGTGGATTGAACATTATCCAACTGATACCAAGTGAAAACAAGCGGGGAGGAAGTTCCATAGCTGAGATGTTGCTATCAAGAAGGCCTGACAGCTACTCTTCTTACCGCGGACAATGGGGGGGGGGGGACGCACTCAGAGACAGGTTTCCATAAAAAATCCACAGCAATTAAGGTAAGCATGTGACTAGGCAGTCTTTCAAAAACTCTGGTCTTAGACCTGTCAGATCTTCAAAGGGCCTGAACCATATACCCAGAAACAATGAGCAGGCAGTAAAGGTCTTTAACTGCACAATCCTGTACGTACCTCCCGAGAAATAAGTATTAGTGAGTTCAGTGGGACTTTGGGTATACAGGATTGCAGCCTATGTTACTAGTCAAATGCAGTAATGCTGGGATACAGAATAATGGATCAATTACATCCTTCCCCAAATGCACTTCTCAACTGAACCATGCGTATCTCTTCATTACCACTCCCTGCCCCAGTCAGACACATAAGAATGCAAACTGCAAGGCACTGATTAATTTACTTACAACATTTATATATCATCCAGGAAGGTTGTCTTGAAAGGTTTATAATGAAGATGAAAAACCAGAAAAAATAACACGTAAACAAAATCTAAAACAGAATAAAACCAGCAACAGCACAAAATCAAAGTCAGCAAACCACAGCAGGATTGTTGAATTATCACTGTATCTAATATACAAAAGTCAAAGTTTGAGAGTTTGTCCGTGTCAGGTGGAGATCTGACCTCATATGATTGGCTGTCAGGTGCAAAGACCTCATATGAATGGCTGCCTGAGAAGATTCTATGGAATCCCAGGATTGGCAGTTTAGGGAAGGGCCTTTAGCATTCTCAGCCAGAGAGCTCTTAGGCCTGGTTGGTTGCTATGGAGAAGAGGCCTAGCAGCAAGGTGGAGGGCAGTGTATTCCCTCAGGAACCCAACCTCTGCATGTTAATAACTCTGAATATAGACTGGATTGGGGAATATAGGGAAAAGTTAGAGGTACTGGATAAGACAGTTTGGGGAATTAGAGACACAGGACCTCAACTCTTTCTAACAAGTATTACCTAGGAGAAAATGAAATCCTGGGCAATGCCAGATATTTACGCTAGTTATTTATAAAAACCTGCTGCTACTAGATCTATTATTATTCTTTCAGCATTCTATTAAGCTTTGGACTGTGAAAAGGCTATAGGACAAAGCCATGCAAGTGTCAATAGAATGAATAAAGTGATTTTCATTGGCATCCATTGAAATTAAACTCCATTAGGTAAGTTCATAAATCCCAACTGTTCTTTCCAAAAATTCCAAAATGAGACAAACTTATGTATTTCAATAGAGCAAGGGAAGACTCAGAAAGAGAGTCAGGGATCTCCACTGTATAGGACCAAATTTTAAGGCTTTTACTGGAGGTCTTCCTATCTGACCACTGGAAATCAATACAAACCAGAAAAGAGAGAAGGACAGATATGTGTATCTGTGTGTGAGACAGCAAAAGAGAGAGAGAGAGAAGTTATTGCCTTTTCAATAGCGGTTCTATATGTCAGTTTTTATTTTTACAATCTTCTTTCATGGGTAGCAGACCACTTGACAGCATGACATTTCAAAGACTGAGAAGGCACAGAGACTTAGCCCTTGGCCTTATCCTCCACTATGTTATATGTTAAAGGCATAAGGAGAGGAGGGGTGTCTCACAGGAACTGCATTCCCTGCCATATGTTGTCTCTTATCTTAGCAAAGGAAAAATCGGTTGGTTATCAAGCAATAGTCTGAACACAAAAAAGCAAGATCAGACAGAGAAGCATGTCCAGCTGTGAGCAACAACTGCAGACACAGCTGTAATGTATAGTCAAGCTGGCTTTCAGGAGTGATTAACTGGTTGCCATGGAGTGTATCTCTGTCATGGTGACCCCTGGCTAGAGAATAAGGGCAAACTTGATTTATTAAAATGTTGCGTGGTAGGTAACATTAGTAGAGAACAAGTTGTAAGGATGTGTATTTATAATATTCCTTCATCTTCATACCAGTATTTTAGATTCTAGGACAATTTCATTTATTACAGTTCTAACTTGCTCTCTGGCATACATTTATTTTACTGCAATAAATCTTGGAATTAGGCTTACATGACCTTGACACTGAGTTTTTAAAACAGAATTATTCCTCATTAATCAGCACACAGCTGTCCTTTTGTCCATACTTGGTTTGAAAAAAGTCAATAAACTCTCAAAATCCAGTAATTTTTAAGACACTTGATAGCAGCACAAATTAAATAAAAATTATATATCCAAGTCATTGTACATATCTAAAATAAATGAATACATTCCAAGGCCCAGCTAATTTCAAATTCACACTTGGCTAACCCATCTACTAATATATAAAAATCAAACTTTGTTTGTTTGTTTGTGTCAGGCAGGCGAAGACCCCATGTGATTGGCTGTGTGAGGTGAAGACCTCATATTACTGGCTGCCTGAGAAGATTCTATGGAATCCTGGGGTTTGCAGTTCAGGGAGGGGCCTTTAGAACTCTCAGCCAGAGAGCTGAGGCCAGTTGCTATGGAGACGAGGCCTAGCAGCAAGGAAGAGGGCACTGTATTTTCCTCAGGAACCCAACCTCTCTGTGTTAATAAATCTGAATACAGATTGGATCGGGGAATATGGGGAAAAGTTACAAGTACTGGACAAGATAGTTTGGGGCAAATGAAATCTCAGGCAACACCAGGTATATTCGCTAGTACTTATTAAAACTAATTAATACGCCACTAAAGCCATCTGCACATTTTGGGGTTCTCCAGAATTTATCACCAGGGTAGGTCATATAAAATGAAGAGGAAGAGAAAGAAACAGAAAAGTCCAAAATCAGGCCAGATGTTATGAACACAGAAGAGTAATGCAAATGAATTGGATAATTTCATTATTCAAAGCTTCTCTAATCATATATTACAACTAAAGATAAGAAATATTTTTGTAAAATTCATTTAAAAATACTTGGGGTCCATGTTTTCATTAATAAATTCTAACATGCAAGGTGCCCACTTTCTTCAGCATCTCAGAATTTTTCCAGGAAACTGACTTTCCATTTTGAGAATCACATTTCTGTTTTAAATCTTAACTCAAATGTTTATTTAAAAAAAACAAACTTTTGTACTATATATTCTCTTAGCTCCATTTTTTTAAACTTATACTGTAAGCCGCTCTGAATCCCACACTGGGAGAAAGGGAGGACCTAGCTTAGGTCCAGACTATCTGAAAACCCCATTTCCCCAAACAAACCTGCCTGAGCCTTGCAATCTTCAGGGGAGGGATTTATCTCCATCCTACTACCCTCCCAGGCTTGGCTGGTGAGAACATGGGAAACAACCATCTTGACTTCTCCTAGGCATTGGAATTCCCTCCTAGGGGAGGTTAAATCTACCCATTCTCTATAGTCTTTTTACCAGCAGCCAAAGACTTTCTTGTTTAAACAAGCCTTGAGCCTTGACTGATCAGCATGGAATGATGTGCAATTGGGTGTGCTGTTTTTTTTTTTAGTATGCAATACTTAACGTTTTATTTTAGTTTTTAAAATTTTAAAGGCAGTATTTTAATTGAATGTATCATTTAATATTCTTTAAAGCTTTGTACTTCATATTGTTTTAGATATTCTGTTTTAATTTATATTGTAAGCCATCTGGGAGAAAAACAGGATAGAAATCAAATCAAATACATTAAAAAAAAAGAAAAAAGAAAAGTCTACAATTTGTTCAAAACAGCAGAGTAAAATGAAACCCTGAATAGAAAGCAGACAACTATTCAAACTTTTCAGTTAATTGCTGACCACTGTATGGAACTGGAGAAAATAATGAATTTAGCACAGTAGGATTTCTGGACTGATTATAAATTGTGAAGAAGTTAAATGTACTGTTAATTATTTAGAATAATTTAGCAAATTAGAAAAATTCATTAGATGTCAGCAGTCGTCTTCTGCCAACATACCCTGCCGATTAAATATGGAATTTAACCGAGACGTCGTAGACTTCTTTTACAAACAAAGAACCAGCCCTGCTAAAATAACCCCCTATTTTTAGAGTAAGCCATATCCAGCTGTTTTTCTAATGAGCACACAATAATTCATCAGCGCAACACCTAGGGAGGAGGAAGTAGCAGAAAAATAAACCTTAAATGACTGTAATAGTAAAAGAGAGAGAGAGAGAGAGAGAGAGAGAGAGAGAGAGAGAGAGAGAGAGAGAGAGACTAACAAGGCAATCCTAATTCAAAGATGTGCTGGTTGTACAGGCTTAAGACTGGGCATAAATTATTTCTATTGGCAAAAATGTCCTTCTGTCAACTGATCTCAGAGAACTGCTGATAGAACTCATCTGCTAACTGAGATTGGCCAGCAAAAGAACCAGAAGAGGGACTGGGTTAGAGAAGCACTGAGTTATGCCACATCCAAACCTCCTCCAGCCCAGGGCCACAACTGCAGTTGTAGACCATAGCATGGATAGTCTTAAATAATTTCCAAATCCTCTAGCCTAGAAGGGGTTGGATTCAGCACAGCTTCAGCTAGCCTACCTTTATTTCAGCTGGCCTCTAATCATCTTGGGACAGTTATGATTATGATCTTTGAATGCTATCATCTGGTGAATGTGCCCCAAAAACTGCAGGAAGAATGGAGCTCCTCCTTCAAGACCCCTGACAATGTTTGATGTTATTCTAACCTCAAAGTAGTAGATCCAATATCTTGACCCCTTGTAGACACCACAGTAGCTATTCATGGTCAGGGTAGGACTACTGAAACAGGTGTGGTTCTCCTTCCCTTTAGTTTTAAAGGACTGATAGTTCCCTGACAATTTGTTGGCTAGTTATATTTAATTGGAGTTCCCTCAAGCCCACCCTCCTGGTCACTTAAGCTTCTTAATTGTTATTGTCCAACGAAGCAAACTAACAACTACACTGCCCTTAAGAATTGCTTAAGCCCTGGGATTCAAGAAATTTAGGATGAGAGAATCGATATATGGCTTTCTACTCTTTTAGGCTACTTTATTAAGATAATCAATGCAACATACACTGTATACAGTTATCCACTTCTCTTGGAGAAGATTACATAACATGGTCTAGGTACATTTTTATATATATAGAAATCATCTGTTAATTAATCTACACATTGCATTGCATACTGCTAACAGGTCTTTTTACAGAGAGGACCCTATACATCTCTATACGTTAGAGGGACTTATCTGGCATCTGTTATACACATAACAGGCCTTGCAATGATAAGGATGATAAGGAATCAACATCTTATACAACATTATAACATTTTAATTGGTTGATAAACTGACATTTCATGTCAAACAGGGATTTACAGATTGACTGAATGTTTGATTTAATCACATAACCCTATCAGTTGCTAAATTTCTGTCATCAGCTATTAAGATCAGAAAGAGAGAAGTATCAAAAATATGCCAGGATACTGGCAATGCACTTTAAGATCAACCCAATTCTATTGCACTAATGAGAGAGATTTGATGATCACCTATTTATATCTTACCTAATAATCTATATTATCTATGATTTTAATTTATTTCATGTACTTTTTTATACTATTTTATGCATTTATGTCCTATTTTTATGCATTTATATCCTGTCTATAGTCTATCTTATTTATATATTTGTATCCTATTTTAGTAGGTGTATTTTATCTATACCGTACCATTGGATGGTTTTGCTATGCTGAGTATAGATAGTAAAATAAAGTCTGACTTTGACTTAGTTGATTTTTATTGTCGATAGTTCACTAAATGTTCAGATAGAAGTATAAGACAATATTTTTACTTAGCACATCTTAACTCTATAAATCCCTAATTCTTTACCCAGCATACATAGATTGTTTCATGACTTGCTGCTAATAACTCATTTAGGCCTTAAGTTTGCAAAGAATAACATACAGTACTTAGCTCATACCACTGTGACCTCGGAGAAGGGCAAAAATGGGGATGTACTGGTGGGCAGGGAGGGAGAAGAACTCAAGCCATTGGATCCAATGTACCCTCAGTCCCACTCCTTACGTATGATGAGATACTTCCCAATCTATCCTATTTAATTCCCTCCTATTTTTTTTTACAATAGGAGGGGTTCTGGTTCAGTGTAAGTGAGGATCAGGCACCAACAAGGCAAAAGGGAGCTTCAAAGCGGATCTGCCACCCTGGAATGAATTTGGCAGGACTCTGGATACACTGGGGCCAGAGTGTGTCCTCCTTGTTCCCCCTTCTCAGATTGGGATTGCAGCATAGCAGTGCAATCCTATACTCAGAAAGACAGTCTAATGAATACAGTCAGGCTTATTCTTAGTTGAGTACATTTAGTTTTCCAGTATATCAGATAAGGCACTCCAAGCCAGAGTAGAGAATAATAAAAGCCCTGGCTAGATCTCTTTTCTGTAAATTCTACCCAAGTGGATGTTTTTCCCTCACTTCCCTTTTTAACTTTTGATGCCATCGATATCAGGAACATGTGTAATATATAATTAACTTAAAGACTATAGCTAATTTCTCAATTTCCAGTTTAATCTTGTCAACTAAAGCCAGAAAAATCCCAGATGCTTCAGGAATATACAGAAACATCAGGCATCATGGCCAATGGCAAAAGATTAAAATATCCGGAGGACCAAGCTTTCCCATTCCTGACATAAATCACGGCTTGCCTGCTTTGGAATGTAATAGCAAAGTACAGTTTGCTTCTAGACTGGAAAAGAGATATGGGAGCCAGGGGAATGGGAAAAACACTGAGCTCTGCAAACCACACATACTGGTTCCATTGATGGCACAACCATTTGAATGTACCCTAAGCAAGAAGGGAATTTTTAACGTGAACCAAGGAATCATAAGAGTTGCAAGAGACTGCAAGGTCTATGCAGTAATAAACAGCTAAAGCATTTTCAAGAGATGGATACTCAACCTCTATTTAAAGACCGCCAAAGGAGAGTCCATGACTCTCCAAGGCAATCTTCGCATGAATTAGCTTGATATGAATTTCCCAGAGATCCCAGTGGTTATCAAACTGATAGTATCCTTTGCCTCAACATCCCATTCTAGCTACCTTTGTTTCTCCATGGCTTTTGCCCCAGTGCAAGACTTGAGATCTCCAAATGCTCCTTGGTGTGGTAACATGAAGGATGAACACTGGCATAGTTACCTAAGTTGCTGAGAAATATTAAAGAGAAAATAACAGTGCAAATATGCTCAGGAGAAAGCACCACTGAACTCAATGGCATTCATTTCTGAGTAAGAAGACTGTGATCTTATTACTTTTCCTGCCAAGATAAAGCCTCTCTACTTTCTACACAGCATATATTCAACAGATACAGTTTTCCCAATCCAGTCAAGAAAAAGCTGTCCCTGATTCCTGCTTGTTAAATAGCACTCTGTGGGGGTAGAGACCACAAGTGTTATCAAAAAGCACAGTGTGTGTGTGTGGATTTTAAACACACTGGAAATGTTGCAAGAATGCAAGATCAGTTTTCATTAGAGATGGGATGAATCCAGAATTTTCCAAATCCAAATCCAGATCCAAGTCCCTGGAAGGTTCTGCAAATCCACGAATCTCGAATCTTTCGAATCCTTTTTTACAAAAAGATTTAAAAAGCAAGGCAAACAAAGCACTTCCACTGAAAAGTGTTTTGAACCAGAATTTGACATCTTTGTTTAATGAAAAACAAATTAAATAATAGTTTTCACTTTCAGGAAAACATACCCATATACTTCTTATTAAGAATTACATGTAGTTTGGAAGTAGCTCCAGATGTTGTAGGAGGCTCAAGGTGATGCCATCTCCTGGGTTGACTATTACCAAAAAAAAAAAAAAAGGGCAAGGATAATCTTGGGAAAGACACACTCTCTCAGCCTTAGCAAAAGCAAAGGCAAAGGCAAACCTCCCTCTGAAGAAATCTGGCCAGGACAATTGTCATCGTTTTGCCTCAGGATCTTGCTAGATTGAAAATGACATGAAGGCCCATTCTACACAGGCAGGAAAATGTGGATTATTAATCTCACATTTTCCTGCCTGTGTAAACAAGGCCACATACCACAGTACAGAGATAATCCAGGTCAAAACTAGATTTTCTTTGCATAGCTCCTCATGGCATCCTGAGGCTTGCAGTTTGATGATGCAGCAGCACACTTTGGCAGAGAAGTCTGTGACACCTTGTCCAACTACAAACCCCACAATTGTGTATGAAAGAGCTTTGCAAGGGAGCTCTGCAAAGGAATCTTCTTCAGCTGTCCTTGAAATCTCAAGAACACTGTACTTTCCAGTCAAGTCTCAAGTCCTACAACAAGGAAGACACTTTAAAAAAACAAAAAACAAAAACACCAGCCTCTAGCCCAGTCTCAATTCTCTACCCTGATGACCAGTCTCAAGTCCTAAAACAAGGAAGGCACTTAACAAAAAACAAACTGACACCAGCCTCTAGTCCAGTCCCAATCCCTACCCTCCAGTCTCAAGTCAAAAGGATGGGAAGAAGAGAATAATCACCTTGCAGAGGGAGGCAGCCACAGGGGCAGGCAACAGGAGTGAACTTGATCCGGGACTCTCGCACCGACTCAGGCCTCCAGGTGTGCAGGAAAGTGGCTCTCGGTGGCCCTGTGTGCCTGTACAGGCCTGATCTGGGGCTCTCACACCGGCTCAAGCCTCCGGGTGTGCAGGAAAGCAGCTCTCGCCGTCCCTGCATGCCTATGTGGGCCTGATTCGGGGCTCTTACGCCAGCTCAGGCTTCCAGGTGTGCAGGAAAGTGGCTTTCGCTGCCCCCACATGCTTGCACGGACCCGATCCAGGGTGCTCAGGCCCCAGGGCACGCAGGGATTCAAAAGATTCAATTCACCTGTTTTGGCCCAGGGATTCGGATTTGCGAATCTCACCTCCTTCTTAAGGATTCGCGGATTCAGTTGGCCCATCCCTAGTTTTCATCAATGTAAACCAATATCTCAGAGTAAATACTGAGAGCTTGCAGTCCTTTGAACAATTTATTCTGGGTGTTTAGAAGCCTTCTTTTTCAGCCTTTTAATTTCTTCCTTTAGCTCAAGGCAAATCTGATAAGATTTTATTAAAACATTTCACGAGCTGAATTTCTCCAGTTCTGTATACGGAAGCTCTGAAAAGGTAATATTTTATATTCATAAAATTTACACAGGGACCACATGTGTCATGTAATCATATAGAGTTTGTTGTTTCTCATACATTTTGGCACACCTAACCTTATGTATGATTGCAACCTTCATTTTTTCCCTGGATACAACATGCCCACTTCAAAGGCAAGCACAGTTAATTTAGCTTTCTCTGTGCATACTGCTCTATGGATGCTTTACTTTTTTGTCAATGTGTATGTTTCCAAAGCACTCTGTGACCACTTAGATTAGATACAGTAACTATGATCACTAAGGTAGGACAGGTAACTATGCACACTTATCTAAAAGTAAGCTCCAATGGCGTACTTCCAAGTATCAACAGTGAGCAAGTACAGAATCAAACTGCGGACGCATTTGGACATCACAATTAAGCCAGGCACCCTGACTTACCAAGGAGAAGCTAGCATGCTGTTTCTACTACTCATTCACTCCACTTTATGGTAGGAGAAGCAGTCCTTTCAGCATGCCTTGCAGATCTGGCAAGAGCAGGTTCTCTTGCTTGTTTCTCTTTCAACAAGCTGGAACAGGTATGTTGTAGAGCTAGCTTCTCTGGCTTGTTGCAAGCAACAGGATAACAACTCCTCAGAATTGAGACTGCTGATAGGTTTGGACTTCATGCTTAGCAAACCACAGATCAAAGACACACAGGCCATTTCTGCACTATACTGTTACAGTGATTTTATTCCACGTTCAACATCCTATGGAATCCTGGGGTTTGCAGTTTAAGGAGCGGCCTTTAGAATTCTCAGCCAGAGAGCTCTTTGGCCTCAGGAAACTACAAACTCCAGAGTTCCACAGGATGTTGAAAGTGGAATTATAGCACTGTAACAGTGTAGTGCAGAAATGGCCATGGTTTGTTTAGTCACTCCCACTGAAAGCAGAAGCACTGCAAGAGCCAGCAAGCTGCTTGCAAGATTGGGTCCTCGCAGGTCTGTAAGTATGCTGACAGTGATACTGATACAGAAGAGGTATTCCAATACAAAGTCTAAATACTCTCCCACTGGTATTATTGTGCTTTGAGAATGTACATCTATCATGCTGAAATGAACTTTTAACATACAATTCTTCAAAACTATGTTTGAGTGAACCTTTCAAGATCCACCTGCAGAGCTTGTAGATGTCAAATCATTCCATTCTCTCATGTTTATGCATACATGTTTTAGTTCTCTAGTAATGTTCATCTCTGTCCCTGCATTGCAAGGCAACATGGCAAGCTGAGATCCCCTTTCATTAATATTACAGTGTCAATGAGGGGAATGCTAAAATGCCACCCAACAAGAATAAGAGCGAAATTAGCATATTTAGAGATGTATTAGTCCCCTGAGTGAAATAATACTATCAGCTAGCTGCAAGATAAAGCTAATTTGGCTTCCAACGTTTTATCAACAGTATGCCATTCTGCACATTAGCTAATTTAGATGGCTCCATAGCCTGCAAATTCACACAGAAGACTACCTACACCTTGCTAAATTAACTAAGGAGGAAAGGTCACATCCCTTCAGATATATCTGTATGCATGCCATTGTGCTATAAGACAAAGTAATTTAAATATTATAATTGCAATCAGTTATTTCAATAATGATTTTAATTTATAGTAAATAGACATGAATAAGATTTAACATCTATCCTTAAAATATTAATTCTTCCTGAAGGGAGTTAAAGCCAAATTTTATTAAAGATAAAAAGGTGGTTTGATATAAATGACTGCACATGTATTGACTTAATCCATGGTAATATTTACATTCCTCCTTTACCTACTTTCTTATTTACTTAACATGACAAGAGGCACAGGAAGAACATAGTACAGTTAGCATCTTCCACAGTACAATGCAAAGAGATTAGCTGGAGATGAATACAGTAAGATTTGGTAAGACTATCAGAATGTGCATAGCACCAATAAACTCCACTAAACCCCAAATAGCCTAAAATATCTCTAGCTTCAAATTGAAGAACAATGCAGTTTAAATACACTTGAGACCAGGGGAAAGATACCATAATGCTAGGCAGCCACAAACTTAGAAATGCAGTAACTTCACAGCAAAACTTTATTTAGGAGTAGTTTTCATTCTGTGCAATGAGACTTATGTTTCACTAAATGTGTTTAGTATTGAAAGACAAAAATACTGCTTGGTACACGCAAGTTGTCTATTTCTAATGAGAACTACTTATAAAACAGTAAGATATTAGTGATATAATACAACGAAATGAATAGATCTTCTCATTTACTCGTAAACCCAACAACCACTATCAGAACAAAAAAGCACTGTAAAACCCTACAAGTATATGAAGGATGATACGAACAGTGGCCAATGGTACTAATGTTTTTATAAGAAGGTAGAAACTTTTAGTGAAGTACACATCCAATACTGGAATCATATATATTTGTCACTGATTCCTCTTCTCCTTCTTCCACTTCTTCAAATATTTATAACCTGCCTGTTATCTGAAGATGTCAGGGCAGTTTATAATAAAATCAACTTAAAGCAATAATTACAAAAGTTTAAAAGATTAAAAACAGACCATTAAACCAGTTACAACAATCTTGAATAATATAAAACCAGTGCAGCCTGGATAAAATCAGTTTACCCAAAGACGTTAATAAAAAGCCAGGTTTTAACTTGGTGCCAAAATGACTCTTAACACTGAAGCCAACCTGGACTCCAGAGAGAGGGAGTTCCACAGCCGAGGTGCCACCACAGAAAAGGCCCTCTCCTATGTCCTCCCATAAAGTACTTCCCCTACTAATGGGACACAGAGGAAGGTCCCTCCAATAGATCTCAATTCTCAGACAGGCATATAGAGAGAGCTGGCCCCTCTGGGCTGGATTCAGAATTCCTGTGACAGGAAGTTGCTCATAAGATGTTCCCACAGGAGGAAAAGGGGGTGAAAAAAATTTAACTATACTATACTTCCCCAACAATCTCTTATGTCTCTTACTAACTGCTTCAGAGAGGCAGGAATCCCTCCAGAACTAAACGGGAGGTGATACCAGCAAGGAAAAGGTTCATTTGTAGCATCACTACCTTCCTCTAGCCTCCACTGGATCTCAGTCCACTCTGCAAATGGAAGGACCCCTTTCTTTGGTGCCAGAGATATACTGGAGCAAACCCAACGGGCTTAGGTGTTCCCCAAAGGTATGGTCTGAAGGCAGTTGAGGACGCCACCTTGCCGAAACAGAACTAGGCTGGTTCTCAATGGGAAACTGCCTAGAAAGTCTTTGTATGTTGCCCTGAGTACCACAGAATATAAACATCTAACATATAAAAGTCAAAGTTTGTGCGTTTGTCTGTGTCAGGTTAAGACCTCATATGATTGGCTGTATCAGGTGAATGATACGATTGGCTGTGTGAAGTGAAGAGCTCATATGATTGGCTGCTTAAGAAGATCCTATGGAATCCTGGGGTTGGCAGTTTAGGGAGGGGCCCTTAGAATTCTCAGCCAGAGAGCTCTTGGGCCTCAGGCTGGTTGCTATGGAAATGAGGCCTAGCAGCAAGGAAGAGGGCAGTGTATTCCCTCAGGAACCCAATCTCTCTATGTTAATAACTCTGAATACAGATTGGATTGGGGAATATGTGGAAAAGTTATAGGTACTCAACAAGACAGTTTGGGGAATTAGAGACACGGGATCTCAAATCTTTCTAACAAGTACTACCTATGAGAAAATAAAATCCTGGGCAACACCAGGTATATATGCTAGTAAGAAATAACAGAAAAATTGGAGAGAGTCTCCTTGACCTTAGTGGATCTTCCCAATCAACACTTATGTGTGCAAGAGAGATAAAGAAGCAAAACAGAAAGGGCAAAGTACTTTGCAGGCAGTAGCTGGCCAGTTCTTCTAAGAATAATCAAAATTAACTTCAACTCATTTTTCACCTCATCTGCATTATCAAAGCCATCACTAGCACGCCTCTCTCTGCTGCAGGGCTACAAGGCTAGCAGCTTTCACCTGCCCTTACTATGATAATACAGCATGACATCATAATTAATGTGAAAGGACAAACTGATACTTCTACCTTCTTGGATTGCTGGAGTATATGCTATGCATGCAAAATGTCCTAAACTCAACATCCCTGACATCTCTAAACAGGGCCAAGGAAAATCCTGTCTGCAATTCAGGAAAGTTGCTGCTGGACAAACTAGATCAGGAACAGATAGACCAATGGCCTCCGTGTTTTGGATTACAAACGCTACCATGGCTAATGGTCAGGGATGATGGCTGTTATAGTTCAAACTGTTGGGAAGTACCAGCATGCTGAATATAGGAACATACAGTGGTGGATTGACTATAGGCCTGAGTATAAAGAAGGTTCTTACATATTGAGAATGGATTCACACAATATTTGACAATAACATTTGTCCATGGTCAACTAACAGAGACAGCCGTTAGCATGAGATGAGTTAATTGACCAACATGATCACACCATCTCTGAATAACAAACATTGTGTGGCTCAGACCAAAGGTCCAAGTGTAGTACCAGATCAGGCATTGGAGCAGCAGAGTGACAGCCAGAATGCCAAAAGTACTACAAGTTATCTGGCACAAAGCCAGGGTTTAAATACGCTTTTTCTGCATAACAGGAAAGGTGTTAATTGCTCTCTGGCAGAGCAGACAAGGGTGTCCGGAGAGTGGACAACGGGGTCTGGAACAGGCTAATGGCTTAGCATTAGGTGACAAAATGAGAATCATTATAGCTCCTTAATGGTAGGACTGGTGAAAGGAAAAAAGGAGAGTTTCAATGGACAAAGGGAGAAGGTCGAAGACAAGCAGTCATTCCGTGGAAGCAGTTTGAGAGGCTATTGTTTCTAAATGTCAAGTTGTTGGGGGACATTATCTCTGGAGTTCCCCTGGCTATGACCTAGCCATACTCTGAGGTCCCAATCTGACCTAGTTTTGCAACAGACAGGTGCAGCCAGTTCCTCTTTGCCAGTAAGCTTCTCAGGCATAGCAGGATAGTTTATATTTCATGACAACTAAATATTTTGCCAATTAAACCATATAGTGTACGGCCTGGTAATAGTACCTGAAGCAAGGGCATTCTGACATTTAGGCTTATTCTTAATCAGCCAGGTGGTCAGAACAATGGATGATGTAATATAAAGGATGAAGTTACTTTTGTGTTTAAGTCGTGTTTATGTTGTCAATGTGCGTTCAATGGAGAATGTTACATAAAACCTGCCACTGTGTATATTTACCAGATTTCCTGAAGAACACATCCAAATAAACAGCATCAGTGGATGGTTTTACATACTATCAAATCAAGCTATGTATTAGTTTCCAAATGGTATCAGATAGCATCCAATTATCAACAGTATTTTGCAGATTATTCCATTAATGTGTATATTTTCCATCTGGAAAAAGTATATGGCCAACATGTGCGGTCTCCACATTTTGCTATACACTGGCTAGAACTATACATCATTCTTTCTTCTAACATTTGCCCTAATCTCTGTTGCATGCATGTAATTGTTCTTTGTTATGTACATTTGCCCACACAACATCACTTACAATGAGTACATCCTGTCAATCAGAGAAGTCTCAGAAGTAGCAAAGAGCTTCTCTTTCACCTTGGGGACACATGTGGCTGCCAGGAAAAGTCCGCAGGCTCCTTTTCATACTACACAGAGCACGGTTGCTACACTTTAACTGCCATGGCAACATCTAATGGTATCCTGGGAATCATAGCTTAGGAAGGTTATTTAGAATCCTCAGCCAGAGAGCTCTTCTGGTGCCTCTGACCAGACTACAAACCCCATGATTCCACAGGATGTTGTTATGGTAGTTAATGTGGAATCACAGCACTATAACTGTGTAGTATTAAAAGGCCTATGAGAGAGCCAATGTGGCATAACGATTTGAATGCTGGACTATGACTTTGGAGACCCGGGTTCAAATCTATGCTCAATCATGGAAACTCATTGGGTGACCTTGGACAAGTCACACTTTTCAGCCTCAGAGGAAGGTCAAAGAGAACCCCGCTCTGAACAGAACTTGCAAAGAAATCCCCATTGATAGGTTCACCTTAGGGTCACAATAAGTCAGAAATGACTGGAAGGCACACAACAACAACAAAAGGCCCTCACTGACTAGACAGGCACAACACTGCACCGACACTGCCCTTTTTATGCTCTTCTGCTCTTCCATTTCAACATGCAAAGAAAGCTTTTTAGGCAAACAGTACAATCCTCAAATGCATTTATTCAGAAAAATCCCCTGGTCCCAGACTTTCTAAAAAAATCTCACTGAACTCAATGGGAATGACTTCAAAGCAAAATTTGGGAAAAAAAATTATTTTGGACCACAACCCTACTCTCTCAGCAGCATGTCCATTGCCATGCTTGATAGGCATTCACAGGACTGAACTTCAAGTCTCACTGACTTCGACAGGGCGTTTCCTAGTGAGGACGTTAGTACTCCCTGGGGCTTAAGAGGCTCACATTGTATTGCACAGTCAACAATTTTATGTCTGTCCATTTAAAACAGTATTTTTTAACCTTTTGAGAGTTATGAGAATCTGATGAAAGGTCATAGAATCCCTCCCCAGGAAAACGCACTTTTAAAACACAATGTTTAAAGTAACAGAAAGGAAATCAATTAAGGCAATCATTTTGTTTTTATATCTGGTTCACAGTCCAACCATGGGGCCCCTAAGGGTCTACCACCAACACAGATTATAAATGCCCGACACAAAAGTAGAAATCAAGACAAACATGTCTCTACAGCATACCCTTCAATATTTGACAGATGAAAACCAAAACTTATATGGCCAAGCAAAATCACGAGGTAACAGAAGTATTAAAGAGGAAAAAGAAACAACAGGCTGCAGCGGTATGCCTTTGCCTGAGCTTACTGGGAAGGGCCGGATTCTGTCACCTTCTCTCCCCCCTGTAAAGTTAATGGCATGCAAACTAATTTTGCAGTGGGAACTCAGTTTGCATCAACCGAAGTAAGCTGAGAATGTGAGGAAGTTCTGGAGGTGTGGCTAGCTGAAGTGTCACGGTAGCCTGGAAGCACATTACCAGCCAAACAGAATAGCACCTCAGGAGAGAAACCCAGCCCAGTAGCATATGGGAGAGGCTTGTGGCAGAGAGAAAAACTTATATAAAGCTAAGTACCTGTGAGTATTTGGATTCCTTCAGTGCAAGCCTAGCAAGCAGCTAGGGAGTACAGTCCCTGAGTCAGTAAGAGTGCGACTTGTTTTGGGAAGGTTAGTTCTCAGCGGAAGCCTAGTGAGAGGCAGAAGAGTAATTGAACCGGAGCAGGATACAGTGAGAGAGTGTGACCTAGATTGGGGATTAAGCTTTTCATAGGAGTTTAGCCAAAGGGCTGTTGTATGATAATTGTGCCTTTTACGAAAGTCTAAAAATATAACTGAACTGTTTCTGGGCAGAGTTACCCGTTATATTGTCTAAAAAGGGTGCTAAGGAAACATATCAACCCTGACCTGCATATGAACTCTAATTCACTACCTTATTCTTCTTGTTATCTTAATCTTACACTTTTATCTTTTTGTAAATACTGACTCGGCTTGATATCCTAACACGGAAAACACACTACCATAAAATCATTATGTGGTTCTAAATAAACATGGAAAATCCTCACCCTATTACACAAAGCTTGTGTTATGGAGCAGAGGGGAAGCACAGCTGTGTGGTAAAGATAGGGTGCATTATCAGATTGGGAACTACCCTATCAATCTGGGAGAGTTAAGAACCTTATCACAAAGGATGAAAGTGGGAGGAGGAGAACGAAACTGAGACCATTTCCACCCTACACTGCTATAGTGCTCTTATTCCATTTTCAACATCCTATGGAATCCTGGGGTTTGCCATTTAGGGAGGGGCCTTTAGAATTCTCAGACAGAGAGCAATTTGGCTTCAGTAAACTACAAACCCCAGAATTCCACAGGATGTTGAAAGTGGAGCAATAGCATCATAACAGTGTAGTGCGGAAAGGCCCTTAGTTGCCATGGCTGCATCCTGTGGAATCCTGAAGTTTGTAGTTTGGTTAGAAGTGCTAGAGCTCTCCAGAACACTGAAAGTGGAATAATAGCACTAGAACAGTGTAGCGCAGAAATGACGTTATGAAAGCAGCTGAAAAGGTGAGGCGACAGAGGATCAATCGAGATTATCCCTACCAAATCGCAATAGTTAGAGGGTACGGTACAGGGGCCTTGTAACATGTAAGGATATGGATACCGATAAATGCATACGAAACTGTTTTTAATCTGAGTCGCAACGATTATGGATCCGGAATGTTGGCACTGACTGGGGCACTCGAAGGGCCCTCCCTAAGCTGCAAACCCCCGGATTCCATAGGATGTTGAAAGTGCAATAATAGCACTATACGAGTCTCGGGCGGTGTTCCCTCCAGCCCTGTTTACATCCGAGACTGAACCAGGGACCTTCTAACGCAAAAGGTTCTGCTCCACCCGCGAGCTAGAGTCCTGACATTACTATGTGAAGGATCCTTCCTCCAGTCGCCCCCGGAGACGGACGTACCGGGGACCGGCGCATCCCGAGCCGCGGCTCCCGCAGCCATGTCTCCTCTTCCTTTCCGAAAGAGAAAGCGCGCCGCCCGTCGCTCCGCGGCTCGTGCTTTTGCCGTCACCGCCGCCCACACCTCCCCCCCTCCACCGAGATCACGTGAGAACCCCTGCGAGGGCGTTCACGTGGCTTTGTTTCCGTCTTTTCTTTCCCCGCGGGGCCGGCGCGGAAATCATCCGGGAGGGTCACCGGGGGACGCGGCGTTTCCAAAGGGTTCCTTGGGCCGCCGTTTGGGCAGAGAAATGGTGGGTTTAAACGCCGGCGGAGGCTGATCAGAAATCAGACGGTCAGAAATCGCCCTGTCCACGGATATGGAAATAGGGCGGAAAAGGGGTGTTGTGAAATCTAAAACTGGAAACTTGTCTTGCCGGAAGCATTAAACCGAAAGGACGGCGTGGCCGAAGGGGATGAATAAGAATAAGAAACCGGTCCTTGGCAATGTTTAATTTCCAAGTCACAAATCATCGACGCGTGAATGCTCCACCACAGAGCTAAATGTCCAGTTGGGCAAGAGTTGGTGCCAACTCTTGCCCAAAGCTCTTCCCTCGGTTTTCTCTGGGTTATTTTTAAACTTTTATTTAAAAAAAGAAACGTGTGCGTACGTGCGTTTAAGTAGTCTGTGGATTTAGGGCAATCCCATGAATTCCATAGGATTTTCTTAGGCAACAGATAGTCAGAGGCGGTCTTGCCAGTTTTCCTGCCTCCGAAATAGAGCCGACACCACCTGATGTTTGTTGGCGGTCTTCCACCCAAGTACTGACCGGAGCTGCTCCGCTGCCAAGATCAGACGCGGGCTGGTGGCTTTCACTGCATGAAGGAGCAGTTATGGTTTTGTATGCTGTCCGGAGTACGTAGATCAAAGGTGGGCGTACATATTTTTAGAAGATAATGAAAACATTACGATTAGGCCACCTTGCAAAGCTGTGAGAAGCCACCTTTTGTCAGCCGCTCCCCAGTATGAGCCGTTACCGTTGTCGGGGCGGCTCTTTAAACCCCGGGACCGAGTGGCGCTGATCTGCAGAGGCGCCCGGCCCGCCGCTCTCGCTGTCTTTAACTACCGGCCCTGCGGGCTGATGGGAGCTGCAGTCTAACAAGATCGCCTCGCTCTCCGTCAAAAACATTCCACGTGAAATAAGAGGAGAGACGGATAGAAAACCGTGGCCGTTTCCGCGCTAGAGTGTGATAGCGCTATTACTCCACGTTCAACGTCCTATGGAAACCTGGGGTTCGCAGTTTGGAGAGGGACCAAAACTGCAAACCCCAGGATTCCATAGGATGTTGAACGTGGGATAATAGCGCTGTAACAGGCTAGTGCAGAAGCGGACCGCGCTTTGGCTGCTTTTTGTTTTGTTTCCGCGTGGCTGGGCTGCCTCGGAGACCCGCCACCCTCTCCTTCCCTCATGGCCCGCTTTCGCTTCTTCTGGGCCAGCAGGAGCCGTCACGGGGCGCCTGGAGAAAGGAGGAAGCGTCTCCTCCGGCCCCAAGACAAAGCCCCGCGGCCGCTCCTGCTCTTTTCCTGCCTCTGCGCGCCCAGAAGAGAGCGGCGGCGGCGGCGGCGGCGGCTGAGGCTGAGGCCCGCTTGGGCGGAACGGCGCATGCGGCTGGGCCGGTCCTGCCGCCCGGGCTGCCTTGTTTTGCTTGCCGGGCGCTGCTGGGTTACGTTAGGACACCGGCCGGCGCGGCGGGTGGGACTCCTCTCTCGCCGCCTCCCCGACGATGGGCTCGGACTGGAGCAGCCCCGAAGAGCGGGAGCCCCTCTTGCAACAACAGCCGCCGCCGCCGCCGCCTCAGCAGTCGCTGCTTCTCCCTCCGCCGCCGCCGCCGCCGCCGCCGCCTCCCCCGGCTTTGCCTCAGCATGGGCAGCTCCGGCGGGCGCCGCCTGCGCGGGGCTCCGCTGAGGGCCACCGGCGGCCTCCGGCCGGGCCGCCCCCGCTGCCCCCTGGGCGCTTGACGCCGGTGCCGAGCCGGGTGTACGGTCGGCGGTGGCTGGTGCTGCTCCTCTTCTCGCTGCTGGGCTTCGCGCAAGGCCTGGTGTGGAACACCTGGGGCCCCATCCAGAACTCCGCCCGCCAGGCCTTCTCCTTCTCCAGCTTGGACATCACCCTGCTGGTCTTCTGGGGGCCCATCGGCTTCGTGCCCTGCTTCCTCTTCATGTGGCTCATGGACAAGAAGGGTAAGCAACCGGGGAAGGCGCCCCCCCCCCGCCAGCGGGGCTGGAGGATGCGCCACCAAACCTGCCCCTGAGCGGGGCCGGGTGAAATAAATAAGAGACGGGGCTCCTCCTGCTTTTACGGTTGTGTACCACAGTGAATTTCGCCGGGGGCCCTTTCACACCACACAGGTGCAGCGTTCTGATTCCCCTTTAGGGCCTTTCCACACAACATTGTTATAGTGCTATTATTCCGCTTTCAACATCCTGTGGAATCCTGGGGTTTGCAGTTTAGGCATTTCGAATTCTCAGCCGGAGAGCTCTTTGGTTTCAGTAAACGACAAGCCCCAGAATTCCACAGGGTGTTGAAAGTGGAATAATAGCACCATAATAGTGTAGTGCGGAAAGGCCCTTAGTTGCCATGGCTGCATCCTGCGGAATCTTGGAGTTTGTAGTTTGGTTCCAAGTGCTGGAGCTCCCCGGCTGAGAATTCTAAGTACCCTCCCTAAACTGGGAATCCAGGGTTTCCATAGGATGTTACCATGGAAGTTAAGTGGATTCACAGTGCTGTAATTAAGCAGTATGGAAGCCCCCTCAGGTTTATTGTCAAGCCTCCTGTTTGCTCTCTACCAGTAGGCAGAGACGTTTTTGTTCTGGCAGGCCTTTGGCTTTTAAATTACGATGGTAGAAGACTCTTTTTAATGGGGTGGGTTAGGTTTTATCTCTTTACTATCTGTTAATGTGGTTTTCAGCTAGTGTAATTTAGTGATTTTAATAGAACTACTTATGTAAAAAATTTTTGAGCATTTGTATCAAATAGATTTTAGTTGTAATTCACTTTTAACTTCATGTGAAACGTCTTGAGTTATTTAATATCCCGCCAGGAGAAAGGCAGGATATTAAATAAGTAATTTGCTGATATTTCCTCTGCAATACAACCATTAACAGGGACGACCCCTGTTCCTCATTTCACCTGACAATCTGACAGCCTGTCCTTGTAGTGTTGTGCACTGTGGCGTGTAGAAACATAACGTTTTCTATGAAGGAATGGGAGAGCCAGCGTGGTGTAGTGATTTGAGCATTGGACAATGACTCTGAAGAGCAGGATTCAAATCCCCGCTCGGCCGTGGAAACCCATTGGATGATCTTTGGCAAGTCACAGTCTCCCAGCTTCAGAAGAAAGTAAAAGCAAGCCCCCTTTGAATGCATCTTGCCAAGAAAACCTTGTCATAGGTTCTCCTTAGGGTCTCTGTAAGTCAGAAATGCAACATACAACAACAACATAAAGAAATAGAGAGAAAGATAACTTGCCAGTCTTTGCCAAAGTCATATGCACAACAACCCTGTAAGATGGCTAGGTGTGGGACTAGACTCTGTCTCTTCTTCCTGACTACACTTGTCATGGTTTACAAGGAAACCATTTATGGATTGCCTCAGCATATTATTACTATTAGATTTATTGAATAAAGAGTTAAGAAAATATCAGATGGACCTACTTCCTTATCCAATTTGTTTAATATTTAGTGGTTTTGGTGTATAAAATCCAGAAGCTTTATTACTGGGCTTTGGATGGCTTTATCAAATGTCTTTGTTGTTGTTATGTGCCTTCGAGTCAACTCTGACCTATGGCAACTCTAGCCTAGGCAGTTTTTGTCAGAATTTATTCAGAGAAGGCTTCCGATTCCTGTGCTCTGGGACAGAGAGTGTAGTTTGCCTATGGACACCTAAGGGGTTTCCATGACTGAGCAGGGATTCAAACCCTAGTTCACCAGAGTTCAAGTCCAACACTCAAACCACTACACTATACTGGGACACTTTAAAAAAATCCCAACATAGTTTCAGAATTGTTAAGGAATTGGTCTGACATAGGTCGTACTTTCCCAGCTGTATTTAAACTTCCATTTATAAGGTTGGTTGCGTCGCTATTAATTCAGGCTCCACACCACTTAAATATTTAGGAAATGTGCAGTTAAGGTGACATCATTCGTTCTTGGGAGGAAGTAGCTGTTGTCCTTCACATCAGTCTCCATCTTGTGTCCAAACAGGCAACCAGTAGTGGTGGTAGCTGCAAGTTGGGGCCACCTCTGTTTGCTCTGTGGGCACAGTGGCACTTGGGATTTGATGCGGTAAGCCTGTCCTTGCTGTTGCTGCTTCCAGAAGGGGAGGACAGCAGAAGTGGTTGGAGGAAGTACACTCTAATTCTCCAGTCAACCTGAAGGAGATGTTGAAGGAGTGAAGAGGGAAAGTGATTTCCTGACTTTTTCTTATTGCCTGTCATGCATCTGAGGCGCAGCCACCTCAGCTTGCTTGTCCACCATCACTGGGAGTCAGTGATGGACTAGATCTCCCTTATCGACTGGAGAATGTGGACAGGGAGGTGAAAGGAAGTGCCTCCTCTGCAGTGTTCTTCACTTGCTCAGTTGGGTTATAATTTTTGGCTGGCCTTGCTGACCAAGCCAAAAATTGCCATCACTAGCCCACTCTGCTTCCTAGATGAACCTCTCCCTTTCCCAGTAGCCTCTTCTAAGGGAGAACCTGCCAGACACCTAACTCCTTCGTGGCCTTTTCTGAGGGAAGGCAAGTGGAGGAGGCAGCAGCCTGAGCATTACATCTGGAAGGTACAGTGGCAATGCAGTAACAGTTGTTGTTCTGCCCTAAACTGAAGAAGAAGGGCTGAGGATGACTGTATGGTGTATGGGCTATATGGACACCAGAATGGTGTCCACTTGCCTTTGTGCTGTCAGGTGTGATGTGAGAGTTCGCCAACTGTTATGCTCACTAGAAAGTGAGCATAGCAAGCAGAATTTCAAAAACCTCTATTTTTGGCCTGCAGTTTGGAAAGTGGCATCAGCAATATGCAGGTATTACATAGAGGAGGGGGCTCCACCCAAATAAAGAGTGTTCATCTTCCAGTCCCCAGCAGTAGATAGGTGTTGGTAGACCTTTCTGGGGGCCTGGGAGCAAGCAGCTGCCCAGCAATCTTTCTTCTGGCTTTCTGAATTAAAGATTACTTGAATATTGTAATACTGTATTTTAAAAACCAGGCATGTGCATAAATATAAACAAAACCTTCACAACTGGTTCATTTTTATTGTTGCCCATCTTTCTCAAAACATTAGATCTAGGTTGCTCCAAAATTCTTCTTGCTGAACAAGAATAGTTTGTTAATCAGTTAGAAAGATAATTGTTGCTTGCTGTTTTTTATTTGCCATTGAGTCAGCTTTGACTTAGGGTCATGGCTTCTTTGATTAAAACAATCAACCTGCAGGTTGTTCTCCCTGTTTTCTTACTGCCTGATACTTTACCAAGCATTATAATCTTTTCCAGTGAATCATGTTATCTCACAGTATGTCCAGAGCACAACAACCTAGTCATCTTCATTTCTAGTGAGAGTTCAGGTCTGATTTGCTCTAGGACCCATTCATTTATCTTTTTTCAATCCATGGTAATAGCAATCCACCATCACATTTGAAATGAGTTGATTTTCTTCCTGTCATCTTTCTTTGCTGTCCTGTTTTCACAAATATATGTAGAAATAAAGCACTGTGACTCTGAGTATTTTTATGCCAAGATTATTATAGTGCAATAATATGAAAAAGTAGAGTTATAGTATGACCTCCAAACAAATATTTTGTCTCTAGGCTGTGCCTTTCAAAGTAAATTGAGATTCAGTCAGTTTGTTTTTGTTAATTCTTATGCTGCAGTAAAAATATTTTGCACCTTCACTGTTGCGTATCTTGAGTACATAAAGTAGTAATATTGACAATCTATTTCAGTTCCAGGTTGTGCTACAAAAAATGTGGAACAGTCAAGTGTTTGTATGTGGCTTTGTTTTTTAAAAATATTTCTGCAATATTGTGTGAGGTTGGAATACATTAACACAGGAAAAGATTAATGGGTCCGGAAAGATTCCTTTAAATTGGTCAGATTTATTAACCCAGCTTATTTGACTGGGGAGATAAGAGAAATGCATCTCCATGGGAGCTAATGATCATTGATTGTTCCCAAATGTGGATCCTCAGATACGATTGGACTGTGATTCCCAGAATGCATGCCATTGGTCGTTCTGGCTGACAGAGTTGAAATCCAGTAACATTTGGGCACCCAAATTTGGAAGTCACTAGATTAGGCAATTGCTTCTTTCTACAAGACCATTCCAAAATGTTCTGAATAGGGAGAAAACCAGTTAGAGAAAAGGACAGAGCTTTCTCTTTCCTTCAGATATGGATAATGTAATCAAGGTGAAAAACAGAAGAAGCTAACTTTAAGCTCTGTAAACTTACAATATTTGGGGGTTCTGTCTGTTTCTTCTAAAGGAAACCAGACATGGGTAAATACTGTGCCCCTTAAACTTCTCCCTGTTTAGTGAAGTAAGATGAGTGTTACTATGCTCAAGTGCCTTTATGCTCAGCTTCTTGTTTTCCCTTTGTAGCAGAAGTACTTGTGGTTCAGAGTATGAACACACTGTCTTGTAAATGAGTACTAAAACTATTTCAACTAGTCTAGGGACATGGATCAATTCTTGGAACACTTCACCAGCATGGATGAATCTGTATCTACATTTTGTCCTGGCTGACTGAATTTTTGGCCTCCAGTGCAAATCAGTTTACTAGACAGGGCAAAAATTATGGCTAGATCATCTCTTTCTGTGTCTCCTTTTCCTGGAAGATGCAAGCAAGTTCCTCTGTTGTCTTCTTCTTTCACTACCATTTTGAAGGAAAGAATGTCCCAAGAGAATAAAAAGGAAGTAATTAGCACAAAATTATTGTCTGTATAACTATAATGTCTTGTACATAAAGTAGTAACATTGCCAATCAATTTCAGTTCCAGATTGTACTCCTTTGGTGGATGATGCTAGAACTGGTCAGTCCTTTGTGGGTAGGCACACATGACTGCATTGTGGAAGAAATTTGTCTTAAAAATTGCCTTGCTAGAACTAGTTCAGCTTTCTGTTTCTAAGCAAAAACCATTCATGTGGTATGGAGTGCTCATTGAGTGTCCATGATGCAATAGATGTGTCCTATTTTACTCCTAGTAAACTGGAGTAACACTGCACATAATCATGGAGGTTCTTCTTTTTTTGTTAGCTCTTTCCGGAGATATCAGCCATTAGTCCTTTCTTGAAAGTTTTCAGGTTATTTTATAATCACAACATATTGCCCTACATGTCAGGTGAAGTACTTCCCTTTTTCTGTTTCATTGGGTGATCCCCACCCTTCAAATTCCAGTGGCTTGCTATTTAAATAGGACTATTTTGTGAGCCAGCATATTGTAGTGGTTTGAACATTGGATTTTGGCCCTGGAATCCCTGTTCAAATCCCTGTTCAGCCAAGGAAACTCACTCGATGACCTTGGGCAAGTCACACTCTTTCAGCCTCAGAAGAGGGCAAAGGCAAGCTCTCTCTGAACAAACCTTCCCAAGAAAACCCCATGCTAGGTTTTCCTTAGGGTCTCCATAAGTCGAAAACAACTTGAAAGCAACAGCAACAATATATATTTCTTCCATTTATTTCTTCCTGATCTTTTAAATTGTTTGACAGTCTTCCTCCTCGGTAATACTCTCTCTCTTCTGGTGGTCAGGGATAAATGAATATCAGATCACTTTGTAAAGAACTTTATCTGTGTGAACAGAAATGATTGTAGAAGCTAGCACTGTAAGATCTAAACAAATCTATTACAAAAGCTGAAATCATAAGTGCAATCAAAAAGCTAAAAGTTGGAAAAGCCCCGGGCCCAGATGGATTTAGGGCAAGATATTATAAAACGTTCCAAGATCAATTAGTTGAGCCCCTACAAAAATTGTTTAATGGATTGGAAATAGTCAATAGACCGGATTCTTGGGGGGAAGCGACAATTACCTTGATACCCAAAGAAGGTAAAGATCAATGAGAGGTGAAGAATTATAGACCAATCTCTCTCTTAAACATAGATTATAAAATATTCACATCTATCCTTGCTGATAGATTGAAAAAGATTTTAAATAATTGGCTACACGAAGACCAAAATGGTTTTTTGCCGGCCAGATCAATAAAAGACAATATGAGGACAATGTGATAACTGAAGCCCCTGCCAGAGCTGCTGCTGATGAGCAGCAGCTGTTGGTCCCTGTGGCTCTGGCTGGAGATGAGTCCTGCAGCTCAAGAGCTCCCCCTGCTGCCATGGACCAAGCAGGCTTGGACGTTCCTCTGCCTGCTCCTTTAGGACAACAGGGATCCAATTTTGAAGATGGTTTGGAGCCTGTGCCAATCAGCCCACAAACAAGGGAGCTGAGCAAAGGGAGGCTTCCTTGATTAAGTTCAAGAAGCAGTGACTAGCCCCACCTGTGTCTTGGGCTATATAACTGCGTGCCTTGAAGCTTTCCTTTGCTTGTGACAAACTTCTTTCAAGCCCTCCTCTTGCCCGTTCCTTGCTCCCAGCACCCGGTTCCTGCTACCTTGAATTGATCTCTGGACTCATGACCCTTGGCTTTTGGAACTCTGACTACGGCTTTCGCTTGACACTCTGGTAAATGAACTCGCTCACGTAAAGTGCTTGCTTGTCTCCTCCCGGCTGGACTTTGCTGGCTCTCACGCTCCCTTCTCTGGGCTGGCTCGCCGCCCAGGTCTCTGACCTTGACAGACAATATTGAATATAATCGAATACTATCATAAGCACAATGAGAAAAAGCTCAGTTTGATCTTTGTAGATGCCGAGAAAGCATTTGACAATGTAAGATGGAGATTTATGGCGGAGGTATTGAAAAAAAGAATATAGGGGAAAATTTTATTGAATGGACAAAAATGATATATAACAATCAATCAGCATGTATTTTGATTAATGGAGAAAAAACAGGAAGATTTAATATTAAGAAGGGAACCAGACAAGGATGCCCACTGTCACCCCTAATATTTGTAATAATGATAGAAATATTGAACATTAAGATAAAGCAAGATATCGAAATAAAAGGGGTCCGGATACAAAATCAAATGTATAAACTTAGGGCTTTTGCCAATGATCTAGTAATTATGTTAGATGATCCAATCCAAAGTATAAGAAAATTAATCTGAACTTTCCAAGAATTTGGAAAGGTTGCCGGTTTTAAAGTCAATGTGGAGAAGACTACAATGATAACTAAGAATATTTCAAAACAAGAAGAAGAAAAAATTGAGCAGTTATCTCAATTTAAGATATCAAAAAAAGTAAAATATTTAGGAATTAATATTACCAACAGTAATACAGATTTATACGATAATAACTATGAAAAAGTTTGGTCAGAGGTAAAAGAAGATTTACAAAAATGGTCAAAGCTTGAGTTATCCTATCTCTGATGGGAAGAATTGCAACAATTAAGATGAACATTCTACCTAGAATGATTTTCTTGTTCCAAAATCTCCCAGTAATCCTAAATGATATACCATTTAAGCAATGGAAGAAAGATTTATCAAAATTTATCTGGAACGGCAAAAAACCACGAATAAAATGGACTAAATTGAAAGATACGACTGAAAGAGAGGGATTGGGACTGCCCGACTTAAAAATATATTTTCATGCCAGTTGCCTCAATTGGGTAATAGACTGGATTAAATTAGAAAATATGAGATTACTAACCTTGGAAGGAGCGGATCTCTTTTTCGGTTGGCATGCATATTTATGGTATGAAAAGGCAAAAGTAAACAAAGATTTTAACAACCACTTTATAAGAAAACCTCTTTTGAAAACATGGCTATGGTATAAAAATAAACTTTATACAAAACTACCGTTATGGGTGTCAACACAGGAAGCCTTTTATAGGAGAGAAAAGCTTCAACTAAATCGGTAGTTGACATATAAAGATTTAGTAAAAATTCAGGGGGGTAAAACAATTTGGAAAAGTAAAGAGGAAATGGTGAAATATGGTATTACAATGCATTGGCTTTTACAGAGGCAACTGGAGGAAAGATTTGAGATGGACTTTAAAACGGTAGGAATAGAAACGGGAGAAAGAAAATTTGATAAAGTGTTAAAACCTGGAATTGATCATCTAATGGGTAAAATATATAAAATATTATTAACTCTCTAGATTGAACAAGAGGGTGTTAAAGATAACATGATAAAATGGGCGCAAAATGTTGGGCGCCCAATCCCACTAGAAAGTTGGAAAAATTCATGGAAAGACGTAAAAAAGTTTTGAAAAAGTACAAGTGTAAAAGAGAATTATTATTAAGTATATTTTAGATGGTACTATACACCAACACGAATAGCTAAAATAAGTAAAAATATGAAAAATATGTGTTGGAAATGTGTGGAGAAAGGTACTTTATACCACATATGGTGGACTTGTGATAAAACAAAGAAATACTGGAAGGGTATACATGATTGCATTACTAGAATTCTTCAAATAAACTTCCCAATGAATCCGGAAATATGTTTGTTGAATATGTTAGACACTAAATATTTTAAAATGAATTCATTGTGGACAATGGTAATTTATATGGTTACAGCAGCCAGATTAGTATTTGCACAAAAATGGAAACAAGAAGAAGTCCCAGATATTGATGATTGGTTGTAGAAATTATGTGAATTAAAGGAAGTAGATAAATTGACATCGATATTGTCAGAAAAACCTTAAAAATAATTTAATGAAGAATGGAACTTAATAACCTCTCTTTGGGAGTCCAAATGGGGGAAAATAGCCACGAGTGCGTTAAATGTTATAGAGTGAAACAAGCTAAAAGGAAAACCACTCAAATTAGGGTAATTTGAGAGAAGGAAAAATGTTTAGATGAAAACTTTGAGAGGCAAGAATCTTGTGCATAAAATTGAAAATATGATTCGAGGTAGAGGCAAATATTGAAGTATTAAATAAATAGAAAAATTTGTTGGTCATGGGATAAATAAGTTATAGCTGACTATGAAATAAGAAGTAGAAATAAGGGAAGGTTATTAGGTAGGTATTTAAATTTTAGTTTGTTTTCATTTATTCCAACAGGTTGTTATATGTCGGATGGAAAGATTTGATATATATGATATATGTTATGATGTATATGATTTAAGAATAACGATATGAAGCTCTATGGAAATATAGGTAAAACTATGTATATTATGTAAGGATATATAACTGTGCAAATAATACAAATATAAAATGTTTTAATTTGATGATTTTACTAATAAAAAGAATATTAAAAAAAAGAAACTAGCACTGTAATAAATATGGGCATCAAATATGTGTGTCCATAGTACATGTATAGATATGCAACCTGCCAATCCTGTATTGATAGACAAATGGGAGCACATTTGAGAAACTGGAGGAATGGAGGAATGGATGGGCAGGGGAAGAATATGTAGTCATTTCAATTATATGTACACTTATATATACTTGCTATATGTACATTATCTATCTTGGTATATTAAGCTTATGTGTGGTGTGTCTTAGAGCATGTGCTGAAATTTTAAGAAGGGGAAAAATTGGATTGTGTGAATACTTTCAAAGTGTTTAAATACCCTAAAGCCGTCAGATCCTGTCTCATCTTGGAAACCAAGCAGGGTCAGCCCTAGGTAGTACTTGGATGGGGGACTGCCAACAAATACCAGGTACTGTAGGCTATATTTTAGAGGAAGGAACTGGCAAACCACCTTTGGGTATTCATTGCCTAAGAAAGCCCTCTGAAATTCATGAGATCTCCATAAGTTGGCAGACTACAGAAGAAATGGCTAAAGTGGCAGATGCTGGTGTGTTCTAAAAACTGTTGTGGATGTTTTGTTTAGTCTCTTGCAAGATATGTTTCAGCTTCCTCAAAACTTTCAACACATAGCCATAAAAGGAATTCTGTTTGATTCCCCTTTTGCTGGTTTTGCAATGCTTGAGGTCAAACTTGATTCAGCATCTATGGGATAATGTGCTTTCAAAGTGGCAAATTTGCTCTTAGAAAATCTTTTTTGTTGATCAACCTTGCTAGGGCCAAATCTTGTAATAATTCTAATTGTTCTGCATTAAATATGTGATAAAAGGTCAATGAGAACAGTTCATTAGGGACCTCAAGTAGTAGAGGCCCTCCAGGATTGTTCAACCAGCATTTTTGCAATGAAAACGAGACTCCATGAATTGTTACTGCGTTTGTGTTTGTATTTGCTGTCATTGTGGATTCTCACAATGCTGTCCTGAGTGCTGAGACATGTAAACTTCCATTAGGACTGAAGATACAAAGTTTGCTTAGCTCAGACACTTTATCCATCTTGGTCTATTTGTGTCCACATTGTTAACTGCCATCGAGCTGACTTTGACTTATGGTGACCTCATAACTTATGGCGATCCAGATCACCCTGTCATCAGTACCCCTGTTCAGGTCTTGCAGACTCAGAACTATAGCTTCCTTGATTGAGTCTATCCACTTGTAATGCAGTCTTCCTCTTTTCCTATTGCCTTCTACCATGCCTAGCATTATTTAGTCTTCTTTGATTAGTCATGTCTTCTCATGATAAAGTAAGACAATCTCAGTTTACGCAAATAAGTATACTGTATATACTGTATTTAATTCTGAAGGCCTAAATACCCTAAAGGCACCAGATCCTGTATGAACTTATATTTGCACAGCTAAAACATGTGCTCCAGTTGCACTCATTACTTGAGATGTTAGAGCTGCCGCAGGGACACGTGCCTTGATTACATCTCGGTTGGATACTGTAATGTACTCTGTGTGGGGCTGCCTTTGGAGACGGTTGAGAAACTTCGGTACGTTCAACGTGCAGCAGCCAGAATGCTGACCAGGGCCAGTTAAAAGAAGCATATATCTCCCTTGTTAAAACAGCTTCACTGGCTACTGGTTCAGTTCCAGGCACAATTCAAAGTCTTGGTTAAGACCTATAAAGCCCTCTATGGCTTATGTCCAAACTATTTGAAAGGCCATATATCCCTATATGAACCTGCCAGAGTTTTTAAAATCTGCAGGGGAGGGTTTTCTTTTGGTCCTGCTACAATCCTAGGCTTGCTTGGATGGGGACATGGGAGAGATCCTTCTCAGTGGCTGCTCCCACCCTTGGAACTCCCTTTCACAGGAGGCTAAACTGTCCCTCCACCTGTTCTCCTTACTTCAGCAGGCTTCCGGTATGTGAGCAGGAGAGCTTTTTATTTTTATTGGGAAGTTTTATTATAGTTTTTTACTTTTGAATGTTTCTGTGGTGATTTTATGTTGTTTTATATGGTTAATGTTAGTAGTTTTAAATTGTGTTGTAAATTGTTTTTTAACTGTTTTAGAAGCTGCCTTGAGTCCCACTCTGGGAGAAAGGCAGCATATAAGTGCAGTAAGTAAGTAAGTAAGTAAGTAAATAAATAAATAAATAAATAGCATCCAGTCATTTGATTGTGTCTGCTGTTACCACCCTCTAAAACAGGAAACTAAGAAGCAGATGCTGGAATTAACTGACCAGCCAAAAACAAAACAAAAACAACAGAAAAGCACATACTTTCAGGAACCATGCAGTAAACTTTTTTATTGTACTGTTTTGGTCCAGAAGCAACAGCAAACTATATTTTGTTTCACTTAGATCTGTCATACATGTCTGAATTCAACAAGACTCTCCAGCCAGAGAACCTTGTTGTCTGAGACCATGGTTTAAAGATGAGTTGTAAACTCAATTTGCATTTTGGCTTCCTTCTAATCTGTTGCATTGCTCCACGTCACCACCAACCCAACTGCCTTTCCATAAAAACTTGGAAAATAGCTGGAATTGGAAGCTGCTCACACAGACAAGAAGTTCACTGGCATTTATGTAGATTTTTCTTTCCTGATGTAGTTTATATGCCAACAAGCTCATTTTTCCACCTGCCTCTTCGCTGACAAGCTCTTTTTCTCCAATTTGGCTGCCTTGCAAAGCATTTTTTTAAAGAAAATAAAGATACTTTCTACCAAAGTAGGTGTTTTGAAAGCCTGTGAGCTTGATCGCTGTTTGTTCATGAAATCATAGTTAAAGCAAACTATGAGTTACCATTATATAAAGAGTGTATGTAACCTTCAACTATGTTAACCTTTCTTTACAATATAGATAACATGCAACTTCACCTGTAATTGTAGTCTAGCAGTGGGAGTTATGTAGCTCACAGACCATTCTTGGAGTACTTGAAACCCATCCTAAGTCATGCAAGCACCCTTGCCCCTAAGAAAAGTAGAGAACTATTTCTAGAAGCCTCCAGAGTGTGATTCTAATCCAAAATAAGATGTGTCCCTCATATTATTTTAGCCTGAAAACTCCTGCTTCCCAAATCTTCCAGTGACTTCCTATCTCTTTTGATATTAGAAACTAAGCAGGGTCATCTCTGATAAGTACTTGGATAGAAGACCACCAGTGAATACCAGATGCTGTAGGCTATAGTTCAGAGGAAGGAACTGGCAAAACCACCTCTGAGTATTCTTTCCCTAAGAAAATCCTGTGAAATTCATGGGGTCTCCAGAAATCTCCAGGCAACTTGAAGGCATATGTATGCATGAGTACACATACACATATTACTGCCAATAATTTATACAACAAATTTCCCTTAAGCTGTAAAAGAAAATGAATTATTGTTGTACTCTTAAATGTTAAAAACACGTGATTGATGTCTCTGTATTAATATAGAGATGCAAAACATAGAAATGCAAGACCACTTACAAGCCTGGTGTTTTGTTTGGGGATTTTTTTTTCTGTTAATCAACCAGACATCAACATTCTTTAGATACACTGATCATAGTGGAGACCTGCAGCATATAAAACATGCAATGAGCTTATTGAAGAATTCATTCTAAGATTACAGATTAGTTCAAGTGCTATTCTATGTTTCTTTTCATGGATGGTGAAAGCAGAACTAAACAGTATAAATCTACAAACCGTAAAGCTAAATTCAGAACAACTTTTATTATTTTCAGCAAAATCTATGTCTTTCTAAATCTTTAAGTTTTAATGTCCAATTCCTTATCTACAGAGAAATTGATAAATTTTTACTTGCTTATTCAGTCTGACAAAAGAACATATCCACGGATTAACAAAAATATAATCTCTATATGAGAAGAATGATAATGCATTGGAGAAAGCAGGGCAATACACTGAACAGCACATTGAATTGAAGAAAGCAGACACTATTTTTATCTTTACTGCTAATTTGGTTAAGTAACATCACCTCTCTGTTTTTGTTTCTCTCTTCTGTACTTTCACATTTTGCCATTGTAAACACTGTAAAAATTGTTTAGAGCACAAGGCTAAGTGATGGTTGGCTGGAAAAAGAGACATTCCTTAATTTTTTTCTTGATGTTGCTAAATAATCTTCTATATAAATATGACTTTTAAGTTTAAAATCTGCAACCATTTCTAAAGCAACACCCCTATTTTTCTTGTTGATGCAGTTAAGATACAGAGATTGGTTCCTCAGCACTCATTTTTCCAACAACAGTAATGTACATGTGATGACCACACCTGTGTACAACAATAAGCAATTTCAGAGTGGTACAGTATAACCCACACCCTCAATCTGCTGTGGGTGTGCTTTGTATTAAGATTGAATCTTAGCATAATCTTAAGATTGAATCTTATTTTCTGTTCAATTCAACCACTTGACTTTTGACCAAACTGATTTAAAATGGAATTTTTTGCCCCAGAATAACCAAATAGGTGAACAAATACTATAGGAACAGCTTTGTAATCACTGGTGACGGAACTTTGTTAATGTCAATCATAGATACTTGAGTTATAAGTGTAATATCTTTCCACGTGCTATATCTTGTGCCAGACATTTAGACTCTAGGCAGTTTTTTGAAAAATAGATACTCTAGAAGATTTTTAACCATGTTCAGTATTTAAAATTCTTGGATTTTAATTGCACTTTTACCTGTTTGTCTTCTACGTACTTATAAACTGTTTTAGATGTGCAAACTGCCATGGAACAATTGATAAAAAATGATATATAATATTTTTAAGATCACAGACATAGCTATGCTGACAAGAAGAGGAAGCATCCATATCCATTCAACTTCCCTTTCAGATCAGCTGCAAACCAACCTAACATGGAGGTCACATTCAATATGCTGCAACAGTTTTTTAAAAAGTAAATATATTTAATTTTTAAAATTTTTAAAAACCCCAACAATTTCAAATCCACTACAAACTCTGCCTAACAGGAAGCCCATATTCAATATGTAGCTGCAAGGTTTTTTTTAAAAAATATATATTTAATTTTAAAAATCCAAAAGTTTCAAACCCACTGCAATCCCAACCTAACATGGAGCCCGCATTCAATATCTATCTACACTGTGTAAGTGTGTGTGTGTGTGTGTGTGTGTGTGTGTACACAAAGCATCCAACATAAACAATTTGTTAACAGTTTTGAATTGGACATAATAAAGATCCCATGATGGGCTCATTCATTACAGTAGGCATGGACAACAACACAGGTGGCAGGGTTATTTTTCCATTCTGTGCCTGCTAAGTGGGCTGCACCATCACGTTTCAGTGTGCTTAAAGTGATGCACATTTTTGTGCACTTTTTTGGTTGCCATTTGGCCTGAATTTTGGCTGATTTTCAAATTTTCTTTTGTGTTCGAGGGAGAATGTGTTTGCTACTGTGGTTTAGGCACATTGTGGATGGTTTGGGGCAAAAAGTCTCTTGAAATTTGCCCTGATTTTTTAAAATTAGTATAAGGGCTTTAGGAGGCTTCTGGTTGGCTTCAGGGCTGTACTTAGCGGTCCCTGTGAAGCCTGTGGGCCACATGTTACCCACTCCAGTAGACAATTAAAATGACAATAAAAACAAATGGAAGGATATTAATCTTTTTTTTTTTTTACTTTTGGTATTGGAAATGCCTGCTGCGTAATTTTATTTCCACACAAATAAAGGAACATTCCTCTCAGTCCTGGAAATACTGTAATTTCATGGCATTACTCCTGCATCAGGCTTTAGGTATATCACTTCCATATGAGGCATTCCTGATAGACTCCATTCAGAGTCTATGCAATGTAAGCTCTAAGCCATATGTAATGCTGTTCCTCCACACATTCCATACACTGTAGGAATTGCCTGGATGAATGCTATATTTCAGAATTTAATATATAGAAATCGGGGAGAGACTACATAATTGGAAATAGAAGATGGAGAAACTCCATTCTCTCTGTAGAAACAAGACACTGACCAGCCATTATGCCAAAATACAATCTGAAAACCATCCCTGTAGAATTTAAAGATAGTGTAAAAAATATACCTAGTTGACAAGTAACCAGAAGAGCTCTGGACTAAAGCCAGGAACATTATCATGGAGGAATGCAAAAAGTCACTATCTGCAGCCAAAAAGAAAGAGAAGCCTCAGTAGATGATAGATTAAACTTTTTAAACAGTTAAGGACAGACAAGAAGTGAAAGGTGACAGAAATATGCTCAGAAACCTGAACGCAATTGTTCAGCAACTTTTTGTGCAGGGAGAAAGAGAGATACTATAGCAATGACTGCAGAGAACAAACAATGACAACAAACAGGAGACCTCTTCCCCAAGCTCTAAGAAATCAAATGGAAATTTATACTAAGAATGGGTATGCTCTATGATCAGCAAGGGAAAACATTACATGACTGAGTAGGGGGAAAAGGTGATGGGAGCCATACAATGAAGAACTATGTAAAAGAGATGAAAGAATGATAGATACATTCAAGGAAGAGCCATTTGAAGATCAACCGGTAATTTTAGAAAGTGAAACAGCAACTGCATTCAGAGGACTTGTGAAAAATAAATCACCAGGAACAGGTGATAAACCAATAGTGCTACAGAGGCAGAATCTACTCTAATTCTAATTAAAATCTATCAACAAATATGGAACAGAAAACAAATATGGAGAAGAAAACAGTAGGCCAGAGATTAGAAACAATATACATTCCAGTCCCCAAGAAAAGGGACACCACAGATTGTAGCAACCACAGGGCCATTTCATTAATTTCCCACACAAGCAAAGTGATATTCAAAATTCTACAGCAGTGACTTTCATATATGAACAAAAATGCCAAATGTCCAAGCTGGGTTCAGGAAAGGAAGAAGCACTATAGATAATACTGCAAATATGCATCGGATAATGCATTTCAGAAGTAAAAGAATTTCAGAAGTAAATCAGTCTATGGCTTTATAGATTATAGCAAAGCCTTTGACTGTCCAGGTCATGAAAAACTATGGATCACTCATAAATGTGTGTGCCACAACATGTAATTGTCTTGATATGTAACCTACCGTCAAGACAGAATACAGAGAAGTGGAATGGTTTCTAGTTGGCAAGGGGGTCAGGCATTTTCTCACTCATTTGTTTAACTTGTACACTGAACATATCAAATGTAAAGCAGGATTAGACTTGCAGGAAGGAGGCGTGAACTTTGGAGGAAGAAACATGAACAACAAGATTTGCAGATGATACCATACTACTAGCAGAAAATAGGAAAGATTTGGAACAATTACTGAAGAAAGTGAAGAAGTGCAAAGACAGGTTTACAGTTGAACATGAAGAAAACAAAAATAATATGCACAGATAATTTACATAAGTTTAAAGTAGGCAAAGAAGACATTGAAATATTTCCAGATTTTCCATACTATTGCTTAGTCACTAATCGGAACAGAGACTGCAGTCAAGAAACCAGAAGACTTGGAATGGCAGCTGTGAAGCAACTAGACAAGACCTGAAGTATAAAGATTTATCTTTGAATACTAAAGTTAAGGTGGTCGGTGCCATGATATTTCCAGCGGACAGTGAAAAAAGCTTATAGAAGCAAATCAACTCATTTGAAATGTGGCACTGGAGAAGAGTTCTACAAATACCGTGAACTGCTGAAAGGACAAATCAATAGGTCTTAGAGCAAATCAGGCCTGCACTCTCCCTAGAAGCCAAGGTGACTAAACTGAGACTGTGGTATTTGGATACATCGTGAGAAGACACGACTCACTAGAAAAGACAATAGTGCTTGTTAAGGTAGAAGGCAGTAGAAAAAGAGGAAGACTGCATTTCAGGTGGATGGACTCAATTAAGGAAGCCACAGCTCTGAGTCTGCAAAACTAGAACAGGGCTGTTGATGGGAGGGTGACATAGAGGTCTCTCCTTCATAGGTTGGTGTAAGTCAAAGTGGACTCAACGAAAATGAACAACAACAAAAAGCCAGTGGCAGAGCTTGAAGTGTGTAGGGGGGAGCAGGGTGTGTGTGGCTACAGTGCGGGGGTGTGGCCACGGTGTGTGGGGGCATGGCCAGGATGCCCGGGAGCATGGCAATGGGCTGGGACACCCAAAAAACATTGCCACCTGGGGTGAGCCCATTGTCCCCCCCATCCCTATGTGACTGCAAAAAGTATATATATCTTTATAGGTCATAATCAGCATTTGTATCTAGAAAATAGGCAACCCTGCAGATGGTGGGACAGAGCTGACATCTCTAGAAACAAGTGCAGTTGGCTCATGACTCTTAATCATGTAGGCTCACTGGGGCCACTGCCAAAACACAGACATCCAGATTCAGGGATGTATTCAGGAGCACATCCAGATATCAAATTCCAGTTTAACTTCATCCACAGAAGTTGAATCCCCACTTTCCAAACCTTCTTTTTGCCTGAGCAGGAGCACCAGTGTCTTCTCTGGATTAAATTACTATATTTTATTATATTTATTTATAACCTGCTTTTCCCCCAAAATTTGGACTCAAAGCAGCTCACAATTTTTAAAAAAATATAATTAAAAATGTATAAAAAGTGAATATTAAAATGGAATCAAACTATTTACATAGTTTTATTTTGTTTGCCCTCAACTAACACCAGACACTGATTAGAATCATCTTCCTTCAGTTTTGATAGAAAGGAAACATAAACCTGAATCCAGTGGGTGCTCATTCCTCCCTGAAACCCACTGGGGTTCTTTGTTTCAGCATCACTGTTAGAAGTGCTGAAAATGTGAGCCTGGCATGAGAAGGGATATGATGGTGAAAGAACAAGAGCTGCACCTCCATTCTTGAAGGATTCATGCCCCTAGGATACACACCCTAGGATACAGTAAAATGCTAGCAAAAGACCATGGCAAAGCTGGGAAATGAATGCAGTGGAAGTAGTATCCTGAAAAGAAATACATGCTTGCTATACCAAACTTGTCACCCAGAGGAAAAAAACAGTGTAGGGCAGAAATGGCCTAGGTTTCAAATCCCCACTCAGACACTGAGTGACCTCGGACAAGTCAAATTCTCACAGCCTCAAAAGAAGACAAAAGCAAACCTCTGAACAAATCTTATCCCCCAAAAACCCTGTGATAGGTTCACCTTAGGGTTGCCCTGAGTCAGAAGTGACTTAAAGGCACATAACAAGAAGGTGTCACTGACAGGGAGAGGTTCTTTCTAGCCATCATGTCTCTCCCCTTTGAAAACTGACTTATGATGACTCTAAGGCAAACCTATCATGGAGGTTTCCTTTGCAAGATTTGTTACATTAGCCTATCTCTAAAAGAATGTGACTTGCCTGAGATTATCCGGTAGGTTTCCATGGCGAAGTAGGGATTCAAACCCTGGTCTCCAGAGTCACAGTTTAGGTGCATGCACACATGTGCTATTATATCCCTTTCTCAGAGATGTGGCAGTGGGGAGGGGAGGATGTCGATGCTGAAACTGCTCCCTTGTTTGCAAATGAGGAAGCAGTTTGGGCACACACACATGCCTGCTGCCATTCTCTCCTTCATCCAGGATGTGGCAACAGGGGGTGTGGGTGCTGAGGGCACACTGACAGGAGTGTGCACGCACCCAAACTGTGTCCCTTGTTTGCAAACAAGGGAGCAGTTTCAGCACCCCCATACACCCTGCTGCCCTGTCCCTTTTGCTGCCACTGCTGTTTGTTTCCAGCAGCAGGGCTTTGTGGACCCCCTGTGAGCGCTTCTTGGATCCCCAGAGTTCCATGGATCCCAGGTTATGAACCACCAGTCTAGGTGAATGCGGCAACTTCTGTTCACAACCCATCTGTGTGTGTCTTCAGGTCGCCTGTCAACTTTTGGCAACCCCATGGATTTCATAGAGTTTTCTTAGGAAAGGAATACTCAGAGGTGGTCTTGCCAGATCTTCCTTCTGAAATATAGCCTACAGCACTTGTTATTTGTTGGTGGTCTCCTATCCAAATACTAACCAGGGCTGATCCTGCTTAGCTTCTAAGATCAGACAGAATCTAGTGCCTTCAGCATGTTTAGGCCACTTCTGTTTACAACACTGTTCTATTAAAGGTAACATTCACTAGTCTTTTAATAATTGGAATCAAAGAGCACCTGGAGGGTTTCCACCGCTCCCTCCCCTTTTACACATTTATTTTTCCTCTTTCGTTTGGAAACCACTTTCAACAATGGTTGAAAAATACGATTTGGAATTAACCATTGGTTGGTAAAATGCCTTTGTACATAATGCTCTCTCCATACTTAACTAGCTCCTTTTGACTTGAAATGACTTGAACGTTGGATCTTCTCCATGGAAAGCACATGCCTCCCCCCACCCCCACGTGGTATATCACGGTGGTGAGAGTTTGGGTGGTGGAGGATTTTTTTGTCCTAGGACACAGTTGAAGATTTCTTCTGGAGGGTGTATAAGATTGCTTTCTTAAGGAGAAGTGTCAGTTTACCCTTTCCTACAATGCATTTATGATTGTTTGCTGGAGTTTAGTAGCCAGGAGGCACAAGTGTCTGTGTGGGTGTTTGCTGGAAATGGGAGAAAATTTAACCTATATGTTTCAGAATCAGCAACTGCTTTTGTCCTGAAAAATATACGAACATTTGCTTTACTTTCATTTTAATAGTCTTAATGAATCAGTTTTTTATTAGCCTACATCTCATTTTTCAACAGCAAATACTTAGAAAGTACAAAGAAAAAAATCATTAAACGATACTTTTTAAAAAGTGCTAGAAGCAGCACATGGCCATTGGACCTGAACACCACAATCTTATTATTTGCAGTATTGTCAAATAAGCAAATTCTACTATGTGAAGAAATCATTTGTTTTCCAGGGTTAGATTTAATTTGCCAGGTTAAAAAACAATCAGAAAGGAGAAACTGTTTCAGAAAAGGGCAAAATACGCCCGTTTGTTATCTTCTGGTGGCTGGTACTGAGACATTTTGTAAATTGTTTTTGACACTTGAATATAGTTTTCCTGATCTGTCCAGTGATTGCTTGATACTGTGATCCTGGTGCTAATGTGTTAACAGAGCTTCTTTTTCCTCCTTTTTCCTTTTTTTAATTGAAAGAAATATAACTTAACGAAATTTATAGACCATAAGCTTTCCATAACAAAACATGTAATAAACGCATATACATCCTTTTTTTTAAGCCTTCATCATTCCAACACGCCTCTTTCTCTTACCACAGCATCCCTTTTGCCTTTCAGAGGAGTCCTCTGTGCAGGAGGCATGCTTATGTGATTCTCCCTTCTTCAGGCAGAGCAGGAAAGTTTGTTTAACTAGAATAGGTTCCAAGTGGTTTATGGATGAAGAGTAGCTCTCAGTTGGGTCCTGAGATAATACTTTAGGTCCAGTACATAATCTCTTAATACGTCATACCTCTTCTTATAATAAATTGCCCTTCTTTTCTCTCTAGGGCTCAGAGTAACTGTACTGTTAACATCAACTCTCATGGTGGTAGGAGCTGGCCTGAGATGTATACCTGTATCAGACCAAGAAAAACGGAAATGGTAAGAGATTTGTTTGCTTATTTGTTTTTTGCCGGGGTAAAGTTTGAAATTATCTTATCAGTAGAATAACAAAGTCTTGAAAGTAGAAAGGCAGAATTGATAAGACACAAAGTAGTGCAAATGTAAGCAGATGAAGATGCAAAAATGTTAATTCAAAGAGTAAACCGTAATGTGTATTCACACAGATAACTTTCTGACTGTTTCTAATAATTTATAATACATATTTTTTTAAAAAATCATAAAACCTACCTGTATCTAGTCTAGTTCTGCAGGTCATTCCCCATTCCTCACATTGTAATCAGTCATTAATTGAATGTGTTCCCAATGTTTGAGTGTAAGATAGAAGTAGTCTTATTTTTCTAATTAACTTTATTCCACTTTCCATTTACTAGCTTCTTTATAATACTGAGAATTCCACCATAGAGGCAATCCTAGCTAAAACAAATCAAGAAGAGGGGAATAGCATTCATGCGGGGATAGGCAGATGTATGAATTTGGCATGTGCTCCTATTTCCTGACTGTTGTAAGTTGGATTGAGCACATGATAATTCTAATGTCATTGTCTATTATAGTTACTCAGATCTTGTGGTGAGTAATCTTGTTTTTTACGCCATCTCTCTTGTAATTGATAGTTGGTAGTATAACAACATAATTTTGCTAGTTTTGGGAGATGAGACAAGAGGCTTTTTTTAAAAAAGACTCTGTGTGTGTGTGTGTATTTGTGTGTGTGTGTGTATACCTCAAAACCAGATATATCTTAAAACCAGCTTTTATTTTGAGGAAAGGTGGGGGGCATGTTTTCAAGATATATCAAGCACTTACTGAAATACTTCAATATTGATAGTAACAGCACATGAAAGAGAATCTTTCCAGTGAATGTGGCAATGAGCACATTCATATAGGAAGACATAGTCCCAGCCCAAGCCATTTAGTCCTTTAAATGTGAAAATTAGCACATTCGTTTCAGACCCTGAAATAATTGGAAGCTAGTAGGGATGTTGAAATAAGGAAATTGCATGCTTGAGATAAGCAGCTCTGGTCAACAGTCTGTCTATTGCAATCTGAAGTTTCTAAGCACTTTTCAAGGGTAGCCACATAGAATGCATTGCAAAGGCTTGGTTGTGATCTAGCCAAGTCATGCATCACAATGGCCAAATATGCATTCTTTAGGAATAGGAACAATTAATGTACACTGTTCACTACAAACTACACTGTTCACTACAAACCATGACTGCTATATATTGAATAGAGAAATAACCCTAGACTACAAATCTGAGTTTGCAAGGGAACTGCTACCCACTTTTGGAAAGTCTGAATTTTTAATCCATTTCAGCAAGGAACATTTCTGTTTTATTTGCCTGCGATTTATTTAGTTCATTCCCATTTATTTATTATTCATTATTTATTTATTATTCAGTACCTCAACGGTCGCCTTAGAATTCATGGAAAGGAGCAAAAGAGTTGAATGTTTGCAGTTGGTGTACAGTGTGGACTGCCCTGGCAATATTTCGATTTCATACTAAGGCACTATTGAGTATAAAGGCCCTCCTGGACTTGCTTTCCCCTTAACACTATATGTACATGGCCAGAAAGTGTTGTTGGTTTGTTGCGCTGTCTAAAATCTGTGACAATCTGTGGCTGACACTAACTATTGTTAGTTTGAAGCAAGTCTCCAAAGCTGCCTTGTTTAAGCTAATTGTAGTTAAACGAAACTACAGTTCCTGGTTTCTGTGACAGAGGAAGCTGGAATCAATTCATTGCAAAAGCTTTTGAACTCTTCCTTCTCACGTGTGGGTGTGGAAGGGAGGGTGGGATAATGGAAACCCTGGAACAGGCCTAGGCCTGTTGATATCATACTAAACAATGGTTCTTTATGATATGTGAATGCTACAATTTACGAATACATGAGAGCAAAAGTGTAGGGTCCTGTAAGTTGCTGAGGTGTGACAGTTTTGTTTTCCTTGAGTTAACTGTCATCTGCAAATATTCTACTAGCCACTTCTATAAAGATTGCATTGCTCTTCAAACGGCTTCAGATTCCTTGGATTGTCCTTCTGTGGCCCTCCATTGGCTGAATGGCTTCTTTGGAAACCCTTCAGGAACTGCAGTTCACATGAATGTTGAGGAGAGTGGCAGCCCGTTCAGCCCCAAGAGGGCCCGGGGTGAAAGAAAATTGGTCTCCAGACCCAGTGCATTTACTGATCCTTGCTATACTCCAACCCTTGCTGACATAAATTTGGAAACAGAGTTTAGATGATTTGCCATATTTTCTTATTTATCTGATTTCCACAATTTGATTTTTATGAGTGTCGTTTGGGACAGTAATTGATTCTCCAAGCTGTCTTGTTATTTCTTAGCCTTCTTGCATACCACCGACACAATGGGAACCATGTTTGCTCATCTGGGCTCAGTGTCTTCATGCAGAAGAATTCCCATCATACTTAATAGGGCTGTATCGTTCGTGTCTCTTTTAATGCAAGCATACGGGTATGTATGGAGCCAGCATGATAGAGCAATGCATGGGGTCTTGGTACACATGTCATATCCTCATATCTATCCCCTCCTCACTGCCCTGGGTCAGGTTACTCAACTAATTTCCTAGAAAAGATGGGCTTTGAAGGGACTTGAGAAACATATCCAGATCTCCTATTTGCATTCCATTCAATGTTTTCTACAGTGGGCTTCCCCTTCCCTTTCATTCACTTCTGAACCATTCTCACATAGCCCTACAAATCTACTCTGAAAGAGTTCCCTCATCCATTGGGGCAGATCTGGGGACGTTTGAGGTGTGGGGAGAAAGAGCGGTAGAGCAGTATACTCTGCCAACAGAGTCTGTTCTTGTTGTTCTGGACATAGTTGATACAATCTATTCCCTGTAATCACCTGTTTTGCTGCCTGCTGTTTGTACAAAAGTCTTGTAAGCAAAGATTCCTCATTTAGCCATAAGGATGCCCATCATGTCAAATGGAACATGATTTTCCTGCTGTGAGGTGAGAGGGCAATTTAAGAATTGTACTTCTACCTTTGGTAATGGTTTGGATTTGAAATGCATTATATTTGTTGTTGTTATTATGTGCCATCAGATCAGATCAGCTTATGGTGACCTTGTGAATGAGGGGACCTCCATGAGGCGCTTTACTCTTGCAGCATCAGGGCTGTTGCTTTCTTGATTGAGTCTATCCATTTGTAATGTAGTCTTTTCTTTTTCTATTGCCTTCTACTTTAGCAAGCATTGTTATCTTCTCCAATGAGTCTTAACATATTATATGTCCAATGTATGATATCTTCAGCTTAGTCAGTTTAGCTTCCAGAGAGAGTTCGGGCTTGATTAGTCAGGCTCATTTATTTGTCTTTTTGGCAGGACATGGTGTATGTAGAACCAGATGCCAGTATCATATTTCATAGAATCATAGAATTGGAAGAGACCACAATGGCCATCAAGTCCAATCCCCTCCCATGCAGGAACACACATTCAAAGCACCCGCAGCAAATGGCCATCCAGTCTCTGTTTAAAAATCTCCAAATAAGGTGACTCCATCACACTCCAAGGCAGCATATTCCACTGTCGAATGACTCTTACCATCAGGAAGTTCTTCCTGATGTTTAAGTGAGATCTCTTTTCAAAGAGAGATGGGTTTTTTTTTCTGCCAATTTTCTTTGCTGTCTAGCTTTCTTCACTGTCCAGCATTCACATACAGTACATATATAAAAATACTGTGGCATGCATGATCCTGAATTTGGCTTTCAATGATACATGTTTGCTCTTGAGAATCTTATCTACTTTCGACTTCCTCCGATTTCTTAACTGCAGCCTCCATTTTGATTAATGACTGAACCAAGACACAGAAAATCTTTTAACAATTTCAATGTCATTATAGTCCTCTTTAAAGTTAGATCATCATCATTTTTGTTTTCTTAATATTCAGGTGTAGCCTTGCTTTTTGTACTTTAATCCATGGAATGTAAAACTTGGATTTGAAATGAATTTTGAGAAAACAAGGAACGGCATATGGGATGAAAAGAGTGCTTAGGCCAAGTCTCTTAGCAATTTCAGCTGGAAATCTTAAAGAACAGCCATCAGATTTACACATGCAGATTTAACAGTTGGGAGTCTCAGTCTCAGACTTTTGAGGTCAACTATAGCCTGACTCCTGTGAATAAGATAAAATAGTAATAACGAAGTATATTTCAACAGCTCTGGAAACAGAATGTAAGTGGAAAGGAATCTGTTTTCAGGAAATATCATTCAGAGCTCATTTCATTTTTACTTTTTAAAGAGAGAGGTTTAACAGTTGAGGGTTTAACAGTTATTACTTAAGAGTTCCATGGGATAAGGGACTGAGGCAAGTCCTCTGTCAGAGGGAACAGTTAAAATGTTTGGGGTTGTTCAGGGGTATTCAGCTCGACAAAAAGAGAAATAATTTTAGCAAGGTATAAAATTATGCATGAAGCGAAGAAAGTGAACCTTATAATACTATAACCTGGTATTATCCAATGAAAATGAGTGGTAGCAGATTCAGGAGAGAAAAAAGGGGGTATTCATGCAACAAAAGCGATGGCTGCCAATGTGTAAAAGTAGTTCAGACAAAGTCATGGAGGGCAGAACTATCAATGGCTACTTGACATGATGAATACATGTTCTGTCCAGTAACAAAAGGAGTATGTTTTTGTGTTTCTGTTGCTAGACAGTATAAGTAGAAAGGTGCAGTTACACTTGTGTCTTCTTGGTGGGCATCCCATAGATGACTGTATGACAGAATGGTGGACTATATTGGTTGCAGGTCAGATCTAGCATGGCTCAGTTTAGGTTGAATGAGTCTGACTCCTGTGGTTTGACTGTGTTAATTTTTGTAATACATAAGATGTAATAGGTTTATAAAACTGAAAATATGATATTAACTGCTGCTTCATTACTTACAATATGGTTTCAGAAAACTTCAGGTTTTGTTCACCTTAAGAACTGAATCAATTTTATAGTCTCAACAAGGTCACTTGAAGAACAGTGTGAGTCATCTGGTTGTTTACATAAGGGAACATAAAGCAGTAAATGAGAGCAAGATCAACTTTTCATGGAAATGTGCCAAGCATTTGTCTTCCAATGTGGAATAAGCAGCTTAATATAAAACAACAATGAATTAATGACCTACTGGTTGGTTTTAAGTTTGGCTTGCAGTGTGTGGTTTAATTTACTTGTGTATGTTTATGTTTTTTAAAGCATTCTGACTTTTGGACAAAAGCCCCAGGCAAGTTTAGAATATTAATACTTTTATTTGTGAATGATATTCAGTACACTGGGTTACTCTCCATATAAAAATCAATAAATCCTTTGGCAGAAAAAACTGAATGCCAAGTTCCTGAGAGGAAGGAAGACTATTCAATTAGTGGCATGCCTACACACGTTGAAACTTACTTAGCAGTAAGTAACAAACCTTCAAAGGGTGCTATTTTGTAATGACATTGGTAGATGGGGCCATTTAAACAAAAAGTGCTTAGTAGGTAGACAAACCTTAAGCAGACTATTTGGCTCTGCTTGTGATATCCTTATGGATTGCTAGCTCTTGTGGAACTGTGTTTGTAATATAAGATTTGGGCAATAGCATCAAGGATGTGTCCTTATGCTTGTGGTTTCTGGCTAAGTAATGGGCCTAAAATAGATGGAAAAGATAACTGTTTACATCAGTGTGGAAATATTCAACCACGATTCAAGTTCACATCCCCTTAATTGTAATGCAGCTGCCGTTTTAACTAGCCTCTGCTTGAAAGACTTGGAAAAAGAGACAAAGAATGACATCCATTGGAAGCAGTAGTGACAATTGATGTCTATGATGAGAACTGGTAAACCACAAAGTCAGTTTCTATAGGGGGTTACAAGATTAAATAATTATGAATGTTTCTGTCTGGTATACAAATAATTAAGATTATTGAAGTAAACAGCTTGGCAGCTTTACCTCTGAGTGACAGTGAGGTAGGCACTGAATAATCGACCTTCAGTTGGCAACTTGCAAAGAAACAGCAGAACAGATATATGTGCTGTGTAAAAGGAGATATCCATTGTCTCGAGGGAGGTTATGTTTACACAATTTTAACAATAGATATTCAGTACTTCTCTCTATAGATTGTCATGTTGCCAGAGGGTGACATGGGTGGATGGAGGGTCCTGAGAAGGCAGTTTGACAAGCACAGTGCTGTTAAAGTTGTTTGGAGTTAGGCAAAGAGACATCTGGGGAAAAAAAGGAGGAGCAATCAGTGGTATGTGAAGAAATGGCAAGGAGAAGTTGTCGTGCATAGAGAGCTGTAAAAAATTAGAAGAGAGGGAACAACAGCACAAGAGTTTAGAAGGAAGACAACAGGGCTACAACCAAATCTGCAGAACATTTTATAACTTTTTTTTAAAAAAAACGTAGAGGCTCTCTTTCATACAGGCAGTTGAATGTTTCTGATTCCCCAGTTCTCTTTGGAGAGCTTCTTTAGCTATTTTTTAACAGGGAGGCTTGAATCTCTTTTGCAAGACATTGGCTGAAACCAAAATGGCATTCTGTTTTGTTTTTGTTCCATCATGATGGAGAGGGAAGAAAAGAACTTAGTGAGCACAGAGTTTTTTTGCTTTGCTAGCAGGGTTATCTAAACATTTTAGACAGCTTTGTCTGAGGTGTGTTGACAAAATAAAGTTGAAGGAAGAACTTCCAGTTCCAGAAAGTTTCTGTTTGCCATGTGGTGGTTCTTACCATAAGCCATGGTCACATGACTATTTAGGTAGTAGTAAGTCCAATTATACCCATCAGATCATGTTAGTGAGAAATTATTCACTGCTATCTATGTTAGTATAACTTCAGCACTGTTCTGAAATATGTATACCTTCACCATGTGTATATACGCTCCTTTAAAATCTTCCAAATTCATTTGTTGTATGTTATTTAAGCACAGCATTGTGGAAGAAAACTAAGAATGTTAAGATGGAATTGATTTTACTTTCTTCGCTTAGTGGACTTTTAACAGCACATACTTGCCTGCTGGCTTTGATTCTGCATGCCCTTGTCTTTCAAACTTTGACCAAAGAAACATTCTCAAGTGTCTGACAGCTGTGATGGCTGTGCAATAACACAGTATTATGATGTGAAGATCTGAGAGAATTTGTCACTGTGCTGTCAGGGGTCTCACTGCATCATTATGTTGTTGCCTTTTAACTGTCAGGATGTCTGACAGAGATGCCGTTATCTTGGCCTGGTATTGCAGCGTTCTTTTCGTTGCAAATTCTTGACTTTTGCTTGGCAGGCTTTCAGCAAAAACAGCTTCTAAATAACAGGATTTTTCTCTAGTTACTCCAGAAACAAAAGTCCATTGTGTTTCAGAACCCTTAAGTTTATCTTAAAATAACAACAAACAAACCACAAACACAAGTGAGAGCTGCTCAAAACCATTTTGGACTGAAGTTGGCCGTTTTCATATTTGGTCCTTTATGTAGCTAGCAGCATTTCATAAATCAAGCCATGGACAGCCTTTATATAAGGCCCCTTTTCATTACTGCTTAGCAAAAGAGGCTCATACACTAGCTTCATTTATTTTGCTGTTTTCTATCTGTGGTATGCTTCTTTTATTATTATTGAGCCAAATTGTTTGTACGTGTATTGAAAATGAATCCAAACCTATACACTGTCTTCATAAATATTTAACAAGCATAATACTTTTTCAGCACAAATATGTCATTTAATAGTGATAACTCACCCCAAAACTATTTGTATGGAAATTGACACTTATTCTAAATTTATAGTAGCAGATAGAAATAACAGTTTCTGAGGAAAAAGCCTTTTGTTTTTTCAAAGTTTCTTTGTGAACACAACACTTTTTCCTTTATATAAAGCAAGGTTGCTAATTCTAATGGAATAATATTTTATATTTATGTTCTTCTGTGTCTGCAATTTCATCAGATTAAACTGAGAACTTCAATTAGGAACCAAAGATCTGTATTTGCTGAAGCTGTGCTTACAGCAATTATGTACGCAGTTATACTTCAGTTAACAGAGCCTCTGACAAAGAAGCTCTTTTTTACAAAGTATTTTTACCAGAACCCAGCCCAGTCCCCCCATTTCTTGTCTAACTGGAAGGGTTTTCTTCCCGCAACATTGGTATACATGAGAGAGCACTGGAGAAAGTTCAGTGCTGGGTTGCAACAGTGTGTCTTCAGTAACAGTGCAATAAAGCTTGACCTGGGAAAGAATGAGATTCTGCTCTATTGATCCTACTGTTGCTGTGTGTGCTTGTATACTACAGGCAAGGTAAACAGCTGCTTCCAGAATCACGTACTAAGTATGTGTGAAGAGCAAAACAGAAAGAAAAGGGTAAAGGAGATTAGCCTGTCTCACCAGCTGCCCTGGCGTGTTGAAAAACCATAGATCTATCAGTTTCACCACCAGAATGAAAATCATAATAAAAATAGAGACTGTTGAAAGAAAAAATAATAATCCCAGCATACATTTTGGTAGAAGCTTTCAAGTGGTCTCCAGAACAGTGATTTCCACCCTAGGGTGCACATACCCCCAGGGGTTCACGCCAGAATGTTTAAGGGTATGCAAAAAAAAAAAAAGAATAATGGTAGAAAAAGGCTTCAGTTCTCCTCTCTCTTACAGGGGCAGAAGGCCATGCGTGCAAGAAGAAGCCACTCACCTCTTCAGAGCTGAACCCAGCTCTGGGGTGGGACTTGAGGAGGGCTGTGCTCTCCTCCTTACAAGGCCAGTTGGGGAAATTTTCCAAGTGGGCTTGAGGGTGGTAGTGGGAGCTCTGAGGGAGCAAAGCTGTAAGCACAGGCCAAGTAAGGGGGAGCTGAGTGGAGAGCAGTGCTGGCAAGGGAGCTTCTGCACAACCCACCTAAATGTAGTTCAGGGCCAAGATGATGTGGCTAAAGTTTGTGTGTGAAAGAGAGAGACAAAGACAGAGAGAGAAGCATGGTGGTCACGACGATGGTTATATCGGGAGGGATGAGATCACCAGAGTAGGGAGACCTACTCTGGAGAGTAGGGAGAAAGCAGTTGCAGGGGGAGAAAGTTGGGGAGAGGGGCTTATGGTGGAAATGTTAAACTGTAGGCAGTTGCGTCTTTTGTCCTTTATCTATGGCAGGGAAGGAGGGGAGCACAGCCAGTCATCCTATCTCAAGGGATCTAAGATAGGGTAGGTCAGGCTAGGGGAACACAGTGTGTTTTTCACAACAGAGCACATTAAGAAAATGGAGAACGGAACTATTAGCAGTAGACACCTCAGTCTGTCCTGTGAGCAGTGTTCAGTGGGTGAATTCTTCCAGGTCTTTTCTACATCTTCCCTTTATCATCATTTTAAGTGTTAAATTAATTTTTCCATTTGTGAATTATTAGATACGGATCATAGGCTAAAAACCATCACAGTTAAAAAAAAAAAAAAGTGAAACTTAATGTAAATAGTGACCAACCGCTAAGAATTTCTCAGGACATGTCTAACACTTTAGTGCAAAGTGGTAATAATAATAAATTAATGGGATGTAGTTTTTAAATGTAATCTATGATGTATTTTCTCGAATTCTTTGTATCTTTTGAGTTTTGAATGTAAATATATATGCCCTCTCTGTTCACTTTATTAATCCATTGCTTTTTGATCGCATTATTAGATTATTTATTTACAGTTGCAACATATACATTTGACATGACAGCAACCATATTAATGACAAACATGTTGCTAATATTAGGGGGACAATTTAAGGAAATGGGCTGCTAAGGGGTATGGAAATGAAAAAAGGGTTGGGAACCACTGGTTTAGAAGATTCAAAATATTTTTGTTTATTTATGAAAGGTTCACCTTGACCTGGTTGTTTCATTTCAGAAGGGCATAATGTTGGTTTTGAATAAAAAGTTTGCTGAAACATGCTGAGCTGCTCTTCTTTTTGTAGTGTAGGAATCTATCCCTATTCTTTACATGTTATTTCTACCTCTCTACAAAATTTTCTGTTAAAGTCTGGAAACACATCTACTTTGTTAACTGAGGTATACCTGTATCTCTCTCATTAAAAAAATGCAGAATTATTAACACAATACTGTAAAATCTTAATATTTTTTAAATGAAGTTTTCTGTTGTCCACTTTCACATACATCTTATGTTCAGTGCTACTCTGGAAAGTGTGTTTACTTATTGAATTAAACACATATACTCACTTATAGTAATCTTGTTTGTTAGTTTAGCAATTTAAAATAGCTATGTGAATGCATTGATTCAAGTTAGCTTATTTTGAAAGGTCTGCTGCCTGTGGTGAGCAGAGGTCACTTCACATATTGCAAAATGAACATTCACCCCACAAGTACACAGCGCTGTATCCTGTAACTCGATAGGTATACACTTTTGCGAATGACGCACTTGTTTACGTACTAGAAATGTCACTGTTTGCCTATAACAATGTAAATGCAGTCATAAAGAGAGACGTGTTTCTCTCTTGGGTATAGACCACACCATGGGAAAACATAATGTACATACTAATTTTATAATATGTGAAGTCCTCTTACCTTGATAGCTACTGGATCTGAGATGATCTTTTTAATGGCGCGTTCTTGCAAATGTGAAGATATATCTATTTTTGTTACTGTCAGGAGGCAAGTGCTTAAATATTCTGTGCCATTAACTTGTAAACATTGTTTCTTATAAATAGAATGCAATTATTTCCCCATATAGTGCCATTAGAATTTCAGTTCCAGGTGGAATGGATGAAGAAGAATGCTCGTTCAGGCAAACAGTAAGAGCTATGCTGAACCAATGGGTGTGTCAAAGCACAGCCACAGTAAGGTCAGCTTACTTACCTACTGGGGAAAAAGTAATGTAGAATTAATGCTACGTGTAGGACCTTGACATGGCTGCAAAGCTTGTTAAAAGAATATCAGGTGTTTTAGTGTGGCTTTCACAGACCTCAGTCTTGAGGAAAAGGTTAAGTAATTGATTATTTCATAACTCCCACTGCTGAAATGTTCCTCTTCTTTTCTTTCATAGTATTAGTTTCAACCTTGTTATGAAAAGCTTCACACCTTGATCTGAACTCTCAATATTCGCTACATTGCCTAGCACCTGAAAATAATTAGCTGAATATTGGAAAAATAATGTACAAACCCACAAGCAGAGTGATGGATACAGAAATCAATCAAAATGCAACTCTTGGCTTGCCCAGTCCTAAAAATGCTTTCCTGTTGGGCTGAGTGCTGAACAAAATTGTCTTGCTAGCGTCATCTTTCATACAAAAGACATCTTGCATTACAGAATCAAACTTAAATTACAGTATGAGGCGGTGAGGGAAAATGCAGTTGCTCTTTGCTCCTTCTGGATAACAGAAACAAGGAGAAAATGGGGAAATAACAGTAACAAATGTTTCTAATCTCAGAGCAATTTTTAGAACAGATGATGGTCTGTAAGAGAGTTCTGATAGTCTTTTCAGGCTGAAATCTGCTGCAGTGATAATAAGACACTATAACAAACAGCAAAATGCACTGATACTGTTGTGTTCATATTTCTCTGTCAGTTATATTAGCTGCTGCAAATTTGTCTCCTAGAATAGTAGCAGATTGCTACATACCTTGAACCACATTATGAGTCTTTCCTTTCTGTCTGGTTCTAGGAAGATAAGGTAGAGATATACCAAAAAAAAAAAGAAAAGTAACTTAATTCAGGTGGAGTTCATGAATCAGTGAATTTATACAAACATATGGCAGAGAGTTTTCAACAAAGCAGTGGTTTCAAAGTATCTGTCCCAAGACACAGAGTTCTTGAGTTTAGTATTTAGAATGCATATAAATAAACAAATAAATAAGATAAATGCTAGAAAATACAGAGACTAGAGTGTAGCTCTTTGATGTTCACTTGCAACTTTTTTTAGAGTGAATTTGGTCACTGACCTCTCAAAGGTTTTATATCACTCTATACTGCCATTGAAAACAAAGATTCTTGTGCCACCTAACAAGCTTTATTTGGCATAAGCTTTCACAGATGCCAGCCCTCTTTATCAGATGTTCACAGCCCTTCCAAAAACTGTTAGACTAACCTTCAGACAAATAGATGTGGGGACATCTTTTCTGTGTGTGTGTGTGTGTGTGTGTGTGTGTGTGTCTTCAAGTCATCTGTTAAGTTATGGTAACTGCATGAATTTTGTAGGGTTTTCTTAGCCAAGGAATATTCAGAGGTGGTTTTGCCATTTCCTTCCTTTGAAATATGTCCTCAGCACCTGGTATTCATTGGTGGTCTCCTATCCATGTGCTAACCAGGGATGACCCTACCTAGCTTCCAAGATCAGGTGGGATCTAGTGCCTTTAGGGTATTTAGGTGGGAAACATCTTACCACTTCTAAAAACACTTTGGCTTTCCAAGGGAATCTCTCTGTCACATACATGGGTTGAGTAAATTTGGTAACTGATTCACTAGGAAGTAACCGTCACATATCCCAAGTGAATGGCTGAGTTTCAGAGTTGCTTCAGACTAAGGATAAAATCTGTAAACTATGAAACCAAGTCTTGTAAAGTTAGACTGCTCATATACCCCTGTCCTACATTATCTCAGCCTGTGCTCCCCACACTACTTGACACTTATTTGCTGCCCAGTCAAACAGCCTCAGCAGTAGCAGCACCAGTTTATGCCATATTAGCAGAGCAACTCAATCAACACTGGGTGCCCACCTTTTCTCTTCCTAATCACACAGACTCAGGTCCAGTGTCTATCAGAGGCAAATAGGTAAGCTAGCAGTAAGCAAGCTGGCCAGCCTCTGGCAGAACTGCTCTGATCTTGGCCAGTAAGAATGCCCAGAAACCAGCTGTCTGGAGAGTGGTAGTACTATAGCAATGAAGTAGGTTGCCAGAAAAAAATGCGAATGGATTTTGGATATAAGACGTTTCTCCTATTAAGCCAGGATACTAGACTGCCAAACCATTTCTTAGCATCAAGACTCATCCTGCTATATCCACTAGCCTTGGTAACATTCAAGGTGGACCATTTAGCAATTCCTTGTATGTGTGCCCTTCTCTGTTGCCATCCATTCATCTTCCCCAAACATTCCTCTTCCCCTGAATGTGCTTTCTGTAGTAGGATGCATTCTTTACTGAAGCTGCCATCATTTTTCCCAGCCGAAAAAGGAATGGAAATTTTACACTATAGCAGGGGTGGAGATCATGCGGCCTTCCAGATGGTGGTGACTGCAAAACCAAGCAGCCCTAGCCAGCATTGCCTGGAATGAGGAACACTGGGAGTTTTAATCCAACCATATCTGAAGGGCTATATGATTCCCACCCTTATGCTACAGCAACTCAATCCAGCTTTCTATCTTGACCTGGTGCTGTTTTAGAGTAAATACACAAGGAGCTTCTAAAAGAAGAAAGTGAAACCCGAAGTGGATTTAATTTTGCCCTTGTATTGAAAACAGATTCCTGCTCATGCACAGTTGAGGGCTAAACAGACCCAGCTTAATGCAAGGGAGTTGGAGAGTCTTTTTGATCTTTAGGATTTCGAGAGTTGCGATGGGGAATGTGTTTCTAGCCAAGATCCTAGTCAGAACTTTGGAAAAAAGCACAAGGGTTGTTTGTTTGTTTGTTTTTTGGTCAGTGGATGGAAGAGTCTTGTCTTTAGTTGGATACAAGATAGGGTAGGAGAGGTGGGAATAGTGTCCAGTTTCTCAAAAAAGGAAATGCAGGGACTCAGGCCTAAAGGGAACATAAGCCACTGTAACTTGTAAGCCTTTGTCTTTTCTTGAGATGGGAAGAATTGAGCTGTGCTTTCTCAGTGGAAAGAAGAGAGCTCTCTGCTTCTACCCGGAAAGACTTTTATATATTTTAGTTGGCTTGTCAAAAATACGAATTTTTAGACTCCTGATTGCTGTCACGAAGGTGCCAGATGAGGAGGATAAAAAAGGTCAGTGGAACTCTGAGTAAAAAACTCTTTCCAAAGGTGTCCTCTTCCCAAAACTGTGTCTGTGTGATAGTAGCACTGTCTCTGTCATTGTGCCTTCATGTTCATTGCCTCATTTTATATTTTAGTCCTAGAATTAGCTGTCTTCAAATGGTGATATTTTATCTGAGAATTGTGGGTTCAGCAAATTCATACTTGTACCTAGAAAATCACAAGTTCTGGCAACCTTGTTAGTTCTAATCCACACTTAGGGAGGCAAGCAAGAGAACGTCAACCTGGGCTTACCTTCATGTTGAAGAACCTATAACAGTGCTTTTGCTGTATGTTTTCCTTATGCCTTCGACCTCCCTATGCTGTCAGGTCTCCTTTTAATCCCTCAAAGTTTATGCCATTCCATCATGATCAAGCTTCCTACCCCCCCCAAAAAAAAATCTTTGAGAGTTTATTCATTTTTGTTCTGGATAGATGGTTTATTCATTGATACCCCGAGAATTTTCATCCAAAATTGGTTCATGTGCATAGTGGTGTATTCGTTATGATTGTATTGTATTTTTTGCTTACATACTACGTTTGTGAAGGCTTTTCTGTCCTGAAAGGTGGTTTGTAAGTCTGTTAATAAATGAATTATGTTCCAACTGCTCCGGGAAAAGTGCCATTTTCTTCATGCCAGGTTATGCCCAGACAGGAACAGAATCACCAAACCACAGTGCCTCCAATTCCCATTCTAGGGAGTCTCTCTGTAAGAACGCGTTGGTTGATAGTACTGAAACCCACTGAGAGATGTAAATAAATAAAGTTCCGCTGCTGTCTCCTACCTTCTAATTTTTTACAGCTCTCTTCTCCACTCCTAACTTCTGCTGTGTGGCTCTCTACTGATGTCAACCATTTGTTGGGCTGATCCAAAGAGGCCTCTGCTTTTTGACATGGGTTCAATAGATTGATAATCTAGATTATCATTTTCATCTAACAGTACTGAAAATAGTATGGTGACCACCTTCTTTAGTCATTTTGTTTCAGAAAGGGACATTTGCTGTCTCCCAATAATTATTATAGTCCTCAACATCCAAGAAAGCTTTCTCACGACTTCCTCCATCATGTTGTGAGATGTTGTCTCACAACTGCTTCTGTCATGGCACCTGATAGGACCACTCCTTCTACTGAAGAAGCGTGTGTAAAATCTCTTGGATCCAGTGCCAGTGTTAGATATACCTTGGGTGAAAGGTTGAGCATCCAAATCAGTGGCCAAAACCTGTGAAGCGCTTTGTTCAAGTCCTTGGCCTGCAACAGATGAAACATCCCACAGAACAGGATCAGAAGGGGCACTGGACGTTTCTTTGGAGTGAGTTGCTAAAAAACAGTAGCATTTGCGTCAGGGTAGACATGAGTGGTCTTGTCCATTGGAATCAAGTAAATTTATTTCTCTGTCAGTAGAATGAACCAGATTGACAATTTGCAATAAGAGTTTGAATTCTTGTATTGGAGTATGTTTATCATTAGTTTGAATTCTAGTATGCAGATACCTTTAGTTGCTGGTGAAAATGGATTGTTTGCTGCCAGTAACTCAAATCTGTGTTTTAGCTAGGAAAATCCTTCTGATTTCTGTAACAGGTTGATCAAATTACTTAAGTTACTTTCAAGATGGTCCTCTCTGGAGAAGAGTTTGAGATGAGCCTTTTGAACTCTGTTGCTGTTGAAAATCTTCTTCCTACTATGGGGAATTAAACCTTGAGGAAACTAATTGCATTAATGAACTTGATGAGAGGAAGTCTTTTAGGCACCATGTCTACATTATACCATTACCACATGAATATATAAGGAAAGGACAAAGTAAGAGGACTTGGTGTTCTCTAGACAAAAAATATTTTTGGTCCAGAAAGGGAGAGAAAGTAATGGAGCTTCTGCTTATAAGGGGAGGAGCATGGTGACTATAATGTTATCCAGAAGTTGCATGGACAAGAAGAATCAGTCAGGCTGGTTTAGGGCTTCTGACAACAGCCCACTGGGCAGCAACAACAGCTGTTCTTGTTGTTGTTGTTGTCTCCTCTCCTGTTTTTATGGCCCCATCCTGATCAACAGAGAAGAGGAATGACTTTGCTAAGACAGCTGTCATTTTTTCCTTTCCAGGGTGTCTTTCCTTTCTGTTTCTTCAAATATTAAGTAATTGGACTTGCATACCTTATTATTTCATACTGCAAAAGCAATGACAGTTGAAGCTCTTGAATGTGACATTCTCTTTGTCTTTGGTGATTATGATGTTTTGATGTAAAGCTTTGGAACTTTACTGTTTTGCTTTCCCACTTTTGTTAATTATACAGTTCCAATGGAAATTAAATTTATTGTATGAATAAATTGATAATACCACTTTATACATCCATCATACAGAGATTCCAGTTTACACATTCAGTGCCGTCTGAGTTTTGTTTATGCTATCCCAATGTACGCAGCAGTATGGGAGGCTATTTCTTAGTTGCAGTTTTCCTTGGTGTACAGTTACAGAGCAGTCATAGATTTCAGTGCTAAGTGATTTTGCTATTTCAAGGTTTATTTCACTAAATCATCACTGAAATGAAGTCACTTGTACAAAGGAATGTCTCCACATCTGCCTGGAGATATGCCATTCATTACAGAACATTGTGTATTGTTAAGCTTCCAGGGCAATTACATGAGGCAGGAGATAATTAACTACATTGGAAGCAGAGCAGTATATCTGCAAAAATACTGGAAATGTGTAACAATTTGCCAGTATTTCAAAAGTTTAGTTTTGCATTGTGCTCCATGAAGGATATATAACTGCTTGTCATTATACTGTCATGTTATTTCAGCAAAGCCAATTGTGGGAGAATTGTGTAGGCTTTACCTGCTACCAGAGGAAACTGTCCAGGCATCTTCCATTGATCCTGCATATAGTTCTAGTAGACAGTGGCCCCTCTCCTACTGTCAACTGCCACTATTGAGGCCAATGGAGATGCAGCCCCTCCACTGTGCTGGGATGTCACTCGATGGGATGATGAACTATTCTTTGCCACACAGGAGAAGTGGGCTTTAGAGAAAGCAGTCTAAACCATACCTTTTCAATTTCAACTTTTTTGCATTGATAGAACAAAGGTTCACAGATTGAGGCATCAGAACATCCAGCACGAGCCAGTTGTGGGCTAAGGTGTGAGGGCTGGGAACGACTTTGATGGCTAGACTTGGCTGAATGGATCAAATGTAGATGTATGGAAGAGAGATCATGTGGCAACCTGGACTTGGGAATGTTGCAAGTAGATTTATTGTAAATTATTTGTAAGCACAATGTGTCTATACAAAACTATCTTTTGCAGGTCATCTTCAGAGGGCTTCGCCACGGAAAGCACTATGTTAATACTATACTGTACTACATTAAACTATACTATTATTTTTGGCTAGAAGGTCCCATCTGTCTGAAAGAATCTTGATTTCAACATTTGTGTGAAATGCATGTTACCAAGTTACCACTCATAGCTTTTAACAAATCCCAACAAACAATACGTCAATCTGCCTCAGCAAATATGTCATGGTATGATAATAGGTTTCTCTGTTCTCTCTTGAGTTTTCAAATTTTGTTCTAAAATTCTTGATTACATTAGGTCTCTTAACAAAAATAATAAAAGAATCTACATGTTCATCAGACTTAAATATCATCTTCTGGCTGTGACTCTATCTGTGTGCATTCTAAAAGGTTGGTTTTGCTTTGGTTTTCTGTGTTCATGAAAAAAAAAATCCAGTGAAGAGTTAACAGCAATCATGATGTTCGTTTTTCTTTGAATGTTTAAATATTTCAAAATTCTTACCAAAAGCTGGCACATATTATTGCTCTTCCTCGCCAAATATTGAAATATAAAAAGCATATCCATAAATAATGATAAAAGTTGAATCATTTTATAAGGAAACTTCCTTCTTGGTAAAGTGCATTTTGTCTTTTCTGTTTAAAAGGATCTGCATTTATTTAAGGAAACCATAATCATACAGCAGCTTGCCAATAAGTATGATTTGCTACATTTAACAAGTGCAGCGATTCCAACAACATTTTAGAGAAGAAATACAGGAGAATCAAACCCTCACCAACTTATTATTTAACTGCTTCAGACATTTAACTTTTGTTTCAGAGACCTAATTTCAATATAGTCCCAATTGGAGCAGACCTATTAAATCAATGGAACTTACATAAGTGTTTGCTTACCAAGTTCTAGTTAACTAAATGAATCTAATCTTTTTGAGGCTAAAAAACGATTTCGACCGTAAGAATTCCTTTGAACAAAATTGCCTAACCGAACTAACTCAAAGCATTTTAAATATCCAGTCAGTGTCATTAAACTGTTTCAGATCGTTCTTTTCCTCTTAACAAGCGGAGTTCTATAATTATTGGCTAAACATTTTAAAATGGCTTTACTAGCAGATGTCCACAAAAGTGGGCTTGTCTTTCTAGCCAGCTGTTGGTCACTAATCCCATCCTTCTCCTGAATCCTCTGAACAGGATGTAGGAAAAAAAAGATAAGTTAGATTCTACACTGCTATGCTAATCTGTAGAGATAACTCAGAGGCAATCTCTTCTGCTCTTTCTCAGTGTCCTCAAAGCTTAGCTTGAAGGGAGACACCGATGCTTCTGCCAAATTCTCAAGACCTTGCTATCTAGCAAGTCAATTTATGTTTTCTGCTTTTTTTTTCTCCCTACAGGTTGATTCATGGAGGGCAGCTGTTGAATGGATTGGCAGGTCCTACTGTAACTAATGCTGCTCCATTCCTTTCTACAACATGGTTTTCACCAGATGAACGTGCCACTGCCACAGCTATAGCATCATTGATCGGTTACTTTGGCGGAGCATGTGCATTTTTAGTAGGACCCTTGGTAGTTCCAGGGCCAAATGGTACATCAGCGACTCCGCTTCCACCTGATAGCAGCCCTGAGCTTATAAAGGACCGCATTGAAGCTGTGCTGTATGCAGGTATTGCAGAAGTAATTTCACACTCAAGTGCATAACATGAGTCCGTCATGAGCTTGCTGCCGCCCTCTGGTGACTGATTTGGAAATAAATCTTGGTTACTGTGAATTTTGGAATTATGTGCCTAATCACATCCATTATGTGGTCTCTGGCCATTCCTTTTACTCACTTCTGTGATAACCAATCATTCCAGAGGCAAAAGCTGTTCCATATTTTTCTGTGTATACAATTTTCTTGGCAAATATTTTTCTGCTAGAATGCAGGTATGTTACAATAGAAATGACACTTTGGATTTCTCTCAGTTCCCCAATGCCGGCTCAATTTTTCATACTTCTGTTCAATCCAGAAACCATTTAAGACTTGGTGGGTAATTTTCCATTGAAAATTTTGAATTGCTGACAGAATAATGTTGTGATGGTATACAGATTTATCATTTCACTGATTCTATGGATCCATGATGAATACTACTTTGTGATAAAATGAAAATAATAAAATACTGTTTTGAGATTACTGTTAATGATTTTTTAATTCTCCCACACATCCAACCTAATCTGTTTTCCTAGTTGTCCTTGGCAGGGGGAGAGAGAGGAAACAGGTGAGACCTGCAGTAAAATATAGCAGTGTGGAATATACATGAACAGTGTGCCCAGCCAGCCATGCCCTCTTTCAGGATACTCTTTTGAAGTCCATTCAACCTCCCAAACATCCCATGGCTACTAAGTGTGCACAGTTGTCATTGAGCTGTTTAAGGGTTTTTAAAGACTGTTTTTTTCCCCTATTTTTCCCCTTGAACATGCTGATACCCTTTCTTGTTTCATAGCAGCTGTGGTTTGACTACAGATCTGTTAGCACTTTTTAGCTGAGTTTGCTCTAAGTAGATGATAATACCAGATGCTGCTTGTCAGTGCAGTGGTTTTGAAGAAATAGTGCCTGTGTCCACAGCACCAGTACATCATGGCTAAAATGATACTATGTTAGTGATGTAGGCAAGTACTCTGTACAAGTTACCTGCTGTTGCAAACAAATTTGGTAGTGATGCACTGTCAGAGTCTTTAGAACTGGACAGTTATATGCTACCAGCATGTTTGCCACTGTTTTACCCTTCACTTAGAGAACCTAATAACCTTTGTTACATATTGATCCAGTTTTGAACAAAGTAAGCAAGATTTGTTGTTGTTATTGTTGGGGTGTATCTAAAGTGATGAGCAGTGAACATTATTAGCTTCTTATGGAAGGGTTGCCTTATTAGAGAACAGTTTGTCTACCAGGTATTCCCTTGATAGTTATGAAATCTTAATTGCGAAGAAGGCAATGTTTAGAGGGCATTGGAACAACTTTGAGTATTAGAGTTAAGAACAGAGAGGAAACTAGGCCAAGTATTGGCACAGTGAGAAGGTTGTAAGGGGAGTGCTTCTATGAGTAGCTACTTGAAATCAGTTCAGCTGCCATGAGGCAAGTAAAGCATTCAGATAATGGATTTCTCATTCACATAGACTTGTTTGTCGATAACGTTCTGAAAACATTTGAGTTGGAACACAGCTTTTTCTCAGTGTAGCTTCAGGGGAAAAAATGCATATACACACACACAAACACATACATATATATATGTATACATACATAGACAAACTACTATGGTTCTCTTGGGCAAAGTTATCCTGACATTTCTTAATAGAGGAAGTTACTAGTAAAAGGTACATGTCCACAACTGGTCACTGCTTTCAGTATACCATTATCAAGAGTAGTATAAGGTGCTAAACAAGAACTAGAAATATGTATATGACTTAATAACTCAAGCATATGACCTTTTGGGATTCTTTTTGTGGGCCTGTTTTTTTTAAAACCAAAAATATTAATTTAATAAATATGTCAATTATGGTCTATAATCTGCACAAATAAAAGGTCAAATATGAAAAGACAGAGAGAATAGCCAGGTAGAACGGGCCCATGCTAGGCTAGGAAAAGTGTGGCCCATGGACCACACCAAGTTCCCATCACTGTTTTGCTCCAAATTTGAGGAATAAATGCCGCCCCCCAAACTTTTCTATCCTAAAATGTCTTAAGGGACATGAGAGGCAATTTTGCCACGTTTCAGCCCAACCGAAAAGGAAAGCCTTTTTTCTAACGAAAATGTAAACTGGAATTTCCGGTTTAATTCCTGATTTAGCAGACTTTTGCTGGGCCTAAAACAGCATGGGAAGGATGTGGTAAAATGGTCTCCCACATGCCCTGCTGGCTTGGAGGAGCATTTTTATCAAAAATTCAGGGATGGAGTAGGCAACAAGGGTGGCATTCCATAGTGCCATGAGGACCAACCAGACTCCCCAACCCAGGCAGTTGCCCACTCCTGCTTTAAAAATAGGTAAACCTGGCCCATATTGAATTTCATTCATGGAAAACTGAACAGAACAGAATGGGATGTTGTTCTATGTGTCTGCTTTCTCTGAAATCTCCAAAATTTTGAACTTTCAGATTTGGGATAGTTTTCTGACTGCCATACTTTCTCCCTTGAGGTTAGTCTCCTGTTGGAGTCAAGCTTCTTTCAGCTTCCCTCATGCCATAACTGTAATTTTTATTTACCAAATGTTCCTCTGTCCTTCATCTTCTATTATGTTCGTAACCTGTGGGTACATCCTGTCTCACTTCATTCTTCTCCCTAGTTCTGTGCTGACATTAGAACCAATTCAAAACTTGTTTTCTTTGAATCTAAAAATGATGACCAATCGCCATCCACATTTTGGACTGGTTTCTGATCTTTTTATATTCCTATTTTCCCTCAAGTACTCATCTATTGCTTCCATGCAGCTCCTTTCACCTGAAATTATTTTCAAGCAGTTTTCTTTGCATTGTCTTATTTGCTACTTATTGCTTGCTTTTACAACACAATGCTTTTGTAAATAGTCTCCTATCTCTTAACAGTTTTACTTGGGACTTCAGATTCTGAAAAGAACTGTTCATATGTACTGTCCTGGAAAAGCTGGAGCTTATCTATTTTAGCCTGAAGATTTTAATTTGCCACTTGTTTGCAAGATTTGAGGGAAATAGCAATCACTCTCCAGCTAGTTGCTTACTGGAAGAAAGTATCTGCAAGTGTCCTAGGATCCTCTCTCTTTAAGGCTGTTCTGCACCTCTTAGACATGAAGAGTGTCAGAACATGGATTCCAGGCTAGTCCCTGCTGCCTGGCTTTATGATACTGAGACTAGCAGTGAAAGTACAGGAAAGGAAACTGAGTAAGTATTTACTTACTTGGTTATTATGATTATTTATATTACGCTTTTCTGGATGTGCTTCTGTTCAAGTAACATTATAATAATAAACTCAAAAGAATCAGTGTTAAAAATTGTCAGGATGCTTCACACAGAACAGCGGGCCCTGTTGGATAAAAAGGAAGTTCCACTGGAGTGGGTCCTGAAGTGTTCTCACAGTATCTAAACTTACTTTTAAGTAGTTCAAGAACAATGTTTCCTGTGCATTAAGCATGATGTATTTGATGGATTGTGCCTGTCACCTACTGTATTACATTTCTTATTTTAGTTTCTTCCTTTTTTGTTTCCTCTTAGAATTTGGCATTATGGCACTGGTATTCTCTGCTGCGCTAGCTTACTTCCCATCACGTCCTCCATTTCCACCTAGTGTGGCTGCAGCTAGCCAGAGGCTCAGTTATAGAAGAAGTTTCTGTAGGCTATTAAGGTACGTATGGTAGGATCCAGCTTGGTATAGCAGATCACATCCAATTCTGATTTTAGTAATGTTTATTTATTTTAAGCTTTAGTATGCTAGCTCTCAATCAACCATGTAATATTCCAAAGTGGCTCATCATTTCTTTGAAAGAATTCAGCTTCATCAGTGATTGGTATTGTACAACAAAAGAAGACTATGACAGAGAGAGCAGTCAGTCTGATAAATGCATTTCTTAATGACAAGCAATAAGCGGAATTAGTTGTCTGCTGTAATTGACAATATAAAAAATGCAATACAAAATCTCCATGAGTAAAGCCCAGCTGGTTCATGAAAAATGCATTTTGCAGTACGTTTTTATTTATTTTATTTTTTTAATATTTATTTATTCATTTATTTTTAGTGTTTTATGTTTCTGAAAACATAGGCCTAGGAGTGGTAGTTCTTCATTTCTGACTGAAAAATTATTTGTTTATTGATTTTCATGGGAAGGTATCCAGATGAGCAGCCTTGAGGGCCACATTTAGGCTGCATGGTTACCATCTTGCAGAAGGAGGAACCTTGAGCAGAATGATTCCCCATTAGGTCTAGTAGGTTCTTTACTCTGTTCCTCTCCGTTCCCCATGACTCACCTCTCTTGGATGCAGATGAACTGCCATGACATCACAGTATTATGAGGAGAGGTCAGAGATCCCTGTTATTGCACATGTTTTACAGAAAAGAGGCAACAGATTTCATCCTCAGCTATGGTCAGAGATAGCGAAAGTGACGACTTTAGCCACTCGAGTAGAACACACTGAGCTAGATTGACTAGAACTCTGAATCGCTGTAAAACAAGTTTGTATGATCTTTGTTTGCCCCCCTTATCCCCCCACACCATCATTTCATTGCATAAAATGGAAATGTTGGATGGGGAGTTCAGAGGCACAGGATCCATATTCTTACAATGCTTTCAGCAGTCACATATTTCAGGTTGGCGACTTCTGCTGGCAGTGTATCTTCTACCCTGCTCACTGCATGCACGTTTGTTTGGTTTGACAAAGAATGTGGTTCCAATGTTGTTCATATACTGTGATAAATACTACAGCTGTGCTTGTTCAGTAAACTTGTGCAAGTGTGAGACATGCAGTCTTGCTTATTTTCATCAAACAACAAAGTTCACTTGCAGTATTTTGTAGAATATTAATAGATTATACCTGTAAAATTGTATTTCACCAGTCATTTACCAAAATAATTGAAGAGCTGGGATCCTGTACTTAGAAAAGCTTAGCTCTGTAATAAGTATAATTTATGGAAACTGAGTCAATTTGTTAAATTTACTTTTGTTTTGTATAGTTATTCTAGTTTGCTAGCCATGGGAAGGAGGCAGTTAGCTAGTCATGAGGGAAGGCACTAAAGCAGTACCTCTAAATCTGGCAGTCCTGCTCAGCCATCCTGGTTGGTTCTGAGATTTCAGTAGCTATTGCCTGCATATTTTCAACCATACCTATCCAATAGTCAGTTATTCTTTATTTATCTCTTCTCTGCATCGCATTGCAACTCTTGTAAGCAAAAGGCAAGATAACCTGTGAAACAAACTATTTCCAGAGTGTTTCAGCATTGCAAGAAAGTATTGTTCCATTAATTAATGGGCTTCTAGTTTTCATTTCATATTTTCTGGGACCAGAACCAAAATTGGCCAGTCAATATGGACTGTGGCCTATCCAAGATTCCCCTCCCCCCCTTTTTTTTTAAACAGAAGCAATTTCCATTAAGAACGCTTTGGCAGCCTTTCCAGTGCTGTCATCTGAGTGCCAGTCTCCTGTCTGCCTGCAGGCTATGTTGTAAAAATGTTATTGTCAAATAAAAACCAGAGTAACGGTTAGATCTGCAGGTGGAATATAAAATGTCTATTGATGGGGCTCCATCTGGGAACTGTGTTAATAAAATAGATACTTGTTCATACTCAGATCCCAGTAAAGTTGAACAGTGAACTACAAAAGTTTACATTTACTAACTTAAAAAAAAAAAACCTAAGTGCTTAAACAGTGACTATATTTATGTCTGTGAGGATCTGCTCACAGTGACCCAATGTTGATAATGTCAGCTCATTCTACTTCTTCTTTAGCAATCTTTTTCTTACCATATGAATTACCTTTTCCTCATCTTTCAAATGCCTTTCCATCACATATATCCGCTGGGTAGCTTCTTAGGAGTAATGTATCACAAAGGAAATGCTTTTAAGCATTTCTGGGAGAAGTCCAGGTAGTACATCAAGTTTGTATAAAGTGAAATAGCATAACCTAGTGTAATTGTAGTGTAAATTTCATAATCTTGAGGGTAGGCAACCTTAGAGCTAAGTTTCATTTGTTATTGGTCTGGATTCAAATGTTACTTAGCATTATAGTGAGCTAAAGTTTTATGCAGATTGCATTGGACTAGATGATTATAATTACTGGCTAGCATGTGATTTCAGGTGAGCTTCACTGATCATTTTGAAGAAACTCGTTTTAGGCAAAAGAAGAGAGAACTGGATAAACAGTAGTTGTAAGCCTTACTCAAGTTATTAGTGCCAATTAGAGTAGACCCATTGAATCAATTGAACATGCAAAATTGTTGACTTGCCAGGTTATTAATTCAGTGAGTCTACTGCTCTTGGGAATAACAATTGAATTTAAGCCTTACATTCTTATTCCATGATTACCAGCAAAAGCCTGCTGTTGTATCAACCTTGAATTGGGAAAAGTCAGTAGGTATTTGGCAAAGGCTGTATGAGCTCTTTGCCCTGCATCAGTTGTTCCAGGGATCTGTCCTTTTCTTTTGTGATTTCTTAGCTTGAGTCTGCATCAGTGTTGATAACGTTCTTGTTCCTTTGTCAACTCATGATTATTTAAGGTATTATATACTGCTTTTAAGGCAAAACTCACAAAATGATTTATATGGCAATATATTAAAGCTGAAAGCATTACTGAAACTGTGTAATAAAACAGTAAAGACAAACCACTGGAGTGGGGGACTGAAGGGAACAGATCTTTCCCCAGTGCAGGATAAAAAAAATAATACTGATTTTGGTCTTGATTGTCATGTTTTTGCATTAAGCTTCGTTTTATGTTCACAGTTTCTAGCATAGAAAAGGTCCTGAGGCTTGTTAAAATGTGGATAAAATGTTAATACTGAGTCATATTGCTAGTTACATCTTCTCTGATTTTTACTGTTTTGAACTGACCTACCAGTATACTCTTCTTAAATGTTTACAGAACCATGGCTTGTGACATTGCACTGTGGATAGTGCAAGAGGTTCTGCATTTTAAGATCAGCTGGCAGGAAGGGGCGGGGATACTGTGGAGATCCTTTTCCAGCAGTATGTGTGGGTATGCTTATTGGAGACTGGCTGAATTATGTCTAGCTAATTGCCATTAGCCACAAATCTGCTACCACTGTTCTTCCTGCTGGCAGTAGCCATTAGGAGTCCTGAAACAGCATGTTCTGGATTGGGGTTGAGGCAGAGGTAGCTTTACATTCCACTAGATTTTGAGCTATTTCTTTCCACAAGAAAGCTCCAAAATTAGTAGGCAAGAAAAGAAGAATGAGATCTGCTAGAAGAAAATCAAGTCAATTATTTAGCAACTCCCACCCCTGGTCATTTGTGTTCTAGTAGGATTATGGATGCAGTGGTAGTTCAAAAGAGAATCCCCTTATTGGGCCAAAGTAGGATCGCTGTGCCCTGCTGCTTCTCATGACTATTAATGACAAATGTTCAATTTTCTTTGTCCAGAGTAACTAACTGCTTTTATAAGTAGCTGGAAAGTTTATTTTCTACCTAAGTACATCAAGTTTTATTCTAAAACATACGAAAGTTGTAAGAATTTAAATATTAAGGCTTGAAAAATACAACTAGATTAATTTATAGTTTAACTATGAAAATTAAAAATTAATTCAAGGACTGATTTGCACATTAATTTTTTTTTAAAAAATTAAGCACAGACCATTTTCTGTAGAAGGGGTTTTAATAGTGTGCTACCCATCTGTGCAAATGGTATCAAATATTACTTGACAATTGTTTTCAAATATTACATTTTATCCTTACTGTAATCTCTCAAGAGCAAGAGTCTTGCTTTATAACCTTTAGAAGGATGATGTGTCATTTGTCTTTACGCATTTTTGCAGATCCAATTGAAGTGAAAAATTGTAAACAATAGATTAGAAAGATCATGAATGAAATTCATTCATCTCCTGTATTTTCCCCAGAGGTAATATATGGCTGTCAAAAGGTAAAGAATATCATTAATATTTATCGATGATGATTCAATTTGATAATATTTCCTTTGTTTAATAGCCATATTGTATAACACCTCACTCCAGTTGAGGCTCAAGCATGCAGCTGTTGCTAAACAGATCGCATCAGGATCATTGCCAAAAAGCCGACTAATTTTGACAAGGCTTCCATGAATCCAGTTACATAGGTTGGCAGGCTATGCAGTAAAGTGAGAATATATTTGAAAGGAGCTAGATTCTGTTTCAGTAGAATGCTGTAACAAAGCAAATCCAAGCCTTATTCAATTTGAATAGATTGGGCAGCAAGGACTTCTGAGAATCTGGGGGACATTTTTGCCCACAGCTAACCCTGAGTTGGCTATTTTGGGGTGATCATTCTTGTTTCCACAGATAGAATGATCACCAATTACAGCTTCTTTGCTATTACAAGGGGGTACACCACATTTTTGGGCCTTGTGTTATTACAGCATCAGGCTATCAACATGACTTTTGAGCTTGACGAGAAGTGATACTGCAGAGATGATTTTCATAACAGGTGTTGTGGGGAGAGAATTTTGCACAGGATGATTTCTGCTTATGTAATTTGGATGTCACCACCATTTTAGTGCCTTGTACATACAGCATGCAGAAGTTATCATGGAGAAGGGGTATTTAATGGTGTAGAAATTTGAGTGGAATTCAGAGAGCAGGAAAGAAATATAAGTAGTGTAGAAACCTCATAGATACACAAGGTATTTTGGGGGAAACACAGAAGGAAAGTGCATTTTGATATTGTTTCATGTATAAAAAAGAACTTGAAATGGCTACTCTTTAAGCCTCTGGAGAATAAACCTTATTTCAGTGGGCTTTTTTAAAAGTGACGAAATAGAGTCCCTTTTGGACCTTCTACAATAAGGACTGGCTTTTTTTGCTAACTAAGGGTATGATGAGAAGGCCTTATCATAATGATCTAAATCATTTCGCCTATTTGTAGAATGGGTCTTCTGCCATTTTGTCCATAACATTGTGTTCTCCTAGACTTCATTTTTAAATTCCACAGAGAAATTGTACAGTCCAGAAAGAAAAAAGAGGCATTAAAATTTCAAAGATTTCTGCAAACTTGGTGAACATTTTGGTACTTTTGAAAAAGAGTGTGTTTATAATGGCTCAAATTAGAACAGACTATTCTGATACAGTATTGCACTGTGAAAAAATAAAAGGTGTTTCCAAGTCAGTATTACATGTAAGAAGCTATTTGAAAGAAGGGGCTTTAACAGTAACACACACACCCTGTTTCATTAGTTCTGGCATTTGAAATACTCAGTTTATCATTATCACTGCTGTGTAATTTGGCTTAAATCATTATTTGTGATTATAGTTAAAGAAAGAAGTGAGGCTCATTGAAAAAGGAACATTGTGCAGAAGCTGAATAGAGGCTACAAACATGATTCTCAAACCTTCTTGCATTGCTTCTAGAAAATGTACGAAGTAGGCAACTGTACATCTCTTATCTGTGGGAAGGTGACTTCATCAGACAGTTGTGCATTTCAGTTCTTCCAAGTAATGATCCTGGCTACCCTAGGACTGTATTCAAATTCAGGGTGCCTGAACTATTCATGTCAGATATTGCATGCTTCCCCTACTGAAACTTCACTTAATGAGGGTACCAACTTTGTTTTAGCATCATTGGTGTGTGTTTTCAAAAAGAGCATAAAAACTTCCTATATCAACAGGTTAACTTCTAGAAAGCTGTGAGTGGAGGAAGTGTGAACATTTCTACCAAAGTGTCATTTCCTATATACATTAAGGATTAATACCCTGAACAGCGTTCCTAATGTTGAATTTAACACTAATTTATTGGAGATATCGTCAAAAATCTTACTAAGAGATTGTGTGTGCGTGTGTGTGTGTTTCCCTGGAGTTTTCTGGGAGAGGGCAAGGTGGGGGATCTCTGCAGCCTAGATTGGGGACCTGTGTGATTCAAGTAAAGCTATATCATCCCTTGCATTTCTCAGATGGAAGCAGTTAAGAAGCATATATGCCTTTCTAAGCAGAGAACAGCTTGTTGTTTATTTCATTTATACTGAAGATGTTTCTTTGGGGCTTTTCTGTCAACTCCAGTTTAACAGAGTGAGGATTATGATATAGTTTTCATAGGTTCACCTTCAGTGAGCAGTGAAGGTGAATTGTTTTTAAAGTGGCAGAAATTCTGAAAGAATTCTTGAACTTGTGTGTCTGTCTTAAGGGAGATAGCCATCACTGTTCAAATTTGTCCTGTTTTCAAAGGTTTTCAGACTGAATTATGTCTATAGTTTTGTAATGTTTGTTTGTTTGTTGTAACTCAGGCATATTGGTGTTTTTTCTCTCTGTAATGTATAGACCTAGTATAAACCTGTACTAAATAGATTTTTTTAAAACTCAGGCATATTGGACCTTTTTCTCTCTGTAACATGTAGACCTAATATGGTTTGTTGCTGGGCAAGAGACAAGATTTAAAGTAGCAGGGTAGTGTTTGGATGTTTCAGCATTTTACGTCATTTATCATCTACTGTGACTATTTAAACATGAATGCTTTGTGTGTCATTTTTTTGGCAGTATGCCCAGAATTTCTGAATGAGGCCCCTTTATAAAGGTTGGTTAGGACAAATCTCCCAAATGTTGGAAGGGCTGAGAGGACTCAGACTTCTTAATGCACATGTGCACTGTGCTGTTTCCCAGTAGATGAGTGGAAAAGAAAGAAGCTGCCTTGCACTGCATGAGACCATTGGCCCATATAGTCAAGTTCTGTAGACTCTAACTGGGAGTGGCTCTCTTTGGTTCCATGGATTCTTTTCAAACCAGGTTTGGTGGCTAGACATGTGTTCTCTGGTGGTCTCCTGTCCAAGTGTTAACCAGACCTGACTCTTTTTAGCTTCTGAAATTATATGAGATCAGGTGTGTTGGGGAGGGTGGAATTCTGGGATCCTGCACAGCAAATAATAGGTTTAGACAGTTAAGAAGGAAGAGAAGAGTCTAAAAAGTTTCATGTGTTTATGTACTTATTATATTGTATTTTGTTGGCTAATTCTAACAAATGCACCATGAGATGGTGAAAAGTTTATTTTTCATGTCTTTTATTTTTATTAAACTGAGCAGAGATCAAAGGAGGTTGGGGTGAGAAAATGTAACAGTAGATTATTTGAAGCAAGCCGTAAGACTGGCCCTCAGCTGTGTTTGATTTAAACTTAGCTGTCCCATAGCTGATGCTAGAAGAAGAGTTTGTATAATTTAGAGCTCTTTGATGCTGTTTACATTCAGGGTTTACGCCAACATCTTGTCAAGAAGAATGTTTATCACTCATCAATACCAGAGGGCCCACAGGGCAATTGCAGTCCTGTATTCACTCTTGGAAAACCCCCTTGGGAATTTCCAATTAGCTGCTTGCGGCTTTTGATGCCCAGTCCTTCCAGCCTGTTGCAGCCAGTCAGCCAACCAGTTACATTGCGTAGTCGACATGCATCTGATACCCCCTCAGTGTTATAGTTTTTGAGACAGTAGAAAGTGAAGTCTGCTGCTAAACGAGCTAAGATGGAAACAACTGAAAAATGGGATTGAAGATATGATACTGAGAGCTCCATTAAAGGACGAGGAAGAGAGAAGAGAAGAAGAGAAAAGATCGCATGGGGTTCAGAGAAGGGGTGGAGAAGCAGGAAAAAAATGGTAAGTAGATAATAGGGATGCAGATCTGTGATGATACAGAGAGGGAAGAGAATATTGATTGTGTAGTACAATGAGAGAATGAGAGAGAAGAGGAAAGATATTTGTAGTAGAGTAGTGCATATGGTAACTCATTGGATGACCTTGGGCACATCACATGCTCTCAGCCCTAGGTGATAGGTTCACTTTAGGATTGTCATGAGTCAGAAACAACTTGAAGGCACACAACAGCAGTGGATATATATCTCTAACATTGTTGAAAGTGAGAGTTTACAGATAATTGGTCAAAAAGAAAATGTAAAAACTAGCATTCTAGCAAAAATGATGGTGCGTGCTAAATTCAATAATGTGCCCATTTTTGACTGAATTTAAAAAATAGTGACCCAGAGAAGGATGTGATTTTTGTACCTCTGTTCTTATGTGTTATGCCAACCTTCATTCATTTTTAGTCTGTGCAGTTTCTTCTTTAATAAGAAGAATGCAGTGCAAGCTCTGTATATGCAAGGATTCCGTTCCAGGAATGCTCAAATAAAACAAAAACCACGAATGCTCTGTCCCCATTATCGTCAGTGGACACAATGTTCACACACACCTATGCTGGCACAGGCACACATACCTGCTGCATCCATTGTCATTAATTAGACACAAGGCTTCACAGTACCTCACATTAGTGTGTGCTAAGGTCACATCAGCAGAGGGCGCACTGTATAACAAAATGATGTTTTAATGACACTCAGTGTGGGAATTTGAATTCTCTTGAGAGTAAATGTTGCAGCTGCAAAGTCTGACAAAAGGGTACCCAGTTCATGAGTCTACCATTTTTACTATGACTCTAACTCTTAACAGGCATTTGGATTTTGTAGTAGTGTTTATTGAAGATGTACTAGAATACTATGAGATACAGTTTCAGGTGACTGAGGCACGATCTCTGTTACATTATTGTATGTGTTGGGTGTTACATGTCGATCCCTGAATTATTGACATTTTGCAATTTTTTCTTTTCTATTCTTTCTTTCTTTTTTTGCCTCAATTTTGAATGTGGCACACAATTTTAACGTATCTAGAATGGATGAAATAGTTGATTTAGAGAGGCCTGGAGAAAAACTTGCTTTGAGATTCTGATGGTTTTTTTTAATTATTTTGAATTTTATTTGTATAGATTTGATTGGAATCTCTCAGCAATTTGTATTTATGGTGCTTGTTTATTAAGACATCCACTCCAGTCAAGAGATTCAGTAAACTTTGTTACATGCACAAATCTTGTACACAGGCAGAGGTGTTGCTTTTAATGCAGCTAGTAGGAGAGCTCAGTGCACACACTGGAGTTACAGTAGAGATCGTGGGATGGAAAGCATGCTTTATAATGCTGTAGCCTTTTAAATTGTTTCCAGTGTGTGGACACGATTCTTATAGAATTGTAGAGTGGAAGTGACCTCAAGGGCCATCTAATTTAGTCCCCTACCAATGGTGGAATCCATAGCTAAAACTTTCCTGAGAAGTGGCTACCCAGCCTCTCTTTAAATTGGGCATGAACAAGAAATGTAAAAAAAAGGGACAAATCACCAATGAAAGGTAGAAATGAGTAGCCAGTATTTGTAGGGAGAAGATCAGGAGAGCTAAAGATTGAGGTTAGTCTTGCAAGAGAGATTAAGAATAATAAAGTGGGGCAGAGCAAGAAGAATGTGGAATTTGTAAGTCTGTTACGTAACAAAGATGGCAAAATGCTAATGGACAGAAGACAGAAGTGAAACTGCTGAGTACCTACTTCGCTTTTCTCTTCTCCCAAGATGAAGACATTGCTCAACCTGGAAGAAATAGAATAAATAATGAACTGAGGGGCCTGCAGTTGATAGTAAATGAAGAGGTCGTACAAGAAACCTAGCTATTTCAAATGAATTCAGTTCTCCAAGTAGTTGTGAACTGCATCTAAAGGAATGTGGAAATGTGGAGAGCCTGTGTTTGTAAGCTTTGAGAAGACTTGAGGACATGTGAGATAGTTGGAGATGAGAAGGGCTAGTGTCATCTCAAACTTCAAAAAGGGGAAAATGAGGACCTGCTCAACTGTTGTCCAGTCAGCATGATGCTGATACCAGGAAAGTTTGTACAATATATCATTAAATAGTGCGTGCTCACTTAGAAAAGAATGTGATTATTACTAACAACCAGTGTGTGTTTCTCAAAAACAAGTCATGCCAGAGTGATATCCCCACACCCACACCCACACCCACACCCTGGGCAGAGTGCAAACTTGGAAGGTCAGGCTGTGGTTGTAGTGTATCAGTTTCAGTAAAGCTTTTGAGAAAGTCTTGTAGACAAAGCTACTGTTAGGAATGTACTTAACTGTGTTCTAGATCTGCAGAATATTTGAGTAAACTGGTCCCATAGACAATTCAGTGTTAGAGCTGTTGTGTCTCATGGAGTGAAGGACCCTGTTCTTTCAAGCACAGAAAGCAGTGCGGGAGAGAAAAAGAAATGCAGTCACTACCACTACCTATCTGTTCCACAGTGCATGCTCCATAGCCAGCATTAGGAACCGCAGTGAGTGGGGATGAAGATGTAGCTACAGGCGGAAGGCTATTCCTTGACAGTCTGTGTTCCTTTTGGACTGTAATCAAGGAACTGAAAGGGTGTGAGTAATGTAAGCAGCAAATGAAGTTGAAAAATGCTATTATTTGAATTCTTGCTAAAATTCATTGCTTTTATCACTTACTAAATGCATTTTCATTGTTTCTAACACATGTTAGCACTCAGACAGTTCAATAAAAATGCATTATAAACTCTGTCAACCTTGAAAAAATATTAACAGTGAAGAAAAGGAAAGTCTGAAAGAGAAGCATGTTCTGTAGATTACAGTATTTCTGAAACATAATTAATGCTTTTAAAATGTACTGCAAGAAAACAAGAAATAGCAGAATAGTCTTATTATTAGTTAAGTGAAATAGCATAATACCTCATTAGTTGTTTCTTCTTCTGTGTATCTGGCTTGATTGTTCACAGTCATAAATGTGGAACAAATTAAGTGTTAATTTAGCCTAAACACCTGTCACAACAGTGTTTTATACCCCCAGCAAAAACAATGCAGATATCCATATACTGCAAAGAGAAAGCACATAAAAGTGGATACCACACAACAATTTCTGATGAACTGAGCAAGCCAAATTGTATACTTTGCCCTGCTGAAACAGAGTGGTAGAAGAGTGATGAAAGCCCCATTCCCTCTCCCACATATCTAGCCCATTTGTGTGACTGCCAAATCAAACAGAGATGCTGTTCACATGCTGCTTTCCTCCCTTCTGAGAGGAAGAAACCACACAGCCTAGGATCCACATCACCATGAATTCAAGCAGAACAGCTGACACACTGAAGACTACTTTGTATTTCTGAAATCTGGCTTGGGAGGGGTTTGAGATCCTATGCCTACTGTTGGGAATCTAAGGTAGGAAGGAAGTTCTCTCAGCTCACCCAACTGCCTAATAAGTTACCCTTCCCAAGCTGATGGAGTCAGTTGAGGTAGTGCTGAACGCTATGAGGCTGTTTGTCTACTATGTCTGTGACACAGCATATGTGGGTGGAAACACTCTTTATTTGGCATTCTGTGATGGAAGGCAGTTGTGATTCTGTTGTCATGGTCAGAACATCACTTCAGAGACTGCAAAAAATAACTAAAAATGGAAATGCAAGGTGCTGGAAATGTGATGAAAAGGGGGGGACATTTTATCATATGTGGTGGTCTTGTAAGATAGCAAGGAAATTCTGCAAGGAAATACATGATGAAATTCAAAGAATTTATAATGTAAATTTTGAAATGAAGCAAGAATTTTATCTGTTAAATGTGCTTGGGCAACAAAGAGAAATAAGTTGTCATCAGAAGACACTGTTATATCCGATAACTGTTGCAAGGCTGATATATGCGCAATATTGGAAAGAAAGGAAATATGTTGATATAGAAGAATGGAAATTAAAAGTCCTGGATATGGTAGAAACAGAAAAGTTAACATTTTCTTAGAGAAAAAACCTATCCAGAACTTTGAAAGCGAATGGAGAGAAGTTTTGGATTAGATAGAGACATAAGAAAAGAAATAAGAATAAAGCAAGATTGTAAGTAATGCAATGTAATAATGTAGCAAGGTAAAATAATAATGTAGCAATGTAACAAGGAAGTAAGGTAACAAAGCGATTGTCTAACAATGTAAGATGTAACAGATCCCTTGAGTAAGCAACAATTATGTATGAATGGAATGGATACACGCAGATTCAACTGGAAAACAAGCTTGGAAGTGGGAAGGATTTTTTTATTTTTAATTAAAATTTTTAATAAAAATATTTTAAAAAATAAGAAAATGTGAGAGCCTCTGGGCACATACAAAAAAAAAAAGAACATCACTTCATCAAGTTGGGCTTTCAGTCTGCCTGTAACTTCCACAAGAGAAAGTATAGGGCATCTTCAGAAACTGTTGAATCCCTGTAAGGGAGTTGCAGCTTTAGCTGGTGGTCCTGCTTGAGGTCATGTTAACTGCCTGGAATTCTATACCAGCTGGACTTCTTCCCATTGTTCTACAAAATTCTTCTTTTGATCTTTAAATCTTTAAACTCTTGGTTCCTAGCTTAGATGCCCAGATATTATTGGACTACAGTTCCTAGGGTCTGATCATTGACCATACAGTGGGGATTCTGGGAGCTAAAGACAAACAATATTCAGAGACCAAAGGTTCTTTACACTGTACTAAACAGTTTGTGTCCATACCTACATCCACATGAAAATAGCTTGGATTTAAGATTGTGTGGTTCCATAAGATTGGTAGGTTGTCAACAGGCCCTACTTCTAAGATAGGTAGGCATTGTAGACAGGGTCTTTTTAGTGGTTCCCACTTTTAAATTCCCTCTTGAGTGATATTCTCTGTTGCTGGTTTTTAAGAGAACTTTAAACAGTCTATTTATCTTGCTCTGATTTTATTGTGCATACTGCTCCTTCTGTCAGTTCGTTGGGTTTTCGGATTTGGTTTGCTTTAGAGCAAGGATGAATAACGTGGGGAGGCCAAAGACTAGGTTGATCTCCCAGGACCCATCCTGAATTTCCCTGTTGCTGAAAGGGGAGGGGCTTACTTCTGGATTAGACCCTCCTCCTCTGGAAAAGCTGTTCTTTCACTCAAGCAAGCCTTTGAACCTTTGAAGATTTGCTGCTCCTGGAGACTGCCAGAGGCACAATTTTTCTTTTTTTTCAACCATCCCTCTCCACATACATCTTCCATTGCTGCAACTAGCCAATGAGTCTGAGAGACACAGAAGTGGAGAGGAGAACTGTATGTGGCCCATGTGTTGCCCAGACCATTTTACTTTGGGAAGACTGTGGCTTTGAAAGGTGGCATGCATAAGTATGTATTATAAATCAATATTGTGAGGACAAGAATGATCCTGCATAGCTTTTCTGCCATGTTGTTTCAGCACTACCTCATCCTGAACAACCAGGGATATGCAGCAAGACAAGGCAACCCACCACATCTTCCTGATAACCTATGTGACAATGAGTTACAGCTTGAGCACAGTAGAGTGCCATCTGCATCTTCATGTCACCTAATAATGTCTACTAGAGTACATGTCCTTTAGGATCCATAGGAAGGGAGAAATGATTATAATAAGGAGAATCCAGATTTTTAAGCAATCTTGCATTATCAAATTTGTTACTCATGTTTCTTTTACTTAACAGCAACCCCCGGTTTCTGATGATTGCTCTGGCATATGCTATACCATTAGGTGTTTTCGCTGGATGGTCTGGTGTTCTAGACTGGATATTAACCCCTGTTCACATAAGCCAAGTATGTATATATGTGCTTTTTAAAGTTTTACTTATGTGTCACTGGCAAAATATTGATTTTGTTACCAGTAGCTAAAACAGCCAATCAGAAAATACAGAAGATTTTGATGACCTGATTTTATTTATTTATGTATTCATTATAGGGAATGTTGTGACATCAGCTAGAGTTACAAAAGATACCAAAAACAAACACAAACCCCACAAAGAGACAAATGGGTTGTGAGGAAAGATGACAAAAGAGATGCCTGTTAAAAATGTATGTTTTGAAAGTTTTTTAAATGAAGCATTCTTAAAAACTTGAAGTGGATAAGAATAAAAACAGTCTCTGACTTGTAATATTCAGTGCTGTCAAATGAAACTTGATTGGCAGTTGCTTCAAGTCGTATGAAAGAAAGTACTTCACCTATCACAAAATTAATTTAAGTATTTGGTACTCCAGGAGGCAGTGATGCTTACGTTCTTGATGGTTTTAAAAGCGGAGGGAGGGGAGGATAGAAAAATGCTGTTGGTCCCTAGACAGAAAAGTACTGTTCAGTGCACTGTATCTCTGAATGCATACAATGATGCCAGTGCCAAATATCATCCCAATAACTTTCTACATGCTTGAAATAACACTGTATTTTTCTATCTTAAACTTTTCCAGGTGGATGCAGGTTGGATTGGATTTTGGTCTATTGTGGGAGGCTGTGTGTTCGGCGTAGCATTGGCAAGGTAAATATCACAATCTTCCCTTCAATTTTTCTTCAGTGAAATTGTGTTCTGGTGATACTAAAATTATATCCCTGAGATTATTTCTTGTCATCTATGACAATTGCAAAAGAACAAATGCTTTTCTGTGAGTTGGCAATATGTTCATCTCATAACAGAGTAATTTGTGTATTTTCGTGGTTGGTTTTCTTTTTCTTTTTTACACTCTGTGAACACTAGAAATTCTGTTTGCTCAGCCACCAAGCTGAGGAGCTCATATTATTGTGTTTGACAAGTGGTCTCCATCCACTTTATCCAAAGGTGGAAAGGACTACTTAGATAAAATAATCAAGGGAGTATCCGTATTTTTTCCCTGTTTGGTTTCAGCTTCTCCATTAAATGAATGATGCCCTTTTTTCCTCTGTAGGAAAATTTGATGACCTGAATTCTCAGTTAAAACTTAAGAGACTAGTTGACACAGTACTCTGAACTGTTTTATGAAGTTGTAAGAGCTTTACTGGCATTTGCTTGCATATGGGCGTTTGGATGTATGAACTGGGAGCTAGGGAATCATAGCCACAATAAAGCCAGTGATACATTTCAGGCATGGAGGATGCTGTGACTCATACCATTCAGCCCATAATTACATTGATCACATACATGACTGGGCAATGTGCATGAAATCTTATGCAAAAATAAGCCTGTATACTTAAAATCAGCTGATTAACCAACCAGTCCTTTTATTTATATCCCAACAGTCCTTTTATTTATATCCCACATTTTCCTCAAGACTGTGATTCCTGTTTGGTTCATATTATCAAATCTTAATTTATAAAGGCAGGATGTGCACGCGTGGTACATGCAGACTTTTTCCTGGGCCTTATGTGAACAAATAAGGCAGGAAGATACATATCACTGTAGGTTCTCTTCATATCTAAATGAGGAACTGTGGTTAGTGGTTCAAAAATAAACCAGAATTTAAGCTAGCTTTAAACTAGACATGAAGCCTGGAGCTTCGAGTTGGATCCAGCAGGCCAGTGACTGTTGTGGTCATGGAACAGCAGAGCTGTGCTAGAGTGTTTGGTACTATTGGAGAACACAAATTTTTATTAAATGTACAACCACAAGTGTAACTGAGTCTTGTGTTAGCATAGAACTCCTATAGGATCCTAACCATTGTTCCTAATTCACATGTAACAGGAAACAATGATTGTGTATGATTTTGTGCTTTTGTTTGTTCACTTGCATGAGTGGGCTACATGTAGGTGCATGACCTGACTTATTCAGTCAAGGCTTATAGCTTAACCTTTTAGCAAAAGCATGACATGTGCCAAGTTTGGATGTGGAAAACCCATGTTCAGATTGTGTATTGGCTGTGTAACTTACACAGATCAGACGTGCTGCATAATTCAATGTGATGTTCAGATCTCCTGAGGAGCTTCTGAAGGACGCAGATAGCTAGTTTCAAATTCCAGAGCCCTATCTAAACCAACATCTTCACCAATATGAAGCCGCCTGTCGAGGTCATTTTCAGAGACGCTTCTCCAGTGGCTGCAGCTTTTAAATGCTGTGAGTGTAGTGTCCAGCCCTTCTGTGGTGACACACTGGTTGTGGAATACCTTTCTCAGACTCTTTGGTCTGATGCCTATTTTGGTAACATAAGAATATTAAAGAGAATTATTAATTAGAGAGAGAGAATTAGAGAGAGAGAGAAAAAAAAGAGAATTAAAGAATACTATTAAATTTAATAATGACATTCAGAGTGCTTCATTTGCCCTGAAGTTTCAATAGTTTGTAGATGGCGCTTATGTTCTTTTTCTTCTGCTGCTATTGGTTCTTTGTTGGTGCTTTGCCCTTTCAGCTACTGTTTCAATTGATGTGTCTTTACAGTGATTTATTTTACATTATTTTTACAGTGATGCTTTATGATTAATTTTACTCTAGCCATAAACTAGAATAAGTAGTAAGTCTCTTGTAGATTCTGTTAGAGCAGAAGGTGAAATGGAAATACTCTTAATAAAATAAAGAATTAAAAAATCAGCAGATAAATGAAAAACAAAAGATTTTTCTGACTTGGTAACTATAACTTACATTGGAGTAATTTTAAGTTTCCTCCTGACATAAAATTGAGCAACAAAGTGGTTCTGAAATGCAGAGCCCTGATGTATTCTTGAGTGGGTCTCACAGTGAAGGTTATATTTTATCTTCAAAGCTTTTTCTTGCTTTTTTTTTTTTCTGCCAGGCCAACAACATGCCATTACTGTTGTGCAGACTTTTAAAAAGAAATGGCTTTGCTCTTCTAGTTATAAAGACATACAGTCAGCTCTCCATGTTTGCTAGGGTTAAGGGCACAGGACCCTCGCAAAAGTGGGAAAATCACAAATACCAATGTGTGTGTGTGTGGCTGTTGGAAGACGTGGTGAGGAGGACTGGCACTCAGGGTCCAAACCAGGTCAAGGAGAGGAGAGGGAAAGGGGTGAGTTGGCATGGTGGCCCTATTCTTTCTCCCTCACACCCATCTCATTCCTTGTGTACATGAGGAGCATTGGGAGGAGGCTTGTGGTGCTGAGAATTTAGGCTGTGAGCCATCCTTAGCTGCCCAGGCAGCAGCTGGTGGAAGAAGAGAAGGACCAGAGGTGGATTTTTAAAGGACTGTGTGGTGTGAGCAGAGAAACCAAGAGGGAAAGTTCCCCTGGAAAAGAAGCACCTGCAGTTGAGTGGAGGAGGTGTTGAAGAAACTCACAAATAGTCAAATCCATGAAAGTCAAGTCCACCAAGGTGGAGGGCCAACTATATTTGAAAATAAGTTTTGCCTAGTGAAATCCCATGTCAGAGGAATTCCACAATTTCTTTTGTGGTAATATGTTTTTTAGGCCAATGAAAAGGGTACAAACTTGCCGCAATCTCTCAGTCATCAACTCAGCTAGCCCTGTGTTTTTATCACATTTCTTTCTCCTGCTGATGCATTAGTTTGGAGCCTTCTGAAATTGGAAGGCCATTCTTTTCTAGCCTCAGGAGGACTTTAGCACAAATTTGCTGAGTCAAACCTATCATGTAAATGCTGACCTTTTGTTGGAGATTAATTTGTTAAATATGTAGCCTGGTTTCCACCTCAGAGTAGCCTTTAAATGTCTTTTTGTAGCTGCTGTAAAATTGGTTGAAATTCCACAGTGATGCAAATATTTTGTGGAGACCAGTACCTTCCTTGGTCTTTTTATCTGTGATTTTTTAAAAATAAAACAGCTGTTAGTCTTTGTTGCCAAATGGCTTTCTTTGACTGAAGAAATTATTAAGCTCCAAACATAGGGTTTTGCACACAAAAGGAATGGTGGTATGTCATGTGTGATGGATAACACCCCCCTTTTAGGCCTGTTCAGCAGTTGTCTGTGTAGAGTTGAATCAGTGTCTACACTAACTATAATCTGCTGAAAGTTGCAATTAGGAAAATTAGGTAATGATTCTTCTCAAGAGTGACAGACTTATGTATTTCATTGTCATCTCTGTGACTTACCAAACAGGCAGCCTGGTATCTATTTTAACAGCTTGGTGTGAGGGTACTTTTTGTTCTACCAGCTGCCAGTTTTGTTACTACCCCAAGTGTTTCCATTGAAGAACTGTAGTGTAGCTTTACTTTCTCCTTGTTGCTAATTCCTAACATTTCCCTGCCAGCCACTGCTGTTAAGCTGTAATATAATTTTACTCTGTTCACAAGCATTATTTACAGCTAAATGCAGTATATGAAGGACACGGCATTCAAGTTTCTTTCCAGCTTTTGATGATGCAAAAGCTATCATTTGGATGTCAAACTACCTCTGCACGTAGTAGAAATGTTTGTGCCTGTGGTACAAAATTATGCCTGTCGGAGGAAGGCACAGTTGGAAAATAAGCCCTCAAATTCCATTATTGTATTATCTGTAGTATATGGTATCTTCCTCCAGGCGAGATTTGTGCCCTCAGTCTTGTCACTCTCATAGCCTCAGACCAAGAGTTTCAGATAATTTGTATGGCAAGTTTATGATTGAAGAGCCTGGGATATTTTGGGCAGCTGGTGGGCATTGTACCCTTTTGTTAGAAGCTGTAGAATAAGAGTTAAGGAGGTGAAAAAAATGACTTCAGACAAGTGTCTTGTTTTTTTTAAAACTGCACAGCGACACAAATCAACATCCTTGCACTTGCTAATGATCAGAGATATTTTTCAGGTTTTGTCCTTCATAGCCCAGAAGTCCTTCATCTTTTAAACTGCAGCAAAGTCAAAATGCAGAAACTTTGCAACATAGTGTGTGAGTTCAAAAGCAATAAGCAGTGGCATTGACAGCATCCTATTGGCTATAGGATGTACATTGGGTGAATTATATACAAGAATGAAGTGTGTTTGAAAAGGGCCAGTAAGCTTCTTTGTTAGCCGTGTAACAGGAAGGAATTCCCTTATTGCTGTTTTGTGTTTCTCATACTGCAGAACTAGATACTGTGCAGGATATACTTGTAAATACAAGTTGAAGGGCTGTGTCAAAACTGGATGTACAAAACTTAAGGAGAAAGCAAGAGCAGGAGTGATGAAGTATGTCTTTGGGTAGGAATTAAATCTGGAGTGGTTGGTGAGGTACTTCTGTGTACAGAGGCTCTGTGCTTCCGAGTGCTGGATACTGGTGAGAAAGAGGCAACAGAATGGTTCAATGTAGAATTAGATTACCAGCAAGGTAGTAGTGCCAGCTTTGCAATCTTGAGAGAGTTTTCCAGAAGACAATTTGAAAGTGATATCATTTGGGAGAAAAGTAACTTGACATACAGGAATTGGAAGGGTCCTCCTGGTATATGGGTAACAGAATAAAGCTCAGAATCACAAGTAAAAGAGAAGTTATTAAAAGATGGCGGAGGGGAAGTGGATATGCAAAACAAAAATAATTGTTGGCAAAGCAGTGTAAAATCATGGAGAGACCTTAACTGTTATATCTTTTCCTTTGTCAGTTGTAATGATTACTGCTAGTGCAAGAGTCCATGGATGCAAACCTCCTGCTTGAGTTTCTGTTTCTTTTCAGACATACACTCAGAAACATAAATATCATGATATCTTGGTCACAGCAAGCCAATAAATTTTCCTCTTTTGTCCTGCTCCCTAATTGAAACAGCCTATGCTCTCAACCTGGGCCCAAGAAAAAGGGGTTTTATATCCTTCTGATGAGTAGAAGAAGTGAAATGGGAAGAGCGAGAGAGACAATTGCATTGGTATGAGTGCAGTATTTACTGGTTACCAAGATGTGTTTGGAATTGTTCTTTCAAGTTGTTTCGAATTTATAGTGACTCTAAAGTGAAACTATCACAGAGGTTTCTTGGCAAAATTTCATCAGAGGGAGTTTGCCATTGCCTTCCTCTGAGGCTAAGAGAGTGGTTTTCCATGGCTGAGTGGGGAATTCAAAAGAAGAGCAATAGTCTCTTCCTGTATGGGTGCTTCTCATTGTATACAATCCACTGGCTTAGTTTACACAATAAGCCAGGGATTCAGATAATCCCAGTTGATTACGTTGATGTGTGCTGCCCCATTCCTTTGTCTTCCAAAAGAAATGACTAAACAGACCATCACAGATTTCCACTTCCCATTCATGGATAACCATTGCATATCTTTCCCTCTCCTTGAACCAACCAGAGTCATAAGTCATGGTGTGCTGTTGGCTTCTGACTCTGGAATGTTTGGAATAGACAGGGCAGAACCCCAGGGAAGGCTGTCACAATAACTAAACCACAGAAGGAGAGGGAGGTTGTCTATAGTTTGTTAAGTCACTTCTACCTTCAGTTGGAACCAAGTGAGAGTGATCAGGCAGCGTAAGTGATCATAGTGCTCAATCCCAGTAAGTCAGGTTTTACTAGAATCTTGGACCATTGAATCTGGTAGAATTCTGTAACAACAACAACAAAATGGTTTCTAATCAAAGCAGATACTGGCTTCCAGTATTAAAGCAATGCTATGTTGAAACAGAAAGAAATAGTGTTGTAATTGCAATAATTTATTGAGATCCAGAGTGTTGCATGTCCTAAGACTTCTTCAGAGGGCAGCATAAAGCAAAACAGATAATTTGTAAAGGTAATTTCTAAAAATCATTGTCAAAGTAATTAAAATGGTGATCCACTTGTATCAGAAAACATCTGATTTCTGACTAATTGTCTGTTCTTTTTTTCTTCTTCCTTTCTTAAAAGTTCAGAATATCACATTGGAAACTACTATCAAAAGTTTCCACCCTACGAATTTTTCTGACATGTAATGACTTTTCTCAGTTTATAGAATGTACGAAGTGTTCATAAAATGTGATTTGTGTTTCTTTTAGGTTTGCTGATTTTATCAGAGGAATGTTGAAACTTATACTTCTCCTATTGTTGTCAGGAGCAACTCTGTCATCCATCTGGTTTACTTTGACATGTTTAACAACTGTCATTCACCTTCCTTTAACCACAGGTATGAAAATGCTTATGTGCGTCCTTTGCAAATAACTTCCTTGATGGTGGTTGCTTAATATGTGGGATGCCGAGAAAATTTTCTATAATGCAAATTGTTTAATATAAAATAGTTTCTCATTCTGAATTAAGCATAGTGCAAGGGGATATTGGTATGCCAATCCTGAAGCCAAAATTGTTGCAGTGTATCTCAAGCCATTTTATAAATCTAACACCTTCAGTTCCTGAAACCATTTACGATGTAGCAGAAGAGGCCGGCTTGTGAACCAGCAGTCTCAGGCTGTTACACATATACAAGTCTGTATGTGCATTTCAAGGAACTGTTTGGGCAGTTAAACTAAACTAGTGTGAAAAAAAGGCATGAAATAAGCTGTAATTTATGTTCAATATAAAGCAGACAAAGGAGCTTGTTTCCATTATCTTGAATTGTCTAGGCAAGTTTTTCAAGTTTGCTCTCAACTACAAAAATGTGTTAAAGAAAGTAATTGATAATAACCTGTTAGCCTGGTTTCCTTGGAATTTGAGTAGATAGTTGTGTGTTGCTTTTGTGGTCATAACACAAACTTTTTTGGAAATAGGAGGCTGTTATGACTTACTTGTAATGTGTCGAACTAATGAACTTCACAATTTTCCCTTTGCTTATGGTGCAATTATATGAAGTATGGTTCATCCCGAGTAATGTTAAGGCACACAGAAATCATAGTGCAGGTTGCTGGTTTGGAGCTACACTAACTAAGATTTCACATTATGTTTTGATATGACAACATAATTTCTGTTTCTGCTTACCCCACCCCACCTGCTTGGAATTCAGATTTCTTCATCCCACCATCTATGATTTTTGCATAGCATCTTCCATCTGTAGAAGATATTATGCGGCTGCTGATGAGATGCTTGTGAAATCCAACATAGGTTTTTGATATTTGCATATCATAAAATTTACACATCTGAATTACTTATTGACAATGTGTCAGAGATACACATTAGTGCCATATTTTGCCACAGCATTCTTCTATTTTTTATTCTTTGCTTTTGGCCTCCTACCCCTTTCTCTCCTGATTTTTAAAGCATTTTCTTCCATTCTTGTGATTTAGCTGCTGTTAGTTTCTGTTTGCTTGTTTCCCTTCAGCAGTTTTCAATTTTCCCCCTTTCCTTTTGGATCTCACACTTTAACTTGTTCCTGTTCAGTTTACTAAAAGACCAGTTGCTAAGTAGCCAAAGTGGCATATGAAGCTCCTTGACTGCACTTGAACGTTAATAGGCGGAAAGATGGATAACAGGGGAGTTCATACCTTGGTGGCCACTCTCTGGAGCTCTGTGCAAATGTAGTCAGCTGCTCTCATCCCATTTGGGAGGTTTTCTTTCTAAAGTTAGGAGGCGTAAAAGAAGTTTATTGAAGGTGAGAGGTGCCACTGCCTGGATGTTTTTTGCAAGTTGTACACGCTCTTCATTCAGGGCTGATAGAGCTAGAGGGGCTTGAAACTCATTGTTGCTGAGTGGAGACATTCCTAGTTTGATGTTGTACTTTTTATCAAGAGGAGTACTGTTAGTCTGAAGTACTGTGCTGCACCTTACTTTCAAAAGTAGCCATGCTTCCTTTGTATGGAAATCTTTGAGAAGGTCTGTGTAATGAACTTAGAGATTAAATCTTTATGCTTTTTTTGTGCTGCTCTGTAACCATAGAGATTCCTTTTAACAGCTGTACCACTTGACTTAATTTTAAATTAATGAACATAGCTTGCCTTGAGTACTTTATGACTACTTTCTCTATATAAATAAGTCTATCTCATTCAAATTAACTTTGAGATTCCAAAACTGTCCTTGGTGCATAGCTGTAAACTGGATGTGAGTACAGCATAATGAAATACCTGACTGAAAAGGGAGGGGAAAAAACCCTGAATTACCAGTACTGTAATTTTCATTTTGTTGATTCTGTGATCATATTTTAAAATAACTAGTTCTGGAATCTTTGTCTTTAAAAACAAGTAAGCTATTTTTAGCAGCAGAACCAACCAAGATTTGCTGAAATTGTTGCTCTAGGATAGCAAATAATTGCAATATTCTACTTCATCAGAGGTGAAGAGAATTATCCCCTTTGTATTTGTCTCCACCATTGTCAGAGGCTGGCAGGAAAGTAAATTTTGACAAACACTGATCCTGTTTGAGCTGTACAGCAAAACAAATATACACATTTACTTCATTTCTTATTTACTAGAACAAAAATGTCTAGGCTTTGCCAACTGAAAATTGGCTGTCATTCAGTCTGTCTTTGTCTCACACAAAACCCAATGATCCAAAACAGAAACTGATAAGTCCAGTTGTATTTTGCCAGTCTCAAATCACTGTACTTTCAGATTTTAGCACACCAGAAACATTGTCTGGGAATAACTTGAGCTTCTTCCTTCTTAGCTGTGGTAATATCCAAATGCATTGCCTTTTAATATTTTTTAATTATTATTTTTAGAATAATGTAGTGATGATGGATAATCGCATACATGGATTTGGTGGACCATTTCTGATTTCTTAAAGGCTTTTCTGATGTCCTACTTCAAGACTAAGTGGAACTGTAGTTTCTGTAAAAAAAAAAAATTAAGGAATAAAAATTGTAGGTAAATGGCTAACACAGAGCTAAACACTTGGAGAAGAAAATATTGTCTTACATTTGTGTCACTTTCTTGATCATTGCTGTTGTCTCTGTAGTTGCTTAGTATTGGCTTAATGATGATTTACTTACCATAGTTGAGGATCTGGGGAATTTGCGATGAGCTGACTGCTTTCACTTGCATGATATTGTTTACTACTCCAGCCTATTGTCATTGCTATATCACTATCATGAAAGTGCCTGCCTGTAAAAGAACAGTTAGACTGGGGGTACGGGAAAAATGGACAGTAATTTGACAGGAATGAGGGATGGAAAATTAGAACTTTTTGACCAAATGAGCAGATTTCTTCCAAAGGCTTAATATGATGGAATCTAGTTTTAATCCTGTGCATCAAGTAGAGCACTGCTGTGCTTCTCTTCTGCACCCCACCAACGTTGCTTTGTCTTTCCTATTAATGTAATTACAGTGGTTTGGATGTACTTGGTCGGAGGAGTGACCAAGTGAATATTATTTTAAAACTTTAAAACTTTAAGGAGTGAATATTGTTTTAAAACTTTCATAAAAATATACATAGTCAGACACCCAAGTCAGGCAGATCTCATGATGAACACTCTGTGCATGACCATATTCAATGACACATTTCGTATAATTGCTCTTAGCTTTTCTTGTTTTAGACAGTTTCCGTAGGATGTAAACCAGAGGTTGACAGCTGTAGAAGACTAGGGAACTGCATTAGCCCTCCAAGAGACCTTAGAGGGCTGCATACCCACTGCAGCTGCTCACACAAAAAAGTCAATGTATGCTCCCAAGAGCCTGATAGTAAACTTGTGGGGGGGACATATTGTGGGGCTGTCCTCAGTTCCTAGAGGGCATTTTTTTTTGTATTTTTGAGGCAAAAAAAAAATCTTTTGCAAAAAATTTTTTTAAAGATTCATTTTGACCCCGGGGGTCTAGTTGGGCTCCAAATGTGGTTTACACACTCGAGAGATCATTTTTGGGCATTTTAGAGATCCTGAGGGCCATAAAAATGGCTATGGGGAGCTCAGGCAGCACATGGTCCATACTTCTGTCTACCCCAATGTAAACAATATGAGTTTGATCATTTCCCTGTGTAAGAAGAGAATTGTCTATTCTATGATGGTTCTTCCTCCTGTTCCTCATATGAATACCATGCAGTGGAAGAGTTTCCTTTTCAGATGATTCCTCTTTCAGTGAAGTAATGAGTGTTTTAGCTACTGTTTCTTCCAACGCTATAGAACAAAATCTTTCTTACTTTTTTCAGACTGCTTCAAGCTTTATATGAATATGATCAAATATCGATAGTTCAGGTAACTTGAATGAAGTGTTTTGATCTGATAAAATGGGTGATTTTATCCCTATATGCAAAAAAATTGCCTATAGGCATAATTAGTACAGGTGCTTGTACAGTCAGCCCTCCACATTTGCAGGTTTAACTTTCACAGATCTGAAGACTTGCAAGTTTCTCCAGTCCCTCCCTCCACCTCTTTTCTGGGGGAACCTTCCCTCTTCGGCAGCTCTGCTCAGGCCCCTTTAAAACCAACTTCTGGCCCTCTCTCTCCTCCACTAGCCACTGCCTGACCAGCTGAGGGCGAATTGCAACCCAGTTTCTCAGCACCCTGTCCCAATATCCCCCACACTCAAGGAAGGAGATGGGCAAGAGTGAGGAAGTGTAGAGCGACCATGCCAACTCACCCCCCTTTCCTCTTCTTTCCTTACCAGGTTTGGACCCTGGGTGCCCACTCTCACCACCATGCCTTAGCCCTGTTCCTACAGACACACACACATTTTCATATTTACGTTTTTCCACTTTTGTGAGGCTCCTGTTTCTCTAACCCTAGCAAATGTGGAGGGTCAGCTGTATATGCAAAGATGATTTAATGCCCGTCAGTTGCCCCAAATTCAAGATTTGCTGGATTCCCTTAGTCTTGTCCAAGTGCGAGGTCAACCTTGTTTTTTATGCTGTGTATCAGTCTGTCTAACGAGTATCTTTTCCCAGAGATCTTTGGGGAAAAGCAGAGATGGGAACTTACCAAAATTAACTTCTTTTTTTGAAGTATCAATCAGCTTTTGCTTCTCTTGCAATCTTCTGCAGCTATGTCTAGAGCTTATCACTAATACTTTTATGGTATGTGAGCGCAATGCATTGCCACTTTTAAAAGCCTTTCCTTATCCCAGTTTGTATGCCTGTCCATATTTTAGCACTTGGCATGAAGACATTTAAAGCAAGAATCCATTAGTCTTGATTAGTTGCAAAAGGTCAGATTCCCTTTTAGATCCAACATCTTTTCTTGGTACAGTTTTACTAGTAGGATACTATTATTATTTTGGATCTGACATTCCCTTGTAAAATGGCCTTTGGTAGTTTTAATTTGGCTGTGATGTTCCTCAGGCTCTTTGTTTGGGTGGCCTGCTAGGGTCCTTTGGAATAATGGGCCTTTATGAAATTCCTTTTTCGCCAGTTATTTGCTGTACATCTGAGGACATTATGAAATTAGGCACAGTTTTGCCTCTGCGAACTATCTGTGTTGAGGATTTAGTATGCTCACTCTTTTGGGTGTTCAGTATAGTCAATTTCTTCATATTTCTTTATCTTTCCTGAGTGTTTCAAAGGCATAGGTTTGGATTTTGAGACTGTTTTTGTGGTCATTTACTTGTCCAACTTAATATTAAATGCAATTTGTTTTTCTTGATTTGTAGCTTGGGGGCTGAAAATCAGTCTTGCCCCCATATGAAGTTATTTCCTAAGGATGGAAGCATGCTGGCTATTTAAGTGCTAATTTATAGGGCTCCATGTCATCTTTATTCCTGAAGGTAATGATGCAATATAATGGTGACCCCTGTGCTCCAGAGTAATTGGGAGAAATGGCACATTGAAATTGATTTGGTTGAACTTATTCTTTTTCATGTTAATTAAAAGTTTCAGAGTGTAGTGTGTATCTCAGTTAAAGTATGGGAGTTCAAATGCAGGGCAGTGCTCAGTGACACTCTGGCTTTGGGGTGGGAATGTGAGATGGCTGCTTAAGAAGCCAGCGCTGGTTCAGCATTAATGCCAAAGTGGCTCTGCATTGACATCAGAGGTCACAGGGGCATTGGCAGTTCCTTGAACTGCAAAGAAGGAACATAGGATATATAACAAAAACAGTTTATCAGTGTGTCCAAGTATCTATCTGAGCAATTAGGTTAGAACATTGTAAATTTTCAAGGCATCTTGGAATCATTAAGTGGTTGTAAGTACTCCAATAAATGGATACCTGTTAGTGCTTATGCTTGTTGTGTGGGGAAGACATCAAAGGTGAAGCAGTAAGATCCAAACTAGTTTCTAGATGTTACATCCATGGAGTTTTCTTTCTTGAGTGTTTAGATAAGCTGCCCATAGTAAAAACCTATCAGTTAATGCAACTATGTAGTGCTGATCTCTCTGTTTCCTTTCCCATATTTCTGGGAAATGCCTTCTTGTTTTTACAGTGCATCCATCATTTTGACTATTCAAGAATATGCAAATATTTTTATGAATATTGCAACAATGAACCCATTATTGTAAGTACTGTTTTGCCAGTGCCACTGCATGTTTCAGAAGGGCAGGAGATCATACTAAATCTTTCACATTAACAAAGTGGTTTTACCAGCTTTTGATTTGGGAAGCCAGGAGAGGCCTCCTAGAAGAGAAGGTTAGCGACTTGGAAAGTTTATGATAAAAACCTGTGTCATACTTCCAGTCAAACACACTCTGTCAAGCTAAATCAAAATAAGCAGTATTTCCAGAACTGCACTGAATGTTACCTCATTTCAGTCACTAAATTAAAAGTATTGTTTTCAGAAGAAATATCCCCCATTAACACCCTTCATTTAGAGAGTATATATCTTATTTAAACACCATCTATTTAAACATCATGCCACGTATTTCCTTCATCTGTTGCTGTTTGTCCTCCCTGACACACACACACACACCTTTCTTTCTCCTCCCTGGAGTGATTCCAACAATATCAGGAATTATATATTCAACTGGAATTTATTACAGTACCGTGTAGTCAATTAATTTTTGCTAAGAGCTAACATTACTGAGCTAAAGGAAAACCAATTCAGAATGACTGAGTTGACATTAATGAGGTATTGGAAAGCATGATGCTATTTGGATTGTTCACATGATGATTCTAGCCAATCAGAAATCTTAGAGTAAACGGGATCATGTCACAGTGCAGTGTATCCCAACAGGTTCATCCAGCATATATTGCTTTCTGAATAGCTGAAGTAATCATGAAAAATTGCCTAAAGCAAGGAGCTGCCAACAACAACAACGAAAGTTTACAAAATCCTTCCTTGCTTTTGCTTCAGCACTGCTTATAGCATAAAGAGGATTAGGTTAGTAGAGACAAAGAGAAAAAAGTGTGAAAGAAAGACTACTGAACGAAGGTAGATGGTCTACGTATGATCCTGCCTAAGTTAAGCCCATTTAAAGGGACTCATTTCAAGTCTTTGCTTCAGCTTGCTTTTATTTGAGCATGTGTTTATGATCTTCTACCTGGAAAAAAACATGTAGATTTGAGTAGATAAGATCCAGTGAAAATAAAGTATCATGTATTCATAACTTCTGGCATTTAAATTTGCAGTGCCCACAGAATCATACTCCAGTTTTCTCACTGCAGTGTATCTTTAAAGGACCTTCTGTTGTCCTTTACATGTTACCCTTAAGCTACTTGATTCAGTTGTGATACAGACAAATCCCGTTCTTCAATTCTGCCATATTCTTCCTTCCCTTGGTCCATGGAAGAAGTGGTAATAAATTCTGCCTCTGGCGGCAGCTTCAGTCAGCTGGCCGTGGATGGGAGCTGAGATGCAGAGCAATTTCAAGCAGCAGCCTTGCTCCCAAAGGGCACATGAATTGTCTCATAGCCATGAATCATCCCTTCACTATTTCAGTAACAGCCCAACTAAAATTATGCTGAAACCTTCAGAGGCACTCTTTGACGCACCTACTGAAGTTCCCTGCTGGTCTGCTTGCCCCAGAAGGTCCACTTCTCTTCACAAGTGAGTTAAATGATCCTTATTGAGGAACAGCAGTTACACCATCCTCAAGAAAAACTCATACCACTATTGTATCATACTAAGTAGACATAGCTGTTTTTGTCTAATGCATATATATCAGCCTACTGGCCATGGAATTATCAGTCCGTTCAGATCTCCCCCTTCCCACAAATGCCATCTTTTGAATTGTACAAAACAGTAATAATAACAGAGCAGACAGACAGGAATCTCATGTTTTAAAAGAAACTGCTAGGCTATCTGTTGAAGATTTTTGCTCCTGCTGTCCTGAGAGGGAAGCACAGAAGCTAAAGATGTATACAGCAAAAACTGGAGGATGGTATTGTGGGAAAATTCTTGGTGAGAGCATTCACAAGTTTCATCATTCCATAAAAATTTCCCAAGGAAGCTTACACCAAATAAATCATTGTTTTAATGTGAGACAGTACATAGTGTGGCAAGAAAATGATGAGCAGCATCAACTTCAGGATCAAAATACTTTTCAAAAAAAGTCTCAGAAATGAGAGCACACTTTCTGCCTTGTGTTTTTAAAAAAATGGAGATGCCATATGAACTTCTCTGATGAGAGCATTCCACATATTCCCTCTCACTGGTTGCTTTGCTACCTGCCAAAACTCAGTCATCATCCAGAGGAGAACCTCTGAAGATGGCCTCAGTGAATGGGCAGGCTGATAAAGAAGAACTCATTAGTTCCAAAAAAGCTATACCAGATATGACCGATGGTGTGCTAGAAAATACAGTAGGGGTTGAGAGGACAGCTTCCAATAAGAAGTTGATTATTCAAGTATCTGTTACACTTTTGTCATGGATCTTGTAAGTTGGTGGACAGCGCATTCTTTCATGGCACTAATGAAGTAGTCATGAAACAGATAAACATGTGTCCCATTCTTAAATAGTATATGAGTAGATTTCTCCTTAGCTTTGAAAAAAGCCTTATCTGGTTATTGAGCCTTCTTTATACTTGCTTCTCAAATTAAGCCACTGCATGTTTACTTGCAAGCTGTGGACTTGCTAGGAAAAATACGTCCAAATTTTTGGTTCAGAATGTGACTTATTTTTAAACATGGAGAAGTTATGTTTCATACTATGTCCTCTAATTTTTAGTTCACCATCCCATCCTTAAACAATATCATGAAATGTTCAACTTGATGCTAAAGATGAGCAGCATCTTTTGATTTCTCTTACGTTATGGAGTGGAATGGGCTAGGTAATCTCTCTCTGATTGCTAGGACATATATTTGGAAATGGTCACCAGTTCTCCTTCTGTAGGAAATAAATACTCCCTTCCTATTGACCTTGTGCTTTATGTTCCTGAGAAGGGAATGTATGTGGCAGTGTTCTGTTTGTAAGGTCTATGTTTCTAGAAGCAAGGTGCACGTGTCTTTTAAGACCATATCTCTCTGTCTCTCTCTATCTCTGTGTTCTCTATCTATCTATCCCCATCCCTCTCCCTCCCTCCCTCCCTTCCTACAACAAGGGAGCATACAAATATGAAATATAAATTGCACGAAGCCAAAGCCACCAAAGTGCAGTGAGCTGAAGTTATATGTCAGTGCCTTGGGGGAAAGTTCCCAAACAGAACAGACATCTCCAAGTTTTCCTTTAGTATGTGTCACTAAAAACTTTGATGCATAGAATCATAGAGTTGGAAGGGGTGCCATGGGCTATCAAGTCCAACCCACTCCTCAGTGTAAGATCTCTAGCAGGTAGCTGTCTAGCCTCTTTTTGAAGACATCTAGAGAAGTAGACACTGCCACCTCTCTAGACAATTGATTCCATTGCCAAATTGCTGACCTATTCTTACTGTCAAGAAGTTCTTCTAACGTGCAGTTGAAATCTACCTTCTTGTAACTTGAAATATTAGACCTGGTCCTACCCTCTGAGGTAACAGGGAACAAGCCTGCTCTCTCCTCTTTGGGACAACCCTTGAGGTATTTCAAGAATACCATCATGTCACTCCTCAGTCTTCTTTTCACCAAGCTAAATATACCCCTCTCCTTCAACTTTTTTCCTCGTATGTTTCATTCTCTGTACCTCTTATCATCCTTGTTGCCTTTCTCTGAATCTGCTCCAGCTTGTCTGTATCCTTCTTAAAACGAGGTGCACAGAACTGAACATAGCACTCCATAGCTTGTCTGTATCCTTCTTAAAACAAGGTGCACAGAACTGAACATAGCACTGACCAGTGCAGAATAGTTAGACTATCATTTCCCTCGATTTGGAAATTTTGCTTTTATTAATGCAGGCTAAAATAGCATTCACTTTTTTTGCTGCAGCATCACACTACTAGCTCATGTTCAACTTATGAGCAACAATAATCATGAGTGCTTTTTGCATGTAGTACTGCTGAGCCGTGTACCCCATGTCCTATACCAGTGCATTTGGTTTTGAGGCCTAAATGTAGAATTTTGCATTTGTTTCTACTGAATTTCATTTTAGTAATTTCTACCCAGTTTTCTATTTTACATAAGTCTTTTTGATTTCTGTTCCTATCTTTCAGTGTGTTAGCCATCCCACTTAGTTCTGTGTCATCTGCAGGCTTGATAAGGATTCCCTCCATTCCATCATCTAACTCATTGATAAAAATTTTGAATCATAGAATCATAGAAATGTAGAGTTGGAAGAGACCACACGGGCCATCCAGTCCAACCTCCTACCATGCAGGAATACCCTCAAAGCACTCCCGACAGATGGCCATCCAGCCTCTGCTTAAAAACCTCCAAGGAAGGAGACTCCACTACACTCCGAGGCAGCATATTCCACTGCCGGACAGCCCTGACTGTCAGGAAGTTCTTCCTGAGGTTCAGGTGGAATCTCCTTTCCAGCAGCTTGAATCCATTGCTCCTTGTCCTGGTCTCTGGAGCAGCAGAAAACAAGCCCTCTCCCTCCTCTACATGGCATCCCTTCAAATATTTAAACATAGCTATCATGTCCCCTCTTAACCTTCTCTTCTGCAGACTGAACATACCCAGCTCTCTAAGTCTGTCCTCATAGGGCTTGGCTTCCAGGCCCTTCACCATTTTGGTCGCCGTCCTCTGGACCTGCTCCAGCTTGACCATGTCCTTCTTGAATTGGGGTGCCCAGAACTGGACACAGTATTCAAGATGAGGTCTAACCAAAGCAGAGTAGAGTGGTACCAGTACCTCCCTCGATCTAGACACCATACCCCTATTGATGCAGCCGAGAATTGCGTTGGCTTTCTTGGCTGCCGCATCACCCTGCTGACTCATGTTCAGCTTGTGGTCTATTAAGACTCCTAGATCCCTTTCACATGTACGGCCATCCAGCCACGTGTCCCCCATCCTACATTTCTGCATTCCATTTTTTCTACCTAAGTGTAGGACCTTACACTTCTCTCTGTTGAATTTAATTTTGTTAGCCTTGGCCCAGCTCTCCAATCTGTCCAGGTCATTTTGAATTTTGATCCTGTCCTCTGGCATATTAGCAACTCCTCCCAATTTGGTGTCATCTGCAAATTTGATGAGCATGCCCTCTATTCCTTCATCCAACTCATTGATGAAAATATTGAACAGCACTGGGCCCAGGACAGAACCCCGTGGCACCCCGCTAGTCACTTCTCTCCAGGATGAAAAGCAGCCATTGGTGAGCACCCTTTGGGAACGGTCAGTCAACCAGTTACAGATCCACCTGACAGTAGCTCTGTCCAGCCCACATTTTACTAGCTTCTTTGCAAGAATGTCATGGGGAACTTTGTCAAAGCCCTTACTGAAATCAAGAAATACTACATCCACAACATTCCCTTCATCTGTCCAGCTAGTAACTCTATCATAAAAAGAGATAAGATTAGTCTGGCATGACTTATTTTTGAGAAATCCATGTTGACTTCTCGTGATTACTGTATTGCTTTCTAAGTGATTAGAAACTGACTGCTTAATGATCTGCTCCAGGATCTTTCCGGGTACTGACGTCAGGCTGACTGGGCGATAATTGTTTGGGTCCTCTTTTTTTCCCTTCTTGAAGATGGGGACAATATTTGCCCTCTTCCAGTCTGCTGGAACGTCTCCTGTCCTCCAAGATTTCTCAAAGATTATAGCAAGCGGTTCCGAAATGACCTCTGCCAGTTCTTTTAATATACTAGGATGCAATTCATCTGGCTCTGGAGACTTGAAGTCATCCAGTGTGGCCAGGTATTCTTGTACCACCTGTCTACTTATTATGTGCCGCATTTCCCCTGCTTCCTCACCTGCTCCCCAACCACCAGGTTGAGTGCTTGTATCCTTCTGGGAAAAAACTGAGGCAAAGAAGGTGTTAAGTAGTTCTGCCTTTTCTCTTCTCCTTGTTAGTAATTCACCATCTTCTCTGCGCAGCGACCCTGTCACCTCTTTCTTTTTCCTTTTGCTGTGGACATATTTAAAAAAGCCCTTTTTATTGTTTTTGATGTCTCTGGCCAGCCTAAGTTCGTTCTGTGCTTTAGCCTTTCTGACCTCCTCCCTACATCTCCTGGCTACTTGCTCAAATTCTTCTTTGGTGGTTTCCCCCCTCTTCCATTTCCTGTACCCGTTTCTCTTAACGCTTAGCTCAGCTGAGAGTTCTTTAGTCAACCATTCTGGTTTCTTCAGATGCCTTCCATTTTTCCCCCTTATTGGCACAGTTTTAAACTGTGCCTTCAGTATCTCCCTTTTAAGGAACTCCCATGCCTCCTGAACTCCTTTCCCTTTCACTATTCTTGACCACGGAATTTCAGCCAGCAGCTCCTTAAGTTTACAGAAGTCCGCTTTTTTAAAATCTAAGATGAGTGTCTGGCTACACTTATTTTCTCCTTCCCACTGAATGCCAAATTCCAATAGGGCATGGTCACTCCCCCCTAAAGATCCAACCACTTCTACCTCGTTAACAAGGTCATCCCTTTTGGTCAGGATCAGATCTAGAATATTTGATCCCCTTGTGGCCTCTTCTACCTTCTGGACCATGAAATTGTCTGCAAGACAAGCAAGAAACTTGCTGGACCTTGCTGTCTTGGCAGAGTTTGACTGCCAACATATATCCAGGTAATTGAAATCTCCTATTATTACTGTATCTCTCCTTTTTGAATGCGCGGTTATTAGGTTGAGGAAGGCGTCATCAAGGTCCTCAGTCTGGGTTGGAGGTCTGTAGTGAACCCCCACCAGAATCTCCCTATTGTTTCTCGCTCCCTTAATTCTTACCCAGATGCTCTCGACCTGGCTTTCTGGGTTTAAGTCACGGATCTCTTCACAGGTGAAAACATCCTTGACATACAAGGCTACTGCTCCTCCTTTCTTGTTTGGTCTGTTTCTACAAAATAGGCTATACCTCTCTATTCCTACATTCCAATCCTGAGACTCATCCCACCAGGTCTCAGTGATGCCTATCGAATCGTATTTATTTTGTTGTACTAGGAGTTCAAGTTCATCTTGCTTGTTTCCCATACTCTGCGCGTTAGTGTAGAGACACTTAAATCCCCGGGCCCTTCCTGCAAGTCCTGTACTATAGTTTCTACTCCTCCCACCATTGGACGCTTGTACTACTTGGTCAATATCATTTGGGCCTTTTCCCCCTGCACTCGCCGAGTCTTTGCCCAGAATAATATTGCCTCCCTCCCCAGCAGAACTTAGTTTAAAGACCTCTTAATCCTCCGTGCAAGACTGTTTGCAAAAACATTCCTGCCAAGTTTCGTGAGGTGCAGCCCATCCCTTGCCAGAAGCCCATGTTCATGGAAATTCAGGCCATGTTCCAAAAACCCAAACCGTTGCCGGCGACACCATGTGCAGAGCCAGTTGTTGACCTCTGCTATTGCCCTTTCCCTTTGTGCACCATATCCTTGAACAGGGAGGAGAGATGAAATGACCACCTGCGCACCCAGGTCCTTAAGCTTTGTCCCCATAAGCTCGTAGTCCTTTGCGATGTGGTAAAAGCTGCGCCTCACAGTGTCATTGGTTCCGACATGAACCACAATGAGGGGCTTATGATCAGTGGGCTTGACCAGCCTGTTTAGCCTCTCCGTTATGTGGTTGATCTTGGCCCCAGGAAGAAAGCAGACTTCTTGATTGAACTTGTCGGGATTGAAGAGGGATGGCCCTATGATAGAACCCTGAAACAGTCCACTCAAGACCTCCTTCTAGTCTGAACACAACCACTGATGATTTTCCAACCAATTATGTAATCATATGACAGTGTTCCACATTTAATCAGTTTGCTAATCAAAATATTATGGATGACTTTATCAAATGCTGACATCCACAGCATTCCCTCCATCTGCTAAACTAGTGACCTGATTGAAAAAAAGATACAAGATTAGTTTGACAAATTCTGTTCTTGACAAACTGTTGTTGGCTACCACTGATCACTGCATTGTCATCAAGATACTTGCAAAGAGATTCCTGTAACCTGTTCTAATATTTTTCCTGGTGTAAAAGTCAGGCTGACTGGCCTGTAGTTTCCTGGATCTTCTTTTTTGCCTTGTTTGAAGAGGGAAACAATGTTTGCCCTTCTCTAGTCCTTTGGCATCTCACCTGTTCTCCAAGATTTCTCAAAAATGGTGGCAGATGGTTCAGAAAGTACATCAGTAAGTTCTGTCTGTACTTTGAGATTCATTCCTACTGGCCCTGAAGATCTGAACTCATTCGGGTTAGCTAGGTGATTGCTGATTAACTCCCTATCAATCCTGATTGTCATCCAAAATCTCTGCTGCTGCATGGGAGCCCACAGTTATCTTTTGGGAAGAAACTGAAGCAAAAATAGGTATTGAGTAGTTCTGCCTTTTCGTAGTGATCTGTTAGCATTTTACGATCCTTACTGAACAGGGGCTACACTGTCTCCTTGGTCATTCTCTTGTCTTGAACATATCTGAAAAACACCTTTTTGTTGTTCCATGCTTGCCAAGCCAGTCTCAGATCATTCTGAGCTTTAGTTTATCTTATACTATTCCTGCAAGCTTGAGCTACACAGCTGTACTCTTCCTTGATGATTTCTCCTTCCCTCCCTTCTTTATATGTACTCTTTCATTTTTACTTCTTCCTTCAGTTTTCTGTGCAGCCACATTGGCTTTTTTAGATGTTTCCCATTTTTCTTCTTCCATAGGTCTGTTTTTTTACTGTGCCTTTTGCAATTCATTCTTCAAGAACTGCCACTGCTGCTGGTTTTCTTTTTCCTTCAGTATGTATAGCCATGAGATTTTACCCAGTTATCTCCCTGAACTTGTTAAAATCAGCTTTTCTGAAATTCAAGGCCTGTGTTTGTTCTTCTTTACCTTGTCCCACAATTCTGAATTCTAGAACTGCATGATCACTTCTCCCTAAAGTACCAACTGCTTTGATTCCAGTGACCATCTCCTCACTGTTGGTTAGGATCAAGTCCAGGATTGCTGATCCCCTTGTTCCCACCTCTACCTTTTGAAACTCATCAAGAATTCAGATCGGGTACCCCTTTCTCCTTATTCATGTGGGCACCAGCAACACTTCAGACGTCTTTGAGCAAATCACTTCTGCCTATTAAGCTTTGGGCAGGAAGCTGGAGAGGTTTGAGGCACAGGTGGTATTCTTGTCAATTGTGCCGGTGAAGGATTAGAGGACTACACAGGGACGAGGGGATATTAAAAGTGAATGACTGGCCACATAGATGGTGTAGACGGGAGAGGTTTGGTTCTGGGACCATGGTCTTCATTTCTTATACAGAGAATTACTGGCAGCTGGCTATGAGCTGCTCCTCACGAAGAATGGGAAGATTGTGTTTGGGAGCAGCATGACAGGTCTGTTCAAAAGGACTTTGAACTAAATCCTTGGGAGACTGGAGATAGTAGCTCAGATATCAGCCCAAAGGCAAGCTCTAAACACAAGGATGTGAATTCTAGAGGAGCGGCTGACAGCAAATTAATAGGTGAAAACAAACAAAGCTTCAGATGTCTATACACCACACACAGAGTTTGAGAAACAAACAATGAGGTTTGGTATTTCTGTCAAGGTTTTAATTGATGTTAATGAGTTTTGTTATTTCTGTCTTGCTTTTAATTAGTAATTCATTCTTTATATCCCACATTACTATTAATCATAATTATCACAAAAAACTACAAAGAAATTAGATACAACAAAATGAATAAAGTTTTTAAAAAACAAGTTCATTAAAATATGACTTCATCAACAAGAAGTTATCAAAAGCCATTTCTCAGTTTAGAGACGTTGGATTGGATCCAAAGACGCAGCCCTTAGTACCACCTCCTATGCTGCTCTGAGCAGTACATGGGGCTGAGAAAAGAATTAGTAATGATGGTTCCCTCTTCAGTTCAGTGAGTAGGTGCCATTTCCAAATTATCAGTGGATCTAACCCATGTAGTGAAATTAATATATAGAAATATGGCCCTAAAATAGCATGTAGCATAGCCCAGGCATAGCCCAGGCATCTGTTTCTTTGTGCTAAACATCCAAGTATTCCTTTATTAAAATAATAGACATATATTCTTAATTCGATTATGTTAACATGCTACTTCATCTGAAGGAAAAGAAACCATTAACTAAACAGGTAAAATGATGAACACATTTCTTTCTCCGGTCATGTGCTCTATTCTGCTTTGTTTTGAGGCAAAATTTCAAACAGGATAGTGTTGCGGTTTTGTTTTCATTTACTTTTTGTGGAGTTTATCAAGTAAATCAAATTTGTTTTCAAACTGCAAGCTACATTCATGACTTTTTCATGTGGATAAGGATTCGATCAGCGTAGACTAGAATAAAAATCATTCTAGTCAACTGCGCTAAACTGATTAAAATTCCCTATGGAGACATGCTTTTCTTTTATGTGATTCTGTAAGTTAATTATGGGAAAGCCTGTTACCAAACTGTTACACTATTCAGGTTTCATAAGAAACATTAGAAACTTTGCCACCTCACTGTCAGCTTTAAAAATAGTTTTCCTTTGTACAGAGTAAAGTAGTGAGACCAGTACAGTAAATATTGTTGAGCACCAGTGAAGTCTGACGTCACATTTTCGGGATCAGTTAAAGGGGAAAACAGATGGCTAGTACTGGATGTTGTGTCTTTCAAAAACCACTGCAATAAGTACACTGCAAATCCTCCATCCCTTATACTGCTGGGCTTCCCACTAATAATTTGACACCTTGTATCTGTTGGTAAGTGGCAGGAATGAAATTTCTTTTTTGCAGTCCAGGATGGCTTAAGCTACTATTAGGAGCGTTCTCATTTCCCAGATTATAGTTTATTGTAACAGAAACAGGCCTGGGTTCTCACGATCTTGCTCATGTCTCCTCGGTGTTGTAAGCTTTTGCTTCAGGTTCTGGGCTCAACATAGTTTAACAATGGTTCAATCCCTAACTGGTTAAACCTAAACTGCAGTCTGTTTGGAACAAGAAATCTTGAGAGCAATCATAGTTTAATTCTGAATGAAACTCTAAAGTTGTGCTGTAAAAGGAGGAGGAAGGGAAACTGCAGATGTACAAGCTTGCTTAGGCTTACTCCCGTAAGACATGTTCTTTTGTGATACCTGCATACAGACACAACCATTCTAAAGTAGTTAAGGAATATCTACATCTAGATAGATAGATAGATAAATAGATATATTGCAATTTGAAATTGCTTGTAAAATAAGAAAGAGTAGAAAGTGAGGATGCTTCTTATTGGTATTCTTGAGTCAGGGAGTCTTCTAGCCACAGTAGTTCTAGCCACAGTAGTACAGTTCCTCTGCATGGGAGGGAAACCACCTGCATAATCCAATCCACCAAATGTTAGTGTTAGGCCTACTGGGAGCTCCCCATAGAGCTTCTGTCTCACTGATATTAACCCCACCCCCAGAGGGAGAGGTCTCCTTGCTGTTCTCAGTCAGAGATAACAGGGAGGGATTTTCCTACATGTATAAGGGAGTGCCTACTGTTAGCACTAGTCTCTGACTTGAGATAACAGGGATTCCTGTCAGTCAGCCAGTTTTTGTGGGAACTAAGTGAGTTCCAGTCTGGGATTCATCTGGCTCCTAGAAACTCTGATGTTAGAAGATTGTTCCTCTTCCTCTTCTTTCAAGAGAGGAAAAAGGAGGAGGAGGAGGATGCTACCGCTCAGTAAACCCTCACGGGAAGCTGTGAGATCCTTTCACTTGCTATATCCTCCTTGCTGGTGGAGAAGAAACAGACATAAAAATTTAAGCTGTCTGAAATGGCATTTGCAGAGGTTTCTAGAAATGCTAAGCACTACACATTTTCCAGCCCTTCTTTCTGCCTGCTTCTGCTTTTCATCCAAACCTTGTGTTTTCTCTGGGGCTGAATGACATAAGAGGTCCTGGCTGTCGCCCATACTTCATCTGTCCTGCAAAGGGCTTGAAGGGGGGATGCTACCCACTATCACATACCCCCTTCCCCGTTTCTATTCTGGAGTCTGCAGAGTCTGACTTTGCAGGAGTGATCTGATGTAGATTGTGCCCTGTTTTCTAAAGCTTGGTTTATATGTTTGTTTAGTTATTCATTCATTCATTTATTTTATTTATATTCTGCTTTTGTTCCAACTATGGGATCCAAAGCAGCTTATACCGTACATTAAAACAAGACAGCTAAAATAGCCTTTAGTACAAAAATTTAAACAGCATTAAACAACAATCTGCATAAAATATTTTAACACTGCAAAACAGTTAAAAGGACATTAAAACATATTGTATACTAAGAAACAGTGCGCTTGTTGCAGTTTCCCGAATAGTTAAAAGCTGAAGTTTTCTTTAAATAAGCAACTCTTTGCCTGCTGGTAGAAAGAGCAAAAGCGGGACTGCTGAAGCCTCCCTCAGAAGAGAGTTCCGTAGCCTGGGAGAAACCACCATCAAGAAGATTCTCTCCCGAATCCTCACAAGACATGCCTATGATGGTGGTGAGACTGAGAAAAAGCCCTCCCTTGAAGATCTTAAAGCTCAGGCAGGTCATATAGGGAGATAGGGTCTTTCAGATAGACTGAAGCTAAGGTGTGTAGGGTTTTTTAGGTCATACCCAAAATTTTACATATTGGAAACATGGAATCTTCTCCCTCCTCTTCTCTCTGATTCCTTTTTCCTTTGTTTACCTCCTTAATATTCCTTCTGGACTAATGCTAACCAGGATGTTGTGTTATGCTGAACTGTAGTTGAGTAAAACAAGAGAAGGGATTTGGGAATCCAGGCTTGGGAGAAGAGGGGAGCATACCCTCTCTGTCCTGCCTGATGCATTGCAAACTATGGTTGGGTGGAAGCCAATGTTACACTTTCTCCAGATCTGATTAATCTACTGCCAGTGATTGGTATTCTGTCAGTGGCGTTAATAAAATTCTAATGAATCACAATAGAATTACTGCTGTGTTGTCAGACCAGAAAATGAAATGCAAATCAGAAGGATAATAACATTTACTATCCAAACTGCTGATACTGAATGAACATTCAGGCTTCTTAGTTTCACAGAAATTCTGTTGTGAAAATGGAGCCTCTTCTGTTCTGCTGAGTTCTGTGAATTCAAAATATATACTCTGTCAGCAATAAGATCTACCCTGTACAATGCATATTACTTATTGAGATTTGGAAAATGATGTTTACATATTAAATTTATCCCACCTTTCTGCCAAGATAGCTAACAACAATACAACTCAAATTTTAAAAATTATCGAAACATAAACAACTAGTTTAAACAACAACAAAAAAACCATATTAAAGAGACAACAATTCCTTCCATCTAAAACCTAGCTAGATGCCAAAGGTCTCTTGTCATTCCATTTGCACATCTATCTAAATTGTTTTCTTAGAAAAATCTTGTCTTGTCCTTTTTGTCTATGTAGTCATGCCTCTTCTAGATTGAGTAAAGGTGTTTTCTTCATTACCTTTCTCTTGTTTTGTTTGCCTCTGGCTCTTAAATCCTGTCAGATGCCGAGCTACAAAATAAAACACTGAAACCATGATTGCTTTTTATTTAAGAGAGATTAGAGAACACTGCCATCCCAACTATGTTGCTGGCAGGAAGAAGAAAAGCAGGGTTGCGGGGAGGCTGGTACAACAGATTTAGTAACTTACCAACCATAGTAAGAACTTTTTTTGTGAAATCTGTGGGGGTTATGGGCTCCCTCCACTTCAGTAGAAAGAACTTTTTGCCTTCACTGCATTAAATTTCTTTCCACGGTCCCCAAACAGTGTTGAATTGAATTTGGAATAGCTTCTCTGCTTTTTTTTTTTTTTAATATTGAAGCTGCAGTCAAGGAATGTACCAGGAAGGGGTAAAAATACTGAACCTCCTAATTTAGAAATCTGAACAGACAGAGAATTGTATGTAAAGGCCAACCTAAAATGCCCTGTTCTGAGTCTGTCCCATCTGTATTGTCTTTCTGGGTTTTGTCTCAAGTCACATCCTTCTTTATCAAGAGGTCTGCGTCTGTGCCTCAGAAAAGAAGTTTATCACACAAATGATCTGATGAATAGCTGTTTGTGCCTTATCTCCCTAGCCTTTGCTATTTGCTGTTCATGACTCCTCATATACTAACAAATGGGGTTGTCAGTCCCCCCCCCATTCCACCCAAAGATATAGACAGACAGACAGACAGACAGACAGACAGATATATGGAAGAGAGAAAAAATCCTACTATATGTGGATTCCACAGAAAGCTTTTGGGACCTCAAAGAGTAAAGATGTTGCTAATCTCTAGACAACTTCATATTCATATTCCTGTGGTATTTCAGCCAGAAGATGGGATTGTGCAGTGGTAACCTTTCTGATTGCTTGACTACAATCAAACTATCGTTAAATGATCTGAAGGGGGGGTAGATGTTTGTACTGCTTCTCACATAACTGCCTCTTTCCACTCAAGAACTGCTCTGCCATCTTTTTAGCATTGTCCAAGGTTTGTTCTAAAGGATGATTTGGAACCACGTGGTGATGCTGGGAGCTAGTACTCAGTCATGCAAATCTTCCACTTTAATCATAATTAGTGGATTCTGTGTGATGCATCTACTGTACCCAGCAGTGTCTTTACTATCGTATTTGTTGATGTTAATGTGCCTTCAAGTAAACTCCAACCTATAGTGAGCCTCTTGTAGGATTCTCTTGGCAAGATTTATTCAGAGGAGGTTTGCCATCGCCTTCCTCTACAGATAAGAGAGTGTGTGGTTTGCCCAAGCCCACTCCGTGGGTTTCTGTGGCTGAGTGGGGATCCAAACGTTGGTCTCCCAGCATCCTGCTCCAACACTCAAGTCACTGCACTATGCTGGCTGTCCATTTCATTTACTTTGCCTGAAATTGCCACAGGGTGAAAATCTCCCAGGTTGTGATGTTGGAGAAAAACTATTTTGAAGCAAACTTTGAAGTAAACTGTATTTTTGGACACTTTGAGACAAAGAGCGTCACCAGTGAAATCAAGATGTTAAAACTACTGTGTACACATCCATTTTTCTCACCACAGAAACTAAATGAGCAGCACTCAAGCCTTACCTGTTCCCCAAAAGAGTTCTTAGTTTTGTCTCATCTTTCCTTTCTCTGGGCCTCTTGAGAGTCTATCAGAACAGAACAGAACAGCTATACAATATTCAGCTGCCTCTGAGTCCTGACTGCTTCTCAGAAGCCAAAAGGAGCTTTCCCACCCTTAGAAGAAACATTAGAAGAAATTTCCTTTCCCACCCTTAGAAGAAACATACAGACTTCGTCAACACAAGAAAGCTTGTTTTTAGATATAATGGAGCCCAGAGGTCTGAGCTAGGGGCGGAGGGCAGCAGATAATTTTTTTCTTTCTTCCAAATGCAGAGAATTGTTGTTCTTTTGTGCAGAGCAAAATGTTCCCCCTGCCTCTTAATTGGTCTACTCTGTACTGTATACCAAGAATGGGGATCATACATGTCAGAGGGCAAATCCAGACGTCAGACTTCAGGCTCTGCCGCCATTCCTCACTATTGGCAATGCTGCCTAGGGCTTCTGGGAATTGCAGTTCAGCAGCATGTTGAAGGCCATGTGGTCCCAGTCATGCTTGACACTGTAGACATCACCTGCCCCAGGATTAAGTTTGTCTGAGGCTGATGATTTTTGTGAGTTTAAGAGCACTCTGCTATTTGCCGAGTCCTCTAGCAGATGGGGCACTGTGGTCCCCACCAAACCAAAGCTCACTTCCCAGATGGAAACAATTACAGAAAGACAGCTACCAAGTGTGTCCTTTTTTTTTTCCTGCTTGACCAAACACCTCCTAATTAGTGCTCTGCAACCACAAAGTCCATTTTTGGGTTGTTTGGGATCCCAACTTAGAAAGGTTTGAGTTTTGAGTAGTTCTTCCTGTCCCCGAAGCAATGCAGTATAAATATTCTATGGCATCAATTGTTTTGGATACCAGGAAAAATCGTTCAGGTTTTGTTTTCCAGTAACGTGGAATCCAGAACTAGTTTTGACCTTCAGAGTTAAGAGCAAGGAAAAGTTAAATCACAGTTCTTTCCTAATTTAGCATAGTAATTTACTATTTGTAAAGCTGTTGTTTCCATTTATTTTAGAGTTAAGTAAATGTAAACATATGCTTGTTTTTCAAAAAGTAGGCATACTTTTTTTAAGCTAAAGAGCAAAAATGGAAACTTTCTGACCTAGTTTACTAAAAATACAATGCAGGCTATAAATTTAAAAGTGCCTTGGGAGCTGTAGGAGTGATTACATAGTATACTTAAAAAAACCATTTGTTCTGCTTTTCCAGTGGTAGTTTAGTGATGAAGGCAGTCTGCATGTGTGGCCAGGGGAGGAATAGCTGCTGCTTTTCAACATTGCAGTAAAGCCCAAAGCTGCAGTTGAGAAATGCCGGTGCAGTGGTGAAGATATGCACATATCTGTATGTCTGTGCATAAGTGCACATCATTCGGTAAATGCAGATAAGTGTATTTTCAATTAGATCTACTTTCCAGGTTAAGTCTATGAGAAGTTAGTCCTCCCAAGTAAGCATGTACAAACTGTGGGATGACTTGGGCAGTTTATAATGTAAAGAATCCCTTTCTCAGTGGAAGTCTGGCTATTTCCATCTTTACTGAGCTTCCAGCAGGTATTTTAAACCAAATTATTATGTTGGGACTTTTTGGCTTTTAGAATGGTTTTAATCTATTACTGAAGAATTTTTTTCCTATTTTTATATATTATTTTACATTACTGTGGAAGCCTGGGTAGACCAAAAAGCAGTTGATATATGCAGTCATGTAAATACTTTTTAAAAAGAAATTTCTTAAACCTTGCGATCAGTTGCTGATCAGTTAAAACAACAGATCTTCTTCAGAAAGTCAAACCTCTAACTATGAAGGCATTCATGTGAGTAGCTTAGGTTGTTACCGTAGTCTCCTGACAGAGATTTCCACTGGCAGTACATTTTTTTAGCTGTCATATTCACAGGAATTGCTTTTAGGTTGTTTTGACAGTACATGAGGGCCCAGTCTTGGGGCTGAAATGTGTTATACATTTTAAAATTTAACCTTGGGATGACCCAGGTACGACATTTTTCTGAGAAACACATTGTTGGATAGAGATTGTATATACATTGTAGTTTAGATTTTGATAGTCCAAATTGGTAATAAAGTATAAAGGTTTTTATTCATTGCAGTAAAGAACATTAATGGGGTTATAGTATAAAAAAACATTGTGCTTTTGTCTTGATTGCAGCCACCTTGTACACATCGTCTATTTTGCTGGGTGTCTTCCTGAACAGCAGCGTACCTATATTCTTTGAACTCTTTGTGGAAACGGTCTATCCTGTTCCAGAAGGAATTACCTGTGGCGTGGTCACCTTCCTAAGCAACATATTCATGGGAGTCCTCCTATTTTTTCTCATTTTCTACCATAAAGGTAAGAGTGTTTAGAAGCTTGCTAAGTGGAAGTGTGATAGGATATTTTTATGTAGAGTTTTAATTTTGGCTTTAGTAGGAAGAGACCTAAGTATCCTAAAGGCACCAGATCCTGTCTGATCTTGGAAAATAGCCAGAGGCGGCTCTGGTTAGTTCTTGAATAAGAGACAACCAATGAATACCAGGTGGCTATATTTCAGGGGAAGGAACTGAGAAACTGCCTCTGAGTATTCCTTGCCTAAGAAAACCTGTGAGATTCAGGGGGTTGCCAAATCAGCAGGCAACTTGAAGACACATACGCACATGCACAGGAGGAAGAACTGCATGCAGATCTTCCATTGATGCTAATGATGTGTATAAATCTTCACAGCATCTTAAGAGTGCAGAAAAGTCCTCCTATGTGTTTGTTTTATGTGTGTGCCAATCAAAGAATGAAATCCTTAGGTGAAAGCTCTCCTTCAAAGTCAGTGCAGCGGGATGCCTTTGGAGATAAACACTGTCGCACGGCTTTTACAAAGAACAGCCTAATGTTATGACCATTAATAACATTTGTAACTAGGCAAGCTAAAACAATGATAAAACTAATCCAGTATCATGCTTCAGGGTCTAATCTGGTTGCCCATGAGGCTGAACAAAAGTGTGTGCTTTGCTTCTTCTTTTTGTGAAACATATCTTTAACCACCTTCCCTTGATATAATCACGGACTGGCAAAAGAGTACGCATCTCCTCCTTACTCCAGACAAGTTTAGAAAGATCATAAACTGTAATATGTGGATGCTATATTATTTATAGTTAGTTCAGGTTGCCAGCAGCCATTTCCACATGGAGGACCCAAAGCAAAAAGCACATGTGTATATTTTGAGCACCACACATTCTGCAAGAGAAACTATGGAGTGCTGTTCATGATTCATGGGGGAATGAGAGCAATCTCAACAGGTAGGAAAGAAGAAAGGCCATGTTCCCTTTCCTTTCCAGCCCTTTCATACCACCTCCTGTGGTGTGCAGGTTGGGGCCAAGCATTCCCAGCTAAGAATTTTACTGCTATGTAGTGAGGAGTTTTGGGAAATCTCTCCCCCTTTTTGAATCTTAGCAAATACATTTTCATATATGCTATAATTTCATATACGTTCAGAGGTTTTCATATAAAATGGGGAGAGTTTTTAAATTAACCCAAGTGCCTCTGCATGTCATCTTCTCCTCCTCCTCCTCTGCAATACTATAGGCTAAAAAGGAGATTTATGGAGTCCTCCAGATGTTGGTGAACTGCAGCTCTCAATCTTAGCAAAGCCAGTGGTGAGAAACACAGAGAGGTTTCGTTCAACAGTCTTTAGAGGGCTGTGTGATTCTTCCCCTTGCTGAGTTATCACCACAAAGCCTTACTTTTCAGCTAAGAATTTCATCATTTCCCTTAAGTCTTCAAGCTCAAAAAACAGTTGGCCTTTGATGGTCAGTTTTTTAAATCAAGCATTTTTTTTAAAGTTGAAAACTAACATACGTCTGTATGCTGAGATGGCCCCAGTTTATGAAGAACTCACAACCATATATTCGAGTGGCCTCATTTTGCTTCAGAATGGAAGGCAAAGGGCCATTCAGCTTTAGTGTTAGAATGACAAAAGAGGTTCCTGTACCAATGTGCTGCTGCGTATCTCTAGCGCATAAGATGTTCACAGCTCCAGCCAGCATTTTGTGGGTTCTGCAGAAGTAACTTTTTTCTTTGCTTTGCTAAAACCTTCTTATGCTATGCTGCACAAGGCTAAAGGGCTCAGTGTGAGTCCTGATTGCCAGCTGTGAATGTTTATTGCCATTTTATTATTGTATGGCTTGAGCAGTGGTATAGCTTACAACACACATGGATGCATACTGCATATCCCCCAGCCCTAATGCTGCTCTTCAGAATACTATTAATGACTTGAGCAAGCAGACTTTTCCCTTTTTTTTTCCCCTTCAGCCTTCCTTTTTGCATTGTGCCTTTCATGTTCTCTGGTTTAACTACTGTCAGGTAAAGGAGAGATGGAAAGAGTACGGCCTACAGATCATACCATTACCTAACACCCCTGCACACTCCCCTATTTTTCTTTTTTTTAAAAAAAGAAAGATCATTCTTAAATTTTGCTGGCGAACAGTCAAAAACCTACTGCAAATGCTACAAAAGCAGGAAAGTTTGAGCCAAGTCTCATCCAAGAGCACTTGAGAGTTGTGCAGCCAGCTCCCCTTTGAATAATATGCCCAGTAAGGAGTTATTAGCTACCATGTGGCAGAAGTGGACAATAGAATCATGCTGGAGGACCTAGAAATTCCGAGAGATAAAATATTTTTTCTTATGGCAGAAGCAAATAAAATAAAATAAAATAATAATTATAATTATAATAATAATAATAATAATAAATTAAATAAGTAAAATAAAATAACCTACAAATAATCAAATCCGGTAATGCTGAACCTGCAAAAGGGTGGCGGGAGGGGGCTGGCTGTAGTTTGAAACGTGGTACTGGAGTTGAGTTGTTTGGATTCCTTGGACTGCTAAACAGACCAATAAATGGATCCTAGGGCAAATCAAGCCAATAATCTCCCTAGAAGCCAAAATTACTAAATTGATGCTGTCATACTCTGGACATATCATGAGACATCATGACTCATTAGAAAATACTGTAATACTTAGTAAAATGAGAGGCATTAGGAAAAGAGGAAGACCACATTATAAGTGAATAGACTCAATGAAGGAAGCTACCGCCCTGAGTTTCCAGGATCTGAGCAGGCCAGCTGATGAAGTATCTTATTGGAAGTCTCTTATTCATAGAATCACCATAAGTCAAAGCTGACTTGATAACAGTTAACAACAAATAATGTGATGTTTGTACTATATGGCAGTTCTTCACATTGATTGTTTTTACCTTTTGAAGGAATAGGAGTATTTTCAGCAATAAATTGTTTGAGATTTCCAAATATCTCTCATTCTGAGCACATGCTTTTTAAAACATACATTTATAAAAGCTCTTCCATTGCAAAGTCCGGTTCTTTCATACCTTCCTGAATTCCATTTTATACTTGTAGTGAGCGCCTTGGTGATAGAGACTCATGTAAAATGAGAGTGAATGGTCTCTTTTCAGTGTAATGTAAGAAGATCGCCAAAAAAGACTGGATAACTATCAATATAAACAACAATCACAGATTTATCTTGGTATTGCCCAGGCTTCTGTTCATTGTATACTTCATCAACACATCCTCATTCCAATTTCTGTACGCCATTTACGGGTATAAAACATTAACCCCTGTCTCTTCCTGCCATATTTACCTTTGGGTTCTTTGGGTTCTTTGTATTTTTGGAGGCTGATAGCAGCTTAGCCAAATAGCATTGTTTTCCAAGAATGAAATCCCTTACTCTTAAGTCCTATTCATAGTTCAGTTGCCCCATTTTCCTAAAACTTATATAGGAAGAGGCTTCCTTCAACATGATGGAGAGATTTCTCAGTGAAGGGCATTGCTGTCTACCAATTTGCAAAGGAGTCAAATATAAAGGCGTCAACTGTATAGTGAACTATAAAGCTCCCTAAAGGCCTTCTCCAAAACTTGTTTAATTCATTAACATAATGCATGTACCCTTTACAGTTTGATGTAGGAAGGCCAAATGCACAAGTGTTCTCAGCGTTTTCTTCAGTTACCGTATATATCATATAGAATCTCAAATATCCAGTCTTCTTAATTGTTACCCTAAAAGGTGGGGAATCTTGGGGTCCACCTGCAATGCCAGTGTCTCCTTAGAAATAGGTGCAATTATCGCTCAAAGGAGGCCTGTGGGAGGAGAGCAATGCCAGGATCTTTTCGCCTGTGTATACCAGTACTAACTGTAGAGAGGACTCCAGTTAAAAAGGTTACACAGAGTATTTTATTGGGAATTAATAAACATATAGGAAATCAGATGCTCTCAAGAACCATACAAAGCTATCAGAAAATGAGGCCAGAAAGGGTAGATAGAGAGAGATTGGGTGAAAAGGGTGACAGTTACTGGTCCTGAAGCAGACAGTCAAAGCAGAAAGGCTCAGACAATGCATCTGATGGTAGCAAGGAGGAACAGAAATCTGTGATACCACATGCAAAGTAACATGCCCAACATAATACTTAGGCTGGAACAAGGGTTTTTATGCCCTGTTTCCTGCCCCCCTGAAGGAGGGTGCATGGACAAAGCAGTAATGGCTTTTTTACAGTGTTGACAAAGGAGTCTGGAATGGGCTGATTGTCTTAACTCTAGGTGACAGAACATTGATGGTAGTCCTGACAGTCTCTTAATGTTTTGGTCATGTAGTGCAAATAGGGAAGGTCTCCGCAGGATATGCTCACAGTAGAGTCCCTGACTGCTTCACTTGGTCAGTTTCACCTTCTATTGTTTTCAGGAATGCTTGTAACTCAGAGTTTTAGAAAGGATTATCCCAAGCCCATTAGCATCGGGCTTTCCTGCCTAATCTTCTCTGAATTTATGATCTGATCATGTCTGAGGTCATCCTGGCCTGGCACATGCTTACAGCCAGTGCACTTTCAAACACATGTTCCAGCCATAGATGTACCCAATTATGAAAATAGCACATCCCACAGAGTGGGGGTGCATGATGTGATAACATAAAGCAATGTTTAAGCCTACAGATGAACATTGAGCATTGGAATTGTTAATGCTTATTCCTACTTCAGTGTAACAGAGCACATGCAACTGTTGGGGCTTAGGAGACCTTGGAGGGCTGTACCCTCCTTCAAAAACAAATTAATGTTTTGTCCCAGAATGTCCTCAGGGGAGTGAAGGGGACCACATATCCCTGCCCCAGTAATTTTATGCCTAGGAAAGGCTTTTTCTTTAATGCCTAGGAAAGGCTTTTTTTTTTAAATAGGAAGTGACCCAGAAGTCACTGTTCTAGTTTTAAAAGGCATCTCGTAGGCTTAAAATGGCCTGGATGAGGAAAAACAGTGAAATTGTCCCAACCCGCTCTAGAGTGTATTTGGAGGCAAAATAAATTTGGGAGGGAAAAAACCTTGGGAGCCACAAAAACAACCCCAGGAGGCCTGTGTTGCCCTGGTATAATGAGGGCGGCAGTGGATGTTGCCTTGGTTCAAGCTACTTGATTCATTGTAGCAGAGAAACTGGAAGGTGAATCCCAGAGGTATAAGCGTACCTTTGAAAATCATTCTCCTCATCACAGAAGTCAAAACTGTCATGAAATTTCATTAAGCAGTCCCTTCCCTGGTAATGATTATTCAGTGTGTTTCAGAGGCTTCTGAATCTGAATTGCATTGGAAACCTAATGTTTACAAATGAGAGGACAAAATCCTCACGCAATAAATCGAAACATTCTGCCTCTGTTTGAGAGGGTGAGCACAAAGGGCAGTGACTGACACAGGCTTTGCTCCTGTCCTGGGCGTTGCCTTTTGTTTTATGGCTGTGAAAATTAATTTGAAATTACGTCAGTAACAATAACCCTTTCCTTATGTAAACCCCCACTGAACTCAATTAGACTTGCTTCCAGGGAAAAGTATATAGGATCAAGAAGAACTTCTGGGTGCTTTAACTATGTTTTTCATTCAGCATGGAGATACGTTCTTGCTATTGTTTCTGCATAGTAATTGTAAAATATAGCACCGCTACCTATTGCCACAAGTTGTTGCTTCCACCTTTTCGTAAAGGCAATGGATTAATGTAGTGGTTTTCAAACTCCATCTGTAGGAAAGCAACAAGTCCTATTAGGGGTTCTCTAATGAGAAAGTCTGCCCTAATTGAGAAATTCCCCCCACAAACAACAGCTTACCCATTACCCTCAGTCTTTCCCTGCAAAGCTCAGCCACTGGAGAGTGCTGAGTGCATCCTAAGCCAGGCTGTTTCCAGTGCATATGAGCTAAAGCTGAGGCCTGACACTGAACTAGTGCTAAGTTCACATGCTTGATGTAAACTCAGCATGCTACCTAGGCCCAGGCCTGTGTGCCATTCGTGGCACCCACCGGAGAGAAAGAGTTTCCTGAAGGCAGAAGATTTGAAAAACATGAGACTAGTACATCTGAAAGCAAAAATCCCAATAACTGTTAGATGCACAGGAAGACACTGCCTTTTAGTCCCCTGTTATCTGATGCCTCGCTCTTTCAGCGCTAACAAATTAAAGACAAGTTCTATTAATTCAGTTGGCATTCCATTCTTTCATCAGTTCTTCTTGCCTGCGGAGGCTTTGTTTGGGACCACTTGTATGCATGTGCTGCTTGCAAAGCAAGCTGAGAGGGGAAGAAAGGGTGCCAAGCCAGCTGGGAGATTTTGCAAGCAGCATGCGTGCGGTCAGACCCAAGTGAGCCTCAGTAATCCTTCAAGTACACTATGTGGGTTCTGCTTTTCAACCAATTCTGTTTTCTGGCAGTGTTCCAGTCCTTAACCTGTCAGATAAGTGAGGGAAGCCTGTAACCCTTTCCAATTCCTTGAAGGAAAACGTAATCTCTCAAATGCATTGCTTTCCAGGGTAATGGGTGCTTCCTATTCAGATCCCATTCACTTCATTACAGTTGTGCCTCTGATATTCACAAAATATTTTGTGTGGCATGGTGCTGGCAGACAGTGGTGCAGCTCTTTTAGATGTTATTCAGTAGTGAAATATATTGCAATCCAATGTACATATTGCAGACAGTACAGATCTATATAATGCAGGTCTGCAGCATTTTTTTAAATCATATTCATGTAGTGCACAGCCTCCTGTATACACATGTTATGTTCCTTTAGGCATTTTTCAAAAAGGCAAATGCCTGTATGTTTCCCTGTATGCAGTCAAGTCTTCTTTCCATTTATTTTTGCTAATTCTTTAAACAATAAATAGTGAACAGTAGCCCTAATAGTAGGCCTGTTCAGGACTTCTATAATAAGCACATGAAAAAGAAAAAAACAAGTGAGTAGAGATGTAAAATTTCTGGGAATTTTCAAGCTGTGGGGAAAATATTTTTCCCATTTTTTCCTCAGAAGAAAAACAGAAATTTTCTGGAAAAAAAATTAAAAATCCGGTATTAGCATTTGTATGCTGAAAGTTATTTTATTACATTAGGAACAGAGATTACATTGTGTCGAATTTGGTTCGGCATAAAATTGTAATGTTTGGAATATTGAAAGTACATTTTATTTTTGCAATAATTACAAATGGATTTTACTGTTTTAATTTTTTTGTTACAAATGGAGTTACAAGATCCTGCACTACAAGAGAGCAGGAAAATCTTTGGTAAGAAAGAGAGAGAGAGAGAGAGAGAGAGAGAGAGAGAGAGAGAGAGAGAGAGAGAGAGAGAAAGAAAGAAAGAAAGAAAGAAAGAGATCATCATTAGTAAAACACAGAAAAGTATTCTGTCTCATCTGTTTCTCCTTAGTTTCACTGAGATATAAAGCACCCATTTCCACAAAAAAGAAGTGAGAAAAGCTGGAATTGCAGTGAGTTTATCTTGTGCATAATTTTACATTGAAGTTTTCTTCGTCCATAGCTTTAGAAATAATTTTGGAGAGTAAATATGTAAACATCCTGTCTTTATCATGTGAAAAGAAAATAATCTATTAGTCAAGTTTTCCTTTTTTTTTTTTTTGAAAATAAATACCTTCAGGGGGGAAAAACAGAGGTTTTTTTCTGAATTCTTCCATTCCCCCCCTCCCCGCCTTCATATCTCTGAAGGCAAGTCTTATAGAGACACACACACACACACACACACACACATCTTTTAGTATTTGCATTACTGTCCTGAGGTGGAGAGTGACTTTGTGAAGAGGTTCCTGACAGAGGAGGCTTTGTATTAGTCTGGAAAGTACAAGTTGGTTTGGTTTGTCTTAAAACTGAGGCAGAGTAAAATTCTCCAGCATCCCTAAATCACATCGTTATACAGCCATGAAATGTCCTGGGTAGCCTAAGGCAAAACACAATTTTTCAGGCCCAGGTATCTCCTAAGTTTGCTAACAGAACTGGGTTTTTCTTTTTTTTAAAAAGAATCCATTGTTAATTTTCCAGCACAAGTATTATTGGTACATTCCAATATATTCCTTTTTTTTGGAGGGGGGTCTCTGTTGTCACTGTTGAAAGTGCACTCAGTTTGGCAGAATAGGCCAATAGTTAGCAAAATAGGTTTGACATTTGGAAACCCCGTAAAAGGTAGTTGTCATTTTTCCTTATTTCCTTTCTAAAAAATACGACAGACCGGACCACTTACGGTAGGATAATTCTCACAATCTATTATTATGCCAGTCTGAACAGCATAAAGGACTGAGAGGATAATGAAAACTTCAGCAATTTTGCCTAGGTGGTATAGGTTGTGTACTTTAGCACAATGTAAAGTTTTTGATGGAATTTAATAGCAAAAAGATTATTAGTGGGGGAATGTCTAATAGCACCTAAAAAGATGTAGTTTTCTATGGAAGTAGTGATTTTCTGTGCATTCTCTCTTTATTATGGAGGTTTTAGAGAAAATAAATTGTTCTTTATCTTCAGCCCTGTGAATTATGGGATTAAACTAAGCCATGCTTGCTGGATGATTCTGAAACCTGAAGGTATTAGAATTCTATAAAAATAGTGAATAGTAGATGTTTTGTCAAAGAGACAAACCATGGATAACAAGGAGTCGTGAGCCCTTGCCTTCTGATTAAGATAATTAAACATTGGAGAGAATTTTATTTCTTATGGTTGCCAGCTGACTTCTTGAGTAATTCATATAGGGTTGCTTTTAAAATGAACTGACTCTTTTATTGGGAAATTACCTTCGTCATTCTAATCAGAGTGGATTAAGCTGTTGTCAGTTAAAAGGTATAATCTGTGTATTCAGGAATTGGGAAGCTAAAGTATAACTGATAGGAATCAAAATAATGGACTCTTTAAAAAATACTATAGTCTTTAGGGCTGTAAATACCCTAAAGGCACCAAATCCCATCTGATCTTGGAAGCTAATCAGGGTCAGCCATGGTCAATACTTGGGAGAGTGCCAACAAATACCAAGTGCCATAGACTATATTTCAGAGGAAGGAACCGCAAACCACTCCTGAATATTCTTTCCCTAAGAAAACCTGTGAAATTCAGGGGGCCACCATAAGTCAATAACAGGCAACTTGAAGTCACATAGACCACCACCACTTTTCATTGCAGAATACTTTCCAGTCTTTTTGGATTTGAGGCCCAGTTTGCAACTATGGTTTCCTTGTGTTTGGCTTTCTCTGAAACTTAGCTTTGTTGTATTAAAAGCCTAAATAAGTATGAGTAAGTTTGTCATTTTACAAAAGTTCTACAGGAAGCCTGTCACCAGATGCATTTTATCTCACTGTACCTTCTCGTTGCTTAAATGAAAACCATTAATATTTGTAGTGTTTTCAAGGGTGTAAATAATATTATTTACATTAGTAAATAATTACATTTGCATTAGTTCCCAAACATTACAACTAAAAATGTAAAACAGAGAGGTGATAAATATCTATTAATTAATCGTTTTTCTTTTTCTCCTCCCATCCAGAATTCTCTTGGTTTAACTGGTGCGTCCCAGGATCTTGTTTGCTAAGCCTTCTACTCATCCTGTGCTTCAGAGAATCCTATGATAGACTTTATCTCGATGTCATTGTCTCCGTTTGATTGCAGAAAACAGAGTGGAGGATGGAACCTGTACTGTGTTTGGCCCATTTCCATGGAAACTGGAAAGCCAATAGTTCACATTAGAAACTAAAAAATTTCTGTGGACATTTTAACTGAATTTAGAAAGAGTTTTTTTTAAAGAATGCTTCCTAATTTCATCTGTTATTTACACTATTATGAAGAGCCTTGTACTTGACTAAGAATTTGATTGTTTTTAAGGGAGAAATTCTAGTTTGTGAACTGTGATATCTTATTTAATAAGCTATTTAACTGGTTATACAAACCTTGTGCCAACTCAAACCTCTCACAAGAGAAGTATAACAGCAATACCATCTAATTTCGGCTTTAAGGGAAGAGTCTCTACTCATAAAAGAAAAATCTTAACTTTTTGTATCTTGAAGAATTGGTAATTCTCCATTTTTCTTCCTTACAAATAACATTTTACTTGTGTGGTTTCATAAAAAGGCAGAGGTACTGCAGTGGCAAAGATTTTCAACATAGGCTTCAGGGGTGAACAACGTGTTTGACCCTCCCTGTATGTCTATTCAAAATGGAAATAACAGATAAGATAAAATTATCCTTCTAAGGCAGGTTTTTTTTCCTAAATAATTATGATTAAATATTTAAATTCCATGTGAAGTCTTAATATGTCCTTTGTACATTAGATTTATTTTCTAATGTAACTGCTTCTGAATTTTTGAAAATGTAAGGCCCAACACAAACCCACAAACACAGTTCTTGACACTGAAGGGTCTTGTGCCAATCGGTGCTCTACTTTCAATTGCGGCCATAGTGTAGGCAGTGACATCAGTTGTCAAGAAATGGCAGTGGTAATTCTAGATTAGTACTAAGCCTTCTCTTTTATACCCCACTCTGGGAACGTTCATTTCTCACATTCAGACAATGCAAGTCCTCTTCCCAAAGTCTTGCAGACCTGATTAAACTAAGATTTTTACCTTTTCTATAACGTTTACTTCTCAGTTTTGCATTTTAGAGATTGCCAATCATGTGCGATCATTTTGTTTTTCCTTTTCAATAACTTCTTAACCGTGGTGGTTTCAGATATTTTTAGTAGCAACATTAAATCAAATGGAAAGTTCATGTTCTTCATTTGGCTTCATTTTCGAAAGCTCTCCCACTTTGTCTGATTTGTTTTACAAAGTCTCACATGCTCATGCTTTGCAGCCAATCTGAAGCAATGGGAGCCTTGCCAAATATAGGCTGTCATTATCAAGGTGGTATGTTTCAGAGAATGGGTTGCCAGGCCATGTTTACTCAATTGTGGCCAGCATGATTCTCTTTGAATACAGACAGTCCAAGTCACTAATTATTTTTCTCAGCACTCCTGTTTAGTATAATTTTTGCTTTAATCTTGACTGGTATTCTTCAGGTATTATTTTCTCTTTCTCTCTTTCTTCCACCCCTTATATTTGTATGTGCAAAATTTATTTCCACATACAGATGTGTTTATTAGTAGATTTCTCTCTGTTCTAGCTATTTCTAATGATAAATTATTGCTTTTGTTCATTGGAAAACCAATCTGGTTTTCAGGAAATGAAATAGCTTGCACAACAGAATTAATACAGAATTAATACAGTTTTTCTGCAGGCATGATGGTGGATAGCATATACTTCTTGAGCAGGAGCATCTGAGGAGTGTGGCATGTAATACTCTGCTTGAGTGAGAACTCTAAACTGTATGTGTTTCATTTCTTTAAGAAGTTCCATTCTGCCACTCTGATTCACTTGGTCATTGTAAATTCATTAGTTAAGTGGTCCTCTTCAGACATGCAGCATTTACTGTTTGTCCAATCGTTAAGTAGATAAAATTGTTCTGTAGAGTTGTATTTAGAAGCTTAAATTAAATTATCATGTCACAAATATTATCATGAAGGGAGTTCGAAGAGTCCCAGCCTGTCATCATTTTCCAGTTAACGGATCATTGTTGTTGAGATTCCTTTGGCTTCCTTCTGAAAGTTGATGCAGCCCTCCAGATGTTGTTGGACTGCAAGTCCCATCAGCCCATAGCTAATGGTGAGGAACACTGGGAGCTGCAGTCTGACATCATCTTGGGAAGCACTGATTCTGTGCCCGTTACTGCTTCTGTCATCTCTCATACCTACCGTACAGGACAGTAAAATAGGTTGATTTGTGGAACTGAACTTTGACAGGTCATGAGAGATAAAAACTTCTTTCTTATAGAGGCACTTATCCAACAAGATGTGTAGCCATTTTTTACTTTGTGGTTTAAAGTAATTGTGACTTCTCCACACTTAAAGACAAGTTTTTCTTTGCTTCTTAGGCCAGATGGCTATTGACACTTGCTGCTTAATCCTCCGCTTGGATGGCAGTAGCTGTAAAAAATGATAAGATCATGCTGCTCACAAAAATAAGCATTCCTCATTTAATACCATTTCAACTTTAGATCCCAGGTTCACTGTGAAAACCTCTGTGAAATAGTAGGGTATTGTCAGGATTTTGTCCAATAGCAGTACCAAGCAATACATTTTGCTTCCAGCCAGGAAAGGATCAAGACTGGACCTCCTTTTGAGTAATAGGACCGTCACTATTATCATATATCCAAATATCTATATTAAGATACACATGAGCACACACACAGAGTTTCATCATTGAAAGCAGAAATCTTCTGTGACACATTTGTCATATTACTTGTTCTCCCCTGACTAAAATTGGTCCACAGAATCAGCTTAATAATTCTTTGCATTAAACTTTTGAGAATGTTCTGCTGTTACTATTTTCCTCCTCTTTATACTTCTCACTGTTAAGAGTTTCAGGGGGTAGGAGAACTTTTCGAACTGCAATTTGGGATCTCTGTGCCAATAAATAGGTACAGAGCTCTGATAACTTACATACAAACATTTCAGGTTATGACAGGTAGCTGCTGGTTTGTGGTACTTTTATGTACACATTCCTAATTGTTGACTGCCTCCTCTGTAATTTTTGTTGGTGTCCCTCTGTCTTACCTAATTTAGTTGCAGTTATGGACACTGCCCAACAGGGACTGAGCAAGTTGAAGTGCAGTTGTGAATGGTTCTGAAAACTGAAGCACTCGGTCAACTAACCTTCTCTCTTGGATTTAGAAATTAATTGTGGGGAGCTCAAAAATGAGAAGAGTTTTGTCCTTGTATAAATGTTGAATATGTGAGTGTCTGTAAATCACAGGTTATGAACCTGAATCCAGCTCCTATCAGCACCAGCTTGCGTGGCTAGTGGTCAAGTGCTGGGGTTGTAGTCCAACATCTGCAGAGCCGTAGATTCTCCATTCTGCAGTTGGTACTGAATTAGTGCTAGGTTGTCAACACGAATTAAAGAAAGAGGCATAGGCTTGTCAAATAGAGTCTATAGGATGTGTTTAGGTACAAGTAATGTAGGCAGGGAAGAGTCCCAGCCTCTCGTCATTTTCCAGTTAATGGAGATTGTTGTTGAGATTCCTTTGGCTTCCTTTTGAAAGCTCAGCGAGGGGCAAGCCAATTATTGAGGGCATGATCTTGCAATAGTTTACAATTTTAAAAAACTCCATTGATTTCAGTGCATGTTAAGTGCATTCTTATCAGTACAATCCTTGGAAGTGAGCCGCGCTGTATTCAAAGGGGTATACCTCCTAGGGATTAGGGTTCCAGCCATAAACTCTCCCACTGAAATCAGTGGGACTGAACTGTCCTTAACTTTGATTGGATTCAGCCCAGTGTTTGTCATGATAGTGTGTAATTCCTGCATTTACCATCCCTTCCTTAAAAAATGACTCAGGAGTAAACTACACCTTACACTGAGCTCCATATAACTCTCCCTGATCTTTTTCAAAATGAAAAGTAGCCAACCGAGACAGCGGGCAAAACCAGGCAAGACAGGCTCGATCTTTTCCTGCTGTTTCTTTTTTCTCCCCCTGAAATCACTCCCTTCATACTCCTTTGCTCCATAGAGAACAATTTTGAAACAAAAACATATAAGAAGGGATAAAGCACTTTCTTCCGGTTGTAGTTTTTCCTCACTCATGAGTTTTGTGCTTTTAAAAGCAATTACACAGAATTTAATCCCTTGCTATAATCCAGCAGTAAGAAAATTCATTACCTTCCTTCTCTTAGGCATTTAAAAATGGAGTGGAGGAGTATTCTGTTGCCCATCTTTTATTTAGTGTTGTGATTATTATCTGATAACTTAGGCAACCAGCCTCATATCACGAAACGTATACTGTGTTTTAGCATAACCTCAAAAGAGTTTTTTAGATTGTCAGGAATTTATTTTGACAGTTGGGTAGCATTTGAGTGTTAGAAAAAAAGAGTGAATAATCCAAAACTACTATTTTTAAAAAGTAGTAGTTATTAGATATTAATGTGGGTTTAATTAAATATTATGCATCGTGCAGGGGAGCCTGTAGGGGCTCCGACTGCTTCTTTTAGTCAGTAACCTGCCTTGTAATTATATTGTTTAATCATTTACATTTCTCAAGTTGTTGAGGCGGCAAACATCGGGTTTGTATATCATTGCTTATATAGTATTTGCATTTCACTTCATCTGCTTCCGAAGGTTAAATGAAAGTAGCATGGTTGGGCTTTATGTATTGTAAATCTATGGGAATGGCTGTATGCAGACTGTTAAGTGGACTTCAGAGAGGAAGTTCTGTTGAGCAAGTCCCACCAAAAAAAGGATAGGAGTACTGCTCTGTTTCGTTTTAGTGTCATCTGTCCTGGAGAAATTCCCAGTGGACTGTATCTTAACTGACTTTTGTGAAACTCTCTAATATGAAGTTAATTGCATTTGCTATGCACTGACACCATCCCAGTGAAACCGGGAAGAGATTTATCTGTGTCTTGAATGAGACTGGAATATGGACTTTGTTAAAGTAATCCTCTAGATTTTCTCAGTGTGTAGTATATCTTGTCAGTCAGAGACTGCATTTCCAGTTGATGTCCTATATAATCAGTGCTTTAATATCAGATCCACTTTTGCTCAGAAATTTGGTACTATCCAAACATACGGGACTTAATGCCATGTAAATGTTAAGGGGTATCAGAACTTTCAAAAATTTGATGTATGCTCTCAGAACCATAATTGATCACAAGTCATTTCTAGGTTTGATGAAAAACAATTCTGTTCGGTCTGAAAACTACTTTCGCCTGAACATTATTATGAATTCTACTTCCCCACTTATGCTCATGCCCAGTGATTTCCATCCAGCAGGTTAACTTGAAGCAAGATGAGCATGCAGCAGTATATTTTCATAAGCAAGATGTACTATCCGGAATGGCTGTATTAAACATGCAAAGAAAAGGAAAAAAAAATAAGGCTGTGACATTTTAGTCACTGAAATCATTGCCTAAACTATTTTGACCAATTAAAAGGGTGCTCTTTTGATTTCCAAATCTAACGTTGCTCATACATCTTTTTCACTACCGTGAAAGACTAGAAGCCTTTTTAAAAAGTTTTAAACAGTGTACTTCTTCAGCAGTAATAAATTTGGTGGCTTTCCTGTGTTCCTTACACACAAACCTGACTTTAGGGTTTCTGGGCCTGTACCAGGCTGGTGTTTTTCAGGGTTTTTTTTTTCCAGAACATTGAAGACTAGAAACTTAAGTTTTGAGGCAAATCCCACTTCAGATTGCAGATACAAATATAGAATGTAAACTTCTCTGCATAGTATTAGAAATGTGAGTGGAGTGAGGAATACAATGAAACAAATGCCTTTTTTTTCTCCAAAAGTAATCTGGAAAAAAATGTTTATTCCCCGTGCACTTTTGGTTGCTTAGCTTGACATATTAAGATTTGTTCATCATCTTCATTGAGTATATAGTTGTGTGAAATTTCTATTAAATAATGGAAAAGGCTTTTGTAAACTATTCTATGTCATAGTTACATATTGCCTTGAGCTATGATAGAATGTCAACAAATTCATATCCATATTTTATAGAATATCAGCACAGTGTTTTGGTTTGCTCCTAGGTTGGTTCTGCTTTGCTTAACATTAATGTCAAGGCTTCATTGACTGATTTAGCATTTAATGTAGCTAATTTTTTCAATGGTTCTTTCATTTCTGCAATTTTCTTTGACATAAATCTTTTTATATGCAAGTTGTTGTTCACTTGTCAGAATTGTGCATGTTCTCTGTGCAATACTCCCTGTGTTTCAGGAAAAAAACGACATGTTTTCTATGTTAGAAGTCTTGAATTTATAATCACTTTACAAGATTTGTTAACTAGGTATGAACATGTTAAAAAAAATTAACCCAATCTTTATTGTTTGTGGGTACAACATTTTGTAAATTAAATCTGAAATTGTAAAAATGAGGGAAAACATTCGATTTCATTAGGATTTGTATGCATTTTACTTTTTGTAATTTTGTAAAAAAAAAAAAGATATTTTTATTTTAGGGCAAGTTCTACTTTTGTATGTAATATACTGACATGGGGCACAATCCATCAGAAATATATCCTGCTTTTGTCTTACTGAAATAAATTAGACTTGTGGTTGTGTCCCCCTTTCGTAGTTTTGAACTTAAGCAGGGTAGATTTCCCGTGTATTGTGCCTGTGGTGTCTTTTATTTTTTAATGAAAATTATTTAAAACCACTGTTATGCCTGGAAATGTAAATGTCATGTATCACTTTGGAGTTCTGTGGAAACTGGAATCTTGCTGTTTAAGCATTGTGTGTTAACTTGTGTTAATACCTACACATTAAAAAAGTTAATTGTAGTTTCGGACTCATATTTTGTGCCACAGGGCAAAATAATGCTCTGGAACAGAGGTGTCCAACCTGCGACGCGAAGGCCATATGCGGCCAAGGACGGCTTTGAACGTGGCCCAACACAAATCTGTAAAATCTCCCTCCCCGTGCTCATCTGCCGTGGCTGCCCCACACGATTGTGCCTGCAGGGGGCAGGTAGAGAGCGAAGGGGGAAGATCTTGCCCTCCCGTGCTCATCTGCCATGGCTGTCCCGCACGATGGAGCATGCGGGGGGTGGCAAGGGAGTGAGTGAAAAGGGGAAGATCTTGCCCCTCATGCTCTTCTGCCGACACTACCCCTTGCGATTGTGCGTGGGGGGGCAGCGAGAAAGCGAAGGGAGATCTTACCCCAGTGCTCTTCTGCCAGGGCACCTCGTGCCATCACACATGCAGGGGGGTGGGGAGAGAGCAAAGGGGGAAAGAGGACTCTGTTGCAGTATTGCTTAAAACAAATAGAGCTGCAATGTGACATTCAATTTAAAGAAAAATTTGATCATTTCTCTTTACTAGACTTTTATAAGACCTACCTTCCCAGAGACAAATATCCTTCACTTCACAATCATGCCTTATTCATGTCGTCGCTTTTTGGTAGCACCTACATTTGTGAGCAACTATTTTCAAGGATGAAGCATATCAAGAGTAAAATTAGTACCAAAATATCTGATGAGCACCTTGAGAACTCGCTGAGAATTGCAACTACTTCCATTGAACCAGATATTCATGCATTAGTTTTTCAAAAGCAATGTCAAATATCCCACTAGTGACACATTATTAGGATTATTATGTGAGGCCTTTTTTGCTTATCTGTGTTGACGGATATCACAAAAATTATGCACAGACCTTTTTTTTTAGCTCATCAGCTATCGTTAGTGTTAGTGTATTTTATGTGTGGCCCAAGACAATTCTTCTTCCAACTTGGCCCAGGAAAGCCAAAAGGTTGGACACCTTTGGTCTAGAATGTGGTAGCATTTGGTGACTTTTTAGCAGATAGTTTTACCATGGGGGTTGCGGATTCACATGGTGTCAGTCATTCCAGCAGATAATGGTGAATTTTTGTGGTGAGGTAGTTTTTGGAGAGTGATATAACTTCGTAAGAGGTCTAATGAGTGTGTCTTCTAGCTTATCATGCAAATGGCAATGGCCAAAACTCCTCCATTTTGTGGTGATCAAGACTCCAAAATACACTGGAGACTTTCCCAAATCCCTATGGGGTGATTTAATAGATGATCAGATATAGAAGCAACATCATGAATCAAACATGAAAAATCTCAAGATCACGATCAGTTCCCAGCTCCCGTTAATAATACTGAGAAGGGATTGTATCCAACAGTGCCCTTTTTACAAATGGAAGTAGGTATTCCATTCATGGATGATCATCTAAGATTAAACGAAGTTGTTTTCACCCATGCTCTCTACGCCATCTTCCACTCTGTTCTGAGGAGTTTCCCCACATTCCAGATTAGATTTTTCAGTAGAGGAATATTCTGTCAAAATTCTTTCCCATCCTCTTCTATTAGTGAAGGCATCAGCCAAATCTACCACTCCTTTGTGAATCCAGCATTTTGTTTTTAAAGGTTATAAAATGAACATCAAGAGAAACTCCTTAGGAAAGTTAACTTCCCAAATCACATTCAGGGCAGAACAGCAAAAAGGTTAGAGGAGTGGAGGAGAATACCCTGATTTTTCCACTTCAGTATGAAGGGAGCCCATTTACTACTACGGGAGACAGAACGTTATGAAATTATGCTCTTTCAGAATGCTCACTGCCAGAATTAACAATTTTGAAAGCAAGTAACAGGATTTGCTGTGAGACGCACTCTTCTGCATAAGATATTGCAAACACTGTGTGATATCTTCCATCACAATTTATTTTTTTCTGGTTTTCTCTACTCGTATTTTTTGGATATTGTATGAAACAGAACTGGACCCAAGAAGGGCTTATTTTATTGCATATTCTGTATTTTATATGCCAAAAAAGCAAGGAGTGCCCTTCTCAGTCAATGGAGTCTTAAAATTCAGGGTCTGAGCACTGCATGCCGAATTTGTACGCTGTTGGGAGGTGGTAAGCTTTTTGAATGGTAGGAAGATAGACCTGGGATACCAAGAGGGCTTCCTGTGTGGTTCAAATATCTTCGTTGTTGTTGTTGTTGTTGTTGTTGTTGTTGTTGTTGTTGTGTGCCTTCAAGTTATTTCCAATTTATGGCAACCCTAAACTGAACCTATCATGGGGCTTTCTTGGCAAGATCTGTTTGTAGGAGGCGGTCCCTTTACCTCCATCTGAGGCCGAGTGAGTGTCACTTGAATAAGGTCACCCAAGGGGTTTCCATGGCCGAGTGGAGATTTGAATCCTCTTCTCCAAAGTCATAGTCCAGCGCTCAAACCACTATATCACACTGACTTGTCCAAAGAACTAGCTACATTAAATTAATGATCACATAATGCACTGTTATAGCAAATGTATGCGATAAAATGGAACAGAGAACTTTCAAGCTGCACACAATTTGTCTCGTGGCTGAACTCCTATCTGAAGCATATAGTTACTACAGAGATACAGAGCAGATTTAAAGCCACCATCTGCTCTTCAGAGTGCAAAGTTTGTGAAAAAAAATCCCCCTGTAATCATGGTTTTGGTTTTCAAATGAGTTTTACACATGATATTATATTATTTCCTTTTTGTATGTTTAAGCTGGGGGATATGATTCTAAAATTCTATAAAACAAATCTAATCTGAGATGAGTCAGGGCTATTTGAACTGGACTTGGAACAAAGGGAGAAACATCAAATTTGTTTTCTGCAACTCTGTCCAACTCTGTAATTCTACTATTGTGAACTTTGAGGCTAGCTAAAAATGGTTGATAGTGGTTAAACCACAACAATAACCCACTGTGGTTACTTGGATCTGATGAAGTGCAGTGGAATCCATGAGAACTTATTCTGAAATGTATCAGTCTAGATCCTCCTCTTGTGTCCTCATTTTCATTCTTAAGTAGTAACTCACTGATTCTGAAATGGCTCCTAATAGGACCCTGAACATGGGATTTTAAATCCCATAGTTTGATGTACAATGATGGTTGGAATTCACTGAGCAGCTGTGGCTAGCAGCACGTCTTCTCCTGTCTCCTATCTCTTTTGGGAAGGTGAGTGTAGTTCATGATGTATTGAAGCAAAAAAACCCCAAATACACATCCAAAACTTTTGTTCCATTCTGTTCTGTTGAAGGCTGCAGAAGAAGACAAAAACATGTTACCTCCCAGAGAACTTGGAACATTAATGAATTAAAGTGCTGATTAGAATTAGACTGTAGAGCAGTTGGCACCAGCTTCTTGATGGGTATGATAGTAGTGCCCAAATATGCCCCAGTTCTATACAAACTATTCTGGAAACTTTCTGCAAGCAAAATATTAAGGGATATAAGGGGGAAGAGTCATACCTGGTTCACACCAAGTTTGTTTTCACTAATCTAGTGCCTCTCAATTACTTTCTAATGGGCTTCATTTAAAAAATAAATTCCCAAAGGCACATTTGCGGATATGAAAACTCTCAAAATTATAGCTTATGATTGACTAGGAATGAGGCATTATGCATGCAGGTGTAGCTGGTTTTGGGTTATTAGAAATCCAATCTATTTTTTATGATATTATGGTGTAATTTTCGGCACAAGACCATGATATAAATTTCCAGTTGCATCGGAACATAAACTAAAGTGTCCCTGACTCTTGTCACTTTCCATGGTCTTTAGTTTGATTAATAAATGGGACAAGAGCTATAATATTTTCCCAGTAAGAATCTATGATCATCCCTCCATCAGAATGGGCCGATTTTATAGTGATGTGTAACAATGATAAAAGATGTTATTTCAGGACCACTGGGACTAGTTTCTCAGCCTATAAAAGTTGATCATATGGCTCTGATCCTTGGAGCACGTAAATAATTTTTGTGTGTGTGTTAAGAGCCACTGTCCTTGGAAATTCTGGTCCTTTAATTCGCTCCGTATAACAAAAAGTTGCAAAGTTGAAGTCAGCCAGCTAATCTGCCCTTTTCTAAGTGTTAGCACAGCAGCCTTCATCCACGCATTTGCATTTCAGGTAAGGTAAGTGAATTATATCCAAGAGGAGAGTGCTATGGGGGTCTACTCAGAAGTCTCACAAAGTTCAGTTGGCCCACTCCCAGCTGCATGCATCGCATTGTGCTTTAAATCTGCTGTTCAAAGCAATATAGGCTGAGCACATACTTTAAAAAAAAAAAAAGTTATTTCCGCCAATAAATACCAGCTATTTCACTGAAAAATTTCAATAACTCGCCAACAGTTTTTATCCCATTGAACGAAGGTAACAGCTTCAAATCGATTAATATCAAATAAACCCATGTACAATTTCAATACAATTTCAATATTCACTTTGGGTTTCCTCTCTCCCAATCTTTGCAAAAACAATGGCAAATACAAAAAAAGAAATAAAGCAGGGTTTGATATAAAAGCAAGGAGTTTAATGCATGAGTTTAATTTCTCTTTAGTGCTAATGTTGCCATTGTCAGCTCAAGACTGAGTCCATTTCCGCACTAGACTGTTATAGGGCTGTGATTCCACTTTCAACATCCGATGGAATCCTGGGGTTTGCAGTTTCGGGAGGGGCCAGATGGCCCCTCCCGAAACTGCAAACCCCAGGATTCCATCGGATGTTGAAAGTGGAACCACAGCCCTATAATAGTCTAGTGCGGAAATGGCCTGAGGAGAGGCAAGAGATGACATTCTCAGATAGCACAGTAGAGGAGTGCTGCAGCCACGCGAATATGTCTCAGTGTACTTGCAACATTTGCTTCATTAATTTCATGGGGAAAAACAGCTCTATGTTTGCAGCAGAATTGCACACAATGCATGTTGGTGACTTCAGTTTAAATTAGTGGAGCCATTCTTGAAGATGAGGGAACTGAGTGTGCATGTTGGACCTTCTGCACCTAAAAAAAAAAAAGAAAATCACTGCATTGGGTAAGTGCATTTCAATTCAAGATGTATAATTGAAAGTTAATGGCCCAGTTCACCGCCTCATCTGTGGGCAGAGATTCATGGATGTCTGACGAGAGAGATTCATAGGCACTACACACCCTTTCATTTCTCTCTCCCACTGCTATGTTCGGCAAACCTGAATATGAAAAAAGCAAGTGGCATTCATTCCTTGGAACTGGTTTCACATGGATAGTTACAGCTGGACAGTAGGAGCAACAACACTTCTACAGATATTTCTTCAGTGCTCCCAGAGGTGCGTGTGCACACACACACACACACACACACACACACACACCAATGAGCTATAAAATTATGTTGCCAGAAGCCATTAGTCCATATGAATGCACCACATTTGTCCTTGAACTAAACACTGAAGTTATTTTGCATGTACTCGGCAGAAGAAATGTTAAAAAGACATCATGAAAGTATTGAAACTTTTCAATTATTGATTAACCAGTCAGTTAAATGTGAGTGTAGTACTTACATGGATTGACCAAATAATGGACTGACACTTTGCACTAATAAGTATGAGTGAACACCAGATGCATGTTTTCTTTTGGCTGCTTCTTATGTTACAAACATAAATAATCAGAATTGGATGCAAAGGTCTTTGACAAATGCATTACTCTTTGGTGAAAACAATATTTGATAAGAATACAGTTTATCTGTTTATCTATAATCACTCATCCTTAACTTTAATATTGATCATATAAAAGTGAAACTGTCTCCAGTTCACTTTAGTCAAGCCTAAGTGATTACAATTTATAAGGGGTGATGGAATTAATAAAAGCTTTCAATTGATTTTGGATTAAGGCATATTCATTTATCTGAAATTAGATAATTATTATAAATTAATAATATATAATATAAATAATATAAATTATTATAAATTAGATAATTAGATTTTTCCCCACCTGATGAGTTTATTTATTAACTGCATATCAGCAGTGCAATCCTAACTCGAAGATATGTAGGCTTTAAAGAGTGAGGATTAGGCCCCTGTCGTGCCAGCTAACCTCAGAAATCCATCAACAGTCCAAATTTGTCTGCTGGTTAAAAATCTGCCAACAGAATTGCCAACAAAAGAGCAGATAAGAGGTGGGGCAAGGAAACGAGGCCAGAGCAAAACATCTTCCAGTCAAGGAACAAAACCACCATGCTGGCACAAAGTTAGGCCAAAGATGAGGGTAGGTGTCAGTACTTTCCAGCTCCTAAACTAGGAGGGGTTTGGATTCAGCATAGTTTCAGCTGGCCTAGTGTTCACTTAGCTGGCCCTTGGCCACCTTTGCCGGCCAGGCTTAGCCTCTGGCTGTAAACCCGTGCCCAAACAAGGAGATATCGATTTGGAGCCTCTGCCCACTTAAAACTATTTCAATTGCTTCTAAGTATGTCTGTCTGTATATATAATGCATTCTGACTCTTTTTTTAAAAAAATTGGAGAATGAAACACTGCAAGGAACACAAGAAGGAAACACGAGGTAGGAGATATTCTGGCAGGAGAGAATATAACACAAAATCTCAAGAGGAATATAACAATTTTGAACAAAAGAAAAATACAAATATGAAAGGAAAAGGATATGAAAATGAGTGATAAACGTGTATTAGAGAAAAACTTTCCTTTTTATAGCAGCTGAAGTAAAGACTAAATTTCATGGTGAATAATTAAATGGAAACCTTTCATATTTGGTTAACATTATGCTGTCAATCATTCAGGCTATTTGCATTTACAGGCATACCTAAGTTAATAAAGTCTCTGACGAAGACTTTTTATGCCTGCTCATTCCCCCTTTTCTCCTTATCTTCTATCTAGCCTGAAAGTTTTTAGCAGCATCAGCATTGGGAAGATAGTGAAGAGAGGCTGGAGAGACTTTCAGGTTCAGCTTGCAGCAGTATGTCTGCAGTAAAAAAATGCAATAAAGCTTGAGTCTGGAAAGAATGGGATTCCACTCTGCCCTATTCTGTTGTAGCTGTGTGTGCCTGCCTGCAGCAGTCAAGGCAAATGGCAGTTGCCTTCAGAATCCCTTACTGAGCTTGCATGAACACCAGAACAGAGGAAAAGGGGAGAGCAGACGAGTCTGCCTCCCCAGCTGTCCCCACGATGTTAAAAAAGCATCTCTACGTGTGGCCACCAAAACTGAAATTAGAGTTACAAGGGAAGCTTATGAAAGAGTGATCCCTGGATGCATTTTGGAAGAAGCCGTCATGTCGGGCTCTCTCCATGCCATCTGATTGTATATGGGATGTGGGAAATGTGTATGTATTTGGCTGTGCTGGCTGTGACAGGGATGAATGGGATAGAACAGAAAGTTCTCAGAGGCAGTAAATAGTATTTAACTATCCTCGCTGAGAAACATTAATCAACAGGTGATTTACTAGGAGTAGCCTATAGGTTATAGGGTAGGAAATGTAGTTAGAATATCAAAGGACAGACACAGCAGGAAATTCAAAGGATCAAAGTAAATCATAGAGAGGGGCTAGTCCAACAAAAGAAAACAACTTAGGAGTTGGTTCTTGTGGGTTTTTCGGGCTTTGAGACCGTGTTCTGGTTGTGTTTTCTCCTGACGTTTCGCCCGCATCCGTGGCTGGCATCTTCAGAGGAATGGTGAATTGGAAGTGGAGTGGGGAATATCTATGCCGGTCTCCTCCTCCAGAGGGGAGGGAGCAATTAGCATAATAGTCCTATTGTGTGTATGGAATACTTGTTCCTGGAGGGAGACTTCCCGAGCCCAGGTGGGGCTCGTTAGGGCTCGTTAGTACCTTTTGTGTTTTGCTTTTGGTGTTTCTCAATACTGGCAGCCAAATGTTGTTGACCTTCCCCGTCTCCTCTTTCCTGTTACAGGAGGAGACCGGCATATATATTCTCCGCTCCACTTCCAATTCACCATTCCTCTGAAGATGCCAGCCACAGATGCAGGCGAAACGTCAGGAGAAAATACAACCAGAACACGGTCTCAAAGCCCGAAAAACCCACAAGAACCAATGGATTCTGGCTGTGAAAGCCTTCAACTTAGGAGTCGTGGGGTGGTGAACTTGGAGGAGCAACCAATGGACATCGTGCATAGTTGTTAATGCATTCTTGTGTTGTACTATATAACCAGATGGGCGATGCAGATTGTTGAGTCCAGCAACAGTTGTTAACTAGCCTCCTGTGTGCCAACAAACATCATGGACAGTGGAGGTGTGTTTTCTTGAGTAGCAGGACATGACAGAAGCTTTCGCATGGTCTATAGAACAAATATAGATAATATAAAGCTTACCTGACCTGGTTGTTTCATTTCACACAGGCATATTGTTAGTTTTTAACAAAAAGTTTGCACATGTTGAAATACTCCCCATCTTTGTGATGTACAATCCCCCTCTATTCTTTCCGTATCATTTCTGCTGCTGGCACCAAACGTTCTCTTAAAGAGACAATGCCCAGGAATGCATTGACCTCATTAACTGAGGTGTAACTCTGTTTTAATGTCAATGGGCCCAAATGATCACAACAAAAATAGTGCCAGTCTTCTGCAATGTGGAAGTTTGGTTTTCTGTATTGTGTATGATAAGTTGATCAAATGCATGCTGAGATTTTGCCACTTTGTTTCTCCAGAGGACAGAGATCATTTCCAGCATACCCCTGATCTGATCTGTCTAGTGCTTCTTTAAAAATAAAAAAAAAAAGTGTGTGTCCCAATGGCTGTTGTGAGCCTCCTTGGGAATTGTGGAGAAGCTAGAAACTCTCCACTCAGTTGAGATTTGTTTTCTTGGAAGTTTCTAATTGAGATGTAACCTAGGAACTCATAATACAAGCTCTTTAGCTTGTTTTCTGAAAAGCACGCAAAGTTCTTGTCTGCCACGTTAAGAACTCTCTCTTGGAAAACCGTAACACAAGGCAAGGGTACCTAAAGTAGTGCTCAATATTGCTGAAATGCAAAACAGCACCCCTGCCAAAAAAAAAAAATCAGCAAAGAACTGAGTCAATTGAACACTTTAAAGAAGCAGAAGGAGCAGAGCCTATAATTAAAAGAGTCAGGGTTTTGCCAAACTAATGAAAAGCTCACCTGAAGGAAACTGGCTTCAGCTGGTGGCAGAAAATAAATGAGAGAGAGGGCCCATTCTCTGCACCTTGGGTGAAATTTCTTGTTGTGCACTTGTGAGGTGCTACTGAAAGTCTCCTTCTGATGAGGATGCATGGAAGGGCTTGTCTATCAGATCTTAGGATGCAGGCAGGATGAAATGGGGAGAAGCACTCTCTTGGGATTTAATGCATTTTAAACTGGAAGTCAGTGCCACCTCTTCTGCTGCAGAGAGACAACACAGAAGCTGAGCAGGTTGTTCAGATTTTTATTTCTGAATTACTCCTTGCACAGTACAATGTATAAAAATACAGAAAATCCCAGCCCATCTCCCAAATTCACAGCATTTAAGGGCAGTGCTTACATCACCTTTATTCTAACAGTACCATTGCATTCACTTGCATAGGAAAGGTGATACACTTCATAACAGAGCCTGCTAGTATTTTCCTGTTTTGTTTTCCCAAGGCATATGCTCTTCTGTTCTAGTGAGAATCAATTGCTGTTTATTAATACAACAGTTTAGTCCTTTCTCTCCACTGCAGTTATAAAACTGAGCTGTAGCATATCTCCTGTCTTCATCTTCCATTCGGTTTGCCTCCTACTTCCTTTTCTTGAAAAACAGATTGGATTCCGTTTCCAATATGCACACCTTTGCACACTGAGTGAGAACAGTTGCACAGCTGACTGGCTTCATTATTGTTTTGACTTTTCTATATGCAGAGCCCCCCTTTAAAAACGAAAAAAAAGCTTCTGTTGCTTATGGCGTATTCTACCTAACCTCTCTGTAACCTCGGGAAACATCCTTCATCCCTAGCAATGCAACCTACTATAGCCTTGACGGCTTGCCCACAACAAACACAGGTGTGATGGCTGCAATTACTGGACCATCTCAGATGGCAGCAGGGGCAAAAAGTGCTGTGACGGCGATGTGGTGGGGAAACAGCGGCAAGAGCTGTGCAGCCAGCTCCTGAACTGTGCAGGAGTCGGGGGGCTGCTTTCTCCAACAATACAGGCAGCTTTCTCTGCTGCCCCATCCACTGCTCCAAAGAGTGCTTGAGTAACATGCCATTATGTCAATGCAAAGCACCGACAGGGTTCTGGTTTGTGTCTTTAGCTACCTGCCAATCAAGTTACCAATGGAGGTGCTGAGAACTGTTTCTCACAGGGAGGCTCTTGTTAGACAAGAGAGCAAAGCTAGGAAAGGGGGGGGGATCTGACCTGCTTTTGGATTTAATTAATGTTTTTTTGCTATGTCTGAAATTAGATGTTTCCTACCCAGAAACAATTTCTGCCTTCCAAGTACTTGCCATAAAAATTGGGAAGATGGATTGTGGATTGATGGATGCCCGCGTCTGAAAGCCCTTGCTTCATTTGTTTCAGGGATGAGCAATTGTACCCAGCAGACTTCCTAAGCACTTGCTTCAGATTAAATCCTGGACCTTTTCTCTGTTGCTATAGGCCAGAATCCTATCTGAATACTTGGCAGAGTTTAAATCCCTCCCAGCATTTTTCTATGGGGCTCCCAATCTCCATGCGCAACCCCAGCTGATGACCTGTGGCGCATCCTTGCAGCCACTGCAGGGCTGGTGGGAGTTGGAAATCTGGAGCACAATCCAGCTGCAGTTTTTTGTCCCACAGAGAGGTGGTATCTTCTCAGGAACCCAGTGTACTTGCTGGAAGCCTGGGAAGTTAGCAACTCTTCTTGTTCCACACAGCTTGATGGTATGTGGGATCTGACCACTCACACTGGAACCTGGTTGATAGAGCTATTCCCACATGCGATGGGAGTGTGAGGAGGGTTGCTGTGGAAAGGAAGTACTGGCTACCTCTTCTTGCAAAAACTTTAAAAGGACACGTACTGGCCTAATGCCACCAAGCAGTTATGCTAGCATGTGTCACCAACAGGCTGCCAGCCATAATATGTTAGTTGTGATCTGGCTGTTGTAGGAAGCACAGGCTCACCATACAATAGAAAATCTAGTGCCTTTTAGCAGTGAAGAACGTGCAAGACATCACAACTATATGTGATGTATCACCATCAGGTGGCCATGTCAGAGCAAGCGTTTCTATATTGGCATCACTATACATTTGAGTGTGGTATCATTGGTTCTGTATGTTGCAATGGGCCTGATAACCCATTTTTGTGGTTGTATTGCTTGTATTACAGTGCATGAATCTTCAGTTAAAGTGCTGATTCCATGGCAAAAGAAGATTAAGTTAAGAGACTAAGTGAGTTAAGAGACTGCCCTTTTTGCATTCTTAACACTTTTTTTCCTCCATATATCTGTTATGTAGCAGCTGAATTGAGAATAATATTTCACCCATTTAAGGAGGTCCACACAAAGCTTATGCTGTAATAAATTTGTTAGCCTTTAAAATATTTTAAGACTCTTAGTCTTTAACAACAAACACAGCTGTGCTCTGGAATCCTCAATTCTGAACATACTAATCTATTAAAATTAATGGAATTTTAATCTATTAAAATTAATGGAATTTACTTCCTGAATCAAAGCCCTAGAATTCTTTCAAGAATAAGCTACCTCATTAATTTTGGTGGAACAAATAGCTCTGCAGTCACTACGGAAGCTCCACAAAAAACTGCTGACTCTATTGAAATAAAAGGACTGCCCTTGTAGGTCCAGAGTTTAAAACTCCACTAGCTCCACCACTTTGTTCTCACATGGTCCATGTGAAAGTGATGTCTCTGAAGAGGGGAGCCCTTTCTGTGTGAAGCTTCTCCAGATGAGCAAGAACCCTGATTTCTCTGTCTGGTTAGGACTTTACATGTGTCAGTCTTTGCAGCTACACTTTAAAGAAGAGTCACAAGTTAAAAGACTGCAGGACCAAATTAGACAACGGCCAGAAGCCTATTGGGGCAGTTACGAACGTGTAACTAGAGTTACACAGTCATGACTGTCTCGAGTTTGTGATCCCTATATAGCACCTGGCTTCAGGGCCGTACAGGGACCATGATAGTCCTCCTATATCCATTTATTGGAAAGCAGCTGCTGTGATCAATGGGGATCCATTCCTGTTGATCAGGAAGCAGCCAAAATCCCTTGTTTGAGGAGGGATTTTGACAGGGGTCCTGCTTTTGCTTGTTGCACCAGATTGTGCTCTGGAAGGGGTGGGACTGTCAGCCACCTGCTTCCAGGGTGACAGGGAAACAGACCCCCATCAATCACAAGGCTGCTTCTCAGTAAGTGGGGATCGAGGCAGGATTCAGTGCATAGCTCCTCTGTAACTACAGTGTTAACACATAAGCCCTTACTAGGACTCCAGCCATTGTTTGGCTGGCCATTTGGTTGTGCACAGACAATTCTCTTAAAAACAGGCAGTGTGGCCTATTTTGGGGAGGGGAGATAGGGCTTGGGGACAGAAGAGGAATCTTTTAATATATTTTCCCCTGTTGCAATCCCCGTAAGACTCAGGGCCCCTGGCTTATGCTATGCTGAACCAGGACTTCGTGTGTGTGTGTGTGTGTGTGTGTGTGGAGGGGGTGTTAAAGCCTCCCTCCCCCAAGGTCACTAGCCTGAAAAAACTTGAAAAAAGGCTTCTTGTCCTGGCTATTAAAATCAACCACACAAAGCCAAACATATTTAGTTTGACCCAGTGGTGAGAGGGGAAGACCTTGATCCTCTTCACGATGCCCCACAACTCGTTTCCATATTTACCATAAGAGCTTGAAGGTTTTAGCGTAGGGCCCTGGTGGCACAGTGGTTAAATTCCAGTACTGCAGCCACAAGGTTGTGAGTTTGGTTGACTCCAGATTGACTCAGCCTTCCATCCTTCTGCGGGTCAGTGAAATGAGTACCCAGCTTGTTGGGGGCAATTAGCTAACACATTGTAAACCACTTAGAGAGCATTTAGCTGATAAGTGGCATAGAAATACACATGCTAGGTTTAGCTTTTGAGGCCTAAAGTCCACTTTGGCAGATGCAAGTAATTTAGCCTCAATCTGTTAAGAATAAACTCCATGTATTTGTCAAAGTGAGTCCCATCACACAAAAGTTGGTGCCAAATCCATGCCCAAAGCCACCTTAGTTCTTTCAGTCCCTTCAGCAGAAAGCCTTACAGTACTGTTTTAACTATTAGGGACAGTCTGTAGTCCCGAGGTGGAGAACTGGTGGCTTCCTAGAAATTGCTGGATATCAACTCCCAACAGTCCACATCAGCACAGCCTGTGGTCAGGGATGATGGGAAGGAGAGTCCAACGACACCTGAGGAGCCCAGATTCCAGCCCTTCTTCACTCTGTGTTCACTCCTCTCAGTACAAATAAAAACCCTGTTTGAAAACATCTGAGGTTAAAAGCAGCCAGAATGGCTCCTCGTTGAATGGCCACATTCAAGTTGTTCTGAAGACAAGAAATAAAATAAAGCTGAGTTTTGCCAGCTATGCTACTAGTCATGTTCTATAATGAAGGGGGAACGGACTGAATTGTGCAAAATCATTTAACTATCTGCAGCAGCAATTAACCAAAATATTTCTATTTACTGTTCAGGGTTTTTTTTACTTGTACATATCTCTACTAGTAATTAAAAACAATGGAACCAATATACTAAGTCAATTTGGACTGTTTATTCATAAAGTATGAGCAAATACAAACATTGTTTACTTTGCCATTCTCAACATGAATGGATTTTTTTGTGGGTTGGGGAAGATGGAATAATTCTAGCTACAAAAGTCAACTTCTTAATTTTCATTAAACAATGAAAAAATTCATTCCTCTAGGAAAAAAGCAAGTTCTTGTTAAAATCTGCTGCTTATTCTTTTGGGTTCTCCTTTGAAATCTATCCTCAAGTCCCAGTGCTGCTTTCATTATTCTAAATGTATTTTTAGACATTCAACAGTACACATATAGTCTGTATGTGTTATAAATATATACCATATATACACACATACACAGTGTTTAAGCAAGGAGACTTTTATGAACTTTACATTTTACGTTTTGCATGTGTAACAAAAATGTCACATTTGGTATGACTAATGATAACTTAGTTTCACCTTTGCACGAATTTTTCGTAACTTTAGATCTTGCAATGCTAGGAAAAGTACAGTCCTAAATTATATTTCCAAAAGGACTCATGTCATTTCTGCTTGCTATACCAATCTTCAACTAACTTCATTTCTTTCTCGAAAGAAATAATAATAAGGCAGCAGGTATGCATGTACAACTCATATGCTGTAGTACAGATGAACCATTGCAATGCATATACAAAGACCCACGCATCCTTTTTTACAAGACCGTCATCGCTTCCTGCAAGCATTCACTCCGCATAGAGACATTTGTCTCCCTCCTATCGGAATATGCATATTACTGAAATGCAGTATGTTTAAACGAGCTTCCCAGCAATAAATTCAGTGTATATTTCTGATATACAGCCCCATAAAACTCCCTCGATCAGATCCTGCAGTGTTTTGTTGCCTCTGCTGAGGAAGGTACAACACAGTGACCCAGCCTTCTTTTTTGTGGCACAGAGAGGAAGCAAAGCAGTTTATGGCTGTGCCAGAGCCCTGTGGTGAAGCTTTGGTGCTTCACCACTTCCTGTAGTCACACTGATGAGGACAGACAACAACAATGAAAAAAGGCACAGGAAGAGAGATAATATCACCCATTTCTATAGAGAATAAAAGCAGGATAAGTCTATTCAGCTGTATCAGCTTTTGGCCTCCTACTTACTGGCCACTTGTGCCCGAAGGCAGAGTCTGATATGCTTTCTAAGATATGCACATACAGCTCTCTTGCAAACACAGCCCACTCAAATTATTTTAAAAAGGCAGCTGCAGACGCATTGCCTCTGTAAATAGATAGATACCTAAGTCTCCAGCTGGGGTAGGGAACACGTGGCCCTCCACACGTTGATGGACGGCAACTCCCAGCATCCATCCTTCACAATTGGCCATACTGACTGGGACTGATAGGAGATGCAGTCCACCAGCATCTGGAGGCCCCCCACTCCTCTGGGTGTACAGCTGTCCTTTAAGTGAAAGGAGCAGCTGTTCCAAGAGGAATTGTTCCACATCAGCCTGTAAGGAACTGCTGGATCAGAATGCGTGGCAAGTGAGCTTAACCAAATTCCCAGTGGCTCCAGTGGAAAAAAAGGTAATGAAACATAGTAATGAGTCATGAATAAAATGCACAGAGGCACACACAGCAGTGATACCTTCTCACATACAAATGATCACGGGAGTCATTCAGAACTTGGAAAAGTTACTTTTTGGACTGCAACTTCCAGGGTCCCTCAACCAGCATGGCAACTGTAACTTGTAAAAAAGTAACTTTTCCAAGCTCTGGTTATGCTTATAAAATCAAGGGCCAATAACAGGCTTCACAATCCAAATAGTAAACTTTATACTCTTTTCCCCCGTAGCAAGACTCCAGTCTCCAAAACCGATTAAGTCAAGACAGGCTTTACAGCAGAGTCCCTTTATTCACCCTTCCAATTCTGAACATGTCTTGAGTTTGGTGTGTTCTTTATCCTGTCACCTGGGCTCCGCATAAGTCTAAGGATTAATAATGCTGCTTTGTATAAAATATTCAGTTGATCTCTGTAAATGTTGCTGCGCACCAGACAACTAAAGAAGGCTCCAAGGCATTTCTTTTAAAAGTGAGGAGGTTCTAATCCCTTTGGCCTGCAGTTCATTAGCTTTTCATGGAAGAAACTGGCTCCTTTATCAGAAACAATCTAGGCACAAACCTGACAACTCCCATAGGTCTGCGAAGTTCCCTGAAGAGCTGTTCCCTGTGCCACATAAACTGGTCTAAGGGCTGCCCTAGATTTCAAAAATTGCTGTGTGATGTAAAATATTCCCCCACTAGGTACAAGGGTGGGCCACCTGTGTGTCATGTGGCAAGAAAGACAACACCCACTGAAGTATCTCAGAAAGCACATGCATATAGTCGTTCAAACACTCTTTCCTTTCCTGTTGCAAGAGCCATTTGGCCAGATCAAACTCATTTCCAGTGCTGCATTAATGTCCTGGGGATTTCAGAAAATCTTCCTGGCTAGAAGGACCACCTGACCTATCACGGACAGCAGTAGCCTGGTGCCTGGAGAACTAAATTACCTATTAAAGCAGGATACAAGCACCTCATGGAGTCCTGTGTCATTAACCTGCCACAGGGAGCGTAAGGACTCCAGATTTTTACTTTGCATTAATACTGCTCTTAGAGAACTGCACTCTCTGGCAAGCACTAATTGAGTGATAAGATTCTCTTTTCCACCACTCCTCCTCAATGTGCGGTTCAAATGGCATCTACACATTCACATAAGAATTACTATTCACATTTCTGAAAGGTTTTCATTCAGATGCCTGGGAAGAATGAATATGGGAATATTGGAGTATTCTACCCAAAAATATCTCTGCCCAGAAACCTGTTGTGATTTCTGGTCTCTGAAGAGAGAAACTTACCTTGCATAATCAGGAGGAGAAAAACTTAGAAGTAGAACAAATGGAGCTATAATCTTTGTCTAGCTTAAAAATCTCTCTCTCTTATTTCAAAGCAAAATACAAAACAAATTTTAAAAGGGAGAGGGGAAAGAAGAGTGAACTGAAAGGTTTAATCCATTTTAATACATACTGGTGCAAAATCAATTTTGCAATGTGCTGGAACACTCTGAAACAATGCTCTCTTATGGCCCCAATCCAGCAATTTCTTACAGATGTGGGAGTTCAGCTGTTGCTTAGCTACCAGGTAGGTTGGTCCCAATCATTTCAATGGAAAAAGCAGCACAGCTCCATGTGTAGTGACAGAATTTGTGCACTCTTAAGTGCTTCATGTGGGGAAAAGAACCCCCCAGCTCCATAGGCCTGGCTTGAGATATAAGAAATCAAGTCCTCAGTCACTGGTATATGGAAATAACATGGGGGAGATCTCTAGCAGGCTGCACATTCAGTCACCAAAGCTGTTCAGAGTATGTTTGGGCATCAACAATTTACTAACATGTCTTATGACTTTTGGTTGCTTCAGGCAGCATGAGAACTTGCCATCAGCACCGGGTTATTTTCCCATTCTTGGGCATGGACAGAACCACTTGGCAGTTTACACTTTATGTCTGTGGTAACTGTGCTAAAAACATTTTTAAAGATGGTGTGTGTGTGTGCGTGCGCGCGCGTGCATGCAGGCAAGCGTGTGTTCATAAGCAACTGGTACAACATTGAATACTAGACAATATGAGACAAAGTCTAAAATAAAAGGCATGGATCATGGCCAAGCCAGCAACTGCAAAGAGAGATGGCCATTGCTGAAACAAGATACACAGGAGAAACTCAAGTCTGAGATGTGTTCATTGCTCATGCAAGGAATTGGCTCATGTTTTTGCCACATGCACTGTGTTGTGGCAGTCTCCAACTCTTAGCACCAGGAGTTCATTAAAAAATAGACAGATAGATAGATAGATACACCAAAAACCACTAACCAATGGCGGCAAACTCAGTTGTTTGTACTGCCAGACACATGGGATGGAAGCGTCCATGAAAGGCAAGGCTCACAGATGGGCTTCCTGCTAGACATTAATGTCAGACAATCAACTGGCCAAAGACATCATGGCTTCTGCATTGGTCTAACACAATCATACGCATACACAGAATAACATTTCAAAGCAGGACTGGATTGTTTGGGAATGCTACAGACCTCAGTTTATGTTGACTGTAGCAGATTTTTTTTCTTGCTCAGATACTGAAGGACACTGGCAATTAATGGTACACATTGCATTTTCAAAGAGTACTACTGTCTGGAAGACGCTAAGGGAATCTGCAGCAGGCTTTCTGAGTTAGACTATGCTATGGAGACATTCTTTAGAGACACTGAACTTTTTTTGTTCCAGTGAATTAAAAAAATTATAAAAAATAAAATCAGCAATTCGCATAAAGCTTGGTGATTTTTAACAACAACAGAGGGTCATCAATCTACCAGTTTCTTAAGAGGCTACTGGAATCAAAGACAGAAGAAAACAGTTCCTTCCTAGCAGGATATTCCATGGCTCTTATTCCACTCTCTTCATATATTCTCCAGTGGGCTAAATCATCTTTGATGTATCCAGAGCCCATGTTTCATATACCCAAACTTAGTATCTTCATATTAGTGCCTCAAAATCCTGGCTGGAAATGTTTCACAATCCTTCTTTTGTGTGAAGTACCTCATCTTTATTTTGTAAACCTCACAGGACTTTATCCGTTGAAAGTTGCACGTTGCATATATTACTCCTTATCACAGGAAATGCAGACAATATTGATCAACCCCAAAGCTTACAAACCAAAAGTATGGTGGTGGTCCATAAGACTTGTTTTTGAGGATGACGTTCAAACTACCATTAACTTGTAGGTATGTGAAAGATCTGTCTCAATGCATTACTGGCATTTCTCTTCCGTGTCCACTGAGTTTCTGAAGAAGTGCTGGATAGTCACATACCACTCCACACAAGCTTAGCACATTATGCTTGACTCCTAAACTGTCTTGGCACTGGACACAAAAGAGCAGCTCCAGCTTTAAATATCCATAGCAGTAAGTGCTATTTCTAGTTGAGGACCTCTCAAAAATCCTACACAAGACAATCCTTTATCCATAAGCAGTGGGCCCTCTTGAGAAGATGTGCTACTTGAAAGTAAGACCACTGATTAAAGAGAAAATAAAAGCCCCATTGTATAATATTTACATCTAGAGGACAGGGCCAATATTTGGTCCATAAACTCAATTTAAAAAATAAAAATCATATAGGAAGTAATCCAGTTCTTGAGGGGTCCGTCCACCATCAGCTGTTGGTAAAGGTCCTTCCAGGGGAGGCCTCGGGCCTGTAGTCATATTTATTCAGTGTACTGGGGTAATAGGTTGTTGTGTACACATTTGTCTGCTGCAAAGGATAGAAGTTGGTCCTGTCATCTGGTATTAAATTGTTCTTGTTAAGTGTCTGTGAAAGAAAAACAGAGACATTAATAAACTCTCTCCTCCACTCTTCTTATAATCAGAATTTTCACCTGTTCCTTTTGCTAATACCACTTTTTACTGGTACCTTCCCTCTGTCTAAGGGTGTTTCTGTGTAATCAGTTTGCAGCTTTTGACAAGAATTTTCCAGGGATGAGGGTCACACCTGCTCCTTGCTCTGCCAGTGTTCTGTGGGGGATCTTTGCCAAGTGACTACTATAAACCAAGATCTACCCATGTATCCAGATTCAGGGATGCTGATTCTCCAAGTAAATGGAAAGTCTGAAGGGACCCACCATCTTCTATCAGACATGCAAATCATGCTGGGCCTAATGAGAAGAAATTGGTCACAGCCTCTTTTTACCAGTTTTACTTTAGTCCCTCCCCAGTAGTAGTGAACCAAAAAGGCATTTCACTTTGCTTTGGAAGAGCAGGTGCACATTTACCTGATCTCCATCTCCACTGGTAGATATCCAGGTTTGGACCCCCCGATATTAAGTGTGTCACTTCTGTAAGCTACAGTACAAGTAACAAGGCATGGTCATACATGAGGAAAAAAGGGTTTTGGAAGAAAATCAGCAACCAGTTTACAAGTACAAGTGCCAACAGAATGGAGGGGAAAAAATGGAAGTGAAATGCAGGTGTACTTTTAATTGTCCATGTTTCAATAATGGGTTCCTTATTTTTCCCCACACCTTTCTGTGCATTTATGAAGGAATTCTATCTAACTGTAGGAGAGGCATTTCTTGCCACCCACTCTACAAATATGTATTGTGGGTTTTTTTATATATTTGTATTGTGAAAATAACATAGACTACAGACTGACATAGCACGTAGCTTTGTACAAACAGGACATACACTTGGTAATATTTGGAATATCGACCCCAAAGAGAGAGAGAGAAGAAAGAAAGAATGGAAAATGGAAAAGAGAGAAAGAAGAGAGAAAAAAGAAAAGAAAAAAGGGGGCTTCCCCCACAGGGAAGAATACAGCTTGTTTGTATTATTATTTCCCGCCTCCATCCAAAAACAAAAAGAGAGGAGTTTGTAGTGAAGAGATTACTGATCAGCTGATTACTAATTACTCATTACCCACTTTGACACAGACAATATCATTAAATGACCCCAGCCTCTCAACTGATTGCTATTTCCCTTCACATTATAATCACAATGTAGTTACGAAAAAAAAACCCATCTAATTTTAAATTAATCCTATATATATCATGAATATCTCCAACTCAATGTTACAGAAAAAAAATTTTTTTGTGTGGATAAGATAATTTTTACATACAATTCAATTCCCAATCTCCTAAACTCTTACTTTGAGTACTCAAAACTATGCTTATCTTCCTACCATTTGAATCCATAATGTTGGTTTTGTAAGTAGTCTGTCAAGGGCTGCCATGTCCTTAAATACTTATTGTTGGATTTATTATTTAACATGTACGTTAATCTATCCATTTCTGCAACTTCTAACAGCTTTTCAAACCATTCGCCTTTTGTTGGGACCAACCTACTTTTCCAATATCTAGCAAATACAATTCTAGCCATTGTTGTCATGTACCATATCAGTCTATCTAGCCTCCCTTCCAATTTTTTTTCCAAATTAAAGATGCCCAGTAGAAAAAACTCTGGTTTTAAATCAATTCTAATTCTGAGTATCCTCTGCATTCCAGACTGGATCAAACAAATATATATTGTTAAAAACAGATGGATCTCAGTTTGTTTCAATGAGCCTGAACCCTATTGGTTACTCCTAAGTAATTTAAGCTAGACAGTTCTCTGTCTCTCTCTGTCTCTGTCTCTCTCTTTTTTAGGAGTAGCCTCCAGAACACCTGTCGCCCATCAGTGTGCCATTTAAGAGGCTTCTTGCTTTACATATTAAGCCCTATATAAGGCAATGTTTGCAAATCCATGGTTTTCTACTTAGGAAGGGCTACAAAAGAGAACAAATACATTCAGAACAGTGTGCAAGAGGCTTTTAAAAGCTGTATCAACTACACAGATTGCCTACATCAAGTGGAAAACCTGTAGCACTCCAGGTGTGGTGGACTGCAGCTCTCATCAGCCCTCATCATTGGTTATATTGGATAGGACTTCTGGGAGTTTCAGTACAACTGGAGGGCAACATATTGCTCTCCCCAGCCCACCTGGGTCAGTATTTTTAGCAATCTCCTATGGTTCTGGAGGCTTTCCCATGACCAACTTGATATTTAAATGGGTCCTTAACAGTTTAGCAGTCCTACCTCCCTGCTCTTTCATATCTAAAATGAGGACTCAGAGAATCAATCACTTTTCCTAGAGGGGCTTGGTAGAAATTAATTCTCAAACTGAAAAATTTTCTGTATCTACTTTTAGCATCTTGGATTACATATTTTTCATTATTTCTATTGATCTATTTCATGCAAAGCTAAAAAGTCTACGTAACTCACAGTACAACACATTACAGTCATTTCAGTTGAATACTGGACACAAGAGGTAGCTACTGTAGATGTACTGTGTCATAAAAGCAAATAAAACAATTTTTAGAAACCCAATAATCAACCACAAATCATAAACTCAAGATCCCATCACAATAGCCAGCCAACCTGTTAGAACCTGAATATGTCACACAAATACTATTCACTGATCCCCTCCTCAAAAGATAATTGTCTTGCTTCATAACATGCAACTCACTGCCGCAATGGTTTGTGGAGAAGGCTAACACCCCCGTGTTGAAAACAAGGAAAAGAAGTCGACAGGGAGGCCAAAGCAGCTGAGAATGTGAAATGGTAAAGTGTATTCAGGAAGAAAGTGGACAAAGAACTCCAGAACTGTTTAAAGTAAAAGGCTGAAACTGAATCTAAACAGATGTGGACCAAAGGCAGGATTTGATCTTCCTTTTCTCTGGTGGAAGTAGCTGCTCTGAAGACCACTTGTCAGAATAACCATCAATGAATCAAACAGTCCAGACTCAGTTTACTAAATCCCTCGTGATTTGTGAAATTCAGAAAAATCAGAACTGTGGTACTCCTTGGGCTTTGAGAATGAGCGAGACACCCACTGTGAATGGCTTCCGAAAATCTGGGAAATGGTCCTCACTGACAAATTGGCATAACACAATCGGTTTAAAGGTAGTGATCAAACAAAATTTCTTCTTAGACACTCAGAGTCAACAGACCAGCATCCACTGAACATACAGTTCTGAGGGAAGAATAATAGGTAACAGCAGAAAACTCATCAGGATGTGCTTGCAAGACTGACAAAAATGTAAAATGTGAATTTGTCCATTATAAAATATATGGGGAACCTGCAGTAAATAATCTTAATAAGGACTGTTGAATGTTGCTTATGGTTGATGTTTGTTGCGCATTTTTAGTTTATGCTTGTTTCATCTCATTATTATCTTCTATTTCTAAAATAACCTTTTTTCCAAAAGTGGAAAATGGTAGTGTGCCTTTAGGCTGTATACGCATTTCCTCTAAGAGATTTTTCTTGCCCTTTCGAAGAACTGTATGAAAGCATGACTAGAACAGGTCCTCATTTCAAAACACAAGTCCGTCACCATCACATGTAGTTTGGGCCTTAGTTCTTACACCAGTAGAGAAAAGGTTTACTTACAAAGATATAAGTAGCAAGCAAGCAAGCAAGAACAGAAGGGAGGACCGACAGAAGGAAGGAACGAGGAGTACTTTTCGGCAGCCTTTCTCAACCATTTAACCTTTGAGAAGCCCTTGAAATAATTTTCAGATTTCAGGGAACCCTTGAATAAAATTCTTACATCCACCACTGAAAAAGAATATTTATGGATTTTTTCAAGTCATAATCTCTTGAAACAATTTTCAGATTTCAGTAAACTAAGTCATATTTGATGTAAAGTTGAAGGCTTTCACGGCCGGAATCCATAGGTTGTTGTGGGGTTTCTGGGCTTTGAGGCTGTGTTCTATTAGTATTTTCTCCTGATGTTTTGCCTGCATCTGTGGCTGGCATCTTCAGAGGATCTGGTGGCATGGAAGTGAGACAGAGTACATATACTTGTATAGTCTCCAGGTGGGAGGAAGCAATTTGCATATGTTTCGGTTGGCCTGTGTGATAGCCTATTGTTAAATGGGATATCTCCGAGGGCTGTGTTGTTAGTCAGGGGATATGCATAACGGTACATTAAGTACATTAGCAATCTATTATATTGTTTCCTGTAGAGGGACCTCCAGAGTCTGGGTGGTGTTCATTGGCATATTTTTGTGTCTTGATTTTAGTGTTTTTCAGTACTGGTTGCCAAATTTTGTTTACTTTCTGAGTTTCTTCTTTCCTGTTAAAATTGTCCAGGTGTTTATGGATTTTGATGGCCTCTCTGTGTAGTCTGACATAGTAGTTGCCCGAATGGTCCTGAATTTCTGTGGTTTCAAATAGCATTCTGTGTCCAGGCTGGTTTATAACACGTTCTGCTACTGCTGAGTTTTCTTGCTAGATCAGTCTGTGGTGTCTTTTGTGTTCTTTGATTTGTGTTTGGACGCTGCATTTCGTAGTCTCTATGTAAACCTGTCCACAGCTGCAAGGTATGTGGTAAACTCCTGCACAAGTTAGAGGATCCCTCTTGTCCTTTGCTGAACATAGCATTTGTTGAATTTCCTTGGTTGGTCTGCAGATTGTTTGGAGGTCATGTTTCTTCATCAAGTTCCCTATACGGTCAGTGACCCCTTTGATGTATGGTAAAAACACATTTCCTTTGGTTGGCTGCTTGTCTTCACTTCTGTGGGTTTTTCCAGGTCTTGAGGCTCTTCTGATGTCTGAATCAGAGTAACCACTGCCCTGTAGAGCCCAGTTTAGATGATTCAATTCGTCTTTCAGGAGGTGGGGTTCACAGATTCTTTTTGCACGGTCTACCAGAGTTTTAATTGTGGTCTCACTTCCATGCCACCAGATCCTCTGAAGATGTCAGCCACAGATGTAGGCAAAACGTCAGGAGCAAATACTAACAGAACACGGCCTCAAAGCCCGGAAAACCCACAACAAGCTAAGTCATATTTGTTTTCCAAATCTATCCATCTTGAGTCTTCAAAAGCTACTTCAATGAATGGGCTGCCATTACTCAACAGAATAGCCACACTCAATACGTAAATATTTTGAGGCCTATAAAAGATTTTGTCTTTTAGTTGCCTAATATTCACAAATAAGTACTTCCAAGTGCAGGTCACTTATGCCAGGAAAAAGGTCTGTCACTTCTGGACACGATCAGAAAGGTAAGAACATGAAAGGAAGTGATTGCTGCAATTTTTTTTAATAAAGAAGATAATTACAATAATCCTGACATCTGTCATAAATGACTTCTGCATTTAAGTAGAGCTTGTTACAAAATATGGCTGGCATCTTGTTCAGTCTTTATGATGCTGTAAGCTAGACTTAAGCTATCATAAATTTTGTTATTCACATTTATGATTGTGGCACCATTGCTATGACTACAAATGCCCCTCAAGAGCTACCTGCAGGGTTTACTGCTGTTGTTCGTCTCAGTGTAGCTCACTGGTAGGAGGGGACTGGATGCATCGTCCTTCACTGCCCTGTTCACCAGCACCACTCCTTCAGTTGTGTAGTTGCCTGAGGTTAAGATGGGTTGGGGAGTCACACTGGGATAAGGACTGTAATTATGTCACTAGAGTATTTACCTGGCATTGCCCAGGGTTTTTATTTTCCTCTTAAGAGCTCACCAAACTGTCTTCTCCATTTCCTGTAACTTTGCTCAATATTTCTCAATGCAATCTATATTCAGAGTTACTTACATACACAGTTTGGGTTCTTGAGGGAGTACACTGTCGTCCTCCTTGCTGCTAGGCCTCGTGTCCATAGCAACCGGCCTATTTCTATGCCTGTAAATTTTCCCCATATTCCCCAATCCGATCTATATTCATAGTTGTTAACATACAGAGGTTGGGTTCCTATGGGAATGCACTGTCCTCCTCCTTGCTGCCAGGCATTGTATCCATTCCAACCAGCCTATTCCAGTACCTGTAACTTTTCCCAGAGTCCCCAGTCCAATCTGTCTTTTCTGGTGAAGTTGATGTACTAGCTTTTTTCCCCCCTTTGCTTTCTGTTGAATTTGTGCAATGGCTTTACGTTTTTATGGAAGCAATTTTTGCTTTGAATTTCAACTTTATGATTCCTCACGTATGAAACCCATACAATCTACTGTGTAAGGTGAGAAGACCTTGTAACTGCGGCCATTTCTGCACTACACTGTTATAGTGCTATGATTCCACTTTCAACATCCTGTGGAATTCTGGGTTTTTTAGTTTGACTGAGGCCAAATACCTCTCTGGCTGAGAATTCTTAAATGCCCCTCCTTAAACTATAAATCCCAGGATTCTATAGGATTTTGAAAGTGGAATAATAACACTATGACAGTGTTGTGTGGAAATGGGCTATGTTGTGTATGTCACTTTAATTTTTCTCACATATGCCTCCCAAAAGTTTTCTGGCATCCTTATTGATGGTAGGCCTCATCTCCATAGCAACCGGCCTGAGGCCCAAGAGCTCTCTGGCTGAGAATTCTAAAGGCCCCTCACTAAACTGCCAACCCCAGGATTCCATGGAATCTTCACAGCCAGCCAATCATATGAGGTCTTCTCGCCTCACACAGCCAATCATATGCTGACGCAGACAAACATGCAGGCAAACACTGATCTTTATACAGTAGATTGTAAGGTATGTTTCCCAGCCTCTAAATTTTTTTCATTATTCTATTCATAAATGGCTTTTTGCTATTTTCTGAGCTGAGTCACCGGTAAGCGTCAACAACGATAAACTATCAATGATGGCTGCATCAGATGCTCCTGCACCATTCAGTGGGCCACTACAATGCATCCATGTGACATGTGGCTGCCATTATCTTTATTGACCACCTAGTGTTACAGCCGGCAATAGCAAAGGTTTCCTGGAGACAGACAATGGGGTTGAACGCCAAAGTATTTTTCTCTACCCCTAAGGAACCTTTCACTATAGAAGAGTTCTTTTAAACCTTGCTCAAGGCTCCAAAGTATTCTATGACAAAAATGAATGAAAAACCAAACATGTTCTTCCACTTGAATAAGCGGGTGGGTGAGCACTGTGACAGAGCTTCCATATTAAAGCACCACATATACGTATTTCCAGAACAGCTCTTGACAACCATTCTCCCTCTTGCTCCTATTTTTTAGAAACCCACCTTAGCACCAGTCAGTGAAGCAGCAGACTAGGCAGAAGAGCACAAAGACAGAAGAGGGGCCTTTCAAGCACTGTTATGTTTGGACCCTGGGAGGGAACGAGGTGCCATAGCCTTGGATCCTGAAAGGATAGTTGTCCCAATGGCACCACTAGCACATGATCACACTGAAGAAACCACTGACTCAGTAATTATGCACTTCTGTGATGTTAGATGTGGTAACCCACTACTCCACCTCAGTCTCCTGGCACCAAAAGGTAACAGGAGAAAGGTCTGTCCCATCCCTAGGTGTGGTCAACTACTGCACTGGCCAGCACTACAAATAATTCAAGTGATACAGCGGAGTTCTCACTGCCCATAATGTACACCCTCCAGTTCTTTCATTCTGCAGTCACTGTTGGTCAAGTAGGTTTTGCAGGTTTTTGAAGTACTCTAAAAACGTGAAAAAGACCGTATGAGCAGGCATAACAATGGGACTGGGTGGGATCTGTGTACACACCATGATTTAAGCTACTAAACCATCTTACCATTTTAACTTTCTGGAAGAAGTTAAAGAAGAACTGGAAGAACTTTCTGGAAGAAGTTAACATGGCTGGAATCCTGTATGGGAAATATGTATAGGATCCCCCCCATCCTCACTTAATGGGAAGCACCTACGGCAATGGATGTAGATCCATTCCCGTCACTTGGGAAGCAGCTGATTGACACTCCCACCCCCTTCTTTGAGCAATCTCTGGTGCAACAGGCAGAATCAAGGTCCCCGTCATAATTCCTCCCTATACCGGAATTCATTTGTGCCGGGGAGGTGGGACCACCAGCCAGCTGCTACCAGATCAACAGGGGAACAGACCCCGTTGATCACAGAAGCTGCTGCCCACTAAGTGGGGACTGGGGGACTTTCACAGTCCCTATATAGCCCCCCGACTAAGTGCTACTACCCTCTCCTCTTTCTCCTTCCTTTTCTTCAAGGTTCGCTGGGCAGAATCCTCTACGGCAGCTATGAATACATAACTCTAGGTTACGCATTTGTAACGGCTATAGAGGATTCCAGCCAGCCAGCCAGCCTTGAAAAAGAAGCAAGAAGGGGGAGGAGGAGAAGGTGGTAGTGCTTATTGTTAGAAGGGATCAAAGCTGGTGGTGTGTAGCTTTCCAACAGTGGTCACATGCCCATAGCAGCCAGCAAAGCTGCTGAGCTAGCAAATGACTGCCAACATTCCACAAAAACTTGAAAGACAAACCTTGAAAGCCTTAAGTGGCAGCATCTGCTGATCTTAAGTAAGACACATGTGACAAGCCTGCCTGGGTCACTGCTGCTGCTGCCATAAGATAATGACACCTCTGTGAAATGTATCATTGCTCTTCTAGGGTAATCTTCCCTGCATGAGAACCACACCTCCCTAGGATGGTTGACTGCTCAATTTGATTCGGCCCAATGAATTAAAGAGGGTCAGGGGAAGACACTAATAGCTTCCGACTAAGCTGTACAGCTCCATCTTTTTTGTTCCTCCTCAGTAAGCCTTCTTGCTTACCTTTCCTGGCAGACATTATGCAAATCAAGGGCCTTTTGAAGCAATATTTAAGAGCTGCAGCCTAGTACAATGAAAGGAATTCTTTCTTCTCTGAGTCACTCCTTAACCTCCCCCGAAAAAACCATAGCCTTTTGCATCAGACTCTCACCACCAAAGACATACTCTTTGCCACCCAAGCAGTAAACATTCTTAAATATCATTCTGGTGTGTGCGGGTGGGGCTTTGTTATACAATTTTCTAGTAGCAAAATTTGTATTTCAGTCTGGTTCCTTTCGGGGTGCTATGTGAGGAGAGGAAAGATAGTTTGGTATTCTAGCTGGCTAGCTTAACTAAAAGCCACACGGTGCAAAGACAGTGTCATAGAGAAATGGTTGCTAACTTTCGAGACGGCTGCAATTTATCAGCTTCTGACTGATGACTGAGCTGTACACAGATCGCTGTTGCAAGCTGAAATGATGCACAGCAGAAGGGTCACCCAGACAGAAGGCAAGCTCTTGCTGCAGTGATATCACTGCTTCTGCTGTGCCACACATGGGGATAAAGGGCAAGGGAAGGAAGGAAGCCAGAAAAAATTGAAAGAGCAACCTATCAAATTAAAAGATAGGAGATTGCCATCTTGTGTTTGCCAAGGGATAGAAGGGGGGAAAAAATCTGCACAATGTCTTGGCCAGACACAAACTTCTCCTGGGAATAGGAAAGTGGTTAAAAGTCTGTTTTGTTATCTCTAAGCTAGGGTACAGAAAAAAAAAAAGGAGCAAAGTGAAAAGGTGTTATTTGCAGTAGCAGTAGAAATGACCATTTGCAAGGGAAGAAGACATTAAGAAGACAGGCAATGCTTTGGAACATCACATCCCCTTTCTAGTTTTATTTCTCATTTCACAGCTGGAAGATACACTGATGTTTTTCCAAGATTGCTGCTTCATCTGAAATTATTATTTGGAGGGGGGGGGGGACAGAGGCCCTGTTTCTTGATTCCCAGCACTGCCATTTTGAAACAGCAATGTATCTCTAGGTGGCTAATGAACCGTGGGTCACTGTATCTAATATCCCTACAGCCAAGGGTACTGCGCCAGAATGATGTAACTCAGCCTCATACCGTTGAGAGGCGGAAGACTATATTGCAGAGATGTTAATGTTCTTTCAGTGCCTAAGAGCTGTATACTAAACATTTCCTGTGGCTGAAAGTCACAAACCTGTATTGTGCCAATCTTTGCACACGTGTACACACACTCTTAAACCTGCCTGGCCCACAGTCAGTGACTTTTCTTTTGGCTAAGCCTCACAAACTGGACTCTTGTGGCTTGAACCACTTCCCTTACCATCTGAAGTATGGCTTCTTTCTCCTGCTGAGATTGTTGTTTTCTTTTCAGGGCAGATGGCTGATAACAACAACATAAGCAAGCACTGAAAAGAAGCAGCCTGTCTTTCTTGTTCCTTAAACTATATGGGACCTATAAATGAGCTTTGAGCCAGTTTGGCCACTTCTGTTATAGTGCTAAAGAATGATTAACCCTTTGTTTACAAACCACTGTACGAACGAGTCTGTTATTGTTCAGCACTGCAGTTCTTTTTACAGACATTATAACGCTTGCCTGCACAGATATATTTTAAAAAGAATTGAAACACTTATCCAGTGCCTAAATCATTTTTACAGCTATCTATAAACTTGCACTTCTCACTAGCAACCTCCACAAAATAATTATATGATTTGTGGAAAAGTACTTATGCTGAATATTCCAAATACAGCTACTATACATTCCAAAAGCATTAGGATGCCTACCACTTTACTTTCAACACCATTTTTAGGAATCTCAAATAGCAACTTTTCCTTTTCTTTTACCACTGCATATGCAGTCCACCTTTTCAATGAACTGTTACCCATGGCCCCAGTTACACTCAGTTCAGACTCTGTCACTGATATCTAAATAGAGGGTCTGTATTTTTTAAAAAATGTTCTAAGCTGCACACTTTGTACACCTGAATCTCATGCACCATCAGTTGCCCAGTTCTATAAATACATGATTTGTATCGGTCAGAAGATGGTCAGGATAAATGGACAGTTTTCACAATGGAAGGATATCAGCAGCTGAATTCAGGAAGCATCAATACTGTAATCAGTTTAATTAGAAATGATCTGACAGGCAGTGAGGAAAGCATGTTGGTGGTTGACACAATTTATTCTAGACAGTGAAAATTCAGGCAAGCTGTTGAGAAATCCAAATGGATGAATAAGTAAGAAAGGTATTTAGTCTGCTGGAACCACCCAGGTCTCATCAAAATAAATGTGACCAGTTAGTCATGACTTAGATCCCAATGAAACCAGTGAGACATAAGTGCAGACTAGCTGGATTAAATCCAATGGATGTAGGTAAGTCAAAGTGACACTGGGGGGGAAAAACCTAGCTTCATATTTACATCGATGGAGTTGCAATTGTCTGCCAGGAAAAAAGTATTGGGAGTTATGATGGACAGCTCAAAAAATGTCAACTCTGTGTGCTGCACCAGTAAAAATGGAAATGCTATACTGGGGATTACTAGGGAAGTGACTGAAACTCTCTTTTTTTTAAGGGCTGTATTGTAACTCCTCTATGCGAATCTGTGATGCAGTTTAATCTGAAACACCATGTACTCTTCTTGGTGTCTCATCTCAAAAAGAAGACTGCAGAGCTGGGGAAAAGTGCAGAAAGGAGAAACTCACATTGTCAGAGGGCTGAAATGTGATCAGCCTAAAAGCTTTTTTAAATTCTGAAGGGTGTAGAGAGAACAGGGAAAAAATAGGAAATTTATTTCTCAATTTCCCCAAAACTATCATCCAGTATCAGCCAAATAAACTGATTATCACTTCTCTATGCAGTGCATAAGAACTATGGTATTTCCTGCCGCAAGATGTAATGATGACCACCGGCATATACAGCTTTAAAAAAAGATTAGCCAGATTTTAGATATAGCCATTGCCATTGCACATGGTCATTATATGGTATCTTCAAGTTCTGATGCCTTCTGTTTATCTGTGGAGCTAAAAAACAAGGAGGGTACAGGTCTTTCAAGCTCCGCTGGGTAAATTTCTCCATATCATCTTATTTACTTGCCACGCTTGGAAAGAGATGCCAGCTCAAACAGGCTTTAGTTCTGACTAAACTGGGCTCATCTTTGGTTCTTATGAAGACACAAAGCTGCTTTTGGTCTATCCAGGTCTGTGTTATCTACTCCAGTTGGCCACAGTTCCCTAATCTTTTGGCAAAAGTCCCTTGCAGACCTGGACCTTTAGAAGCTTTTGACTAGCAATGCCAAGGATTAAAGCTGCTACATCTGCATGCAAAGCATGTGCTCTGCCACTGAGCTATTTGGACGAATCCTCTTGAAGTTCTCTATCATGGACATGTTTCACACAGAATTCTGAATTTCCTAGATATGAGGTATGCCCACAGACTCACAAAATTAGAAATGGTGGCTGGCATCCTGGTTACGTAGTTGTGAAATTGTAATCTGGTTTTATAATCTAAGGGTTCGCATTTATAGTCATTCATGACTAAACAGGACCCTAACACTCTAACTTTTCAGCCTGGCAATGCTCTAACAAGCGGCTTTCTGAGGTGCTGTAGACTGGGGTGCTGGAAAATGATGTCTGCAGCACTCTCCTGCAGTGGGGTGCATTGAGAAAAGAGAAAAGCAGTTGCAGCGGAAATCTGAAGGGTCTCTCCAGCTGCCTGGTTTCAACATGACCTCAAGACCAAGAGAGTGCTGATGATATCTTTTCCCTGCGGTTCCTCAGAAACCCCTTGGGTGGGGCGCTACCAGGCTGAAAGAGGGAGGTTTTTTGCTGAAGGCAGGGGGAATGGTATCATCAGAGATAAGTATGATAATGGAACTCCATCATCATAATTATGTCTGATCATGCAGGATTTCAACTTATATCTTCCTCAGATCGACCTTGTTCAAAGGTTGGAAAGGTTATGTTTTTAGACTGGACACCGGCCATGCTTGCTGGAGTATTCTGGGAGTTGTAGCCCCAGAAACTCTTTTTTTCAAGCTCTAAGCTTGTCCTTATGGGCTGTTCAAAAGTCTTGTTACTACCCAACTAGCTGCCCTTCGCCAAAAATACTGATAAAATGGAAACTCCCACTCATCACATTGGATACACAGCGGGCCCTTGGTATCCACTAGGATTTGGTTCCAGCACCCCCCATGGATATAAAAATTTGTGGATGCTCAAGTTCCATTATGTACAATGATGTACTAAAATGGTGTCCCTTATATAACATGGCAAAATCAAAGTTTGCTTTTTGCATTTTTTAAAATATTTTTGAGCTGTGGCTGCTTGAATTCGTGGATATAGAATCCATTGATTGGAGGGCCAGCTGTACTTACAGCACAGCTGTAACTCTTGCGTGCATGATCCTTTTGATGTATCTTTTCATTCTCTAGAACACTAGCTTAAACAGCAGGTACTTATGCTGTAATAGCTTGTGTTACACAACTTGGCTGAGCTGATGATGGCATAAAGCATTTTTACCACAATGCATGATGGAAACAACTTGTATTGCAATCCACCTCCATGCTGAACATATCACAGCACTGTCAAAGCACTGTAGAAATTGTAGCTAATTTATGGAACATGAATGGCTGATTAGATGACATGAACACCCTCCTTACTTTGGTTAAAAAAAACCCTGTCTGAAGATGACTGAATGTTCTTGACAAAAGGAAGGAGGCAATAAGGAAAAAAGAAACAGCATCTAGAAGGAGACTTTCTTTCCATAATCATCATCTGTGTCTTGGCATGCTATCATCCACGAAAAGACTGATGAGTCAGTGCCATCAAGAGCATTTACATCCTATCTGCATTAAGAGAAATGCCTGAATCATGCTTGTGTAGGCACCACCTCTTTGGAATTAAATCTTGCTTTGGTTTAAATATATTTGAGGTTAAAGCAAAGGCATCAGCAATGCTATAAAATTTTTTGCTGGCCACTTGGAAAGAAAGATCCAAAAGGGAGGAAATACAATCAGAGATGGCTTTCAAAATCTCTTTCTCTTTATAGATTATGGCCTACATCACACTGCACAGTTATACCGCTATTATTCCAATTTAACTGCCATGGCAACATCCCGTGGAATTCTGGGGTTTGTAGTTTAGCAAGGCCCAAAAACTCTCTGGCTGAGGATTCTAAATTCCCCTCCCAAAACTGCAACTCTCAGGATTTCATACAATAGTGCCTTAGAAATTAAAAAGGAATAATAGTGCTAAAACAGTGTAGTGTGACTGGGCTCTATGACAGTGACTCAGAGGCATATGGGGGCATATTGGTCAAATTCAACCTCTTTTCTTCCCTCCTTCCTTCCTTCCTTTCTCTCCTCTGCTCCATCTTTCCTCACAAAGAGCCTGGGCCGTGGGGAGGGTGGGAGTGGACTGGCTTGCTGGATGATATAGTGGATCAGGAAAGAGAAATTAAAAGTCCTGCTTGTATGAATATAGTGTTCAATCTGTTATTCTCTGGAATAAAGAATAAGTTTTAATCAACATTCAACCTGTTTACAATCTTCCCATATATCCTCCTATAGACTGACATTTCTAAAAATCTTCAAAAACAGTTTAATGGTATACAAGAGAACAGGCTAAAAGGAAAAACTGGACTCTCTAAAACACTACTGGGCAGACGAAATAGTCTTAAATTTAGCAAACCACTTGCCACCATTTGCAGTATTTCCCATAGTAACTAAGTATATGCCTTAATGTCAGCTTTATGTAGTATCAGCTCCTCATATCAGTCAGTATATCAGATATCAGGTTTAGAATCTTTGTTACAGGCTCTGTGTGTATAGGGGTGTGTGTGTAGGTTTGCTGTTCTGCCTTCCTTTTGTTTTCCTCTTCCTCTTTTTTTAAAGATTTATTTATAGGTTAAGTAATCAGCAAGAAATTGTGAGTGAGGGAAAGTATCTGGATTTGGTTTGGTTACTATTTATGGAGGGCAGTGTATGTGTATGTATGGTTAAATCTAACGTTAGTCCTATGTAGAGCAGATTCATTGACATGACCAGGATTTCTTACTCATCTTACTTATCTTAAGTTCCATTGATTTCAATGGCCGTAGTCTTAGTAGGACTAATGTGCGATGTAGGTTAGTGAGAACATTTGCAAATGTATTTCAAAGTTTAGGTATAAATAATTCATTTCCCTTACCCTGCAGTGTCCTTTAAACAATGACCAAATTGACCACATCTCCTAAGAAAGCGCTTTTCTTCCACCTTGCTTTTTATAGCAGATGTCCCACTTTGCAAAACCTTAAGTCCATCTGTATCTTTTTAAAGTCCAAGTGACCTAGACTGGACACATCAAATGAGATGGAACCAATCCTTCAGCCACCATCTATGAAACAAAATTCATTACTGAAAGGAAGAAATGTCCTAATAAGCTTTTTTCAATGCCATTCACAACATCAGGGTCTACCCATCACTTATTCATGAGAAACCCCACTAGTCACCTTAAACACCCTCAAATTTGCAAGGTGAGTCACTCAAGGTAGCAAAATGACATTATCTTCCTTATTTTGTCTTTTCAAGTATTTCTACAGCAAGTTCAGAATGTCTGCTGTTCCCCTCTCTCTTTACTGCAGTTGTGCCAGTCTCGTAAGACTTTTTTTTCATTGGTTCCAGGTTTGTGGTCTATATTTATATTCCCCTGAGCCCAGTATCTGGACGTATCCTTGCTAGAGATCTGAACAGTCCTTCCCATGAAATCCTGGGAACTCTGTTCTGTGGTGATAGAAGTAAAGGTGTTTAACAAATAATTCACAGCACATGTCTCCATCTTTACCATGGTTTCTAACATGTTCTCTATAGCTAGAACAGCTGCCTATCATTCAAGGCCATTTCCCTCTCTTCCTTTAAGGATCCACTTCTTTAGTCCTGAACTCAACTTAACTGCACCTCTGTTGCTGTCTGAATTTCCACTATCTTTGGCCTACTAACCTACTCCCATTTTTTGATCTTCACTCCCACCTTATCTTTCTAACATTTATGGCCTTAATCTGGGGGCAGAGATTAAATCATTTTGTTTCCAGTACTGAATTTAGAAGCACCTTCCAACTCAGGAGTAGTCTTACTGGGTGGGTAGAAAGGGGGGGGGTAATGATTTCAGAAGTGTCTAAAACTATGACTGAAACCCATATTGTGCTTTTCTTTCTATACAGATCAATATTTATTTAATTAGCCAAAAGAATGAAGGAAGATGACGCAACGAGGAGGAGGAGGGGATGGGAGGAGAAGAATTTAATCTGCGTGACATGACTTTCCCTTTACAAATTCATGCTGGCTTGCACTTAGCTAAAGTGCTTTCTTATTAACCTGACTACAACTTTCAGCCACTGTAATCTTCAAAATATATTTTTAAGTTCCCTATATAATAGAGCAGGAGGTTGCACAGAGCCTCCACATTTCAGAGCTGAAAATAGGTAAGGAACAATGAGAATCCCAATGCTCCTTTGGATGTCGCCATTTATGCTACAGTAGCATTCCACAAAAATGGAGATGTTTCACTAGTAGGCAAAGACAACAAATGAACACCAAAGCCACTAAGTATATGAAGGAAGGAAATACCCAAGGTAGCAGGTCACAAATGGGCACTTGAACAATTCCCAAGTTCAGAACCTAATCAGAATTCCTGCCAATGAATGAAGCTTTGGATACTCCAGACAAGTGGAAAGACTAGAGAGAGGAGTGTGTAGAAGGATTTCAACATTAGGTGAACTGAAAATACAGTAGTCCATGGCTTTCCTTTTTCCTAGATCTCAGAATGTTTTCACAAATAGCCTGCAGGTACAATGGTTCTACCTCAAAAACAAATAATGTACCTACACTGTTATTACTGAATTTACAAATATGTATTCAGAGCGATGTGTCTATGGATATCAAGTTACTACAGAATTAGGTACAAGATACCCACAGAAGTCCATATAGTTGGCAGGATTTAATTATATTTTTTTCTCCTAGCCTGTGTCACTTGAAGTTGCAAATGACTCAATCAAACATTTGAAATGCCTTCCTTCACTTAGATCTTTAAATTTGGAAAAAGAAACCTTTACAAAAAGGCTGCCACCTAAGATGAAAAGTCTACCTTAGCTTTTACCCTGATGTATTATTTTGCCATGTACAGAAATTTTTATTAAAAAAAAGTAAAACATCTGAGTAAATGCATTTATCTATTCAAAATGTTTAAATGTTATGTTTCAATTAAAACTATTCTAAGTGTCTTACACTCAAAACCAGTCAAGTTAAATCAATTTAAAAATAAAAATGAAACCAGCATAGGCATTAGTAAAATAATTAAAATTAGCTCAGATAAAAAGTAATAGAACCACAGATTCCTCAGCCTCAAGTGTGACAGAATAAGAATACCTTGTTGTTGTGTGTCTTCAAGCTGTTTCTGACTTAAGGCAACCCTAAGGCATGGGGTTTACTTGGCAAGATTTGAGAGGGAGTTTAACTATGCCTTCCTTGGGCTGAGAGGGTGTGACTTGTCTAAGGACACCCAGTGACTTTTCATGGCCAAGTGGGGTTTCAAAACCTCTTCTCCCAGAGTCCTGGTCTAACACTATACCATGCTGCCTCTCTAAGAACACCTCAGCTTGTCATTTAAAAAGCGGTAATGTTGCCACACAAATCCACCTGGGAAAGATTTTCAGCACAGACACAGAGTACCATCACTCTAAAGGCCCTACTGTCCATGAATGCAATACACTCTGCAAGGGAGAAATAACACCTTCCTTAGAAGGCACCCGTTGCAAAGAGTAGCATTCATCATGACTGACAGATCCTCCTTAGCTCTTCCCATGGTAGAGTCCCATGGGTTATCCTCATCTTCTTTCTGCTCAGCTCCAGCACATTTTCATAAGGACCAGGTGTACATGATCAGAAGAATAATGTAGTATAACACTATATCACTTCCAAATGCAGTCTGGAAAGAAAGCAGAATGATGCCAAACAACTGAACACTCTCCAACATTAATGGCTCCCAGCCCAAAGTCAGTTAACATGACAGGGAGAAGAGCTCTAGCTAGATTTTAAGCTACTTACCTTACGTATAGGGAATATTTTGACACAGGCAAAAATTTCACCCATGCAATCGTCCACCTGGATGCTGAAGTAGTATAGTGCTAGGAGGGATATACCACTTGGTTCTTCTGATTATGTCTATCAGTTTTGAATATACATGGCTGAGATCCTGCATTTTCAGATGTAACTGTAATGACAAGCTCTGTTGTCACAGTTATTTCACACAACGATGCTGTTGTGTGCCTCCAAGTTGTTTCCAACCTATAAGCGACCCTAAGGCAAACCTATAACTGGGCTTTCTTGGTAAGATTTATTCAGAGGCAGCTTGGCTTTGCCTTCTTCTAAGGCTGAGAGAGTATGACTTGCCTAAAGTCACCCACTGGGTTTCCATGGCTGAGTGGAGATTTGAACCCCGGTCTACAGAAATGTAGTCCAATGCTCACACCGCTTTACCATTGCTGGCTCTACTTCTGACGATGCCATCTCCCCAAAACTCACTTTGTCAGGCTGGTAGAAACTCAACCAAACAGTTTCTAAGACATGACAGATCGGGACACTGGGAAATTATGTCCTGATAATGAGGTGCTTCAGAAACAGGTACCTAGAGAGACTCCTTCGGGCTTTGCAAATCTGCCAGGAAAATGTTGCAGATGTCATTTTCCAGTACCCTGATCTACAGTACCTTGAAAATCCTTTGTCAGGATGTGGCCAGGCAGAAAAGGCAGGTTTGGAGGGTTGTATCTGGTTGTTAACAACTATAAATGGCAATCCTCAGCAGTTACAAGACTATAAGTCCAGCTTACAATCTTGTAACTACTAAACAGGCTGCCAGCCATATGTATCTTATCTTTCAAGAACAGAGAACTTGTGGACAAAATGATGTAAGCTTCTCTAATGTGTGCTTTTACTGTTATGCACCAAGACTGAGGTAAACACAACTGTGTACTCAGTGGCTCTTTCTCTATTAGTGACAACACTTTAACCACCTCTACCAAATGTATGTTTCCTGCTAAGCTCAGTAAGGAATTCTGTGAAGCAGCAAAGTATAAGACTCCTTTAAGTTACAGAAAGAAACTGTAAGCCATACCAGTATCAGTTTGGACTGATTAAGTCCTACTGGATTATTTTTCCAGACATCTCTAGCTTCTTAATTTGCAGTCTATAATCATTATTGGAGTGTCAATCTTGGATCTTAGCATTTGCCCATTACACTGGAAGAGGAGGGAACACTCATTTCAGAAAAGGGCTAGTTCTTGACATGCAAAACTGCCCCCTCCATAGGAATAAAAAGTGCATCCCAGTGTGCAAGAGAACTCCATCGATGACACAAAGCACACACATTGCCCTAGGTTCTGCTTTCTTTGGCACCACACACACAAACTGGTACAGTTATAAGACGCAGAAATCAACACACAATTCTTCAAGTGAAAACTAGAAAGGCCTGGTTGACTTATCCACATTTGCTTGTTGGCAGTTGACAGAATTTTCATTTGGAATTTGGCAACCACAGGTCAGATAAGCTGCAGCTAAGAATTTAGCAAACCAGCTTCAACACACCAGCATACACACAGGCCTAGTATGTTGAAGGGCTGCAGTCGAATGTCAAACACTATTTTTCCAATGCCAAAAGTTATGTTTACACTCTTTCCAAACAGTGGCACTCACTTGGAAATTCTTAGAAACATTTTTATTTTTCTTGCCTGTGTCACTTCCAAGCGCTACTTTCTAAGGAGGCTCTAAACTGGAAGTGGTTGTAATTGCATCCTTCTCTGCTTTCGTTATCTGTTTCCTGTTATTAAAACTATGAGTATTAATCTGTGTGGTCTTACTTTCTGCAATGTAACGAATCACTTTTAAGTGGAATTTTCCCCATCTATATGTTACTTTGTGGACTGCGCTTGCTGGATGCTTTATTATGTGTTAATTACTACTAGGATACTTGTTAGCATGTCAGGTTCATTCCGTGTTAAAGGAAATTCCTCCAGATTTCTATTGAAAAAGAGGTTGCCAAGACAATTAATACACAGTGCAGATGCCTTTCTTTTAGAAAGGCCTATCAAACAACCAAAGAGTTTGGTCATATAAAGATGGTGTTTCATGTGGCCATTATATTTCTAGGCACTGACAGACAGAGATGTACAGACACAAAAGATCCAGTATTTGATCTTTTCAGTAATGATACTAGAAGGAATTTATAGGGAGAACTGGAAATGAAAGGGAGATGATTGGAGGTAATCTACAGAAGGAATTCAAATAATGAAAAAAAAAATAATATGTATGTAAGAACACATGCAAACGCAAAAGACAGCACAGCCTAATGGTTCCAAACCTGAAACTGAATCACAAACAGGATGTGGACTAGCCTCCAAAATTTAGATAATCCTATCTCACTTAGCTTAATAAACCTATATGTTTGCAACAAAAAGTACGATTAAAGCAAATTCATCTAGTATAGAGAAACTAGGCTTACCAACTGATTAATAAATCCCTCTTTAACAAAACAGGCAACTGACTAAAATGTAGAGGGGGTCCAACTAAATAATCTGAAGAATCATGGTAAAATTCTTTCTGGCTAATACCATTTCAGACAACTATAAACAGAGCACTCAATCAATTGAATGCTTCCTCTGAAGAAGAAGCTGCTGGCATGTCAAGGAGAAGGCTAGGGCAGTTACTCCATATGCTTTTGTTGATCAAATCTGAAACGACAAAGTGTAGGAACCACTGGCACGCACTCTAAAGACAAACACACAGTGCTCAAAACAGAGCCACTGACAGATGAAGCCTGTTACCTTGAATTCCATAGGTGTGTATTTCTCATTCTTGGGTGTTGTGTTGCCTTTGTAATGGAGGTGGTTGGGAGTGGTGGGATGGATAACAGTCGACTCCTGAGATTGCCTCTGGCAGCGCTGACAGTAAACGTAGATCACAAAAGTTAAGAGGCTAGAGCCAAAGAAACAAGAGATCCCTGTAGCAATCAGGTGGATGAGGCTAAAACCTGCGGGAGACATTAGCAAAGGATGCTGTGGTCAGACACACAAAGACAGTAAATCACACCCTTGCTTTCAACAGAAATATATTGTTGAAGGCAAAAGATTTCATCAGCTTTTATTGTTGCTCTGTGGTCCAGGCAAAACATCACAAGACTACAGTGTTACTCCATATAATATTCCTACTGTTCTGGCTCTGCTTTCAAAATGTATCCTGTAGCATGTTCTGTCTCACTTCACTCATATCACCCATTATTTGCACATATGACAATTCAACCATTTTTCTTCCTCACCATCTGTGCTACATGGAAAGGGGCATTCTGCTATACAAATGAACTGGCCAATTCCTGCTGCTTCTCTTTGACTTCACAGGACAATTCAGTATCATCTGCTGGATTTCAAGAGGGAATTCTTGCATAATAAATATGTCCTTGATGGTAAAGCCACTCATATTATTATCCTCATGATAAAAGGCTATTTTGTCTGCTAAGGGATGAATGACAGCGCTGGACAACCAAAGGGCAATTTTCTGCTTCCATGTCAACAAGGGAAAATGCAATTTTGAAAGCAGCCATTGTCTAGCGTCGCAACTCTGACTGACAGAAGCTTCCCTCCCTTACTGTTGGTTCTGCTCATCGTAGTTCTGCTTTAATGGGATCATATGTTGCTTTCTTAAAAGCCTTTCTTTCTCCCTCTGTTGATACTGAAACTAAACATTAAGCTGACAGCCAAAAGAAACAAGGTATACCAACAATACACACGAATGAATTCCAAGTAATGTGCATGTCACGGCAATAGGGAGGTGAGGAAAACTCACCATCTCTGATCAGCAGAGGGAAAGGCATTTGGGCCTGCCTGAAACACTTAGTGAAGCAGTTGACAGATGAAATGGCTAACAGAAAAGGGCACAAACTAGAGGCTGGCTCCAGCTATGAGGGAGTCCTGTGCAAAGTGCCTTCTGTGGGTCTCCCTCTTTCATCAGTGGTGGAAGCTAGCAGAGAAACCTATGCTGGCTCTTAATATCCACATCACTCTATTTTTTAAGAGTTCACAGAGTGACTGTTCTAAAAACTTCTGTGATATTGCTGTCAAGCGGACTGATCAGTAGTGGCTCCTATCTCTTTTTCCCTTTTTGAATGTCTTTGTTACATTTTTGTGCTACCTTCCTCCTGGCATGGTATCCAAACCAGCTTGAAGGGACAACATTTTCCATTCTCCAGTCTGCTTTGAACCTCTCCTTTTCTACAAGAACTCTCAAAGATTATCACCAGAGGCTTTGAAATTACATCTACAAGTTCCTTTAGTACCCTTGGATGCAACTCCTTCAGTCCAGAGAGCTGAATTCATTCAGAATAGCTAGGTATTCTTGTGAGCAGTACAGTCAGAATGATCAGTGAAAATTCACACCATGTAAAAGCACATATCACAAAAATATTTCCAAGAGAAAAATTCCTGGAGTCTAAAAGATTTTCAGTGCAGATCAGTAGAGAGACAGATTTCAAATGCTTCTAATCCAGTGGGTAGCCAAGGAGCTGTGCCAATGAAGTATACCTGCACAGTGCAAACAGTCCAAAGCAGTTGAGCAAGATGTATGTAAAGGGAGAAAGGATGAATTTTTAAATAATAAACAAAGAGTTTTCAGAATCATTTTGTCGGAAAACCACTTGAGATTTTGGTTAAGATAGGTTTTTCTATACTTTACCTATAATATCAACACACTGACTTTGTAGCGAAGGTTTTACCCAAAGAATCCTGGGAACAATAGTCAGTGTGGTGCTGAGAACTTTGTTTCTGCTGTGCTGAACTGTTTGCTCTTGGAAACCGCAGTCCTTCTCAATTTTACCACTTATAAAATAGTACTACCTTTCAGATGTGCCTCTGCGTCCTTTTGCTAATTATCTAGATAGCATGAATTTTTTCTGAACCTCTAAGTTGTTGGCTTTCATAGCAAGGCTTTCTGGTTTATTGCTGTTTTGCTACATATCATGTGTTTCCCTCAGTTCTGCTTCTACACAGCAGGATGAGTTTCCAATCATTATATTTTTTGCTAGATATTAAGAGTTGGTAAGGGATAAATAATATAAGCCATAGCGAAGCAGATTATAAATGGTACATAAGAAAACAATGGTAGTGAAGGGCAGTGAGAACATCAATACTAATGCATAATAATGTATATGAGGTTAAAGAAGGGCCCCTGGACTGAAGCAAATACCTGGCTGGATGAATGGAGCATGAAGAAAGACAAGCTTGCTATTAATACAACTGGAAAGCCAACGCTTTCTTTCAGTCACACCTCAAGAAGAAATAAGATCAGAAGCATTTGTCTCTTCTGTCATTGCCATAATGCTTTTTTGTGCTGTGACTGACTAATGAATAGCCCAAGAGCTGTCCAGAAGCTCACCAAGAAACCTGTTTGTGTGGGTCTCTATAGGAAATCAACAGAAGCGCCAAAGTATCTCCTGATGCCCCCCCAAATCTGCTACTGTCAATTATCTTCAGAAGAAATTTGGTACTTCTCACGGTCAGTTCATGAAGGAAATAATAAGAAGTATTCTTTGCTAAATACACATTATAAGCCTGGCCCAGAGCAATCAGCTGGGGAAAATATGAAGAGGCAATCAGCTTGGTGATTCATAATGGCTTACCTATACTACAGAAATAACCTAGGGAATGTAGTTTGATGAAGATGCTAAGAATTCTGTGCCAGAAAGCCTCAGAGCCGCCCCCTACCCTAAAACAAAGAAATAGTTCCATGGTAAGATGGAATGAGTATAAAATCAGTATTAAGTCTGTAGTGTAAATAAGCTCTCCAAGGAGGAAGCAGGACTTTTTCATATGGAAATCTTTGCAGCAGTGAAACAGGAGTTTGGGGTTTTTTGCATCTCTGTCAGACTCTGCCCTGTATTAAAGCTTCTGCTAAGAAGCACAATATTAGGAATATTTTTGAGGGCATCTTTACACTACAAACATATATTGGTTTTATACTCATGCATTTCTCATGAGTACTGCAGTTTGGTGAGGCTGATGAGAGTTCTGCCCTAGAACTTCCAAATCTACAGATTTCAACATTCCTCTGGGAAGAAAAACTGACTATTAAACTGTCTTTTAAGTGTGTTGTGCAAATAGGGATTCTTAATCCATCAACAGGCAAGAACTTTCAATGGCCCAAAGTAAGTTTGTTGTTTGGTGTGAGAGATAGCATCACGGAAACCCACTGAATGACCATGGGCAAGATACATTCTCACAGCTTCAGAGGAAAGCAAAGGCAAACCACGTCAGAACAATTTTTTCCAAGAAAACCCTAGGATGGAGTCACGTTGAAGGCATGCGACAAAACAATTAAGTATAAGGTTAATCTAGAGGAAGGTATACTTTGAATGAACTGTCAGGATCTAGGATGCGTAATGAGTTGGAGGCAAGAGTGAGAAGGAATGAATTAATAAATGGGTACATTCCCCAACAGGTTAGGCCCTCAAGGGAAAGGGAAGATTTCTAATGTCCTAATTCATACATTTTGCCAGTCTTACCAAGAATATTATTCTTGTTCCTTCATCAAAAAGCTTAGGATGTTTCCTGGAATAAGAACCCCAAATTCTCCATCTACATTTTGCTTGTAATTAAATTCAGTGACAACTCTACAATTAACTGAGCACTTAGGAAAATGAGGAATCTCTCTCTATCTTTTCCAGTCCATTTAAAAAGGAATTACAGAGGAAAAGGCTATGATCTCTCTGGTAATTAATTATTCTGAGATTTTCCATCTCCCAAATTAAAATCTTACACCAGAAAACTAAATTGCAAATACATTCTCTCCCCTCTCTAACTCAGACAATGAGACTCCAGTGGAATTAAGGCTATCAATGGGACGTGAACTGCACAGATTAATGGTTGGTTTGATGTTTCACAGAAAAAAAAAGTACACATGTTAAGATAAAAATAAGATCTGTAGTTAGCTGTACTGTACCTCCACAATTTGTACTCTCATCAATGCTTGAGGCTGGCAAGATTACTAAAACAGAGAGAAAAAAACAGTGAGGGAGAAACGTCATTTTTATCATCTGAGACATTGTGCAGGCAATTAAAACCCCTTAGCTCAATACGCAGCAAGTTAATCTCTGCTGCAAACAGAAGGCCTCCTTCAGCTCTGGCAAAAAATATGGAATGAAATGTAGGGAAAAAAATCTCTTTAAAGAATGTACCCCCCATTATGCTAGAAGCACCAACTTGACTGCAAACTACTTAAATACAGCATGCAAAAAAAAGTGCTTAGAAATAATGTTTAATTCTGGTGAGAAATGTGTCAATTATACAGTGCATTGCAGATGTATTCTCCCCACACTTTGACTTTTCCACATTTTGCTGTGTTACAGCCTGGAATTGAAAGGGAGTAAATTGGAGTGTTACCACTTGATGTACATAAGCTACCCAGCCCTGTGAAGGTGCAGAATATTTTTTTATTATGGCACAGAAGTTAAGTAAGCAAAAACAAACTGGTACTTGTGAAAGAATACTTCCGCAAGGCACTGTACATACACATATATTTAAAAATTCAAGGGAGTCACCTCTGCAGTTCAAGCTGTATTCACAAAACATCCTTTCAACACTACAATGACCTGTTTCAGAAACATGTTCATCAGCAGCACAGAACACCATGCCCTTGCCTTCTCATGCCCATGGATGAAACATGAATAGAATAATTTATTCCAGTCCGACCGTTCAACCGCAGAAGGGCAGTTTCCTTGGAATTCACCTATGAGGTAGTGTTTTTTTCCCACCAGATAAATTGATGGCCAGTAGCGAGGTGACTTTTATAAGCATTAGAATCAAATTTTGGGAGGAAAGGTGTATTATCAGCCATCAGCCTAGGACAGCTCAAAGGAACCTTGAGCTCAGCTAAAACTCAAAGCCTCCATGTTCTTCTCAAAGATCTCCCAGGAACTGTGTCTGATCTGGTCCATCCAGGTTCACCTTATATTTTTATGAGCTTCATTTCTGTTTATGCTTCACAACACACAAGCTTCTGATTATAATGAGTGAAGCACAGGATGCTTCACTCCTTCACTCCTGTGAAGCATCCTTATCTGTCTGAAGGTTGCCTTTAGCTTGTGAGATAGCTAAATAATGCATTTTCAAAGTTCACTATTGTTAAACCCATTTCTTCCCACACCTACCATTCTAAGCATCTCCTTAATTTAAGTATCTTTCATCCTGTAGTACACTTTCTTCTTATGCATCTGAGCAAATGGAACAAACTGAACAAACAGATTCATCATAACTGTCACTTCAGAACACATAACACCATCAGTATTAAAAGCAGCTTTTTAATCAACTTTTTCCCCTATAAACTACAGAAAGCACACTGTACTATTTTTACTGGTTAACCAGGTCCTGAACTGAGCCTATTACCTTACATGAAAAATTATACTTACCAGGAATCTCATTGTATAAGCAGTCTTGGTACTGCGTACTGTTCCCTGAACACTGGGAAGATCCAAGACTATGGATTTCACAGTAACGACTTCGATACTGGATCCCATCTTCATTACATAAGCTCCACTCAGACCATTCAGACCAGCCTCCTTACAAACAAGGATATCAAAATTAAGACAGCTTGTTTGGGATGATCATGAAGTTGAGACGACAACAACAGCAACAACAGTAGAGATTAACACAGAAAAAGTTAATGTAGCTTTTAAACAGGGACCCCCACGAAACACTTTGATGCCTGACTAATATCCAGTGGCACAGCAAGTCCCCAGGGAGAACTACAAAGACCGAAAAACAACAAAACCAGGAGTTAACCTCTACAAGGCCATCTAGTGTGGTTCAGAATGTGCCTAAACATATTCTGCAACTGCATTCTCATTTCAGTTATTTTGGGGAATGGGCCACACTTTTAAAGATGAGGTTATTTAGGACTCACTTTTTTGACATTACCCTTAAAGACCAGAAGTAGAATAACATGAATCCTGGAATGTTGAATACATTCTCAAAACATGAATTTTAACAGAAACCTGAATGACAGCATCATAAAACATTGTGAGCTGCATTTTGTACTCTGTACACACCATTATGACACACCAGGTACTGCATAACAGAAGAACTGACAAAAAACAGCTGAGAGGCCAGCATTTTTTAGATACTAATACTTCCATCCTAACTGCACTATAGTCTCTTGGAGGCAGTCAGTAAGTTCTGAACAAAATTAGTCCTCAGAAGCGCACTATCAGGCCATGAGATGCTGGAGCAAGGCATTAAACTTGGACGTCACAGTATTCTCTCTCTTCCTCTTTCCCTTCTGTTCAGAAAAAATAATAATAATGTACTTCTTGCAAATTAAATCTAAATCCTTACAATCATGCCAAACTGTTGCTTATGTGACAGTTTTAAAAGTACATTTGCATTTCACTTTTAATCTGGTTTTAATCTTCTTTCCCTGTCGAGGAACTTGATCCAGCAAAACATAAAACAAAACTGTGTTACCTTCACACAAGTGTGTATTGCACAGTGCTTCCTCTGTGTGCAGGCCGATGCAGATATCCTCTCCACTTGATGGCGCTGGGTTGGTGCAAGTTCTAGTGCGCTGGTAGTGTCCACCTCCACATGTTGCTGAGCACTGAGACCAAGGAGTCCAGCAGGACCAGGAGCCTTTCACTGAGGATTAATGGGGGGGGGGGGGATGAAGCATATATCTTTTCACTTCTGTATTTATTTCAATTCAACCACCAACCCTGGAACTGTTGCAAGAAGGAAGGGTAAGAAGGTATAGTGGAATCATCATGCTGAGATGAGTACCATACCATACCATACCATTTTTATTTTTAAAAAATTAGCTGTATATATAGCTGTCTTGTGTATTACAGGTCCCAAGTACCTCATAGAAGAAATATATTAAAATGCAATTAAAGCTGTTAAATCTATGCAGGTTGAGATGTCTAGACTGTCAGAGAAGCATTATATAAAAGGCCTGTATGAATTAACAGAATGATTTCTAGGAGCTAAGAAGCCCACAGAAAGAGTGGTAGGTAATTTCTCTGAGAAAGCTCCTCCACAACTGGGATGCCGCTACCAGTAAGTCTCTCTCCCTAGTGGCTACCTGGTTCACTTCATTTGCCAGAGGCAGCTTTACCAACACCTGTGAAGAAAAATCAGGTAGGTATAAATGGGGAAAAAGATATATTTTAGGTAACTGATACCAACTTGTTTAGGGCTTTTACGGTTTAAAGCCAGCACTTTAGCTTAGATACAGAATTGGACTAGGAGGCAGTACAGCTAACAAAGCATGGGCAAAATATACTCTTCTTAAAGATACTCATTTAAGAGAAAGGAAGAGTATAAACCAAATAAATAAATAAATCAGGATCGGTTCTGTTTTCAGTTTAATCTCACAAAGCATGCAGGAGTAGTTAACATCCATTTTCTCTTCAACTTTTAGTTTTGAACCTAACACACACAGAAACCACAGAATGACCCAAAGTGGCCATCTGTGGCCCCTGAAGGTTTCTGGGCTCATGACTGACAATTTGGGAGACAAAACAGAGGATGTGGGTACAGGAGTGAGGTGCCATGAGATTCAGGTCAAGATTCTCCACGGCAGAGACACTGGGTAAAAGTTTTGCATCACCTCTCACTCCCACCAAAACCCATCTTCTGACGTAGGAGCCCTGCCTCAGTGTGCACTTAGTCACTGGTAGAGAGCAGGGGGCAATGGAATTCTCAGTAGATTATGCCATTGTTCTGTGCCCGATACGAGGGACATAGATAGATTCTTCCTTGCTGCCCCTGCTCTTTACTGGTCAGTAAATGTTCATGGAGGAGGGCTCCTGAAGCTAAAAAGTGGTTTGGGGGTGAATTTTGGTCCCTGTGCAATGCCAACAGAGAATTCCAACCTCCATGATGTGAATTCCATGGTGGCACAGGATGCCAGAATTCAAAGACATAGCTGTGTCAGCCTGGGTCAGCATGCAAAGGGATCATGTAGCACTTTTGAGACTAACTGAGAGAAAGAAGTTGGAAGCATAAGCTTTCGTAGACTTAAATCCACTTCATCAAATGCATAGACTTAGATCTACAAAGGTTTAAGCTACCATATTCCTTCTTGCAGGTAATCTCAAAGATGCTACAAGATCTTTTTGGATAACTTATATTAGCGTGAGTTGGAATGACACAATTGTAGGTTATTAATAGGTTGCCGGTCATAGTTACTATGGTGTAGGAAAAGGGATGGAAGAGGGAAAAAGTATTTCTTTTACTGATCCAATTCACCAAGAAATGGGAACATAAAAACAAGTCCAAGCACAACAAAGCAAAGGCTCATTTACACTACCAATATAGCACTATGATTCCTCTTTAACTGCCATGGCTGCATCCTATGGAATTCTAGGGCTTGTACTTTGGTCAGAGGCAGCAGAGGAACTCCCTGGCTAGGAATTCTAAAGACTCCTCCCACAACTGCAGATTCCAGGATTCCATAGGACAGAACCATAGCAGTTAAAGTGGAATCACAGTGCTTTAACTGTGAAGTATGAAGGGACCTTAGAAAAGGACTACCAACAAGAAAAGGGCAACTGCAACTTCTTCTTGGAAACAACCTCAAGGAATGAGGGGACGATAAAAGGACCTGATACGGTCAAGAAGCTGCTATTTAAACTCAACATCCATCTAATTCTGTACAGATCTCAGTCAACTGAGGGAAAATAGACATAATATTTTCACAGCAACTTACTTGGAAGGACACTTTGAATGTAAACCTTCCCTTTCCAGAGTCTGGCTTCTAGCCATGGCCTGGCATGGATAAAACAGATGACAGCAGGCACTGGTGTCTGAACAGTGCTGCCAGACTTAGACTTTCTGAAGTGTTGTCTATGATGTGTAGGGGAGTCATCATCTGGGCTCTGCTGCAGCCAGCAAAATGTTCTCAGATGGCTCTGGCAATTGTGTCCAAGAATGGCTCAGGGAAGAGGCGCATATTTGTCCTGTGCTTGGCATACTGCTGGCACTGACCAAAAAAAAAAAACTACGGAAGAAAGAGAAGATAATAATTACCTGGACAGGGATGTGGGTTACAATCCTGATATTCCATTGCAGATCCTATACAAGGTAGACCACCATTTTTGGGTTCTGGATTGGTACATGTCCGCTTCCTGGTTCTGAAACCCAGTTCACAATCTCGGGAACAAGACGACCAACCTCCCCAAAAGGACCAGCCACCATTGATGATACGAATAGAAGTCTTTCCACTTTTCAGAAGGTCATCAACTAGAGCTGGGGGTGGGTAGGGAGCAGGTAGGGGGATGAGAGAGAATTGGGGAAGTGAACATTGGAATACACACAATTTAAAAAAAAAAAATCAAACACAGCTTCTTCAGGTTCCACATTTCTATTTGCAACAGGAAGTATGGCCAAACCCTCTCATATGCCTCATGACTATCATTTTTACTTCCAAACTTGGGAGTTGCAGAAGTGAGCAGAGATCATTCAGGCAGTTACCATGATGATCCCAGGGAGGTATTATCCAGAGCACTTAAGTCATTCTGGGCTATTTGGGGAGCCTCTGTCTCCCTTTCCTACAGAAGCCCCTCAGTCATACACTTCAGCCATAAACCAGAAGCTTCTCCCTTTGTTTTCCTGCGAGAATGAGAGTCAGAGAGCTTTTGCAGCTGAGCGATACTCAGTTAACAAGCCTCCTGCCTCTCAGGAAGCTTTACCTGATCTCATGTGGAGGTGTATCACAACATCACTAGCAAGAGAAACAAGATTTTTTAAATTATGATTTTTTTCTTCAGTTTGTTTGCCAAGGTAAACTGTCAAATGTGAAGCTTTGGTTATCATAGTGGCTCTATCAGAAATGTTTTTGTAAACTAAAGGTCAGTTTTGTGAAATCCATATTGTATTCCTCCCAAATCTTCTTGCCCATAGAATGAAGTATTCTTTCCCCGAAAATCTTATTGCTCATAGACTGATGTGCCTACCTTTCCCTAGTTAGTAGACTTTCAGGGCAAGGACATTTCAGCTTTTATGATGTATGGTATCAAGAGCTGTTCCTGAGTCAGCACTGTGACTGGTTCATCTTGACTAAATCTTGGAAAAGTTACTTGTTTGGAAAATAACCCCAAGACTATTTCAAACAGAACGGTCATAGGCCAGAGTGGCCATTGGCCAAACTGGCCAAGGAATTCTGTGAGTTATAGTCTTTAAAATTAACTTCCTTAAGTACTCCTGCTGACGTAAGAACATTACCTGTCTTTTGAGATAGGGGTGTCAACTGTGAATCAGCCTAGGCAGAGACAACCTTGTACACTGAAGTTGGGTAATTTAGGAAAAGAGTCATGCTGAATCAGTCTAAAGGCCTATCTAGTCCAGCATTCTCTTCCAACAGTGGCCAATCAGATGGTTCTGGGAACATGAGCCAGTATGGTATCCCTCCTGCTTATGATGCCCAGCACCTGGAACCAAGAGGAACATACTGGAGGAAACAGCTAGCCATCATGGCTGGTGTCTTTGATACCGCTTTGTTGCTGTTGTTGTTGTGTGCCTTCAATTATTTCTGACTTACAACAACTTTAAAGCAGCCCTATTGTGGGGTTTTCTTGGTAAGATTTCTTCAGAGGAGGTTTCCATTGCTCTCCTCTAAGGCTGAGAGAGTGTGACTTGCCCAAGGTCACCCAGTGGGTTTCCATGGCTGAGCAGGGATTCAAACCTTCATCTCTGGGAGTCCTGGTTCAGCACTCAAACCACTATATCACAATGGTTCTTTATTGACATCCTCACCTATGCTTGTTTCCAGTGTCTCTTTCAAGCACCTATGTTGCTAGCTATCACTAAATCTTGATGTAGCAAATTCCACAGTTTAACTATGCATGGCATGAAGAAGTACCTCTTTTTGATGTCCTGAATCTATCACCATTCAGCTTCATAGGATGACACCAAGTACTAGCTTTGAGAGGTACAGAAAATTCTCTCAATCTACTTTCTCCACAACCTGTTTCTTTCCATAGACCGGTATCATGACCCGCCCTTAGTGCTTTTTTTTTTGTCTAAACTAGGAAGACACAAACATTTTAATCTTTTCTCAGGAATTGTCCAAGCAACTGTAATCTGCCTTTCTGAGGTACAGAGACCACACTTTGACAAAGTATGTCAAATGTGGCTGCACTACTGATTTATTTGATGCATAAGAGCTATTACGACATTGGCAGTTTTATTTTTAGCTCACTCCCTAACAGTTCTTGGCACAGAATATGCCTTTTTCACAGCAGCCAGTCACTGGGTCAATGTTTTCACTGAGCTTTTTGTCACAACCCAAGATAAAATTTCTTGACTAGTCATTGCCAGCTCAGATTGTTTGGTAAGAGACTAATAACTGATTTGGAGACTCCAGGCCAGTAATGGTTAGAATGTTTATCCAATAAATCTCTGGAGGTAATTATCTATCTAATCTTTGAGGGGGGCTAATAAAAACATTTTTTCAGGACATTAATCTGAAGAATTAGAAAGAAGGGGAAAAAAAGAGGGTGGACAAGGGAGCTCCCATAAGATATGGAACAAACTACCATTGTCAATTCATCCAAAATGGAACTTCATTCTTTCCAAAATGAACGCTATGTTTATGTTTATCTGGCCAAAGCACAAAAATTGTGGCAAATACAGGCTATGTCAATGTGGGTTATTTTGACCATATGGTAGTTTGATACCTGTTCCCTTCATCTACAGATCATCACAACTGGACCTGGGATGCGGTCATATTGTGTACCCTAGCAAGTGTGTACCAAACTGGAGTGGTACCCATGCTATTGGAAAAAAGTTTGAAGGGTGCCCCAATAAACACAGAAATGAAAGATAACATCCCACTACTCCCACTTCCAAGAGCCAAGTGTGGGGTAGTGGTTTGAGTGTTGGACTACGGCCCTGGAGATTAGGGTTTGATTCCCACTTGACCATGGAAACCTCCCGGGTGACCTTGGGCGCATCACACACTCCCAGCCCCAGAAAACCCCATGATAGGTTTGCCTCAGTGTCAGAAACAACTTGATGACACACAACAACAAACTCCCACTTCCATTCAGTGACTGATGCGCCTTTTTTTTCAACACTCCAAGCAAATTCCATGATGCTCCTCCATCCCAGTCCCACAAAATATGGTCTGAGTCTGCTGGTTTTGATTTGCTCCACTGCTATTAACAAAGACTGGCTTTTATCCAGTCTACACATGCCTCCCATACAAACAGTAAAGAGCTTACTTCGACCCTCAAATTATTGCAGTTGGGCAGTACATACAATCAGTGTCGCAAACTGCTGAGCCATCATTGGGGCAGAATCGAGTCTCTGTCTTCTTTCTGCCAAACTGGAGGTCATGTGGGTCAGCCAGCTGGGCACGGCAGGTGTAGCGGAAGCGTTGCTCCTGCCGAGCGCCACTCTGGGTGATATTAGTGGGCATCCATGGTGTCCAGGGTGTGTTTCTCCGAACCTCTGGACAGGCCTCTGGGTTGCAAGTTTTATATTCCTTAGAAAGGAGACGGGGAAGAAGAAAACACACAATCCCTAACATTTGCTTGAGGAATTGGAGTTTTACACTGCACATGGTACCATGAATTCAATAAACATTAAAACAACCTTCTGAGTAGATTTCTGCAGAGACAGAAACAAAACTCAAAAGATATATATACAATTATTGCTCACTGCTGCTCCAGCGAAACCTGCAATCACTCACAGATGCAATAGGTGAAAACAAAAATATTAGGAGATTATTGACCTCCCCATAACATTTTCTGTGAGGTAACTATATTGGTCTGTTTCAGCAAAACCAACAAAGAATCTTGTGGCACCTAAAAATTAACAAACTGGCCACAGCAAAACAACGATTACATGCCAAATGTAAGCAACATACACACAGCAGAATCTATTACAGACTCATGAAATGACCATTATTATGATGATTATGTGAATCGGCAGAGAAGATGGCAGAATAACTTAGTTTACTGTGTTTTGGGAACCCAGTGCAGGTCAGATTTTGCCATATTCTTAACTACATCTTCAGCAGCCACATGTTTTCTTTGTGCCGTGGAATTCAATGTGAACCTCTGAGAACTAAGCTGGCCTCATTTTGTGTACCCAATCATCCTCACAGGCCCAGCCTGAGTTTTTCTTGATGTGATGCTAGAATGTAAAGGAGATTTCAAGACCTAATTTTCAGATATGTCATGATTCATTAGGAATCAAAGTTTTTCAAAATTCTAAGAAGTATAAGTATTAGTCTCATAGAAGCAGAGCTTTCAAATTGACACAGAAGTCTCCATCAGGCTAAATGAAAGGCATATGTTTCTTGACATTCCATAACTGCAGGATGTTGATCACCCCTACAGCAGGTGATCCTTTGGATATTTTCAAAAAAAAAAAAAGGCTCTGCTGTTAGCCCTGCCTGCCACTTTGTGTGTGTGTGTGCTGGGGAGTGAACGCCAAGAAAATAGACTGAGGGAAAAATGAACACCACCGTGGGGAAAGAGAGAACAGAATGAATGCTTGGGGTGGTGGTGGGCAGAGAGCCCAGCAGTGTGCAGTGAAGCCAGGAGGGCAACTTGGGCAGAGAGAAAACAGATGGGAAGAGAGATAAGGACTGTGTAGAAGAGCCAGGAGAGCATCTTGCCCAAGGACCTTGTCATTGCCACTGTTCCCTATGTCCACAATCTAGTCCATTTTCTGTTGAATACTAAGTTCTTTCTTCCTCCTGCCCCAGAATCCTGACAACTGCTGAACAGGAATCCTAAAGAACTGACGGAAACGTAGCTGGTAAAAACAGAATCTGAACCTTTCTAAAGTAAAACATACCACAGCACAGCCTGGGCAGGTGTTTCCATTTTCACAGGATCTCTGCCTTGAGTGCACTCCTCCACCACAATTCGCACTGCATTTATTCCAGGGGCCCCATGAAGACCAGAAGATTGGTAATGGGCATGGACTGTTTTCATTGCAGAACCTAAACGGGGAAAAAAATGCATGGAGGTGGGGGGGGGAGAAAGAAGCAGCCAAGTCAGTGTCCCAGAGTAGCCAAAGGACAAAGAGAAGTTTTAAGTAACTCCTCAAATATACACTAACAATAGAAAAAGAAATGATCTTTCTGGAAAGCTACCATCTGGTCAACTGATTAGAAACTCAAATTTACCACCACAAAGACAAGACATAGCCTGGATACATTAACTGTGTTTTTAATCCCATTGAAATCAATGAGAATTAAGTCTTGACAAACTTATTCCTTTGATATCGTTGGCATTAAAGCATTTCTGGTTTGCACTGATCCAAATCATTATTATCTGTGTCCAAACCAAGGAACTGGATATGCTTTAAGAATCTAGTACATTACTTCATTTAGTTGTTTAGTACACACTTGAGGATTACCATTTTAACTAACTTAGCTTGCTTTTCTTGCTGATTTGTATGTATTTACATATGCTTTCATCTATGTATATAGGTATCTGTCTGTCTATATCTATCTATCTATCTATCTATCTATCTATCTATCTATCTATCTATCTAGTCATCTCCCAAACATTTTATTATTTTAGTTCCTCTGCTGCCTCTGACCAAATTTTATTTTACTGATAGCCTTTTTATACCATACATTAACAATGTGCCCTTTGGGTGGTTATCTTTCCCTCAGGAACTCCAGAACAGATTAAAATGATACTCTTTTACGTTAGATGAGACTTGCTGTATGTATCTTGAATGATTTTTTTTCCTGCTCCAATTTAATAATTCAATTCCTTAAAGAAATACCATCGCTAAGTTCAGTTAAACTGTGCGAAAGAAATGAGTTAAAATTCTGTTTCCAAGGGCCACGGATCTAGCTAAGAATGGAAAATATCTAGAGTTCAGAGTATAGAAATGAAAGCGTTTTCTTCCATTTTAAATTCTTCAGGAGGTTCTGACTTGAAATCCTAGGCCAAGGTGAAATTTATAATAAGTTATAGATTTGTATGTGTGTCTGTACTTTCCAAAGGGCATGGATCTAGTCAAGCATGGAAATAATCTAGAGTTCAGAATAATGAAATGAAAAGTCTTTTCTATTCTAAATCCCTAAAGATGCTTTTATCTTGATATTCTAGATCAAGAAATATTTTATAACATATGTGTTTTATACGTGCACCTGTACTCTCAGGAAAGTACACTTGTGCTTTCAGCAAAAGTGCCACACTTGTTTTCAAATCCTGAGTCCGCTGTGGGCCATGGAATGTATTCCTCTCATGACCTATCATACTGTGTATGTGTCCTGTTGCTGAGTAATGTTTTTTACAGGGCTTTAAAACCCACTTTCACATTAAATTTATTTCAAAACGCCACAGGTACACTGGCTTTTTCTTTCCCTAGACCAGCAACATCTAGGATAACTGTTTCTGTGGTACAAAGTGCTATATATTGTCTCCATGCTTACAACATTACTTATCAAAAGGATCTAGGTTGTTTAGAGGGCTTACAGGTCCATTTTGCAGAAATCAGCCAACAAGCTAGATGCACAGAACTTCTTTACTTTAAATACATGTAACTTTTCCTGAATAAATAAATAAATATACATAAGCAAATCCTTGCCACCTATATCCACCTGATTTTCCCCATGGTTTGTAGTGAAGACAACCGGCTGATTCACATGAGCAAGCAACACAGTCATCCTACAGCAGCCATGCAGCCTTCTCTTTTTACAAAGCAGATTCACCAATAATGACACACATGCCCTTCTCAAATATAAGTGTAGCTTATGGCTTTAAATCTCCTTGAATAACTGCAAACGTTTATTTCTACTATGCTTAATGTGCCTTGCTATTGTTTCAGGTCTGTTACAAACCTGCAGAAGTAGAGTCTGACAAAATGCCATATTGTGTCTGTACCTTCTAGAAGGCATATTACCAGTCAGAGTTCCTGCCAATCATGCTTTCCTCCAGCAGGTTATTCCATTCCCACCTTGCAACTACACATTTAATCAGTGCTATGTGACTCATAAACATGTTTATTATTTATTACACTGATTTGTAGCAGAAAAAAGAGATGCCTTCTTGGATGTTTTTTAAGATTTTTTTTAAAAATTGTAATTCTACAAACCTCCATCTTTTCTCAAAGTGTAGATACCTTCGTCTCATTTTGGCTACATTTTTACTGGCACTCATCACCTCAATTTGTTTTTAGAGGGGAAAAATGTGTCTTGCCATTCTGCACACACATTCTTAGAATGGTTAAGATGTGAGAGGCAACATTATGCAACATCAAAGGTAACTATCCACATTCAGCAATCATGACAACTTAATGTTGACACACTCTGTCCAAAAGATGCCTGTTTTAAATGGTCATGATTAAATACGATGACAACATCTTGATGTACTTTAAATATCTGTATCCTGTTTTTCCATCCCAGAGGCTGAAAAATGGCTTACAATTTAATATAAAACAACTAAGAGATAAATATAAAAAACAGTCTAACAAAAATTAAAAAAACAGTCTAACAAAAATTAACCTAATACATACACAAAACAAATTAAATGGCAAACCTTCCCCAGTAGTAGCAGAATGTAATTTTTGTACTATCACTCAGAAAAGGCTTGGAAAAGCAAAATAGCTTTTATGAGGTGCCTGAAAAATAAAAGAGCGGGTGCCAAATACATATTTCTGATGGGAGTGCTCCATAACCAGGGCATTCCCACAGAGACGGCTCTCTCCTGTTACCAGCTGCCCAACCTACATAGATGGGGGCCGCCAAGAGTGAAGCCTCAAACAATGATTCAGGAATGGGTGGGTTCATATGGGAGAAGATAGCTGCGAAGGAATACTAATCCATGTGGCACAGGTATCCTTCAAAAAGCAAAAAGCCCCACAGAAACCAGATCTCTGAGCCAAGAAGTGTGACAGATGTTTAGAGATGGGGAACGACTCTCACCGCTCCTCTCTGCTTTGTCCGACACAAACCCTGCCTCCGTATCGTGGAGCAGGGTTGCTACACGACCTCTGACGGACCTGAAAGCCAATCCCACAGGAAGTGCTGCAGGGGGCCCAGGACGACCATGGTGTCCAAGCTCCATTCCTGACAGAGGGGAGGGGGAAGGAAGAAAGATAAAACATGGCATCTGGGTTAATTTATTTATTTATTTCAACTTCACGGAAAATGCAACACCACTGGCTATGGAGTACCCAGCAGGTTGTGCAGAGTGACTGGCTCTACGAAGTACATGTTAGTAAAGTTAAATTCAAGAAACAGACGGAGACTTAGGGTTAGTGTTCCACATGGGATTTGAGTCTTCGTCAATATCTGTGTCAAACAAATCATAATAATAAACATAAATGAGCTCATAAGTTGTAAAAAACCCAACACTCTACATTCCCCCTCACTTACAACTATCTTGCATAAGTTTGTGTGTTGGTGAAATTTATAAGATAATTTTATGGGGGTTAATATACAGGATACTGGAAGGGCAACAATTACTCAGGTGTTGGCACGGATAATTAAATATTCTCTGGCCTCTTACTAAGAAATAGCTGTTTGCTAAACCATTATTTCCTGCACATAACAAAGCTGTGTAAGCAATAAATCATCTGTTGCATCCTCTATACTGATTTTGCTCAAAGTGGTGGTCTGTGGACTAATGCCGGTGGGTAAGTCATCAGCTGCTACTCTTGAGGTGGTTTTCCAGTAAAGACAAAAACAGTTGTAGCCAATTGATACAAATATATACCAGTCTCCAACACAGTAGGAAAAAAACAAAAGAGAGAAAGAAATCAGCCCTAGAAGCACTATGCTATACCACTTTTTAAAGGCTCAGAGCAGTTTATTAATCTTTTTTTAAAAGTGAAGTTGGACCTATGCAATGCTGGCAGATCAAACAGCCCTGCCAGCACCCTTATGCTGGATTCCAGGAGTTGTACCAGACCAATAATGAAGGGAGGAGAGAAAAGGAAGGTGCCACTTGTCTGCATGAAGTGGCTGTTCTGGCAGCTGCAAGGAAGAATGACGAGAGGACAGGCTAGTGTATGAATGTCTCCCTCTTTTCCTTGGAAGGACAGCAGTTCTATAGGTCTCATCAGCTTCCTCAATGCAGCAAGGCAACACCAGTGGGTGGCATAGGCAGTGGCCCTATTCAAGACTTCTCCTTTGCTCTTTCCCTCAACCCAACAACAGTAGCTGAGAAAGGAAAGGTACTGTAGTGGTCTTGGGAGATAGACTGGCTTTGAAAAATAGACTGGCTTTGTAGAGACTGAGCACATCTGAACTATAACAACAACAACAACAACAACAACAACAACAACTTTTATTTATAATGCTTTTTACACCAAACTGCCGGCCATGTATAGTCAAGAGGCAAAGACACTGTGACAACTTGAGTGGGGATTTTTGCTGAAGTGCTGCTGAGGCAATGGCAAGAAGAACGGGCACTGGCATGCCTACATTTGTGCAAGAATTGCACACAACTGAGCGTGAGGCAACTATAGTGTCCTAAGGGAATCACGGTCGCTGAAAACTAAAACCACCACCACCACCACTACCACATTAAATCAAAACACCAGGGGTCTAAAATCTTAGCTACCGTTTCCTGACTATGTAGACTAGACAACTTCATTTTATTTTTAAAAGTACTTAGTATTTTTAAGATTCTAAAGCCCTTAGCATTAGTGTTAGCCATATGCTGACTGTGCAGCATGACTGTGATGACGTAGATTCCTAAGCCCTGTATTTTAATGTTGCTCTCTAGTATTTATTTATCAACAAGCTTCCCCTCAACCTCAGTTGCTTTCCTTGCCCAGCCACCTTTCTCTCGTTGTCATTTGTGGCCAGGAGTTTATGTGTACAGTTTAAGCTATTACGCCAGCTGCACCCATTTCTGGAGATGTCAGACAGGGTCACAGTGATACATACCTTCTTGTTTGGATTAGTGTAATGCACTCTGTACAGACAGGTCTGCCTTTGAAAAGTGCTTAGAAACTTCAGTTGGCCTGAAAAGCTGTGGCCAGATTATCTTATTATAACAGTTCCATTGCTATTGATCTAATTCTGGTACAATTCAGAGTGTTGGTTAGAACCTATAGTATAAAACCCCATATCACCCAGGTTTACGCTAGGAGAAGGATCATATGTTCCCACACAAGCCTTCCCAGATTTTTAGATGTTCAGCAGAGATCCTTCTCTCAGTCCTACCACCCTCAAGTGGGAATATGAGACAAGTCTTTTCTCGTAGCTGCTCTCCGGCTCTGGATCTCCCTTTCTAGGAGACTGTGATCACTCTTTATTTGTAGTCTTTCCATCATCAGATGAAGACTTTTTTTTGCTCTCACAGACTTTTGAGAATTATAGGTTTATAAAGAAATGGCTTTTAATGGTGTGTTGCACTGTCTTTATTTCATGCTTTTTAAATGGTTACAGTTTAAGTAGTTTTAATTCTAGAAATAATAAATGTTTGTGTATGTTTTACTTGTATGTGTTTTGATCAGCATCTGTTTAGATATTTGTTAGCCTCCTTGGGGAAAATGTGGGATAAAAATAAACAAACAAACAAACAAATAAATAACCACCATCACCACAGTTTCCTTAGGGAAAAAATGCATTAAATCAAAATTCCCAAGGACTGTGTTAATATCACAACTCACTGAACCAAATTAGAGAGCAACAAATGATCATTCAGATATGATGAGAATGGCTGGGAACATGTTGCTTATTCCTTGAACAAGTATGTGAATTTTGTAGAATGAAAATACAATCTCAATCTAATATATAAAAGCCAAAGTTTATTTGTCTGTGTCATGCGAAGACCTCATATGATTGGCTGTGTCAGGCGAAGACTTCATCTGATTGGCTGCCTGAGAAGATTCTATGGAATCTTGGAGTTTGCAGTTTAGGGAGGGGCCTTTAGAATTTTCAGCCAGATAGCTCTTGGGCCTCAGTCAACTGTGACTGTCTTGAATAGGCCGGTTGCTATGGAGATGAGGCCTAGCAGCAAGGAGGAAGGCAGTGTATTCCCCCAGGAATCCAACCTCTGTATGTTAATAATTCTGAATACAGATTGGATTGGGGAATATGGGAAAGTTAGAGGTACTAGACAAGACAGTTTGGGAATTAGAGACATAGGATCTCAAATCTTTCTAACAATTATTACCTATGAGAAAGTAAAATCCCAGGCAATGCCAGGTATATACACTAGGAGAAAACAAATCTCAGAGACAACGTCACTTCCCTACCCTCAAGATTTCACCTTACTAAAAGTCACTAGATGTAGTTCTCATTCACTTCACTATTTCTGCTGTTCCTATCATGTTGGGCCTGACTCATGTGATGTCAGCCATTTTCTAAACTTCAATACTAAGTCAATATCACAAGCTATCCTGTTACTTCTGTTCCTGGAAGTAGAGCTGGTGAACAGATGTGTTCGTTTCAAAGAGTTGACTGAACTAATAAAAGTGCCTGGCAACTGGAGGATATCTGGCAGGACACCAGTTGCAGCAGGAAGATTAAAATTAAAACCTGAGTCTCATTCACACTTTTCAAGTTCATTATCAACTCCTTCATTCTTTTGGCAGCCTGACTTTAGAACAGCAGTGTTGTATTTTTCTTCCACAGGAAGGTGGGGAAGTACATCCCTGCAAATTTTTTTACTAAAGCCATGATTTAATCCAGGCCTCCTGCCTTTCTGCCTAGCTGCAAAGGCATGGTATCAAATCAGAAGTAAGTGGTCATCCCAAAAAAAGTGTACATGCTTTTCTACTGCATCTAGAAAGAAGCAGGGAACACAGACAATGGATCTATAAGCATACAAACTTTTTAAAAAACCTTCAAAAACCATTGTGCATTTTGACGTATCTTTATCTAAACATATCTCTGTGTTAAATAAGTCATCTGTTTAGTCAAACATCCGATTAACTCAAATGTTTTGGACAGTACCCAGAATATTTGGATAAATGTTCTGCTACATATGTACATCTTTTGTATTGATTCTTTAGGTTTTTAAAAAGGAAGAGTTCATTTATATACTACATTTAGCAATTCTCAATAAGGTTTTCATCAGCAAAGTGGTATTTCTAATGTTAGATCTTGGTATTACTAAAATTCTTTTTTTATGCATCTTAACAAAAGCAACATAATGCCATATGAAGTCACTTAAAATGCAAGTTCTAGGCCTGCAATGAATGCAAGATGATCAACTGTATGGCTATATTCATTAACAGTCACTAAATTTTAACACTAAATGCACTTCTGATCTACTTCCTATGGGCTAATCTTGCAGTATTCTACTCTTTGGAGATTTTACTGTTGGCAGTTACTAAATGATTACATCAGTTGCCTTATGTCTCTTGTATATGATATCTCTTTCGTGAAAAAGAATGCTCCACATTATGAAGTTGTAACAGCTGTAGATATGGCTGTCCAAAAATATGGACTAATTTAGCAGACAATTTAAGTAAAATGTATTTACTTAAATATATAAAGAGAATCCCTATCCAATCACAGGCACATTTGGATGTTCTGAAAAAACATTCTCAAATTCTCTTCTGGAAAACAGAAACAGTCGTCTACTACACTGTTTTTATAAGAAGAAACATGATTATAATAATTACTTGCAGGTTAGAACTCTCTATATTAGAAATTAGTCTGATTGCTTTAGCTAATATTTTTCCTCCAAAGGCTAATGTTCTGTACAGAAAGGACTGGAAACCATCAATGACAGAGAGAGAGAGAGATCTGGTCAAATGTCACACCAGTTAAAATGAAGGCTGGTTGAGACATCTTCTGCAGAGGAACTACTCTGAATTGTGCATGATACATATAAAGAAATTCTTCATAAAGATCATGCATGGTGTTGGCGAAATTTGCACATCAGTACTGGCTATACTGTTGTGGCAGGGATGGAAAGCAATCTTTGCAACAGTGGTGTGTCAACCAGCCCAAAGAACAGTTAACTAAATTTCTTCAAGCATATCAGCTAAGATTGTTAAAAAGTATACAATGCCAGCTTGTGGTGTATACATGTATATAAGTCTCAGTAGTTCTTTTGCCAACTATCTGTTTCTCCAAATCTAAAAGAAAAGAGAAAAAAAAAGAAGGCAAACAGCCAATAAAGACCATGATGACAGTAGGAAAATAGCTTGCATGCAGACTGGTCATGACGACACAGATTCAGGGTAAATAACAGATGTGAAAATTGGTGCTCAGTGACTCAGGAAAACAAAGGATGCCTTAACTATCTTTTCAGCTCAGCTGGCTGCCCAGAACCAGTCATATTATATTAATGAGAAAAGTCAAATTTCTCTTCCTTTTCCATTAACACACCATGACATTCATCTGTATAATAACCATGTCAAATTTTCCTATGGGAAGTCCTAGATTTTTCAAAAGTTTGTGAGCCAAGACTCAAATTAGCTTTTTTAAAAAGTTGGTTAGTTTTGATTTCATTTGCTTTAATGTTTAAGCAGTACTAGACTCTTGCAAATTTGTTAAACTAGGGCTTTAGAAAACAGTGAAAGTGAGAGATTTTCAGCATACAGTGAGAGATTTTCAGATCTGCAATCAGGGGATGCAAGGGAAAGTGTAGGTATTACATGCAATATGATGTTGCTCTGTTTTTTTTGTTTTTTGTTTTACTAGAGTGAGTGCAACATTCTTGGTCAAACATGTTGAATCTACTTCAACTCTTGACATGGGGGTCAGGAGGGAGGGAAATACAAGCCTATTAATAAAGCTTTGAATCCTAGTCTACACATGTGGAGGAGGGGAGAGAGAGATAAAAGAGAAAGAGAATGGCTAAAGCATGTTAATGACAACTTCTCAGTATCAAGTGATTTTATTTATTTAATGCAACTGAGAGCCAAACTAGACAAGACACAAGAGATCCTTGAACAGAAATCTCCTGTAGTTTTTCCTTTACATCAAAGGGGTCATGTGTACCCATATGTATGTTGGTATGGGCACAACAAAGATCTTATTTGGCTTATGACAGCTTCATTAGAGGAGACACTCATCATTTTCCTATTGGAACCTTCCACATTATCATATGTGGTATCATATGTATCATCTCATAGCTCAAGATAGGAAACAGTTGAGTAGCAGAGTGCATTGTGGGCCACAGCTCAACTCACTGAAAAAGGTCCCAAGTTTAATCCCCAGCATTTTCAGTTAAACAGATCTTGGCAGAGATGGGAAATACCTCTGTGCAGGCCTCAAGACAGCTGCTGTCAGTAAACAACACTAGGCTGGATACTAAGCAGATGCCCACAATACAGGCACATACAGGGCTAATCTCTATGTGATCGCTGTCATTCCAATAAACTGTCCCTTTTAAGGTACACAGTGGTGATTCTAATCCAAGTTGATGATTAGGTAGAATACAGCCAAGAATGGCATCGACTGATTGTAAAAATGTGAACTTAGGAATTGTTTCTTTACCAATAGTTGCACAGAGGCTACACGTGATAAACTCCTATTTACATTTGAGAAATCCCTCCAGTATCAGCTTATTATACTGTATTTTTATTACATTTTAATCCCTGTCTTTCTCTAAGAAACATTCAGGCAGTGTGCATGGTTCTTTCTTTTTACCCTAACAAGCATCCTGTGAGAGAAAGATTAGGACCACTGGTAGCAGCCCTAAATAACTTTGGGTAGGAGTTTGAAACAATGTCTCATCAAACTCCACCTCCTATACCAAAAGAATTTACAATTGTGTTGCTTCTTTTTGTCCCATTTTAAAATTCTAAACCAGAGGTGAGGAACCTTCAGTCTGATATTCCAGATCTTTAATTCCCAGAAGCCCCAGCTAAGAGGGCTAATGGTATGGAGACTATGGAAGTTGTAGTCCAACCTATCAGGAAGATTAAAGGTGCCCACTACTCTGTGGGTATGTTTGACCAAGAAGTAACACAATGACAGTCAATGGACAGATGAAAGGAACAACCTTCATTATTCTTGCACAGAAAAGGCACACATTTTCAACTACCTTGAGCAATTTGCAATCTCTATCCTGGCTCCTTCACAGTCACGTCCACCACACTGAGGCTGAGGGTTGTTACACGATCGTGATCTGCACATACAAGAGCCGGTGCTGTCTCCGTCCGAGTGCTCACAGGGTTGCCATGGGGACCAGGCCCCCAACCGCCCATCAACCATCAGATTTTTCACCTAATTTAAATAAAGACAAGTCATTGTGGTGAGTGTACATACCATAAGCTGCTGTGGGGTGCATTCAAAATGCCGCAGACACAGAGATATGTCTGAGAACCTTCCCTCTCTCTACAACACCATGTTAATATTTGCTTCAGGATTCCATACTGCACCCCTAACTGATGCAGACAGTAAACCTTCTAAGTAAACATCAAGCAAGAACACACAGTAGTCCCTACCCCACATTCAGTGCATTTTGCACATTCTGTGCATGGAAACAGAATTAATAATTTATGGAAATGGCAGATTAAATAAATGACACAAATTCCAACTGCTTGCTTGTGAACTGTCATTTCAGTTGCAGTTCAAATAGCAATGGCAACATTTCAATTAGCAGTTTCAACATGTTAAGTGAATATAGTCACAGCCACAGCACCATGTTTTCATCGCACCAAACTGACAGGCACTGGCTGATGGGAGGATGTTTCAGATTCTGTTTCAGAGGTCTTCATTTATTTATTTTTAAAATTTCTGTTGCTCCCACAGGGCACTCCTGTGCAATGATGTTTTTACTCTTCTACGGCACAAAGGAAGATGATACGGATGACAAAGAAATCCTTTATTTTAGGCAACATACGCTGCTCCTCTCCAGCTGGGGAACCCAACTGGGCTGTGACTTGCAATGTTCCTCACCCATTTACCATGCTGCTAGGTCTGAGGAGTACTATAGTCCAACATTGGGACAGCCCACTGTCTGGCCACTCCCCCTTTCTGTCCTATGTCTGCCTACCTTCCTCCCTCATCTTACCACAGAAAGAACAGAGGTGGCTTCCATAAAGATTCAGTGGGCCCTAGGTATCTGCTAGGGTTTGGTTCCAGGACCTCCCATAAATACTAAAATTTGTGGATGCTCAAGTCTCATTATGTACAATGGTGCAGTAAAATGGTGTCCCTTATATAAAATGGGAAAATCAATGTTTGCTTTTTGGATTCTTTTAAAAATATTTTTAAGCTGTGGTTGGCTAAATCTGTGGACACCAAGTCCGTCGATACAGAAGGCCGAGTGTAACTCCTGGCACTATCAATCAGAAGGTACACAGTGTAGTTATTCCATCTTTTCTCCTAAATAGATTTTCTGCACTGAGAAAAAAGCCAGATGATGCAGTGGGAAAATATAGGTGGGTTGCAAATGAAACCTCATACCATCTGGACCCCCCTCCCCACATACACACCATGAGTGAAGATGATTGCCTGAAGCCTTGCTCATAGCCAGCTGAGCAGAAGCATTTACCCCTCAGTAGAAATAACAGGATCCATGTTGGTAAGTGGAAGGAGGAAAGAAGAATATTACCCCTAGAGATATTCCAGAGCTGTTAATTAATACTGAAGTGGGAAGGGTGGAGGTGGTACTTTTCTCACTTACTAGAGAATCAAAACACTCTGCCTTTTATCAGAAGCAAATCTGAAAGCACATAGTGAGTTAGGAATGCAAACAGGATAACCAATCATACACTCCTACTTCACTGTTCATCTCCCCCACTCCTCCTCACCCCCAGCACAGTTAAGCATTCCCTTGGCACTTCCTCTGAACATCCCCCCAACTGAAGTCTATGAGAAATGACATGGAAGTAATTTAGGTCTGTCATTATGCTCATCACACTGCAGTCAGAGGACTTTAAACATCTGTTCCAAAGCTTTGTTTGCACCACACTCTAATTCAGCAGTACATAAACAATAAGCATCATAGGGGAGTGCTCTATGGAGATTTCTCCACTCTGCTCCAGATAAGGCTCAGCTGGACTACTTGGCTTAGAAACATCACACATTTATGAAAGATGAAGACAAAGTGGGTAAGATTAATAGCAGGAAGATGACAAGACCTAACTTGCAAAACTGAAGCAAGTGGGTGCATTCAACCAAGATATTTTTTTCTTTTTCTGGATGTTAAGAGTGAAATCTTTTATGCAGCTTTACTCTCCTTTCCCAGCCAACGTGGGCTTCCCATAGTTAAGTTACAGAACTACCACTAACCAAGATGGCATTGGGGCAAATTCATGGAGAACATGGTAAATTTACCTGAGACTGATATTCATGGCAACTCCTTGAATACATGGATATACAACCTCTAGGCAGTATGCTGTTGGTGCTGGATGCTAGCCACTGGACAGCAACAGATTGCTTGGGTATGCAACTTGAAGTTTTCCCAAGGCATTTGTTTGCTCGTTATAACAATCAGCAAAGACATCAGTGTAGAGTAAAGGATGGAAAGAATATTCATTCCAAGGTTGAAAAACAGTATTCCTGACAGTCAGGGAACCCCACTGGGTAGAATAATAGACCAGAGAGAATCTTGTGCAATTGTCTCCCCATACTGAAATGACTTGATGTGTTGTAGAAGAATTATTCTAGAAAGAAATACATGTAAATTGTCAGGATGCCCTCCATATTAAGTAATATGCTGTAATTAAGTAATAAGCTGTTCATGCACTGTCTCAGAGAGAGGTCTGAAGACCCCTTTGTGGGTCAGAACAAGCCAGACACCAGCTCAGGAAATTGCGCCAAGGAAAGGGAACCATTGGAGAGTACGCCCGGGAATTTAGAAGATTAGCGGCAAAGGTCCTAGAATGGAAGGATGACATACTCAAGCAGTTCTTTCAGGTTGGATTGAATCCCACCATCCTGGATTGGTGCCTGACTCAAGGAAACCCTGCCAGTCTTTAGGGATGGATGAAGCTAGGTGGGGAAGCAGAAAGCCTCTTGGAAAGCGTCCAACTTTCCAGCCAAAGACAGGCCAAAAGCAGTGGCCACAAAACCCTGGGAGCTAAAAGAGCCCTCTTCCTAAGCAGTGATGAAAGAAAGAAATGACTGCGCGAAGCGACCTGCTTCATACGTGGGAGAAGAGGCCACATTGCTAGTGATTGCCAAAATCAAAAGAAGGCTACGGAGGAAAAGCCAACAGCCCCCTCCAAAAGGCCCACATCCCACAAAACCAACACCCCGAAACCGCAGACCAAATACTCGGGCAGCGAACCCCTCACTCGGGTCTGTGAAGCGAGGACAGCCCCCAGCCAACCTCTGACTCCGACAGCGACGAATGGGTTCTGGACCAGTCGGTGAATGTAAGTACAACCAAAACTCGGCATGTATATGTTACTGTGGTTTTACAAGGGACTAATGGGGAGTTATGACATTACAAAGCATTGACTGATTCAGGATGTACTACAAGCTTGCTAAACCCTGTAGTGGCCAAAGAGCTTGCCACAGAATTTGAACTCCTCAAAAGGGCTGTTTGCTTATTGCAAATGGACATCTTGCATATGGTGGGAGGTCCCATCAGGGAAAGGACCAAACCCATTCCTGTTCAGGTGGGAGGCCTCCAGGGACACTTGAAATTCCTAGTACCAAACAAAATTGGATTCCAAGTGATCCTTGGGTTCGACTGGCTAAAGAGACATAATCCCAAAATAGACTGGACCCAAAGCATCCTAAAACAAGCAAAAAAGGCAGACCCCATGCCAAAGAACCAAATTACACCCCCTGATGGGTTATCAAAACCGAACACAGGCCTTAGGCTTAGCGCTGAAGAATTGCAGAAAATCCCACAGAAGTACTAGGACCTGCAGAAAGCATTTGAAGACCACGAAGCAGATAATCTCCCGCCACATAGAGACTCTGAAACATAGAGACTAAGGCTGCTGGATTGCACCAAAATTCCCAAACCAAAAATTTACCCCATGAGCAAACAGGAGCTAGAGGCCCTAAAGAAATTCTTGAACAAAAACTTGCAATGCGGCTTTATTAAGCCTTCCTCCACCCCCACGGCAAGCCTGATATTTTTCTGGCAAAAATGGGACGAAGGAGATTCTAGACTCATTGTGAATTACAATTTAATAAACCAAGCAGTACTGCCTAATGCTTACCCGATTCAGCTCACAGCAGACATAACGAGCCAACTGGCCCAAGGCAAATACTTTATGAAACTGGACCTCAAGGAGGCTTTCCACTGGATTAGGATGGATCCTTACGGTGAATGGCTCACTACTTTCTCTACCCCCTTGGGAAATTATCAACGGACTGTTCTCCCTTTCAGACTACAAGCAGAGCCCGCAGTATTCCAAATGTTCCTTAATTCTGTTTTACAAGAGTTTCTGTACAACGGTGTAGTTGTTTACTTGGATGACATTTTGATTTATTCTGAAACTCTACCTCAACATGTAGAGCTTGTTCGCACTATATTGTAGAGGCTCACAGACAATCACCTTGTTGTAAAACTCTCTAAGTGCAAATTTCACACACAGACTTTTGACTACCTTGGTTATCGGATTTATAACAACACCCTAAATATGGACCCCTCCAAAATCGAAACAATTTTAAACTGGCCAGCCCCAAAAACAAGAAAGCAGCTGCAGCAATTCCTCAGCTTTGCCAATTTCTACCATAACTTTATAGAGGGATTTGCCACAATTGTCTTCCCACTGACTGACCTCTTAAAGAAGTCTTCTAATCCCGATGGAAAACTCCAAAAAAAAGATTATGTGGACAAAAAATTGCCAAACCGCTTTCAATGCACTCAAGCACAAATTCACCTCAGAACTACTTCTGCTGTTCCCAAACACAGAAAAGCAATTCATAATACAAATTGACACCTCTGACTTTGCTATAGGGGCCGTGCTCCTCCAGCATAATGAAGACGGACACCTGAAACCATGTGCTTTCATCTCCAAAAAATTCTCCGAATCCCACCGTAACTGCCCGATATGGGAAAAGGAAGCCATGGCCATCCACTTTGCTCTCTTGACTTAGCGACACTTCTTGGAAGGTTCCAAATCTCCATTCCAAGTTTGGACCTATCACCACAACCTGGAAACCTTGAAAACTGCCAGAAAACTGAGCCCCAAGCAGGTGCGCTGGGTTGAATTTTTCCAGCGTTTCAACTTTAAGATTGTTTTCAAACTGGGAAAAACAAATACATTGGCTGACTCTCTTTCTAGACTCCCTTGCCACGAAACACCAAACCATTCCTCACCCCCTAAAGAGCAAACTATTTTCACCCCTGACACACTGGGAATGCAAGTTACCACATACGCGCAAGAACGCGCCCGCTTCTCAGCATTTTTCATGCTCGATTCCTCTTTCCTACAAGTCATAAAAACTGCTTACGCCACTGATGACTGGCTAATCAGCCACCCAATTGCAATTACTTGGACTAACGGAGTGGCTTTTGTTGGAACCAAATTATACGTGCCTTCTGACTGCAGACCAGAAGTACTTAGAAGATATCATGAGTCTAAACCCGTCAGGCATTTCGGCTTCCTTAAAACGCTTCATGCAATCAGGAAACTTTTCCACTGGCCTGGATTAACCAAATATGTTCAAGAATACATAAAGAACTGTGCTACGTGCAACACCTGTAAACCTCCCACCTCAAAGCCGCACTGACTTCTCCAGCCCCTCCCTATATCCTCAGTCCCCTGGGACACCATCTCCTGGGACTTCATAGTTGGTCTCCCCAATTGCCGCGGGCATCATGTCATCTGGGTTGTCAGAGACCACTTCTCGAAACAATCCCACTTCGTTACTCTCAAGAAAGTCCCCACTGCAGAAAAGCTTGCTGACCTTTTCATCTCTCATGTCTGGAAACTCCACAGCCTCCTGTCCTGCATTATCTTAGATAGAGAACCAATCTTCACTTCCAAGTTCTGGACCTCACTCCTCAAATCCATTGGGATTGTCCAAAAATTCAGTAGCAGCCATCATCCGCAGACTGATGGACAGACTGAATGTGTCAATCAGACCCTAGGACAATACCATCATTGCCTTATTAACTCCAACCGAAATAACTGGGTGCCTCTACTCCCCTTCACCGAATTTGCCTACAATTCGGCTGTACATTCCTCCACTGGAAAATCTCCCTTTGAAATTGTCTATAGCACAGAGCTCAAGGAGTTCCCACCTATCTCCAAAGAAGACAAGGCTAGTGTTCCCCTGTCTGTTGCCAGCTGGGCTCACAAAATCACTCAAATCTGGGACTCTGTTTGCTCTGCACTCAAATCTTCTAAGGCCGCTCACAAACGCTTTGCCGACAGGAAAAGGCAGTCCACCCCTAACTACAAACCTATGGACCTTGTTTACGTCTCCACAAAAAATTTGGCTTTTGATGGACCCTCTAAAAAACTTGCCCCTAAATACACTGGCCCTTTCCCCATCAAGTGAGCCATTAATGCAGTCAGTTTTGAACTTTCTCTGCTTCCAAAATACAAACTCATCCACTGTTTTTCATTGCAGCTTGCTCAAACTGGCCCCTTTGCAGGCTTCTTCGCCAACTGACCCCTGCCTCGCCAGAGTCTCTCATTTCATCGGTTGAAGACTCCACAAGAGACACTGCTATCTGTCTTATTTTTCCTAATGTCTTTAGTTCTCAACTTCCTTCCCCTTTTCTCAAGTCCCTGATTTCCATTCCCACTAACCCTTCTTAGCTTCGCTAACCCACACAGCATTTCACTTTTCATGTAGCATTTTTTTTTTCAGGAGGGGCAGGATGTCAGGATGCCCTCCATATTAAGTAATAGGATACGTAGTCCAGTATAATGTAACAGAGTGCTTGTAGTTAAAGAAGCCTAGGTACCAGAGACCATTAGATAAACAATTTCTAGGAATGTGCTGACAAGTGCTGATTGGCTCTCATGTCTTCAAGGTCTCTAAGAAACGGGAGAGGACACGCTGTGGAATCTTAAGCTTTTGCATCTCCTTTTGACCAGTAGTCTCTTCACCAAAGTCTTGTACCATGTACCTCACTCCAAATAAATAGTGTTTATGCACTGTACTATTTGCGTGTGTGGATTCAGTTCCTGACATAAATTTTGCTCCCCGCCTCCCCCCCCCCCGTTTTCTGCACAGAAAACCCTCCTGTACAGGAAACTTTTTTCCATTAAGAATTTTATATTTATGGTATTTATGGGTGTATGTGCGTGCACATGCATGCTTGCATGCATCTGTGTGTTTCTATGCAGAATAATTCCACTGCAGCATTTCAGGATGTTCAAATATGGGGAGAATACTGCAAAGGAATATTTATTTTCTCACACAGAGAAAAGTGCTATGATTATTCATCCCCACATGCAAGGGCATTTTCTGCTCCTGGGCTCCCGCATTTTCTGCCTCCTGAATTCTACTTCCTCCCTGCCAAGATAATAGTATTTTCAATTTACTTTATTCAGAATATGCTATTATTCCAGACTGCAATTCTAGAATTTGTAAAGATGGGCAGTGCATATGCAGTATCTTAACTGCCTCTGAAGTCTCTTGCATCTTATGAGAACCTGTGCAGGGTTCTTTTTGTGAAGTCTTGTTGCTTTCCAGGGAAATAGAAGAACAGGGTCATCCTTGCCACTTTTATAGGTGTAGTTTGCTTTTGTAAAAAAAAATTAAGTATTATACCAGAATCAGTCCACAAACACGCCTTTTAAAAATGTCTATTTCAATTTTAAATTTGAAAAAAACTGTAACCAAGAACACAGAACCAAAACACTCAGTTAAAGTATAAACATCTGAACAGGTCAGTTACAGGAATTAAATGGATACTAAAGGAATCATAACCTACTGAGACTGGATATCATACACATGATGTCTTTTTGAAGAAGCAAACCTGACTGGAAACAGGAAGAGACCAGTTGCTGGCCGGGTTGAGATTACTGTACTCTTCCACTCAATAGCCACTAAGTCTGTTAACTTCAGTCAAGATGAGGAGACTCAGATTCCTGCCTGGACATCACTGACTGGGTCAGGAACCATCAAGGTAAACTGAGGAGATATAAATCTCAGATGCTGAAGTGGTGCTCCTGAGCCACTGATATACTTGTACATATTAGAAAATCTTCTTAAAATCTGAACAGTATATTTGTAGAATATTATTCACTGGGAATGTTACAGTGCTAAAAGTTTTGTCACAGGAGTGGAGGGATATATTTAATACAGGTGTTAAATTATGTGAACTCTAAGATCAGAACACTGTGGTTAGGAAATCAAATTATAGAATTATAGAGTTGGAGGAAGCATTTAAGCCCAGTTTCCTATGCAGTATAGGAAGTCCAGAGCTAATGCATCTTCAACAGATGCTTTCAGTTTCTATGCGAAGACTGCCCAGCAAGGGAGAATCCCTTGGGTTCTTGAGGAGCATCTTTCATTTTCAAAATGGACTTACTGTTAAGTTTCTCCTGGTATACTAAAAACCAGCATCCAGTAATGTTAGCCCATCAGTCCTAGTCCTTTCTTGTGGAGAAGCAAAAAAGTAGTATTTGCTCCGCTTGAATACTGGTGCCACCATGGTTCCTCTTAATTTTTTCTTGTCCAGGCTGAATGTACCAAATTTCCTCAACGTTTCCTCACTGGATATTCTAACATATTAACACTGCCCTCCTTTGAACCAGTTTGTTTACACTGTTCTTCCGGCAATGACAATTGGATAAATAGCACTCAAGACAAGATCAAATTAGTGAAAAGGAAACACCATTTTCATGCAGAAATAAACATTGTCTACACAGGAAATATTTCTGGGCAGAAATATCACCAAATTATCATGTTTTCTGCACAAAACAACCACATGTGAATTTTACACAGAATTAGTCTCAAACTGCAAGTACAGCTTCAAAAAGCACATAGTCTTTGAAAATTTTCCTACAGCAGGAAGAATGCTTCTAAAATAATTTGTTGCTTCCTTTGAGAAGAAAATTAGTGAACAATTAGTGGACAAAGAGCCCTGGTGGTGCAGTGGCTAAATGTCTGCACTGCAGCCACAACACTGTTTGATTCTGCAGAGCTCCATGTTGACTCAGCCCTCCATCTTTCTATAGGTCAGTAAAAAGAATACCCAGCTTGTTAGGGGCAATTAGCCAACCTACATTGTAAACCACTTAGGAAGTGCTTCACACTGATAAGTGGTATAGAAATGTAACTGCTATTGCTATTGTTATTAGATCTCTGTCTGCATCACATTAAAAATATTCTTTTATAGGGTACGTGCACACCTGAAGCCTTAATATTCTTTTCATGTTGACATTAGTAGCTAACAAATGAGTAATATACAGACAAGTAGTTTAAGGTGTTTTCTTACCAAAAAAAATCAACATAATTACTGAAAACCACTGACTCCTAGGTGATGCCTGCTAATTCCTATAAGCCCTCAATTCACTCACACCTTTTCCCCCACCTACAGAGGATACACACCAACTGAAATGGGTAGGTCAGCTCACACACCCCTTTGTATAGTCTCCATTAAAGTGAATATGGAATTTTTCTTATGCAGGAGATTTAGATTCTGCAACACGAAGCAGAAAAGCAATCTGCATCAGGAAAATCATAGCCTGTATAAATCCCAGATCTCTAAAGTACTCTGAAATTTATCTTGCTCCATTTTCTGATAAGCCAACAGACATAAAGAAAGAACAAAATCTTAGTCCAAATGTGCTGTTTTTAATTATGGCGATGTATTTCTTTAGCGATTTTTTTTAAGCTAGGACTCTTACGGTTTTGATAGAAAGCTTTATTTTTTTCAGGTCACTGCTGGATACAGAATGCCACAGACTCCATAGACCCTTCCTCCAATCCAGCAAAGCTGTTTTTATGTACTTGCCCAGAAATCAAAGATGCAATTTGGCTTAGTGCTTTAATTAACAAGCAAAGAATGGAAGAAACAAGACAAAGAAATTAGAGAAACAATTATTGGCTCATAGCTGGCATTGGGAAAGCAACCAATTTTAAATTAAATAAAAATAGAAGACGTCAAAATGAATTGCACGTGTGCAACTATTTTTTCTTTGATAATATATGGATTCTCATTCCTTCTTTAGTCTGAAGTAATTTCTTTAGACCAAGTTATTTAGGATTCTAGCTTAGAAAATATGCACTGAACTAGTCAAAAATATCTTCCTAGCTGCTCTTTTGAAACGAATGCAGTACTATTAGGAAGCAGGGGCGGGGGTTAAACACCATATTTAATAAAATTAATCTTTGAAGCTTTGGTCCAAATAAAAGAATCCTCCATTAATCACAACCATATGCATCACATGTGCCAAATAAGAGCCAAATCTCATATAGCTTTCATAGCATAAATTCCTAATTGACCTCAGTGACTTGGCCTGAAAGGAAAAAACGAAGCATGAAAATCCTGGCTCATGCCCCTCATTTCTTTTATTTGAAACTGTAGTAGAACATCATCACCTGGGAGACATGTGTCCTTTTGTTTACTAAATTTAAGAAAGTGTCCATGGCTTGCCCTGGAAGTTCAGCCCTCCTCAAAATACATAAAATTGCCACTCCCACAGTAAAGTCTCTACTCCTTCATTCCAACCTCACAACCACAAGTGTTCTGCGCAGCACTATAAACCCCAAGAAGGTCCCTCCCTTAGTTCCTAATTGGAAGTAGCAGCAAAAGGGCACTATAAAAATAATTTATGAGGCTGAATTTATAAGAGTATATTTTCCCCACAGGCAGAAATGTTGCTTTGCTCTATTCCTATTTCTCTTTGAAGAGTAACAGTGTAAAATGAAGAACAAGTCAAGGTAATGTAATCTACTGTTCAGGGGAAGAAATGTACAACCCTCTTTTTCCAGATTTGTGATGAAGTGGGAATTGTTCAAAGATTGTTCCTATACCTTACTCCTGAAAATTAAAAGAGCTCCATCTCACAAGGTTAGAGCAATCAAACCCAAAGCTTGCCCTGATTTCTTCTGTATTAAAAGCAGTAGTAGGAAGAATAAAATCTAAACAGAGCCCTTCCTACAGGTATCTAAATGAGCAAGCTCCCTCTCTTCCTTTAGAAGAGGAAGCCAACACATTTATTTGTACTGGAATGAATGAAGAGAAATATACTCAGGGCATTTCACACAGCTCTTTTCATTTGGGACCTGGGTCTCAAGTCTCTCCCCCACCCCCGTACCTTTCTGCATATTTTGATCCTCAGAAGAAACATGCCCCGTAGTCTACCAGCATGTAAGGTATGGCAAGACAGTGTCACCCAGGCTGTGAAAAGTTCTGAGTGAACAGTCCATGTGTTTGGTCCATCAGGCATCCATTAAAATTTAAATTACTGTTTTGGTACAATGTTCACTAGGGCAGCTGAAGATGACTTGCAGAGCAATACAAGATAGTTCTCTCAGACATAAGTCCTATTGAGTGCAGTGGAGCTCACTCTCAGTAAAGAGGTATAGGACTTTGGCATCTACTTTATTATTGCTGTTTCTCTTTGTTTGGGGGTTTGTTTCCATGGTACAGATTTATGATCATTGTTAACCACCTCGAAGGCCCTATTTCAGGAGGGGAAGGCCATGTACAAATATTTTTAAAACTGATTCACTGCTGCAAACTTTGCTTTCCTCTGTTTTTTGTGTTAAAGTGACTTTTGATTTTATAATGGTAGTGTATAGTTGTTTTATCATGATTCTTGTTTGTTTTACTCTCTGTAAACAACAAAGAGTTTATACAGACTGAAGTTTATTTTATTAAAAAAAATATTTACATAACTGTTTCTTTATCCAATCTCTAGGCTGTCTTATATTCAAACTTCTTTGGGTTACTTACAGGAAATAAAACAAACAAAATTATTACAGAACAAATACAAAAACAAAAATAAAGGGCAAAGATGAGAATGAGATGATGTCACCTACACAACATCCATCCATTTTCAAAATGCCTTGAGGGAAAAATAAACTGAGACAAAAATCCACTATTTATCTCACTTTTAAACCATCTTAATAATCAGAGTTCTCCAGGTCACATGCAGCACAGTGAAAACATTTAAAACAATTCCCCCTCTCAACGATTAAAAACAGTGTATAATAAATCAGTATCAGAGAAACACCAACAAATTGTGACAGCATATTAAAAGAAAGAAAAAGCAGTAAGAGAAGAGTCTGGCACTAAAACCAATATAAACAGTTTTTAAAATGTCAGAGAGAAAAGATGATGAAGTAGGTACTAGGCAAACACCTTTCTCTGGGAAGGGCATCCCACCAATAGGCTGTCACTGTAAGAAAGGCCCTCTCTCTCATAGCTTCCCGCCTCACCTCATTTATGGGGGTAAAGCAGCAAAACTAACAAGCAATAATACCTACTGCAACTGCCTTTTAAAAAATAACGCTGCAAGCTCTGGATGGAGACTACCTTTGAATACGAAACGTAAGCTGCTCTGATCGGAGCTCTCCAGAGGAAGAGTGGGACAGGCGTGCAATAAATGGGCAGCCGTTCCCAAGTTGAAAATCTGCCTGTTGTTAATCTACATACTTTTCCCAGGCTGCTTAAAATGCAAGACTGTACTTGGAGAGGCAAATTCTGCAGCCAGGAATCCTTTTTGCCTTTTTTTAACATGGCTGTCAGGTTTGCCATGTCTTCTGGGTACCTCGAGTCACATCTCGGTAAAAATAGTACCATAGAGCAAACTCAGGTAATTAAATCACTCAGCCATCCAGCCTTCCGTTTCCTTTCCCTGTAGTCTTCCTTATAGCAATGTTAAGTAATTCACCACCTCCTGACGGTTAAAGAGATCGCCACATACAGTGCACATCAGTGCTGTTCAATTAAATTTTAATTCACTTTGGAGTTATCCACAAAGAGGGGCAGTCTTAATGTTAATGGTATTAATGGTCACTGAAGGTACTTTGTACTGGTGGCTGCACAGGGTATGTAATGCAGATGGGAAGCAAGGAGAACCACATAAAGACACCTCTAATTTGGAAAGGATATTCTAGTTTGTGGAGCTGCACCTCTTCACTCTACCCTTTTTATTACAGCTGTGGGGTCTGACCCCCCCTCCATCACCCCACCTCTCCCACTGCTCTACAAGTATATCAGCAGTTTTTACACCCACCCTCATCACTGTGTTGTAAGAAAAAGATGGTGCTCAAGGTTTATTATCAATATACAGTAGGCCCTCCACATTTGATTGGGATGGGCACAGAAAGCCCGCAAAAGTTAAAAAACTGCAGGTAACTCCCCCCTAGTGAGCACTCCCCCTTCCCTGCATTCTCTGCCCATGCACGCATGCCTGCGCACCCATGCTCACAATTGCGTCAGCAGCGGATGGCAGGAGATGGCAAAGAAGAAGAAAAGATCTTTCCTACCTTTCACCCTCTCACCTGCTGCTGGAGCAATAATTCCTGCAGTGGTGAGGTAGAGATCCTGAGGGGGGAAAAAATATCTTTCCTCTCCTTCATCCTCCCACCCACCGCTGAGGTGATCGTGCCTACAGTGGCAGGCAGGAGATTGTGAGGGGGAGGAAAAAATCTTTTCTCCTCTTCATTCTCCCGCTGGCTGCCCACCAGGAAATGGGAAGGGGAGAATGGGGGGTAGAAGCAAGCGGGCACTGCAAATAATGAAACCCGCAAGAGCCAAACCTGTGAATGTGGAGGGAGAACTGCAGTCTATTGTTAAGACTGATGAAATATGCATGCGGGGGAATCACAGAGCCAGAAAGGATCCTGAGGGCCATGTATCCAACCTCCTGCCAATCCACAGCTAAAACTCCCCTAAGAGGTGAGCATGCAAGCTCTGTTTAAAAATCCCCAATGGGGGAGTCTGTTTTGCTGTCAACAGTTCTTACCATCAGGAAATACTTCCCGACATTTAATCAAGTGCTCTTTTGATTAAAATTCTTCATAATCATATAGTGCCTTTGTAGCATAAGAAGTGCTTTCTCCTGATCCAGTCCCATGTATTCTGAAAACAGAAAGCCACAAGGGGACAGAGTACAGTGTCATGGCCAGTCCTCATATCAGCACAGTCCACTTCTGATGTCAAAATGCAGTGATGGCAGTGGTGGGAGAAGCAACTGCATGGCTACACCCTTTCCATCTCATTCCTGTTTTCACACTTTATCTGAGGGATGTAGAAGTGGACCACAGGGAAAGAGATCCCACATACAAACTAATATCATGAACAGTTTGGGTCTGATGGGGCAGGAGTAAAATGTCTTACGCCAATAAGACTCTGGTCAACTTTCTGAGTATTCATCTCTGGGACTCCTGCCTCTGACATTATGATACACAAGAAAAAGGAAACTGCCATGGTCTGCATTTTTGAAACCCAAAGCAAACATAGATCTTCCCATCATCCATTCGTGTCATTGCTAACATCCAAATGAGTGACAATGGGTTATTTTTGGCTCTTTTAAAAGACCTTGAAAAAGAGGGAGGGGGAGACTCTCTAAGAAGCTGGGGTCAGACATGTTTCAAGTAGAGGATTAGCACCTCACGCACCTGTCAACAGACAGGGGCATTAAGCTTAATGAGATAGCAGCATGTGCAGTCAAGAAGTATGGTATCCTAAGAATAGTCCAGGAAGGTTATAAACACACAATCCTATAAAATCATCTGTGAAAAAAAATATAGGAAACATAAGCTTCCAAGTAAAAGACCAGTTGACAAATCCTCCCAAAGGTTGTGGGCAAAGAGAGATAGGGTGCCAAGGATGATAACAGAAGTAAACACTCCAGCATTGCAACTTCAGAATCAAATTGGTATGATGTACGTATAACTCTAAAAAATATCAGCCATCTATTGTATCGGTACAATAAGGAGCATAATGGCAGAAGAGCACGTTATTTAAAATGGGAGAAAAAATGCAGCTGGAGAAACCTGCTTTCAATATCCTTCTACTTCGGATGTCTGATTCAAGATTCAAGTTTTGAGAACGGAGGCCAATGACTGGAATCCTACTCTGCATATTTAATATAATAATGTTATTCAAGGTGTATGTGTGTGTCTTTTTCATATCTGTTAGAAAAGGATGAAGAATGCAATTTTATTCTCTCTTGCTGTTGTCATCCCTCTTCTTTCTTTTTCTTTTTGGCTTCCCTACAAATAAATATACACTTCTCTCCTCCATCTCATAAATATAAGTCACTAGTTGAAGAATGAAGGCCACAGTTTCCCTAAAATGGATTTATCATGCAAATTTATCACATGAGCCACACAAACATAAGCTTTATCACATGAGCCATGCAAATACAATCCCTTGCTCTGCTTTTGCCATCTCAGCACACTGACTGAATCAACTGAAGATTCCACATGACTAGACTACTGTGCAAAAAGTGGCTAAAGTCACATAAACAATATGCTTAAAACTACCCTAATCTTCTATTTAGCCCAGGACCAATTGCCACTTCCTGTAGAGAGAGGGAAGACATTATGTGCTATGTGGATGGCTGTCAGCAGAATAAAAATTCATACAAACCACGGTGGTAAAAATGCTGCTGCCCTCTGACTGAGTCCTCACACCACAAGCAGTAATGCTTACAAATAGAAATTGTGCATATCAGGAAAATGGTATGGATTCTCTCCACACCAGTGCCCTCAGTCCAGACAGAGTTGTGGTATTGGGAGATGAAGCAGCCACATCAGACATTTTACCGACATTACCACTGCAATGTGGAAACCAATGACACAGATGTGGCAACCATACCACAAAAGTTCATATATATCATCCCTGCTGAACACTGGTCACATATTTCTCTGGTATTTAAGTTTTCACTTACAGGACACTCAGTAATATTCTGAGTCCACAGGCTCATATTGGAGCTGTCCTCGATGGTTGTGCATCTCTTCTGCTTCTTATCCCAGCCACAATACGGGTCCCTTGCTCCCAGGCACTCACTGTGTGTGTGGAAAGAGGAAAAGAAAAAGGAAAAGAAAAGATTAGTGCTCTTTCACAGATGGGAAGCTCTAAAACAAGTTATTCAAGTACAGTGCTTCTGTGCGACAGCCGCCAATTATGCCAAGCAACAGCAGTAGAAACAAATTTCTTTTAAAATTGAGTTTCACTGAAGAAAGGTTTCAAAATGGCCAGAATAACTGAGTGAGGACAGCTTCCCTCCAAAAACAAAATAAAGGAAAGGAAAGAAAAGCAAAACTCATTCACTCTTTTTCAAGGCCCAGGGACTGACAAAGAATTGCTTTGAAGAACACGTGTCTTAGTGAACAATGGTGCCTGAATCCATTTGCCTGCAAAATTCCTTCTGTGAGAATGTTTTCAGAAACAACTCACAGAAGATAGACAAGCTAAAAAAGCAAATGGACAAGTCTTAAAAGGTTATTAGCTTTGGCTTTTATTGGTTCAAAAATGACAGCATTTATAATATAAGCTTCTACAACCAGTCTGAAAGAGTCACAAAGCAAGCGGTATTCAGAAGCTTTTTTTTTGGGGGGGGGGGGGGACTCAACAGTGGATATTGTTTCTGTATTTATTGTTTGTGAATATACTTCTACTCTGTAATTTCTTAAACAAAAAAAAACTGCTTAAAACTTTCAACACAGAGAAAATGTCATGGATCAAACTGGAACTTATTTGGGCAAGAAATGCCAATTACATTTTTATCCTAGAATACATGAATTCTGACTTTACTAAATGACATGTTGAAAATTTTTAACTCAACGTGCATGCTGCTGTTAATATGGCTTTCCATTTGACATAAGTGCAGGGAATTCGGAGACCATACTTGGTGATCTTATTTGATAGCGATCTACACTCAGTGGCATAGCTTGGCACGAGCAGAGTAGAGGTGGGGGCAGAGCTGCAGGTCTACAGCATGCATGGGTGGGGCTATGGCACATGGGGGAGGGGCAACAGCATGCGGGGGGCAGGCAAGGAGTGGCAGCACCCCTCAAAAATGCCACCCAGGGCACACTACCCCCTTGTCCCCCATCCCTACACCACTGTCTACACTTCCCTTAAGTCTTTTTTTTTTAATGTTTCTCTTTACAAAACCAAACATGACCCTACAAAAGTAGAAATGATAAAAACTGGAGGACAGCCAATAAAATCCCCAAGAGAAAAAAGAAGGGACATGTCTCAAAATACTTCAAAGACGGTTTTTATTAGCTGAAAAGCCCAACATGTATTGGCCGATGGATCTTCTTAAGGCCTCCTGCAGTGCACTATATAAAACTACAGCAAGAGAATACGTAAACATGTGACCTCATATTACAGAAAATCATTATTATCATTATACATTGCTTGTAGCTTGCATATATCTACCTAAAATCAGAACTGCAAAAGTCTGATACATTCACATGCAGCGCAGATGCATCTATCTAGCCTTGAACATTATCTATGTTTTTTCTACCATCTGCTCATAAGATTTTTTTAAATCTTCAAGATATGATTAATATATCTTCATTCTGCCAATAAATGGATTTAAAGATCGTGGCTTGGAAATTTCTGTAGTTTCAATTCTAATTAGGTATGTATAGGCAATAGGTAATGGGTAAATATAATAATGATTTTATGTAATGTGATGTTATGCATTTGAGCTTTTATATAGCCCCCTGAAAAAGACCTTAAGGCTAAAATGTGTCCACCTCTGCAGCTAATAAATCTTTTAAGCATCTTGAGATGTGTCTCCTTTTTCTCATGTGCATACAATAACAGAAACTGGGCTACACATTAAAACGAACAGGTGAAAACCAACTGGGCCTTTCTGTCTGGAACTTCAAAAGTTCCCTGCCACTAGACAAAGAAAGAAGTGACTAAAGTGATATACCTATGAAAAGTGGAACCTGAGAGGTCTGCCCTTTTCCTTTGGTTATCTATCTCTAGTCTCTTTGCAACAGCTACGAAAGTCCTGTGAACAACAATAAGCAAGAGAATATGGTCCTTCCCAATGGCAAAATATGACTTCAATCTAAAGTTTGGAGAAGAAGCTTTTTTTGGACTACAAATCCCAGAATAGCCCAGTCATGTTGGCTGGCGAATCCTGGAAGCTGCAGTCTCCCAAAAGTAACTTTTCCAAGTTCTGTTCCAACCTTATTCAGCTTTTCTTTGCTGACTTTCAAAGGATTTTTGAAGTCCTGAGCAGGCCAAATTCTTCTTCCCACAGGTATAAGACATAGCCCAGATGACAGACAAATGCAGACAGATATCTGAAAGAATCTTAACTACATTTCCTTGGCGGATCCTTTATAATCATGCAATCAGTTGCTTCAGTCCCAGGCAAAGCTTCAGAAAGATGTCAGAAGTCAATTAAGCTGATAGTGCCCAACCAAATGGGGTGGGGTTTGGAGGAGAATGACTGAAATCTAGTTGAGGCAAAACAGGAGAAATGAGATTTATTCTAACCCAAGCCACCAGTATAAGTGAAACATTCCTGCTCAGCCACCAAGTCAAACGAAGTAAGATGTGAAGGGTTCACATCCAGACATTTTTGCAATACCATTAAATAGTAATCAGCTATAAATGAAAAAACATTTCTCTAACATAGGTCAACATACTAGGACCAACTGAAGTGCCAACTTGTATTGGATTTCAGAAGCAGTTTGTCCCCCAAATAAATATTCAACTTCTTTCTGCTGCCAGGTATACAAGTACGTTATATTACTATGTACCGGTTTCTGGTTTGCTCTTCCTTTGCAAGAGTTCACCTCCCTTGTGATTTAGAATTAGGTACACAATGCCACAGTTTCTTGACTATTCCAAAAATAATATTTTTGGGGCAAGCTGCAATGATGTTTTATCATTCCCTCCCACCCATCAGAGAGGTTTTAAAATAAAATGAAAACACAAAGGAAAAGGTAAAGAGAAGTGGTCATTCTGTCGCCACTCAATCTTGCCAAGAGCTAAGAAATTATTCAGGAACATCCTTTAGATTACTTAGCACAAGGACACTGTAGGGGATTTGTGTACTGTTATTCTGGCTGAAGAGCAATACCGTACACCATGCCAAGTCCATATTGCTCTAATCTAGCAAGTGGAGTGGCCCTTCACTTTTAGAGGATGTAAAATGACAGCAGCTCTTCAGAGCAGAAAAGAAGGGAAATAGGGTTGCACGGAGTCACTGAGCAGACAGATGGAGGAACAGAGAAGAAAGCACAGCTGTATCGCCCTGAAGCCTGAGGTAATTTGAATATTCCAGGATGGAATTGCATGGTTCCTGGAGATGAGAAGAAAATACCAGTGAAGGAGAAAGAAATAGGTCCCATTTACTATTTGACTTTCTGGATTTTAAAATCAGATTCATTTTGAATGCTTCCCAGTTTAACAACCTTTTTCTTGAGACAATAGCAGACTGAGAATGGAATGCCAGACACTCACTCACTGAAGTAGCTTCATAAAACCCCTTTTGTTTTGAATTGTTTGGTTCTTTGCTTAATGCACACTTTATTTTCAAAAGCAATTTCTAGATCATTCAATGATAACTGTAAGATATGAAAAGGGCCACTATCACATTTGAACATGAAGAAACCCCAAAACAAAATCAGATGATTGCCAAACACAAACTTTCACGGTTCCCCTTTCTTTAAGGAAATTTAACAGCAAAGAAGGAATGACAATAGCCTTTTATAAGATCAGTATCCATGGATTTATGAATAAAAACAGGTTGAGTGTAGAGGAGCTGATTAGTCTTCTTGGCAAAGTGGTGAGGTACAAATGTAGAACAAGCAGAAAGTGGTAATCAACAATTTCATAGACAGTGAATTTGTGGGTTAGCCACCATCAAGCAAACATAAATCCCACCACACCAAAAAAGAAAAAAAAAGATCAAGAGAAAAGATGAGGGAAGGAAATGGAAATTGCCTGAAAAATCAGGGTATTGGATGGTGGGATTTGCTCTGGAACAGGGTTTTGAAAACAGTGGCCAAAGTGGGACATGGTAGACAATAATCTCTTCTTCTTACATCAACTCCTCGTGCCCCCCAAAAATCTGCTCAAGAGGGCTGGAAAACCATTTAGAACCAATTTTCAGGGAGCTGCAAAGGAGAGATAAAACATGGCCAACTGGATTTAGGCCATGAGTTTCAGTTAACTAACTATGCAAATGACACCTTGATTTGTTTTCAGATGATGAACACAAATACCAGAGCAATCATCATCTCAGATAAGGCATTCCCCATCTTGCTCTCACACAGGAAGGAGGCTTTTTCTAAGACAGTGCTTACCATCTGCAGTATTTACGAATACTTAATTTTAAAAAGAATAAAATGTAAATCTGTTGAACAAGTAATTGCAGGCACCTCTTCAGACAATTACGTTATAAAAAATGATTTGACTATGCCACTGAACTTATTGCCTAACTAAAATATACTGAAGTAACTACATCTAAATGCTCATGCTATCCAGAATTTGATCATTCAAACTCCACATTCAAAGCACAGGCCAACATATCAATCCATGACTCTTGGGGCATCTCAATAACTTGGCAACAACAACATCTGTACAAGCCGTATGCTAATTATTTTAATTTTGAGCTCATAAAATATTCTGTTTATGTTTCAGCTTTCCAACTCAATGATATATTTCCTTTCCAAAGTAGCCCTAGATGCTGATCAGATTACACACTCCTTAAGTAAAATTCTTCAAGAGCACAGGCATGCTGGAGTGATTATGAGTATTCTTTTGTTACATTAATGTCATTGTAGAGACTCATTTATTTTCCAATAAAACCCAAGCTGCATGCATTAAAAAAAAAAAGAAAACAATATCCATTTGGTCCATGCTGCATCAATTCCAGCATTCCACAGACTGTGATATTTCCTGCTCAGGTGCAGCAGCCATTTTGCTGACAGTTCTGCAACATGCATGATATATGCGGCTCTTGGAAGTAAGGAATGAACTACAGAATCTCAGCAATGTACCTAACAAAATATAAGCTTATTGGCTGTGCACTTCTGTCACCAGCCATTACAACTCCCTGAGCTTTACAGAGTGGACATTTAATACTGGCTACATCAAATAGCAAACCATTCTCCCCAACACAATGCAAAAAAGAGAGTTCCAAGACATGACTTCATTCTAACTGCTAACACCAAATTAGATGGATTTTTTAAAAAGTGAATAACAACTGCAAGGAGGCCAAGCAGCAGAAGGACTGCAGTTAATGGGGAAAGAAAGTTTAACCCTTTCCCTCCATCATGGGCCTGAAGAAAATATCACACACCTTTGAAGAAAATATTTGCATTGGTAGGGAAACCTCAACTGACATCTTCCACCATGTTGCAAACAACAGCTTCCAATGAACAATTTTGATAGGGATCATGAGGATGGGCAGGGTTAAGAGTTAAACTCCTCCTCTCCACCTTCTGCAATCTCAGTGCTGCTAAGAACTTTTGCTGCTAGTTACATCTTTTTTTTAAAAAAAAAACAACTCTATAAATTAATTGTATACACAGAATGTGCCACGGAGATTGCATTTTGGGTATCTTGTCTGGATACCTGTACAATGCCTGGGACTGCTTTTTCGGAAACCTCAACTGGCTCAACATGGTATAGCCAGACTTTAGCTCTACTTAGAGAAGCGTTTGTTTTTTTCAAAGATCAATGGGGCTTAAGTGAATTCTGACAAATTAGCCCCTTTCATTCCCATAGGTCTGCTCTATGTAAACTGACACTAGTTTTAGCCCCAGAGAGCAGAAAACAACTTTTTCCCAACAGCATCGTTTCCAACAACATGCTGGTAATGACTCAGGCCCCTTCCGCAACTGACCTGTGTCCGGTGTGGTCACGGGGGATCACGCGAGCAGCCTCTTCCGCGAGGCTCTTGCATCCCTGCTGCTTCTGCTCCGGAGGAGCTGCTGGCCAGCAAGCAGCGTGAGAGCACCGCCTCTTCCTTCCTTCCGCAGCTGGGTATTTTCCCAGGCTGTGCTGGGGGAGGAAGTGCGAGAGCCGCAGCTCTGGAGCTCCGCATGGATGGTAAGTGCGCATGGGACCCCAGAGTGGCGCGCAATTGCGCACCATTTTCGGCTAAAAGCCAAAAATGATATAGTGGGCGATCGGGGCCTGCCAGCCCTGGCAGCATCACGCGATTGCAAGGACGTTGTCTGAAATGCTCCTCGCAATGGCACAACACTCCAGAGGACCTTTCACACGAGAAATGTCATGTGAAAAGGGCCTCAGAGAGCCCTGCATGACTCAGGACCAGGTTATCTGAAAGACTATGTTCTGCCATACAAGCCTGCTTGGGCTTTAAGACCCATGGGAGATGCCTTTCTTTCTATCTCATCAGCATTTGAAATGAATGTGGCAGGAATTGAGAGAGGATTTTCTCCTGGAGGCTCTCAGGTTCTGGAACCCTTTCCTAAAGGAGGCCCAGTTAGTCCTGCTTCTCATCACTTTACACCAGCAGGCCATTTCTTTCTTTCTTTCTTTCTTTCTTTCTTTCTTTCTTTCTTTCTTTCTTTCTTTCTTTCTTTCTTTTAATTTAAATAGGATTTTGGCCCATCAGTTGGCTTACATGTCCTACTTTGAGTTTTTCTTTTATTTCTGTGTTTCTTGTATTATTTTTATCTTATTGCTTTTTTGTACATTTTAGTGTAAGAGACAGCACTAATATCTTATATATTATATTATATTTGAATTACTGCTGTTAGCTACTTAAAGTGGGAAAGTAAATAAGAAAATGAGAAAAAGAGAGAGAGAAAGAGAGAGAGAGAGAGAGAGAGAGAGAGAGAGAGAGAGATACAGCAGAATCTGTGTTTTAGGATATCCTTATGTGAAAAGTTTTCTGATATCACAGCCTGACTCTTTTAAGAAACTATTTAGGTTGAAGGAATATGTTAATCATTAGAAATAAAATACTCTCTAACTCCAAGACAAGTTTATCAAGGGAGCTTTGTCCAGGGAAGTCACATATGCAGACTGGAATCAGCTGGAGATTTTCAGATATAAATCCAATCTTAAGGTATATATTTTCAACCAGATGATCCACTGGAGACATTTTCAGTATTCATTACTCATTCAATGAAATTCTCTTTTGATGGGCGTAGATGGTCCCTGTTGTACTTTCCCACTCTATGAATCCAGGAAATTCAGTACATATTCCAAAGACAAACAAGTAGTCAACCAAATGTTCTCTTTTCAGGGTGGGGAACCTTTGGCTCTCCAGATGCTTTGGCCTACAACTCTCACACGTTTTTACCCCGGCCATGACAACAGAAGCTGATGGGATTTGTAAGGTGAAGCATGGGGGGGGGGGGGCAAAGGATTCCTATCCTATGATCTTCAATTATCATAGTGGAATGGCAGACCCAGACTAAAACTTTCTGGAGTAACGTCTGAGATAATGCTGTACCCACAGCACGCATCCTCATACCTTAGGCTACTGGCTGTGTTATATTCTTTGGGGATTCAAGAAAATGCCTCTCTGAACACATCTAACAGATGGGATTTATTCTGACAGAGTATTAGCATCAATAAATACTCATTTCTAAGTACACTGCTTTGCAATAAATATCTTATCTTATGCCTAATAGAATACATCCAAAACAGTCTGTTCATAAACAATTCAATTCATCTCTCTAATGCAAGAGTCAATTGCCTCTCACTCCTTATTCTTAGCCACCAAAAACATTTGCATGAAAATAGCACCTTGGCTCCTTAGGAGCTTCCCTGCCATCTGCCTCTGTGATTCCATTCTCACTGATTACGTTAATTTTTGAAGTCAAGAGTGTAGATGGAAGCAGAAGGTACACGTTGAGATTAAGACAGGGAAAAAGCACACAGGGCATAAGTGACAACTCGGTGAAGTTACTGGAGCAGAAAAAATGATTAAGCTTAGGGCTATGCACAATTTCCAAAGGTGTATCCAGACAGCTCTCATTTTTAGAAACTGAAAATAATGTTTAGCTCTCTTCAGAAATTACATGTGTAAACATGTCTACACAAGCTACAGTTATATATGTGAAGGCTCCTCACCTACAGTCATTTTTGCTGGTACTATACGTGCACGCACCAGCAGTCAGGACCCCACCTGCTGCTCATGTGTTTACTGAAGACAGAATTTGGAAAAGTTACTTGACCCTGACAGCTGGAAGATTTTGAAAGTTGTTTTCTAAAAACCTAACTTTGCCAGGCTCTGTTTCAACATATAGGTAGAAATTCAGAAGAGGGTCCTGAACTCCCCAGCCTGAAATACAAGATACATCAAACCATGCTGCCACATCCTGGTTTTGCAATGATATAGCACACTCACTACAGAAGAACTATTCTTAGATCTGAGATCTTCTTAGTCAATGTTCCATATCCACCAGTGAATTGTTCTGTTGTTGACAGTAGAATCTGCTTTTCTTTGACAGTGTTCCCAAGGTCTTAAACCATGCTCAGGGAATACCATGGTTACAGAGAAAAAGATTGGAAAATATGCTCGGTTATGGTGAAGCTTATCAGAAAGCATTATACAGCTTGGTTTTAAGTACCAAAGATCATATTGTGTGGATCATGCTTTTTTTCCCCTTAAACCAAAAAGATATATTTAATGCTACACTTTTAATTTGAAGGGAAAACAGCAGGATCAGAAGCCCAATCTGAACCCTCTCCATCCCTGTTTCCTTGATCCTGTGGCCAAACTTTTCAAAATATTCATGCTCTCTCTTCCTTGCATTCTTCTTTAATCTCCAAGTCCTGTCCCCTTGCTACCAAGCCTTAAACCTTTGAAAATCAAAAAGATGCATTTATGGTATGCATATAAACATGAAAAATTTGCATGATTTTACTAAGTGCAGAATTTAGGTCGTCTCCATGCAGGCTTGGGTTTTTCAGCTCAGCACCCTACAGACAGGTTTACAGCATTCACCTATGTTCTTACAAGATAAGAAAAACCGTTTGTAGATTCAGGCTTATAGAATTAATTCACAAAACAATATGGTTATTATTGAAGAAACTACCAACAGAGAACGGCCAGATCCCTGCCCAGTAGCTGCACGTGTGAGATTGTGCTTAGTGGGCTGGTAACACTTGACAAGATCAGCTTATTGACCCATTAATATCAGCCAACAACAACAACAAGATATGAGCTAAACATATAACCATATTAGCTTCCAGCAAACCAAATCCTAATTACTGACAGCCTCCACATCAAACATGCAGGACAGAGAGCTTTTGTCATGCCTCAAACTAGACAGTGCAAAAAGAGCAAAAGATGAATCCAAGAATGTTCAAGGAGTGTGAAAATAAAGATTTCAAAAATCCAAATCCTACTATTTCAATTTTAATAAACAAAGCAACTCTCTCAAAGACAAAATAAAAGAAAGCAAAGAAAACAAAATATAAATTGCAGACAAACTGGTGATCTGTGAAAATCCATTATCGTCCTCACAAAAAAGACAAGTGGAGAAGAACTGAGCTACTTTACCCAGATACCAACCAACTAGAAACAAGCTCATTTTCCTGCTACGGACTCCACACATTCATGGCAATCCAGCACTAATATTCACTTCTGTTTAATGACAACAGAATCTATCCAAATAAAGGGACTGGCAATACAATCGATTCTCACATTCCATGCAGAGTTATAAGGACATTAGCACCTTATGCTGTAATCAGTGGAATTTACTGCTGAACAGACACAGAGTCTATCTGACCTCCACATGACTGGAATCATTTGAGGAGCACAGTGTGGCTAAATTCATTATCTCTGCGGGACCCATGACATCCTTGTCTCCCCTCATTCCAGACCTCTACACTTTGGAAGGTAATTTCTACGGTGGAGAGTTTTCCCTACTTGTGCAGTGTTCCCGTATGACTAAAGCCCATGCGTAACTGTAAACTGTGTGCAGAGCCCACTAAAGTAGAAAAGACTCCCTGCTGCAACTGTTATCTTTCCAACGCATGGTGAGCTGCGGAGAGAGGCAACGAGGACATAATAGAGTGAGCAGGGCTAACAAGTTCATCTCATCTCTCTCCTTCTCTAATTGTACGCTGAGGGACTTTTGAATAGGGCTCTTTTGTCAGGCATCCCTCAAGTTCCTGTGCAAGCAGAAAGCAAGAGAACTACTTGACTTCTTATGGAGAACCAGTATGCAATGCCACAAATACCGGGCAACCTTGGATTCATCAGAGTAGCAGCATCCTATCTGGTGCTCATAAATGGCACTTACTAGAGAGTAATTACTTCATTGCACCATCTTGGACACAAGTTATTTGCTGTTCTATGGACTTGCCCGATCACCTATAACCACTGAAAAAAGATTGTCAGGAAAATTAAAAAAAAAAAAGCTGAACAAAAATCCAAGCTCAGTTGAATGAGCTTTTCTTTTTAAGTTTTGGAGAAGTTTAAAATCCCATGAAAGCCCATAAAATCATAGATCACTTGGCTATAGGAAATAAGAAACAGCTGTTTGCCATTTCACATAAGGTAAGAATTAGGGATGCATTTGATAAAATATACAGCATGTATAGAAATAAACAAACACAAATTGCTGGAAAGGCAACTTGCTAAGCAAGAAGCAAGTCAAAAATTAGAACCGGCTGGAATAAAATCAAATGGGATTTCATACTGATGGCATCATTATTAATTTGGGGAAGTAAGAATTCTTAGAATGTATTACATGATTTGCATACAATTTTTGCATGTGTGAGAAACATGAAACCTTATTTCCTGGATAAACTGTATTTATCACCATGTGAAAGCAAAGCTAGTTTTGAGCAGTTCTTTAAGAAAACTTACTACAGCAGTAGGAAATAAGATCTTGAATTGAAGATTGTCCCATGATAGATCCCTTCACCAGGCTGGCCCCACAGTTCCAACTCTTCGGCTCCCTGTCACTCACCTTTCTCACTTTCCCCCTGTTAATAATCCTTCCCTGGATTGGATGCTTGGGCCCCAAGGTGATCCCTATATGGACCAGTGATTGTGTTGTTCTGAGGGTTCATGGTGATAAGCATGATCGGACTCTCTGTCAAAACTTAAGAGGAACAGCCAGATGCAGTTGTAAATAAAAAAGGAGTAAACAAGTAGAAGTTTATTAAGACACATATTAACCCCTATTTAATCATTCACAGCTCCCCAAAATTCTATTCAGTTCTTCACCCTGGCTGATTGTTCTACCTCTATTGAAGATTTCCCCTATCTCTATTCCATCTTCTTCCCATCTCTCTGCAATCCTTTCCCTTTCTCTAGGCTGTCTTTCCTCTCTCTTGTTTTCTGTCAGAGAAAAGCCTCAGTTTTGTATTCTTTTTCCCCTCGTAGGTTCCCCTTCACAGCATTCCCTGAGTTGTGACTGGTTGGCACCAACCAGGCTTGTCCATCTTCTCTCTTCATAGTCCCACCTCACGTCTTTCAAAAAAATGATTTCTTTCCTTTCCTCTTGAGAAAAACATGAGAAAAGACAGGTGAGATGATTGCAGGTTTGGCCAAAGACATAGCAGGAACAGTCACATTCCTTAAAAACTCTTGAAGCCATTGGACAGAAGCATTGTTTACATAAATGGACTTCTCCATAGCTATTGGCTCGGCTGACCTGATGTTTCAAAAAATACTAATTATTTATAATGGTTTTTTTTTTAAATCATCACACAATGTCTACAGAGAAAGAGCACCACGTGCTGTTAAATAGGAGGAGGTTCAACAGAGATGGGAAGAGGCAGAAATACTGGAGTTTTGGCAAGCTGTTAGACTCTATGTAAAAATTACGTGTGTAATTAGAATTGCACGTAAATAATCTGTTTGAAATATGCATATAATACAATTATTATGCATAGATACTCCATTTCAATAAAAAAAGTGGAGTACAAGAGTGAAGGCACCAGATCCCATCAGCTCTTGTAAGTTAAGCAGGGTCAGCCTTGGTTAGCATTTGGATGGAAGGCCAACGAATACCAGATCCTGTGGGCTATATTTCAGAGGAAGGACCTGGAAAAACCACCTCTGAATACTCCTTGCCTAAGAAAACCCTGTGAAATTCATGGAGTCACAATGAGTCAACAGGAAACTTGAGAGTGCATGTGCATGCATGCATGTGTACACACACACACACACACACACACACACAAGTGAAGGGAAATGGATACAAAAGGGTATACAAAAAACACCCCTGCAAATGTATACAAATCTTCACAGTTTCCAATGCTTTTTCTTAAAATTCTTGCCCAGAATCACAAAAAGTCTGGAGTCAGCTCTTTATTTATGCACAGTTAATAACACACAACTAATTTGGTCTTTTCTGTTTTCCACGTATTAACTTTCCCAATCCATTTAGGATTACAGAACATAAAACCCAAGATTTATTCTGCATCTGTGTATGACTTATATGAATGTACTTACTGTTCCTTTTGCCTCACCCACAGTATGCACACAGTGGATTTTGACCCTGACACACAATCTCAACAGCCTTCCAGGCCACAGGGCATGTGACAGAAAAAGTAAATATACACAGAAATTTTGTTGATAATTTTACATAATTTCTATGCCCACCCCAGTAAACTGGACTTGTGTTTAACTGGTTCTCCTCTGCTTCTACTGGCCTCCCATCTTCTGCATCTTTGCAATTGATGGCAGCTTCTCAAACTGTGGCCTCAAACAATATACACAGCAAATTATTCCATTCCTTATCCTTTGACACACCTTTCCATCATTTCTCAGCAACAATGAGTTCTTTATGGAGTAATTTGTTTTTTTTAAAGAAACACAATAAAATAAACACTATTTTTCCTTATATATGAAGATGAATGTGACCCTGAGGAAATTCTGATTAAATCTGGATTTACGTCTACATCAATAAAGAGAGAGTTATTAAAAATATATGAATAACCACTGCTTCATAAACACTATTAAAAAAAAACTCCTGCTGCCTTGCCAAGCAAAACAGACCTCTAATAAAAACAGTAGTACAGCAGGCCTCTGACAACCAGCTATAAGGGCAGTCATCCAAATGGAAACTCAAATGCCACAGAAACATTAATAAAAGAGAGGAAATATTTTTTTCCTGACTAGAGCCTCTGTCAGTTTGATGTTGAAGCACCACCTCATTTCTAACCATAACACATCTATACCTTCATGTAACTAACTAGTCACATGAGTAAGCATCCTAGAACATGGAACAAAGACTTAACTATGTTAACCTATGTCTCCTTCAAATGTGGTACCTCAGCGATTGTTTAGCTTGGAACTGGTAGGAGAAATGGAAGTGAAACAATCACACATTAACCATGCTTTCAGCTTTCATGTCCAGTTGTTCTATCTTTCTTAGTACAGTCTACAAGAGAGCCTTGATCAGGCTGATAGTAAACAAAGCATTGTCTAAGTTAGAACTTTTGCTAATGCATATGAGAGCACACTATTCGCCCATGCTGAAAGGGATGGAACTGCAGCTGCCAGCACAGGAGGCAACCAGTATATGCTGCCTGCTTTTGTCCTCTGCCAAGAGGACAAACAGGACCCTTTCATTCTCCATAGTTATAGCACTGTGGTTCCAGTTTAATTCCTACAAGTTCATTCCATGGAATCCTGGGATTTTTCTACTTTAGGAAAGGGGGTATTTAGAATTCTCTGCCAGGCAGCTGTAGTGCTTCAGCAGATCACAAACCCCAGGATATCACAGAGTGTTGCACCACAGTTAGAGTGGAACCATAGTGCTATAACTGTGTTAGAGTGAAAGGACCCACTACCCAGAAGGAACCAACCCTTTAGAGAAGTACCATCAGTAGGAAGCAGTACTTCTGAATTTCTTCTTTTGGAAGGTTGTTTTACATTTTTGCTGTTGTTGAATGTGTAGGTAATTTAAAACGTTTTGCAAGGAAAATGATAGGCACCATCTCTTCCTAAGAAGGTGCAGAAATCTCAAAGTACAAGGATTTCATTTCAGCATTTAGGGGCTTCTATCTGAGCACAGTGGTAAATCTGTGCTGGGCTTAGTCCGAACTTTAGTGAAGACTAATGTATTTATCTGGGGTTGCCTGGAATTTTATTTTCTTCTTAAGAACTCACCCAACTGTCTTCTCCAGTACCTGTAACTTTTCCCCATATTTCCCAATGCAATTTGTATTCAGAGTTATTTACACACACAGTTTGGGTTCCTGAGATAATAACACTGTCCTCCTTCTTGCTGCTAGGCCTTATCTCCATAGTAACCGGCCTATTCCAGTACCTGAAACTTATCCTCATATTCCCCAATCCAATTTGTATTCAGAGTTGTTTACATACAGAATTTGGGTTCCTGAGGGAATGCACTGTCCTCCTCCTTGCCTGCTAGGCCTCGTCTCCATAGCAATCAGCCTGAGACCCAGGAGCTCTCAGTTGAGAATTCTAAAGGCCTCTCCCTAAACTGCCAACCCCAGTACTCCATAGAACCTTCACAGCCAGCCAATCATATGAGGTCTTCTCACCTCACACAGCCAATCATATGAGGTCTTCACCTGCCTGACGCAGACAAACAGACAAACTCACTCACAAACTTTGTCTTTTATATAGTAGATATACAAGGGGTGGGACCATATCTACAACACGTTCAGCACCTTGGATAGCCCTTCAACGCTTGAAAAAAAGGACACAGTGGATTCACTGCACTTTTTCTCATTAACAATAAAACAACAGAGTCTTCTTCTTCTTCTTCTGCCATAAATTTAGAAGAAATGCAATCAAGTTCTCCTTTTTTGGAGAAAGAATGACATATGACATACTTCCTCCTCCACCTGATACATCTGATTCGTTTATAACCACATCTGAGCAAGTAACAGTGAAGCTTTTCCTTGTCTATGGCCAGAGACCATACAACACAAATGGGTTTCAGCTTTAACCTTGGATTATTCCTTAGGAGACAGTTCTTTATAATATTATTTATTACTGTAGGAGATGGCAATATTAGAGATTCTTACTTTTCTCTTAAAGTTACAAAAGGAATGAGAAAAAATGATTCATGCAAACACTGTGAGACATATAAAATTTAATCTTATATGGAGCGGGGGAGAATTTAGGGCCACATTATGCAGAATAAATGAGAATTTGTCATTGAAGGACACTGAAGAAAGAACTACAACAAATCACGGTTCCCTAATGAGTGTGTATATGTGTGAATTTGCAAACATATTTTTTTCAGTCACACTTGACATTTTTAGATATGCCCTTAAAACATCTTTACTGGCAACCTTAACAAGAGTTTTAAATAACTTTTTAAGAGAAGGAATGAAGAACTTTTTAAAGCTCAAGAGCAGGGTTCTCACCTGTAACATTCCAGGACTCACATGTCAGCAATGGGCAGAATCAAAGCTCAAGGCAGGTGCAGCCAAAGCCAATAGGGGCTCTTCATTCTCCTTACAACCCAATAGCTTAGCCATGGCTTACCTAATCCAGTGCGTGGCTTGCACTTTGAGCACCACCACCTTGCCCAAAGGAAAAGACTGAAGAACTGCTGAGCACAACTGGTTAGCAAAATTGAAACCAAATGAGTGTTGACCAAGAGGAGTCAATCTGCTTTCAAAAATATATGGAGACAACTGTATCCAGAGGGAAGTGGCTCAGTGCTTCAGAAGAAAGTGTGTGGCACCAGAGGAAGTATGTGGCTTTGCAGGCGAGTTCCAGACCAGGGGCCACCAACTCCTTCTCTGCCCTACAGACTATCTGCCTCAGTCACATACAGTATAAGATATGATACACATATTCTTTCTAAGACAGCCTCAGAGGACTGGCAAAGAAATTTGGCAAGTGAGGAAATGTAGATATTTCTGGTTTATCTTTAATGCCATGTAAGGCTCACTCATCAAAATGGGAGAGTAGTTCACTTCCAGACCCTGAATTCTCCTGGCGAAAACCACAACATAAGGCAATTATAGATGGGTAGATACCTACACTGCCTAGAGACAGGTATCCAAAAAGAACAGCATTCTTCCACGTGAATCTGTCCTTGAACTGAATATGCACCAGAGCCTCTTAGTGTACTTTGCAAGATCAGGCAGCTTGTGAAAACTTTTTGTTGGCTGGAACTGTTTTACTGGACATCTTGGAACCTCAAAATCAACAAGGAAGGAGCCAAACAAAGGCCATTTACTTGACTGTGTTTTCAACAATATCTGACGGCCTTTTGATTGTTTTAGATACTGTTTTCATTTGTTGGACTCCTGATTTTATCTCTGTGGTCCTACTGCTGTTCTGAGACCACAGTTGTAGGGGTTTTTTTATTAGTTAATTATTTTAAATGTTAATTATAACCCATTTCTATACCATCTTTCAGCTCTAAAAAGAGCCCCCAGGGCAGCTTGCAACAATAAAATATCAATACAATTAAAAACAGCATTTAAACCCAAAAGGAAACAGATAAGCAAAACCATAATGAGACCAAATGATCAATTTACTGAAATAACTGACATTATGCGCATGGTAAGCAGGCTGGAGGCCATTCACTGTATATGGTGGGACACAAAGAAACAAACAAATAACACATTAAGGGCCAAGAATTATATAGGAGGCCCTTGGATAGTGCCCCCTCCCTTTTAATTAAGCAACTACATGAGCCTTCTGACAGGAACAGAAAATGGCATGGGAAACGGGAGAAATGAGACCCGATCTGTTTTTCCATACATATGAATAAGCTATAGCACGCATATTTTTGTCATGGGAGAAAAAGCAACTGAGAAGAAAATGTTTAAAAGGAAAATGAGCAGGAGGAGGAGAAAAGGTCATACACACATTCCTTGCCACCTTTCAACTGCTCTGTTGTTGTTGTTTGTTCGCTTGCTTGTCTATTTTTCAGTTGAGAAAGTATTGAAACAACCCCTGTAATTTCTGGCTTGGGAATCAATGCAATAGAAGTAAAAATTGATACAATAAGGCACTTTTCATTACCTAGAATAATAAAAAAGAAAAATTATTCTGGAAGCAGAAAAATGGAGATAACTGCTTTAAATTGATCAATTTCTTATGGAAATGTTACCTTTCCAAGAAGACTGCCGGATATATGATCTTACCTCAATTGTTAATTTATTTATTTTTTTAGTTTGAAAGTAAATCAGATGATCCTGTTTAAGTAACTATTTTTCACAAACTGTGTTTCTTGGTTTACTGTGGAAGACTTCATATGTTAAGTTTTTATGGATCATTTATAACTTAGCATTGCTTTATGGAATATATTACACTAAATCGTCTGTGAACAAACATGAATTCTGTGTGACAGAATATCACCAGATAAAGTTAAAATACAAGAAACCCCATAGGCTTGTTAACTACATTTTGTAAAAAGTTATGCATTCACCATAGAAATGTTGTCTGATTGGAGGCCAAATCCTGTACTCTGCTACATCTGTACTCTGCTACATATGCATTCACCATAGAAATGTTGTCTGACTGGAGGCCAAATCCTGTACTCTGCTACATCTGTTGTAATAATGGATCATAATTCCTTAATGTGCTAAGAATATAATTATGGGATCCATGGTGAGCATGGGGTTTCCTCAAACAAAATCACACTGACAACCACACTTTGGAAATAGTATGTCCACAAATGTATCTGTTACAGCTGTAGAAGCCTGGCCCTAGTATGGTTCCAGATTAGGCACTGATCAACCTGATTGTTGGCTGAGGAGAGCAAACACCTTGGTCACCTATTGGAAATACCTGGGATGATAGATCTGGAAGGCTACATGGGCAGAAGCCACTATGTGTTTCCCGTCACCTGGCACTGAGGTGGAGCCACCTGCCTCCAAATTGGGCATAACTCTCTGTACCCTGGCTCTGAGTGATGAAGACTTCTTTATATACTTTGGAGGAAGACATCAGTTAAGCCTACATACAAGGTCCCCGAGGTCCTGTATACCAAAAATCAGGATGCTCCAAATTGGCTACATTTCCTACTCTTTCACCAAAGCCTGCCCAACCTAGACAGGGGCTCCTAGGAAAAAACAGTAAATCAGGAAAGAAAATGATGCCAATACACAAGCCTCCGTGCTGAAACCCACAAAAATTTCTCCCAGTAAGTCAGGAAATCATTCTTCATTATGATATCTTGCTCATCAAAAAAGTCTCTCATATTGAGCATTTATTGGCATAGATTAAACACAGGATGTTTCAGGACCAGGTACTGGCAGTAATAAGGCACAATTATCTCCACGACAAAGCCAAAGTTTTATAAAGAACAAGACTTTTGTACATATAATTTCACTTAAGCTTTGTCTTTCATTGTTCTGGTACAAGTGTCAATGGGGGTGGTAGAAACATACATATTTTGTGAAACTTAATGGAGCTTCTCTTACTGATTTAACCTCTTTAAAAAGAAATTAACACAAGAAGCTGGCATTTTCACAGTATATGGTGAAAATGTCTCAAATCATAATTTAACTGCATTTCTCCAAATCTTGTCTGTGTTCTTGTCCTTGGTTCGTATCAGGATACAAAACTCTGCTTTGCTTTTCACAAAGGAACTCAAAGCATTTTCCCCCTGCATTTTGAAAAATGTAGGCATTTTTGTATTTATTTTAATTTTTTTTTGTGTTCACTTTTTTATAGGCTAAATTCAGTTTGGGGAGATTGTATGTATTTTTCAATTATACACATTTTCAGATGTTCGCATTTTAAAAATATGTGCATAGACTATATTTCTTCTCACAAATCAACCACAAGCCTCAGAAATGTGCAGACGACAAAATACAGTCATCCTTCCACATTCGCTAGGGTTAGGGGCACAGGACCCCCCTGAAAGTGAAGGGAAAAAAAACGTAACGCTAAGCTCTCCCAAACCATATTCAACACACAAAAAAAGTATGAGATCACCATATTCAACTCACTGTGGATTCCTTTGAGGCATCAGGGTTCCTTCACAAGGCAGAAGTGGGTGCCTGGTGGGGTTTACTGCCACCTCCACTGCTGCCCCACACCATTTTTAATAGGGACTTACAAGCCTCATTCACAGTTTCTCAGTCTCACAAAGCTTGCAGTCCCTATTAAAAATGGCATAGGGAGGCAGCAGAGGTGACAGCAAATATCCATGAATAATCAAGTCTGCAAACTGCTTTTCTCACATAGAGCCTCTGGAGGTACAAAATAGGTGCTTTCCATTTTACTGAGGACACCAAATCCAAAAAAAAAAGTTTTTAATTCCCAGTTTACAGTGAAATTTCTTGTACTTCTCTCATTTCTGAATTTCCCTACCCCATTTAAAATAGATGACAAAGTTATTAGATAGAAACAAGTCCACCAGGAGAGATACAAATGTTGCATCTTGCATAAAATGGAAAGGTGAAGAAACAGGCTACTCTTGTATACTGACTCAGGGATCAGATATATAATTCTCAGTTAAGCTGCATAGACTGCATAATGTACTAGTTTATGTCATAAGCTGAATCCCCCACAACTTCTTTCCATCAGTTCCCAGTCTGAACATTTTCAGCTCTGTACACAAGTTGTGGGCTACATATGCTTATCGGGAGCTGTTAGTTACCTGGAGTAAAACAAATACTAAGAAAACACATTGTAAGAATTGTCCACTGAAAAGGATGACTATATCAGCCTATAATGACTGTAGTATCTCAATAATACTGTTTGTTTATTGTCAACCAACCCCAGCAGGATACCAATTGCCCCCACCTTCTCAGCATGGTACTGTAGCATGACTTTTATTCTCAATTGACCATGGCTGGATCAAGACCACCTAGAGGCAAAAAGATGTATTGTTGCTGCTGTGTGCCTTCCAAGTTACTCCTGACTTAACGGGGACTTTAAGGCAAACTGTTGCTGCTGCTGCTGCTGTTGTTTTGTGCCTTCAAGTCATTTCTGACTTATACTGACCCTAAGGCAAATCTATTACGAGACTTTCTAGGCTTATTTGTTCAGAGGGGGGGTTGCTCTTGCCTTCCTCTGAGATTATCAGTTGCCCAAGGTCACTCAGTGGGTTTTCATGGCTGAGCAGGGATTCAAACCCCGGTTTTCCAGTGTCCAAATACACTCAAACTACTGTTTTCTTGGCAAGATTTGTTCAGAGGGGGTTTGCCTTTGCCTTCCTCTGAGGCTGAGAGACTTGCCCAAGATCTTCCAGTGGGTTTCCATGCCCAACCAGAGATTCAAACCCTGATCTCCAGAGTGGCAGTCCAATGCTCAAACTACTACACCATGCTCCTGAGATTTACTGGCAAAGCTAAAATATTCTCCAGTCTTCTGAGCTAACTATATCATACAGCCAAAGCTTTTACACAGTAAAACGCTCACAACAAAACGACTGCAGCTCACACAGGCAGGATTTAGGTGACAGGCATAAAACAAAACCGACACAAGTCCTAAATTATCCATTTTACTACGTTCTGCCTCAACTATTCTGTGAGGCTAATTTTCTTTATTTACTTCTGATTTATTTACTTTTGATTTATCTGCTTCTGATAGTGCACTTGCCAAGACCTACATGGACACAATGACAAAGCATATGCTAGACTTCTACAGACTTGGTTCCAAAGCTGGGAATACTTTTAGTAGTACATTTAAATTTGGTAAACTCCATGCTTTGATAAAAACATTTGGTTCCCATTTTGGGTGAAACTGGGGGAAAGAGGGAGGGAGGAATAGCGAGCAAGTTTTTTTTTTCTTCCACAGTACAGGATAGCCTCTACCGTACAAAATCTGACTAAGGTCTATGTAAGTGCTCTATCCTATCCTCGTATACAGATGTTTTGTCCACACAGCCTACAAACACAGCATTGTCTATCTGTGTTGGACAACCAATCCATATCTAGCTCTGCCTTTCTGTAACGCAGAGAACAGCAACCATGTGCTCACTACAGACTGGACAACCCTACAGGGGTCTCTTGTTCACTTCAGATTGCATTACAGAAGAGCAGCTCTGGATTTGTTCATATTGGTTGGTTGTTATTTGCTGTAAAGCTGGCTTTGACTTATGGTAAACCTTTGAATAAGAAATGCCCAAGAACCCAAATCATCAGCAGCCCTGCTTAGGTTTTTCAAACTCAGGGCTGTAGCATTCTTGATTGCATCAATCCATCTGCAATGGCGTCTTCATTTGTTCTTACCACCCCAAGCCTTATTGTCTTTTCTAATGAGTCATGTAATCTCATGATATGTCCAAAGTGTGATTGGCTCCAACAAGTCATTTTGGCTTCTAATGAGAGTTTGTGTATTGCATACAAATTATACAGTATGCTTGTAAAGAGTAACCACAATGTACGCTTATGTAACACCCCACAGCTGTCTTTCACGGTACAAAAAGTCCTTTCCTGCACGTACCCTGACAGATTAAGGATCAGAGCACTGTCAGAAAACTGAAACAACCAAAAAACAGAACCCATCTGCTGCAGGGAACATGAAGGGCTTACAGAGGCTTGCTTGGGAACAACCACATGCGTATGCTACCTGTAAAGTCTCTCAGTTGGCTTGCCACCTTCTTCTCCTCTGAACTTGCTTTGTCAGCAGCGCATGTGTGGTCCCAAGCAAGCTTCCACAGGCGAGAAGAACTGACAGAAGCCCACTGTTTGGATGCTTGTAATACAAACAAGTTCCTTTCATTCAACCAGAGGATCCACTCTTTCCATAGGTAAGACTTGGGACCTTACACAAGTGCTAGCAGTCCCAAGCAAGCCTCCGCAGGCAAGAAGAACTGATGAAAGAGTGGTCCCCATGTCAAATTAATGGAACTTGTCCTTAATTTGCAAGCATCGAAAGAGCAAGTCATTAGATAATGGAGTGTCAAAAGGCGGGGGCTTCCTATATACCAGCTTTACTCATTTGGTATTGAAGTACTAAACGAAAAGAACACAGAAGCTTCCATCTGACATAGTGCTTTCAAAACCAGTACTGATCTCTAATGGCAATTTCCAGCATGTATGTGTGGAAAAAGTACATGATTAGAAATGGCTGCTGGATCTTTTCTCATATATCTGTGACCTTTTCGCACAAGAATCCAACTGAGGAATTTAGCAGTGTATACTTACTACTGAAAGGGAGGGTATTATAGTATCTAGGGTGAGCAAGAGCATAACCTAGCAACTTATGCTTGCTAATTTGGTCTACAGGCAGTGAAGTCTATAATGGAGGGTAATGATATCATGCTCTGGAAACACAACTTTCACACCAAACTTCCACTATGAAATATTCTAAAATCAAGCTGAGCCATACATTCACTCAGTAAAGGTGAGTGAGATCAGCAGAAGTACACGTTATCATCATCATCACTTATTTATATAGCGTCCGTCATCAACGTGCATGGTGATTTACAAATAAAAGAACAACAAAACGGTTCCCTGCCCTCAGGCTTGCAATTTAATAGAAATAATCTGTGATCACTGAACTACAGGAAGAGTCACAAAGATGGGGGTAAACCTTTGGAAATTCAACAGAAGCAAAAGGAACAAACCATCTGAGGAGAAAATGTCAGAAAGGATGTTTGCTTTACTCTGAGAGCTTCAAACCTGTCCTAGAGCCAAACATCTGCTGAGAATGCAAGAATACCTAAGTTTAATCAATATTAAGATCAATTTATCTCCCTTGTCTGATATGCCTCCACACCCTTCTGAATAAGATTGAGAGGATTCCAAAAATCCTGAATGATATGACTTCCAGTCAGCCTCCAGCATGTAAAGCACTCGGAGCTGCCCTGAAAGAGCCAAAGACAACAAACAGGGCTGTGGTATTTCTGCCTGGAGGGCATGAAGTCTGATGCATGAAGGCTTCCCCAAAACCCCATATTTAAAACTCTCTTTCTCACACACAAAGCTTAATGTGCTGAAGCAGACAGAGTTTCCACAAAAAGCCAGTTGAGAACACATAGAGACACACTAAAATAGAGAGAAAGCAAAACGAACATATAGGAGGAAAGAAAGCGGAGAATATCCTGCTTTCCTTCTGACACTAGTTTATTGGCATGTATTAAACGCAGACTCAACAACAATAGGCTATAAATCACTGCCCAGGAGAAGTGCCAGGTGGAAAGCAAGGATGAAACTAAAACATCTTTCTTGATACAACCTTGTGCTGATACCAACAGAAACTCAGTTGGGAAACTTGTCACCTTTGTACCTAGGAAGCACGGTGTGGGGGGCGGGGGGAGAATGTTTCAAAGCCATGATTTGAATAAAGTATCCTTACAACACAGTTTTTATTTCATTAACCTATGTACAAAACACAGCAATTTTTTTTTCTTCCATGAAGATTCTGCATAACTTGCCAAATTTTACTTGGCTTTTATCAAAGCACATTTCTTGTTATGTTAAACCTTCTGATGAATTTATAGAATTTGAGATATATTATATCCCTGAATTCAATAACTGGATCAAACCAAGTTTAAGCAATTTTATCCCATGCTCAATTAGGAAGAAAAATGAACATTACTTGCAACCATATCCCCTACAGTTAAGATGTTGCAATAAGCATGATAAATTGGGAACAAATTCCATTTTATTTATTACTGAAAAGCCTCCAAAATTTCCTAATGTGGCTGTGAAGTTAGGCAAACAGTGGAGATCTAGGATCCAACTAACATGCATTAGCATGCCATACAGCATGCAGCCAATCATAACTGGTTGCCATCAGAACTGGGATATGGCATGACACAGGCGTACTGCACTGGGCCCAATGTAAGGCAAGTATAAGGCAACTATATGAAGATAAGAAAAAACAGCTGACACTCCTAGCACCATATCCTGCTAGGAGTTCCGTATTTGGGTCTGGCTTATCCAAGTAGATTAGAGCTTAGTCTACAGAGAAGTTATCCCTGACTTCTTCCCAGATGTTGTTACAGGTATTTAATTTCCATTCCTGCCTTGATATTCTCTCTTACTAGGATGACGTTGTAGGCATGGCAGGATGTGCGAGAGAGCCAGTGTGGTGTAGTGATTTGAGTGTTGGCCTATGACCCTAGAGACCAGGGTCTGATTCCCCACTGGCCATGGAAACCCACTGGGTGGCCTTGGGCTTGCATATGGGCATGTCATACACTCTCAGCCCCAGAAAATCCTTTCACTTTAGGGTCACCGTAAGTGAGAAACAACTTGACAAGAAGGATGTGAGAGTCAGTCTTGCGTAGTGGTTTGAATGTTGGACTATGACTCTGGAGACCAGGGTTCAAATCCCTGTTCAGCCATGGAAACTCACTGGGTGACCTTCGACAGCTAATACTCTCTCAGCTTCAGAGGAAGGCAAAGGCAACTCCCCTCTGAACAAATCTTGTTAAGAAAATCCCAGATTTGCCTTGGGGTTGCCATATCCTGGAAATGACTTGAAGGTACACAATAAGAACAAGGATAACAGGAAATTACAGCAAAAATCCAATTCTCAGTGGAGTGAAATGGATTGGTTTATGTATTAAACACTACTGTGTGAAATCAGCAGGATAATAAACCCAACTCATATAGATCATGAAATCAAAATAAAAATGAAAGTGGCCCTGAGTCCTCTTCTGATTTTGAAAAACGGCTATTTTTTATGTTAAACTGTTGCTGGAGAGCCCTGGGCCCCCTTTAAAAAGCTCCTGAAGACTTCCAAGAAAGGCAATTTGTTTCTCTCTCTCTTCTGGGGGAGCACAGAAGTGCAAAAATAGACTCAGGAGGCTACAAGCACCTGAAGAGTGACACTTCACCCATCCATGATATAATAGTATTCCTCTAATAAACTAGGAGAGGAAGGACAGGAAACAAACAGAAGTTTAAGATTTGGGAGAGACAAAAATATTTGGATAAATTCTGATAGTAACAATACTTTCTGAAAAATCAAACAGGCATGAACTTAGTCTGCTTAAACTTCCCAGAAATGGCAGGGGAGAAATTTAGAAGTTGAGGCCACCCAAATCTAAAAAAAAAAACAAAACTAGACAGTAAAAGTTCCAGATAAACTCCTTGTCACATGAGCTGAAAGCACCTATTTTTAGACAAAGTTCTTAATTAATTTTGAGAGAAGAAATGTAAAAATATCACTAAGTAGAATGTATTACAGTAGAAGCATGCCCTCATAGCCAAACGAAGATGGATAATTACATGGTGTTTCATTAAACACAGTCACAGATAAACACACATACAATAAAGCTGTTATGTGTCCAGTGAATTTCATGCTAGACTCAATTGTTTCCAGGCACAGGTTCAGAATCTTACTTCTTTTCATATTTTAACAGACTTATGGGAGACATACAGATTCAGGGACTCCATTCCCATAATGCCTTATTTTAGGGAACAACCCCTCAGACTTAGATCTTGGCTTTCCTCAGCAGAACTGCCTTGTTCTATTTTTCTGTGGCTGGCATCACACAGCAGACAGCCTGATCACTCTCACAGGATTCCCTCAGAACAAGAGATCAAGCAGACACCTACCCCAGGGGACCTGCCTGCCATACTTCTCACTCTCTGAAGTATGCACCGCCATGTTGTTTCCTTGGAACAGTTGGCGTAAGCACCATGCAGCAGTATGTGAATGGCTTCAAATAACTATCCCTCCCACTCTATCACCTCAGGCAGAGGCTTGACCACACGCCACAGAAGGACTGGCATTACCTATATTAGAGTTCTAAAAAAAGAAATAAGAAGAACCCAACTACAGGACGATAAATGCAAGATTTAACTTAGTGTAGCCACACGTCTGACTCTACAGAGGCAATGCACTATTTGAAGGACAGTTTAGTCTAAAAGCAGTGCTTCTTAAGCTATCTGGAGCAGGGAACTGGCAATTGTGCCTGCTTGCTACAATTTTTCTTTCTTTACTAGAAACTCTCCAGTGACCAGTAGCTAACAGCTGGTAGAATGGCACTAGACCATGGGCCACCATTATGCGTAGCACTGGTCTAAAGAGCAAAGAACCACAAGAAGAGAGAACAGGGGTCATTACCTAGTCCATCAGGAGTTTGCACAGTCACCAGACTGAGCAGGCACACAAGTCCCCAGGTCACAGTTTTACTACATAACATGTTTCTAAATTTGCATCTACGCATATACACCAGCACACACACACATATATGTACCTTCTTTTTCTTTTGTGTTTTTTTTTGGGGGGGGGCACTTCTTTCTCACTCACTTTCTCTCTCATCAATATATACATAACCTTAATTTCACTGCTCCAATACACTGCAAAAGCAGTTAACACATATTGCCCGACACCAAATAACACTCTCATTTCTAGAAACTCAGTGAAAATTCAAAACCTCTCAATGTTTTCGCAGCTGCTCCAAGGCAAGGCCACTAAAGATACACAAACCTTTTGTCTTTGGGGCACCTGGACAACAGCATTGTACTCCAGAAAGAAAATTGGAAACAAACAAAAGGTTTTCCTCCTTTATCTTAGCACTGACAATATAAATGTGGCACTTTTCCAGGTGACAGAAATGAGTGATTGGCTTCAAAAAAGCAATTTCTTAAAAAATGTTAAGACAACTAAACTGGCCTGACGGTGTTGACCTGGAGAACTTTGGACCAAAGAGATGCTGGCAGACAGGTGGCGGGGGAGACAGACAGCTCAGTAGACATTCACTGAGATGTTTTATTTATATCTGTCAACCAACATAAGTACTACCAAAGGACATATAAGCAGCTTGCAGAAACATCTTTTTCATACTACAGTGCTGCTGAGGAGCTGCAAGTTCCTGATGGTGTCCCCTTTCAGAATTGTTACTTTTCTCTGTCCCTGCACAAACCTCAAAGAAACCACCACCCAAGAATAATTTCACATTATCAGAATATTTAAAAAAAAAACACATTCAAAAACTAAGCATGCCCATGCAACATAAGCATGGTTGTTGTTGCTGTTGTTGTCATGTGCCTTCAAGTCATTTCAAACTTATGGCAACCTTAAGGTGAACCTATCACAGGGTTTTCTGGGACTGAGAGTGTGTGATGTGCCCAAGATCTCCCAGTGGGTTTCCATGGCCAAGTGGGGAACTGAACCCTGGTCTCTAGGGTCATAACCCAATGCTCAAATCACTACACCACACTAGCTTTCTTAAGCATGTTTACCATTATGTATATCACACATACACTCTAAGTAAACATGTGTTAATCTCTGTGTAGTGCTACAGCCATAACTGGAATAAACACCAGGGACAGGCTATAAATACATATTTGACAACACAGATGTGATGTTCCTATTTTTGAAAACAAATGACACCTAACTGCCTATTTCCGAATATTCCAGTCATCTGAAATTTTGTATTTGTTTAACTCAGCCATTCAGTGGGCAGGAGGTGGGGAGGCAGCAAAGATCAAGAGATATAGTGAGAAGCTACAGAGCATTTTTTCACACTGGTCTTGTCATAAAAGCAAAAATATCTATTGTCTTTTCCTGGGCTCCCAGCATCTAAGATAAGTTTAGCCCCGCTTGTCCAGTTTGAGCAGCGTACATAATGTCACTCATTTTAAACACATGTACACAACTTTGGGCAATATTTTAAAATGTCTTTCTCCTCATCACTTCTCCAACTGTCTCTTGATTTAACAGGAAGTCATGGCTTGCTATGACATCTGGATGAGGTATGGCCTGCACAAATCCAGACTGTAAACTGTAATTTGCACATGCATGAAAGTCAGAGGAGAACCACACACGAACATCTTATGAAAAATCCATGGAAAATGCTGCTGCCGCCAACCCATATCCTGATTACATGAGCCTTTATCACTCATTTATGTACAATCAAGTAATGTCAGGGAAGAGTCAGGCTGTTTCAGAGTTCATGAGGAATAAGTAAGCCTCAAACAGAAATTCCTGCAGTAAGTTTACAAGAGACCATCAAGGTACTGGTGCTGTTCACATTTAGACATCACAATAAACATGTACAATAATTTCTTAGCCCATCTCTGGTTTAGGGAGATGCACATGAGACATGGTGAACTTGGGCTTCCCCACTTCCCTCGTCTTCTGTAATGGCCTGGAGGACAGGTTTGTTGAGTTACAGTTTGTTGTATAACTGAAACTAAGAAGCTGTGGTAAATAATAACTGTGGTTTCCTTGAAGCAAGCCAACTTGAAGTTCACTTGTTTGAAATGAGCAATAGTTAACCACACAGCTTATCATTTTGTTTGAACTGTCAAACAAGATCTAAGCAAAAAATGGGAGCTAAACTTCTGAATTCCTCCTCACAGTCACAATGGAGAAGGGGAGGGGTGAGTATGCAGGTACATGTGCTGCTACAGCTTGATTGGATCAAGGTAAACTACTGTGACATCATACCAGGTCTATGTATAACACAATCAGGGGAAAAGACATAATGATTGTGAGAATATCAATGCCAGACCTTCTGTTCAGATATGCAAAAAGAAAGGGAAAGGGGGAATAAAATCATCTGGGATATCACAACTGACAGGAAATAGAGGTTGGGTGGAAGCCTATTTCTCGGTAAACAGAAGTAATTTCCAAGTGGGGTAACGAACATATGCTAAAAAACAGTTGCATTCAAATCATTTCCTTTGTTTCTATATTCTATTTCTGTGTGTCAGTGTTTTTTGCCTCTCTTTGAATGATGAAGAAAGGTATTCTAAAATGAATCAGACTGCAATATGTTTCCCTGGTGTTTTTCTTTTAAGTTGGCGTGGAATATATCAGAGTCATAAATTTTCTTACCCTTCTGTTCTGTACATCGAACATCTCTCCAGAGGAATTTTTAGCACTCCATTATTCAAACCCACAAACAGTGATCTGTCACTATGCAATATTTGGAGGCTTTGGATTGGCTCCTTTTGGCTGGCGGGAAGAATTTGCATTTCCTCTAAATAACAACTCCTCAGGCTCTTATTAGTGGTAGAAAGTGCCTTCAAAATGGTGCCGTGCTCTAGCAGAACAAGAAACAAGAGGCAAGTAAATCTCCAAGATGTTGATTCAGTTTATCACCCAGCACAAAGAGTAAAGATTAACTATCTCATATTTACATGGCTGTTTTTTTCCTCCTATCCAGTTTCTTTTCTTTTTTTTCTGCGCAAAAAGTCTGAAAGGAAATGATTGCACCAAGATGCCAAAATTATATCAAGGATGAAGCACATGGATATAAAGCTTTGTTCATTTCATGCCTGGATGCAAGAATGAAGATTTTTTCAAAAGCCTTCTCACTACTGGTTCAGATAGTGAGTTTAAGTGCATTTTTTTCTTTCTTTTTTAATTTCAGGAGATTTTAGTGAAAATATCACTTGTGCAAAAAATAATGTATTTGTGCAAATGTCCACTAACGTACAAAAACATTATTTTACACAGAAAACTTTTTTTTCACATGAAGACATTGCTTTCTGCAGAAATCCCTGTATTTTTTTTCTGTATATGAAATTTCTGCAAGAAAAAGTCCCAAAATTTGAAAAATGTTGCACCAGTTGTTCCTATTCTCAATGGAGTCTCAATGTGTCAAGACAGCTTTCTTGTTCAGGAAAAAAAATTGCAACCTTTCTTTACATCCCTAAAGCCAAATGTATGGGGATATACTTTGCTTGAGAACGTCTAAGCAAATTACAGGCTTCTCTTAAGGGCAACATGGAGCTAGTAAATACCTCTGCCTTCAAAACAGTTTCAGTTAGCTGCTGTACTCTAGAAATTGTACCTATCCGAAAGGTAAGGATCTCTACCCTGTGAAACTCAGTTGTACCCATAATTTACGGGATTCTTCTTAAACTGGCTTAAACATGCAGGGTAAGATGTGTCCAAGAACATGCTTCAAACAAAGATGTATTAGCATAACATCAGATAAGAGACTGGTGTCCAAACACAATGATGTATCTACAAATTGTATCTACAGTTTCAAAAGGAACATTGTCCATCAGAAAATCAAGATACACTAAGCACAACTGCGGTCTTCCATTTTCCAGTGGTCAACTACATGTTGTGACTGGTGGAGTTCCACACCTATGTTTAAGTAACGATAAACATATGAACTGATTCATAATGTGTCTATGAAATTTTTGTGGTCCCTAGCTGGAATCTCTGAATCATCAGAAATAGCTACACAGCTGTATATATCAAATAAGCCTTGTTAAGCACATGCTAGAATTATATAATGCCTGTAAATATATGTATACACTTGGGAAGAAGTCTGTCTAATTTTAGTGGAACTTGTTTCCAAGTAAATATTGCATAAAGTTTGTTTGAGCTTGTTGTTGTTGTGTACATTCAAGTTGTTTCTGACTTATGGCAACCCTAAGGCAAACCTATCACGGGGTTTTCTGGGACTGACTGTGTGTGATAACCCATGGTCACCCAGGGCATTCCTATGGCCAAGCAGGGAACTGAACCCTGGTTTCCAGGGTTGTAGCCCAACATTCAAACCACTATACCACACTGGCTCTCATTGTTATACACTCCTAAATATCTTGGGATATACATATCTGATAGTAAAACTCTTTTTCCATGCTTTTGCGCTCCACTGTAGCAAGGGCTAAAGCTAAATTTAGAGGACAGAAAGCATGCTTGTTGGAAAATTCCCTTCTTGGACTACAGTTACCAGAATCCCCCATGCAGCAGAATCACTGATCATACTAGCTGCAGGATTCTTTTAGCTGCAGCCCCAAGGAGCATTTATAACTCATAGTTAAAGGGGGAGAGATGCCTGGGTTTCCCTATGTGAATTAGCTATCCCACAATTCCTTGTGCATTGGCAGGACAAAGAAAGGGACATAGCTCTATAACAATGAGGAACGCAAATATAAGAGACAGTGGAAGGTAATGTTGCTGGTAGAATTTACAGGTCTATAGTATACATGAAAAAGTGTTTATTACACAAACTAATTCTTATTGAAGTAGACAGACATCTTCAGGGGTGTGCATGTCTGCATGTTTAAACTCTTCTCAGTAAGAATGACAGAAGCTGAACTAAGCAAGCTAACAGTCACCAAATCTGCAGGTGTTCTACAACAGGGCAAGAACAGTTAAGCCATCAAGTTAGTTTATCTACTGAATGTGAAATTTCAATAAAAATTGATTTTGCAGTCATAATTCCTGCTTTTGCAGTACACAGGTTTAGAACAAAAAAAGCAGGTTTAAAGCAAATTCATCTATGTACAAATTGTACCCATGCTAGTCCAAGATAATTTTTAAAGACAATGAAAACACACTTTTATTAATATCAACCAAAATGTTAGAAAATAGTTACAAATCTCTGTGTGCCTCTTCTTCAGGCTGGATGTTACATCAAACAGAAACAGCAAAGTGTGTACATTTGGGAATGTGCATGACAGAACAGCATCAAATAGAGACCATGAACTTTAGAAATGTAATTTCCCAATTAAAATTGGATATCTTCATTCACAACTGATAAGACTACATGGGGGGAATGATATTAAGGTATTTATATTACAGTTTTGTATCATGGTGACACTGAACCCTATTGATGCCCAGATCCTAACACTCACAGCATCTCATTTCTACTACCTATATATCTAGTCTGAATCACAATGTTCGGCCTAAATATTGCATTTGCCAGCATATAAGATGTACCTTTCTTCCTGAAAAATAACATTTATAAATAGGGTGCGTTTTATATGCTGGTGGGTCTTATACACTGGCAAAAACCAACCCTTGTCCTGTGCATTTTACCACCATGCAAGTTCTCAGCACAGAGGCAAAATTAACTGGAAAGGGAGGGAAAGCTCTGGAGGAGGGAAGGAACCATCATGGAAGGCTTCCCCCACCCCCCTTTCCCTCCCATTTTGCATTGAAAGGGGAAAGAGGTAGCTCTGGAGGAAGGGAAAGAAAGTTTGTGCAGCTTTCTTCTTGCCCCTCTAGAGCTCTTTCCTTTCTCTTCCCCCGCAAAATGGAAGGGAAGGGGGAAGCTCCTAGGAACTTTCTTTCCCCACCTCTAGAGCTCCCTCCTTTCCCTTCCCCTGCAAAACAGAGAGGAAAGGAAGGAGGGAAGAAAGATCCTAGGAACTTTCTTTCCACGCCTCTGGAGCCTCCTCCTTTCCCTTCTTCTGCAAAACAAAGGGGAAGGGGGGGCAGGCAGGAGAAGCCCTGCTATTTTTTTAACTAGTTTTTTCCCCCAGAAAATAACATTGGGGTGTGTCTTATATGCCGATGTGTCTTATACACTGGCAAATACAGTACCCTAAAGGCACCAGATCTCATCTGATCTTGGAAGCTAAGCAGGGTTGGCCTTGGTTACCACTTGGATGGGAGATTTCCATTGAATATCAGGTGTTATAGGCTATATTTCAGAGGAAGAAACCGGCAAAACCACCTCTGAGTATTCCTTGCCTATGAAATTCATGGGGTCACCATAAGTCAACAGGTGACTTGCAGGCTCATATAAAAATGCATCATGATGTAGACATTTGAAGGGGCATTTTCAGTAGTTGCCTCACAACCTGGAAACGTACACCTTCTGGAACTGTTGCAAATTTTACTGATCTTACTTTTAATGGATAAAACAACCTATAATTGAAAACCTCCAGGTTACTGTCTTTGGACATGGAAATTAATAAGGGCAGGGAGAGGAGCGGAGGAAGGGAAACTGTAATATTCCTTATGCTGAATCAATCTGTGTAATGATCAGGCATGATTTTTTTTTTTAATTTTAGAGCTGCTGCACAGCAGTTCTACCATTTATCTCTGCTGCTGAGAGCCCTCAGGTGTTCAAAGAATTAACCTTTTTTCAGTGTGGTATTTGTTACTGGAAATACATCACAGCTAATCACATTCAAAGTAAGTGGTGGTAAAAGGTAGATAAATTACTACTCAATCTAGTTGACGATAACTTCTAAGTCATAAGATGACTGTGTTGTCATGGGACAAATTATAGCAACACTTAGGGAAGACATATATCTTAAAGTAAAATCAACTTGTTCTTAATATATAGAGAATTTATTGGCTTTTTTAAATAAGGAGGTCAGGCATCAATTCTGATTAATTAAAATATTTTAATTCTATCACAGAATTATGTTACCATTTCCAATACTTTGAGGGCTCCTATGCTTTTTCTACTTATGAAAAAATCCACCACTAAAGGGCAGCCCTCTGTTTAAAATTGAGCTCCACAGTGGCTTCTCTCATTACACCTAAACTGGACAAAGTGTTGTTTGCATGCAAATCAGTCTTGTAAACATTAACGGTATGATACCTTGACCACATCTATACAACTAACTTGAAGACTGCCACATGAATTCTCAAGAGTCTGTTTAGAAAGCTCTGCAATTTTCATGTACGTGTCAGAGTGAATACTAAAAATGCCAACAAGAAGTTTTCAGTCAAAGGTGTTCAGAAAATACGTCAAACTTGGTGGATCACAGCTCCAAGGCACAGCACATGCCTTGAAGAACCCAAGTTCAGTATCAGGCACTACAAGTTTACAAAGGATGAGTTAGCAAAGAAACAATACCTCCAGATATTTTTAGACTACAAGTTCCCCTAAATCTTACCACTGGCCATGCTGGGTTGGGCTGATGGGAACTATAGGCCAAAACATCTGAAGGGCCAAAGGTTTTGCCTAGCATGAGTTAGCAAGTGATGGGAAATGTGCCTGATTGAGATCCTGGGGAGGTGGTTCTGGACAGTATTTGGCTAGATGGACAAATAGTCCAGTCTGGCTTAAGGTCGCTTCCTATTAATGTAAAAAGTGGTTCTCATATGCTTCTCATATGCTGCTCTCTTTCTTTTCTTTTACCTGAAATGATATCCAAATGTGAAAATGTTTTCAGATTTCAATATGAATGTGTGTATTGCTACAACAAGAGGCATACACCTGCAAGAAAATATTTTCATCTTGCCCATAAGACACAGTGAAGCAGAAATACGTTCAATGACCTAGTAAAAGGTTATGACAGCCATCCAACTACCTTGAAGATGTTTCTTATTCTTTTATAATACCTTGAGCTGATTTCTGAAGATGAATTGATCTTTCACAAAAACCTCTTCTTTCTTTTGTTCATGTAAGAATCCCTATTTTGGATATATAACTATAGTTTGACTTACTGTGTTTTGCTATGCTCACATTAGATAATTATTTGATAGGTTTTTGCAGATGCTCTTTCTGAGAGACAGAATTTTAAAAAAAGAAATAAATAAAATATAGAAATGAAACAGACAGTAGAAAAATTAGAAACTAATTAGAAATGAAAGTGGAAAAATGTCTGCTGGAGGAATGAAAGTATAAAGTACCAACAATGAAGCTGCTTCTAGATGGCAGAGAATTCAACTTGTATCATCTCATCACCTAGGCATGACTGGACATGTACTGCCTTATCCTCAGATTTTAACCACTTCTTTTTATAGGGCCAAAAACGAAAGAAAGAGAAAAAGTGGCGAGAGTTGGTGGGGAGAGAAGACAGTAGGAGTAAAGGATTATTAGCTCAGAGTAAATATCTTGGACCTGTGAGTTCTTTGGTCCTCCAAATATTTTGGACTTCAAGTTCTAGCAGCTTAAACCAATGTGGCCAATGGTTAGGGATTCTCCAAATCATCTGAAGAGTCAAAGGGTGAGTACCGCTGTCTTAGTGTACCAGTCTTTAGAACCCAAGGTTCCTCTCCTTCATAAAACAATCTCAACCGTGGCCTACTTCCAAACATTCATTCAGTTGCTACCCCACTAATAACGGAAGGTAAATTCTCACAGCATTCTACTTTTGAAAAGACTTCACATGGAATTCAGATCAGTCTTTAATACACCCACAGGTAAGATGATAAAAGTGTCCTAGGTGTAACAATCACTCACCAGTCCCAATATACATCACATGATAAAGTGTGTCCTTGCCCTGAACAATGTCAACCACCAACTTAGAAAAACGGATGTTGTCCTGAGTGACATATGGGTCCACCGAGACTGGCTGCACCACGTCATTCATCAGAAATAAGCGCTGGGCATCTTGCAAGATCCTTTCTGTCAGGTTTTCATTGGGGCTGTCATCATTCAATACTCCACACTGAAGATGGAAAACAGAATATCAGTGTTGATTATTTTTACAACTAAGCTTTCTTGGACTAAACTCTGGGCATGTATACACACAAACACACACACACTCTGAAGATGATTCATTCCATGCATTAGCTTTCACTTTGACACAGATCCTATGTTAGACTGAGTTCTCATACTAAAATGTTTATCACAGCTGACAAATTTGTCTCCTCTTCCTATTTAATAAAAGCATACCCAAGTAGTTGTCCTCTGTCCAGTGAAAAGTTAATTTATGTATGGGACAAAACACAATGCTATGCATGTTTACTCAGAAAAAAAGTAAACATTCCAATGGGCCTTCCTTGAAAATGAATGTTCATGGGACTGCAGCCCTAGAATACAATTTTAAAACTACCTAAAGAAAAGGAATATTAAAGTACAGTGACATGACATAACATACATTTTCCAGACCCTATTCCCCAAATCTTTCAGAGGCTTTAAAGTATCATCCTAGATTTATGCGTATCTGCAAGTAAGTCATGAAAAATCTCCGTATCAGTAATTCATTCTCATTCTTTCTCTCATACATTCAGTATTTATGCTATTTTCCTCTTATTTTAAGTCAAGGGAATGGCCTGTAACTTAATTCCCATTCTGATAGCTGGTGCCCACATTACCATGCTCATTCATGGAAGTCCTACAGAAAAGTGAAGTAAACCTTAAGGGGGGAAGAATATATACCTCTTCGTCTTGGCTCACTTCCACGCACTGGATCTTTGGAGCATTTCAAATACTTTAACCAGACACCGTTTGTGAGCATAATACATAGCAAGGTAGCAATGTGGCATGACAAATCCAGATAGACATTATCTGTTCATCATTCATTATTTTTACAAGATAAATACAGAGCCCGAGCTGTGCTAGCTAGACCTAATTTGAATCTGACAAACATCCTCTTATATTGGACAGTGTGAATTTATTTAGCTTGTCTAGATTTATTTATTTAATCAATTTCTACAGAGCTTCCCATATCTATCAGTGTATTTAGATCAGGGTTAGAATCATGTAGGCCTCCAGAAGTTGGACTGCAAATCCAAGCATTCCTCGCCACTAACTATGCTAGGTAGAACTGCTTGGAATCGCAATTCATCATCTAGACAGTCACACAATTTCCATCTCCACTGCAGATACTTCCTGGTGAGTCTCTAAAACAATATGTAATGTGTAGTCCTGTCATTTGTATGTCACTTATAGGTTTCTCCCTGTAACTCTGGTTTAGACATTCTCTCATTGTTAGTTCTAGATATTTTTCTCTGCATGAACCATCCCTGAAGAAGATATGGTAATGCCTGGAGATATAATTAATTGCTGAATTGCATCTTATACTCTTGTAATTTAGCTCTGTGGGTGGTGCCAAGTTAAGTGTCATTGTATTTTCCAGTTGTTTAGTTCTAATTTTTATATCATATGCCCTGATTCCATATTTTCCCTTCCTCTTTCAAAAAGAAAGGTTTCTGGCATTGTTCTTTCATCTTCCAAGCCACAAAGTGAAGAATTAATTTTCTTCCAATTGTCTTTTTCTCAGCCATTAAATTACCTTTGTCATCTCCTGAAGGCCCTTCATTGACCTCTTGTTCCTCTTGTAGTTGAAAAATTTTCTAATCTCTTTTTGCAATCCTGCTGTCTCTCACCACATACAGTCCTTTTTCTTTTGTACAATTTTCATCTTGGTTCTGTAATCTTTTCACACCTTCTCTGCAACAAAGCCTTTATACTTTTGAAGTCCAAAGCTAGTGTGAAATATCCCTTGCCACTTCAGGAGTAGGAAATATGCAATATACGAAGGTCCTTAGTTGCTCCACTGAGTCAAAGACTAGAGGGCAACTACTATATTTTATTCTGTATTCTGTTCTATATTATAGAATATAATGCACTGCATTCTGAAGCTAATAATCCTCATAGATGGCACAATTGTTTTTAGAGGCTGAGGTTGAATTCAAATCCAGAAATTATACTCTGGTTTCCTGAAGCTCCCTTTAAAATAGAAGTGAGGAAATACGTAAAAATGTTAATAAACTACCACTTGTAACATCTCTTGTCATTGGCTAGGCAAGCTAGGCCTTATGGGAATTTAACATTTAGAGGGCCAGAGGTTCCTCAGCAATGTTTTAAAAAGTGAAAGTCAAAAGCTACAAATGAATTCAGTCAGACCTATTGCAGATTTCAAATCTGGGCATTTGAGAAATCCTAAACTACCAAAATCAACTTCATCTACTTCTGACGAAAATTCCATATTAACAAAGAACAGGAGGAGGAAAAGGAGGAAGAATGGCAGTGACGAACTCTGAGAAGTTCTTCTCTGCAACAACTTTTTAAATTCCTATTTTACTAAACATTTTGCTGCTGCTGTTGTTGTTGGTGGTGATCTTCAGGCATCTACTGGTAAACTTTATATTGCATACTAATGTACATAATATAACAGGTATACCCACTGCTACCCAGGTCTGTTTCTAATATTCCAAAGGGAGTTGATGGCGTCTCTGTTTTTCCCATGCACCTTTTGTCACCTGTCAGGAATTTTACCAACAATACCTCAGAGGGCCCTTTCCCATTTCTTAATTCCCCCCTTTTTAAACTCAGGAATCTTAGCAGCAGCATCTTAGCCCTTTTCTTTCCAGCCTCAGGAAACTTAGGAACAGTGCCTCAGAGAGCTCTCTCTCTTTTCCAGATGACTTGTACTCAGCTCTGTCCAGGTGTGTACCTAATACCCCCAGAAGTGTCCATCAGCCTCTGGTTTCCTCACACCCACACACTTTTTTTAAACTTCAGGAATCTTCCTTCTTTTAAAGAAAATGTTGTGTCTTATCAAAGAGACTTGGAATTTTAATTTCAAAATTGACTTTGTATAATTCTAGAAAGTTAATATACATTTCATTTGTCTTAACTGAACATCTAGTATTCTAAGTTTATTTTAGATTATAGTGTTTTATTTACACTTGTTTCATTGTTATATAGATACATAGGATCCTTTATTAAATATTTATTTCCTTCCTGCTTTTCCCTCCAATGAGCTCAAAGCTGTCTTTCTCTCCATGTTTTCTTTATGAAAACCCTGTAAGGTAGGTGAGGTGAAAGAGAGAGTGACTTGCCCAAGATCATCCAGTGAATTTTCATGACTCAGTGGGGATGTCAAGCTGAATCTCTCAAGTTACCACTCCAACATCTTAACTTGGTTGTTGTGTGCCTTCAAATAATTTCCAACTTATGGCAACCTTAAGGCAAACCTATTATGAGATTTTCTGGGGTTGAGAGTATGTGACAAGCCCAGGGTCTCCCAGTGGGTTTCCATGGCCTAATGTGGAATCAAATCCTGGTCTCCCAGCTGATAGTAATGCTAAAACCACTGCACCACACTGGCTGTCACACCATAATTTATTACATAAAAGTAAGCTGATTCAAATCATTACATTTACAGTGTGTGATCTGTTCCACACGACTGATTGCCATACCTCTCAGGTAATGTACAAAATGAGGAGATCTTAAGTGATCAAAGTACCAGTCTTGGCTCTATGTAACAGACAAGATGCTATGTGAGAGCCCTCTTCTTCCTGCCATAACTCACTCTCATCCTAATTCTTATTGCTGCCTGGTGGGAAGAACAAGTGAGTGAATAGGTACCAGATGCTATTTCTCTCCTGGCTCCTATCACTCACTTGCATTCTCTCTCTAGACTAGAAGCAGAGAGGAATCAATGGCGGCAAGAAGAGCACCAGAAGGGCCATAGCTTAACAGAGATTGGTAGGGCCCCGCTGAGGAAGAGACCTCAGCAGATGCACAGCAATGCCAGCCTCAGACGTTAGCCCAGATACTCTGCATGTTACTCTTGCAAATCATTACCATTTGTGGGCCATTACTAACAAAATCACACATTTTGGGAGAGGTAAAGCAACAGTACTGGAGTTAGCTATATCATAATATCTCCTGGAATGAAAGCTATTGTAATCCTCCCTCATGGCCATGTCACCCTAAGAGAGTGACAGTACTACTGCCACCCCATTGCCCTCTTATACAATCTCAGGCAAAGACTTCATCTTTAACTCACTGGCATTGTCATGGCATCCACCTAGCATACAGAAAGAGTAAACTTAAGCATAAAAAAACAAGGGAAAGTATGGAATATTTACAACAAGACTTTTTAATGATATTGAAGAGGAAGGGATACATAAAGGAAAAATAAAAAGAGTTCCAGTTCTAGAAGAGAATCTAGAACAGTGCTACTCCAAATGGTGGTCCATGGATCAGTGCTGGTCCCTGAACCATTGGCCGCTGGTCCCTTGCACGTTTCCAGGAAAGAAGCAAACAGTTGTACTCAGTGGGCAAAAATTTAGATCCAGCCCCTGGCACACAGGAAAAATAACTGATCACGAGCCCCACACATTACACTAGCCAGAGAAAAGCCCTGCACTAGAATGTATCTGAAGTAAAACAGTAGTGCTCTGCTCTAATCTATGTTCATATCTGTTAAATATCAATTAAGTTGACTATGTTATATATCAATAAAGTTAAGTTTTATACAGGATCAAACAGCTAGGAGAGCAAATCTCTGGATCCAGGCTTTTCTCATTAAGCAGTAGAGCTGATATACAAATACTCATGCAAATGCTCCAAGATGGCTGAGAATAATGAGGTTATTGCTGACAAATCCCACCCATTCCTTACCTGTAGTCTCTCCTATACAGACACTAACGGACACACAGGTAATTTATGAATGGTGCCTCAGAAATAACAACACATTTGGAAGTAGGATGAAAAACAGAAAGCTAGCAATGAAAGGGGTGGGTCCCTGTGGAGACTACAGTAGGCTAAAAGAGAAGAAAACAGCAAACACATTTTTCCACTTGGATAGATAGTGGGCACAGATCTATCCATAAAAGGAAGAATACGCTCAGCTGGGGAGAGCTACCTGTGGTGATTTCACAAATGAACATGGGGAGAATTTTTTCCCCACAAACCTTTGAAAATATATGTACACTCAGCTTGTGTATGTGTTCAGTATAACAAAAGAACAGTTACTGAGATAACTTCACAATGTCACAGGAATATGAACTTGGCTGTTTCATTTAAAGAAAAAGAACAGGGTTATGAACGAGGGGAGGTGGCATTAAAATACCTGAAAATTGGCGATGGGGTTGATTGTTGGCAGCCACGCAGATCTTGGATTTTCTTGGTATCGGAAAGGCCCATTAAATGATTGTGTAATAGCACTCAGATTGAAGGCACACACTGCTGAAGCAGCAATACTGTTTCTGGAAACAAGGGCAAAAGGAAAGAGAAAGGAAGAAAATCAATTTAATCTTTAAAACATTGACACTTTCATCATAACAGACATCAACTCTCACTAAAATAAATTACATGTAAATTGCTAAGAAAAAAGTGCAGAGGGTTTCAGGCCTCAGAAAGGAGGAAAAGAATCTATGGATTAGATGACGATTAGGAAATCTTGAAAAGCCCCTCTTGAACACCACAGATGATTTAAGACTGGAGGAAGGAATTCTGACATGAAAAGTTACACATAGTTTAATTCACAACAATGTTAATACTGATATTCCATCAAACCTGATTGATTATAAATGGACCACTTTTTAAACCTCTGCTTTATTTTTCAAGGTGAGATTTAATTTTAAGCTTCACAGATTCCACTACCAGGTATTAATACTGCCTCTAAAAATGCAACTATTTCTACTAAAATAGTCTAAAGAACCTCAACATCTTCGGACAGGGAATATTTTATCTCTGTTGCACTTGTACAGGACTTCAATTGTAGCTTACTAATCGTTGAGAATAGGGAAGATCTGAGATAGAACTATTTTGGACAATATTTATACAATATTGCTTCAGAAGTATGAAACTCTTGGGCAGAAAGGATGAAGATAAACAAAGGTCCAAAGATGCAGAAGCTAAATAGTTACTGGCCATAAGACAGTGTGGGAATTACATGTATGTTGCCTTGAGTTCCACAGGAGAAAAAAAAGAAGCAAAATAAGAATAAAATTCCAAGCAATTCCAAACTGCTCATAACAATCAATATAATTTCCTCTATCATTCTATCCCACCGTAGTCTCTGGAAGCAATTGTTCATTCCAACAGTTACTTAGACAGATTTTGAATATACAAGTGTAATATAAAAGAAAGTCTCTTCAGACCCTTACTTCCTCCTCTGCTGGTCTGGCAGCAGCACTTGCCCTCTAGAATAGACAAGTGAAGCTAAGGCAGCAGGCCTAGGAGTGTACATTCAAGATCACTTAATGTGGATTGGTTACCAGTAAAAACTTGAAGCTGTGGACACTTAATCAGTGTGATTACTCAACACACACTCCAATCACTCTCAATTTGGAGCCAACTGTTCAGCTGAACAGGGGAATGCTCAGCCATTTAAATGTGCTGTCAAGATGTGTTCTTGAGGGTAGAAATGCAGCAGCAACTATTCCCCCCCTGTGCTCTACCTCAATACAGGTCATAGAGCACAGCAAAAGAAATTTTGCAGCATCTTCTTCCTGTATATTCTTTACCTCGAAGAAACTGTCTTTTCTCCCTTCTCTTGCTTATTTACGCCCCTTATTCCCTCCTATATCGTGTATTACTTTCCTTATCTTCCCTCATAAACAACTCTTCAAGGTGGGGCACAACTGCACACGCTTAATATATGAGGAAATTAGTTGTAATTTTCCAGGAGTCAGTCCCTTTCATCTACAGACGAGAAGGCCACGCTTATAAACTCCAACTGAGGATTCCAAACATTTTAGTGTTATTTTAGAAGGTTGAGAGAAAGAGGACATGTAAAGAAGAGGGAATCAGAGAGTCTGAAATTGTAAAGAAGAGACTAAAAATATAGAAGGCCCCTTCAGAACAGCTTGAAAGACTCTGTCATCATGCTGAGTAAATGTCTGAATGATTGCTTTACATATTGTGTTGCTAATGGTAGCAATTTGAAGTGCTATGAAAAGAACAAATTTTTACTAAACCAGTAATTACTTAAGAATACATACTACAAGCTATGTGATTTTTAGGCAGCCAACAATTGAACAAGATTTTTTCCTTTTTTTTCAAAGTACTATGTGGAGAAACAAGTAAGTATGCTTCAGTATAATTCTTAATTTGTGATAAGAAGCCCAATGAGGGGAGAATATATGATGCTGATACAGAATTACTATCACAGCACCTTGTAACTTCCCTCGCAGAAACTACCTATCAGCATTTTCACACTTACTTTCGCTCAAAGGATTTACTGGGCAAGGTTCTGGTACAGTAATTTCCTATATGAAAAGACTCATCTTAAGACTATCTCAGTAGTACTAGTAGATTGGAAGGCTCCTTCTTGCCACAGTCAAAGCAAGACATCACTTTAAAAATGTTGTTTCAAGATTGCGTGTTCTCTTCCTCTTTCTTTCTTTCCTTTTCACCTCATAGCCATTCTTCCATTCCACTGAGCAACGGAGCAGCTGGCTTTGAGCTTGTCAAAGCACCACATGCTAAACCTTTCTTCACTGGTGCCTGAGCATTACTGATGTCTTGCGTGCTCACAGAAGGCAGTTCCTTAGACAAAGTTAATGACGAATGACAAGCTAATGCCTTCAAGCACAAGGAGAAGAAGAAAAATAACTGTCTACATAAAACTGTGCATCGTTTGAGATTGGAGTGGAGTTTCCAAAGCAAGCTACGAAGAATTTCACAGCTACAATATGCATTTAGAATTGGACCAGGGCATACAACCTAACTGGCTGAAATAATAAGCCTGTTGGGATGCACAGTTCTTGTCTACTGAAAGATGCTCAAGCACAGAATGCCAGATGGACAAAGGTACCCATCAAATCACTGATCTGGAAATAGCCATAAGGCTCATCCAAGCAGTTAAAAAATTTCAAACAAAACAGAAATACAAATAGTACAAAATATTGTAATGCTCCTGTATCCTTAAGCTTTCCTATCACATTCTTCTGTTATGCTTACGATTAATTCTTTTTCAATATTACCTCTATATCAAGCCACTAAATTAAATTCCTGGTACAAACAAGTAACCCTGGGACATCACTTGGAGACTGCAAGTAGTTGGAGACAGGGTAGAAGTTGTCACAAAAATCTCAGTATTTTGTATGAAACTATATTCCTGCAGCTGTTTGAGAAAAGGAAACTGGTATATTCCTTTCAAACCACTATAACCTATGTCTTCAGCTCTGCTCCAATTCTCTATTTCTCAGATACACCAGGAATTCATCCATCCATCAAGATGTAAGTATGGTGTATGGCTAGTGCAGTGTGGGGTCCAGAAAGCAAATACCACTGGTTAAAACTAATTTATTCTAGACTAAATCTTCAAGATTTAGTGTACGTACTCTCACAATGGAGTCAGAAATGGGTGAGAGTTCTTTCACAAAGTCTACATATGATTCTTTTTTCCTCACTAGCTTCAGAGCCTTAGTACACAAATAGATATTTGTGTAGAAGTACTAAAAACATGAAAGCCAACAGTGTACAAGTTTGAGTGTTGGACTGCGACCCTAGAGACCAGGATTCAATTCCCTGCTCGGCCACTGAAACTCACTGGGTGACCTGGTGTACATGACTTGAAGGCAAACAACAACTAAAAACAAAGACACTCTCTTGACATAGTGTTGTTGAGTTCTCCCACGTTCTCCTTGCCCTCTAAATCTGCAACTGTGTCATGTGGTCTGTTGGGAAATCTACATTGTTCTTGTATTACTTTGCTAGGACTGGATATCCTTGAAGATAGTAGATGGGATCTGGGAGAAGATCTGTGGCTATGCTCATAATTAATATCTTCTCTCCCATCGTAACTTTGGACTGATATCTTTGAACATTGCCTCATTCCAAGAGACAGACCAACTTCCCATATTTAAGGCAGAGTGTTGAGAAACGGGTCATGTCCAAAGGCCTTTAAATGGGGTTTCACTGACCCTACTAAAAACTTTAATAACAACTGTTTAAATATTTCATGAGTTGTTTCCATAAATAGCTATATTTCCTGCTGACTTCTCTCCACATTACACAACAATGAGCAATAAATCAGAATATAACATGTTTTTCTACAATGAAATGCACCATGCTGGCTGATGCCAATTTTTCGGAAAATTGCTCCTGACCCCATTAAATGAAAAGCTTCGAGATTTGTGCATATCATATATTCTTCTCCTCCTTCAAGAGTAAATGTGCTTTAAGATTTTAAAAAGCCATCTTCTATGCATCAGTCATATTACTGGAGCAACCATAACACTTACTTTGTATGCAGAGAGCATGCAGTGTGACACAAGTCCTGATAGAAGTTAAAAGAATAATTACCATTATTTGTCTAGTTGGCTGACAAATTGGAACATTCTCCTTCCTTTGAATACTTGAAAGAACACTGTCATCTCACAAAGTCCCTATTTGATCTAAATTTAGCTATTATCAATAATAATTTCTTTATTCACTTCTGAACCAAGTTACATAATGCTTTTTTTTCCTTGCAAGATAAAAGGAAAAAGAAAAGTGCCAAAATAGCCTTTTTCTCCTACTAGCAAAAATGTAGTCTAAACAATTATGGGGCATGATGGAGAAAACCATATTATATTCTGCATATACATTAAATGATGGAAGAAGAATACTGTTCGCAAGTCACCAGAGCTGAATAAACTGTAAGATCAGAAATTAAGATCAAATTAGTGCATTCTCTAGACCATCATACCATATCTTAATAAGCCAAGATATGAATGAGCTTTGGACAGTTGCACACAGTTGGTTCACTCCTCTGTTTGTGTAATGTGAGGTCTTTTCACACCACACTGTTATAGTGCTGTTATTCCACTTTCAACATCCTGTGGAATCCTGGGGTTTGCTGTTTAGGGAGGGGCATTTAGCATTCTCAGCCAGAGAGCTCTTTGGTCTCAGTAAACTACAAATCCCAGAATTCCACAGGATGTTGAAAATGGAATAATAGCACTAACAGTGTAGGGCGGAAAGACCCTTGATTAACATGCCAGAATATTTTGAGTTAACAGTTTGAACTGAGAAACTATGATTAATAGGTTCAGGATAGGCCAGAATTAGAAATCACCTTTGAATTGCAGCTTCATATAACAGGTAGTTCCAAAGCTACTAAGCAGGGTTTCCTGGTTTGGACAAAACTGGAAATTATAGGTAACTGACAATTTCTTGACTTTCTCACTTGCTGTGGCTATATCCACCAACATTTCACGGATGGTAATAGAAACATAAGTGTCAATTCATATTTGTGATTGACCAACATGACAATGTGTTCACAATGGTGGAGCCAGGCAACATGAGGATAGGTAAGACATGCAATGGTCACGTGCAAAAGTCAGTAAAAAGGAGGAACACATGAAACCTCAACATTCCAAGGGCAGAAATAATTTTGGCCACCACTGCATCTTATCACAGCAAGTTGACTGTGCATTTTCTGAAGAAGCGCCATGTACCTGAGGGATAAATGCGATATACCCTCCTTGTTATAAACAAGAACACCAAATGAATTGGTGGAAGACTTACCCAGAATTGTATTACTACTAATATAAAATATAATAACGTAACATATAAACACACTAACACACACACACACGTTTCTCAGTTCTGTTGGTCTCCGGTGCTTTTCACTTTGGGGTAGGAGGGTTCAGTTCTTGCAGGGCAACCTTTTTCTTTTTGTTTTTTATAACTGTCAAGGTAAGCACAAATTAAATGGGTGAAGCTCACCTCCACTCCAAATCACAATTTCAAATACAGCTAATAGTATCTGAGAACATAATGTTAAAGGGAGTCAGTACAAAATAAATAAAATCTACAATAAAGCAGCATCTGCTGGCTGTCTCATTGATATCTGATAGGTTACTTCCAAAAGATAACAGGATATCCAGCTGTGCAGGTTTTGTGGGAGCACAAATGGAGTGATGTTTCTTTAAATTTATCACTCCTAAATTTTCTTGGGGCTATTTAAATCAGCTTAGTATTACAGCCAGCAGCAACTATTCTAAGAACACCAAGACACTGGGGAAGGTGTCATCACTGGAAGACATGATCTATCTGGACTGTATCTGTTCTATTTTTTGTTTGTTTTGTTTTAGTTTTGTTTGTAACCAGTTATACTGGCACATTAAATGCTGGGAAGTTTTTATGGAGGAAATTCTAGTACAAAACAGCTATGGAAGTCCTGGGAGTGGTCATCCACTAGTGACTAAAATACCCCTTTTACAGACATAAGCAGATTTGTTGTACGTTATTAACTGACTGTGGGTGCATCCAGACTGGTTTATTTTTACCCAGTTTATTCAGAAAAAAAGAATGGGTGTGTCCAGACTGATTGAAAAGTTCCAGATTTTGTTTCTGTTTTTTCTGGTTTTATACTGGGTTGAAATAAACAGACGCAGGGAGGCGGTATAAAATATCTCTGATCGTACCAGGATCTGACAGAAAATATTCATAGAATCGTAGAATCATAGAAATGTAGAGTGGGAAGAGACCACACGGGCCATCCAGTCCAACCCCCTGCCATGCAGGAACACCCTCAAAGCGCTCCCGACAGATGGCCATCCAGCCTCTGCTTAAAAACCTCCAAAGAAGGAGACTCCACTACACTCCGAGGCAGCATATTCCACTGCCGGACAGCCCTGACTGTCAGGAAGTTCTTCCTGAGGTTCAGGTGAAATCTCCTTTCCTGCAGCTTGAATCCATTGCTCCTTGTCCTGGTCTCTGGAGCGGCAGAAAACAAGCCCTCTCCCTCCTCTACATGGCATCCCTTCAAATATTTAAACATGGCTGTCATGTCCCCTCTTAACCTTCTCTTCTGCAGACTGAACATACCTAGCTCTCTAAGTCTATCCTCGTAGGGCATGGCTTCCAGGCCCCTCACCATTTTGGTCGCCCTCCTCTGCACCTGCTCCAGCTTGACCATGTCCTTCTTGAATTGGGGTGCCCAGAACTGGACACAGTATTCAAGATGAGGTCTAACCAAAGCAGAGTAGAGTGGTACCAGTACCTCCCTCGATCTAGACACCATACTCCTATTGATGCAGCCGAGAATTGCATTGGCTTTCTTGGCTGCTGCACCACACTGCTGACTCATGTTCAGCGTGTGGTCTATTAGGACTCCTAGATCCCTTTCACACGTACTGCCATCCAGCCACGTGTTCCCCATCCTATATTTCTGCATTCCATTTTTTCTACCTAAGTGTAGGACCTTACACTTCTCTCTGTTGAATTTCATTTTGTTAGCCTTGGCCCAGCTCTCCAATCTATCCAGGTCATTTTGAATTTTGATCCTGTCCTCTGGCGTATTAGCAACCCCTCCCAATTTGGTGTCATCTGCAAATGCCCTCTATTCCTTCATCCAAGTCATTGATGAAAATATTGAACAGCACTGGGTCCAGGACAGAACCCTGTGGCACCCTGCTAGTCACTTCTCTCCAGGATGAAAAGCAGCCATTGGTGAGCACCCTTTGGGAACGGTCAGTCAAGCAGTTACAGATCCACCTGACAGTAGCTCTGTCCAGCCCACATTTTACTAGCTTCTTTGCGAGAATGTCATGGGGAACTTTGTCAAAGGCCTTAGTGAAATCGAGAAATGCTACATCCACAGCATTCCCTTCATCTATCAAGGATTCTAGGATAAACAACAGCTGTATGGATCTCCAAAATAAAATCGGAAAGAACAGGAATAAAATCTAGGACTTCTGGTCTTTTTAAACAGTCTAGATATATCTAAACAGGGAAAAAATCTGGGACTTTACAATCAGTCCAGATTTTAGACTTCCCAACTACTACAACATGTATTTTCACAGCAGGTAATCTGTTTTGCCTACTGCTGGAGTTTTGTTGTTTGGATGCCTTAGAGTTTGTATGCCTGCAAACTGTTATACTTCACAAGAAAAGGTCCACACTCTAGGTCACAAGTCTGCTGCTGCTGTGCAGATCTTGGCCTTGGCTATGCCTTGCTTTGCCAATATCCAAGGACCAAAGTGCACTAAAAGAAAAAAGGTTACACAAGCAGACTGCCTCTTGAGCACTGCAGCATAGGTATTACTAGACAAAAACTGGAAGCATTGTGCATATGTTTATGGCTTTAGGACTATGCACTGTTCAGACAAGCCTTTTTTATAAGTAAGTGCTTTCGCTAATAATACTTGTTGTATTATTGGGACCAAAGTTCTCCTGGCAGTTCTTAAGTTCTGCAGAAGGTAAGCCATATGCTACAACACTGAGAACAGTGTCCCCTCACTCATAATAATTATACTTTTAAGAAATTCTTTTCTCCACAAGTGGCTAATTCAGATGATTACAGCTGAAGGTTCCATAATCTGGTGTCTAGACAGCCCTGTCCTATACAGAAACTAATCAGATTTTCTTTTTTGAGATGGTAATTAAATATAAAACACTCAAAAGTGTATTCTTATACTCTAGGAACATCCAAGCACTTCAAGCAAGAACCATCACTCTCTATGACTAAGAGCTCAACATTATGCACATACAGTAGGTCCCCGATATCCACAGTTTCACTTACCTATGATAATAATAATAAAAAAAAATCATCTCTCTCATCATCTCCTCCCCAAGGAGAGGAGAGTAGCTGAAGGGAAGACTCATATATTGGGGCACTGCCTGTTCCCCTCAAAGGCCAGAGCCAGCTGAAGGGTGAAGAGCCACATGGCAAATGCCTGGGCACTCAGGGCTATGGCTATTGCCGCCAGCCAGTATCCTTCCTTGTCATTTCCTCACCTTCCTCCTCACACCAGTCTGTCAGCTTCCACAGAGTCACTACACTGGATTTTCCATGGATGAAGGCAAGGGAAGTAGGGGACCAGGCTGCCCGCATTGAGCTCCCAAAAGCTCAGTGCTTCCTGGGTGCCAAATCTGATGAAAGGCCTAGCTGTGTACAGCCACATGCCTCTCTTGGCCGAGGAAGGAGTGCCTGTTTCCTTCCTTAGCTGAGAGAGGTGTGTTACTCCACACAGATTTCCTGGCCAGGCCTCCCACCAGATTTAGCACTCAGGGAAGGGGCTGCCCACCAAGCCCCACTGGGAAGAAAGACAGGCAGGAAGGAGGATCCAGGCACTGATGCTGCCTCCCTTCCTTGATGCCTCGCCCAGGTAAGGGGCCAAAATATAATATTTGCTGTTATCCACATTTTTTTTATTATCCACACTAAGTCTGGGAACAAATCCCCATGGAAATGTGGGGGAGACCTACTTCATAAAGAAATTCTGAAGCATTGTTTAATTAAAAGCGGTCTTAGAAATTTTCAATTTTGAGCAGAGAAGAATGTTGAAAGAAGTACTTAATCTTATTGCCTATTATTGTTCTTTGCTCTACATCTCTTCAAACCACATACAAAGAGCTGCTGTCCTCCCACCTTTCCTATGAGAAACCAGAAGCATAATTGCCCTTAAATTCATAGACCTGGAATACAAAGGTGGGGGTGGGACAGTTTAACATGGGTTAGCAACTGGGAAAACCAAAAACAGAGTTGAAAAGCCCTAAATGGGGGTGGGACCAACTTTATGGTCTTCGAACACTCCAGGACCCATATGAACTACCAAATAAAACAAAAAGTCCAAAAGTGGATTTTTCTATTTCAGCCTCAGGGCCACATTTTGCCCATCTCTGCTATAGATATTCCTCCAAGACTGCTTACCCCCTCCAGATGTGTGTGTGTGTGTTATTGTTGTGTGCCTTCAAGTCATCTCTGGCTTATGGTGACCTTAAACTGAACCTATCATGGGATTTCTTGGCAAAACTTGTTCAGAGGGGGTTTGCCCTCACAGGCTGAAAGTATGTGACTTGCCCAAGGCAACCAAGTAAGTTTCCATGGCTAAACAGGGATTTAAACCCTGGTCTCCAGAGTCACCATCCAATATTCAGACCATCATACCTTTCCCTCTCTATATAAAACAATTGCTCACTTCATATATCTTGTTTATTGGTCTCATTGATAGTTATTGATAGGGCTTATTCCTAAGAAAGTGTGTGTACAACTACAACTCAAGGGATTCTGGAGGTTCTAAGTTCCAGAATTTAAAAATGTACAGCACATTCTAATGGAAAAGGGCAGGCTACTCGCCTATAACACAGTTCAGTCTCTGAAAACAGTGATACCTATGGGGTCTGTAACTTTGTTGGGCATGTTTGGGAACCTTCTAGAATTAGTAAGAATTTTGGTGGGCAAGCTGTCTCTGTCCCTCTGGTGTTACATTCAAGGAAAAATGACTCTCATCTTCACATTCACTTCAAACCTCCAACCACCACTGTTACAAAAAGCAGAAGGCAGAAATGGAAACCAGGCATATTAGAACCTGCAACAATGCAGGAAGGTGTGCAACTGTGAATGCCGACCACTCAAATAACTAGATCTACAGGTGAACCCTGTTCTCCATCTCTGTGGCAACCATTAGTGGAAATTGCCAGTAAGTAGACTTTAACCTATGAAATAGACAAACCTTTGTTCATAATGTATAACAAAGGGTCCAAGGCCTTGAGCACAGATGCACTATATGCATGCAAAAGTTTGGACTTGAGCACAGAGTTTATGAGTGTCCTCCATTTCCTTGTGTAGCCTGACTCGTGGTTAAAGCTTTTGGGCTGCTTGAAAGACCTTTGTGACTGCCTCTAGGAAGAATTCCAGCACTGAATGAGCCACATCATCAAGCTTTCTAGTCCTCTGCCCCAAAGTTCATGTCATTTACAACTTAAAATTCAAATGGAGTTCTGTCTTTCTGAATATGTGGGATTCTATACTTCCCTTTCTTATTTTTTTTTCTTATTTACGTAATCAATTTGTATCTCACCTTTCTCCCAGCATGGGATACAAAGCAGCTTACAGTATAAGGCAGAGCTTTCCAAACTTTTCATGTTGGTGACACGCTTTTTTAGACATGCATCATTTTGCGATGCAGTAATTTCAGTTTTACTAGCAAACCAGAGCTCAAACTAACCAGTTATAAGAGATACAGACACATACATAAATTGTAATAACAAAATGTATGGGTACACAACGTACCTCATGAAAGCCTTTCATATATTTTTTAAAAATAAATGATTTATAAATAATAACATACATTTCCAAGATTGCAGGTGACACACTTACACACTTCAGGCGACACACTGACATGTCGCAGCACACCATTTGGAAAGCCCTGGTATAAGGTGACTTTATTGCTCTCCCACTTGTTAAACATAAGAAAACATCAGAAAAAGAATATAAATATTGAAAGGAAGCAAACAAGGAACAAACAAGAGAAAGAACAAACTCACACATTGGTCGTGAAGACTCCATAGATCAAATCTTGTTCAGGTAGATAAAAAGTGCTTTGCAGTTCATTGTAGTAAAAAGGGATTTCTCCAGAGCGAGAGCAGTTCAGCCGAGCCTTCATGAAGGTTGTCCATGTGTCCTCCAACAAAAATCTCCCTCCAATGTCATTTTTGCAAACCCTTGCCACACGAGAATAGACAGTTTTTCCACAGTCATGCTCTACAGCATTCTCACGAAAGAAGAAGTAAGTGAACAAACCGATGTCATAGGCGGCAATGAAGTTGGGCTCTGGGGGAAAATTAAGCCATAACGTACAGTGAGATTTACATAGTAAAGAGTAAGATTTACAGAGCAAGGGCTAGAAGTTCATGGGAGAAATGAGAATGACTTTCTCACAGTAACTAAAAACATGAGCCAGTCTTTACAACACCATTCATCACCTGATGACTAGAACATCAAGGGACGTGTTAAATGTATGAATAAGCCATTCTTTTTCAAACACCAAAGACACAACATCCGTATTATTTTATCATTGTTTTAAACATGGTGGTTTTGAGACCATTTAGATCACAGTATTACTCTTGAGTAATCAAATTAGGTAGACCTCAAATTGAGGTCTATAGAACTCTAGGGGATCAAAGTATGGACCTCAGTGGGTCCATGAACTGAGGGCAAAATTGTTTCTCAAACTGGGGTCTACAGAACTCTAGCGAATCCAAGGACGGACTTCAGTGGGTCATGAACTGAGGGCAAAATTATTTCCCCCATCAATTTCCTCCCTGATACTTAAGTTTTTTCATATCATAGTGAATTTTAAGGTAAAAATTTAGTCTTTAAATTAGCCTTCATTGTATTTTTTTCATTCCAAAGTAGTCTATATAACACAAATGAGTCTCCAATGCAATAAAATAAACTACACATAACATTTTGCATTTATGTGTCCAAGTGCATTTTTCTGTGGAGAAGATTTATTATATTCTTAAAGGAGTCCATGATTCCCACCCTCCAAAAGATAAATAATTACTGAGGTAGATGCACATACGAAATAGTATACATGTAGAATGCCAGTTTGAAGGTGCTGCCTACTCAAAAGTATATAGTCTAAAAATGAAGAAGGGATGCTTCTTGTTTCAGAAATATTTTTACATATATGCTATGAAGCAGGCATGATTCCCAAGGTTGTAAACAACAGTACTGCCTAGTAGCAGATCAACAACACTGTTCCCCTTAAGAATATCTTCAGCTTTGCATGTTCAGGAAATTTATATTACAGGAGAATAAGCATGTGGCTTTTAAATTCTTCTTATAAATCTATTATTTATGAATGAATGAATGGATGGAAAAACTTATGCAGGTGTACTCTTTATTGAAAATCATACTATGACATAGACATTTCTAGTCTAGATACAGTACATTATCTGTCATAGGCATTATATGGTCTAAACAAATCATTTTCTTATAAGGAGTATTTCTCATACTTATCAAACACACTTCAGTAGTGAGGAATATCATCTTACAGAACATTTGTAATACATAAGACATCATACATCTTACATTTCCTCTGTTGTGAAATTTCATATACATCTCGTTCAGAACATTTACAAATATTTCAGCATCTGGTAGTATTTCCAATTGTTGTTGTTGTGCCTTCAAGTAGCTTCTGACTTATGGCAATCCTAAGGCAAACTTATGGGGTTTTCTGGGGCTGAGAGTACGTGACATGCTCAAGGTCACCTAGTGGGTTTCCATGGCCGAGGAGGAAATCAAACAGACTCCAGGGTCGTAGTCCAATTCTCATACCACTGTATTACACTGGCTCTCAGCATTTCCAATACACTGCATTAATTTGGCATGGCTATAATTACTATTTCAGAGAGTGTTTCTAACTCTATCTGTGAACTAGCACCTCAGTCGAAGTACTGTGAATTCAAAACATTCTCAGCCATTCTGGGAAATCAATATATGAGCCTAGAAGACAGCTATTTCAGTGCAATCACACTGGATAGACTGGCAAATAACTGCTGGAATCAGACAACTTACCCAGTTGTGCTTGGCCTTCATATTCTCATACCTCCAGTTATGGGTAATCTGAAATATAGATTCTTGTTTTGACTTCTGTTGGGAAACCAGGACTGGCACTCTAGGCCTCCCTCCTGGAGGATACAGTCCTTCTATGATATTTTCCTGTATCATATCTGGCAAGTACTCACTCCTTAGTGCTCTGAGAATCCATCTCTGTATGATCCCAAATTCCAACTCATTCCAGAATCTATGTCACTTTCCCCCTCTGTTTTCCTAAAAACAGCTGGTGTGTTTCCTGCTTTCTTATCTTATCTTGTCTTTCTGGCTATGTGCCCAGAAGAAGACTTTAAACTCCCACAGAGAATATTTCTACCCTGTCTTTGTATGCAGACATTTAACCTTCTAATTCATGAGATAGAACATTCTTTTAGATCTCTAATCCAAGGGCGTGGGGCCCAAAATACAGCACATATGCTCTTATTGTTGACAAATCATAAGGAGTCTCCCATGACAACAAATTTAGGCCCTTTTCGCATGGCATTTGCCATGTGAAAGGGCACCTGGAGTGTGGCACGATTGCGAGGAGCGATCTGCACGATGCACTCACAATTGCACGATGCTCCAGGGGCCGGCAGGCGCCGATCACGCACCTTTTCATTTTTGGCTGGAGACTGAAAATGGTGCGCGATCACACATTGCTCCCAGGCCCCGCACACTCTTACCTGGTGTGCAGAGCCTCTGGAGTCGCGCCGGTCACGCTTCCTGCCCCAGTGCAGCCTGGGAAACTCCCAGGCTGCACTGTAGAAGGAAGAGGTGGGGCTCTCGTGCGAGCAGGCAGCTTGTGTGGAGCTGAAGCAGCAGGGATGCGAGAGCCTCTTGCCAGAGGCTGCTCGCGCGATCCCCACACCCCAGTGCCAAAAAAAGGTAAGGTGCGGAAAGGGCCTCAATCAATAGAGGACATATTTTTGATCATTATAAAGACTCATGGACTTGAGTTTATAATAAACAAACTGCAATCTTAGTTAAAATCCTTCTGCTTGATATCTCACCTTTTACAGGTAGACTGTTTATTTTCTTAATTGGAAAGTGGGTGAACAATCAATCATGCAATGGCTGGCCTGCAGTATGAAATGCTGCTAAGCTAGAAAGAATTTAGCTATCTCATCTGCTCATATAGATTAGGCTTGACTTGTACAAGCTCTGGTAATACACAATAATATAAATTACTATGTTATAAATATAAATTATTAAGTTTCCAAAAAAAGGTTAGAAAAACAGGAGCAGGAAATGCTATTGGCTAAAATAATCAATGTGTCCATACTCATATAAATCAGGATGTTCAAGGACTGTAAGGAGTAATTGATATTGAATTAAAATTACAGAGAACAGCGCAGGCTGCTCTTTTCAAACGTTCTGTCAATTTCTTCTGTTGCATCTAATATGGGTCATTGTCATAGATAACAACCTAAGGTCATTGACCTGGCTCAGTATGTCTGCCCTTATGTTCTTGCAGTTAACATACTCTCCCTATACTTCTACACACCTGGAACTGGACTCATCCAAGCAGAGTCAAGCAGAAGTCAAGCTTCTAGCAATACTGACAGTGGACTCAGCTTGAGCTGAAGTAAACTTATGTCATCAATTCCTGTGGTAGCACTAGGAGAACAAACTGCAGGTCCAGCTCCACATAATGAAAAAACAGATCTGGAGGAATAAATAATTAATCAGCTCACAGCAGTGATGGCTATTCAACTGATAATTTCAAAGAAATCTTTTTGAAACTAATTCTCAGTCCAAATACACTCCTCCACTGTACTCTTTTTCATGTCCTGATGCTCTCTACTCCTTAGGTGCATGCTATATATGTGTTCTTTTGGGGGAGGATGCCTACTGGGGTACAGTTTACAAGCCACACAGGCTGCTACTTTAGAGCATGCACAGAAGCCAGGAGAGGGATAAGCAGAAATTATTTCATTGCCTATTGCCTTCATGCCACTGGGGGCATGAAGAGATATGTTAATATGTAGGTGACAACATCTGCAAGGGTTTAAGGAGACTTTCCAGCAGAGAAACTTCCTGCAACATGAGCCTCTCAGGAATACAGTGCCTCAATACAGTCAACTAATTGATTAATTGATTGGCCATGAAGCTAAAACAGCTCTGTTAATCAAAAGAAGAACAAAGCAAACCTTTCAAGTCATTTTGCAGGATTCCTTGACCTAATGGATGTGTGAAGCACGACACCATCCCCATCACTGTGAAATGTATTGATGGCATTGCAGCAGAGTGCATCTTTAGGAAGCTGTGCACCGCTATTAGTTTCCTTTCTTACTGTATTCAGCTTTCAATAGGAATTCACTGGCTTTCACCATTTAAATCTGTTACTTACATTTGTTGATGAACCACTTGCCTAAGGTATGCAGTATGTTTATAATTTTCACCCCACACAGATTTGTAATGATGGCAGAGTATACCATACCTACAAATCTGGCTCAAGGTGAGGATTACTAATGCACATTTTCACCACTGACTATCTCCACCAGAAAATAATACATTGTGCCTCTACAGATTCTGTTGGCTAAGTCAAAAAGCAAGCCAAAGGGCTTGCTTTCATTGAGCTCGGTTTCTCCCTTCTCCTATGCCAACTGTTTTTAACCAGTTTAGAAATAATTTCTCTCTCTCTTCAAAAACCTCCACCATAACAGTGAATCTGAGTTCTGCTAGAACACCATCCACTGGTACACGAGGGGTGCCATGCTCAGGCTATAAATTCTGAGGAAATCTTGCTAAAATTTTAAAAGGTAACAAACAGTCCTAGAACTGCAGGCTAAAGTATAGCTTCTAGGTGTCTTGTCCTGACACTCAAAATGACTCTACAGCAAATGGAAAGAAAGTCTTAGAATAACACTCAGCACAAGACAGAAAACAGGAAATCCACTGAATATGTGTGGCTGTTTTATGACTACCCAAGCTGGAATTTACTACTGCAACCTTAAAGTGAGGAATGTCAAAAATGGAGAAAAATGTTTGGAATGCTCACAATGCAAAAGGAAGAACAAAAATTCAGGAGCCATCTATATAACCTGTTGTTGTTGCCATTATTGTCTTTATTTATATTCCACCTTTTCCCCCAAGATTGAGACTCAAGGTGGCTTACAAAGTAAAAATTACAATTTAATTTAAAATATACAAAAAGTAAACATTAAAATAGAATTAAACTATTAACCATACCAGACAAATTTAAAAATACAGTTTTAAAATATTTTAAAAACAATGTAAACACTACAATTTAAAGTAATACAAACCCTCTTACAGCCCTTTTGTTACATTTCTAAACGCCTGACAAATAAAAATGTCTTTGCCCACTGCTTGAAGGACAGCAAAGAGGGGGCCAATCTAAGAATCATCCCATTATTTATGATTGTATAGTATCTGACCAGAATATACACAAGAAACTTTTTGTTTTCATCAGGACTTCATGTTCTGAAGTAAATTTGAAGGTAAACACAGGACATCATGTATATCATGGGACTGCTTTTGTAGGGCTTCCATTTGATTTAAGAGGAGATATCATGCTGACATGCCATGTTTATTTTTTTCATCAGAAACAGGCTTCTTTTTCTCCTTGCTTACACAATTTTTGATGAAGGTAAAGAACTGGATTTGCATTTAACAAGGCAAATTTGAACAAGATCAGGGTGAGATGCTGAGAATGATTATAGCTTCCCTCAGAAAAGAAACAGTGTTCACTTGAAACTGCTGTTACCAATGGGAGCTCAAGCTTCAGCAGAGAGCAAGACCATGTTTCAGCAACTCCTATCTGATAAAAAGATTGTGATCTTATCTATTTTAATCAAGTCCTTGCAATTGCCATTCACGTACCCATTATCATGGAACTGGACTGCTGTAATATACTCTCTGCTTCGTGACCAACTGATCAAAGTTTAGCATGTTTCTAACATTACTCCACAACTCTATTCTGAGGTTTGGAAGGAATTCATATATTTGGTCATTCACTGAGTGACAAGCTATCAAGCAGCACACCTGCATTTGTGTGTCAGCCATTAGCAACTGTCTCCTCCCTTAAGGAGCCATTGTAATCTTTAAGACAATGGCAGAAAGATATTTCCAGATTTGTTTGGCTGGCAAAGAAACCTAGAATAAAACTTAAAACATTGCATGATGCTAAAGACAGGGGTGGTGCAGGACTTCCTAATATGAAACTATATCATGTGGCCTTCTGTTTTACATGGTTAGAAGAATGGATTTGGCTTAGAGATTAAAGACTACTGGAATTTGAAGGTCATGACTTAAAGTTTGGTTGACATGGTTATTTTGATATGACAAAGTCAGGGCATATGCTGGCTTTAAAAATCATTGTATCAGAATGATTTTTGTGAGTTTGGTCTAAATATGAGCAATTTCCCCCCCTAAAATACAACTAGTTACCACACTGCAGGCACCTTTTTTAAAAAGAAAGATTGAGTTAAAAACGGAAAAAACAGAACCTCAAAGAAAACTATTACAAGCTATTTCATAGATGGTACATGACACCCGAAAAATTAAAGATAATTTATAAGATGGGTACAGGTCAATGTTGGAAATGTCAAAAAACTGCAGGTACACTATTTCATATGTGGTGGACATGTACTAAAGCAAAAATGTATTGGAAAGAAATTCACAAGACAATATGTGGTGTATTGAAGGGTCAAATCGATATGACTCCCGAAATGTATTTATTAAATATGACACATATGCTAGAGGGAACTTTGGTGAAGAAATATCGGAGAATAATAATGTATATGGTCACGACTGCCCGTATTGAATTTGCAAGGCTTTGGAAAAGTGATGTAATACCTACGACTGAACAATGGTGGACAACTTTCATAGAAAATAGAAATGCAGATATTCTTTCACAAAGATTAAAAGGGAAATCAGACGATGATAAAGAATGGCAGATGATTTTGGAGGCGGGATGGGTCTTGACAGGAAATAATGCATAATTCATGGTATTAAGTGTTGTTACAAAATAATTCAGAGTAATATCATGAAACACTTAACGTTGAGTAGAAAAACAGGAACTAACGAATTAAGTAGATATATTAACAATTTAATGTGAAACGTTGGTAAATAGTTCAATGAAATGACAGAAATTGTAATCCAGAGAGGAAGGAAGACAGTTTTAATCTGACATTTAAGAATACAATGATAATTGTTTGTTTTAAATGTTGGAACTGTAATAAAATTATATAAAAAAAACCTGAAAAAACATTGCTCTATAATGGTAGAATAATTAATTTTAATTTTTCCTTTTCATTGCTGTTTGTATTGGGGGAGTGGTTCAGAGTTGTTTGCATTAGCTTTAGTTGGTGTAGTTAGGATGTGTTTATGGTAAGATATTAGTCTTTGCTATTATGTCTTAGTATTAGTTCAGTTTAATCTACTTTAGTTTTAGCTTTAATTGCCCATGTATATTGTATATATATGGTCTGTTATTTATGCTTTTGTTCTTTTCTGTAGTTGTGTGTTTGTATTTAAATTAATAAACAAGAAATGCAAGAAAAAAATCTTTAAGACTGAATGAGGATATTAAGCATAGACAAGGAGAACACATTAACAGCATTTTGAGGCTGCTTCCCTGAGAGCAAGAAAGTGCAAAGGGCAGCCTACTACCCATCTGTGGCCCCCAAAACCCTTTTTTTAAGGCCTCCCAGTCCATCCACAAAAAAAAGAAAAGGAAAGGAAAGGACATGACTAAAAATCAACAGTAAAGTGCTATACATAGCAATTGAAAATTGAATTTGAAAATAAACTCTTTGAAATGATAGATTAATTACTGTTGAGAATGCAATAAACTCAATACTTTTGAGCTTGAGTTTTAGTTTTGGTATTTTTTTAAAAAGAAAAACCTTTTGAGGTGGAAAAATCTTGCACGCAAAGAAAATTTGCCTTGCTCCCTGACATTCTTTGAATCCATGGGTTGTTGTGGGTTTTTCAGGCTACAAGGCCGTGTTCTAGTAGTATTTGCTCCTGACGTTTCGCCTGCATCTGTGACTGGCATCTACAGAGGATCTGGAGACATGAAGGTGGAATGGAGTACATATACTTGTGTGATACCCGGGTGGGAGGGATTTGCATTTGTGATGCATTAGTGATGCAGCTGGCCTGTAAGATAGCCCACTGTTGAGTGGACTAGCCCCCAGGAATGTGTTAGTCAGGGGATATGCATAACAGTTGTGTGTGCATTTAAGTACTCGTTAGCAATCCATTGTATTGTTTCCTGTAGAGAGACCTCCTGCCTCCAGATCCTCTCAAGATGCCAGCCACAGATGCCGGCGCAGCCTCATAGCCTGAAAAACCCACAACAACCCATGCATTCCAGCCCTGAAAGCCTCCAACTTTACATTCTATGAATCATTGTGTGTAGAAGCATGAAATTCATTCAAATTCAAAGGTGTTGCAGTAAAAATGTATAGATGGATGATTGATACTGTATATGGCAACAGCATTGGTGTTTTAAAAAGTGTAGGAAGCAGACCTCAAGATTAGCATCTCAGACAATGAATGATTTCATCTCTGTTCTTCCTCTCCATTTAGATCTATTTAAATCTAGCTCTGACCTTACTAGGCAAAATGTCCTAAACGTACATTAAAAGTGGCATTTTACTCCAGTCACACTAACCAGAATAGCGTTCCACCCACATGTTGGCAGGGATGTCACACTGTAGCTACAGATTTTCCAAGTATGCATTACTTCTGGTCTCGAATACTTGATCAAATCACAACTTCACAAAACAAAAAGTGCACTACTACAAGAGTCTTTTATTACTCTCTTTGGCAAAAACAGATGGTCTAAGTACTGTAAAGGCATCAGAAACCATCTGATCTTTTTATGCTAACCAGGGTCAGCCTTGGTCAGTACTTGGACAGGAGATTGCCATTGAATATCGGGTGCTGTAGGCTATTTTTCAGAGGAAGGAACTGGCAAAACCATCTCCCAGTATTCCTTGCTTAGGAAAATCCTATAAAATTTACAGCATCGCCGTAAGTTGACAGTCAACTTTGAAGGAACACATACGCACACGCGTGTCATAAGGGCTTTTTTTTTTCATTTTGTTTGATGAACGCCCACAAGATAATTGCTAAGATCTAGAAAGGAGGCAAATTAATTATGGTTGATTGGTGAGTAAAAATTTAGGATTCATTCCTAATGGAGAAGTTGTCACATATTAAAAGCGCATTCAAGTGTCTTGCTACCAGCAAAAAATTTGCTCAGGACTGGTTCCCCTTCATAGAATATGTTAACAGTAGTGGTGCTAAACCAGTAAACTTACCATCCAAAAAAAACTAGTTTCAGTGTAACACCGAACCATTTATGTCATCCTCTGTTTAGCCTTTCAGCGATGAACTGCTATATATGATTGTTATCCTATTTGTTATGTTGTTTAATTCTTCATTTTGATGTGTTGATTGTTACTGAATTGCAAATTACAATTAAAAAAATTAAAAAAAACTTTTTGGGGAATCTTTCTGAGGATTTCAAGTCTCAGCACCAGAACACATGGCTTTCTTAAACCAGCAAAAGCTGCAAATTAAGAAACAGGAAAAGGTTTCTGATTCTTTCACAGACATCAGCAACCACTTATTAGTTAGACATTTCTGATGTCTATGATCTCCCACCAACCACAGATTTCTAGCTGCTTCCAACAGACTTCCAGCTGCTTCTCACACCATAGCTGCTAACTGTGCCGCTACTGTTTCACCACAAGTATGATTAAATTAAAAATCTCAATTAATTTTAAAAATTAATTAATGTAATTAAGGTTTAATTCTTTATAATAAATGTAATATTTCATCTTAAGTCTTGAATAAAAAAATAAAATTTAATGGAATAAAATTAATTTAAAGAAAATAAACAGATTAAGTTTAAAATTAAAGTTTAAATTAAAAGTAAACTGACTGAATAGTGGGGCATTTGTGACCACCTTAATTTGTGAATACACAGAAATATAATATTAACCACAATTGACATTTTAATGGTGTGATCCCTTTTTAATGCATTTTACCTATTTTAACTAGATATATCTGTCTATGTTGCTACTCTTTATGTATTTTAACTTTAAAAAATTCCTAAATATAAAAAAGTAAACCTTTAAAATCTCTTTAAAACAAACAAACAAACAAAAAATATCAGTGTCCAAGCACCTGAACAACCTGAAAAGTCCCCAGTCCTACAGACATTTCCCAAGAAGTTTGCTAAGATCCCAGGCTCACAGAAGCTGTGAAGCTTTCTTTTCCACATGCACTTTCAATGACATGAGCTAAGTAGAAACGAATTGAAGGTTCCAGATATGTATTTAGATGATGTTGTGTGTCACAGTCATGAAAACCAAGCATTCATCTTCAGTTTTAGTAAAAAGATACTGAACTAAATTTTTGTCAGATTTATCAGAAAGCAAGCATCCATATTCAAAATCAAGTATTCTTTCTCCTCAAGTAAACTGAAGCATATTGTGCGTATGTTTCTTCCAGTGTCCTGACAAATTATGGCAATTCCATGAATTTCATAGAGGTTTTTTTTAGGTAAGGAATACTCAGAGGTGATTTTGCCAGTTCCTTGTCCTGACATATAGAACTTCATTAATCTGAAGGATCAGTGTAACAGCTAGGGCAGGATGCTGGTCGTGGTGGTTAATTATAAATTGACATGACTAAAAAAACTATTTATATTGGGCCACAGTGCCATAAATTACATGGATTTTGAGTCTATCTTATTAATTAAAGACTCAATGGGAGGAGGGGTTAAATTGTATCCATTCAGTGAATGTAAATAACTAGGAATTTTAGTTAACTGAGAGCTTTACACAGGATGTTTTAGTGACATACTTTCCAAAACCACCAATTCTTCAGTTACCACTTCACTAATTCCAATTTGAGTGTGACACTTTATAGCAAAAATTGGGAGGGAGGTTACTAACTTGTCTATGGAAGGAGTCTTTCATTCCTCTGAAATCCCCTGATAACAAGAGAGATCCTGGAAAGTGTCGTTTCCTATAGGCATGATGCCGTAACAATCCAATAGGTCCCAAAATTGTCAACAGTTCAAAATATAACCTATGCCCTTTAGTGCTACCCTTTAGTGCTGCAGCTTGTTGTAATGCCTCTCTGTTATCATAGAAGGCTAGAGCAAGTGCAGGAGGAAAGAACTGCAGAAATGCTGGAGCTCCAGTGGAACAAAATACAAGCCTACCCTTCCACTGAAATTTTAAAGAAATAGTTTGTTGCAACCGTTAGTTGGATGCAAAGGCATTATAAGCAATACAGTATAGGATAATTTAAGCAGTTTCAGAAAAGACTGGTATAAATGTGATTCCTAGCTGAATCTGCCTAATATGTCACAGTATTTTGAAGGAGGGGGAAAGATAAGAGACAGGTATTGCATCAATTCCTTTTTCATGTATTTTATTAATCCTAATTCTGTTCTACTTTATCTGTGACATTGTTCCAAAGTTATCTCTGGGAGTAAGCTCCTTTCTCACATATATACTGTCTGGACTGTTAGGAGATAAGAGGAAATGATTCTGTTTCCCAAGACAGTCCACATGGTTTTAATGCTTTTCAATTCACAGAGTGTTCTTACCATTAAGCCACTTGGAATTGTACTGTGCTGTTCTAAGAGGTGGGACATTTCCAAGGCTGCGGTAAATAGCTGGATCCCGTCCAGAAAAATCAATGACAGTTGCAGCATAGAGTTCTCCTTGTGATGTAATCACAGCTGTCGAGTTGTGCCGAGGGTCATAGGGGCAACGAGCTACCCCATTTATTTTCTCAATTATTTTGCTAAGATTTCCTACCTGTAATAAAAAAATGTTAGAAGAGAAGTTGTAACGAAAACAAAATAACAGATATAACAAAGCTGACCAACTGCTACACCTGTTGCTTTCAAAATATCCTCCACACTTGTAGATTAAACTACTAGCCCTAGATAATGCTAAATTTACTGAAGGCAAGGCTTATATTAAAAAGACCTTGCTGGGCATGTGTGAGCACATTATATCTATGTTTTTTACACACAGATACATGCTGTTTCTATAGAACGATGTTATTCTTTTCTCTCAAAAAGCTTATGACTAAAGTAATTGTAGCTCTCTATGACTAGAGTGATTATAGCAGCCCTCAGGGACCTTTCTGTGGCTCTCCCAGGGGTCAAAAAAGTGTAGGAACACTGGGGGGTTTATCACATCTTGTAGCACCTTTGAGACTAACTGAGATAAAAGATTGGTAGCATAAGCTTTGGTAGACTTAAATCTACAGAAGCTCATGCTACCATCTTCTTTCTCTCAGTTAATCTCAAAGGCGCTACAAGATCCCTCTGCATATTGATTCAGACTAACAGAGCTATATCTTTGAATTCTACCAGGCTGGACCCAGGCACTGACCAGGTTCTTTTTCTGGTCCAAATCATGCATGAGTACTCTGATGTAGCAGGGTCTCTCTTGAAGATCTTATAGGTGGGCATGTTCATACAGGAGAAAGCTATCCTTTAGATAACCTGGCAAAAAAGTTCAAATAGCTTAACAGCTTCATGCTAGCTTTTGAAATGAGCTCAGGAACAAATTGGAATCCTGTGCAGTTGTCTCTATAACAGAACTATGTGCTTTCTATATGAAGTCCTCATTAATAGTCTGGGCCCAGCATATTCTGGACTAATGCAGTTTCTGAGCACTTAGGCAGCTCTATCTATGGTTCATTAGCTTAAGCCAGGTGCAATTTAACTAAGATCTGTACCACCATGGCCAGGAACATATGTGTTGCTTACTCAACTATCCAAGCCCTACAAATGCACACCTGCTCATGGCCAACATCTGGGCATCCACTCAATTAAATTTTGTACTTTATGTCTTTATTTTTCAATCATTTTATGATGCAAAACTGCATAGAATGCATAACCACATTTGACCAACATGATATTGTAACATACCATGTCCATTCTAATTGTTGTTTCTCTTCTCCTTTTGCTTTATAGTTATGCTTCTCTTAGAATTCTTTTAGAATACTAACTTTCTATGGTTTGTCTTTGCTTCTTAATGTTTGCTCTGATGAACATGAAAATTGACAATTTCTAATCTGCAATTTATTTCCTTACAATTCATTTCCATTCTATTCTCTTACTCATTCTGAAGAAGAAGTACAATCTACCTGTCTGCTGGAACACACTGGTGAAAAAGCATTGGTGCCACAAGTGAAAACTTTCTTGCCATGAACAATCAGAACACGAATGTAGTTTTGGCATTCCTCCTGAAGCAAAGACAGAAAAAGACAAGATGAGCAACATGGGCTTAGAATGTTTTAGTACTCCCAGGGACTTCATTCTAACCATGATTTGGAGTGCCAAGTGCATGGCAAACGTGCTTCACTGGATAAATATAACCAGGTTCCAGAAGGCATGGGCACTGGAAACTTTAATTCAAGAGCCTGGTGATGCACCCATCATCTAGAGGACCATAGTTCCCCACCCCTGCTCTGAAAATCTGCCTTTAAGTCATTGAACACTAATGGGATCAAGGCATGGTATATTCAGTGATGATACATACAAACAGTACTGTGAACTGGATTTCTCCAAATAGAGCTTTATGCCAGTGGTGACAACTAGTGATATTACAGAAATGGAAGAGAGATTCCTAGGATTTTGAGTATCTGTTTTCATGGAAAAGACAGGTCACCGGAAAGTCCTCCAGTCCCCAAAGTAAACAGACAGAATGAACTTACTATTGCTGTTATTGCTAGCAACCACTTAAGATGTTGCTCTTAAAAAACTTTGGGATCAGTCTAATGGCTGGTTCCAACTAAAGTCTATATGCAAAAAAATTTTCAAGATAAAGTGTTGGTGATTACAGATCTTAATCTGTTTAGATATTTTAGAGGCAATCCAATGACTCTGCACAGGGTACACAAATATCCCTGCCCAATGAGCAATCCTGCACAACTTGAGGACCCACCAAACTAACTACAGCCCACCAGTTATGTAACCAGGCTTTATCAAGTGTCAGGTAGATAGCAAAATAACATCCAGCCTCGGGGGGGGGGGAGTGTCCACTGGGGCAGTAGGGATAAGTTTAGCATGGCATCACATAGGTTATGCTCTTTCTTAGAGGATATAATCTACCAACTGAGGAAAAAGGAGGCAAGACATTAGAATGAGTCAAGGGGCTGAAATGGAAAGAGTCTGGCTGTGATGTATAAGGAGATAAATATGAAACAAGAAGTCTTTGCTGAGGAATTTGTTAAATCCAGCTCTAAATGATCCTGGAAAATGCATTTTCATAAAAACTAACAACCCTATGTGATACGTTTTATAAGACTTAATTAGATTATTGGCAAATTGAGGCATGATAACATACAACTCAATCACCCAAATAACATATTCAGCATATTTCATTCATGAAGATCAATCTTTTGTTCAATTATCTATTCCACCATTGAGAAACTTGAATTTGATAAATCAGCTAAATTCAAGCAACATGAACACTGGAGCAAAAGGCTGGGGATGCTTCAGCTGACACACAAAGGGGTATGATGAGTAATGCTGCTATAGCCAGTTCAACAGGATTCTTATCCACATCATCAATAACTACAGAACCATACAGCAACTTTGGTGTGGGTTTTGTTCTCCACAATCTGCAAAACTGTGTTTTCATATTCTGTCCCCTAGCCAATCCTGCCCAGAAATGTCAGAAATCTGATTACAGCCATAGCTTACAGATATTACACCCAAATGTACCTCAGCTTGGAGCTACTACTGGTTGTGTATTTCAGTTTATGTTACTATTTTGGAAAAGAATGAATTTCAATCATACCTGGAAAAATAATTTGCTACAAAACACACTGAAATACTTCAGGTTTTTTTTCTCCCAATTACATTTCCTCTCCATTTTCTGGAGACTAGAACTGTCTATTAATTGTAGCATGCAATTGAAGACCCATTTCCTTCTTCTGAGTAAAAACCTAGTTTCTGGCTCCCTATCTCAAATGCCTTCATGATGCTAAATATTTCCTGGAAGATCTCACTTGCACATTTCAACAATGTAAATATCCCAACCCATCTTGGAGGGAAAGAAAAAAAACCCCACTTCCTGAGTCTCAGCACTCTTTATTTTCATATATGATACAGAAATCAACTCATTGGAAGGCTATCCAGAAGAAAAAGTCCCTGCAAACAAGGTACCAATATGCCCTTGTTGTTTTATCAAAAATCCTAACAGGCTCTGTTGACCAGATCTGAGAAGGTCTTGGGAACACGCACACTGAGCACATCAACACTGTCATGTTCCTTGGAGATACTTCATATGCCTTCTTTCTCAGTTCTATTACGTCTCAATCAGATACACCAGGATCAGATTTGAAATTCCCTTCAGCCAGGAAGCAAGGCTTCATATTGGCAATTCAGCACATTATCTTTCACAAACAGATAAACTATGGGTTATGGTACATGAGCCTATCAGATGGAGCCTTTAAAAACAAAAGCCTATGTGCTTGAAGCTGAATTCTTGCGATCTTATTCCTTACTGGACTTTGCTGAAACTTCACTGTAAGCCAACAAATTCATAAAGCCAAAAAATATTTTAGGATGGTCCTCTATCTGATGTACTCAGTTAGTACATACAAATAACTTAGATGTTTACATCTAACATTTGGGGGTACCATAAAACTAAACTGAACTAAACTAAATGCCATCTCCATTTATTAGGTATTTTGTTCTTTACATTTACATGGAACTTCTGGTTTTTGGTTTTTTAGATGTCTCAAACATTTTAAAATACTACACAGAGACTCAGTATCATACATAAAAATGCATCTTGAGTAACCAAGAAATCACGATTATTAATGTGAGAAAGACTGTCAGGCAACATAATACTGGCATTTGAATTTGAATTTTTTTAAAAACTGCACAGGATCAGTGATATAGAGAATTCCTAAGGAACCACAGGTTGGAAGAGAAGAAAACAACTGCTCACGCCCACTGCATAAATGTCTGCTGGGATACAACAGGGGTATGAAATGTTTGGCCCTCAAGATATTGTTGGATTGTAATTCCCACCATCCCTAGCATAGCCAATGGAGAGATATTATGGGAGCTAGAATCCAACACAATCTGAAGGCCAATGTTAATATAAAAAGCAATCTTCACCGTGTTTGGGCCTCACAGGTCAGGTAATTATTTTCTATATGCTGCCCAGTGACCTACATTTTGTTGCAGGTCAGTAACACTCAGTGCAACCAACTGTCATAGCATCTTAAGAAAGCAACACTACCTACAGACTTAGTTGCAAGTCTCTGACAGAGAGAGGAAAATAGGTTTCCGTTCTTGCCTTTTCAAAGAAATTTCATTCAGGAGTGCAGAGAAACTATTTTAAATGTATTTGTTGCTGTCTGTCCTAATTTTCTTTGAGTACCTTGCAGGCTGCAAAACACTGTTATTAACATGCTCTCAGATATTTATATTTATTTCTTTAGACAAACAATTTCATTAATCAGTTTTGCCCAGTGTCCCAGCCAAGCTGTCTTCTCTCAGTGTGCAGAAGATACCAAACAGAATTTGCTAATGATTTTCTGTCTCTTGTTTGTTTTTAATGTCTGCAAGACTCTTTATTGCAAAAGCTAAAAAGCCATCTTTAGGAAAAACAGAGGACTGACACTGCATTTCACAGCAAACAAGGAAAGGAGGGGAGTTCAATCATTTTGAAATGGCATCTCTTCAGGGCTCAAAGCCCAACCCACTGTCTGTCCTGTCTAGAGCAGTTGGTCCTTTTTTCCCACCCAAGCTCTGCCTTATGACACCTTCTCAACTCAAGAAATTAAATGAAGTCTCTTAACATTTCACTTTTCGTATTCAGGGCGAGGAGCAGTCAGATGAACTGGAGAGCCACACAGAAGGTAGGCAGTACTGAACTAAGGACTAAGGACAGTCTGAAGCAACATAAAGGTTGATGATGAATCTTTGAGCACTGTTTTCCAATCAATTATGGATCTATCTGACAGTGTTCCCATCTATTCCATATTTAATCAGTTTGTTAATAAAAACCTTATGAGGACTTATTGTAAATAGGAACAGCTTCAGTACTCTGGGATGCAGTTCATCTGTCTGTTCAGATTTGAACTTATGTACTCTATTTGCTGGAGTATAAGACTAACTTTTTTCCCAAAAAAATACTACTTGGAAATGGAGCGTGTCTTATATGCTGGTGTCTCTTACATGTCAGCAAGTAGTATCTGCTGGCATATAAATAGGGTGCGTCTTATACGTCAGCAAATGTGGTAGATTAGCAAGATGGTTCATGAGTAACTCGCAATCAATCTTGATTTGCAATCCAGATCCCTTGCCAAGGTCTCTGTTGTTGCATGAAAGTACACATTTCTCTTTTTGGGAAAAAACCTGAAGCAAATAGGAATTGAGTAGTTTTGCCTTTCATTGTGATCTGTTAGTATTTTGCCATCCTTACTGAACATGGGCACAGTGTCTCCTTGGTCTTGCCTCAAATGTATCTGGAAAAAAATAAAAAACCTTTATGTTGCTCTTTGCTTTCCTGTTTTAAGCTTTAGCTTTCCTTATGCTGTTCCTGCCAGCTTGGTCTACACATCTGTTATATTCCTTGGTGATTTGTCCTTCCTTCTATTCTAAATACGTATAGTGAGCCCCCCACTTTTGTGGGTTTGCACTCATGGATTGGATTATTCAAGGGATATTTTATTTATTTAATTTATTAATTTAAAAATATTCTTACCATAGTAGCCTTTGTCATGGAAAACTGTGTTCTCTCTAGGGATTGCTAGGTCCTTCAGCACAGTTCTATGGTCCACTTCTGCTGGATGTGGCCCATAGAGTCATGCTGGAAGACCTACAGATTCCTAGAGAGAACAATTCTCTAGGCATTCCTAGGCCCTCCAGGATGACTCTATGTCCCACTTCCACTGGAAGTTGACTACAGAATCATCACACTGGATGACTTAGAGATTTCTAAACAAGTGTTGTCAGGTTAAAAAAAATAGCATTTATGATTTTTGGTTTTTTTTCACATTTTCTCCGCTTTCACAGGGGTGTTGTGCCTGTAACTCCTATAAAAGTGGAATACTTACTGTATCCCCTTTTTTTTCTCACTTCCTCCTTAAGTTTGCTGTGTAGCCCATTGGCTTTTTCAGATATTTCCCAGTTTTCTTCTTCCATGGAATTGTTTGTGATTGAGCTTTTTGCAATTCATTCTTCAAGAACTCCCACCCTTGCTGCGTGTCTTTTTCCTTTAGTATCTCTAGCCATGGGATTTTACCCAGTAATACACTAAACTTGTTAAAATCAGCTTTCCTGAAATCCAAGGTCTGTGTTTGACTATATTCTTCTTTGTCCAGCCCCATAACTGCAAGTCATTTGTACCTAAAATACCAACTACTTTGATTCCAGTGACCAACTCCTCCCTATTGGCTGGGCTCGAGTCCAGGATTGCCTTTCCCCTTGGACCCAGGAGACTGGTGGATTCAGACTGTTTCTAAGAATTCTCTGGGATCTTCTTGCAGGTTTAAACACAACAGAATGAGGGAATGGTCCAGGGCATCAATACAGCCATTCCCAAATTTCCTCTACTCAGTCACAGTCCTAGGCCACCTTCCTGGCTTTCTGGTGTAACTGAGCAACTGAAAGCAATGAATCTTCAGGGATGTCAGTTAGAGTGCAATTGGCAAAAGGCTCATAACAAAAACAAAGGAAGACAATTAAGAATCCAGTTAAGAATCTAACCTCGGTCTTATTCGGAGGTAGTGATGGGAAGTGATCTTACTTATCTGCTGTTATTGCATCTGTTCAATGTCATCCAGTGAAGGTTTTGGGGACGATACTGGTGCAGAATCGCCTATATGTGGACTTTGGAATGTAACATCTTCAACCTTCAAAGGACTGCTGTGACCAATTTGCTAGAGATTTTGCAGATGAAGCCTCATATAAACATGCTGACTTGGATGCCATTATTTTACCAAAGTAAGAAATGGAAAGGACTAGTATGCAATCCACATGTGCTATTCTGGATACCTTTCAGCAACTATCTGTCAAGCAGTTTGGAGGACTGAGATCTGTAATTTTCTCCCTGGACTCTTGTCCATCCTGGATTGTGGTATCAATCTGGGCTGGTATACATATCTGGATTGCACTCTGACTATGTGGATCCACATCAATCCTATAGCTAGGTCAGTCAAGCACAGGAGGCACCAATGGGTTGAGTGGGGGCGTGAGATGGAACTACACTTGCATGTGAGAGAACAATGTGATTCCTTCTTGCTCTTCTCTTCACAGTGAAATGGCTCATTACAAAGACAGGACACAGATCAAAATCTTCCAAGAAAGGCCTGCATTGTTGATCTGGAAAGCAATGGTAAGGGCTTCTGGGAAGACTAACTGTGCACACAAAAATAAGGAATTTGTTCATTAATCCCAAACATTTGCACAGAGAAGTCACACATTGCCCATTTATGTAGTGGTCACATGTGGCATATTTTCCTTATGGCCCCGTGAAAAGATGCATAAACTGAATACCCTCCCAATCAATTTTATTCACTTTTGTGATCTAGTCTTAAAAACAAGGCATAATAATGCAATTAAATGTAATACAAATGGCTCCTTGAAGAGCACTGGAAACACTTGTGTGGATTCTCTTTGTAAGTATTTATATAAAATCCCCGCCAACTGGTGCAGCACTAGATTGGCCACTGATGCACATCTGAGCAAGACAGTATTGGGAGGCCCAAGTATGAACGGTAGCTGTTTGAGACCTGTGACACATCAGTTCACCCCTTCTTTATTGAAGTCAAGAACTGTGGCTTTTCTGCAGTTACCATAAAACAAAGCCCTATGTGGCTGAGATTCAGGGACTTGCTGCTAAACAGCACAGCCATATGTCAGTTAATGCAGTGGATGTGCTCCTCAGCATTACTTTTCTAACACAAAATTTAGTACCAGAGGGAGAAATAATATGGAAAGAATAGAGATAGGTTCCTACATGACCAAAAAGAAAAGTAATTTAACATGTTTCAGCAAACTTCTCATTCAAAGCTAACAATATGCACATGTGAAATGAAAAAACCAGCTTAGGCAAGCCTTGTATAAGCAAACAAAAATATTTTGAGCCTTATAGACGCCACTTGAAAGCTTCTTCCAAAATGCATCCAGGGATAATACTCTCTCCCACCAGATTCCACATTTCCATGTTGGTGCCCAAACTTATAGATCTATGCTTTTTAATAATCTTGCTGGGGGTAGCTAGTCAGGCAGCCTTGTCTCCTTCCCCCATTTCTTTCTATTTTTGCTGTTCATGTATGTTCAGTAAGGGATTCTTTACTGAGGCAGTTTACCATGCTTGTTGTAGATAGGCAAACACAGCTAAGCAGGATCAGCTAGAGCAAAATTCCATTCTTTCTCAGTTCTTGTTTAATGCAAACAAGCTGGTGCAGCCCATGACTAAAAGCCTGTGTTTCTCCAGCCCTCCTTTACCATTGTTCCAGTGCCAATGCTGCTAAAATCTTTCACCTTGACAGAAGACATGAAGGAAAATGGGGCAAAGGATACATATAAAAACACTTTGAAAAAAGGAGCTTCTTTGTCCGAAGCTTTTTAAAATGAAGTATGGCTGTATAAGAAAATCTGATTTCAGCATCACCTCGTTTACCTCTTTATTTTTTTAATGCTTCTGTCATGGCACCATTCTGTTCATTGATTTACATCAAAGTCTACCTCCTCCAGGAGTGGACTAGCTTTAATTCTCATGCAAATCAAACAAAATAATTGTAGAGTGAGCCTTGGGAAAGTACCAATTTTATGTACTTATTGTGGTGGCATAATTTCACACCTCTGATGTCAGATGTTTTGTTGCAAACATTTCCAAGCAGTTTTAGAATCTATAATTTTAACTGTGGCTTCCATGTATCTGGGGGAGGTAGGTAGGAAACTGACCTCAGTTTTTCCTTTGCTCTGACAGGATCTCTTGGTGTCTTCATCTGAGCCCCATTCTGTTGCCTACGGAAACCAAATAGACAAGTCATATAAGAATACCATGAACAGTTGCTTCTTGGCCAATCCTCATTTGAAGAAACAAGGAAACATCTAAAAGTGAGCTATGCTAGCCAATGTGCAGCAGACACTGTAGCAGGCTCTCGAGTTGTTTACATCACTCTTGCTGTTTATAAAGAAAAGGCAATCGATAAAGAAATCAACCCTCTAGGGGCTGTGGCAACAAACACAGGAACACAGAAAAACAGTTTCGAAATTTTCATATAAATGCAGTTCTGCATTATAATTCAGCTTTAACTAGTTCTAACGATAAGCACTTTCCCAAAAAGACTTCATATCCTTCTAAATATCAGGAATGGAGAATGCTCTGAAGCTTAAACACACTAGCCAAATTGCATATATCACAGTGTTGAATGCCCCTTGTTTTTAACAACAATTATTTCAGGGATTTGGGGACACACAAGAGGTAGGAGAATTATAATCAAGATCTCCATATCTAGCTGGGTTTTGAACTTAATAACAGCTGCCACGGGCAGAACTTGGACAGTTAAAATTTTAAAAAGCAATTAGTTACAGTTATACTTCCAAGGCCATGTAAAATTTAGTTAGCTACCATTCTAGTTGCCATTTTAAAAGGTGACTCTGTACTTTCTTATTTCTCAAAAGTAAGTAGAATGCATACTGTTCTGTTATTTAAATATAACCATTTGAACACTATAAACTGCTCACCTATGGTACAAAACACCCACTCTTTCCATTTACTTCATTGTCAAACACCCACCACAGAGCATGAGCCAGAATCTGAACCCTGTGATACTCCTCCCTTCGTCTCTTGAGTGAGGCCATACTCCCCTAACTATAAGAAGTACAGAAGTAAATTGAAATTACAGAAAATACTATACATGTAACTAAAGTTACCGTTATAAGGTGATCCTTTATTATATTACAATCACAGTGAAACGCAGTTAATGTGTTTGATAGTCGTAAATGGAATTAATTACTGGCAACCAGTTGTTTGTATCTAGTTGCTTGCAACCTCTGGCAGGAGGTGGGTGAACGGGCAGGAATTGAACCCTTTCTCTTTTCACTATTTCTCTGAATAAAACTGGTTCTCCCCAAAGTTGCTGTCTGTCTTGAGTTGAAAACAAACAAGAGGTATTCACTTCTGTCTACAATGGAAACAACAGCTCTTGGATAGCTGTATGATTTTAATCAGGAAAATGGTGCAGGGGAAAATGGTTACCCCTCTTCCAACACTGAGTCCCAATCTCAATCCCAGCACCCACCGCTGCTATGAACTTGTATTTTAAACAGAGATCCTAATCCAAGCTCCCTTCTACATTACATCCATTGGCTCTTGAACAATTTTATGTTTCCAGTTCAGTTTTAACTCATATTCAGTTGGGATCAAAATTAACGTGCTTGAGGTCTAGTTCAAGCCAGCGATAGGTGAGAAACTGCTTTTTACCATCCTGCTAAACCAGTTTGAGGCATTCATGTAAAACACACCCACCCACACAAAACAAACCCTAAAACAAATTTTGCAAAATAGATATAACTTGATACAAACAAACAAGGACACCTCAGTTGGCGATCCCAGACTGTTATACAGAACAGTTATACGGTCTCTTGTAACACTCGAAGAGGCCTACAAGATCCTGATCTTCTTGTAACTGTCTTAATATCACAGCCTGGGGCTCCCTCCGGGTTTTCATCATGTTGGCACACTTCTTCTCAATTTAAGATTACAGGTTTCATCCTTCGAACTCCATTACTTACTCATCAGTTTAAGTGTCTTTTGTCAAAGACAAGGGCACCTCGTAACGGTAACTGTAGTTACATGTATAGTATTTTCTGTAATTTCAGTTTACTTCTGTACTTCTTATAGTTAGGAGAGTATGGCCTCACTCAAGAGACGAAGGGAGGAGTATCACAGGGTTCAGATTCTGGCTCATGCTCTGTGGTGGGTGTTTGACAATGAAGTAAATGGAAAGAGTGGGTGTTTCTTTTGTCAAAGACAAGGGCAGCCTCCCATGGTGTCCTCAAAAAAACCCCATAAGGTAAATTAGGCTGAGAAAATAAGGCCTGCAATCATTCAACAAGTCCATAGTTAAGCAGAGATTTGGACTCAGGTCTCCCCATCCCATCCAATGATCTCAACAACAGCAATCAGCAATTCCTCTGTCTACACTGATCTATTAATTTATATATTTATCTTAACTGTTGTAGGGAAGCAACTACCATAAATAATGTGTCATACATAAGCCAACTACATAATGTTTTTCCTACTACGACTGGTGTTAGCCCGAGGCATTTATATCAGAACAAGCCAGCGCCTGTGAAAAGGACTGGCTAAATGATCACCATCTCATTTGTACTTGTAACGTATCACTTCACTGAATAATCATCTCACATGGAACTAAAAGTAAAAAGAAAAGGAAACCGTTTTTTCTGTGCTGTTTAATAATATAAACATTGGAGGACCAATGCTGGCATCCCTACATTTTAAACCAGGGAGACATAAATGAATGTATATTATAAAGTTCCTTTATATTTTTTCCTCCTCACATATCATTTCAAGCAGATTTTGCAGCAAGTTAATGAGTAATATAAACAGGCAGCAGGGAACAGTGAGCACAGAGAAGCAAACACAAAAATGTGGGGAATAGAGCAGGCTGCGGGAGTACTGTATGTGTTCAAGTATATGCACCTGAAGAAGAGTAAGAAATCAGAAACATATTTTGGAGGACATCTGTATCTCATGCAGGAAGCTCCTCCTGCCGAAGATATATTAAGTGGTATATGCCTAAAAGCTTGCTGTTTCAGCATTCACCACTCAAAGGGAAGCATAAAGAAGAATTATCATTTGAAGTAGACATGATGCAATATGGAAAGTCCCATAGCAAAACTGGCCTTCATCACTACTGGGCCTTCATCACTATCACTTGTCCACAGTACAGTTGTCTGTGGTATCTTTATTGTGGAAACATCAGTGATTACTTTAAAAAAATGAGCCAATTTCACAGAGGCATGCATGCTCAGACTAAGTCATATCATATATTCATCACAGGATAATGGCAACTCTCTCTTGATTATATGAATGTGTTACAGAATATTGTAGCTTCTTATAATCTCAGGCTCATCCGCAGGTAGAACTAGAAACACGTGCTGCTGAATAATCAATGGCACAGCAGTACATTTTGAAATGCAGGTGTTCATCATAACACTCGCAAAGCCATACAGGCAGCTGTGTGGATAAATATGAGTCAGCACATCCCCAGAGAGCAGCATTACCCAGTTTAATATCCCCTTAGGATCACCAGCCAGCCACTGAATCGTGAGCCAGCAATGGGGCAGTGTAGTGGGTAGCATGATGCATAGAGATATCTGAAACTATATTAAAAAGGGGGGAAATATTTGTAGCTAAGGCTTTTCTGGGAGCTTCTTTTGCTAGTCTCAGGGAGAAATATGTTTGTTTGTTTATTAAATTTATACCCCACCTTTCTCCCAAATGGGATCCAAGGTGGTTTACAGTAATTTAAAAAGGTAACCAGTAAAACATTTAATTTAAAAATGTGTAAAGAAATTAAGCTGTCTAATTATTAAAATATGCTCAAAAACAAGTAAAACATATTTGAAAACATAGTATCAAAAACAATTTAAAGAATACAGATTACAAAAAAATACTTCTTCTCAAAGCCAATTCATCTCTACTAGGAACAGGCTTTTGTAAAGCTAGTCGGTGTCAGCTCCCCATTCAATAATGAGCTACTTCAACATAGCTTGCATTGCAAAAGGAACAGCTTGCAGCAATTTACTATAGCTGGGAGAATCAATTTTCCCCACAACTACGGTAAGACTGCAGTTAAATTCAGAGAAAGCAAGGAAGTGGGAGGAATGACATCATTCCTACTAATGAAAAAAGTCTTAGAACTTCAACTCTGTAAATCCTGGCTCTAGTACACCACGGGCCAACTTGATATGTGGAGGAAACATCCGTATCATTGCTGGATGGAGGAGACCAAATGCTCTTTACACCGCTCCCCGCCCTCCACAAAAGCAGAAAGAAGATAAAATGGTAGGCTTTTCAGACACCCATGTACGTTGCGAGAAAGCTGTGATACTTTCCAACCTCAGATCAATTCTTGACAAGATAAAAGGAAAAACAAAACCCACACTAACAACCTCCAGACATGAGACGGCTTGTTTTCCCATTTCATGAGCTGCACTCTCCATTACCATCCCATTTTTGCCTGACAACTTTTGACAGGACAAAATGAAACAAGAAAAAAATATATTTTTGTTGTTACTTTTAGCAATCAATACCACGCAGAAGGTAAATACGTTGGTCTCTCTGGCAACTGCACCACGGAAAGAGGACCTCTGAAGAGACAAAAATCTATTTTCCACATACCTAAGTGCGCATCAGAGAACAATGCTCCCACAGCTGTGTGTGAACAACACTGCCCTTAAGTTGTTTTAACCTATCAAGTAAGCCAGTGAGCCTGGTGATAATGGAAACCCTTGACAACAGAGAAAATTATGGGAGCATGTTGCTGGTGACTGCTCCATTAGTCAATTCAACTTTAATTACAGTCAAGGGAACAATTAAGTAGAAAGGAAGGGCAAGCTATGTTTTACTAGGCCTCTGAACATGCCTGGGGTACACTGCAAGGGAAACAGCCCAAGACTGAGAAATCCCTGATACTCAAAAGGAATATTAACGTTGTTGGCAAAACAAGACCCCGAAGAAATGTGCCCCTAATAACAGTCTAACTGACACTGACGCAAGTATCTAGATCTGCTTCTCCACATAATACTAATATACTATTCAAACCTTCACTGTTTTTATTAATATTCACAATCACCACTTATCTAGACTTCCCTCACGAAAATATTAAATCTTCGTTCACTTCACTGTTTGCTTGGGCAGCTATCTTTCATCTCGCAGATTTGGTATCTTTAACGTTCCTCCAGCAGGACACGATGACACCGGAGTGCTTCTTTATGAGTTCCTGCACATCTGCTGAACCTTTACAGCACAGAACGCAATAAATTTCTTGTCAGTCTCATTTCACCACCCTTTTAGTGGAATGAAAGTTCCTGCTAGGCCTCTGAGAATTTTAGCTTGAAACATAAATATTTTCAAGCCTGTAGGTCTACAGAAACACTTTTAAAGATGTTTCTGTTACCACCACCACCGCTACTGTGCTTAATGCTTGCTTATTAAATGCCAATGGCACGACACATTGTAAAACTTGAGAACAAGACCTATGACATTCCCCAGTGTTCTATGCAGGGTTTAACGCAACAGATAGGACCCAACGGGAAGGAACGCTCTTGATGGAGGAGTATAAAAGTGCTACGGGGAAAGAGTGATATAAATAACTTCCCGGAACATAAAAATATTAAATGGCAGGTTGAGCATGGCACATGGTTAAAACAATTTAAAGCCAGAAGGCAAGAAAGTGCTAAACTGAGCAATTCCTGCCCAGAATAGACCAGAATGCAAGTCCCAACCCTTCTGAGACATGAAGCAGTGAAAGGAATCAAAACCTCTAGAGAAATATGTCGCAGTCGATAACATAAACATTTATTTATCTGAAATACTTTTGTCCTTCATATTAATCAGTGACTTCAGGGCACCTTGCGTAATATTTAAAATAAAGGAGAGAAACCAGGATGTTTGGGTCCTCACTGGGTGTCACATCACCCCAGATGGTGTTTGCACATCGCAGATTCAAGAGGCATGGGGGGGACATAAAGACGTACTCAAACTGACCTCATATGTTCCAGTGTGTGTGTATATATTAGCTAAAACCTATCCGGTTAACATTTTATATGGGAAATATGATCTAAAACCATGATTACTTAATTTAAAACCATATTTTCATGTACCAATTTGTCATCCTTATGGCCCCTATCAATGCAAAGGTCACTTGCCAAGGTCTGGATCAATGTCAAACTTATCTATCACTGACAGATAATGGAAGTAGTTCTGTCCTTAGCTTTTGTCACCAAATTTTCAACTTTACTCAAAACGCCAACATTAGTTCTCATCATTTTGTCTGATTTACCGTTTGCAACAGGCTGTCATTCAAAATGTTATAGGACTATAACAAGTTGACCAATGGCCTACCAAAAAAGTCTTGGGAACTCATGTGAGATACCATATGTTTAAAACTGTGAATTTAAAAAGATATAGCCAGAAGCTCATAATGATTTATAGACAGTTGTTTTTTTTTTACTGTCGTTGTTTGTTTTAATGTTTACTGTGTATCCATTCCTCCTTCACATACACTATCTATTTTCAGTTTCTGAAATAATGGAGAAAATAAATAGGGTGTGAGAAATCATATATGAGATCATAGCAACAACCAACTCACTCTTCCCCAATAGCATTTCCTTGGTAACAGGAAAAATAAAATCTAATTTCATCAAGACATGAATGAATTGCTACTGCTTTAAGGAAAGACTTCATCCATTTATCTGACCAGTTAGTGACAGAAATTATAGTAGTAAACAGAAGAAACACAAATGTTACAGTGTAATCAATATATAGTTTTTAATACTAACAGAAATAAAAAAAACAGAATGTTCTACCCATACAACCTCTAATGTGGCTTTATTTCAAAACAGAGAGCCACTTTTCTTTTTAATGCACTACAGTGGCCTCTCCACTTTTGTGAGGGTTCGGGGCACAGAACCCTTGCGAAAGTGGAAAAAACACAAACAACTCTCCCTGCGCTTCTCCTCCCATTCATTCCAGGGCTCCCCTCCCCATTCTTTTGCATTCTCCACACTGGGGCATGACGAAAGAGAATGGGAGGGCAAGCTCCAGAGAGGAGAAAGAAGGCATCTGCATGCCTCCTCCGCCTTTCCCTTCGATTTTGCCCTGGAATACTTTCTCCGTGCCAGGGAAAAATGCAAGGGAATGGGAAGCAGGGAGCTCAGGAGGGGAGAAGAAAGGCATGTACATGCCCTCCCTCCATTCCCTTGCGTTTGGCCTCAGTGCATGTTTTCCCACCAGCACCAAATGCAAGGGAATGGGAGGCGGCTCTGGAGGAGAGAAGGAAGGCATGTGCATGCCTCCCCCCCCATTCCCTTGCATTTTGTTTCAGTACAGAAAATGTGTGCCAAGGCAAAATACAAGGGAATGGGAAGGGAGAGTTCTGGATGGAAGAAGGAAGGCATGTGCATGGTTTCCCCTCTTCCCTTGCATTTTGCCTCAGCATACATTCTCCTGCCAGGGCCTAATGCAAGGGGATGTGAGGAGGGAGCTCCAGAGGAGGGGAGGAAGGCATACCTGTGCTTCCCCTCCTCCATTCTCTTGCATTTTGCCTTGGTGCACTTTCTCCTGCCGGGACCAAATCCAAGGGCATGAGAAGGAGGAACTCCAGAGGAGAGAAGGAAGGCATGTGCATGCCTTCCCCTCCACCCATTCCCTTGTCTTTTTCCCTGGGGCACACTTGTGTTCCTTTTCTGTGCCCAGCAAAACAAAAGAGATTGGGAGGAGGCAAATGGGGAGGGAGGAAGGCACATGCTTGCCTTGCAAATAATCAAATTTGTGAATGTCAAACTCACAAATGTGAAGGGAGGACTATACATTTAAAAGATATTTAGACCTATCTTATTTTAACATTTTTTTAAAAAATCCACACAATTCTGTGATTTTCAAATGCAGAAAAGAACTTCTCAGTAATTCTGCAGAAGAAGAAATATTTGACAGCTAAGCACAGGAGCACAGCCAACATTTGAGGCCCTCTGTAGAGTGCAAGAGATGGGGCTGTCAACAGTAACAAACAGGGCTTTCTCAGCACTTGTCCCACTTTTGTGTGGAATGACCTCCTATCAAGAAAATGCGTACTTCTCCCTCTTCATTTTTAGATTCCTCTCATATGCTGTGTCTTGGGCTACATGAAAGATTGATATAGTCATGTTTAAAAATCTGAATTGGTTAATGTGATCATTAATATACAGATTTGATTTGATGCTCTAAATGTGAGGGTCAAAGTAACGTAGAAAGGTTGAGATTTGAATGAGTATCCCGTCTCAGAGGTCACACACTTGCTTATTTCTGATACAATGAGAAATCATCCTATCATAAAGTATACAATAATGAGATATAGGATGAAATTCTTCCCCACCTCTCTTGAGAAGGCTATCAACATTTTCTGGTTTTGATTAAACTCTATTAGCTAATAGATAGGAAACTGTGGCTTATTCCTGCTATCATTAATTAACAAAGCAGAATGTTAAACCATAGTCTGACCCTAAATATTTAAGTTAATCACCCTTAGAATAAACCCGTTTTCTGAATTCAGATTGGAAGCTCTGATATATTTTCAGGAATAAAAGTAAGGAGCATTCAAACTTCTCACATACCAAGAAAGAGAAAGAAAAGAGAAAGGGTAACGCATGATTTTGAACAAGACTCCCTGCAAGTCATCATCATAATGAGAAAGCATAATGAGATAGCATGTCTGAATTAAGCTGTTGTCAACCTCAGATCTGGATCTGCAAAATGGGTACAATAATACTGAAAGAACAAAAACTTTTTAAAAAAGTGTTACAGCAAACGCAAATGAAAGACCATCTGTTAGCATTCCAAGACATGTCCACTTCTTCTTTATGAACAATAATACTGGCCGATCTCCTTTAACAGTTGTAAGGATTGCAACAGCACAATGATTATAAAGGGTTATAAAGAATAACATATATGCCCTGAGCTGCCCTCAGATACTGATACTGATGGAGATGGGTAAACAGCATATTTCTCCCTACATCCAGTTGTACCACCTGCATGACTGCCCAGATAAGCAAGGGTGGTAAGGAAAAGAATTCTTTCAAAACCTTCTATAATCCAAGTGCACAACATGAGGAGAGTCTGCCCACATGGTTTGAAGTTTATGTTCCCCTTTACCTTCATCTTTAATGGACTATATGAAAAACAGACCATGGAAAGTTACTTTTAAACGTAATTAGTTGAGGTCACAGCTGGCACACACATCAAGTAGTTGCTCTAACAATTGCATTTTTAAAAAACAAGTTCACATTGTTCAAAAATAACTAAAATAATTTTCCTATTGCTTTGCACAAAACGTTGATCTTCCATCCTGTGGTACAATACACGCTTAAACAATGTGGCCACATGTTCCCTGTAGCTATTAAAATAGCCAAAACTATTTACATTCACACTGCAAAAAGAATGAAATTGCCCCTTGTTGCTTTACAATCAAAATTCAACTTATTTATCCTCTGTTGTTGTGAAAAGCAACTGAAGTAACATTTTACTCTGCTACTAGGCACATGTTATTTTGTAACTAGTGACTTCCAAACTTTTGTTAAAGCATAAATATTTTACATAGATAAGGAAATGGCCCTGACTGCAAAAAACTGTCACTCTGAAGCATGGAGTCTTGTAAGCAATGGGAAAAAAAGATGAGAAGTAATGGAGAAAATGTGGGAAAGGGGCAGCAAAGAAAAGGGCGAGGTAATGAAAGAAGGCAGATGAGGTCTCAGTCGTTAATGTTCCAAAGCAAGATAACATGCCCCATTTAGCAGTGTACCTCATTTGTAAATTCTTCTGGATTTACACAGTACAAAGGGGCTTTTGGAATCAAGTTTGATTCAAATGGAGCTCAAGAGGACAAATAAATGGAGCACAATCTGTTTGCAATGGAATATCAATGATACAAAACTTTCATTAGTTTGGTTCTGCTGGATTCAACCACAATACAAAATTCAACTCTGTTTGTGCTAGTTAGAATAAGGATCTAAACAACAATTCTTGCTCCTATTATGGGCTAGACAAATTGATTTTGACCACTGTCAAGAATCTCTTTTACATAATAAAAAAGAGATGATAAGGCAACAAATTACAATTTTGAGTTAATCTGAAAAATCTCTTTTCAATTCCTGCATTATTTAACTACAAACGTACCCATCTGCTGTAACTCTTGCTTACATAAAATATGTGTTTCCACACAAGCTGCTCCTAGTCTGCAGCCAGGCTCAGAATCTGACTGTTCTCTTCAGTTTTCCATAAGGAAACTGAATGAATGGATTTCAATGCATGGTCCTGCAAGTTTCCTATAAGATCCTGAGCCAAATATAATGGTGAAAGGAATGAAAAATACTCTGTGAAATTAGGTGCAGGGATCTTCCTGAGTCACATACTTTAATTCGGAATCAATCCACTGTAAACATATACTGAACTCACCCCATATGCTTAGCAGAGCATGTTAATTCCTATGCTTGTACAACTTCTGGATCCTGGTTGCCAGTTACTCAGCCTGAACTGAGTTATGAATGTGTGCAGGAGGGCAGGAGGTGGAATAATATGACAGCTATTACACACTAGAGACCTGGGCTGGCTATCGTCTCTTCCTTTACATCTTCTTTCAAAAAAATTGCTCTACAAAGCATAAGGTGGGGAGGCTCTCATCTGTTGCTGAGCCACAACCAAACATAATCTGCAATATTTCCTTAATCCAGAACACTAATACCAAAAATATTGAACAACTGAGTTGCAGGTGTATGTTTTATCATGACTTCATTTTAGCGGGGTACCTTGTGGATTCTTAATTATCTCTCAGAAAAAACTTTTGCTGTACACACAGAATGAAAACTGGTGAGGCAAAGAGCTAGAACAAGCAACAAAATAGACAATCTCCCCCTAGGCAGGATGCCTTAGACCTAAATAATCTCGATCAGATTTTCACACAGTAGTTTATTTGAAAGCATACCAGGATAAATCTCCTGCCCTTCGAAGTGAGATCCCAGAGAAGGTAGATAGATGTGAGTGGTGGGAGTTGCTTGACATCTCACAGCGTGAACAGGTTAATAAGGCAGTGCAGGCCACTGGCTTCCACAGCATTCCTTAACACTCTGTCCAGTAAGGGGCAGAAATGCGTATAGTGTGGAGTACCCCATTCCAGTGCACAGTTTGTACAAAATACTCTTTCTAGAACTTATTCTACAAGATTTCTAAAGGCCCTTATATCATTCTAAAGGCTAATTGAAAGAAATTGGAAGACTAAACTGTCAACTCCTTAGTATCCTTTTGTTGTAACCATGGGTTTTTATAATTTAGATTTATTTATTTATTATCTCATCTTTTTCTTTAATGAGAAACAACTATTTATCTAATAAGACTTTCATAAGGAGACACATCAGACATAATTTAAAATGTATTTTATCAGCATACATTCATGTTTGTAGGTAAATATCTCATTATCCCATCTTTCTCATAGTGTGGGACCCAAGACAGCTTACAAAAATGCTAAAACAAGAAAAAGCTAAAGACCTAATAACAAAAGCATTTTTAAAAATTCAACAGGTTATCTTACTGAAAAACCCATTCAATTTTTAAAAAAGTGTACACTCACTTAAAAATATAACAGGCCTGTGATGGTGGTGCGACCAAGAGAAAGACTTCTCTCAAGGAGCATTTGACACTGGCAAGTTCATACTCAGCAAAACAATATTTCAGATAGTCTGGACCTAAGCCTAAAATAGAAGCTTAGGTCCAGACTAGACATTCCATTCCTTCCTCAGGGCCCAAGGCAGTGACCACAAAGAATTACTTCTGCCCATGCATTATGTAAAAACTCCTGAAATACAAGTTTTTCATGTGAATGTGAAAATAAACAGATTAGAAATGTACCAAACTCTCTAGTACCACTTAGTCTATATAAAGTCTCATTTAGCCTTTTCATTATTGAAAGGAGAAGGAAGAAGAAACATTGTAAAGTAGTAGGAAAGCCTCTGAAAGCTTCTAAAAAGTGTTCTGGTTAATTTTCTCCTCATGATGTCATAATTCCAACACATTTGTCAAAAAAAAGACCTAAGCTTCTTTCTCAGGAGGATTAAGGTAACCATCCTAAGCACTCTTACTAGGGTTTAAAACACAGAAGGGTAGGTGTTCAAATAAAGATGCTAAAATTTGTACTGAATACCTACAACAGAATGGCTTACTTTTATTTTTTGACTAGACTTATGTTGGTCTCTTATACATAATATCACAGATCTCTAAAATTAATAATCATTATTTATAAAAGGCTATGATATCTGACAATCAAACAGCAATGAGTAAAAATGAGTACACAATCTCAGCACAATAAAGAACCAAAAGCATATTATAGTGCACAGGTTTTAAATCACTGCTCTGTTCAGTGACATCTATGAGGGATGGCAACAGACTTGTTTGGCGAATTAGTTTCTGGTATTAGCTAAAGAAAGAATTCAGCTAACCTTTTCCACTTAAATAGTGCAAAATGCTTGAAGCAAAATAGAATACAAGTTACAGGTCTCATTTTCATTCTAAAGCATTCCCAAACTGCTGCTAATCATAGCACCCACCACCAAACTTCATCAAACACTGATGCAATGCCCCAATGTAAGGTAGTAAGAAATTCCAGAGTAGGAAAATTCCCACTGCATTTGGAAAGTATGGAGAAAGGGGAAGATAAACTAAGCAGCTATACAACCTGAGGAAAACATTTTCTTTAGCTTCTTTTTAAAATAGCCGTTATAGGGTTGAGCCAACACAGTCACTTATTTCAGATTCACAGAAGTATATTTTTCATTCGCTGACAAAAACTGTGTCAGCTGTTCACCTTCCTCCATAAGGGTGCCACCTTGCGTGCCAGAGACTTTTCATAGCACCATACAAGTAGTACCTTTCAATGGCCAGGCAATGCTCATCTACTGTGATATGAAGATCGATTCATTCTAATTTCTTACTCATTGTGAGTAGCGCATGTAAGATCACAATCAAATTACATATGGATGTAATTTACAGGTATAGATAACACAGCTATCATACTGAAAGACAACCTATCTCACAAATGAGCTATCCAATAAATGTTGTATTGTTGAGTCCTGGCATACAACCAATCAGAGAAGAATGTATAATGTTTAGCAGTCTCAACTATGCAATGGACAAAAAAATCCAAAATATCTTGGTTACAGGTTTGCTGGATTAGCCAGTGCAATCTATTAAATTACTGATCTTCCTGAAACCATTCTTGCTGAGCAGAAACTGTACACTGTCATTCCCAGGTTAGATTGTCAATTCTATACCCTTTGGCCCAAATCCAGCACAAGTGTACATTTAGTAGGACAATGAAATTAAAAGAATTAAAACAAGGGGTACAACTTGTCTGAGCTCTGTGGGGAGTGATTAGTAAAACCTGGGCCAATTAAGAATGATTATACAGCTTTCAGATTATTGCTGCTGGTGTTCTACATATGCAGTCCTAAAACAGACTGCTCTTTGTGGTTCTACAAAAAGTGAGTTTAGAAATGTTTTGCAAAATAAAACATGCTGATACTTCTTAGACAGCATCAACAGCTTTACAAAATCACTTCTCTCTCATTTTCCCTTTTTCTGTCAGTAACTGCTTTGTAGCTAAACCTGTGTTAGGCTACAAGCACAGAGAAGAGTTGATGAGAAGCTACAGTGAGGCCACCCCAACAACACCCCATGTTGTTGCTCTGACCAAGCCTTGAAGCAAGCTATAATCCTGCTTTTTATGCAGGCAAAGATTGTGGGGCATCTTTGGGGGGGGGGCATACTGGTTCCTACAGAACCTCTCTGTACCAACATATATAGGTGGTAAGATGGGCTTGTACCTCCCCCTCCCCACACACACAGATCCTGATTACAATTGTTGAGGTTGGGGAAGACTTTAACCATCATCTTGACTCCAGTGATCCTGATCAAGATTGCTGTTTCCCTGCTGTAGTAATCTCCCACCAAAATTAACCTGACAAAGATACATTTTGGTGCCATATACACACACATAAGTCGTATACAGCCTTGTGATCTCTGAAATTATGATTTTCACCTATCATGTTCACCAGAACTTCATTTTTTGGACCCTCAAGAGGTAAAACAAATAAAGAAGCAAAAGCCAGAAAGACTGATAATAGTGGGACATTAGAGTCCCCAAACATTTCTTAGGGCTGTAAACGACATTTGGAAATGTGACTCGTGATAACACTTTACAGTTGGGCCTCCATATTAACCAGGGTTAGGGGTGCAGAATTCTCACAAAAGTGGAAAAATCACAAATATCAAAATTTGAGTGTTTCTAGTGGAAGGGGGCCAAGGCATGGTGGGGAAGGCAGGCAGGCAGGGTCCAAGCCAGGTCAGGGAAAGGAGAAGGAAAGGGGGTGGGTTGGCACGGTGGCCCTGTATTTCATTTCTCACGTCCATCTCCTCCTTGGCTGTTGGGGAGCATCAGGAGAGGGTTTGTACTGGTGAGTAACTGGGCTGCAAGTCATCCTTAGAGGGAATGACAACGACTGATGGAGGAGGAAGAGGAGGTGGTTTTTAAAGGGCTGCACTGTCTGAATGGAGCCATGAGAGGGAAGGCTCCTCTGGAAAAGAAGCACATGAGGTGGGAGGGCAGGGGTTGAAGAAACTCACAAATAATCAAATCCATGACCAAATGTGGAGCACTGACTGTATTGTCTTTCTCAAGGAAAGACATGATTTCCTACAAAGCTTGGAAGGAAAAAGCAAGTGGTATCAATAGTTTCTATATGTTTGAAGGGACTAACAAAGAGACTGAAACACTGCCATTGTTCTGTTTTATGCTTTGTATTATTTTCTGTTTTGCTCCATTAATTCCATTTGGGAATCCAATTTACTTTAGCCATAAGATCTGATATAGTTCCACACATGGCAATATGTTCCTATTAAAATCGTCTTTGAGGCATATCATGGGCTGAGTCAAATCTTGTCAAATATAATATTACAAAACATAGAATGAGGCACAGAACAGTGCAATTAACAAGCAATTCATATGAAGTAGTCCATTCCACCTGACTGATGCTGTTTTACACATTCTGAATCCGAACCACCACCACCCTTAAATCATTGTTTCAAAACACTAAACATTACCTTGACTGAAGCCCAGACTTTATACATCTGCATTGATTACAACCACGTGACAAGATAGAGCCTTATCACAACACTCCTTATGCCATGTTACTCTGTTTGAAATCTGTTCTAGCCACTCTCGTGAGGGTAGCTGATTGCTACCTTGCAGCACAACCTTGCTGCAAAGCACTTTAATAGCATCATTAACACTTTATTACTGACTCCTGCACCCCACCCTTCACTTCATGATTGGTTCCTGTAGCTGTAAGAGTACCACAGTGTTACTACTTCATGATGCTGTGATGCCACTACATCCTAACAGTGTGAGATTCCTCTGAGAATCCTTGAGGAAAGGATTATATGGCCACACCCACTAATGGTTCATGGATGGAAGAAATCTCTATGAGACATCCACACATGAACTGGCTACTGAATTGCTGCATGAAAGGGGGGTCATTCATGGATTATTTCCACTGTGAAAAATAAACACTTTTTCAACTGCTCTCCAATGCAATGCAACGCAACACAATAGTGCCCGGAGAGCAATGATGTTGTGCAATAAAGCTGAGGCAAAAGCAAGACTAATGCACTGCTATGACAATATAACACCATGGTGTGATAAGGCCCATAGACAATAACATGAACCTGAACCACCAATTGCATTTGCCTTTCTCTTGCTGTTCAAATGAATTACAGTGCAATTCCAAGTGGAACAGTGGAGGGGAGTGTTTCCCAAGCTCTTCTGGCTCACACTGGCCAGCACAAGGTGTATTGGTAGGTGGGCCTCATTTTCCTCCAGCAGAAAGTTACGAGATTTTTAAAGTCTCTCTTAAACCAATGTGGAGAAAAATGTTGCCAGTTGCATGCTTGTGTAAATGAGGGGTCTCTTCCTCAGTCCTCTGAGGAGATCAGAGAGGCATAGTATCTAGCAGACCTAACACTTCCTTACCCTACTCTTTAAAAGTCCCTTTCAGGGGCCTAACCCCAGCTAGCATGACAGATCATTTCTGAGGAAGACAATCTAAAGTCTTAGCACTATTGTCTCCCCTTCTGCTCCAAGATGGAACTTCTCTTTGCTGGAAGAAGGGTGTCTGTCCCACCTTAAACTGTACCAGACAACAAAGGATAAAGAATCCTATTACATACCACCAAAGTATGGTGACCATCACCTGAGTCCAGATGGCAGCTACATATCTGTATACAAAAAACTTTAAACAAATTGGTGCTGACAGACCTGAGGACACACATACTGTCTTACTTTGTGGTCAAGGAAAAGCTTTTCCCAAAACAGAACCCTTCCTACTCTATTTTGAGTGTGGAAACCACTGATAATCTATAGGAATTAGAGAAAGATAAATTAGAGGGGTATATAGAGAAATTTTTACTAAAGCAAACTTCAGAATGATGACAACGCATGGCACTTTAGTAACAAAATCAAACACTACTTTTTAAAGGAATGTACTTCCCTTCTCCCATTCTTCAGTTCCCTGAATAAAAAGCAAGAGTTGCCTTCTGTTAACATCCAAATCGTCCCCAAGGTTCCCTTGACATTTGTTCTATTTTTTTTTTTTTTACAGAAACCCTAGGAAGAGCTGATTTCAGATTGCCTGCTGCCTCTATCCCTACAGGTTGTCTTGCACCACTCCCTTCCTCTTCACTGCCAGACCTTAGCACCTGATGCTCCAGCCATCTGTGCCAGCCTCCTCCCCGTAAAGAGCTGGCCAGCGTGTGCTTCTGCAAGGAAAGTTCTAATGCCAAGGTTGTGTATGTATGTGGTGATTTATTTTTTTTTTACTCTCCCTTTGCCAATTCCTTTGGTCTTTCCTCCCCTTTCTGCTCTTTTGCCATGCTGCTACCTCTCTTCCAATTTGCATCATTCTGAGTGTTGCCCTTCAGTTTCCGCTCCCATCTATCTCTCCCCTTTAAGAACATTGTATTAAAACACTGCTGAAAGTCAGACACTGGATAAATAAACACAGGGTTTGAGGCCAGGGTGGGAAAAGAGATAGACAGACAGACAGAAATTCTCTCTCACACACACACACACAAACACAGAAGAGAGAATAAATTTACCACTGAGTTTAATGGCCTGCATTCCCTCTATGTATTTTAAGTTTGCATTATTTTTCACTTCTTTCACCTTCTCTATGTCCCTCATCTACTCACAGAAAACTGTAAAAATACATAACACTGTAGTTTTCTTTATTCTTGTAAATGCCTATAGCAAAAAGCTGCAGATGCAGTTTATTTATATTGAACTGAACCTATATAACAGGATAGTGCTCAAAAAAGACAGGAAGAATAGGTCTGAAGGATTGTCTTGCTCCTAGCTCTCCTTCCATCAGCAAGTCCATACATTTTTGTGCTGTCAGGTACAAACTGATGGGGTTGGGCTTTTAATGCCATGTGGTTTCTAAGATTTATATACAGTCCCTCAATGCATTTTAATATTTTTAATGTTTTAACTTCATAAACTGTGATGGTGTTGTTATCACAATCATCATCTGTATTTAGACTCCTCTTTTTTCCTAGGTTGAGACTGAGAGTGGCTTACAACAATTAAAAAGACATAGTTAAAAACCACAGAATACAAAAGTTAAAACACAACTGAAGAGTTAAAAAGAAATAAATAAAGTTAAAATACATAATTAAAAACTCACACCTTGTTCGATTGTTTTTTACAATCTTGTATTTATACTTCTATCAATGTTTTGTATTGTTTTCAATGAATATTGTTTTAAAAATTTTGTTGGCCTTTTTAAGTCCCATTATCAGTAGAAAGGTGGGATATAAATGAATAATGTAATAAGATTAATAAATAACAAGAACAACACATACCAAGAAATGTTAAGGTAAGAACATCCAAGAAATCATTTTCATTTATTTCATTTAGTATTTGAAGACTATAAAAACCCTATTGGAGCACACTAAAGGTCCATCTAATTCAACATCCTGCTCTGGGCTTGGAAATGCTAAGTTTTGTACTACTATTTCCAGAATCTTCCAACTAGCATGACATGCTCACTGGGGAATTTCAGAAGTCATAGTCCAAAAGTAACTTTTCCAAGCCCTGATCCTGCTTCTCTCTGCAGCCATTCAGAAATCTAGGCCCTAAATTCTGAACAATTCTTTGACGTTCACAAACATAGAACCACCACCTCATCAAAAGCAGCAATAATGACTAAGACTAAGTCTATCAACACACATCAGCCATTACAGGTAAATGAAACCTCCCTTTTCAAAAGCATTATACCCAAATTTCAGAAGATAAATTATATCTAACATACCCAGCTTCTGAGTTTCCCAAAAGCATGTAACTGACTAAGCACAGTACTGCACAGAACTGATGTAACCTTTGGTCTTCTCCAGCAAGGCAATTTGTAAGTTCCTATTCCAGATGGAGCTTGTACCTCTTTTAGTGACAGTCTGCTCCCTCTTTTGAAAGAGATGATTCACTGCTTGACAGTCATGGGTTTGAGCAAGGAAACTGCATAATAAAACACATTTTATTGTGTTCAGCCATAGGCCATTGCAAAAATAACAAAGTACGGTAGAATTTCTTTCAGGGAAAGCACACAAAAAGTACAGAAAAATACACTTTCCAGTAAAAAAAAATGGAGATTAAAAAAAGACTTTAAACTTAGTAATAACAGAATTGCTCACAGACTTGACCATTTCTAGAAATGGCACATTCATAGACAGAACTAAAAGCTGTAAAACACACCTCAGTAATACTAGGTTTTGCAGGTAGTGAAGGTTTACAGGAAAAAGGTAAAGCATACGCTGATAAATGGTAGCCAGTCTTTACAAGACAATGTCTCCTTTCATTTATTTACAAAGATGACGCCTGTAATCCTTACCTATTGGACATCCCTAAGGAACTTCCTCAATTGATTTTACAGGACAAATTTCCATTAGGCTAACACAATTTCAACACATTTTCAAAAAGGTTCTAGCTGTTCCAAATGGCCTCTGTGCAAACGTCCAAAGATATTATCATCTCTTTACTGTTCTGCCAGCTCCTAGTTCAAAACAATCTGGCACTGCATAAATCAGTTCCCTTTCACCCTTCAGAGGCAGTTGACTAAGGTTTGCTCTCTTTGATCCACTGCAACAGCATCAGATATTTGTAGCTTCCGCCTTCCATCCTAACTTTAACTTGCAAACATTCAGTTCCTCTGAATCCAATGATGTAGACAATCTATCATTCTTTAGCTTTGAGTTATGAGAGAATTGGTTGCCTTTGTACCAACCTTTTTCAAAAGTTTCAGAAGTCAAGCATTTCACATGCCAACTCGGTGCAAAATAAACTGAACGCTAATCATGGAAACTGTCAAGTCTAGGACTGGGAAAACCAGGTATAATTTGCCACGCAGTCAAAAAGCTCACTTAGTAATCCAGAACCAACTGCAGTTGGCCCTCCACATTTGCTAAGGTTACGGGTGCAGGACCCTTGCAAAAGTGGAAAAACTGCACATGTATGTATCTGTGGGAAGGGGGCAAAGGCACAATGGGGGAATGGGCACCCAGGGTCCAAAACAGGTCATGGAAAAGTTAGAGAAAGGGAGTGGAACAGCATGGTCGCCCTACACATTCTTTCTCTCACTCATCTCATTCCTTGGGTGTGTGGAGGGCATCAAGAGAGGGTTTTTGGAGCTGAGACATTGGGCTATGACCCATTCTTAACTGGGAAGGCAGCAGATGGTGGAGGATGAGGAGGAGCAAGAGGTGCATTTTTAAAGGGCTGTTGAGAGGGAATGTTCCCCCAGAAAGAAGAGCCTGAGGTGTGTGGGGCAGGGGTTGGAGAAACTCACAAATAATCAAACCCGTGAAAATTAAACCCGCAAATGCAGGGGGTCAACTGTACTATATTTCCCAATCCAAGCTACCTTGCCGTGTTTTTGTGAAAATAAAATTGGGATGAAATAATTTGTTTCTCATTTTAAGACCTTGGGAGGAAGAGATGAGCCAAAGTCTATTAAATAAGTAATGTTATCCACCCTTTTTACAATATTTTACATCCTAGGCACAAAACACAAGAAGTCTACACCAAGCCATGCAGCGCTCACGTATCTTCTCATGCAACACGTTAAGTTCCACTATTCAGTTTTTTGCATGGGTATGTTTAGCTTGTCTTTTGCTGCCAGTGCAGCCTGACTAGAACAGCAGGTCACATGGGAAAAAGACCACGTATATGTCATCCAATCTATCAGTACAAGAGGCAGTGGCTGATGTACTCCAGCCAAATAGAGATCTTGTCCACTATAATACAGAATCATTATACCAGGCAACAAAATTTACTGACAATTTCTTATCACAGCCAAAAAATACAATAGCGCATCTGTTTATTCCTTCCTTTTCAGTATTCTTAAGGGAGCTGAATAATTTCTTCACCATCCTTAACTATTGTGCTCTTCTTCTTGACCCCTTTGAAGAACATTCCTGGCATTTCCCTATTCTGTATACAAAGAAGTAAACATCTCTTAAAAAGAATATTGTACAGTGAAGGGTATCGCCTGGCAGTATCAACAGTCCCCAGAAAAACTCATGGCTATTATACTGTGTCTTGACCTTTAATTATACCTTACTGCCACAAATGCCTCTTCTGAGTGTGGGGAATATTGGAAACACTTCTTTTACAGGCTTCAGGATCCAGAGTAAAATATTAAAGCTACGGCTAGAGGAAAGAGTCAGGGGACAAACCTGCTTTTCAAAAACACAGTGAACCTTAAGCGCCCTACAGGTTACAAAACTGATCTCCCGTGACTATCCCTCTTGGCATTTTAATAAAAGTTTCAGGCTGAGAATGGGGATGGAGACTTCCCCAGTGAGCAATCTTCTCCTCAAGACTGACAGGGAGAGCATGACCTTGTTCGTTTTAAAGGAAGGATGGTTCTTCAGCTATCTTCTTGCTTTCTAAGTGTAGAACAGAGTGTAAATGGACTGCAGGATATGCCTGTAGTGTCCAACGATGGCTTCCTATTCCTTTCTGCAGCTGGAGGAGGGATTTATGGAATTGACTGCTTGTGTACAGATGTGTGTCAATTTGCAGGGCTCTTTATTTATGTATATTAAAGCGCAGAACCATGTCTTCAAAATCTCACAGATTTTTACTTACAAACACACAATTAGTAAATTTTGAGTATCATGAAATACAAAAAGTACAATTTGTGACAAGTGTAGATAGTGTAGCAAAATAAGCAGAGTAGCCATTCACAGCAGTAATACTTTGTAATGACACAGTCAGCCTGGTATTGCCCTTTTGCCTACCACACTCAAGAAACAAGCTGATGTTGACAAAAAAAAATCAGTAGATTCAAACTTGAAATTAGGGCAACATTCAAAATTTACTGGGCAATATTTTACTCCACTAGGGAAACTTTATTACTAAGCTGAACTTTGCAAATCTCTTGCAAATGAATTTTGAAGAAAGACTCCAGTACATAATACTGAATGAAAAGTTATTAGGATGTGTTTGAAAATGATCTTGCCAGACATACATATTAGGAAAAATTGCACCCAGACCACAAACATCTGTACCCATGTTTACATTTCTACTCCAAACACTGCAGAAAACACTGGAAAGAGGATGAAATGAACTTGTACTTTACTTTCAAGATTTAAGAAAGTGAAGTATATCTGTCCATCTCTATCACAAACGAGCAGTAGAATGTGGAACATCATATTCAACATCTACATAGCCAATTCAACTTGCAGATAGCCTCCACACTTCATTTCCAACTGTATGTTTGAAAAGCAAAGTTGTTATGTAAAATAAGTATTTGGAGGATGGGGCACCTATCTAAGCATTTACAGGGAACCAAGCTGGGTCTTGAATTCTTTTTAGGTTTTGTTTAGTTTGTTTAATCACTGAGATGAAGGGAATGCTGTGGATGTAGCATATCTTGATTTCAGTAAGGCCTTTGACAAAGTTCCCCATGACATTCTTGCAAAGAAGCTAGTAAAATGTGGGCTGGACAGAGCTACTGTCACGTGGATCTGTAACTGGTTGACTGACCGTTCCCAAAGGGTGCTCACCAATGGCTGCTTTTCATCCTGGAGAAAAGTGACTAGCGGGGTGCCACAGGGTTCTGTCCTGGGCCCAGTGCTGTTCAATATCTTCATCAATGACTTGGATGAAGGAATAGAGGGCGTGCTCATCAAATTTGCAGATGACACCAAATTGGGAGGGGTTGCTAATATGCCAGAGGACAGGATCAAAATTCAAAATGACCTGGACAGATTGGAGAGCTGGGCCAAGGCTAACAAAATGAAATTCAACAGACAGAAGTGTAAGGTCCTACACTTAGGTAGAAAAAATGGAATACAGAAATATAGGATGGGGGACACGTGGCTGGATGGCAGTACGTGTGAAAGGGATCTAGGAGTCTTAATAGACCACAAGCTGAACATGAGTCAGCAATGTGATGCGGCAGCCAAGAAAGCCAATGCAATTCTCGGCTGCATCAATAGGAGTATGGTGTCTAGATCGAGGGAGGTACTGGTACCACTCTACTCTGCTTTGGTTAGACCTCATCTTGAATACTGTGTCCAGTTCTGGGCACCCCAATTCAAGAAGGACATGGTCAAGCTGGAGCAGGTCCAGAGGAGGGCGACCAAAATGGTGAAGGGCCTGGAAGCCAAGCCCTATGAGGATAGACTTTGAGAGCTGGGTATGTTTAGTCTGCAGAAGAGAAGGTTAAGAGGGGACATGATAGCTCTGTTTAAATATTTGAAGGGATGCCATGTAGAGGAGGGAGAGGGCTTGTTTTCTGCCGCTCCAGAGACCAGGACAAGGAGCAATGGATTCAAGCTGCAGGAAAGGAGATTCCACCTGAACCTCAGGAAGAACTTCCTGACAGTCAGGGCTGTCCGGCAGTGGAATATGCTGCCTCGGAGTGTGGTGGAGTCTCCTTCTTTGGAGGTTTTTAAGCAGAGGCTGGATGGCCATCTGTCGGGAGTGCTTTGAGAGTGTTCCTGCATGGCAGGGGGTTGGACTGGATGGCCCGTGTGGTCTCTTCCAACTCTACATTTCTATGATTCTATGATTCTATGATTCTATGAGCCCTGATGGTGCAGTGGCTAAATGCCAGTATTGCAGCCACAATGTTGTGAGTTCGATCCTGCAGGGTTTCAGGTTGACTCAGCCTTCCACCCTTCCACAGGTCAGTAAAATGAGTACCCAGCTTGTTGGGGACTATTAGCTAAACACATTGTAAACTGTTTAGGGAGTGCTTTGCACTGATAAGCAGTATAGAAATGCAACTGCTATTGCTATTGCTAGTTACCACCTAGCTTTTTAATGTCATTTCCAGCTTGGAAAACTCATTGAACCAAACCTTAATCGGGGTGTTAAAAAAAAAATACAGTACAAAGGCGTTTGTATCCTAGGTTGCAGAGTTGAAATCAGTGTCCCAGATGAGTGATTAAGGGGCTGGGCTTCCTATATCTCCACCAACTCTTCACTTGCTGCAAGAGCAGTTAAGCCATTCAGCCTGAGTCAGTGACTTTGTCATGTAGCTTCGGGCTGTGCCGCTGCAATAATCCCTCCTGTATTAGCTGTTCATCTGAAAGAAGCTGTAATACACATGTCAGCTTAAATGGTTACTAGCAGACGAAGCATGATTACATTTGTCCAGGGAAAACTGGAAAGGTGAAATAAAGCTAAAATGAAATGCTTTTAAGTGTTGGTGGGAAGAACTAGGTAGGCAAGGGGAAAAATGAAAACCATTTGGTTTATTCTAAGATTCTAAAACTACAATCCTATAACCAGTTTCCTGGGAGTAAGCCCCACCGAACTCAAAGGAACACACTGGAATTTTGTGGTTAACAGCTTTATCCTAAAATGTGCTGCACCAGCTACTAAGTTCTTAAGTGTGGGTCTATCAACAGCTACACTTATAAAATATCACAAAAAAGTACTTTATGCAGCACTGCACCAATATTACAGAAATGCTACAGCTGATAAACTGAACATAGTTCAGAGGGCACACAGGGAGGATTCAAACATTAAACAAACAACTGCTACGTTCCCATTGTAAGCCACTGTATTATCTGGAGGTTAATCTAAATCCTTTACAAGATCAGTGCTTCACTTGCCAAACAACAATTATGCATTATTTATAATGCATGACTGGAACTTTAATGTGCCCTTGTTACTCCCATTTAAACAAGTTTGCAGTTTTACTGTATTTAAAAGTTAGACCTTCTTGCATATGTAGCCATCTGGGGAAAAATGTGCCAGTACATAGTGCTAAAAAAGGCAGGCTTTGTTGAGTTAATGTTAAGTTGTTTTGCAGTCACCACATCTTCACGAATTTCTGAAGAATGACATTCACCATTCCAAATCTGATACCAAACTTTTTTGCGGGGCAAAAATTCCTGATCTAATATGGGGAGAAAACCTTATATCCCATTCTGCTTTCATTAAAATATTAAATAAGCACCTTTTCCTGTTTTAGATCATCCGAGTGTCACTATTTGGATTTGCATAAATTCACATCTGTATGTACATTAGATGTTCAGCCATTCCAACCTGATGGACTTGTAGCAATGCATTTTACATTTTTTAAAAAGAAAAATACTGTAGGAGTTTGTAACAGTATGTATCATGCATAGACACATACAACACGTAGCACCAACTCCCAAGTACTAAAAGGTCATGTTCAAACTCACAACAGTGCTGATGTAATGTAGCAAATATGGAACACTGATTCTAAGGAATTCTACCAAGGGATTTTAGCTTATTTCTGGGCTTACATTTCGGGTTTACAGAAATAAACATTTCATCTATAAGCACAAAACTTGTTATTACTGAGCAGTCACAAGAAGTCCTTATATAAACCATAAGGTCAGCTATATCTGGAATATAAACAAGAGAAAAAATAAAGGTCAAGTCTTCTCTTACACTGGGTTAACAAATGAGTAACACCTTTAAACCCACTGCTGGTGTGAAAGAGAGAGAAAGCCAAATTGTACCCTCTTTGGTACACTGGCATTTATATACTTTTCCTATTTTCAATAACTGGTGAATCCGACAGTAACTTCTGATCCTCTGAGTTTGACATTTCTGACAGCAACACTTTAATACATCTAACTGCCTCCCATCTGAGTAGCCCACAGCTGTGGAAACTTTAAGTGGTCACACTTAACACTGGAGCCATGTCTCAGATCACACTCCAGAATCAGAGCAACAAAAACACAAGATGATACAAGGCTCTGCCATTGTTCATTAACACTGGGCAAATGAAGGGAGCTGTCTTTGACACCTTTAATGCTAAATAAATGGAAGTAACAGGAATGCATTTGGTAGAGGAAAATGCAGGATAACATTTGGGTAACAGAATTATACGGCCATGCTACAGAAATTATGGACACACATTTCCAGCAGAACCAAGACCATATTTCCCATGGCAATAAGCTGAATAAGATACTTGCAGATGCACGAAAACTTTTAAAAAATCCTTATATTCCTACATTTGCCTCTCAGCAATGACTCAAACAAAATTTTGCGGCACAGCAGAAAAGGCTCTTTTTACTTACTTTCCACACTACACTATTATAGCACCATGATTCCTCTTTAGCTGCCATGGTTCCATCCTGTGGGATCCTGGGGTTGGCAGCTGAGGAATGAGGAATTCTCAGCCAGAGAATTCCAGTGCCTCTGACCAAACTACAAACCTCAAGATTCCACAGGATGCAACCAAAGTAGCTGAAGTGGAATCATAGCACTCTAACTAGGGAATGTGAAAAGGCCCTAACATGAGTGCCTAGCTGCTGAATCTAAGTTGCACGTGACCTATGAAACGGCATCAGTTACCTCCTCTGGTTAGGGATGGGAAGAGCCTAAACCTATAAAAGAGTTTAGCCTCATGGTGATCAGGCAAAAGAGGAAAGGACAGCAGTGAGTCATTAGCCAGCCTACAAAACTGTCTTACTGTCTTGGCTACTATTGCCAGTGATAAGTTCCTTTCATAAACTGGTGTTCAGATTTCACTGAAAATTTCCTGTTGGTATTTTAGATCTCCACTCAAGGTCTTTACTGCCTCTTCACTCACCCATCCCTCCTGATTCTCCTCAAATTCATCACGGAAAGGAGACTGATAGGGGCCATTGACAGAATAAGAGCATGGGAATGGCACTAAAAGCAACACAGCTCCAGTAGCCCAGTATTCCCTCAAGACGGTGCTATAAAGAGAAGCACTGGACAAGGCCGTTACGGTTGCCACCATCAACAACATTTCTTTCTTGTTTCTCAGAGGTACATTAGATTAGAATTGTGGCAGCTGTAATCTTGTTCTTACAGTCTTAGAAGATTACATCTGGGGAGGGGGCTGAAGATTATGCAAAAAGAAAGAAAGAAAGAAAGAGAGAGAGAGAGAAAGAGAGAGAGAGAAAGAAAGAAAGAAAGAAAGAAAGAAAGAAAGAAAGAAAGAAAGAAAGAAAGAAAGAAAGAAGGTCCTTCCATTTGCCCCTCCATGTCCAATGCCAATAATAAGCCTGACAGCATGACTGAAGGTCTATTCACTACAGCACCCAACCAGTATAGCTAAGGATGAATTTAAATTTAGGGAGAACATTAGCCAAGATCTTGTTCAAAATGAAGAAGTAGTCATTGAGATTCAAAGGCAAGCTTTAGTCTAGATCAAGGTTTCTCATCCAGGGTTCCCTGGAACCCTAGAGTTCCATGAGAGGTTGGTAGAGGTTCCACAAGGGATTGTGACTGAAAAAAAAATAAGCTTTACATTTCGTTGTAGATATTCCCTGTAGAGATTCCCTGAAACATGAAAATTATTCCTAGGGTTCCTTCAAAGTAAAAATGTTGAGAAGCACAGGCCCAGAGACTATTCAGCTTAGTTCAATGGAGGATGGGGAAACCGAATTCAGCTGGAGCTACTGCCACACTAACTTTCCCCAAGGACACGAGGAACCCTTTGAGCGTCCTCAAAATCTTTTTATCATCTGTTCAGAACAATGGACACTAGATGCCTATTCACATGTTAAGGAAAATTTATATTTTGTGCAGTTACAATGTTTTCCCTCCAGCCATACAATTCCTTCACAGTGCCAGTCCTGAGCAATCAGACCTGCAAAATTTTTTAAAAAAAGCCTGAGTTTACCACCTGATGACCAATCACAAACCCAAAGCGAGCTAATTTGCAACATGCTAGGATAAACAGACAACTTTTATCTCTTAAGGAAGATAACTTCTAACAATGTGCTAACTGTACTGTCTGGCTTGACTCTAGCACTATCCAGTTAAAATGTACCTCAGAAAACAGGGCAGTATTGAAAAGAAAGCTTTCCCTTCCTAGACTCTTTTCCTAGGGACTATGAAAACCTATGTATGCCTGAGAAGAAAGAACAGCCCTGCTCAACCACTAGCAATATTATTCAGTCTTCTTTCTGGCTTTTCAGATTTCAGCAAACATTGCCTGTTTCCTTTCAAGGTGATCTTCTAAGTGCTAAAGCTATGCTCTTTTTTGAGCGTTACAGCTGAAATTCTCCACAAACTGAGTCCAGAGCCCCATACTTCTACAATGACCGTATGATAAGGTTTGCTTTCCTGTGATCCTAAGGTAAAAATCAGTCACAGACTGTGAAGGCAACATTTAACAAGTTCCCTTGACTGACAGAGAAATCCTAGCACCTACCAAGCACTTCCATCTATTCAGTCTCCATCACTGGAGAAAAAAAATCTTTATATTACATCTATAACGTAGAATGCCAAACCACAGAAGGCTTAACACTGCAAAAATGATCATTGTTCAATAGCTAAGATCATGTGATTTGTTAACAGTTTATGTACTAATTCCGTGGGCCAAGTTCCCTCTGGGACATTTTAAGTCGCACACTCCTTTCTGCTGTTCTGCATATGCAAGATATACAGTTTTCACCTATGCCTTGTACAATTATTAATACGATATATGAACCTGGAAAATTCTGGTTTGTCTAACTAGAATAAGCCAGGAATAAATTGTAGGTCCTCAGGTACAAGCCTCACAGGGAACAGTGTTTAATTTAAAATCAGAAGTCGAAGCTTCCAGCCTCCTAATGGGTGCAAAACTGAAGGAGAGTGGAAAGTAGAACTGCTCACCTTCATAGGGGAGAGCACAGTTTTCTGTTATGTCAGAACCCAGAATATGTGAGACCTCCGACAGAACTCACTAGAAGAGACAATAATGCTTGGTCAAATGGAAGGTCATAGGAAAAGAGAAAGATGGCATTACAGATGGATAGACTCAATCAAAGAAGCCATGGCTGCCCTGAGTTTGCAAGATCTGAGCATGGGAGCTGAAGACCAAGCCTCTTAGAGGCCTCTCATCCATAGGGCTGCCATAAGTTAAAGCTGAACTGACAGCAAATAACAATATCTCTCTGATACATTTAAGGATCAATGATAACTAAGTTACAACACAGACATTAAGATGTGCTACTTTCCCACAGAATTCAACGTATGAATTTATAGGCAGGAAGCTGAGGAAATAAAAAAAATGGTTGAAGGTAGAGGGAGGATGACAGAAATATATATTCTAGATGTTTAAATATAACTTCATAACAGACCCTGGTATAAAAAACAGAGAAAAGAGACAACATAGTGAATTTTCATAAGGCAGATCTCTGCATGTCTCCAGACAAATAAATAAAAGAAGCCAAATTTTACATAAGCCTTGAATCACATGGATTACCTTGAGTGTGCACATGCAAGATCTGTTGACTGAATTTTATCTGCCACCCATCACCAGCTGTGTTTCTCCTCATCCCCCAAACCAACACTTCATCTCTTCTGTTCTTTTCTGCACTTCACATCAGAATTCTCAGCATTGCTTATGTGAACATAGAAGAAAGTAGGATACCCAGAAAACTCTTTAAGTGAACCTAACATGCAGCAATAGCTAAAAATCTGTGGCAGGCCACTTTGAATGACAAGTCAGTGCAACTCTATCTTCTCCTGCTGAATTCCTATTTATTTTTAAAAATAATTAATTACCAGTATTCCTAAACTTCAAATATATCTATCACTGCCACCTTGCTGAATGCTGCTTGCCCCCTCCTCAATGGTATCCTTGACTACAAGGCTTCCTAAAATGCAGAGAAACATCACATTAGCATGCTAACCTTTCCAGGATGCCTCACCAAGCTAAAGATGCAATCTTCAGCACTTTTACTAAAATGTGAGCAACCTCAGATTCACTGTGGCCTTAAAAAAAAAATTACCATGCATAGGGATCAGGCTACACTTTAGGTATTTAAAGGAATGATTGTGACACTGAGCTAAGAATGGCCACATCATTCACTTCTATAATAACTAACACATTACAATATTATAAGATAATGAAGAATAATTTCAGTTCTTTGGCAATGTAAAAAAACTGCTTTTGTGTGGTAGTGTGGATCCTAATTAGTTAGCCATGGCCTGTGATATTCTCATTCTTTCAAAGAACAGAACTAAAATTAGTTATTTCATTTTAGCTACAATATGGTGAAAGGAAACATAACTTTCTAAAAACTAAAACCATCACAGTAAGCACCTCCTAGGGGTGTCTCTGGAACTACAACTGTAACCATCTGCTTTTTAAAATTAATTTTTTTGAAGTTCTGAGAATTCCATGTATGCTCTTATGTGAAGAAATCATTTATCTGATCTGCTCTCAATCCAGTGCCAATTATTTGGATGCATGACTCTTAGCTCTGAGAGAGGGAGTAGAAAATATGTAGAAGGTTCTAGCCCTGCATGGCTCTCTTAAAATACTACACTCCCACCTAACAGACAGGATATAACTTAACTGTTTGCAAAGAGTGAACAGAAATCCAAAAGAAATCCTGAATAGCCGTTTCTATTACGCCACCAGTCTTGCTTACCAGCACGTAAATACTCATATACTAAACCTGATTTTCATGGAATAATGTGATGACAAAGACTTCATGAACTAAAAGATTCAGAGCAACCTTGCCTCTAACTGATGTGCTGAGGGAAATGGGAACTTTATGTGTCAACCAACATTTGTTTCTAAGTATGATTTTGTAACACTCCACATGACTCTGTACCACCAACCGAGCTCCAGACGGCCCAGTTTTATGCACACCAGTAATGTGCTTTGCTCAGTCAGCTCAGACATAATTTACTATTTAAAATATGCCACAGGGGATTTTGTTTTGTTTTTTTTTAAAAAAACCTACATTTCCCAACTAATCTCTTAATTGTGAAGTCTACTGTAAAAAAACCTTTTCTTGGCCTCTGTGTGAATGCTGGGGGATTAGAGTTTAACCCTTTTAGAAACACTTATAATATGTCTGCTGGAAATGTGCATCACTACTTAGTTTTCATGTTAGGCAGACTACTGATGTGCACATCCCACCAGCCTTATATTAAAAGGAAAGGTTAATTTGAAGGTAATTGCTCAGCTACATTGAACAAACTTCCTTTTATTTTGTCACATTGGAACATAGCTTGAAAGTAAATATTAAGTTTACAAGAGAGAATCACACAGAGAATCACACATCAAACAAAAAATAAATAGAATCCAAGGAAAATAATCTCTGGTTCTACAACAGAAATCCATAAGTAGCAGAAACATTCAGGGGTGGGGTGAGAAATAGTACTAAGGATCAAACTACATCTTATTCATTGTCTGTGAATTATTAAAAAATAATTTAATTACTCTGAAGCAACTACTTTTCAGTTGATTCAAGAGACTGGAAACTCCAGTTAAGGCACAGAAAGCTGAAGCTCTTAGTCCATCAAAGCTCTCCATCTCTCATTGGCTCTTGAAGCTGCCCTTTGATTGGATAGATCCCAAGCCTTATGAGAGTAATGGATATATTCCACACCTACCCACTTTCCTTTCTTTTGCCCAGTAATGGATTAGCTTCTGACTATTTATCTTTGCCCTCTGTTCCAATCCAATTTTCATTCCCTGCTCATTAGAGACAGAAAGAGATTCAGAGACAGAGAGAAATTTTAAAAACGTGAGCTTCAATTCTAATACTGATTTGGTACTTCCTTTAAAAAACAGTGACCCTGCTAAAGATAGTTGTAGGAGTGAAGTCCCCAGCCAGATCTCAACAGTTTGTTCATTAGATTAATGCAACATCACAGTCATAATGATATAATACACAAAATGCCTGACCTGTTACATTTGTTGTTGTTATTGTGTGCCTTCAAGTTGTTTCTGATTTACAGCAACTCTAATACGAACCTATCATGGGGTTTCTAGGAAGATTTGTTCAAAAGGGGTTAGCCTTTGCTTTCCTCTGAGGCTGAGAGAAGATGACTTGCTCAAGGTCACCACTAAGTTTCCATGGCCAAGCAGAGATTTGAATCCTGGTCTCCAGAGTCATAGTCTAAAGTTCAATCCGCCATACCATGCTGGCTTTTATTTGTCAGCAATACCGAGTGTGTTAAAACTTGACACTACAACCTTAAAAACAGTTTCAATAGTGTAGCCAAAAGCACTTTAATAAATGATTACATCTCTTGTTGAACTTTACACCCTAAATGAAGCCACTGCTTCCAGGGCAAAAATAATAAATACTCACAAGCACTACTCTCTTTGGATAGCTTTTCAGGTCTTATCAAGTTGTTATTATGGAATTCTACAAAATTCAGCTCCTCAGCATTTTCTGCTCACGCAGAGCCAACAAAAGCTCAGGAACAGTGATGGAAGAGAAAAGCTAAAGCCTTCTCTAAAAGCTGCTGACGTCTGCATTAATGAAAGCTGAGGATTTCTTTGCATTGTTTTAGTTAAGCTTGCACTGGCTACCTGTCACAAGACCAACTTTGCTTCTAATACAATGCCCTTTCTTGGCAGTGACCCATCCCTCCTTCATTCAAACCACAAGGGATGAAGAACCTAACTAGAAAAATACAGGATCACATACAGCATTCATTTTATTTTATTTCTACCTTTTTTCTCAATATAGGACCATTATCTTTTTATTGCTTTACTTTACAACTTTATCTCTTCCTGCTTTATTTTTCCTTGTTTTCATCTTATGGTCTACTGCATTCTGATTTTTCAAAATAAAAAAGAGCATAGAAATATTACTAAATAAATAAATAATCAATCAATCTTTGTGAGAAAAATACACTGGCTAAAAATAGGGGGTGTTCAACACTGAGATTCACACTGAAAATTCACCATGAAAACAAAGCAAAAAAGCTTTTTTTTTCTTTTTCTTTTTTTCAGACAAATCTGGGTAACCCATGTCCTTGTCAGCCATATTTAGTGTCAAGGCCTCCAACCTGTCTTCTGTTACCACCACCATACTGTCATTTATTTATTTTATATAAAATACTTTTTATATAGCCTATTAATTATGCAAACTGAGAAAGTTTTTGATGGAAAACATTAACATACCTGAATAAGAGAAACGTTGTGTAGACTTAGTCTGAAGAGGTAGTTCCTGTGAGAGCAAGCAAAGAAGTGTTAGGTTATTCAGAACTAGTGAAATGAGCAAATATAACAACCACACTACTTTGGAATTTGAGGAGCACTTTCCACTTCTACAGTCAGTAAACCAATCTCAAATAACTGAGCCCATGCAATTCCTTGTTTGCTGATTTTTTTAATCAACTTTGTAGCAACACCAGAAGTTTTAAAACCCCAAGAATTTTGTCTTGATATACACAGAAACCTGAATTCCTAGCCAATTTTAAACTTTGCCATTGCCTGTAATGAGCATTGCATTTCACTTAGTCTCAAGCAGAGCAAAACCAGAAGATCACAACCAAAAAAGAATTCAAGGCTTATTCAGCTGAGTAAAGGGCAGAGTTGGAAATATAACTAATTAAACATATGCATATAACTTTTGTTGTTGTGTGCCTTCAAGTCATTTCTGGGTTTTGGCAATCCTAGGGCAAATCTATCATGGGGTTTTGTTTGTTCAGAGAGGTTTGCCATTGCCTTCCTCTGAGGCGGAGCGTGTGACTTGCCTGAAGTAACCCGGTGGATTCCCATGGCACAGAGATTTGAACCCTCCTCTCCCAGAGTCCCAGTCTAGGGCCATTTCCGCACTAGACTGCTATAGCGCTATTATACCACTTGCAATATCCTATGCAAACCCAGGATTCCATAGGATGTTGCAAGTGGAATAATAGCGCTATAGCAGTCCAGTGCGGAATGGGTCTAGCACTCAAACAACTACACACTGCTGGTTGTCTAGAGCATATGTGCTGATCTGTTATGTTTTCCTTCAGTAAGGTTTAACAAATTAATTTGCTGGTTAGCAGGCACTCACTACTGAGTGCAGAAACAATAGATCTTAAAATTACATAGTTATATGTCAATTCATTTCTCCCTTTTCCCAGCAAGGCTTAACAAATAAACTTGCTGGTTAACAATACCCATTATTCCAGTGCCGCAACTAGTAAGAGCTTCAGTTTTGTTAGTCTTTACTGAAGGTGGTCTCGAAAGACAGACGCAGAAAACCACTGGAGTTGTTACAAAGTGATGATGGCTAAGATTGAATTTGGTAGTCCTTGCATGTAAAACAAGTGCCTTAGCATTGATCTTTGCTGATCATGCTTTTGGATTCTAATGGAGTGTTGAGGCAGAGGACAAAATTATTTGATAGTGAAAAAAAATGCTCTGTATATACTCAGAGACATTCAGAATATTTTTGATTAACAATTCTTCGCCAAATGATCTTTGTAGCCACTTGAGTACTGTAGTAGAACAGTCTCCTCTAAGTGGAATGAGCACATATTTGCTATTAATTTTTGTCCAATCCAGACAGGCAATCCAGGATGTTTGATATATTGTTGAGGATGAGTAGGTAAAAAGAAAAAAAAAAGTAAAAAGAAAGAGATGAAGATCAGTGATAAAACTGAATGTAATAAGTTGTGAGATCCCACCATGCTTTAGGACAGTCTTTGCCAATCTGGCAAGTTTCCTGAGGCACTGTACTACAAATCTCATCATCCACACCCACTTTTAGTCCAACACATGTGGAAAGTGCCATGTAGAGGATTTAACAGTAAAAGGAGAAAAATAGTACTTTTGAAGGAGCCAAGAAGAAAAATGTACCTCTAGAGCAGCTAGTCTCACTTATTTTTTATTAATGGGCCAGGGTCCAGTACCATATTTGCACCCATTGGCTATAGATGTTTCTTTTTTTCATAGAAATGCATCCAGGGACCAACAGACAATGGGTGGTGAACCAGTACTAGTCCACAGACTACCATGTGAAGTAGCACTACTCTAGGAGATCAAAGTGACAGCCCATACGTCATTCTCTGTAAATGCCACAATTTTTTTTTAAATCAAGATATTAAGTAACAAATTAATGAATGAAATTCAACAACTCAAGCTCTTTCACTTGTTAATACTAAAAATAATTATTAATCTCCCAGTTCCTAAAGCCAGGAATCTAACTACCCAATGCAGCATCTGAGAAAAGAAACAAAAAGATGAAAAGACAAGCCTTGAATTGTGGTTTTCTATACATACATTTCCCACAATAAAACTCATCTTTATGATGAACTCTAACACCAGAAAAATTAGGATAAAGCACAGTATTTTGTTCAGGACAGCTGCAAATACACAGCCAACCAACAGAGGCCTGTTCAAATCCCTTTTCTGGATATTGGGTCCACTTGTCATACTAACAATTTCTCAGGTATGGACAATGAAAGAATGTAAGGCCTTTTCCACATAGTAGCTGTATTCTGTGCTTGAATCTGGACCACAGGAGCCACAACCAGTTATCTTGCTGGGCTAAAAACACTAGTTATGATCCAATTGTTGTTGCATGCCTTCAAGTCGTCTCCAATTTACGATGACCCTAAGATGAATCTATCACGGGGTTTTCCAGGGCCTGAGAGTGTGTGATGTGCCCAAAGCCACAGAGTGGGTTTCCATGCCTGAGTGGGGAATTAAACTCTGGTGCCCAGGGTTGTAGTCATTTTGTGGTTTGGGCATTAGACCACAACCCTAGAGACCAAAGTTTAATTCCCCACTCAGGCATGGAAACCCACTCTGTGACTTTGGGCGCACCACGCATTCTCAGTCTCCGGAAAATCCCATGATAGATTCATCTTAGTGTCACTGTAAACTGGAGACAGCTTGAAGGCAATGGCTCTCTCTATAGGGGGCTTATAATGACACAAGAAGCCCTGTCAGTTGATCTATAAAGTGGCGATTTTCTTCTTCATATGACATCTGCAATAAGAGATTCTCCTTCTTTTCTCTCCCCTCCCAGCCTTCTGTACCTCTTTGGACTCTGAGATGGAGGGTTTTCTGTCCTCCGATAGTTATTTGAAAATAAGCAGGAGTTGCATGGAAATGTTTCCTTCTGGATCTGCATTCCATCAACCTTAAATAATCATTTGGATTCATTCCTTTTCCCCTGCCTCATTCCTTCATGAACTCAAGATGGTATACTTGGCTCTACTCCTCTTCACTTCATCTTCACAGCACTCCTGTGAAATATCTCAGGTTGAGGGGGAATGAAGAGTCAGAGATCCTCCAGTGATCTCCCAGCCTCAGTGGGGACAAGAGCCTGAGCATCCAAGTCCTAGTACAACACTAACCACTACGCCAGGAGTCGGCAAAGTATAGCCCTCCAGATATTTGCTGGACTACAAGTGTCAGCATTCCTCACCACTGGTTCTGCTGGCTAAGCACTGCTGGAATTTATAGGGGGGTGGGGGAGAGAGAAAAGATTGGAAGGTTAGAATTGATTAGCCCTGGTCTAAAGAAACATGATGCAAGAACCTTGCTGAAGCTATGTGGGTCTAAATTTGGTACACAAGTGAATAGGAGAACAATCCAACAACATCTGGAGAGGTTGCTCTCCTCCCCCCCATACCATGCTCACTCTCAAAACATTGGTAGGGGCTTTAGGAAAGAGAATAAGAAACAGAGCTGCAGTGCTGAGAGAATGGGTTGAGATGAACCCTTTTCTTAATATAAATCACCAGCCTTGAAGACCCTATTAATCAAAAGGTTAATACCTACATTCTACCCCACTACAGGCATTATCAGGTTAAAAGTTAAAAGCTTCTCCACCACAAAGCACTGCAGCTCTTGCCCAAAACGATTCCTTCCCTCTTTATACACCAATGATAGAAACAGTATCAGGAAGTATGTCAGTTGTGGAATGCCAGTGTTGCCCATTAGTTAGCTTTGAGATTCTCAACATACAGACTTCTCATTCCCTCTCCTTCTTTTTTTCACACCACCTCTTTCCATTCAGTTCTAACTGTGAGCCAAGAAAATTTTTATTGTTAAAGAAGGCACTTGAGAGTTTGGCTTTGATTTATGGGTCCAATCTCCCCTCCCCTAACCTTTTCAAGTTCTGAATATACCACCTCCATTTAAAGCTTACCAGGATAAACCATCAAATTCTTTAAAAGCCTAGTTAAAACTACAGCATCACAGAATCAGCATGCCTGTTCACCACAGCACACACCTAAAAGACTGATCTCTACCTTTACCTGATCCTGCCAAGCTGAAGCCCTCATCAGTTTCATCTCTTCCCAGAAGCACTGTATTTTTCTCCATCTGCTCTGCTCAGTGTTATGCTATGGTTTCTCCATCTGCTCTGTTCAGTGTTACAGGAACCAGTAACGTTTGGTTCATTCAGGCACCAGTTCCACTCACATAGCCTAAGAAGCCCGTGGTTTCTTCACATCAGCCTTGCTTTGGGAAGAGTCACAGTGTTTGTCTCTCCCACTGCCTAAGAGAAGAAGCCATCAGCTACACCACATCAACTCCAGGACACAAACAAACAAACAAACAAAACACCTTCTTGGTCCAAATCTAGAAACAGGCTAGAATTCTAAATTAAAAATAACCTGAAATAATTCTCTTGCATAACAGTCTTGCCAACATGACTAAAAAGGCAGTAAACATTCGGTTGTTCTAAGCTGCTTTAGAAACAGATGTTCCTTCCCCATCCCCACTGTGACAGATTCCCCTCTCGACCCTGTGCCCACGGTTCCAACACTTGGGCTCCTCTCACTGACCTTGTCCCCTTGCCCTTCCCTGGATCAGATACTTGGGCTGCAAGGTGATCCCTATGTAGACCAGTGGATATGTTGTTCTGTGGGTTCACTGTGCTAAATGTGACCGGACTCTCTACCAAAACTTGTTAGGAAAAGCCAGACACAGCTGTTAAAAAGAAAAAACAAGTACAGGTTTCATAGGACACACTAATTCACATACTAATCCCTGAACTATTTAATCATTGACTGCTCCCCAAAACTCTATTCAGTTCCTTGCCCTGGCGGACTGTCCTATGTCTGTTACAGCATTATCAGTCTGCAGTCTTTTCCCTCTCTCTATACCCTCTTTCCTCCATCTGCCTTCTGTCAGAGACAAGCCACCATTTGGTACCACTTCTCCCTCATGGGACCATCTTCACAGCATTTCCTGAGCTGTGACTGGCTGGCACAACCAGGCTTGCCCAGCTCCTCCCTTCAAACTCCTCTTTTTCGGTAATTACAGCACACTTTCTGTGGCCTCCCATGAGGGAGGGGAGGCTCCAAGTCATCATATATGTGTATAGACAGAACTTGCATTCACCCAAACATCTGATTATCTGCATCCTCTCAACTTTTCCAAGGCATTCAGTTAAATATGTACACACTTTGGTATCATTATCTGGCCATACACTGAACATTTTCACAACCACTCTGTTTATTTTCCTTTTCTAAATCACCCGTGCAGCTTCTCAGAAAAGCACATCTTGCCACTGCAAAAAGAATACAGTTTGTATGAGCATGTGTGCCTGTGTATACATTCTTCTGTGAGTTTGACCATTCATAACCTTCAGGTCCCAGCTCACCCTGAGGAATGCAACCTGAGGTTTAATGGTCCTATATTACCAGATTGTTGTTAAGAATGCTATTTAAATGCATGGGTTTTGGATGGATCACAAGAAGGATTCTGAGCTTGTCCCAGGCTTCTGAAAACATTGTGTATTTTGACTGAATAAACAGCTTTAATATTTAAGAAATATCCAAGAAATTTCTTCAGTGGCTCTTGGACAGAATTGGGACAGCAGATCTTATAAAATATCAGTCAGAACTAGCATATTAGCCATAGCAAATAAGACAGACATCTCCCAGGAGGGAGCCCACTGATAACACTACAGATCAAAAAGTTGTGTACAGCCCTCAGTTCATTTGCACAAAATATGAGGTATGTTACTAACATGAGTCAAACACTAGAACATGGTACTGAAACAGACCTGTGTATATAACAAGTCAAAAAAGAGCGACATGTATTATGAACAACTATCTCAAACTGAAGATTAGGAATAAGAGAAATATATCGCATTACTTGGTAATAGTTTTATAAAGTATTTATATTTATAGGGCTGCTTCTGGAATTTTTAACGTTCACATATTGAACTGAACACAAATGTACTAATTATGTGAGAAATTTTCCAAATTGCCTACTGTAGAATCCATATTATATATGCCTGCAACAGAAGTGCTGCCAACTTTCATCTGTGGAAAACCTGTGAAACAGAGTATACTGCTATCCACACTGAAATCTGTGCAGTAAGGTTGAAAAACCTTTGGCATATATGCACAAAAGAGATGTCACTGAATTCCACATTTGCCAAAGTTGTGTTCTGGAGTGTATTGGCAGGCTTGCCAGAATCCACACTACTTGCGTTGAAATAAGAGGAAATATCACTGAAAGAGAAGTACCTGAATTCTGCTAGCAGCAATGTTGTAATTCTGCATTACATAAACCTCCACATAGGGGTCTCAAATCTGGTGTGGATTCTTGGAAGTGTAGGAGATAGACATCTAGATGAAAAAGAGTGGCCCACAACACTTTGCAGTCAGATTTTTCATCCACATTTGTATTTTCACTTTACTGCTGCAACACTGATTCCATATCAGATTGGTTCATTTTTCAGAAAACAATTTATGTCATTTCATCTCAGTGAACCTCATCAAATACTATCTATTTCACAATGCAAGCATTTTTGTCCACATCAAGCCGCCTAACTGAATCCCTGTTATAAATTTTTATCTCTGTATTTGCATGTATTTGAGTAGTGATGAGGAATGTTTGGCCATCCAGATGGCTTGGGTTACATCTCCCACAATCTCCTAAGCATTGCCCCTTTAGGGCTGATGGAAACAGAGATCAAAAACAAAGCATCCTACCCCCTGGTTTAATAGCTACCAGTATTAATTTAGTGTTGAGTTACCTGCCTCAGCTTAATGAGCAAGCACTTCTGCATACACAGAATGTATACAGACAGTGGGAATTGAGGAAAATAAGCTATCTCTAGGCCTCTAAAAAACCCATGTAAAATAAGGGAGGAGGAGGAGGAAAAGGAGAAGCAGCCACTTAGATTATCCAAGCTCCATTAAGACAGGTGGGCTTTATAAATGAATAATTGGAATAATGATTAAATAAGAAGTGGAGAAACAATTTTTGCGTTAACACTTTGAGAAAATGATTGTGTGACATCGCTCCAACAGCCTAATTTGCTTCTGGACTTCACAGAATTAAACATTCATTTACAATTTTAAAAAAAATCTGCTCTGACTGGCTTTTAAAAGACTAATTGCTTGCTGTGCCTAGTACCATTATGAGAGCCAAGAGTACAAAGTTTTATGTGCATGGAGAATGAGATAGAAGGAACGTATTTTCTTAATTTTTATTTCTGTGTGTGCAAAAGCAGATTCTGAAATAACTGTCATGAAAACACAAGCACAACTTGACTGAACTCTGTATTACAAAGTATTTACACAGCTTTACCTCCCTTGTATTTATCTCTTTTTATGGGAAAACAAAAATGAAGGAGAAAAGCAGTGCTTAAAAAATACTAGAAAACAACCAGAAGTATCCAAAAGTCCAAATCTACGTTGCTCTATAGTGAAAACACAGAACTTCCTATACATGTTGCCCTTTCCACAAAGCTCCACCGTTCAGGCATTATGCCCATCAATGACAGCGAAGTTATATAATCCAAATTTCCCTTCCAACTAAAAAGAAATTATGAGCTCAGCCATCCTGCTGTTGTGCACTAAAAGAATTTCAACCTAAGTCAGTTATGATGCTGACTCTGAACTGGCAGAAGGCATGTTTGAAACAGATTTTAGAGGACGGCACAAAATTTATCTTTGGTCTTTTCTTGTAGGAGATGTGTTTATTCCCCCTCTGGGAGTTTTAGTGCCAACTCCCAAATGGTTGTATCACATGCATCATTATCACCACCACCATCATCACCACCAAGCAGAGATTAGAGAATAAACACCTTTGACACCTAACCTCAGACAAATCAACCAAACAGCATGGTAATACCATCTATACACATGTTTGTAGAGAAGCAAACACTTGAACATTAGCAGACTAGTCTAATCAAGCATTCTGTACCTTTGTGTGGCTTGTTGTTTGTTGTTGGGTGCCTTCAAGTCGTTTTTGACATACAACAACCTTAAGACGAACCAATCATGGGGCTTCCTGGGACTAAGTGTGACACACCCTCCCAAGGTCACCCAGTGAGTTTCTTGGGCTAAGCAAGTAATCGAACCCTGATCTCTAGGATCACAGTCCAATGGTCAAACCACTATGCTTTAGAGAAGCCCAAAAGCAGGACACAAGGGCCATAATTCTCCTCCGTCACCTAGTTGTTCCCCAAGAACTGCCTCTGATCCTGGAGGCAGCCAACAGCCATCACAACAAGTAGCAATGTATAACCCTATCCACCATGAACCACATCTTTTGGCAACAAAATCCATATTATAACTATGTGCTATGTGGAAAGAAGCCCTTCCTTGTCCATCTTAAATCTCCCACCATTCAGCTTCAATGCACAGCCTGAAGTTCCAGTACTATGGGAAAGCAAGAAAAACTTCTTTCCATCCACATTTTATGCAGTATGCATAATTCTAAAGCTTCATCTTGCCCCTACTTACTTATCTGTCTTCTAAACTACTCCCCCAATACTGTATCATCTGGAGACAATTTAGAACAATATGGACAAGAGTGATCCGGTAGATAGATATACATGGGATTTTTTTAAAAAAAGTTTTTGTTTTTGTTTTTTAACCACAGGCTAAGTTGTCACAGAAGACGGTCCTCTTAAAGAAAAAAAATTCCCTACAGGTTAAAGGTCAGGAGGCTCAAGACAGACAGTTTTCACAATGAATGCTAAGCAATGGGCTCTCTTTCTCCCGAGGATCTGTATTAGGGATGACCAGTACAGTCACCAATAAATTTCAGATTAACCAAACACCAAATCAAACCAGTTATTCCAGGTGCAGAACAGTAAAATTTGTTTCTTGTCTCATATTTCTATAGTATAAGAGTTGGGGGTTATTTTCAACTGAACATACCATGAGGGTTCTACCTTTAACAACCACCAGATCTCAACTTCAAAAATTCACTTTTTATTCAGGCACCAGGCCACAGCTGCAGAAACTTTTTTTATTCTCCTGGCATGGTTTATTTTGGCTCTGAAATAAGGAGCCTAGCAAACAGTTAACTTGCACCTCTGGAGATACGCTTGCTAGGTTGACTTTGTCACTCTGTACTCGCCGAGGCTTGCAATTTCCAGTTCATGAAAGGTTCTGACACTAGTAGCCAATAGGTTAAACATACATACAGCACTGAAATTACCTTTCTATTCCCTTCTCTCTCTGGAGAAGCCCTAATTTCTTTTAATTAAGGATTTAAATTGCCACAATATATGTAATTATATTATTTATTGCACCTGTTTTTTTTCTTTGTCTCTAATAAGAGCAAGTTCTTAACCAATTCAAGAGACCTTTGCTTGAAAAAAAAATACAGATTTCAAAAGAAGGGCCTTCCTTTCCCACAAGGTCACATTACCAGACATGAGTAGCCCCGTGATCTGACTTTTAAATCAGAGCATTTCTTTTGTCTCCCAGGAAACACAGAAAAAACACATTGGTTGAAAAGAAGCTGTTTGCTCTCCACCATTTTCCTCGATGTTTCCACAAGACTTCAGGTGTCTGTCCCTCAATAATGTAGATTAAATCTAGGCATTCTTGTGGTTTTTCCCTGTCTACTTACACGTCAAACAGGCAGGATAATTTCTCAGCTAAACTTGACTTGGCAGGGGTTAAAGACAGACAATTACAAGATAGTTCTTAACACAGCCCCTTGTAACATCAGCAACTCAGCTTATTCTGCTTCACACATGCAGCCAGTGAAAGTATGCTGTGTCTTGCAAGGGCATATCAGGAAGAATTAAATCCATATTGTACACTGAAGAAGTTTGGATCCTGAAGTCACTGCAAATGTAGGAAAAGAAATGAGGGCTAAGCACTGTATCCTCACCTCTCCATCGCCAGAACTACCCCCAACATTCACTCTTGATGCCCAAGTATTTCACAGAAGTCATGTATAAAATCTCCATGTTTTTCTAGGCAATCATTAGATACAGATTACTGCTTCTTCATATTTGAAGAACAGAACAAAACAAGCAGTGATCTTGCAGGATGCCAACAGCCTTGACTACAAAATCAAACAACAGGCACTACTCAACTTTTCATGGACAGCTTTCCACTAAAGTTTCCAAGACCTGACACAGAAAATGTGGACAAAATGTGTGTGCATATGAGAGAGAGAGGGGGGAAGGGAGGGAGGGAGAGAGGGAGGGGGAGGGAGAGGAAGAGGGAGAGAGGAAGACCCTGTAAACACTAAACATTCCTAGAAGAACTAGTGTGATGTAGTGATTTGAGGGTTGGACTAAAACTCTGGTGACCAGGGTCTGAATCCTCACTCAACCATGGAAACCCACTGGGTGACCCTGGGCAAGTCACACTCTCTCAACCTCAGAGGAAAGCAAGAGCAAATCCCCTCTGAACAAATCTTGCCAAGAAAACCCCATGATAGGTTTACCTTAGGGTCGCCCTAAGTTGGAAATGACTCGAAGGCACACATCAACAATACATTCCTAAGAATCCACTCCAAACTTTACAACAGTAACGTGTCTATATTTTATTTTTCCTTGACTCCCTCACATCTTGTGGGGCTTTTTCCACTGGAAACTACTATTACTGGTGTAGTACTTTTTACATCAACAAACAAAACATCAAGAAACAAAAAAACAGTACTTAGGTGTTCTCGTTCTTTTTTATCCTCACACCAACCTGGTGAGGTAGGTTACAGTGAGTTACAGTAACAGGTCCTAAGTCACATACTGACTCCAAGGAATAATCAGAATTGAATCCACTGCACTATCCTGGTGCTATACAACACTCATGAATTGCAACAGTAGAGATTTAACACCAGTGCCTAAAACGTATATACTTTCAAATCAATTTCCCTTCTAACTAAAAAGGATGTGTCTCTTTTGAAAACAGAAGACTGGTGTTCTAATTTCATCTTCAGTCATGGGTTAACTTGGAAGTAGGGATTTAATTCCTTGCTTATTTAATTATCACAGTACAAAAAAAAATTCAAAAGTTTTCTCACTGGTAGCTTGAAATTGCAAGAATTTTTGCACATTTTTGGTTGCTATTGTTGTTTGTACATTTTGGAGGATTTTTGTGGAGGGTGAAAAATTATATAGCTTCTATTGCACAAATGTTGTGCTTTTTTTTAAAAAAAAAACTCATTTTCTTGACAGGATGTCTCAACAACATCAAGAAACTTTCTCATGGAGGTATTCTTTACATCTCTACCAGGAAGTCTAGGGGAAATCACCATCTTATGACCTTGAGATGGCCTCACTAGTCAAAATTTATATATATAGCCAAAGACATTACAAAGTATTTCAGATAAAACAGCATTAAAACAATACAAAAAGTGGTCCCATACATCATCTCTAGTATCTATTTATCCTTACTACTAAGTTCCCTTCTCAAAATTGATGCTTTAAAAGCAAAACAAGCAACTTTATTGGAAATGTGTGGAACTGAATCTCCCAGAAGAAATTTAATTAGAAATGAGCTAGGCTTATTGGGTGTAAGGTCAAGTTCTTTAAACAAGGCCGTTCTCCAGCCTGTGCAAATTGGGCATACCAATAGATAATGTACTAGATCTTCAACTGTGTTGCTCCCACATGGGCAGACTCTGTCTTCTCTAGCGATATGATGGTACCTTCCATGAACTACTGCTGAGTCCATTGAGTTACAGCGGAAAGCTGTGAGAGCATATCTCCACTTAAAATTTGTTATACTACTTGAGGATGAGGCATTTGTATAGGTAATTTGGCATACCAGGGAGCACATTTTGACAGACGTACGGAAGCACGATCAGCTTGGAAGTTGGTCAAAATTAGAGGACTGCTTCAGTTGATAGATGGTGAGACGGAAGGAGGCAGCACCACCAGCTTCCTGATTGTTCCTCATGATCTTTCCAACCCCTTCTTGGTGTAGAAAAGAGCAGGATATGCCACACAACCCTACCCTAGCCTGACCTAAACCAGCCTGCCGCTACAGTGGTGGACACTGTCTTATTGCCAATACAGATCATAGAATCATAGAAATGTAGAGTTGGAAGAGACCACACGGGCCATCCAGTTCAACCCCCTACCATGCAGGAATACCCTCAAAGCACTCCCGACAGATGGCCATCCAGCCTCTGCTTAAAAACCTCCAAAGAAGGAGACTCCACCACACTCCGAGGCAGCATATTCCACTGCCGGACAGCCCTGACCGTCAGGAAGTTCTTCCTGAGGTTCAGGTGGAATCTCCTTTCCTGCAGCTTGAATCCATTGCTCCTTGTCCTGGTCTCTGGAGCGGCAGAAAACAAGCCCTCTCCTTCCTCTACATGGCATCCCTTCAAATATTTAAACATAGCTATCATGTCCCCTCTTAACCTTCTCTTCTGCAGACTGAACATTCCCAGCTCTCAAAGTCTATCCTCATAGGGCTTGGCTTCCAGGCCCTTCACCATTTTGGTCGCCCTCCTCTGCACCTGCTCCAGCTTGACCATGTCCTTCTTGAATTGGGGTGCCCAGAACTGGACACAGTATTCAAGATGAGGTCTAACCAAAGCAGAGTAGAGTGGTACCAGTACCCCCCTCGATCTAGACACCATACTCCTATTGATGCAGCCAAGAATTGCGTTGGCTTTCTTGGCTGCCGCATCACACTGCTGACTCATGTTCACCTTGTGGTCTATTAAGACTCCTAGATCCCTTTCACACGTACTGCCATCCAGCCACGTGTCCCCCATCCTATATTTCTGTATTCTATTTTTTCTACCTAAGTGTAGGACCTTACACTTCTCTCTGTTGAATTTCATTTTGTTAGCCTTGGCCCAGCTACACGAAGATGCTACATGAAGAATGCTCCCACCTACATTTTTCCATAGCACAAAGATATGATGAACTGGTAAACTGGCTCCACAGAGTGGAGTACACAGTGATATTGTTGTTGTTGTTTCTGGCACTTGAAGTTGCAGGGTTAAACAATCTAATGCTAGTTAATATCAGAACAATTGTATGACCCAAGATTACAACATAAACATTAATCTCTTATCTGTAACTCTTCTTCATGTTTTTTACAAATAAAAAACAAAGGAAGCAGTTAGAGCAGTCATCAGAGATCCAGAATCTTTCTGTAACTCCACACTCACATTAATATCATCAACAACAAAACATCTGTTGCTGCAAGATCTTTCCCAGGATAGCATATGTTTATTCTCACAACCTTCACTTCCAAGATGGGAAACATACATGCAAAAACAAAAACAAAAACAAACAAAACTTGAGGCAAACCTGGCATTATAAGCATGATGATACACTTCACCTTGAACTAGTTTTTTTCAGCCCCTCAAAAGCCCTGATATGGAGTAATTCTCTATCATTCATACTATCAGAATCAACCCAAAAGAAAAAGCTTCCATTTATCACAAATCAACAAAATGCTTCAAAGAGGAAACATTTTATAGCTCCTTTGAAAGCTGGCAGTGATCTTGCCAGATGGAAACTGATTTTTTGCTGTAATACATTTTGGCTGTTCTTGCAGCTACTGCTGTGAAAGGAAGATGGTCTTTAAAATGTTTCTCTTACATCCATCCTTCCAGCAACCTCTAGTGCCACAAATGGACACCTCCCATAGCTTTTCCAAGGAACTGATTAATGTATCTTCAGGCCACCTTTTGTTTCAACCACTTGTCTCTGTCACATACTGTGCTATCTAAGTATATAGATATGCCTGCACAACCATGCTGTGTATCACAACTGTCCCTCTTATTAAGCATCTGATGTTCCTGTGAAGCATCCATTCTGAACAGGTTTGCTGAAGCCACCATCTTCTTCTCTGCTCTTGACACAGATTATGTTCCAATGAATCACAAGCACTTTAGATAAAATTGCAGGAAAAAGCACCCTATAAAGCTTTGTACCTTAGCCACAAATTCCTTTAGGCACTCCCCCCCCCCCCAGGACACTTCTGTCTGAACAAAATCAAACAAACGGAGCACACTTCAGAAGTATTAGGACTAAAAGAAGAATTAGGCAAAGAACATGCAACCTAACTTGTTCTATGTTGTGTAACTTATGAACAAGAAAGCATCCAGTCATAGTTCACCTCAGCTATGAACTCAGCTGCCATCTCATTCAGAAAGCATATTCTCAGTCCTAGATTCCCTCCTAATACCCTTTCTCTACCTACTGGTAATCTTAGTTTTTCTTCCCACACTATCACCAATAAGGTTCTTCTTCCACCTGCTCTTTCCTCCCTCCCTGAGCACTTTTTCTTCTGTCACTTTCTGTGCATCCCCCCTGCCTATCCTTAGTTGTTTTCTTCCCCACTCTCATTCTCTCTTCCCCCGCCTCTCTCCACCTCCCTGACCTTATGTGTGGTGCTCCAGCATCTTTGCCAGGATCCTTTGTGTTTTCATTCATATGTTCATATGGAGCATACACTCATATGCTTAATATTCATATCCAGGATGAAAAACACGTGCAAAAATCATCTTGAAAATATTCGGCATTGTAACTATGCTGATATTGTTGCTGTGGGCCTCCAAGTCGTTTCTGGTTTATGGCAACCCTAAGACAACACTGTCACGGGTTTTTCCAGGGCTGAAAGAATGTGATGCACCCAAGATCATCTAGCGGGTTTCCATGGCTGAGCAGGGAACTGAACCCTGATCTCTAGGGTCTTACTCCAATGCTCAAACCACTATACCATTCATACCTCAAATAGTATTTTGATTCCTCAAAAGCCCTATTTCACTGCACCTCAACCTTTTGATCGTAACAGCAGTAACTTTTTTTCTTTGTCAATTTTTCTTTCAAACGTTAAAAAAGGTCACATGCATGGAAGAGGAAGCCACAACCCACTACCCAACCATCTTGAGCATCCCAGATTACCTCTAGGTCCACTCATGGCCACCTAAAGGCCATCTGAAGAAATGACGATGTCAGATATGGTTGTAGCTTTGTCTATAGCAGTGAGGCTCAAAGTGGTGAGCAGTGACTGGAAACCAGTTGTGGCCCACAAGCCGTTGGCTGCTGGTCTGCAGTGAGTTTCCAACAACCAGTGGAAGTATGATAATAATATGGCGCAAATATGGTACAAGTCCGTGACACAGTGGGAAAATGTGCTGGTACACCACATCAGATATGTAAGAAATACTGCTCTATGGCCCCCTAATGTTTTCTAGCTGTTAAATCAAACACCAACAGGGGAGGAAATGAGATATCATTTCATGAAGATAAAACGGAAGAGGAAAGCAAGCACAGCAGAAGGACATGGGGAGACAAATGGAAGGAAGGTAAAGAGAATGGGAGGGTGGGGTGGGAATGTCCTTACTTGGAAGCTCTTGTCTTGTAAAGAGAAAAATGCAACAGAATGGAGTCTCATTTGGGCTGCAGGAGCCCACACCTACACTCAGAAATGCATCCCTGGTTTGTCAATTCCATTCAAGCCAGTCTCCAGAAGATTAACTGACCAGCATCTAAGGGATGTGTTGCCCTAACTCTTTGGGCATATCATCCAACAGTGAGTTGAAGCCTTTTCTTTAATTTAGACCACACTATGCTGTTTTATACATGTGGACAAATACTAACCGAGAAGAGATTTTGTAGTATCTGTGATACTTGGGAGATGACAGCTTTCTGCTTCATTAACTACTCATTTTTATCACATTTTCCCCCTAAGAATGTATGGCAATTTTCTCCTTTTTAGCATTATTACTGTGTTTCTAAAGCCCTTCTCCATAAATTACAGCTTTTCTTTAAGACTAACATCGAGTGTGCTTGTAAGCCAGAACGCACAATCTTTTTTGCAGACAGTCACCTGCAGGGACCAAACAGGAGTAAGAGTCTTGCTCCAATTAGAAGATTCTAATTTACCTGGCTCCAACAATGAGTTGATTCCTATTGGCATCCAGAGCAAGCTGAGAGAAGTCCCATACACCTGGGTAGGTGAAATTTGAAACCCAGGGCTTCAGATCTGCAAAGAAAATGGAGGAAAAAGAACAATGATTCTGTTTGAGAAGGAGGAATTTCTCCAGTGCATTCAAACTAACGGATTTCCTGTTGTGCATCTGTCAACAGATGGATGATTAATAATCTATCAACCCTCTGGGACTAAAGTTAAAAAAAAACCCTACTTCCATAGTGTGTATTATGATGTATTTCCTAATCCCAATTCCAAAGTATTTTGGGGTATAAAAATGCTGTATGTCAAAAAAAAGAAGTTTGTACATGTGTAAAATCAACTGTGTTCCACCTAAACAGCTGAAGTCAGAAAACATAAGCTGAAACATAAGTAAAATAAAATCAGATAAAATAAAACAAAAATGAAAATACATACTCAGTACCTTTATTGGCCAACCAAAATGCAGAAAATACATCATGGAAGCTTTTGAAGCTTCACTGGCTTCTCTTCATCAGGCAGAGATGTGAAAAGCTTACAGAAGAAGAAAAGTAACTATCTAAGAATAGACCTGTGACTCTACCATTGTCACTTTTCTTCTCCTGTATGATTTTTCACATCTTTGCCTGATGAAGAAGCCAGTGAAGCTTTGAATACTTTGAAGCATTTTCTGCATTTCGGATGGCCAATCAAGGTATTACTCTTTTGTGGATTTTGTTATATCTTGTTCCAGTGTATGATGATTAAAGGATGACTTTATTCACTTTGGGCCCCACCAGTGTGTCGACTGCTACAGGCATTAGGGTTGTCAGAATGAAAACTTGACATAACACCTGTGCCTTTAATGGTGGTGCTGAAAAGGGAATTTCAGCAGATGTTGCTTGTTATTTGGTTGAATGACAAGCAACACTTGCTGAAATTCCTTCTTTTACTCAACTGTTAAAAGTACCAGAGCACTCTTCAGTTTTCATTTCAACAACCCTAGTAGGCATGGGGTAAGTTCAGAAGTCTGATTTGTCACCTGCATGGTAGACCACTACATTTTGTAACCTACATGGCAGGTAAGAGTCAACAGCAGCTCTGAATCTGACATTATGATAAGCTAGGCAAGGGTTATTGTTTACAAAGCCAAGTAGGGCTGTTGATGTTAGGGTCATTCTGCTAGAACACTAGCTTTTTATTACACTAAAGTGTAATCATGGAAGAATACATGTGAAAAACCATAGATGGGCCCTGAAAAATTCAAGACAAAACATTTGATGAGTTGAGAGATGAGAGAAGTGAATGGCGGGAACATTGACAACCAGATTTCCTGATGGGCCTTTCTGAAACAGGAGTGAAGAGTTTGGTCTCTGTAAAGTGTCTCATTGACTAATTGCTGATATATTTCCTCTTAGGGTAGGAGTAGCTTTGCCATTCAGAAAAGGATAGGACTTTCTTATTTTTAAGATTTGTGTAGACAAGGGGATTTTGGAAGATAAAATGTTTTGTTCACATAGAGACATAAAAAGTGGTTGCTCCCAACATACACACAAACGCATACTCTTAAAGGGCTATCAGTGCTGATTTATAGTTGCTTCTAGTATACAATAAGAACTTAACTAGCATTCGTCGTAAATGAAAATGATTTAGAAGCAGTATGACACATTAACACAAAGGATTATGAATAATAGCTTCAAGAGCATAAAAGTTCTGAAACCTAACAGAATGCCCTTATAGTATTGGTGATGAAATAATGAAAGAAGATATAATCCAGAGATTTTGCCAAAGATGTTAATAACAACTAGTACACTTCTGTCATTATATTTCAGATTTAGCTTGAACATGTTTTGTATATACAATGGTTTCAAGACTAGGATGTGTGCTCAGTCATGGTAAATCACCAATATTATTCATAATACCATCTGCTTTCATCTGTTCCATTGACTTTGCCTGCGTTTTTCTTCTGTTTGGAGGGACCTGCCTCTCTGGGTTTATGACCTTATTTTTACATGGCATGTTTCCCTGTTCCTGGAACATAAAAGCAATGAGTGCACTACAAAGGCAAAGAAATACTAGCACTATATGACACCTTTAAATATATATGCTACAGAAAAAGAAATGTGTATTAAATAATTCCCTGGACTACCACTGTGAGATTCAGAATGTTACCACAGTGTTCAGCTGTTTGTATTTCTATGCATTAAATCTGAGGAGAAAAAAGAGGAGAAAAACAGGTTTTGGAACTGTTGTTAATTTTGCAGGAAAGATCTACAAACATTGACTTCTCCCTCCTTATGATCATAGATCTTTCCTGTAAATCTGTATGAATTCCACTGTGATTTTAAAGAAACTAGATACTCTTCCCTAAAGAAAAAACTAAGCCTGGCAGAGCCAGCCCCTGGGGCACACCACAACACTGACTCACCTCCACCTCCAATTATTGCATTGCACTTGCTACAGGCTCAGTCTTCCTCCCCTGTGCATTGACCACAAGACAGCATGACTCAGTCACCTCCTCTATACACTATATTACCTGGTGATTCAAAGGTGTTGCACAACCAGACAGGTACGGCACAGAAAGACCCCTTACAATGATGCCAAAGAGGTACATGCTAACCAAAAGGCATGTAGCAGTTAAGGAGGCAAATCTGATGCCAGAATACTATCAGTTAATACTAACTAGAGTAGACTCAATGAATCCACTGTTGAATAGTAAGTCAAATCACACTGACTCAGTGAATATACTCTAGTTCAGGTTAACAACAGAGCTCCAGTCAGAGGCTAGGTGCCAAACAGTATACCAAGGCTCCTCTGACTCTTCAGAGTACAGTAAATTAGACAAGGCATGAGAACTAATGAGTTTCTGAGGGAAGGCAGTGGAAACAGTGGTTTTCGAGCCTGGTCAGCCAGCACTGCTTCCAGCAGGTCATCCTGAGTAGAGTTGGAAAAATCAGACTGCCTCCATCACTTTTACAAGAATCCATTTCATTCCTTCTCTGCATTATTCTACAGATTTGTGCTGTTTTGAAACCTGTTGCCAGATACAAAATGTGTATTCTCCTGAAATACACATTTTGAAACTTGTTCCAAACACGCTCATTTAAATGCCTATTCATATACATATTTTAAACTGTAGATTCTCCCCAAATACACATTTTTAAACATATTTTGAGCCAAGAACTATTTCAGAAGTGCAAAATCCAGTGGATAACAAAATTCTGATCCATACAATGGGTGTATACATTGGAGATTCAGACCCAATAGAGTACTGGAATTTGCAAAAATCAGATTCCTCAAGCATCTCTAATCCCAAGGAGTTCAAAAGTACCGTCTACCCAAAATCAAGAGGTTCTAGAAACATGATTCAGGTAAAGAAACTGGATTACAATTTTGTCCAGCTCAGATTTCCTTGCCTAGAGAGAAAACACTCTAACGAAACCCTGAAGGATCAAATCAAAGGTCTGACAAGTTCAGCACTACTCCTGCTCCTGAGAGGTATACTGCCTCTGCCTCTATGACTAGGGGTGATACCACTGATATCTCTGCCCCTATAACTGAGTTCTTCTACATAAAAGGCTGCATCCACCACCCAATATCTCATTGTTGTGTGCCTTCAAGTTGTTTCCGACTTATGGCAACCCTAAGATGAACCTATCACAACGTTTTCTGGGGCTGAGAGTGTGTGACATGCCCAGTGTTACACCACACAACCCTATATTTTCTGAGAAATGACCCTCAAAATCCAGATGAACACCCTTCTGCAAACATGAAGGGACTGAGTACTGGTGTTGCACTCTGCTCTAAAAAAACAAAAGGGTGAACAAACAAAGAATGCAGAATAACCCAGCAGCTAGTCCTGCAAGCATGTTTCTCCTGCAGCCAAAACTGCCAGGAGAGTTAGCCATGTGCAAACAGTGCAGGAGGTGCAGACACGTCACCTGAAGTATTCTTCTTGCTAATGAAACCCTGTCTTCTTTAACATAGATCTTTGGCTGTATCAAATTTCTCTGAACCTAATCTACAGAAATGACACACTTCAGGCAGGTACACTGGATAATGCATCCGCTCCATGTATACTTGGGCATTTATGTTCCCTGATAGGAGGGTCATTTTACAACAATGAACCCTTTTATGGATGCTGGTCTGATGCTCTAATTTTCTCTTGTCATTTCCTACCCACTTGAGTTCCTCCTTTCCTTGACTAACCCATTATATGATGTGATGGCAGAAAAATACGAGGTGTGCCTTTTTCTCTCTCTCTTCTTTTCTCACTTTCTTCATCTGCAGCCCTACTTCACAGAGGTTCTACCATCATCTCTCTTTTTAAATAGCAAACACTGGGGGAAAAATTACAGGCACAGAATTGTGGGGTGAAAAATATATGCACTGTAGGTAGCTCAGTCCTTCCCATGATCGTTTCAAATGTCAGTCAAGCCCAGGAAATAACAGGCAACTATCCTGATTTCTAGTTACGACTGCAGGTGGCAGAGCATATAAAGAAAGGCTTTCAGATTATTAAATTAAAGGCTGCAAGTCATGCATCTTCATAGCACAAAATGCAGGCCTTTATAGCCATATAGTTGGGAGGTGATTAAACACAGTGTGGATCTCCCAGCTAAGAAGATCCAATGACCAGTCATTAAAATTAATGCTGAATGCCTTCACTGACCCTTCTGTGCCCACACTTTGGGGTGAGGGGGAAAGGGTAAAACAGGATGCAATGAGGGGAAAGAAAGCTGTGGCAGCAGAGGAAGGACAGAGGAAGGGCTTTTTCATTCTCCATATTACATTTCATTATTACCTAGGGTCACAGACAACCCTGAGGGCAATGCTTGGCTTTTATCTTAAAGAGCAAGCTGCAGAGTGAAACCATATGAAAAAGGTAAGCGCCCTATCACTCTCCACATAGAAAAGGTGCTCCATATTAGAAAAAGTTTATACATATGGACTCAATGAAGTCTAGAATTTGCTTACATCTGGCCTTCCTCAGAGCTCCCTTTAAAAAAAAAGTTCTTGGGTTGTTTTTTTCACCCTTAAGAGCAGTCTCTTTAATTTAAGCTAAAAGCCCCCAGAAACCAGACCATGTTTACATTTGCAGAATGTATCTCTATATAAACACCATGAAAAATTAAAACCTTAAAAGAACCTAGCTTTGCATAGCTGGAAAGCAAGGCAGGAAACCCAGAAGTGAACAAATTCAGGAGAGATCATCAAGACCTCCTTTGTGCCTTGACTTTTTAACTCATGCTGGAGAGGAAAAGGAACACATTTCCTACTTCTTTGGCTCTGCTGTTTTAAAGGATGAAAAAGTTTCAAGCAACCACAAAATGAGTGGCATGGTTCTGGTTTACATCTGCCCAAACAATACTACTCTGTAAGAACACACTTTCATTTTTGTAAAGAAAAGGAGAAAAGCAACATGGGGATAACGGCACACTCCATAAGGCTGAGCCAACATGATGAAATATTTTCAGTTCTCTACTTCAAAACAGCACAGATAAAACAATACAGCACACAATGAAGATGAGGCCTTCTATTTGCCCCAGTGAGCAAGAGGATATAACTAGAAATGACATGGAGCTACTTATATGTGCAGTAAGTCTGAACGCTTCATGTATCTGACTAACACATAGTCAAAATGCTATATAAGAGATGACATGGGAAATTTCACCAAGTCAAAGTTGTGTACTTTGCATACTTCAAGTTAAAATAGGCTATCATATACACATGACTAAACTGTATTCATCAATAAGTGCTGTGTGAATGAACTGTTAATCATGCTACAGGATAAAACATGAAGTGCTCAGGCAGACATACCAAATGCTTAACCATTCACTCAGTTGTAATGTTCATCCATGATCTCTAATATTCCTTAATGTAATTAGCAATTCAGTTTCTCCAAAACATCTTACAGAGAAACTGCCATAATTTTCTTCTTAATAGCAAGATTAAGGAAGCGACTGAATATGCTGTTTAGAAAACTGACTGTGCCATTTTAAAAGCCAACTAGCTTGGAAAAAGGGAAGTGAAGAGCACTCCTAACAGAAAACTCATATCCAAATAGTGTGAGCATCAACACGTCCTTCCAAATCCCCAACAGAATTTCAGAAGGAGATCCTTTAAGAATCTTGCACTCATATTGAGAAAAGATTCCAAGTACACCCTGCTCAGCATTGAAAGAGGTGAGTTTTCCTGGGAGGGACCAAAATTCAGTTTAAGCTATGAGACTCACTTTCAGAATCTGTGTTGAGTCCCAACTTTCAGATCATCATGTAATCATGAAAAGTGCCAAATGCACAGTATTTTTCATGCAACACATAGCAGGAACTTTGCTCTTCTTCACTTCCTCCTTTCCAAGATGGTCACTTCAGGAGATTTTCTAAGCCTAACAGATGAAATTCCTGCTCCCTTCAAACAAAAACAAACAACCTCACCGAACAATATATTGGATACTAGTGTATATACCTGGCATTGCCTGGGATTTTATTTTCTCATAGGTAATACTTGTTAGAAATACTTGTTTGAGATCATGTGTCTCTAATTCCCCAAACTGTCTTGTCCAGTACCTGTAACTTTTCCCCATATTCCCCATTCCAGTCTGTATTCAGAGTCATTAACATGCAGAGGTTGGGCTCCTGAGGTTCCTCATTATCTTCCTCCTTGCTGCTAGGCCTCATCTTCGTAGCAACCAGTCAGGCCCAAGAGCTCTCTGGCTGAGAATTCTAAAGGCCCCTCCCTTAACTGTAAACCCCAGGATTCCATAGAATCTTCTTATGCAGCCAATCATATGAGGTCTTTGGTTCACACAACCAATCATATGACGTCTTCGCCTGACACAGACAAACAGTCATTATATATTAGATGTACACACACACGAGTACACATATACATGAATACTGCATGCAGGTGATTGCATATAACCACTTTTAGATCTTGAGGGATCTTAGTGGCAAGAACAGTTCTGACAGAAGTTCCCAAAACCCAACACCTCTGTCTCAACCTGAAAGGGGATTCAAGAAGCTCAGATGGTAGTGCAGGAATTTCTTCACAGTCCAACAAAGAACCTACCTATCTCTCACTTCAAAGTTCAAACAAAGGGGAGAAATATGAAAAACAGTGCAACTATGAATCTGGGGAGAAGAAAGATGAAGAAAGCTCTCCTCACTCCCATTTGACATTTGTGGGATTTGAAGCATTCAGCAAACCAGGAGAGGGGCCTTCTGCGGGAAGGAAGAAGAGCTGATCTCAAGAATATTGCCTTGAGACTGTGAGCTAAATGAGGAGGAACCCTACATGGACGCTTTCACATAAAACTTTTGTGGTGTAATTGCCCAGGCTCTCAAAGAATTCTACCATGTGTCTAAATGCTAAAATCCTTTCAGAGCATCTAAACATCATGCAATGTCTGTAACCTTCCTTTATTTTTACACCACCTCTGCTTTTTTAAAACTCAGAAAAGACATTCAAAAGCGAATGATGGAGTAGCTATAAGGCCGATCAACTAAGCCATCCATCTGGTTTAAATAGAGACTTGGGGTACTTTTTTGCACAGGTAAAGCTAGAATACCAACTGCACCTGTTCCTTGAGATGTTAAGATCTGGCCCTGGTCACACATGCCTCAATCACATTCCATTTGGACTTCCGTACTCCACTCTGTTGAGAGAAGGGAAAGAGCTGCCTTCAAAGAGTGTTTGGAAACTTGAAGCTGGTTCAGAACGCTGCCACCATATAGCTACTCACCAGAATATGAAGCATTTGAAAAAACATGATTTAGAAGGCAGTAGGAAAAGAGGAAGAACGCATTACACATGGATGGACCCAATCAAGGAAGCCACGACCCTGAGTCTGCAAGACCTGAGCAGTGCTGTTGGTGACAGCATGGCTGGGAGGTCTCCCCTCCATAGGGTCACCATAAATCAAAGTCAACTTGGCGGCTGTCAACAAAGGATTAAAAAGCAAATCCACAACACTTGTACTTGCTTTGAATCCTACAGAATTCTGTTGTAACAATGAAGTTAAAGAAGACTACCATCTTGAATAAACAGAAAGGAATTTACAGTACTCCTTCCTCTTTCATGTCCCTGTTATATTCTCTAAGGACACAGAAGGTTGACAAGTTCCATCTCAGACTGTTTGACCAAAAAGATTTATTCTTAGGAAGTGTGCTTCAGAATCCTCCTGAGTTTAAGCATAGACTAAGAAACTACAGTTTGGAGCCTTAGGCCATTTCCGCACTAGACTGTTATAGTGCTGTTCCACTTGCAACATCCTTTGAGGCCCCTCTCTAAACTGCAAACCCCAAGATTCCATAGGATGTTGAAAGTGGAATAATGGCACTATAAAAGTCTAGTGCGGAAACGACCTTATATTATCAAAGGCTTCGGAATACAAAATGACTTCTAGTTTCTCAGTAAAATAATACACATTTTGACCCGTAGGATGGAAACACTAGGGGGCTATTAATGCTGACATAGTTGAGGGACTCAACATGTCTTAATCTGGCCAAGTTCAGGATTTCAGCCTACAATGTTTGCATTGTTTTGCTAAAAGCAAAAGTGGCCTTCATAAGTATCTATATGACACGTCAGCAGTACTGAAAACACGTGATTTATTAGCTGTCATATACACTTCAATTCTCACTATAGAAATTGCAGGGCGGGGGGGCTGAATGGTGCTGACAAATGTAATGATAATAATAAGAACACCTTGAAAGACATACCCATCAAGAAGTCAAAAGGAAAGTATCCCTGAGGATACAAATCCAAAGAACAGTCAGCACCTCTAGCAACCCCTTTAATTAGCCTTCAGGGTAGAGATTTATATCAGAGAACATTGTCATAAAATAAAGCTGATTCAACAATAAACACTTCAGTAATAAAGCAAAACATATTATACTGTTGGATGCCTGCCAGACCCAGTGGGCATAAATAAATCCTCCCCTTGCAAGTACCCCAACCACTGCTGAAATCATACAGTTGTAGGACGTTTATGTATGTATGTGCTTGTATACACGTGCAGGTGTGTAGGTGTGTGTGTCTTTGTGTGTCAGAAAGAAAGAAAATTTGACTGTAAAAAGGCACCAATATTATGTTTCTGAAGACTCATGTTCTCTGTTTATTCACAGAATGCAGTAATACATTTTGTCCTTAGCCACATCTACATCTGAGCTAAATACCAATTTCCCACTTATTTCTAGGCTGAATACTTGAGTGTTAGGTTAGGTCACCCAGTTTGCCTGCTTGTTTCTCTGACGCTTTTACTTTTATTTTAATTTTTTCAGAATGATGCTTATACCACTCCTCCTTATTGATTCCAGGGCAGTAAAATGAAATCATAGAATCACAGAATCACAGAGCTGGAAGAGACCACAAGAGCCATCGAGTCCATCCCGCTGCCATGCAGGAATACACCATCAAAGCTTTCCCAATAGATGGCCATCCAGCCTCTGTTTAAAAACTTCCAAAGGAGACTCCACCACATTTAGAGGCAACGTATTCCACTGTCAAACTACGCTTCCCATCAAGAAGTTCTTCCTAATGTTTAGATGAAATCTCTTGAGTCCATTGCTCTGCACTCTAGTCTCTGCAGCAGCAGCAAACAACTTTGCTGTATCTTCTGTACCACACTCCTTCAAATATTTAAACACAGCTATCATGTCACCTCTATCTTCTCTTCTGCAGGCTAAACATCCCCAGTTCCCTAAGTCACTCCTCATAGGGCATGGTTTTCAGACCTTCTACCATTTTGGATTCCTTTCTCTGGACATGTTCCAGCTTGTCAACATCCTTCCTGAACTGTGGTGCCCAGAATTGGACGCAATATTCCAGGTGGAGTCTGACCAAAGCAGAACAGAATGGTTCTACCACTTCCCTTGATTAGACACTGTACTACTGATGCAACTTAGAATCGCATTGGCTTTTTAAGCTGCCACATCAGAACTGTATAAAGCAGCAAAACAGAAGTACCACATTAATTAAAAGAGCAGCAATTTGTTAAGTACTGAAAATATATGAAAGGCCTGAGAAATTCCTCCCAACACACATACATACATACACCCTTGCCTACGGGAGCAAAATCCATAGGATGCTATAGCCCAAGACCCCAAACCTAATGAAACAAAAATCCTCTACATGGTTATCAGTGGCTTCATCTGTGTCAGAAGGGTGCCCACGGTAGAGTAGCGCCTCATGATCACAATGGATCAGCACGAGGTTCTATAAGCATCCCTTGAGGTATCTGGGCCCCATGCCATGTGGAGCTTCAGAGGGATGCACCAGTATTCTGAAATGGGATAAAAAACAGAGAAACTGCCCAGTTAACCTCTGTCAACACTTCTGAAATTCAATTTCACTCACTGGGTGGGCCCAGGTCTCTTCAGCTCCCTCCCACAGATATCCCTCTCCACTCATGTAGTCTTCAGCCTACATTCAAGATTCTCAAAGACTGGCAATTATAATTCCTGGCAGAAGTATTCACCTCTCATCTGTTGACTTTTCCACACTCTATTATTCTGTTATAAAATACAGGCAAAAGAAATTTGATTGGCTTTGTTACCACCTGATGTACAAAAGAAACTCAACACTCTGGAGGTGCAAGATGTTTTTTTATTATGGCACAAAAGTTTAATAAACAAAAACAAACTCGCAAAGGGAATTTCTTTGGGGGCTGCATTCCACAAGCAACTGGAGCCAAAACTACAGGTGAACATGCTTTATTCTTCTTGTTTTGGCCCTTCAAGTTGTTTCCGACTTATGGTGACCCTAAGGTGACCCATTTATGGGGTTTTCTGGGGCTGAGAGCATCTGATGCGTCCAATTTCACCCAGTGGGCTTCCATGGCCAAATGGGGAATCAAACCCTGGACTCCAGGGTCTTTAGTCCAACACTGAAACCACTACACCATACCTGAGCATCTATTATCATCCAGTACTGCATCTGTAGAAGTGAGTTTATATCCACAAAAACTCATGCAGACATAAAAATTTGCTAGTCTTAAAGGTGCTGCCACATTCCCTTTTCTCCCCTCCCCTTCTCCTTCCTTCCTCCTTTTTATGCTGCAAAAGACAAAGAAGTGAGACTAAAATACCAGCTCTTACAGCTCACACTGCACTTAACCCTAGGAGAGATTGCTTTCAGACTGGGGAGAAAGACACATACAAAAGTAGGGAAACCACTAACAGCAGTATTGCAGAGTGGAGGACATAGCCATTGGAGGAATCCAAAAGCCCACACTAAGACCTTAGGACCCAAAGTTCTCCAGGGAGAGGAGAGTACTGGTGCATAGTCATGTATGCCCATCGAATCTTCCAGGAGCCCCAGAGTCCCATTTGTTCTGCTTCTCAAAAGGTTCTGTTGCAAGGTGCCTTCAAGCTGTCTTCACAATATGGCAACCCTATCCTAGAGTTTTCTTGTCAAAATTTTTTTGGAGGATCTTTGCCATTTGCCTTCCTGTTAGGGTGAGCATGACTCGCCCATGGTCACTCATGGGTTGCCATAACTCAGCAGTGACTCGAACCCTCATCTTAAAGAGTCCTAGTCCAGTGGCCAAAGCTCAACTTCATAATGGATCTCTATCTCAATAGGGGTACATCATGCATTTTGTTACTTCCACTGACTTGCATAATAAGTACGAAGTGTAAGGACACCTATATAAAATATTCAGTAAGACACCATCTACATTTTGCTTTCTCTACTTGGTTTGTTGCTTTCCATATAGGTATCCACTGCCCACGGAGCTGTCTACATACCACAGCCTCATGCAAATAGAGTATTTATGAAACACTCATCACCATCATCACATTCTGTTGCATCATTTTGCACTATCCGTTCCTTATTTTCAGGCACAATGTCATTATCTGCAAAGTTGTTGGTCACCAGTTTCTTTTATTTATTACTAGCATATTTACCCGGCATAGCAACTGGCCTATTCCAGTACCTGTAACTTATCCTCATATTTCCCAATCCAATCTGTATTCAGAGTTGTTAACATAACAGAGATTTGGTTTCTGACGGAATACACTGGCCTCCTCCTTCTTGCTGGTAGGCCTTGTCTGCGTAGCAACCTGCCTGAGCTCTCTGGCTGAGAATCCTAAAGGGCCCTCCCTAAACTGCCAGCCCCAGGATTCCATAGAATCTTCACAGCCAGCCAATCATATGAGGTCTTCTCACCTCACACAGCCAATTGTATGAGGTCTTTGTCTGCCTGACGCAGACAAACCCACAGACTTTGACTTTTATCTAGTAGATTTTCCGCTGGTAGCAAACGAACAAATGTTTAATGATAATCCAGTGCAACTGATAATCCAATCAGTTGTCATAACTACACGATGCAGTGTGTGTTTCTGTGTGTACGTGTACCCGTGTGTACTCATTTATTTATTTAATATGCTGCCTGTTCTCTTTGACTAATATTAAAAATCTTAGTTGCCTTCCAGTTCCTAACTTGAATCAGTGAGATGAGTGCTGTATGCATCTCTGAGTGGCAATCTATCTGAAGGAGTACCAATTTTTGTAATTGACACTCCTGTCAACGATCTGGGTAGGAAAGTAGTAACATCTCTTGGTCTCACAACAACCCTATAAAGTAGATCAATACTGCTATTTTACATATGAAACAAAAAAAGAAGTGCCTAAAAGATTTGTCTAAGGCAAAAATGTGACTCTCCAGATATAGAATAGTGAAATAGTGGAAGAGGATTTCATTTCAGGTCTACAGACTCCAAGTTCAAGGCACTATCAATCAGACTACACTAGAGAGCAAAGGATGTACAACTGGGAGAATGGATCCCAAGTCAAAAAACAGATACAAAAAACTGATCAGCAGAGTTCTGATCATCTGAACTCCCAGAGTTATGTCTAAAAACACCTGCTTATTTGAAACGGTCTGCCATTTAGGCAGCCACTCTTGCATTATCAGTCTTTGCTTTCTTCAAGTTAAAAGTTCAAGAGAAGAGTTGTTCCCCATCTTACGGCCACTATGGATTTTTTAATCTTGAGGCTGCACAGGCATTTCTGTGCAATGCACAAACCAACAAATCCAATGTGCTTTCAAAAATACCTTTCAACTGAATTTTATTCACTTAACACATAGACCGGATAAGCCACTAAATAAACCTTACAGCCACCAAATAAACCACAGTGTGATACTGTTGGGACAAAACGAAGCACAGGTCCTTGTAAAAGCACTGCTAGCCTTTCAGCTCACAACATGCTTTTTAGCAGCATCAGCCTGCTTATTACACTGCAGTTCCAAGAAAGGGTTTTACCCTTGGCTGGGATTGTTAGGTAGACTTTGAAAAGTAAACACCCATCACCCAGCCATGATGAAAATGACACACTGGGGATCCAAGTAACTCTGCAGACGGCTTTAATCAGAAACTACAGTACTTTTATAAGCACTCTATTTATTTTCAGTACCCTCCAAGGCAAAGAGGCTGGCAAAAATTTTAAAGCTTAAGAGCCGCATACCAAGACCTCTGCATGGCCAAATCCCACAGTACAAATACAAAGGGATCTTGCTGCCATTTCTCCCTCCCCAAATACCCTTTCACAGGCCCCTCACTCCAGCCTCTCAGAACTGATTTTAAAAAACAAATAGACAAAAATCAGTGCTACTTCTTTCCCTAGCCCTGCAAATCCCTTTCTGGGTGCTTTTAGTTCTGGAGAGGACTCAGCAACATGTCCCACAAATAGCTTCTTTAAATCTACTCCTAGATGCTTCCAGAAATCAGAAGTAATATGTTACACATAGTTACCAGTAACTTATTTTGTGTGGCAATGAGAACAGAACATATTTACAGTTCAGAAGTAACAGAAGGAATACAGACTCCCCCCGCCCCGCTTATCTGACAGGTCAGGGACCAGAGTGCTGTCAGAAAATGGAATTTGTTGAAAAGTGGAAACCATCTACTGTACTGTAGGGAGCACGAAGGACTAACAGTGGCTCACTTGGGATCGGCCATATGCATGCTGCTTGCAAAATCTCTCAGCCAGCATGGCATTTTCTCTCTCTCAGCTCACTCTGCAAACAGCACACGTGTGAGCAGATCCAAATGAGCCTCCCCCATAGGCGAGAAGAACTGATGAAAGAGCAAAAGCCTTGTTGAATTAATGATACCTGTCCTTAATTTGGAAGTGTCGAAAGAACGAGTAGTCAGATAACAGGGTGTCAAAAGGTGGGGGCTTCCTGTACAGGGCAGCAGACAATAACTGATATTCAGTGAGAAAGGCTGTCTTTACATGTTGAGACACCTCACTGAAAAAAACTCAGTCATGATGCAATTTTTTGGTCCTGCAGCAAAGAAGTCCAGCCGTCAACCCCATCTCCTTTTCTTGTTTTCTGTGTTTTTTGCTGTAACAAGCACAAAAATCTTTTTTTGCAAAAAGAAACCTGACATACCAAAAAATATTAAAAAACCCAATTTTCCAAACTGCAGTGCAGAAAAAACTTGTGAAATTTTTCATTTACACATGTGAAACCAAGGTAAGTAATGAGTTTCATCCCTGCATGAACAAGAGGTAAATTACATTACTGGTGTAAGGAACAGCAGTTTCTAAGTACTTTCAAGAAGTTAATTTGCAAGAGTATTTTAGGGGCATTTTGACAGGAATTGTCAAGTTTTATGCTATTCTCTTACCAATCCTATGGTTTTTTTCTCTTTCAAAACAGTAGCAGAACACAGTGCAATAAGCAAAATAACAAGTCACTTTTTAATTTGAACAAAACTCCCACTGTAATAGTAACAACAATCCGTCACCATTTTCCATTGTAATAAGTAATGTGAAGGAATTACTTACAAAGAAATAATGTTGAAAGCAAATTAGCTGCTTTGCAGCCTTCTGTTAATACTGTTTCACATTCTACTTAATACTCCTCTAGGTTTTTAACAGCACAACATACATCTTGAAGAAAAGATATTCAACCTCATAACAATATTCCTTAAACAATGCTCACAACACTTTGGACAAGAAGTTCACACTTTTTTCCTTTTTCCTTTTTCAACCACTTTCTTCCTCTGCTACAGGCTTTAACAATGCAGTCCTATGTACTTAAAAAAAGTCTTCATGGACTTCAAAGAGGCTTACTCCCAAGTATGAATAGGACTGAACTAGTTAATATAATGGATAAATAAATGTGCACATAGCATTTACAACAAAAATCTTCCAGCTTTGTGTTCTCACTGCCCATTATCTGATCTGTACAAGGATATGGAGAGTTGGACTGACACGTTCACTCAAAATTAAGTCCCACTGTGTATAGCAGACTTACTGACCGACAGGAAAGCAAGTATACGACATTTCCAAGTAAGCACGTGTTACCTAAGACCTGACACTTGTGCTCTTACTGAGTGATTCCACCATATCTAATACCATGGCCCCAATGCAAATCTGGAATGTTCTACTCATGTACAGAAATTATCTGCGCGCTGCCTTGAAATATACGCCTTCCAAAGTACAAATGCAGTAGGAAATGAGACTATATATTTAATATTTATATTTTATACTTACTACTTTTATGACTCACTTTCCTTTAAAGACTGCAATGAAAGGACAGGTTGTTTACCTGTAACTGTAGTTCTTTGAGTGGTTATCTGTGCCCTCACACAAATGGGTTTTCGGACCTCCATGGATTCACCCATGGAATGTTCCAGAGCTGAACAGCTTTTGGCAGTAGCCCTGCCCCTTTGGGCATGAATAGCGCCAAGTGCTATTCCTCTCAGTTCACTGAGGGGTGCGCAAGTGGCTCTTCTGCTACTATAGCAGCCAAGTACACCCAGAGTGAGGACAGGAAGAGACCAAACTCTTTGAGGCAGAGCAGGAAGGTCATAACTGATTTCTCATGTGGGAAGAGAGAGGGAAGACCTGAGGCCTCAGAAAAAGCACAGAATCGGAGCCACTTGAGTGCAAGAGGCTAAGAAGACAGCTTGAATACAGTCATCTAGCAACTGCAAATGTGCCAAGTCATGAGGTGGTACAGCCTGAGGTCCAGCTGACCATGCTGCTCTCCTAGGTCAGGAGGATGGGGTAATGTGGGAATTGGAGACATCTCTGTGAGACATTTGCAAGAGGGTTGAGAACTAGAGCTGTCTTGGTCACCAAAGGATGACTAGGATGCAGTCTGCCTGGTCCTCCTGAACTGGAACCAACACCCATGTGAGCAAGGGAAAGAGAGGGAAGAGGTAGAGGTGGGACCCAGTCCAAGACTGGAGAAATACATCCCCTAGAGACTCGCAGCCCCGCTGCAGTAGAGGGCACATCTGCAGTTCCTCTTGGGAGCCAACACTTCAGGAGTATTTCAGCTTCAGGAGTATCCCATCAATTCTATATCAGAGTGAAAGCTCTTTTGGAAAGGGTCCACTCCTGGAACTCCAGACCTGCTCAGCTGAAACAGTCCACCAATGAGTTGTCATGTCCAGAAATGTGAAGGGCTGCTGGAACAACCTATTGGGGAATGCACCAGTCCCACAAGCACATTGCTAGGATGTTCACTGTGGAAGCTCTGATGCCCCCTTGCTTGTTTATGTAGTATACTGTGGTCATATTGTCTGATAGGACCTGTACTACTTTGACTTTGAAAGAAGACTCAAATGCCCTTAAGGCATTGATGACTGCTGTCATCTTGGTCAAACCTGCAGACCTCAACCAGGCATCATGCAGAAGCCCAACCAAGGTTGCCATGACTTTTGCAGTACAATCAGTCCTGTGGCATGCCCTGCAGTGATTTGTCTTCATATGACACAATGTGTCCTATCTCAGTCTCAGCAGCACAACTAATAATTCAAACAAAACAAACTGAATAGCTCCCAGCTCGTTATTTACTTTTATTCAGCAAGCACAAGGCCAAAAATAAAGTCCAACAGGATCCAAAGGTAAGCAAGTCCAGAGTCAGTCAGGGTAATCCAGAGTCAGGCACAGAGTTCAGCAAGGCATCCAGTAAACAGAGAGCTCAGATAAGCTCTGACAATTCCTTGAGGGGAAGGGCGGCAGCTATGTAGGTCAGCCACCTAACGCAGCTGTTGCCTGATTGACTGCTGCTGGTTATATATTCTCTGGGATAAGAGCAGGCTCTCTCTTTGTTGTCTGTGCTCAGCAAAGGTAGGTACTGATAAGTTATCTTCCATGTCTGAAGGGGCAGGACTCTCTGCTGGAACTGGCACTGCCTCCTGTACTATTAGTGATACTGTAACTTCCTGCACAGCAGATCCTGGCATGCCTCCTGTCTCAGCCTCTCGCATGTCCCTTGTTTCAGAGTCAGAGTCCACGTTCTGGAAGCAGGGCATGACACAATGCATCTTATGTAGGGAGATGAAAGCAACCTTCCTCTAACAGTCTGGTAGCTAGGGGATGAAGGATGCTATCTTTTCCCAGAGGAATTGTTGGTATCCTGCCACACAGGCTTGAAAGTTTGCTACCTGGATAGCTGAGAAGGCAAAGGAGTAGCATTTTCTTCCAAATAAATCAAGACAATGACCATTTCCTACTAGGAGTGGTGGATTTAGGGATAGACTTTGATTGAGCAGCCTCAATTATAATCGAATATAGTACATGATGGGTGAAAGGGAAAGCAGTACCCTCTTCCTGCACCCAGTAAAGGGTCTCCAGGCATTTGGTAGTTGACGGTAGTGATAAGGGCTTAGCCCAGGACTGCTTAACTACTTCCATCAGTGCTGGCAATAGCAGGAGTGTAACTGCAGTAGAGCCGTTGATATCAGCCCTCTGAAACATTGGATCCAGAGAGAGAATGGTCTGTGCTTGCACTTCAAGTCTGAAGGACTTAGCTAGCCTCAAGATGAAGTCCGTGTAAGGGGAAAAGGTCTTCAGAAGGGGACATCCAAGCCTTGTCATCTAGGGATGAGACAAGGGGTATGGGTGTGGCACATATAGCACTTCATCTGCCACCTCATCAGAAGAGCCTAGTGGAGAGTGGTGCAACACAGGCAAAACCAAATAGGAAAAGGCTGGTCTCCGAGAGCAGGATGTAGTCTCTTTGGACAGTAGACGAGACTTCAATGCTGGAAGAGGCTCTCAGTCCAACAGGTTTGCAACCAGTGTAGCTGAGGAGGCAGGGAATTATTTTGAACTGGAGTAGGATCAGCTGTGGTATGGAGTACAGGACAGGTATAGATACTGGCAGGTCCACGAAAAGCCAAAACACTCAATCTCAGATGGAGACTAGCAATGATGAATTCTCTCAAACCATCAGAATTGGTCACAGTGATGGGAACATTGGTCATGTCAATAGAAAGGTGTATCCCTCATCTGTACCAACAAGTAGTCACGAGAAGGTTTGACCCACAGAAGAACATAAGCATAGAAGTTAAAAGCTGTGGAGTCTGAATTCAGGGAGGCTTCTCTATAATGAGAGCTGTACTGAGATTGATCCTAATTATCTTGAAGCTATCAATCCTGATAGTATGCAATTTCCTGGTCCAGAGATGGTCTATGTCAAGAAGATGGAAATGGGAATGTGGTCAAGGAGACTGATGTCTCATGGACCTAGAGGCATGTCCGCCAAGAGGAGAAGACAGAAAAGCCAAACAAGCTGGCAAAGTGGCAGGCCCTTGAATAAAGGCACAGTTGTTGACATGTCAGCAACTGGCTTACCTGCAAATCTTGCACTGGAGGGCTGGCAGGATGCTGGTCTAGAGAAGCACAGTTGGGCCCAGTCTGGAGTGCCTGAGGTATCTCTTGGGTTGGCTGCTTCTCTTCAATGGAATCATGTACACTGACAACAGAAGGAGGGCTCTGAGGTACTGAACAATGGTCTGAAGAGGCCGCTGATACTGAGGTTAACCTTTGAAGATGTAGATACTTGGCTATCCTTGTACTTAGCCCATTTCTTCTCTCTAGGACTAGCAAAATTGGCTACACTTCTCTTATGCCCTTCAGTAGACAAGCCGTGCACTGGTGGACCTGCTCGGTATCAACAGGGCCAGAACTGGGTCTAGTTTACCCTGCACCTTAGCCAGAGGCATGACCAGCCTAGCTGCCTATGGGGAGACATTTGCCTAGATGAAGTGGATGGGCACTTAAAGACTGGAGCAAGTGACTGCTTCTTGCAGGCAGTTTTAGGCAGCAACGTTGGCAACTTCCAGGGATTGCTCCCAAAGGAAGAGGCAAAAGGCGAGATAGACAGGTTTGGGGGATTTTTTTGTTTGTTTGTTTGTTTGTTTTTGTTTTGAGGCCTCATGTCATGACTTCTTTGCAGATGGAGCAGGAGTTCACATGACGGCCTTCAGCAAGGCAGAAAGACACTCAGAGTGACCATCTGAGCATGGAATCTTTACTCCATGCCAGGAGCAGTTTTTGAGCAGGTCCTTCAAGGTCATTCAAAAACAACTCACCATTAACAAAGCTGGGGAAGATGGAAATCAGTCCGACGAGGAACAAGGGAAAGCCAAATAAAAAGAGCTACTAAGCACCAGTTCTTCTGAGGTGAATTGCATGACAGACAAAAAGAAACTGAGGGGAATAGCTCTTGGTGCTATTCATCTTCGCACCTGAAGGGGTGTAGATACTGACAACAGCTATTTCTCTGGAACATTCCGTCGATGGATCTGCACAGGCACGAAAACCCATTTTTCTGAGGCACAGTGGCCATGAAGAAGAACTCAAGGTTTCCATCATGATCAACTTATCATCTTCAAATATTAAGTATTCATATATCACATTCCTGCCCATTAGGGTCTTCAGAGTTATACATTTTTTAAAAATACAACATAAATGCAAACATAAAATCAAAATATTCTTCAAAAACATGCCAAAAAGAATGTTTAAAGCTAAAGGTCAGGAGAAATAACACAGTTTTACGGCCTGTGGAAAACACACAAGCAATGGTGTCAACATGGCTTCCTTTGAGAGAGAGTTCCACGACTGAAATGACAACACAAAGAAATTGCTCTCTCTTAGTTTCTCTTAGTGGTGGGACACATAACAATGCTTCTATAAAGACATCACATTATGGGGTGGGTGGTATAGAAAGGAATGGTCTTTCAGATTTCCTGTTCCAAAGCTATTTAGGGGTTTATAGGCCCCCTGCCCCACTGCCCTTCTTACAAGACTGGTGAAACCTAGTCTCTAAAGCTCACATTAGACAACAGCCTGGAGAACAGTGGCATTTTGCACTAGTGATAGTCTCCAGACTACTTTCAAGGGCAGCCCAAGGCAGAGCACATGATATGGGAGCCCCCAAAATCTTCCAGGTTAACCCAAACATTTTTTTATGCCGAAGGTTAATTACAGTACCTAAAGAAAGGCATGCTTGACACAGCATACATTCTAAAGGTGATTTTTTAAAAAAATTCAGCCTACACCAGAACACAGAGGAAACAATTAAAAAATATAATACTTAACAACTGGTCCTGCAATAAACATGTACTTAAATTTCATGGGATACAGTACTTAATTCTAGGAATCCCTCATGCTCTTGCGTGTGCCCTCTCTTTCGTGGTTACTCACAGTCTGCTTCTTCACACGCACTCCCTACCTTAACATTAGCACTCTTTATTCTCTATTTCTGGATGCTCCTCTGTTTGGCCTCCTGTGATTCCTCCTCAATTGGAGGTCGCCCTCATACTGCCTCAGCTCTTTGAAATGATCTCTTTCACCCCTCTATGAAAACACTGAATCACTTCCCCTTCTTTAATTCTCACCATAAAATCTTCCCTTTCTCTCTGGCTTGTGAGCAATTCTCTGTATGTGGAGAATTTTGTGAATGAAGGGCAGTTTTCCCAGATCTGTCTTTTTATTCCAATGGTCTTTCTGGCTCAACATACAGAATTATTTTTATCAGTTCTCATCATGGTTTATGCTAAGTGTCTAAAAACACTGAAACACAGCCAGGAAGCAAAGAAATACAATTATTATTGTTATTGACTCATTTACAGTACTGATTTTTATTCTGAAGTATTTGCTCTCTTTTCTTTTCTAGAGTGCTGTTGGTGCAGTGGGGGGGGGGCTCAATTATTTTCCCTAAATGACACATTTATGGTTTTCTTTGTGGTAATTTCCAAACAAACATTAAAGAAACCTTACAGAATAAGAAATAATCATTTCCTGTTCTTTCATTTTCACATTAAAAAACACTCCATGTGGTTTTGTCAATGGGTAAGAAATCCATAACGAAATGCCTTGATTTTTTTCAGATTGCCTGAAACACTGTCAAGCATATGACCACTGCAGCTGAAGACGAACACTTTAGTTTTAGCCAAAATTCCTGCTCTCTTTATGGGCTTCCCAGACTGGCAACGGGACAAGGTTAACTGGTTGCGTCTCCAACACAGACTCAAAGAAAGAACAATATATTCTTCATATCACATAAATTTCAGGCCTCTCTCTTTTATCACTGCTGAGATTCTTCTTATCGAGAGGCCTTACCTGCTGGATTGTAGCTGCCCAGGGAAATCTCAGGAATTACACCCTTGGATAGTACTTGGATGGGACACTGCCAATGAATGCCAGGGGCTGTAGGCTACACTTCAGATGAAGGAACTAGCAAAACCACCTCTGAGTCTTCCCTGCCTAAGAAAACCCCATGAAATTCATGGGGTTGCCATAAGTCGACAGAATGTTTAAAACGGCACGTCCACACCCCTATAAAATCCCTGTGACACTGCTTGTGCCTTGAAAAGTACTTGGAAACTACCACTAGTGCAAAATGCAGTATATGATTCATGGTCCACAGGAAAAAAAAAAGGAGATACATCTCCAAGTGCTTTGTGGATGGCTGTTTTTATATTTTATTTTGGAAAAAGCACGCTGTGTTCCACTCAATGTATGTTTCAATGAGAGCCAACATAGTGTAGCTCTTTCAGCGTTTGGACTATGACCCTGGAGACCAGAGTTCGATTCCCCACTCAGTCGTGGAAACTGACTGGGTGACCTTGGGCACATCACACACTTTCAGCCACAGAAAACCCTGTGATAAGTTCGTCTTAGGGTTGCCATAAATTGGAAACAACTTGAAGTTATACAACAATATATTTCAATGGCCTTCTTCAGGGGCTACATAAAAACAAATACAAACGTAAATGTAAAAATCAAAAGGACTACACCTTATTATATAATAATATCTACATAAAACATCATGATACATTTTATTTTTTGGATACTGCTTAAAGCCTATACATATCAATATGAAATCTAACTGCAGAAATTTCTGGAGCTGAAAATCTCACTCAATTTGCTGGACCAAAGAGAAACAAATGAACTGGCTGAAGACTTTTTTGGAGTGGGTACAGACGAATGGGGTCTGCATTGGCTCCTTGTTGGCCCCTGGAAGGTTGCGTTGCTCTATTTTTCCCTCACTCGCGTTTGGAATCTTGAAAAAAATGCACCCCCAAACAGCCAATACCATCCACTGATGGTAACTTCTTGTTTTTGGAACAAAAGGCAAGTATGACTGAAAAAAGGTTAAGGAAGGCAAAAAATGCAGTAAAGTGGCCAACAGTGACTCTCAGAGACTTACGGGGTTGCTGGAGACAGGGGGACACAAAAACAGCCTTGAAGTCCACATATCCCCTGCAGCCTGAATTTTGACTATTCCTCTTTTGTCACAACACTAGCTACAATCCATGCCTTTTCACTGGATAGCATACTTAATCTTTATTGTAACGTTACATTTTAATCATCCGATTAATGAATTAATTGTAATTACAAAAACATCATAATCTTCGCAGCTCTATTAACTATTGTAGCTTTGATTTTCATTTGCTTCGTATCCAACAAACCCATCCTTCCTCAGTGACAGTGTCACAGTCCTCAAGCTTTAATTGAGCCTTTGGTCCAGAAATTGGTAATCAAGCACAATGCAAACTGCATTTATTTTGCAAACTTTCCCAAATTTAACACATAAAAAAGTCTGTTTGACTAAATAGCTATATTCCAGAAGAACTTCAAAACTGGCAAATAGCAGAATGTAAGGGAGCAGAGCACGTGGGTGAAGGCTGGAACTGGCTCCTGATCAGCATGACAATAATCACTATCCACAGTATTGCAAAGTCAGACATTTGGAGTCTCACTCTAAATGTCATTGATCCTTCAAGCCCACTAGAACTGCTCTTCTCTAAGTATTAGAGCAACAATGTTTTTAGTGGAAAGGTCAGAGAGGATGGAGACAGATCAGGGCAGAATTAGATAAATGTCTCTTAACACCTTTGGAATAGGATGCTGTCTGTACCATTTACAGCACCAGCATTTTCTTGAAGTAAAGAACAGGGTCAGGCTCCCTCAAGATTCCTCCCCACCCCTGCTTTCAGTGTCTCTAAAATTAAAGCAACCATGGAAACTTGCCACCACTCTTCAAATGAACAAAAAAAAAAGGCTTAATACAACAGCAGTTTAAATTAACAATATAGGTTTCATTCAAAGGTGCTAAAAAGACTCTATTCCTGATTCAAGGAGTTCTCATAATTATAATAGATTTTGTTGTTGTTGTTAATTCCAGTCAAGTCAACCTAGATTTATGAGAGACCTTTAAGTCACCCTATCATCAGCAGCCCTGCTCAGACCTTGCAGACTCAGGGCCATGAATTCCTTGACTAAGTCTATCCACCTGTAATGCAGTCTTCTTTTTTTCCTATTATCTTCAACCTTACCAAGCATTATTGCCTTTCCTAGTGAATCATGTCTTCTCATGATGTATCCAAAGTACAACAGGTTCAGTTTAGTCATCTCGGCTTCTAGGAAGAGTTTAGGCTTGATTTGCTCTAAGGATCCATCCGTCCTTAACTGCTTGAAGAGTTTCATCTGGCATCCATTGGGGTTTCTCTTTCTTTTTGACCACAGATGATGTCTTTTTGTATTCCTCTCTTTCCTGGTTTCAGTCATCTCCCTTTTAAAGGGGTTGGGTTTGGGGCTTTTGGCCTGGCAATCCCAGGAGCCCCATGGGTCATAATAGGCCAGTACTCTTTCATTCATGCCCAGCAATGCTTGTTTTTTTTAAAAAAAATGGAAGAACTATTTACTTGAAAGTCTGCTGTATCAAACTGGTCTATCAATTAGTAGCCCCCTTGTAGACAAACCTTTCTCAGGGAACATATCAGTTACATCTTTTCCACTTGCCTTAAATAAAAGATTTCCTGTCAAGTTATCAAACAAACAACAGAGGCTAAAAGAGAAATTCCAAGAGAGAGTGCAATTAACAAATTATAAATAAAATTAACATGCTCTCTGAGACAACCTCGCAAGTTAATTATTGCTGGGTGCAGTAATCAACACATAGGAATGCCCACAGCACTTCTAAGCAGATTGCAAAGACAGAAAAAGAGAGACATCAAAAGCAAATGATCAGCCCACAGAAAGGGTAAGGAACAGTTTCACAGCACATTGCTCACAGCTATCACAGTACAGTCTATTCATATCAACTTTCTTTTTAACAACTGAATGAACGTATGACTTAGCCCAAGCAACACTTCTAGTCTGTATCATGTTACTATCAGGAGTCTATATAATGGCTTTGAGGAAGGGTTTGTAGCTCAGTGCTTGTTTGCAGAACATCCCGAGTTCAATGCCCGGTGTACGAAAGACTCTCCTTCCACCCTGAGTAGTACAGAGTGGACCATCTTGAGCTAAATAGACCTCTGGTCATACTCACAGATCTTACTTTTGTCTAAGTCTATGAGAGCCTTACTCAGACCTGTCTTTTCCCTGACTGTCATCTGCCAGCTCACAATTTTTTTTTAATAACTTGCATTTTACTTTCTTTTTTTTTTTAACCTCTTTGGGCCTAAAACAACTGTGAGGGAAAGAATGACAAAACTGTACCCAACACCCTAGGGAGGGGGGATTTTTAACTGAACAAATTCTATTAAAAAAAAAAAGGAAGGGAAGGAATAGTGGGCAGCTTTGAGGATCATACACCCCTGTGGGCCACATTTTGTCCTCCTCACCCCAACAACATTTGGGGTTGTACACACTATTTCTATGTCTGCTTAAATATCTGTTCAAAAGAACTTGTCCAGCCTCATCTGTACTCAAGACTCCTCATGAACAATTTAGTAACAGATAAGATTCAAGCAAGAAGAAGGCAACATGGAAAAAGAGCAAAAATATTTACCTGATGTACAGAATTAATTCTAAATCATTCTTTCATCGAGTTCAGGGTAATTCAGTGGCCACTGAGTTTTGCCTCTAGTTCCAACAACCCTACTGCTACACTGCATGTTGAAACAGCCAATCCAGTTCTCTAAGATGGTTCATTCAGAGAGGGGACTTATTGCCTCATAACCTAGAGCATGTGCTTTATTAGGGAAGAGTATACAGCACATTGTCAGCTGACAAGCAATTTTTTTTAAAAAAAGCATTTATATTTTGATCCCACAGGTCCAAGGTTACAGCTGGCATTTTATTAGCAAACTTAAAGGTTTCACCAATTTAATTCCATCCATTTAAGCACAGCTAATAGAATACAAAAAAGAAGAAACAAAAAACCCGCCGATATTTGTGAAATACAACAGCAGTCCTTCATTTCTTGCTATGAAAGATTCACATGTAACAAAGATATGTCCAAAAAGGTCAGTAAGGTCTTCCAAGCCTTTGACTTCTCTTTCTTCCCATATTCAAAAGGTTAGTAGAGGTAGCTTCAATCATCTGTTCTTACCTGAGAATGTAACTGCATACTCATTTCCCTGTACCAAGGGGAAAACACTCAACTTTTTCAGAAATTATTAAAATTGGAAAATGAACACATGTTGAAGATACAAACAATACAAGAGAACAGGCAGAAACGCTTTATTGATTTGAACATTAGTCAAACTTTATTTTACAGTCCATAGACCCAGCATAACAAAACCATCCAATGGTACGGTATAGCTAAAATACACCTATTTAAAATAAGATACAAATATATAAACAGGATAGACTATGGACAGAATATAAAAGCATAAAAATAGGACATAAATACATAAAATAGTATAAAAAAGTACATGAAGTAAATTAAAATCATAGATAATATGGCTTATTAGGTGGACTATAAATAGGCGTTCATCAAGTCCCTCTCATTAGTGCAATAGAATTGGGTTGATCTTAAAGTGCATTGCCAGTATCCTGGCATATTTTTAATACTCTGTCTCTCTGTCTCTCTGTGATCTTAATAGCCGATGACAGAAATTTAGAAACTGATAGGGTTACGTTTGTACATATGTCCTCCAACAGGACTTTTACACAGAATTTTTCCGAACAACCCTGCATACAGCTCAATAAGGGAGAGATCAAATGATGGTGACTCTGACTATAGAAAATACAAGATAGCAAAATATGCAACATTGATTGAACATCTTGTGACCCACAAGGAAAAAGTCTTGAGGAAGTGAGCAACTAGTACAACAAAATAAATACGATTTGATAGGTATCACTGAGACCTGGTGGGATGAGTCTCAGGATTGGAATGTAGGAATAGAGGGGTATAGCCTATTTCGTAAAAATAGACCAAACAAGAAAGGAGGAGGAGTAGCCTTGTATGTCAAGGATGTTTTCACCTGTGAAGAGATCCGTGACTTAAACCCAGAAAGCCAGGTCGAGAGCATCTGGGTAAGAATTAAGGGAGCGAGAAACAATAGGGAGATTCTGGTGGGGGTTCACTACAGACCTCCAACCCAGACTGAGGACCTTGATGACGCCTTCCTCAACCTAATGACCGCGCATTCCAAAAGGAGAGATACAGTAATAATAGGAGATTTCAATTACCCGGATATATGTTGGCAGTCAAACTCTGCCAAGACAGCAAGCTCCAGCAAGTTTCTTGCTTGTCTTGCAGACAATTTCATGGTCCAGAAGGTGGAAGAGGCCACAAGGGGATCAAATATTCTAGATCTGATCCTGACCAACAGAGATGATCTTGTTAATGAGGTAGAAGTGGTTGGATCTTTAGGGGGGAGTGACCATGCCCTATTGGAATTTGGCATTCAGTGGGAAGGAGAAGATAAGTGTAGCCAGACACTCATCTTAGATTTTCAAAAAGCAGACTTCTGTAAACTTAGGGAGCTGCTGGTTGGAATTCAGTGGTCAAGAATAGTGAAAGGGAAAGGAGTTCAGGAGGCATGGGAGTTCCTTAAAAGGGAGATACTGAAGGCACAGTCTAAAACTGTGCCGATAAGAAGGAAAAATGGAATGCATCTGAAGAAACCAGAATGGTTGCCTAAAGAACTCTCAGTTGTGCTAAGTGTTAAGAGAAACGGGTACAGGAAATGGAAGAAGGGGCAAACCACCAAAGAAGAATTTAAGCAAGTAGCCAGGAGATGTAGGGAGGAGGTCAGAAAGGCTAAAGCACAGAACGAACTTAGGCTGGCCAGAGACATCAAAAACAATAAAAACGGCTTTTTAAAATATGTCCGCAACAAAAGGAAAAAGAAGGAGACGATAGGGTCGCTGCGCAGAGAAGATGGCGAATTACTAACAGGGGGAAGAGAAAAGGCAGAACTACTTAACACCTTCTTTGCCTCAGTTTTTTCCCAGAAGGATACAAGCACTCAACCTGGCGGTTGGGGAGCAGGGGAGGAAGCAGGGGAAATGCAGCACATAATAGGTAGAGAAGTAGTACAAGAATACCTGGCCACACTGGATGAATTCAAGTCTCCAGGGCCAGATGAATTGCATCCTAGGATATTAAAAGAACTGACAGAGGTCATTTCAGAACTGCTTGCTATAATCTTTGAAAAATCTTGGAGGACAGGAGAAGTTCCAGCAGACTGGAAGAGGGCAAATGTTGTCCCCATCTTCAAGAAGGGAAAAAAAGAGGATCCAAATAATTATCGCCCAGTCAGCCTGACGTCAGTACCTGGAAAGATTCTGGAACAGATCATTAAGCAGTCAGTTTCTAATCATTTAGAAAGCAACGCGGTAATCACAAGAAGTCAACATGGATTTCTCAAAAATAAGTCATGCCAGACTAATCTTATCTCTTTCTATGATAGAGTTACTAGCTTGATAGATGAAGGGAATGCTGTGGATGCAGCATTTCTCAATTTCAGTAAGGCCTTTGACAAAGTTCCACATGATATTCTTGCAAAGAAGCTAGTAAAATGCGGGTTGGACAGGGCTACTGTTAGTTGGATTTGTAATTGGTTGACCGACCGAACCCAAAGGGTGATCACGAATGGCTGCTTTTCAATCTAGAGAGAAGTGACTAGCAGGATGCCACAGGGTTCTGTCCTGGGCCCAGGGCTGTTCAATATTTGGATGAAGGAATAGAGGGCATGCTCATCCAATTTGCAGATGACACCAAATTGGGAGGGGCTGCTAATACGCCAGAGGACAGGATCAAAATTCAAAATGACCTGGATAGATTGGAGAGCTGGGCCAAAGCTAACAAAATGAAATTCAACAGAGAGAAGTGTAAGGTCCTACACTTAAGTAGAAAAAATGGAATGCAGAAATATAGGATGGGGGACACGTGGCTGGATGGCAGTACATGTGAAAGGGATCTAGGAGTCCTAATAGACCACAAGCTGAACATGAGTCAGCAGTGTGATGCGGCAGCCAAGAAAGCCAATGCAATTCTCGGCTGCATCAATAGGAGTATGGTGTCTAGATCGAGGGAGGTACTGGTACCACTCTACTCTGCTTTGCTTAGACCTCATCTTGAATACTGTGTCCAGTTCTGGGCACCGCAATTCAAGAAGGACATGGTCAGGCTGGAGCAGGTCCAGAGGAGGGTGACCAAAATGGTGAGGGGCCTGGAAGACATGCCCTATGAGGACAGACTTAGAGAGCTGGGTATGTTTAGTCTGCAGAAGAGAAGGTTAAGAGGGGACATGATAGCCATCTTTAAATATTTGAAGGGATGCCATGTAGAGGAAGGAGAGGGCTTGTTTTCTGCTGCTCCAGAGACCAGGACAAGGAGCAATGGATTCAAGCTGCAGGAAAGGAGATTCCACCTGAACCTCAGGAAGAACTGCCTGATGCTCAGTGCTGTCTGGCAGTGGAATATACTGCCTTGGAGTGTGATGGAGTCTGCTTCTTTGGAGGTTTTTAAGCAGAGGCTAGATGGCCATCTGTCAGGAGTGCTTTGAGGGTGTTCCTGCATGGCAGGGGGTTGGACTGGATGGCCCGTGTGGTTTCTTCCAACTGTACATTTCTATGATTCTATGAACCCCCGCAAATCTGCCAAAAAGTGATTCTGAGGAAAAGCATTGCATCTGGCCTTAGTGAATAATATGCGATAGTTTGGCACAGTCAAGTTATTTAAATAAGTAGTCTGATGGAAGGGTCCCACATACTGAACATTTAAAGCATGAGATGAGCAAGATGAGATGGAATTTGCCCAAAGATTACAAAAAGAGATATCCCATAGTCTTTGCTCAATAGATTTTAGTGCTGTCTCACGACCCAAGTTAAAGAGCAAGGATGGAGTAAGGCCAAGATTTGAACATTACACAGAGAGCCCTTACACACTATACCACTACTGTGATTTCAATTTAGCTGCTTTGACTATATTCTACTGTATTCTGGAGTTTGTAGTTTAATCAGATGGACCAAAGGAGCTCCCTAGAGGAGGAATCTAAAAGCCCCTCCCTCAGCTACTAACCCCAGATTTCCACAGGATGGAACCATGGGGCAGATAATGTAGAATCATATCACTAAAACTGTATAGAGCAAAAGCACTCAGAGTGAGACTAAAAGTCACAAAATAAACTAGAACAAAGCAGGTTCAAAATAAGCAAGCAAGCAGAGGAACAAATTATTGCTCCCCACAAAACAAAATGTATTTTACACATTTGTCAGCTTGCCTTGTTAAGTGAAACATCTAATATACAGCAAGGAATGGCAGCCAGAGATACATCCATCTGGTCTTTTTTATTATTATTATTTAGTAATTTTTGTTTCTGTTAAACAAAAGGCAATTTAACTGGTCTTCATGATTTTGCTGAAAATTGTAAAAACATGTTGGTAAAGTATGGTAAAATATCAAGAGGAAAGTATCCTGAACACTACTACTCTGTTACTAATAGCTAACTACTAATAATACTACGAATAACTACTACTAATAACTATTTTCTGACCCATATGCTTGTTTGCCAGATATCCATGTGAGTTTTTTTCCTACCTTAATTCGTTACCAAGATTCTTAGCAAGAACAATTTGCAAAAGTATACAAAATCAGCAAACACATACCTATGCTCCTAATTGCAATGCAGAAATCACTCTGCTTAGGCTGAGTTTTCTCCATAGTATTAATAAACTTATGCATAGTATGACATTGGAAAAGAACTAAGGGTAGCACTGGCATTGATAGGTAGTTGTCTAGATCAGGTTCTGCTAAGCAGAGACAAAACAATATGGCAGCTTCTAGGGGTTTTGAACTACAATTCCCATACACTTTTAATAGCATAGCAATGGTCAGAGACTGCAAAACTTGCAGCCAAAACATCTGGAGGGTACTACCACTATGATAAAGCCATGAACTGGAATCTATAGTAAGGAATCTGAGAAAAATGAAAACACCTCTAACTAAGCCTTAAATTGGTTCCCAATCATAGCAGCCATGGGTCACACTGCAGCTGTAGGCCCAAATGAATTGTATCTCAAAACACTGAAGGAACTCGCTGATATACTCTCTGAACTCTTGCCATTATTTCTCAGAAATCTTAGAGAACAGGTAAGGTGCCAAAGGACTGTAAGAAGGCAAACATTGTCCCTCTCCTCAAAAAAAAAAAAAAGAGAGAGAGAGATCCAGGAAATTACAGGCTACTCAGCCTAACTTACTAAGGAAAATATCAGAACAGATTATACAGAAGTCTGTCTGCAAGTATTCTGATGACAATGCAGTGACCACAAGGAGACAACATGGGTTTTACCAAACTAATCTTACTTCTTTTTTTCAATCAGATCACTAGTTTAGTAGATGGTGGGAATGCTATGGATGTCACTTATCTGGATTTCAGCAGAGCATTTGATAAAGTGCCCCATAATGTTTTGACTGACAAACTGATTAAATGTGAAATAGATGGGAACACTGTCAGATGAATTCAGAACTAGTTGGAAAACCAGGCTCAAAGAGTTGTTATCAATGGCTGCACTTCAAAATGGAAGGAGGTCTCAAGTGGATTGCTTCAGGGTTCTCTCCTAGGGCCATTACTATTCAACATTTTTAGCAATGACTTAGGTGATGGTGTGGAGAGAATCCTTATCAAGTTTGCAAATGACATAAAACTGGGAGGGGTGGCTAACACATTGGAAGACAGAAACAGAATTCAAAATGATCTAGACATACTAGAAAACTGGCCAGAAATTGATAAACTGAAATTCAAGAGACAAATGTTAGAATTCTACATTTAGCCACTAAGATCAAATGCACAGGTATAGGATAGGGTTACATGGTTCAGCAACACTACATGTGAAAAGCACCTAGCAATTACTGTTGATCACAAGTTGAACATAAGCCAGCAATGACAGGCTGCAGCCAAAAACGCAAATGCTATTTTAGCCTGTATTAACAGAAGCACAGTTTCAAAGTTGAGAGAAGTAACAGTCCAACTATATTCTGTGTTGGTCAAGCCTCACCTTGAGTGCTACATTCAGTTATGGTGGCCTCCTTTTAAGAAGAATATAGACAAGCTGAAGCAGGTTCAGAGAAGGATTATGAGGATGACAACATGTATAGAAAACAGAACATATGAAGCAAAATTGAATGAAGTGGGTACTTTCAGCTTGGTGAAAAGAAGACTGAGGGATGACATGATGGCACTCTTTAAATACCTCAAGGCTGTCCCTGAGAGGAGGGGGCAGGCCTATTCTCTGCTGCCCCAGAGGGTAGGATCAGGTCTAATGGTTTGATGTTACAAGAGAGTTGATTTTGACTGAACATTAGAAGGAACTTCTTGATAGTACTGAGTGGTTCAGTAATCAAACCAACTGCCTAGAGAGGTGGTGAAGTCTCCTTCTCTGGGTGTCTTCAAAAAGAGGCTGGACAACTACCTACCACAAAAGCTTTAGCTGGAGATGCTGCACCGAGGAAGGGTTTGGTCTCAACAGCTCATGAGGTCCCATCCAACTCTACGATTCTATGACCCTATGCCAAAGAGTTTATTGAACACCACTTGAAGAAATAGCTTTCCAAATACACCCTATTCAAAATTACAGTAGTTTGTACTATAGATTGCTAGAACTACAAAAACAGCTGTCATTTCTTTAAACCAGCATGAATGCTAACTTTCTAAAACAGAAAACGGATCAGAATGTGGAGAAACTCTGTTTTAATTATGGAAAGGGCAGGTTTTACACTCTGAGATTAAGTAGAAAACATGAGTAATAAACGCCATGGAACAAGTTCAGTTCTCACCTTGTGCCCTTCATTGGGGAATTAAATCTAAAAAAAAGTAATAGAAAGTCTCCAGAAGGTGCAATCCAAATCAACCTGAACTGCTTCTCCTCAAACCAGAGCAGAAGGAGTAAAAAGAAACTCTCTCTCTCGTTCTCTCTCTCTCCCTCCCTCCCTCTCTCTCACCTTCGAAAGAAATCACAGGATGCTCTCTTCTTGAACACTGCTGCTCATCTTCAGGGTAGTTAAGAATGTTCTGTGACGTAGAAAGGTGAAAAGTGAGTAGAAAAAGGCCAGGCAATGACAGAGGAACAGCCTTTAATCCCGGAACAACCATGATTGAAGACGTGCTGCAGATTTAGCATCCAAGGTAGACCCCCGGAGGATACCTGAGACAAAAAAAGAGTAGATTAGGAAAAAATTAGATTCTGTGGGAAAAACTAGAGAAATGAGATCATTTTGCTACTCACAGGACCAGTTTACATCGCTCTATCAGAAGATTGGAACTAGCATAATCTATTTTTTTCCTTTTTCTGTAAAAATAAAGCTTTGAGGGAATAAAGATCTTGTTTTTCCTGAAGTTTGCATATCTTTGTTGGGCTTCCAACACCAATGCTGCCTGTCCCCCAGACTGGCAAAACCAGGTTTTCCAAGCAGCAGGTACACCACCCCAGAATGACAAATAAAGTACTTCAGACACAGTGTTCATATATTCAGTTCTTTATATTTACTTCTACCACACTATTACTAAACCCAGGCAGCATGTATGCATAATTGTGTATAGTGGTGCCACTCAAAGTGGGAGCCCAGTGCCAATGCATTAGCCATCAGTCTGCAGCAAGATATCAAGAAGGAAGGAAAAACAGTCAGCCTTCCACATTTGTGGGTTTCACTTTCAAGGATTTGTTTGTGAGTTTCTCCAGTCCCTGCCTCTTCTCACCTCAGGGACTACTTTTCCCAGAGAACCTTCTCTCTTGGTGTCTCTGATCAAAATGTGCAGCCCTTGAGAAAACGGTCTCTGCTCCTCTTCCTCCTCCTCCACCACCAGCTGCTGCCTGACCAGTCAAGGACAGCTCACAGTCCAATATCTCAGCACCGCAAATTCTCTCCCGACACCTCCCCACACCCAAGGAAGGAGATGGGCAAGAAAGAAGAAGTATAGGGCCACCATGCTGACCCACCCCTTTTCCTCTATTTTTCCTGGCAGGTTGAAAACTGGGTGCTCATTATCCCCACCATGCCTTAGCCCTCTTCCCACAGAGACACGCATATTTTGATATTTGAGATTTTTCCACTTTTGTGGGGGTCTTGTACTCCTAACTCTAGAGAATGTGGATGGTCGACTGTAGTTGTGTCCAATGGGGCACAAACATGGTATTGATCCCTGGTATATTAGCAAAAAACAAAACCCTGGTTTCTCTACTTCAGTCTGAAAAGTACAGATGTACAATATCAGATCATAAAACTCCTGGTCTTGGTTTCTTTTTCTCAGCTCTTTTGATGGGAACGAGTGCCTTATGTCTGCTTCACACTGTGGAGGATTAGAAGAGGCAAAATAATTTTCTTTCTTTTACTTAAGTAAAAGAATGGTGATGGTTTCTTCTGTTCTTACTGTTGCTTCACTCTGCTAAAACCAGAGAGATTCCTTACAGTTCAGCTGTTCCTTACAGTTTAAGACCCTGTAGCTCCATTTGTAAGAGCTAAATGAAATTTAAACAAGTAAATTCCATTTGAACATTGATATATCAAAATGATATTTTTATGTCAAACCGAATTATATGCAATACATTTACAAAGTTACTTCCTGTTTGTAAAGGGTGCTAATGCTGCCTTTTTTTTTTTCATTTTTTCCAAATATTTACAGGATGTTCTTCTGAAACTGAAAACTGCAAAAAGAAAGACAGACAGAAAGAAGGGAAGGGAAATACTCCTCTGATGACTTCAAAATTTCCCAATGCATACCCAGGGGCAAAGTGATGCTGGCTTCCTTTTATTATAGCTCAGTTCCAAAGGTCTGCTTACATAAGGAAAAGGTATTTCTGCTGAGGCAGGCATAAGGCCCCAGACTTCTACTCCTTTTTACTTCCAGCTGCAGCCCCCTATATCATATCTCACCTAGGAAGATTTTGAAAGGGTATAAAAGGTTAGTCAGATGGAAGTAAGGATGCCTACTCTGTGAGCAGCAGAATCTCATTAGTCACTCTTAGAATCCACCTCTTTCTGTCAAAGCTGGGGAAGCAATGAAGAGGACTCTCCAAAATTCCTTCCCACTGGGTAACATTTGTCACAGGGATTCTCTCCAGCTTGAGTGGAGATGGTGGCAATGGTATTGCTATTGGTATTTCCTATGTGTGTAGCACATATATATATATGAGAGAGAGAGAGAGAGAGAGAGAGAGAGAGAGAGAGAGAGAGAGAGAGAGAGAGAGAAGAAAGGGGAGACAGGCAGGGGAAAAGAAAGGAAAGGAAGAGAGAGGGAGAAAGATGAAGTTGGGTAACTGTTCTTCAGCTGGACAGCATGGCAATATGTATAGTCAGTAAGGAAGTTTTAATAAAATTAAGCCATTTCAGGTGAAGGTTCCTGAAATAGCCATGCTGTGTAGGAGGCAAAAGTAGGCTGGCAGACTTTGGGAAGGGTTTAATACACATGCACACATACACTACACTTGTTGAGCATTCCAGAAAGGCAATCCCACAGCAAAAAAAGCCATTAAAACATGTTTACAGGGCACTATGAGAAGGAGTTGTGCTGTCCATCATGAGTAATACCACAAGCACTACCTGGTGGTGAAAGGTGAACAACCACCTTGCATTCAACAAAGCAAATGGGGAACACAGGAAGGGGGTGATGGTACGAATAATAGAGATTTAGAAGAAACATCTCTGGATCCAGCATCAACTTCACATTTATTGTGGAACAAACTGATTAAATGGACAAATATGAATTTCTGTGGGGGCATATATTGTCCCCAATTGGCAAAGTTAGGAAAAGAATTTTTGGACCACACAACTCTGATAATACCCCCGCCAGCACAGCTTCTCAGAGTTGTAGCCCAAAATAAGCAACACATTTGCACAAAGCAAATGTGATTAGCAAATGTGGTTCAATCAGGACGTATAGTATCAACTACTCATAAGTCAAATGTATTCCAAAAGTCCAGCAGACAGTCAAACAGAATTATTTACACAATTCCTGCACATACTAAGAACAGGGGCAATTTTAAAAAATCCAGTAAGAAGTGCTTGAAAGTAAGAACATTTTTGTTGTTGTTAGCTATACATTTTGAAGGTTTTTAAGACTGTTATCATAAAAATTCAGCTGTGACTCTTCGCATTGCCTGAACAGTCATCCTCCTCCTCAGTTCAACCCAGAAGGGGTTGAGCTTTATAAATCCATGTTACCACTCAACGAAACCAAAAGGAAGGGGTGGGAGAGGTCACTCACACCTTGATAAATGAGAGGAGAAACTCAGTGTGAATGTCTAGTGACTTCAGCAAGAGCTGTCACCAAGAAAGAGACTATATAATCAGGCACCACAGGAACTCAGCCTGACACCAAGGGCTACTGAAATTAAGGGAAGAAATCACTACGACTGCAGTGGTCTGTAAAGCAAGGCAAAGTGCTAAATGAAGGCTGTGTCAGACAATACAGGATGTGGCACGCCACGTTTTCAAAGTTTTATTTAGTTCCTGAGTGGTCTAAGAACAAAGCATGTCTTGCCAGGCCAGCTTCAACTCCCCTGGGACTTATTTTTCTATTTAGCATTTCCAGATGGGGCAAACAAATTAGCACAACTCGAGTCGCTTGTTTTCTGCCTAATTATAACTCTGAAGTTATTCTGATTTATGGAAAACAAACTGAAGGGGGGGGGGACTCTGGAGGAATCTTTCACTTTGTCCAGGTTGTATAAATGTTGATGGCGTGGGTGGGGGAGGTTATTAGAGATAAAGACAGGTCCACTGTTGGTAACCATGACTGTACTGGTGTCAACCTACTTCTACTACAAAATAAGCTTACTGGAAAAAATAAGAAATATGCGCTTATGGCAACTCTTGAAGTGTAATCCTCTTTCATGGGACTTACTTCTAAATAAACTGGTTAGGATTTAAAGTATTAATTTAGTTGTCCTAGGTGTGCTCAGTTCTAGTAAAATCTCTGTAGTACACAGACATCGCCTTCTGATGTAAGGGGGGCATGGCAGTACTCTGGAACAACATAATTCCTGCTGGCAGAGCTGACCAAATCCAGCTCCCCCCAAAAGACATTTCTCTCTCCTATTTCAAAGTCTGCCATCTGCTTGTTTGTGCTTGTTTTCCAACCATTTTACTACAGTTCTCTTCCACTTAATAGCATCTGTTCCCACAAGTAGATTCACCTGAATTTTTTTTTTTTAGCTTAGAAATGTCCTCAGGCCCAAGCTTCTCTTTATCTGCTGGCTCTCTTATCATTTATCTATTTCCCCTTCATTTTATTGACATTTTACACACTATCAAGCATTAAAATCCCATTGGTTCATTACCTTGTCTGCATCTCCTTTTCTTTTGCTATTTCTTATCTCTGGAATGCTCTGCCTACATGACTTTCAGTTTTTCAACAAAGCTTCTCAAGACACATTTCTTCCTCCCAACTTTTACCTGTACGTGCATTCTCCTACATTTCCTTTCCCATTGTGTTTCTTCTGCTTCCCTGCATTCCTATTAAGGGTGTCCCTGCAGGCAGGACTCTCTCACTTACTGTGTACAGTTCTGTTTTGAAAATCTTTCGGAAACTATGAGCAGAATCCAAAACAAGCCCTTCCAAGTGCCGTGGCAGTGTCTCCTACTTCACAGCCAACAGCCCTCTACTGAGGAATTTCCAAAACCAAGTCCAGTCTAAAGATAAAGGGCCACTGGAAACCAGAGGAGAATTTGTCCCTCAACAAGAGAGGCCCATTAACAATGAGCACAGGGACAGCATACAGAGCTGGCAGCACTCAGGCCACCAGATCACAGTGACATGTATTATACTTTTTAAAAAATTATAACAGTATTTCCTAAATTTGCATATACACTTTTGACCTTTTTATGATGACAGATTTTCTCTTTTGATAATGCATTAACAATCACTCTAGGAAAGCAACGTCCACCTCATGCTAAAGGACTGCCTTCCACCTCATACGAAAGCAAGAAAAAAACATGTTGAAATTAACCCCAGACCATTTTCTTCCACTTTTGTATACTCTTGGAAGAGTGCATTACAATAATTATTTTAGAACATACATACAACAACCTATATACAAAACTGTGATATCTTCTATCAACATTCCGAGAATAGTGACAGCAGTTGCTTTACCTTCTTATGATAGTACTTCCTTAAGGTACTTCTGTACTGCTTCTTAGGAACCTCATAAAACAGTTCATTAAACTGTAAAATGCAAGGATCAATCTACAAATAAATATAATTTTTAAAAAACAGAGCCAAAATGGGGAAAATTGAAAGCCAAATCTCTGCTGCTCTCAATCTAAGATGGCTCTTCAATAGAACTCAGTGGCTACTGGGGGAAGAAATCATCTCTTCAAGTGGAACAACATAAAATACTCCTCCTCTTCCACAATTGCCTTTCTCTTTTGTCAGAACCCAGGTCAACCCCTAATATTAGGCAGAGTGAGGCAGTTACCACATGAGGCAGATGAGAAACACTTTGGAAAGAGCAGCAATGGCAGCCTCTTCAGTGTTACTTTCTGCTAGAGGACAGAGCAATGTGTTGACTGCTCCTACCCACCCTGACACCCTCAAGTGGGTTGAGGATATTTTTCTATCACCAATGCTGAAGTAAAATTCAGCTGCTAGTCTGTACCCCTTCTGTAAGTGAAATAAGAGCAGGAGCCACCATCTCAAGCAGGAGCCACCACCCTATCAAAAATCCACTTAAGCTAAAAAAATAGATATTCTGTAAAATGACAGACATCATTTTATATGAGATCTACATGGACCAGAACAGCATCTGGCCCATGTGGGAGAAGGTGTCATGTCTACAGCAGAGCAGGCAATAATTCACAAGCAGCACAGCTCTTACTCACAAGGTGAGAATCAAAGAATGTCCAAACAGAAAGGCAGCCTAGAGCAAACAAATCCAAAGAGGCAAATCCAAACCATAGTCCTAACAGGCAGAGTTCCAAGACAACCAGATCCAAGAGCACAGCACACATTTTTGAGGGCTAAAGCAACCAGTTGTTGACCCTGGAAGGAAAGGCCAGCTGCAGCCCTCTTTTATCTATGGCAGCTGTCACCACAGGTGTTCCCTCATTAGGGCTCGCTTGCTACTTAAAAGGGCTGAGCAACACAAGCCTTCCCTTTCAAGGTGTCTCTGCTGCAAGGTAGGTGTGTCAGCTATGTCTTCCTCTATTTGTTCCCCTGGCTCAGGCCCTTGTTGTTGTTGTGTATTATCTCTCTCTGGACCAGTTTCTGGGGACATTTCAGCCTCTGGGGAAGCCTCTGCCTCAGAGTCAGAATCCTCCTCCTCACTGCCACAGTTCCCAAGGCAGGGCATGACAGAAGGGGCCTGTGTGAACCAACAACTTCTTCACACTGCTCAGCCAGCACTGTATTAGACACAGTGAGAAATGGCTCTTCATTTTGAATATGGTTGCCTCAACAACACTGCAGAGGTAGTAACTCTATCAAGACAGAATAGCTCTGCTATTAATTAAACATCCCCTGTTACACATGAAACTTCCCATTTGCTAGTTAGTGCTCTGCAGATATTACTTTTAGTTGCACATATATATTTTAAAAGTCCTACTTTTCTCCTTTATTTAGAAGAAGTGTTTGAGCCAATGAATACTATTAGATGCAGTAGGTGGCCATCAATGTTCCTCAGGAGTCAAGGTCGGTAAACAACATACCCCTAAAGCATCCACTTCAGAAGAAGCGCAGCTAGTATGAGAAACCATAAAACACCTACTGCTCTGCAGTGCCCCCTGCCAGGCTTCCATAGCCCATGTGCTCATTAATAATACAAAAAAGCTAAATAAGTAATACACTACTACTAACCACAATGTTCTCTTCTGAAAGCATCCTTTTAATGAGAAAAGATTTTCTATTCAGATTTAGTTTGTGCTTGCATGATCAAAAAGTACCGCCGAGAATGTCTAATTCACTGGCCAGGCATAATAACAACTTCTGAATAAGATAGCAATTATTTTGGACTAGCGATAAGGCCCAGACTTCATATATACATTCTGCTGGATTTCATGGAATGTGCAGGACATGCAAGAGGGACGTCACCCAGCCACTGCCTGGGTTAGTCCTACCTTCTTCCATAAGTGCCACCTTAGGCAGCAGATTTGGCTGGTCAAGAAAGGGTAGCAAATTGCCAGTCCATTTTGGGAGAAAGTGCTGGTGCCAGAGTAACTTGGCTCTCTCTGGGTATTATATCCCTTGACTGGAGGAAGGTGGAGCAATTTGCTATTCCACCTCAAAAAGCAAAATATATTGGGATGGCCTGTACTGACAAGATCAATGTACTACCTTTAAAATCGACCTTCCAAGGCCCTAATGACTTTCTTCCTCTGCGCCATCACTCTGCTCCTATCATAGAGCTATTTTATTCTACTCTAGTACAGCCGGTGGATCAGGGCAGTAAGCTGTACTGCCTGATGAGTAAATGCTTTATGGTTCTAAACTTCATGGAAATCACTTGAGCCAGAAGTTCGCAAGCTATGGTCCTCTAGAGACTTTGGAGTTCATCTCCTCAAACCTCTAGCTGTAGAGTGGGACTTATGGACTTGCACAGAGGACTAAAGGTTGAGAACAACTGACCTAACCTGTATACCAGCCTAACTAAGCATTCATGTGACACAAAGGGCCAGGTCCACTGTTGTCTTCAACCGCTTGGTATGAGAAACTCTAGAAGAATGGTTCTGCCTAGGTCGCTTCTCTTGTTTGTTGCTGTACCTTAATTTCAGTCCATCTTTGACAACACAGCAGTCTGTAGTCTGTTCTGGAATCCAGCCACCACTAGTTCTGGATGCTTTCTAAACCACCTGAGCAGGAAAATACAGTTATCATGGCTCAGAAACATGGAAATTCTAGTGCTTTTCAAAACTTGCTGAGGCCTGACATGTCTTGAAAAGATTAACAGAAGTATGATGTAAGTTGAACTTTTACTACCTCCACTTAACCTAAAGTTGGATGTTTCCATAAATGGAGCTCAGCACTCAGAAGAAGTTGGATCATAATTTCTGGCGAGAGAAGTTCTCCAAGCTTGCTTCAGTCATTTCATTTGTACCCGCTTTTTTTCCCAAGCACACATCCAGACTTTGACCAAATCCAGGCCTGCTCAGGTACAGCAAGGTGGTTCTTCAAGTTTCTTCAGACCATGCACTGGGACCATATGTACACGTTATAGCTGCTTTGGGTCCCACATAGGAAAAAAGTGGGATACAAATTAAATAAGTGTGCTTATTTCAAGGATTTTAACGCCAATTCTCAATCTTAAGTAAAATGAATACACGCAAACACCTGTGAAACCTTTCCTTGCCCTTGTTGATTATTCTGTCCTTGTTGATTATACATGAACACTTGCAGAACCTTTCTGCTTGTCCCCTGTTACTGAAATAACGTCTCTATAAATCTTTCTCCTCTATATATCTTCCTTCTTGTTAATGAGTTTTTACATGATCTAGTCACTGCAACTGTGACTTTTGTGTGCGTCCACAGGATCCCACATATATATGAACAGGAGTCCCCAAACCTTCAACCACTATCCCCCCAGATTTGTCCCAAGACATTTTGCTGCCTACAGTGAACGATAAGATGGTACCCTTCCTCCATTCCATGCACAGCCACTGACCAGACTACCAAATGAATCATTCTTCACTACTGAATGAGATATAAACCTCCCCTAACACGTCTGAGGAATGCAGGACAGCTGAGGGCCAACGGTGGCAAAAGAAGGAAAATGGGCTAGTGTGGATTGCCTCATTAATGTTGATAAAGGGAGTAGTTTTGCATCCTAACAAACTTGTCTCCTTCTACTAATATGACTGAGGGATTGTGTGTTCCATGCAAAATTTCAGGCGTGCACACACAAAGATATACACAGCTCTGGACTGGACCAATTCTCTTTAGTGGAACTATAAAGAGGGAACTGGGAACTACACAGAACTGATCAATTACATTAACAGGGAAAAATAGCAAGAAATAAATTGCTTCAGTTAATGCCTTCAAGTTTAAATTGAAAAGACTTCATACACAGAACTGGTAATCTGTTCTTTTTTAGTACCACCATCAATTCTGTTTTAAAGGAGACTGTTTAACAATCATCATGGGAATAAAGCAAGAGAATGGGCACAAAATTCTTTACTGTAATTGGGAAGCAGATTACTGTAATTTGGAAAGAAGATTTTCCTTTTGAACCAAAGGGCTGGATTTTTTCCCACTACAAAAGGAGAAGAAGAAAAAAGGAGGAAAAGTGGCAAAGTTTTAATGGTTGGCTAAATTCACAGTTTTATGAAGATGGGATAGTAAATCTAAAAAGAGCAGGAACACCAGGCAGAATCAAATGAACAGGAGAATATTTTAAAAAATGATTGGCTTGATAAACACAAAGAAATATAAACCTGACAGCTGTACCATGCAGCAATGACAGACTGATTCAGTGCAAATGGCAAAATATTTTCTGAAAAATATTTAGAATTCCCTCAATAAATATGAATCCCTGCTCTCGTCACTTACATCCATCCATCACCAATTGAGATGGCCAAGAGTTCCTCCTGACAGATCTTTTCTAAACTTTGTTATAAAATGGTGAAAAACAAAAAGCAATATATTCTTTCCAGCCTTGGCAAAGAATGCATTTACCTATTGCTGTGTTTATGCCACAAACAGCAGACGTCTTACAACCCAGAACAATTACACTGCAATGAGGTACTAGATCTATCAATCATGTGCATGCTATCACATCCTCTACTAGAGCATGGAAGTGCCTTCTCTTCTGTTCAAGCCAGTTCCTAAGACTGCCAGATTTCTCCCATGACATAAGAATCCGACTGGCTTAAAAGTCACATTGCAAAGCAGCCAAGAGTGGAGGCACAAGAACTTTGGCATGTGACTGGGCACTTAAGTGTCCTTGCCAAGCTCATTCCACCAATTCAAATGAACCCATGACAAAGAAAGTAAATAAGCAATACACCAGGCACACAGACCATGACTGTTACTAACAAGACTCAAAAGCAAAGAGGAAGAGCACCTTCAATTCTCTCTCCTTTCAGTTCTAGAATGCTTTCTACAGTGGTGAGAGACTGTTCACAGTTCAGTTACCAGAAGACAGAGAAGAATCGTGCTCCAACAATGGATCTAATCTGTTGGAGACCTTATCACACACCACTGGTAGACAAGATATGGTCTTTCAGATGCTCCTCGGCTGCAACTCCCAGCTTTCCCGATCACTGGCTTGAATAATGACAGTTGCTGACTAACACCATAAGGGGGAGTTTGCTTTGCCCAACCTGATCCATAGTATACATTATAGAAGCCAAAGCAACACAACTCCTTCATATGCTGCTGGAGTAAAGTGTGAAGCCACATTGGGGAAGTCCATGCTGGAGCTTTCTCCTCCTCAGTACACAATTTGCCCCAACCTCCAGGAATTCAAGATGGTACCTGTTGAGCTCTACACAGCTGAATTAACAAAGGGACAGACTTGTTATTTTGCTGCAGCAAAAGCAACCATTTAGTGGCATTTTTAAAGGCTAACAAGGACAGTTATATTTCTCCCATCTAATAGAGACTTAATCACCTGTTACTCTTCAAGCGGTTTCAAGATTCTTGGTTGCTTCTGTATGGCTTAATATCACAATACTTAAAAGGCATAAGGATCTGGTACTCTCTGTGATCATCTAGCAGTGTGTTCCTGTGCAACATTATATGTTCCAAGGTCTGGCTGCAAGGGTCTTTTCCGCCACAGCAACTAGAATGTGGAACACGAAGTGCCTCACTTCCCAGCTCTGTCTCATCTCCAGAGCTAAGGACAGACCTGACAACAAGATTTGGAAGGGAAGGAGAGTGATCCAGGTTTAGTCATATAATGCTAATCATAATTTCACCCATTAGCAACCAAACACTTACCAAGCCAGCAGGCACATTTTTTGAAAAGTAGATATTACTAATAAAAAGCTTTGTATCACTTACTATTTTGAAGAAAAACTGTTCTTCTAACATCAATAATTTAACATATTAATTGCCCTCTTAAACAACTTCATGTTTCCTTCAAACGCTGTTTATTGCTACCAGTCGCTTACAAATAAACAGATTGAGTGCAAAATTTAATGCAGGAGTACTCCACAGAGGCAATAATTCTATTATGGTTAAATCCACTTTGAGATTAGTCTTTATCAGGATTTTGTGCTTACAAAACTTTCATTCATCACCCTACCCCACTAAAATGTAACATTTATGTAACAATAAGGATGGATTTATTCTCCATTCGACAGTACTATTTTTAAAAAGCTACCTAGTTCCACAAAGTTACTTTTGCAAATTATTTCATTATGTTTAATCAGGCATAACTGGTAAGTTCTGATAACATGTTGTGGAAGTCGCAACTCATTGAATCAAAATTAAGAGCTCTTTGGGACGGTGGGAGGAAAGAGTCTGGCTTTGTAGCTTGCCTGGGGGGACCAGAGACTCCAGCAAAGTCGCAACTTGCACACTGTCAGAAAAGAGAGATGTACCACCAAGATGCAGGGCTTAAAGAAGACACAGACATATATAAAACATGAACACACTAGTTTATATGTACAGATCCAGTTTGCATACTGCTACAATTTAAGGAAAAGTTCAGTGATGAATGCATTTCCATAGTGAGGAAGACTGTGATGAAGGGTCTCCATGCATTACCTAAGTCTAGCACTATGATTTCACTTTTAACTGTTATGGCAATAGTCTATGAAATCTTGTGGTTTGTAGTTTGATCAAAGACATCATAGGAACTCTCTGGCTGAGAACTGTAAGCACCCCTCCTTAAATTACAAATTCCAGAATTTCACAGGATATTGCCATGGCAGTTAAACTGGAATCATAGAGCCATAATTGTGTGGCGTAAAAAGGCCCCTGGTGAACTATACGACCACTCTGCTGTCCAAGTGCTTGCTGTTAATGGGACACTTCAAGGCTGCTCCCTATTCTCTTTTCCTGCATTTCATTTTTAAAATGGACTTAGAACAGACAAGTGTTCTAATAAAGGATGCCTGTAAATAAAGAACTGTCCTCTTACAACCATTCAGACAGAGGACCTCTCCTGTAGACAATGTCACATGGCCAAATTAATTACCAATATCACAGCAGCGAGTATAAAAACCATGTGAGTGCCCAAGAGTGACATGCTACTAGTAGATAAAGATGCTGCTTAGCAAAGGTGACTCCACCATCCTGCCTCAGCCCCCTTGTGCTACAGTTCACCTCATTCAGGAGAGTCTTCTGACCTCCTGTGTAGCGATCGGGCTTTGTGAGAAAAGGAAAATTCACTTCTACAAACTCCCTTCAGCCAGCACCCACTGGATGAAACATAAATACAGCCCATACATTGCATGACCCGGCAGCACCCACCCCTGATGAGTAGGAATAATCTCCTCCAGCATCCCATCCAACAGATAAGCTCATTTTCCCTTGTCAACATCACAACTGTGGGCAGGCTTTCTTGCCAATCATTCTAGAACTTCCGTATTTTATGGTGCTTGTGTAAGAGTTTCTCTGAAGTGTAGAACCATTCAAACTAACAGGCTGGGTATTCTCCAGACATGCATCTTGTTCTGACTTCATCTTCTTACAACACAGAATTACCACCACAATTAGTTAATTTCAAGTGATATATTTTGGGACCTACAAAATTGTTCTCCACCCAATGCCTCTGCATTCATTGGGCACATGACAGAAACAGCTAGCTAGAGGTTTCACAGAAACATGCAGAAAAACTGAAAATGATGGGAAGCTTTCTGGAGTTTTTCTGAGACGATTATGACCCTCAGAGTCTTTCTGCAGCTGCCAGGTACACTTATAATATTTTCATTGCCTAAGGATGGAAAAAGTCAAATATCTTTATTTAGAAAAAAATTAAATGCACACACACACACACCAGCAATGGCCTTTTGAGGTGTGATGCTCAACTGGATCCTAGACTAAGAATTCTATGAAGAGAAACCAAGAAATAAAACTAGCTACAGTTTCATCTGACCAGTATAGCCGACACATGTTATACCACCGTCAACTGCAATATTTGCACAGCGGTAGCAAAGAGGAGAGGCACTGAATCTGCATTGAATCTTCCAGCTGCTTCCTTTCTAAATATGTTGTGGGAATGATTTCCAAAACAAAGTGAATACAAGAGCAATATTTGCATCTCCCGCTGCCTTTGCTGCCTCTTACAGTGTGGATAACTCATGCTTAAAACATACTAGTTCCCACATTCATGAGCTGCTCTTTTTAAGGGGAGGATGAGTTTCCAATTAATTAATTACAGAGCCAGTAGATGGCTTGTGAGTTTAGTTATCTGAAGCAGGAATGTATAATGCTAAATTAAATAGATTGCTTACCAAGCATACAGATTTTTCAGCTGAAGAGCACTGTTTTCCTTTGTGGGTCTTGGTACTCTCAGGGACTAATTTGCCATTTTGAGCATTTGAGAATATTTCTGAACACAACATGCTAAGACACACTCACAGCTTTACAGGAAGTTTACAAAACTAGAAAAATCTGATACTATTAAGGGGAGGAGAGCGCAAGAGAGTGCAGCACAGACAAGCAGAGATGAAGCCTGAACACTGGACCAAAAAAAAAAAAAAAAAACCCTCCATCTTTCTGCAATTTAATTTTCAAACTACAACTTAAAGACTTGTCTCCTGGGCAATTAAACTGTTTACAATAAAACTTCAGCGATGATTCAGTGCTGAACTGTAAATCAATAGGTTTCAAGGCACAGGGAAAGGTTACTGTTGTAAAACATTTTAGAAGGTACTAGAACAAAAAACAGAGTAGCTGGAAGCAGCATTGAACTGTTCCTAATTCTACTTCTCCCAAAAGAATCAGGTTCTGAATTAGGTCCCTGATTTATTCCTGTCCAATATTCTTACAAGTATATATCGTTGTAGAAAAAAAAAATCAGACAAGCTATATGCCTAGTAGGGAGTAACATTTGATTTCTGCTACTGTATTTTTATTCCTGGTGAAATGCTTAAATTTACCTTTCTTCATTATTATCATCCATTTTATATGAAGACAACTGTTCAGAGTTTTGCTTTGCTTTGTTTGTCCAGGAAGATGGGAGCAATCAAAGGAATGCAATGTCAAGGATGCTTCCACCTCTAAGTGAAATTCAGAATGATAACCCAGAACGCAGCCACTTGCAAACACCTAACATATGCCTTGGAGGAAAAGCAGTAAAGCAGTGTAGCCTTCCCATTTTTCATGGGGAGAAGGCGAGGAGAGGATGAAGGGAAGGGAAGATGGTAAACAAAAGCTGCATGAAAAATATGTGCAATTGCACCTTTCCTTGGAACCACTTTATTTTCTGTTGTAGCTTTCAAGTGCATACAACGTATATACAAACTTCTGCAAATGTATTTTCCATACTCACCAAGACCAGCTGTCTATGGGGACTGTCAGAAAGCAACTCCATTCCCTGCTTCTTCCTTCAAAACAAGAAAGAGGGCAAGGAAGGGGAGGTGCTGGATGCTCCTCCCTCAAGGGGAGTAGTGTACCTCCAAGCAACCTCAGCATGCTTCCTGACCCATAAAGCTGCCTTCCCTTTGGAAACAGCCAGGTAGGGGGTGGGAGGGGGGGTAGGTAGGGGAGTGATAGCCACCATTTCACTAAGTGTCTCCAAACAGCAGCCTGTAACAACTTACACCTACACACATCCAACCCTTCTTTTGATCAAACGTGTTGTCTTGAGCAAGAAATCCAATCAAAACTTGCAGATTTCAGGTTACACAGTAAGATCAGAAGCACATGTGTTCCTCACACCTGACACATGTGAGGCAATAAATGCATGTTATTTCATATATATTTAAAAACAGTCTGCATAAGAAGGTTCAGAATAACTCTTTTGAAATTTAGGATTAGGATGAACATCTGGGCCATAATCCAAACCATTCTTAGCAAGCTTTTACCAGATCCAGTTTCAAATAATTTCTGGTTACTGGTGATGATCCCACCACTTTCTTACACCAACCAAATTGCTTAGCTTCTCAGAGTGCATTATCTTGTAGGAAGTGAACTGCTGCGTCCTACTGCCTTCCTAGCAGAACAACTTTGTAACTGCAGGAGACGTCAGAAGGTAAGTGGGGCTTCTATTGCTAACCCTCACTGTGAAGGTCAAGGGGAGCTGGAGGAGTTTCATAGCTCACCTAAGGCTACTAGCAGTAGTAATACCACAATCTACAAACCTACGGGGCTGGAAGAATCAAAGCACCTGAACTGTTTCATTCTCCTTTTCCAGACTCAGCACACTGATTCCCAGGAGACCAGGAAGAAAGGCAGCCAGGGGTCTGGACAGAAGCTCTCATTTAGAGCTGCTGTGTCCAACTGTCAGTGCATCAAATACACCCTAAGAGGAAGCATGGATCTTGAACCAGTTGACAAGCCAGGAAGCAGAGGACAGGGCTACTGAGATCCACACTGTTCCTAGAGGAAACACACAATCAGGGTCCACTCCATAAATTTACCACTAGGCATAGCCACTCCCTGATCTGATGAGATAGAAAAGTTTACATGGCATTGTGTTGTTTGTTTTTTCACTGCCCAGGCTCTCCAGAGGTCTGAACTACCTACAACAGGATTACTCAAACATGGTTCCTTGGAACTCTGAGGGGTTGCGAGGGGTTCCATGGGAAAGCATGACTGGGGGACAGAACAGAAACAGCAAGTTTAGATCTTTTAAAAAACATAAATAGCATCTCATAATGAAGTTTGGTTTCATTAAGAGGGATAAGGTCCCCAGAAAAGTGAAGCAAAGACACCACATCAGACAAGCCCTTCAGTGCATGATTTACAGTGAAACGCTGCAGCCTCTCAAGATTTCACAGCGTCACCTTTTACAAACAAGCTCAAAGCCATGAGGCCTCCAAAGAGCCCATAAATGTCTCAGCTTCCGAAAAAACAAACAAACAGATTTTCTTCCCCTCTCACTGTTGAGCCCAGCATTCTCACTTTATTGTATACATCCTTCAGCAGCAGGCAGCTGCTGCGCTACATTAACTCTCCCCACAGAGAAGCCAATGGGGCTACTTTCCATAGCATCAGCTACTGCACTCTGGACAGAGGTAATTTTTAGAGGGAAGCGTGTTCCTTGGAAATGCATGTTGTTGCACAATGTCACTACAGACAAATAAACAGCTAGTAAATATGCAAATCAGAAATGCCTCTGCTTGCCACTTGTACAAAGCACAACAAACTTTTAAGAGTGGAAATCAAAATGACACAGACAAAATTAACAATACAAAAAAAAAATCAATGGAACCTGCACATGTGGGCTTTTGCTTTCATGTACACATCTCCAAATTTATCCATCTTCTGTAGGCGATCATCTCCTTAAATTCTTGTTGCCGCAAAAATTATGTGTAAAGAAGTAAATATGTACAACTCTTGTCCCCTGACAGAGCATTCAGGATATGATACCTATAACCCAACTACCCACCCACTGTGCTGTAAGTGAACTGATCTTTTTGTAACTGATCTATACAACGCATTTGTATACAAATGTAAATACAGAATCACTCTAGGCCTAAAAACAGTGTGGGAATTTTACTCAGGACAAACTCTATTTTAAATTAAATACCTATTTTTGCTGGTTTTTTAAAGTATGATTACAAAAAATAAAAACAAAGAAAAAGGAAAGGAAAAGGGAAGAAAGGAGAAATACATAGGATATGATCATGGGTTAGGCATATGCATTAATATAAGTTGACCATGCCTGAGATTCTACATCACACAGGCAGATCATAATGCTGGACTCATGCAGTTCCATGTTTTTCCCCTGCCACAGCAGCTGGGATGGCTGTTGCTGTTACAGATGTAAGGAGGCAATTCAGTCAATGAAGAAGCAGCTTTTCTCAGCTCAAAGGGGAGAAGAAATGAGGGAGTGCTCACAGATAGAATGGACTTTCCTCTGTCTTGCCCTCAGAGCCCAGACCAACTGTATCCATTGTCTGAACTATCTCCCTCCTCCAACCCCAACTAGTAAGAAGCAGCAGACTCTCTGTTTTAAGGCACAGAGCCTATTAACCTATTCTCCCTTCCTACGTCCCAGTTCTGACTTAGAGGAGACTTGCTAGCCTGGCTTCATGCTCTGAGACCTTGGCAAGATCTACTCTACCACCACTTATTCCCCCTCCCCTTTGTAAGAAATTTCTAGAGTTGCAAGGCTTCTCAGCAACTCATCAGGAAATCTTGAACAGGCTTTGGGAAGTCCTTTCTCTGGACATGGCAGAGTCCCACTCTGCTCATCTTTGGCACTGCAGAGGGTAGAGAAAGACCAGTTCAGCTCAGCAACAAAATGATGGAAATCCTTCCTGGATCTCTGAACATCTTGTCTTCCTTCTCCTCCCGAAATCCACATTTCCATCGCCTGATCCAGTTCTACCTTCTGGAACTTGAATCATGCCCACCCTTTGGCACATCCAGATTCTGTGACCTTTGGCCCATCAACCTTTGCTTTTGCTCTTTCAATTAACTTTTCCTATTTTGAATCAACTTTATATTACTGATCTACTTATTTCTTTAATTCATTTACTGTTCTTAATAGCTGAATTTCCCAAACAGAATAACTGTATGTACTTTGACTTACTATATCTACACAATTTCTAGATTAGGAGCATCAGGACAGAGGGTGATCATCATACTACTTAACACACACACAATTGAAGCACACATTTTCTCATGTGTGTCCCTCCTAATTACAACTGAGGTGATGGTGACAGACAGAGGCAAGAAAATCAACAGTGATAATTGTATCTTGAAGCTGTAGTTAACAATAAAGTCTGAATTCTTAAAAGTTTCACAAATTCAACTCCTCCTCTAGCTGAAAATTCTTATTATCACATTCAAACTAAGCATTTATAGTGAATTATGCTTCTTACATAGCAATATGCAATCAGTATTTCAGCAACTGTCATTCACTGGGCTTTTTAAGGCACTTAGTGTTATCATGGTTAAATTATATAGCTGCTCTACAGGATGAGTTCTCTAGCTCATCACATTTCTCCAGAATCTGGAGTGGCAACTGGTAGCTGCTAGCCATTTTAGGATCTTTTTACACATGTATGTATATCATTTGATTATTCAGCATATAGGGCTGTTTCTTATACTCCCAAATACAAAGCAGTCCCAGTGTACAAGAAGGAGGAAAAATGAGCCACTGTTATTAAGTTTGACAAGCAATGGTTTCTGATAGTAATTTACATAAGAGTGCATCACCCAGCCTCTGCATAGTAGAACCTGTCAACATTTTGGTTCACAGTTTACTTTCCATGAAGACAGTGGAGCGTATGATGCTGCCTGGGATGCATGCATGAACCAACTCTACTACGAAGTGTTACATTTAAAGTGATAATAAGGTGACCTGCAAATTTCATCTGTAGAATTTGATCACAATTACCCATTCACACATGCAAATAACCTCTCAAGGCTTCAGAAATCAAACAATAAACACATGCATGAACCTGTTCTTAACACACACAGTTATACACTCATGTGTGTTAGAAATTGGACCATATAATCATTGAATTCCTTTCTTCTGCTTCTCTGGCTAGCGGTCATTACGTGTTGCCTGCTGCAGTTCACTCTCACTGTGGATAGATTTTCCACCCTCAAACATTGATAGATTCCTCATTTACCACCTCCCCTACCCTACATCAAATCCTTTCCAACTGCACAAGGAACCAAATTGGTTTAGAAGGTGTAAGTTATTCAGGGGCTTAGCTGTTCAGTCAAGCCTCACAGGATTTGCTCTCATTATGGCTTTTATGCAAATTCCGTCCTCCAAATCTCTTTTGAATCAATTATTACCAGATTAATTTAAACATGTCCACCTGGGGTGTCTGTATATCATGAGCCTCATGTTAAAAGGTACAAAAAAAGATGATCACACATTCAGGAAATGGCTGGAACAGGTTCCTGCTTTTTGGAAATATGACCTTTTTGCATAATGTCATGAGAAGACATTCCCCCAAGAAAACATAGAAGTGAGGGTCAGAACTCAGATCAGCTGGGTTTTGAATCACTCTTCAAAAATTAGTATGACAGAATAAATTCTTAATAAGAATTTTTTTTAAAAAAAGTTTCAAAACTTCAGACAACCAACAGGCAACCTAAGGACAACCTGATACTAAGTGAGATACAGCTGTTCAAAGAGGGCCTGGAGAGGTCATCTCAGGAGAGACTTTACAATAACAGAGCACCTATACTCAGACACAGCTATGCATACATTCCTATCCAAACACCAGAATACTGCATAGTATATATAAGCCTTATGTGAGAAGTCTGTCACTTCAAGGTGTGAAATTTTACTTCATTTCATGCATTTTTAGTAGAGCCACCAAGAGTCAAAACCTAGATGCAAGATGGCCATTCTGTCCTAGGCTATTAAAGCCATCAGGAGACTTCTCAATTGAAATGTTATGCTTAATTTGAAGCAAATGAATGGCACAATTAATGCTAGTATTATTAAGCAATACTAATATTTACAAATATCCTAAGGGAAACTAGAGTAATTGTTGTATTGTCCATAGAACCTCAGATCTCACATGCCATCTCAGCAGCAATGAGGCAGAGTGAACCAAATAATCTTTGCTCTTTTCAGGCCATTTCCACACTAGACTGTTATAGTGCTATTATTCCACTTTCAACATCCTATGGAATCCTGGGGTTTGCAATTTAGGGAGGGGCCTCAATTAGAATAATAGCACTGTAACAGTCTAGTGAGGAAATGGCCTAAGGGTAGTTCCCTATATTGTGGGAGCAGTAGTATTGCATTTCCCATGCCTAATGCCCAGTATGTCAGATTTTCAGGCCAAGGAAAGTATCCCCCCACTATCTACAACAATCAGCACACTTTTATACAACTGGTCCCATCTGTTCTCACTCTCCTATTATCCCTGAAAACATGCCTGTTCCAATGAGCATTTTCCCACTTTGTTGAAATGTGGTCCCCACCAAGCTATATTATTAATGTGGACTTTCACTAGTGCTGCTGCTATAGCATTATCCCGCTACACTGCTATAACTATTTGACTGTATTCATTTAGTAGTTAGCTACTTTGGAGATCCAGTTTTCAGAATCAAAATGAAAGTTACAGAGGTAAAAAAAAAAGAAATGTGCAAGCTCCTATAGATTTAATGCATGCAAACCTTTGATGTAGGAGCAGAACAAGGATTCTATTTGCCTGTTTGCACAGTGTTAGGCTACATTAAAACCTTTACAAAGCCGTATCACCCAATTAAAATTGATAGATGTTTTCTCAGCCCAAATGTGCTGCAGAACAGGGCAAGCATTCAGCTGGCCAAGTGAGGCCAATGACCCCAAATTACTTCAAAACACCAGGCACATAAAAATCTCTCATTATGGGTACTAGAAAGTGTTTGGTTCCTAAATACCAGTTAAACAAATTAAACCTGTGGGTTTCTGAAGTCTCAATTCTTGTTTAAGAAAAAGACTCCTAGCTGAAAGCTTCACTGAAGACCAAGCTTATGATTGCATTGCAAAGAACATTTGAATTGAGGGAAAAATTGAGCAAAAAATGAAAAATTCAGTCCTTGTGGGCTGGGAAGCCCAGATGAGAATCCTAGTCAAAGTCAGAATTTCAGCTCGACAAGAAGCTGAGGTATACTCATATAGATATTCTGGCACGGGCAGGAAGTCCATGTGGTGGCTATGACAAAGAGGCTGGCTGCAGACCAAGAAAAACAGAGTCAGCACTTGGGGATGATGTCAGCAGTGGATGCCACACATTTCCACCCGCAGTTCAGAAGAAGACACAGCTGGGTGAGCAGAGCAAAGATAGCCAGAGGTGAGGAAATTAAAGAGAGCAGGGACAAATCAACAGGGGCAGGAGAAGCACAAAGAGACAGAGGAAGAGAAGGATGAAGAGACAGCAGAGAATCAAAGCAACAATAAGGGAATAAGGGAAGAGAGTGAGGCAAGGAAAGAGAAACGAGAGAGACAGTGGAAGAAAAGTTTGTGGAGACATAAGCAGGGAAAGCAAGACAACCAGAGAGGGAAAGAACAACTGGATGAAAGGCGGATAATGATGAGGAAGGGAGTAGGAAAGCAAACCAGAAGGGGTTGAGGAAGGAAGAGGGTGCCAACTAGAGAAGGCCAGACAAGCAACGCTGGAGAGATAAGAGAGAAGCAAAGTGGAAGAGAAGTACAGTCACAAGAGAAGGTGAAGAAGCACAGTTGGCTTTGAGACCAAAGTAGCAGCAGCAGCAGTGGCAGAGAAGCCCCAAACTTCAAAAATGTCTTCTAAAACTTCACCTTTCAAAGACAGTCTTGCAATGGCTGTGGGGTTTAAAAAAATCTTTCTGCCCTGAAAGAATGCAATTAATGAACACTTACATCCCTATCAGCAACCACACCATTTTGGACAAGTCTCATATTTTGAATTTCTTTTTAAGAGTTTCTTATCCCCCTGGAACATTTTTAGCAACTTTTTTCTTTAAAAGAAAGGCATACTATAAAATGATTTAATAAATAAAAGTAAATTAAAGGACATCATGAATGATGAAATGCCTCATTGATGGAAGACTATCCAAATAGTCGCTTGCAGAAATTAGGAAATTTTCAGTTAAATGAGATTTTCAGTTAAATCCAGTTCACAGGCAGTGAGAGGTCATTTCTGTTTATAGGAGATGCAACAGACACATTTTTGGTCAAAATGCAATGCTGCATGCCACAAACAGCTTAATCAGCAATACATCCAATTAAATGCTTATGTGTGGGCTCTTGCCAAGTTCAAAAAGTAGTGGACAACAATTTATCAGGGCAAATAAATAGTGATGATGATAATAATAATGTTTATTTATAACTCCCTTTACACCAAAGGACGAAACAACGACATATACAATCAGAGACAAAGACACTAAAACAGAAAACCACAACAATACACGGCATGAAATACCTACCACCCTACCAGTCACTACCTATCTCAGCACCTTAAACACATCTCATTGGCTTATTTCTGCAAATCCTGAGGCTCCTTCAAGTCTGCTAATCTCTCTTGTGCACAGATAGTGTTTTGGCTACACATGACTTTGCACTCTTGAGAATGAATCACTATTTATATGATCAATCAGGTATCCACCAAAGGGTGAAAAGATGGCAAAAGATATAGAGCAAGTTTTACCAGACCTCTTTAATTTCATTATGCTTTGAAACACTGCTGACATTCAGGCTTCTCAGCATTTCAGTCTACATTGTTAGTTGTTTTCCAATTGGGCAGACTGCTTTGACTGGGCCAACACAATGGACAGAACAGTGTCCAAAAACACACTCGGTAACTAACTCACCCATTCTTTCTCCCTTCTCTTCCACTCCAGAACAAGGGCAGGAGGAAAAATCCTGATTACAAAAAGGTCAGAGTAAGGTAACTCAAAGTCAAATCCATAAGATCACTTAAAACTCTGAGAATGGTAGGTTATGATGGAGATGGGGAAAGTAATATATTGTGGAGCAATAGATCACGGCAGTAGCTGACTGGAGGTGGGAAGAGGAGAAAACAATGTGCGCTATATTGGGAACTTACTGATTAAAGGGCTTGAATAGGCAGGAGTCTGAGAGAGCGGCTGTGTTTGTAGAGCCAAGGCTCCCTCGGCTATTAATGGATGTGCCACTGTCACCAGATGCACTGTTTTTGTTGTTGCATGATTAATCTAAAGTCATACACAGTGACATATTACTGGCAGGATAAAGCTGTCACGGGAAAGTCATTATTCACTGTAAATCCTGCCAGTGTATGCTATCTGAAATGGTGTCAGTGCTGTTACAGACAAGCTCTCAAGTACAAAACACATTGCGTATCTTTACATGAATAACGGGTGACTAGCAGCAGCTATCTAAAATAATCTCTATGGGACAGAGAAGGAGACCGAGGGGAAAAGGGTGTCTCCAAAAGTTAGGAAATGAGTATATGATAATCTCAATCAGGTCCACATTTCTCGTTTTTTTTATAACTCTGACCATATAGTTTAAACAAGTGGGCGCAGGGGAACTATAAACAACAACAAAAGACAGCTCTTTTTAAAAGGGCCCTTTGTTCTCAATCTCAAAACTGAATGCAGATCAATACTAATTATGCTTCCACACAGTAGCTCCATCAGCAACTGGTCAAGCTTATTTTCAAAAGGCCATTGGATCAAAGGCTTGTTTTAAAAAAAAAATGCTCCCACCAATAGCCTTGAGAAGATAAAGTCACTAATCTCCTCCACACCACCAATTTCCTCCCTCCAAACACTACCCAACTTTCTTCATTTCAGGTCAGTCAATCCTGTGACTGATGCTCACTCTGACTAGTTTCTTAAAACAAAGAATGCCTTGTTCCAGACAATTCACAGACATGACGATAGAAGGGACCCTCAAAGGTTATGTCCACTATCTACCTAGCACATGCAAAAAAAACCCTTAAAATTTCTATTACCATATCTGGATTCAGGCGTCTACATTCCATTTAATGGCAGGAAAGGATGGGAACAACATTTTTTTTGCACTGGAAATACTGCATATTACTCCATTACCTTATTTCATGTTTATTATTTCGAAAGCCAAATCACAATAGAAACCTGGCGGAGAGGGGACAAGTTACCTCCTTGTTCCTAATCAAACTAATTTCCCCAAAACAAAACATTTTAGGGGGAGAAATCCCTCTTTCTGTATATTATGTAAGTCTATAAATATTTGATATTGTACGAGTAGTATTCAAGCATAAGGCCCTGCTCCTACACAGACTGAAGTACTTGGACCCACACTTTATTCTCATCAAACTAAAGCTCTTGACTAGTTAGTAAAACAAACATACATTTCCAATCATCTTTGAGAAGCACCAAGCACTTGAAAAGATTACACTTAAAGTTTCAAGCCCAGATTTCAGAAAATAACAAGGGGTGGAGGTGGGGGAGAAGAGAGAAAAGGAAAAAAAATTACCTGGATTGAAGATGGTCTCTCTGTGTCTCAGACTCTTGTAAATCTGCCAGTAACAGAAAGGAGCCAGCAGAAGCTGGCTAATACAAAAGCACTCTGCCCTGATTGTCCTAAGGTCTGGAGGCAAACCACCTTCCTCTCCACCCAATCCAACCAGAACCCTGGAAGCAAGAGAATCCATGTTCACTGGCCCTTTTTAATGACCATTAACTTTTTTCAGCCAGCCATTGATTCTTATGGCATCTGCATTCACAGACAAATAATACCTCAGACAGCCTTCCTTAATTTACCATGCATAATGTCTCTGAAAGCTTTTGCCAATAGAATACACCCCCATGACTCACTAACCAGTGGAGATAAAGCACTTTCTGTGTGGGACTATTTATGCAGATGAGAGACTTTAAAAATAAGTTAAAATGTGGGCACTATCTAGAGCCTGCCACATCTACAGAAAAAAAAACAAAACCAACAATGTTTGCAGATTTTTCAAACTGCCACCTGAATATACAGTAAAACAATGAATATGGAACATAGCTTGCCTTGGAGATGGGAAAGAACAGGACTTTTAATAATAAAATAAAAAGCCAACTGATATGAAAATATTTCATTGTGGTGGGTTTTTTTAAATCTAAGGATTCTAAACTTCCTTACAGTTTTTAAACAACGTGAAATCCTAAAGACAGAAGTCCAAGAATAACTTTTGGCACACACAGACACATTTCATAAATTCTTATCCATGCATGCAGAAAAGACTGGAACTGAGGTAGGGTGGTTAAGTTCCACTTAGGTAAAATGGAAGCAACAATCTCCGCTTTTGTGAAATTTAGCAGCAAACAAGCCCAAGCAGCACATTTACTGGGGTATAGCACAACAAAATACAAAGGGCTTGCTTCTGATTAGGCATGCACGCAGTGCGGATGGATGTTAAATTCTGTGTTGCTTTCCTTTTTTTTCCCTGGTCCTCTTCTAGCACTTAAAAATGCCGTTCAAAGCCTGTTCTTCTATTACCCTGGCAGTGCAGTTGCCAATAACAGCATGGATGTATCAGATTGCGGGAGGTTTTTCTGCTCCTTTTGCTTCCCTTGTTAAAACTGCCCAATAGCCCATACCATGCAGAGAGCCGGTTCACACAAACAGCTTCCCCTATGATTAAGGAGCTCTCATAGGTTGCGTTCCTGGCAGCAACAACACTGCCAAGAGAACATAGGAAAGGGCCTTGAAGTCCACAAGTAACTATAACGTACAAACGTGGCTGAAAAGAACTGTCTGCTGCTAGTCTCTTGTTAAATACAACAAAATTCAAAATGCACAAATAGTCATACCCTTAATTGGGCCAACTGAAATGCACAAATATATCACGCAAGCTTTCGAAGCTTAACTGGTTTCTTCATCAGGCAAAGATGTTAAAAACTATACAGGAGAAGATATACATAGGCCTACATTTTGTCGGATGTTATTCCTGTTGTGAGTTAAGTTGGTCTGAAGGGATACCAATGCAGGCAGAGGTAGTTTCTTTCCACTAGCAATAAGCTTAGTTTAGCTTATTGATGGGTTTTCCCCACTACCCCCACAACTGCTGCAGCTACAGAACTAGTGCCTGGCCAGTGTGTACTACATTTCTTCTGGAACAGCCAAATCTAAATTAAGGCTGTTTCTCCTGAGATGTTCAAAGGAGAAATTCAAGATGTTTAAAAGAGAAGTTCTGGAGTAAAGTAAACTATTCCTTAAGGGGATGTGGATTTACAAGTGAAAGAACAAGGCTATACACACAAGCACACACATACCAATGACAACTCTTCCTACACATAATAAACCTAGTCTATTGGACAGAATAATTTTATTTCTCTTCCTAAGATACCAACTTTCTATATTTGATTTTTAAAAAGCTGTCATAAAGGTAATTCCCCATCTGAATGTAAAAATCGTAGAGTCCTGAAAAAGTTTCACCATGGGACACCATGAGATCAAAGAACATCAGTTCTGGGATATTTATTCCTGGCATCCACTCCAGGGATACATTTGACAGCCACACATCTCCAAAAAGAAGCATGTTCCACAGTTTGCAATAATTTCTTCCAAAAGAAATAACAGGAGTGATTTAACAGTGCCCGCACTGTATGAACATCTGCCTGGTTTATATCGAGCCAGGTGGAGTCAGCAGCACACATACTGCACATGTGAACGAATATTTCACTCACGTGCGTAATGTATTATGCAGATTCAGAAGCTATGCATACAGACACAGAGGCCAGACCTCATCCACAGTCTTCCTACACCCAGGTATTTCAAAGACTGGGAAAAACAAACAAACCGGAATAAAAATGGGGGTGTGTGTGTTCCTGTTCCCCCCTCAATATTGTCAATATTTCCAGCAGAAAAGCCCTAGGGAATTGCAGGGAAAAATAACTAGAATGAAATCATTTCTCTTCTTGAATGCATTAAACATTTTTTTTAAGCAGGCTGTTATTTCCCCTTCAGATGGCTGGGACCTGTGTAGCATGAAGATTTGTATATGAGGTAGTCTACAGTATGAGAGAATGAGAATTCCTATGCTGTAGACATATGCTGTCCATAAACACAACCCAGAAATCCAAGACACATCTCTCTGTACTTTGTGGATGCTGCCATTTTCCTGAGAGAAACTTGCAGGGGGACCTTCTTTGTCTATTATAATACATTATTGAAGAGTCCATGCATGTCTTGGGAACTAAACTGTTCTCTTACTGGGTTTAAGGTAACATACGACTTCTCCAAGCTCGGTCTTGTTCAGGTTCTAGTTTTTTTTTTTTACTATACAAAATACCAAGATGTGTTATAATACAAAAAAAAAAAATCCCAATATACACTATTATCAATTTGTTCAACAGGCTATTATTTCATATTCGTCTTATATATAAAATAGCCTGATCTTTATCATACATTTGGTTTCCTTTGGTTTCATATAAAATCAAATATACCAACTCCATTAATTATTCACTCGAATCTCTTGAAAAATTTATCTATACCATGTCTTCTATTCAAATTCAACTTTTATCTGCAAACTTTACCACTAGGTTACCCCATCTGTTTCTTAAATATTGTAGCAAAGGGCCCTATGTTTTTATAACTAGTCCCAACCTTGTTCCTCTTACTAAGGCAGTTAATTTATCAGTTACAGCCATACCTAAGAGTTTGATTAGCCAATTCTCTTCATTAGGAATGTCAGATTGTTTCCTGTTCTTGGCATATATAATTCTAGCAGCAGTGGTTATATAAAATAACACTTTTCCATTTTTTCCCCCCGTTTTCTCATCAGTCATACTTAAATACAATTCTGGTTCCATTCATAATTTTATACCCAGAATTTTCTCTGTCTCCAAATGTATTATTTTCCAATATCGTCTGGCCTCAGAACAATTCCACCACATATGGTAGAATGTTCCTTTTTTGTCTTTACATTTTCAGCATTTATTATCTACATTTTTATACATTCTTGCCAATTTATCGGGTGGCAGATACCATCTTAGATACATTTTATATACATTCTCTTTTACATTTTGGTTAGCAGTATATCCTATGCTCTTTTTCCAATTTTTTCCCCATTTTACAGACTCAGTTGGGTGGCCTACTTTCCATGCCCACTGAATCATTGATTCTTTAATAACTTCCTCCTCGGTCTCCCACCTAAGAAACAATTTATATATTTTGCAGATCAATTTCATTTTATCTTCAAATACTATCTGATCAAATTCTGTTCTTTCGGTTTGTAATCCATTCAAATTCTTCTCAATCTTCCAGTTTTCCTTTAATTGCCTGTGGAGCAACCAATGACATTTTAATCCATCTTCACAAAGTTCGTCCTGTGTTTTGTACTCCACCTCCTCTCCCTTTATCTTTATCAGATCTTTAAATGTTATCCATCTTCCATAGAAGATATTTTCTTTTTTATAAAAAGCTTCATGGGGTGAAAGCCACATAGGTGTTTTAGGATATAATCTATTTCTATACTTCTTCCAGATCTTCAATAATGATTTCCTTATCTAATGGTTATTAAATTCACTATGTATTCTGTCTTTATTGTATCCTAGATAGGCATGCCACCCAAATGCCAATCCTTCTCCCTCCAGCTTCAACAGTTTATCTTTATCCAGCTTGATCCATTCTTTAATCCATTCTAAACAGCAGGAGTGGTAATAAAGCTGTAAATGTGGGAGTCCCAAACCTCTCCTTTCTTTTATATCACACAATATTTTATACTTCACTCTGAGTTTTTTGCTCTTCCCAGATAAAATGAAGGATATTTTTTCTCCAACTGTTAAATATACTTTAGTTGATAATCACTGGGATTGTCCGGAATAAAAATAGAAATTTCGGAAGGATTGACATTTTGACTGTAGAGATTCGGCCCAAAAAAGATAAATTCAGTTTTTTCATCTCTGAAGATCACTTTTAATCTCTTTCCAAATTTTTTCATAGTTATTCTTAAATAAATGTGAATTTTTCTTTGTCAAATATATTCCCAAGTATCTTACTTTTGTTGATATAGCATACCTAATTTTTGAGTCAATTCCTTTTCCTCTTCTTTATTTATATTCTTTATTAATAAGTTTGTTTTCTCTTCATTTATTCTCAATCCAGAGTTTTCTCTGAACTCTTTTAGAAGTTTTTTCAACTCTTCGATACTCTTAAATGGATCTTCAAGTATTATAACTATATCATCAGCAAAGGCTCTAATCTTGTACTCCTCGCCTTTTATTTTGACTCCACAGATCTTATTATTCAATTTAACATTCGTAATCAATGTTTCTATAGCTACTAAAAATAGTAGAGGGGAGATCGGGCATCCTTGTCGAGTGCCTCTACTAATGCAGATCTTCTCACTCCTTTCACCATTTATCAAGATTTGGGCTGTTTGGTTCTTGTAAATCGTCTTTATGATTCTCACAAGATGGCATCCAACCTCCATTTTTGCTAAGACTTCAAACATAAAGTCCCAACTCAGGCTATCAAATGCTTTCTCAATATCCAAAAATAATAACACCATCTTTTTTCCTGGTTGTTTATCAAAATATTCTATAAAATTCAAAATGTATCTCATGTTGTCTTTCAGATGTCTATTAGGTAGAAAGCCTGCTTGTTCTTCATTGATAATTTCCTTCAAAATTTTCTTCATCCTCGTTGCCATTATCGATGTATATACATTATAATCCACATTAAGTAATGAGATCAGTCTGTGATTTTTAACCAAAAGGGATCTCTATCTTCTTTAGGAATCATAGTTATATAGGCTTCACTCCATGATTTTGGGAGTATTCCTTTAAAGATCGCATTCATTGTTTCTTGAAGTGGTAAAAGTAATTAATCTTGCAGTACCTTGTAATACATTGCTGTTAGACCATCTGGTCCTGGGGCTTTCCCTTTTTTTGTTGACTTTATGGTTTCCACAATTTCCATTATTGTGATAGGATGGTTGAGACTTGTTCTCTGTTCAGCTGTTGATTTCCTAATTTCTAATTTCTCCATGTACTGTTGCACATCTTTCAAATCCATCTTTTTACTTCGATACAAATTAGAATAGTACTTGGAAAAAGCCACCTTGATTTTCCATAAATCTGTGTGTATATTTTCACCAATCTTGATTTGTGTAATTGTTCTTCTTTCTTTCTTCTTCCTTAATCTGTAGGCCAGCCATTTCCCTGGCTTGTTGGCCCACTCGAAGTTTTTTTGTTTCAGATAAAGTAGTTTCTTACTTATTTCTACTGTTAATTCATTATCTAGTTGTTTCTGTAAAACCTTTATTTCCCTCTGAATGGATTTACTAGCAGGTTTGTGCGGTCGGGAGTAGGTAATTTGCATGCCTGCTGCCTTCCTTGGATGTGGTAGCCATTTCTCAGGCTCCCTCTCTGGAATCGAACCCTGATTCCCTGTTACCTGTGATCACCATGGTAGGCGCAGAAAGTACCATTGAAAGTTGATAGGGCAGACATTCGAATGAGTCGTTGCCGCCACAGGGGCGTGCAATCGGCCCGAGGTTATCTAGAGTCACCAAAGCAGCCAGTTGAGCCCAGGTTGGTTTTGGTCTGATAAATGCACGCATCCCCGGAGATCAACACTCTTGGCATGTATTAGCTCTAGAATTACCACAGTTATCCAAGGAATGGGGGGAGCGACCAAAGGAACCATAACTGATTTAATGAGCCATTCGCAGTTTCACTGTAACTCCCATGTGTACTTAGATATGCATGGTTTAATCTTTGAGACAAGCATATGCTATTGGCAGTTCAGGCTCTAGTTTTGATGCCTCTCAGCTCATTCCATCCCAGCTCTGCATCAGACTATAAATCTGCTTTGTACATGTAGCCCATGTTTTTTTTCCAAGCTGTACACATCCTGTGTTTATATTTTTCAAATGAATGTATTTTCTACACACAGAATCTGTTTCTGTACAACATGTGCATGAGGGGGATGCATTTTCCAGATGTGGGTGTACTTTTGTACACATTTTTTGTTTGTTTGCAAAATGCATCACAAATTTGAATTTTGTGTGATTTCCATCAACAAGCTGACTTAAGGGTCCACATACAGTTTAGAGAGGTGTGATTTAGACAATCTTGCATTAAAATTCAAACCCAATGAATTTCACACCCATCTCTAGTTCAAAGGGCAAGAAGAGGCTGGTAGATAGTCATTTTCAAGTTTATCCACTAATTGGCCATTACTCAAATAAGAACGTCATTCCAGATGGAGTAATAATAGAAAGAAAGAAAGAATCCCCGGGTTCCTTTTAACAGCAGCTCCAAAAAAGAAAAACAAAAAAAAAACAAAGTCCTGTCAGCATTTCTGAAACTCAAACAATTCCCAATCAGAGAGGCAGCAAAGGGTGTGATTAATGCTGACTGCATTTCAGCTAAGACTAAATTGCAAATAATAAACTACAGCTCTCTCTAACTAAGCACTTGGGGAAGCTCCCTCATCACTTGAGGGAAATCAATTTTAGGGAACTGTCTACAATAAATCAAGTTTGAGATAGCACTTGACTGATTAAATTTCAGACTGACTCTTTGCACCCCAGTCTCCCCTACTTAATTGCACATTAACTGGGAACAGAATATAGAACCAAGACAGAATGGCTACCAATATTTCCATTGGGTTCTTCTTCATTCTTTACTATTCTTGCAACTGAATCTCTTCTTCCCCTTATTTGGGACTTTATCTTATGGATGAAATGTACAATAATCATTTCCCACTATCCCCTAGAGAAGCATCTTCCTGTGCTACCTTTGGTTAAAAATTATCCTGGGTTGTACTCAATTTGATGTCACACCACTAATGGAAGGCTATTTTGATCCAATGGAGGTTTCTATCCATGGCTGGGGAGTCAGAAGCAATCCTGGGCAGAGTGGGAAACAGTAGAAATGTACCAACTTTGACTCTAGCTTCAAAATAAAACCTATAATATTAAATGTCTGGTTTGTTGCATATTTTCTGCCATAGAAAAGTTTTCTTGTTCAGGAATTTTGATCAAACAAATATATTTTACACTCCATCAATCTAAGTATTTGGATCCCATGCCGGAAGAAAGGTGGCAAACAAATATAGTAATAAATAAACAAATAAATAAGCCTGATGATTCACATAGTGGCAATGATGTGTCTTGTGCTACCATTTTATTACAATAAATGTGTTATTGATAATTAATATATTGTCACCCAGGTTTCTGGGGGTCCCCTGGGGGGCACCTTGATTCACTCCAAAAATGCAAAGACTGGGGAAATTAGCAGAGCACTGGCAATAGCAAAACGAGGGGCAGGGTTACCCAGCAGAATCTTGTACCCAATTTTTACTGGATCAGGCCAAACAGAAAGCGAGACAATTCTCTCAGTAAATGGATTTTATTAATAAATGTGTTCACACGCACCAACCCAGTCACTCACTCATGCACACAAGGCCTATCGAGAAGGGAAAGAGGTGAAAATTGACGGGGATATAGCGGAGAGGGTGTAAAGGCAGTGATGAACAGGTTGCTTAACTGTAACTGTGGTTCTTCGAGTGGTCATCTGTGCCCTCACACATTGGGATCTTCGCACATGCGCAGTAGCTTTCAGAAAGTTCTAGAGCTGAGTAGCTTGGTGGGAACCCCTCCCGCTCTCAGTACTGAGCATGCTCAGCCCGCCAAGCTAACGGTCCCTCCTCAATTTTGAAGTCTGCCGAAGCAGGACCTGAAGAGGGGAAGGCTGGGTGGGTGTATGTGAGGGAACAGATGACCACTCGAAGAACCACAGTTACAGGTAAGCAAGCTGTTCTTCTTCTTCGTGGTCTCTGTGCCTCACACACTGGGAGACTGAGAAGCTTACCAGTGGACAGTGGGTCAGGTCCTAGAGAACGGAAGACAGCACCGCACGGTCAAAGCGGGCATCCCGCTGAGCCCAACAGTCCGAACGGTAGTGGTGCACAAAGGTCAAGGGTCATGACCAGGTAGCCACACGACAGAGCTCTTGCAGGTCAACCCCTCAAAGGAGAGCTGCTGAAGAGGCCACGGCTCTAGTGGAGTGAGCATGGAGTAGGGCTGGTGGAGGTTGTTTAGCCAGTTCATACGCCAGGAGAATGGTCTGGGCCACCCACTTGGAAATCTTTGGGTGGACACCTTATGGCCCTTTCGGGAGCCACCATAATAAACGAACAGGTGGGGAGTGCGGCGAAAGGGTGAAGTCCGTTGGATGTAAAAAGCCAGAGCCCGATGGACATCGAGCGAATGAAGCGATCGTTCCAGAGGTGTAGCCGGGTCAGGACAGAAGGTGGGAAGGATGACATCTTGGTTGAGATGGAAATCGGAGACAACTTGAAGCTTCGCCTTGCTCCAGAGAAAGAACAGGAGGGTCTTCCTCTTCGACAGTAGCCATAGGAGGCTGGGTCGGAGGAGGTGTCGGGAGACACAACGACTGAGTTGCCAGTGAAGCTGATTGGTGCTTCTCCTTCTTCTTGTCCTTCACAGAAGGGTCAGAAGGATGTGAGGAAGACCGCTTCCACTGAGCCGCCGTGAGGGGCTTAGGAGGCTGAGCCACCTGTGAGCCCACAGGGGCATCCCCCAATGAAGAGGAGGCAATCGGTGTCCAAGAAAGCTTTGGAATCCTGGGCAAAGAGGAAGACTGGAGACAAGGACGTCGACGACGGTACTGAGCCTGGTACCGTCGAGGTCGGCATCGCAGCCATCGATACCGACGAGGGCGTGGTCACAGTCCGCGGAGCGGCAGAGGAACGGGAAGCCATCAAAGTAAAGAGGGCAGTATTGGAAGCTTCCTGTTCCTTAATCTTCAGGGCTTGCTCCCAACAATGAGATTTTAGTCTAGAAGCCCTGTTCCTCAGGGTTTGGGCTGTGAACTCCCTGCAAACAGAGCAGGTCCGAATGTTGTGGGCCTCTCCGAGGCAAAAGAGACACTCAGAATGCCCGTCGGATAACGCAACCTTGCGACCACAAGTAATGCAATACTTGAACAAAGAAGACATGAGAAGAAAGGGGGGGGGGTCTCACAAAGTCCGAAGAAGGAACGGAGTCAAAAGGAGAAGAAAAACCAGAGAGAAAGCTGCTCAACCGAAGAAGTCTTTCCGTTCACTGTTGACATGCCAGTAGATGAAAGAAAACTGAGGAGGGACCGTTAGCTTGGCGGGCTGAGCATGCTCAGTACTGAAAGGGGGAGGAGTTCCCGCCAAGCTGCTCAGCTCTAGAATTTTCTGAAAGCTACTGCGAATGCGCGAAGATCCCAATGTGTGAGGCACAGAGACCATGAAGAAGAAACTGCACCTATCCAGAAGTCTTCAGTCCAGGAAGCAGTGAGAAGGATGGGTACCAGCGAAGAGAGACGGCTGAGCGGAGCACTCAACTAACAGAGTGCCGGTCTGCTAGCATGGCGGGGAGTTCTTCGAAGAGACCCTCAAAAACGGAGACTATTTATAGGGCAGAACGTACCTTGAGGGCAGGCCCTCTCCTGGGAAGAACAATGGCCAAAATAGAAGGAAAAATGCCACACAATAGCAACTTGATAGTTTGTATGATTGGTTCACGTAAATGGACCTCGCCCTCACAGGATTTTCCAAAGTCAGAGTGACTCAACTTAGGGAAAACTCGGTAATTCCTTCAAGTTGGCTATTTGTGGCTGAGGGCCCTTTGCTCGTGTGGACATGTCTAGCCTGAGGTCTCCTTGGGGAAACGTGACTGGAGATATTCCTGATCTTGACCTAGTTTCGGTCATACCACCTATTTGTTTACACACCCACCCAGGCAACCTCTCTGGCATGATGGGCATATATGATATTAATTTTATATCCCCCCAGAATGGGGTCTGCCACTGGGATAACAATATGTTTGAAATTTACGAAAGAGTCAGAATTAGATACAAGAAAAATAGAGGAATCAGAGTCAACAGTTTGGTGTATAGAATCCACAGCTCTGCTTCCATCCAGGAAATATGGAGTAAAGCAGTTTTGAACAATTCCCTTTTCCACCTGCATTCCTTCATGTGTGCCCCCAATCTGTTCAGAGGGTTGGAAGACCCCTCAGAACAAAGTGGAAGTGCATAAGGAGGCTGCAGTGGGGAGGGAAAACACCCGGTAGAAGCCTCCACTGAATCCAACAGCCTTGCTTTGACAGAAGAAAAGATAGCTTGGTGCAACCTTTTCCTGCAGTCACAGCTGACACTCTTTTGTTCTGTCCTATGCTTGCGTCTGGACCTAAATACCTTAAAGGCATCAGATGCTGTCTAATCTTGGAAGCTAAGCAGTGTCAGCTCTGGTTAGTGCTTGGATGGGAGACTGCCAATGAACACCAGGTGCTGTGTGAGCTATATTTCAGAGGAAAGAATTAACAAAACCAGTTCTGAGTATTCTTTGTCTAAGAAAACCATATGAAATTCATGGGGTCATCATAATCACACACATCTCAGGGAAACAAAACATCATGAAGACTACAAATAAGTAAGAAAGATATAGACAAAAACATCTTCTTTCCTTCCCTACACACCATCTGCCCCTTATTTGGGAAACAGGATTACCTGCAACTGACCCTGCCTGACCAGTTCATTATTTCTTTCAGCTGTTAATTGCACATCCCAGACTGTCTGCTCTAAAGCCATTAATCCTGACCTGGCCCCACAAAGTTAATATGTGTGCCTCTGTGGGTATTCTCAAAGGGCAGCAACAAGGTACACCATCTGCCTTTTCCCTCTTAATTTAAAACTGTTAAATAAAAATAAACAGCATCATCTACCAAAGGAAAAAAGGGAAGGGAAGGGAAGGGAAGAAAGAAATGCCTTCGTTAGGGCTCTGCAAATGAATTCAGCATTATTTCTAATTAACTGCAGACCTGCTTGTTGGTTTCCCCAATAAGGTCACTCCTGCACTAATCAAAAGTGCTCCCAAGAGGGTGTCCGTAAATATGCTGTACTGAAACCGAGATTACACTAACTTAGAACTTCCTACATCAAGTAGCAGAAGTATTTATAGACCCAATCAATTCACAGGTTCTCTTTTTAGAAATCAAAACCATGAAGGAACCTGACAGATTGTGGGGTGGGATGGAGGGAAAAAGCATTTTTAAAAAGCTTTTTAAATGATTTGAATTGTTTTTTTAATTACCTTTTTAAAAAATTAAGTTGCGTAGGCTTCATGGTGACAGCCAGCGCAGCTGCAAGATAAGTTGATTGGAAAGTTCAACTCTAACCTTGGCCGAAGCTCACTAAGCAACCATTATTGAAAGAATGTATGTAGCTTGTTCTGGACATTCACAAAACAATTCTAAGTACCTTACTGAAGCATATAAAAGTAATGAGTGAAACTGTGCAAAGTAGATTTTTTTTTAAAAAAATATTTGCTTCTTCAATTTGGTCTGAGGTTTCTCTCTTGGCTATAAGCATGAAAACTGAGAAAACCTCAGTAATACTTCATTTTTAATTCATCTGCTTAAATTAACATTGAGAGCAAATTTTTAAAGGAAATCAAGAGTTCATTAGCTCCTGTCCCCTGCAGAAATCTACCTTACTCCAGCCCTTGCAGGATACATACATGAGGAAGGTGGATGTTGGGGGTGGGAAAGAACTGATGGGATTTTCCAGCAACATACCTCTGTGGCCTCAAGTCCAATACTTTCTGTATATTAAATCATTTCCCAGACCTCCTGTAAATCTTGGCATATTCATCCACTTCTGTTGAGAAGATGATCAAAATGAAGCAAGAATGCAAAAAGTGGAGGTATTCAGTGAAAGAACTGTTTATATCGATCTTGTCTGCCATCTAAACCTGGAATCATTCCACTGAAATGAGTGGAAGAATTCCCGATTTGCACAGATGAAAGGAGGATAAAAATCCATTTCATAGCTGCTACCTGAACCACAGCCAAATGGCTAATGTTCTTCTTTCATGAGCATTAAAGACACCTCAAATATTAAGAAAAGAATGAAGCAGGCTGAACACCAATGCCTCCCTCACAACAGATTTAGCAAAGCTCCTGTGTGTGTTTGGGTGGTTTTTTTTTTAAACATTTTATATTATATTTATTTGGGTCACTTGTGTAATTCTCTCTGCCTAAGGTTGGCAGGAAGCCTAGGAGAACAGAAAAGAAAAAGGAAATGAGCAGCATCACAACACAAGAGGCAATGTGTGACCACATATATATATCGCCTCCTATTTTCCAGGCCAGTATCAAAGTAGGCAGTGAAGTCATGGGGGAAACTCTGGATCTGATATGCATTTCCTCCTTGGTGAATGCTGTGTAGCTGTGTACATAAAAAAGAGCAAACCAGCACAGCTGTTTGTATTCTCTCCAGGTTCAGAGAGGTATGCCCTCAGTGTCTCTTCCATGCATTGTTCACAGCTTGCTGTAGCCATACCAACCAGGTTGATAAAACCCCTTCAAACACAAAGATAAAAACTGAGGTGCAAATCTTTGGTTGGTTTGACCTTTAAACAAACTGGGTATGGATTTTCCTTTCCTTCTATGTGTATGCCTATCTCTTCTCACCTGGGGAAGCACTTTTAGGTAGTAGAATGCTGGCAGGTACCACACACAAGAATTCTATGACCTGGGCTGCCTTTTTTTTATTCAAGTCTCATGCGAATATCAGTTAACATCATACATACGCCTACAATGGGGTTGTTGGGTTCGACAGAATCAAACGGTATACATTACTGTTTGCACGTCATATTCTCTGACTCTTCAAACCAGAGTTTTCAGACTAGAAACACTTTCTGAGCATGTACACTCCTTCACGGGCTTGGTCAAAAACTGAGCATTTCTTGGTTCATCTAATCACAGTTTGCTATGATGTCCAAACTAATAAACAGTGATTTAAGCAATTCTTGCAAATAACCATAAACTGCCATCCTGGTTCAAAAGAATTGCTCAAGCCACTGTTTGACAGTTTGGACATCACCACAAATCAAACCAGGTGTGAGATAGAAGGGGGATGAGTGACTTCTGCTTTTGTTGTGCTCATACTCACAATTCAATGTGTCCTAACAAAGAGATGATTGGTTAAGGTGATCTAAAAGTAAGCATAGACCACGGTACCTTTATTCATTGATTACTATAATTATACACAAGCAATACTGCCATTGTTACTAAAACATCTGTTCTTCTTGCAAAACTTGGAGATACCAGCTTTACACGGTAAAGTACAGTGTACATTTGTGTCTTGTTTGTATTCCTCTTTGTTTGGTAGCCTTTTACCACACTATATACCGATGAATCATCCAAAACAACAACAACAACAACCCAGATTATAAGAGTATTGGTAGATCTGCACTTCTAGCATTTTCTTGAAGATGTGCCAATTTTGACAGGTACAATCATATCTGGAGTAATACAGTGACTGTGAAAAATACCGTATTAGTGAGATCTGAAACGCAGGACAGAAAATGAAAGCAAGGATTTTGAGGAGCTCCCATGTGGCTACTAATTTAATATGATCAGTCTGTCTGTGTATTACATCCTATATCAGCGGAGCAGGAAATAAAATAAATTGAACCATTTTAAACTTTAAAATTTAAAACAACAGAAAATTGAATCAGGCTAAAAACGATGTACATTCACAGATTTGGATGAAATCAATCAATCAATCAATCCTTTAACTAAAAAAAAAAAAAAAAAAACTTGGCCTCCGAATAAACCAGCATCAAAGGGGAGGACATTAAGCACATGAAGCTGTAAAAAAAAGTGAAAAATAAAGCTAAGGATTATGTATCTGAATGTGCTGAGATATTTCTGGCCATATTTGCCAGTTTGCCACACTAGGCATCAGCAGTGACTAACTACAAATTTTGACATAAAAATTAAATCACTCTTTATATGTGTCCACTGTCAGCATTACAACAGGGCATAAAAGAGGACAAGAACCCACAGATAGTTTTGCAAAGCACCTTTCACAACACAAACTGGGACTAAAGGCACATTTAATATTTCACATATGGGGGAAAAAACCTATAGGGCAAAGAGAATTTGAAACAGAGAACATTGAGAACAACTTCACATTCCTGATTTTGGCTAAAGCATATACTTTAAAAACACAAGAGGCACATTCAGCCTTTGCCACAAAGATATGTCTCACTTCAAAATGTATGCTTTGGACCATTTATAGCTCCCGGTAGAAAAACAAGAAGAACAAATTTAGAAGCCTACATCATAATGGTCACACTCAATAAATCTTACTGTCTTTATTTAACAGCTTCGTGTATAGAAGTCCTTGCGGACTTGTCTAATGGGAGATGGCACCTAGGGTTCAAATGTGGGCTTTCCTATTGCTCTGGTCCTCCACAGACTACAAAATTATAGAAAGTCAACCATGGTTCTGATTGACATTTACATCTGAATTCCCGGGATGGGTCTCTGGGAAAATACAAAGACCCCATCATGTGTTTTCTTGTCTGTGTTTGCGGCTGTATCTAGATAATTGCTCCGTGGAATACGATATGGTATCCAGTGACCCCTGAAAAACGTTTCGACAATGAGACTCATGCAACAGCCTTTATTTTCCATTATTAGTGTCCATTGCCACTGAGGGATCACATAGCACCAGTTGTTCCCATTATAAGTCATCTTTTTCATTGTGCAACACTCATTTCTGTTAAAGTGCTTGCTGCAGGAAGCAACATGTGTGTCTCACAGTGAGTGCATGGGAACATGGTTTTCCCAGTGGGACTTGATCCCTTTCTCCAGAGAAACCCATGAGTTCTCCACGCATGCTTTTACCTCAATGAAGCTGCTTGTGTGTGCTTGATAAAGAAATGTCATCCTTCCTTCCCTGTGTGGTTCTGGATGTCTGCCTGTCAAAAAAGGCTGTTGTTTTCAGTCTTTTTTGTGCTGCAAGGGGACTTGAGATGCAGAGCTATGAAATGGTGTGTTCGCTTGCTTTTCCGACCTCCAAGAGTTGCTCCATCAGCATAGTCAGCAGAATGGAAACACCACTCAGGGACCCCTGGAAAGGGTCAGAAACAGGGACCAGGGATGCTACTCTACAATGACAGATATCAAGCAGGGACAAAATGGCTCTTTATGCCAGCTGAATTGTGTACTGTACGACTGCTGGCTAAGAGTGACCTTACCAGTTCATTCTGCTGTTGACGTTTCCTGATTGGTTTCTTCTGTGCATAAGTAATGCAGAGACACTTTCAGTACAAAGGTACAGGATTGGTGGACATCAAAACCTTGTCACTGACACTAGGGAAATAGTTGCAGGTGCTGCATTGCCTCTTGTCACTTAAACTAGCACCATCTTGTTGTTCCTTAGGAAAGCATCATTATGGCCATTTCTGCACTAGACTGTTATAGGGCTATTATTCTACTTTCAACATCCTATGGAATCCTCAAAGGCCCTTCCCTAAACTGCAAACTCCAGAATTCCATAGGATGTTGAAAGTGGAATAATAGTACTATAACAGTCTAGTGCGGAAATAGCCTATGTTATGCCAGCTTTAGGACTACTGCAGAAGCAGAACCACAGTTTGTTCTCTACCTTATGAAGCTCCATTAACAAATGGGTACAATGTGGACTGATGCTATTTCATCTTCTGACTTCATATCTGAAACATCTTGCCATCCCTGTTTACTACTGATGCAAACTGCACCTACATGCCTTCGAGAACACTCCAAATTAACTTCTTCCGCTATAATAGCGTTCTAACCCACATTCTTCACAAAGAAGGCAGGGGTTTTCTTTTCCTTCCTCAGTAATGATCTGGTTTAGGTAATATATCTTGTTTCAGCCTTGGGCAGTGGAGAAGACAGAACGTTATTGGACCCTGTGAATATTTATACGCATTTGCTCTCTATACAAAGAGCAGAAGAAAGACAGTGACTACCACTGTCATTTCCCAAAGATCCAGCTAGGTACTGCAGTTCAAGATTTCTTTGTGCAACTCAGTCTGGGGGCTGAGCTGCATTTCATTTTAGACAGATGCAAGGAGTATTCTTCTCCATTTTACAAATGAGATGTTCTCTTTGTCAAATTCATGTTGGAAACTATGTGGGTGTCCAAATTCTTCTAGTTAACTCCTACACTTTAGTTCTCCACAATCAGCTGCTACCTGGCTAATGCTGGATAAACTATCAAAAGCTACCCACACAATCCGAAGCTGCCAGCGATGATGCCCCTTCCTTGTGACAACGGTCCCTTTTGACATTTTCTGCAGTACACATCCTCCTTCTTACACCACAACAGGGCAAGCAACCGGCAGAAAATGCTATCTCACTTATAAAGGAAACACCATGACAGTTAAATGGCACAATAATAATCTGGGCCTGGAATGTGAATTATTGTATCTGTTCTGATTTGGATATGATTTGACTGTGTCTGGATACAATCAATGGCCAAGATTCTATCTAATGTTAGTAAAGCTGCCAACTAAGTGGCAACTAAGTGGCAACTGAGTCCTCCCAGTGCACTCCAGTCCATCACTGACCATTTCAGTGGGGTATAGCTGCCCCTAAGGCCATCTGGTAGCCACTGTATAGTCTGGTGCAGTTCACTATGCAAGTAAGCACTGCATGCCTCCTTACGCAAAGCCAGAAAAAAATATTACTGTTTACGCAGGCATATATCACAGAAGTGATTCTGGCCACTTACTCCATTCCACGAACATTGAGCAACACAAACTTCATTTACTTAGGTCATCATCTACTAGAGACATAGTCCTCATCTTTAGAAGAAAAGCTTTGCATGAGCTAAAAAAAGGTCAAGATTAGAAGACTCTTATCAGTTTAGTCTTGGCTAAGAACACCTCTTAAAGTACCCCTGAACACCTTGGAGCCCACAAGCTGCCACGTGCCACTAACCATGGATGACAGTCCACAGGGGCCTTGTTTGGATGCTTGCCTGGAACTACAAAAACAAGGCAGTTGTCAAACACAAAGAGGCCCCTGCATATGGCTAGCAAGCTGCATTTAAATCGGGGGTTGTCCGTTGAGCAAAAGTCCCAAAACAAAGTATGAATCTATTAAGGGACTTCTCAGTTTCATTTCCTACATAGTCACCCTTTGCACCTTTCAGTCCCAGTTGTAACATGCCACGGGCATAAACAAGACGTTGTGACGTTCATCAGTGATGCCCACTGATACTAGTGCACACATGTCTATGCTATCCATTTATCCATACTCCAAACAGCAATCCAAACTGCACACAGTCCTGCTGACTAGAGGAATAGCTGAAGTTCCTTCCAACAATGAATTGTACATTGGACACCAGGAAAACAAACGCACCCAAATCCGACACAGCAGACAAATACCAACTACAGATTTGTTACACTGTAGCATATTTGTCTAGAAAGGCCCTGAATTGTTCCCCAGGGTGGCAGCCAACACACATCAAGCTGTCTGTGTTTATTGGCACTTCATATATTTGGAGCAATTTTGCAGTGAAATAGCCAAGGCTGGTACCTGCCATTCACACATTCATGTAAAAATTTGGGCGCCATCCCTAAGGGAAGTCTTCAGTGATGTCAGTTGCAAAGGGCCTTTGTTCCTTTTCCTCCCTCTCTTTCTCTCTCCTTTCCACGAACAAACTGTTAAGAGAGCAATTTTGCAGCTCTCACACCCAAACCACTGAACAGCTGTTAGGCACCTATGATGATCGAGCTCCAACCCAAACAATCTGCTTCTCACTTTTGTAGGAGAAATCAGAAGCAGTAACACCAACTCAGTGAAGACCCATCTATAAGCCTCTGGCAGGGAAATGCCAAGACCATTATAATTAGTAACAGTGGACATGGCCAAGTCTCCTTGCAATAACTTTGCAGAATTTTCACCCTCAGCCTGATAAGACAAAAAGCCATCTGTCTAGCTGGAGAGCAGGACTGAAATATCTCCTTGCCAAATATCTCCATCAAGTGCATTATTTGCCACCAATCCAGCTGTAAAATGTGTCACACAGGCTCCAGATAAGATGTATTAATGAACCACTAGCCCTCTACACAACAGAACACTGGAGAGAATTTCTCCAGAAAAAGAAAAAAAAAACACTTATGAGGTACAGTTTGCTTCTCTAAAGGAAAAGGAAGAAAAGGAACCCTCTCTCTTACTACAGATCCCAATGGCCCACAGCAGAAACGCCACCAACTAGGACAATAATATTGTAAACATTTCCAGCCACATATCAAGCCATGAAGAGGAGTCTGTCTTCTCACAAGGCCTATCCTTCTGTCCCTCAAAACCCACACATGGGACTGAGTTCTGAGAGGCTTTCTTCCACTGTCTGGTACTTAAGGAATATTTCAGGCAGAGTGACACTAGCCAGGACAACAGCTCACAAGCATCACTTGAGCCTGAACCACATGAAAATGGTCACTGCACCAATATACAAGAAAATGTTTCCAAGAAGAGCTCTACACAGACTGCTCCAGAAGGCCGGAATATGGAATTAGATTTCTATATAGAATGCTTTCATTGTTGTGCCCAAACTGAGAAAATCAACGAAAAACACAACTTACCACACAATTTCAGCCATATTGAAAGAGATGTCCCTCACAGTCTCAGAAACAATCCTAACCTTATAAACAGGCTGACAAAGGAAAAGCTGTGGTCATCATGAATAAATCAGAACACATAACAGGAGGCTGAGAAACAACTGTCCAACACCACATTTTACAGAATCGTCTCCAAAGATCCCACTGATGAATACCTGAACTACAAAAATTATTCAGAGAATTATCCACTAATGTGCAAAACCAAATTCAAATGAACACACTCCAGGAGACTGAACCAGGCATCTTCTATCTGCTGTCCAAAATATACAAACAAGACAATCCAAGAAGACCCATTATCTCTAGCATCAGAAAGCTGACTGTTGGGATATCTGGATATATGGACTTAGTTCTCAGACCATATGCCATCAACACTCCAAGCTATATAAAGGATACAACTGATCTCCTAAGGAAAATACAGCCTATCTACAACCTCTCAGAGAACAGCATCCTAGCCACAATAGATATGGAATCCTTTTATACCAACATCCCATATTAGGATGGACCAAAAGAATCAGAAATGCTACCTTGAATGAGGGTACAGGAGGCATAGCCACCAAACTCTGCCATTTTGCACTTACTCACAACTGCTTCACTTTTGGGAATAATATGTACCTTCAAGTCAGTGGCACTGCCATAGGCACCCACATGGCACCACTATATACAAACATCTTGATGGCTGACCTGGAACAACACTTCCTTAGCACATGAACCCAAAAACCTCTCCCTTACCTAAGATTCCTTGATGACACATTTGTAATTTGGCCATATGGGAAGCAATCTTTCAACAACTTCCACCCATCAAACTGAGCCTGGAATAATCCACACAACAAATTCACTTTCTTGACCCCACTGTGGAAATGCATAAAGGACTTCTAAGCAAGACACTCTATCAAAAACCCACTGTTTGCTACGCATATTCACATGCCCCCAGTTTTCATCCAGAACACACTATCAAATTTATTGTCTACAGCCGAGCCCACCAATACAACTGCATCTGCTCAGACCCACAAAACAGAGACTCAAAATTCTTGGATTTACAACAGGCATTTCTCACAGTACCCTCCTAAGGAGGTGAAGAAATAAATTGACAAGGCAAGATTAATACTAATTAATACAAGATTAATATGATTAATACTAAAAGACAGCCCAAAAGCACAAAATAACAACACCTCTTGTGGTCACCTACATTCCCCAACTGAGACCACTGAAATGCACCATCAAATGCAACCGGTTCTGGCGAATAACACAGTCCTCTCACAAGCTCTTGGGGGCAAGCCTTTATTAGTCTACAGGCAACCTCTAAGTCTTAAACTACTTACTTACAATAGGATATATAACATGGGTGGTAATGGAGGAACAAGAACCTGCCACAAACCCAAATGCCAACTCTGTCCCCATATCTACTCTGGGAGCAAAATTACAGGGGGCAAAAATATCACCCACAACATCAGAGGTGCATTTACTTGGTCTTCCTCCAATGTGTTATATGCCATCCTATGCCAGCAATGTCCGTCTACACTCTATATTAGACAACCAGGACTGTCTCTATGTAAGGGGATACATGGTCACAAATCTGAAATCAGAAATGGCAAAATCCAAAAACCACTTGCAGAACATTTCAACCTTCCTTGTTCAGGTTGTGGTCCCTGAACAAGGAAATTACAAAAGAGGACTAGAAACAGCTGAATTAAATTATATTCACAAATTCCAATCCATTAGCAGAGCTATTAACAAAAACAAAGGGTTCATGGCACACTATGGTATATTAAAACAAGAGTCCTTGCTCCTGCATATATAACAAAAGTAATCTTCTCAGACAGAGCTTTGAACTCAGAGTAACTGACTTTTGGTAAGCAGATTTATTGCTTTCACACATCAACACTAACAGACCACTGTAAAGATCTAAAAGGCCTGTATCACCTCATCCAGCCCTTGGAAAATTCAAGGCAAGCGACATGATTTGCAGCTTTCTGGATCCTGTTACACTCTATCCCACAACTGTATAAATATGCTTAATACCTGAAGCTTTAATATGTGACTCTTTTTTGCAGCTGAAGAAGTGGGTTTATATCCACAAAAGCTCATGCTAAAATAAAAGCCAGTCTTAAAAGTACTGCCATATCCCCCCCCCCCCCCGCTTCTTTTTATGTTAAAAAGAAAAAAGTCAGTTGCTTTCTGTCTTTCTGGTGGGGAAGTATTTGAAATCATGGGAAAAGCTACCATTCCCAGCTCCTTCATCACGTAATTTCATACTGGTTCCATTCAGATGTGCTAATTTATACTGACCAAAGAAAGCATCACATGGAAAGATATTTCGGTGAAAAATACAAATGGGTTCGGTTACATTAAGGATGCTATTTGGGTTATGGTTATACATTACTATGCAAGTATTCTCATATTGTGTAGCCAGTACAAACTAATTTAATTCCTTTAAGTACACACATGTGGTGGGGAGAAGGAGAAAATCTGTTTTGACCTGGATGACAAAAACATAAATCTTTTTTGTTAACGCTCCTTATGGAAACAGGTACCCAGCAACTGTTCAGTGTATTGAGTCAATGGAGGCTTAAAAAGGAGAAGGTCTCAAGTTTGATCCATGAGATCTGCAAGCAAAGTCAGAAACTATTCCTGTTTATAAAACCCTGGATAGCAGTTGCCAATCAATGTAGATAACACTTAACTAGACAGACCCAAAGCTCTCAGTGTAGGGCAGCTCCCTATGGATGCCTATGCTTGGGATGCTCATTTTGACAGGTAAGGAAAAAAAGTACTACTCAAAGCACATCTTGGCTAAAGATGAAAGCCATCACTTTTCCTGATTCCTCTAATTTAATAATAAATGCATAAAATGCTAACTCCTTGTGGGGGCATCGATCTCACTTACTTTTTTAAGATACTCACTTTTCTTACTCTTTTTAAGATAACCTCCTTGGTATTTTCTCTGTTGGTTCAGGCAACTACACTTTAATCCACATACTTAGAAATTAACATCTCACAGAGGCTGATGTCCAGAGATCTGGAGTTGGGAATGCTAACATTTCACACCATTTCAAATATTTGGTTATTTACGACATGCATAGATATCCAGGTTTCACATCCAAAAGGTCAGCTCATAATCTTGAAACTAATACTAAATTCAAGACTACTGAAACAGCTCTTTTGTACCTCTTCATTTATCCTTCAGTGTAATCCTTCAAGGAGGGTCGTGTTTTCGTTGCTGAGGGATGATATACTTACAGTTCAAGTCTGATAATGTGTTTTCTTGCAAGCAATTTCTGTGGGATCTGATGCTGCTTCCGGATAATTCAGCAGTCCTTTGTGGTGATGCAAATGTTTGGTCTCAAAGTAATTGATTCTCCCAACCCCAGCTACACTGGAGTTCTGGAGTACACTAGAGTAACTAGCTGCCATGTCCAGTTTGGGAGACAGAAAGTTATCAGTATGGAGTTCCACACCTGCTCCATTACACACACCGAGGAATAATACCCTGTTGTGCGCCTCACCTAAATACAGAAAACTCTAACAGCAGTACGAAACTGACAATGTTGTGATGAAGGATGAAAATTGAAACCTAAAAGCATCCTCAGGCACCCATTTAGTTTTTCCTCACTGGGGTCTTAAATCATTCTTAGGACTGTTTGGAGAAAACAAGTTTTCACATGATATCCAGTAACCAACCTCTAGAGAAACATGCTCCCTACCTCAATGATTACTTGAACAGTTTTGTTAGAGTCAGTAATGGTTAAATGTGTGTGTGTGTGTGTATTTTTAAAAATGTAGATTTCTGGGAAAGGAGAAAGGGGGAAGTGTTATTTTAAAAACAAGAATCTCTCAGTGATTATTTGAAAGCACTTGAGAGAAGACATGCAGAAATAAAATAGAGGGTGCTAAAAAAGCTGTCATTTTTCCCTGTAAGTAAGCAAGCATGTCTTACACCAATTGTTATTAATCCCACCTTTCCTGTCAAATAACCTCATTATGAATGCATCAGCACAATGTCACCGCTGTGTCCCTCTGGGATACATATGTAATTGAAACTTCAAAGTCACTTAAGAATGATTGTTTTACTCTGATAAAAAGGTACTAAGTTTAGATTCTAAAAACAGTTACAACTATAAGAGAATAAAATTCAATCTTAAAAATGTAAAGTTTTACTGGGGGGGAAAACAAGTTTCTAGCTCTCATGTTTCTTGGCCTTTCAGCTAAGATCAAGTGATGTTTCTTGGCACAAGTGGAAAAACAGACTTGTCTAGTGAAAAAACATTGTTAAAATCACAATGTTAAAACTGTCCAATTAATCTGAAAGCATATTTGGTGTAATACTCAAAGGCTAGCTTCTTAGAGGAAGATTTTAGCTACCTCAACAGGGTCTAGGTAACTATTGGTCCAACACTTTGAAACACACATGAAAATTGCAACTTATCTAGGAGCAATTCCTCTGAATAAGAATGAAGTATTGCCAGTAAACATGTACAGGACTACGCTGTAAGACTTTCCACATGGGCTTCTCTAGTTTAAAAAAAATGAGATGAATAACGGACAAAGGTAGGTAAGTGAGCCTGAACCTGACTGCAAACATATTCTTTAAAAGACTGCAGAAAATACAAGGCAAACAGAAACATTTTTCTCTAAAAAAAAAAAAGTGTTATGTCTATAAAATATCTTCCACCTTGTTTAATAAATATTAGAGAAGCCTGTGGTACATTTGCCTTTTAATATCTAGATTTAAACAAGAAATTGCTCATTCCTTTCATGAGTGGGAGACCCTTAGGTTCTTATTTAGATGAACAGTTATCATTCAGTGACTGAGAGGGGTATACTTATGGGGATGTGGGTCACTGGGGTAAATGGAATCCATAAGCAAAATTGCTGGGAGAACTTTAGTGGTGACTAAGTGTGTGTGTGCGCGCATGCACATGCGTGCAAGATCTTACACAGTCATAAATGACTAACTCTCTGGTCTTGACATGAAACCCAAAAAGCTGCCACTGATTTCTCAGACTCCAAATACAGCCTCTAAAAAAAAATGGTAGGGATGTTTGGATGAGAGCCATTCTACACCTTGAAACATAATTAGATATGAGAAATCTATTAACAAGATTTCCAGAACTATCACATATTTGTATATCTGATCTGAGGTGGCCCTCATTTGGGTGGTAGGGATATTCCCAGTGTCAATGATGAGCCACTGCTTACTACCTTTCCATAATTTTCCCCCAAGCAGCCCTGAACTTTTTCACTGTACTTTCTTGCAAGTGGCAAACTTCAGTGAGACAAAGGGTACGATATGTACTGATTTAATCTCATTCTCTGCCTCCTTTCACATCCAGTTCATTTTCTACCGTTCTGGAATCCAGGAGAGGTTAACTCAGTTGACTCTATGGGGGCATGGTACCAAGACTGATGATTTTGCGGTAGAGACCAAAACTGTTGAGACTGATGTCATTGTAGGTATCAAGAATGCCCCGGTTCTGGGAGTCTTTTGTCAGAGAGACTGGCACCAAATGCAGTGGCTTGTTGGAGGCAGCCTGGGTTGCTACACGGAGAGGTTGCTCTCAACAACAGCTCTTCAAGTGATTTGCCCTGCTTTTCAGTGTTTGGCGGCCCAAGCCATGGCAAACAGAACACTTGGAGAGCATGTAGGTCTCCCCCAAGCAGTAAAGGCAGTGGAAATGGCCGTCTGAGATTGAAGTAGAACAGATTTTAAATAGGAAGGCAAAGGTCATGGAAGTGGCAAAGATGAGAATGGGGGAGAGGCAAACAGAGACAAAGGGAGAGAAAAACATGATGGTTTGGGGGAAGAGGGAGAAAGGTACAAAAGCAGAGGGGTATTGCGGTTAGAAAAAGAAGGCAAAAAAAGAGAGGTGGGAAAAACCTATTCAGCTCAGACAACCAAATGGTGTCACTTGGTTGGTGGATGAAGAAAAACTGAAGGGAAAGTAGTGTGGCAGGCTGCGACATGCATGATATGAGAGACGGAGTGGGGCAGCCCACCAAGTGACTCAGTGCTAGAACTTTCCAAATGGGGTCTCTGCACAGATGCAAAACCCGTATATGTGAGGCACAGAGACCACAAAGACAAACTAAATGCAGGTGAGCTGAATGAACCCTGAGTTTGTTTAAGATCCTGGGGAAACTATCGCTGAGCAGCAGAGCACAAGCTTTGTGTGCATCAGTTTTTCAATACCTCCAGCTTTAAAAAAAGATTAGGTACTAGCAAGCAAGAGAAGATTTTCTGCATGACATCCTGGACAGGATCTGTCATACAGAGTAGATAATCCTTGGCTAGAAAGACCAAATGTCTGATATGTTATGAAGACAACTTCATATGTTGAAATAATGTGAATCAACAGAGTCTGCAATCTGTAAGCAGCAGGACCCACACACAGTTTAGATTTGGGAGTCATTTTTCCTGCCCTAGGACCCCAGCAGGGGTGGTGGTGGTGGTGTTGCTGAACCAGCGCCTCCACATAAAACATTTCAGCCACTTCTGCTCTGGTTTAGGGGAAAAAAGATTTTCTGCTAAAAACCAGTTCTAGGCAACAAGCTTTGCTCTAGAGGAGAATCATCACCTTGAAGTTTGATTTTCATGCTTTTTTGCAGAGAGAGTACTGGAGCGGTTGCTCTGTGGGCTACACAAACATTTAAGTTTGTAAGCTGCCCTGAGTCTCAGTTTTGGAAAAACTGAGTATATAGAGCATAAATAAAGTTAACAACAGCAACAACTAACATCAGCAACAGCCAGAACAACTCCATCATTCAGCCCTATGGAAGGGAAAGAACAATTAAGAGGGAGCTTTTTCAGAAATCCATTTAGAGTTGCTTTGCCTGTGTAATCGTTTCTAAATTCTGGTTCTAGTCTCCCTTGTCTGCAGCAGACTAATGAAACAATCATGGAAGTAGTTTTCCACTGAAAAAAAATGTTCCTTATAAAGATTCTACATTACATCTCAGGGCTAGATATTGACCCTACTTGGCCAGCTGACAAGGGTCAAGGGAGAAGCTGCATCTTCAGTCAGAAACTGGTAAGTTAGTTAGGTGTGTTTAATAGCTGGAGCCAAAAAACATTCTGGCTTCTCTTTATTAATTTTATACCAAACTACTGTGGTTTTTCTTTTTAACGTTCTACCTTCACTCCATCATTATCCTACAGCCAAGTAAAGAAGGTTGAAAACAATTATGGCCCATAAAATGGAAAGGGAAGAAGAATTCAACAGCAACATTAACAATCTGGCAGGAAGAACAAACAGAAAGAGGATCAGCATTCTACTATTCATAGGAAGACCCACTCCCAGAGTCAGAATAGGAAGGAACCATCGCTCAACACAACAAAAGTTGGCTTTTCACCTTCCATCTCTTTCCACCTCATTCTTTTTCTGTGCCTTTTTCTTTCCTCTCATTGTTTCCTTTTTCTTCAAACAAACGAAAAAAGGTGTGTGGGGGGGGGGAGAAGGAGGAAAGAAAGAGGGAAAGATAGGAACCTAACAAAATCCCTTTGGCAATGATTGCCTGGTGTCATTTCTTTCTGGCGACTGTGCTGATGCTCCATTAATCTGAAAGCAATGCAGCAACAAAGAGCTTGGGCTTGCAACCAAGGTTTTTACTTACACATGGACATTTCTTAGTACTATTACAGGATGCTCTTTTTACACCCCTAAGTTCACACACAGAAGTTACTTTTGTCAGCTCTACTGTGACTGAATGTATAATCCTGAGAGGAAAGCATGCTCTTAGCACCATCATGGCGTAAAGAGCAATGCTGTAAATAAATTTTCTAAAAAGCATAAGGGCCAAACTGGAAGCAACATGTCTGAGGCAGAATGCTGATGCTGAAAAAGATAGGCCTTTGGTGTATAATGTGTAATGCGGTGTACAACGGCCTGCAATTTACAAGCAGTATACAGTACACAGTAGTGTACACAGTACTTTCTAAGGCATGTAAATTGCAGCCACAGAAAATCTGGACAGCCATTGGACAGTGCAGGAGGATGAGTTTAAAATACTTTTATCTCTCTCACCCTTTGTTAAAATCCCAACACGATCACCACTGAGATGCTGCTATATGAATTACAAGAGAAGGCCAATGGGAAGGGCCGTGTAAGATTTTGGTCCACATTATGGCAGAGAAAGACTTGAGCGACTCACGCCATCCCCTTGAATAACAGTGTGTTGTGCTGGTAAACCACAAACATATTAGACAGATACCACATTTTTTTGTGTGTGTGCTGGAAGAGTTGCCAAAAACTAAATCTAGTACCTGAAGCCACCAACAAATCAGTATGCCACACTTTCAGAGGAGAAATAATCAACTGTATGTTATGTGATTTTCACTGTTAGCTACCCCATATAGTTCACCCACTCCTCAACGGCAAGATTACCTAAACATAAATTGATAAACGTGTCCTGATCCTATCATCTTTTAAAATCAGCTGGGGAATGAAACAGCGCTATTCTGGAAGAACTTACTCTTCCTTGGACAATTTGTCCCACTTTCAGTCATTCTTACAGAGAACTTTTTTGTTATCCTTGCTTGAATCCGTAGCATTACAACTTCAACCCTCTGTTACTTGGCTCCCACTTTGGGAGAAAAGGCAGCATATAAATGCAATAAATAAAGCAGTTCTCTTTTTTGAGCAGTGTTTTTTCGTATACCAAAACCTAAAACCAACAATCTAAATTAAGTATATATAACCAATTCACTCAACCGCAGAAATTTTGAGCCACTGATAATCTACAGTTCATCTGAAGCTCAGGAACTTCTGAATATAACAGCCTGTAGTTAAATAATTCTAACTTCAATTGATTTTAAGTGACCAGAATATTAAGCCTAACACTGCCATTTACTTCCACAGAGTATAAAGCACATAACTTTGTTAGATATTCCCACTGGGCCACTTCATTCTGTACTGTGGGAACTACTTCACTGCGGCTTCTTCCCATGCAACTCTGGTAACATTTAGAAACACACAACATGGTTGCAGGTCCTTCCCAAGCAATTGTCACTTGGACAAGAGGAGTGTGACAATCAGGAAGAAAGGACAACTTCCCCCTTATGAATGGATCTGGAAGTTGAAGGGTTACCACATTCGCCTGGTTAAAGGCCATGGGAGAAACACCATAAACTATAATAATAACATAGCAAAGGGTCCTTTGGATCTTATACCAAATGTTTCTCTGATTATGTGTTTTTTCCTTTTGTTCAGTAACATCCATTGTTGACTCCCGATCAAGTTCTACAACTAATTATAAGCCCCTGATTTGATCTAAGTGTGTCAAAGAAAGTTCCCGAAGCTTCAGAAGCAAGATGAGAAGGAAAATGCCACAAGCCAGAGAGTAACCAGAGGGGCCTCTCTTAAAAATTACAATAATAGAAAAAGTCTGGAGGCCTGAGGAGCAAGGCTTGAATGAGAGATTTCCAAAAATAACATCAGTCAGAAATGCAGAATAAATACAGAATAAAACAGAATAAAATATTCATTCTGTCCCATTAACAGCAGTGCAATTAACTACAGCTTCACTTACGATAATCTGGCAGTGCTGAACTGCATTTTGTACAGCAACATTTCAGTCATAATAGTTTTATCCAGCCAACCACAATCTTAATCCTTGGGCCCTGACAATGACCTTCTGCAGGAAAGTCTCAGTAAGAATGAAAATGACCAAATAGTGTTAGCTCTTTAAACACCTGGAGCTCACACACATATGGAATCAACTATGATTTCTTAGAGTCCTTTCATTAACCAACCAAATGTAACTTGTAAATGTAAACGTACCCTGAGAAAAAAATTCATCTGACAAGTATTTTTCTGTGTTGCACTGAGGTTTCATTCCTTTTGTTCAAGGCTGATAGCTTCATTGGCTAAAGAGATTTCAAACAGTCATATTCATATACAACATTATCCAACTAAGGTATTTTACAACTGTGTAAGCTTTCTATGTATTTGAAATACTCTAGTTGAAATCACTGGTATTACTTTTTTTTCTGTAGTTGAACTGGTGGGCAATAATAATCATACCTTGAAGAAAGCAGATCAACATAATTATTTTTTAGATTGCCTACTGATCAACTCTTGGCAGGAAAGGAAAGACATATGCCCTGAATTTTTATCAAATCCAATCAAGTCCGTTCCATAACATTCAGTTATCAAGATTAACACACACACACACACATTTCTATGAACTGTAGTATACAAAGTGAAATGTCTATGTTATGACCCAGTTCAGACACAACAATGCAGGAATGAGCCACGTACCTGTACACTTCCACCTGTCTCCTCCCTCCTCCCTTTGTGCATCCAACTTCAGTGAAAACAGCTTGGGTTCTTAAATTTGACATTCAGACTGGTTCACTATAACTTAAAACAGGAGTAGGTATATTCCAGAGACAAGAGGGCTGCACTGTTGAGTCTGGACCCCTGGTAGATTGCAACAACCCACTGCTGTAGCCATCTTGGCTGACAGAAGAGACACAGGCCCTTTCCGCACAACGTCGCTGTCTCGTTTCTGCCACAGGATGGCAGCAGTTGGCAGGTCACGCTTCTGCATGACGTCGTCGCCGTCCCACTGCCATCCTGTTGCGGAGTGTCGCGCTTGTGCAGTTTTTGCAAAATGGAAAAAATTCGTTTCGCATCTGTGGTCGCGCGGTGCTGCCATCATTCTGGCCATGCGGAAGCTGCAGAAGTGCACTGGCGATGCTTCCTTCCATAGCGCAGCAATAGAAAAAGCCCAGCTGCGCTGTGGAAGGAAGACATGGCACCATTATGTTCTCTTCCACATGGACCGAGTGGGTGCAGGACCTGGGACAGCAGCGAGACAACGCAGAAGAGCGTCCTTGTGTGGAAATGGCCACAGTTCCAACTCCTGGCTTAAAGGCTTTCTACAAACTAAGTTGCAAAATTTGGAGGAGATCTCAGTTGCATATTCTGTTTAGGAGAAGCCCTTAAACTATATTTTTGTGGCTTGAACATTATGGGGAAGAAGGGTATTCCTACCAACTTCAGACATATGGACAAAGCAAGGGGAGATCATGCGGGTACATATATCTTATTCCCAGTTTAATAAACCATGATTAATCACACTGGGTTTTTCCACATCTAAATGAAGCGTTGAGTCCTGATTATCTTGTCTTATCATACCAGCAGCTAAAAAAATGACTTGAGATTCAAGTTCCTACCTTCAAAATGTAATTCATTAACTATTTGCCCAACACAGAAGAAAATAATAAATGACCCTTCTAAAAAATTAACTACAAAGTAAGGATAAGACAACAAGACCTTAGAGTCCTACAATGGACAATACTCAAAACTCTGAAATAACTTTGAATGCTTTCACCTAACCAGTCACTCACCCATTAATGCCGTTGCCCTAAATCTCAGAACCTATCTAAATTTGATCCATTTCACAATGATCCCTAAGGCACTGCTAGCCATCTTTTGTCAGCTCCAAGCTACCATTGTGCCTTCTCTGACTGTCTGTACAATGTTATCTCACAAAGATTAAGATGGCCTGGCCACAGAGTACTCTTTTACAGGATGGACTCTGCCACAGTACTCTCACATCACATGAAATCCATTAAGAGGAGGGAAGATGAGATATGAAAAGCTTGTTAGATATTAACGGAAATTGTCACTTCAGAGAACTAATCTGGTTCTTCCAACAGCTGACCAAATATAAGAAGTATCTTAAGAAAGTGTTGGGGAACAAGTTACCCCCCCCCATATTCTCGACTCCCAGTTCCCATCATACCCAGCCACCCGGAGAGTGGTGAGGAACAAGGAGAGCAGTAGTTTCCCATCCCTGCTCTATGTAATAATGGCATTTCAGTCTTTAGTCTTTATTATGTTAACTCAATATAATTAAGTCTGCCAATTGAGATAATAACTCAGCTGACATCTTTTGGGTGTCTAGGGAAAAATCAGTTGAAAACACTATTTATATTTTACTAGCTCTATATCCAGGGATGAAATCTCCAAGTGGCTCTGCTGAAAGAACTACTCAGGACCTATACAACTTTTAAACTTACATTTAATATATACTACATACTGATAAACTGGCATGGAGAAGAAGAACTGTATTGCTTAGCTCAGAAAAGTACAACATTCAGTCCAAGTCAAATATTATGTCAGCTACCCAGGATAGATGACTTGATAGAATATTTGTCTTGGATTTTAATGGGTTGGTCAAAATTTATCAGATAATTTGATTTGCCTTGGCCAGCTTCAAGCCACGCAATTTCTTCCAGAGGAAACTGTTGCCTTAACTAAGTCAATAGAAAGGAGGAGGAGAAACCCAGACTCTCCTAACTGGAAGATATATAGCCTCTCAGCTTCAGGACTCAGATAGCATTATGAAGACAATGAGCTACTGTGGTATTTCTCCTATCAACATCTCTCGTATCTTCCTGGGAAGCCAGTGGTACTGAAAAGGGACAGGGAGCTGCAAAGACTCACAGTTAAATATGTTTGTATTTCTCAGACTGCACCACTAAACGTATTTATTTATAACAGGAAACCAATCACATCATTTCCCCTTCATTTACTAGCAATATAGTGACAGTTCACAGGAAAGCGCTGCTGTCAACAACACTTTCATTGTTAGCCAGATGTAACCTCTTAGCCTTAGAGTGTGAAACTCTTCATAAGCAGCTACAGATTATGACCCTGAAAACAGTAACATAGCCAATTTGTTACAACAGAAAATAGTCTCAGCTTCTAGCACTAGCTGAGATGGAAGGACTACAAATGACTACAGTTGCTAGTCTATTTTCAGGATGAATTCAATGTTTAAGTTGCTGGGACCACAATTTAAAGGACCCATTGATTTAATGGTTTCCTTCTTTATAACTGAATGCCTTAAAGCAGCAGGTCTTAAAATGTGGCCCTCTGGGGCTTCAGCTCTCAGAATCCCTGATCACTGATGAAGCAGGCTGGGGCTTCTTAAAGTCCAAAACACTGGAGGACCAACCATTGAGAACTATTGCCTTAAATGACTTCTGACAGGATCCTGCCCATCTACCCACACTAGAGTAGGGATGTACAAGCATTCTAATTTAGTCCACTTTTTCTAAGCAACTGGCAAAACATGGTGACTTCCATCATTATTAAGGATAGAAAGAACTTGAACATTTAAAACAACTACATATGGGAAAAACCTAAAGTGATGACTATGACTACTACTACTACTACTACTACTGTCTATCTAAGCCCAGACTATTAATCAATTAACTATTACCATTCTGAGTTTGAATCCTTGAATATTGAGCCATATTAATGCTAAATTCGACTCATATGAGGCCTGATCCAACAGCTCTGCTGGCTGCTAGTTGGTTTCCAGGCACAATTCAAGTGTTGGCGATGACCTATAAAGCCCTATATGGCTTGGATCCAGGCTACTTGGAGGACCATGTCTCCACTTATGAGCCTATTACAGCTCTAAGATCTTCTAAAGAGGTCCTTCTCTCCTTCCCACCATCTTCTCGGGCTCATCTGGTGGGAAGAAGGGAGAGGACCTTCTCAGTGGCTGCTCCCAGTCTTGGGAACTCCCTCCCTAGGAAGGTCAGGAGGGCTACCTCCTTGATCTCCTTCTATCAGCAACTGAAAACATTCTTGTGCCCCAAGGCTTTTAGAAACTGAATGGCATGGGCTTTCAATGCTGTGCTGAGCTGTTTTATAGTTCCTATTGTCCTTTAATTAGTTTGTCTTTTAATTAGTTTTAACTATTTAGTCTTTTAGTTGCTTTGTCTTTTCATTAATTTTAATCAGTTAATATTTTTAATGTTTAACATATTTTTATAAATTGTTTAATTGCTTTTTAAATAACTTTTATATTTATACTTTTATCAAATAAGTTGCTGCATAGTTTTTAATCTGTATTGTTTTTAAATATGTTGTTAGCCATCTTGAATCCTATTATCAAGAAAAAGGTGGGATATATAATAATAATAAATAATAATAATAATATAGTGATGACAACAACAATAATATTAGTGTTCTGTGCATTCAAGTAGCTTCCCACTCATATGACTCCAAAGCAACCATATCACAAGGTTTTCTTGGCAAGGTTTGACAAAAGTGTAACTGCACGAAGTCACTCAGTGAAATCCATGATCAAGTGAGAATCTGAACTCCGAGTTCCCCGAATCCTCTCCAAAACTCAAACTGTTACACCACAAATTACAGTTGCTACTTCTTTTCCCTCCGTCTTTAAAACTCCTATATCACAAGCACAATGTGGCCTTCTCCCTGTTAGGAACAGACATACACACACTTGATACAACAGAGGGAAATTTTATCTTTGCCTTCAAAGAATATATCAAAATTCAATAATATCACATCTGGGACCCTAAAAACTTGAGGTTTAAAAAGAAACTCAAACCTGATAAACCTCCCCATGCTCACTGGAACATATTTTTCTATATTCAGCACCCCAGGGCAGTCTCAGAGGGAAAGCATGAGAATCTTCTATGACTACAACATTCCAGGTGCTAAATTCCTGGCCAGAAAACACTTTTGTCCCTCTTTAATGGTATTCCAATGAAGCTGAAAACATTTGTATTCCAACAAGCTGTGGCCTGCCTACAGTTTTAAGTTATTGTGCTTGACTCTCATGTTATTGTGAATTAGTCACTGTGCTTTTGTCTGTGTTGTCTCAGTGCAAATGCCAAAAGGGCCAATTCTTGTGAGACCTGTATAGAGATATATTTGGAGGAGGTGGGTGGGAACCAAGTAGAAAGAGGAAGATTTTCAGCACAGGATATTGTTGTGTGTGTTTAAGAAGTGAGCTGATTTGGATTGCTGAAGACACAATCAGTCTCTTGTTTGTGGTATGACAAGTGGTATGACAAGTGTTTATGTATGCTTTGGTATTTCTCTGTTTAATATATTTATAACTCTACCTTTCTTTTCCAAATCAAAAGCAACCCACCTATTTATCCACTGAAAATAAGAACACAAATCATCATTCTAGCCTAAGCCCAACTTCTAGTCCCAGAATGAGAGATGATCTATTGAATCAATGGATTTTATGTTGAATCACCAAGGTCCCATTAATTCAATCAGCCCATTCCAGTGCTGGGGCTAGCAACTGGATCAAGGCATTTATTGGCAAAAGAAGCTCACAAGCAATGACACACAGGGAGCAACTCTTTGTTGTTTTTGTGCCTAGCTTCTAGGGTAGGAAGGACGGACATGCTCTGGAGACTCACCAGCTGATTTCTGGCTCCTCCAGAGTTCAGGAGGGCCACAGCTTCACTATCATGGCTTCTAATCTGATGCTCAAAAGTGATGTGAGTCACTCCCAGTAGGCTTTCCAATTATTGCTGCTGGAGAGGCTGAACTAGTGTAACTAATTTACACTTTCTCATTTACACTCTTTTAAAGTATTTTTTTCATCCAAAAGTAGGGGGTTTAAATGGTTGTCTAAGTTTTCAAGGGACAGTGCTTGGGGAGTCAGTGGGGACCCCAAGGGGCTGCCCCCTATGCCTTAAGATTTCCATTGTAATGATATGCTGGTGTGTGTGTGTGTGTGTGTGTGTGTGTGTGTGTGCAGTGTGTCTGTATACATACAGTGAACTCTTGGTATCCACTAGGGTTTGGTTCCAGGACTCTCATGGATATCAAAATTTGTGAATGTTCAAGTCCCATTATGTACAATGGTTTAGTAAAATGCCATTCCTTACGAAAACGGTAAAATCAAAATTTGAGTTTGAGGATGGGGGGGTGATATTTCAAGCCATGGTTGGTTGAATCTGTAGATAAAATCCACGGATATGGAGCACTGACTGCACCATTCAACACTTCCGGCAAATAGCCATTGACACACCTATTCTCTATAGAGCAGTGCTGCTGCCCTAAAGATGTGACTGGAATGTAAGTCCCATCATGCTTCACTATAGGCTATACTGGCTAGAGTAGATGGCAGCTGCAGTCCAACAACGGTAGAACTTAAGGTACTCTAGTGAACAAACATTGTAAGATTTATCCTGCACAAGGGAGAGTGATGGCTTTCTATTTGTTGTTGGACTATAAATCCATAATCTCTCATCATTGGCTATATTGGCTGGGTCTGATGAGATCTGCAGTCCAACAATGTTGGTAGGGTCACAAGTCCCCCTCCCCTCAACCATACTTCTACCAAGATAATGGATGGTTCTTGGAAGAGGAATATTTTTTAAAAAAAAATGATGTCAGCATGGATATCAATGCAGCTCTCTTTGTAATCCTAATCATATGTGCACTTACTAACACATTTTGAATGCTGATGCACTGTCAAGCTTAATGTAACTCTGACAGAACAGATTGTGTTTGACTGAGCATCAGAGTCATTTGCTACAAAGAGAAGTGCCAGCTCATTTCTGCTTCCAGGCTCTCTAAACAGACCGGGTGGAGTAGGCACATCCAGACGGCAAAGGGCAGAGGAAGAGGGAAATAAATTCCTGCTTGGACTTGAAAACCAGCTTTGGATCCAATTACATATATTTTGCAGTGTACAGAAATACAGAGGAAATTCCTGTTTCGCCAATGGATCTACCCAAACCTAACCTTTGTAATTAGTACCATAAAAACAGATTGGTTGAAGTTAAAAATGTTCTAAACTGAAGGACTTGTGAGTCCCTTAGAGATTAGTCAAGGTACATGTCTTTTAAAAATGTAAAAATTCAAACAAATTAGAAGCGTACAGAAAGAAAAATCCCCTACTAGCCACAGGCCAAAATAAAAGAAGCAGAATTTAAATTCTTTTAAGTTCCCCTATACAGTCACTATTAGCCTTGGAATCTCACATGCTAGCATACTGGATACACAACAAACTGATGTGCAGTCACCACACACAGAACAGGTGAAAGCCATTTAGAGAAGGCAAGACATGAAGAGCAACCTGTTAAATGAAAAACCAGAACATCAAACAAACAGCAAGTGCAGAGATCTTTAAAATCATTCTGCCACTTTATTGGAAATCAATTCATCTCCCCTAGGACAAGGATAGCGTAATGGAAAAAGCTTATATCCAGCAAAGGGGCCAGGTTGTTGAATGTGGTGCAAGAAGCAAACATTAAAAGGGCAGCTACTGGCAAATACATAAAATGAAAAGTGTGAAACAAAACCAAACCCTGGACATTTTACACTGAGTTTCTGAAATAAGCTTTGAAAAAACTTTGCAAAGGCACAAATCTTCAGCATAAAAAAAATATCAGGAACTTCTCAAGTGCTTGTTTTGTTCCAGCCAAAACTTTGGGCCCCCCTCAGGCATTCTGAGTTACATGGGATCTATAACTATGCGAACAACCTTTTGCACACAAGCATAAGCCAATGAAAGCTTATCCTAAATCAAGTCTTCCCTGTACTCAAAGAGATTTATTGCTCAAGAAATGTTTTTGATGTTGTAAATCATGATCATTCCAGTACCTGCACAAGTTGTTTAAAAACTATCATTACTCCAATTTAAGAGACAGAAAAAATAACCCCAAAACAAAACAGCAACCAACCCCAAAAGCAAAAAAAATAAAAATAAGGATTTTTCTAAAAGATACCATAAGCCACTATTCCTCCAGGAATCTCTCTACCAAAAACCAGTAAGAGAAAGAGAGGAGATTCAGGGTAGTATCCTCCTGTCTCGTAACTACTGAGGAGGCAAAAAAACTCTTTGGAGAGAACGGTTAAAGAACCAAGTAGGATTTCATTGATTCATTCTGTCCCAGAATTAATTGGAGAAAGCAAATCTCCAGTTGAATCAAGACAAATCTGTCACTCTTATTGTTTTGTTTGTTTGTTGCTAAGGGCACTATCTGTAGCAGGGGTAGGAAAGACATGTCCCTCAGATCTTACTGAATTACAATTGCTATCATCTTTTTCCGCTGGCCACAGTGACTGGAGCTGATGAGAACTGCAATCCAACAGTGGCTGGAAGGCCACACATTCCAGAACCCTAATGCAACCATATTTAAACAGGAAAAGGTTAGTTCTACGCTGAGCGTGCAGTACAATTAATGTTGCATGTGCATGTTACTACTGCCCAGGAAGGCCAGTTCAAATTGCTCTAAGTGCTGGCTACGAACACTTCTACAGATATCTGAAAAGAAAAAGAGTTGTGATGACATTTTTTTAAAAAATGCCTAGACTAAACTGTGGGGTGCTTTAAAGAAACTGCTCACCTTAGCACCGTGAACAATTTAAAAGAGACTCCACATAATGAGTGTATAATGCGTAAATCATGAGAAGACTGTGGATGAAATGCAAAGGAGGAAGAAAACATTCCCATGAGCTGTAACATCTAAAACCATTTTTAGGTAGTGCTGGCACCAAAGTGAAAGCTAAAACAGTGTAGGGAGACACCTCTTACGCTTTCAGGTGTATGAGCGCCTTGAAAAACCTTCTATTTGAATTCAGCGGAGTATAATCAGAAGTTTCTGCCCGACTGGGACCCTGCCTTTGCAGGGTCACCCAGAGGTTTCTAACTGTGTTCGACTGAACCAAGTAAATATTCTTTGGAAACCTTCCTGCCTGAAGCAGAAGAGCACTTTAGATGAACTCACACCACTGATCTGCATGTGTTGTTCTGCTTTTAATTAAAGCCTTTTCTGAGTCTATATTATACATTTTACGTTCCTACTGCAGATTTATGAAGGCCTGAAAAAAAAGCACGGGTGAAAAAATAGGGTGAATAATTAATACTCCTGCATTCATAGAAAACTACTGGTGAAGGAAGTTCTATACTATTACATAAAACTGATTGGCCAAATGTATTGCTTTTTTCTTTCTTTTTATCTTCAGAGACCCATTTCTAGAGAATGCATGGAAATGGATAAATTTTTTAAAAACTGGATATTTTTTTTCTTTTGCTTCTGCATAATAATATTGAGATCTATTCTAAAACCCAGAAAATTTCTTTGCTTCCTTCCTTTGCCTGCTACAATGTTGATGCAACTTTTTTTCAGTTGACAGGAACCAAAATATAGTTAAGTACCTTCCACCGCCAGCATATTACTGATTCTTCTTTAACACTGGATAGATCTGTAATGATTATTTTCAAAGAACTAAGGCATTTACACTTCTAAATTTCATAAATACAGCAAGGAATATCATTCTACTGTATACGTGAACTAAATAACACATAATGCATCCAACGTTCTTGAAAGTAAGTTTACATTGCATAAAGACTCTTGCATTTTATTTCATTATGGTGGTGGTGGGGAATCTGCATCTCTTGCAGAATAGTTGTAAGAATCACTAATGTAAAACCTTAATATTTGATACATAGCACATACATGACAAATTTTGTAATTACACAGGGGAAAAAAGTTTGACCTGTTTCTCTTATATTAATTATGATATTAATGCCTATTTACTGTCAGGAAAGTTTTACCCACCTCGCCCCCTTCAATCTGTCAGACTACAACTCTCACAGTGCTATAATCCCATGGTCAGCATGTGATATTATGGGTATTGTAGTCCAATGTGTCCCTAGGGCACCAGCCTGGTCCAAAGTCTACGTTAAATGATGGTGATTTCTCACTTCTATTTCCCTGCCTACTCAGGTGAAATACAAAAGCCAGTGACAGTCAGTGCAAGCCAAAAAGTGGCAGTTATTCTGAATTAGAGTGTATGGTCTCCCTCATGCAGCTTTCAAAATTATTCACAGCCAGGGAGGCTCTTGCTCCACAGGTTCAGTTCTCCTAAAAAGCGACAGATAGGATTTCAATTAAATGTTCCTGCTGGAATCCTTTTACTTAGCAGCACGTGCCCTCTTGGGCAGCAACGGACTCTCCGGATAGCGTTTCTATCTAATAATGGAAATTCCTCAGAGACACACTTGCAGAGAATGTGTGGAAGTGGATTAACAATTAAACACACACACGCACACAGACCACGTTAAAGTGATAGGATACTTTTCAGCAAATTTTTACCACTCTGAAGAGTTTGACTAGATTTCCTGTACAACAAGGCTGGTCATCTTTTAAGGCCCAGATTTTAAGCTGATGGAGAGTCTGCAAGCCCAAAGAAGAAGAAGACAGCCAGCTGTGTGGTAGTGCAAAGGAGCTCTGCCATCACATACACACAAAGAAGATATGGCCAAACAGTGGCCATTTGGAGTGACAGCCAGATCCGTACCATTTGTCAGCCTTAAATAGCCTGGCAAAAGTACTCTGCAAGGAGGTGCTGGATTTCTCTGCACAGAATGTCAGGAGGAAAATATTTAGGTTGGGAAAATACTTAGGCTGGCATAACTCCCAAATACAGTAACATAGAATCCTAAGAGTATTCCAGCCACAGTCTCCTCCTCTTCTCATCCACTGCCCTGTTTTGGTCAAGAGTCTAAGACAGATGGGTCCGAGGGTCTAAGCAGGGTCTATGCTCTAAGCTATTCGGATGCAACAGAGAGTAGTTAGCTCAGATGAGAACAATCTGCAGTTAGAGTCAAAAGCAATCCAGAGTCTGGCACGAAGCAAGGGTATAACAAAAGTTAGGTGTTCAAGGAAAGTGTCGGGGAGGACTAATGCTATCGGGGAGGGGCTAATGCCATTACGGGCTAATGCCATTAGATCCAGCATGATGTAGTGGTTTGCCCGTAGGACTACAACTCTGGAGACCAGTCTCTGAATCCCCACTCAGCCATGGAAACCCACTGGGAGACCCTGGGTAAGCAACACTCTATCTCAGAGGAACGCATTGGTAAACCCCCCCTGAACAAACCTTGCCAAGGAAACCCCATGTTTGCCTTAGGCAGGCATTTTCAGCAGTTCTCCTGGCCCAGAAATAAGGTTCACAAGTGTTGAACTCCTAAAGCTCCTCTAGCCCCAAATGCAGGCATTTAGGTAGAAGCGCTCTCATGAGTGAAAACCAATGTGGTATACTGGTTTAAGCATTGGACTATTACTCCAGAGACCAGGGTTTGATTCCCCACTCAGTCATGGAAACCCACTGGGTGACCTTGGGCGCGTCACACACTTTCAGCCACAGAAAATCCCATGATAGGCTTACCTTAGGTTCACTGTAAGTTGGAAATGACTTGAAGACACACAATAACAACAGCACCTTTCATGACCCTTGTTTTTCTGGGCAGGAGGGTGCCTTTTACCCACGGTCTCACAGTAGTCCATGTATCTGGAGTACTTTCCAGGAATAATCTCTAAATATTATTATATACTTCTTAAAACTATGACAGCCTCTAAAATTTCTTTTCCTACTTTTTTTATTTTGTTATTTTCTATTTAAAGTAACTGAATGTTTTAATTGAACATTTTCTACACTGTGTGCTTAATTTCTGAAGTGAAAAAAATGCAAGAATTCAAGCTTGCCTTTACGGATCTGATCCATGCATAATTCAAAATGCTGGTTATGACTTACAAAACCCTACAGGACTTGGGTCCAGCCTATGTGAAATACTGTATTCTCTCATAGAAAGCTGTCCAGGATTTCTGATCTGCGGCAGAGGTGCTCAGTGTCACATTTAGTAAGGATGAGAAAAAGGGCTTTTTTGGTGGCTGCTCCTAGTCTGTTGAACTCCTTTCCAGTGAAAGATAAATTCACTTTCTCCCTGTTGTCTGGTTGCTAAGGTTATGGTTTTAACAGACCAGAATTCCCTTTTTTCATTCTTCATTCTTAATTTTTTATTTCATATGCTGCTTAGACAGTCTTTTAAAAAAATAAATTGTGTTTAACTCTATAATATTTACAATTATGTCTTAATATTAGAACATTATGTTTTTATTTGTACTTGATTTTTAATTATGTCACAAGCCATCTTTGGACCCAATTTCTGGAGAAAAGTGGGATATAAATGAAATAAAATAAAAATGAAAATAAATTAAAAAATTATCTTCCTGTACTCTCGTATGTACTGGTGTCATTGCGCAGCAGTAGTAATGTTCCCAAGACCTGTATTTCCAGGCTCAGAAATATGTACGTCTTAGGGTCTTGTAAGTCTCCTCACATATGAAATAAATATTAGAACTCAATTTCTGGGTATGGTTGTGAAAGCTGAATGCTGAAGAAAGCTGACAAGAAGAAAACCAAAGAATTTGAAATGTACAGGAGGAGAGTGTAAAAGGTACTTGAGACTGCTAAAAGGACAAATGAATGGGTCCAAGAGCAAATACAATAGCAAATAGAAGACAAGATGACAAATGGGGTGCAACAGGGTTCTGTCCTGGGCCCAGTGCTATTCAACATCTTCATCAATGACTTGGATGAAGGAGTGGAGGGCATGCTGATCAAATTTGCAGATGACACCAAATTGGGAGAGGTTGCTAATACCCCAGAGGATAGGATCAAAATTCAAAATTGGGAGAGGTTGCTAATACCCCAGAGGATAGGATCAAAATTCAAAATGACCTGGACAGATTGGAGAGCTGGGCCAAAGCTAACAAAATGAACTTCAACAGAGAGAAATGTAAAGTCCTACACTTAGGCAGAAAAAATGGAATGCACAAATTTAGGATGGGGGACATGTGTCTGGATAGCAGTACGTGTGAAAGGGATCTAGGAGTCTTGGTAGATCACAAGCTGAACATGAGTCAGCAGTGTGATGTGGCAGCCAAGAAACCCAAGGCAATTCTTGGTTGCATCAATAGGAGTATGGTGTCTAGATAGAGGGAGGTAATGGTACCGCTCTATTCTGCATTGGTTAGGCCTCATTTGGAATACTGTGTCCAGTTCTGGGCACCGCAATTCAGGAAGAATATTGACAAGCTAGAACATGTCCAGAGGAGGGTGACCAAAATGGTGAAGGGTCTGGAAGGTATGAAGCCCTATGAGGAACGGCTTAGGGAGCTGGGTATGTTTAGTCTGCAGAAGAGAAGGTTAAGAGGGCACATGATAGCCATGTTTAAATATTTGAAGGGATGTCATGTCGAGGAGGGAACAGGCTTGTTTTCCGCTACTCCAGAGACTAAGACAAGGAGCAATGGATTCAAGCTGCAGGAAAGGAGATTCCACTTGAACCTCAGGAAGAACTTCCTGACGGTCAGAGCTGTCTGGCAGTGGACTATGCTGTTTCGGAGTGTGGTAGAGTCTCCTTCTTTGGAGGTTTTTAAGCAGAGGCTGGATGGCCATTTGTTGGGAATGCTCTGATGGGTGTTCCTGCATAGCAGGGAGTTGGACTCGATGGCCGCTGCGGTCTCTTCCAACTCTATGATGCTATGATTCTATTAAACTGAGACTATCATACTTTCGTCATATCATGAGATCAGATGGCTCATTAGAAAAGTTGAGAATGCCTGGTAAAGTGGGAAGCAGTAGGAAAAGAGGAAGATCTCATTACAAAAATGTATAGAGTCAACTAAGGCCATTTCCATACGTCATAGCAGCGTTGAATCCTTACCCTCCTATCTGCACTTTAAACCATTTTAGTGTCATAGTTTTCCCCGTGGTTCTGCACATTTTCAGCTCTTAGCACGGTTAACTTCGTCGAGAAACTGCTGCATCTGAAAACTGGAAAAACTTGGATGTAAATCTCCCAAGCCGGTTCTGCTTCGTTTTTTGCCTACACGCAGAAGCGTAGCATCGGTTCACAGCACAGAAGTGGCTGACTAGGGGCGTTCCCAGGCTGTCCCTTCCGTCATTTCCGTCCCTATCTCTCTCCGCCCATCAAAGAACAGGCTGCCGTCATTACTGTCTTCATGCGTTAAACAGACAGTGGGAAGAGAGTGGATCTGGGAATGGACTGTTAAGACATGTTTTTTTCCACATATCAATGAACATAATGCCTACGCACAAACATAGCAATGCAGAAACGAGTTTAAAATGTCCGGGGGGGGGGGGTAAACAGACGAATCAGTGATGACAGGGAGGGCTGAAGGACAGGAATGGGAGTGACCAGGGACTTGCTGTTGTGAATGCAACAACAACAAGTTAGAAATTCTAGATTCTTTTTCATCTCAGGTTTCTGAGCTGCAGAAGGACATTCTTCATCCTCTCTGTTCTCCTTAGTACTCTTCTCCCACTCCATTCCTCCAACACCCCAGCCTGCTTATCTCTCTCTGTCTTTACACCTGGTTTTTTAATAGCAATGGCAAGTCATAGCAAGAAGGAAATAAAAATTGGGGAAACATTGGCTTGTTCTGAACATGTTGTTATGGAACACCATGTTTTTAGCTAAAACACACACACACACTCACACATTTTTTTCCAGAAACACACATGGTTCCTTTGTGCAAAATTGCTGGAAGTTTTTTCAAAAAACACATAAATTTTGAGCAAAAAAGTATTTTTCTGGAAAAATTTTCTTTTTGGGGGTGGCACAAAATGTGGCTATTGCACAAGAATCCCACAACTTATATGCAATCTCTCTCCTCCCCTCAGTAGTTCTGCACAAAATATTTTTTGGAATATTTCAATGTGTGTGAAAACTAGGCAAAAACTGGGCAATATTCTTGCCTCTATGTTATTGTTCCAGACCTGGTTTTCTAAAAATAATGAAATCCATTTTTCAGCTGAAAAATGAATAGGGTTAGTATTCTTTCCCTCCCTAATATGAATAGTTCTTAAGAAAATTCTCCTCATGGAGTATGCTCCTTAACAATTTTTTTTTTAATTTGCAGAGTATAGCGTTTTGTTTTGTTTGTTTTTGGGATCAGTAACTATGGTACCCCAGAATTTGCAATGCAATTCATAACAGTCCTGGACAGCACAATCAACAGTGAAAGGTACTGGGAGTAGCAATCCAACAATATCTGGAGAGCCACACTGCCCATCCAGATAAAGTGCCTGCTCAAATAATGCCCCAGCATATCAACTGTACAAGGAATGAACAAAACACTAAATCTCAAACAGGTTACATATATATTTTCCAAAAGCGAGCCCTCACGAAAATAAAACAAACAAAAACAACAACAAACTAAAAGAAAGAAAAAAACAAAATTAGAAGACCCTCAGTTTTAAGAGCATACTCTCAAATGTTCCAAGTACACACTACCAACTCAATTTTATGAGCACACTGCCATTGCTCTAGAAATAACTACTTGGTCTCATAGCCTTTCACTCCAACTGTTCTATAATTTCAATATTGTTGTCTCTGGCCCTTCTCTAAAATGCTAGCATTATCTTTCCTGTACTGTACCAGCACCCATACAATCAGAAAAGACACTGCAGCCGATCAACTCCACCATCTCAGGAGAACTGAGAAACTAACTTGAAGCTCTAGTTCTAAGCAACTCACCAAACTAAGTAATAACACAGAATCTCCTGCTGCTGTGCCTTCCCTTGCTCCATTTTGTCTGAATGATCTGGTACTTGATCAATAAATCCATCTCTGGCCAATCTGGAACTGGACCCTAATATTTAGTCACATTGTTGTCCCCCTCCCATTGGATTTCAGCATTAAAAAAAAAACCTCATCAGCACTGAAGATATATCACAAAAAGGTTCACTGAATCTTCATAATATGGGTCATCCTTCAGGAGTCAGCACAAAGTATTTACTGGGGCAGAAAAGGAGTCTGGAAAGATTGGGAAATGGTTGGCAAAGTTAAGATAGAGAAAAGTCAGAGAATATACATAGTAATACATACATATTCAAAGACCAAAGGAACAGAAAGGCAGAAAAGCTTAGGAGCCCAATACAGCAGATGAAGAGCAAGTCTAAAAATGAGATTTTGTAACTTGAAATCCCATGCCAGTCTGCATTTAAAAACAGAACAAGAACATTACAGAAACACAGGGCATTATGAAGGAAGAAGTAATCCAGGTAAGAGTGCTTTCTTCAATCATAAAACCCAGCAGTAAGATCTTTTTCCAAATCATATGAAACTAGTCTTCTTGTACTCGAAGAAGTTTGTCCCAGGAAAAGATAATTTAGCTAAAAGCAGCCAAAAATAGAGGTCTTGGAAGGAAGACTCATTTCAGTTCTCATTACAGTCTTGCTACTGCTACATGATAGCAATTACAGATAAGATTAAAGAAAAGCAGTTATATGAAGGTGTAATGAGCCCCATCAATTACTTGAGACCTGGGGAAAAACAGCCTACCCTTTATTAATATTTTAAGAGGGTTGAGTGATTCAGGAGATTTCCAGAGTTCTTCTAGGTCATTTGTCCAAATTACTGCACAAAGCCACTTCCATCAAGATATAGTTTCTGCAGTATGATTCAAAATACTGAAGTGATGAAAGGATGAACTCCAAACTCCAGTAGCTAGGACTGGACACCACAGTACTCACAAGTAGTATACTTCCTGAGAGAGGGGAAAAAGCAAAGAGCAGTGATTGCTCAGAAGACTGCAGAATGTGGTACAGAACAAAAAGACAGAAGTACAGCAAGATCATGCTCTCCATTTCTTGCTCTGTGGCACAATAATGCAAGCAGGTTTCCACTTTCAGACCTAAAAGTGGGGAATACAGGTTATCTATTGTACCTTTTTGGTATCTCTGTACTAATTTCACATAAAGAAGGTACAATGAATTGCCTGCACCCCAACGTTTTAAAGGTATCTTCTATTTGAAGCTATTTCTCTTTCCTAAATACAAAACTACAACTGGGAACTCAAAAGTCAGTTCTGCAGAAAATGTTTATAGAATCTATGAACAAAAGAGAACATCCTGACTGGCTTGGGAGATGAAATCCTGGCAGAGATCGTTTGCTGCATATGACTGACAACTTCACCATTATTCTTGCCTAAAATCCAAATGTTTTTAAACAGGTCTAAAGGTTGAATTCCTCAGCCATTGCTAATCAATATCAGCATTCAGAATATATAGGAAATCATATGAAGTTATTATATGAACATTGGACACTAGAATCTGCTGGAATGGATTCTAATAACTGATGCCGAAAGCTGAAATCAGTTCCAGATTGCTGTATCTGTGGATTCTGTGAACACATAACTCAGGAGCTCTCTTTAACATCTGGCTGAGTAAATCTCCAAAGAAAAAGCCCACAGTGCCAATAAGTCAGAGAAATGGGGGTAGGGCTAGCATGTTCGTTGAAGGACTGTGCCGCACATACATAAAATGGTGAAGTGCATTATAGCTTCCTCAGTCCATTCTCTAACAAGTGCCCACAGTCATCAATCAGGTATAATAAAGAGCAGCAGAATAAATTACTTTGCCATGTCTATATTTTAAATCAGACAGATAGCAGGCCAATTGCCTCGCCCACTAGGTATACACTTTTTTTCTCTCTGGTGTCTTCAAGCACTGTGCTGTCCCAGTAGGGATAGTCTTGCTGCCAAACAAAACAAAACAAAACTGCAATCAGTGTCCCTCAATAAAAAGGTCTATCCAGCCACCACTCCTTTCTCCAGATCAGCAAGACTAGCAGGCAATTACTAGCACAACAAGTGAATTGAAATTCAGACTTGTGCTTTGTATTCCTAGATTTGAAATGGTTCTTCCCCTACAGGAATAACATATGATTAAATGCAAAGATGTTGTTGAGGTAAGCAGTATTAATTAGCTGGACTGTGGTTTCTCACCACTATCCTTGGGACCTTCTGGCTCTCTCATTCATTCTTATCCAACTTACCTCCTTATAGCTCTAGAAGTGCCTTGGCTGGTTCAAAGGAGCTCCAGATACTGAACTTCTTTGCATATACAGTCATCCCTTCCCATTTGCTAGGGTTAGGGGTACAGGACCCCTATGAAAGTGCAAAAAACATGAATAACTCTAGGCCCTCCCAAACCGTATCTTAACACATAAAAAAGGATGATCACCATATTCAACCCATCATGGATTTCTTTGAGACTTCACAAGGCAGAAATGGGCGGCTGGTGGGGCTTACTGCCATCTCCAGTGCTGCCCCACACAATTTTTAATAAGGACTTGCAAGCCTCGTTCGCAGTTTCTCAGTCTCACAAGGCTTGCAGCCCCTATTAAAAATGGCACAGAAAGGCAGCAGAAGTAACAGTAAATAATCCGTGAATAAGCATATCCACAAAAGTGAAACCCGCAAACGCGGAGGGCTGACTGTACTATGCAAAGACTGTTCTTAATTTGGGAATATATAATGAGGGCTTTACCCATGGATGGATCACTTATCTCAAGAGAGATACAAGGATGGAATTATCAAACCACTGTTGCCTGTTCACTCAGCCCTCCGTATCTACCGGTTCTCCATCCATAAATACACTAATCACCACTCGAAAATATTTGGAAAAGAATCCAAAAAGCAAACCTTGATTTTGATGTGCACCAAGCACTATGCTGTGTTGGCATGCCTTGCTGTAGCCTCCCACCATTTCACTGATCCTCTGGCTCTCTCTGGCACTCATTTGAGTTGCTCCCTATTTTATATAAGGGCTGCCATTTTATGATACCATTGTATATAATGGAACTTGAGTATCCATGGATTTTGGTGTTGGAGGAGGGGGTCCTGGAACCAAATCCCAGCAGATAATGAGGGCCCACTGTACTTCTAAGTATAATGCAGTCATTTTCTTAAAACATAAGTTGATCTAAAACAAGGAAAGGACATGATCACACACACAAGAGCTGCCTACAATATTCCTCTGCACTAGGCTGTCTTAGAGATCTTCCTGTATTTAACAAAAAAGTCAGAAAAGGAGAGATGTACCTGTCTTTGACTCACTGTACTTACAACACAAGTTGTGCAGTGATACATTTTGAAGTGTGGGCACAGTCCTTGTTCATCAAAAAGCATGAGAACCCTGGTACCATTACTCCACTGTACAAGACTACCTGTGTTCAACAAACCTGTCTCATCAGGATTTCCATTCACCAGCAGTGCTCTAAGCATGCTCAGTTGAACATGCAAAGAGCCCTCTCTCAGATCTTTGCACTAACAACGCAAAAAATCTCTTAAGGTTTTCACATGCACAAGGGTTTTGGGAGCAGACATTGCCTGTGTACCTAGGTCACTTCCCCAATTTGACTCTAGTCATTAATTAGGCCAACACTTGTACAGAAGTAAATTCATGTTGGCTTTTTCAGTACCAGTAGCAGAATAGTCTATAAGGCAGCACATCATGTAGGCTTTAAAGCATTACAAAAAAACAAGAAAACTTCTTTGATCAGCTGTAAGCTTCGAAGTATAAAAAATTAACATCTACTATCCTTGTTTGTCTCTTGCTTCAGAATCCTCAATCACCATGCTGTCTATGGCAAACTTAACTTTAAGCCTCTTGGAGGAGGTACCTGTACTTTTTGCGGGTGGTGGCTGTTGCTGTTTTTGTTGTTGTTATGTATGTTCAAGTTCTTTCTGACTTATGGTGATCCTAAGGAGAACCTATCACAGGGTTTTCTGGGGCTGAGAGTATATAACGTGCCTAAGGTCACCCAATGGGTTTCAATTGCTGAGCAGAAATCAAACCCTGATCTCTAGGGTCATAGTCCAACACTCAAACCACCAGACTGCAAAGCTCTACATCCAACCTAATTGCTTAACCGTTCAATGAAACAGTACTTCCCAAACTTTTTTCACTTAGGTACCTCCTGGCACCCTATTTCTATAAACTATACCTCCCCTCCACTACTACGTCCTTTCTCTGAGGAGAAAAAAGCCCCATTAGAAAGTTTCTGTGTGCTCTGGGGAGACATTCCCCACACCCATGGAAGGAAAGGCAGGGTGTCAGGCCAGCCATCCTGCCTTGGCCTCTCCAACCCATCATGCCCCATTGCCCATCTAGACACTTTCTGCAGTCTCAAGATCTGGTTTGCTCCTGGCTGCAGGTACAGGGAAGAGCAACTGGTGCTGTACGCCCCTCTCTCAGATGGATTCAGGGAAGAACTGGACACCTCCACCAGGCATGCGCTCTCCTTCTGAAGAGAGATATGAGGAAGAAGGAGAGAAGAGCACATATGTGCAAGGCTTGAGAAGCCTTGGGCCAGGCTTGAGTCCTAGTAGCTTGAATAGAAAACTGTATGTGCATATACATGTGAGAAAGACTCTTTTCTTTATCTCAAGGTTCCACCCCCCGTCCCTTAAGGGTCTAAGACAGAACACTAATGGTGCAGGCAATCAAGAACCACATTGAGTTGTGATGTCCTCCAAGAGCAGCTTACACTTTATACTTTCCCCATCATTATTAAATTTTTTTTCACGTACCCACTAAATGTCTTTGTTCATATCCCTGGAGGTACACATATCCCAGGTTGCAATTACTGAAATAAAAGAATACTGTGGTTAATGGTGATCTAGTTATACGCTCCCAAAGTACACTTGTGTATGGGGAGTGGGGGGCGGTCCGTGCTACACTCACAAAAACTTCACAGGCAGATAATTTAAGTTTGGGATTGGTTTGGAGCACAGCTTGTAATCTAATCAATATCAGCCACTGATGTAATTTCCCTCCGACAGCATGACTACATCATTCTTAAGACAAGGTCACTTCACTTGTGAGAGCCAGCATAGTATAGCGGTTTGACCACTGGACTAAGACCCTAGAAACCAGGGTTCTCACTGGGTGACCTTGGGCATGTCATATACACTCAGCCCCAGAAAACCCAGAAAACAGATAGGTTCACCTCAAGGTCACTGTAGCTCAGAAACAACTTGAAGGGATGCTACCACCATCCCAACAACAACCACCTTCATTCATGCTGGTGAGGAGCTATGCCACCAGCATATTTTCTTGCTATCAGCCCCCATTCCAGCTGCTAAAGAAACAAAAAGTTGTTCAGGGTTTGAAGACGATGCTGACTGTGTCAAATTTAATAAAGATTCTCTCTATTTTTTCCATCATATTTTAATCTACATTCATCATTTATTAAAAACCTCTCATTTATTAACAGCCTCTAAAGCCTAGTTTAATAACCTGAAATCTTCATTTGAATCACAAATTCTTCTTTTATTACTGTACTTTCTTCTCTTTTTTAAGTGAAACATCACAGGGCTTTAAATTATAATTTCAATTCTCTACCTTCTATATGCTAAGTTCTGAAGGTGGCATGATCAAGGACCATCTCCAGCCCGGCCCACAGCACAGGGCATAACGGCTGTTGGAAGCTTACTGTCTGCAATGAAGCAAGCACATTCCCCAAATAAATGGCTAACAATGAAATACAGATAAAACAAGTTTTATCTGCATTTCAAGATGATTATAGGTAAAATAGAGTTGAACCAATTGCAAAAGTTGATCTTAAAACAGTACAACTCATCTATTAAAATATAAAAAGCAAACAAATGGAAGAACAAAGACATGGAGCAAGGAATAACAGAGGTGAATATAAATAAAATAAAATAGAATAGAATAAAATTAGTGCTCATCAACTGTGCCTCTAACCACAGTAGGGACACAAAAAGAGCATCTCCCATCACATCCCAGAGTGCAGTTGTTATAGAAGGAGGAAGCCTCTAAGGGATGCTGACCATTACAGGGTTGAAAAATCATTTAACAAACCTTTGAATTTTCCAGCCCAGAAATAAGATGGATTGGGATGAATGACCCTAAGCAAGCTTCTGTCAGGAATACTACTGCTGCATTTTGGTCCACCTGCTATTTCTGAAGATCCTTCTTTCAAAGTCACTCCATGTAGAAGGCATTACAACAAGTCAGTCTAGATGTTAATTAAGTCATGCATCTAACTCCATCAGGACTGAATATGGTGCACCAGAACTAACCTAGACAAAGGCACTTCTGGCTACAGTTGAGTATTCAGATGCAAAGCCTGGCTGCTTAGTTAGGGCAACTACAACTACCATTTGTTGTTCCTGTTGTGTGCCTTCAAGTTGTTTCTGACTTATGGTGACCCTAAGGTGAACCTATCATGGTGTTTTCTGGGGCTAAGTGTGTGTGATACACCCCAAGGTCACCCAGTGGGTTTCCAAGGCCAAGTGGAGAAATGAACCCTGGTCTCCGGGGTCACAGTCCAATGCTCAAACCACTATACCATGCTGCCATTGCAAGCACAGAAAGTATAAATGAAGTCATAACCAATCTTTGTTTGAATTGCAACAATATTATATTTTAGTGGATTTAAGACAGACCTAGTTTTACTTTTGAGAACTGTTAAAACACTAACTTAATTTCAAAAACTGCCAATTTCTGAATTTCAGAAACATTCCTGATAAAAATAGAAATCTTCCCCACAGGTTGAGTCAGGCTTTCCTCCTCCTTCACGCACAAAATGACACACACAACTATCTCTTGCTGCGAACGCACCTCATAATTCTGACAGACTGCTCTCCGCTTTGGCAGCGGGGAGGAGGGGGCAAAGTTGCTATTTGTTTGTATGATTGATTATACATGCACCTTTGTGTAAACAACCATATGGCACCTGATATTTTTTTTAAAGTTTATTTTTAAGCTGAAATAGCTTGAGGGAGTTAGAGTTTCATAATGTCACTGGAACCTCGCCAGTCACTGCTGCTTCAGACTGACAGACCTTGGACCCTCAAGAGAAGACTCTGCGTAAAACACCAACACTTTGAGTGTGTTTGCAAAGCAGAGAATCTCTCATTCTTGTGTACTCTTCCTAAAGTGAAAGAGAAAGGAACAACGGCGATAAAAGAGCATCAACAATCAAAACTGACAGCTAGGACAGTTCTTCTTGGAAAATCTATCAGTTTTTCACCCCCCTTCCCACACTTCTTGTCAGGGCGGAAGGTCTTACCTAAGCAGAAAGAAAACCAAAGTTTGCCTATCCACCACTCACCTCACCAGCTTCTTTGTGCATTTTTCCTAAAAGATAGTAAAAGTGTCTTTTTTTTGCTTTCCAATGATCGTGATCTGGTAGAAAAGGGGGTGAACTCTGTGCTCCCTAAAAGCTAACCCTTTCAATTTCAGAATAACATTAAAAAGCGGAGGCGGGGGTGATGGCACAGCTAAACCAAAGGATACATTCATATCTGAAGCTGAGAACTGTTTACATCCAGGAATACCGGGTTGGAATCCCCTACAAAATAAAACTATACACAGTCTGTGGTCAACAAAGCTGAACTGCTTCTCAGAAATTTCATGGACATTTGTTAATATTTGTTAATATTTCATTACAAAATGAAGTACCTCAAAGCGGAGGTAGTTGTGTTGGTTGTTGTTTTTTTTAAGTATCTCCTCACAAAAGGGGTTGGATCTGATAAGAATCACAGCATCCAAATAATCTCAGTACTGAACTGAAATGCAGAAGGGCAGGCATTCAAATGAAGCCCTGTGATGGCTTCAGGTTTTGTCTGGCATAACGTCTACGACTGCCGAAAGGTAGAGAAGTTTAATTCTCAGGTTTTTGAAAATATAGTTGACTGACAAAATATGAAATACATTAAGATCCCTTTCCCCACTCTAAAGAGTTAAAAAAAGAAAAAGCAACAGAGGAACAGATGCTTGTGAAGAGCCAATCTCTCTACACCTGACAACCACAGAGAGGGAAAAGAACAGAATGAAATAACATGCTCAATTAATACCTAAAGCTGTTTCTAAGAAATGTACCAAGCCTTAATTTTATTATTTATCAGGTGAAAAATTCGGAGTTATGTATAATTTCTGGTTCCACGGCTAAGTTCAGAGGCATACATAGATCAAGATTATTTTCAGCAATTTCCAATTACAGCAGGGTTTCTAAATTACCTATGATTCTGAGATAGAGGTTGGTTGTTAACACCAAAGTGCTGAGAGACTTTGAACAATCTATCCCCATCTAAGCTACAGCCTTCCATTCATAGTTCCCTTTCACAGTCATTTCTAGACAGTTTCTCGTCCCCCACATTAACAGCTGCCTCTTGGGCCTATTACTTGCACAATTTTTCCTTAAAAGATGAAGCTAACATGATAGATTTCTCTCAATGCAAGGTGGGCTGTGTGAATTTAAGATAAACACACATATATTTGATACCTGACTGATGCTACTGTGATTTCCATACAATTTTTATTTTATTTTCTTTATATCTCACCTTTCTCCCAGAATGGGACCCAATGCAGACACAATTCAGGTGAATCTTCATATCCGAGAACATATGTAGGCTAAGAGAAGCAGGCAAGGCTGAAGCAGACAGCAAGTATCTAGGAAAACGTCAAACTGCGATCTCAGTTTGATCCTACACTAACTCCTTGCTCTGCCTCAAGAACTCAGAATTTCACCTATCTACTCACCTTCCCCTTTACCAACTATGTATCTAAGACAGAAGTAGGAATTGTGTGGCCCGCCAGATGTTCTTGAGCCACAATTCCCAACAGCCCTTCCTAGCATAGCCAATACTAAGAAATACCAGAAACTGCAGTGCAGTAACATCTGGAGGGCATATGATCCCCACACCGATCTAAGCCATTCTCTTCTAGAGGAAGTTCAAACACAGCCTGGACCTATCCAGTATTAATGCCATGGGGCTGACATTGGAATCAACACTCTGTGTTGTGTTCTTGATGTGTTATGTGTTATCCAGCGCTGAAAGCCAAAAATGTGAAAGGACAAGAAAATATATACAACAGGATGATGTTGTGTCATGGATTGAATGATCCTACATGTTATGGAAAATTTGATATGGTGCTGTTATTTTCAAGATCAATCTCACACTGGACAATGTGTGCAGTACCCAAAGGAATCCACATGTACCTCAAACGTCAACAGCAACAGATATTTCCCCACAACCATTTACATATGTCTGTTTCTCTCTCAGAACCAGCACGGTGTAGTGGTCTGAGTGTTGGACTATGACTCTGGAGATAAAGGTTCGATTCCCTGCTCAGACACTGAAACTCACTGAGTGACCTTGGGTGCGTCACACACTCTCAGCCCCAAAATACCCCATGACAGGTTTGCCTTAGGGTCGCCATAAGTCAGAAATGACTTGAAGGCACACAACAACAACATATTTCTCCCTCACAGAAACAAGCTAATATCTCAGCACCTTAGATCTGATCTATCCCAACAGGTGCAAAAGACATGCCTGTACTCACTCTCTCGCCCAACAAATCTACATTTCAATTACATCATATTTCCTCAATATCTTCAGCGATTTAACCATGGAACTGAGCTCTACATAGGGAGGAGCAAATATGACCTCTGCATTTGGAAGGAGGAAGGCAGAAAATCTTGCCCAAAGGCTTCATATCAAGGGCTGGATCAGCCAGAAGATGCCAAACAGACATTAGTGAATCAAACAGCTGAAAGGCTCAGAGAGAAAACTCTGGCAGAATATGTGGCTTTTCATTCTGAAAGCTAAAAACAGGCGTTACTTTTAAAATGCAGGTAGCAGCTATGTCTTTTTCCTGATTTACTCCAGAGTAAGTGCAAGGTTGCCAACCTGCACGGGGATCCTAGCCTAAGGGTTAGGGAGTTTTAAGCCCCTTCTCTCTCAGACAGGACTCACTAGACCTGCAGTTTATATGACAAACTAGGTAATCTTCCAAAGCGAAGGAGAAAGGATGCAAGCCCTTTTACCTTAAAGGAGGATTCAGAAAGTGTCTAGAATGAATGTTACTAATTCTTCAAGCTTTGCTCAATTAAAAATTACAGCCAACCAGTGATACAAGCTGAAACAATGAAGAACACCCTACCTTAAAAAGTCAGTCACTCAGAAGTTCATCTGTCAGCAGGAACCCTCATTTTGTGAGCCAGGCAGTGAGGAAAATGTTCAGCTGACTGGTCAGTTTGTATGTCTCAAGCTAAAGAGGTATCTTTCCATTGAAACTGTGAGCTTGAATTCTGTCACCTTCAGAGCAATGGCTAATGATTATTGTATCTTCCATACCAAAAGTACCAATGGGCACAGCTGTAATATTTATAGGGTTGTTTCCCACTGCGACTGCAGGATATCTTATGGTCTCTTGGGCCCAGCAGTAACAATAAAGGGTGAAAATTAATGTTTGCTTTTTTATGAAGTTAATTTAGCATTTATATTTAGTGGGCCTGCCGCGAAAGCCCCATGTCCTCTACCTTTTAACAAAGGCCATATGGTCTTTCCACTTTGGAGGCAGGAAAAGAACCATTTCACCAGCCATCTGGTGAACTTGCCTCACACTTCAGGTGGGCCTAAGCTTCAGTCAGAAGAAGATCACTTTCTGATTCCTAGGTAGCTCAACCAGATGGTTTCTCAGCACTGAAGCAGAAGTCTTCCAACCAATCCATTCCTAAGGATTGTTACAGATATTAAATACAAAAATATGGAACAATAAAAGCTGCTGTACCACCACCAAATACAGTAACAAGCTATAACATTCTGCCAGGATAATAGAGACCTTGCTCTGTTACCTCCAGTTTTTCAAAACAAGACCAGAACCGGGAGGAATCTAGCCTTAAGAAACCATCATAACCAAAGCTCAGGTATGAGAACTGATTATATATTTTTTTAAAAAATAGTATATAAATGTGTGCCATTTTCTTCTATATTATCTAGCTGAGCTGGAATTTTACGCTCAGATAGTGACATTTAATGGCTGAAGATTTGCAAAGGTTAAGACAGAAATGACAGGTTGCACTAGAATGCCAGGGTCTGATACACAACTTTTCTCTGCAGCTCTTCAGGAAGTTTTGCAGCTCCTCCCAGCTCCAGCAAATCCCAGCTGTGCTTAACATCCCAAGGCATCCCTTCCCACTTACAGCAAGGTGCTTCTGGCATCATAACTAGACAAAGCCCCTGGCTGTAAACTACAATCCATCATCATGGTTGGATGGCCATCTGTTGGGAATGCTTTGATGGGTGTTCCTGCATGGCAGGGGGTTGGACTCGATGGCCCCTGGGGTTTCTTCCAACTCTATGATTCTATGGCTCTATCACTGACTCAGAGATTTAGCACCTATTAACTTTCTTCTTCAAACCTGCAAGAAAACTTACAGTCTGGGACTACTTCATGTAATTATATGAAGAATTCTACTATTTGCTATTTGGTCTTCATAAAAATGTATGGATCATAAATGTGATTTGTAGCATGGGAGGTGTGGGGAACATCTAGCATCTGGATCAAATCTGTCCTACAAACTGGGTAGAAGATCCTGCTGGGCTACCCTGCCCTTCCCTCTGCTAAGGCCAGTGCTCTGCTAATTTCCCCAATCTTTGTATTTTTGGAGAGAATCATGGTGTCCCCCAGGGGACCCCAGAAGTCAGGGTAACAAAAGAGGAGGCGAGGCCTGGGAAGCAAGATACTGCATGACTCAGTTTTACTTATTTCTGAGTACACAGTTTCTGCATGCTTACTTATAAGTGGATATACAGATGGTTTGGCATTAGGATTGCTGTTTTAAAGTACTGCTGAATGATTCAGTCTTCAGTAGATGCGGAAAAGCTTCTCCTGATTCTTTGAACACAAATGCTGCTCAGGCTTACCTGTAAGCAGGCATGCACCAGAGGTTTGATATTTGGGATGCAGCTTGAAAACTGCTGAGCAATTCAACCCTCCTTATTTCTAAGTAGAAAGGTTTTTCCTGCTTATTCTTCAATGGACTTTAAATCAGTAAGAATCACATTTCGGAAACACCAACTCTGCCTTTCACCAGGTACACAGTTGGAATTTGGCCCTCGTGACCTCTGCCAGACTGAAATTCAGTCCTAGGTCTGAGAAGTTTCTCTACCTCTGTTCTGTGGTATGTTTAATGCCCAAATATAGGCTAAAACTCAATTACTGCAGTCACGGGTAAGTTTCATTTAAAAAGAAAAAAAATATCCAAAGAGCTGCTAGAGGCTGTAAATTTACATGAGGAATCAGCACAGGAGTACTGCTTTACACTTTTCCCTGTGGCATTTTGTGCATGTGAGGGGCCAATGTTCCAGCACCTTTTTTCCTGTGATAGAAAAAAGGATAATACTATTTGTACCTTATCCCCTAAAGAAGGAAAACCAGCTGGGCAGGGGGTGGTGCAGAAGCTTCCGAGCTGAAAAATCTGCCAGAGAGAAAAAAAATTCAGTAGTTCTACAGCTATCAATTCCCCTGCTTAATCTCACAATCTCCACGCATGCTATGAAAGCTGCACGTGCCTGTGTACAACTTCTAATTTCAGTCAACCCATGTTTAGAGCTAAGCAGCCTTTTTGTTTCCTCTTCTTCCTCTGCTTATTATTATTTATTTGTATAGCACTATCAATGTATAAAGCATTTTACAGAACAAAACAACCAAATAGATGGCTATTGTGGGTTTTCTGGGCTTTGAGGCCATGTTCTATTAGTATTTTCTCCTGACGTTCACCTGCATCTGTGGCTGGCATCTTCAGAGGATCTGGTGGCATGGAAGTGAAACAGAGTATATATACTTGTGTAGTCCCTGGGTGTGAAGAAGCAATTTGCATACGTTAAATTGGCCTGTGTGATGGCCTATTGTTAAATGGAATATGCCCCAGGGTTGAGTTATTAGTCAGAGGATATGCATAACAGTGCATTAAGTACATTAGCCATCAGAAACAATATAATAGATAGCTAATGTACTTAACGCACTGTTATACATATCCCCTGACTAACAACTCAATCCTGGGGCATATTCCATTTAACAATAGGCCATCACATCACCTCCAACAGGATGCATGCAAGGATAAGAGTAAAGAGAAACAGAACAACTCATTGTCCCTCTGGGAAGCTACTGAATATTTTAAAGCTGAAGGGAGAGAAAACTTGGCAGACTATATTTCTCTTTACCAGGAATTCCATGACAGTTCTCTGCATCTCCACTTTTAATGCCTGCCCCTTTTCATTCAAGACGCACAAAAGAACTGTAGGGATTGATGGAGAACTGCAATTGTGGCTTAAGAGAACTGTCACTTCATGCCAGTTCCAAAGTAGGCAGAAGAGAGACTGTGCAGTTGGCTTGCACCTCAGTATGTTGTACACTTGACAAGAGCATGCTAACAATGAGGTAATGGCTCAGGATGGCACGTGCTTTCCAACAGCTATGAGGAGAGAGTTGGCCAGTCAGCAAAATACTCATGGTGCTGACTTTTCACACTTCACAACTTGTCATTTTTTCTTGTAAGGTGCCAGGACAAAACAGAAGCATTGCAAGCACAGTGTCTTTTTGGTTGTTTTAATTCAAAACCTCACCAGTGTAAAAAGATAGTGAAAAGACACCACAACAAGCCACAACCTCAGTTTTCAAATCTATAGTGTTTTACAAAGAAAGAAAAGAATGAGAGCATCTGATTAAAAAATGAGCCAAAGATTTACTGACGTGTTAATTTTCAGTGACACCAAAAAAAATATCTGACATTCATCTATAAAAGCTTTGCAGTATCATATTATAATGATATCACATGAAGGAGTCTTCCATTAGAAGAGAAAGTCCAAGCTAATAAACTAGTCCACTGATAAACTAAGAAAGAAGGTCTTCCTATAAAGATTTCTCCCATGAAGAATGTAGTCTACAGTAACATTTCTGAAGCTGTTAGATGTTGGAGACTGGCAATTTTTCATCCAATGTGCCAGAGGCAAGTATGTCCAATTTATGTCCTTTGGCTACAATTGTCTCTTTCTTTCCTAGATACTTACCAGCGACCAGCATCCAATGGCTTGTGGACCTGTACCACTCCCTAGACCAGCACTTTCAGTATAACCAGCCTACAGCACAAGATGGAGAAAAATGGGAGAAGGAAACAGGCATTATACCATAGGACCTTTCTGCACTAGAGTGGAGGAGCGTTTCACCATGTGTCACGAGCAGTGTTTTTTACTCCAACTTAGCCCAATTCCGATCTGCACACCCTCCAGTTTCTACTAAAGAAAAGCAGAGAAAATCATTTGTAGCCTCCACATCGTCAATTCTCATGGAACTCCTATTTCTCTCCCTCGCTCCACCCCGCCTCCACTGATTGATCAATTTTAAAAAAAAAAGTTGTAGAAACCGTTGCTACATTTTAGCGCTAGCGTGTGAATTGATACAATGCACGTAGGAACAAACACAGCAGAAACAGCTTGTGTTGTTTACATCAGAGTTTTTCCATTTTTACAATACATCGGTTTAACACCGATGCCAACTGCGCTAAGACCTCAACTCGTGCTGAATCACAGAGGACAGAACAACGTCAAACCGGTTTAATGTGCAGATGTAAAAGCAACAATACAATGTTACTGCACTGCATCAGCCTTGTGTGGAAAGGGCTATAGATAACCATGCTGGTTAGAGGAACCAAAATGGCTAGTCAGGAGAACTAGACAAAGCCCTGGAAGGTTAGAACATATCCTGGGCTGTAACCGAAAATGGCCAGAGACGTCGTATTTTTTTTTTAATCATATACATTATTTTGCATATAGTGTGGAACAATTCAGAGGAAGTATTCAGGCACTAGGCTGGTATAACTTTCTTTAAAAGTACCTGTGGTTAGTTTCTGTTACAGAAATAGCACAGAGTGGACGGCTTGATTACATCTTTCTGGGGAATGCTAAAACATTTCAGTAACATATATAAACCAGCATACACAAGCTCAAGAGATGCAAACGTAATCGGAACCGAGGGGCACTTTCTTCAGAATCCTAAGCACGGTTACTAACAGGAAGAATTGCCTTGCTGGATTTAGCCAAGGTTTATCAAGTCAGCAGTCTGTTTCTATCAGCAATCATGCAGATACTTCTGTAAGTTCACAAGGCAGGCGCTGAAAGTGGTGGCTCCTGCCTCTTTCTCCCCAATAGCTGGCATTCAGAGATATCCAGCATCTGCACATGCCAGCTTATAGCAGGCACTAGCTGACTGATAAACCTCATCCTCCAGGAAATAGTTTTTTTAAAAAAACTGCCTAAACTCTGATCTGAAATGTGAACAGACTTCATTGACTAAACCACAAGCCCCACATCATTTAGCGAAAAAAATATTTTTATTTTTAACAATTCAACCACCTCTTCCCACATCTCTAGTACCACAAAAGAAAGATAAAAGATAAGCTGGGTTTAATGGTCTCAGAGCAACTGACTCTGCTGCTTGAATGAGATTAGCTACAGCAAAACTTAACTGAATAGCCACAGATATCGATGAAGACAAAATAAATAAATAAATAAATAAATAATCCTCACACAGTACCACGGTTCTCTTCTGAATTGTCGTTCCTCAAGGAAACAGAACACCAACCAACCACCACCACCCATTTGCAGTCTCAAGGTTTCAGAACAATCAATCCATTTGGCAAGTTTAAATGCCAGCTCATATTATTTTGAGGAATGTAACACATCCAATGTGTACCTTTTAACCTGCATTACAGCTTTCTTTACAGCACACTAGTTTAGAAACCCGAGGGTATTTGGAGACTTTAAATCATCTCTGGAAATATGTGGTCTGATGTTACACTTTGGCATTTACTCAAAGAGCCCCCTTTTAATGGCTCATTTTAAAAATCTGCCTATTTCCCTTGTGTTTGTATTGTTGTTTTTCAATTATTATGTGATTTTTGTTTACTGCCTTGTGGCTTCTGTGAAAGATGAGTTATGAATCCCCCCAAACCACAAATAAATAAGGTATCAGCAGCAGAAAGCATTCTAAGACAGACAGATGAACACAGCTAAGAACATACAAAACTAATTTGCTGCTTGTTCTTCTACAAATGTTTGTCTGATTAGTATTAGAAAGTAGATAGGCATGCTAGGTGAATTGTAAAAGGTATGGTAAGGCAAGGTCTCCTTTCTTGAAAGATATCTGAGAGCAAAAGCTTAGTACCTCCAAACATTCTAAAATATCAGTGAAGACCACAGTGAAAATACTTTACCCGTGAGGGAAATGCTATTTCAGCCCCAGTTGAAGACCAGGATTATGAGAGAACAGCTATGATTGCTGTTTACAAAAAGCAAAACAAACCATCTTTTTTGCTTTCAGATTTAAAAAGAGAATAAATACCTTGCTTTATTCTCCTGCTAAGCAAACAGCACTAAAGAAAAAGAATAATCACTTTCTCTTCTGCTAGGAGCAGAAACACAAATAAAAAAGTTGTGCTCTAATGCCCAGAGACAAGAAAGATGATGGGCCCGTGGAACTTTATGTTTAAATCCTGAACATAGAAAAGGATGCAGTAAAAGGGATGTATGTGTGTATCCATAACACCCAGTGTTACATCAGTGGTGCTACAATAGCACAGACAGACAACCCACTGTGAATTTTTGGGTGCCTGTCTGATAACTGCTGGGGGACCTCGATAGCAGACACCCTTCTCCTATCCTCCAAGGTGCCTGTTGCCACTGGCTACTGCAGCACCGCCACTGTTATCAAGACATTTTGTCACCTAAGCAAAACACTTACACAATTTTTTATTGTAATTTTTGGCTGTGTTTCATCTATATGTGCTACTTATTTGGAAAGCCAGCAGATCAATATGGAAAAATCTTCACTGTCTTAAAGGACATAGAAGTGATCAGCAACAACCAGGGAGAAAAGGTGAGAGCTACCCATGGCTGGAAAATGCAAGGAAGGAAAGAATAGGAAGTCTGAGAAAGACTATGGAGTAACTATGAAAAATTCATTTGCTACAGAAAAGATTCTGAATATAAATACTCTGAACAAGTTGTGCAAGATACTCCAGTCCATTTGTGAGTAAAATGTATTCTGCTGCAAAGGAAGCTAGCCTGGTTACACCTTCTTCTTGGTTGTTTCTCATCCGTCCACATCCACTTATTGAACATGCACCTAACAAGCTTTGTTGCCTAATCCTTTGAGCAATCATTTTGTGTGTTTTGTCACCTGCACATAATACTTCCCAGTGCCAGCAGAACAGATTGCTAGCACACAGCTATACACATTCTAAAAGGCAAAACAGATTCCCCTTTTACTTTTAATACCACCACCCATAAAATTAATCTTATTTTCTGACTTCTCATTAGAGCCCTACATACATTTAGCTCTTTTTCCCCCTTTCCTAAAATTGTGTTTTTGTCACTATTTTTTTACTGCATTGTCTTACAAAGCAAACAATAATAAGACACAAGAGAAGTAGAGGTAATTTGAGCCAATGGGGTGTAGCGGTTTCAGCACTGAACTGTAGTTCTGGAGACCTGGATCTGAGTACCTGCTTGGCCGTGAAAACTAACTGGTTGACCTTGGGCAAGTCATATTCTCTCAGCCTTAGAGGAAGGCAAACCCCATCTGAACAAATCTTGTCAAGAAAATCCTGCGATAGGGTTGCCTTAGAGTCGCCATAAGTCAGAAACAACCTGAAGGCCACAACAACAACACGAGATGATTCAGTTTCTTGGTTATCCAAGACTCTCAATTTTTGGGTTGACGCCACCTGCCTTACAAAACGTCCAAGGAAGTACACGTAGGAGAAAATTCTTTTCTCTTTTTACTCTTTGACAGTTTGTAAAACACAAGCTTAAACTATATTTACACAGAGCCTCTTAAAAACTTTCCAAGAAGGTGATCCTGCAAATTTCCTTAAATATACACTCTACTGAGAAACTGTTGTTGCGGACATTTTGTAAGAGCAAACTTTGTATAGTTGTCATGTATCAAAAAAGGAGTGAACCGATTGTTATATTTCATTTTAATTTTATTCTATTTATACCCCATTTTTTCACCAGCCTTGTGAGTAGCTTACAAAAGTTAAAACAAATACAGTCAAGAGTATACTTTATACAAAAGTGAACTATCAGTGGAATTAAAAGCAATTAAAATCACGCCCTTTCAAAAGAAAAACTACCAATATAGACAATACAGCACATGACTGAAGGCCCCTTTCCCCATTTCAGCCTGCTGAAACAAGTCTTTATCTGCTTATGGAAGGATGACAAGAGCACTACTAGTGTAGCCTCTCTAGGAAGGGAGGTCCAGAGACTGGGAGCAGCCATTGAGAAGATTTTCTCCCATATTCTCCTGGATGCTCCTGTGAGGCTGGTGGAAGAGAGAGAATGGTCTCCCCATATGTTCTCAAAGCACATCCAGGTCCATATGTGGAGATACAGTCTGATACACTTGAGTCATATAGGGCGCAGCCGACACTTGGAATTGTGCCCAGAAACAGAAAAAGATCAGCTGCTGGTGGAGTTGTTGCAATAGAGAAGTTTTACGCTTCTCGTAGCTAGTCTCAGTCAGCAATCTGATGTTCAATTAGGTGAAGTTTTCAAGCACTCTTTAGAGTGTTCATTAGAGTACATTACTGTAATCTAGTACATAGAGTACATTGCAGTAATCCAGTAAGTTAACACATATGACAGTATTTTGTTACCAGGTATGGCCTCAGTTCTCATGAATAAACATGTTCTGAGTGTATGTGCCTACCAGAGACCTTGTGATCTTGACATGTCTTAGGTAAACTGGGTTCAATAAACCATAGTTGTACAGAATTTTGTAAAGCACAAATTTTATGGAACACAGAGCAATCAAGGTATACACAATCATTGTAATAGCAAACACACCATGGAATTCCACAAATGACAGAAAAGTGGATGTAAAATACAAATACCTAATAGAACATAGTTGGTTTAGGAAGGGAAGATGCTAACTCAAAATGAGCAAACCTGCAAGGCTGCAAGGGTTTGCAATCAAGCAATGTGATACTCTAGGGTTGCTAAGAAGAAGGAGAGAAGAGAGAAAGAAAGAAGTTCACAAGTAAGGACAACAATACCTCTCTAATACATACACAGACACAACACACCAAAGAAAGAGGGGACAATCTGAAGAACTGCAATATGCAAGGAAAGCACTTCTTGAAAGATTGATTTTAGAGATGACCTCCAAGTGACCTCTCCTTTGATCCCACTGGACCTTTCTTTTGAGAAGCTAGAGAGTGTTGCCACTCCTGGTTAGAATCATGCAAAGACAAGGAGGACAAGTTAATTAACATCTTCTCAGTCAGAGCCAGGATTCTGAGAAAGAATGAGCTAATAAGATTCTTGGGACAAAATCCCAAATTCTGAAAGAGTGATTTCAGCTCAAAGAGAACAAAGCCTAGCCTAGGCAATGATTTTGGCAAGAGAGGAGCAAGCTAAGCCAGTGATTTCAGCAAGAGGTCTCTAGAAGGAGAAGGTAGGCAGCTTGAGCTCTTGGTTGATACTTCAAGTTGATTCCACTCCCAGAACCACTACCTTTGAATTTTGGATCCTTTTTGAAGGCTCTCAGGCCTGAAACACCATTAAGGTTTGTTCAAACTAGTGTATTTCACATTCTTGCACTGTCTGAGGATATTGCCTCATTTTGCTAGTTAATGTTCACCTGACACAGATTATCACTTTAGCTTGGTTAGCAAAGAAAGAAGTGTTAAGCTGATTGCCCTGGGCACCAAAAAGCTATTTCTTTTCCTTGACATTTCCTGTCTATAATGCATTATTATCCAACCGCAAGGTCACATGATAGGAGAGACAGAAACTTGTCTGGGGGGGGTATTCAGTATTTCAATAATTTAATCAGTTTTCTTAGTGGACCTCGTGATGGTAGATAATGGAATTCAGCATGGGTGCTAGCTCCAGGATTTGATCAGAGGCTTTTCCAGCTAGGCCAGAGAGTCAATGAGGTTCCATTTTAGAACATACACATGTACATTTTGGTGGGATGTTATACAGATCTAGTTGCCTCCTACAATTTTTACCATGAGACACTTTGTCCCATTGTTGTTGGCTTTAAGAGATTCTACCTTCCATAGCAATCCAAAATAACTGCTGATTTAAGACCTCTTGCTCATCTTTCCATTATATAGATAGAACATTCACATGAAGAAACAGTGTTTGTGCATGCATGCACATGAATATGTGTATATTAAGCATTAAAAGCTACAGCAAACATTCCTTTAAATATAGTCATAACAGCTGTTTATAGGCAACTGGAAGAAACCATACTGACTCCAGAACAATAGAATATGTTTGGAAAAACAAGTCTTTGTTTGTTACATTTGAACCTTTCAAAACAGTGGAAAACAACAGGCTTTGTATATTAAGTTAATTGAAAAATAAAATAAAATAAAGTTTAGGTCTTCCCTCATGGTCCCTAGGAAAGCAGCCCCAGGAAGACTCAACCTTTTCCCCTCTAAGGGGAAAAAAAGAGCACTCTGATTAGCCTCCTCTATCAGGCTATAGGAAGTTCAAAAGTATTCCACCGACCTCAGAGAGAGCAAAAAGCAGGTATTTGGAGGAACGGCTAAGAAAGCAGTGGATGCACAGGATCCCAAGATCTTTTGTTCTCCTAACACACCACCAGAAAATCCTGGAACTGGCATATGCCATTTGTCTCCTGTTGAGAGTTAACAGGAAAGAAGTGTTTAAAAACAAAATCAAATAAATAACAAAAAAAAAATATCAACAAGCATGAAACAGAATGTAGCAATAGCAAACAGTTTTCCTTCCACCTACATTTTCCCCTGCCTCTCTCCCACAGAATGGCTCTCAGCTAGGGATGGGCCAACCGAATTCTCGAATCTTCGAATCCTGGGCAAGGTTTTGAGATTAGCGAATCCGAATTCTTGCCCCAAAATAGGCAAACCAAATCTTTTGAATCCACCAACCAAACAGTTTGTTGAAGACTGGGACACCTGAAAACCTGGGAGACCAGAACGCCTGAAAACTTGGGGGACCAACTACACAAAGGGAGATGGCAAGTAGGTGAGTTCTCCCCTTGGAGTAATAATGGCCTTTGCTAACAATTTCAGAAATTACATCTGGGCTTGTATTCTAAGATATTTAAATTGAACATTTAACATTTCAGTTCAGCACTTGATTCGAAGGTCCAGTCTTCTTGAGATTTCAAGGACAGATAAAAGATTCCTTTGCATAGCTCACTTGCAAACCTCTTTCATACACAATTCTGGGGTACGCAGTTTTACAAGGTGTCACTGCCTTCTCTGCCAAAGTGTGCTGGTGCATCATCATACAAAAACCCCAGGATGCCATAAGGACCTATGCAAAGAAAATCCAGTTTTGGCTTGGATTATCTCTGTACTATAGTATGTGGCCCTGTTTACACAGGTAGGAAAACGTGGGATTAATCCATATTTTCCTGCCTGTTCAGAAAGGGCCTTCATGTCATTTTCAATCTGAGGTGATCCTGAGGCAAAACTATGACAATTGTCCTGGCCAGATTTCTTCAGAGGGAGGTTTGCCTTTGCCTAGGCTTTTGCTAAGGCTGAGACAGTGTCTCTTGCCCAAGATTATCCTTCTTTCCCTTGCTTTTTAAACTCTTTTTGAAAAAAGGATTTGGAAGATTTGAGATTCATGAGATTCGTGGATTCCCAGAACCTTCCAGGGATTCGGATCCGGATCTGGAAAATTCTGGATCCGTCCCATCCCTACTCTCAGCAAAGTTAATGGGCTAACTTCATGAAGGTAGGGCCATATGAAAGTCTAGTCTTAGAGACAAAAATATCATTTTATGCCAGAATTAAATATTGCCACTACTGTCTTGATTTTATTAATGCCACAACACATTTTTTCATTATCTAATACAAGTATGTTCAGCAGGAAGTGTCATTTACATTTGTGCAGTACCACTAACATAGATGATTTCCTATTTATCACAGGCCCACAACTATAGGCTAACCAAAGGGTTAGAGACACACTTTTGTTTCCTAGGACAGTCCCGTAAGTACATCTTCCTTCAGGATCTCAAATGGGCTTTCCTAACACAATACAACATCTCATGGCCATGGAAGCCACTGCTCCCTAGAAACAACTTCAGGCTTTTCAGCTTGGGTGTTTACATAAGCCCCAACACAACAAGAATCAGTAACCAAGAGCCAGAAAATCTGAACTAGAAATGAAATGAAATGTTTCAGCAACCGAAACCAATTACCAGGGGGATATGATACAGTTTCTAACCCTGGGAAGCTCAACAGGTCATTTTTCTGAAGATTACTTAGCAACTCAAACAGCAATGACTTGATGTCATTACAAAGGAGTGAAGGAAAAAAATCCTCCTTGTTAGAATCCTATTGTCTGTACAATAAACAGGTTGACAGTACTTGGGGATTACACTTAGTAAAGCTAAACGAACTCATGGATAATGGAAATAGCAGGGTCACTTTGACCAGAAAGTTAGCATGTCAAATATGGCAACCAGTGCCGCAGAAGTAAGAAAGACAAGAGCAGCCTGCATGAATCAGACTGAGTTCTCTCTGTGCCAGTATAACATCTCTTCCAGATGCTGCAGAGGAAACCAGTCCTTGAGGATCACTTGAAATGTTCAGCCATGTCAGAACTTGTAACAGGATGCACACCCTTTTCTCTTCTTGTTCTGCTGGAACAAATTTTCTAATTCTGTCAGATCATGAGACAGAAATTAGGGGGAAGAACCTGTAGCCATGTCCAAAATCCATAACCTTCCTTAGGCCAACCAAAAGGGCACAAAATTCTTTCAGACATATCTAGCTATCTATAAATCAAAGAAGTAACTTGAATGGAGCAGACAGACTAACAGAAATGAGAGTATTCAGGACATTTAAGGCTAAAAAGCACATTTTTAAAGAAGGTGAAGAACACACACACACAGACACAAACCTGCCTTAGATACATAACTTTCACTGCTGCCTGGAAAATGCAGATATACTAGGCAGAGACTCCGAAACTTTCATAGTTAGTGATAAGAACTATTATGTTTTCAGCTACTTTTAAGAAGTTTCAAAATAGAAGTAATTGCCTTTGGCAGCTTCATACACACTTCCTCTAGACATCAGGAAGCAATCTTTCTGGGGAGAACTATTGTTTTCTGAGCAGAAATGGCTGCTGTTTTCTATTTGCAAAAACAACACGTGTAAATTTTGTGCAGAACGAGTCTCCAACTACAGCATTTTCTACACAGAAACACAGAAAATAATCTTTCTGCACAACAATGTCATGTCCTGTGCAGGAGATATTGTTTGCTCCATAAAAATGCCACACATGAACTTTACACATATTTTTTACTAATTAACTGAGTTTATATCCTGCCTTTCTCTCAAGATGGAATTCAAGGTCTTGAACTGTGGATAGTCTTTAAAAACAATTTTCAACGACTTTCTCACAGTGGAAAGAGAATTGCTCAAATTATTCATTTCTTCTTTTGAGAATAAAATTAGTGAAGAACTACATCACTACATTGTGTACATATATATCTGCGTGTGTGTAATATGTATGTGTGTGTTATTCCCTAAGTAACAGGAAAAGGGGCAAGTATGCCACAATGTACAGCAGATTGTACATCAAGATTCAGATGCAGTAGACTGAACATATACACACAGCAACAGGCATGAACCTCAGAAGAAGATTTAGTCTTCTTATTTCTACATTATTCTCAGATTCCATCATACAGAGTGGGATAGAAATACCTTAATAAGTAAAATAAGAAACATGGTGCTGGTCAAAGTTGACCAAATTTCAGAAATGTAGCCAATATATACCATTATCATTATATATCTTAACTCCAATTTCAAGTGTATTTTTAACACACCCTCCTGATCTGCAGGTATGTCCAAATCTATGGCTAATTCTTCATGTAATTGGTAATTAAAGGGTAATTCATGATGCAATGGAAACTACTAGTTTCAATTTGCTTTAATATAGATGCACTTACACTAGCAGTATTGTATAACTGAAAAAACTCAGCAGCCTTCCACTGAAACATCTACCAACATAACCAAGGACAAGGAAGAATACTCAGCAGGTGGTCTGTATTAGTGATCAAATCAAACATCATTCAGTTAGTGATTTCACCTTGACTTAACTGGACAGACAATGATCTTCTTATTTTCTGTGAATTCAAGAAACTTGCAAAGCACACACATCCAGTCCTCATTACAGATACCAACATCTCCAATGGACAACATAATGCCAACTTTAAACTAAACACTGTGTTAATGTAACCCTGCATTCTCACCTAGCTAACATAACTAACATAACCTAACATAACCAATGTTATGCGTTCCCACTAAAATCCTTCCTTGCTAATGCCAAGTACCCCCCATTAGCAAAATAATAAGAGCCCTCCAGAGGGCCTCAGATGATAATTGCTTCAATAACATAACTAGAACATCTCAGCAGCCTACTGAGAATTTGCCTTACAATTTAACAAAACACTGGGCAGTGGGGAGGTAATAAGATAATTACATGTACAAAAAGCCGCAGAAGCACTCTGTTCCATAGCATCACTGCAGTTCAGCCTTTCCACATTTTAATTGATGTCACTCAGGAAACGGAGGACAGTTCCTAAGACTTGAATGAATTAGACAGCTAGGTGAGAATGCAAGGTTACATTAGTATAGTGTTTAGTGAATTGAAACAGTTCGTATTTTTTATTCTGATATGTATTGTTTTATTCTTTGGTGCAAATGTTTATATCCTGTGAGCTACTCCAATCAGTGAAATCCTGTGTAAAAACAGGACTGAAATCAAAACGACGAATATCTTAAATAATGAAAGTGCATGCTAATCATTTTCCCACAGGAATAAAATGTTAGGTGCTACACACAGACGCCTCCCACATATGGGCAACAGCATACTGCATTTCCCTGTTGAAATTATCTTGCCTGAAGTGGGACAACCCTCACTGCAGCAGTTATAGCTTTGCTTTAGTGTATATTTGTACATCATCATCTTTGTTGCTGCTTCTTACCTGCTTCTCCCTACAGATGAGATGAGGAACAACAACAGATTAAAATACAACAACAGAGTAGACATATAACAGTTAAAAAAACCATGTAACACCAATTAAAAGAGAATATAAACCCAATACATATTATAAACCAGCAATTCATAGTTTAAAACTCATAATTTAAAAATCATCTGGATAGGACTGCTGGAAGAGACAGGTCTTTACTGCTGTTTCAATCTCAGGTACCATATCCGGTTGAGAGATCATTCCACAAGTTGAGGCCAGGTGAAGAAAATGTCCTCTAGGTAACAGTTACGCATTATCTGTATATTGCCTCAGTCTGTGCATTCTACAGCAGTGATTCCCAAACTCTAGTCCTCCAGTTATTTTGTACTTTAACTCCCAGAAATCCCAGCAGGCCTGGCCAATGATCAGGGATTGAAGGAGCTGAAGCCTGAAACACCTGGAAGACAACATTCCCATGACTGGATCCTACACTGCACTGGTAATGAAACACAGATGTTTGTCTTATTAATTTGCAATTTTCCTCGGGCCAGTGCTTTCAAGGAAAAAAATGTTTGGAGACAAGCTACCAGGGTCCTTCACAGTCATGGAAGGATCAATATCTTTGCCCTATCCAGGCCACCTATGTAAGCTGTATCCTAACCATCTCAGTAACTAATACAGCCCATAATCCATGAATAAGAGGCAACCAAAGCTTTAGTTTGAAATTTATCTCAGCCTGAACCTCTGTTGCTTCTACATAACATCCTGAAGCTGGTTGCGTGGGGGAGAAAAAAACCCTTTCCCTGGAATGTCTCCCCAATCATTTATTCTGTCTCTCCAGCACTCACTCATATCCTTCTCAGATATGCTACTAATATTTCTTGCCTGAAAAAAACAAGTGTACTGCAGGGACAAAGCTGGAGAGTAATGTGTTACCTCTAAGTCATTACCCTTTTTTTCCCCTTTTTTGCAACACAGACAAATTACATTACATTTCCAAAGTAATGTAACAAGGAGGTAAAATCTGTCTGTGTGTGCAAGTGTAACAAATGCGTTTCCCCATTTCTTTTTGTCATTAATTGAAAAAGTCACTTTTAGGCATTCCCAGAGGAACTGTCCAAGTTTTATAGCATTCTCTGATCAATCCTAAAGTCTTTTCCTCAAAACTAATTGAAAAGAATGGCCTGCATAATATCAATGAGCTACCAAAAACGTTTACTATAAGAAACTATTTGGGGGGGGGGGGTTTGCAGCAAATTACATGATTTATTACTTTTCAAATTTCAAAGTACAAGAAAATCCCATATGCCTGAATCAGAGTGACAATGAAGAAGAACCAAGAGTTACACCATCTTTTCTTGCCCTTGTAAGCACTCTCTGGAGGCTGCAATGGTGAGGAAGGAACTGCCCAAAGGCAAGTGAAACACCCTTACATAAATAGTTCTGAGCAAGGGACACAGGAGGGCTACACAGAAAGTTCGGCAGAAAGTCCAATCCAATAATAATCACAAGAGAAAGCTACGTAAGTGTAAATTTGAGAATCATTAGTATTATTTGGTTATACAAAAATAATATTAAATGATAGTCATGTTTATATTGTTTATATTGTTAACTCCACAATATGTTTGGTCATATACATGCACACATACACGTACACCTGCAGAGGGAAAAGAGTCTTGCCAGGATAATAGGCTTTGGGAAAAGAAATTGAATAAGATATCAGTGTCATTTACTGTTGCAAAGTCGTGCCAAAGGTTTCACACACTATTAATGAGACAATTACAGGCAGTGTGTAAGCTGGGGAAAAACCCACACTTTTAAAATTATTACACTTGCAAACACTTCATCAAGTTTGTTAATAACATCCCCAACTGGCAAAAATGATGACACGTTAGCATTTCAATTTATTATTACTGTTCTGCTAATGAGAACACAAAGGAAATGTAAATGGAAACTCATAAATATGCCGAGACTAACATTTGGCTACTAGAATACAGTACCTACCACTCAAATGCAACTGAGAATTATTAGATGTCTTTAAAAAGCTGAGAAGGTGCCTTTGTAATATCAGCATCAAACCATTTTTTCAGACCCATGTTTTTCTTTTTTTAAACAAACGCAAAAAAAAACAAGAAAGGAACAATTTTTTAAAAAAAATTAATACACCATGGACAAAATTAATCCTTAAAGAAGATATAACAGCCTATGACTATTTCCCTGGATACTACGAATATTTCTCTGGAATTTGCTACTGCAACTGAAGTAGAAGTGAAAACACAAACAGGAGAGTGCTACAGCCCTCAAGTCTTTAAGCCTTTCACACTAAAAAATTATAGTGCTATAATTTCACTTTAACTGTCATGGCAACATCCTGTGGAATCCTCTGATTTGTAGTTTGTTAAAGCAGTACAAGTCTCTGGACAAGAACTGTAAAGGTCCCTCTTTCAAGGAGAAAGAGGAAGAATTATTACACTTTGATTTCAAAAACAGTTGCTACCAGCCTAAGGTTGCACCATGGATTGCAGCCAGAACAATCAGAGCTAAGACAGGCCTGGCAGGTCAGAAGAAGTTCTTTGAAGAATTTGGAAGGTCAGAGATGCAGCCTGGCAATATATTCAGCAGGTTGGGATGAGATGAGTTTGGCATCTGGCCAGTATTTATTTTGCCAACCAACCAGTCGAATATCAGTCAAGTATATTAAAGCATCAACCTTATAAGAAAGTGATCAGCAAGTCTGATACACTAATTGGAACATCATTTCTTAGGAATTCTGTTCTTAGATATTACTAAAATCAGCAATAAACATGACTTTCAGAGATACTGAAAGTGTAAGCAGCATTATTATAGTTTGATAAACAAAAATATTAGCTTACACTGAGAAACACGTTTGTTATCTTTTCATTACGTATTGCACTAATGTATAATACCAGTATCTTAACATCCAGCAGTGTAGGAACACATTTTGAATTATAGGTATTCATCGGAGCAGTCTCCACAGACATAGGCCAAGAAGGGTCAGTAACTCTAGGCCACTTTATTGATTCATGCAAGTAAAATACTTCCAGCGGTTCTCCATTAGGGATGGGTCTTCTGTAAAGCTAATGGGCCTTATCTGTTCATTCAAAACCAAGGCACCTTTGAAATACCTTGGATTGAAACACAGCTAGCAACACACTGCCCCTGAAAAAAAAAAATCGACCCCCAGCTACTCTGAAATTTGCCACTAAGTACACAGGGAAATTTGAGGTTTCACAGGATATCGGCACTGTTGGTAACATTTTTTAAAAAAATCCAAAACACGAAGTGGACTTCTGGCTACTTCAAGGTTTTTTGCTTTTATTTTTAATTTGTCTGTGTTACCTCAATTTCCCTGAAGAAGGAAATTGGTCCCTGGACCAGCCACAGTTGTCCATCTCTTCTTTAGCTGCACAAAAACGTAAGACAAACCACCTAGGAGGATCAGAGCAACAGTCAAAGTGGCCCAGTATACTGTTCTCATAGAGGACAACTGGATGCTTCTCAGAAAGCCAAAAGCTGTAGTAACTGGAACTTAGGCAAATATTACCTCTGATGCTGGAGATAAATACATAACTGTTGTAATAGCAATCAGTGATCCTCCTTGAATATGTCTAACCTCTTTTCAGAGCCATCCATTTGACAGTCATCTTGCAGCAGCAAACTGAAGTATTATGCTCGAAACTTGTGTTCAGACAAAGGAAACTTGTGATGTTTTTTCCTCAGAGTAGGCACCATGTCACCTCACAATACAGGAGGTTCTGATTCATGAAAGAGAGATTCATTCATCACAGAAATGTCATATAATTCAAAGTGTTTTCCTCTCTAGTGATTTGTTATAATAAATCCCTCTAGGACTAAAAATGTGAGATTTATGCTAGGCAAAGACCTGCAGTCACACTTCCACGTGGATTGTCTGACTTGCAAGCTTAGAGACTTGCTATTAAGCTGGTGGGCAATTTATTTCCTTGGAAAGCAGATTCTATGAACTATATTGTTCAGTTTGCATAGAGATGCCACTTCAGAAGTAATGGAGAATTGCAGGCCCCCAGCTTCCTTTTCCTTTCATATGTTTAACAGAAAAAAAAAATCTAAATTAGCAGCTTAACGGGCAGTGTACCAGGGAATTTGGAAACAGTAAAGTGAAGACTCCTTTCAGAAAGACAAAACAGAGCTAGGCACACAGCAATGCCTATGAAGGTACGTGATATTCCAGAAAACCCTATTTATTTGATAAGCAGAGGGGCAGCACTGACCCTTTTACTGCTCTCTCTCTCTCTCTTTCTCTCTCTCTCATGCACACACTTTCTGTTTGTTCCTAATTCCACACTTTCCACCATTCCCAATCCACATTTCTATTCTGACTCCTGTTCTCTGCTGACACAAGGCAAGAGCAACAAGTTTCTATCTAAAGTCAACATGGGAGAACTATGAAGGAAAAATTGAAGCCTGTTATATCCTACAGATTGGTCTTTTCCGCACCGGGCTATTAAAACGGTGCAGAGCGACCTCCAATGGAGGTCTTCTGCACCGTAGAGTGGACTGGGGCGGACTACTTTTTGTAGTTCCATACCTCAGTCCACTCCGGAGCGACCGGAACTGGTCATGCGGCGTGTTTTTTAAAAACCTCTTTTTAGAGGTTTTAAAAAAGCACGGAGCGCGCAACCCCGTGCCGCTCCGTCGCCTGGCTCCGGAGCAGATTTGCAGGCACACGCAAGTGCGTGCCTGCAGATCTGCTGGGGGCGGGCTTCCGGCTGGCGAGCTTCTCTGGTTGGTGGGGAGCCTCCACCAACCGGAAGCTGCCATTTAGGACACCGGAGGAGTGCGGAGCGACGAGCTCGCACTCCTCCTCGTCGCGACGGACTTGCCCGGACGAAGTTAAAATCCGGTGAGTAGTGTGTTCCGTCGTTTCCCCCCCACGTCTGGAAAGGGCCATTGACAAGTCTTTCAACAGCCTGACTGCTCTTAAAATGAATAGACTGCCAACATGCCTCTTCCTTCTATCCTTCCCTAATCAGCTCTTCACAAAGCAGTCCTTCTTTTGCCATGGGACTGACACTAAAGGGATAGACAAAGTGCTAATTATCACTCTAGCAATATAGTATTTCATATCTGGGAATCTGTCTCTGTCCACTTTATAATCTTGAAAAAATTGTCCACCTTGGGCAAGAGAGTAACCACCAGGAAGCTCATGAGAGAAGGAATGTAATATCCTGGGTTTAGTCTGCTTGTGATCTTTCTCCTATGAGAAAATTCCCTAACATGCTGCTCACCCCAAGGAACTACAGGAACTGTATTCAGATCTCAATATGGATTTATGCACAAGCTAACCTACAACTTGGAACAGAAGTAGGGAATGCAGAAGGTGCAGAAACCAGGTTTTGGCTTCCATAATGCCTCAAAGGCCACACCCAACTACACACATAGAAGAAACAGAGGAGGAGAAGGGGCAGCAGCAGCAGTCAAAACTGGAAATCATCTCATTTTGGTTTCATTTTATTTAACTTCCAAGCCTTCATATCTGTTGCTGTCTAACAGTAATGGTCCCTTTTGCTGAACCTTCATATAACTAGATTTGTTTGCTTAAATTTGGCAACAAAACGACTTCCTTCCTCCAATGTCATTTCCTTAAATTTATTATAACTGAGAGAATATATATATACACACACACATACATACACAGTCCCAAGTTACAAAGATGAACAATATTTATGTTAATTGATTTTTAAAAATTTGGAAATATCTTCTGATTCACTTTGCTTTTTCCCATTCTGGAAGCAGGGGAGAGTTCTCCCAACCCCCAAAATTGCAGCAGCAACAACAAAGCCTTTCTTAGCAGGCTTCAGGAACAAGAAAGCAGCTTTTTCTCCCCCTGGACCTTGGGGGAGCATGGGGCCACAGATATCCACTTTGCCCATCCCTGGCTTCAGACCTCAGATTATAATAGGTTTCCAAATATTAAAACATGATTACCTTTCCAGTACTGTCATTATATATACTATACAAAAAAAAATCTTACTATGTCAGTAACTTCACTTTGTTCAGCCACAATATTTTAAAGCCACAGAACTCCTTGCAAGATGGCTTACAACAAAATCAACAGGATAAAATCCAAAATCAATAAAAGCCACCTCCAAAAACCACACAATGTAGCTAGCCAAGAAAATGATAAAAGCAGCCTAAAAGCTACCACAAATCTTATGTTACAGATGTTACAAACTGTTACAAGTTCAAAAGAAAGGAAAATAAAATAAAGAGGTCTTTAAGGTCTATGAACAGGTTTGCAACAGACCTCAGATGGCATGCAAGCCTGAATTGTCTACAGATATCTTGTAGTTAACCTATTGATAGCTTGTTAGGGAAATTCTCTTCTTTAAAACATTGACCAAAACTGGCCAGCCAGAAACTGTGACATAGGGCTGTCTCTGGAAACTGCTTGGAAACTTCAGTGAGTCCAAAATGCTGCAGCTAGACTGCTGACTTGGGCTGGTTACAGGGAACAAATAACTCCCTTGTTGAAGCAGCTTCAATGGCTACCTGTCCATTTCTGGGCAGAATTCAAAGTGGTGGTGATGATCTTTTAAGTTCTATTGAGTCAAGAGTAACTGAAAGGCCGTATCTCTCTATATAAGCCTGCTCAAGTTTCAAGAACTTTAGGAGAGGGCTTTCTCTCAGTCCCAACACCATCACAGGAATGTTTTGCAAGGACATGGGAGAGAAACTTCTCAGTGGTTGCTCCTATGCTATAAAACTCTCACCTTTAGAGGTTCTGTTTGGTCTCCTCTATTTCCACCAGCTGGCAAAGACTATTTTATTTAGCAGGCCTTGGGCTTATCACTCAAAAGGGCTGTGCTTTTATCTTTTTTATAACAATTTTAAATGTGTCTTGAGCTGTTTTAACATAATATTTTCAACAGAATTCTTTGTTTTTAACTTTTTAACTAACAGATTTTTTTTCCCAGCTATACCTTGTTTTAATTGGATGCAAGCCACCTTAGTTCCTGTGGAGGGACAAAAGGTAGGTAGTGTGCCTTCTTCTGGAATAACCTCCACACGCATGAATGCAAAGTCATGCAAAGCATTGTTTCCATTATAGTCAATGGGTGCAACAGGCACACACATGCAGGTGTGCATATGTTGCAACCACTGATTACAGTGGGACACGACACTCATTGTTTTGGTTTTTTGTCTGTTTTTTGTCTGTTTTGTTTTGTTTTGTTTTACATGAGGATTCCTAGAATGGAACCCTGGCATATACAGTGGGTGCACTGTATATATGAATGATGGCTTCTGTGTTGTACATGAACCCAAAAAGCCAACTGATACCATGTTAATGGACAAGAGAGGACCCCCAACTCTTCCCAACACAGACATTTATAGTGTTGCTTGTACAGCAGAAATGACAGGGTTTCGAAGCGAAGAACCAGCACAGTGGCACTGAACAAAATTAAGATCTGATGACAGAATGTGACCCTTTTCACACTGGTTCTAATAACCCATTACCTATTACTACTGTCCCATTAAAAATTCAGGAATATGCTCTCTGGTTCCCCTGGAGATATGCAGAGAAACACTACTTCCTCAACTAAACTCTTACAGCTCACACCAAAACAGCCCATTCAGGTGCATGTCCTGTCCCAGGGTGTAGGGTAACTACTACTAACTCCCTGCAGTCATTCTGACACACACCCTTGCACTCTCTCTCCCTCCCTCCCTCTCTCTCTCATTCTCTCTCTCTCTCTTTTTCTGGCTGTAACAGCAGCAAGTCTTTTTCATCTGGACAGAATGGAGGAATACAAAATTTTAACTTCTTAAAAAGTTTTATTCCAATCAACCTGAGTATCTAGTGCAGTTTATAGTTGCAATGTGTTTCCTCCCCCCCGTCCTTCCCTCTCCCTCCTCTTTGCTAGTTTTACAACATCCCTAAAAGGAATGTCACATGGGTAATAACTCCTTACTCCCAAGTAAGGATTAACAGGCTGAAATCCCATTACGTGACACCAAGAAGTAGGGAATGACAGCTCTGACCATTACTGACAAAAACAAGCAGCACCTTTCCAGTGCATCACTGAAAAGAGTAACTAGTTACCAAAGTAACTTTGGTTACCAGTTTATAAGCACAAGGGAGGGGGATCAGTTTTGAATGATTAGGTATAAGCAGCAACTGTTTCAGCAGGGAGGGAGAGCCTTGCTGAATTCAAGCCAATACAAAGGGAACTGGGGATGGGTCACTCATTGCAAGGACTTTTGGGACAGTGGATCACAGTTATCTGGCCATGAGACTTCAATGTATTTTATTAACATAAATAGGATTCACAATTGATAAATGTCATGAAGATCACAACTCAAATTGTATTTTCTGCTCCCTTTGAACAAGCCCTTCTTGCCAATTTGCAATACCCTTAAAAGCTGAGCACAAGAAAGAATGGACAGTACAATTTCCCCTAGACTTTGTGAAAGTTGATTAAATCTTGGGGCTGTGGGATGCCATCTTCCGCTTTGCAGCTGCCTAAGTGAGACAAATTTAGAGACAGTTATCAGTTCTCATGTTAAGAAAATTCCTTTTCCTGTTAGCTAAATTCCCAGGACCCAGAGTGCATTTCACCCCTGACTCCCCCTATTCCTCTTCCCAGTACAAGCAATCATGGTTATTATTTATTTGGCTGAAAACAGAAGTCCCCAGTCTAACACATACTTAACAACAGCCTTTTATGTTGCTTCATGACTCCTTTGCTAATTTTTCTCCACCAATTCTGCTGTGTAAACAAACTACGTTCCAAAAGATGCCTGATGAAGTGTTGAACTGGTGCCTGCCTTGTGCTAAACCAGTCAGCTTCCAATGAGAACCGAAGGCTCAAATATGATTCTGAAACTTGTCTCAAAAGGTATCTCAGTGCTCATCCCTTCCCAACTGGAGAGGGTTACTCCATGACTAAAGGGTTTCGGTAAGCAATGCTGCCAGGCATCATTAAAAACCTCTTTGTAGAAATCACAGATAATCATAATATGACTATATGGACCTTAAAAACATCCCATATTTTACAAGGCTCACAGAATTTTGAGAAGAAAAAAAATGTATTCCATGCCAAGGCTGTTTATGGTATATTGATACCAATTAACTCTCCCTGATTCTGAAGATTTTTTAAAAACACCTTACAACCATGTGTGTTTCCTGTTTGTTTTCAGATGTTATAATACAATGTTTGTTAGATTCAGACACACTGGAGCATGTCTAGACTACATCTGCAAAGGGTCACATTCACATCATTTACTACCTCCTATATGGACATGTAGACGAGGTGCTACTTGAAATTTTAGACTACTCAGAGAGAAATATACCTAAAGATACAAGCAGTAAGCCAGAATTTTTGCAACCTTTCCAGCAACTGCAATCATAGAGACAGTTTCTGTCTTCATAGTACATATAGTTCAAATCAGTTGGTATGGACCCACCGTAAGTATGTGTGCTGCAGTGGACATTGTGTTGGCGGACGCCTAGGAGAGAGACAGGTCTAGGTCTTTAATGATAACTCTACTAGGTGGCACTGTCCTCTTAAGAATTCCTACCTCACAGGATTATTGCTTTGATAAAAATGGGGTAATCCCATGTACGTTGCTTGGTCTGATCTCCTTAAAGAAATGCCATAATACAGATGTGATGGATGAGACCATGGTTGCTCTCTGAAATGCAGAGATAACGTGGATGGTCGAGACAACTGCTCCCATGTGCCCACTTCCACTGAAAAGGGCCTTGGCAATTTTTAGCTTTATGCCTTGGACTAGGGCAAAAAAAAAGGTGGAAAAAAGCAGGTGACATATTCAATGAATCACAAGCACAAACCTTTTCTTGGATCTCTTCTTTGAATAAGCAGTTTCCTTCCCCCATTTTTGAATAATTTAGTCACTTAGGGAAGTTTTTCTGAGAACATGCCTTGCAACTGTGCCCAGGTGACAATCTAGTAGATCCCTCAATAACACATTATAATGTATGTGCATGACACTCTGGCAGTAAAGTCATCTTGGCCTTACTGTTGTTAACTGCCATCAAGTCCACTTTGACTTATGATGACCCCATAAATGAGAGACCCCCATGTCACTGTATTGTTAACAGCCCTGCTCAGGTCTTCTAGGCTCAGAGTCATGGCTTCCCTGACTGAGTCTATCCACCAGTAGTGCGGTCTTGCCCTACTCCAGGAGGAAGACCGTATTACAGATGGATAAACTCAATAAAGGAAGGCGTGTCTGTCCTGAATCTGCAAGGCCTGAGCAAGGCAGTTGACGACTGAGTGGCTTGGGGGTTTCTCATCCATAGGGTTGCCCTAAGTCAAGATCAGTTTGATGGCAGTGAACAACCTGAAGTTACTGCAATCCCTGGTGTCCTCTTTCTTGAGGATTGGAATGTATGTCGAGCACTTCCAATTTGTGGATCATTCTTTATATTTGTTGATAAAGTTAGAATTAGAGTAGATTCCATCTCTGTAGCCTGAAGCAGCTAGAAATAAATGGCATACCAACAGGTCCTAAGTGACCTGAGTGCAGCTTCTATTTCTCTTTCTAAAATTGGAGGTTCATTTTCATATGGTCGTTCCTTGAATGAATCTTTCATCCTTTCATCTCTTTTATATAGTTCTTTGGTGTATTGTTTCCATTGTCTTTTTATTTCTACTTGGCCATGTAATGTATTCTTTTACTTGTCATAGATCATCTCCATTCTGGGTTTAAATTTCCCTTTTATTTCTCGGAATTGTGGAAGAGATCTCTCGTTCTTCCTTTTTTGTTGTCATCTTCTACTTCTCTGCATTGGTTTTTATAGTAGTTCTCCTTATCCCTTATATTCAAGGTTCTATCTCTATTCTGTCACCTTTTACTTTTGTTTCTCATTTGTCCTTAACGGTTTGAAGAGTTTAATCTGCCATCCATTTAAGCTTCTCTTTCTTTTCAGCTGCAAATAGTATCCTTTTGCATTCCTCTTGACAATGTTCTGAGTTTCAGTGAAAATTTATTTTTTACATTAGCTTTAAATTCTCTGAGGATGTTCTTCAGGTTTTATTTTGGCACAGTGGTTGATTAGATGTTCTTCTTTAGCTTAATTCTGATTTTGGATATTACCAGTTCATGATCTGTGCCATAATCTGCTCCTGGTCTTGTTTTTGCAGAGAGATAGGCATTTTTCCATCTTCTGCTTCCCATTATGTAGTCTCTTTGATTTCTATATTGGCCATCAGGAGATGTCCCTGTACAGTTGGCCCTCTGCATTCACTAAGGTTAGGGGCACAGGACCCCCCAAAAAGTGGAAAAATTGCAAATATCAAAATGTGTGTGTGTGTCTCTGGAAAGGGGGCCAAGGCATGGTGGGGAGAATGAACACTCTGGGTCCAAACTAGATCAAAGAAAGGAAAGAGAAAAAGGCTAGGTCAGCATGATGCCCCTATACTTCCTTGCTCTCACCCATCTCCTTTCTTGTGGTGCTGAGAAACTGGATTGTGAACCAGGCAATTACTGGTGGAGGAAGATGGTACCAGAGGTGAGCTTTTAAAGGGCTGTGCAGCTTAACTGGAGCTGTCAAGAGGGCAGGTTCACACACACACCCCAAAAAGCACCTGAGGTGGGAGGGCAGGGGTTGAAGAAATTCACTAATAATCAAATCCATGAAAAGGAAACCCACAAATGTGGAGGGCTGACTGTATGCAGTCACTTCTTGGATTACTTTTAAGAATATCTTTGCAATGAACAAACTGCTGGCCTCACAAAATTCAGTCAGTTGTTTTCCTGTTTCATTTCTTGATCCTGAGATAAATTCTACAATCTTTGATTCTGCTCTGTTTCCTACTTTTGCATTCCAATTGCCTACAATTAACAAGAAGTCCTGTTTTGGTTTGTGATCAATTTCCTCTGGTAATGTCTGTATATGCAATCACCTCTTTGGCTGCCTGACAAATGTCTTTGTTGGCATCACAAAATTCTACTATTTGCTCTCCAATTTCATTTTCTGATCCTGGGCTAAATTTTCCTAAATGCTCTGATTCTGCTTTGTTTCCTAATTTTGCATTCTAATTGCCTATGAGTCCTGTTTTGGTGTGTGACCAATTTGTTCCTGAACTCCAGCACAGAATCTTTCAGTTCTTTTCTTCTTCTGCCTCTGTAGTTATAGAATAAACTTGGATTATGGTTATATTGACGTCTTGTTATGATTTGGTCAGACTTTGCATTATATCCTTTGATTGCTTTTGCTACACCTCTCCTAACTATTCGTGCCACACCACTTCTTCCTAGATTTTCATTTCCTCAGTAAAACACTGTGTAATTATTTGACTCAAAATGTTCCATCCCTGTCCACTTTAGCTCACTCACCCCGAGTATTGTAACATTTATATGTTCCAATTTTTGTCTGACTATGTCTAGCTTCACTTGATTCATGCTTCTCACATTCCATGTTCCTATAATAGGTGCTGCATAGCTTCAGATTTTCCTGTTCCCTCTGAGCATGTTAACAGCTGACTGTCCTTTCTCAGCTTGAGTTGCATCACTAACCACAGTACTACTCAGAGCTGTCCACTGCTTTACCCCAGTAGCCCGCTGAGTGCCATCTGACCTGCAAGTGTTATCTTCTGGCAGTATCTTGTTTCACTTTCAAAGTCTTCCATGGTAAAAGACATTCAAATGGGTTTACAGTGCCTCCTTCTGCACAGTACTAACAAGTGTTAGCTACAGTGCGACTGCTGCTGTCTCTGAGAGATCTTTCACCAGTGACAGGCCCCACCAACAACTGCTGCTGCCTAGTAGCTGTTTGGCACATTTAGTCTAGCTCCTTAGCAAAAGTGTGTCTGATATGGCAGGCCCTATCAACAGCATTGCTTCCATCAGCATAACCTCTTGTCTCATAGGAGCACAAAACCCTACTACCGTGGAAAGGTAATGCCATTGGTGGGCATCATGACTTAGGCCATTTCTGCACTACACTGTTATAGTGCTATTATTCCACTTTCAACATCCCATGGGATTCTGGGGTAATAGTTTACTCAGGCCAAAGAGCTCTCTGGCTGAGAATTCTAAATACCCCTCCCTAAACTGCAAACCCCAGGATTCCACAGGATGTTGGAAGTGGAATAATAGCACTATAACGGTGTAGTGCAGAAATGGCCTTAGATTCTGCAATTAATGCTATATTATCAGACCACCATCTGATCCAGGGTTTGGCTTTTTGTTTGTTGGTTTTTTTGATAATTTGTAATTACATCAACCTGAAGGTGCTCACATACTTATGTGCTTGATCTCTGCCCATTAAGTTCATCAGATCTAGCAGGGAAGTGATGTCTAGCTAGGTATAGAGTAATGACTTCTTGAGTGAGTGGGTAGTCTCTGCTTCTTTCAAGGAATATTCAGAAGTGGTTTGCCATTGCCTTCCTCTGAAATTTAGCCTAAAGCATCCGGTATTCCATGTTGGTCTCTCATCTAAGTAGTAATCAGAGCTGACCTTGCCTAGCTTGCAAAATCAGACAGGATCTAGTGCTGTTGTTATTTTTAAGCAAAAAATAAAAACAAAAATCCAAACCATGAGCAATTCCAGAAGATGATGTTGAAATACAGTTGCTTGACCCCTTGGAGACAGTTGTGATTTGGGATTCTACAGATTCTGGCAAATTCCTGCACCATAGCGAGCCAGAGACGTGGTATGAAAATTGCCATGGTTGTGTGGCAACCAATGAGTTGGCAGAGGTCCATTGCAGCCCCCATCCCCAGGATGTTTTCCGCCACGGCGTTTAAAATTTATTTCATATATTCTGATTGAATTAAAGTGAAAGAATGCTAGGGACAAGAAGCATTATAGGTTGTGCCTGCATTATCAGTTGGTTACAATCCATTAGGCTTCTGAACTAAAACACACAAGAGTGAGAAGACTGTAGAATCAGTCATATGGGTTGATTGAATGACCAACTACGAACATTAGTATGCCAATCCAGCAATCACACTAAGCCACAGATTAAGGATACCTAACTAGTTTAAAGTTGAAATTAAAGTCCTGCTTCAAAAATGACCTAAATAAATAAATCACAAAGCTATTACAAGATTCTAGCAAAGAACAAAAAGTTAGAAAGAAGGAGCTAAATGTGATCAGAACAGATTTTAATAAGAGTTTTTTTTCTGGGAGACTATATCTTAGGGAGATAAATATCTTCCAAAGTCTCCAAGCCATTAGAGACAACAACAAGGCAACAAATATGGTGAATGGCACATCTGAAATGATGCACCTTCCGTACTTCGGTTCAGGTTAGCTCTTTGGGGTTTTTAGTTGTTTTCCTCTTAGGATGTTTGGGAAATAGCTCAATGTAACATTTTTTCATGGACTCAGATCCCTCTGAGACAGCAAAATTAAACTTCCTATGATTTCCTAAATGTTAAACTGTGATTCTTCCTGATTACATTAACAACATGTGTGCAGTGAACTGTGAACTGTCAAATACCCACCACATTTTCAATACAGCTCTCACAACTTCCCCAGTCTAGAAACTCCTACAATGCTGCTGACAATCTAAGATTTATCTGCCTAAGGGGTCACCTGATGACACATTAACGAAGCATCCATTAACAGTGAGTGGGTTGGTGTTGGTTAACAGGGAGAGGATATGGAGGTAACAGCTTTCTGTCTTCCAGGAGGAGGTATGTATGAGCTTTCGCTCTAAAAGTGCTTGTCTTGTTTCTCTAAAAGAGAGCTTGCGTGTGTGCTTCGTTCTTCCTTCACTGATGCAAACATATCTCTGTCACACCACACCAACAAACCCTGCCTTTGTTTGTTCTCTCTCCCATATGCACCACCAGAAGTCCTTTCATGATTTCAAAAAACAGTCTCCATCAAGGGACATGCGTTGCCTCCTGCTGCTAGTATGGTTTCCCTCTAGCTTTGGAAGTGACCCCTACTTCTACTCCTTTCCTCTACTGCACTACCTGGGGAATTAACTGCTGCTAGGCAAAAAAGAAGAGCTAAAAGGAAGAGGAAAACCTGGCGTATGCAGCACAGAACAAAACACTGCATCTCTCTCACGCACAAGCTCATACCCCTATGGATCCAGCCGCTGAACACAAGTAAGGTCTAAGAAACCAAAAAAAGCACTTTCTCAGAAAAAACAACTGACTGCTCCATCCTTCCCATTGAGACAATGCTTCTAAGGCAGAATGAACCACTGCGGGGAGCTTTTTTATGTGTACCTGAGAGAGTGTGTCTCCTATAGAATAAACAGTAGGGGACAGCTTTCTTTTCATTACTGTTTCCTGCCCTGCCACTACCTATTTATTCATTTCCCCAGGTTGCCCTCTCTGCCACCCCAACACCTACCTCATACATTGCCTCACAATACAAAGCAACATTCAAGTAATTCTACACAGAGGCACATAAAACTATACACCACCCTTTTCTCTATAAACCATCAGTGTGTGGCCTGTGTTTCATTTGCAACTGTAAATGAAACAGGCCTACAACTGTGTTTATAATCCCCCTTAATTGAATTTCTGTGACAAAACCCAGAGACGGTGTTATTACCCTTAAGTTAATGCTACCCAAGGGCTCCTGGGCACTCTGGGGGGAAAAAAAAACCTACATGGGGCAGGTTTAACTCCAATTAAGAGTCATTTTGGTATCAGTAAGAGGAAACTTTTCCTACAGAGAGAAACAGGTGACAGAGAGGGAGGAAGAAAAGAAATAATATCCTATCAGTACCAGAAAGGTACATAACTATATTTTTGAAAGTTAATATTTCATCCTTCCACAGCAACCTTTATCTTGAGCCAATTCACATTACATATAATTCTTAAATGGCAATCGTATAGTGAAGTCACCATATTTTGGCTTCCCTTTTCTTTTTCTTTATTTCTTTCTCTTTTGTGCCAGGGCATTTGGTTTTGTTTGTTCTCCCATCAGTTTTCCGTGTTCTAGAAATTCTCCTCAACGTAGTAGGCAGTAATCCATGATCTGATACATTCACAAGGCCAGCCATCCCAATCCCAAAATCAGCCTGTGATGGACATACCAAGTAATCATGATACATTAAAAAATGGTTTCTTGAATCAGCCTGTGACTTCATAAGAGACGGTCATATCTAGAACGCATTCAACTGTAAATGGATATATGATTCACTGGGGAGCAGAGAGGAAAAATGGTTAAGGTCTAATGTATGGAACATTAGTGATTCCCTAACAGTAAGTGGTCAAGCTGTTACTCATGGGTACTGGAGACCTTTGCAAAAACTGAGATTAATAGGTTACTTCAGGTTCAGAGGACTATCTTAACAGTGCATCAGGGGAATAGCATGATTATTGGGTATGTCCCCACAGTGTGATATTTACTGTAGTTAATGATATCACCCCTGCCCCCCCCAAAAAAAACTGAAAAGATTTTAAGGAATAATCTATAAGCAGCAGATCACAAATACAGAATCTTGTGCAGGTTTCTACTATGACTTAGCTGGCCCATCACTAGTTTCAGAAATAAATCTGAAACTATCCTGTTGGGGTAAAATAGCATATTCTGAAATTTCCGTAAAGGAACATCAGGTGAAGACGTACACTCTTGTACTTACTAATCACTGCTGCATACAACTTATGAGGCTTTGCTTTAATCTAGTCTCCCTTGTGTGGAGGAGAAACTAGAATACATGTGTAAACTACTTCAAGCTGGCTCACAATGCAGCAGATTTTTGATGTTAGTGTTGTGTTCCAGCTCAAAATAGCCTACTTTATTTATCCAAGTGCTCTCTCTTCTTACTGTTTGACATTATCCTAGCAAAAGATCTTGTTACCTGAAACAGGTTCTGAAAAAAAAATACTGAAAGAAAGCCTCTTCTAGTACTAGAAAAATACAAAACTTTTCCCCCACGTTAATAAAACATTTTCATGGAATTACTGGGGAGTAAGGTCTTAAATGCTGGCATCATTTTTAGTCTTAAGGTTGTATCATAAGCAGTATCCTGGCCAGTGAGGGAGGCACCAGATAATTTTTGGCTTTGAAGGCGAAACAGCCTCACCATCAAGAGCTGTACCAGTTACAAGCAAGCCAATAATTATTTATTGATATTGATGTTCATTTTTGTCAGTTACAAAACCCAAGCCTGCCAGTAGAAGAAGTGTCTCCAGCTCTTTGTAGGCTGGTACATGTCACCCAGTAGTGTAATCTTCTGTGCATTTCGTGATTTTCTCTCTCAGCCAGCATGACAATGCTTGCCAGGGACCAAGTGATATTATTCCCATGAACCCATACTTAACATCAAAAAAATCTCACTTAAGAAATTGAGTGGATAATTGCCATCAAGTTAAATTTATTTAAAAGATGTATGGAAGTCCCATACAGCTGTAGATACTTTTGAGGCAACAACACCTGCTGTACCCCTCAATGCAAAATAGCAAACTTGTAGCATATATTTGCTGACATAAAAATACTGGTGTGAACCTGTAAATGCAGAGCTACATCTTAGAACTGTGTAACACAATTGAAGTGGATGGAGGAGAACACTACATTCTTATCAAAGCACCATTTTTTCCAGGAAGGAGTATTAGGCTTTTATGGAAAAATTCAGCATCGGGGATGGTGTTTAGGAGTATTATTTCTCCTTTCCCCCTTTATACTCCAAAGTTTTAATTCAACATAGTGTATCTTGACCAGCTGGGGATTTGCAAGAGTATGAGGCTCAATGTGCCAGAAGACTCATTGTTTCTAATTAATATTTGGGCAGTAATGCACAATGTCCTCATTTCAGAGGTTTTTTTATGACTGCTTTGAAAACACTGTGTGTACTTAGGACGCATTGCTCTCACTCTCAGTTTGCCCCATTTCTCCTCACTGAATTCAGCACACAGGCTGCCTAGAAAACATGATGTCATCTCAGTCACTACAGGATCCCTAATTGACTGGGATGACCAATATGATTCATCTTGTAGAAAATACATTAATTAGGAAGAGAAAAACTGGCAACCAGCAGCAGCAGATGGGGAAAAAACTAGCAATAAATAGGATGAAAATGAAAGCTGAAAACACTCACAATTAAAGTTTTGTTTAATATATGCCGCTCTCCCCCAATAACAAAATAAGACAACTCACCACAAAGTAATGGCATAACATTTAGTAGAGTTGAACATGTAACCCAGGGATAGGAAACGTGGCCCTCCAGATATTGTTCAACAGCAGATCCATACAGCTTAAGCCAGCACCGCCAATGGAGAGGAATACTGAGAGGTGCAGTTCAACAGGTGGAGTATCAACCCCTTGAAAACTGGAATCCCATCCCTATCAGCTATTTTCAAGGAACCAGGAACAGGGCAGCCCATCCCTGAGCAATCTTTCCCAGACAACTAACCGGTAGGATCCCTAATTCTACAAAGGGACTGTGCACATGCAGCCTCGCTGTCAGATTGGACAGGAGAATCAAACATAACAGCCACGAGCTCTCCAGACAAGCTGGAGATATACAAGTAGAGGCCTGCTTTTTCACGCACACATGGTCTATAACCAGATCAGGAAGCATCTCTTTTTCAGTGAACAATCTTTTTTTCTCCTTTTGATGAGCACTCAGTTGTCTCCGAACTATTCAATCTCTGTCCTACTTAGATCTTTCTGCAGTGATTGCTTGCTCACACCTGTGCGTGACATTGCTGATTAACTCAGAAAGGCTTCTCTTGCCAATTTCCCCACAAAATCACTCGGGGCTCACAGGTGATAGGCTGAGTTATCACTTTTTACCCAACAGTTCTCGAAACATCTGCAGCTAGGTATAACTGGGGCGGGGGAAACCACATTTCTTTTAGCATTTAGGATGGAAACCAGGATCCCAGGAAGTAGATTCTCCAGGGATTACTCAGGCTCTTGAATATGGTGGCAAAACAAAAAGGAAAAAAAAGAAGAAAAGGGAGAAAAAGAAAAAAGAATTTTTACAGGAACGATGACATGGCACAAGCAGAAAGCAATATGTATTTTTATGTACTCATAAAAGTCCACTGGCAGCAACTTTCCTAGTTAATTGGTTTCACGTTATTAAACTGAAAAAACTATTTGTAAAGAGCAAGATTTTTCCCCTCTAAGCCTGCCCAGACCCTTAGTTCAAAGCTTTGGTAGCTATTAACAGGCCTAAGCTATATCAAGTTACTTTAACAATAAAAAAACTAATTACAAAGGGAAAAAAAAACTAACCTAGAAAACATATAATTCATTTGTTTTTATAAATAAGTTTCAATAAATATTTGAGAATGGATTCCCATCAGCAAAGAAACAGACTCATATAAGAACACGCACACACAGACACACACATATACACTATAGCCATATGCACACACAATCTATTTCAGTGGAACTACTGAAGAGTTTAGACATTGGTCCTTTGGAATTTTCCTTTGCACTTGTCACATTTAATTTCTTTTCCCACATTAAGTCACTCTCCCTTTCATTAAATAGTCTCTCTGTCTACCTTGCCAAAGAACTGCCAATGGGCCCCTCATTTTACAGATGAATAGTCCAATTTTACCAATGAGAAAAGGCTTTTAATGTGCCATGGAGAGAGTACAATGAAGTGTGGCAATTTTCCTGTGTTAATGATGCTACTATGGGAAAAACAAAATCTTGAGTGTTTAATGGTACACAGACTTTCCATAGCATGTTGCATTTGAAATCAGAGACAGGATGGGGGGGGGGTGATCCTGTGTCCTGAGAGGGAAGTGGCGTTAAAAAGAGTCTAGAATAATAATTTACCAGCTTAGTCATTGTGGATAAGGCTGCTTAAAAGAAGATGTACACATACATGTGCATTACTTGTATTTGAAGTGTGAATTTCCTTCATGGAAAAGTATTGTATTTTCTGAGACAATCTTGCAAGATACAAAATTTCTGGTTCTGGTTCATCTGTACTGATTGGTGAAGAAATGCAAGTTATCATTTTCTGAAATAACCATTAAAAGATAAAACATTAATGTGTGAACACACTCTAACTATAAATAACCAACAGTCATGTACTGGCAGAGCAGTAAAAACCTGGAACACTTTACCAGTTCCCACTTTCAAAAAAGGCAAACATTTTCAACCATTTGTAAAGACCACCGTAATGGAACAGAACGCCATTGTTCACAGGATGTGCTTTGTAAAAACAATGAACAGCAGCATATTTATAAAAGGTGGAAAATACTTACAGGCATTCACTTCTAGGTGTATAAGGTTTGATTACTTTCTCCATAACGATCAGTAAAGAACTTCTACCAGAACTGCACCAGACATTATTTTACTTTTACTTTGTGTAATTCTGACTATATGGCATTCCTATTTGGCTGTTAGAATTGTTCCAGTATTTCCACATCAGAAGCAAGGTGTCTTCACACAAGACAGATGGGACAGTACCTAAGGATTCATGGATGGGATTTGGCTTAACTAGATACCCTCCTTTAGAAAACAAAATCCACTGAAAATTGTACATTTCTATATTGCAATTATATGCATTGTCTCTAAAATTTCTCATAGTGGTTATTATAAGGATTCATCATCTGCCTACCTTAAAAAAAAAACTTTGCACATTCAGTACATTAATGTTATACCTCTGCTAATTCCCAGCTACACTAAGTGCTGGCAGAGATGAAACGTGTGTACAAGCCTCAAACTGATGCAAAACCAAAGAGCCTGCTTACTATAAGGATATTCAATTCAATTCAGTTTTATTACTTTAGTGCAAACAACAAAGTATTACAATAAAATATAATAAAAATCTCCACAGTAAGTTAAAATACATCACATCTATATGCAATATATTGAACAAAGTATCATTAACATTTACAAAAAAAAGCCAGAACAAAAACTTCCCTAAAATATTACTATTCAGTATATAATTTAAAAAATCTCAGAGTGAAGTACCTGGTCTAACAGTCAATTTTGTCATAGACATTTTAGGTTTTAACTTAACTTAATAACCTAAGTAGTAACTTTGTGATTTGAAATGTAACAAATTTATCTTTATCTGACAATTACTTTATCTGTCCTGATCTGTTTTTCCTGGCAGCTTTGTTATGCGGGAGGCAAACAAAAAGTTTTTCCAGCTCAGCCAGAAATACTGAATACCAAGATATCATTTGTGCTAGGTCTTCCGCAGATTTGTGGTCACAAAGACAACTTTTCTTCATTATAAGGGATGTCCTTATTGTTGTAGTGTGCCTTCAAATCGTTTCCAACTTACGGTGACCATAAGGCAAACCTATCATGGGGTTTTCTGGGGCTGAAAGTGTGTGACTTGCCCAAGGACACCCGGTGGGTGTGATAGATGATGACGCTGTGATTGAAGAGCAACTGATTGTGCAGGGGGCTGAGCCAGTGACTGAGCAAGTCAACCTGCAAACATCCCCTGCACTGGAAGGTCAAACAGGGACTTGAGTTGCCCCAGCCAGCTCATGACAGAGAGCGAACCAGCAGTGATGGAAAGGAGTTGCAGCCAGCTGTGCCCATCAGCCCTCAATCACACAGAAGGCTGAAACAGGTTGCGGAGAGGGAGGCTGCTTGGACTAGGCTGAGGAAACATTAACAAGCAGCACCTGCTCACAGGGCCTATTTAAGTCTACCGGTGTGGCTGCTCCTTGCTTGCAGCAAATTATTAGCAAGCCCTCACACCCTTTGTGTCTCCTGCTCCCTGAAACCCTCTGGACAGCTCTCTGCCTCCTGAACCTTTGGACTGGACCTTGATCTGGTTTAGCTTGTGTTCTGCTGGTGTTTGGTATATTTGGACTCCCCAGGTGTTCCTGACCTCTCTCCTCCCTTGCTGGCTGTGGCCTGGCAGGGAGAAATTCCTGACATTGGGTTTCCATGGCTGAGTGGGGAATCAAACCCTGGTCTTGAGGGTTGTAGTCCAATGCTCAAACCACTACTCCATGCTGGTTCTCAATGCCATTATAGCAGCCTAATTCAGCATGGGACAACATATTTAAATGAGCCCTTATGAATGCCCTTCCATAATCAAAGTATACAATATCAGTAAATAGCATGGGAGGGTTAACAGGAGTGGGATGATGCATTCATAAAGACTAGCAGATCTCATGACATGTAACCATCCTAAATCTGTTTGTACAGTCAGATCACTTAGTCTTTGTTTAAGTGAGAATTTTGCAGCACAGAAACTTGGGGCCCTTTTACACTACATAATTATCAAGTGCTATATTCCATTTTAAATATGATGGATGCATCTTATGGAATCCTGAAGTTTGCAGTTTAGTCAGAGGGATCAGAGGACCTCTGGCTAAGAATTCTAACAGCCCCTCCATCAATTGCCAATCCCAGGATGCCACAGGATCAGGGCAGTTAAAATGGAATCATAGTGCTGCATTTGTCTTTACACAGCGCTCTGAAAACTCAAGTCTAAGCCAACTGTTGCCAAGAAGTATGTCTTGGAAAATACTGGGTGCCCCTATTTCTCCCTAATCCTTTGCATCTCATAAAAATGATCTCATATACTATTCTGCTAATAAGCAGCATACAGATTATCTTTCAATTAAACAAATCCTAACAAGTCTTACTAGTGGAACAGGAATTGCTCACATGAGCCACCCTCAAGAGGTCACAATTCCCCATCTGTCAGTGAACTAATAGCCCAGTTCACACATTGAGTTTGCTGGCCAAAGATGAAGTTACTTGTATGAAATCATTTCTTTCTTTTTTTTTAAGTAATTTTATTAAAGTTCCAACATATAAAACAAACAATTATCATTGTATTCTTAACTGTCATATTACAACTGTCTTCCTTCCTCTCTGGATTACAATCTTTATCATTCCATTGAACTGTTACCAATGCATCACAATAAACTGTTAGTATTATCTACTTAATTCGTTAGTTCCTGTTTTTCTACTCAACTTTACTTGTTCCATGATATTTCTCTGAATTTTATCTTGTAAGAACCTTTAATACCATGAATTATGTATTATTCCCTGTCAAGACCCCTCTCGCTTCCGATATCATCTGCCATTCTTTATAGATATCATCATCTGATTTCCCTTTTAATCTCTGTGAAACAATATCTGCATTTCTATTTTCAATAAAAGTTGCCCACCATTGTTCTGTCGTTGGTATTATATCACTTTTCCAAAGCCTTGCAAATTCAATACGGGCAGTCGAGACCATATACAGTATTATTCTCCAATATTTCTTTACCGCAGTTCCCTCTAACATATGTGTCATACTTAACAAGTACATTTCAGGAGTCTTATCAATTTGAATCTGCAATACACCACATATTATCTTATGAATTTCATTCCAATACATTTTTGCTTCAGAACATGTCCACCACATATGAAATAGTGCGCCTGCAGTCTTTTGACACTTCCAACATTGACCTATACCCGTCTTATAAATTATCTTTAATTTTTCGGGTGTCATACACCATCTATGAAATAGCTTATAGTAGTTTTCTTTAAAGTTCTGAGCTACTGTGAACCTCTCAGTTCGTTGCCAACTTTGTTCCCACCATTCCAACTGAATTGGATGTCCAATGTTCTGTGCCCATTGTATCATTGCTATTTTAATTGTCTCCTCCTCACATTGTTGTTGTAATATTTCTTGATATAAATGTGAAAGTAAATGAGGTGGATTTTCTCGTAAAAGCTTCAACAGATTCTCTTGTTCTTTCTGTTCTATTCCTTGAGTTTTCACATCCATCTGAAATCTTTCTGACAGTTGTCTGTAGGGAAACCAGCTTAACTTTATACCTTCGATTTCCAATTTCTCTCTTGATTTCATCTTAAAAACATTTGTATTTGTGTTCATATTTGTTTTCTCCAATATATCTTCACACTGCAATCATTTTTCTGTATCTGACCATCTTCCAAAAAAAGCTTCTTGAGGGGAGACCCAAGTGGGTAGCTGCCTAATGTTCTTATTCTTATAATCATTCCATATTTTATATAATGATTTCCTCACAAAATGATGCATAAAATCTTTATCAATTGTTGCTTTTTCATAGAACATGTAGGCATGCCACCCCATCCGTAAATCTGCTCCCTCTAAAGCCAGCATTCTCGTATTTTGTAAATCCATCCAGTCCTTTATCCAAGTGAATGCCGCAGCCTTAAAGTATACTTGTAAGTCCGGTAATCCAAAGCCTCCTCTTCTTGGTATGTCAGTCAAGACTTTCCATTTTATTCTTGGTTTTTTGCCTTGCCATATGAAGTTAGTTATATCTCTCTTCCATTGTATGAAAGGCTTAGCATTTGTGATTGTAGGAATATTTTGAAAAAGATAATTCATCTTTGGTAGCACATTCATTTTTATAACAGACATTCTTCCCAGCATAGATAATCGCATTTGAGTCCATTTCTCTAAGTCTTTAGATATCTCTTTCCATTTTTTCTCATAGTTATTTTGAAAAAGCTCATTGTTTCTCTTGGAAATCCAAACTCCCAAGTATTTTGCTTTCTGTCCTTTATTAAATCCCGTTATCTGTTTGAACTCCATATCTTCTTTCTCTCTCATGTTTTTTGTTATAAACACTGTCTTATCCTTGTTTATCTTAAATCTTCACTATTCTCCATATTCTTGAATAATATTCATCAATCCTTGTATACTGCTGAGAGGATCCTCTAGAAACAAAACCAGGTCGTCTGCAAATGCTTTAAGTTTATACTGATATTTCTTTATCTGAACTCCTCTTACTGTAATTTCTTCCCGTATGATATTATTAAGAATGTCCAATCTCATTATAAATAACAAAGGCGACAATGGACAGCCCTGTCTTGTTCCTCTATGAAGTTCAATCTGTTTTGTTCTCTCTCCATTAATAATCAGTCTCGCCATTTGCTGACTATAAATTGCTTCAATCCAAGAAATGAATTTTTCTCCTGCTTGTGCCTGTTTAATAACCGTCTTCATAAATGCCCAATTGACCATATCAAAAGCCTTTTCCGTGTCGACAAACACCATAGCTAATTTCTTTTCATTGTCTTTCATGGTATTCCATTATATTTAATACTGTCCTGATGTTATCTCGCATTGTTCTCTTCGGTAGAAATCCACTCTGGTCTTCATGCATGTTATCTTGAAGAACCTTTTTAAGTCTCTCAGCTAAAATAGCAGCAAATATCTTGTAGTCTGTACTTAAAAGTGAGATAGGTCTGTAATTCCTGACATCGGTTAAGTCTCTTCTTTCTTTAGGTATTAAAACTACGTTAGCTTCCTTCCATGTATTTGGTATACCTTCTTTTCTTATCTCATTCATTGTCTTTTGTAATGGAATTGAGAGTTCATGTTCCAAAGTTTTGTAGTATTCTGCTGTAAAGCCGTCAGGTCCAGGAGATTTACCATTTTTCATGTTTCTGATAGCTTCTACTATCTCCATCGTCAATATTGGTTTGTTTAATGCCGTTTTTTGTTCTTCTGTAAATCTCATTTTATTATTTTTCTCTAAGTGATCTTCAATTTCCCTCTGATTTTTAATTGAGGAGATATTACTCAACAACTTTACATAGAAATTGAAAAAAGTCCGTTTTATCTCCTCTTGCTTTATAGTATTTCTTTCCCCAATTCTAATTTCCGTTATTGTATTTCTTAGTCTTCTTTTACGAAGTAAGTTTGCCAAGAGTTTAGATGGTTTGTTAGCCTGTTCAAAGTAGGTATGTTTCACTCTGCGCATTTGGTGTTCTATTTCACCTAAATTTAGTTGGCTAAGTTCAGCTTGACAAACCTTCAACCTCTGTCTTATATTAGTATCCGTTGGGTTTTCCCTCAACTGTTTCTCCAGCTTTCTCATCTTTTCCAATATCGTTTCCTCTACTCGTTTCCTTTCTTTTCTTATTTCAGCTGACCACCTTATTAGGTTTCCTCTCATCACGGCTTTACTTGCGTCCCAAATTGTCTTCATTGGTAATTCCGGTGTCACATTTTCCTTGAAATAGTTATTTATCTCTATTTTTGCTTGTTTAATATATTTTTCCTTCTTGAATATGTGTTCATTAAACTTCCATGTTCTCTCTCTAGTCATAACTCTGAGTGTCACTTGTATAGGATTATGATCTGAACATAGATTGGAGAGAATGTCCATTTCCGATGTCTTCAATAACAGGTCTTTTGATATCAATATCATATCAATTCTAGACACAGTTTTGTGTCTATCCGGGTAGAATGTGTAGCCATCCAGTTGTCCATTTTTATATCTCCATTCATCATAAAGATCTAGATCGTCCATCATCTGGAAAAAACTTTTAGGTAATTTTCCATTGTTTCTGGACACCAACTTCTGTACTGATCTGTCCAATATAGGATTTATGACTCCGTTAAAGTCCCCAAGAGCTATCACATTAGCATTTCCAGTTTCCTGTAAGTATTTCTGTATTTCCATATTAATTTTGGGGAAGAATTCTCCTTTAGCGCCGTTTGGTGCATATATTCCCACTATTAACATCTTATCTTGCAATGTATCAACTTCCACCGACAAATATCTTCCATTTTTATCACAGAATTTTTGCTGTGTACCATATTTTGCATTAACATATATCAATATTCCCCTTTTTTTCTGATCAGTCGTTGCAGCAAAACAGCTACCTAATTTCGGATTCCGAACATACTTCATGTCTTGGGTTCTAATCCGTACTTCTTGTAAACAAATTATATCCAATTTTTGTTTCTCCAGATGATGAAATATCTGTCTTCTCTTATATTCTGAGTTAAATCCTTTTATATTCCAAGAGTATATTTTGAGCCCCATTTTGCTGTTTTGTTTATTAACTTATGTAATCTGATTCAATTAATCTTGTATGCCTTCTCCCGGAAGTTCTCCTTCCTCTTCTATTTCTTGCTCTGGGTCCTGTGTCTGTCCTACCACGCCTTCACTCTCCTCTGCCTGGATCTGTATCCTTTCCTCGTTTCCTTCCTCTTGCAACCGCTGTTCTTCTTCCCTTCCTTCTGCTGATGTTTTCTGAAGATCTTTCTTCAATCTTTCCATCATTTCTTTAGCTTTATGCACTGTATTTATTCTGTAACGCTGTTGTTTGTAGGAAAAAGAAATGCCCTCAGTCTTCTCCCATCTGTAGTTTATCTGAAGCTTCATCAAAAGGTTTGCCAAAGGTTTATAATCTTGTCTCTTCTTGAGTATTTGAAATGGTATGTCTTTAAAAATTCTGACGTCTTTTTCTTCAATCTTGAATGTTCCTTCGTAGCTCCGTTGTAAGATTTTGTCTCTTGTAGCGGTCCTAGTGAAAGTTATTATAATATCTCTTGGAAGCTTTCTTTCTCTCGCTGTCCTTGAGGATACTCTAAACATCCTATCGAGGCACATTTCCATTCTGTCTTCTTCAATGTCTAGAAATTCAGCCAAAGCCGGTAGCATTTTCTCATATAAATTTTCCGTACTAGTTTCAGGGACGCCCCAAAAACAAAGACATCTTTCTCGATATCGTAACTCTTGTTGCGTAATTTGAATATCTTCTTCCTGCTGTTTTCCTTTTACTTCAGCCATTTCAGTTTGTACTTGTATGACCTGTTCTTTTATTTCTTTTGTCTCTACCTTTATCTTTGAAACATCCTTTGTTAAAGTTTCCAGATTCTTTCCCAACTTTTCATGTTTCATATCTGTTCTCATCTCTTTTCTTGTTTCTTTTAAGTCTTGTCTTATGTCTGCCTCTGTCTTCCTGATATCTTCTCTAATATTCCTCAATTCTTCCATCATTTGTAACATTAGGTCTTGTGGCTTCTGGGATGTATCCGTGGATGTCCTTCTTGCTGGCTGGGTAGTCATTGTTGCTGCTGCAGCTGCTGTGGCCTTCCTTGTTCTTGTATCCATTAACTTTCTTAAAGAATAAATTTTTCTCTTCTACTTGTTATTCCTTCTGCTCCTTTCTGTTATCTTAATTAATTCAATAATCAATGAACTCAATGATCTTGGCACCAATTATCTTGAGACCTGTTATTTCGTAGTCCAATGAATTGTCTTAATATGCTCTAAACATCATAAACTTATATAAACAAATGAAATCTTAATTGCAGTATAATACTATATGTATAAATGAAATCTTAATTATGTTATAATAATGTTCAATAATGTGTCTTAATAATAGAAAATAATACAGAATATAATTCTCCACTTTTTAGATGAATTCACACAATATTATTTACATAGTAAACCATGAAGAATCTTAGTTCTACTTTAACCACTGAGGCTTCGACCACTCCAGATTCCCCCTCCCAAACGTGTTTATCCAATCCTCTACAGTTCACTCTTTTTCCAGCTCTGCAGCTACGACCTTGGATAAAGAATGCAGCTCCCTGTAGCCATCTGCGTGGGTGGGGAGTTTTCAGTTCTCACTGTTTTTCAAGGTGAAGAAGCCTTCAATTTTAAGAGTCAGATCAACAGGGTCTAATACCAGGTGCACTATATGAAGTAAATAAATGAAGACAGATGTCCTTTTAAAACAAAGTCCAATAAAATAATTTTAGAAGCTCATAAAGTTCCCAAAATCAGTTCCTTGAAATAAAGTTCCGTAAAGTTCAAACACTCAAAGTGTTACAATCAAAGTCCTTAATTTCTGCTTTTATTTCATTTAACTTCTTTATCCGTTTAAAAGCTCCAAATCAAAGTCTCGGTGCCAAGTTCATTAATCCATTTGTGAAAGTTTATAAAAATACCAAACAGTTTTCAATGGGAGCAATGGGAACAAAAGGAAAAAGAGAAAGAAGAACTCACTTTGTCCTGCGGCTTGCCAAGTCCCACAAACACACAAAAAAATAAAAAAAAAAACAATTTTCCCCAGCACCAAAAAAGAGTCCACTCCACTCCAAACAGTTAGGAAGAAAAGAAATTCCATGTATGTAAAAGGCAGATGAGAGAGAAAAAAAGCCCAGAAAAGAGCAGCACTGTTAAATCCCCTTCGTCTCCACTCAGCAATTTATAAGCTCAGTGACTTCAGTCACTTTAAAACCATTAACAAGTTCTTGCCAATTGGATCCAACTCCAGTTTACTCCAAGTTGAAATCCAAGCCCAGTCTAGTTAAATCTCGATAATCCACCAAGAGAAATACAGGAAAATTGAAGTTTATTCAAACTCACCACTCTGGTCTCTGTAGCTTTAAGAAATCTGCCATTACGTTTCGGCTTCCTGCCACCAGGGTCTCCTCCAAGCTGCAGTTTATATTCGCTGAAACAGGTACATACCTCTTGTGTTTTAAGTTAAATTGTAATCCAAATCGGGCTGTTACTTGCTATCTTGCCTTGCACTCTTGGTTAAAAGTCGGCGGCGGCGCTTGTGCTGCTAAAACGGCGATCCAGAAGGTCCCGTCATGGTCCTGCGATCCTGCACAGCTCCTCCACTCTCCCCCTTCGGGGAGGGCTCGGTGCTGGAATTTGGATCCCCTTCGGACCTCTTCCGCATCCCCCTTACTGAGGGGATTGCTAGCTGGAATTTGATGGCCCCAATCCAGCTGGAAACCTTTGGGTGGCGGTTCGGAGTTGCGCAGTGCTACTCCGGACAGCCTCTTGCGCGCGCCATACGGCCGGAAGTCGAAATCATTTCTCATATAATTCTGAAAATGTCAGCCACATCAGTGCAACCCTGTCCCTAGAAGTAGGCCCAGCGAAAAACTTATTCTATAGTTAATGGTACAAACTTTTAATGTGGAAAATAAATACCTCCTGGGGAAAAAGGTATGTTCTTATTATTCATTTTTCAAGGGTGAGGAAAGTGCAGCTCTCCAGATGATGCTGGACTGTAACTCTCAGCATTCATCACCACTGGCTATGCTGGCTAGGCCTGCTGGGAGTTGCAATCCATCAGCATCCCGAGGACTGCACTTTGCCCACACCTGGTGTAAGCAGAAGCAAGTTCATTCATTTAATTATTTCCTTTACACACATTAGTACAGGGGTTCAGAAGAGGGTTTCTGCATGTGAAAATGACAATTTTTTACAATGGTTTAGATTGCACAGTGCAAATATTCATATCACATAAATAAGCCATAAACTGTATTTAATGAATACGAATAAATAACACATGTACAGAATTACAGTGAAAAGAGAAAATATCTCTAGTAACACATGCCAATTTATCAGGTATTAGAACTGTCGTGATTACAGTGCTCCTGAATGAAAGCATAAAACAGAAGCTGGAGAACCGTCTGGATCAAATTCTATGCATGTACTTTCCTCTTTTCCTATTCTAACATGCAGCATACCTTCCTATGTCTCAAAAGCCCATGGAACATTGAGAGCACTCCACTTGTCTCTGTTCATAAACAAAATGTATTTTGCATGGGCCTGTTGACATGGAGATATATGCAGGAAGCAAACAGAAAGCTTTCCCATGTGCTTAAAAAACTACAGCGTATTTGGATGTTTACATTTATAGGTAGGCATGACAGAGAAATCTACCATGGATTCTATGGTGCCAAATTTCACCTGTTCTGAAAGGAGAGAATCTGGCAATTCCTTGTAATGGTAGACTGATTGGTCCCTGTGGCTCTTTGGGAAGGACCACTGTGTGTATGTGCCTTCAATTTTTGGCACCCCATGAATTTCATAGAGTTTTCTTAGCCAAGGGGGGGTTCTTCCAGTTCCTTCCTCTGAAGTATAGCAGACAGTACCTGGTATTCGTTGGTGGTCTCCCATGCAAGTACTAGCCAGAGATGCTTAGCTTCAAAGACCAGAAGGCATCTGATACCTTTGGAGTATACAGGCCCGGGAAGGGTCATTAGACCTCAAAATGTACAGATATAGTTACATATATAGAAATATAGTTATTTCTAGGAAAAGTATTATGATACCTTTGCAAATTCACAATTCCAGTACAATGGAGAACGCAGGAAGAGTGTGCTTGTCACTATTTATTATTGCCTCTCCCAACCTTCCCTCCCTGTTCTTTAGCAATGCAGTCTGTGATCCAGACAGCAGAAATATAGACAAGGCAAAATAAGTGACCTTCCTCCTCAAATTAAAATTTCCCCACAAGAATTCTTTTGCTGAATGTTTCATTTTATTTCCATGTTGTATTTTTCAAACAGCCCCTTACTCCCACATCAGTCTACCATGCATGAACTTGGGGTGGGGGGGAACAGCCTTTCTTACAGTGGGTTTCTTGTTCTCACCTGGAGGAAAGGGTAGGGTTTAGGGGCGGATCATTTAGTTTCATTTAAAATGCAAGTTGACCGGATCTGTTTTCTAGAGGCGATGATGATGATGAAAGAGATGCAAATAAAAGGAGAGAACAACAAGTAGATTTCTGTGTATATAAATACATGTAACCAGAAAAATGTGTACTATCTTATGTATTGTTTGCAAAACAAATCTGCTGGTGGGGGAAATCATCTGGAAGGACTGCTCTGCAGAAACAGAGCAGACAAGAGCATCTGTCATGCCAAAACACATGTGGGGCAGATGATATGAAATCTGTATAATAACAGCTATAATTATAAATTATAACAAAAATACATGTGAGAGTTCTATCATTATATCACTTGAAAATGTTTCATTACTCTCTCTCTTTCTCTTTTAATGAAACTCAGGTAAGGGAGTGAGCATTCTCAGTCTGTGACTGGGTACTATAACGGGAGAGATGAGGGGCAGTAATTGAGGTTCAATCTGTACAAAATGTAGCTGCTGTTAGTGGCTGAGTCATTTACTCAGAGTGGTGTCCAACCTACTTCAGAGGGGGATGCATTCCCGCTAAACAATTTGTCTCATATTCTGGTAGTGCTCTTTCATTCACTAATGTTGTTGGAGGCACATGTAACTTTGGTGTAGAGGTGGAAAGAATACTCACATATTCTTTTGTCTTCTGTGAGAAAGAGTATCTGAACAAATCAAGACACTCCATCAAGAAAATGGAATTTTCAGAAGTTATTTGTTTTTCCATTAGAGAACAAACTAAGAGAGTATTTGCATGTAAAATACTTTGGTGGCACAGAGTGTTTTTCATCTATTTAGGCTGATATACAACATATAGCCCAGCTGGAAAAAAAAATAGCCTGTCTCACTGGCAACCTCTCGTTTGGATTACTAAAATGCTTTACTGTGGAACTGGTCTTGAATATGTTCTGGAAATTTCAAATAGGAAAACATAGGGAAGCAAGATCACCAGTGAAGAACCATAAATACAATCATTAAGTATGGCGTTGTTGTCTTCACCAGCTTCTACTCTGTTCTGAGGCCCAACTCACCAGCATGAATCTCTAAATTCCTGGACACTTTGAGGCCAGGTTACTTCCTCTCGTTTACAGACAGTTCTGGGGAAGTAATGGAATATCATCATCATCATCACCACCATCATCATCATCACCACCAGCACCAGCACCACCACCACCATCTACAAAAGCATTTCTCTAATTAGCCTAAGGGGGGAAATGTGTGAAAGGACAAGTGATGTAGGAAATTACCCAAAGAAGGGATCCTTGGAATAGAAGCCTACTTTGGAACAAGAAGCATAAGAAGAGGGGTCTCCTCCAGGGACAAAACCTAAAATGACTACAACCGAGACCCGGGCGAAGCTCAAGTAGCTCAGCTACAAAAACCTCAGTTTCAAGGAAGAAAGCTGATTGAAACAACATCAGCACCTAGTTCTGATTACGTCAACTGTTCCAAGACTCTTTGGAATTTGCCATCTTGTTGTCTCAATTTGGATTGGGTTTGACACTCACCCAATTTGCTAGCTGGAGCACACTAATTTACCCTGGACTACTCCTTGGCTCTGAATTACTGTCACCAGCTTTACCTGCCCCCCCGATAGGACTCTGCTAGCTTGACCTCTGGACTGCCTTTTGAGGTTGCTTTTGGATTTATCCTTGCCTGGATACTGCCTTGTCCCAGAGCCCATTCAGCCTTGGCTTTGCCTGGAAGAAGACAGTCAGTGGTGGGCCAAGGATGCACATGCAAGCCCTACTCCTAGTTCTTCCACAGCTATCATCCCCGATATCCTTGTGTCAACAGAGAAGTTGTAAAGGGTGCTTCTACTCTACACCTGAAAACACCACATAATTGGAAAATGTAATAAAATAGAGCTCCCAAATGCAAACAGAATCTTCTTTCAGACTTCCTAGCTTCAATAGGAAGATGGCACGGGGAGAACCCAGTGAGAAACAACAGCACAACTGTTGGGCACTGGGGTTCAATATGTGCTATCATCCCCTCCACATAGACACTTCTGGCCCACATGTGAGCATGCTGAACAACGGAGGGCTTAAGTGGACCGTTTCAGTGGTTGCATCATGACTGGGAATGCCCTCACCACACAGGGTCATCTACACAGTCTTTTCAGTAATAAGTGTAAGCTCTTTTACCTTCCAAGGCTTTTTAAAAACATCTTTTAGTGCTTTTTAGACCTTGGGAACTTTTATGCTTATGCTGATGCTGTCTTAACTTGTTATTAAATTTTGCCCTTTTTATTTTTTATAGTTTATAGTGTCCCTCTAGAGCCCCAAATAACTTGTTGTTAATGAGCAATATAAAATGCTGCCAATAAATAAAATAATCAATAAAATTAAGCATTAACTGGGCTTGGCTTTGGTGTGCAAAAATCTTGCCTACGCAGACTTATGTCTAGGTCTCCAGAAAGTTGATTTTAACCCCACAATTTATATGTTTATATTACCAGCTTAAATCTTATCAGTTATACAAATCTGTTACAATTAACTACTCTTGTTTCTCTCTCATAATTATTTAAATCCCCATTTATGAAAGAAATTGTAAGAGCCAAGATGAATAATAATATGCATTCCTCAACTAGTCCCACACTGTTACAAACAGGAAAGGTTTGACATATGGAGGTGTAGGACGCTCACTGAAAGAGTAGCAGCTAAATTATCTCCTATCAAGGGTGACTGTACAATGAGCACTCTTCCTACTGAAGCCAACAGGATCTGACAAATCATTGTTCTACTATAAGCAACAGGCACTCCACAAATGGAACAGCTACAGAATCATGACTTCAGTTTCTATTTAACTATGGTATCTCTGAATGGCTGAGGAAATGCTATTACTAGGGTGGGTGTGGAACAGCGAAACCAACACAGGGTCTCAAATGCTGGGGGAAAAAATCCAAGTACAATGTTATTGACATATCGTGGTCATTTCCTACAGTTCTGCTTCCCCATAGGTTTTGCCAATGAAACTCTCCTGATGGTCTTGCCTATTGATTAAAGCACATTTTTCAGTGCCCTGTGATTGAGACATCTGATAAAGTCTGATGAAAGCCATCAACCTGGACTGAAATAAAAATTGGGATCAATGAGTTTTCATTACAAGGTATTGACTGTTCTAAGTTCCTGACTGAACTAAATAGAGATCCAATGAGTACCTTAAGTAAGTGGCACAATAAAACAGGCTGATCAAAATGGAGAATCAGGGACTTGAATTTGTGCCTACAAATCAAAGAGGCAGCTATTCTTTCACTGGGTGACCACATGTCCATTCCAAAGCTTAGGATAAGTAAAAACAAACAAAGCATGCAAAATTCAATTACAATCTAACAAAGCAGTAAAAAAAAAATCTAAACTTTGTCTTTTGAAACCAAATCCCCAAAGTCTTACAACACAATGTAAAAACTAAGCAACCTTTTGATTTGGTAGGAGATGTCAAGAACAGTCCATAACTGCCGGCAGCTGTGGGGATATCACTGGTCTTAGTCATAACCTCCGTGCCATAATGAGACCCATAATGTCAAAAGCAGAGTTAAACAATCTCAGTCAATGTGTACATATTAACATACTACATCTACACAGTGGTTCTGAAGTCTTTTACTGCAATTGGCTGAATAGCTATGAACAGCCTGGGCAGGCACGAATTAGTTCGATGGCCTGCCTTTGGTTGTGATGCAAAAACTGAGACTGTTGTATAACACAGAGAAAGAGAGTACACATAAAATTAGATGGCAGTGCTTGGGTTTAGAGAGAGGCAAAGAAGAAAGGAAGAAAACAGAGGAAGAAGGGGGTGAGTGGAATAGGAACTGGCAGTGACAGTGACCAGTTAGAAGAGATGGGTATGCCACAGGACGGAGAGCCAAGCAAGGCTCAATTTCAGCCACTACAACTGAACTGAGTAGGGCAACAAATAACGAATTTCAATTATTATGATACAACCTTGGAAAACTTTGAAATCATGTAGTCACCTAAAGATTCCATCACCTGCCATCTGTTGGAAAATGAGCCTTTCAATTACATGCAAGCACCATGCTCCAAGACTGCTTCTACAATTTTGGAGGAGGAAGTTAATATAAGGCACAACAGTAGATGTGACCTCTGTCACCTAGACAAAAACTGTACATAGCTCAGTCCTAATCCCTTCTAGCTCCCAAGGCAGATAAGGTACAGTACAGAACCTGAAGCAGTAAGTTCAATTCACTCACTCACACTAACTGAAAATGTTTCTTCAAGGTATTTCCAACCCCGACTCAAGTTTTGTTTTATAGCACTTCAACGACCTGTGGGAGAAGTCTGCCATCTGGACCCATGGAAAGTCAAAGGATTCAGAAGGAAATGGCAAGATCTAGGAAGGGTGTTATCACAGCTTTTAAAATAAACCCTGGAAAGTCAGTTTTAAAATACTTACAGCCTTTGCATCACTAGTGACTCATTTTGAGGTTTGTGCTCTGTTGTAATCCTGTTAGAACCTGCAAGAAAAGAAAAGCATATGAAGAGTGCACTGAAAGCTATGATTTACCAAATACTAGAAGAATGGGATAAAACATGAACAGTATTTATACCTAATCACTATATGCACCAACATTTGACCAAATAAAAAACAGAGACATTCCTATACTGGTAACACATCTACCTGTAGATCAGGAGTCACTTGCTGACAATAAGTTTGTGAACAGTAGTGGACCAAAAGTGGTGCTTTAGTCCTCCCATCCACAGATGCATGTGTAACAGCCTGCAGCTGTTATTCATGCAATATAGCCACCTTCAGCTCAGAGGTTGCCCCTCAGAAGGAAGGAAACCTGCAGAAAGATAACCCTGGTGCCCACGTGAACACACTAAGACATTTTTAATAAGGTCCCCCTAAAATTTACTCAAAGGAAAAATAAGGACAATTATTTACCAGGAGAAGCTACCATAAAATAAATACTCCTCCTGTTGGACAAAAGGTATCCATAAATCATAGATATAAAATATTCCTATTCAGGAATTCAGCCTGCTTATAGGAAGGTTAAAAGTATGGTAAGGACTGGAGGATGCACGCAAACCCTGCCCTCAGTATCCCTATTCCCTTCCGCATATAGTGTTAAGGTCTGGGGAAGGAAGAGGGATATTCAGCTGAATGAATCACCAGAATAACTAACCAAAGTCTTTAAATGAATGTACATGCAAGGGACAGGGACAGGATTCTATACAGACCTTGGCAACCTCCACCAAGTTTTAGCCTCCCCGTGTACAATCACTTCCATTGGGCTAATAACAAGACACACACACAAGCATTTCTCAAAATATCCTTTCTCCAGTAAAATATTTCCAGACACATATTTTGAATGCTACATCCATCTCCTACCCCAACCAATTTCCCAGGCTATGAAGGAAAAAAAAGCTATACAGCTTCCACTATCGCTGTTTCCACATTCTTCCATCTCCACTCCAACAGTTTGGTCTTGATTATACACACAAGATTCACAAGCAGTTATTGCAAGGTAACAATCCCAGTCTCTATGAACCCATGCTGATTTGTCTGTCTCTGTAGGCCTGTGAAACCCCCAACACGGATCAACATTTTTCCCGAGATGCTAGAGGCTGAAATATGATTCACTGTTTCAACATGTAAACCAATCAAGCAGAGGACAGGAGTTCAGGGATTATTATCAAGGGAGAAAAATAGGAACAGTATAAAATAGGCCCCAAAGAAATAAGCTCCAACCAAGTGGAAGCTTGCAGCTCTAGCTTGCAGGAAAGAAGCCACTTGCTGGAAAGTTTCTAACATGCACTAAAGTGTAATTATATGTTGTGGGTTGTTCTGCAGAGCAGTACAAATTAGTTAACATTCACATTTATTCTCAACATCTAAATCTCAGACAAATATCTACCCCCACTCAGGAAACAGAAACATATGTGACCTTTGTATTCAATCCAACTCAACCAAACACAGCTCATTTAGAATTTCATCGCGTTCTCAACAGTGATTCAAAGCACTTGGCAAATAATCTTAAGCAATAAACAGATCTGAGAAAAATCTGAATGTCTCAAATGGCCATTCAAGGCAGTAAATATAGCCTGCAGTGCAGTTCAATTTATGCAGAATCTTTAGTTTTTCATGTAAGATTGCATACAAGCACTGGAACAGAGGATGAATAAAATATTATTGTACTTCTGAATGCTTCTCTACCTCCACAGTTCCCCACTACAGTCCACTTTCACTAGGGTTGGAGGCACAAGACCCCCCCCCACTCAAAAAAGCGGAAAAACCACAAATATCAACATATGTGTGTGTCTGTGCAAAGGGGGCTGAGGCATGGTAGGGCGAACAGGCACCCAGGATCCAAACTAGGTCAGTGAAAGGAGGGGGAAAGTGGGTGGATCTGCATCGTGGCCGTATACGTCCTCTCTCTCACCCATCTCCTTCCTTACGGAGTGAGAGGCATCAGGAGAGGGTTTGTGGTGTTGAGAAAATTGGGCTGTGAGCTATCCTTAGCTGGCCTGGCAGTAGCTGCTGCTGCTGGTGGTGGTGGTGGTGGAGAAGGAAGAGGAGGAAAAGAGGTGGGTTTTTAAAGAGCTATGCTGCCTGATTGGAGCCAGTGAGAGGGAAGGTTCCTCTGGAAAGAAGCACCAGAGGGGAAGGGCAAGGGTTGGAAAAACTACCAAACAATCAAATCCGTGAAAGTCAAACCCACAAATGTGAAGAGTTGATGGAATACGGAAACTTCCATGGTAGGGAGAAGAGTCTTACCTAGCTTTACTCCATGTTCCTGTTTTGCCACTCAGTAGAACTTTTATCCATGGGGGAAATATTTACATACCAAATCTGACACCTACATTTTACAATAGTACTGTCCCAGGCAGACTGTACCACATGAATCTGCTGAATCTCTAGGCTGACGGTGAAACACTAAACCTGCAGTGAAGAAAAGCGACTGCAAACACTGCTGTAATTAGAGTGCGTGCTTAATTTTCTCTAATGTGACAGTTACTTTGTCTAACACAAGGTGCTTAGAGCATCTCACAACAATAAAAGAGAGTAATACGGTAGACAACTAAATCACATTAGAACCAATCATATGCAAAGCAGATGACACAGAGCAGACTCCATCATCAGTATCCAAAGAGCAACTAACTGAAATTAATCTACAGAATTGATTAGGAGTGCATAGAGGGAAGCATCTGTAGAGACAGATTAAATTCCAGAGTTAGGATACCACAACTTTTCTCCCACAAAGACGCCAGTACCACAGAATGTTCTGTTTATGCAATTGGGCAATGTGCAGTCCTCTATATACTGCTGGATCACAACTCCCATCAACTTTATACGGACTAGGGACAATGGGAGCTGCAGTTCAATAACATCTTAAGGGCTGCACCTTGCCCACCAGTGATTTGAAGGCTTCAGGGGTGAATGACTCAATGCCATGAATTTTGTCTCAGACCAAATAATCACTGCTTGATCAACGACTCCTGGTGTCAAATACTATTCACTGCCACAAAAGTTGGCTGGCTGCTTTCTCAAGATTCCTGAATACTTTTCAAGGGCGGACCTGTGGAGAATGCTCAAGACAGTAGAAAAGGCTAGACTAGAAGTCTTCAAACTCTGCCAACCCCAAGATTCAGCTTTAACATGGAGACATGGCAATACACACGCACGCACATTCAAGTCACCTGTCAACTTATGGCAACCCCAATGAATTTCATATGGTTTTCTTAGGCAAGGAATATCCAGAGGTGGTTTTGCCTTTTCCTTCCTTTGAAATACAGTATTTAAATTCCTGAACCATACCTTTCCTCCTTCAACTTTCATGAAACTTCACGTAAGGGAGGACTCCTGTACCCTCAATGACAGGCAGCATAGATGACTAAATTTTGGCAGGTACAGGTTGTAAAGCAGGGCTCAAAAAAGCTGAATTTCTTCTATGCAGCCACTGAAAGTGAAGGAGGCCAGTCCTGGATGGGCAGGGATCATGTTCCTGAAGCCCCAAAGAGCAGAAAAGCCAGCAGTAAACAGCCTAAGCCAAAGCAGGCAGAAAATCAAGCTCCAAAATCACTGACTGAAGAGAGAGCAATCCATGGAAGGCCAGAGGGGTCACACGCTAGAGGCAGTTGTGCAGAGAAATGGAAGAGAAACTTAGCTGGCAGAAATGTTTCACAGCAAGGGAAGCTGCTCACAAGGGACGCTCCAGGCTCAAGCAAGGGCTTGCTTGTATAAGTTGATGGAAGTTGGCATGGGGAGGGGATCTTAGCTGATATAATGGTTCTTCTGTCCAACAGTGAGGCTTGGACTGAACTCTTGATAACACCTTTGAGAAATACAGTTCAATTTACAAACACCCATAGAAAGAAACCACAGACTTTGTGGTATAGAAGTTCAACTGCTAGAGCCAGGCTGTGGAAAGTTCTGCTTCAAGAAATGTACATGCACCACCTGGCACTTTAATACCTATTCTTTTTCTAAGCCCCCCAAAAACAGGTAACATAACGCACAAGGTAGTTTTCACAGACACACCCACCTCAGTCTGGTACAGCATAAGGAAAAGGGAAAGTGTGTATATATTGTATTTAAGTAAAACAATTTACTTTGTTAGGACACCGCAAGGAGCAAGAGCAGGACATGTGAATGTCAGGTAATTTTCTTATTAGAACTGTTTAATATTAATTTATTTTAGTCTCAGATACTCTCATCTGCTTATGTCTTTTGTATTATAAGAAAGGAAGAAAAAGGGTGGGGGAAGAATCTAGGAGCACCTTAAAAACCAGCTGATTTATTTTAGCTTTCATAGATTTTTTTTTTTAGTGAACTTCTCCAAATATAGTACACAATTAAAGCCATAGGTATTTAAGGACAGTTACATAGCTGTGGTGATACGGTGGGATGTAAGAGGATTCAGAAAGATGCAAACTGTGAACCTTGCCATAAATATTCAAAGTGTTGCCGAAAATGATAGAGCTCTGTTAAGTGGCTATCCTTGTAGTCCTGGAGTATGAGCGCAGCAAAATCTGATTACCCTGAAGTCTATTCCCTTAAAGCAGGAAAATTTTCTGATGAGAATTCTTTTCTTACATGTATAACTGTGATATAATCCCATATATTAATATGTACAGTATGCTAGGAAACCATTGTCTTTACTCAGACCTCTGCTAATGGATTTGAATTTCTAAATGTACACCAGTTCAGCTGTTTCTCTCTCCAATCTTCCTTTGAATTATTTTTCTGTTCCAGAATAGCTTTTTGTGGGTTGCAGACTGAATATTTAGGAAGCTGAAAAACTCTTATTTTGTGTCAGATTTGTGTCCATTTATCCTTGTGCATAAAGACCGTCCTGTTTATCCATTGTAAAGAATAGAGAAGAGTTGCGTGACAAAAAATGGCACGTATCACACAGAAGGATGACCAAGCAAGAGCATCTCTGAAGTTGTGGGTGACATCAACAGAATCTGTGATGTCACTTTCAGAGCAGATGTGGGAAGGGTGCTGGCAACAACTCTCCCCTGCTTTTTATAATACACAAAACAGCAGCATATACAGGATCTCAGATTAAAATGCTCTATTACTAAACATATATAATTAGGAAATTCCTATAAAGTCATATGCCCTACTCCTGCTGCTCTTTACACTATGGCAACAACTAAATTATTTTACCTGAATACAAGATACAATGTAAAGCATTCAAGCAACGTTTTTAGTGGTATAGCTTTAATTGCTTTGAGGTACACTACTCAAGAAAATCAGGGAAGAAAAAAAACTATTTCCAGAGTGACACATTATAAGACTCCTACTACAAGTGGAATCATAGCTTACACCACATATACTTTCTCACTTGTATCTATCTGCATATTCATGAAGCACCACTGACTGTGAGTGAGTACATAATCTGCCTCTGTCACTTTTTGCTTTCCAGTTATCCTCTCTGTGCAGAAAAATAAACAGTCTCGAACCAAGGGTGGGAATCATGTAGCTCTTTTTGGCTGGGCTATGGTTGATGAGAACTGCAGTCCAAAACATCTGGAAGTCTACATGATCCCCAACACTGGAAAGGGAAGGGCAGGAAAGGGAAAGACATGCCAGGACTGGGCTCCAGAAGACTTTACAATGAAGAAGGTAAGTAGTGATCATTTTTCAAAGAAAACTGAGAAAGCTTCAGAAACAGAAAAAATGCATTACTTTGCAAAGAAAGCTAAATTCAGAATGGTTTCACAGGAGTGGTTTCAATAACCAACATCCAGATAGGAAAACACGCAAAGAGGAAGACTGTGGCTAGTTTATTAAAATGGCTCCATGTAGAGCACTTTGTGCTAGTGTGCTATATTTTGAAACCAGGCTTTCCTAGGAACTATAATTAGAGACTTAATGGGAATATTTACATGCACATGTTACTGCTGTACAAGTTGTTATTGCTTGTTTCATTCTTTATTTGGAGAACAGGCCCTTCTTCTGCTCTACCACAGAGTTGGGCAAAGTGTGCATGCCGCCCCTGAAGGCTGTTTCCATGGCCTTTGGCCCTTCCAGCTTCCCCAGAACATCCTTTTTCTGGCCAGAAAGAAGGTGAATGGCCTCTTCTGGAAGCCTCCCAAAAGTAGCAATTCACCTTCAGAAAAGTTTGAGAGGCTCCGTACACTGCTTCACATAAATAAATGCCTGTCTGGCAAAACCCCAAGTAGATCCTTTTTTTTTTTCTCTCTGCAAATTTTTGGCACTGTTTGATCCTTAGAAGGCCCCAAGGCCAGAAAAATATATTTGTGCAGCACAGCATAGCATTACCAACCAATTGAAATTTGACATCTTAGATGTTAATTTTTAAGCATTACAAACAAACTAGATGCTCAATATTACTGCTCATACCATCTGCAAATTACACATCTCCTCTGGAAACCATATAAAGGAATGACACTTGCCTGTCAATATCCAGTCTTCCGGTCTGTTCTGTGCTCCCTACATATACCCACCTACCTGAGGATCAAGGTCTGAGTCCCACCAGTGGGGTAATACACTGTGTTAGGACACAGGAAAGAGCCTGCTTTGTTGTGGCACCTTGGTTAAGAAATGTCTTCCTCATACAGTCCCGATTGGCTTCCTTTCAGTACCTAGGAAGGTATGGTTTTTTGTCAAAGCTTTCAGTGTCTAATCATTTTATATAGTTTGCACTTGTAAATCGTTTTGTTTTACCTCGTTTTAACAGATAATTTACCATGTCTGTTAGATAGTGTAATATGTTTCTAGAATGCAAATGATTTTTAACAGAGATCTTTTTGCTTAATATGGAATAGTCCACCTCCTTCTTCTTCCAAAAGCAATAACATCCCAGTTTATCCTGGGAGCCAAGCCACCTTCCTTATGAACTCTACAGTACTTTCCTCTACATCACTACAGAACTTTTCACGAAATGGGTGGACATCTTTGCATAAAACATAAGTTGACACAAGGCCTTGCTTTCTAGCCTGCGTATCTGAGACGGTTCCTTAGATACCAGTGAAAGCCCAGAGACAGGTCTTGGCTCCCTAAACTCTTTCCTTTGTGACACTTTTCTGCAAAGTAAGAAAGAAAGACGCTTTTTGCAACAGAAGTGATGAAAAATGGAAAGATATTGTTGTCATGTTGGGTAACATGCCAAACCATCTGGAGACAATGTCATGTATTGGGTGGCGGGGGTAGGACACAACAACACATTTGCCTGCTACTTGTTAGGCAGATTAAAACTGGTGATTAAGTAAGATCCACATAAATCACACTCATATTATACTTGGCTAGAACTGATGTGGTAAGCTTGGGAAGAGACTTTTCCTTTTGCAAACCTGACTAACAGAACTATTAAAACACCACTGAGACAAACATTTTTAGCACAGAAAGATTTTCTGCCAACAGCCATCAAATAGATAAATCTACAAAAACATGAATTCATTGATATGCTCAGTTATAAATAATGATTCCCTCCTCTTTTTTCCCTAACTGTTTCTTGAGTAAAGTGTTAATTTGTTAGTCCTTGTGGCTGTTTGATGTCAAAAGAATTAAACTTCCAAAGATGATTACGTGCAAATTAACTAGTTAGACATGCCAAAGGTGATCAGATGTGATGGCAAATGCATAATACTGTATGCATATAAGAGAAACAGAGTGTGTATGTGTGTGTAATGAGTAATAACAATAATAATAGAGAAATTGTCCTGTCAAATCAAGCATAGCGTTAATAATAATCCAGTGTACATGACAGTAAAAACTGTCATTTCCACAGCTATTAATGAAAATTGAACATTGGAAGCAGACGCTGGCAAAGGAATATAAATCACACTTCATTAAATTTCAAAATATAGGTGTCAGATAACTCCCATATCCCAACACCACCATCTTCGTCTCTCATTAGCAACCTGCCCCACGTCAAACAACTTCATTTGGATTCTGTCATTTTGCTGCAGACAACTCCCCAATGAGCTGATAAGTGACAATTTCACGCTATAAAAAACACACCTAATTTGCTTATGGTACTGAGGAAAAGTAACCACACAACTAAAACAATATTCCTATGTATCTGAAGCACAACCCAGAAGACTTTTTTTTTTTTTGGGGGGGGGGAGGCATCAGTTCCAACAAACCATATTTTTTCACATAGGAAAGAATGACGTGTCCAGTCAAATTAAGAAGCCCACTTGCAAAAGGCTGCTGTATAATTCCACCCCACCACATCAAATTTGAAGCAATAAGCAACAGAGAATTTGGGTACAATAAAACAACACTATGGAAGACAATAAGAGTTGAGATTGAGCAATGAGTTTACAGCTTCTATAAGGCTTCTGGTATATGTTTTTTCTCATGCCAATAAGCAGGTTGTCCACTCAGGTACACAACTGAACTGAAATGGGGGAGCCCATATTTCCATTATAGCCATTATAGCCTTCTCCCTGTCAGTTTCACCCTGACTGACCTTTCTCCAAAAAAGAATATCCCTAAATCCTTTTGTCATTTCCTACAGACACATTTTACAAACCTGATTAGACGGTTGTCCTACTCCTCCACTGAGAATTCAGTAGTCAAGCAGGTAAGTGGCTCATATGTAACAAAAACCTATTGCACTTCATTTCAGGGGCAACCTTTAGAATACAGTACAAAATGATCAACAACTGCATTAATAATATGCCAGGTGCATTTTAGTGGCATTCAGCTTCACCCCCGGAATGTCTAGCCTCAACATTCCTACCTTCAAAATCATTTTGCAGCTGATATTTTTGTGAGGTTGCTGCTGCTGCTGTACTAAAAAAACCCATCTTGCCTCTCTGCAGTTTTATTTAGGCAAGACAGTACTTCGTTCTATAAACCTGGGCACTGACTACTGACTGAGGGATTTGGGGGATTACAGTCCCAAGAGATGACTTTTCCAAGCTGTACAAAAGAATACACCCAGCGACTTGGGTAGGAAATGCCTCACACTCTGTGTCCCAAGCGAGACTGTTGTGGCTCCACAAGTAGTTTTCCAAGCAGCCCTGTAACAAGCAAAGGGAGAGATATGAACTCAACACATAGGAGGACATGCTAGAGGGTCCTGGTGGGCTGATGAGTCCACTGCACGTTTAAGAACACACACACATCTGTTCTTTTTGTTCTGTCAGTTTATTGCAGAGGAGTACTGGTGCAATTGGTAGAAAGCCTGGAAACCTTGGCCTATGAGGAGAGGCTTAGGGAGCTGGTATGTTAAGTCTGGAGAAGAAAAGGTTAAGAGTTATGTTTAAATATTTGAAGGGAGGTCATATGGAGGACGGAGCAAGCCTGTTTTCTGCTGCTCCAGAAATCAGGACAAGGAGCAATAGCTTCAAACTTCAGGGAAAGAGATTCCATCTTAACATTAGGAAGAACACTCTGATGGTAAGAGCAGTTTGACAGTGGAATGTGCTGCCTCAGAGAGTGATGAGTCTCCCTCTCTGGAGGTTTTAAACAGATCCTGGATGGTCATCTGTTGGGAATCCTTTGACGGTATGTTCCTGCATGGCAGGGGGTTGGATTAGATGGCACTTGTGTTTTCTTCCAACTCTATGATTCTATGATTCTAATTCTGGGAAATTTGATTATTACTTTAATGTATGAGACAATTCTTAAATAACCTTTCTCCCAACATGCGCAAAGCCATGGCCTGACAATATAAACACAAGATGTATCCAATATAATCACTTTGAGATCTATTGTGTTTATAGGCTCTGACAGAGAAAAATCTGTACAAGCTAGTTTATTGCATGGGTGATAAAATGGGGGGGGGGGCAATCTAGATACCTAACAAAACAAAACAAAAAATATCTCCCTACTGAGAAAAGAGATGCATCTACATTAATCAGTACAGACAGTCTTTCAAACCAATATGAAGCAATATAACTTTCAGAAGCAGCAACAGCACACCTGATTTTTTTTTTAAACCAAGCTGTCTATCAGGAATCAAACAGTAAGTAAACATTTGGAAAGTGTTCCTCTGAGAGTGGAGGTTTTTAAGTCTTGAGTCACACAATCCATTGAAAAGAAAAATTGCTTCTGTGCATTGGGACAAAGCTTTCCCTTCTGAGAACTTTATAAAAAGAATAAATGGAGATAATCTCTTTACAAGATGTATCCATATGGAAATTCATTACTGTGGCATGTTTGTTTGTTTCTTAATACTTCAAGGTAGTTCTGAAAGTGAGAATAGAGGTCAGTAGCAAATGACCTACACAACGAAGATTTTTCACTGTGTTTACTTTAGAGCAGAGGCACTTGAAGATTCAAAAACACACAAGGTTGCTTCACACATTACCCAACTAGGTATGCATCTAATAATAAAGTGTAGATTCAAAACAGCAACACTGAAACACATTTTCAAACATTTGTACCATACAGGAATAATCATTAAGATTGGCTGCGACTGTCTGTTGAATGTACACAAGCTGACAAACTCAGAGTTGCTGCCATATGATGTGTGAAACAACCCTGAGAAATGTGAGGTAGCTTAGCACCATTCACCCATCTAGTTCAGTGATATCTACATTTATCGGAAGCAGTACTCCAGTCTTTCCCTGTTCTGCTTGGAGATGCCAGATGTTGAACCAAATCAACACATATATTCTACCACCTCCCTATTACATCTCATGGCACTCCACTCTGGGATTTTAGGCAGGGATCTTGCGCATTGCCTTCGATACAGTTCTTTTTTTTATCTGAAGATACCAGGTTTCAACCTTGGAATGTCTGCATGCCATGCAGGACTAACGCCTATTACTGAAACAATATCAGACCAATAGTCAAATCCATCTAGTCCATAGCAGTGGTCAGCTCCATATATTCAAAACAGTGGGAAAACCTCTCTCTTGCCCTTGTTTGTTCTCAGTAAGAAGCCTATGCATTCCCAGGAGACATCCATCAGTTACTCTCCTATTATTTACAATTTCCAAATTACTTTGATATCTTTGTTTGTTTCCACAATAAAATTTGGTGAGTTAGGATGGTTGCTACTGTTCTCATAAAAGATGAGGTACTACAACCAAGAATCAGAATCTCAGCTCGTGAGACTGTCAGGTCATGGAGGAACTTGAAAGATAAGCAAGCATGCACACTTCCTGATCACCACAGATATAATGTGTGACAGGAAGTTTTGGAAAGTCTGTAATCTATATTTTCTTAAAAGATATAAACTGCATTGGGCCAGTGTGATGCAATAGTTTGAGCACTGGACTATGACTCTGAAGACCAGGGTTTGAAAATTCCCACTCAGCCATGGAAACCCACTGGACGACCTTGGACAAGTCACACACTCTCAGCCTCAGAGGAGGCAAAGGCAAACCTCCTCCGAACAAATCTTACCATGAAAATCTCGTGACAGTTTTGCCTTAGGGTCACCACGAGCTGCAAACAACTTGAAGGCAAACAACGACAACAACATTTTTATATAAAAGATGAACCAGCAGAAAAAAACTGTCTTAATGAACACATGATCACATCTGGACTTACACAGAGAGGGTCCCTTACTTAATGCCAACCAAAGGTGAAATCTTCCAGGGACATTTTTGAAACATTTTTCTTCCATAGACAAAATTGATAGGTGGGAGGGGATTAAAAAGGAAGATTCTACAATATGAGGAATTCTCTGGCAATTTCAATAAAACTGTTTACACAAGACTGAAGATTTGCAGCAGTGGGACTACAATTTGTGCTCTTGATGGGTTCACATTTCAGGATTCCAGCACAGAATCCTATGGGACAATTCTCTGGCTTCAAATTATATTGGTTAATCTGCAATAGAGTTTAAATAGGCTGCCGTGATAATCAAGAGTTAAAAGAAATTCTTTTCCTTAAGAGTCTGAACTTTTTCATTTCCTTTCATAAAACAATCAAAGTTGATCCATGTTACAAAATAAAGTTGATTCGATTATTCTGAAGAGCACTGAAAAGGAAAGAAATCTGTTATATTTTAAACAAATTTCCTTTTACACCCTCCATTAACAATGTGTGCATTTTGCAACAGACTTTAGTGGATCTGCATTATTTATTTTGATTGCAAAAGCTGCACTTTTGGGGTGGGGGAGGGAGACGTTGATCAAGAATATGCAGCAGGAGAAAGGAAAAAAAAATACACAGAGAAGCAAGCAGCTGTACAACAAAGTGGAAGTTCAGTCCCATTAAGTACTGGTTCAAGGACTAAAAGAGGCAAATACATTTAGATTTTTTTCTCCAAAGACCATTTTCAACCATTGGGAGCACCTGAGGTTTCTCTACTGTTGCAACAAAATATCAGTAGTGGGTCAGTTACTATGAGAGGGACTTTTATAAACACAAGCTAAACAATCCACAAATAGCTGCCTTTGTCCCTGCAAATTTTGCTTCCCTTGAGCTCAGTTATTTGGAATTCCACCCTTTTGTAAAACGGACTGAATCATACAGAGAACTCCATTGTGGAGCAAAGTGCGTTTTCTATGGCTGAGAGGCATTTTCCTTTCAGCTCATGGAAGACTAACATTTTTAATGCTAATGAGGGACATAGATGTGCCCTGGGAGATGAACATACTGTACATATTCCCTGAAGAAGTTTTGGCATGGAAGTATCCCGAAAACAAAATAACGTTTGCATTATGGGTGTCTTTAATGACTTCAGCCAGAGTCCAGCTGATGTGCAAACGAAAGATATTGATCTGTGGTTTTGACAAAGTGCCTATCTGCGTATCCATCAAACTACCAAAAGCTCACATTGTCCCCCCCCCCCGCCTTGCTCCTTTTTTTTTCTGGGTACCATCAGGAAGATTATGCAGTACTCTCAGGTGCCTGAATAGAATGTAATCAAGATGAGTAGAGGATGAATGACAGCTAGAATGGAAAACAATTTCCAAACAGCTGCTGGAGTAATTTAGAAGTTTAGGACAAAAATTCTGATCCCTGGAGTAAAGATGAAGAAGAGTTACTTTGCTTTGACATCGGTAGCTAAAGGTGAGAACCAGTCTTTTGTGTCATTTTAGGTCAAATCCTTTCCTTTCATTCTCTTATTGATATCTCTGCATTAGGATTACACATCCATAGTCACATCTTTAGAAGAGATCTATGATCTTCAGAGACACTTAAGTGTTTTGTTTTGTTTTTTACAGGTGAATCTTTTCCTATAAGACAGGCAGTAACAACTTCTGAAGTTTCATCTTGGTTTTACCATTGGAAATCTTGTTGTTTCTCATTCACTGACTCTCATTCCTAAGTCAGATGGATCTTGCTCAACTGGCCTTCTGAACCTCCATAAAGCAGATCGGACAATATACACCACAGGTGGGCATTCTGCAGCCCTCCAGATGTTGTTGGAATGCAACTCCCAGCAACCATAACCAGTCCCTTTCATGATTAGCAATACTGAGAGACGCATAATTCCAACCCTAGATATACATTTATATGAAGCTATCAGATGTAAACCAGGAGCCAAGGAATACACAAGAAGTCACTAGATCTAGGAAGGGCTTATTACTCTGGCAAGAGCTGAGTCCAAACAGTACACCTTTTATTGCTGTTCCTGTTCAGAAGGGCCCAATGGCCAGCTTGGATGAGCAGGCCAGTCTGAAGTCTATCTCACTGCCAGGAAGAAGTTCCAAGCAGCAGTTTCGTGCTCAAGCGAAAGATTTTGGTTATAGCACAAGCAGTGTCAACACATATATTTCCCTACCTTCTTACTAAAAGACCATGTCAGGAGGAATATAGAGAGCTGCCTTATACAGGGTCAGACCATCTAGCTAAGTATGTAGGCACTGATCATTAGTGGCTCTCCAGGGTTTTAAGTAAGAATCTTTCCAAGACCTACTTAAAGATCCCAGGGCCTCCCTGGGCATCCCCTATCTACATACCGACAAGGTCAGAGACAGAATCATTGAACTGAGTCAAACACTGGATACAGAAAAGCTGCTGATGCATTCTAATCTTGTTAATATACCGACTTTCTTAAACTTGAATCTATCCATGTGGTACAATAACAGACTCCATCCTTCAGCACAGCTGACAACCAAGTAACTGGCGTCGAATCTAACAATCTCATCAATTTCATGCCACATGAATGGGCTATAGTTCAATCAATGTATAAGTGAAACAAGCCACAGTTTATGATTCTGTCTTGATAATAAACCATAGTTTAAAGAGAACTGCAATTGAACGGAGGCAGGAGCCAGTTTTTACCCCTGCATCCCCCTCCCCATCAGCACCATGAGAAGATTTTGTGTCACTCCCAGATGACACTTTGGCTGATTTTTGCTCTCTCCCTTTTTAAAAATCTTTTTCAATAATTGGAAGTTTTAGGGGCTCTGGAAGAACAGGAAGTAAACTGCCACATTTGCAGCCAGTCTGGGTGTAAAAAACGCCTGAAAATTGGGATAAAGTATATTTTTATTAAAGAAAAAAAGAGTTCGGGGGATTGGGGCTCGCCAAGAGGCTTCAAGGACCACAAAAATGCAGCTTGGGAGCTGCATGTGACCCACGGACTGTGATGTACTCATCTTGGTTGAAAGTAAACACAGTTTGTCGATGTCAGATGTAATAATAAACCAATTACTGAAAAGCAGGAAGTGGATGCTTCCAGTCTCATCCTCAATGGGCCAGAGAAGAAGAGGGGAAGGGGATGTTCATACACTCAAGCCTCATGCCTCCTTCTTTGTGTTATCCTCAAGTATGGTTATTGCAATAAGTCCAAAATTTGTTGTTGTTGTGTGCTTTTTAGTCGTTTTCGGCTTATGACAACCCTAAGGAGAAATTATGACAAAGTTTTGGGGGGGGGGGCTGAGTGTGTGTGACACACTCAAGTTCACCCAGTGGGTTTCCATGGCTGAGCGGGGAATTGAATTCTGGTCTCCAGGGTTGTAGTCCAACGCTCGGACCACTACACCATATTTAGCCCCATGTAAATCATCAGAACATCTTCTGGTGACTAAAATTTCAAAAACGGTTAAAGAAAAAAATGTGCTACGGTAGAAAATATTTGTCCTCCCCAGTGACGAACCAGTCTTTTGTTGTACAACAGTCATCTAAACTCCAGAGCTTTTGAGCAGAAAGGACTACGTCAATGATGGGAAACATGCATTGCTGCAGATCTTGCTGGATTGGAGTCTATCAACATCTGGAGAGCCACACATTTCCCATTCCTGGTCTATAATATGTGAACAAAAAGATGACTAGCACCTTTGACTGACTGATTAACAGACAGACACCTGAAAGGGTACTATTGATGTTACATGGTACACTGACTGCAGTATATAAAAGGTCTATTACAAGAGAGTAAGAATGAACAATGCTGACTACATTGTGTATGTATTTTCATTTAAGAGACTGCAAATCACTTTCCCTCCCTGTTTACTTCTCTTCATGATTCTCACATATTTTCCTCCTGCTTATGACAACTGATATATACATTAAGTCAAACAGACTATATGGTGGTCAGCCACAAGTGTAATATCTTCTGAAACGACATATAGGCTACTTATATCACACGGGGATAAAGACATCAGTGTAGGATTACATATCTAAAATTGGAGTACTCTGACTTCACCCAAAGACGTTGTCATGAAAACTTCCCAATCTGCAGGAAAAGTCACAGGACTGGACCGTTGAGAAATGGCAAAACAGAGCCTGCATATGTGCTTTTAGAAATGGCAAACTCCTAAGCATTAATACTCAGATAGCAAAAGTCCAAAACAGCACACTATGTATTTGACAACTTCCTCCTCCCATATAAACAAGGCTGAGACTACATTGGTCCAGTTCACAAATGGGCTGCGTCATGGTTCTTGAATTCAGCACAAGGAAACTAAGTTGTTACTTAGGGAAACAATCCCAGATGCACCTATCCAGGTACTTTGAGAGACAATGTACTCAATATCTGAAGCTTTAAGATAGTCCTTCTTTGTCTTCCTCTATATCTTTGGATTATCTCCCCTCTGAACATTTTTCAACCACCAATTAGAATCAGACCTGCTTCAAAAAGCTATTGTCTTTTGGTGAAATGAAAGCATACTCTGCAATGCATTTCTCACAGAAAAGGTATTCTGAACAGTCAACTAACAGTTAGATCCTACTAAATTCAAGTAAGAACTGAAGAAGCTGCAGGTCTCCAAATGATGTTGGACGACAGATCTCATCAGCCCCCACCAGTGTAGCCAATAGTCAGGGTTAGTGAGAGCTATAATCCAAAATACCTGGAGGGTACCAGGTTAAGGAAGGCTGATTTTAAAATTCATATTTTGCTACATCTGTGCAACCACCAACTCAAAACATTTTTTAAAAATGTAAGCGTAATAAAATCTATAAAACCAAACTATACAAACTATAAACATTGCAGTGACAAGAATCATTACCAGAGCAACCCTTTCGCCTTTCATTACCTTAACAGTGTAAGCAATGTCATCTCTAGTAAACCTTACTGGAGAGGGAGCAGACACACAGCCTCACTTCTCAACTGAGGTGGCTATGGCTTCATGAAATGTTGATAGACAAAAAAAAAGAGACCCCCACAAGAACCTCTTGAGAGACAAATAAGAATGAGGCACTCTTTGCAATGTGTAGCCAATGACTGTATAAAATAAGTACTTCAAACTGCGTTTAGAAGGTAGCTTTTAGCCAAGGCAACTGCCACAGAACTGGTTGAATGCATCAGAATACGGGAATATATGGAAAACTATAGTTTGTTTAAACCACAGATAATTAAACAAAGATATAAAAGGAGAATTCAAGTTTATTCAGACAAAGCAGAAAACAGTGATTTGTTACAAATTATTTTCAGAAACTTTAAATTTCTTCCCACAGAGAGAAGAATAATGCTTAGCAATAGTTCAGAAAAGGGGTGGGCACCTTCAACCGGACAGCAGGCCAATCGCCACCAGTACCAGCAGAACCACTGCAATCTGAACATCTTCCTGCTGCAGAATTCAGTGGTCCACCACCAAAATCTGGTAGTGGAGAAGTGGTAAAAATTAAGCACACGTCCAGGTTAACACAAGGAGCACACAACTTGTTTTAAAGGAAAACATCATGTACAGGAGCACAGTTCTCCTTTCAAACAAGGCTTGCACTCTCTTATTTTTGTTGGAATAAACAAGCTTCTGATCTGTAAAGATATTTTGTTAAGAAGCCACTAAAGGTATGTACGTAAAGTATGTTGTAGGAGGTGCAGAGCAATAGTCTAGAGAATGTATTTGCATTACGAATATAAGAGTTTCATTCAGCTTTAGTTGTCATTGTTCCACCCCTTAGTTTGGTGACAAATATTAGGATTCTTTGTGAGTTCTCCATTCTAGAGCTCCCAGGCAGAACATCTAACTATCTCACTAAACAGTAACTCCCAGGATTCTGTAGGATGGAACTACTGCAGTTAAAACAGGATCACACTACTTATTAGTGAGTAGTATAGATATAAGCTCAGTATAGAATGTTACTGGGAAAAGAGTTAACAGTTACAATAAAGCAATTAAGTATTGTAATCCATTTAGTGGCTGATGGAGTTGTGGAGGCAGCATCAGAGAAATTTGCAGATCCAAAGGGGCAAGCTACTTTGTGACAAAAAAACAGATGGATCGCAGATATATGGAGAGAAAAGAAAGCACAATATATATTGGTTACAGATGTACAAACACTGGCATCAACACGGGCCAGATCTGGGCATCAACCAACCCATTCATTGATCAATGAGCCAAGGCTCATTCTCAGTGCTGGAAAGCCCCAGGGAAAACCACTCCTAGATACCAGATAGGCAGATGCTACTAAACAGATCCTGTCACTTCGCGGGGGGGGGGGGCACCTCCCTGAGCTGAGCATCCTGCCCACTACCCATACCCTCAGTCCAATAAACAAACCCCCTACTGGGTCTTGGATCCAGATTCCATGTAAACCGCCTATAAAGTTTTGACAAAGGAAGTAAACAAAGCACTTAAAGCATGCAATACAGGGTGGGTGAGCACAACCAAGTGAACTGAGCTTGGGTTGATGGGGTCTTATTTATATACTGCAGCACCCAACTGAAGCAAAAACTTCACAACAGCTTCACTCTGGTACCACTCATCAGCCAATACTTGCATCCTATTGATGAGTGGTTCCCACCATTCTCAGAGCCTATGCTACGCACATGGGCTTCTAGGAAGAAGAAACCCAATCGGCACCATTACTGGCCTGACGCCAGCTCCCTCCTGCCTCCCAGATTGCAAACTTGCCTCCTGGTAAGTCAGGAAACATCCATCTCACTATATTCCTATATCCAGATTCACCACAATAATATCATCCTCCAGCACGTCTGGAAGTCCACAAAGAGTTCCTGGAGGATGCCTCTGTCATTATGTATGTGTTTACAGGGACTTAGTAAGATATTTCTCCAATGTCCTCCACTCTTCACTGGCCACTAAATGGTCAATGGGAGGAACAGGGAAAAGGTGGGTCTTGCAGACATATTGGTTGCTACATGAGATAAGTAGTGAATTCCTTCTTCTGCAATAGAGGTGGGCAACTGCATAGGCACCAGGGAGCAATTCGTTTCTCAGAACCCAATGCACACATCCCATACACACCAAGATCAAATGCCTCGATTTTCTTCTAAAGCCATTCTCAAAACAGTAACAGGATAAAGCAAACTTTCACTTCCTTTCATCATTTTGAGAGATAATTCAAAGTAAAATGGAAGTGTTTTCCCTGTAGACAGTGCCAAAATGGAAACAGGAAGTGATGGTGCTTCTCTTCTTCTTGCCATTTTCAGAGTGGCTACAGAAGAAAATGGAGGTAGCACAGGGTTTGGCGGTACTTGTGGCTGGTATTTTTGCATGTTTTCATATGTCTCAGGAAGGGATATCTGTATGTCAAATATCGCCTGGAAATCACATTGGGGGACTTGAGGTCTTCCAAGGACTAGTGGGAGGCTACATGGGTTGCAAAAGTGGGGTCCCATGGCCTCATGCAGGCTAGGTGCAAGTTTGCCCACTGTGCTCTGCAATAACCAAACCAAGTCCAATCTGGAGGCATAACTTTCAGTTATGCTTGTGTATGTCACTAGCAAGGAGACAGCTAATATATTCCCATCTCACAGATGAACATACATTTACCCACTCAAGAACAAAGCAAGCTGGCAGCCATGTAATCTAATTTGCAACCCCAGGATATCTCACTAATTAGGTATTTGGTGAGACTGCTGAAGTTTTGGACGTTTAAAACAAAGAAGAATCATAAACTGGATAATTATATCACAAAGCAATAAATATATTTTATTTGTTTATGGAGTTTTTTTGGCAGGAGAGGATGGTAAAATTATTAGTCCATTACCTTCTCTTACATGCCAGTGAATATTTATACAATAAAAAGTAGCTTCACACCTGGGATCAAACTTACCCTAGAAACTCGACTTGTGTTCAATCCCAAACAAATCCCAGATCAGTAAAAAGAAAAATGATCCAATTCACACTGATGAAGAAAAAAATGAGATATAGATATAGGGTGGTGGTAACTACTGTTGTGTGAAGAGTGGCTAGGTTAGCGATGGGTCAGTCAAATCCTCAGCAAGGATTCAAGATTTGCGAATGCGAATCCCTGCACCACAATAGGCAAACTAAATCTTTTGAATCCACCAACCAGTTTGTTAGAGACCGGGATGCCCGAAAACCAGGGAGATGGCAAGTAGATGAGTTTCTCCCTTGGAGTAATAATGGCCTTCGCTAATAATTTCAGAAATTACACCTGGGGTTGTATTCTAATATATTTAAATTGAACATTTAATATTTAATATTTAAGTTCATTTAATATTTAAATTCAGCACTATTTTCTGTGCTGAACTCTGTCAGTGGATCTGATGCTTATCACAAGTAGTGGGGCAGAGGGCAAGATTACAAAATCTCATCCAGTGATTTCCACATGTAGGCCAGTGTACCTCCTTCCACAAGATATGCCCACTCAGGCTACCTGTGCCCATTCGGGCTGCCTCTCTCTGCAAGGTAATAATCTCTGTTCTTTTGACTTGATACTGGAGGGTAGGGATTGGGAATTATTGAGACTGGATTAGAGGTTTGACTTGAAAGTCCCTTGCAGGACTTAAGACTGGACGTGATGGTAGAGAATTGAGACTGGACTAGAGGCTGGTTGGGTTTTTTTGTTTGTTTGTTTAAGTCCCTTATTGCAGGACTTAAGACTTGACTTGAGACTGCTGGGTGCAGAATTGATACTGGATGAGAGGCTGGTGTTGTTGTTTTTTAAAGTGCCTTCCTTGTTGCAGGACTTGAGACTTGACTGCAAGGTACAGTCTCGAGATTTCAAGGACAACTGAAAGATTCCTTTGCATAGCTCCCTCGCAAAGGTCTTTCATACACAATTCTGGGGTTTGTAGTTTTACAAGGTGTCACAGCCTTCTCTGCCAAAGTGTGCTGGTGCATCATACAAACCCCAGGATGCCATAACGAGCTATGCAAAGAAAATCCAGTTTTGACCTAGATTATCTCTCTACTGTAGTAGGTGGTCCTGTTTACACAGGTAGGAAAATGTGGGGTTAATCCCTATTTTCCTGCCTGTGTAAACAGCACCTTCATGTCATTTTCAATCTGGGGTGATCCTGAGGTAAAACTATGACAATTGTCCCAGCCAAATTTCTTCAGAGGGAGGTTTGCCTTTGCCTGGGCTTCTGCTAAGATTGAGAGAGTGTGTCTTGCCCAAGAGTATCCTCCTTTCCCTTGCTTTTTTAAACTCTTTTTTAAAAAAAGGATTTGAAAGATTCGAGATCCGTGGATTCCCAGAACCTTCCAGGATTTGGTTCGGAAAATTCTGGATTCTTCCCATCCCTAGGCTAGGTGATATAAACAAAGTCATTTGGCTTTGCAGATTGCAGATTGCAGAAGAAGGAGACCAGAACATTTCCTTTGGGTCTTTGAACTGCTGTACAAAACATTTTTGAAAAAACCACAAGAATGATATTCCACAGGGAAGCAGCCAGACCATAAAATTACCTGGTTTGGAATATGAATGTGCCAGCTGATAACGACTGGATTCAATAGGAATTCAACATCATTTTTCCTAATGTTCTGCTCTAGTTTAGAAAAAAATTCAAGACACACAAAGGAATTATTTTTATTCTTTTTTTTTTAAACCCAAGCCATAGACACCAATTCTGCTTTCACAGAGCCAAGGATACGTCCACCAAAGAAATGTCTTCTAACGCAGTACTTTTTAAGCTCTCTGATGTGGAAGGCTGACAATTGTTTCTCTCTCAATATGCCAGGGACTGATACCACATTGGCGCCCATTGGATGCAATTGTTTCTTTCTTTCCCGGAAGCTCTCCAGGGACCAGCAGGTGATGGTTCAAGAACAGGCACTGGCTCACAGACCACCACTTTGTATAACACTGCTCTTAAAGTTCTCAGAATCAAATTGAAGGAAGCTCGCATATCACTGATTCCTTGAGAGCCAGGATGATGTAGTTGTTGAGTATTCAGCTAGAACTCCTGAGACTAAGGCTCAAATTCCTGCTCACCTCTGGAAAACCACTGGGTGACCTTAGGCATTGTATTTTCTGAGCCCTGGATGAAGATGAAGGCAACTTCCCCCCACCGCCACCACCACCACTTTTGAGCAAGTTTTGCCAAGAAAAAAAAAAGACAGGTTCACCACAGAGTGGGCATAAGTTGCGAATTACTTCAAAGCACACAACAACAATGAATGATTTTTTTTTTGAAAAATAAAAAACTTGGGAAACATTTTTGTTGACTTGCAGTCCAATCATTAAGTGTGTTTACTTCAAAACAAGCCCAATTAAATTGACACAAGAAGCTGCTCCCTGTCTTGCTAAGATTAAGAGCTACATATATGATAAGACTTATCAAACCACATTCTCTACATACAGGAGAGCATGAAAGAGACTACACGATAAGGAAAAGAATGGGAATACAGTTAACCCTCCATATTCTCAGGGTTAGGGGCGCAGGACCCTCACAAAGGTAGAAAAATCACAAATATCAAAGAGTGTGTGTGTGTGTGTGTGCGTGTGTGTATGAAGGGGGTTGAGGCATGGTGGGCAGAAGGGGTACCCAGGGTCCAAACCAAGTCAGAAAAGGAAGAGGAAAAGGGGATGGGTCAGCATGGTAGCCCTGTACTTCCTCTCTCAATCATCTCTTTCCTTGGGTGTGCTGGGGGCATCAGAAGAGGGCTTGTGATGCTGAGAAATGAGACTGTGAGCTATCCTTAGCTGGCCAGGCAGTGGCTGGTGGAGGGGGAAGAAGACCAGAGATGGGTTTTTAAAGGGATGTGTGGCCTGACTGGAGCTGCCAAGAGGGAAGGTTCCCCCAGAAAAGAAGTACCGGCGGTTGCGGGGGGGGGGGGGGACAGGAGTTGGATAATGATCATTATCATTATTATTATTACTACTACTATGATGATGATGATGATGATGATGATGATGATGATGATGATGATCCAATCATGTGGTATTCATTTCACACTGTAACCAGGATTTGCATAAAGGCAGTCTGTTGGGAGAATCAATACTTCCAAAACCTCAACCTGAAAAAAAAACGTTAAATGCTTTTACTCTCCAGCTTTGAAACCACAACACAGATGTAACTCAAGTAATCTGTCTAGAATTCTCTTCCTTTTCCACTTTTAAGTGTTAGAGAAAATCACAAAGTGTGTAGCCTTTTACAGGATTCTTAATAAAATTTAAACTGCTGCCCCACTGATCAGCACAAAGGGAATGTGTGAGAAATCCACTTCTATGCACTCCATCCTACATAACAAGCAGGAAGTATTTCATTCAACTAAACTATGTTTTCTTTATGTAATGTATTTATACTTCACCTTTCATGATAAAACTTTACAAAAGCACCTGTGTGCGTGTGTGCGCGCGCGCCTTCATGTTGTCTGTTGACTTACAGTGACCCCCTGAATTTCATAAGGTTTTCTTAGGCAAGGAATACTCAGACATGGTTTTGGCAGTTTCTTCCTCCGAAATATAGACTACAGCACCTGGTATCCACTGGCTGTCTCCCATCCAAACAAAGGTATTTACTTAAAGAGAATACCAAAACAAAGCACCTATATACAGAATCATAGACTCTTAGAAACGACCACAAGGGCCCATCTATTCCAACCCCCTGCCATGCAGGAATACTCAGCTAAAGCACTACTGAAAGATACTCACCCAATCTCTTTTTAAAGACCTTCAAAGACGAAGAGTCCACTACCCTCAAACACAGTTTATTTTACTGTTGAATAGCTCTTACAGTAAAAAAAAAAAAGTTCTTGCTAAGGTTTGGATGGAATCTATTTTCCTACAAGTTAAATCCACTGGTTTGTGTTCTAGCCTCTGGAACAGCAGAAAACAAGCTTGCTCTGTCTTCTACATGACAGTCCTTTAGAAATTTAAAAATAGCTATCATGTGACATCACAGTATTCTCTTATCCAAGCATATACCTTGTTCCCTCAGTCATTCCCTCTAAGCATCGCATTTAAGACCTGACAGGTTCCAGCTTGTCAATACTTTTCGTGAACTGTGGTGCCCCGAACTGGACACAGTATTCCAGTGGGATCTTGCCAAAGCAGAACAGAGTGGTACTACTACTTCCCTGGATGTGGACACTGTGCCAGAATTGCACTGGCTTTTTTTGGTTGTTATATCATACTGTTGACTCATGTTTAGATCCTGTTCACACTTCCCACTTTCAAGTCAGGTGCCACCCACCGTATATTTGTATATTTCATTTTTCCTGCCTACATACAGAAACTTACATTTATCCCAGTAAACCCAAAACCAAAATAGATATCAACAACAATCAATATTCAGTAGAGATGGATGATCTCTCTGCTATGAAGTTCAGTTTCTAGAGGAACTCTGTGTCCTAGTGTTCTGAACTCTTGTTCACAGAGCCACTTTTAAAAGTTTTTCTAAAAATTTAACATAGGAAATTACATACTTAAAGATGAGAATCTTTATTTCATTCTCTTGTGCAAAGGTGAATAATAACCCTTCTGGTTGAGTTTACAAAACTATACTTTTTGAAAATACCTTTCACACTTCACAACTCTTTCTTGAAAAAAAAAAAGTGCTAAAAAGGAAGGTTTTTGCAAGGAGGACAATGTATTGTCTGCAAAAGTGGGGGGGAAGTTGCACAAACAAAAAGAAGTCCCCCAAATTTTCACAAAAAAACCTCCCAAAGTGCTAAAAATTTCATGGCAGGTTGACCATTTTGTCCAACAGAATGTCTCAATGTGTCAAAACACTCCTTTTATGGCCAAATTGATGTGTGTTCTTTACATCCCTGTTCTAAATAATACGTAAGAGTTTCCTGAGTATTTAAAATCCCAACTTTCTTATTCAGCTTATTAGCTTCCAAACTGAGAAGTCCCAAACCATCTAAGTTCACTATTCAATTGTTTATTTTTTATTTATTTTTTTAACAGAACATCTTGTGGTTTAACTTGCTCTGTAGTGCTTTCTGTGTTCAGTCAGGTTCCTAAATGCAGAAAGATGTGTTATTTAGGCAAAATGCATAGAGAATGACATCTTGTGCTGCACTTAGCTCCGGCTTACCACTGTCTTGGAGAAGAACTGCTGTCAGTAGTGGAGAACTGTGTGTGTCAGGCAGAACAATTTATTGTTACTACTGCTTGATCATGGCTGCCAATTGTTTTTTCCAAACCCATCTGGGAGTCTCCCTCAATGCCATGAGGCAGAAAGAGAAAAGTCGCTGGTAGATGTGCCATAAAATTTTTGATTTATTGATTTAATATCCCACCTTTCTCCCAGGAGGAAGAATTAAAAAGATTTTTTAGAACTAAACAAAGATGCAGAAAAAGCAACAGAAGTAATGAAGGCACCAAAGCAACTCCTCAATGAAGAAAAATTACAATGTTTGGAGCTGTTTGAGTAAGAGGAGTAATAGGACACATGATAGAGATGCATGCTGTGGAGAAACACTCTTATAATACTAAAACCAGAAAGTCATCCAATGAAGCTGAATGGTGGCAGATTCAGGACAGATAGAAGGAAGTATTTCTTCACACCACATGAAGTTAAATAGTGGTCTTGATTATCACAAGATGTATTGATTGCTGCCAACATGGAGAGAAGATTGGAAAAATTCAGAGAGGATGAAACTGCCTATAACTAGTAGTAACAGTTGACAGAAGAAGGATGCTTCTGTATTTCAGCTGCTGAGGAACACAAACAGGAAAAGTGCTCTTGTTCTCCTCTCCTACACGTGGGTTTCCAGTATCATGCCATTGGCCATAGTGTGAACAGACCACTGGACTAGATAGGCCTTTTTTCTAATCCAAGACCTCTTCTTGTGTTCTTCTAGAAGAGTTGCATATAGAACTCTTACATGTTTCTATTCTCTACTCCAGAAGTCTGCAAGGAAACTACCTCCCTCAGAGGAAAGGAGTCACAGTAATCTCCACACAAATGCTATAATCCCCAAAGATAAAATAAGAGTTTGAAAGAACCTGGGGATAAGGAGAGTCTTGTAACATCACACACAAAAAAGGGGCAGATCAAGTGAAATGTATGTCTTCTTCCCCTGCCCCCTTGTGGAACACTATTCTGCTATAACAATATGCATCTTCAAATCTGTGAAGGAAGGCTACTCCGAGTAAAGCTCTAATAAGGCTGATTTTTTTCATTTTCCCAGGCCCATCAGAGAATTAACTTGTTCATAAACAGTAAAAGGCCTCCCTTTTATGTGAATATTGAACTGAACTAGAATGCTTTATTTTCAGACATATTCCTCTCTCATTTAATTTCCTAACATCTCAATTATACATTGATTCCAAAAGCACAGTGGTTATGTTTTAAATAAACGAATGAATGAATGAATGAATGAATGAATGAATGAATGAATGATAGTAAATTGATACTCCAGTCAACCCTCCACACGCGCTGGGATGCAGGACCCTTGCAAAAGTGTAAAAATTACAAATATCAAAATGTGTCTGTGTGAGACATGGTGGGTAGGCATGATGGAGAAAACGGACACCCAGAGAAACGAGAGGGAAAGGGGGTGGGTCTGCACAGTGACCCTATGCTTCCTCTCCCTCTCCCATCTCCTTTTCTGGGCATGTGGGGGTCCCTGGAAGAGGGTTTGCAGTGCTGAGAAACTGGGCTGTGAGCTGTCCTTAGCTGGCCAGGCAGTGGCTGGTGGAGGAGGAGGACCACCAAAGGCAAGTTTTTAAAGGGCTGTGCAGCCTGACTGGAATCACCAACAGGGAAGGTTCCCCTAGAAAAGAAGTGCTCGAGGTAGGCAGAGCAGCAGATGGAGAAACTCACAAATAATCAAATCCATGAAAATCAAACTCTCAAATGTAGAGGGCCGACTGTATTGTCAACTTTTTCATCCTCCATCTTGTATACTGCTGGGCTGTTTTATTACCCTTTATCTCAATGAAATCTGTTGTTTCACAGTGCACAGGTTTACAGCTCTGGTCTTTTAGACCATTTTTTTTTACTAACGCTCTTCCTTGTTTTGCATATTCTGCATTGTCAAAAAAATTACTTGAAATATATTATCTATGGGCAGATAGGGGGAAAAATATCATCCTCCAATGATGGTATTTAATTGTTGCTCAAGCAAGAATTTAATCAAGAAAAAAAATCATAAAATCTTCAGGGCTTGAACTTCACAAGGTGTTTTGCTGCAACAAGGGAGCTGTGGGTGTTTGATCTTAATAAGAAAGAACATTTCCCTATCTGAGAGTTTAAGGGAAATGATTCAAACAAATTTGCATTCCCTTCAGAGCCTTCTGAGAGTCACTTTGGCAGCTTATCTTGGGAGGGCATCAGTCTGGATCTCAGACAAGCCTTCAGTGAGTACACTTACAAGTCATTGATTCTCCACTCATTCTGTGACAGGCTGCAATAACCTACCACAACCTCTGCAGAAATGCACATTTTGGAATGCCGCAAGCGAAGAAGAGGGACTTAACGTTATAGCTGGTAATACTGTTAATGTAATAAACACACAATGCTGGAGAATTTGTAAAGAATATTACAGCTCAATTGTAAAGACGGTGCCAAAGGGTGTATGACATTGCAGTTGCAAACTGCCACTGCAAGACATCTTATCAAGAAACACACCCTCAGAAATATTTTGTCACATACTCCCTCTCTCTCAATATTAAGCAACTAACCCAAAGTTCTGAAGGCAAGCATTTCCTCTCAACATCCTACTGAAAGATAGTAATACTGGAGGGTGACATTGGTTTGAAGGATTGTGTGCTAAACTCTTTGATCCAGCTGAGCTCCTATACACTGACAAAACACCAACATCTTTCTGTGAATACAGAGCATCCTATTTACATTTTATTTTACATGCAGTATTGATTAACAACAAGTGGGAAGTGTATCTGACACAAATGTCAGCTGGACTTTCAAGCTTTTGGTATGCAATATTGTATACCAAAGTCACAGTTCCTTTTCTGCTTAAGTTGCATGGTGTTAAGTATCATGGCATTCACAATACCTCCTTCTCCTTTCTCCCTAGCCCAGGGTTTTCCAAATGGTGTGCCGCAACATGTTAGTGTGTCGCCTGAAGTGTGTACGTGTGTAGCCTACAATCTTGGAAATGTGTGTTATTATTTATAAATCATATACTTTTAAAAATATACGAAAGGTTTTCATGAGATATATTGTGTCCGCATACATTTTGTTATTATAATTTATGTATGTGTCTGTATCTTTTATAAGGGGATAGCTTAACCTCCGGTTTGCTAGTAAAACTGAATCACTGGGTCGTGAAATGATGCATGTCTAAAAAGTACATCACTAACATGAAGAGTTTGGAAAGCTCTGCCCTAGCCTCAGGTTCCAGGTCAAGTTACATTTTCTTCTATCTCTGACAATTCAAGACAAAACAATCAAACCCATTCTCATGGATTTTCACTGCTTAACCACTGCACAGACTCCTAATCGCGTAGCTCATCTGAATACACTCCATATTTACTTAACATATTTTGCTTCATTTCTAGCCAAGCTTGTAGAAACAATTTATAACATATGTACAGAAAAATAAACAAATAAAAAATAAGTCAAGCCATATTATAAATGATAAAAACATAATACAAAGAATAACAGCATAAAGAATTAAACATGCAGTTTATTGTGCAAAAATTGCTAAACTAACAGCTGTGTTCACACTTGGCACCTTAAAATCATTAAATACTGTAGATGCAAAGCAAATAAGGAGAGAGCTACACAAACTAGATACTGTTATCTAAGCTGTCCTTCTTCTGGTAGCTGTCTTTTTCACTTCAGAAGATGGGAGAGGCTAAAGCTCTGTCTTCAAAAAAAAATCCCTCAAGAAGAAGACAGACTTACATGAGAACAGCCAAGCCACAAAACAAAAATGTCTCAATTTGAGGCATGCAGCCACTGTACCCAAAATGTCTCACTCTGAGAAAAGACACCAAAGAGTGAATGAAGTGTCTAGGTTTAAGAAGTGGCAGACAAAAGAGGTGGACATAGTTAAAGAATTGAGGACTTGGTGCTGTCCTCATCTCATTCCTCCATGGCTGTTCTAGCATCTTTTTAATTAGAATTTAGGCTTATGTTTTATACAGCTGTTTTTACTACTGGGATTATTGTGAATACTCTACGTTATCTCTGTTATTTTAATTCATTATATTTTATTGTTTTCTTGCTCTATTAACCGCCTTGGAAAGGACTATTGAACTCATTACACTGCATGGTGAGATACATTTTCTGTTACCTTACAGGTTTTCCTAAATTTCTTAAAAGCACTGAGAGGCCATTCACCCTTTTTGATCAGAAAAGGGTACATCCAGCAAGTCTTGAGGGCTTAAGGTTGGGGAGCACATGCAACCCCAAAGATGTGCTTTGCTTACTCCTAGGTTAAAGTTGTATTAGTGTTTGGTAATTTTTTCAAAGAAGCCATGCGTAAGGAGAAGTGGCTCTGAACCCCAATGCAAACAACACATAAGACATCACATAAATAACACACACACAATCAAATATACGATATTTATAACAATTATGAAAAAAGAGAAATGAAAATATATAGTCATACATTCAATATGAGAATTAACATGCAACATAGCCAAAGGTGACTATATATGAGATAAGAAAATACCAAAAACTACCTAAACACATGATATAAATATATCAAAACACATGGTGTCAAAAAACATGAACCTCAATTTAAATGGGGCATATAACAATAAATACATATACAATCAAAACCTGAACCCAAATGTCCACATTCTGATTGGCAAACCTATGTAAAGGGGCCGTTTCAAATTTCAGGCATGTGCTGACATGGTGCACTGCTTCTCTACATTTTTCAAACATCAATGCATACAGGAAATTAACATATTGGAAGTGGGGGAGCCAGGTTAGCGCTCCTTTCCCTATTACGTTATTTTCTATACAAACTAATTTTTTTCAAAAGAGGAACATTCAATTCTGCGAACTTTCTGCCATGATGTGGTGAAGCTGGTTAACTGACTTTATTATTCGCTGGAATTTACATCGTTGTTGTTACCGCCATAAAGTTCACTTCAACTTACACCCACCTGATGAATGAGAAACTTCCAAGTCACTGTATCATCAGCAGCCCTGATCAGACCTCACAGACTCAGGGCCATGGCTTCTTTCACTGAGTGCATTCATCTGTAATGTGGTCTTCCTCTTTTCCTACTGCTTTCTGTCTTACCAAGCATTATTGTCTTTTCTAGGGAGTCATGTCTTCTCACAATATGTTCAAAGTACAACATTCTCAGTTTAGTCACCTTGGCTTCTAGGAAGAGTGCAGGCTTGATTTTCTCCAGGACCCATTGATTTGTCTTTTTAGCAGTCCAGGGTATCCATAGAACACTTCTGCACTACATTTCAAATGAGCTGACTTTCTTCCTATCAGTTTCCTTTACTGTCCAGCTTTCACAGCCATACATAAAAACTGGGAATACGATGGCATGGACAATCCTAACTTTTGTATTCAATGATATATCTTTACATTTCAGGATCTTGCCTACTTCCTTAAGACTGCCCTTCCAAGGCCTAGTCTTCTAATTTCTTGATTGCAGTCTTCATTCTAATGACAAGCCAGGGTACAGAGAATCCAGAACTATTTCAATGTCTTCATCATCTACTTTCAAGTTGTGTAAATCACCTCTGGTCATTGTTTTTGCTTTCTTATGTTTCAACTATAAACCTGCTTTTTGCACTTTCTTCTGCAGTAATCCTTCCAAGTCTTTACTATTTTCTGCAAGTAGTATGGTGTCACTTGCATATTTTAAATGTTTGATGTTCCTTCTCCAATTTTCACGCTTCCTTTCTCTAAGCCTGCTTTACATATATGTAATATATATTCAACACACAACCTAATCAGTCAGGGTGATAAAATACACCCTTGTCTGACTTTCTTGATCCATTCCATTTTTCCATATTCTGTCCTGACAGTAACCTTTTCCAATCAAATGTTGTGGCACACCCAAATCTTTAAGAGCAATCCACAGTTCTTCACAATCTACACAATCAAAGACTATGGCATTTTCCGCATGCGACGAGGGAATCGCTCCCTGCCACTACTCACCGGATCTTCTGTGGGTCCCGTCTGGTCCGAGGTGAGGAGGAGAAGTGTGCGGTCGTAGATCCGCACTGCTCCAGCATCCAAAATGGTGGTTTCCGGTTGGTCGTGGGTCTCGACCAACTGCTGAAGTTCGCCAGTCTAAAGCCCGCCCTCCGCAGATCGCAGGCTTGCATTGGTGCAAACCTGCAAATCTGCATCGGAGAGCAGGCACGCAATGGCACACGCTGGCATTTTGAAAGACCTGAAAAATCAGGTCTTTCAAAAACACGATGGAGGACCACTTGGGGTAGTTCCGGAGTGGACTGAGGTGCGGATCTATGGTAAGTAGTCTGGACCCAGTCCGCTCCAAGGTGCAGATGTCCTCCATGGAGGACATACTGTACCGTTTTATTTACCCCGTGTGGAAATGGCCTTTGTTATAATCTTTAAAGCACAGACTGATTTTTTCCCCTGAAATCCTTTGATATGTTCCATTATCAGGCATATATTTGCAATATGATCCCTAGCACCTCTTTCTTTCCTGAACCCAGCTTGGACATCTGACATTTCTAGTTCCATATATGGTAAAAGTCTTTGTTGTAGAATTTTAAGCACATTTTGCTTACATGGGAAGTTACTACTATGGCCCTGTAGTTACTGCAATCCCTAGTGTCCCTTCTTGGGGACAAGAATGCATATTGAGCATTTCCAGTCTGTGGATCATTGTTTTGTTTTCCTTATTTGTTGACAGATTTTAGTTAGTACTAGAGTAGATTCCCTCTCTGGAGACTAAAGCAGCTTTTCTTGCACACCATCTGTTCCTGGGAATTTATTTCTCCCAAGTGCTCTGAGTACAGTTTCCACTTCACTTTCTAAAATTGTAGGTTCATCTTCAAATTTGTCCTGTTTTGGAGGCCAGCCAGGGGCACAGTTCTAAGTGGAGTCTGTCAGGCAACAGATGCAGTGGCACCCAAGTCATACGCAGGAGCTTAACAACCACGTAATTACAGTTTTCAGAATCTAGGCAGTTCAGGTCAGCACAATAGAGCAATAAATCCAGAGCATCAATCCAAGGGAGTGTTGAGTAATGTGGTCAATAAATAAAGCAAGGTCCAATGTTCTCCAGAAACATGAGCCAGGAATCAAGAGATAAAAAATGCTGTTTCCTTCAGAACAATTGGTGGTCAGCAATGAATTTCCTGGGGGAAGTGTTGGGATATTTATGGTCTGGCAAATGTTGCCTGATTAATGAGTGTTTCATATTTAAATGTTCTGAGTGCTGTAGCCCCCCCCCCCCACTTTCTCCTATGTGTTCAGTTGCAGTATGTACTGTCAAGCCCCTGTCTGCGTGTTGTAGCTGCTTGGGACTGTCAACGTTTGTCCCAAGAACTGGCATGTCCCCCTGTCCTTCTGCTTCACTATCTGTGTCAGTCTGAACCTGGGTCCTGAGAACAAGGCATGACAAAATAGTTTTTCCTTGAATGAAACTGTCAACCTATTATCTTTTTATTTAGTTATTCAGTTCTTTCATGTGTTGTTTCCAACGTCTTTTATTTCTACTTAGTTACAGAATGTGTTCCCCTACATGTCACAGAGCAACCCCACACTTGGTTTAAATTTCCCTTTGATTTATTAGATCTTTTGGAAAAGGTCTCTCATTCTTCTTTTTTTGTTGTCATTTTCTATTTCTCTGCACTGATTATTATATTAATTTGCCTCGGCCCTGCTTGAAAAACATTGAACAATTGCATTCTTGTCCTTGTATCTTTGTCCTCTTTTACTTTTGCTTCTTTTCTGTCCTTAACTCCTTGAAGGGTTTCCTCTCTCATTCATTGAGACTTCTCTTTCCTTATGGCTGCAGACAGTGTCATTTTGCATTTCCTCCTGACAATGTCCCTCGCTTCAGTCCAGAGATTTCTAGCTTTTGGTCAATTAGGCTTAATAGTGCAAATCTATTTGTTATGTTATTTTTAAATTCTACGGAGATGTTCTTCGGGTAGAATTTTGGCACAATGGTTGGTTCAGTGTTCTTCTTTAACTTTACTCTAATTTTTGATATTAGCAGCTTATGTTACGTGCCACAGTCTGCTCCTGGTCTTGTTTTTGCACAGAGAATGGACCTTCTACATCGTCTGCTTCTAATTATGTAATCTGTTCGATTTCTATATTGGATATCTGGTGATGTCCATATATAAAGTCACTTCTTTGGTTACCTAAAGAGTGTGTTTGCAATGAATAAACTGCTGGTCTCACAAAACTCAACTGTTCGCTCTCTCACTTCATTTCTAGACCCTGAACTAAATTCTCCTAGAAACTTCGATTTTGCTTTGTTGCCTAATTTTGCATTCCAATCACCTGTAATCCCTGTTTTGGTTTGTGATCAATTTCCTCCTTAACTCTAGTATGAATCTTTCAATTTCTTCTTCTTCTGCCTCTGTAGTTGGATCATGGTTACATTATTGGGTTTTCCCTGAAAATTTACCAATACGATTTGGCCAAACTTTGCATTATATCCTTTGACTGCTTTTACTATATCTTCCCTCAATGCTTTTTCTTAGATTTTCATTTCTGAGGAAAGCATTGTGTAATTATCTCACTCCAAATGTTCTATTCCTGTCCACTCTAGCTCACTCACACCAAGTATTGCAGTGTTTGTATGTTCTATTTCTTGTCCAGCTTCCCCTGATTCATGCTTTTCACATTCCATGTTCTTATCATATGTGTTGTGCAGCTTCAGACATTCTTTTCAACTCTGAGCACATCAACAGCTCAATGTCCTTTTGGCTTGAGTCCAGTTATGTCCTTAGCCATGGCGCTACTCACAGTTGTACTCCACTGTACCTCAGTAGCTCATCCAGTGCCATTCTGACCTGGGAGTTTCATCTTCTTACACTATCTCTTGTTTCATAGGCACTTACAATTTTTCTGCATACTATAAAGTCACTGAAAGCCAAGAGAGTTCCTACCCCATAAGCTAAACATCCCACAGAAACAACACAAAAGAAAAAAGGACTCTGGAGAGGAAAGAAAATACTGGAGCAGTACCTCTTTCTCTGACCTATGGATGAGGCCAGGTTGTTATCCTCCTTGACATTAAGCTCTTCTGAAGAGGCAAGAGAGTAGCTTTCCTGTGGCCCTTAGTCCTGGATAGATGGATAGCTTGGAAAAAAGAATACTCAAAAATATCTACATAATACCTCAGCCAGCACAGTTCCAAAAGGTAACTTCTTCAAAGCTCTGATACAGCCACAAAACACCTCAAAATGAGATCTAACCTCATGCCTTCTTTTCTAACCATAAGTATTTCACTTAAAATCTACATTAAGCCACAGCAGGACTGATTCAGGCTTCAAGCGGTTATCAGCCCCCTAGTCACCTCTTAGATCAACAAGGATGCAGGCCAAATGGGCCATGCAAATCAATTAGAGATGCTTCCTCTATATCCAGAACTTTTTCATTCAGGTTTTTACTACATCTGTTGCTGTAGGGACTGAAAATTCATTCAGCCGATAACCTTAATAACCCTGAAGATGATGTTAGCGCTCATCAGATCAATGATCTCCATTTTAATATCCCCCAAAACACATGTTTACCAGCAGAGTCATAAGGACTTTCAAAATCTATCAGAATGGATCCTTGTATCACTTCTAGAGGATTTTTTACTGTTCTAGTTGTTGAACAGCATTCTTGTTTCAGTTCAGTTGCTACTGAAGGGTCAAAACAACAGTGGTGAGAATGCTAATTCATATTATAAAAAAACTCTCCTCAGCTTTCTCTTCCACATTCACAATAATGTAATAAAACATATTTATCTGAGGAGAAGCTCAAAAGCAGTTTAAGCCCAATGTAGTAAAAAGCCTCCATAAAAATTATTTGTCTGTCTTTTTTTCACTAGCCCTCTAAATGACTAGAGTCATGCATTCCATACTGGCACTGGAGGAGGCAAATTCTTAACATCTTACTAGATTAAGGATTTTTGGGGTGTTTTTAAGTAATACTGTCCTCCATTATGTGGACTGGCAGAGAGGGATGAAAAGATTTGCTTTTCCTCTGCCAGATGCTCACGCACCTGCACAGAATTCCTTGTTGCCTGTGGCCACACAAGTTAAGTTGTTGAATACAAGGCTGACTGAAGCCTCATACAAGATGAAAGCTAACTAAGGAGACAAGTTATCAGAAGCTCTCCAGTTTAAATCAGAAAGGAAACCAATCTCGTAACAGAGTTAAATATTTTGTGTTGTGCACGTTGTAAAGATCTGGGGCACGATCAAGGTCAGCCACACAGCTCACTGAAGCAATTTTCCAAGCTGTCACTTCTCAAGAAAAAATACTGCCAGTGTTGCATTAGCACTACCTCTCATTGATTAAATGTTTGCATTTCTCTAACTCAAGATGTTTCTGGGATATCAGAATTATGCACACATAGAGAGAGAGAGACAGACACACAGAGCATTCATCCAAAAGAAACTAGACAGAAGTTCCCCATTCATCTTAACACAAAACAAAACAACATTGAAGATCAGACTATCCCATTACCTCTGTTCCTTCCCTGTCGATAAATAAATAAATAAATCTTGGTAGATTGGCTAGATGCAAAAGGAAGAAAGTTAACAGTTGTGCAGAAGTAGGAGTTCTGGCAGATGTTGCCCTACTGGCAGTGCGTAACACAAGCTGTAGTCTAACATACCAAGTAAGCACCAGGTTGAGGAAGATCTCAGATGTAGTCTTGCCCATCCACCTATTTTATTATTTCTTTTTAATCTGTAAACTGCATTGACTCCCACACTTGGGAAAATGTGGGATATAAATAAAGTGATTGATTGACTAATGACAGAAAAAAGTTTTAAAAGCAATTAAACGAACTATCATATTAAAGCATCAGTACTTTAACACAATGTAAAATCATTTAAAATTGTGACATTAACAATAAAAGTACAGATGTACAATAAAAGTACATCTTTAACTGTGCAATTCAAAAATCATCTACTCAGAAGAAGGCCACAGTTTATGAGACTTACTCCTAGGTTAACAGACCTAGGATGACAACCCACCTGACCCAGACTGGGTTGTTCTGCCCTGGCCTAGCCTTTTCTGGGCAGATTTTGCCTGACAAAGGAGCTCACTTGGCAATTCGTGTCACAATCCAATACAAGACAGGCAAGACAGTACAAAGATCATGCAACCTAAGCAATTTCTGCACTATATTCAGTTAAATGAAGGTCCCAAATGCTAGCTAATGAACATACTTCAGGACAGGTCTTCAAGGTTAATAGAAATAAATTTTGTACTTAGAGTACTTCACATATTACTCAGCCTACTTCCTAAAGAATGAGGTTAATAGGTGTACGATGGGACACAGCTGTGCAGGTTTTATGCAGACTACATAAATTTTATGTAACTGGGATCTATCCTCTTGAAATGCATCTCCCCATAGGTCAGTTCAGTTTTCAACTCAATGAAGGAGGAGGCAACGATTTTTTTAGTGAGCTGAACGTGAGGTAGTTTTCACTTCCCATAGTGTCTACACACATTCTATTTGGCCCACCTGTTGACTCTGGTCAAACAGACTTTGCAGCTTTTTGAAACCAAAAAACCTGTAATAATGAGTTAAAGCTACATAAAGCCTTCTGACCAGCATTCTAACAGAGCACTTTCATTTCCAGGAAAAATACTGTTTCAACACACTGGCTCTAGCTCAGTTCAGATGTTTAAAGATAGGAACAGAATATTTACTATCCTTCAAAGCATGGAGACAAGAAAATTCCAACATTCAGACCAACTCAGTTTTGGCACATTAAAAGCTGTACTTAAAGTGCCAAGTAATTCAGGATGTAAATCTATCATTTCACAATAGCTCTGTATCAGAGAAATAATGCAGAAGAATGAGCATCTTTATATTGGTGCAATGTTGGTTACTGTTGTTGGTATGTGCCATCAAGTAAGCTTTGACTTATGGTAACTATATGAATGAGAGGCTTCTCACTTAGGACCATGGTTTCCTTTACTGAATCAATCTATCTGCACTGGGCTCTTCCTCCTTTCCTACTGCCTTCCACTTTACTAAGTGTTATCATCTTTTCTAGTGAGCATTATCATTTTTTCTAAAGTACTAAATATAAAATCCTCTAAACTGTTAATCAACACAAATCCCATCTACTTTCTGGCCACAGGCAATAAATACAAATGTCCTATAAACTGGAGGAAATATCACAATGCATAACATGTGATTGAGACTTCAATGTGTCCTCCCACAAAAGGAAAGAGAGAAAGAAAGGCAAGAAAATCTGCTGTATAATGTCTTCCTTGTTCAGGCAGAAAACCACCCCCACACCAAGTGCAGATGAGGCCTCTCTCTGAGCACTATTCTGACAGGTGCCCTATAAATAACAGCTGAGCTGGACAGAAACAGCACGAACTTCAGGTAGGAAGTGTAAATGACCAAGACATTTGCAGCAAGTACGCCAGCTTAATGAGAGTTGTCACCAAACTCTCCTGCTTTGTCCTTAACAGGATGCAACAGGAAATGTGTGCAGCTGCTTAGGGTGGAGTGGGCAGAAATAGTCTTTTTTTCCCCAGGCAAATGAGAGGCAATATTATAAGCATGAGGCTCCTGCCAATGCCAACACTTAACAATCTTCTCCATTTGACAACTTCCATCTATTATCATATTTTGCTCTCTTTCTTTTGTTTTCATCTTGCCTGTTCCCCAAGGAGTTCAGACTGATTTATGTGGTTTCTCTTCCTCTTCCTCCTTTTTTCAACAAAGCAAACTTGTTAGATACTTTATATTGGAGATTGTGACTTGGTCCACAGTTACAGTGTTACTTGTAGCTGAAGAAAGTGCTGAACTCCATTCTCCCTAGTTTAAGCCAAATAGGCTACGCAACATCACACTAGGTTTCTCATGAACACCATAACTGAGAGTCTGGAAAGGACATACAGCTCACCCACCAAAATAGAGTATTTTATAATTTGTAATATTGTATGATTTCCCCAGAAAAGCCAGCTCATACCCATCATGCTGTGCCAAACAAAGCAGCAGCAAGATGACCCCTGCTAAAGATACTTTACAGAAACAAGAATAACTTACAAAACAGATCAGCTATCAGTTTGAATGTCAAAGTCTATAAAGAGTGGGCAGGAGATATATAGGCATCCAACAAGATTCCTGATATGTTGGATATCAAGAATTCTGTAACCAGAGCTCATATATCAGGTTACAAGAAAGCAACTAGCACCAAAGCTAATAACAAGCAATGCATTCTTTCAAGTCAATGGTACAAGTGATGTTTACTTTGTGATCTGTTTGACAGCCAACAATATGCTCCATAAGCACAAGAGGAAACCATCAGAGTAGCAGAGACTTTATTGAAGACAGCTGTATACAAGGACTGAAATCTAAGACAGTGCTGGCACATTGCAGATGTGTTGGAATGCAACTTCCACCAATCCCAGACTAGATGTGGAAGTTGTACTCCAACACAGCTAGAGGGTATCTGGCTCAGTAAGGCTGGTCTCAGCCATGAATACCAAATTACAAATATACCTCAATAAGCAAAGTAAATGCTTCCTGGACATTGCATCTTTACCAGAAAATGTGTTATCAGAGGCCAAAACTAAAAAGGAGAGAGTAGGGATAGGCTTCTGAATCACAGAAAAGCAGCAAGTCAACAACATTTTCTTGTTGTTCAAAACCAACTATATGCACATGTGAAATGAAAAAGCAGCTCAGGTAAGTCCTGTATAAGTAAAAACATTTTGAAACAATCAGGTCAAGTAAACATAACATAATTTTTTTAAAAAAAGGAATTTTGAATCTTCCAGAGGCCACTTGAAAGCTTTTTCCAAAATGCATCCAGGGTTGATTTTTTCTTTAACCAGATTCCAATTTTCCTGCCCACCAACTTATAAGTCCATGCTAACACGGTGAGGGTAGCTGGTGAGACAAGCATATCTGCTTTCCGCTCTTCTCACTGTTTTGCTGTTCATGTATGCTCCATAAGAGATTCTGGAGGCAGCTGCTGTTTGCCTTGTTATTATAGATAGGCATACACAGCTACAGTAGGATCAGATAGAGCTGTTTTCCACCTCAAGCTTTACTGCACTGGTTTTGTGTAGACATGATGTTGCAACCCAACACTTAAAGTCTGTGTTTCTTTAGCCTTCTTGCATCATCTTCCCTGTGCTGATACAGGTTAAAAAAAACAAACAAACTTCTGGCTAGACAGAAGACAAAGAGGGAAAGCAGAGGTGCTGACCAGTTATAGTGTCTATAAGAAGGAGCTTATCAGAGGCTTTGTCACAAGTGCTGAAGCAAAGCATATTCTCTAAAGGATACAGGAGAGAGGATGTCTGTGGTCAGAATGGCATGATCAAAATATTTTTTGCACTGTACCTTCATGTAGGTAATGAATGAATAAGTTCAGGATCTTAATTTAAAACATAACTGGAATTACTTCTCCAATAAATCCCAGCTGAATGTAATGCTTTGATCCCTTAATATTCAAACCATGGCAATTTCACTTCCTAAAATTGCACAGCTGGGGTGAGAATCACACAGTCCTCCAGATGTTGGTAGACTGCACATCCCAGCAGCCTTAGCCAGTATATGGAATTGAAGAATGCTGGGAGTTACTGTATAGCAACATCTAGATAGCCACATGATCCCCCTCCTGTTTCATGCTGTCAGGCAGGCTTGCAGTATTTGTGAACCACAACACAGCTGCCTTATACCAGGTCACCCAAAATTATCTACTCTGACTGCTAGCAATTTTCCATGGCCTCAGACAAAGATTCTGCAAAACATCTACCACTGATCCTTTTTACTGGACCTGCAACGGATTGAAGTGGGACCTCCTGGGAACACAGAATATGCTCTATCACAGAGCTATGGCTCCTCCCAAAATTCACTTAGAGGAGATCTGAATTCAACAGCTGGTGGCACCAGAACTATCAGTCTGTCCCTCCTGCAGCTGCACAGACAACTGTAAATCCAACAAATCAAACTTTAGCTCATGAAGTATGATGGTCCACCAAGGGCAAAATATATTTCCAGTTTTAGCTCCCTACAAAAAAACTAAAAACAACCAGGTTATCATGCAGCTGGGAAGTAACCCAAACAGGTGGTTGGCTGCATCCTTGATGGTGCACAGAAACATGGCCAGCAGGTTGTTTTTGGCTCAGTGGTCACAGTCATACAGGCCAGGCTTCTCTGTATTATCTGCAGATCAAATTTGATCGGCTGCAAGCTGTATTGGCCTGACAAAGTGAAATGTGGTAACAGTTCTGTTGTACAGAAAAAAAGGGAAAAACCAGAAATAGTCATGAGCCAACAATAATTCCTCCTTAATTACTGTGTCAGAAGGTAGCTGTAGTGAGACAAGGCACGCGTAGCAGTCAATACTCTCCTAACCCTTATGGCACCTTCAGTTTCATAACAAAGAATATGAGGCTCAACAGCTATTTGATGAGCCATCTAACAGCTGCTGTACAGCTGGAAGCCTGCACCACTGCATCAATAAAAAGCTAATAATTCCAAGCCCACCATATATTGAAGATGGCTAACTTTGTTTTGATGAGTTACTTGTGGTCCGAATCAGCTGTGAAGGCTTTTGGAGAAAGATGAACTCTTTGTAAAACGGAGAGGGCTTCCTCTGAAAAGGAACTGTTGAGTTATTAAATGTAAATTGCTGAATAAAATCTTGATGCTTTGAGGTATACACTTATGCCAAATTCATGAAATATTAAAAAGAAATACACACAAAAATAACCACCCTCCCAACTCTGAATTTAAACAGGGATTGAAAGGTGCCCAGATGCAAATCAATGAACTGTGATAGTAAATATTGCCTAGAGGGTATCAATCTGAAAGCAGGCATCTCTAATATCCTCTTCCAACATGGTTATCTACAGAGTAACATATTATAATAAACTTGATTGTATTTGGCCAAGGACAAAAGCAAAGCAATACTGGTAGTGGAAGAGAGCTGTTGCTGTTTGCAGGTTGACCTGGTTAATGTTTTGCAGTAAAAGAAATTAAATGATTGCAACAGGGAAAACAGCAGAAAAAGGACAGAACATCTTAATGCCAAATCATCAAAACTTCCCATTAAGGCATTATAGAAGCGACGTTTTGCTATGACCATAAAGGGTCACTCATTTCATGCTACTTTTCATGCCAGCTTCTTACACAGTTTATCAAAGCACTCTGGCTGTTCTAATTTGCACGCAGAGAATGAAACCAAAAAAAATAAATGCTGTGCGAGGAAAATTGGTTAATCAGCATTCATGGCAATTTAATAAACACAAATTAAAAATAAATAAATCTGGGCAGTTTCCTCTAACTCTTGCCTAGTTAATGTTGTTTTTAAAATAGCATCACAAAAGGAGCCAATGGCTTTAGAATCATGTATAACTTATTTGAAAACATTAAGACAGAAATTACTCTATGCCCCCAAATTTTGCTATTTGACTTTTCCCAGTATATCACCCCAATGCATCCCATTGTACTTCCACAAACAAGAAACTGGTGCCAGTCTTTTTGATTCAGAAGCAAATGGCACTCCTCACTCAAGGCTGTGTGAACAAAAGACTAGCACTTCATCTGATCTGCCCCTATGTGCTTTGATATGATCCCTGAATGCCTGTGTAAAACTCTTTTCTCACTACAGCCTCCTCTCCAAGCCACCTCAAATCAATACTCATGTGCACCTTAATTCTCCAAATGTCTCAGTAACACCAGCATTTATGATTTTGCTTTTCCTTTGGAATAAGTCCATGGGAGATTGGCAACATTTTGCCGTATTTGTTTTCCATTTACAAACTAATGGGTTGATCATCAGTGGAGGCTCACTGCTCCTCCATCAGATTTCCGCAGGCACAACTAACACCTTCAGTACTTCACAGATCCCAGCTCTGGCCCTACTTCCCAGCTGAGTCTCAGCTTCAGAAACCACACACCTTTCACATTTATACTACTGGTAAAAATGGCATAGCTCTCCAGAAGCTGCTGAAATGCACTTTCCAGCAGCCATACCACTAGAGTCAGTGGTAAGGAATAACATTTGGAGGGTTGCTCAGCTCTCAGCCCCAATTTAACCAAACACAACACACAAGACTCCTGCCAGAAAAGGGATGAAGAAACTAGAAGGGAAGCACACAGTGTTCCAGAACATTGGCAAAACTACTACAAGGGGAACATGTATGACCATTCTGCTAGTGCCTTGACAACACTTTCTTTCTCTGTACCAACCACCAAATACATGCAAATAAGCAGGGTTTCTCGACCTCTGTTCCTCCAGATATTTTGGGCTTCAGGTCCCAGAAACCCAAGGCAACATGGCCAAAGATCAGGAATTTTGGGAGCTGGGGTTCAAAATATCTGGAAGACCATAGGTTGAAAACCACAGAAATAGAATAACTTTATTAAAAAGTAGACATGTGTATAAATTTCAAAATGTAGCACATACCCAAAGAAGCAACAGACAAGCATATACATCTGTGTTGCTAGGAGTAAGCCTTATTGAACACAGCAGGACTGACTTCTGAGTAAACGTGCACACGATTGGGCTGTACATCCTAATTTTTGTGGATTTACTAATAGCATCCTGCCATCTCTTTCAACATATTACCCCAAAATGGACTGAGCTGTGGCAGTTGGGGAGGAAAAACATCAGAAAACATTCCCAGAACCTGGTCTGGTATATGAAAATAACAGTGCTACTGTGTTCTTTCCTCCATCCTTAAGACCCACCACTAAAGCACAGTTATGTTGTTCTTTACTGTCTTGTACATGCAGTCCTCTTCTGAGAGATCTAAAAGCAGAAGGGTGGCAGTGTTGTGATGCTATGAATAGCCATTGTCAGAGGTGCTAAGTTAATCCACTGGAGGTGTGTATGACACATCCCCCTCAACAACTGCAGATCAGCACAGGATGTGCAGCTCAGCAAGAGCCTGGCTGTGACGTGTCTTCAACTCTAGCTCATCTTGATTTCCAACTTTACTAATGAAATGTATTTGGTGCAAGGCTTCTCTCAGCTGCATGGAATTAACAGGAGTAGATTTTCTAGGTACAAATGGATGAAGAAAGCAACACAGAGAATTGTGGTGTACCTACATTACTTGCCTGTAGCTTTCCTCCTATGGAGTAGGAACATGTGACCCTCCCAGCAAATGTGACAAACGTTCAGGAATGGTGGGGGCCACAGGCCAACAATATCTGGAGGGCCAAAGGGCTTGCCTCTATTTTATACACAGTGTGGACCATATATTTTGCCACAACCAAATGAATGTTAGAGAACAACCACTCCTAATGTTGGATACCCAGATGGTATTGAACTGCTACTCCCAGACACTATTGGCCATGTCTAGGAGCTCAACTATAACACCATTCAGGGATCCAAATTTGAGATCAACATTAGAAAACTGCTATAGAAAAACAATGCATTTCGGGGGGGGGTCATGCTTATCTTTAACCTAAAGAGTGCTAATAAATCTGAAAATTAAAGTAACATTTAGGGTTCCTGACATAATATAATTTATATTAGTTGCTCTCTTTAAACTATATAACTCATGGGACCCAGTACAAAAACTCAATTTTTAGTATCAGCAGCAAACTGTCAAGGTTTTTATGCAGGCTGATGACAGCTGTGATTAAAATGGCCTCTTTAGGTGAGGCAAGAAGCTTATACACACACAAACCAGAGCTTTTGACACTCGGACAGCCATTCCCTAGCCTTTTCCCATGCTGCTTGGCAAACTCTATCTGAAATGATTTCCTATCAACAGCAGCTCTGTCAATCAGTGTGAGCCTGTAAGGGAAGAGTTCTAAGTCCCAGTGCACTGATCTTTGTATCTTTCCAAAAGGTTTTAAAATAGGTAATACCTCTAAAGGATCTGAAACTTAAACAAACAACAATACAGGAATTATTATATGACAGGGACAGAAGTTCAGCTTCTGGAATGCTAAAGACCGGTACAAGGCAGTCAGCCATCTGGTCCTCTGCCCCTGTGAATGTAAACACTGACAAAAGTCCATTTAGTTCAGCATTGTTTCTAACACTAACATTCACAAGCAGATCACAATGGCTTAGCTGTCCTCAGAACAGCCAGAACCACATCAACAAACCCAGCTTGCCAACAGGCCAGATGTGAGAACGTCCCTGATCATGATTCTGATTCAGAGAAGCAGGCTGCACTACAGCAGCTAATCCAGGGTGCTAGAAAAACCTGCACCAGAATTTTACAAAGGAGTCTGCTCTCTAATTCTCCACAGCAGCAGCAAGGTTTTAATTTCCTGTCAAGGAACAGTACAGATGTGTTTGGTGGGCTGAGGAAGGGGTGCTGGAAATCCCATTTTCACTGTCTTTGCTGCTGTTTCAGTACCCTGCTTTAGTTCCTATCCCTCAACATATATGAAAGTCACTGGCAAATAAGCAACCCCAAACCCATATCTGGATGAAAAATGGCCACAACTGTTATTAGTTATAGCTGCAACAGACTTGGCCCAAATGGGATCAGAGCCAAGCACTTGGAAAACTCACCTGTCACCTGTTGAACATCATAATCTCAGTTCTTGCATCATCAGAGTGACAAAAATGGAACATCACATGAGCAAAAAACTTTGCTGTTGATCCTCCATTATCTGTGTGAGGTTGGATCCCTTGCCCTCAAGCCAGGTGTGACCTGCCTCACCTTCACTCCCAAGGTCTCATAAGGGAACTCCCACTGGGCATGACAGGCTCACAGGCCTGTCTGTCTCAAAAACTGGATCTGATCCCATGACAAACCACTTCCCAAATTTGTGACAACTGTTACTTTAGTAAGAAACAGAAAAGGAAGGGAGGATTGATGAACTTAGGCTCTGTCAGTCAGGGACATCCTTAAGTGCACCCCTGGCAGATCTGAGTAAAAACTTCTCCTGCTCTGAAGAAGACATACCTCCCAGGAAGCTATACCAATTCTGATTAGCCAGTTTGACTACGGCGGCCACAGCCCACACAAACCATAAGGAACCCTGAGAAGGAAGAGCAATGGCCATTCCAGGAAATGGCATTGAGCTTCCACTTTCCACCTAATGCCATGGATCAGAAAACAGTTCTTCAGGTCAGTCTGAAGCTGTCCCTTTCCCACACTGAGTCTTTTTTGCTTATTTTCCTCCTCAGTTCTATCCTCCCTCTGCATATCATCATTATTAGCAGCTGCTACAAGACCTCCACCCCTATACATTCCACCCAAAAACTTCCAAGTCAACAAGTTCCTACAACTTCATTCCAACTGCAGATAGACTTTTCTTTCCCTAAAGGGAACATCTGCTTTGCAATCTGGTTAACTGACTAAATGGGAGAAGACAGAGGAAAATATCAAAAATTATTTTCACTTCCCTCTTCAGTGCTTGTTTTTTCCCCTTTGCATCGCTACATTTGCAACTTTTCTCCATTCTTCAGCCCCATCTGCAACTAACTTCTCTCCCATCACCAAGGGAAAAATATCACTACCAAACAACTCCTTTTATTTTACCTTCTTGTGGTTTATAAGATAAATGAAAAGAAAAGGGCTAAGTTATAAAAGAGAGCTGCTGTAGGGAAAGAAAAAAAATAATGCATTTATTTGAGAGTAACCAGCCTTTCAAACTCTGGTTTTGAAAAGAGATTCATGCTAGGTTCTACTGGGTTTTTTCAAGTGAGGACAATGCTTAGTTTCCAAAGAAATGACTATATGGGACTCAGGTTTGTAGGGCACAAGGTCATAAGCTTCATTATTGCCACTTGTTGAATTGGAAGAAATATTATTATTATTATTATTACTACTACTACTACTACTACTACTACTACTACTACACTACTACTATTATTATTATTATTGCTACTACTACTTATCTCCCCCTCCCTATGGATTGAGAAAGGTATCTCCTTCTTTCTGTCGTTGTTGTTGTTCTCACTGTAGTAACTGCAGTAGAAGGAGAAATGACATCTGAATGTGCCTAAAAAATTCTTATTAGCTAGTAGAAATATTTCTTGGCAACTAAGTCCAAATGTAATTTGTGGATAGCTTACTCCCATTACTTTAAAATTATAAGAACAAACTCTCCATGCTTTGCCACCTCTCCAAACACTCCTCAGGATTTCCCACCAGACTGCCCTATTTAAGGGCCATAACTATTATCCGGAAAATCCACATTATTTTTAAATTACACTTGCTCTACTTTGGAGCTCTGACATCCATGACTTCATCTAGCTGTCAAAGTAGAGACCAGGAAATGGAGCTGAAACAGTTCAATCACTTATTAGCCTTCGTCCTATTTCTGTCACCTCTTATATATAAAAAGCCTTTCTACTTCAGCAATGTCCCTACTTAGGAGATATCGTTCAAGTTAAACTCCGAATATCTGTTGTGTATTTGCTTTGTTGTGACTGAGGCCAGTCCCACCTTCTGTAAAGGAAATGCATGACTTGAGGCTGAGATCCATCTGAAGACAGTACAGTGGAGCTTCTTCTTACAAAAGGAACCTACCTGTCTGCTGCTTTCTGTTTGTTGGAGTCATTCTCATTGTAGTAACAATAGTAGAACCAGCAGGAGCTGCAGTTGCTGTATTTCTATCCTAACATTCTTCCTAAGATCTAAAGGTAGTCCATGTGGCTCTCCTTCCTTTATTCTGACAACAGCCTGTGGACTAATCAGGCTGAGAGAATGAGGCCAGAAATCCAGAGCTGCCATGGAGTTGTGTGGCTCGAGGAAGACGAGAACCTCAATCACCAAAGTCCCAGGCCAATACTCTAACCAGTATACCAGACTGGTTCCCTAGCATGTGTATTTTAAGAACATTTTGCCAACATTCTTCAAGTTGTCATCTTTGCAGTCGTACGCATTTGTCTAGCATAAAACAACACATTAGAAACTTCAAGAAAACAATAACCAACAACCAAAGCAGCAGCAGCAAAAAAAAAGAAAAAAAAGTGAGGCCTTGAAGTGTGTTCATCACACCAGAGCGGAGCTTTCCAAACTGTTCATCTTGGTGACATGCATTTTTTAGACATGCATCATTTCATGACACAGTAATTCAGTTTTACTAGCAACCTGGAGGTCAAACTAACCGCTTATAAGAGATACAGACATGTACATAAATTGTAATAACAAAATGTATGGGGACACAACGTATCTCATGAAAACCTTTCATATATTTTTAAAAATATATCATTTATAAATAACACACATTAAAAGATTGTAGGCAACACACCTACACACTTCAGGCAACACACTAATGTGTCACGGTACCCCATTTGGAAAGCCCTGCACTAGAGGGATTTCACCTTGAATGGAAGAAAATACCTCCTTGTGCTTTTTAACTAGATATTTCTGAAGTGCTGCTCTGCAACCCAGGGGTATGCCTCTGCAGAGTCCATAATATGAACGGTAAAGCCTGCATACTGGACACAGAATACCTGAAGAAGAAAGTGTGAAGACATTTGATGCTCTGTTTAAAAGTTTTGTGCAGGGCTGGGGAAAATGTGGCTTCTGGACCATACATGCCCCCCTTCAGCAAGATGATACAGACTTCCTGTGCCCCAGTTGCACCACAAAAAAAGTCTGACTCCCAGAAAGCCACTTTCTGCTTCCTTAAAGGATCCTTTCTGGCCAAAACAGCCTCCCTGGGAAGCTGCACTTAAGAGGGCAAATCACATGTCCCAAAAGCTTCTGGGCCATGTATTTATAAGTCTAGAGACTCAACTTTTTCATGGGCAAATATTTCACTCAGGGTGCAGCCCAGGATGATCTAGGAAGAGGAAAAATGGTTTCCAGACCTCCATTTTGATAGGGTCTTCAGAGGAAATGCCTCCAGTGCTGGCTTTCCTAAATACAGGTCTGAGGTAAAAGACTTGCACCCTATTACAGCTCAAAATTATGGCAATTAGGAGGTATTTCTCCCTCCTCCATTCCTCTATACAAAAGAGATTAATTTAATTATAAAAGGAAGAACCTTTCTTCCTTGGCTGAGAACTATAAAGGTTTAGTGGTAAAATTATTGCTGCTATACTAACATGCTTGAAGTTACAAAACAGAATAAAGGGAAACTGAAGGCAACAACTGCCTGTCTGTGAAGTGTTAAAGAGCAAACTAATATAATTAAATCACTGAATTTTCTACAGAAGTATACAACTTCTTAGAAAAAAAAATTAAAAATGGGTACCTTATGTAAATAAATTGGAAGCTTTGCTAGAAAGCTGTTATACAATTAAAACCAACACAAAATCCAACATTAAAATGTTGACAAACTTTACTGGAATTTGTGCACCTATCATGACTGAAAAGAAATCAGCCTAATTTAGTTGCTTCTCCACTGATTCTAAAACTGATAACTAATGGAGACAATACAGAAACATTTGTGAAAGTAGTTCTGGCTTCTAAACGATAATGTTTCTTTTCTGTGAAAGAAGTGTGAGAATAGTACGTACGGAGAAGAATCTGGATGATTTGATGGAAGTATTAGATGACATTCCACAAAATCGGACATTGTTAGATACCTCTGGCTTTCTCCACTTATGTTTTGCTTCCTCCAATTATGTCTTGATATTTTTGATATTTTTTATTTTTGTTACACTGTTAAACACTTATACTCACTCATTTAAGAATTTAGGAGTCAGTACTAGGACATTATCAGATTTCTCTACTTGCATTTTGTCCTTTCTGTTAATGTGTTCCACAATTAAAAATTCAGAATTACCAGTTTAGGAGTTCAGAATTTAGTATATGCATAATTTTATTTACTGTATTTTATGTGGTGTCAACATATAATAGTCTGCAGGCTTTGTATAGCTTTAATTTATATACCAAGCCTGACATAGCAAATCAAGCCTGAATCCTCACTGGAAACCAAAATGATGGAACTGAGATTAGTATACTTTGGACAAACCAAGAGATGACATGGCTCCCTGAAAAATGCAACAATGCATGGTAAAGTGGAAGGCAATGGGAAGAGGAGATAACCACAGTACACATGGACAGACTCAATGAAGGAAGCCACAGCTGCTCTGAGTTTGCAAAGTTTGAGCAGGACTGTAGATAACCAGGGATCATGGAGGTCTCTCACCCATAAGGTCACCATAAGAGGAAGCCAGCTTAACAAGAAATAACAACAAACCATTTTATACATGTAACATGCAAATCCAATTTTTGTAATAAATTGTATACATGATATTGTACACAACAGTCCAGTACATGCTCTATAGCTTGCTACTTAAAGTGGTAGGCTAGGAACCTATACGGGTCCAAAAGTCATCAGCTCAAACCATCTGGAAAGTAGGCAAATGTGATTATAATATGGCACAAATATGGTACTGTTTCCTGTCACACTGAAGAAAAAAATGGCAGTGTGCCATAGTTTTTTTTCTTTTGCAGTTGAAAAATACCATGACAAGTCATGACCATTTCAAGCTTTGAATTTTAGCATGCAAATTTGAAGACTGCCAAGGAACCACAATTATGAACAATTATGAACAACCAAAGACTTGAAATTTGGGTACTATGCACATTTATCCATTTATGATTATGAATTTAGGTATCATGCACAGAAACATTTTAATCATTTCAAAGTCCATTTTGCCATTTTTGTGCTCACTTCACAAACATTAATGAAATTTACACAGGCTACTTGTAATGTGTAAAATGCTAGCTATATAGCATAACTCTTTGTTTAGGGAGTTGTTGTACATCAAGATTGTATTTAACTTGGCTCATTTTTTTTATTTTATTATCTTTTTTTTTTCACCCTGACAATATTTCTGGCAAAGCTATAATCATTCTGTTCAAATTTCTACCCCAGGGCATACGAGTGGTACGAAGAGAGTTTACTGATGTTGCAGAGTCCAAGATTGTCTCTAGGAACAACCACTAGATAACATTTTCCTGTACCATAGAAATTTTCCACATATGGGAGTCTGAAATCCACTGCTTCCCAATCTACCATTAAGACAACTGCTTATAAATACACAGCACTTCTGCATAGCTTCAGAGGATAAGACATGTGTTATCAGCAACAGTTTTATGAATGACCAGTTTAGATAACGCAATTGGCATTATCAGTACTTTCAGCACTTAATTTCCCTATGACTTCACTGTATATAGTCCCATATTCCTAACCATGCGTACTATATAAAGGCCTGAAATTTTAGATAATACATCATGCATCTGATAAAGCGGACTGCAATCTCTCAAAACTGACACTATAATAAATACGTTCATTTTCTTAAGGTGGCACAAGATTGTAGATTTGACTGTAACAGACTAGCATGGCTTCCTTTCTGGAACCTGATTGCACTCAACAGAATTCCAAAAAAAGCCAGCAACACCTTTGTAGAGCTTGAGAAAACATTAAACAACATAAAACATCAAGCTGAGGCCATTTTGACAAATTTCCACAGAAAAGTTATTTTCAAGAACAGGGATCAACATATAGGTAGATTGCTACCACTGTATTAGATCTCTATTGGCAATGGATTTGAATACTCTGCCAAGATGGTTTCTGAGAAATTGACAACTACAGTAAACAAGGGTTTTTGTTTATTTGTTGTACTCAGGTGCCAAATTGTGAGTACATATGTATCAAAAAAAAACAGAATTCACGGTTGGTTGTCAGAATTTATTCTTTTTTTTTTTAACTCTGAAGCAAAGCCAGCTTTTAAAATCAATCAATCAATCAATCAATGAGGATGGTAGTTTCATCAGAGAGTGCATATATACTGTTTTTCTGTATGCACCCACCCACACCTGTCTCTGCTGAGCCAAGGCAGGCAAGGTGGCCGCTGGGAAGAGAGGTTGAAGAGGTTCAAGCCATCATTACAGACACCATTTATGTCTGAGCCAACAATATTTGAGATTAACCACACTTCTGGGTTTGTACAACATGGCAAATCAAGGTAAAGATAACTGTGACAGGGGTGGGAACCAATTTTCAACCTGCAGCTCTGCAACCGATGACAGTGATGTGGTTGCAGAGCACCAGGAACCTCTAGTTTTGTTGCATACCAAAAGCAGCAGTTCTGATGACGTTTGGAGATTTTTGCCTGGTCAGGGGAACAAATCAAAGCAAACTGTGATGTTTTTATTTTGTGGTAGTTTGAGCTATTTAAGGGTACCCCGTTTAAAAAAAAAAAAGGAAAGGAGACCTGGGACTTTGTGGGTGTCCTAAGGGTCATAAAAAGGGAGGCAAGGGCTTCATGTTGTCCATGGGCTGCACTCTCCACATTTCTGGTATACCTGAATGCTTCCAAATCCCTCCTGCACAACACTGCCTCTCAGGTATCATAAGTTTTTAAATAAAGAGTTGGACATATAACTCAGGAGTGAAGATCAGTTCAAAGAACTCTGAAGTCTGAGGCAGAGAATCTAAATTAACCCTTCTCTACACCAATGCCCATGATGGCATAAATCTGCTGCACATCAGCAGGATGATGCATCACCAGTTAGATCTTTTTGTGTTCCAACTTTTCCATCATAAAGGGTGTCAGAATTACCTGCCTGAAGCAACCAGCTCGCCTTGTATCACGTTAGCACCAGCACTGGCTTAAAAAAAAAAGGGAGGGGGGAAATACCTTACATTTATACAGATGCATCTATAGTAACTTTTTTCCTGCTTATTCCTTTAAAACATATACAAATAGGAATGGACTGGGCCCTACTCACATGTCTTTTGAAAAGACTTGAACCTTACATTTGCAGTTGAAACAAAAAACACTTATTGCACGTTATTTTGTACTACCCAAAACGTCATTCAAAGCAGCCCTGAGAGGTTACAGCTATCTGTCTGCTCCGATACGTTTGGGAATATGTATCCTGGGCTTCCATCCTTCCAGTACGACATAAATGGTACTCTCCATGCAGGCACTTTGACGTAAACCAAATAACTGCAGTTACTTTTTTAACATTCTAAATATTTAAACATCCTGCTAGATGTTACAAAATCTCCAGTTTTTGAAAGCCTAGTCAGATTGAAAGACATCCAGGAGACTGAGTCAAGGCCCTGGTGGGATATAGTGAGAGACGGGTGACACTTAGTCTTGGTTCTTTTTTTAAATAAGAATTTACCCATACCTAAAAATTCCTTGATATTCAGATGGGAAGAATCTGATCTATTCAAACAGAGGGCTCAGTTCTTCAAAGTACAGCTTTGAATTTATTTGATTATTTTTGCCTGTATATTAATCCTTGTTAATTCTGACCTAAGTGCTTTTACATCCTTTTTCAAAGAGGTAACAGCTACAGGTACGCAGAAGGAAAATGGTCCTTTCTCCGCTAGGAATAGCCATATCTACTAAATCTGGCCAGTGCATAGAGGTAAGAGGTTCGTTTTGAGGTCAGTTTGGCAAGAATTGACCAAAAGCTGTAAATTTATTAATACTTCCAAAGAGAAAACTTGAGAGTAAAAAAACTAAATGAGGGAAAACCAAACTGAAAGATTTGTCCATCCCTAGCTTTAACACATGGTTGACAGGAGCTATATGGGTCACATGTAAAACCACCCTGTTTGGAACAAGATATCCTCTAAAAAATCTCTTCTGGTATGCACGGTGAAGGGAAGTTTTGTCCATAACCCCCTCTGGGGGTAAACAATATTCTGGATAAAATCAGCTACCCAAGCAAAGGCATAGAGTTCTTACATCTAGGAATATACTTTCCTTGCAGCCGTTAATTATCCTTCCTGGAACAGACCACATGATTGTGAACCTAAATATAACTGTATAGGGGGAGAAAGGTCTAAAAGGTCACAATGTTTATTTGTTGCTCTTCCTTCTTCATTTTTTCCCACGAACTTTTTGGGTCATAAATGCCTCATAATTTGCAGCCTGCTTCTCAAAAGATCAAGGGTGATTAATATAAATCTTGCTTTCATTTTAAAATGCACATTTTTAAAAGAAATCTTCCATTCAATGAAAGTTAAGCCCTAAAGAGATTTAGAAGTAAATTATTTGCTGAAGTGAGAGAACAGCGGGATTCTTCTCCTTTAAAACATTATGGGAGAGAACTCAGAAGAAAAACTATTCACATAAATAGAGGGGTTGCTATCCCTTATTATTTCAATCATATTTTTAATATACTTGCATCTGCCCATTTTGAATTTTGACCAATTGTTTTAAAGAAAGAAAATTAAACTATTAATATTAAAGCAGTTACATGACACTATTGGCAACATATGGAATAAACTGTGTTCTTAATCAGAACCGCTCCTTGTAAGATTTTTTTTTATACTCAGACATTAACAATCATAAGTACCAACATTTAAAAATAGAAAACATGGGCACTGGCTGAATGTCATACTCTCTCAGCCTCAGAGGAAGGCAAAGGCAAGCCTTCTCTAAACCAATCTTGTAAAAAAAAACCCTATGATAGGATCACCTCAGGGTTGCCATAAGTTGGAAATGACTTAAAGACACACAACAACAAATTTCATTCTATGACAGAGCAAAAGTGAAACATAACTTCTCTGAGGTTTCAGTGAAACTTCTTTTTAAAACTTTATCCTCCAGGAAGTATGTTTTTATCTTTGGATTTCCCACTTTTATTGCCAGGCAAAACTCAAAATACTTAACTTTAGAAGTTCAGAGTTCGCTACAAGCTACACAAAGTTGTCGGATCCAGTCCTCAAATAACAGACAATAATGTGCCATTCCAAGTAGGCATGGGTGGCACAAAAGTCTAGAATCAGATACAAATTCAGTACAAACTACGAATATGCACACACAATGATGAAAGCATGTATTAAAAAAGCACAGTTGGACCGTCTGCAGAGGATGTGCTTTTATTGTTTATAATGATTCTACCTACAGCAAAAGCCTCTTCACATGAGACAGCTTTGAGTAAAATCCAATTAAAAATCCACCTGGGGGAATCAATGTAGCTACTTAACTGGGTCTGAATCACTTTTTCTTTTAATTTTCTAATATATTGTTTGTGTACCCTGCATTAGAGACAGTTTCTTGTCTGGTTTTTGCTGGAATTTATCTGTGATTAGCTGTCGCTGTAAAATTAAAAAATAATCTGCATATGAAACTGAGCAGTAAAGAATCAATTAGATCAGGTCAATTAATGAAATAACGCCCTCCAAAAGTATAGTTCCTCGGGTGACCATAATACTGCAACTACCTTGGGTGTTTCAGAAACCTACTTCTCATTCAGACTTGCTGCAACAAAGAACTAAATGACAGAATCCGTATCAGTTTGATTTACGTTCTCCTCATTTTCTTGGCAACTAGATTAGAACCCAACAGTGCCACTAGTCTCAAATGCATGGGAGATAATATTATTAATGGCTAATGGCCAAGACGAGGAAGACATGAATCCCCACATTTTATTCATTGCTTGAGTGAAGATTTTTGGAAGGTCAAAATGAACAAGGATTCCCAGTGAGTAACCTTTTAAGTTCAGCATAAGAACACATTCACAGTACACACCATTGATGGGAACGGCACAGTAGATGTTCTGGTCCTGAAAGCCTCTCTTTTTCCATGAACCCAACTTGGAGAGATCAACCCTAAATGTAAACAGAGACATTGGTAAAATGTCAAAGTCCCGCCAATCTATGCCTCTTTCACTGCCCAGCTGAGACAGCTGCAAGCTCTGAAAATAAATGGGTACACTGCCAGTGGGAAAACACACTGTCCCAGCATCCTGGAGGCTGACAGGAAAAGTCAGCTTAAGAAAAGATTTGACTAATGCTGAATGAGCCAAATGATGCTATACACCAACTATGCTTCCCACAGAATCAAAGCTAAGACTGTAATCATGTCAACAACAGCAAAACTGGAAACTAAAAATATTGCAGCAATTTACCCACACTGTACATAAGGTTTCATTTACCATATTGCAGAAACATCAATTCATTTAATATGTACAACAAGACATAACACCTGATTGCTCATTTAGCAACAAGGCACAGAGCAGCCTAAAAGGACATTCTGGAACTGCCTATAGAGTTCGGCTCCCATGCCAACCTTTGCAAAACCTGTTCTTCAACGAGATTCTACAAGGTGTTATTATGAGGTTATAGTTGGAAAGAAAGCCATATGTCCACTCCAATTCAGAAGAAAATTATATGACAGTTTTCTTGGGCACTACACATTTAAAGTGGACACTGAGTAAGTCTAGTTCTCAGTTACTATCACTACCAAATTCTGTAGATAAATTCTTGCTTCCATAACATGAATATAATCTTTTGCTACATATGCCTACCTGAGGAATGAGATCCGCAGTAGGGGCTCTCCACTGTGTCCCAATATACCACAGAAAGGTGTGGGAGAAGCCTTGCCTATGAAATCCCAGTTGTGGAATACCCTCCATTAGAGGTACAACTTGTACCAACAATGGTATTATTCTGGAGCCATGTAAAAATTGGTTTGATTGCATACCATCCTGAGATCCTCAGATATAGGGAAACTTTTAATAAATAAATAAATAACCCAGCTAAAGAAAAGTCCTATTAGATCCCACTGATTTCAACAATCAGACCTTGCAGATATTATTTTGTGGACAACTACCCCCAGCATCCCCCACAAGTATGGCAACTGCTTGGGGAATTCTGAGAGTCAGAACTCTGCAAAGCTACTTTTCAAAGCTCTGAAATAAAGACAAAGTTAATTACAAATTTGTATTTGTAGATATACATTTATTTGTACATATACATGTACATATACAAATTTCATTTTGCAAAGATATATCTTGGTCATCACAAGAATTCCCTTCTCCCTGAACACAGGCTAATTTAATGGAGGGAAACAATTCTCAAGCACAAACATTCTGTCTTATGTGTGGCACAGATTGTTCTGTACCAAAGTTTTGAAGTAGAAACATATACAATTTTCCTGTACTCAGATGAACCTGGTGACTAACTTGCCAACTGTTAAGAACCCTATGATGTATCCACAGGGCAGTTTCACCAGCAGTTAGTACAAGTCAATGACCTAATGCCAGTCTTCCCATTAAAGATGGCAAAAGGAAACTCCCCTAGCATACAACAATCCACTCCACTGTGCTCCCCAAGACCTGACTCCTTTTCCATGTTTCTACCAAGTTCCTGGAACACAATAATCTGTGGGCTCAGTCTCAGAATCATATACCATCTACCACTTGGAGCTTGCTTACCCTTGGGTATGACCAGCAATCTTATATGCATAATGCAAATGAGCTCCATCAACACCGCAGGAACAAAATAATGGGTGATAGGGTCAGCAAACACATATGAAGATATGAACAAATTATGAAATCCCCATAATCCTTCCGTGCATCAAGGTCATGATAACATACAAAACACACTGCATCACAGGAACACTGACAAGAAGATGTCATTGTACACATAGAACAATCTGTTTCAGCAGTACATGAAGTAACCTACAAAAATAGCAGAGACAAGAGTACAGGGAATTCTAGATACTGTACAGCCAGTTCTTCGATGGGAACCTGAAATTCAATTCATTCAAGGCTTCCGAGTATTTGCTTAAAACAAATTTCTATTCCAGACATGATTTTTTTTCCCCTTTGAGAAGATGATGGCATCTGATTCCAAAAATACTACAATGCACAAAAGCCAGCATAAAGATGCTGCAAGATTTAACATTTTTCATGTAGCAGCAAGTCAATATGACATTTGCAAGTGATCAGATAACTAAGTAAAGCTTTGAGTCCACTGTAAATAGGCAGTGTGTGGTAATTACATTCTCAACTGAAAAAGGAAGAAAATGAGAATTGGGAGCTGGGTATGTTTATTCTGCAGAAGAGAAGGTTAAGAAGAGACATGATAGCCATGTTTAAATATTTGAAGGGATGTCATGTCAAGGAGAGAGCAGGCTTGTTTTCCGCTGCTCCAGAGACTAGGACAAGGAGCAACAGATTCAAGCTGCAGGAAAGGAGATTCCACCTGAACCTCAGGAAGAACTTCCTGACAGTCAGAGCTGTCCGGTAGTGGAATATGCTGCCTCAAAGTGTGGTGGAGTCTCCTTCTTTGGAGGTTTTTAAGCAGAGGCTGGATGGCCACCTGCTGGGAATGCTTTGATGGGTGTTCCTGCATAGCAGGGGGTTGGACTGGATGGCCTCTGGGGTCTCTTCCAACTGTATGATTCTACGAGAAGCAAATATATAGTAGCACAGCCTTGACTTTTGGTCCTTCAATTCCAGCTGAGTAGACTCTGTATAACTTTGGTGGACTCCCAATAGCAGATTAACACAGATTAACAGAACTTGGTGCAGTCTAAGCCCACAACACTAAAGCTCATACATAATACTATTTTTCCATTTAACCAGGGTCAGGGTGGCAGGTCGCCAGATGAGTTTCCATGGCCAAGAGGAGAATCTGAACCCCAGTTTCCCAGAGTTCTAGTCCAACACAAACTAGTACACCACACAGGCACAAGAGAAGAGAAGAGAAGAGAAGAGAAGAGAGGAGAGGAGAGGAGAGGAGAGGAGAGGAGAGGAGAGGAGAGGAGAGAAGAGAAGAGAAGAGAAGAGAAGAGAAGAGAAGAGAAGAGAAGAGAAGAGAAGAGAAGAGAAGAGAAGAGGCAGGCATCTGTGTCTCCACCTACCACAACCTTAAATATAACAGAATTCAAATGGTCTATCTCTTCAGCATGCCTAACTAGAGATCAGCATTCAGAAAAGTCATAGATGTCTCTTGAGTACAATTACTGGCCTTTTCACGGTCTCGCTTTTCTGTTACAGTCCATGAATCTCAAGGCAATTCCTCATTTTAAAAAAAAATTCAACATTCGCTGCCTGGAAACCATGAGAATCAAGTTCCTTAAGGGGTTTTGTTTTTGTTTTTGAATGACAGTGTCCAAAATAGTGAACTCCAGTCCACGCAAGCTTATGTTACAGTAAATCTGCTCGTATTTAACTTCCCATATGAATGTCTGTAGTCTAGACCTAACTTCTGTTTAGATAAAGCCACAGCATTGCACATGTCCCATTCTCAACATGAAATGTGCACTATATTTCTTTCTTTCTTTCTGGTCTGTATTGTTATAGGAAACTGATTAAGAGTTGTTTTTATAAAATAATTAAGTGCAATATTAGCAACACTTTAAACCTACAACTGAGTCCAGACCTAAGGCTGTAGGTTATAGGCAAGCAGCATCATGTCACAATTGTAAATACACTATCACACCTCTTGCAGTAATGTTCCAATATGTTCTTGGCATTGAATGAATTCCCCATTTGTGCCTTCAAGACTCAAGAGATGATGAATAGCCATTTTGTGCTCAAATTTCTCTCTCTTTCCCAGTTAGTGTTATGAACAGCCCAACCATGAGGCAGAATGAGGTGGTGGCCTTAAGTGACCAACTTTGGATGTCATAAAAGCTCAGCAAACTAAGTTATTATTATCCTACTTTGAGCACCACAGTGAATGCCAGTAGGATTTCCCGTTTCAGATGCCAATATAATTTGCTCGCCAAGGAAAGAGGAATTCAGTCCTGATCATGTTTCTTCCATCAGCTTCTAGTAAAAGCACAGCCAGATGAGGTTTTAACACACAGGCAGAGAGAACGCCATTTCCTTCTTTAAGGGTTGGGGGAGGGAGAGAAAGAGAAAGTTCCAACAGTATTAATTGAGAATTTCCCACTCCCCTTTTTTAGCCACTGTGTACGTGGGCAGGAGGGATGAATCTATGATTTCAGGGGGGACTTTCAACATCAACATATGTCGACTTGTGGTGGTCCCAATGAAGATCAAGTCTCTGCATACTTACTAGGAGGTAAAGAAGACGGAATGATTCTTCTGCATGCAGCATTATGCAATTTTAGCGTATAATGCAGTGTATAGTGCACAGCAGTCTGTGGAGTGAGAGTAGATGAAAAGAGCAGAGCAAGTCCACTAGGAAAAGCTGCTGTCTCCTCATGTTTAGCAGTGAAATTAAAGCCATAAAACTGCCAGCTTCAGGTGTAAACCATCACTAGTATCAGTGTGAACCTACTTAATCTATTTCTCCTGGGAATGAAAATTCTACAGTGGTTCTAGGAGAGCAGCTTAAGAGTTGTGCTTCCTATTTTGACAGCAAGTGTTAATATGTTATTGCATTAAACTCAAAAGTAAGAGAACTTGACTGATAACAGCAGTTAAGAAGGACATATTAGCAAATGAATGGAGAAATATCTTTCACTTAGGAATAACTTCCATATTGTCCTCTACATTCTATTATGAGGCTATCTTCCATTTGAGATGAAATCCATGTCTGAAGCAGAATAAGAGCTTTGTGGAAATCAAACGGCTGTATGTTCTCTTCACTTTTGAATGTTTTCGCTGTCAAAGCTATTTGTTCTATTACTTTATCTTGCAGTAAAGGAATTCTGTGAAAGGCAATAGTGTCCTCTGCCAGTGGACCAGATTTCCCTTCCCCTCTGCAGATTCCCACAAGTCCCCTCCTCAAGCCGTTCCAAGGGGTGGTGGACCATCTGTATCAGATTTGGAAAAGCTGAGGGACAAGAGGGGAGAGAGGAAGTGTACGTCCAGCTGTATAGAGTTGGACAGAACTCAACCATGAGCAGTTTCCAGTTTGCTTCCTTAGGTGGTCAGAAATCCCTTTTGGCCTTTCCCATATTGGAGTTACAGCCACAAAAAATGGTTTTAAAAGTATAAAAACTTTTTGAAAATCTGTTGAACAAAATCCTTGTTTAAACAGATGTATAGTTTTAATTATACGCAAGTCATTCTGTAAATTTACCTCTGTGATCCTTGTGGCTTAAATGCAATTTGTCCAACTCTTCATGACTGTAGAAATATACCAGAGAAAAAAGGAACATGTAGCATGTTTATGGGACAAAGATAATATGGAGTGATCATGTCCTAATGAAATTTCCACTGATACTACTATCAGCAGGAACACTTTACTGCTGTCTTTTGGTTAAAACAAAAAAACAAAAACCGTTTAGAAGCTCTTCTAAATACAAAGAAATACAAAGAAAAAAAGGTTTAATTCCACCCAGTAGAGGCAGAAGTCCAAATGCATGAAAAGAAGGTTGATAACCAAAGAAGCACACTAACAAGCGTTATCAAGTATTGCACAGTGATAGCCACAGTATCAATTGTACCATTGATTTATTTCAGTAATTTAGCCATAATAAAAAGATATCAGACCAAATTTAGCAGGTCAAATCTAAACCAGTGTGAAACAAGTAATTACCTGGTAAACTAAATATACTGCGCAGTGGTTAAAGTATGAGACAAAATGGCTCATTGGAACAGATTATCATGCTTGGTAAAATGGAAGGCAACAGGAAAAGAAGAAAACCATATTACATCTGAATTGATTCAATGAAGGAAACCATGACCTTGAGTTTACATGACATGAGCAGGACTGTTGATCACAGAGTATCTGGGAGTTCTGTCATTCCTAGGGTCGCCATGGGTTGAAGTTGATTTGGCAGCAAACAATAACAGTGGTAAAATAAGTAAATCTCAAATCCACAGTTGGGAAATACTTTTATTAGGACCAACACCTGCATTAGGACCAACCAAAATGGTACAAGTTGCACATAATGCAAATGTTACAAATGCTACAAGACTGTGCAAGTTTCTGAGTGCTCCAGGACTAACATCAGGCTAAGTTGTAAAAAAAGCAAGAGGTGGAAGTACAATCAGGAAAGTCTCTAAATTAGGTCAGATGTTACGTTCATTAGGTCTACTGCTCACACCCAGTCTTACAACAAAGTTTGCAAACTGAGTGAATCAGTCACTGGTACCTGGTGAAGGCACAAGAATACAAAAAGCAATGCCTCACCCTCATTTCTAAACAAACAACCAAACAAACAAACAAACAAACAAACACAAAAGTTGGTTGTAACTTCCATCTGTTTCTTACCTTGATTAAAATATACAGATTACTCAAAAACCAAGTAGCCAGAGTAAAGAAAAAAGTTTTTATATTTTTAACATCAAAAAAAATATTAGTTGACATGTTTACCTAAAAAGATAACTGAAGTCAAGTTGTGTAATTTAACCCAGTAGAGGAATGAGACCCTCAAAATACAAAATACTTCCTCATGTGACAGAAAATCATGTTACTTTGATGACAGATTCTGCCCTGAACAGCTAAATATAGTAAACAAGAATAGTCATGCTAGTTCATGAGACAGAAAAAAACCCACTGAAATTCACAGCTGTCACTTATAATTCAATTAATGATCAGAAGCAACACTTCAAATTAAAAAGTATATGTGTAAATCAAAATAATTTTGCTATTGCAAAAGCAATAATCACAATGCATCTAAAAATATTATTTTTCATTCTCTAGAAGAACTGGTTTTGTTTAGCTTATCAAATTAGAAAGAAATCTATTCTGTATCTTACTTGAAGGTGCACTGCTGTAGAACACAGAATGAAGGAGATCTTCAGCTATTCTCTCCCCAAATACATTTTCTAAAAATCCACTGAAAAGCAAATGTAGACACCATCCAAATAACACTGCAAAGGATGCCTGTTTTAACCCCCACATAACAGAATTCCCTTTAAAATGAGGGGGCTCCATCCAGTCCCCTAAATCTGTTCTTGTGACCCTTACCACTACCCCATAAACAAACACACACTGCCCTTTTCTGCACAAACAAGGTTTAATTGACTCTTCTGTCAGCCTCCACATAAGCAATTCGCTTTTTAAGCAGGTTGAAGCCCTTCACCCCACTACTTAACTATTTTAAATCCTGTTTTTCAAAACCAGAAGTGGACTTCCAGTTTCTTTTTGTCACTTTAGGAGCATTTGTCACAGTACTAATAGATGGAATATATTTTGAGCAAAGTTTCCTCCATTTATTCTGCAGCCTCGAAAGGGTCCCAGGTACAGAAAATTGGCTCTTGGACCCATTACTACCAAAGCAACAAAAAGTTGTTATCTTACAAACACATACACACACTTGGGAGTAATTCCCATTGAACTCCATGGATTGTAGGTTTTTAGGCAGATCAACTATATAATTTTCCAGACCATGATGACACTTTTCTGTTGTATACAAGGTCTCTGTTTTAATTTGTGTTAATAGAGATGGAAGATCTTGCAGAGAAGCACGTCTAAAGTGAGGTTCAAATAATTTTATGTATAAGGAAACACTATGGGCTGTGATCATACTATATAAAATCAGTTCATTAAAAATTTCACCAGTTTTGACAGAAACACAAAAAGATTTCTTTGACTCTAAAACATGTGTGTATGAAATTCTACAAATGTCTACTAACCTAGTATTACTCAGAGCAGTGGTCAGCTGGCCAGTGCCAGTTCACAAGCCATCCACTGACAGATCCTGAAGAGTTGCCAGGACAGAAAGAAACAAACATAGCCAATGGATTCAAATACAGTGCCAGTCCCTGGCATGATATAGGTAGTTCTAATCCCTCCCATAAGACAGCTCAAGAAGGATTATTGTTGTGTGTTGTGTGGCTTCAAGTCATTTCTGACTTACAGCAACTCTAAGGCAAACCCATTACAGGGTTTTCTTGGCAAGATTTGTTTAGGGGGTGGTTGCTTTTTGCTTACTCTGAGGCTGAATGTGACTTGCCCAAGGTCAACCAGTATGTTTCCACGGCTGAGTGGTGATTTGCACCCTGGTCTCTTAGTGTCCTGGTTCAACACTCAAACTCCTACACCAAGCTGGCTCTTCTCAAGAAGCACTGTAGTATTTGAAAATGGTAAACCAAGGAAGAGTTACCCAAGCAAATAAAGTGGATTAACCTAATTAAATATTCATATTCACAATGGAGCACATGACAAAATCTAGCCTTCTATTGTAATGATATTGTTCAAAAAAAGGAAACGGAGACAAATAAAACAAGCCCATTTTTTTAAAAAAAACCCGCTCCAAACGCTTAACATTTATAAAAAAAGAAAGAGGCCACTGTACCTTCCATGCACCAGCTGAATCCTAAGAATTTGAGGATAAACGTTTATTCAAGTCTTCCACTTGAGAGAAACTGGAACTCAAGAGTGCTTTGCAACAGACTCACTTTTAATGACCTTGCCAAAGTCACTTCTGGGCTTGAGCGTTCCCACTTGCAAAGGAGGAATGATGAGGCCTACTCATTCCCCAAAAGCACTGCAAGGATTTCAATTCTTGCAAAGCCCTTCCAAGGTGATAGGAAATGTCACTCTGTTTCTTCTTTGTGAACAGTAAATTCAGGGGTAGAGGTGGGAAGAGACTGATAAAGCACTTAAGTGGTGAAACAGACAGAAGCCTGTCTAAAAATGCAAAAGTGTCCCAAATACATTATTCTGAAATCTCACAGAACAATGTTTTGAAAAATCAAATTATGTAATTCCATGGAGAAATTTTTCTTCCCTTAGAAATTGCTAATAGATGGTTTCAGGGGTGGCATATATTGTGACCTATGTCTTTCCCATTTATCAGGAGATAATGTTACCAAGCTTGGAAAAGGAATAAACAAGCAAAAATTTGACGAAATGAAAGGTGGTTGGAGACATGGCTTTAAAAGCACAGCATATAAATGAAACACAAAGTGTATGTCTCCAGAGGGGAGAAAAACTGGGTGAGCACATTTCTCCAACCAAAACTCAAGAGAAAGCAGGGGGAAAAAACACGATCAATTTTTCATATGTGCACAGTGGCTTCTCAGGGGAGAGGTTTGGGGGGAAATGAAGTCAAAATGAGCAGACATTAGAAGGAGGCTGGAAAGAAGCATTGCGGCAAAAGAGCGAATGAAACGTTTCTTGCAAGATGTTAACAGAAATATTTGTCAATGTACTACTTCAATTAGACGGCAGCCGAGCTTGGGTAAATCTTACTGTCATAAATAGAGCTTTCAGGAAACCGCATTCACTATAAAGCTATGATGTATAGTTATTCAAAAGCCGCAACTATCAGGTATTAATTTCTGTCCTGGATCTTGGTCAAGCTTGCTTTCAGGTCTCCCACATACACAGGGAAAACCACAAGGCAGAACAAGAGATTATTCCAGGATTAACATTTCCTTCAGATATTTATCAATGGGATCTTTGGAGAGGATTCTGTAAAACGTGGTGCCTCCTGTATGTAGTTTGCCTTGTTCATGATGACCACAGCTCCCCCTTTTTCAGCCTGTTGTATAACGATGTTAGGATTGTTCCTGAAACTGTGGATGGCATGTCTTTCCATTTGTCTTGAGACTGTGCGGTGAACAATGTCTCTTGTTAATTATTTCAGGTTGGGTGCTATAATGAAAGCATTATATGGAGAGTTCTAAGTCCATGTTCTGGCCTTCTGGAAGGATCCATGTAGAGTTCTTCTTTTTGTAGCACTTGGAAACATATTCTTGTGTGTTGGTGCAATGCTCATTGTCATGCGGTCTGGCTGAGGTGATGCTTGTGAGCTATTGTCCTGCCTGGTGTCACTCTCCCTGAACTATTCCTTGACTCACAAACAGTGGAAGAAAGCCTCCAGGCCCCCACAGAACTGAATTGTGTGTTGGTTTTGAGAGGTAGAAGGACATGCCTCATGAGAGGACAGACTCCTCTGCCTGGCTTAGTGTGTGCCTGGAGAGGTTTACAATATTATTGTCTAAGTTGGTGTTTTTGTTGTGGGCTACTGGGGCCTGTAATATAAGAGAGAGTTTCCTCCTTCCTCCTTTTCCCGTTTTTCCCCCTGTTCTGGAACAATTCTGTCTACTGTCCTGTTATGTAGAGGACTGGTGATTCTTTATGCATAGTTCCAGGCCTGAGATTCCCTTTTTGATCTTCTCTTGTTTGTTGTATAGGATGCTGATGAGAAGGTTAAGTAGTTTCCTGGAGAAGATGTCGCACATCTTGTCACTGTAATTTGTGTGACAGGTTGTCTGTAGTGGATTTTTCGTCTTTAGTTTCTTAGAAATGAAGTCTTGCTGTTTGCACTTATTCTGAAAGGTGATGTTTGTCTGTACCTGGACAATTCTCTTCAAGAGACTGTTGGACTTCCATTCCATCTGGCTAAATCTGGTGCTTTCCACCATTGTAGTTTTCAGGGAAGTAATCGTGTTAAGTCTCTTGCAACATAAAAAGGTGGAAAGAAGGAGGAGGAGGAGAAAAAATGAAAACACAAAAGAAATGTGGCATTACCTTTAAGACTAACTGGTTTTTACTTTCACATGAGCTTTCAGGGATATGAGCCCATTTCTTCCAATGGTTTACACTGCTGCAGGAGTGAGATGGAATGTAACTGGACCCAGAAAGATGCAAATCAACATGCGCACTATGCAGTCATCAATTTCATACAACTTTTTCATGGGTCCCTCTTAAGGAACCCTGGTTTGGCGAGATACAGGCATATCTCAACTAAAGAAGCAGATGTGTTCATGAGCATTACTTGTTTATGTGTCCATGAGCATTACTTGTTTAACAGAAAATCTGATACAAAAATCAGAAATAACATGGAAAGAATAAGTTCCTACACCACAAATAAGATGAGTGGTTCCTGATTTTTCAGCAAATTTATATGCACATGTGAAATTAAACAACCTGCTCAGAGAAGCTCTACATAAATAAAGAAAGCCATCAGGTACCAGATTCTGTCTGATTTTGGAAACTAAGCAGGATCAAGCCCTGGTATGTGCTTGGATAGGAGACCGCCAATGAACACCAGGTATCCTAGGCTCTATTTCATACGAAGGAACTGGCAAAACCACCTCCAAATATTCCTTGTCTAATAAAATCCTATGAAATTCATCCATTCACCATACATCAACAGGTGACTTGAAAGCGCATATATACACACACACACACACACGGACCACAAGAAGCCTCCATTTTCTTTATGATTTCCATTTTATCGGTGAGTCTTGCAGATCTGTGTATTTTTATTGCATTCTGGGTAACTGTGAAGCAAGTTTCTTTGCTCCTTCTTTTTCTCTCTGTTTTGCTGCTCAGCAAGGGATTCTGGAGGCAGCTATTGCTTACTGTGCCTATTCTAGGCAGGCATATGCACCTGTAGTAGGGTTAGTTAGAGTAGAATCCCATTATTTTCCAAGTCAGACTTTGTTTATTGCATCATTTATAGCAGACATTCTGCAGCAACCCAACACCAAAGTTTGTTCTCTAGCCCTCCTTCATCTTCTCAGTGATGCTGCTGTAAAACAAAACCAACTACACAGGGGTAAGGTGAAAATGGAGGCTAAGTGGATGTATAAATACTGTAAAAAGGAGCTTCACTGTGAGAGCCTTGGTTAACTAAGATGTACTTAGAATTCTGCTAATACAGTCCACTTCCCTGAATTAGAGTTCCACAGATAACTCAAGTACTGTCTTCACTACAGAACAAAATTCATTTAGTCCTCAGCCAGTCTCTTCTTAGGGTAATCTGGTACTTTAGTAAGTACAAAGTACAAGCCAGAATTTTTATGCCCTCAAATTGCACACCTTCTGAGTCCTCTTTATATGCAAGACAGGTTTCAGCGATCAAACTTCATGGGCTCAGAGCTACACCAGAAAGAAAGAGAAATGGCCAGTCTCTTTCATTATTGTAGAAATATTAATAATAATTAAATATGCAGCAATGGTTTTCCTAGATGTAAAGAAGAAATAAAATGTGTAAAAAGATATGCTTGGAGTTCATTTGTCTATTTTTCTGTATACAGGTACACTGGCTGGCTATCTATCTCCCACATTTTCCCAGCCGTGGCAGCTTATAAACACTAAAAGAGGTACGGATAAAAATTTGTACCATTTGTTTGCTTTGGTTTGCCTTCAAGTCATTTCTCACTCACAGCAACCGCAAGGCAAACGTATCACAGGGTTTTCTTGGCAGAATTCATTCAAAGGAGGTTTGCCATGGCCCTCCTCTGAGACTGAGAGAGTGTGATTTATCCAAGGTTACCCAGTAGGTTCCTATGGCTGAGCAGGGATTTTAACCCTGGTCTCCTAAAACTCTAGTTCAACACTCAAACCACTACACCACACTGGCCCTCTACACCATACAAATATTAAAATTACATTTACACTTAACTACATTAAGCTATCACTAAGATTAAAAGCAATTTAAAAATAATCATTAAAAAAAATAAAAAAAACACAACAAATACAGACAATACATCACATTATTAAAGTCCTTTCTCCAAGAGCAATCAGTTCTCAAAGCCCTGGTGAAAGTTCACCTGCCAGCAAAAAGGACAATAAGGAAGAAGCCAACTTGGCTGCTGTAGGAACGGGGTTACAGAGCCTGAGAGGAGCCACCAAGAAATCCCTCTTCCATGTCCCAACCAGCTGAAGCTTCCCAATGCTTGAAGATACAATAAAACAAACATACTGCATAGGCATATACAGCTGTTTCTTACAATTACATGCACCTGCGTAGGAAGTAATGTGAGAAGCCGAAAGACTGTGTGAACTCAGAAGGCACTACCACCCTTCTGGCATAAAAACAGATGAATACTGGAAATAGAACATTTCTGGAGCTGATTCTTGGTTTATGAAATTCCCTCCAACAAGATAAGACAGCTCCATTATAAATTACTTCTTTTAAGAGGGCTGTGAAAATGTTTTTCTTTCATTAGGCTTTGATCTGTAGGCTGCTGGGAGCTAAAACTGTAATACTGCTCCCTCTCCTTGGTTAGGCATGTGTTCTGTAAAATTCTTTTACAGTAAAATTTTTAAAGCCCCCCCTCCCGTTGTATTCTTATATTTTATCATTCCTGCAAGCTGCTCAGAGAACTGCTGTTACGCTATCCTAAGGAAGATTAATCAGGTACATAATCTCCATGCAATTATTGCTAACAGTGTTCTCTCAAATATAATAAACACGCCTAGGACAAGGCCATAGAGTGTCAAACAAACAAAATGTTTATATATTTCCAGTTCTTCACATCCAGGACTAGCTATAAAAATTCACACTATATATGTGTCAAGCACTCAGTGCAATTTTTTCCCCGTGAGCCACAAGAGAAAGCCTTCCTCTCTGCCTGCTCCCACAAAAAACTCCTCGATACTATGGGTGGGATATGTTAAATTCCCAGCATTTTAAAGTTATAATAGAATCAGAGAAACACAGTGTTCAAAGGGACCCCACAGGCCATAGAGTCTACCCTCTCCAATGCTAAAGCACACCCAACAGATAGCTGTCCAGCCTCTTCTTAAAGATGGTGAGAGAAGGAGACTCTACCACCTCTTTAGGTAATTGGTTCCATTGTTCAACCACTCTTACCATCAAGAAGTTCCCTCTAATGTTCAATCCAAACTTCCTGTGATTTAAAACCATTAGACCTGGTTCTACCCTCTTGGGCAACAGAGAAGAGGTTACTCCCTTCTCTCTGTGGCAACTCTTTGGGTATTTAAAGAATGCAATCATGTCACTCCTCAATCTTCTCCTCATCAGGGTGAACAGACCTATCTCTTCAACTCTTCCTCATATTTTGTCCTCTGTATCTCTTTATCATCCTCACTGCCATTCTCTGAATCTGCTCCAACTTGTCTTGTTCCTGTTCTTAAAACAAGGTGCACAGAACTGAATGCAGATAAGAACTGACTAACACAAAATAAAGTGGGACCATTACTTCCCTTGACTTGGAAACTATGCTTCTATTTAATGCAAACTAAAATTTTATTTGCCTTTTTTTCCTGCAGCATCACACTGCTGGGTCATGTTCAACTTATGGTCAACTATATTCTTTTCACATGTGTATCCCCCATTCAATAGCTGCTCATTTGATTTTTGTACCTTAAATGTACAATTCTGCATTTGTCTCTACTTAAGTTCATTCTATTAGTTTTAACCCAATTTTCTAGTTTATCAAGGTCCTTTTGAATTCTGTTCCTATCTTCCATTTTTCTAAGAGCCATACAAGTTAGCTACCCCTCCCAACTTCATATCATCTGCAAAATTGATAAGGATTCCTTCTATCCCATCATCTAAGTTATTGATGAAAATGTCGAAGAGTGATGGCCCCAGAGCAAGAACCCTGCAGCACTTTGCACAAAACTTTCTTCCAGTTTGAAATGCAGCCATTAATGGCAACACTCTGAACACGATTTTGGATCCATCTGATGGCGCTTCCATTTATTCCACGTTTAATCTGCTTGCTAACCAAGATATCATGGGGGACTTCATCAAATGCTTTGCTGAATCTGGATTGATATGCAATATCCACAGCATTCCTACCACCTACTAAACTAGTGACCTGGTTTAAAAGAAGAGATAAGATAGTTTGGCATGATTTGTTCTTGACAAACCTATGCTAGTTCCTACTTATCACTGCATTGTCACCCAGAAACATGCAAACAAGCTTCTTGAGAATCCATCCTATGATTTTTCCTGATATTGAGGTCAGGCTGATTGGTCAGTAGTTCCCAAGACCTTCTTTTTTGTCCTTTTTGAAAAGAGGGACAAGATTTGCTCATCTCCAGTCCTCTGGCACTCTACCATTCTCCACATTTAAAGTGAATAGGATGTGGTTCCAACTAGACATGCAGAGACTGGATTTCCCTGGTAGTCTAGTGGTAGTGATGACTATGATTATGATAATACTGCATCATTATTATCATTATCACCATCAATGTCCTCTCCAAAATACATGATGATTATAATAATGCCACTATTGTTATTATATTTAACACATCATCACTGTCATCATCATCATCATCATCATCCCCACCACCACCATCAGTGGGCGATGGAGGGTTCCACAACCCTGCTTTAAAATCAAAAGTGGGGCCAGGGAGGAATACCAGAAATTACCTATCAAAACTCTAGATTGGAAAATTTCCTTTCGCTTAATAACTTCCTTTGGCTGTTCTATAAGACCCACGGAGCTGTTAAAAGCAGTGCTTTGATAACCGTTAACAAGAGAGCTGGTAAAAAAATGGGCTTTTGTTTTTAGGGATTTTTTTTTCTGTCAAGAGCTTGGAAAATAAATTTCCAGCTACAAAATATGTTGTCATTTGTTAGACATTGTGTCTTCTATTTGAATACATGCTCTGAGCAATTGTGTTTGACATGTAATGCATCATGCTTAATTACCAGAGTGTGCCTCTCTAAATGTCAGCAAGGACATCCCTACATCTCAGATTTTGGATCCTGAAATCTCAGAGCCTGAGATGTTCCTCACCTGCCATTATAGTTGGCATGGAAGGGACTAAGAAGCTGGTGCCTGACTGTGAGGTGTCTCCATAGTGCTCACAATACTACAGCTACAGTGAAAAGTTCAAGAAATACAGTAAGACAAAAGAAGGAGTGAAAGCTAGACAGCCCATTACACTTGCGCCGCACCTCAACAATGAATACAAGAAGGGAAATGGGGTGCAGTAACAGCAACTACTATGAAGAAACAGAAATTATCATTAAAGAGAACATTTCAGCCCTTTCCACAACCTACAACTACTTGTGAACAACTGAAAGGTCATGTGCAAGAAATTCTAATTCAACTGAGGATTTGGCTGGAAGATGGATTTACATTCACATGGCAATAGTCTTTTTTTGTGAATGGGCTGAGTCTTGAAAAGATACATTAGTGAACTTACTGAAAATATAAATGTACAGGCTCCCTTCCTGCAGGCATGGTTCCATACCTATTATAAAATATTGGGGAGTGGGAAGGAATTATGCATAAACGTTACAAAACCAGTATGAACCATGTATGACATTCATTTACACTTTCATGGCCACTGTATGTCACTCTTTACTACTGAAAAATTCCAGGATGGCTAATATTGTTGTTGTTGTGTGTCTTTCAGTCATTTTTTACTTATGGTGATCCTAAGGCTATCACAGGGTTTTCTTGGTAAATTCTGTTCAGAGGAGGTTTGCCTTTGCCTTGTCTGAGGCTAAGAGAGTGTGACTTATCCAAGGTCACCCCACGGGGTTCCATGGTGAAGCAAAGATTCCAGCCCTGATCTCCCAAGAGTCCTAGTCCAGTGTCTAAACCACTATAACACATGCATGCTCATTAGCTAATTACAAACAGCAAAACAAAACAAAATAATCATTTTTTAAAAAATGGAGAAAACAAAACACTCTCTATGTGTGAAGTAAACACAGCAGCAGTTCCAGTAAAATTCACAAAGCATGTTGGGGTGGGGGAGGCCCTGGCCACCACATTGAAAAGTCTAGACAAATAAAAAAGTATCTATCTAGAGCTCAAGAGACATAATATTTGGTGTCATAGAAGCATCTTTTGTGCCAGGGGGAGGTAGCTTTACACACACAGAGGATGCCCACCACTGAAAATGCCATCTCTTTTTATACCATCTATCCACCTCAATGGGGAAAGGAATTTCAAGGAAAGACCCTGAAGAATGATAGTAAGATCTGGAAGAGTTCATATGCTAAGATCCTATGTAATTTAGGGCTTTTAAAGGGTAAGGTTAAGGACATCTGTTTAAAAACCAATGAGTTACATTTCCTTCAGCCAGTATCCTAACAACTGAGCTAAGTTTCTGAGAAGCCTACAAAAGTCAGCCTCACACACCTTAATCTGGAGGCTCCCAGTTCATACAGAGCCATGGCCAAGTTCTAAAAGAGTTCACCCCTACTGAACCATCCTCAGCTGATAAAAGACACTGAATGCTCAGCAAGCTGCTTGGATTCCAATGACAAAGCCAGAATTACAGCATTTCCAGACAGGAAACCTGATACCTCAAGAAAATACAACCTCTCCAAAATCAGGCTGAACCAGTTGGGACTAAGATTTAGTTTACTTGTTTTCATCCAATTCATTACCATTCAAAGAAACTGATGCAGCACTTCCAAGTCAGGTAAGAACTCAGAATTAGTTAATTACCTGTGGCAAAAGAGTGAATTGTTGTACTATTCTCAAATTTTGAAAAGTCAGAATAAATGATGTGTCTCTTGATAAAACTGAAATATTACTCCATGTCCACCCATAGTGTGATTCTACTAGACACAGCTATATTCAGAAAAAGCTTCAGGCAAAAAGAGAAAAAGGGGGGGGGGAGGCCCCCATGCTACAAATATAACCAACTGCTCTGCTGATAAATAGGAGGTTGGAAACTGTATGGAAAACTGTTTAATCCCAAAACAGTCCTGATGGCTCAGAAGCTCAAAAAGGAGTTTTGTGCCAAAAAGTGTTTGTAAATTCAGAAGTTGCCTCACTGAATTCCTTCATCTAACAGCCACTCTCTCCTGGCAAGTACGGCTGTTACAATAATCCTCTCCAGCCTTGAGCCACAGCCATGGTGGAGGAAATGGGTGTTGTAGTCCAACACTATCCGGAAGACATTCAGGGTGGGAAAAGCTGGACGTAATTCACAGAAGTCAGTACGTAACAGAAGGGACACCTGCAGTCCTAACTAAAAGCTATTCTTACATGGGGATACAACCCAAAAACTGTGGGCCCAACTCTGTCATCACCCTGTCACGGAGGACCAAAGTGAAGGGGTTCCAAAGGCATATCAACATTGATAAATCTCTGTATACACAGTCTGACACATAGTACAGTCCCTGCAGTTTGCATGGCAAAAGGCACTGTGTGCTGCCTTTGCCTGTATAAACTGTGTTTATAAGCCCAAACCCATACCTGTTTACTCTGAGGCAGTTGAGCTGATTCCAAAAGAAACAGAAGTATGCAAATTCACAGTCACCATGCTTGCCATGGCAAGAGTTTCCCCCACTCTCAGGTAATGTGTGTTTCTGCTCTTCTCCAGATCTTGAAGCTAGGGTGGAGAATAGGAGTTCATCACTGCAAAGCACAGCACGACAGAAGCAAACCACAACTCTTTTCAGCTTGGACCTGACTAAAACGTTCACAGGGCTAGAAAATAAAGAGTCAAGAGATCTGAGGAAGAGGGATCACGCCACTGATTTTGCATTCACACTTTGCAAGTGCAGGTAACATGGAAAATGCTATGTCAGACCTTTTGAGTTTAGAGCTAGGAGGGAGCCAGTGAATCATCCCTTGCCCACGCTGAGCTTCAAAGCTAACTCAAGGGCCTCTTGAGATCCAGCAAAACACACAGGTGCACTTCAGGATTATCAGTGACCTGACTTCAGAGGCACTCCCAGCCATCTCTGGCTCTGGACACAGAAAAAATGTCTCATTCCAACTCAGACCAGTGATCCAACTAGTCCACAATTGTCAAAACTGATTGGCAATGGCCCTCCTGGATTTCAGGCATGCTGTTTTTCCAAACCTACCTGGAAGTGCCAAGCACTGAACTTGAGATGACTGCCATGCAAATCAGATGATATACCATTCAGCTACAGACCTTGTCCTATCTAAATTCAGTGTGCAGTGAGGGAGAAAAGGGTCAGAATCACCACAACCACATACGTTGGTTGGCTATCAATGCTGGCTGGTTTCCACAACCCAGCAGTAATACCATATTTACCGTATTTCCTGTGGGGAGGGGGGGGACTAGTTTAAAAAAAATAGCATAAGTTCTCCTGCCCTCTTCCCCTCCGTTTTACAGAGGAAGGGGAAGGATGGAGCTCCAGAGGCAGGGAAAGAAAGTTCCTAGGATCTTTCTTTCTCCTCCAGTTTGTAGGGGAAGGGAAAGGAGGGAGCATCAGAGGCGGGGAAAGAAAGTTCCCAGGATCTCTGTTCCTCCTCCTTTTCCCCTCTGGTTTGCAAGGGAGGGGAAAGGAAGGCACTCTGGAGGAGCAAGAAGAAAGCCGCATGAAGTCCCCCCCACCCCGAGCTACCTCTTTCCTCTTCCCATTCAAAATGGAAGGTAAAGTGAGGTGGGGGAAGCCGCAAAGGTTCATTTCTCCCTCCAGAGCTTTCCCTCACTTTCTAGAGCATTTTGCCTCTGTGCTGAGAACTTGCACAGTGGCAAAATGCTTAGGAAAAAAAAGACCCACCGGAGTATAAGACACACCCTATTTTTAAAAGTTATTTTTCAGGGAAAAAAAGTATGTCTTACATGCTGGCAAATACAGGTAATTTAAACAGGGCGTAGCCAAAAGTTCATCAAACTTTTGGCCTGAAGATTGACTGTGGTTCACATCAGGCCTGGAAAAGTCTAATTTTTTTTTATAAGGTCTACTTTCAGTTTTGCTGTGTTTTTATAAAGCAGGGGTGGGATCTGCACCATCTTTAGTCAGAAAAAGACTGCTTCCAGCAGTGAGAAAATAAAATTTTGGCAGAAAAAGAAAGAAAGACAGAAAGAAAGACAGAAAGATGTGAGTGAATAGAGAGAGAGAAAAGAAATAACAAATGGGATGTGGAACCAGGTCATACAAACTTCCCAGCTTTGGAATGTCTGACATTCATCAAAGCCTCTGCAAGTCTGGTACATGGAGATGCTGGGGAAAATAAGGAGCAGGGCTCTTGTACATGTAAGAGTTCTGTAGAAGAGAGAATTTCAGCAGGTGTTAGTTGGAATGCAAGAGACACCCACCGAAATATTCTCTTCTACACAACCATTAAATGTCCAGGAGCCGTGTACCTCATTTCATATCGCAGTAATACTGGCACAAGACATTTTCTTGCTTAAGGAGGAGAGCACAGTGCCTCTGAGAGCTGATTTATTTAACACCAGCAGTGAGAGATGTACACCTGAGGGCAGCAGGTTCACTGAAGGAACACAGCACAGGCTGCATGGTAACATGGAGTTCTGTCCTTCTGCAAGACCCAGTTACTGCTTTGCTGTCCCTGCTCTACCTCCCAGCATCCACTGTCATGAAGCAGTTGCACTGCCCTGCCAAATGGTAGGGGCGTTGCTTTCTGCAACATAACCATGATCCTGCTCAGACAAGCCAAATATAAGCAATGCCTTTCATATAACAGATATTTTGAGAGAGATTTTACATTTGTCATCTGCTCACCCAAGAACTAGAAAAGAAAACTTATATTCCAGCACACATTGTGACATTTTCCTGGCTGTTTACTGAAAATGCCTCATCACATACAATGTACAGTACTAATATTTAAAAGAACAAAATAATAAAAATATTAGCATTAAATAATTTAAAATAAATGACTAAATCAGTAAGGCCATTTCCACACTACACTGTTATAGCACTATCATTCCACTTTCAGCATCCTGTGGAATCCTGGGGTTTGCAGTTTAGGGAGGGGCCTTTAGAATTCCCAGCCAGAGAGCTCTTGGGCCTCAGTAAACTACAAACCCCAGAATTCCACAGGATGTTGAAAGTAGAATAATAGCACTATAACAGTGTAGTGCAGAAATGGTCTAAGTGGGAGTCAGGGGAGTTTACCGAACTATTCACATTCCAGTACTTTCCTAATGAAATTACCATGCATACACACACAATGTCACAATGGGTAAGGATGAAATCTGCTTCTGTGTGGCCTCCCAGACCCCAGAGGTTCTCTGAGACTTCAGTCACCTTTGTGGGCACTTTGACCCCTCCTTCCCTAAGTTTCTCAGTAAGGAATATGAAAAGCTATACAGTTTTCAGGTTTCTTCTGCACCACGAACTTCCAACACACTCATACAAGGGAGGAGTACTTCACACTCCAAATCACCCACAGACGAATCATTTCCTTATTCCACATGGCAGCCTCCCACAGATCTCTTGCCAGAAGGCTCTCTGGGATCTTATTAGAGCTTTTCTTTGCACTCCCACATGAACAGACCCACACCTTCTCTAACCTAAAACTCTGCAGTTTAACACGCAGAAGATTTTCCGCTGAGGCAAGCCCAGGCTAGGCCCCCTCAGCAGTCCATCAGAAGGTTATTCAAGTACTCAGACAACCATAAAAAGAAGCCCTGATGAAGAAATTCATCAGGGAACTGCAGAACATTTAACGGCGGGTAAAAACAGTACGGTCCTGTGGTTAGGAAACAAAAACCATTTGACTCACATCAATGGACCTTACATGGCATTTTACACAAAGGGCCAAAACCAGGGCCACTTCTGCACTGAACTGTTACAGTGTTGTTATTCCACTTTCCACATCCTGTGGAATTCTGGGATGTGTAGTTTAATGAGGCCAAAAAGCTCTCTGTCTGAGAAGTCTAAACTGAGAAGCCCTCTCTAAACTGCAAACCCCAAGATTCCACAGGATGTTTGTTGGAAGTGGAATAATAGCACTACAACTGTATAGTGTGAAAATGGCCCAGATCTTACCATGCCAAATGGTATTATTTGAATCACATGTAAATCCAGAAAACCTTGCTGATACAAAATGTGCTGGTGTTTCATTCAGTATTTTAAAAGTATATTTTGTGATATCTATTAGTTTTGGTAACTGATATCTCTATCAGCTGTTCCTCTGTTATATGCAGTTAGCAATAAGCAAATGCAAGGAATATAAAGGGAAGCCATCACACTGGTATCTAAAATCATTTGACAACAACAAAATGCTAAATTTGGGGCAATTGTTCTTGTGAGCTTCCCCACACTTTTGGAGAGCAGGAATGGCGAACCTGTGGCACTCCAGACACTACTGGGAGTTCAGCTCCAACTTGTCCTACCAAGCAGACAAATGGTCAAGTGAGATGGGAAAGCAAGCAACATTTGGAGGAAAGCAAGGTCCCCATAACAGCCTAAATACTCTGAAGACATCAGATCCCACCTGATTTTGGAAGTAAATCATGGTCAGCGCTGGTTACTACTTAGGTAAAAGACCCCCAAGGAATATCAGGGGCTGTAGGCTGTATTTCAGAGGAATATACTCCTTAAATGGAAGGCAACTTGAACAGACATACACACACACACACACATACACACACAAAAGTTATCCATGCTTGTTTCAGAGTAAGCAACACACAGTCACAACAGATGCAAACAGGAAGTAGAAAGTGGATTACTGGCTTGGCCAACCATTCTAGACTCTATGGTAATGACTGTAACTCACAATTATATATATTTTCAAGTACCATATGAAGTATGTCCCACCATCTCCCCCTCCCCCTCTTCGAAGAAGTAGCCCTTGAGTGACCTTGTCTTCAGTGGAGCATTTATTGTGAATAAAATATAAAGTCCTTAGCTCTTATTAAATCTTGCTGCATACAAATTCCAGAGAGCCACATAAAGCCAGAGAATGCAGCTTTAATCTCAAATCCATCCAACCCCTGCCAGAAGTTGGATAGTAGGTTCTGATATGGTCACAACTAGTCCATGACATGCTCGAGGGAAAACTGTAACTAAGTCTCAGTATTAGGACTATGTTAACACAGATTAAAATTTCATAAGGTTTTCCCCAACATATGCACTTTAACCATTCTCAAACAACAATAGCAGTCTGCAATAAGCAAGGCAGCTCTACCGGGTCCATGTATTAAAAGAAATGATGTTACCCATTTTGAAGGCATTAACAAAACTATGTGTTTATACTTCTGATTTATGATTGCACCACAATGTTATACAGCACTGTTATTATACACAGTTTGAGTAGTTATTATTTAAGCTACCTTTTGTTGTATCTGATCAGAGCAACCTCTCCCCCAGGTCTGAGGGTCAGGCAACCAGGAAAGAACTGGTATCAATCTGAGATCAGGCAAGAAAAGCCCTGGGCTTTTAAGCTCTTGGCTCAGTAATATCTTCATTTATCTATAAGTAAGAGTTATTGCTATAGCTTAAGAAGCGGCGTCCCACAACAAAGTGTCAGAAGGAAGAAACAAAAGGGAAAGACAAAAAAGGAAACTGTGCCCCACTCATTTTTGTTTTCTCTCTCTCAAATCGCTCCATCGTCCTGCTTGCCCGCATTTTCTGGCCTAACGAAGTTCAGACCACCAGCCCCATATGCACCTCAAAATCCAGGGCCCAAGTGGAATGGCTGCTGTCACAGCTGTCTACTTCCAGTACAGTCCCATTCAGGGGGGATGAGAGGGAACTAAGAGTTGAGATCTGTTTGCAAACTTTGACCCTGAAATCAATGCGGCAGCTTGCCTCTTGCTCAAGGAATGAATGCAGCAGGACAGCATATTCATTCCCTGAGGTCCAGGCATTCAAATCTTTTCCCCATTTCCACCTCTAATATGTTAGAGCCAGTAAGAAAAAAAAGAAAAGAAAAGAGGTCATAAGGCTTGCTGTCTCTCCCATTTGATCAAAGCAATGTGTAGCTGCAGAAAGATGCCAGTGGGTTCCATGTATTCATAGGAAACTGAGGTGTCTTCTGTAAAGTTCTCTTTGCAGCACAGAAATCAAACACGGGCATGGGCACTGCACACAAGAAAGTGCATGCACACACATAATCACACACACCACGGCCTTCCCCTCAGGTACAAGGGTGAAAAGAAGCAAGAAGCTGGCCAAATGGCTTGCTTATTTTCAGCTAAATGGCTTCCTGGTAAACAAGGGCCTGCACTTGCATGCTCCTCTCTGCTGACACTGCTCCCTGGCATCTCTTGATTGGTCTAAACACAACTGCAATGTTTACCCAAGTAATTTGCTATGTCAGCAGATGAAAGAACTGTGCACTTGCTCACTCAGCCCAACACTTGATATATGGAAATAAAAGTAGGCAGCAAGCCTGCTTCTGGCATACAGTGCAGCCTCCTGAACCATGGTCTCCACATGTGCAAATCTGAGCATCCACAACTGTGTGCAAATTTGAGCATCCATGACTATGTCATGTCCTATACCTAAAATGGTGGCAACACCATGCATGCATGCACTGAAGCATCACGCACATCACTACCACAGAAAATAATGAGGAATGAGCATTTACGAATTTCTTCATTCACAAGGGTTCCTGGAACGGAACCCCAGCATATACAGAGGGTGCACTGTATTACATCATAAGGTGCTCCAATACAAGTGGGCTCATAGCCTCCTCTATCGTGCCACTATGACAGGTTGTATGGAAAGACCAACATAATACTCCACTTCGACTACTGTGGCTCCATTCACATCACTGAGGAAAGTTAGATAGGGGCTTCAGCCGCCAAGCATGTGCCCATAGAGGGATACATCCACTTCTCTGTACCCTCTGCATCTCGCTGGGGTGGAATGCCCCCAGATGGCTCATTGTACCCTATAGGGCACAAGTGGGCAGTTGTGGAATGCTGGCGGGCTAGCCCCTACAGGAAACCTTGGACAGCCACACCAAGTCTCACAATAAATAAATAAATAAATCCTCCAAATGCCATCTATGGGATAAGGGGCATTACTGTTGTTTTAGGGCCTTTCCGAGCTATTTTAGGCTCAGAAGAAGCTTTTTTTTTTTTCAATCAACAGAAAGTGAGCAGGTTACTTGTTGTTTACTTTTTCTTTCAAAAAGGGCCTCTCTTGGTCATAAAATTTTAGGGGAGAGGGAACATAGTAAAAATGCCCTCTACAATCCATAGTGAGCATTCTGGAGCAAAAATGTTTTTTAAAAATTTTGCAAAACCAAAATTTGATCACTGGGGACTCAGGGGGCTCCAAACACAGCAGAAATGCCCTCTACACCCCATAGAGCTCATTTGGGGGCATTTTAGAGCAATGTATCACACAAGCTGCTCTTTTTCCCTACTCCTTTCAACCAACCATTTTGTCTCATCTCCCACAACTTGTTTTAGGCCTGTAGGGGCCTCTTCTTCCAAAACTGAAGGTTTACTGAATGCATATTGTACAGTTTCCTAAGACTGTGGGATTTGTGATTTGCGAATACAGACTGATTCTCAGAAGCTACCAGGGAACAAAATGGGAATTTCTGAACTTGTGCTCTGCTGCTCCTTGTAAACTGACTGATCCCCCAGGCTACCTACTGGTTAAGCTGGTTAAGTTAAACATAGCCTTTGAGCAGAGAACAGTCAGAGTGGAACGTGTCTAACCAACCGCTAGACCTCTGTCTTGCAAAAGGTTACCCCTTAGGTCAGATGTGTGCAACAGGTATCTTGAGGTCTCCACGAGATTTGCAGTAGGACAGAAAGGAATTCTGTCACCTAAAAGTGTAGTACCAGAGGAATAATAAGGAAAACCTGGTGTAAATAAGAATGAATTTGCTTTTGTGAAAAACTGTACCTTTCGATCAGCTCTGCTATTCAGAAATTCCTAGAATCAGAATTCTTTAGTTCTAAGAGGCGTATCTTTGGCTTCATTTTGTGCCTTTGGGGATTTTAGTAAGAAACTATGCAGAGTCTGAAAGCCTGAAGTCTGCTCTCCTTTCTGCCATAGGTCCTCAAGACCCAAGCCTTTTGCTTGCCAGCTCACCAGCTCTTTATAGTTTCCTTGCAGCTACAAAAGCAACAGTATTTCAGTTCGGAGAAAAGCTGCTCTCACTTGCAATTTATATGAGATCTTAAAACCTAGGCTAATAGATACAAGCAAAAAATATGTTGTACAACCACCCTCCTTTCCCATATGGCTTTGACCTCACCAGTGACCATTTACATTTTCACTACTTCCAAAGTGTTGTGAATTATTAATAAGTGATCATCAACTTTTGCTATGAAACTCCACAGAGTTTGTTTCACGCACCAGTGTTATCTAATTATAGCTCTCCCCCTCCCCAATTTAATTGCAGTATACCCCTGCCCTATTTCCCCTGTATGTGTATGGGGGAAAGGGGGAGCATCATCTTTCATTTGAAGAGTCCTCATTTAAATTCAACAGCTTAGCTGCACAGACTTAACCATTAAACTGATTTATGTTGCGTAAAAGATCAGAGCAGATCACACCTTGTGGCCAAATAACCATTAAGAGGTTTCTGTAAAGATCATTAATTCCCCTCCCTGGACAGTTAGTTTAGCAGTAAATATGACGGAGATGACTTTATCCAGTTAACCTTAATCAATTTGTTATTATGATTGGTCACCTTACCCTAAATAACACGAGCATGAAAAGAGAGGGGCAACACTCCCATTTTAAAAAGCAGTTAATGAACAACTGAACTGCATTATGACCTTGTCTGACCCCTACCTCTCTCAAAGTCAATGGACAGATTAAATGCACTGGGCCCTTGGGCAACATACCAGGTTCATTACACTGGAAATGTCACACTGTCAGCGCACAGTGGTTACTCAGATTGTTCACACCACTCATATTATCCCATGGTTTCATCCTCTGGAATCCTGGGTACTTAGCATTCACAGCCAAGAACTCACGTGCCTCAACAAACTACATGCCTCAGGTCTCCACAGGATGCTGCCATGGCAATTAAATAATAGTACTATAACTGGGTAGTGCGGAAGGGGCCCAGAAATGGAAAAGATTACAGTAGAACTGGATCAGAACGTAAACCCTGCTTCTTACATGCACAGTATACAGCTTTCATTTGAAGGAGATTTCATGTTATAACCCTATACTAACTTACCCCAGTGCAACCCTTATTGAAATCAACAGAACTTTGTCATTTTTAACCTGTTTTTAAACTTTTTTATCTCTTTGAGTAGACATTTATAGGTGTACCCTGTTTGTCACTAGTTTCAAAGTACACAGAAAGTACCTTTTTTTGGTCTCACAAGAAATCAACCTGGATTTTGTTTAAGCCACCATAAGGAAAATGAGTATTTAGTTTGATCAGTTGACATTTGTAAGTTCTAGAGACACACTTCATTGAAATCTCTGAAAGTTGACTTCCAAACTGTTTTTATCTTTAAAAGACAATACAAATATTTCTAGTCCAAAGCATTTTCTTAGAATAAGCTTTTTCCTATATATCCTGAGACTCTGACTATCCCTCTCATCAGGTTTCATTGGATGTTTCCAGTTTCTTCTGCTTTTTTCCCCCAAGATTAGAGAACACATTTTTTATGTGGAAGAGCAGAATTTACTACCCCAGTTAGTGATTAGTTCTCCACACAGCCAAGTCTGTCTCATCTGCTGTCACAATGAAATGGATTTGGACTGTAAGGCACTTTGCAGCCTACAGCCTGGATCCTACTGATAATCTCACCTTGAGTAGACCCACTGAATCCCTATTCAACAATTGATTCAATGAGTCAATTAACAACAGGAGTCAGGCTGTAGAATGCAACATACTCAGTTGCCAATAAATGTGTATTGATATTTTGTTGTTTGGCTAGCATGTTGTCTTTCATACCTTACACTAAAGATGATAAACACAATCAGTCCCACCAATTATGTTCCCTAAAATACACATGTGGGGTGAATGAGTATGTATCCATGCATGAGGGAGAGAAGAGACAATAGTCTTCAACTCATATCTTTTTGCAGTAAAAAGCTGCTTTATGTCATCAGTTCCATGAGGTACAGTATTAACACTTTAAAAAATATCCCAGCTAAGCAAGTAAATCTTTGCATACATTTTACGTGAATAAATAACACTTTTCTATTTTAAGCACTCCCCCGTGTCAATGAAACAGTTCCCCTACATTAGCTCCATGTGAGAAATCAAAATAAGCATCCACCACAATAAGCAGTTTATTATCTACCCTATAAACCTTCCTCACCCACCCCTTTCGAAACTCCAGGAGCCAGTGACTGCCAATGGAGTTTCCCCAGTGTAAATGAAATGATATTCTGCCTCCGAAGGTCTAAATTATTGCTTCCTTCCTGGATCAGTTGCACTATCGCACCCACTGGAACAAAGCCTTCCTGCTATCACACTCTTGCATTTGGTATTCAGGCACTGAAACAGTAAATCACAACTCCCTGCATGAAAGGGCTCATTCTGTCAGGGTGCAATTGGCTTGTCTTCTGTGCTCATTGTGTCCAGGGGAGAGAGGGATAAAGAGACAAACAGAGAAAATGGAAGGCAGAGGAGTCTGAGACAAACCTATCCTTTGTTTCCACGCTTAGCCGCAAGTTCTTCAGGGCTTCCCACTGTCTGCTTGCAATCATATAGGTGGGCAATGAAGTATCCCTTTTTCCACAGAGAGGCATTCACCTCCTGGCCTACTCTAGAAAACACAGTTCGCTCATATACAAAACACCGTGCTCAACACGCATACTGCAATTTATACTTTAAAGCATACGTGAAACTATACTAGGAGGTATAAAAGGACGACGGAACATGTGTTTACTTGTGTTTGGGGAATCATCAAGTTGTTGTTGATGATGAAGACAATTGTCAGCATTACTGTTAATGGCAGTGCCTGGCCATCAATTCCTATAGCCCGTCACATTCTAAAAGATGGAAGGCCATTATGTACCAAAAAGAGAAAGGAAGGGCGGTATTAACAGAGCACATGTCATTCGTGATCTGCACACAGATCAGGAAGAAGAGCTTCTGTTGCTGCAACCTCTTCCTGACTTCTATTCCCCTTCTCTGGTTGCCCCTTTAAGTCTAAGCTTTTCTCCCCAAAGTACCCTTCCACTTTCACTTTGCCTCTTGCTTTTACTCCAAACTCCATGTTTAAAGGCAATTTTAGACATTGTAACACACAAGGACAGAGGAAGGATGACTCCATGTTTTTGTCCTTCTTTCAACTTCCTCATAGTGGGACAAACGTAAGCTCTTTCACAAATGAAGCTGGGGAGCATCTGCTTACTTTCAAGTAATAAAATCGGGGATAATTCTATTCACTGTCTGATTCAGAGGCTTTTATGCATCTGTTCCTGTTGGCACTTGTTACTGTTCGTTTTAGTAGAAACTTTGTAAAATAAAATTAAAAGAGCAGGCAGCTTGGCACGTATGTAACAAGTGCACTCTTCAGGAATTCACTACTGAGCCAAGCCCGAAATGCAACTCTGGAAAGCAAGTTCCTTAAAGTGGAGTAATTTTAATAGCCCATTGCGTTACTCACCACAAAAAAATAATTAAAAATCTGTGAAGTTTATTGGATATTAACTCCAAGTCCCGTTGGACTTGAGACTCAACAAAGATGACTGCTGATTGTTTATAAGTCAAGCCTCTGAAACATGGAACATGCCTTTTGCTTTGTGGCAAGTCAGATCCTTCAGGATATGCCAATTAGGAAACAAGCAGCTATCCGATATCAATCATTACAAAATTAAAGTGACTGTATTTTTATACGCTTTTCTCTGTACAAAGCCAGCAACTTAATACATGTGTCTGTGTGCACATATATCCTTAGACAGAAAAACAGGGTCATTCCAACATAACAGTATAAAAAGACTATAATAAAAACACAATCTTCTACAACAGTAATCTGTTTAATATAATCCTTATCCCTGATATCAGAATTAAGTGGTTAATTAATGCCTTCTGTGAACACGAGCCAAATTCTGGCTTTGAAATGATAATGCAAATTATAGTCCTAATTATGTTACAAAAGTGTAATGCACCGTAATGGTTGTCACCACAATGTCAGTTAACTGCACACTGGACCCATCTGGAAGATTTACATTTGTAACTATATTTGAACCACAGAATCACTGCAAGGTGGCAATCCTGCTGTCCAGATGAAGTCTCTAGAGTTTCCTCCTCAAGCCTAAAAACTTCTCTGGCTATTACCTGATCCTTCATGACCTCTGGCAATGAAGACCTGACTCAACCTCTCCATAAGCAATAGGTATACACAATGACAAATGAGGATTATGTGGGTGATGATCATGACTGAGATAGCAGAAAGACTTTTTGCCTTTTTGACCATACACATCACGTTTTCCATGGAGTTTTTACTCACAACTTGAGAAGAAGGCATAAGATCCAGTGGAACTACAGACATAGGAAATTTAAAATCACCATCAACAGAGTACATCATCTGTCTGTCTGTCTGTGTGCCCTGAAGTCACCTGTCAATTTATGGCAACCCCATCAATTTCATAGGGTTTTCTTAAGCAAAGGAGACTCAAAGGTGATTTTACCAGTTCCTTCTTCTGAAATATAGCCTACAGCACCTGGAATTTGTTAGCGGTCTCGCATCCAAGTACTAACCAGGGCTGACCTTGCTTAGCTTCTAAGATCAGACAGGATCTGGTACCTTCAATGTTTTTACACCTACAGGGCCTCTACTCTTAAGTAAAATGTAATGGCTTCCCAACAAAAATATTATTGCATAAGCAGTAGTATTCTAATATCAACATCGATGCCACTAACTGATATGCAATGTTCTGATTTACTTTATCACTCTCTTACTAAAAGCAAAAGGTTAATCACTCTTTTTCACTGGATGAATAAGCACCAAGGCCCTTTTGATGTTTAACCTTCTTAGCTTTGTTTCACGCAAGAAAAAAATCACCTGCATGGGGTCTTTTTGTGGGTATTACAGATAAAATTTCTGCAGAGGTTTGCAGCTTTTTGAAAGATGCCTTGAAATACCATTTTCCAGATGGCAGGTTTGGGAACTGTCATGCAGTGTTTCATCTGTACAGCATTAACCATCCTTTTTACATTAGTTGTTGCAGAAAGCCAAAACAGATGTATTTGTTTAGTCCATGTTCAACTCTTGCCCAAAGCAACTGCCAACAGCATGTACATCAGTGCATTTTTATTTAATGGTCCCCCATTTCAGATGCTCTGTTCTCTTCTTCAGGACTGCAGAGGGCATCACGCATACAAGAACTGACCTGTCAGCAAGATCATGAGGTTGAGCCAGCACAGCCCCCCAGGGCCTTTGGGGTTATACTCCTCACTTCCCTCCACCAATTGTTTTTATTTTATTTAAAATGCCTCCCCAACACCCCCAGGGGAGCTGGAGGCAATCCTCCTACATTTTATTTATTTATTGAGAATATTATACTCTGTCCATCGGCCAAAAAAGCTCCAAGAGCATCTTACAAATTGTTAACTTGACAATTCCCTGCCCTCAGGCTCACACCAGGAAAGGACATAAAACACAAGGAAAGGGGGATGGCAGTGGGAAAGGGCATTAAGTGCAGCAAATGCTAGCTGCTGTTCTCTCTTCTGTGGGGCCAGAGTGGTGTCAGTTAGAATGGAGGAAGGACCTTCCTCAGCTGCTGAAATCAAGGCATGAAGATGCTGAGTCTGGCTGCTCTTCTCTCCCTCAAAGGCTACAACAGTAGCATCTGGTATGGAAAGAGGACCTTTTCTCAACAGCCGGAATGAATGAATGAAGGAACAAAGCTGCTGGGTCTGGCTGCTCTTCGCTTCCTCAAATCTGGAGTCCCCATGGGCCATTTTGGGTGCAGGAGAGGACTTTTCTTAAAAGGAAATTACCCAGAGGTAATGGTTTACTTCCTGTTTTTTGTTTGTTTGTTTTTTAAAAAAGATGGATCTAAAATGGCCCAGGGGGGCAAAAGCCTACAACATTTGCCCCCACATCTCCTAAAGCATGAGACCAAACATTTTTTTCTGTAAATTGGGGTGTTAGAGAGGGCCCGGGGGTCTCAAAAGAGACCAAAGGTATATACTTGCTCCACCCTTCTTTGACAGATTGCATCCAAACAGCGGCTAGGCTATGAAGCTAACATGACAGATCTATTTTGCATCTCACTGTAGAAGCTGACCTGTGGCTCTTCAAAGTACAAGTTCTGGCAGGTTCCACCAAGCTGGTAAGGCTTAAAGTATGGCCCCAGGAATGGACACTTCTCCTGACCAAGTACCAGCTCAGAAAAATACAGAAAGACTCACTGACAGAAGAGTGGCTACAGCAACAGTGAATATAATGATGGCATGCAACACGGGAGATCTGGATTGGTTGGGGAACTACCTGTATTGATAAAATCACAGATCTTTAAAATATTTGAAGTAAACTGAATAAGAATGGAATGGACTACAATAGCTAACCAGATTAAAACATTTAATCACACAGTTTCAAAGCCAAGAGGGGGACAGCTTAAGAATCATGGGGCCCATGAGGCCCCAAGGTTCTAGTTATACTCTACCATAATATAAACAAGTAAGAACTGGGAAGAGGCTTATTTAAATATCCATGAAGCCAGAGAGGTCACTGGGTGGCCTTGGGCCAATCTCTCTCACAGTCTCTCTCTTTCACTCACATACATACTGAATCTATTTTCACAGGTCTGTTGTGAGGGGTGGGGTTGGGAAATTACTGCTCTAGACAACTTAGAAGAAGAGTGCATGAAAGGGATCCAATTAAAATTAATCCTGACATTCAAACAAATCTGAATTTGTTCCTTTTGCCTCTTGGAAAAAACTGGCTCTTTTAATTTGTCTAAAGATTCTGGCAAATTCAATATTGTCTTCCTTCACTGAAGGCAGAAAAACTGCAGTGATGCCACCTTACATCACCATCATGTTCAATGATTTTTCCCCCAGTCAGTTAAGCACGCCTGATACATCCAACTATTTCTTGCATCTGTTTCCAGTGGTGCTGAAATCTTCTTGACATCCATGTTTTTCTGTGGAGGGATTGGTGGATGATGGGAGCTACGCAAAAACCACGATAGCACTTCCCTCCAGCACTGAGCTCTGGCAAAACAGCTGTACCAGAGTCAAGTGTGTTGAAAACCACCATATAGCAGAGCACTATACACACAGCTTAGAAGCATGCCCAGCAGAGTATAAACACTAGCAGCATTGCTCTGAAGCCACAAAAATACGCCCACACATTATTATCTTCCAACTTGGAGGCTTTTACTCTTCAGTTACGATACATACATATTTACAGTACTCCAATGGAGTTTCAGCATTCCACAGCATGCATCCGACATAGCCTCCGGCCACACCATCAGACAATCAAGCAGACAGTTGGCTAGGATTCAGCCCCTTATATACACACCTTGCTGATGCAACTCTAGCCAACTCTGCATGTTCCCATGCCTGATGCAACCCTCTGCCCCGGTTACATGTTACAATGTCTCAGCAAGATAGACACGGGATTACATCATTCACTGTCATTCCCAGGTGCAAACAATGTGCATCATACATATTTTATTTGGACTACAAGTCATGTCCAACCTTTCCTCACAGTTTCTTCTATGCAACCTTGGATGTCTTCAGAGGGCAACAGCCACATTCAGGAATGCCCCATTTTGACACGTATTCCTTGCTGTAGATGTTGGAATTCCTGTTCTTCAATCATGTTCCCATGCTACTGCAAAATCACAGAGATTGCTGAGGAAGACAAATATTTGTCTCATTTATTTTCAAATAATGCAAATCAACCAACTATTGAAAACTCCAGTCAAAATGTTATGGTAGGTATAATCTGATGTTTTTCTGGACTTACCGCCCACAACCTCTCACAGGTCTTCTTCCCTCAAGATACTGAAAGGAACATTTTTACCTCCTAAAAACTTGGCAAGAAGCCCTAGGAGGACGGAGATAATAACAGCTATTGTGTGCCCTTGCTAGGGTTCTCAGATGTCCCATTTTCTACAGGATGCACTATCTTTGGGGCTTGGAGTCCAGTTCCACATCGGGTCCATGCAAGATGCCCCAAATTCCCTCTTTCTTGATTTGTTGAGAGCAGATGCCAGCTGTGTATGCAACAGACCAACCCCTGAGCATTTAAATAAAATAAATAAACAGTAAAATGACCTCATATAGCAATTCCAGGGGTCCACCTGCCAGGACTGCAACTGGTCTGGCACCGCCCCTCTAGCTAGCAAAGCAGACCAGCCAAACTTTCTCCGTCACCTGCAGATCCAAAAGTAGGAAGAGTAGGCACCAGCTATATCCACTAGATCCCAGTCTGAGGCCATTTGACTGCATGCCAAATGCTCTGGGGTTGGCCTGTTGTGAGCTGAGCTTGCATCCACTTTTGGAAAGTACAGGTACCAGATGCGCTTACAACAGCTCCTGGAGCAATAGGACATAGCAAAATGTTCCGAGATGGGGTACATCTGTTGCAAATGTGCCTACTGCCCACTCTTCCTATTCTTGGCTCTACAACTGAACAAAGGAGCAGCATACAAGACAGGGCTATATAAGGCCTACCTCAAATCATGTGACAGGAAGAAATCTCTTGAGATTCTAAGCTCTTCTGAGCTTTCAAGTCTAACAGAAGCCTTGAACTCTTATGAGAGGTCCTCCTCTCACAAAATTTGAAATGAGATTTATATAGGCTTGCCTCACACACACCAACCAGTCTTGACCTGACTGGGTAGTGGAGAAGGCTGTCCCATACTGGGGCCAGAAAAACCTGGCAATTTTGCATTATACTAGGAGACAGGCAGGAGAAACAGGAAATGTGTGTTATAATCAGAGTTACAGTTCACAGAATTCCCCACAAACCACGCTTGCTGGAGGATTCTAGAAGGTGCGGCCCTCCAAAAAATTCATATGTATGTTTCCTGGACAACTTTTGTATCCAGTGTCCAATTCCTCTTCAGTTCTTGGCTTCATTCCTTCAAAAAATACGTTGTTTTGTACGCAGCAACATCCTCCTATTCTCTGAAGGCTCTTGGATACTGAGGGGTTATCACCTTCAATCAGTTAATTGTTTTATTTCTATCCTGCCTTTTTTTCAAGTGTAACTCAAGGGAGCCTCAACTTGGAATTATTAGGGCTTTATTTTTTCAGTTGATTAATTTTAACTAAAATCTGCCAGCAGTCCACAGGAGCACCTGCAGTCACTGGTGGCAAATTTCACCATAAACTTGCATAAATACCTGAAGCAAAGGAGTCAATAGGCCTGGGATATTTATTTTTGTTACAAGATGTACCAACAGCTGCATACTGTAGTTTCCCTTTAGAACCCCTGGATTCTCTCTCAACAGAGAAACATAGAGAGAAAGAGGATGTTCTGATAAGGTGAAGAGAAGAAAAAGGAGATAGAATATGGCTGAATAAACAGTAAGGTAGAAGGAGAAAAAGATCAGTGAGAAAGAGTGCTGATGGGAAGGGAAAGAGCAAGAAAATAAGAGAGGGGAAAAAGAAAGAGCAGAAGTGTGGAGTATGGGAATAGCACTTATAAAGTTGCACACTTCTAGTTCAATAATTAAACATAGGAAGCTCAGGTATGTTATTATAATGATGGGCTATGGTAGGAAAAGAAATGGTTCAAGGCCTGCTTCCATTATACTAAGCAAATGCTTGTCATCTACAGTTTAAAAAAAAATTAAAGGAAAGGAATGACTTTTTAAATGGTCTAGTAGTTCTATACGCCACACAAAGAAACCAAGATTGCCACTTCTTTAGCCACAACTCCTGATTCCACCCACAGTTATCACTTTCCCTTCATTCTACATGCAACAAGCAATTTCCAATATACATGCTCATTACGCTCCAGTGAAGCACACCATGATAAAGCAAAAGGTAAGCAGCACACATTTGGTCTGATTACATAGGAACCCTCAACTGGCAAAAAAACTTATTCTCAGCTTACAAAATCCACTTAGACACTTCCACAAAAATTCACATCAGATACCTGATCCTGCTGAATGGATAATGTAAATATGTCGCATCCAATAATCCAAGTGTTATCTGCATTCCAGCTACCGAATCATGCAATATATATACCTGGTGTAATTTTAATAACCAAGATCCACAAAGAGCGAACAAAGCACAATAACCATAGCATACAAGGGAACATTGATATTCTCTCATACACGCACACTTAGATTGCATGCTGCCATCAGGTACCTTATCTTAAAATGTAAGCAGAACTAAGTGGAGGGGGAAAATCTCTCAGTAAATGCTTTTAGAAAAGCAAGGTTGGACCCTCACGCCTCCTTCTCTTTCCCTATTTCAAGTAAAGCCTACAGCTATAAGCCAAAAGCCCCTTATTCAAACAAATATCAGCTTCCAAGAATCAATACTTTTTTTAAACAAAGATTTATCAAAGGGAGGATGGCTGGGGTTGACCAACAGTCACCATTACTCTGAAGGTCTTAGTTAGATGCAGCTAGCATAATCTGAGTAGTCTTTTAATGAAGACATATAGATGTTAAGGTACAACAGGTGCCAGTGACCAAGCTGTCCTCTTTGATTTGCTATCAGAACAATCTGAATTCAGTTTCAAAGCTCAGCAGTGCTGTAAGAGCTAGAAAATTAGGGTCCAACTAAATATAAAGTGAGTGTTTCGTCTTTGGAACGCTCAATGGCTTAAATGTAACCATTAACAGAACAGAGCCACTGAATCAACAGAAGTCACTCCAGTGGAGACTTACCAAATTCCCAGTGCTTTAATTCCCAGTGCTTTAATTGTCTACTCTAGTTTGGACTAACAAATGGATTTAGGCCAATGCCCAATTCTTTCTGAAAGAACTGGCAACAAAGAGGTAAACAAAGGTTTTAATAGGTTATCACTTCAGCCCATACTGTGTGCTCTCTCTCTTACACACATACACACCATACACATACACACAGTGGTTGTTTTTTGAGGATGTGACATATACCTCCCCACTGTTATACACTTTTATCCTTAGGTTCTGCTCCACAAACAACTGATCAATACTCCACATATATAAATGGCATCATCCTATCTACATACTTACCTACCTAATATTTTATACACATTGTATATGTTCATCTTGTCATATTCATCTTACGTACCCTTTCAGTTCAAAAATGAACACATATTCCACATATGTGTAGAATGGCAAGGAAAGCATGTAAAATATTTTCTTTCTAGCCAGTATAGTCAAGTTTGTTTTGCTAGCAATGCCTTCACAACCTGGCTTCTGTTTGTTGCCTATAATGTGGGTTGTAATCTTCCTGTAGTTCAAAACATCTGGAGGGAACTAGGGTGGGGGATGGTGTTGCCAGTGTATAAAAATCCCCCCCCCCCGCTTTAACTATGCTTGACTTCTGGTAAAGTTGCCGAGCCTAGAGAAATTAGTCGGCTGGAGGATTCTGGGAGTTTTGTAGTCAAAAGAAGTAACATCTTTGCACAAGTATCTCCTAGAGCAGCAGTTTTTAAAACTTTCTGCCATCTGTCTGTTCCTCATTAACATCTCTACTTATGAACTCCTGCTGACAATTTTAGAGTTTCCTCTACAGTGCACATTCAGTTAACACAGGAAAATGCACAAAGCATGTCACCATCATCCCAACACAACCTGGGAGAAAATGTCACAATTTGGAGTAACCTCCAAAGGCCCTCAGTGGTGTACCTAAAATTGCAAGAGCACCAAAACCGGCTTTCAGAGAACAAATTCATGCAGAAGAATCTTGTTTGATAATACAAACTGTGTAGATCACTGGAACTTTGCTAGTTAGAGTACATACAGAAAGTGATAAATTTCTAGCCAACATTCAAAGGATACAAAGGTTCTTAACCATTCTACATCATATTGCCCACCACTATATTTGCTTATTTTCTTAGACAAGGAGACAATACATACTGAAATATTCAGGTTCGACATCTTAGAACATAAAGGTTACACTGAAAATGCAGTCAGAGATTTTGTACTGCAACTTTTTAATGGCACAACCAAAACCAAATGTATAGCATGCCTGCCATATATGCAGAGGTTCTATTCCAGGAACTCCGCGTAAAAAAAAAAAATGTGAAGGGTCATGCTTCATTATAGTCAATGGACACAATATGTGCACACTTGTGGAAGCATGGATGTGCACCTGTTGCATCTATTTACTGTAATGGAATGAGACACTTCATACAGCCTTGCATTTGTCTATGCAGAGGTCACACAAGAGGAGGGCCTACTATAATTACTATACCTATTTGCTCAAATAGTAAGAAGTTTTTGCTCTGCTGCCTCTTTATAATACACACCTTTGACGAATGCCAGTGCCTTGCTATTAGTAAATATTTATATGGAATGTTTCTAAAGGAATAGTCAACAAAAAGATGCACCAACAAATATTTACCTTTTCCTGAAATGATCCAAATGACCAAATTCCCAAGACTGGTCTTAAATTAATGCTTCTACAAGACTCACAGGAAAATATATATCTATCTGTGAGGCTGCTTGAGCTATCAGTAGTAGTATTTTACCCTCCAGGCAAACTAAGGCATCACTTGAGAAAAGGGAGAAACTGTGCTTACAACCAAACTTTAAAAATCTCAATTTAGCATATTGAAAAAGCAGTTAGGAGAGTCAACTTGATCTTTAAAACAAGGTGTCTTCATTGAGGCAGCTTATTAAGTGGAGGGCTAAGAAGTGGATGTCTAAAGTATGCACACGAGGAAAAGATCTCTCATGCCTTAATTCAACAGATAAAGGGATACAAAAAAATGTAACCACTAAAAAGCTGAAGCTTCAGCCAAAGATAGCTAGGAATAAAGAACATGCTTTTTGGCAGCAAAGGCCACTAGTTAATCATATGTGCTCCTCAAAACAGATAGTTCACTTATCACAATTAAAAACAACTGATCACTAAATTGATTACTGCAGTTTGGAGGATTTAAGTTTAGCATTACCAAACCACAGAATCCAAGTTTGACTCAAAACTGCCAGGAGCAGCAACATGTGACAGCTGACCTGACCAGAATGCTCTGGTACCAAAAGAAGACTTTTCTTGTACACCAACCACAGCCAACAGGATAGGGCAGGGGTGATGGCTGAAAGGAAGCATAGAGACATTTAACTAAACCTATGGGGTTTGCTCTAAGTACTCTGCGTTGTGGGCCTTTTATGGACTTTTCACTATCACTTCTACAGAGCTGGTTCCATGAAAATTGCTAATATGACTCACATGGGTTAACAGGCAGCTAATTTGATCTCTGGATTACAATTAGACAAACGGGCTATTTGAGCCCATACCAACTGTTTCCTATCTGATTTTGAAACAGGCCTAATCCTTCAGCAACCCGTCAACTGAAATTGTGGTACTAACCTCAGGGCTTGCTTACATTATTACTTCTGCAGGAATGATAAGATCTTAATGGATTTTAACCTTGTATTTGTTTACACAACAGACGAGTACATATGAATAAAATTAAAATAAAAGGGAGCTCCAGGCCTTTTCGCTTGCCTCTAATGTCATCATAGCATAACAGCACGCAAAATAATGTCACAGAGAGTAACTAATGTGGACAGGAAGCTGGAGTAGATATCAATGCTCAACTGAGAGAAATTCAGCACAGGCCTTCGGTATTACCTTAGGGCCTCAACAACAATTTCAATTATGTCTAAATAAGCCTGAGGAAAAATAAGATGATTTAGAATGAGAAACATAAATTTTAAAATCTCAGGTCTGTTTGCTGCATGTACAAACCTGCAATGTTTTCACTATAAAAATACTTAATATATCATATTATATTAGACTGGTAGTCATATTATTAACTATTTGATATGAACTTTCAGACACAGAATAGAAGGAAGCATAATATCTATTGGAATATTTGAATAAAACAGCATTATTTGTAATAGATCAACATGACTGAGCTTACATTATTTTGCTCTGTCAGCGCCTGAAAAATCCAGCATTTGTTTTCTTTGTTCAGACTGTGTTCTTACCAAACCTAAAGACTGAAATTCCAATCAAATGTTTATGACCCCACTAGATTTTTTTTCCCTTCCAAAACAAAACAAAACATGACATAGTTTTGTGTTCCCAGACTATGAACAACGAGCTTGGCATTGTTCATTCTCAGCCATTGCAAATACACAGTTATTCTATAGAACACTTCCCATCCTTAACTGTAGCAATGGCATTTTAGTTTCCTTCTCCCAGTCATCAATGGGGATATTGTTTAATCTCACAAAAGACAAATCACTTGTGGGCAAATGAATTTTGATGTTGCATTCCTCTGGATTAAAAAGAAATCTGCAAGAAGTAAAGGGAAAAAAAGGATGACTGAGGGTGGAAAGAAAATTCCTCAGAATACAATGATGCTAACAACTCGATTCCCCTGAAACAATGAATTCCTGAAGCTCCTGAGTTGTTAGTTTGGCAAGAAAGAATCAAACTCGCTTAAAAAACGGTATGAGTCTTCAATCAAGTGGCAGGAGACTACAAAACAGCTGTAGCTCACTTCTTTCTTATTCTTCAAGTATGAGACAAAAAATTAATGTTCTCCAGGACTAGTTGGGAGACAGATGAGTGGAGAAAGTAGTCTGGTATTTGTCAAAAGTTCCCTTGATTTATGTGTGCATCTGCATAAATCCATCCCACTCCCAGAGATAATGGTTTGATGTTGCCAAGAAAAACTCCTATCTTGAATAACAGTTTGAAAGTAAGCAACACTCCACATCTTTTCATGACAACACAAAATCCTTGCCTCAGAAAAATACAAGGATAAAGTCAAATAGAAAGAAACTTCCACACATACACCGCTGAAAATTATTTATTGGTTTGTACATACAAGCAGATATTAAACAGCATGCTTCTCAGGTCGATTAAGGCAAACATGTATACATGTATACATAATCTGCAAAAAAAATATCCATTGTGTTTTCCTGAACTGTAAAGGAAATGTAATCTATTTAAATAACAAACCTGTAACCCACCAGCCACATTCACATACAGAGAGAAACTGAAATTCCAGAGAATATGTTATGTCAGGAATATGAAAATGAATATGTCAACTGTGGAGTTTGCCAAGACATCTAATTTTAAAGGAGCAAGGGAGGTTAAATAATAAACTGCCCTGTAACTCACTACGGTTACTAGAATTTGAACTGAAATTTAGTAGCATGGAGAACTCTGTGCAGGAAAAGAAGACTCTGTAATGAAGAGGTACGATCTAATGGGACTTTTTAAGGAAAAAAACCTTATGAAAGAAATGCCAGTCAAATCAGGCCATAGATGGTAAATAGGGTGGTTTTACTAACCATACCAGATCTCACCCTCCTGTTTTCCAGAGCCTTCTGATGCAGATTTTTAAAATAGAAGAATTTAATGCTGATTATTATATTGTGAGTATTTTTGGAAAAGGGGTCTTGCTTTGATTCTTTTGTTTGATCTACCTATACAGCTTGAGAGATCCTTCCACTTGCCTTGTTTTAAAACGCATTTCAGATCTCTGCATCTGCACCTGTCTCTCTGGGTACACGCCTATATAATATGTGATCTATAGAAGCTACTTCTTGCCATCTGAAGTGCTATAGGTGTCTATTGGAGGGAAGCGACACTTGGGGATGGCACAGAATTCGCTTGGGGGATCTGAACGTTGTCCACTCTGGCATCACTTTGGTGTCTTTTTTTACTTTCCCGGTCCTTCCCATCGAATTACAAAATTCAAGTGATGTCTGATCAACAGGTATAAAAAGGCTCAGTAGCTAGCATGAGACGGCACTGCCTGGCACAGCTAGGAAAAGCTGCAGTTTAGGATTACATCTCTCAAAACCCTCCAGCTACTTGGGGATTCTGGGATTTGTAGGCCAAAAAAGTAACCTTGTGAGCTCTGCTTCCTTGTCAACTGTCCTGGCACACAAGACAACATTTCTGAAAGCTCCTTTCTTCACAAATTATATTAAACAAATCAAGAATTCCCTGTATTCTCACATACATGTGTTCAAACCAGGTTGAGTATTCAGCAGTAGCCAAATAGGGAAGCAAGCTTCCCTCAAGAACTATATAAATGAATGTCTAGGTAAAACAGGTAGCTCTTGTCTTATGCATCTTATCTTATCTTTGCACATTTATGTGGCTTGTACAAACAAGGAAGATGGTTAAAGACGGCAGAGAGAGATTCTATCTGTCTTGGCCATACCACTGAAATGGCCAAAGGATAAAAAAAAATTAATTACTGAATGAGGAAAAGATTCTCAGGCCATTTCCTCCCTACACTGTTATAGTGCTATTATTCCACTTTGAACATCCTGTGGAATTCTGGACTTTGTAGCTTACTGAAGCCCAAGAACTCTCTGGCTGAGAAGTCTAAATGCCCCTCAGTAAACGTCAAGGATTCCACAGGATGTTGAAAGTGAACTAATAGCACTATAACAGTGTAGTGCAGAAATGGCCCAAATCTCTTGTCATATTTGCAATGCTGCTTACTGAAATCCTTAGCTCCTGTTAGATTCACCCAACCCTGAACTGAGACAAATAATATTCAAAGACTCCTCTAGAAACCTGCCAAATCCATTCATACTCAAAATGCTCTATCAACAACAAGATCAAACTGAGATTTAAAGGCATGAGGCTCATTGCTTGGAAGATGCAGAGGTCTGAATAGCTATTGCACTAAACAGTAACAACAACTGTGAGGTTAGCTTCCCTCTTCTCCCTGAGCACACCCACAGTTTGCTTTTATGCCTACAGCAATAAGAAAGGCATGAGCACAGTTTCTGGCAGCAACAGCCTATTTCTTTTTCCCTCAGAAGAAAATCACCACTGTGAATCTCACTTACCTTTTGTATTATATTTACTCTTTAAGAAAATCATGCATCTAGCATTACGCTGGTCAGGAAATCCCCTGCAGGTAACAAAAAAAAAACCAACACATTCTGATAACATGCAAGCTGTGATGCAAAAAACAATGTATTTTCCTCCTACATGGGAGAACAGCACACTTTAAACATAGATGAATACATGAAATGAACAAGGATTTTGATCAGGCCATGGACTATACACAGGTGAGAAAGAATCTCCACACTCACTTAGAAAAACTGATGGGAACTTTTTAAAGTCCAAAGTGTTTATTTTCCTCAGCCTTGTGCAAAACTTCTACAAGAAGTAGGATAGGAAGCACTTGGAGAAGACTTTTTTCCCCCCCATCAGTGGTTTCCCACAGAAAGTAATCGACAAAACGCAAGTCTTTTTTTCCTTATTTGGCACAACTATTTCATATTACACAGAGGACAAGGAAGGGACAGCTAAGAAATAAGTTCAAAAATCACAAATGGAAAACAGTTTCTGCCAATGCTCCAAATGTTCTGTCTCCATTTATTAGTAGAAGTTTAAAGCATGTGAGTACATGAAAACACTTTCTCCTGATCGTGGACATACCACAGGAGTGAGCACCTCTTTATTTTGCAGCTACCGTTCGGATACTCTCAGCAAGCCTAGCCAGCAAAGGCAATGGTGACAGATGCTGGAAGCTGAAGCTCAGAAGCATCGGGAGGGCTACATATTCCCTAAACTGTTATCTACCACACTGCATCCAATACATGAACTCTAAATGTGACTAAATAAAATATTAATTAGAATCATTCCACTTGGCAATAAAGCCATGTACAAGACAAGGGACAATATCTTACTGAATGACCATACAGCCGAAAGCCCCACCAATGCAGCACTGCAGGATTGCAACTGTGCATGCAGTTACTTAACTTTTGCTCACTCAACTAAGTCCTGGATGCCTTACTGCAGAGGCTGTGAAAATGTCATACCGCTTGCACTATGACCCATTGTGCAAGCTGTCAGATTCAGCAATATCCTGGCCTACATGATACTGGCTGCAGGAATTGGTCGGCCTGGCCTGATTCCCTGTCCCCCCACCCCCTCTGTCCATGGTCACACCACAACATTCCCATAGTCATGAGAACAAACTTGTGCTTCCAAATAAATATGTTGCGGATGAGGATGCTAACAGGCAACAATTCCTCAATTTTCGAATACTAAGCCTGCAATTCAGTAAACTTCCCTCTGGAACTAAGCCAGAGAGAACTCAATGCAACCTACTTCTAAGTAGGCATATACAGGACTGAACTAGAAGACAATGATTTTGCTTTCAAACCAGCTTTGGTGTGGTGACTCTTAACAATAACCTTAATTATAAAATGTAACTTCTTCAGTCAAGTTTGTTTCTGACATTCAGTTTAAAATGTGCTATAAGACAGATAGACAGAGCAGCATTTCATTTATTAAGGATTATTTATGGTGCATGGATTTCATTTTCAATAAATTTGCACCGTGCAGAAGTGTCATTTTTCCCTCCTCTGTTTCATTAGTTTTCTGTTTCTACTGCTTTCACTCTTGAGTCTAGATGGGACAAAAATCAATCAGTAAAAACCTAACACAAAAAAGCCTCTCTTAAAGTGTCACTTAATGGATGTCAGGCAAGATTAATTCTATTGGATTGTTTTTAGCACAATACTGTACTTGAATCCTAGAAATCAACCTCTACCTTTACATTTCACCATACATTCAAAAAGCAGCAACAAGCTACAGAGATGCCAAATGTGTCAGAAAACTATGAGAAGCTCTACACAAAATTTTCTTTAGCAATTACATTAACCCTCTCAACCTGACATCTTTAAGGTATGTTGGATTACATCCCCAGTTGTCCCCGGCCATCATGACACATTGCTAGGTGAACATGCCCACAGGGCACCTATCCAGGAGATACAGTTTGATTCAGAAACCTTCTTGAACAAGTAAAAGTAACTTCCCCTTGTGCAAAGTGTACTCCTGCTTCCTGACAATTTCCTTCTCCACCTGTGGTTCCAATGTAACATCTACCACTGGAGAAGGCCATTCAACACTCAGGAGTGGATTTCCACACAACTACAGTGAGAAAGAGGTGGAGAACTATCTCCACTGTTGCCCACACACAACTGCAGCTCCATTCTCTAAATTTAAGTTGCTACACTGACATGTAAAGATGTTCATTTCATGTATGTTCACCAGCATATGCAGGAGTCATCTCAAAATAAGCTGCATTCTCTGAAAGAGGAGGAAAGTGGGAACTTTGGCTCTCAAAATATTTTGGACTTCAGTTCAAAGAAAACCCAGCCCCCATAGCTATTGCTAAGGGACTGCAGGAGTCTAAAACATCCAGGAAGTTCAAAAGGTTCCCTGCTCCTCGTTAATGTAAATCAAGTCATCAATTGTGTGCCCACATCAAAACCTTTTATTTTTTAGGAGGTAAGTCATACACATTGATTTAAACCCCAAGATAAATTAATTTAATTAGATGCATGGAAGGAAAATTTCCCATTTCTTCCTTTGTACAGATACCAGCTGCTCCATGCAAAAACTTTTCTGAGCTTTTAAGGTGTGCTCCTAAACCACTGAGCTGCACATGCCACTGATAAGGGGAACAGGCCAAAAAACACTATTGGATCCTGAGGTATTTTCAGTTCCACCCCTATTTCAAGATAGCTTCAGGTTGTCTACCTACCACTGTTACCAAGCTTCTTTGAGAGTTTCCCCACCAGCACATTTTGCTCTATGGTTTGGGCACCGAGCTGTCATGCCATCTTCAGCAGTCTTTAGGTCCAGTTGTTACACAGGAAGTAGAACATAGTGGGAATAAGGGGACAGTGTCATGATGTAATGAAGTAGACTGCATTACCAGACCAAAAGTAAGACTGAACTTTTTTTTTTAAACTCTTCCATTTTAAAAACAAAAGTCTGCAGAAAACAGAAGATGAACACAGCAGGGAAGAGAATGGGCATAAATATTTACTATGTACATAGTTCATTTCTTTCTTGGTGGGAGCTATGTGTTGTGTTGTTCTTTTTACACAACGGAACCATTTTTAAAAATGGCACCTCCCACCCACAGCTCTGGGTTCCAACACCTTACATATTTAGGCTACATCTAGGAATCCTGGCCCAGGGAGGGAGCATGTGAGCACAGCCATCCCCTAGTTAAGCAATTCTCCATTTTAACCACTGATCTATCTAGCAAGAGAGCATCTAACAGAACTAGCTCCACAGTTAGCATGAATCATGTGCCACTGGTGATACAGCAGGACTCCAAACTCTTGTATGCTGAACCTGCATTTGCTGGAGGCAAATCCTCTTTTATTAAGCATAACAAATGCATCGGCTTGATGTGGAGCAGATGTGAGAAGCTAGGCTATCAGAACTGCAAAGGCTGTGTGCGATGGAAAAGAACTGAAATGAATACTCTCTCCTTTAATTTTTTTCCCCCTCCTTTAAAATCCAGGCATTTTGAAATGCATATACCAAACAGACATTAGCCTGTAAAGCACACACAAACATCCAGAGGAGAAACTTCTCTCCCATGAGATCCTTGACAAGACGCTGTATGCCAGACCCCAGCATGGAGTACACTTTTATAGCTAGCTGCTAAGTCTCCAAATAAAAGAAAGAGGGTATTAGCTGAAATACTTCCAGAAGCTTAACTACCATGGGCCAAGCTGACACTGTAGCAAAGATGCAAAAGACCACAGATACTGTTGTGTTTACACCAGAGCTCAAACTGGACCACAGCCTCAAGCTGGCATGTGTAAAATATACAAATCTAACACAGAAGCAATGGAAGCCGCCAGGTCTCTTGGGGCTATGGTTCTTTGCCCTGGCATCTGCTGGAATTCCTGTTTTGGGAGAATGGAAGACGCTGTGCAAATCATGAATTAGCACCTGCCATCTCATCTGTGAATCAGCTCCAGAGGAATCTCATGACAGTTTGCCGTGGTATAACAGTTCTGTCTTACACTTCTGCTAATAACTTGCATGGCTCCACCAAGCCAAAGAAAAAAAGAAAAAAAATACTTTTGTTGGCAGGTATTTCCAACCAGCGAGCTTCAATCTGGATGAAGTGTTGCTTCTTTGTTGTTGAGATTTTAAAGAAAAGGAGACCACACAGGCTTTTCTTCTTCTTTTCTAACATGCTGTAAATAGATGGCTCTGGCTGGTTACGAACAAAGATGTGCTTCACTAGGAGGCTTTCTTCTGTAAGATGGTGAAATAAACCAGCCTTCCTGAATATTACAGATAGATGTGAAAGTCCAAGGGCACTTGAAATAAATCAGGGGCAGTATGCAAATTGATTTCAACTGTGTACACATTTCTCCTTATCTTTTCAAATTTCACAATAATGATCACACGGAGCTATTTCTGCTCTTCAAAGCAGGCACAGGGATCTTTCCTTCCCTCATCTCATCACCATTCAGAAAGATACAGAGACTGGAGTATCTACAGCAGTTACACAAGAATACCATTGATGTTACGGAGGGGCAGAGAATAAAAGTCTCCATTATGAAACAAATTCATTATTGCTACCAAACTTTTGGGTATGCTAGATTTGACAGCCACACAGAAAATCTAGCACTTTAGAATCTCAAATAAAGCCCACATTGTGAAAGTAATTAATTATTGCTACTGAATTTTTGGATGTGCTAGATATGACAGCCACTAGAGGGGAAACCCACAAATCCAGCACTTCAGAAACCCTAGGTGTCAGCTTAAAGATATTAGATTCAGAATACCTGCATGCTCCTTACATGATATACCCATATTTATACCCATGGAGTAGAGCTGCCAAATGACATAAGAGGCAGAGTTCCTGTATCTTTAACGGTTCTTACATGAAAAGTAACACATGATGAAAACCCTTCTTTAACACTTCCCTGTCTCTTATTTCACCTGGTAACCCTACTACAAACTGGCCAGAGATGTAAAACTGGAAATTTTGAAACTATGGAGAACACTTTTTTAGTTTAAAAAAAAAAATCACCTTTGGAAAATTGAAAAAAAAAGTGATGTGAGTATCTTTTATTTTGCTCCAGGAACACAAAATGTATTATGCATACATTTATTTGGCATAAAGCTGTCAGCTGAAGTCCTGTTTGGGATTTGTGTCTTCATAAGGAGATGTATGTCTGTGGGAACTAAAATTGGGCAGTTCCATAACATCTGTATACAGGAACAGATTGCTGCTACATTACTGCATAGGGGAGCCAGTGAAGTGACCAACGTGCATTGGTCCCAATGTGCAATGAGACAGATGTCCATTGGATTAAATGCGTATTGCTCCCAGAGTGAATCAGTCCCACTGTGCACTGGAACACTGACTAGGGAGCGTTGATGAGCAGGTGTCCCATTACACATCTTCTCAGTTAACTAACAGATCTTCTTAGTGCCTCTGCTACATAGCTAAGTACATGTAAAGTTACGTAACATATACAAGCTTCCCCCACTTGTCTGGCAAGTCAGGGACCAGAGCATTGTCAAAAAATGGAATTGGTTGAAAAGTGGAACCCATGTACTGTACTGTAGGGAGTATGAAGGACTTATGGAAATTCACTTAGGACTGACTGCACATGCATTGCTTGCAGAGTCTCTTAGATGACTTAGTGCCTTCTTCCCCCCTTCTCAGCTTGCCTTGCAAGCAGCGTGCACGTGCAAGCAGTTCCAAGCAAGCATCCGTAGACAAAAAGAACTGATGAAAGATCAGAACTGCCATCAAATTAATGGAACTTGTCCTTAACTTGAAGTGCCAAAAGAGTGAGTCATCGGATAACAGGGTGTCAAAAGGTGGGGCCTCCCTGTACCATGATAAAAGGTATCTGACCATCATGTTTGGTGAATTAAAAGAGGAACTTAGACAATTACAAATAAGTTTACTTTTTAGAATTTTTAATTTTTTTGTTATAAATCAAGTTAAAAGGTCATGAACTGTATTTAACCTCTTTGATTTTGCCAGTTTATTAACAGCATGGAGGAGGGGGGATAAAAACAGGAGAAACCCTATCAATATCAGTAAAACAATTAATTGGGCTCCTCTGATCCCCTACAGTGCCAAGCACTCAACAAGCACTCATTCCTACAAATAAACTGAGAAAAGGAAACTAAGACCAGGAACAGCAATTTTCAGACACTGAACAAACACTGAACTATCATACCAAGTTTTTTTGTTACACAGTTATTAGAAAAAAAAATACTTTTGGAGGCGTAAATATGTGTACACATAATCTTAAATATCTTACTCATCATTCAAAAAGAAAATATTCCACAATTATATTTTTAATATTTTTTATTCAGTTTTTGCAATTTTTTCCAAAACCAAAAGGTTTCAGGGTGAAAAGGGGGTCTCCATTTCTCTGCTTTTTTCCCCCAAGACTTCACACCTTTAGAAGCAGCAGGAGGGAAGTTACACTTGCCATATGTAATAGTAATAATGTGTTTCGGAACAAATGGCTCTAATTATTAAAATGTAATGGAGTGGAATGGGGAGGAGCTTTGTTGGAAGGGGAAATCCCACTTGAACAATTTTCCTAACTGCAAGTGCTTCACTCTCTCCCATATGGATATAAGTCAATGAAGTAGGAGTAACTAACTAGATAAAATAGCAGCTTATTTTGCAATTCTATTTCAATCCTAAGGGAAGCCCTTTTAAAGAGCTACATGTGTGCACTTAATCAGGTATATAAATATGCTCACATGCTTTCATGTGAAAGGTAATGCCAAACAATGAAGGTAACAATGCACTCTGAGAACACCTAAGTACATTAGAAACATTAAATGTTAATTCAGGGTTAGCTAGAGGCAAGTGTGTACTGGAAGCTTTTATTGTAATCCCCCAGTGAGGAGCATCTATAAATAGGAGAGAAGCCCCCCTCCCATTCCAAGACAGTCTGTCTGCAGCTATTTACCCTCATCTGCAATTGCTTTCACCAGTGGTTCTCAACTCTGGCAACTCCAGAAGTTTTTTTACGCCAACTCCTGGAAGACCCAGCTAGCATGACCAATGGTCAGAGATAGTGAAATAAAATTACAAAAGATCTGGAAGACCAAAGGTTCAAAACCAGTGGCCTGCAGACTTGGGTTTTTGAGTTGCAATCTCTGCCAGTACTGCAGAGAAGTGAGATACAAGAGCCCTGTCTGAACTAAGTGTGCATGTTTTATAACATGGATGGCCAGTGTGTGGCCTTCCAGATGGTGCTGAATTGCAACTCCCACCATCTTTAGCCACTGACTATGCAGGCTACACTGATGGGAGCAACAATCTGAACACCATCTGGAGGGATACAAGCTGCCTGACTTCAATTCAAGACATGCCCCTAAATCAACTGCAACTGGGATGTCCACTGCAGGAAAGTCACTGAACAACAGAGTTCCAAAGCTTCTCTCACTATGACAATACGGCACAACCACCACCACCCCAGCAACCATGGCAAGTCCTAACCTTCCTTCTTAACCTTTGAGATGCACACATGGCATCAGAAGTAACATCATCCCTACAATTGTGTTGCAGTGTCTAAACCTCCTCACCTCCTAGGTCAGCCAAGCAGACAAGGGTTGTTTGACTGCAGCATTGCCAAGACACCAGTGTCCACACCACCCTCCACAGCTCCAACAACAGAAGAGGACAGGATATCAGATTATTGTCCTTGAGGTAATATTAGAGAAAATTGTGGCAAAGAGACAAAGCCATATATAAGAATGAGAAAATGCAAGGTGTTTTTTTCCTCCTCATCAGTGATAGAGTGAGCTATTATTTTTAAAGTAATGGTGAGACTTCTCACATTTGCAAGAATAATTTTTCCCAAAATGAGCAAAATTATGGTATATACTGCTTTGTCACATGGACTTCATAAGAATTAAAAGTATTGTATGAATTATCTGCATCTCTAATCAGCCCGTCTTTCTCTGTTTGCTCCATGTATGCAAATGAGTGAGAGAGAGAGAGTAACCGTGAATGTGCCCTTTGTTTCATAATAGGAAAAAACAGTGATTTTGTGCAGACATTCTACACAAATTTCAGCTGAAAAGAAGTTGCTCCTTGTCTTTTTTTAGGAAGCGAGAAATCTCAATTTCTCAACAACCTGTTTCAGCACCTTGGGGCAGCAGTCTCAGTGAGAGCAAGTAATATTGCCTGAACACCCTAACGCCACCAGATCCCATCTGATCTTGAAGCTGAGCATAGTCAGCCCTGCTTAGTACAGAGATGAGAGACCACTACTGAATATCAAACACTGTAGGCCATATCTCAAACTTTGAGTATTCTTTGCTTAAGAAAATTCTGTGAAATTAATGGGATTGCCATAAGTTGATGGGTGAGTTGAAGACAACCACACACACATTGTTGCAAGAACTCTTCACATCCCTAAGAGAGAGAAATATAGCATAAGGTGAGAAACTTTGGATGGGGGTTGGGGCAGTGCTGGCTAAGATAAGATTAAAATTGTATATGCCTGTCAATATATAAATGGCATCTTGATGGAAGAAATGACTGGCACAGAGTGTGATGAAATCTCCTTTATGAAGAATACAAGATAGGCTGGAGACAGCTAACAAATCTATACAACCAAATGACAGCCCTAGAGTTAATTGTGAGTCTGATAATAGCAAAGATAGCGATGCTAATTCTAGATTTTCCCATTGCTAAGAGATATGGGAAAAAGCAATAAATTTTACTTCCTGCGGTGTTGAGACATTCAGGAGTTGTTGTTTTCTCCCTTGCAATGAAGGAAAGCTGTGTAACTTTTTGACAAAAGCTATGGCATTTTCAAAAGGCAGCATAGTTCTCCAGACAGCTGCACAGCTTTCTCACAAAAGCTATAGAGCTTCCCAAAAAGATGGAGGGAAAAAAGCAAAAAATAAAATGTTGTGCAACATTAAACTTCAAATGAGGTACAACATTCAATATCACCCAACTTTAAAAGCTTATTTGTTTCTCCTAAAACAGTGGTGTCCAATCTTCAGTCCTTTGGTCCTCCGGGTGTTTTGGACTTCAGCTACCAGAATTTCTGACTGTTAACCAAGTAGCTAGGTTTTCTGGAAGTTGAAGTCCCAAACATCTGGAGGACCAAAGGTTGGACACAACTGTCCTAAAAGACAAGTTAGGAAAGTACATAATGGAATGATGCTAAGTTTCATAAGTTACGGAGTTTTTCAAAGAGTTGACAAAAAAAGTCACAAATGGAATGTTGTTCAGCTTAAAAAGCTATGTTTTCAAAAAGACCAAAGGGGGGAAGAGCACAAAATGGAACGCTACACAACTTTAAATTTTGTACAACTTTAAAACAGGAACAGGAACTACAGCCCTGAAAGTTCAAGAAATAGTGTACCATCCATAGAAGAGACAAACTGCGCACACACAGAGACACTTTAATATATAGTTCTTTGTATAATTTTTTGTATATCGTACAATTTTTCCAAGTGCACATAAGTAAAAAAAACAAAACAAGCTTTTTTTCTTGGAATGGTACACCATTTCTCAAACTGCAACATTCATGAGTTTTCTCATGCAAAAAATGGCTGATAAAAAAATTTTTTGCACAGGAGCCATTTTTCTTCCTGCAATGTTCTGGAGGAGTCAGGAATGGCAAATTTCAGCTATAGTTAGGAAACTGTCAATTACCTGTTCCACTCCTAGACAAAGAGCATCCTAAGCAGTTCACACATACAAACCATGGGGCAAGGGTGTAGCAATGGAGTTGGCAAAATGAAAGCTTTGATACCTCAAATAAGGATTTTGCTTCCCAGCTGAACAAATTTCTAGCATTATAGTAATTTGTAAATGCTCAGTGGAAGTTTTGAGACACAGTTTAAACATCCGAAGATGCAGGCAAATTTAGCAAGGAAATGCAAACACAACAAATAAAGGAGTCCTAGGTATGAACAATCTTCAGTGTTTCACTCTCTGCAATGCTAGAAATTTGGGACTAAAAGCAAATAGATATAATTATTTGGAGGAGCAATGCCCTAATTTTGCCCTCTACTGGTAGCTACACACCTGCCAAGGGGACATACAAATGATCCATGAGTTGAAGAGGTACACAGAGAAGCATGCAGTTAGGTAGGAATCTACAACAGCACAGGTTGGAAAGAATGTGAACAAGGTGCAGACAGTCTAGCAAGGAGAAGTAGCAAGAAGAAGGGGGAAATCTTCAAATCAGTCTAGTGTGGAGAAGAATTATTGACTTAGCTGAAGAAGGGACTTTTAATTTTCGTTGTGTAAGTGCATCAAAGAAACAAAGCCATTCCAGATGAAAAGAGCTCAGTATAATACAGCTGATGAACTGCCCAAAACTCTTAGCTGAATATAAGCCTGAGACAGCCCCGTCCATGGCTCAGTTTCCTGATCCTGGCAGATAACAGTGAGCACTGTAGCAAATGATGGGCTTATCCAAACATCAGGCATCAGCAAGCACTGATTCTTCTAACACTGTATTTCCGGGCTCTCTAAATGGTGTGCCATGACACGTTAGTGTACTGCCTACAATCTTGGAAATGTATGTTATTATTTATAAATCATATATTTTTAAAAAATATACGAAAGGTTTTCATGAGATATGTTGTGTCCCCGTACATTTTGTTATTACAATTTATGTATGTGTCTGTATCTCTTATAAGGGGTTAGTTTAACCTCCAGTTTGCTAGTAAAACTGAATTACTGTGTCATGAAATGGTGCATGTCTGAAAAAGTGTGTCACCAACATCAAAAGTTTGGAAAGCTCTGCTGTAGTTAGTTATCCATAAAAATAAAAATACCAGATTGTTTTTATCAGATGTAGAGAAAGAGACTGGGCGTGCTCAAACACAAAAGCCTCAGGGATAGGATAGCAGAGACACTTGCATCAGCAAGTGAGATCCAGGAGGCAGCTTGCATACAAAACCTATACAGCAATGAGACAAGGGTACTTAGTGATAAAATGGGTTTTGAGTTACGAAACAAAGTTAGGTCACTTTCCAAAAAATTGCCCCAGTAAAATTTAACTTTAAAAATTGAATTTATTTTATAAGTGAGTCTTGCAATACAAGTTATAACAGCTGAAGGCGGGGAGCGGGGCCATCCTCACAACTTGCTACCTTCATGGTAACTTGTATCCATTAACAGGGGAGATAGAAGTGACTTCCAAACTTCTCAACAGCAGGTTTAACCCCTATTAATCTATAAAACCTTCAGTGCTTCTATTATACAATAAATCATCAAGCTCCTTTCTATAAACTACATTTGTCAGCAATCTAAATCAAAATTCATATGACCATGTTATCTTCCTTACAGAAAGTCAATTTAGCAATTCTATATATTTACTAGAGAGTGTTAGTAAACTTAAAATCCTTCAACTATTACATCTCTGCTACTCTAAATTAAATTGGACCTTATCACTTTCCCTTCTAATTGTAAATACCTTTAGCAGACTAGTCAATCTACCTCCTAGTCTCTCATTTGACATCATAATAACATCAGCTGCGCTTCCCCACCTTCTACAAAAAGAAAAGTATTCTTACCTTCATTTTTGTCGTAACATTAATTCTTTTGAAGTAATTCTTCCCCCCACTTCCTGTAACTACTACTCTATACACTCCACGCCATTGCTCAATTAACACCTTAAACTGGAGAAACCAATCCTTATTATTTCCTTCCCTCTTAAACCTCACTTTTGTGTTCTGCCAGACTCCCTGACTTGCCACACTGAGCATTGACCAGCAAACCACACAAAACCCAAGAGGGGCTTGCTTGTTCCATATTTTTGAAAAACTCTCTCCTGTCACTTTTGCCCTTTCTATCTTCATCCCCTGCTTCCAGAACAGACAACCACCAACTGTCAAAGCTTTCATTTCAAAGCTTCCCCTAAATGCCCTTTTTCATTCTGTGTTCATTGAGCTCTTCTCCTCTACCTCTTTTCCGATGCACTCAGCGCTGTCTCCAAATAAATCTTTATAATCATCTTGATTTGGCTGCCAACCTGCATCAAAAATTATGTCTCCATACCGAAATTTAACTCCTCAATCCTAATCTTCCATGCAACGTCCAGTTTGTTCCTCTGCTTCTCTCACTGCATCTTTCAAATCTTTTTCCTTGGTTGTACCATCCATCAATTTAAAGTTCAATCTAAAGTTTGAAATAATTTTTTATGTAATTCTTTATCATATGACATGCCCCAAGTAACTTTTGCCAAATCTGTAAGTCCCCTTCATCCTTGTGTATCTGCATCTTTGCCTTACTTTCCTTCTAATAAGCAAAATCTTGATGCACAAACAATTAACCTTTTGCCTCTAAAGCGGCTCCTCCATTACAATGTAGAGATCTCACAGCCTGATGCATTCCATGCAACGGTTCTCCCAGCCAAAACAAACTCTGTTTTCTCAAAACAACCTGGTCCTTTCCACAATCCTTCTTCACAAAAAAAAACCCTCTCAATGTTAAAAAGTTACTTTCATCATTTCAAGTTTCTGTGTTCTTTGTTTACTTTAGAGCTTTATTTTTTCCCTTTTTTCCACAAAACTTTCTGCTTTTGAACTACTATCTTGAAGTGACTTAAAAATAAACCTCAGCATCTCACTTATTAATCTGAAATGCAAGAAATTCACCAAAAGTATTGGTATAACCATTGAGTCCAAGATTCTTTTTTAACCATTACATCAAAATGTTAATGAGGAAATAGTTAAAAAGGAAAGTGTGGTAGTGTCTTAATGTCCGTTACGCTTGCATGCAACAGGACTGCTTTATGGGTTTGTCCCATAGTCTCCCCTCCATTCACTGCAACAGTTGCCAGGAGTCTAATGAGGAGTCCAGATACAAGTGGGTGATCCCCATTCTCCTCTTATTCCATCATTTGGAACTCACTTCCAAACTGAGGATTCTCACTGCTGCCACTCTGTCTTTCTCAGAACCCTAAGAAACAGGTCTCGGCCAGCCATGCCACACCCAAAAGATTCAAGAGGACTTTACATGTGAAGATCACACCCTTAATGAATGTCCTACTGTAAATTCTTTGCATTTTGGCAAAGTTGTCTACTAGTTAGATAATTTATAAATTTAAGCCTTTTAAACCAGGACCGCAAAACTCCTTGGGAATACAGAAAAGACGTGGACAAACATAAGAGAAAACGTTCCTCTAGGGATGCATACAGGCACATCATCAAGACATAATGTCCAGGTCTTTGTAGTGGTGACTTCATATTTATATACAGGCTTTAAACAGTTTCTTTAAGGTTGTTTCGTCTTGGTTGATTTTATTGTGGTTGTTGTAGCAGCTTTGCTCTAAATCCAACTCTCAGTGACAAACAGAACAGACTCAGTTACCTAAGTTTTGACTTCCTAAATTCCAATTGATTCTATCAGTCCACTCTAACTGGCCTAACAACTGGAATTAGCCTTGTCCATTGGCTTCAAACTGCTGCTTCAAACATTTCTTAACTGAAGTATAACAATGTATTTTACTACACGTTGTGTGATTATTTTATGTTATTTCAAACATTTATAATTTCCTTACAATGAGAGATGGAAGCAAAGTCACTTTTAAAAGAGCTGCAAAAGCCATTTCATAGATCGACTGGAGAAAAAGGCACTGAATAACACATCCATTGGCACTGCATACAACCACCTCCTACTGCAAATTCACAAGAATATTTTTTGCTGACCTCTTTCTCGAAGAGAAAAGAGATTATGTATGAAGGGCATGGGTGACTGCACTTTTAGAGACACCTTATTGTTCAAAAAGTGTTACATTTGTGCATACCATATCCTAATAGTGCTTCATAGCGTTCAGTATCTGTGTATTTCTATAGGCTGTCAAACTGCTTGACATACTTCCAAAGCCCCTAATTAGTTTAATGGTCTATACTTTCAAACTACCAACAGGCATTTAGAGATCTAGTTGGGGGTGGGGGGAGACTGCCTTTGTGAATTTTAAAGAAGCAGCCTTAGTAATTACTGCTTCATGTCTATGTAGACTTCATTCAGTTCAATTATGTTCTAACACACATATAGGAAAAAATAGCTGTTTCATAAAGAGCTATTTCAGGAAGCTATGTCGAAATCTGCAGAAATGAGAAAGAGAGAACTGGAACGGTCCTATTTAAAGAAAGTAACATTTACTTATTATCAAGGAAGAGAATAATGTATATTACTGTTACTATCATAACACCAGTGAATTCTATATGGGACCTCTATCAAGGGTAAATTCATGTTAACTCAGTCAAATACATCAGATCTAGGCTCCATCATCCTCCTACTCCTCTTTGCTGCTGCTTCCTCCATCCAGCCTAGCCAAGCCTTCATTGACTATGCCAAGCAGAAGACATAGCACTTTGCCAGATGGAGAAAGCAGTAGGGGCAAAGATGAGGAGGAGGAGGGTGGTGATTCACCACAAGGGCCTAGTCACTGCTTTCTTCCTCATCTTTGCATGACTGCTTCCTCCACCCAGCAAGGCACTGCCTCCATACTTGGCATGGTCAGTGAAACCCTGGTTAGGCCAGGCGGAAGGCCAATCTGCCCTCTTCCTACTCTTCTTCACCACCATTGCCACTAGTTCATTGACCATGCAAAGTGGCAGCAGATCTCCCGATGGTGGGAACTGGCAGCAACAGTGGCATATCCAGTCAAACATTCAACAACAATGTTGGGAGGAATATATGGGTCATTTTTAAAGCAATGAAAGACAGGGAAGGCAAATAATTAAGCCTGGCTGCCCCACCTAAAGCAGGACAGTTGCAAGGTATTAAGAACATGACTTCAGGGTCTCTTGCAAGAAACAAGAGATACATGCAGGGCACTCAAACATCTAGGCTCACAAAAAAATTTTTTCATGCCTCCTTCCCACAATATGGAGCAAGAGTGTTCTGGCTGAACAATCATAATTTATTCTGCAAGTTGGAACAATGTGTCCCACACAGTGAGCACCAATAGTTCCCGGACCCCTGGCTCCCAAAACTGAGAATGATCCCCTCAAACTTTGGAATTAAGGACCAGGCTACATGTGAATATATGTGAAAACATAATATAAAACTGTCATTTTTGCATCCATTTCACTCTTCTCCCATTCCCTACCAAGTAAAATGTGGACCACGATGTCTTCTTTGTCCAGACACTGGAAGTGGAGTGACTTTACCCTGCTTGAGAACAGGAAGAGGAAAAAGAGGAGAACCACACCCATCCATACCATATGATGGGAATATCGGAACTCCAGTAGGACAAAACAATAATACCAAGAAGCAATAGCTGAGCAGCACCACTACTGGAGCCATTAACTGTGCTTTTTTCCAATCAATGAAGAGATGCAACTCAACAATGATGGAAATGCAGTGCAACAATGGGACAGTCACGACATCATATGTTAAAGAAAGATCAAATATGTAACACTGCAACAAACCTACGATGTGATAAAGTTCCACGTTTCAATGTCTGACAGGGTCAATGGTTCCTACATCTGAATAACCTTATGTTTAGAGACCACAGATTTAAAGTCTGTGTGTAGGCTCAATTTCCCACTCAGAAATTGTATCAAGTGGAAGGCTAGAAACTCAGCAGTACAATGGTATTCGCTGTTGAAAAGCTGTACCACTGCATACTAAAATGGTTCTATTGCCAGACATCACAATAACACAGGCTAATATAATACTGGTTCCAGCACATCTCTGTCTACTCTTGTCTGCTATTATATGGCTATGAAATCTGCCAAGATCCACTGTTCTCATAGATTGATTTTATGCTGAATGTCTCAAAATCTCATTCCTTAAACAAAAAGCTGAACTGCTTGAAAAACAGGAATTCCACTGCAAGTTAGAAACTGGGTTACAACCACATGACCTCTATTTAAGACCTCAGTTCATGTAGTGAAGGATCTAGTAAAGTGGTTCTTAACCTATGGCACATTAGGTATTTTGGACTACAACTCCAATAATCCCTTGTCATTGACCATGCTAGCTAGGGCTTCTGGGTGTTGGAAGAACAAAATATGTGGAGTATGGAAGACTAAGAATCATTCATTCAGTATCTTAATGAAGAAAAGGAATGGGCAAGTGATTATGCTTCTACAGACATATGAATGACAATACTTTTTGAATTTTCACACTTCAAGGACATTCAGGAGCCATGTTTGGAACAGATATGGTTTCACAATTGCAGCTGTTGACAAATAGTTTGTTTTTGTAACTTAAATTCTGATCTGTTGTTCCTAAACAATTAGAAACATCACTGTTCTATCAACAGAGAGTAGTACTCCACATTTTGTTGCCTATTCAGAAGAAAAGTTTCAAGTGACACAGAATCAGCCCAGCAGGAGATGGTTCAGTGTCCTGGAAGAGAAAGTGAGATCAAGACAACTGTTCTGCTGGAACCTTCCTGGGGCCCTTTCACACTACACAATTATAGCACTATTACTCCACTTTAACTGCTGCAATTCTATTCCATGGAATTCTCTGGTTTGTAGTTTGTGGAGGCACTGGAGTGCTCTGGCTGAGAATTTTAAATGGCCCTCCCTCAACTGCGAATCCCAGGATTCCACAAAGTGAAACCAGAGCAGCTAAAGTGGAATCAAAGCACTATCATTCTGCAGTACGAATGGCTGGGCTCCTGGACTGGGAAATTCAGGATCCTCTATCCTGGTCTCTCAGAATGTTGCTAAATATTCTACAAAAACCTATGTGACCCATTTTTAAAAATAAAATCACAAAACAGCAGTATTTTGAATCCAGCAGCTGATCAAACCTGACCCATTCAATTTGAGTCAGAGTGACAAAGTTCTAGGTATCACTACTTCATAGCCTAGGGAAAACAGCCATGCCTTGGGGATATTAATTGCACCAGTTCTGCTACTGGGTAACAAGCAATGCTGTAGTTATGCAATCAGAGTACAGGTGGTCTGCAAAAATTCTGGGACTGTATTTCCTTCCACCAATCGCTGACAAAGCCATTTCTCTTGTTTTTCTTTTTTAAGTCTCCACAAAGAACGTGATAAAACCTTCCATCTATCCCACTCACACTGATTTGCAAGGCACATTTAATAAAAACGAAGAAAGAAGAAAGCGATGGGTGAAACTATGCTGCCAAAGGTAGGATTCAACACAGTCACTCTAACACCCTGTTAATGCAAGCAGCGTAGTCAATTTCTTCAGCAGGCACTTGTTTGATCAGAAGGGATTGTGTTAGTGAACTTACCTTATAGAGAGATGGATGGACCCCATTTTCACCTGGACTCCAACTTTGTGGCCTCAAGAAAATTAAACTCAGATAAATGATTTCCCAGCTTCTTTGTAGATTCTATGAAAGTAATTCTGTCTTGACAGGCAATGTAAGTTTTATCCAGTCAGCTTAAGGTCAGTGAAACAAAGACCCATTGTTCTCTTCATACACAGAGCCCTCTCTTCATACTCAACATGCTGGTGTAAATTATATGTAGAGTTTTCTAAGAGCTGGACTGTCTAACTGAATAAACAGTAGCCTCGGGGTTGTTTCTGAAACTAACATTTTTACTCAAACTGCTCCTGAAGTAACGCCATAACGTGGGAAACAATTTACGCATGTAACATAACTCATGAATTTCATGAGTTAGTACCTAACTAACCTAACCTTACCTTGCACAGAAACATTTTTAAACTATCTTAAACTATTTTTAAAAAATGGATGAAAATGGTAATCATCTGTTGCATGGTTGCTCAGCAAACAGCCTTCTGGAACTTTTTCTGAATGTAAAACTTGGAAGTTAAGGGTACAACTGTCCTTCACTGATATCTTTATATCATCTTAATTTGCAGGATTTATAATACATGATCTGGTGAAGCAACATGAATATATGAGCCTGGTCTAAACATGCCACAGATCAAGAGTGTCAGCCTCTTGATGCGGTGGAGTGGATTGTACCATATTAGATCTCCATTTTTAATGAACCCCCATTTTCAAAGAATTTCTGCAAAGAATTTTTTTTTTAAAAGCTAGCACATTAGGAGAACAGTACTATGCCACATGTCTTGGCAAGGAAATTCTCTACAATGAGGTATACTATTGGGATCCCACTTCATTCAGTGCTACTTGGCATTGTTTGCATCCTGGACAACTTGTGTATCAGTGTCAAGTTGCAATCTCAGTTCCACCCATCAACTCACTGGATGTTCCCAGTCCACCTCAATCCCAGGTCCTATTCCAAACCATTGAGACAGTAAACAACTACTTTACAGGGCAGATAGAGTAACTGGGCTAATATATGGGGGAATGCTACACACATTGAGAAAAGTGATGAATACAAAGCCATTTACCACATAATTGGTAGTAAGCAGAATCACAGAGCTGGAAGGGCCTTCATAGGCCATCCAACCCCCTGCTCAATGGCGGATTTCTATCTAAAGCATCCCTAGCAAATTGCTGTCCAGCCTCTTTCTGAAGATGTCCAGAGAAGGAACTCCCACCATCATTCTTACTGTCAAGAAGATCCTCCTAATGTTCAATCAAAATTTATTGTCCAATAAAGACTAGCAATTAATTGCTCCATAGCAAAAACTCAAATAACAAACTCTACCTGCACCATATATAACTTATTTTTCTCTCTGTCTTTGGTAGAGATGGAGAATGAGCAACCTAGGTTTTCACTGGCTATATTAGCTGGGGATGACAGGAGCCAGAGTCCAATACAACCTAGAAGGTCATACAACCCTATAATCTTCTAGGATTGCTACTGATCCAGACTGCACACTTATGGATCTAGCTACTAAACAATGAATATATACACAGGGTGGGATCCAACACTGCCATTCCACTGATGGAACTGCTTCTATAGGCAGAACCATTAGGGAGATCAACTACTACTCTCCCTCCCAAAGCCCCTGCCCAGCCACAAGCCTTGTTCTGGAAGGCTGGAAACATCCCCAGAACACATTTTACTGTGGCACAAAGAGCTACAGTGAAGAGCGGAAGGCATCCCGTCATGCTAGCAACTTCACCTGCTTACTAAAATAATGGATTTAAGCCTCTTTCCCCTATAGCTGTAAAGAGCAAGACAGTGAAAACCAGGGGAGAAAAGAAGGTGACCAGTCCTACAAGGGTCACTCCCAACTTAAAAGAGGTAGGAAAAAGGAGTCTGTTCAATTAACACCATTTAAAGGAAGCAAGATATATATTTGGGTCCAAATACATACTCAAATGGTGAATAACCTGAGATTTTGTGCAAAGAGATTTAATTCAGTAGAATGTTACACTACATTACAATGTTCAATGACCAGCCTCCGATACAGTGAATATCCCAAGAGACAGGAGAGATTCCCCCAAAAGTCAGATGAACCGCTGCTGTACATCTTCATTGCCCAGATGAAGGCACGTGTGCAACACTCCTTGCTTCCAGTATCACAAACAGCAACCCCATTCCAGGAGATGACAGCAAGAAGGAGAAGCAAGACAGGAGCTAGTGAGTTATCTGGCAAGCTGATGGCCACAAATGACTTCTAAAGTCTGTGACTCAGTCAGACCTGACCTAAGCAGAGAGTGGCAATTGCCTGAAGTGGCAGTTGCTCTGCAGCAGAGGTGGCAGCTTCCCAGATATTCTTCCTTGATTCTCTAACTGCTCTCTTTTGTTGCTACACAGCATGTCCTCTGTTTCCTAAGCAAACCTGCTGCTTTTAGTGTAGTGTACCCTGTCTGGAGTGCTGATCTAGATTTTAACTTCTAATCTAGCCACCTTCTACAGATGTCATGAAGAGGACACACCATCTCATTTACCAGAAGCAGCTAAATGTTTCTGGCCAGCCCAGGATTCAATATCTGTCAATTAAAGTTGAAAGCAGGCCTCTTGGGTCCCATGCTAGGAGAAATCAGTGAATGGGTGAGTGGAATCTCAAAAGCAACAGATGTAACAGGCATAGGGGGTCTGTTATTCAGAAAAGAAAAAAAAGAACTCAATCATCTCACTTGTCAAATATAAACTGCAAAACAAGTTAATGCAATGGTACAGTAAACCAACAAGTCAACAGGCCCTCAGTTTTACTTAATAGTATTTTTCATTATTCTATCACATGAAATGGTCATATCAATCAGTGTTTTGGACACCAACTTAATTCAAGAAAAGAGTATTCCATAACCTGACATAGAAGGCAGAGACATATTTACAGCCATTCCATCCCCACAAGGAACAACAATTCAGAACGAGATGGTCTGTAACTTTCTCCATAACCTTATCAGATAGATGACAATTCTCAGAATCTGTGTAAAGTCAACTAGTACCACAAAAATCAATCAATCAACCAACCAACCAACCAACCCAGGACTGAAAAGCAGAGAGGTCCAGATGTCTCTTATCTGCCTGCCCTTTTTCTCCACAAATCTCCACTGTTCTCACTTTTGTTGTTGCTCCGTCCTTTCAAGTGGTTAATGACTTGTGGTGACCCGAAGGCGAAACTATCACAGAGTTTTCTTGGTGGAATTTGTTCAGAGGGGCTTTGCCTTTGTCATTCTCTAGAACAGTGTGACTTGCCCAAGGTCACCTAGTGAGTTTCCATGGTTGAGTGGAGATTCAAGTCCTGGTCTCCCAGTGTCCTAATCCAACACTCAAATGACTTACACCTATCAAGGCAACCAGTAAACTACAACAGAGTAGTGGAGAATCCATAAAACCAAAGCCATCTACGTTTCAGAAAACAAGAATGGGGTAAAGAACTAGCAATTCCTTATTGCCAAATAGTGAGCGAAATTAATAAGCCTTTTGAATACCCAACTGGTAGTATTACCATGCTGGAAGACTGGAAAAGAGACCATCTGGCTACTAAGGGAGCTTTAGAGCTGGTGCTAAACCACCACTAAGCTAATGGCTTGAAAATCTTAGAATACGGCTTTTAAGCTACACTTCCCAGGCCTTTTACACAATATTTATTAATTATATCCAAAACAGCTTTTTATTGTTAGTGCTTCAGTGCAGTCTTACCTTTAACAACTGTCTAAGACTGCTCTACTGCTGCCTACAAGGCAAGCATAGCATTACTTCTAGCCGTGAACACATAAGGGGGTAAAGCCATGTATATAAACAAGTCCCAGAATACTCAGCTAAATTCTACAGAAATACTAAATTGAGTTAAGATCAGAAAGGCAATGTCAGCAGTTGCAGAAGACTTAGCACCTTATTTCTGGTGTGTGTGAAAAAAATATTATCTACATATTGCATTTATTCTCAAAATGTTCTTGACATAACCTTATTCATCACCAATTCTGCATTCAAGGTTGTGATTAATTCTGATCATCAAAATAGAAGTAACCTGCAATGAACGTTTGATCTTCCAACAGTATAAATAATCTATTCTACAGTTTTCACGAAAATTACCAAGGGCTTTTGTGAGGTCATTCGTAGGCTGGGATACCACCTTCTCTAAGAAAGTTGGGCTGCCTCTCTTCACTTGCTGGCTTTCTGTTATCAGGGAGAGAATTTTTATTCAGGCAGGTCTTTGGCCATTAAAGTGAGTTGCTGAAAAAAAGGCTTTTAAATGAGTGGGTCTCATTTTCATATCCTTTACGTTTTAACTTTCTAATATGTCTTATATTCCAGTCAATCTGTGCTAAATTTCAGTGATACTTGCCCTCTTTGTTTTTTCATTTGCCTGCTTTGAGTCCCACTACTTTGGAAGAAAGGGAGGACATTAATTAAATAAATAAAGTTTTATACTTGTGAGTGCAGAGAGGAGCAAAAGCTCTCACAGACTATTCAGAATATAAAGCAGTGTTTCCTCACATTCCAGTGTAAGCTAATTCAGGCAAGTTACTGAGGTGTACTTATTAATAGAATTGTTCACCAGCAAGTCCTTTCTTCCCATCAATTGTCAAAAACCACTTTGTATAATTCCCAGAATAACAGAAGAAATATAAAAAAAGCAACTATGCATTCTGCCAAGTTTACCTAATGATCTATTTCTGGAGGACCAGAAATTTGAACTGTTGTTATAAAAATATTCATATTGGAGTCCAAGGCATTAGTTAACTAATCAGTGAGTGAATAGTCTGTAAAAAAAACTATAAATCAAAATCATTTACTCTGGTAGACTATTCAGTGTTAACTGAACTGGCTGTAAACAAATTTCTACCTTAAAGGCATTCAAGGTGATTTTTTAAAACAATTATTAAAAATTAGTTTGCTGATCATCTGAATTTTAAAAAATTCTTGTTCCAGTATTAATCCTTTGAAAATAATTTATTTAAAAATATTTCAGTTGCACATAGCTGAAGATCAGACTACAAACCAAGCACTTTAAAGAAAATGTGCTAAATCCTGTTAATGTTTTCAGAAGAGCACATAAAATATATAACAGCAATATAATCATGTGCCAGCCTCTGACATCAGTAGGAATATGCTATTATGGTGAAGAAACCACTAATGTGAGATATTTGCATACAGTATCATTGAAGTCAATGAGACAGCATTGGCTCAAAACCAATTTGCAACAACTCTAATGTAATACCACTGTAGATCAACTAGTTTAATAGTGTTTCTTTTGCAAGCCACTAAGCAGACCACAGGCTAACCACAAGCAACCAATCTCAGGATAGTGGAAGGTCGCCTCACAAAAAGCTATACTTTAAAATACCCTTTGAAATTCATGGGGTCACTATAAGTTGACAGGGTACTTGAAGGCACATACGCACACGCACACACACACACACACACACACACACACAAACTACACAGGAGTGGGCAATATTTTTGTGCTGACAGCTACGTTCTATCAGAACGTGTTGGAGCTGAAGCCAGCGGTGGCTGGGAACAGAGTCAAAAGCAAGCAAACCCACTGTGTCTCTCTACTCTTGTACATATCATCCATTTCGCTCTCCCCCTACCCTTTCTCACCACCAAACAAGCTTCTGAGAGAAGGGATGGATCAGTTCTGCAGAGCCCAGAATACTTCTATAGAAGGCTTTTGAAATTAGGCTGAGTGCCACGTAAGGTCAGATTGCCCACTCCTGCCTTAATGAAACACCTCCATTTCAATCGCATGAATGGGGTTTTTTTTTACCCAGGGGACCTACATGTTTAACAAAATGATAAACAGCATTTTACCCCTGCCTGTGCCCCACTGCTTTTTACAACATTCAAAAATCACTTCATTCTGCAAAGTATTCTAGATGTCATACAACTGTAATAGTTATGTAAGCGCAATGCAACTCCTCGATGTCCACTTAAAGGTAATTTATATTTATTTCTATGACTCACGACTCATGGTAAGATTAGACAAAGCACAAGCATATACCAAACCATAACCAGTTACTATCTTTATATGAGAAAATCTTAACTTTGGAATTCTAAATTCTTGCCTACTCAACTTATTGTTAGCTTTTGAAAAAAAAAAAAATTACATTTAGTTCCTCTGGGGCTCATCCAGAAATGCATAATACTGTGGTCTGGCTATGTATTCAATCTCTCCCTCTCTATTCCACCACCACCACCACCACCCCGCTCTGAGGAATATTAACTGTAGGCTGGAGCATCTCAATCTCTGGCAACTCTCAATGCAGTCTATGATCTACATTCATGTCTGACCCGATATGAAGTCACACAAATCTGTTTGTGGTGTTACACTCACTATAGGTGCTTCATCCAGAGAAATCATAAATAGGTGTTGCAACTGTTGAGGGATGAACAAGCATAGATCCACCTACCATTAAATGAGGGACCACAGCTGACAATACTGTGGCTTTAAAGACCAAATAATCCAATCAAAGTAGACAAATGGTATTCACACTTCACAGCAGATAGCTATTTCCCCTATGGGGAGATTATCTCTGTATAAGAAAGTGCCATATATGAAGATTTTCTTTCCAAGAGGAAATCAAACAGTGACTATAAATTAAGTGTGAAAGCACTCAAAGAAGAGAGGAAATTGATTCAAGACTCCATTATGAGAGGAAACGTCAAATATATCCATACTTTGCTTAAATTTCCACATTTCTTTAAGATCTTTTTTTTTCTTTTTAAATAAGCTAGTCTAGTTCCAACTGACTGACTCCTGGTATAAACAAAGTCTGCTAATATTTCATGCAGCCTGGTTGCACAACAAATATAATTCTAATCATATGCATTTTACAATATATGTGCCAAAGAGTTGGGGTTAAAATGGTTCCCTGTCACATACACACAAGATAGTAAGGTAGGGACATAAAATGGCCCTGAGTAAATCTATCTGTCCAGTGCTTTAGCAGTGGACTCTTGTACAAACAGAAGTGCTAGATTAACCTTGGCATCTCTTCCAACTCTACAATTCCTAATCTTATTTTGAGCAGGAAAAACACAGCGTGGGCCAAAATGTGCCTAACCTGAACTGAATACCCACCTAGGCCGTACCACCCCTAGACAGCTCCACAAGTTTTCTATATCAGATGCTTAAGCAGATGCTTCTTGGACAGCAAACTGGAGTATTCTTGTTATTTCAGCCTAAAAAGTCTGTGAGCCACAAGTTTTAAATTATAACACCCCAGCAAAAAAGGAAGGAATGCAATTATCCTGTGAAGGTAACTTAAAAAGAGAGTGATATACAGTAACATATTGCATAGCAGCAAGTTTGTCAGTGCATTGGAAGAATACTATAGCAACATCCCAACTAGCAGTAGAGGGTATGCATTTTTATTTTAATTAATTTTAGGTTGGCATGATAGAACAGCTAGTCCAACATAGCTGTTCATCATATAAACAAAATCATTTAATTCTCACAACGTGTTAAACAACAGAGTCTTCAAGTATTATTCAGCCCTGGTAACCATCTACGTTGTATGGTTACCATGAGCTTTGTACAACACACAATGTGCCAATAACCTGACAGTTTTGGTGTCAGCCAAGGCTTGAGGTTAACAGAAATGGGAAATCATTTCTGTTCTGGAGATCCTGAGACCCTCTGAAGCAGAGAGTGGACAATCACTGAAGTGTAGGAGGGAAAGGGGACTGCCTGATGTGCCCCGATGACAAACCAACATGCATTCTTCCAGTTGTAAGTGATTTAGGGCAACCAGCCACAATACTAATTTTCAAATGGAGAACACCAAAATCAAAACACCCACCCCCAGGAAAGTGACAGGGAGAGACATTCTGCCCTTGACTGAGTGTGGTCCAGCTGCACCAGATCCTAGTCAGCGCAAAACAGAACCACATAGTTGAAATTGCATGGTTAGCACTACTTCATGAGATCAACTCCAGATTCAAATCGTGTAATCTCTGTAACACAGACCACCTGCCATTGCAACACAATTCCAATGGCTAACGACTCCAAGTACCACAATGAATACCAATATGTTGTTTACATGCCACAAACTATTCAAAAAAATCCTAAAACAAACTGAAATACATACCCCAAATGCTAGAAGCAGAATGAAACTAATAATCTTAGGACAAAAAAGGAATACAAAAAGAAGGGAGCTGCTCATTTGTTTTTGATCAGTTAGCACTCAAATATTACCCTTGCATGGAATGAATCCCATTTTTTAAATGTGTATAGTCATAAAAACATTACATCTCCGATCTTGCTTCTTTTATTATTTTATTAGTATGAATACTAAGAGAGGTACATTTCTCTATTTCTATCATAGCTCCAAGACTATGAAATCTAAACATCTAAAAAGTTGCAATAATGCCTATAAGAACCCCACAAGTATGCATCACAAGTCAACTGGCTTTTTCAAAAAGAAAAGAAAAAGAAAGAAAAAAGTAGTCAATTCAAATCTGTCTGTAGTACCAACTTCAGCAACTTAGTGACAGACTTACCTAATCATCATAAGGAAGCAACAGCCAATCCTGAAATTTCTTCACAGTGCACCAGGCAATTAAAACTGAAAGCATGTTAAGAAACTCACTGGCCAAAACTATGAGTCTCTCCTATAGAACCCCTGAATGCTTCAAAATGTTGAGAAAGAGAAACATTCCCATTGCCTGTAAGGGGTGAGACTGAGCAGAGAGAAACGCTGAGTGAACACTAAGGTGAAGGGAACAAAAGATCAGCAAGAAACAGAAGGCAAGAAAGAGAAAGGAAGAGAACAAGGAAAGAGATGAAGTACCAGAGTAGTAGGCAGGGGCAGAAACATACCTTGGTGGGCGGGAGAGAAGAAAAAAAGAGAATCTTGTGGGTGCGAATAAAAGAGAAAAAGGGAACAATAAGGGAATTCCAATCCATGCAAAGCTGGATACTTTTGCTGCTTATTAATAGTGTACCATCACTGTGCTTTACAAAGTAGAACAAGACAACAAGACCTCAATACAAGGAGCCTGCAATTTAAAATTGAAGATAAAGGAAGCAACTGAAGAAGTGGAGGGTAAACATATTTAGACTTATACAAAGTAATGGCATTTGTGATTTTGCTCACATCAGACAGGTTATGAATTTCAATGCCACGCAATGTTCCATTCTATGCATCACAGTATGTATGAAATTCCTCAGCCTGAACCCAGGAGGACCACTGCCAGTCAAGGCAAAGAATACAAGGCTAGATTGATAGTCTAAGGCAGATTCTTATAACTTTCTGTAAGAAATAAGAACTTCCCAATCCAGCCCAAGAACTGCCAAGTCAAAAACAAATCAAACAGCAAACCAGTAAGTCATAAATAAACCATCTGTGAAAGCACCATTCACAGCCATTTTTTATGGTACTGAAATGAAATTTCATGAATAGATCTACATTTTGTGGCCACAAAAATTAATGGAATGACCCCCAACAATCAGGCAAAATAAAGAGCACTGCCTCCATATTTTTAACAAGCTGCATGTAATCCATGAAAGGCAGTGCAACATGTAGCTGTCCCAAGTTAGGTGAACCTTAACTATTACAGAAAAATCACAGTGGAAATATAGCACATAAAGCTATTTGCTTTGGTGGTATCTTGTTTGAGCCTACTCTTTCAAATCCAACAGTAATCACATAACAACACATAGCAATGAAAGCGCATAAACAACATACTGTTGGAGCAAAAAGGCCACAGTTGTATTGGTTACAGTTGAAAAAGCTTGTTCTAGCACAGGCATGGATCCAGGAATTAGATGAAACCCCTCCCAGCTTTGCTGATGGATAGAACCCAATTTCCCCAGCCCAACTGCTGGAGAAAACATGGAGTGGAAGAAGGAGAATTCCACATGGACAGAAGCCATATTGCATTGTTCCCCAGTCACCTGGAAGTGATGCAGGCCCATCCTCCTCAGAGCTGGGGTGTCATGCCCCTGCCCAAGGATCCAGACATGACTCTTCCCAACAGCCACACCCTACAGACATGAGAGGGACAGTACTTACGGCAGTCAGTTCAAGTGGAAAAAGGAGAGTCCAGGCTTCTGGCAATGTTTATATAGGAAGAACTTGTTAATTAGGCCACAGTTGGGCAGGATGCTGAGACTATATAATCAGAGGTCAGGAAAGAAGAAAGCTGCTGGAACCTGCTGATTCCATTGGTGGTGACAGCCTTGCTGACTCCTGCATTCTTCACTTGTGGTGTTCAGACCTTGGACCTTTGCCTGGACTATAGGTTCGGCTTTTAGACACCCTCTCTCTGGACTCCTGGTAAATTCAGACTCAGCTTCTCTAAGCTTGCTACAAACCTGGTCTGCTTCAACAAATGCTGTTGCTACTTGCTGCTATCTGTGTGATTACATAGCTGGGAAGCCTTGGTAGGCTGCCAGCACAGGACATAGATATGACCTTGTTGGCTTACACCAAAAGGTCCCTCAAGAGAATCTCTAAACAGGGGATGAGAGGCACACAAACACTTCTATCCCCCAACAGTGATCCGGCTCCATACCAAGAGTGCCCAACAGCTGTGACAAAATGAAAGCAACATACAGAATATATAGACCTAAAGCCACATAACTCACATGTAATACTAGAGCAGAGGAATGGTGGGAAGAGGATGCAAGCTGAAATGCCAGTAGTGTGACAAGGATACTTTTAACAGGAAACTCACCTGTGTCAGCCTGCCTGGGCATGCCTGCCTCTCCTCGTCCCCCCACAACCCTGGCCAACCAAGTTGACTTTTGATTGGCCAGTCCCTCCCAAACATTTAGGAAGCAAGCAAAACCCATGTGGGCTTTTGGGAGAGAACAGCCAGGCTGCCAATGAAAAATGGTGCCCCACCTCTGATTTGCGCCCTTCTCCCCCCCCCCCGCAAGCTGCAAAAGAGGTTCACAGGTGAGCTTGAAAATCATTATGTGCTGCTAGCACTGAGGGGCCAGGTGGGTCCTGTGTATGTTTTACTTAGGCCTAAATCTCACTGAATTCAAGAAGTTGTGTAGCTTAATTTTATATGCATACTTATAAATGTGAAAAACTGCAGCTTGGACAAAACAACAACAACTCTGCCTTGAAGATTTCTGGTTCCTTTTACCCCTTGGATCCTACATCTGATCTAGAAATGTTAACATCCAAAAACTGGAACACACAGCAAAGACTTGGGGAAGGGAGTGAGAAGACACCATAGAAGTCACCTGCATTTTTGTGGTTAAGTATACAAAGATAAAGTAGCAGGTCAAAAAAAGTTGCAACATCTATCCTTCCCTATCTATTTAGTCCCTTCATCTAAATATCTGCAGCTCTTGCAATGCTTTCAGTATTATTCTCTTTTTCATTCCCATACTACCAAGAATCACATATGCACAAGCCACTTACCACCACCATGAGCCCCCTCTTTTTTGCAAGTCAGTTGGGGCATGTGTGCATAAACTATTCTGATCACATATGTGTGGACGGCAGCGATAGTACAAAGAATTCTAAAATTTCTGAGCACCGCTTACTTCCTGTTTTATGACAATGAGAGTCTTGTATTGTCCACATCAAAGCAAAAGACAAAACTAGCAAAGTTCACAGAATAATTCCAGCTCCAAGGTTCATAGTAAGTACTCTGTAAAGCAGTGAATGTAATACATCACTATGGCAAGCAGCTTCAAAGCCAAGTAAGGCTGGGGTATCATAGTAACATGGAACCTTTGAAAAGAGAAGGTTTGGCAAGACTTTTATAATCCTTCAGGTCTGGAAACTGGTGCTGCAATGAAGAAGGGACTTAATACTTTAGAGCGCTCACACACTTCCATTTCAATAGCCAACAGCTTGAGGACTGTGGCCTACAGCAACTGCAGAAGTCAGCAGCTTGTTTCTAGTTCACAAAGATACATATGCACATCACTGGGAAAGACATTATTCACACAATGTTGTCTTCAGATTTGGACTGTATTTGTTCTCCTTGCCTTCTACCCTTCCTTTCCACTGCCACTCCTAACCTCCCAGTTCAGCACAGGCTAAAAAGATAATGTTTTTCATGTAAATAACTAGATCCTTTATCTTCACAGAGGTTGCTATTAGGTAGAGAGTTCTGAAAATTTTCCCTTTATAGACTACAATTCCCAGAATCCCCATGGGGGATTGTAAAAGTCAATCCAAAAAAGTAAACTTTTTTGTCCGTGATACTAGGTAGTTTTGGACTACACTTTAGAATGTAAAACCTACAATATTTTATTAAGTCTAAAATACAATAAATACTAAACAACTCAGGTCACCAAGTTATTTGTACAAGGAACAAGGAACCTCAACAGCAGACACAGAGAAGCTTTAGCCTTCCAGGTAATTTGGCCTACAACACCCACCAACTCCAGCCAGTATAGCCAACAGTAAGGGATTGTGGGAGTTAGCAGTCCCTGCTGCTGAGATTTCCAGATCTGTCAAACTGTAGACAGTTAAGGCAATTGTTCTTTGGGGACGAAGGCATCCTTAAGTGTTCAGCATCTATAAACAAAAGCAAAAAAAAGGAGTGCCATTATATTACCAAACCAGCATAACTAGTCTCTTGTGTTCAGTTCAACAATTCAGAGTTCACACTAGCCCAACATCACCAAGCATATCCAATCTGAATGTGAACTTGTCTAACATGACTGCTTTCACCACACAGGTAGACAATTATCTTCACATAAATAGGAAGGTTAGATTGATGTTCTGTGATCCATACAAAGTTGGAACAGCATTCAGCTTCCAGCAGGCAAGCAGGTAGACTCTCCTGGTTGCAGCTCTGCGGTAAGAAGAGCTTTCATGGGAAAAACTGATGGCCAGAAGGATCGGGCGTGCGGGAGGGGAGGAGGATTACCTATTAGGGTCTGGAATACCCTCTACTTGTGTTTGCTTTTGAGTAAGTATGTTATGAGTAGGAAGGACCGAGGGAGTGACATCATTTGCCCTTGCCATGAAATATAGCTGTTTGGATCTGATGGTCCCATACTGGCAACCTGTTTTTTACAAGCAAGCTCTTAAATAAACCTTTGGAGATGTGAAAGTGAAGAATTCTTCTGATTAAAACTGAACAACAGGGCTTCTGTGGCCCTTTCTTTCTGCAATCAAGAGTTGAGTAAGTGCTTTTAACAAGGAAAAATAACAATGTGAGAAAGTACAGATGTTATCTATTTGAAGTTGATAAGATTGTCTTGCTGACAGCTTTCGTCTAGACAAGAGAGAAGTGAGTTGTTAACTATGAAATTGCTGTACTGAATGAAAAATGGAACCTTCCCAGGAACTGTCTCAGGACTTTTTACAATGGGTAATGGAGAAGCTATGCATGGAACTCCTAACTCGACGAGGAAAATTACAGAACTCCTGAGGAATGAGATGAATGAGATCAAGGAAGAACTGTGGAGAGATGTAAGACAAAGAAGGAGACACAGAAACTAGCAACATGAAAGGGAAGGAGGTTGAAAATCAGATGGAGAGATGAATTCAAGTTGAGCTAATAGAGGGATTAGCTACTGAATTGGGGGAGATGTATGGCCAAGAAGTTCTGATTTGTGAAAGAGGGAATTACAGCTCAAGAAGAGGGGAGAAGGAAGAAGCTAATCTGAAACTGATTTGGAATCAAACTACTTTGATGGTTGAAAGAAACCAAATTGATATAGTTTGTATAATTGAAGGTGGTGGGATAAAGATGAAATAAAAAGGGGTGTTGTTTCAGGACACTTATCCTAAAATAACAAGTGGGAAGGAACTCAAAATAGTAATAAGGGGCAAGAAAGAAAATTTGAGAAGTCGTAGGGAGAGAAGTCCACGAGTAGGATGGTCACAAGGGAAGAGCAGAATTGAATTTAAAATGAAATAAATTTGGCTGAAACTAGGCTCTGAAATGATTACAGATATAAGACAATGAAAACTAGATTTGGTTAATAAATGCTGTGAAGGATTTTGTAATACATAATGGTATAGAAATATTTGGATTTAGCGATCCCATATAACATGTAGAAGATCTACAGTTTCAACTAGTGAAAATATTATGTACTATTTTCAAGTCAACCAGCAGCAACTAGTATTAATGTCATGTATCACATAATGTCATTTACCATGTAAACGTAATATATAATAGAAAATAATATTGAATACTACGCCAGATAGGTTAACCTTTGGTAGAAGGAAGGTGTTTTGTTTTGTTTTGGAAAGCATGAACTGAGGGAGGGGAAGAAGAGGAACGCTGAATATTATCTCTGAACGGTTTGAATCAATTCGTTATAATCCATTTAAAGGAAGAATGAAGTTGATCCTTCTCCTTTATCTTTTTTTTCTTTTTCTCTACTTCAATTTCTAATTCATATATCTCATGTTTTGTTTTTTCCCCTATGTATTTGCAGAATTTTAGGGTTTTTAAAATTATTAATAAAGAAGTCTTCTACAAAAATCAAAACAGCTATCAACAACCCTACAGTCTTGGCCATGTCTATCGTATGTAGTATTATACACTAGAAATTATGCAAGGATAAGCTGATTTGAAGAGATTTTCTAGAGTTGGTTTGATCTAGAAGACAAAAAACGTTAAGAAGCAATGTACAGAGGATGTGGACAACTGAGTAGGATCACACATATTATATAACACAAGCAGACTTTTGATACATTTCATTAAATTATCTGGTGCAATGGTAGGCAAAGACAAAAACAGTTCCTCTGAGGGGTATCCAAGATCTTTGCTGCCTGAAGCAAAGGACAAGAAGGACATCCCATCACATGTACAGAAGTACGGCAGAAACAAGCAAAGGACTTTATTCAGTACTGGCTCCCACTTCCAAATGCAGCAGACTAGTTTAAGATGCAGAGGGCAAGCAATGAGGTAGACACACAAATCTGCTCTCCAACATCTCACTAGCATTCCTAGCCCTGCAAGCTCTACCTAATGGCTGAATCACCCTGGCTCCTCCTCCCCACACTTTCCACATCACTGACTACCCTCACTCACACGCAGTCAGACTCTGGAAAATTCCTTTTAAAATTACTTCCAGAGAGAATTTCAAGCTCCTACAATTAGATGCACTTGCAGTTAGAATTTTTTAAAAGCACCTTTTTTTTATTTTCTGATTTCTCAGAAGTAACAAAAGCATTCATTTAATCAGTTCTTTTTTTTTTTAACATCCAGGTGGTAAGTTTCAGGTGTATGGTGCAAAACCACAGGTCCTCCCATCTATATCACTGTTGCCTTGACACCCATAAAGGCACACGAGGCAACAGCTCAATCCAGCATTTGAACCATTTTACAGTCCTCTTCCACCATTTAGTGAGGCCATAGCCACTTAACTATATAGGTAACTAAAGACACTTAAAGTGGAGCGGAATCATCCTCAGTCAAGTTACAATCTCAATATAACTTATTAGTTATACCTTTGTTGCAAGAAAGTGGAATTAACTGCAAATAATTAGTTCTTTATAACAGGTTAACTCCAAGCTCTAATTGCAGCACAGCACATCTAGGCTGGAATCTTGTTGGCGCACAACACCAGTGGTTCATTTTTTCCAGGATCATGCAGTGGTAGCATGGAAAGGCAGACAAAATCTGCCAGTTCCAAACAGCCTGTTTCTCCAATGCCTTATTTCCTTCACAGTCACTATACTCACAGCCTTTTTTCCTTCCTGCCACCACTGCCTAAACCAATGGTGTAGGGCACAAACAGAATTCCAGCCTTAGAACTCCATTTACCACAGCAGACAAAAAACAGAGCAGACTGGCAGGGAAGGCAGGACTGGCAGGGAAGGGATGGGAAGATTCAAGCCTATTTGGCCTGTTGAGATATCAGGAAGATTCTAAAGTATTCATCTGACACTTGCACTGTAAGATAGCAACTTCAGTCAGAGAGAGGAAAATTGTTGATACATCAGAAAACTATTTGATGAGTCCTGATCAGATTGAAAATTAGTTAACATAAACAAATTAATTGCACCAAGTTGGAAGGTTGTCAGAGATCAGAATCATCATCCAGACCCCAGTTTAGTTTTTAAACCTATGGAGATTCTTTGCTCTTGCAAGATGTTTGGAAGTGAACACTACAGACCATTCCTTTCATTACTCTCATCTACCCTCATTTGTTGGTCGTGTCCAGCTTTAATAAGCAAAGCATTTAACCTTTTTAACATTGCTAGTAACAGGTGCCAATGAGCTCAATAAAGCTGCACTAGAATCAGTCTTATCTAACTACTAAATCAATTCCACCTGTCACAAAGTGGTAATGGCTCGTTCTACAAATGTACAACAGCACGTTTTGCTATTCTCTACCCTGACCCAGAATTTCTTTCAAACATAGGTGTTTGCATGTACACGTGAATACATACTGAGAATATCTAAAAATGTTATGGTTACAACAGAATGTTTCCTGGGCAAAGCAATATAGTCTTTTTTTTTTTTTAGTCCTTAGACATTTTAATTTTTGCTCAACGAAAGCAGTGACAGTAATATCTGCTCAAGGAAAGTCTCTGTTCAAGGAAAGTTGATACACTTATCTCAAAACCCCACCAGCCCTAAAAGCAGTCAGCAAGAATAGACGAGAAAGGCCACCACTTTGAAAACCTGCACACCAACATCTTAGCAATCTCTTACCTAGTAAAGCTGCCAAGTTTTGACACAAAAATGGCCCCAACATTTAGGCCACTGCCTTCATCAATGGCTGAACATGCAGCCATCAGCCAGCAATACATGTCTTTCCCAGTGCCAAAAAAAAAATCCTAGTTTCTGGAAATTAAAATGCTACTCATGGCCAAGGAGACAGTGTCTGGTAGCAGCTCTATTAATTTGCTTATATGAAGTCATTTTTTAAAAGCAACAGCTACTCATGCAGCTTCAGATGAAGTGTTGCCACACTTAGGTGGACAGAGTAGGACTTCGTCTGTATCCTCTTACAAAAAAAAAGGGAGTGCTGCAACATTCAGTGACCAAAGTCCCATTCTGCCATCTGCACTACCCAAAGCAATGACACAGTACTTGTGGAAAGGTTAGTACAACTCCACTTACATATACAGTGCTCATTCAATCAGAATGAAAATGGCTCTCATACAATGAGTTAAACAGCTATCTGCATAACCTAAACGCTGCCACTGTAGGATGCAGCTCAACAGTGAAACAGGCAGGAGTGCAACCAAGCACATGCCTGGTGACTTTAAAAGCAACATGACAGACACTCAGTAGGAGCAGCTTCCTTATCTCATCATCACTGTCTCCATTATCTGACACTCTCAGTTACCTTTATCTACCCCCTTTTGACAGCCATGTCCAGCTTTAACAAGCTTAAACTTTTTAACCTTGTTAACCTTTTAACATTGCTAATAACAGGTGCCAATGAGCTCAATAAAAGCTGCACTAGAATCAGTACAGAATCAGTCAAGGTAAACACTGTTCCAAGTTTGCAGTGGATTTAACTACTTCTAGGTATTAATGGCTGATGGCTTCCATGTTAGAGAGGCTATGAATGTCTTCTTGTTTTTAACCTAAACTTCAAAACAGCTGTTCAAAGTGCTGAGACCTATGCCCAAAATAGATTCTGTTACCTTAGACTGAGACTAAATTTCAGACTAAAACCCAAAGCAAATTCACCATCCCCTTAACACAGAAGCCACCACAGTCACTATGGAATGACCTAATAAACCAGTGTCTTGTACTTAACTGTTTGCTGCCTGCTAAGTGTAGGTTATCCTGCTTCCTTTCCCTATGCTCCACTTATATCGCTGTAAATATAGCAAAGTGTACGGTTTCCACTTTCCCCATGACTTCTCAGGATTTGAAGAGCAAGTAGTCAAAGTTGTGGCAAACAACAAATAAAACTGACATGTAAGTAAATAGTAGGGATGGGACAAATCCAGAATTTTCTGAATCCAGATCCCTGGAAGGTTCTGGCAATCCACAAATCTCACAAATCTTGAATCTTTTTTTTAAAAGACTTTAAAAAGCAAGAGAAAGAAGGATAATCTTGGGCAAGACACACTCCCTCAGCCTTAGCAAAAGCCTAGGCAAAGGCAAATCTCCCTCTGAAGGAATCTGGCCAAGACAATTGTCCTAGTTTTGCCTCAGGATCTCCCCGGATTGAAAATGACATGAAGGCCCTTCTTACACAGGCAGGAAAATGTGGATTAATCCCACATTTTCCTGCCTGTGTAAACAGGGCCACATACTGCAGTAGAGAGATAATCCAGGTCACAACTGGCTTTTCTTTGCATAACTCCTTATGGCATCCTGGAGTTTGCAGTTTGATGATGCACCAGCACACTTTGGCAGAGAAGGCTGTGACACCTGGTAAAACTCCAAACCCCAGAATTGTGTCTGAAAGAAGTCTGCAGGGGAGCTATGCAAAGGAATGTTTCAGCTGTCCTGGAAATCTCAAGCCTGTAGGTTCCAGTCGAGTACTGAGCTTAAATATGAAATGTTCAATTTAAATATCTTAGAATACAAACCCAGATGTAATTTGTGAAATTGTTAGCAAAGGCCAGTATAACTCCAAGGGAAAACCTCACCTACTAACTATCTTCCCTTGTATGTATGGTCTCCCAGGTTTTCAAGTGTCCCGGTCTCCCTGGTTTTCAGGCGTCTCAGTCTCCAACAATCTATTTATAGTTGGTGGATTTGAAAGATTCCGTTTGCCTGTTTTGGCACAGGGATTTGGATTTGGGAATCTCGAATCCTTACCCAGGGAGAAATAGGAGAAAGAAGTAGAGAAGGTGTTTATCTAAACTAGACATGAGAATCAAGTGGCCCTCCATAAGTTACTAGACTGCAACTCCTAGCAGCCCCCACACCACATGCAAGGATGAGGAATGCTAGGAATATTGGAGGAAAGCAACAGGATTCCCATGTTTAATCTAAACAATGAAACCTTAAAGGCACTTTTGGTGGCTCAGAAGAGTTGTAAGGAACCATGTCTGGAAGCAACTCTAAGCAACAAAGTTCACTGGTTTGACATCAGTTTATCAAAGAATCCTAAATTTTAAATAGTGCAAGTGTCAGGGAAGATCCCCAACCCACTCCATTGAACTAACAAAGTTCCCAGGAAACAGAATTAACTATTAATCAGTTTAATGCTATCAGACAGAATGTTGTGCTTCAGCAATCTGAAAGTGGGGATGTAATGAGTAGTTGCAGAAAATAAATCAACCACTAGGGGTCTCTCATTTGAGAAAAAGCACTGGAACCCTATGGATATTGTTAATGTGCAAGGCAGAGAATGCTGGAACTCCAGCTGTGTGGAATCAAGCAAAGCAAGAATTAAATAATGAAGCCTTTTTTTAAAAAAAGAAACCTCTCTTGTGTGAACATTTATGTTTACAGCTTGCTTTTGAAGAGAATTATGGATCACACATTTTTACAGTCTGATGGCAATGTGATGAAAAGTATAACTTGCAAAGGGACAATCAAACTCCTTATTCATGTGTAAAATTTCATAAGCATTAGAAAGATAGCTGGAGTGTGCCCATTAATCCAGCGCACAGGCACATAATTACTATTCCTTATATGTATGTATTTCTATGACACAGTCTCTATATAAAAGTAGTTGGGAGTCTCCATATAAAAGTAGTTGGAGCAACACACAAACACATCAATTATCAAAACAAGCAGCTGTTCTGAAATAACACAGATTCACCTTACCAGGAATTTCACCCAACCAAGAGGGACTTGATTGCTTTCCACAGTTGACTGAAAACAGGCCTTCACTAATCCTCCGCCACTGATCCATGGGCGGCCTTGAGCAAATCACTTAAGCTGCTATTACTTCCACTACTTTCCCCATCTGTAAACATTAGTCCTGAGGGATTTAGCTAATGTCAGCAAACAGCCTGAGCAAAACAACCCAAAGCATATTTCATCTAGCGAGCTCAGACATGGCACTGCAGGAATTTGCATGGGAGGCTTCTGTCATCCTTCTCACTTTAAATAATGCAACACAATGTGATGGGGTTGAGGATAAAGGAGAAAACATCTTTCAAGTTGCTTGTATATTTCCTCTTTCTCTTTGCCTCCACTTCTCGACAAAGGTTGCAGCAGCCAACTCAAACATCCCCCCATCCTCACTAGCCATTTACCACCACACACCAGTACATTTCACATACCTACGCAGGCTGGCTCTGCATCAACAGCAAAGCCACATTTCCTTTTCAAGCTGAGATTCAATTATACAGGTTTACAAATATACAGAGCAGAGACTGAACTTCATCTTTTGGCAGACATGCCCTTTTTCGAATGGAGCAACAAGAACAACAAGTCATAGAAACAGAAGAATTCTAATATATGCTTCTCACCAACTTTCATTTTCTACATGTAAGGAATTCTTTTGTACAGCACAGTACTATCTCACCTCTGGTCTAACATAGCACAACCCAAACTGCCTGCTTCAATAACAACCAGTGGTATTGTGGAAAAAGGGTTCACAAGATGTAAGTTCCAAGATTTTTTAATTAGCAGGGACAACAACACCATCAGACACCTCCTTCATAGTTCCCTGGTCCCACTGATTTTAGCCACAATCCTCAAACAAGCTGAGGGATGGGTTTTCCAAGCAAGAGTAATATTTTGTGTGCCACCACTGATGTACAGCAAAGCATTTTGGGGTGGCTCACTCTCTAATGCGCTATTAAGTTCCACCAGATTTACAAAAACACTTCCTCCTTGTGGGAATCTAAATTGCTGGAACTGGTTTGCAAAACTGGATTAAGATAGCTGCCTGTACTTTTGGACTCTCTCTTGGGGTTACAGTTATGGAGGCTGTCTTGATGAGTGCCTGCAGTTCAAAAATTTAGTACATTAGCACTGCTGACAAATGGAAAAAAGTAAAAAGACTATTATTCTTATGCAGTACAATGATGGGTGGGAGGGGATTATGATGGATTAGTGGAAGAGCACATTCTTTACATTCAGAACATTACAGCTCAAATCTTAGCATTTTCAGTTAAAGGGACTAGAATCATATAATATGAAAGACCTCTACTCAAAGCTTCAAGAGATGTTGCCAAAGTAGAAGAGGTAGACTACATGAGGAAGTTAGTCTAAAGGATAGACAAATTTTCTAAATACCTTATTGGCAAATCTAAAATCACTTTCGCATTGTAGAAATCAGCAATGGATTTCCTTGACCCTGGGACAGATGTTGTTGTTTAACCCCTGCAGACTGCAAGTACATCTGCAGTTTCCGCTTTGTGGAAAGAGCCAAAGTTTTTGAGCAAAGTATCTTACCACATCAATCTGCTTTGAAGTGCTTCCTACAATCATGATAATCTTTTCCAGAAACTGGTGATGAGGAAAGTGCCATTTCAGAGCAGCCTATGAAGCAAGCATACTTGCCCATATGCTTTCTGCTGCACCTCAATAAGACAGATGATACAACTCCACTTTTCATCTGGCTAGGCTGGCTCTGATAAGCATGCAATTTTTCATGATCTACTGGCTTTTAATTATGCCTATCAGAACCAAGAGGTGTGTTAGCTTTGCTGGTGGAAATAAATAGAGGAGGTCTAAATTATCTCATTGCATTTTAAAAGGGATGCTGTCAAGGCAAGGAATTTTCCTCTAAATCTTACCAGCCAACTAAAGCTGCTCTTCTAGATTGCAGTACATTTAATCTCTGAAAAGTGGAAGCAGAAGTGGGAGCACCAGCTCTCGCATAGGGTTTTCTTTGTACTGCTTGAAAGTCTTGCAAACTATTTGTGTCTGACTGAACAATGGGGCAAAGAAGATACATAAGGGGATCCTGGTAAGTGATGTCTCCTCTCAAACCACTTTCATCCCTTTTAAAAACCTGCCTTTGGGGTTTCATCATCAATTGCACTGATACGCACAGCAAATTTTAATATTGCACAGAACTCTTTTACCAGATGATGAATCGCCACTGTTAGTCAGCAAATCCAAAACTTTTTCACCTGAAAATTCTGATCCATCCATCTGTTCACATAAAAATGTATCTTTTCAACAACAATCTGGAACATGAATTAATAACACTGTCTTTCATATATCAAAAAACAATCTTCAGGATTATTCAGTACACAATCTGGACTTCAGAGCTTCTATCATGCATATTAAATCAAATGGTTGGAAATTATGACAGGATAGCAGGGCTTGGAAAATTGTATGCGTAGTATTAATGCATTCTTGTTGCTCACTACATTTTTTGGAGTACTCTGTTGCTGAGGGAACCAGTAACTTGTTACATTAATTGCTGCCCTACTTCTTAATTGCCTTCTATTACATTTTGAGAGAAAATACCTGAGGAAAATAGCACAAAACAAATTCCTACACAAATGCCTCTGAACCTCTAGAATTTTAGAAGCAATTTTTCAAAGTAACTAAAATATGTTGCTTCTTATACCAACAAAGTAATTTGCTCTTGCTTGTTATGTTCCTTTTGAAATTTAACTTTGTTCTGTCCTGGTAGCTAAACAAAACTGGTTGCACACAACTGTATTACCTATAACTCTCATTTTATAAACCCTTGGTGATAGCTGGATTCAGAGTATTTTCTTCGATGCATGTTATCCACTGCTGAGAGCAGCATATTCCTTCTCTGAAACACAGACCTACTGGTTGTAATCATTTTCTTCTGTGAAGATTTAATTCTGATGAAAATAGCACAAACCTGACAGAGCCAAAGAAAACATGAGAGGGCATGGATATTTTAAACAGTCAAGCACCCTATAACTGCAGGTTTGTGAAGAATTAGCTTTTTTAATCTGCTAGCATCTTGGAATAAGACCAGTATGTACAATGCAAAGGACTCAAGTCCAGTACTGAGCAATTTAGGAAGATAAATGTAGCCTGTAGCTGCCATCAAGGTAAAGCACATGCTCTGCAAGTGGTCAAACCCAAACTTTCCTCCCCTCCTTTGCATATTATGGGAATTTCTCACTATGGGAAATTTCCCAGACTTCTAGACACAGTTTGGGGATTCATTAGGCTGGGGGAGCCTGAAATGGGGATGAACTACCATCCTACTCCACTCCTGCTGGTTTCTGCCATTCCATAGTGTAATACCACTGTTGGACATTGGTTTTCATAATTAGCATTTAAAGATATATCAGCTTTGTACACTACTGTTTAAGGTATTCCTCCAGGTGGCTACTTACACTTCTTTTATTAATTAAAGAAGTGAAAGTGTGTGTGTGTGTGTGTGTGTGTGTGTGTGTATGGATCTAGGTAAAATTTGGATAGTAAACTGAAAATACTGGTAATAGTAATATGTTAATACATACATCCAGACTACCTTGGGTTTGATTTTTCTAGATTAGTATTGACTCTGCATAGCTCTATGACATCATAACTTGACAGCACTCCACATGGGCAAATGGACAATCACGAAATGGTCACATTCTCACTCCTCAAGCAGCGGTGAGAATGATGCTTTATTACTAGTGTTGCTACTATTATTACTACAACACACTATCCAAACTGAAAACCAATCTATGGAAAATCAAAAGTTTAACCCTCCTGAGACTGTGCTATTTCAAAAAGCAAATGAAATTACCACAAAACTGAATTCCCTTCTCCATATCAAGAAGAACAGAATGGAAACATGTCAGGAAAAAAATGTTCTCACATACCTTATCCCCTACAGTACTTTCTACCTGCAGGGAGTTTTTATCATAGGGCAACTTTCAAAATTAAGCATTTTGAGATCTAAATCTCTGCATACTTCGTTCTTACTTGCAGGAATGAAGAATTTGGTAAGTTTTTCTTGCCACTAGGTAAGATGACAAGAATTTCTACATATATTTCAATTACTGTTTGTATTTCAGGATTTTTCTGTGTAAAAAAAAATTATCTGTCTAAGAACAACACAATTTTGAACAGCTAATTTGTATACATGCGAATACACTGTTTTCTAGAAAAAAAATAACGTTTTTCTGTAAACTTTTATTCTGTTTTGTTTTGCATTTTTTGCAAAAAGTTCTGAAATGCAAAAAATCTTGTGGTACCTGGCCATTTTTTATAAGGTGTCTTCATGTGTCCAGACAGTCTTTCTTGAGAAAGATATGAAATTTAACAATTCAATCTCTAATATTTACATCCACTTTATGAAGAAATACACAGTCCATGTACTTCTGTTTTTGCTGCATAAGGCTAAAAATAGGGAAGGGGTACTCTGGCCACAACCAACATGTCGATACCATTGTTGTTCTACCACTCAGATTTTCACTGCCACAAATTTATGAAATCTCCACAGTGCCCTTACGAACTTACTGTCAACCCTTCACTTTGTGGGTGTTAGGAGATCAAGACCCCTGCAAAATTGGGAAAACTGTGAATATAAATAAAAATAGCAAACACTATTTTTTTTTAACTGAGAGAGCACTTCTCTGGGACTGTACAGGTCCTCTATGACTCTATGGTCAACTTCAACTGTGGAAGTTGACCAGAGAATCACACTGCAAGACCTAGAGATTCCTAAAGAGAACATATTCATCACCTTTAATTATTAAATTCACAGAAGGAAAACTAGAAAATGTGGAGGGCTAACTGTATTTGCAAAAGTCAGGAGAGGAAATGTGGAATGGACCACAAGTCCTTAACAAGACCACAAGTCCTTGACATTATTGAGATACAAAATATGGCATCAGAAAAGCCAATGGTTTCCAAGGTAGAAGATGGACAAGATATAATGACAACCTCCTCAGTCATTCCACCGTGAGCTACACAAAGGCCCTTTTCGCATGGTGTTTTTAAAGCGTATTAGGCACGCTCCCTCCCACCTTCACGAGCCACTGTACTGCATGACGTTCTGGCGAACCAGGTGCTATCACGGCCGCGGATAGTGCTAATAGCACGTTTTCTTATTTTCACCTGAAAGGCGAAAATAACCTCCCTTTCACGCATCGGTCGCAAGACCAGAGGGCCTGCAGAGCCATCGTCCGGTGTGCTTCCAGGAAGGACTCGGGAGTGGGCGGGGTGTGGGCAGTCCCTGCTGCCTGTCCCTCATGCAGCAACTCCCAGGGGACACTCCGCCCAGCAGCAGGCTGGCCGCTGCCCCCATCACAGCAGGGAACACTGCACGACACGTTGCCACGAGAGGCCACCCCAGGGCTGCGTCGCCACTCACACTTGAGACGACAGCAGCCCCTGGGGTCCAGCTGACTGTGTTTTTTTTTTTAAACCTGGTGCTATCGTTAGCACGTTGGCACATTACCAATGTAGTACGAAACAGCCTGTTGGCAGGATCTATCGTGCTAACGTTAGCACGATAGTCGACGAAACAATGAAAAAAAAGAAAAACCACCAACCAATCAGGGGCAGTGGGGCGGGGACAGGGCAGGACCTGGACATGGCCCAGGACACCGACATGCGGACAAGGCACCGGGCCGGGACCGGTGCTCCCTCGTGAATGCCCTACCATGTGTAGACTGCAAGGGGCTCTCTACTGGGTCACTTGTGATATTGGCAATATCGTGAGGGCTCTAGTTCGTCACGCTATCAAGGTAAGGTGCGAAAATGGCCAAAGACTGGTACATGCCACTAAATCCCATAGACATGAAATTGATTAGGCTGTTGGGGGATGATAGGAGTTTCAGCCCCATGGAAACGCAGCGGAAAAGCCAGAGTTCAGTGAGCCAGCAGCAGCAGTCTTGTTCCCCAGTAAGGATACCCACACACAGAGGAGCTTCTTCCAAACAGGAGGCACTTTATCTTGCATCAAAGTTCCGTTATATACAAAACACAGAACAAACAGACAAAAGCTTGCGCCAGACACCGGGTTTGGTCAACAGACAATTACAGACTGGGGATTGCTTCCTTATGTACATATCTACAACCAATCAGGTAGAGGGTTTGCACACCACCCTGTACCTTTTGCACTCCACTCCATTTTCTGATGCAATGTCCAGCAATCACATACACCTGGAGCATGATGCAATGTCTTGCAGTGGGCTGAACATTTTCCCAGGGTTCCCTGCTCTGAATCCCTGACATAGGCTGCCTGTAAAACTGGTTAAGTAGGAAGAAAATCTACCAGTAATATGCTGTATCGTTGTATCTATCATTATCAAACCCTCAAAAAGCGGTCAGCCCTGTCACCGGAGCTACAAATAGAGGCAGAAGACCTCATGAACTACAGCCTGCAACTAAAGGAGCAGATGAATAGGCTGGCAATGCCCATGGAAAAGGTGACTCTAACAATCCTCTTGTCAGTGGCTTGGTAAAATTTGGCTTGATCCTCAGGGAACAAGTTTTGATACTGAACATGTTCATACGGCATTCGTTCACAGCCACCGTGTCCAGGCTATCTTTGAGATGTCACAATACATTCTCTTTGATGTTCAAGAAAGATCAGATCATGCAGTTTGTGGCAAATATAGGACAAGAGCACCAGAGCTCATATATTGCAAAAACTCTGCACGCAAGCAACAGATAACCAGAGTTCTTGGTACCCCTCCACAGAGAAGGCTAAGTGAGGCAGAAACTAAAACAGCATCCCTTTCAAAACCAGGGTATTTCATTAAGAGATACATTTCTCTTAACTCCATCTCATGAGGAAACCTGTTAATACGTCAATGTTCTAATTGCAAAAGCAGTTCTGAACACCAACACAGCTTCTTCTGAACTGTATTCTAGATCACATGTGTCAAACATAAGGCCTGCAGATCAATTCTGGTCCACTAGGCCATTTCATGTGGCCCTCATTCCTGTTCTGCTGCTGTGGCATTCCCTCCCACCTGGTGAGCCCAATCCCCACATTGCAGGCCCCCGGCTGCCAGTATTCTGAAGAAGGGCCCAGCAGCCAGCACTTGTAATCTGCCTCTACTTCTGAATGCTCCTCTGTCCAAGTCTCACCGTCAGAGCATTGCTGCAGCTTATCATGGCAACGCTCCACATGGCTCGTGAGAACTGGACAGAGGAGCAGTCAGAAGTAGAAGTAGATTGCGAGTGCTGGCCACTGGGCCCCTCTTCAGAATGCTGGCAGCCAGAGGCCGCAGTGTGGGGATCAGGCTCACCAGGTACAGAAAGGGGCAGGGGGGCAGAAAGAGACACAGAGAAGATTTCAATTGGGACCAAAAAGTTAAACAAAGTTAATGTAATAAACAGTGCTTGGTAATATTTATCTAATGATTAAATGCTAACTTTCTGTTTTCAAAATTCATTTTTCAATAAATTGTACAATAGTTGTACAATTGAATATCTGCTTGCCATTATTTTTCCTAGACTTCTAATTTCAGAGCTAGTTATTACTAAAACGATTAAGAATCAAATCAGAGGCAATTATTTAATATGATAAAAGAGTTGATACATTTATATAGTCTTACAGATACAACTGGCCCTTTGAGGGCAACCATAATGCTGATGCGGCCCAAGATGAAATTGAGTTTGACATCCCTGTTCTAGATCCTGCCCTGACTAATGACGTGCTCTTGGAGATATAGAAAACTTCAAATCTTAATCAGATGATGGCAAAAGACTTAAGACACATATCTTCTACAGCTATCACTGCAACTCCAGGAATCTCCAAGTTCTGCTCAGCACTCTGAAAATACAAGAACTTTCAAAACACAAGAACTTCTCCTGCAGCCTAGCTTGCTGTGCTCTAACTCTCCTTCACATAAGAAACCAACATGGGGCATGTGCACCAAATCCCTTTTTACCAACAGTGGCCATAATTATTTTGCTTATATGTTATGCTTCAGTTTGATTCAAATCTTACTCTTCAACTGAAAAAATACTTCTAGGATGGCTTATACCAGAGGACTCCAAACCAAAAAAAACAACAAACAGGGTCTATCTTCCCTATCAACACCAAAATGGCAAGGAAAAGGATCCAGGCAAAACTGGCAAACAGACAACTAGGGTTAGACATCCTAGAAAGAGACCAAAGTGAGAACGCATGCCTTTCACAAACAGCCCTACTATGAGTACAGAAGTATGGGCTCTGTATTTCATGGGCCTTGAAAATAAAAATGGCAGAGACTACATTTATGATATCAGGACAGAAACAGGAGAGGTAGATACCAACCCAAACACAACCAAATGTGTCAGTGGTTTTATACAGAGCTCTACAAACCTGAAACTCCAGCAACCTAGAGTAGTTCTTAGAACTGCACACCTTGACACCAAACGGACACACACAGAATGACCCTGAACAAGCCAATCATCAATCCTGAAATTAGAAAAAAAAATACTACTTATCCCCAAGCCATGAAAGACAGTCCCTCTCTACAGGATCTTATTGACCAAGTGGCTTTCTCAACAAGATTCAAAACTCTTTGCCATGATCTTGGCCAAAAAAACCAATCTCTTTTTCACATCATCTACTGTATAGTCAAAAGTTTGTCTGTTTGTGAGTTTGTGTCAGGCAGGCGAAGACCTCATATGATTGGCTGTGTCAGGTGAGAAGACCTCATATGATTGGCTGCCTGTGAAGATTCTATGGAATCCTGGGGTTGGCTGTTTAGGGAGGGGCCTTTAGAATTCTCAGCCAGAAAGCTCTGAATAGGCCGGTTGCTACGGAGACAAGGCCTAGCAGCAAGTCCCCTCACGAACCCAACCTCTGTATGCTAACAGCTCTGAATACAGACTGGATTGAGGAATACTGGCAAAAGTTACAGATACTAGACAAGGCAATTTGGGGAACCAGAGATCTCAAATCTGTGTACTTTAACCGCTTCTAACTCCTAAGGTAAAGTCAGGTAATTCATAAGGTATTTCTAAGAAGTATTACCTATGAGAAAATAAAATCCCGGGCAACACCGGGTAAATACACTAGTATACCAATAAATAGGAAGTGAGCTTTATGCCCAACAGGCAAACAGTAGACTCCATTAGGACAGTACTTGTGTTATACATCACAGTAATTCCTCCAAAGTCTCTAATCCTCCCTTCTCTCTGGGCACTCTTAAAGCATTTGACACATTGGAGTGAGAGAACCCTCTCTGTAATAGTCTCATTACAATGGTTTTTGGTGAATATTTTTAATTTTCACTAACTCTATAGTGAATCAGAGGCTCCAAGAGACACAAACACAATAGACCTTCCTCCGATCAATTTTCCACAGAATGAGACGGGATGGCCTACTAACCCCTTTGCTGTCCACCATGGCCACTGAACTCCCATTGCAACTAAAAAGGGAGGAAAAAAAGCAGATCACTATTACAAGAAGAAGCACACAGTTTACCTATTTGGAAACTATATATTCACACTTTAATCACCCCAATGAAACCCTTCCAACGTTGAAAGACATTTTGTCAATGTGCCAAGATTAACACCAGATAAGAAAACTGATTTCAGTAAACTTAGAGAAATATTGGGAGTGATCCTATGGCCAGGAATACTAAAAAAGAAGGGAGTTCATGACGGATGGGAGTTTCTTAGAAGTGAGATACTGAAGGCACAATTTCAAACAAGTCTAATGAGGAGGAAAAATGGGAGGTGTCTAAATCTGGAATGGATGTCTAAAGAACTTTCAATGCAGCTAAGATTTAAAAGGGACATGTACAAGAAATGGAAATTGGGAGGAATCACCAAAGAGGAATTCAAACAAATAGCCAGCAAGGGTAGGGAGAAAGTTAGAAAAGCTAAAGTGCAGAATGAGCTTAGGCATACTAGAAGGGTTAAAAATAATAAGAAGGGCCTTTTTTGGTTATGTCCGTAGCAAAAAAAAACCTAGGACCTCTGTGTGGAGAGGATGGTGAAATGCTAATGAGACAAGAGAAAGGGCAGAACTACTCAACACCTTCTTTGCCTCAGTCCTCCCCCAAACAGAAAACTGTCCTCTACCTGGGGAAAATGAAAGAGATGCTGTGGTAGGGGAAATGTAGCACAGCATAGGTAAAGAGGTACTAGGTACTACAGGAATACTTGGCTACTCTAAATGAATTCAAGTCTCCTGGGCCAAATGAACTACACCCAAGGGTATTTAAAGAACTGCTGGAAATAATCTCAGAACCACTGGCAATAATCTGAGAATTCCTGGAGAACAGAAGATGTCAAAAAGGGAAAAAGACGACCCAATATCCAGTTTTCCTTCATTTCAAAATGGTTCTGTTTGCTCTTTAGAGAAATAAAAGAAATAGAAATGTGGGGGGGGGGACAAAATTAATGAGAATTGTTGTTTTCAAAAATTCTCACGGTACTGGCACTAAACAAAAGGTAGATTCTCTGTCTGAAATATTAAGCTACATTTTGTCATTCTATAAAACAACTAAAGCATCTGATAGGAATTGACAACGTCATCCCATGGCTGTCACTGGAATCACCCATCAACAGAACAGTTTTCCACGCCCTTCTGGTCGTTTACTTTAGCTGTGAGTGCCCAAGTAATCAACCAGTGACTTATCCTACGCCATCCCACTGACCTTCAATTTACAGACTGTTACAAATATTCTCCGTACAGGTTTTTGCAAGCTGAGGATATTTCTAATGTCAATGACTTATTCCTAAATGGCAGGCCAATCCTGTTAGATAATCTGCAAATGTCATGACAAGGCATAATGTTTACACGGCTATAGAAACATTAAATCAGAGCATTCACATTCTCTTTGCAACCACATACTCTTGGAAAGACCAGTGACTGATGACTCCTTGAAACAACTATTCACGGTGCCACAAAACATCATTTGGGGACATGTTTTTTATCTATCAATGGCTAGTAAATGTACGCTGCGGACCAGATTTACAAGAGTAAAAATTATATGGTCAACTCACCTAGGGACAATCTTACCAATATCTAGTGGGATAAAGTATAGAACTCTATACCAACATATTCAAAGTACTATGCCCCAGTCAAATTTTTGTACTGCAACAAAAATCCACTATATTAGAGAGGGTACAGAGGACAAGGCTCTTTCACCCCTATTTGACTAACTACATGAAGGTTCAATGCTCTGAAAACACACACTTCAAATTATAATCCAAATAGCTTTAAGGAGCATTGTTCACCACTGGAAAAGAAAAGGCTATGCATTAGAACTCAAATGCAAGACTTTGAACAAAGCAATGTTGAGAATTACATGACATTTCCATTGACATGTGGCATCCCTTTGCTGTTCAGGCTAATAAGGATTCCTTATCAACACTCACCAAATTAGCAACTTGAATTCTTGAAAAGTACATTTTGATATGTCTCACAGGTTTGCCCAAAACTCTTTGGAAAAATCGCAGCCAACAGAAAAATATCAGGTCTCACTCCCTTCACTAGTCTGGAGGAGCCTTGGTAGCCTATGTTGACAATGTGTTTTGATTTCTTTTATTCTTATTTTCAGGGTAAATAATTATGTACAGTGTAGAAAGAAGACAAAATACTGGGCAAAAATATTAATAACAAGACTGAAAAAAATCATACATGTAATGCTCTACAAGTTATTCATCACAATTATTTCAAGAAAATTCAAATTGAGTCTGACATTTAGTTGCATCTGCCTTGAAATGTAGTGTCTGGGACCCAAAGCAATGTGTGCTACATTCTACTTCTACACTGGAGCTCTTCTCCTTCTTTCTAGTAGCAATTCCACACCACATCTCTCTCCCCTCCCTGTGGTCTCCCAAGCTGCACACCATGAGCAGCTTCTCCAAACTGGTACCCTCTGGGAGTATTGGATAACAAACCTCATTGTTGATTTTCTGAAAGGCACCAAACTGCCACATAAAATGCAAGGAGCTAAGATCACAAATACATCCTCATGCCATGCACATCTGGAAGTGCTTTCTGTTTGCAGGTGGAACCAAGAAAAATGGATCCCTACTAATATATCCCAGGAACCCATATGAAAAAATGTGTGTCTCAGATCCATTGCTCTTTGAAGTATTTTCATTTTAGCTACCTCTGTGTTAGCACTTAGCCACTGGAACCATTTTCAGGCAAAAACAGAAGGCAGCACACTATTTCCAAGCCTCAACGAATTAGCTTACGCCAGTTATTCTCAGCAGCAACATTATCATCTGGGAAACAGTGTCCAAATGAAGAATCAATAAATAAATATGAAGAAGAAATTTAAAGAAAACGAAGTGCCATTAACATCGTGGTAGGGTAATGAACCCATAATTCTCAAAGGCAACACAGCAAAGCCTAGCCTCACAAGACAGCTCAAAGACAAGTAGGTGTGAAAGAGCTCATTCCCAATACAAGATGCCTCTGTATTTTAAAGACACATTAAGTGGGACAAACACCATTTACAATACTGTGTCTTATTTTCCCGGTGCTGAGTCATAGGCAAACTACAGTGCAGAACTAGTAAGTTACTCTCCAAGAGAAAATGCTATATTTGTTATGAGCCAGAATGTTTAAATGCAGTAATATATCACTCACTTTTATAGATACCAAGAACCACCCAAACCATTTGTAAAAGCTGTTTGCCAACTTCTGCTAAGTCTTTTAGTGCCTGGAAATACACACACACAGGCATGCACGCACACACACATAGCATAGTAAAAGTATACCACATCCAACTGTTTCAACCAAGAATTGTTTGAATGCAATGAAGAGTCACGGCATTATCTTATATTAAGCATGGATCTAAATCAAATTGAAGACCAGAGCTCAGTAGCAGAGGCATGCGCTATGCCACATCTGGAAAGTCATAAGTGAAAGGAACAGAGACAAGTACACAGGGAACAGAACTTACTAAGCCCAGAAATCTAAACCAGGGTTGAAAAATTGGTCCTTCAGATATTGTTGGACTTCATCCCATCACCCCTGACTAGCTGAGGACAATGGGAATTGACTGTTCTACAACATCTGGAAGATGACAGGTTACTCATAGTAATGCAATGAATCACAATGTAAACATAGAGAAAATGAGCAGTTCATATGACTACTTATTAATACTTCTCAAAGCCAGGTGAGACACTTGAGTGCATCTAAATCAGAAGAGCATAATAAATGTCAAGCTATTGCTATAGCTACCATTGCAAGATAAGAAGTGAACAGTCACTTACAGAAAAATAAACAAGAAAAAAAGCAGCAAGGAACCAAGATGGAATACATTTACAGGATATTACTGTCTATCTTGCAGACACAAGTAATATTGATGCTTGTCACATTTCAGGGGTAAGACTTGCATCAGCTCAAAACAGTACAGGATCAGGAGTTTGCTTTTTTGCAGAGTCAATCCTCCACACACAAAAATTCAGAGGGACTGAAAACAAATTAACAAGTACTCTGCTGGGATTCCAGCTGGATTTTGCAGACCTGTATGTAATCTCAGCAGGCATGGTAAAATGGTAACTGCAAGGGCAGCTGTACCATACTGCCAATACCTTTGAGACACAGCTGAGTAGTAAAGTAAAATAACAGTGGAAATTAAGATATCATAGTTTCTGACCCAAGTTTGGGCTGTTAGGACTTGTTGTGCTGCTGACATCATCCCCCCATTTCCCGAAACAGTAAGAACGCTAGTTATCCAGTGAAAAATGAACAGATGAATCACTAGGCAATATGTCCAGTCTTTCACAGAAATATTAATAGCTAGCAAAATCTAGGAAGAAAGCAATTTGTTGCCTCCAAATGTTTCAGAAAATTCCCTTAATCTTGATCAATGGACTGCCAACTGTGGTTTACGGGCCTTGTTGTCCACCCATTTGGAAAGCACTGGCTTTCCTAACTACCATAGTCCATTGATACAAAAAACCGACACAAGACACAGGTTAGATCCAGACTTAGCAGTACTTAAAGCAGATGCACTGAATTATCATCATTGTCTGTCTATTTATATAGTGCCATCAGTGTGCATAGCACTTTACATGAATGGTATATAGTTGTTAATTTGACAGTTCCCTTCCCTTCCCTCAGGCTTACAACTGAAAAAGACACAGCACACAAGGAAAAGGGAATGCCAATGGGAGTATTAGTCCAGGAGATGCTGGCTGTTCTTCTCTCCCTCCATGGCCAGAATGGTGACAGTTGGGTCAAAAGGAGGGACTTTCATCAGTTGCTGGGCCTAGGAATGATGGAGTGGTCCTTGCCTGTTCTTCTCTTCCTCTGAGGCACTGAAATCAATGGACCTAAGTTAGCCGTTACTAACTTAAATCCTTTGATTTTACAAGTTGATTCCAGTTTCAGTCTTAGATTCCAATTCTGATTCAACTTGTTTTATCAAGCATTGGTCAAGTCCTCCTTGCAAAACAGGAATATTCATGACCCATCCCTCACATGTTACCCACAGAGGGAAATCAGGCAAAGCGACTGTGCTACTCTGAGTGGCTGGGATCAGACAAAAATCTAAGCAATTTTGCTAAACTACAGTGCTTCAAAATTCATCCACAGTATGCTACTGTTTTCTCATCTAACAAGCAAGCAGCACTAACAAACACTGAAGTGATACATATGCATGTTGCCCATGCCATATGCAAAGGGGAGAAATCCATACATCCGCATGGAAGGACAAACTATATCTACACCAGGAGATTAAATGGGAACATACTGGGAATATATTAGTTTGATGCAACATATGGAATTCTGTGAGAAAGCAATCCACTGCCAGCATTCATGAGAATACAGACTAGTGACAGAACTGTTGTTTTATTTCCTGCATACTGCCTTGGGTGGTACAAAGTCATGAATGTGAAAAACAAATGCATAGATTAATAACTACACACAAGTTCAGGGCAACTTCATGTGTTTTGTTGCAATACAGAAATAGGGAACATAAGTTCTCAACAGTACTGTAGGGAAGCACTACCTTTGTGCCTTGCTTGTAAGTTTCCTAGAGGCACATGGCTGGTCACTGTGGGAGGGAAAATGTTGAACAGATAAGACTTTTGGCCTAATTCAACACTTCTGGGAAGGATCCAGACTTAGTCATATCTAGAGAAGACTGACTGAAATCAAGAAATTAAGTTATGACAAACTTAAGTGCCATTCATTTCAGTGTGTCTATTGTAAGGACAACTAAATTTGGATCCTAGTTTATCTTTAACAATGCCATAGTGACAAGAAATTATTCATATCTCCTTGCCAGAATATGAACCATGTCTGCACTGGAAATAATAGTTGCCAAGTCTTTGGGCACTGGCTGAAGTCTGAAGCAATTATTATGATTTTCTGGGTCTTCCAGTACAAAGACAAATTTCAGAGCTAACAGCGCTGGAAGAGGAGAATATTCGATTTTACTGTGTGAGGAAGATTCAAAGCCAGAGCATCCATCTCCTCCTCAATGATACCAGTGCTAACTGGTTCAGCGTGATAGTGTTTGCACATGTGATGTAGTTGTGTAGAATGAGTGATGCGTCCTTTCTGAGGTCTCCTTGTTTCCTCCTCCACAGCCACGCTGTGAAAGAAAAAAATTCACAGGAGCATTCCCCTCTGTGGAGAAACAGAAAAATCCACTAAATGTGTGATTAGCAACAGAAAATGTATAGCACTCGACACCAAGGTGGTAACAAAAAGATCTGCAAATGCTGCTCTCTGGGAGCAGCTTGTAAGTGAAACTGCACGAAGCAGACAACTACAAAAACTGGTTAAAAACCAAACCCATGTATGTTGACATGCATTCTGATTGAAATTAATAACTTTCAGTTACTCAGCACATCAGCTCAATGCTCTTCTCTTCCCACTTTATCCTCACAGCATTCATATGCATGAGTGACTGGCCCAAGGCCACCCAGTGTACTTCACTGATCATTGAGGACCAGAACAGGGATCTTCCAAGTCTGAAACCAATGTTCTAACCATTATACCACTCCCTCACTAAATGAGAACCTCTGGGGAGCAGAAAGTTTTAAAACATGTTGTTTTGATCATGAAGCCGTGGATGCAGTTGAAAAGAACACATTTCCAGTCTGAATTCAAGGTGCTGGTGATAAAGCTCTGAATTGGTTGGGACGTCAATATTTGAAGAGGCATCTCTGACTGTATAAGCCTACCTGCAAATAGAGTCTGTTGGAGGGATCCTCCTCCATATCTCACTTGTGGGGGCAATACACTATGTGGGGACATGGGCAGGGGCCTCTTCTGCTGTGGCATCCCAGTCATGAAATGCCCTGCACTGATAAGCCAAAATGGTACCACCACTGGTATTCCAGTGTTCCAGTGTGAAGTCAAAACATAGCTACTTATTAAATTCTTCACGGATTAATTTATTGTATTCAAATTTGCACAAGTGTAATGATTTTAAATTAAAGCACTTGAACTGGTACCCGTGTTTCCCCAAAAATAAGACACTGTCTTATATTTATTTTTCCTCAAGAAGACACAGTATGGCTTATTTTCAGGGGATGTCTTATTTTTATTAAGTATGGTACAACAATCTACATTTATTCAAATATAGTTAAGTCCAGCCTTCCTTCCTCCACCTCGATCCCTTGGCAGCCCATTTCCTTGCAGTTCCTCCTTAACGTCACTCGTCTCGACCACCTCCGCCCGCCATCGTGTTTGCAAACAAGCAGGATTCGCTTCTTGCCGAACTTTCTCCGAGGCGAGGAGTGCAACCGGACCCCCTCTTTGTCTGCCCAAGGCTTTGGGAGCTCCAAAAAAAGACTTCTATTTTCGTGGAGTTGCAAAGAGCCATTTTTCACTCCTCGCGGTAGCAAAATAGCCCATCTTTCCCAAATGCAACTCCCCCCTTTCTGCAAAAGTTACATTCCCCCATGCAAGTCCTCTTTTTTTCGTATGTAGCCAAAGCAAAAACCTACCCACTCGACTTGTCTTTTTCCTCCCCTGCATTGCTGCTGAAAACAGCAATGCAGGGGAGGCGTCCCTCTAGGAACCTGATTGGGGAGTTTGCCATGGGATCGACAATGCCAGTGCGGACGCGGGGGCCCCCCTCTCCTTTGCCTCTGGGCGCTGGTCGGAGAGTTGGGATTGGGGCTTTCCCAACGCAAAGGACTCGTTGCGAGGACAGAAAGCCGGGTGGGCTGAGGAGTGAAAGCGGTGTCGGGCTGGGAGAGGGAGAGATCGAGTCTTCCTACCCCTTTCCCCCCCATTTTTTTTTTTAAATTTGCTTGCCAGCCCCCCGGAGGCGTCAAGGAGACTTGCCACTGTTGCTGCAGCCCCGGCCGCCAGCAGAAGCGCTTGGGACTCGGCTATTGTGTGCACCGCGGAGAGGAAGGCGAAAAGAAAACGCATGCATAAACACACACACACACACACACACACACAGTGTGGCTCTCTCTGAAGGGGGGGAAGTATCGCAAGAGCCAGTCCTGGCTAACAACCTGCTCTACAACACACACACACACACAGGAGTGCCGCCGCTGGGTTGCCAGCAACAAGAAACACCGCACGGAGCAAGGAAAGAGAGGGGGGCACACAGACACACATCTGGGGGAAAAGGCACGGGTGAGATCGGAGCACATGCAGTTCTCCAACCCGGCCCAACACCCGGGCTGGCTGGTAAGTGGGAAAGGCAGCGTGTCCCCTTGATAACCTCCCCTTCCCCTCCCCAAACCTCCTGACTCTCGGCTTCAGCGTGGTGGTGTAATCCCTCCCTCGCCCCCCCCAACTGTTGGGAGGATCAGGCAGGCTGGTACGTTGTTTTGGGTCTCCTTTCCTGGATCTGTTTTGGGGCTTTCCGCTCCCCTTCTTTAACCTTCGCTAGATTCAAGAGCACAAAAGGGGGAACACCGGGGGAGGATTGTCTTACAAAGTTGTGTAAAGGGGAGGGAAGTGGGAGGGGAGAGGTGGGGTCCGGAGTGTACAGTGGAAAGAGGGCGGGAGTGACTAAAGGAAAGCATCCAAAGGAATTCTATATCCAGGATGGATTCTGCGAGGGGGGGGGGTTGGAGAGAAGAGAAAAAGAAAGTTTGCAAAACTTGGGAACCTTTGGTTTTTCGCTCCCCCTTCTTCCTCCTGCTGCTTCTACCCTGTCTCCCTCTATGCCTCAGCTTGCAGCACGCACAGAACGACCGGGACCTGACAGGGGGAGCCGACCTTGTTGATGGGGCTGCCCGCACCTCTCCGGTCACCTCCGAGATAGCAGTTGTCACGATGGGGCAGATGAGAAGGGCTGTCCGTCTTCTTTACCGCTCCGCGCCGGTACGCTGCATAGCCACGCCTATCACTATGTCTTATTTTCGGGGTATGGCTTATATTGTGCAAATGCTTAGAAATCCTGCTACGGCTTATTTTATGGGTATGTCTTATTTTTGGGGAAACACGGTATTAAGGTGTCTCATTGGTAGTGTTAAATGATTTACTACAGTTTGTAAGTCATTTAAAATCACTTTTATTGTTTAAATTGTTTTAACTGATTTTATCATACACTGCCATACAATCATCAGATACACAGCAAGATATGAACACTTTAAGAAATTAGAAATAAATATGAACTAGTCTTAAGTTGATGAACAAACACAAACAGTCATTCATGCACTGCTTTCTGAGAGAATATTTTTTATTTTTTACTAAAGCAAAACATATATTCTTTAAAATTAAAAGAATTTAAACTAGTAATTATGACAGCCTTAAAATCTATGAAAGCCATGGGCCATTCCTCTACACCAGTGTTTATCAAGACACTTTCAGGGTTGGAGATGTCCAAGGGCTTGTATTCATAATTCTACATCTGTAGTTGAAGATCAAAAAATAGAGCTTCTTTTCATGCACACCTGGGATTCATATGTTTCTCTGCCAATAAATTGTTCTGTCAAATTCATCAGTAGAATGTATAAATGCAATAACAGATAAACTAAGCACTTTCTAAATCATACTTAACTGTTTTCAGGTGACAATATCCAGGAAAAAACTGATATACAGCTCTTTGGGCACAGTGAAATTCACATATTAGGTATTACCAGTATCAGCCTACACAGGAATAAGCCCTTTAACTGTCTACAAGCTGTGCATAATATTTGTTAAAGGAACAGTGCAGGAAATCCACATTATCAATCTCATCTTCATTCACACAGCACACATACATCAGTAATTTTAACTACTACAAACAACTGCTGTAGTGTATGGTTAAGTATTCATTCCCTGAAAGAATTAAACAGTATTACTGCTAACAAAGGTTAACACAACCACTGTTAATTTCTGCCTTACTAGGCTGTAGATCCAAGGAGTTAACGTAAGGTCTTGAATGATAAAAGATGAATTCAATGAATACTACAAAAGCCTCTTCTTAAATCTAGTTCAATCTCTCCTTGATCCTGAATGTTCTCCAGCTGTGGGTCCAGATACATCTTTCAATGTACCCCTGAGACTAAACAAAGGCATTGTCAATGCGCTTAAACCTGTGTATGTCTAGCAGAATGAATAATGCAGAATGACAAACTGGGCTTCATCGATGCTAGTTATAATCCAAACTAACACTAAAAAAGAATCTATACAGTTCATCTAATCCAATTACAGGTATACCTCAGTTAATGAAGCAAATGTATTCCTGGACAGCACTTCTTTAACAGAAAATTTGGTATGAGAAGCAGGTATAATATAGAAAGAAAGGAGATAGCTTCCTACTGTACATATAAGATGAACAGTTCAACATGTTTCAGCAAACTTGGTATTCAAAACTAAACAATACGTACATGTGAAATGAAACAAACAGGTTAGCTAAGCCTTACATAAGTAAACAAAAACATTTTGAACCTTCTAGAAACCACCTGAAGCCTTCTTCCAAAATGTATCCAGCAATTCTTCTTTCTTGCACCAGCTTCCACTTTTCTTATGATTTTCATTTTGGTAGCCAAGCATATAGATCTATGCTTTTCTAAAACATGTTTTAAAGACCATCTGTGGTGCATAGGCTTATCTTCGCTCCCTGCTTTGTTGTTCACGCATGATCAGTAAGGGAGTCCAGAGGCAGCTGCTGTTTACCTTGCCTCTTACAGGCAGGCACACACACATGGATTGGCTATGCAGACAGCCCTCAACTTTCACAGGTTTAACTTCCACAAATTTGATTATTCACAAGTCTCATCTCCTCTCTTCTATGGCTGCTTGCTTTGCTCCTTCTCATTACAAAGACAGTTCATGAAATGCAAACCCCTACAGGCGGCAGAGCAGTCATGAGCTGCGAAGGGAGAAGGGCAGAGGAAGGGGCTTGTGGGGGGTCATATCCCCAGGGAGTCTACACTTGGGAACGAAGCTTTTAGGACAGGCTTTGAATAAATGTGCTGTGCAAACAGTTCCTCCCCTCTCTCTCTTACCCACACCTCTCACCCCAAACATTTTTCACTTCCCTTTTGATTCAAGCCGCACAGAAGTAAAAAGGAAGTTATTTTTCTCTCCATCACTGGTGCCCCCTCCTTCTTTTTTGATAACTTTCTTGATGCATCTTACTGCCTCTCTCTGTCTCTGTCTCTCACTCACACACACACACACACACACACACACAAAACCACAACTCCTTCAGCCACTGGAAGGTGAGCCAGGACATGGGCAAAAATTAACCCGTCCACTTAAAATCAATGGGGACAATTGAAGTAACTGCAGATGCACCTCTTCTTCTCAATGCCTCCCCACTGCATCTTTATCCTCCTCACTCCTAACCTCCTTGGCAACAATACCCCTCCTTCCTAAGAGCTGCTTCCCGGTGGATCCCCTTGTACATGCACCCTCAAGCAAAAAGTTTCCTAAAGTTGCCTTATCTCCTCGCCACCACCAAAAAGATCCTGAGAAGTTTTCAAGGAACAAGAAGAAAAGTTCAAGCGGTTGAACTCTACCTCCCATAAACTCTGCTACTCCAACAAATGCTGGAGAAGGAAATCAGACTCCCCAGGAAGCAAGTGAAGAAGCAGAGCCTGCAGGGCCTAAAGATATTTGTGTTTTTCCACTTTTGCAGGGATCCTGCACCCCAATCCCTGTGAAAACTGAGGGCCAACTGTAGTAGAATCCTGCTCTTTCCCAGCTCAAGCTTTATTCTACTGTTCATTCTAAGCACACTGCTCAACCATAACAATGAATGTCACTGAGTGTTTCTCTATCCATCTTCCCAATACCAAAGCCACTAAAAAACTTTCAGCTAGACATAAGGAAAAGGAGAGCTGGACAAGTGTAAAAAACTTTGTAAAAAGGAGGTTCTTGGTTACAGGCTTTGTCATCTGAGATATGCCTGTACTGTCAAAGACAGGACTGTATAAATTAGGCCCACTGGTTTTTTGATAGTACAAATACAAGTATCTAAAATAGATAAAAGACATCTTTAAAAAGAAACATTGCCTCTTAGAGTCCTTTGTCAGAAACAAAAGGAAAAAACTAGAGTTTGATTACATTTCTGTATTTATTGTATGACCATCAAGAGGTGGGTGGAATAAATGCAGCTGCCTTCCCTGACTTCACTGCACTTCAGGTTGAGAACAGAAAGCATCTCAAAACAAAGAGTAGAAAAATACTATAAAAAATGTCACTGCTCTGTTTAAAATGTGAAATCTAAAAACAGATCTTGTAAGGTTAGGGAAGTGAATAGGATTTACTTGAATCTCTGTCTAGGAGAAAAAAATACAGAATTGCCCAGAGTTCATGATCCAAAATACCAAAGTAGCAGGCAGATGTATTTTTAGACCTCCCTTTGCAAATACACACTTAACATAATTTTAGTCTGTTTGTATACCTTAGTTTGTAGCTCAGACCATTACAGATATGTTTGTATTACAGATTTAAGAAACATGTTGCTTGCACAGTAAGAAGGGTGGGTGGGATTTTTTCCCCTTGTAATTCAACTTAATTGGTGTAGAGGGAGTTAAACATTTTAAAGCACTTTAGCAGAGGGCCAGAGAGGAAAACTGTGTGCCTAATCAATAACATCCTACAAGGCTGAAATTAAATGAGTTCTGAAAAGAAGCTAAGGGCAAAAGAACAAAATGTTCATTTCTCTTTCTAATGTGAAGAGGAACAATGAGAATTATGTGGAAGACATTTTATGAACTAGCCAAATTGACAGCTTAATTTTGCAAAGTTGTAAAGTAATCCACCAAGCCCTTTAGCCAGAGGTATCTGGATTTAAATCAGTTCACCAGCTCTCCTATGCATGCTTGCTCAGAAATACATCATACACTGATTTCAGCTGGACTAATTCCCAGGTAAAGATCTTTGTTTATTCCATTCTTAGGTTCAAGAACAAAGTTTTGTTCCACTGTTGGTGACAGACAAATTTTGTGCATGTTCATTTTATCACTTCAGGTCTTCTTCTGAAAAATTCTTTGGCGCAAAAGCTGTGTATTTTGTGCAAAACCTTCCACTTATTCTCTGTGCAAAAAAGTGTTCTTCATACCAGTTACATTTTTGCAAAAATGTCCCAAAACACAAACATTCTCATGGCAGTTCATCATTTCTTCAAAAAAGTGTCCCAATATACAGTGGAGCCTCCTTAACCACAATCTACCTCTGAGATTTCTAGTTTACTCCAAGCATCATATCCTATAAATAAAATGGCAGTGATGTGAATGCAGATGCACTGAAACATCTGTGCATTTCACCACCACTGAAAGAAGTATTTGTGACTTCCACTACTCACAGAGGTTCCTGGAACAGAACCCCTGCATATATGGAGGGCCCACTGTGTTGAAATAACTTTTTTAATTGAGGTCAAGAATGTTTGCAAGTGCTCTTTACATCCCTGTTGTCACATAAGCTCGTATAGAGTTTAAGGTATATCCTCCGGAAACCTACTATGTCTTAAGTACTTTGTTGCTCAGGTCATTACAAATAAAATAGCACTGAAGATGTGCCACACTACATCTTTTGATTAATACCACAAATGATTGAGTTCTTTATTGTTTAAAATCAGCTTGAAATTACACGGTATTATTAATTTCAATTCAAATGCAATGACCACAGATCTAAACTTGCAGTAAAATCAATTACCATAAAGAAACATGTAATCAGAAGCAACATTTCTTTGCTTCAGAACAAAACTGATGCCTTCATTATAAAATGTTTACTCCAGATAAGCAGTACTACTTAATTTTTAAAAAGGCATTACACATGATCATCTCAAAATCATAAGCTAATGGAAGGAACTATATCTCAGTCAATGTTTAATATAAACATGCATACACACACACACACACACACACATACACATACACACATAAATATAGAGAAACTGTCAAGGCACTGTTTGATGCTGCCCCCTTTTGCAAAGCAAAGTCAACAGCCTAAATAGATTCTCACTAAAACTTTCCTCAGCTTGTGTATGTTTTGAGTGAAACGCATTCACACTAAATTATCACAACCTCCTGACAGATCTGTAGGAGAAAACGATCATAAATCTCATCTATGAGGCTCCAGAATCATGGCTAAAACTTAGTCACAAAACGCCACTATTATCTTTTTAAATAAACCAGTTGCTATTCTTGGAAACCAAAGGCTCCCCATTTCACACTAAGGTAACCAGTTCCAGTTTGTTTTAAGAGATTCCACTCCTGAATTTAGGAAACTATACTTGAATGAGGACCAAAAGAATGACTTCTACCTCTCAAGATCCTTCAGTACCAGTACCAAAGCTGCAATTTGCAACACTCATACCAGGAATTACATTGCCAGAGGACACAGCAGCTCTTACGCACAAATATACATAAGTTTGCACTGTGAACCCTAGGTGCCTATTTGCGCCCGATATTTTGAATAGGATCAGGATCCATTATATTTGTACATGAAAACTTTCCTTCTGGAGGAGGAATGCCACAGGGACTACAAAGCTCTCCACTGTCCAGAAAATTTTCTGTAATTTCAGACCACAATTTATACTTTAATGACCAGGGCCAGCCCAAAACATGTCAGTGCCTCAGCCAAAACAGCAAATGGGACACCCCACTCACCCCAGTCAATGTGTGCAAGGCCTAGAGCCAACCAAGTTCTTCCTGTACATAGGCAGGGGAAAAAACATAGGCACTGTTGCCCATCCCCAGCAAAAGAACAATGTACATAAGAGTTTTCTGCACTTTTAAGACATTCCTGACAACTAATTAGAAAAAGAAAAAAAGGCATATCGTTAAAGATTTGGGTAGAGACTATTATCTGTAGTTTTGGGGCATGCAGCAAGACAATTTTGGTACAACCACTTGGTCACTATTTATGGAAATAAAGCAAACTTTCTGTCACTGAGCACCACCAAAATCTACACTCTCTTCAGTCTCTACAATCTCTTCCTATACCCAGAACTTCCAAGGAGCAAGTTTAGAGTTGGCTTTCCACAACCATCTGAATCACTGAGCCTACGGCTCCCCTCTACACCTCACAGAGTAACTCCATGTGTGTTGAAAATGACATTTGCTGGTTATCATAAGACAGGAAGATTTAACCTCCAGCTTTCTAGGTGTTTTGAACTACAACTCCTACCATCTCTGAACAGTGACCATGCTGCATGGAGCTGATGGGAGCCATGGGTCTAAACACGACTTCATCTGAAGGGATAACAGCTTCCAAACCACTTCCTCTTTCATGGAAGAGTTTATATTTATAGGCTCAGCTATTTCTAGTGCTATGGAGTATGTGCTCTGTGCTTTGCTTTCTGACCAAAGAAACTAGAGCGGACAGCCTCCTGCAGCAGTTTTCCTACTGCAAAACTTAACTCATCCACTAATATGCTGTAGTCTGTGCACCCCGAGCAACTGAGCACTGCAATACAAGATATACTGGGATAAGCCATTTTGCTGTCCATTCCTGTCCCCTCCCCCAGTCCCCATTCCTTTCATGCCAAAATATGCAAGAACAGTTCAAATTTCCTCAGAATTAAGAACTAACTACAATCTGCTTCACAAGCAAAAGGTCCCCCTTAAAAAAAATCAAACACCATTATCAAGAAAAATCGTGGGATATTGTCCAAAAATACAAAAAAGTACATCCACAAATGTACACCACACTCTCAGCTAACGGATAGGGTGGATAAACATAACTGTATGTCATAAGGTGGTTTCACTGTCAGTTAACATTTAAGGCACCCACACACACACACCAGTGCTATAAACATCAAAAGAAAAAACTCCCAGCCTTATGTCCTTTCAGCCATAGTGACAGACAAGCCCAAGAGACTGTATTTAAAAGCGGGAGGGAGAGACTAGGAAAAGACATAGAAACATTCTCATCTCATTTAGGTGAAGTGACATAAATCTGTTATACTATCACCACGCTTCTTATATGTGTATGCTATTGATACAGTCAAAACACACATAACGAGAAAAGAAATGGCTTGTAGCAGAAATTAAATACACAAACAGGCATACAAAAATATCTACATGAAAAGAGATAGCTAGGAACAAACAATTAAAAGTTATCAGCCCCTATGGGGCCACTGTGTCCACTCTGTTGGAGTGACACAGAGCTGTGTTTTTCAAATGATGGATACCATGTTCTAGATCAGCTGTCAGGTTCTAGAATGAAGAACAATTCCTTAACAAAAAAGTGTGTGATATAACATATGAGAGACTGACAACTCTCAGTACAACTGTCTAGAGTAGAGAAACAATTGTCCTCACCCATACTACTGTCTTGCTAGCACTTTAATTTAAAGCATGAAAATATTCCCAAACATCTCAACCCAACATTAGGATCGTGAACTATAAACGTAGGTGGAATGTTCTAATCTTCTCTCTTCCCTCCCCTCTTACCCTAGCACGCTTGTAGGCTAAATATGCACACTCCAGCAATCCATTTCACACTGCAGAGTCTATTAATCATACATGCCCATCTGAAAGAGGAGGGAAAAGTTTTAGTCAGAAGGAAAGAAATGCACGATTCAAGTAAAAAGCAGCAGCTATTTTAAAACCCTGAGTAATTTGCTTAAATACCAGCAAAGTTACCCACCACCCACCTCATTTATTCCCTGCAATTTGCAAGCAGAATATTCTTTTGGGGGGGGGTGCCTCATAGGTCAGACATAAAAGCAAGTATTGTAAGAACAACGCTAGCAGTGGCATCTCATCAACTGGAAAGACTCCCTTCCACCCTGAGATCTGTAGCCCTTCTCTTCCGAGGACCCCACTCCCAAATCCACTCAGTAACCAAGTACATAGAAGGAGACCTGAGGTAGGGAGGAAAATACCAAACCCCTTGTTCAAACTTCAGACTCATTCAAGTAGATTTCTGCCCACAGTTCCATACATTTCATGCCATGAAAAAGAGAAGCGGGGAGGCTGCCATTCAAAACTAGACCTTAGGGAAGATCCTTTTTTAAAAAAACAATTTCACCCTGGAAGAAAGTGCGGAGAAATCATATGCTGAAATTCCACATGCTCTGAACTCGAAGGGATGCGGGGGCAGGAGCAGTGTTTTGTTGAAAGCACAGAATGAATTTCAAAAGTCAGGAGTTGGGTATCTGTGCCTAGACCTAACTTCCCACTATTCCTTCACAATCTCTCCCACTACACAAATGGGGCGGGGAGAGGCAATTTATTTTGCTATAGCACTGGGAACCAAAGCACTAGCCAGCCTCTTTCACACCATCAAGTAATACCCTACTCACACTTTTTACCAGTAGCAGCACTCTACATGAAGCGACACAACAATGCAGCAAGTGGAGGAGCTGGAAATGGAAACCAGGAACTTTTATTTTTGTACCCTGCCTTATGATAAGGTAGAGACGATTGGTGCAGCCCTTCAATACAGGAAGGTATGCCTAGAAGTGGGATTTTTTTCCCCTCGTCCCTCTTTCCTCTCGCGACTCCCCCTCCTCTTATTTCCAACAATGCATGAAACCAGAGAGCCGTGCAAACGTCTCTCTGCCTCCCTCTCCCCTCCGCTTTTGATCTTCATCAGGACGTGAGCAGAAAGTTAATGGACCACCCTTACCACAAAGGCAAATTACCATCGGAACAAAAAAGGGAAGGAAGAGGAAGGGGGGGGAATACCAATACCTTCAGCTTCTCAGCCGGCCCTTCTCTCCAAGGCATCCCACCCAGCTTTGGAAGCTCCCCCCCCCCGCCTCTTACACACACACACACGAACAGAACCGGGGACAAAGCAGGGGCTGGAAAAAGAGCTTTATATAGAATCAGGCATCACTAATCACCCAGTCTTCAGTTAATTGTTTCTTCGGAGTTCCAACCGCCATGGGAACCACCTTTGGCTTTTCCAAGGTGGAAAAAACAAACAAAACCCGGGGAGGGGGTGTGATGGAAGCGAAGGGGGTCCATTAACCCGGTACGGCGCTACGCTGCATGCTTAGGCGACCCCGCAAGCCAGAAACCATCCACAACAAGGCAACGACCACCGCCACGCCGCTCCCGCATCCCCGCCGCTTTTGCCGCCGGCGCCTAAAACAGGGACCCGGGGCGATACAAGGCGGGCGGGGGGGGGAGCGCCGACCCGTTTCTTCCCAACTCCTTTCTCAAACAGAGGCACCCCCAACAAACAGCCCCGCGCCTCTCCAGCCTTTCGCCAAGGCAAGTCCACCTCCCTCCCGGCTCCTCCTCCACCAATCTCAACCATCTCGGCCGCTCCCGCAGCCCCCCAGCTCGAGTTCCTAAACTTTGCAACTTCCTCCTCCGCGCTCAAAAGATGCAGCCGCTCCTTCGGCGCCCCGCCGCCCTCACGCGCGATTGCCGCCAGTTCCTCACGGACACCGAGGTCGGACTTACCACCGCCTTTTCGTGGGCTGCGCGCCTTCTGAAGCGGCGTGTTGGGTGTTTGCACAGCGTTCACACGCACATTTTCTGCGCTGAAAGATTATCACGGGGGAGAGATCGCACACGGGGAGGGAACAAGAAAAAAACAACAACAGAGGTGACCGTGGGAGAAGCGTCCCGGCGAACCACCAGCCCTCTCCAAAAAGCCGCGATCCCTGCCTTTATAGTTGTTCCCAGGGCGCAGGATCCCCTCGCGAGCCGCAGCCAGTCGCCCCGGAGTTTGGGCTGGAGTCCTCCTCCTGGTTCCCCTTCTCCCTCTCTCTCATTCTCTCTCCCTCCCCTCCTTTCCAGCCGGGAGCCGTCCAGTCTCCTCTCGGAAAGGCTTCAACCCCCTTCTTTTTCCCCCTCTCCACCAGGAGGGGAGGAGACCGAGAGGGGCGAAGGAAGGAGGGAGGGGGAGGGAGCGAGAGAGAGAGAGAGAGAGAGGGAAAGAAAGCAGGGGGGCGGACCGGCACGCCAGCAAGCAAAGGGTCTGGTCGTCCTCCTCGGCACTGTGATGTCAACTAACCGATTCAGAGTTAACCGGAGCATTTACACGCGACGCAGCTCGCCGCCGCCCGCCCGCCCGCCCGCCTCCCAACAAACCAGAATCTGGGAATTGAGATACACGTTGACGCTCCCACTTGCGGGGAAAGGCGGGGGGGGGTGGGCTGTTAAGGCGAGCCAGGCAGCGCCGACTTTGGAAAGAAAAATAATGTTCGGAGGGTCTTTAAACTCGGAGTCCCCTTCGCTTTATTTTGGCGCGGCATTCTTTTGTTTCCTCCGCCGCCGCCGCTCTGCTCGGGTTCATGCGCCGCACGCACAGTGCCCGTGTTGACATCCCCGAAGGCGAGCGGGCAGGAATGCAGCTCTACCGACCGCGTGGGGGGGTTGCTCTTTCTCCCCGTTTCTGGCGAGGTCCGCGGGAGCTACCTTTCGCGCCCTGCCGTATCTGAGGAGGCGCCGAGAGATGGAGAGAAGGAGCGAAGGATGAAAGGCAACTGCGTTAGGGGGCGGCGGCGGGAGAGAAAGACCCCGGCTGAGGCTGGAAGCGCCCGTTCCCTTAGCTGCTCAGGCGCGCGGCATCGGCCCAAACCAGCAGTAAACGCGAGAGGCGAAAGATAACAGAACTACCGAAGCTAAAAGGAAAGGTGTGCCGAGACAGCACCTTGAGACGGAACAGCGAGGAAGTTCCAGCCGGTGGAAACTTGAACTTTGCCCACCCTTTGAACCTGTTTTGTTTCTTTAATTCTTCTGGTCGCCCGATGCTGCCCCGAAGCAACCCGGTCTCTCTCTCTCTCTCTACCCGCCCGCAGTGCGTGCGCCGGTTGCCGGCAAAGGGGGAAAGCCGAAGGTTTTTCGGGTTGCAAGAGAATCCTGAACCGTAGAGGGCAGTAAGGGACTAATTAAAGAGCCGCCTTCTCCTCGCTGGTCGGGTTGGAGGTGTCATTGGAGCTGTTTCGTAAATCAGGTTGAAAACCTAAGATGAAATCCTTAGGGAGGTTTTAAAAAAAAAAAAATTACCGACTGAAACGACCACACTTACAATTTTCTAAACGGAGCAGATCGTTTCGCGGCGGACAAAAACGCGAGGAGGACTAAGAGGCGCTTGCCGGCGGCGGAGGGCTAGGGGGCGCCCGGCCCGCAGCGAAGCGAAGCGGAGCCCTTCGGGCGTGCGCGTATTTGCAAACAACCGGATGGGTCCCTCCTGGGGGCTGCGGGGCTGCGTGCGCTCTCAGGGCCCTTCTGTTCTTCCCGCCTTTTTTTCTGCCCAGAGAAGGGGAGGTGAATAGCCTCTCTCAAAGTCTCTAAGGACAGCCAGTTTGCTTTTCAGTGGTTCTCAGAACACCATACACTGATCAACGTTTAAAACAAAAACACTTTTCAAAATCAGAAGGGGACTCCCAGTCGTTCCACTAAGAGTGTGTGTGTGTGTGGCATTGTGTGACTTCTGAAGTGTCCCAAAGGCAGAAAACTCCCACCTGCTGCAATCTCCCACCCTCTCTATAGGTTTCCTTAGAAGCAATTTGTTGTAGCCTACTCTCAGGTAAGCAGAGGTGGGTGTGCAGGCTGAATTATTTTAACTTGGAAGTAAATTTTACCATCTGTAATTAAACTTCCCTTTGCCAGTGTATTCTTTTCCCTCCAACATTTCACAGGTAAAAGCTGATAAAATGTGTGGCCAAGCAACATCAGAGTATGGTGAAAAGGGCAAAAGCAGTTGATGAGGAAGGACACAGAGCTTTGGATAGCCTGCAGCAGTTTGCTTTTGCCTGAGTGGACTGCAAAGAAGGAGTTTCCACTCCTCCTGTCCCCTCCCCTTGCTTACTTAACTGAGTGGAAACTACTCTTATACAGTCGCCTCTCCACATTTGCTGGGGTTAGAGGCTCATGACCCCCACCCCACGAAAGTGAAAAACTGGCAAATATCAAAGTGTGTGTGTCTATGGGAAGCAAGTTGAGGTATGGTGGGGAGAGTGGGCACCCAGGGCTCAAGCCAGGAGGAGCAGAGAGGGATGGTTCCCCCAGAAAAGAAAAGAAATGCCTGAGCAGGGGTTGGAGAAATTCACAAATAATCAAATCTGTGGATGTTAAACCCAAGAATGTGGAGAGCGAACTGTACTTTGAACTCATCTTGCAGGGACTGAAGCAAGCGGAGGGCAACTGGGGAAGGTAGAAAGAACAGACAAGATCTTTTAAAAGCAGCTGAAAAAGTAAGAGGACAAGAGGATTAATTGGTGTTGTCCCTGCCAAACAGGGACAGTTGGAAGGTATGGTATTTCAGTTGCAATCTTAATACACCATGCCTAAGCAAGAATGGCCTTCCAAATGCTTTTGGCCTACAGCTCGCATAATCCTTCCTCATTACATTTGACAATTAGGGCTGATGTGAATTATATATCAAAAGCATTTGAGAGGGCCACAGCTGCCCCCTAAAGGTGAAAGCCATCAGCCCATTTATGCCATCCTAAATGGGGTGATGGCCTTCCATATGTTGATGGAACATTACTTTGATAGTCCCTCACTCAACTGGCTGGGGCTAAGTAGACCTAGGCAACACTGAACTCCGTAGGTGATACTTCTGAGCAGACCACCCATGATAAACCTGTTACTGTTGTTAATCTACTGTAATCCAAAGTAGCACAATGTGCCAAATGCATAAACAAAAATGTAAATATACTCAGAGCCAGTATCTCAAGCCACATCCTGACTCCAAGCCACACAGTAAGATCTCTTGATTAAGGAAACAATTTTAATCTTGAAATGTATCTTTGAAAAAAAAGTACTTTTCTGCTAAACTAACACAGAATTAGGCATCCTGGTCTACTAACAGCTCTTATCCTAATTTCAAACAGCTTCTACAATGAATGTATGTGCCTTCACCAGGAATCCTTCAGGTGGAAAAGGCGGATTTACCTACTTTTGACTTCAGCCCCATCCACATGCAACACCTGGTAGGTTATACCAGAGGAAGTGCTGCCCATAGCATAAAACACTCTCACCTAACACAGATTTAAAAGGACCAATAGCGAGACCTCCTTCCAGGATAATTTTCAAGAGGTATGATAACACTGTCCTTGTACCTATGCATTGTCCATTACATACCTTAGAAGAACTAGGTAGACCTGACCTAACACAACTGACAGGCCCAGATTCCACTTGTTGTGTGCTTTCAAGCCATTTCCTACTTATGGTAACTCTCAGGCCAACCTATCATGGGGGTTTCTGACACTGAGAGTGTGTGACATGTCCAAGGCCACCCAGTGGGGTTTATATGTTCGTGTGGGGAATCAAACCTGTTCTCCAGGGTCATAGTCCTGTGCTCAAACCAGTACACCATGTCACCACTTAGGTTAGGAATAATGAAGGGCTGTAATCCTCTGCACCAGGGCTGAGGACAGTGTAGCCTTCCACATGTTAAATTGCAGCTCCCATCATCCCTCACCCATAGTGCCTAGTGATTTCTATGCCAGTGGGATAGTGAAATGTTTCCAGTTTTCAGCCCAAACCTCAACAGAGAAATCCAAGGTGTTGAATCTATTTTGAGTATAAGGTTCAGAAATTTAGTTCACTCCTTTAAAATTCAGACTAAAAACTAGAGCAGATTCACTACAACACTGACATGGAACCCCTGACTGCCCCTCTCCCAGTGATTCCGCTGGCTACAGTTTATAAAAATGGTGTGTTTAATATAATAACACCTGGATGGACACACTTTTCCCATCCCTGCTATAAACTCTTACTTTATTTGGTAAATAAAGGGCTATTTTCATGTGTGTGTGTGTGCGCGTGCGCATGTGTGTATACAGTAATCCCTCCACATTTGCTAGGGTTAGGGGCACAGGACCCCTGTGAAAGTGAAAAAAAAAACGTTAATAACTCTAGGCCCTCCCAAACCATATTTAACACACAAAAAAGTATGATTACCATATTCAACTCACCATGGATTCCTTTGAGGCATCAAAGTTCCTTCACAAGGCAGAAGTAGGTGGCTGGTGGGGCTTACGGCCACCTCCACTGCTGCCCCACACCATTTTTAATAGGGACTTGCAAGCCTTGTTCACAGTTTCTCAGTCTCAGGAGGCTTGTAGTCCCTAATAAAAATGGCATAGGGAGGCAGCAGAGGTGACAGCAAGTAATCTGTGAATAATCATATCCACAAAAGTGAAACCTGCAAATGTGGAGGGCTGACTGTATATATATCTAATGAGTATGTATATATATGTGTATACACACACACACACACACACACTCGTGTGTGTGTGTGTGTGTGTATTAATGCTTTCATATGGACAAAACCCAGTTAAATAGAAAAAACTCTGAAGGAACCTTGGGATCAAAGCCATCCTCTCTCCTACTGCCATCAAGGTTTGCACAGAAGCACTTGAGCTCCAGTTCAGAAGAGAGCAATGCATGCAAACTGATTAGACTTCAACCCTCAACATGCTTACTATGCAGTATAGCTTTATTTCAATATAGGCATAGGTAGGTAGATTGGGCTATTAATTCTAGTGCTCTTTGCTTCACTCTATGCTGGATTGAGCCTTAGAAAAACCCCAGTAAGAACTGGTTGTTACTGAGTTATTTTAAATGTTTGTATATATGCTAATTCAGTGTGTTTGCATGTATTTGTATTCTCAGCAATTTAAAAATTAAAAGCAATTATTAACGTTAATAATCATGTGTTTTCAACTTGCTGAGTTAAGCATCACTTCTCACATAACTATGCTTATTGATCACTTTTTCCCCACTTAATTTCTGCACAATAAAACAGTCAACCATGGGGTACCTCAACAAATTATATTTTTACTGTGTTCATAAGCCGTTATCTGCGGCTTCCCAGTGCTGCCTTCAACAGCCAATGAAAAAAACTTGCCATATTCCAGGGAATGAGTACAAATAATAAAATAAAATTAGTTAATTTTGCTATAATCTATTTGCTCTGTGTTATTTTTAAGTTTCCATAAACTGCCACTTAAAGAGTACCAATATGAGTCAAGAATTCTCATCTGTATGATTGCTAGTTACTTTGGGGCACAATGCTCACTAGGCATTTTTTCCCCTTGAAGCTATTTAAATTTATTTCACAGTTGAATACAAGCATACTCTAATAGCATGACTTTTTGATTAAATTCTGAGAATTGTCAATTTTGTATTACATTTCAATAATAATAATCCTTCATGTCAAGATATTTTACACATGTATTTCTCATTCCCCAAAAGTATTAATAATGTACTACATGTAATTTTACATTCCGAATTTCTTCTGCATGTCCCACCAAGAAATGCAATTGGCATAGCTTTCAGATCATGGAAAGACATAAACAGATGACCTTCATTTGTCTGGTGAACTTTTCTCAGTTGGGTGGGAACCGTATGGCCCTCCAGATGTTGTGATAGCAATTATCAGCAGCCCTAGCCAGCATAGCCAATATTAAGAAATGCTGGGAACTGTAGTCCAACAACATGGGGAGAGCCATACCATTCCCTCTCCTAAACAAAAGAGATGGAGAGAGAACTTGCCATGAGGATATCAATCCTGGTGCAGTCTGCAGAGCAGTCACAAGTATACTGATGAGGCTGTTTATTCAGAACCATGAGGGAATGCTTTCTCTATGCCAAGGAGCCGTAATTCATTGAAAAGGGGATAGTGAATACCATTGCAAAGACACACAGCTGTGTCCACATATGTGCCTAGGACAATGGCTCTTAGGCTTTAACTAAAGCGTATCTAAAGGCATAAGTGAGCCAGCATGGTGTAGTGGTTTGGACTAGGACTCTGGGGGATCCAGATTCAAAGTGCCATTCAGCCACAAAAACCCACTGGGTGACCTTGAGCAGGTCACGCTCTCTCAGCCTCAGAGGAAGGCAGTGTCAAACCTCCTCTGAACAAATTTTGCCCAGAAAAAAAAGCTGTGCTACCTTCACCTTAGAGTTGCCATAGATTGGAAATGCCTTGCAGGTGCACAATAACAATGGCATGTATGGGGTGGTTGAACCTAAATGAGTGGGCAAGGTTGGGGAGCCAGTGCCAACTGTATGAGAGCATATGTGCATCAGAGAATGGGGGTGGGGTCCAGCGGCCCCACTGCCGGACTCCTACGCTTACTGCCAGAAAGGTTTGGTCTGCTGGGAAAAGACTCCACCTTGGAGAGGTGTCCATGATGCCACTGATAAATCCTTACCAGGAAGATAGATATAGGCAGTCCAGAGACACCTGCTACTCAGCAGTGACTGAAGCCATTGTGATCATTTCCCCAAGATATCCGCAGGCTGGCAACTTCCCCATTCCACACAACCTGAAGGGATTATATTGTGATTCCCACCTCCACCCCAATCATGCTTGGCAATGTCAGGGGCATTTGGACAATAGCTCCCAAAATCTCTAATCAGGATGATCAGTTGGCCATACTGATGAGGATTATGGGAACTGTAGTCCATCAGACTAGTATTTCCTGGCTCAAAAGTCAGGCAGAGATGTGTGTTGCCTGCTCCAGGGCTCAGAGGCTATAAGTTCTCTGATGAGGAGATCCATGGCCCTCAGTTCTGAGAGACTACGTGACAGGATGCTGGAGGAACAATGAGCACACCACAGCCCAGCTTCATTTCCAATGAAAGACTGGGGTCACAATGCCTAACCATGACCTGCTTGCTTCCTCTGGCTTCATGCTCCAATTCCTGAGGAGGGAGGCCCACTATCTGGCAGCAGATAGTGAGGGCTGAAAGGCAGGCATGGGCCTTACAGTCACGCCATGGCTGAGCATTTAACTGGCCTTTCTCCACATATCTGCTATGACATCACCACATGGGGAACTGAGAGAAGGGCTGTCATCTCCCCAGGGCCTGGATTACAGCAGTAGTGGATAGCCATGGCTTTTGATCACAGGACAGGTCATTTTTAAAAAACTGGTAGAAACAAAGCACAGCTATTTCTAACAATCAGTGCCAAATGCTCTCCCTAAATCATTTATTGTACATGAAGCATGACAAAGGAAATTACCAGTTGTAGAAATTAAGATGCATAACTGTATTCTTGAAGTCATGTGAGTTGCTTCAGGCTGTTAAATTGCAGATTTTTCTGTTGATTTATTCTTTTTAAAATGCATATATTGCATTCTCTGTTGTGGCCTGAAGTGGTATAGAAGGTAATAAAAACAATAAGCCACATTTACGGAAATAAGAGCTGCTTTCTTTTTATGCATTGCTTCTGCAGAAACTTTTTAAAAATTGTTGACATTCTTTTTTCTTCAGTACAGAGGGCTTAATCTCTCACTGTATAGATTCATGGATTTATAGAATTTCAGAGTTTAGAACTTGACCAGGACATTTTGTTACCTGAGACAAAGGATAAGAGGGTACTTTTCCATTTCATGTAAAAAAAGCTGACCAGGTACAGAATCTTACTTCAGCACTGATGGTGGGATAGCACTCTCTTCTTCATCTGAAAGCAGCATGTGCCTTACAGAAGATGTACGGCACATACAGCTGTCTCCTTATAACATCTTATTACAGTTCCCTGCCTACCATCAGCTACCACTTCCTGGGGCAACTGCTTCACCTTTTCTAATGGCAGGGCCAAACTAACTGACTTCTAGGTAAAGGTACCGCTTGCTTAGATGGCTGTATAAATACCCATAATAAACACACAGAGTACAGCATAGATTAGCTTTTGTACATTGCTGCTCCCAAGGCAGATTTCTAAAGCTGGTTCGGGAACAACAAGCCAGCCTACTAAAGCCACCACTCAAATTCCTCTTTTGTCCACTTTTCCACTGCTCTATTTTCTTTTCTTTTCTCCTTGTTATATATTCCGCACTTTGTCCTGTTCATTGCCCTGTATCCGTGTTTCCCACAGCTCAAACAAGAAAACACAACACATTGCAGACATGTTCCAATATTCCTCTAGTGTTTATGCAAAGCACTCAAAATACATTTTAGATTTGCTTTTAAACCACTAGGTGGAGGTAATGCATCCACATGCTGACTTCCAGTACAGGGAGACAAGACTTCTGTGATTGATAAGGCAATTTACTGATCTTCCTTTTACATGCTTACAGAAGCATAGTGAGCCTATGGGATGCCATATCTAATGGGCACATAAACAAGATGTATTTGAAAGCTTTACTTGCATACTGTGCTTGTATTTTCCAGAGCAGGACGCATTACAAGTAACAGGATGGCATATTGTCATAAAGGTGTGATGGTTTCCTCACCTGTCATCCACAGGAAAATCTGCAGTGGTAGATTCCAAAGTAAAAACAAACAAACATGCCTGAGCTGTAACTGCAGGGAGAATAATTTCCATGCGAGACAACAGTTTCAAGATTTCCTATACAATGGATTTGAGTTTATGTATTTTTATTTTATTTTATTTTATTTTATTTCACCTTTTTTCCCAGAAGTGTCAGCTAGTCCAAATTGCAGTAGCTAGACTCTTAACTGGGGTAGACTATGGGGAACACACAACTCCATCGAGATACAACTGAAAGTGTAGGTTATTACCTATAAAGCCCTATGCAGCTCAGGTCAAGGCTGCATGAAAGTCTATATGTTCCCATACATACCTTCCTGCGCCTTGACATCTTCAAGAGAGGCCTTATTTTTAGTTCTGTCTCCTTCACAAGGACTTCTGGTGGGAACCTAAGAGAGGGATTTTTCACTGGCTCTCCTAGGTTCTGGAACTCCCTTCCTAGGTGGGCTAAAGTAGCCCACTCCTTGCTGTCCTTCAGTCATCAGGTAAAAGCTATTATTAATAATATTAGTATTAATATTAGTATTATTCAGACAGTCGTTTAACTGAAAGGACTTCAAAAGGATGCTATTCTTTTTTAAAACTGTTTTTATTTCTAAATATGTAATTTATGTATTATGTAAACTTGAAATTGGGTTGTTACATCATAAATAGCTTAATTATATATTACTGATAGTTTTTTGTATATTTTTATCTATATTGCAATAAGCCTGACTATCAAAAATGGAGTCATTCTGCTGGACTCTACATTTGAGAAAAAAGTTTGCAGAGATTACTTTTTGGACTACAATCCCAAGAATCCTCTAAACAACAATTGTAATCCAAAAAAAAAAAAAAAAACCTTTTCCAGGCTGCAAGTAACATACTAAAATGTATAGAAAAGACTATAAAACACAACAGTTAAGTCACATTAAAATATGCTGAATTTTAAGTCATATTTATTTTACGTAAAGCTGATTCTTCTTATAAATATAGGCTCCTCACAAAATTTGTCCTTCATTTAAATCTGAGAGTCTTGCTTTCTTAGTTCTGTGCGTTTACGGGAAGGTAAGCATTAATCCGCCAAATAATAAGACACAGCAATAAGCTCTGACGTAACAGGGCTACATTGCTACAAGATATCAGGATCCTAAAAACTTTCAAGAGTGTGTACAGAGTTGCAAGACACACATCTTGCACAGAATTAGGCAAACTTTAAACTTCTGTATTCAAATAGGCAGAGGTGTATCTCGCATAAACAGTGCCCCTACCTCTGGGGCTGCTGCTTCCTCCACTGCTGCTAAATCTTCCAGCAGGGCTTTTTTGCACCCCCCTGGCATTGGTGCCCAGGGCACATGCCCTACTTGCTCGCTCTGGATACACCTCTGCAAATACGCATGTAGAAAAAGGGAGTTACAGGAAGTGCAGCTTCTCCCTTCCCCTGAAGCTGAGAATACAAAAATCCTCTCATTGTACACAGCTGTGAAAGATGCAGGATATCATCCTGTCTTCAGAGGTTGAGAAGCAAGAGTTGCCAAACGTTTCACTGGACTGATAAAAATCATTCAAGTGTCTCCACACAAACATTCTGAATCTCTAATTCAGCACCTAGCAGCTCTCAACATTCATGTCATTCCAGAGTGTTGAATCTATACAGTGATAAAAAGTGAACCACTTTCTGTTGTAACCCAGCTGTACCAGCACATGCAGGTTTGATGAATGAAGAGGAAAGGGGAACGTTGTTCCTGATATATATCCTTATATATATCCTTAATGGGTGCCTCTAAATTTAGATGCACAGATCTATAGTGACTGACATGCCATGTTTGACTAAGTTACTGACCTCTCCAGCTGTAGTGTTCTTGGTTGAAAATTATTGTTTCAAAAGGCCTTGTAGCTCTATAATATTGAAAAGTGGATTTGATGCTAGGAAGCTCGATCAAACAAGAATATATATCTGGGTAACGAGAACTGCCCAACACTTGATAATGCTATTTCAGGACCAGTCTGACCATTTGGCAGGCTGAGGCAGTGCCTGTGGCAGAATACATTTGGAGTCATGAAAAAGCAACAAGTGGTTATAAATTTATTATCATGTTCTTTTTCAAATTTGGAAGGAAACGAGGCATTTGTGGGATTTTCCACCTCAGGTGACAAAATAATTATGTTGTCCTTGCGCATTATGCACTGACACTTGGGAATCCAGAATTTTAATTTACTTCCCTATGCTGGGAAGGCCCTGCACTTCTGTAAATGACTGAAGAGCTATTTTTTATTCCCAGAGCATGAAAAGTTTGGGGTATAGCTCCTAGCATCCCCTAGCCAGAACAGCTAAAGGACTCTTGGAATCATTTAGCTTTAAAAATAACATGTCCAAGCTCTGTTTATTCCGACATGAAGCAGGTAGCCTCTGCTAATTCACTGACACTTTTCTATCACAGTAATAAGAATCTCTTGGCAGCCACTATACTGCATATGCCTTCTCCACAGGGATCCAGACTAATTTGGCTGTTCACTCTGGGTTTTTTTTGGGGGGGGGGTTTGGTCAGTGTGTTAGTTACAATTTTGGGGTGATGCCCAGCCACAACATGCAACCTCAGGGCCATTGCCTGTTTCATACATCTGCCTTTCCTGTTGGCCATCAGCATCTTAATCATGGACACCATATTATGCTACCTCCATAAGAACATGCCTTTCCTAGGAGATCTCTAGGTACGCCTTCCTGTAGGGACACGTGCTCGCTCACAAAGCAAAATCAGTGACGATAATACCACAGCCTTTAAGGTTATGAGCACCAGACTCATAACTCTAGGCATAACATAGGCATAAAGGATACATCACAAAGTTGTTTTAATTTAGGGATGTGTAATTTGGTAAATATTTTAGCAAAATAGTCTATTCATCTTATGTTGATCCTGGGGCAAAACCGCATTGCTACCAACTGTATTAATGGGCAGTAAACAGTGGTATGATTTCCAGTGGAACAAACTGAAAAAACAGCAGGGAGATTTGACAAAACTTCACTGCTTGAATGTTAGTTGAGTGCTGCAGACCTGAGAGGAACAGTCTGCTTTATACACAGCAGAACAATGTTTTAGAAGGTTACTTCAAGAATAGACCACGAATAATGTTGTTTAGGATTACTGCACCAGGAACAGGATGGTACTTGGATTAGGGAAAACCAGAAACAAATAAGCTTCAGTCCAATGCTTCTCAAAATGGTGGGCCCTGGATAGGCGCAGCCACTGGCTGCTAGTTGCTGGAGAGTTCCCAGGAAAGAAGGAAACAGTTGCAGTTAATGGGCCCAAATATTGTGTGAGCCTCCGACACACTGGAAAAAACACCACCATTGGATTTCCCACGTCAGATAACTCAAGAAGCACTGCTATAGCCCACTATAAGTATAGGTGATAGTTTCACCCACCCTTAGGCCATTTCCGCACTACACTCTTATAGCACGATTATTCCACTTTCAACATCCTACGAAATCCTGGGATTTGCAGTTTCGGGAGGGGCCACCTGGCCCCTCCCGAAACTGCAAACCCCAAGATTCCATAGGATGTTGAAAGTGGAATAATCGCGCTATAGGAGTGTAGTGCGGAAACGGCCTTAGATCAGACTGGCTATACCCTTAAATCTATTTACATGTCACCAAAATACCAGGATAAACCAGAAGGAATAAAGAATGCATATCATGGTACACAGACTAGCTTCTGACTATGAAATAATTGTAAAGTATATCCTGCAAGTTATGTACAGAGATTGAAAAACATAATTATAAAGCACACTATTTTACATTTACATTAGAAAGCTTTGTTCAAATCACTTTAATTTCAATTAAATCAAAAAGGGGATGTTTATTACACTTAGGCCCTTTCCGCAACTCACCTTTTTGCAGAGCTGGGATGCGGGGATCACGCGAGCAGCCTCTAGCGAGAGGCTCTTGCGTCCCACTTCCTTCAGCTTTGCAGCTGCCGCCTACTTGCACAAGAGCCCCTCCTCTTCCTTCCGCAGTGCAGCCTGGGACTTTCCCAGGCTGCGTTGGGGCAGGAAGCATGAGCACCGTGGCTCCAGAGCTCCACATGCACAGCAAGTGCGCATGGGGCCTTGGAGTCATGCGCGATCACACACCATTTTCGGCTCACAGCCAAAAATGATAAAGTGCATGATCGGCATCTGCCAGACCCTGGAGCATCGCACGATTGCGAGTGTGTCATGTGGACCACTTCTCGCAGTTGCAGGACACTCGAGAGGCCCTTTCGCGTGGTAAATGCCGTGCGAAAAGGGCCTCAGTATTGATTCTAAATCACTACTTAAACATATGCTATACTATTATGCTAACAAGCCTACTAAAGTGGAGGTGAGAAATCCAACTCATGATTTTACACTTTCACCAGTTTCTCCCTCTTTTAAACATAGGAGAAAAAGCAACTGCATTAATTTAGAAAAATCCATTTCTCGCTCACCTGCTAAAAGGGAGTAAGTGAGATTAAATGGAAATAGAGAGATGGGATTAGTGTGTGTGTATGTGTGCACGAGGGAGACAGAGATTCAGGAATCATAACTACAACCCATACCCGTCTGACACTCAGCCACATCAACAACAGCCAGACCTGCCCCACTCCATCAACAATATTCCTCAAAAACTACTCTCAGTTATACTGTTAAGAAACAGAGGCAACCCAACGGTTAGAGTCCTCTTCTGAAAGATAAACCCTTGGTTTTATCAGAACCCATTTCTGCCTCAAAGAGCCAGGTTTTGAAATACAGCATCAGATTATCTGTGTCTTTTATCATTTATGTATTCCTACCAGAGGTGAAAAGAGGGCAGCAGCTACACTGAATGGCATGGATACGGTGTGTTTGAAAAAGGTATGAAGGATCCAAAGAAACTCGTGTAGAGAGGACAGTTCCATGCTGCTTACATTCCAGTATGTTGAGATTTCTATTTCAACAGAGGCCTTCTTCCTCTGGGACTCCATGTCACTAATGTAGCTTTGGAAGAAGTGTGCTGTCTCTTGCAGCTGTTTCTTTCTGGAAATCCATCTCTATAACTGTCCTCAGTATTGCTGGCACTTTATAATTCAGTCTTCAACAAGGCTTCCAGCAGAAAAAGAAAGGAACATTAGTAAAAGGAAAAGAACTTGTAGCACTTACTAGCTTGTTGGAGCCTTGAATGTGTTTCATCCTTCTTGTGGTGGTGACATCTGCCAGCCAAAAGAATTTCAGAGAAAGAAATGGTTGGATAACTATTTGTTGTTACAACTCAATGGGTCACTGATGGGGAAAAAAATACTAGATTACAGATACCCCACACATCTCATTCTGATGATCTACCTGAAAGGTTCCTCTTATTTTGCTGATTTTAATTGTTTATTGGAGTGTCTGTAACCAGTTCACTTTGAACTGAAGGTGTAGAGAAGCTGCCAGAAAAAGTTCTTTCTTCCCACAGAGGTGCAAATTGCTTTTTTTTTTTAATATTTCATGGACACCCTTCAACAATGGAAGATAGAACTTGTATGGTTCAGTTTCCAGTGTCTTCCAGAAGAACCAGAGTAGGTATCAGATAGCCCATGAACATTTTCCCACTGCAGGATGCCTTCGAAACATGCCTTATGGCCCCATGACCTCAGTGTCTCACCTGACTTTCAGTTTGTGAGATCCTGCATGATGTCATCCACTTTTGCAAACATTATAGACAGGATGCCCATGCTTCAGTGTATTAAATGTGAAATGCTATCTTTTTTGTTTAAAAAATTGCAGATACACTTAATGATAATAAATGTACTCTATAGTATACACTGATTGTTTTTGTTTAGACCACAGCTTGCTGCATTTTCCTACCAAAGAATAAAAGTGTTTCTGGAAAGACTTTACTCTATACAGAATTTTTGGTGGAAATAGAAATCAGGGTTTGTATGTCTTGCATTGCCACCAGGCTGAAAATGTGGCCAAAGAGGAATGTTCAGATTCTACTACTTCTGTCCCTTCCTTGTAGCCTTTGTCCAGGATCTCAGGAACCAGCACATTTGCCTCCTTACCCCTGTTCTCCTTCTCCTCTTCTTTATCACTGAGGTCCACCGTATCCACCCTGAAATGCTTCGACAAAATTTGAGTCAAATGATTTAATTGTGAATTTGGAACTGAACGTGAACATCATGCAGTGCTTTTTTGAGGATGTTATACGTGTGCAATTTTCAATGCCATTTCTGCATTAGACTGTTATAGTGCTATTATTCCACTTTCAACATCCTATGGAATTCTGAGGTTTGCAGTTTAGGGAGGGGCTTCAAACCCCAGGATTCCACAGGATGTTGAAAGTGGAATAATAGAACTATAACAGTCTAATGCAGAAATGGTCTAAGATGATTGCAAAGCAATGTCACAAACTTGCACTCCAGAATAGTTGGGTTGATCCAAAGGGTTGTGACCCCCAGGAAACTATTCTTGCCATTGGTCCAGCAATCTGCAGTGGCAGCTACATATGACATCGCACCCATCATCTCTCATACATGCTGGTTGTGGCCTGCTCAGTTCTGTTTCTCAGAGTCTTCAAACACTTGAGGGATACTTCTTGGAGTAGGATATCAAATTAATGAAAACATAATTTTATAAGGCCCTGCTTTGGGGGTCCCCAATATCGGTATGGTTTGGATGGGCACCATACCTAATTGGCATCATATGTAATTGGCAACACATTTTATTGGCTCAAATCCAAGCCTGAGAGGTGACAGAGAGGTCAAACTGAGTGAGGGAAAGAATTTGACTGTAAATGTGAGAAGCATAGGTCAACTCCAAAATTCCTCCAGGTAAGACTGAGTCATTTGTCAGGCAAATACACACCATTCCTGTGGATAATAGGCTTAAATAGAAGCTGGAATTTTCCAGGGAATCCAATTGTGAGGAGCCCACCAGGACACCGATTGACAGATATCCATCCCTTGTACCCCTGGATTCTTTCCTATGTCCTCACAGCACCCACAATAGACAGCTATTACAACATTCATCATGTCTTTGTCAATCAAAGCACTAAGCCCATCAACAGGCGAAAGACTCATTGTCCACAACAGGTTCCCTTTGTCTTGCATCTGGAACCTTCACAGCGACAAGCCATTTTCAGGGTACCAATACCCCTGATTTGAGGATACCCAGTGCAGTCTCTTGAAGGTCTACCCATCACTCTGTCCATCTGGCTCCTGAATGAGAACTGTCCCTAGGTCCTACCTAAGCCAAAATACATTTCTGCTCTTCACTACTCTTCTGGACTGGTAATTATAAATCCCCCCAAATCCCTCAGGCTCTCTATAATTTTTCCTCCCTTTCTCTTTCAGCTAGCTTTTGTGTGAATGTGTGATTGCGTGTATCTTGTGTGCACACATGAGTGAATTCCCCTCAATAAAATCATTTATTAGACAATTCTGCTTGGTTTTTGGCTTGGCCTGACCCCATAAAAATTGGGTTGAAAGATCTTGCTAGGTTACCCTGCCTCTCGTAGTGCTACAGCTTGTTCTCTGGCTAATTCCCATTCCCCATTATTTGAAGCACATTGAGGTGTCCCCCATGGGACCCCAGAAATCAGGGTAACATTTTCCCCACAAGCTGAAGAGGCAGTGTCTGTCAGAACAAGTGTAACCATTCTTTTGTCAACATCAGCCTGGTTTACAGTTCGTTGCTCCAATGCCCAACTCTCCAAATGTACCTGCTGCTTCCTCTGTGAGCCCACTACCACCCCCATATGCTCATACCTTTCTCCTTCTTTTCCCAATGATATCCAGGATTTCTTCTGATTTTTCGGAGAGTACTTTCTGAAAGATTAAAAAAAAGAAAGAAACACTGAGACAAAACTGGAAACAAAAGCACAGAATATTCACAACGTATTTTAAACATTCAACACATTCATAGTTACATGCAAAAGAGCAATTTAGCATAAACAAAGTCTGCCCCCTGAACCTTCCAATGCTACTTTACATTAGAGCTATAGAGCTATGTATGTAGTATAATTGATTCTGCACTGAAGCCCTCTTTAACTTACAAAAAAACACAGTTTGATAGTCAACACAATTCTGTTTCTTAAAAATGAATACAAATAAATACAATTGAAAATTTCCTAGTAGGGCATATTTATATTTGCAAATGTAAAGAATATATTTAATACAGTATTTTCTGTTTCTGGACAAATAGTTTTCTCTGTTTCCACATACTGAAACTTTGCAAAGTAATTCCATAGAAAACAATCCCTGATTTTATTAATAAGGTGGTTTTTTGGGGGGTGGGGGAGTATCAGGCCACTTTTGAACCCCCATTCCATTCTTTCAACTTTCTATCTGCTCCATTTCACTTCTGTTTTTCTCCAACCATTTGCGCTCTCTCTTCCCTTATTTCAAGTTTATCTTCACTGGTTCTTCTATTGATCTTTTCTCCACATTGTAATCCTTCTCCAGTGTCCTATGGTTTCTTCCTGTTGTCCCCCCATTCTCCCTTCCTCTTACATTCCCACATATTTCCTTTGCCACTTGTGTCTTTCTGTCTGGCCCCTCCTTTCTGTCTTTTCACCTTTCTTTTCCCCTCCTTATGTCTTTAGTCTCCCTTGTGATCTCCAGCTCTTCTTTCTCCATGGATGTCTCTCTGCCTTCACTCCCTCTTGTCTCATCCACTGCACATCTAGTCTTCCTGTCTCTCATTTCCTGTGTGTGTCTCTGCACCCTCAGGCAAGGCACCTTAGCTTTCTTCTACCTGTTCCTCCTTCCCATTCTTTGCTGCCAATCATAGAGTCATAACATTGGAAGTGACCACAAGCCCTGTCTAGACCAACCCCATCATTCAGGAATATACAACTAAGCACTCATGAAAGATGGCCAACCAGCCTCTGTTTAATCAGCTCTAAATATGAACCAATCAATAATTTTATTATGGTCATAAACCAGCATAAGAAGAAATAACAGATTTTGGCTTAAAATACATAAAATATGAAATGGGTAAAACAGAGTGGCACAAAACACAATGCGATAACTACAATAAATACTTAAAATTCACATGTGGTAATAGTGTCCAAATATGAAGAGTCCACCTCCTTCCAAAGCGATCTTTTCCGATGTAAAACAGCTCTTACTGTAAATAAAAAAAAAGTGCTTCCTAATGTTTAAGTGGGATCTCTTTTCTTGTAATTTGAACCCATTGGTTTGTGTTCCTGTCTCTGGAGCAGCAGAAAACAAGCTTGTGTCACCTTCTACGTGATATCCATTCAGATGTTTAAACATAGCTATCGTGTTGCCTCTCAGTCTTCTCTTGTTCAACCCAAGCATATCAAACTTCTTCAGTCATTCTACATAAAGCTTGGCTTCCAGACCTTTGATCATCTTGGTCGCTCTTCTTTGGACACATTCCAGCTTGCCAATATCCTTCTTGCACTGTGATGCCCAGAACTGGACACTGTATTCCAGGTGACCTTTGACCAATTCAGCATAGAGTGATGATGGTCTTTATTACTATTTCCCTTGATCTGGACACTATATTCATGTTGATGCAGCCCAGAATTGCATTGGCTTTTTTGGCTGCTGCCTCACATTGTTGGCTCATGCTTAGTTTGTGGTCTAGTAAGACCCTTAGATCCTTTTTCGCATGTACTACTTTCAAGCTAGGTGTCACACATCCTATATTTTTGTGCATTTCATTTTTTCCTGCCTAAATTTATTACATTATATTTATCCCTTTTAAGTTCATTCTGTTTCTCTTGGCACAACTCTCTAAACTTTTTGAAGATTTTGAATTCTGTTCCTGTCCTCTAGGATATTAGCTACCACCTCCTAATTTGGTGTCATCTAAAAATTTGATAAGCATGCCTTCTATTCCATCATCTATGTCATTTATAGAGATGCTGAACAACACTGGGCCAAGTACAGAACTCTGGGGCACCTCAGTTGTGACTTTTCTTCAGGATGAAGAACAACCATTGGTGAGCACTGTCTGGGTTCAGATTGTCAACCAATTACACATCCACCTAACTGTAACACTACCTAGCTCACAGTTTGCCAGCTTGCATGCAAGAATATTACAGAAGACTTTATCAAAAGCCTTATTAAATGTGTGTGTGTGTGTGTGTAAAATCTTCACAACTCTTCTCTGATCTATCAAGCATGTAACTATCAAAAAAGAGATACAGTGGACATTTCACATCTGGAAAAAAAAGACAAATGTGAACGCTCATGTCCCATAATACTAAATGAGAGTGACATACACACAGACACTTCAGCACTTCCACAAGCACATCACTGCCATTTTAGGTATAGGATGCAACAATCCACAGTCACTCATAATCGCAGACCCAAAAGGTCATAGGTAAGGAGGATGCATTGTATTATTAGTTTGTCATATCTTGTTTTTGAGAAACTATGCTGATTCTTTGTAATTATGGTATTTCTTTCTAAGCATGCACAGACTGCTTAATTATCTGTTCTAGAACCTTTCCCAGTATCAGCATCAAGCTAATTGGTCAGTAGCTGATTGGGTCCTCTTTTTTGCCCTTTCTAAAGATGGCAGCCACATTTGCCCCCCCCCCCCAATATGCTGGGACCTCTCCTGTTCTCCAAGAATTCTTAAAATGTATTGACAATGATTCTGAGATTACAGTGTTTCCTCCCTTACTGCAACCTCCACACACACGAATGCAAGGATGTGCAAAGTCTTGCTTCCCCTTATAGTCAACGAACACAGTGGGTGAGCATACCTCACATCCACTGACTATATGAGACACCACACTTTGCATTTTTTGTTTTACACAGGATTCTAGAATGGAATCCCCACATATACAGAGGGCACACTGTATATCTGCCAGCTCCTTTAGTAGTCTTTGATGCAGTGCATCTGGCTCTAGAGATTCTAATTCATTTAGAGTATCTATGTATTCCTTTACTATCTTTTTACCTATTCTGGGGTATAGTCCCCTTAGTGCATGATCTATTATATTTTCACCAATTAAAGTACTGTTTTCCTTTTGGAAGAAGATGGAAACAAACAAGGTATTAAATAGTTCAGCCTTCTTTTTGTCCACTGTTGGCATCTCATCATCTTCTCTTTGGCATGGCCCTACCATTTCCTTGTTCTTCCTTTTACTCCAACCATTGCCAAAAAACCTTCTTTTTATTATTTTTAACCTCTCTAGCAAGCCTGAGCTCATACTGATCTTTACCTTTTCTGACCTTCCTTCTTGGCTATTCATTTGTATTCCCCTTTGGTGCTTTCACCCTTCTTCCATTTCTTTATACACATCTCTTTTAAATTTCAGTTCATCTTGCATCTATCAGATGGCCAACTAATTGTCTGTTTTGAATATACCTCTCACGGTTGGATGCTAGATGGCCTTTGCATTGCAGGACTCAGCTGGGCTCAAATTTTGCAATGAAATGCTGGCAGTATAGTTTAAAAATGTGAGCCCTTAGGGCACTGTTCTATAAAACAACCATTAGCATGGAGGGAATTGTTTTTATGCAACTATAACAGCAATATGGTTTAATTATCATTTTACCAGATTAGAAGGGAACTGGTACTTGAAAAAGAACTAGCCTCTTTTCTTGTAACACACATAAATTCAAAGATGCGTAGGAACAAGTGATGCTGGAATTTTTTGGTCGTTTTAATGTTTTGGTTTTTTGGTTGTTCATCTCAAAACTGGGAACCATTTATTGTTTACCTGTCAAAAGGGTAGCTGGGGTAATTTTAGGCTAGCGCAGCTTATGCAATTGCATTGGTTTCTAAGGCAACAAGTGAGTTATTGCCCATGTCTAGCTCACATCCCTTGAATGAAAGGCTTTCAATTCACAGGCCTCAGGCTTTTGCTTTACTAGGAAATACTGCAGGAGACATGTAACTTCTGTCAAGTAGATCTTATGAAATGTAGCATGGTGGAAGGAGAATGAAATAGCTAAACTTACAGATTTAAAAAGTAAACGTAATTTTCCCCCCAGCTTATTGAAGATGAGGATAAAAAAAAAAAAAGAATGGCTTTACTGACAGCTGACACCATGTGTGATGTGGCATAAGTGTGGTATATATCGTTTGACAGTTTGAAGACCAAATGTCGCAACTAAAAAGCAGCATTTTGAGATAATGTCAAGTGATATTTATTCAGTAAATTTCTACTCTGCCCTTCAGGGAGAAAATGGCAGTCAAATAAAAGCAACTAAAACAATAGAATAAACTTGAATTACATGTCAAAGGTGGAAACATAAAATCCCACAAGATCAAATCAGGGTCAGATAAACATCTTGGAGGAAAAAATGGAAACATTTTTGGAGGGCCCTGGTGCCACTGTGAGATCGAAATGGTTGCCAAGAATAATTCCATTGCGAGAGCATTCCAAAGGTGTGGCTTCACAACCGAAGAGAACTTCTCACAGGACTCACCAAAAACATTTCGTTTCCTGGCACGGAGCACAAAGGCACTTCCACCCCATTTAAGTCATGTTAAATAGTATTGAAAACCAGCTAAGTTATTTTTGCACAGGAGACAGAAAATCCTGCTCTCTTTCCGTGGCAGGAAAAACAACAATAAGAAAAAGTAAATCACTAAAACATACTGCTTTGCTTTTTTCCCCAAGATACTCAGATTCTGCTGCTTTAGACAGCGGCCTCTCTTTCCCTAATGGTAGGCAACAGCCCTGCCCCTTCACCCCATCTGTGTCGCTTTAGAAGGTCAGCTATTACCCCAGTTTACAGATGTGGGGAAAAGACGGTCCTATTAAACCTCTGAGAACGAGCATGGTGGAGTGGTCTGAGCACTGGACTATGGCCATTCCTGCACTACACTGTGATAGTGCTAATTATTCCACTTTCAACATCCTGTGGAATTCTGGGGTTTGTAGTTTCCTGAGGCCAAAGAGCTCTCTGGCTGAGAAGTCTAAATGCCCCTCCCTAAACTGCAAACCCCAGGATTCCACAGGATATTGAAACTGGAATAAGAGCACTGTAATAGTGTAGTGTGGAAATGGCCTATGACTCCAGAGACCAGGGTTCAAATCAGCCATGGATACCCACTGGGTGGCTTGAGTAAGTCACATTCTCTCAGCCTCAGAGGAAGGCAAAGGCAACCACCGCAAGCAAATCCTGCCAAGAAAACCATATAAAATAGTTTCGCTTAGGGTTGCCATAAGTCAGAAACGATTTGAAGTCAAACAACAACAAGCAAACCTCTGTCTGTGGTGGTTGATCTGTGAAGGCTATTTACACAGGGGCAAGTCCTCACTTGAAGTTTTAGTCATCCAGTAAGGAACATAAATTTGTGACTTCAGATCCAAATACTATCTAAGCCAGATTCCAGCCAACACTAGATACTTTGAATAACATCAATGAGAGCATACCAGAATACTGTAGTACTCCGTTCACCGGCATTCATCCTCAGCTTTTGTCAGCGAAGATGAGTATGAAGGCAATTATAGTAAAGGCCATATGGAAAACTGACCTTTAGAGCTGTAGGAGAGAAAGTAAGCATGGTGCAACCATTCACATATTTTTCTCTAATTCTTTCATTCTTCTTATCCCATCTCTCCTCTCTCTCTCTCTCTCTCTCTCTCTCTCTCTCTCACATACACACACACACACACACACACACACACACAAACACACACAGAGTTATGGACAATTGTGGATGAAAAGATAGCAAAATCACTGTGGCCCACATTTTTAGAAGTGGTAGGAATTGTTATTCTGTCAGAATAATTCAGCCAAACACCTGCATGACACTAGAACCTATTACGTTACCTGAAAGCGGAGGAAAATGCCATATACTATACATAATCTTAACAAAGTGTCCCTACTCCCTCCTCACAGGCAGAATCCTCTGATCAGAGGCACCGATAAAGAAAAATGATTGCAGCAAAGAGCGAAATTCATGCAGGAACAGAGAGGTCTCCTGCTGTAACATTCAATGATTAATAATATGCAAGCATTGCCTTCACAGCATCATGCCTTCTGTTCAGCATAGGCACCATATAGCATGGTTTAAAAGACAAAATAGCAGCTAAATTCTGTCTCTTGGACATCCTATTAAAAGAGGGAAACCAGCAGACCTACTCACCCTCCCATTGGAAGTGGGGGCGGGGAGCAAAATATGCGGCCTTCTAAGAGAGAGCATTATTCTTGAGTGCACTACTTTGCAATGTCAAAGAAAAAACAAACCCTCTGAGTAAATTATAGGAATCTTTAGCAGGGATACTTTGAAGCCAATGTCATCAAGAAGAGAGTTATTACTAAGCTCACTAAAACTGGGAAATACTAAGTTGTAGCGAAAGACAGCTGGAAACGGTAGATCTACATTAAATAATAACATTAAACATTAAAATTCTATAAATACATAAAAACAGAAAAGAAATGAAGAAGAAGGAGACGGAGAGGGAGAGGGAGAAGAAAGTATGACTAAATCATAAGAGTTAGAAATTAAAGGATAAAGAAAAAGGTGTCATTCAAGTTGTTTCAGACCTCTCTTTCAGCTCTAAATTAAATTTTTCCAACAACCAAAAAAGAAAAATAAACTTGCTTCTTTTGAAGATTAACATATCTCACATTGATATGTCAATATTACCTCCCATTACATATCACATTTTGATGATAAATGATACTGCATTTTCTAACCTTGATATTAAAAGCTACTTACTGACTTAATTACGTACTATTAGCTTCACTACTTAAAACCATAGATCTTTTATATGATATACAACATCACTGAGTCCACATATTTCTATGACATTTCATAATGTAAATCCTTATCACAATTCTTACCAAATCTAGTTGTCATAGTCTTATATCTATAATCCCTCCATAACTTAATTTCCCTATTTCATTTTAAATCAGGTTCTCATCTTCCTTTTCATCCATCCTATCCATCCCCCAAATCTTCTCAGATTCTCTTCCTTACCCTTTGTTAATATTTCCTCATTCTTCCCACTTGATGTTTTAAAATTTTCGTCCTAAGATAGAGTACTTCTCTTTTTCATCTTTCTCTCACCCACTTTGTTCTTGCAGGTGAATCCTTTCATTAAATCAACCTGGTTTTGTCCAACCATCAGTGTATCCCCCGTCTTGGGCTATAATCCCCATTTCACATACCAAAGTTTCTTGGCCCCTCTTCTCCCCACTTTCAGTGACTAATTCCTCTATTAACACAACTTAAAGAATTTCTTTCTCCATGTGATTTTCTGACTCTCACTTCCATATTAGCCTCACAGTTCTCCCTGTGCCCTACATCTCCTCACAGCTCTGCCTTGATCTCATTCCTCAGGTTCTCTGTTCAGTCTTCTTACAGTTTTCTTTTCTATATAATTCCTCTAGCATCTGTTGTAAAAGTCCTGAGAAAGTTCCTCAGACGATTCCATCTTTTATTCAATCCAGCAGTTACAGAGTTAACAGTTCAACTTTTTCTCAGTGCTTACAGCCAGCATGTCAGTCTTATCAGCATCAAAGAGATAATGCCTGCACTTTGTCATGCTGTAGTTTCTCCTTGCTAAAGCCAAATTCACTCTTGTAAATAAGATGAAATTCAGTCGATCCATGAAAATATATGCACTTAAACCCTTAATTGTTCTCTTTTAAATACATCACCCCCCAGTCTTCTTATTTGATTCCTGATCTTATGGGTGAACACATTTTCCCCATGTGTTTAAAGAAAGAAGGTGACAGATGATGTTTCTATGGCCCTTTCTGCAGGCAGTGCCCTCCCAGGATGGAGATGCGAGAGGAGTAGGACCACAACAACGCTTTCATATGATGTCATCTTGGTCCCACCCTTCTCACAATCATGAGGAGGACAGGAAAAACTTAATGGCCCCTGATCATGTGAGGCTTCTGTTGACACTGGCCATGCAGGGCTGGAAGCACGATCACACACTTCCTTTCCCACTGCAGCATGGGAAAAAGGCCAGCTACAGTGCCGAAGAAAGGAGAATATCCCTTGCACTCCCTTCCACAGGCAGCTGGTTGGGTGTGGAAAGGAGCATTGGGGACACGCTCCCATCCCAGCAGAGGAAACCTGGGGGCATCAGATCTTCTGATCAAAACAGCTACTTTTCATGGCAACAGTGAAAGATATGACTCCCTCAGTCCTTCCCATTCATTATGCTTTCACTCATGAGTAAACACAAGTAATGGGAATTCTGGATACTTGTGGGTAATCCCCTGCTCCCCCTTTATTCCTGGTCACATTTGTGAAGTCAAAGATAGCTCTGTCAGCACTTTTACCATGAAAGCTCTCCTCACTTCAGAGCTGCTACAAGGAGCATCTGCCTACTGTCCTGTCAGAAGTCCAGTCCACACCCATTATTTTTTGTGGTACCCACAGCACCCCACTGCCACAGAACTGGTCACTGACACCATCTCCATATGCATCACTCAAGGTATGGTGTCGCTCCCTCCCTCCTTCCTTCCCTCCCTCCTTCCCTACGGGCTCTGGAAGAAAAAGGGATACTCTACTCTGTATTTGACAGTGCTTGATGGTGTGGAAGAATGTTTTGGCACCTGTCACCATCATTAAAAGGAGGAAGGGAGAGGGAGAAAAAGGGAAATGTGGCAGCACCTTTAAGATGAATTGGTTTTTATTTTTACATGAGTTTCTGTGAATACAAACCCCCTTCTTCAATTGCAGTACCAAGGGAGTTTATATCCATGAAAGCTCAAGCAAAAATAAAAACCAATTAGCCTTAATGGTGATGCCACTTTTCTTTCTTCTTCCCCCTTCCTTCCTCCTTTTTATGCTGCAAGAGACTAACACAACTACTTCTTTGAAAATATTTCCATCATTATTATCTGTTGCCAAATGTCAGCGGCCACAGCAGGCTTCAAAATGGAGCAGCTCTGGTGGACTTCTGGCAGTCCATTCTGCCACCTCAACCCTTGTGTGCCAGCCCAATCCCTGCTCTAAGCATTGTGATTATTTAATTGTATAATCTGTTTGAGCCACTTTCCTCAAAGTAATTGATGACTTTTGTGACAGTGACCAAAGTTTTATTAGAACAATCTTGGTATATGTACAACTATTCAAACCAAAGAATCCTTCAATATTTTGATCTTGAAGAGAGTAGCCCAGTGACAATTCATATAGTAAGATTTTTGCAATGCTACTATAGACCATTTCTGCATTACACTGTTACAATGCTATTATTCCACTTTCATCATCCTATGGAATCGTGGGGAATTTTCAGCCAGAGAGCTCTGCAAACCCCAGAATTCCATAGGATGTGGAAAGTGGAGTAATAACACTGTAAGACAGAAATGGCCTTAGTCACAATGTATACTATTATACCTGAACTGGGACAGCTGCAGAAGTCAGAACTGATGAGCGGACATCTGATCGCACCATGGATCCATCTATGGCCCTTTCTGCAGCTTACCTTTTTGTGGAGCTGGGGTGCGGGGATCGCACAAGCAGCCTCTTGCAAGAAGCTCTCACGTTCCCCTTGCTTCAGCTCCGCAACTGCTGCCTGCTCACAAGAAGGTAGTGCGAGAGCCCCTCCTCTTCCTTCCACAGTGCAGCCTGGGATTTTCCCAGGCTGCGCTGGGGCAGGAAGCGCAAGCACAGCGGCTTCAGAGCTCCGCATGCACGGCAAGTGCGCGTGAAGCCCCAGAATGATGCGCGATCATGCACCATTTTCAGCTTAAAGCCGAAAATGAAATAGTACACAATCAGTGCCTGCCAGCCCCTGGAGCGTCGCGCGATTGCGAGTGCATCATGTGGATCACTCCTCACAATTGTGTGAAGCTCCAGGGGCCCTTTCACATGGCAAATGCCATGCAAAAAGGGCCTATGTGTTGTCCGTGGCCGTAAACCAACAGTAGAAATCATGCGATCCTCCAGATATCATTGGACTGCAAGTTCCATCATAAACTATGTGGACTAGGTCTGTTGAGACTTGCTCAGTCCTTCAAATTCTGTATTATATTATTAATAATGTGGGTAAGGTTTCCTGATGTTCCTAACACATAACGTAATCCATATGTATGAAAAGGATATAAGCTTAGTTTCATATTGCATGACTATAAGGCTCAAGATGCCTAGAGGAAGCACATTGTGTACAGTTACTGGCCACACTGGAAATCATATATCTTATTTGGCTCTATGCCACTATGCTGGCTTAAAAAAAGCGACTTTTCCAATCTCCACAGGAAATTTAACTGGGCATTATCTGCCTATAATTTCAGATATCTCCCCTAGAGCATGAAGATTAAGACATGCTGTTACTGTATGAAGAAATGGCAAAATTCTCAAGTTATAATAGAAATTTGTTAAAACAAATGAGACTGCAAAGTTTGGTTAATTACTTTAGGGCTTTTGCTACCCCTTGATTCTGAGTTAGCACTTCCTCCTGTCAGGACTAGAGCTAGAACAGAGAACTTTATGTGGTAGCCCTATATGACAAGCCATCAGAAATGAAATTTGGAATGTCTTCCTAACACTGAACTGTTCCCTGGCTTTGAACTGGCCCTGTTCAACTGGGTCAGCCATTGGGCTCAGCCAGTGGGCAAAAGGCTAAAGGCTTCTTGTTTGGACTGGAGCCTTGCCAGAACAGCTAAATCCTTTGGCTCAGGTACGTTTCTGTGAATTCCTTGGATTGGACTTCCTAACCTCGGATACCTCGGACACCTTGAAACACCTGAGTCATATTAAGTAATGGTGTCTGTTCTCATTCCTTTTCATCCACTCTCACACTCTGACTGCTAGGCCCTTTCCGCATGGCATTTGCCATGCAAAAGGGCACCTGGAGCGTCGCGCGACTGTGAGGAGCGATTTGCATGACACACTCACAATTGCACGATGCTCTAGGACCTGGCAGGCGCCAGTCGTGCACCTTGTCATTTTCGGCTGGAAGCCGAAAATGGTGCACAATCGCGCATTGCTCCTGGGTCCCGCGTGCACTTACCTGGCGTGCGGAGCCTCCGGAGCTGCACTGGTCGCACTTCCTGCCCCAGTGCATCCTGGGAAACTCCCAGGCTGCACTGTGGAAGGAAGAAGAGGGCCTCTTTCACAAGCAGGCAGCTTGTGCAGAGCTGAAGCAGCAGGGATGAGAGAGCCTCTCGCTGGAGGCTGCTCATAGGATCCCCGCACCCCAGCGCCAGAAAAAGGTAAGGTGCAGAAAGACCCTTAGTTGTGTGGACCATTGCCTGGCTATGTATTCTTCCTTTCTCTTCTCTGCAGTCCACAGGCAGGAAGGGAAAAACCAAATACAGAAGACTGAGCTGAATTTATTACATACAATCTCCTGACTTTCTTATACCCTAGAACTCAGGGTGGCATTCATGATTTCTGAGCTGGTGTTCAATCCTTGATTGACTAGAATTAGACCTGCTTAGTTTCAATAGGGTTTCTATAGCAGATCATACTCTTAAGAGGATTTCAAGCAGATTTGTGACAGAACTGAATATTTCTTCTCAAAGTGTCCAATTAGCCTATTGGGTTCCCTGTATTATGGAACTCCTTGTAGTTAGTTGTGACAACCCAGCAGCTTAGAAGATGAGTTACAGAGAATTTTACCAATGGTAGCCAAAAAGTTGACCTTTCAGATGTTGTTAGACTGGAAGTCTCGTCATCACTTACCATTAGTTTTGCGGACTAGAGCTGATAGAAAATGCAGTTCAACAATACTTGAAGGGCCACAAGTTTTCCAACTTTGGATTAGACAAACTCATTATCTTGCAACAGTATTTAGTAATGACTATTATAAATTACCTCCAGTATCTCATGCTATGTGCTTCTACACACTGACTTTTAAGGAGAAATTGAATGAAAAGGCTGTTGCCCAAGTTCCACTGCTGAACTTCCTGGAGGTATCTGCCTAAATGCTGTGGACAGATCATGCATAAAGGCTGGGAAGTTGGTCAAGTGAACTAGTTCTTCAGATCTTATTTCACCCATTATTCTTTGGATCCTGTCTACCAGTATCCAAGAAGGAAATTCTGGAAAAGAGGACAAAAGGGCAAGAAACAGCACATGAAACAGGAAACCCACATTAATTTGTGGAAGCAAGCAATAACATTTTTGCCAGTCATCCATGTTTCCTGAGGGGTGTAGCTACATTGATTCAAAGTTGTTAAGGTTATATTTGTTTTCATTTGTCATCAGTTAAGTTTGTTTAGCTCTTATAAAAGCTTTAGGATCTTTGGCCTTTGCATCAGTTCATAATTCCTTAACATGACAGTGTTCAGCCTAGGAAATTCTCAGTCCTAGATCCAAACACTTAGCTAAGTTTTTGTTCCCTTCATCTAATAATGATTGAATAATTTCAGCAAAAGTTAACTCCTTCTCACCATGCTGTAGCTTGTAGCGAATTAACTAACTCATTGTTATTTACTTCCCACATTACTGATGTAGAAACAAGGCAATTTGACCAAGGTAGTATGGATAATTGGTAGCAAAGTAAGGCTTTAACTCAGCCTTTGCCACACTTTTGATTCTCTGCATGTCAGTTCTTTTTTTTTTAAAAAAAAGTTGTTAATAATATGAAATACCCACATAATGTACCCATTGTTTTAACAGATTAGACAAAAAAATCACCATGTCTTGCATATTATTTTCCCCAGTATCAGATTTTCAATGTTTATATGAAATCTTTTGTTCATAGGTTCCAAGCACAAGAAAATAACAACACATTTAACCATTCAACTAAAGAATCTTTCCATAGGTCCTGCTATGACTTTGAAAGAGGTGCAAACTTCCTGCTATCACAGATGGTATTTATAAAAGGAAACCACATTGAAAAGAAATTTTGTTTTGTCTGATCATTTCTACTACCTTGTACAGCAGATGTCAACTTTTCCATAAGTGTTCTTTCCCAAATATTTGTATACCAGCCTTTTATATTGTATTAATTTCTCAAGTATTCAATTTCTTAAACTTGTTTCAATGTTCCTTTAGAACGTTGCTCTAGCTCATGTGTAAATTTTCTTACTGACATTCCTGCCAACAATTAATGGTCTTAATTTCCCGGATGTTTCAGCCTCCTCCAGTTCCCTAGGGATGATGATCAATCTTAGCAAAAACCATCTCTGCATCTGTCACCATCCCATACCTATCATATTCTTACCTTTTCTTCTTACTTGACTGTTATTCACTCTATAACCAGATTATTGAATTAAAAATTGGCATTCATATATATGAAATGTAGGATCAGGCCTCACTCTATAATCCTTGTTTGAATGTATTTAAGTCACTGACATTGTTTTCAGATGTTATTTTTCCATGGGCCTCCTTTGATCTACCTACACAGAAAAGAATTCTAATAGATCTACAATACCAATCCCTAGAGCCTTCTTTCACTCTCTAAATATTTGACAGGTGAAACAGGAACACTTGGTATGCATGCAATGAATGTAGGTTCCTGATATGGTGGCCAGAAAGCCAAATGAGTGTCAGTCCTGATGTACCATTTGCATGTGTTCCAGGCTGTCAGGTATGACTTACCTCTGAGTGAGCACATACAAATGTGTGTGTGTTCCCAGTCTCTGATATAATGTGAACTGATCATATCATATCAGTTAAGCATCTTATCTGGATTTTAACATTTTTATTAATTTTTTTTTTAAAGCAAAGATTTTAGTCTATGTTAGTCATCACTTTTCTACCAGCTGGTCACACTTTTTCTTGTGGTGTCTCTGCATATTCAGTCTGCTTGTCTCTCTTTCTAGGCTCCCCACAACTTACTGTTCTATTTTCCCATACTGTTTCCTATGCTTTTACCATGTCTGTTCACCAAACTATCTTTTGTTCTTCCTTCATGTGCTTCTCCATTGCCTGCTTCTGCTCAGGGCTGGCTCAATATATTTTACTGCTCACGATGGAACAGCAGATGGTATCCACCCATCCCCACAATAAAGGACGATAACAGCCAAGTCTGGGTGGCACTTGAGGCAGTAAATCCCATGGTAACACCTCCTTGAGAGAAAAAATATAATCAACAAACCATTGACTGCCTTTTCACGACTCTCAAAATTAGAGGTAGCCACCTCACTCTACAATAGCGCAGCTGTACCTACTGCACTTTCATAGCTTATGCATTTTTCTGCCCCCTTCTCCATATTTGTTCTGTCCATCTCCCTTTTTTCTATCAGGCTAATGATACGGGCACAGTTCATAGCACCATGTCACTTCTCTTTTTTACAAAACTACTTACGAACAATAGACTCTAGATTATTTCTTTCTGATGGACAGTACCTAATAAAAGCTGCTGATCTATTACACCCATCTGCTTGTTTGGTGATGGAAAGAAGCAGTTTAAGTTACTGCATAGAAAGAGGGAGTTCTAAGTTTTGGTTTGTTTTTCAGTAGGGTGGTAGAAGTAGTGAGATTCCAAGGAATTATCCACTCCTCAGCTGACACACAATAGAAATTAAGAGAAAAAAAAGAGTAATCCACTCCCACTATAATACTAGGGGCCTGATAGCTCTTTCAGAAAAGCCATGATGTATGTGGGTCCTTCTCTCTCTTTTCTTGGAATCCATTCCTTGCTGTGGAAGCATAAATGAGATTTGTCTCCACATTAGTTTTACAGAAACTTACTGGTAATTGCCACTAAGTGGTAATCATACATTTCATTCAGCTTTACTGAGTATGGTTGCTAGTTTTCATTAATGTGACACTAAGAAGTATCTTTCCATCTCTTACAAAAAGATCGGTTTCCTTTACAATACACTGTATCCTAGTGTACAGACAAAGGTGAAGGGTATGCTCAATGACCACATTTTTCATTGTCATCCTCTGTTTCAAAGGAACCATTTGCTTCACATTCATGCATTTTTAAGCACTGCCAATTACTGTTCACCCGCAGATGCATTCAGTATGTACTCAAGTGTTTTTTCCTCTCTCTGTATTATTTTTTTCAAGCACAGCTTTCTACCTGAAATATTTTTAAAGCAGTTGAACTCATTCCAATGATACACTTGGTTAAATCTGCACTGCATTCAACTGTTCTATAAGATTTGTGCTGCTCTGTATTTTATTTGTGTTTCAGGGTTATCCTCAGTTTATATTTCATAAAACATAACACTTGCACATATATAGCCTCATTCCTTCTCTTTACCACTTAGTTGTCCTTCCTCCCCTTTTAAGCCACCTGGGAGGGGACGTGTACTCAGTGGTGAGCATGATAAAGTCCCATTGTGGCCTCTACACGCACGGCTATCTCATGCAGAACACAAAGTAGATATTGTACAGTTAAACAAATAAAATACAAAGCAGATATTATGCCATCGAAGCACAATTGGAGCAGTGTGGGAAAATACCTTATTTCCTCATGTTTGTATTTGTAGAAAGGTTGAGTAATTTCTGGCAGTTGTTTGAGGAATATTATCAACACATATTCAACTCCTTGTGGACTTCGCTTCTAGAAAATTCCAGTCACAGGTTTTCAAGACAGAATCAGGTAAGCCACATCGGATCCATGGCTTGCATAGTCACTTTTTAAAAGGAATTTTTTGTTTAATCTACTATGGTAGTGTGTTTTGTGTATGTGGGGGAGAACATCTTGCCATTACCACTTCAGTCTTAAAGAGGGGACTTTGTTATCTTGCTTATTAGTTAACCATTGTGCTTGTATGGTTTGGTAAAAAATTATTTAAGTAGGAAGAAAATGGTCTAAAATCAGGAAACAATCACCTCAAAATGCCCCCCAAAGTATTTAACCCCCAGCAAAGCCCAAGGAAAACATGTATTATCATTTACAAATAAACAGGTGATGTTACCAGATGTTATACAGTTTTGCAAACATAACTTCACTATGTTCTCATTACGTTCAAAACAAACATGTTACAGGGAACAGCATTACTTATGACATTACTTCCAAGCTCTATTTTGCCAAATCTGACAATCTGATCATAGTAAATGACCAGGCCAAATTGGCAAAGCCAGTAACACAGATGTTAAACACCTGGAACAAAGAGGGGCAAACAGATGGCAGACATTTGAATGGTTAGATAGGTAGAAGGGCAGCAGACTGAAGGCACTGAGGCTTTCTAGACGTAGTCTATTTCATATTTTAATATTTTGTTAAGAAAACTACATAGAATATTTTGAAGTTACTTTCAACCATTTTTATCTGTTTAACCACTGAAAGTATGCCTTGTCTTTCACTGCTGAATATAGATAGAGTTCAATGTGTTAAAAAGTCTTGTTTACATGTACTTTCATAACAGATACATGTTATGAAACATGTATGATGCTATGATACATGAAAGATACATATCAATTTACTAATTATTTCAACATCAGATGTATTTGTAGTACATGAAAGACCATTATATTATACCGGATGATTTAAAAAAAAATCAAATGCTTATTAACTTACTAATAGAGAAGCTTTCTGACAGGAAGAAGTAGTAAAGTCTAAAATGTTGCAAGAACGAGAGGAATTGAGCCTGAAAAATCCCAAGCAGAATTTCTGGGAGAGGAAATATCTCTAAAGCTTTACATTTACCCTCAAGGTGCTGTCACTTGTTTTAAAAACAAACCTGTGTATAACCAGAAATTACTTTTGAGGCTAAGCTTGCAGAAATAGCCAAGATTAAATGAGAAAGGACATTCTCCCCACCACTGCATCTGCCTTGCCCATATGTAGATGTCTGAATGGAGGGTGAAAAATCCTAGATTCTTTCCTAGCATCATGGAGCAAAGTTTAGCTGAGGAGACAGAGGAAGAGGCATGATTTTACAATGCTGTAAAGGAGGAATCAATATGAATTGGTAACTGACTAAATATGACAATCAAGGTGAGTGGGGAGCCAAAGGAAGCCAAAACTATGGACTTGTTTCAACAGAGTGAGTGGTGATCTGGTCACCTACAAGAAGAATGCACACAGACAGAAGGGCCTGGAAAAATTGGTCTTGCGCAGGGGTAGCTGGAGACGACAAGGAAGCATCCAAGCTGAAATATCAGGGAGGGAGAAATTCCAGGGTACAGAGGCAGAACCATTTTGAAAAGATTTATTCCTTTTTCAACTTTTGAATGCCATGCAAATTCTGATCTCCTTAATAAATTCACTTTTGCTGCCAATTGCGTTAAAGACCTTTGGGGCTTTTGAAAGGTGTCAACCCATGTCACACCAGGTCCATATTATCTGGTTTGCTACTGGATAATGTATTTTCATTAGTATTTTATTTTAATAACACATCTCCAGGAAATCTGAAGGACACCCACAGTGAATGTGGCAGCCCATGAGAAGTTCTTGCATGTTTTGAACCATTAACCAAGAAGGTTGGAGCTTAGGAAAACAAGTCTTCATGCCCATTCTTATGATCTCATTCTGTTCCAAGATCTTTGCAGCTTGATGCAATTTTGTCTGTGGTGCAGATATTGTATTGAATGTAAGGAGTGAAATGACGAGGAAGAAAACAGCTGGATTCCTACTAAGGCCAGATAAGGAGTACCTGGAAGAGCCTAAAAGAAAAAGTAGAGAGACTGCAAGGAAATGTGGCCAAGAGATTGATTAAACATGCATGTCCACTGAGACTGGCTCCTTACATTCAAGCCCTTACTATATTCCAAGAAAGATAATAATGGCCTGATGGGCACAGTCATAATTCAGGTGGAAGAGGAATCTCAAGGTGACTTTCCCCCTCACTATTCTCGAGATAGCACAACCTTGTCAAAAGTCTTACAGCAGGTCCAAATTAACATGCCCTTCTCATGACAGTCTTATGATCTCTATCTATATGCATCATTCCTAATGTGTCTGAGATAGATTTATTGCATTGTGCTGGAGCAAATACGTGTGAAAAATGCTGTAGTGTCCAATGCAGTTTCAAAAAGCAAACAAGAGAGCTTTGCAAGAGCCTTTTTAAGATGTGAGTGGTAACATTTGCCAACTTCTGCTGAGGTGCCTGAGTTTAGCATAAAGATTCCCAGGATGCATCAAATCCCTACACAACTCTAGCCCCCTACAACATATGACTTGTGAACAATGGCTGTGTGCCTCTCTTCCTTCTCTGCTGTTAAGCTGGCAAAAGCAAAATATAAGCTGATGTATAGCAGCTTGCCTCCAAGCTGGGAACAGACAATAGAGCCAAGGGAATACACGATGCTTGCAATAACCATTGGCAACACACCAAAATATCAAAATAATTAGGGCACTTGAAATGCAAAGACAGAGATAGACTAAAAGGCAGCAGCCACTGTACAGCTCCATTTTAGAGTGATACAATACAGCTTTATCATATAGAATAACTACCTGAACTCACTACCTCTAAATAAAGACAACCACTATTATTAGACCATTAGACACATCAACACAGAAAACCAAATTTTTCATACTCCTCTCACCTATGGCATGGTTATATTATCTCAGGTTCTTTACCATTTTGATGTTATTAGGAAACAGAAAAATGAGGTAGAACAAATACACTCAGCAAAGTATCTTGTATAAAGTTATAACACTGAGTGTTATAACTCAGTCTTTTGAGCTGGAAGATTCAGACACAGAGTGGGAGTCTCAGGAATGCCAGGAATGTATAACTTCCGGGTCAGAGATGCTGGGGGCTGAGGGAGAAGGGGGCCCTACTCCCTAGCAGGAGCTGGAAGATGCAATGCAGCCATTTGCCAAGTGTAGGAGAGAGAAGGAGAAGTTATGTTGGTCCCAGAGATTCTTAAATAGGAGGCACTGACTAATTAAAGCACCCGGTGCCTTGAGACACACGGCTATAAATTTTCTAGCAGTACATTGAAGGCTTTATTGCTTACAAATGTCTATCTTTGGTGTTTCATGTTCTCTGGACCTTGGACTGGCTACTACATATGATTCTGTTTTACTCCTTGTTGCCTTTGTTTATCTGGACTACTGACTTGCTGTGCAACTTCTGGACTGGCTGAGAACCACCTCTTTGCTTCTTCCTGTATCCTCTTGGATAACCTGTGACTGCCCTGGACTGGCTTAACTATCTGACAGCGCTTGCATTCCAACTACCTCCTTTCTGGGACATTTGCTGAGTGGAGCATAGCACACTGAGAACCTGAGGTTACATGCTGCAATGCTGAGGATATCCTGGAAGCAAGCCCCAAATAGCAGAAATTCTAACTAGCCTCTTTGTCAAGTTTAGATATAAGATGGAAAATTGGCTAGCCTAGCCCAACCAAATATTAAGAACTCAAAAGAACTTAAAAGCCAAAGTATCATTGTCCATTCCTTTCCCTATTTCATAATTATCAATTTATAAAAAGCTACCCTGGAAGAAATGGTGGGGTAACCCTTGGTGATTACACACTATTTTCTTACCCTGTTTCTCTAACTCTGAAAAAACACTTATTACCAAATAAATACACGGTAAGTGTAAATTGCATACTTAATTCCTCGGCCTGTCACCACAACGATCTCCACTAGTACGAACTCTGCCACTAGCAGGGCAGAGACCGGCAATGGAGACTGGCAGGGAGTTCAGACCCCTGTCTAGCCCAGAGGAAATGCTGCGGGAGCCCTAGACCCATTGCGTCAATACTGCTAAACTTCATGGGAACTGCAGCGCTGCCTCAGAAGAAAATTTCAAGGAATACAGGAAAAACTGAGATGCAATGCTACTCTGTAGTAAAGGGAGCAAGGGGAGAGAAATAACTGCAGAGGAGGAGGTATGTATGCACAATGTTTGTCTTCTCGCCAGAAGATACCAATTACAGCTGCAGTAAGTGCAAATCTGTAGCTCTTTTGGAAGAGAAGGTCAGTGCACTAGAGTTGTGTTGTGTCTCTTCAATGCATCAGAGAACATGAGGACTTTCTGGACATAACACAGGGAGAAAAGTCATTGTCAGGAGCAGAATGTACGGAAGGGATTCAGAACCTCTCTAACTAAGCAATCACCTCCTACATCCTCAGGAAGATAGCAGCAGTGAATATGCTCAAAGAGGAAACAAAGGATACCACATGCCAAGAAAGGAGTCAAAGTAACTGCCAACCACAAGAAGAAGAAACAAAAGATGCTAGTGGTAGGGGATTTGTTGCTCAGGGGTATAGAAACACTTGTGCACCAGTCTGACAAGACGAATCAAGAAGTGTGCTGTCTTCCTGGTGCACACATCCAGGATGTCACTGACAACTTGCCAAAATTCATCAAGAATACAAATCAGCTCCCCTTTCTTCTTATTCGTGTGTGTACCGACTACATAGCCAAGAATACATTTGAGCAGATCACCTCTGGCTATGAATGTTTGGGCAGGAAGCTGAAAGGATTGAGGCACAGTTGGTGTTATAGTCAATTCTGCCAGTGAAGGACAAAGAACAGGAGCAGGAAGATACTAAAAGTGAATGAGTGGCTATGTAGATGGTGTAGATAGGAGAGTTTTGGGTTCTGGGGCCACAATCTTCTTAGACAGAGGATTATCGGCTACAAATGGCTGTGCCTTGCAAAGACTGGAGAGAATGTCTTTGATAGAACCATGTTAAGTCTGATCAAGAGGGCTTTAAGCTAAACCATTGAGAAGTTGGAGATGATAGCTCAAACATCACCCAAAGGCAAGATCTAAACACAAGGATGTAAATTCTAGAGGAGAAGCTGAGGGAGAGAATGAGATCCTCAGAAAAACTTGACAGTAAATTAATAGAACAAACAAAGCTTCAAATATCTATACACTAACACATAGAATTTGGGAAACAAACAAGATGAGCTTGAAGTCCTAGTGCAGGAAGGTAAATATGACTTTGTAGGTATAATAGAGACCTGGTGATATAACTCCCATGACTGGAATATTACAATTGAAGGGTATAAACCAGGAATTTTTATCCTGTGGTCTGCAGATCCCCAGGAGGTCATGATGTTCTCACAGGAGATCTGCAGAGGCTTTAAGAAATGTTACGAGCTAAGAAAGAAAAGAAGGAAGGAAGGCAGACAGTCATATGTTGATCTCAAAGAGCAGAGTCTGCTGGTGGTAGACAACATTTGTACAAAGTTTCATTACGATAGCTCGAACTGTTCAAAAGTTATAGAAATAACTGCTTGATAACAAAAAATATATTCAGCACTTGCTACCCATGCATGTGATGAGAACATGTAAGTGAATGACTGTGAGTAAAAGACAGTACGCTACATTTCTTGCTATAGCGCATGCAGCCAGATGCTGCCTTTGTACCGTCACCAAAATCTAGTGATGTCCACTTTGTGCTTGATATAACAAGGCTTGTAAGTGAAATGCAGTACCAGCCTTCCTATTACTTAATATTAACAAGTAATATTAGGCAATGGTTCAGTGTTCAGGTATTATTATTATTAGTAGCAGTGGTATTTTAAATAGGGATGGGACGAATCCAGAATTTTCCGAATCCCTGGGAGGTTCTGGGAATCCACGAATCTCACAAGTCTTGAATCTTTTGAATCCTTTTTTAAAAAAGAGTTTAAAAAGCAAGGGAAAGAAGGATAATCTTGGGCAAGAGACACTGTCTCAGCCTTAGCAAAAGCCTAGGCAAAGGCAAACCTCCCTCTGAAGAAATCTGGCCAGGACAATTGTCATAGTTTTGCCTCAGGATCTCCCCAGACTGAAAATGTCATGAAGGCCCTTTGTACACAGGCAGTAAAATGTGGATTAATCCCACATTTTCCTGCCTGTGTAAACAGGACCACTACAGTACAGAGATAACCCAGGTCAAAACTGGTTTTCTTTGTATAGCTCCTTCTGGTATCCTGAGGTTTGTAGTTTGATGATGCGCCAGTACACTTTGGCAGAGAAGGCTGTGACACCTTGTAAAACTAGAAATCCCAGAACTGTGTATGAAAGAGGTTTGCAAGTGAGCTATGCAACGGAATGTTTCAAATGTCCTTGAAATCTCAAGCCTGTAGCTTCCAGTCAAGTGCAGAACTTAAATATGAAATGTTCCATTTAAATATCTTAGAATACAACCCTAAATGTAATTTGAAATTGTTAGCAAAGGCCATTATTACTCCTTGGGAAAAATTCACCTACCCTTGTGTGTCTAGTCTCCTAAATTTTCAGGCGTCCTGGTCTCCCAAATTTTCAGGCATCCTGGTCTCCCGGGTTTTCAGGCATCCTGGTTGCCCAGGTTTTCAGGCATCCCAGTCTCAAACAAACTGTTTGGGTGGCGGATTTGAAAGAATAGGTTTGCCTATTTTGGCACAGGGATTCGGATTCCTGAATCTCGAATCCCTGCCGAGGATCTGAGGATTTGCTTGGCCCATCCCTAATTTTAAATTTGTATAGAATCATTTCAATAAAAATATTATAATAAGAGAGTGTGTATATACTTATTTCTCCCTTCTATTCAAATCTGAAGACCCTTAATGAGCAACTCTGAATAAATATTTGATGCACTTTAGGACTTTAAATCTTGGGATTAAGTCTTGGTGGTTTGCAGCAACAAAATATATTTAAAGGGGATCTCTGGTAAAGTAAAGGTTAAGAACTGCTGGTCTAACCTATTCAAAAAGAACAGATGTGGCAGGAGAGGAGGGGGAGTAATATATGTATGTATGTATGTATGTATGTATGTATGTATGTATGTCAAAGATAAATTCAGTTGTACAGAAATCCATCAGAATGGAGCAGTGGAGAGCATTTGGGTAAAAATAAATAGAGAAATAAACAAAAGCACCATTGTGGTGAGAGTTTACTAGAGGCTACCAAACCAAGAAGAGGTGGTAGATGATGCTTTTGGGAAATAAATCTGAGAAATCTCAAAGATCAAAGAATTAGTAGTTATAGGAGATTTCAATTACCCTGATTCTGCTGTGAGACTAACTTTGCTAAGCACAGGCTCTCCAACAAATTCCTGATGTTCCTTGTAGATAATTTCTTATTACGAAACATAGGGGAAAGAACAAGGGGACTGGCAATCCTAGACTTGATCTTAACCAATAGGGAGGAGTTGGTTACTAGAATCAAAATAGATAATACTTTAGGGAGAAGTGACATTGAAATGCTAGATTTTGCAATTGTGGGGCAAAGCAAAGAAGAATATAGTCAAATACGGATCTTGGATTTCAGGAAAGCTGATTTTAACAAGTTCAGGAATTGCTGGATGGCTAGACAGGCAAAGGGAAAATGATATCTAGCAGGGGTGCAGAAAAAGTTGCAAAATGCACAAACAATCCCATGGAAGAACAAAAATGGGAAACATCTGAAAAAGCCAATGTGGCTGCACAATAAATTCAGGGAAGAAGTGAAAAGAAAGAGTATGCATAGGGTATGGAACAAAGGACAAATCACCGTGGAAGAGTACAGATGTGCATCCCAAGTTTTCAGGAATAGTATAGCTCAAAATCAGCAGAAGTGGGCTAGGCAGGCAACAAAAAGGGGTTTTCAAATACATTTGAGACAAAAGAATGACCAACGAGACAGTGGGCCTGCTGTTCACTGAAGATGGCAAAATGCTAACAGATCACAATGGAAAGGCAGAATGAATCAATGCCTATTTTGCTTCAGTTTTTTCTGAAAAAGAAAAGTCCATGCTGCTGCAGCAGCAGAGACTTTAGCAAGAGATTGGGAATGCAAATCAAAATCAACAGAGAGTTAGTCAGGAATCATCTAGCCAACTTGGATGAGATCAGATCTGCAAGACTAGATGAACTACATCTCAGAGTACTGAAGGAACTTGCTGATGTACTCTCTGAACCCCTTGCCATCATTTTTGAGAAATTTTGGAGAATGGGTGAGGTGCCAAAAGACTAGAGAAGGGCAAACATTATCCCCCTCTTCAAAAAAGGCAGAAAAGCAGATCCAGGAAACTATAGACCTGTCAGCTCAACCTCAATACTAGGAAAAATGTTATAACAAATTACAGTGGGCTCTCTGTATGTTCAGGAGTTCCATTCCAGGAACCTTCATGAGTAATAGGATTCATGAGTGGTTGCTTCCCATTATGTTCAGTGGCAGTGGTGTGTGTGCAGATGTGTCAGCACATGCCACTGCCATTTTAGGTATAGGGGTGCAACACTTAGTATGAACAGGAATTTATGGATGCAGAGGTTGCAGGTGAGGATGGCCCACTGTATACAGGTTCTCCCTGCAAGTGTCTTGATGACAATGGAGTGATTAATATGAGCCAGCATGGGCTTGTCAAGAATAAATTCTGCCAAACTAACCTCCTTTTTCAATCAGGTCACTAGTTTAGTAGATAGTGGGAATGCTGTGAATGTCATTTATCAGGATTTCAGCAAAGCATTTGATAAGGTCCCCCATAATGTTTTGATTAGCAAACTGATTAAATGTGGAATAGGTGGGAATACTGTCAGATGGATCTATAAATGGTTGGAAAACAGTGCTCAAGGAGTTGTCATCAGTGACTGTCAAGATCAGAGACCCGGGCAGCAAGCCAGCCCGGAGAAGGGAGTAGGAGAGCTAGCAGAGTCCTGCCAGGAGAGTCAAACAAGCAATTACTCAAAGGAAGTCCATTTATCTAAGCCAGAGCGACAAGCAAAAGCCATAGTCAGGGTTCCAAAAGCCAGGGGTCAGGAGCCAAGAGATCAATTCAAGGTATCAGGAGCCGGGTGCTGGAAGCAAGGAACAGGCAAGGAGAGGGCTTGTAAGAAGTTTGCCACAAGCAAAGGGAAGCTTTCAAGCAAGCAGTTATATAGCCCAAGGCACGGGTGTGTCCAGTCACCACTTCTTAAACTTAGCCAAGGAAGCCTCCCTTTGCACAGCTCTCTTGAGTCTCCGCCTTGATTGGGGGCTGATTGAAGCAGACTCCCAAGCATCTTCAGAATCGAATCTCTGTTGCCCTAAAGGAGCAGGCAGAGGAATGTCCGAGCCTGCTTGGTCCATGGCAGCAGGGGGAGCTCTTGAGCTGCAGGACTCCTCTCCAGCCAAAGCAACAGGGACCAACAGCTGCTGCTCATCAGCAGCAGCTCTGACAGGGGCTTCAGTTATCACAGTGGCTGTACTTCAGACTGGAAGGAGGTCTTGAGTGGAGTGCCTCAGCATTCTCTCCTGCATTAGTAGAAGCATAGTCTCCAAGTCAGGCAAAGTAACAGTTCAACTATATTGTGCACTGGTCAGGCCTCATTTGGAGTAGTACATTCAATTCTGGGCACTGTGTTTTAAGAACGATATAGACAAGTGAAGCAGGTCAGAGAAGGTCAATGAGGATAATAAGAGGCGTAGAGAACAAAACATAAAAGGAAAGGTTGAAGGTTGAACCAGGCATATTCAGCCTGGTGAGGTAAAGACTGAGGGGTGACACGAGGGCTCTCTAAATACTTGACTGGCTGTCACAGAGGGAAGGAGACAGGGTTGTTCTCTGCTGCCCCAGAGGATAGGACCAGCCTTGAAGTTCCAGAGTTTGAAGTTGTAGGAGAGTAGATTTTGATTGAACATCAGAAGGAACTTCTTGACAGTAAGAGTGGTTTGGCAATGGAATCAATTGCTTAGAGAGATGGTGGGGCCTCTGGACATCTTCAAAAAGAAGCTAGACAGGTACCTGCTGGGGATGCTCTAGCTGCAGATCCTATATTGAGGAGGGGGTTGGACCTATGAGTTCTCTTCCAATTCTATGATTCTATGACTCTGTGTGGATCCTATTGAGTCAAACTGCTTATGCAAGGGCTTATAGCGGAAGTGGTTTAATATTTTTGCTGCTTATAAGGCATCCAGGATCTCATTCGCAAGAATGGAAATTGTGTCTTCTGAATGGGAATCTTCAGACGTGCCATGGCAAGAAGCTGAATTCCCATATTGTTATGCTTATAGGGTTTTCCATTCCAATGGCCTTCAGTAGGACTATGGCCAAAAGGTGATTATTTCTTTTTTTACTCTACACACAGGTCCAGTGCAGATTTAATATTGGTTCCTTGCAAACTGAGATTTGTAAATTAGCAGCCGTCCTCAAGATCATATCTCCCTGTCTCTCTCCAGCATAAATGACCTTCACTTCCTTTGTCAGCCTTGACCTACACAAAAGATCCATAGCTCAGTGGAGGAGAGCATGCTTTGCATGTAGATGGTTTATTCCATGGCATTGCTAATTAGAACAATGCAGAATGAAAAAAGCAAGTAAACACTATTCTGACCACTAGTCAGTGAAGAAATAGGATTTGGAGTGAGGACATATGTGTTGACCAAAGAGAGGATTAAGATTTGCATGAAATTAGCACATAATAATTTAGGAACTAAATTACTAAATTTAAATAGGAATATAATATATCTCATAAAAGTGTTGAAGTTTGTGGGCCTTTCCACACTACACAGTTAAAGTGCTGTTCTTCCACTTTCAACATCTTATGGAATCCTGGGGTTTGCAGTTTAGGGAGGGGCATTTAGAATTTTCAGCTAGAGAGCTCTTTGGCTTCATAAACTACAAACACTAGGATTCCACAGGATGTTGAAAGTAGAATAACAGCACTGCAACAGTGTTGTGTGGAAAGGCCCTGTGACTTGGTGATGGTGTACCCATCCAATCTGCTGACCAGCTGCTAATTGTTGATGGGCAGCTACGAGGCTCCTGCTCTTCCTTCTTACACTAGATTTCAACTAGACAGCCCTCCAAATAGAGGATTGCCTTCTATTTGACATGTGGTGACTCTTAATGGTTTGGATGGATTAATGGCTTGATTCATTGGAAAGCAGCTTCTGATGCCTTATATTTATTTAAGAATAATCATCTGATAAGTTTCATTCTAGAGAGAGGGGGAGAAAAGACAAAGAAATTGCTTCCGTAGGAAGTCTAGAAGGTCACTCAGTGGGTTTCTGTGGCCGAGTGGGGATTTGAACGCTGTTCTTCAGAGTTCTACTCCAACACACAAACCACTACATCACACTAGCTCTCCTATGTATGTTTATTATGATTAAGTTTCTGTCTAGTTCAATGGATTCACATACAGGATCGCAGTATTTGATTAATTTTTGTTATTGTGGCTAGAAGGATGGGCTAAGAAGAATAGATTGGGGAAAAAAACTGAAGCAGGAGGAGACAGTTTTTGAGTCCTTAGATGTTATCGACCCACAGCTCCTGTCATCTCTCTCCATGCTTGGTAGGGCTAATGGGAACTGTTGTTCAACAACATCTGAGTGATGGTGGCATAAGTTACCTACCTCAGTTTAAATTGAAGAAAACGTGAAAAAAGGCAGCAGGCTGAGGGTTCAGAAAGAGAAAAAGTATCAAGACTTTCCAGTTCTGATCCAGTTGTTGTGATTTTACCTGCATATTTATGGAGTTTGCATCCACACTCTTGCTTGAAATATCCCAAGGTTTTCTTCTCCATCTCCTGAATTCTTGCTCCTCCTCCTCGCACTGATCACATGTCACATCTAAACTCAAGTAATATTTCAGAAATTGATTTTAATCCATTTCTGCTGAGCCCTTTTTAATTATTATTCAGGGGTTTTAGTCAAAGTGTTAAACTGCTTTAGAATTAGGATCATTTTCTTTTATTGTGACAATTCCTCTTCCCCTTACTTGATCTCTGTTGAATCTGGGTCCTGGAAACAATCGCTCTGTTTTTTGGTGGCAGTCATCTTAGCTAGTTCCTGTATAATACAAATGGCCAGCTATGAAGAGCTACTTGTTGTCGTCGTTGTCTTTATTATCCTAGGTTGGGACTCAGAGTGGCTTACAATAATTAAACAGTCATAGTTAAAAACCACTGAATACAAAAGTTAAAACACAATTAAACATCAAAAATAATTAAAACAAAGTTAAAATACATAATTAAAAAAATTCACACACTCATACAAATCAGCAATACAGAAATAAAAACGTCTTTACTTGACTAGAAAAAGAAAGTAGGGAGCGTCCTGTCTGAATTCCCTGGGAAGAGAGTTCCAGAGCCTGGGAGCATCCACTGAGAAGGCCCTCTCCTGTGTTCCCACCAGATGTACCTGTGAACGTGGTGGGACAGAGAGAAAGGCCTCCCCAGCAGATCTCAAATCCCAGACTGGTTTGTACAGGAGAAAACAGTCCTTCAAACAACCTGGATCTGGACCACGTAGGGCTTTAAAGGTCACTAACAGCACTTTGAATTGTGCCTGGAAACAGACTGATAGTGTTACTGCCCTGGCTAGCCCGAGCTTTGGGAGATATAAAAAGATATCTATTGATATCGATAATTCGGCTTCACATACCCATTCCCTTTCACGTTCTTGCGAGGCCCCCGGACAAGCACGCATACAGGCTCGGCCGATAATTGCCATAATATTCCGAAACAATACAGGCAGGCCAGAAATAGGCGACTCGCCGCTTTAGGAGATGCCAAGGCAAGTACTTTCATTAGGTATGCATGCAGCTTTCAAAAGATCCTCTGCCCCGCACTGGCAGCTTGATGATCTGACTATACAACGCTCAAGTACTCCTCGTTTGCATACCGGCTATCCTATTGACAATTTGGCTTTAACTCAATCATTCTGATTCTGACCTTTCGGAGGCTTTGTCTCCAGCCCCAGATCTATTGTTTTCCCCAAGTCCGACCTAGCCTGCGGTCACAATTCTCCTTATAAAAACCCCTGACTTTGAGCACTTCCTCGGATCGCTCTTGGCTTCCATCCCGCCTTGCTGTCGCTTTGTCCAGCGAGCCTTCCCCTCAGCTCCACGTGCTGAGATCCACGCTCCCCAGCTTCTCCTCTTTGAACCGGGCTTCAGGACAGGTGAAGTATCACCCAAACCAACAACTCCTCTAAAAATCCCTCTATCCCACTCCAACCTTTATTTCTTTAGTTATCTTATGTGAGTGTGCCGCATACACTGTTTTGATTGTGCTTTAATAAAACATCATTTATTAGTTCAACTTCTGTGTGCTCCTTGACTCGGCCTGACCCCGTAGACATAGGGTTCAAGATCCTGCTAAGTTACCCTGCCTCTTGTAACGCTAAAGCAGTGCTCAGAGCTAATCTTCCCCACCTATTGTTGAGCACATTTTGGTGTCCCTCACGGGACCCCCAGTAAACAGGGTAACAGCAGCCAGTGGAGATGTTGCAGCTGGAGAATTGTATGATCCCTGTAGCCAGCCCCAGTTAATCTGGCTGCAGATCTTTGGGCCAGTTGAAGTTTCTGAACACTTCAAAGGCAGCCTGAAGTAGAGCATTTTACAGCAATCCCACTGGGATATAACCAAGGTGTGTGTCACCATGGCAAGATCTGATGTCTCAAGGAATGAGCGTAGCTGGCACACAAGCTTTAACTGTGCAAATACACTCTTGGCTACTACTGAAATCTGAGCTTCCAGGCTCAGAGTTGAATCCAGGAGCACCCCCAGTCTGCAAACCTGCATTTCCAAGAATGTAACCCCATCTAACAGAGGCTGAATCCTTATTCCCTGATCTGCCCTTTGACTGACCAGGAGCACCTCCATCTTGTCTGGATTAAGTTTTAATTTGTTTGCTCTCATCCAGTCCATTATTGTTGACAGGCACTGGTTTAGGACCAAATCAGTTTCCTTGGCTTGTGGTGGAAAGCAGTAATAAAGTTAGGTGTCATCTGCATACTGATGGCACTGAACTCCAAAACTTTAGACAACCTCTTCCAGTGGTTTCCTGTAGATGTTAAATAGTATGGAGGAACAAAACAGAGCCCTGAGGGACCCTACAGGCCAAAGGCCAAGGGAGTCGAACAGCTGTCCCTCAGTGCCAGCTTCTGCCTTCCGGGCAGTCGCGTAGGGATGGGGGGGTGGAAGGAGTGGTTCGCCCCAGGGGGTAATGTTTTTGGAGCGTCCCAGCCCATAGCCACGCCCCTGCACATCCTGGTCATGCCCTGCACACCCTGGCCATGCCTCCATGTGCCCTGGCCACGCCCCACGGCCACGCCCCACAGCCACATCCCCACACACAGTGGCCATGCCCCTCGTGCCATAGCCCTGCCTCCTCCCACCCCCTCCACCCCCTCCAAGCTCTGCCACTGCCTCAAGGAAGGAAGAAACCCACTTTAGAACAGTACGCCCAAGTCCCATCCCCTCAAGACAACCCAGAAGGATACCATGGTTGACACTATTGAAAGCTGCTGAGAGATCCAGCAGAACCAACAGGGACATACTCCCCTGTCTAGTTCCCTTTGTAGGTCATCCACCAAGGCAATCAAAGCTCTCTCTGCCCCATAGCCAGACCTGAAACCAGACTGAAATGAATCTAGATCAATGGATCTTAACCTGGGGTCTGTGGACCCCAGATAGCGTGTCTGTGTAAATAAGGAAAATCCTGGATTTCAGGGACTAAAAAATGTCATGGCTGGTTGATGCAGCTGGATACTTCAAAGGTGATAGTGGTGATGATGGCAGCAGAGGTGATGACGATGCTCTGGCAGGAATTTCATCCTGCTCTGAGGGCTCCAGGCGCTAACTCTGCAGGTACACTAGAGAGCTCAGAAGGCAGGAAGGTGAGAGGAAAGTCCGGAAAATGAGGGAAGATGCCCAGCCCAGGCCTTGTGTGGTGAGTGTGGCAACACTGCACAAGCCCAAGGCCAGGCAGCACAGCAGAATTTTGTGTCCAAGCTCGGAAGCAAGCAGCAAGGGTCTCAGTGCTTCTTTGGAGAAAAGCCCAAAAGAAATGCTGTTTCCTTCTGAAGGAGCACCAAGAGAGAAGAGACGGTAGGTGCTTTCTACTTTCTGTGTTCCTTTGGAGGGAAATAGCGTTTCTTTCGTACTTTCTCCCAAATCAGGACTGAGACCCTTGCTTTCCAGGTCTTGTTTTGGGGAAAGACAGGGCAAAAGAAATGCTGTTTCACCAAAGGAGCACCAACAGAGTAGAGACAGGGCAGAGAAGCACCTACCCTCTCTCCTCTCTCAGTGCTCCTTTGGAGAGAAACAGCATTTCTTTCATGCTTTTCCCCAATGCAGCACCAAGACCCTTACTTTGGGGGAAAGGGGCAAAAGACATTATTCTTTAGGCCTGCCTCCCATTCATAATCTTCCCTTAGGAAATTCCAGTTCATTCTCCTCTCCTGGAACTTGAAAGATCTCACATGCTACTCCACAGACCATTAACCAAGCCTCTTTTCCTTTGCATTGTCTACTGGAAAAATAAGTGATAAGAGTGAGCAACTAATGAGCAATTTGAACAAATATTTGAATATTTAAATAAACATTTGAATATTTAAATCTAATTTTAAATATTTATATATTGGAGTAAGTCTTGGGGTCCCCAGTAAAGAAAACATTAAGAACCATTGATCTAGACAATCCATTTCATCCAGAAACCCCTGTAACTGGGAGGCTACCACACGCTTCAGAACCTTGCCCAAAAATTGAATGCTAGAATGTTTAGGGAAACACTGGGTTAATTTAAATTGACCAGGACCGTGGGAATGAAAAGTTTTTGATAATGCTGTGAATACCCTGGTAGTATTTTGAGATGAAGAAAATATGATGTAGGTCTCCAAAATAAACTTGATTTATACAGGAACAAAACTTGGGACTTTCTGAGACTTTTTTCTTGTTTAGAGAGGCTTGAGTCAAGTTTCCTAAGGAACCAAGAAAGGTAGGAAGCAGGATCCATGAGAAAATGGGGAAGGAGACAGGACAAGGAGGAGTCCTCATTAGCTAAGGCTTATCTTTACGGCTAAATTTCTTACCTCTTTGGGTGAGATTTGGTATTTTGCTAACAAGTGATAGAAGACCATGCCAACCGTGCCTTCTATCAGAGTTTGAATCTGTAGACATGCAGCAAAAACAGAACAGAACTTCAGTTACAACAGGCTTTGCACACTTAAAAGGAAACAAAGGAAAAGTCAATGAAACAAAGGCAAGCAAAACAGAAAAACCCTAGATACAGACAGGAGAAGGATCCTAGCCAACTTGGCCTCTGTAAGTTCTGGGGCAGCTGAAGGGTGCTTTGGCTTCATTGGAAGGAACTGGAGACTGCCAAGAAACAACAAGCAGACTCAAGGAGCGATGCCTCTCAACCACAGCTCAGACAAGTTATTCAAGGGCTATGATCCCCAGAATCCCGAGTTACGACAACCACTGGCCATGCTGGCTGGGGGATTCTGGAAGTTCTTGTCGAAAAGCTATTTTTCCAAGCTGTGCTGTCAGCCAATCATGTACTGAGCTTGGCCCTCAGCAGTAGTTTACAGGAACCTCATCTATCAAGGTGTGCAGTCCCCCTGCATTTCAAGGCTGACCAACCTCCAGGTAAAATGTGCCTGGCTAAAGACCAGTGCATTTCTATGGCTGCTTTGAAGGTGGTTGGGAAGCTGTATGACACTTATCAGGCTTTGGTGAGGTAGTGAGCAGGTCAGAGACCTCCTTGAAGATGAGTCTAGTGTTTATTTTGTTTTGTTTTTTTCAGGTGTGTCTGGCAGCTATCAGCTTCCATGGTGTTTGAGTGGGAGTGACTACCTTTGGCACTTTATTTGGAGCATGTTTTTGACTTATCCTTTTTCAGACTGCATTCCTGCCCAAGATGCATTCTCTCTTTCCCAGATGCACTTGCTTTTGGTCCAATTTTTTGGGTTCATCCACATTCAAAACTTAGATGGTGTGCTTTTCCAATGCAACAGAGGGAAAGGCTTTAAAATATATAGGTGTACTACTGGCAGAAGTGGGCAAAGTGTGGCCCAGGGGCTGTAAGTGGCTCCCAAATTTGTTTCTGTGGCCTCTAGAGATCCAGGAGGCAGGACTGCCTATTTTGGCCAGTTTTCACTTCAGGCTTGTTTTTAGTGTCATGGTACCTTTTATCAAAACAATAAGTGTTTTGTCACTTCTCATTTTGAAAAAAAGGCCTTATAATGCCTGAAACCAGTGAAGGGAAATCCTCAAATGAGGTAAAACTTCACCCCCTAGAAGCTTTGCTGTTGCTATTGGACTTCTGTTGTTGTTGATGTTGATGTTGTTAAAATATGGTTAAAATATTTTTTAATTGGAGTTTTTGGGGAAGCAGAGGGAGATGAAAATGGAAGATGCGATCCCTCCAGGAGTCCATAGGTAAGACAATGCAGCTTCCCAACCCTGGATGTTGCTGTCACCTGATCTAGGGCCTCAAAGCCCCCTGTCTCTCAGAGGAGCATTTTCAAACTTTCCTGCCATCCCAGAGTAGTTATTTCTGTTCCATAGGACTGCATTGTAAATTACTATGAGAAGACATTATGAAGGTAAGCTGTCAAAAAGAAAGGTGACTGTATCTGTATGAATTGATCCTGGGCTGTGACTCAACAAAGCTGCCTTTCCCATTGATTTGCTGAGTTGTTTGTGTTGAGTTCTCATTGCAGCTCTGCTTTCCAATATGCAAAAGGATTATAAGAACAATAATATACCATCTGAATTATTTTTGTTTAAATTTGTGGAGAAAATTACTCTGTAAAATCTAGATAGAATTGGAGAAGGAAAATTTTCAAAACACAATGTGCTTTTGTTCTCTGTTAGAGAACTCTGTTTTCTTAAATGCCAATGCAAAGTAAGCTGTGTTGAAAGATGCTCTCTCCCTTTTTGTCCTTCCACTATTTCATGGCGTGTTTCTTCTTTCTACTCCGATGAAAACCATCCTGCCAACTGGGCTTGGCAAAATGTTCGTATTGAGGTTGCTTTTGCATTCTTTAAGAGCAATGGCTGTACTATAGAGAATCTGAGGACAGAAGCGGTTCGACACAAAGGAATCAAAGGAGAGTTCTGATCACTGAAGGTTCAAAAATCCAGGTGAAACCAGAAGAGTCTGTTCAGGTTAGAATAGTTTCGTCTGTTTAATACAAATGGAAACCTATTTAAAAATGATAAGGAGTTACCTGACGATTCTATTTGTTGGCTTGTGTAAAAGGACTAATTGGTGCAAACAGTGGGGAATTTCTCTGCTTGTATCTGCAATACATTTATCTTGGACGATGGTCAGAGGACTGTGTTTTATTTTAAAATGTGTGTGTGAGAGAGGGGAAGAATGAGGAGCAGTTAGTGATCTGTTGGCTCTGCTAGTCAAAAAAGAAAGATGTAGAACACTTTTCTATCAGTATGGATGCAAGCACATCTTATTTATTTTTATGCTGAAGCAGCTGATATTTTCAAATATTACACTGTGAATTATATAACAAGCAAAAGACATATTAGGGGAAAAATCCATATTAAGGCAATACTTTTTGAGAAAACAAAAGAATCTGGAAACATCCAATTAACCTGTTGTGAAAGAGAGATCTTTCACAACAAGTACCTCTACTGGGCCAGCTGAAGATCATGAAATAGTGTGCTAGTTTTCAGTTTCCCCGTATCTTTCCGTTAGGTAATAAGCAATGTTAAATAAGTATGATAGTGGCTTATGTTCAAGCCACAGAATTAACATGTAGTTAATCTAAAGGAGGAATGTGTTAGGATGCTTCATACATTCACATCAGGCAATATCATGTGTATTTGACTGAGAGATGTTTTGGGGACATCTCTTATACTTATTAAAGACAACCCAGTGTCTACATTTGTAGAATGGGTGTAACATGCCAGCTGGAAGCCCATAGATCTCTCCTACTGGAGGCTGGTGGCTTCCGTGTGCTGAACACTATCCCTAAAATGATTCAGTGCCTTGGGATAGCTCCTTTAAAGTTCAGACTAAATCTTGGGGCAAATTCACTGTGCTACTGGCATAGAAGTAATCAACTGCCACTGCTGCAGCAAATAGTTTCATCTGCAAAGTTCAGAAAGGTCTGTGGCATTTCTCACTCATACATTATGGTGTCCACGCAAACATAATTCTTAACAATAATTAAATAAATGCTGGCTTTCCATATTAGGACTAAGAGCAGTTCAAGGTGATTTTTGAGCTCACCTTTGTAATGTCACTTGTAAGAGGCTAGACTTCTACGCGCCTTTCTGACTTTTTGCAGACTCTCTGGGTGCAGGTTAAGGCATGTGTCGATTGTGCAGTGATCAATTAGGATATATCATAAACTCAATTACTTGCCTAAGCATTAGCATTCCTAGCAGGGTTTACTGGCCAAGCCAGACAAGAGGACTTGCTCTCTGCATGCATATGATTTAGAAAATGTACCAATTAGTAATCGGGGATGTGATAGTCATTCAAATATAGTGATCAAAATGAAAGTTACACAAATTGATTCTGGATGGGCTGAGCTTCATTTGTTTTCTTGAGGTTTTGAATAGTTCCCAGTGTATAGTCAGGGGTGAAGTGAAGACACTGCTCAGAATAAACTGGATTAGTTTGGATCATATGTGATGTAGTTGCCTTTTTGAAGCTCCCCATGTATTGGTGAAAAGTTCTGCCGAGAACTGACAAGAAACAGGAGAAATGCCACAGCTGTGTTGGGCAACATCTTTGGCACTGGGACTACAGTAAGACTCTGTGACAGGCTTCTAATATAACTATTGTTTCTAGTATATCTGGGATTTAATGTACAATTCATTTGCATCCTAAGATGTGCTACTTGCATTATGCCTGCTACAGTTGTTTATTATTAGGTCCAACCAATATGTAGGCATACCTCAATTAACAAAACCTCTGACAAAGAACCTTTTTTACAAAGTCTTTTTATACTGACCCAGCCTTTTTTCCTCCTTGTTCTCTAGCAGGAGTTTTTTTTTAAAGTAGCATCAGCAGGATGGTGAAGAAGGGCTGGAGAAACACAGGTTTTTGGTGCCAGGTTGCAGCAGTGTCTGCAGTAATCAATGCAATAAAGCTTGAGCTGTGAAAGAATGGGATTACAATAGGATTCCCGTATCTGTGGGGGGATTGGTTCTGCCCCCCCCCCATGGATACTGAAATCTGAGGATAGTACCGAATGCCCTGTCCCGCTGCCCGCCCCGGGCCCGATCATAGCAGTGGCAGGAGGGAAAACAGCGGGGAACGCAGAATCTCACACTCCCCGCTGTTTTCCCGCTGGCCGCCACCATGATTGGCCTGGGGTTGGAGGCAGGAGGTGAGAAAACAGCGAGGAGTGTGATCCCACGATCCTTGTGTTTTCCTGCTGGCCGCCACTGTGATTGCCCCAGGGCCAGAGGCAGGAGGTGGAAAAACAGCGAGGAGCTTGATCCCCACTGTTTTCCTGCCAGCCGCTGCTGCAATCAGACCTGGGGCAAGTGGCAGGGGGCAGCAATGAGTGTGATCCTGTGCTCCTTGCTTCTCTCCCACCCACCATGGATAACTGAATCAGCGGATAATGAATCCGCGGATACAGGGGTCCTACTGTATACTCCAGCTAATACTACCATAGCTGTGTGTGCTTGCCTACAACAGGCAAGGTAAAGAGCAACTGCTTCCTGAATTCCTTACTGAGCATGCATGAACAGCAAAATGGAGAGAAAAGGTGAGAGCATCATATCCTGCATGTTAAAAATGTATGCATTGATATATACACTAGCGTATTTACCTGGTGTTGCCCAAGATTTTATTTTCTCATATGTAACACTAGTTAGAAATACCTTAGGAATTACCTTACCTTTGGAATTAGATGCAGTTGAAATACCCAGATTTGTGTCTCTTATTTCCCAAAGCGTCCTGTCCAGTACCTGTAACTTTTCCCCATAGTTTCCAATCCAATCTGTATTCAGAGTTGTTAACATACAGAGGGTTTGGTTTTTGAGGGAACACACTGCCCTTCTTCTTGCTGGTAGTCCTTAAGGGGACTCTATCATGGGATTTTCTTGGCAAGATTTGTTTTGAAGGGGTTTGCCCTTGCTTTCCTCTGAGACTGAGAGAGTGTGACTTGTCCATGGTCATCTAGTAGGTGTCCATGGCTGAGTGGAGATTCAGACTCTAGTCTCTCAGAGTTCTAGTTCAATGCTCAAATCACTTCACCATGCAGACCAAAGTAATTCAGTGTCACATGCATTTTCTTGATAACCACTCTCTAAACTCTGTTTCTTTAGTTCCAAGTTCTCCCTTTTCAGCCTCCAGACTCTAAGAGCAAAAGCTGCAATAGACCTGGTGTGATGCACTTGTTGGTTTACTGCTGAAGTCCGCTTGTGAAAAAGCATTTGCTAAGTAGGAGAGAAATTTGCATTCTAACAGTCTGATCCTAGTTATGTTTATTCAGAAGTAAGCCAGGTTTCCTGAATTTAATTGTCTACAGTGGGCCTCCAGTATCTGCTAGGGTTTGGTTCCACAACCCTTTGTGGATACCAAAATTCATGGATGCTCAAATCCCATTATGTACAATGGTGTAGTAAGCATCCCTTAAATAAAACGGCAAAATTAATCTTTGCTTTTTGGATTTTAAAAAAAATATTTTCAGTCTGTGGTTGGTTGAATCCGTAGATATAGAATCCATGAATATGGAGGGCTGACTGCATGTTTCTCAGTAAGCAAGCTTATGATAGCAGGCTTCCAAACAATGGGAAAGTTGCCTCTTTGAACTACAAGTTTTTTGGTCGCTGATTATGCTGGCTGCATGATTCTACATTTTGTAATCTAAAAAAAGTAACCTTTCTGAGCTCTGAGCCTTCATTAAAACTAAGTTAAGTTAAAAATGCGGGGACTTAATTACATATAAATCTGTTTAGTATCTTGCTGTTTGAACTATTTAAAACACCCTGGTGGATATTGGATGTGACTCAGTGATGTTAGTCATGCATTGTTACATAGAGACATATCCTTGACAACTGCTGCATTCCTGTACAAAGTGGGCCCCCTGGAGATTCATAAAGCACTAGTATTATTTAAGCAAAATCTTAATAATGCTTTTAAAATCTTAATTTCAATTAGGAATGTATATGCTCTTATTTCATAGCATTGCAGCTGGTCCTTAACCCTAACTTTCAGCTGGTCTAGCAATGAAAATACATAGATAATTGGTGCATATTGAATACGACAATGGCTAATAAATACTGAGCAGTACTCTTGGTTGATTCTGTGCTTACACTTACTACACTGCTCCAGACACATCTATTGACTGATTGATTTATCTTCCTTTTTCTCAAAATAGAACATGAAGGGGTATCACTTCAACCACTGTGTTCATGAGAAATTCAGCCTGCAATTCTATACCCTCAGAGTGTCCAGAGGAGGGCAACCAAAATGGTGAAGGGTCTGGAAGCCATGCCCTATGAGGAATAGTTTAGGGAGCTGGGTATGTTTAGTCTGCAGAAGAGAAAGTTAAGAGGGGCCATGATAGCCATGTTTAAATATTTGAAAGGATGTCATATCAAAGAGGGAACAGGCTTGTTTTCCACTGCTCCAGAGACTAGGACAAAGAGCAATGGATTCAAACTACAGGAAAGGAGATTCCATCTGAACCTCAGGAAGAACCTCCTGATGCTCAGTGCTGTCTGGCAGTGGAATAGGCTGCCTCGGAGTAGGGTGGAGTCTCCTTCTTTGGAGGCTTTTAAGCAGAGGTTGGATGCCCATCCGTTGGAAGTGCTTTGATGGATGTTTCTGCATGGCAGGGGATTGGACTAGATGGCCCTATGGTCTCTTCCAGCCCTATGATTCTATGAGTGAGGGTATAAATGAGGGGGACCTACTCCTGAGTAGGCATGAATTGCACTGCACTGTAAAGATCTGTTAAGTCTTACCTGTAGTTAATCAAGCATATTCCTGTCAATTAAAGATAGGGTAGAGTAATCGTGAGAATCTCACTAGTGAGATAAGTGCCTTAGATTTGTGGAGCACTTACGGACAGTGATGTTTCTGTATTGTGTTCTCACACAGGTCCATGGATTTTTCTGTGGCACTCCTAATTGCTGGGATAGAATCAGAGAGCTGGATGCTTAAGTGGTCCACTGTGATTGGGCCCAACCAATTGACCATCTGGCCTTAAACACTTTGAGGTCAGAACACTGCTTGCTATATTTATAAGGGGTGTCAGTGTGATGCAACATGGCTCTTCTGTCATTAATATCACAGTGTTTTCCCACAGCACACAGGCAATTAGCTACTGTGTGGCTCTGCATGTGTTTCCAAACGGCATTTTTAAAAACAAAGCTAAAAAGTCTTCCTTTGATGGGGATCTCAGCAGTGCATTGTGCCAATAGAATAGATTTGTATGCCCGTCCCCTTACAGCTTGGTCAGGTATACCTAGCAGCAACAACGTGGAACGAAATTACCAAGAAACTGCTGTCGGAATATTTTTGAAAATGCGAAGAGCGCAACAGAATGGTTGATAGGAACATCAAAATAGATGAGAAAGCAAGATGAATGCTCGGAGACGAGATTAAACCAGTTTGCAAGGCAATCCGTTTACACCAAGATGAAAGAGAAAACTATCCCCGGTAATCTTAATAAATAATTTTTATACCTCATAAATAATGTTTAAACGCCCTAAATATCATCCTGCTGTCTCCTCACCCCAGTTGCTAAAAGGACTGCAAACTGATCTGAAATCAGAACGGGCAGTTTCCTGGCTCGCACCTCTGTGGAGCGGGTTTCCACAGAGCCGGACTCTCTCCCAGTCCGCACCCTATTTGCCATGCAAGGCAAGACGCGCCTCTCCGCTGCCACCTGTTTCTCCCTCCCCGCCTCGTCCAACCACCGCTAAGCCGCCCGCGCCGGGGAGAGACTACAACTCCCAGCATGCACCTCACCCACCCCTACTCCGCTCCAGTATAGCAGGATTTTTCCCCCCCCTCCCCCTCCTGGACTGCGCATGCCTGGCCAGACGTGGCAGCCGCAGCAGCAGCAGCAGCCACAGCAGTAGTATTAGCGGCTCGTTTCTTTCGGCGCGAGCGGGAGCTGGCAGGCGGATGGCTCCGGGTGGGCGCCGCCGCTCTGGACGGACCAAGTGCTTCGGGGGCAGGATGTGGTGGGTGCCGCTGGCCCTGTTGGTAGGTGTTGGTCCTGTGAGGGCGGCGGGAGCGGGGGCTTCTTTCCCGTAAGGGCGAGAGGGGAGCTGGGTTTCCTGAAGGACGCGGGGGGGAGGGGGGGAGGGCGAGGGCGAGCTGTCCTGGGGCATTTGGCTGGGCACGCGTGGCAGGAGGGGCGGCGGGAGGGTACGCTGAGTCGAGGACGTGGAGCCCACGCATGCAGCTCGGCTCTCCCCTTAGAAAAAAGGAGAAAAAAAAGGCGGGAATAAGTAGTTTAAGAAGCTGCGGCGGCAGCAGAAGTTAAAACTTCTTTGGCCTTCGGAAGGAGTGTGGGTGTGGGTGTGGGTGTGGGTGTGGGTGTGGGTGTGTGGTTGTGGCGTGTGCAAGGAGGGATGGGTGATAGGAAACACCCTTTGCGAGGAACCGCTGCAAGCACCCGTCGCCCAGTGGTTGTTTGAGTTGCAGGAAGCCTTCCTTTACTTCGGGGCTACTTGTGGGTTGAATCAGCCGCCCATATCCTGGTTAAGGCATGGAGCGGGGTCTCACTTAGCTTCTCTGGCTGCACATTTTTAATGACATCGCTGCTTCTGGGACGATTATACAACGCACTCTCCAGTTAACTCTGTCAAATTTCCTTTTCTTTTTTCTTTTTTTAGTGGCGTAGGTCACCCCCTCCCTACTCTCTGTGTGCAGAACGTAAATGTTTATTCTCCCATCCCCCCTTTTTTTCAGAAATACATTTTTAAAAATTGGCAACGTAGGAGAAAAAGTGGTGAGCTGAATGCATTTTAGTAAAATAAGTTGTCTTCTGGATTGTGGTTGGGATAATTGATCCTTGAATGTGCAAATCTACGCATGCCTACATGTGGAAATCAGTGCATGGTTTACTATGTCATCGTACCATCCCAGTGCTATAATTCTGTAATATGTATGGCAGTTTGATTATTAAAGGCATGATCCTCTGCGTGGTCTGTTGACTGTAGTAAACCATACAAAATATGTGTGTATGCAGGAGCAATTCTGTGGGACTTACTCCCAGGTTAGTATATATGTAGTACTTCAACCTTGATATTGGTTATTTTGAGGCTTAGCGTTGTCCGTCTTCTCTCTGTTCCCCCGTTCAGTTCTGAGTAGAAGTAGATTCTGTGTGTGTTTATTCAGAAGAGCATTCTGCTGGGATCAGTGGGACTTAATCCTAAGTTAAATGCACAGAGGGTGGCTTTCTTATGATGCAGTCCTAGATATGCTTGCTTAGAATTAAGTCACACTGAGTTAAATGGGACTTCCCTCCTTGGAAGTATGTTTAGGACTGCAGCCTTTGATTTTGTTTTGGAAATAAAAAAAGGAAGAAAAGAAACTGAGTATCATAAGAAGAAATGACGTGTGTGTGTGTGTGTGTGTGTGTGTGTGTACATAGCTAGTCTTGTGTAAGGTAGATATATTTTTCTCTTGAGAGTTGGTGTAGAAGAATGGAAAACTGACTGACCTTTGTGGTGCACATGGATACAGAGAGTCTTTTGACCTTGCCTGAAGTCCTGTTCACTTGTCATTGTTTGCTTTCCACTTCCCTTGATTCTCTTGTCTTTTTCCTACCACAGATTCAAAACAGGAATGTTGTGTGTATATGTGTTTTCCATTTCCGCTGCAATTTTGTGGACTTCCTTTTGGTGATCTGTCTGCTCCCAAATGCCTGCTATGCTTTAGGAAGCGTATTTTAAATGTGTCAACTTAAAACCTCCCGAAGTTCTGTTTATAGTGTTTGCAAGACTTTACTCAGCTTATCTGCATTAATTTGCAGTAAAAAGGTGACCTTCTAATTTTATACTTGGTGGAATTGGTTCACAGTGTTCCATAAAATAGCTGATTGGGTGGCATGAAAATTAGAATATAACCCCCCCTTCCTGGATCTCTGTATGCATAACTATACTTTACACAATAGAATTCATGTGAAGGTGTTGGAAAATCAAGAAAGCCTTAATGTCTGGGACAAGGAGCAGAAAAGCTTTATGACAGGAATCCAGAAGTACTGAGGTATAGTATAATTTAAATGCAGAGAGTACCACAAACTGTTAATCATGCTAGCTGTTAAAGTGGAGCTTTTTTTCCTGTGGTGGGGAAAAAGCTTTTAAAATTCTCTCTTAATTGATTCTGTAAAGAGCTTAACATGAATAAGTCAGAAGGTTGTTTAACATGAATGCTTGCATGAATTCTGTTTAACTTACTGGGCAGAATTAGGCTTCCTTCTGTCCCTTGACAAATAATCATAACCTGGATAACCCCTTCATTTTCTCACACCTTCTTAGTCAATCTTCCAAAACAGAATTACGTGATAGCAGATAGTAGTGCATCAGTTCCCCCGCAGCAAACAAAATGTATCATTGCTATAGTATTTCTGTTTGCTCTGCTTCATTTTTCCTACCCAGCCAACCTAAAGTCGCACCCGCGTGTTGCACTTCCTACAGATGCAGGGCATGACTTGCCATCTCTTAAAGAAGAGAGATGTCTGGTTGGCATTCATTGACTTTGTGCCTCTGGCACAGGCCTAATATCTATTGGCTTGGAAGGAAAAACAAAAACCCAAGGAAGAAGTCTTAACATATTCCTAATGTGTGCAGCCAGCTATACAGTGCCAGCAAGCTGTGTCCCTGAAGCTAAACTGCAACCAGCATCTGCATTAATTTTATAAGTGTCATAATACAGCCTGATCTTCTGTGCCACTAAGTGGATGCCTCAGCCACATTCTGGTCATCATACGTAGCTGTTAAGGTGGCAAGCTTACATTTGGAGTGTACCACTGCAGAGGAAGGATGCACAGAGTAGTGATCCTTCTCTCTAGAAAAAAAGTCCTGTACATGTCAAGGAAAATTCTTGGGGAGAATTTAGAACTTTTCTCCAGACCTCTCTCTCTGATAATACGACCTTTTTGGAATAGGGGAAAAATACAAATGGCTTGTACAGTTACTCCCTCATCTCGTCTTTGCAAGACAAAACTATTAAGTGAACAGACTGCTTCTATTGTTGAATTAATTGTGCTTCTTAAAATCATGTGTGTATATGTAAAAAAGAAGGGTGGTAGTATTTACAATCAGCCCTCCACATTCACTTGGGTTAAGGGCTCAGGACCCCTGCGAAAGTGGAAAATATGCAGATATCAAAATGTGTGTGTGGGGGGGTGAAGGGGGCAGAAACATGGTGGGGAGAATGGGTGCCCGAGGTCCAAACCAGGTCAGCGAAAGGACAGGAAAGGAGGTGGGTAAGCATGGTGGCCCTATACTTATTCACTGTCATCCATTTCCCTTGGGTATCGAGGGAGGAGCATCAGGAGAGGATTTGTGCTGCTGAGAAATCAGACTGTGAGCCATCCCTAGCTGGCTAGGCAGCTGCTGATGGTGGCGGAGGAGGAGGACCAGAGGCAGATTTTTAAAGGGCTCCCCAGGGGGAAAAAACAACAACACTTGAGGTGGAGAGGGGCTGGGGTTGGAGAAACTTGCGAATATGTAAATCTGTGAAAATTAGGCCTGCAAATGCAGAGGGCTGGCTGTATTTCCTGTTAAGCATACACATTCTACTACCCACCAGGTACCAGAATTTGGCTTAGAATCTTATTGGGAAAAGGATTCTGTTTATCAACCATTTCTTTATGATAGCTGTTGCTTCCATCCTGGATAGAGCATGTTGGACTTATGCATAGTAATGGGTAGCTGGGATTATAGTCACTTTGTCATAGAGTGTTTTCAGATGCGTGTATATAAAAATATTACACCACCTCTGGAAAATCCTGCAGATATTAAAAACTCAATGTGATTTCTGTTTCATTGGCTGAATTTGCACATAACAGTAAGCCTGGTTGTTTGATTTCTGGCTTGTTATATCTGAATCTGTCACCGCAAACAAGCCACAGTTAGTTAGCTAGCTGTAAGCCACAATTAGAAGCTGTGCTTTGTGGATGGCTTATGAACTCAAATTTATTTAAACTTTATCATAGTATCATAGAACATAGAAATGTAGAGTTGGAAGAGACCACACGGGCCATCCAGTCCAACCCGCTGTCATGCAGGAACACCCTCAAAGCACTCCCGACAGATGGCCACCTAGCCTCTGCTTAAATACCTCCAAAGAAGGAGACTCCACCACACTCTGAGGCAGCATATTCCACTGCCGGACAGCTCTGACTGTCAGGAAGTTCTTCCTGAGGTTCAGGTGGAATCTCCTTTCCTGCAGCTTGAATCCATTGCTCCTTGTCCTGGTCTCTGGAGCAGCAGAAAACAAGCCCTCTCCTTCCTCTACATGGCATCCCTTCAAATATTTAAACATGGCTATCATGTCCCCTCTTAACCTTCTCTTCTGCTTCTTTGGCTTATTATTATTATATGCAGACTCATACTGGTAGCTCATCCCTGAGTTGTTTCCTCAGCTACCTGCCCTGAAAAAGGAACTAAAAAAAAAAGGAGAGAAAGAAAAAGGCTGAAAACAGCAAAAATGCAGAAGACATAGTATGGTTTTGCTTAGTCACCTTCAGCGTGATTTGTGGTAAAAGCAACAAATTGTGACTTGACACAAACCATGGTTTAGTGGGATATATGCATACATTGTCTTTTGTCTGTTTTGCCTCCTGGCCAAAAATAGATGGTGTGAACTTGGATCCCAGTTCAGCTAACCACTGCTGCCTAATTCTTCATACCTGCTGTGTATAAGAAATTGGTTTTCCTAGATAGTCTCCCAAACGCAGCCGACAAGGTGGTGTCATGTATAGGTTATCAGACTTGTGTAGTTGCAGAGCTGATAAGAAGACCTTGTTGTGTTTTCTTGAAAAAAAATCTACATTGATCTGTATCTTTTGTTACTCAACTGGATTTTAAAAGAATGTATGTTTTGTTTGCCTTTGAAGTGTCTAGTTTGCTTTGTTTCTGTAGTGACACTTACTAATGCTTACTTAAATGGGTCAGTATGATGTGAATTACCAGTTTATGGAATGCTGCTTGCAGTATGTGGGTCAGTTTGTTCGGAGTGTAGATTTGATATAGATGATCCTATTCTGTTTGGTAGACTTCCAATCCCTTATGCTAAGGACTGGTTAAAAAACAACTAGAAAATGATGTCATAATGAAGTTGCATGATAAATACAGTAAAGTACTGTTTCTAGGTGAAGGACATTCGCTATCTTCTGTGTGTCTTAGGTGTTTTGCAGTAATGACTACACTACCATCATCAATGTAGTCATTGCAGTAATGGCTACCCTATCATCCATGCAGTCCTGTTTTTTCTCTGCTCTGAAAAGATGATTCAATATCCTGTCCCTGTAATCAATTTTGTTTCCCAAAATGGAGCATCTTTGCAAACTTTCCAAGTATAAAATTCCCTCTATGGTCTCTTGTGAAGGCTGTAAAGCAGGGGTGAGCAAAAGGTAGGTGATGATATGTTGATACATCTCTGGTTAATTTTGTACTTGGTCACCAAGGTTTTCTTGCTCCCTTTGCTTAACAACAGAAGCAGAAAAATCCCCCGTTCCATAGTCACTTCTGGATTATGTTGCAGAAATAGAACAAAGGTAAGCAGAATGGTCCAAGAATCGGTTTTTATGAGACAAAGAAGAAGAGACAAAAACTGGAGTCCACCCAATAGAATCCACAGTTAAAAAGGAAGTATGGCTCCGAGTACTCAGTGGATGGCTGTTTTTATTTTGGAAAAAGCCCAATGCATTTTGGCCTATATATATTTTAAGACATTCTTCAGAGGCAATATAAAATTTAACTGCAGAATGAGTGTATAGCTTAAATTCTTTATTCTAAGAATATGCCTCCATGCTAATATTTTGCACCTGGCTCCAATTATTAGATATTGGGGTTCTACTGAAAAAATAGAGGATCTAACGGCTGGCATGTTGCCTACCCCAGTCTGAAAAATGTGCTCTCAGGGGTGCAATTCATGTTGCCTTTCTCTGAACCTGTGTTTTTATTATTGCTATTACTAATTTGATTTATACTCTGCCCCTTCTTATAAGAGCTCAGAGTGGCTTTTATTTGAATCTTTCCCTTTGGGAATAAAGGTGAGGAGGCTGCCTTATAATTAAATGACACGGTGCCACTGTAGATTATACATTTTATTCTCTATCTTTTGTTTAGTCCTATGTTTCTTTTTTTCTGCTGAGCTTTTGTTGATTCATTCAACTTCTTTCAGAAGTGTATACCCTAAAGTATTCCTTTGGAATTGCAGTGTTTTTGAACTTGAAGATCCATATTAGATAGACATCGTTCTGAAACAGGTTAAATCTTAATAATTCAGCATATATTTGACTGTCATCTTGTTCCTCAAAGAAGTATAGCAGTGAAAGTCTCGTTGGAATGATGGAAAGGAATGAGATTTGCTGTAGCAAAGCAGATTATAGGTCAAAGATCTAAAGGCATACATGTGTTCTTAAATTTACATTTACATTAATGGACAGTACATGATAAGTAATGCTAAGTATGTGCAAATCTTCCCCCCACCTGACCCTTTGCAAGATGTAAGTGACACAGCCCTGAATGAGGAATAAATTTGGAAAAAGTCTTTCTGCCCCCTCAGCAACAAAAAAGTGCTGTGACCATGAAAAATAATGATCACTTATACCCATGAATTTGCGGGTAATGATCTGCAAATGGATAAGCACTGAGAGATTTACAGTGGAATCCTATGTATGTGTCATCAGATTTGGGATGCTAATTAGGGACTACTGTTTTCCATGTGTGCTAGGGTGTTGGTGAGTTTAACCTTTGTAGGGATGAGAGCCTTAAGGCTCTCCTGGTGCTATTGGATGGCACCTCATGCAGCCTTACCTAAAATAGCCAGTGGTGAGGAATGCTGGGAGTTGCAATCCAACAACACATTAGCTAATTCTGCTTTATTGCTTGCTACTTCTGTTGACAGTTTTCATGTGGCTGATTGGTAATATTATAGTTGCACTAAAAGGGCATCCTTACACTGTGTTCCTAGCTTGAGGTGATGTAATTGGAGTGGCTAATTGAACATTGACTTAACATGGCTTTTCTCCAAGCGAGATATTTAACCCTCAGATGCAGGGTGGTTAGAAGATGACTTTGAGGAAGCTTAGCTCTCAGTGACTTTGGTTATTAGTGTATGTTGTCAGCATTCCTTGGAGTCAGACGTTGAAGCTGTTTCAGGCTAGACATGCTAAACTGGAGGCTGTCTTATGCCTGTTAAGCTTTTGACTATTTGTCCAGTGTAGCAAAGAAAACACAAGCTGCTTATTTTTTTAATAGAAAAGGATGCAAAACTGCATCCTTCTGATTCTTGGCTTTCTTCTTTGAAAACGGAATGTGCTGAAGTAGAACTTATGAATTTTTCAGGGAAGGAGCTTTCTGGGTTGTTTATTTTTTTGAAATGTTTTTTCAACTTTTTAAAAACTCTCTTTGGAGTTAAACATGGTAGGCCCCACTTGTGGCAGAGAAGATTTCAGTCAGAAAGTCCTGGAAAATGTCTAAGTAGAAAATAAATTGAAGTGCTTCCAAGGGAAATAGAACCTGGATGTCTAGGAAACTGAGCATCTGTCAAAGACAGTTTGCGTTTAGGGACATCCTTTCAGTGCATAATGGTTGGCCAAAATGGATTTCAGCGTACCTTTTGACTCCATTTCAGTTTCTCTCCTTTGTAGTTAGCTTGCAGTCATTCCTCCCAACAGATCCCATATAATATTTATGCCCTAGCTGAAGTATGACTCTAGTTGTCTTGCTTTCTGAGACTCTGATCTAGCACTGTAGCTATAAAAGAACTGAGATGCTTGCTTTAGTTCTTATCTCTTGAGGTTCCACAGTGCTCTTATAAATTGTTTTGACACAGTGCTTTCCCTCTAAGAGAGGGAATAAGAGTAGGATTATTTTTTTTCTGAGCCCTGTAGTCCATTCACCAAAGATAAACAGAAGCAAAGTGTAGGAACTCCACAGGGATACATAGATTGCACTCTGCTCTTGCCTCACTGAAGGTATAAAAGTAGCTGAGCAACGGCGATTAGAGGCAAAAAAATGACACAGTGCAGTTTGGTGGGAGTGAGAGTCAAAGCTGATGTTAACCTCTTTTAAAATGCCAAATGGCCTATTCCTAGGTCTATAGTCCTTAACTTTGTAAATGATTTGATTCACACAACCATTCTGAGGCACTGGCTAATGTAATAAGGCTAATGCATGTTGAGGGATGGGGGGTGGAATTTCCTCTAACTCAGATCAGTTCATGGTCTATGAGCCTATTAATAACTGTACATTTGTCTTTCAGTTTTGCATCATTCACAAACCTCAAATTCTTTTTCATTTTTCAAACTGTATGCAAGCAAATGTACAAAACTAAAATGCACACATTTGTGAAATGTGCACAGTCTTCAGGTAATGAAGAAAACTGTGTAAAGATGAATACATCCAAAAAAGTGTGTGTTAGGAAAATGTGTATCAAAATATGCAAAAAATATCAGTGTAGGAATGGAGGTAAAAGCCTCACAAACTTAAAAGAAGTTTAGATAAGATGAGAATGCTGGTCCCATTTGAGAATTTGTGGTTATTCTGTAAAGTGCACACAATCTATGAAAGATCTTCACATTCCTGTGTGTGTACCTTTATGCAAATTGGTTGTTTACAATGAGTTGCCTATCTCTTATCACCAACTGGAGACGTTTTTCATGGAGCAGTTCTTGACATCCTCAAGATTTTTCAGAGTAGTCTCTGTGATGGCTTTAACAGATGAGCCACCGTCGCAACATGGTCAAGTGAAATTTCTCACTGGACTGTCAGCATTCTGAAAATACATATGGGAAGCAGGCTTGAGCACCCTGAGGCCAAGGCTAGAAAATCTGGAGAAGTGGAAGGCAGGTTCTTGCCAGCAGGAACCTTCGTTCTTTAAAATGTCACTGTCAACAAAGGAGAAGTTATGTTTGCAGCCTAGATATGCTCTCATGCAAGTGAATCTCATTGACCTGAAGCTTGATTCCAGCTGGAGTACCAGTGCTGACAATAGTTGTAATTAACTATGTTACAACTGCTTCATATGGGAGTTCTTTGAGGATATTTAATGAAAACAAATTGATGCAAAGTAAAAATAAAATACAAACCAACTATGATTAAGAACATCTCAAAACCCACTACATCAAGGGATGAATATGATTTTCAGTAATTATCATCAGTCTTTAGTAACCTTTTACGAGGAAGATCTGACTATTAATATGGTTTTAAATCAGGTTTTAATTGTTGTACCTGTTAAATACATTAAGCAATTATTTTTTTTCTGCTAATTACCATTAACTGGAAAAAAGCAATTAATTGTTGTCTTTAAATGCCCCAACTTCTTCCCAGTCCAGGATTCAGGGCCCTTTACAAAGGTTAAAAGAGTTAGAGCTAAAAAGATTCATCAGACAGAAGTTCAAAATATATTTAAATGACAAATAAAACTGAAAGCAGTTAAATGCATAACTGTTAAAAAGAACAAGACACAGAGCATATGAAAGGACCTTTCCTCCTAAGCAGCCAAGCTCTCCAAGGCCTGACAAAACTAAATGGTGTTCACTTGCCTGTGAAGGGATAGCATGGATGGCACTAGCTAAACATCTACAAAGGGAGTACCAGAACTTTGTGTAGCTGTTGAGATGGTCTTCTGTGTTCCTACAAAGATGTATCTGTGATGTGATGGAACAGGTAGAAGGACTTCCCCCAAACATCTCAAGACACAGGCAGACTCATATAGGGAGATATGGTCTTTCAGATAGCCTAGACCTGAGTAGAAGGACTTCCTCCAAACATCTCAAGACACAAATGCACTTATATAGGGAGATACGGTCTTTCAGATAGCTGAAACCTGAGTCATATAGGTTTTGTAGCTCACAACCAACACTGTGAATTGTACCCAAAGTTACTTGGCAACCAGCATCATGTAGCTCTTATATGACAAATACTATGACAGGTTGTTTTTAAAAATCTTCTGCTATAGGGTTTTTTGAAAATCTCTGCAGGGTTAATGTGGTGCAGCCAGAGATTATAATATAACTCAGAGATTTGGTGTGTGCTTAAAGGAGGTGGTAGGTTTTGTTCTGTAAAGATCAGGCAGTATTAGGTGAGTATGGCCATAAATATAAAAACATATTTCTTAGAAGATTGAGGTGAGATGATGAAGATGAGTACTGTTCACATATATAAAAGGCTGTCATACAAATGGATTATATAAACTATTTTGTATAGTGCACCAGATTTCCATTTGTGGTTTTATCATCACAATCACCAGGAGATGAGGCAGCCTAACTTGCAAGCCTCAGGCAAGAGGTTAAGAAGTAAAGCAGTAAAAGAGAATTCCATTAATAGAGGCTGCAAGATAAAAAATATCAGGAATAGCTGTGTGGTTACCATTGCTATTCCCAGTAATTTGAAAAGTTGTGTATATTTGCTACTCCCACTGAGCAATCCTGTGCAGAACTACTCGAGTAAATCTGACTGACTTCAGTGGGGCATGTGCCCAGATTAGACTGTGTAGGATTGCATCTTGCTCTTCTAAGATGATGCACTAAGGCTGTAAAGTAGTAACTAGCCCAAAGCACCTTGTAAGTCTGTCAAAAATAGATTTTTTAAAAAAATAACCTTCTATTGTAGATTCTTCTGAGAAGGTTGATATTTCCCCCCCCTTTTTTCCTCCAAAGTTATAAAGATGAAAGTCAGAATTGCACAATATGAAACCTATCCAGTCTGGCCAAACAGGTTTGAAACAGAAAGTTTCAGTGCTATGTTCATTGCTCTGATTGCTAATCTATGGTGTCAGTCCTTTAAATTTTTCCATAGCTGTTTTTTATGGATTTGGGTGGTCTGTTTAGGGGCTAAATACCTTACAGGTCCAAGTTTCTGCCTGATCTTGGAAGCTAAGCAAGGTCAGGCCTTATTATTTGGATGGGAGACTGCCAGTAAATACCAGGTGCTATAAGCTGTATTTCAGAGGAATGAACTTCTAAGTATTCGTTGCCTAGGAAAATCTGTGTAATTCATCAGGTCACTATAAGTCAACAAGCGACTTGAGGGCACACAAACACATGGTTTGCTTACATACATAGTCCCTTTTGTCCATGTGCAGACTGGATTTATTTGTGCGAGTAAAGGAATAGAAGCTGTTTTCAAACGAGGGATTCCTTGGACACATCTTCTTGCCTCTTTGGTGTTCACGTTGGGTTGAGAGGGCATATATCTAGTTAGATGAAGGGGAGATGTAGATTACGTCTTAAAAATATCCAAAGATAGGCTATGGAACAATGTAATGGCTTAAAGAGAAGGAATCTATATTGCAAGTACATAGCTTAAAAGTGATGGGCTCTGTTTAGAATCAGAGAGGTAGCCTTGACCATAAAATATTCCTTCCATCTTCAGGGTTCCTGTTTTGGGCAGCATTACATAGCTAGCAAAGGATGTTCTATGACATCCAGTGATATGGCTTGAAAACAACAATTTTATTTTGCTGGCATCTAACTAGAGCTGTGGGAGCATAGTGCCTGTTGACACTGGTGGTGTAAGGGGCCATATGCATGCCACCAGTGGAGGAGGCACAACTCTAAAGGGCTATGCCTTCTGAAACCAGTTTCTATTGGTGCTGACCTTTACTTATACTGTGGAGAAAACTAGGGCTGATGCCACTTTTAGGATGGCTTGGCTGGCAGAAGCCTGCAGGTGTTTTTGCTTTAAGGTACCTCAAACAGGCACTACAGGGAAAGCTAGGACCAGCAGAAGGCTTGGGTAGAGGGTCTGGGTGTCCTGAAGTGGCAGCATGCATTGGAGACAGCATTAGCTGGCCTGACCTTCTCCATGTTGTAAGATAGGACCGGACTGGCAACAACCATTGGGCAGTTCCTTGACAAAGGCAGACTAATGAAGGTTGCAGCCAGCAGGGGTCATGGACATAGTTATAGTGTTCTTGTGGTGGCCTCAGTTGCTTCTTTCTTCATTCCTACCAGGTGGCCTTGTATGGGAGAAAAATTATTCCACTTCTCACTTATCTTGCATTGAATTTCAGTTCTTTCAACCAGGGATGGACTTACTTTTAGGTCTCTGGTACAGGACTGACGGAAATTTCAGCTGGGCAAGGGGCACATTTAATCATTGCTGCTGCTGCTACTGATGCTAATTTCATGGCCCTGATCGGCTCTATTGAGGCAGATCAGCATACAATTTGGGAGGGAGTATGAGTGGTTCTCCACAGTGTTCTCCCTCGCTGCCTCCAGACTAAATTTAGAGTGTGGGAACATCAGTAACAACAACAACAACATCATCATCCTCATCCTGCTTTTTCCCAGTTTGGTTCTCAAGATAGCTTGTAACAGATAAACATAGCTAAAAAATCACAACATAACAAAAGTTTAAAATGAGAGACTATCAAAAAATAAAATCCGTTAAACAGAAGCCATTAAAATGATAACAGCAAATAGAAACTCCTGTACATTATGCAAGGCCTTTCCTCCTTAAGCAATCAATCTTCCAGGTTTCCTGATGAAACAAAGTTTTTACTTGTCTGCTGACAGATAGCAAGAGGGTGCCAATCTAACCTCTCTGGGACAGAAGGAGGCCCTTTCCCATGTTCCTACCAGATGTACCTGTGAGGATGAGGGTAACAGAGAAAGGGGCCTTCCAAAAAGATCACAAAACATAGGCAGGTTTGTATGGGAGAATACAATCCCTCAAATAACCTCGATCAGCATTTATAGGTATTTTGAATTGTGCCTGGAAGCAGATCAATATCAAGTGGACCTATTGTAAAAGGGGAGATGTGTAATCGTTATACCAGCCCTGGTTAACAATCTGGCTTCATCCAGCTGAAGTTTCTGAACACTTTTCAAAAGCAACCCCATGCAGAGCACATTACAGTAATAGAAATGGGATGTAACTAAGGCCAAGTCTGATGTCTCTAGGAACCAGCTTGAGTGTGCATGTACTTTGAAGTTGCCTATTTACTGATACCGAGCTCATGAATTTCATTGAGTTCATTTTCATTTTCTTAGATAATATTCAAGAGAGTTTTTGCCATTTCCTTCCTCTGAAATATTGCCTACAGCACCTGGTATTGGTTGGCAGTCTACCATAAAAGTACAGACGAGGGCTGACCCTGGTTAGTTTCCAAGATCAAATGGGATCTGGTGCCTTTAGAGTATATAGGCCAGGAACAGGCATAGCTGATGCATAAACCTTAACTGTTCAAATGCACTCCTAACGCCTGCTGAAACCTGAGCTTCCAGATTTAGGATTGAATCTGAGAGTACACTGGAATTCAGGGGGAATATAATGCCATTCAGCGTTGCCTGAATCCATATTCCCTGATTTCATAGAATCATAGAAATGTAGAGTTGGAAGAGACCACACGGGTCATCCAGTCCAACCCCCTGCCATGTAGGAACACCCTCAAAGCACTCCCGACAGATGGCCATTCAGCCTCTGCTTAAAAACCTCCAAAGAAGGAGACTCCACCACACTCCGAGGCAGCATATTCCACTGCCGGACAGCCCTGACCATCAGGAAGTTCTTCCTAAGGTTCAGGTGGAATCTCCTTTCCTGCAGCTTGAATCCATTGCTCCTTGTCCTGGTCTCTGGAGCAGCAGAAAACAAGCCCACTCCCTCCTCTACATGGCATCCCTTCAAATATTTATACATGGCTATCATGTCCCCTCTTAACCTTCTCTTCTGCAGACTAAACATACCCAGCTCTCTAAGTCTATCCTCATAGGGCATGGCTTCCAGGCCCCTCACCATTTTGGTCGCCCTCCTCTGGACCTGCTCCAGCTTGACCATGTCCTTCTTGAATTGGGGTGCCCAGAACTGGACACAGGATTCAAGATGAGGTCTAACCAAAGCAGAGTAGAGTGGTACCAGTACCTCCCTCGATCTAGACACCATACTCCTATTGATGCAGCTGAGAATTGCATTGGCTTTTTTGGCTGCCGCATCACATTGCTGACTCATGTTCAGCTTGTGGTCTATTAAGACTCCTAGATCCCTTTCACACGTACTGCTATCCAGCCACATGTTCCCCATCCTATATTTCTGCATTCCGTTTTTTCTACCTAAGTGTACGACCTTACACTTCTCTCTGTTGAATTTCATTTCGTTAGCCTTGGCCCAGCTCTCCAATCTGTCCAGGTCATTTTGAATTTTGATCCTGTCCTCTGGGGTATTAGCAACCCCTCCCAATTTGGTGTCATCTGCAAATTTGATGAGCATGCCCTCTATTCCTTCATCCAAGTCGTTGATGAAGATATTGAACAGCACTGGGCCCAGGACAGAACCCTGTGGCACCCCGCTAGTCACTTCTCTCCAGGATGAAAAGCAGCCATTGGTGGGCGCCCTTTGGGAACGGTCAGTCAAGCAGTTACAGATCCACCTGACAGTAGCCCTGTCCAGCCCACATTTTACTAGCTTCTTTGCAAGAATGTCATGGGGAACTTTGTCGAAGGCCTTACTGAAATCGAGATATGCTACATCCACAGCATTCCCTTCATCTATCAAGCTAGTAACTCTGTCATAAAAAGAGATAAGATTAGTCTGGCATGACTTATTTTTGAGAAATCCATGTTGACTTCTTGTGATTAAAGACCTCTTAATCCTCCTTGCGAGACTGTTTGCAAAAACATTCCTGCCAAGTTTCGTGAGGTGCAGCCCATCCCTTGTCAGAAGCCCACGTTCATGGAATTTCAGGCTGTGTTCCAAAAACCCAAACCCTTGCTGGCGGCACCATGTATGGAGCCAGTTGTTGACCTCTGCTATTGCCCTTTCCCTTTGTGTGCCATGTCCTTGAACAGGGAGGAGAGACGAAATGACCACCTTCGCACCAAGGTCCTTAAGCTTTGTCCCCATAAACTCGTAGTCCTTTGCGATGTGGTAAAAGCTGCACCTCGCAGTGTCATTGGTTCCAACATGAACCAAAATGAGGGGTTTATGGTCAGTGGGCTTGACCAGCCTGGTTATCCTCTCCGTTATGTGGTTGATCTTGGCCCCAGGAAGACAGCAGACTTCTTGATTGAACTTGTTGGGTTTGCAAATTACCGGTTCGGTTCCTCTGAGCAAGGAATCCCCAACAACCAGAACTCTCCTCCTCTGAGGCTTGTCCAGGGCTCTTCGACGAGCAGGTTCTTCTAGGACTGCCTGGGCATTCTGTTGAGGCTGGGAGTGTTGATTTAGTTCCTGTTGCTGAAGTTGGATTCCTTCTTGTTGACCTTCTGTTCCCTCTTCCTGGTGCTCCTCATCATTCATAAGGCCAAGAACTTTGAAGCGATTGTGTAGGTTGAGAGTCTCTGTTTCCTTCCTGGTCCTTCTACTCCTCCGTGTGACATTCCTCCAAGCATCCGTTTCCTGGCCCAGTGTGCTGACTTCCTGATCTGGCAGCTCCCCCTCACATTCGGTCTTGAGGAAGGTCTTCTCTGCCCTATCCAAAAAAACTCCTCACCTTCCCTAATAAGACGAAGATTAGAAACTCATGCCTCCAGCTGCCGAACCTTCTCCAAGAAGGTCACCAGCTTGCACTTGCTGCAGGTGTACCCAACAACATCTTGTGGCAAGAAAAGGAACATACCACAAGTACTACAGGTGACCGCGGCAGCTCCCTCACCTTCCATCCTTGATACTACAGAGAGTAGTACAGGGAGTAGGTCTAGAAAGTATAACTGGGCTTTCTTTCTCAAATTCAACTGTATAAACTACGTCTGTTCTGCTGATAGCAAAGGGTTGAACTTCAAGGATTGAAGTAGAGGACTTTAACTGCACGCGCCTAAGGCGCGCACCATTGGGAGCTCCTAATAAGACTCCTCCCCCCTAGCTGGCTCCTCACCCCTAGCTGGCTCCTCCCCCTCATTAGTCATTTAGACCGTGTGCTCAGGGAGAGCACATGGCCAGCACAAGGAGACCTAACAAAAGCAAACAAACAAACAAGCACAGCCCCACAAACCTGTAAACAACACCTGGTCAAGGATGTCTTCACAGACCCAGCTCACCCTCTGCTCTCTCCTCTGGGAAATTTGTCTTTTGACTCAACAGAAGCACCTCTGTCTTGTTAAGCCTCAGAATCTCCTCTGTTAAAAACTTCAGTTTGTCCATCGTTATCCAGTCCATTACGGATTACAGCACCAGTTTAAAACCAAGACAGCTTCCTACGATGGTTGTGGAAGGGAGTAATAGAGTTGTGTGTTATCTACATAGTGATGGCACCAAACCCTCAGCAGTTTCATGTCTGTGTTAAACAGCACAGGGAGCAGAACCAAACCCTGAAGAAGCCCGCAGACCAATGACCTAAGAAGTTAAACGGGAATTCCGCAATGCCACTCCCTGGGTTTCCCGTTCCAGGAAAGAATAGAATCACTGTAGAACAGTGCATCTCAGTCCCATCCTGAAATGTGACCCAGAAGGATACCATGATTCATGGTATCCAAAGCTGCTGGGAAATCCAACATATCCCTCAGGGACACACTTGCCGTATCCTGTTCCTGGTGTAGATCATTCAGCAAGGCGACCAAAACTGTCTCTGTTTCGTAGCCAAGCCTGTAACAAGCTAGAAATGGATCTAGATAATCCATTTCATCGAGAAAGCCCTGGAGCTGAGAGGCTATCATGTGCTCCAGTACCTTGCCTAAGAATTGAATGTTGGAAACTGGTTGATAATTGTCCAGTAGGATGGACAGTTGACATTATGAACAAGTGCCCAGTCTGTTTTCTCAGAGTATTAGATTGTTAATGGCTGCTTTCTGCTCAGTGCAGGAAGCACTGAAGCAAGAAGACAGCCAAACTGTAGGAGGGTAAATGCTGGGTGGTTGTGTGGAATGGGTGGTATCCTAACAAAGCAATCTGTCCTTGAGTTAATTCTTCCATTGCCCATTCAGAGCATGTATTGCAGTGTTATGACTCAGATTTTAGGGAGGATGAAACATTTAGTTGAGATGATATGAAATTAGTTGGCAGGAGCAGGTTAGATTTTAGAAACCTTTGCTTCCCACTTCTTTTCCAGTCTCTGGTTTACAGAATTAGTTTTCACAGTGCCATCCTGTACATGTAAATTCAGGAGAGGAAGTTCAGTCATCCTCAGTGAGGTGTGGACTCTTACACAATTGCAGTTTCAGGGGCATAGGATACAGATCATGTTCTTAGTTGTGAAACAAAGCCTACTGTTTACCTGTAGACTTTTAATACAGTTTTTTTCCTTGGTTTTAGCTGCTTTTTAAAAATGCTGATCAGTTCTTATCTTTTGAAACTTTTAATAATGGCATTTTAATTCAATATGCATGTTTGTGTTCTTACATTAATTTCTTTTATAAATCTTCTTGTAGCCACTTGTCCAAAGACCAGGGTTTAATCATACAAATGAAAACAATGGATTATATGGGTACAGTTACTTTGGTGGACTTCCTTGCAAGCCTTTTCTAGCTGCTGCTTCAAAGGAGCAGAAAACTTGTGCATTACTTGATCAAGGAGGGAAGTTTTAATTGAGTGCTTTGCTTGATTGATCTTGCCAGTTAAATAGATGAAAGCTTGCAGCTGTAAGCATCACCACTGTGATTCCCCAAATACCAGCAGTTATCTGATTCTACTTAAGGACACACCCTTCAGGTTATTTTTCAGAAGAAGCTTATCCTATTGCTGTTTCTCCTCTATTCTCAATAAATGAAGTTGCTGTGACTTGCTCTTCATAAGGGACCAAAGCTCTCATGTCTGTCTTTCCCATTTATTTTCACAGCTACTGCTCAGTTCACTTCTCAGGCTGAAACCATGGTAGAGGGAATTGAGGCTGACAGTGCTTGCCAGAAATCAGTGGCAATATCTCCTTCAAATAAGAATTCTTTGCAATTTGCAGCTGTATCTTAAATTTTTTGTTTTGTTATGTGTTATGCTGAGAGGGCATTCCATGTTCCTAAATTTGATGAAAAATAATATTAAGATGGCTTTTTAACACTGGATGTTAGTGTATATTGTAAGTTTTCTCATACTTTTTTATTTTTTTATTTTTTTTTATATATAATTTTATTAAATTTCACAAATATAAAAAAAGGATTATTTGACTTGTACTTTTTACATGAATTTTCTTCTGTTCTTCCACGCTGTTCTGGTCAACATTTCCGGCAGCTTAGTCCACTTGTTACATTAGTGTATCACAATAAATTGATTATCTCATCTGTTCGAACACACATTTCCTTCTCCTAACAATCATAATATAGTCGTTCTGGCTAGACAGTTCCCAACCATCACTCTCTTCTGCTTAACTCAAATCGTCCTGTTCCAAAATATTTCCATATCACTCTCTTGAAGCTTCTGTTTTCTCCTTTTTTTTATTTTTATTTTTATTTTATATATATATATATATATATATATATATATATATATATATAAAAAAATAATTTAACTCTCCATTACCTACAGCCCAAAATCTTAAAATTTTTAATTATTTCTGTCATTGTATATCTGGCAGTCTAAGCAATTATTACTGCAACAATCCCCCATCTTCTTACCCTGAATTCCATTATACTAAAATGTCTTGTTTCTCCTTAAGTACTTTTTAAACCCCTTCTCCCATTCAGCAATATCACAGTGTTCATATCCATGAAATATATCGATATATCATCAATTGCAAACTAAATTAACAATGTCAAAATAAAAATCCATCCGTCATCATCTTCCCATTCCCCTCTCTCATCTGGTGCCCTGCTGCCCGGGTATTCATTTGCAAATTCTCTGTACTCTTAAAGTCGCTTATATTCCAAGCTGCACCGCACCCAAGAGATGGTGCAGTTTTCGCATACTTTTTTTTAAATTATTCACTTTATTCAGGATAATCAGAAAGGCACCTCATTTGAGGTTTTGCATTTTATAAATGAATGGAAATTAAATGGAGTGATCAGTCAGTGAAATGTCACATAACTGAAAAACATTTTTTCCTCAACTGGGTGACAGTCTTTGTCATACTTGCAGCATTTAAGACCTTCCAAAATAATTGGCTTCCATTTCTTTGGTAATCTGATCGGGGCCTTCCTAGCTGTTAATATCACTGACAGCGTCCAGTTGTTTTTTCAAATGCTTACCACTTTGTCATTCCATTCCTTTACCACTACTGTCAAAGAAATACCACTGATCTTGTCATGTTCTTTTTAATGCTGCTGTTACTGCCTTTATCCTAGGGTTGAAGGCATTTAAAGAAACATAAGTATCAGTGGTGATAGGCAGTATCAAAAGTGATCAAAACAGGATTCATTTGTGCAGGTTAAGGAGAAAATATGCTGTATAATATGTGTTTTCTGTGTTAATAGCATTTTCCCCCCCACTGGGAACAGGATTACAGAGGTATTTCTTTAGTTTTATAACTGTGCCTTGATTCAGTCACTCTGCTCCATTTTTCAGAGATGAGAGGCAAACTATAGATTATGCAGAATAATGATGTTCAAAAAGTCCAGCCTGCTATTAAAAATCTATGCAGCAAGCTAGAAAAATCATGCATGAAATGACAGCAAAACAAACAAGAGATTACAATGATAATCCCAAAGCTGGAAGCATTAATGTTGTCAATTTTATTGCCATATGTTTTTTTCTCCAATTGGATGTTAGCAGAAACAGATTTTATTTTAAAGTGATGTTTCCTACAATAACCTTGAGGGATTAAAAGTCTTTAATGTAGAATTATTGATCTAGTGTTTATCACCATATTTGGTTTTATTCACTTGGGGCAGGAGTAGGGAATATTACTGGCCTCCAGTTCAGAGAACTTGGAATGTTAAGTATGAAAATTAATTTCATAATTTTAAACATGAGAAGTTGGAAAATTAACTCAGTGCAGGTATATCCAGTTAAAGAGGTAGAAGTATTGCTGGGTGATACTTCTTTCATAATTAATTTGGTATCGGAGGAAGAAATAGCATGAAAAGAATAGGGGTAGGTTCCTACACTGTGAAAAAGAGATTCAGCATTTTCAGCAAACATTTTATTCAAAGCTAACAATGCGCACGTGTGAAATGAAACAACCAGCTCAGGTAAGCCTTGCAGAAGTAGACAAAACCATGTTGAACCTTCTGGACACTGCCTGAAAACTTCCAAAATGCGTAGAAGGTTCATTTTTTTTTCTTTCACCAGACTCCACTTGTCTTATGATTTCTGTCTATGCATTTTTAACATGATGGGGTAGCTATTTGTCTAGGGAATCCCTTTGATGATTGTAAGCCACTTTTATTCTGTTGCTCACACAAATACATCCAGTCTGCAGAGGAACAAAAGGGATTAGCTATGTAAGCAAACTGTGTCTGTGTACGTGCCTCCAAGTCACCTGTTGACTTAAGTTTTCATAGGCAAGGAATTCTCAATTCTTAGAGACGGTTTTGTCAGTTCTTTCTTCTGAAATATAGCCTACAGCCCTGGTATTCATTGGCAGTCTTATGTTAAGTACTAACCAGGGCTGAGCTTACTTAGGTTCCAAGGTCGGACATGATCTGGCCCTATTTTCTGAAATCCAAATACTATTTCTGACAGGATGGTGTGGCAACACACTTTCCTGTTTTACTGGATGTGGACAGAGGGAGAGACACCACCTTCTACAAATTCTAGTAACCTAATTGACTAACGCATATTTTTAACTTCAGCAGTAGTTGTACAATCTAGAAAGTTAGGTGAAATCACCAGAAAAATCTGTTGAATTGAAAATTTAATGAGTTGTTAGTGCTAAGTTCTGACAATCTCCGTTATCATTCACCATAGCTTATGCTTGGTGATTACTGATGGGAGATGCAGTTCAGTATTTGGAGTGTTATGTGTTGCCCAATCTTGATTTAGGACTTAATCCGACTATTCATTTCTCTCCCTATACTTTATACTAGTATATTAAATCTAGGAAGACTATATTATCAGCAGTTATTGAAAGGTATAGCAATAATTGTTTATGTATACATTTCAGTTTGCTTAGGAGTAGCACAGGTTTTTTTTTTTTATTTCACAGGTTTCAGGGCCAAATTTTCACAATTTTCTTTTTTGTCCCCTTGTTTGTAGAATACATTTTTTAAAATAAAATATAAATTTTATTTATTTTATTTATACCCTTTCTCCTGGCATGGGACCCAAATTGGTTTACAATAATTTGAAACAAAGTTCAACTAAAAACTTATTTTGCAAAAGTTAAAAATCAAATAATTTTATTAAGAAAGCATGTGGTTAAAAAGAAAATACTTTGAAAACATAATTAAAAAGGTAAAAGATCAAGGCGTAGCACACTACTTTCAAAACATCCTCTTGCTGTGTGATTTTTGAATCAAAAACCTACCTAAATAAACAAGTTTTTGCTTGCCATTGGAAAGAGAGAAGAAAGAGGACCAAAAAAGGCCGTCTCTGTTCCATAAAAGCCTTTGCCACAGCAAATGGTTACTCCATAAGGTGCTGCAAGGTTCTGTTTTGATTTTGGAGTCTACAAGTTGCAGAGCCAAGACTCTTACAATTGAGTGTTGCTCCCCAGAACGTGGGAGCATTAGCGTGAGTACTGGTGTTAACAATACCATGTTAATATTAAATTATTGAAGGAAATTAATGAGTTGGTATTAAAATGTAGAGAGAAACTTATAAAATTAATCTACTCTGTTAATCATTAATAGAAGTTTTTAGTGGTGAAATAAAAGTTTAAATGACTACAAAGAACGGGTCTCCTGAAATATCTTCCCAAGTGTACACTAAAATAACATGAAACGTTAATTGTTGCTGTGAGAAATTTAATATCATTTATATATTTAGACATTAAAACAATGAAATTAAAATTGCTTGTTGAAAATTTTAATGAATTAATTTTAGCAAATTATTTCCAGGCTCTGACCGTCACTAATACTTGTATGAGAGCGAGTACTGAAGGGCAAGAGTTAGCAAAATGTAGCCTTAAGTGGGCTCCTAGAACTGTGTCTGGTCACTTTTCTGTTTTGTTTTGCCTAAAACAGGTTTGTGGGAGGGGTGAGCTTGCATTTATCTTACAGCCCTATAGACTGTAAGGTAGAATAATTTGCTATGAGTGTGTGTGAATTTTTTTGGGTGTGTCTTAAGTCTAGACCCTTAGAAGGAATGTCTAGACCCTTAGACGTTGACTGATCCTGAAATGGACTTTTATGTGTCACATTTGTTCTGTAAAATATTGGCCAGAATTCTTTATCAGCGACTTAGTTAAGTATACAGTAGGTCTCTGATATTTGCTAGGGGTTCGTTCCAGGACCCCCTGTAGATACCAACATTTGTGGACGCTCAGGTTTCATTATGTGCAGTGGTGTAGTAAAATGGTGTCCCTTATATAAAATAGTAAAATCAAAGTTTGGATTTTAGGGGGGGGGTATTTTCAAGTTGTGGTTGGCTGAATCTGTGGATATAGAATCCATGGTTATGGAGGGCTTATTGTACTTAACTACCGCCCCCTCCCAAACCTGACGGAACCATCATTCAGCTATGCTCCAATCACTGACCACCTTTGCCCTAGGCATCTGCTGCCCAGTAAAATAGATTAGGGGGGTAGTTATGATTGTAGCAATAGTGTGACTAATGACCTATTGTGAGTATTAAACAGTTACCTAGATTTACTTGTCTATAACTGTTTCATATTCCTGATTGCTCCTTAGTCTTGGTTTTGATACTATTACCAAAATAGGAACCCTGCCCCCCCAAAAAAAAACTTTATGAGGCATGGGGAGAAGTCCCATTCTGCCAGCAATTGGAGCATAATTGAATCACATATCTATCAGGTTTGGTGGGGGGGGGGGCAGTTAGTCCAGAAGTTAATTAGTTAGGTACATTGAACTGAGTATACTTTACTATGTAGCTGATACAGAATTCCACTCTTTATTCCTATGTTTAATGACCTCCATATTTGAAATGTGCCAGTAATACATTTTTGGGGATACATCATTTAGTGCTGTTCTACATTTGCTCTCCACTTCAGTTCTTCATACATATTTTTTCCTTTGATGTCCCCAGCTGTTTGTTGGCCATTGGAACATCCTTCTTTGAAGACTGTGAATGATTCCAGATGCTGTTGCAGTGTAGCTCCCTATCAGGCCTCACCATTGGCCAAACTGGTTGGAGCAGTCCAAGAAATTCTGAAGGGCTGCGTGTTCTGCACTGGTATAGACAAACACAGTGCAGAATCTGGTCTCAAGTTTCACACTGGCAAAACCTGGGAGTGGAACCCTTATATGGGGTGTGGTGCCAGCTGAAGAGTCCATGAACCATTGGTGTTCTTTCGAGTGCTGGAGTGTGCAAAGTGAGCTGGGGTTGAAATACCTGTAGTCAATCAAGCAGTAGATTGGCAGTGGCAACAATTATGTATTTTGTGAATGTAAGCTGGAAATAGCCATATGGGTGGGTTGCCAAACACGTATCACTAATTACGAATCTGTCTGAATCAATGTCCTTTTTGTAGCTACCTTGGCTCCACATTATACTGGCTGTTAAATAAAAGTAATTCTCATCAACCTGGAAGAGGAGTTATATGGGTTAATTAGTTAATATGTGGTACTCCATTTGAAGACATTATGTTCTGTATGTGTGCTAAGTATTATTAGAGATAATTTGTTCCCATTCCTGGCTCCCATTAGTGTGTTAATACACATCAAGTAGCTCTAGGCTTCCTTGGAAACTAATTTCTAGCAAGTAATACTGTGGCATATGTTTTTTTTTTTTTTTTGCTGTCCTTAATTGTTAAAATTATACAAATGTGTTCTTTTTACAAATAGTATCTGGAACAAATATTAACCAGAGTGTTAGTGAAATAATATGGCTCTGAGCTTGATGAGTAATTTAATTCTGCACTCATAGCGAGAGGGAAGAATCTTTGTCAGCACTGGTAATTGACCACATTACAATTATTTGTTAATTAGTAAATAGTTGTGCAGGTTTTCCTTCACTAAGCATTTTAAAATTGGCAATATGCAGCCTAATTAATTGGCTACACAGAGCTTTCAAAAGAACTTGCAGCAAAAGAGATTATGGCTATGCTCATGTTTCCTAAAACCTGACATTGACTACTGTGTGTCCATGTGTTCTACTGTGTGTTCTGTGTTTTAGTGACTTTGCGGTTGCATTATTCAGTATGACGGAAAGGAGTGACCACTGTAAATGGCATTTTAAATGGAGTGTCTTAACTGTTTGTTCAGTATATTACTCAGATTCCTAGATGCGCTGGCATTAAATGGCACTCTATAGACGGTAAAAGATCTGTCTGTCTGGGAGGGGTGGGCAAGTTGTTGTCCTTTAAATGTTGTTGGATTGCAACACCAATTAGTGTGTCCAGTGGTCAAAGATGTTGGGAGTTACAGTCCAGTAACTTCTTATAGGCAACAGTTTGCCCACCCCTGCTCTGTAGGCTATTGCTTTTATCAATATGTAGTACAAGAAAGTCCCCTCAGAGTTGTCAAGGTTCTCTAATCTTTAACCAGCTAGATCCCATGTTGTCTATTGTGATCAAAGCTATGCAGATTTCTAGACTTCGTGTCTACCAGGTATATTACATCAAACAGCACACTACAAATAAGTTCCTCAGCTTTTTATCTAGCTTTGATGTAACTCAGTCTTTGCAAAGTTTTACTGCAGAGCTCTGTGGAAGTAGTAAAAAACTCTTCTTACTGGGAAGCAACATGCCCACCCTTTCATTTTTCTGTTTAAAAGACTCATATGGAGGCTATTCACTTCATGATTAAGATACACAATATTAATCACTTGCGTGATTAAAATATATGAACTGGTCTACAATAAAATGCTGGGCCTAATTAAACTACCCCATACAAATATGCGTTCAACTACAACAGTGATAAATTCGGCCAGAAAATCCTGCTGAAACGAAACAAACGTATGGAAAAGGTCAACTAAAGATAGACATGTGTAAAGCTTACTGGAATGGACATCTTTGGCTGCTAGTTACTGTTCAAAAGAGCAATTCTAAGTTGATAATGTACAAAAAATATGGAATGATTGACTTCTTGTTTATAGGGGAAGAGTTGGAACTGTGAGACCCTCCATCTGTTGCTGTACTTCAAGTCCCAGCAGCCCTATGTAGCCTAGCCAGTGGGTGAGGGAAGCTAGGAATTAAAGTTCAACATTTGGTGGTTAATATTATTCCCACTCCTGTAGGGCAATCTAGCTTGTTAGTCCCTGAATCAGCACTGCTGAAAACTATGTTAAGTACCTTATCAAAAGCTGCTTTGCTCCTGGAAAGGGCACAAGGTCTCGTTTTGGTCTGTTAATCTTGGAGAGGGGGAAGAAAGAGGAAAAGCTCCCTCAGACATAAATGTCCTATGCTTCTTAATCATTTCTAGGATGTCCAGGGATCATCTAATGATTGTTAATCAACAGCTTCCATATTCACTGCAGTTATGTCCTTTCCCTCCTGCCTTAGTGGTTAATAAGAACCCCTCTGAAATTCTTTAACTATAGCTTAAGAGTTTGTTTCTCCTCTTTGATATTGTTATTAGACCAGAATAAGTTCTTTGATCCCAGCCAGAAATAAGGAGGCATTTGTCCCAGTATTTAGGACTTATTTTAGAGGCCAGCCACTGAAATTATGTGATATAAGTACAAGCAGAATGGCAGCAGGAGCTACATTCGGAAGTGTGTGTGTGTGTGTGTTTAATGCTTTTTTGCTGTTATCACCTCACAAACCATGGTTTCTAATGCAGCATGATATCAGATCACAGTCTGAAACTGGTTTGCAAGCTGCAAGTTGTGCCAACTGTCATTTGAAGTTATGTCCAAATCAACAAACTGCAGTCACAGTTGTTGCTATTCGAGGGGTGCTGCATCATGGAAGCTGGAGTGAAATCTCTGAAGCTGAGTGCTATGCTGATGGAAAATCAAAACTGATACTTGACTTTGGTTTGCTTGTTACACATTTGGAAGCTTGAGTTTTTAAATTGTGGTCATCAAAAGCCATGGTTTAGTGTAATGTATCAATTGATCCAGTATTTCTTGTGCTGTTTTGTGTAGAGTCAATCTGTTCATGGTATCCAGATAAAAGATGTGGTGATTATACCAGAAGGAAAAGAGCTGAGACATTTAGTACTGCTTTTAACTTTTTTGCTGCTGTATGGAAGGCAAAGCTTACACATCTCATATAGACAAAGATTTAACATAGAATGACTTAAACACTCACCATGTGGGAGATGTGCAAATCCTGGCTTTGTATGTAGACTCAGAGCAAAGAAAAATATAAGCTACTGGTTTGTCTGCTTTCCCAAATCGTACAATATGGAAGAAGATTGCTCACAATTTTTCTGTAGTGAAAGCATCAGTCTGTTTACTTCTGATTCACACCATCCTCCCTCCTTGCAGTATGCCAGCAAACCTGTACCCGTTCATGTCACAAAATATTCAGTAACTTTAAAAACACTGTTTCCCCCTGTAAGACCCATCCCAACCCACTGCCAAGCTTAAAAACATCCCTTTGTATCCCCCATGAGATGTCAGGAAGGAAGCAACCCATTAACTGTTCTGTGTTGACTTCAAAACCCTGAGAATATCCAGCTTGCTTTATGGGAGTCTTATCCCTTACATTATTCATAACTAGACGTGAAGAGAAAAGCTGGGCAAGCCTGACTACAGTCAGGGAATGCTTTGGAATGGGGGCATGTGAGGGGAAGGGATACAAACTGGGGGCCACAAAATCCAAAAAACCTTTATTGGGCCAACTCCGAAGCATAAATTAAATCATGCAGCCTTTCAAAGTTTCACTGGCTATTCCCCTTCTTGGTTGTGTGAGTACAGGGGGCAAAGGATGTTAAGAGACAGGTAGTAAAATTTCAACTCCATTAGGAAAAAGTTGTAATAGAGTTCAGGCAGTCAGAAAAAGGAGGAAGATCTGAATAGGGTCTTGGGAACTGTGAATGAGGAAAAAGTTGAGGGATTTCTTGTTTAACTCACTTTGTTATATAATAGATCATTACTCATTTGTTTTCTACCGCACAGTCTGATTGTTCCATTTAAGAATTGTTGAGGAGACTGGTCAACCCACAGTCACTTGTCCATAATAAGGATCACTTTGGGGGAATCTTGAGGGAAAAGAAATGGTGTGAATGATGGGAACCCAAGGGTTGGAACTGCGGGATTAGCTCGGAGAGGGATTCTGTCACACCAGAGGAGCAGGGCTTCTTTATCTTTCAGTTTGCTCTTTTGTTCTGAGAACCTCTGTTCTGTTCTGGCGCTTTCAGGTTGATATAAAGGACCATCAGTGATTTTTTGCCCCCAGTGTGCCAGTGACTGGCACCATATTTGTGCCCATTGGCTATAGTTGTTTCTTTCCTGGAAACTTGCCAGGGACTGACAGCCTGGGACTGGCAATGGTCTGGGGATCACCAGTTTGAATAGCACTGCTCTAATCTACCTCTGTGTATTCCTGTGACAGTCATGTACATACTCATCCTTTCTCTGCATTCATATTTATCTACAGCACAGATCTGAATATGGAAAATAGGAGAAGATTCAAAACATTTTTTGACAGGTACAGATATTATGATGTTATTGGTATAAATAATATACTGGAGAGTTGAGAGCTGAAATTTAATTCAGCCATAAAGTTCTCAGGGAAACCTGCGATGTCTTGGTTGAGGTGATTCTTTGAGGAGCCACAAAAGAATTCTGCATATTCATTCCTCTTTTGTGGGAGATTTGCTCCTCAGTTTTCAATTTCTCAGCAATCATTGTTTGTCCTGATAATGCAGCAAACTGTTCAATTGCTGTCCAAACGAAAACTAGAAACCTACTTCAAAGATGTGGGAAATGGGGAAGTACACGAATTCTAAGAAGAAGATGTGAGAACTGAAGAATGAACCTTCTCAGTGGCTGCTCCTAGGCTTTGGAACTCCTCCTGTGGAAGGTTGGCTTGGCCCCCTTTCTGCTCTCTTTCCACTGAGAGGCGAAGACCTTTTTCTTTAGCTAGATGCTTGGCAGTTAAAATTCATTTAGCAGAAGGGTCTTTTAATTTTTTAAAAAATCTTTAAATTATGTCTAATGTGTTTTAAATGGTTTCAATTTTGTGTTTTAACCTTTTTTTTAAAACCTTTGTATAATAAGATTTTAGCTTTGATTTGTTGTAAGCTACCTTTGGTTCCCCTGCCAGAAGGAAGTTGGTATATAAATCAATAAATTAAATGAATAAGCATATGAACTTATGCATCATTTTCATTTTTTCTAAACCATAGTTTGAGGATTGGGTGAGTAGAGTATCTTTTCAGCTAATCTACTGCATAGAATAGTTTCTAAGGTAAAATGAGAGCGAAAACTTGGTGCACCTTCAGCTCAGATAAATGATGGAAAGCAAATGGAATAGATATAAATGGAGAAAATGCAGAAATTTGGCTTAGTAAAATTCTTGGTGATTTCTATTATTACTACTACTACTACTACTACTACTACTACTACTACTACTACTACTAATTTTTAAAGATTTCCCTCCTTAAAGATTTTCATCCTTGTTCTCTGTGTACATATACCTTCTTTGTTTTGAGAGGTCAGAAGGGTAATACTCTTTCTCCATGTATGATTTGTCTGGAGATTTTCTCATATGGTGCTGGATATTAATCATGAACAAAAATGAGAGACTGTTCTACTAATCGCTTTATGTCTCCTGAGACATTTGTTACTAATGGTTGAGTGATCAAGGTGATTGCAGTCAGAATGTAAATAGCTATGGAAGGGAGGAATTTGTGATGGGAAAGGAAGCAATTATTACACAAGGTCAGCAGAAGTTTGCTTGATGAGCAAAAAGACAGAAGTACATGCCACCTGATCTTTGTGCTCTGTGCCCTTCAGTTTTCTTTTCATTCTGGGAAGGAATAGCTTTCATGCACCTTATCTGGGATAACTGAGCTTTTGGCAAAAGATATAAAAACTCTTGTATGTAAGTAAAATGTGTTTCATTTTGGAATGTTGCATGTTGTTGTACTATAGTACAATGTTGCATACGACATCTATCCGAACAGCTTGGTTATTCATCATAATGACTTCCATAATTCATATGTTTCTTATTGTACTGTCTTGAGATGAATGAATGATATGTGTTTTTAGATTAACCATGTGATTAGTTTGCTATTAACAAAAAGCAACATTTGGAAGTACTTAAAATCAGTGAGATGTGGCGTTTAAGGTCCAGTGGGAAAAGCCAATAACTGTACAAGAGTTGCATCATGGACCTGACCATGATTTTACCCAGTATGACACAAGAGGAAATTGATTTATGAGGTATACCTTTGGAAGTGGGTAATGCTGTCTTGATCATGTTAGGGATTTTGTGTTGTGAATTTGATTGGGATTTTTCAGTGCTCTTCAAGTGGTTTACATGCCTTGTCATGTAAGTAAAATTGACTTCTGTCTGCCATTTCTGTAGTTGCTGTAATGATCAAGACAAAACAGGATTGCTAACCTGTTCTAAAAGTAGAAAGAATGCTTAGTCTATAAGCGCTCTGTATTTTCCCTGTTTCATTTCTTAAGGAAGTGAATTTTAAAGGCCATAGGTGTTGGTTTCCTTTCCTAGAATAACCCTAGTTTTCTATAACAATTTGTCCATATTGTATTTCATATAATTAATCCAAAACTATTATATTTGATATCTTAGAATATGTATAGGCAAAGCAAAATGCTTTGTCTAAAAATAGGACTTTTGGTTCTCTAATCATTTGTCAAACATTTTAATTTGTACTCCAGCATTTGTGCGTGGTATAAAAGAGTAATTTAGTTTGCTGTAGGTTTTTGTGTACAAAAAGTGTTGCCAAGATTGCATTGCCGTTTCTCAGTGGATGTAAAATTCTTGGCTTCCACATATGCTTTTTAAAAGTGTCTTTATTGAAATGAAGAACTTGTGTAGGTGGAAGAAAAACAATTCAACTTGTAAAGACTATTTTGTCAATGACGAGTGAGATGCAGAAGGCAACCCCTTTTCCTCTGGGAACAAGGTAGCCTGGAGCTGCACTTCAGTTAGCTGAGTTCATATAAAACTGCAAATAATAAAAAGGATGGAACCTAAGTCAATCAGTGGCTTCTCCAGTTAGAAGGATATTAGGTAGCAGTTAATGTGAGCAGAGCACCCTACAAGAATAAATAGACTGATGCGGTATCAGGCAGCTACCTATAGAAGAGACAGAGTGCTTCGGTTCATAAATATCAAGTCATTATTTGTGCTAACTGTGACTTAGAACTCAAGCTAGGGTTGCAAATGTACAACTGGTTGTTTTACCAATGAGTTGAGGGTAATGAAACAATGATGGAAAACTCAATGTGAATTCAGTCACATACAAATCAGAGCTTTTATTGAGCTTACTGTTTGCTGGTAGTGATGACTACAAAGCCACATTTTTTGCCCCAGTTGCATCCTCAGGGTGTCATCCAGCAGAACCTCTATAATGAGGTCGGACCTGCTAAAACTCAGACATTATGGTAAGATGGGAACCTCAGTGAGCCTTCTGTGAAGTGTGTCCTAGGCTCTTTGAGAACAAAAATGTCTGTTAAGCATTTGACAGTTCCCTTAACTTGCTGCTGCTGCTGCTGTTGATGTCTTCAAGTCAGTTCCAGCTTATGGTGACCCTGAGGCAAACCTGTCATGGGCTTTTCTGGGGCAGAGAGTGTGTCACATGCCCAAAGTCACTCCAGTGGGTTTCCATGGCTGAGCAAGGATGAGTGAGGAATCGAACCCCGGTCTCCAGGGTTGTAGTCCCATGTTCAAACCACTACACCACTAAAGGGTGGACCCTACCAATATACAGAATGTAGTGGCTGTTGAAGGCAGCAGAAGCACAAGAGTGAGGAGCAGGTGCAGGTGTGTATGTGAAAAGGCCTGCCCTTGAGTACAGTAAAGGATGCTGTATTGCTGTAGAACTACCGGTTTACTCAAGTTTTGTATGTGGAATGAAGGAGATGCTATCTTGCCCCTGGGAACAAAAATGTCTTGGGTTGGCCTTGACTATTTAGCATGTGAAGAATTTATTTTGAGTACCAACTTCTCCTGTTTTGTGGAATTAGTTGTATTCATTGAAAGCTGCAGACAGTCTGCTTAGAAGGTTCAAGGTTATTATTGTATGTATGGGTCATTGGTCTGTACTCCTTGTAGCTTTTAACATTTATAAGAAAGGAACTGACCAAATAGGTCCAAAAGGTAATAAATTCCTATTTGCAAAAGGCAAAGAGTTCTAAAAAAGCAGGTTGTGTGAACCTGTCTTGACTGAGAGATTTGTAATAACTGTTGATGGGAAGTGAACATCTTCTTCTGGAGCAAGGATCTTGACAATTGTTGGCTAGTTTCAGGCAATTTGGGGTAATATTGAATCCATTTTGCTCTCTTTGACATTTTTGACACCTGCTTTTGGCACAGAAATTGTTACCTTGATGAATTATCTGTGCTGGGAGAGGAACAGAATGGTCATATCACTCTCTGTCTCTAGACTTTTGGATATTGAATAGCAAAGCTGAAAGGGGAATATTGTCTATAAGGAAGCTTGCCTGGTGATAACATTTTGGCACCCCACTGTTTGTTCCCTGAAGTCTCAAAAATAGTTCAAGCCTATGGAGTTGCCTTTCCTGTTGTTTTCTTTTTCACTGTCTGTGTTTCTGTTGTTTTATCCTGTTTGAAAAATGATGGCTTTTAACATTTTTATTTTGTTAACAGCTGTACAGCCTGAAAGCTCTTGTATGCTAAAGGCATAGCCTTTACAGCAATAGGCAAAACCTGATTCAGCTGTTAGTGTGCTCTTGTAGTTTGTTCTTTAGACCTGTACTTTGTCTTAGCTTTGTCAATTTTCATTAATCTCCATAGGACAACAGCTCCTTGTGACAGAGTGATGGATGTAAGTGATAGTTTGCCAATTGTGTCACACCGAACTGTGGTTTAGAAACCCATTTCTAACTGTGTTCATGGTTCTGGTAAGGTTCAGTTTGATATGAAATCTGAACTGAGTTAATATTTTTAGAAAAAATGTTTTTCATTGGGATAGAAAACATACATGTTTTATTTTGGTATGGCTGTGAATCAGCCTTCAGAAGAGATTTCTTAAATAGATCTCAGTTCTTTAATGTGCAGTGAAATCTCAACTCCTTTAATCTTAAGAATAATAGAACAGGAACCTGTCTTCTTTATATGAAAGTTGAAGTTAATCTGAAACTGAATTTGTAGTAATGTTCTGTGCTGTTCCTGCATGAGCATTTATTGTCTTTTGCAAGTCCAACTTGACTATAAAATGAAGATCCTTAAATGTAGGAAATGGAAGACAGACTTCTCAGAGCTAGCGAGCAATAAATGGTAGGGAGAAAAACAATTAAAGCCTCCTTTGTACCTAGAGTTCAAAATGGACTCTAGGGGTTCACAGTGGACGACAAGAACATCAGTGACTGTTAGTCATGCATTTCATAGTTTTATATATATAATCTATTTACTGCCAAAAGCCTGGCCAGATATTGCATTCCTAAATTACCAATACTGAATTACTATTAAATTGAAACTTTATCCAGACAAGGCAGATGTGCTTCTGGTAGAGAGATGGATGGATCTGGGAATAGGAAAAGTCAGCCTGTTTGTGTTGTGTTGTGTGCCTTCAGGTTATTTCCAACTTACAGTGACCCTAAGATGAATCTATCACAGGGTTTTCTGTGGCTGAGTGTGTGTAACATGCCAGACGTCACCCAGTGGGTTTCCATGGCCAAGCAGGAAATCGAATCCTGGTCTCCAGAGTTGTAGTCCACCACTCAGACCGCTACACCATGCAGTAAGCTAGTGTGCTTTTAATTTATCAAGATTTTTTTTTCAAAAAAACCAGGTGTTATAATTTTATATGTCTTTTAATGTTTTTGATTGTTTTAAACACTTTGTCTGTGTTTTTAACTTTTTGAAGCCGCCTTGGGTCCCACTCTGGGAGAAACATGGCATTAAAATAAAAATAAAATAAAATATTCTCTCTAAAATCCGTGGTGACATATGCCTTTATTGCATCTAAATTGGATTGTTGCAATGCCCTCTACATGGAGGTACCTTTGAGGAGACTTTGGAAACTGATCAGCTGTGGGGGTTCTGCTTCTGGCATCCTTGATGAATTTTGTGTGTAGGGCAACATTTTTCTTGCTGGCAGTCCCTGCTACAGAGCACTCCCCCAGTGGAAATCTGGTTGTTTTCCCCTCTCTGTTATTTGAGCACTGGCAGAAAGCACATTTATTTGTAAAAGCTTCCAGGGAGCGGGCAACTGCTTCATTCATTTAGTTGCTGATCCTTGTTCGCTGATGGCTTTATGGTGTCTTCTTATGGCTTTGAAGGTATTTGAGTCCAGGCTTTTTGAGAGGGAAATATATGGTAAATGTGCTTAATGAAGCCCAGTTGGAGAATTCTGTTTATACAGGCCAGTGTAATGTTTTCTTCAGTAGTTATTACTTAGGTTCTTCTGTTTCTCTACATGATTTTCAACCAGTGTGTGTCAGGAGCTTGATTAGCTAGTAGAGCCCCATCAGGACCCAAGTTGGGTCCAGGTGAATACTTTACACATTATGATGACACACACAAGGCAAAAGGACTTGTTGGGAAAGCTGTATCTGTAGAATCTATTGAAAAACTTGTATCTGTATTCCATATCTGAGAGCAGTGGGTCATTTGGAACACAATGGTGTTCATACCTGGGAAGAAGCAGGGTATTAGGGTTGCCTGGGTTATACCAGTTAGGAACAGCATGTGAAGAAGAGAGAGAAATGCCTCTTAAAACAACAGCACTCTGATGTCGAAAAAATCAGTTGAGAGATAAAGTGGCCAGCCTTTAACAAAGACTTGTTTAACATGCACTCCCAGTTTAGAGCTTTGGTGTAATAGCAGTAAGATCTTAAAGCATTCACATGGTTTTAGCACTTAAAGCTACATGTACTTCCATAGCATTGGAATTGACCCCATGTTTGTAATAGGCAGCCTTTTTCCCTACCTTTTTTGCTTCTTGTGAGCAATTGCTCATGCTGTTGTGCGAGCTGGCAGAAAACCATGGCTAGAGCTTCTGGGATTGGAGCTGTTCCAGAAGTGTACAAAGTATGTAAGTGCTATACACAGCCTGTAAGATGATGCTCCTGTAGTCCATCAGTTCCTAGGTCTCTCTCTTACAGTAGTCCACATGATGGTCTCAGTATCTGCAAGGAGAAGAATATTAAATTGCTAGTTCTAATACATGAATTGGCCCTTGATCTCTTTTTAAATTGGTTTTAACAAACAAGCTTTCTTTAGAGGAATCCTGGCAGTTTGGTTTTGTGTCAAGAAATTTGTTAGAGATCCTTAGTCATTATATTGAATGAAACTTCGTTGTGTGGCTTTTTGAAAGAATGTTAGAGGCATGCTCAAAGTAATAATCTTTATTTTAAAACTTGGACATAATGCATTGGTCAAATGAAACTACACATCCTTTCTGGTTCTTTTTTCCATCTCTACCATGCTCTTCCTTTAAATTGGTGAGGATAGTGTACATGAGATTGTTTTATGTTGTTTTATGTACCAGCTCAGTGATGTAGGTTTTCCTGACAGAGATTTGCTCAAGGACATCCAATAACCTTCATGGTTGGACTGAGGGGTGTGAACTGAGGTACCTAGCCCATGTTATATTCATAAGGGTTTATGACAGAGGTTAACTGGTAGGTAATTGGGACACCCTTGTAGGTAGACTTAAACAAGATAGATAAAATACAACTACTATTTCAGCTCTCTGGAGTCCAACTGTGAGTAGTGTTTCTACCTGCATTGTCAACCATGTAGGCCAACAGAAATCAAAAGAACATTGCACAGATTGCACATTAGTCTTGAACTGTGGTTTTACCAGCTGAAAAGAGAAGTGTTGCAATGAGAAAAAGGGCTGATTTTGTTCACAACCCATTCTTGTGTATGATGAAGCATTACGAATTTGTGAGAACTTGCTTACAACAGGAGCAATTCTCTGAGGCATAATTATTTTGCAAAGCTGCTAAATCAGTTTGTGAAAGGTTGACGTCCAAGTTAAACCAGGGAATCTGAGTAATGCTGTAAGGCAAACTTTTGCAGGTATTCTTGTAGATAAGAAAACCTTATCAGCCTTTCAGCCTTATAAAATTTGAGAAATGTACCCACTTGAGCAAGAATTGGATCTTTTTCAGAGTTCATCAGGCCTCTTTGGTAAGGTTATGGATACACACAGGTTTCTCTGTAGCTGCATGAACAACCATTCTGGAGTGTAGAAGGGAATCACTTAAAAATCTAATGGAAAAACTCAAGGGACTATCATACTAATAGATATTGCCCTGAAGGCTAAATGAAATGTCTTAAAAAACGGATAATTATTCAGCTCTGCAGATCACGGGAGGAAGAAAAGAGGAAGGGAAGTCAATAAAAGTGATAATTTCTTGCACATCGGTTTTAACATCCAGTCTCAATCAGTCTGACTATAGAACATGAATCCCAGAGTTTGTATTTCTTCAGGCTTTTACAGAGTGAATAATTTGTAACTGCAGAATCTGATTACAATTTGTACTTTGGGATAAATGAATTTTGATCTTGGATTTAGGGTCATGAAGTGTGGGCACATAGTTTCAAAGTGCTTTGAAATCCCTTCTAAATTGCCGACTTCAGGCATAGTGACAAACTATGGCCTGTGCTGTCCCTTGTTAAGAATGAACATAGTGGCTTGTACTTTGAAATGTGAAAGAGGCAAACAAGGCTGTCCGCTTCCCAGTCTACCTTAAGTCTGTTTTATCTGCATAGTATAGTAGCCTCTTGAGATGGAGTGACAGCCATAACTGTGCTTCATCAATGATTTGTGAACTTGGACACAGCAAAAAACAACAGTTAGCATAGAGAATGCTTTTCAGCCTGTTTGCCAGCCTGTTGCAAACTGAGCAATGGTTTACAACTGTTTGGCACAATATCTGAGTGCAGCCATATATACTCAGTCATTACTGGTTATGGGCCTGTACAATATTCTCTTCCCTTACCTCTTTGACCAGAACAGGATGAATTCCTGTCACTGTAGTTTTTGGTGGGTTTTCCTGAAGGAATGGCATAGTAAGCCACTTAGGTATACTTATGTATATAAGTCTCTGAATAAATGTCTCTGCTTCTTTGGATAATTCAGCAAATTTGTTCATGCAGTAATCTTCTGCCATGTGTCTCCTCCCAATCATGGTTTCATAAGTGATTAATATGATTTCAGTAAAAGAAAATGTTAGACCACTCAATATTACATTCACAGTCTAAAATAACAACAAATAGTCCATTAATAAACATTAGGGCTTGCATTCCCCATTCTCATTTTTTTGACCCTTGGTTGCCTCGAAATAATTTATAGTATTGAAATCCATTGCAAAATATTTCCAGCACCAGAAAAGCGTTGTTTTCTCACTGTAGTTGCCAAACCAGTGTTAGACTCAAAAGCTGGCTGAGAGGTTGATTGGTAGAGCTGGTACTTCAACCAGAAATGCCTGGAGTTTTGAAGCAACGATATAGTTAAGCCTTTTCTTCAGGAAAGACTACTGGAAGCTGATATGCATATTTCTTAGTTGACAGCAAAAATAAGGCTCGATTGCTGATTCCTTTACAGATGGTGGCAGTTTTCTCTCTTTCTCGAGGACACTGTGTGTATATGTGGCTTCAAGCTGCGGGTTGACTTACAACAACCATATGAGTTTTATAGTATTTTGTTAGACAAGTAATACGCAGGAGTTGTTTTTCCAGTTCTTTTCTCTGAAATAGAACCTACAGCACCTGGTATTCAATAGTGGTTTCCCATCCAGATATTAACTAGGGCTGACCCTACCTAGCTTCCAAGATCAGGCAGGTTCTGATACCTTTAGGATATTTAGACCAAACCTTCACTAGTAAGGGCAGTTTTTTCCACTCTTCAAGTCAGAGCTATCCAGGATGGGCAAGATTCCAAAAAAGCTATAACGGCATAGATGTCCCCAAGCCCTTTGTTGCCATCTGAGAAGGAAATAGACTGAAAAGTGATCCAAGCAAACACAACAAGATACAGCTAGTGACACTTCTGATTTCTGTTATGCTTCACGAATAACAGCTAAGTTGCATAGAATTTGATCAATTTTCTATACAGTTGTTTCACAGTGGAATTATCTAAATGGATGCCATGAGCATAACAGTGGAGAAAGAAAATTTTTATCACCTTGAAAGTCTTCTCTTTCAAGAATATGGGGGGGGGTGTGTGTCACAGATTGACAGTAGGAAAACTCTTACTGACATGTCCGCCTTTTTTTCTTGGGGTCTTTGTTTTCAGGATTAGCTATCTACCAATTTAAGGGATGCTCAGGTCAACTAAGACCTACTCTTCCTCTGAGGCATTTCTGGATTGATGCGATACTCGTGTCTGAAAAGTCCAGAATCTGTAATAACTATTCCAATCCATTTGTTTTCAGGAATCACAAAACTGTGCCCCTGACTACAAATGAGTTGATTAATATTTGAATTTGCAGACTATAAATATGTATTCGTATATTTCTCAAATTGTAAACTTCTAGTAGCTGTTGATGTTTCATATTGCCTGACATACAGGAAGAAGGAAGAGGGACTAGGACTTCACAGGAGAAGCAAACAGGGATATTTCCTTCTCAGAAATGTGTCAGCTTCCCTGGCCCTTCAATATGTGTTCATCCAGTTCTCAGAACTTTGCAGTAAAACAAATAGAAGTTTTAGAATGACATAGATAGGCCCGTTACATATACTAAAAGCCCTTTATCAAAAAAAAGTTTGACTGTATTCCTCTAGTCATATCTTGATATTCACAGGCCAGGCAATGTCACAAAGTGTACTTGGTCCGAGGTTTTCCTTCTCTTTCTTTTTACCGTTTCTGGCTGGACTATTTTAAAGGATACAAAGCACTAGAAATGCTCTGTTTAATACTTATATTGCATTTCACATCTTGGAAAAAGTCGTTGAAATTTACTTTATAATGTTTTGCAGTTTTCTTTAGGAGAGCAAGCTGCTGTAGGAAGCTTGTATTATAGTCACAGGATGCGCTTGAAGAGAGAACATTGGTGGGGGAGTAGGTTAGTCTACATTGTAATGACTGTGTCAGTTAAGCATGTCAAAAGCAGAGCTTGTGTGATAACTGCCCTGTTTGTCATGTAAACTGAAAGTTAACTAGGTTTTGATTCTGTTGCTTTTTGTCAAAGCAAAACTGTATATCCAGACAGAGACATTCATACCTGGGACCTGGAAAAGCTCACATGCCTACTAGAATATGTGTGCATTGATCTTTGATGTTTGTGTGTGTTAACTCCAAGGCTAATTTTCTAGAAGGTAATTCTTCTGTGAGAGCCAGCATGCTGGTATAGTGGTTTGAGCACTGGACTATGGCTTTGGAGACCAGGGTTCAAATCCCTCCTCAGCCATGGAAAGCCACTGGGCAAGTTACACTCTCTCAGCCTCAGAGGAAGGCATAAGAAAGCCCCCTCTGAACAAATCTTGCCAAAAAAACCCTGTGATAGATTTGCCTTAAGGTCACCATAGGTCAGAAATGACATGAAGGCACATAACATCAACAGTTCTTTTTCAGCCCGTGCACTGTCTTCTGTGTGGTTCCAATCTGGCAATAATTCTCTACCAGAAGCTCGTTAAAGATTGCTATGATGAAGCTTGTCAAGAATTTTCATTTTATCCTGTAATGGGGAATGCTAATCAAAAACCACCAGCTTGCTTCCTTTACAACAACACAGAATATTTATAAAATGCCAAGGTCAGAGTCTTATGATGGAAAACTGCCCGTGGAATGGACATTCTGTGACTGGCTGGACAGTTTTCTTGCTCATGCAAGCAGAGAGTGATGATGGAGGGAGGAGGAGGTGAATGGCTTTGAAATTCCAATTTCATGAATATGTAGCACAGGGAATTTTCCAGGCCACCCTTCCCAAACTCCCTCAGTACTCGCGAAAGAGGTGGCTGAGACTCAGCCGTCTCTTCTCCCATTTCGTTGTCAGTTTCTTCCGTGACTGCTGTCTTTCTCTTTTCTTCACAGCTCCTCTGTTGTCACTTCCTGTGTAACAACCCTGGCAAAATTAAGACTTTCAGTCCAGTTGATTAGCAACTGAAAATTCTTAATAAGAAAGAATTAAATATTTAGAAATATAAATAATTATATTAAAGGGAAGACATATAAAGACAGAAGTGATTTCATAATGAATTATGGGTAATTAGAATGAAAAACTTAATTATAAACATGACCTAGATCAGCAGTTCATAACCTGGAGTCTGTGGGCCCCTGGGGGCCGTCATGTCCTCACAGGGGGTCTGCGAATGGTATGAGCTTTTACAGTTAAGACAGAAAGAGTGAAAGAAAGAAAGACAAATCTGTATTGAATCATTCCAATCAAAAATTATAATAGGAATGTGTGCATTTACTCTTTCCCGCTTCTTTCCGAATGTGAAGACCTTTAATAAGTAACTTTAAATAAATATTTGATGCACTTTAGAGTTTTAAATCTTGAGTTAAGTCTTGATAGACCATGGTGACAAAAGATGTTTAAAGGGGGTCCATGGTAATGAAAAGGTTAAGAATCACTGACCTAGATGATATCTACAAAGAGAAGACTTATTATTTATCATATTAAAGACTTAATAAAACAGTGTAGAGATACTAAATTTCCAGAAATTTTGAAGGAGAAAACATTGTTTTTAAGAATAATTTTCAGGAATTTTTGGAAAAAATTGAAAAAACCTCCACAATATTAGCACTTTTGAAACAGTGAAAGTAATCTTGTTATTTCAGGAACATAGAATGTGTTATGTGTGACTTGCTTTGCCATATAACTATTGTTCTGATGTATTAAAATTGCAGTTTATTCAGAAAATAATTACAAATTGAATTTTTTATTTCATTTTTTTCTTACAAGTGGAGCTACAAGGTCTAAAATCTTAAGGAACCTCTTTGGTTTTGCCATTTTATGAGAGTCAGACAAAAACCTCAGTAAGAATAGAAGAAACTATCAACATTAGTAAAACAATGAATTATTTTATCTTCTCTTGTTCTCCATAATATCAAGTAGACCCAAAACATTTGTTCTCATGAAAAGAACTGAGAAACAGAAACAAGGACTAGGAGTTACAATGATCTTATATTGTACATCTATGTTTTTTAGGTTGGGGAAGGGGACTGAATTTTTTTCCTGCAATATGACAAGGACCAGCATCATATTTGTACCTATTGACTACACTGTGTCTTTTTTTAATTTGCTGTGGAGTGACGACCAATGACTCATAGACCAGCCCTGGTATATAGACCATTGCTATGAGTAGTACTGTTGTAGACAACCTTACATAAAAGTATCTGCTACATTGTGCATTGCCCAGGAGTAGGCCTTAATTGGACATTGACATCTGAATAAACATGTGTAGGGTTGTAAAGGAAATGAAAACATACCAGCCTCTCATAATGTTTGCAAGTTTTTGTTTTGAAGCTTTAATGTGTAATCACTTAGAGAAGAAATGTAAATAGAATTCTAATGTAAATTGACTGAAGTGCAGGAGAAATGGAATATAACTAAACAAACACTTGCTGAGGACTGAGACAGATGGCAAGTGGAGGAGCATGTGAGCTGAAATTTTTCAAAGCCCACAAAAGGCATGACCAGAAAAGCAAAAAGTCATTTGTTTAAATATGAAGGCTATCACTTACTACATTTTCAGAAGCAGTTATAAGTACCCTGCCTTGTACTTGGGGGAGAGGTAGTTTTACCCTTCTTGCTGCGCTCAAGAGACAGTGCACTTTCATGGAGTTGGATTTATTTATGATAAATATGAGTGGTTGTATATGGAGGAAGCTCAGTATCTTTCTTTGAGGATCCTGGCCTCTTGAAGGCCTTGTGTTAGATTAATACATGAAACCTGTTTCTCACTCATGCACACTTTTCATTTATTTCACCAAAAGCCATTATCCATCTCATAAAAGAATACATATGTAGAAAAAGTCAAATTAACAAGTCCCCTGCCCAGTTAGTAGCAATAGCTTTCAGACAGATAGCTTTTAGCAGCTTTATCAAATAAGTCTGTTTTATATGTGGTGCATTGGTCATAGTCTGACAATCGCCAGCGTATTTTCACATAAGAACTTTCACCCTGCTAGTGAACCAAAATCTATCTCAGGAATCTCTCCCTGTGATTTTGATATAACTAGCTATAAAGTATATAGTGTGAAATGCAGAGCCTTAAGTTTCTTAGAGTTTCTATATGTGCCATCCAAAAATGATGTTGGCGTAGTTTGGAAACATAATTTGATAAATGAGTTCTCAGAGTGGTGAAGGTCAACATTTGCAAATATTGAGCTCTCAAGCGATTTGTTTTCAATAAATGGTATCCCTGGAAGAAAAATGGAAGGTTTAATTAGGACTAAAACGAACATGGTCTGAGTGTTGGATTACGACTCTGGAAACCAGGGTTGGAATACGTGCTTAGCCATGGAAACCTGCTGGATGACCTTGGACAGCCTCAGAGGGGAAGGTAAAGGCAAACCCTCTCTGAGGCAATCTTGCCAAGAAAACCCCATGATGCTTGGAAAGGACTTCAGGGCATGCAACAACGGCAACAACAACACATCTTCATTGTTGTCCAACTTGTATATACTGTCCCTCAGCTTGTATTTAACTCCAGGTATAATAAAAATGTCTGTTGAAAGGGTTTTAGATATTAATCAGTCTTGACACAGCTTAGCCCAAGAGCCTCTTCCATTGTTGGGAAGCTGTGTCTGGAATAGAATCCCATTAGTCAACTCCTTTAACTCTTATCAACTCAAAGATGTCATGTACTCCAGAATGCTTATCTCAGGATAAGGAGTTCTTGGGATGCCCTAGATCACCTTTTGAACAGCTGATGTACAGGCCTAAGGGTAGATATGCACATTTCCGTGTCCAACCTGTCTTTGGAGGACATAACTAGCAGCCTTGCAGTGAATGCTGAGCTCCAGGAGCATCAGTGCGGATGGGTGGGGGACACATTCAGGAAGTGCATTTAGGAAATTCGGAGGCCTGCTGCATATTGGGAGCAACATGCCCACTGTGTCTGTGGGTACAGAGCACAAGCTGAGCACATTCTTGGGTATCGCAGGGTGGGGAGTAAGGTAAGGAAGGGTTTGAAGCATGATTTAATTTCCTAATATCAGAGTCTTTTGAATAGTAATAAATGTTTGCTTGAGGTCTCACACAGCAAAGTTGACACAGAAAAGAAAGTCTATTTGTATTTGTGGAGGAATGTAATCCTCTTACTTTTAAAGCCACATTCTCCAAGGAGGTTATAATGCTGCGGTAAAACAAGTACCGCTTTGTCCTCCATTTGCAAAAGAAATACAGTCGGCCCTCCACGTTTGTGGGTTAAGCAGTCATGGATTTGGTTGTTTGTGGATTGGCAAAAATCAAATGGGTGGGGTGGCTGGGCCTGGCTGCGTGTGTGTTCTGTTGTGTAAATGGGAAGAGGATGGAATGGGAAGAAGGCACATGCATGTTTGCTCACTTGTGTGAGTGAGAGGAGGAAAGGGGATGGAATGGGAGGAGGGTATGTGTACATTTGTTCACTTGCGTGGGTGGGAGGGGAATGGAACAGGTGTTCCCTTTCTCCGTCCTCCTGTCCCCTTACACAAGTGAGCAAGCAAGAGGATATATATACACTTAGGCCTAGCCACTCCACCACCAAAGGTAATTATTTGTATGTGTTATAAATATGATTGTGCGGGGGGGGGGAGTTAGGATATTTATGGTTTTTCTACTTCAAGTCTGTCAATCTGTGCTTGTGGAGCTTTGAGTAAAGCCACCTGGATTTTTTTTTACAGAATCTGGTGACTGAGAGACTTTCATAAAATACCTTTCTTTGTGTTCAGACCCCAAGTTACATGGTTGGCCAGTTACTCTGGAAAAATACAATCTGGTCCAGCAGAGAAGAGGATTGAATGGGATTTTTGGTTTAAGACATGGGATGTTGCATTTTTTTTTTACTTTTTCGTGTAATTTATACAAAAAATTATATCACACTATTCTAGCATTTAAGGTACAGTAGGACCCCTGTATCCACAGGCGATTGGTTCTGTGCCCCCCCGTGGAGACTGAAATCCAGGATAGTACCAAACACCCTGTCCTGCCACCCACCCCAGGCCTGATCACAGTGGCAGTGGGTGATAAAACAGCAGGGAGTTCTGGATCCTGCGCTCCCTGCTGTTTTCCCCGACAGCTGCCTATGTGAGTGGGCCCGGGGCTGGCAGCAGGAGGTGGGAAAACAGCAAGGAGCACAATCCCATGCTCCCTGCTGTTTTCCCGCCAGCTGCCACCACAATTGGGCCCGGGGCCAGTGGCTGGAGGTAGGAAAATAATGAGGCGCATGATCCTGCACTCCCCACTGTTTTCCTGCTGGCCGCGGCTGTGATGCTTGATTGTGGCAGCAGAGCTGTTTTCCCACCTCCAGTTGCTGGCCCTGGGCCCGATCGCAGCCAACCGTGGATAACTGAATCTGCAGATAATGAATCTGCGGATATGGGGTCCTTCTGTAATGTGTTGTTTGTCTGAGTGAGGCTTTATTCTCAGGAGACATCAGGTGTACCTTAAAGGCAATAGATCCTGTTTGATCTTGGAAACTAAGCAGGGTCAGCTCTTGTTAGTACTTGGATGGGAGACTGCCAGTGAATACCAGGTGCTGTAGATTACATTTCAGAGAAGGGAATTGGCAAAACCACTTTTGAGTGTTCCTTTGTTAAGAAAACCCTATGAAATTTATGGGGTCACTGTAAGTTGACAGGCAACTTGAAGGCACATATATGCATTCTCTCTGAAAGAGAGGAAAAAGAGTTAACTGCTAATACAGCATATTGACTCTCAGTGCTGTTTCTTTAGTTGCATTGTGAAGAAAAGTGCACCCTAACTTGTCTTTGCTGTCTCTGATAAGAGACATTCATGCAGTAAATGGAGAGCCACATAAATAACGGGGAGCCCCTGACGACCTTAAAGATTTTTACTTAAGTGGCAAGGCATATTATAAAGTCAGCTTTGTATTTTTAGCAAAAGGAAGAGGTTGCAAAGATAAGGATATATTTGGTATGTTGGATCAACTCTGTATGTGGTGTTAACATTCTTGGTCCTACTTCTCTTAGTTTCCCATTTTTTACAGTTCCAGCATTGTTGCAATTGATAGTTTCTATACAATTAAAAATAGATGTTCAGAAGTAGTTAAGTATTAAGTAAATAATTAATGGTTCTGAATGGGAAAGTGAAGAGCCAGTAGGAGGACCAGATGTATTAATAGTCTATGATTGCTGCTAGTTTGTGAGAGAGGCTGGATAACTATGTAACTGCGGCAGCAAGCAGACAATGTGCTAGCTGCAATATTCTTTGAAGTCTCCAAAAAACAAAATGAGATTTCTGAGTTGTTCAGTTTGAAAAGTGCTGTTTAGCCATCACTTGCCCTTCTCTTATCCCCTTTGCTTTACCTAGTGCGGGAAAGCGTGTTATTTGTGTTTTAACATGATTACCAAAATTAGCCTGCCTTTGAAAAAATTGCCACTACTTGCTGACTGGAATGAGGACTTTAGTCTTCCATTGTAGCCCCGTTTAGTGTCTTTATGCCCTTTCATGGGACACTGTGGATCCATTAGTGTTACTGTTTCAAAGAGGGATTGATTGTTAGCTTGCTGCTAGCCTTTAAGCTTTGCATGCAAAAGTTTTCAGGTTTTACTTCCTGGTCATTCCAGGTAAGTTCGGAAAAATCTGAAAAACAGGAAAGCTTGTTCTTGTTGTTGAAGACCAGGCAAACTGAAGCCCTCCAGATGTTGCTGAACTGCAGCTTCCACCAGCTCTAGCCAGCATAGCCAATGGCAAGGACTGTCATTGCAGCTTAACGTCTGAAGGGCTGCATTTTGCTTACACATTTTGTCAGCAATCTCTTTAGACTGTCTCACAGGCTTACCTCTCTAAAGTTAATTTTTGTTGCACCTCCTATTGCAGGTGCTAATTTAAGGTTTTGGGTGGTCTCTTGTGTCTAAAGAAGGTTATTACGGACTTTGTTAACCAGAAGTTGGTTGCTTTTACTTTCTGTGAAGTTGTCCTTGGGACCTTAGTGTTTTGTGGATCATTCAGTCATTGTTGGTGCTTTTCCTTTTACCATAGATCTCTGTTTCCAGTTTCTCTTCTCCCCCACTTGCATATGTCTGGTTCCAATAATGCTGGAGCAGCAGAATGCTGCCGTCTTTTGCCCTATGTGTTTGCCTTGTGCAGTGCTACTACTGGCGTGAGGTGGGCATGGCAGCTTGATATTCGTGTTCTCAGCCAATGTTATTAGAAATGATAGTCTGTGGAACGGTGGCAGCGAGCGGGTTATTTGCTAGTGGTCTGTGATGCACCAGTGTGTTTTGGAAGAAAATTTGTGTGCAATTCATTAGTTCTTGGTGGGTATCAGTACTGTGTTATTACTTGTCAGGGTCTGAAGCATGGGCGGCAAGGGCCGTCCAGTGCAGATGCCAGGACTGGGCCAAAGGACAGGTGCTACGTCAGGAAGCCAAGGGTCAGGGCACAAGAGTCCAAGGCAACTGTCCTTCGTGTAGCAAGAGTCCACAGGGCCAGAGGCGAGAAGTGGGTTCAGAAGACAGGCAGAAGGTCAGAGCACAACGAGAGTCCAAGGCAACGGGAGCCTTCTGGGCAACAGCTGTACACAGGGCCAGAGGCAGGTCCAAGAGACGAGCAGAAACTCAGGGCACAGCAAGAGTTCAAGGCAGTGGAAGACTACCAGATAACAAGAGTCCACAGGGCCAGAGGCGAGTTCAGAAGACAGGCTGAGGTCCAAGTCCAGGGGCCAGCAGGGTCAGGACCACTGGAGAGTTAGGAGAGGCTACAGGGAGCACTGGAGACCCAGACAATGGGGCGTCAAAAGGCAAGAGCTTCCTGTACTGGAGGAGGACCTGTGTTAGTTTGTTTCCTTCTAATAAGTAAAGCAAAGGTGTTGGCACTCTGCAAATATAAGGAGTGTGATTATAGGTACTTTTTCATGTTAAATATTGTTTGGGGGCCTATAGGTATTTGTGGTCTTTCCACTTTCACAGGGATCCTGCGCCCCTAGCCTCCACGGATATCAAGGGCTGACTGTACATAATGTGTATTTTCCCACTTTTAGATGTACATGAAATGAATGAGAGAGATATACATTATTGGTAAAGTGTATAATCTGCATTGGGCTGTTTACATGGCTTTCGACTATAATTGTGGATTACATAACGTAAAATCCAAAAAGGTAGAAGTAAAAGCACAAGAATTGACACATCAAAAACAACAGAGAAGTAGGATGATTGACACAGATCAAAGGCTTTGCTCTGTTCTGTGCATCCCAGCAAATGCTTGCATGGAACAGTACTGTCTCACACAAGGACTTCCTGGCTTTTAAATTCCCTCTTACTGATTTGAGCCAGCAACAAAAGAACCTTGATTCTGAATACAGAAGTTCACAAGCTGTGCACTCCCTGTCCCTGTTCTACATTTAAAAACAAGTTTTTTTTCCTAAAGGGAAAGCAACAGTGTATACAAAACTGAGTCACAATAGTAATATTTCTGTTTTAAAATTGCTTGTTTTATTTTCTGTCTTACCATTGCAGACTATTTTTCCAACATGCCTGTTATCAGCAAAGATGTCACCACTAATAGAAAAAATCAGTGATCAGAAGGACTTCAAGAAGCTCCTGAGGACACGGAATAACGTTTTAGTGCTATATTCCAAATCATGTGAGTGTTTCTTATTCTGTCAAAGAAGAAATTAAGGGTAACTATATTGTAATAAGTAATGCTGATGACGTGTGTAGTCAAGAAATGGAAGAAAACAAAAACTGAAAAAAGAACCCTAGATTTTCTGCTCAGAATATGATGAAAGTTTGGCACCTTTTTATGGAATGTCACAAGCATTAATTTTACTGTCAGCCCTCCATAGCTATGGATTCTGTATGCATGGATTCAACCAGACATGGCTTGAAAATATTCACCTCTCCCCCCCAAAAAAAATTCCGAAAAGCAAACTTTGGTTTTGCCATTTTACTACACCATTATACATAATGGGACTTGCACATCTACGGATTTTAGTATCCATTGAGGGTTCTGGATCCAAACCCTAGCACATACTGAGGGCCAACTGTAATTCCAGCAATTAATTCATTTCTCTTTTATTCATCCAATGCCTTGAATTCCTTATTTTATTATTTTTATAAATATTGTATATTTTTATATAGTATAGTATAAATATATATAGTATAAAATATACTATAAATAAAGCGATATAACATTTACATATTTTATAAGAGCAGACGTATAACAAGGAACAAGCAGTGCAACTGGAGAGAGAGATCTGGGTTATTTTCAGCTTTAACGCCACATCGGACACACTAACAACTATTTTGCTTGGAGGCACTCTGCTTATCATTTTATCCCCTTTATAATCTAACGTACAGAAGGTTTTCTCGTGAATAGTTACTGGCTACTAAGTTTTCCTTAACTCTCTTTTGAACTTCATATAAACACTTTGTTAGCACCATTTTCCAGCCTCTGCCTGCTTGCCTAGGAGTATGCCCCCTGCTTAGTTGGCAACACCAGCGTTTGTTGTTATCCTTTTGTCTGTGTATTTCTTTGTGCTTCTGCATCTTCCTATGCTTCACCTACCCTTGGAATACCCATTTTAACTTCTTGTCTGCTAGCCACTCACTTGCTGTCTCTTTCAGTTACAATCAGCTTATGTCAGTTACAATCTCCTAGTTTATCTGCTGTGGTTTTGCCTCTTGTCTCCACTCTCCTTTCTATGGCAAAACTTTCCTTCTGCCTTTTTTATTATCTGCTGTAGATTCTGAGCTGCTGTTGGCAAGATTATTAGCAAGAGCTTGGCCTGTTTAGGGCACTGTGTGCAGAAAGGCTAATTACGCCTAATGTATCACGACCGTGATATTTACTTGGCCAGGAGATGTATGATCTGCACATTAAATCAGAAATTATATCAAATTGGTGTCCTTATTGCTGCCTTGCTCCCTCTTCTCCCTTCAGAATTCTCATATGAGGAAGAGAAATAAGTCAAGGGATGTTTGTTTTCAGAAATGTGTTAGGCTTGCTTGTTCGTCAGGGTCCCCTTCAAACCAGCCCTCTTCCAGAGTAGCTGCTATGAGGGTGGTTTCCTTTGATAATTAGTTTTTTTTCCCTATTTATCTGATCTTAGAATAAATAATATTGTCTGTAACAACAGAATTAGGTTAAAGGGAAAAATTTCATGGAATCCTAGCTGCCTCTGGTAAAACAGGATTTCAGTTTTTGCTATTTTTTCCCATTAAGTAAAAGAAAACAGCAGGTGCATGATACAGTCATTCTACCAAACTGTGATTATGGAAGTTTAACAGAGGGTTATATAGTTTATATGAACCAGTGTGATAGTTGAAGTGTTAGATTAGGATTCTGGGAGATGAGGGTTTGAATCTCCATTCATATATGGAATTGAGTGACTCTGGTTGGTGTTATAATCTCTGAGTCTTCAAGGAAGGCACTGGTAAACGGGAAAAAATCTTGCCCAGGTAGGTTGATCATAACTTGGAAGTCAAGTTGCTAGCACATAACAAATATAGCTAATCTAATATCTGTGGCTTGAAGATTTTCCATCAAGCCAAAATCAGCTGTTATATTACAAAGTTTGGAAACCATAGATTATGCTAGCTATGGTTTGAGATGGTACCAGAATTGACAAACCATTGTTATAATCTCTTCCCCTCTAGGGCTTGGGTTTCTGTAGAGACAAAAAAAAAAAAAATGAAATTATAGAAATAGTGGTAAAATCAAAGCTTGGAAATATTTGTGGAAATATGTTAGTATAGTATTAGCAGTAGCCATTATATATGAATATTGAATAACATGGAATTTTTAAAAATAGCCAAAATGATTTCCAAATGTTTGTAGTATCAAGTAAACACTATTTATTACTCAAATTTAAATGGCAAATCTCATTTTCATTGCAACACTTAAAAATGATGGCTCCAGGAAACATTAGTGGAAAAAATAATGGCTTCAGCAAACATGAAAGAAAAAAAAATGTAACGTGCAGGCCGTATCATTAGTTTCAATGCATGTTTTCCAGACTTGGGGTAAAACATTATCTGCATGTATTGGAAAGTCAAACCATGGGTTTGAGCTATTGTAAGTGAAAACCAAGGTTTGAAGTGATCTCTCACTGAGCCAATGTCCCAATGAAAGTAAGTTAGCATCAAAATTCAATCATATGGTGTCATAAAATTTAAAATGAAAATGGAAAAACTTGTGAAAAGCTTCTACAAAAGAACACTTCGAAGCGGCCCCTGGCCAGTTAATGAACAGTATAGTTCCACATGTTATCCGTCCGCCATACTGATATCTTTCAGTAATGTTCCTTCAATAAATGTCAGGTGAAGTTTGACGTGCATTCGTCAACACTAGTGCTTTCTGTGTGGTGGTATTCATCCTTTGGAATAATCTCCCCAGAGAGGCTTGTCATACCTCATTTCTTTATTCTTCTCACTGACATATACTGAGCTTGCTAGGCTGCTGTTGCCCAGGAGTATGGTTTTGCTGCTGCTAAACCTGTATTGTTGTTTTTATCTACATATTTATAGCACTTATGGTTGTTTTTTTTAAAATAATTGTATGCCACCTTCTTTTATGAACAGTCCATGTGTGCTTGATGGAAATGAGGCCCATTGTATCCAGTAGGAGTTCCTTCCTACTGAGTGTGCTTAGCATTTTTCCATGTTGAATTTTAAATGGTAAACCCACTGAGGGAAGGAGATATCTTTTTATACTCTGAAGAGAGTCATGTCCATAGATGATGTTATATTAAAAAATAAGGCTGGAAAACAATTTGGGATGCAGGTAAAGCTGTAATGCGAGGAAATTTTATCAGATGGTCCATAGAAATCAGGAAAGAGAGGAAACAGACTGAAGATTCAATTCTGGGGAGGATGAAAGAACTAGAGAAACAGATGAGGGAAAAACCGACGGACAATAAGATAAGACAACAGATGCAGGTATGTCAAGCTGAATTAAATCAACTAAATTTACAAGAAATAGAACAACAGATGCGAAGAGTGAGATATACTTTTTTTGAACAGGCAAATAAACCTTCTAAACTGTTAGCCAGTTTACTTCGTAAAAGAAGGGTTAGAAATATTATTATGGAGATTAGAGTTGGTGATGGGAAAACTACAAAACAAGAGGAGATAAAACAGGCTTTTTATAAATATTACATGAAGTTAATGAGTACTACCTCCTCAATGAAAAAACAAGGAGAAATGGAAGAATATTTGGAAAAAATGAACAAAATGAGATTCACCGAGGAGCAGAAATCAATTCTGAATAAACCCATATCGATGATGGAGATAGTTCAAGCTATTAGGAATTTGAAGAATGACAAATCTCCCGGACCAGACGGCTTTACTGCAAAATATTACAAAATATTGGAACATGAAGTTTCGATACCTTTGCAGAATACAATGAATGAGATAAGAAAGGAGGGAATACCCGACACTTGGAAGCTAACGTGACTTTAATACCAAAAGAAGGAAGAGACTCAACAGATGTCAAGAATTACAGACCAATTTCATTATTAAATACAGATTACAAAATCTTTGCTGCAATTCTGGCTGAAAGACTTAAAAAGGTTCTTCAAGAAAATACACGTGAAGATCAGAATGGCTTCTTACCAAAGAGAACGATGTGAGATAATATCAGGACAGTGCTAAATATAATTGAGTATTATGAGAAGCACAATGAAAGAAAGCTGGCAGCGATATATTTGGATGCAGAAAAGGCCTTTGATATGATTAATTGGTCATTCCTGAAGATGGTCATTAAACAGGCTCAAGCTGGAGACAAATTTATCTCTTGGACTGAAGCAATATACAGTCAACAACAGGCAAGATTGATTATTAATGGAGAGAGAACAAAACAGATTGAATTGCATAGAGGAACAAGACAAGGTTGTCCACTATCTCCGCTGTTATTTATCATGACATTGGAAATACTTAACAATGCCATAAGGGAAGACAAAGCAATACGAGGACTTCAGATTAAGAAATATCAGTATAAACTCAAAGCATTTTCAGATGATTTGGTCTTGTTTCTGGATGATCCTCTCAGCAGTATTCAAAGGTTGATGGATATTGTTCAGGAATATGGAGAATTTTCTGGATTTAAGATAAACAAGGACAAAACAGTAATTATAACAAAAAACATGAGGGAGAAAGAAGAGAAGGAGCTTGAGCATTTAACAGGTTTTAATAAAGGTCAAAAAGCAAAATACTTGGGTGTCTGGATCACAAAAAGAAATAATGAACTATTTCAGAATAACTATGAAAAAAAATGGAAGGAGATAATCAAGGACTTGGAGAAATGGACTAGAATGCGACTATCTATGATGGGAAGAGTGGCGGTCATAAAAATGAACATATTTCCAAAGATGAATTACCTTTTCCAAAATCTTCCTATTATTACAAATACTAAGCCTTTTATACAATGGAAGAGAAATTTAAGTAAATTTATATGGCAAGGGAAAAAGCCAAGAGTAAAATGGAATATCATGGCAGATTCAATAATAAGAAGAGGCCTGGGTCTACCAGATTTACAGATATGTTTCAAGGCAGCAGCATTTACTTGGATAAAAGACTGGATGAATCTTCAAAATACAAGAATGCTGACATTAGAGGGAGCTGCTTTAAGGATGGGTTGGCATACCTATACGTTCTATGGGAAAGCTACGGTTGACAAAGACTTTGTTCATCACTTTGTAAGAAAATCACTACTTAAAATATGGACTGACTACAAGAATAAGAACATCAGGCAACTACCTACATGAGTCTCCCCTCAAGAAGCTTTCTCTGGAAGATGGACAGATTCAGACAAATGGCTGTGTTATGATGACATATTAGAAAAGACAAATCTCAATTTTTTTAAGATGAAATCAAGAGAAAAATTGGAATCAGAAGGAACAAAGTTAAATTGGTTCCCTTACAGTTAGCTAACTGAGAGATTCCAGATGGACGTGAAAACTTATGGAATAGAACAAAAAGAGCAAGGAAGAATGTTGAAGTTATTGGGGGAAAACCCGCCTCATTTATTATCACACTTATATCAGGAGATTTTAAATCAAGAAAGAGAAGAGGAGACAGACAAAGCAGCAATGATATTGTGGGCTCAAAATGTCGGACATCCAGTTCAATTAGAGCACTGGGAACAGAGCTGGCAAAGGACACAAAAATTTACTGCAGCCCAGAACCTAAAAGAGAACTATTATAAGCTATTTCACAGATGGTACATGACACCAGAAAAATTAAAGAAGATATACAATGCGGGAACAGGTCATTGTTGGAAGTGTCAGGAGAATACTGGAACACTTTTTCATATGTGGTGGTCATGTCCTAAGGCCAAAAAATATTGGAATGATATACACAATATGATATGTAAAATATTGAGAGTTCAAATGGATAAGAAACCTGAAATGTACTTATTAAATATGACACATATGTTAGATGGAACTGTAGCAAAGAAATATTGGAGAATAATGATGTATGTGATTACGACAGCCCGTATTGAATATGCAAGGTTATGGAAAACTGAGCAGATACCTACAATAGAGCAATGGTGGGCAAGTTTCATTGAAAATCGAAATGCAGATATAGTCTCTCAGAGATTAAAAGGAAAATCAGATGATGACATTAACAAAGAATGGCAAATCGTTCTGAAAACGGATTGGGTGTTGACAGGTAACAATTCCTAATTCATGGTAGCATGAACAGGTAGAAGTTAAAATCAGTGGAATATCATGGGACATGAAAAGTAGGGTAGAAGAGCAGGATCTAACTTGTATGTTAACAAATGTAATGCGATGCATAATGTTGAAATGTCAATGAAATAACAGTATTGAAATCCAGAGAGGAGTGGAAGAAAGCTGTAATAGTTTGGTAAAATGTACAATGAGAAATGTTGTTTTATATGATGTAATCACAATAAAATTATTAAGAAAAAAAAATAAGGCTGGCATTCTGTATTGCAGTTATAGACTTGTAACCTTGAATTACAAGTCAGTAACACTTCTGTATTCACTAACATTATGTACTCACAATTGTGACACTATTGCAACATCGGTAAATGCCCTCCCAAACCTACTTTATCAGCTAACAGCTGCACTAAATTGGAGGTCCATTCAGTTGACCAGGGTGCAGGATGGTAATGATTCCAACCCCCTCCCACCAGCACGTGAGACTACAACAATCCGAAGCAGGGCCCCTGTAGCAATTCCTTGTCACAGCCTCACCCACTGGTGGGAGAAGGTAGAGACTTCATCTTCCTGCACCCTGATTGCCCGCTGAACAGGTCTCTATCTCTTGGTGGCTACTGCCTGGTAAAATAGGCTTGGGGAGGATTAGGCCAGGAGACATAACTAAGTAGGCAAAGCAAAATATGGACCTAAGTTTATAAATAAACATATTGGCTGGTTTATAAACAAACATATTGGCTGGTGAAGAATAAACACATATTGTCTGCTTCCAGCATGTCACAAATAGGGAGTAGAAGTAGTAGCAGGCCCTGCCTTAGGTTGTTTGTATCCTGGGCATCTATTTATTTCTTAATGGCCTTGTTTGCATATGAATTTTAAATTAGCCTAAAAGCTAATAGGATTTACAAATGCTCTGGATTCTGCATGAAACAATCTGTTCTAAATGACTACCTTAGAAGTCCAAAATGATGTCTTATGCTGTATTTACTAATTAATTAATATATTTTTAAAATAACGAACATGTACACTGAACTCATTGTGAGTTACATCAATAATTATCAACAACAATGGCAACACCAATTGCATCAGACAAAAACATATCTCAGCAAGCCTTATCACTTTGTGGAAGGGAATTATCCTTAAGAGCTAGCATATTTCTATCATTTCTTAATTTTTATGTAAAATTTACTTGCTTTCCATTGCCATATTGTTTGAGGAAAGGAACCATCATATAGTTTGCAGAAAGAACCATTTTATGATGATATGGAAGGAGGGTAAGTGCTCCCCCATTTATTCTGTTTGCTAATAGTTAGAAGTATCCAGCAGGTTAACTATTCACACAGAACAGGCCAGCATTATTATTTCCTAATGTATTTTCTTAAAGCAGCTCCTGCTATCACATAAAAATGTTGTGATTTGAATTTCTGATACATAGCACATATTTAGGTTGTGCTCTGCCCTTCAAAATACAGTAAGCAGTTGTATTTTTAACATGAAATAATGTGATAGGGTAAAACTGATTTCATAAATAGATGTGTGGGATTTATATTGGAGAAGTGTTCACATTTACAAGATAAGTAACTATGGATCTATTAGTAGCAATAATTTTAGCTTTTCCATAGTACTCTTGTTTTAGGAGGAATGGCAGGAGATAATCATATACTGGCCATCAATGTCTCAGAGTTCTGTTTTTCTCTCTATACCAAATTTTGGAAAATGTGTTTGAAGTTCTGTTCCCACCACCCTAGTTGTGTAGCTTAGATTCTATTTTATTACTTAAATTGGGAGCTGTCCAGTCAGTCAGTAATAAGGTTGCCAGAAGAGGAGGGGAGCTGACTAATTGAGCAATGTTAAAGAAACTGGGAGCTGAACAGGAGGTGTTGCATGAGCATCTGCATTAGATCTGAGCGGCTTCATTGCTCCTTCTCTCTCTCTCTCTCTCTTTGGAGCATTGTCTTGGTGATGCATGTGTTCATTCTGGCCTTGTGCTCTCAAGTAAGACTCAAAGATTGGAGGTTTACACAGCCAGGCAGACACTACTATTGCTGATCTGGGCCTACATCCAGTATCACAATATGCCTCTGAATATCATTTTCCAGAGAAGATAACTAAGACATTTTACATATTGGTTTCACAGAGGCATCTAATCCGTCACTTTGGGGATCTCTATGCTCAATTAGAGCTTTAGTCTGATCCAGCAAGGTTTTTCTTGTGTTCCTGTCAGCAAAAAGTTGCTCAGCAGTGACAATCAAGATGAAAGGTAGGCAAGCATAGTCTCCTTGTTGGGCTCATTGAGAGGAAATGGATAGTGCGCAAACAGCCTCAGTTTCTTGAACCAATCAAAACGAACAGGACGGGATTTAAAGGACTGTGTAATTAGCCCCATGCGCTCAAGGGAACTCTCTAGTTCTTCAACCTGACAGCAATCCCCTGTCAGGCGGCAAGCCACCGTTGAAATCAGGAAATTTTAGAAACCATTTGTAATGTGGAAGGAGTCCCTTGTTCAAAGAAGAAATGAAAGTCAGATATCCCACTGGGCATACTCAAATCGTCAGGCATGTCTAAAGTGCCTGTTTGGACCAACCATAGTAAAATATTGAATAAAAAGACGATACTATCTCTGGCAACAGTTAATTATCTTGTAGGGTAAATCTGTAGATGGAAGTGCTTTGAGGAAGAGTTCTGCCAGGCTGTGCCTCAATTCTGATTATTTTTTGGTCTTAATTCATATATATAAATATATATATGTGTTTCACTCTCTCTTCCAGCGGCAGCTGCTGACAGTTCGCTCAGGTTATTGTCTGATGTAGCCCAAGCAGTGAAAGGCCGAGGTACTATATCCTGGATAGATTGCGGGTATGTAATGTGCTGCCCTTCCTTCTCCCATCACCTGAATTATGTCTAAACAGTTTCTTGCCTTTGTTGTTTCATCTGTATAGTAAAGAGAAAGTGTGCTTTGGTGTTTTCTGTGGCTTCCTATGTCATTTGTGATGGAGTCATAGCATACCTAACTTATGGGCTAGTTATTCTGTGTTGACAGAGTTAATACCAAAAACTTAGGTTACAATTTCTATCAGCACTATGTAGCTACTACTTGCAATGTCAACTTTACCTGGAGAGAGTTCAGGAGGTAGTATTAAGGTTGATGTGCTTCCTTCCCTTTCATCATTGTAGAGAGACAAGTGAACAATTAAACTGGGGAATGTAGTCTGTGATTTATCAGAATGAGAAATTTCAATCCTAGGAAATTCAGATAACCTGAATTTGGAAGAATGTTGTCTCTTAGGGCAAGTGAAATATTGTGTTCACATAATCATAAGATCTTTTAGTGTCATTGTTAATATGTCCTATATGTTTGAGCAATGGGAAATAAGCAACAGTGGGAATTTTGCTTGTAACTTTCTTGAAGATACAGATCTAGGGAAAGAATACCTGAACAGGTTTGTGCTTAATCACTAGCTACATGTATGTGTTTAATATATTGCTATGTGAGGATAATCACTGGTAAGGCAATGACCGTTATTAGATATAGATGCAAACCTAAGCTTCTACTCTTTATTATTTAACAACAGTGATTTCAGTTTCCAGTCTCCTCTCCAGTTTTCTTCCAGAAGTCTGTCATTAAAAACCAACTTTTCGTTACATCGTTGGAATATATTTAGGCATTTCCTCTAACTGATACTTGCATACAATTTGTAATATACTTGGCAGGTCTGTCTCCTTTAATTGAAGCACTGCAGAGTACTTTACAAATAATGCCTTAAAGATGTATGCTGTATGCCAGTTGCATGAATTCTAAAGTACTGTTCTTTGGAAAAATTTAATTGACTGGAGCCAGGGCTGGTTGTTACGCAAACAGATTTGGGAATAGCTTTGCTGCGTTTGAGATGTTGTGGGGACTAATAAATCACATTGTTTTTAATAAAAAGTAATACTTCATATATTTTAATTTTAAATCTCTATACTATGTCTTTATTAAAAAGGGGTTTCAGGGCAGCGTGCATAAAACTTAAATCAGCAATATGGTACTAAAATCTCAGTATCAAAATTTGTATCTGGCCATGGCAACACAAGCTTTGGTTAAATCCCATTTGGATTGCTGTAATGTGCTGTATGTGGGGCTGCCTTTGAAAAGTGTTCAGAAACTTCCACTGGTCCAAGGAGCTGCAACTGGGTTGTTGACTGGGGTTGGTTACAGGGAGAACACAACTCTGTTGTTACAGCAGCTCCAATGGCTGCCAGTTCATGTCCAAGCACAATTCAGACCACTGGTGGTGACTTATAAAGCCCTGTATGGCTCGTGTCTAGGCTAATTGAAGGATTGTAATTCTTTCCCTCTTGCTCTCTTCCTGCCCCGCATGGGTGGGGGCGGCACAGGAGGGCATGGGCGGGGAAAGATTTTCTCCCTTTCCTCTCTTGCTGCCCCCACCTGCTCGATTGGGTGGGGAAAAATCTTCCTACTCTTTGCTTTCTCACCTTCCCCATAATCACACGGTCGCACGGCCAGCAGCGGCAGTAGAGCATGGGGGGAGACCTTCCTTCCCCTTCACTTTCTTGCCTGCTGCCAGTGCAGTCACGGTAGCAGCTGTGGGCAAGAGAGGAGGCAAGCGGGTACCATGGATAATCCAACCCACCAATGTGGGGCGAGAACTGTATTGTTTTTAAATATGTTGTTCACCACCTTGGGTCTTATTATTGAGAGAAAGATGGGAAATAAATGAATAAAATAATAACAAAAAAATAAACAATGACTTAACAACCTAACAGTTGTTAACTGTTGTCAAGTTGACTTTGACTTATGGTGACCCTATGAGTGGGGGATCTTCGAGCCACCCAGTCACCAACAGCCCTGCTCAGGTCTTGCAGATTTAGGGCAGCTGTGGCTTCCTTCCTCTCCGTCTGTAATGTGGTTACTGCAGTCTCTGGTGTCTCTTTTCTTGGGAATTGGAACATATATTGTGCATTTCCAATCTGTGACCCATTGTTTTGTTTTCCATATTTGTTGACAGATTTTAGCTGTAAATTGAGTAGACTCTGTCTCTGTAGATTGAAGCAGCCCTGTTGGTATACCATCTGTTCCTGGTGATGTATTTCTCCCAAGTGGCCTGAGTGCAGCTTTCACTTCACTTTCTAAAATTGTGGGTTCATCTTCAAATGGTTCTTCCTTGGATGAATCTGGCCTCCTTTCTTCTCTTTAACATAGTTCTTTGGTGGATTATTTGCATGATTTTTTTTAAAAATTCTACCTGGTTATGTAATGTGTTACCATACTGGTTGTAGAGCATTCCCACCCTTGGTTTAAATTTCCCTTTGATTTATCAGACCTTGTGGAAGAAGCCTCTTGTTCTTCCTTTTTGGTTGTCATCTTCTATTTCTCTGCATTAAGTATCATGATAGTTCTCTTTGTCCCTATGCACAAGTTGATGAACAATTGCATTTAGGGTTCTCACCCTATTTCTGTACTCTTTTACTTTTGTTTTCCATCTGTCCTTAGCTGCTTGAAGAGTTTCGTATGTCATCCATTGAAGCTTCTTTTTCTTTTTGGCTGCAGATAGCCTTTTTGCATTCCTCCCTGACAGTGTCCCTGGCTTCAGAGTTCTTCAGGCTCCCAATCTCTTAGGCCTAATGGTGCAAATCTATTTTTCCATCTTTAATTATCTTTAAATTATTTAATTATTTTTAAATTATACAGGGATGTCAAAGTAATGGGAGCTTGGCAAGTCAGTACTTATGTCCTTTTGAGTCAATTAATCTATTCTAATCAGAACTAACAACTGGATTTGGGTCATTATATACAACAACATGGATACCTTACTTTAAAATAAAAGCAAGAATGAGTCAACCACTTTAAACCATATAAGCAATTTAAAAGGCTTCAGAAAATAAGACTTTTTTTGACCTGGCACAGAAGAACATGGAAAAGTCACTCCGCTCTAAAAGGGTATTACAGGGGCATGACACCACTAGAGAAAAGGCCCTCTCCTTAGTATGAACCTCTGCTAGTAGTGGAATTCAGGGGAAGACCTCACTGAACAGTCTTACTATACAGGCAGGTTGATCTGTGAAGAGGTACACTCTCAGTTATTTCTGCCCCTGCAAATACAGGCTTTAAAGTCAAACACCAACACCTTGAATTAGACCTGGAGCCACTGTGCGTTCTCCCAAATTGATGTAACATGCCAACCACTCAACCAGTCCAAATATTTGCTAGCTGATGCTTTGAACTGTCTTCAAAGTAGCCCCGTATATAATATGCTACTAAAATCCATCCTGAGGATTACTAAGCGCATAGACTATAATAACCTAATACTTGTCTCTGTGCACCCTGAAATCCACAGAAGCTGTTAAAAGGTATCCAAGTCATTGAAACCACTTGGGTCTGTATTAATAATATTGATCAAAGAGCATCCCTATGATATGGATCATTACACTGTCCAGATACCTCCTATACTTCCATACCCACATCCAATTCAAATTATATTGAGAAACAGAACTATTATACCTCTTTGTAAACCCTCAGATAACTTTTCTCAGTGGCCACATATAGAAGTGGGAGAAATCACTGCTTTATGGAGTGAGAGATAATATGGAACTTGTGGGTGTCTCTGGCTCAGTACCAAGCATCAACACACAAACCCTCAAAATACTACAGGAAACAGCCTCATGGTATGTATGAATGATTCCTTAAATATGACAGTGCAATTTCTGCTGGACCCGTGTTGGAGCTAAGCTGCAAAAAACAGGGTGAACAAAGTCAGGTCAAAAGTAGTTCTCCTGACTGACCCATATGACTTCCAGCTCATCCAATCTTTGACAATTGTCTTTTCATGTACATTGCTTATAGTTGACAGAAATCTTGGCAGTGTGGCAGAAATCATCTTGGATTTTGTTGTAGTCCACATGATCTAGTGGGTTGTTTACTGCTGTTGTATGTTCTGTGTGTGTACTGATTACAAGCCTAGAATACAGGCAAACACTGTATTCTTGCTTTGTGCAATTCGGTACATGCTTGTAATTTCCTTCTCTTCAGGGTAAATTATATTCAGTCAAGTCATATGAGAACATCTCAGTATTCTCTTTCCTGCTTTCTGGAGTGACAAGAAGAGGCATTGTGGGGAGGAATGGCCTTTTCCTTGTCTCTGCCTGTTCATGAACACATGAACAAACAGGTTCACAGAACCAATAGTTTCCTCCTTCAATGATTTGAATTATGTTATACATTTCTTTAAGTACCTGTTTGAATGAAGGATAGCCTTAACCATCATATTTTAAATTGCTTCCTCAACCTTACTGAACCTTACAACCTTGCTTACCTGCTGCCACTTAGCTCTGGTATTTACTCCATTTTTAGGTCCTGTCTTTTCCTTCATCTTTTTTCTGTTCAGATTGTAAGCCTTTTTGGCAAGGAGTGAGTTATTACTCTGTTCTGTGTAATGCCTTAGGGTGCTATGCAGTTAACTAAATATCACTTGCAGGTCTTGGGACAAAATCACTGTCTTATACAATTTGGCCCTCCACATTTGCTAGGCGCTCAGGACCCTTGCAAAAGTAGAAAAATCACAAATATCAAAATGTGTGTGTCTCTGTGTGTGTGTGTGTGTGTAGGGGCCAAGGAATGGTAGGGAGAACATGCACCAAGGGTCCAAACCAGGTCAGAGAAAGGAGAGGGAAAAGGGGCTCTGTGCTTCCTCTGTCTTTCCTATCTTCTTCCTTGAGTGTGGTGCGGCATCAGGATAAGGGTTGTGGTGCTGACAAATCAGGCTGTGAGTCCTCTTTAGCTGGCCTGGTAGCAACTGGTGGTGGTGATGGTGGAGGAGGAGGAGGAGGAGGAAGAGGACGAGGACGAGGAGAGGCAACTTTTTAAAGGGCTGCATGGCCTGAACGGAGCCATGCAGGTGGAAGGTTCCCTTGGCAAAGAAGTGTCTGAGGTGGAGAGGCAGGGGTTGAAGAAATATGCAAATAAATCTGTGAAATTCATACCCACAAATGCGTAGGGCCATGTGTGTTACCATGTGTGACTTTGGAATAAAATCTTCAGAGGGGCTACAACTAGATCTCAGGAGTTTCCTAAGATTTAGTTATGTGCTTTGTTTCATTCTTGCCCTTGCTACCTTGCGTGAGCTAGCTTCGATGAAAAGATTGAAATCTGCTGAAAGCTTGAAAATATGCATGTGGCTTTGTTTTTTGAAGCAAAACCAGCATCTGAATAGTAATTGGGAAAATTTTGCAGCAAATTAAAGAAGAAAATGCTTTTGGCTTGATTTGGTTTTTTGTATTGAAGACTTTGCATTTTGTGACAGTTGCCCAGAGCATTTGGGGCAAATCTCCATGCCTTCATTTATTTATCTTTGTTTTGAATGGTTTTCCATGATTCATGTCTTCATTTTGATTATGCATACCCACCTCAGCTGCAAAGTATTGAAGGTTCTTAGAATGCCTTTGGTTGCTGCCCCACAAGCCTTTCTTTATTTCTATTTATTGTAGGAGTGGTGAGCTTTACTACAACCGATTCAGAGACACATCCTGTAACTCTTCTGAAGGCTGAAGGAACAAATTACACAGACATTGGGGGCGTTTACCGTGCAGGCTCAATTTGTTCAACAAATATTGACAAGAAGTGGCTGGTTTGGCAACAGTGTTTACCTCTTCCTGTAGCAGAGATCTTTTTCTGCTATATTTTATATATCACAGTATATAGAGCAAGCCTTCTGAAATAAAGATTTTTTTAAAAAAATCCTTTGTATAGAATGTGTGTGTCGGCAAGGCTGGCTGGCATGCTGCATAGTGGTTGCTGCCTTCTGCTCTCCCTGTAGCAATGACAGTCCTGCCCTTTGTAAAACTGGCTGTGTTTTGTTTCTCACTGTTAACTGTTTTTATACCAGATATGGGAGAAAGCAAGATGTTGCCCCAGTTGTTAGCAGATACCATCATTCCATTGTCTGTCTGTCGATTCCAGTGTTGTCCGCTGGACTGTTCTCAGATCACTTGCTTATACATGTTGGCTGAAGCAAAGTCCATTGCACCTCTGCCTTGTTTGGGAAATATTTATAAGTGTAACTCCTCATTCTGTGTTTCACAAGATGGTGCAAACCTACCATTGCTCATATTCTTAGAGTAGTTCAAGTGTAGGCTACATATGGCTCGTGCCCGAGTTTTGCCACTTCCCATAAAAGTCCTCCTCATCTAGTCCCCTTAACTTCTGTTTCCTCCAGAAAAAATTGTCCTGTGGGAACAGCAGAGCTGGGGTGAAAGAGTTTAGATGATTAATTTCTAGGCATCCATTTGCCTAATACTGATAATGAAATTCCCATCCTCTAAATCCACACCAGTGTTCAAGAATTAGTGCAAAGCAGTTGTAAGTTGAGAGCCAGTGTGATGTAGTGGTTAGAGCATTAGACTACAAGCCTGGAGACCAGAGTTCAATTCCCTGCTCACTCAGCCATTGACCTTGGATGTGTCACACACTCTCAGCCCCAGAAAATTCCAGGATAGGTTCACCTTAGAGTCACCAGACGTTGGAAACAACTTGAAGGCACACAACAAGAACAAGAAGTTATTGTAATCCTTGGTTGTTGATATGTTTCCAATGGCTTTGGGTCATTTCCATTTTGAACCAAAATGGTTTTATGACAAATTCCCATGGTACAATATTTCTCATGAACAAAATGGCTGACTTGAATGGTGCAGACTGATTAATAGACTTGCCGTCGGGAGAACCAAACATAGATTGGTAGAAAGCATCATAGGCTTGTTCATTTATTCCTGAAGGCAATGTACTCTGTTCTGTTCTTGCCTTACCTCAAACTGAAAGCTGCCAGGTTTATAGGAGGAGCTCCTTCTCACCTGGGAATGACTGTGTACTTTGTAGGAGTATAGTGCTACTTCCTACCCTTACTACTCTTTAATCATTCAGTAGGCTTTTTCATAACTGGTTTGAACACACTTGGCTGCCGCATCATGAAAAGTATATTATAGAGAAAGGAAGTGTGCGGAAAAAGGCAACAAAAATGACCAGGCTGCTGTTCTGTTGATGTTTCAAATAATACAATTTATGAAGCATGATAGAGATTTATAGAATTATGCACAGTGTGGAGAAAGTTAATGGAGAAGTTTTTCTTACTCTCTTAAACTAGAATCTGAGTTATTCAATAAAGCTAGCAAGTTGTAAGAAATAATTCTTCAGGCAGTGCAAAATTGAGTGATGGAGCACTGTACCACAAGATGAACTGATGGCTGTAATCTTAATAATAAGAACTTAAGAGAGCTTCATAGAGGATATGGCTATCAATTGCTAGTAGTCATTATGGCTACAAAATATAGTGTTTAAGACTTCAAGATTTGGATTTTGCATTATCAATACCTTTCCTATTTTTTTTCCTGAATGCTACTGACCATATAAAGAAATAAGAGTATGATATAGTTATCGTACTGTATGCAATTTAGACCTTCTATTCTTTTGCTTATCCACACAATTGTAGGTAGTATCAAACAAAACATCCCCCACAGTCATTTTTCTATTTCTGACAAGCAATAAGGCTCATTTGAAGACCAACAAACACAAATCAACAATTCATTGAACCTACTTCTACTATTTGGAGAAATGTTTTAAAATGCCACAAACAGCAAACAGTCTAGCTTTCAGATCAGATCAGAAACTGCTTATTGATCTGTCTGCCATAACAACTGCTCAGCTTTCAAAGGGGTAGCTCTTGAAGTGTAGTGCAGCAAAATAACAGTTATGTTGCACGTTCAAGACAAACAGATTTATCACAATGTCACCTTTTGTAGATTATGATCTACTGAGTTCTGGAACACCATGTGTGGAGGACTTTCAGCTTCAGATGTCCATGGGGACATCCCATTCTCTTCTCTGTTGGCCCAATGTTCAGTGGAAGTAGAATGGGGCTTGTTATGGTGTGATGGCCTCATGTCTTCCAGCCTTGGAGATCTGCCAGCTTACTGCTTCCTATAGCTTTTGCCACGTGCACTTTATCAGTCAGAACATGCTGCTGGAAATAATGTACTGCACTCATCTCTTGCATGTGGGAGGAGTGGGGAGTGTTTTGCTTCCCTGGTTTTTTTATACCCCATGTACTTCTGTACATCATAGTCAAAAGCTTCAGTAGAACTTCAGATGATACATGCAATAAAGGAAAGCTCAAGCCTCTGATAGGGCAGCTGGAGCCACTGGTCTGTGGTCTTTCTCTGGCTCCACCCCTTTATGAAAATTGGAATGTTGGTCTATGACAGGGGAACAGCATGGTACCATATTAACTTTCCTTAGGGAGTTGCAAGTGTTCCTGGCGGACCCTTGAAAGCCAATTTGGAACCTTTAATTACATTAGTCTCCATTTGGTATGCCCTGCAGGAAAGCAATAAGATTTTAATGCCAAGCTGGTCTCTAAATTTGAATGTTATGTCCCACCTACCATTTTGTGTTTTTTGGGACTCTTGTTTAATGGAAGAAAATTAATTTCTTAGAGGAATGATAAGGCAGTAAGTTCATTAAAACTGACCACTTTTCTCCCTTCCCTTCTACACAAATACCACATGGGGCTCTCTGCATAATTAACACAAAGCAAGTTCAGTTAAAAGCACAAGACCCACAAATTATATGACAGAAATACTTTTCTTTTTATTGCAGCCTTTCCGTGTTTTAATTAGAGAGACCCTTGCCAAGGTGCCTGATGTTTGAATGATTTGCAGAGCAGGAGATGTTGGAATATTTAATTAATAATGTCTGGTGAGATTCAGAATGTACGCATGATAACTACTTTTTGTTGCTTGTCAGTTTTAAACAGAATGTTCCCATTATGCTGTGCAAGATCCGGTGCATCAGGTCTAGATTAGAAATGGAAGGCTAACTACTGGGACTGGCAGTGCAATTTATCATTGCAGCTCCATAAATTTTCATGCACTGCAGTCTCTGTGCTGAGATGTACACATGTAAATAATGCAGGTTCTTCTCTGACCTAGGTGTGGACTTGCGAATGAAGCACACAACATATGCTCAAAGTTTTTATCTGGTTTTGTATCTTGGAGCATTTTAGAAAAGCTTTTTAGCATCAGACTGATACTGTATTGTTTCAAAAACGAGGCAAATGAATCCATTTTTTTCTAACTTGCAGTGTTTAAGATTGTAGGATTTGGATTTTGTACTATCAATGCCTTTTTTTTCCCTGAATGCTGTTGGCCATATAAAGAAATAAGAGTGTGGTATAGTTATCCTACTGTATGCAATTTAGGCCTTCTGAATAGTTCCAAGCAGCATGTATCTTCAGATGAGATACATTGGATTGGGGGCTTAAGTGAATTGTACAACTAATTAGACAAATCCAGTCTGGGAGGAAGATTAGAGTTGTCTCCAAAGAGTCAGAAGGCATTGATGAAACAGGCTGTTAAGTGGCTAACTAGGTCTATTTTTGATTGCCTACAGTTCATTAAAGTATGATCTTTCCGGGTTATGAAAACTTCGGTGTAATAATTGTGGCAAAACAAATGCACTTCCCTATTTCTGGATTTAACCAGGTGTGCCCATGCCCTTAGACACAGAAAATTTCTAAAATATCAATTTTAGAGAAACCCAAAACTTCTGGTCTGTAGTTCATATGTAATCATGAGGCATATCCCCTGTTTTCTAGTGGTTGAAGATGGGAAAGGCCACCAGACCTACATGGATTTCTTCTTTCTGGTCAATTTGAAGCTGGACTTTACATTGTCTGGGGACTTTCCGGTGCTTCTTTCTGTATGTATAAAACTAGGGATGGGATGAATCCAAAATTTTCCAAATCCGAATCGGAATCCCTGGAAGGTTCTGGGAATCCACAAATCTCATCAATCTTGAATCTTTCAAATCCTTTTTTAAAAAAGGGTTTAAAAAGCGATTGTCCACTCTGCACTTCTGTGCAGGCCGCCTCCAAAGCACTGACACTGGCGGCAGCGGTGGCGGGGGTGCAGAGAAGGAGCGATGGCCCTCTTTTCACACCCCTGCCACAGCAAGCTCAGGTTCTGGGGCATGCAGAAACCTACTTGCCCCTGTGGGCTGATCTTGGGCGCCAGCGCAGGTCCTGGGGCTTGCAAGAGTGCGACCATGGCTGGCCCTACTTGCCCCTGTGGGCTTGATTTTGGGTGCTCGCACTAGCGCAGGCCCCAGGGCTTTCAAGAGCATGACCATGGCGGGCCCTACTCGCCCCCGCTGGCCTGATCCTGGGCAAGCGCAAGCGCAGGCTCTTGTGTGCCCTGCACACCGCTCCTGCACAGGGGGCTGGAATGTGAGGGGCGGGATGGGGGGGCAGTGGGCACTTGCAGATTCGAAATATTCCGTTTGCCTATTTTGTCGTGGGGATTCGGATCCGCAAATCTCAAATCCTTCCCAAGGATTCAGCGATTCGGTTGGCCCATCCCTATACAAAACACAGTTGAATGCCTCTAAGGCTTTCCTTATGTGATCCTTGTGCATAGTTGTTAATTGCTGTCAACTTTGACTTATGGTGACCCTATGAATGAGAGACCTTCAGATTACCCTGTCATCGCAGCCCTGCTAAGGTCCTCCAGACTCAGGGCCCTGGCTTCCTTGATTCAGTCTATCCATCTGCAGTGCAGTCTTTCTCTTTTCCTACTGCTTTCTAGATCACCAAACATCACTGTTTTTTTGCGTCAGTCGTGTCTTCTCATGATATGACCAAATTCTCAGTCTAGCCGTCTTGGCTTCTGGGGAGCTTTCAGGCTTGATTTGCTCTAGGAACCATTTATTTGTCTTTTTGACAGTCTGGAGTTTGCCATTGAGCATTTGAGTGGCTATTTCTTGACTTGAGGTTTGGGTATGATTATGTAAGGGTTCTGCCAGAGGTGGTAGATAGCAAATGACCATACCACCATAAATTTTCCTAAAGGAGATTGATAAATATGCCTACAATAGAGTCCTTAGCCAATGAGCTTTCATGTGCAAACTGCAAAGAAGGGGGAAAATATCTTGGAATAGGTTGTCATTGCAGTGTTGCATATGGGATTGTTTGGAAGGTGAAATTAGCTTAGGATGAGCTAACAATGAAGCTTTGGGGAGACTAAATGAACACTTTTTTTAAATTAATACATTTAAAATGGATTTGCCCATGTACTATATGCAGCCTGTTTTCATGTTTACGCAAAATCACACTTGGCCTGTTAGTTGCACTTCTTTCTAGAAATGGGTGGACTAACATTCTAGAAATTTTACTTTTTAAAAGGAGGTAGTGATATTTCTAATTATTCTGATCACCCAACAGATTTGTTACTGTTAATTGCAGTCTAAAGTATAACTAGTTATTGTTGTACCATCGAGAAGTACAGGAAAATGCCCTCTGGTTTCCTCCATCTCTGATCATCATAGTTTTGAATTAATTACCATGCCTGGATTCTTCTTTCTCACTCATCTGCATAGGTATGATCTACTAGACCATGTACACTGGCTAACATATGCACTGCACGTAGACGCTCTGGGCAGCTGTGTAAAGGAGTCGCATTGAATCTTTTCCCCTTCCTCTCTCTCAAACAGTTGCTCTAAATTTTATGCCTTAGCTGTCATGCAGAGAAACACCCCTTCCTATTTTCAGCAATCTTAGAGCTTATTATAATACAGCTAGTCCAGATGATCCCCCTGTGCTTCTGATTGGAGCAGCCAGTCTGGTGAGGTAGCCCTCCCTTCACTCATACAGACTCTCTGTTTCTTTCTGTCAGTGGCCAGAATGGAGTAAGGCAGAATGGCAGACTTAATTTTTTAAAAGATTAAATTTCTTAGAGTCTTCTAATGTGAATCTTTAGTGTAGGTTAGTGGGTCCCCTCCTTCCTTTCCTGTCCCTGGCTCCTCTGCTCCTCACTAGTTGCACAAAACTGCACAAGGCAGCCAGTGTATTACTCCAAAAAGTACCTGCATACCAGAGTAACTTCTTACAAATAACACATTACTGCCAAACTCTGAAAATTAGGCTGCTTCAGACTGATTTTAGGGCAATTGATAATACAGTTGGCCTTCCACATCTGCAGGTTTAACATTCTCAGATTGGATTATTTGCAGATTATTTGCTGTGTGCTCAATTTTGAATAGAGATTTATAAGTTTTGACTCACATTTGCAGTCTGTCTGCAAGCCTTGCAAGACGGAGAGAGACTATGAGAGACTGCAAAGCTAGGTGAGGCTTGTAAGTAAGTCCCTATTAAAAATGGTGTCAGACAGCAGCAGATGTGGCAGTAAGCCCTACCAGCCACCCACTTCTGACTGGTGAAGGAACCTCACCACCTCAAAGCAAAACCAGGCTGCCGATGTGCTCCTCACAAAACCCAATAGTATTTGTGGTTTTGGGGACCCTGTACCCCTAAACCCCATGAATGTGAAGTGGTGGCTGTATTCTCTTCTTGAAGCACAGAAAAATTGCAGTCCAGTTGCATCAAGCATTCTTTTATTTAGCCGAGTTGGACAACATGTCACTTTCCCCCTGTTGTAGGACTCTTAACTGTCATCAGACCTGGCCAGCATAGCCAGTGATGTTGGAAGCTGTGGTGTCATGACATCTGGGGAAAAAAATACACATTTTCAATCCCCACTTAAACAGCAGGAAGAACTTCAAGAAGATAAACCATTCCAGTTAATATCCTTTAAACTGGCTGCTTCTATAAGTATCAAAAAAACCCTCTTAGGTTTATCCTTAGATTGCCAGCTATTTTAAAAGCTTCAATGGAAGGAATGGTGCTGTTTTTTATTTCGTAGAATCATAGAGCTGGCAGAGACCATAAGGGCTATTAGGTCCAACCCCCTGCGCTTCAGGAATACGCTATCAAAGCATTCTTGACAGACAGATAGCTATCCAGCTTCTGTATAAAAACTTCCGAAGAAGAAGATTCCACGACACTCTGAGGCAGCATATTCCACTGTCAAACTGCTCAGAAGATTCTTCCTAATGTTTAGATGAAATCCCTTTTCCTGAAGTTTGAAGCTGTTGCTCCATGTCCTAGATTCTGGAGCAGCACAAAACAAGCTTGCTCAGGGGCTTGAGGACAATATCAGGACAAGAGATATCTTGTCATCTCTCAACTTTCTCTTCTACAGGCTAAGCATATCCAGCTCGCTCCTTGTTTGTTTAGAAGCAGTTTCTAAAATATTGTTAACATACACACCCAAAACACATTAATAATACAGCACTTTTCATTCACACCCACCCTCACCCACCCACCCACCCACCCACAGTATTGAAATCTTATACATAAGGAAAAAGCAGGAAAAAGCTTTTGGATTTTTGTGAAAAACTGTGATCTGGTACACAGGGACCTAAATTCAATGAGTAGATCCGCTGAATCAGTAAATTTATACAAGTGTTGATTTTAATATTTAGCAGTTGAGGGAGTGGGGTGTTCTACTTGGGACTAGGAAAATTGAATTTAGGGCAAAGTTTCTTTGGTTTATCTGCCTTTATTGATAGATTTAAAAAGTTTCTTAAGAATTTAGGCTTATTGAATGTTTTTTTTTCTAGGTCATATAGGTCTATCACGCTCTCCCTTTTTCTAAACGTTGCAGTTCATGGGATAAAATTGCATTAATATGTTCTCATATCCATATACTGTAGTTTCAATATGGAGAAAGCTCCACAAGGTATACAGTACCAAAAAAAAAGGCAATTCTTTTTTCATGAAAAATTGTCATTCAAAGAGAGAAATCACTTAATAAAGTAATCAGTTAATGTAACTGATTTATTGGACCTACATTTTTGTCGATTTGCCTTTTCCCTCCATGCTAGTTTCATGGTGTGAAGTGGACATCACAGGTGAGGGGAGACAAAGTCCTGGCCACTGTGTTGTAGGCACTGTGGTTGATGACTTGGACTGTCTTGGGCTTCATCTTGTGGTGATGTTAGTGAAGAAGAGAAAATATAGCCTCCTGGCATCCTTGGTCCTCTGGGATATGGCTGGGGCCATGCTTCCTTCACCTTACTTCTCCCAAAGGGCTGTATGTTAAAAATGTACATGCAAATGTTGTTCAGATTTACTTACACTCTTGCCTGCCAACTTACTGTGTTAGACTGAGACTGCTGAGTCCACATTAGAAGGGAATCCAGGCTGGCACAGTCTTCCACTGGAGGTAGCAATGGGAGGAGGCAATTTTTGATCCTCCAGCACTGTGGAGCAGCCATTTAGGGGTATGAAAGGGAAAGGAGAAATGTTCAAAAATTGTGCAAAATGTTGCTCTTGTCTCCTCCCCTTTCCTCCAGCAGAGTATACCATTAGTGAAATTCCATTTCTCTGAAATTCTCTGGATTTATCCTCCTATGTCTAAGAAGCTGGAACTGAGTAGGACAATATCAAATACTTTTGTATTCCACCTTAAAAATTTTAAATTTGTGGGTCTTTCCACCCACAAGCCAGACATATGTTCAAGTTTATTGAGTAACAGAACCATCCTCTTAAAGGCTGCTCCTGAAAATACTTTGGCAAGCAGGATCATCATTGATGTCAGGAGAGCTCATGCTGTCAAAGTATTTTGAGAATTCTGCAGCCTTAAAAGATCATCTTTAATGAAAGAGAGAGGTTTGTCTGTTTTCCTCCCTTGATCAGGCATTCCTGCACTGCCTTTGGAGTCTCCCTTTAACCTGCTCCATATTTCTGTGCAGCTGTGCCAGTTTAAAATAGAATCTCTTATTAATGTGCCTCTCTTTGGAAAACGCTGTTCATTATAACATGTTGACTTCTTGCACAGCTGGAATTTTATACTGTGGAGTCGTTCTCTCCGTTCCTGACTGCTAACATCCAAAGGCACCTGCCTTTTATTTGACTTGTGAGTTCATTGTCTCTTAGTTGAACCAGATTTCTAGCTTTTGGTGTTGCTGAAAGTGGCATTGGGGGGCGACTTCTTTTGAAGCCATTAATTGCTATGATGAATTAATTAGCTGTATATTACCAAAGCAGAATTTTAAATGATATTTCTGTCACAGCAGTTTGCATTGGAAAAGCTTCATTGCTGTTGGCACGATGGTAAACTGTCTCAAGGAAGGCATTTGGGATGATTTTCTCAACAGGAGATAATTTATCTGAGCAATGTTCTTGAGTGTAATTTTGCCAACATAATTATTTACTAATGCAGGCAGTAATCTTACTCACACATATGCCCAAGTAAATCCTACCAATTTCAGTAGACTCTTTGCATATCTCTGAGCACTGCAGCCATAATTACCTGTGTGGATTGCTTTAAATCCCATATCCCTTTGTCTGCCGTCCAGAAAGTCCCACACATCTCTCAATAGAGTAACTAGAGTTTAATATACTTAGACACTTAGATTTCAGTGATTTGTTTTCAGTGAGACTTAAGCATGCCTGCTCTTTCTCTGGATTGTATTCTGTTGTTTGTTGTTGCTATTACTGTTACTACCACTACTATTATCAGTGTGCATGGTCCTTTACAGAGTATAGGATGACAGATCCCTGCCTCTAAGGGGCTTGTAGTCTAAAGAAGCTTGGAGAGAAAAGAAGTGGGAAGGGGGTAGCAGTTTGTATGGAGAAACCAGTGTGCAGTTGTTCTAATTGCATGTGCCTAGGCTTAGTTAAAGGTTGAGTGACAGTAGGACATATCTTCATTTCCTTAAAAAATGCTGCTAAAGGGAACAAGTCTTCCTGTCAGTCACATCTTTCTGGTCTTTTCCTGCTTCCCTCCCCACTGTGTAATTGTTTTGTCTGTCAGTGATTCGTCTCCTTCAAATCATTTTGACGTGTGCTGCATACTACTGTATTGAAATCTTCTAGTTGCTGAATTCTGTGGCTAGGAGACATTAGAGGTGAGTCACAGATTTTAGGCTGGCTTGTCTTTTCCTTTCTCGTGGTGTCTTTCTGTTTCTGCCCAGATGAGGCTTGTTATGTTGAGAGTTGTACCTAGGTTTTGTCCATGTGAAAGCAAGAGACCATTATCATGCTGAAGATGCTTATCAGACAGATCTTTGCAAGGAAAACCTCCTACAGCTTGTTTTGACAGCTCCTGAGTGTTGTTCCCTATCTTCCTTCCCTTCGGACTCTGGTCTCTTATTTTAAGATTGTCTTGAGCAATTGAAATAGAATGTCCTGCAATCATTAGTCTGTGGTGATCAACATATATATGACCTAACTGTTACCAAATTCTGTTAGTGGCAGCTGCTGCCCTTGAACAAGGAAGCAATAATAAGGACCAAGAAAATTCCTGCACATAGAGCAGAAGCTGATTTTGTAAAATTCTTGTAGCACAACTCTGCAGCTGCTATTTTGTGAAACATTCTGCCACTACTACTACTGTAAAGAATTTGGCATGTAATAATGATACTTTGTCGGTTGAAGCATCTTTTCAAAGCACCTTGCCTGGCAGAAGAGGATCTTAGATTGAAGGCAGGGAGAAAAGTACAGTGACATCTCCTTTAAGTCAGTGTTATGTAAATGTGCCTTCAAACATCTTAGAAGCAGCCCAAGCTAGCCTACTAAGAAAGTATGGAACAGCAGAGTTTTGCTGAAGAACAGGGTGTGCTTTGAAGAATCCATATAATGCTCCTCTGCACCTTTTCTCCACAGCAGCATGACTGGCTTTGCTCAGTAAAGCTTACATTTTCAGTTACATTGCTGGTTTATCTGATGGCAGCGTGGTGGACTGTGGAGGAAAGAAGTACATCCTCAGCGCTATTGAATTGAAATTCCCTTAGTGCATTCCAACCAGCCATGATATTTCAAGCTGATTAAAAAGTAATGTGCAAACCCCGTCTCCCTGCTCAGTTCAGAAAATGATTCAGCAAATCAAGCCTGGTTTGAAAAAAAACAACAACAAGCAAATGAGAAAACCACTCTGTTCTTATTCCAAACACTTTTGTACTCTTGATGGTGTGGCTTGTAGTGCGATGGGCTTCATGGGCTATTATCCTTTCCCTCTTACCTGCCTAGTTACGAAAGCAGTAGCAAGAAGCCTTCACAGAACAACTCCAGTTTTTCTAACCCCTGCTAGAACACGGCTGTGCTTTCCTTTGCATTCTGGGCACCTAGAGGCGCCTGGGACATGTTATTCTAAGATGTCTTGTATGCACTGAAAAGGTGCTGTGCAGTTTAAGTTGCATGTCTCGGGAAAACTACACTATTTACATCTTAAAATACTTCAGGATTACTGTTTGTGGCCACAAAACTGACCATAGACTACTTGTGTTCTTTTTGAGATTCAATGGGATTACTGAATATAGTGGGTCAAAAGATGTCATGTCTATTTTGTCTTAATACTTGATGTGAGGTGCTGAATTGCTATCTTAGGAAAGTGTGTGTTAAATAGTGAAGTGAATGTGAATGAATGAAGGAAATAGAATCAATATTAACATGGTCAGTTTGACTTCAGTGTTCAGATGTACTCCCCTTTGATATCTCCATTAAATGCTTCTCAAGATCACTTGCATTTTTCTAGCACATTGAATTATTGGGACAGCAGAGGTTTTTTTTTTAAGTGAAGAGTTTTACACAGTCTGTAAAGAATTTTCCTTCTCCTCTTCTCTGTCTCTTTTCCCCCCGATCTCGCTCTCTCTCTTCTCACTCTACTCCCCAATCACAAGGCTGTTCTGCTAATTATTCTTTTCCACACCAGAGGTGAGATGCTTGTTGTTAAGAGGATGTTGGCTGACATCCAGATGCATTCTTTCCAGAGCCAAAAACTGAATATGTGTTTCTGTTTCATTGTTATTCAGAATAAAGGAAAGCATTAACCAAATGCTGTCAGAAAGGGTTTCCTGAAACAGATGCTTGGTAAGGTATTTTATTTTCTGGCATCTGTGGAAATGGGGAGAGGAGAAAGAGAAGGTCAAGATAGCCGTTTCAGTTTTGTGATCTTTCTTTTTCATCTCTCTGGTCCCAACCAGACTTTTTTTAGGACTCGAAAGTGAGCTCTCTGTTTTCCTTCACCACTCATAAAAGGTAACTGGAAATTCTACATTTATCTGGAAATGGGCTGTCCCTGACTTTATGATATCAAATCTGTTAGAAAGAATCAATGCAGAAGTGAGCATGGTAGGTGGGAGAAAAGTGTTATCTGAATAGACTTTCAGTTTCTGTTATTTTGGGCATGACAAATCCGTACTAACAAGAGTCAGAACAACTGTCCCCTGCCATATGCAGTTGCCCTTTCTCTGATGGGATACATCCAACTTGTATTCTTCTAGACATTCTTGCAGTGCAATTGCTATCAGCCCTTGTTAGTATAGCCAATGTTAAGGGATCATGGAAGGTACAGTCTAGCAGCATCTGGGCGTGGAACTACTTGCACATCCTAGACCTCAACTAGAGAAATCTGCATTTGGGCCCTCTTGTATTTACCTGAAATATATAGTGATTGACAGATTGCAACAATTGCAACAGCCACAACCACCGCCACAACTATTATTGTTATATAAAAATCCTCTTTGTAAGGTAGGGTTGAGTCTAAAGGGTGAAAAACCTAGAAGCCGGAAGCTTGTGTTCAGGTGTGGTTTTACAATTCAAGCTGCTTCTTTTGTGATGGAGGATTCTGCACTTTTAAATTGTATTGATGAACTTTTATGTATTTTTCTATTGTGTTTTATGCTTTGTAAGCTGCTGCAAGGGCATTGTTGGAAACCTTGGTAAAAATCGAATAAAAGTAATAATAAATGTGAGTTATGACACTTATGAGTACCTGTCAAAATGCTCTGAGAGGACATGGTTCAATGGATTTGAATAACGACCAGTTAGCTGCTTTCTCCAAGTGCATACTCTTTCTCAAGCATTGCTGATGGGATTGTCTCAGACATAATAGCTGAAATTTCAATGGAACTTGGAAATGGAAACAAGGAATTGATTTGCACATGAACAGGTTCTATAGCAGCTGGAGTAGGAATGGTGCAAGCCTCCAGATATGATTGGACTGCTCCTCTCAGCAGCCCTACTCCTAAGAGAATTGGTAGTTCAACAGCATCCGGAAGACCACCCAAGCACCATCTTTATTCTATGGGCCAGTGGTTCACAACTTTCGGTCTTTCTGATATTTTGAACTTTAGTTCCCTGAATTCTTGACTATTGACCATGTTGCCTGGGGTTTCTGGGGTAAGATAGCTAAAACATCTGGAGAGCTGAAGGCTGAGAAACACTGCTGTAGGTGCTAAATCTCTATATATTCACTAGTTAAGGTAGCTCAGTTGTGACTTGAGTTCAGATTCAAGGAACAGAATCCAAAGATGGATGATAGCTGCTTGCCTTGTTCAGCAAACATGCAGGTGATGATGAGAGAATTTGTTGAATGGTATAATAGATACTCAATGATAAGAAGTTGTCTTACTTCTCTTTTGAAAGCAAAATAACACATTTTGGATTTTGTTTCGACTATTGTGTATAGTACAAGGCATGGAAAAGTTCTGTGGATGAATAATACTTCCCAAGTGTGTGGCTCTAACCTGGAGACTGGAAATGCCGAGACGCTTACTGCTCATGCTAAGAAGTAATAGAAAATTGTAAGCTGCCTTGATGATTTCTCAGTAACCAGGCAATGTTCTTATCTGTCACGTATATATAAAGCACTTTGATGGTGCTGAGGCAGCGGTTAGATCCTGAGTTTTTGATTGAGAGACTGAACAAAATGGCTTCTGCCAGACTCTGCCTTTCTTTTCCTTCACCATGTGGAAGGTATTCTTCCATGCATGGTATGGAAGACTTAATGTAGACTTGAAGAAGTTGTTAGGTGGACCTTTTTGAGCTGTTTTGTTTGTTGTGTGCTCTCAAGTCATTTCTGACTTGTGGCGACTTTGGAATCTTTGAGTATCTTCCTATTTATATTCCTATTTTTTTAAACAGCTGATTCAAGCTTCCCCTGGCTTTTAATCCCCCCTCCCCACAAGAAACCCGCTTGTTGTTCTTACCCTCGGAGGAAATGGTGTCTACACCAACAGAAAATCCATTTAGAGAGAGGGGTGATTTTGGAAAGAATGATAGCCAAAGTAGAAAGGGTTGAACACTTATTCTCATCCACAGTTCTTCCATATGTTCATAGCTTTCCAAGTCTTCGTTTGACTTTGGTTAAATTTGGGGCAAATTTACTGCAGATGTGTAATGTTTCCTTTGGGGTCCTTAAAGACATAGTTTGCACAATGTGATGGAACTGCGCAATTCTTCCTGTTCCTGCTTCCTTAATATGAGTTAGTACTGAAGTTTTTAGCCACATCAAGCAATGATAAATAAGGTATTGATGATATCAGCTACTGTTTGAATAATGTGCTAGTTTTCTAGCAGATATCAAATAAAGAGATTGTATTGGACCACCAGTACAATGTGCACCAGTCGCTTATTCATACCTTGGTGCTTTGCATTTCCATATTTTCTGAAAAGTTCTTGAAAAGAAATCCACTTAGTTGCTAAGTCAGTTTCATTATCTTTATGGTTTAGTTATTAAGAAAATGAGAAAACCCGTAAAAACACAAAGAAATCCTTTTTTTTTTTCCAAGAAATGAACAATTTTGCAACATATCATGCATGCAGCCTTTCAGGCTGCTTGTGTTTCTCAGAAGCTTCTTCAGTCTGGGTGTCTTTTCCGAGAGCTTTATGTGTATATGGAAGAAGCCATTGCTTTGGCAAGATTGCCAGCTTTGTTTTAATGGACCAGAGAGAGACTTGAGTCCTCCTCTTTGCTAGTTCATGCTTTAATATGCTAATGTCAGTGCATGGTATGGCTCTGATTATTATGCATGGCTGTATGCTGCTTTTTCTCCAGTCAGACTAACTACCATCTGCAGGTTATGTGCTGAACTTTTCTTCTCACCCAAGCACTCCGAGGTCTTATCTGTAACATAGTGTTAATTTATTGTTGTTCATTCGTCGTATTTGCAAGAAGACAGCTTGAAAATGTCGAGAGAATTAACAGGAACGCCAGCAGCAGTGAATGCAGCACTTCCACAGAGACAGGGCTCCATACTGTCACCCAGTTTACCTAAAAGAACTCAGATCAATTCAATACTTCTCAACTGCAACATGTGGCCAGTGCATTCAGTTACCAAGCTGCCTTTCCAGGTGCACAGATACATATTTCTCTGTGCTGCTAAACCTGACTTGATCCGGGAATGCTTGGAGACGTGTTGGCGTCTTAGCTTTGTAGTTAATCCTCTCCATCCTGCCACTTTGTTTCAGTACAAGGGATAATGCTTCCAGTCTGGGCCCCCGGATTACACCTGTCTCTGACATGAGTTGTCCCATCGTTTTCCCTGCTGGCCTTGTGTCAGCACCAACCTAGATGAGGATTTGATATTAACATGAGTTGATCCGTAACCAGCTGCCATCCATAAGGTCAGGGCAGATGTCAGCAGTTCTGGCCCAAGGCATTTTGCTGCCGAAAGCAAAGACCAAATAAATTTCTTTATGTATGTATGTATGTTTGTATTAAAAGTAATTGTGAATTATTTTTTTCTTCCCACTAGGGCCCCCAAAGCAATGCATGACAGAATCCCAGTGTAAAAATGTAACAGAATGCTCTTTAAAAATAGACTAAACAGTAATTTAAAAGCCAAAGCCCTGACAAAATGAATACACTTTAAATTGTCACAAGCACAAGAAAGCAGGAACTGGCATGACTGCTGTGATCTATATATCTCTAGTTCTAGGAATGTTTGGCTGTGATCTTGTATGGTTCAGGAAAGTGTAATAAATCTGCGTATGGACCTATGCTAGGCTGAGCCATATATGAGTGGATTCTTCCCCCCAATTTACTAAACGGGCCACGAAGCCTCCCCTTCCCCCTGCACAACCATTTCCTGCTCTGTGGAAAGTGGACAAGAGTGAAGAAGTTTCAGACTATGTCCCTTTAGCCAAATGTGAAATGGTTACAGCAGCGCTGAAACCCCCAGAGAAGCCCGGCAGATCTCAAAACTGATATCACCGTTTCCCGTCTGGCTATGGGGAGATGTTTCTGCAATCCTCTCTGCCCCCCACAAAGTAGCACACGGCCATGTCAAGTGCTTCAGAGGCTGTTCAGCAAGTCAGAGCATCAGACACTGCAGAAACAGTAAGAGAATCCCAACTTCTGCAGTGCCCCCAAAAGAGCATACACTTGTGTAAAAGAAACATAAAGTGTGTGTATGTCTCTAACAGAATGCCAGCTCACATGTATTATAACTCTTCTGAGTCTTTGTAGAACTGCCCTCTCATCAGAACTATGTACAGCTGGCCTCTACCTTTGCAGGTTTGACTTCCACGGATTTGATTACTTGCTAGTTTCTCTAACCCATGTCCTTCCCCTCAGGTGCTTTTCTTCCGTGGGAAGTTTCCCTCCCAGTGGATCCAGTCAGGCTGCATAGCTCTTTAAAAACCTGCCTCTGGCCTTCCTCCTTCTCCACAAGTCACTACCTAATCAGTGAATGATGGCTCACGGCTTGGTTTCTCAGCTTGGCTCCTCTTCTGATGCTCTCCACCACACACCAAAGGAAGGAAGTGAGTGGGAGGAAGTATAGAGTTCCATGCTGACCCACCCCCTTTCCCTGACCTGGTCTGGACCCTGGGTGTCCCTTCCCCGCACCATGCCTTGCCCCCTTCCCACAGACACACACACACACACTTTGATATTTGCAGTTTCCCCACATTTGTGAGGGTCCTGTACCCCTAACCCTAGCAAATGTGGAGGGCCAAATGAATTCCACTTCACTTCACTTTGTTATTCCCTCTGTAAACTTCTTAAGACAGAGGTGGGAATCACATGGCCTTTAACATTGTTGGAATGCAACTCCTAGCAGTTCTCATCATTAGCTGTGCCAGCAGAAGCTGATGGGAGTTGCAGTTCAGCACTGTCTGGAGGGCCACATTATTCCCATCTTCTCGTTGTGCATTTTTCTCCAGAGAGATGTCCTTTTGGCGTTCGTACTACGTTGCCTTCCAGAACCTGTCAGCGTATCCTGTCATTTGGACTTTTAACCTGAAGAGAATAAAGTTTAATAGCTGGTTTAGGATCTGCTTTTGACTGGGGCTTGTATCTTTTTGCTGCCCTTCATCTCTCCACATTTCTATGTAATTTGCCACTCCAATCCTGAATTAGGTTAATTTTTTGGCCTCTTAAATCTTTCATATCTGTGCCAATACAATCTCATGTTTCTGAGCACCCAAACAATTAAAGGGTCGTCATGATAGGTAGGTAGGTAGGTAGGTAGGTAGGTAGGTAGGTAGATAGATAGATAGATAGATAGATAGATAGATAGATAGATAGATAGATGATGTCTGCTACTATAATTTTCTGAAGCCTTTCTGTTTGGTAACTCATTTCCTGTTGTTGACTCCTGCAGTCTGTTTACCTATTGACATCTGCTTCTAATGTTTATATAAATGTTTATGTAGATATGTTGTGTTATGTAAATGTGTGCCTGAACTCTCTCTAGAAGCCAAGATGACTAAACTGAGACTGTCATACTTTGGACACCTTGTGAGAAGGCATGACTCACTAGAAAAGACAGTGGTGCTTGATGAGATAGAAGACAGTAAGAAAAATGGAAGACTGCATCACAGGTGGATAGACTCAACCAAGAAAACCGTGGCCCTGAGTCTGCAAGACCTGAGCATAGCTTTAAATAACAGGGTGGCTTAAAGCTCTCTCATTCAAATGATCACCATTGGTTGAGGTCATCTTGTTCTTTGGACGAGTTTACTTAATTTTCTGAGGTTGTTGCATGGTGCAAATAGTGTGTGGATTCTTGAAGAAAACACACGTGTATTTTAGGCCAGATATTCCTAAGTTGGTGCCCTCCAGAAGTTTTGGATTGTCATTCCCATCAGTATCATCCAATGGTTAAAGGCTGTGGTCCATATATTGAAGATACTAGGTTAAGAAAGGCTATTTTAGGCTGGTAAGGAAAAACTAGACATGGTTGTGCTCTTTGCATCTCACCAGCAGCTCCAGGATTCTTTTGGAGAAGTGGGACAGAATTGTGCAGCAATTCTTGGGTGCCACCCATTGTTGTCATGAGATAAAAGGAAACATGACACAATAATAAGACAGGTTCCTGGGTTTGTATATTTTTCTTCTCATTATTCTTCTATGGCTCTTTTATCTTACACTTCTCAACATCACAACTTTTGCTAGTGCAATTAACTTTCTGACAAATCTGTATTGGAAATATTTAAAACATTTCTTGGGATTGCATTCATGACATTCTATCCATTTTTTCCTGTCCCTTTTTAGATGTTAATCTTACCTCCTTTTTTCTGTTTACCAGAGAAGTCCATTTTATCTCTCTACACATAATTTTAATTATTTATAAGACAATCTATGTGGTGTAATGATTTGTGGCTATGGGGGTAACTCAGGAGACTGATCTCACATTCTTTATAACCTGTTTGCTGTGGTAACAAATCTCATGTCTGGGAAGAGAATGTTGCCATGGAACTTGGCTTTAGTGAATTTGTGGTACTGAGCAAAGATAGTTGAGTGAGTCACCCATTTCGCTTGTGTGCTGCCAGGGAAGTGAGGATGGGGACTGCTTTATCTGTACTCTTAGCAACTAGATCATTAAGGGCATTAGCTGCCATCAAGAGGCCTGCACCAGTGATATGAAAAGTCAGACTAAAGACATGGCATGCATAACGTATGCATGGAAGATCCACTCCTGATTGGCATTCTCATGCAGGGAGTGGTAGGACTTTATCCCTTTGCCCCTACCATTGCTCCTGGGGCCTTTCTGGATTATGAACCCCGTACCTTCAGTTTTCACAGGAAAGCACTCCCTTTTACTATGCACATTGCAAGCATAGGGGCCCCTGAGCCAGATCAAGGTCACAGCTTTGGAGTATTATCCCATAGTGTCAAAATCCCCTACTCTAGTGCTTCATTTTGACTAGAGGGGACTGGTGTCCTATTGGTGAATTACTGTGGTGGAAGTCAAACTTACAACATTGCAACTCACATTTTTGGCTGCTGCACAGTTGGAACTAACTATTAATTGTACAGTGTCCAAAACCCCCTCCAAATCCACGTTTTCTCTACAGCAGCCCACCAATCTGAACATTTCGTTACCAGTGGAGACAAAGGGGAACAGCAGACAGGTGCTCGACTATTTTCCTATAGCTGGACGCAGAGCAATGACATATCTGTAGAGGCCTGTGGAGGACCTCCAGATATTCCTGCAGATGTCTCTTACTGTATGTTCAGCTATAGGAAAATGGCTAGATGCTTGTCTTCTTTTCCTCTTGCTGTCTATCAACCAGCAAATGAAGAGGAGGAGGGGCTGCAGCTGAGAAAAGGTGGAGTGATAGCTGTGGCTGGATGAGAGACTTTCATAGCTATGTCTCCTGATACTGGATCTCAGCTGTGGTTTCATTCTGCATAGTAAAAGAAACATGTAGTTGGTTCTAACGATGCAGTCTTGTGAGCATTTACTTACAAGAGTGTCCCACTGTGTTCAGTGATGCTTACTTCCTAATAAGCATGTTTGAGATTTCCGCTTAAAACAGCTGCAAACCATTTGAGGAATGGGAGAGATGCCAGGATGCAGAAGGGAGTTTAGAAGTAGGTCTGCTGCACTTTAATTGGTCAGAGGGGCCATGTAGCTTGTCGGCAGAGCATATGCTCTGTGTGTAAAAGCTCTGGAGTTTTTTAGTTAAAAAGAAAATTGTTGGGAACCTCTCATGTTTGACATCTTGAAGAGAGCTGCTCCTGTTGCTGCTAATCTGAGGAGACAATGTTAGACCAGGTGGATAAATAATCTGACTTCATGTGAGGTACATTGTTGTTTCCCTTTAGTGGGTGAGAGTGCCTTCTCAGTTGTGGTGCATTTTTCTCTTTTAACCTAAGGACGTTGGCTCCTCTGCGAGGCTTTTGTCTGATGAAGCTGAGTAGATTTTAACAAGAAAACAACTTGCTACCAAAACCTTAATGCTGTGCTCAGAACTTCTTGCATAAATCATCCTGACCAGGGATTCTGTCAGTTGCACCTACATGACTTTCATTTTATGTTTAATTGTTTGTATTCTGCCTCTTCAGGAATGGTACTTAATACCAGATACATGGGATAGTAACTATTTAGAGTCGCTAGTTTATCATTTTATTAAAGGTAATTATTTTATTGCTCCAATTATTGTTTTATGCTGCCTGGAGAACAAGAATGGGTGAAAAGCAGAATTAAAGAAAATAAAAAGAAGCAACTTCCTGTGTTCATATCTCAGTTTTAGTTTGCATACGTAACATACAATATGCAATATGATTCAATTCATATCGAAATGGGCTGTATCATATCTATTCCATGGCTATCGTTAGTTGAGTGCATTCATGAACTTGAATCTTCCATTTCCCAGGCATCTAGGTTGATATGCAATAAGACCACAATAAAGCTTAGTAAAATCTTCTGCATCATGAACAATAAATACAAGTATAAAAAAAATCCAAGTATAATAAAATTAAAGAATGACAGTAGGGAGTGACATAAAACATTAAGCATGAAAAGCCTAAGAGAAGAAGAGGACAGTTTTCACTGTCTGCCTAAATTGTAGTAGAGAAGAAGCAGATCTAAATTCTCTAGGGGAGAGTTCAATATATGGGACATGGCTACGGAAAATATCATCTTTTAAGTACCCAGCAACTCAGCCACTCTAAATGGTATCACATGTAACAGGACCTAAAGTGAAGATTTAACTTGTGGGTTGTTTTTTTTTTTTGTTAATAATGGTTATTTATTTGCTTAACTGGAATTACTTATATGTCATTAGCATACACTGTAATTAAATAGTCTTCTAAAAATATTGCTTTTGTTTTTCTTGCAGTGATTCAGAGAGCCGAAAACTATGCAAGAAGATGAAAGTTGACCCCAGTTCAAAGGAAAAAGGGGTAGAATTACTGCATTACAAGTAAGTACATGAATGGGTTAAGGGTTTTTAAAAAGATGAATGCACTTGATCACTAAGTATTTGCAATAAAAGGTGTCAAATGGCACACTGTCATGCACATTTCCTCACAAATAAGTCTCCATGGAGTCCAAGTGAGACTTCCTCCCAAGAAACTGTATAGCATTGCAATCTAAGGAAAGGATCATCATTTTATAATGTCTCCATGGACTCCTGTGTGTGGTCAGGATTGGGCAACTCAGTAAACACAGACACACAAACACATAAAATCAAATCTCAGGCTTTCTCTAACCTTTGGAGTAGAAGAAAGAACAGCGAACATCTCCTTCATTGCAGCAGCTCCAGGCTTGGGAGGAAACCGGAGCTTATGACCCTTAAAGAGAGTCTGACCATTTGCTGTGGTAGAAGAGGCCAGCAGCACAGCAAACCCTGGAACTATTATTTCCACACAGATAGATAATGTGAAATGAAGGTAAAGAGCGTCTTGTACACTTAGGGAATTCCTTAAATAAACACAAATTAGACATAATATAATACATGCATTTGTTCTTGTGTTGTTGATGATGGGCATTATAAACATATGAACAAAATAGTAAATTATCTGATGAACGTGGGCTGTAGTCTATAACAGTGCCAATCAAAGTGGTAGTCCCAGGACCAATGCAGGCTCTGAGCCATTGGCTGCTTGGCCCTGGTGAGTTTCTAGGGAAAAGAAAAAGAGTTGTTTGTGGCACAATGAAAAAATTGCTGGTCCCCACATCATACAACTTGAGATTCGTGGTTCACCACAGTGTGTCTTGGATGATCTGATATGGAGGGCTGGCAGTATTCTAATTTTCCATTAGCTACAACTGTTTCTTTTTTTCACTGTGGATCAGCACCCAATGACTCATGGACCAGTACTAGTCCATTGGCCATGACTTTTGAGTGACACTATTCTTAAAGAATCGTATAGCATAATCAATTTGTTAACCTTCAAGGTGTCACAAGAGACTCTTGTTTTGGGTTTAAATTGTAACTAAAAATTAATTCTAACCCACTTACTTGATCTAAAAGGCATTGAAGAACCCACCTCATTATTATACGTTTTTTTTCTCATACATTTTGGGAAGAAGTAGCACTTTCCCCCTCCTATAAGAGCTGTACTTTCAGGTCCCTTGCACAACCTATATTCCTTCATGATTCTTTCCAATGAGATATTCTCTACTTGTGGTACCTGAAGCACTTGGAGATTGGTTTAGCAGCTCATTGATTTCAGGACAGTTTTGCTAGTGAATGTTTTCATTCTTTAGGGACCAATATGCATAAACATAGTGGTGCATTGCTGAGAACGGATGTTCCCCTGTGCATCTGCCCACCCTCAAATCTGGCCTGTGGTAAATGGTCTCATTAAAGCTTGTGGAAATGATTGCCCATTAGAGATTTGTTTGCTTCAAGAACTTGTTTTCATTGGTTGTGTTTTGCACAGACCTGCAAGCTGAGGAGAACTTTATTTATTTGACAAAAATAAACAGCTGTCTTTCTAAGAAAACTCCTAAAAATTAATTGCTGTTTTTCCCTATATTCTATTTCTTGACAGGGATGGCACATTTCATACTGAATATACCAGAGCACTCACGTTCAAGGTAAATTTACAGTAGTTTGTAATCTTAGGGATTGGGATATATGTGGTTGGATATAGAACAGATGTTAATGCTTACAGCTTTATGTTTGGGAGGGAGGGAGATGATACATTTCACAAACAGCTGTTTGGGTGACCTAGAGGTTTTCTCTCCATTCTCATATCTCCTGTGCATCTGCCAGCCAAGCATCCTGTGAAGCTGTGCGTGATTAACTAGATTGAGTTGATGTTAAATTGCAACATAAATTGTGAGTTTAGTTGCAATCTGCTAACAGATAGAGGAGATTTTTATTATGTTTTTAATGAGGGTTTTTTCATTGGTTGTTTTTTTTTCTTCTCTGCCTTTTGATGCTGCCCTGCATCTAATAGCATTAGCCTGACAGTGACAAGGAAAATACTTCCTCCTTTTATTTCATCTGCCATGAGATGAGCTTAGAAGAGAGATGAAAGATGAGAGATCTTTCTCAGATCTGATGATAGCCACAAACTAAACTTCTAGAGCTGATGCACTGGATGCTGTGTGGCCAAATGGCCTCCCCACCCCCTTTTTGGGTTAGACAGCACTAATACACTTTTTAAAAAAAATTACACACACACAAGGAAAAATGTCTTTTGAAGAAGTTTCAAGAAAAAAGAGTGGTATTTTGGAAAACATCAGAAACTACTCCTGAAATAGAAGCCACCTTCAGAGGTTGGCATCGTGGAGTACCTGCTGAGGTGTGTGCCCCAGTAGAGGTTACTGGGAGGCTTCTGGTTTTGATCTCCCCCCTCTTTGGTAATTCCATACCTTTGCTAAAGATGCAAACTCTGTGAGGAGCTTGAGCAGCAGTAATCACATCAGATTTTCTGTCTTCTCTGTCTTTCGGGAAAATAATGTAGATTGGTTCCAGGAGATGGCAACACAGGTGAAGTGGAGGAAATTTGAGAACACTTGAGGAAGAGAAAGGGCAACTGAGAGCATCTTATCCCAAAATTCCTCAAAGCCTCGTGCTGTGGACAGGCAATTTTTCCTCTCTGTCCAAAAATAGTTGAACTTGGGGGTCTTCCAAGTGATGTTGATTTGGATCAGGGCTGGGCAACGGTAACCATTCAAATGTTCCTGGACTTCATCTGTCATCACTTACCATTAGCTGGGGCTGATGGCGCTTGTAACCCCAAGTGTTTTTAGGGCCCCAGTTGCCCCACCCTGTTTTAAGATGAAGTAGGGCACTTCTTTTTTCATGTAATTTTGGGAATTGGCTGCCGCAGGATGGGATGTTGACCAAATCTTGGGGGCCTTTAAAAGGTTTAAACAGATTCCTAGATGAAGTGTCTATCCCATTCAGTGGCAGAATGCTATTAAGTACCAGTTGCTGAAGATGAGGCATTATAATTGTGTTGTTCTGGTTAGGAAGCATTTGGTTGCTTACTGCAAGAGCAGGATCCTGGACTGGATGGACCCTGATACGATCCAGTTGGGCTGCTCTGATATTCTTTTGAAAAGGTGTTGCAACTTGGGTATGAGCCAGAGCTCTAAGGATTCCATCTTAGCTTTAGCTTCATTTTAGTTCTGCTGCTTCATAAGCAAAACTATGTCTACTTCTATTACTGTGAAATTAATTCTGTCTTTGTAGTGATTTTTGAATTTGTAATTGTAGGAGATTTGATGAATGCACGGCCTATTTATTAATTCATTTACTTTTGTTCTAAGCATTAATTGGCTGAAAGATGGTATATAAATTTGAAATATTAACTGACTAGAAGTGAGAGGAAAAACAAAAACTCATGAACATGGCCTTCCAAAGTAGTGAATTTTGAAGTTCAGGGCATTTGTAACAAACTCTTTTTCATGCTTATTTTAAAGCAAGTTTTCCGATGGAATTACATGTCACATGATTTTCACGATCTGCTCTCACATGGGGGGGAAGAAGCTACCTAATTTGGGGAGAAGACTCCTCCTCTCAACTGGGTTGCTTTGAAGGAGTCACCTGAACTCTAGATGACTTACTGTCTATGTTAGGATAGAGAGGCTCCTTCATGTCTTTGTCTTCATGAACCAGTCCTGAGACCCGACAGGTTGTGGGTCTTTTGTGCTTAAAACTGTCACCATCATGCTAACTCTGAACAAGCAAGGTTCTGCACTGTTTAAAGTTAGACTGAAATACTTTGTTCAAGAAAGAGAGAGAAATTGCCAGTCAATCAAAGCCTCACAATTCATTCAGTTTGTATGTATGGTTGTATGATAAATACATAGCAATAAATGAGAATGTGTGTCCAAGTATTTTTCTATGCTGTGAACCCTAGACATGTGAAACTTGTTGTCAATACTAAAGAGACTCAGTGCACATTCTGATTTTTTTGCTTTAATTAAACGATTATTTAATTTTAGTTAATTAAAATATGCCTATAGCCTGTACTTCCATCATCTGTCACTGGGTGGCAGATATCCCTAGAAACAAAGCTGCACTTGGGCCTGGGATACTCATTTATTCAGAGGTCACCTAGGGAAGTGCATATGGTGCTTCCCTTGGCAGAGCCTGAAAGAGAGATAAGTCAGTCACAACTTTATTGTAATTAGTAAACAGCCATTGTATAACTATATTACAAACATCACCTTTGGTCTTTGCACGCAAACGTAAGGCTGAAGCCAAGAATTTAGCAGTCCTAAATGTTACATATTTGTTACAGTCACCCAATAAAACCCACAGGTTTTCCAAGGGACGGTCCTGCTGCATGGGGGTCATGGGAGGAGAATGAACACAGGGAAAGGCTGAAGGTGGAGTTAAAAAAGACAAGTAAGGAGGAAAATGTAGGGGATGGGTGAGGAAAGAGAGAGCAGAGGAAAAGCAAGAGCACCTGGCCGGATGGACTAAGGCGTTTCTAACTCTTGCAATAGTGGATACTTCTACTAGTTTTGAATATTTTATTTCTCTGTAGGATAATTCATGGGAACTTTATTAACATTGTATATAGCATGAGAAATGGATACTCTAGCTAAAAGAACATTGTTTTCTTTTGTGTCCAGTACACAAATTGGTTTAGCAGAACACCTAACAATCTTTTTTCTGAGCTTCAGTTGTAATCTGCTTTATTTGCAGTCTTCTGTAATAACAGGTTAGGATGGGATAAAGGTGATTTGGATGTCTTTGTGACTGTACAATTAGAGCACAAGAAAATGTTCTCTTGCTGTACTAAAGAAAAGACATTAAAAACACACTAATCATAATCTCCAGTTTTATTTGTAAAGCAGCCGAAATTACTATGTGCAATACAATAACATTTTTAAAAAGGTGATTCTCTACCCAGAGGCTCATAATCGAAAAACCTGGCCAGTATGATAAGAAGGGTAGAGAAGGAAACAAAAGAAACCTCTTCAGTAACATAAAGAAGAAGACACAGAACTTGTACAAATAGTGAGCTGTTATTACTTTTAGCAAAATTAATTTTAAGAATAAAGCCTCACATTTCTTTGATTTGTTATATTTTGAAATACAGGCATCCCAGAAATAAGGATTATATCCTCAGCTCCTCCTGCTGACTGTGATCCTGTGGCCATTTTGTGTGTGCTGATTTTAAAACTGTTCCTAGATTTAACGTTTGCTTTTGCATCAAATCAGCAATAGCAAACAAAACTCTCTTGCTGTGCTCTGTAATATTTTAAGACAATGTGAAAATGCCCTTGGCATTAGAGGTGGGTGTTTGATTCTAATGAGGCTGCCATGCTGCTTCCAGCATGCTTTCTTTCCTGGGCTGCAATCCAGAGAGTCCTCTTAAGCATATACAAGGCTTTCTATTTGCACCACAGGAGAGCTTGGGATCCTCTCTAACTTAACAGCATTTCTTTGTGCTGCATCATAAAATGATTTGGAAACTCCTAACTAGATTTTGAAAGCAGCTTCTCAGGTGTTAATTTGGGCCTCTATTAAGAAGGAATGATGGGAATGAAAACATCTGTGGATGGCTCTTTGCACTGAAGGCCAGTTTATTGTAAAGCAGGAGAGGTTTGTCACCTTAGACTGTTACTTGTCTAAGACATAATACTGTACAGATTTCTCCCGCTTATGTGATAGGTTAGGGAACAGAGCACTGTCAGAAAACAGAATTGGTGGAAAAGCAGAACCCTATAGGGAACATGAAGGATTACAGAGGCTCACTTGGGATGACCACACACATGCTGCTTGCAAAGTCTCTTAGCCATCTTGGCACCCTTCCCCTCCTCAGGTCGCTTTGCAAGCAGTATGAGTGTGCAAGTGGTTCCAAGCAAACTTCAGTAGATAAGAAGAACCGATGGAAGAATGGAACCCCTGTTGAATTAATGGAACTTGTCCTTACTCTGGAAGCCTCAAAAGAGTGAGTTGTCAGATAATGGAGCATCAAAAGGTGGGGGCTTCCCATAGGTGGGTCTGCCTCTGAAGATGACTTGGAAACTTCAGCTATTGCAAAACGCAGCAACAAGATGGATAGCTGGAGCGTTATGCAGAAATCATATTACAATGGCTCTTAACATTTTCTTTACTGGGGACCCACTGTAAATATCATTTATAGCTGGGGACTCCCAAGACTTAATTCAATCTAAATTTAAATTTAGATTTAAATATTCAAATATTTATTAATGAAGGCTCTAGAGACTAACTGCTCAGACACTTGAGGCCCATGGGCAAGTCACATTCTCTCAGCCTCAGAGGAAGGCAAATCTTGCCAAGAAAGCCCTCTGATTTGCCTGAGGATTACCATAAGAGAGAATTGACTTGAAGGCACACAACAATAAAGTGCCAATGACAGGGGGAGGTTCTTTCTAGCCATTATGTCTCTCCCCTTTGAAGACTGACTTATGGCAACCCTAAGGTGATCCTGTCATGCGAGTTTTCTTGGCGAGATTTGATGCCTTTGCCTTTCTCTGAGACACAGAGAATATGACTTGCCTGAGGTTACCCAGTGGGTTTCCATAGCTGAGTGGGGATTCAAACCCTGATCTCCAGAATCATAGTTTGGGCATGTGTACATGTCTGTTGCTATGTCACTTTTGTCAGGGATGCAGCAGTGGGGTGCGTGCGTGCGTGCGTGCGTGCACATGTGTGATGCTGAAACCGCTCCCTTGTTTGTACACAAGGAAGCAGTTTGGACATTCACATGCCTCCTCCCATGTTCCTTTTGTTGAGGATGTGGCAACTGGGGGTGTGGATACTGAGGGACGTGGCTGCAGCTTTGTGCACATGCTCAAACTGCTTCCTTATTTACAAATGAGGGAGCAGTTTTGGAACCTGCACCCCTGCTGCCACATCCCTGTTACTGCTAGTGCTGTTGCTGCCCAAGGGGTCCACAGACCTCAGGCTTAGAACCACTGTTGTACAACATTGGTTTTAAAAGGATAGCACTGGCTACCAATATTCTTCTGGTCTGTAGTCAATGACTAGGTAATAACATTTAAATCCCCCCTTTTTTTCTGATACCTCATTCTTTGAAAGAACACCTCTCTCTACATATGGCAGTCCAAGGTTTGGGACATGCTGTAGAGATCTTCCCCTGTCTTCTATTAGTCAGTAATATGCTGCTTAAAAACAGGGAAGGGGGCCTTCCCTCTCCTTAGTGGCTAAATTTGGTGCCTTTGTTACCATCATTCCAGTGTCAAGTTAAGACATTCACGCTGCAAATTATAGCTCTATGATTCCACCTTAACTGCCATGGCTGCATGTTATGGAATTCTAGGATTAGCAATTTGGGTGGTGGGGCCTTTAGAATTCTCAGCCAGGGATCTCCTCTGGTTCCTCTGATCAAACTACAAACCCCAGAATTTTGTGGGATAGATCCATGATAGTTACAGTGAAATAATAGTGCTATAGTTGTATACTGTTAATAGGCCCATGATTGTTTTCAAAAGCCTTTGGGGCTTAACGTTTTTATACAGATCCACATGTATTAATGGTTTTGAATTGTTTTAAAGTATTTTAACTGGTTTTAATATGTCTTCTTTTAACGTAATCATTTTATTATTTGCATTGTTTTAAAGCGGTCATGTTAATTTTATTGTATGCTGCTCTGAGAGCTTTAGGCAGGGCAGTATATAAATGTTTTAATAAAATAAATAATGAAACAAATAAATAATAGGTAATTAGTTGATGGTACAGACATAGCAACAATTACTGGTATGGCAAGCAACTTGGATAAATTTGCTGTCTCTCATGTTTATTTGTGTGTACTTCTGTTTGGTCCATCTAAATTGTCTAATCTAGACACTCATATGAACTTCACTATTTCACAAGGATAAAAGAGGGCCCATACTGGTAGAACTGCTTAAACAACTGAGGACAGAAAATGTTTAATGAAATAAAAGGAAAAAAAATCTGTGAAGTTCAGTTGTACAGTGATCCACAGTGAAAAGAAGCACAGTATGATACCTGAAGGCTAGTCTAGATGTCTAGATTTCTTTCCAAATATTTTTAGCCAATGAGACAACACATGCTGAGTCTGTGCTGAAGTCCTCTGGATACTTGATGAAGCCCTATTGAATTTAGTGTGATTTGAGTGTAAACATGCAGAAGATTGGGTGTTAACCTAATGAACTGTTGGGAACAAAAGATAAGTCATGAAAAAGGGATGCTGGTAAGGGCTTTCCTGAAATCCCAATGTCACTTAAAAATTTGGCTTACCATTGGAAAGAAGCTACAAGCCGTACTTGTAGTCTTTTCTGGAATTTGAACAGAAATGTTGGAGTGACACACTCTGTACTTCAGATGACTCAGAAAAATGCCTCTCCCTTTGGCATGCACTTTAAGAATTATTTTTTAAAGTTCCAGAGAACAGAGGAGTGAACAAAAGACAACGCACTGCCTGCTGTACCAGAAAACGTAATCTATTCTTTTTTAAAATTTTGATTGATGGAGTGAGAGAGGACATCACTGAATGAAATGAATTTTTTTTCTTTTGTGGTTCCTTTGAGCGAGTACAGGGCACAGGTGTTCTTGAAACTAAAAAATCCAATCATGTTCTTTAGCGTTTGAAAGGTGGTCTCCCCCCTCCACCTTTGTATAGTTCAGAGACATCTTTGCTGACTGCCAAGGCCATGCTGAAAACAGAGCAAGCAGAATGGTGTATGTCACACTTTTAAATGGGTCAGTGAGTTTCTCTGCACTCAGGAAAAAGTTGATTGTTGCCTATAATGTACGTACTTCTCAGAACAGGAAAAAAAACCTGTCATTTAGCTGCCATACTTTTCGGTGTGGAGCTAATAGCTGGGTATGTTTTAGGGTCAAATAAGGTGTTCTGCAAAAGACGCAGCAGCTGTTTCCACCGTTATTCTTACAGTTGGGACTGGTTTTTCTAGACGTGCGCGAACTCATATACACATACACTTGTGGGGTAATGGCCCTCTGTATCAGTAATACCCCTTTCTATGCTGGTATGAGATGTAGAAATAGTCCCTCTTGATGCCAGTGCTGGCCCTTTCCTCACCTTACTGTTCTCCATTGTCGTCCTGTTGCAAACCCAGCAGTGCTACTTTTGGGATGGAATTGCGATCCAAACGCTCCCCTCCACGTATAGTTGGCTGCCTGCAGAAAAGTAGTATGAGGGACATGCTCCTTCCTTCCGCATTGCAGCTGGACACTTCCTGTGCTGCACTGGGGAAGGAAGTGCCTAGATCATGCTTCCACCCTTTCCACACAGCTGCCAGCAACCAAATTTTTTCCGGTAATGGAATATCCCACTGTTGCGATGGCCAGGGATGCATGGGCAGCAGGACTATGATAACATTGTGCAAAAGCATGACTCGCGGACTGACAGCAACATGTCCCTATCTCAGGACAGTGCCATCATGCAGAAATGACCACTGTCCTCCTCCCCCCCACAAAAAAGCCCTTGGTCACACAGAAGAGATGAAAAGCAACCGGGACAGAAGGATTTAAACCTTCTTTTTCTGCAAGAAGATGTTTAAAAAGAGACATAGTTGCTGCAAAGTACAGTTCATACAATAAATGTATATTTTGACTTATGTAGGTTAGTAAAATGAAAGTTTTGTTTTGTGTTCCCCTCACTGTGGAACATTTCTCTTTCTAATCCTGGTTCATAGGAGAAGCCATTTATTAGAAGTGGAGCTGTGATGGCAGGAGGAATAAGAACACTTATTGCTTAGACATTGGAATGAATTGGAGGCTCGGCTGAGTTAACATTACAGAGGTTAGCCTGACCTAAACAGCTGCAATTGACCAGTCAGAATCCCTGGTAGAACTTTAAATAAAAAGCATTCCTTTTCTCTTTCACTTTTGTTTTCTGCCAAGGTGTAAGTAGGGAAAACTGATAGCTTAAGGCATGATTGGAGTTATTTCTTTGTTTTCTTGTCTGGAATCCTGTGGTTTTTTATCACCCAAAGTGTGCCAAGGAATTAAGTGCTGGTGAAATGTACTCAGGCTATCTGTAACATCCAGCACCAGCTTTCCAGAGTAATCTACTCCCTGCATTAATAAAACTCTATTTTTGTTTTACTGACCAAGGGAGGTCCATTGCCTTACTGCAAGGTCTGTATCAGTACAGAAGCTGGGGATTATAACCTGATCTCCCCCAGCAATTTAAGATTTCAATCTCTCTCTCTCTCTCTCTCTCTCTCTCTCTCTCTTTCTCTCATTCCTTTCCTCTCTCTAGAAAAGGGAAGGGGTAGAGTTGTGAAAACACCCTGCAGAGAAAGAGCCTGATGCTTTTCTCGGATAGTGGAAGGGCACTAAATCAAACTGATGACACTGTACCAACCAAGAGTAGGGACTCCACTTCTTGGAAGGAAAAGTCAAACCTTTCTAAAAGGGGTTGGAGAACTTTTTGCAAGGAGCCACATCTGCGTTTGACATGTAGATTGCACCTGGCTCTCAGATTATTTCATTTTTATCCTACCTTTCCCCCAAAGGACCAAGGGCCAGTTTTACATGCTGCTTCATGCTCCCCTTTCATGCTCACAAAATGATTGTGGTGATGAGATGGTGTCTGATGCAGGTCATTGGTACTGTGCTTCCTAGCTAAGTGGCATTTTAATCTAGGTGTATCTAGCCCTGGTCCAACATTCCATTGACCACACCAACAGTGCCAGTTTCAATATGTGGAACCTCTAGGAATTTAAAAAACAAACAAACATATTGAATACTATTGTTATTTTAAAAATACTGAGACGACATGAAGGGCAGTTACTGCTGTCTGTAAAAGTGGAAGGGCAAACGTAGCATTTTCCAAGGATTAGTTGCGGTTTCATTGCAGCTGTGATTGAAAACACTTGTCTCCCTTTACATTTCATTGCAGTCAATGGTGGCCTTCCTGAAGGATCCAGAAGGAGCTCCATTATGGGAAGAAGATCCTGATGCCAAAGATGTTGTCCATATTGACAGTGAAAAGGTGTGTTAACTTGAATTGTAAAAACTTGTATGGAGCAAAGTTCATTGATATCTCAAATAATACCTACACAAATTGGATGCAGAACACAGTACTCTAACTCTACCTGGGAATCTTTGTAGTTGTTTCTAAAGACACTTAATTTTTTTTTCTCTTAAGCTACAGGTGGCTTAGTTCACAGAACTGCCCAAGAAGCAAGCCAAAATATTTGGAGTGGGGATCTGTGAAAGAGATGTCCAGTATCCTTAGTGTCCTCTTTGACATTGTGAGGGATTCTGTCTGTGGCAAAGTTAATTTTGTCCAGCAACCCACAATTTTGACTGATACATGTTGATTTTAATAGCCTTTGATTTTGCCTTGGGTTTTTTTAAAAGAGAGGTAGATTACAGATATAAATGAAAACAAACTAAAGGCAGAATATGATTCTGAGTCTGAAGCACTGAGAGGAATTTAAGAGTCATAAGAAAATCCTCTGAGGGAAAATGGTATGTCAGTGAGGTATTCATTCCCAATCTAGAAAAATTAGTGATTTAATAAGGGTTTGAGATGTATCTACCATCTCCTATGCAGTTCTACTTTTCTTTGTCTTGCAACCCAGACTCATTTATTCTCCTTGCTGTTCTTTCTCTGATATTCTTCTTAAAAAGTGTATTGTATTTTCCCCACTCTATTGATTTTAAATTTTAATTGATTGGTCCCTGGCTGGTATTTCATAGAGTCATTTCAATTTCTTAGCTTTCATTCTGGTATTAGGAACAGTTACTTTGACATTCACTTTTTGTGAGAAGATTAATTTTTAATGTTCACCTTTCTGTTCTCTACTACAAGCTCTCTTGGGGTCATTTTCAATTTAAAAATTTCATCTTGCCTTTCCCCTCACACTGGCTCTGAAAAATCCATCCCTATAGTCCCTCATTGCCCTGGTTTGTTTAAAGGAAACAAGCTATTTCTTTTTCTTTTGAATCTAAGCTTTAAGAATGGAGTATATGTTTCATTGAAGAAAGGTGTCCTAAACACATGATCATCAGCCAGAGGCTGCAAGTCCCATGAAAGTTTTTGCTGTTGTTGTGCGGCTTCAAGTTGTTTCTGACTTACTGCTACCCTAAGGTTGAGATTGTATGACGTGCCCAAGGTCACCCAATGGGTTTCTGTGGCCGAATGGGGAATTGAGTCCTGATCACCAGAGTTGTAGCATTGGCTCAAACTACTATACTACACTGGCTCTCAGTGAACATTATAGTACCTGTTTATTTCAAATGGTAGCTTGACAGTTCCCACAGATTGAATGTGTTATGTGGCTGAATGTGACGCGTTTTAAGCATGGTTTCCTATAGGGGTGTGAAGACACTTGCTAATATTCACATCCTCAGTGAGAAGTGATGTCTTATCATGTGGGACACCTTACCAACAACTGTGAGATTATTTGCACTTAGAGGCTTTGTTGGGAAGATTTATTTGCACAAAAATACAAATGGCTTTCTTGCACCAAAAGCGTATATTGGGAGGCAGAAGATGTGTCTCCTGTTCAAAAGGCAATTTTTTTTCCATAGGAAACAGTGTTATGCAAACCAGTTTTCCCCAAGAAAGTATGAAAGGTACTTCAGAATTATACAAAAATCCTTATATTCTCTCAGCATGGGAGGAAATTATTGAAAGTGTGTGTTCTTGTGTTCAGCAATGAAATAAGCGAAGATTTACATCTTTGTTGTTGTTCTTGTTGCGGTTGCATGCCTTCAAGTTATTTCTGACTTATAGTGACCCGAAGGTGAATCTATCACAGGGTCTTCTTGGCAGAATTTGTTCAGAGGAGGTTTGCCTTTACTTTCTCTGGGGCTGAGAAAGTGTGACTTACCCAAAGTGACCCAGTAGGTTTCTGTGGCCAAGTGGGGATTCAGAACCTGGTCTCACAGTGTCCTAATCCAGTACTTAAACTTCTGTACCACATTGGCTCATTTACATCCTTGGTTTTCTGTAATGGGAATGAACTGTGGTGAGTTGTGGACCCAGGTACCCCTTCGTTAACTTTGGTTCCCAAAAAAAAGAAGATTGGAGCCTTCCGCTTTCAGTTTTAAACAAAGATTCCCTGTGACCTTAAAACTAGGGGAGCTGTAGTTTAATTGAACAATGTTTCTGAGATTGAGCCAGGGTAAAACCTTGGCTTTGGATTTTTATTTTTGAACCATATTTTTAAAAACACAGTTTCTGGTTTTCAGGTGTCAAAGAAACCCCGATTAGTTTTAACAAGAATCATCTGCTCCTAACACTTTTGCTTTTACAAGCAAAATAAGGATGGTGGAGGGAAGTCCTGGAGCCAGAAACTTTTTGGGGCTCATTCACTTAACCAGGGATCTATAGCTACCTATTAGACCTGAATGGGACCTTAAGCTTCTCGACTCAGTTTGTGGTTTTTAGTGAATCTGGTGATTTGATATAAAAGAAATTCAGGTTATATTTACTTTAAATAAATTGCTGTCCCCATAGTGTTTTGCCTATCAAATTGAATAAGAGGTGAAGCGAGCCACAAACAATATATTTGTGGATCATCACTGTTATAAACTTCTTGGTGTATTCTTGGGGTAGGGTAAGTCTTTACTTCTCCATTCTTTGCTTGTAGTGTTCAGAAATCCACCCCTAAAGAGAATATTAGGCAGCTTATGATTTTGACACCAAAATAAATCAATATTATGTTGTTACAATATAAATAAGAAAAAAAATACTCTGCTGACAATATACCCAGAACAGTGCAAAAGATTAAAAAGAGTGGAAGACAAATGATGCTCAAATGATATGTGCAGCACATAAATAGCTGTATCAAAACCATTACTCTAACATGGATGTAGATTTCTTCATAAGTCTATTGGTAAAGATGAGATGCTTCTTAACATTCTGAATAAATCCCTTCTGAGTAAATCCCACTGGAAGATTGGCCCGTTAATCTATTTAGGATTATAGTTATTCATGAGAGTATATCAGCTGGAAAACATATACATCCATTTGCAAGTCAGTGACAATATTTCACATGTTACTGTCATGATGGTTCATAGCAAGTTTCCAGGATCTGCTGACAGCAAATTCATGCTGCAGTCTCTTAAGATACATCTTTAAAGATCAATGATTATTTTGCGCCTGAGAGAAATGCATCATATCACTATATAACCCCAGTCCATATTGTGTTGCCAAGTGGGTATGCAGTTGTGAGGGCAGTAAATCCACTCTGCTTTTCCCAGAGCTGCTCCAAGTTGAGTGGGAGATCCCCTGGTGCCAGATTTGGACCTAAGACCCATAGGACTCCCATTCAACTAGGAGCAGAGGTAAAATAGAGAGACAATTCAGTGCCCCTACACCAGCAAGTCCATCAACCATCCTGTCCCTCCTATCCTCATAATTCAGTGGCTTTGGATAAATGTGGCTTTGGATAAATGTTTGTTCGAGATGCCATAAACTGTGGTGTACAAACCCTTGGTCAATAGTGGAAGTGTAGCCATCCTTCCAGTTCTTCTGCCTCTTTGCCATAAATCATAGCAGGCTCTGTAAGTGAAACCAATGCCCATCTGGTCTCTAAACCAAGATCTGTAATTAAAACTACGCTTGCCACAGTACAGTGCAGACACAGTTCACAAATATTATGTGAATTGAATATTTAAACTGGTTGTCCAGCAAGGTAGGTAATGGTGTCGCAAACCTTTTTTTAATGAAAGTGATGATAAATATCAGCAGTTACCAATGTAAATTCCACTTCTTCAGGGTAATGTGGTATGTAACTTATTAGCTTTAGCCAGAGCACAAGAGATGTCAACAGGGAGCCAATCCGTGACAGTTGCTACTACTACTTGAGAACTACTTATCCTAATGGCAATCTTAGAATCCTAGAGCTAGAAGAGACTACAAGACTAATCCGTCTTTGTACTAGTGGCAGATCACCTAAGTTCCTTTACTTGCAAATTCTTGGTTAGCAATATTAAAAGTCCTGTAATACAAAGCCTATTTTCTGTAAGCTTAGGAATTTTACATACAACTTGTAGGGTTATATAATACTGCCTATGGTCAGGATTTGTGTGATGGCATGATTTTCTTTTCTTTCTTTCTTTTCTTCTTTTCAGGACCTTAAGAGGCTTCTGAAGAAAGAAGATAAGCCTGTGTTGCTGATGTTTTATGCCCCTTGTAAGTAATATTAAATGCAAGATCTAAAATTTCATTTTTTTTAAAGTTGGTGATCCTTCCTCCAAGTAGAATAATAATGATGGCTTCACTGTTATGCCTTTCATGCAGCAGAGACAATACTGTGTGTACATTGTCAAGATTTTCTTCGCTTGTTATTCTTCTTTGTTCTGTATTTACTCTATATTTCAGCATGAACTTTTAGAAGTATAACATTGTAGTGTTTCCAATACTTACTTGTTTTCTCTGATGGGGGACTCTGCTTAAATTATTGAAAGAGAAAGGAACACTTAGATGATGCTTGCAGACATAGTGCATGTTTTCAGTAGGCTAGTGGTTTTCAAACCGTTTTCAGGTTGTCTGTTGTAGCAGAACCAAAGCTTTCTTGGACATGATATTTGCCTTAGCCCTAATCTAGTGGAAAAGCAGTTGGCTCTAGGTTCACATTCACACCAAATGGTTTGTGTGTACAAGAAGAATAAACGTAGAGTTCCAGCAAGGCTAAGTTAGCAAGCTGCTGAACGAGGTCAGGGAGTGATCTCCCTGTAGAAGGGAGCTAGTCAGAATTAAGTACTACAGGACCTTGGAGAGCTCCCATGACAGGAAGATTTGGTCCCATACAGAGATTGCAAACTCTGAATCCCAAAGCAAACAAGGATTTATAATTGTTCTTGTCTTTGCTCGGCATTGAAGTTTCAAGGAATATATAGACAGTGCCCTCAATAAAGTTGTGTATTGCTAAGGTGGCCTTGAACTGAACCCACTGCTGTTTTTTTTTTTCTTACCAGAGGCCCCCAAAGACATGAACAACTTTGACTTGTCCTTGGGTTGCTGTAGATCCCTTAACTGATAGTTCTGAACTACCACTCCAAGATGCATGGTTTGGTTATCAGTAGTCTAGTCTATAACCTTATTATTAACCCTCTTCCTTGGGAAGATTATGTAGGGGGAGTCCTTTCCTCCCTACAAGCCCTGTCCCCTTTTCTGGTTGGTTCAAGTGATTTTGGTGGATGTTTGCAGCTAAAAGCCATCAACCCAAAAAGACAGAAGGATGTTGAGATTGTTGGGCAGCTTAAGGTGAGATGGGTCATTCTTAGCAGCATTGAGAGTTGGAGTCCTCAGACCTTTTATTTTGACTTGCCAAGATGGTGTTTCATTACGTGGTTTGCCCCTTCTTTTGAACTGCAAAATCTGCTTGTCCTTCCTTGAGGCATTGTTCTCTTTAATGTCAGCTCCAGTAAATAATTGTCTCTGAGTACTGGTAAACCCATTGCTTGTGAGGATTCCTCCTAACAATTCTCTTGAGACTGCATTGTTTTCCTTCATGCAGATTTATTCTTAACCACTGTTCTCTTAAAGTTCCACAGGCGCTTCAGTGTCTTTAGCCTCATCTTTGAATGGCCTTGCTCTTTTCTGTTTCACAGCATGTGTTACAAGTGCCTGCAGTTTTACATCAGTTTGAAGCAGTAATGTCCTATATATGTCTGTAAATCATTCCTTCAAGGAGAGTGCGTGTTATTAGAACACTTTCACAATTTGGCCTCTCTTGCAAAAAATCCTGTTTTCTATAACAAACTCCCTTTCTGCAGTGCACTTATGATCCTTCGGCCAGGTTAAGCCTATAGACCAGCCTTGCCCTGACAGGTACTCTCTGGGTGTTCAAATGTGTTATAACTCCTGTATTCTCCAGCACTCATGGCCATTGGCCAGCACATTTGGACAGCATCCAGCTTCCACTTTTTCTTTCTTTAAGACAGAGAAACACTTGATTGTATTTAAGGCAGAAATGTTTTTCGTGTTTTTTAATTAATTGTGAAAGAGCTGGATTGATTTTTGTAAACAATTCTTTTGCTGTTTTCATTAAACATTTATAATTAGTATAGGTCATTTAATATGACGTTCTTCGTATACATCTGAGATACCATTAAGTGGCTAATTCTTCTAAACTAGGAAGGTTTACAAATATTTCCTTATCCTTATAGGTTTGTAATTCTTTGTAATTCTTTCAGTTACTGACTTTCCTTTCTTGTTGGGCTGGACAGTATCCACAATTTCATTGAGTAGAACTCTGCATACATGCTGGGTGTTCTTGTGGGCAGAAAGGGGAATGTGTTTTTGCCAGTTCTGCTTCACCCTTGCAGTCCATCATGCAAATCAACGTATGGTCTCAAGGGTTGGAAGACTTTCTAGAAGAATGTGAATGGCTGAGGACTGCAGGAGAGGAGAGGGATTTTGTAAAAATCACTTCCTATTTCTACCCATAGTTCTATCTGCTTTGCCAAGGGGGAGGCTCTGTTAGTTACAGTGGGCTGTCCTCTTGCACAACCTCTGCATGTATGAATGCGGGGTTGTGGGAAGTGTTGCCTCCCATTGTAGTAAATGGATAGAGCAGGTGGGCACCTGCATTTTCACAGGCACACACATGTTGCATCCATTGACTATAATGGGACATGGCACTTCACGTTTTTGATTTTACGCAGTGATTTCTGAAACTGAACCCCCACATATACAGTGGGTGCACTGTACAGCCCACTGGATCAAGTTGAAAGGAAGGTCTCCTTTCATTTTCAGAAGCAAGTTTGAGTCAAACCTAGAGAGTTGGCTGTTTCCCTTGGATGCTGGACAAACTGTTCCATCAGTTGACTTTAGATTAGCTGAAATGACTAAAATACTGTTTTAGGTGTTAATTTGTTAATTAACAGCTGAACATAAATCCTTCAGCTTCTTTAAAGCAATAGCAATAGCAGTTACATTTCTATACCGCTTATCAGTGCTAAGCACCCCCAAAGCAGTTTACGATGTGTTAGCTAAATAACGCTGAGTCGAACTGGAGCCCTGCAGGATCAAACTCCCAACCTTGTGGCTGCAGTACCAGCATTTGACCACTGCACCACCAGGACTTTTACCACTGTACCACTAGGGCTTTTTAAATCCTAAGAAATTTTATGAGATGCTTCTGGACTTCAGAAATAGAAAAAAAAATGATGGATATTAGGTGCTTTCTAGTTCTTAAAACAGTCTGCCTTCTTATTTTTATGACCATCACTATTAAGAAGTGTACTTTAGAAAAAGAGAGAGAGAGAGAATCTTTGGTATTTGTAGATGCACTTCTTCTTTTAAATTATATTCCTGTGATACAGAATTTAATCAAGGATCAGTGTTGTTGGATCCTATATTCTTTCACTGTTGCAAAAAGACATACTCCAAAATTGCAATGATAAATATTCATCGTGTGTTGTTGAATGATCATAAGGTCTTACTATTTAGCTACACATGAATAAGTGCTTTGTAGATGTCAAATTCAAGAAAATGTGTATTTGGAAATATAAACAGCTTATATCAACATGTATGCCTAGCCTTTGTTCATATGCTATGTACTTTGCCATTTCCCCCTCTCTTATTCTTTACTATTTGTTTTCTGTGTAGGCGAACTTTAAAAAGTTCAATTAAAACATTTAAGGTGGGATGGGGGTAAATGCCTGTGACTCAACAAACAAAATAAATATGTGGGAATAAGTCAAAAGGCAATCACTTTTTAAACTTCATTTTCTTTTGTCATTTTCTTCCTAATTTACCCCATTCAAATTCTGACTGATAGCTCATATGTCTAAGGAGTTATTGATCTCAATCAGTGTTCATCTTGTGCTTGTAAGATGATGGAACTGCCTCCTTTAGTGAAATTGAGAGGGTATGATCTACCTGCCCTACTGCAATTTACCTCTGCCTTCCACAGGACAACCACTCTGAAAAACCTGTGAGTCCTAGTTTTTTGGTGCTGCTGAGGGTTGTAACAGGGAAGACATTGCTGTATTGGCTCTAAGCCTAGTCTTCTGCTTCTTATCCACTTTCAAAGTGCTCTGCTTAGTGTTAGAAGAAAGTGCCAGTTTAGAAGGTTATTTTTAAATTTTGTTTAGCATTGTGTGCATGTTGTTCCTAGTGCAGTGAAGTCAGATGACTTGGCTGTGTCCCTTCTTTTACTGTCAAATCAGTCTTCAAAGGCTGACTTTAGAAGCTGCTGGGTCCTAATGGAGGCTCATCATTGAATTATTGCTGTTTCATAGTAGTCAAGTCAACACTGCCACTGCTCATTTCTTGATACCTGTGTACTTTAAACGATGAAAGAAGGTTGCTTCAGTTAAATTCCTAAGACTTGTCTTATCTAAATTAAGCTTACAGAGCCTATATGTGGATCCTGTGTTACCTAGAGGTAAGAATGAACACATGCATAAGAGACAAAGGAATTATACCACCTAATAAAGCAAACCTTATTTAACAAGATGAATAAAGCAAGTTAAACAGGTCAATAGTGAATTTTAGAAACACAATAAAATAAGGCTACTTGAGATAATGGTTATAAATATAAGGCTGGTGCATCCCAAGCTCTAAGCATTTATGTGACTCTAACTTTTGAAAGTCTCTCAGAGATGCTGGTATTCCAGTATTTCCAGTTTTACAGGTCTGTTCCCTGTTGCTGGGCCTGTATAGATTCATGGCATCAGTTCTGCAGTCTTATGTAGTTTTTTCCTAGTGGGTAATGCAAAGCATAGATGTAATTAACAGCCTCTCTCCCCCGTCTCTTTTGTGCCTTGATAAGTTCCACTCTGTCTTCTGATGTAAAAGTGGCTTGATTGATAAGAATTTCAAAATCAAACTGAGTTTATCATCCACTGTCTAAATGTTTTGTTTGTTTGTTTGTTCGTTCGTTCATCCATCCATCCATCCATCCACCCACCTAGGTTGGGTATTACAACACACATATCTGTAGTGGGCATCTTCTAGGCTGAATTTTCTAAATCACTGTTGATAGACAGCAACATGTTTGCTGCCACTTGTCTGTTTGCTTGCCCAGGGATTATTTTAATGCCACTCTTCAATAAGCCCAAAGGGGAAGGTGTACAGATCAGTCTGGATATTTTCAGACCAGTCTGCTTTGGAGGTGGGGTATATCTTGTCCAGTACTGATATGTTGCAACCACAAACACTTCGGTAAGGTGGTGCAGTCCCTTCCTGCTCCCTGCAGCTGATGAACTTGACAGGTACATCCTCTGGGACAGCCTCAGAATTCTTGCTGCAGGAATAAGGTCAGAAGTGATGCAAGAGATTTGTGTGCCCTTCTTTGAGCATGACATGGACAGAACATTGGGGTGAAAGGCCAAATATCACCTTTGGGACTTCAGTTATTCCTCTGTATTCAAATACATCTTATTAACATACAGTTTTTAAAAGCAAAATAGTGTCTTTAGGATAACATGTCAAAGAGACATGAGGAAAAATATATACATTTGATTGTCTAAAGCTTTGGAATATATGCCTGAGTGAAGGCGATTAAAATCTGGACCTTGGCCACTCAAAACTAATTTTGTGTGTTTTAAGTTGTATTTATCTTGCTGCAGCTCAGTTGAAATGACAAGGTATGGTAGGAGCGTTATTCATTTGCTTTTGCTGTTAAAGAGACAGTTTAGGGGTGCAATTATTGACTTTTCTTTTTCTTCCCTATTAGGGTGTGGGGTTTGCAAAAGAATGATGCCATCATTCCAGCAAGCATCTACAGAACTGAAGGGCAAGTATGTAAGTGAGAGGGGTCTCAAGACTAATGGATGTTTCTTTTCTAAATATGCAACTTCATTTTTATTTGCATTTTTAATGTACAGCTGTGACAACATAGAGATAGTTAATCCAAACATTAACACAAGTCTTACCATATTTATATTAACCTCCTTTGTAATTTATTTTAATAGTATCAATCTGCTACTGGGGATCCAGCAAACTCTTTTGAAGTCCAAGCTGGAAACATACATATGATTTAATCTCAGAATGACTCCAGTTTAATATTTAAAAGATAGGTTATTGGTTTTGCATTTTGAAATCATTGTCTAACATACAGACTGTTGGGGATGTATTAGACCTCACAGCATTCACTAAAATTTCTCATTTTTTAAAAAAGAAAGAACTGAGAGAGAGAATAGAAAACAAAAAAGAGATGTAAAATGTGTAGGTGAAATACAGGAATCATCATAACAGAAAACACAAGAGAAATCAAACTAGTCTTCTGAGTTCGTATTAAATAATGGAAAGAAGAGGTTCCGTATACCCCAATTGTCTGCTAGTAATTTCACCAAAAGAATATTATGAATAAGAAATCAGTGACGTCTGTCTGTGCTATGGGAGTATTAGTTTCTGTGCTGAGATGAAACTAACTTTGAGCAGAATAAATCTCCTTGAACAAAATACACTTCTGGGGTCCAATACACCCTCCACTGTTTTCTAATGTCATATTGTTAGTTTTTCTGCATGCAAAGAATAAATGCAAACTTTTTTTTAGAAAAGTATAGAAAAATCTGCTTCAGTACTCTTGAAAGTGATGAAGAAGCAAAAGTGAATTTATGATAAGTTAGCATTTTGTACCTATTTTTCTACTCTGATTCAAAAAGTTGCTAGAGACAGAATGTGCTCCAGTTAGCTTAGATATTTGGTAGCTTTACTGGTCCATTCATTTCTATAGGGGCTAATTGGACCCCTGAAAGCTTAGTTCTTCTTCGTGGTCTCTGTGCCTCACACACTAGGAGCTTTCGCGCATGCGCGGTACCGTTCGGAAAATTCTAGAGCTTAGTAGCTTGGCGGGAACCCCTCCCCCTCTGCCTGCACTGAGCATGCTCAGCCCGCCGAGCAACGGTCTCTCCTCAGTTCTTTCTCGTCCGCCGTCTCGTACGGAGGTTCTGAGTTTGGTTCTTGCTTGGCTTACTCTTGGTGTGTTTGTTTGACTGGCTTTGACTTCGGAATTGGATTTGGACTACCCCTTGGATTGCGGACTTGGTTTTTGGTGATTTTTGGCTCCCATTTACGGGATTTCCACCTCTCTTTCCCCCCCCTGTCGTCTTCGTCTCCTTCGTCGTCCTCTTCGTCTCCGCCATCTTGTCTTCTCCACGCTTCTTCCCCGACGTCTTCTCCGTTCTTCTATGTCGGCGCTGTTCAAGCCGTGCAGAGTGTGTGGTCATAAGGTCGCCTTAACTGACGGTCACAACGAGTGTCTTTTCTGTTTGGGTGAGGCCCACAACACCAGGGCCTGCCCAATCTGTAGAGAATTCACCTCCCAGACTTTGAGAAATCGCCTGGCTCGCCTGAAATCTCACTGCTGGGAGCAGTCTCTACAGGCTCAGGAAGGACCCTCGCGACCATCAGTTGTTTTGATGTCCAAACCATCAGCATCGGGGCGTTCTTCGACCATGCCCGTGTCGGCGTCGGCGGCTGCCGACCCGACTTCGTCGGCGGTACCGGGCTTGGTACCCCCACCACGGACGCCGATCTCTGCTCTGCCGAGGATACAGAAGATCTCTGCTTCGACCTCGGGGGAGTCTTCGGTTCCGGCTTGAAAACCAACGAAGCCGCTGACCTTGGCCCAGCGCAAGAGGCCTGCCCTTCCGGAGAAGGGGAAGGACAAGGACAAGAAAAAGAGGAAGAAGGAGAAGGAAAAGCGTGCCTGTCCATCGAAGAGGCCCGCTCCTCCCACACCTCCTCCGACCCAGCAAGAGCCCGAGGAGGATTCAGAGCACCAGGAGATCCTGGAGGTCTCCGACGTGGAGGAGTCCGCTGCCTTCGCGGCGCCCCCCGGCCCGCCTCTCTTGACTGCAGCGGTGTCTCCGTCTCTGCCCTGAAATGGCGGCCCGCCCGGAGCATGCTCTCGCCTCACCCCAGGCCTCACCTCGTCCGCGTGGATCCTCCGGACGGAGTCGATCCCGGACACCGGAGCGGCGGATCCGGCAACGCTCTCTGTGCCGGAGGGAGGCCTACCCCGACTGGTCTAGACCGCCGATGGACTCTCCGTACTCTTCGGCCTCTTACATGGCCAGGTACGGCAGAGAGCATACCTGGAGGGAGTACCCGGGGTCCTATCGATCTTATTCCCCGGCGTACCGTGACAGGTACCATCCTGATGCACGACGCTGGTTGCCGTATCGTCGGTCCCGCTCTCCATCACGCGGGGCCTACTGCCCTCGGTACCATGACTCGCCACGTTCCAGCTCCAGGTCACCTGCTCCTCGCCACTCGCGCAACCGCTCGCCTCGTTACCGCGCGGTCTCTCCCCCACCACGGGTTACCTCCACAGCGACCTGTCCGTTGTCGGAGACCACTCAGGCGCCGCCGCCCCCGGCTTCGGTGACTGTGACCCAAGCCGTTGAGCGTCCTAGACCTGCGGCAGTCCCGGCCACCCGGGTTCCTCAGGCACCGGTCACTGCTGCTGCTGCTTCTCCTTCTGTGAGGCCTCCCACCGTCGCCGCTCCGACTGTGACACTTGCCGTGCCATCCCACCAACCGTCACGGGAGAGGTCGCCCGATAAACCGCCCTCCGACTCCTCTCAGTCTTATGAGTCGGACTCCGACTCAAATGAGCCGACACCAGCGTCCCACGAATCTCCCCCCTTGGCGTTTGGAGACCCTGCCCTGGAGTCAGCCCCGGAGGACGTTCGGAGTTTCTCGGCGATCCTCCTTCGCATGTCTGCAGCCTTGGGCCTGAAGATTGCGGAACCGGCCCCGGCTGTTCAGGATCCGGTGTTCCAGTATGTCGACACCCGCCCTCCATCAACGGCTCCTCTGCCATTCTTACCGGCCTTGATGGAAGCCCTGAAGCACCCGTGGGCCCAACCGGCCTCTGCTCAGCCTATTCCGCACAGGCTTGAACATCTCTACAGGACCCAGAGGGAGGACACCGAGTTCCTCTTCAGCCATCCTCAGCCGAACTCCGTGGTGGTCGAGTCTTCCCAGACCAAGGGGGCCACGAGGGCGCATACCACGCCGCTGGATAGAGAGGGTCGGAGGCTCGACACGTTTGGCCGGCGATTCTACTCCGCCTCCTCATTGATAGCACGGGTCTCGAACACTCAGGCCTGCCTCGCGGCCTACCTGAGGAACCTGCTGGACAGGTTCCACCTGGTTCTGGCGAGTCTCCCGGAGGAAAACCAAGCGAGCGCTACCGACTTCTTCAACGAGGCGGTAGCGCTCGCGAACCAGCAAATCATCTCTTCTAGGCACTCCGTCGAGGTGGCTGCACGGGTGCTAGTGGGATCGGTTTCGCTCCGGAGGTACGCGTGGCTCCGCTCATCCGGGCTGCAGGAGGACACTAGAAGGAGGATCGAGGACCTTCCGTTCGATGGCACCGGACTGTTCAGTGCCACTACTGACAAGGCGATGGACCACATCGTCAAGGCACGTCTAACGGCCAAGAAGATGGGGATCCATCAGCCTTCGCAGTCACGCCGCGCCTTTGGCTCTCGACCTTCATGGCTCAGGTCCTCCTCCTCCACGCTCCCATCGCGCTCCCCGCGCTCGGGACTGTCACGGCCAACGGCTTCGTCCTCTTCCAGGAGGCCTCCTCAGAGACGCCAACCCTCTTCAAGGAAGTCTTCCTCGGGGACGAAGTCCCGTTTTTGATGGGAATTGCAGGTCGCCTCAACAGCCTCTCTTCCACCTGCCAGCATCCCTAGAAGATCATCCCGGGCTGGCCAGACACTTCGCCGATTGGTGCTACATCACTTCGGACTCTTGCGTTCTCTCCATCGTCCGTCTTGGTTACGCCATCGAGTTTGCAAGTATTCCACCGCGAGGCGTCTACTATTCCACCCCCGCCAGTCCGGCCTTGCTGGAAGAGATCCAGTCCCTCTTGCAGAAGGGAGCGATCGAAAGGTTACCGCCCTCGGCCACTACCACCGGCTTCTTCTCCCGGTACTTCACGGTACCGAAGTCGGACGGTACCCTGCGGCCTATCTTGGACCTCAGAGGGGTGAACAAGTACATCTGCCCCAGATGGTTCAAGATGGTCACCCTGCCTTCGATCCTGCCTTTCCTTCGTCGAGGGGACTGGTTCGCCTCCATCGATCTTCGGGATGCGTACTTCCACATCGCCATTCACCCGCAGCACAGACGGTACCTTCGGTTCGCGATCAACGGCACCTGTTACCAATACAGGGTGCTGCCTTTCGGACTGTCTACCGCCCCGAGGGTCTTCACCAAATGCATGGCCCCGGTGGTATCCCACCTGCGGACGAAGGGCGTTTCCATTTACCCTTACCTCGATGATTGGCTGTTGGTCGCGTCCTGCAAAGACAAACTGTACAGGGACATCCACAGGACGCTGTCCCTTTTGACTCGCCTTGGTCTCCGGGTCAACCCGAAGAAGTCGCACCTCGAGCCGGCGAGGGTGCTCGATTTCATCGGGGCGACCCTGGACTCGGTTTCTGGCAGGGCCTACTTACCGCTGGAGCGCGCACATACCCTTCGCCGGGCGGCAACCACCACCTTCGACACGCCTACGGTGTCGGCGAGGAGGATCCAGCAGCTCCTCGGGTACATGGCCTCCACCACAGCAGTTACCTACCTCTCCTGGCTGCACGCACACCCGCTCCAACACTGGTTCGTCCGGGTTTTCAATGCACTCCAGGATGACCAGAGGCGCCATCTACGAATTCCTATGCACGTGCGCCGCTCCCTGCTCTGATGGCTTTCTTACCGCCACCTGCTCTCAGGGATGCCGTTCTGAGAGCCAACTCCTCGACTGACGGTAACGACCGATGCCTCCCTGTTCGGCTGGGGAGTGCATTGCCGTGGCCTCAGGGTACGAGGACATTGGACCGACGACGAGACCGGTCTCCACATCAACGCTCTCGAGCTACTAGCCATCTGGAAAGCTCTGAGAGCGTTTCCCAATTTGGTTGCTGGACACACGGTCCTGGTTCTGACGGACAACACGACGGCAGTCTGTTACGTCAACAGGCAAGGAGGGACCCACTCGACCATGCTCCTGACCATCGCGCTCCAACTGTGGGACTGGTGCGTGTCGCTCCGGGTCCACCCGATAGCCGTGCACCTGGCGGGCCAGGACAACACCACAGCGGACGCCCTCAGCAGGGACACTTCCTGCCACCACGAGTGGTCCCTGTCGAGAGAAGCGTTCCAGCTGATTCGGGACCGATGGGGCGAGCCCATGATCGACCTCTTTGCCACCGAGGAGAACGCGAAGTGCCGTCGGTACTGCTCGAGAGCCGGTCGGTGCCTGGGCTCTCTCGGCGACGCCTTCCAGTTCCGATGGAGCGACGGCCTTCTGTATGCGTTTCCTCCATTTCCCCTCCTCGGTCGGGTGGTCGCCAAGATCCTGGCGGACCGAGCAGACGTGGTTCTCGTGGCTCCGTACTGGCCGAGGCAACATTGGTTCGGCCCCCTGTTTGAGGCGGCTCGGGGTCGGCTCCTCCGGTTCCGCTCAACTCCGGACCTTCTGTCACACTCGGGCGGTCTCGTTCTCCATCCCGATCTGCCCCTCCTGGCCCTCCACGCATGGCGGATAACGCCTTAGAGGACCCGGTCATCCGGAACGTCCTGACCGCGGCCAGGAAGGAGTCGACGCGCCGTAACTATGCCTACAAATGGCAAAAGTTTGTTGCCTTTGCTGAGACACGGGGGGAGCCGGTATCGCCTGTCGGCCAAGGTACCATCCTCCACTTCTTACTCCACCTTCGGCAGCAGGGACTGGCTTTCTCCTCCTTAAAGGTCTACCTTGCCGCCATCGTGGCGTATCAACCTCGCGGCTCTCCATCGGCGGCGCTCTTTCGTGACGCCACCATGAAGCAGTTCATGAAGGGCCTACGGCATCTATACCCGCCGGTATCGCCACCGTTACCGCCCTGGTCGCTCTCTCTGGTGCTATCGCAGCTGACGCGACCACCGTTCGAGCCCATGGCCACGGCGGATGATAGGCTCTTGACTATCAAGACTGCTTTCCTGGTGGCTGTCACCTCAGCCAGGCGAGCCAGTGAGCTGACAGTGTTGCGAGCCGACGAGCCCTTCCTTGTTTTCCACAGGGACAAGGTAGTTCTCAGACCTGACATCTCCTTCCTGCCCAAGGTGGTGTCACACTTCCACCTTAATCAGGGCATTATTCTGCCAACGTTCCATCCGAATCTGACGACACCCTTGGAGCGGTCCCTGCACTCCCTCGATGTTCGCCGGGCCTTGGCGTTCTACACCAGCCGGACTGCGTCTTTCAGACAGACCCCACACTTGTTCGTGTGCTATGGTCAGCGCCGTAGAGGCCACAAGGTATCCACCCAGCGTTTTTCCAAGTGGGTGACCCAGACTATATTGCTAGCCTACGAACTTGCGAGACAACCTCCACCAGACTTGCTCCGGCCTCACTCCACCAGAGCCGTGGCATCTTCTGCAGCCCTCCTCCGGGGTGTGGACCTGCAAGAACTGTGTCGAGTGGCGACCTGGTCCAGACCATCGACCTTCGTGTGCCACTACCGACTGGACTGCCGGTCCCGTAGGGATGCCCGGTTTGGACGAGCGGTGCTGGCCTCCGTACTCTAGGACCTGACCCACCGTCCTTCTGGTAAGCTACAAAGTCTCCTAGTGTGTGAGGCACAGAGATGACGAAGAAGAAGAACAGGTTGCTTACCTGTAACTGTGGTTCTTCGAGTGGTCATCTGTGCCCTCACACACACCCGCCCAGCCGTCCCCTCTTTCTCAGGTCCCTTTTTTCGGCGGACTTTAGAACTGAGGAGAGACCGTTGCTCGGTGGGCTGAGCATGCTCAGTGCAGGCAGAGGGGGAGGGGTTCCCGCCAAGCTACTAAGCTCTAGAATTTTCCGAACGGTACCGCGCATGCGCGAAAGCTCCTAGTGTGTGAGGGCACAGATGACCACTCGAAGAACCACAGTTACAGGTAAGCAACCTGTTCTAATTTATATATAATTTTTAGAGACATTGACTGGAAAGGGGGATAAAATAGTACAACATCCTGGATACCGTCTCTGTTGAGTAATGTATGGTGTAAAATGGTTCATGTTAGATAGTGAAGGCTTACAAATATTTTAAATGACTGCTGGAGTTCCCGACAACCCCATTAGCATAGGAGGATTAAAGAATTCTACTGCCTCTTCACAGAAAGCAAAATATCAGGCATAAAAATAGTAATTGAAAACAAAAATTGAAAAAATTATAGTTAAAAATAGAACAGGAGATTACTCAAGTAGCCCGTAGAAATGTGCATAGCTTCATTACAGGAGCAGAAAGAGACTACAGAAAGAGCTACAGTAACCAGATCCATGTCACCCAAAGGAAAAAGAGTTTGGTGGCTGCCATATCGGGAGTATTGAGTGCAGTGAATCTACTCTGGGCTTTATTATGGACTTTAAAGTAGCTAGTTTGTGAATAGAGCTCAGTACCACTGATAGCTCCTTTAAAATCTAGAATAAAACACAGATCAAATTTACTACACCCTTGATGTGGAAGGCACTGCCTCCCCTGACCTCACTCTAAGTAGCACCTTAAAATTTATGTCCGGATTGGCTTCCTTGGGAAAGGAATATTCAAAAGTGGGGTGGCAATTGGGTAGTTCCCCAGAAGTTGCCCTGCAGTTTCTGATGGCCCTCACCAGCATAGATTATATTGACTAATGGTATGAGCAGCAGTTTAACAAGGGCCATGTGATTCCAAATCTTGTCCTAAGGCTTAGTGCCACTACTGGAAAAACCCTGCTTGTGACAACTAGCTATTGTGAGTGCACAGGAAAGCACTTGTCACGTTGAATAGAATATCTGGTAGAAATGATATATGGGAGAAAGCAGTTGAGAATATAATGTCTTGGCAGTTGTATTACTGCAGACTGATTGTTCTAGTAATTGATCATTTCATAATTAATTTTCTAGCTTTTTCAAATCTGAAATGTATAGTGCTTTAATAATACTTTTTTAAAATCAAATATTGTGCAAGCTTTCTCTTCCTAGTACAGTTTTCACAGGATTGTGCAGAATTTTTTCAACTTCTTTTTGGGGTAGAAATGGAGCACATAGGCCATAAACAGTTGGAGAGGGCTGGGGAAGGTACAGTAGATCAGAAGAACAGAAACAAGAAAACTTTCCTGTATAGACAAAAGTTCCTTACACTCATATAGTGGGATTTTTGGCTTCAAAATAGCACTTAAAAATGAATTACCTGCCACTTCCTGCCTAGCTTATTCCCTCCCTTTTCATATTTATTGCTATCCCGCCCCCTTTTTGGAAGCTTTGTTGATTGTGAAAATCCATGCTGTGAACAAGTTGCTGATTTTCCTTGGATAATTAGGCTGAACCATGAGATCTACATGCTTAATTTAAGCATTGCTTAAATTCAAGCATTGCTTAAATTAACACCAGAGATCATTTTTACATGTGTTATATCGCTAACAACAATTCATAATCTAATTGCTAACCACATAGATTACAGTGTAATTCTTCTACACTTCTACCTTTTTATTCCTCCTTACATTAAAGTGCTGATCACTGAAATTGAATATAATTCTGTATATAAAATATTCTTGGTGTGCCTGGCATTTTTACTGGGAAAAAAGGCAGGTCATTGCTTGAAGGGATTTCTAACCTCTAACGTTTAGCCAATTGAGTGCAGCAGTGAGAAATTTGGCAGACTGAGTGAGGGAAGTGTAGGAGCATGGGTTAAAAAGATGATGAGGTATGAGCAAATTTAGAAATACCATCTTTGCCTTGTTTTACTTCGAGGCAGTGAGGAGACAAGTGCTTTCAAACTTAACTAAAATTTATTTAGCCTATTTTAAAATGAAGGAAACAGAAAAGTAAAAAGAAAATAATGAATAAGGTATACAGTGACATAGCGAAATGTTGAAACTGATGACTAATTCCTGTGCTCCTAAACCCATTCAAAGACGTTTGCATAAAGATGAGTTCAGTTTCTGGGAAATAAATTCTGCTGAAATGAAATGTACTTCAAATTACTGTCTTATCCTTGCTCTTTGCTGGGCTGTTTTGTTGTTCTGCCATAGTACTTTGCCATGGTTTGAAATCCAGTCAGATTTCTTCATGTTAGAGCCTTCTGACTCAGGTTTGATTATAGGTAACATTTCGTTAAATCTGGAGAAATATTTTAAAAAATGGCTGTATTCAATTTAGGTTTGGATCCAGGATCTATGAAATACTGTTTTTTCCAATGCGCTACATACCATTAATGCTAAATTAATGTTAGAAATGGTTCCTTGTGGAATTTTGTACTGCATTTTCAGGCAAAAAGGGGATTCTATAAAGGATACTTGTATTGTTAGCTTGGCTTAGAAGGTTTCTGATGCTTGTGTTCTCAGTTTCCTACGAGTAGAACTGCAAACTGCCCTGGGAGTGGAAGTTGCTACCAGAAATGGGGTGTTTAGTTTTGTAATGTTGAAGCATACTTAATGCATGTTGTTATGTCATCATACTATATGTTTTGCCCTTAATCTAGACCTTCCATTGATAGAGTGGGTTACATATGGCTAATTATTATGGGGGTTAATTTAAAATATTGATTGTATCTGTGATATATAGTTACAGCTGTTTGCCAGTGCTTTAATTTTCCTGGCTCCAACCTCAGAAATCCTGGGATTTGCGTTTTGGTTGAGATACTCTGAGTGCTAGCCTACTCATTGGAATAATAGCACTAGAGGAGCTCTATAGCAGAAGATTCAAAGCATCCAGCTCCCAGGATTCCACTGGATTGCACCATGACAGTTAAAGTGGAACCAAACTCTTTTAACACTGTAGCTCAAATATAACCTGATTGATACCAGCCTGGTAGGAAACCTTGTTCTCTCTAGTTACCCTGTAATACCTATAGTCTGTATTCTAGTAAGAGAGCTTCCAGTTGTCTCCATGATGAATAGAACTATCTTCTCCCATAAGAGCTTGCCTGTGTATTGAGATCTTGAAGGAAAGCCCATATTTCCATCCTGCCACCCTTAGAACGTGAGAGGGGGCCTTCTTGGTGACAGTTTCCAGGCTCTGGAACTCCCTTCCGTGAGAATCCAGAGGGTTCCTTCTTGTTGCCCTTCAAGCAACAAGTGAAGGCTTTTTTGTTTTGACTTTTGGAATTATTTATGGGAGAGCTGTTGTTATTGTGTGCCTTCAAGTTGTTTCCGTTTTATGGTGACCCTATCACAGGGTTTTCTTGGAAAGATTTGTTCAGGGGAGGATTGTCCCGGGAAAAAGTGTGGTGTAAATAAATAAAATGACAGCAGCGGCAGCAGCAAGAGTAGGAACATGTCTCAGTCCAGTGCAAGCTGTGAAGTCTAGTCTCAAGGGATCATTGTGTAGGTGTGGTGGGCAAAATTTGATTCATTGCTGGTTCTGTGCTGAAAAGAATAATCAAAGAGTTGAAAACATGGTCCTGCAGTCATGCCATATGGTTATAAGGTAAACTTGGTTTCCCCCCATCCACCCTGCAGGGCTGCAGCTGTGACACTCTTGTCCAATTGGGAACTGTGTAAACAAGAGGGAAAGGGTGTAGAGTCCATCTTGGCACTCAGGTGAAGGCAAGGTCTCTAGTATAAAGAAATCACTAACACAAGGTCTCCCCTATTAATCTGTCAGATGGTTTTTGGTGTAGGTGTTAATTTCCCAGAATGGTGGGAAGAACACACTTCATGTATATTTTTTAAAAACCTACTTCTTGAGAAACAGCTGACCTCCTTACATGGATGTTCTGCTTTAAGTTCTATTTCACGCTATCTCTGAGCACATTTGGCCTGAGTAGTTGCTTCGTTTGGGATATTGGGTATTAAATTCTTATGTAGCATTTAATGTGGCAGGAGGAAATCCTGTTTTTGGATGGGGCTAAGTGGGGAGGTGAGTTTAATGCTATGTTGCTAAAGGGAGTTGAGCCTTTGATGTTATTAGTCAGAAGTTAATCTTCCAGTTGTATCTTCAGCAACTATCCACTGAGGAATGTAGCTGCAAGATGACCTGCATCTAAATCTCAAACCCATAGAGAGGCTGTACTGGTCTAGCTTTATTTTAGAAGTGCTTAAGGCTTTGAGGGAAGCAGAGAAGTAATTTATTGTTCTGTGCAGAAGATGTCAGGTCATGCACTCTGTATCCAAAGGCTGTACTGCAGCCGTTTATACCGTGGGCTAAGTCTACTCCCTATTTGGTAAAATATGGGAGTACACCAGGGTTGCAGCTGCGAAGATGAATTAAAGAGCTGTGTCCGTGTGCAGGGCTCCAAATAATAGGCCTAGAAATAGTGTCTCAAACTGGTATGGAGTTTGAAAAGGTCTACTAATTCCCCTTGCTGAAGAGTATTGTAATTTATGGTGAGCTTCCTGTCTGGTGTTCAGGCTTGATATCCGTAAACTCTACTAGTTGGAGCCTTGGTTTGCTTGTTTTTAGCAACTCATAACTACATGTCCCTGCTTTAAAATAACAGTCCTTTTTATCTGGATTGAGTAGAAATTGCTTTTTTCCAATTATAGTAATTTAAAAAGGGGATTCTCACCAATGATTTTTCATTTATTTGAAGCAACTAAATTAGTCTATAGATGAATACATTCAATCAAGAAGTCAATGGCCCTGAGTTTGTGGGACCTGAGCAGGGCTGTGGATAAGAGTGACTTGGAGATCTTTCATTCTTAGGGTTACGTCCAGTTGATGGCAATTAATAACAACAACACGAAGTTAGTCTTCAATGTATAAGTCTACATACATATTTGTACAACATGACAAGCTAGGGATTTGCTGGTTGACACTCTCCACAGCTGCTGCTTGCAGTGGCAAAGCCTAAATAAGGCAAGAGACATCCATTGTGATTTATTGTGCCATGTGAACCTTCTCTGTTTTGTTTATCTCCCAGAAAAGCTCAAAGAAATTAACCAAGAATGAACTCTGATTACTGCAAAAGAAACAAACAAGAGAAGGGTAGCTGTCTGTACTCACACAGCATGATAAATGAACACAGTGCACACAACAGTGCTCCAAAGTTTGTTTAGCTTAATGGTAGGAATCATGTGACTCACCAGTTATTGGATTGCAACTCCCAAAAGTCTTAGCCAGCATAGGTAATAGTGAGGAAAGCTGTGACCTGTATAGTATATTCAGTTTTCTGCAAAACCACTTTTTTTAGGATGGTGATTGCACCAAATGCTTCGTAGTCATTCAGATTATTTGTCTTGTTTCCAGAGAATTTAAAAGATTCGCATGAGACCAAGATTGTCATAACAAGACATATTTTTATTCATCACAACTGAATAAGTACATTAAGGATGACATGAATAATATAAAGAAAAGAATGAAATGTTTTTGTACTTCACAGCTTTGACAAAATTAGTATTTTTGCCTTTCCCAAGGGAATTTCCAACAATAAAGTATCCATGTGTATATTTTGAAATACAAATACCTGAAATGTGCGTAATTAGAAAAAAAAATCTGTGGATATATATTTTACTCAGTGGGAATGGTTGAATAAATTAGGATGGAAATGCAGGTAAGGTACAGAGAAGCTCAACCAAATTGAAGCTGAGCTAGTGTGCTGTAATGGTTTGAGCATTGGACTACGACTCTGGAGACCAGAATTCAATTCCCTGCTCAGCCGTGGAAACCCACTAGGTGACCTTGGGTGCATCATATGCTCTCAGCCCTAGAAAAGCCTCTGATAGGTTCAGCTTAGCACTAAGTCAGAAATGACTTCAAGGCACACACACACGCTCATATGGGATGCTTCACTTTCTCCTTGCAAACAGTCCTGATTTGGTGGGTGGTTATTCTGTCCACAGAGCTAGTCAGGTTGCTTTACAGCTGAGTGGAAACTTGATTCCAGTTCTCACTAATTCAAGCCTGATGTTCAGTCCACAAAAGCGATCCAGTTCTGAGGATCTCTTCATGCACTTATACTTTAAAGTATATTGCTAAAAATGTAAAATCTGAACACACTAAACTCATAACTGCAAGCCTATGTATCATACAGATGAAACCAGGAACCCATTGGCAAAGGGCCATTTCTGCCCTACACTGTTATAGTGCGATTATTCCACTTTCAACATCCTGTGGAATTCTGGAGTTTGTACTTTACTGACACCAAAGAGCTCTCTAGCTGAGAACTCTAAATGTCCCCCACTAAACTACAAACCGCAGGATTCCATAGGAGGTTGAAAGTGGAATAATAACGCTGTAAGAGTGTAGGGCGGAAGACCCAAAGTCCTCACTTCATAATGCATGAAAAAGTCTTTGATAGGTCTTGTTCAGTTTTATTTCTTCCACAGTGGATGCTACAGTGAATTTAATTTGAGTTTTTGCTTAGATGGTAGTCACTAATAGAAAGAAGTCCATTAATGGGCTAACAGATGATAAGCCTTTTGAATATGCATTTTTCTGAGAGGGGTTTCTCTGTGACACAGTGAGTGTTCCATCACTTAGTACCCTCCAGATATACTGGATGTAGGCGTTTAGTTACAGGAAAGTGGTGGCAAAATAAGAACATTTCCCCCTCCCAATAAAAAATCTGCACCTCAGTGAAATTAATCTTCATTCCCAAAGGTACTGAAAATCATTCAGACTTGGAACTCTTCTTTGCTCTGTTCATATTACCTTGTTAACTTTGCCTGCTCCTTTTCTTTGGATTCCAGACTAAATACCTTCCCTTGTCACCTCAGCACGACCCTGGAAATACAGCAGTGTACTAGCTAACACAGCCACAGGATTCTGGCTAATACTTTCTTTAAATGCTCTCCGCATCATCTCTGGTTTCAGAAACGTATGCAGTGGCTTGCCATGTACTTTGAAGGATTTTCCCACATGACTGCAGGTCTTTTTTATGCTTTCTGTGAGCTGAAGAATGCTCCACATGAAATTCTAAGTGAATTGAATACATTTCCCTCCGTAAATGAAGATGGTGAATCCCTGTATGGAGATTTCAGCCTAATCATCCTTTTTTTAAAAAGAATAGAGTACCAGGGACTGAATAATCCCGTGATGATGGAAACTCAAAGGAGTGTAAAAATCTGACCATATTTGCAAGCTGATATGATTGTGTTACTTTTAAAGTGAGAGAATTTTCCTTAGCTTCATCGGCACATAATAGGTTTCTGTCGAATATAATTAATGCTGCAGTTCAGAAGAATTCTTTGGAGTGAAAATCTTCTTGTTTTGTTGTTGCAGGTACTTGCGGGGATGAACATCTACTCGGCTGAATTTGAAAAAATAAAAGACGAATATAACGTCCGGGGATACCCAACTATCTGCTACTTTGAGTCAGTCTCAACTTATTCTGCATATAGATACTGTTAAAACCAAATTACTTATTTTATATATATCTTTCTATATTGTAAATTCGTGGCTTGTTGTGCTTACAGAAAGGGAAAATTCCTGTTCAGTTTTGAAAACTACAGTGCTACAGCAAAGGACATAGCAGAATGGTTGCAAAAGTAAGTCTTTCAAGTTCCTCTACTGTGTCTCTGAGATTTGTGTTTTTTGGTAAACACTCTTGGATCTTGGAAACAACAATCTTTTAAGTCATTACTTCAGAAGGGCAAATCAAAGCACAGCACTGATCTGTGAAAAATACTCTTGGGCTATTGTTTGCTTTCAGTTTCATGCTATTTTACCATTGCACTTATTTGCCAGTTGCAGTTCTTTATTTTTTTTTCTGAACAATCAGAAGGATCTGTGCACAAGTCTTTTTTTTAAGCTGTGGATGGTTCCCCTGAGTTTGACTTGATGGTGGCAGCAGGGTAAACCACACTGAGTACCCTTTTAACAGGGAGCCAGGTCTAAACTGAATAAATGAAATGAAGATCTTCAGTAATCATACTTAATTGATAGGCGATGAGGATTTAATCTTCTAGGAAAGCATCCAGAAGCTGCCATTCGATTTCTCACTTTTGGTAGAGCCTTTAAAACTCGATGTTTGCCAGAACCAGTATAATTTCTCAGCTTTTGAGAACAAGTTTTAACAAATACTACTAAACTTTGAAAAGTTTAGCATAATAGGCTGCATAGAGTAGATGGAAAGAAAATGTGCATAAAAGGGCTTATCCACACAATTGACTGGCATCTTGGAAGAGATCGTATCATTTGGTGGTGAACTGAAAATAAAGCATGTGAGTTACAGAAATCAGGCAAAAGCCTGAGAGCTCATTCACACCATTTTGTGACATATGTTTAAATAGTATGTGGATGGTCTTTTTATTCTTATATTATAAAAAGAATTTACTTTGCCCAAGAGCGTATGAGCCATTTGGGATCTGTGGATGAGATTTGGATTGCATTCACAGGTCTGATAGCTTGAAATATATTCATTTGGACTCCTGATGGACTTGCTTTAAACCTATAGGCCCTCCGGAACAGAAGACACAGTGCATTATGACCTGGGCTGTGTAGGTGGGTCCAATGTATTGTGGAGGTACTGGGGAAGAGGATAGGTATGGGGTACAGATAGGAAAAGAGTTGTACAAATGCTAAATCCCCAAAGATCTTCACATATCTGTTCTGAGTTGTCCTAAGAACAACCTGCGGTAGAGACTAATGTTGCCATGCCCAAATTAGAGATCAGGAAGCAGGGCTGATGTTAAGAAGACAGTGAATTGCCTTAGGCAGCTCTATGAGTTCCTGGCCATGCTGACATTTGTGTGGGCAAATCCAGCACAATCTTAACTGTTATGCCATGCTAGATTGGTAGCATTGATTGCCTTTGATCCCCTGCAAATCTCTGATTCCATGTGCGTAGTTGGGTGAGCAATTGTGGAATGTTGTCCATTTTCTCATCTTTCCCTCACCTCTCAATACTTTAAAATTGTATGTTTCTGCCTCTGCTTTCTGTGCTTTTAGATAAAGGGACATAGTTAGGTACCTGCCGATTCATTGAAAGAGGTTCGCGATTTGTAAGCGGAGACAGTGACTGCCTATGTGGAAACGTCCTAGGTTGAAGGGAGAAGTTGTGGTGTGCAGTGTGCCTTAATTTGTTCTAAGGGTTTTGAGTAAGTCTGTGTACATCATTGCTGGGAGAGATTGTATAGCATCTAGGCATCTGGACTACCTGCTGCATGGATCCAGGAGGGAATTTTTTCTCCTTAACACTTAGGTATCTTTTGGCCTATTAAGAAAGTAACATGTAGTACAGAGAAAAAGAGCGGAGGAGGGATTTTTTCTTCTTCCACCTGTGAGCCATGATGTACGCCTTTATCACCTGTAGCTTTTTCTTTGCCTTTCGGCTCAGCCGTGATGCCCTTATCTCTTGGCTACCACGTGTGGAACATTAGAAGTGTCTAGAGTCCTTTTTTCCTTCTTCTTTCGTTCAATCTGCCTACATTATAGACTGATAATCTCTGTAATATGCAATGCTTTTATATCGCTACTATGGCAGCTACTGAATGCGGTGACTGAAGGCAAAGCAGAACAGCTGCCGACTCTTCCTAGTAATAATCTCTGCTAACAAGCCACTCTGGGCTTTGGCTGATATTTCAGCCGACCAGAGCAAAAGACAGCTGTTTGTCCTCAATTAATTTCCAATGCACGCGTAATAGTTTCCCAAAAGGCAAAGTAATGCAGCAGCTTGTCCTCCCTCCCCTAAAAGAAATCAATATTGGGCTGGGGGTGGGGAATAGATTCATATTCAGAATCCGTCGTTACTTTGGAAGCTACCCATAATTGAGGTTGCAAAGTATAATTTGTCTACAGTGTAAGCCTGGCACATGGGCACAGTAATAGTAATGAATTACTCAAAAGAATCTGTAGTATGAGTAGTCCAGTGCTCTGGGCATTGATTCAAAAAGGCCTGAAAAGTGTAATTGAAGAATGGTAGGACATATGTAGGCTCTATATGGGATATAATAAACCTAATTAAAAAGAATAACAAGAACAAATCACTTTGCCAATTAATTCAGCCTCCTGTTGCAGACTGATAATGGGTTTACCAAAAAGGAAAAAAAGCCTCTTTCAGCCTTGATAAAGGACTTGAGAGGACTTCCATTTATTTGGTATCTGCCGATTACTGCAAGTTCGTGAAGAATCAAGAATTCATTCTGTTTTGGCTCTCTTCGGAAGACAGATTCAAGATTCCGCACGTGCAGGGAGAAAAAAATTATCTGAGTAAAAATAGAACTCAGAAAGAAGCCACGTAATATTTGTGTGTGTTTTGAGAACAAACTTGTCCCTGGGAGGAGAGCCAAGAAGGGCAATCAGAATTTGCTTTACACTATCATTGTTGCCCCATGGAGAAATAGTGGGTCTGGAATTTCAAATTGGGTATGTCATTTACCATTAAGCCTTTCCTCAAGTTTTTTTTTTAATTAGATAATTTACTGACTCTCCCAACGTAGGTGTCTCACAGCATAGGTTAAAACAAAATACAACTAAAACATTTCATATCACAATAGCTTTTTAAAAAACATAATAATAAGCAATTTCATTGAAAAATCAATAATTTAAAACAAATGTAAAGAAGATAAAACGTAATAATGAAGACAAAAATATCACACACACCCATTTAAATAACTTTTTTCAACTGCCGGTTAACTGCAGAAGGCCTTCCTAAATTAAGAAAAAAATGAGAGAAGAGAAGGGGCCAACCTGGTTAGCTGTGGGAGGGAATTCCATAGCCTAGTGGCAGCCACTAAGAAGGTCCTCTCCTGTGTCCTTCCTAAGAGTAGCTGTGATAGTGATGAGACAGAAAAATACCTTCCCTGAGGATCTTAATACTTGGGCTGGCTCATAGTCTTAGATTGCCTGGTCCCAACCATGTCTGATAACTTCTAAATTGTGCACATCAAACTTCTTCATGAACCTCTTCTCTATCCTGTTTGCAATACCTTGTTCTTGCTGGCTTGGCAAGATTTTTTTCCCCTTATTGTTCTTATTGGTTGTCCTCTTGGGGCAGAACCCAAAATCCAGTTAGCCCATGGCTAAAAAATGCGTCCACCCTCAAGGGTCCCCTTTCCGTAGGGAAATTCTTAACCTTTCTGAATGTTATATGAATTGAATCCATGAATTCTCAAGATGTATAGTGTATGTCTGCTTGGAAATTAGATATTAAAGCATTTAAATAGCTAGAAAGATTAAGCTCTGGATAGTTGACTTTTTGGTTGCCTTTTGCTCCTGTGCCACCTTCCAGAGCTTTAAATATGAAATACTAAAGCCTGAGATTCTTTTGCAGTATCCTTAAGCAAAAATTTATATGCAACATTGCCACTCAGTCTGTGAATGGCCTTGGCCCTAGAAAGTTGCCACCCATTAACATAGACAATATGGGGCTAGGTCAGGAATGGAGAGATTGCAGCCTGTGAAGAACATATGCCCCCATGCTGTTTTTGTGGCCCTGAGGGCCCGTAATTTTTTATCCCAAAAGATGTGACACTCCATTTCTTGCTCCAGATTTGCCATGTAGGGGATGTAGCCTCTAACGTCTAGCATTTATCCACACCTGGGCTAGAAGAACAAAATTCCAGTTTTCTGTTAGGCAGCTTCTTGTCTCTTGTGTCTCTCCAGTCTTTCCTTTCAGAGACATCTGAAAGTTTCCTGCTGCCTTAAGCACATCCCTTTCTCCCTGCCTCCTATTCAGGTAACTTCCTTGCAGAGCATCTATGCAGTGCATTATCTTCCCCTCCTTCACAAATCCATCCCCAGAACTTACTTTTGAAAAAACCTTTATCAATAATTCGTTTGGTTTTGAACAAATGCCTAACAGTTTGACGGCTGAATGAAAGTATGTTATTTATCTATTCAGTCCCCATTCTTCGTCTCTTTGCTCTGTGATAAGGTGGTAAGGGGAACTTCTGGTCCTCCAGATATTTTTGGCTAAAACTCCCAGAATCACTTAACATTACCATGCTGGCTGGGGCTGCTAGGAGTTGAAGTGTAAAACATGTCAAGGGCCAAAGTTTGTTATCGTGTGACTTCCGGACCATTTAATTCCACACTGTAAGTTCTTCAAGACGAGGACACTGCTATTTGTCGTGGAGACTCTATGCTCATGAACAGGTCTCTAAGCTCTTCAGGATAGAACCTTCAGGACTGGAGCCTTTTAAACTTATTCATAAAAAATTTGGAATTAGGGCTAGTTAGTGATGTGGCTGTGTTTGCCAGTGACCCTAAATTATTAAAGATGTTGAGGTAAAAACGGGATTGTGAAAAATACTAGAACCATCTCACCAAACTGCAATAATGAGCACTAGAATGGCAGGTGGTACTCATTAGAAGCAAATGTGAAATGGACCAAGCAAGAAATTAGAATGGCAGGTGATATTCAGTGTAAGCAAGTGTAAAATGAGGCAAGAAATTTAATGTTACCACATACACTGATGGAATCTGAGTTGTCAGTGACTGACCAAGAAAGGGATCTTGAGATTATGGTAGATAATACACTGAAAATACTGACCCAGTATGCACGGGCTGTTAAAAAAAATGAATTCCAGTTAAGCATAATTTGAAAGGAAATTGAAAATAAAGCTGCTATAAAGCATACTGACCTCATACCAAGACATGATGCCACCATGTCTGGAACAGTGTGTACAGTTCTGGTCAACCAGACTTTTAAAAAGAGGGTATTCTATTGCTGGGGAAAGTACAGAAGATAACAAGAAAATTTATCAAGTAACTGTGGAACTGCCTTACAATATCTTTCTCTGTTTAGCTTAGGAAAAAGGTAAGGTGTGACACGACAGAGGTGTATAAAATTAGGCCTGATGTGGAAAATGTAGATAGATTTTCTTTCTCTCTCATAATACTAGCTCCTGACATCATCCTCTGAAACTGAGTAATGTGACAAATAAAAAGAAATGCTTTGTCACACAGCACATTGTTAAACAGTAAAACTTACTGCCACACAATATATTGATGGCTGACTTTAAAAGAGGATTGAATGGAGGATTGGGCCATAAATGGCTGCTAGTCAATATGGCTACATGTCATCTGTAGTACGAGAGAGAACATGCCTCTGTTTCAATGGGAAGTGTGAGGTGGAAGATGTTGCATTCGCATCCTGCTGGCAGGCTTCCCATGGGCCACTGTGTGAACAGAATGTTGGACTAGCCAGGCTCTTCTTGTGCTTCTACATGTTCTTTATGTCTTGCTCAGCAGAAAGCAGAAATGACCAGGAAGTCTTCAAAACTCCAACAGAGCTGACTTAATACGTTATGAAGATGCCCACCCTCAGTCTGCAAGACCAAGATGCCAGAATCTAAAATTGCCTAACCATGCCAGTGGTGGAACTATAGGAGTACCTGTTCACATAACCTCTGACAGTGACACTCCTTTTCACAAAGTCTTTTATGCATGCTCAGTCCCCCATTTTCTTCTTCACCCTCAGTCTAAATAGAAGTTTTTTTATAGCAGCATTGGCATTGGGAGGATGGTGAAAGAAGGATGGAGAAAGACTTTTAGTGCTGGCTTGCAGTTGTGTGTACCAAAAACAATACAGTAAAGCTTGAGCTGTGAAAGAATGGGCTTCTGCTCTAGTTGATCCTACTGCAGATGTGCATGCTTGTCTACAAAAGGCAAGTTGAACAGCAGGTATTTCTAGAATCTCTTACTAAACATATCCGAAGAGGTAAGACCAGATAAACCTGCTTCACTAGCTATCCCCAGCATATGAAAAAAGCATGTATCTAGAAGTTTGGCCATCAAAATGGAAATTGTAAGAGTGGAGACTGGTAAAAGAAAAACACATGCATTTTGGAGGAAGCTTTAAAGTAGTCTCTAGTATGTTCAAAATGTTTCTGTTTACTTGACCTAACCTTGTTGTTTTAATGTCACATGTGCATTTTACTATTTTTGGGAAAAAAGTTTGTTGAAACGTGTTGAACGACTCTTTCTTTTTTGTAGTGTAGCAATCTATCCCTATTCTTTCTAAGTTATTTCTGTATCTGGTACAAAATTTTTTGCTAAGGAAGAAATGCCCAGCAATACATCTACTTTTTTAATAGAAGTTTGCCTGTATATAGGTAATGTAAGAGATCTCTGTTATCTTTTATATGCTCAGCTATTTTTTCTACAGTAAGCCTTAATTACTTAACCATTTAATGTGACGCATTCATACAGCTATTCTTCTGTCATTGTGAACTGTATCTTGATTCAATATGCATGGCAAACTAAAAGATTAAATATTTATTGAACATCATTAACAGTGTTCCAGTGGGAGTGTAGGAGGAAATTTGAAAAGAAATATGTGTCCAGGAAGTAACACAGGCAATAATTACCCATGGTTTTAATACAGAATTGCCTAAAATTATTCATATTAGGCTGATCCTTCAGCCCACTCTGTTTTCTCAAGCTGCCCTTGTTCATGGGGAATTGTCTTGCAGACTGTGGGCTTTATATATAGCTCATCACGCCTTAAGAGCATTTCCTCCTCCTCCTTCATTCAAATGTATTCATTACCTTCCACTTAAAAAAAATGCCAAGCTTTTCCAGGTTGTGAGACCATATGTGCATTTGTTTTCTGTTGCCTTGTATCACATCTGTTAGTGTTGATTCACACTGCTGTTAGTGTGTTAGTGTGTTTTCTTTCCAAGAAAAATAGTATTGATTTGCTTATTAAAAGTTCTTTGCTGGAGATTGTGTATAAGAGGCACACTTGTACATTGCTTGCAGTCAGCTTCAGGCTCTGATTGTCTGCTGTCATTATTCACATAAACATTTTACATATCAAATGCATAAAATGTCTTGCTGTTGTGAAGTATGTTTAAAAATAAACTAACCTATGAATACCTATCTAAAAGTTCACAGTCAAAAAATTGCCAGTATAGTAGGAAAGGAGTCAAGTGGATAGAGAATTGTGGATGAATAGATTTTGAAGCTTTAGCATTTTTAGGAGGAATTTTGTGGTCTTGTAGAATCAGTAACATTTTAAAAGCATTTTAAGAGATGGATAACATTGAGGCATCCTTATGATATTGCTGGAGTTCTAGAATTCTGGAATGCAACGAACGGTTTCTGAATATAAGGCATAAGGGTATGCTCTTTGATGTCATTGCTTTTGATCATTCATTAAAACAATAACAAAAACACCTTGAGGATCAGAGGTCAGGACTGAGGGACAACCTGTGGCAGAGTGGAGCAGCATGTGTCAGAGCATGAGATATGAACTAGAAGAGTCTCCTTCAAATCTGAGCTCAGCCATGAGCCTACTGGTCCCTGAACCTCTCCCTGGTAGTAGAACCACAACACTCTCCAGTATAGTGTTGTGATGTTCTACATTAGGTAGTGATGTTCTACACTGGGATAATTGAGATAAATCACATTGAACTTTATACAGTAAAATGGAAGCAAACAAGCAATCCATATGATTACACTATAAACAGTGTTTTATTGTTTGGTTATTCTCTTGTTTTTCTTGTGAAAAATATGGAACCTTTTCCCTAGAACGCACAATAAGAATCGGAAATACCTAGCATAACAACTGATTTTAGCTGCCTACCATTCTCAATGTCCTCATTTTCCACAAGGTAGAAAAAAACCTTGGGGACTGGTGCATAAAGTTAGATGTGGATCTGCTATTGAACCTTTTCATTAATGGTTAGTATAAAATAGAAATTGGAAAAGTGTGACCTGTGGCGCTGGAACCATTGTTGTGCCTCCCAGGGCCCTCCAAGGCGTGTGCGCGCACACACGCACACACACACACACACACACTTTTAAAAAATGGAAAAATGTTTTTGCCCCCAAATACCATTTTGGGAATGGGGCCAATTTTGCCATGTTTTTGGGCTGTGTGGACCATTTTACGCCTGGGATGGCTTTTTTTCCTGAACAGGAAGTAAACCAAACTTTAGTTTAGATTCTGTTATAAATATGACCTCACTTTGGCATAAATTGGCCCATGGGGCCACTAAAGGACAGTACTGAGGGGTACAGTTCTCCAAGGTCTCTGAGAGGCCATTGCAGCCCTGTAACTCCAACCAGTTGTCCACTCTGGGTATAAAAGATCGGAAGACAGTGTTCCTCAGAGTTGGAACTCCTTAGACTATAGAGCCATGAGGTTATAGTGGTCTGAGTGTTCGCATAAGACTGTGAAAGACTAGGGTTCAAACTCTTGTTCAGCCACACAAACTTCTTCAGATGACCTTGGACAAGTCACACTCTCTCAGTCTCAGAGGAAGGCAAATGGCAACCTCTGTATGAGCAGATCTTGCCAAGAAAGCCCCATGACAGCTTTGTGTTAAGGAGTTAGCTTGGAGGCACATGACTATTCATCAAAGTGCTGTTGCATGGAAAACTATTGTAGTTTAGACTTAAAATGTAAACCTTCATTTGGTAGTACTTCATTCCATTGGGCAATCAATTTCAAATTATTTTGTTTTATAAATCCAGATGCCGTTCTTTTTGTATGATAATTTTTGTTCAGTTCTATTTTCTGTTCTTAAAATCCAAGTGTAGTCTCTCTGTTGCTTCCCCCTGTTAGCTGACTACTGTTATATAAAAAGGCTATACACCCATTTTTGGATATGTTGGGTGTCAGAGGATGAAGGGTGTGTGTTAATTTCCTATAACTTTTATACTGAATAGTATGTTCTGTATGTTTTTATTTGAAAACAACTGCACTGTTCACTGTTTTGGATTACCTTTTCAATTTTATTGTCAAATCTCAGTAGAATTATTATAGCAAGGAAGAATGAGGTTAATAAAGTATTTCTGCTATTCTGTTTATAACAGACTGTTCCTGTTCATACAACAATTATTTCTGCTGTTTCTACAAATTTGAATGTCTGGTGTTTACCCTCCCTACCTTCTTTTTATCTGCATTTCAGTGATTACCCCCTCCCTCCTACAGTAGAGGGGTGCACCTTTATCTAGCTACCATGTTGCTTGTTAACATATGCGTAATTGGCTGAGTTTTTGAGGATCCATTTGGTTAAAGCGGCTGCTTTTCAGTCTTATAGTAGCTTGTTCTAAACAGTGCCTTTTCTTTTTAAAGTCCTCAGCCACCTAAACCACAGACCCCTGAGACTCCTTGGTCAGAAGAGGATAATGCTGTTTATCATCTAACAGATGATGACTTCGACAAGTTTATCAAGGAGCATTCTTCTGTCTTAGTGATGTTCTACGCACCATGTGAGTCTTGGGGGCGGGGGTGTAATTGTTCATATCCATGTTTGCATCATCTTTTGGTGAATGGAAGAGAATTTAACATGTTTCAGAATTTTACTGAATCATAGAATCATGGAGCTGTAAGAAACCGCAAGGACCATCAAGTCCAATCCCCTGCCATACAGGAATTTGCAAATATGAATCTGAAATGTCATAGCACTAATGTGTTATTCAAAAGGTCTTGCAAAAGTAATTGACTTATGCATATCAGGGTGACAGGCCCAGGGGCAGGGGCAGGGGCAGTTCAGAAATACGTAGTTCAATCAAAACTAGTTTTATCTGTGTCAGAAATAACTGAAGATGGGTTTCATGCAACTCTCCAGATGTTGTTAGACTGCAGGCCTCAGCTTTCCTCAAAATTTGCTATGCTGGTTAGTGGTGCTCACTAAGGCCAACAACACCTGGAGGGCCATGCACATCCCACCTGACCACGCCATGGGAATCACTGCTAAGCTTCTTCATTAACCTTGCCCGGATGCCAGACAGATGAAGGGGGTGGGGAGGAGACTGAGGCATCAAAACAGGAATGTGGGTAAACTATGCAGAATTCTATGCTGAAGGACCCAGATTTTTTACTAGAGGATGTTCAGCAAAATTATCTTGAAACGCAGAGGTTACTTCTGCAGAGGCATGGTCCTCACATCTTCGCTGACGTGCTTGATTTGCCTGCGTAACTTACCTTTTTATACCAGAGAGGTCACACAACATGTAGTTCTTTGTCTGTAATGTAAAGTGTTACAGCCCATCAAAAAGGATAATCATGTGATACTACTAATTACGTATATTGACCATGAAACTTTGCCAGTTTCTCTCTCCCCAGCAGTTCCTAGATGAAATTATAACTTCAGCCTTTCTATGTCACATTGTAACATCCTAATTTGAGAACTGAAAATATATTTAGTGCCTTTCTGTTTTGGAGAATTTTGTAATGTTAGAATATATCAAAGACACTTTCCACCATTCTCATGACAGCCCTGTGGAGGTGATCAGATCTGTTACTGATCTCATTTTACAGATAAAGATGAAGAGTTAGTCAAGAGTGGTATTGGATTAAAAGGAATTACAGTGTAGGTTGTCTAGTTTCACAGCCAGTATTTTTATGCAGCACAGCTTACTGTAAATGCTTTTTAAATTTGGAAGATGGAAGATACAATGACTGTAAAATGCACACACTTTACAGAACCCCCTTTTTGTGGGAAGAGAGGTGCTAGAAAGTGTAACAGCTAGTGAGTAACTAAGCAGACAGAGTTCTGTGCTACCAAGATACAGAAATACCTTTCTCCTAGAAATGCCCTGCAGGCAACATTAAGTGAAGGTGAATATGCAAGATAATTAACAGAAGACAGCTATCATAAACAGTTATCTCCATGATTAAAAGATCTTCTCCAGATGCTTTTCATATTTGCTAATGGAGTCAGCTTTCAAATGTTAGCAGATAAGATTATTTCATCAAAGCAATGCGGTGAAGGAAAGGTAATCTAATTTGTTTCAACCTTGGGTTAACTTAAAGGTTACAAATGCATTAACTCAAGAACAACAAATGTCAAACAAAGGCTAAGGGTGATGTACACTAATATATGCACCTAATTTCTTGTTATAAATTGGAAATTTCTTGTGCGGTTTACAGCAGTGGTTTCATATACAATTACATTGCCTTAATGCCCACAAATCTTGGGTTCATCACTTGTGTTTTGGTGGGGAGACAGAATTGTGGTGGTCTACTGATTACGGTGTCAGAATAGATAATAGACCGTAAGTGCAGTGAAATGCACAGATACACTTCAGGGCCATCAGGTCTTCAAGTTAGACCAACCAACTTATTTTGATGTTTGGTGGAGGAGCTTTGGAACAGCTTCGCTATTGATAAACACATTAATGATAGGGCAAGCATTTCTTTTGTATGTCATTCTGGTGGTAAGAGCTAACCTGTATTTTCAGGTGATGATGGTTAGTTCGATCAGAACGTCAGAAAAACCCATATTTAATTTTTTTAACATATCCATGAATGTGCCAAGCCCCCCACCCCCAAGAGGGGGAAAGCTGCATACCTTGCATTCATGTCTCCCATGGCATATCTTTCTGTGTGTAAGATGGTGTGTTTTCCTATTTTTAGAGCTGTTAATATCCCTTGTGAAATGACCTGGAGGCTTGTGGTGCAGGCTTCCTATTCATTCCAACCAGCCTCCTCCATTGATCTTTCACTCCCATCATGAGTCGTGGCACATCTGGAAATGCTGGAAGGAGTACACAAATCCAACATGGAAGTAGCTGGAGTTCCACTTGTAGTTTTTTGTTTGTTTGTTTTTTCCAGCTTTTGGAGGTCTGGGTGCCTGTGCACTGTTTCAGCAGCCAAGTTCCACTCCTGGCAGCCTTTGGGAGAGAGGAAATGAAGCTTTGCCTCCTCCCCATACTTCCATGTTTTATTCTGCTGCTGATTCTCAGGAATAGTATTCTGCTACTAAGATAGAACTGTGAGCACGTTACCCTTTGTTTTCTGCATATTATATCTTACCAGTGAGTGTGGCTTTTTCTGTCACTGAACAAGCAAAGAGCACAACAAGACATTCACTCTAGGCAGGCAAGTACACTGTTTAAAAGAGGGTTCTGAGTATTTGTGGTTCATACTCTGTAAGACAGAGTGGGTTGATCCTAAGGCTAGCGGTCAGGATAATGTATGTTTTGAAGCAAGTCTTATCGCCAGTAATTTTTTAAAAAGAAAATTAGATAAAGCAGTTTGAGACTAGGTGAATAATAATACATCAAGCTGGTGTGTGTTTGATAAACTAGGCTTAAGGGCTCTTGAAAGCTGAGACAGGATTCTTTAAGAAGCATTGCCTGGGAAGTTATGAATTTCTCTGACACTCCTGTGGGAAGAACTGTCACTGAGTGGTAAAGCACATGCTTTGCATATAGGTCTCAAGTTCAGTCACTTGCATTGCTAATTCAAAGAATCTCCGTAGCAGGGGGAAATCTTTTTTTAAAATACCTTTATACCATTCCTTTCTCCACGGCCAATTGAATTGGAGTAGGTGGGGGTAGGCTTGTGCTCAGATATATCTTCCTTTAAGCTCACTCCTTCACAATCATTTTGGAGGTGGAAGAGGGCTCATCTCTCTCGCATTTCCTGAATGATCATATATTGATGTGGAGGGAGACTGGACCAGAAGGAGCACATGGAGGAGGTGTTGCAATTCTACTTGTCTTCCACAGGATATTAGTGATAGCTAATTACATGAAAGATACAAACATGAAGCTTCTGGGTCCAGTAAAAGCTTGGAAAATCTGTTTTTAAAAGTAAGTTGTTCCATTACTTACTAGTAGGTTAAACAAACTACCTTTTCTCATTACTTAATCCAGTGATTTTTTACATGTGAATAGTTACTTGTTGTAGTGCTCATTACTTTTCCATTTCTTTATATTACTTTTCTGGAACTGTTAAGAGAATGGCATTAAACTTGTCGAAATACCTCTCAGATGCCCTTAAAAGTAGCTTTTGAAAATGATTAGAAACTGTTACTCATTACACTAACAAAGTAACATTGTTCTTGTTACAATGCTTTAAAATATGTCTTTGTTATGCCCTTATTACCCCAAAAGTAACTAGTTGCAAGTAACAGTATTACTTATTCCTTGTTATTTCCAGGCTCAGGGTCCAGTGACCATTAGCTTGTCTGGCCAGATAATAGGACTATGAGTAGGGCTGCTTGATGAAAGACTACCAGATAGGAAGTAGACATTGTTGGACACGTAGGGAAGGAGTTTTGGACACTTATGTTAAGATCAGAATTGCATACGTGAAGCCTAAAATCATCCATTATCCACCCAGTGATGGATGTCATTGTTTCATACTATGACTAGCAAGTATGCTATGGGAACAATCCTTGCTGTAGAATTTCACACAGGCTTTTTGCTCAGGTAAGCAATAACTGAGACAATACCAGCAGCTATTACTGGGACAATACCAAAATGTTATTGCTGTCAGGATGCGCCATTCTGTGGAGGAACCTATTAGGAAGAAGTTTTGATTTCTGTCTCCCACTGAACCAAGTTCTACTAAAATCTATCCCTGCATACAAAGAGCAGAAATAAATAGTATGGTCTAAGATGATCTAGACGGTAACTAATTAGTGAGCATGCAGCCCACCCAGACTTTTTTTTGAAGGACCTCATAAACATGTTTATTTTGAAAATTTTTAAGGAAAACAATGCCCCTCATGTCTGGAATGAGGCACTCCAAGGTCTGGAAAAGGGCATAACCCCACCACCAACTTGGTAGCCATCTACCCTTGATGTAGATGCTCACAGGAATTCTTCCTCCATCAGAAAAACAATCTTACTTCAAATCTATCTTCTGAGCCCTGAAATAGCAGTCAGACAATATGATCTCAAAAAGTACATTAAAAGTGGTTTTCCTTTGGGAGGAAGATTGTAACAAATGTGCTAGATTTTATTCTGCAAGGGGGAAAAAAGATGCAGACTTAAGCCATGAGGTGAACCATAGCTACTGATCCAGCTCAATTAACTGTAATTGTTTGCGAGGCTTTCCTCAAGGAACATTTGGATTTACACAGAACCTCCTGAAATATACTCAACCCCATTGTTTTTCATTGTTCCCAGTCTCCTGGACAAAGCATTAAAAATTTTCAAGCCGATTTGTGGACCTTTCTGCTAGAAATCTGGCCTTTTCTGTTGCTCCCCATTCTTGTAAGTACTACAAAGAGGGACAGAAAACACAGGAAGAGTTGACTCTGAGAGTTTTGAGGATGTCCTGTAGGCCTCTTTGTACAACTAGTAATGGTATCCAAGCAAGAAGGAATATGTGCATTAGAAGAAGGAATCTCTGTGCATTAGAATACACCACAAGTACAGAATCCTCATTTAAGTAGAAACCATCCATTTGGTGCCTGTCTCCATTCTGCAATTAGCTAATGAAGGAATGCTTTCTAAGTTAGGGAAATCGAGTGTGCCTTTCTCCCCATCTAGTGGCTGGTCCACAAGAGGCTTGTAACTGTGCTGTTTGTTCTACTTAAGCTGCATGGAACTCAGTCCTGAAAACATTTTAACCAGCAGGACCATTAATTAAGTTGGCAGGGCTCCCATCAGCATGTTGAGAAGATCTTGAGCCGTGGGCTTAATGGATGACATTGAATTGTAAACTTCTCTGACTGCAGAGCGGCTACCTTTTAAATTTACTCACTACACAGCCAGATATACCATATATGATTGGTGTATCTGGCTTTCGGTCTTGATTCACAACCTATATATTGAGAACAAAGAAAACTTGTTTTGGTCTGGTATGACTGCAGATGTTTTCAAAAATCTCTTAGTATTTGGCAGTTTTTATTTGATTGTATTATTTATTATTCTCTGTAATAGCAACATTAAACGGCTGAATGAAATAAAACAAGACTATCCAAAATAAGAAAGCAGTTTCTACATATGCTGGAAGCTTGCTGTCATGCAGAAATATATAGGTGTGTTTTTAATCTTTTTGAACATTTTTACAAAAATCCCCCAAAATGGTTAGCAAGGAGCTGTAGTTTCATAAGCTTAATGAATATTGATAGCAGCAGAGCCTGTAGAGATAAGTATTAGAATACCTCATTCCATCTTCTAGGTTCACACCGAATGCCAAAGACAGAAACTCCTATCATCACTACTACATCTACATCTCCCTGGCCTACTTTCCATTGGCATGCAGGTTTTCCAATCACAGCTGTACTGAAATTCAGGATTTTTCTATTGTTTTTGGAACATAGAAGTTGTCTTACAACCCATGTCATATAACTCAGTATCATCTACATTCATGGGAACTGGGTTTCCAGGACTTCTCTGGATTTTTTCTATGCATTACATAGAGTTGCTAAAGACTGAGTCTACATCCTTTTGCCTGTGGAATTTGAGCATAGCCACTGAGCTAACAGCCTTCCTCTGTTATGGATACCTTTTATTTCTGTCCTTGGGTTGATGGAAAAAGGAAGAGGGCCTCCAACAGGACAAGAAATTGGTCAGAATATATGAGTCTAGAAATTAAACGTTGTTAAGAGAAGTTCAGACATGAATACTGCTGTTTCGGTTGGGGCTTGAAGAAGGAAAAAAGAAAGGCAGGGCGTGAGTGGGAAATGGCTCGTTCATGCTGCTGATCACATTCAGCATGGATGGCAAATGTGTAGCCCTCTAGCATTCCTCATCGTTGGCTATGATACCCAGGACTGTTCAGAGCTGAAGTCTGCAGTTCCCACCACTGACTTGGAGTAAGTATCCTAGGAGGGTGGGAAGCACTGAGTTGGTACACACTATGGTTCAAGAACTCCCCTTCCTGCACTTTGCCTGGATGTTTCCGGAGGAAGGGAAGCTTTTTGCGTTTCTACTTTGCAGAAACCCTTCCTGTTGGCCTTAGTGTGTAGCAATAAAATATGCGAGAGTCAGTGTCAAGCCTGAGTCTTCTAATGCTATGCAAAGATATTAGAGGAAGTCTTGAAGTAGGAGAGGGATAATAGACTGTGCCACAAGGCAGACTGGCAGGCAGGCAGGTTGGCTGGCAGGCTGGCTGGCTGACAGGCAGGCTACAGCAGGTCTGATCTAGCACAGTTCTCCTAGGGAGTAGAAATATACTCCAACATTTTGTTACAGGTACCATTCATTTCTTTACAGCAAGGATGGACAGCTGCCATTCACCTTCCATGGGAATTTCTTTTTATGCTCAAAATTCTCCCCTGTCCTGCAGGTAGGGGCAATTTTTCCATGTTCTTGTCTTCCCTGTGCCATGTTAGACCCATGAGAGGCATTTCTTGAAACCTTTTTGAAACTTTTTTTTTAGTTTCTAGTTCACTTGCTGGTTTTTTTTTTTTTAAAAAAAAACCTCTCCTGGTCTAAAATGGCTGTAGAGGTGATGTGACAAAACTGCTTGAATGGATTGGGAGCCAGAGTTTTTTTTTTTCCCCCTCAAAAGAAATGTTTTGGGGATCTTGGGAGACTGCATGGGGGCAGAAGCAGCTTTGTAGGTTCTCTACTCTCACTCTACAGATTTTTAACATAGACTTTTCAGTTTTCAGGAGCTGTAGAAAAGGGCCATGGGGGTTCATGTGGCCATACCTTTCCTCACTTCTGCATTTCACATTAGAAAATAAAAACATCCTGCCAGATAACCGCTGCCGAAAGTGTTCTCAAACTTCAGTTACTTCTATGAGTGGATGTTTTCCCATATTGTGTATTGCTATCAATAGTAGTCTGCGAGAAAAATGGCACACCCACTCTCTGTCAAATACTGAAAAGCAATCTAAATGAATCAAGATTGTATGTATGGTGCATGAAGTGTATTGGTTGCAGATGGTGAAATTTGTATGACAAAATTTAGCCTTTAATCTTGAGAGAAGCTGGTAAGCTTTGTGGTTTCAGTTGCATAGGAATCTGGTGGCATTGGCCTTTCTCATGCAGATATTGCCTGGTCTAATCAAATAATGATAAAGTTCATGCAGTTTTGGAGGGTAAGTATTCTTACTGTCAAGTGCAAATTAGATCATGACCTGAAATGGCTAGGTTTTAATTCACTTTGATTCTCATGTGAACTTCTACAGCTCTTGGTTTGCCTAGAGTAAAATAATACAACTTTCCCTTTTTAATACATGGAAGAGGTGGCTCTAAAGGTTGTGCTTTTTTTTTTCACAGAAGACATTCCATTTCTAAGATTTTTGAAAGAGAGGACCAAGGTTGCTAAGAGGAATACTCAAAAGCAGAGAAATGCCAAGGCTTAATTAAAGACTGAATCATAGAGCAAATGCACAAAGACATTCTTCTACCACAGTAACAGTTCTAAAGTAAAAAGAGTTCATAAGATGGATGGTTAGCCTCAGCAGCAGGGGGGTGCATGTAATATCACTTTTGACAAATGGCTTTCCCTTTGTCCATCTTAAAAGTTCCTCAACCCTCTAAAGAAATGTAAAATAGAGCTTTCCTATCACAAGTAATTTTGTATGTGAAAATTCAGCTCATTTTATGCATTTTTGGAGGGAGAATTGTAACCCTGCAAAGAAGATTAATGTACAAGTAGAATATTTACATTTAAGTTATAATAGAAATTGTCTGTTGCCAGTCCATTGTAGTACTTCATGTATATGCTTACACATACGATGGAATCTCTCTGTGTTTGTCCCATAATCCTTCAGTGCCAGCAGTTTATCTCCCTTTCCATAATCCTGGACACTACAGGCTTAAACACAGATTCAGAATAAACAACCTGGTATACAGATATATTCCTAGTAGTCTTGAGGTCCCTTAAGGCAACCTTGAGCATGATGATTTAAGAGAAAGATGGGTAACCTTTGGGGACATGACCCTGGGGACACACATCCACTTTTTTCCCAGCAGCCCAAGCATCAGCTGAGCGATGAGGAAAGGGTGTCGATACTACTGCAAGTCTAAGTAGTGTCAGGATAGCAAATGTGGGTGGAATTGCTGGGGCATACAGAAGGTAGTGACCCTTCTTCTCCATACCCCTGTTATCCTGAGTATGCCAAGATAACTGTATTAGCATAGTTAATGGTTGCTGGGAAGTGGCAGGGATCAGTGTGTGAGGTGTATGACAGAGGAAGACAATTTCTTCTCCACTACCACCCAGTGATTTCCAGGCAACCGAAATTACCATTTTCCAAAGTATAAGATTGTCAAGACTATTTCCTACCCAGCATATCCATCTCTGGATATCAGCAAGCAGGTAGGGGGCAGTGTTTAAACTTCCCACTTCTTCAGCCTGGGATATGAGTGTTTGTGAAGTCATTTATGAGTGTCCACATGCACGACATTCAGTCTCAAATCATACATGTCCTATAGGTTCCCACAAAGTCTAGCTTTGATTTGACTCCTGGTTTATTCCCTCATACACCAGGATGTATGAGTTTTAGTTGTCCAACACATTATTTTTTGTTAGAATCCACGCAGATGTGGAGAAGCAATGTAGGAGTTCTGTGGCATGATTCATTGTAAACAAACACAAAACAGCCAGTACCAAAAAGAAAAAAAGCATAGCTTTTTGCTGTTGGAGTGCCTTTTTTGTCCCCCTTGTTTGTGACATATTAAGACAAACTATGTCCCATGAGATCTTTTGGTGAATTTTGATAAAGCGAAGCAGAGGCAATATCCTGTGGTTGCCCGCAGGTTGATCCCATTCAGGAGGGACATCAGAATTTTTGCTGGAGAGTCAGGAAATGCAAGTGTATATTTATAACCAAACTGTGGCCTTGCCTTTCACTGTAATCCTCAATATATTGAAATTTGCTCTGGAGTTAGAAAATAGCCCACAGTCCTTTCATTCCAAGATTGTAGTTTTCAAATCCTGGTGCATGTGGGCTCAGAGTTCTGAGTCTAATGCACTTCCATAAGTACATTCATATAGGTGGACGTATTAGAATTCTTCCAGTGGGAATATTAGAGCTGTCTGGAATTCATCCATGAGGTAAAAATTCCTTTAAAATCTAGGATCTAGGCTACAGGATTACTGTATCACAATTCCATGTATAGTACTTGTTTGTACACATTTTCAACTACTGCGGTGTCCCCCCTCCATCTGAAGTATTAGCTTGAAAAATTCAAATTAGCGGCCTCACCTACTTCAGTTCCTAGATAAGAATTGCCATGGGGGGAAATTAATATAAGCTTATAGCAAAAGATCATGTAAATAAAATGAGGACATAATAAAATACCTGAACAACTGAGGTATGTGGTAAAGATGAGTTACCTAATCATATATGAGGCAGTAAAAATGGTTTATTAGCTCATTTAGTCCATAACTTATAAGATTCATGTAACTGCAAGCTAAGAAGATATTTAGGCCTCAGTAGAGGGATGCTCTAAGGGCTGAGTAACCATGATGCTCAAGAATGAGAACATCAGTGCTGCTATGCTAGTTTTTTCTTAGAGTTCTGGACACTTGAAAATTTCATTCTGGGTTATATAATGTCATTTCTTGTGTGCTTCCATATGTCTCTCTGCACTACCGTTGTGTTCAGATACCATGTTACTCCTTGAGAGAGTCTGCCATATTTCCTACCATAATCCATTGAAGCAATCTTATATTTAAGTACTGATCCAGTAATTGCTATCTAGTTGCGTGATCTCCCTTCACTGCAAATCTGTAAAAAATGTTTGGTATGATGGTCACAGAGCTGTGAGAATGTCATGGTGCATTTAGAGCCTGTAAGACCTAAAACTGCTAGAACCAGCATATAATGAGACACATTCTTAATGTTACTAGGATGTGCTATGACTCAAATGAGGTTCAAACTCTGGAATTTCCAACCAAAAGGATCTTAAGTAATGTAGCTGAAAAAGGTCTTTGCCTAAGAATGCTACCCATCAAAATAGATAGTCCTGGGCTACGCATAGAAGTAGAATAATGCAGCTGCCTAAGTTAATTAGGAGAAAGCAAAATTAGAGTCACCATCACCTGGAATACTTGCTCTGTGTGTACAGTTGATGCTTCGCTGTTGGCTCACGTGGATACTAATGGAGATTTGCAAAGCCAGCAAAGGAAACACTATGAGTCTGAAGTCTTTTGCTCAGTTAGAATATCCAATTGCTACTTTACTGATAGTTTGCAACCTCTTGGAATGGCATTAAGACTGAAGTGGGTGTTAAGGAGTTTTCCCCAGTTTAGATATCTGTTTTTAGTTGCATTTACACAAGTAAGTAGTGTTTATTCTTTTTGCCAGTACACACACAGACCATATCTGTGGATCTAAATGCAAGCACATACTCTGAATATGGCTGTTTGGATACAGAATGTGCTTGTTTTTCTTGAAATGCTCAGTACAGAAGACTCCTTCTGAGTGCTTCTCCCATAATATTCTCTCTGTTTATTGATATATTGTTATTGGTATGTTTTTATGCTAAACAATCATTTCAGGATGCATTCAAAGCAATAAAGCACCCGCAATAGTATAAAGTATGCATAATTTGTAAAGAAGGATATTTTGTTGAGCATGTATGATCAGGGTCAATGATCATCAGTGCAGAAAGAGCCATTAATTTGTGTGTGTGCATCCAATGATGATTTGTTTACACCCCATTTATTGGGAAGCTCATGAATCTCTTGGGAGGGTGGTTGTCCCATCATTGCTGTTCTCTTCACTGCTGACAATTTAAGTCTTTAACTAGAGTTCTCTTACTTATTTTATGAGAGAAACAGAGGTTAATATTCTTCAAAATAGCAATTAGCCGCATAGACTGCAGAGTTTCAGTTTATTGGATAGAGTCTGTTATATTTTTGTGGCTACCATATGGTTCTGTAGTGGTTCAGTGGCTATGTTCACATTATTTCCCAAACTGCATATTTTTAGACAACAGCCAAAACAAACAATTAGGGAATCTTGCAGAATCTTTGGGCTTTACCTATACATATGCACACAAAAAGGTGTGATAGATGTAGTTGGAGCTGTATCACACGTCTCACATGGCTTTGCTTTCTCAAAACTCACTATTTGGCAGGGAATAATCATGGTTGTCTGAGGAGTAGCCCATGCTGTAAACTACATTTTACTGTGTTAGGGAGATGAAATTTATCCTTTTCTTTGGAGTCACCTCTTCATTAACATTGTCTCCTATTTTCCGAGATTAAATATTTGTTGATTCAGCAGTTAAATTGTCTCCATACGTGCCCTTCCTTGCTTTATGTTTTGCCTGGATCTGGTCAAAAAAGGGCTGCCACCTGACCTCCTTTCAGTCACTCTCTCTATAGTTTCTCATTTCCTAGCTCTTCCTTCCATCATAATGACAGCAAACCCTTTTATTTCATATACCGTGAGTCATTTATTTTTGTTTTACGAGGGTTTTTTTGTTTCCAAATGTGAGTTTAACTGCAGATACTCATAAAATATTTTCGTGCTTGAGCTGAACAGGCACTTGCTGAACAGAAGCAATGCTTAGTAAATTCCGTAGCGAGCTTTCCACTCTCTCCAGTTTTACTGCCAATGTGGAATTTAGAAAACTTAATTTATTTGTCTTCTTTCATTATTCTTTCTCTACAAATTCCAGTTGAATTCATGTAATGCTTGGGTCATGTATTCTCTATAAAGTGGTGATATCCTGTGGGTTACTTTTTAGCCTCATGTTCCGCCAGTCATATCTGGAATCAATGTAGGTTTGCAAGGGAGCTGATTTCATGTCAAGTGTGTCCAGTAAGCACATGGCTAGACTGTAATGGGGGACAATGAAGCATGTGGGGCAATTGAGTCAGCTTGGCCTGACTATCATGTCCCTTGCCTTGTTAGTGAATAAGGACATCATGAAATAACTGTCTGTGTGCCATGATATATAGATCTGTAGTCAGGTCAAATAAAAGTATCTTGTTGGTTCTCAGGCAACAGAAAATTACTCCCAAGTTATTTATCAGCTCAGTAGTAGTTCTGACTTTCAGCTGGACATCCTCAGATCTCTTTTTTAATCCATCATACCTTGTGTAAACCCATACATTAAGCTTATGCTGTTTTTTTGGCCAGGATTATAAATACTATCTTTCATGTTTTAGCATGTTCAGTTTCAATGGACTCTCCCCAGAGAAGAGGGAATAGTCAGAGATCTTGAGGGAGAGCAGGGAGGAATAATATCCCCGAACCTCTAGAACAGCCCAACCTGGTATCTTCAGATGTGTTGGACAACAACTTCCATATTGGCTACCCAGCACCACCTTGGGGGACGATGTCTTAAAATCTTCCCAATACGCAAGGTAATAGCTAATTAAGGAATAAAGTAATATTAATCATCACTTATCTCCGGATACTGGAAATGAGATCTCCGTTTGCTAGGACTAACATTTATACACTGCAGGTCTGGAGAAGACTTGCAGTTCAATTTTATAGCCTTACCTTGGTGCTTCTAATGAGTGATGTACCAGTAAAACTATTTTGTGTCATTAGAGCAGCTATATGTTTATGCCTTTTGAAAATGAATTTCCTCTCTGGCCTGGTATGTAATACCAATTAACTTGAAATATGACTACACTTATTTCCATTCATAAAATCCTATATAGTCGTTCTTGTATAGTGAATGGTCTCTTTCATCAAGCAGAATTTTTCCAGAAAATCCTGAGCTAGTTTCAGTCACATCATGCAATCAGCAAAGGACTTTGTTAGCAGTGAATGTGATTATCATTCATTGTTTTTAAAATATTCACTTACTGAAACAATCTGTCAGGGGAAGAACTCTTTCTTTCTGACTTTTGGATGCTTTCCCTTTGCATCCAAATGTATAGTGTTTCTGGCATTTTAGTACACTTTGTGTTAATCCCAGTAGGTTGTATTGTAAAATTGCTAGCTATTTCCAGGCATTTTGTGTGAAATACAGAAGGTTAAATGCATCAAACAAATAGCTGTTATGGTCGATAATGTTTTGCAAGTGTGAAGGAATTATACCCTGTTGGGGTTCAAAGTCTACTAGTGTTCAGTGCTACAGCACAAAATTATACCTTGGCTAGAGTCATCCATAGCATAATATGAGATAGAGAAGGCAAGAGAGGTTTCTAGCTTAAGCGTGAGGAATGTATCACCCAACAAGAAAGTCTGTGTGAAAGATCTGTAGGAATAAATTCAAAGGGAATTGGATGATAAGTGAAAGATATTTTTACTGTATCTGCTTATTTAGTCATGACACTTGTCGACTGCCTCTCAAGGTGCCAGAGACCACAAGACAACATGCAGTGGATGGAAGCATTTAAAGCACCAAATACATATTTTGTAAGAGTCTTTAAAATCCTCTTTGAAAATACTTTTAAAATCACAGCCAGTTCAAAGCAGCCAGAACAGTCACTCCTTTTAAGAACCAAAGGCCAAATCGCATAGTATGATCTTGACTGCCCTCTGGAAGTGCAGAATGGATGGAGCCAGTCTGGGTCTCCCATTGTGGGAGCTGCTGCAGAGAAAGCCCTGTCACATGTGCACACCAGCCTAGCCTCTTGAGGTGATCAAACAAGTAATAGGGCCTCTTCCGGGGAGCATAGATTTCAGGCAGACTCATATAGGAGAAGGCAGTCTTTCAGATCTTTTGGCCCCATGCCATTTAGGGCTTTATAGCTCAAGACCCGTGCCCTGAATTAAGCTCAGAAATAAATTGGCAGCCAGTGCAGTTCTTGTAAAACTGACATTATATGGTCTCTGGAACATACACCTGGCTATAGTCTGATGATGGCATTTTCTGCTTCCCATGCTGGTCTACGATTGTAATAAATTATTACTGGTATTGATTTTCTGCTTCCTGTAGTTTCCCAAAACTTTTCCAAAAGCAGCCCTATACACATGTTGTATAGCAGTCTGATCAGAAGGTAATGAAGGCACAAACCAATGTGATCAGATCTGTCCCTCCTAGGAGAAGGTGCAGCTGGTACAGCAACCAAACCTAAACACTTCTATCAAGACAGGTGCCTGGCCTCCCAGTAGCAACACTGTGTACAAAAGCATCCTGTGCTGCAAACCTGATCTTTCAGTAGGAATGAAACACCACCCAGAACAGCCATCAATTCCAACCTCATTAGATTTCCTACTGATTCCTACTGATTCCTACTGATAAGCAGAACTTTTTTCTTGTCTGGATTGAATCTCAGTTTATTCACTGATATCCAATCCATCACTGTATCCACATAAAGATTCTGGACTATCTGGATCTGAGTTGGATCATTCAAATCAGGAGACAAGGTTTCCTTGCTTGCTTGCTTATATACATACATACATACTATATATATATATATATATTTACCTCATGGCAGTTATTTGGCATAGGTCAGGCTAGCTGAAGGTCACCCATTAGTTTCATGGCTGAGTGGGAATTTGAACATATATATCCCTATATATGTGTGTGTGTGTGTGTGTGTGTGTGTGTGTGTGTGTATTACACCTCTGAAAGTGGTTGCAGAATCTTTATCATGGAAGTTTAAATAGTCTGGTCTAAGGGAGCATATAGTTTTAAGTTATACTGTTGGCAGGATTGGGTTGCAAACTTGTTTACTGAGAACTTTAAAAGCTGAGGGATTGTGAAATTTTATCCCCTGTGGAGACCCAAGTATTGTGTGTGCCCCTCTTGCTCTATCAAGGAAATGCATTTACCTTGAAAATCTTCTTCATCTCCCTGCCAACACACCTGACGCTTTAGCACTGTCCATCTGTACTCCCCACTTGGGTAAAAGGAAACGTTTATCATGCACTTCTAAACTTCAGTTTTCTCATTACATTAACATAAATATTTGTGGCACACAGCCATGGAAGAATGTAGAGTGAAGCTAATGAATGCTAATGTTACCCAAGTAGCTTGTCAATAGAAAGAATTTAATAACCAGCATTTGGGGATTATGCATTCACAAATCATTGTGTCATTAATATACCAAAAGTCAGAAATTCCGTATTCTCCCATCTGCTTTAAGGCTGTTGGTAATCTATATTTCTTGCTTGTCTCTTAGCTACAGCTTCAGGTCATAGCCTTGGACAAAGCACTGCCCAAAACCTAGATGATAAGCCTGTGAACATATTTATTCATAATCCATATTCATTCAATATAAGTGAAAAGTAATCAAGTAGCAGTGTGACGTTTGTATTCTGGAGACAGAAGATGCTGCATATAGAGTAGCAGAGTCAATGGATAGATAAATAAAAGCAGATGTTAGGCTTCTTCTATTCAGAGTTCAAGGTTGGAATTATTTTCTGAAATCAGTAATTGTTGTCAGCATAATTCGTACATTGAGTCAATAACTCCGAAGTTTCAAATAGAGATATTTAAATAAAGATATTGTTAAGCTTTTGACAAGAATGCAAACCTGTTAAAAGTTATATCAGACACCAATGGAAGACCTGTTTGTTCATTGTGACTCTAGTAGGACATAGGAAGCTGCTTATATACAGTTTGGGGAAGTGGGTCCATCTAGCCAACCTGTATATACTGTATATGGCAGCCAGTGTCCATGGTCTCAGCTGTTTTTCCCATCACCTTGTGGTTAATTCTTTTAACCTCCAAGAATTGAACACAGAACCTTTTGCCTACAAATCTGTGCCTCTGTGACTGCCATCAGTACCCATGAGAATTAATTGTTTATGTTTACTGTATTGATATTTTGTGTTTATCTTTCTGTCTTGTGATTTAAAAAGCTTTTTTAAAAAAGTGCTACTAAAATAATCAGAATATGAATTAATATACACTATTGCCAGAAGATGCCTTAGTTTTAGAGATTACAAGAGACAGTCAATATCAAACCTGAAAAGGAATTAGAGAGAGACATTCCTCAGTAACCATTGATCCCTTTCACACTAGACAGTTAAAGTGCTATGATTCCATCTTAACTGCCATGGTAGCATCCTGTGAAATCCTGGGATGTGTAGTTGGGTAAGGCACTAGTGGAGCTCTGTGGCTGAGAATCCTAAAGGTCCCTTCCTAAACTGCCAATCCCATGATTCCGTAGGGTGGAACCATGGCAGTTACGATGGAATCATGGTGCTATAACTGTGTAGTGTGGAAAGGCCCATTTTAAGTAGCAAGGATTTTTGACTGGTACTACAGCAACTGTGGCTACACTTAAGCATGGCACACACTTGCAAAAGCCATATGTGACAGAGCTTTGGCAGGTTATGAGAACTATACTGCTTCAGGAGGCAGACTGCTGTCTCGGTGGTGAGTGCTGTTCTGTACAGGACTGGCCAAGACATTTTGTCACTTGAGGAAAAAGCAGGACGGCATTATTTCCCATTCCATGTACAAAAGCTGGCTGGAAGTACTGCTGAATAATAATACCAAATGAGATAGCATCATCTTTTTTGTCCTGTCAATTTGAGGACTGATTACTCCATTAAAATCCCCCAGGACAACAATGTTAGAGTTTCCTGTTTCATCAAGGTATCTCGATACCTCTTCCTGTATTGCAGGGAAGAATTCGCCTTTAGCTCCATTTGGTGCATATATCCCAACTATTAATATTTTGTCCTGTTTAGAGATAACTTCAACTCCTATATATCGACCGTTGCGATCTTGGAAAATTTTCTGTGCACCTAATTTTGAATTTACATATATCAAAACTCCCCTCTTCTTTTTGTCTATCGTAGCTGCAGAACAGCTACCTAGTTTCAAATTCCTGACATATCTCAGGTCCTGAGTTCTAATTCGAGCTTCTTGCAAGCATATTATATCCAAATTCTGTTTCTCTATATAATGAAAAATTTGTCTTCTTTTATATTCAGAGTTGAGATAGCATCATCTTCTGTATTTAAATATATTAGGCCAGCCCAAGGGTGAGGGAGGCCGCACAAGATAGGCCAAGTAGCACACTTGCTTCAAATAGCCGCATAGGAGACCCTTATGTGTTTGGATTGTGTTTGGATTGTCTCAGCAAATTGCCTGCTTTGCTGTATTACTTAAAAATCGTTGCCCACTAGCAGTCGGACATGTTAACAGTTTGTTCTTCCCTGTCATACTACTGCATATATAGATCAGCCATTAGCGATTAATGAAACTTGCATGTTTGGTTGCTGTTCTACCCGTGCAGCAGAATGATGGAGAAGAATACTGAGGCTGTAAAATGGGCTGAACCACTTGCAGATGGGGAGGGGGCCACGTTTATGTCACAAAGAAGACTAGCACAAAAAGCCGAGTACTGGATGTGACGTTTCTTGCCGCCCAGCCTGACACGTCTCGCGTGCAGGTCTGCACGGCCCGGGAGATTTCTGGATCGAGCCAGGGCACACGCACGCAGGCCTGCTTCTATCCTCCCCCGCTGGGAACTGCAGCACCCGTTTCACTATTGTCCCCCTTTGGCCTCCTCCCACCAGACTGATCTCCCTCCCCTGCTTTCCTTGAACTCTGGCCCTTCTCAGCAAGAAGAACAAGCAGACTTTTAATCCTAGAAGAAAGTGGTACTCTTGGTACTAGTGTTGCAACGGCAGCATGTATCATCCAGTATGTAGAACGACACTTTGTGAGACTGCTTTTATAAAAACAGAAAGTTACATTTTATTGAAACACAGTTACTGTGACTTGTTTGTAACTAAAGTTTTATAACACAGCACACCCCTTTTCCCTCTCTCTCTGCTCAGCTCATTTACTGTCAAATATTCACTCAGTTTCTCAGCTCTCTAGCACAGCTCCTTTCTCTTTGTGCCCGACTGGACTCTTCTTCCCACTAACTCCCTCCTGCGTCCGTTGAATTTCCGTTTCTCCTCCCCGCTTGGTTCGCCCCTCCCTTGCGCTCCCCAGGGTTCCATTTTACCGACCAATCGTTTCAAACCTTTCCTGGTCGCCGTGGAGGCTCGGTTACCATGCCCCTCCCTTCAGGTTTCGTCACACTGGAGTAAACAGAACCTTTTTCTGTTTGCACATTTATTTCTTTTTACGTAGGGAATCAGTAAAAAGTCGGGGCAGTTTGTTTCTCACTTGTACCTTGAAGCCTTGTTCTAATAACACAAGAGCCCTGCTGGGTCAGACCAAAGGCCTCCTCAGTCAAATATTCTGATCTCAGAGTAGCCAGCCAGGCGGCTCTGGGAAACTTGCGCATGAGATATGAAGGCAATATTGCCTTTATGATCTTGTTCCCCAGAGCTGATACCCAGAGCTCTGTCTCTTATACTGGGTGTAATATTTAGCCACCATGACTAGCAACCATTGATTCTGCCATCTCGTTCTGTTTCATGCCTTGACCCAGCCCGTGTTGCCAGAAAGGTCAAACACTTCCACTGATGGCTGGACTTTCTTTCTTTAAGCAAAGACAAGGTGTTTTGGTGCCTGAGAAGGAATATCTAAATTCCAGCCCCTTGGTGGTAACTAAAAAGAAGATTATATGCTGTGGCTGTTTGCTACCCTTTAATGGTATATTTCCCCCAAATTCATTGCATTAGCCAGGTGATCTTAAAACCATAGAATCACAGAGTTGCAAGAGACCACAAGGGCCATCCAGTCCAACCACCTGCCAAGAAGGAAAACACAGTTAAATCGTTCTCAACAGATAGCCACCTAGCCTCTGTTTAACCCCCCCCATCACACTGTGAGGCAACATATTCCACTGTCAAATAACTCTTACTTTCAGTGAGTTCTTCCTAATGTTTAGGTGGAATCTCTTCCTGAAGTTTGAAACCATTGCTCTGTGTCCATCATATCCTGGATAAGTTGCACTCACAAACAGCACCCAGAGTTTAAATAAAAATATTTATTTGGAGCAAAGCAAGCAACACAGCAACTTTCCTGGAAAGTTGCTGAGACTACTGAATATTGGATGGTTACAGGTTTTATGATCTTACAAATTTAGGCATGCATAGCAATGATTGGTGAAAGTCAGAAATGTCACATCACTCCACCTGCACTCAATTTTCCCAGACCGTTTCCGTATCTTTCATCCTGGGAGCCGAGACAAGTTCCTGTATCCTTATCCTTGTCATGCTCGTTCCCATAACACCTTCTCACTAGTTTTGCATTCTCACTTCTGATCTCTCCCTCCTTGTCAGATACAAAGTGATATCAAACACTGTAACAATTAACAATTTGGCACCTTGGGATGTTTTCAAACCCTCAAGTGGCTACATATTTGCAAGCAGCAGTTGGCAGTGGATATATTATCAGGCTGTCATCTAATAAACCTATTCTGTAGCATATACTAATACACAACCCGCATACTTATGATGGGAGCCATGCATCCTGACAGTGTCCTTGTCTTTGGAGCAAGAGAAAACAAGCTGGCTACATCTTTCGTATGGCATCCTTACAGATATTTAAACATAGTTATCATGTCACCTCTTAACCTTCCCTTATCCAGGCTGAACATACCCAGCTCCCTAAGCTGATCCTCACAGGGCCTGGTTTCCAGGCCTTTTACCATTTTGATCACCTTCCTCTGGACACATTCCAGCCTGTCAATATCCTTCCTGAACTGTGGTGCCCAGAACTGCACACAGAATTCCTGGTGAGGTCTGACCAAAGCAGAATAGAGTGGTGCTATTACTTCCCTTGACCTGAACACTGTATTCGTATTGACGCAGCCTAGAATAGCATTGGCTTTTTTAGCTGCTACAGCACATTACTGATACATGTTCAGCTTGTGATGTATTAAGACTCCAATATCACTTTCACATGAAAATGAAATGTAGAAATATAGGATGGGTAACACCTGATTTGACCACAAAACCAGGTGCCACCCATCCTATATTTCCACATTTCATTTTTTTCAGCCTAAGTAGAGTGCCTTACCATTACCCCCAGTTGAAAATCATTTTGTTAGTTTTGTCCCAGCTCTCTGATCTGTTAAGGTCTTTTTGAATTCTGATCCTGTCTTCCGAGGTGCTAGCTATTCCTCTTAATTTGATGTCATCTACAAATTTGATATCCGTACCCACTGTTCTCTCATCTAAGTCATTGATAAAGATATTGAATAGCACAGGGCCCAGGACAAAACCCTGTGGTGCACCCCACTACTCTCCAGGATGAAGAGGAGCCGTTGGTGAGCACCCTTTGAGTTCAGTCAGTCAACCAGTGGCAAATCCACTTAACCACACTTTTGTCTAGCCCACATTTTACTAGCCTGTTTGCAAGAATATCATGGAGTGCTTTGTTAAAGGACTTACTCAAATCAAGATATGCTACATCCAAAACATTCTCTTCATCTACCAAGCTTATAACTCTATCTAATCTTGTGCCTTTAGATTGAGGTGGTCATGTGCATTGGATCTTAGGGCTACTTTTCTGCTTTAGGCCCCTCTGGGAGCCATATGGGCTTCCAGAAATGCCAGAAAGGGGAGGTTTGTGGAAGTGGCCAGAAATCTACTTCTGGGCTTGAAAAAAGCAATAATTTTTATGTTAGTATCATCAACACATTTAAAAGGAGATTGCCACTGAGGCTTCCAGCAGAGATATGCAAGACAAGAGTGAACAGAGGGGAGGAATTTTGATGGATTGTGGGCTACCAAAACAGCCTTGGAGGCCTCATGTTCTCCCAGGGACTCCTGTTGCGTCACCTGCTTTAGAGGAGTAATTAATATGTAATTGTGGTACTGAGATGGTCAGAATGTAATGTAACGAAGTGCTACCTTGTGGATGGGCTGGGCACTATCATTAGCCAAAGACCAATTGTGATATCATAGTCCCTGTACCTCTGAAAGGAATTCGCATTTGCAGGCTGCTTTTACTATATTCTGATAAAGTTTAAGAAATCTTGATTCTCAGATACATTCCAGACAAGACTCAGAGGAACTGATGTTAGTGTGTTACAGCTAACACAAGAGTATTCTTGCAGTTGGTTTCTTGACCTTTTTCTTCCCCTCCTGGGACAGGATATGTCACTTTACTTCCTCAGGCTTTGGGTTTTAGTGCAATCATGTCAATATTTACTTAACACAAAACAGCTTCTTCTGAAGTATGTAATTGACGGTGTTTTAATGTAAAAGCTGTGAAAACCTTATGTAGCATATTATATACAGCAGCAGGCTTAAGAACATTTTGGAGAATTTTCTTAGCAAATCAAGGGAAGCTTAGCAGTAAGGAATCTAAACCTATTCAGAGAGTCATAATGCAGTAGCTGGGAGTGACATAAACAGTTTTCTTATTACTGTTCTGTTCGGCTCTCAGATAGGGCAGGAGGATTTAACAGTTAACTTGGCAAGACCAGTGGAAAGTGGAATATTGAAAGGATGGAGAGAGTTGATATGAGGTGGCATTTCTGAAGATTTGATTTCCATGCAATAACAAGAGAATGAATTATTCTGGTAAAGATGTATAAAGTGGTTAATGGTAAGATGGGGAACAGCTTTGTTGAAAGGCTTTTTGCTACCAAGAAAATACTAGTTCAGCCCTCCATTACTATGTTTATTTGCCTGTCCCACCCATAATGATGAAATCAGAAAATTATAAGAAGGAAAAAAGAAAGAAAGGGAAATATTATCTAATCCATATACTCATGCCATACTTTGCAGCTGGGACCAATTATACTTGTATTATCCCTAATGCAAAAAAGGGGGGACCTTTTACATTTCGTAATGTAATAATTTCCTGGCAGAACAGTGTTTTTCATAAAGTGTAAATGGAATAATAAATTGACTGATGTCAATGTAGCTAATAAAGTGTATATATCAAATGAATTCAGAGTTGAGTCTGATATGTCTCTAGTTGAACACAGAAGAGTTACATAGTTGTATTTTTTTTAATGGAAAGCTGTAGCCTATTCTATTTTGTTTTTTCCCACTCCAACGTGCAGATACTAGAACACTAAAGACAAGGCATCCCCAATGTCATTAAATGGCTAGACACCAGGAATAAATGCAAAAAATTAACAGTTTCATAAAATGTTACATTCACAATGATGTTTTTGCAAAAGTTGTCAGTCTGTTAGTCACTGCAGCCAAGACGAAGAAAAAAAACCACTAATATATATTCTTTTCAGAAGGAAACGATCCACTCTTTATGTGGGTGCTAACAGAAACCTCAGAGTTTCAAGTTAATCTTGGATTTAGACTGATTTTGTAATGAGCAGCTGTTTTGCATATCAGTTTTAGTCTCTTTATGAATCTCATAGGGTATTTTGAGTTTGTCAAAAAATATGTGGACACAGGTGATTCATTGTTTACTTCAGCTTCCAAAGTGCTTTTTTAGAATAATTTGCACCAGAAACTCCTGAGAAAACTTAGCTGTTTAAAGAACAAGAAATGGTAGTAGTAATTGGATAATTCTTGCAGTGTTAGTTTCTGCAAGGGTCAATTTTGGGACCATTTTTTTTTATTTATTTATTCGCAGATTATCTGGAGTTGGGGTAAAAGGAGGTGTCAAGTTTCAATGACAAAATTCAAGTATTTGGGGGTTGTTCAGGAGGAAAGGTAATGAAGAGGCCTCTCTACAAATATTTCTCCTTACTGAGAGAACTGGCTCTGAAGTGTTCAGTTCTATTCAGTGTCTGAAGTGCAAGTCTAAAGTGGAGCACATTGGAGCAAGAAAAACACAATTTCATAAATACCTTGATGGGGCCTGAAGCTGCATGTGACTGATCAAGAAAGAGACCCTTAGACTGTAGTAGGTAGTTCAGTATAAGAAAACCAGTATGGTATAGTGATTTGAGCTTTGGGCTATGACCCTGGAGACCCAGGTTTGATTCCTCACTCAGCCATGGAAACCTCCTGAGTGACCTTTGGCATGTTACGTACTCTCAGCTCCAGAAACCTTCATTATAGGGTTGCCTTGAGGTTGCCACAAGTCAGAAAAAACTTGAAAACACACAACAATAGCAAATTCAGTATAAGCTGGCCACTAGGAGGGAAAAAGGAGATTTCTTATGGGAATCATTAGAATGAAAAATAAAACTGCCAATATCATAGTGCCCGTATAGAAATCTGTGGTGCTGGAATATTACATATAGTAGTGTGCACTACACCTTAGAAGGAATGCTAATAGAGGTGTAAAAGCTGCAGAAGAGGAAAGCCAAAATTATCAGTGGGCTTGAGAAGTTCTTCTGTGGGAAACAGTTACTCCCTTTGTGGTCTTTTATTATAGAATGAAAAAGTGAGCCAGAGAAACATGGTAGAGGTGTATAAAGTTGTGCATGGTGTGTAGACACTAATAAAGAAGTGGTTTTTCTTCATAGTACTAAAACCTGAATCATCTATAGAAATGCTTGAATATTTGGGAGAAACAAAAGTAAGTACTTCTTCACACAGTGCATCTTTGCTACAACATGATATTGTGAGGGTATCCCATTTGGACAGTTTTGGAAGAGAATTTTGTTGTTGTTCTTTTACTTGTAACCTACCTTTCCCCCAGAACTGGAACTCAAGGTGACATATAAAAACTAGAGCAAGAACAGATAAGAACTTATAAGTACAAGCATACAAAAAATTAAACTATTTAATATATGCCCATTTAAATAGAATCAGAACAACAGCACACTTTTAAAGCCCTTACACTCAGTTCTGCAAAGCCTGACAGAATAGAAAAATCATCTGTCTCCAGGACAGCAGGGAGAGAGCCAGCACAGTCTTCCTGAGAAGTGAGTTCCGCAGGCTGGGAGCAGTCGTCAAGAAAGTTCTCACTCCATGGGGAAGTTCTTTTCTTTTTAAGATACGTATGTGTCTAGGTAATTGGTAGGTATGTAGTATTTGTAAGAGTTTTAGATTCATAGTTAGTGTTATAGTAACTATAGTAGTATTGTGTCAACTTTTTTAGTCCTTATATGTTATGTTGTTGTTTGGTTTGTTTCATGTTTGTAAATGTTATATTACTCTATGTTGTGGATATGTATATGTTAGTATGTTAAGAAAAATATTTTAAAAAAGAAGAAAAAGAAAGTTCTCTTCTATCATCCCACTAGATGTAGCTGTGAGGGTGGCAGAGCCAAGAGAAGAGCCTCCCTTGAAGAACAAAGAGCTTAGACAGACTCATACAGAAAGATAGGGTCCTTCAGATAGCTGGAAGTCAAGATGTAGAGAGCTTTATTGGTCATAACCAGCACTTTCAACTGTGCTCAGACACACAGTGTTGGCCAGTGGAACTGTTATAGTAAGAGAGTTGTGTACAACTTCCGATTAACAGTCTGGCTACAATTCTTTGACCAGTTGACCTTTCCAAAGATTATTCAAAGAGATTCCCCCACAGAGCATGTTAAAGTAATCCAAATTTTGTCTATTAATTAGATTTACAGGCCACCCTTCAGTTTAGAATCCTGGGATCTGGGATATGTAGGTCTTTATTTTTATAAATATAGGAATATTAAATCATGCAACTATCACATATAATCTAGTACTCCCACTCAGTATGCAGGTTCTCTGTGAAGGAAGGAAACAGTCTCATGTCCTTTCCCTGTTCTCAAACACCTGCGTAAAGATTTTAAAAATTGATGGAGGATAAGGCTGTTGACAGGTGACAATCACAATTGTTGTTCGTTATCAGGAGCCCTTTTCAACTGTCCAATTAAAACACTGTGATTCCAGTTTAACTGCCATAGTTTCATCCTATGGTATTTTGGGATTTGCAGCTCATGGAGAGGCATTTGGTATTTGGAGCTCAAGTGCCTCACCAAACTACAAATGCTAGGATTCCGTAGGATGCAGCCACTGTAGTGAAAGTGGGACTGTAATGCTATAATGGTTTAGTGCAGAAGGGCCCCTAGACTTTGCAAGCATTCGGAGTGACTTGTCCCTTGTGTTGAAGTGGGTTAGAAGAGAACATGGAGAGGAAAACCTCCTGTAACCTGTTGTTTTATTTTATTAAGGAAAGGCCAGGCATCAACACCCTTTGGCCTTTTTAAAATTATATAGACTCATACTGCTTGGCTTTCAGGGTCAGAAACCTATAGGCAGAAGTGATATTAAACATTGTTTGAAAGTCATCTGTCAGTAATCTGTATTGTGTTCAGATCTTAATACCATCAGTTGATTCTTGTGATAATCTAATCCCATTCCCAATGTGGATAAGAGAAGGTTGGCACATGCATGAAAGATGATACAGAGCGTAGGAAATGTCTGCTTCATTAATTGTTTACAGACCTTCCTGAGAAATTTCCTTGTGAAATGTTGTTTCTGGGCAAAAAGTCTTTAAGCCTGTTTTAGGAAAAGAGTATGAAAAACATGAAGGGTATGAAGTACTTATTGTTTGGAGGGAGGGTGTACACACATGCACACAAATAAACATACCTCCATCTAATTTTAGCTGATGCATGATGCAGTGAGTTTTGTCTACTGCCAGTGAGTTATATAATGCGAAGAAATTTCAGCAAGATAGCATACAAGAAAAGCTGCCTGCATTCTACATCAGCAGAGCTGTTCAGCTTTTTCAGTGTAGGCCACACAAATGGGTGTAACTGGTTGAGAGTCAGTAGTGATTTAAGCATTGGGCTATGACTCTGGAGACCAAGGTTCAGATCCTCATTCAGCCATGGAAACCCATTAGGTGACCTTGGGCAAGTTATTCTCTCTCAGTCTCAGAGGAAGCAAAAACTCTGTGATAGGATTGTCTTAGGATCATCGTAGGTTGGAAACAACTTGAAGGCACTTTATGACAAGAACTGGTGGTGAGTAGGACATTAGGTCAAGACACCCACACCATTCATTCATTCTGTTGCTTTTTCCCTACTTCTGAATCCATCACCCCCTTGCAATTAGCTACAAAGAGAGAGTGCAGTCTGTTTTTCTGCTATGCACCTGACTGGCATGAAAATTGGACAGAGTAAACTGGGGAGCCTCAGATTTCCCGCATGTCTGTGGTAGGACAAGAATGGTTGAGCTCTTTGAGATATCAAGTGTGAACTTGCAACCAAAATTGATTTGGGGACACAGTTCATGATTTTTCAGTGAAAAGGCAGAAAAATAAAGCTTTTAATGTCAATTGGCCTTTATTTATAAAATGTTTACAATTGTGCTGGTCCATTAGAGTTTTTTAGAACAAAAAAAATCGACCAACAAGGTAATAACTTATTTAGAACACAAAAAAGCTACAAAATAATGTGTGCCTTGACTAGACTGTCTCAGAGTACAGTGGACTCTCCTTTGGAGGTGTTCGGACACAGGTTGGGTGGCCATCTCTTGTGAATGCTTTAGTTGTGGATTCCTACATAATAGAGGACTAGAAAGGATGGTCCTTGCAATTCCTTCCAACTCTATGATTCTTCAAGCTACATGTTACATTTTTTAAAAAAAAATAACCCACGTATAGGCACTGTAGGTCACTTCGCCATTTCTACAGTTATTTCTAAAGAAAGCCTAGGTTCAGCATTCTGCATATCATGAACTAGAGTCATAGTGGGAGGAGGCCAGTGTGAACAGTTTTCACTCTCTTCCTCAAAAGAGCACTTTACCTTGCTTATTTTATTAATATTCTTAAATATTTTCTGATAGATTTTATCCAATGTCCTCCAAATATGTGTGTTTTTATTGTAGTATAGAGAATGGGGAAAAGAACTGAATCATCACTCACTACTTTATCTAAGGCGCTTGTCTATCATTATTGGTGTGTTATGTCCTCAACCAAACATTCCTGCTGACTGGGATTGAGGACATAAACATCATTACATCAGTCCAGAGCCCAACACATCTGTTAAAACATGGGCTGGGATGGAAAAGACACATGGGAAAAAAAGTGTGTAAATGAAGTCTGTGTTATGATCCGTTTACTCCCAGATGGCGACATTTGGGCAACTTGTTTCCCCATACGTATCCTAATATCTTACGTAGTTATACACGCATAGCACTTCTGCTACTTAACAGCTACTCTCTGTTTTAAGAGCTAGACCAAACCTAGCTCCAGATAGACATTTGCAGCAAAGCACAATTGACAGTAGTGTGAACTAGTGGCTGAAGTATGAGTAAAAGAATGACTATTAGGATTTACCAGGAGGCAGTAGGCTGTGTATTATCATTTTCTCTATACAGAGCCAGTTCTTGTGTAAGGAAATTATGCTGACATGACAAAGAATATATTCCGGACTAGCAGACTATGTGTAAAAGCACAAACCTCATTATACTTGTTAACAGCAGTAACTGCAGCTGGCAACTTTCCTCATACTGAGGGATCACAGTTACTGATGTATGGTCCCTGGATTGAAAGTTAACCATCTAATGTGCATCCATTTGAGGCTCAAAGCAATACCCTTTAGTGATGCAAGAATTCATCTTAATCATGGTGCTTGTACTACCATCGCTCACTGGTTTCTAAATTTTAGATCTAACGTAGTTGTAGTGCTTAATAAAATGAGCTAGGAAACCCATTTGAATCTTGCAGCAACCATAAACTTGCTTGGTGTCTTCAACCAACCTGATCTTTCAGAATCAGCCCTCACTGAAAATGACTACATAACATTACTGTTGTTGCTTTTATGGTAGTATTATAGAGAGTGCTCAGCTATTGTAGGTGAGCTTGTGTGCTTAGGAAAAGCAACATAATATATTCTACTAAATGCCCAGCTACATTTGCCCTTTTTCAAGCAGGTTTAATAATTGGAGTGTGATGCTGCAATACTAAAATATCAGTTCCTTGAGGTACATACTTAACCCTTTTTCTAAAGCAAAATGAAATGCTCAGTGTTAAAACAGGGAAGCTTCTATGCAGCATTAAAATATTAATCTAAAGGCTCCTAGGCAAACAGCAAATAAAACTAAGCCATAAAACATTGCATTTTACATACCATCTGATGCATACTTTTTTGAAAAAAATGCTAGGTGACATTAATCCCCTAGATCAACAGTGTACAGCGAAAATGTTTTGGAAATTTAGCTGTAGGAAGCTCCCAAATTTTAGTGAGGGATATACTGGGCCACCTGTCTTTGCATCATCATCGTCATCATCATCATCATCATCTGTTAAACTTTTCTTTCAACAGGGTGTGGGCACTGTAAGAAAATGAAGCCAGAATATGAGAAAGCTGCCGAGATGCTCCATGCAGACAGTGATGTAAGCCAATTCCCTTTTCTAACTCTATTTCCAAATGATCCTTAATAAATAACTGAAATCATAAAAATTGTTCTCCTTTCTTGCTGCAGCTATTTCAGCTGTTCTCATCTTCCCAAGGGGCTGCAAAAGAGATGGTTCCAAAGTATAATCTCATCGGTAATGCATGAGCTCTGCCAAAATTGTTAGCAAGAACATTCTGTCTTTCAACTCACATGCACACACACACACAAAACAATGCAAGGTGTTCATATATTCAGCTGTAGGGGCTTGCATTGTACATAACATGACTGAGTCTGAATGCTGCACAGAAATGTTTTGTCCCCTCCATTAATTACACATTTCATGTTTAATGCAAACTTACAAAAGTCTTGGCTTGTATTTATGCTGTGTGCTCATAAAACTAATAAGGGTGTTCTTTTCCTTTGTACATCTGTTTAAGCAGGTTTCACAGGCTTTGACTTGATTTTATGCCTACCTCGTGTGTCTTCCAGTAATGCAAAGCATTACTGGATGGCTGTTAATATTAGTGCAATTAAAACGGCACACTAATAGGGTCATGCAGTAAGAGCTGACCTTGCTACGCAATTTGGGCACTTACACTCTTTTCCTGTTGGTGTACCTATATATGAAGATGGTGAGGGAGGAATCTCATCTGCTATTTAATGGCTGGAAAGGTTTGAGACACAAAAGTAGACGTATTTTTTTAAAAGCCAATGAGAACTATCAGAAAAGAAAGTTCCACAAATGAAAGCCTCTGTGCCCTTTAGTTGAGGTCTGGGTTAAGTCGCACATGTGCAACTAGCATTAAAAATGAATTTTAACTAGTGAAGAGCTCCACAACTTGATGATCCCATGCTTGGTTTCCATTTCCCCCTTGTAATATGCAGCTAAATATATAGTTCATTGGCTGATCGTGTTTCTTGAGGATGCCCTTTGAAATGAATGGTGTAGTTTTCCATTACAAAAAATTGTTAAACTTTAGAGGTCTTAGTGGAGAAAGGTATAGAAGTTTCAAGCACACCTTTGTTACATGTACTTCGAACATCTTTTGTAGAATTGTGCTGGATGGTTTCACTCTGGATGGTCGATCTATAAATTCTTAGCCCCTTATCTAAGCTTATACTTACGTCTGATGATTTATAGCTAATCGTATTTCTTTATTTTGCAGAGACCAGGTGTCCTGGCAGCTGTAGATGCTACTGTCAACAAAGCTGTAGCAGAAAGATTTCACATATCAGGATTTCCAACATTAAAATACTTCCAAGATGGAGAGGAGAAATACACTCTGCCACACCTACGAACAAAGAGTAAAATTGTTGAATGGCTTCTAAAGTAAGTGATATGCACTGGCAATATGTTGAGATGAACAAGTAGCCACTGGATTTTGCTTTAAAAAAAGCATATGTCCAAAGTCTTCATCTCTTCTTGTTTTAATCTTTTACAAACAGTATAAAGTTGTGATCTTCTATTAAAGGTAAATAAACATGGTATATGTTTAATTTTTAAAAAATAATAAACCATCCCTTTCTAGAGGGCATTTTCCTTACTACATACCCTTCATAATTCTTTTCAAAACTAAATGGTTTCTGTTTTCAAATACTGTAAACTTGTGTTCAGAGGCAAAAGAGCAAAAATTTTGCAAAATGAACTGGGGATAGGGAGAAAGAGAGAAGGATTTAGATGCTTTCTTTTCAGGATGGTGGCTGTGCATATTATGAGTGTATTAGTAGGCTATGTTTCTAAGGAAGGAACTGGTAAAACCACCTCTGAGTATTCCCTGCCTAAGAAAACTCGGTTTTCTTAGGGTTGCCATAAGTTGATAGTCAAGTTGAAAACACATACAGACACACAGGGGGATGACAAGACAGAGCAGAGATTTCTGCTGTGTTGCCCTGCCTCTGAGGACCTGTTCAACAGATCGACAGATGCCAAGTACTGTTCTCTTTGGGCTTGTTATTTTATTTAAACCAGGTTGTCTGATGAGTAACAGGCTTAGACTGGGTCACACTCCCGGTTCCTGGTGAATTAAGACTGTGACTGGCACCTCAAGTCTCTAGCACCCTACTGAGAGGCTGTGGTAGGAGACTGATAGCAGACTCAACCTTTATAGGTCTCATTCAGTCCCATTTAGTAGAGCACTTAAAGTAGAATGTGAGTGGTTCTTGAACCTTCCAAGCTGGTGCCAAAAGAAGAATGCATTGGCAAAAATAGGAACAGGCCAGTGTTCTTTGCTGTGCAACTGTCATTCTTCTTCATGGTCTCTGTGCCTCACACAGTGGGAATCTTTGCACATGCGCAGTAGCTTTTCGGAAAGTTCCAGAGCTGAGCAGCTTGGCGGGAACCCCTCCCCCATCTGGTACTAAGCATGCTCAGTCCTGCCAAGCTAACGGTCACTCCTCAGTTTCTTTTCGTCCACTGACCTGTTAGCAGCTCAGAAGGCTTCCTCACTGAGCATTTCCTCGATTCTTGGCCTTTTTCTTCGTCTTTCGTTCGTTTTTTCTTGTCTTTACAACAAAACTGTAAGAACTCTTCCTCCCCTTCTTATGTCGTCTTTGTTTAAGTTGTGCGTGTCTTGCGGCCATAAGGTCTCCCTTTCGGACACCCACCCCGAGTGTTTGTTCTGCCTCAGGGAGGGCCATAATGTTAGGGCCTGCTCTATTTGTAAGGACTTCACCTCACAGACTCTTAAGAATAGAGCTTCTCGGTTGAAATCTTATTGTTGGGAGCAGGCCCTTCGCATTAAGGAGCAGGCTTCTTCAAATACCGCTCTGTCCACCGTGTCAGTATTGGCGCTTTCTACGACGTCCTCTACTTCGGTATCGACAGCCTCAGTACTGGTACTGATGACAGCCTCGTCGACCTTGCCGCCAATTTCGTCTCTGCCTAAGATTCCGAAGCTCTCTAAGATGCCTACTGTCCAAGCCGCTGGAGATGCCACTTCGACCTCACAACAAGCTCACAAGCAAGCTTACGCAGAGCGTAAACACGCCTCGTCGCACCATTCTTCTGTTTCCTCCAACAAGGAAAAGAAGAAGAGGAGAAAGGAGAAGCACCACTCTCCTTCTCCTGCTACCCATCTGTCAGCTACTCGACCTGCCTCTCTCGGTCCCTTACTGACTCCTCTGCCAATGCAGCCTGTGACATCCACCGTCGAGGAGGAGAATGCTCCCGCCCTTTCACCGGTATGGGACGCTACTCAGCTCCGGAACTGTCGGTCCCAGCTACTGTGGCTCTCGTTTCCGACTTGGACTGTCGATCCTCGCCGATGGCTTCCTTGCCTGTGGCCTCTGGCGAATCCGGAGATGGCTGCCTGCAAACTCAGATGGCTTGACTCTCTCTCCTGGCTGTTCTGAGTTCGACCGTCTGCCTGCTTCGCACATTCCTCGGGCTGTTTCCCGAGACCGACCACAGCTTAGTGTGGCTCGCTCTCCAGGACGTAGTGAGCGAGGTAGTTCCGCACGTTGTCGGGACTACCGACATCGCACCGCTTATGAGCCTTTGCTGACGAGGGTGGATTCGCCCTTTTCCTTGGCCTTCTATATTGCCAGGTATGGCCACAAACATCTTTGGAGAGAGCAGCCCGGCTCCTGCCACTCTTACTCGCCGGCCTACTGTGATCGGTACCATCCCGATGTTCGTCGTTGGTCTTTTTACAACCCTCAACGTTCACGCTCTCCATCACGGTCCCCTTCGGGATCTTGTTACCAGCGTTCCCCTCGGTATCACCACTCCAGATCCCATTCTTGGTCCCGATCGGCCTACTACTGCGACTCTCGGTCTCGCCACCAGTCGCGAGACCCATCACCTCCTCCTCGAGTGACAGCCACGGTGTCACAGCCTCCGCCGGAAACTCAACCTGCGTCCACTCTGCCAACATCTCTGTCGGCTTCGTTGTCCGACACGGTCTGTCATTGTACCAATCCCAACCGTACTACCGATTTTGTCGGCACTGACTTTGGTACCAATTCGCACCCTGGCCTCGATACTGGTGCAAATTCCAGTCTCGCTACTGGCCCTGACTGTTCTACCAGCTTCTGCTCCATCTGCCACTCTTTCTGCAACGGGACCAGCCCAACGTCGTTGTTCTCAATCCCTTCGCTCATCGTCTCCTTCTTCTGGTTCTGATGATTCTGACGGTGATTCTATGGATTCCACAGCGCAAACTCACACCTCACTGCCTCTAGCGTTTGGAGACCCGTCTCCTGATTCCACTCCTGAGGACATCAAGTAGTTCTTGGACATCTTAGTCCGTAGGGCCACTGCCTTGGACCTCGACATCTCTGGACCCCCTCCTACTGTACAGGACCCGGTCTTCCACTATGTCAATAGTTGCCCCCCGTCGACAGCTCCGATTCTGTTCCTACCCATTCTGCAAGAGGTTTTGAAGCACCCTTGGGCCCAGCCAGCTTCACTTCAACCAATCCCTCACCTCCTGGAGCATTTCTACCACACCCAGAAGAAAGACATTGATTTCCTCTTCAATCATCTGACTCCAAATCTGGTTGTTGTTGAGTCGTCCCAAACTAAAGGGGGCAAAAGGGCTCATATGACCCCACCTGATCGCGAGGGCCGCCGTTTAGATATCTTCAGCGATTGCTTCTATTCTGCTTCTTCGTTGATTGCCAGGATCTCCAATACTCAAGCTTGCCTAGTGGCCTATCAATGCAACATCTGGGGTAGATTCTTTCCCCACCTCTCCCACCTGTCAGATGATCACAAGACCACTGCTGTTCAATATTTTAATGAGTCTGTGACCCTTTCGAATCAACAGATTTTGTCCTCTCGACATGCTGTTGAGGGTGCGGCACACGTGATGGTCGGTGAAATTGCTCTCTGCCATTTCGCTTGGCTCTGGTCCGCCGGTTTAACCGAGTATAGCGGAAAGCGTATTGAGGACCTGCCCTTTGACAGCCAAGGGCTGTTCCATGCCACTACAGACGAGGCGATGGACCAAAATGTGAAAGCTCGTCTGACAGCTAAAAAGATGGGCCTTCACTCCTTGGCCCAGCCTAGAAGGCCACCTTCATCACGTTCTTCCTGGAGGCGCCCTTCCTACTCTTACAGGTCAAGCTCTCCTTGCCGCTCATCTCTGAAATGTTCCTTACCGGCCTCTTCACATCATTCCTTTAGACGTCGCCAACCGTCTTTCAAGAAATCCTCCTCGACTGCCAAATCTCGTTTTTGACTCCCGTTGCAGGTCGCCGCCTCTGCCCCTCTTCCACTTGCCCAACCACCTTGCCAGAACCACAGGACTGGCCTACCACCTCAACATCTGGCGCAACTTCACTTTGGACTCATGAGTTTTGACCATAGTTTGTCTTGGTTATGCCATCAAGTTTTGAAGTACCCCTTTCGGCGTCTTCTATTCTACCTCTGCCAACCTGACCCTCCTCAAAGAGGTAGAGACCCTCCTTCTCAAAGGCGCCATAGAGTGACTTCTGCCCCCAGCAAAATCCATGGGCTTCTTCTCCCAGTACTTCACAGTACCCAAATCGGATGGCACACTCCGACCCATTCTGGACCTCAGGGGAGTGATTTTCTTCATTGCCCCCCCGGGAGTTCAAGATGGTCACCCTGTCCTCGATTCTACCTTTTCTGAGGCGCTGGGACTGGTTCATGTCCCATCGATTTACAGGACGCCTACTTCCACATTTCCATTCGCCCCCAGCACAGGAGGTACCTCCACTTTGCGATCGACAGCGTCTGCTACCAATGCAAGGTTCTTCCCTTCAGCCTCTCCACACACACCCCCGGGTCTTCATAAAGTGCCTAGCCCCTGTGGTGTCTTACCTCCACATGAAGGATGTTCTGGTCTACCCCTATGTGGATGACTGGCTCCTGGTGGCATCCTGCAAATAAAAGCTACATGAGGACATCCATATTGCCCTCTCCCTCCTTTCCAATCTCGAACTCATAGTGAACCTAAAGAAATCCTACCTTGAGCCCTCGCGCGCCCTAGATTTCATCGGGGCCACCCTCGGCTCCACTTGAGCCAGGCCTTCTTACCTCTGAGGCGTGCATGGACTCTGCAACAGGCTGTGGCCGCCGTCCTGCGCAATCCGTCCTTTTCCTCCTGCAACATTCAACAGCTCCTAGGCTACATGGCTGAGACAACAGCAGTCACCTATTCCTCCTGCCTTCACATTCGCCCTCTCCAGCACTGGTTTCTCTGATGTTTCGCCCCTCTCCTCGACGATCAACATCGTGTTCTTTGGGTGCCTCGTCCGGTGCGAGACTCACTTCGTTGGTGGCTGTCCCCAAGCCATCTCTTATCGGGGATGCCATTTCGGGAGCCCCGTCCGACTCTCACTATCATGATCGACACGTCTCTCCTGGGATGGGGAGCTCACTGTCATGGTTGCGCAGTTCAAGGCCACTGGGCCAGCCTGGAGTTGCGTCTTCATATCAGTGCGTTGGAGCTACTGGCGATTTTCAAAGCGCTTCGGGCTTTTTGAAACCTCGTTGTCGGACGGACCGTCCAGATCCTATCAGACAATACGACAGCTGTCTGTTACATGAATCGGCAAGGAGGCACTCACTCTTCCACTCTGCTCCATCTGGCTCTACACATCCGGGACTGGTGCATTCCACTACGTATATACCCCGTTGCGGTCCACCTCGCGGCGCGGGACAATGTGACAGCGGACATGCTGAGCAGGGACACAGTGTGTCATCACAAATGATCACTGTCCAATGCCGCCTTCCAGCGGATAGCATCCTGATGGGGCACTCCAACTGATGATCTCTTCACAACCAATCACAACAGGAAGTGTCCCCATTATTGCTCAAGAGCCGGCCTGGGCCCAGGCTCTCTCGGCGATGTGTTCCGGTTTCCTTGGAACAGGGAGTTCCTTTACATCTTTCCACCGTTTCCTCTCCTAGGTTGAGTGGTGGTGAAAATTGCGACAGACAAGGCAGACACCATCCTCGTCACTCCCTTCTGGCTGAGGCAGCACTGGTTCGGCACTCTCCTCGCCATGGCACGGGGCCACATCATGAGGGTCCGGAACACGCCAGACCTCCTCTCTCATTCAGGGGGTCGGGTGCTGCACCCGGACCTCCCTCTTCTCTGCCTGCACGCTTGGAGGATAACGTTCTAGACTCTTCCGCTATCCAAGCTGTTCTCACGGCTGCGAGGAAAGAATCGACTCGTAGGTCCTATGAGTACAAATGGAAGAAGTTTGTGGCCTTTGCCATCTCCTGTGATGAGCCGCCTTCTCCTACCTCCCTGTCCACAGTGCTTCACTTCCTCCTGGCGCTACGGGATCAGGGCCTCTCCTTCTCCTCCCTGAAAGTTTATGTCTCCGCAATTGTGGCCTGTCAGCCACGAGGTTCTCCTTCTTCTGCCCTTTTCCGGAACACTACAGTGAAGCAATTCCTCAAGGGCCTGCAGCACCTGTATGCTCCTGTCACTCCACCGCTTCCTCCATGGTCGCTGTTGCTTGTCCTGTCCCAACTCATGCGCCATCCCTTTGAACCGATGGCTGCATCTGATGACCGCCTCCTCACTATGAATACGGCGTTCTTGGTCGCCGTCACTTCAGCCAGGCAGGTAGGAGAACTAACTGCGTTGCTTTGTGATGAACCATTCCTAGTGTTCCACCAGGACAAAGTGGTCCTCCGTCCCAATCTTCCTTTTCTTCCTAAAGTAGTCTCCGATTTCCATATAAATCAAGACTTGATTCTACCTACTTTCTATCCAGACCCTGCATTGTCCTCAAGTGCTCTCTTCACTCGCTTGACATGCACCATGTGCTTGCCGTTTACCTTCGCCAGACCTCCACCTTTCATCAGACTCCCCACCTTTTTATGTGCTACGGTGGGCGTTGGAAAGGTCATAAAGTCAACGGTTTTCCAAATGGGTTGCCCAGACAATTCACCTTGCCTATGAACTTGCCAGGCAACCTCCCCTGGCTTTGCTTCGGGCCCATTCTACCAGGGCGATGGCCTCCTCAGCAGCCCTTCTCAGGGGAGTTGACCTACAGGAGCTTTGCCATATGGCTACATGGTAGCGGCCTTCAACCTTCGTCCGCCACTACCGCCTTGACTGTAGGGCCTGGCGTGATGCTCACTTTGGCCGTGTGATGCTGTCTTCTATCCTCTAGGACCTGACCCGCCGTCCAATGGTAAGCTGCTCAGTCTCCCATTGTGTGAGGCACAGAGACCATGAAGAAGAAGAACAGGTTGCTTACTTGTAACTGTCGTTCTTTGAGTGGTCATCTGTGCCCTCACACACACCCGCCCAGCCTCCCCTCTTTCAGGTCTTGCTTCGGCGGACTTTGAAACTGAGAAGAGACTGTTAGCTTGGTGGGACTGAGCATGCTTAGTACCAGATGGGGGAGGGGTTCCCGCCAAGCTGCTCAGCTCTGGAACTTTCCGAAAAGCTCTTGTGGATGCGCGAAGATTCCCATTGCGTGCGGGCACAGATGACCACTCAAAAGAACCACAGTTACAGGTAAGCAACCTGTTCTTATCCTTTATACCGGCATGATCAGTTCAGAAGTGGATGAGTATAACTGCTGACTGCAAACAAACAAATAAATTGAAGCCTTTATTTACAGGGCAGACATTGAAAATCCAAAGAGTGATGGAAAGAATCTAGACCACAGTGATGAAGTCAGATCTTTCCCACCCTAGGTGATGAGTGCAGAGTACAAGAGAAGGGCCATATGCATATCCTGGATGTGAGTCTCCGTGGCTGTTGTTGCATTACTCTGATGATGGATTGCTTGTGCGAGGAACCTGGCATGTACATATTCCGGACCTCTCAGGCTTGCTAGTCAGAGGGTGGGAACTACTGCCACATCAAGTGCTGAAGAGGGTTGATTACTAGATGCTATGGCTTACTTGTGCAATACACCTGAGCTTTTGTTTTTGTGGTGAAAACAGAGGCTGGGGCATGGCATAACTTCCCCAGCACTTTGGCGGCTGTAGAAAAATGTGCTGATCCAAACTTTAGTATATATGGAAAACTGGGTATTTCTAAGATGGAGGACTTACTAGTGGTGGTGTTCATGTTGATGGTTAGGGAACTTATTCATTATGAAAGTTGCCAGTTAGCCCAGAGCAAACTGTATCAATTTTGAATGAAATGGCAAATTCATGAGTTAAAATACACATACGATTATGTTTCTGTATATCTCTTGCATACAGGAAAGGAATAGAAAATGCCCTTTGGAGCAAGGGGATGCGAATTCTTAATGCTTTGTTCCAAAAAAGTTTAGATTTGCCAGGTTGGCATCAGGGGTGTATAAAAAGGAAACTACTTGTTTTGAAAAGTAGTTGGCAGTGCTGCATTTTTAACCATACAATTAGAATACTTGTGCCCTGAGGTATATACCCTGTGCTTTTCAGCATCTAAGTTTTAATTAACAGTGTTTTGCTGTTTTATTAGCTGTGGCCCTTGAAAGATCATTACAACTAGTTTTAATTAATCTGGTTTCACTGTGGCTTTATGAAAGAACTCAAAAGTATAGTGCACATACCTTAAATACTAATGCGTTGAATGGTGAGAGATACGTCAGCCAGACCTTGTTCCCACAGGAAGTCCCAGAATAAACAACCCATAAGTTGTATTGGTTTGTACCCAGGAGCTAAGACATAGTAGTGGGAAGTATGTTGTCCTTGGATTTGGATGTCAGGTTCAAGTCTTAGTCCATGGAAGATCTTACCATGTCATTTCACAGCTCCAGCAATTAATCTGTGAATAATAATGATGAATAATAATGAATATATACTGAAAACAGGTTGACTCTCTTGTATTGTTATTTTTGAATAACCAAAACAGCAACTACCATCACTACTAACCTCTTCCAACAAGAGGGAGAAACTGGTATACTTGAAGGTACTCCCAGTGTTTAGAGAATTAAAAAAAATAGGACAGCAAACTCTCAGAGCAGCACAGTGAAAAGGTGGTGTGTTCAGTGGACATGGAATTCAGACTACATGGGAAACTACATGGGAGATTTATAAACAGAATGGGAACCTAGGGTGGGAGAAGGAGGGAAAGGAATGGAGCGTCACAAGAAGGCACAGTTGATAGATTGGTACGCTGAACAGAATTACTTTCATGCTGCAAGATATTGTTGCAAGTCCCAGTTTTAAGAACTGTAAAACATAACAGTGGCTATACACTTGAATGGCGTGTACTTTGCTGTTCTTGTCATTACTGTAGTGGTAGGGGGGAAAAAGCACACAGTGCCATTATATGGTTGGCCACTGTGCCCAGCTTTATGTGTGATCCTTCTGTATTGTGTTCTGCATAGATTTTGACTGGCAAGTGATTACACATTCCAAGGTCTTTCTTGTGGCCATACCATTTTTAGGTCAACAAAAAAGGGAGAAAAAATCCTAGAAAGCTTTCAAAACTGTATCTGTTCAATAGGTAAGGCATTTAAAAAGTATGCAGAGGAGGTGGCAGAAAGAGTGGTGAAACTGAAGTTGGGTAGTCTTCATTTTGTCTTGATATGGTGCATGACATGGTAGAATTTGTATACCTGCCAGATTAGGTTCATCAGACCACACCCACAATGATCCTGAGGCTGTTAAGAACAAAAAGGAAAAGAAAGGGAAAACAACAAAATGTAGTCATCCATTTGAGAATATAGTCCAAGTCCATCATCTTGAAAAAAACAAGCCTCTCTCTATGAAACTCAGAAGGTCCTTTTACAGGAGGAGAGAAAGTTAGAATAAGCAAGCAAGCAGCGAGGTTTTTTTCCCCCAAATGAAAATAAATTTGGTTTGTTGGAAGGGTGGGCATGCTTCCAAATGGAGAACAACATTTGATAGCAGTTCTTTTATCACAGGGTTGGGAATTATGTGTCCTTCCATATGTTATTGAGTTGCAAGTCCCCATAGAACAAGCCGAGGAGTGTTGGGAGTTGCAGTCTAACATCTGGCTGGTTGAGTGATTCTCAGCTATGTCTTGTTTCCATGGGGCCCAAAGCTAATGGAATATGGCCTGATGAGCCTAATGATATTATGTAGACCATTCCTTGCATACCATTTCAGAGTAAATTACATGATACTGAGATTTTTACTCCCTCCACACTTTCCTCTACATGCTTGTAGAAATATCTTTGGCTAAGAAGCTTGTGGTTTTGAAAGCTTGGACAGAGATTTTTGGTGGGGGTTTTTTTTTCTGTTTATCAGTCTCAGAAAGTTATTACCAGAGTATTTGTTTTATGGTCAACATGGCTTTCCCTGAAAATTTTTACACAGTTACTGCAAATATGCAACATGGCTCCATAGTTGTTGGCCTTTAAATGTAAATGATGATTGGTATAGCATCTGGATAAGAAAAATGTGTAACATTTTCTTCAGATTTCGTACATGTGAAATAGTTAACATAGTTCAAACATTTCCATCATTTGAAAGGATACGTCACAGTTTGAGTTCTTGAAGTCATGTAAGCTTTAATGAAAAATATACAACAGTTGGTGGCCTAAATCCTGTTGTTAGTCCTGACTAGAATAGAGCCACTGAATCAGTTGAATTTACCTGTGTGTTAACTCACCATTTAATAATTAATTCAACAAGTGTACTCTAGTTAGGATTAACCAACAGGATTTCAGCAGAAAGAACAAACTGCTGGGGAATAGTTTGATTGTAATAAAAGTGTCAGGTATCATTGATCATATTGATTGACAGACATAATGTAAAAAAATGGCAATTCTTTGCTTGTAATGTTCGATATATTTTCATTAAGGATTTGATTAAATGGGTGTTCTAGTCATATACCTAAGAAGTCCAGTTAGGCTGCTTGTAGCGGTAACATTTACCAATAATGTGAGAACAAAAGGAAGTATTTCCCTTGTATGCAGGCTAAATGTTGTAGCCTTCTGTGACGAAACCTGAAGGGAGGGGCATGGTAACCGAGCCTCCATGGCGACCAGGAAAGGTTTAAAACGATTGGTCGGTAAAATGGAGCCCTGGGGAGCGCAAGGGAGGGGCGAACCAAGCGGGGAGGAGAAACGGAAATTCAACGGACGCAGGAGGGAGTTAGTGGGAAGAAGAGTCCAGTCGGGCACAAAGAGAAAGGAGCTGTGCTAGAGAGCTGAGAAACTGAGTGAATATTTGACAGTAAATGAGCTGAGCAGAGAGAGAGGGAAAAGGGGTGTGCTGTGTTATAAAACTTTAGTTACAAACAAGTCACAGTAACTGTGTTTCAACAAAATGTAACTTTCTGTTTTTATAAAAGCAGTCTCACAAAGTGTCGTTCTACATACTGGATGATACACGCTGCCATTGCAACACTAGTACCAAGAGTACCACTTTCTTCTAGGATTAAAAGTCTGCTTGTTCTTCTTGCTGAGAAGGGCCAGAGTTCAAGGAAAGCAGGGGAGGGAGATCAGTCTGGTGGGAGGAGGCCAAAGGGGGACAATAGTGAAACGGGTGCTGCAGTTCCCAGCGGGGGAGGATAGAAGCAGGCCTGCGTGCGTGTGCCCTGGCTTGATCCAGAAATCTCCCGGGCCGTGCAGACCTGCACGCGAGACGTGTCAGGCTGGGCGGCAAGAAACGCCACACCTTCCATGGAAAGTACACTAAAGTACAGTGAAGTGATTGACTCATGACCTACTTGTTTTCTGTAAAATGCAACAAAATCGAAATCTACAAAATAAAGATACCTTTATTGGCCAACCAAAATGCACAAAAAACATCCTGCGGGCTTTTGACACTTCACTGGCTTATTTGTGAGGCAAAGATGTTAAAAGTCATATGGGGGAAAAAGTGGCAATGTTGTTTTGTGTAAGTTGTCTTCTTTATCAGCCAAAAGGATTAAGACAGTACTGTACAGTATGGCTGATACCATTAAAGTAAGTAGGACTCTCTGTTTTCTGAAATCTGTAGTACTCCTAACAATTCAGACCTTTTGAGAAGCCATGATTAATCAGAACAGCAAACTTCAGTCTAAGATCACATTCAAACCAACTCATAGTTCAGACTCAGCACAGCTTGTTGGTTCAACTCTGGTTAATTAAAAAAGAAAAGAAAAGCTTTAAAATTCCTCATGCCTTTGCTGGTGGAGCCAGGGCCTGTGTGAGCCTGAGAAGATGCAGTTCATTCCCAGTTTTTTCTGTTGCCGCCTGACTGAGATAGATAAGAGTTTTACAAATTTTTATTTTGATAGATTTCTGCCTTAAAGGGCTTTGGGATTTTGTATGTGTGTTTACAAATAAAAAGTTAGAATGTTATTTTCTTCACTTTTCAGTCCTCAGGCACCACCTCCACCTGAACCAAGCTGGGAAGAAAGGCAAACAAGTGTTATCCATCTTGCAGGTGAAGACTTCAGGGAATCTTTGAAGAAAAAGAAGCACGCTCTTGTAATGTTCTATGCCCCATGTGAGTAGATCTTTGTCTCTTCACACAGAAGTTTCTTGTCTATTGGAGACCAACAAAGGAAAAAAATGGCATTTCAGCTTAGTCTGATTTTGTACCAAACTAGACCTGAGTGCATTCTCTTAAATAAGTGGCACTAGCTGATTGTTTCAGAAAGTCCTAGACTCATTTTCTGGCATTTCCAGTAGCAGAGCTGGGAAGGATATCTGTCTGAGACCCTGGACAGCTATGGACCAACACAGTAGAATATACTGGACAGGAGGGACAAAGTGACCTCTTAATCTGTTGCATTACAAACAAGGAAGCAGCTTGTGGCACCTTAAAGTCTAACCACATCTATTAGCACACAAGTATTTGTGGACGTCACATTACAATCAGTGTGTGTGCGGCCCTTGCATTTTCTCTTTAGGATAAGTAGTTCTCCTGGCAAGTTTGATATGTGTATTTTGGGTGGGTTGAAGGAGAAGTTGGAAGCAGAGTGAGGCAGAAGGAAGAACATCTTAGTGCTGTGAATGAAAGCTGTTGTTGGAGCAGTCTAAGAAAAATAGGGAATGAAGGAAAAACTTGGCCAAATGAATTAGCTATTGAATAATTTTTAAATGATAAAACATTAGTATTGTATACTTCTGGTGAAAAAGATGTTTGAGAATTGAAACCAGAAAGTAAAAAATAGTAAATAAAAAGAAAACTTGAAGAAGTGAGATTGGGGGAAAAAAGGAGGATGCTGAATTTTCAAGATCTCATTTTGGAAGTCAGATTTGCTTCTCTTCCCAGTGTGATGCTCTCTACCAGGCAAAAGACATGTGTGTGCGTGCATGTGAATATTTGGTGTTTGTATTTTATATTTCAGCTTTTGTGTTGTTCAAGATAACTAGAAAGAGAAAATGTGAAAAAGCATCACTGCTCTTTGGTAGCCTCATTAATCTTCCTGTTTTTTAAGTGTTCGTATTTATTTGCAAACAAATACAAAACTGCAACTTTTTGGTCTGCACAAAATCAAAGTCTTCTATTTCTTCAGCTTTGATCTAGAAATCTGCTTAACTTCAACACTCTTAAGAAAAATGTTAATTACATATAATGTCACTATAGAACTACTGAACAGTTTTAATTCTAATGCCATTCTGGAAACCATGACCATTTTAATCCTCAATCTGGTTAAACCCAAATGCTTTTTTAAACCATGTTGTGTAATAGACTTCTAAAGGTTATGTTAGCTGTACTTCATGTGTTCTAATTTAATTATGCATTGATTCAATCATACATGCTGATAGTCATGTTTTTTGTAGGTTCTTATCCTTGTATACCTGCTCATAACACTCATCTGTGTGTCCTTAGTTCTAGTGGGACTATTTTGAAGAGAAAGTGTTCTGCTCATTAGTAGATTTCCAGGAAAGAGATGGGTCATCAAAACTGAGCACTGAAAAAGGAGCTGCTATTAGTGGAATATGTTTCTCCATGCTTTTGAGATAAAAGGATTTCTGATCCACATTTAGTAATGAATATACTTTTAATTAAGAGTCATGAGAACCCCTATGATTAATGTATTTGCTCTTGTCATTGTACTGTTATAATTTCCTGTGTTCAAGAGGCTCTGCATCTTCAGTCCTGTTTCAGAAACCGTGAGAGAGTGTGCGGTACCTTTGATATATAATGCACTCTTATACACCAGTCTCTTTCTTAATCAAGCACTCTAGGAAGCAACTACTGAATATTTTAAATCTCGGCTTGTAGTGAAATAATTATTAGGGAAACAGAACAAGTACAAATCATTGTGTATTGAGAGTGTTCCCTTTCTGCACCAGTAATGTGCCTTCTGTTAAATTTGATCGATTATCTTTGTTTATCACATTCTCAATCATGGCGCCTTGCAGGGTTTTTAAGCCTACCAATTACTGCTAACTGGCTTATTTTAGTGCAGAAAGAGAACCACTAACGTTGCCAAGCTGCTTTAGTTCAAATAATTTTCTTTTTCTATTCAGAGCCACATCCCAGGTCTTTGATGCTCCTCAGCTAAAACCATCTTAGCTGTGTTCAGTAAAGAGCTAGAAGCATCTTCCATGATTAGGATTGTTTTTGGATCAGAACAGCTTGGTCCAGCTGCTTGATACCTTCTAAAGCCTTCAGTTTAGTTAAGCTAGGAATCTGTGCAGATGATACTGTAGCTAGCATATCTGTTGTGTGATAACTAAAGTTGAGAACAGTAGCTTCTTAGTAGTAAAACACCTTTCTGTTCACAGGACCAGCTTCTGCAATATTCTGTCACAAATGGGGAATTGCAATACTATTACTACTACTACTACTACTATTATTCGCAATTTAAAAATATGTAAATAGTATATATTAAAACAGGATTAAACTATAAAAGAATTAAAACATCTTAAAAGAGATTTTAAATGAATAAAAATTAAAACAGTACAGCACCCCCTAGTCTGTTCTTTAAAAACTTTCTGTATTAAAATGCCTACCTGAATGAAAAGGTTTGGCCTGCCGTTGGAAGGACAACAAGGAGAGGGCCATTTCGGCCTCCCTGGAAATGGAGTTCCAGAGTCTTGGGGCAGCCACTGAGAAGTCCCCCTCTCATGTCCCCCCCCATCTTGTTTGTGATGGTGATGGGACTGAGAGAAGGGCCTCTCCTGATGATCCTAGAGACCAGCCCAGTTCATACAGGGAGAGACAGTCTGTCAAATAGCCATGTGTTGCAATTTGGAGTACTTCAGACCATGGGTTTGGCTTGTTCCATTGTCCTTTCCACACTGCATTCTCCAAGACTGTGTTCTTTGAGACTCTTTTTTATTATCTTGGTAAGCTTAGCTGCAACCAGAATAGTATAAGTCCTAGGACCTCACAGATGCTTGTCAGACCAATTTAGTGTTTTGTAAAAATATCTCCCTACCCCACTCCCAGCTGTTTGTTTCTCTGCTTATGTGGAGTCCCCTGAATATGAATATTTCTTTAAAAGCTTATTCCCTGATTTTTGGGTGGGACTGCTTTGCTTCCACACACATAAGCACTCAGCCATCTGAGTGTGTTACTTGAGGAAATGACACCCTCAAATCCATGCTATAAATCTGAGCTTTATTTTCATTTGCTTATGTAATGCAAGGTACTGAGTGGGAACTGCAGTTCCGATCTCCTTTCATAAGGATGTTTTGGGAGTTTGTGTGTGTGTGTGCAAGCATGTGTGTGTGTTTAATAAGGTGAAGGGAGTGTCTGTCAGTAGGAGACAAACTTCTCATGTATATTTGTAGGTATTAATTCTTAGCTCACACACTTAAAAGCTGCTTCCCACAGCCATAAAGCACACTGCAAGGTGTATGAAATCGTTGCTGTTTCCTAATATTGCATGGCATTGTACCAAAAATAAATGAAGCCAGCTCCTACCCACATGCTACCCATCTACTACCTCATTTCCTAGGAGTAAATGATGGTATTCACACTATATGCCATGAGGAGTCACTCATCATGTCTAACTTCTGGCTTGGCTAGGAAAGTGTATCCCTCTTTATAAGGAATGTTTCCACCAATGTCATGAAAGACTTAGTACCAGACACCATCAGATCTGCTGGCAGAGAAAAACTCAGCTTAGCTTAAAACCATAGAATCATAGAATCATAGAAATGTAGAGTTGGAAGAGACCACAGGGGCGATCCAGTCCAACCCCCTGCCATGCAGGAACACCCTCAAAGCAATCGTGACAGATGGCCATCCAGCCTCTGCTTAAAAACCTTCAAAGAAGGAGACTCCACTACACTCTGAGGCAGCATATTCCACTGCCGGACAGCCCTGACCGTCAGGAGGTTCTTCCTGAGGTTCAGGTGGAATCTCCTTTCCTGCAGCTTGAATCCATTGCTCCTTGTCCTGGTCTCTGGAGCAGCAGAAAACAAGCCCACTCCTTCCTCTACATGGCATCCCTTCAAATATTTAAACATGGCTATCATGTCCCCTCTCAACCTTCTCTTCTGCAGACTAAACATACCCAGCTCTCTAAGTCTATCCTCATAGGGCATGGCTTCCAGGCCCCTCACCATTTTGGTCGCCCTCCTCTGGACTTGCTCCAGCTTGACCATGTCCTTCTTGAATTGGGGTGCCCAGAACTGGACACAGTACTCAAGATGAGGTCTAACCAAAGCAGAGTAGAGTGGTACCAGTACCTCCCTCGATCTAGACACCATACTCCTATTGATGCAACCGAGAATTGCATTGGCTTTCTTGGCTGCCACATCACACTGCTGACTCATGTTCAGCTTGTGGTCTATTAAGACTCTGAGATCCCTTTCACACGTACTGCTGTCTAGGCACGTGTCCCCAATCCTATATTTCTGTATTCCATTTTTTCTACCTAAGTGTAGGACCTTACACTTCTCTCTGTTGAATTTAATTTTGTTAGCCTTGGCCCAGCTCTCCAATCTGTCCAGGTCATTTTGAATTTTGATCCTGTCCTCTGGCATATTAGCAACCCCTCCCAATTTGGTGTCGTCCGCAAATTTGATGAGCATGCCCTCTGTTCCTTCATCCAAGTCGTTGATGAACAGCACTGGGCCCAGGGCAGAACCCTGTGGCACCTCGCTAGTCACTTCTCTCCAGGATGAAAAGCAGCCATTGGTGAGCACCCTTTGGGAATGGTCAGTCAACTAGTTACAGATCCACCTGACAGTAGCCCTGTCTAGCCCACATTTTACTAGCTTCTTTGCAAGAATGTCATGGGGAACTTTGTCAAAGGCCTTACTGAACCAGAAATAAAGCTTTCCGTCTCCTCCTTGTAACTCTGTTACATGCAGAGAGGGAGCAATGAGTGCAGAAGAGGAGTACATTAGCAGAAGACTAGCTACTATTCATGCCTTTAACACTTAATGTTCTTATTAGGAATCTAGAGTGGTCAGTAAGCCAGAGTAATCACAATAGAGATTTTATTTTACTTTTAAATTTTGCAGTTACATTAAAATCTTTTTTTTTTACATTAAAAAGATTAGGATTTTATTATCACTGCTTGCGTACTTAGGTTTTGTTACATTTTATGCTTAAAGACAGTCCCATAAAATTGAACAGATTTACACTGTTGGTAGCTCTGACGAGAGAATTCTGAGAGCTTCTCTTTGTTTGAGCAGGATAAGAAACAATTTTTAATTTTTAACTTTTTAGTTTTTTTAAAAAATATCCTGTTGGTAGAAATAAAAAGATAATAATAAAATGCAGGTTTGCCTTTCTTCCCAGTCAGTATCATAACTGACAGTATTGTTTATTAACTTTTCAAGTGGCTTAATATTCAGGTCTCTGTAGGATGGGACCAAAAATGGAAGTTTCTGGTTGATGATTTACATCAGAAAGCTAGTATCTACTTTGACCTACAAATCATATTAAAAAACATCAGTTAGCTTGCAATTATAGGCTTCTGCCGTAACCCTTTACATGATAATGGCAGCCTTAACCTTTGATGAAGGTCATAGAAGACTATTGAATGAAACCTTCTGCCCCTCTTTTCTATATCTTTCAGTGGTGTTTGCATTGCACCAGTTGGCACTGAATTTTCCCTTGAATCATCATCTTCGTCATCATCATCATCATCACCATGTTGGCTTCTCTGAAAAGTTTTTTCCCCTTCATATTTCAAAACTGGACTTACTAATATAGGAATACTTTGGTTTTTATTACCCTTTATGAAACCACAGGAGAGTGTTTGAATACTGGGGCTAGATGTTGGTGGTAATAGAAAATGTCTCTCACATTTTTAGAAAAATCTTCTGGGCAGTGTTCTTGCTGCTATAAAAGAATTACCTTTACACCCTGTGAAATTATTTCTGTGTGTTTCCAAACTTGTACCCCTCAGAAACTCCTGAAGCAATTTTCATCAGCTGCTAGCTTGTATGGATTATTGTCCCATCCAATTGCGTTAAAAAGCAGACTCAGCCACTCCATTTGGATCCTGCTGTGAGATAAAAAACGAAGGTAGCTGTGATCTTCCTACAAAACATTCCAAAATTCATATTAGCATGATACCCTTGGTATACTAAGCAAAAGAGGACAAAAATGTATGTTAAGTTGCAACACAGCTGTGTGGCTGTTTCATTGGCCCAACAAGAAAGGTATAGTGCCAATTTGGATTTTGGAATTATTTGCATACTAGCATATTTACCCAGCGTTGCCCAGGATTTTATTTTCTCATAGGTAACATTTGTTAGAAATACCTTAGGAATTACCTTACTTTACCTTAGGAGTTAGATGAGGTTGAAATACACAGATTTGAGATCCTGTGTCTCTCATTCCCCAAACTGCCTTGTCCAGTACCTGTAGCTTTTCCCCATATTCCCGAATCCAGTCTGTATTCAGAGTTTGGGTTCCTGAGGGAATACACTGTCCTCCTTGCTGCTAGGCATCATCTCCATAGCAACTGGCCTATTCCAATATCTGTAACTTTTCCCCATGGTCCCCAATCCAACCTGTGTTGTCTGGTGACGTTGATGTGCTGACTTTTTTTTTTCTTTCTGTTGAATGGCTTTATGTTTTTCTGGAAGAATTTTTTGTTTTGAATTTCAGCTTTAAGATTCCTCACATATGGAACCCACACAATCTACTGCGTGAGGTGAGAAGACCTTGTAACTATGTTGTGTATGTCACTTTAATTTTTCTCACATGCGCCTCCCAAAAGTTTTCTGCATCCTTATTGATAAGAGGCCTCATCTCCATAGCAACCGGCCTGAGGCCCAAGAGCTCTCTGGTTGTGAATTCTAAAGGCCCCTCCCTAAACTGCCAACCCCAGGCTTCACAGCCAGCCAGTCATATGAGGTCTTCTCGCCTCACACAGCCAATCGTATGAGGTTTCCGCTTGCCTGATGCTGTAGCGTACACGACCCTCCCTGGATTGGGTGGCTGTGCAAGGTTCGAAGTACGAGATGCTGGGAGGCAAGAACCAAGCCAGTTCTGGTCTTTGAGGATGCAGTTTATTAAGCAAAGAAGCACACAGGCATATATACACTCGGACTCCGTCGGAAGGGCAAAGCAGGCAACGGAGCAGGGTTCTCTTTGTTTCAACAGATTATATAGGCTTTTCGTACTCGAGTGGCAAAACAGGCTGCCAGTCCATCAACCCTCCGTGCCGAAACGGGCAAGAGGGGGGCTGTCCCACCTCACATGCCAATTACGGAGGCATCCATGGGCCAGGTCCATGATAGGCTCGTGGCCAAGTCTCATTACCTGCCCGAGATGGCGGCGGACGGTCCCTAATCGGGCTTCACTCTCCCCTCCCTGTACAGGATGGCACGGGGAATGAAGTACCCCTCGTTGACATTCCTTGACTATTCTCACAGGTCTGCAGCATACAGGGCAGCCTGAGCTAGCAACACAATAGCATGAGCTAAGCCCCCAAATACGCTCGTTAGTGTGAAGGCAAGCTGAACTAAAATGTGTGAGTGTACAACACAAGGCCTGCCCAGAGGGCCTCGGCTCCAACAGACCCAGACAAACAGACAAATGCACAGACAAACATTGACTTGCATATAGCAGATAGAGGCCCAATCCCTGATAATAGCCTGGAACATTTTTGAATTGGGATATAATGTAATTAAGCTAGAGGGCCCTTCAAAGTACTCCTACTCTGAAAAACTAATGTTACTGTCATTCATTGAAAAGGCTAGTAGATTGTGCAAATTAAATTTTTAAAAAGTAGGTCTCATTTTGAGCACTTGAGGCAGATTGCTGTGGTACATTTTGTGTGCGCTTCCTCATTGATGGAAATGTATGTATTATAATGGGGAATTGGCTGCAAAGAGTTCTTTTAATCCCAGTACACAAAAGAAACAAGGACATCAGTCCCAAGTTAAAAATTAGGTTGTAAAGATTAAGTGACTAAAGTTTTATGTGATAAATAGACAGGAACCTGTTGTAAACACTGATGGCAAACATTAACTTGATTGATCATGAAGATTATACTGCCTGTGCACCTCTCGTGTGGTGTTTATATCCCTCCACTTTGATGGAGGGGAGGTGCTTGTGTGTTTAGAATGCCCACTGGCTGTCTAACATGTGGCAGATTCTCTAACATGTGGTTTTGAATTATTACAGGAAAATGAACTTTACCATTGGCTTTTTTATTTGGACAGTATTTGTGCAAAATCTGTTTTTCATTAGAGGTTTCTGTTCTTTAAGTATGTCTTATATGAAGTAAATAGCACTGATATCAGTGTTATCTAAAAAAAACATTTTTTGGTTCTTTGCAAAATGATCTGTGCAATGACTTCCTGCTGATATAGTCACTGTTTAATTCTTGCTCACTTGTATGAGTATATTAATTAGTACTGAGGGAGCTGCCTTTAAAAGTACTTTTTTAAACATTGCTCTTACTCAAAAAGGTATGAGTCAGTTTAATGGACTTGAATGCTAGCAAGGCAAAACGTGTGGGCAAAAAACTAGGCTTCCCAGTGAAGACAGTAAACCCTAAAGCTAAATTTGTCTGGTTTTGCACTTATACAGCTTCTTGTATAACCAGATTTCTGCTTTAAATCTTTAATAAACTTGAAAGGTTGCATGTGATTTAATTACTAGAAAGTAGATCACCTTTAGGATGTGGCCATGTCAGCTTTTAAGATAGGAATGTCTCCCTTTGGCATCTAGTTTTGCAGTAGCAATGGAAAGACACATTTCTCTAGATAATACGTTTCTCTATTAACATATCCCTACCATAAGCTAAATATAAGGCCACTTGTTTTTGTTTTTCATTAACAATGAAGGTTTCTACCACCTTGCTTGAAATACTGAATCATGGTGGCTTTGTATTGTGTCCTCAGCCTTGTCTTCAGCCTTGAATGATGTAGCATTTGACTCATCCTCAGAAAAGCACTGCTTCCATAGCAGTAGCTGCCTTCAACATCGCCTTTGTAGAGCAGAGTTTCATTTTACTTTGGGTGTGCAATGTAAGTGTCATAGCTACTTGATGAATATGAAGTAAAAAGCGTATTCTAGTTAAAAACCCTCAAAACAGTAGGAATGTGAAGAAAAAATGGTGTCCCAACATCTGAGACCCTGCCCCAATTGAAAAGGAGACTGGATGCAAGATTCATTGCACTTCTTTATTTAGCTCAGGAAAAATAGCTTAGGCAAAAATAGGTGTGTTTTTTCTGCACAGAAAATATATGTGTGGTGCAGGGGGGAGGAGAAATATATTTTATATCCAAAGTAATATTTTGCACAAGAAATGCCCAGTATTGCTTTCTGCATAGAAAACACATTTTTTCTCTAAAAACTGTATTTTCTGCACAGGAATCAATGTATTTGTTCAAAAATTGCACACATTTGTGCGAGCTCATATAAATTGTATAATTTGTATAGATTGTATAAATTGCTCTAATAAACTCATAGAAAGTATGCTTTTCTGTGGGGGCAAAAACATGTTTTCTGTACAAAAAGCAATATTTTTGCACAAACTTCAATATATTTTGTTTAAATACACAGCCTTATATGCAAGAGTACTCTTTATATGCAGAAACTAATTTTCTCTCTCAGAGCACATTTTCTCAGTAGAAACAAGAAGGTGCATTTTTGCATAAACGAATTTTCCCAAGCAAAGTCCCAAAATACAAGTAGTCCTTAAAAATGTCATAGAAAGTCTTGCTTTCTTGCAGAATGGAAAGGAAATCCTGAAATTATGCCTCCTTGCATGCAAAACAAAACAAATTTGTTTATTTTGTTTGTTTGATATTCCAGCCTTCTCCCAAAATGAGACCTAAAGCAAATACCAGTAGGACCAAAGCTTGCATTCTTAGTGGAGAGAAGTGTTGTCATCGTTCCCTCTGTGCCTTTCCAGTGTTACATATGTGTACTATTTTCAACAAATGAGCTTCAAGAGATAAATTCTGCAGTCTATTCTGTGCTGATCCTGAGTAAGTCAGGAGCGTAAAAAAAAAATTCTTTGTTGCTTCTCTTTGTTTCTGTCTTCCTTTTTGAGCTGGTAATAAATAAGGTCACAGATTCTCTGCCATAGTATCTACTGACAAAAGGGGGTTCAGTAAGGAAATCATTTTCTCAGTTCTGCACACATTAGAAGGATATTTTGATAGGATTTCAAAAATTGTACCACTGTGAATAACTTTTCTTTATTATAGAAACCAAATGGCTTGGGAGAAGTGACAGCCTGAAATACTGTGAACAGCATCCTCTTGCAATCACATCAGCTATTCTAGTGTCTTCCCTGACATTGCTCAAACCAGTTATTGCAAAATGAATTAACAATTGGTAATGGAATTCCACCATGTTCGTGGAGGCAGAATAATAAAATGAAAATGTGCTTTTAATTTATTTATATATTCTTCACACAAACTTTGTGCTTTTTGTACTTGAAACTTTTGGGTTATTTCCCACACAGATTGGACAGAGACTTGGATGTGCATCCCCCAGGTTATTTGTTTTCCACCTTCAAGCACAAATTGCATACATAGATTCCTAAGAGAGTTGATGTGAAAGAGTTTGAGAATGTATTGCCTGCTTGTAATATTCTTGTCCTCCTGTCACAGGCATGTATCTGTATTACTGGTAGACATAATATTTCTGTGGGTCTTATCAGTAATGTACATGTCTGTCACATACATATATTGCGGAGTCAGTAAAATGAATTCTCTTTGGCTCATGCAACTGCTGTTTCTTGTAAACACTTGGACTGGAAGGTAGATACTCAATGATTTACTGTCTCTGAATTACTCAGAGTTTTCTTTGATGTAGGCTCATGTATAGCTTTTTCCAGGAAGCATCCTTCAGTTGAACATTTCTGTAACCTTTTTACTATGAAGGTCAACCTTGTTTATGAAAGTAGCCTAGAATGTCTATATAAATGTGTGGTTAATAATGAGATGCAGTTGGCCAGGACTTGGTAGCATAAATATATTGTGTGAACATGCAGTGACTATACATTGCTATAGGATCCACTTCTGATATCCATCTGTAGTGAGAATTCATGCAGATTCATATGTGGAAATGATTCCTGTGTGGCCATTCTATTGTGAAAGTGCTGTTGCCAATCTTTATACAGAGCTCTATAGAAAACACGCAGCTGATTATGGCAGGGTGTGATTCTACTCCTTGTATGGGTTGTGTACATGACCAGCCATAGCTTACTGTTAAACTTCTAATCAAGAGAGAAGCTGCTGTGCTTTATCCCTAGAGTTTGGAAGAACTCAAGGATCTACAATGCAGGTAGCTTCTCTACTAAAGAATAGTTCCTATGCCATAGTTGCATGGGCAGTTACATGCCTAGTTCCTATGGCCAGCTAATCATCTGGTGGCCACACTTCTGATGATGACACAATTGTAGCAGAGTGGCAGAATAGGACTTTGGAGAGGAGAGCTTAGAAGTAACCAGCTGCAAATAATTAACTACCAATGACAAAGATATAACTAAATTATGTGGCAGTGGTAACCTCACTGTACACTGTGAGCAAAAAAAACAAAAAACAAAAACCTGGACATATATTGAGAGAGAAGTGCATGAGAGAAATCTTACTATAGCTGCAGCCAAGCAGAACCATTATACTTTTGCGTCTGTGGGATTGATGATAAAAACATTGGGGTCTTGCCCTGTAGGCATTATCCACATTGTACAGTGGAATGACTTCACAATATTATTTGGCTAGACTTGCTTCTTAGAAAGTATGTTTGACTGTGCCTTCAGTATTCTTCAGTTCAATTGATGCCACAAACTGTGCTGGGGCCATAACTGCAGTGAGGAAGGACCTCAGCCACACAATGGCATCCTTTCACTGTGAGTACCGTATGCGACCAGTTGTGTGGAGACCAAACATTAAAGAGTTGGCGTCCACTCCTTCCTTTTTTTTCTTGGCAATTTACATTACTTAGGTTTCTTTATCTCCCGTCTGTTTTCTGTTCAAAAAGCTGCCTTGAATTCAAAAGTTTCTTCCTCTTTGCCTCCTTTTAAACTCTCGTACTTCTCCTTTTAACATTTCTGCATGGCCTCCTAAAATATGCAAACCATCTGTGCCTTTATATACTGATCTTAAACAGTTCCCAGTCCAGATTTGTGGTTCTTAAGTTTGTCCTTCATCCTCTAACTAATTATTCTCCCTATAAATTTAAAGCCTGTCATTTTAATGAGGAAACCTCTCTTGGCTGTATCAAGCCAAGCTGTTGAAAGCTTATTGCAGTCCAGCCATAGAGAGGCTAGTGTGTTGAATATGGCCCTGTCCCTGAAACTGTGATGGAAATCTTCAAAATGCCCAGGACTCCACCATGCTGTTATGTGCCTCTGAAATAACTGTTGCTTAGATGTACTATGGTTCTGTGCCATTTGCACTGAAATAACAATTAAAGTAAAAAGTGGTATTTCCATGTGTTCTGAGGGTTTTTTAATCAAGCTATACTTTAACAAGAATTTTAATGGTACTGAACCATGAAATGATGGGGAAAAGACCCTTGGAGGCAGCATTCTGAGGTTTTTGGCCTAGTGAACTAAAAACTACATTAATCTGTTACCTTTCTTGGTTTCCTGTGTGTTAACTGATTGCCTGAACAATCATTGATGATTGCAGATCAGAACTCTGTGAATCAGCAGCAGCCACTCTGAAGGTGGGCATAAGCCCTCTTCAAAAGGTGGTCTTTCAGGGAAACTCCCTGTCAATGCAGTAAATCTGGCCCACAGAACTTCCTGTGCCCTTTAAAGCCTCAGGAGGTTATGCATTGAAATAACTTCTGGCTTGCGCACAAGGAAGGTTTTACATGGAACAGGAGCTCTGGCTTACAGACTAGGTCTTGTACACAAGAAGGCTTTGCATGTCTGGAAGCTGTTGCGCTGAAGGAAACTAATAAGATTTACGTGTGGCCCCATCTGCCTTCCACAGGACTGTCCCCATGCCCATAGCTCTGGCCGCTGCTGGAATGAGGCCCCTGAGACTCTTCACAAATTGGAATTCAGCCCTACCACTTTTCTACATTATGTTGCTCACACTCACATATCAAAACAAAAACAGCAAGTGAAACTGGGTCCACACCTCCATGTGTCAAAAACATGCAGCACTTGTAAAGTGTTCCTATTTTTAATTTATTTATTTTGGCAAACATATTAATAAAATCTTAATAGTGGGTGCAAGAGAGGTGTGGTAAAAAAAAAGAGATGAGCTTCCCGCATTTCATTCTTTATACTTTTAGACCCTGCCTCTGCTTTAAATATTAAAAATGACTGAATTGGGTTTCCTTCCATTTTTTATGCACTTGGCAACACTTGTAAGTTGCAACAAATAATGTTTTGCTGTTCAGATGAAGTGTTTCTTTCCACACCTTTTTTTGGATGACTTCTGAACTGCCTGAGAATTCCAGGATACAAAGAATTCACATCTGCTCATTTCTGAGATAAATCTAAAGTTCAATAAATGCCCGTTGCATATAGAAGTTTTGTGGTATTAAATTCTGTTCATCAGACTATCCTGGCCTTCAACCGAGGAATTCAGAGGGTACTGATTGTTTGGTTTCCATTGTGTAAGCACAGATAGAGGCTCACTTGAAAATAAAAATGTGCCTGTTTTCCAGTAACTTATCATCTCTGAGAACTGTCCATCCCTATTTGGTTCACCTTCCATTATACATATGTGTCCTAAGGAGAGTATGAGGAGCTGAAGGAAATGACACTCATCTATCATGGAGTGTCACAATGCATGAATATTAGCGCAAGACTGCCTCCCATCTGATGGTTTGTTGCTGGATTTCTTTCTTTCTTTTTTTTAAAAAAGCCTTTTGTGCAGGTATGAAAGAATAAAACTTGTCTCCAAAAATATTGACTACAGCTTGTTGACAAGCTTAGCTACATAATTCTATTCTGCGCTGAGAGCGGAAGAGTGTCCCTTATTGCACATGTTGCATAACGGCCAGGTTACAGCAGTAAAAACATGACTTCACTCAGTAGTGCTGTCAGCTTGCAGGCCCTTGGTTGGATGCCAGGTTCTTTTATTGTAAAGGGAGACCAAAGGCAGCTGTTAGTGATTCGGTCCTGGGTAGTTTAAGAGGAAGTATAGAAAAATAATTAAATTAGTGGTGGATATATGTGCTAGGCTAACTTTTTCTTTTCCTGGCACAGATACCCAGGACTGGCAAGAGAGGGAGATTATTGAGAGCTGTCAAAGTGAGAGAACATGTATTGGTTGTGTAGCTGATTGAAGCTTGGAGGAGGGGGCGGTGCTCTTAGAGCAGTGAAGAAAGATAAAGCCATGAGAGTGAAAGCTATAAGGAACCTTGCTACAGCAGGGGTAGCAATAGAGGTGGGGGACTATTTATTGTGTTCATTGGCCATATAGTGACTTAGGTAATTAGGGCAAGAATGTCTCAATCTTGTCAGAAAATTGTAAGCAGCTGGCAGGTGCTGAAGCAACTGTTCCTCTTCTGGTTAAGGGAAACTCCCTCTGGGAATCACAGCTGCTCTTTCACAAAGAGAATGTGAGAAGGACTTTCCAGTACTTCCCTGATGTTACAGATGAAAGCTGGTAATAAGTATAACCTACTTGTGTAGCAGGACAAACATATGATAGAAAGCTTTTGAATTAACAAAACTTTTGACTATGTCTTATGGGAAGTATCAACCTTCTCTCTTCACAATAGTTCTTTGGTCATCAGTCATGGTTCACACAACCTGGTGACCACTTGGCTATGCTGATTGGCAGCTAAACTGGCTAAACAATGTGTTCCATGGCCTACTTATGGTCTTCTGGTGACATCAGACTGGATGCTGTTGGAAAAAGGAATGCTAAACTAGAGGGGTGCTCAGTCTGGTACACCCAGGCTGTCACTGAATTACAGTACAGACATAACTCACTTAACAAAGTTTCTGACAGAGAAGCTCCTTTTTACAAAGGCTTTTTGTGCCTGCCCACCTGCTTTCCTCTTCCTTTTCTGTCTAATTGGATGTTTTATAGCGGCATCAGCATGGGGAAGGTGATGAAAGCGGTCTGCAGAAACACAGACCTCCAGTGTCAGGTTGCAGCAGCCAGTCTGCAGTAAGCAATGCAATCAAGCTTGAGCTGGGAAAGAATGGCATTCTGCTCTTGTTGATCTTACTGGAGCTGTGTGTGCCTGCCTACAACAGGCATGATAAACAGCAACGGTCTCTAGAACAGAGTGAAAAGAGGAAAGCAGATAAGCTTGCCTCATCAGGTACCCTGGCATGTTAGACACACACTCACGCATCTATATGTTTGGCAACCAAAATGGAAAATGATAAGAAACAAAAATGGAGGCTGATGAAAGGAAAAATCATCCTTGGATGCATTTTGGATGAAACTTTCAAGTGGTCTCTAGAAAGTTCAGTATGTTTTTGTTTACCTATGCAAGGCTTACCAGACCTGATTTCTTATGTGCATATTGTTAGTTTTGAATAAAGTTTTCTGAAACATATTAAGCTACAATTCTTGGCTCTGCTTGAGTAACCTATACCTATTTTTTCCATGTTATTTCTGTCTCTGGTACCAAAGTTTCTCTAAGTAATGCCCAGGAACACATCTGTTATGTTAACTGAGGTATACCTGTATAAGGCAGGATTGGCAGTAAGGAGGCCCTCCAGATATTGTAAGACAGCAACTTCCAACACTCATTGTCAGCATAGCCAATGGTGAAGAATACTGGAAGTGGCAATCCAGCAACATCTAGTGTGCCAATCCATCCCTACTCATGATGTAAGGGGACGAAAGTGCTTTTCAGCTTTTTCTTCAACCTTTTCTCATCCCAGAGGCAATGACAACAGCTGTATTTTCCCTTTTTTGTTTCCAAGATTAGTATTTTAAAAACAGGACCTAAATAGGATGTAGCATTCCTTGTATAATGTCCTCTGTTTCTGGGCTACAGTTGCCAACTGGAAGTGTTAAAAACTAAAGACTGATGGCAAGGACAGTATTATCATAACCCCAGTGCATTAGGAAAATTAGGGAACTACAGGCAAACAGGAAAGCAGTCTCTTCCAGCTCCAGGGTTCATTAATGTGAAAATAGGAGAATTGCATGGACATTACCAGGCTCCAAGGGGTGAAATGTAAAGTCTTCTGAACTTCTGCTTTGCTCTCTGTTCTTCTTGTTTGTGTGCCAGCCAATCAGCCCATAGGTAGGTATTTGTTATGCAGTGCTGGTGAAATATCCTTAAGATAGTTGTGTGAATTAATGAGACATGAAATTACTTGCTTCTTGATTTCTTCTTTGATTGTGGGCAGCAGTTCTAGGTGTGCGTACACTGGCATCATGCAAAAAACAAATGTATCCAAGCTGAGCATTTTTACAGATCTTCCTGTTTTCTATCTTTCTGTGCTCTGAAGGCTGCTGGCTCCCATGTCATTAGGTCACTGAATCTGCTTCAGGTTGTAGTCTGAAATTTAAAGACACTGTCCAAGTTGATGATCATATTTAGGGAGGAACATTGGACAGCTACTTTAAAGTTCAGGGTAGAATCCAGAGTGGAATCATCCCTCCTAGTGACCCTGGAGCCACCAACTGCCCCTGATTCCATGGAGTTGGATATGTAGACTCTCAAAGCCAAGGTCCTCTTCTTGCCACACAAAGAATCAGAGTTCTGTAATGCTTCCTTTACATTACTTTGATAATCAGTGAGGTTTTCTCTTGACCTACAGGGTGCCCGCACTGTAAAAACTCCATCCCACATTTCACGACAGCTGCAGAACTATTTAAAGAAGATCGAAAGGTAATACCGCTTGAATCATTTCTGAGTTGTTCCTGTAGGGCATCACAACCTTTTCTTCTAGCAGCATCTACCTAGTTTGTTCAGTGATGAAAGCCTAGACTTGTGTTTTAAAATGCCTTTGACAAAATATGTGAACAAATTGATCAGTGTTGAATTTACCTGCTTTCAAAAGTAAGCAAACAATTTTTTACCGTTCTCTTCCTCTTAGTTTCTTGTGTAGTTAAATGTATAGTGGTTAATGAATATTACTGTTCTATGAATAATGAATAGTACTTTTCTTTTGTTCCTTTTCTTTTGTTTCCTCTGCTTGAGATAAAGTGGTTCATTTCAAACTCAATGGCTAGAATTCAAAGAATGGAAATGTGATATGGCTGAGAATGCAGAGAGCAGGTGGAGTTCAGGAGCTTCAGCTGACCCTGCTGCTTCTGCTTCACTTCTAAAAGCAGTTTGCCCTTAGTGATTAGCAAACTCTCCTTGGCTCTATTCAGAACTGGTTCAGTGTAAATTTTTTCAGAGAACTCTTGGGTGGAAAGCTCACATTTTTGCAAGAGCTCTCACACAGCATGCAATGTGTATTGTGACATATGCACATGTAAAGGAAACTTACACATGAGTTCAAGGAACATTCTATGCCCAAAAACTTGCAACTCCTGAACAAGCAAGTGCACATAAACACACCTTCCCCATACTATGGCTGGCATTCTCTTGAGGTCATAAAGACGGCCAAGAGTTCCTTATGCACGCATATGCCCTTTTTTGGGCACTTTGGAGGTTGGTATTCTCTTCCTCCATCTGTAGCACTTAACCTCCCCTAACAGGCACTGAGGCCCCCACCACCGGCACAGCCATGTCCTGCTTTGTGGGGAGTGGGCAGACGCATCTCTCTGTAGCCAGATGTGAAATGATGACATCAGCATTGAAATCCACTATAGTCCTCTGGAGGTCTCAGCATTTCTGTAACCATCTCATGTCTGGCTATGATTACATTGCCAGATACTTCTCTGATTGCACGTGCTCCCTACAAAGCAGAGCATGGGGTGGTGGGGGGGTTAGAGGCTCATTAGTAAGGTGAACAATAGTGGTATATTGCTTAGCCTAGCACAGATCCTTATGTGGATGCTATACTATGCAGAGCCATAAAGATTGCAGCTGGTGTGTGTCTGTGTGTACAAGGCCACCTTTGGGAGAGCGGTCTTTCTATTGTAGAACTTCTTTGAAAAATATTCAATAAGGTTGATTTTTCACAAAGAAGAGAATGGTGAAATTCAGCACACAGGCTGCTTCTGTTGAGCAGAATGTTTGATGGTTCAAAAACTGTGGAAGATTGAGAGGACTTTTTTCACCCTCAAGATGGTGATGGATGGATGCAACCTGTATTTCAGCCAATGGTAGTTACAGCTAAAGTGAAGAGATATAAAACTTAATGAGCTGGAACCAAAGTTCAAATTGAGAATATTGAGTTTGGTAGTGTTCTTCAAGGCCAGATACACAGGAAAGAGTGGGGCTTTGTTTCCACCTCCACCTTGACTTTTCAAGGTGGTGGAGATTGATAATTTTGCAGTCTTTCTTCAATCGTACACAATCCAATTCTGCTGAAGTGTTTCTTGTGGTTTGCCAGTGTTTTCAGTGGATATTTTACATAAACTATAGTGCTGCACAAAAATGCAAGCGCTGAAATTCTTCATTGCCATCTTTGTTTTTTAAAAAATCAATTACAAAGTTTACATGAACATTTTTTCTGGTCTGGTTGCAATGGAGAGAAAATGAACAGGGCTCTAGAAAATAATTATTCTGAAATGAAGTTTCATTTTTGAGAAAAGAAAAGGTAAGCTGTCTGTCTTGTTTTCTTTTGGGATTCAGTAGCCAGGAAATTCTCCCTTGATACTTTTAGCACAGTGAGTGAGATACAAAGAGAACATCCGCAGGCAGAAGTTCTGCTCAGAGGAGTTTCCCATAGCCAATTTTCAATGCCCTCTCCTTTTTTCACTCTGCTCCTTCCCATTCTGCAGGGTCCCTGATCCTCAGGAGAGGTATTTGAAGGGGTAAACAGCTGCTAGGGGAGAGGGAGGCAGAGAAGCCATCTCTCATCAGTCTCTTTCTGTGAGTCTTTCTTTGGAACCAAGTCCTGTCTGGAGTGGGGAGTCATATGCATGAATGCAGAATCTTTTGCTAGATACCATGGTAGAAAGTGGATCTGAGTATTAAAGTTTAGGACACTTACATATTGAAAACAAATCACGTAACTTGGGTGTGAGGATGAAAATGTATAGGGTGCCCTTCATTTAGGTGCAGGCTGAAGATATAGATATTCATGATAACCCTATTGGTATTAGTCTTTCTAAAGAGATCTTCGTGCTTGAGGATGTCTCTGGAGAATAGCAAGAGTTTGTATGTTTGCAGGCACAGTACCTACAAACGCATAGCTTGGGGAGTCAATTTTGTGTGCGTATTCATCACTACTAGTTTTAAGTAACAGTCTCAATATGTAAAACAGCTGTCCCAGATGAGCAGGCCTGATTTAAGAACATCTGGTTTGGTCCAAATTCACTCACTGCTGAAATCTTTCTAGGCCCCATTCATTTACAAAGTGTCATATGACCAAATACCTCTCTCATCCCAAAGCTGACCTTATCCTAAGATTGATGTTTGATGCCTTCCTCCAACAGAAGCTGCTGGGGGCACAGATACAAGGAAGAGACAGCTTTTTTGGTGTGGCCTTCTGTCTGTGGAATGATATCGTTGATGTTGTTCACACTTTCACTGCCTGTTTAAGATACTCCCTTTATTCTTCTGTTTTTAAGGAGTTGTGATTGGCCAGTTTTTAAATATGGGCATTTTGCCAGTCAGTTATCCCAGGTTATTTGTAATTTGGGGAAGAGATATAAATTTATATTATAGGTAGCGTATTTGTATTGTATTTGTAGGTTTTATATGTTATAATAGTTTTTTAAATGCCTCAAATCCTTTTTAGAAAAAGGCATCTCAGAAATATAAAAAACCTGCTAACCTATGCATGGGTGAGCCAAGTAATTCCTCTGTCTCTTCATACCAGACATTACTAAGGCTGAACTATGAAATGTTTTCCATAACATAACATAATGTAACAGCACATAACTGTAGAATCTCCTGAATGTATGAATATACTTTGCAGGAAGCAGAAATTGACTCTCTGATTAAGTATACATCAGAGATGGAGAACCTAGAGCGCTATTTTTTTTTGGACTGCAGTTCCCATCAGTCTCAGCCAGCCTGGTCAATAGCAATTAGTAATGGGAGTTTGGGTCCAGTATCACCTTGAGTGCTACATGTTCTCAATCCCTGGTATACACTCAATTGGCTGTTAATTTACTATCATATAACATGTTAAGCAGTTATCATTCCCAGCCTACAGGCCGGTATGAGTTGGTCTCCTGGATATCACATTGTCCCAGGTCCTGCGTATTCCAAGTCTTCTTTCAGCTTGATCATCATTTCTGATCATCAGGAAGCATTGCATTTATGATAGGTAGTCATCATTAGCCATAAAGCCCTAGCACGGTCAATGTCAGGGAACAAAAGATTTGTAATACACACATGTGAATTCCAGACCTTTTAATCTCTTGGCAACAATATCTTTTTTGTGTGTAACCAGAGATTTGTCATCTTTAGTTGACTACTTTTCTTAACTGTTCTTTTCCAGACTGAAATGTTATCCTTTCTAAAAGAACACTTAGGAGGGAGAAATTAAAAGCCTGCCCTTTTTCATTCCTTTCAAAAAATCAATGTTCAGTTAGTTATTCACTTCCATTTTCATAACAAAAGTCAATATTGGCTCCTGCAGAGATTTATTTCCTTGAATCAATAACCTGATGTGTGGCGGTACATATTTTAGCAGGATAAAAGCCAGCTACTCCTGCAGGAGACATTTATTATTACAGGCTTTTGGAAAAGCAGCCTGGGAAAGAAGAGGAAGAAAGACTAAACTTATAAAATGGCAATCTTTTATTGTTTTTTAAATAAAGCAAGACTGAGCATGTGGTTAATTCTCTCCTGTTTGCTCATTTGAACTTGAATAAATAATAGTAGGAACTGGACCAGGGGTCAGGGTAAAGAAACTGGGGCTAAAGATATCAGACAGGATGTCTTGACTATTTTATGCTATACAACCTGTCTGCTTCGCTGTTTTAAAGAGCAGCTGATGAGTATTCTTCCTCAGGTAGTGGGTAAATCCTTTTTAATAACTTGCTGACTTATTTCTAAAATTGCACAAAATCGTATTAGGTTCATGGTTATCATTTAATTCTAATTTCATGACAAGAACTATGCTGCTAAAAAAAATGTCTAAAGAAGAGAACATAAGCTAAGGGTACCTCATCTTGTTTTCCAATAGTGTATTCGATAAAAGTAGTGTGTCCAGTCCAGCCCAGTCTCAAGTGACTGCCAATCAATGTAAGTGTCACCAAATCCTGATACTATAGAAGTTGTAACCTAAACTCATTGTCTTTCTCAGAAGATAATCCAAAACCCTCATGATTTTACATTTTTTATGATGTTCCAGCATTCCACTCTCCTTACTGAAATGGTATGACAATGAGAGGCAGCACACACTAATAGTCTAAGTGTGGCTGCCATAGTTGCCTGCTGTTTGCGGGGCTGGAGAGTGCTAACACATAAGAATGTCACTTGGTACATTTTGTATAAAAGTAAATGTTATATGAGGAGGAGCAGATGGAGATAACAGGTTGCTGCTTGTAACAATTGGCTCAAGCATGTTGGGATGGTGAGTTCTGACCTCAGGCTTAAATGTAATATCTCTTGAGAACTCCGACTGAGTGTTTATTAGTCTGCAGTTCTATCTCTGTTTACCTGAGTTAAGCACCACTGCATTCAGTGTGACTGACTTCTGAGTAGACGTGTGCATTGTTCTAAGTCTAACATCGTCCTGCACAGGATAACTGACACAATGAGATTTTCCTGCCCTTTTTTCTGCACCCCTAAAACCTGTTCTCACAGGTCTCCCAAACAAGATTTGAGGGCACATGGGGAGGGGCAGATCACTCCAGTGGAGCAGCCTCTCTTGACAGAACCACCTGGCCTCTTTTAGTCACCAGTTATATCGGCTGTCAGCGCTACAAGAGATCATGTAGAGGCAAACATTAAATAATATGAAGCCCTCAGGTTCTATAACAACATGGGCCAAAGATGTCTCTCAGTTGCAGATATAAATCATTCTAGAACAGAAAGCTATATTTTACTGCTCTCTTGGAATATGTTTTGCTTGAAATCATGATATAAATAGTGCTAAAAATGGTTCTCCAACTCATTCTCACAAATCCCGCTGAGGCAGGGTCTTGCTAGCTGCAATTTTCAGACAAGGTGCTGAGGAACTGACAGATTAATGTTCACATTTCAAGAAATTCAACATCTCCTTTTGAATCTAAAAACATGAATAATGGTGCTTTTTTAAGAGCTAGAATAAAACATCCTTGACATTAAAATGAAAAACAGCACATATTCTTTTTCTATATTAAGGTAAGCATTCATGGTTTATTTTAATTTTTAAAATGTTGTTGGGTTTTTGAAAAAAAGAAATTAATGTTTTCAGTCCAGGACCTGGTAAATGTAGAACATGTGTGGCCAATGTGTAATTCCCCAGATGTTTTTAACTGAAGTTCCCAGCATCCTTCACTCTTAGTTATTCTGGATAAAGGAAATGGAATTGCAGTTGGACAGTTTGCCCACCCATGATGTCATACATACGAGTGGGGCCTTCCCCATTCATTTTAGTATCAGGGCTCAGGCAATGTGTTCACCCTGTTGGATGTGATCAGAGAAGTCCTTGCTCTCACAGAGAATGCAGAAAACTGGTGTACCAAGTTTTGTGCAATTAAAATGAAGGTATAGATTCAGAGTTACATGAGTGGAGTTCAGATTGTGGCTTGTTCTTTATGGACACCCATTCATTATCTCATCTAAAAAACCTCTCCTCTTAAGACTCAGATGCCTTCAGCCATGTGTGGGGTTACCAGTGTTCATGTAGGGAGGTATAAATTGGTCTACAGTTAAAAAGAGGGCTTAGATTCAGATTCAGAAGGGAGAGGGGCTAAGCTTAAAAAAAATGTGTGAAGGCACCATACATGAGCAGAGCTGCACTTGCCAGACAAGATTTTCACTGATTCACTCCAACCCCTGCTACAGTCTCTGTGCCACCTCCCGTGTCTTTCCTGAGAACCCTGCAGTCCTCAAGAGAGCTTTTGAGGGGCGGGTGGGGCAGAAGAAAAAGGAAGGAACAAGAAGCCCACACAAGATGGAGTGAAGTAAAACAAGAGTCACTGCCTCCTGGAAAGAGCCCAGTGAGCCGCTTCCTTTCACAAAGCCTGTAAATATTGGACTGAAACCTTTTATACTTCTAGATACAGGTCACTCCCTTCTGCACCTTTCATTCCTCCTCCTCTGGGATCTGATATTGGTCTGATATTGAAATTCTACTCTCCCTGGCTCAGAATATGTCACTGAGAGTGTGTATATATACATACATGCACATACGCTCTGCGGATACTCATTCTAGAAGTTCCAGTTCAAGGATTCTTACATTAAGATCCCCGCAACCAACAGACTTGGTCTCAGGCAGTCTTTGGCCTGTTTCTGGTTCAGTGGATCCAGCTGGACATTGTCTAATTCACATTGATTCACATAGGTTGGGGGTCACTGTGTGCTGCCACTATGAGAAAAGTGGCACTAGTCTGGCTGCTTCTGTAATGAATAAGCTGGATATTATGAATTCCTGGAAGCTTAATTTTCAACAGCATATAACTGTTCACTACATCTTCTCAAAATTATGTTCTCTGTGTGCATATGTACTAATTTTGTTTCCCGCCCATTTAATCTTTTATGCTTCATCAAGGCCGTAGAAATTGAGGGAAATTTATTTCCATGACATCAGTGGAACAGCAACCCAACGCGAACCTATTTGGGTGGAAATAGTGCTGACATTTGGCTGCCTTGGAGGCAAACAAATGTGTATTTATTTGCAGCCAGTTCTCTCCTTCCAGTGGCCTTATGGGATATAGTTGACTTTTGATATATGGTATATTCAGCATGTATCACATGCGGATTAAGGACGTACTAGAAGAATAAGCCACCGACATAGTATCTGGATCATCTGCTCATGCCACTCCAGTAATTTTAACCTAGTTATTGTTGTAGCATCTTAACTGTTGTCGGTTAGTACCTGCTAATTAGCAGGAGAAGAGCAAGGCACTTGGAGTAAGATTAACAGAAGTGTGCATGCAAATAAACAGTTGCAAATATTGAATTTGTTGTTTCCTCTCCCCCACCATGTATCGGCATGGTGTAGTGGTTTGAGCATTGAACTGTGACCCTGGAGTTTGATTCCCTGCTTGGTCATGGATCCCCACTGGGTGACCTTGGGCATATCGCACACTCTCAGCCCCAGAAAACTCCATAATAGGGTTGCCTTAGGGTCACCATAAGTCAGAAATGACTTCAAGGCACATAACAACAATGTGTGTGTGTGGAGGGAGGGACAAGGGGCATTTTAACATGTCTAATTCTAATATCATATGTTTACTAGGAATAACTTTGATAAATTTCTCAAGTCTGGTGGCATGTTCTTTACATTATTTGCATCCTATAGTTTTTGTAAAAGTCTAGTTGAGCATTTATTTCCAAAGAAATTGTTAATATGAGGTTATCTTATTTCTTCTTTGTGGTCTCTGTATCTCACACATATGGGTTGCTCTGTGCCTATGCAGGCATCTTCCTAAGCTTATAGAGCTATGTTTTGGCTGTAACTCTGCCTCCTCACTCACACATATATAAGTCATGTGTTACTGCCAAAACCCAGTTCCTTTTTGTCCACAATCACGGTTGGATTGTCATGAAATTTTAGAGTATTTTGGCATTTTTCTACATCATCAGTTCTTCTCTGGGATCTTATGACTCCAAATGGTTTTTTCAAGAAGTGTTTAGCCTGTGGGGTAAAGATCATGCATACAGATGGTCACAGGTACTGTCACCTCTGCCTGGGCAAGGACCACATAATTTTAATATACATTCACCATGACTCCTGCCCAACTTGACAGACCTTTACTCAGCAAGGTGTAATAGAGTTTCCTGACTTAAAGCTCTAAGTGGGAGGAAAGTAGCCAGTCTGCTGCTTTTCCAGCCTGCAACAAGCCACTTCCTACAGCCTCTTTTGCTATCTGCTCCTATCCATCTTCAGCTTAAGGAGCAACAGCCTCCCTCTGATCTTGAACACTCTCTCCATTCCTTTGACATTAGAAGGGCACTCCTGTTCTATGCCACATGAACAAAACAGTTTGGAAGACTCTTTGTCTATTGCCTACGGCACATGCAAAAAGGGAAGGACAACTCTTCCGCTAGATGGTAAATGCTGCCCACCTTGCGTACTCCCTTGCTGGGAAATCCCTTCCACAAGTAGGTAAAGTGACTTGAGCAATGGCCATCCTGTGGGCATATCTCAGAGGGATTCCTTTCCCAGAACTGTGCCGTGCAGCCATGTGGTCACCGCCATCTATGTTACAGTCTCATTATAGGCTGGATGCTCAGTCCCAATTAGATGGGGCTTTTGGCTGTACAGTGCTGTCATCAGTCCTGGCATAACCCATCATCCTCGCTGATGTAGCTCACTGTTCTCCCACATGTGTGTGTCACCAAGATCACAAGGAAGAAGAACAGGTTGCCTACCTGTAACTGTGGTTCTTCCAGTGGTCGTCCATACATTCACACCTCCTCCCTTGCTGTCCTATTCACACTGTCCATTAGCTCCAGGCCACCCACTGGTAGACTTGGAAGTAGGTTTTGGTGACAATGCATGGCGTATGGACTTAGCTGGCTCCTGGCAGCACTGGCTAAGAGAAAAGCAGAAATAGAGGCAATGCTGCCATTGCTGAGCTGATACTGCCAGGAGCCTCACAGCAGTGCTGTCCAGAAACTAGCTGAGATATTTCACTTCTTCCACCTCCAAGCCTAGAAAGACCATGGTGGCCAAACTCATTACTGTTCTGCCACAGAAGTGAACTTAGAACTGTTAGGTAAGCTGAAGTGGCCTTGCCTTCATCATGAAAAATGTTATTTATTATCTATTTATTTATTAAATGTATACCCCACTTTTCTCCCAACGTGGGCTTCAAGGACTTATGTGTTATACATTCTTTCTTACACATAGCTTTCATGCTGTCATATTCTTATGCTGTCTGACTCTCTCTCTCTCTCTCTCTCTCCCCCCCTCCCTCCCTCTCTCACACACACACACAGAAAGAAATAAGCACATTCCTTATTAGAAAGTGTATTTGGCACTTGGAATATTATTAACTCTGAGAACGTTATGGAATTCTGTTAAGCATCAGAAGTCTCACTAAGACAAAAGGGACCTCCTGGGCACCATAACTAACAAGACCCTGTCCTTTATTCATGACAGTAGAAGGGACAAGGGGACATGGAGCTGGGCCTTGATGTGGAATTTAAATATCCTGGTCCTAAATTGTTTAGGGATTTCAAAGTGATCACCAGCGCTTTGAATTGCACTTTTAAACAAACTGGAAGCCAGCAGATGAAGCAACATCACATACCCTTTGAAAAACAATCTCTGGCCAAAACACTCACCACAGCATTTTCTACGCCCTGAAGTTTTTGAGTGCTTTTCAGAGGCAGCCCCGTGTACAGTGGGCCCTCCTTACCTGCTGTCTCCAGATAGGCAATTTTAAATGAATGCAACCACATTGTGTCCTATACCTGAAACAGTGCCAACATGCACGCGGACCCTCTGAAACAACCATGTGCATGTCACCACCATTAGGTATTACAGGATGCAAGCATTCACATTTTTTCTTTTATGCCAGATTTCCTGGAATGTGTCAGTGGTCAGATCTGCTTTTTTTGCACAAATCCCAAGGCTGTTCAAAAAGTAAACTCTGAGCACAGGTGGGAGGAAAGTGAGGTCCAGAATCAAAATTCTGTGTGTTAATGAATAGCTCGTTTGTATCCATGTACTTTAAAGCAGTTTTTTGCCTTCAAATCAAGATCAGTTGAAAGCACCATCTTGACTGTATCTTTGTGCATTGTTAAAAGAACAACAGCATGTAGAAAACTCCCTTTCTCTAAAAGAGAATCAGATCCTAAGCCTGAACACTTTCCAGAGAGCTGTAAAAAAAATTTAGGATGACATTCAGTAACCAAAGTTCAACAAGCGTTTTGGGCTGTTTTTTTTTCTTCTTCCTGTAGTCTTTCTCTTTCTACTTCTTGTGATCTTGCTCAGGGTTCTTGGAAATAAACAGAATAGAAACTGAACTAAATAAATAATAGGTTAAAAGCTTTTCTCCAATTAAAAGGGATCTTGAGAATTAACTTGAAGCACTATTGAGCAAATAACCATTTTGAGGAAATAATGTAGCAGGTCTAAATGTGCTGGGCTTGTGTGTGTGTGTGTGTGTTTATAAAACTCATTTACGGATTTAAGATTTTGAAAGGTGAGGAATAAATCATAACTCAACCATGCAGAGCTTTGGTCTCGATGCACACTCTTGCTCACAAATCTCATGTTAGCAATTAAAACATTGCCAGTGAATGTCCAAGGGTGGATTCAGACGACAGCTAATCAGGCAATAGCCATTTAAAACTTGCTGTGGGATGGCTCTAATTGCTTGAGGATTGCTACTTAAGCCAAGCATCACTGCCTCCCTGTTACAGGAGTGTCACAGAGCTAGTTTCATCACAAAGTTGGAGGCCAGAGGTGATGGCCTGTTCACGTGGAAAGTCGTTAAACAGCTCCTGAGATCTACCTAGCAGTGTTGCATTGAAATAGTAACAGTGAAAAAAAAAACCTGAATGTGCTTCCCCTTCCCCCCGCCCCACAGAAGAAAAGAAAAAAGAAAAAAAAGCTTTCACTAGAATTATGTGACTGACTTCTGTTCATTTCAAGTACACACAGGCAGGCCCATCTCAAGTTGCCTTTCTGAAAAGGGATCTGACAGGGTGAATGTATTACAGTAATCATGAGTGTTAGAGAAGGATGTCCTGACTCTAAGATCTAAAACAGAAGACAGAAAACCAAGAGTGAGCACATACTTTGCAAAAATCCATAGAAGGCCAAGCCACACTACACTGTTTACCAGCTGGGCCTCTTGTTCCTCCTGCTCGAAGCTGCGGTGTTAATCAGATAAGCATCTGCCTGTCTTGTGGTTTTTATGAGGGAGGGAGAATTATTGTAATTGCTGCTTGCTGTTGAGCTCTTGGGCACTTCTTTATACAGATTTGGTTTGAGTGATTACAGCTTATCTTCCTTGTATAAATAATTTTGCTTAGGTTTTGGGACATACCATGCGTTATCCTCCTTGGCATTTAACATAAATCACCAGTGATGTTTAATGTCTTAAACCTGTGCCTGCTAGTAGCATTTTCCCCCTGTGGCCTAGTTGTTTAGATCAGAGCTTTCAAAACTGTGTGTTGCCACACGTTAGTATGTTGGCTGCAGTGTGTAGGTGTGTCACAGGAATGTAGTGGGTGAAGAGGCTGCCTCTGCCCTGTCCTGAGGAAGACCCCAGCGAGGGCGGGGGCGGGCCAGGCTCGGGTGGAGGGGCTGCTTCCACTTACTGAATTACATACTGAATTTCTGTGTCACGGAATGACGTGTGTGTAAAAAGTGTGTCACCAACATGAAAAGTGTGGAAAGCTCTGGTCTAGGTGTTACTCCACTAGCAACCAGTGGGCAGATCACTCCATGGCTGTCATAAGATTGGTTTTAAAATAATAAAAACCATTATCCCACCCTGCAAAAATATTGGAAAATGGCTTGATGACATTTGAAGTAACAGCTTCCCTCCTTGGCACATGAAGTACGCATGTTCAGATATTATGGGTCTCCATAAGTTGGAAATCACTAGAAGGCACACAATAGCAACACCTTCATCCTCTGCAATTGGCTGTGCTGGCCAGGGCAAAATGAACTCGCAGTGCAAGAACACATTCTTCACTCCTGCTTTCAGAAGAGCCAGTCAAATTGGGAACATTTAGAGATAGGCTGTTGGGGTGAGGAATAGCTGTTTTTTGCTCAGTATGGTTGCAGACCTTCTTAGACTTTTGCTCTTTTCGCATTCCTTTGGAAAGCACAATTTCTTTTTTTTTAATCTTTTTATTTAATTTTCCAAACATTAAAACATATATCATACATATATCAAACACCACAACATATAATAACATAAGACAAAATATGAAACATAAAACAACATATAACAGAAAATTCCCGCCTGATTAGTCTTGTTGCTATATCAACTGCTTATATATACATATAATCTTCACAGGATCTGAATTATATCTATTTGATCTGCTAATTGATATCATCTTAAATCCTTCCATATTCAAATGATACAAATCTTATCTACAAAGAATAGGCATAACAATGTGTGTGTGTGTGTGTGTGTGTGTGTTTTAAATTCACTATCACATTTATAACTTCATTCTAAAATCCTTCTGCCAGTATTTTATCTTTCCACTTTTCTTTAAAGAAACTTATAAGCGGCTCCCAATCTTTATTAAAATCTGCTGGGTTTTTATTATTGAGAAGCAGAGTCAATTTATCCATTATCATCATATCCCACAAGGCTTTCTCCCATTCCTCTTCCATAGGGGTTTCATGAGATTTCCAATACCTTGCATAGACTATTCTGGCACACACTATCATATTGAAAACAATCTTACCAAACTTTTTCTCCAGTTCCTCCCCCAGGATATTCAATAAGTACATTTCTGGGAGCATCGAATATTTAATCCCTAAAATGTTTTCCATAGCCAAATGGATATATTTCCAATATCCCTGTGCATAATTACAAAGCCACAACTGATGATAGAAAGTACCTTTTTCTGTTTGGCATTTCCAACATCTATCATCACATTTATACATTTTCGCCAACCTTTTGTAAACATTCTCTCACAAATTTTGACAAGCAGTATATTTCAGTCTTTTTTGCCAAGTTTTTTGCCATTGGTCCAAACTTATCTCCCTACCCACATTTTGGGCCCACCGGATCATTGATTCTTTTACGACTTCTTCTTCGGTGAACCATTCCAATAAACGTTGATATATTACAGAGATAGATCTTTTATTCTTCTCAGACATTACCAAATCAAACCAATTTTTTTCTATTTGAAACCCATTCAATTTCTTTTCCATCTTGAATTTCTCATACAGCTGACGATATAACAGCCAATGGCAATTCATGCCTTCTTCTCGCAGTTCCTCTATTGTTTTCGTTTTTATTTCCATTCCCTTTACTATTAGCATGTCTCCATACATCATCCATTTACCATGTAAAATATTTTCTCGCTTATAAAAGGCTTCATGTGGAGATATCCAAAGTGGGGTTTTCGGATAAAGTCTAAATTTATATTTATTCCATGTTTTAAGTATGGGTCTCCTTACGAAATGATGGTTGAAATCTTGTAATGCCATATCTTTGAAGAAGCCCAAATACGCGTGCCAACTGAAAGCCAACTGTGCCCCCTCAAGTGCAAGGAGTCTATGATCTGTTAGCTTTATCCATTCTCGAAGCCAATCTAAACAGCAAGCCTGGAAATACAAGTTCTAATTAGGTAGTGCCAGTCCTCCACGTTTCTTATCATCACTAAGTATTTTGAATCTAACACGGGGTTTCTTTCCATTCCAAATGAACTTTGTGAGATCTCTTTGCCACTCTTTAAATATCGATTCATTGTTTACTACCGGGATATTCTGAAATAAAAAAAGCATTTTTGGTAGTGCCACCATCTTAAAAGCTGATATTCGGCCTAGTAAAGAGAGATTTTTATTTTTCCAACTCCTAAAGTCTTCTTTTATCTCTTTCCAGGTCTTTTCATAATTGTTCTTGAAAAGATCTGAATTCTTATTAGTCAAGTAAATTCCTAGATATTTCACTTTAGATGTTATTAAAAAGCCTGTCAATGCTTCTAACTGTTTTTCCTCTTTCTTTGGGATATTTTTTACCAGAAAGTACATTTTTTCCTCATTGACCTTCAAGCCTGAGACAGCTGAAAAGTCTTCCAGCATAGTTTTGAATTTTCTGATATTTTCCAAGGGGTCTTCCATAATCAAAACCACATCGTCCGCAAAAGCTCTTATCTTATAGTCCATACCCTGAATTCGAACTCCTTTCACATCTTTTTCTTCATTAAGCTTTTCGATCAGAGTTTCCATACATATAAGAAAGAGTAAAGGAGATAGCAAACATCCCTGCCTTGTACCCCTTTCAATTTTAAATCTTTCCGATTTCTCTCCATTTATCAGGATTTGTGCATACTGGTTCTTATATATGGTTTTAATAGCCATCATGAAGTTTTCTCCCATTTTCAGCTTATTTATCATCTTGAACATATTGCCAATTTACGCTATCAAAAGCTTTTTCAATATCCAAAAATAACATAGCCAGCTTTCTACTTGGTTGCTTATCGAAAATTTCAGTTATATCCAATATGCGTCTCATATTATGTTTTATTTGTCTGTTTGGCAGGAATCCCACTTGATCTTCTGATATGATATCTTTCAAAATTATTTTCAATCTGTTTGCCATTATCCACATAAATAATTTATAATCGACATTTAGAAGTGAGATTGGACGATAATTTTTTGGGAGAGTTGTATCCCACTCTTCTTTTGGTATCAGGATTATAAAAGCTTGCCTCCAGGACTCCGGTATTTTACCGTTTTTAACATCATTCATAACCGCCTGAAGGGGTAAAATTAGTTCATCTTGCAATATTTCATAGTACTCTGAAGGCAATCCATCTGGGCCAGGAGCTTTATTCTTCTTCTGAAGTCTTATTGCTTCAACCACTTCAGCTACCGAAATAGATGCATTCAATTTAATTCTTTGTTCTTCCATCAATTCTTTCATTTTTACAGAAGATGTGAGTTTTTCAATATTTTCCCTTTGAATCTCTCTTCTCTGATACAGATTAAGGTAGAACTGTGCAAACACCTTTTTTATGTCTCATAGTGAATATTTTTTCCATCACTTATTTTCAAAATGGGTGGATTTCGATTTTTATGCCTCAATCTCCGAGCCAACCATTTTCCGGGCTTATTTGCCCATTCAAAATGCTCCTGCTTCCATGTCCTCAATTTCTTGCTTATTTCTTCTGTCATCATCAACTCTAATTGTTTTTGCAATATTTTTATTTCCTCTTTAATCTGATGGTTTCATTTGTAATTCTGTCTCTTTTCTTTGAATTAATTCATTTATCTGTTGTATCTTCTCTTTCCTTTTTTTATTCCACAATGCATTTTGCTGAATAAAGAAGCCTTGAATGACCGCTTTACTAGCATCCCATGTCGTTTGAAGGGTAGTCTCTCCTGGGATATTTTCCAAAAAATAGTTGTGTAGAACTTCTTTTACTTTTCCCAAAATTTTCTCATCTCTCAATAGGTGCTCATTAAGTCTCCAATTATATTCGATTTTCCTCCTTTTAAAATTCATAACAATTGCATTATGATCTGAAAATGTACCAGGTTGAATCTCCATCGATTTTACCTGTGCACATTGAGACTTTGAAACAAAGAACATGTCTATACGTGAGAAAGATGCATGCGGCTCAGAATAGAAAGTATACGCTTGTGATTTTCCGTATAGAAATCTCCATAGATCAATTGGTTCTGTATCCCGTATCAAATTATCAAAAGATACTGGAAGCTTGCCTTGATTTTTTATTTTTTTATCTGATTTTCTATCCAAAGATGGGCATATCACTCCATTCCAATCTCCCATTAAAATCATTTGGTCATATTCACTATCCATAATCTGGACTTGGAAGTCTTTGTAGAATTTATCTCTTCCATTATGTGGGCCATATACCCCCACCAATAGCAATTTTTGTGCTTGCCATTCAATTTCTACTGCTATATAATGACCATATTCATCTCGAAAGGCTTCTTTTGATGAAATTTTTTCACTCACATACAATACTACTCCTCGTTTCTTCTCGTCAGGCAAAGATACGTATTCTTTCCTAAATTTCCTATTCCTTAAGAGATGTTCTTTGCACCGTTTAATTCTAGTTTCTTGCAAAAATATCACATCCAACTTTTGTTTGCCCAAATAGTGAAAAACCTTTTGTCTTTTTTCAGGTGTACATATGCCTTTTATATTCCATGACAAAATCCTCAAATCCGCCATTATTATATTTCTACACAGTTAAATCACCACTATCCAATGACGCCAATGCCAAAGTCATAGAACTAACTTGATGTGCAAGATCTTCTTCTGATTTATTCTTTTGTTTTGTTTTTTGTGTCTCCTCTTCTAAACTTTCTTCCGAGGAAGCCGAAGTTATCTTTTCACCTTCTTCTTTCTCTAAGGGTTTACCTCCTTCCGCTCCTCGTAATTCTTCCTTTGGTCTCTGCGTCTTCTCTGAGAAGTTTTTGCCGTATCTCGTCAGGAAGTCTTTAGCTTCTTGTATCGATGAGATCACAAATAACTTCTTCCGATACCGAAAAGTCACACCGTCCAATCTCGCCCATCTATATTTGATTCCATACCAACGAAGTTTAGAGGTTAGAAAATTATATTCCCACCTTTTCTGAAGTATTCTTATTGGTATGTCTTTATATAGTTGCAGCTTCTGGCCCCTGACCTCAACTCCTGTTTTAGCATTAGCCTGAAGAATGAGGTCTCTTGTAGATTTCTTAATGCAAGAAATCAGCACATCTCTCGGAAGATCTTCTCTTCTATTTCTTAAAGAGCCAATTCTAAAAATCCTGTCTATTTCCCAATCCAATGTTTGAGAGTCTATCTCAATCAAATTTGCTAACACTGGAATTAGGTTCTGTCTAAGATCTTCCAAGCTCTGCTCTTTTAGTCCATGGATTTTAAAGAAATTCTCACGCATCTTGAGTTCCAGAAAGGCTCTCTCATCAATGTCTTTTTCATGTTCCCATGTTAATGTTGCACATTTCTCCTGGACCAATTTCAGTTCCCCCTCTAGCTTATCCACTCTACCTGTAGTTCCTTTAATCTCTTCGGAATAAGCATTGTTTCCCTTATTTCCTTAAATTCTCTCTTGAAGTCAGATTTTAACTCACTGCGTAGATCCTTCATATTTTTCCACCATTCCAACTTCATTTCTGACTGTTCTGCTCTCATTTGTGCCTGCTCCGCCCGCATCGACCTAATCTCTTCCAATATTATATTCTGTTCTGCTTGTTTAGGCGTTGTAGCTACTGATAGAGTTGACTGTCTAGGATCAAGGGGAAGTCCCTTCGTTTGTTTCGCCATTTTAGATTTTGATCTTGTGTCCATTCAAACAAATTATATAATCATAAATTATTCCCCTCCAACATTCTCATTCAATACAATACATTTTTTTTAATTTACACAATCAAATTCATCAAATTTTACAATTTACTCTTACCCAATATCAATTCATTAATTTATCAACTTCTACTTTTATCAATTTCCCTCTTTACTCTTTTGTCAATTCCTCCACTCAAAATCTCAATATTCTCGACACCCCCCATATATATACACCTAATTAAATTAATCTAATTAATTAATTAATTAATTAAATTGATCAAGAATTTAATATAACCAGTTTATGCGGAAAATATAAAATAATTAAATATACAGACAGTGTTTTCTCAATTCATCTATTCAATTCATTTCAGTTCATTTCAGCTCTATTCAACAATTCATTTCATCAATTCAATTCAATTGAATTCCTTTCAAGTCAATTCCATTCAATTCAATTCAATTCATCTCAGTTCATTTACTCAGCAGGCTCAAACTTTCAAATCATCAATAAATTTTCAAAAATCAGAATCTGCTCAAATTCATTCTAAAAACACAATCTTACTATCTATTTCACAGTAGTATCCAGCAGTTTCACAGTAGTATCCACTGTCAAATTCTGCTAATAGATAATTAATTAATTAAGCTCTTTAAGAGGTTTAAGTTTAGAGCTCCCTCTTATATTTTTAGAGCTTTGTAGCTTTGTAGCTTCTTCAGCCTCCACTGCTACTCTCCGCGCGCAGGTCTACGCGCCGAGTCTCCCCCTCGCACCGGCCTGTGTGCCAAATCCTCCCCGCGTGCCGGCCTGCGCGCCGAGCTTTAGTAGCCCGCTGCCCAGGCACTCACCCGTACGCCTCTACTCCTTAAGCTCTGATCTGTACGTCGTCCCAGCTTATACTAGATCACACGCCGACCTACTCCTCCAGCTGAATCTGTCTCCATTCCAGCAATCGAGGCCCGGGCTCTCAATCACCCCACGTGCCGACCTATGCGCCGAGACTCTCCTCGCGCACCAAAACGTTGTCTCTACCACTCTCTCCGGACTCCAAACCTCAGATCCAAATCGCTTCACCAGAGGACTCTTCCTTCCGCCTCCACGCCGGCCACAGCCACAGTAGTGCGGATTTATCCAAAGTTTATATATATATATATATATATATATATATAAAACTTTTAGTAGAACTGAGCATTTGCACCCTTCTGGTTAAGCTCCACCTCTCTTTTAAGCTCCAGAGGCCATCTTGGCACCACACGGTGCCCGTACATAAAAATTAATTTTTGGAAAGCCCTTTTGGGGGGGAGGTTAGAAAAACAATGCTTGTTCCTCCACAAAGTCTCAAATTCGCGACAACATTAGTTCACTTCCCACAGGAGGGAAAGAAGGGAAAAAGAAAGTTACAGTCTCCCAGGTTTAGCTAAATCACTCTCTGCTTCTCGCCGGCTCAATCTGCCTACATGATCAGAGTCCACACCTATATGTAAGTTCCAATAACGCCAATTCCTAAAAAGGGATAAAATATATAGATACCTCCTTGTTGCAGAATTAACGATACCTTTCTTAAAAATGGACAGATCTCCCTGGCACAAGCCCAGTCAGGTGTTTTTAAAACTCTGTGGCGAGGAAATGCTGAGATTAAGCTCAGCTACGTTTCACGACGATGGCTGCCGTCCGACCCCCTCTCCCTCAATCTAGTGGGTTAGATGAAAATCACCACACTCAGACGAAAGAGGAAACGGGTCTCTGTGGCCCCATTCAAGTTCTCTACCCATCAGAGAACTTTTTGAGGTGTCTGCAGCTCTGCAGACCCCCCCCCCCCCCGTCGTGAAATGCAATGAATTCTCTCCAGAGCTGGAGAGGGCTCACCTTCTCTTCACCATTGCGGAACCGGAACCGGAAAGCACAATTTCATTATCCACAGGGTCTGATGGGTTAGTTCCCCATCCCTGTTAAAAATGAGCATTTTGGAGAGGATATCTGTATTGTGTGAAACCCTAATCCAGGATAGAGATACTTACCACATGCCAGATAAGTATTGAAATCTTAATAGAGATTACCTGTGGTTGCCTGAGCAGTGTTGGAGCATTCATTAACACACTAACATTTTCTTAATCTGAGAAATGAGTTTGCATTGACAAGTAAGCAACACTTGGTCACTGATCAGCTGTAAGATGCTCTAAAATGAGAGCAGAAGCATTCATTTCTCAGAGTAGCTTGTGGAATGGAGCAACAATTCACGCAAGGAAATAATTGGAAGGAGCCCAGAGTGAACCTACAGAATTAAATCACTTGTCTGTTCTTGGTTAATAATTGGTAAGAATGCTGCTGTAGGTGTATGTGTAACATTTACTATGTGTCACCAGGAAGTCAGAGGTCATAATGGAATATTAAATGACAGTTAATTATGGGGCTGTGGCTCAGTGACAGCCCATAAGGCACGAGAGGAGGATATTGTGAGCAGATTGTTTAAAGGAAGCAGTGTAATGGAATCTTAAATTTTAAATGACATTAAATTTTGATTCAATAGATTGTAGGCAGCAGCAACAATGACATTAAAATAGAAAGTGCCCATCTCTGTATTTAAGTGGGATGAAAACTGTACAGATGACTTTTCTCCAGAAATGAGCCTGGTGGGTGTACTGAGGCAAATGTGTTATTAATGGCAGTACAGTCTTGGAAAGAGCTGTTCCAGGGAGGTCACAACAGAGCTTGGAATGTTAGGTCTGAAAGTGAATGTGTTAATACTGAGCATTAGAAGTGGGGAGATTAATAAATTACTGTTAATGTTACTTACTGATATTGTTTAATTGGTGGAATTTCTTTAATTGGTTCATTACTTGGGCCATTTGTTTTTAGAACAAAACAAACCTTTAAGTCTATAGTGCCATACATGGGGCAAGGCAGCTTCAAAATGGAGACAGAAGGAACCTGATGTGACATGTGTCCTTCAGTCCCTAACAGTAAGGCCATTTCCACACTACACTGTTATAGCGCTGTTATTCCACTTTCAACCTCCTGTGGAATCCTGGAGTTTGCAGTTTAGGGAGGGGCCTTTGGAATTCTCAGCCAGCGAGCTCTTTGACCTCAGTAAACTACAAACCCCAGAATTCCACAGGAGGTTGAAAGTGAAATAATAGCATTATAACAGTGCAGTGCAGAAATGGCGCAGGAGTAAAACTCTAAACCAGAGAAGGGAGAAATGATGGAGAGGGAGTTACAAAGGAGGAACGAATTTAAGTCTGGGTTCATTTGTACTAGAGCAATCAGACCAGAGCTGAATCCTCCCCTGCTGAATTCTTGCAAACAAGCTGGTAAGGTATGGGCTAGACTGTGCTACAGTTAGGTGACTTTGTAATTGGTTGACAGATCAAACCCAGAGAGTGCTCACCAGTCGTCGTCATCTTCATCGTCATCATCATGATAATAGAAGAAGAGGAAGAAGAAAGTTGTTGTTATTTCTTACCCACCTCTCCCTTGTGGCAGATAACACATAACATTAATTAAAAGAGCATATAAAACCTATACATATTAAAATCCTTCGATAAATATTTTTAAAATCATAGTTTAAAAATAATCTGGGTAGGCCTGCCAAAAGAGACTAGTCCTTACTACTGACTTAAACTCAGACAGCATCTTGAGCTGATGAATCTCCTTTTAGCAGGTCATTCACAGTCTGGGGAAGGCCAAAGAAAATGTTGTCTGGATAACAGCCTAGTTTTGGGGCAGATTATGTGGGCAAAGGCAATCTTGTAGGTAACCTGGACTCAAACAATGTGGGCTGTAAAGGTAATAAGCAACACTTTGTACTTTGCCCAGAAACAAATTGGGAGCCAGTGGAGTGATTTCAGTATTAGTGTAACAAGGTAACTCCTACATGTTCCAGTAGCCAACTTGGGCACAGTTGGTGTTAACAGCCAAAGCTGATAATAAGCACTTTGCTTTACTGTGGAGAGAAGTAACTAATGCATCACTCAGGGTTTTGTCCTGGGCCTGTTGTTGTTCAACATCTTTATAAATGAATCTGATGATAGCACAAAAAAGCATGCTTATCAAATTTGCAGATGATACCAAATCAGGAAAGTGAGGTAGGATTCAAAATGACCTTGGCAGACTGGAGAGCTGGGTCAGAACTAACAAAATGATTTTCACTGGGGATACACATAAAGCATTGCATCGAGGCAGAAAAAAAATCAAATGTACAAATACAGGATTGGTGACACCTGGCTTGAAAGCAGTGCAAATGAAAATGATCTAGGGGCCCTAGTAGACCACACACTAGACATGAGTTGATAGTGTGATGCTGCAGTCAAAAAACCCAATGCAATTCTTGGCTGCACCAATAGGAGTACAGAGTCCATTTCAAGAGAAGGAGTAGTGCTACTCTATTCTGGTTTGGTCAGACCTCACTTGGAATACAGTGTCCAGATCCGGGCATCACAGTGCAAGAAAAGGATATTGACTAACTGGAATGTGTCCAGAGAAGGGTGACCAAGATCATCTAAGGTCCAGGAACCAAGCTGGATGTGGAATGACTGAAGGCGTTGGGTATGTTTAGCTTGGAAAACAGAAGACTGAGATGTGGCATGATAGCTGTTTTTAAATATCTGAAGGGATGTCATATAGAAGATGGAGTGAAGTTATTTTCTGCTGCTGCAGAGACTAGAACACTATCTAATAGATTCAAATGATAAGAAAAGAGATTCAATCTAAACGTTAGGCGGAACTTTTTTACTCTAAAACCTGAATTAACAGTGGAATAGGAGTGCTGTAATTGTATATTTCTGCATGGCAGGGGGTTGGACTGGATGACCTTTGTAGTCCTAAATCTATCATTCTGTGAACTCTGATCAAGATTCAGCACTCCAGCACAAATAGATGGGCTCTTTTGATGAGTGGGAGTACTATGCTGTTTGGTCCATGGTTTAATTAATTAAATGGCAATGACCTGATGACCTACTAATTTCACCATCCACCTCTTAGGTTAGCTTCACACATGTCTGTGAGATTTAATGTGTGTTTGGCACTAAGGACACAGAAAACCATATTCATAAAGGAAAAGAGACAGTGAAAGCTCCTAATCAGTGGTCCCTGTGCATTGTAATCCTAAGTTTGTTATAGGAGTGCATTAATAGATATCTAGAACCTGGTAAAATCCCAAGTACTTAGTTATCCGCTTACCTAGAAATGTGTCCTGTAATCCAAAGTGTGCACACAGATTCCTTTTTCATGCAAGGTGGGTTTTAACTTTCCCAATGCACTAGTAGCTCCTATGTTTATCAAAAATATTCCTTTTCAGAGTCAGGGGACCACTGGAGAGGCTCCCTGAAAAATGTAAGATGCTGTTGTTAGCTGAGCCTTTTGCCCTCTTTGCAGAAGCAGAAGGAATGTCCACCAGTCCTTCCACCAGTGCAAGAGCAACAGCTGAGATGGGGAGAGGAATCCTGACCTAAACTACATGTGACGAGGGATTTGACACAAGTATTCAGCTGTGCTGAATGGAATTCAAGTATTTTTGTGCTGGCTGGCTTTGTACTGCTAGAAATGTTTTCCAGACTATAGTTTATGTGGCATTGCAACTGTTTAGTATTTAAAGCACCCAAGTCTCCATTTAGCTGATGCAGTGATCATTCTTGGTGATAGCTGATCTGTTTTTCGTCTTGTGTCAGATTGCCTATGCTGCAGTGGACTGTGCCAAAGAACAGAACCATGACCTGTGTAAGCAGGAAGGTGTGGATGGTTACCCGACCTTCAACTACTACAACTATGGAAAATTTATAGAAAAATATAATGGAGACAGAGGGGTGAGTACACGACAAGGTGTTAAAATAGTAACAGACTTTGGAAAGAACTCATCCTTTAAAATGGTTCCACCTGTAATTGATCAGTCAATTTCTCTCTCTCGTCTCTCTCTGCCTCTCTGTCTGGCATTTTGCAGATGGATTTAACACTTCCATTACACAACTCACACGACTGTTACCATCTCTCCCCATACATACGCATGCATTTGTCAGCTGGGGCTACCTCCGTCTGCAGAAAATTCTTGAGCCTTTTGTTTTGAGTCTTGTTATTTATAAAATTCTCTCCATGAATTTTGCACTAATGAAAATGAGAAAATTGAACATCTGCCAATCCTATATCTAGTCCTAGCCAATGTAGCGTGAAAGATGTTCCAGTGGGTTTTGCATATTCATTTGGAACCTGTGCCTTCAGTTGCCCTTTGCATATTGGGGAATTAGGAGAGGACATGCAGAAGTAACATTTTTCTTCAGCTTTACTGCAGTTAGTTCTTGTGGGAATTCTGCAGGAATTGTGTCTCCACAGTTTTGATCTACAGTGAACTGTGCTACATCATACTGTGCACTTTGTCATGAATACAGAGTGCTTGCTCTGTTTTGATTTTTATAATGAAGTTTTATCAGCCTAAATATAAATAGCAGCAAATTGAGTTTAAGCAATGACATCACTTTGGCTTTATAAATGCACTTACAAAAATAAAAGGATTTATGAAAGTGACCAATCTCATTTGTTTGGCAGAGGCGGATAAGCAAGTGTGCATATGCTCTTTTTTTAAAAAAAATTGCAGTTGTGGAGAAAATAGGGCTGCTTGTCCTCAGCTGTCCGTTTTCATTTCTTAACGTCTGAATTAGCACACAGAGCCCCTCCATCTTGGTTCTTCCAGTGACTAATGGAGAGCTGTCGCCCTCTATTCAGCTGGAACATATCAGTTCACAGGAGAGTATCACTGCCAAGCACTTGCTGGGAAATTGGAGATTTTGTAAATCCTTTCGTCAGTTTGAAAACATTTCAATTTGTGATACACAACTTGCTCTCCCACCTATCTTTCTCTCCTAGGCCAGCATCTTAGCTCATATTAAATAGTGTTAGCTCTGCTGTCAGTAACTCTAGGAATCTCTCTTCCATGTAGCATCCTGTCACTATTTTACTGTCATCATACTCATTGTAAAAGCTCCAGTTTACAGCATTGCAAATAACAATGCAGACATTTACGATTTTTTAAGGAGCCTGAACTTCTTGTATGCGTTGAAGGAAACTTCTCGGGGAGGTCTCACTGGGATGTGGCATCCACTTGAGCTAATTTATCTGGCCAGGATCCAAAACTGCTTCATGCTTTGTGTGTGTCTACTGGGATGTGTTTGCTTTCTGTGTTTGTTGTTTTGGTTTGGGCATTTGGCATTCCAACTGCTTTTGAAAGTCCTCTCTGTTTTGACACATTTCAACAGAGATGGGAGGGTAGCCAGGTATCCTAGAAAGTTGCATGAGCCCCAATTTCTTTGGATTCTCACAACTCTGTCTGCAACAGCTTTTCCCAACGAACAACAAAGACATAGAAAGGGGGAAGAGTTCTTACGGATTTTCTGTAGAAGAAACAGCAAAAACACGAAGAAATAGAAGAGGCAAAGCAAACTGTTCAGAGAGGAAAGGCTTTCTGAACTGCTAACAGATCAGCAGACGGAAAGAAACTGAGGAGAGACCAGTAGCTTGGCAGGAATGAGCATGCTCAGTACCGGATGGGGGAGGGATTCCCACCAAGCTGCTGAGCTCTGGAACTTTCCAAAAACTACTGCGCATGCGTGAAGATTCTCATTGTGTGAGGCACAGAGACCACGAAGAAGAATCTGTACTTCACTTCGATTTGCCTTAGCGATGTTGAGGGCTATAGTCTGAAGCAACATCTGGAGGGTGCCAGCTTGGGCATGTATGATCTGTACCACAATGAGTATAAAGAAGAGAAGGCTGCAAACCAATCCAGTATTGCTGCTGAAAAAATAATAGGGCCTCCTGAACACATCCCAAAGTGGAGCAGTTTGAAATGCTCATTTAATTTGTAGGTGTATTCCTTCTCAGCAGTTGCTTGGGTATTAAGTATTTTGTTAAAACACAGAAAGAAACATCGCACACAGCTTCACTGGGCTGGATAATATGTTTCAGATAACACTTGTAATAGCAGGTACATTGCTAATCAAAAGCTAGTTCTATGGGGTGTTTACTAGAATCTCAAATTTCACAAGTAGTGATGCGTAACATTCTAAATTAAAATTGACAGATGCAGCAGACAAAATAACGGTGGCTCCATTCCCACTACATCATGTGTCCAAATAGATCGGATGAGTTGTCAGGTCTAATCTAAAGCTCTCAGAAATTAATGGAAAAGCTTGTGGACTTCTGTGGTGTTTTGGCTCCAACGCTTGCTGTTTGAGGGCATGACCGCATGGATTTTGATCACTTGCAAAGAGGCAGTGTATTACAGATTAAAGACATGACTCTTTACCAGAGTCATGTTAAAATAAGGACTGCACATTGTTCTGTAAAACATGGGTTGCTTTAAAGGCATTGCATGTTCCTGTCTGATCTTGGAGGCTAAGCAGGATAAGCCCTGGTTAGTACTTAGATGGGAGACTACCAATAAATATCAGGTACCATGGGTTCTATCTCAGATGAAAGAACTGGCAAAAACACCTCTGAGTATTCTTTGCCTAAGAAAAGATGACTTGAAGTCACATACACACAATTTGAAGCTTTATCACATGGGAACATTTTCAATAAGACAATTTTATCCTCCACTGTGTTTGGCCAGAGATCTCCCTAACATTAACTCCTTCACCTCAAAAGTGGTTGTCTGCTATGGCAGGAGGGTTCATGCCATCTCTTGTCTGGCTGAGCTGTTAGAAGGAAAGGTGTCTGAGGGGGCTGAATCAGCCGTTCAGTGAATATCAAGAAAGGAATCAGGTCAGGTGTGAGCAGGGACAGGGAAGCAGTCTGTGGGCACATCACTTTAAGGAAGGCTGATGATGCATTCTGTACTGAAAGAGACTGGAGTGCCAAAAATGTTTTGCTCTCAGATGCCCCTAAAGGCACCCTAGGACATTTATACCATGTTTGGAGGCCCCCAGGCATAAAAAAACACATTTTTTTCAAATGCCTCCAGATATCCTTCAGGGAATATAGGACATATTTCACCACATTTCAAAACATGAAGTGAATAGGAAATCACTTCTTCTCACTTCGTGGTGTTAAAGAAAGGCCTTTCCTGGGCCTAAAATGGCCTAAAAGTCCCTAAAACATAATGAAGATAGCCCCAAAGAGGGTGTTTGTTTGTTTGTTTGTTTGTTTTGCTGGACCAAGTGTGATGGAGAGGTAGAGCCCTCTAAGGTCTCCTGGGGGGCTACTGTGGCTTCTTGGTCTTCCACAGCTGCCCTCCCCTGCTGTAGATGTTGGAGGTCTATGTCTCCCATCCCCTAGCATAACCAACATCGGTGAAGTATGATGAGAATTGGGAGTTGTACTTCAGTAACATCTGGAGGACCACATATTCCCCATCCCTGATCTCAAGCAACTGTGACCTCAGAGGATGGCCTTTACATAAGGGCACTGTTGTTTGAGGCCTGGCAGTTACCATCTGGGTACAAGGGCTCTCACATCCTGTTCTTTCCACCTCACCCTAGGCTGTTGCTGTGTCCATTGCCCTTTAGAGCAAAGACTGAAGCACTGTTTTCCATTTCCAATATGCACCCAACTTTTTTTCTTCTTCTTATGTTTTAGGAATCTGGATTCTCTACTTTCATGCGAACCCTCCGAGAACGAGACCATGAAAGGATAGGGAAAAGGAAAGACGAGTTGTAATTGCTGCCTCAAAACACAATTTCCACTGCACTGTGAATGGTCTCAGGGCCAGTGGTACAATGCCTGAGATTTCACATCTTTAAAAGCAAAACAAAACAGAAACTTTGTTTTTTATAAGCAGCCATTGCCATTTTGTACAATTTTGAAATAAAGTGAAATCATTTGATTTTTCAAGAAAAAAATAAATGACATCCTTTTTGCCATATTCTGTTCAGAAGAAGGGGAAGAAGAACAAAGAGCATTTTCTCACCATTTGATGCACCTATGCCCATTGATATTCCTATGCAATCTTTTTGTAATCTGTAGATTTGGTAGTGATTTCCTCTGACAAGGTAATTTCTGCATTTTTTTAATTTTTGAAGAATATTGTATGAAAAATGGCTTTTAAAATGGGAGGGGGGTTAAAAGGGAAGATGCAATGGATCCATCAGGAGACAGTTCCATTGAAATGAGTGGAAAACTAATTGCAGTCCCAGCGGACTCCACACAGAGCCTCTTCAACTGCAGTTATGTAGGGTGCGAGGGCACAGCACTTTGTTCAGGAGCCAGATGTGATTAAGTGCACTTTTGACCCTGGTGGCCCAAAAGTCTGCCTGCGCTGTCCCTCCCACTCTGTGACAGGTGATGGAACCTTTGCAAGAATGAGGCAGAATGCACACAATCTGACCTGCAGATTTGCTACTGTCAACACGTGTGTCTTGGAATCTGGAGAAAGGTTATCTCTTCCCAGGAACAGTCCATGCACTTCTAGTTGTGCCAAACTGGTAGCATGACTAGTTGTGATTAGGACATGGTTCTTATTGACTTGCAAAAAGTTACACCTTGTGTGTATTTTTTTTTTTAAGTGAGATTTGGGGACTAATTTTTAAGGTGCTCAGGGATAATAGAGAAATGAAGCAGCATTGGCCATGTCAGATCTTAATTGACTGTAGTGGTGTCTTTTTCCTTTCTTTTCTTTTTTTTTGTGTGTGTGGGGGGTGATAATCTGCCGTACCTGAACTGTTTACATATCTTTATAGAATGTATGGGTTGTTTCAAATGTCTCTCCACAAGCAGCACATCTCAAACACCAAAATGACTTTCTCAGTGTATTGTGTTTGCATTCATGTTGTTAAATGCTCCTTTAAGGACAGGAGTGGTGTAATGCAGGTGTAAAAGTTCTACTCAGTTTATGATCCCACCATATGAACAGTGTAGTTGCTAAGCGTTCTGTTTGTATGTTTGACAGAGGCACTGGTATTTTTGATATGAAGAAACATCATGCAACAATACTTGTTTACGTTCGTAAGGCTTGTCTGTGTATGTTAAATACAAAAAAAGAGTACTTTTTTCTCTTTCTTATTTTCCTTTTTCTTTTTCTTTTAGAATTCTATAGCAGCAGGCTGTCCTTTTACAAATGTTTAGCCCTGTCAGTGATATGAGAAAATCCAGCATTACTAGAAGTAGCTTTTACAAGTCCGTAACTGTGTGCTGATTCTGTGAGATTAGGGTGATCTGGACATTGTGTCTTTATGGGATTTATGATATTTTTTGTGACTTCCAGTTTGATCAAAAAGAATTAAAAAATTGAAAATATGCTTTAATTGCTCCCGTTCTTCAAAAATGGGCTGATGATGTTGCCTGGAGTTGTGCTGATGGTTAGAAAGTCGTACCATTCTACTAGCCACTGGAAAAGTCAGACATCTCTGTTCTCTCTACCTCTATCTTGGCAGGAGTTTTGCAAAGAAAAAACAGAAATCTGCTTAGCTTTTGTAGTCTTCCTCCTGTCTTGCCTATTCCTCCACAGGGAATAGTGTCTGTTGGTTTTTCTGACTCCTCAGTTCCATCTGGTGGAGGATATGGAGCAGCTGTGCAAATCTGTAGGAAAATGAAGTGAATGAAAATAAATCACGCCCTTTCTGCTGAAATGTTCTTCTTGCCACGTTATAGTAAGAGGAATAATTGGATGTACATGCGCTGGAGGTGACAAAACCATTCAGGAAATTAACTTTGATGCTCCATACAAACTTGCAAATGTAAACAGAGGCACAGGAGGACTCCTGGAGGGATTCTGTGGGATGGGTTCAGTTTGAGGATCACCTTCAATACTGGGGTGTTCAATAGATCTTATTTCACAAAATTACAGTTCTGTTAAACAGAATCAATGATCCTGCTTGGAAGGATGTAAAAGAATGCTTGCTAATTTTTTCATCCTCAATAGGAAATGTTGTCTTAATACATGAATGTTCCCTGTCAAGAAAATAGTCACCCACTGAGAAATGTTGCACATTTCAGGACTTTTTTTAAAAACAATAATTTTTAAAAAATCATTCAGATATTACAGCTTGGAGTTCAAGCAAAACAAACAGTGTATTTTACACTCACACTCATTTTTGTGCAGAAATAGTGTATTTTGCACTCATTCTGGCACTATATTTGGCCAAAATAAAGTAACAAAGCTGTCATGATCTAACCCAGTGGGGAAAGAATCTTTGAAATTACTGGTTCTTATTTACAAGAACACAGTAAGAGAATATTCACATTCATTCTCACCATAATTTTTGAAGATCATTTTTAGGGGAAACATCATTTTAGCAACTGTAATGATGGGAAGGACAAATGCTGGTATAGCAGGAATATTCCATATTATCTTTAGTAGCTTAGGTAGTTAGACACCTCTCTCATGGACATGTTCCAGTCACAGTTATATACCAAAGCGCCACTAACTTCAGTAGAAGCCTTGAAACATACACTTGAAACTCTGCTGTACAACTCTATGGGACAATTTTTCTTTACTTTAGGTGGATATTATGCTTCAGAGACTTTTTGGGCATATTCTGACAGATTAGTAAGAAAACAGTACTGAGAACACACTGCAGGCTGGAGAGCACAGCGCTTTCATTCCCCTTTGGGTCCTCCTGGTTGTAGGAGTGATTAAGCTCAGCAGGAATTCAAAACTTAATCATTTGATCTGAGCCAGGGTGTTTGGTCTGTGTTATCCCTTACAAGGGAGAACTGCAAACCAAGGGTTCTTCTTGGTTTATTATTCCTGGTTTCTTTAGGAACAAGAAGGCAAAATGTTGGAGCAATTCAACAAGTTCTTAATGCCTGGCTCATCTAGCCACTACCTGAGGAGAAGCCTAGAGGGAGCAAATTAGCTGCCCACACAGGCATGTAGCTCATTCTGAGTAAGCCAAGATGCTCCTGATGCCAGGATTCCTTATTCATTCCCAGTGAACCAGAGCTCCCGCTCTGTGTGAACATGGCCACTAAATCATGCATCATGGGTTCTGCATTTGGCTCCATTACTGAAACACCAGTTCTCACAACAGTGCACTTCTGTGCTGCTTTGAAGGGAGTTCAGGAGGAGACCTGACCAGGACTTTACTCCTCTTTTCATTCGCAATTCACTTCCTGCTTTTCTCTGGCCCCAATTAATGCTTCTATGCATTTGGCACTCATTAATTGCTGGCGCCTAGCAGGTATTCATTGAGTAATTATAGGCTGATTTGCCTTGTGTGATAGTAAGCTTGTTAACCATAACATAAATCTAAGCTATAGTGCCATGCCAAACAGGCTCTTTCATTAGGCTCTACATTAGACAGACAATTAGCTGTCTGGAAAATTCATTGTTTTCTTTCTCAGTTTCACTGGCCATAGCCTGTCCTTACCATTCAATGCTATCCTAATTTTTCCTGTCTGTTATTCACAGGCTGTTACAGTTTGGGGCAGTTTGGAGATTTTTCTCACTATATTGCTCTATAAGCAGCATTATTGGTGTATCTTTAATATTTGTGGAATCACCCCCAAAATAAGGGACTTCAGTTGCCTACAAAAACTTTCTCTCAGCCAGCAGGATTAACTTTAATCTGTCACTTGCCTTACTGCTCCCACAGTTCTGCTTGTAATCCAGAATCACTTGTTTAATAACTGTATAAATGCAGTGAATATGTTTGATTATGAATGGCTTTGCATCAGACTGGAAGAAGCCCTTGAGTGGACTACCATTTAAGCCCTTTAGTGTTCTACTGGTAATGTTGTTGTTTTATGATTGGGAGGGGAACGCTATGAAGTTTGCAGATGCCACCAAGCCGAGAGTGATACTTAACACCTGACAGAATGATGTTGACAGGCTGGAACACTGGGCTGAAATGGTTAGATGGACTTCAGCAGATAAATGCAAAATTCTCCGTTCAGGCACAAAGAATCAAAGGCCATCAAGACAGCATGTGGAAAACCTCATGTGAAGAGTGGTTAGGTGTTTTAGTGGATCACTTGCTGAATATAAGCCAGCCATGCAGTATAGCTATTTAAAAAGGTAGTGCCATTGTTGGCTGCATTACAGAAGCATAGCCCTCTTACCACAGAAAGTTTTAAAAAATCCATTTTGTAGCAGTCAGACTGCATGTAGAATACCACTTCTGGACACCAAATATCTAGAAGTGTCCAGAGGAGGAAGAGGAGCACAGTTGTGAGAGTATCCAGCAACCAAGTGCTATGAAGTACTGTTGAAAGAATGAGATAGGTTGATTCATTAAACAAAAAAAATTGGGAAAGGCATTAACAGTGGCCTTCAAACAGTGACCTAGTTAAAAGGCTATTATACAGAAGGCAGAGCAGACTTGTTCTCTTGCTCCAGAGGCTAGGACCAGAACTAAGTGGCAAAGAAGCTGCTGAGGAGCAAACCTCAGGTAACCAACCTAATAGTAAGAACTGCTTAGATCACTGTAAAGAGATTGTGAGGTTTGTTTTGCGGGACTTAAGTAGAGGTTGGAGAAGGTCATCTGTTAGGGATACTGTAGTTCATCCAGTATTGCTGCTCCTGTGTTGAACATGATATTCAGCTACATGATCTCCGGTGCTCCTTCCAGTTCTATTGATCTAAGGGAAATTTTGTAAATGTAATTAAGAACAAGCTATAAAAAGGCTGAGCACATGGGGAGGAACAGATGTACATTTGTCTAGTTCAGTGTGGACATTATGTGTTTAGCAGATGAAACATTTAAGGAAAAATGTATGCACAACTTTTCTAGAGTAAATCCTGCTATTGAAAACCTGCTAAGTTAGACTGATATCAGGCTACGGCAACTCCCACAAAGTGAACATACAAAAACAACTCTACAAAACTGCCTAAAAGTTTCTGAAATGTAATCATTCTAATGCAACCAAAATGGTACAAAATAGAATCTAACTGAATTTGCTTCATTTTGATCTTCTAAACTTAACAAGATTTTTTACTATATCCAAAAACCTTTTTGATGGCAGTTTGGCATCAGACAAATCTAAGGCTGTATAGAAATTAGTTACAAAGCAATATTTACCATGTCAAAATTTCAGCCTCTACCATCAAAATGTTAGGTAATTGGGTTTCTATGTCATTCTCTCTCGTTAGTTTGAGGAAAGTAGGAAAAAAAACCTCCCTGTAATTTCCACAAAATGGTTATTACTAGTATTAAAGTTTAAAATACATGTTTGAGTCAGTAAAATTTAAAAACAGCCAGTAAAACTTTCTGAAAACATACTAACAGTGATTCTGAATTATAGATTTTATGGGTAAGAAAGTTCCACATCTCTGGGACAGCAACCACAAACATGCACCAACGGCAAATATTTGGCCCTAAATCCAATCACTATTCCCAGCTAGAGCTATTGAATCCACTACTGAATGGTTAAGACAAAACTTATGTAAATCCCACTGATTGTATGGGTCTAGTTCAGTTAGAACTAACTGAATTTATGCCTTTGACAACTATGCTTTCTTTTAAAAAAAATAGTGGTATATAGATGTTCTTAAATAAAATAAGTGATACAATAAGATTGCTAATTGGCCAACTTATACTGACCCAGTTAGGATTTTCTCATCCTTGCCAGATGCCCAAACAGGAGGCTGTTTCCTACTGTTTTGTAAGAAACATTCTACATGTATACAGAGGTCACACTCCTGCAACTGCTTTCTTCAAAATAACCCTCTACCTATATTGAAAAAGACATATTTGATATTTCAATAATATCCCTCCTGTAGATGAATCCTCTGCACATGTTCAAAGATACATTCCTAGAGCTAACATAAATACCATACCATCCAACTGTCCTCATTTGACAAGGAAGGTCCTGATTAGTCCTCTCTCATCCCACTTTTTCAGTTGCTTTTTAAATGTCATGGCCTCTCTGTCCTCTCCCCTTTGTCCTTGGTTTACTTAAATTGTAAAATGGGTTTGGACTCAGTTAATTCAGCCAGGAGGAAATGAGAGGAAGAGGCAGGGTCCTGTCCTCCCCAGTAGGCTCAAGTAAGAAGTAAACTGCTGCAGTCTCTCCTAGCTGGTCTGTCTTCTTCATTAATAGCTTCTGCCATCTTGATCACAGTCTGATGTTGCTTGGCTACACATGTTTCAGATGTTACCTGTGAAATGTTGGATGGTATGAAATACAAAGCATTCTAAAGGAATGCTTGTTTTGTGTGAAAGGAGAGAAGTAATTGTTTTTATTTCTCTGTTAAGGCACATTTCCAGAAGTTTAATAACTGAAGTTAATTTTGCAAACCAAACTATTTCAATTCAGTCCCCCCTTCACCCTTAACTGTGGACTTCATGTCAGATTTTGGCCCACGCTCTCCTAATTAAACAGCCAAGGAGTTCAAGTTGATACTTGCTGGTTTGTAGCGTCTAAAGCTTTTACAGGCCATTGGAGTTCAAATTGTTCGTCTCATTCAAAATCATTTCACTCAAAAGACATCTTGGCTGAAAATGCAATGGGTCATGGAACTATAAATAGGAGGTAAATTATATTTGCATGTTAACTGAGACAGGAAGAGGAAAGGAGCTCTCCAAAGGCCAAGATAGACCACACGCCAATATCTCAATGGGAAAACTTAGATTCCTTAATTTTCATGTCATTGGGGAGTAATCCATTGAAAAGAACTACTTATCTAAAGCACAGTAGGTGATTGTCCTAAACTTATACCAAAGGCTGTAATTCAGAGCAATCCCAGAAGATGAAGTAATTCCTGGCAAATTCTAAGGTTGCTTTTTTTTTAAATAAAAGTCTGCTGTTCTCAGGAAGTAATACATATACAGATGCAGCCAGTGACACTGAAAATCATGGATGGTCTGTTTATGCTAGACAACATGGGACTCGGTGGAAGTGGGTGAAGCCTCAGTCTTGGGGCTAATTGTACTTTTGCTCAAAGCTAGTAGTGGTTGTTGTATTAATATCCTGCCTTTTCCCAGTTTGGGACTCAAGGTGACTCAACAGTTAAAATAAACATTGTTTAAAATTCACAATATACAAAAGTTTAAAAGTAATCCAACTATCATAAAAAAATTAAAACCAGTTGAAAACATAAACCAGCCAGAACAACTGCAAAAGCCCATCACATTATACAAGACCTATTTCCCATAAACAATCCATTTTCAAAGTTTTTTACCTGCTTGCAGAAAGATAGTAAAAAGGATCCCAGTCTAGCTTCTCTAGGAAGGGAGTTCCAGAGCCTGAGAGAAGCTACTGAGATGGCCCTCAGCTAAAGACCTTCCTATATTAAATATAACTCCAAGTGAGCTGAGTGCCTAAAAATTTAGATAGGGCAACTATAGTATGTCAAAAACTGTTTGAAAGGAAATGGCCAGTGAATGGGAACATGTATATTCAACAAAATAAAAACTACAGCTAACACACTCCTGAAGGATACACATCCAACCTCTGTTTAAAGATCTCCAAAGATCTTTAAGTTCTTTCTAATTTTTAGCTGGAATCTCTTTTCTCATACTTTAAATCCACTGGGTCATGTTCTAGTCTCTGGAGCACGTGAAAGCAAGCTCAATCCATCCTCTACCTGACATCGCTTCAGATATTTAATGATAGCTATCAAGTCACCTCTTCGTCTTCTCTTTTCCAAGCTAAACACATCCAGTTCCCTAAGTCATTACTCAGAAGGCTTGGTTTCCAGACTTTTGACCATCTTTGTTGCCCTTCTCTGCATACATTCCAGCTTGTCAATATCCTTCCTGAATTGTGGCGCCCAGAGGTAGACACTGTATTCCAGGTGAGATCTGACCAAAGCAGACTAAAGTGATATTAGTATTTCCTGTCATCTGGACACTATGCTCCTGTTGATGCAGCCTACAGTTGTATGGCATTTTTGGCTGCCACATCACACTACTAACTCATGTTTAGCTTGTGGTCCAGATCCTTTTCCAATGTACTACTTTCAAGTTAGACGTCACCCATCCTGCATTTGTGCATTTTATTTTTCTAAACAGGAAAAATGCGTAAATTTAGTACACACATCCTAAGCCATGTGAATGCAACAGAAGGTTATGCAGAGATGCTTTTGCATCACTTAAAGCAACAATGGAGAATTTGTGGCTCTCCAGATTCAACAGAATGGCAACTACTATCATCTCTAAAATAATCTGGCTAGGGTTGCTGAGAGTGGCAATCCAACAGCAACTGGAGGTCCACTTGTTACAAACCTTATCATAAAGTAAATACAATGTAAGTTTCATAATTTCTTTGTACTGGTTTTATAGGTTTAGAGCTTGATAGTTTTACCGAATAAAAATAATCAGTGAGTGACCTGGTCATCAATCGATTGTCGTCCTGTATATACATATGAATACACTTACATTCTACTGGCATTCATCTTAATATTCTTAGTAGCACTGGATCAATAAAAGGATTTTGAGAGGAAGCCATTATGCATACAAATGATTAAACTAATATAAGAAACTTGCCAATATGAATTTTAAAGTTCAATAGCACAGAGTCATAATATAGTGTTCAGTTTAATAATGAAAGGGATAGATAATTTAATACATGCAGTGCTTGCATTATACACTTATGACAAACTTGAAGCATCTATACCAGCTGCCCTATTTCCCTGTGCAAAAATCCTGGAGGTACTTTGATATAGCATCTTAGTGAAGCAAGCCTCTCAGCTGTCTCCTAAGTGGAATTTCAAAAGTGGAGAAATGGCTCTGACACCTATGATAACCCGTATGGAGGTACACTAAAATGTTCTAAAGGCATTTTAATTTTCTAGAATTATAAATTTCTAATGTGGTAGTACATAACTGGTGATAGTCTGTTTTAGAATGATAGAAACCAAACAGACCAAGTGAGAAAGGTGTACTGTGCAAGACTTTTCACCAGGATCACTTCAAAAACAAGACTGCCTATGAAGCCAATGTATTTTCTTCACAATGTCTGTCATTGCTCATTAAAAGAATGTGAAAACAACTGTAGAGCTGAGTCCTTAGTCTTGTTGCATCTCATTTATTTGCAGACTGCAACTCCACCAAACATGAAATACATAAAATATTTGCTGAGTACTGTATTTCTAGCAGTTTTAGTCTGACTTCCTACAGATTTTATGCAGTTCTTCTGGTGAACATATGAAATGTGATCATTAGCTTAATGCTGTTGTCTCATATATTTGTAAAGAATGTGTTAAATCCACAGTTGCCTCTTTTCATCCATGGTGAAAGGGAGTTGAGAGCTACTGAAGAAAGTGGGCAGAGGTGGTAATTTCCCACCATTTCTACTTTCCCACCCCAGCACCTGCCTAGTAGAACCTCTGAAAAAGACCTCACTTTCCCTTTCACCCATGGCACAATCCAATTTATGAAGTTCCATGTTGCACAAATCTGAAATCTGAATATAAACTAATGAGAAACTGGCTGCCATCTTGTTAGTGACATACAGTAATGTATGCTTTGTTGGACACTGCAGAAGGAGAAACTCAACTTCTCCCTCACACAACTACCACACCTCCACCCTCACAAAACTCACCTATCTCTTGTGGGGGATGCACATTTTCCCATAGGATGCATCTAAACATTGTGTTTTCATATCATATTTTAGTCCCACAAGTCCACTCCTGCCACTAGGCAGAATGAGACAGCCACCTAGATAGTTGCTTTGAAATGCTAGAAAAGGGCATTAAATTGTTTGTTTTAATTTGTTGGTTTTTGGATGCTTGTCAACATTAAGACAATGTGCTACTCACCATCTTTTCAACAAGCCTTATATTTAGAAGCACCAGTGCATCACCAGAGAATTAACAAGTATAGAAAAGCCCATATTTTTGTATGTTAATGACCTTTTTAAATGGGTGCAGAATGAGTAAAAGAGGAAAAAGAGCAGATTGGCGATCCATAGGGAGAAGCAAGTAAGAAATCATCATCATTATCACAGGAACTATCTCAACAGTCTGCATTGACATTTATGGTGACCGTTGTCTAATACTGCTCAGCTACCAGACAATGGACAACTATTCACTAAACAGTAACTGTGCATGTCTTGGTAAGCAACTCATTCATACTGTCCTTCCAGTTAGAAGGAATGTTATTACTCCACTCGACATTAGCTATATTTCAGGAGAACTAGCTTCCACTGTCATTGGGACTACTCTGTCTTCCTTTTGCCTGTGTCCAGGGAACTATAGCACTGGTATTTCCTGAGGGACCACATCACACATGAAAAGCTCACAACCCTCCTTCTCAGTCTATGACATCCAGTTTAATTGCATAACTATACTATCAGTTTTAGAGGTGGCCAGCAAATTCTTGTTCAGAAAAGTCTTTATTGTTTTCTAAAACAGCTTTTGGTTGGCTCCAAGAAATCTCACAAAGGTTAGATAATAGGTACAGAGAATTTTTTTTCTTATTTGCCATCAAATCACTTTTGACTTATGGCAAACCATAACATCCATGAACCCTGGTAATCAACTGCCCTTGCTTGGGTTTTACAAACTCAGTGCCATGGTCTCCTTTATTGAATCAATTCATCCATAATATGATCTTCATCTTTTCCTACTATCTTCAGCTTCAAAAGCTATCATTGTGGTATTTTGCAGTGAGTCATATGATCTCACAGTGTGACCAAAGTTCAATAATTTCATTTTAGTCATTTTGGCTTCTAGGAGCATTTAGGCCTGATTGATTATTTATTTATTTATTTATTTATTTATTTATTTATTTATTTATTAAATATCCCAGGTTTCTCTCAATACAGGACCTGTTCATTTGTCATTTCAGCAACCCATGGTATCCATAGAATGTTCTTCCAGCATCACATTTCAAATTAATTGAATTTCTTCCTGTTAGGTTCTTCTTTCTCCTGCTTTCACAAGCAAACATAGAAATGTGAAATAGGCCTCCATAAATATACTCAAATGTGATCTACAATTCAGCTTCCTTCCTCCCTCAAGGTAATGTGGCCACAGCCTGAGCTACAATCCTCTTGAACTCCAGATTCTGGTAAAATGTACTCTTTTCCCTCCAAATGCTTGGACCCTGCCTGCTCTTCTTTAGAGAAACTCATGGCAGTAGACAAGGGAGTTTTGACCATTTATAATGCAGAATTAAATAACCCACAAATTCATACTTCGTCTCCCAAATCCTCTACCAAGATTTTTCAACCAGGCTTCCATGGAACTGTAGGGTTCTTTGAGAGATTGCTAGGGGTTCTGTGAGATATTGTGATTTAAAAAAAAATTTTTTTTGAGCCATAGACATAATCATTTTTATGTAGGGTTGCCTGAGGCCAGAATATGATTTCAAGGTTTCCTCTAGCATAAAACACTTGTGAAAGGTTCCTAGACTGTGAACAAACATATGTGAATTTAGGCCCTTTCCACACCCTACCTTTTTGCAAGGATGTCCGGTGGGGATCCTGGCATCAGTTCTACCAGGAGGGGAGCACGACAGCAGCGCTTCCCTCTGCACCAGCTGGCTCCCTGCAGAAGGGAGCATGATGGCCATGCCGCTTCCTTCCACAGCACAGCTGGGTACCTTCCGAGGCTGTGCCGGGGCACGAAGCGCAGCCAGGCTTCCACAGGACAGGTAAGTCTGTGATGGGAGAGTGACTGTGGGTCACTGACGAGGAAAACCTGCCAATGATTTAATATGTGATTGTGCCGCCTGGGGATGGGAGAAGGACAGGACCGCAATGACAGCATGAAGAAGTGTCATTGCAGCCCCATCCTTCTACTGTTCCCATGGCAGATTAGGAAGCTGGTGCAGAAATGGCCTTAGCTGGGAGGGAGTTTGATTGGTCCAGTATAACCCAGTGAGCAAGATGCTTGCGCCTGGGACTCTGGAATCAAAGTCCTGCACTCCAGCCATTAACAAAAATACCACATAGTACACTAAGCAAGTCATCTAATTACTGCTGTTCCATCATATGTTCACTGAATTCCTGTGTGACAAATCATTCTTGAGACTTGTGAGCTGGAATATATAAAAGCTACATAGAAAACAACTGGCAGTAGGAGTCACAGCTCAGGACCGCTACCTCCATGATACAGTGCTAAGGACCAAACCAGATTGAAGCAAGACAAAAGTATGTTATGAAATTTCCATTTGCTGAGAACACATATTCAGAAGTGGGGGAATACCTGCAGGAAACAGTTGATAGGAAAACCCTTCCCACAACCAATAATTATCTCCTATAACCAGTGATGTATTTAAGTCTTTTACTCCAAGTCTCAAGTCAAGTCTCAAATCTTTACCTTCAAGTCTCAAGTCAAGTCTCAAGTCCTTGAAGATAGTTTCAAGTCAAGTCTCAAGTCTGGAAGCCCACTTTATACCCCAACCTATATTCCAGAATTTCTGGACAGAGTTGAATAAAGTCAGTTTTAACTATTTAAGCAAGTTGGCCCTCTACATTTGTGATTTTGCCATCTGCAGCTTCCGAGGGGAGGAATAGGATCCTTCTTGCTCCTCCTTCCTGAAGCTGGAGGCTTTTGTGCCAATGGGCATAAAAGAGTCTGCAGTTTTGGAAGTGGGGAATAGGATCCTTCTTACTTCCCATTTCCAAAGCTGGATAATTTTTCAGAAGTAGAGAATAGGCTCCTTCTTACTCCCCATTACTGAAGCATCACAAGCTGTAGAAGGAAGGCTCCTTCCTCCTCAAGCCCAATGCCTAACACACTTGCCGTTCTCTGAGAAACATGCTCTAGCTTTGGGGACAAGTCTTGCCTTCTGCTCTTAGGAAAAGTTTTAGAAGGCTCCTCCAATATGCAGCAGAGACAGGCTGTTGGGCAGACCTCAAGCCCACCTCAAGGCCATTGCCTAACCTGTCTGCTATTCTCCTCTGAGAAACGCACCCACACTTTGGGCTTGAGATGGAAGTGTTTTTCAATGTAGTAAGGTTTCTGGATGAATATGTTATGTTACTGAACCAAGGGCAGCAAGTCAGTCACTAAAAAATATACAAGTCTCAAGTCGAGTCGAGTCAATGCATCTTTGTTGCCAAGTTGAGTCCGAGTCGAGTCACTGAGGTGACTTAAGTCCGATTTGAGTCCAAGTCAGTCGACTCAAGTCTACATCACTTCCTATAACTATTTCCATCACAAAAAAGCCAGTTCTCAATTCAGAGCTGAGATGTGTGTGGGATGGGGAAGCCTTTAGAAATGGCTAGTTGGAGGTGGGCATTTGCAAGGGAGAAACCACAAGCAGAAGAAAGATTATGTATTATGTATAGATATGTGCCTTCAAACGGCCTGTCAACTTATTGCAAACCCCAATGGTGGAGCTTGGAGTGTGTGGAGAGAAGAGCGGGAGGGGGCAGGGCGACGGCATGAGGGGCGTGGCCACTGTGGGGGGGGGCTGGGATTCCCCAAACACATCACCACCCAGGGCGAATTGCCCCCCTCCCCCACGTCCCTATGCGACTGGCAAACCCATAATTTCATAGGGTGTTCTTAGGCAAGGAATACTCCAATCTTGTTTGCCAGTTCCTTCCTCAGAGATATAATCTACAGCAACTTGGTGGTCTGTCATATAGTATTAACCAAGGGTGACCCTGTTTAGCTTCCAAAATCAGGTGGGATCTGGTGCCTTGAGTAAACATGGGATTTGGACTTTCATGTTTCCTTTGTAAGGTCTGCTTCCAGCAGTGAGAACAGAAATTGTTGGCTGTGCTGCTTTTGTGTCTTGCAAAGGTATCCAGAATAAGAGAAATGAAGGATCAGTTCTACCTTTAGAGGAATTCAGCTTATTAGAGACTGCTCAAGGGTGTCACAGTTGGAAATAAATTGCTTTCTATTGCTTGGGATTATAAACCTCTGTTTGCAAAGAAATCCAACTATCTTTTTTTTTGTCTCTCACTCCCCTTTAATGTAACTGTGTACATATTTGATATGAGGAATGTGGTGGCTTTATACATTTACTGCTAAATGATCTGTAAGAGTAATCAGATCATCATGCAGAATTGCACATGTTAATGAAGTTGAGGTTTTCACTTGAGTGCCTATTACAATAAAGCCTAATTTATCCAGACCTCTGATACCATGTTATTTTCCTTATGGAGCTACCTCCAATTTTCCGCTCAGCTCCACTTCTCTCTATCATGGGCCCACTGATGACATCCTAGGAAGATGGAACCCACTCCCCCCCCACATACATGGTGCCCTTCCTCTGTCACTTCCCTCCAAAAGAACAAGTTCTCCATTCTGAAATTGGCTTATCTTCGTGCTTCTCATTCCCACTGGTAATCAGGCTTCAACTACACATGACAACATTCACCCAGTTCCTACCTTCCTTTCTCTCTGTTGTTTTCTTTTTGCCTAATTAAGAACTGCAAGCTCCTTCTGACCTGCCAAAGATATCTGTGTAACTATAAGGGGACATGAAGTCTGAGAGATTCATATAACCATCATCTCTGCAAAGAGGGTCCTCATATAAAGAAGCTATTTTATCACTCCAGTTCCAATGTCTTATTAGGTGCATATTTATCCTGCCTTTGCCTGTTTTGTCACACTTAATTAGCTGTAGTATTCACTTTATATTGGCAGGCAAGAGCTATAGAGAATTTCCTGGCAGGAAGCAGCACTGCTTAGATAACAGGCACAGATCCCTTATTTTCTATACAGCGGCCCAAATGTGATACAGAACTTGGAAAATTATTTGTTGCTGCAACTGTAGACTCATGACCCCCAAAGTAGTTAGGTATTGTTGTGGTAACAGAACTTCCTTTACTTTTGATAGAAAGGAAAATAAATTGCTACCTTATAAATGGCTGGTATCCTGTTCAGTAAATACGAAATTGCAAGCTGATCTTACGATCATGTAACCCCTGATGATTCACATTTATGGCCATTCACAATCAAACCTGACCCCCCAAAACCCACCCTTTCAGCCTGGCAGTTCCCCAGATGAAGGGTTCCCTATGTGGTGCAGCTCAGGTACAAGGAAATGAAGACTTCAGCACCTTCCTGGTCACAAGGCACTTTGAGACAGGCAGTTGTGGCAGGCCCTGCGGTGTCTCTCCTGCTGCCTGTTCTCAACATGTGTGTAACCAGGAGTGCACTGCAGACCTCATTTGCCAGAGCCCTAATTTGCATCAGCTCAAAAGATGGGGTTTTGGGGGCTTGCATCACCAGAAGTAACTGTAATGAGAGAGCTCTTTCATGGTTGTTGTGTCTGATGGTGCAGGACCCTAGCCTAAATCAGCAGCTAACATTTATTCAAACATAGAGTGATAACTGTAGCTAACTGCTTTCCAAACTCTGTGCAAGGCATTCTTCTGTCTCAAAAGGAACCATTCACAGAGCCTTTCCATGATGAAGTGACTCAAATAGATAGAAGAATGCAAAATAAGCAGTGTACTTTGAACACTTGCAGAAAGCTTTGAAAGAAGCTTTGTTGGTGTGGATAGAGGGTAACTGAAATGCCATTACACAGAAACATCCTCCACACACACCTTTACTTACAGTTCAGTTTGTGCTGGGTTTGTTTCATTTGCATGCCTTCTCCCGATGCCAGCAGGAGGGAGAGAGAAAAAGAAGAAAAAAGAATTATATTCCTGAATTATTAATTATATGTATCCTTTGGAAGACAAGGTTTTAAATCGCCCAGCAACGCAGCTTTTCCGTGTAAATGGCACAGGCTCTAGACTAGCTTAGTTGTCTTGTATCTGCTGCACAGAAGAAAAGGGTAGAACTGTTAAAATGTAGGGCAATATTTGGAGTTTTTATCTTGGGTCCAACACAAGAATTAATGGAGGAACTTTTCTTTTATCCTGTTTTCTTCACTCCAGTGGCTCAGGATGTTATTTCCAGTGATGTCACATATTCTTGTGGTTTATTATGTGTAGCATGTATTTTCTTCTTTTATCTGTGAAAAAAAAGGGAAATGATTACTTTTGTCTTCTATTTTGCAAATTTAAAAATAGAAAGATAATATTAAAATAGAAAAACATGCATACAGAAACAGGCAATGGAAAGAGGAAAAAGATCTGGAGGCAGAATAAGGAGCTATGCAAAGGAATAAAATTCTCATATCCTGGCCACCAAACACTTCAACAAATCATAATAAAGTTGCATGAGGGCTAGAAACTTTAGGACAAGTTGGAATGTTCATATATATATATTTTTTTTCAAATTCTAAGCTCTCTCCTCCTTCTTTTTTGTGCATTCTCGACTGTTATTACTATGTTTCATTTGCCACTTTCCATAAGGATATGAAGGAGTTTTAATATCGGTTGTTCATAGTGCAATCATATTTACAGAGAAGGACTTTCTCATTTCCTTTAATTGTTTTAGCGACATGTAATTAAATTGTGCATGGAGGGCTGCAACATGAAAGAATATTCTTGGAACGACTTTTTCTCTCTTCAAAAATGCATGAAGGTAAACAAAATCTGACAATGTGTTCCATTACGGTAACAGGAAACCTAAAGGGACTGTAAGAGCTAGGAGTGTATTAATGTAGTTTTCGGATTCAATTTCTTTCACAGAGAGGAAAGCAAGCAAGTGGTAGAAGAAAGCCCCAAAAGACAGACCTCTGTGACTAGAACAGCCCTCTTACATGATCATCAAAACAAAACAGCCCTGCTTTATTTTGCGTAAAAGCCAAAGTGGCTGTGACCCTGAAAATGAAATGATACTAATAATATATCACCCTGATTGAAACTTGTCACTTTGCAAGCTAATTGAGGTGCGGGATGTGACTGCTGTACAAAAAGAAAAGATTATTTTTCTCCTTTTTTCTCTCCCTGTGAACAATGAGGAGTTACACTGTGGCAAAAATCCTCCCATAAATTGTAAACATGATTTTCATCAGCCAGGAAAAGACTTTTTCTCCAGTTCTTTCGAAGAGTGCCTTCTTGCACATTGTTACACTGAGTTCACAAAGTAAATCTTGGGCTTGTGTCCATCTGTCCTATCTTGCCCAGAATCCTAGCAATGAGGTTTTCAAGTTTCCTCTTACTCTATAACCCTTTCTCACAAAAGATGTGAAAGAAAATGGCACCTGTCAGAAGACTGACCACAGGCTGCCTCGCTATGTCCTCTCACAGCTTACCATTGCCTGGGCCTTTAGCTAGAGCTCTCTTTTCTCTTTATCCATCCCTGTGGATAACCTTTTCATCCTGTCCCAGAATCCCATTCTGAGGGTCTAAAACAGAGCTTTGAAGTATTACTTTTTTGGACTGCAGTGCCCATCATTCCTCAGTGAGCATGATCACTGCTCAGCCCAGCTACGGGGTTCTGGGGGTTGTTGTCCAATACATATGGGGTTGCTAGGTCTCAAGGCCTGGCCCTGGGTTTGCAATTTTTGTGGGTTCTCTCCAGGAGAGAGATGAGGGTACAAATTCTCCAGTTGTGGGAAGCACAGCTCCAAGCTGTGTGCAGGTCTCCAACCCAGCTAGTAGAGCACCAGCTTCCTTCAATTTGCAAGACTTAATTGATTTGTTGCTGTTCCTTATAAAGACTTGCCAGGAGACCTATGTATTTACTTTTCTAGCTTTCTCCTATACTTGCAGTTATTATATAGTACTAGGGCTTACCATCTGCTATGTTCTGCATCCACCTTTTGCCTAGAAGCAAATGGTTTAGATTAAATGTTCCTTATCCTTTCTCCCTAAGCAAGTTAGAAGGAATAATCACCTCATTTCATCTTGATCTGAGAACAAACCTGTCACAGATTTCCTTTTCAGGTTGGTCCCACAGTTCCAAACTTGGTGAATTGTCACTGTCACCTTGCCCTCTGGTCCTCCTTTAAAATCTCTCCTTGGACCTCACTGTGGGCTATTGTGTGTGTTAGCTTTGTGTTCTTTTTGGTAAGTGTGACCTACCCTTGGTTCTGAGTTAATAATGCTGTCCAGAGTCAGTTTTAAAAAATAACAAATAGTTTAACTTTATTTAATAATGTATATAATAATTGCTTTCTTAAGTTCTAGCTCTTAGTTCCAAACAATGAACACTATTCCAGTTGAGTTATGTCAGATATTTGCCTTAAAGCACTCAGACACCCAATACTCAGTAACTCTCCTCCAACTCTCAACTGACTCTTTTAACAGTCTGTTCCCAACTCCCATCAACTGTCTTGCTTCAACCCACTCTCTTCATCTGACTGGACTGAATAATAAGAAGTCAGGAAACATCTAAGGGTTTCCTGTTCCCAAGCTCCACTCCTTTCTGTCAGTTCTCACACCATAGATAACTGATTCCTAACCAGCTTAAGCAGCTCCCCTACATCCACCTCCCTCCACGCACTTCCAGTGAAATATCTATTCACAGGACAGAATTCCACATTCAGCTGCACCTGGGAATTCCTTGGACTGCTGCTCTGCTCCCTCTATAGATTGACAGACTATCTGGCAATGAGACACTGCTCTCCACCTCCACCCTGCCTGCCAGCTGGGATAACTTATAAATTGGTTTGTTGTTCACAAGAGATTATTTCCCCCCAAACAGTAAGGGCTCACGATTTGCATTTCTAAAGGTCACATTTACATTATGCATGCCCTGCCCTTGAGGTGTGTATGAATTTTTGACACTTGGAAAGTCTCGACCAAATTGATTGCTTCAGTCAAGAGGAATCAGGAGCCTGGGTTTTGTTCTGAAAAACTGCATACCCATTTTTAAAAGTTCCCCTCAGTTTCAGCAATCAGCAAACACGTGCCAACACAGCAGCTGCCTTTCTGAGTGCCTAAGCTGAGGAAGAGAGACTACAATCGGCATGCGAGTGCATAATACTCTTGATCTGAATAAAAAACAGAAGACTGTTTGGGAAGCAAGAAAATCTCAGTAGTGTCATTAGGTAGCTGCACAAGAGCCCAGGAGACTCATCTTCTTTGCTCAGTTCAGGAAAAAATATGTCTTTGATGAGTCCCTGTTGTTCTTAAAGGGGTCTCCATATTCTTCCCACTTCCCCAACCTAAGGAACCTTTGTTAGTAAATCCAAGTAGGTTTTTTCTTAAAGCGTGGGGGAATGTTTGGTGTCTAAATCTGAGTATTATAGATCAAACATGTTTCCAGGGCTCTATTATTCCTGCTGTATAGTCATGTGTCTTTGTAGCATCACTTTCATGGGTCCTGCACAGCAGGTCTACTCATGGCAATGGTCCCTGGATTGTGTCTGCCCCTCATAGGTTTACAGAAAAATAATTATATCCAGTGGGCATAAATATGGTGCCAGTCTCTGGCACCTTGGGAAAAAAAATGCCAGCCCTCCACATCAGATAGCCTGAGAAGCTGTACTATATCTAATATTGACTGCAAAAAGAGAAATGTTAGTGGTCTAGAGACACCATGGTCTTCCCTCACCATATGGTGATTACTACAAAAGTCTTTGGTTTTTATCAGCTAAAACAGTGAAACAATAGGTATTCCTTATCAGCCATTATAGTGTGGGAATTATGGCAAGTTGTAGCTCTTTAGATCAGGGCTTTCCAAACGGTGTGCCTTGACATGTTAGTGTGTCACCTGAAGTATGTAGATGTGTCACCTACAATCTTGGAAATGTATATTATTTACAAATCATATATTTTTAAAATATATATAAAAGGTTTTCATGAGATAAGTTGTGTCCCCATACATGTTATTATTACAATTTATGTACGTGCCTGTATCTCTTATAAGGGGTTAGTTTAACCTCTGGTTTGCTAGTAAAACTGAATTACCATGTCGCAAAATGATGCATGTCTAAAAAAGTGTGTCACCAGCATTAAAAGTTTGGAAAGCTCTGCTCTAGATGTTGGACTGCAGCTCCCACCCGTCCTAGCCATGACGGCAAATGATGAGGAACAATGGGGTGGAATCCAAGTAAGATCATATGGAGGACCACAAATTGTGCAGTTGTGGTGGTGTATCAGAATGGACTGAGGATACCTATACCTACCTCAGACATTAATGAGAAGTGTATTTTCTATGATTAACCCGACAAGGGAAATTCCTCCAAGACAGGAGTCTCAGCAAGCAGACCTGTAAAGACTATGGTTACCTTACAATTATGAATGATAAAACAAAGCATGTTAAATGCAAAATATGTAGGTGAAAAAGCTTACCTTCTACAACAATCAAACAAGTATCTCTCAAACAGACATCCAGTTGGAGGAGCATCTTTTAAAAAAAAACAAGCTAAAGTATTTGACCCTCAAACTTTCAGCCATGAAGCTCAGGCCCTTTTCACATGTCGGGGGGGAAACGGGCGAAAACGCCCAAAAACGGAGCTTACCTCCAGCCGGGTAAGTCCATCGCCGCGTGGAGCAGCACGAGCTAGCTGCTCCACACTCCTCTGGTGTCGCAGATGGCAGCTTCCGGTTGGTGGAGGCTGTCCACCAACCAGAGAAGCTCGCCAGCCGGAAGCCCGCCCCCAGCAGATCTGCAGGCACGCACTTGCGCGCGCCTGCAGATCTACTTTGGAGCCGGGTGACGGAGCGGCACGGGGCTGCGCGCTCCGTGCTTTTTTTTTAAAAAAAGAGGTTTTTTAAAAAACACGCAGCCCGGCTAGTTCTGGCCGCTCCTGAGTGGATTCTGGTGTGAAGCTACTAAAAGTAGTCCACGCCAGTCCACTCTATGGTGTAGACGATCTCCGTGAGAGGTCGCTCTACACCATTCCCCCCCCCCACATGTGAAAAGGGCCTCAGTGGGTGACCTTGTGTCATTTACCCTCTTTGTGAAGACAGCATAGCCAGGCAGGAGACATACAAATAATTCTGACTTTCTTCTTCCAGTCCATTTCCATTTTGTGAAGTGCCCATTACACCTTAGCAAAACATAGATTAATAAAATTAATTGGATCACTAGGTATTTTCTAGTTCTAGCTACTTCTTGACATGGAAAATAACATTGCTCATACTTTTTAAAAAATGGCCGTAAGCAATCCCCCGTACAAAATCAAAAAGACTTGAGCTAAGATATAACACTTTTGGATGCACATATACACATAAGGCTGGCAATTTTGGAAATAAATGAAGTTGGGAAACCATAATTATGTGAGGAAAAGAATGTAACTGAATGGGGAGCTTTAATTATTTGAAAACCAGGCAAGATATTTAGCGGCTTTTTACAGATTTCAATATAATAAACCTGCCATTGTTGCTGTTTATCTATGTGCTGCATGCAGTGCACACATCTTTCTTAATGACTTCACAAAATGTAATCCCAGCACATACATTGCTATTATGATTATTGTTTTGCATTTTTACTGTAAAGGGTATGTAGTGAGTAAAACAATAAAGACTACACATATTTTTGGAAGTAGTGTGAACTTTAAACCACCTTAAAATTTAAATGAAATACCTTAAGTGTTTAAATACATCTCTCCCATTCGCCATTGCACAATATTCCACATTAAAATATGTATTCCCAGCTCTCATTTGATCTTGAAAGCTCAGGAGGGTCAGGTCTGCTTAGCACTTACGTGGGTGACTGCCAAGGAATACGAGCTGCTGTAGGTTAGAGGAAGGCAATAGCAAACCACCTCTGAGTATTCCTTGATTGACAAAACCCTATGAAATCCATGGGGTTGCAGTTAAATCAACAGGTGATGTGAAGGCATGCACACATTAACAAATTAGATTTTTAATGATGAATTAAAGCTTGCAAATGCATTGCACTAAAGTCAAGCCAGGACATGCCATGAACAATAAAATAACAACATTGTGATATTGCACTCCCTTGCAGAAGAAGTTTCTGCAAATGTAAGTGGGAAGAGGACATTTCCCCCTCACAGGCCTCTTCTCATGGCCTTGAAACTTATTCTGGAGCACTGAGAACCCCTCTGCAGCATATTGTCAGTGTAGTCTGAGAGAGCAATGCAAGCATACTGCTGTGAGGATCCCATTGTGAACTTAGGGTGCCTTATGTGCTATGAACGTTGTTGAAAGGTTCATGCATTTTTTGTTCCTTATTTTGCACATTGTAGCACATGGGACTCCCACTTAGAGATGATGTCACTTCTAATGTCACTTATTTTGCCTGATTAATCCCATATAACGTAAGTATTTATTACTGGCTAGAAATATTGTCATGCTACCTGTGTCTTACCATAGCACAGTGTTATTCACTCAGATACTCTCCAGATGTGGATTGCCGCCTCTGACAGCTGGGTCTGATAAGAATAAATCCAACATATCCCATAGGCAGCAGTTTGGGGGCAGGCTAGCATGGTGTAATCCCATTTTATGTGGCATTTGATCAGGCGTGCAGATACTGAAGAGGTACATATAAGTAGCTGCTGGGTATTCGTGAGAGGAATGACATGAAATAGGTCAGGAAAAGAAATCATATTTTTGAACATGTCATTGACAGGTTGAAAACAAAATCAAAATAATTTTGCATCTTCATGTTCATTATATGTATATTTTGAGAACAAATCACTGATAACATAAATTAAACATTATAAGTCTCCTGCAGGAAATATTATTTTACTCAGGGCCCTATTACATTACATTGTGATAACGCTGTTCTTCCACTCCAACTCGCAAGGCTGCATCCTGTGGAATTTTGAGGTTTGTAGTTTAGCAAGCTCTAAGAGCTCTCCGGCTGGAAATTCTAAATCCCCCTCACTAATCCACAAGTCCCAGGATCCCATACAGTGTTATCATGGCAGTTAAAGTGGAATAATAGTGCTATAAAGTATAGTGGGATAGGGCCTCCAGTCCACTAAAGGTTTTCAGTGACTGATGAGCTGTAGTACTGGCCTCATTTTTGCCCTGCGTTGATGTGTAAATAGAACCGGGGGAAGCAATATCGGTCTCTACCGTACATAAAATAGTAGAAGGACAGTCCAAATAATTACAGACCAGTTGGCCTACTGGATGAAACAGGGAAAATCAGGCCTGACCTTTCCTAGTTAAATTGAAAGACTGGTTTGGTAGCTAATAAAAGTCTGACTTAAGAGTCACAGTTGACTGCTCTTTCCTTCCATGTCATCTGATACAGAAATATCAGAGGTACATTTGCTCCTAAAGTAGCACCATTCTATAGGCACCTCCCCTATATCGTTCATGTTTTCCCATGTTACATAAAAGAACTGGAGAAATTGCAGAATGGAATGGTTTTTACTTGAGCCTGGCTGGATTTGATGCCATTAGTGATCCCAGGAGGAATATTTAGGACTAGGCCTTTCCTTACACCCACTTACCTTTGTAGGCTAGGACAGGTTGAGATCCTTTGCATGTTATTCTCCTTTATTGTACCTCCTACAATGCATTAAGGGCAATACATTTAGTTTAGGAAGGTATGAGAGAAGAGATGCTAATGAGACTGTAGTTTTATTACTATATGCACAAGACAGACTTGTGACTATGAAGGCTGCACACTTTTTATTTTAGTAATTTACCCTTAAAGAATTTGTTTTATATATATGAGAAGATTGTTTCCTGTCAGTGCGCTTCTGACTTTTAAAAGTATTGGTTTTGTGTAGCTTATAGAATTTGTACTATTTAGATGGTGTTGTCTTCTATAGTGATACAGCTGTGTATAGAGTTTATGTTTTGTAATTTTCTCAGGATTAGACACAAATAAATGGAAATGAATGAAAGCACATATGCTTAATGTATAGAGCTTATAAAATTCAGCGTTTTCTTATAACAGAATTTGGACTGTTTTCATCCAGAATTTTAATGTTGTTACCGTGGGGTATGCACAACTCTGTTTTTAATTCTCTCATAGAATCCAAATGTAGTTTTTATTGGGAAGAAATGTGTCTCACCTTCCACCACCTCCAAATGAAAGCAGCAATCATAGGAGCTTGTGATCTTTCAGGTCTTATTTAACTTTTGTTCTTTGAAACTGTAAATATGTAAGAATCCCTCTGCCAATTCATGCAGGTAAAATCCACCATTATTATACTCATACTGCAGGAAGTAGGGCTGTGGCTAAGAGAGTGCGGGTTAATGCCAGCGCGAAAGCTGATCTGGATAAGGGCAGCCAATCATGGCTCAGGGAGTGCTGTGAAAGAGGGCCAGGGGTGAAAAGTATGTAACAGAACACACAGGCCGTTTCCGCACTAGACTGTTATAGTGCTATTATTCCACTTTCTACATCCTATGGAATCCTGGGGTTTGCAGTTTAGAGAGGGGCCTCAAAGGATGTTTGAGTGGATGTTGAAAGTGGAATAATAGCACTAGAACAGTCTAGTGCGGAAATGGCCACAGAGGCTGTCTCTGAGAGAGCAGACAGGGTTCTGGAGAACTGACTCTGGTACTGAGGGAGCCATGTAAGAATACAATATTCAACAATTAATATATTTTATTACTGAGTTTTAATAAATCTACAGTTATTCTTTCTAAAACCCATTTCTAGCTGTCTCTCTCAAGCCTGATAAGGTGTTGGGCCACACCTACTATTGCAAGCAGTGAAAGAGTTTAGACACAATAGGTGGTGCTTCCCCAGCTTTTCCCTGCAGGGCTCGTAGAGATTCAATGCCTTGGACAGTTCAATTCATGGAAGGCATTGCCTGCATAAACGTCCCTGCTAAAGGAACTTTCTCTCTGAGGCCATTTCTGCACGAGGTCAATACATCGCAGTCACCTCGAATTTTTACCCTCCAGTCTGCACGTTGAACCATTCAAGCTTCGTAGTTTTCCTCGTGGTTCTGCACATTTTCAGCTCCTAGAATGATCCACTGTGATGGGAAACCACTGTATGTGGGAAAACTCCGACGTAGATCTCCCAAACCAATTCTGCTTCAGTTTTCGCCTACATGCAGACGTGTAGCATTGATTCACATTGGAGAAGTGGCCAGCTAGGGGCGTTCCCAGGCTGTCGCTTCCGTCATTTCCATCCCTATCTCTCTCCGCCCATCAAAGGAGAGGCTGCTGTCACTATTGTCTTCATGCGTTAAACAGACAGCAGGAAGAGATTGGATTGTTGGACTGTTAAGATGTGTTTTTTTCCAGGTATCAATGAACATACATACCTACGCACAAATGTAGCAATGCAGAAATGTGTTAAAAATGTGTGTGTGTGTTTTTAAAAAAACAGACCAATCAGCGATGGTGGGGCGGGGTGAGGGAGGGGAATGGGAGTGGCCAGGGACTTGCGGTTGTGGATGCAGCAACCGCTGTTCTCTGCAGTAGAACGATGCAAATGGGGGAGTGCAGACAGCACAGTTTCTGACTTTCTCTGAATCGGAGTATAAAAACACCGCTCTTGACATGCAGTGAACCGCTTCTCCCCTCTCATGCAGAAATGGCCTGAGTCTCTTTGCATTTGCTTAACTAAAGTTCCTCAGTTTTGAATTCTAGACAACTTTAAAGGTTGCTCCTGTTGTCAGCCCCTTGTCTTGCTTAAAATTATGCTGATGTTAATTGGCAAAGTCAATGCCGGGGTGCACAGTATAGGTTCACAGCACTCTGTTGCTCTCTGTAATAATAGTTCTTATATTTCCCTGATGAGCAAATACGTGTGTGATTCAGGATTCATTGTTGACTGTTAACCAGAAGTTACTTTATTAGCAACCATATATCAGAACTTTGCTCTTGAGAATGTAATGATTCTTTTGCGTGCATGGAATGGTTCATGAGATCATTGTCACCTCAACCTAAAAGAAAAACTTTCTTTTCACAGTAAAGGGTCCTTCTCTTTGCTCATTTAAGAAGTGGTTTTGACTGTGTTCTTCCTGTGGGGGGAGGGGTGGAGTCCCTTTGGCCAAATTTAGGGACCTTTCCAGTCTGATTCACAGGTAACCCACAATTGCATAGACCACTCGGGGAACTCCATGATGGACCTAATATTTTAGGTCTGGCCCCACATGTTTTTGAGGGTTTGGGGTAACCCTAATCCCATAAAGAACCCCCATAACAGCACAGGCACCGGTCCACATTTAAGGGATCACCCTAAAGCCCAGGAACCCAATCCAGAAAGGAGGTAAGTGGAGGAACAAGGGCAGTCTGAGTGGCAGGATTCCAAGCGTTGGAACTGTGTGGGCAACCTCAGAAAAGGCATCTGTCACACCAGCCCTGCAAAACTCTGTGTGTCGGGTGGGGGGGAAATAGCCCAGCATAGCCCAGTATTATTTGGTTTCCTCTTCTTTGCAGTGGAATGCAGGCTTGATGCTGTGAAGTCGATTGTAGCAGCGGTGCAATTTATCAAAAAATAAAGTGGCATTACATTGGGTGATGGAAACCTTGAAAAGAAATGAGGATAGAAAAACCAAGTTGGAAAGGCATAATCTAGGAAACATATATATTCACTGAAGCCTAAATCAAATTGCTAGTCTCAATTAAAGTACAGTAGGCCCTCCACATTTGCAAGGGATAGGGACACAGATCCCTCATGAATGTCAAATAATTGCGAATAGGGTGCCCTCCCTAGAGGCTTCTGCCTGGCCGGTGCACCCACCCAGGCCGGGGGCAGGGAGGCAGAGAACAGCTGATCACCTCCCCTGCACCTTCCTGCCACCGTACGAGGTGCGCCTGCACCAGTGGCGGCAGCAGGAGGAACACAGGGAACTGGCGATTGCCTTCCGTGGACCTTCCTGCTGCCTGCGCGGGCATGCCCGCACCGATGGCAGTGACAAGGAAGGCAAGAGGAGCGCGAGGAATTGGCAATCACCCTCCCCAGACCTTCCTGCCATCCGAGTGGGTGTGCCCGCACCCATGGCGGTGGTAGGGAAGGCAGGAGGAGCGCAGGGAACTAGTGATCCCATCCCTGGACCTTCCTGCCACCCGCACAGGGCACGCCTGCACTGGTGGCAGGGCGAATGGGAGGGAAGTGGGGGGAGAATGGGGTGGCACCCCGCGAATAATGAAATTAGTGAAAGTGAAACCCATGAATGTGGAGGGAGAACTGTAGATCCATTGAAGCAATGAGGTTTACATAAGCATTGAATTACTGTTCAGCAATTGATTCAGTGGATCTGCTCTGGCTGGAAACAAGAATTGGATTTAGGACTGGGAAAGAACAGAGAAGTAAATTTTATATAGATTCCTCAAAGATCAGATCTACCTGTCATGACAGACTTGGTAGTCAAAGGTACTTGGTAGTCAAAGTGTTTCTCCTAGAAACAGGAAAGCTGTTGTCAGAAGCCATTAGGACTTTTTTTCATGCTCAGAATGTACATTTCCAAAAGGATGTTTTTAGAGTTCACAATTCAAGTAATGCAAATGTTCTTTCACATCAGCTGATATAAATAGTGGTTGATAACAATGTGAAAAGTTAAAAAAAGGAGCAGGGAACTAGTTTCCTCTAGAATAGGACTGGGCAACTATGGAAGACTAGGGGAACACATTCGTCCTTCAGAGCACCTTGGAGGGCCACGTCTGCTTTTTTGCCCCCAAATACCCTCTATGTGACAGGGCCCCCGGAGGACATTTTGGGACATACTGCGGCAAACATGGTTTTTGAAAAAAAATCCTTTTTTGGGGGAAAAAGTCCTTTTTTTGGAAAAAAAATTCACAACACTTCCTTTTGACCATTGGGGGTTCTAGGGAGGCTCCAACCATGTAAAAAAGCCCTCTACAGCCCCTAGAAGTTATTTTGGAGCATTTTTTTACCTCTGGGGCACCTGGCTGGCCACAAAAATAGACCTGGGGGCCACATGCAGCTGTTGTACCACACTTTGTCCACCTGACTCTAGAACCACCATCTATGATCAAGGGAAGTCACTTTCTTCCTCTTGCCACAGAAGTCCATTGTTAGTTTTGATCAGTATTTCCAAATAATTCCAGAAGCAAATAATTCCAGAACATGGGGATCCTTTTCCTGGTAAGTCTTATGGAACTGTCAATGTTATGATAAGGGCAGCAATGCCAGAAAATACAATACCGAAAGCACTGTTAAATATTGTTTTTGTTCAAGGGTGGGTTAAGCACTTTTCTTATTTTATTTTCTAAAGTGAACCATTCCACATAAACTTCTGTTTGAGTTCATGAAACATCTCGTGTTGCGTATTAGTGCTCTCAAATTTTAGGATACAGAAGATTTTCTTCCCACTGTTCTAAAGGCTTCCAAATGTAACTCAGTGTGATGCAAATGGTCAAATCATATGCCCAGGAATATTCATGGGTGTGCTACAAGAGTGTGTATTACATGCGCAAAATATGCTCACATAATTACAGTGCAGGTTTGTCCCTTGCTGCAAATATTCCTGCAGTGCCCTTGGTAATGGGTGTTATTTTCCTGACGTTCTATCTTCTCTTTCTTACGTGTTCACACACACACGCGCATAGAAATGATCATCTCAAACTGGAATGGTAGGGAATGTGTTATTTGCATGTATCAGTGTATTAACATATGAGAAAATTGGCTTTTGCCTAACATTATAGGCTGCACATGAAGAAAAAGAAAGGCTGAATGTCAGTTCCCACTAAATCAACTGCAGGGGTCTCATTTTGTTCCAGTGCCAAATTGCCTATTCTCTCCCACTGTGGGCTTCAGTTCTGTCTGCTCCCTGAGTTCATTTGCTACAGACTTTCCTTCACACAGTCTCACAACAGCTGCTACAAAATCCGTTCCTGCCGACACTCCTATCATCTGCGATGGCCACTTTTTCGCCTCATCAACTCTCTATCTCATTTCCAGTCTCACATGAAAACAATTTTTCTCCCTTGCCAGCACTTTTTAGTTTCTTTCTTCATCATTGTTATTATTTCACTCTACAACTGTATTTAACCTTATAACAAATTCTGAAATGCACTTAGAAGGGAAGACCCCTGGGGATGGATATCATTGGTTCAGCCAAATGATTCTTGAGAAAAGGCTAAAGGTGAGAAGATTCAAGATACATTTAAATTTCTTTCCCAGATTTGCTAACTTTCTTCCCTCCCCCAGCTTCAGCTTGTCATATAATTCCTTAGTTTGTCAGATTTCTATTTATCGATCTCTCTTCTCTCTGTTTGCATTCACAAAATCCCCGTTTTGTGTGCATAAATTGTTTTGTATTTGTTGTTATTGTGTTCCTTCAAGTTGTTTCTGATTTATGGCGGCCTAATGCAAACCTATCATTGAGTTTGCTGGGGCTATGTGTGTGACACACCAAGGTCACTCAGTGGATTTCCATGGCCAAGTGGGGAATCGATTCCTAGTCTTCAGGGTCACAGTACAATGCTCAAACCACTACATCCCACCAGCTCTCTTTTGCTCTTCTATAAATTGGTATTTTCCCCATTTTCTTTGCCTTTGTGAAATGCTGTAAAAACTTATCCAGAATGAATATATCACAGGCCTTTTACCTTAAAAACAATTATCAGAATGTCTGCCTTTTCTTATTGCCATGTGACTAGTGGGAAAGAGATGGTAGATTTATAAGGAAGAGGGAAGACATTTTTAATAACTCAAAGATCTCTCCCCTTTCTTCCTTTCTTTTTCTCTGAGTAGGCAGATATTGGAATGTTATAGAAAGGATTAAGATGTTCCATTAATTATTAGTGTACTCTAAAATCTAATCTATTTATATTAATGTTAGATGAGGACATGATGCTGGCCATTATCATTAGACGTTCTAAAAATAAAATAGAATGTAATATTTTGGTTGATGCTACTAGACCCAAGTGATGTTTACTGTTGTTGATCCCTTCAAAAGTGTTTTTAAATGTTGTCTTCCCAAACATGGCACTTTCCAGGTGTGCACAAATCCCACAACCCAATTCTTACTTGTGAATAGTACAGGACATCTGGAAAATGACAGGTTAGGGGAGGCTGTCCTAAAACATGGTATCTAACAATGGGTGCAATTAAACTGTCCTACTAATGGTACTGTATCTCTTCTCTTTCCATCTACACCAGCAACATGTGTGCTGTTCATTCAGCCTGTACCCATCAATGATTGTTTAAGATGGAATGGCATAAACCGGCAAAATTCCTCTTAAAATGCCTTTTAAAATGTCCTTTGAAATGACATTTAGAAACAACTGTACCATTAACCCCTCCTCCAAATCTTTTCCCATCTCAGGTTCTTAGTGATTATATTACTTTTGAAATGTTACTCTTGATACTATTTTAACACAAGCATGGCCGGCGAGGTATAAAATAGGGCCTTTTTGTATTGTTCTTTTCAAACCTGTAAGCTACCTCGAGTCCCAATTTTGGGATAAAGGCAAGATACAAATAAAGATTATAAAATTAACAACAATAATATAATTATTATTCAATCAGCATAGCTCCATCCTATGCGCATCCTGAGATTTGTACTTTTCCTTGTCCTTGTCCATTTCCTAGAACTACATTTCTTTGGCACAGAATTCTAAGTAACTCTTGAAACTACACATCCCAGGATTTCATAAGATGGACCCATGGCAAGGCAGTATTAAAGTGGTACAATTGTGTAAACCAGATACATTCTCTGTAATGCTCCTCTTATCAAAAAAGATAACTTGGAACAAGTGACTGTTGTTTTGTTACTCTCACTCTCTATGAGTGGCTCTTGTCCTCCATTCTTTCTGTCAATACTTAGGAAAGGAAAGCAAGCACCTGCTGAAGACCAGTTGGCTCAGGCTCAATCCATCTAGATAGATGAATGAATCCAACCTTCAGGCCAGTCGCATAGTGATAAGGAGCCAATGGTGGCAGTTTGCCCTCTGGCGGCAATGTTTTGGGGCATCCCAGCTCATAGCCACACCCCTGTGGGCCATGGCCATACCTCCACACACCATGGCCACAAACCCACACACTGTGGCCACGCTGTGCGCACCATGGTCACGCTCCCTCCACACACTCCAAGTTCCACCGTTGCTTCAGTCCTTTAATAAAATCAGCAAGTACCCATAATTCCTCCACCAATTACATAAATTCATCTATATGGGTCAAATACTAATTAAGAAGGAATGATAAATTAAACAGGCTGTGGTCTCTGGTGAGGTGAAGAAAGACTAGAAATAAGACATGGAGTAATGGCATAAAAGTTTATATGGTAGAAAGGAGTGCAGACCAGTTGCAACTTAACTGAATATAGGAGAGAAGATTCCTCTCATCACATAACAGAAAACAGTCTTCAGATAAACATGAATCTCATCAGGGAACTGGATAATTGGAAATGGAGAACCCTTCTTCAAAGTTGTCAGGTCAAATCAAGTTCACCTCAGTTACGATGGGAGAGTTACTAAGATCTGAAGATTATTTGTTGGCCTTTGTGAGATGTATTTGTGAGATGTCGAACTCTGTTCCCCACAGACAACTATCTATGCAAGAAAAAAAAATATCGCTACACCTATTAGTGCTTCTCAAGCTTATTTTCCAAAGATGATTATACACACAATTTAGATAATGTTTAAAGAAAAATTACCTTGGGCATTTACAAACAAGCAAATAGTCCCACTTGCCCAAGGTCTATATTAGAGATGAGGCACACACCACACTCTTCTTTGAAGTTAAACAGCTTCCATTTTAAGTTTGCTCTCCAATCAATATCTGTTGCACTCTGAATGATAATGTTCAGAGTGATAAAACCATGAAGTAGTAAAGTCGATTGCTGAATTTCATACTGAAGATAGATCACACCATTTTTGAATCTTCAGCATATTAGAAAACAAAAACAAACCGCTTGTAAATTTTTAAAAATACCTAGAACATCAAAGGAAAAGGTTCTAACACAGCATGTTCCTTGCTTTGCTAATTTTCTACTTCAGGGAGTCTTAAAAGTTCAGTCCTACATCTATAGTCTTTTTTTTTTCCGTATACTTTCTCAGTTCCATTTCATTTTTTTTGATTGCACTGTATCTTATAAACATGATATGCTAATATTTGGACCCAGGACCTTTTTCACAGGTAGCAAAGTCATTTGTATTGAATGTGTCAGTTGGATTGTTGTTGCAACATTTCAATGGCATCTTTTTGATATTGACTGTGATATAAGCATTGATGCAGACATCACATTCTTGCCTGATTTATGACATTTGCAGTATATTAAAGAAAAATACTCCCATGCTGTATCACTCTAGCTTTGGGATGGGAATTTTGTGGCCTTCCAGATGTTAACTGTAATTCCAAGTATTCCTCAGTAGTAGACATAGTGGCTTGAGTTGTTAGAAGTTGATGTTCAGCAACATCTGAAGGGCCACACAGTTGCCAACCTTATTAGGGCTTGAGGACTTAAAACAGTTTTTAACCTTAAATGTTGATTTGGATTGGAAAAGCATCCTCAGCAATGACATATCATTTTGCGATTCCTCCCCCCTTCCCCTTTTTCCATGGCTATAGCAGATTGTTAGTCTTCCTCTAGTTAATCTATACAAATCCTATTACCACCTTTGGATTTTGACTTGGGACACTATCATGTAAAGGGGGGGAAACAGGAGAACGAGGCATGTATTTGATTAATGGTATAATCAGAATGTTTAATCAGAAATAATTCCCATTACATTCAGTAGGATTTATTCTTTAGAACAGGGGTGGCAATAGTGCGGCTCTCCAGATGTTGTTGACCTGTAATTGCCAGTATTCCTCACCACTGACAAGTGTAGACAGCTGTTGTGTGTTACAGTTGATCAGCTGTTAGAGGGCCACACAATTGCCACCCATGCTTTAGAAAGTATGTTTATAATTGCAGCCTGAGCACACAAGATACAGACTTCCCCCATTTATCTGACAGATTAGGGACCAGAGCACTCTCAGAAAATGGAATTGAAAGAGGAACCCATGTATTGTGCTGTAGGGAGCATGAAGAACTTACATAGGCTCACATGGCAATGACTGCATATGTGTGCTCCTTGGCAAAGTATCTCCACTGGCTCAGCGCCTCCCCATCAGCTCAATTTGCAAGCAGTGCATATGCGCAAACAATTTCAAGCCAGCCTCTGTAGGCAAGAACTGGTGGAAGAACAGAGCCCCCATTGAATTAATCGAATTTGTCCTTAATTTGAAAGCATAAAAAGAGTGAATTGTCAGATAATGGAGCATCAAAAGGTGGGGGCTTTCTATATACAGTCTGAATGATGACTTTCACTGTGAATGTATGTAGTGCTTCCCAGTTTTAGGTCAGACTGCCATCCTTTCCTTAAAGAAATATATATGGTATTTATTTGGAAATAAAGCAAGCTGTGCACAACACTGATGAATGACAGAGTCAAAAAGCCACTTTGCCCTCCTAAGTTTTTTAACATTAAAAAAAAATTGCTCTGTCTTTAAAAAAGTGAGAAAGGCAGATAGTCCACAAGTCTGTTCTACAGATGCAAGGTCAATGCATTTGCCTCAATGGCATTTAAATTAACTGTGAAGTGTATCATTAGAATTCTAATGCAGAGTTACTGGAAAAATAGATTCATTCCAATGGAGAAATGTGGGGTGGGATCTCATGCTCTGGATACACCCTTAATTTGCTGGCAGTGTGATGCCTTCCGAAGTACAGGACAGAGGAGACCAGAACAGTTTCCAGGTCTTATGTTTAAGGATTAGATAAAATTTTGTCTGTAGCTCACACCCTAAATCAGGGATGAGGAACTCTCATCAGCCTGAGCCAGCGTAGCCAACGATGAGGGATAATGAGAGCCGCAGTCTGATGACGTATGGATAGCTGCAAGTTGGCCATCCCTGCCCTAAACTCTTAGAACTATCAAGTTAAAGTCGAAAGCTAATGGAGTAATGATCAAACGGTTCTGAAGGGACAATAACTAAAGTGGCATAGATAAAAATATATTCCAGGTACTATAGCTCTCCCAGTACTATCCTCTATTGAAAACCTTTTTAAAAAGTCTTTATCCACCTCACCATGAAGAAAGAGAGAGAGAGAGAGAGAGTGACTGAGTGTCTTATGGCATCTTCTAAGACAAACATATTTATTTTAGCTATAAATCCAATGCTATAAATCCTCAATATCCTGAATGGAGCCTAATTGTTCATTTGCTCTGCTGTGAAAGAGGAAAATTATGATTTTTCAGGTTGTAATGTGTGGTTGAACTATGTCCTTTGTTACAGAGCCAGCAACACTTATCTTTCATGTTCTGGGTGATTACAAAAAACATTTCATATACCAATGACCAGCAGGCAAAATATTTAATACTCTGTATCCAGTGATTTCTGTGGGTTATTTCCCCCTTTCTTTAATTTTTTTTCATTTTACAAATTTAATAGTTGAGTAAAAATTCTAAATTTCCAAAACTTGAAAGCGGCTAGTCCATGACTAACGACAACTTTATCACTCCTCCTAGTTTCAACTCCATTTTTTTTTTAAATGTAGCCACAGGACTAGGTATTAAAGCCTTAGTGCATTAAGCATTTTTTAAAGGACTAATATAATACAATTAGCGCCACATTTTAAAGGACTAATACGATTTCATTAGCGCCGCGTTTTGTGACGGCGCTTCCAATGATATCCTACTATGGGGCACTCCTACAAGCGTCTACTCAGAAGTAAGTCTTAATGAACACAGTGGCGCTTACACCCAGGTAAAGTACAATACCCCAAATCCACAAAACGGCGTGGATTTTGGACGTTGCTGCATTTTGCCCTGCGCGCAGCAAGGCCACCCCGGATACGCTTCCCCAGGTAAAGGCGTGTCTTGGGCAGCGCGCCGAGCCCTGCGGCCCCACCCATCCGCTCGGAATAATGGCGGCTCAAAGCGCCGCAGCGCCCCTAGTGGCCAGGGTCCGCCTCTGCGTGTCAGGCGCTCGTAGGTGTCATCCCCACGGAGCCACGGCGGATTGGAACCCTCCCCTCGGTCCCACAAATCACGGCGGAAGCTACGTAGGCGCCACGTGACACCTCTGTGTTTCTCCTACGGGCCTGTGACGTGTCGGGCACCCAGAACGCCACGCGAGAGACCTTCGAGCCGCCGTCCGGGAACTGATGCTGCCGCGTCGATGAAAGAAGGTGAGCCCGACCCCCTCCCCCCTTTATCTGGCCCTTCCTGGTTGCCCGGCAACGGAGCCAGCTGCGCCTAGATGCGCGGGCCCTTGCCGCGGGGCCTGGACCCGGGGGCGCCTCTGCCTGGGTCCGCCCCGAAAAGAGGCACGCAGGTAGGTGGGTGGGTGGGTGTCTTCCTTCCTAGGTCACAGTGGCCCATGGAGATACGTAGGCGTATGTACATCCCGTTTCCACGGTAGACCTCGTTTGCTGCTTTCCTGGAGAGCAGGGAGGACGGTGCCTTCCTGCTGTTGGGAAAGCTGGCAGCAAAGGGCAGCGTAAGAGAAGTGTGGCTGCCCGGTGTTTCTTGGTGGGATTTTCTTGTACTCTAGAAACTCCTTGACAGATGGGAGTTCAGCAGAGGACGTTTTCTCCTCCTCCTATTTATCTGTAAAGCAGCATTATCTTTTGAATACTCGCCTGTCCTGCAGGAGTTGAAGGCACAGGGACTACAGCAGGATAAAGAAGCTAAACTTATCTCCAAAACTAACCATATCTCCAAAATAAAATAAAATAAACATGCTTGAGCACACGTAGGTGTGTGAGAGAGTGAATGAGTGAGGTGTGAGAGAGTGAGTGAGATCAGCTTATTTCCCCTAGGATTTTTGGCAAAAGATCTGTTGGGAGGATTTGGAAAAGGAAGCATTCTTGTTTTATGGGCTTTAGGAACATGATGCATTTGGAGTATTTCAGGACAGTGGCTAAGCTTGGCTTTTCTAAATGAAGACCTGATGAGGGAGGATGAAGTTGCGTTTAGTTCTCCCCATGTTTCCAGAAAGGGCCCAAGAGTAGGGAATGGATCTCTCGGCTTATGGGAAGAATTGTTATTTATTTATTTTTAATTAAAAAAATACAACTCAAAAAGGATAATCTTGCCTCTAGAAATTCTCCGCTTTGAGGTTGCTTTTGAGACGGCTTTGAGATCTGGGGGCAGTTTCTTTGGATATTGTGGTGGAAAATGAGTGCTTAGTGAATGTTCACAATATTGTATGCGTTTATTTTTTTATTCTGCTTCCACACCACCCAGTAGCTGGAATGTTCTGGCTGATTACAGCACAGGAGATCACTGTGTGGCCTTCGACATATGGCTAGGCTGTAGCACATATAGCCAATTTTAAGTGATGGAAGTTGTAATTCAACGGCATCTCAGGGACAAAGATTCACTCCCCCCAAAAAATAGAAGTTCAAGCCAGAAAATGTGAATTTAAGCATAATTTGACCTCAAAAATTAGACAAGTACAGAATAAATCAAAAGTGAAATTAACGGCAGAGGGCAGTGGAAAGGTCTGAAAAGTGCTACCAAATTAGAATTAAAAAGCTGGAAAATAATAACAAGGTGTTTAGCTGATGCTGAAAAGAGCACAAGATAAATACCAGGGGAACCTCTGGAAATGGCATTCCACAGTTGGGTATTGCCTGAAGTGATCTGACCATGGGCATCTGGAAAAGGGGATCTCTGGGCCTGGGTTGATATATGTGGGAAATGATGCTGCTTTCTCAGATTTTCCATGTGTAGATTTTAAAGAACATATTGCTTCTTCTTCTTTGCTAGTAATTTTTCCACATGATACTCTTGGTGATTTCTCCCCACAGTTATATCTGATATTACTCTTCCCTTTAGGTAAACTTAAAAAAACAACAACTGGAATTATGCAGTGTAAAGGATGAAGTTACTCCATAAGGAAAAACCTAGTTGATAGAATATGAATGGTGCTAAAAAGTTTATTACATTAATGTATTTTTCCAAGCTGGTAGCTTTTACACAGAACACTGTAATTCTATTACACCAAAATTTGTTCTGTTTGCTCTTTCAACCTTGCTGTTAAGGTTGTTTTGCTGTATGATCTTATACTGTTCAGAATGAAACCCAGCTGAATTCATTGAGGACTTACTTTCAGGAAATCATTTATAGTAGGATTGCAACCTTGTTATTGTATTCAAGTGGAAGCATATGACTATTGTTTTGCTTGCTTGCTTTTTGACACTGTCTCAGGTTCTATAAGCACAACAGTGCTTTTCAGTTGTAGGTGAGTATAGCCCTATCCAGATGTTCTATTACCCAGTTGAAATGAATGTAGAAAGAAGGAAGTATAGTAGCCCCATCCCTCAGTTATCACCCTCTATTTGTGAAAAACTGTGGTTTGTTTCACATGGAGGCTATCCAGTGAGATCTGGCACCCTGATTTTCAAGGGGTCACAATGATAGGGAGAACCTTCATGATTAGAAGAGGTTATCTCTCCAGATTAGGACACTCCCCATAAGGATAAATGGTGATTGTGAGGTCTGTTGTTTGTTTAGGATATGTAACAGAACACTCAGATAAGGTTTTACTGTCAAAAGAATTTCCTTTTTGTAATTTGAGTCCACTGGTTTGTGTTTCAGTCTCTTCTCTAGGCAGTGGTCCTAACATTTCCTTATTCTTCTTCATGTTCTGAATGTAGAAAAATACTTTTTGTTATTTTTAACCTCTTTAGCAAACCTGAGCTCATTCCGAGGGTTAGCTCTTCTGACTTGCCCCCTACAAGGATTTGCTATTTGTTTCTATTCTCTTTGGTGGTTTCCCCTTCTCCCATTTCTCATATGGATATATCTTTTACATTTCTTTGTAAAGTTTGAAAGTTCTTTGTATGTTCACTCTGATTTGTTTAGACACCACCCACTGTTCTTCCTCATTGGAATTGTTTGCAACTGTGCCTTCAGTATCTCACCTTTAAGAAACTGCCATGCATCATGAACTCATTACCACTGCGCATTTCAGGCCATAGGATTTCACCCAGTATTTCCCTGAGCTTACTGAAATCAGCATTCTTGGAGTCCAGTGTGTATGGCTGGCTATGTTTGGCTTCCTCTTTCCTCTGTATAACAAATCCCAAGAGGACATAGTCACTCCCAGCCAAGGATCCCACTATTTCTATCCCTTTGCCCAGTTAATCTCTGTTGGTTAGAATCAAATCCAAAATAACTGATCCCCTTATTGCTTCCTTCATCCTTCATACAATGCAGTTGTTTTGAAGGCTGATGAAGAATTTGATCTCACACGCTTGGCAGAATGTGACTTCCAACAAGTATCAGGGTGATTGAAGTCTTCTATTGCCACTATCTGTCTCCTTTTTGAATATTTGATTATTTGTTTCAGGAAGGCATTATCCAAATGTTCGCTCTGGCTGGGGGCTGATAGTAGACACCCACAATGAGGCCACTATTGTTTCTCTCCCCTGTCATTTTTACCCAGTGGTTCTCAACCTGTTTTCACTTGCACTAACTAATGAATCTCCTCACTGGTGTACATATCCTTGACATATAGTGAAACTTCTCTTCCTTTTGCCTATTTTTTTTGGAATAGCTTATCCCCTTCCAATTCATAATTTAAGTAGCTCAAGTAGTTTTCTTTCTTTCTATTGTGAGCATGAGTCACTGACAATAGTCTCAATCAAGCCCCTCCAATTTCCCCTTCAGCTTTCTGGGGAGAGTGAATTCTGTCTCATGATGTACAGACAGGTTCCAAACCCTACTTTGTGGTAGCTCTTTAACAGGCTAGCTGTTGTACTAGCCATCTTGCCTTCCCCCCCTTCCATGACTACATTTCATTGGTGATATTCATCTATCCGGTTTCAGTGATGCCTATTAAATTATATTAGCCTTTCTTTGTCAGTTCTTCAAGTTCATCTTGTTTATTTCTCATGTTCTGAGTATTAATGTGTAGATATCTCTCTCTCTCCAGATATTCCTTGTTTTTTTTTCTGCCCACTGTTTGGCTCTTGTACTATTGGCCCAATTCGCTCATATCACTAGGCTGCTGTCACCAGTACCTAGTGGTACCCTGGAATATTGTCTCCCTCCCAAATGTAACTCAGTTTAAAGCCCTCCTGCTCAGATTTGCAAGACATCTAGTAAATAATTCTTTCTAACTGCTGTGAGGTACAACCCATTTCTTTCCAGAAATCCTTCCTTGAAGGCATAGACTAGGGATGGGTCAACCGAATCCTCAGCAAGGATTCAAGATTTGCAGACCGGAATCCCCAGGGCAAAATAGGCAAATGGAATCTTTCAAATCTGGAAATGCCCGCTGCCCCCCATTCCCCCCTCACATTCCAGCCCTCTGTGCAGGAACAGTGTGCAGGGCACACCAGAGTCTGCGCTCACGCAATCATCCATAATCAGGTCCACAGGGGTGAGTAGAGAAGGCGATGGCTGCACTCCTGCACGCCCCAGGGCCTGTGCTTGTGTGAGCTCCCGGGATCAGGCCCACAGGGGCGAGTAGAGCCAGCCATGGCCACGCTCCTGCATCCCCACTACCACTGCTGCTGGTGCTGGTGCTTTGAAGGTGGCCTGCAGAGATGTGCAGAGTGGATGATCACTTTTTAAACCCTTTTTTTAAAAAAAAGATTTGAAAGATTTGAGATTTGTGGATTTTCAGAACCTTCCAAGGATTCAGATTTGGAAAATTCTGGATTCGTCCCATCCCTAGCATAGGGATTGTCCCAGAAGCCAAATCATTCTTGATGGCACCATCTGTGGAGTCAGTTGTTCTCTTTTAGTATTCTCTCTCTTCCAGGGCTATGTTTTTCAGTAAGAAGGTGTGATGAAATAACAACCTGAACTTGAAGGTTCTTCAGGTTTCTCCTAGAGCCTCATTGACTCCTGCAATATATTGAAGGCTAGATCTTGCATGATTGTTTGTTCCAATATGGATCAGAAGGAAGGGATAATGATCGGTGGACTGGATGAGTCTTGTTAGCCTCTCTGTTATATTATGGATCTTCACCCCGGGAGACAGCATACTTCTGAAGACATTTTACAAGGCTCGCACACCACTGCTTCTATTCTGCACAACAGGGAATCACCTACTACCACCACACATTTCTTCTTCCTCTGAGCATTGACAGGAACTCTTTCATCCGTAGAACCCTCCCACATCACCTCCATGAATTCAGAGGTATGAAGCTCTTGTCCTTATTCCTATACCTCAGAATTGCTGATTATGGGGAGAGCTTGGATTTGTTTGTGTAGCTCCAAGCTTGGTTCTTGATAGTTCTGTTTTATTGTCACATTCCTCAAAGTATCTTCCTCCTGCATTTCAGAATTGTTACGCTCCCTAAAGGCATCCCCCATTGCTTGCCCTTCCAGAAAAGTCTGTTCTGCTCTTTCCCTGCTAAGTCTGTAAGTGTAGATCCTTGGATTTCAAGCTACTGCACCTTCTCCTCCAACAGGGTAACCAGCTTACAGTTCTTGCAGGTGTAGCACAGCAAATCCTCTGTCAAGAAAATAAATATGGCACAAATCTTGCAGGTCACTGCAACGACTTTGTCACCATCCATGTTTGTCATCTACATACATTGCAGCACAGCCGTCCAGGCTTCCCCCTTAAAGTCTTCCACAAAGTTACTACATATATCCCTGTTTTTCTCTCCCTGTTTGCTGAGCTCCAAAGACTGAGGCAGCAGCTGTATAGAGCTGTATACAAGTCTGACTCAGCAGAAGTCCCATGCCTTAGATTATGTGTTCAGGGAGGAGACATAGCCAAAAACAAACAAAATCACCCACACAAGTCTCCAAACAGTGCAGGCAAACTATCAATGCCAATCCTTAAAACACAAGCTTGCCTTCTTTTTCCTTGAGACTGAGGCATATGCTACATAGAGCTAGTGGTTATTAGGTCTGCCTCCAATCAAGTCAGTGACTTAGGAGAATCCCTTTGCTTACACCATGTGTTCAGGGAGAACACATGGCTGAGAAAGAACAAAACTACCCACAGGTAAGATCATAGTGGCTTGTGTGATTCCCTTTTAATATAGCACATTTTAATTAAAAATTTGATATAATAGGACAGTTGATTGATGAAATTTATAGTATTCTGGGCATGTTCAAACCTGAGCTGTTCCAAATTCTTAGGCTGTTTTTGCCATCATCATAATGTGTTTCTCTTCCATCATGTTCTCTTTCAGTATGTGGATATTTTTTCATGGCTCTTGAGGATAGAGTTTCACATGACTGCAGTCTTGCACAGAGATACGTGGAACCTTTACATGTAATAATAAGTACGATTCTTGCATTTCAGTTTACAAGCAGTGTGGTGATGCATGAAGGTTGATCATTCATGTGGGGAGTAAACAAATGAAAAAATAGATAGTTGATTATGATATCTGAACCCAGGATGTTGATTTGTTCTTCCCAGAATCAGCCACAAGCCAAGATTTGTTCCTTGAACTGTGCAAGAATTGGCCTGCTGAATGCTTCAGCACATTGCACATTCATGAAACACTCAGAAATGTGGCTTACTGTTATGTATCAGTGTGGCCACAATAGTGTCTAGCTTCTTAGAACTTTGTATAATGTCTTACACAGCCTAATGTAAACATAGGTTAAAACCATAATATCTCCAAAGCATGGAGGCTTACTTGGTAATCCATAGACAATTTTTACCCATTGTGAGCAACCAGGCAAATGGCTTACTACAAGCCTCTTGTAATGATAGGGATGATTGAGACAATAGTCAATGAAAGACCATTGAAGGTTGCTTTTAGAAAGTACTGTCAAACATTGCTGAAATAGAGATTTTAATTTTGTTTGCCTGTGTGATTTTTTTAAAAACTAGTATATTGGCTCAGATTCTGCATTGCCAGAATAACCACAGTGAATGAACTCTGTCATTGTAGTTACAACTGATGATACTAATCCTCCTCTAAATCTGTCTTTGCAGCCTCACAGTGCCCTGGCTGAAGTATCTCCAAGACACTGCAGATTGGGGGACTGGAAATGAGATGACCTGAGAACAGGCACCTGGAGAGCCTGCCTCTGGTCCTATCACAGCTGCTTGCCTCAGGTCACCTCACTGGACTTAACAATATTGTAACTGCTAGGGATTCATGTTTATGGTTTTGAATGTCCTGACATGACCCCACAACCTATCTTTGTGGCCTGGGAGTGCCCTGACTGACATGTTTCTGAAATGCTGCAGATCAGGGTGCTGCCAGGTTGGAAAGGTAGATTTGGGAGATCATTCACAACAGTAAAGATGAATCCCCAGCAGAAAAGATAAATCCATCTTATGTTTTCAGGATTGATCAACTGGATGCCAGCCAATATTTTAAGCCGGGCAACTGTAATACATATTTCTTTTTCTGCCTCTGTAGGCATGACATACTCATGTCTTCACTACCATGTCATATTTGTCATCTTTTTTTTTTAACTTGGCCATCCATGTTCTTTTCCTTCACAAATTATAAATCATCCTATTATACTGCGGTATTATGTTTCTAACAAAATTTTGGGAGAACATGTATACCATACTACTAGCAGAAGATCGCAAAGACTTGGAACAAGTACTGAAGAAAGTCAAGACAGAAAAGCGCAAAGGCAGATTTACAGCTGAACGTTAAGAAAACAAAAGTAACTGCAGATGATTTGCATAACTTCAAAGCAGACAATGAAGACATCGAAATAGTTAAAGATTTTCCATACCTTGGCTCAATCATTGAGTAGAATGGAGACTGTAGTCAAGAAATCAGAAGAAGACTAGGACTTGGAAGGGCAGCTATGTAGGAACTAGACAAGATCCTGAAGTATAAAGATATGTCATTGAATACTAAAGTTAAGATTGTCCATGCCATTTTGTTTCCAGTTTCTTTGCATACTTGTGAAAGCTGGACAGTGAAGAAAGCTGATAGGAAATAAATGAACTCACTTGAAATGTGATGCTGGAGAAGAATTCAGTGGACACTGTGGACAACTATAAAGACAAAGCAGTGGGTCCTAGAGCAAATCAATTCTGGACTGTCCCTGGAAACCAAGATGGCTAAACTGAGACTGTTGTACTTTGGATATATGAGAAGACATGGCTCACTAGAAAAAACAATAATGGTAAGGTAGAGGGCAGTGGGAAAAGAGGAAGACCACATTCCAGATGGAGAGACTCAGTCATGGAAAACACATCCCTGAGTTTGCAAGATGTGAACAGGGCTGTTGATGAGAGGGTGGCTGGGAGGTCTCCCATTCTTAGGGTTACCATAAGTTGAGGTCAACTTGACAGCAGTTAACAGCAACAGCAATGACAGTATATTTTACACTGAAATGTAGATCCAAGTAGAAAGAAAACTGAATCTTGTGCTTAGAAAAATAAGAGTTATTTAAAGGAAGATACTAAGCAAATATATTTCAGATAAAGCTTTTAACTCGATTCTTCTCCAAACATGTCATTTTTGTCTCCCTTCCCCAATGTGTGCATGTATAGTTTGTAATATTGTTCAGAGTTGCTAATTTTTTAAATAATTTTTGCATCATTATTTTCAGAGATGAAACATCTCCATATTTTGCAGATAACAGTCTAGTTGCATGTGAAACAACTGTGCCTTTTTTCTTTCTTTAACATCCCTTTGATTGTAACACTAAACACATTTACCAAAGAGCAGACCCCATTGAAATCTGATTTTACTTGTAAGAAAACATTTATAGGATTGTGTTGTTAAATATAATTTTCTATTTGCAGACAGCCTTATCTTAAGTGTGTCATTTATCACATGTAGCATCTCTGATGAATAATTTTTGGCATTTACACATGTCTGCCAGCAGTGAAAAAGGAAAAACTATGCCTTTTCTTAATTTCATATCTTGTGACATTGTCTTTAGTTTACATTTTGGAGAGTTTATATAATGTATTAGATACAATTTTGGTGGTGATTTGTGGTTAATCTGTCAGTACAAATGATACAATGGATGCATATCTGTTGTGAAGTGTTTTTCTGTTCTGTAAGAGGCAAAGTAATATTTTGCCACTCCTTCTGTCCCTACGTATAGACCATCCTTGCTCTTTGCCGATAAGCCATGCTTCTCAAAATGTTTCCTGTTAAATTTCACTAGACATGGTGTTAACTGCCTTTTAGTAGTGATTTGCACATAGTAAAAATGCCTGTAGTCACTGGACAGCAGACATTGAAGGACAATTGAAGTTTAAAATTGCTCCTCTGAAACATTATTTGTATTAGGAGGCGATATCTTCTAGGTGCTTTGGGCAGTTCTGTTTCCAACACTAATTAGAACTTTGGAGTAATGATTTTTGTCAGGACAGAAGGCAGGAGAGGCAAAGGTTAAATTCTTGCCAAGACCTTTGATTTTCAAGATGCAAATAAAATTCATTTTAAAATATATCTATATCTCTGGCCTTTCTCCCAACAAAAGACCTGCGGCAGATTAAAGGAAAAGGCAGTTGAATAGCAATGATGATTTAAAAAGTAGAATAAAATTGATACACGTTATTATCTAAAATAGTATAAAAGCATTTTAAAACATAACAATAAAAGAACACATATGGTCCATTAAAAGACCCCGTTAGTTACAACTGTTGAACCCTTGGCAGGTACGAGGCTTCAGTGCAGACATGGAGTTCTGCTGGCTGCAAGGGTGTCTGCTGCTCCCTTCAGTGGGACTGTATTCCCCATTTTAAAAAAAGGGCAAGATGTTGCAGTGTGTTGATGTGTATATGATGGTCTGCATTACAGTGTAGCTCAGAGAACAGAAAGAGAGTCTGATAGAGCAGGAGAACTCGTTTGCCCAGGACCTTCCTAGTTTCTAAGGGCATTTGTTTCCAGGAATGCTCGCTGCTGTTCCCTCCTGGCAAGGGGTGCGTGGTGCGTTAGCAGGACACCCACAAGTCTGCTCTTCTTTGGGGGAAGGAGATATTACTCTCGGCCCCCACAGTGATTGGGGTCTTTCTTCTTCCAGAAGGAGGTATTTAATTAGCATTACAGTGTATTTTTAAATGTGCAAGATGTGAGGATGAAAACGACAGGGTAATATTCTTGAATCATAGTAATAACAGCAGATTTCACTCACAACCATGTTCTGTGTCATGGAATGAGGTATAAGCGCTGTTTCACTAAGGCCTATAATGATATGAAATGGGACTATGGCTAAATGCAGCTTTGTGCTGCTATCCTCTTTTAATGCATGGGAAACAGCTTGCAGGTTTTATGGAGGCTTATCTTTTGGAAGAGTGACTAATTTGCCTTTGCATAAATAGGAGTTCAGAGGAAATGAATGCTGTTTATCCGGGATTTAGGAGAGATTTTTAAAAATAAAGTAGTCCAGGGGAGCTCTAACTACCTTTCGTTCCCTTGATGTTTGTCTTCTGCTTCCGTGATTCAAGAATACAAAAACCCCATGACAAAAATGAGATTCTGAATTGACTCTGTAAGTAAGAGAAGGGTTTGAAAGCAACAGAAATTGCATTATGCAAGAAGGATTATGCTGTTTTTTTCCCCTCATAAAAGATTAGCAATGATAAAACATTAATATTGATTAATGGAAATCAGAACAAGGAAAGATCTTTTGCACTGTCATGGAAGGAGACAGTTAACTTTTATGCAGATTAGTTTTAAGACAGAATTTAAGGACTTTTTATTGTGGAAAATTATTATATACAGTTAGTAAGCGAATTGTTGGAACACATATTGGACCTGTGCACCACAGGTCACTGAAACTGGCATATGTGCAGTTAAGCAGTTTTAGTCCCATCAGCATCAACAAGACTAATCTAGTTCTAGTGTTCAATCCTAATATTGTACTGCCTTTTTGCATAATTTAAACATCTGCCTCGTTGTGCTCAGTATTATTAATTGCCCTATAATGTAAAAATTAAGACTACCACAGATAAGAAGGCAGATGTTTGATTTGGCAGGCTTTAAAAATGATTTGGTGCTTAGGATATATATTATTGATACCCTTCAGACTGTGCTGCTACAGTTCTGATCCTGCCAGTCAGTGAACAGGCCAACATACATGGAGAACATTAGTAGGGGAAGGCTTTTTTTTTTCTTTGACTATCTCCTACCCTTACTCATACAGGATATCATACTAATACCTGTTTCAAAGATGCCCTGAGCATATTTTGCATGGCATAAGAACAGAATATAAAAGTTATGCTTGTTATATTAATTGCTAGATTCAGTAGACCTCCTCTCTCCCACCCTTCTCTACCAATTTTCTGAATCAGAGCTGGGCCACCAGCAGGTCTTGATTTATGTTGAAAAGCCCTTTGCAGAAGATCACTTCTCTGCGACTACAATCTGTCCTTTCCCATTAGGTACATTAGGTAAGGAGAGAGAAAGAAATGACAGAGAGAGAGACAGAGACAGAGAAAGAAAGAAAACATGGGTGACCGTGCCTACTGTTGACTTCAGCCCTGTCCATGACCAGCTTGCTGCTCCAACAGATTATGCCAATATATGTATCCCCCAGTATTGAAAAAGTTTGGCTAACTCTAAATACCAGTCAAGTTCTCAGTTCACTTTAGCTCTAGGACTGCTAAACTGAAAGTCACATACAGTACTGTGAAGGGTAGTTATTTTCCTTGGATAGGTGCCAACATGTTGTGGAACTGAAAAATAAAACTCGTATGTCTAAGTAACCTATATTTCAATAATAATTTTCTGAGGTTTAGCTGCTAGTTTTGTAGGAAGTTGTTTTATATTCATAAGAGAAGAGAAAATAGCTATGCAATACAAACATTTTGGTCTGGTGCAGTTGTAACAGTGCCCAGTCTCTCATCATGGTTGGGTAGTTGGGAGTGCCCCAGAGGTTCTTAGACACCTCCCCCCTCTTGCTTCTCTTTCATTCTCCAGTGGTTCTGGGGAGGAGCCATCTTTTGTTTTGTGAAGCTCATTTTCCTGGTTGACAGATAGGAGTTCTAACAGGAATACCACTGATGGAAGGGGCTTCTTGTCAGCTCCCAGACAGACCTGTCTGGCTAGCAGGCGGTAGACTTCAGCTGTAACTTTGAGTTTTTGTGACGCTTAATTGTAATGAAGCAACTTATTTCAATTGTAAGAGGTGCCAAAACCTAAGGAAAAGGAGAGTTGTCTCAGCTTCCTGGACTTCCTCCCCTCACTCCACTTCCAAGCAGGATGACAGAGTAGTCAGTGTTAAAAGAAGAGACTGACTAGCACTGCTGTTCTGCTGCACATATTCCCTCTCCTCAACTTAGTGTTGATGAAAAGCAACAGAGGAGTATCACATGGCTCTATATAGTAGTCCCTTTGCAGTGTGAGCCATTTCTTTCCAACCTTTTGGTCTAGAAAAGTCTGAGAGAGATAGAAGGTCCGCCTAAGTACATGGCTGGATTTGAGGCATGCAGTTGCCTGTACTAACCTAAGTAGTTTCAAGGTCTCCCTGAGGCTAGATGTTATAAGCCAGTTTCATTGGCTTATTGTAGCATCTATCAAGTAGCATCTAGTGGCAGAAACAAAAGTTCACAGGTGCCAGGATAAAGGTGCTGTAAGTAATAAACTGATTGGCTTCTTGGATTTGCTGTTTGTTGCCCTTCTCTTTTAACCTCAGCAATGTCAGCAGCAGCAATGTAGTTGTTCTTGCCTGCTCGTTTACCTTAATGCCTCAGAAAGGTAGGACAAGCATATACAAGAATACTAGAATCTTTGTCTTTCTTCTCCTAAAGCAAACAGCCCCCTCCCCCTGCAGTTGTAAGTATAGAAAAAGATTAATTATAATACTGAGGTCTGGTAAATGGAGTAAATAATTGGCAAACAACACTGCTGATGAGTTGATAGTTCCTATAGGGGATCTTGTGTGTAAAAGTCCTAGCAACAGAATTGGGCGTGGATGAATCTTAGTTCCAAGATTTAGTTTAATATATAATTTTTGCTTGCTGAAGCAAAAGGGGTTTCTTCCAGGCTTCTTACTTGATCTGGAGCCGGGGAAAGCATCTCTTATTGGTGACGTTCTTACTTGCTACCCTGCTTCCAGTCTAAAAATCTGACCCACCCAGGAATTCCTGATAATTGAAATTTATAGTAAATTCAGATTTCCCCTTTCAAAACTGATGATCAGTGTTGCATCTGTTCTCATTGAATTTGCAAACAGATTTCCAATCATGGTTGCATATTCATTTGAAGCTAATCATGGTTGAAACTGGCTAAATGTAGTTTCATTGCATTCATTGGTTTCAGAAATAGGTAGCTTCTGCTCCTAAAGACATATTTACTTTATTTTTTTTATTAAAAAAGTATTCAGTGCTCCTTCAGCTTTGCAAATATCAGAGCAATATACAAGAGCAGGACAAAAATGTCACCCACAAAGCCCCACTAGGTTGCTTATTGAAGATTCTTATGTTATTGTTATTCTATGCTCATTGTGTGTATATATGTTGGAACTTTTCTGGCTTATAATTTGTACTTGTTCATTTGGTTTGTTCTCTAACTGTAGAAGCTGATCAGTGTTCATAATAAAATTATGATGTCATGACTAAAGTTAATCATACAAAGTAGATTTCAGCAAAATAACACAGTAGGAGCCAGTGTATTATAATGGCTTGAGCATCGGAGTATGACTGTAGAGACCAGGGCTTGAATCTTTGGTCAGCCATAGAAACCCATGGGGTGACCTTGGGCAAAGCGCACTCTCAGCCACAGAAGAATGCAAAGGCAAAACCCCCTCTGAATAAATCTTGACGAGAAAACCCCATGAGAGAGTCGTCTTAAGGTTGCCATAAGTCATAAATTACTTGAAGGCACACAACAGCAAGTGATAAAACCAATTTGGAGCATTTAAAACCTTAGAACATACTGATTTTAAAATGCTTAGGCAGGTTTAAAAAGTTTCAATCTATTTCTGTATTTGGGGTGCCACTCCATAGAGAAGAGCCTGTGCTAAGGATCTGAGGTATTGTGTCCCAAACCATGTAGAACCTTTAAAGGTAAGCAGTTTTAATTAGGGCCAGAGGCAAAGTGTGAACTAGTGTAGCTTCTTCGGCTTCTTTAGTATTGTTGTAACGTGATTCCCCCTGGCTGGACGCATTAGCATTCTGGCAGCTGCATTCTGTAGCACTTGAAGTTTTTTTCAGTTGAGTGGAATATTGAAATTTTCAGTAGAGAGGTAAGAACTACAGTGAACAGGAACAGAAAAATATTAACAGGTACAAGAACTCATTAATCAGTTTGCCTCATTGAGCTGAATCGATTCACAAAATATTGAATTCAGCATAGGCCACAAAAATATAAATTTCAACGGAAATAGAGCAGTGTTTTGTGCTTCAGTGGTAAGAAACCAGGGATTTCGGTTGAAGGAGCCTGAAGTATTTGTGCTTGAGGCTGTAAGGCAGGGGTGGGCAACTGCTGGAGGTTAGGGGGCTGCATTGGCCTTCCAGGAGACCTTAAAGGGCTTGCATACTTTCCCCCCAAACCTCTTTTTTTGTCCCCAAATGCCCTCAAACATGCTGTAATGGGTCTGGGGAGCATATTTGCCACACTTTTTACTCCCCTGGGCCTTTATAGGCCTCAGAGGGGCCTTTTTTCAGAAGAAGTAACCTGAAGGGACTTCCTGTTTTATGAAAGGCCTTTCCTGGACCAAAAACAGCCAGAGGAACAAAGATATGACAGAATGGCCTTCCATTGCCTAGAAGGTATTTGGGGATGTTTGATGAGCAATTATTTTGGAAATGTTTCTGACTCTTGGTGGAGCCCCTGGTGGCCACAAAAAGGTCTCTGGGGGCTACATGTGGCCTGGAGGGGCTACATTTTCTCCACTTCTCCTCTGCTATGCTGGCTCAGGTGCTACTGTTTAAAGATGCCTAGAGTGCTTTAACAGTGGGCTTCAGCCAATCTTATGTTGTTGGGGGAAGATTGCTGTTTGGTCCTATGTGGTCAGAGACTTCAGGCACTACCGAACCATCTTTGGCCCTTCTAGCAGCTTAGAAGTTGGAGAAGTAGAAACAGCTGTCAGGCAATTCCCTGTCCACTTATACATCTTCAGATTTGGGAAGAAGTCTGACTATTCATCAAAGAGCAATACTACCTTTGCCGTGGTAAACTGATTTCTTGAAGTCCACCTAACAGTTCTGTTTGTGAAACGCCACTGTACTTTAAAGAGTACTTTAAAGACAGACTTGAGGGTTTCTTAATTATAGTGTGGAATATTTTATGAAAGGCTGCCTAGTATGCACTTTAAAATGCCTACTTTGAATTATTACTGGTGATAACTTTCACATTATAAATGTTTTAATAATCTTTTCCCCCCAAACTTATTACAAAATATCGTATCTAATAGTGGGGAAAAGTGTCTAAAGCTAAATCCTTGTATACTAAGAGAGAACTCATACTCGACTGTTATATAGCCAAAGCAGTACTACCCAAACACAAGATGGTATCAAAACTCCCATTTGTGCAGACATAGCAGGGAAGACTAATGGGAGGAAGAACCCAAAGCAGTCCAATGAGGATGCCTTTGCTAGAGACTGCTGGCTAATTGGCTGGCTAAAGTGGTAAACAGGATGTTGCACTCCTTGCTGCAACATTTTATGACAGGTTTCGTTTGCACATACTGATAGATGACTCAGCTGATGGATGCTATCAGGATCATAACCAAAACAGAGCTACAGAGAAGAAAGAACGAGGCATTATCACCCTCAGGAGAACCCCAGGTTTGCGGTTTGCAGAAATAAAACAGTTTTTAGGAAAATGAAATGATCCCCAACTCCCTGAAGATGAAAGTATGGGATTGAATGAAAAATCTTGGAAGAAGACATGACTGGAACCCCAGAACAGAAGCACTTTACACTGCAAATATTTGTTCCAAATCTGACCTGTACAGGCATACTTTGGTTAAGAAAACCTCTCAGAAAGGAACTCCTTTTTGTATATTTTTAAATGCCTATCTATGCCTCCCTTGTTACCCCAAAAGGTGGGGGAATCCCTCAAGGTCCTCCAATAGTACCTGCAACTCTATGTAAAATTGGGGAATAAAGAAGGCTGCGGGGAGGGGGGTCACTAGCAGGATCATTCTACCAATGTTTATGGGGTCATTGTAGGGAAAACCAACCAAAGACTCAGAAGTAAACTAAAAATGTGTGTTTATTGAGGAGAATTCAGTCGCACATGTGCGCAAGATGCAGACAGTCATGCACTCACACGAGAGCTAACTGAAGGAAAGGGAGGAAAGTTATGGATACTAAAGCTTAGGTTTTTGGATGGTAATTACCAATCCAGAAGAGCAGTGAAGAAATAGTGAAGTGGCTTAGATTTGTGTATAAGGACAGTACAAATTGTGATTCAGCGCAACATTTGAGGTACTGCAGCGAACTGATCGAAATGAAGGATTTTTATACCCAGAATCTGCCTGGAAAAACGTGTGGAAATGGCTCTCTGTTTGAGCAAACAATGGAGGTTGCAGAATGGGCAATAAGGTCCAGACTGTGTGGACGATCTTAGTGTTAGGTGACAAGGGATTAATGGCTATCATAATAGCTCTAATTGTGGACAGGTGAGGGAACAGTGTGAGGTAATGTTCAGATGCTAGGAAGCAATCAGTGGTTTAGTGAAAACTTTCCTTTGCAATTGTTTGATGTTACAGATGTTATGGCTTAAGCCTGTTATTTCTGGAGTTATCTGGTGATTGTCCTGACAATGGCCTAACCGATTTTTAGAGGAGATCTGTGACCTGCTTTGCAACACACATGTTCAGCCAGTATTTTTCCTCTGCCCAGCTTGGCCCTACAGCCACATCAGGGTCCATTTTATATCAATGCCAATTAAGTCATATTTCACCAATTAAACTATATTAAATCTGGGGGTTGTGCAGACCGCTAACACCCTTTTGTTCTTGCCCTCTATCTAGCTGGGAATTTTATTTAGCCATATCAGCATTGGGAGGATGGTGAAGGAGGACTGGAGAAACAGAGACTTTCTGTTGGGTTGCAGCAGTGTGTCTGCACTAAACAGTGTGATAAAGCTTGAGCTAGGAAATAATGGGATTATATTCTAGTGGATTCTGTTGTAGCTATGTGTACCCCTCTACAACAGATAAGATAAACGGCAGCTGCTTCCAGAATTGCTTGCTGAGCCGGCAAGGCTCTGTGCCAGAGGGAAAATCAGACTTTAGGAATGGAAATACACAAAAACTATTGCAGAACACTTCAGTCTCCCTGCGTATTTCATCTGGAGCCTCAGAACAGCTTACAGAAGTACACATCTGGATGTTTGGCCACCAAAATGGAAATGATAAGAAAAGTGGAGGCTGGTGAAAGAAAAAAAAATCCTTGGATGCATTTTAGAAGAAACTTTCAAAATGTCTCCAGAAGGTTCAAAATATTTTTGTTTACCTAAAGAGGGCCTGGTCATATTGTTAGTTTTGGATAAAAATTTTGCTAAGATATGCTGAACTGCTCTTCCTTTATGATGTAGGAACCCTCTTCTCTTTTAAGTTATTTCTGCCTCTGAGATCAAATTTTCTGTTTCAGAAGTAGTGCCCAGCAAGAGATCTACTTTGCAATGGAGGTATATTTTTATATTCTAGAAGCCGCATCATTTTGTGGCTGGAGAGGATGATGTAGCTGTATATTCTAGCAGTGCTTTTGTAATGTTTTTCTTCATAGTTTGTACACTGGATTCCTTTCAAGACAAATGACAATGCTATATAAATTCCCATTTATTTTCCCTAATTTTTGTCATGGAAGCTGTAGCTATAAGAGTTCTTACGTGGTATCATGGTTAAAAAAAAGTTATCAGAGAAACTAATATGAAGCACATTGTACTGCTTAGGGTAGGACCCAGGGTTTACCTTACCATTACTCAGGGTGTGGGGACGCAGAAGAGGGGACAAGATTGCTCGGGTTGTTTCTCTCTGTTGGAGGACAGAGTTTTGTTTCCCTGCCCTCCCTGTCTGCTACCCTAGTGTCCTACTGATGGGAAAAAGGTGGAGTATAAATAAGGAGGAGGAGAATTGTGTCCTATAATTTGTGTTGAAATAAAATTCAACTGTGAGCCTTTTTGGCTTCTTTAGGTAAAATTTAGGGCTGTGGGCCAGGAGACTTCTCTTTCACTTGAGTAAAATGTCTTGGGCCTGCTCTGTTAGGATCCGTGTTTGAGAAGGGATCCAGGTAACTTTCAAAGAGTTTGTGGTGCTAGTGACTCCCAAGTTGGTGGGTTGATGAAATTGCTCTGAGTTTTGGTCTAAATGGAATCCATTTTGAGGATAGGGTTCAGCAGCTAGGGTAACTCCTTTAAAGTTTTCACACTCCGCTGATTTGGAAGCTAGCAGCTGTAGCTTCTTCAGAGTCAAGAAGGAAGAAGTGAGCAAACAAACATATTAACATGTGTTTGCTCATTTCTAGCTCTTGCATAGCTAATTCTGATCATATTTTTGATGGGGCTTACTTTTGGGTAAGAGTCAGTTTGGAGTAGTAGGAAAAAAAGACAGTAATGGGACAACAATGTAATAAGCATGTTCTGAAAGGCAGAGTTGAACAGCCCAGGTGACTTTTGAGGATAAAAGACAAGGAGTCAGAAGGGGATGGAAGCCAGTCTGAGAATTTTAGGGGGGGATAGCATGTAGGTTATACTAGATGATTTGGGCAGTGACTGTTTCTTTTCTCTCAAAGTTACCGTAATAGTTATTTTTACAATTTATATGCGTAGCGGGGAGAGAGAAAGGGGTTACCAGATGTCTTTAATGGCATCTCCAGGTGCAAAGAATGATGAGAAGGATAAATATGACTCTGTGTGTCTCTTCTGTTTTAGCCTTTCTTTGTACCTACTGGCAATGTCCATGATCTTGTCTGCCTCGGTAGTCCGTGTGAGAGATGGACTCCCTCTGTCTGCTTCTACTGATTATGAGCAAAGTGCTGGCGTGCAGGAGTGCAGAAAATACTTCAAAGCTCTTGCAAAGAGACTTTCTCAGCTTCCAGATAGATGTACACTGCAAGCAGGACAGTATAACATAAAGTAAGTTTTTTGAGAGAATTTATCTTTTTTCTGCATGGTTGTTCTCCATTGTTTCATTTGAAATAGCTGGTTTTTGTCGAAGAAGCAAAATTTTGCTTTTGAAAAACTAAGTAAACTTTATTTGGAAAAAAAAACGAAGTCAGCCCTGTTGAGGCTTCAGAAATCCTAACAAGGGATTCAAATGACTATCTTTCCCCCCTTGAACCTATGTGTTAGTTGCAGTCCTCTTCAGAGGCCCTTTTCTATATTTTTTCTGCCAAACGGCATTTGTTGGATATGTCACTAATACACCATTTTGAATGATACCGAGTTTGTGAATCTTCCTTTCAGACTTCTTCTCCAGTATGCTTTAGGCAGGTGGTTGCAATATTTTTGGTCTGCCAGGCACTTAATGTTATTTTAGTATGCCTGTCTAGATGTCATTTATATTTTTTTCATCTTTTTTTAAAACTGGCCTTTTTATTGTGCCGTGTTCTGATTGCATAGACCTAAATAGAATTGTTAGTCTCAGTTTACCACTGAATCAGTGGAACTTGTGTGTTGACTTGTCTCATCCTCATTGATACAGCAGGCCTATTCTAGTTGGGTCTAACAGTTCAGTGTAGGCTGTTGACATTTTAGTTGTATGTAGAATCGGTGGACCTTCTTAAGATGAAAAGGAAATATATAAATCTTTTTTTAAAAAAATTAAAGTTTCAAAATTGTTTAGAATAAGGATGGAACATTCAAAAGGCAGATTGGGTGATTCTCTGTTGCAATCGTTTGCTCAGGCATTCATCCAGCATGAATGCCAGGATGACTAGCATTTGCACCACTCTTCAGGAAATGGAGTTGCTTTCTTCTTGAAGGGTTGATGGGATGTTGTTATTTTACAGCATGTAGCATGGACAAAATATGCTACACAAGGGCATGTGATGCCACTTCCACTAGTTACTTAGTTTAGAAGCACTTTGATGGGATTCCACCTGCATTTGTTGGGGGGTAGCTCCTGCCTACAGATTTTCTTGTATTCTCCTTCTGGTGCCAGGATACTTTGGGATTGGATCCAGGCATAAGTATGCTTACAGTAGACATTGAAATCAGTGGGTCTTGCATTAGTCATATGCAGTATACCTCAAATTGTTCCAAGAATGCTCTTTTAAACTGTATAACAAGACAATCTTGCAGTCCATTATTTTAATGGAGTGTTCAATAAATGAAGATTGTAAGCATATGCCAGAGTTTCAATTAGAAGAGGAAATATTCTCCAGTTTTTGATAACCTCTCATAATGCCATCCCTAGATTCTGACAAAGAAGCGTCCTTGCTGCAGAAGGAGCTCATTCTCTGGTTCATAGAGATAATTCTGAAGAGCCATTTTTCTCCATTTAGGAATGAAGGCAATGTCATGTTATGGATAACAGATAAGTGAAAAATGTTCAGAGAAAGAAACCCACATACCCTCTTTCATGCCTGGATTCTACTTTAAAGGAGTCAGTCTCCGTCTCCCACTTGTTCTTGTGCATGTAGGATGTGTGTAGAGATACGCAGTTATCAGAAATTTTGAAGCTATGCAAAAAAATTTTTGAGATTTTTGGAAAAAAAAATTGCTATATTAGTAGACTTTACAGACTGCAAGTCACTTTGCTATTATAGGAACATAAAAAGTATTATGTCTAATTTGATCTGGCACAAAATTATAACATTTGGAATGTTGAAAGTACAGTTATTCAGACACTTATAAATAATTTTTTTTTATTTTTTTTTTGCTACACATATCGCTACAAGGCCTTGAACTGTAAGGAACACCTACACTGTGGTTTGCCTCTTTGGTTTTGCCAAAGGAGCAAGGGAAAAAAGAAAACAGTAAAAAGAGAAGAAACTATCAGTATTAGCAAAACAAAACTATTTTGTCTCTTCTAGTTCTCCACAGTGTCAAGCAGACGTAAAACATTCGTTCTCATAAACAGAATTAAGGAAACGAAACTAAGACTAGGAATTGCCATTACTTTATCCTGTATGCAGTCTTACATAACCGTTTTCCTGTTACATAGCTTTTAGAAATAATTTTGTGGGAGTAGATATAAGAACATCATGATTTAAACAGCTTATTTATTTAAACATTTTATTTCTTTTATTCTAAAAGAAAGTATTGCAAAAGAAATGGGAAGATGGTTTATTTTTTATTTTTTCTGTTTTTTTCCCCTTATGCCTTTATATTTTCATTGTGATGTGCATGCAAGCACTAAATGCATGTGTGCATGAGCACACCGACCCACATGTGTGCACACACAGGCACACACAGACACACAAGCAAACATAAACTTTTTGGTTTACCTTTACACACTTGATCTGAGAAAGACGTGACCTACAGGAAAATTTTCCTTTTTCTGTTGAATGTGGTGTTTTGTTCTCCTGAATAGTAATGCCTTCATTATATGCACAGCTTTTTTTTTATGTTAGAGCACATAGAGCTACTTGGAGCTAGTCATACTGTGGATACATGAATTTTCATTTTGAAATGCATTTAGTTTTATTAGTTCCCTGGGAGTGAGTTACATGATGCTCTGCACTGAAAATTACCCCAGTGTCCTGGCCTTCTGCTTCCTGGATGAGCTTCAAAAGGAGTACATTTCCACCTACAACATGATGAAGACGAATACAGCAGTTAGACCCTATTGTTTCATCGAATTTGGTAAGGGATTCAACATTTTCATCAATAAGTTTTCTTATTTTCCATTTTAAACACGCATTTCTGCTTTGACGTGACTCACAAATAGTTGGAAAATTTGTATTTTATATTCCTTTTTATTAATCAGCTAGAATAGTAAAATTGACATTTAAAATCTAAACATAACTGCTGTTGGATCTGTAAGCCAGTACTGTGACACAGATGCCACACCTCAAATGCCAGACAAAGCAAGAAATATTTAACTGTTAGGTAATACTTTGGACAGATGCAGTTACGTAAGTCTTCCTGCAAAGAGAGTTCTGGAGCTTTGCTACTAAGAGTGGTGGTCTTATGTACTAAGATTGGTTGTGCTGGTCTGTGAGCGATCAGCTATTGGTCCATAAATTGGCACCTCACATAGCCTTAGAAGCACTGGCATACAGATGTCATGCTTTAGCCAAGAAGGGCTTATTCTGCAGAGGTACAGAGGGGCCTCTTGCAGGAATGGAATTGGAAACAGCAAACCTTCTGTATGAGCCTGCCCATGTTCTAAGAGCTTTGGGGGAAGCCTTTTTCCCAGTCCCACCACCATCACTGGCACACTTGGTGAGGACACAAGGGAGAGCCTTCATGGTGGCTGCTCCCAGATTATAGAATTCTTTCTCATGGGAGGCTTGTTTGGCCTTCTGTCTGTTCTCTTTCTGTTGGCAACCAAAGATCTTTTTGTTTAGACAAGCCTTCAATTCCTAAAACTCATGGCACAAAAGGAATTTTAATGGGCTTGTGCTTTTATCTTTTTTACTAGGTCTTACTGGCATTTTGTCTTCTTTTAATTGAATGGTCAGGCAATTTTTAAAAACTTTTTGTACACATAATTTTTATCAGTACCTTGTTTTTAATTGGATGTAAACCACCTTGGATCCTTTACAGCGAGAGGGGTGGGAAAGTTAAATGAAAATATAAAATGAAAAATGAAATATAAAAAAATTCTACTTGAAGAGACAGTTCAGTGGTACTGGAGAAAGTATTTGATGTGTCCTGGATTTTCAAGTTGTTGACTTACCTGTGAAATTATACAAATCTTGTAGCGGATTGCATACTGGTTGCTGTTACATTGGAATTTGTAGAAATGTCCATATATATTACGGGGGAAGTGAATTTGGATCATTTATTTGGCAAGTTAAATTTCTTCTTTTGGTCTCTTTATTTCTGTAGCACAAAGTTCAGAGAAGTTATTTTGGGAGACTGCCGGCTCCCGGAATCTCCCCTCCAACGTGTTTAGTGGCTGTGCTAACTGCTTAATCCTTGGAGTTGTATTCTAAAAACAAACAAACAAAAAATATCTCCAAGCTCTCCTGCAGTGCAATTAATGCATATCAGGGGCCTCTGGTCCTCATGATCTGTCTAGTTTGGCTTATCCTGGGACATCCATATTGTATTGCCTTTTGGGATATAAAATTATGGCTTGGTTTTGGTTAATTTTCTACTTGCCATCCCATTCTTCAAAATTTTCTTGTAGTAGTCACATATTGGGAACATGATTGCTGTTCTTGTTACTTGAGCCTCACGTATTACTTACTATTTTGCCATGAAATTCATTAGGGATAATTGAGAGATTGAGGATAGTAATGAATGTGAACAGTTGTGCCATGGAAAATGCAGGATACATATCTTTTGATAAAATAAATATAATGAAGTATTGCAGATGTACACACTTCACCTTTGACATTGGAGTGTACAAGATGTGTAGGCAGGAAAAGGGAGAAAGCCATGAAAGACTGTGTCATTTTATTTCAAGTATTTCTGTTAATGAGCATTTTTGTAGCAGAATAATATGCCCCTTCCAAAACAAATATGCTTTTTCAGTTCTGTAACTACCTATTGTATACCAATGTCCAGATGCTGTCATTCTGTATTATAAATGTGAAAGGTACATTTCAGTAGTCCCCCTTAATGGCATATAATGGGACCTGTTGTAAAGTATTTCAGACATCAAGTAGGGGTGGGGAGGTATGAAACATTTTTATAATGTGCTTATAACTTGTAACCTTAAAGTTTTAAAAGAAAAAAAAGGCTGCAGTGTGAAATATACTTGGTGGGGAATATGCCCCTTTGATTGACATCTTGGGTCCTGCATAAGAAAAAAGGTGGGATATAAATCAAATAAATCAAATAGTTTATAGGATTGTTTGCTCTGTGAGAAGTATAGTTTTGGTCTTGTGTGTGTCTGTGAAGTTGATGTTGAACACATTTCTGGTAGTCACAATAATTCTTTCAATAGGATCTGTTCCAGTTACGTGGAACCTAGGGTAGTCCAAATGGATGCTGAAAGAAATGTTTATTTCTGAAAGAATACAGTGTGCCCTTCATAAATGTGAGATTTCATTTCTAGGAACCCTCACATAAAACAAAAAAAGTGAATTCTTCATCTTATTTTCATCAGTAGATGCAATGTGTACACCTGCGCTGGTTCAGGTGCATGCCCAACGTATCCATTGACAATAATTAAACACAAGGCTTCACATGACTTCACATGTGTGCAAAAGTTGTATAACTATAAGGCACATTCCATTTTCACATACATGAAAGGCAAAATCATAGCTTTGCAGATATTACCTGGTAATACTTGAAAAAAATCCAAATAGTCAATAAGTTAATAAAATATTTCAGAACTGTGATCAAATATACAAAGTGCCACAGTATACAAGAGGTAAGTGACTTTAAAAAGGTCTCAAAATGTGGTTCACTTATTGGACAGTCTCAAAACTCCTCAGAAACCAGAGAAGCTTAGGATGGGAAAAATAGTAAGCAGGACAGGAAATACTTGTGTTCCGCACAGATAGCTAGCTGCCTCTTTCCGTAACAGTTCACTGTTTCATTTTATGAGCATTTCGTTTAACGCCTGGTGGTTTTTTGGGAATGGAATGGAGTGGTCTCCTCTGCCACTCAGTCCTACACAACTTTTAACAGCCCCTATTTTCTAATCAAATAATGTTAAATACCCTAATACTTGGATGGATGACTTCAGAGGAAGGGACTGGCAAAACACCTCTGAGTATTCTTTGCCTAACCAAACCCTATGAAATTCATGAGGGAGCAACAGGCAACTGGGAGGCACAGACACACACAGTGCTAATAAAGCTGCAGTTGGACTTGCACTGAACCTATATCCAGTCCTGTATTCCGTTACCATGGAACTGACATCAAAGTAGACAAACGTAGGGTTGAGCAGAAGAGGTATGAAGACATCTCCTATACCCCAGTGAGTAATGAGGCATAGATTATGGCCTAACTCAAATCATTAGTCCCAAACAGAACAGCCCCTCTGAATCCATGGAATCTTAGCAAGTCAACATTTATGTAAATTCCATAGATTCAATGGGTCGTTATGTTTGAGGCTAACGTCTGAATTTCGGTGTAGGAAATTAGACAAAATTAACAGGGCAATGTAAGCAAAAATAAAGAAGCCTTTGGAGCTTCTGACTTTTTGTTTGATAGCATATCTTTTGATATCTATTAAAATATAGGTGGTATAGTAGCCTTTTATTTTGTCTAAGAAATTTGACATTATGGATTTGTCCTAATACTACTTCATTCCAAATATTATATGGTATTCTATCAAAGTATGTTTAACTGGTTGTGTTCAGGAAAAGATCTTTAAAAAGAAAGTAGTGCTTTTTTTTTGTAATGTCTTCTACATTACAAGAAAAACTAAACAAAATGCAATTAATTAGTTATATTAGCTATACTTTCAGGCTTGCCAGTGCATGAGACATGAGTTTATTCATAATTGGTTTTTTAGTGCTTAATTTTTTGGTGCTGCAAAATTAATTAGCCCATGATATATTAGTTGTAAAGTAGCAACAGTATTAAAACCTTCCATGATAGATGTAAGAATTTCAAATAATGAGTTTAAATGTGGGTATATGAGATGTACATTGCCCATAAAACCACAGGGTTTCAAATGTTTTTATTAACAAAAGTATAAGGGAGGTTTTGTTTTTAATTTTATGCAGATAATTTCATTCAGAGGACCAAGCAAAGATACAATAACCCACGGTCTCTGTCAACAAAAATAAACCTTGCAGACATGCAGACAGAAATCCGATTGAGACCACCTTATCAAATTTCCTTATCTGACTTGGGCTCAGCCAATGGATATGCACATGTATATCTTCCAGAATACAAAGGTACTGGGAAAATATCTACAGGTAAGTTTGTTGTCCTTAAGTATACAGTTGACTTTTGTGGGGACTGGGAGAGCAAGATCTCTGCAAAAGTGGAGAAACCATGAATATAATCACTAACATTATTTTTACTGAGAAAACACTTCTCTAGGAATGTCTAGGTCCTCCAGTATGATTCTGTGGTCAATATGTGGTCTTCCAGTGCAACTCTGTGGCAGAAGTTGACCATAAAGTTGTGCTGGAGGACTTAGAGATTTGTAGAGAGAAGATATTAATCAAATCCACAAATCATCAAATCCACAAAAGAGAAACCAAAGGATATGAGCAGCTGACTGTAGTTTTTTCTTCAGGATCTGAGAATTTATCTGTTTGCTTACAGTCTATAGATTTCTAGACATGACATTTTTGACACCATTTGGTCTTGTGGCTTATTTTTTTTTTTAAATGGTGGTTGTGGAGTTGTGGAGCTGAGTCAGATTGGGACCATGATGTAAAAGGGATGGGGTACAGTGGGGTTTAACAGTTTGTCCCTTTTATGGCACTTATAAGAATTCTCTTCTCCTTCTGGTCTGGAGTTCAGAACAGAACAAGGCAGGCTCCAGTTGCTTCCAGTGCAGTCTTTCCTCCCAATTGCTAATAGCAGATGGTGGGAGGGGATTCCACTGGGAACTCTGATAGGGCAAAAGTTTAAAGTATTTCTTGTCTCTACTTCTGCAAACCATAGGTCCAGTGCTGCTTATCCACCCCCCAAAATCAACCAGGGAAGTGCAAAAGACATGAATGATGTAATGCCTTGTTGAGTCCTAAGAGTTTACACAATCTGAAATCTTGCTGAATGCTTTGATTTAATGTTGTTATTTCAGTTTTGGTGCAGTAAACAAGTGCTTAGCTTGAAAATGTAAACATAAGCAAATAAACAATGTCCCTGCTCACCAGAAAATATTGTATGAGTTAAAATGGTTGGTGTGTAGTTTGGATGGGAAAAGTCCCTATATGAAACAAGGAAACAAATCCCCTGTGAGTTCTAAAGTGAGCTACTGTCCTTCTATTCAAGTTTAATCCATTCTGTTGATTCTGGCATGCTGGATTTAGAAACATACACATGTTTAAAATGGAAAGCTATATTTAAAAAATGTTTTCCCCACAGTAGCTAAGTCCTAATCATATGTTGAGCAGTGTGCAGTTAGTTCTACAAGAAACATAAAATGTGTTCCTTATAAAGTTTGGAAACAGTCGTGCTCAGACTGTATCGTTCTCTTCCGGAGAAATTCTCTTTGTCACTCCTGTGCCTTCTCTGACTTTATGAACTGCTTTGGAGAGCCTTTTTCTGCTGCAGCTGTTCATTGCAAACAACACAGAATGACACCCCTCTCTATATTAATGTTCCAGCTCATTAACTTCATTGTTGGCACCTTTACACTTCACTGATTTAAACAGAATGATTTAAATATGGTTCAGTAACCTTATTGTCACTCTCTCTATGTTGCCTAGACTACTGTGGATTTTGTCTTGTTTTTTCATATTCAGTGTCTGTCACTTGTTGTGAAATAGCACAGCAATGGCTTGTACACACATTCACTATGAATTGGCAGTTGTTTGTGTGTGCTGTTGGCTCTTCAGTAGGGCAGATGAATGTCTGCAAAAATGCTAGCTCCCCCGCCCCCCCCCGCCACCACCTTAGCTTTGCCTCCTTATTTTCAGTATGATTGCTATGGTTCAATGTATGATTAATGCCCTTTGTGGATCAGAGGATGAAGCACATGCTAGCTGTAATTTCAGAAGCCTTCATGTATCTGAACTCTTCTTTGTAAGGCCCTCTTAATACATGCATTAGGGCTTGGAAGTGTGTGTACACTTAATGAGGAGGTATCCTCTTAGGGTTAGTTGGATTCACTTCTGAGAAACATGATCAGCAAAAAGGTGAATTAATAAAACTGCTATAAGTATTAGAAATGGATAAACTGTCAGGTAGAGTTCATGGAAGAATTGGTATCAGTGGCAGAGTGTGATCTTTCTTTGTCGTCTTCTCTTGTCATTGGCAAAAATTACAGGACACATGTTAACACTGGATTTAAATTATCTTTTAGGGCAACAACTTACACTTTAACAGAGAAGAAAAGAAAACATTGGGAACACTTATTTCAAGATGGTGATCTACTACTTATTCAGCAGCTAATTGTGGATTAGCTTTACCAGTTGATTTCTTGTCCAGCTTGCCTAGAGCTATGTTCTAATTGTCCTTGAACTGCTTTAGCCTCAATTTTACCTTCGTTGAGGCCTCATAGAGCATCATGTTTAGTTTCAGTAAAAAATATTATCACAGTGTACTCTGAAAAATTACACTTCATTTTCCCTCCAGATTGCAGATGTATTTGCAGCTATATATGCCATAATTAGTAAATCAACTCCAGGAGTTCTGGCATTCATTTCTAAAGAATGGAATAAAGAATTGCACAGTGTTTGTTGGATCATTTTCTTGGTTAAAATTTTGTTTTCACTCAAGTTATATAATCTTGAGCCGGAAGAAGACACTGAAAAATAGCATCTACATTGTCACCTAGACATTAATGAAAATGTTTTAAAATATTTATAATGTTTTTTTTTCCTGCCTTCCAGCCCCTCACCAGCGACTGGAACCTGTGACACTGTCAGGAATTGTTTCCTTTGTACTCAGTCTTTTATGTGGAGCTTTGAATTTAATTCGTGGTTTCCATGCTATAGAGAGTCTTCTGCAGGTATTGCTCCCATGTTGATGACTGTCTAGTAGGAAAAAGAGTTTTTGAGGAATTTCTCTGTAATTTTAATATTTCTTACAAATGCTCTTGCAGTGATGTTTTTGAAAAAAAGGTTTTGAAGAATTTATCTGTAATTTTAACATTTCTTACAAATGCTCTTGCAGTGATTAGCAGAATAAATCACCCTTTGACAACTGTTTGGATAAGGATAGCAGTTTTTTCCCCTTCAGAGGCCACAGTGGGTGGGTTTGGCATCTATGACCTTCAGGATGATTTGACCTCTGTGGGGAAGCAGTTGGCTGCCGCAGATTCCTCCTGGCTTCATCAAACTGCTATTGCTGACATGTTCCAGGTGTCTTTCTTTCTCCCTCCCTCTGCATGTTATAACTGCCCATGTGATTTGTACATACTCCTTTTAACAAAGGAGATGTCCTTGATGCCTTCTTTGTCCCACTTCATAATATTCCATGGAGCATATAACTGTAAAGTTATATTGACTTGTAGTCTATAAATGTCAGTGGATTACAGTTAGAATTTATGCCTTCCACCTTACCATTAAAGAACCTTCTGTTTTGCACGTACTTCTGCTCTCCTCCCCCAAGTATTACTCTCTGTTCTGAAAGTTTTTTTCAAAAGCCTTCACACACTCTTATTTCTGCATGTGGAAAAGCTGCTGCTTCCCTTAGGAAACAGTGTACCAAGTGTGCTAAAACAATTACTTGCTACTGCTGCCTGGAAACATCTTGTGCCACATGTGTGAAACTAAAGCTTTTTACAGTATTCATACACGAAGTACCTGTGCTAGGATGCTGTAGTTATATATTGTATGAAACAGCCCCAAATCTATTACAGAGAACTGGAACTCAGATCATCCACACACAAGGCTCCTGCACATAGAGGAATTAAATATTCCAACTCAAAAGGCAGTGAAATCACATACTTAGCTGTTTGCCCAGAGCATTCCAATTGCCATATGAGTAGCTGGTAAATACTCTTTTGTTGCTTTCTATTTATTTTCCCTTTAATTTTCTTTTACTCTGTGGGATTGTAGCACCATCTAGTGGATATGCTATGATTTTACATGACTCTGTGAAGCTGTATCTGTAGTCCAATCTAGATCTGAGGGGCTACGGATCAATCTTTTTCAGCTCTGTCCTTCAAAAACCACTTAAAGTAGGGGTTGGGTATATCCAGTTTTAAGAGCAGAGGAAACTTCCCTTTCCACTCCTCTCCCTTCCACAGCTTGCCTCAGTCATCATTTGTCCCCCACCCTTCAATTTTTTTTCTTCATCCAGCCCAAGTGTTTTTGTACAGAAATTGTCTTAATAAAAATTACTAATAGTGATAATTAAAAAAAGAAACTGTCAGGAGAAAAATTGAGGATGATTAGTGGACTTCTTGGCCTTTGGGAGTCATGCTAAAACAATACTTTAGTCAGCTGTTTGAATTGCATAATTGTATGTCTGCATAATGTGGCATTGCTTTGAGAGTTTATATTTTGTATGTATTTTCAGGACGACGGAGAAGACTTCAGTTACATAATTGCCTTTTTTCTTGGCACAGCAGCTTGTTTGTATCAGGTAGAATATGTTTCTTTCATACTGGGTGTGCTCTTCAGAAGTCATAGTCAGCTCATAATTAAGGTCAAACCTTGTGAATCTGAAATGAAGTGACTGCAAATGTATTTCTTCTTCATAGTCTGTGTGGCCTCATGCACATGAGAAATCTTATGCCTGCACAGCCCAGCTTCAGAAGTTTCTAGAGCTAAGATTTCTTTGGTGGTTTCCACATATTTCCATAATAGTGCAATATCTGAACTGTTATGAACAGTGAAAGTGGTTATTTTGATCTCTTTGTTATAGGAACCTATAGAGCAGGCTTATTCTAGTCATTCTTTTGGGTCAACTAGCTGATTATTATTGTCTGCTCACTAACTAGCAGCTGCTGTTAGTGGATTTCAGGCAAGAATCTTTCCCAGCCCTACTTGGTGGTATCAGGGACTCAAACGTAGGACTTTCTGTGTGCAAAGCATGCTTGCTTCCACTTAGCTGTAGCCCTTCCCTATATATTTTGTCTCCCAGCACAGAATCCATGGTAAATGAAGAAACTTTATAGGCCAGGTCAAATTGGACTATTTGAGCAGTTATTCTGGGGCATAGAATTGGCATATACTATTGCCACCATGTTTTATTATGATTTCCTGGTAAATGTGAGAATGTGGGAGCTTTTATTTCATTAATCTGCCTATATCTTTAAGTAACTAAGTGTGAAAGTCACAGAGTTATCTCAGCTTAATCAAGCAGTCACATTGTGAAGTAGATTACCAAAAAAACAAAAGTTCACCCATGGCTTTCCACTGTAATATTGGGAAGGCAGGCAAAGATGGACCCTGTGCTGGAGATGGTGACTGGCTCTTCATCATCACTGGCAAAAATAGTATCATTCTTCTTGAGTGGTTGCTAGATATGTCAGTTGTTACAACTTGTGTTCCTCGCCCATTGGCCTCAGGTTTGGCAAGCAGCCATCCTTTTTAAAAATATGTGATGAAGAGGACAAACTCAACCTTGCGATTGCTGCAGGAGACCTGGGCAGGGATAGTCTTCTTCCTTCTTCAGTCATTCTTCTTGACTCGTTAACTGCCTCTCCGTTCATTCAGTGAATGGAGACATTTCTCTTTTTTCCTTAATAGGACAAAAAAGGGTCAGCTCCCCTCTTTCTGCAAATGGCTGGAGCAGGGCAGAAACTCACTATTCCTCACCTATTATCCTAAGGTTCTTTGGTGGAGAGTGGGCTTCCATTCTCCTCCAGCCTTTGTCTGCTAGGACACTATTCCTTGCACTTACAAGTGGATGGAATGAAGTGGGCAAAACTGCCTGGCAAATATCTCAGCGTTGCCTTGTGGCTGTAGCAGTCTCCCTGGTGCAACACAGAGTTTAATATGTTAACTCTTGCGAGAGCATATTGAAAACAAGATTTTCAGTTGTCACTTGTGTTTTTTGTGGCTTATCAGTGGAGAGATTTGTTGCTTGAAGGAGATCTAAAGAGTTCATGCAGTGTGTAAGACAGAGTGCCTTCTGTTGCTGTCTCTGAAAGTAATCATATTTGAGTATTGAAGGAAAGGAAGGCATTTTATGTTCTTGGCATAACCCATTTTGTAGCACCTTTTGCTATTTTGCCTCATGCTTAATTGTGGATGATGTTTTGTAGAGTTGTAATAATCATAAGGTGTCCAATCCACACTAAGAAATTATGCTGAGTTCCCTGCTTGCTGCCTAGAATATCTAGATCTATGATTCCATAGGCCAAAATAAGTGACATATTTCTCTCCAGAGCTCTTAAGTTTTTTTCAGGAAGCCATTCTCTGTTAAGGAGAGAACCATGAAAACAGAAAGACCCTGAACAATTTCTGGCCTTGGGGAAATTGTTACGCACATATGAAATACAAGATTCTTAACCTTTGACTTCCATACTTCTTATAGGAATCTAGTAAGGCTTGAAGAGTTACTCATACTTTTAACGTTTTTTTCTTTGCAGTGCTATCTGTTTGTATATTGCACAGGCTGGCGGAACATTAAATCCTTCCTAACTTTTGGCTTAATCTGTCTCTGCAACATGTATCTTTACGAACTCCGCAACCTCTGGCAGATCCTTTTTCATGTGACGGTGAGTGCTTTTTCAACTTTACAAATCCGGCTAAGGCAGCCCCAAGGGAAGTCTGCTGACTACAATGTGTGATGGTAGTCTCAAGGCAAACTTGATGTAAGCAGTATTCCTCTCAGGAACAAGCAGCTTTTCTGTGAGAGAAGCTCCTCATACTCTAAGGCATCAGTGACTTGAGAATGAAATTCTTCAAAGAAGAGCTGAATGTGTTCAGGAACTAATTGGGGTACAAATGAGGCCCCAGTGCTGGAGAATGTACCCTGAGGACAAATGAGAAGTTTGGAGGACAGCATGAAAAACTCCACATTCAGAACTATGGAAATGGCAAGGATCTGTATGGGGCTTGTTTTGCATACCAAGTGATTTCTCCAAGTCCCAGACCATTTTTGCCTTTGTGAGGCAGTAGAAAAGGCTGAAATAAAGGGATGGTATTGCATATTAACAAACTGTTCGGTATGAATGAATTCCTGAATGCCAGATTATTGGATTGCCCATAAATTTAATGATGTGTGTCTGCATTTTCCTTAATTAAAATCTAACCCGGAAACCATCTGTTCATGGGGATTAACTCTTGGGCCCCAAAGGCCTGCCATCTAGTGCTGAGTTAATTACGAGCTGCTTTACCACTATTTTTCCTTTTTGTCGTGCAATTTAATTTGAAAGAATGCTTCAAAAAGTGACCCCTCCCCACCACCAGATAACATTATTGCATTTTTCTGTCTTTGGTCCCGTCATCTAATTGTTGAAGGATAAAAGAAGTTGGCTGAGCAGGGTATGGGAAGAAACAGAAATTTGAAGTTTTTTATGGTCTTCTCTTTATATTAATGACAGAACCCTGACCTACTGCAGGTGGCTAACCAACCTGATTTAGGAAGGTACTTAATTGCTAGTAATTTGCTTGAATTGTTATGAAAGCCATGAGGAAATGAGTGGCTTTTGATCACTGAATACACTAGTTTGTGTTTAACAGCTGTATAGCAGGAGAGGTGAGCAACCCCAAATGGCAGCTGAGTCATCAATAGTTCTCCTCCATTGCTGTTAGGGTACTGCTAATTAAATAAGTTAGAAGACAGTGCAGGTAGTCTGTTACTAAACAGCTGTAGGTTATATGTAGCATTTTTGTTGTTTGTTAAAATCACTTTGGATCCACATTTTGAACTTCAAGCTTGTTTGTCGAAAGTGTGGCATGAGATGAATATTATGGTTGTATTCATACTTCCCTTGAAAATAAGGGCGGATTTAAGCCCTACTGATTTCAGAAAGAATGAAGTGTGAAGTGTGATACAACCATATTTTTATATAGTTGCAAAGATGGAAACCTTGCTAATTGGTGCTGCTATTTTAGCAAGACGTGGGAATAAATGCCTTTTCAGTGAAGGTAGTTGTTGAATTTTTAGCATCCGAAAATGTTCTGGCTCTGATCAGGCTTCTAGCAGTTGAGGTCAGAGGTGATTTCTGCTGCCAAATAACAGTGTTCTAAATCACAAGTCAGTCATGAGATGAACCAGCTCTTTGCCAAGTTATGTGGTTAACTGCACGGGCTGGATGAACTAAACTGCAGACAACAATAAAGTGGTATTAGTTGCAGAGGAGAGGAAGGAAAAATTAATGATCATGCTGAGTCTGTCCTTGTGTCAAATAATTTGTATGATCCATCCTAATCATGAGACACAACATTTGGCTTCTAAAAGGGATAATCTTCAAAACTTGTGTTGAAGCTGTGATGTGAAAATGATGGCTGGAATCCTGTTAGTGCCACCTACTCTCAGGTAACTGAGCCACGGTAGGTGGGGGAAGTAGGATTAAAAAGGGCAGAGGTACGGAGCCCATGAGGGAAGGCAGGCTGTGGGGAAATAGCCTGGTTGGAGCACACAGATCTTGCCTGCAATCCGTCACCACTGCTGCATGCCTTTGGAAAATGTGAAGCTGCAAGCACAGGGCGTGAACAGGTTTCTGGATTTTATGAGGACATGCCTGTAAGACCCTAGACCCTACATGTCCTTTACCTCTGAATGTTTTATGATCCTGTAAGTTGAGTTAAGATATCTACCATGCAATTGTGGTTATTGTGCACTACTTCAGTGGAAAAAAAAGACTTGGTATTATCGATTTTAGTATAAATTCCAGACTGCTTTACACAGTGTGTATATATTTTTTCCTACCATTATGGTTTTTTCTGGGACAGTACATAAATTACCAGACAGTGGCTATCTAATTGCTATATTTGCAGTTAGAATACTATTTGCAGTTAGACTAGTTCTGTCCTACTTGAATTATATTTCATATGCTCACTTTCTGCACAGAGATTACCCTGTACAGGAGATGTGTGTAGTAACCGGAATATATTTGTTGCATACCTAATTGTAAACAGTACTATTACAATTTTGTATTTCATGCTTTCTCTGTATTGGGGTAGGCAGCTGCCAGGGGTTAGAGGCTGCATAAGGCCCAATTTGGGGGGGGGGGGCTCTAATTATGATATCCTTACCCCAAAGCTTTTTTTAAAAAATGCACAAGAAAGTCTCCTTAATGCCCCTTGGAAATTTAGAGGCAAGTTTGCCATATTTTTGGCTCCACTGGCTGCTTTGGGCCCAGAGAAGCCCCTGTTTATAACAGGAAGTGACCTCCTGGTCACTTCCTGGGTGACTTCCTCTTGCAAAACCTGCCTCTCCTGGTCTTAAAATGGCCTATGATAGAGTCTTGGCAAAATTGCCTCTACGCCCCGTAGGGGCTTGGAGGGAACTTTGGGGGAAAAATAAAATTTCTGGACAAGTAAGGGTGCTGCACGGGGGAGGGGGGGGCTGGGGATAACAAGAGTGGCCTTGGGGTCTGCCTGTAGTTCATGGGCAGCATTTCCTCATGCCTGCACTTATTGATTCAGAGTATATATAGAAACATCCCCTCTGCTCCAAGCATGGATGAGATCCAGCACAGGGTCATGGGAAGTAGGGGGACATGGACTCAAGTACCAACTGTAAACCCATCGGATGGCTTTGGAATTTGGTTTCCCAGGAAGAGCAGTGATCATTTGAATACAGTGGCAAAGCGCTTTGTACCATTAAAGGGCTATCTAAACAAATAAACATGGAGTCAGTTGTATGCGATATTTGCAATTTCATTACAAGTACAAGCTCACCAAGGTTTCTGAAATGGTCACTGCAGTTGGCTACTCATCTTAACAGAATTAGTCTCTGTTAGGATGTTGCTGTGACTTACTTGCGACACATTGGAACAAAGCAGATAAAGCATGGATTAAAAAATTGCATTGGTTTAACTTTACAACTGAAGAAGTAACATGAAAAACAATGTTATGTACATATGTTCCGCGGAGACAACAGAACTAAAGTCGCTATGTTGGGTAGTGGCCTAACTTGATAAAAAGCTGCTTTTGTCTGCCACAATAGATGTAAAACATTCCATATTGATATGTCATATTGCAGGATTTCACTATGTTGAGTGAGACTGTTAGTCTCTAGCAATTCAACTAAAGATGTTTTGTGCAAGTACTCTTTATTATTTTCCCAAGCGCTCCTTGATTCTGGATATTCTGTATCTAGCCCTGATTAACATTTGTATTACATACTCTTTTAAAAAAAAAAATGACCTGTACTATTTCCACATATCCTGTTTGCAAAGTGTGATGACTTCCACCATCACAACTCACTTTTTAGGTTGTTGCAGAGGTTAGAATTCTGTTCTGATTACACAACAACCAGAAGAGCTTCCAAAATCTACATTTTAAGCAGCACAACTCCCTCTCCCAGCAGTTTCAATGTTGTCAGAGAGTTGGGGAACGAGCAGGGATGTTTCCAGATGTTTTCTTGTAGGTAGACTTGCTACAAGAATGCTATCTGCAGGAATGTCCAGATGACCCCATGCAGGTTTCTGTAGATGCCTATTACCATGTGCCCAACTACAGGACTATAGCTACAGGACTAAAGCCTCTCATCTTGTTGCTCTCTGGCAATGTAGAAATGCCGGTGCTGGGAGGGGAGGGGATGTCCTGCTTACCGGCTGAGTTTTTTGGAGTATGATCTTCTCCTGATGCATCGTCTTGGCCAGTGTTTTTGAAACGAGTGCATTATTTCTTGGCTTGTTTAGATTTTCCTCCGACTCAGCAGGTGTTCTTTGTTTTCACATTTGCCACATGTGTTGGAGCGTACCTCTCAGCTTTCAAAATAAGGAACATGGGCCCTTTGATAGTAATTTTAGGACCCATGACATTAAGATGGTGATATTCTATTTTTTTTAAAAAAGCTGCTTATCAGCTACTCAGATCATATGCTCTACCACATGTGAACATGGTAATCTCTAGCTCTGAATACTGTGGCATAGCTTTCATTCTGTATCCACAAATGTTCCTGTAGACATGAGCATTTCTATCCCATGAAATATACTGGAATTCTCACAGAAACAGAAAATACTCCAGAAATCACTTAATGCAAGGCTTTTTTAAAAAAATCCCTGTGGATAATAAATATTTTACTTTATTCTACAAAATTATTTCTGATCTTATTATGAGCCAGTCTGTAATGGAAAAAAATGGACCAATTCACAAGTTAAACATTGTTTAATATAGTTGTTAAATTACTTAAACAGATTGCAATTTCCATGGGAAATCATAACTGTATCCATTTTTGCAAGAGCCCAAATAAAGAGTGCATACCCCTTGAAATGATCATGACACAGTCAACAATCACAGTCAGAGATACAGGTGACTGCAAAATTTCATTGACAACACAATCGCGCAAGGTGGTCTGCTCAAATGTTAAGAATGCACACTTCAAAGCAGGAGGCAAACCTAAAACAAAATGATCCTCTGTTGTTGTGCTATTAAGTAAAATCTGAAAGTGGTAAATGGTGGCAAAAATAAAGGGTGGAAGGTGATGAAGAACAAGCTGCGATACTGTATAAAAACCTTTGCAAATCAGATGAGAATTTTTCTAAAGGTTCAAAAATATAGTACAAGGGCAGACTTGGCAGTTTTCTACAAGTCAGGCTATTCTATCATTCCAGGATATGCCCTAGTGGAAACGGAGGGAATGAAAGGGGCGTGAGATGCTACTGAAACTCTAGTCCAAAACAGTTTAATGCTACGGTTGTGTTAAGCATTGTGACAAGTTCACTGAGACCATGGTTTTCATTCCTTGGTCTAATAGAAACAAAAGCCCATGCCATAATTGCCAGCAGAAGGCAATCATTAGGTTATGAACATTATGGAAATTCTGCCCTGAGAAAAGTGGAAAAAATAGTCAAAATGTTTGTGTCGTTTTTGAGATAGCCAAATTTAATATCAAAAAATTTCCCCCACTGAAATATAAAAATATATAGGCTTTTTATGCTTTTGTATTTTTTAATAAAATATGAAGGGAACTTTGCCTTTAAAAGTTCAAAATGTATTTAATTCAATAGTACATCTATTAACAGTCCCTCTCTTTTCTTTTAACTCAAAACCCCCACCCCTCTTTTTCAAATTACTCAACAGGATAGGACATCATGTCATCCTCACAGGCTCTAGCAATGCAATTGTTTGTTTGTCTAGGAGGGGGGGAAAAGCCCTGCTTAAATTGTCAATGTGAATTCCACAATCAGTGTGAACCAAGAACAGAATAAAACCTCCACAACATCAATCCAAGAGTGCAAAAAATTCTAAATAAGACTCTGTAGAAACATGTACTTCTACAGGCAATTATTACATGAGTTGTAAACATACAGTCTTCCAAAGAGAAAATCTTGTCTCATTGATTGTAGTTCAAATAAACACACTGGAAGTGGCCATCACCTTAATTCTTCTGACAAAAAGCCTTTTGAGAATTGTGAATCTACAATTATTTCTTGAACCCAGCTCCTTTTATTATCAAGAATGGATGTAGTTGTGCTGGCTTGTTGGTTTTCCTTGTCTGCTTAATCGTAAGTTTCATGCACTTTATTTCTTCTAAACCTTTCAACTCAAGAGTCCCTTCATTTGGGGTTGTTTTGTTTGTTTCCTGGCCTGTACAGTGTTTGTCTGAAAACTGCCAAGTCTGCAATTCAGAAAATAATGAAAAGAACATCACACAATTCTATAGCTTATGTACATCTCCCACTGTGCTTTTGTGTGCACAGCCCCCTCGCCCCAATCCAGAGGACTGTGAGCACTGCATACAGCTTCACGCCCATAGCTGGGCTCAGAACCGGAGGGCAGAAACATCGCATAGCCCTGACCAACTCTCACGGAACCACATGGGGAAAGAGAGCGTATAGGTTCAGTCTAGGCACGACTTTCCTCTTTTCTAAATACCAGTGAGGTTCACTGGGTGGCGGTGTCACAGAAGCTCCTCAACTGTTAAGGGGTGCTAGACTGAATCCAAATATTCTGCTCCTGCCCTGCCTAATAGTTGGCAGATTCTACTCTAGATGCCAGTGCTCAGTTAGTTTGTTGGATGGAGGTTGCCCAACTCCACCTCCCATCCATTCACAAAGCAATTTGGTGTACCCCACTACAGCAATTCTACATGTGGATTACCCATTGCTCTGCTGGAGTGCCTGTTCACATAGCATTTACAAAATATAGAATTTTGGTGTATTATATCTCAGTATCTTCCATATCAAAAATCCTTTAAAAAAAAAACACACACCAAAATCACCAATCCCTCACATTTCAGACAATCTCCCTGTCCATGTGTTTCATGCTGACAGTCATTCACATGTAAACAGATATGCACCAAACAGGAGCAAGAAGGCCTTTTTCATGGAATAACTATGTTTGAAAAGTCATTTTCCCTCACCTTAAGCAAAGGGTTTTTTTCTGTGTCTCTCACCATCTTTCTCTTCTCAATGCATCAGTCCTGGTAAAAAGAATAAGCCTTATAGCTGTGTAAAGGTAGGGACGGCAAAAGTACATAACAAGGCATCTTTTCCCCATTTAAAAACCTTACTAGTGGCACTATTAGAAAGGCCCCTTGTATACAGCAATAGTGGGTGGCATTTTAAATTTTCAAAGCCCACTCAAACACCTAATAAAAGAACAATGGCACACTTCAAGGAGCTGACAGCACAGACCAGAAATAATATGGGAGTGCACAGCCTTTCCACAGTAATGCTGTTCATTTTTTTCTTTTGTTGCAATGAATCATATTTTCCTTCAACCAAATAAAAACATTGTGTTACTTCAAATAAATACTTAAATATCTTAAGTCCTGCGTAGCAGCCTCATTGAAGATCTCAAATCTGTGTCTTCAAATTCCATTAAGCATAAATCTTTGGTCAATTCACTTAACATTTAACTTAGGGGGGAAAAAAAATCCACAGCAGTGCTAGGTAACTTCTGAATGGTGTGCTCTGTAGCCCAAACTCTTTCTTTCTTCCACACAATCCTGCTAGGAAGGCATCACATGAAATACTCAGCTGTGTCTTTGTATTAGATTCACTGTTAAACAGCAGGTTTTTCTCCAATTTCCTATGGTGTTGGAATCAAACTCAGCCAATCTTGAGAGTCATTCTTGCTCACTGCTGCTAACTTGCTGGTGGGCCTTCGTTTAGGAAGTAGGTAGTCATTTCTCCTTTACCTTTGACCTTAACAACTCCTCGGCATTCTAGTTGATAGTTGTTTACTGTTAAAACCTGATACATGTCTGTGGTCACCTGTGAAAAAGGAGGCATCGGTTGAAAAAGGAGAATGAATTGCATTTCCTATAGTCCAACACAAAATTAGGCCTTTCAACCCCCTTACTGGCAAATCAGCATTTAGTTAACAATTCAACTCATTGTGATTGCACTTAAGGGGACAATGAAGATTACATTAGAAATCTATTGGGATTATGCCAGATGACGCTTCACACTTTCATAGTGTTCACTATGAACTCACAAATGGACAACAGCAATTTAGACACATATCTGTAAGGAGGTATGTACATCTGCTTATATTCTGGGTGTTTCCGGATCAATCTTTAGAAAAATTACTACAACTGGACACGATCACACTGGCTTGGGGAGTGTTATACAAATATGTGAGAATGAGAAATGGCACACTGAGTGTCTTCTTGCTGTTGCAGCTCACTGGGTGAGAGGATGAAGCTGTTCCCAGACATTAATCAGCCTTTAAACAAACATGTGGTGGTTTGGCCTCCACTACTTTGTATTTTTTTTAAATGTCTGATTTGCTTGGTCCTGGGCAGGGGGATGTATATTGAAATGTACGTGGGGTGACTTACTTTACCAGTGAATTGTGTAGATGTTCCTCAGATGTTCCTCTCCTTTGGGGAGATGGAAAGAGAAGAGGTGTCAGAAGACTCACCTGAATCCTATCAGGCACTCCTGTGCTGTCCATTCGACTAGCTACATTCACTGTGTTCCCCCAGATATCATACTGTGGCTTACGTGCACCTATGACCCCAGCCACCACTGGACCAATATTGAGCCCTGGAAAAGACATGGTAGGAAGTCAGACACAGGAGAGCAAATGGCCTCTTGACACATTTTTTCTTGCAGTATCACAGCTGGAAACCATCCAGTCAGTTGGCCAGGACCAGATTTTGAATGAGTAATCCATTAACATTTTGAAAACAATGTGCCATGCACTAAAGAGCCATGTCTAATTTCCATAGATAATGGAATGTAATATATGAATATTATTATTATTAGTGGATTGTTGTACTTCCCACAGAGATACTCTTTGAAATTATTTATCAAATACAGAAAATAAACAGTTTTTAAATCAGCTGTTCTAATAGTTGGCCTTAAAATGAGAAAACTGTGAAAAGAATGTGTCAGTCACTTACTCTCACAGATTTCACCTAGCATTTCTTTGGATCTTTCCCACTGAAGTAAATAGATTATTCGCCAATCCTAATCCCACTCATGAGGGAGTAACAGCACACTTTGAAATGGTTGACCCTTGTGTAAAAAGGTATATGATTACAGCTTAACAAAGCAATCTTGGAGAGTACTCCGAGGGCGGAACTGAACTGAAACATAATTAGATTTTAGAGGCATGGCAGAAAGGAGAGAGGATTCCAATCTTCCAAATCTTCATCTGTTTTGGTAGTGACTGCTGCTGCTTCTTCTTCCCCTTCTGCTGGTGAGGTGAGTAATCAGGGCAGATCCAAGTCTATTCAAACTGTTCTCCCATACTGGGGATGTAGTGAAGGTCTGGGAGAATTTTGGATCCAGTGGATCCAATCTGCTTCCATCCCCCCATACCATGCTCCCAATCCTTCCCATTTGTTCTCTTTCTATCATCAGAGCTCCCACCATCACAGAGGTGAAAGAGGTAGATATTTTGTGGGGTGAGGAGAAGGCTAAGATTGGATCCTATCCTTCAGCATCACAAGGCCACAAGACAAACCTACTGAGTCCGACCCAGCGCCTATTTAGTCCAGCATTCTGTTCGCACAATGGCCAGCAAACAAGACAGGAGTGTAACAGCACCCTGCCACCTCATGGTACCTGTACTGCTTCTGATACTAGAGATGTGCACATTAACATATAACTAAGTAACATCTCCTGGCTCAACCTCCAAAACCTCCCTTAACAGCCGGCAGCCACATCAAACAATGGAGGTCTACCCCTGGCAATCAAGGTACAGCAGGATGACATTTCCAGCCCCCTCCCACCAGCAAGCAAAGCTGTGATGAACAACAGTAATGGAGTCCTGCTTCTGCTTGTTGTAGCCTCACTCAAAATGTCATCCTACCCAATCAGCAGCAGATCACCATTGCTTTGGTGTGGCTGCTGGCTGTTAAGGTAGCTTTGGGGGACATTTACAATCATAGAAATAGTGCCACAATCATGAATACACAGTATTAATGAATACAGAGCAGTTGCAGAGGCCTAACTGCAGTACAAGATGCCAGCTGTTATAAAGTCATCCTGTCTAGCAGTTACCGATGACCTATTTGTCTCTGAAGTTGGAAACAGTGTTCAGTCTAGGGATTGTAGGCTTGTGCTATGAGTTCCTCTGAACTTAGTGTGACTGTTTCCTAAGTAAACATTGTCACATGGAGATCTGGGCCAGCCAGGGCTGTGACAGACCAGGCCTGCTTTTTGTTCTCCCTCCCTGGAGATGCAGCAACCTATTATATGATTACCATTCCCTGGCTCCCTCTCCACAGTTAATCACCCTTCTGCTTTCCCTAAGCCCACAACCCTTGTGGATATACGGCATATACATTCATACATACAGAATAAAATCTTTATTACAGGGAAAGGTATTGGGCAATTCAATGTTATCAAACAGAAAAGAACTTCCAGCTCTTAACAGGCAAACACCTCCCTAGGTTAACAAGCCCTTAGCTTTTCTCCCACTCTCTTCCACCTCTCACTGAAGGAACCTCATTCATATATCCCTTTGGCTTTCCCAGTTCAAAGGGTTATTTCCTCTCTCAAAGTTCCACTCTTTGATCCCTTTCAGAGATGGATAGGTTAGTTCTTTGCCCCACCCTTAGGCATCTAAGAAGCTAATCCACTCCTAGAAACACTCTCTTTGTTTACTGGGTGCTCTGACTCTTTTTAAACTCACTGAAAGAATCACCTCCCAGACCCTGTTTCTGGTATTTATCTGTTCTACTGATTCACTCACATAGCCCCTCTCTATGGCTAAACTGGGTTCTTTAGTCAGAGAACCAATCCAATTAAATCACCCTCTGTTGCTAGGGCTGCTTCTCTGCCATTCCTCCTCCAGGTTTCGTCACAAACATATGCAAGGCTGTACTGTTAAAATTGCTTCCTTTGGCAGGAATCTTGTAGGGTGTTATCCCATGTTAACATGGTTTTGATGCTTGCGTAAGGAGGTAGCCAACATCCCTTCCACAAGCAGTTCCCTTTTTGCCCACAATGCAACAGCACATGGACATGCCTCTCCTCCTCCAGCCTATCATTGAAATGTCTTGCAGAATGTCTCCAGAATGGCCATCTGGGAAGCTACCACCATCACTGCATCCCAGCCACTGTAACCTCTGTTAAGTAAGCATGCCAGACAAGTTTTATGCTCCGCCTGCCTTGGGAGCTTGGTCTGTGACTCCTTATGCCTTAAATATAGGCTTCCTTTTGATTTTTTCTAGTTAGTTGCATTTGGGGCATCTCATTTTGAAACCTACTGGATTGCATACTGGATTGCATTTATTCTTACTGGATTGCAACTACAGATTATGTTGGCTGATAGGACTACTTTCTTTTGTGATTCCTACACCTGCTTTACAATAAAAATGAAATGACAATTTAATAACAGGGTGATGAATTGCAGAAAAGAGCACCACAGTCTGCAAGCCAGCCATGAGTAATAGGTTGCCCACTCTTAAAGCAAATTCTATATTTCCTTTGACATTTTCCCCCCACTGAAAAATTTTTGTTAAAATTCCACATTGGCTCATTTGGACTGGGAATTTTTCTTCATGTCAACACCAATGCTTGGGGGATTCAGGGGAGAAGTCTGGAGTGGTGTGGAGAAAATAGTAAAAAAAATTCAGAAATAGTGTAGAAAATTCAGACAGTAACCTGTAGCATATCCATATCACCAACAGTAAAGCCCCTTAAAGGACCTCTTTAAAGCTTCAGTCCTGATACTTGGGAGCATTACCAGCTGAGATGGAATAAATTAATTCAATGGCATCTCCCTCTTTTGAATCTGTGATGCTTCAGCTTGAATGTATGTCTGTCCTACCTGTAATGGTCCAAATGATGTCAGACTGCTGCTCCCATCATCCTTCACTACTACAGCTGATGGGAGTTGCAGTCCAGCACCTGGAGGGCCACAAGTTTCCTGTTGCTACCCTACATTATCCAACTGCAGGATTATTAAAGACAGACATATTTTTACATCCATAATTGTTAATTTCTAGAAGTGCACACCTTATAAGCTTATTTTCTGTTCTGCGGCCAAAATAAATCACAATGATCTCTAGGGTGTGTTGAAATGTGCTTCTTTTGCATAGGCATTCTCACATTACAAGTTCTTATGGATGATGAAGTGGGACAAATCCAGAGAAGGGGATGTTTCAGTGCAGAGCTCCTTATGCTAGAGTAGCAAATTGCTCTTTAAGACGGGGTAGGCAGCTCTGGTCCTTCATGTGTTTTTGGACTCTAGTTCTTACCATCCTGTCATTGGCTATGCTGCACAGGGCTGATGGAATCAGTAGACCCAAAGTATTTGGAAGGCTATGGTTGCCTACCCCTGCTGTAGAATCATAGAATCATAGAAATGTAGAGTTGGAAGAGACCACACGGGCCATCCAGTCCAACCCCCTACCATGCAGGAATACCGTCAAAGCACTCCCGACAGATGGCCATCCAGCCTCTGCTTAAAAACCTCCAAGGAAGGAGACTCCACTACACTCCGAGGCAGCAGATTCCACTGCCGGACAGCCCTGACCGTCAGGAAGTTCTTCCTGAGGTTCAGGTAGAATCTCCTTTCCTGCAGCTTGAATCCATTGCTCCTTGTCCTGCTCTCTGGAGCGGCAGAAAACAAGCCCTCTCCCTCCTCTACATGGCATCCCTTCAAATATTTAAACATAGCTACCATGTCCCCTCTTAACCTTCTCTTCTGCAGACCGAACACACCCAGCTCTCTAAGTCTATCCTCATAGGGCATGGCTTCCAGGCCCTTCACCATTTTGGTCGCCCTCCTCTGGACCTGCTCCAGCTTGACCATGTCCTTCTTGAATTGGGGTGCCCAGAACTGGACACAGTATTCAAGATGAGGTCTAACCAAAGCAGAGTAGAGTGGTACCAGTACCTCCCTTGATCTAGACACCATACTCCTATTGATGCAGCCGAGAATTGCATTGGCTTTCTGTAGGAGAATTCCTGTCCAACAGAGGCAGTTCTAACAGTAGTTCTTGCCACAGGAAAAACACTAATATGGTAGGAAAAGTGCTAAATTTCACTTCCTTGCTTGGCCTTTGATCTTTCCACTGTTGTTGTCACTACATGTGTGCCCACATGCTGGTCTACAACCATAATAAAATTATTATTATTATTATTATTGCATGTGTGCCCTCAAGTCATTTCCAACTTATGGCAAGCCTAAGGTAACCCTGTCACTGAGTTTTCTGGAGCTGAGTGTCTGACATGTGCAAGGTCATCCAGTGGGTTTCCATGGCTGAGCTGGGCGTCTTTGGTCTCCAGGGTCGTGGTCTAACATTCAAGCCACTGCACCATGTTGGCTCTCAGATTTTTCTAGTTACAGGCTTACCTCCAATTCATGGAATCAGCTGTCTGCATAAAATATACCTGATGGTGCCGATGGAATATGGATCCCACAAAATGCCAGCTTGCATACTGTTCATGGATTACAGTGGCATAAGTACAATGTACACCATCCCAGCTCCATTTTTTGGTCATTGTGCAGGGCAGAATTCAAGGATGTCATCTGCAGGGACTCCTGAGGACCTCTCCACCTCAAAATCTCTGCAGATGCCTGTTGAAGCATATCCAACTGCAGGAAAATAGCTAGATGTATCTATGGTCATACCCCCTGCTCTTCAACAATATGGAAATTGTTGTGTTGGGGGCTATGCTACTTACAAAGTGAGTTTTTCACTGGAGAAGACATAGTTACATGACAAATGTCTGCCTCCTGATGCAGGATCTCAGGCAGTATTTTTAACTACTCTCAGCTTTCAGTACAAGCAGTGCTAATTACTATGTGGCATTTACAATTTTAAACATACAGGATGGCTACACAAGATGAATCCCAGCAGCAGAAACTACAGCCATGACATTTACCTATTTTCATCTGGAAGTTGTTGAATGAGTGCTCGTTGATGTATTTCATCTGATCCATCAACCTCATTGCAAAATCAGCCAGGGCCTTGATATGTGTCTTGCCCACTTTGTCATAGGTGGAATCATTAAGGCCCGAAGCAGCCATGTACGTGCTGCCTATAGTTTTAATCTTTTCCAGCTGTCGAAACTGGTCCTCGCTTATGATCTGCACAGCCAAAAAAAGGGGGGAAAAAAAGGGAAATAAATTAGTGGAAAGGGCATATGTCAATCAGTATCTGCTATATGACTAGACTACACACTGTATATTATGCAGATTGCATCTTGCAAGCCCCATGTTCCCATGTGGATCCTACATAAAAGGACCTTTAAAATATGTGCATACAACAATGAACATACAAAACAATCCAATAAATTGTATCAGAATTTGGGAGTAGGTTAAAAAGTAGATTATAATTAACTCTCTGGTTGGTATCCAGTTAGGGTCAGACATATGCGGGAGTCATACTTTGCATGTGGAGCCAAACAGTTACCACAATGCAATGGACATATTTTGCTGATAGTGGAGGAAGCAGAGGGGCATAGACAGCGTGGTCCTCTGTGCTTTTCCAAGTTGAACAGATTGTCCATTGTCCACTGTATGTTGTAATTGCACACTGCATGTTGCACTTGCACATCCTATATTGTACACTGTGGCTGTGCATCCTTTACTGTGCATTTCACATTTTGCAGTGGCACCTAGTGATTGACATAGATTGTGCTATTCTGCATAGTGGTTGCATTGTGCCCGCTAGCATATAAGTTTGCATGCAGATATTCATGCTGTGCAGAGAAGATGATGGATTATAGCCTCTGCATACCATAGGTGGACAATACTGAGCCATTTCAATAATGCATGTAGTTGACTGGTTGTTTCCTACAGGTACATAATATAGCAACTTGGTCCTGTTTTGGCTTCTTCAAACTGGTAAGTAAATTAGGATGTTGTCCTGGGTTAACATAAGGATCTGACATAAGGCTTCTAGCCCACCTGAAGGAGGACAATTCAACTCCTCGTGTTAGGCCATACCTTTGGCCTTGCCATGAGCGTAGCCCTTGCCTGTGGGTTCAGGCATCAGTGCTTCAGGCATCAGTGCTTGCTGTCAGGTCTGGCCCCACTAGTAAGTGGACTGAACTGATGCATTTTGAGTGGGCTGTTTTGTTATTACAATTTTTAATAGGTAACTTAATTATTTTCTGCCTGGTGTGTCAACACTTGACTGCCTTTGGATGCTCAGCACTGACCTAGAGTTGAGGGGGTTATGTGCCATTTGCAGCTTGTCGTACGTAAGTTGATTTGGTAAGTGACAATTGTTCTTTTAATCCAATGGCTCTGGTACAGCAACATCTTTCCATGGCACCTGTTTGCCCTCTTTGAGTAACAGTCTAGGGCAAATGCATTTTAGCCACAATTGGTAATAACAGAGGAACTGAAGATCTCCTAGCAAGGCAAGAGACTTTGACTCAGTCCACCATGACCAGATTAAATTTTGCATCACTGCACTCATCTTGATGCACGGTGTCAGGGTGCAAGGACAGGTAACTGGACCAGGAACTATGACATAAGTTCCTTCTATGAGCTGTGGAAGACTTGCAGGGCACAGGTCTTGCTGGATCCCAAGCAGTGTATCTGGCTGAAAAGCCTCTCCATGACTGCAACACATGATCTGGGTGCAGCCTTATGTCTGAGTGAGTATAGCATACAGCAGCAATAAAAAAAAGTAAGTAAGACTGGTGTTATATGGACCACACAAGAGGCAGGCACACGGCAAATCAACCACAGTGCTATCTAATTTCCACCTATTCATTTGCTTGTTATCTCCCACCTTTCCTCCAAGCAGTTTCTCCTCCATTTTTATCCTGTGAGGGATGCCAGTCTGAAATAGAGGTTGACTTACGCAAGGCTAGACAGCAAGGCTGAGGGCTGATTGGGGGCCTGAACCCAGGCCTCCCTGGGCCTTGCCCCACACCTGATAAGAGCTGGCAACGACTGCTCACCTCATCAAAATCAGCAATGATTTCATTAAGGAGCCGCAGGCACTCCACCCCTTCGTTGTTCGCTTCTAATTCTACATAGAATTCTGAAAAGTTGCTGATGGAAGCAAACATGACGGCCACACACTCGCAGGACTGGTAGTACAGCTCATCATTTCTCCGCTCCTGTGCAAGAAAGTGGGCTGCCACATCCTTTGGCAAGATGTTGTGGAGGAGCCGTCTGTTGTAAGCCTGTAGTTCCTCCATCTCTTCCTTTTCTTCAGTGGCCTGGAGGGGGAGAGAAAGAGAAAGACAAAGAGAGAGATTGAAAAAGAGAGATTGAAAGAGAGAGAGAGAGAGGGAGATGAGGCTGCAAATTAGGTTCATTCATGCAGGAAATGGGCTAGAAACAGATACAAGGCTTACGATGTAACACACATTAGCAACAGAATCATGTGTCAAATGGCACTGGAGCCTGATTTTAAGAAACCTGCATGGACTAAACTCAAATTATGTGCTGCTTTTTACAAACACACTGAGGGGGGAAAAATCATCCTTTCAGTGATTTTTTGCCACTTTTTGTGAAGCTGTTACAACATTTGTTAACATTTTCCTCAGTTGCCCTCAGATGCAGAGAAATTTTACTGGTTCTGACTTTATTATACTGATGTCCTGTGAAGTAATCACAACAAAGGGTGTCTGTTTAAGTGATGGAAGATAATTTTGTTGTATTCCACAACCTTGACAAAAGTAGCCATGTTGCACCTTGCAAGATTTATTGTAAGATGAAAGGTTGTTGTTGTTGTGTGGTTTCAAGTTGTTTGCAACTTACAGCAACCCCTAAGGCAAGCCTATCATGGGGTTTTCTGGGGCTGAGAATGTGTTATATGCCCAAGACCACCTAGTAGGTTTCCATGGCTGAGCAATGAATCAAACCCTGGTTTCCAGGTTCATAGTCCAATGCTCAAACCACTATACCATGCTGGCTCTAAGAGATAAAAGGTAGCTTTCCTCAAAAATATGAACATTTGCAAAGGAGTCTTTCTGGCGCAGTGGTTAAATGCCGGTTCTGCAGCCACAATGTTGTGAGTTCGATCCTGCAGGGCTCGAGGTTGACTCAGCCTTCCATCCCTTCGTAGATCAGTAAAACAAGTACCCAGCTTGTTAGGGGCAATTAGCTAAACACATAGTAAACCACTTAAGGAGTGCTTCACACTGAGAAGTGGTATAGGAATGTAACTGCTACTGCTATTTTGGAGAAATAACATATGCACAGAACAAGATGCATAAAATCTGGAATAGTTAAAATGCAAACAACTGAAAAAATGAACCCGAACATTTTATTTAACAGAGGGACATGTTTGTTGTTGTTATGTACTTTCAAGTTAACTTGAAGCAACCCTATTCTAGAGTATTCTTGGCAAGATTTATTCAGAGGGGTGTTGTCCTCCTCTGAGGCTGAGACAGTGTGACTTGCCCAAGGTCCCAGACACTGGGTTTCCATGGCCGAGCAGGGATTCAAACCTTGGTCTCCCGGAGTCTTAGTCCAACATTCAAACTATTGCACCACACCGGCTTGTCAAGTTGCTGTTGTGTGCCTTCAAGTCAACTCTGACTTACGGCAATCTTATCCTAAGGTTTTCTTGGCAATACTTATTCGAAGGAGGTTTGCCACTGCTTTCCTCTCAGAGAATTATTTGTCCAAGGTTACATGGTGATCCAGGCCACTGAGTTGGGATCCTTGAACCCAAAATTCAAACCACTACACAATGCTGATTCTCTAGGGAAAGGTGTACATAAGATAAAATGTGGACATCAAGTCACACACTAAGTGAAAATGCCTATAGATTTCAAAGAGGTAAGAAACACTAAAGCCTTACAACATGATATGAAATAAGAATGGGAAGAAAGTGCAGGTAAGATTTGAAAAAAATACGACAAAAGTGAAGTTGAAAGGTTATCACGTCCCTTGTCTTGTATTATTCCATTCTGTTCTGTGTAGTTCCTGACTGGATAGTATTTGAAATGTGATTAACTCAGAAAAACAGTGGTGGGGGCGGGAAAGATAACACCTTATTTTATATTCCCCATAAGTATTCTGAAAGTAGTTCAACAAATCTACCCTCATCCCACTGTAAAATATATCCACTAACCATACCAGCATTTGTCACCCCCCTGGAGGTTATGTACATCTTTGTGGTTTTCAGATGGAAAAAAAGGTTGCTGCAGAGTAGGGGCAGACAAAGTGCAGTCCCGGGGGGGGGGAGCTCCCAGGGGCCAAAAAAGTTCAAAAAGTTTTGGGGATTTTTTGCTCCAAAATGCCCTCTAATGCTACCATGCTCCTCCTTCAATTTCACTGATCATTTAGAAATATTCTCACTTCTGCAATCACTGAAACTCTCAGACCTACCTACTCAGCATTTTTCAGTTGTTGGTTAAGCCAGCAACTAAGTTTTATACATATATATTATGCTGCCTGAGCCATAAACTATCTGTATAGCATGTTATGAAAATATTAGGTCAGTCTTCGAATTTCATTTATATCATTTTTATCATGTCTGGGGACCCTCTGGACCCTTAGGGGTAAAAACCTCAAATTGACCCATTTTGCTCTTTAGGGGCCCAGGACGACTCCAAAACTTGGTGAGAATGCCCGCCCCTGGTCATCTAGAGGGCATTTTGGGGCATTTTTCCTTTAGAGAAGTAGCTGTGATTGTGGGCATGAACCTTCAAGGCCTGCTGAAGGCTAATGTGGCCCCCTAGTTGTCCACCCCTACCATATAGTTTTCCTTTGTGCTAGCACTTCTAGTTTAAATTTGTGAGCACGTGACTACAGTCTGTAACAGCCTGAACAGCAACCATTTCCTGATTATAAAATACCACTCTAATATGTCATATTCAAAAGCACATACCTGAAGCTTCCAGAGGAAATCAAGCCGCGCTGTGGATTCCACCTGCTGAGCGTGGAGGTACACTGCCAAGACAAACACCGTGATCACGACAGGGGTCACAATCTTGAGGGCCACCCGGGACACAGTTGGAGGGCTACATAAGACATGAAAACACACCAGTCTGTGAATGTTCTGAGATGAGAGTCATTCAGCTAGAACAGCACCAGCAAATGCAAACTTTTCAATTGTTCGTGTTGTAGCAGAGTCTGGTCTAGCTGCCGATCAGTAGAATTCACTGAATATTTCATGCTGTTCAACTCATCGCTGTGTGAATCAACAACTAGTTTCTACATTCACTTCAACATGAATGCTTAGGTCCAAGCATTCAGATTCAGCTCTATGAATGGACAATGCAAATTATGTGCTTCAGCTACTGTAGAAACCAGGTGTGTTGTATCATAAATTCCTCTAGAGTGAGAAATAAGGAAAAATGTTGCAGAATCACCAGATTTAATGCATTTAATTTCCTTGCCATTAAAGGGTCAAGGACAGGCCACTTAACTGTAGTCTCCTTTGCCACCTCTCTTTCAGCCTATATTGCGGTCAAATTCCTTCCTGCCTTTAAACACAGTTAAGGATCATGACGGTACTGCCGCTGACTGACTAGTGTTTAAAGCTGATTTCAAATCAGCTTTCCAATCAAATTCAAGTCAGAACCCTGAGCAGCACCAGCCATGACAATGCTACAGACAACGCTGTAGGAGTGCAAAAAGGATACATAATCTCTACCCAAAATGAGAGGGGTGTGATTCCACAACCCACCCCACAGCTTTCAATCATGATTAAGGAACAAGGCATGCTAATGTCTGCAACACCCATAACCATCAGTGACTTAATCTAATTAATATTTTAAAAATGAAGCTTCAGGCTCTCCCAAGCCCCATAACTCACCATATTCCATTCAAAGTCCCATTAGTAAACACACTGAAATAACAAGAAGAGACAGGTTTTAGGCAACAGGTATAGTTTGCTGTACCATCTTTATGTATCATTGGCCTCTGCTGTTTCTTTTCCGTTTCACATTCGGTATTATATGTTTGTATACTATACTAGGGCCTTTCTGCACTACACTGTTACAGTATTATTATTCCTCTTTCAACATCCTGTGGAATCCTGGGACTTGCAGTTTAGGGAGGGACCTTTAGAATTCTCAGCCAGGGAGCTCTTTGGCCTCAGGAAACTACAAACCCCAGAATCCCACAGGATGTTGAAAGAGAAATAATGGCATTGTAACAATGTAGTGCAGAAAGGCCTTAGCAGTGTTAAGGTGTGAACCAGAAATGATCCAATTCAGGTCATCTTATTTGTTCATCACCTTAGCATGCCACTGTCTCTCAGCCTCTCATTGAAAGGGTTACTGTGGAAATACATATGAAGGAGCGTGAACACTTAGTGTCACATAAACCAAGGATCCACAGAGTTGACAGTTGTTGACAATTCACAACAACAAGAAGGAACCACAGATGGGCAAATCGAACCAGATGAGTTTTTAGCAGCCTTCACCCCCTTTGTGCTTTCCCAGATACCCATTTTTTAAAAACTGACATTATAGTTAGTGGCTGAAAATTAGCAGTAAATCACTAAATGGATTTGAACCAATGGGAAGAGAAACTCACCACACTATAGTCAATGGGATCATCAATTTAATTTAATTCAGTATCATTAGTCAATACTGTCCTAAATCCTATTATTAATCCTGACTAGAATAGAGACATCAAATCCATCAGATGTGTTGACTTACCATTCAACAGCTGACTGAATAGGTCTAACTTTTGGCTGGAACTAACCAACAGGATTTCAGCCATGATATTAACTAACATCAGTTTAAGTACTTTAGGTTTCATTTATAAATAAGTGTAAATTGAATAATTCTCAATAGGAAGGTTCTTTATTTCTTAATATATCTTAAAATTTTTAATAAATAATTGATTTTTATACATTTCAGCTAATTTTAATTTATTTTACACATATATACATTGAGCTTGAGAGCTATTGTGATGTAGTGGTTTGCGCATTAGACTATGACCCTGGAAACCACGGTTCGATTTCCCGCTTGGCCATGGAAACCGACTGGGTGACCTTGGGTGTGTCACACACTCTTAGTCCCAGAAAATCCTGTGACAGGTTCACCTTAGGATTGCCGTAAGTTGGAAACCACCTGAAGTCACACGGCATGTTTAGCTTAAAAAATTATCCCGAAATAACAGGCTTGTGCAAAAGGCAGGTGGAAGAGTGTCCCCAGCCTCATGGTGATTTACCATCCCTGATATAAAGCATTTTCAGCATTACGGCTATTGTTGTGAAACTCCTGTCCCCTTCATACGTCACATCGCTTGCCTTTTCCCGATTTGCTATGCAGCTGCTTATTTTGCCATAAAAATGGATGTCCATATGCAAACAAAAAGTGAACCTCTCATACAAAAATACCAGGTCAAGTCTCCTCTGGCTCACCTGCATAATGTTAACCATAGATACATAGAACAGTTCACTCTGTTGAAATAAGCAAGAAAGCCATTTTATACGTTGCGTATGCCTCATCCTGAAATGCATGCTGGATTGAAGCAAAAGCAAAGATCCTGCATAGCACAGTGTCACTGTAGCTACAAGACATGACTTTTACTGCAAGCTCCTCTGATTTCAGTGCAATCTGTTTCTAAGTATAGTTAAAGCCTGTATCTTTGTCTATGCATCATACTGAAATGCATGTTGGATTGAAGCAAAAGGAGAACTCCTATATGGCCTCTGCCTGCAAACCCAGCTGATGGCACCAGGGCATACCTCCACCGCCAATCAATGGCTGCATACTGCAGCTGCGGGAAAAATGAGGACATTGTCTTCCCAACTGGAGGTCTGAGAGGGCAATTGCTGTTCCTTTTTCTCTGAAGCAAAATGTCAGTGGGATCATTCTCAGGGTCTTCCTTGCCCCCACTTACTCTGCAGGAGTGAGTTAGGCAATATCAGCTGGGGCTGCATGCAGGGATGTTGTTGCTCAGGGATGTACTGGGTACCTCCTTCCCCAACAACCTTAATGGTACATACCTACTCTCCTTTCTCAGTCCCTCAAGGCCACAACACACCATTTCTTCCAACATTTTAAAACAGATACTTCCGAGCACCATTTGCAATTCCTGTGTGTGTTTTCCTGAGCCACAGATCAAGTGGATTAGAGCTTATTTCTGCATAAATGTGATTACTCTAGGATTGTAAATCTTGACTTCTGATTGGTTGTACAACCTTGGCAAGAAACCTGTCTGCTGCCACCACTGCTTCTTCATCTTTTTCTTTGTCAACTCCGTACTGACCCCTTGATTTTCCTAGTCAGTTTCACAATAGTTCTGGAAAAGTACAGAAGTTAGATACATCCTCAACCTTTCTTTCTTCCAGCATTTGAAAAATCTAGTTTGATTATCTCCAAATAGCTAGTTCATCAAAGGAAGAAGGGAAGGCAGTGGGTGAACCTAACAAGATAAGCGAGTGTTTCACATTCCATTTGCAAGGCAGCTCTGGCACAATTTCAGATCATCCTTATTCTGGCAGTGAAATTTTGAGGCAAATTTTTTAAAAAGTTTGAGTACCAAAGTGAGGGCTGCCACCTTACAATTTTCCATGTGCATTTACTCAGAAATAAATGTAGAAGTTTTCAATGGGATTTATTTAATTTATATACAACCCCCATTTCTTCAGTGTGGGATCCATTGCAGTTTAGAGTATAAGATAAAAGCAAAATATTTTGTTTTGATGCTTAACGCTCAGAGGGGGAACCAGCATGGTTTAGTGGCTTAGGCATTGCATTATAACCCTGGAGGTCAGGCTTGCATTCTTTGCTTGGCCATGGAGACTCACTGGATGACCCTGGGCACATCACACACTCTCGGCCCAGAAAACTCCATGACAGGTTCACCTTAGGGTCACCATAAGTGAGAAACAACTTGAATGCACACAACAACAACCTCAGAGAATTCTTCATGGAGGATAAAGGACTTGCTTGTCATGACATTCTGGAACTGAATGTAAAGTAATATAGGAAGGAACAGCACCCTCCCCTCCCAATACGTCATAGCCACCTTGCTGGCAGTAACTTTTCTCACCCTGCCATGGGTGCACATTTTCTATCCACTTCTGTTGAAAAGCTGCAGTGCTGTTGTGCTCTGATTTTTTTTTTCAGTAAACAAATTGGATCCCCATGTCATGTGTAGACCTTTTGTGAATTAGGCAGAGTGATTTAATAATAAAAGCTTCATCTGGAAGAACTAATATTCCTTGTCATGTATTTTGAATAGGTCTGAGGTGTACCATGCAACAGTTTCACATCATTGTTACAGTTTTTCACTTTGAACACTATGTGGAGCCATAACCACTTCCAAAGAGTTTTTCCTATTAGTAATCTCATGACCACCCTGATGCAGGGCTAGCTGTGTTGACCATAAAACAAAATAAAGGTGATATTAGTATTGTTAATGTAAGAGGAGCAGTCTTTGACTTCATATTTCATTTTACTTTGAGTAAAGAAAATGTTGCAGAAATGCTGAAGGGTTAGACAGAACACTAAACCTATGCCAAACAAACCAGGGGAGTAACTGCAATGAAGTAAATGCTAATGGGTGGATAGAATGATGGATGGATGGATGAATGGATACATAAAATTCAATATGTGGGAATATATGAATGGGATCTCTCTTAAACTGGCAATCAAGGTCCTTTAATACTGTCAAACTCTTTGGAAGGAGGCATGTCTGAAGTATGCTATGAAACCTCACAGTCACCTGTCATCAAGTTGTCTTCCCATTTAGTGGCAATGGAGAGAGAAATTTGCCTTGTAATGTTCAGTTCCTTGTTACTTCTTTTTTCTTCTCTGAAGCTTTTTTCTTAGACCTTTGCAAAATTTTGAGACTTAGTGCTAAAAATATGGTGCTATAAAGTTTGATCACTCCACTCTAGTTCAGACATTCTGTAATTTCATTTACGTAGCTCCAGGTCCTATTTTTTCTTACTCAATTCTTTTAAAGTTTAAACAAATGGAGCAGGGGGAAATTTGTCTTGTTTTCTAAGTTCACTTTTTAAACCTTCTTATTCACCTATCCAGCCATTCACTGAGTGGAATGTCCTAATAAAAGCATCTTCCTTGTTCCATCTGTTATTCAGACACAATGTCACTCTTGCAAGGTTAGAGCTGTACTGAGTTGTGTCACCTTTGTAAAAATATTTTTTAGTTTTATCTTTGAGTGTTTGGGAAATAACTAGCTGCTATTACTTGTTAGTGTTTTCAAAGTCTATTGCTCTGTTACTCTTTATACTTACAACGTTACTCTACTTCTTACATTAACTTTTTAAAAAAATATTTGCAACCGATAAGGTGATGATATAAAACTTGAAAAATGACACTCAAAATTCCTTAAAAGTTCCCTAAAAAGTAACTGTAAAAACTGTAAAAATAATGAGAAAATGCTACTGTCAACTTGCTATTGCTCCCACTCGTTGTGACTCACAATGTGTTCAAGAAAGACTTAAACTTGGAATATGGCACTACAGTATTTTAGAGAAGACTTTTGCATATCTAAGAAGTTAAAAGTACCTGACAAAACTAAGAGCACTTCTAGGTGGAGCGCTCCTACTACTATCACTCCAGTTATCATGTTATGTCTTTGCAACTAGTTAACAATTAACTACACTTCTTTTAACTCATTACTTCCATCTTCTGTTATATGTTGCTATATTTGTTTAAGGAGATGGAAAGAGACATCTATATAATTTGCTAATTAGTGTGTATACCATCTAAAATAATTAAGTGGATCAGTCAGATGCCTCATAACATACTTCCCACAAACCATAAATAGTTCACCATGCAATGAGGCCATAACTATAAATAGCGTTTTCACGGCAAACAAAAAAATCATTTAATGAGTGGCAAGGTTGCAGTTCCAAAATTTCGTTCTGGGAAAACCCTGCTTATTTATTCCACCTTATTACTGACATCTTGATTGCAAGGTGATGCAAATAATTGCTTGTAAGTGCTCTAATTCAGCCTACTCTGAACTTGTCCAAATTCCTTGCAATACAAAATGTCTAAAAGATGTTTTGTTTTTAAATTGTTCTTTCAGATGTCTGCCCTTAATTTTCCATCACTTTTCTCTTATGTGAAAAGTGGAAAACACCCCCCCAAGGGGACTGATGTCAGTAAAACAATCAACATTGGAGAAGGAGCATGGTCATTGTTCAAGCAGAATGAATATTTAGTAGAAATGTTTGGCTTTATTTACTTAGACAAAGGATCATTGCGGGTTATTCTGTATATTTTAAGGACAGAGGGGTAGCAGAAGACAGAATGGGATGAATTGGAGATTTTGCAATCCACTGGACAATTGTATTGATAGAATAGGATCTACTGGATAATTTGCAATGGACTGCCAAGGGTTTGTGATACCCAATCATATGACGTGTGTGTGTGTGTGTGTGTGTGTGTGTGCGCGCCTTCAAGTTGCCTGTTGACTTATGGTGACTCCATGAATTTAGGAATCCTAAGAAGTGGTTTCTCTGAAATATAGTCTGCCGCACCTAGTATTCATCCAAGTACTAACCTGGGCTGACCCTGTTTAGTTTCCAAGGTCAGATGGGATCTGGTGCCTTTAGAGTATTTAGGTGCTATCAAGAGCCAAAAACCCCTTATCTATTAGATTGCTGAAAAAGAGTGCTTGGTAGGAATGCAGGAATGATCTATCTTTCCTTCCTTCCTTCCTTCCTTCCTTCCTTCCTTCCTTCCTTCCTTCCTTCCTTCCTTCCTTCCTTCCTTCCCTCCCTCCCTCCCTCCCTCCCTCCCTCCCTCCCTCCTTCCTTCCTTCCTTCCTTCCTTCCTTTCTTTCTTTCTTTCTTTCTTAGGACTTGTGAGCTTGCCTCCAGTACTGATCATAAATATCCATGTTGATCATTTATTTTTAGATACCCTGTTCCTTAATACCTAATGAATGTATGCCTGTTCAGCCTTAGCCACTTGACTACAACAGGCTAGAGTCTAGTGATTAGAAAGAGAGAAAAAAAAAAAAGATAGTGCAATCCTGAAGTCCATCCTGCCAGAATGAAGAGTATTATGTGATTACAATAATACCAACAAAAGTGCTGTTGCTTATTGTGAACATCTACAAAGACTGGACTATAGATTTACTATAAATAAACCAGAAGAAGTTAGCTGCTCTCACTAGTAGTACACACAGGCCAGGATCCATTAGAGGGTTCTACTAAGAGAACTGCTTCCATCAGCAGAACTGGGAGAATATCAGTGCTGGAAAGTTACTTTAAAAAGTAATTCTTAAGGTTACAGTTACAACTGTAGGGAAGCAACTAGTTACCATTGCTCATTACTTGATCTTCTCCCCTCATTGCTTGTCATGTCACTTGTACATTACTCAGTACTGATGCACTAGGTATTTATTCTGGGAGTGGGATTCTAAAGAAGTAAGATTAAAAAAAAATCCCCTCAAAATGTCCTCCACATGTAATATTTTATCCAGAAAGCTAACAAGAAAAACTAACATGCAAATGTTGGCTGGAATTCACTTGGGAACTTCCATCTTTGTAAGTAGACTTACGTCTGTGAGAAATTTAATTGAGCAATTTTGCGGTGTCTGTATTCAGTAAAGACCTGGTGTTATGACACTATATAGGGACGCCAGATCAGGACCCAGTGGACCCAGTGCAAGGTGGGACACAAACTAGGGAATGCCAACAGACATTGGTAGAGCCCAGTGCACACTGGGACACTGTTGGTGGTGTCCCATTATGCACCTTCACGATTCACTAAGAGGGTTCCTTAGCACCTCTGCTAAGCAGCTACATATGTTTAAGTTATGCAGTCTGGATTGCGAGAGAGAACTCTGGCTGTCGTTAATTACAGTGGCCCCTCCGCTTTCATGAGGATTCAGGGCAAAGAACTCTCACAAAAGTGGAAAAACTATGAATACTCCCCACGAATCCCCTCCCATTCCCTTCTGGGGCTGGCCCCCCATTCCCTTGCCTTTTGTGCACCAAGACCAGACGCCAGGGAGCGGGAGGGGGGAGCGCCGGAGGGGAGAAGGAAGGCTCACGCGAACCTCCCTTGTCCGTTTGCTTGCCTTTCGCCTCAGCACGAGTTCTCAGCCATTACTGCCAATTTTAATCATAAGATGTTATTTCCAACTCTAGACCAGGATGATTATCCCCACCAAATACACACAAACCTGCAGCCCCTGGGCAGGTTTGATTTTTTTTTTCTTTTTAATGGTACAGATCATTATTGTTATTCTTAATATCTTGCCTTTTCTCCAGTTCAGGACTCAAAGTGGCTTATAAAACAAACATAGTTAAAATTCACAGCTTACAAAAATTAAAAAGCAATTGAATTCATTTTTAAAAAAAGTTAAAATTAAGATTAGAAGGCTGCAGGAGGGAGATGAGCAAATCCCATTGTACCACCTGTTGGCTGTTTGTGTGACAGTGAATTTGGGCCACAGAGCAGAATAAGTTGAAAATCAAATAGCAGAATTCTGAACCATAGAATGGCTCATATCATTCCAGTCTGGAATGTGTTTTTTTTTAATTGAAACACCTCTTTCTGATGTTTTAGATTTGGGGAACATTTTAAAACTATTCCTCACTTGTAGTCTGAGGCAGCACAGTTGACTCCACCTCAGCATTCTACCATCTTTCTCTGCTTCGTGTATAGCATTACTAAGATCAGTGATTTTAGAACAGTTATTTCCACCGATTAAGAAAGACTGTTTCCACTTGCCCAGCCCCTCTTTCTTCAATGCTATGGGTATTTGCTATTACATACAAATCACATCTGTCAACTGAAATACTTGGAATACAATTCTACTGAACTTAACTTGACTTATTTTCAGGTTTATGATGGTGCATACAAATAACGTTTAACTAGACTGGATAATTCTGGAGACAAACCCTTTGTGTGTGTGTTTCTTCCATTCCCCACCTTCCCCCGTCCCTCCAACCACCACCACCACCACCACCACCACTTCTTTGCTGGCTGAATAAGGCAATGTGATAGAAAAAACAATGTGTTAGTAAGCTTTCAGCATGACTAAGACACAAGCCTACTGCTTGATGCAAAAGATACACATTTGAGTCTCATCTGAGAGCTCAACAGTGGTTCAGACTATAACATTCAAATTATAACATTCAACAGAATAAGAGAAGACTTAATAACTCACAGTGGTGACTCAGTTGTTGATACTCTACAATCCCTCTGTTTATGTACAATTGTTTGCATAAAGCCTCAGGCTTACTTCTCCCAAAAAGCAGATAAGATGGCAGCCCTGTTGCTGGGCTGGCCAACTTCAAATTGGAGGAGAGGACTCACAGGACCAAATTCTTCTCCTTATGACCAAACATCCCCTACACAAAAAAGAAACTTTCTCCAACATCTATATTCCCATCTGCAGGAAACTTTTAAAATGGAAAATATTCAGTCTTGTAAATCTCCTCCTGCAGTCTGAAATTCATGCTCATTATCTCAAAATGAGACCTCAGCTTTGGCTGCCTGTCCCTCAGTTTATAAAATAAATTCACAAGTCTCTAAGAGTGACTCTTTATATCCACTTACATGGCATTGGCTGTAACCAGAAGATCTGCATTATCAAAGAGGGTAAGCCCTGGCACTTCCACAATGAGGACATATATAAATTCAATAATCAACATCAAAATGAGTTTCCCGATGCAGCTGATCTGAAGGAACACAGAGCAGGCCAGGAGGCTCAGTAAGACACTGTAGGTAAAATACTGTGAGGAGGGAAAAAGGAGAGAAATGAAAAAAAAGGAGGAAAAGTCAGCAAAGCTGAGCAAATACCCAATAAATACTCCAGCAAATACTCATTAGGAAGGAAGGATCTTTGTTTAAAATTAACACTCTATGGCCAGAATTAAGTTAGGGACTTCTGTACATGTTCATATCCCTCATATGTAGACGTGTTTTGTTTTGTTTTGTTGCGGGGTGTGCTACCTGAGTTGGTATTCCTGCCCACTCTGTATAGTTCCCAAAGCCTGCCTCCCAACTTAAGGCCCCAGAATCACTTCACATGGGCATTCTGTGCTTCAAAGTGAGCAGGCAGGATCAGAGAAGTTTTTGGCTACACCTCTCATCAGAGGCACAATGATTATGGGAGCTTTAAGACCTCCAGAGGACCGCTGTGCATCTTAGTGCTGATGTCAACATTGTGTGTCTGGGTATGGGGTTGGTAGACAGAGCTTCTCCAATCCTGCCTGCTCAGGCTGAAGCACAGAATATCTGTGTGAGGCAGCCTTGGGAGTTTAAAGTAAATCGGGGGAGTGATATATGTGTCAGTGTAGTGTTAAGTTCACATGCGAGTATTTATGCTATTCTGAGCGGATGCTGAATTGAGGGCATCGATTCTGATGGATCATTATTAGGGGGCTAACATGTTTTGAGTATAAAGTAACTTTTGACCCACCAAACCCTAATGCCCCACTTCACTGGCAGTTCAGTAAGCCACTACCTGGAAGTGCGACTTATCCAACTACAATTTCCACTATCCCAATGACCATGCTGGCTCCAAGATTCTGGGAGTTGTATTCCAAAACTATCATGTTTCAAATGCTGCAATTATTTTGTTTTCTGCACGGGAATGTAAAAACAGGATGGGGAAGCATGTCTCATGAATCCACACAGACGGCTTTTGTTCAGCAGTTATGACATTATAAGCCAGACTTATGATCTTCAAACTATTTGGATTCATGTTTATGGTTGTTAATAACTGCATGTGACCCCCTCAGCCCACTTTTTCAACTGGACAGTGCCTCAGCCAAAGGGTTTCTAAGGCTGTGCACATCAGAGTGCTGTGAAATGATGCCTGTGGTGCTCTCCAATTGTGGGGCATGCTAAGAGAAGCTGCTGTGGCAACACCCCAAGGGATCTCTCCAAACACCTGTTCTCAATGTGCTCCACAACCAGGAAAGTGCTGCAGGTGTTTCTCAGCTCCCCAAACTGTAGTGCCTAGGAAATCCTTCAGTTGGGATTAGTAGATAGGTTTTTTTGGGGTGGCATCACCAGATGTAGCTATGATGACAGAACTCTATCTCAGCTGTACATTTGCAAGGCGTCCAGGGCATTTCAGAGAAATGAAGTGCATGAAGTATAACATGTGCATTTTAAAACTGAGACAGCTAAAACGTAGAAATAAAGAATATATGTGTAAATACACTTTGCCCAATGAGAAATGCATATCTTCAGTAAAATACAGAAATAAATGTACATATTAGGAAAAATCCATAGGACTTTCCATGCCCAGCCCCACAACAAAGTCCCACAACCCTATGTGAAATAAAGATGGAAAGAAAATGCTACTGGAATTTGGATAAATGCAACAGAATAAAGACTGAAAGATTTTAACATCCCTTGTATATACAACTACAAGTTATAAGTCCTCCAAATATAAAGCAAGCACATCTAATCTCTAGAAAAGAAATGCATTCAGAGACCTGCCTACTGAAGAACTTCATTGAAAAATAAAAGCTTAGAAGCATGTTGCTCTTCCTGTACCTCTGTATATATATAAAAAATTTAATGATACACGAATAATATCTGCATTGTATGTCTTTTATCAGAACTTTAACAATCCATTTGAAAAGTTCACAACACTTTTAACTCAGTGCTTTGAGATTCATGTACACATGGAAACTATGTGTATACACATGAGGTTTTCTCAACATATATGCATGCACGTATATGTGTGTTGTATGTTTATTGCCAGTAGTATTTTGTTTTGTTGTCTGCTTTACTTGGCCTTTGTTTTTTAATTTAGTACATTTAGCATGCAGCTCTACTTCCACAAAGACCTGCTCTGCTGCCTTGTCATGGCAAGGAGATGTCCTAAGATTCTTGAAGCAATGCCAGTGGAGTCAAACTCTGGCAGATTCTATCCATCTGCTGTCTGAGGACTGGCCTAGATTAGTACAGAGAGCTTCATCATCAGAAAACTGGTTCTCAAGTATTGAAGTGGCTCCAGCAACTATTAGTGCAATGACGATGTGGAATAATTGTGATATACATCACTGGAAGCTCTATCTTCATTGATGAAAACATGGATCTTTGAGGAACCAGAGCTTTGGGTGCAATTCTAGAGCCTCCAAAACATCCCAAGGGCTGTAGGATGCTTAATACATATCCCCCTCTCTCCAGATGGGCCTTTTTCTCTCAGAAAAAAAGAAGGACCTCTGTTGTCAGAGGTCTTGGTACTGATACTGTCTTAGTCCCTCAGTATCCCCAAGGCAGCCCCAAAACTAAATCGTTCCTAGTTAATCTGCCCCTCCCCTCCCCTCTTCTGGCATTTTGAATAGGAGTAGAAATTGAAAGAAAAGGGCTGTCAAAAATGTTTTTAAAAAATCCATCTCTGTCTTGGAATTTCCTCTCTTTCTGGCACAGAACTGCCTGTTACCAGTTTCTATTAATATGTAATTCTGTGTAGTGACCTTCAGTTACTCAAAGATCCATTATTATGCAGACTGGGGTGGAGTTCTGAGAGGCAGAATTTGGACTGTACTGCTTTACAGTTCAGATCGTGAACCATATTTCTGAATGCTGCTCTCTAATGCTGCCACTAATACTGCATTTAAAAATTAAATTTCTCTCTTTTTGCTTTTGTTGAAAAGACAGATATATTGCCTTTATCACAGCTTCTCTTTCATACCATATATAGTAAAAGATCAGAATAGAGCTGCAATAGATCGTTCTCATCTGATGTGCTAACTTGTGACAGCATTAAAAAATACAGCTATCCACCTATAGTCTGAGAAGTAGGGAAAGGTCTCTAAAGTGACATGGATACATCTTATCCTGTATAACATGTATAGTTAATTCTACACATTATAAACAGAGGGGTCCTAGTTCAGTGATTGGGAGTGATGCATACAGAAGGTAACTGGTTCACTGGATGATGTTAGACCGAAATCCAATTGCTGCACCAAACCCACTGAATTAACTGCCGACATGTGTATACCCCATAGATCCAATGAGTCTACGCTAGTTCAAACTAGCAGTTGGATTCACGTGTTAAATCCAACTGCTAGTTTGAACTGGGATTACAATGGAACACTCCCTCAAGTGCTTCATGTGCAACTGTGTCTCATTTTTTAATACATATAACACTTGGTTAATCTCAACCCATTACCTCTGGGAAGTTGCAGCTTGGCTGGGAGCCAGCACATAATCCCTGCGCTGTCCCCAGGCTGTAATTGGAGGCAAAGTAGCTAATTTGGCACATGTCCACGTCATGTGGGGTGATGTTATACTCTTCAGCCACACACTGGAGGAGATCCACAGTACTGCATGTGAACTGGGAGAAAGTAAGAGAGAAACATTCAACAAATACACAAAAAAGGGGGAAAAGAGGTAACAAAATAAGTAATCTAAGAAGTCATTTAAAAGATATATTCAAACAAGGATGAAAAATGTATGGTCCTACAGGCTGCAACTCCCACTGTCCCTCACCCCTGGCTTTGCTGACTAGGGATGATGGAAGTTGCAGCAACATTTGGAAAGCCACACCTTCCCTTTCCCTGTATTAGAAGGTTCATTTGCACACCAGGAAACCAACCCAGCACAGAACACTGTTGGGTCCAGTTAGGTAAAACTGCAATTTAATATACAGAGGTCGTGGTAGTGACCGATTAGCAGACATGCAGAATGCCATCTACTTGTTCTTGTATTTCATGTAATTAATATGCTGTGACATTGGTATGGGGAACTCCAGTGTAAATATTTCAGTTTGCAAAATTTTGCTGAACTATTGGCCAACCCATAGGAAAAGCTGGGCTTGCTGGCACACTGACTGGCCAAAAACCATGCCCAAGGACACTTTACCTGGTGACCCATACACCAAGTGTTTTCTTTTTGCAGCATACTCCACAGTAGTTTTCTCCAATCTGGTACCCTCTGTATGTGTTGGACTACAACTCCTATCATCCTTATTCATAATGACAAATGAAGGGCATCAGGCTGAGCATAGCTGCTCTACAGCTTCTGGAATGATGATAAACCACAGCAATGAAATACATACCATGTTGGCAAAGGCTGAGAGGAAAACCAGAACAATGGTAAAGACCCCAACTATGGTGTTATTGGTCCTGGACTGAACAATCTTCCTTGAAAGGGTCTGAAGTGGAGCTGGAAAAAGCTAGAGACAGAAGATATTTGGAAACTGTAATGAAGTATAAAATATCATGCACACCAAGGAGGGACATGCACTAGCAAGTATCACTCATTTGCTCAGAATAGGTTAATGGGCATTTTACGAGCGGGGATGCCAAACAGGCTATTGCTTGGCTAGCCTGATAAATTGATTCTCTGCCTCTGGTGGAAATGGCTTTAGGCCAAAATATCAGAGAACAATATGTAAAACTGAGATTATCCAATTATCCAGGCTTGTGTGTCTCTTGCACTTGTAAGCACCCATGTGTTCCAGTAAGGGACTGCTAAGTCCCTCTCAGTAAAGAGTAAGAGTAAATGGGTACAGCATTAACCCAAGATATTTTGCTACCTGAGGATGAGCAGCAAATGGCTCCCTCCCCACAGTCACCCAAATCAGGGTGCATAATACCAAATTTGGCCCATTATTTTTGCAAATGAGGCAAAAAATTCCACAAGCACTCCTCCCCCAAACCCTGGAAGAATAAATATAATAATAAAAAAATCAAGCAGCTAAACTATTAATCAGTATCTCAAATCAGCTACTTGGGATGGCTGCCTCACTCTGCATAATGGCCCAGCACATGCCTAAGTCCTGTGTGATGATTTGTTCTGCTTCCACAATTCCAGCTTTCAGTAAATTAAGTGGAGCAGATTATTGTTCCGTTAATAAATGCTGGATTAAAAAAATATGCTACAAAGAAGAGAAGCATGAATAAGCATAAAAGACAAAAAGGGAATAATTATATAGGATGTGAGTGTGGTCTAGACATATAAATTAATATAGCTGGCCACATATCCACACATGCATTTTCTGCGGCTGGTGCTGGTTAAATACATTTTGATAAGTAGCCAAAGCGCTGGGAATCTTCCAGTCTTGGAGTATAAGCCTTTTACCAATTAAAAACATGTGGGATAGATGGAGGCTGCTGGCACAAGAGGAGAAGGATGATTAAGGTTGGGCAGAGAATGGCTGGTCCAGCTGTGTTTTTTACATACTTGCATAAGGAAATATAGAGTACTCCCTTACACGAACAGTTCAGTATTTTCCCGAAATGCAATATGTTGAATTCAAGACTGTCCTGATATGTTGGCACAACTCCTCCACTGCCAGCTGGAAATGGCCACTAGCACAGCCATTCAGAACAGCCTGAAATGACCGTCACAACATCATGTGAAACATCATCAATTCATAAATACATTGGTGGTGGACAGGATCTTGGCCAATGTCTGTGACTGAAACAGCAAACTGTAGTGATGCTAAATTTCCCAAAACCACAGGACTAGGAGGCACAGGAGAATGAGTTTGTATTAAATATGGCCATTCTGTAAGGGATACTAACATCTCTCAGTCTACACAATCTTCTCAAAAACAATCAGCAACCTTTGGAATAAGGTAAACTAACTCTACTTATTTTATTTATTGAAATGTTTATATCCCATGTTATATCATGAAATCCCAAGGAAGCCCACCAGTAAATTCAATTTAAGGAGGTAAAACAAATTTTAAAACCAAACAAAAATAAGCAGACTAAAAATCATATTAAACAAGTTAACAAGTTAAAAGAACTTGAAAAGATTTAAACCATTTAAAGCCACATGCATGGATATTTTGGAATAAAGTAAGTCAGGGCACAAATCTGGCCTCAGAGGGATGATTTATTCTGGAATACATCAGTTAGGCCTCAAAGATGTCAAGTAAAAAAGCCATATTCTTACACGATGCATTCCACAACTGGGGTGGGGTGGGGGACGGTTGAGACCGATTCCCCTTTTCTTGTCCTGTTCAGGGAGGCATTGTTTTCTTGGATTGCTCCCCTTACACCTTGCCTTGTCAGTTTTCTAGCTTAGCTTCTTCAGATCACCCATCCACATTTTTAAAATGTCACAAATCCAATAAGAGGCCAAAGAGATACTTTTAATCTAGAATTCAGAGGCCTGAATTCTATAGAAAAAGCTTCCCTGCAGAGTGTTAATTTCACTTCACCACAGTACTCCCCAATTCCATCCCTAGAGACAAATCTGAGACATAGAAAAATAGCTCTAAAATCCATCATTATTACTGCACCAACTAGTCTTCTAAGTAATTTCTGTTTTTAAAAAGACATTGACAAATGGCTTGTGTACGGCTTTTTAGTGATGACTAACCACTATGCCTCCCCCTTTTTGCTCCCCTTTCTTCTTGCACAGTTCGAGGGACCACATTTTGCTTCCTACACGAGAATAATTATAAACTGTTTGATGACAGGAGAGCTAATTTTCTGGTGCCTGTTGAAAGAGGAGAGAGAAACAGCAATGCTGCCTTTCATTTCACTCCTAAGCAGAAAACTGGATATAAGTAAAAGCCTAGTTTGGTGGTGGGGAAAGGTGTGGTTTGGCAGGGCATGGTAGAAGAAGACGGCAAGAAGCTGTGAGATGTTTTGAAAAACCTGGCAATTCAAGATTCTAGTGTGTTCACATAATAGTTCCTGGTGCTACAGATGAATCACAGAAACGTATCACCCCATTCTATCTACCCTGGCAAAGAGAAAATGCAAATTATGTACAGTATTGGGAACAGGACTCTCTTGCAACCTATTCCTTCTCAAAAGGTTTCAGAACACATGTGGAAGCGTCTGCCTAATCTAATTCCCATTAAACTATGAAATAAGTTAAGGAGTGGATAATAGCAGGTTTGTACTGAATGTTGTCCCTGAGGCATTTGTCATACTACTAAGGGTCAATGTTTTAACTATTTCCTTCTGTTTCCTAGGGCTGGCAGAAGGTGTTCTCCTGTCTAAAGGAGAGCAGCAAATGCCCCTCACTGCCTCATAAAGATACACAGTATTTATTCATTTATTTTATTAAAATATTTATATCCTGGCCTGTGTTGTGAGAGCTCAGGGAAGTGTACAAATAGAATGCATACAAAAATGGTGAAACAGTGAAAGTAATTTCAATACACTAAAACATATGAAAGAATTTGACAAGTTAAAAATAGATTAAAACAGTCTAAAACCATGTGCATAAACATTTTGGGGTAAATCAGTTAAGACACCCCTAAAGGCTTTAATTTACAGTTATGTTTTTACTTGGCTCCTAAACAAGGCCAATACTGGTGCTGATAGAGCCTCCAATGAGAGGACATTCTACAATTGGAGTGCCACAGCTGAGAAGGCCCTGTCCCATATCCTCACATAACGTGATCCTTCACAGAGGATCTCTTCAGTATCTGAAGCCATGTGCGTTATTTTGGCACATGATACAGAAAAGCCCATAAGTACCTCTCCCTAGACATGGCATTAATACAATAACAGCAAACCAAATAACCCTTTCCCAAAATCTGTCTGAGGTGTTTGCCACAAACTGATCTGTCTTGCTGTTTATGAGCCTAAATCCCTTTTATTTGATTATTTGATAATAATTCTGAAAAATTTAAAATCAAAACCAAAACAAAATCCATCAACCAGAATATATTACAAAAAGTATGAAAACAATTTTGTCATCAAAAAGACATTTATTTTATTTTATTTTATTATTTTATTTTATTTTTTGGAATCTGTAAGTAAGTCTTAGATCATGAGAAAAGGCTACGTAGAGGGATAGGAAAACAGGAACAATTTAGGATCAGAACTAGTTTTTCAGGAGAAGCTGGACTGCCACTGAAGGGTTCCAAAGGTTGAGACATCTGCAGGATATTTTGCTGGAGATGGTTCAATACAACCATGAAATTGTTCCCCTCTTCCAGAAAACTATTTGACAACTTTAACTAAACAGTGATGTGCCAATCGGGCACACATATTTTATATAAAGATCAGAAAGGAAGAAGAAACCTGACATTGATTGATTGGCTTGACAAAAGGAGCCTAGTAAAGCTTATTAAAATCTGTCAGTACAATGGATCTAGCATCCAAATTTATCAACTGTTGTATGATTCAGTAGAGTGGTACAGACGGACATATGAAACTGAATGGGCTTAAATACAGCTAACTTTGTGTTGGACAGTGGCTCACAACTTTTGGGGGTGGTGGTTTTCCTTTGAGGTTTCTTGAACAGACTTTAGTTTACCTGCTGACTTGGACAGGGACAACTTAGTTCAGCCTTACTGGTAGGCACCTCCTTGGGGCATAGTCTGTCTGGTGTTTAGTAACAGCAAAGGCTACAACAGGAGGCAGCAGCCTATAGAAAGGTATGATGTAATCAGAAAAAGACAAGGGAATTCAGCAGCTGTGGAAAAGAAAGATAAGGGTTCCAATGGGCTTTAGCCAGGGTGTGAGTCATATATGGGTGAGCAAAAAAGCAGTAGCATCTGTTGTCCTGTGGTCAAGACCTCTTGGCTTCCATGTTAGTGCAGCAGCAAAATCTACTCTGGATTTTAGTTCAAACTTTAACAGCACCAACCAAAGTGCTGAAACTATTTTGGTGACTTTGGTAATCCACAATGGATCCACCACTCCACTGACACTGGAGCCAAGAGTCTCCACTGCATCTTCTGCAAGTCAAACTATGCTAAACACCCCAATGATTTTTTTTATTTGCCCTACTGATGACATCATCTTTCAGATTATCTGCATCTGTGAACTGAATCTTAACCAGTATGGCAGAACTAGCCGAGGAAGGGAAATTGGCAAGAAACATGGGAAAAACTGAACATGCCATCTTAGAATTTATCACAGCAAGGGATGTGGAAACTATGCATAGTTGAGGATGTTCCCTGTACTTTAGGAAAGCTGATATTGACAAGCTCAGAAAAAGGTTGAATAGATCCATGGCTAGAGATTCTAAAGTATTCTAGAGGAATGAAAGATGTTAATGAGATATTGAAGACAGTCAAAAGTTATTCTCAAAAGGAGGAAAAAAGGAGGACCTATAATGGAAAGCCAGTCTCCCCGTTCAGAGTGCTTTATAATAAGTTAATAAAAATTGCATCCTGAACTGTGCAATGAGCAGCATATTGGACTAGATATTCTCTAAAATACCTTGCAGTACTTTGATTCTATGATAGAGAAGAGTAGCAGGATATCAGATAACTCGCAAAAAGGTCTACATTGTAGATTTTGCCAGATTCACCATCACACTCTGTTCTCAGCCTACCAAGATCTTACTGATCCCACTTGGGAGGCCAACATTTTTTTAATCAAAAGTCAGACACTCCACGCCACCTCCCCAAAAAAGAGTTAACTAAAAACAAAGCCTATAAACTGTCTGGTGCTACAACGAAAGCAGATGGAATAGAAGTGTGAAGGTAGCAAGTGGTGAACTCTACAGCAAAATATCAAAGATGTTACAGGCTTTTTATAAAAGAAATACACAGGCCATCCTGCTGTAGAAACAAAGCAATCAAGGCAACAAAGAAAATATAAAAGACTGATCTATAGGTTCAAGCATGCTTTACTCCCCACTGCCACAGACTGTACTTGTACCATTTGTACAATTTGACCTTAGAAAGCTGGGATGAACTGCAGAAACTTTGAGCACCAGGACAAAATGTCACCTGCCAGGCTGGCCCATCCAGGCTGTGGCCCCCACCCCAATGTCTCCCTCTTTCCCAATGCCCCTGCCCCCCAAAAAAGAAAGAGGGGGCAGAAGAACAATTGAACCACAGTCTCAAAGTCATGGCACAGTCATTTTTAACTTTACAGTCTCCCTCAACATTCGCAAATTTTATTATTTGCGAGTAGGCATACCTCCCTCATCAGTCTCCTCCTCCCATTCCCATGCATTTTGCCCCAGTGTGGAGAACCCACACCAAGGCAAAACGGAAGGGAATGGGGGGGAGGGCTCACATGGACCTTCTTCCCCCTCCAAAGCTCTGCCCTTCCCCCTCCCATGCAAAACAGAAGGGAATGGGGGTGGGTGGAGAAAGACTCATACAAGTTCTCCACATCAGGGCAAAATGCATAGGAATGGTGGGGGGAGCTTCAGAGGGAGAAAGGAAAGTTTGCGTGAGCCTTTCCCCACCCCCTAATTCCCTTCCATTTTGTTTGGGAACAGGAAGTGTGGAGCCCTGGAAGGGAAGGGAGTTTTTCGTGGTTTTTCTACTTTTGCGAGGGTTCTGCACCCAGAATCCTCACAACAGTGGAACGACCACTGTACTTTCTTTGTGCAAGAGAAGGTAAGTAAAGAATGAAGCCAGGCATACTTAGGCAGCACTTCAAGAGATTATGTGCTGACTTCAATATTCAGGCAGCTCCTGAAGCAGTGCCTCAGTGTGCTTCATTCCTTTTCTGTGCTTTCTGAAAAAGACAGATTAATGGAGCAAAACTGGTCTCCCGGATGAGGTGCCAGACAGAGATGCTGCAGTCCGTGTTTACATGGGGACTTGATGGGCTGTGGCCCTGCTTTCAGTGTCACCCCGACAACTGCATCCCAATGTCATCTCACCCATGGAGAGGTCATGGAGAAATAAAACATTCCATATAGAACTTCAAAAATTTCCTTATTTGGACTGTAACTTCCAGAATCCATTAGGTAGCATGGATTCAGCGAGTTATCTCAACAAGGATCTTTACCTATCTATGTTCCTACTTGTAACAGGTTCTCCACCTCGGTTGAAAAACCTATCGTAGTTCTATTGTTCCCATAGTCTATTTTGAACTTAAAACTTATTTGCTGTTCTTTCGAGTAGGTAGATGTATGTTCTTTTCAAAATGTGTTTTCAATTAGCCAAAAAGACTCTATTTGAGATGGAAGCTAAATTATGAATAGCAGCTTAGAAATGTGGAAGCTGAGTCAGAGTGGGCCATCAGAAAGTTCAGGACTGTTGACAGCCTGCAATGAAAAACTTTTGAGTATTCAGCACTAGTTCAAAACTGAAGCACTGAAGTCAATCTGTCAAGGCAATGTAAAGGTCATGATTTTAGCTGTATAATTTGTCTCCTGGAGTTTACTTTTTTAAACTTTTTTCTTCCTGGAAAGAAAACCAAAAAGTATTCCAAGTTCCAGCCATGTTTCAAACAGGAGAGAAAGATAAGAGACTGATATATAGTCTTTTATAGGTTGTTACACTCCTTATATAGTTATACTCCTTACATAGTTTGTTGTTTTTGACCACTTTTTTTTTTGTAGGCACTTAACTGGCACCTCCACCTCATTAATTTATGCAGAACAAAGCACTGAGTTGTGCAGAAGGCAAGTTGTTAAGAGAATTTAATGTTAATTTTAAAAAATCAAGATGTCACCCAGCTAGTACATTAAAATAGAAACTCTAATTCCCATTAACTTAATAGCACTGAGATTTTCATTAAAACATTTGGCTGAGTAAGCGAGTATAGGAGTTGGTTTAAGTTCCACAGAAGTCATGGCTCTTACTCCCAGTTAAGTGAGTACAGAACCGTAGCCTAATTTTTATTTTTAGATGGAGACATATAAACATTTCAGCTGGTTAAAGAGTGCTTCTTGTTTTATGGGGCGAGAGATCACTGTCACAACAGCACTAGAGAATTCATAAATACAGCGTGTTGCCTTGTTTTCCTAACAGTTTCACTACGTCCTCCTAGAGAGGACCTCAGAGACAGAGATACTAAAAACCTCAGAGAGTTCCTTGTCTTCTTTCAGACCAGTCTGGAGCTCTTTCTACAAACTTCTCCACAGTAACTCTGCCGACAAGGGAAAATATCTCCCCCTAAAAAGGCCTTTTTGGGGTGCATTGGCAGAAAGCACAGAACCCCTTCTGCTGATTAATCAGTCAGTTAACTAAGAATGTTGCCTCATGCAAAAGAGAACCTGTGGATACTTTGAAATAGACCACGGGAGATTTGGAAGGAAGATGAGTGTTATTCAGTCCAACTCCTTGCTCTGTGCAAGGGATCAGCAGTGGCATACAGGTATAGTGCCTGTGGCAGGTAGCTGTCCAACTTCTGCTTAAATACCTCCAGTAAAGGAGTACTCACTGCTACCCAAGGCTCTCTCTTGTGCTGTCAAACAGCTAGTAAAGTTTAACTGACATTGCATCCCTGCAATTTCGAGCCATTAGTTTTAGTCTTGGCCTCTGGTGCAAAAAAGAACAAATCTGTTCCATCTTCTTCATTACAGCCCTTGGGATATTGGAAGGCCTCTGTCACCTCTCCCCTTACTCTGTTTCTCTGAACTAAATGTAACCCACTCTTTCAACAGTTTCTAATTAAGGATGAGGAAAAATTCATTAAGATTGCATTTTACCTAATTCACATCTCCAGGACCATATCTGCAAACTGAAACGCAGTTATCCTTCCGCAAATTTTGCAATTAAGTTCAATTAAAATGTGTGGCAAAATGCACAGGTGATTGAAGAATCTAAAAATACATTGTATGAGGGAAAATCACTTTAAAAAAATGCCCCATTAGGCAAAATTGCCTATAAATACATGTACATTAGGAAAAAGGCACACAAATATTCAATATGGATTTATGTGAAAACCTAAAAAAATGATACTGCTGCAGATACAAGATGCAGTAAACCTGAGACTGGGGAAAGGCAAAACTGACAGAAACCTAAGTTGACAGATTCATTCGTCCCTACTCCTTGGTCTACCTGAATAAGCCAAGAGGAAAGTAGGTCTGACCAGCAATCTGAAAGCATTAGGGATATTCAAACTGTATTTAAGGTATTCTATGGACAAAGAGATATTATCTGAAAAGACATTGGCAGTACAAAAGGAAACTTTTTTGGGGAACACATTAGTGCCTCTGTTCTTTTGTTCTGGCTCAGGTTTTACAGCTCTTCTTATATGGATTCTTTTGGTGTGGTGTTTTTAAAACCCATCTCTCTATGTTGCAATCCCAGAGGACTGTTTTTAATGCTGGCAGCTGCGGACAGAACTGAATCCCCTTCCCCCAGAGCAAAACTGGGATGTGTGGAGGACAGAAGAAAGCAAAAGGGTTCCATTGGGTGAGTGGAAGTCCATTGGAAAGAATTTGAAAGCAGTCCAATCTTTTATCTGGCATGAGAGAGAAGTTACTGTCACTGTATCCTACTCCTCCATTCTGTGGGATGTGCTATTTTCGTAACTGAACATATTTATGGCTGGAAAAGATATTCCAAGGCACACTGAATGGAAGAGTGTCAGGTCAACTGATCTCAGATATGATCAGGTCATACTGGGTCTCTGGAAGGCAAAACTGGCCAGATGAAGCCATCAGAGACCATCCCTTAATCTTGCCCTCTGGCATCATACTACACAATCCTCTGATCTGGAGTTCAGGGGAATGAATACACTGGAGCTCTCTGGCAGGGAAAATTCTAAGAGTTCTCATCAATCTTTTCAGATATATCATAGGATAGAAACATGACAATTAAAGTGGGATTGGTGCTATAACTGTGGTAGTAGAAACATTTTTGTCTTAGTGGACAGAACTATGCTGATGGCTCTGTAATCCTTGTTTAATTCAAAATAGGGCTGCCATTAAAATGAGCTTCTCACCAGAGACCTCTTGCTTAAATGAACAAATGAATCTATCACACTAACATAAGCTTATGTATATGCTTCCTGAATATTGCAACAATTTTAAGGGCTTTGATTATCATCATGACTTTTTGTGGTTTATTGTCTCATTTGTTTTTAATTTGTTTTTGCTTGTAACTTCAATTTTCAATGAAGTTTGTTAGCTGACTTGAGTGTTACTTTTTTTTAAGTGGAAGGATGGGATGAAAATATAATAAAATAAAAATCCTTGGAGGAAAATGCAAGAAGAAATGCTGAAGTGCTGAAGGAAGCCAAAACGAGTATTTTGTTATATACAACAATAGGAACAGAAATCTAAATGTTTTTGAAGTAAACACAATAAATTACTAATTACTCACCTTTACACAGGAGTAAATAACTGAAACAAACACTACAGTGATCAGGATCACAAAACAGGTCAGGTAAAATGCCAGCATAAATACAGAGCTGAAATCAGAAAAAAGTAGACAAGTGAGACATGCACAATGAATGAATGACAGTATAATAAGTGGCATTAATAGATGAAGGAAAAGATGATACAAAACTACTGAGAGCATATTATAGTTCCTTTGAAATAATCAACACAGGCAATGAAGAAATACAGAAGATATCTCTTCAACAGGAAACATCATACAGCTGGAGGGTGTAAAATATTTGACAACAAGAGTGGGCCAATCCTCAGGTTAGTAGTAAGGAAAACAATAAACTGAGATGGCAGCTTAGTGAATTTGATAATGGAAGAAATTTGCAACCAAGCAATGTGCTCAATTCACATAATAGACGAAATTTGCAACCAAGCAATGTGCCTAATTTGTACACTGTCTTTTATTTCAAAATCCAGAAACAATTTTTCCTTCTCATTGCTTCTGCTTAACATGACGTAATGTCTCTTACGTATGATAACAACAACAGCTACTACTACTACATTCAGTATCTGGCAAACACTGAAAATACTGAGAACAGGTAAAAACAAAACAAAAACATAATCAATTACAGTGACTTCTTTTGTGCTACCGTCTGCTAATCCAAACAAATCTCGCTACTTCCTCAGTTTACACTTTTTTGGATGATTAGTTTCCTACATGCTAGAGAAAAGAAAATCATTATATTGCTAGCATTACCAACACTCAGGGCCTGATTTCATAAAGACAGAGAATATGACGTTAAAAACATTTTGTTCACTAAAAGCGAGGAGAAGGAAAGGGAAAACATGCCGACACAACATCTCCAGATTTGCTGACATATTTACATGAGTCACCTCTATACCAGTGGGTTCTGCCACATAAGATTGCCATATGAAGAAGGCCTAAGTTCTATCGTAGTCTTGACAAGAGTAGATCCACTGAATCGGTGGCATTCACCTACATGTTGACATACCCTTCAGCAGACTGAATGGGTCTACTCTGGGTGGGACTAGTTAACAGAATCCCAGCCAAAGTGTGCCTGCCCGCTCCCCTACTTCAGCAAACTCCATTCCACTTCCTGCTCGCCTCTAGTTTTCCAGTTCCTCCCTCCCACACACAGTAGTTGTACTTTTGCCCCGGCTCCCCTTCTTCATTATCCCACCCCCACAAATGTTGGAGTCCCTCTCAAGCACGTGGACACCTCTCCTTATTTCATAACATTCTGGCATCTTGGCATTATAACGAAACACCTAAGTTTGCTATTTTGTATCTGTGTTACATCTTCATTATAGCTAAAACTGCATACACAAGGACATGCTTTATTAAAAAAAGATGAAGCTTTTTTTCAATAATCTTTTCCAAAGTTTAATATAATGTCTTACCTCAGATGCTAAAAATACTCTGTAAGGAAATTCTATAGGAAATGAACCTTTAAATTAGCATTTAATGCCTCCGACCAAAACAAATGCGAGAGAATCTCAAGCCAGCATAACTGTCATCAATCTCTCTCCCAAAAAAGAAAAAAAAACTCTTAGAAACTGTATTTCATGCTAAAAATTCCCTGTTGGACATTTATAGCTCCACGCCACACCCATGCAGAACTACAGTTCCTTGTTTTCCCTGAGGGTCAAAGTGGTTGGCATGCTAGAAATCCATAATCAGATCTCTGGCTGCAGGTTTATCTTCACTTTAAACAGCTACATGGTGGAAGAAGTATCAGAGGAAACAAAAACTGGGAGAGGATCTCAAATGTTTCCATGTATGATTTCTCCCCTTTTAAACTGCCTCTGTTTGCATGAAGCTGCCATTTCTCTGAGGGGGGGGAAGAGAAGTTTAAGATGGGGGCATGATTTAAGTCTCTCAGCACTGCTTTCCCACTCCTATTTAATTTTCCTGATTGGTGGTAACTGCATTCAAGAGAGATAAAAAAAAATAGGAATCTAAGGGTCCTTTCACACCACACAATTATAGCACTATGATTCCACTTTAATGGTTATGGCAACACCCTATAGAATCCTGAGATCTGTAGTTTGCTGATGCTCTAGCTGCATATTTTTATTGACCCTTCCTAGACTGCAAATCCCAGGACTCCACAGGATGTTGCCATGGCACCTCAATGGAGAAAGCAGGACCAGGTTGTAGTGGTAACAAAGCAAGGACACAAGAGGCTTTCTTGCAACACTGCTGGGACCTCTGTACTGGTTTTGATTTCTCTTTCCCATTGTGCAACAGATCCAGAATATACATGTACTTGTAGTCGTGTGGCTTCAAATCAATTCTGACTTATGGTGAACCAATCATGGCAGTTTCTTGAGGGGGAGTTGCCATTGCCTTCCTCTGAGGCTAAGAGGGTATGACTTGCCCAAGGTCACCCGGTTGGTTTCCATGGCCAAGTGGGGATCCAAGCTCTGGTTTTCCAGAGTCCTAGGCCATTTCCACATGAAGGCACCATCCCGGCATGGGGAGATGTTGAAGCCAGTCCGTGATACGTCATCGCAGTCCCGCTCTTGTCACATCCCCAGCCATTGTGACCACGCAGTATACCATTACCAGAAAAAATCTGGTAATGGCCTCCCTTTGCGCAATGATTGCGTCACCGGTGGCTGTGTGGGAAGGGCAGAAATACTATTAAGTGCTTCATTCCTCAGTGCAGCACAGGAAAAGACCAGCTGTACTGTGGAAGGAAGGACCATGCCCCGAATACTACCCATCCACCAGCAGCTGGCCAGTGCAGAGTGGCACTGCCAGGATGACACCAGGACATCGTGGGGTCATGGTATGGTGTGGAGATGGCCCTAGTCTAACACTCAAACTGTTACACTACACTGGCTCTCTATACATGGATTGCTTCGGAGTAAAGTTCCAGTCCACTTTTATACTTCATACTTTGCTGTAGAATTTATCAGAAAAAAAATCATGCAATATTATTCTTTTAGGGGAAAAAAAACAACTATCAAAAATAGAGGCCCCTCACCCCACCCCACAGTTCAATCTCATCCATAATTCAACTGCAATGATTACGATGCTCGGTAACATTAAGGCTAACCACATGAAAGCCAGCTGGGTTTCATGCTTTTTCCTGACTACAAAGAGCACTTCCACTTGCTAATTTATTCACTAGGCTTTTGTGGCAGTCCTGTTGATTATAATAAAATGATTACTGCAATTTTGCTGAGAGTTTTTACTTCAGAACTCCTTAGTGCTTTCTCCCAATATCTCATGAACAGGTACAGTATAGAAACACACATATTCCCTTATAATTCTAGAGGCACTGGCCTTGTTCCGACATAGAGGATTTTCATTCAACATACCATGGTTTTTTGTTTTTAAGCTGAAGAACAAACTTTGGATCCTGCTCTCTCATCCATTCAGCACATCTTTTTGGGGTGGTGGTGGTGATGCCTGGACTGGGAAAGTATCATTTAAGGGAGTTACTCAGAAAACAAGGTATCATGCCTTCTTCAAAGCAGGTTGTACAAGAGGAGGAGGAAAGAAGGCACATTTGGGCACAATACTTGTTCTTCATTTTAGGGACTGAGATCATTACATTTGAATAAGGCCGTCACATTCTTCACAGAGATTTGGATTTGAGAGTATAATTTTCTTTATAATCTTGGAGAACTTTTATGCTACAGACAAGCTGGGCCAGACACATGTTCTTTTATTCCAAGGCTGGGAACTGTTCTGGAAATAAATGCTAGGGATCACTCGTAGAATTGTCAGTACCTTTAATAAACTACAGTTCTTAAAGATATCCACTGTACCATGCAGTCCATTACTGATGGCGTGATTACAATGTACATTTTTAGACAGGATTTATCTGGGTCAAAGATTCCTCAAAGGATTTTCCCTGAAGTCTCATACTTAAATGCTTTCATCATCAAACCAGTTGAAACAAAAGCAAAAATTAACTGCTAATGGCATTTGGGGATAGTGTTTTTGCCTGAAACATATGATATTTGTGCTGGGTCAATCCCAAATCCATTTTTCTGGCACTCAAGATCAGTCAAGAGTGACACAAGAAGACATCCTTGTAGGGAGAGGGTCTTTCTGCCTGGACAAGCTGTTCCCCTATCATGGCAGCACACATCTTTCTTCAAGAAAATGTGCTGCTCATGTCATATCTACTGAAGCACAGACTCCTGATTCACTTTCTTGGCAATTCTTTTGCTGCTTGAAGCACAAGCTAGCTATTAAAGATTATAGACCTGCAGACATTCATTGATGAAGTGCAACTCTGCTGAGTTATGCAATGCTTGGTAACTGAATACTATCTTGCATTGACATTTTGGAAATTAGGGGTTTCGTGTGAGAAATAATGGGGAAGCTGTTTTTGCTAAAATAGTCACGACAAAATCTTTAGGTAATCTGTGTTTACTTTATCAGGCAAAAGTACCCTTCTAAGTTCTGCAATGAACTTTTACTCCAGCTGAAGCAAAATGAAAACATCTAAGAAAGCTGATTAAAAGGAACGTGAAGATTTGAACAGGGGGGTAATATTCTGTTGTTTGCATTTTAATCACTTTGGACAATAGGCACAGATTTGTCTCATAATTTGTCCCCTCTCATAACATTTTCTGTCCAATAGGATTAGGGATGTTTGTATTTTTTTTCTAGATCAAATACTGCCAATTCTGTGTTTTTATTTTTTCTAGGGCAATTTTATTTCTCACTTTGGCATGTCTGTATGTCAGATCCTCAGTGTTCTTTATAGCATTTCCCTTTTTGAATTTTTGTCTCTAAGATTTTTGCCTTTTTTAAATGCCCCTGGTGACTGTCTTTCATACATCCCATACAGTAACATATGGCATTCAAGTGGCCTCATTTTTCTCAAAAAATTGTTCATAGACTTTCCCAGCTCATTAGCAGATGGCTGCTTAGTCAGAAGATCTGGGTCAAGTTGCCAAACATGTTCCCTTCATTTATTCTACTAGGGCCTATTCACCCAAAAAATGGATAAAGTGATCTGAGGCTACTGCAAGTAATATTTCTGTGCTATCTATCTGTCCTGCAATTTCTTCAGATAACCATAAATGATCTGATCTGGTATAGGACTATTCTTCTGAATGCTATGTGAATCTTTACACCCAGGTGGTTATGCCTCCCTATATCTATTAACCTACAGGATGTAAATATCACTGACTCTTCTAGTTCCCTGTTCTTAGGTATTCATGCACCTGCTGGTCTATTTAGCTTTCTGTCTATTACAGAATTGGTCTCCCCATAGAAAAGATTCCTTCCACAAATGTATTTAATTTTGTTTACCTGTTTTCTAATGCATTGTTTCTGTCCCTTGTTTGGGGCATAACAGCACTCTATAGTTAGCTTTTTACCTGCCAGGCATTCTTTAATCAAGATAAACCTGCTCTCCAAGCCTGCATTAATATCCTCTTAGACTGGGCATGAATTTGCAACTATGATCACAACCTCACGTGCCTTAGACGACTCACCAGCATAGCCCACAAATCTGGGATGTGATGGGAATTTTTTAACTCCGCTGCACAGATGGGTCTTCTGGAGTAGAACAACATCTGCACGCAGATGATTTACCACTTTTAGCATGTGCTTTCTCTTATTTACTGAACACATACCTTTGACATTTATGGATAGCATCTTAATGCAGCATTGTTATAAGCCCTTATTTAGTTGTCTTACTGCCATTGCTGCCCTGAGGAAAGTTTTTCTGCCCTTTCCATTCCATGCCCTTTCCATCTTTTTAGCAAACTGATTTCATTGTCTGTCTATGCAATTTGAATAATCAGCATTAAAAGAAAAACAATCCCCGTCCTGCAAACCACAAACCTATTTCCCAACTCTCAGCTACAGGGGGTACCCTCCAGCTGCAAACTCTCCCACTTGTGTTCTGTAGGCAAAATATATGGTAGCTATATAGGAAATTGAGGGGGCTGGAGCAGAAAGACATTCTCCTATCACAGTGACCCACTTTCATCCAACCAATTTTTAAATGCACAACTGCAGTTTGTTATAACAACAGAAACTTTACCACAAATTTGCAGTTCTTGATGCTATACTTCTCTGCTTAAGTTAAAAAAAAATAACAAAATGGCCGTTCCTGCTCCATTTTATTCTTGCAGGATATATTATCTGTAGCCATGCATTCAGAGCTTTCTCTTTCATCTAAGGATTGGAGCATTGTTATTGTGCCCCCCCCCAACTTGCTGCTGTTGGCAAAATCTTTAAGCTCTCTTGGGACTTGTATATCCCATTCATTACAGATCTCTAGCAGCTGCATTTTTGTAGATGCCATCTGGTTTTTACTGCCATGGTGGACTAAGCTCTTAAAAGGGGAAACCCCAAAGGTATCTGATTCCTGCCTTTCTCAGAAGTGAGGTGAGCAGATGAACCTTTTTTCATTTAGCCATGGTGCTCTGGGAGATGTTTTAGAAAGGGAGCACTTTGGTGCCTGTGAATTCTAAGGATGGGAGCTTATTTAGGCTGGCCATAATCTGTGTTTTGCATGAGTCTAGCAAACCTTGCTGTTTTCCTGTTTAGGACCAAACATCCCATGCACTTTCTCAAAATAGCTGACTGTAAACTGGAGATTAGGGAAGATTTCATACAGTCAGCATGTTACTATTTTAATTAGATTTATTGCTTCTCTAATTCTGGCACCACCATCCTCAAATCTCCAGTTTAGCCCATGGCTTCTCTCTTCCAAGTCAATGGTCTCAATTTGCATTTCAGTAGTTATGTCTTGTGTTTCTTGCAACTTCGCATCAGTTGAGATCCCTGTTTCTCTACTTCATTAGCAGCACTTTCCAATTTATTAAACTTGGTTGTCAGTATACAGAGCTTTCCTTCCCCAGGGGCTCTAGTGCTGTTTGCCAGTTTTCTTGAAGCACATTGTAAAGCTGTTTTAAAATGTCCTGAACTTGTGACTCAGGAATGGGTTCTTCCTGGAGTCATCTCCCTTTCGTTTTGCACTGTGCTAACCTTGATCTTGATTTTCTACTCTCTTCTTTTCTGTCACTCTTCTGGGCAAAATAACCTTGAAATCTTTTGCAGTACAGCATTTTAAAGTTCTTGTCACTCTGCAAGGATCTCTTAATCATGTATGGATTTGATCGTTTTTACCATACTTTGCTTAGGCATGAAGAGATAGTTACTGAAGTGAGTCTACTGAACCACTGATACTAAAAGTGGTGGTCCATTGCCCCATGCTGGTTTGTGAGCTATTGGCCGACAATATTCAGGGTGCCTCTAAGGAACGTAAGAAACAGTGTAGCCATTGGACAAATATATGACACTGGTTCCTGGCACACTAGGGGAAAAAAAATAACTGCTTGGTCCCTCACATCAGATAGCTCAGGATAGCTGCCCTAAGCCACCATTTTGCTCCACATCTGGCCATGCCTCCATCTGCAGCAATTTCTGAGATCATATACAAAAATTATACATAGATGGTTTTTCATGCTTATTAAACTTTTTCACCTAAACAATAATTTGTCCACAGATAGTTAGAGGAGCAGGAAACCATGATACACATGTGGCCTGTTTGCCCACAGATTAGAGGATTTTGATGTAATGTGTCTGCCTTATCAAAACATCCAGTCTGAATATATATTATTGTTGACTCCTTTTGTTTCTGTTAGTAATTAGAGGAGACAATAATTTTTGTTTACACAAATATTTAATTTCACTGCTTCTTATGGTAGTACAAATTGAAACTGCTAAAAACTGGAGGGCTATGGAAAGCATTTTTCTTAGGTCTTGAGCAAATAGGGTCCGGTCAGTGGTGGTTTTTAAGGAAACTGACTCATCACTAAAGGTAATGGAAACAACTACAGAGGCAAGTCTGACACTACATGGTCTCCTTTCATCACATTTTCTTGCAAAGAAATGTCTCCTTATATTTCTCAATCTGAATATATGAAGTACCAGAAGAATATTTTAGAAAGAAAAACTGTTGCTCTAGGTAAAGTACCATCATAACGAACTGTTCATCATGCCTTGTTTGTTGAAATGAATACATTTACTAATGAGTTGAATACTCTGTGTGTTGTATTCACATTAATGATGTAATTTTGTTTCTTCCTTTCTTTTGTTTATGTTTTGATTTTTAATTAAACAAGGAAAGAAATAAACTATTTTTGAAACATGGCAGAATAGAGTGGAAAGTCCAGTCTGCAAATAGAAATGCCAAAGCAGGACTTTCACACAGTTTATGACCTTTCCACAGATGGAATGAGCTACTTTCAGCCAAGCAACCCAATTCTTGTTTAAGCCTTCATTTAGACCAGGGGTCTACAGGGGGCTAATGAAAGAACTTGAAAAACAGTTGAAATAAAGCTTTTCTGTCAAGTGAGACAAGAACGTTTGTAACAAAAACGTCCAATTTGGTTTTCAATATTAAGGTCTTTAGTCTGTGGAATTTAGACTTTATGGTATACCGTATCCTTCTTATCATGCTGAACACCAAATGAACAGAAGTTGAGGTCCAGAGAGGATTACCATACAAAAAAGCCCTTCAGAGAAGGGAATGGTATATGTGCAGGTTTACTGAAGAACAACATCTTTGGGCAGGATGCTTCTGGAGAAAATGTTGTAACTGAGATTTCCTTACAGCTCTGAAGCTGGTTTAGCTACTTTTAGGCACTCTGAGTGCAGGCAATATCCTATCAAACTGCTTAGTAAGATGTAGTAAACCCGATTTTGCTTTCAAGAATTCTAGCCAGTGAGCATAAAAGCACTGGGACAATCAACAAGACAAAGCATTTCTCTTAATGTTTTGCATTTATTGGAGTTACTGAATAAATCAAGCAACTTTAGATTAAACACCTTAGCCCATGACAATTTACACTTTACTGTTATGCACAGAATAATTATGTCATCCCCTCACCCCAATTAAAGGTTTTCTAATACAACAGGAGTGCTTATTGGCCCTGGCTTGAGTCAAGAGGTAACAGCTTTTATCATAAAAGGGCTCCTCCAGACAGAGTAAAAGTGTTAGGGTTGTGGTATTTCTTGCTGTAATTCTCAGGTTTTTAAAACTTGCTGGTGACATAAGTATGACTCCTTTTGGAGCTATTCTCTGGCTCTTCATGTGCCCAGGCAACTCACAAAGCCTGGGAAAGGCTGCTATTGCTTACCCTTGTGGAGGGAAGGGGGAGTGGACAATTCAGATGATGATGGGGTGGTTTTCACTTGGAGAGGGAAGGAAAATCAGGGTGGAGTCCACCCTCACTTCCCTTTCGAGCTGCTACATCTTTCTCTTCTGAATTCCTTCCTTGAAAAATCTCCAGGCCAGTAAGCAGCACCAGCAACTCCTCCTGGCTTCTCAGCTACCAGGACGGGAGGATGACATGCAACTGTGCAGGCAGGATGTTGTGTTCCACCTGCTTCATGCACAAGCTTGGTTTGATTCACAGGATACGTTTCCAACATTACCTAAATTCAATATATGCACCCATAAAAAGAACATGGAAAATGCCTCTGTTTCTGTGCTCATGTGTATATGTGCCTTCAAGCTGCCTGTCGCTCTATTGTGACCCCATGAATTTCATAGGGTTTTCTTAGGCAAGGAATACTCAGAGATAGTTTTGCCAGTTCCTGCCTCTGAAACATAGTCCACAGCACCTGGTATTTATTGACAGTCTCCCATCCAGGTACTAACCAGGGCTGACCCTGTTTAGCTTCCAAAATCAGACAGGATCTAGTGTCTTTAGGGTACTCAGGCCAAGATTACTGGGAAGCTATTCTGTAAAAGTTCAGTAAAGCGACAAATCCTTTGGAAATCATCTTGACTGAAGAATAATGGAAATAGCAGACCTGTAATCTAAAGCCTCCAAGGTGCTGAGCTAAAAGCTAGAAAGGACAAATTTAGTAGCTTTTAATTACATCTTAAAGTGCAGAGATTGGCCTAAATTTAGTTGCAAGACTCTTGGATTTTCCTTCTTTCTTCCTAGATGAAGCTATCTATATTTTGAATTATGCATTTTAAACTCTTGTGGATTTGTGGAACCGTTTTTTCTTCATCAAGCACAGTAAAGACTCATCCAGACCTGCAGTTAGTGCTGATTCAGCTACATTTGTGTCACTTTGGGCTTAAAACATGTCATCTTAAAAGGGGTTCAAACAGTTTAAGAGACACGGTACACGTGTATATTTAGATTAAGTCAACCAAATCCCAAAGATTCTAGCAGATTGTCACATTTTTAGCATAGTCTCAGAATGATACCAGCATTGAAGCCAATTGGACCATTAAGGAGAAAAGACTCTACAAAGCAGGTGCCACAGCAAAGAAGGCCCTCTCCCACATCCTCCCACTATTACCACCACAAGTAGGGCACAACGGACGGCCCCCTCCAACAGACCTCAATCCTCAGATAGGAAGGAGAGGTGATCCTGCAAATATTAAGCTGTTAAGAGCTTTAAATGTTGCCACCATTACTCTAGTTGGGACCAACCAAGGCCTAGTTCTCCTTGTTTTAGACCTACAACTGCTATTTACTAATTTGGGGGTAGGACTGAGGAATCATAAGGAGGTCTGTGGCCAGCAGGACATGTGTTGTTCCTCCCTCTTCTCCCAAGAGATGGAGTTTTCAGTGCTGCTGAATAATTCATCTGATACACCTAGGCAATAGTGTCTCCCAAGTAAGGACAGCAAAGTGAGAGAGAAAGTGACCAAAAGCAGAAAAGAGTTCAGTTTTTTCCCCAATTCATTTTCCTTCTAAGATAGCAGTATGATACACCTTCTTGAAATGCCTGAAGTGAATGTTTTTCTTCTTCAAGGTCCTTCTCTTGAAACTTTAAATTGTTAATTCATTAAACTTCTCATTGTGGCTTAAACTTTGGAAGACATTTAATGAAGACAAACAACTTACATACAATTTGGACAATAATAATAAAATACATGACTAACTACTTTTGCATGCAGAAATGTAGGTGAATTAGTCCAAACATTACTAATTCCAGCCCTGTTTGTCAGACTGGACCCAATGGAAGTACACAATCAGAGGAAGTACACAATCAGAAAAGAGAGGAACTATCCTCCCTCACTTTCATTTAATAGCAACTGGCCTTTTATCCTAGTGGTGGTGTATAGCCATTAAAAACAGCTCCACTTCCACCATCTATGTAATCAACATGTCTGTAATATGCCCTGCTTGAAAACATGCACATACCTCTGCTTATACTCTAAGGAGACACGGTTCCTAATTTCTGCTCATGTACCAAGAAATCATGTGCCAATAAATGATTGCCCAGTGAAGATGAAGCCAGACCGCCTCTGATCATATCCATATTCTAGAGGAGAGGCCATGAAGGCCCTTCCTTTTGCAGAAAGCAGACTCTGGATCCAACCCATTATGTTTACATTTAATTGTTGAGCTTGATATAGTTGTCAATTTTTGCACTTAAATCTTACAGTTTTTGCACTTAAGGTTGAAAGTCATGTAAATATAATCATGAAATGGCTTGCGTGTGCACGTTCAGATATGTACGTATATGTATATGTGTGTATATATGCACACACATCCATTCATGCATGAACATAACTAGGACAGATTTTGTGTGTGTGTGTGTGTGTGTGTGTGTGTGTGTGTGTGTGTGTTGCTCAGTGTTTTTGGTTATTTGCTAGCTATGTGTACTCCAGCTGCTTCTGTTGCCATGCAGTGAGATCTATCAGTAAGAGCTGAGTGCTAGTCTTCTCCTTAACAACTGCTTGGGATAAAGTCCTGCAGTCATAAATTAGGTGTCTAGTGCAGTACAGAACAAGAACAAGGTATGCTGTACTGACAAGATACACTTATAAAGCTTTCCAAATCTTACAGTAAAGATTTACAGATGTCAAGACAACTCTTGGGACTCTTAAAATGCTGGAGCCTGGGCAATCAGCAATGCCATTTCCTTGTCCATCTCATCCACGTTCCCAAAGGGAATGGCAAATAAGATACTGCAAGTGCCTACAGACAACCTGGGGAGATGAAAAGGTAAATGGCTACGGCCTTGCTTGCTGATTGGCTTCATAGTTCCACACTAACTGGCACTGGTTCAATGTCCTATGAAGCACATTTCATTTAAAAAAAGGAAACAAGTGGATAATGATATCCACTCGGCACTGATGAACTTGCCTATTGATTGATGAGCCTGAACTTCTAGCCCACCATTGAAAATACTGGGATGACAGGAGAGGCCCACCCAGGAAGTTCAGGAGCACAACCGCTTCCACCCCAAAAGGGGACCCTCATTCCAAAAGGGGATCCCCACACCAAACCAATGCCTGGGATACAGCAGTAACCATAATCCCAGATCCAAGACCAATGCTCCTTTACAAGTTATGACAAGTAACAGTGTGTACATCACAGGAAAACAAAAGTTAAGGTCCCTTCCGCAACCCAGATGATACAAGAGCAGCAACCCACGGAAAATCAGGACTGTACTGCGTCCAAAGAACAGCTAAAATCACCAACTGAGTCACCAATATGGTACAACCACAAACAAAAAGGAGTGGTGGGTGAGGTAACTGACTGGGAGCTAGGAGCGCAGGGGAATATAAACACCAGCGCCTAACCATAGCAAAAACTTCACATCCAGGTAACTCTGGTCAGGTCTTGTTCCCTCAGTCAATGAATCCAAACCTATGCATTTGAATTCATTGGCTGCTGCTGCTTCCTTCCCAAGAGGCTTAGCAAGGCCGCACTGTCCCCCGGGAAAGAGAGGCAGCACTTGGCATGGCCAGCCAAGGCAACACCAGTGCTCATCACCCCAAGCCCGCAACCTATTTGCCTGGAAAGTCAGGCCGCTACTTGACATCAGCTCTTCACTTTGATTATGTAAACATGAGAATCTTTAAAAAAAATTGAGCTTTATATTGGCTACCTCAGCTCCTGAAATGTGGAGAAATAAATAAATAAAATGCCCATACGAAAAAAAAGTACTGAACTGGGAAGACTATTTGTTATAGTTCAGTATGTGCTATTTTTATGATTGTTATGATTCCCATGGGCTCCAGTCATGTTGTCCTATCTCCCCACCTTAGGCTATTTTAATTCCCATACCTCTATATTCTGAAATAAAAACCCCAAATTTTACAAAACAAAAATACTGAATTCAGAGCAGAGCGTGCCAATTAACCTTATGCCTAACAACCAACAATAAGAACTATGTGTGTATGCATGTGTGTATGTGTGACATCAATGAAAATTATATGCTTTAGGACAGTGGATTCAGAGATGATGCAGAAAAAGGCAGCTAAATCGTGCAAGAAAAGGGACAGTCATCAACTTACTGTGGCACAATTGTGATTTGAACAAAGCAGATGAAGAGGAAGACTAGGGAGGCACAAGCCACATATGCACCAAATCGATCATCCACTTGTTTCGAGTACTGCAAAGAAAAAAGTCGCTTATTACCATTTATTAGGCTTGAATTCTGAATCCAAAATTTCTTTTCTTCTTCTTTTTTTTTAACCAAGGGAGGGCAACCTTCAGCCCGTCAGATGATGTTGGATTTCAGTTTCCCTCAGTCCCAGTAAGCCAGGCCAACCATTCATATTTGATGATGGTTGTAGTCCAGCAACACCAGGAGAGCTGAAGTTTAATCATCCCACTTTATAGAACTTGCATTTCCAAACAGATTTGGCTTTGTCCTATTGGTTGCACTCTAATCATCCATTGGTTGCATGTAGAAAAAGGGTTTTGACTGGTAACAGTGGTCTATGAAAGTAAATAATCTGAGATTATCCTCACAGTCATCCTTCTAAAATCACAGCATGGACCGTCTTGAAAAGGGGACACATCTCACATACAAACCAATAGCATGTGTGTTTTTTAGCAGTAGCATGTGTGTTTTTATACTGCTTATCAGCTAAGTGCTCTCTAAGCGGTTTACAACGTGTTAGCTAATTGCCCCCAACAAGCTGGGTACTCATTTCACCAACCTGCGGAAGGATGGAAGGCTGAGTCAACCTGGAGCCTGGCAGGATCGAACTCACAACCTTGTGGCTGCAGTATCGGCATTTAATCACTGCGCCACCAGGGCAAGTGTATATCCAAGGCCAAGATCATCTTCCTCAAAGACTTTGTGGAAAATTCCCTTCAATTGTTACCTCCTTCATGGAAAGGAGAGTGTTTGCAAGCAAAAATTTAACTTACACAAAAGAGTAATGTTTCCGTAATGCAATGAGAAGCAGTGACAAAATATGGTGTGAAGGCCATCAAATATAGCATTGTTTTTAGGAGAAATAAATTCTGGAGCATTGTCTTATGATGCATAAATGATCAAAGCTTCAAGAATAACAATTCAGCAACTAACAGCCCAGGGCCAACAAAAGAAAGAAATCTTTTTTAAAAAAGCAAGGTTCACATAGAAAGACCCTCTCCCAATATACTGCATTATCTTTGATTACACCAGTGTTGTTGTCTGGCTCATATCTGAACAGCATTAATGTGTAAACTACAGAACGCAAACTTCATGAATATGTGATAGAACTCAATGGACAATATAGGCTTCAACTTATGAGAAGTCATAAGAATCAAAATTACATGAGAAGAAATAGAAACGGTAGCTTGAAACAGACGTGGCAATAGCAAACTCAACCGTTTAAGCATGGGTCTGCCCAAATCATGTGAACAGCAAGGATCGGAGAGGGGAGGATGTAAGGCACCCCCAAATCCTATATCATTGGTTCTTAATCATTTCTTTAACATGGATTCCTCTTTAAATATATTTTGTTGCCATGGGCCATGAAGACTTAACTCAAGATTTAAAACTCAAAAGTGCATCAAATATTTATTTAAAGATGTTCATCAAGGTTCTTTAAATTTGGAGAGAAGCTACAGAAGTGGTTTCTGGCTGTATACACAGTAGCAAGAAATGTCACATGCTTTCTCTCAGTCACTCAGCATCATTCACTTGCATGTTCTCACCACATCCAGAAGCAGCAAGTGCTGAGTACATTTTTTACCATCAAACAATTATTTTCATAACTTTTGAGTGGTTTAAGATATTGTAATGAAATTTTGTGTAAATCATAACTATCACTGACAAAAGAATCCTGCTCTTTGAGATCAATATACGACTGTCAATCCCTCCCTCCCTCCCTCCCTCCCTCCCTCCCTCCCTCTTTATCTATCTTAACTATTAAAAACTCATAATATTTCTTCAAGCCCTCATGGACCCCCTGAGAGAATACTGTGCCCCCACTTCCCCGAGGTGTCTGTGGACCACCATTTGAAAACCACTGTTCTATACTTCTCCCTAATTCAACACCCAAGATCATTTCCCACCTACATTCCTCACTGAAGAATGAGGAAATAAATACAGCTGGTGGGAGGAACAGCCCCAAAGAAGCCAGTGTGTATCTGTGCATCTCCACCCATGTACTTGCTCTGAGTTTTTACAGTGATTGAGCTTTACAGTGATGGGGCTGTGATTAGTACAGACTTGTGTTTAAAGACATATCCTACCAACATGTCTGGTTTTGGCTCTTAACTAACTGACCTATGCATATACACATCTTGTTGCAGAGCTTTACCTTCTTCTCCAAGTCAAGCTCCCTGAATGTTAAGAGAAACTTCCGGACATGTTCAGAACGTAAGCGATCAATGCTTCTGGCATCAATTGCTCGACCTAGAAATTCATCCACCTCATCTTCTGGATTCATGCTTTCCTGAATATTCCTAAAACAACAGCACAAAGCAGAAACTAGTCAGGTTGGGTACTTATGCAAACAGAGCTTTCTACAATTTGTCATCCAAAAATGACTCAGTTCATTATTTTTCTTTATTTCAAGGCTGCTCTGGATTTTTTACTGAGAATCCTATTGTTCTTTTGGTACCATTTTTCACTATATCAATGTGGACTGGATTTAGAATCCTCAGTAGATCTCTTCACCAAAATTCAGCAATTCTTTATAATCCTTTACGGTAAAGGGAGAATCCAGTGCCTACTTGCACTTTCATATGCTATGGAATATATTCTAATAAATTTCATTATAGTTTAGCTGGCACAAAACCATAATATAACCCAAAGTTCAATACTCCAATTTTACTTTGTGAATTTCTATGTCACTGCATACTTTCAAGATGCCATTTTAACAGTCTACATAAGTGTCAGACAGAGGTAACTCTGAGGCCATTTTTAGGTATTTAAGGCCACTGAGCGCCCCCCCCCCCCATTTTTAATTCTTTTTCACTCCCAAATGCCTGCTGGTGCATGGGAAAATTTTCCCCATTTTATTGCCTCCAACCAACTTTGTTAGGCCTAGATGAGGCCTTTTTTAAAAGTTCATTTCCTACAATGGTTCAGGAGTTTTTGAAAATGTGGCAAAATGCCCTCCCACTCCACAGAGTGCAGGGGAGGGCACTAGGGGCCAATTGCTTTAATAAAAATCTTTTTTCAGGATGGGAGGTGGTAGAAGACAACTCTCTAAGATCCCTGTGGGATGGTAGAATGCAGTTCCTTAACCTCTGTCAGTTCTCCACAGCTCTCCTCACAGTTAAGTGGAATACCACCTATGCAACAATTGAAAGTTATAACCATTATAGTGACTTGCACAGTGTAAAAAATTATCACTGGAGTGCAGCTTAATAAAATTAATGTTCTCAGAGTCAGTAATGAATGACTAGCTAAAGAATGCAGCTAAGGATCTCCACATGTTTAAATTAGTTCTCTGTTTGCAAGAAACCTTTCACAAAGAAATTTGGGCAGCAGGGCTGTTTATAAATCCCTCACTAACTTGGAGGCAAGGGAAGATGTTAAAAAAACATGTCTGCTAGACGTGGAAGGAACTCTACACATTCTGTCTCATATCCTTTGTGGAACCTCATGTATTTTGTGGAACCTCCAGTAGCATTTTACCTCTATTTCACAAATTTAGGACAAACAATGTTTTAATAATTGGCAAAAAATAACTGCATGGCCATCTTAGATTCCCATAGCTGAACAAAATTTAGTAGGACTTGTCTGACATCTCTCTGATAAAAATGCTACTTTAACAAATATCTTTAATTAAGAAACAGCAGTGGTGATAAATTTAGTACTCTCCATTCTTGCTCTCTCTCATCTCATTTTTGCATTATATAATGAGAAGCTGAAATTTTTCAGATGCCATTTCTAATCAGGATGATGCAAACTGGTTATAGACATCAGCAACCCAAACATTCAGTTTGGACTGTTTACTTAACCTGACTTTATTGTTCCTAAATATCATACATTTTGTTGTTATGTGCCTTCATGTCCTTTCTGACTTATGACAACGCTAAAGCAGAGTTTTCTTGGCAAGATTTGTTCAGGGGAGATTTGCCTTTGCCTTCCTCTGAAGCTGAGAGTGTGACTTGCTCAAGGACATCCCGTGGATTTTCATGGCCAAGCAGGAATTCAGACCTTGTCCTCCAGAGTCCTAGTCCATTGGTTAAACCACTACACCTTGATGCCTTTCTTAAATACATTAACAGAGAGGTAACACAGTCACAGGTAGGGACTTTTTTCTGGAAAAAACTGTGCACATTAATTTCACATGCTGTTTTTATGAGGCAAGGAACTTTAAATAGAAGCTATTTTTTAAAAAAAAAATCAACAAGGAATATTCCTGTCAAAGGAAACATTCTTGGACTAAAAAAAAAATCTCTTTCAAACACAAGACAAATACAAATTTGAGACACTGTAAGCCAATAAAAGATCACATGCATGTCCAGCCATTTAGAGGAATCTGCTCTTAAAAGAAGGCTGTTTTTCCTGGAAAACAGTTCTGAGTTAAACTTTGGTATAATGGCTGTTACCATGGCAACTGTATACAGTATAGCTTTTAGTTTTATGAATGCTATTTAAGAAATGTGAAAAGAGTAAAGGGATTTTTATTTTAAATCACAAAGATTAGTTGAGGTTTGAGTGCTGGATTACAAACCTGGAGACCAGGGTTCAATTCCCTGCTTGGCTGTGGAAACCCACTGGGGGGGTTTCCAGAAAACCCAGAAAACTCAGCCCCAGAAAACCCCACGATAGGTTTGCCTTAGGGTTGCCATAAGTCAGAAACAACCGAAGGCACACAGCAACAAGGAGAAATGAGAAGAATAAATAAATTGATAGTGCTGATTCTGATTTGCACTTCTTTCCTTTTTTTTCACTTGTTGCAATGGACAATTTAAAGCACTATGATTTTATGTCAAAGTGTGTGAGAGTACGTTTCTTCCTTCTTTCATATATCTTGGAAGTAATATTTCAAATCCATCATCTACTGTAGTCTACCTCTGCTGCTCTTTATCCTGGCAGACCAACCATGTCTGCCCTTTACCACCATATGTAAAGGAACATGTGGGCTAACATCTCCTAATTTCTCACCTGGCCATTACATTACAAACTTGTATTGGTTTTATATTTCTTTGTGTCCCTCAACAAATCCTGAACATTTTTGTTTGGTTAGGCTGCCGAGAACTCTTTCAGAATATCTCTAGGCCTTGTCCCCCACAGAACTGCCATTCGTAGAGAGATGGAAGGACTGTTCAAGTCTTGTGGTGTACGTATAATGTCACATGCATTCATTTCTAGAGAAGTAAATGGTCAATGGAGCATCTAGATCTTTCCTTGGTACTGTACTTATTTCCACAGTCACATAGTTATGGTAGCTGGAAACCAAATATTAAGCTGCCACTCTTTCTCTTTCTCTCACACTTCACACCTCAGAGTCGCTTCTCTTCTTGCAAATTTATGAAGCAATTTCATTCTTCACAAAGAACTACAAGGGCTCCCTTTTCCGAAATGCAGAACCTCCAAGAAGGCAAAATCTATAGGCTTATCTAGGCTACAATAAAAACTTAATCCGCCGTGTTTCCAAACTTCAAAGGTTATGTGAGCAGGAGTCAGTCAATTTCTACATTTCCTTCACCTTTTAATCTCCTACCCTGGTTGGATTGCTTTGCGTGATATCTAGATATAGTTGGACAAATATGGAAAAAAAAACACTTTAGTTTCCATCTTCAAACACAATTCTCAAAGGAGCAATATAGATTTACTTTACTACAGCAATAATGCAAATCAGGTAAACCTATGAATGACAGCATGATGCAGAGGTCTGAATACTGGACGAGGACACAGAGAAACCAGGGTTCAAATCCTCTCTCAGCCATGGAAACCCATTGGGTGATCTTGGGCAGATCACACAATCTTGGCCTCAGAGGATGGCAGAGACAATCCCACCCCCAAACAAATTCTGTCAAAAACACCCCATGACAGGTTCTCCTCAGACTCGCCCTAAGTCAGGATCAACTTAAAGGCACACAACAACAACAACAACGAGTGACAAATTTGATGAAGGCAAATCCTCTACCACCGCACCTATTTTCTTCCTCTCACTTTTTATCTGGTACATTTCCAGATAGCTACCCACTATCAGATTTTTCATGCTATCACTCAAGATGCTTTCAAAATGAACAACCTTTGAAAAACATAGCTCACTAAAGCTGCATAAATGAACAAGATATAAAGTCAGTGAAAAGGTGGTAGGATTGGTGGCTTCTGAAACTGTGATGCAGACTTTACACGCTCGTGTTGTGTCTCAGCAGCAAATAAGCGTTTAACGAAGAAAGAAAAGGACTTAAAACAGGTGTTATGAAAATAAGAACACAGTTTCCATATTTTGCAGAAATATTTTTGCAGCCAAACTTTATAGATTTCACACTGCAATTCTTAAAAAATAATTGTGCTTCTCGCTTACTTGTCTTTTGGATCTTCAAAACCCTGAAAGAGAGATTGGGGAAAAAAATACAAATTAGACAGCAGAATGACTTTGACTAAAACAAAGAATTCTGAAGCACTGCACTTAACACAGAAACATTTATGGGCCATCCATTTGCCAACATCATGATGATAAGTATTGTGCCATGAGAATGCAATATTGTCAATTATATACAAGTCAGGACACAGAAATGTTTCAAAAACATCAGCATAAATGGAACAAAGCTGATTTCTCAGGCTGCCTTGCCATACATTCTCAGCATTAATGCTAAGGGCACTTGCTTTTATCTGAAACTCTTCCACAAGAATACTGTGGTTCAACTTTTAGTTTTATGTTATTTGCTGTTTGTGACCAAATAGTGACCAGCAGACAGATGGGTATGGATGATTTCTCTGGAAAAATCTGAAGTGATTATCAGCATGTGACAGTCACCATTTTACTGAGTGCCTTCAGATGAATTTATGACTTGGGGGGTGTATTCTGTAACAGTTATTTGATTTATGTATGTGTGCAAATATTTGCCACTAAGATGAAGTCATAGAATTCTTCAGAGTGCACCCTCGACTCAGGGCTATGGATTGGGGTAGAGGCAAAATCAACGCAACTAATTGTACCCATGCATTTACTATGGCCATTTCCGCACTAGACTGTTATAGTGCTATTATTCCACTTTCAACATCCCGTGGAATCCTGGGGTTTGCAGTTTAGGGAGGGGCCTTTGAAGACCCTCCCTAAACTGCAAACCCCAAGATTCCACAGGATGTCAGGCAGTGGCTATCTGGAAGCAGTAAATGGACTTGAAGATTTGCTGGATGAGAACCAATAAACTGAAAATCAGTTCAGACAAGATTGTGGAGGGGCAGGCTCTGTTTAGAACCTGGCTTGTTAGGCAGGGTCTACCTGATCTAAAAAGGACTGCACTCACCCATGAGAAGCAGGTTCAGAGACCTACCAGCATATTAGAAAATTTGGCTGCCTCAGGGTGTGTTGCAGCTCTGATAACTTCCCTGAGCCGTTTCTCCTGAAACAGCCTCTCTCTTCCATTCAGACCTCGGTGCGATAACTGTGCTGCACCCCCTAAGCTAGCACGGTGTAGTGGAAGACACTGTCCCATCACTGGTATTGAAGATTCAACTTAGTCTAGCCATTTTAAACATACAGGCCTGTGCTTTTGTTCCTCAACAGCTTTTATGCATAAGACAAAAGATACCCATGAGGGTGCCATCTTATCTTCTGAAATAAAAACAGCTGATGCAAAAGGAATAAAATGGGAATTCAATTTTAAAAAGATACGTGTTTCAGTTTAGGGTTTTATAGAATGAGCACTTAGCATGTGAAGCAAAGAGAAGGACAGGTATGATAACAAAGGCAGCACAGCCAGTTGGTTATCCCAGATAATGCTACATATGGTTTGGATTCTCTATAGTCTTGGTTCTTACTGTAGTTTCAGTGAATAAACACTGACAGGGAATTATGAAATTCCTTTTGTGAAATTTCTTTATAGTGACTGTTGTTTCTAACAAGCAGTTTAAACACACCCCTTTGATTAGTTATCTAATTTAGTACTCTCCTAAAACTGGGTATTTAGCTTCTGTCATGTGGGACTAGATGCTGTTGCTATTTGCCATTAAGCTGATTTCAACTTATGGTGACCCTATGAATAAGAAGTCCCCAACAGCCCTGTGATAATGGGCTCTCCCATTACCTGGGCAACACAGCCGAGGGATACAGCCTCCCCTCCGAGTAAACACAGGGCAATTAATGGGATAGGTTAGGTTACATTTTGAGTGGTCGGCATCATCTAGGAGCAACAGAGATCATGAGAGACAATTGCCCAATGAAGATCACCATTTTGGGGACAAGTGTGGAAGCTTCAAGGTGCTCCCAAGGTGAAAGGTTATAAAGGTTCCATGAGGCACAAGAGAGACTGAGTGAGAGATCTGAGAGACTTTGGAACTGAGGGAGAAGCAGGGAGGTACTGCCTGTCTCACCATCCCTAGGGAAGTTTGACCCTCGGCTGGACAAAGAGGTCCAGCCTTCCAGCTTGCCAAAAACATCCAAATTCCCAGCACACCATCTATTTCTTGAGTAGTGTAGGAATGTTCAGTTAATTGTGTTACGGCTTATGTTTCTTTCTAACCTGAATATGACTTAAGGCAGTTTTGTACCTTGGAACTACTTCTGAGTAATTCCTGAAGGAATGTGCCTTCATGTGCAAGATACCCTTTTGCCCACTCTCTCTTCATGTGCCTTTGCTTACTGTCTGTGTGCATGTGTGTACAGGATTCTCACCTCTCATGGGAAGAGGAGACAAAATCTCTGCAGAGTCAAAGAGGTGCAAGTTAAACCTCTCAGTAACTTCCTACTAAGTCACACGGATTAAGTACCTGGGATATATTAGTGAGTGGTGGCAACTAAATAGAATTCAGAGGTCCCCCTTCTTACTCAAGAATAGGAGACAGGGCCAGACCCTGTTACAACCCCTGGTTATTATTTGCTCTGCTCAGGTCTTGCAAACTTAGGGCTGTGGTGTCTCTGAATCAATCCACCTGTAATGCAGTCTTCCTCTTTCCTACTGCCTTCCACTTTGCTAAGCATTACAATTTTTTCCAGTGACTCATGCCATCTCATGATATATCCAAAGTATGACAGTCTCAGCTTAGTCATCTTGGCTTTTTGTGAGAGTTTAGGTCTGATTGCTCTCTCTGATAATGGAACAATCTGGTCTTTATAACTGGATTAGGTGGTGGGAATGAATAATTCTGATTGCTGTCTCTCAAAACATAAATGTCTTTACTTGTCTGTTAAAAGAAAGCAGGGAGGTTTAACTTTTCTTGGAAGTTCCAGAGCTTGGGAGCAGCCACTGAGAAGGCCTTCTACCATGTTCCCATCAGACATAACTGTGAGGGTGATGGGACAGAGAGAAGGATCCCCCCAGCAGATATCAAAGCATGGGTAGATTTGTAAGGCCCTTCGAACAACCTGGCCTTGAGCCATATAGAGTTTTTTTTTCTTTTCAGACTACTCAAATTAAAACACACATACACACACACACACACACACACACTCAGAGCACACTAATGCTCTGCAATTCATCCACTGGCCCCCACCTTGCTATGGCCCTACGTTTGTAGCAGAATATTCAAAGTTGCCAACAGTTTTTGAGTTACCTAGGGAACAGCAATTGCTCATCGTTGCAAGATCTTACTATAAAAATATCTTCATGATTATGTTCAGAAACATGACACTGGTGGGGAGGGGAGAGGGGAAAAAGGGAAAAAGAGGAATGGGAACAAAACTCCTCTGTATGTCTCACAGACATGTGCCAAAAATATGATTAAATGTGACTTAGTAAATATTAGTTTGTACTGGATCTACTCTGTTTTGTTTGGACTGGAAATTGAGACCCAAAATGTACAAACAGTGACAGATGCTGAGAGCAGAGATTTCCCTAAAGCTGTTGGTACACTCTGGCCAGATTCATGCTTGATACGTGATCTCAATGTCAATCTAATCCAGATCTCTTCCACTTTAGCCAATTAATGCAAATTAAATAGTCCCTTACTTGCTCCTTGCTGAGATGCCTGGAAAGAAAGAACCTAGGCACAACACAACACTAGCGTTAGGAAAAAACATGGCAATAAAGGGCACTGCCGTAAGAGAGGAGGGTCACGCATCACTGACAGACATCCACTAGTCTTTGTCCCCCACCCTCCCTTTTAAGGGCAGAATACACCTTTCTCCTCGGGAAAATCCACAGACTGGAGATGCCACTGACATTGTGGCTAAAATCAAACCAGAACTGAATTTTGGGATTTCTCCGCAGAAATAGTCCATGAATTCCAAAACTTTAAAAGGGATTGTCTCCAAAGTTAATCTGAAATCAATTTGGGATTCTCTAAAAGTAAAAAAATCCTAGGAAAGCTGGAATTCCTAAAAAGGTAGGAAAAGGGCCAAACAAGACATGACAAGCAAGTTCCATCAGCAGGATGTCCCCTATATTAAAACAATGTGGGAGAGGATTTGGATTGAGGCCTTGGTGCTGAGAGAAAGGCGCTGTTGCCTTCTCATTTTTCATGCTCATCAGTTGGCATTTTTGCCATGCAAGTACCATATTGGCTGTTTCCCCCCAGCACTCCAAGCAGCACCTTCAAAGGTGAAGATTTAAATTGGCAAATGGTTCAGAGGTAAACATTAAACCCATCTCCTTCTGCACTAGGACCCTAATCTGAATTGTTCATTCTCTAGGGCTGCCACCAAATCAAAACAGGACAGAGAACACCACTGCAATCATGCACCACTTTGATTCTAACATTAGGAAGACTTCTCATAAATTTTTTGCACGTTCTTGTAACCAAATATGATTTTTTTTTTATGAAATCATGATCACACGTTGGTAGACTTTTATTGTCTCTTGATTTTAATGTCAATCACTTTGAGGTTTTTTTTTAAATGAAAAGCTGTACAAAATGTTCTCAAAAAATAAATAGAACAAGGCTTTTAGGCTTTTAGCGATCCAAAGGAGATCGCTTTTTTAAAAAACTCAAACAGAATGTCAGATACTGCCAATTTTTCAAGAAAGAAATAAGCGGCAGGTATTTATGAAAAATATCACATTTGCAGAATCTGTTTTGTAGGTTGTTGTGGGTTTTCCGGGCCTTGAGGCCGTGTTCTAGTAGTATTTGCTCTTGACGTATCGCCTGGCATCTTCAGAGGATCTGGTGGCATGGTGTGCGACAGAGTTATGTAGTGTGTAGTCCCTGGGTGAGAGGAAGCAATGTGCATATATTACAGTTGGTCTGTGTGATGACTTATTGTTAAATGGAATATCCCCCAGAGTAATAGGCCATCACACAGGCCAACGGTAACATATACAAATTGCTTCCTCCCGCCCGGGGACTACACAAATATATATACTCTGTCTCATTTTCATGCCACCAGATCCTCTGAAGATGCCAGCCACAGACGCAAGCAAAACGTCAGGAGCAAAACTACTAGAACATGGCCTCAAAGCCTGGAAAACCCACAAGAACCTATGGATTCTGGCCATTAAAGCCTTTGACTTTACATAGAATCTGTTTCAATTTGAGACAGCAAGATAGTGATTTAGGCCCTTTCTGCATGACAACGGCATCCCGGCATTGGGACATGAGAGGAGCGGGAACGTTGGGAACATACTGTGACACTCTGGCCCTGCCCAGCCTGACACCTCTTTGTGTCCAGGTCTGAACAGCCAGAGAGATCTCTGGATCAAACCAGGGCTATGGCACATAGGTCTGCTTTTATTCTCTTTTCCTGAGAATGCAGCACCCTTCTCACTTTTGTCCCCCACTGGCTTCTCCTCCCAGGGTTATCTCCCTCTGCTGCTTTCCCTAAATCTATCCTTCTTCAGATATATGGACAAGCAGTAAGTTCTCTCTTCAGTGAATGTGGTTCTGATGATACAAATGGTACTAATGGTATATTGGTACTAATGGTAGCGTGTGTAACCCAGTACAGCTTAAAGAGACACTCTCTTGAAGCAGCTTTTATTAAAAGAGAAAACATATCTTTATTAAACACACTGTGAAGGCAAAACGTATTTTGTAATTAAGGATTCATGAACTAGCACGCCATTTCTCTCTCAAATCCAACACTCAGCTCTCTCCATCCACTCTCTCTTGTTCTCACACCAACTCTGTCCTTAACCTCCACACGCTCTGTTTTCAGTTAAAAGCCGTTATCCCTTTCTCCCATCTAGCCCCTCCCTTTGGCTATCCCGGGTTCTATCTGCTCCAGCCAATCATTTTTAATTACTCTCTGTTGCTAAGGAGGCTCCAATAATATGCACTCCCCTTCAGGTTCATCACACATACTCCCGTCCTGGCAGAGGTGCTGCCAGGATTGTGACAGAACAACGCAGGGAACGTCATCGTGTAGCAAAGGCCTAAAAACAAAATAAATCAGCTGTACAAACTCAGCCTGACCGGTGACAGCTGGGAATAATAATAATAATAATAATAATAATAATAATAATAATAATAATAATAGGGCAGAACTGCAAAGGAGAACTGGAATAAGAGACAGCACAATTTCGCTCACTGATTAGAGAGGAAGAGTCAGGAGTTAAGGCAAAGAGGTGAGCAGGTAGACAATTCCTACAGCTAAAATTACAAGAGAAAGGGGGAAATTGACAGCCTAAGATCTGTTTGCCACAACAGAAGATTACAGACTGGATGGCCTTATGTGGAAAGTCTAATGCATGGGTGTGGATTATGTTGGGTCCCTAGATGTTTTTGGATGGCAACTTCCGGTATCCGTCACTATAGGCTATTCAGGCCACGGCTGTCCAAACATGCAGTCCAGCAACATCTGGTGCACTTCATGATTCTCACTCCTCGTCTAATGGATCCTCTAATGGGTGATACTCTATCCTTTTTATTCAATAAACAGTTATCATAAGCATTAAGAACAGAGGTGACAACGATAAAAATCATGTTTCTCTCTCAGGTACAAGGTGGCCTGAAAATTGCAGTTGCAGACAAAATTGCAGACATTTTTAAATAAGTGTTTCCAGTCTCAAGTCAAGACTGTATTAGAGACAAAATGCTCACTTATGGGAGGAGGCGGGGAGAAAGGTTCCTTATTTTTTGTCCGGAATTCCTTATCCAGAAAGGGCATGATTTGGCTAAAACTATGGAGAGTGAAGAAAAAGAAGTGCCGAAGGAAGAGCATGAAGAATTCACTGAGAGTCCACCATCTTTCCTTGCAGATTTAAGTAACGAGAAAACAGCAAAGTCGTATTGCTTGGGTCAGAAAACCAAACTCAAACTGCTAAGGCATATGTTTTGTTCAAACTCAGACTGTACATGCTAATGATTTCAGACCTTCTACAAGTTCAACGTAACATCACTAAGGCAGCATTTGCTCTTCACTGTGGGCCAGGTGCTTCTGTTTCAGGGATTACTTCCTGTAGGTTTTGACACATCTATTTCATTAATTACTCAATCTGCCCTACTCCCAAAGCATTCACGCCCTGTTGATCTTCAAGTACTCCCATATGAGAAGCACATTTTGAATGTATTGGTTGTTCTGTGGTGATTGTCCTGTCATCTGTGATTCTAAGATATAGTTCCATCTTGCGACATATCTGCACCCTTCCTTCCTCCAATATTGGTTAAATATTACACATTCGTCTAGTTGGGTGGCACTTTCTTTAATACACGACTCTTGTAATTTTCTTTAAACCACAGATATTGTATAGAACTGAGCTGTACTCTGGAGGCAGATGAGCTGTTGCGTGGAACTGAGCCATGCTTTGTCAGCCCGAAAGTTTGTGTGCAAAACTAGAATCTAGACTGATAAGCAACAACAGTTGGAAAGATTACAGGGTTTTTTCCCCCCAGAGGGTTTGAGGTACTATAATAGAAGCATTGTGTCCTGTAATGTGCAGACTTGTCCCAGCATGATCTGTGGTAAATAGAATTTGCTACAAAAATGGGGTGGGATCTGCTTAAAAACACTGGGATGAAGTAAACAAATAAGAATCCCAGGCAACAACACTTATATCAACTTGATTTTTAAACATTCATCAGCCTATCACACTTTTATAATTGGTAAATTTTCTAGCCACAGCTGGCATGTGTTAAATTCTGTAAGCTGAAGGAAAGAAAAACGCAGTACTAAATATAAAGCACAACAACACTCTATGGATCCCCTATAAACTAATCTCCACATTATTCACTGTGTTGACAGTTTAAGTCAAATGCATCTTAACTCACTTATCAAACTTGGCTGACTTTTTGATGGAGAGATACTCCTCTTCCACGAAACAAACACTACTTCTTTACAACAGACGGTAAGTGCAAAAACATACAAGGCAGATTATCATAGCATCTTCCTCAAATCTCGCTACCTGTAACATGTAAGAAATGGAGGGTTTCTTTCTCTTTAAAAAACAAAAAACTAAACTCAGTTTGATATTTCAATAAATAACAATATTTTCCTTCTGAACCACCAGCTAGACATAGCAAACTCTAATTAACAACATGATGCATAATACCTCTTGGCACAACTGCCCTTTGTCTATGAATAGGATGATGCAAACACTCTACTAACGCCAATTCAAAGAAACATCTAATTATAATTACATGCTGGCTTGATTAGAATCTCTTAATCGCATCACGCTTTGTGAGTTTGCATGACCAAAAAGCCAAGAGAGGCTTCTACAGTAACAAAAGCTGCAGCTGGACTGGTAGTATGCTATGCCTACTAAAAAACCGCATATTTAAAAAATGAACAGAAAAGGGGAAAAAACCTACATCATTCATTTTACAACCATATTACTAGCTGTAAGCTGCTTATTTCTGAATGTATAATCACTCATAGCAATTCATCTGCAAAAACACACACGCATAATATGATCAATTCAATTACCTCTAGTAGAAATTTTTGCTTTTCCCATTTCCCATATCATTTAAACAAAACCAACATTACAAGTAATTTTAGCTGCAGTCCTAAACCCACATTTCTGGAAGTAAATCCCATTCAATTCGCCATGGGCTTCTTCTGAGTTGACATGTATAGAATTGCACTGTGAGTTTCATATAATCCTTTGGAAAAAAAATAGTTTCAGAAACACTCTTAACTTGAACATGAAGGCTTCCATACCTGGAGAAGTTAATTATGTAATTTGCATTTCTCTATGGGATGGATGTGCAGTTACTTTTAATATGAGATATGCCAAAGTGTGCTCCCACCAAAAAAGGATTTTGTAATATCATTCTTTAACTGAAATTTTGTTAATATAGTCAATATTTTAAAAAAGAAGTTAAAATGGAATTTATGTTAAACAATTGAATCTGATAATAAATAAAAGATTTTTGAAAGTGTTTTGAAGTAATCTAACATGCCTTTTTCAATATGCTGTTACTCCTTGGCCACATTTCTGTTGATGAACCCATTTACTTTCAATAGTACTGCTGTGAGATGGCTAATTTGAGGATTTATCTTTCTGATAGATTCAGCATTACAAAATCCACAGCATCTCAATCAATATGTCGCACAAAAAATGCTATTACTAATTGCTCTAATGATTTTTCCTGATATTAGGTTTTTAAGTCATGAGTATATATAATTTTATAATAGGTTTGCAAATATCATACAGGAAGTATCATATGAAGTGTACATTTCAGAGGTAAGGTATGTCTAGCAAATGCCCTGCTATGGGAAAGAGAATGAACTACCTGCTTAGGATAAACTAAGAATACAATATGTTTGAGTGTGTAAACCCATTAGGAAAGAAAAGTGGTCATGCGCACAGATACCCATTCCCACTTTTACTTATCTTCTATCTATTTGCTCCCCTTAATCGCCACCAAGTTGACTTTGACTTTCAGGCTGCAGTACTGAATGCTTCCTAGTGAGCAAGCTTCACTGAACACACTGTAACAACCAAACAAATGTGTATAGGATTGTACTTTAAGCTATTTCTGACCAGAAAATGCAGAAGTTACCTATTAAACTACAGTTGCCAGAATCTCCTAAGGGAAAAAAATATAAATATTCTGTATTTTTTAATATTATACTTTTGGGCTTCTTCATGGATAGAATGTTCCAGACTACATTCCTTCTTGATCTGTGCAGAAGACTAATTTTTGTTGCAACAAGTTCCTGATCAGATGCTCTCACTCATTTCTTGGGAATGCACAGTGATTTCATCACTGACACCCTCTCTGAAATTGGGCCCTGGCAGCATTGAACTCACTAAGAAACCAAAAGCAAGTCATACTTAGCGAGTCATGTACATGGGGCTAGTTGGTGGTAGAGAAGTAGTCACCATAGTGTCTAAAGCTGAGGCAGCTCAACCACTTTCCCTGTCCTTAAGACAACAAGCTGCCCTCACAATCTAACCTTTGTTTTGTTTTGAGAAATGCATTGTTTGGCCTTTAGTGAAAGTGTGTCCATTTATACCCATGTTCTACTAACATGGGAATCCTGCAGCTACCTTTGGTTCAGACATTGCTGGCCAGCCATCAACTACTCACTTTTGTTAGAGCATTATCTTCCAGCTACCTACAGCCTTTAGCTTTAGGCAAGACATCCCCCCTAGTATATATAGGAATAGGCTTATACAAAGACATACACAATTACATACATTTGTCAACAACTTTTACCACATGCAACACAAAACTGAGCATCTTTACCATTCTTTTCATCTCCTTGGAAACCTGATTGCTACCAAGGTGGTTGTAAAAAGAGCGATCCACTCCCCAGTGTGGAGGGTTGTGGCCAATGGAATTAGCACGCTGACGATTCATCTTCGCTATTGTTGCCTTCTCATCTTTCTAGAAAAAAGAAAACATTAAAAAGATTGCCTTTCAATAATCTTTCAGCAGCCACATTTTACTCTCAGCCCTCCTTCTTAGATTATCTTTATCCCCCCACCGCTAAATTAACCAATATCTTTAGGAGTAGACAGCTGTGAAGAGTAGTCAGCTGGCAATTTTAGTAATATCTAATTGCCTATCATTCCAGGAGTAAACTGAATATTATCACAAATCTGCATAGCTGTTTCCTGAGATCGGCTTTTATTGTTATCTGTGTATCTCAGATGGCGGCAACAGAGCAGAACTATTTTGTGCCAGCATAGAAAATAATAATTTGCATGCAGATAAACAGATAAACATGGATTTTATTTCTATTCAATTGGATATAGTTTTTAATCCTTTTTTTTGTTTTGTTTTTGTTTTCCACACACCAAACCTGTAAGACTGAAATGTAGAGAGACCTAGGTAGAGGAATGAAAACAGAAAGGGTAAAAATGGTGAACAAAACACATGAAGTTTTTTATTTTTAATTTTAGAAGAACAACAAACTGGATGAGAAAGAAGGCAGCTTGAATACTTTTCCCTACAATCATTCCCTCCCCTATGCCATATTGTTTCAAGTTCTTTTCTTCTTGCATGGTAGAAAAATTTCCCCATAGCTAGAAAAGCAACTTGATAGAGGGATTTTGAGTGGCAGAAATTACCAGAAGAGAAAGAGATAAGCAGACCTTTTTCTTTGTCCTCCAGTCCAGGCCAAAGCATCTTACAGCTGTTCTTGGTTTAAAACAGTAGTCAGAGTAAACATACATACAGTAAACTGTGTGTTACGTATTATGTCACTCTTAGTTTGTATTCACTAATACAGCTGCTGTATTGTATGATATGCGCAGTTCTTGAATCAGCTGTGGAGTGCCGCTCATTTTCACATTCCCAGAAAACAGGTGCTGCCTCAGAGTTTTAGCAGTTATCCCTTAAAGTGGAAACACATTTTGTTTGACATAAGCCACACATACATTGACAGTAGGTATTGTATTAGATACAGAACCCATGGACACAGTCTATCCGTGTGTTCCTCCTTTTCCCACACGACTGCGGCAGTTCTGGCTTCACCAAAGGGGCTGTTGCTCATAGGCGTGGAGAAACATGAGGAAATGTGCCTAAAACCTATGGGAAGAACTCACCATGGTGCTAGTTGTACAGCTTGGGATATGCAATTTAGAATCCATAAACTACAATTTGTAGTCAAAGATCTCTTTCATACTACACTATTATAGCACTTTGATACCATTTTAACTACCATGGCTCCATCCAAACTATGGGATCCCTGGATTTATAATTTCCTGAGGTTTTTAGAATTCTTTGCTTGCACTTCAACAAATTACAAATGCCAGGTTTCCACAGAAATCAACCTTCAAAATGGTATCAAAATATTATAACTCTATAGTGTGAAACAGATGAAAGTAAGAAAGGCAAACTAGGACCGCAATACCAGCTAACCCTATACTGATTCCTCTGCTCAGTTATCAGCCCTAACAAACAGGAAGAAAAAGAACACATATTGGCAAATCATTAACATTTATAATTATTATTCATTTGTTAGCATAATGGCTTCTCATTAGACAAAAATCTGATGATAGAATGATAAAATTAGGTATGTTGCTAATTAGGCTGCAGCCCTATGCAATTCTTACTCATGGAACCACAGTAGAACTGAGGTTAGAATAAATATACGATGAGCTCTGCTAATTAGCTCCACTAATTACCAACCTTAGTTTAGCTCCAAACTTCTCCTAGCATAAGCAGAGCCATTCTGGGGGAAGGGGAAAATATTTCATGTACTCTGGTTATAAGCTCCTATGTCACGTAGCAGGTACTCACTGGTGGGTGAATCTGACAACTCCAATTTCATACAGGTTTTCTCTTCCTCCCACAGCTACTCTTACTCACTCTGATGAGTTCATTAAATTTTGGTTCCACGTTGAAACTGCAATTTGTTTTTTGCTTTTTAATCAGCACAAGAATTCATAGGCATTTTTGGTACAAATTTCTCGAAAAGATGTGCACTTTTATGCACCCTTTTCCTAAGGTACGCATTTTTGCCAGTGATCTTTCAGCTGAAGAGGGAGTTTTGTATGCACCTTTTTAGAGGCACACACTTTTTGTACAAGCTGTTTCACATTTTTATTGGGGACTGAGAGCAGGGTAAACGATATCACAAATTTTAAAACAGACAGATACCAATCCTAATGTTGCTCTGGTTCTTATTCCGATTCAGGACGTACAGATTTGATCGGTTTGCACTGAAGGGTAAACTGAACACTTTTCTCTCCCATGGCAGCATTCTATGATTTTTGAGTACAGAGGTTCCAGAGGATTAATAGCCAACTGGGTATGAGGACAAATTATCTCTTGCCTGCACAGATATATGTTGCTGGTGATGATCCAAACCATTGTTGAGATGTAGACAGGCAATCAAACAGGTGAAGGATGGATTTCTTTTGTTTCATTTCACTATGGAACACATTTCAAGTCAATGAATATTTTCCACATTTTTATCAAAATGCCCAGCTTTACAATGAGACCATTAGAAATGCCCATATTGCACTTTACTGTTCTCTGATTTAAAGTAACAGTGCCTAAGCATTTTTATTTTGGTCATGTTACTCTGGAGGAGTGAAAAATATCTGAAATGCTTTATTTACAAGTTCAGTTTATTAGAAGAATTTGGACATGGCTAGGCTCTAAGGGGGAAAAAAAAGGCAGAACTCTACTCGTCACAATCATGCCTTCTCTTTTCTTCATCCAAGAAGCATTGCTCATGCTATAAAAACTCTAGCTACAAGTTCTTTATGTGACAGAATATGTAAAGAAAACATCGGATAAGGGACGTTCATCCAAACGGAGGTTCAAATAGTTCTAAAAATACATTAATATGGATTCCACTGGTTATGTATTTGGATTGTTTTTGTCTTTCCAAAATAGCTGCTATGAGTAAGTTGCATTTCTAATCTGGCCCTGCCAACCTAAAAACTGATTCTCTACCTACTGATTCTGAAACTACATCTCATTGGATGCCAAAAGAAAGAAGCTGGAACAAACAAATGTTTATTATCCAATATAATAAAATGTCATTGTATATGTGTTTTATTATAACATAGCTAAGAATTCTACAACCAGTAATTTATTACAAAGTGACCATGAATCTAATCTAGATGCATACAATGAAAATTCTTTCATGCCTTATAAATGTCTTCATGTCAGCAGATAAGAGATACCATCACATTCCCTAAATAAAAAATAATGTATGAGAAATATTTTAAGCACTGAGGGAAAAAAACATTTTGGTGTCTGAGACAGAGCAGCATATATTGCTATCTGCTCAAATGCATGGTACCCAAAGCTGGTCAAGTTAATTTAGTACATGATGTAGAAAATTCCGTTAGTGCCTCCTACCACCAGTACCTTCATTTAGCAGGATGTTTTCTTCCCTATGTATATCTTTTAACATTATCATACCAAGAATGTTTTAATAAAAATAATGTAACTGATCAGCCCACAACTATTTATCCACCAAAAGATAATCTGGGTGATCTCAGATTAAGTCACACACAGAGGAGATCTACAGAAATTACTGAGGTTTAGATATGACAAGCCTGAGTTCCAATTATTTCAGTAATTCTACTCTAACCACAACTAAATGTAGAACCAATTCATTATCCTTTCAAATATAGAATGAAACATGTTGAGGGGGAAATATAGCCCTAGGCCCCAAATGTTATTCCATAACTTTTTCTAACACAGTACAGGTATCTCTCAGTTAACAACGAAGATCTGTTCCTGAGCTTTATTTTAAGAGAAACTTTGGTACCAGAGGTAGAAATAACATGGAAAGAATAAGGATAGGTTCCTACAACAGAAAAAGAGAAGAGCAGTTCAACATGTTTCAGCCAACTTTTAACTAAAAACTAACATTATGCACATGTGAAATGAAACAACCAGGTCAGGGAAGCCTTCCATAAGTAAACAAAAACATTTTGAATCTTCCAGAGACCACAAGAAAGCTTCCTCCAAATTGCATCCTGGAATTATTATTTTTTTCTTTCAATAGCCTCCACTTTTCTTACAATTTCCATTTTGGTGGCAAAGCTTATATATCTATACTTTTCAACATGCCAGCATAAGCTGGTGAGGCAAGCTCATCTGCTTTCCCCTTTTCTTTCTGTTTTGCTCTTCCTAAATGCTCAGTAAATGATTCTGGAGGCAGCCATTCGCGTTCTCTGTTGCATGTAAGCACATATAGCTACAGTAGGATCAACAAAAATAGAATACCGTTCCTTCTCAGGTCAACTTTTATTGCATTGTTTACTGTAGGCTTTGCTATTGCAGCGCAACACTGAAAAAAGGGAGGCGGAAGGTTGGGCTTCCTCAAAAAGACCTGTAAAAAGGAGTTTCTTTGTCAGAGGCTTTGTTAACTGAGGCATACCAGTAGACTCTCTACACATAGCAGATGATGTTCTCACTATGCGGGGAAAAAAAAGCATTTTATAAGATGACATAGTAGTTCATATACATTACTTGGGAAGTAACATGTTAAAAATAAGGATAGATATAAGGATGCTATTTGCAACAAATTATTTTGGGGTGGTAATAGGGTAATACTGATATTCCTTTCACAAAACAAATAACATCTTACTTTTTCATGTACTGTTTGTTACTTTTTCTCATTCCTTTTTGAGGCAAAATCTCTAAGTGCATTGTGAGGAAATCTTAAAAGGTGATTTTTTTCTTACCTAATGCTAAGCAAAAGTGGCTAAGAAAATCGTTTTAAAAATCCCAAGATATCTAGCTGTAGCAAATAAAATAAAAACTGTTAGAGTCAATAAGAAACGCTTGTGCTGTGTAGCATATTCTGGCTTGTGAACTAATTTGGGTATGCTGTAGCTCCCACCAGATAAAATACAGAGAAAATGTTTGTGTGCTGCAGCAGGTCAAGCTGCTTTCACTAAATAAAGCATGCTTTGCAAATTGCCAATTGTTTCCAGTTGCTGCCAATTGTAAAACCTGTTTGCAGAAACTCTCATTTTCAGCTGCCAATGAACATGGCCATAATTCTTTTGAAAAATGCAGCATGCTCCTCCCTGTATTTTGTCAGTTGAAATTGTAGCTTTATAGACTCTAGCCCTGAAAGTGTCAACTGTCTTCTATGCATGGCATTAATGATCACAACACCAGTTACTGCTGTCTGAAATGCACAGACCTTTTTTTTGGTCTGGACTTGTAGCTATGGATACGGAGATACAAAGCAGGGTGCACCATATTTACTTTTCAGTATTTAAAGTAGTATCTACTTGAAGATTCTTTTTAGATCAAAATCAAAACCTTCCAAACTTAATGCTGAATTTTTTGTAACGGTCACAGTTTTGAGACAGTGTGCTTTTTACTTACACAAAGGGAAAAGTTTCTCCAAGAACTCTACAAAAGAGTACAAGGCCAGCTCATACATGCCCAAACCACTTGTGGAAAAGAATCTCAGGGCAAAGTCTCCGATGATAATGATGATGCAATTAGGGATTTTGCCTCAAAAAGGAACGAGAAAAAGTAAAAAACATTACATGAAAAAATAAGATGTTATTTGTTTTGTGAAAGGAATATTATTATGGTGATGATGATTTGTTGTTGTTGTTGTTGTTGTTGTTCTGGTTCACTCTCTTCTGTTTCATGTGAAAGTTTTATTATGGCCCGATATTACCCTATTTTAGATAGATCTGCTGGGAACTCCTCAGTATGAACAGATAATATGCGTGCAACTAAATATCACAAAGCCTGCAGATTGTATGTATGATATGGAAAAGTACTGAATAGGTATGAGTAAGAATTTTGTGACACTTCATTTTTGATAAGAATTCACGAAAAGTTAAAAAATTACTCATCTTTGACGTGGAAAGAAAACGGAGATTAAAACAAGTGTGGGAGAAACAGAAACTAATCCATTTTTGCATTCAGAACCCAGACTTGAAGGTTTTAACTCTAAGAAATCTGGGCATGACTCCCTTGTGCATTCAACCAAATCAGCACTTGCCACTTCAATTGTTGGCCTGAGAGGATCCTCATCTTTAATATCTACACAGCAGGCAGGTACAACATGGTCCTCTCCAATGTAGGGAATAGCGGTGCTTACTCAATTTAATCAGTGCAAACGGAGGGAAATCTCATTTGTCTGTTTTGTTTTAACAATTCACCAAAATTTGCAGATTTCTTTAGATTCAGGATGAAAAGAACTAGGTTTTGAAAACTGAACACAAGACTGAATGATCTCTCTATCACTAGTATAGAAGGTTCCACAGACATCATTGCAGATTTGGGGACCACTCTTTGGGCTAAACTGTAATAAAAGCTGAATTTAAGAGAGTTGCTGTTGGAAAAACAAATCCCGCTTAATTTCTGTCTTCAGAACCTGACTCCTTTAAACTGGTCTGAAATTTACTAAATCTAAGAATCATCTCTTTAAGATTATTTTGGTTTATTAGGATCTTGCACAAGTCCATTCAATAATCATTCTATTTGTTCTACTGGAGTAACTGCTAAAGCACTTTTCTCTTAGGACTGTTAGGAGTTGCAGGAAAATTTCTGTCTTAAATGCCACATTGAAGATGTACATTCTGGTACATTGCAATTGCTATTATGGGAAGAAACTGAAAAGGCACTAATGCTCAAGTCCAGTAGGATATAATTTGGAAATACCTTACATAAAAAGCTTTGGAATATTTCTTTCTCCCTTTCTCTTAACCTCTGTGTGCATCTCTGTGTGTGTGTCCCATAAAAAAGTGTTGCATGGCAAGCTTTGCTCACCATGCAAGGTTAATTCCCTGTCATGAGTATAAATGTTTGAAGAAATAACAGGAACCTAGACACGACTCACAGGAACCCATTACACAGCCATTTTATAGAGAGTATTGGAACAGGATCACATAGACACCTTACTAAGTAAATCATATTAGTTGGTGCTACTGAATGACTGGGCACAAAGCTGAAGCCTTGACAAAACAAACATAACTTAGCTATGAAAACAAGAGGCATAAATCATTTTGCATACAAGAACAAGTAAATTCAAAAGTTCTTTTCCCTAGTTTTTGTGCATTTTTAGGGTTTTTTTAGCATTTCACGACTTCTGTGAAAAATCTGTTTGCACAAAAATATTTTTGCACATAAAATATTTCTTCTGCAAAAACAATTTTTACTCCAAACCCAAAGCTGTCCCCAAGTCCTTTTGCACAAATATTTCTCAAAAAAAGTACTTAAATTCAGAATGTTTCCCAGCAGTTTATGATTGCTCTCAGCACACCTTTTCTCACTGAAGATGAGAAAATTTGTGAGAAAAAAACCCAGAGGGGTACAGCCAGATGCACAAAACAGAACTCTTATTTATAGAAAAGGACAGAGACAAACTTCCAAGCTCCATCTGGTGACTCAGGGTTGTTGATTAGTTCTACTCTGGGATAACCCTTGCTAGCATATATTCTAACTACTCCAAAACTAGAATTTGTGCATGTTAAACACCTGGACTAAAACCGCCATAATCCTATAGCCAGTACGGCCACTGTAGGATTCTGAAAGTTGTAGCTGAGTTTCCAAGATCCAAAATTTTAAAAACTAAATTCATATTTAGACACACCTCTTTCTGGTGTCTTATATGATTTATAAGATATAATAATAAGTTATAATATATGTACATTCTAAAGAGTGTCATCATACTGTAACATTTGGTTGGCTCTTACCCTTTTCTGGCTGCATCGTACAATAAGGAAAGTCTCTATGCTATGCTCCTTGAGGTAAGCATTGCGTTCCCCACCAAAACCCAGCTCCACTTCATAGTCACCATTCAGATAGTTCAGTGTAGCCTTTGTTATATGGATTCGCCTTGAATAGAGACAAAAAGCAACCCATACATAAAATCCACTGTTTACTAAAATACATCAAATAAGAAACAAAAAGTTTGAAAGAGAGAAATATTGGTCAAAGAGATTCAGAGTATCAGCCAGCTGCTTTCTGAGTAACAGGAGAATGGACTCCCATCAGTCACAGAGGCTGTTTCCCAGTAAGTGAAGACTGAGGAACTTTCACAATCCCTATATGACCCCTAAACCGGATGGTATATAGGCATCGTGGATATGAAGCGTAACTCTATGTTACGCATTGTTAACTGCTACACAAGATTCTGGCCGTTACGCAGAGTGATATAATGGGGTTCATACATGATACAAACAGGTTCATATCATGTTTTCTCCCAAAGTATACATGCCCATTAACCACTAAATTGAAAGCACAATTCTTTTAACTACAGTCTGCAGTTACACTCAGCTCTCCACGTTAGTTAGGATTAGGAACACAGAACCCCAGTAAAAATCGAAAAATCACAATTATCAAAATGTGTGTGTGCATCTGTGGGAAGGAGGTGGAGAGAAAGACACCCAGAGTCCAAACCAGGTCAGGGAAAGGAGACGGAAGGGGGGTGGGTGGGCATGGGACACCTATATTTCTTCTCTCTTGACCATCTTCTTCTTTGGGTGTGGGGAGGGCACTGAGAGAGGGTTTGTGATGCTGAGAAATTGAGCCGCAATCCATCCTCAGTTGACCAGGCAGAGGCTGGTGAAGGAGGGAGGACCGGAGGTGGTTTTTTAATGGCTTGGTTGAAGTCACCATGTGGGGAAGGTTTCCCTGGAAAAGAAGTGCTTCAGCTGCGGGGGCCAGGGGTTAGAGAAACTCACAAATAATCAAATCTGTGAAAGTCAAACCCACAAATGTGGAGGTCTAACTGTAACTGTAAAACGAAGCTTAAAAAACACACAACTAAATTAACCTAGAAAGGGGCTAGAAAATATTGCTCCTCTCATCTGCCACATGAGAGTGTGCAACTTTGGCAGATCCAGGAGCCAAGTCACCTACACAACCCTCTGTAAGCCATATCACCCCCTTCCACTGAAACAAAAACTTGCCAGAAGCCTTTTAAACTGTGTTTTTGTTCAAAACAAGGAACGTGGGGCCACAATAAATTGAGAATCACGTTGCCTGGAGATTTCTGGGAATGTGGTTCTCCTTGTTTTAAGTGAGACCTTTCATCAAATGGCCCTCTATGGTAGGAGCGTAGCACCAGGCCTGTGAAAATTAGGGCACTGCTCTCCAAATGAGAATTCTGCATCGCAAATGAACATTTCTTTCAATGCTCAAATTTATAGCATTACAGAGAGTGAGACACTGAAAATAATTTGAACCCAGAACTTTTATGTTTGACACATTCCTATTCCCTTGGCAGCTTTTGCCTGCATCTTTTCCAGTGGATCCCTCAACTGTATTTCTAAACACTGAACTGACGTTTTAAGTTACTCTAATCCTAGAAATTTGGAGTCTGAAAGAAAATTTCATTTGGGGGACTGAATTCTTATTTTTGGGGGGGGTAATGCCCTCATTTTGCCATCCTGGCCAGGCAGGCTGCACAAACAGTGGGATTTTGCCTACCATTAAGCTACACAGAGACTTACGAGGACATTGTGTTACATGGACAGCTATGGACCAGTAACGGAAAAGATATTTTCCCCGACTGTGTCAGAGACAGGCCAAATATTATTTTGGAAAACATTATTTTTGTAATAGATGTTTCCAAAAAGAAGCAAGGGAGGAGTGCTTGGCGCTTCCAGTTTGGACATGCTACACAAATGTCTTTGTTTCTCCCCCTCTTCTCCAACACAGGGAGCAACTTTGGATGTCAGTAATGTATCTAAATTTAGAAAGACCAACTCCTCACAGAATATCATTGAAGGGGTATCACTAGAGGTAGACTTGTTCCCCTAAGACTGCAGAGAAGTACCTGGGCAAAGACAAATAGGTGAAAGCTATATCTTTGAGAGCAGCATCCTCTTACCCTGCTTTGCCGCCTGCTTCCATGTGATTGGCTAACGTGACATCATTTGACCACACATCAAACTGCCATTTTCGGAGGCCCAAGACTCCACAGTGAACTCTCCCGCTGTGGATCCCAACTCGCATATTCACATTGACGCCTGTTACCTCCCGCACTAGTCTGAGGAAGGGTGTAAAAGAAAGAGAAAAGACGTTGAAAATGGTACAGATTTAAACCCAAAGAATTTATAATCCTCCAGTTCCTAGAAAGCACCCACATATAGTGCTGCTTAAATGTTTCATGGTAGCTAAACAGGCAATGTAAGAATCGGAGGAAGGTCTACTCAAATGGAGTTATTTTTGCTTTCAATTCAGAGCTTGGGATGGAGAGGGATACATGTGGGACAGGGTAAAGAGAAACTGCTGGGTTCTGGTTTCCATACAAAAGCTGGACATAACTTGCCAGCTTTCATTAAGCCTAATGGCTACACTGCAAAGAGGAAAAGGAAATTATTTCAGAGCTCCCAATTTGTCTGCATAGCAGCACCAGGCGTCAAATGTTCCACAGATGAAACATAATCCATATGTGAAGCCTTCGCTACAGTGGGAAATTTTGAGCTGCTGTTGTAACAGACCAGACAGCTCTGTCTTCTCTGCTTACTCCCAACAGGCTCCAGTGCTAATGAGCTCTCCAATGTCCAGAGTTTGCTCCCAAAACTATAATTGGAATCCTTTGTGGGATTTTTCCTTTTAGGGCAAAAGTTGACTTGGAAGAACACAACAGTTCAGAAGGAAATTGTATCTAGTGATTAAGGAGGAAGCTGCTGAGGCAACTCCTGGCCTTGAAAGACCTTAAATGCTTGGTTGCAGCTGCTGTCACTGGACATGTTTTGGCTACTGTGGGGAGCAGCCACAGCTTGACACTTCCAGAATGACTGTATTGGAACAGAGACCAACCATTCTCCTCACAGGAATGAGCAGATGTCATGGGCCAGATTCCCCAATGAATCATTGTGAGACTACTCCATGGACAGAGAAAACTCCCATAAACCTCTCCCCCTCAATCCTGTTTCTTTTGTGAATCACAGAGCATTACTGTCAGAAAAAAACTGCAGAGACAGGCAGTTGATGTTCCAGTCCTTAAGCACTTATTGATGGTTTAGAGCTGGTTCCGTGTAATAGCCAAGAGTGTGAATTGTAAAACAATTTATGCAAATCTCACCTTGGACTCTAACTCACAAGGTGGTCTTAAATAATCTTTGCTTCATGTCCTCCCTTCTCACCACACATTTGCAATATGAAGATAATAATCAGGTGTAACTAACAGAAGATTTACAGATACAGTGATATGTGTAGGATTCTGAGCACCTGAAACACTAGATATAAAGTTAGTACAAATAAACCACAAGTGACCCCAGGAAATGTGGAATTAGATCTCTTGTATGTGTGTGTGTTTAAATATAGTGGCAACTGTGCCACCTCAATTCAGAATGGGTTGGGCTTTTTTGGAAATTTTTGGAGTTTTTTTTTCCCCCACTCCCAGTTGCTATTTCGCACTGTAGGGGGAAACAAGCAGATGAGGAATGGTCCAGGCAATCATTTTCTAGTCAGGGTGACCCTCAATGACCACTGTGATATCAGATTCAGTGTATGCTCCTCAAACATCAAACAGTAACATCGATGTCCTCAAATTTAGCTTCTACCTTTTAAAAATCACTAAATGGGTTAATTCTGCAAATTCGTTACATTGGGCCCGCTGTTTTCGCAGGCTCGTGATCCATAGATTCAACCAACTGTGAATTCAACGTGGTTATGCTTCTGACATAAAGGCATCAGGAGAAAAGAAAGTGCATGGGGAGGGGGGAGACAAATGGGGCAGGACGTATTACAACTCTCTTCCTTCCTCTCTGGATTACAATCTTTATCATTCCATTGAACTGTTATCAATGCATCACAATAAATTGTTAGTATTATCTACTTAATTCGTTAGTTCCTGTTTTTCTACTCAACTTTACTTGTTCTTTTCCATAGAACATGTAGGCATGCCACCCCATCCTTAAATCTGCTCCCTCTAAAGCCAGCATTCTCGTATTTTGTAAATCCATCCAGTCCTTTATCCAAGTGAATGCTGCAGCCTTAAAGTATATTTGTACGTCCAGTAATCCGAAGCCTCCTCTTCTTGGTCTATCAGTCAAGACTTTCCATTTTATTCTTGGTTTTTTGCCTTGCCATATGAAGTTAGTTATATCTCTCTTCCATTGTATGAAAGGCTTAGCATTTGTGATTGTAGGAATATTTTGAAAAAGATAATTCATCTTTGTTAGTACATTCATTTTCATAACAGACATTCTTCCCAGCATAGATAATCGCATTTGAGTCCATTTCTCTAAGTCTTTAGATATCTCTTTCCATTTTTTCTCATAGTTATTTTGAAAAAGCTCATTGTTTCTCTTGGAAATCCAAACTCCCAAGTATTTTGCTTTCTGTCCTTTATTAAATCCCGTTATCTGTTTGAACTCCATATCTTCTTTCTCTCTCATGTTTTTTGTTATAAACACTGTCTTATCCTTGTTTATCTTAAATCTCCAGTATTCTCCGTATTCTTGAATAATATTCATCAATCCTTGTATACTGCTGAGAGGATCCTCTAGAAACAAAACCAGGTCGTCCGCAAATGCTTTAAGCTTATACTGATATTTCTTTATCTGAACTCCTCTTACTGTAATTTCTTCCCGTATGATATTATTAAGAATTTCCAATCTCATTATAAATAACAAAGGTGACAACGGACAGCTCTGTCTTGTTCCTCTATGAAGTTCAATCTGTTTTGTTCTCTCTCCATTAATAATCAGTCTCACCGTTTGCTGACTATAAATTGCTTCAATCCAAGAAATGAATTTTTCTCCTGCTTGTGCCTGTTTAATAACCGTCTTCATAAATGCCCAATTGACCATATCAAAAGCCTTTTCCGCGTCGACAAACACCATAGCTAATTTCTTTTCATTATGTCTTTCATAGTATTCGATTATATTTAATACTGTCCTGATGTTATCTCGCATTGTTCTCTTCGGTAGAAATCCATTCTGGTCTTCATGCATGTTATCTTGAAGAACCTTTTTAAGTCTCTCAGCTAAAATAGCAGCAAATATCTTGTAGTCTGTATTTAAAAGTGAGATAGGTCTGTAATTCCTAACATCGGTTAAGTCTCTTCCTTCTTTAGGTATTAAAACTACGTTAGCTTCCTTCCATGTATTGGTACACCTTCTTTTCTTATCTCATTCATTGTCTTTTGTAATGGAATTGAGAGTTCATGTTCCAAAGTTTTGTAGCATTCTGTTGTAAAGCCGTCAGGTCCAGGAGATTTACCATTTTTCATGTTTCTGATAGCTTCTACTATCTCCATCGTCGATATTGGTTTATTTAATGCCGTTTTTTGTTCTTCTGTAAATCTCATTTTATTATTTTTTTCTAAGTAATCTTCGATTTCCCTCTGATTTTTAATTGAGGAGATATTACTCAACAACTTTACATAGAATTTTTAAAAAGTCCGTTTTATCTCCTCTTGCTTTATAGTATTTCTTTCCCCAATTCTAATTTCTGTTATTGTATTTCTTAGTCTTCTTTTACGAAGTAAGTTTGCCAAGAGTTTAGATGGTTTGTTAGCCCGTTCAAAGTAGGTATGTTTCACTCTGTGCATTTGGTGTTCTATTTCACCCAAATTTAGTTGGTTAAGTTCAGCTTGACAAACCTTCAACCTCTGTCTTATATTAGTATCCGTTGGGTTTTCCCTCAACTGTTTCTCCAGCTTTCTCATCTTTTCCAATATCGTTTCCTCTACTCATTTCCTTTCTTTTCTTATTTCAGCTGACCACCTTATTAGGTTTCCTCTCATCACGGCTTTACTTGCGTCCCAAATTGTCTTCATTGTTAATTCCGGTGTCACATTTTCCTTGAAATAGTTATTTATCTCTATTTTTGCTTGTTTAACATATTTTTCCTTCTTGAATATGTCTTCATTAAACTTCCATGTTCTCTCTCTAGTCATAACTCTGAGTATCACTTGTATAGGATTATGATCTGAACATAGGTTGGGGAGTATGTCCATTTCTGATGTCTTCAATAACAGGTCTTTTGATATCAATATCACATCAATTCTAGACATAGTTTTGTGTCTATCCGAGTAGAATGTGTAGCCATCCAATTGTCCATTTTTATATCTCCATTCATCATAAAGATCTAGATCTTCCATCATCTGGAAAAAACTTTTAGGTAATTTTCCATTGTTTCTGGACACCAACTTCTGTACTGATCTCTCCAATGTAGGATTTATGACTCCGTTAAAGTCCCCAAGAACTATCACATTAGCATTTCCAGTTTCCTGTAAGTATTTCTGTATTTCCATATTTATTTTGGGGAAGAATTCTCCTTTAGTGTCGTTTGGTGCATATATTCCCACTATTAACATCTTATCTTGCAATGTATCAACTTCCACCGCCAAATATCTTCCATTTTTATCACAGAATTTTTGCTGTGCATCATATTTTGCATTAACATATATCAACACTCCCCTTTTTTCTGATCAGTCGTTGCAGCAAAACAGCTACCTAATTTCGGATTCCGAACATACTTCATGTCATGGGTTCTAATCCGTACTTCTTGTAAACAAATTATATCCAATTTTTGTTTCTCCAGATGATGAAATATCTGTCTTCTCTTATATTCCGAGTTAAATCCTTTTATATTCCAAGAGTATATTTTAAGTCCCATTTTGCTATTTTATTTATTAACTTCTGTAATCTGATTCAATTAATCTTGTATGCCTTCTCCCGGAAGTTCTCCTTCCTCTTCTATTTCTTGCTCTGGGTCCTGTATCTGTCCTACCGTGCCTTCATTCTCCTCTGCCTGGATCTGTATCCTTTCCTCATTTCCTTCCTCTTGTAATTGCTGTTCTTCTTCCCTTCCTTCTGCTGATGTTTTCTGAAGATCTTTCTTCAATCTTTCCATCATTTCTTTAGCTTTATGCACTGTATTTATTCTGTAACGCTGTTGTTTGTAGGAAAAAGAAATGCCCTCAATCTTCTCCCATCTGTAGTTTATCTGAAGCTTCATCAAAAGGTTTGCCAAAGGTTTATAATCTTGTCTCTTCTTGAGTATTTGAAATGGGATGTCTTTAAAAATTCTGACGTCTTTTTCTTCAATCTTGAATGTTCCTTCGTAGCTCCGTTGTAGGGTTTTGTCTCTTGTAGCGTTCCTAGTGAAAGTTATTATAATATCTCTTGGAAGCTTTCTTTCTCTCGCTGTCCTTGAGGATACTCTAAACATCCTATCGATGCACATTTCCATCCTGTCTTCTTCAATGTCTAGAAACTCAGCCAAAGCTGGTAGCAATTTCTCATATAAGTTTTCCGTACTAGTTTCAGGGACGCCCCGAAAATGAAGACATCTTTCTCGATATCGTAACTCTTGTTGCGTAATTTGAATATCTTCTTCCTGCTGTTTCCCTTTTACTTCAGCCATTTCAGTTTGTACTTGTATGACCTGTTCTTTTATTTCTTTTGTCTCTACCTTTATCTTTGAAACATCCTTCATTAAAGTTTCCAGCTTCTTTCCCAACTTATCAATTTCATGTTTCATATCTGTTCTCATCTCTTTTCTTGTTTCTTTTAAGTCTTGTCTTATGTCTGTCTCTGTCTTCCTGATATCTTCTCTAATATTCCTCAATTTTTCCATCATTTGTAACATTAGGTCTTGTGGCTTCTGGGATGTATCCGTGGATGTCCTTCTTGCTGGCTGGGTAGTCATTGTTGCTGCTGCAGCCACTGTGGCCTTCCTTGTTCTTGTATCCATTAACCTTCTTAAAGAATAAAATTTTCTCTTCTACTTGTTATTCTTTCTGCTCCTCTCTGTTATCTTAATTAATTCAATGATCTTGGCACCAATTACCTTGAGAGCTGTTATTTCGTAGTCCAATGAATTGTCTTAATATGCTCTAAACATCATAAACTTATATAAACAAATGAAATCTTAATTGCAGTATAATACTATACGTATAAATGAAATCTTAATTATGTTATAATAATGTTCAATAATGTGTCTTAATAATAGAAAATATAATAACACAGAATATAATTCTCCACTTTTTAGATGAATTCACACAATATTATTTACATAGTAAACCATGAAGAATCTTAGTTCTACTTTAACCACTGAGGCTTCAACCACTCCAGATTCCCCCTCCCAAACGTGTTTATCCAATCCTCTTCAGTTCACTCTTTTTCCAGCTCTGCAGCTACGACCTTGGATAAAGAATGCAGCTCTCCATCGCTGTCTGCGTGGGTGGGGAGTTTTCAATTCTCACTGTTTTTCAAAGTGAAGAAGCCTTCGTTTTTAAGAGTCAAATCAACAGGGTCTAATACCAAGTACACTATATGAAGTAAATAAATGAAAATAGATGTCCTTTTAAAACAAAGTCCAATAAAATAATTTTAGAACCTCATAAAGTTCCCAAAATCAGTTCCTTGAAATAAAGTTCCTTAAAGTTCAAACACTTAAAGAGTTACAATCAGAGTCCTTAATTTCTGCTTTTATTTCATTTAACTTCTTTATCCATTTAAAAATTCCAAATCAAAATCTCGGTGCCAAGTTCATTAATCCATTTGCAAAAGTTTATAAAAATTCCAAAGAGTTTTCAATGGGAGCAAATCGGAACAAAAGGAAAAAAAGAAAGAAGGACCAAAAAAGCACCAAAAAAGAGTCCACTCCACTCCAAACAGCTAGGAAGAAAAGAAATTCCAAAATATATATGTAAAATGCAGATGAGAGAGAAAAAGAGCCCAGAAAAGAGCGGCACTGTTAAATCCCATTCGTCTCCATTCAGCAATTTATAAGCTCAGTGTCTTCAGTCACTTTAAAACCAATAACAAGTTCTTGCCAATTGGATCCAACTCCAGTTTACTCCAAGTCTAAATCCAAGTCCGGTCTAGTTAAATCTCAATAATCCACCAAGAGAAATACAGGAAAATTGAAGTTTATTCAAACTCACCACTCTGGTCTCTGTAGCTTTAAGAAATCCGCCATTACGTTTCTGCTTCCTGCCACCAGGGTCTCCTCCAAGCTGCAGTTTATATCCGCTGAAACAGGTACATACCTCTTGTGTTTTAAATTAAACTGTAATCCAAATCGGGCTGTTACTTGCTATCTTGCCTTGCACTCTTAGTTAAAAGTTGTTGTTGGTGCCTGTGCCACTAAAACGGCGATCCAGAAGGTCTCGTCGTGGTCCTGCGATCCTGCACAGCTCCTCCACTCTCCCCCTTTGGGGAGGGCTTGGTGCTGGAATTTGGATCCCCTTTGGACCTCTTCCGCATCCCCCTTACCGAGGGGATAGCTAGCTGGAATTTGATGGCCCCAATCCAGCTGGAAACCTTCGGGTGGCGGTTCGGAGTTGCACGGCGCTACTCTGGACAGCCTCTCGCGCGCGCCATGCGGCCGGAAGTCTCAATGTATTTATTTTATTGATTGAATTTATACCCCACCTTTCTCCCAGAATGGGATCCAAGGCAGCTTATAATAACATAAAACTAGATTCAGTTAAAATAACATTTTCCAAAACCTAAAAGCCAATTAAACAGCAATACTATTTTTAAAACAGTTAAAACACATTTAAAACGTAAGTATTTCATTTATTTAAGATTCTCTTTGCCGGAAAAGGTGTAGTTCATCTGCTTTTCGGAGGCTCCTGCCTGCCACCACCTTGGGGATGAGAAAAGATATCGTTCACACCATTAACAATTGTGTGGGTGGCGTTTTGTGTATTTTGGCCTTGTGACAATACAATACAAAGCCATGCCTTCTCCAGTCCTGTGGCATTTCTACAGAGCTGTTGTGTTTTATACTAAAGTACAGATACTGGTGCAGAACTGCACTCCATTTTTATTTACAAATTGTTCCCTGTCAGCTTTCAAAAACCTGGCTCCCGTTTTGTGTGGGATGAAAAGGATTTAACAATCTTATCTCTTTGCTAAATCTGGAGTGAGAGACTTTCTGTTCTCACTGCCTCCCCCGTCTTCTCTGATGAAAAGAGAATGCTTCTCAGACAAATGAAGGTAATAAAGATCAGAATACTGGAATGACAGGCATTATAATTGCTGGACCTTTTAGGAAGCTCTCTGTGCTTTCAGCATCTATTTGGTGCAAATGTAAGTTCTTAAATGAAAAGTAAAGAACCAGATTGTTTACCTTGGAACACTGCATATACACTCAAAGAGGGGCTGCTCCCCCAATGTCCTACTTAAATCAACAAGGTTTATGTTCAATCAGATGGTTTTATATTACACTAATGTCATATTGTCCCGAACTTTTTGGAATTTTGCTCAATACCATTAATTCAGACCACTTCACTCATTTAACATCTCAAATGTCTCAATCACAGGAAAGACTTCATTTCAGGCAAATGAACCCCAAACAACATAAAACTAAATTAAATTGCTCTTAATTCATTTTTGTTTTCCTACTATAATTTCTTCAATATCACAATTAGTTTGACTGGTTTAATATGACCACTTTTTGTGTTTTATCTGCACCATGTAAAGTTCATATGTGCTAACTTGACTCCCACTTTTAAAGGAAAGGGAGGCTGTAAATAAAAGAAACAGAAAGTAGGCATGTAGCCCTCTGTTTGCGTTGGAGACTCGCACTGCTACGAGGAGATTTCTTTTTCCCATTCCAACCCAGTCCTTGATCTGCTTGAGACTCAGCCTTGCTAGAGTGCAACATGATTTATAAGAGATAAAATCAGGTGGAAATGGATGCACAGGCACAGTCATGCGCATGCATACGTGGACACACAGACAAGTCTGTGGGTTCATTGATGTTCCCTGAAGAATTTGGTACTTACGAGATGGCCTCTATCATATCCATTCCCATTTCAACACAGCAGTGTGCATGGTCTGCTCTTGCCTCAGGTAACCCAGATACACAGTAATAGCAATCACCTAGGATTTTTATACGTAAACAGTGATTCTCCTGCAAAACAGAGAAAATATTCCCCTTTTATTTCAGAATGTTCATTGGCTACCTTTTAAGGCCATGAATATTTTGCACAACCCCAAAACTGACAACTGAGTGTAAAAGTCACCCCTTACAGTTCAATAAGAAAAAAAGGCGGCATGGGGGCAAACTCTACTTACAGCTGCAAGTTTATCAAATCTGGCAAAGAGTTCATTCAGCGTCATTACCAGCTCCTGAGCAGTGCACTGAGAAGCCAGACTGGTGAAACCCTCAATGTCCGCAAAGAGAATGCTGCAAAGAAGGGTTCAAGAAGGAAAGAAAACAGATAAATTGATAAATGTAGGTTTCACATACCCATCTTATACGCATTTTTATAGTTCCTTCCCATCCTTAAAAATGTGTTCACCTATTAGAGTTCTTCATATGTTTCTCTCTCCTGCTAGGTTTGTGATGCCTGATAACTGTTCATGTGGGAGAGTCAGTAGATAAGAACAAGAGGAAATTGGAATGAGTGTGAGAGCTCTTGGCCATCACAGGTTTCCATATCTACTTTGTATCTGCCCACTGAAACAAAATTCAAAACTGATGTATGAAAAGATTATGCTAAGTTTCTTGGCAGGAAACATATTATAATTTATTATTCATATGTTACACGTAGTGAACAGAGCTGGGAAACCTTTGCGAGGTCCATTTTTTAGAAAAAAAATTAACATGTGCCTGCTAAACTTTTGTTCTGCACGTTCTGGCCTTCAACAGACAGAACACATTGACAGTGGAATACTGAGATATATATTTTATCAGGCAGGTACGTAATTAGTGTCTTTACTGTAAAACATAGTAATGTTGTTGCTTTTCACATGAACCTGGGACAGACTTTAAAAAGAAAAAGAAAGAAAAGAAAAGAAAAAGAAAAAGAAAAAACCTGGTAAGCCAAGTTTTGTAGTTTCATCAGGAAAAATAATGAAGAAGGACGCATCTCACACATATATCCATACATTCTTTTTACTAAAGTGGTGTAACATTGTTTTTACATTAAATAAAACAGAACACTAGTAATAAAAAACACAGGTGGCTGACCTGACCTACACCTGAAAAGGACTATCAAAGCAACATACCGTATTTGACTTACACTATTTTTAGCAGTAACAAAAGTCTGTGCAACTTCAAAGGATACAAAATTGCGCTCACATTGCTTTGGACGTCCACTGCTTAGCTATCGACCACTAGATGTTCCCCCTTCCCTGCCCTCTTATCTCAAATCCAGAAATGTGCCAGAACAGGTAAGCTTGTATTCACAGGCTTACACAGTGGATTAAAAGATTCCTTTCCCTATTCTGACACCTAAGCTCATTTCTGCACCAGACTGTTAGAGTGCTATTATTCCACTTTCAACATCCTATGGAATCCTGGGGTTTGCAGTTTCGGGAGGGGCTGCCTGGCCCCTCCCGAAACTGCAAACCCCAGGATTCCATAGGATGTTGAAAGTGGAATAATAGCACTATAACAGTCTAGTGCGGAAATGGCTTAAGTGTTAAGATACCCCGCAAGTTAACAATAGTCATTACCTCAATGACCCCTGGAAGTAATCTGAAACATGACAGGTTGCAAGCCAATTAATGCAACATTTATATGATAGCTATTTTATACTGGAAACTAAGTGGTTCAGATCTTCACATGATCATGAAGCTCACAGGATGACTATGGACCATTACCATCTTTCACTCTATCCTGCCTCACGGTGCTGTTATAAATGGAGCAAGCATGTGCACTGCCTTGAAGAAATGCCACAATAAACTATTACCATTATAACTACTACCATGCTTGTCCATAACATAGACATAGTGATGCTGACAATTCCATTTCAGTGTTGTACTGTTCTTTCCATTTGACCCAAGAAACTAAAATTACAACACCAGCATAATCCTCTGAAGACAATAAATAAAACCAAATGCCTCCAATGAGGATTACTATTGATTTGATTAAAGATCACAGTAATGACTACCTCCTTTCATAATGCATTTCTGCCTCTAAGATCCAGTAAGAGCACATTCTTTACAGTAGCATATGCACTCTAATTTTTTTCAAGAACAATAAAAAGTTTAGGATGTAAAATATAAGCATTGGCTTTAGCATTAGAATCCATTTAGACATATGATCTTTCAGTGTAGGTCATTACTGCTGGTCCTGCATTGACGAGTCTGAGACACGAGTGTTCACCATCAGTGGTGCAATGGAGCAAGGGTTCACACGCTCAAAGCCCCAAAACATTTTGACTGACATCTTCTACAACCTTCTTGGACTCTGCTGTTCACTCTGCATTCATCTGCCATCCCACCAGTAGCAGAGGAGAATGGATTTTCTGAGCAACAATATATTCGTATGAACCATCTTTGTTGCAATCCAAACTATTTTGGCCTTGAGTGGGCACAATTAGTTAGCTTTACCAAAGATCTGTTCCTGCTGTGGATAAAAATGGCTAGAAATCATTTCCATATATAGATTGGGGTGAGCAATTATTAGGGCTTGAGGGCTTGTGTTGGCCCCTGGGGTACATTCAATTTTTTTGGAAATGTTTTCATTCCAAAAAGTCCCCCAACCCCGTGCTCTCGGAGGAGTGAGGGGGCAATTTTACCATGTCCTCTCTGGGATGTTTTAAGCCCAAGATAAGCCTTCTTTCCAAGAGGAAGTGACCTGGAAGTTGATTTCTGGGTGACTTTCTATTTGAAAAAAAAAAAAAGGTCTGTCTTGGGCCTAAAATAGCTCAGAGAAATGCCAAAAATGTGCCAAAACTTCCTCCCACACCTCCGTGAGTTGTCTGGAGGCATTGGGGGGGGGGATTTTTGGAGAGAATCCCTTGCCCTCAAAATTAGGGATCCTGGGCCTTGGATTATAGATCAACATAGCCACTTGCATAGGAATGTAATAATGAGAGCCTGCACTTCAAAATTTACCACTACTACACTGTTTACTACTAAGGTAAATTACCATTGAGATCACTCTGTGGTAGAAAAAAGAGTCTGAAGCAGAGGCTTCATAATTCACATAACTATGTCTTTCTCATACCAGTCCGGTTCCATAATGTTCAGACAAATTGTCTGCTAAACTGAAGGGAATTTCTGAAGAAGAATTTATCTCAAATTGGAAACGCCTAACAGAATTTTTAAAGGTAAATGAGGGCGATTTGATGATCCTAGGGTTTGAACTTGCTTAACACTGTGCGTTTGATGCTTAACACTGGGTCTTTGTATATTATTATCTTGAGAAAGATGTTTAGAGAACTAAATATGATTATAAGTTGTTGCTATAATATAATATATAATTTGATTTGACTAATGGAACTAAGTCATGGAATAACATAGTGGAATTACATAATAGTATTTTAAAATAGTTAATATTGATTTTTGGAAATAGAAATTTATGAAATATGAGAATTTTAAGAAATTTAGAAACTAAATTTAGGAATGCAAACATAACAAGCAACAAATTTAAAACAGTAGAAAGAGATTAATTCAAGTTAAGTACACTTATATAACTTGGAGCTGTTTGCAACAAGGGTAGGAGTCACCTTTAATTAGATGTAGTTTTCTTTTTGCTTAGTTTAGTGTAGTTTAATGTAGTAAAAATGTTTTTTGTTTAGTTTAGCATAGTATGAATGTTAGTTTAGTTTGAACATACATACATACATACATACATACATATATATATATATGTATATATGTATATGTATATATGTATATGTATATATATTGTTAATGTAGTTATGTTACGTTATGTACGTTACGTTATATGTTTCAATGTGTTGGTGTGATTTGTTTTTGTTTTTGTTTTATGTACCTTTGCTAACTTTTAAAAATTTCTAAGGGAAAAAAGGTTTCGTTGGCATCCCATGAATATAAGACCACCTAAATGAGCACGAGGCTAGACTCATAGAAGCTGCTTCTCTTACAGGGATTCAAGCTGAAATGCTATTATTAGTCTCACCTAGAGTAGACCTACTAAAGCAATTGTAACTTGGAAAGATAACACTTACGTAAGATCCTGTCAATTTAGTGGGTCTTTTCTAGCTCAGACTAGCAATTGGACTTGGTCTACTTTCTCCCCCTCCACTTTATTTTTACCCCATCTTCTCCCTGACACTTGAGGTGGCTTACAGATTAAAATGATTACAATATACAGCTGGCCTTCCACATCTGTAGGTTTGACTTTCACAGATTTGATTATCTGCGAGTTTCTCCAACCCCTCTCCCTCCACCTTCAGGTGCTTCTTTTCTAGAGGAACCTTCCCTCCCATCAGCCCTGATTAGGCCATGCAGCCCTTTAAAAACCTGCCTTGGGGCCTCTTTCTCATCCTCCACCAGCTACTGACTGGCCAGCTAAGGACGGCTCACAGCCTGATTTCTCCGCACCAAAAGCCCTCTCCTGATGCACCCCCTCGACTCAAGGAGGGAGATGGGAAAGAGAGAGGAAGCATAGGGCCACCATGTTGACCCACTACTTTCCTCTCTTGTTTCCCTGACCCGGTTTGAACCCTGGGTGCCCATTCCCCCCACTGTGCCTCTGCCCCCTTCCCATACACACACACACATACACATTTGGATATTTGTGATTTTTCCACTTTTGTGAGTGTGCTGTGCCCCTGACCCTAGTGAATGTGGAGAGCCAACTGTACTGAAAAATGTACAAAAAGCCAACATTAGAATAGAAGTCTTTGCCTGATGATGGAAGGAGAACAAGGATGGAGCCATTTTAGCCTCCCTAGAGAGGGAGTTCCAGAGCCTGGGGCAACCACTGAGAAGGGCCTCTCACGTGTTCCCACCAATTGTACCTGCAGAGGTGGTAGGAATGAAAAAGGGGCCTCTCCTGAGGAACTCAGGGTCCAGGCAGGCTCATACAGTCTAACAGACAGCCTAGACCTAAGTTAAGCCTTTATAGGTCATAACCAAAAATTGTGCTCAGAAACAGACTTGCAGCTGTTTGAGCAGAGAAGTTGCATGATCCCTGTCACTAGTAGTCCCAATTAATACCAGGCCATAATATGATTATCTGAACTTTCAGATGACAGCTGAATGGAAGTGATCTATTTATATGTTGACACAGGAAGGCTGATTTTCACAGTTTGCTTAAACTGTTTCCCACTGGCAACAGATTCTTTTCAGAAAACATGTGAGCTTGAAAAAAAAAATCTTCTCTTACAGGAAAATTATCTGAAGAAATTAAAAAAAATCATGGATTGTCTGGAACAGGAATCCCCCTCCCCCTGGAGCGCATGTGACATATAACATTGGAGAGTTCAAAAGTTTGTACGCAAAACACTGACCAGCTTATGATTATGCCACCACATGCACAGCCAGAGGCTTCTCTGGCTGGTGATCATACATTTGACTCTCATCTGCTTTGGCTAAATAAGGTCACAGAGTGTCAAAGAAGTGAAAACTTTCAGTTGGACAATATGCCTAGTAAAACATCAGGGATGCTTTTGACAGTTCATGAAATGAAACTATGCTTAAGAAAATACAAAACTTCCCCAAATCAGTGCTGTATTCTTTTTTCTAACAGAGAATCTTATGATGATAGAAGAAATACAGCCACCAAATGTCAAAGCCCTGCCATCTGCCCTGTTTTGTCTTACGCAACTGCTTAGGCAACTCAGTGGTATACAATACAATGGGGTAAGAAAAATTTTGACACATTTGTAGACAAATAAATTTGGAAAAAAAAATAGTTATTATCATAAAGGGCTAATTCATCAATCTTGAGGAGAGCTTAGAGTTCCTGTATTTTCAGTGATGGGGGAATCTGAGTGGTAAGACAGTGACTTACTCTTTGCTTGAGGAGAATCTTCAAGGAAATACAATCGAATCCTGCATGTGTTGATTTGGAAGCAAATGATACTGCATTTAACAGGGCAGATTCCAGAAAAGCGTGCATTAGACTGTGGACTCAAGGCAAAATTAGACATCACATCAAAATACATACATATGTGATGGTTTTATTTTAAGAAAAATAGAGCAACAGAAGTGTATACTTAGATTTGGGGCTGTAGCATATGGGAATTTCTCTCTTTTCCTCTCTGATGTAATCCTGATTACTTCCCCCACCCACTCCCACAGCCAATGCTGTTCATTGGCGACAATGGCACCATCTTGGGGCACTGGTGGGGACAGCAGTAGGCAGAGCACCTGGATTGCAGCATTGGGAAAGCGTAACGTTTGTCCTCTCCTTGCATAGAGAAATCCCAATCCTGATTGTGCCCTCTCCCAAAAGATATTTAAATAAGAAATTGGAATAAATTAAATTCCAAAACCACAATGTGTCACCATAGATATGGAGTGCAATTTTCTTTTCCTGTGGCAAGATTTCCACATCACACACACACGCACACATGGCCACTTATCCACGGGTGTCTGGACTACTGTACTGCAATCAATCCATTAGTGAAATAGAATGTTTAACTATCACTAAATCAAACTTTTCTTGACTTGAAATAGAACTGATAAGCAGCGCAGAGAGTGAGGGAACCTGAAGGTACTACAGTTATAGCTTAGCAGAAGAAAATTAAACTGTTGATATAATATTCAGTCAGCCCTCCACATTTGCAGGTTTAACTGTCACAGATTTGATTATTTACAAGTTTCTCCAGCCCCTACACCTCAGGCGCTTCTTTTCTGGGGGAACCTTCCCTCCTGGCACCTCCGATCAGGCTGTGCAGCCCTTTAAAATCCTGCCTGTGGTCCTCATCCTCTTCCATTAACAGCTGCCTGGCCAGCTAAGGTACTTGCTCACCCCACCATGCCTTAGCTCCCGTCCCCCAGACACACACACAGACACATTTTGATATCTTCCACATTTGCGGGGGTCCTGTGCCCCTAACCCTAGTGAATGTGGAGGGCTAACTGCATATCTGCTACAGGTGTCTTTAGCTATATGTCTCCAGGCGTTGTCATTTTTTGTTAAATAGAAGGGAAGTATATGCTATTCTACTGACACTATCACAAATATTCCAATAAAATGATTTCCACATGAAGTTTTGAATGTGATTGAACACAACATTTAGACTGTATGTGCTAAACCGGATAACATTATTCTACTTTTCCCAAAAAACCCATATCACTGCATGCAAATAATTAGTTGTTTTTCAAGACTAACATGTCACTCTAGGCTACTGAATGAAGGGAATTTGTTGTAATTTTAAAAAGAGAGTTGTGTATATATAGCTTTTGAAAAGAAGCCACTTTTTCCTTCTTTTCTTTTTTCTTCTTTTTCTTTGTTCTTGTTTCTTTCCTTTTTAATTTTTTAATTTTTTATTTTTCTGTAATTCTGTAACTTCTTGTAACTTTCAAAAATTTAAAAAATTCTTAATAAAAATATTTTTTTAAAAGACTAATATGTCACTCTTGCTGTTAAATTGTTCTTTAAAAATAATAAGAAAAATCACTATAAAAAGTGGGGAAAATGTCCCAAAGGTCCTAACAGTAATGTTTCTCAAAGTAATAAATACATATTACTCATTGTATATAAAAGCATTTTAAGATGTTGTCATTAAAGATTTAAAAGTAATGACCTGCCCCTCCTCTGTTGCTGCTATTTGCCTTCATATTAACTCTGACACATAGCAACCTTATGGCTGGTTGGTTGGTTTGTTTTTGGCAAGATTAATTCAGAGGGCTTTTGCCATTGCCCTCCTCTGAGGCAGAGAAAGTGTAACTTGCCCAAGGTCAGCCAATGGGTTTCCATGGTTAAGAGGGGATTTGAACTTCATCTTCCAGAATCCTAGACCAACATTCTAACCACTATACCCTGTTGTATCGTTGCTTCTCCTTAATAAAAAAAAAGTGCTGAAGAATGGCATTGCTTTCAATGCCCTAGTTCCAAGCTGTGATTGAAATAACAAAAATCAGGCAATATTATCATGTTTGTTGTTCTGTGCCTTCAAGTCATTTCCGACTGAACCGCAACCCAAAGGCAAACCTATCACAGGGTTTTCTGGGTGCATGCACATTTAAAATATTGCCTACTTTGGCTCTGGATCACTTCAGATGACAGAAAAGAGTGTGGTTACCAACAGATTTTTTTTTCTTACATCTACATCTGATTCATTAGAAAACCCTTTTCATCTCTTGCCAGGATCATACAGATTATACAAATTACCCTGGAGTGAGAGAGCTTGTCCTACACTAGACATATATCCTAAAGCCTGGTTTTATGGTTCACTTCCCCACCCCATCCCAACGGCTCCAGGCCAAAAGGAATGAATGAGCAAAAAAAGTGGTTTTGCTTCTCCTGGGGGCATCCAGAATAGTGGTTTTGTGTTTAAAATAGGATACAAACCCTCCTCCCCCAAAGTGTGTGCAGGGAGAGGGACAAAAGGAGAAGCTGGCTTCTGGTCACTTTCAGCTTCCATTTTTATCTTTCATCTGCTCCTGTGTTACCCTAAAGTGGGGGCATTTGGGTCCACCTGCAATGTCAGTGTCTCCTTAGAATTTGATGGAATTATAGCTAAAAGAAGACCTGAAAGAGGAGGGTAACAGGAGGGTCTTTTCATTTATGTATACCAGTACTAACCACAGAGAGGACTCCAGTTAAAGTTAAACAAAGCATTTTATTTGAATCGACAAACATATGAGAAATCAGATACTCTTAAGAATCATATATGGCTATCGGAAAGTGAGGTAGTAAAGGTTGGATAGAGAGAGGAGAGAGATTAAGAGTGAAAAGGGTGATAGTTACCAGTCTTGAAGAAGGAGGTTGCAGCAGAGATCGCCGGGGATGCTGAGTGTAGCACAGAGGAACAGCAGTCTGGGGCATTACGTACCACGTACCACTAACTAGGTTCTACATACTGCAATTGGCTGGGGTCAAAGCTAGGATTTTTATACTCCATTCCATACCCTGAAGGGGTGCGTTGACAAAACTGTAATGGCATTCCCATGGTACTGGCAAAGGGACCCAGAATGGGCTGACTGCTTTAATTCTGGAGTGATAAAACATTGATGGGATTCATGACAATCTCTTAATGGTCAGTCAGGTAGTGTGTATAGCGAAGCTCTCTGTAGGATAGGGATCGACGGATGGTCTCTGATTTTTTTTTTATCTAAGCAGTTTGTCTTCTACTGTGTTTGAAAATGCAAAGAGTCTGAAGAGGTAAAGCGACTAGCAGAAACCCATCAGCATCAGAGTTTTCCACATAATCCTATCTCAACTTTCTCACCATCATGACCCTGAACAAGTCTCCAGTCAGCATGACCACAATCATGTTCTCTGGTCATGAATAAATCCAATTTATGAAAGTCACATTATCTCATAGGAGGGGTGGTATGGTATGGTAACATCTGGGTCTGGTATGGCCTATAGATTATTAGAAGGTGGGGTTTTTTTGTATCCGCCCTTGGCCTCTTCCAAATTATACATTTATAGCACTTCAATCCCACTTTAGCTCTCTTGAGTGCTTTCTGTGGAATCCTTGGACTTGTGGTTTGGTCAGAAACACTAGAACTCTCTGGCACAGAATTCCAACTACTTCATGAAACAACAAAGCTCAGGATTCTACAGGATAGACCCAACGCAGTTAAAAGTGGGATCCTGGATGCATTGTGTGATTATATTAATTCCTAGGAAGTTAAGGCTGTGAGTAAAAGCAAAATTGTAGCAACAGCAACAAAGAATAGCCAGCCTTAATTACCAGCCAATTTTTTAAAAACCTCCTTTAATACCTTAATAAACATATGCAGCCCATTTTAAAAACAAATAGAGTTATATGATGGTATTAGATTCTTCCTATATATCACTCCTCCACATGTCTTTTAATCTGCAACCTAAGGGCATGTAATAATTACACCTTTTCTCTCATTTAGCAAAACAAAGCCAAAACCTCTTTTAAAATGTTCTAGAGAAAATCAGAGAAGCTTAACTTGAATGCAGATTAGTACTGTCAAAGATGCCTTAAGTACTGCTGTGGCAAACTGAGGGAATAGATAGTTAAAGGGAAACCCTTTGTCTGCAAAGTTACATGTGGAAAGTAACATGCTGATCTTAAATCTTCAGCCCCAGGAAGAGAAATAAAAGTTATGCCAGGAAAATGCTGGATTGTTTCTTTATGGAACAAAATGACCACTTAGGAAGCCAGAAAGCTTAAAGAATATAGACCATATAAAAGTACATCTGAAAATACCCCTTTTGCACACAAGTGAAAGACATGCAGTTATATAAATGGAGAAGAATCACAAACACTATTTGTCAGCATTGAGATCCGTGGTGGTCCCATAACAATGATAAAACAGCTGGATGGAGAGGAACAATTTAGTTCAACACAATGTTAGAGGATGAAAGAACAGAAACTACCTTTACATAATGGGTTTTCTACTTCTGGCTTCCCATGGTGCTTTCCAAAACAAAATACCAAGTTCCTGCTGGTAAGGTGACTGACTATCTATCTATCTATCTATCTATCTGGACAATACATGCATGAAGCATCCATATATCTCACACGGATGTTCTGGGCCTTACGATTTTCCTTCATGTGTCTGGGTATCCATACACATATTTCTTGGACAATTTATATCACTTAGCCTACAGGCTTTGTTTAGTTAAGTTTGTCCTCTATATGTAATAGCAACTAAACAGTATATAACACTGAGGGATGGACCCAATTAATCTAAGTTGAAATTAATCTTGAATTTAATGATATGATCACATTCTGATGATCATGCTTTATTAGGATTATATAAAAGTTATTTAATCACCCAGTTCTGTTGGAGGAATTTCTAGGTCATCATTTAGAAAAAAAAATCAAAACTCACAGGAGTTGTTGGAACAATTCTGTATCTAAAGAAGGAGAGGACAAAGTTACAGAAGCTATGTCTATCAATAGATATTAAATAGCTTAGAGAAGGATAGTAATTTTAAAAGTGGCATAATGGCTACTAAGATTGTTAATTTGGGGTGTACGAGTCATGCCAAACCTATTTCTGGGGTCATTTCAGCAGGTTTTGTTCTTCGTTTTTGGCCATTCTCGGTATTTTTTTTAAGTTACTAAAAAAGAATTTAAAAAGACATGTCAAATCTGGCCATGGTAATACATGCCTCAGTTACATCCTGTTTGGATTACTGTGACCTGTTGTACATGGGGCCATCTTTGAAGAGTGTTCAGAAGCTTCTTTTAGTCCAAAGAATAGGTTGTTAACCAGGGCTGGCTACCAGATAACGCACATCTCCCTCACTGCAGCAGTTCCACTGACTGCCAGCCTGTTCAGGCACAATGCAAAGTACTAACCATCACTTAGTAAGCCTTATACTGTATAGCCCAAGTCCAAGTTATCTGAATGACTCTGTTGTCCCACACAGACCTGCCCATGTTTCAAGATCTTCTGGAGAGGATCTCTTTCTCCATGGCTGCTTCCAGGATCTGGAACTCCCTTCTGAGGGAGGTTAGACTGGCCCTTTCATTGCTATCCTTCGTTAGCGGGATGAAGACCTTTCTGTTTCAGCAGGCTTTTGAGGGCTAACTGTTCCGGGGGGAAAGGCCTCTCATAATGTGCTATATTGTTTCTATTTGTTGTTTTTCTTTTTAATGGTCAAGCCTTTAATCTCTTTTAATTCTATTGATAGTTTATTTGTATTTTTTAACATTTGTATGATGTGAATTATAAAGCTGTACCTAACTTTTGATATGATACCCTGAATCCCAGGCTGGGAAAAGAACGAGAGGAGGAGGAGGAGGATGGGGAGGGAGATGGTGGCGGTGGCAGCAGCACATTAGATATATGTTGCTAGAGTAATGCTTAAATTAAGCATTGAATTAGAGATGAATGATAATTTTGAAAAAGTAATGCTTTTATGGATGTATTAGCTTTGCAATAACATTTCCAAGTTCTGCTGTGAACCATATCTACATAGAATTCACAAACGCACAGGTAATACAGAACTGGCAGTGGCTACCACACAAATGCTTTGGTTGTAAGCTTCCCTGAAGCATCTGACTACATGTTACCTCAAAAGTACGGTTAGCAATTACGTATATTCCCCCCTCTCCCCTTCCTTCCTCTTCTTCGAGAAAGAGTTTCAGTGGTTAATGTTATTTTTCTGAAAGTAACATGCGGTTTGATTTAGCCTCTTTAGATACTGCTTGTGCTCTGTTTTGTTTACAAATAGGTGGTTCCATCAATCTTCCAGGTGTATAGTCCAGGCTACACTGTATCAAAAACACTGAGGACAAGTAACTACAGATCAAAAAGCCCACAGCAGGTAGGACTGTTGCAGAGTTAAAAATACAAACCAGTCTGTAACCATGAACAGAGGTCCATTTAAAGGGACTAGAGTTTAGGATGTTACCTATTAAAAATAGCTAGTCATGTTACTCATAACTTTGGCCACCAAAGAGTAGCAAACTATTTGTTATGGCTATCCACAAAGTAACTGGCTGGATTATTCATTAATGACATGTTACAATTACTGCTGACAGTGAAAAATAAAGGGCAATGCTCTTTGCTGGCCCCCATCAGTGAACATCATAAATTTCAAAGGACTATTCTGCATGGCCCGCTATGGCACTATTTTTCCATGGTGGTGGAACTATATGTTCCTGTGAAGCAAAAGGCTATGCTGACAGTAGCAGTCCTGCTGGTAGCATCTCTCATGTCAGACAGGCTTTTGATGAAGAGCCAGACTAAATGGGCCAAGCTGCTACTGGGCAGCAGAAGTAGTGGAGGGTGACACTGGTGGAGCATCTCTCAGAGACAGCAGCAGTGGCACCAGAACTAACACTTATTAGCACTGCACAGAAGAAGGCATGGTAAACCCCTTCTGAATGTCTTTTACCATGAAAATCCTATGATGAGACAGTCCAAAAGGAACAAAAGATAGTGCCAGAAGATGCAACTCCCAGGTCAGAAGGCACTCAATGAGCTACTGACGTACAGCAGAGGACAAGAATAAGGAGCACTGTGGCTAACTTGTCTCAAGTTGAAAGAACATTCAGCTGTTGATGTCCTGAGAGGTGAAAGGAAGCTGTACAACACATATTACAGGAACATGGAACATGAGAAGCATGAATCAGGGAAAACTAGGCATGGATTGTATAAACATTGCAGTACAGTCCTCCCTCCACATTTGTGGATTTAGCCTTTGCAAATTTGATGATTTGCAATGCACATGCTTGTCTCCTCCTCTCATTCCCTTGCATTCCTCACCCCAGGCTTGCAAGGCTTGTGTTTAAAATGGAATTCTTTTCCTTTTGGGTGAGCAAAGCCCCCTGCCACTGCTGGAGGTGTGTCCTCTTTGCCATGTGGCTGCATATTCTGCTGTGTAACGGCTGCTGATCGGTCAGGTGCTCTCTTTGTTCCTACCCCTCCTTTCTCAAGATGGTGATCAGAAGTAGTAGAACCCTAGAACTCAGCTCTTTTCTGTCTAAGGAGAAAGTATTGGAAAGCTCTTTACCCTGTCTTTTTTCTCCCCCACCTCCAGGAATGTTAGGCCAGAGTAAAAGGAATGGGAGAGGGGAGCTCTGGTGCAGAATGGAAGGGGAGTCACGGGGGGAGTTATTCACAGTTTTTCTACTTTCATGAGGGTTCTGCACCCCAAACCCTACCAAATGTGGAAGGGCTACTGTACTTGTGGTGAGTGAGGTAAAGTGGACAGGAACTGAACAGTTTCAGTCAGACAATTACATAGTGTTTTACTCAGGAAATGAAAATCTAAGAAGAAATGGAGGGGCATTGATAGCAAGGAGAGATGTAGCAAAAGCAGTCAAGGGATACACTACACATTCTGGCTGAGTAGTATCAATAAGACTTCAGGAAAAACCCAGCAGTATAACTATAACCTAATTTTACGCTCCAACCACAGAGGCAGAAACCCTGTTATGTTACTATGAAAAGCAGCAAATTACAGCCCTGACTGTTAATAGGCAGAAAAATAATACAGTTGCTGCTTGTTAGTGTAAAAATTAACTAGTTACCAAAGCAACTTATTATAAGATCGGAATAACAAATACTTGCAATACTGCCATGCTTTGAGAAGGTGTATGGGTACAGCTACATAAGTACTGGTGACATTCAGTAGATCCTTCAATTAAGCTGAAGGGTCAGCGATTCAGGACAGATGAACAGGAAGTACTTCTTCACATAATGTACAGTTACACTATAAAATCTGTTACCATACACTATCAGAATATCCAACTTGGATGGTTTTAAAACGGATTTAGATAATTTCACGGAACATACCTCCCTATGACTTGTAGTCATGATGGCTATGCATTAGAGGTAGAGGCTGGGGTAGTATTTGCAGTTGACAGAGATGTGAGCCTGACGGCGCCAATGTGCTTTTGTCCTGCCATGGGTTTCTTGGGGACAACTGGTTGTCCACTGCAGGAACAGAATGCTGCAACTAAACAGACCTTTGGTCTTCTGTGGGACTCTTTGTGCTTAGAATTTATTGGCATTCAATAGCCATGATGTTTGGGAGGGCAGTGTTGTTTCCTTTCACAACAACACTAAGTTGGGTCTGTCTGTTCTTAAAGACTGCCTTTTAAAGATTGGCTTTGAAATTGAGAACCTCTCCTCTTAAAAAGTAGGATTAAAGTAAGAGCTCAACACTTGTCCACGGTCTTCTAGTCATAGTGCTGTCTGTTGCACAAACAAGTTCAGCTACTGAGCTGATTCTGTGTTTCAAAGAGTCATCAAAGTCTCTGGATGTCTGGATTTGCCTACCACAGCTAGTCCCATTCTGAATAAAGCACAATACAGTTGTATTGCAAAGAAACAAAAAGAGCTGCCTAGAAAAACTAGCTAAAGCTCAGCAGTGAACAGCAAACTATTGCCACTGAATAACTGGCCCAGTTTTCTCAAACAATGCACTGAACAAAAATAGAAACCTATTTACATACTGATGCTAATGGCTTTATTTATAGTGTCATGGGACAACCAAGCCCTGCAAATTCAGCCTCCTTGGATAAGAAGCTGAGTACTGTGGAAGCACCTTATAACTTCCTTATCCCTAATCCACATTTCACATGTTTTCCTTTGATTTTTAAAACCTGTAGTATGTATGTCCCTCCCCCCTCCCCCCTTGGAAGCAAGACAAGGATGTCAAAAATATATTTCTTTGGAAAACAGGACAGGAATTGGCCAGGATCAAATAAAGTTGGAGAGATATACAGTAACACAACTGATAGCAGCATTTCATAGGTGAAAAGCAACCAGTAGGGATGGATACACAACTCCCTCCTCCTTTACTTCACATACCTGGTACAATTACTTTAATGCATGCCAGGGTTTTGTATGAAATAACCAGATGGTGTTTCATTTGTATTGGGATTGTATTACTTCAACAATCAAAATCTCAAATCATCAGGGACAAATATAAGAATATCAACAAATTTACCTGGTCTTGTTGATGATTACGTTCATGATTTGAATGAAAACAAAAGTTTCACTGCTAGCATCTTAAATTTATTTCACTCCAAGTTCCATGCAAAATGGACTGAAACCAAAAGGCTGGAATTTGCTAATTGGTCCTAAACTTGTACAAAAATATTTGGGATGCCAATCTGAGTCCAAATATCATGTTTGGTCAAACTTGGTTCATAAATGTGCAGTCTAGAGCAAAATAAATAAAGCAAGCAGAGATCTAAAGAGTTTGTTTGGGAGACAGCTAACAGATAATATCCAAAATCTTACTCTGGTCTTTCTGTTGGTCCCAGTAGGTAACATACCAGGTCTGATGAATTTGTACAGCATAACAAACACAGAGTGCTTAGGAGGAGGAAAGCTGTACTGGATCAGACCAAAAGCATTTCTTGACAACTGCCTCTGATCTTGGAGACTGCATTAATTGTATAAGGCAGAGAAGGGAACTTCTAGCCTTTGGCTAACACCAAAGGTCTACATTTAGCTTGCAAAGGATTTGGGTCATGCTCTGTCTCCTCTGGAATCCCTGCCCCCTCCATGTAAAGAATGGGAATCTCTGTTATCTCTGATCACTAACTGGAGTTAGGAAGTGTTCCTTTCCTTGCTCTCAGGATCTCCTGGATTCCTCAGCAGAGAATGCGTAATTTTCCTGTCTCTTTCCCAGGTGGAGAAGAGGGAAGGAGATTGAAACCATGTAGTTTTTCCTGGACTTCCAGGAGTTGCTGGAAGTGTCAGCTGAAAGTCTCAAGGCACTTTGCTCTGTCATGTTTTTATTCATGTAGGGAACGGAGAAGGGAGACAAGAAGTGAAGCAAAGTGCTTTCCAAGGCTGGTTTCTGGAAGCACCAGATGAAAATTTTCATTGTCTTATCATTTTGCAACTTTAGCCAGGAATGGGAAGATACGAGAAAGGTATACACTGCACATTCCACAAAAGCCAGCTTTTACATCTCATCCAGCCTAATGGTCTCCTATTGCTGCCCACCCTCTGAAATGAAGAGACCACACAACAGGACTTGGGATGAACTATGGGCAATTTATTATCTATTGCCTATTTATACATGAACTTGACCTTGACCTTGGACATGACATGAACTTAAACTTGATCTCATGGGGGCTGCATGATAAGAAAATACCTGGTTCCGAGGGCAAAGCCCTGATCTTGAGTTGCCATCTCGGCAACCCCCTCTGGAAGGCTTGCCCCATGAAACCCACCACCTGCCACAGAGCCCAGAAGTGAGGTAATAAAATATGTGGGCTCACCCCAAGGATGCCCTCCTTCTTCACCCTTCACCCGCTGCCAGACAACCGGGAGAGTGAGCTCCAAAGGTGCATTCTACACCAACTTGTGCCAAAGGTATTCACCGATGCCTTAATGCCCCCTCTTCACCTGCTGGGAGACCTATTTAACTCCTATTTAAGACACCACTCTGAAAGCCAATTGCCCAGTCCCTCCCTGCAGTGTAGGATAGGCGAACCCGCCCCCCTTAGGGGGGACAAATTCCTACACAGCCTCAAAGCAACCAGCAAGCTTATACTATAGATGAGGGTGGGTTGCCAGAAACAAAGAAGAGACCAGCCGGAGAGGTGTAGCTGTGGTTTAAATGTCCCACCTGGCCCGCCCCCCTCCCCAGCAGCCAGCACGACAATGGCCATGCTGGTGATGTGGTCCCTTCTCAAGCGGGGGACAACAAAGTTGCCTCCCCCGCCGAGCTGCTTGGAACACAGGTGGGGGGGGTACGAATAGATGTGAAAGATTTGTCTCAAAATATAAGCTGCCTTGAGACTTTCTGATCTGAAGCTCTTTTCACTGAAAAATAGCAATATTCCTCTTAACATATCACTCTGAGCTAGACTTTAATATAATGATTTCTTTATATAACTATCTGCTTAAAAATGAATTACTGTGCAACTCTTTTAAAGCAATCTGCTCATATCTGGTATGGTTCTTCTTTGTCTTTCTGTTCTTCAACAAAGGCAGCTAAAATGACCTGAATATTTTCTGTCAAAAATTTCACTGTCCTTGATATTATCTGAAAACAGAACAGCAGCAATACAGTTCTGGGGTCATCTTCTATTGAGGATCTGCAAACAAACAAAAAGAGCTCTGAAGCTACACAAAGTTCTCTATAGCCCAGCTATCAGCAGTGTTTTCAGTGCTTTGAATTTACAAGACTTTACCCAGCACTGTTGATATTAAGAGGGATACTTAGAAGTCTCTCACTCATAAGGTTACCATAAGTCAAAGTCGACTTGACAGCAGTTGACAACAAAATATTGTGAGTGGAACTTCATTTATTAGAACACGCCAGTGACACACTCTACTGCTGGCTTTTTTAACATTAACAAACTGCCATTAACAGTAAACTGATATGCAAGAATTAGACAGGCGAGGCCTTCTTAAAAATCGTATCAGTTCCTAAATTCCTGTGTGTCAGATTGTTCTCAAAGGAACAGAGTCAGCATAAGGGAAAACAGGATAAACCTATAAGTACAGATATAAATTCTAATCTACCTGTAGTATTTAAATGAAATACTTAGTAGGTATGGTTAGTACTTGTGAGCAAGCAGGAGGTCAACCCACTAGCTGACGTTAGGCACATTACATGCTCTCAGCCCCAGAAAGCCTCATGATAAGATCGTCTTAGGGTCACCATAAATCAGAAGCTACTTGAAGGAATGTAAATTTGTGCCCAGAACTGGAGTGGCAACAGGGGTGTCAAACTCAATTTCATCTTGGGCCACATCAGCATTACGGTTGCCCTCAAAGGGCCGGTTGTATCTGTAAGACTATATAAATGTATCTATTCTTTCATCAAATAATTACCTCTGCATTTGATTATTACTGGTTTTAGTAATAACTAGCTCTGAAACTAGAAGGCCAAGAAAAATAATGGCAAGCAGATATTCAAGTGTAGAACTATTGTACAATTCATTGAAAAATGAGTTTTGAAAACAGAAAGTTTTTTTTCATCATCAGACAGATATTACCAAGCACTATTTATTACATTAACTTTGTTTAACTTTTTGGTCCCAGTTGAGACCCTCTTGTGCCTCTTTCAGCCCCCCTGCCTCTCTCTATGCCTCTTTCTGCTCCCCTTGTCCATTGTGGCTCTTTCTGTCCCCTTCCCCTTTCTGTACCTGATGAGCCCAATCTCCACATTGTGGGCCCCCAACTGCTGGTATTCTGAAGAGGGGCCCAGCAGTCAGCACTCGCAATCTACTTCTACTTCTGACTGCTCCTCTGTTGCACTCTCGCAATTTATGTGGAACTTTTTGCCATGGTAACCCACGGCAACGCTATGATGGTGAGACTTGGACAGAGGAGCAGTCAGAAGTAGAAATAGATCATGAGTGCTGGCTGCTAGGCCCCTCTTCAAAATACTGGCAGCCAGGGGCCCACAATGTGGGGATTGGGCTTGCTAGGCAGGTGGAGAGGTATGAGGGCCACACGAAATGGCCTGGCGGGTCGAATTCAGCCTGTGGGCCTTGTGTTTGACACATGTGGATTAGACTATCCATTTTACCCATAAGCATTGAAAGAATTGTGAGGGGAGGCTCTAATCATCACTTGTTAGTTGGCACAGGAGTGATCAATCTATTATTTTATTGATATTCAATATGCTCCCCTAAAACACATCAGAAAATCTAATTTTTTGCCTGATCAAAAAGCTTGCTCTCTCAGTTTTATAGCCATGTTTCTATTCTTCTATTGAATTTTCTGTCTGCAATATTTCACTATCAAAACATCTAACACTCCTTTGGAGATCAGTTCATGAACTTCACAATCCTCTATGTAATCAGGGGACAGTCACTGTGAATTATACATCACAGAGCTTTTTAAAATAGCTGACAGACTGATGTGCAGATAGAAAACTATTGACTCGTACCTTCCTTCTACTTCCTAATATGATCTGTATTATAAAATAGATTTTTAAGATGTAATTCCACCACAACACACCTTGCAGCTTACCATTATTTTTTTGTTCTAGAATGTTCAATTATTCCTTTCCCATTAGAACTATCTACTGTATGATGATGGGCCACAGGATGTTATAAATGCCTCTTTGAAGGATAGGCTCTCATCTCACTTTTAAGAGACACCAGTTCTTCCTTCCTGATAAATTAGTGTTCAGCCTGGAACAGATGGCAGCATAGTTGCCCTAGATAGTCTTCTTTTTTTTAAAAAAAACTGTCTTCAGATCTGGGATGTATCTCCCTTGTATAACTATAACAGTTTGGTAACCATATAACTGCCTTGGTTCCATCCTATTGAATCCTAGGATTTATAGTATGATGTCCTTGGAATCTCTAGTGGACTAATTTCCTTAAAACACAGTATTAGAGGTGCTAGGGAGCCCTGGTGGTGCAGTGGTTAAATGCTGGTACAGCAGCCACAAGGTTGTGAGTTCAATCCTGCTGGGCTCCGGGTTGACTCAGCCTTCCATCCTTCCGCAGGTTGGTAAAATGAATACTCAGTTTGTTGGGGGCAATTAGTTAACACATTGTAAACCGCTTAGAGAGCACTTAGCTGATAAGCAGTATAGAAATATAAATGCTATTGCTATTTGGAAGAGAATTCTAAGTACCTCACAAACTGCAGGTCCCAGGATTCAGTAAGATGCCAGTTTAAGTGACATCAAAATGTACAATTCTGTAGTATGGAGACAATCCTAGTTTTAAGATGGAGACAGCACCCATTATTCTCCATCAGCTACTTAGTTAACTAGTTACATTTTGTTACTTAACTAGTTAACTAGTTACATTTTGTTACTTAACTATTTAACTTAGTACTAAGTACTTACTTAGCTAAGTGAGTTAACGAAGTAACCTTTCCTGGATCAATCCCCTTGTACCCAAACCTGATGGAAATATCATTCACTTGTTCTCCAATTACTGGCAGAATGGACTTCCTTCTCCCCATGCAGCTGATGCCTGGTAAAGCAGGTTAGGGGGAAAGTTATGATCATGGCAATAGTGTCACAATCATGATTAAGTAGTAATCATGAATACTGAAGAGTTACCTAGATTTAATCATCTGTGACTGTTCTGTATTTGTGATTACTTAAGTAAGAGTTGCACACTTATGATTACTTAACTAAGTAGCTGATGTAGAATACTGGCTAATAGTACAAAGGAATTATAAAGGAAGTCTAGAAAGAGAAACAGTTGAATTGAATTATATTCACAAATTCCAAGCCATTAGCAGAGGTATGAACAAAGACAATGGTTTCATAGCACACTACACATACTATCACAAGAATCTTTGCTAGTGCATATGTAACAAAGGGAATCTTCCCAGTGAGAGTCTGAGCCCAGGAAAGCTCACTTCTGGTAAACAGATTTATTGCTTTCACACAACAACACTAACTGTCTACTGTAAAGATCAGAAAGACCTGCCCAGCCCATGGAAAATTTAGGGCAAGAGACATGATTTGCAGCTTTCTGGATTCTACTACATTCTATCCTGCTCCCACAACTGTATAAATATGCTATATACCTGAGGCCTTAACATTACTCTATTCTGCATCTGAGGAAGTGGGTTTGTATCCATGGAAGCTCATGTTAAAATAAAAACCATTTAGTCTGAAGGGTGCTGCCAAATTTCCTTTTTTTCCTTCCCCACCTTCCTCTTTTTTCATGGTCAATATTAGTAACTCTGATGGATTCCTGCTTCTCTTTGTGCACCTCACAGAAGAAATTGACAGAATGGAATGCCCCTGCAATGTTTTTGGCTGGTATATATACCCATCCATCCATGCATCCATCCATCTTGTTTACATTTTTAACATTTGTTTTATAATTGCAGATCTCTCTTCCTCTCATTACTTCAGTTGCATATTGGAAAAGGCATTTATATTTTCATAGGTGAGTGAGTATAAACACTGCTGTGTTGTCCACAGTAGAACTACTTTAAGTTTTACTCATTCATCCATGCTAGGCATTCAGGACATCATGGAGAAGAAGTGGTCCTTGCAGTAAGTTTTCAGTGTGGCAAAGTAATGAAAGCATGAGTGCTGGGCTGCCTGCAGCAACAGCTGAGTTCTAACAGTTTCTGAAGGTTGAATCTTAAATCCAGTTGGTAGTCTCAATGAATGAATGGAAATTAGATCCCTTTCAGATTAACTCATTATAGCACTATGGCCCTTTCCGCACCTTACCTGCATCCCGCAACATCCTAGCGTCATCCCAGCAGTGCCTTTGCTGGGATGGGAGCGTGTCCCAAATGCTCCCCTTTGCACGTAGCCAGCTGCCAGTGGATGGTAGCATTTGGAACACATTCCTTCCTTCTGCATTGCAGCTTCCTGTGCTGCCATAAAGAAGGAAGGACCTTGATAGTGCTTCTGTCCTTCCCCAGCCTTCCCCAGCTTCTGTCCTTCCCCAGCCGATGCAATCATCATGCAAAAGGGATTTATTACCAGATTTTTTCCAGTAATAGTATAATGTGCAATCGTGACTGCTGGGGATGCAACAGGAGCGAGACCACGATGACATTGTGTGGTAGCACGTGTCACAGACCGGTTTCAACGTGTCCCTATGCTGGGATGTGGCTGTAGTGTAGAAATGGCCTATGATTTCACTTTAACTGCTATGGAATCCTAAGATCTGCAGTTTACGAAGGAGCATTTAGAATAATCTGCCAGAGAGCTCCTCTAGTTCCTCACCAAACTGCAAAGCCCAGGGCTCCTTAGAATGAGGATGCAGTTAATGTGGACTATAGCATTATAATTGTGTAGTGAGAAAGGCCCCTTACGCAGTGTTAATTACTGGCTGGAAACCTGTTGAGGATTTACCATAAACACCACAGTTACACAGCTAAGCAGTGAATCTTGGCATTATCCCTCAATCCCCACCCCACTTCAGGAAGCAGCTGCTGGGACTGACAGGGGTCTATTCCCTGTTGACTGGGATACAGCTGACCAAACAGTCCCATGCCCTCCCATAAGTGATCTCTAGTGTGATGATCAGAAGAGGGGCCCTCTCACAATTCTCCCTCATACTGGAAATCATTCACGCAAGGAGAGTGGGACTATCAGCCAGCTGCTTCCCAGTAAATAGAGACTGGGGGACTTTCATGGTCCCTGCACAATTCCTAAACAACGAGCTACAATAGGGGCTATGCAGGGATCAGGAATACGGAACAGTCACAAGTGTATAACTCTAGGTTATGCATTCATAACTGTCCAATAAAATTCTGGCTTCCATTGGCTCGATGACTGTACTTCAGTTTAGACTATCAATTGGATTTATCCCTGTGCTCTCTCATTTAGTCTCATTTCATATCAAGCACTTTTTCTTCCTTTCACACAACAGAGTCCCTTCCTCCCTGACAGGATCATGATAAATCTCCACTTGAAGCAACAGAGCAAAATATTAGGCAGAACACCCTCTCCCAACTAACCTCTCCCAAGCTGCACCAATGATCAGCTGTCTCCTAGATGTCAGCCACAGTGTCCTTCTACTGTAAGGTGATCAGCCACATACATACATGACTTTTCAGAGACATCCAATGATTTCTAACAAATGGCACTTGTTCTTACAAATGCTTTCTACAACATGACATATCTCCAGGAGAGAGTAATTTACCATTAACCCTGGCTTTGAACGTGTTTCTTTTGATACTAGATGGATACTCATCCTCCTATAATACATCTTTGAAGCCAGCTTCAAATCTAATATAATGACTGCTGTTAGGTGCAAGTGTTCTCTTTGAACGATTCTCCCTCAAAATTGTTCTGCGTTTTTCTCTATCCATTTAATTGGGGAAGTAAAGAATGGAACCAGTGATTCAAGCAATGACTAATAAGCCACAGACTAGATGTGCAAGGTTATCCCTGTACATCTAGGATTAATACTAAGCTTTTCCAGCAGCAATGTTATTTGCAAGATGTTAAGGCACTGGTCTCATTGGGAAATGCTTCCCTTTAACTTTCACATACAGTACAAAAGTTCCTGGAAGTTCTGTCTGGGAGGTCCCTCTTTCAGGCAGACTCACCACTTCTTCACAATTAAGGCAGGTGGAAACCAAAAGAACAGCACATATTCTGTTTACAGATCTGCCAAGCTCACTGTTCTGTCAAAAAATGGAGGAACAACTTGAGACTGTCAAACCAACCTGATTAACCCCTGACAACAACTGGTTCACCTTGATCAGAGTGCAGTTCACAATGAAGGGAGAATACACAAAGAAACTGTCATTCTTACTGTGTCTGGATAATATCTTTGAAAAGAGCACCAGGATTTAGCAGAATGTAAAACACAACCTTGGTTCTTGATAACAACACTTATCTTTTTTATAGCACCACAATGACTATATTTAGCCAATTCCAGACACTGTTTAAAGAGTATTATGACAATGGGTTACCATGAACCGAATCACTGGACATTTTAAGTGTTGACATGCAAGGCACTACTTGAAAACCTTATTATATATGCATAACTTACTGCTTTTATGTCCGCCATTAACTGGTACAAGATGAGGAAAATGACTTTGTTGACTGCATAATTTGTGTTAATTTAGCTTCAAAAGTAGATTATGAGACCCTGGGAACTCCATTTCTTGATTTTGACAATGACCACTACATTTTACACAGAGATGTATGTAGCAAACAAATTCAAGCTGCAAGTTTGTTTTTGACCTAATGTAATTCTCACACTGTAACTTTCCGTGGGTGGAAATTTTTGCTTCCTCATAAAACATCAATAAATGGTGATAATTCACATCACACAGTTGTATATGTGCCTGAAATAGATTGTCTCCCCCATCATTAACACTCCTTACACCTGCTATTAATAGCAGCTATAGTAAAATATTTTATGGCTGGGTAGGACAAGAATTCATGGATAAATGAGCCACTTTTTAAAAAATTATATTTTTGTGTTCCATCCCCTTTATATCCAATGTTTTTGGCTTTGTTATACAGATGAAATCATACTCACTGCAGGAAACAAATGTAACAATTTTCAAAACAATAATTTCAAAATAATAAAATTTAAAACTAAAACTCCCCATACTGCCTGAAAGTCCTGTATTAACCTTACGGTACTGATTTGTCCTCTTTTTCCAATTATAATTTTATTAACTGAGTTTCTTATTCCCGTGTTTCTTGCTTCCATTCTCCTGTTCTGACAGGAACTGTTGCTTCCACATTCAGATAGTATTTGTGTATGTGTGTGTGTGTGTGTGTGTGTGCGCGCGTGCATGTGTGTGTTTATGTGCCTTGAAGTCATCTGTCAAGTTATGGTGACCCCATGAATTTCATAGGGTTTTCTTAGGGAAAGAATACTCAGAGGTGATTTTGCCATTTCCTTCATCTGAAATATAGCCTACAACACCTAGTATTCATTGGTGGTCTCCTATGCAAGTACTAACCAGAGTTGACCCTACTTAGTTTCCAAGATCAGACAGGATATGAGCCTCTGGGGTATTTAAGCCCTTAGATAGTATTTATACAGGTCAATTATTCCCTTTTCTTAAAATGTGTATTATATACCTTAAAACCTACTGTGACTAAGAGAAATTACATATAACTGAAATAACTGCTTTGAGTCCTTTTGAGGAGAAAAGCGGAGTAATTAAAATAATCATAAAAATAACAACAACAACAACAACAATTACTACTACTACTACATATTTTCTCCCCTGCCAACTCATTCTTCCATTTCTCCAGGTTCCTCTGCTCTCTCCCAGTATCTTATTCTACAACCACCTTGAGGAAGGGACTTGACAGATAAATAGATGGTGCTATATAAGTAATCAATAATAAAATACTCAGTAAAAACTGAGTATCAACCACAGTCAGTGGTTGAACAGAAACTACTTTTTAAAAAAGTACTTCGAAATGTCAACTGAAAAACAGGCATGTAAAGAATATTTGTAAATGTTCTTGTCCTTCATGAGAAAAGTATCTTGACATACTGAGAATTTTCACATTTCAGGACTTCTTTGAATAAAGGTAGTTCTAACCCGCCTGCCAAAATGTAAGCAGTGATGTAAGCAGTTTTCTCTTGGGGGACTGTCTGATAAGTCACCCCAAATTTAATTGTAATTTAATCTTAAAGCAAAACAAAATGAACCAGGTATAAAAGATAAGACGAAGATACATTATCAGCCATTTCTCTCACACTGAGTTTGCTTATTGGTATAAATACATTGAACTAACTGAGCTTTCTGAATTGTCTTCAAAGGCAACCTTACCCAGATTGCTTTATTTATTCTGTAAATGTCTAAGCTACTCTTTAACGAAATACTTTAGAGATAAATACATACTAAAATCACAAAAGGCAACTTTTTAATATAAAAATACATAAAATGGAATTTTAAAAAGGACTGAAGTAGAAGAAGCTGAAATGGCAAAACTCCAGTTAAACTCCAGTTAAAAACAGGCTTAAAGCACATACAGAAAAGCCTAGGCAAAAATTACAGTCTTTGTCAAAGAGAAGTTTACGGTGGAGAGAGCAAGGAAGTCCTAAGCACACCCACCCTGGCCCTGCAAACTCCACTTTGCCTACTCAATGTCCCATCCTGTCCTGTCCACTCTGATCAACTTCTGATGACTGGGAAGATCTGTAAGGGCAGGAGCCATTTGGAGGAAACATATTTACACTGCTATACATCTCCCAGTTGTGGGTAGCAGTATGTTAGGCGGTTAACTGAATACACTTAACACTGACCGTGCAAACCTTTGCAGTTCATGGGTAAGACACAGCCTTACTGGGGGAGGCTAGAATGACATTAGCGGTGAAGCCGATGAGCTTTTCTGGGGAGCAGAATCCACACCCTGACCAGTGAAAGCCTCTCTTTAAGTCATCACCCTTTCACATCAGATGGAGGGGAAACTTGGAAACAGTACTCAAAGGAAGACTGTTCTTAGGTTTGGCAGGCATACGTGAAACTGAAATCAAATCTGCTCCAGCTTATAGAGGAAAACACACAGCTGGAAAAATCCAGGTATGGGCAGATGTGCATGTGAAATGGATGTCTCATTTCTTAAAAGGAGGCGATCTCCTTACATGTGCAGAGAGATGAACTCTAATGACGAAGACTACAGAAGGTAGAGGAACTACACGTGTGTTTTAGAGACCCCATAGTGATGTTGTACATCAAAAAACAGAAATGTAAACAGACAATTTCTCACATTCCTAAGAGGCACCATTAGATCAAGGCTATAAGATAGAAGCAGCTCACCAGTCATACCTTGGTAGCCACCAATGCAACTGTTTGTGCAGCCTTAGACAGGCCCTCCCAGACTCCTGGAGGGCTACCAAATACAGTGGGTGGGCAGCACCAACTTGATGTCATTAGTTGAGCAGGCCTGCCTTAAGGGCAAGCTTCCTAAGAGAAATAGTACAGGTTTGCATCAAACTGGAATGGAGGAGCGTTTGCTTTGAAGGGGATGGGGGATCTAATGCTGAGTTTTTCTAGCCTTTGTTTGTCTAATACAGCTGCCTGCCTAGTTGCTTTCCTCTTCTATTATCTCCGTTCCCAAAAGGCATTGTGTATATGACTTCAAGTATGCAAGAGTAAGAGCGCAGGTTCCTATTCCTGTCACCTAAAAAAAACACCCTTGTGTGGATCTTAGCTGTCCCTGCAGCTCTTATCCAAAAACATGGAATAGGTTTGCAAAGGCCAAGAATGCAATGTCAAGTTGCCATGCAATAAGTGCTTCTACCCATCTCGTCTCATAGGGAGGTATGGTTTCAGTGGCTGTCCCCATAATGACTTTACTTAGTACATTCATGCAGCCTGTGCCATTTATTCTGCCACTAAAATTCAGAATTACAAACAAATCACGATGCTTCGGCAGGCAGAGAAAAGAGAAGTGAAGAATGTGGAGACTGGGACTACATAGGGCCTTGGCTTCTAAATAATTGTTCAAGACTCTATTCAGTTTCTGAACAGTTCCATATCTATCTACAGTAGTTACTGTTGTACACTCAAATGGTTCTAAGACTTCCTATGTATCTATAATCAAGAATAATCTGAACATCAAAGACACTGATGGGATGACTGATTCCAATCCACGTCCGTTATCTGATTCTGCACTTGCACAACGAACCCTTTATTTATGATTTAAATTGCCACAGCAATTATTTGAGCTACCAGAAGTGATTAGACAATTTTGTACAAATCTAAATATGTAAACTTGTATAACATGACCTCATGAAAGTATATTTTTACTCTATTGTAAACTTTACCACATGGAATAGACAGAAATCATTTAAGATATAAGCATGCTATAAAAGTTGTACTGCTGTTCCTGACACAATTATGTAAATATAATAAACAGTTTCATCCAGTTATATTAAATTACAGATACTGGATTAAGCAACCTCTCCCAGCAATCTCCTTTTTTATGTTCTGAGTATCTTATGACCAAGTTCTCATCTTTAATTGCTCTCCCTTCATCTCAGCAAATTGGCCTCCTTTAAAAACTAGTTGTTTGTTTACACGACATTCTTTAATGGGGTTTAAATCCAGTGAGGCCGCTGTCTGATCTTGAAAGCCTCATTTCAAATGCCACATAAAAGTGCCAAATAGATATAAGTCTGGAGTCAACAAGGCCAATTAAGGCAGGTTACTTCTAATTAAAAAGCACAGACTGCATGCAGTACATAGATCAGATACTATCATTTGAGTAGATTAATTTTTATATTAATCTGATGAGCCTAAATCAGTTAATCCAAGCATATTTATGTTTAAATAGTTTTTTAACTGGTGCAGCTATTTGATTTATCTCATTGGAAACTGAGCTATCTTAAAGTCAAGCACACTGGATAAAATCAGGTGGTTAATCCCAACTGGAGTAGACTTGCTAAATAAATGAAATCGTTTAATTTAAGTCTTATAAAAGTCTCATTGATTCAACAGGCCATCCGCAGTTGGGACTAACAAATGACTCAGCCCATGGCTTCTGGAGCTTTACATAGAATGGATGCAAAGTTACACAGACTGATCAGGCACAAAATCATTACTACCTTGCCAAGAAAACCATAAATAGAATATTATTCATGTGACATATCAGTCAGGTTACTCAAAGAGGTTTTTAAAAACTAGATACAAAGAAGCAGACATCCTTTTCTATTTCTTTTACTGAGAAGCTTTCTGTGTAGTACCCATTTCAGGTAAGACGCTCCAAGTATTCTGTACTTTATCTATTATTATTTTATTATCTTTTTATCATACTTTTTCACTAAAAAATTAAAATACAAAAAAATACAAATAAAGTACAACTAAGTAAAAAAAAACACCTAAATACAAACAACAGAATCACTGAAATCATGACAACATTAAATAAACACAATGTATTGATTAAATAAGGGGTACAAACCAAACTCAAGACTACTTAAACAAAACACGTAATTTTTGGCCACTTTGCTATAGTACTGAAACTATGAAACGTTAAGGTTCTTTCTTCTCTCCCATAGTAAGGAAGAGAGGCACAGGAGCAGTGATTTTCCAAGGCATACCAAGGCCAGAAAGTTATGTTTGTGCAGCTTTGGTTTCTCCTGGATCTAAACGGCCCAGTAAGACCTAAAAACATGGTGAAAATGCCTCCCCATCCCTAAGAGAGTGTGTAGGGAGGGGACTTTTTAATTTTTTTCCGGGAGATGGAGTAAGAGGTTATGGCCCCTAGCCTTTCACAGTTGTCTTCTGCCTTAAAATAATCTCTTTGCTCTTAACTGTTATTTCTGATTGTGACACTGGATGAGAAGTGAGTGATCCCTGGAACGCCCTCACAGTTTCCCTCACATGTTCAGTTAGAAAAAGTGTGGGGCAACAGAAAAGCAGTATACGTTCTGTTTCGCCTTCATTTCATTTCATTTTTTTTAAAATACATTGTCTTGCAGCTACATTCCATTCTTTTCCTTTGCACTTACCTGACATTGTCATGCTTCTGGATGTAAATTTTATGAAACATCATATCTTCTTTTTTGGCGTTAATATCAGCTTTCATCTCCATGGCAACATGGCGAGGAAGTACGGAGAGCAGGAGGCGCTCCTATGGTGGTAGACAGATGATCCAATTAAATCCCTGCTCCTTGTTTAACAACACAAACACACATCTCTTTGTCTCTCAAGCCCAGGGCTGGACCAAGATATTTTGCAGCTTCAGGTGGAGCTGCAAACGCTGACCGCTATGATCCAAGTCAAGGTGAACAGTATCCGAAGCTAGCTACGTTGTAAGGGGCACAGAATTTCACAAATATGTCTACCCATCTTATTAGAATAACAAATTATAACAGTATTATTCTATTATAATAACAAATGACAATTTGCTGCATTTTCATGACATTCAAAATTTGCTACTTGAAGTCCACAGCTCACTTTGCTAAATGATAGCACTGTTTCTGGTTTTGTCAGCAAAATGGAGTTACCGGTGGATGGGCGCAATCTTGATATTTTCCAAAGTAATAGCCTCTAAGAAATCTAGAATCCCACCCAGCTCAGTCATTAGACAAAGCCACTGAAATCACAATAACTCATACTTCTTTGTAGTTTTAGTTTAGCAGCTGTTCATAGGAGCTAACCTCACCAAATGATGGCAACTTCTAAAGACAGATGTTCTGATAGGGGTAGGTTATGTTGCATGCCAGCTCAGCATTGTTTCTTGCTACTCCTTCATTTATAGAAACTACCAGACCTGTAGCAGAGTATTATTCATGAAATCTTCATTTGCTGTCTGGCTGCAAAGCTGAACTGCCAGTATGGACGATGTCAGGTACACAGTAAACACTCAGGATGGCTTCAGATATTTGAGCATGTGAAAACAGCAGATTTGAGTCTGCCCTTTATACTTCTTGCATAAAATATGAAGAGGGAAACTCAGAACGTTTGCCCTAAGCACTCCTCCATAGTGAAGAACCTGATTACTATTTCATTGCTAGAAACAAATGTTTCTTACAAACATGCACATGATGTAACAGAGGCATGAAAAGAAACTACATACTTGGCTATGCGCTATAATTATCTGTGCCTGGGGAACCTAATTGGCCAGAAGCACACCATGTATGAATCTTTGCAATAACTTTTTAATTTGTCTGGTTTGTTGTAGAAATAACCATTCTCATTCCATTACTAGCAGTCTTTCTCAGTCTCTGCTTAAGGCTAGAATGGTATGGAGACAACTAGAATATAAAGATGGCAAAGTAATACATTTAGCTCAGGGTATTAAAAAGGACTGGAATCTTTGTTGCACATAACAGTGTCAGTAGGCTTCAGAAGGTTAGTTTAAGTTATGGCATCTGAGTTTCAGCACAGATGACTATGTACAGGCAGGTCTCAAAAGTGGACTCCATAGTCACTCTCCTCCATTTATATCAGACGTAGCTGGGTGGCCGGTACAGGGGTCCTTTCACATTACACAACGATAACACTAAGATTCCACTTTAACTACCATGGCTGCATACTGTGGAACCCTGAGATTTGTAGCCATTAGAGTTCCCTGGCTAAAAACTCTAAAAATACTCAATCCTAGTATCTCACAGGATGGAATCACGATAGTTAAGTGAAATCATAGTGCTATAACTGTGTAGTGTGAAAGTGCCCCCGGATAAGCAAAACAGTGTGGTGTTGGTGCAGTTAGACTGCAGGATACACTGAACTTGCAAATTCAGATATACCTCTGTGTGTGTGTGTGTGTGTGTGTGTGTGTGTGTGTGTGATCCTGCTTTTCTCCCAAATGGCATTCAAAGCAGCATTTCTGTGTAATTATGGAGACAGCCATTTTATCACCATCCATACATTCATACTATGTAGCTCAGAAACTCATAATCCTCACATGCAGAAGGTTTTCACTGATTAAGACTAATGAGAGCTAGATAAAAGTTTCTCCATCTGCAGACCTATGGTTTCTGGCAAGCTTCTTTTAGCTAGCTACTCAGGGTTCCATGTGATGAAAAGAAATATCTTACTGATAGGATGTTTCTCCAAGTTCAAAGTAAGCTACCTCACTTCGGTAGCTTACTGATCTCTCCTGGTGTGGAAATATATTAGGGTGTTTCCAAGTTAGGGTTGGGCTTCACCTAGACAAGGGCTGGCCTTGAGCCTGGATGGGCATCATTATAGACCTGGTAACTGTCACAGCCCTGAGGGGACTCACTACTGAGAGCAACAAAGGACAGATTCTGTTAAAGCACTGCTTCACTCAGAATTGCAGGATCATCTGGCACCTCATTTGAGCCACTGAAACAACGGAAGCAGAAGAAGTTGCCCGCAAGCTAATTTTCAAATTCAAACAAACAACCATCTCATTTTCACAATCATCAATCAAGTCATCATGATCATCAATGTTCATCAATTTTCAATATTTTTTTCTTTTACCTGCTGCTGGTTTTCTCTCTGAGAATGTAGACGGGCTTGAATGCATTCCCTGGTCTCCTGAAATGCCTGTCTTTGGGACACCTCAGCTGGATAGTGTGTACACACCCCTACAATGTTTGTACAGATGAAGATGAGGACGTTGGATACCAGCTGCAATGAAGATGGAGGAAGGAGGGAGGGAAAAAAGCAGAGATTGTTACATTCTAGAAACCACCAGACCAAAGATCAGAGATCTCTTCCTGCTTCTCACACTCCTTTTTAAAGAATCTATATGACATGGCCTAATACAGACTTTAATACAAAGATTGCTACTGTTTTATAGTTATATAAATCAATAATAGTTAAAAGGTAAATAATGTGTTGCATTTTTAAATTTTGATTACACTTATTTAAGGTTACATACCACTAATCTCATCTCATAGTATTACTGCATCCATGGATATTTTCATGCTGTTTGATTAACAGATGTGAAGATTACACACACTTAGAAATGTGAGCATCTTCAGATGTAATGCCTGAATACAACACACTATCACAACTTAAGAGGCACAAGCCGTGACCACAACTTCTGCATGCACCCCGGCTACTCTAAATCAGGGCTGAGTGGTTCACCTTGGAACCCTCTTGGGCCTTCACAGACTACTGAAAATGCCAAAGAAACGAACAAAAGTAGAAAACAAATCCAACAGTGGGTGAATGTCTACTTTTCATTTTGAAAAATGCTAATTTCTACATTTGAGATTTGCATATTTAAAAATAACCTATTTGCAACAAACCTAAAAGGTGAATTGCAAATCCAGGAAGCTTCTAGGAGACACAGTTTTACCCTTTTATGGTCAGAAGAGAGCCTCTCTTGGGAGTCTGAAGAGGCTTAGAATCTTCCTGCCCTCCCCCCAAAAAAAGGCTCGGAGCCAGGCATTGCCCATTCCTGTTCTATGTTCTCAACCCTCCTTTGGCCGATACTTACATTCATGTTCAGTTGAATATATAAATATACTTGAGGCCCTTTCACAGTTATAGCACAATGATTCCACTTTAACTGCCATGGCACCATCTTAAGAAATCCCATGAACTGTAATTTAGGGAGAGGACTTTAGAGCGATGAGCCAGAGAGTTTCTCCAGTGCCTATGACCAAACCAGAAACCCCAGGATTCCATAGGATACAGCCATGGAAAATAAAGTGGTATCACAGTGCTATAGTTGGGTAACATGAAAAGGCATTTGCATTAAAATAACTGTGAGTAGAACTATTTGCACACCTCACTACTGAGTATTAGAAACTTAGGGAAATTGCAAGCAGGGCTGGTGTGTGAACCTCATCTCTTTTATACATACTAGTGCACCCTCTTCAGGCATAACACCAGAACAGAGCTGTTGTCATATTCCCCAGCCAGATAATCATGTAGGCCACTGAGAGACATTCCTATTGCAGTACAGCAGATCTTTGTATTTACCTGACAGTGTGAGTATTACAATTCAATGCAAGGGCATGCAGAACATGCATGTGTGATAGGAATGCAGGCTGCACTCCCCTTCTACACACACAGAACACCCGCCTGCAAGGGGAAAGAAACCAAAACAGCATCTTTAGCTCCTATGTAAACAAACAGGTGAACAGCTCCTGCCAGTGTGAAAGAAAACAGCTAAGAAAACATCATCTGAGCCACCCAAATTTAGTCAGTGCAATTCCCATCCCATCACACCACAGCACTGGAGAGCTTGAGAAATGAGAAAGGAAAGGAAATCATGCCATCCCATCCTTGTGGTAAGATCCATGTTTGCCTCACCCACCCCATTCCTCACACTCCCTTCTTTCCTGTCATGGAAAGAAGGGAGTACATGAGCTTCAGCTACTATACCATCTGCCTAAATAACAACAAAATCACCATCCCAAGTAGGAAGCCAAAACAAAGGTACCCACTGCCCATGAGCCTGAACTCACCCAGGCAGCCTCAAACCCCCCAGGAAAATTCCAGGAAAATTCCAGTCTGCCCAGAATACTTGAGTCCGGGAGGGGGAAACTGCTCCCCTCATGTCATCTCCTTCATGGCACTGGATTTGCTTGAGAACTAGACAGCACCAAATAGCTTCACTGGTAAATGTCAGCATTGCCAACTCTAGACCTTGCATATCCAAACTGCATTCATACTAAAATATCCCAAGTCATTGCTCACCTCATGTGCATGGAACACCTGCATGGCTCTCTGCAATTCCTAGGCTGATAAAAATACTGTTGTGATTGTCCAAAGGCAAAAGTGGCTGCTTCCTTACTCCCTCTCCCTTCTGCTCCCACTAGACTGGTTATCACCTTAGCAGAGAGACTTCAGATCCCCTACATGGACAAAATGGATGGAGGGCTGAAGCCACAATACACTCCGCCATGATGCTGAGGGGAGCTAGCCATCATTTTATTCGGTGGAAAACTAACATATGACTCACAGACAGCTGAAAAGATTGAAAGCTTCATGTCAAGTGTTGATTACTGCTGGATCTGCAGACCACTGTTCTCAGCCAGTAACACCTAACTCATCATTCCTCTGAGTTGATAAGAAGTAGCATCCAAACGTCCTATATTTCTCCCATCGTAAGCCAGAGAAAGGTCAGAAGTATCAGAAGATTTAAATGAAACCTGAGTGGTTCACCTCTACTCAGGCATCTTCCTTTGGACAGTTTATTTCCTTATCTCCTTTGCTCTGCGCTTCTTGCAGTTCATCTATTTGTTCTAATTCCTTTTGCCACAGACCATCACGCCCACAGGAAAGGCTATGGCACAAACTTGATTTGCCTTGAGAACTGAAGGTTTACATTGATAGAACCAGTTCCTTTAGTTGTTCTGATTCCCTATTTGTCTCCTTTAAATTTGACTTCTTTAGGGCTCGGAGTGTCTCATTCACTCCTAGCCATGCATTATCAAGGTATATGACCTCACTAAAGTGTATCATCCTTCAAACTTTACAGCGCACTCTGTCAGGGCTGCTGCTACTACCACAGTGTTCTCAACAAATGTACTCATTAGTAACATGTGTTAGATGGTTACCTGAAGCACCCCATCCGCCTTTATTCAGCAACATAAGATTGATAAATATGGGTCAGGGGAATCCACTTTCAGCAGAAAGATACACCAAGAGATTATTAGAGACTCAAAGGCAGCCACACACATGGGAGGGAGGGGGTGCTTAACAATGTTAGGTTTGGGTAAGTACAAGGATATGTGGATTCTTCCTCTCACCAACCCAGAGCATGCCACACTGGAGATGCAATCTGAGAAGAGGAATCCACCCCCCCCCCCCATTCATTGTGACTGTCTCCTAGGCTTCAGTGGGGTGCAATGTTTTTTGCAGAGAAAAAAAATTATTTCCCGAGCAGGCAACAATGTGTTTTGCCCAGAAAACACTGTATTCTGTGCAGGAAGGATATTTACTCATAAAAAGCATGTATATTTCTGCACAGGGTAATTCCCTGAGAAATGCTAAAACACATATCTGTTGAGAACTACACAGAAACCTTGGTTTTCACCTGCAGCAGGGAGAAAATCATAGATACACATCATCCTTGTATGCAAGGATGGAGAATGTGAACATTTACCTCCCTATTAGACACAGTCACCCATGACAGTAGGCCGTGTTGTCAAACAGCATAAGGCACACATGAAATAGGGAGGTGGGAGGGAAGGGGCAGAATGAAGCATTTACCCATGATCACAAAACACATCCCCTGCTACCTTACCAATACCTCAACTCCGATAGGTAAGCTGACAAGGAAATGGCACAAAGCCATATGCTGGAAGGGTGTGTCCACAGCAGCATGGTCAAGTGTGCTAGGGCCATGCCTCATATGTATAGCTATGATCAGGAAAATAGGGAACACCCCACCAAGTGTCCACCTAACCAGGACCTGAGCCAACGAGAGACTTACCCACACTTGAACTCATCTTCAAATTACATAAGGGGCTCGTCAAATCAGTGAGCTATCTCCTCAATACATATATACATTAGCAGGACTGTAAGTCTCCCTAGGTTAATAAGAAGAAAAAGCTATCCAGACCTGGTTAATGGGGATGGGGGGGAGTCTTCAAGCATTGATCTGACATCTTTGTTCACAGAACATTGAGAGAAAATCACTCTACAATAGTGAAAATGCTGAGGCCGGGGGGCCCATAGGGAAAGCAACATGGAGATACTGGAGGGTAAGCATGTGTCACTGAGAAACCTTTACCGCCACACTTCCATTTCCTTTCCGGCAACCCAGAGACCATCTCTAGCATTGTGACTGGCTAGGATGCACAAGAATTCCACAAGAAATAAGAGAACTTATTGTTTCTTGTGGTGTTTTGCAGTTTCTTCTGTGCCAGCCTGAGAGATTTTTTGCCTACCATGCAGACGGCCTGGGTCCTTCTCTCAATCTATGCTTTGAGCTCAGGATTTCATTATTAATCTTCTAAGGATATATTCTCAAGAACACATTGAACATAGTCTGGTATCCTGAAGGCAAGCCATCTTTGTTTAGAGAGTCTTTTACTTCATTGTTCCTTCAAAGAACCCGAGTTGTATATGGAATATATTAAGTAGCCCTCTGGTATATTTTTAGAAACACACTTCTTAGAATACCATTATTGTATTGCCAATTTACCGGAACACTTTAAACTTGGTCTTCTAACAATCAGATGCTTTCAACTATTGTGTCCAAGTTGGCATGAACATTTCAAGATGACGACCTGTGACACGCTCAGAATTATATTAAAAATTATGCTGGATGACTGTAATTATTGGCACTTAGAAATATCTGCATATATGGTTAAGATATGGAAGCTGCTCTTTCACCCTCCCACCTCAGATTTCAAGATAGTGCTTCAATCTCTTGGTGGGAAAAAGATTAATTTAATTCCAAACAAAAAATTATTAATAGCTTTCTTGTTGAAATTTAGTACAAGAGAGAAATGTTTAGGGATTTATATCCAACTTCTCCACAAGTTTGGTCCTGAAGGTAGCTTTCTAATAACACTAAAAAGAAAAAAGAAAAGAAATAAAATAAAATAAATATCAAAAGTTTTATTTTAGTTATGCCTCACCTTTTTCCTGACACAGAACCTAAGGCAGCTCAAACACAAAAATTAAAATTGATTATTAGTGGCCATATTTGTTTCGAATGTTACAGAATAAGTAATTTGTATTCTTTATATAGTAAACGAACATTTAAACATATCATGAGAAATGTCAAATAAAAGTAATCCTCATTTAAAGGCTTGTCTTTATAGAGGGAGTTCTCAAGGCTGTGTGATCTCTGCCCTATTATTTGCTTAAATTATGAGCTGCAATCATTAGCTTTCCACAAAACAGAAAACAATATACTTAAGATCAGCTTATATGTTGACAACATCACACCTTGTTATTATCAGTTCCCAAAGGATAATTATTTCATATTCCAAGAATTATTGTAATGAAATATCAGGTTACAAGAGCAACTTAGCAAAGTCAGAATTCTGAGCAAAGCTTGTAAATTATCTTTTGACTACAACTCCCATGCTAGGTAGAGGATTCTGGGAGCTGGGGTTTCAAAAGTAACTTTTCCAAGGTATAGTTTTGGGGCCGAAAAAAAGGAACAAACATCTTATAATTTCAACTGGCAAGTAAACTGCTATGTAGTTTTCATATCCCACTTATTTCAAACATAAATGTAATAGTATTGATCAATTTTACTACTTTAAGAAACTGCATACTGGCTAAATATGAAACTTTCTTGGATTAGAGTAAAATTGTTATTAATGTTTACCCTTCTTGAATGTTTATCTTAATGATGTTCTTACGTTTTACCCTAAAAAAAACTCTGTTAACTGATGTTGTTTAGAGTGGGTAGATGTAAAAGAGAACAGTGTTCCCGTACCTTTAATAATCAGACAGGAGACTAGGTGCTGAAATTCCCTTTTCTGTCAACTATCAAAGGTACAGGAACCTTGTCCTTTTTGCACTGGTGTACTCTAACACCATTTAGGCCAGTTAACCAAGCATGCAGCGTTGGTCCAAGGGCACTAATGCTATGTTGAGCAGTCACTGATTACTTCTGAGTAGAAATTATCAGATTGCACTGTTAGGGGTGGGAAGTAAGACAAATTCAAGAAAGGACAGCTTCTTCTCTTCTCTTACCACTGAAACCCTCCCCAATACTTCAGGGCAACCTGAACAATCTGTGATGAGGTATGGATGGGGGAAGGGATTTGGGCTAGAGGAGAGTCCCACCAAAATGGGCTGATATGAATATAAAATATTTGCTGGAAAATGACATACTGAGGGAACATTTGAAAAATACTCGTTTTTTAAAAAAGCACAGAATAGAATTTGGAATGGAATGTTCTTTGACCCCAAAGCAGGCCAGATAAAGATGGGTATGTAGCCTTTAAAATGAGGTGGGGCATTTTTTGTACCTCTTCAAAAAGAAATAAACCTGTCGTGATGAACCAAAAAACAAAACAAAACACAAGCAGGTTTGGGATTCATGGGACCCTCCAGATGTTGTTGGAATAGCCCTAAGCAGCACAGCCATTGGTGAAGAATGCTGGAAGCTGCAGTTGAACAACATCTGGAGGGCAGAATGATTCTCACCACTGCTGCAGCAGAAGATGACGGTAAACAGTAACAGACTGCACTGTCTCCTTCTGTGATTACGAAGGACAGATAACAAAAAATGAAATACATTGCTGGATCCATCTTCAGAGGGCCAATTGCATAAACTATGGTAATTTATTGCATTACAATATCTATTTACTCCAAAATTAACTCAATACCCTGTTCCCCTTTGTTTACAGCTTTTACATGCCATGAATTTATCCCCTGGAGCCCCCATGTTGAAGCAACGAGGGATCAATTCCATAATACGTGAAAGCATCGGCAAACTGGCTCATCAGCACAGCAGTTAATTATGAATTCCTCAAGGCACATAGCATATCTGAAAACTATCTACCATCTCCAGTGCCTTTTGCCCACTAGCAAGAACAGCAATAATATACATCACTCTGGTTGTAAATCTCAGCAAAGTCAAGGTGGCAAAGAACCCAACAATAATTTGAAATATGTGCTCCTGAAACAATGTCTGTGTTCATACTGACTGAAATGGCAGAACAGCAGAGGTCTAAAAAATGAGCTCCTTCCAATCCTCGCACAAAGAGCAAAGATAACCAGTGCTCATCATCATAGAAGGATGAAATTCAATTAGGAAACTGAGCTTCCATAGGGAATTAAATGGATTTCTGACTCATGCTAACATACCTATAAATGAACATGTTGTTCCAGTTTCCCTGTGAAAGCAACAGGGGAAACTGTGCGTGGACTAGGAAAGGTGAGGTTGAAATAACAGGCATTAACAGATTCTTTAATCACCGGAAGGGTTTTAGCCTAAAATTATTCCAAGCTATTCATATGAACAGTATTCTATTATTACAAATTCCAGCACATCTTTGTTCATCTGGCTCCACCACCTTGAGCTTCCGAAGATCTCGAGTTCAGAGATATGACTCCAACAGTCCTCTCTTGCTGCCCTTTAGTCCTAGAACTATAAACTTGCTGAGAGCTAACTAGTAATGTAATCTTGTTGCATTGTAATTCTTGTTTACAAGGGAGACCCATTTCAAAGAGAATGAAAAAAAAGTGCTCCAGACACAAGGCTACAACCTAGTCTTAAGTGCATGCAACTAGGGAAAAGGGCTACATCCCATGTTGGTCCCAAGACCCACAGGATTTGTTAATCACATGTAACATATTACATGTTAAAGGTGCCATATTCTTGACATTACACAAATAAACTCTGAAGACGTTTAGAGCAAACATAAGACTGATTATAACTTATGAAGTGTATATTGTTCCTCCAGTGGCAAGAGAAATTCTTCAGTATTTAATCTCTGCAGAATATTTCTACAAAGACAGCAATAAAGAACTCCAAAATGTTTGTCCTAGGAAAAGCCTGTATGTGTAAGGTGCCTTCAAGTTGCCTGTCAACTTACGGTGACCCCCATGAATTTCATAGGGTTTTCTTAGGCAACGAATACTTAGAGTTGGTTTTGCCAGTTTCTGTTTCTGAAATATAGCCTACAACACCTGATATTCATTGGCAGTCTCCCATCCAAGTACTAACCAGAGCCAACCCTCCTTAGCTTCCAAGATCAGAAGGGATCTGGTACCTTTAGGATATTTATGCCCTTAGGGTTTACACATCTGAGTTTTATTCCTACCATTTTTCTAAGCTTAAGTACATGATCCACCTATCATATTCTCACAACCACCCTGTGAGTTAGAAGTGAGACTTTCTGACACTCTGCTTTCAGTACCATACTAGTTTTCTGGTTCATGGTTATAGAGAATCAAACGTATTGCTGGTGGGTGCATGAATTTTCCAAGGAATGATTTATATCTCATTTGCTAACATTTTACTGAAAACATATTTTCTTTAGTTCAAAAGCTAATGTCATGCTGTCATTTTAAATCCTGAAATGACTGAGTAGTAGCCCTATAGTATAAGAATTGGGGGGGGGGGAGCCTTGTACAGCCATAAATAGAGTGAAACACCAGCTTGTGTCAATATGCTGCCCTAGTCTGTTACATTTGTATTTGATTATTCAAACACCAGATGCCATTCGATAGGCAATTATAGGCAGAAAATATGCTTAAAGAGAGATGCTGTCAAGATAACCTCTGTTATTTTCTTACCTGTGACATGAATAACAATGCAAGTTATTAAAGCAGAAGAACTGGGGTTGGAGGAAGAGGACATTGATTTGTTTAAACCGGATCAATGTTTTGAATTTCAACACTGGAGGCAAGTAGTTCCTCTGCTGTACTCTTTTGTGGTTTTTTGCTGCATTCCAAGAAATAATGTGGGCACATGAGGAAGCCCTCCCCCAATATCTCTCCCCTTTTAGAAGGGGTGACCTGGTGAATGCTGATTCTAAAGGAGTCAAGCAGGATCTGCTTAAAACTAAATGTGCTGTGGCTGTACGATATTGGTGTGTGAGGATCACATCATCTGCAGGTTCTGAACACGAGGTAAAGTCTAGCACTGACAGAGCGCCTGTGCAGATATCCAGGGATGCACATGTGACAATTTTAGCACAGAATTTGTCAGTCCTCTGTGGCACAGAAGTTCCCAGCTTCTTCTATACTACAAAATGTTAGTTACAGATTAATGCTAAAGAATAGACAACTGTGTAGGTACAGGTGCTGGTGTGTGTGTGTGTGTGTGCGTGTGCGTGTACACCTTCAAATCACCTGTTGACTTATGGCAACTCCATGAATTTCACAGGATTTTCTTAGGTAAGGAATACTTAGAGGTGGTTCTGCCAGTTCCTTCTTCTGAAATATAGCCTATAGCACCTGGTGTTCATTGGTGGTCTCCTACTGAAGTACTAACCAAGACTGACACTCCTTAGCTTCCAAGATCGGATGGGATCTATAATTAAGATATAAAACAACTACTGTATCATCCTCAGGTTGAATCTACCCACTATATATGGGCAAAACAGGAACTTAAGTAAATGATGTGTGGTTATGAACCTTCTGAATGGACTGTATCCATTTTGCAAGAATTAAGAATTTCAACCAATATAAATTATATTATATTGATTTTGTTTTTCATATTAAAAAAACACCCCTCAGATCTGAAGGTAAAGAACTTTTTTTCCTAAACAAAGTTAAAGTGATTCAGAGGACACTGACATGTATTGTAAGTGTATTTGGGGCAGAAATAAAAAATAAAATATAAAAATGTTTTTCTTAAGTAGTTGCAGCCAGGGGGATACGAGTAGATTTCCAGATTGTTGGGGCTACAACTCCTATCAGCCACAGACAGCATAAACAACAATGAAGTATGATGGGAGCTGCTGTTCAAAAACATCTGAAAGGCCACATGTTTCTGTCCCCGCCCTATGGAAAGCTCCACATGTTCACAATAAGATACAATGTGAGGATTGTTTTTGTTTCTAAGTTTAAAAATGCATGCAATTGCTAATCATTATTATTTCTGAAAATGGGGGAAATTCCCACTGAAATGAATTTTAAGTGTTTTTTTGTTTTTGTTTTCTTGGTTCTTCAGTGTTAGTAAGCCAGCTCCTTTGATATTTTCTATTCCATTTTGTACAGTGTTGGACAGAAAAGGAACCTGCTTCATTATCAGAGTACAGAACAACATTATTATACAGACAGACAGCATTGTGGCTGCCAGCTTTGAAAAGACTCTAGTTTCTCCCATCATCCATCTCTCGCACTTTAAATACATATCTCTCACAGACAATTTCTCCTTTCCATATCTTTGCCAGATCTTCATAGGGGATTTCAAATTTGTCCAATAATGGGATCTAACACGCTTCTGCTTGGCTGAACTTTTCTACTGTGACACAGAGCAGTCCCAAGATCTGCAGTAAACTAAGCTATAATGAGACCAGACAGACCACTCCTATCCCAATAACTTCTGTCATGCAGAAACTGGGTTCTACAGATATGGAAAGTGTACATACATATGCTAGGAAGCACATTGTTAGAACATACAAAGAGCCTATGGGCTAAACTCAATGTTACATCAGCTGTAGACCACTAATGGTTCTTCTGCTCTACTCTCCCCTAAATCCCTCTGTATTACAAGGAAACTGTCAGAGATTCCAGGCAGGGAACCCTGGGAAAATGATCAGCCCACTGCAAAGATGTTGCATCATGCCCCAGCTGTGGGTAATTGCAAGGTTGCATAAGAAACTGGGGTCGTGTGCAGATGGTAGAGGGACGTGTGCAAACTTCTACCTGATTGGTTGTAGATATGTATATAACAAAGCAACGCCAGTATGTATTTGTCTGTTGACCAAACCCGGTGCCTGGCGCAAGCTTTTGTCCGTCTGTCCTATGTTTTGTACATAACGGAACTTTGCTGCAAGATAAAGTGCCTCCTGTTTTGGAAGAAACTCCTTCGTGTGTGAGTATCCTTACTGGGGAACAAGGCTGCTGCTGTTGGCTTGCTGAACTCTGGTTTTTCCGCTGCGTTTCCGTGGGGCTGAAACTCCTATCATCCCCAACAGTGGTTATGGGACCAGGCCCGGAGTGCACAGCATCCACGGCGTACCTGTAGTTGTTTTTCCCCTGGATACTGGGACTGTTTTTGACTGTTTGCCTGGCTCTCCGGTGCTTTGGGAGTCTGTGTTTTGGCAGAGAGACAGTTAATTTTTAGTCCGGTGCTGTTCAAGGACACTTTGGAGGAAGAGGTCAGCCAGCTGCGTTCCTGTGTTTTGTTTTTACAAAGGCAGTAGAATGACTGAAACAAGCTTTGTGCGTTTTGAAAGGCTAAATGACACGAATTATCAAAGCTGGCGGATTTATGTGAAAGCATCTCTGATAAAGGAGAACTTGTGGCACGTTTTGGAGAGCGAGGGTCAGCCGCCGGCCAGCGCGTCGGCTGCTGAGATAGCAGCGTATCGTGTTGCTGACGAAAAAGCCAAAGCAGTTATTTTGCTTACTTGAAGTCCTTCCCAGTTGATTCACGCTGCTGCTGCAGACACAGCATATCAGCTCTGGGAGGCTCTGAAGCATGTGCATCAATCTTCCTCGTGTTTGTCCAAAATGCTATGGACGAAAAGACTGTATAACACAAAGTTATGTCCCGGAAGCTGTGTAAGAGAGCACCTCATGCTGATGAAACAGTTATTTCAAGAGGTAGCCGACAGACTGGTAAATATTCCAGAAATGCAGAAAAGTTTTATTCTGCTGGGAAGCCTCACTAAGGAGTGGGACTTTTTGATGTACAGCCTCCAGAGTGTGCATGAGGAAGAGCTGACTGTAGACTTGGTAGCCGGGAGAATTTTGGAGGAAGTCCAACGTAAGCAGTTCGATTCCAGACTGCAGTAGGAAGGGAGAACAGCCAGTCGCCAGGAGGGAGAGGCAGCTCCCAAGGAGGCATCTGACCTGGAAGAACGAGCAGTGGGCAGCTCTGCCAGACGCTGCTACAGATGTAAGAGAGTCGGCCATCTCCAGAAGGACTGCAGAATGCCAGCGCCGAGCAGAGGGAAGAAGACAGCCCAGAAGCGGAGGGGCGTGTTGTCACAGGCTGAAGGCCATGTGTTTGTGGCAAAAGAACAGCCCGAGAGTGGTGTGTGGTTGCTAGACAGTGGTGCAACTCACCACATGGTGAACAATTTAAAGCTGTTGAGTAATGTTACAAATGCAAATATAACAGCAATTTCCCTTGCAGATGGGGCACCCAGCAAGGTGCAGAAGATGGTACTGCACATGTGCCATGTTTTGGGAAATCGTTTAATAATGTATTGTGCGTGACAAATTTGCAGAATTGTATTTTGAGTGTCTCCCAACTGGCCAGTGAGGGTTACAAAGTGGTGTTTGAAGGGGAGAAATGTATAATTACTGCAAATGGTGTTTTTTGTGCAAAAGGGGTGAAAAAGCAGGGTTGTACCACATGTTGCCCAAAGGAAAAGTGGCACGTTAACCCTTTGTGTAACAAACCTCTACATGAAAAGTGTGTACATTACCTCCACAGAGTGATGGGTCATGCCAGCTACAAAAGTTTGCAAGAGTTGGCAAAGGTATGCCCTGGGTTACAGGTCAGAAATTGCCCTAAGTTCCTAGAGTGCTCTGTGTGCAAAAAGGTTAAGGTAAAGGCTTACTCCATTGCCAAGAAAAGCAAGTGTGTCACCCAACGGCCTTTTGAGGTTGTACGTGCAGATTTGGCTGGGCCATTCCAGCCAACTGAAGGGCAAAATAGGTTTTTCCTGCTAATTGTAGACAGACACACCAGGTACTCCTATGTTTATCTGCTGAAAGAGAAGATCCAAGCAGCAGATAAGTTCCAAGAGTGGGTGAATGCTGTTGAGAGGGAATTTCCTTATAAAGTGGCCAGTCTTGTGTCAGATCGACGGGGAGAATTCCTGTCTAATAGCCTGCAAGCCTGGATACGTAAGAAAGGCATAAGGCATAAAACCACCAACCCCGCATCTCCCGGGGAGGATGGTCTTGCAGAAAGAAGAATTGGGCTGTTGAAACAAATGAAGGACTGTATGATGGAGGATGCCCAAGCCCCAGCAGGACTTTGGGGAGAAGCAATAGTGACAGCAAACTACCACTTAAACAGGATGTGGAGTTCAAGTGTGAAGCAAACTCCATATTACCTATTGTATGGTAGAGCGCCAAACCTGTAGCATCTACGTGTTTGGGGTCAGTTTGCTAGTGTGTATGTTCCCCCAAGTTTCAGAAAGTCTGGAGAGGAGAAATCTAGACGGTTACGCTTTGTGGGATATGAAGGTAACAAATATAGATTTCTACACCATGCTGGCAAAATAGTGTATTCTAGGAGTGCAAACTTTGAAATCCATTCAGGAGGGGACAGACTGCACTGTAACCAAGAGGTCTTGATTCCCCTGGGTAAAAGTGTGAAAAGACTGCACTGTAATCAAGAGGTTTTGATTCCCCTGGGTAAAAGTGACAAAAGTGTTCCTGAGAATGGAGAGGCAGTGATGTCTGATGAGGAAAAGGACAGTGTCCGGGATACACTTGAAAGCTCTGAAGATGGAGGGGCGGTGATGGCTGATGATGAAGAAGAAAGTACTGAGGAGGAGAAGCCAAAAGTCTCACTCGACGTCACACCAAAGAGTTCAACACCGCCACCTAGTGCTGAACCTGCATTTACGGTCAAGAAAGAACCTCGCACTGAGGTCAGCACTAGTTCCAGCAGTGGTTCTAGTGAAAGTGGGTCAGGAAGTACCCAACTTGCTGAGTCAGGAAGAAAAGTTATGCTTATCCCTAAAAGGTCAGGAGGAGGGTATTTTGCTGTCCCGTGTCACTGAGGCAAAAATTTTGAGTGTAGGACTACATTGGGGTATGGTATCTGAAAAACAATATCGCGGATTTGCTCACAAAGGCACTTCCAGTAGTAAGCCATGAGAAGTTGGCAAGTAAACTGGGCCTTGCCACCAGAGTGTAAGGTGGAAGATGAATCGTACCCATGACTGTATGTATTATGTAACATGTATTGTATGACATGTATGGATTGTGAAAATGTCCTACACAGTGGCCTGACCATTTTGGAGGGGATTGTCAGGGATTCCAGGCAGGGAACCCTGGGAAAATGATCAGCCCACTGCAAAGATGTTGCATCATGCCCCAGCTGTGGGTAATTGCAAGGTTGCATTAAGAAACTGGGGTCGTGTGCAGATGGTGGAGGGAGGTGTGCAAACCTCTACCTGATTGGTTGTAGATATGTATATAACAAAGCAACGCCAGTATGTATTTGTCTGTTGACCAAAACTGGTGCCTGGCGCAAGCTTTTGTCCATCTGTCCTATGTTTTGTATATAACGGAACTTTGCTGCAAGATAAAGTGCCTCCTGTTTTGGAAGGAACTCCTTCGTGTGTGAGTATCCTTACTGGGGAACAAGGCTGCTGCTGTTGGCTCGCTGAACTCTGGTTTTTCCGCTGCGTTTCCATGGGGCTGAAACTCCTATCATCCCCCAACAGAAACCTCTTTTCCAGCCTGTCAGTGTTGATTTTGAGGGTGCAAAAGGAGCACTGGGAAGGGAGAAAATGGCCTCTCTCTCAGTTCCTCAGACAAAAGCCTTTCTGTCAACAGAAGATACCCATGGGATCCTGGCTATTATCAAATTCTGCAAATACATGCAGGCTACAGCAAAGAATAGTTATTAAATAAGGCAGAGCCTGACCCATTTTTTTTCCTCAAGATCATCACAAATCATGACAGTGGTTTCTATACAGCCTGAAGAATCTGATTGGACAAGCAGATGAAATGAATCTGCAAACTTGCACTACTGAAATTTCATCTACATTTAGAATTTGTCAGTCCTGTGTAGCATTTGTTGATGTTGCTGAAGTCATTAGACAGTCATGATACAAAGCAACTAATTATGAATATGCCTCAAAGCACTTCACTCTCAGAAAGCCGGATGTGCAGAGACTATTCAAAATAATTATCTCAGATGACATTGCCAACAAAGATTCATACAAATTGTATTGCACTAGTTAGTGGTTTGTACAAATCTCACGTCCTTGAGGATTTTTATTAGCTGGCTGCTTGCTGCAATTATGAATTCCGCATGCTCTCTTTTTCAGCATTGGAGAACAGCTGCCTACCACTGAGTGATACTTTCCCTGACTCATGCACTATAGAGAAGCTCAAAACTCCTCAGCTATAATCAGCCTCTCTAATTAATAAACAACAAGGATTGGGGTGTGTTTTTTTTAACGCAGAGAAATTTTAGGATAGCTACATTTATAGAAAATGTGAGTGGATATCGCATTTTCTGCTCAGCCAGTTTCCTATGAATTGCTCCATCTGTCATTTCCTTAACAATTTACTTTTAGAAATGAAACAGACATAAGTAAAGGAATAGATATCAGATTGGGCCCAAGATGGTCACATTTTTTCTCCGTTGTAATTGATGGAACTTGAGTTAGTTGCAACTTTCTTTTTACTTATATTTCAGTGGGACCAAAGTGTGAATAAAAAGTGGTTAAGTGTGACTGTTACATTATGTTCACATGATGCATACATAACATCAAAGTCTATTAATCTGTTTTGTGCTTACTTGCTGTAAGTTTGTCTACTACAATTGTTGTTTTATAAGATCCCTAAACCAGAGGCGGTCAACTGTGATGGATATGGAAACCAATGTGCTACCCCTGGATGCCTCTAGGGCCACATGGAATGCCAAAAATGCCAAAACAAAACAAAAGCAAAGCAAATCACAAGTGGGCAGAAGTCCACTGGTACTTTCTGATGTTACAGAAAGGGGGCACAGTGCTGGCAAAAGGTGAACTGTCCTGGATGCTTCCAAAACAAACAATTCATCCTTCAACCAGCCTTTTCTTCTGCAGGGAGTCTGAAGCAGTGAAGGACCTTGGCCACCTGCGATCTGCCAAGGATCCCTGTAATCTCTATAATATTGTGGAGATCTTTCACAGGCTTGCTACCTGAAGTTACCTGTGACAGTAAATATGCATATGAGACAATGTATGCATTTAGCACAGTTACTGAGCTATGCCTTTTCTGCACAGCAGAAAAGAAACAGGTACAAGGTAGGTGATTTTAAAAGAAGAAAACAACAACAAAAAAGAGGTTCGTTCTGTCATGCTTACAGTGCATTTAAAAATTCAGAAGGATTTAGGTATCTTCACATAATTCTGGGAGGGGCAGCTGCTTCACCAAGTAAACAGGTGACAGTTTTATAGGGACACGAAGCCACTGTTTTAGTTCTACATCTTCAGGTAAAATATCTTCCTATGAACAGGAGGGAAACACTAGTGCTAGAATCATGTAGCTTCTCTAAATCAATGCTAAGCCACATTATTTAACAGATTGTTTGGATAAAAAGGGGACGATTATGTGAGAAGTCTTCTCTATTAGTCAGAACTATCTGTACCAAACAGGTCACAAGTTTTCCTGCGTTTATCTGAGCAGATACAAAGGCATTCCTCAATTCAGGAGCTCATAATGATGAACTTGAAATGTTTGTTCTCACAAGCCCATTACAAGCTGATCCCATAAGTCCACAAGACATCAGGGCAGGCTTGTAACAGATTTGTTATTGGCCAATCATTCCTGTCATCACAAATTGCCTTCTCTCAGGCTGCTGCTTGTCATGGGGGGGAAGCTTTTAATGCCAATATGAATTTCCCTACCATGAGAAACAGCAGTTCAGAAGAGTCAATTTGCATTGGAACTGAGATGGGATTAAAGGATTCAACCATTTTCTGCTTTCCATAGTCCTCATTCTAACCATGTCCTTGTGGCTACTAGAACATCTGTTATCAAACATTTGAACTCAAAGCAATCTTAAAAATCCAAGGAAAATCAACTGAAGCCCTTTTAGAATTACTAGAGAACTTGTCCCTGAGGGATATTTGGTGATATAAAAATGGAAATAGCAAAGAAAATACTTATTATTCAGAAAGGCACCATTCCTGGCTGAGGATCAATATGTTTTTTTAATATCACAAACCTGAAGCAAGATAGTTAAAAATAAAGAAATCCTGACCAGAACAATTTCAGATCATTGCTCAATTATAATGACACATTAAAAAATTTAACGTGGAATATAACTAGAGACTTAACGAGACTCTATTAACAGGTGAAAATAAAAAAATCAGGGTAAAGAAAGAACTAAAATCTTACATTGATGATAATTTAGATAAAGGAACACCAACGAATATCATCTGAGACACAAGTAAATCCATCATACATGGCTTCTTCATACAACAAGACTTTGCAAAGAAAAAGACAAGAATGTGAACATTAGAAGATGAATATTAGAAGAACTCAAAAAGAAAGAGACAGAACTGAAGCTTCACCCAAAAAATTCCAAAAACATAAATGAAATCAAAATACTGCAAAAACTATTATCATCAGAGATGACCATGGAAAATTAAAAGAAAATCAAGTACGTGAAACAAAAACATTTTGAACATTCTGAAAAACCAAGAAATTGGCTGGTGTATAAATTAAGATGAGCTCAGGAGAAAAATTAATATTTGAAATTAAAGATGGTCAAGAAATGATTAGACAGAAAAATAAAATCAAAAAAGCCTTTTTAAACTAGATAATCAAGATACTGCCCAAATAGCTGAAATAGAAAGAAAAGAACTTAACTAGTCAATTACAATAAGGGAAATTTCAGAAGCCATTAGAAGAGCGAAAATTGGGAAAGCTCCAGGACCAGACAAATTCACCACCATATACTATACAATATTTGAAGAATTAATATTCCACTACAAAAAAATTTAATCAAATTAAAGATGGATAAAAACCAATCATGGAATAATGCATATATATCTCTGATTCAAAAAGTAAAATAAACTAAAATAAAGACCCCACAGATGTTAAGAATTAGACCTATATCTTAACATCAACTATAAGATCTTCATATCAATTTTAATAGAAACATTAAAGAAGATCGTAGAGGGTTCGATTCATGGAGATCAATCTGATTTTCTCCCAAAAAGATTGTCAAAAACTAATATCAGAATGCTACATCTCACCGAACACTATGATAAATATCAATATTGAAAATTAGGATCAATATGGATTGATGTGGAGAAGGCCTTTGACAACATAAATTGACAGTTTATGTTTGAAATCTTAAAAAGGATGAATTTGGGGCAAATTTTTTATACTTGGATCAAAATCTTATATAAACACCAGTCAGCACAAATTTTGGTCAACAGAGAAAAAAAACTAAAGCTTGTCCAATCAAAAAAGGAACCCGTCAAGGATGTCCACTCTCACCTTTACTCTTTTTAATAACATTAGAAATTCTAAATAACAAGATAAGAAATGATCCTTGACAAAAGTAGCACGCATCAAAGGCCAAACTTATGAAGTCTGAGTTTTCACTGATGACTTGGTAATTTTGCTATATGATTCCTTAAAAAGTACAGAAAGATTATTGGAAATATTTGAAGAATATGGTGAAATAGCAGGACTAAAAATAAATAGAGAAAAAACAGTGGTGACAACAAAAAGTATGACACATAAGGAAGAATCTGAATTACTTCAAAAATCTAGTTTTAAAACAGAAAAAAGTAAGATATTTGGGGATATATTTAACTTAAAATCAGAACTGTTTGATCATAACTTCAAAAAAATCTGGAATGAAATTAATAAAGCTTTTCAAAAATTTGAAAAACTGAATGTATCACTCCCAGGAAGAATTTCAGCAAGTAAAATGAACGTGTTGCCCAAAATGATCTTTTAATTCCAAAATATTCTGATTATAACAAATGAATCTACTTTTAAAACATGGAACAGATACTTATCCAAATTTGTCTGGGCTGGGAAGAAACTTAGAGCGAAATGGAAAGTAATACAAGAGGCCAGAGAGATCAGGGGAGGCAGGTTAAGACTTCCTGATCTAAGACTATACCATCATGCATGCCCTTCGCCGTACATTAGACTGGATATTACCCAAAAACAAAATAAGATTACAAGTAGAAACTTCTAATTTACGAATGGGATGGCATGATTTTATTTGGTATGGGGAAAACAAGGAGGTCAAAGAGCTTAACAATAATCAGATAAGAAGACCCATACTCAAGATTTGGAAAAGATATAAAGACAAATTATATACTAGAATACCACTCTGAGTATTGCAACATGAAGTGTTCCACAGAAATGAAAAAGCTTTACAAGATAAATGGCTAACCTATAAAGACCTGACTAAACAGGATGAAAACTGCAGTTAAAAACAAATGAAGAACTATTAACAGAAGGAATGAATTGTCCATGGCTATTATATAAACAATTGATAGCAAGGTTTAAAACCAACTCAGACACTGAGGGACTAGAATATAGTAAAACAGAATTTGATATAATTTTACATTGAGGAGAAAAACCACATGATCACCAAACTTTATAATTAAAAAAAAAAAAGGATTGGAATCAGAAATTAAAAAAAAATATGATTGGGCACAAAATTTAGGTCATCCAATTCAGTTAGAACACTTGATAAAAACATCAAATGCAAATGCAAAATTTACCAAATGCTTTAAGTTGAGAGAGAATGACTATAAAATACTTTATAGGTGGTAATTAACACCTGAGAGAATAGCCAAAATGGAAAAGGGAACACATGACAAATGGTGGAATTGCAAGAAACAAAAAAGGAACCTTTTATCATATTTGATGGATATGTGATAAAGGCAGAAAATCTGAAGGATGAATTTATATGATAATAACAGACATTCTAAATGCGAAACTCAAAATGAAACCAGAAAGGTATCTATTAAATACATTAAATGTCACAGATGTTCAAATTGTAAAGAAACACTGCAAAATATTACTTTACATCGTTAACATCTGCAAGAAACTGTCTATGCTCAAAAATGGAAAACAGATACACTACCATCAGAGGAAGAATGGCTGTTAAAATTATATGATTTGTTAGAAATTGATAAACTGACCACATTTCTCGAGGGAAAGATAAAACATTAAATAACCTCAGAGATGAGTGGGAATGCTTAATAAAACAAGATGGGGAAGTACATCAGTATTAAGTATAGAAAGAGTATAGAAATAACAAATGGAAAACTGATCAATAAGCAGAAAACAACAATTTTTAAACTAATATTAGAAAAAGATACATAGGAAGAATTTTATTTGTTTTGTATTTGCATTTATTCCTTCTTTATATGAAAGTGAAAATCTGGTGACAACTGTAGCATAATGTATAATAATTCTTTTTTTTTAATCAAGAAGTTTGAAATCTTTGTATTGTGTGTAACAATAGTTGGTTTTGCTAACATAAATAGCAAAAAAGATTTCCGTTATAAAAACAAAGATTTGGATTTCTAGGGAGACAGACAAATACACACACACACACACACACACGTGTTTGCCCTTTAAAATGACTTGGTTATCAGAGCTGAATCATCTCGATTTAAATGATCAAAAGCAGTGATAGCACTGATGGACTGAGTCTGCAAAACCTTTTGAATTAAACAAGTAGAGGACCTAAGGTGGCTGAACAACGGCAGTACCATTCAATGGGCTCACAATCCTTGTGGCTCCCGGGCCTTTGTACGAGCTTCTCATGCCACCCACAATGATGAGTATATGTCTGCAGCACAGAATCTTTCACCACTTGAGTATATGTGTTTATATCAATTTCTAAAATGCTGGGTTTTAAGAAGCTGGTTTTAAAAATAGCTGGAGCCATGGAAAGATATTTAGGCTGCAGAAATGCCTCATCGCTTCATGCACTGGAGTTCATATGATACGGCAGATTAATGCTGACTTAAAACCAAACAAATTTATACAAAGAAGACCCTCTGCAAAACTGAAAGACTATAATTGCCTTATAAAAAAGAGCAAACAAATGTGGGAAGGAGAATATCACAGCATGAAGGTTCTTCTTTAAGAAAAGTCAAGGCAAACAGCTGACATTTCTTAGGAAAAAAAAAAGAATTGTGCCAGTTGTAAAGGAGAACTTATTTGAAAAAAAAGGAAATAATAGTTCTCACTCTTCCTTTGGGAGGGCATTTCGTTCAGAGGGGGTTTGCCTTTGCCTTTCTTTGAGGCTGAGAGAGTATAACTTGCCCAAGGTTACCGAATGAGTTTCCATGAGTGGGGATTCGAACCATGGTCTTCAGAGTGGTAGTCTAGTGCCCAAACCACTATGCCACACTGCCTCCCTCTTTTGGATTACAGTTCCCAAAACCATCCAGCCAACAGCCAGACCAGCTGGGAAATAACTTTCTAGAGAACTGTTTGTCAGAACAAAAGTGTTCCTGCTCCTAGTATACTCCAAGACAGGAATGAGCAAGCTGTAGGCTTTGGGGCTGCATTAGGTCTCAGATGAATTTTAAAAGCCTTCTGCAAGTGATCAGGTCAGCCCTGTGTTATTAAAAGTGCCCTATCTTTTCTGGGGCAGCATGCTGTGTAAGACTTACAGTGTCAGGTGAAAAAGAATGAGAAAATGAAATCGCAGAGAGACAGAGAGAGAGAAGCACACTCGCTGTTCAGCTCTACCCTGAAAAACAGCCCTGAGGGAATACAACTCTTGACAAAGGCATGGAAATCTCCACCCTTGCCTATGAATGTAAATGCCTTCAAGTTACCTAATAACTTATGGCGACCCCATGAATTTAATAAGTTTTTGTTAGATAAGGAATACGCAGGTGATTTTGCCAGTTTCTTTCTCTGAAATATAGCCCACAGCACTGGTATTTGTCACCAGTCTCTCATCCAAGTACTAACCAGGGCTGACCCTGCTTAGCTTCCAAGATCAGATGGGATCTTTAGGGTATTTAGGTAGCTATTCTTGCCTTGTCCTAAAAGCTGTTTTATGAATACAGTTATATTTTTTCTACCAGAGAAGACACCATCTGTGCCCATTCTATACCAGAGCTTTCTGGCAGGTTCTTGAGCACTTTGAGTACTCCCAAACTTGCATTTCTCCCAAACTTTGGTCCCCCGATCCTGTTGCACTATAGCTTCAGAATCCCTGACCACTGGGCATACTGTCAGCGGCTGCTGTGAGGTGAAGTCCAATGATATTTCGGGACCCAGGTTGTGAGAACCACCGCTTTAGTCCCTTATTGGAGGTATGTTTTCTGCCAAGCAGAGATTAATGAAAAATTAGGATAATATTGTATGGGAACAAGTCTTCTAATGTATGGGCATTACATTAAAGTCCATTGTTACAATTCTCAATTAATGTAGCATTCTGAAGGCCAGGCCTTGCAACAGTGGGTCCTGTGACAGTGGACAAATGTAATGTAAACTGAAATGTTAGTCTCACCACAGTGATAACATTGAACCAACGAGAAACTGGTAAATCATTAAGTAAGCTTCATTGGTTCACTGAGTTTACTCCAACTGGATCAAACAAAATACTTTAGACCTTTATGTTTAAATTTATTAGATAATAATGCTAATCCCAGACATCCCACTCCATTAGGGGATGCCAAAGAGGAGCAGAAGTGTGCTCAGCCACTTAATCAGATATACAGATCCTCTGTTTTAACACAATACACTACGAGTAAGCATGATTCCATTCAAAGAACATGCTTCCATCTGAAGGCATTTTTCTTCCGGTAAGAAAATACACACAGATATACAGCTCTTTACATTATTGCTTTCTCCTTGCAGCAGGAGAAAATGAGTATTTCTGTGCATATATGTATTCTCCCCTAGCTGCACATCCCAAAGTGTTCTAGGGGACCATTCTGCACAGAAATACACATTTGTGTGCATGTATGTGAAACTCATGTTTTCTGCAAATAAAATATATTTCCTGCACAGAATAGTCTCTTGGTACACTTAGGGATGTGTAAGTACCAGGAGAAAACCATGCAAGTCTTTCTGCTGCATTATGTTTCCTGAATATTGGGAATCCTTTTATTTGAACACAAAATGAATTAGCTGGAAATATTCCTTCCATCCATAGCCATTTTTAAAGTCTTCCTCTTCATCACACTTGTTCCATTTCAACAAATCATTAGTCTGCTCACATCAAATATCTTATTGTTACTGTTGCTGTTGTTGCCATCGTCTATGCATATAGTGCCATCAATGTTCATGGCACTTTACAAGTAAAATAACAACAACAAAAAAACAGCCCTGCTAAAGTCATACAATTTAAAATATACGCACTTCACACACACAGGGGAAGGACAGAGTAATGCAAATATAAAACTATACTATACATTTATAAAACAGATTATATAACACAAAACAGTAAAATATAAATAAAGCAAAGTGACAAATACTTATTAAAATACATAAGATAATAGTCATCATGATTTGGGGCAAATTCTGCCTCCCTAAAGAAATAAGAAAATAAGTTACATCTGTGTGCAAATCCTTTCCTTATCACCAGTATTGTCACTACATTTTCAGCCATAGTTGCAGATTTCCTAACGTCTAAAATTATACCATTGTGCTGAAATGTCTCAGTATCAATTTCCTGTGAAATTTTCATTGGTTAAGTCTGGTGCTTCAAAATTAAGAATACCTGGTACCTGCACTTCCTAATGTGACAGATATCAGCCTCTTTCATTGGTTTGCCTTTGGCAGCCTCTCTATTTTACCCCATTCTACAACCAGGTTTTTCCAAACATTGGAAAGTCTACGCTAACAGTCTCTGCTTGCTTTTTAAGATATTCTTAGTGCTCTTGCAGGCTGTGTAATGTATCAGGGTCAACACAAGACCTCTTGGAATTTTCTTGGTAATGTATTATTTTTCAGGGGCCGGAAAATGTATTCCTACTCCCACTTTCTTTTCAGTGGAAAAAAAATACATTGAAATAGCTGCAGCAGATGAATATCTTGTAGCTCCAATGCTCCCCAAATGGGCAACTTGTTTCTGGACACTGAATCTGTGGAGTATTGATTCATTGATTGATTTGCATTTATATCTCATCTTTTCTTCCAAGATGTGATGGTGAAGTTTTTGCAGGAGGCTGGAAACCTGAGTAGGGGCAGGAGAGCAATTTGGGTAGATACAAAGAATTAAAGCAATTCTTATATTATTTTAAGAAAATGTGCATCCTTGACCATCCTGATTCCAATAATCAGGAAAGGCAAGCAGATAGGACCACATTATAGAAGGTCAGGCCATTGGTGCATCTAGCATACAGCTTAGACTATATACATTTTGGACTACAACTCCCGCCATCTCCCAGCAAGCTTAGGACCATCTAGTTTTACCACGAGGAGGTCTCTCAAGGGTCTTTCCCAAGCCACCTGGAGGAACGAGGAACTGGATTTAGAATTTTTTATATCCAAAGCACACATTCTAACACCAATCCATGACTTTGTTGACTAATCTTCTTTCCATCAGCTCTTTCCTCTGCTTCTCTCCCACTCTTTTTTTCTTTCTTTCTTTCTATCCTACCTCTTCCTTCCTTCTTACTGGCAAAAGGGAAGGCGCTGGAGAGATGAAAATGAAACTGGAGGTCGCTGATACTTTACAAATGTAGTCTTGCTTTTGTCCCACCATATCATAGGTACTTAAAATCAAGGAGAAGCTGTAATTATCTGAGATATGTAACAAATACAAATTATCTATAAATTAAAGTGTATTTGTGCACATAGCAGGAATCCAGCAGACTGTGGTGTTTCTGTGGTAGATCATACACAATCAATCATATTTTCTTGGTCTGAACTCATATGATGTACACCTAGTTTTGATTAAGACAGTCCTCTTACTGGTAACAACCAGAATGATCATGAAGATCGTGAAAGCTGAATAAATCAGTACATTTTAAATTGGAATTTTAGATTTTAATAGATTCCTGTGATTCTTTCTTCTCAATGTGTTTTCAAATTCTGTATGAAATTCGTTTTCATCACGGGCATTCCATTTCTGGTTATCAATTTGTTAGAGAACTGAGGTGTGTCCTCCTTCTCCAGTTTCTCCCATCTCCTCACTCACTTATGTACACATTTTCCTTCCTTTCATCACTTGGATTTCTCATCTTCCACTTGTTGAAAACTGTGCAGCAATTTTTTCCCTTCTTTCTTCTGCCCTGGCATCACAGTGGCATTACCCCACAACCTATGTGTGTGCATGTGTTCTAGATGCTTTAAAAATGTGCCGTAACACCTTCTCTACCTTTCTTGCTGTGGTGACATGGCATCATGACCCCCCCAACCATTGCATATTTCAATGCACGGACAACCTAGCTTTCTTGGGATGATTTCGTGATGGCAGGCAATAATATATAGCTCCTTAAATGCAGCAGAAGTCTTGCTAATGGAAAAAAGCAGTCTGCCTGTGGAGTTGTCAGCTGTCACTATCAGATGTCCACCTGGCCCTCCTTTTTCCCTTCTTTCTTTCCTCCTCCTCCACCTCTTCCTCCCAATTCAGCCAGCAAGATTTAGCCAAGTGGCTCTGATTTCCTTCCTGCATTTCCACCTCAGCTCCTTTTCACCCTCCCCAGTCTCTCTAAGCATCTTTAGCTATTTACAGGTCACCACAGATAAAGACACTTTTTCCCTTACAAAGTCACAGAAATCATTCCTATTTATTCTCTCTTTTTGTTAGGATTTAACTACTCACTACAGACGTACATATGGTCATGCCAAAGTGGTTATTAAGGAAGGTAGTTCAGAGTTGTTTGGCGTGTACTCCATTGGAAGCAGGCTTTGAAATGTAACATCCAACCCACAATGATGTTTTCTAACTTAGAGCACAAATTTTCCTTCACAACAATGAAAGGAATGTAACCATACACCTTGCCCAAAGGTAGGAAGAGGGTGGTGGTAATGATATGGATTTGTGACTGGGAGCAATGGGGCAGGTGGACTGGGAAGAGGACAGACCTGTTAGAGCCATCACATATTACAACAGAAAGACCAAAAGCAAATGCATGATGGAGGTGTGAAGTGAGGTACATAGCAAAAGCAAGAACATTCAGAGAAGGCAGTTAAGAGAAAAGGCTACATAGAACATTATGAAGTTGTACGAATATAAAATGTACATTGGAACAGTGTGGAAAATGATGTTTTAAAATGCCTTGTCTCAGTTCCCCCTATGGTCAACATCAATGTGTTTTGAGAAAATACCAGGATTAGTTTAAAGTTTAAAGAATCAGATACTATATGAAAAAAATCTGTGTAAGATACAATAAGCATTTGAACAGTGTTTTAAAGCTTTAGTTGTAATGCTCTTCACTGAATATGAGTGGGAGTACCTTTTCCTATCACAAACTGATTAATACATCATGAAGAAAATTACAAAAGGTCCTGCTCTGACTTGGATACATTATTCAATATATTAGACACTAGGAGCATCTTACAAAATGAGTTGAGACATTTAATTCCTGATACAGATTTGAGACAAACCAAGGCAAGATTTGCAATTATAACTTCTTTTTTTTATTTCAATTAAGAGCAGCCACAGAGACCCTGTTCTCACCAAGGAGCTGTGGAGAGTGAGGGTGAAAGCTTTCTGCCATGCCTCTTTCCCAGTTGAAATCAGTTTCATCACTTGGTATTTCCTTTGTTAGAAGAATAAACCTTTCTGTGAAACTACATAGCACGTTTTACAGATAGTACAATGGAGAAAAAAGCAAACGTCCTTCAGGTATCTCGTTCAGGTCCTTAGAGCGTCTTCATTCTCTTAGTATATCCCTAGGAAGCAAGATGGTTTATTTTATTTGTGCCATTTAGAAATGGGGAAATTAATGAGGAATTCTACCTTATCTATTACGTTGAGGAGGGAGTGGGCTTGTTTTCTGCTGCTCCAAAGACTAGGACAAGGAGTAATGGATTCGGTAATCACGAGAAGTCAACATGGATTTCTCAAAAATAAGTCATGCTTTATGATAGAGTTACTAGCTTGATAGATGAAGGGAATGCTGTGGATGTAGCATATCTCGATTTCAGTAAGGCCTTTGACAAAGTTCCCCATGACATTCTTGCAAAGAAGCTAGTAAAATGCGGGCTGGACAGGGCTACTGTCAGGTGGATCTGTAACTGCTTGACTGACCGTTCCCAAAGGGTGTGTCATGAGCCCGGCTGAGCATGCTGCCGACTCAGACGGGGACTCTGAGTTAGACGGGGAACCCCCGCTGGGGGCGGATCCCTGGGAGGGAGAGGGGTCTCCTACAGAGGCAAGGGAGGGGCCTGCCAGCAACCCCGCAGCGGTCCCCGAGCCAGTACCTGCAGCCGATGAGACCAGTGCCTCGGGCTCGACAGAAGCTGCTGTTCCCGACTCCAGCCCGGAGTTTGCTGCAGACCCTCCCCCCACGTTCCTCCAGAGGCGGCGAGAGAAGGAGGCGGTTCACAGATCAAAACGCTTGCAAGAGAAGCGTCTGAAGTCTGAGGGCCTTCAGCTGTGAGCTGGGCCAACGGACACGGTCCAGCTGGGTTAAGGACTATGTATTTAAGTCAGACGCTGGGGAGAGTTGGGCACCGGGCAACAACCGTCTTCCATTCGGGAAAGCTGCATCCTGTATTTTCCGTTCCAGGCCAACCCTAGCTGTTGAGTTTGCTGCCTCTTTTCGTTTGGGTGATGTAACCTCTTGTTTATTTTATTACTTATTACTAAAAGTCATACACTTCGGCTCCTGCCTCCGTTTTCTGCTTAAGCCGCCGCCTGACATTGACAGGGTGCTCACCAATGGTTGCTTTTCATCCTGGAGAGAAGTGACTGGCAGGGTGCCACAGGGTTCTGTCCTGGGCCCAGTGCTGTTCAATATCTTCATCAATGACTTGGATGAAGGAATAGAGGGCATGCTCATCAAATCTGCAGATGACACCAAATTGGGAGGGGTTGCTAATACGCCAGAGGACAGGATCAAAATTCAAAATGACCTGGACAGATTGGAGAGCTGGGCCAAGGCTAACAAAATGAAATTCAACAGAGAGAAGTATAAGGTCCTACACACTTAGGTAGAAAAAATGGAATACAGAAATATAGGATGGGGGACACGTGGCTGGATAGCAGTACGTGTGAAAGGGATCTAGGAGTCTTAATAGACCACAAGCTGAACATGAGTCAGCAGTGTGATGCAGCAGCCAAGAAAGCCAATGCAATTCTTGGTTGCATCAAAAGTAGTATGGTGTCTAGATCGAGGGAGGTACTGGTACCACTCTACTCTGCTTTGGTTAGACCTCATCTTGAATACCGTATCCAGTTCTGGGCACCCCAATTCAAGAAGGACATGGTCAAGCTGGAGCAGGTCCAGAGGAGGGCGACCAAAATGGTGAGGGGCCTGGAAGTCATGCCCTATAAGGATAGACTTAGAGAGCTGGGTATGTTTAGTCTGCAGAAGAGAAGGTTAAGAGGGGACATGATAGCCATGTTTAAATGTTTGAAGGGATGCCATGTAGAGGAGGGAGAGGGCTTGTTTTCTGCCGCTCCAGAGACCAGAACAAGGTGCAATGGATTCAAGCTGCAGGAAAGGAGATTCCACCTGAACCTCAGGAAGAACTTCCTGACGGTCAGGGCTGTCCAGCAGTGGAATATGCTGCCTCGGAGTGTGGTGGAGTCTCCTTCCTTGGAGGTTTTTAAGCAGAGGCTGGATGGCCATCTGTTGGGAGTGCTTGGAGGGTATTCCTGCATGGCAGGGGGTTGGACTGGATGGCCCGTGTGGTCTCTTCCAACTCTACATTTCTATGATTCTGTGATTCAAGCTGCAGGAAAGGAGATTCCACTTGAACCTTAGGAAGAACTTCCTGATGGTCAGAGCTGTCCAGCAGTGGAACAGGCTGTCTCAGAGTGTGGTAGAGAAGGTTATATGCTGCCTCGGAGTGTGGTAGAGTCTCCTTCTTTGGAGGTTTTTAAGCAGAGGCTGGATGGCCATCTGTTGGGAAAGCTTTGACGGGGTGTTCTTGCATTGCAGGGGTTTGGACTCAATGGCCCCTGTGGTCTCTTCCAACTCTACAATTCTATGATTCTGTTAGAGCACAGTCACAGCAAATCAGAACAGCTATTCTTCCGTTTCATGTGCTTTTCTTTATTAATGTGAACTGCTTTACAAAACAAAAATCCTTTTAAAGAAGCTCTAGAAAGATCTGATGAACTGATACCACATTGATTCTCTTACCAATATTATTTTACTGGAATAACTTCCCTTTGTAGAGCTGAAAACTTACAGTAATCTTTAAAGAGCGTTTAGGGTGCGATGACAAGAGACATAACCACCTGTGATATATCAATTCATTTATTCAGATTGCTATACAATTAACCCCCCCCCCGCACCTTTTTGTCAGCTGAATGAAAAACTCCTGTGTGTCCTCTACATCCGTTCTGAGGATTAGAGACCAGCCTGAGCAGATTTGGGAGTGGGGTGGGGGCTCGGGAGAACCCAGGTAGCAGTTACAGGAAAGATAGCAGGGGAAGGTCAGCAGTGAATTTCGTCCTTTGTACTCCTTAAAAAATAAAATGTAAATCACCACCAGGAAAAATCTGGTTACCAATAATGAGATGAGCTTGCACACCAATGTCTCAATCATCTGAACGCAGAAAATAATTGTAGCGCATTTCCCACTGAAAAGAAAGCCTCATAATTCTTAAATACCAACTTTTACTTTAGTTGACACCATTTTAACCACAATATTTGAAAGCAGTCATCAGAGGAGGATTAGTGCTCAGGGTTAAACTCCTACTTAGCCATAGAGCTCTCTGGCTGATGACTAGACAAGTCATTATCTTCCACTCTAACCTAAGTCACAGGTCTGTTATGCTAAAAAACAAGAGAAGCAAAATGCTGGTACTTATAAGCAATTTTACTGAAAAATACTCTAATAGCAAAATATAACTCTCTTCATAAGACAATGAATTTAAGACTGGGGTGAACAGAAGATAGATTTTGAACTACTGGTAAACCTCTGGGAGATATAGAGTAGTTTGGCAAGGATTTCTGGATAATTATTACTGAATACTAAGGAAAATACAATTACTGCCCTCCAACTCTCAGCTATATTGCCTAAAGGAACAAACCTAGCATGACCAATTTAAGGACTGCCAGATCCTATTTAGTGCTGGTATTCAAAACAAATACCTCATGTCAGAATAATTTAACTTTAAGTATATGCCAGGTTCCTAGTAGTGGAACTTGGGGTTCTTATAAAAAACAAGAGAGATCTCACAAGACTTAAGTCTGCCCATCACAATTTTAAGCTATGTGCTTTCATTTCATTGTATAGCGTTGTTTTACAGTTAGTCATATTTTGAATTATTTGCCATCCTAGGGTCTTTGGAAAAAGACAGCTATTAGTAATGAGTTGAACCCAAAAAGACATCCTTCTGTTCATGGAGAACTTTGACCTACCAATGGCACTTGTGGAAAGTAAAAAGAAAGTTCTGGGGCATTTTTCAAAATAGCATACTGGGTAGTCAGAGCCAGAGTTTGCTTTTTGGACTCAACTAGGGTCTGAATACCCTTTCAGCCATGAAAACCCATTAGGTGACCTGGGACAAGTCACATTTTCTCAGCCAAAGAGGAAATCTATAGCATACCTCCTCTGAATAAGTCTTCCCAAAAAATCCCTGAGATGAGCTTGCCTTAAGTGGGGTGGATTTGAAGGCATATTGCAACAATTAAGCTGATAATGATTTAACATGAAAGATGATTCAAAATCAAAGCTTTTCCCAAGTTGTTGTTGTTATTGTTCTAGTTACTTACTTCATGTGTACTCTCTTTTCCTGACAAGAAAGGGATTCAAGGTAGCTAACAAGGGTAAAATACAAAATTAAAAACAAAATGTTGATTTAAGCACAACATAAAACTCCACCTCTAAAAACACACAAAAACACAAAGGAAAAAAACAGGAAAAACCCAATACCCAAAGAGTTAAATTCCTTCAACAAAAGGCCAGCTGGGGTATCAAGGCTCTGCCTGAACAAAAATACCCTTACCTAACAGTAGAATTTGATCAGGCTGCTGGTTCTTACAGTACAAGAAGATGTACTTTCTGAACATGACAGATGAAGCTCCAGTTGTTGTGTGCTTTCAAGTCTTTTCCAGCTTATGAGCACCTGAAGGTGACCCTGTCATGAGGTTTTCTTGACAAGATTTGTTAAGAAGGGGTTTGGCCTTGTCTTCTTCTGAGACTGAGAGAATATGACCTACTCAAAGTCACCCAGTAGGTTTCCATGGCTCAGCGGGGATTTGAACCCTGGTCTTCAGAGCTGTAGTCCTATGCTCAAACCACTACACCACACTGGCTCATGCGAGGCTCACGCTGCTGAGTTTTATTCTGTGATCTGAGTGGCTCTGACATGTGTCATCCTGCTCACACACTTCTTTAGAAGAAAAAAAATATTTAGTAAGCATTTTCTTCCATCCTGTGATTGTCTATGTGACAAACCCTGGGAGGGGGTGCCACAGCAGAGCTGTCCTAGCAACAAAGGGGTTTTAATTTGATTGGCTGCTGACTAGAGAACCCAGGCTAGCCAGAGGGAGGGGCTATATAGGGGAATCAGCTTAACAGACTGAAACAGGATTTTGAAGTGAGAGTATAGAGTGTTCCATCTGTGAGTTTGAGGAGAGAGACTGTGAAAGAGAGTGAGAGAGTTGGGGAAGTATTTGCTGGTTTAGAGCTACAAGTGTTTTGCTGATTGATAACTTCTAATTGCTAACTACTTTTTCCCTTGTCAGTTTGTTTAATAAAGATTTTATTACATTTTTGTAATGAGCAGTCTCCATAAAGTGTCTCTTTGATCTGGATCAGTTATATATGCTACCATCAGTGGCACACTAATTGGGATAAACTTAAACCCATATTGCTCTATATCTACAAGGATGTGGATTTAGGGAAAGCAGAAGACAGATATAATAGCAGAGAGGGAGCCAGAGGGTAGTGAAAATAGAGAAGGGTGCTGATTCTCCAAGGAGGGAGAATTTAAAGCAGACTTGATTTGTCATAGCCCTGGCTTGGCCCAGATCTCCACATTTTGACAGTCTGCAGTGAAATTAAAAAGCTAGGAAAGACAGAGTTAGATAGAGTAAAGTTCTTGTAGAAACAGGGCCCAGGGATGGTTCAACATATTTTTCTACTAAGCAATAAATGGCATTTTACCCATCCCAAATCAAGGAATGCAGCATCCAAAGCCAGTCCAGTTCTTCCATCACCTGTGGTGGAAAGTACTACAGACCTTCCACCCCCCCCCACCTTGGAAGTAACGGCCAAAATGTCACTTGGCCCAGCAGCAGGACCGGACGTGGCTGGACCTCTTGAATCCTTTCCATCCCAATTGCTATCTCACAGTCAATGAAATGATGCTTTGAAAGCTACTATATAGTTGGAGTTATATTTGGTAAAATAGAATGAATTGCTGTCAAAGCATTAATGGCATCAGCTTCTATCTCGCCTTCTCATTTAAAAAAAATCCTAAACAGAAAGAACAGGTACATAGGTCATTGACAAGACTAGTCTTGCAAGGTCATTTTTTGTCTTCCCAAATCTGATCTAGTAACCTCAACCTGACTATTGAGAAACACAGCTACATAAATTCCCTCAGAATGCATATTGTATTGTCAATCTATACTTGTGGGAAACACTTATTTTTGCAAGGCAATGTTCTTATAAAAACTAATTGATTTGAGGTGAGGAGGGTGAGAGGAGCAAAGAAACAACCCTAAGCACTCATTAGTAGGTTTCCAAAAATAGAGGAGAGACAACAGATTAGGCTCCGGAAGCTAGTGGAATGGTTTGAAGCAAGAGAAACAATATAATTTCCTAAAGAGATGCAGCTTAACATGGTTGAGTGGACTCAATATATACTTAAACTACTTGCTAAATCAAGGCATATCAGGACATGTGCAAGACATGCCATGAACAGTGGTGTAGTTCAAACACTTTTGATATTAGCTGATTCTGCAGTCTTTCCACTCTAACAGCTGGTGCTCTCCAGATAACCTAAACATGGTTTAATTTCCCACAGCAATAAAGAGAAGAGATGCATTGGGAAGCTAATTAAACAATTATTGTACTTTACGGAAATACTTGCAGAAAATTTTGTTTTCTAGTTAATGAAGAACAATGTCAAAGACTTTCATACAGTAGTGGATGACGAATTTTTTAATCTTTCTGTATTGACCTCTTATGTTTTTATAGGTTTTATGTATACTCCAGCAGTAAATTAGAGATGGTCTTCATAAACTTAGTTCCAGTTCAGACGGATAGAGAAGAATGATATGTTTGAATGCTGAAAGATCTTCACATGATACCTTCAAAACTTTAAAAGCTAAAAAAAAAAAAAAAAACTTTGTAAAGAAATCTTAGGGTGGTGAACTTTTGCACTTGGATGGTGAACATTATTCATTTTTTACATGCATGGCAACTCAGAAGGAGAAATATTTACCCACATTTGGCAACCAACAGATACTTCACAGTAAAATGTTACATTGCCTATTGCCTTGTTAACAGCAGGAGCAGGGTCTATTTCCAAAGCAAGGGAACTCTCCAAAACTGTAATCCATTCATATGAGATTCAGGTTCTCAGTACTTCTCCATCACATCAGGAGACTGCATAGAAGGGATGGACCAGGGAATGGAAGCAGGAGTGCTCAAATATGAAAGCACTGCTACTTAAATGACTTTCAGCAGCCCACTTCCAATTTTGCTTTCATCCTCACTCCATCTGGTCTACTGTCCCCTTTTCCAATCCTGGGCTATACTGGCTTCTATTTGCAGCCAGAGGCAATAGGGGGTGACACAGCTATCATCAGCAGGTCTTAGCTTGGGCTGAAATTCCAAAAATGCCTGGCATAAGACAAAAACTAGCTAAAGACCATTTTGCTTCAAGAGTCTTCCTTGGTGGGTCTCTTTTTGCTTTGAACCACCTATTTTTTGAACCAACCATTTTACTCTAGATATTAAATCAATGAAATATTATCTCTGCCCAGTCAAGAAAAATAGTGAATCAATTTCTCCGATCGTTTAAACTTATCTTGCAAAAATACCAATATTACTATTAGGAAGGTAGGGGCATTGTTTGGGAATGTTTTAATCCAAAACACTAAAGATGCAGTTAGTACCAGAAAATCTTAAATATAGCAGCCCCATGTTAAGGATGAGAAATATGAATCACATTCTGCTATTATCAAGAGAAATCCAAGATAGCTGATTCCACATCTTAGGCTCAGAAAATGGCTCAACAAACAGATCTGAAATTTTGCAGTCTAGAATATCATGGTTCAAGGACAGCCTATGCTGATTTTGAAGTTAAAAATAGTATGAAATGGCTTAATTGTAGGCATTTAAATTTGACAGCTGACTACTAGTGGTTTGACAAGTATTGTCTAATTTCTCATAAATTTGAAGCTAAAACTGATGGGCCAATTTTTCCATTTGTACTATCTCATTTGAGAAATGCTTTATTGTATTAGGTCAGAGTGAATACTGACTACACTCTTTGCTCTAGTAATAATATAAGCTGGTTGTAGTTTTTATTATTTTTTTTTAATTTTCAAATCATTTTATCCTATGGAAGGTTATAAGTTGCCCTGTCAGTTGTAACCAGTAGGAGTTTGTGTTGTCACATAAACTTTATGTGGGAGTGAGTAGAATGCAAATGAGTGCAATTGATTAGCAGAAAGATGGAAGAAAATATTCAATCTGTTCTACTCTGCCTAGGAAACATGAGTTAATAACACAATGAACTGTAAATAAATAAATAAAGTCTTTTATTTTCAAGACATTTTACGGGGGGGGGGGTCATTAAATTCCATCACACTTGCTACAAACTCTTCTCAGTTTTCTGGCAGAAAGAGTGCTGTGTGTGTGTGTGTGTGTAATAAAGGTGCTTCAAGACAGAATCCCTGAGAGAACTTGATACACAACATAGGCACAATGCCTAAATAATATACTTAGTAAAAGCATGGCTCAGCACTTCCATTTTGTTGACATTTTGGACATTAATGAACATGGGAAGCCCTCAACTACATTTGTTAGAATAAAAGGACTTTTCTCAATTGAACATATATGCATTTCCAACACACTACAATCATCTTACTTCCAAAATCTATAGGATTCTTATAATAGCTTCAGCTGGATTAATTACTAAGAAACAGTATTATTGGTAACAATGCTGGGCAAATTATGGCAACTTCCAACATCTCTCTCACCACTGGCTATGTCAGCTAGAGCCATTCCAACTGCAGTCCAACAATACTGATGTGTAACAACTTGCCCATGTTTGATCACAAGCTCCTTTGTCTATCATGGGCTCAGTTAAATGCCAGTGGCTCAGCTGAAGCAAATAAGAGAGGTAACAATGGACAGCCTGGTTTGATCTTATGAGTTGTTTTTATAAAACAAGAATCAAGAAAGCTATATCTGATACTGCCCATGTAGGCCTGCAATAATTGACTAGTAGCCTGAAGTACTTCCAATTCTATTCTGAATTTTCTGAGGAGAAACTTGTATAAAAGAGAACTCAACCACGTTAAATGCCTTACACAGCTGTAAAGAGATAAGAGTTAGAGGAGTTTGTGTTGGATCCATGATACTAAGAATTCTTCTAATTGAAACTGACAGCTGTAAACTGGGAATAAATCCTGCCCCATCTTTTTTTATACAGCTATGAATTACAGTGCTAATTCTTTTTGCCAAAATATCACTGAAGGACCTGCCATCTTGATTAAGGTAAACAGCTTGAAAAATCCCAAAGACAGGTTCTGGATCTCTGAAATTCATCTTACTTCTAGAATGCGTTTAAACAGAATAAGTAAGTGAGATATATGAATATCCCTGAATATTTTCTGAATTCCACCATCTATGTATGGATGTGCCCTCAAGTCTACTGACAATGATCTGTCATTTGCTTTGCATATCCCATAAACACACACTTCAGACTTGTGTATTCTTCTGTTTTCAAATGCATATTGAATTTATGAACCAATTTTTACCATAAACTCAGGCTGACAACCCATATATTCTCATGCAAGTTTGGGATGACTGGCAAATTCCAGTTTTTTGGAGGCGAAGGGCAGATGCTGTCATTCGGAATGAAGCTCGGTCTGAAACAGAGTTTAAGTCTTGTAGGTTCGATCAACTAAACTTTTGTTTCATTCAGCTCATCACAATCAATTCAGGCAACGCTAGATAAATTTCCCAGTTTGATTATTATTACAAAATGTAGACACTGCAGTATAGTATTACGCTTCATGTAAACATCAAGGGTCACTGTAAAGTTGAAGGCTTTCACAGCCGGAATCCGTAGGTTGTTGTGGGTTTTCCAGGCTTTGAGGCCATGTTCTATTAGTATTTGCTCCTGACGTTTCACCTGCATCTGTGGCTGGCATCTTCAGAAGATCTGGTGGCATGGAAGTGTCTCACTTCCATGCAACCAGATCCTCTGAAGATACCAGCCACAGATGCAGGTGAAACGTCAGGAGCAAATACCAATAGAACACAGCCTGAAAGCCCGGAAAACCCACAACAACCTATCATGGGTCACCTTTTTCTAATGAAATGCTTGGAGACCACTTCACTGATTTGCATTAGAATTAAGTCATTCCAAATTCCATGACATAAGAGCAATGATTTGGATATAGACTAACAGTTGAATGGGACCCTGTACTTTCTAGGTGTGCTGAACTTCAGTTTCGATATGCCACCCTCCCCCACTCAAGAATGGCCAATAATGAGGAATTCTGACAGGTATAGTAAAAAGAAAAACAGTCAGAGCATATGATTTTGGAGAAAGTGTTTCTTAGGTTTTCCCATTCCCTTTCAAAAACAGTATCTACTTGTGGATCTCAGTGTTCCTCCATTACATTAGGTTTGCAGTGCCAACAAAGGGGCCTTGACATAATACCCTTTCTCTCACAGACAGTATGGTGAGATTAGATTCAGACAGCTGAATTTAATATTGAAAGAGTGTCCCAGACTCACTCTGTCATCAAAGCAGATCAGGTAGTCCTCTTCACTAGAAACAGGGTAGTAGAGAATTGTCAGTGAGAACACTTTGAGAATTGTGAAACATGGAAGGAAGCGCAGGACTATTGAAAGAGAGATTCAATAGTCCATTATACTGACACCTTTAGAAATTATATTTGCCTCCCTCACTTTGAGTCCTAAATGAAGCACCATTGCTATTAAGGCTTAAAACACCATTTAAAACTCTGAATGATTTTCAAAACCAAAAATTTATCCTTGTACCTTTTTTATTATCATGGAGAGAACTGGGAAGTCAATTTTATGTCATCAAGAACAGTGTTCACAGTCACATGATTTCCTACTTGGTCATTAACCTGTCAAAGTCTGCCTAATAAATCTTTTAGCAGTTTATTATAATATAAAAGAGTTGTCAAAGGAGGACTATAAAGCACATGTCAATCACTGTAACTTGTATGTGCCGAAACTGGTTTAACTTTCCAAGCTTTTTCTGTACTAATGAGAATAATCCTCTAGATGTGTGAAACTACATCCATTTTACTGTCCTTTATTTTATAGCTAAAACAGAAGTTCAAAGTTAGTCCTAAATTAGGTTGGTGTCATTGAATTCAAGATGTTGCATTCCACTTGGGACTGGCCAAACTGTGCACAGTTATATCAATCCTACAAGATCAATTTAAAACCACAATCATGCATTCTGACCCTGAAACCATTTCATGTTGGCATCTTGATACTTCTATATAACTAAAATACAATGTGCCTATACTTTACAAGTTGGAATTTCCAAATTCCTGATTTAAAATATCAAAATACTACATCTTTGAAGTCTGTTCATCTTTAACTCTAAATATGACTTTTTTTGAAATCACTGGGATAAATAAGCCAGACGAATTGCTTCTAAAGATAACCATTGTCTCATTTTATTTATATATGATGTTGAAAAGACCAGATATTTTCCAGGGTTGTCCATGTGACAGTGAAGCTCTAGAGACAAGACAGAGAGCCTCAAGATTTTACACAAATAATACTTATGTTTAAAAAAAATAAAACACCAAGAAGTTAAAAAAATAATCTAGTCAGGAGCTTGAAGAGGCAGCTACAATAGGAACTTTATGTTTACATACAAGGGCATTATGTCCATGTCCACGTGAAGCTTCTGATCAACTAACAGATAAGAAGTCATCCTGACTTTATCCACGTCTTTATCCACATACTACGCACACCAGACTGCTGCCTAAAAGATTGCTATTTGTTGCCATGTGCCTTCAAGTAATTTCCACCTGATTCCAACCCTAATCCCCCTCCCATTTCCGTCTCCTCCCAAGGACACAAACCTCAAGACAGAACTTCATTTTTTAAAGAAAGCCTTTTTTTCTTTTAAACTCTGTTGTATAATCACACATTGGTATCCTCTGGAATTTTTTGTGACCTTTCTAATCTCCACCATGAATTTTATCTGAGACTTTGAAAAGCTTCCTGAGAGACTTGATCCTTGTAACTCTTTCTTCCAGCCTACTATCAATGATTTATTCCATTTTTGAGAAACATTTCCTTTTCAAAATGGTCATGATACCTTTACTAGAGGAGAAGAAAGAAGCTAAATCTACATACTCACAGATGTCAGCAGAATATAGCCACACTTCGTACAGAAGACAGGAAAGTTGTAGACAGTTAATATTATAAACGCCTACATTTATTTACCACTTTTTGATTGTTTAATACATTGGAAAACAATGTGCGAACAATGCACTTTCATGGATTTACTGCTCAGTATACTCTTCTACACAATTTTGGAAAAACTAGGTTTACATATAAGTGTCTTCTAGAACACTTGTAACATTTTAAAAAGACATGTATCTGCATTTTCATGACTTCACAGAACATCAGTTTGCAAATACTGCCTGAAGGTGTGTAATATATCTTTGATTTTAAGCATGCTTACTTAGGACTAAATGCCATTTCATTTAATGGCAATTACATTTGAGCTAGTGGTTATAGGACTGCAGTTATAGTTCTATGTCTGCAGCTAAGAAGGACCCTGGACATGAGGCTGCTTACACACTACTGTGAGCATTCATAAGTAGGAAAATGGGATATAAATATTAAATATTAATTGCAGGCTGGTGCCCATCTTGCCACAAAAATAAACAGAGAAGTGTGCTACTATGTAAACAGAGAAGTGTGCTACTTGTACAGATTTGAAACTTTTAAAACTTGCTGGAGGTGGGGGGGTGCAGAATACTGTACCTGTTATATGGGTACCTTGTAAGGGTATTTTCAGGTCATATCCCACAAGAGAAAGCATGGCATTTAAGAGTAGCATCCATAATAGAAATCCCCAGCAATGACATGAGTTGAGCCAACACATTTTCTCTTTTTAAATTATTCAGTGAACTTAAGATAATTTAGAAAACAACATGGACCAGTAGGAAAGAATGTTGCTGCCACTGTAAACAATAAAAGAGTACAGACAAAATAGATAGTGTTTCCAGGCTTTTCCCTGGTCTACTCTGCAGGGCCGCTAGAGATTTAGTGCTCTGGACAGTTCATTTCACAGATGGTATTGTCTGCTTAAATGTCTAAGCTAAAGAACTGTCTCTGTGGCCATTTCCGCACCGCGCTATTAAAACGGGGCAGAGCAACCTCCAATGGAGGTCTTCTGCACCATGGAGTGGACTGGGGCAGACTACTTTTTGTAGTTCCATACCTCAGTCCGGTTCGGAGCGACCGGAACTGGTCGCGCAGCGTGCTTTTTAAAAACCTCTTTTAAGAGGTTTTTAAAAAGCATGGAGCGTGCGACTCCATGTTGCTCCGTCGCCACGCTCCACTGCAGATTTGCAGGCGCGCACAAGTGCATGCCTGCAGATCTGCTGGGGGTGGGCTTTAGGCTGGTGAGCTTCTCCGGTTGGTGGAGAGCCTCCACCAACCAGAGGCCGCCATTTTGGACGCCGGAGCAGTGCGGAGCGACGGGCTCACACTGCTCCTCATCCTGACGGACTCGCCCGGACGATCAAGAAAGCCAGTGAGTTCCGTTTTCACCCATTTCCTTTCTCGCGTGTGGAAAGGGCCTGTCTCTGTCTCTCTGTATTTGCTTAAAGTTCCTCCATTTTGAATTCTAGTCAATTTTAAAGGTTATTCCTGTTATCAGCTCCTTGTTCTTAAAATTATGCCGACATTAATTGGCAAAGTCAATGCTTGTGTTCCTAGCACTCTCTGTAACAATATTTCTTATATTTCACTGCTGAGTGAATAGATGTCTGATGCAGAGTTCATTGTTGATTGTTAACCAAAAGATACTTTATTAGCAACCATATATCAGAATTTTAGTCCTGGGAAAGCAAATATTCTTGCAGAGGCGCTGTATGCTTTATGAGATCATTGTCACCCCAAATCTATAAAATTCCTTCCTTTGAACAATAAAGAATCTTTCTTTTTGCTCATGTAAGAAGTGTTTTTGACTGTGTTCTTCCCGGGTGGGGAGAACTCCCTTTGGCCAAAGCTGGGGATCTTTTCAGGCTGATTCAGAGCTCAACTCCAATTGCTCGCAAGTCGTAGTAATCCATGCAAACCTAATATTTTAGGTCTGGTCCCATGTGGTTTTTTTTTAGGGTTCAGGGGTAACCCTAACACTGCCAGGCCATACTCTGAAATCTCAAATCACAAAGCACACTTTCAATGGACAGATAGTCCACTCTATGGCCTTAGCAAACACCAGTGGCCAACCATGCCCTTTTCTATCTGCTCAGTTTACTCCTCGTAGCTTGTAGTTCTTAGTCAATTTATCTGTGGCAGCAAAATGCTAATATTATCTGACAGATACTATTAAAGTATCACAGGCCTCTTGCCTATGCAGTAACTTAGCTGGGGGCTTATTCTGTTGCAGGAATTCCACTTCAGGCTAGGCTAGACACAAATAACGAAGGCCTTCTCTGAGAGCGGACTCTTAGGCAGCCCCCCACTTTCATGGGGGTTAGGGGTGCAAGACCCCCATAAAAGTGGGAAAACTGCAAATAAAATAAAAATTGTGAACATTATTTTTTTAAGCCTGTGAACACTTCTTTAGGAATCTCTAGGTCTTAGAGTTATGCTAGAGGATGTAGTAACGCCTAGAGAAGTGTTCACAGGTATAAAAAAAAATAATGTTCATGAATTTATTTTTATTTGCAGTTTTTCCGCTTTTATGGGGTACTTGAACCCCTAACTCCTCTGAAAGAATCTAAAATCCTGCAGAAGTGAACCACAGAATCATGCTGGAGAAGCTAGAGATTCCTAGGGAGAACATATTTTTTCCATGGCAGGGGCAAACACATACATACATACATACATACATACATACAGTAAGTAAGTAAGCTGCAAGTAATCAAATCTCTGAATGCTGAACTCATGTAAGTAGAGGGCTGATTGCAAAGCCAAGACTATGCCACTCACACACACACGGGAGGAGGTCTCAGCAGGCTCAAAAACAGAAGTGTGCAGGGAGAGATCTCCAGCCCACAAGTCCCATTCAGCCTCTACAGGGTCCAGATTCAGCCTGCAAGGGGAGATTCTCTCCTGAAGCACTGCCCCAACCCCACCAAGGAAAGTCCATATGTGCAGGTGGGGAATTCCACTGCTGTCTCTGGTCAGGGACTGGAAGTAACAGCACCATTTCCCCCATGCTTGCATTTCCAACAGAGGATGTAAGTGGGGTGGGAGGAGGAAAATTCCAGTGTTACATGTAGTCTCAGACTGGAGACAGTAGTGGGAATACCCCCCCCACACTTGCATGTCTCTCTCTGCACAGAGAAAAGGGCAATGACATCTAGGAGAAGGTGAGGCTAGAAGCTGTCAAAGGAGTGCTAGGGTTGGGCGAGACACCCCTCTGTGATGTCATCCACCTCACTGGCACTGAGACCAATCCTCTTCTCCATTCCATCTGTAGAAAAAGAAATATATATGGCCTGAATCTACCAATACCTTGATCCAATAGCCAAATGCTAAGGACTGGGAGAGTTAAGTAGAAAACAGAGTGTGGTGGATGGAGTATTCCTGAATCTGGAAACCTGAGAAGAAGCAATCAGCAGCAAAACTTTCTGTTGTAGGCCTTTGCTTGTTCTTCAACAGTGCAAATATCCAGGATTGTGAACAGAAAGAGTTCTCTCCCTTTACTTCAATAAAGCCTGTCAGCAAACCTGAAAGCTTTAAAAACAATTAACAACTATAGAGCTTGATTTGTTGTATAGTCAGCTTTTCACTAAGCCTAGGGAATTCTGTTTCATCTATGAAACTTGCTTGCTGAGACTGGGTCTCTAATTCTATCTTAACTTATCAGGGGCAGAAGAGAACCACACATGCCATCCTGAGCTTTTTGCAGAAAAGAATGCTAAAAATACCATATAAGAAATCATGGCTATCATGAAAACTGTAACTGCCACATATACACCATGCAGCTTGGTGAAGGCACTTCATACAAAGGACAGAAACCCAACTTGTGTCCTCTTGACAGGCAGAAGGCTTATGTCACTGGAATGAGAAGGAGGAAACTCTCCTTCTCCATGCAGTTCTGCTGGGCTAGGGAATCTTTTTGAGGCTAATCTGGGGCAGGGCAGCTAGAGAGGAAAACAACAGCCTAGCATATGAGCAGAAATCCACTTAGCCATTTTTTATTGACAGCAGTGGATCCTTCAAATGTTATTCGGCCATATTTGCCAGCATCTTTCATCTTTATCTATGACGACTAAAGCTGATGGGAGTTGCAATCCAAGAACATCTCTGTTCAAAGTATGCCATTAATGCAATCAGGTAGAGCAACTTCACGTAGCAGGAAAAATTCTCCAAAGAGATATATTTTTTAAAAATCTATTTCTTCTTATTGTGATTACCAGTCAGAAAAATCTATTAGGAGTTTTGATAAGGACTTTATGCATGCATCTTCAGACATATATTCCATAAAATTTCATGTTAGAATTCCATGGCAGGCAATTTTCAAATAATAAAATATACTGCTAATTAAACAAGCCCAGAGCCAAGCACAGAAATAGGAACATGGGTACCAAAGATTGTAGTTTCTGAAAATTAATATCAAAAATGGTAGTTTTTATATTCTTTTAATAGCTCCACTGTTGGTTTGTCATGGTACAATTTAATTAAAATATATGAGTAGAGATGATCAGATGCCACATTCCATGATGGGCCATACTCAAGCGAGGGCTAAATCTACTTTACATTTATATAAAGGCAAATAATGTCAGCCCAGCTCTGAAAAACTTTCTTGGCCAGTTTACTGGATTTCATTTTTCATAGAAATGAGCCACATGTGTACAAGTCAGTGGCACTGATTAAATAATTTACAGTTGATTACTCATCTGGTCTTTAACCAAATAAGTAGCCAACTTAATGTAAATAAATCTGCATATTGATAAAACTCTGATTTTAGGTATCCTTTTGAGATTCCAAAGGACATCTAAAATGATGTACAACTAAAACAAAAGCTACAAAGAAGGAAAGTGTTCCTTTGACAATTTTACAGTAACATACTTGCACTAAAAACAGCCTCTAAAATAAGCAAATGTGACCTAAAGACTAGCTGAAACGAAGATGATAGCTTCACTTAAGTAAAACTGATATCCAACAATTCATTAGCTAAAACTATCTGAGACAGAAGAAAAGACAATAGTTTCTCCTCAAAATTATCTGGAAAAATCTGAACTTTTAACTTTTGTAGAATGAGAAAGTAAATATTTGCTCCTTGGAGAATTTAGCAGAATTAAAGTTTCTAGGTCCAGGTTTGAAACATCTGGTGGGGGGTGAGCACAACCAGCCAAACAGACTTAGAAGCAAGTACAGAAACAAGCTATACTTTGCACTACCTCTGTGAAAAACTGTAAGGAGAAAAGCAATGTATTTATTTGAAAAAAAAAATGCATTCTTTCTCTGAAAGGCTCAAAGAGAAGTCTGGACATTATAAAGTACTAACTACAGCAGAGCTGAATATTTTAAATCTAAGCTAAGTCTCTCTAAATACAATCCAGTTATCATTCACACATATAAAGTAACACCAAATTCAACAGAATTTGATGCATGTTAATGGCCAGGACTGTAACTTCCACTTTGGTATCTGGAAAAAATCAGGTATATGAGTTGAGAGACACAATCCCAAAATAAAAGCAAACGAATAACATGGTCCAGGCTTCTAAAGGACAGTGAAGGTGAAACACTGCTCCTTTTCCTAAGCCTGATTCTGGAATGAATGGCTCCTGGTTCTGAATACAGTCCTCCCTCCACATTCACAGGTTTGACCTTCGCAAATTCGATTATTTGTGAGACACGTGTGTGCCTCCTCCCCCACTTCCCAGGTGCGGAGAAGGAAGGCACACGAACCAGGGCAAAAGGCAAGGGAATGGGAATGGGAGCACAGCAGGGATTTATTGCAGTTTTTCCACTTTTGCAAGGGTTTCGCACCCCAAACCCTTGTGAAAGTGGAGGGGCCATATTAGCTTCTCTCCTCCATACAGCAATGTTACTTCATCATCTGCAGTTAGGCGATTCCTCTGCAGAATCTGCCAGCTGCAGGCAGAACTAATACAAACCTACCAGTATAACTTGTCAGTTACACTTCTGCTTGTCAGTTATACACCTTTCATGCCAGAATTTAAGAGTGACTTGTATCACACAAACAACAGAGCAACCACGTAATCACTTCAGTATGCATAGATGAATATTATTTGTTGGAGGCTACTCCAGCCAACATTCCCAAGTTACCAAACTAGCCTTGATAATAGAAGCCTGATGTATGCAATGACAGATTATTCTAGGATACAGAAATAAATGGATGACTTAATCAGAGTTAGTGATTTCCTTTACTAATGGGCAGAGTTGAAAGCAAAATGGATGATGCCCAAATATCAGTCATGGAAGCAGATAAGAAGTTTATTACCGGGCAGATTCCATTCTATAATGGAATCCACACAGAACGAGGCATTCCAGGACGCTCTGTTTGTTGTGTTGTTCCCACAAAGCATAAACACACAAAATGACTTTCAGGGCTCGCCCTGGGTGTTCTGAACCCATCAGCTGCACTGGGCCTCATCTGGTGCCTGTGGAGAACAGAAACAATCCCGGTGCCAGGGTCTTTGGAAGAAAGGGAGGGAGTCAGCACACATGAGAGAGGGAAAAACAAAAAAGTTGGATCTGAAATTGTGAAAACATGGATGCAGTTCATTCCTAGACTTGGCTTCTATAAACAAACACATTTAAAATGCAATCTCTCTCTTTAAAGCAACAACCCTCTTTCTCACTGAATTTAATTTTTCAACAGTACATACTGGAAAAGTGTTCAGAGGCACTGAAGCTCATGCCCAGCCTGAGGGGAGGAAGAGAAATCCAACTATTAGAACCCTGGCTGGGGAACAGATCACCTCAATATGGATGTTCAGTGCTGCTGAACACTGGCTCATTTGCTTACTGCTCCACACTGATTTCCATGGAGACTTACACAATTTGTGCCTCTCCTCGATGCCTCCCCACCACCTCCCCAGGGAGAACCATCTACAATACATAGGAAATAGGAAGACTGGTTTCCACTGGAAAAACTGGAAACATGTGTCAAAGTGCTCAATAGATGATGGCCTTCTTCAGGGGCATCTTGAAATCTTAACTGCAGAAATTTCTGAAGCAGAGAATCTCATTCCATTTGCCAGACAGACAAAAATGTGCCGGTTTTTCTCTGTAATAAAGCAGCCACTTTAAGATGTGTCTCCAGTTTTTCCTGAGGATTCCATTAGGTGCTCTTTGGCTTTTGCTTCTTTAGTTGCAGGTCTTTCAGCCTGCTATCAGCTGTGGGGAAGGGAGAATTCTGCACACACGAATCATCATACCAAGCAGAGAAAATCCAGCTCAACTAAGTTTCCACGTATTAAAGCAGAGGCTGGCAATTCCCATGTGTTGGCAAGTGCCCCAACTCCCAGGATCCTGGAAAGCTACACCCTGCCCTCCAAATCGGCCATTTTTGCCCTCCAACTCCACAATTTGTGGTTAAAAAAGGCTTTAAAATTGTCAGTCACACCTTCAGCAGAAATGATAGGATATTTGCGGTTATTTCTAACTCTAACTCTTGGGACTCTTTTAAGCCCAAATGTTGGGGCCTTTTTCAAAACTGGAAGTGATAATTAAAGGCACAGAAGCCCCACCCTCCTTTTCATCTGGCACCCAATGAGGAGTGACCACAGCTGTGGACTGCTGATGAGAGGGGAATCCAAGGAGACTTAAGTCTGATACAAGAGGAGACGAGGCCAGTTCTCCTGCTTGCTGTGTGGTGCACCTGGAGGCATGATAAATTCCACTGTGCTGGGGTACAGGTTACAGAGCCAGAGAAGCAATTAACATTTTAATTCCTGTTACATCATATTTAAAAATACTTGAATATTCTCCATAGCAACATGGCAACTTCAGTTTTGAGAAGCATCTTCTCAGTTTATTTCATTGTTAACAGCTTCCGACCTGAAATACATTAAACTCAAGGAAAAGGATGTCATAGATAATCAAAGTATTTCTCTTTTTCCCTTGTGGCTTTCCTGTCATTTCAAAGTAGCTATGATGCTAAGCCGCAGTTACATGCGTTTAAGCCCAGTGCCTTTAGCATGTATAAATAGACTTACATCCCTGATTCATTCCACTGGAGCAAGTATAAGAGCAGAACAGTTTGTTCATTTTAGAACTGAGCTAAGCTGGAAAATGCTGAGGGTTGGAGGTTATGAGCTTTAATCTTAGTGCCTCAGTTGTGATCCTCCACAATGAGGATCTTTGTCTTCTTGAGATTTGAGGTCCTTTTTTTCCCTTATGGCCTGGAGGTCAAAGACAGATATGTAGCTGGAATCACAACCTCTGATAAAAATATAAGGTGACCAGAGGTATCCCAGCATGGCTATTCAGCTTCATAGTTGATAAGCCTGTCTTTAGCAGGAATATCTATCATACACATAAAGGTATGGAATCAGATACAGTAGAGGCTGAACCATATCTACACAGTGAAAATTTAAAGATAATAGGAATGGACATATGTGGTCCAGTGCTCAAGTGTGAGGTTTTAACATACTATTTATATATCTACTATATAAAAATCAAAGTTTGTGAGTGATCTTGTCTGTTTGTCTGCGTCAGGCAGGCAAAGACTTCATATGATTGGTTCTGTGAGGCGAGAAAACCTCATATGATTGGCTGACTGTGAAGATTCTATGGAATCCTGGGGTTGGCAGTTCAGGGAGGGGCCTTTAGAATTCTCAGCCAGAGAACTCTGAATAGGCTGGTTGCTATGGAGACAAGGCTTAGCAGCAAGTCCCCTCACGAACCCAACCTCTGTATGTTAACAACTCTGAATACACACTGGATTGGGGAATATGGGCAAAAGTTACCAATGAGAAAATAAAATCCCAGGCAACACTGGGTAAATATACTAGTAATTTATATTAAGTACTATATTGAATGCCTAAATACCCTAAAGACAGAAGATCCTGTATGATCTTGGAAGCTAAGTAAGATCAGCCCTGGTTTGTTTGTTTGTTTATTATATTTGTATGCTACCTTTCTTCTGGCATGGTTAGTATTTGGATGGGAGACCACCAATAAACACTAGGTGCTCTAGGCTGTATTTCAGAGGAAGGAACTAGAAAAACCACCTCTGAGTATTCCTTGCCTACAAAAATCCTATGAAACTCATGGGAACACCATAAGTGGACAGATGACCGAAAGCACATGCACTCATACACACTATATTGAAGCATGAATATTAAACAATTGATTTCATATAATATTTTTGCAACCTTAAAGATAAATTCATATTCAACAAAACAGTGAGCTACCACTATGCTGCAGTGTGGTACCAGAATGCAAGATTTACACAGCAAGCCAGAGGTCCAAATTCTTACTTAGTAATGAAGCTTTCTACACTGACTTGAAGGAAACCAAAAAGAACTTGGGAGGACTTATGTCTGAACATGCATGGATGGGTGAAGCGTTTTTGAATTTGAGTCAGTGATGATCCCTCAGCCACCATAACTTACAATGTGATTGCTGGAATAAAACAGGATGACCCCTGAACTACTCTAAGAAACAGTGGGATGCAAAGATAGCAAATTAATTCACAAAATATTCAGAATTCAGATTCACCATGGTGAGGGATTCTTTGTGTCTTCCCCTCACCCTCGGAAATATCAGTGATATTTTGCGTACACTTAAAGTGCTGAATCCACGAGAAGCAGGTTTTGGAATGCTGTACCTACCTATCCAATCCTTTTACATTTTATTGAAGGGAAAACACATCATACAAATATAAGATATACATTCAAACACAAAACCAAGACAACTAGTAATCAGATGTTAAACTGCAAGTAGAATCCTTACAAAGAAACATGTACTGACTACATTTGAACATCTTCTTCATCCCACATTCAGACACAGAGAGTGTGCATCTTTCTCTCCCACCCACTGCAGAAGCAACATGTGCCTATTAGTGCAGCATCAAAGTTGGTGGTTTTGCTTAACTTTTTGTTCTCTACTATGAAAATGGAGACTTTGTAATGCACACTCACACTACATTACACACAAACACGCACACAGCCACACAGAGTAGTAATCACTTTCCACTCTTGATTTTTCTTTCTCTTTTCGACGTAATTTTCAAACAAACAGTAATCTTCCTTTACTGGTTACTGTGGCAATTTTATCTGCTAGATAAATGTGATGGTTTTAATAGTTCTGTTGTTATACCTGTTTTCATTTTTTCAGCATGCTTTTATCAACCTTGTTAACCACACTGAACACTATTTTTAATGCGAAGGAAATAAAGAAATGTAAAGAAAGAAGAGAAGGATGGTGGTGGTGGCAGTGGTGGCATCCATATCAACAGTGCATGGAAACAGGAAAAGAAATATTCAAGTGATAGTGGGTATTTTAAAAGAGGTGATCCCACAACACTACATAATTGTCAGTGATTCCAGGCAGGGAACCCTGGGAAAATGATCAGCCCACTGCAAAGATATTGCATCATGCCCCAGCTGTGGGTAATTGCAAGGTTGCATAAAGAAACTGGGGTCGTGTGCAGATGGTAGAGGGAGGTGTGCAAACCTCTACCTGATTGGTTGTAGATATGTATATAACAAAGCAACGCCAGTATGCATTTGTCTGTTGACCAAACCTGGTGCCTGGCGCAAGCTTTTGTCCATCTGTCCTATGTTTTGTACATAACGGAACTTTGCTGCAAGATAAAGTGCCTCCTGTTTTGGAAGAAACTCCTCCGTGTGTGAGTATCCTTACTGGGGAATAAGGCTGCTGCTGTTGGCTCGCTGAACTCTGGTTTTTCCTCTGCGTTTCCGTGGGGCTGAAACTCCTATCATCCCCAACAGTGGTTATGGGCCCAGGTCCGGAGTGCACAGCATCCACGGCGCACCTGTAGTTGTTTTTCCCCTGGATACTGGGACTGTTTTTGACTGTTTGCCTGGCTCTCCGGTGCTTCAGGAGTCTGTGTTTTGGCAGAGAGACAGTTAATCTTCAGTCTGGAGCTCATCAAGGTCACTGCGGCCAGCTGCTTTGTTTGTTGAATTTTCCTTACAAAGGCAGCAGCATGGCTGAGGGAGGTTATCTGTGTTTTGAAAAGTTGACCGACGCTAATTATCAAAGCTGGCAAATTTATGTGAGAGCCACTTTGATGAAGGAAAACTTGTGGCACGTTCTGGAAAATGAGGGACAGCCCCCAGAAGGAGCAACTGCTGCTCAAATAGCAGCCTTCAGGGTTGCTGACAAAAAAGCCAAAGCAGTTATTTTCCTTACTTGAAGTCCTTCCCAGTTGATTCACGCTGCTGCTGCGGACACAGCATATCAGCTCTGGGAGGCTCTGAAGCGTGTGCATCAATCTTCCTCGTGTTTGTCCAAAATGCTATGGACGAAAAGACTGTATAACACAAAGTTATGTCCCGGAAGCTGTGTAAGAGAGCACCTCATGCTGATGAAACAGTTATTTCAAGAGGTAGCCGACAGACTGGTAAATATTCCAGAAATGCAGAAAAGTTTTATTCTGCTGGGAAGCCTCACTAAGGAGTGGGACTTTTTGATGTACAGCCTCCAGGGTGTGCATGAGGAAGAGCTGACTGTAGACTTGGTAGCCGGGAGAATTTTGGAGGAAGTCCAACGTAAGCAGTTCGATTCCAGACTGCTGTTGGAGGGGAGAACAGCCAGTCGCCAGGAGGGAGAGGCAGCTCCCAAGGAGGCATCTGACCTGGAAGAACGAGCAGTGTGCAGCTTTGCCAGACGCTGCTACAGATGTAAGAGAGTCGGCCATCTCCAGAAGGACTGCAGAATGCCAGCGCCGAGCAGAGGGACGAAGACAGCCCAGAAGCGGAGGGGCGTGTCGTCACAGGCTGAAGGCCATGTGTTTGTGGCAAAAGAACAGTCTGAGAGTGGTGTGTGGTTGCTAGACAGTGGTGCAACTCACCACATGGTGAACAATTTAAAGCTGTTGAATGATGTTACAAATGCAAATATAACAGCAATTTCCCTTGCAGATGGGGCACCCAGCAAGGTGCAGAAGATGGGTACTGCACATGTGCCATGTTTTGGGAAATCGTTTAATAATGTATTGTGCGTGACAAATTTGCAGAACTGTATTTTAAGTGTCTCCCAACTGGCCAGTGAGGGTTACAAAGTGGTGTTTGAAGGGGAGAAATGTATAATTACTGCAAATGGTGTTTTTTGTGCAAAAGGGGTGAAAAAGCAGGGGTTGTACCACATGTTGCCCAAAGGAAAAGTGGCAAACGTTAACCCTTTGTGTAACAAACCTCTACATGAAAAGTGTGTACATTACCTCCACAGAGTGATGGGTCATGCCAGCTACAAAGGTTTGCAAGAGTTGGCAAAGGTATGCCCTGGGTTACAGGTCAGAAATTGTCCTAAGTTCCTAGAGTGCTCTGTGTGCAAAAAGGTTAAGGTAAAGGCTTACTCCACTGCCAAGAAAAGCAAGTGTGTCACCCAACGGCCTTTTGAGATTGTACATGCAGATTTGGCTGGGCCATTCAAGCCAACTGAAGGGCAAAATAGGTTTTTCCTGCTAATTGTAGACAGACACACCAGGTACTCCTATGTCTATCTGCTGAAAGGGAAAAGTCAAGCAGCTGAAAAGTCCAAGAGTGGGTGAATGCTGTTGAGAGGGAATTTCCTTATAAAGTGGCCAGTCTTGTGTCAGATCGACGGGGAGAATTCCTGTCTAATAGCCTGCAAGCCTGGATACGTAAGAAAGGCATAAGGCATAAAACCACCAACCCCGCATCTCCCGGGGAGGATGGTCTTGCAGAAAGAAGAATTGGGCTGTTGAAACAAATGAAGGACTGTATGATGGAGGATGCCCAAGCCCCAGCAGGACTTTGGGGAGAAGCAATAGTGATAGCAAACTACCACTTAAACAGGATGTGGAGTTCAAGTGTGAAGCAAACTCCATATTACCTATTGTATGGTAGAGCGCCAAACCTGCAGCATCTACGTGTTTGGGGTCAGTTTGCTAGTGTGTATGTTCCCCCAAGTTTTAGAAAGTCTGGAGAGGAGAAATCTAGACAGTTACGCTTTGTGGGATATGAAGGTAACAAATATAGATTTCTACACCATGCTGGCAAAATAGTGTATTCTAGGAGTGCAAACTTTGAAATCCATTCAGGAGGGGATAGACTGCACCGTAACCAAGAGGTCTTGATTCCCCTGGGTAAAAGTGTGAAAAGTGTTCCCGAAATTCCTGAGAATGGAGGGGCAGTGATGTCTGATGAGGAAAAGGACAGTGTCCCGGATACACTTGAAAGCTCTGAAGATGGAGGGGCGGTGATGGCCGATGATGAAGAAGAAAGTACTGAGAAAAGTACTGAGGAGGAGAAGCCAAAAATCTCACTCGACGTCACACCAAAGAGTTCAACACCGCCACCTAGTGCTGAACCTGCATTTACGGTCAAGAGAGAGCCTCGCACTGAGGTCAGCACTAGTTCCAGCAGTGGTTCCAGTGAAAGTGGGTCAGGAAGTACCCAACTTACTGAGTCAGGAAGTAAAGTTACGCTTATCCCTAAAAGGTCAGGAGGAGGGTATTTTGCTGTCCCGTGTGACTGAGGCAGAAATTTTGAGTGTAGGACTACATTGGGGTATGGTATCTGAAAAACAATATCGCGGATTTGCTCACAAAGGCACTTCCAGTAGTAAGCCATGAGAAGTTGGCAAGTAAACTGGGCCTTGCCACCAGAGTGTAAGGTGGAAGATGAATCGTACCCATGACTGTATGTATTATGTAACATGTATTGTATGACATGTACGGATTGTGAAAATGTCCTACACAGTGGCCTGACCATTTTGGAGGGGATTGTCAGGGATTCCAGGCACGGAACCCTGGGGAAATGATCAGCCCACTGCAAAGATGTTGCATCATGCCCCAGCTGTGGGTAATTGCAAGGTTGCATAAGAAACTGGGGTCGTGTGCAGATGGTGGAGGGACGTGTGCAAACCTCTACCTGATTGGTTGTAGATATCTATATAACAAAGCAATGCCAGTATGTATTTGTCTGTTGACCAAATCTGGTGCCTGGCGCAAGCTTTTGTCCGTCTGTCCTATGTTTTGTATATAACGGAACTTTGTTGCAAGATAAAGTGCCTTCTGTTTTGGAGGAAACTCCTCTGTGTGTGAGTATCCTTACTGGGGAACAAGGTTGTTTCTGTTGGCTCGCTGAACTCTGGTTTTTCCGCTGCGTTTCCGTGGGGCTGAAACTCCTATCATACCCAACAATAATCTCCAAGTGAAGAAAAGTATATTGCTTCCTTTACCTTGTCACATGCTACATAAAAGAAGTACAGTCCAAGCCACTCCTCCGCTTTGCCAGGAAAGGGTAAGAAAATCATGCTGTAAAGACATTTTGTCTTTCTTTGGGGGTTTTACAAACACAACCCCAAATGGAAGCTTTTACATCAAAGTTAAAATGCTATGAATATTTGGTGCACACATGCCCATTGGCACACACACACATACCCATATATAGACACATCTCAACAGATTAAAATTTCACAAAGTTCTGATTCTTTTTTTCTGAGAAGCTCACAGTGATTCTGATTTTAGGAAGAGAGATATTTTTAGAGATACCCATCCATCATCTTAACATACCAGTTCCTCTTCTCTATTGCTCTAGTAAGCACTGTTCCTCTTCCAGCCTAGCCTGGGGCTCAGATTAATGTTGTTTACACAATTATTTGATTAAGGCCTATGAGAAAACAATGTAGGAAAACTTTACTTTAAATGTCATGAAGGCCAGCAGTTGCTAGAATACTAGGATGAGGTATTTTACAACCCTACAGCAGCCACTCTGCCAAACAGCACTCATTTATTTGAAAAAGCTAATCTTATCCCATAATTCATACACTAATTCACCCACTTTGCTCTTTTCTCACTGCTTTTTCAGTTATGTTGTACTGGCTTGAGATTAAAAACCACACACATTTACATGTAGCATAGGGTAAACCATACTTGAATGTTCCCTTTCCACTGAAATAAAACAAAACATAAAATCAAAGTTCCGTATATGGGGAAACAGTGTGTCCAAGGACGCCATTACAGCTCTACCTAGCAGCCATATAAGGTGGAAAGAGTTAGGGCTTACGACGTGTTATGTTTCCTGGGTGGTCCCAGAAATTAAGAGCTACACACACTTCCTCTGGCTTGAGGAAGCACAGGAAACATACTGACAGCTCTATACAATCTTTAGTTAAATGAAACTCCCATTATCCTCGTCTAGCACTGCCTTTGTCCTTCAGGATGCTGATGAATTCCCATCATGCTGCACAATCAGCCAAGTGTCCTGGGGCTGATAGAATTGAAGCCCAACAACATCCAGGGGCAACTCATTCTCCCACCTTGTTGCAAGAAACCCTTCAGTCTCAAAGCAGGGAAGTAGAAAGCATGTAAATAATTTATTCAAGAGAACATAGTAGGGAGTTGGGAAGAAGAGACTAAAGAGGATTCTATTGCCAAAATCAGTGTCAGCTGTGCAAAAAAACCAAGAAGACTCTCTAGATGTAGACACTACAGACAGTCTAAAAGGCAGAATCTCGCTTAATTCAATGAGGGCAAATAGCAGTTGGTTCAGAATATAGAAAATAATGCCATCAGGGTAACTCATAATTCATTTATGGGATTAATTGCAATGAAATCTAGTAAGAATTAGCGTGTTCAATAGTGGATTGCATAAAATCATGACGAATAGCCCTATGTATTGTTAACCCTGATAACTACAAAGGAGCGTACAATATCTGAGGTTTAAATCTGTATGCCATCTGGCTAGAGGGCTTGTTGATAGAAGGATGGACAATTAAATCTAAATGATTAAGACAAGGCTGGAGAAGTGGTGACCTTATAAATGTGATTGAATTCTGATTCTCATCAGCCTTGTAAACTTGGACAATGCTGAGGTATCACTGGAATAACAGTTTCACCGATATCTGGAGGACCAAAGATTCTCTACCACCATGTTGAGGAAATTCTTGTTTTGTTCTATAGAGTAAACAGGAAGAAGATAGTCCCATTCCCATCCAAAGAAACATGTGTTCACTAAACTAAATTATGTCTCTCCATCTGTTAACTTTTTGTTCTTCAATTCATCATCTAACTGCATTACTACATATTAAACACTGAATTGCATCTGGAAGCTCTGGTAGTACACTACCTGTTAACCTCTTTCAGTGCTAATTATTTCCCAAACATTCATTTCTGAATTTTAATTTTTAATTCTGCCTCTTAACAATGGTAGGTCACCAGTTTAATCAGCTAAGAGCAGGTCAAATAAATCTAGGCCAGTAAGCCAGCATCTGACTATGGTGATATGCTAAATCTTCATAAGTTTTGAACATTTGTATATTAATCATTATTATCGGGCTTTGGAATACGACACTTATTCATAATAACAAATTCTTTTGGAACATATTAAAGCTGTAATCCTATACTCACTTACCTAAGAAGAAGTCCCATTGAACTAGCTGGGGCTTACTTCTGAGGAGACATGACTGAGTTAGCACCATCAGAATCAGGTTTAAATAATATGGTAATGTAAGGTCAATGTTATAGTATATTTTTGTTTTTAAACATCCCTGAGACTTTTTGTTTCTTCTGAGAACTGCACCAAGAAATTACTGCAGCTGGACACCCTTCTGAATGAAGAATTTCAAGTCCTTTTGTATTTATGTAGAATGGGGTGAAATATTTGCTGCCCACGCTAGAACTCTTGGAGAATCTTTCCATTTCATTCTTAATGTAGATTCACTGCAAGCAGGAATGTGGTTATGTACATATATTCCCACACTTTGCCCACAAGCTGCCTCAGAGGGGTGTAAACAACAAAAAACAGAGCATGAACAAGATAATCAGAAACAGTAAAAGTGACGACAAACTAAAATAGCCAAATAATACTGAGATCCAAGACCAAAACTACACACCCTCCAAATCCTCTCAAAAAGGAAAGCTCTTCTGTAAACATTCTTAAGGTCACCATGGATATGGCCTGACACATCTCAATTAAATGTTGCTGCTGTGCTCCTTTTATAGTAAAGTTAGGTAATTTTAGACTCTGAACTTTATTATTTTTTATGAGATGCGGGTGGATCTTTTTGGGTGGTAGTTGCATTACTTTCCTTACTCCAATGTGTGGTAAGTCAATCCTGTTGCATTTGGGAGCCTCTCCTGCTCATTCTGCAAGGAAGGGCCACAGACCACTGTTCCAGAGTCTTGCCCTGATAGCATTAATGTTCCTTTTCCCCCCCATCTGTACTGGAGATAGAAGACCAGGTATACATATGTCACTAAATTTTTAACAGTCCTCTTATTTTATTACGTTTTTCACTGTTATGAGCAAACAGAAGGGCAAAGGAACCTAACCCGACAGAACTCAGACAGCCAGGCAGATGACCAAATAAAGGAATAAAGAATCCCAGACTCTTTTGTGTTTCTGGGCAAGGGGATAAGAGCTTGTTGTGAATTTAGGTGTGATTCCAGTTACAGTTGATTTCAGGATTCTGTGAGCTTTACACAGTCTTGCAAGCATTAGTCAAGTGAAATGCCTGAAGATTTGTCATAGCTAAATACTCTGAGCATCTTTATTCATGAGCTGAAACAATGTAGTTCATCTGAGTTTCAAAATATAAGGCCCCAATTATGTTTCCTTAATGAGGATGTAATTTGGGATCTTGCAAAGCTAAAGATTAATATCTTCACTTTTATGTAATTCAGATCTATGTAAAATGTCAGCCACCACTCACCAATCACCAGCTAATTTTCTGTGTAACACTATGGCCCTCAGTGTGGGGAAGAGATTCACAATGATGCCATGTTCCTCAGGCACAGAATGATAATGTGTCTGACAAACAGGGTAAAGTTGATAGTAATGCCAATGCTTGTGGGTTTTTACTGCCCCTCTACCACGTTTTTCAGGTACTATGTATACCTATCTACTAGCAGAGAGTATGATCCACATCACAACTGGAAAGAGGGGAGACTTAATCCTTAGCCCCCTGATATACATCCAGTGAAAACTACCTCCTGAATCTATCTTCAGAAGGAAGCTGATATTCGTGCCAACAGAAGTTTTCCTTCCAGGATAAAAATTAGGGTGATTTCTCAACGGGACTGTGGTACGTGATGGTGGTGAGAGAATAGTTAAGTTCCCTGTCTCGCAGTTTCAGTCCAAATGCTGCTGCCCTCTGATAAGCTGGGGAGGTCTGGACCAAGCCAGGGCTATGACACTCAGGTCTATAACGTCTCCTTTCCCAGAGAAGCAGCATCCTTCTAAATTTATGTCCCCGACTGGCTTCCTCTCCCAGTTTATTTCTCTCTACTGCTTTCCCTAAATCTGCACCTTTGCAGATATAGGGCAAAGCATGGATTACCTTATCCAATGACTGTGTCACTGGTGGTAGCGTGTACACCTAATCCAGAGCAAAGAGACAATCTCTTGGGACCCCTCTTTACGAAAATATAACCAAATCTTTATTTAACAAACTGTCAAGGGAAAAGGTATTTGGCAAATGACAGATTAGCAAACAGCACAACACTTGTATATTTAAACCAGCAAACATTCTCTTTCTCTCTCACACACACTCTCAGATGGATCTCTCTCTCTCTCTCTCTCTCTCACTCACTCGACTCTTAACTCTCCAAACTCTGCTACTTTGGTTCAGTTAAATTTCAGTTACTCACTCCCCCCATCTTGCCCCTTCCTCTGGTTAGCCCAGGGTTCCATATTCCACAATCAATCAATTTTATATTCTCACAGGTGCCAGGGTGGCTCTGTTGCTACACTCCCCCCCCCAGGTTCATTATACCCTCCATCACAATAACATTCTCACCCTGACAGAAACAAAGATAGGAAAGTTAATGGGAAAGAGTTGATGTTAACTATGCTAAAAAAAATGTACGTTCAAAATGGGAAATTTTAATTGGTGTTTCAACGTATATTACATTGCTGCATTAAAAGCGGTACCAGAATAAAGCTGAAGTCCCATTCTTTGTTTCACTTCCTTTCTTATCACTTTCCCTACTTTTGAACTTCGGAGAGAAAGAAGCCAGTGCATGATCTTTTTATAATCCCCATTTCTCATCCAGGCCACCAGAAACCTTCTTTTGTTTTCCCTTTTCTTGCTCCTTTGTAATTTAATCTCCTTTCTTTAGCTTATGGATTCCCAGATAGTCTCAGCCAATGTCCCACAGTTACAAGCTTCAAAATTCAGTTTCCCAGGACAGATGAGGAGCCCCTACAGAGTGTCCTCTGTAGAATGTGGGAGAACCATCTAAACTCAAAAAAGAGCATCCCCATTTCAAAGCTGCCCCTATTGCTTGTGACCTAAACTCTATAATGCCACAACACTTAAGGTCTTCAAAAGGGGAAAATAGTTTTGGAAAAAAGTCAAGAGGACTAGATTTTGGGTAAAGAACCAACTATGTGATATTTTTGGGCTTTCTAGCACTTGGTTTGTTTAAAGAATAATGTAATTAATACCTTAATTCTTGGTAAATAGTATGCTGAAAGTCTACCTGAAATCAATCATGTTTGCAAAAAAATACTTAATTCATTAAAAATATTAGCCTGCTTCTTTTTACTGGCAAATTTCCAACTTAATTTATAACTGACTTGGCTTTAAACTGTTCCTTCCTCTCACTGGCTAGTCAATCAAAAGGGAGCAACACTTCATGACCTTAAGTTCCTTTTCCTACAAATTACAGCAAACCATATTGTCTTTGTCAAAAGTAGCATGAAGTCAACATTAATTTTAAACCTGTCTCATCTTTTTAACACTGCTGACAAACACTCATTACAGTTTTATATCAGGTTTGTTTCTTATAATGCACCTTTCACTACCAATTTTTCAAAAACAGAGATGTGGTGATGAACACAAAATACTTCTAGAAGATGATTACAATTGGATTAATACCACCAGACTTATATGTGGATTACAATCCATACAGATCACATTTTTCCAGCACCGAGAGACAACAGGTCTACTTTTGTAAATATAAAAGTTTATAAGATTCTGAAAAGAGGAAGCAAAAATATTTCATAAACAGCATAATCCCTTTGGGTTCCATCCAATGCCATGCAAGCATACTTCTACCATAACTGAACTTCCCCCTCCTCTCCATACTCACACCTCTCCAAATCTGCCACGGAGTATATTTCGGGGTGCAAAGGTCTTTCCAACAGCGATTAATGTTTTTCTGCTGGACAGACATATTTGGTCACAACCCTTTACGATTATTGTGACTGGTTTTCTCACTGGCTAACTCTTTATGTTAACAATATCAGTGTCGAAGGTCTAAGACAACACCTCAGTTCTAGGAGTATAATAAAATTATTTCAAAACACAACCAAGGGAAACATCACTTGGAAGAAACAGAATCAGTTCCCTCTTTTTTCTCACTTAAGTCTCTTAAGTAGTGTTGAAAATGGAAACTTCGCAAGATAGGAATTCAACCTTGATACTGTCTAAATTACAACAGCAGTGCTGCAGCCACAGATGAAATCCTAAACTAGACAAACTAACAAAGTAGGTCAGAATACACGTAATTAATAAAGGGTAAACCAGAACCAGACTGAACACAAGAATTAAAGTGGCGGGGGGAGGAAGATAGCCCAGGAAGATTGTGGGGTCACATATTTGTTGAGTAACCCATCAAAAGCATCTCTCTTTGAGATTTTACCACTTGGAGAGTCAGTTAAAAGAGACTGTCAGCTGATCTTAGCAGCCTCAAATAAGCACAATGTATTCTGCACATGCTGGAAAAAGTATATACAGCATCTTTAGCAGCACACTTGACACACACTTATTGCTCATAGTTATCTTTTTGAAATTATTTACAATCCTTAAAATGCTTGTGATGCTTGTGATGTTAAGGGATAGGCAGTGTGATGTTGTGGTCTGAGTGAGGGACTAGGGCTCTTGCAGAACAAATCCCCACTGAGACATGGGGTGACCTTGGACAATTCACATTCTCTCAGCCTAAGAGGAAGGCAATGGCAAATCTCCTTTGAATAAACCTTAGCAAGAAAACCCTAGCAGAGGGTTGCCGCTAGTTAGAGCTGACTTGTAGGCACATAAGAACAACAATATGGCACTGAGCAATGTCAATTCAAAGGAAAGCAATGTCATTCTGATTTTTTCCCCCCAGAACAACAAAAGTCTCAAACTGGAAATTTAAAAAGAGTTATACTTTAAAATGTAAAATGTGGAGAGTTCTTCTTTTTTTCCCTAGTCAATATCCAAACAACCTGTAGAATGGGATGGTGGTGTTTAAGACATAGTTACTGCTTTTATTCAGCCTCTCTCACTGCGGGCAGGAGCCTCAATCAATATCTGGTTACTGAATTCTGGCTGGGGTCCTCTTTCATTGAGTGGCCCTAAGACCACTTGTAATGAGCTGGTCCTCTTCCACCACAGAGGTGGGCTTTAGAATCATTGTCAGTATTGTGGCCAAATGTTAACAACTGTGCAGCGGTATGAAACAGTTCACATTAGTGAGGTTGTCTGATACTCTACGTATTATTAGCCTGGCAGTTTGAAGGTGACAACGTCAGTGGGCAATCCTCTGTGGTTCACCTGCGTGCACGGTTCTCATCGCTTATGGGGGGTTCGGGGAATGGGTCACTGCGACATTACTTCTCCCAGATTGGTGGGGCCGTTCCGAATCTGATAAGGCATCCTGTCTTTACCACCCAGCTCTGCCCTTATAATACCACCTTTGTGTTAAAGGGTAAGGGTTTTCAATGTTTGTTTAGAACCACTCAATAATTTTATGGTAGCGTGTTTTGTGTTACCTTATATACTGCACACAACTCAGCTGAGTCAGTATTTATAAAAATAAAATGTAACATTTATTAAGATAACAATCAGAATAAAGTAGCGTTTCAGATTTCAAGTGCAGTTCAAGGTTGATGTATTTCTTAGTGTACATTTTAGACAGTTCACTTATATCTTTCGGCTCACATATACAGCGCAAGTATCACGTAACAGCCCTTTGACTACACTCTCACCAAAGGCTCAACATCCAATCTAGGTCACACTCTCTGACCAGATTCTGCTAGGGTTCAATTACTCTTCTGCCTCTCAGGCTTCCACTGAGAATTCACCTTCCCAATATAATCACACCCTCTGGCCATTTCTGCACTACACCGTTATAGTGCAATTATTCCACTTTCAACATCCTGTGGAATTCTGGGGTTTGTAGTTTACTGAAGCCAAAGAACTGAGAATTCTAAATGTCCCTCCCTAAATGGCAAACCCGAGGATTCCACAGGATGTTCAAAGTGGAATGATGGCACCATAACAGTGCAATACGGAAATAGCCTCTGACTGGCTAAGGAACCTCACTCCCTAGCTCTCTTTGGCTAGAGTGCCACTGAAGGACTCAACGCCAACTGGTGTTTGGCTTTATATAACTTTTCCTCTCAACCCCCAGCCCTTGCCCCACACTACTGGGCTAGGCTTCTCTCCTGAGGAGCTACTCTGGTTGCCTGGCAACCTGCTTTAAGGTCGCTGTGGGATTTCAGATAGCCACAGCCCCAGAATTTTGTCATAGTCATGCTTGCACTCTTTGATTTTCTTTGTTTGCTTCTACAGAACCCTTGGTAGTCCATCTTCCATTGGCCTCACCTTGGGGGGTGTACCCCAGCCAAAGCCACCCCATATGGTCAGTGATGGGGAATCCAACCCCCCTCCAGGGACAGTCTGGGGGCAGTTCTACCACTGGCTGTGCAGGGATGCTGGATCCCATTCATGAAAGCGCTGGAACATTTCTCTCCTGTGCACCATTTAGCACCAATAAAGCTTATCTTTATGGCAGTAACATGTGTCAGTGTGTTCAGCACTGAAAGAACTCTTGGGCAGGCCTGGAACTACACCCTGTTCCACAACAGAAACCACTCCAGAATGCTAAAACTAACCGCTTTAGTAACTTGAAGAAAAAGAGTAATGTGTGATCACAGGCAATGGAAGTTTCTATTAATCAAAGCAGTTCCCAAAAGAGCATACTAAAATAATTTATACTTTTGAAAACAGTGCACAAATGGCGCCATGAGGGAGAAAAGAACCCCAATTGTTTTTTAAATCCCTTGAAGGCTATTCTTCAGAAACAAAACTGATCACTAGGGGAATTTCTACCATGTGATTTCCTGTGAGCAAGTACCTTGCAAAAGCTTTAATATTTAATTTTAATGCATGTGTTTTTGTACAGACAGGAAAAAGAGAGATAACAAGCAAGCAAAGAGGGATTGATTGCATGTGGATTATTGTGGTTTATTTGTTTTCATTGAGGAGCAAGGACTCACTAGCTAAATATAAAAATAAAAACAGGCAGAAATTTATACAAAGATGTATGATCTGTGAAGTTATATAATCCAGTTCAGCTGATGCTCATCAGATCTAGCCTGCAGAAAAACACAGTTAATTAAATTTCATCAACTCTTTGCTCAAAGTAACTCCTGCATCTTGGGAAAATAAATTTTGTAAAAGGCTCAAGAAAGCAAAATCTCAGATCTCAGCTTTTCTTCTCTCAACATTACTCATGGTGTCAAATATATCTCAGCAATGTGCATAGTTGCCAATAGCCTCTCTTTACAAATTAAAGCAGAGGAAGGAAAGTATGACCAATTTAAGGAGGAGAATTATGCTACAGAGATGAAGTGAGATACTCTGAAGCCTGTTTATCAGCTTTATGAGCCTTCCCCCTGTTATTGCAAATCTGTCTCTTGGTAGAAGGTAAAACTTCCCGGATAGATGAGGGTTCTAATATACCAGTAAAATGTGTGTCCTGACACACGGATGAAGGATCCAAGTCTAAGTGTCTGCTTCTAGTGACCTTTTCCCCCTTCTTCCTTAGCAGTTTATACTGTTCAGTTAAGAGATAGTAATATGGTGCACTCAACACACAACAAGCTATTCACGCTGTTCTGCTACTATCTGCAGTCAGATCAGTACATAGTTTTCTTCTGGATTCAGGGTGTGGGGTTTTACGGGGAGGTTGGTCAAATTAAAGTGTAATGGAATGTTGAAAAAGTCCAGAGGATTGTTTACGGATGGAGAGGAAGGAAGAAAGGCAAAGAGACTGAGCCAGTCAAGGTGGTATATTCTGAGACTCTGAAACACTATAGAAGATCTCAGTAGGGAGTCAAAACTCCCAATACACAGCATTCCTTGACTGAAACCAGTACAATGCCTACAAGAGCTACAGAGTTTTGCAAAATTGTCTGTGATTGCCTCTTGATTTTAGAAATCTCTTGAAAGCAACTACTGGCTATGAAATCCCACCTCATGATAAATCACCCTGGTCTGGAGCAATTTTCTTACACCAACTGGTACTTATTTTTCCGTGCAGGAAGACAATTTTTAATCAGCCCAGATTACAGATGTGCACTGGCCACTAGGAACGTAAATTGCCAACTTGTTTATCATGAACAATGTGGAATAATTGCAAGAATGCTGGCATGCTTTTTGTCTTTTTGCTGTGACAGGAAATTCTGGCTGCTCTTCTGGAATGTGCAGTAGTGCAGCACCTCTCCGGTACAGGATGGTGTACCAAAGCACATATGCCCTGCTGTATGTAATGCAAAGGGCCTACTATTCCTTCATCAGAGTTAGGCACCACCTAGGACTGCATCTACATAGGCAAAATAATGTAACCTTACCTCAATCTCAGTCTTGTTGGAACACACAATGTTCTTCTTGTTCCAATGTGAAAGCACTTCTTTTTGATGTCTGAAGGCTTTAAGGTGACTTTTAAAAAAAACTTGCAGTTTACTCCATTGTTTTGGGGAAGATTTTTTTTTTTAATGAGTGATTTGACTCTCGAATTGGGAGCAGGTTGGAATTGGGTGGGGAGGGGAAGGGGGTCAGCTTGGTGGGTGGTGACTAGCTGGTGGGTGGGTGGCACAAAGTTGCTGAGGTTCTTGCTTGCCTATGAAGGGCTGGAAGGCTTGCCCCATTGCACTCCAGACATATGCAAAGCCTTGAATCTTTGACCTTTGACTATTTGATTGCCTTTAGATGTCCTTTTGAGTAGGGCTATGGCGGGGCAGTTTCAAGGGGGGCAAAGGTAACACACATGAGGACTGAGGTCACTGCCCAGGCATGCACTCAAACCATTAGGGGGCAGACTATATGAAAGCCTATTTGATTATATGAATATGCACATGCATGGTGGGAACACCCCTTCCATGCAGCCACTGTGGTCATGTGACTAAACACAAACCAATACAGGAAACATATGGGCACAGCAGAAACACTCCTTTGTACCAGTGTGACCACATGATGGGGGTCCTGTGTGTTTTTCCAGACTAATTTCAGTTTGGATTAAACCAGGTGTGTGTGGCAGTAAAGGGGGCAAACCAGGGTAGGATACTATGCAGTGGAGCTGGGATACAGCCCTTGTGTAGATTCAGCATAGGACTGACATGGTTTAATCCTACCAAGTTTGTGTTATTCAGAAGAAAAGGGAGGAGACCCTTTATCTATGGAACACTAAGACAGCAGAAGAAGGCAAAGTTAGAATCCTGTCTGGGAAGCTACTCTTCCTGATACAGAAGATTTTCTGAATGCAAGATCACTCAAACGTCTCACCAGCTAAGCAGACCCATACGCCTAATTATAAATCCTAGCATAATTTTACCAAATACAATTACTGAATATTCACCCCAGCCTTTATATATGTGTACAAACGTGCAACAGATATACTGTAGTAGTCCAGATAAAATGAACTTCCCTAAATGTGTGTGATCAACTAAATTCTATGAAGCTGTAGTGAAGTACGGTCTGGCTCAGTTTTCTGAATTATACCTTCAATATGAATCTGTTCCGTCTCCAGCTGTTTCTGGTTTAAGCAGACCAGCCATCACAATATCTTTTTCTCCCATTAAAAATAATATTTTTATGACTTCCAACAAGATGATGTTGTCACAACAGATTTCTACATTTCATAGCTTCAGAAGACATGAAAAGCAATTCTTCCACTTCCTTCCCACCCAACAGCTCAGCCTTAAATGAGACCAAGCAAACTGAACTGTCAACACATAAATAAACCAACATAGCTAAAAGAACCAACTCTTTATTCTTCATAAATTATCCGCACATTTGCAGAGAGAATTAATAAAAAAGATGAGCACATCACAACCAAGCAGGTTATAAAGGGAGAGAAACAGTCACGTTCATCCTCTTGATTACTTAGTCTGTGGTATTTTGTGTAATTACAGACTGTGCTAAGTCATATTTAATCCATTCAGACTACTGTTGGCTGTATTTTCAGCATCTTAATTTAGCTTTGCATTCCATAACCTTTTGATCCCCTTTAAAAGAGCAAAAGGTAGCCCAAGTGGAACCCAAGGAAGACTACCACGACAACAGTGTCATTTGTATGTTCTGTCTGAGGAACTGCCTACAGCTTAGGACCAATAGTCACTCCCTTTTCCATATATTTTCATTAATGATTTACATTTTATTTTTAATTTCTTGTTGTCTATATGATGTTCTTGGGAGACTACTGGGAAATCTGTTAGAGATAAAAGCAGAAATTGGTTGGCATTCACTATTGCAGTCATGCATCTGTAGCCTGCAGTAAGATAGTGTAGTCTTACTGTAGAAATATGTAAATGTCACCCCAGCCTACCTTAACAACCAGCAGCTGGATCAGAGAAAGAGATCCATCAAGCTTCTGATCAGGGTACAAGCAGAATGATGCTCGTACCCTGAGTAAGCTCAGAAGGTGGGTTGGGGGAGGTCAGACCAGGACACATTACTTAGTTACACATACATAACTAAGTTGCTGATGTAGCAGTTGTTTTTCTAATATTTTTCTAAACATTAAGAACAACATTATGACTTCCGGCTGCATGGCGCACGTGAGCGGTCGTTTGGAGTAGCGGTACACAACTCCAAACTTCCACCTGAAGGTTTCCAGCCGGTTCAAGAGTCATCGGAACCAGCTAACTAAGGGGGATATGGAGGAGGTCCGAAGGGGATCCCAAAATTCCGGTGCCGAGCCCTTTTCGTAAGGGAAGAGCAGAGGTACTGTGAAGGATCGTAGGACCATAACGGAATCTCCAGGATCGCCGTTTTAGCAGCACAAGCACCGACGACAACTTTTAAAGTAAGAAGGCATGTTTTTGAGACTGCAGTGAGCAACCTGACCTGGATTATAATAACTTTAAGATCGTAAGAAGGATGTACCTGCAATCAGTGAAATTGGGCTGCTGTTAGAAGAGACCCCGAAGGTGGTTAGTTGGATTAATGGTTGACAATTTAAAGCGACAGTAACCAGCTTGGTGAGTGTAAGACAATTGGAACTTTCCTTTTTTCAGTGTGGAATAATGCTGACCTTTCTTTTGAATCTAAAAGAGCGTAATATAAATATTGACCTTGACTGACGGAATATTGATTAAGAAGCTGACTTTTGGACTGGACTTGGCTATATTAGAAGGCAATGATTTTAATGATTCTTAATAACGGATTTAACTTTCTGTGAAACTGAGAGACTTGCAACTTATAAAGAGCTATGGGTTTTTTTCCTGTTTTTCCTCAAGAAGCTTTCTTTGGAAGATGGACGGAATCAGATAAGTGGCTGTGTTATGATGACATATTGGAAAAGACAAATTTGAATGCTTTTAAGATGAAATCAAGAGAAAAATTGGAAGAAGAAGGAATAAAATTAAACTGGTTTCCCTACAGACAACTAACTGAGAGATTTCAGATGGACGTTAAAACTTATGGAATAAAACAAAAGGAGCAAGGAGGATTATTGAAGCTGATGCAGGAAAACCCGCCTCATTTACTAGCACATTTATATCAAGAGATTTTACACCAAGAAAGGGAAGAAAAAATAGTTAAATTGGCAATGATATTGTGGGCTCAAAATGTTGGACATTCAATTCAGTTAACGTACTGGGAACAGAGTTGGCAACGGACACAGAAATTTACTGCAGCTCAGAACCTAGAAGAGAATTACTTTAAGCTTTTTCACAGATGGTACATGACACCAGAAAAATTAAAGAAAATATATAATACGGGAACAGGGCAATGTTGGAAGTGTTAGAAGAATACTGGTACTCTATTTCATATGTGGTGGTCATGTCCCAAGGCTAAAAAGTACTGGAATGACATTCATAATGTGATATGTACAATATTAAGGGTTCAATTGGATAAGATACCTGAATTGCATTTGTTAAATATGACATATATGTTAGATGGAACTGTTACAAAGAAATATTGGAGAATATTACTATATATGATTATGACAGCTCGTATTGAATATGCAAGGTTATGGAAAACTGAGCAAATACCCACAAAAGAGCAATGGTGGGCAACTTTTATTGAAAATCGGAATGCAGATATAGTCTCTCAGAGATTAAAAGGAAAATCAGATGATGATATCAATAAAGAATGGCAAATTGTGCTGGATATGGATAGGGTTTTGACAGGAAATAATTCTTAATTCATGATAGTATGATAGCTAGAAGGAGAAAACCAGAGAAATATCATGAAACATGTAAAGTTGGGTTGAAATGCAGGAACTATCTGAGTAGAATAAATTAAGTGCGATGCATAATGATAATACGTCAATGACATAACAGTTTATGTAATCCAGAGAGGGGTGGAAGATAACTGTAACAATTCGATAAATGTACAATGAGAAAGGTATGTTTTATATGGTGAACTATAATAAAATTATATATATATATATATATATATATATATATATATATATATATATAAAAGAACAACATTATGATGGTAACAGCTGTTCAACAGTGGAATACACTGCCTCAGAGTATGCTGGAGTCTCCTTCTTTGGAGGTTTTTAAACAGAGGTTGGATGGCCATCTGAAGGAAGTGTCTTGATTATGTATTCCTGCATGGCAGGGGGTTGGACTTGATTCTACAACTCTATAATCCCCTGGAAGGCAGAAAAAATGTCTGATTTTGCTAGGTAGATCTGGAACACATTATGTAGCCTGATGGCAGTGAGTGAAGTTATAAATAAAGATTGATCTATTTTACTACTACCACCACCTAAATAAATTACATACCCACCACACTTAGGCCTTTTTGCACAGCATTTTTGATGTGAAAGGGCCCCTTGAGCATCATACACACATGAGGAGCGGTCCACATTATGCACTCACATTTGCGCGATGCTCCAGGGCCCAGCAGGGACCGTTCATGCATTTTTCATTTTCGGCTTCAAGTTGAAAATGCTGCGCGGTCGCACATTGCTCCGGAGCCCCGCGCGCACTTACCTTGCGTGCAGAACCTCGGGAGCCGGGACGGTCGTGCTTCCTGTCTCAGTCCAGCCTGGGAAGGTCCCAGGTTGCACTGCGAAAGGAAGAGGCGGGGCTCTCACGCAAGCAGGAAGCTTGTGCAGAGCCGAAGAAGCAGGGAAGCGAGAGCCTCTCTTCGGAGGCTGCTCGCGCAAGCACCGCACCCCAGTGCCGAAAATAGGTGAGTTGCAGAAAGGGCCTTAGTCCCACACAAAGCACCCAATCACAAACCTAAATAACTTTCCATACATCTGCAGTTGTTTGACAAACTGCAAAAGCAATGAATGGCCAGTGAATGCTCATATCTTATGAGACCAAGGACAAATCAGCTAGGTTCCTTTTTTCTTGAAAAGCTGCATACAGCCAGTATGGATTTCTGAGGCGATTACCAAAAACCAAACTGCCACTTCTTTCCATATGCATATACTGTGGCGCCTTTTGCAATGAGCATAAATGTTGTCTGCCCTCACTGTATCCGGCCAGGAATTAAATAGTCGTTTAAAAGCCACTGTTTTGGTCACCTCTGAGGTCACAGGTTACAAATCATGAAGGCCCCTACACTTATTTCGCCTCGAACATTAATACTTCTGTAGACATACATCATCATATCTTAATCCAGCAGCTATATATCTGTCCTGCATGTAGATATTTATGTACACTTTTTGACAACAGTATGTTTAGATTAAGAGCCAGCATGGTGGAGTGGTTCGAGCCTTGGACTGTGATCCTGGGGACCAGGTTCCAAATCCCCACTCAGCCAAGGAAACCCACTGGTTGACTTTGGGCGTGTGTCATGCCTGCATCCCAGGACCCAGACAGGACCCTTCCCAACAGCCACAACACAGAGACATGAGTGGGACAATACTTACTGCAGCCAGTGTAAAGTGGGAAAGGGAAAGCCCAGGAGACTCGGAGTGTTTATATAGTAAGGAAACATTAATTAGGCAAACAGCTAGGGGCGGCTCTCAGCCTATATAAACAGGCAAAGAGACAGAGAAAAAGCCAGTGCAGACAACTGATTTTATCAGTGGAAGCAGCACATCTCATGTTCCTGGAAACCTTGACCCTTGCCTCGTGTATGGACTTTGCTGCTGGACTGTCACTCTAGATTTACTTGGATTGCAAAACAACAACCAGTAACTTGCTAAGAAGCTGTTACAAACTTTGCTTGAAGCTGCTGTTAAAAGATTAACTAGGGAGTTGCAAGTCTTGGCTGGTTACAGGTGCACGACAGCGCGTCACACACTCTCAGCCCAAGAAAACCCCATGATAGGTTCTCCTTGGAGTCACCATAAGCTGGAATGACTTGAAGGCACACCACCACAAAAACAAATATTCAAATTGTGCGTGTACTTATGAGTAAGAGTTGTTTTCTTGTTTTTGTGCCAATCTTTGCACTGAGGAATCTGGGCAAGTGGTTTTACATCCCCCCCCCCGCTAGCATTTTGACCCTAACATCAATGGTATGACAAACTGCATAATACATTTCACATACAATATCTTGAAAAGGAGTCCTTATTTTCTAGTTTTCACAAAATGTACTCTATAGAATATGTAATCTTTCCACTGCAATCAGCTGCTTCTCTGATATTCTATAACTGTTTGGAAAAAGAACTACTGTGTGAGCCCAAGACGTAACTGGCCTTTTGAAAAGTCATTTAATTCCCAGTGTGACAGACAAGTCTTCAAACAGAGCAATGCCAGATGGAAAATTTCTATGTGCTTATTAAATATTTTTAGGGAATATAAAACAATACCATCAGTTTTAAAACATGTACTTTTATTGTTTCCGTACGTGAATCATGACTTCTTTTAATAACAATTCCTATTTTAAACTGGAGGTGGAAGAATTTTTTTTTACATCCTAACTAAACTTTTGAATACACTGCAAGAGGAACAAATATATTCAAGATCAAAGATTCAATTTTCCACTTGAACAGAGATACTCATAATTGGGACGGGGGGGATATTTTTTTTTTTTTTGGAACATTCATTCTTCTCTACTGACACTGATCAGGACTTAGACAAAGTTACTTATTTGGAGTTCAGCTTTTAGAATTCCCAGAATTTTCCAAACTCTACTATTGATAGCAAATGGCACTGACAGAAAACATGTTAGGCTGGCATTGTAAGATACATAAAAATGTCACCACCTATGGATGGAGTATGCATGACAATTAACACTGTGCATCTCAAGCTATCTGATGTGGGGGATCAGCTTGGTTTTTTTCCCCCTAAATGTGTGAGGGACTGGTGTCATATTTGTGCCCATTGGCTACAACTACTTCCTTCTTTCTTGGAAACTTGCCAGGGACCTGCCACAAATGGATCATGGACTACCAAAAATCCATGGACCACCACTTTGAGTGCCACTATAACTAACAGATAGCTAAGCTGGTAAAGTCACCATAAGCTTTTAGATCATTCTACACTTGACAGCCAGCATGTTGTAGTGGTTTGAGTATTGGACTACAACCCTGGAGACCAGGGTTTGATTCTCCACTTGGCCGTGGAAACCCATTGGGTGACCTTAGGCGCATCACACAGCCCCAGAAAATCAGTGACAGGTTTGCCTTAGGGTTGCCATAAGTTGGAAAAAACTTGAAAGCAAAACAACAAATGTTTCTGTGAATAGGCTGGTAGTAATTGCCTGAAGAATGAAGAAAGTAATAAATCAAGATATCACTTATCTGATCCCACTGTAAATAAAATAATGTCACCATTCCCATGGTGGCAACCTCAGTTACTTCAAGTCTTCAGCGCAATGCAATCTAAAGTTGAATTATACAAATGTCAAATAGAAATGACATACGTACAACAGACAATTATTAGGAACAGATAGTGTTGAAAAAATGAGGCTACCGTAATTGCGATTAAGTATCTGAGATACATCTTCTGGAGCAGAGTGGAAGGAAGACTCATGTAGGTGTCTTCAGCCAAAAACCAGAAAACTAGTAATTCAGAGTCCATGCAGAATTTTGTGGTCATTTGGTTAAAGCAGTGAATCTGGTAGTGAGAGCTGGGAAAAAAAAACCTTGGGAGGTTGCACGATAACCATGGACTGTGGCTGGAAATGGGTTACCATTTACCAGCCTACCCTGTGTGGTTTGATTTCAGCATTACAGGATTGTTGAGAAGAAAAATAAAATGGGTAAAGTAGTTAACAAATGCTCAGGATGCTCATCTCCAATGGTGGCTGTGATGTTCATCTTCAGTATTAGGACAGGTATTGTAATCCCCGAGATTAAATTTTAATCTTGGTGGCCAGGGAGGAGGGTATCTGGAAGCTCATAGGAAGATCACTCTCCCAACAATGTCATCAGGAACTAATGACTTTGGCTTGTAAATAGGCTCAGAATAAACAAGTCTTTTCTTTTCTTTTCAGATGGTACTTAACCTACTTCTTAACCAGTGCCTTTAACTACAGTTTAGTACAGGATCAGCAGAGAACCAGCAATATTTTCTGCCAAATAAACAGTGATGTGTTGAATTCTCGGGTGGAAGCTAAAGTCAGTGGTGCTTTAGCCAACCTAGCAAAGAAATGAAACAAAGCTTTCTGCTGAAATGCACTTAACTTCCTTATAGGGGCAAAAAATGTCCAGAGCTGTCAAATTAAATCAATTCTACTTCCTGAAGGAGGGAGGGGAAGAGTGTTTGTGCCTGTATGTTGAGGGGTGGATAGTGGGGATGGTGGTGCAGGAATGTCAATAGATTTGCTTATTATTATAGCAAACTCCAGCTAACTAAAACTTGTGTACTTATATAAGTTTATCTTCCCTCACAGTGAGAAGTTCCATGGAATGTGCTGAAATAAAACACTCTGAAATTATTGCTTTGTTTGAATGAGTCCCTTACACTAATTCACTGCAGTTACTGGTTTCAGAAAAGCACTGATAGTAGCTAGACAAAAGGTGAAGGCATTATACGCAAGAGATGTAAATTATTCTATTTGTTTTTGCAGGACTCACAGCTCTTGAATGGCACACGAGGATTTCTGTTTTCCCTAACAGTATTTCTGAACAGTTGGCAAGCATCTTTCCTTTATAAAGTTCTGTGGTGCCGAGGAAGAGATTTCTAGAGGCACAGTGTTACAGCAGCTGCTGGGTGCTTAGCTATACGTTACTCAAAACAAGTGTCTTCCAGAGAGAGCAGGAAATTAGCTATTTCCTCAACTTTGGGGGGAAAAAATTACTCTTTAACAAGTGTTATTCTAAATTGGGAAAGGGTATGTCATTAACTAACCTGTGAGCTGTACACAATATATATTGGCCAAGATTCTGCATCAAAGAGGACAAATAGTTAAAGTTCCACCAGACATAACTATGCCATGTCCCCTTTTCCAGAAAATCCACCTTTTTCTTTTTGCCCTCATCTACACAGCCACATATTAGAGGGTGGACAGCAGTCGATGGTTGAGAAGTGTATGGCTGTGTGCCTAAAGCCAGATGCATGATGACATCACCATCCTCCAGGACACACTGAGGATCTTTGAGGATGCCTTCCTCACTGTGCATCTAACTGGCTAGACCCATAGCCAGATGCTTCTTGGTCATCTCTTGCTCCTTGCCGGACACTGCATGAGTGTGGGAGGAAGGAGGGAGTCTTCAGGGCTGGTGAGGTAGGGCCTTTCTGCCCTACATCGTTATAGCACTATTATTCCACTTTCAACATCCTATGGAATCCTGAGGTTTGCAGTTTAGGAAGGGGCATTTAGAATTCTCAGCGAGAGAGCTCTTGGGCTTTAGTGAACTACAAGCTTCAGAATTCCACAGGAAGTTGAAAGTAGAATAATAGCAGTATAACAGTGTAGTGCAGAAAGGCCCATAGACACTCCAGCCTCCACAATGACCAAAAAATTTACACATACCAGCATAAATTAGACTTGCACTGACACATGTCACTAACATGCCATCGCCTACTATCCTTATCAAGAAAATCTGGATAAAATTGCTTGTTTGACATAACACTACACATACTGGACTCCTTTGGTTCCAAGATTTCACTAGACTTTGCTTGTATACATTCAATTTTATAATCTCAGTTGAAAGGTCTGGGAAAGTGTTTTTACTGAACATGAAGATGCATAAGTTGATGTATTCAGACACTTTTATAGTGGCACATAATTTTGTAAAATCACTCAGTTTTTTTAAAAAAAGAATACATCATAGAATAGCATTTTATTTTGGTTCCCGTATGCAGGGAATATTAACGACTCAACAATTTATCTATTTGCCAGTTCGGGCTGTCGTCCAACAATATCTGGTGGCCTACAAATTATTCACACCTTACAAGAGCTTTCTCTTTACAGTAAGTAATGGAGAAGACACACAGATCCTAAAAAACTGCAGTGGACACAGGGAAAGATATTCTCAGCTGAGATCAGAACTACAGATCATACTCAGAAGCAAAGACTCTAGGAAGCCAGTATGAATACTTGTATATTGGTACTATTTTCTGCCTGTCCCCATCAAAATGTATACATTCTTTATTGAGTTCAAAATGTCTCAGAACCGTTGCCCTATGATGAAGAGTTAATATACGATGAGTCACAACCAAGAAACTTGACAATTAAGGTGATTGATTTTATAACTGTTAGTTGTTTTTTAAACCAAAAGAACAAGTAATTCAACTGATTTATGTTGAAGAAGCAAACCTAATTATTTCCCTTCCTGATCAAGGAAAAATGCCTCTGCCTCTTTCTATGACTAATATAAAATCCACTAACATTAAATCCACTAACATAAAAACATTAACAGTCCTTAACAGGAAACATACAAACTCTTGCAAAAAGAATGGGCTCATAGACGACAGAAGCAGGACACCTTTGGTTCATCTTGTAATAGCTGTCTAAACTTGACTTAAAATGATAAGAGGGGACAAAAGAAAAATGACTGCTGTCGCTCAGTTCATTTAGGCAAGAGCAATAATGTCGACAGAGGTTAAGCTAGTCTTTTATAGCCAATGGTGTCAAATTCCAGTGACGACTACTTCTCTTGGAAGCAAAGTTGCATATTTATTTTCGTATCTCAACCAGAGGAATCTGAATTCAGTTGCAGGGCTCAGAACTAGCATTACAAATAATGAGTGGCTTGTAATGATTTTTTTTAAACAACAATAGCATAATTGAAAAATTAACTAATAAACTCCAAATGGCTACAGAAAAGAAAGAAAAGTGTATTTTTAAATGATTTGGAACTGCTTTATTGACTGGGGGGGGGGGTAATACTGGACTTCCAAAGGTATCCAGCTTTAAATTATGAATTATTGCTGTGCATTTTAATATGAAATGTAACTCTGTGCCCCACATCTTTGAGGGGGGGGTGTTTCTTTATAAAGAAAATTAAAAAATAAAAAACTGAAAAAGCATTACTATATTACATTACCATTGCATCTTAATGAGGGTTAATATTAGTGCTTTATCATGTAACCACAACAGAAGGGCTGGCTTCTGGTGTGCCTATGAATCTACTTCATTAAGTTTCCCTCTTCTTCATTCCCAATACATGCAAAAACTTGGCAAATCTACCTATACTGGGAGAAAGGAGAGTAAATGTGTGTGACAGGGAAAAAGTGGGGGGAGGACAGAGAGAATGAATACAGTGGGAGAATGAGAGAAAGTGGAATGAGGGTAAGGTTTGTTTTTCAGAATTACACTATTTTTCAAGCTGCAGTCTATCCTGCTGCCATTCAAGTAGGTATACAGGTTCAGTTGAATTCAGTGATCTTTGTTTCTGAGACAGAGTGCTTTGTTCACTGAGCTTTGGAAAAGAAAACAATGTGACATTAAATGTGGGAAGCCTTCTGCACATGTTTATAAGACTGGTTCTATGTAAAAAGCCTTTCAGAACCACTTGACAAATGGCTGAAATAAAGGATACCACTGGTGAGAAAAGTTATGTGTCTTCAGAGAAAGACCAAGAAGGACCCATTTTGGAACATGACATCTTCAATCTCAGGCCAGAAATTCAGTTACAGACAGTACCACTACTGAGGAGGAAATCTCAGCATACCTCAGGTTTCCCAGCAGGGAAGGGGCACCACTGAATGCCTTGTGACATGCTTTCAGCAGTACAACACAAGCATGTCTTCATGTGCTGCAGCTGAACATATGCTCAGTTCAGGTGACAACAGCATGACTATCAAAAGACATTTCTTATCTGGCAAGCTCTGTGAGGCAAAACAGAGCAGTATTTTAAGAGCAACAGTGTAAGTGCAATTTTTCAACTTTTAAAAATATTTCTACACCTTATTCTTGAGTATAATTTCAGGGGGTAAGGGATGGGTCTAGGCGTAATATGGATAATTTCAAGATGATGTTCTGAGGACTTTTCTATGCAGTACATTTTACACTGATAAGAACAGCTACTACACTTGATCTTAGCCAAAAGGCTGAGAAGTGACTGTTTGGGAAAGTTACTTTTCCAACAACAACTTCTACAATCCCCTAAATGGCACAACAAATGGCAGTTTCTGAGAGCTGTAGACCAAAAAGTAACTTTTTCCAAGCTCTGCATTCACATACATCTAAGCAACAGTAGTGATTTTAAACTACATTTTACAGGATTTGTCAGAAGGCTATGATTGACTTCAACTTCCTACAGATTATTCACGCCACATCAAATTATACCTTGTGAGAAGTCAAACAGCAAGATGAAAACGCAATTTCTGTAGGATACATACAAGCACGCACAGAGCTGTGCTAAGCCCACATTTAAGCTAACTATAATATTGGATATATTGAAGATAATCAAAGACTCTGCACCATTAAAAAGCAAGTTTCAGAACTGAGGCTTATCCAATCTGTATTTGAATGAGAACGTTCCTTTAATAATCTTATTATTTTATATAAACAACACGTGCTTAGTTTCATGCAAGCTCACAATCTGTGTAGAATCAAGATCTCAGAGACAAGCGTTTCCTCAAAACTGTCCAATCAATAAACATCTCTTGAAATGGGCTTTTCATTGTTGTCGCACCTGTTCCATCTGCTTTAGTTGCCCAAATAGCTCTTTGTGAGTGAAATTCTCTGTAACACTATTTTTTAAACAACACATATACAGAAACCATGACAGGAGGATAACACAATTCTTAGAATAAATATTTTTAATATATATTCAAAGGACAGATGGAGCAGGTGTGGCTCATGAACTTAGGGTAGATGTGAGGATCAAAACATAAGATACCCAAAGTTTGTCACTGTGGAACTCTATGCTGTGCACAGAAATAAGAACAAAGGTTTGAACAATAGCACTATAGATAGCCTGATGCTGAACCTCTGAAGATTTTTGATGCTTTTTGTTCTGACTTCTTGGTCCTTCTCTCAACTTATATTCATTTCCCTACAAGAAGAGTACATTTACCTCATCCCACCAACCACATGGGCCATGCAAGCTAGGCATGCCAGCACCCGAGAAACTGTTGCCCAAAACAAGGCAGAGAAAACTCTGTGGAGTCCTGCAAATATCTTAATGTTCAAACCAAAGAAGTTTTCCAGAAAAAGCAGAGCTGGAAAATTTTCTGGGGAAAAAAAATCCAGTTCTAGTTCTCGATTGCTTTAACTGTTATATTCAAAGACTTTCAAAGATTAATGTGGAAATTATTTTACTGGAATATTTGTAATAATACAAAGAGAACAGTATGCGCTTCCCTTACATTATCAAGAAATTACTACATCTGGAAAAACACTGATTTTCAGGGACATACACTTAAAGACAGCTGTACCTGATCTATTTTAGACCAACAATTTAACTTTCTTTTGCTGAGGTACAACTGTAGTGCCTTCAGGTTTATTCACTCACTCTCTGCACTACTTATTGGTTCCATTTCAAGTTGTGAAGATAATTTAAAGAATGATTTATAAAAGTTCATATCTGATAATTAGTTCATCTGACATGACTGATCACCATAAAATTCTCCAGACAACTATGGATATTAATTGCGGATTTCCAATCTGGATGTGGAAAAGGGAAGTATTTTCCAGAAAATTTCCCAATGCTGCATTTTTCCATGGAAGATTTACCCTCTCCCCCCACCTCTGGTGTGATAAATCTTCCATTGAAAAATGCAGCACTGGAAATTTTCTGGAAAATATTTCCATTTTCCACATCTCTTGTTCAAACTGGTCATTCAACTTCTGTAAAATTGTAAACAGCGAAAGCCTAGAGGCTGGAAGTAACATGATGCAAACAACGGAGTAACAAGCTATTTGGGGGGTTGACTAGGAAGGGTGCGATAAAGTCTGATTCCAAAAGTAACATAAGACATTGGTGTAACATTTTCTTCCTGCTTGTAAAAAAAATTACCTTTTAAGGACATTTTATAGTATTTTAAGATGCATTTTGAAAACCCTTCTTTTATTATTTCTAAACAGTTTTTTTTAAAGGCAATGGAAAGCAACCAAAAGTAACAAGCAATATATTGCAATGATGTAATGGAAAGAGCCACATTTAAAAAAGCAGTATTGTGGCAAGTAACAATAGCAAATTATTTTTAGAAAATTACAGTGAGTAATGGGAACAAATTACCTTTAAAACTAACTTTCCCAAGCTCTGCTAAAACCCAACTATAAGGTTCACTTAACAGGATTTTACTCTCATCTTTGTGTCTACCAGTAAAATTTCTCCTGTCTCCAAAAACAGGGGCCAATGAAGTAGAACACAGTGGAGAAACACTGATTTGTCTATTTGTCTAGACACTGCCAGGAAATGTGGTAAGGAAACTAGTGGCAAGTAAATACAATGGTTATCAGAAAGAAACACCTACTGCAGCTATCTGAAAATACCACTTAATTACTAGCTTCCTCTGAGGTTTCCCTTGGGAATACTGAGTGCAGCAAGAAGCAACATTATCATGTCTTGCGAGTGAATGGAATACAGTGCCCGCCCTGTATATGCGAGTGTCCACTCCAGGCGCCCTTGCCTAAAGCAAAAGACATGAATGCTCTGTCCCGTTATTGTCAGTGGACGCCCTTTCAACACAGGCACACACCCAGTGTGTCCACTGACGATAACTGGACACGAGACTTCACGCGACCTCCCATTCATGTATGTGGAAGTCGTACCAGCAGAGGGCACACTGTACTCTGGGTTGCCCCTGTAGCCTAAAACATGTTGTGCCGGAGAATTTTTTTACCCTATTATGATAACTTTGCCCATAATCGTTGCTAACATCAGTTTATCTTGTGTTCTTTTCTCAGGGAACCCACCTACATTAAAGAGGGAGAAAGCGTCAGTCAGTCTTGTCTGTTTCCAAATCCATAAACTGAGACTCCTCAAACCTGGCACATACACTAAGGGCTCCCTAGAGCTGTGCAACAGAACAGAAATTCCTGAAGTCTGCTACTGTGGAACACCACATTGCTCAGGCAAAAAGAAACAAACCTATCATGCCAGGCTAGGGCTGTATACTTTGGGATTCTGTTCTTTTAAACGGACTGGGTTATTTTAGTTAGTTCCTATCTGTCTGTATCCTTGCATTGGAACTAATTTAAATTAGAGGGTTCTGAAAATGGGTTCATAGAAAACATGTATTGTTTTGTGTTCATATAACTGACTGGTAAGTTAATCAGCATGATGAAGTGTGGTATAAACAACAATGAAACACACAAATTTGATGTGAGGAATGAATTACTGACTAAATTGTCATGCAAAAGGCTTGGAAAAATTCAGTCTGTGAGGCACACGCCCATTGGCCCGCATCCTATAGCCCTTAAAGCTCCCCAGGAAATTTCAAAAGTTCCCTGATTTTAAAAAGGCCCCAAAATGCACCAAAACTACAAACAAACAAACAAAATTAAAAAAAAACATTGCAGTTTGGGTCCTCTAGCCACATACTACCCTCCAAACCTCTCCAAGCTTCAGGGGAAAAAACAGCTGAAATCAGCCACTTTTAGTAATATTAGATCATTGCCCCTGCCCTTTCATGGTTGTCCATGCCCAATTACATGACAACGGTAGGTTTTCATCCATTTCTCCAACCTGTGATGGGCTGCCCTCTTACAGTCTTTTTCATTTTTGTTGTTATTTGGTGGTAATGGCAAATTTAATGCAAAGAAACTCTCAGCCAAACCAGAAAATACATTTATGAAGTATTTAAGAAAGATGCTTAAGTAATAAAATAATCTTTTTGTCAGAGCATGTGCTTTCCCTCATTTTTGTTTTTGCATTTAGCATACACCGTCTTGTGATTATTGAAAGTCGAACATGGACTTGATTTGCAAGTCTGATTGCTAAGGGAAGCATCTTTGAGGAAATCCCAGTGTGAGAGGAAGAATGAGTTTATCTCAGGATATACATATTCCTCTTGGCATCTAGTTCGACATTCAAATGACACAGTTCCTGTATCTTTTAACACTGGCATAAAGTAATGTATTTTAGCAGGTACACTTTGTCAAGCAAGACTGTGGATTTCATAATTATAAAATATACAACCTTCCTTGAATCTGCTTATCCTACATTTCACTGCATTTTATATTTTCCTAAGGTATGACCGCTTTCCAAACGACTTTTTTAAAAAGAATTCTCATTTATCAAATGTCACCTTTATCAAAGTGAGCAAAAAGCCACTACTTTACATAATCTGTTTTATGTGAGATTTACTGGCCAGAAGTCAACTTTTCTTCCAGGGCTATAGTTCCATGATAGTCCCATACCACCCTGAAGCAAACATTCACACAAAGAAACTCTAGAAAGGGCTTTGTTCCCCCAAGTATCCAAGCAAGTAAATAGTTAGAGATAACAAAAGAACAAAAGGGAACCACAGCCTCTGTTCTTTGGCTTGAATGTTTATTTTTAGAAATGTCTGAAAAACTACCTGCAAGGCTTTTCTACCTGCTGCGAAACAGCTAAACATTTAAATTCCCATGAAGAAATGTGTCAGTGTATCAGATACATGCTAGGGGATGCGAATGGTAATTAAACAAATAGTCTTGCTTTGGGTGATAAGACATGGCTTAGATTTAAGAACCTGTTCTTAAACATTCAAAGAACATTCTGTAGTTTACGGATTCTTAACTTAACACAGGAAAAATAGAATAAAGAGTTTCTCTTTACAGATTATAGTGGATGCTGGAGTCACAGAGAGCTTTGCCCATTGCTGCTTCTTTGAATGCACTAACCAGCTTTGTAAAAATGTCTCATGATGACAAGGCAGTGAGGCTAAAAAAGGATGCTATCTATATATCAGTATTTGTCTTAGATGACATGACCTTTCTTGGTAAGAAAATTGAAAGGCACTTAAAAGGTTCTCAGCCTACATCATGAGAGCCCTGCTGGATAGGGCCAATTTCTAGTTCAGCATTCTGTTCCCACAGAAGCCAACCAGACGCCTGTGGAAAGCCAACAAGCAAGACAGGAGTGCAAGAATACCCTTCTGCTCTTGGTCTCCAGCAGAAGGGTATAGTGCTTCTGGTACTGCAGGAGATATCTATATATGTCTTGCCAAGAAAACCCCATGGTAGGGTCAATTTAGGGTCAGAAAAATGCTTGAAGGAACACAACAAGAATATATCCATAGCTAGCAGCCACAGAGAGCCTAAACTTCCATGTATTTATGTATTCCTCTCTTAAAGCTGCCCAAGCTGGTGGCCGTAACTACATGTCATGTAGCAAATTATACACTTAAACTATCTACTGTGTGAAGAAGTACTTCATTTTGTCTATCCTGATCCCTACCATTCAGTTTCAGTGGAGGAACCTGATTCTCATCTTATGAGAGGACAGAAACTTCTCTCTCTCCACCCACTCCACACTAGATGTAATTTTACACAACTCTGTCACGTTCTACTTTATTCAACATTTTTTAAGCTAAAAAGTCTCCAGTTTGTAACCTTTTCTCATAAGGCAGTTGCTCCATCATTTTGGCTGCAGCTTTCTATACCTTTTCCTGTGCTACAATATCATTTTTGAGGACTAGTAACCAGAACAACAAAGAGTGTGGATCTTATGGAATTTCACTGTCTTTTTTCACAGAAGCTAAACACGGGGTTAAGTTTTTTTTTTCCATAGAGCTATACATCACAACCTCAAGATGTCTTTCCGGGTCAGTCAATACAAATGTGAAATGATACATCACTTCGCACTTAACATGAATCACATTTAACACCCATTTCTCCTTTTAGATACAGTCCCTTTTGGTTTAATCACCCTGAATATGGCCAATCCAGTGCTCATCAAATTCTGGTCTGTTTCCTTTAGGATGAGAGTTGGTCATGCCATGAGCGTTTTCCTCGTTTGCATGATGGCTGTTGCATAAGCATATCATGAAATTAAAACCTAAGGGTCTCCTAATCTTCAACTGTTAAATTTTCTCCTATGGGGATTAGTCTTGACTCAGTAGATGAAAATTCATACAGAAGACATTAAAAGCATAGCCCCCAAGTCAGTTCCAGTAGAAACTGCAAAGAGTTTCATAGCAACTTGAGTTCTAAGACATTAATTGTTTTATGTGATTGTGCTGCCAGGAAACTATTTCATCAGATTTATGTGAAGAATAATGGAATTGCAAGTCTACGTAGCCCTCTTAGGAAAGATATGAGAGCAGAAGCTAACAAGAATCTTGCTTAACCTGTCTTAAAATAAAGGGATGGAGAATTTCTGGGCCCCAGCACTTCAGGATCCAGGCCACATCATATGCTCCTTGGCCATCAAAATATTTCTCATAGGATCCCTTGGCTACTATTAAAAAAAGACAAATGTATCATGGGCTCTTCTAATGTGCACTTTATCACCTTCTGTTTCCATTTAGAAAATATACAACAAGAGTGGGGAAAGCGTGGCCCACAGGCTATATTCAATGCCCAAGCCTTTTTTTTTTTTTTTTGCACACATACCCAAAGTGAGGGAAGCAGATAAAACATGTCTCCCAAAGACCCAAAATGCTGCAAAAATACCTTCAAATGCAATTATTTCCCTTTTATACCCCTGACTATCCCAATTACCTCCTTCTAGCAAGTCCAAAGCAAGCTGAAAAACCCAGAAGTGCAAACCAGAAATAAACTCCAGGTTATTTCCAGGATGCATTTTTTTAGCAGTTTTCAGTGGAAAATGCTGTAATGTGGCCTGCTGTGGGAGCATGGGGCAAGAACTGGCTCATGCCATGGCTGCCCTTCCCTAATGTGCAAGATTGTAAATACTGTGGGCCCTCCCTACATGTGGTCTCTGGATATGTGATTTTAAGCAAACACAAACATGTCGCATCCTCTATCTAAAATGGTGTCGACATGCGTGAGTCTTTGCTGAAACATTCGCACGCACATTGCTGCCATTAGGTATTATGGGATGTGAGCATTCACATTTTTTCTTTTACATGAGGATTTCTGGAAGTGCCACATACACAGAAGGCCTAGTGTACAGGAAAGAGTATTTCATTACTCAGTGGGGAACTGCACAGGCATGCTATGCTCCAAATCAGAAGTACTGCCATGGGTGAGGAGCTGTACTGCCCCTGGAGGACTTTGGACAGCTGTCCCTCCATTACACTCTCCAGAAAAAAAAGGTGGAGTTTTGACCACAATGGCAATTTTACCACATTTTCGCTCCTTCTGGTTTAGACACTTCTGTTTTCCCCAACAGGAAGTATACTTTGAGGTCACTTCCTGTTGGAAAAATTCTCTCCTACAATTAAAACAGACCGGGAGGAGCAAAACAAAATGTTCTACAATTGCCCTCACAGTTTTGAAAGCATTTTGCAAAAATTGATTGGTGGACAAAAACGGCATAAGGGCTGCAAGCAGCTCACTGGACACATTTTCCCCACCCCTACTCTAGATGATTCTGGGGACATTGTTATAGCCAGCAGGAGTTAGGTCAGCCAGAGCTTACTTAAATATATTGTTGGCTTTGCCTTTGATGCTTGACACTTTTACTCCATCCAAATGGTATTTTATTCCATAGACATACTGGACAGAGTGTTCCTCAAAAGTTCAACAAATAAAGGGAAGACTGTTTGATGAAATTAGTAATTCATCACAATAGAAAATATTTATTATTTTAAAAAACTCTTAACCACACTTGACCCTTCTGCAAAAGATCACATAAGAGGATACAATTTATGCATATTTTCAGGGTGCTCACCTCCTCCCTTAAATTACAAGAGCTCTTCACATTGCTAAATCAGTGCTTTTTGTCCTCCCAATCGGATTAACAGAATATTAAGATCATTACAATAGTTCATCCTGAAGACTGGCTTGACAATGCAAACTTCAGGGGGGAGAAAAGCAAGAGAAGACATTTTGAGTGTTTGGCGCCAGCAAGCTCAAACGTCTGATTCTAAAGGTTTCAAAACAAAATGCTGCTTCAAGGAAAAATTGCTCCCTGCCACTTTATTAAACGCATTACTTTTGCTGGGATGTTACTAGAAAAATGTATCAGTGATTTAAGACAAAAAACTGAAACCTCATCAGCTGTATTAGTAGTAAAAGTATTACCAAATACTTTGAGCCAGCATAGTGTAGAGGCATGAGCCTTGGAGATTCTGGAAACCAGGGTTCAAATCCCCACTTGGCCATGAAAACCCACTGGGTGATCTTGGGCAAGTCACACTCTCTCAGCCTCAGAGACAGGCAAAGACAAAACTCCTCTCATTAAGCCTTGCCAAGAAAACCCAACAATAGGTTTGCTTTAGGGTTGCCGTAAGTCAGAAATGAGTTGGAGGCACACAACAAGAAGTAAACATTAAGTAGCAAGCTGCCAGGAGTTCTAACTGCATCTTTTAAATGAAAGATATGATGCAATAATATATGGCATATAGGGGGACACAGTGAGAGCCAGCATGGTAGCGGTTTGAGCATTGAACCCTAGAGACGAAGGTTTGATTCCCTGCTTGGCCATGGGAATCCATTGGTGACTCTGGGCACATCACACACGCTCAGCCCCCACGTTCACCTTAGGGTCACCATTAAGTCGGATAATGACTTGAAAGCACACAACAACAACAACAGGAGGAATACACTGCTCAAATGGGATGTATCCCCTAGACAGAGAGCTACAAACAAATGTAGACTGTGATGGACTGAGCATACCCTAAAAAGCCACCGCGAATTGTGATTTCTCCAACATGCATGCAAAAAGTGAGCAGCATACATGGATTTTGCATGAAAGGGATGAATGTGCAAGTAGCATATATATGTTTTGTGCATGAAGTTCATGGTACAATCCATATAGGATTCTAGTTACATCTAAACACTCATGTGCAGCTAGAGCATGTTTGAGTGAGAGAGAGAGAGAGAGAGAGAGCAGAGGAGGGCGAATGGAGACAGGGAAACAAGGAGGGATATCAGACAGCTGGTTTTTCAGAATAATGTCCTCTAAAAGTCCCTGGGAAAGATATTTGTTATCTGTCTGGAGAGTGCAGTTTGTTCCATTAGCAGTGGATTGATTCTTATGTTTGCCAATTAGCTAATGGAGAAGTATTTCACTCTCCTTGTAAGGTCCTGTCTAGGGCACCTTTCTCAGGAAGAGAATTCAACCAGAGAATTATGAAACAGATGTTGACAGGTAAATGGAGACAAAATATTCTCCTCATGCTCCAGATATGGTTAAATAAGGATGATAATTATTACAAAATGAAGCATAGCACAGGATTTCTCAACCAGAGTTGCCTGGAATCTGCAAGAGGTTGCTAGGGATTCCCTGAGAGTTTGCAGCTGAAAGAAATAAACTTTTTTTTTGAGTTTCAGATACAATAATTTTTCTGCAAAGGTTCTACAAATTATTTCAAGGTTTCCTCCAGGGTGAAAAGGTTGAGAAAGGCCGCCTTAGCAGATTCAAAAATCCCCTTGACATGTGATCAGTTGTTCCAAATTACTATGCCAATATGTGCAAGGGCAAATCTGTAATTACTTCCCGCAGCCTGACCTTACTGGGGACTGATGTGGGACATTGCCATGCCACGCAACAACCCACAGGTTTGACTTTTATGGATGCCAGAACAACAACATCCCTTGGCTATCAGCTCAGTTTTAAAATCAATATGAATATCCAACTTAGAGTCATTTTGAACTTCACCTTGGATTTTTAATTTGGAAGCAATACCACATTATCCAAAGCACATAGAGTATTTATGATATTAAAATCCAGGTTTCTAGCTGAACTGTAATTCCTTTTTTAAATTTTCTTTTTGATCAAATAGGTTACTTTTGAAGGGTTGTTACTGCTGAGGAGTAGTGCTTTTATGAGAACTGCCAAAGTACTACAAAAGTGGCAAATAAGCAACATCTTTTTAACACTTCAGTTGTCCTAATAAATAGTACGACCCTACTGTGTGTTTTATTTTTCCTTATCACCCATGTGGCCACTTTGTGGTTTCTGCTGGTGTTTCTGAGATGAGCAAAGAATGCTGCACTCTTGAAAAAGGAAGAGAATATCGTAAAAATTTGACTTCAGCAGAAGAGGAATCTTTTATTTAGGAGCTGCTGTTCATTTATTGTTTCTATACTGTGCTGGGCAATATTCTTTCCTCCTCTGTGTATTTGTGACCAGTAGCTCTTCAGAGAATGTGACCAGTTTACAGTAAAGGAACAAATGATGAAGGAACCTAGGGCCCTTCCACACCACACTATTACAGTGCTATTATTCCACTTTCAACATCCTATGAATCCTGAGGTTTGCAGTTTAAAGAGGGGCATTTAGAATTCTCAGCCAGAGAGCTCTTTGGCCTCAGTCAACTACAAACTCCAGAGTTCCACAGGATGTTGAAAGTGGAACAATCGCACTATAACTGTGTAGTGCAGAAAGGCCGTTAGAGCACAGTCTGAAGGCCCATGATGCAGCAAGCCATACTGAAGACTAGCAGGTCTAGAATTTGCCAGTAATCTGGCTGAGAAAGTACCTGGGCACTTTATATAATCACCCTAGAGGAAAGGTGGAGTACAAATATATTAAATACATATGCCTGTTTTAAATTTCTAAGCAGATGGAGTGGGGGACGGGAGAGACTCACATTTCGATAGAAGAAACACTGACCGATACTTTGTCCAATGTAATCATTCCACAAATCCATGATGGAGGAAAATACAAGTAGCTGTGTCATGTATACCTTCCCTACTGGTTAACAGCAGCCAGGAAAGGACAAACTGAGAACAAGGGACTAGAGGCTAAACACCCATTCACCAGCCATTTATGGTTACTTTAATTTTTAAAAAATGTTTTGGAAATACAAATTGGACCTCCTGTGTCAAATGACTCACATCTGTTTTAGCCTCCATTGACTGTACTTCTGAACAATTAAATGAGAATTAGTTGAAAATTTACACAACATTCATAGAAGTTTTTGCTTTAAAATGTTCCAACTGTATTGCAGGCAGTTATGTGGTTATTATAATAATGGGAGAGGGGCCTTACCAAAGAGATACTTCTCGAAATTCAGTTGTTTAAAAGCAGTTTAAACTTTCTAGGATCCTCCCTACCACAACCACCAAACTCTGAAATGACAGCCTAGTGAAGCCCAGATGGTATCAAACAGAATAAGGAGTACAGGGTAATGTACTCCTAGCTTTTGCTCCCTATTAAGGCAGGCTGCTACTTTCTATGGCCTAAGTCTAGTAGCTCATACACTGCAACAGGAATATTTTTGGGGGGTGGGATTCACAAAATCTTTTACCCTCAATGGCAAAACTACCAACCACACTGAAATTTTTCACCTTCTATGCAGGAAGAAAAGGATGAGTGCTTTCTCCCATCTATTTCCTCGCAATTTGCACAACAACAACTTTTTTTTGTAGTGGTGGTGTGCCTTCAAGCCATTTCCAACTTATGGTGATCCTAAGGTGAACCCATCATGGGGTTTGGGGGGCTGAGAGTATGTGACACAGACAAGGTCACCCAGTGGGTTTTCATGGCTGAGCGGGAAATCAAACCCTGATTTCCAGGGTCATAATCCAATGCTAAGACATGGTACTAAAAACTCAATTTCTGCTCCCCTTGTGAGAAAACTACATTCACACACATAGCACCACAGGATTATTCGTTTTTTAAAAAAGAATGCATAGAACCCATCCAATGCATATGCAATTTCAAAAGTACAAGCAAAAAGGCAAGAGCAGCTCTAATCGGCATGAAAATCATTTCCACAGTGAAGAGATTTGAATAGTTTCACAAATATTCACAAAAAACTTTCACTGTCTCATGCGGCAAGGAGAAAATCTATTGAGTGTTTTTCATTCTCCTTTGCAAAAATGGGAGAAGCAGGGATTTACCTCAATTCTTTCTTCTCTTCTCCTTGTTGCAGCCCTCTGTTCAACCCATTAAAAACTCCTGACCTACAGTGACCCTAAGGTAAACCTATTGTGGGGTTTTCTAAGGCTGAGAATGTATGACGCATCCAAGGTCACCCACAGTGGGTTTCCATGACGAAGCCCCAGGGAACTGAACCCTGGCCTCCAAGGTTGTAGTCTAGCATTTAAACCACCGTACTATGCTGGCTCCCTCCGCAGAAGCTTACCAACGCAGCTTCCCAATCTTCCAGAGCAGACCTTATTGACACACAGGCTGGGGGGCTGGGAAGTTAGGCTGTTAAGAAGCAGCTGTGTCAACTGAATGACCCTTTTGGATCTCACCCATATCCACCCTATCAGTGATGGAACCGAGCCCAATTTTAATTTTGTGTCAAAATTAAAACAGGGACACTTATTCGCCAAAGAAAGCATGTGTCATAAAAAATCTAAAGCTTTTCTTGTATTCACCTCCAAGTCCTAGATAAAATGGCAGCTCAGACAGAGATGCACACAGGCCCCCAGAGTCTGGTTTTCAAAGCTAAGGAAATTGTGCAGGCTCTGAAATGGTAGCTCCACCCCACCCCAGACATTGATCAGGGAACCTCTGGAGGTCTAGAAGAAAGACAGCTGTGCAATCTTTGAGTATGCCTGACCAAGCCTTTTCCTTTCCAATTAAACTAAGAGGCATGCCAAGTCAGAATCTGTATGGTAGATATATTTATCACTGCAACATTCTGAGTGAAAGACATGATTGAATAGTTTCCAAGCAACCCACGACCAAGTGCAGACAATTATTAAATTAAATGAAGAAACGGCAACAGCTGACAATACCTGATATGTGAGAACAGCAGCTCAGTTTATCCGGGGATAACAATGGAAGAACTGGCTTGCTGGGCCCACACAATGCTAATTTAGCCCAGTAATCTGTCTCCAGAAGTGGCCAGAGAGATGCCTTGTATGTCTTTAGGAAATGAATATTCACGGACTCCTTAAACACATCTGACACCCAAGGTAGCTTGCTGAAACTTGACAGAAGGAAGAAAAAAAAAGATGTTCTGGATTGTTGCAGGGCATATGCACATGCAGCATCTTATTAATGTATTATACTCTTAACCATTTTGTTAAAGTTTGAAAAAAAATCAACACTCAAAGTTAAGTGGTTCCTGGTGATGCTTTCACATTTGCAGTGCAGTTTGATAGCAACTTCAAGGAAAATGTGACTGGTTTGGTTTGAAAGTCATTCCTATTTACCTATTACCACAAGTAATGAGTAGGAACCACATCACAGCTTTCCAGTCAGCTCACAGGATAAACCTGTTCCATGTTGGACATCTCAAAAGTATATGCAAGCCCTCTGAATAAGATACATATACTCCAACGCCCAGAGGCCCAAATTGTTTTTAATATTTATTTGTTATTTTAAAACATTTTCTTTAAAGATCAAGTGATACACAAATATTATTAACAAATTAGCTAAATTTTAAAAAATGAAAATGTCCTTCTGTTTGTCCTGCAAGCTTTGTACACTATTTTCAGGACAATCAGATCTGTATAAATCCAAAGTCTGATTTTAAGTCCCCAGGGAACTCTATAGTTTCTCAGTTCGCATACAGGCAAAAGTTTAGGAAAACTCCAGAATCTCTGGAGGAAGGCAACTGGTAATCCCTGAGCATGTATATTCAGACTCAGACCATACAGGTAACGCAGAGCTCTGTTATATACTTTCTGCAAGCCTCATCCACCCATGTGTTTATAGGCATACCTAGGAAAAAGGTCTATGGTAAAGCTGCATGGATGAGAGGGAGGGTTTAGCTCCCCCTGTCCAAAAAGGTTCATAGAATCATAAAGCTGGGAGAAACTGCAAGGACCACCTATAAGAATACACAGCTAATGCACTCCTAAAAGCCATCCATCTAAACTCTTGAAAACCTCCAAAGAAGGAGAGTTCATAATTGTTACTATCAGGAAGCTCTTCCTTATGTTTAGGTAGTATCTCTTCTCTTGTTATTTGAATCCAATGGTTCGTGTTCTAGTCACTGGAACAGCAATAAGTCAGCTTGCTCCACCTGCTACGTGGGCAGATGGAGCTCGAATATTTAAAGTTGGCTATCATATCACCTCTCAATCTTCTCTTCTCCAAGCTAAACAGACCAGATCCCTGAACTATTCCTCATAGGGCTTGATTTCTAGACCTTTTTAACATCTTGAACAGAACAGACTGATGCTATTTCTTCCCTCAGTCTAGATACTAAACTAGCATTGCTGCAGCTTAGAACTGCATTGGCTTCTTTGGCTGCGCCTCGTCACATTGCCAATCCATTTTTAGCTTGTAGCCTACTAAGAGAAAATAGGATTTTCTGAGACTAGAGATTATTCAGCTTTTTCACCCCTCTTCAGATCTTTAAAAATCTGATATTTATTTTAAAATTATTAATGTCAAAAGTTCATATATCTCGAACATTAGAAGGAAATCCAGAAAAGCCATAAAGCAGGTATACAAGCTCCAAGCATCTGTGCAAGCCCAAGGCATGGTTCACAAAGCTGACAAAGAAGATGGGCAATCCAACCTTAGAAAACTTTCCTGTAACTAATCTTTGAAAGCCAGTGTGGCATAATGGTTTGAGCATTGGGCTATGACCTTGGAGACCAGGGTTTCGTTCCCCACTTAGCCATGGAAACTCCCTAGGTGAGCTTGGTTGCGTGACACACTCTCAACCCCAGAAAACCCCATGATAAGTTCATCTTAGGTTGCCATAAGTCAGAAATTAATTGAAGGCACAAAACAATAACCACCACCACCACCAATCCTGGTCAACACTCTGGCTCTCTTTGGACCACCTGAATTTTCAGAACAGTCCTCAAAGGCAGCTCCACGCAAAGTGTGTTACAGTAATCCAGATAGTAAGAAACAAAGGCATGTGTCTCCCAGGAACAGACACAGCTGGTATATAAGCTTTAAATGTGCAGAAACTGAGCTTCCAGGCTCGGGGCTGAATCCAGAAGTACACATGATTGAATCTATGTCAGGAGAACTGTGATTCCAACTAGAATAGGTTGATACTCTTTTTGATTATCTGCCTTTTGACTGAACAAGAGCACTTCTGCCTTGAGGGCGAACAAATTACATTTCCATTTTCTTACCCTCATCCAGTCTGTTGTTTACACTAGGCTGTCAAAGGAGCTAGACTCTATTGTCATGGGTCAAATTGTTTGATTATGCTGAACTATTTTAGATTGTTTAGATTTCTCTAAACTGCTTTTAAGTTGTATTTATTGACAGTACACCACCCTGAGATCTTTGGATAATAAGGTAAGACAAATATTTTAATAAACAAATAAGCGAAGTCGTTTTTGGCAAAAGAAACTGACTGAGAATCTCATTAGGATTCAAAGAGAGCCACCACCAGCAAACTAAAACCTTGCCTGCAGCATTTCAGAGCCAGCCCAGAGGTAGCTTTAGATGTGCTCTGTTGGAAGTGAGAATGTAGACAGAGCTCTTACACATAAGAGTGTGATAGCCAGAGGATAACATGCCTTCTCCTTTCAACAGATGTTCAGAACGTTAGATGAACATATAGAGAAACAATGGCATTCCAGCAATGCATGGCACAGAATGGTTAGGAAAAGAGGCTTATGTACCCAGATTATTGTGTTGCACTTAGATTTTTGCTATTGGGTGACTAAGCATCCAGGCAACCAAGGAATCCCTGCATGTGCTAGGACATTTTATCTCACCAGAGAAAGGAAAATACAATTAGAAAGTGATCTGCATTCTTGGGTTCCATGGGGGAAAACACACAGAGAGAGACTCACAAAGAGAGAAGGAGGGGGAAGAGAGACAGTATTTCTCACTTAGAGAGCAGGTCTACTAAGTCTGTTTAAAAGTATTAATCAGAACAGGGAAGGAATAGTTCCCCAAACATTTTGCCAGCCTCATGCTGAATTAATCTCCTTGCTTCCTTTTTTTCTGCACCCCACTATGTACCTTACATCATGAACCAATTTTCTTTGCTTTCTTGAAGAGGAGGAAGCCCCCTAGTTTGACTGTATAGCAATCCAAGCAGTGGAGGAAAATCCAGGGTGCATACAAGTGTTAAGAGTGCATGATCTGCATTCATTATCAAGCCTCCTCACTGCACGATCTCATTGCCATCAGGAATGAGGCTGCTGGGATTGCTACTGGTGGTGTCTGATGCTAGTTGAGGGAGCAGCATTCAGAAAGGTGACCTTTCACCAGAACTGCTTGCCATCTCAGACCCAATCCAGGAATAATATTGTGTAGGCTGGCAGTTCCAATGTCAGTAGGGCAGTGAATCCTCTTTGGGTTTCAGCCCAAAGTTCAACTGAGCTATCCAAAATGCTGAACCTTCTCACAAAATATGCCCAGTAGAGAGCTCCTTTGAAGCTTAAACTAAAACCTCATCATCCCACTGACACCAAACTCAGAAGCCTCCGCTGCTCAGTATCATCCTATTAATCTTCTCTTACCACAAACAAACCCTGAGAAATTTAAATTTTCTTGAATGCACAACTTAAAAAAAAGTTGGAACAAACGTATCAAGGGATGCATAGACAAATTTATCATCTGAACATCTGTTCAACTTCCAAAAAGGAGACATAACTCATCCTAGAAGAAGGAGGGACCACATGTACACAGGAAATACACCCATATAGGCAGACCGTGTTATACCACAGAGTGAAGTAACATTCAAAGCTGTGGAATAAACAGGCAATTACTATACCAGCTATTAATTGAAGTCATCTTAGTAGTTTGTTTCACAGGGTTGGTTGTCTCTTTTTTTTTTTTTAATGTTTTGAGGCAAACATAAGCAACTTTTCCCAGCATATTCTGGCATCTTAAATGCATTTTAAGAAGACTTCGATACATGTTCAGATGGTGACATCTAAAAAAGCCTGTCAAAAGTTGGTTAAATCAGATTATCATACTCTATACAGAATAGGCATTGCAAGCACTCTTAACAAGCCAAAGTCGACTAAAGTAGCTAATTCACTCTTCTTTCAACCTTTAAAAATGATGGCTTAGTCTTGAGATCCCAAATGGTCTTGTTCCTGCTCATCTATAACACTTTTTTTTCCACATGAGCAAAATTAGCTCCAATGTGGAATAAAACACGAACTTACAGTGCCTTTTACATGGTGATATGTATGCATGTGCCCTCAAGTTGCCTGTCAACCTATGGCGGACCCACAAATTTCATAGAGGTTTCTTAGGCAACCCTCAGAGGTGGTTTTGCCATTACCTTCCTCTGAAATACAGCCTACAGCACCTGGTATTTTTTGGCAGCCTTCCGTCCAAGTGCTAAGCAGGCTGGTCCTGATTAGCTTCCAAGATCAAATGGGATCTGGTGCCTTTATGGTGAACAATAAAAAGAAAGTTAATGTTCAGTTGAAGCTGGAATTATATTTCTTGGGACTAGTTGAAGATCAACTGGCGAAGAAATATAGTGGGGTACCATGATATATGACCACTATGGGAAGATTATTTATATGAACAGAAGTGGAAGAATACAGAAATTCCAGTAAATGAAGACTGGCTGATAAAACTAATGAACCCAGAAAAATATCAGTGGTGACTTTTTCAAAACACTGGGAACCATTAATATGCTTTTTGGAAGAAAAAGAGTACAATGTGTTGACTGTAAGTTTTGATCATTAGTATATTTGGGAAAATAGCAGTTGAAGCATTTAAATGGTATCTGTAAGTAGAAAAGCTATTTCATTTTTAGCACAGACATAAACTATAATTAAAACACGATACTAAAATAATAATCTGCATTAGGAAAGCTGGAAACCTATGTACATTTTTTCTTTCTAGTATTTATCTTTATTCACTCTTATTACTTAGTATTTCCTTGCTTACCTTTGTCCATTTTTCTAACTTGTCTCTTGCTGTTTCTTTTGCTATTTTGTCTGTATGTATTTTGAAATTCTTTAATAAGACTAACTTGAAAAAAATAAACAAACCAAGAGGTAAAATGTTGATCTAGTGTAACCTGGAATGTGAATTAAAGAAAAATTCTTAATCCAGTGACCAAATGATTACCACACTTGTTTACCCATTGGCCTTTTTTGCAGGTGAGGCTAAACTTTATTACGTGAAAAATTATTATGCATTAGCTGAAGAAGTCTAGCTGGTTCTCCGATTCATGCACTCTCCAGCTCCCTGATCTGGCATGGCATGAGACAGAAAATTTACTTTTCATTTTTCATTAACCACAGTTCATAATTATATCTTAACCTAGACAAATTGTATTTAGAATCTACTACAATTTATGAAATAAATTGCCTCCAAAACTTGCTTTAAATGAATTGGTCTTTTTTAAAAAATATTTATTTATTTCTCTATTAATTTTAACACAGAATAATGAAGAGATGAACATTTTTAACACAGACATAAACTAAAATTAAAACACGATACCAAAACAAACTAAAAAACACTAAAACAATAAGCTGAAAAACACTAAACACTAACTCATTAGAACACTAACTAACAAAACACTTATTTACTAAAATACAGAAGGGCTCAGACTCCCTTCAACTAAATTGTAATAAGAGAGAAAAAATAATAAAAGACAGAAAAACATTATTCTGCCATTACAGTTCCACTTAAGTAAATTACTAGCAACCATATCCACAAATTATTGTGTTGTTTGATTTCTTATTGCTCAAAAAGTCCATAAAAGGTATCCAATCTTTCAAAAATCTTCAGTTGGCTTAGCCTTCAAAACTCACATCTGGAATCCCAAAATTTCCCCCCATTTTAGGCCCAGGAGAGGTGTTTTTTTAAAAATGGGAAGTGACCAAAATTCACTGCTTGATTATTTCCTGTTTTTTTAAGTCCTCTCTTGGGCCTAAAATGGCCAAGGGGATATGGCAAAAATGTCTCCATAGAACATTTGGTGTCAAAAGTTTCTTTCTTTCTTTCTTTCTTTTGGTAAAAAAGTTTGTTTTTGTTTTTTTGACACAACAGTGGCATTTCAAGCTGAAACATTCTTACAAACTGCCATTTATAAACAGTGTACAGACTTAAGCGTACAGAGTTTGAGGGAGAAGGGAATCATTTTGCCTTTGAATAACATTCTCCGATTAATGGATGAAGAAAAGCTAGTCTTCCCCTGCCAGCCTCCCCAAGGCCCTTAATCCCTTGGAGATACAATAATTTTTTTTTATATTAGAGAAATTCATAGAGAATAGTGCCTTGCTATTGTGGCTATTAGACACAGTTAACTAGGGATAGAAACCCCATGTTCAGAAGCACTGTATCTCTGACCTCTGTGCCTCTTACAAACGAAAGACGATCCCCTCCTCTGTAGCCTGTTTGCAAACTTATGACACCCAGTTGGTGACTTTCGGCAAGGAAGTCCTAGATGTTGTCTGAAGGCAGTTGTTATGTTCCCAATACGTTGCATATCCTGCAAAATGTCAATTACCATTTTGCAGGACATGAAAAATAATTATTGTGCCATCTTGCTGCATTTCACAAGGTGCACTTTTCTCAGCACGCAAATATTCTGTAGGAAATCCCCCCTTCCACTATGGGAGATGCATTATAGTTTAAAAGTGGTAACAAACACAAGATGGTTCCTACCATTTGCTCCCCCAATACTGGTGAGTTTAATTGGCCTTGAAATGCCTACTGCTTGTGCAAGCCATTGTGAAGGAGATGATGGCTAGCATTAAAACCTCAGGGCAGATGTTTCACACAGAGCAATGAACTTCAACACGAATGTACTGAGGCAAGGTACATATGTAAAGAATGCTGTAGCACAGTGGTTCTTAACCTGGGTTCTGCGGACCCCTGGGGGTCCATGGAGCCCTCACAGCAGGTGTGCGAAGCCCTACTGCTGACAGGGACACAGCAGAGGGGTGTGTGTGTGCAGATGCTGGGGGAGTAGCTTTAACAAGGGAACAGTTTCAGCACCCACACCTTCCGCTCTGCATCCCTGACAAAAGGGACACAGCAGCAGGTGTGTGCACATGCCCAAACTACGACTCTGGAGACCAGGGTCTGAATCCCCGTTCAGCCATGGAAACCCAATGGATCACCTCAGGCAAGTCACATTCTCTCAGCCACAGAGAAAGCCAATGGCAATAATCTTGCCAGGAAAACTACCATGATAGGTTTGCCTTGGAGTCACTATAAGTCATTTTTCAAAGGGGAGAGGCATGATAGCTAGAAGAACCTCCCCCTGTCCGTGACATTTTGTTGTTGAGTTGTCTTCAAGTCATTCTGGCCTAAGGTGAACCTATCACAGGGCTTTTTTGGCCAAGATTTGTTTAGAGGAGGTTTGCCTTTGTCTCCCTCAGAGGCTGAGAAATTGTGACTCACTCAAGACCACCCAATGTCTGAGCAGGGATTTGAATCCTAGTCACCAGAAGCCTTTAATAAATGAAAAAAAATTGAATATTTAAATCTAAATTTAAAATATTTAAAGCTTGAGTTATGTCTTAAGGGTCCACAGCAACAGATTATATTTACAAGCAGTCCCTGGTAAAGAAAAGGTTAAGAACCACTGCTGTAGCAGATGAAGGTCTGCAGTATTGACTTTTCCCTTTCCTGTAAGATTTCACGCTTAACATGTAAAAATATCATTCTGGAGATAATTTTAGTAATACATAGCTAGGAAATGCACCATGCATGCGATGAGTAATAGCCAAGTCTTTGGGGCTTTGCTACCCAATACAATTGTTGTTATATGTCTTCAAGTTCACTCCAACTTATGGCTAACCTCCCCCAGTTTTCTGTGCAAAATTTATTCAAAGGGCGTTTGCCTTTCTCTCTGAGGTGGAGAGAATATGAATTGCCCAAGGTCACCTCCTGGGTTTCTACAGCTGAGCAGGCATCCAGATTACGGTCTCCTGGAGTTCTAATCCAACACTTAAAACTCTCCACCAACTGGCTCTTACTACTCCATATATTGTTTTGCAGAACTTTTTGAGCACAGTCCATTGTGTGGGTTGCCACGTGTAACTATGCTCAGGTTTGCTCCTCCTTTCCCCCCTTTTCAACTTAAAAATCAGATGACAAATGGATTGCCATTTTACCCAATTCCTGCTCCAGAAAAAAAAATACAATAAATGGTTCTCAGCATTTCTATATTTGTCTTTGCTCCACTGTTCCTGAGAATCACTAAGACTAGGTGGAAGGGAAGGCTGCCTGCCAGAACCATTCTCTGCTGTGCTTCCTAATTGACTTTTTTCCCTACTCTCTATTGTGGCAAAATTAAAAGGCATGTCTTAGCTTTACTCATGCATTCATCAATTTCACTTCCATTCCCTGAGAGCACAAATGCCGAATAACCGTCACCTCCTATCAAGGGCTAAATTTTTCCTAACGAGGCCTCACTTGTCTTCCCCATTACCAAAGAGTAATGTGCCAATCCGTTTGTTTTGCTAATAATAACTCTGTGCCTAGAAACTCTTGCAGTGGCCCCACTGAAGTCAAGCAGACTTCCTCAAAGAAAACCAGATGACAGAATTTCATTCTTTTATCTTGGACACTAAATAATAATTTTAAAAAAGCATTTAAATAAAGTGTTAATGTTTTAAAGCAGTAGCAATACAGATTCTTTAAGTGAGCTTTAAGGGAAGATAACCTTACCAATGGCCAGTCTCTACTCCCATGGAGTCGCTGCTTTTCCCCACAGGACTGCGCAACCTGCTGCTGTGGAAGATCTAAGCAACTGATTCTAAATGGTCCTTCCTCCCTTCCAAAGCCTTTACCTTCCTAGGTGAGAAGAGTATATAAAAGCAGAGGCAGCCACTGGTAGTGGATAGCCACCAAATGTTGAGGAATCAAGTATGCAACCCATGGCTACCTGCTGTGAAAAATTTGCTAGGTACTTTAAGAAAAAAGTTGCTCACATTCACTCAGAACTTGACACCACACTGTTACAGAGCCTAAAGAGGTGTCCAGTACACTGTCAGGTCAGTTTTTATGGGACCATTTTCAGTTAGTCAGTACAGATGATACTGTAAATGATGCTGAAGCAGTTAGGCCAACCACATGTAAGCTTAGCCCTTCCCTTCTTGGCTGACAAAATCTAGCATTAACCAGGTAGTCCAGGGGATGGTGAATACCTCCCTATGTCAGAGAAAGCTGCCTCCTGCCTTGGAGGAGGCAATACTGTACCCTCTCCTGAAGAGGATCTCCCTGGACGCAGGGAAACTACAACTCTATTGCAAATATCCCCTTTTTGGGCAAGGTACTTGAACATGTGGTGGCTGGGCAACTCCAGGAGTTCTTAGAGGAAACAGATTATCTGGACCCATTTTAGGCTAGTTTCAGACCAGGGTAGGCACTGAAACAGTCTTAGTGGTTCTGAAAATCTACTCTAGGAGAAAGACAATGTGAGGGCTACCCTGCTGATCTTCTTGGATCTCTCAGAGCCTTTGATACCACTGATAATGGTATCTAGCTGGACCGGCTCTGTGGATGGGAGTAGGAGGGACTGTTCTGCAGTGGTTCCCCTCCGATTTGGAGGGCTGGTTCCAGAAAGTAACACTGGGGGATTCCTATTCATTCCCATGGTGGGGTGTCACAGGGTCTCACCCGATCCCCCGTGCTGTTCAATATCTACATGAAGCTGCTTGGGGAGGGCCATAAGAGGGTTTACAATGGGGTGCCATCAGTATGCTGATGACACTCAGCTCTATTTTTCCTTGTCACTGGAGTCACCTGGGGTTATGCAGTTGCTGGACCAGTGCTTGGATGCTATAATGGGCTGGACGAGAGTAAATAAATTGAAGCTGAATCCCATAAGATGGAGGCTCTGTGGATTGATGGTTCTAGGTCCCTGAACTGGGTAAACAGCCTGTCCTGGATGGGGTTGCACTGTCCCTGAAGGAGCAGATACGTAGTTTGGATGTGTTCCTAGATCCATCCTTGTTACTGGAGTTCTGTGTTGTTTCAGCAGAACTAGATTAACAGAGAAAAGATAGGGTATGTGTATAATGTACACATCAGAAGACACTGTAAGGATAGAGAGAAACATTCTAAACTTGTGGTGGTAAGCATGTTCAAACCTGTATTTGCTGCTTTTGCCTTTTTAAAGGAAATTTTTGTTCCAATTGCTTCCTCAATCATTTGCTCTCGTATTTTTAAAAATCCTTGCAGTATATGGCAATATAATGCCTTCAGGCATCCTCAGCAAAAGTCTAAATGACATTACTTCATTACCTGGTAGTCACTTGACCACATAAACCACAAATTAATCAAACTGTTCAGGAAAATTAGTTGCCTAACAGCATGTGTTCAACCTTTTCCTTTTATTTACAGCAACGTTGCCATAGATCAGGCTGCTCCTATACCTGCTGTTGAGTCCATGCTGTTGAGAGAAAAAAGGGAAAACAGGAACTCAGTGGAGACACACAACCTTTGACACAGCACAAGGATGAATATCGATAGTACACCAGTGATTGCACTAAATCACAGTGCTCTTTGTAAGATTGGTTGCACATCTAATGTTTATCCAGTCTGTGGAGCACAGCAGATTAAATACGTTGTTGAAGCATTTGCAATGTGCAACTGACCCATACATTCTGCCAATGCAGGTAACTTTCTACCCTGATTTTTTTTCTCCTTGTATTGCTGCGCTTTTAAATTATAATTTTGATTACCTTCACAGTTATTACTCTCTCCTTTCTCTTCCCAGTTACAAATCTTTATTGCTCCAGTGACATTTAACCAAATAATATATGCTGGAAATAAGGCATTAAAAACAGGGGGAGATGTTGATTGTTAGAACAAGAAAAGAACTGTTGGTGACCGGCAATGCTATGACACCATATGACAGTTTGTAGTGGTAATGCAGCACTGTAGCACCATATGCTATGAAGGTAAAATGCCCGTGCAGCCAATGTTGAACTCTATCACATAGAGTCCATGGACTTAGAGCATAACTGCAAATATGGCCAAGAGTATCAAAAACAGGTCTCGTGTTAAAGGAACTGGCAATGTTTTACCTGGACAGGAGAAGACTCAGGGGTGATCTGATAGTATTCTTTAAATAAAATAAGAGTTTTGCATAGAAGAAAGCAAATGCTTGTTCTCTACAGCTCTGAAGAGTTAAGTTAGAATAGGGCAAATATTGGTTGAATACTAAGAGAAACTTGTCCTGGTGAGAGCCAACATGGTGTAGTAGTTAGAGCATTGGACTATGATCCCGGAGATCAGGGTAGATTCCCCACCTGGCCACAGAAACCACTGGATGACCTAGGGTACGTCACATACTTTCAGTCCCAGACAACCCCATGAAAGGTTTACTTTAGGTTCTCCATAAGTCAGAAGCAAGTTGAAGGTATGCTGCAACAACAACATCAACTCCTCTGTGTGTGTGTGTGTGTGTGTGTGTGTGTGTGTGTGTGAGAGAGGGTACACATGCACACAAACACAAGCCAATAACTAATTGGGAGGTAGAGCACTAGCATACATTAATCCTAGCAATATACTACAACAGATATACTACAACAGATTTCCATACATAGAAAACAAGAAAAAGGGAAGGGAATCGAAAATATCAGGGAAATAGAGGTGAAAAGGACAAGGAAGAGGAAGAAAAAGGAGAAACCTAATGGGAAGAGAAGTTAGAATCATGGAAAACTGCTTGGTAGGGGCAGCAATAACAGGGGCTATTTCACTAAAGGTCATCAGAGTCTAAAGCCATATGTTGGAGGTGCTCCATTTCTGGATTCTGTGTCTAAAGAAGAGATTGGAAATAATCTGGAAAACATTTTCAAGTTCTATCTTTCCATAAAAAACAAAATGTCTGTTGTCAGAATTTGTTATTTTAAAAAGGAACGGGGTTGCTTACTGGTACCATTAGTTACTATTGCTAACTGACATAACGTGGTCACTGTTGCCGTTGGCAAGAGTTGTTCAGAGGGGGTTTACCTTTGGCCTTCCTCTAAGGCTGAGAGAGTGTGACTTGACCAAGGTTACCCACTGGATTTTCATGGCTTAGCAGGGATGTGGACCCTGGTCTCCAGAGTCATAATCCAATATTCAAATCTATGCTACATTGGCTCTCATGACATAACATTATCATGTATTTATTCCAAAAATGTGTAAGAATATCTCTCAGTAGAAAGCAATAATGGAAAGCATTGACAGAGGTTCACAGAAAGTGAGCACTAATATACGTTTGGGCCAATCTGGCACAGGGGTTCGAGTGTTGGACTAGGATTCTGGGAAACCAGATTTCAAATCCTCATTCAGCCATGGAAGCATGCTGGGTGACCTTGGGCAGATCATACTCTCTCAGCTTTAGAAGAATGCAATAGCAACCTCTCTAGAAGAACACTTGCCAAGAAGACCCCCTGACAGGGTTGCTTTAGGGCCACCATAAGCCAGAAATGACTTGAAGGTACACAATAACAACAAAATAGCAAATAGCCAAACACTTTCTTCAGCTCTTTCCAGTTCTGGCCTTTCCAAAACTGTCTTACCAGTGGAGACATGGTACCGTTATTAAGCCAAAACAACCTCCTGTGTTTTTTAGGATTGTGCCCAACTATAAACTAGGATTTAGCATTATGAGTATAAGCTGGTCTGAAACCAAGGAAAGTGTTGGGGCTGAACACTCGTTCCCCCAACTCTGTCAAGGAACTTGGCAGACAAGAGGATTCCTGAGGGAGAGGTCCAGTGATTTCTGCCAAGTTTAGCTTAATTTAACTGCTTGTCTTTACAGTCAAACCAAAGATAATGATATAAAAGCAAACTCTAGCCGGTTAAACAAACCAGTAAGATGATACAGTGTGTGAAGACGGCTTGTTTTGAAACCAAACAGCTTTATGTGTGATTGTAACTCATGCACATAACTTGTGCCACTACAACACACCCATGTGTTTTCCTTGTGCCTGTTCATGCGCTCTGTTCCTTAGCATCCCATTCCATGACATTTAAAAGCCTACACATTACTGCAGAAAATCTTTGCAAGTTGACAGAACTCATGTAGAAGAGTGCTATATTCAATCTTCACAAAAGTAGCACCATGAAATGCAATGTAACATTATCTGGTGTAAGGTGTAAGGGGCATTTTAAAAAAATGTTATGAACAAGAGGAGAAGAAAACAACAGATGCATAAATACACTACATCAGTCTTAAAGAGCTACTGTTTTCTAACATCATCTCCCTATTCTCAACATTCACACCTCTACTTATTAAGAAAAGAGACCCCATGTTCTGGGAAAAGAGCACAGCAACAATTCTTGCCTCAAATGGGCCCCACATATCTTGCAGAGCAGCATGAGACCAATTTTGCCATGTTTTTAGGTCCAGAACAAAATGTTAGGGCCAAGAGAGGTCCTTAAAAAGAAAAAACATGGGAAAACAACCAGAAGTCAACTTCTGGCTCACTTCTTGTTTTAAAAAAGGGTCTCTCCTTGATCTAAGCCAGCACAAGAAGCACTGCCACTCACATCAGGTAGTGAATGTGGAAGGATTTCAGGCAAAAATAAACTAGAAAAAAAATGCAGGAAAAATGTAGGGCTGGGACCCCTCATGTGCCTTAGAAACCAACCACATAGAGCCCACAAGGCCATAGTTTCCCTACTTGTGTTCCAGAATGACTTCCTTCATTGCAGAAACTTCAGTGAACACTTTATGCAGTGTAGCAGCATGGTCTGTGTGGAGTATTTTTGGAAGGGGGAAGAGAAATGATAATGCATGTCCATGGGAGCAGCAAGTTCTCAAACTGTGGTCATCCATTATTTCTAGGACTTCATCTCCCAGATAGTTCCTGAGCATTGGCTATCCTGCTGAGACTTCTGGGTGTTGAAGTCTACAATTTCTGGAAGCCCAGAGTTTAAGTATGTCTGTCCTAGAGGAGATTAGACTGATCGTTTTGTTTTTTACATTATTATCAACAACTTTTTACTGCGATGAACATAAATGTAACAGTTGCATTACTTGAGTTCTGAACTGCGTAGCTGCTCTTTTCAAACAGGAGAGAGTGGAGTGATCTTGCCCTTGGCTCGGAAAGCAAAATCTCTTAGGCCAAACTTGTTTATTCTTATACATCAGAATGTCATGTCTTCTTGCAGCATTCACAGTGTAGTAGACCTATGATATAGCTATTCTGCAATTATTCTTACCTGAATAGTTGTAAACAGTGACTCCAAAATTCATCCACTTCTCATGTAACATTTGTAACAAAAAATGTAACAAAAAATAAATAGAAAACAGCTGAGACTAAAGATGTCCCAACATATCAATTGCTTTTTTTTTTTAACCCCAGCCATTGCAATATATTGGGACAAAAATTAAATATGCCATGCTGTTTTTTCAGCAAATCATGATGCAAATGCAGTGAAATATAAGTGACATGCTCTGGTTTCAGTAGGCTGGGCTCATTCAGGGCAGGAGGCACCAGAATACTCATTGGCATGAGTATACACAAGAGGTACACATGCAAATCTAACCTCAGTTCTAACCTAAACCCTCAGAACATTTGAATTCTCACTGGGGTGAGAAAATCCCTACCAACTCACACAATGCTGAGGTTTTCTTTATCCCGGTGCATGAGAATTAAATGCAAATTCTGAGGGAAAACCATACATTTGAATCCACATTTTTAGTTGATTTTTTTCCCATGTATTAAATACTGCAGAAATAGAAAAGAAAGAAAATATAGCTAAAATGTAAATAAAAAACAGATGGATTTGCCATACCCTGCATAAAACTAGCAGATCTAAAATCTGTTTTAATTATGCTTGTAAGCCATCTCCTTTGTCCTGAAAGACAGCATGTATGTTAACAAATTAATACATAAACAGCTAGATACAGGAGAGAGAGAAGTATGCATTATTTCTGTTTTCAAATAAAGGTATCTCCACGCTCAATGTTCTCACAGGATGCTTTATGTGACTTTGTCTCAGGTCACTTACAAGGCAGCAAGACTCAAAATGCTGCATAGGAAAAAGTGTGGTTCCCAGAGGAAACATTGGGATTCATTCTAGTAATGAATTAGCAGCTAGAGGAACACCTGCCTGCAAATGCAAACAGAAATATCTCTACAAATGTACAGCGTGTCAAGTGACAAAAATTGATTATTATGTATGCAGAGAGAGAAGAAATTATTACATCCGGACAGAAATCCAAAGGCAAACAGAATGCTACAAAAGAGGTAAAAAAAGAAAGCGACAAGAAACGGAGTTGACAGCCCTCTGTCCTTCTTCCCACCACACCATTATGACAGTGACAAAAGGCCACATATAAGGTGGTATGAAACAGACTTAACACAAGGAGGAATTCATAAATCTTTGCACCTCTAGTAATAAACAAGATGACAGATAACCAGATCTCATTGTAATTCTTTTCTTTCTGTGGCTTAAAACACAGCATCTAAAGCAACAACTTTCTGTGGTTAGGTGAGACAGTACTGACCAACATCTGCTTAGGTCCCAAGATGCAATTAAATAATCTTTTGCTTATGTGAATTCCAATCCCAAATAAATAGGGTAGAAGGCAAGCGTTCTGCCAACCAATTAAATCAGATTCCAGGATTGAACTTACTCCCATCTGTCTTGAGACAACATATCATGAGGCAAAGCTATGATGCTCGTAAGAACAGTACCTGCATTCAACCAACACTGCATCTATTGCTAATGCACAGCAGAGCACAGGGCGAGACATTTATGCAGCCAAAACAGCATCAGCCAAAACACCAGAAGGTCATATCAGCAGCCACAAAGAAACTTCAGGCCAGAAATACAGTAACTCCCCCATCGCTTTGGAAACCCCTTCCCACTAGGGTTGCCAAGTAAAGACTATCCCAGGCCCTGAGGCCTAGGGGCAATCCTTTGTAATATCACAGGGGGCAGTTCCCGGTGATGATGGCATAAGGTTGAGGTTACAAGGGGTAGCTCCTAGTGACATCATTAAGCATGATACATTAGACATCAACCTGAACTGCACAGAGTATGCCACTCAAATATAAAAATACATAGTGTAAAAAATGGGGTGGGTGGGAATTATACAATGCTTTCAAGCCAGCACTCTCACCCTGAAATTCCTTCTAACATCCTGGACTTTTGTAAAATGAATGATGATGTCTTTTGTGAGAGAAACTAAGGTAAACTATGGTACGTATGTGAAAGATACTGTATGTACGTTAGAAACGTTAAGGTAAGTTAAGGTAAGCATTCTGTTGGAAAAAGGTACGAGGATGGGTTGACAAAGGAGTTCAGCGATTGGTTGGGTGTTTGACTGTTTTGTTTTTTAAAAAATGTTGGTGTGTTTGACAGCGAGTGAGAGAGAACAAGTCCAAGACAGGAATTCGTCCAAGGTAATTCAAAGATATGAGTTAGTTAGACTTACTTAGAAAAGAGACAATAAAGAAAAGGAGCTTGTGTTTTGGATCAGCTGGGACAGTTAGGTTCAGCTAGGATTATGAGAAAACAGTGAAAAAGGGAGATTTGTTAGAGTCAATTAGGATTTTAAAAAGTTAAATAACAACAACAGAGCCTTGAAATTCTGTAACCATAAGCTTCTGCATACAAAGTGATCCTTAACTATGGCCCTTTTCACATGTCGGGGGCGAAACGGGCGAAAACACACTAAAACGGAGCTTACCTCCAGCTGGGTAAGTCCGTCGCCGCGTGGAGCAGCGCGAGCTCGCTGCTCCACGCTCCTCCGGCGTCGCAGATGGCAGCTTCCGGTTGGCACCAACCGGAGAAGCTCGCCAGCCGGAAGCCCGCCCCCGGCAGATCTGCAGGCACGCACTTGTGCGCGCCTGCAGATCCACTTTAGAGCTGGGCAGCGGAGCGGCACGGGGCTGCGCGCTCTGTGCTTTTTAAAAACCTCTAAAAAGAGGTTTTTAAAAAACACGCAGCCCGGCTAGTTCAGGCCGCTCCTGAGTGGATTCTGGTGTGAAACTACGAAAAGTAGTCCACGCCAGTCCACTCTACGGTGTAGACGACCTCCGTGAGAGGTCGCTCTACACCGTTCCCCCCCACATGTGAAAAGGGCCTAAGTGTTGAACTTCTATTTAATTTACTACTAATACTACTAATACTACTACTATTATTATTATTAATGATTATTAATTATTATTATTATTATCTTTATTTCTATCCTGCTTTTCTCCCCGAGGGGACTCAAATTATTCTGGTAAAATACATACATGCATCTGGGAATGTTACAGTAGAGCTTTTTCAGTGATTCAGACACACTTGTTTGTGATGGGAACAACTGTCCAATGGTGGTGGTAACTTTGGTTCCAAAGCAGTGGGACAAGCACAGGTCCTCACATACCTACCCTAAGTGTGACAAACACAGAGGAGTCCAGCCTCTGAGACTGGGGAAGCCTATTCCATCCCTCACAAAAACAAACAAGCAAACAAAAACCACCAAAAACTAAGCATGTTCACAGGACACAGAACGGTGACCCATCTGCTAGGAAGGAAAACGAAAAGCCAATGAGTAGGGTGGAATGGAAGGGAGTATTCTGGGAAACAGCATGGCCAACTGGGTGGAATACATAACGGGAACACTCCACACTGCAACATACTGTTGCAGCTCTCGCTATCTTTTTATATGGCCAGCAAGTGTATAGCTTTGTAAGTGGTGAATGTGTGTGTATGTGGGTTGGTTATATGTGTTTGATTCTGGCCACAGTTTTACGGAACTTTGTTATAGTTTTGTATTTCCCAGTAACAACACCAAAATAGAGAAAAAAATTTTACAGTCACCTTCACTTTTATCTCTAATAACTTTGTAAGTTCCCTACTTTCTAACATTAATATTCTGCTAATATACATTTCAGTTTATGGAATTCACAGTCTGGAGGAGAAAAAAGAAATTGATATGCAGATTGTCTTTCTTCTGTTTTTTCAAAAGACATCCAGGAAAAGTTTTGATTCAGGTGGGTGGACAGCTTTTCAAAAGGCACTGCTAGGCTTAATGTTAACTTTTTAAAAAAGAACTAGCAACTGTGATTTTTTAAAAAACATAAAGAAAGTTCATTGTTGCCCACTTATTTTCTACCATGATCTTTCTAAACTAAATTTTAAGTGCTGCATTATAAATTACTGCACAGGGATACAGGAAAACAATGTGTTCACATCTCAAACAAAGGTTTAACTTCTCTCAGACATTTTTTTAAAAATACTGTAATGTGCTTTTTTCCCGGCTCAAACCCTCAATTTTTCATTCTAGAACACATGAGATTCATAGTTGTTTTGTGATTTTGAAATCAACAACTAGGGAAATCTGTCATATGGTCATGGCTTTTAAAAAGGAATCTTTTTTAAGTCAATGAGTCACATGAGCCAGCTGGTGATAGTCCACTGGTCACCAGTTGCTTGTTACTGCTTTATGAAATTAAAGTTATAAAGACTGATTCAGGAACACAGGATGCTTTCTTATACTTAACAAGATCACTAGTTCATTTAGCTCAGTACTGTCCACCCTGACTGGAAGCAGGTCTCAGGCAGAATTCTTTCCTAGACCTACCCAGAGATCCCTCGCATGACCTACTCTTCTCTCTTCTACGTAGTAACTAGAGCCAACCCAGATTCACCTCCAAGCAAGAAGATCATTGTAGTTTAACAATTTGCCATTATACACAGATAAAACTCAACAAATAAATAATTACAATATCATACAATTTCAAGCTCTTCCTGGGGATCACCAGATGTTGGGCAATTTTGTGTACAGCCTTTAAGTCTTGCAATACACAGCTGCAAGGGATTAACCAGAAATGCATACGTACTAAAATACACATTATTATCATTAGACAGCAAAACCCAAACTTTTACAGAATATGACCTTCCTTTCAGTGGTTTTGAGAGTGGCTGGATCTGTTTCAAAGATCATTATAGCTTGAACAATCCAAAAGCACATGAGTAATATCTTTGATAGAGAGAGAATTGCAACTATCCCATTTAGGTGTCTCCTCTCGCCAACCAAACCGGAACATTTAATCTTGCCTGAGTAAAAGTAATTCTCATTTTGTATTTGGCAAATCTACCAGGTAGGTTTGAATTGACAAATATGGAGCAATGATAGAGGCACAGAAGTGAATAGACTGACAGGCATTAACCCTAGCTACCTGTGACTGCATCTCTGTATCTTTGAGCCTCTGCACTAATTTAGCTCTATCATATCCTTGAGTTAAAAGAAAAGAAATGGGAAATCCAAATTCATAGAGGCCAACTGCAATTTTTCTTCCATGAGCTTGGGCCCATGTCCTTCAATACCATAAGGGCTACAGCTTTGACAGTCATTACACCTAGTTCTGCATAAATTAATTCTATTTTAGTGGGCAAAGGAACTCTCAAAACTCTGTAAAAAATTATTTTGAGCTCTTTCTAATGCATCCAAATTAGCCATAGTTTCAAAAAGGAGTCCCATATAATAGTTTTGGGATAATTCTAACCCTATATTTTTGTAACAAATAGCTGAACCAGGTTCTTCCTTTTTGTGTTATAGAACGTAATTGTCCATTTAATGTTCTGGTGGCTATCAGAATATAGAATGAACTTGCAAGGACCATGCGCCAGTCCAGTGAAAAAACATGGTACTTAAAGGAAGTCACTTGCTCAAGTTTATTCCTACCGCATGACCAGTTAAGGATTTGTTTAGATTTACCAAATGTCATTTCAACAATTTACATAAGCCCAAGTTAGTATAAATCAGAACTGCATCATCTGCATAGAGGAGGATTGAGTATTTCTGGTTTCCCACTTTAATGAAAAATAACAGTCACCTTTTGAGAAATTTTTTATATTGTCAATTTATAAGTTGATTTTAAAAAGTGTGGCAAGGAAACACCCTTGTCTCACTCTTTTTGTGACTGGTGCAGAGCCTGGTAACTGTCACCATCAATTCTAACTTCCAGTGATGAACCAGAATGTAGTGTCATTATATATTTTAGAAGTATTGAATCAATGTCCATAGACAGCAGTTTGCTCCAGAGGCATTCTTGATTAATAGAGTCAAAAGCAGCTCTCAAATCAATAAAAGCCACATAAAGATGCTTTACAATTTCAGTCAAGTATTTATCAATGTGTTTCAGCACAAAGCAATTTTCTAGAGTTGGCTGACCTGGATGGAATCCAGCTTGCAGAGTATGATCCTCCACCTGGTTGCTGAGTGTTTTGAGAAGAAAGCTTGTCTAGATCTTCCCTGCTACAGGCTAATCAGTCTCTAGTTTACTGGATCATTTCTAGGTCCTTTTTTATCAATTGGAACTACAATAGCTGTAGACAGGCTAAGAAGTGAAATGCCTGAGATCTTAATTAAAGAAAATAATGATGCAAATATTAGAGCCCCCCAATGAGAATGTAGTAAAAAGGTCAGGTGGAAGACTGTTTTGTCTGGAAGCTTTCTGATTTTTTTAACCTTAAAATTGATGACTTAGCTCTATCCACTCAATTTCTTGCCCAATAGTGATCCCTCTTATATTCATCAAAGGAGGAACAAGGAAGGTGGGGCTTATTAAATGGTTTCCTGAAATGGTTTTCCCATTTGGACTTAACAATATGGCTCCCTAAAACAGAAGTAGATCTCTTTTCCAACCTTGAAGGTATATCTCAATATTTACTTGGATTTTCCCCCCAAAAGAGCAAGGAAAAATTCCTCTACTGTTCTGCATAATAGAGCCTCTTTTTTCATTGAATAATCCTTTGTACCTTTTGTACTTTGAGAGGGAGGGTTGAGAGGGAAACACAGAAGAACACTTCTGAAATAAAACTTTATGATTTTTGCACCTTCTTTTTCAGCGTACTGCAGATTCATCAAACCATTAGTTACTCCTTTTAATTGGAAAGTTCTTGGACAGTAGTAATAGGTCTAAGAGAATCTATTAATTGTGCAAACAGTTATATTGTAATTCAACACTAGACAGCTGGACCAAATTATTCTTTAGTTATAATAGATCTTCTGAATAAAGCTTCTGCTTCAAATCACACTGTAGCAAGGGATTGTCAGGGATTTCAGGCAGCGAAATCTGGGAAAATGATCAGCCCACTGCAAAGATGTTGCATCATGCCCCAGCTGTGGGTAATTGCAAGGTTGCATAAGAAACTGGGGTCGTGTGCAGATGGTAGAGGGAGGTGTGCAAACCTCTACCTGATTGGTTGTAAATATGTATATAAGAAAGCAATCCCCAGTATGTATTTGTCTGTTGACCAAACCGGTGTCTGGCGCAAGCCTTTGTCTGTCTGTTCCATGTTTTGTATATAACGGAACTTTGCTGCAAGATAAAGTGCCTCCTGTTTGGAAGAAACTCCTCCGTGTGTGAGTATCCTTAATGGGGAACAAGGCTGCTGCTGTTGGCTCGCCGAACTCTGGCTATTTCTGCTGCATTTCTGTGGGGCTGAAACTCCTATCATCCCCCAACAGTGGTTATGGGCCCAGACCCAGAGTGCACAGCATCCACAGCGCACCTGTAGTTGTTTTCCCCTGGATACTGGGACTGTTTTTGACTGTTTGCCTGGCTCTCCGGTGCTTCGGGAGTCTGTGTGTTGGCAGAGAGACAGTTAATTTTCAGTCCGGTGCTGTTCAAGGACACTTTGGAGGAGGAAGCCAGCCAGCTGCGTTCCTGTGCGGAAGCATGCTGGGCCCATAACCAATGTTGGGGGATGACAGGAGTTTCAGCCCCACAGAAATGCAGCGGAAAAAGCCAGAGTTCAGCCAGCCAACAGCAGCAGCCTTGTTCCCCAGTAAGGATACTCACACACGGAGGAGTTTCTTCCAAACAGGAGGCACTTTATCTTGCAGTAAAGTTCCGTTATATGCAAGACATAGAACAGACGGACAAAGGCTTGCGCCAGACACCGGTTTGGTCAACAGACAAATACATACTGGGGATTGCTTTCTTATATACATATTTACAACCAATCAGGTAGAGGTTTGCACACCTCCCTCTACCATCTGCACACGACCCCAGTTTCTTATGCAACCTTGCAATTACCCACAGCTGGGGCATGATGCAACATCTTTGCAGTCGGCTGATCATTTTCCCAGGGTTCCCTGCCTGGAATCCCTGACAGAGATTCCAGTTTATTTGCCTGCCTGATGTTAATATAGTCTGATCAAAATTTAAGCACCAAGATTTGCATTAGTACTGTTGGATGACTGTAGGAAAAAAATATATACTTGCTGATGACCACTACCAGTCACAGTATTTGTTAGAGAAAGAAAGCATTATTCTAAATGAATTGGAAATCATAACATAATCTACACTGCTTTTTCTGAATTAGTTATATAAGTATATTCTCCTTGCATTTTGTTCCATTGGAACCAACTGATTAATATTAAGTTTAATTTAATTATTAATCTAAAAAGGATAAGGCCAAAAATAATTATTTTCATATTCTTGGATTTGCAAGTTTCCAGATCTTCACATACATTCCTAGGGCTTTAAATGACACCTTATGGGATATATGTGAGTGCCAGGAAAAGGCCCTTATTTCTTTTAAAAGAACTCATGGCATTTGTGACATATTAATAAGAAGTGACTCCAGAAGACATCAACATGCCTGTCCCAACATTCTACCATCAGTAACAGCCCCAAGAGGCCACCACCCATGTGGATGTTGCACTTATTATAAGTACTCATTAAAGATAACAGAGTTTGTGAATCACAATGAGAAAACACCCACATCCTAAAACAATTTTCAACTTGCAGCACTCCATACGTCATTTATGACATCAGGTTTTCCTGCAACACATTAGGAAAAGCACCTAGAATCTTAAAAATCCATATAGGGGAACATGTTAGCGATATAAGAACAGAAGATCAGGTTCCCCTTTGGTTGACCATTTTCTGAAACGTGATCACTGCATATTTTGGGGGAAACCAAGTCGCTTCTCCTGAGAACTGCAAAACCTTCCCTGAAAATTGGGCAGCTTTCAGTATGTAAAGACAACTGTGCAAAATTCAAATTGTGAGATTTGTACAATGTTGTTCCCAAGCAGCCATGTGTTGATTTTCTGTGAGATTGTTGCTTTTTACACAGAAAACAACAATCTGGTACAACAAAAATCTTGTACAGAAAACAGTAATCTACAAAAAATAGGCACATGATTGTTGTGCAAAACCACTACTTTCTATAAAAGATTTCTTTAGTAAGATTTTTGTCGTGCAAGATCCTATTTTCTATGCAAAAATCAACACTTTGCACAATAAAAATCTTGCGCATAAAAAAAATCTTGCACAACAAAATCAAGATAGCTGGATTTTGCCCAAGATTTTTTGTAAGGCTTTTATTGTACAAGAGTGTTTTTTCACACAGAAAATAGTGATCTTGCACAAAAACCCCTTGTATGGCACACCTTCAGTCAGCTTGAGTTTCTTTTCCTGCTGTATAATTTGGGTTGTGCAACATTCAAACAAGCAAAGGCTGCAGGCACTAAATGAACCTTCACTACAAATGAACTAAATGAACCTTCACCTTCACCACTATATAAGGATATTGTTTGCAATTTAGTTTTGAATGTTGTACACTTTTCCCAAGGGCACACCGAAAAACAATGTTAGTAGGTGCAGATTTTTTTTCACAGAAAGCTGTGCAGTTTTCCATGCACAGTGAAAATAGTGCGAGCACAGGTTTTTACTGCAAAGCTACAAAATTTCTCAAACTCTTGTGCAGTTTTGAAAAAGTGCAGTTTATGTTGTACTGGGAACAAAATAAGTTCCCACAATTCATGGGAACTTTCGATGTGCCATATTTCTTCCCATGTATACTTCTCAAAGGTTTGGGAACTGCAAATTTGACCCCAGTTATGAGATGGGAAAATTTCCATTGTATCCACAATTTGGACTGAAAACATGTTTTCAGCAAGCAGGGTATAGGGGTTTGAGTGTTAGGCTAGGACCTTGGGAGACCAGAGTCTGAATCCCTACTTGGCCATGAAAACCCCACTGATAGGTTTGTCTTAGGGTCGCCATAAATCAGAAATGACTTAAAGACACAAAACAGCAGCAACAACAACAACAACAACACTCTCCTTTAGGTACTTTCTGATTTCTCACTTCCAAAAAAATCAGACAAAATTGTATGTACAGGGTGGTATATATAGAGCCACTAAATGATTTCAAAATTGGAAAAAAAAACCCACAAAACTATTAGGCATCCCATAATCTACTGAAAAAATCAGCTCAATGGAGGCTTCATGCTAAAATTAACTTCTCCAGAGGAGACAATAATCAGGAGTTCAGTAACAGGAAAATCTACAATGGGCAAGGAACAAAACACTGTTACAGAAGCACACCATGGATATTACAAAGCTATGGCCAATTGCGCATTAGCTTTTTCCATCTCTAATTATATCCTATGGTGTTTTTTAAGTTATTTATAAATTAAGATAACTTGTATTCTTTATTTTTCCAGTAAAATATTTTAAAGACAGGGTCTCTCAACTGGGGTTCAGTTGGGAATCCTAGGATTCTGTGAGTGGTTGTGATTTTAAAAAACAAAACTTCTTTTTTGAGCTGTAGATATAACAATATTTCTGCAGGAGTTTCCTGAGACCTAAAAATTATTTCAAAGGATCCTCCAGGGTAAAAAGGTTGAGAGAATCTCTGAGCCTTATGATGAAGGAAAAGTGTTTTAACAGGAAGACAAGTAGCTATGTGCTCAAATGTTGATTGCTCCTGGCTCAGAGTTACACTGAAAACACCAAATGTTTTGATAGTTAGTTTTATTATAAAGAACACTTACAACTGTTGGGAATGCAAGAATGCTTTGAGATTTTAAAAAGTTATTATAAAATCTGTAATTAACCAGCAACATTGAATAATTATTCATTTTTTTCTCGCTTTTAAAAGAATTTTTATAATGCATTAAGTATTGACATGACAAAATTATCAGGTCAGTTTTCCCTTCCCAAGAAAGTATTAAACGGTTAAAGTCAGAGTAATAAGAGGTGACATCATGCAATTTCCAACATATATTAAAGCATTTTTTAAAAAAATACAAGAAAAGATGTTGGTACTGATAAACTGGGCTTGTAAAGATGAAAGATGTATGAGCGGAAATGAACATATCTTGAAGAACTGTAAAACATGTGGCATATGTTGTGGTTTTATGGGGATAAATCCAATTTTAGTCCTACCCACCAGAGGCCACTAAAACAAGTAAGACTTCATTAACAATTCCCATCCATTTTGGTGGGTGTACTCTAAATAGGATTGACACTGAATTTAATCCACGGACTTAATATGTTTTGGGCCACTGAAGACAGTAAACAGTGATTTAAAAGGAGGAACAATAGACAGATATAATAATTTTTACATTTTAGTTAATTGTATATTTGGGAAGCCTTCTCTGTAATAGACCCACACACCCACATACACCTTTTCTTATGCTCATGTCACACTGATCTGGTCTGGAGGAAGGGGTTCTCATTTTAAAAAACAATTCACATTCATATTCTGCCCTCCATGAGCTCTAAAACAAACAAAAACAAGAACAGGACAAAAAAACCCACCATGCTGAGTATAAAACACAACACTGTTCAGCTTAAGCCTCTGGGTAGCATCACCTTTAGTTGCCAGGCAACAGTTTCTCTTACTCTTCTGTTATAACTTGCAAGATGATTTCAACATATTTACCTGAAACCCCCTGCATTTAGAAGATGGAACGACTAAAGAGAGAGTACTAAATATGGCCACCGATGTTCAACTTTACTACCATCTGGTCAGTTAATAATCGATGCCTGCTCTCCTTATCAGCAGGCAAGCAAGCAAACACATGCACACTCCAGAATTGAGCTTATTAGCTGGAATCCAAGGATGGTGGAATAACTGACTGGTGTGTCATAGGACTTTAAGTGATTTTACTGTTGTATGTGGGTCTTTCTGCCCTATGTCAAAAGCTTCCCTAGTTAAGATTCCTTTTCTTGGTGAACTGTACGACACACCAATTAGCTATGCCACTGTAGCTAATTTTTTAAAAGTTTTTAAAAATTTAAAATAAGTTATATCAAATCACAAAGTCCATATGCAAAATTAATTAATAATTAATTAATCTACAGTTCAATTCTATGTCTTCGAAGGCACATAGTCTACAATCTGTCCTTGCAAATGGAAGGAACAGGACAGTGGGTGGCAACCTGTGTGATCTAAAATGGAATCTGCTGCCTCAGAGTGTGGTGGAGTCTCCTTCTTTGGAGGTTTTTAAGCAGAGGCTGGATGGCCATCTGTCGGGAGTGCTTTGAGGGTATTCCTGCATGGCAGGGGGTTGGACTGGATGGCCCCTGTGGTCTCTTCCAACTCTACATTTCTATGATTCTATGATTCTATGGATGAGCAAAACACAGCCCTCCAGGTGCTCTTGGACTGCCATTCCCAGCATTCCACACCATTGCCTACACTGACTGGCGGCAGATCAATCACCACACTTTGTCCACCTCTTTTTGTCTGTGGGAGTGGACAACAAAATGATACTCGAGATATATCTCCTCAGAGGAACATCCCAGTCTTGCTATCCTTACACTTTCACAGCTCTAAAGGATTCCACATCCCACTCCTTCTGACCTGCCAATGCTCTGGTCTTTTCCTGCAACTGGCTGCCACGGACAGAGTACTCTCACATACTTGAGTGAGCAACACCACTCATGCCATTGGGTAGCTATGGGCCTTCCCACTGGTACGGTACCAATAAGAGCGCACTATGGTTTCATGAGAACTACCATTTTGAAGGCAGTGCTCCACCTCCAGTTCCCATGAACTTCTCAGTACTGTGTTGTAGAATTTACCACATTTTTTGACATTTCAATATTTTGTGTTTCTCCAACCTTTCTCCAAATAAATAAATAAATACCTCCACAGAAAATCAGATGGCCCTCTATCTTTCTAATTTCCCCCTGAGGACTGTTGGAAAAGTTTAGGTATTGTCAAAAAGTTCAAAGTTCAGCGGTTAATGCATAGCTGAGGACTGAGCAGTGCCATTTCTCGAGTACGTCTCAGTAACACAGCACTGTCTCATGTAACAGTAACAATGCAACATGCCATGTGTGGTCCAAAGGACATTAAAGATCAACTGGAATAATTAAAAGACAGATGTGTCCCACAGGACTGCAAATGCAGTAGCATTTTCCATTGCTGCAAAGCCACCACTGCAAAGCTACAACCCAACCTTTCTTTCTAGTATGAATAAACTACTTGCTCATCTAGAAAACCTTAGGTTATGTTTTGTTGTTCCTGTTCCCTAACACTTATAAGTAAGCAAATTAAAGCATTTTATCAGTTTGTGCTGAGGTTGAAAATTCCACCGTTTTTACTTCAGCAGACATCCTGTGTGACTGGAGAGACTTTACTTGCTTGCAAATGCTAGCTTATTCCAACATGTGTCTGCATTTTTCACACTAAGCTCAGCTTTAAATGTGAGTGTAAAACCTGCACTGGTCAGAATGCTCATTCACTTTACAATTGCCCCTTCTTTGCTTTCTCTCTTCCGTTTACCTTATATAATGAGAAGATGCTGACAAGAGAGAAGCTTCACAGCAATATAAGCTCTCTTCTGGTTATATCTTGTCTACCTAGGTACATCCTAAGGTATCTCTCGGTTTCTGAATAGAAGAGGATGGGCTAGATTGGCTGGGATATATGAAGAACCCATTTCACACAATCCTCTCTGAAATGCTGCCTACATGCATATTAAGACAGGGAAAGAAAAGAGCACTCCAAAGTCATATGAAAGGATCTGTTCATAAATGCACAAGAAAGAATTGAACTCTTAACAATTTCAAACTGAAAAGAGAAAGTAAACTTAGGGCTTCATGAGCTTTTTCTAGCAACACAGTGTCCTTATTTAGGACATCGAGAACTTATTTCAGTGCTCACCAAAAACAGGATGCCCTTAGGCATTGCCCTTTGGCAGTTGCCTGAAGAACTCCAGAGGTATTTATACTTTTACTGCTGACACAGGAATAAAGCTTGAATATAGCTGAAGTCATTGTCAGGCTCAGCTGGTTAAGAAAAGTTGCAGTAAACATATCAACTTGTCCTACAGAAATTAGGCTTCTGCCTCCATTATGAAACAAACTTTTATTTTAAAGGCAAGGAAATCAATTTCCAGCTTTTACTTACCAATGGCCTAAAAACATCTATCCCAATTATGCATTTAAGTTAATTCCTCTTGAATAAAGCTGCCCCTAATTTGGTAAACCAAATGAGAAAAATAAGCCCAGTTATTTGTAGTGGCCCTTGGTTCACTCATCCCTCAGTAGGTCTCTTAGCAGTTTATAAACCATTATCTGTCCCACCACAAGCTAGCAACTGCCAGCTATTTATGCTGATAGGAGCCAGCAAGCAGAATCGATCCAAACTCCAGGATGCTCAATATACCATGATTACCTGTCAGCTTCTGGTCCACAGTTTCCCCCCAACACACACACATACACACAGACAGACAGCTCCAACATTTATCTGGTCAGTCCCCAACTTATTAGAATCAGCCAGTCTTAGGATGACCTAGGATGCAGAGATATTTTAGATTACACTAACCTAAATGAGTTTGTATGGCAAAATTAATATAGATATAGTGCTTCTGTGGGCCTATATCTCACTAGTTCAAAAACATTAGGTGGTCTAGTCGTTCTGAAACGGCACTGTTTATTTAAAATCATATGTTTAAATCTAACCTTTTATTCTAAATACAACTTTCTTTTAAACTTCCAAGAGAGAAAACTAGCACATCAGAAAGAGAGCTGGGCTTAAATTCTTCTAGATATACCAGGTTCCTACTGGAAAGGACTTTTTGACACCATGAGGAAGAAACATTAAAATGTGTTTCCACCAACAGGTACCTTGAATTTTACAAGGTCTCTGCTTCTTCAGATTTTTAATAGGTTCTGCATACACTCCTATCACAAACTACAAATGACTAGCTCACTTTCAGGGTTGTGTTTACAGCTAGAGTACATTTCTACTGGTATATGGTTGTGAAGTCCATTCTGTGCTGGCCAAACTAGACACTACCAGAAAAACACTGACTTGTTAATTGAATTTGGCCTACACTAGGCTTACAAACAACATTTTCAGTGAAAAACTGGAAGACATGCATGCCTTGAGACCACTGTAGAGTCACATTGGGGTTGGAGATGCAGAAATAACTCTAGAGGCTTGCAGAGTAGAGAACTGGCAGGCACGGGGCGGGGGCAGTATTAAACTCCTTCCTTTTCATACATACAGTCATCCCCTGCAAGAAAAGATGCTGTAGGTCATTGGCAGCACAGAACACAATTTGCATATAGACAGTCTTACGTTCAGCCTCCTACACCACCACTAAGAAGGAACTAAAGCAGCAGACATGGAAAGATCTCAGACCAGAACATGAAAACCTCCTTTTTAAAAGTAATTCATTCAGTTACTTGTTGTGCTGTGTAAAAACTAGCCTGTTAATTCTAATCATTACAAAGATGAAACCAGGTAACTTATTATACTGTTTCTTGCACTCCTCAATACTTTTCCAATACTTTTGCAAAGGGGAACCCCTTAGGACTGATAAGGTAACCCCTGAATTCTGTCAAAATACCTATAAAATGTGTTTTATTTAACTAGTGTTAAGAAGTGACCATTTTTATTAACTTACAAATATTACTTTTAAATTAACTTTACTCTGGCTAACTAGGCTTTTTTTAACTGTGGCTTTGTCATGCCCTCATTACTCCCCCAAAGCAACTCGTTACTTCCAAACTCTGCTGCAGCTTAAGTTCCTAGGGAACATCTACCAAACTCAGTAGACCCTATTGCACAGAAAACAAACCTTTACTTTTTTTTTGATTACAGCTCTCAGAATCAGTCTGCCAGCCTGGCTATTAGCCATCCCAACTGGGGGTATTCTGGGAACTGTATTCCAAAATAGTAACTCTTCCAGGTCCTAGGCTTGACGGGCTGATGATTTCATTCGCTATGAAGCTGCTGGATGTGTTCCAAGTATCTCGGCACTTGCTGGTACAGTACTCAGTTTGGGCCACAATCAACAAAGTTCTGGGTGACACAGCCCAGGGAACGAGAGAATACAGCTGTCCATAATCAGTAAAGACAAGAGTTCACTTAGTCCTGATGTGTTTGTGCCCATAACAGCAGGATCATACGAGTAGCTCCCTATTGTTTCCAAAATAGTAACAGGTCTTGAATCTCCCACAGGAGACTAAAAATATACTCCCAAAAGATTTGAACAGGACCACATGCTCTCTTTCTATTTTTAGTTAAATTCTTTTCTGCTCTGTAGGCAAACACTTCTGATTTTGCTGTGCTTGATACAGGAAAAAAAAATGGGGGATAAGGAATTTGAGTCCTCTCCTTTCTCATGTAATTCCAAAGAGCAAAACGGAAAGCAAGGTGGGCGTAGAAGAGAGCACTATATATAGTCACATGCTCAGAACACAAACCTCTGTATTTTACTGGGGATAGACAGAAGAATGACATAATTCATGCAACTGGTAAAATTATTCCAGACACAGTAAACGAATTTGTTATAGCCAGACAGACAGACAGACAGACAGACAGACAGATTTTATACCCAACTGTGCACCTCGTCCCCTCCCAAAAATATGTTCAGAACTCAGCAGTTCCTGCATTGTACTCTGTGGATTTTCCTATATAAAGGAGGGACCAATGGCAACTGCAGGGAGAAGTAACTTCCACAGACTCTCACTCACACTCTGCCTCAGGGCTATTTTCCACCACTGCCAGATCCCACTCCCAAGCTACTGGGGAAGTGAGGAAAACCTCTAGAGCTTCCTGGTTGGATAATGGCGGGCTGGCCCAATAGACAGAAAGTATGCAGGCTTGTATGCACAGCCAGTGAGATTAAAGACATTTATGCAGCAGGAGGTGAGTTTCAATTCCAACTAATTGGCATGGCTACATTATAATTTCACTAGTGGGGCAGATTCTGTGGAATCGGATTCAAAAGCTTTTTTGAAAAATTCTAGTCAGTGAGAGTATTATTACAGTTTAAGCCTTTTAACTTCCAGAAGACGTTAACTCTGCTCTTGAACAAGACTGGTGCCCCCTTCCCTCCTTCTCAATAGAGTGGGCCCTCCCTTATCATGAGCACATGTGGGAATGTGAGGATGCGCAAAGTGCTGTGGCCCATTACAGTCAATGGGCACAACATGCACACAGACACACTGCTGTGGATGTGCACATATCACATCCCTTGACTATAATGGGACATGAGTGTTCACATTTTTTGTTTTACATGGAGATTCCTGGAACAGAACCCCTGCATATACAGAGGGCACACTATACACTTTTTACAGACTCTGCTTTTATATCAGACTTTGGACATTTATGACTGTAACACAATGGCATGGAACAGAGCTTTCCAAACTGTGTGTCACAACACATTAGTGTGTCGGCTGCAGTGTGTAGGTGTGTCGCATGAACGTAACCGGTGGAAGAGTTGCTTCTCCGGCCGTGGCAGCAGGCCAGGCCCGGGTGAAGGGGCTGCCACTGCTGCCACTGTTCCAAGCCGAGGAAGATTCGGCGATGGCAGCAGCAGGCCAGGTCCGTGTGGAGCGGCTGCCTACACTTACTGAATTACTGTGTCATGAAATTATGCATGTCTAAAAAGTGTGTCACCAACATGAAAAATTTGGAAAGCTCTGGCACAGAAAGCAGTGGTGACTGGTAACTTCCATGTCAGTGTGGCAGTGAATCCATTCTGAGTTTTAGTCTGAACTTTAAACCAGCTATGCAAGGTGCTGAACCAACATAGGTTGAGGATGAGCCTGGGCTCAAGGGGCTGAAACTATTCACAGAACATTTTCAGCACCTTGGCTAGCTCCTTTAAAGTTCAGAATAAAATATGGAACTGACCCACTGCGCCATTGGCATAGGCATCAATGAGCCCTGCTGGTGCAGTGGTTAAATACCGGTACTGCAGCTACAAGGCTGTGAGTTCAATCCTGCCAGGCTCCCGGTTGACTCAGCCTTCCGTCCTTCCATAGGTCCGTAAAATGAGTACCCAGTTGGTTGGTGGCAATTAGCCAACACATTGTAAACCAATGCTATTGCTATTACTATTAACTGCCACTGATAGTAAAGTAGAGAGCATGTGATATTCTTGACCACTATATATTCTATAGGCTCCACCCTCTCCTCCCCACCTTGAAAAAAAAAGACCAGGTACTGTCTTTAAAAATTCTCACAATCACTGATGAATTATCTCCTGGATGCTTTTTCATTACAAAGAATTTTGGGATGTTTGTAAACAGTCCACCCAAATCAAGTCAAGTATATATGCTACATCCATATATACTCAGGTCAGCGGCTACTTAAAGTACCAGTAATAAACGGTTCTAACCTCTTCTTTCCCTCTGCCACTGACTGAAATTATCGACCTTTGACAACTGCAGGATGAACAGAAAAAGGTGACAAAAAGCAACACCTTCTGAATATCAGCCTGTCAACCAGCTGCTAAAAGCAGGATAGTTCAGTTGAAGAAAAAAAAATACTGTCAATCATCAGTAAAAGGCACACAGACAAAACAGACTTCTCCTGGAGAAGAAAATATCAAAATAAGTTCTAGTCCACACTCCAGTTTCACCCAGTTTTGGTTCCTGATCAGAAGTTTATAGGAAATGTCTTCAGAAGAGGCAAGTTGCATGTGTGAAAAATATGTTCCACACCTCATTGTGGAATTTCACCTTGTAATAAACTCCATACTGGGCAATTATGGTCCTCCAGATGTTTTTGGATTGCAACTCCCATAATTGCTCTCTTCTGCATATGCTGGTTGGGGCAGAAGGGAGTGGTAGGCATAAAAGAAAAAAAATCTGGAGGGTCATAGATGCACACTCTGCAGAGAACCCTGCATGAAAACTTATATTATAAGCCTGCCTTCCATGTTAATGAAGCAGTGAGTTTCCTCTAGATTGCTAAAGGAGCTACTCGAAGGACTTTATACTGGGGAAAGGGTTTAGCGCCTTGGATAGTTCCTTCAAAGTTCAGAACAAAATCCAGAGTGGTTAACTGAGTAACCTTGAATTTCCCTGCTAGCCCTCCACCCACCCAACTCTAGTTAACAGGTTTGTCGCAAGGATAATAAATTATAATAAACTTCTTGGTTAGCAGTCAACAACTTTCCTCTTCTTCCCAATATATTAGTGGTCAGGTGCAAGACCTGGGTTCAAATCCCTGCTCAGCCATGGAGCCCAGTACATGACTTTGGGGCAGTCCTTCTTTGTTTCAGTCTGACTACCTCACAGGGTTGTTGTGAAGATGGAAGGGGGAGGTAAGAGAACTGACAGGAGGCAAGGCAAGCTGTAATTGTAACTAAGAATTATCATTCAGATACATACTTGATTGACAAGCTGTGTATATCTGAACAAATAACACAGTCCTGTACCTATAGATCCTGAGAACATAACTCCATTCACTGTCCTCTCTTACTGGTAAAGGGGTGATAGAACATTTTTGTCAGTTCCTTCTCCCTTTAAAGCCTCTGTGTCCTCTGGAGAAATAGATGGTGTAGCAGGCGGGTACAGAAGGAATCTGTGAAACCTGCATCTCTCTGGTTCCATCAGCAGGAAACTCGATTAATAGAAGGAGGGTTTCTATTTGTATGTGGCCCACTCATGATCCAAGAATTTCAAGTTCTCAGTAATTCATTAGGTCCTTGCTGCTAGCTGACTAATCCTTTATTTCTAGACCAAACTGTGAATTTATGGGCAGTGCTAGCCTTGAAAAGGATTCCCTGTATAAAATCACAAGCTTTATTGAATTTTACAATGCTGTGCAGACCTTAGAGGTCTTATTTCAGTCTGTGATGAAGCAAATACACATGATGACAACAACCAATTAAAGGAAAACTGTTTAATCAGAAGAAGGCCGGGGGCTGAGGGAAACAATTATATATGCAGCATCCTGTAATATTTAACCAAATAATTGTAGAAACACTTAGCATACCATGCACTGGGAAAAATAATCAGCTAAATGTAATTTAAAAATTGGTTTATGCAAAGCAGCACATATATTTATTTGTATAATTTATATGCTCTAATTTATCTGGAAAACATGAGGCTGCATTAGTTTAGCTATATGCAACACAACCTTTATTTCCAAGGGGGCTTAGTATGAATCCATCTTTACGGCATAATGAGATTTTTCAGCCAAAATAGAATTTCATTTAAACAAGGAAATATTCCAGGACATCAGTACTGACTTATCATTCAGCAAATCAATGGTTATATTCCAGTGCCAACAAACTACTGAATTTAGGCCTATACCATCTAGCGTCATGTCAAAAATGGTGTTGCTTCCCAAACAGAAGGAGAGTGATGCTGATAGAAAAAGTTCTTCTGTAGCTGGAAAGGCCTTCCATCATAACAGCTCTCCACCTATGAACAGAAGCTCCTTTCATTCATGGACCAGCTTTACTGAAGCCTACCCAATACTTTCGAGTTAGTTAGTTTTCATGCTGAGCTGAGTCATCAACTATTGAGTCATCCGGCAAAGAAAAATCATGCACTGAACATGCACGTGTGAGTCAACCTAGAGTCTGCTATTACACTGTAGGGTGTACCTGCAGGGAAGAACCGCATATGCTGACACCCAGCTGTGAGCCTAAGCCTTATAGAAGACTGTGCTTAGAGAGATAACTGTCATAGAAAATCCCTATACTATGGTGTATTTCTGCTTAATATAGAATCTAAGCACAAGGAAGTTATGACTTTTGTTATTATTTATACAGTGCGTCACTATGCACATACAAGAAGACAGGGTCCAGCCCTGCAAGTCCAATTTTCGGTGAAAGAGAAGCAACAGAAGATGAAGAAAATGAAGGCAGAAATAAACAGAGAAAGGATGTGTGATCACTTCAGTTACATGTATGTACATTTAGTTAAATGTTTAGTATAACGTGACATGGATGTAGTAACGCACTTGGTATTTTTGAGGTAAAATTCATACACCTTAATGCTGGTTAAGGAAAACCTAGGATGAGCCAGGGCAGCAGAATGATCATTTACACTTTATGACCTTCAACTTAATTAGATTATTAAGACCAACTCTTGCAGGCATGCAAAACATGGGGGCTCTAGATTTTGCCAATATTTCTTCTCAGAAGAAGCCACCCTACCTGAGGGACCTGTGAAATGGCCAATCCAGAACTATGGTGATGGTAGAGGGACATGTTCCATTCATTAGCAGTTGCCCACAGCGACAAGAACAGGATTCTCCATTCAATACATAAACACAGTACTGTGGTGATTTCTACCCAGTGGATGCCATGAAGGTTTCTTATTCTACCTTCCTCATTCAGTGTGTCTTTCATCAAGAGGCTGCAAAGTGCTTAACTTTCACCCCTTCTTTTGAAAGTGGACATCAACCTTGAAATGCAAATAAGAGAAACAAAAAAACTGGGCAAGACCAACACTCTTCCCTCTTGTTCCACCCCAAGGTAGGCCCAGCCATGGTGACTGCTGCAGGAAGAGGAGATTCTGCTGAGATTCTACCATGGTGCAGTGAGATACCCACTGAAGACACATCCCAAGGAAGAAGACAGCAGCTGCTGCAACAACAGCAGTGAATATTGAGAGATGGTTTCCACCCAAATGCACAGCTGAGCCAAGTTGCCAGGAGCTACACCTGGAAAACTTTCTGGAATGGAAAGAAAACTGCTATTTCTCCTGAGAAGAGAAAGTCCATCAGTTTGGGAAGGTAGAGGGAAAGAAGTGGGGTTGAGGCAGGTGTGGTGTCGTGGCTGGATAGTCAACAGGGTGGCGGTTCTGGTACGGCTTTATGTGCATTTAGGTGTTGTTGCGGTGAGGACATACAAAGGAGACAAAAGACAGACAAAAGAGCACACTGGAGTGGTGGAAGAGGAAAATCCCTCCTACCAGTTTTCCAGCCTCACGGAAGGGAGAGAGAGAATGAAAAATGCTATAAATAAACTGTGGTCCAGCTGTGGTCCCCAACATACGCCGAGCATTAGAGTGACAACTGAGCAAAGCAGCACCAATGGGGATCACCTCCACACTACCCAGGCCCTGTTTGCAGCTTAGGCAGGTAATGCACTGCTGCTTTGTTTATTTCTTCCTTTGCCTTTTCCTCCCCGCTCCCCATCTTGAGTGAGAAATGCTGCTGTGAAGCAACCAATCCGGACCGCCTCTATGGTTGATGCTGCCTCCTCTACAGGCTGACATAGCAACCTTAGCACCCCATATGGGCCAGCACTGGTCTGGCATGGAAAACAGGGGGCTAACCATGCTGGTTATTATTACAGCAAAAGTACAGGGAGTCAATATTGAGCTATAAAGTAAACCTTCCAAACTTGAGCCAATTTGATTCTCTAGAAAAGGTTATAGAATCATAGAGTCATAGAATCATAGAGTTGGAAGAGACCACAGGTGCCATCCAGTCCAACCCCCTGCCATGCAGGAACCCACATCAAAGGACTCCCAACAGACAGCCTTCCAGCCTCTGCTTAAAAACCTCCAAAGAAGGAGACTCCACCCTACTCCGAGGCAGCATATTCCACTGCTGGACAGCTCTGACTGTCAGGAAGTTCTTCCTGAGATTTAAGTGGAATCTCTCTTCCTGCAGTTTGAATTCACTGCTCCTTGTCCTAGTCTCTGGAGCAGCAGAAAACAAGCCCACTCCCTCCTCGACATGACATCCCTTCAAATATTTAAACATGGCTATCATGTCCCCTCTTAATCTTCTTAAACATCCTCAGCTCCCTAAGCCACTCCTCATAAGGCATGCTTTCCGGCTCCTTCACCATTTTGGTCACTCTCCTCTGGACACGCCCTAGCTTGTCGACATCCCTCTTAAAATGAGGTGCCCAGAACTGGACACAGTATTCCAGATGGGGTCTAACCAAAGCAGAATAAAGTGGCATTATTACCTTCCTCAATCTAGACACCATACTCCTATTGATGCAACCAAGAATTGTGTTGGCTTTCTTGGCTGCTGTATCACTCTGTTGACTCAAGTTCAGCTTGTTGTCCACCAAGACTCCTAGACCTCTTTCACATGTACTGTTATCCAGCCACAGTTGGATAACATCCTGTAGTTGCACAACCATTGCCCTACACTTGACATCTTAGCAAATTACTGCATTTAGGGATGTCTGGAACTTTAACTGTCTCTTGTAACATGAGATTCAGCTTACTACTACTACCACTACTGCTACTACTACTACAGTTTTATTCATTTATACCTCACCTTTTCTTCCCTACTGGGACTCAAGGTAGCTTACAGAATATTAAAACCAATACAGACTGAAAACAGAAATAAATAAATAAATAAATAAATAAATAAATAAGTTATTTTAAAAATGCAATTAAATTATTTGTAAAGTTAAAACCATTTAAAACCCATTAAAAATACAACATAAAAGTCATCAAAATAGCAAACCATTAAAAGCCCACTGCAGTCAGTTCCTAAAAGCCTGTCAAAATAGAAAAATTTTCATTTGCTGGCAGAAGAAAAGCAAAGTAGGAGCCATTCTAGTCTCACTAGGGAAGGATTTCCAATTGAATGGTTCTACAAAACTGTTCCATGAATTGTGCTATAAAAGTGTTCCATGCAGTCCATTCTGATATTCTAGATTAGATTACATCAACTAATCTGATCTCAATTAATGTATGGTATGGGCAAGATGGATTCATTTACAAAAGATCCAATCTTAAAGGTCACCTCAATCACTACAATATCTTCAGTCTTTTAGAATCATCATTATACTGTTATTAGCAGTACACATTTCCCAGTCTTCCCTTAGTAATATACATATTTTCATCAATATGTATTTCATTACATACATATATATAAACTGTAACAACACGTAAAAGTTTCAGACATGTTCAAGTGTATATATGCATAAAATGTATAAAGAAATTTTAACTGATGTATAGATCTTACACAATTTTAGTTGTTTATTGTTCAGTGTAGTTGCTAGATAACAAAGTATGTAGTTTTGCTTGTTAATTTTTCTCCTTCTTTAACTCTCTCTTTCGTTTTTTGTTTTTTAAATAAATAGCATTCTTTGATTTTACAATGTGTTTTAAACAGTAGGAATGAGTGGGGACAGATTATGCAAAATGCATGCAAATATCTGAAGCCTATGTTGTTTCTCTAAAAAGTCCAGAATATTTCCTGTAGGATAAAGAGTTCATAATATATTCTGCTTTCTACAGTTGAGATCCTGCAAGAAGTTAAAGTTTACAGTCTCAGCCCAACTGTTAGTCCCAGCAAGGGCTGACTCAATGAATCCATGGAGCTTGTATAAGTGTTGACTTAACCGAGTTTCCATTGATTCAACCATTTTAATTTATTCAATGATTTAATTTGAATTCAATTGATTCAATTATTTAATTTAGCTCAGGTTAACAACTGGATTTAAGCATACTTTTTAAATAGTCACCAATGATAAATATATTTAAATCTTCATTCACAAACAAAACTCTCAATTAATTAAAGCCTACACTCTGATACCTCTGACACTAGTTTTTTTTTTTTAGCTTTCCTAACAAACAGATGAAAGAGGCACACGAAAACATCTGAAATGAAACTGCTTTAAGCTTCTAAACCATTAAGGTCAAAAATACAATCAGATATTTCTTTGAAAGCAATAGATGTAAAGAGTTAGGTGCAGTTTTTGATATCTGAAACCCCTATAAAGCAGACCATAGGGTGCTCAGCTTATGCTCAGGTACTGACGTCAACATTTGATTGATGTGCACGTAAAAGATCCCTGTGTTCTTAAGTTAAATGGCTTATATAAAAGCTCATGCCTTTAATGAATCAGACTAATCTAACATGAATTTAAGGTACAGTCCAGCAGGCTACGTAAGGCAAGTGGTGCAGAGCAACTGGCACCAACCTCCATTATGACTACCTTCCCTTCTGGAAAGCTCTACTGCCATGCTTAGCATACTCCAACGTGGTCTGGTGATTCCAGTCAAATCTAGGCATTATGTGCCCAAGACCTAAAAACATCAAATAAGTTCATTCTTCTCCAAGCACTCTACATAGAATCTACTTAGTTCTTCATTTTGAAACCTGGAAAAGGACAAGGAATATGAAGAAATCTTGCTGAGTTACTCATTTTTAATGAAACTGGCTGCCTCAATACATCAATGCAGTCTGTTGAGACTTCTTTAACTTCCCAGATTCCTTGTCTCCTGCATGAGGATGAAGTGAGCACTTTCTCCCCATCGCACAAAACGTCTTTAAGGAAAGCTAGTCTTTTCGCTTTAGGAAGCAAAGACTCACACACATCAACCCAAGGAAGACTGGCTGATAGATCTTTCTTCTTCTAACCATCTGATATGTCTGATTTTAGAAAGCCATGCAATAAAGCAACAACTATCATCACTCAGTGTGCAATTGGTGCAATTTATGTAATCTGTGCAAAACTTTGTTCTTCCAAATGCAAAAATTCTCCTGAGATCAACACAAAATATCTCACTGTCTCATACAGGAGAAGAAACACTTTACAGTTTCTTGTTCTTGCGTTACGTGCCCAGGAAGAACATATTACAAGATGCTTTAAGAATATACAGATTTTTACATAACTTGAATAGCTTCTGTGTCAGAGGGCATTCAGAAGCGCAACAACATGGCTTTCAGAAGTGTGCAAAGTTATAACCGAATCTTGTAACAAGTAATATGACCTTTCCTATACAACGGAAAAATTCTAGGTTTTCATAGTTCTTTGGATTTCAAATGTGCACTTTTGTAACGTCAGAAATGTGAATGCCAGCCTGGACTTCCTCCTCCCACATCCCGCTGTTACTGCATTACTTTGTACTTTCAGCATTTTGTTTATCTCCAGCCATTATTGTGTCAGTTCAGTCAATGCCCAACAATCTGATATTCACCAGCAGGAATCTACAGAAACCCTGGGGCATTGTTTTTCAAAATAAATGGCCAGCATTTACAATGTTTGTCACAGACCTGTAAGACAAAGTCAGTTCAATCTTTTACTGATACATAAGCTGGCAGTGGCAATGGCATAAATCAGAGTCCAACTGCATACATATACTCCTTTGCTATGTGGTGCAGCACCAGTGTGTGGTGGAATTCCTATCAGGCATGAGAGAATCCTTCATGGTGCCCTCCCCACAATGTCTTTGAAAGCCATCACTGAATCAACCTCTTGTCACCATCCATCCTTCCCCAATCTGTTCAGTGAAAGAATTCAAGCTCTGAGCAGCTGTTTCTTGAAGGGACAGAAGGGACAGCAGGAATGGAGATACGGAAGGGCCATATAGGGCTTCACTTCTCTGGATGCTCGCATGGGACGTACATGAACTTGCAAATTAAATTATTTTACTTAATCACCAGTGTAGAATCAAAGGTGAAGTCCAGTTGCCCCACAATCAATCATTCACCATGCTACAGCCATACATCGAAACCCATCATCCATTCCCACTGGACACACTAGGAAAAATAAATAAAATTTCCTCTATATGAAGTGAAGCACACAAGCAGAGGGGTAGCACACAGCAACTGCTACATTCCTGTATACTTTCCTTGTGTATCTGACCCAGGCAAAATATAAACAGATGGGTCATTTGGTTTGACCTCATCTGACAGTTCCTATGCCCCACTAATTAAATCAAACACAAGATCTAGGCTTTAAACAAAGACAAATTGTTCCTCCACTGAGACTGTTACAGAGCTGCTCATGTGAAAGTTGGTACAAATCCCTTTACTCATCGTGTCATTCGCTGCTTCCATGTGATACAAAATTCACTGCATCGTTTTCCTTTGAAGAATACACCACAACCTACTTTGCACAAAACCCATACACACATTTTGCACTGGAAACAGTCATGTCGAAACATACACACATAGGTGTACACACAATGCATCACACACTCAATGAAGAAATTTATTAGGAAGAAAATAATATTAAGAAATAGGACCATACGAATACGACAGTTCAAGGAAACTCAAAGGGCAGGGATATACATTTTTGCCTGTCTTGTTTTCATGGGTGAGAATAAGAAACCAAAACTTGTTTTCTTGTTAGGTGTGAAAAAGCCAAGATACACTTTATCAGTTTTTAAGAAAGTTTTCATATTTGCAGGAAAGATTTTCAAGCAAATTGGAGACTGCAACTACATGGCTAAACTATGATAACTACTGCCTTGTTGCATGGAGTTCTACAAACTGGAAGCAACAGCTGTGTTGTTTATGTCTTTTTAATCAAGGAGTCAGTCCTTCTGCACTTGCTCTCTCTCTGTATGTTGCTTCAAAATGCAGACACTAGTTTTACACAGAGATATTTTTCTTTGCCTCATTCTTGTACCAGAGGTAAGAAATCCTGTTGAGGTTAAGGAACTCTTTACAGGTTGTTCCATCAATTAAATTTCTTCTCTTTCAAGTGTTGTTATACCACATCAACAAAAATGATGTTGGAAGAAAGTAGGTCTGTACCACTGGGCATCGCCTCTCCCTAGCATCCACAAGTTCAGGTGGCACATCTGCACAGGACAATCTCTTCTGTATGTGCAGAGTCTTCCCATGATGACAAAGCCTATACAATCATGACAAATATGCTGCTTTCCATTTTATATGCAAAACATTGTGGTTCTAGAATGCTTCAAAATGTTTACCAGCATTCTACAGAATTAATGAAGTGGTGCAGACTTCTGCTGGCAGCCACCCCTCCCTTACATCAGTCATATACTCTCATGCTTAGTTAAATGCTAGAGCCAGTATTTAATAAGTATTTGCAATGAGAAAAGTTTTCTCCAAATGAATGAATAGAGAAGGCTTAAACAGTGAGGGAGTTTTTCTTTTCAATTTTTTAAAGGTCACCAAGGACCAACATATATTATGTTTCAGCAGACAAATTTACTTTTTTTTTTAATGTGGACTGGTACTATTTATTTAAATTTTTAACTACCTTCTAAAAAATGTAATCCATCTTAGGTTCACCAGCTATGGACTTTCTTGACTGAGGCCACAGAAATAACGCTTCAGTGAACTTGCATATGGACTAGTGTAATGGACTCTACATGGGCCAGCTCACTAGATCAGTTTGCAGGGCTCAGCTTTTACAGAAAGCTGCTGTTACTCTGTCTCTGAGCAGTATGAAAAGCCAGTTGTGTATTACATCTATCTTTGTGATCTGCTGATTCAGTTCCAAGCCTACTTCCAGGTACTGACGTTGAATATTTCTTGGAGCACTTTTCCCTGTAGCCTCTGAGATCTCCGAAGGAGGTGTACACATGATCTCACCTGTGGGCAATGTCCAAAGAACAGTGACCCAAGCAAGGGCCTTCTTCATCTTGGCACTTTTACTACGGAACTCCCTTCCTTATGGCCACTGCATAAGGCAAACCACTTCATCCAAACTTCTAGATGCTTTTGATGTCTTTTGAGAAAACCCTTGAGGTGTATCTTTTGTTAAATATACTATTCTTTACCTCACTGCTGATTGAACTGATTGACGTTTAGCAGTTTTAACAGTAGTTACATTCATGTTTATGTTGTGTATTTTCATTCTAATTTCTGAACCACCTTGTGATTTGTTTTGAAGAGCAGTACAAAGACTTGGTTGGAAAACAATTCAGGATAATGAAGCATATCACTCAGCAAAGCAAAGAAAACAACGGTTTTCTTGGGTACATCAATAAAAGAAATCAGTACGAAATATATATCCACAATTAGTAGAGTACTTGAAGAAAATCTGATAGGTCTTTTGTAGTTACAGTTAGTCAAGTCAACTGTCCATGTAATTGGGAATCATTTTTTTAAATAAAAATCATCATTACATTTGTTACTAGTTGTAGCATTTAAGTGTTTTGTGTGCCTTCAAGTCAATTCTGACTTATGGCAACTGTATGAGATCAGGTTTGGGACAAGATTTATTCAGAGGGGGTTTGCCATTGCTGTCTTCTCAGACTGAGAAAGTGTGGCTTGCTCTGGATCATCCAGTGTGTTTCCATGGCTGAGCAGAAAGTCAAGCCCTGGTCTCCCACAGTCCTAGTCCAACAGCAAAACTAGTACATCCTGATAGCTTAGCTTTTAACAGATGTGAACTTTTATTCATCGTTAATATTTAAGAATAGTAGGATGGTTTTTATTTCTCTGTTGTGCTCTAATTTTGAACTCTGCTGAGTGCAATCAGCTACCTCTTAATTCATGGTATTGTCTTCTTGTAGGAAATGCCCAACAAAATTATCACAGAAGCACAGGACAATAGATACTTTCACATTTCTTAACAAATGGTAGTTTTTTTCACTCACTCTGTCTTGAACACCAATGCCAGTAAATATGTAAACCTGTTTTCTTTTTTCTAGCAATACTTTGGGACTTATTTGTTCATAAAATAATATTTTAGGAATGTTACAGACCATCTTGATACCAATACAAACAAAAAAATTAAGTTTTAAAAGATTTAGAGCTATAATATATTCTTCTCTACCCTTTTTATTTTGGGGTTCTGCCCCCAAATTTTATACATAAGTAGTAAGGAAATTTTATACTTAAGTAGTAAGGAAATAATTTTATACCTAAGTAGTAAAGAAATAATCTTCCAAATGTACCTTTCTGTTCAGCAGATGTGCTTTTTGGTGAGAAGAATTCTGACTCAGGATGAAAGGACAAAGACTTGTTACTGAAGATGTTGTACCAACACAAATTATACACATGTGTGTTAGAGTTTTTTTTCCCCCTCAAGAAAAAAAATGGAGTAAAAAAATTCTGAAAAATAAAACAACACCTCAAGATAGCTAATGAAGTATTAAAACAATCTATAGCAACTGGTTAGAAACCACAACACCATAAACCAAAACACACTAGAACTTTAGGTTACTTCCCCTACCAAAATGGGCACAGGGAAAAATAACATCAATTTTTTGTGGGCTTATATATACAGTGAACCCTCAGCATGAATTCCATTCCAGGACCCCTCCGTGATTGGGAAAAATTGTGAATTATCATGACCCATATTGTTAAATGGCAAAGATGTGCACATGGATGCTTCAATGCATCCGTGTGCAGTTTGCTGCCACTTTAGGTATATGACACAATGCTCCGTGATCGCTTAGATCTGCAGATCCAGAGCTCACTTCCATGATGGGTCCACTGTACAAAGCTTCATTTGTCACAACAATCCATACAATGCCTCCTATTCATTCTTCTTGTGGTGCTGCTTCATCTCTTGGTTACAGTTACAACTGCTTTAGTTTCTCCTCACTCACCACTTTTCAGCTCCCACAGAGCAGAGGATGATGCCTGCACCTATTTGGCCTAAGTGTGCCGACATCATCATGTAGCAATGAGGGGGAAAGACAGTGAGGCAGTAGAATCATACAACCGTAGAAGCAGAAGAGACCACAAGGGCCATTGAGTCCAACCCCCTGCCATGCAGGAATACACCATCAAAGCCATCCAGTCTGTATTAAAAAACCTCCAAAAAAAGAGACTCCACCACACTCCAAGGCAGTGTATTCCACTGTTGAACTGCTGTTACTGTCTGAAATTCTTCCTAATGTTTAGATGGAATCTCTTTTCCTGAAGTTTGAAGCCACTGCTCTGTGTCCTTGTCTCTGGAGCAGCATGAAACAGGCTTGCTCCATCCTCCATATGACATCTCTTCAGATATTTAAACATAACTATCATGTTGCTTCTTAACTTTGGTCTTCTCCAGGCTACAGATATTCAGCTCCCTAAGTGAGTCCTCAGAGGGTATGGTTTCCAGGCCTTCTACTAATTTTAGTTGCCCTCCTCTGGACACCTTCCAGCTGGTCAATATCTTTCCTGAACTGTGGGGCCTAGAACGGGATACAGTATTCCAGGTGGGGTCTGACCAAAGCAGAATAGAGTGGTATTATTACTTCCCTTGACCCAGACACTATTACTTTTGTTGACAGTAAACAGTGGTACCTCGGCAAACACTTCTGCAAACAGCTGATAAGATGTTGCAAGGGAGGGTAGCTATGCTGTTTTTGGAAACAGATAAAAATGAACTAAAATGCCAGGAATAAGTCTGATACATTCTAAGTTTTCCAAATAAGCGTAAAATCCTGACATGAAACAATAGAAATGGAAGAAGCAGTCCTTCAAAACCATGAGGAGTTCCTTCCCCATTTAACTTTCACTAAGAATGCCATCCTATGCATTTGGGATAAGCTCCGCTGAATGTGGCAGTGCCTGATCCTGAGTGAAGATGCTTGGAATTGCACATAAACGCTATAAACCAGCTCCACCAAACTGAATGCAACCAGATCAGGTATTGTGGCCTATTGACTAATTAGCAATCTCTCTTTCTCTGTCCTGTATATGCAGCTAAAGCATACAGCTTGATATATCACCAAATATACAATCCTAGTGTAAAGTGTGGTACATATCTGCACACTGGGCAAAACGAAACCATTTAGAGCCAGATCTGCATGTGGACTCTTTTTAAAAACATGCCATGTCTGTGCAAGATGTTATAGATATGAAACTTCTGTGACTTTTCACTGAACTGCTGCAAAAAAAGATGGCTTAAACCAATTATTTATGCATACCATACAAATGGGTGTCAGCTTGGAGACCAGTTTTTTAATGACAGAGCAACTAAAACCCATAATACCCTTCCACCCTGGAGTAATTCATTACTTTGTGTGGCTGTGCCATACAGAGGGTTAAATCAGAAATTCATAGCAGCTGTGTGGTTGCATCCAACTTAAGAGCAGTCTGAACTCTTAAGACAGCAGTCCTAAAGGCATTTGCTATGGATTTAGCCCCAATTAGACATAGCAGAGAGATTTAATTCTTGTAAACATGCATGGCATTGTACTGTCAAATCTGTTGATTAAAACTGAGCCAAACAAACTAGAGTCATTAGCCAATGTATGAGCTAGAGCTTGGTGATATACATGAACCATGAAGCTCTTGGAGCATTTTTGTGTTTATGTGCAATCTTGTAGGCTCTAATCAGAGTTCTGGAACTGAGCTTTCACTTGGGAAAAATTCTAGCCTGAGGTTATAATGACCCTATAAATGGAAGATCAAGGGGGGGAAAAGAAAACTATTTTTTCTTTAATGTGCTACAGTTCATGCTTCTAAGTTTGCCGCATAATTCAATTACATTACCATCAAGCCATCTGATCACAAAACCTTGCTGGTTATGAGGGTTTTTCAAGAATCCCTTCCCCCAAAGTGAATACTTCATACTGCAACAGATTTTAAATGTGCTACAAGGAGTGTAAATAGTTACCCTGTCCAAATTAACTATTCTCATTTGCTTGCAGCACACTGGGCTAGTCTGGATGTAAGACAAGCCAGGAATCTTCCCCCACAACCCAGGCTTATCTTGCTTCAGCCGTGTGATGGTGACCTTTGCCCAGTTAATCCCATCTGGTTCCACCCACAACCACGAACTACTATACAAATCAGAGACCTTTCCTGCATGGGTTATGGGTTACTTATCATGTGAATGGAAACTCAGGCCTATTTCTCTCCAGAGCCATAGGCTATGGTTTCTGTTTGGCTTATCTGGAGGAAAACAAACCAGCATGGAAAAGAAATTACAGGCAGAAAATCCATGGTTTGTTTAGCAACTAGCTACTGTGACTGGACAGAATGCATTACCATGCTGCTCATCTCTACCATACAAAAGTCAAAGTTTGTGAGTGAACTTGTCTGTTTGTCTGCGTCAGGCAGGCAAGACCTCATATGATTGGCTGTGTGAGGCACGAAAAACCTCATCTGATTGGCTGGCTGTGAAGATTCTATGGAATCCTGGGGTCGGCAGTTCAGGGAGGGGCCTTTAGAATTCTCAGCTGAATAGGCCAGTTGCTATGGAAACAAGGCCTAGCAGCAGCTCCTCTCACAAACCCAACCTGTTAACAACTCTGAATACAGACTGGATTGGGGAATATGGGCAAAAGTTACAGGTACTGAACAACACAGTTTGGGGAATTAGAGAGACAGGCTCTCAAATCTATATATTTCAACCACATCTAACTCCTAAGGTAAAGTAAGGTAATTCCTAAGGTATTTCTAATAAATGTTACCTATGAGAAAATAAAATCCTGGGCAACGGCAGGTAAATATGCTAGTTTCTCATAAGCCAGAATTCTAGTTTATTGGTATGTCCAAATAGAACCATTGTTTGAGTTAACCATGGTTTATTAAACAAGCCAGAATTGCTCTTGGCTCGTTTGCAGATGAACAAAAATCCACGGTTTCTTTAATTCAGTCTTGTTTCATCTCCTCCACCTACACTGCCATTTCCATCTGATAGTCCCAAATGCCTTTACGGTGTGGCCTCCATGCTGCACTTACCAATAAAAATGGTAAGTGTCACTTTCTTCCTCAAAGATGATACCTATGTATTATATCCAGTATCAGAGGCACTATGCTTCTGAACATCTGTTGCTTATAAAAATGCATAGAAACATGGGAATTTGAGCAGGAGGCCGCTACTGTGTTCACGTCCTGCCTGTGGATTCGCCTTAGGCATCTGCCTGCCCACTGTAAAACAGAATGCTAAACTAGATCAGCCTTTGGGATGATCCAGCAGAGCTCTTCATTTCAGAAATATTCAGCATAGAATGTGTTCTGTCTCCCTCACATACAGGTCATCTTGAGGCAGAACAGAGAAATGGCAAATGTCATACTGGTGGTAATATTTCCATGGAAACCCTGCATATGCCGCTCACGAAAGTATAATGCTAAGATGGATTGGGAAGTGCCTTCTTGCAATACGTATCTTGTTGCATAACGTAACAAAGAGATGCTTTGCTTTTTTCAAAGTTATGATTTGGTCTTCTAGGGGGAAAAAAACACTAAACAAAGGACCTGTCAGGTACAAAACTTAGATGAGCAACTCTAATGCATAGGTACTGATCAAACATCGCTGGAGCTTATCATCATTCCCAGTATAACACTCCATAACTAGCTCCCTGGAGGCAAAATGCTACTGAAACATCCCATTCCCATCTCTTTCTGCAGCTGTTCTATTCTCTCTCCACCTACCTCTCCCTCTCCAGCTGCTGAAAGAGGTGCATTTGAAGGCAATTTTTGAAGCAAGGCTTCATGAAATCAGGCCAAAGGCCTCCAGTTGCTCACCCCATGATAAACAAATATCAGAAATACCTTTTTCTGTCATAAACCAAATAAAACTGTCAAGACAATGTAAATGTGTCTTTAATACACTACTTCAAAGGCCCTAGACAACATCTTGTGAAGGAAACAGAAGGGCAGCAAATAGGAAGAATAGACAGAACACTTCCAAATCTGAAGTCACCAAAATCATAATTACCCATATTGTTCTGTCATAGTGCTGCTGAATCAGCAGAGTATTAACAAGCAAATTATGAGCTCCATTAAGGAACAGGATTTTTTCTCATCAACTTTTCCAAAAATGTCAGCCAAATACTCGCCTCCTTCAGAATAATAAGCAATGGATGCCCATAATTTTGCTTTACGGCTTACGAGCTAACATGAAAGCAATTGCACCTACTGAAGGGCGTACAAAAAATTATTTAATGTACTGGCAGATTTCACAGTATTGCTTTGACCTTTTCCATCCTCAGTTGTTATTTCTAGTGACTGAAGAGGTTTCTTTTATGATATTTGTTATTTAGGGGTTCTTGGAAGATACACAGAATATCTTGGTGGCATTGTTGCCAAAGAATTTGGGTTTCTATCATAAATCAAGTAATATCCGTCACCAGCTGATAAGCAGAATCACAAACTATAAGTCATAACCAGATGCCTTATGCTACAACTCCAATGATTTGTGGGATAAAGTCTTTACTTATAACTTACATTAAACTCTGCTGTCAGTTGAAGAAAATTTCAGATACAAATGAAATCAGGAAACTTCTGAAGTACAAAACAAAAGGTATGTCTTTGTTTAGAAACAATTATGAAACTGGGATGGTCAAATCATCTGGAACTTCAGAATTCTACTCCTATTCACAGAATGAGATTTTTTTCTGTTTCCAGGATATTTCAGAAAATAAGTACTGTCAATATATACATGCAAGTCATATCATCACCTCTCCCTCACCTTCTCCCACACCTAGACAAGGAACTACGAAAGAATCAACTGTGAAATTTCCACTGAAACTCCTTCCATTTAGATAACAGAGGTGGGGAAATTAAACAGTTGTATTTGTAGTTCATTTTAAGTTGATCTGACTGGTTTGAGGTGAAAAAAAAAATTATTGGAAAACCAGCAGGAATTTTTTTTCAAAAAAGTTGTTTAAAGGGTTGAAGAGCTGTGGGGATTGCCAGGGACAATTCTAGGGCTGCAAAATTGGAGCTCAGAGACCACATGTAGTCACACTTTGCCCTCTCTATTGTACACTCACAGAGGAGAACTGGAAATCTATGAAGCTGAAGACCACGCAGGTTGCTTTCATAACAGGAAACCATTCTTCCATTTTGTGAGAATAACACCACACAAATCTCAGGTTCACACCCTAATTGTACAATCCTTTGCAGTTTCTGAACTTGGAGGACTTGGGGTTTTTCTACCAGTAGTTAAACTGAGATGTCGAATTACAGCTTGATCATGGTTTGTTTTAACTAATCCTGATCTGAATATTTGAAACGGACCAAGAATAAGGCAGCTCCTTCTCACGAAGGTTCCAAGGCTGCACTTAAGGAGTTTATTTCCTACTCCTGCTAAGGAATCCCAGCATCTGTTTTGTTGTTCACTCCTTAATTTCCCTTTGCCCAGGCACTGTGTTCTCATCCCCTGTGGCTTGATTATTATTTTATTATACAACTCTGTGATAATAAGCCCCAGAACTGTAGCCAAGAAAATGTTTCCCACACTCAGTGGGCTACAGAGACATTAATCCTAATTAGTCATCTCAGGAGGTAGCTGAAAACCACAACTGAAAGCTCATCTAAGCAGCAATATTTAAAAATGGGCAGCAGGGACAATATCAATACAGGTACAAGAGCAAAACAAGTAAACATTTATCTTATCACTGCTGACTGAATAAGATTGCCATTAATTGCCTGTTAGAGGATTGGCATCTCCTGGTTAAAATATACTGGGTTCACATGCTTTGGGAGGAGGCATCCTGACAGTTTGAATAATTCTTGCTTATTTTTATTTTCAAATATAGACAGCCAGAACACTCATGCAGAGCCCTCACATAGACACAAGGCAGGCTCCAGTTTCCTCCACTAGGTCCCACAAGGTCTGCATTCTAGCTCAGCTGACAAGTCATCTAAAAATAAAACAAAGAAACCTAATGTTCCATTGACCAGGGCACAAAATTTGCCAAATTTGTGAATGGAGTTTCACTTCATGTTATTAAATGCTGCAGGTCACAATCTCATTTGTCAGAAACAGCCTAATGGAGAAAGAAAGCAAATGTAAAACCTTTGCCTCCCTTTTTCTTTCTGCATAAAATCCCTTTAAAAATTAATCTACACCCAGGATATCAATTGAGTTCTAATATATTTTGGCAAGAGGTATTTCATGTGGAACATTGGTCATTATCTGCACTTCAAGATGAGTCATGTTAATCAGTAAGGGACATGACAAAACCAAGCCTGCAGAAAGCTCTTTAAAAAGAGGAGGAAAAAACCTTTACAAAGCTCTCCACTTCAGCAGATTCTGATGATTACTAACAAGGTAGTATCAGCTGAACCCTCCTACATAGCAAGTTTAACCACACATTTGGCTACAGAAGTAAGACATTGGCCATTTCTGCACTACACTGTTATAGTGCTATTTTTCCACTTTCAACATCCTATGGAATCCTGGGTTTGCAGTTTAGGGAGGGGCATCTAGAATTCTCAGCTGGAAAGCTCTTTGGCCTCAGTAAACTACAAACCCCAGAATTCCACAGGATGTTGAAAGTAGAAATAATAGCATTGTAACAGTATAGGGCAGAAATGGCCATTGTCACTTGTTGCTGGCCACAGGAAAACTCTTTTTCAAAAAACATTGACTCTGCAGGTGTTCAGAAATACAGAGGAGAGAGACAAAAGTAGGGTTTCTGCTGTATGTAACTGTTTCTCCATTTGGTTAGAACCACCTAATTGTAAGACCTTTAAGAGACTCTCTAACAACTAATGGCCATCTGCACTTCAGCCAGGTCTCTCATTACCCCCCTCTCTTGTAGACAAAACTGCCAGTTCAGGATCTTTTGCTTTTTAATTCTGACAGATTTTCAATAGAGCCAGAGAAGAACAGATTTTCTTGGGTAATCCAAGAATGCAGAGGATATAAATTTGCCCTTTGCAACAGAGCAATATTTTAAGATTAGGGAACCCAAACTAATGGTAGGGGGTCGGTTCCAGGTTCTATCTCCCATGAATGTATGGCCTCTGCTCATAAAGGTGTCTCTACACAATTGTAGAAATCTCCTCGTACTGCAGTTTGGTTCTCTAATTTTAGTACAGCATTTATAGTGAGTTGGAGTAGGGGACAAGGCAGAACTTGGAAAAGTTCCCTTTTGGGCTACAAAACCTAGAACCTCCAGCCAGCATGGTTCCTTCCAAAGCCTTGTAAAAGAAAGCTTGTGGACTATCCTGTGAGCTGTGAGTTGGTACCCTGTGAGCTAAAGTGCAGAGACAATGTTGAATCTAAAATTCCCCAGTCCTGGGCTGGTCTTCAAATGGCTACATTACAGAATCTCCAATCCACACATCCTCATGCTCTGGATATGCTAGCAGTTCATTGCAATCACCTGCACAACAAATGGCTGAAAGTCTCATACTCATTGGTCCCTCTGCCTCTCATCAACAGGTTGCCAACCAAAAATAATACATGAAAAAAGTATTAAGTGATATGATGAATGATACATATGGAACAGCAAAATTTGAACCACAGAGAAGAAACCAGCCAACTACCAAAGTTGTGAGTAAAATGTGTATTTTATTACAAGAACAAGAGCACATAGTTTTTATCTTTAAAACTAAATGGAGATTTCAACCAATGCATTAAGGAAAGAGACTGAAGTAGATTTTTAGAGTAAATATATATATTTACTATATATATATATATATATATATATATATATATGCGCATGTGTGTGTGTGCGTGCGCGTATATATATATGTATATAATATTATATATATTATTCAGAACAAACTATCTGTGATATTTCACACCATACAATGTATAAAATTTAAACAATTTGTTCAAAGTACCATAATACCTCAGTTGACAAAGTTGATGTGTTCCTGGGCATTATTTCTTTAATAGAAATTTGACACCAAAGGAAGAAATAACATGAAAAGAATAGGGATTGGTTCCTATACCACAAGAGCAGTTCAACATGATTCAGCATTTTTTTTTGTCCAAACCTAGTAATATGTACATGCAAAATGAAACAACTAGGGCCAGTAAACTTCGTATTAGGTAAACAAAATAATTTTGAACCTTCTAGGGACCACCTGAATGCTTCTTCAAATGTACATCCAAAGATGACCTCTTCTTTTCCCAGCCTCCACTTTCTTTCTGATTTTCATTTTGGTGGCCAAATACTACGTTGCCTTTTTTTTAAACACTGGGGGTAGCTCCTGGGACAAAGCTTATCTGCTTTCTCCCTTTTCTCTGTTTTTGCTTTTAACGCATGCTCAGTAAGGAATTCTGGCAGCTTGTTGTAGGCAGGCGTACATGGCTACAGAAGGAATAGAAGGAATAGATAGAGTAGAATCCCATTCCTCCCAGTTTAAGATGTATTGCATTGTTTACTAAAGATATGCTATTGCAACACAATGTGAAAAGTCCCCTTTCAGCATCCTCCAAATGCTGAAACGATGTTACTAAAACACTTTAAGACTCAAGGATGAAAAGGAAGAGGGGCTCTGAGCAGGCACAAAAAAACATTGTAGAAAGGAGTTCTTTATCAGAGGCTTTGTTAACTGAGGTATGCCTATCTCTAGATGTTTCTGGAATCACCTTGATTTTTTGCTCATGTTTTAGACTCTTCCATATACTGAACGGTTTTCAAAGGAAAACTCAGCCATTGCTCAGAAAATGACAGGATATAATGTGACTATTATTTCTAATAGTATTTCACAGGAATTTGCACAAGAAGAAATTGTTCCAGAGAATATCCAGTTGCTAACCAATTAACTCAGTATAACAAGTGTTTGCACTGACTCTAATCATAAATCTCCTTCCACAGAAGAGGGAAGGGAGCTAGTGCATTCAGATAGATAGGATGTTGAAGCCTTTGACAGAATAACTAGAGTCTCTATTCTGTCTCTGGTTACTCCACAGTGGTAGTAACAGGAAATATGTCCTCTCACATTAGATTGCCAGTAAGTGACAATCTAAAGCATTTTATTTTTCAACTAACTTTGTACACTGCTAATATGTTACTAATTTCAGAGCAAATTTTCACAGCTGGGAGAAAGCCAAATGTCGGACTGATTTTTTTTAAAATCCCAAATCCAGAATAAAGAGTTATCTATTCTGACATTCATGGATGTCAGTGTCAAGAAAGAGAGTTAAACAATTTGTAATACTGGAAAATTAAAATAACATATCCAGCATTTAAAAAACAGAATTTCAAAAGTGAAGTAAATTAAAAACCGTGAACAAAAATATCTTGCTGAGTCAACATAAGCGATAGCATCTCAAAGCTGTTAACCAAAGTCAAACTTCAAACACTTCTAACAGCTACATTAATGAAGCTACCACTCTATTCTTCATTCTGCTAATTTAGCAGACAGTAGCTAGATGGACAACAATTTAAAAGGTCACACACATAAAAAAGCAATTATCAAGTGATATGACCAAACAAGACACAGGAATCTTATATATGGAGCCAGACCAGTGGCCTGTCTATGCCTTATCATAGTTGTTCCAAGAAAATGAGGAGAGATCAGAAGCTGAGCTGTGCTTTGAGGGGGCATCCTTTGACGGGATTTTTGTTTTTTGAAGGCCATTGTGGTAGGTTTTTTTTTTTTTGTCAAGTGAGTGAGACTCACTGAAGACATTCCACCAGAAATTCAACAACTTGCACCCTCAACAACTTCCACCATCAATTGCAGCCTGGAGCTATCAACAGAACAAGTTCACTTTCTGGATGCCACTGTACAGTAACACAGCAGACATCTAAGTACCACACTATATTGTGCAAATCCACTGACCACTACACATACTTATGTTTCCAGTTTCCATCATTAAAACTGAACTTGTCTATTGAACTCACAAGTTTTGCATTTCTGTTGCCATCCACACAGACAACCTGGTCATTCATAGCTACAAATGTCTATTCCTAGGCACTTTACTTCATGCATCTGATGAAGTAGGCTTAACTCTACGAAAGCTTATGCTACCAACTTCTTTCTCTCAGTTAGGCCATTTCCATGCTACACTGTTAATAGTGCTATTACTGCATTTTCAACATCTTATGGAATCCTGGGGTTTGTAGTTTATGGAGGGGCATTTAGAACTCTCAGTTAGAGAGTTCTTTGGCTCAGTAAACTGCAAACCCCAGAATTCCACAGAATGTTGAAAGTGGAATGATAGCACTACAACAGTGTAGTGCGGAAATGGCCTTAGTCTCAAAGTCACTGTAAGTTCCCATTGCATACTGATCCAGACTAACACAGCTATGTTGTTGAAGACTGATTTGTTTGTAAGGGATCACCTAGTTAACCAAAATGAATACAAATTGGCAAGGTCAAATGAACTGCATCCCAGATAACTGAAGGAACTTGCCGACATACTCACAGAACCACTTGCCGTCATTTTTGAGAAATCCTGAGCAGGTGAGCTGCCAGAGGACTAGGAATTGGCAAACTTTATCCCTCTCTTCAAAAAAAAAGGGGGGGAGCAAAAAAGAAGATCAAGAAAACTACAGGTCAGTCAGTCTGATTTCAATACCAGGAAAAATATTAGAATGGATTATACAGGAGTGCATCTGCATGTATCTTCTTGACAATCCAGTGATTAATAAGAACCAGCATGGGTTTGTCAAGAACAACTCCTACCAAACTAATCTTATATCTTCCTATGATTGAGTCATTAGTTTGGTAAAGAGTGGGAATGCTATGGATGTCATTTATCTGAATTTCAGCAAATCATCTAGTAACTTCCCCCTGGGTATTTTGATTAGCAAACTGACTAGAAATGGAATAGATGGAAACATCATCAGATGGATCTATAATTTCTTGGAAACTTGTGCTCAAAGAATTGTCATCAGTGGCTGTATTTCAGATTGGAAGGAGGTCTCAACTGGAGGGCCACAGGGTTCTGTTCTGGGGTCAATGCTCTTCAATATTTTTTATCAATGCTTTCGATGATGGGGTGGTGGGAATCCTTATCAAACTTACAGGTGACAAAAAATTGGGATGAGTCAATACACTGGAAAGCAGAATTCAAAAGGACCTTGATAAATAAGAAAACTGAGCTGAAAATAAAATGAAATTCAACAGAGACAAATGCAAAAATCTACATTTAGGCCACAAAAACCAAATGCACAAGTATAGGGTGGGGGATTACTGTTGATTGTGAGTTGAATAGGAACCAGCAGTGTGAATCTGCAGCAAAGAAGGCAAATGCTATCTTAGCTGCACTAATAGAAGCATAGTTTCCAAGTTGAGGGAATACAGTCAGTCCTCCACATTTGCGGGTTTCACTTCTGCAGATTTGATTATTCACGGATTATTTACTGTCACCTCTGCTGCCTCCCTAGGCCATTTTTGATAGGCACTGGGACTGAGAAACTGCAAACAAGGCTTGTAAGTCCCTATTAAAAATGGTGTGAGGCAGCAGTACAGGTGGCAGGAAGCCCCACCACCCACCCACTTCTGCCTTGTGAAAGAACCTCGATGCCTCAAAAGAATCCACGGTGGGTTGAATATGGCAGTCATACTTTTGTGTGTGTGTTAAATATGGTTTGGGAGGGCCTAGAGTTATTCACAATTTTTTCACTTTCACGGAGGTCCTGTGCCCCTAACCCTAGAGAATGTGGAGGGATTACTGTATTAGTCCCCCTATATTTTCTGCTGGTCAGACCTCATCTGGAGTACCATATTCAGGTCTGGGTGCCTCATTTTAAGAGAGATACAGAGAAGTGAGTTAGTTCAGAGAAGGGCAATAAAGATGATAAGAGATGTGGAGAACAAAAAATATGAGGAGAGATTGAAGGAGTTGGACACTCTTTAAATACCTCAAGAACTACCACAAAGAGGAAGGTGATGGCTTTTCTCTACTGCCTCAGAGGGTAGAACTAGGTTTAACAGTTTTAAGTTACGGGAGGGTAGATTTCAACTGAACATTAGAAGGAATGTTCATTAGGAAGGAATGTTGACAGCCAGAATTGTTTGACAAGTGAACCAATTGCTTAGGGAGGTAGCAGGGTCTCCTCTGGATGTCTTCAGAAAGAGGCTGGACAGCTACCTGTTGGGGAGCAATCTCTCCTTTTCCAAGAGCCCAATGTGTGGGAAGGAACAAGAGGTGTCAAGAAGAGTGGGGGACAGAAATGGAGTGATCTTGGCAACCACTAAACTTGCCATGCAAATCATCCAAATGGAACGCAGCTCTTCAGAGGAAAAAAAAGGTCCCCCAACTCTGTAATATATATATATATAGAGAGAGAGAGAGAGAGAGAAAGAGAGATGTTTATGTATACATGAATGAATGATTATCCAATTGCTCACCAATCCTGCTTGCAAAGCTACCATCTGAATATATAATTTATCTGTACTGTTACTTAGTACCCAGTGAAAGTAATGATACCAGCTGGCACACTATTTGACAAATAATGTGTTAGAAATAACTGTTGTTTTCATCTCACTACTTCCAAGTTCTTGTTCTTTCCCCCAGACTTTTAAAGAAGGTCTACAGAACACAGTACAATGACATAATTATCCCATTTTCTATACTGGAAAAGAGATTTTACTGATCTTTAATTATTCCTATTCCCCTGTTCAAATACATTTTTCAAAGTGGCCTACACTGAAAACAAAACATAGACACAAATACTGAAATCATATTTGAAAACTGTAACATATATACTGACTGCAAGGAACAATGAGACCAACCAACCAACACACACATACACGCAAACACTGGGGTAGGGAGTTTAGCAATTTTACACTCTCTTAAAAATAAAATGTACAAAGCCACCAGAAAAACTCGTCAGGGCCCCAGGAAAATGCAAAGAATTTAGCTAAGCAGCATGTTTTGTTAAAGTGACTTTAGTATTAACAAGTACTTCCAAGGAAGGCTTATTGGAATATTTCATGTAAACTTGAACAGGCCTAGTATGTGTAAAGAGAGAGAAAGGATATGTCTAGCCTTACAGGGAAAACTGGCCCTGAATCAGGAACTGCTACAGATTCTGGTATGCTAAAGCTGCTAGAAAAACACAGCAGTCGCTGGAGACCAGGGTTCGATTCCCCGCTGTGCCATGGAAACCCACTGGGTGACTTTGGGCACATCACACTCAGCCCCAGAAAACCCCATGAGAAGGTCACCTTAGGGTCACCATAATTCATAAATGACTTGAAGGCACACATTAACTAAACTTCTGACTATTATACTAGTCATAGAGAAACCTAGTCTGGAAATGGAAGACACAAGTACGCTTGTGTTAGACCAGACCACTCATCTGAATGCGGGGGCGCTGAAGAGAAGTAGCAACAAATCACACTGAAAGCACCAAGATAGTAATGTGAAAGCTTAACTGTGAAAATCAGAATTACCAGCATTCCATATATCCCATTTAACAGTGCTATAGATTATTTCAAATATTTACAAGGTACCAATTTATCACATAGCCAAATTCTCATGCAACTACAACATAAGAATGAAAATATCCTTGAGATCACCATGTAGAGCTACAAAAAAGCCAATGCTCAGTTATAAGCAGTGGGTCTGTGCAACAGTTTAAGCCTAATGGAAGTTAATAGCAATATGAGTTTCAAAGTATTTTTAAAAATTAAAATTAAAGCAGTTGAAAATCACAATGTAAGGAATAAAACTGCCCAGCACGCTTTGTATTCCAGCACCTCCTTTTGTTATTTTTCTTTCTAAGGCCATGTATATCACTTAAACAATCATTGCATTCTATAATGGCTTTCAGGACTATATAAAAATGCATGTATTGCATAGTCTCATTAGATTAATCCTGCATGGGTAACATTACATTACAAACCGTGCAAGAGGCTACACGGTGTTCCACTTTGACTAAATCAATGTAGACTGGAAGGAAACAGGACTGATGACATTTTTCATCATTCATTTCACATAAGAAAATCTGTAACTTCACCCAACTTATAGCAGCAATGCATTAGCAATCCTAGTACAAAGAGTTAAAAGATGAATGAGACCAGTTTAACACATGTTGTACAGAACTGTTCTCTGCCTATGATGGGTACAACAGAAAATGCATACTTACCAGCGATCAGCCACTTCAAGATTCAAGAAACCTTCCTTATACAAACAAAAAGCTTGACCTTCAAGAAAACGGGATATTCTTTACCCAAGTACTCTTTTCCTACACTATGGGCTGATTCAGATGTTGAATAAGTTCACTATTCATGAGATATAATCTATCTTTCATAATCCATTTCCCAAAACTATACAAGACTACAGTTTTTACAAGAAGTGATCCACTTAACTGACTGCTCTGTTTTTCTCTCAGAAAAAAAGTTACTCTTCTATATAATATTTGGTTATTGGTTCCTACCTTCCTCTACAATATGACTGGGAAATTCTGAAGTTTGAGCAAATGCATTTTCTTCAAGGAAGGTTGCAACTACAAGCACAAAAATAAAGCCACAAGGGACCAGAAAGAAAATGTGTCAAGATTAGAATGTGGGAAGGGACACAGGTTCAAAATCCCATTCACTGTCAGAAAGCTCACTTGGTGACTCTGTCACTCTCTCTCACCTAAGCCAACCTAAAAATAATGTTGCTGTTAACTGCCATCTAGTTGACACTGACTTATGACAACCCTATGGATAAGAGACCTCCAAGCTCATCATGAACCACCCTGCTCATGTCTTGCAAACTTAGGGACATGGCTTTCTTGATTGAGTCTATCCATCTGTAATGTGGGCTTCGTCTTTTCCTACTGCCTTGGACTTTACCAAACACTACTGTCTTTTCTAGTGAGTTATGGCTTCCTGTGATATGGCCAGTTTAGTCATCTTGGCTTCTAGAGAGAGTGCAGGCTTGATTTGCCGTAGACGCACTCATTTGTCTTTTAGCAGTCCAGGGTATTTCTAGAATTCTTCTCCAGCACTTCATTTCAAATGAGTTGATTTTCTTCCTATCTGCTTCCTTCCCTGTTCATCTTTCACAGTCCCACATAGAAACTGGAAATACAATGACATGGACAATCCTAACTGTAAGATTCAGTAATATATCTTTATACTTCAGGATCTGTACTAGTTCCTTCATAGCTGCCCCTCCAAGTCCTAGACTTCTTCTGATTTCTTGACTGCACTTGTCATTCTGATTAATGACTGAGCCTAGGGTTACTAAAAAGCTTACTGTAAAGATAAAATGAAGGAGCAGACTATATACACTAACTTCAACTTCTTGGAAGTATGACTATAACCAATTGTCATAAACAATGTACTACAACATAAATATTAGTGCTCTTCCCCTCCCATCAACCAAACATTAACCTTCAGACAAAGATTCACCACCTGACCTGCTCTCCATCATTGAGACAATGGTGAAAGACAAAAGCACAGATAGTACTACAATTGGATCAAACAGCTCAGTCTATTAATGCAAGCACTTTTGTCACTGGAAGGTGGAAGTGAGTCATCATCCTTCCTCCTAGCAACTGTCATTCCAAGGTTGCCTTTAAAATTTCCTCTTAAATATCTGGGAAACCCTACAGAGATTCTGAGGGCACTGCAAGGGAGAGGAGGAAATCACCCAATGTCAGTGCTGCTAATAGAACTGCTGGGATCAATCCATCTACATCTATGTAGGTTTTTCACTATACAAAGCCACTCTTTGTGGCATATAAGAGCAGAACAGAATTCTGGTGACAGACATTCTGCACTGGCACCCATATGTTATTCAAAGAGAGTGTGAGTGTGCACAAGTGTGTGTGTATGTGTGTGTGTGTGCGTGTGTGTGTGTGAGAGAGAGAGATTTAAAAACAACTTGTAAGCTTTGTTCTGGATTGTAGAAGGAAGCAATTAATCACTAGAACAATATATTTATAACCAACAGAATCTAATAAATAAATTAGCAAAACATTTTAGTAATTCAGATTACTTTTGTTTTCAGCAACTGAAGAAGGCAGAAGTCAAAATGTTTTCCTAGCTTATTTATCAACCTCTGTTGGTTAATCACACACACCCACAAACCCACACACATACACACACACACACATATATATACACACAAATACATACATATAATGTATTGTTTGACGCAAAATAAACAGTTAGAAAACTGATAATGTGCAGTTAGAAAAATGGAAGGAAAACTAGTCTGGTATGGGGTGTCCAACAGGAATATGTGCATCTGGAATATCTGCTTGGAAAAAGAAAACCCTGACAACCTCTATCTATATGTGTGTGCAAAAAGTACAGTCCAACAAAACATGCAATTTCTGAACAGATTTGCAAGGCAAAATTATCTTCTGATCATTTTATCCTTCTGAAAAGAAGTGAGGTTCGATGCTGGAACAGCCTGCTCCAGAAAATGCCATGACACACATACCAGGGCTTAATAGTTTGTTTTGATCAGGATGACAGGCAGAAAGTAGTCAAGGTTTGTTGATGCTGGCTTTACTATGTTAAATTTAATGAGTAAAAATGGACCTGCTGGTAAAATTATACATTTCAAATACTGCATGAAAACATAGGAAAAATGCATAAAGAAGAAAATGTGCAATTAAGATGTCAAGGACGCATAGGCTAAAGGATTTCAAACTTAACGAGAGAGGAGAAAAAGATAAAAAATTAAAGAAATTATGAGGGGACAGAATTTAAACATAGGGAGAAACTATAATAGGCAATTTAATTTAAGGGAAAAATGATTATTGTTATTGTTACTTTAATGTTTATAACAAAATATCAAAAAATATGCCAGTATCACTTTTTCACACATTTGGTCTTTTCTAACCTAAATATGAAGAAAGTAGTGAATACTGACAAATTATTCTAAAACAGAATCATAGACTCATATTGTTGGAAGGGGCCATCAGGTCCAACTCCTAGCTCAATGCAGGATCTCCAGCTAAAGCATTATCTGTCCAGCTTCTGTCTGAAGACATCCAGAGAAGAAGATCTCTTCACATCTTCAGACAATTGGTTCCATTGCCAAACCTCTCCCACTGTCAAGAAATAAACTAAAATGAAACTCTCCCCCATCTTCAGTGGTCAGATTCAACAGACAACAGCTGTTTCCCACATAGATATGACCATGCTGTACATGCTTACCATACAGATACTAAAGATAAGAAACCTTACAGGAAGATAAAAGAAATGTCATCCCAATTCAGCACTAAAATGGTTGAAGTTGTGGGGTACAATCACAGACTTTCCCAAGTTCAGCACCTGAAATCTTAGATTGGGGAATGGACAAATCAATAATTTGTTTCTCCCACATTCCAAAAGTATAACTTCTTTCCCTCTGAGTTATAAAGATATATGGTAATTCTTATAAAATTCTTATCAAAAACCTGGTAAATTCTTCTAAAATATTCTAATTAAAAAAAAATAAACTAAAATGAAATTCTCACTCGTCCCTAAAAAATACCGGAGAAATAATGTAATATATCCTGAAGGAAACCAAAAGAAAACATGCAGCTGCAACAGAGCATGAGGGTAATAAATAGGAAGTGAATGTAGAATTATTGTAACATACAATTAAGAAGAATTTCCAAGAAAGCAGAAAAAAGGAAACAGGCTGAGATTTCTAGAAGAATTAACGATTGCTTGGAATTATATAAAGAATGTAAGACAGGAAAAGAAACAGCCATAGAATTAATTCTACTTTCGCATATAAAAGAAAGAATATATTGAAATATTTTTATTACAATTGGAAGAGCTAATGTCAAAGACCTAATCAAAAAATAAAGAAACTGAAAGTTTGGCAGACACCACCCATCCTCAATTTTGAAAAGAAAACAAAGAATCACATTTTCTGATATTAACAAAGCAGATAAATTCAATATAATTATTGTTTCACATATTTTTAAAATGTTATTGTGGACAAGGGCAGATTAGAATACTAAGGAGACAAGGTAATTATTGAAAATAATTTGTGATACATTTAAAGCAACACAAAAAAATTTAAAAAGAATACCTAAATGAATATTTAAAAGGCTATACTTCAACTGAGATGGGTAAATAAAATGGTTTAAGTTTTCTTAAAATGTGATTTAAATGACGTAATAAAAAAGTGAAAACGATTTGCTAAGTTAGAAAAGGATAATGTTTAGCATTAACTACTTGTAAGAAACACATAAGATTAAATTCAACTGTAAGTTCTAACTGGAGTAGTCACATTGTATTAATGGAGGTCACATAAGCGTTGACTTAACACAGACCTGCACAACTTGGCAGTAGGTAAGGGCTGAAATTAAATAGGCTAAACTTCTTCGGGCTGCAGATAGGTTTTTAGCGCCTCACTTTCGAAGTAAAGGTATAATAATGGTATAATAATGTTTTTTATTTGCAAAATAGTTTAATCATTATAATTAACTATATAATTAACTCTAATTAATTAATGATTAAACTATTTTGCAAATAAAATAAGCCATATTATAAAAAAGGGAAATTTCAATTATTACACTTATTACTTAAGAAAACAAAATATTACTTTGGTAAGTTTGAATATATTTTTAAGGTTTTCTTACAGAAAAGTTTTCTACAGAAAGGACAGAAGAGTGATCCTGCTCACGAAAGATGGAAGTATTTTGTTGTTGTGCTGTTATGTGTCTTCAAGGTGACTTGAGTTTTCTTGGTAAGATTTCTTCAGAGGGCATTTGCCAGTGTCTGCCTCTGAGGATGAGAGAGTGTAACTTGCCCACAGTCACCCAGTGGGTTTCCATGGCTAAGCTCGGATTTGAACTCTGGCCTTCTGGAGTCCCAGTCCAACATGTGAAGCACTAGACTAGAGGTAGAGAACTATGTTGGGAACAGGGGCCATTTTTCTCCACTATATACATTTAGGGAGCTGCACAGGAGTGTTTTGACATGCCTGAAGTGAGGTGATGTTACTGCAGTGGCCATTTTGGCTTATTTTCAGGCTTATTTATTTATTTATTTATTTATTAACAAAGTTTGGAAGGCATTGGTGAACTAGGGGAAGCAATCTTCCACATTTTCAGGTGTTTTTGGTAGCTTTGGGATGGTTTCCAGTCCAAAAAAAAAAAGAGAGAGATTCAAAAACTGCTTCCTTTAAAAAAAAACAGGTCTGGGGGCTTTTGAGGGCTTCAGGAGCCACACTTAGTGCTCGATATAGCTCTCTGTCTGTACTTTGCCCACTCCTGCACTACATCATGTTAAGGAAGTATTATTATCCTACCAGTCCCTCGCCTCCCTTACCAGAGAGCCGAGGAAGAACAAGCCAAAGACACGTGAGACCTGCGGTCGCAGTACTGGTGGATGAGTGATAAAGCTGGGCTTCCTGCAAGGAGGCAGTTGGGGAGCAGCTCTGCAGGAGGAGCCCCGAGGACAGAGGAGCCCCGCAGGATGGGGACATGGGGCAGAGCGCGGGAAAGCAGCCTCGCCGCTGTCTAAGCTGGCCAACTTGCAGCCCATGGGAGGGCGGAGGAGCGCCACTCCTCTCAGCCCCTAACTTGCCAAGGAGCCCCCTGGAGGGGAGATGCTTAGGGCCTGGCATCTTTCCTGCCACCTCACCCAGCTGGCCTAGAAAGGCTGGTCAAACCACGAGGCAGCAGCAGCTGCTCTTTGATGCCACCGACTCATGCACTCCCAGAATTCCCCGCTGCCCATCCATCACGCTCTCCAAACAGCGGGTCACCCAGCCCACCATAGAGGGAGGGAAGAGGGGGGAGAATGGACCTCTGAACATGGGGGCCCAAAGGAGGCTTCGCTGGGGAAGAGAATGAGACTGCGGGAGCGATCGCGCCTCGGGCAGGTGGGAGAGGAAAGTGGGGGGCGATCTTGTCCCCCTCGCTCTCCTCCTCCCTGCTGCCTGGGAGCGATCACCCCCAGGGCACTGGAAGAGGGAAGTGGGGGGTGATCTCGTCCCCCTCACTCTCCTCTTCCCCATCATTGTGGAAGCAATTGCGCCTGCGACGGGTGGGAGAGAGGGGTAGGGGGGCAGTCTCATCCCCCTCACTCTCCTCCTCCCCATCATTGGGGAGCAATCATATCTGGGGCAGGTGGGAGAGGGGAGTGGGGGTGCGATCTCAGCCCCCTTGCTCTCCGCCTCCCCACTGCAGGCCACTGGATGCAGGCTGCAGGGAATACTTTTGCAGGCCACATGTGGCCCACAGGCCGTATCTTGTGCAGGCCTGACGTAAAAGATCTACTCTTTAGGATTTTTTAAAAAATTAAAAAACATTGAAAGTTTGTTGGAGTACCAAAAAAACTCAAAAGGTACTGAAATGTCTTTTGAAAGTTAGCACTGCTCTCTAAAAATCAAGTAATACAATGCAGAGAATTATACAAATAGAATATTGTTGGAAATGAATATAGGGATAATATATGTGCCAATGAAGGCCATGAAATTTTATGAGAATTTTCAGAAAGATACTTTTTTCTCCAAAACTTTCTTGAAGGAAAAATCTTACCAGTATCCAACAAAAATGGCACTGTCAATATATATCTTCGTAAGATCACACAGTATTAAAAACAAAACAAAAAAACAAAACTCCAGTCTAATACCTTAAAACTTGAAAGAAACACGGACAATTCTGCTTTGGAGGTTTAAATGTCTCAATACAGCGCATGCTCTGCTAAGGCAATCTCATCAAACATGAATGCAAGATTACATGAAGCTTCATGTCCTATATTGGATAATGGTCACACTGGGTGCACACTCTGACCTGCGCAGGTGCATGCATGCTGCATCCACTAACAATAATGGGATGGAACATTTTTGTTTTATGCAAGGGTTCCTGCAATGGAAACCCCACGCATATAGAGAGCACACTGTATATCCATTAAAGAAAAGATGGAGCTAAAACCCGGTTTTACACAAGAAGATGCCTGCTAGCAAGAATTTCATTGCCTCCTCTCCACTCTTCATCCCTTTGTGTATATGTAACTTCAAGCTGCCTGTTGACTTATGGCAATTCCGTGAATTTTGGTGGGTTTTCTTGGGCAAGGAATACTCACAGTGGTTTTGCCAGTCCCTTCCTCTGAAATATTGCCTACAGTCCTAGTATTCGTGGGTGGTCTCCCATCCAAGTACTAACCAAGGTTGACCCTGCTAAGCTTCCACAATCAGACAGGATCTGGTGCCTTCAAGGTATTTAAGCACTCCAAAACCTTTTGTGACTGGTTTCCTAGCTCTCTGGAATAGATTTCAAGGGTCTAGGAGGGTTACAGGGGCAGGGGGGGGGAATGGTCCACTGTTAGAAGCACAGTCAGCAGGATGACAGTGTCACATCCCACACCACATTTTTCATTCAACAGCACCTCAGATAAATCTGATCTTCTTGTAGTTTTATTTAGCACATAGGGTCAACCACAACATTTCTCAATGGGGGATAATACATTCAAGCCATTAATTCCCTATAGTCTGCTTCATGGTTCAATCCAGCTGCACGGACCGATTCTGATGCTGGCAGTTTCTACATCCTAATTACCAAGGGACAGCTGCCGTTTCCACATAAACAGAGAAACACATGATCTTGCTTTTACTCTCTAGTTATTCAAGTACAAATAAACCCAATGCCTAAGGGACAGCAAAAGTCCAGCAGAGCCATAATGGAGAAAGGCTTGTTGGTCAGGAAAAAGCCCCACAAGGAAGAATCCCCCAGGCAGGCTCCGTGTTCCTGCCTTGCTCTTTACACAGTTTAAACATCCCTTGTGTAATGAGATGCGACTCTTTTGTCAATACCTAGGTGGCTGTCACACAGCAGTGTTTTTCTATAGACTGACACAAGTCACTGAGGCATGGGAGCTGCTTGAAGCCTGATAAAAGAGGTATCCAAAGCTGCTCTTGTCATTTAAATTAGCTCAATTGACTGAGAAGGAGCACAGTGACACAGCCAGGAGATAATGACTGCAGCATTATGTCGGGTTTCTTTCCCCAATGGTTTTTTCCCCCCGTTATTTTTGCTCCCAACTCACACTCTGAAATGCCTCCCTCACCCATCACAGTAAGTGAATGCATAACATAATGCAAATTCTATTTACTGAACTTAATTTTCCCATCACTCCAATGACAGAGGTTAGCCTGAGTGCATTATCTACTGACACACAGCCCTTTGCCATTTAGAAATGCGCCAGGCAGCCCAAGATAACCTGCAAAGTGGGTCAAGGCCTCTATTAGGAAAAGGATAATGAATGATTAAATTCTAAAGGGTCCATCTCAATTTCCAAGGAGGGGGGAACCCTCATTGTGCAGCCTTACAATTATAGCAAGCCTCCAATTTGTTTTATTAGCAGTTGTACTGGGGAATGAAATGTGTGGATCACAATAAAGGCCTACTACAGACTATAAGGTCCTGTCATCCCAAGGCTATTGATATCTTAAAACAAGAATACTCAAATATGACTTTATCTACAGACTACAAATAAAACTTTGTAACTTAGAACAAAAGGTACAAATCATGATACTTGTCCTTGAAGCTGGATGCACAGCCTGTGCGGCAGTGACTACCAGGCATCAGCTGCACAGCCGAAAACTATGTTAAGAGATCCTATTTAATGCTAGCAGAGTGTAAAGGGTAAGACTTGGTGAGAGAGAAAGTGTAACAGCCTAGAAGGTCAGGAAGGAACTGCTATAGTGCAGTGGGGATCTCCCTGTACTCCTTTGGCCAATCAGTGGGTGTTAGGGTGTGGAAAGGAGCCTGGCTGTACCCAGCACCGTCTGGTTCCTATTCCTCAGCTTAGGGAAAACCCTGCACAAGGAAGTACCACCTACCTCCTTTTATATCTCCCAATGTGCGTACAGTGGCATAATCTCAGATAACACAAGTCTAAATCACCAAATGGGTCCCATGCTACATTACCAATGCTCCTAGGACCTTACTCACCACGATAGTACACCGGTGCCAGCAGAATGAGGAGAAGGAGAGACCTCTTTCCCGTATCCACACCCACCACAGCCAGATCTAGAAGGACAGCAAGGTAACTACAGTACAGTAAATTTTATTGTATTTGACTAAAAGCCATTACAAATATAGTTAAAACCATAAAACCAATATAAAATATATATACATACATCCATATAAATATTAAATCAGAGGGTCCCCGGCACAGACTATGGCAATCTCTTTCAAATAATTTGCGCGAATGCTTTTAGCACCTTTGGCAAATAAAGCTGTTTTATACGTAACCAGTGGATCACAATCTGAGAGCAACCAGCAAAGTTTTATGTAGGGAGTCTCACCTTGCAAGGGAGCCAGAATATGTCCCAAAAATCTCTTTGAAGGATTTTGATAAAGGGGGCAGAAAAATAGGTAGTGTATGATATCCTCTACCTCCCCCATGCCACAAATGCAGATCCTTAGGTGTCTTGGAATGTTTCTATATCTGCCATCTAAAACAGATGTTGGCATAGTTTGAAAACGCAGTTCCGTGAATGCTATTCTCAAAGAGGGAAAAGTGAGTGTATGTAGATACTGAGCTCTCAGGTGGTTAGGTTTCACCATATGATACCAGTGTGAAAACTTTGATCTTTTAATTACACTTAGGTCCTCCTCATTATCCAATTTAGAAATATAGTCCCTCACTTTAGTTTTAAATCCCTCAAAGACAAAAATATCTGTTGCGAGACTTTTGGTTATTAACAGGTCCTGGACTAGCTTAGCCCAGCCACTTATCTTCCATTGCTCGGCTAAGCACAGCTTAGGCAGACGATCATCTGTCATGTCTAGGACCCTTTTATAATACGTAAAAATTGCCAACTCAGACCTTGCTTTTACAGATGGTACACCTAACTCTGTTCTGAGGAATGCAGCTAGAGTTCCTGGTGGTACTGCCAGCAAAGATCTAAAAAATTTATTCTGGCAGACTTCCAGGTCATTCAGATTCCTATGATTTACCCCCCAAATCTCTACACCATATAGCATTTGGGCCACTATTTTTCCTGAATACACTTTCAGAGCTGGCAGCACCAGTTTCCCCCCTTTGGAATAAAAGAACTTCGAAGTAGCATGAGCTGACCTCTGTACTTTTATATTGCGTAATTGTGTCTTCCAGGTAAGTTTCTCGTCAAAGTATACCCCCAAATATTTAAAAGAAGGGACCTGTTCTATATTATTGCCACCCAAACGCCATTTAATTTTAGGTGGTCGCTTACCAAAGATGAGCACCTTGGATTTGGTATAGTTAATCCTAAGCTGTTCTGTATGACAGAACTCATGGAGTTTACTGAGGCTTCTCTTCAGCCCAATTTTATTGATTGAAAGTAGTACGATGTCATCAGCATATATTAAAAGTGCTACTTTACGTGTTCCTACGGAGGGTGGAAAGTGATCAGGACAATTTAACTGCGTTACTATATCATTTATATAAAGGTTAAACAAAAGGGGTGCTAGTAAGCACCTTCGTCTAACTCCTTTTGTTGTATTGATTTCCTGCGTCAGCCTTCCATCTGTGCTAATCCTGACCCTCATAGATGTATTTGTATATAATTCCTGTATTAGGAACAGTAGTCTTTTATCAATGTCAGCCATTACAAGTTTGCTCCACAGACGATTCCTATTAATTGTATCAAAGGCTGAGGAACAATCAATGAATGCAGCATAAAGCCGTTTAGCGGAGCCTGTGGTGTGTTTATGAATTAGGTGGTGTAACACAAAAATCTGATCCACTGTGCTATGATCTTTCCTAAAACCAGCTTGTTGCTGGTGAAGAACATTTTTCTCCTCCACCCAGTTAGTCAGCTGCTGAAGGAGAAAGTGAGTATAGATCTTAGAGCTGATATCCAGCAAACTGATAGGTCGATAATTCTGTGGGTTTGATTTATCTCCTTTCTTATATATTGGAAAAACTATGCTCTGCTTCCATCCCTCAGGAAAGATAGCCGTAGAATTCCTATGGGAGAATAGTTTAGCCAAAATAGGAACCCACCATTCAGAACTGTTCTTATATACCTCTGCTGGAATCACATCCTCGCCAGGTGCTTTATCTACTGACAGCGCATGTATAAGTTTAGCCACTTCTTCCTCAGCGATAGGGGGCCACTTAGGTAGTACCATTTGCAGAATTTGTTTAGTGCTTGCTTGGTAAGAGCTCCCGTGTACATCACCATCCAGAGTACTTCTAAAGTAAGTACACCAGGTATTAGCTGAAATGCACGCTTCTATTGTGGGAGTATAACCTGTATCTGATATTGTGATCAAGTTCCAGAACTGTCTTTCATTCCTTTCCAGAGCTGCCAGCATTAACTCCTTCCATTGAGCCATCATAAAAGTCCTTTTTTTTTCCTTAATAAATCCTTATAGATTTGACGACTGGAAGCCAAGACCTCCAAGTCGGCTTGCAGATGAGTTCGTCTTACTCTCCTAGTTAGTTGTGCCAGACTCTTTTTAGCTTGCCTACATTCATTATCAAATCAACCTATCTTACCAAAAGCCATTTTAGGCTGATTGTTTTTCCTAATTAAAAGTGGCCTTAAAGCTGCGGAAATGGTTGTAATACCCTCTATAGGATCCATATGTCCACTGACAATATTCTGTTGCATTTTTTAAAAGTGGGGACTATATAGATGGTTCTGGATAGAAAGTTCCACAGAAGGCGACCATTTTAGTCGTTTCCCCACCATTATTGTACCCTCAGCCAAATCAATAGATGGAGGGGGCAGTTGGGGAATCAATGTGGGAATAATCAAAAGAATAGGTAAATGGTCACTTTCTGGGCGATCTAAGATGTTATAACTAATCTTATCAGACAAAAGCTGAGAAGAACAGAAAATATAATCAACAACACTACCAGCCCTGCTATTTAGAAAAGTAAAATATCCACGAGAATTATCCCAGGAGCTGCCATGAAGGCAGATCAGCTGCAAACTGGACATAAGCTCAAATAGCTTCTGACCCAGCAAGGTAACTATGTAGGTGAATTATAGAGTTGCAAGAAGTGACCACATGAAGTAGGCACTGAATTCTTCTTTGACTCCCATTAAAACTTGAGCCAAAGAATAATTCGTCTTGAAAGTGAGGTAAGCATTCTAAGTAATTATTTTTCTTATTCCAAGATAAAGGATGACTGCATTCAGCAACATCAAGAAAAAATTTTTCATTACATTTAATTAAGCACACTTCCTTGAAGCTGAATAAAAGCCTGCAGGTATTCTTGAACCCTCCTTTTTCCTTAATTTTATAAGCTCTGCACATCAAAACTTCTCAAATCATTTCATTTTCAAATGAGAAACATCAAAATTTTCCTCTTCTGTTGTGAGTGGGTGTTTTTGGGGGGAGGGAGGTTGTTTTGTTTTGTGGTGATCTCAATAGGAATTTGTCCTGGGCAAAACTATGGTAGCTGCTATTTTGTTCCATGGACTCTGTAACAGAAGATTTACTGTATTTGTTGGCATATAAGACTCACTTTTTTCCTGAAAAATACTGTTTGAAAATGGGTTGCATCTTATATACCAGTGTGTCTTACAAACTGGCAAATAGTATTTGCCAGTGTATAAGTGGGGTTCATCTTATACATGGGTGCATCTTATATGCCAGCAAAAACGGTACATCTTTTTTGATCAATTAGCAAGTATCCCTGTACCTATGCCTGTATGCACATAGCTTCACAGACAGAAAAGACATTTGTTTTGTGCAGATGCTTTTGCACAAAATCCAGAATACACATCAGAAAAGAGAACCTGCTGTCTCTTTGTTTCTTTGGAGGTGAGAAATCTCTTAGGGGTTAGCAAATTTTCAACAAGGCAACTCAATATGTCAATCTGGCCCGTCTTGATGAGAATCAGACAGCTAAAGAAATCTTGTTCTTGCATGAAAACAACAACAAAAAACTCATATTTCCCCCATTGAGAAAAATGAGTGTAGTTTTCAAAGGGTTTTTTTTTTGCATTAATGAGATTTTTTTCATGCAAATTTATCTTTTGTGTATAAACCAGGTTTTTTCCATACACTACTATTCCTGTTGCCTTGTTGTGTCATTTTTCTAAAATAAAAGCCCTAGATGTGTTGTTTGCCTCGTTCTGATCAACAATTCCCTTCTTCCATGCATGATACATTGGGAAAGAGAAAGAACTAGATTCACGCAGAGGCTTCTTATGCAAATTGCTGAGATACTGATTCATGGGAAGCACTGGTCTTTCTGTTCTTGCACAATAAAATGTCTCACAGTGGTTGCCAGTTTCTGAGTGGACTATGTCATTATGTTCAGATAATGTTTTCTTCAAGGGCAAGAATATTTGTGAATATTATCTGCATTTGTAATTGGAATAGCATCTGACCACTGCTAAGCTAGAGGTCCAAATAATACAAGCAAAAGTCTAAATAAAATATGAAATAAAAGTGTCCCTACAACCACACACATCAATACTGAATTGTATGCTTATCTTCCCTTTCCTTCCCACACAAAAACCTTGCACCAACAGACAGAAAAATGCTCCTTTTACGCAGCCACTCTATAAAATGTTCACTTTCTTATTAATCTTATTGGGCTTTCCCATAAAATGAAATAAATCACACAGTTCCATTTAGAGTGAAATGAAGGCACAATGTATCACGCATATCTCTCTCAATCTTTTCTTTGTCTCGAGGGCATTCTTTGCAATGAAATATAGCAAGAGATAATGCTGCCCAATTATTATAGCATGTGAACTTCCTCAACATGCTTCCTAAAAACAAGGCTGCCAAGTGGTTTTGCAGTGACTTCAACCTCTGCCCCCCTCACTTCCAAATCCCCAAGCTTCCCTTAGGCATAATGCCAAAGACTGATGGGAAGGATGGTGCTGGTCTGTTCTAGGAGCTCTGCTGAAGCTATGGCATCCAAAAAGCCAGGGCTGTTTTTATCAAAAAGAAAGAGGGTGAGGTGAAGTAACTTTGAATAATCATGAAGATTTTGGATGGGGAGGGTTTTCCTACTTCATAGAGCAAAACTATTACATATACAGTACTACTACATGCAGACTTTATAATGCATGTAAGCTTAAACCAAGCTGTTCAACTGCCAGGACGACATACAAAAAAGCCCACTATCCTGTATGCCTTACTTCATAAACATCATTTGGTACTACTGCAGTATGCCATGTAATGTAATTTCAAAGACTAATATGACTGGTTGATGAAGGAGTTTACATTACTACTTGATTGCTGTTCTTGGTGAAATACTGATGCATTGCTTCACTACAACCTTGTGGGAGGAGATGTTCTGTTTGTTGGTTTTTTAAATAAACAGTCTTGCTCCTCATGCTCTCAACCCAACCAGTTCCTTTGGGAACAAAGGCGACCCAAAATGCCTTTACTAGCAAACAGAGAATTGCAATTATGCATTTCAATATATTTTTAAACTAGCTCATATACCCAACGTTGCCAGGGATTTTATTTTCTCATAGGTGATACTTGTTAGAAACACCTTAGGAGTTATCTTACCTTACCTTAGGAATTAGATGCAGTTGAAATACACAGATTTGAGATCAATAATTCCCTAAACTGTCTTGTCCAGTACCTGTAACTTTTCCCCATATTCCCCAATCCAATATGTATTCAGAGTTATTAACATACAGAGGTTTGGTTTCTGAGGGAAAAGACTGTCCTTCTTCTTGCTGCTAGGCCTTGTCTCCATAGCAACCGGTCTATTCAGAGCTCTCTGGCAGAGAATTCTAAAGGCTACTCCTTAAACTGCCAACCCCAGGATTCCATAGAATCTGCACAGGCAGCCAATCATATGAGGCCTTCTCGCCTGACACAGACAAACTCAAAAACTTTGACTTTTATATACAGGTATTAGACAAATTATTACTTACAGCAAAGTTGCCCTTACAATATTAAACTATATTGAGTATCATCCTTTGCGTTGTCATGTAGAGGAGGGAGAGGGCTTGTTTTCTGCTGCTCCAGAGACCAGGACAAGGAGCAATGGATTCAAGCTGCAGGAAAGGAGATTCCACCTGAACCTCAGGAAGAACTTCCTGACAGTCAGGGCTGTCCGGCAGTGGAATATGCTGCCTCAGAGTGTGGTGGAGTCTCCTTCCTTGGAGGTTTTTAAGCAGAGGCTGGATGGCCATCTGTCGGGAGTGCTTTGAGGGTGTTCCTGCATGGCAGGGGGTTGGACTGGATGGCCCGTGTGGTCTCTTCCAACTTTATATTTCTATGATTCTATGATTCTATGATTCTATGAAAGCAATTAGAATTTATACTTGCCATTCAGTTCATTTAATCCTCCACACCACAATTTCAATAAAGACTGCAGAACTTGGGTGAAATTTCTGTCATCTTTTACTATCTAGCATATTGTTGGCTCATGTGGCGGTAGGTGGATGGTTGGGGGTAGGTAAACACACATTGGCCTGTCCTTGATTTGACTTCAGAGGAAAGCATTAACTTTTTAAAAATGGCCTAATATTGCCGATCATAACAATTACTAATTTAAATAAATGTAAAACTGAGCTTATGAGCAGCAGACTGACACCACGTGAAGGGACAGGAGGAACCGGCCCAGTTCAGAATGGAAGGCAGAGGGGATACCACTGTGAACGCTTCATCAACTCAAAAGACTCCCTGAGAACAGAAACAAGTGCCGAAGGGGTGAAGGTGCTTATGTCTTGATCCTACTGCACAGGTGTTCTGTTGTCAGAGCGTTTTTCATGCATTCAAAGACTAAAGGCATTCCCACACATGCAGACTGAAATATACAGTCCACCCTATCACTTAATTCTGCCGCATTTGTAGACCACATCCAGAGATCACAACCTATTTGTTAATATTAAATGTATTAATTTATTAAAATCATAACATAAAGCACCTTGCTTTCCAAATGAAACTCAATGTAATTTCGAGTGTATTTCCCCAGGACCAATATGCCTCAGCAAACAAAGTTTCTGAAAAAGAAGCTCCTTCTTACAAGTCTTTTTACGCCCATTAGCCACTTTTACTCCTCACTCTCCATCTAGCTAGAAGTTTGAAAGCAATTGCTTGTATTTTATATACAACATCTGCACTAGGAGGATGGTGAAGAAGACTTGGAGCAACACAGATATTTGGTGTCAAATTACAGCAGCATGTCTTCAGTAAGCAGCGTAATAAAAAACCTGAGCTGAGAAAGAAAGAGATTCTTCTTAAGCTGATCTTGCTATATCTCTCTGTGTGCCTGCATACAACAGGCAAGGTGAGCAGCAGCTAACTCCAGCACCACTCACTGAGCATAGGTGAACGATAAAACAGAGAGAGAAAAGGAAAGAGCAGGTAAGTCTACTTCACCAGCTATCCCAGCACGGGATAAAAAAGCATGGATTTATGAGTTTGGCTGTTGCCGTGTGCCTCCAAGTCAATTCTGACTTATGGAGACCCTAAGGCAAATCTATCATGCAGCTTTCTGGGGCCGAGAGTGTGTGACACACCCAAGGTTATCCAGTGGGTTTCCACAGCCGAGTGGGGAACTGAATCCTGGTCTCCAGGGTCATAGTCCAACACTCAAATCACTATACCCCATTGGCTCTGAGTCTGGCTACCAAAATGAAAATCACAAAAATGCAGGCTGGTAAAAGACGGATTCATTCCTGGATGCTTTAAAAGGTTCAAACAGGTTTCTTTACTTATGAAAGGCTTACCTGATCTGGTTGTTCTATTTCAAATGTGCATACTGTTAGTTTAGAAGAAAAAGTTTTACCAAAACATGTTGAACTGCTCTGTTTTGTGTGTGTGCGAGATAGGAACTTATCAAATTTTCCCTTAGATTTATTACCCAAGGACTGTAATAATATAATACAGTTAAATGTAATAATATAATTATTAATGTTCAACATTTAGCAAGTATGTTTGTGCCAGAAATGGAGAACAGAATATTTTTTTAAATTATACTTCCAGATAGATATGCCATGCCCAAGCTCTAAGTTTTTAAAATAAATATATTCCTTAAGAAATATAACTGTTTTCAGTATTAAGCAGTTGTTTTTAGTGAGGATTAAAGACTTCTGTGCACCAGTATTTATTCCAAGTATACTCCCACTCTGTTCAAATGTGATTTTAAAAATACATTTTTGTTGTTGTGTGCCTTTAAGTCATTTCCCATTTATGGTTACAAACCCAGTTAAGAAATGGCATGTATAAGTGGGTGATAAATTATTAATTCTGATAAGACATTTTAATATGTACAGATGGATATAGGTATAATTTTTTTAGTAAATCATGCACTAAAATAATCATAGCCTAGGATTGTCAGTAATAAGTGGCTTAATATGGAAAAATTAACTCTCTTATCTAAATTTCTACCAGATGGTGGTGGTGATGATGTCCCTGCTGCTAACAAACACAAGAATCCACCTTATGTTTTAAATGTATTGTGAACGTTGTGTCTAATGTTGTCTCAGGATTTTTTTCCCTTTCTCTTTGTCTTTCAGTGAGTACATCCTGAGAAACAGAAGAAGTCATGGAGATCATTAGAAGAAGGGAACAGAGAAGAGGAGCAAATGAGCTCACCTCCTTTCCCAGGGAAGCCAGAGATTCTGAGCAGTGTCAGAACCATTGAACCGTTTCTCTTAATATTTCTGACTGACAATAATTTACTTGTTGATTGCTCTTTGTTGATTGTTGTTTCTCAAAAATATTTAACAACTGTGTATGTCAGATTCTAATTTTATTCTGGGATACTGTTGATGTGGGTGGGGGCATTTTGTTTTTATAAAGTTTTTTGTTTCTTGCATCTATCTTTCTAATCTTCCTTTCAATGAATGAGAAAGAGTGGGGGAAGGAAGGTTCCTCCCCAAATTCAAACATTTGCTTCTTTCTGTATCAGGTTCAAATCAGGGACGGGGAGGAAGGAATAACATTATAAGTAGGACTTTTCACTTTCATTGTAGTAAGATTTTTAATGCAGTACTAAAATGTAAATATAAAGCAAAGTTAGAATTAGCACAATTAAAATAAGCATCCCCTTTTCAAAATAAACATTATTAACTTATGCTTAGTGTAAACAAAACGCAGTGGCACTTTTTTGCTAACCTTTCTGACCATGTTTAAGACAACATGTAATGCAGACTCAGTACTGGCTCACATCTCTTTGTCTTCTAATTTCTCTGACATAGCGCAGCACAATTTTTCAAAAGCACTACTTCATGCAACCAAAAGAGCTCCTTCCCCTGAAATGGAAAGTAGCACACAAGTGATAATGGCTGTAGTCTACATGTTTGTGGCCCTTGTAGAGAGTGTGTATATGTGCCCTTAAGTCACCTGTTGACTTGTGGCAACCCCACTAATTAACAGGGTTTCTTAGGCAAGGAATATTCAGTGGTGGTTTTGCCAGTTCCTTCCTCTGAAATATAGCCTACAGCACCTGGTATTTTTGTTGGTGGTCTCCTGCTTAGCTTCCAAGATCACACAGGATCTGGTCCCTTGTGGATGTTTAGGTAGGTGATCCTTACCGAGTACCCTTTGGCAGATATTGTATCATGGTAGAGATTAGCAATTCATGAGCCAGAATAAATGTAGCCCCTGGAATTACTGTCTACTTCCCAAGAGGTCAGTGGAGAGGAAGGTATCTATATGAAGCACCAGGAAATTCACACTGTCCAGGGTTCATTCCCGCAGCAGCACCGGCAGGAGAAAATATGGGAAGACACTTTTGGTTGTTTTGTTTTTAAAAAGCACTCACAAAATGAAATTCTCTCCCAGCTTCATTCCTGGACCAGCAACTGCAAAGTAAGTGGATAAGTAGTAGGATACTGGAAGCTGTTAAAGAGAAAAGAGGGAGGAGCTCTTATGAAGGTGATGGGCAGCATTTGGAGGCTTACAAGTTAAGGAGAAGGATAGAAGCATATTGTCCTGCTTCCATTCAGATTTATTCAGAAGAGCCTGTGCTTCTTCCCAATTTGAAGAGTGGTGAAACTAAACTGATTCAAGGAGAAGCAGGGAAAGGGGTATATATTCACCCACAATTCATTGTTTCAGTGTCCTCCTTAAGCTGGCCTCATTAAGCTGAAGGAAGCATCTGCATGGAAGTTGACAGCAGGCCTGCAGCGGTGGCTCATACAAGTCTTTATGAATGCTATTTCACTGAACTCAAAACAGCATACAATCAACCATCCCCGGTGCCAGATGGACCCATATGACAATACCTGGAACACATACACAGACCTGAATGTATAAAGGCCCCTGAATATAAACTGTTACAGTGGGCAGTTTCTAAATCTTCATGATATGATGTAGCAGTTAAGATTGAACGACTACGATAATACTTACAGATCTCAATCTCTCCTATACAGCTGGAGTTGCACCCCCTAATGCTATTTTATGGAATATAATCTTAATATAAAGTTAAGAATAACCACATACCAAAAATGGCAAGCTACATGCAGCTTCTTTTTTATGGCCATAAAGGAGAAGCAGAAGTGGGGGAGTACACACACCTGAGGTTTGCGGTAGTTCATTCTCATCATGACATCCCAGAGTTTATTGTGACTTCTGAATGCAGTCAAATATAAGGCAATTTAAGCAGAGATGTAAAGCACAATTGTTTTCATATGGCTCAGCTGAAGAGCACACTTGGCCACCTGCCCAGAGATACTGAACAGTTGCCTGCAATATCCTCAGGTTACTCTTAACTTAAAGAAAATTTTTAATATCAAATTCACTGTTGTAGGATTAAACTCCAGAAAAGTTTTTCCTCTCTTAATGTTCAGGATGCAGTGGCAAAAACTGAAGGAAAGATAATGTGCAATCTGTTATTTCATGCGCTCTTGAAGCAGAATATATACATGCACAGAAAGCATTACAGAAAAACTACAGCAACTTAAATTGCTTACTGATCCTAGTTATGGATGTGGTTTCAGCTGCAGTTAATAGTAGTTCAAAGTCCTGTGCAACAGGTTGCTCTCTGCAAAGTTCATATGAAAATTAATTTTGGATAGCTCTAATACTTTTTGCCTTCTTACTGCTTCATATGCCTTCCAGTAAACAGGGTGGCTGAACACACAGAGTTTTACAAAGGAGACCTAAGTGATAGTGTGCAAATATGCAATTAAGCAGAGCTGGATATGCTATCTGAGTTAAAAACAGCACTAAACACCAATCTCTTCCAGTAGGCCATCAAAATGATTTTTAAATTATGAGTTTTCACATTATGAATTGATTGTTTAAAATATGCATGCCCTTTTAACTGATGTTATGCTTTTTTAACTGATTGTGCATTTTTAATTGGTATTACAGGTTTTTAACAGATATTATGTGTTCATTTGTTGCTGCATTTAATCTATTGTTCCCACCATGATCCATAGGTAGAGGCAGGTAAGAAATAATAATAATAATAATAATAATAATAATAATAATAATAATAATACGCCATCATAATCAGTACCACAGTTATGACTGAACCAAATCTTCCTTTGACACCCTAGAAGAAGCCCTAAAGGAGCAATCTCAATATGAAAACCTCTGCCATACAGCATGGGAAGCTCCTGAACTGATCTGTTCTTAAGTCAATAGGGTAAACCTGGCTCATATTCAAGCACTCAGGCAGACCTGATTTATGGTTTGACGATATGAATAGAAATTTTAAAGGTACCAATAAAAAAAAGGAACTACATATCAGTGATGTAATTACTAAACCCTGATGAAGAAAAATACCACTGTGGGAACAGTTTTTACAATAAGGTATACAGTGCTAAATCAATAGATTGTGCTGGACATATGCAGCATCCATAGATTGGAGAGGGCCAGCCTGTTTGTTGCAAACAGGAACTGATGTTCCGAAAGGGTAGGGGGTTAAAAAGGACCTGCTGAGATTCGCACAGCAGGCTGTTACATTGTCTACTCTTTTGACCTTGCTTTTCCAGTGCTTACCTTTCCCTATTATGCCCATTAGCCAACATGTTGACAGAGGATAAACACTCCTCCCAATGCACTATAAATCACAGCCTGAGAAATTTAACTCCCACTCAGAGGCTCAGCCTGCAGTTCTGTCCCCTCAGTTCAAATGTGCAGAATTTATTTTATTTTAGCTTATTTCTGTCTTCTCTTTCTCCCAGAAATGGGCTCAATGCCACACAAAGCATAATTAAAAACAGTATGCATAAAAACACAACACATTAAAAACCAGTTAATGTTTAAAAATAGATTTAAAAACACAACAATTAGTAATTACAAAAATTAAAGAGCACAGCACTCACACATTAAAAGTTCTGTCCCCAGCTGCCATTCAATTACCAAAAGCAAGCAGGACTATGGCTGTCTAAGGCAAAAAGGAGAGGGCTTCCCCAGTCTCCTTTAGAAAGGGGTTCCACAGGGTTGATCAGCCACTTAACAGACTCATTTTTGTACACACACCAAATGTGGTAGGACCAGGAGAAAGCCTTCCTCACAGATTTTAAAGCCCAGGAAGGAATGTATTGGAAAGATGGAGTCTTTCAGGTACACTGGCCCTAAATCAAGGCACGTTCAAGCAGCAATGGTGATTCCAATCTTGTTGATCTTTTTAATTTTTAAGGAAACATTGGGCTTGAGAGATAACAGCTCATGGTTCAATGGCAAGTAACACAATGGGCATGCAGAATGTCCCAGAAGTTTCAAGTTAAAGGAAAACAGATAATTGAGCTAGAAAAGTCTGGGATCCTTGAGAGCTGTGGTCAGTCAAAGTGGACTATACATGACTAGCTGGTATGAAGAAACTAAATGAGTTCATAGGTGCATGGACTTGATTATGTACAAACATGACAGTACCTTGTGACAAGTTTAAAGCAAGCTTCTGATCTTGACTGGTTTGCAAGCACTCTGCGATAGTTCCATATGTCACAGAATGGTACCGTTAAATGCTAAATCATGGATCATTTGGGTGCTCACATGAAGGAGACAGCAGATCCACGTGAAGAGTGGGACCCAGGAGAGGCCTTTTTTTTCCAAAGAGGAAGTGATGGCAGAAGTTGGCTTCCAAGGTATTGACTGTTGGAGAAAAGGTCTCTCCTGGGCTTAAAGGGCCCAAAGAGGACTAAAAATTGATAAAGTGCCCTCCTGACACCCATTAGATGGTGCTAGAGAAATGTGTAAGACAAAAAAACTGGCACAGATGCAGTCTGTAAGCAAATATAAGCCCAAGTGGGAACTCACAACTCACTGTCTTTTCTATTTCATCCAACATACAAATCTTGGAAGACACTATCCAGTATTGGTTCTACTTCTTGACGTACTTAAACTCTGCAGAGAGTTCAGAAGAATGACTGTGGGTTCCCTTTTACACATCTCAAACCAAACTCAGTTACAGCTGAGCCTGCTCAGAGTAAGTCTTCCCAAAAACAGCAAGCTACCTCTACTGACAAGGAAAGAAATGAGAAACAATGACAGCAACAACAACTATTCTACACTACAGCTACCCTGTGACTGTAAATTTTGAACAATGAAGTATAGAACCCATAATATTTTTATTATGAAAAAAGATGGGTCCTTTCTTCAACCATCTACCAGAGGATGATACAAAAATATTAGCACATCACCTCTGAGGCGGAAGCATATATTTTGCCAGCCAACAGACTAAGACAGCCTGGAACACAACGGATTGTAGTGACAGACATATTTCAGCTGCCATTGCTTTACAGAAATAGGGTTGCTTTAGATATGCAAGACTAACTATAAATCCCTTAGCCACTTAGCAGCCAGGGAAAGGAAGAGTTTCATTTAGTGGTTGGGGAAAGGTGTGGCCAACCACACAGCTGCCAGCTGTAGCCATGAGGAAAGACCAACCATGTTCTTTGGTCCCAGCTGCAGAAATACAGCCAAATGCTGCCCAGGGTGTCATGCACCTTCCTCTGCCCACTAAATAGCCAAGGGAGTGTATGAATGCTTTTTCAAGTAGGCTTGCATGCCCAGCTGGGTAGAACTGCAGAGGCACGTTTTTACTCTCTGCTTCGTGCAATGAAGGATCTTGGCTATTATTTTAACTAACTTTCTGAAGGATCTGTCTTTGGATTCTGGCAATATCGGCATGCTCTCTGTGTAGTTAGAGTGCTGGCCTTTTGCACTAACAGTACATCCGAGTTTTCCAAATCTCAGAGTTTTATGTCTGCTACTCTGAAGCCTGAAAAAGGTCACCTAGTATTTTTCCAAATAATTTCTCATTGGACAGTTTTGACTATAGCTTTCATCTATCAAACGGCAGATTACTCCCTGAAGTATTCAGGAGTCAGTTTCACAAGAGAGCTAGCTCTTTCTATTGCACTCCAGGAAGGAATTCCTCTGCTGGGTATCTGTCAAACAGCACAAGGATCCAACCATCAGCCTTCATTTGGCATTACACATGAGACAGCAGCTCTTGAGCACATGCAGCCACTGGCAAAGTGATTCCGACCTTGTTGACTGCAAGGCACTCTTCTCCAATCATGGGCATTTGCTAATCACCCAAACACATGAGCTCCAGAGACAACAATGAAGATTAACACATTGTGTACTTGTCACTGTGGCTCTTTCAGTGTTCACCCATAAACTCACAATCTTCTCTCCAGTTGGCATCCTACATGGTGCCTGAAGGCACTGGATGCTGCCAAGAAATGAGGGATGAACTGGAAACTATGCCTAGATATGTGTACATATGGCACATTGCACAAGTGATCCCATGTTCATTCATAGACGACCACCAAAAAAACTACAGTTACTAGTAATACCTGATTAACAGACACCAGCTGACATGATAGCTGGCTAAGTCTTGTCTTTAGAGTGGTTCTTGAATGTTGGGGTGGTATTAGCAAATAATACAAACAAACAAAAAATCTTTTTTGCTTCAATGTTAGCTGCTCACTATGTGAAACACCATTCAACATGGCAAGTGAAGATAGTCAAATTCTCATGCAACCAGACTACTGAAACCAAATGGTTTTGCTGACATACCAAAAATGGACTCAACCACCTGGGAGACACTAGACACAAACTCAGCAGTTCAATGATCTGGAACCTCAGTACCACTCATAGAGCTAAGGGAACATGAGAAGTGGGGTGTAGGGCTTTCTCAGGAGGACTTTTGGGGATTGTACAACATAATAGCTGGGAAAAGCTCTGCTCCTGATTTTCTGACTCAAGGTTTGGGGTTGTTCCTTATAATGTTTGCCATGATGAATTTTTTAAACTGATTTTTACTTTTTTTCCTGGTGCTGCATATTTACTTTACTTTCATTATTGCTAGCTGCCCTTAATTGTTGGTAATTGCATTTGAGTTTTTTTTTTTTTTAAGAAAGATGGGACATAAATATTTTAGCAAAAAAATGAAGCAGATCTCCTCTTTAATACAGAGAATCGATTAGAAACACAGAAAAGAGTGTTGGGGATGAGGGGGAGTTGGACCAAACCAATCTGCCTCATCTGTTTTCAAAACAGAGCAAGCATTCAAAGACAAATTGCAGAATCTGTTAAAAATAAGGAGCCATGCAAATAGATTTTTAGAAGTAAATCTTCTGAAATAGAGAAGGTAGCTTACTAAACTGCACTTTTTGAGCAATGTTTGTTTGCTTTTTTCAAAAACAGAGAAGTACCAGAGTTGATTTGTTTTCTTTTGATTTTGCAATACTTTTGCATGCATAAGAGTCTACAGTAGCCAATTTCTGACAGTAACATTTTATACTGGCATTTGTCGCTGCTACATTATTGGAGGTTAATAAATAAGCTAAAGCAGAAGCTTATGCATGTATACACTTGCATGAAGAGGCACTTTTATACCTAAAAGGATATATCAGGAAGTCACTTCACAAAGGTGAGTTATACCAAACACCTCTTAACCATCACATTTTTCTAATAAAAGTGTGTGTGTTTTTACTCAATACATGCTCCCAAGGTACAGAAGGGATTCTAAACCATCTTATGAATACAAATGTGCTCATATACAGTATAAAAATATTGTTTTATGTATGCTGCATTCATACTGAATGAGTGAAAACCTTTTTCACTTGGGTGAGACTCTGAGGAGTTTATGTGATGTTCTTTTTGCATGTCTAGAGGCCTGGCATCTTCTCCTCCATGTTGACCACAAGATGCCTTCTGGTTCTCTAAGTAATGCTGCTGATCAAAGCTCACAGGTGAAAACCAAAAGAAAAGAACGGAAGGATGAACAAAAATGAAATAGCAAACTGTTGGTCAAGAAAACTGAAGGGGTCTCCAGAGACATACCAATGAGCTGTTCCCACACTCTACCCTGTTCATACCAAACTGGGATTTCACAAGCTTAATTAATGTATGACAGGAACCACCCTCTATAATGAGGAAGATAAAATGTGGCCTGCAACTCTGTTTTTTTCAGCCTTTGATCCACCCACTCCAACATCAATTTTTCTTAAAAACAGAAGGAGAAAGGGGAGGAGAAAGTACCCCCCCACACACACCTCCAGACTATTTAAGATTTTTTAAAATAGTAATTGTTCAAAGCCAGGAAATTTTTTTCTCCCCCTCATTTTTTATCAGCCTATGCAATTCCCTAGATGTCCTGTGTCAGCTAACTGGTCAAAATAAAACGCAGGTACACAGGAGATTGTATAAAGAAAATTATAGAACTTGTTTATGCCTTTGATGGCCCTGAACACGATGAACAAAGACCCAGTTTAACACAGATCTGAGAAATACTAGCATAGCTTTCTTCGCTTTGTAGGCAATATTTTATTATATCTCACAGAACACAGTTTAGTCAAAGGCCTTCACTGCAACCAATAGGATGTCGCTTACTTTCATAGATAATACTCACAGTCCACCAAAGCCACCAACAAAGCATTTGGGCCCTATCACACTATACTGTTACAGTGCTATTATTCCACTTTAACTGCCATGCCAATATCGCATGGAATTTTGGGATCTGCAATTTAGAGAAGTGTTTAGAATTTTCAGCCAGAAAGCTACAGTGCCTCACTAAACTATAAACCCCAGAATTCACAGAATGATGTCATGGCAGTTAAAGTGGAATAATACTGCTATAACAATGTAGTGTGATAACGGACTAAGTGTTTAGCTAGTGTTCAGAACTCTAAAGCCAATACTTCAGTATACCAGACAGACCTCAACAGGATTCCATAACTCTTGAACTTAAAAGGTACAATAGCTGGAACTGATATATATCCGCAAAGTCAGAAAAGAACTAATCTCTTCTTAAGGGAAGCCAGTAATATGGGCATACTTTAGTTCACAAAGCCTCTGACAAAGAAGTTCCTTTTTACAAGTCTTTTTTATGGGAGCCCAGCCAGCCCCCCTTTTCTTCTTCCTCTGATTAGCTGGACACTTTTAGCAGCATCAGTACTAGGAGGACACTAAAGGAAAACTAGACAGACTTTCAGTGCCAGCTGCAGCAGTTCTCTGCAGTAAACTATGTAAAAAAGTTTGCGCTACAAAAGAACAGGATTCTGTTTGCTTACAGCAGACAATGTACATAGCAGCTGCCTCCATAATCCCTTACCAAGCACGTATTAACAGCAAAAAAAGGGGTAAACAGATAAGCCTACTCACCAGCTACTCCCAGGATATTTTTAAAAAGGCATAAATCTGTAAGTTGCCCACCAAAATGGAAATAATAAGACAAGTAGAAGCAGGTGAAAAATCATCCCTGAACAAATTTTTGAAGAAGCGTTCAAGTGATTTCTAGAAGGCTCAAAATAGTTTTGTTCACTTAGGTGATGTTTACCTGACTAAGCCTTTTCATTTAAAATGTGCAGATTGTTAGTTTCAAATGAAGTTTGCTTTTTCATGACTTAGGAACCTATCCTTATTCTTTCCATGTTATTATGCGTCTTATATCACATTTTCTGTTAAAGAAGTAATACCCAGGAACACATCCATTTTGTTAACTGAGGTATACTTGTGTTTGGTCTTTCTTTCAACCCCCCTTCCAGTTTCAAATTAGAAACACTTCCAATTCAACTGCAAATCTATTTCCAACTAAAACTGCAAGACATATCAAAAGGTGGATAAAATCCAAAACAAAATAGAAACAGATGGAATATTTCCAGTGAGAAAAACAGAAAACATTGTTTTTAAATATTAAAGTGGCCTTGGACATGATTGGAATAAAACAACACTGCCAAATAAATGCGCAATTGTTTCACCTTTTTGTAATAGATGAAGGAGGACATGGGCTACATTTCCAGGTGTTACAAGCATCATCATCAGCCTAATATGAAAATAACCAAGAAAGTCCTTTGTCTTTGCTGACACCTTGGAGAGCCTTTGCCAGAGGACTTGATGGATAAATAATTTGACAAAATATTGGGAATTTTCTTACGGTTGCAGAGGATAGCAGCTACAGTCAATATAGGGCCAGGTGCTTTAGATGCCCACAAGGCCAGTTTTGCTTTAAACAACTGCCCATGTCAGCTACGTTAACTTCTGGTGGAAGTGGGCCACAGAATCTTTTTAGAGTACCTTGAGATTCCTACAGAAAACATATTTTTTTCCGTGACAGGGACAAATACAGTAAGATTTTTTTAAAAATGAATCAATAAAATAAACCAAGTAACCTGTGAATGATTAAAGCCACATATGCTAAACCCACAGAAGTGGAAGACTAACTGTATTCCAAGGTCTGTGGATTCTTCTCTAACTGATAAATATCTTTTCTCTTAAAAAATATGTATTAAAATGAACTAGAGGAATTTACAGAAAAAAACTGTGACCACAATAAGATATTATTAAGCTGATGGATATTGGCCTAATATACTCAAAAATACCAACAAACCGCATTTAGGCTTCTGATTACATCTAATACATAAGATGCTCATATTTGTTGGTTTTGGCCTTATTGCTTGTGAAGCCAAAAAACTCAATAAATAAACTTATTATATAAGACTTCCCTTTGCCGCACAACAACACTGTGAAGTTGATTAGGCTGAAGGAAAATGTGTAATACAAGGTCAGCCTTTAAGCACCACGGCTGAATGGGGATTTGAACCTAAGTCTCTTCAGTCTTACACTATGCTAGCATCAAACTATCCACACTATGATAGAAATGTTAACTAAAAAGACAAAGCTTGCATGCAGTAGATTTTTCTATCTTGCTCATGTTATACTTCTGAATTTTACATGCCCAGATCAGAAAGAGCACTTTGGTAAAAAAGAGTCAACAAATGAGAGAGTTAAATGACAAATCACATCTAGAAACTAAGGGCCAAATCAAACATGGCATTAAATCCACTGTTAGCCACTACACTTTTTCTTCCCCATGCCTCACACTAACCAAGGGAGAGGGAATTTTCTTTGGGACCACATTGCATTGGAAAGAAAGGGTTAAAACACTCATTCCCAACAAGCTGCCACCTTGATAAAAATCACCCTTCTGTACCTTGGAGTAGATATTTTAAACCTCACGTCACTTTTCCAATAGTTCAGCCCATAAGGTAAACCAACACAGGAAGCCACTGCCTTTTGACACCCCATTATCTAATGACTTGGGTCATTCAACATTTCCAAATTAAGGACAAGTTCCATTAATTTGACAGGGGTTCTGTTCTTTCATCAGTTCTTCTTGCCTACAGAGGCTTGCCTGGGAATTCTTGTGCACGCGCGCTGCTTGCAAAATGAGCTGAAAAGGGGGGAAAGGTGCTAAGATGGCTGAGAGACTTTGCAAACTGTGCAAGCACATGATCAATCTCAAGTGAGCCTCCGTAAGTCCTACAAGTAGTAACTTAACATCGGCCCCTTACTGCATATGAATGTTACAGAACAGACCAAATCTAATTCCTGCATATGTTACTGCGGTGTATAGTCCAAGCCCGAGGTCTACTAAATATAATTTTATATCAAAAGATTGGCCAATCCAAACTGCTCCCCTCCACGTGCTTGCAAGGCCCCCAGACAAGCACGCACACAGACATGGCTGAACAAGCTGAAAAATACAAGACAAATCCAGGCAGGCCAGTAATTTTCCGGCATGCAGCTTCACGAGACCTCCAGGCAAGTACACTTTAAAACCTAAATTACATATGATCCAAGCATACAAACGATTCTCTGCCCCGAACAGGCAGCTTGATGAGATTAGCGCTTCTGACTAATCAACTGTCAAACACTTTCCATTTGCATACTGTCTGCGCTATTGACAACTCCGTCAAAATCCAATCATTTAAAGTACTGGCCTTTCGGAGGCTTTGTCTCCAACCCGAAACCCATTGTTTTCCCCGGGAACAGACCACCCTACAGGCACATTTCTCCCTATAAGAACCCCTGGTTTTGAGCGCTTCTTCGGATTGCTCTTGGCTTCCATCCCACCTTGCTGCCGCTCCATTTGCCAAGCCTTCCCCTCAGCTTCCACATGCTGAGAATCTCCGCTCCAACTGACTTTCTGCAGGCTACCCGCACTACAGGATCAGGTGTAGTATTCCCCCTGAAAAATCCTTCTTAAAATCCCCTATCTATTTTCCTCCCTTTATTTTCTTAGGTCTGTCTGTGTGTGCATGCAAGTGCACAGTGTTTCGTAGTTCTGTGTGAGTGAGCATGCAAGTGTGCTGTGACTTTACAAATAAAAGAACATAATTATAACTTTACTGTGTCATGGTCCTGACTTGGCCTGACCCCGTAAACATTTGGGTTAAAGATCTCGCTAAGTTGCCCTGCCTCTTGCATTGCTACAGCTTGTGCTCTGGCTAATTCCCATTCCCCATTATTTGGAGCACATTGAGGTGTCCCCCACGGGACCCAAAAAATCAGGGTAACACATACATAAGTCCACTTACAGAGACATTAAATTCCCAACAGAATTCTGGCTTTGTTTATTTGTTACATTTATGTCCATCGAACTCACAATGGCATACATGGCTCTCCTCTTCCTCCTCATTTTAGTCTCAGGCTGTAGACTAATTTTATTTATAAACAATCCTAAAAACTGAGGTCAAAGGGTAGTACAGAAATGCTACCCATTTCTAAAAATACGTTAGATGTGATTAAATAGCTTGTATTTAAGGATGTCAAAGTGCTTGGTTTCAGCTGTTTGTCTTCCAAATGAAGCCAGATAGCTACGTGCTGGGGATGCTTTAGCTGGAGATACTCCAGGGTGCTGAATCTGATGGCCCATGAGGTCCCTTCCAACTCTGTGATTCTACGATTCTATGAACAGCTGTTTCCTATTAATATTGAAAACTGATTAACATATAAGAGACTGCTATGCAAGGAGGAAGGCACCAACACCAGAGAACAGAAAAAGAAACAGGGCAGATTTAGATTTAGAGCAGAATCTAGCAGTAACTATAAGAGTAACAGCTGAACTGGGATTTATTCACAAATTCCAATCTATTAGTTGAGATATGAACAAAGATAATGGTTTCATGGCATACCACTTAAGTCCTCACTACTGCACATATAACAAAAGGAATTTTTGTTCTCCTCAGAGAACATTTTTACTTCAGGGGAACTAACTTTTAGTAAGCAGATATATTGTTTTCACACATCAATACTGACAGGCCAGCCTAAAGGCCACTGCCAGTCACCTGAAAGACAAGCATCATTTCACACAGTCCTTTGAAGATTTATGACTATTTGCATCTTTCTGTATCGTATTACACTCTATCACACTCCCACTGCGATTAAAAACTTGTGGCTTTAACATCACTCTATCAGGGCATCTGAAAAAGTGGACTGATAGCCATGAAAGCTCATGATAAAATACAGTCTTAAATTTTCAGTCAGAGCCCACCACCATTTCCCTGCCCTTTTCATGCTCGGACAGACTAACATGGCTATTTCCCTGAAAACTGGCACAAACTGACAGAAACGTTACCTTGGTGTTGGGGAAATTAGCACAGAGCTAGCTTTGCCCCTTAGGAACTGCAGTTCTGTTTAGATGTAAAATTCATTACTGCTTTGTCACCAACCTTTGGCTCATAAACAGACATAACATTTCCAAACCCTGAGGCAAGCTTTGGGCACCTGGGGTAAAAGAATGAAACCAGCAGTATCTCTTTCTTGATTGCCTAGTTCTGGCAGAAGGCATTTATTATAAGCCAGACAGCAAGTAAAGGGTCCAGAGAGGAAGCCACAAATTAACATTCTGACAAATTTAAAGGCAGGTCTCGTGAAAGCAGAAAGGCCAATTATAGTCAAAGGCATCCTTAATAAAATTTGTTTCCTTAGTAAAAGAAACTTGACTGATTTGTGCCTGTATAATTGTGTTTAGATATTCATACATATTCATATGCATAGACTGCTCTTCCAAAAACCTTTGATTGTTAACCAGACAACCAATGGTGTTTCCAAAACTAAACCTTTATTGTGCAACCATTCTGCCTCATTCACAAAATTTTAGAGGGGTTTATAAATTCTACAGTCTTCCGTTTTTAGCCATCTTGTCCTCTCCTAACACTTCTTTTGTCTTCTCCACTATGCTTGCCATCATTTAAAAATTGTTAAGGAGAAAAAGAGACAACAGATGCCTAGTTCTTTTTGACTGAGTTGGGACATTAGAAAACCTCCATCTAGCAGCATCCTAAGATCCTGGTAGGAGTAGCTGTTTCCAAAATATGGGGACACAGTGATAACCCCACCTCACCTTATCAGTTTGCACTGCACCATTCCTCAGTTCCAGAAACTCAAAGCTCCTTGCATCTGAACAACCCATGTTTCATTGATGGTAATCTATCTTATCCACCACGACAACTGCATGGAAATTCCATAGCGAAAACTGAGAAACAGCGGTACATTTAGGGCCTGTTATAATCTTTCTAAAGTCATTTGGTTGATCACTGATGAAAACATGGGTCGAAATGGCCTATAGCTGACACAGACCCCAAACTGAGTACAAGCCTCTAATCAAACCCCCCAAATTCCCCTTTAAATAATTTAGTCCAATGCCTCAGAGAAAAATATCATATTTATATTTATTTTTATTCTATTTATTTTTATTTGTATTTAGACAGACAGACAGACCTTGTACTCAAGCCACCTCCGCCTCCCTTGATCATCCTTAAGCCATTCAATTGAAAATTCCCCTTGTTAAAAATCTCATTTAAATGTCAGGCTAAATAGAATCTCTTTTTTCTTCAGCATTCTACATACACTGCATAGTCTGATCACTTGACTGCACCTCTAGATGTAGGAGGACAAAAATTATCCAATATAAAATACAGGTATATCTCCGTTAATGAGGTAGATGTGTTCCTGGGCTTTACTTCTTCTTTAGAAACTTTGATGACTGAAGTAGAAATAACATGGAAAGAATAGGGATAGATTCCTGCACCACAAAAGAGATAAGTTCAGCACGTTTCAGCAAACTTTTCATTCAAGCTAACATTATGCACATGTGAAATGAAACAACCAGGTCAGGTAAGCCCTGCATAAATAAACAAAAACATTTTGAATCACCTAGGGATCACTTGAAAGCTTCTTCCACATACATCCTGGGATTTTTTTCCCCCAACAGTCTCTACTTTTCTTATGATTTCCATATTAGTATCAAAACAGATAGATTCATGCTTTTTCAACATGCCAGGGTAGCTAGTAAGGCAGGGTTTATCCTTTTCTTTCTGTTTTGCTCTTCACTTATGCTCAGTAAGTGGTCCTAGAGGCAGCTGCTTACCTTGTCTGTTGTACCTAAGCATACACATCTACAGTAGGATCACCTAGAAGAATTCTTTCCCAGGTTAAGCTTTATTGCATTGTTTACTACAGACATCTTGCTGCAACCTAACACTAAAAGTCTGTCTTTCTTCAGCCCTCGTTCACCAACTTCCCAGTGCCAATGCTGCAAAAACAAAACAAAAAAACAATTTCCAATTAGATAGAAGACAAAAAAAAGGGAAGCACCTAGGCTGAGCTCCTGGAAAAAGACTTGGTAAAAAGGAATTTCTTTTGTCAGAGACTTTTTAAACTGAGGTATGCCTGTTGGCTATTAGCAATCAGCACTGAGATGAACCAATCTTCTTTACTGTCAACTTCTCCAACCTCCTACCCTCTAAATGTTTTGGACTTCAGCTCCTACTACCACCCAGCACTGTCCATTTTAGCTGGGGCTGACGGCAATTGCAGGCAACAGGAAATGGAGGGCACCAGTTAGGGGAAGACCAACCTACTGGAAGGAAGACACAAAAGCGCAGATATCTACATGGCACACAGTAATTCTGTTGCTTGCAAACATACTGCACACTTTCCAATTGTCCCAATTTGGCAGGAACAGTCCCGATTAATCCTCTGTCATCCAAGTTTTTCAGTGGCTTTTAAAATGTCCCGGTTTCTTTCTCCTTCTCCCTCTTTCTCCTCAGTTTACTTCAACTGTTGCAAACTAAGTTCAAAGTGCAAAAGTAGTTTGTGCTCAGTTAGCTCAGCAGGCAGGAGAGGAGAGGAGGGAGTATGAAATCCTGCTCTTCCCAGTAGACACAGCCAAAAGCAAACTGCTGCACCTTTTCCTGGCTTGTTCTTGTGTGTGGTTCTTAATAACATTTGCCATTTTGACCACATTCCGATGTTGCATGGCTATGTGTGTCTGTTTCATCTGTGAAATGCTGGAGGGTATGATACTATTGGTTCTTCTTTCTCTCACTGCAGGTGCATGGGTAATTTTTATTGTGACCCTGAAAAGGAGTGGGGGAATTTAGCCCTCCTCTTTACCATCACAATCCTGATAAAACTATCCATCCCCTAGGCTGCAGTTAGGCTTGTGGGGGGGGGGGTCTCTTTCCAGTAGTACCAATTAAATCATCAGCCCCACAGTTCTCGCCACACTGTAAGATATCAATCTTCTCATGAGTGGGAATGGAGAACTCCCCAAACCAGATGATGCAATTCCAATAAAAACGTACCTGCCACATACACCTGATTAATGTCAGTATCACATATATTGGTTGTCGATGTTGCTGTTGTTCTGAATGAGAAACCACCAAGAGCCCTGGTTATCAATAGCCCCAAACTCAGGGCTATGGCTTCTTTCCATCTATAGAGCAGTCTTCCTTTTTTCCCTACTGTCCTCCAACTTGCCATGCATTATCATCTTTTTCAATGAGTCAAGTATATTCACAGTCTGCTAAAAAGACCTAAGACCAGTGGTTCCCAGACTTTTTACCCCTGCACCCCTTTACATCGACATGCAGACATTGTGCCCCCTGATCCATATCGTGCCCCTCCGTGTCCTATCCTACACCTCTTTTTTCGTCTTCATCCCTTCAGAACCTTGAGGGTAGAAGAACTGTCTTCTCAGAGCTATGACTATTTTTTGCACCCAGGTATCACCATGGCTATGACAACCAGTGTAGTATAGTGGCTTGAGCACTGGATTATGAACCTGGAGACTGGGGTTAAATTCCCTTCTTGGCCATGGAAACCCACTGGGTGATCTTGGCGCATCACACACTCAACTCCAGGAAACCCCATGATAGGTTAGTGTCAGGATCGCCACAAGTCAGAAACAACTGAAAGGCACACAACAGAGCTTCCAAAGCAAGGGGTTGCTGAAAGGGGATGTACATTTACATGTACTTAGCCTTTCAAATACATGTTTTTTGATATATTTTTCCTCACTATTTCAAACTAACAGAGGCATTGTATGAAGTGTGTACTCTGCAAGTCAGCACAACTATATTGACAGCCAGAGCTGTGATGTTTCAGTGCATTTTCTCCAGGAGACAGAGTTGCCAAATATCAATCATTTTAAAGGAAAAGTATTCCCAGTTGCAGGCATACACATTTTTAAAAGGCCCCTTTTCATTCATTCATCCATGATATACCTCATGGAAAAACAAGGTAACGTCATTCTGTCCCTTTGATTCAAAGTTTGCAATTGTAGAAGAAATGCTGAGACACCATGGCACAAAACTTGCAAACCTTCAGAGACAAACGGAGTTTAACCCAGAGGCTAGAATCTCAAGACCTGTATTAGCGTCTTACTTTCGCCATAGTCTCCTCTGGGATAGTTGGCAGTGAGAAAGGAGGTGCATGCTGCCCCACCCAGAAGATAAAGAGTACAGGGCCCTTCTCAAACTCTTGATGTCTTCTTCCCTCAATTTCCTAAAGGTTTGTTCCCTCCAGCGAAAGGAAAAGCTACTTAACTTGGCTCCTTCTCACACAGTTTGCCTGGTTCAATGCCTAAGTTTATCTTCAGACCAGGAAATAACAGAGACTCGTTGCACATTTTTCCACTAACCTGTTGCTTCATACCGGACAGAGGCAAACACAGTTCCCAGTGCTGAGCAGGAGGGTGCATTTTGTAAAGTCAAATAAAGAAGAAAAATTGTATTGCCCCTCTTTTTATTTCCTCTGTTCTTGGTCAGTTCATTGGGTATGTGGCCTTTCTGTGTACATAGTCACTGCCTCTACCACCTTGGTACATGACTTTCCCCAGACTTCTTGATCTCTTCATTGCAATATTTCTGAGGACTCGATTAGTCAGAAGAGGATGAAGGAATCAGGCTTTCATGCAGCTTATAAAGGAGGTCACTTTCCTCATTCAAGATATATTCTGTTTCTTGTGTCATCTGGGAAGATCCAGCTCTACTCAACTCTTTAGTAATTGCTGTTCACCAACAGAGGCATGTGTGTATCCCTTTCTGTGGTACCCTGGTGTTTTTTTTTCCCTGAGGGCCATGACTTCAGAAAGCTACACATTCAATGGATTAGAATGACTTTTAGGAACATACCCATCTCTTTTTCCACAAATTATAGTTATATTGTTTTCAGTAGACTGACAGGATCAGAAGTCCCTGGTGCCTAACTCTGCTTTTAGAAAAAGATCTTGTCTACTGGAATTTTGAAACAAACAGAAACAGCTGACTCTACAAACTGACATCCTGGTGGATTAAGCATTTCCTAGATTGCTCTTTGCCTTAGAAAATAAAAGTAAATTAAAATAAAATAAAATAAAATAAAATGCTACACATGCATGCAATTCCACTGGAGAATAAAGCATAGTTTAAAATTTTCATGTTAGTTCATTGTGTACACCATTTTTAAAACTGTCATGGAAACAATCAGGTAACAGCATCTTGAACTTTTCTCGAAGTCAGGCAGCAGATGATAAAATGTCTAAACAGGAGTACACGGAAAATGAACAGCAAGAAAAAGGAGGATAAATCACTTGCCCGGCTTCCTTCACTAGGAACAGGATATCTATTTCAGATAATATGTAATAGCCATCTTTCTATCACCCTCATAATAATTAAATGACCACTATGTTTTTGGCCTCTAACCTGGCATAAAGCTTGTACATCTTTCTGGTGCTTTGTATACTCCCAATAAAAGTATTATTGTGCAACAATGGATTGCACAACTAACAAACAGAGAAACCAGTGGATTCAATCATTTTGCTGTTGGAGGCTTGCTAGCACAATCATGAGATTTATAGTTCATTTGGGGAAAAATGGCAACCACAGGGATAATGGCTCTAGAAGAATGCTGGCACAGTGATCTCTACTGTTTAGTCTGGTCACTGAACAAAACACAACAGTCAGATTCACAATGAATCACAGAGTTCAAAGGGATACCCAGGGTCATCTAGTCCAACCCCTTGCTGTGCAAGAATACACAATTAAGGCAATCCCAACAGATGACTATCCAACCTCCATTTAAAGACCTCCAAAACCCTCTAAGTTTATTCCGTTTTTGAACAGGGTTTTGCAGTCAAGAAGTTCTTCCTCATATTAAACGGAATCTTTTCTATTATAATTTGAATCCAATGCTTTGAGTTCTAGTCTTTAGAGCAGCAAAACATATGCTCACTCCATCTGCTATGTGATATCCCTCCAGGTATTTAAAGATAACTATCATATCGCCTCCCAGTCTTCTCTTCTCCAAGCTAAACATACCCAGCTCCCTAAGCCGTTCCTCACAGGTCTTGGTTTTTACCATCTTGGCCAACCTCTTTTGAACATGTTCCAGTTTGTCAGTATCCTTCTGGAACTATACACAGCACCCAGAATGAGACAAAGTATTCCAAGTGAGGTCTGACCAAAGCAGAACAGAGTGGAACTATTACTTCCCTTGATCTGGACCTTCTACTCCTGTTGATGCAGCCCAGAACCACACTGACTATTTTAGCTGCTGCATCCCACGACAGACTTATGTTTAGCTTGTGGTTTACTGAGACCCCCTAGATCCTTTTCACATGTACTGTTTCCAAGCTAAGTGTTACTCGTTCTATATTTGTTCATTTCATTTTTCTTGCTTAGGTGTAGCACCCTACATTTATCCCTCTTGAAATTCATTTTTGCTAATTTTGCTGCAGCTCTTCAGTCTGTCAAGTTCATTTTGAATTCTATCCCTATCTTCTTTTATATTAGCTGCCCTTCCAAATTTGGTGTCATCTGCAAATTTGATAAACATGCCTACAGATAGTACCTACAAGCCAAGAGAGAGAGGAAGAGGTGAGGAGAGAGAGATCTATCCCTTTTACTAGGAGTCAAGTTTTACTGTTTCTCCAAAACTGCACTTAGACTGGGTGTGTGTGTGCAAAAATGTTTTCAGGGAAAGACAAAATTTGCCCATCCTTGACCAAAACAAATGTGTTTACTCATGGATTGGGGGCGGGAAGCCAAGAGACTGGACTCTCCAAAGCTACAGAGGTAGCAAGTTCAATAATTCTGGATTTCCCATAATAAAAGCACATTTCCTTGCAATCACTGGTATGTGGAGCAGGGCTTTTATAACAGACCTTAATATACTGGAGGCTGGGTGTGGTGGGAGAGACTGGTACCTAGAAATGAATCTTGGAAGAAACTATGAAAAGCAGGGGGGCGGGGGGAAGAATGTAACAGCAACTTCAAGGCTAACTGGTTTTTATTTTAGCTAGAACTTTTGTAGATATAAACCCGTTTCTTCAGATGCAGTACACAGAGTGGTGTCCAGGCCTCAGGACCGAATGCATATTGACACAATTTTGGGAGTGGGAATGGGGTGGAATGTAATACAACCAAAAAGATGCCAATCATGACCCTTGCTCTAAATTTTTCTAAGATGTGTTGCTTTCATGTCTCAGCAATAACTGACCAGAGTAAAGATCTGAAAAACCCTTTCAAAATTTAACTCTGTATGTACACAATATAAAATGAAGAACATCCTCCAAAACAGAGAATTTTTAAAAGGTGATTAGTCTTTGACACATATATTCACAGAGCTAAAGGGTGCCTAAAAGCTAATAATTTCTGCCCAGAACACAACTGTACAAGCAGTGAACTTTTGACCGGTTGCTTGCAAGACAAACATAGGTTCAGCTTTATTACTACTTCCTCAGAAAGAATTATCGTTCATATTATGGAGGGGGAGATAAATGGCTATGCAGATTATCAGCACTCAGTCCTGCAGAGGTTGTGAAATTCCACATCAGGCACCAGTTAGTATTGATCAACCATTCAATAGAAAGATCTCTGTAGACCTACACGATGATTTCCCTTGGGCAGTTTAATGTTTTATTGAGGATAACTTCTATTTTTAAGTCAAGGAAAAATATGCACGCACACAACACCACTCCATCTTTGCTTTGATAGGAGGATGCGAAGAAGATTTCATCTCAGTGCTATTAGAAACTATCCAAGCACAAAGAGGAGGGGGAAAGGGATGGAAGGAAAGAATTATAATTGTTTCTTAGAAAACTGCTAAACAACATCCAGCATTTTATATAAAGCGAATTTTATAAGACAATTTTTAAAATTACTAGTGGCCTTCAGTAATACAGAGAAAGAATAGATCTGTGTACACAAAGTGTGTACACAAACAATACTCCCTCCCTTTCTGTCAGCAGGAAAAGACCTTTTAATTCAGACAGGCATTTAGCAACTGACCTAAATTGCTGCAGAGGGTGCTTTTAAATGTGTGTGTGTGTGTGTCTGTGCACGCTGTATTTTGTTGTACTGGTGTGCCTCTACACAGTATTTTCAATTGTTTATGTTTGCATTTATTTTATGTTTCAATTTTTCTGACTTCTTTGTAATTTTTCTTATACTTTTATGACTCCTGTTCTTGGAAGAAACTGGGCTATTAAATCAAATAAACAAATACACTACATTCTACTGATGGTTAACAATGCACGTGTCAACACTAGGTCCCAGAAGCTTCACAGCACATTTGAATTGCCAGTCCTTGGTGCAACCACTCCCAGAAAGATGGAGATGAGATGACAGGCAGTGTCACAGAAAAATACCTGGACGCTCCTGAGCAGCTAAAAAGCGCAGGAACTAACAAGTCATCTATTTAAATCATGGAGAAAACGTATTTCACTCCTGAGAAGATCTAACGGAAGATTACCCATCTGAATCAGAACTTCACAATTTATGACAACAAACCCCTTCTTTTGCCTACAATGGGCACAACAAAGTAACTAAAATTGGATCAATCAGACTGAGCACTGGGTAAAACTAGCTTCAGAGAATATGTATAAGGCAAACAAAAATGATTTTTTAAAAGAATACATTTGTCAATCAGTAGTATTCAAGGATGACTGATTTATGATATTGCTATTTGTCAATACAGTATTATCCAAGGATGAATGATTTCTGACATCACAGTAGGCCCTTCTCTTCAGATTTTTCTCTAGCACAAAGTAAAAATGGATGCTGCAAGCTCTCTCCTTCATTCTGTTACTCCAGGAAATAAGCCCACCGTTGGTTCAGCGAAACAGCTTTCAAAGGGTACAGATGTTTCTCAGGGCCAGTGAGGGCAGGACCTCTGCCTCCTGGTGTGATCTGGTATCTTTGGTCATGTCATCACAACCAACATTATAGCTTCTCAGGACAATCAAGGGAAGGGCAAATTACTTCTCTCATTCAGTCAGCCTTGACTATGAACACTCTAACAAGCACAGTGTCCACTGAGGAGTCCTTACCATGTGTTCAGTAAGTTAATCCTAAGTAAATGTGCACAGGAGAGAACAGCAGTGGGAAATGTCCAGCCCCCCAGATATTATTGGATTGCAACCGGCGGCAGCCTTAGCTAGCATAACTAGTAGTGACGTATGCTGGGAGTCGCTGTCCAACAACATCTGGTGAGCCACACAATTCTCCCTCCTGGGACTGAGGGTATGTAGTGTAAGTTACTACTGTGAAAGCCTGATCATAATAGCTGCCTTAGCCTTTTTTAAAAAATGCTTGATCATCTAATACACTTCTCAAAGACAATTCCTGAGGGGAGAGAACTACACAGGGTGGTCTAATTAGGCTTGATAATTGCAAGGAGAGGCTCGAGCCTCCCTATCCATGCATCTACCAATAAGGAAATGGGTGCTATATAAATATATGTATTTTTAAGGACAGCTATCAGCCTATAGTCCAGAAGCAGCAAAAAGAAACATTAATGTAACTTTCAAGAGTAAAGCCACAGAATCATTGAAATTTACCTAAGTGCTGACTTATGAAAGTTCTTACTGATTTAATGGCTTTATACTAGTTGAAAATAATAATTGATTTAGGTCCAAGTACTGTTAAGTCTGTGTGATTTGCTTCTTATCATTCCTGATGTACTTATGTGCCATCCACAAGTTAACACAGGTAATGAATATATTATCTATTACTATATATAAATTAATCACAGGAAAGTTATCTTTAAAAAAAATTACACAAACTATACCATCTTACATGTTGTAAACTGCTCTGCTAAGCTGTCAGCCAACATATTTTAGTGATCACATTTGCACCATTGTTCAAGAAATATATAAAGCAAAAGCAAGGCAAACCTGAATGAGAACTCTACTAGGGAAAATCAACCCACTCTAGATTTAAACAAACTAACACAGTTGAAGGTTCTGTACAGATAAACAGAGCTAGCAGCAGATACTGGATGCTATGTGACATGGCTGAAAACCACCAGTTCTGCCTATGTTGCCTGAATTTTTAGAAGCTGGTGAAAAGTTTAGCATATCATTATTCCCAAAAATAAACAGTCTCAACTGTTTGATAACAAATCCAGTTTGTAAAGACCAGATGAAATCTCCAATATTTAGTTGTTAATGACATGCCAAGTACAGCTAATGGCAAGCACTCAAGAAGCTGCTGTTGCACTGACCTAGGGAAGAATAAAAATAACATTCCAGAAACGTTCCCGCTTCATAAGAAGAACCAGACAGGCTACAAGAGATAACAAGCTTCAAGTCACTCTCAATTTACAAAGTAAAATAAGAAGACAAACGATACTTTGTTGTTGGTTTAACCTGTTTAACTAATGGCTTGATGGCAAAAGTTCACATTCCAGTTGAGTAAAGTCTCCCCGAACAGTTTTGTCTTCCCTGTCTTCAAACTTGCTAGCCTTATAATGGGTACAGTTCACTATAGTTCTGTTTCAGGAATTCACATTTTCAGACATAAGCCCAAGAAACTTATTGTGTAATTGCATTCAGTGTCGCTTACCCCACTCCCGCCACTGTAAACGTGTATAAGATTTCAGCCTTCAAACACCAGAGTGCAAAATACCTTGCTTATTAAGAGCAACGGATAGGACTGAAGCAGGAGCCTGAAAAGTTCAAGAACTTTAGATGTTCTGCCCATTACAACAGTGGTTGGATTTGTGCTTGAGCACTAGACGCTGTAGAAAACTTTTAAAAGGCAAACCTTATCCAGAGGCTAACAATTTGACAGAGGGACAATGGAATACAGCCAATCTGCTAGGACAGAAATCACCAGCTGAACAGTTCCCACTAGTCATTCCATGTCCCCAGAAATGCTCCAGAGGGTTTGGAAAATTTCCAAAACAGATTTGGAGGACATGTGTGGTCATGCAGAAAAGAAGAGAGGAAGTCCAAATGCTCAGCAAGTCCACACTTGCTATTTTGGATGGAACCTCATAAGAAAGAAAGTTCCAGGGAGGGACAGTAAAGCCAGAGACCTCAACAGATAATTCTTCATATTTCACTTACATATTTTCAAATGATAAAAACACACACACACCAGAGAATCTTGCACAGGAAATTATATTTGGATTTGCTCTTAGTACATCAATAAGCTAATGATGATTTGCACACAACCCTAAACCACAGATCTGTGTTATGTGTATGAATCTCAGGCTTGTGCATTCCTCCCCACTCTTCTTCAGAACCACTGATGAACAGGAAACTAGAATTATTTTCCTCTGTTTTCATTTAACCATTCTGTCATTCATTCCATAGTTGACTTCAGCTATGATTAGTCTGAAAAAGAATGTCAGCATAATGTATTGGTTTGAGTAATGAAATAGAATTCTAGGAGAGCAGGCTTCAAATTCCTGCCCAGTCATGGAAGCCCACTAGACGACCTTGGGCAAGTCATGTGCTTTTGGTCTCCGAAGAATCACAGGACTGAAAGAAACCACAAGGGCCATCAAGTACAATTTCCTGCCATGCACTCCTGATAGATGGCCATCTGACAGAAGGCCTCCAAAGAAAGCCATGGCAAGCCCCCTCTGAACCAATCTTGCCAAGCACACCTCTGGAGAGGTCACCTTAAGTCAACATTGATTTGAAGAAACATAACAATAAGAAAAAGAAGTCTGAGTAAGCTAACCTCAAACAGTTGTTAATGATTCTGGTTTGGATAATTCATCAACTTAATACTAGCTGTAGTTCACAAGCTAGACGAAATGGAGGACTGGGGCTGGGTGAAAAGAAGCAGATCCCCTCCTTGCGGCTGCACCATAGTAGACTGAAGCATGTAACATTAAACTCTACTAAAGTCAGCCCTCCACATTTGCGGGTTTCACTTTTGCAGATTTGATTATTCACAGATTATTTGCTGTCACCTCTGCTGCCTCCCTATGCCATTTTTAATAGAGACTGAAAGCCTCGTGAGACTGAGAAATTGTGAACGAGGCTTGTAAGTCCCTCTTAAAAATGGCGTGGGGCAGCAGTGGAGATGGCAGTCAGCCCCAGCAGCCACCCACTTCTGGCTTGTGAAGGAACCCTGATGCCTCAAAGGAATCCACGGTGGGTTGAATACGGGGATCGTATTTTTTTGTGTGTTAAATATGGTTTGGGAGGGTCTAGAGTTATTCACGGTTTTTTCACTTTCCCGGGGTCCTGGGCCCTAACCCTAACAAATGTGGAGGGATGACTGTACATTCAATTAAGACTCTGTATCATGCCATCTATTTTTATGTGTTACTGCTTGATGAAGAAAGCACATTATAGTCAGTTAGCATTTATTCCCTACACCAGGACCAGGAAAAATAATGCCCCTTCAGGGGCTTCTGCAATCCCTGCAAAAGCCTCTGTACTCCCCTGAAATAAGTTTTAATTTTTCCAGTCCCCTTCCCCCAAGATGGTAAATTCTGGGCTGATGGTTTACCTTAATTCACATACACCAGCCACAAATACCTCCAAAGATACCTTTTTAGAAACCAGGAGACCTAGCTAGATGTGACTTCTGGTTTTGAGTTTTGAGTTGTGTAGCATATCAAAGGGATGAGAAATGGTCCCCATTCCTGCTGTAGTTTCCCACCCATCTCCTACACAGTTACTTCTTTTCACATTATTGTTGCTGTGTACCTTCAAGTTGCTTCTCATTTATGCTGACCCTAAGGCAAACCTATCATGTGGTTTTCAGAGTGAGATTTGTCCAGAGGGAGTTTGCCTTTGCCTTCATGAGGCTGAGAGCGTGTGACCTGGCTAAGGTCAGCTGGTGGGGTTTCCATGGCTGAGTGGGGGTTTGAATCCCACTGAGCACTCAGAGTCATATATCCCCTTTTCGCTGAGGATTCGTTGGGTGCTCTCCAGTATTTGCCTCTTCTGTTTTGAGTTCTGTCAGAATCCTTGATCTATAGTAACTTGGATTTACATTTGTATATCAGCACATGGCTTACTGGCTGCAATTGGTAAATTATTTCACGGTTACTTCTCTCTCTCTCTCTCGCACACGCGCGTGCACACACGCACACACATGTTTATAACTCTAATTTGTAAGTTTCAGTATTCTAGCAAAACACAAAGTAGACATTTCGTAATCCTGATGTTTGTCCACCCTTTACTTAAATGATGCCCTACAAATGTAGTAACAGCTATTCTTGGACTGGATCTTAGAATCACAGGGACTATCCAATTACTAGTTTTGTTTGAATGTAATGAGAAATATTAAAGACAATGGGAAGAAGCTGAGGGTGGCAGAACAGCAGGAATCCAGTGGAGCCAGGAGGGGCAAATTCCCCACTGTAGATCTAGGCATCTAGGGTACTTTGTGGAATCAGTTCTGGGTGGTGTAGAGGGCTGAAAGGGGAGTGATAAGAAAGAAAGGGAAGACAATTTTTTGATGACTACCACCAACAGAATACTGGTTGTTTTTGTGTGCCTTCAAATCATTTCTGATCTACTGCAAGCCTATCATGGGGTTTTCTTGGCAAGATTTACTCATAGAGGGTGTGCCTTTGTCTTCCTCTGCAGACAGGAGAGAGTTCAAGGCGTCCCAGTGGGTTTCCATGGCTGAGCTGGGATACGAGCCCCGTTTTCCAGAGTTGTAGTCCAATGCTCAAACCACTATATCCCACTGGCCCTCAAAATACTGGATATAGCCCAAAATCAAGTTTGCTGTTGTTGTTATTTTCTAGTTTTGGGTCTCTTACTGAGAAGGAGATTCTTACTCCAAAACAGAAAGGATCTCTCACTCCTCCCTTTAATCCAATTGAAGGTGCAGGCTGCCTCCAACGCAGGGATGTGCCTACTTCACAACATTTAGCACTGGCTGGCATCCTCTTGGCGAATCACAATGGTGCAAGTTGAAATTATGCCATCATAGCTCACTATTTTGGTTCATTAGGTAGTCAGACTTCACAACCAACTATGAAACTACAATAATCCCCCCAATGCACCTTTTCACAGTTGTAGCCCTATCCCCCTCCCAATCTGGCCATTTTCTGGTCAGTGGAGAGCAGGAAGGAGTACTACACAAGCAGCCAGCTATTTTCCTATAGCTGGACATAGAGGAATGGCGTCACCTACAGGGACCTCTAATGCCTCCCTATGGGTGACTGCTGCTGTGTCTCCAGCAATAGGAGAATGACCGGATGCTTGTCTGCACCTCCTCTTGCTCCTCATTGAGCACGAAATGGCCAAGTTCACGGGGATATAAATGATAAAAGGTGGGTATTTTCAGGGGGTTGGACAGAAGACTACAGTGGCTACATTTCATAGCTGCATCCCCTACTGCAAGATTGTGGTCAATATTGGAGCAGAAGTTTCTAAAAGTCACTTTGTTGACAATATATGTCCGGTCACTAAATTAGCAGTGCCAACCAGAGATTTTGGCCACAATAAAAAAAAACAGAGAATCAAGACTTCACCCGTTACTGAATCCAGGCAAAATAAAGCACATCATTTCTAGTTTATAGCACAACACTTTTGTTGTTGCTGGTTTAAAGAAAGGACAGCCATATCAACAGAAAATTAGTTTTGGCTCCTAACCAGCAAAAATATGACATATGATAAACAGCAGGATCAGACATGACTGTATTAACATTAAGGCCATTTTCTCTGGGACTAACACAGCCATCCTACAACCTCAGAGGGTCACACTGAAAAAAAAGCATCTGTTGAATTGTTACTGTTGAGCTGTTGAATTGTTACCAAGAAATGTCACAGGTAATGTTTCATTCAGACAGGCAGTTCCACCCTACTAGCACATTTTCTGGCAGTGAGATATGCTACATGCATAGATACACATTTCTGCCCATCTCAGGAAAGGGTATTGCAACATCCATATTCCAGTTAGACAAAATACTACTGAATCAAGCACGTTTAATTATCGAATGCCTGGGGAGGAGAAGAGGCACCATACATAGCTTGCCCACATATCAAGGGGAGCAATCATTAAAAGAGTGCATTGTTGTAACACCCACATTGGTAAAAAGTCTAAACAGCTGGGAGCCTAGGATGGATCAGAGAAGAGTTATAAAGCAGAAGCACATGACGGTGCAGCTGTTTCCAAACTATGCTATCAGAACTCTGAGAAAGAAAAGGGGTGGGGGGGAGGGAAGGGGAACAGTGTAATTACTCTGTCCACGGCTCTGTCAGATAATACTAAGCTGCTGCAGATTCTAGTATGAAACAATTACAACTACACAATGCAGTCACTGGAATGATTCTGTGTATGTTTTATGCATGCAAATAGCACCTCTGGATATTACTTATACTCCACAGGCCAGCTCTACATGCAACATCTTCTATTTTTCAGCAAACTATCTTGTCCTATCTTTCAAGATGCCTGCCACGATGCTTTTAGAACTGAGGCAAAAAAAAAACTGTGATAAAAAGAACCGACAATACTAGAATGTATATGAACCTATGGGTGCGTACCACATATGCAGCTGGAACACCTTCTGGAGCAGCAGATAGGAGAAATACTTAAAAAGCAAGACAAGACGATATGTTTAGAGGTGCCACCAATATTTCATTTAAAATAAACGCTGAAGTGGATTTGGAAGCTCCTCCTCTAGTAAATATAAGGGAGCAATTTTGAAGAGAGCCAGAAAGTTTTGAGAAGACCAATGCCAGGAGACTTCCTTGGGTTATGAGTATGCGTGTATATGTGTGCATGCATGTGCGCACACTCACACACATACTCTTATAACAAACTCTTCAGGTTTGGAGAAGCATTAAAGATTTAAATCATGAAACATACTGAGACGTAAGAATTCTTGATACAGAATTACTTATTTTTTTACTCAGGAACACATTCTTACTTTAATATAATGTGGCTGGAATGCCTTAAAAGAAGTGGAGGGGGAGGTGACACAGAATGGCTCTAGATATCATTACCAATTCTAATAAAATCACATGCTAAGTCACATGTGGTGCAATTCGCTACACCGTTACTCAGAAGCAGGCTACAATTTCTTCAATGTGATTTAGTTCCCAAGTAAGTGTGTAAAGAAATTCAGCCTTAGTCATCATTTCCACTCTTGATTATCACCAACAGACCCTCCCAACAAGAATCAGAAAATCACAGCAGCTGAAAGATATAAGCATAACTAGATTTATATGGGTTTTATCCACCTCCAAGCTTTAAAATGTGCACATAAGAAAACAAACTAAAGAAAGTGTACACACCAGGGGGGTAATGTCAAAGAAAAATTATATTTCCATGGTAACAAGCTACAGCCTAGGTAACAAAAGGCTTCTTAACAGTTGTGAGGCAATTGCCAATACAGATTTTAGTATCAGATAGCTCTCAACAGAAGATTATCTAACCTGTTGTCTTTACCTTGGAAGACAACAGGTTAGATAATCAGGTATTGACTTCCCAAATCTAACAAGTTTTAAGATTTGAAGATTATGAGAATTAGTCCTCATAATTTGAACTAAATAAAAACAGGAGTCCAGCGAATTATAGCACACATAGCTGATGTTTTTGTGATTAGGAGCTAGAGGATACTGCTAGCCTATAATGCTTATCCTTTATGTGTTTCAAGTCCATTATGTACCTTGGGCTGGTTCAGACATAATCTTGAAACATGGTTTGACACCAATAATGAATCTCAATTTAAGATGAATGATTCTTGGATTCATGCAATACCTTCCTAGTCCTACTCGTACATTCTGTTTTGCTTATTTACTTCTGTTTAGCATCAACCATAGAGTCTAACACTGCATCTGCCTAACCATGGCTTCTAATCCCAGTTCAGATAGCAAATGCAGATCATCATTTACTAGTTAATTGCAATCTATGGCTTGATTAAACGGGAGAAGTAAACAATCAGAGCGCATGGGGGTTAGAACCCACACCCAAGTGTCACTCAACTAGTTATCCTACAACAAGCATATAACCAAAACAAGTACTATCACTGTCATACTCCTGTTGGGCAAGGAGCTGAGGCTGTGAGAACAGGAACTGATTAGAGGTCTCATAATGGATTCATAACTAAGGCAAGATTTGCACTAAGGATCTACTCTTGCTCTTAGCCATGAACCTCTAAGAAGTCTGTTACTGTCTATTCAAAATTAATGAATGACCTAAAATGGAAAACTTTCTCAAATTAGCTATAGAAATGGGAGGTAAGGTAAGACTGCTTCTCATTTGCTTATTTGGTCAACTACAGTTTTTCCTTTAGGTGCCGGAGAGATGGAACAATCTGTTAAACTGATATTCGAGCACACTCAAAATTGCTTAACCCAGCAATTCCTAAGATTAAAGGAAATCTATATGTAAAACCACCTCTGAATTCACTACAGCAGTAGGAGCCTCTGACTCCAGACCAGAAACTGGTGGTGGGGATGGGTATTCCAACCAAACAGATTTTTCCATGAATTGGTTTAGACAAAATATTGGTGAACCCATTATATTTTACACTTGCCGCATACTTTTCAAATCAGTCAAAAGCAATAAACAGTTGGCAAATTAAACAGAATATAAAGCATGCAAAAGTCATGTTTTAGGAGATACTCCACAGTGTATTTCTCACTTAATGTCTGACTAGTAAGTGTACTTCTCATTTAATGCCTGACTATTGTGTATCCAGCAACTAAATATGTATACTAGTAAACAAAATTGTAATGTCATTTGGACATTAATGGAAAGTATGCTGAATATATTATGATAAATATTAAAGGAAAGTATGTTCAATATATCAAAACTATGCATCATATATTCTCTTTAATTGTGAACCTCCATTCTCTTCTGCCATTATTTTTGGAGAGAATAAGCTGCAACAGGTGAATATCTGATCCTTACCTCCTTGGAGTGACTATATATATATATCAGAACAATTAGTGGCGTTTAAAGAGTCTCTGGAACTATAAGCAACCCCTATCCCATAAGCAACTACTGTTTTTAGTGAACTGAAAACAATCTCCCTATGTAGAAATAAGGTAATTGTGGAAGGGGTTTTTTTTCTATGTTTGAAAAGAAGTCTTTCCTTTCTAAGCACTGCAGAAATAAGAACCATGTATTTTAAAAAATCCTCCGCCAGCTCCACATTATTTTTCATAAGATGAGCATTATAATACAGGGTTGGGGGTTGCTACAAGCATTTATTACATATACGGTTATATTGAACACGAAACTTGCGGGGAAAAAAAATACTACAAGTGTTGGCATTATTTCACTAGTGGCTGCACAGCTGCTTGCAGAAAAAGCAGAAGCAACTAGTGTAGGCTGAGTAAAGTTGTAAGGAGCTGTGCAACACACTGCAGAAGTGAAAACAAAGTACCAGATCTTACACTAGCACAAGGATGAAAATGGTGTTTCTGTCTATTTACACCGTCCATACTAATTAGCAAATATACCTTTGCACTTCTCAATGTCAAATGCCTATGCAGAACTAGGAAGCTGTTATCTCTTTCCCAATCAAATCCATACCCCCCTCCTCCTGGCCTACACTACAGCTGAGTGCATTAGTCCTGAACTGATCAGCATTGTGACTTGGTGACAGTTAATAACTTGTTTATGCTTACATTTCCTTACATTAAGACAAACAACATTATTCAGTGCCAAGACATGATTGACAGCAGCACAGAAGGCAGTTTCAACCACTAACCAGCAGCTACTCACTTTTAAACCACATCTATCTCTGTATCTTAGAACTATCTATAAGCTACACACACACAGAGAGAATACTACCAGGTAGCTGCGGAGCTCCCAGAAAAGTGGTGTTCCAATTTCCCTTAACAAAATTAAGTCCAAATGATTTTTAGCAGCCAGAGGCCTCTAAAACACTCAACATCTCAGCTTTACCTGTTTCAGTAAAAATTTGTCTTCTGCATTGATTTTGAGAGAAATGGCCAGGTGGATGGCAGACAGCACCACGCCACTGATGACTGCAGCCCTCATCCTGACTGGCAGCAAGGTGTAGATGCTGTAGATGAAAAAGATAGTCCACCAAATGCCTTCGGAGGCACTCCTGGGTTGCATCAGTAAGCAGCCAACCACTTGTACAGCAAACACCACCAGGATAACGGAATAGCACATGAGCCACATGTGGTCCTGGTGGAAATTGTTGCGATTGCAGACAGCACCCAAGACCACCATCAGGAGGATGGCCAGGGACAGCACCACCACATACAGTACCTGGTAGTGGCCGTGAACTGTGTGGAAGAGCAGCATGACCAGACAGACCAAGACTAATACGGCTATCAGCATGGTCAGGCTGCTCTGGTTGAGGCGGAAAAAATAGCGCTGGTAGAGGTGCTCCAGCTTCTCCGACTGAAACTTCTTGGACCTGAAAATCTGCAGCAGGCTGCTGCAGCAGCTGCCCATGGAAAAGACCATCTCAGACCCCCTTTCATCATCCAGCCGCTCTTCCTCCTCCTCCAGCTCGTCGATCTTGGCCTTGATCCGCTTCTCCTCCAGCCCCAATTCCACGGAGCGTGGACGCACCTCGCCTTGCTCCCCGCCGTAGCGCCTCGGACTGGTGCCCAGTGAGGCGTCTCCTGGCCGGCGGGAGTGCTGGCTCTTGTCACCCCCATGATCCTGCCAGGCAGACTTGGACCTGAAGCTCAGCATCCTGCAGCCACTTACCCCGTGGTTCCTGCTGCCTGGCAGCTCATACTCCTCCTCGCTTCTCCACCTGTTTGCCATCTGGGAAGATTTCTTGACTGAGGCCCTGGTAGGAAGAGGGTACGAATAGCCATTGGCTCTGGATTCAGCTTCCCCCCAGGCAGAGCGATGCTGTTCACCACCCCCACCCCTGGTCACAGCAGGGGCTCCAAACCCCGGAGGGCTCACGCTGTTGGAGCGGGACATGCCCTGCTGGGGCAGAGGAGAAGGGGGAGAGATTGTGTGATGAGAAGAAGAGAAGTGAGGAAGGAAGAAGAGGAGGGAATCACCCACAAGAAATTCTACTCATGGCCCAAGAACCAACTTTTCCAAGCCGTATCTCTCACCCCACCAGCGAGAGGGGTGCAGCAGACAGATATAGTTCCAAGAACTTTTGACGAGTCAGTCCTGGCTGAGTCCAAGTAAAACAAAGTTCTCGGTGATAAAGGAATCCAGCTCCTTCTTTGAAGCCAGCTGGACAGTCAAGTCAGTAAGAGACTGGAGTACCAAAGCCCGGTCTTTCTTCCCCCACAATTTAAACAGCCACTACACACCGAGTTGGGAACCAAGCTTCCCTCCCTGTGGAAGGTTGCCTCTCTGGCGAGGCTTCCCATTCTGTCATTTGCCCCCCTCACCATTCCCCAGTGCTCTGGCCATTTGTTGGCGCATTAGTGGTGCAGAACCACAATCCCCGCATAGAAGACACCGATAGAAAAGGCACCGCGTTCTCAATTCTTTTCCCCTTCTTGTACATCAAGCGGAGACCACCGCCCCGTCGGAAGGCAACTTTGGGAGCATCTTCACGCAAGGCCGCCACGACAAACAGTGCCTCCCTTCCTCTCCCTCTCTGGTCGGGCAGATCCTCCCCTCGCAGAAGGATCCGGTTGTCAGAAAGGCATTAAAGCGGCAGCGCAGCTCAGTCTCTGCCGATGCTCTCCGAGAAACGGAGCGAAACGACTCGGGATCGTCATTCTTAATTTGGCTCCGCGGGGGGGGAGGGAGGGGAGGGAGGAGGGGGCGGCGGCGGCGGCGGCGGAGGGGAGGCAACCCGCCTGTTATTTCTTGGTCATCTGAAGAGACGTCGCAGAGGGCAGGCAGCGCGGCCGCGGCGGGAAGCCGCCCGGCTCATGGCTGGACCCCTCCGCCGCCGGGAAGAAGGCGCCCGGGCGGGCTCAGCGGGGAGGTCTGGAGAGCGGCGACCCGAAGAAGCCGCCCGCCCGCCGCCCCTCTTGCCTTCCAGCTCTTCCTTCTCAAGCCGGGAACGACACAGCTGCGGCGGGGAAGCAGAGCGCGGCCGCCCCCCCGGGGGCGCGACTCAGTCATCAACGCCGCCCTGGGAAGCGGCTCTCGGCGCAACGCGGAGGCTGCTGGAGGGCGGCCGAGGGGTCCTTCTCGCCCAGGCAGCCCACGGGCTGGGATGGCGGCGGCTGCCCTTGCGATGGCACATTCAAAATATATGTATTTTAAAATTGCCGTGGAGCCATCCGAGCGAAGCCAGGCGGCGCGGGGAAGCCGAGCGGGGATGCAGCGGGGCGGGGGGAGGTCGGATGAGAAATTCCCGTGCCGAGACCACCGTCTCCTTCCAACGGGGGAGTCCTCCACCGACCAAAAAGGCGCGCGGGGGGGGGGGAATAAGAGGAAGCCGCCGCTGCCCCGCTCCTCCGCCGCAGGGAGCCGCACCAGCAAGCGGCGAGGGACCCCAGCGGGCTCTGGGGCTCACGCAGCGATGCGATGTTGGTCAAAAATGCCGCAAAAGGGTTCCTTTTAAGACAGCACGCGCGCGTCAACGCGGGGCGCCATGCTGCTCCTACTGCCAGCCCACCGCCGGCCGGCCCGCCCGCGCCCCTGCTGCTTCCCGGGGTCTCTCCGTGTGTCGGCGTCCGCGCCGGCGGGGCTGGGGAGGGGGCAGCTCCGTCTCTCTCTCTCCCGTCCCCTCCCCCTTCAAGGCAACCAGCCCGGCGGGCAGAACGGCCCTCCTCTGCTTATTGCAAAAAGCGACCCCTTCCCGCCTGCCAAGAGACGCCGGGGCTGCCGCCACCTGGGTCTTTCTGAGGAGACGACAGGCGGCGGCGGCGCGGCTTCCCCCGGCGAAGCTCAGGCGGCCGCGGCTGCCTCCTCCGGCCCGGCGAGCTCGCGCGCGCACGCCGTCCCTCCCGCCCGCGCGCTCGCTCGCGCGCTCGCTCGCTCGCTCTCACCTTGCGGCGAGCGAAACAAGCCACCCGCCCCTTTCAAACCGGCCCTTCGCACAGCCCTCTCCCGGCTTGCACGGTAGAGCCACGCCCCCAGGCGTGGGGCGATTGGCTGGCTCTTGGCCGGCGCCTCGTGCCATTGGGCGGCGCTGGGAGCTGGCCAAGGGAATCGGCCGCCCGTCCAATACAAGAGCCGGTTCGACGGAAGGAGGCGGGGATTGTGGAAGCCGCGGCAGGAGCTGGCATCTGCAGGAAATAAATAAATAAATAAATAAACCCTCCAGCGGGGCCGGTTAGTAATTGATTATAAACGCCGTCCCATGAGGCGTAAGGTGCGTCTGGGTATTTGCTGTTGCACTGGCAACCCCCACAACGATGCCTGCGAAACGATCGAATGAGTAGTAATCTACATATATTAACATCACACCCTGGGTTTTTAAAAAAATTTTAACTTTCCGAGCTCTAATACATGATATATGCCACTGTCGTAGATTCTGACTGCTAGCGTCTCCCCGGCAGTCGCTTTTCCCAGCGCCTGCTGCTCTCGCTCGCTCGCTCGCTCTCTTTGGCTCCCTAATTTTAACTTGGAGGTGCCCCCGGGTGTCCGACCGGGGACTCCTGCCCCGCAAAGCACAGGCGCGTCCCCCGCGCGGTGGCTCTGCTTCAGCCCCGGGACGCTGCGGCGGCCGCTCCCGGGCCTTTGGGGCCGCCCGGCGTGGGAGCGGGGCTGGCGGGCGCGGGTCGGCGCGGTCTTCTCACGCGCTTTCCACGTGCTGTTCGGAAGCGCTGAGCGACAGCTGTCACTGAAACGTGACGGCCACAGTAAAAACTTCAGTTCGCTTTCAGTTGAAGTGATGCTCGCGGAAAACCGACGCGAGGCTCCTCCCTAAACTGCAAACCCGAGGGGTCCATAGGGTGTCGAAAGTGGAGTAATAGCGCTGTAACGCTCTAGTGCAGAAATGGCCTAGATTTCTCTTTTGTATCTAATCCGTGGAGAAAACATTCATAAATAGGACGCAAACAGTGCAAAATAATCGTAACGATCATTCTCTTTCTATTGCTTGGGGGAAAATATCTGATTTTTCATAAACTTTTTTTTAAAACTTTTTCCCACCTTTGCTCACAAACTGTTCAAGAGATGCTCAAGGGCACTTCTCAGTGCAATGAAACAACATCTGTATGTGCCCATTGGCTGGAAGCAAGACTCACTGAATCTAATGTTTCCCCCAGCTATGCACACGTACTCCACTTGTCAACAGGAGTTACAGAAGGAGGGCATTGGGAGACTGAGGCCCTTTCGGGCCTACCCTGTTAAAGTGCCATTGTTCCCCTTTCAACAGCCTGTGGAATTCTGGGATTTGTAGTTTACTGGGGCCCAAGAGCTCTCTGGCTGAGAATTCTAAAAGCCCCTCCCTAAACTGAAAACCCCAGGATTCCATAGGGTGTTGAAAGTGGAAGAATAGCACTATAATAGTGTAGTGTGGCAATGGCCTGAGATGGGCAGAACCAGAGTGAGCGGCGGGTGGGCCATGGCAGCTCAGAAAGGACGGTTAGAAGAGAGAGCTGAGAAGCACAGAAAAGAGCAGTTAAAAGGGGAAGCAGAAAGGGAGCAGGTTAAATCTCTTCCTGCCGTGTGCCTTCCAGTCAGCTCTGACCTACAGCCATCCTATTCTTATTCAGAGGAGGTTTGTGACTTGCCCAAACTCACCCAATGGGGATTAGTGGCTGAGCATGGATTCACTCCCTGGTCTTCCAAAGTCATAGAATCATAGAAATGTAGAGTTGGAAGAGACCACACAGGCCATCCAGTCCAACCCCCTGCCATGCAGGAACACCCTCAAAGCACTCCCGACAGATGGCCATCCAGCCTCTGCTTAGAAACCTCCAAGGAAGGAGACTCCACCACACTCCGAGGCAGCATATTCCACTGCCGGACAGCCCTGACTGTCAGGAAGTTCTTCCTGAGGCTCAGGTGGAATCTCCTTTCCTGCAGCTTGAATCCATTCCTCCTTGTCCTGGTCTCTGGAGCAGCAGAAAACAAGCCCTCTCCCTCCTCTACATGGCATCCCTTCAAATATTTAAACATGGCTATCGTGTCCCCTCTTAACCTTCTCTTCTGCAGACTGAACATACCCAGCTCTCTAAGTCTATCCTCACAGGGCATGGCTTCGAGGCCCTTCACCATTTTGGTCGCCCTCCTCTGGACCTGCTCCAGCTTGAGCATGTCCTTCTTGAATTGGGGTGCCCAGAACTGGACACAGGATTCAAGATGAGGTCTAACCAAAGCAGAGTAGAGTGGTACCAGTACCTCCCTCGATCTAGACACCATACTCCTATGGATGCAGCCGAGAATTGCGTTGGCTTTCTTGGCTGCTGCATCACACTGCTGACTCATGTTCAGCTTGTGGTCTATTAAGACTCCTAGATCCCTTTCACACGTACTGCTATCCAGCCACGTGTCCCCCATCCTATATTTTTGTATTCCATTTTTTCTACCTAAGTGTAGGACCTTACATTTCTCTCTGTTGAATTTCATTTTGTTAGCCTTGGCCCAGCTCTCCAATCTGTCCTAACCCAGCACTCAAAGCACTAAACCACACTGGCTTTCACCAGGTGAAAAGTGGTGCATTTAACTACTTTATGATGGTGGTGGTGATCTTTTAATATTACATACTATTTACTGAGGACGCTCAGCCCTATTTCTCCTTGTCATTAGAATCACCTGGGGCTGTGAAGGTGCTGGGCCACCGCTTGGATGCTGCAATGGGCTGGATAAGGGCCAATAAGCTGAAGCTGAATCCCAATAAGATGGAGGCTCTGTGGATTGGCAATTCTCAGGTCCTTGAACTGGGTAAACAGCCTGTTCTGAATCAGGCTGCATAGCTTAGGAGTGCTGCTAGATCCATCCATGTCACTGGAGGCCCAAGTGAACTCGGTGGCTCAGTGTGCTTGGTGTCAGCTTCAAATGGTGCACCAGCTACAGCAGGGCTTTCCAAATGGTGTGCTGCGACACGTTAGTGTGTCACCTGCAGGGTGTAGGTGTGTCACCTACAATCTTGGAAATGTATGCTTTTTTATTTATAAATCATATTTTTAAAAATCTATGAAAGGTTTTCATGAGATATGTTGTGTCCCCATACACGTTGTTATTACAATTTACGTATGTGTCGGTATCTCTTATAGGGGGTTTGCTAGTGAAACTGAATTACTGTGTCATGAAATGATACATGTCTAAAAAATGTGTCACCAACATGAAAAGCTTGGAAAGCTCTGAGCTACAGCCTTTTCCGGACAGTGATAACCCTAGCCACAGCAGTCCATGAACCAGCAACCTCCTGACTAGACTATTGTAAGGCACTCTACATGGGGCTGCCCTTGAAGAAGACCATGACGCTGCAGCTAGTGCAAACTACAGCAGCTTGACTATTGACCGGAATATTGTATAGACAACATGCAATGCCACTCTTTGCACTGGCTGGCAATATATTTCCAGTCTGGATTGAAAGTGCTTGTGATGACAATTAAAGCCCTAAGCAGATTGGGACCACACTACTTGAGGGAATGCTCCTCCCCATATATGCCTCCTCAAGGATTAAGATCTGCTGGAAAGACCTCTTCCTCTAGTGTAATGTCCTCACTAGTATCCACCAGTGTGGTCAATATATTGTTTTGGGACATGGGAGAGAGCTATCTCAGCTGTGACACCCCAACCATGGAAAGCTCTCTTCCTGGTGGCCTGACAGGCACCAATGCTCTTGTAATTTAGGCACCAAGTTAAAGCTTGGTTGTTTACCAAAGCCTTTGGACCTCATAAATTCAACCCAAAGACTGTTATTTATAGTTTTAAAAACTTACTTTTTAGAAAATCTCTTTTAACTTATTCTGTTGCTTAATATGTTTGAGCTTGTTTAAAGTATCTTACTGTTTTTACCCTGTTTAACCTGCTTTAATGCTATTGTAAGCCCCCCTGAGATCTCCTGATATAGGACAGAGTGTAAATATTTTAATACATACATTTCATAAATAATAAAATATACAATTGTATATTTATTCTATAAAAGTGTCTATTATTGTGCACTTGTTGTATTGCCTGGTTGCCTTGAGTCCCATTTTGGGGGGAAAGTGCACAATACAAATCTAATCAATCCTGTAAAAAAAAAATCCTGTAGAAGGCTGATGTCAAGGCAACTGGTAGAACTGGGTGGAAACAACATTTCCTTTTCTTTATTGAATTATCAACTGTATGTTCAAGGTCACCTATGTTGTCTGAATACTTTGTTGCCTGATCAATATTTAGTTCAAACACTTAATGGATTCTAGAGTGGGTGGATTCTAGGCTAAAACTACCTCTCCACTACTCTCTTGCCTTTATCTGTGCTCAGACATCTTTAAGGTCAGCCCATCTGTAGTTCAGTTAGAGATGACATTGATTTATTTTTGCTGAGTTATGAAGACATCTGGGCCCAGCGGACTAGCTAAGCTACCAGTTGCCTAGTGCCCTGTCTTGTGAAGGAACAGAGGAATGCACACTGTACATTTATTTCAGGAGATCATCTGAAATTGTGTTAAAGACAGGAGCTTGAGCATGGCTAGTATATGTTTAAATTCTAGATTCTTTGATGCGGGGAGGATCCCCTGGCAAGGACTCCTACAAAATTCCAGTTAAAGCATTGTGAGTCCTGAGGTTTTCTCTCACCACCCAAGAACTGTCATGTTTCCACTGAAAGTCCTGCTTTGACAGAGAACCTGGAGTGGCTCACTTCTGTGCATGTAGTAGTCATGCTGCGGTGGTCACCATATTGTAATATCTTGCAATTAGATCAGCATAAGCTTTCTAAAGCATCTGAAGAAGTGGATTGGAGTCTACAGAAGCTTATGTCCAAATGAAATGGTTAATCTTAAAGATGACACAAGATTCTTTCCTTTTTGTAAAGAAATCAAGGTTCCATCCCACCCTACTAGCTGGGTGGGCAGACCAGCAACTGAAACTTGGCAGCAGCCGTAAAAGACTAAGGACTAGTCACATGGCCAGAAAGCTTGATGTATCAGAGCCTTCCACCCCAAAATGGTATGAAACCCACACCCTAAATGTCTCCAAATGTTGACCAGGAGTGATGCAAGATCACTTCCACACATTCCCAAATGGTGGCCATAACAGCATGCTGCAGAGCTTCAGGGAGGCTGAAAATTGGGTGATGTAGATTTCTGGGCCCCAGATTTTGCCCACCCCTGCGTTATACAATTCTGGAAAATGTTTGGTTAAATTTTTACAGTTAAGGTAGTGAGAGGATGGACATGCCATTTCACCATTCAGATGATGAAACTCCTTAATGGTCTTCACTTTAGCAGAGACTTCTCAAGTTTCTCAGGCCAGTTGGAACAGAATGTGTGAACTGTGGCTAAAAACATAATTTTGCGAATGAACCATGTGGGCCTAAATCCTATGTTGTGCTGGTGCAAGAGTCCTGGCACAGCAGAATTTTATCTGTCTCTTCTTTCACCCTTCAGCACCCAGTACCACATGGAAACTACCTCCAGATAATTTTCCAGCACACTGGAACAGGGGTTTGGGTGCACAGAGATCACTTTCTCTTGATTCTGCTTATATACATCACACTGCCAGTAGAGAAACAATGTTGGAGCCTCCTGTTAGTTTTAGTGACTTTTGTATAACTGTACTTACTAACTGCTAGTTTTCAAACTTTTGTTTATTTCCTTTTCACACTCATTGTCTTCTTGCATCAATGTAACTTGCATACATTTTCTTCTCTCTCTCTCTCTCTTTCCTCTGTTAGACTATGTGTTTGATTATAGACCAATAATGTGTAAGTAAAGCTACTTTTCTGTATCTTACAAAGAAGACTAAACTTTTTTTTTCTCTGCTAAATCCTGGGGGTGAGTGTGGGACTGGTTGTTGTTGAGCTTTTGCCTGGTCAATTAATTACTTTACCTCAGTGTGCTGCTACTGTTTCTCACATTTCCCAACACCTCCTGACTCTTGTTTCTTCAAAATGGCCAATCAGGTGCTCCTAGGAAGCTCACAAGTAGGTCTTGAAGATAACAGCCCTCCTCTGTTGCTGCTCCAAACAACCTACCTTGGCAGCTATGTCAACAGACAGTGGAAACACCCAATGGAGTATATCTGCTCTGTCCTGGCATGCGACCAATCAGCTTGTTTTCCTAGTATTGTTGTGGTCGTATTTTATTCGCACGTACCCAGTCTTCTCAAAATTATAGACAGAGGGAGCTTGTCAATTGTCGTTATTACTTCATACAGTTCATCCAACTACAGTGAAGGGGCTATTATCTGAACTTTGTACTAAGCATGTTGTTGTTTGTCAACCCTTATCAGTGTAACCTACTATAGGTTGTATATTGCTAACCCTGTGGATGTGTGTACTTTTCTGTTATATTGCTTTAACTGAGCCGTTATGTTTTCTGAATGTTTTGGATATCCTCAGGGATATTTTAAATTTGATTCATCTTTGATAAAATACTAATTGAAGCACTGAACAATGCAGAACGTGAGAGCAAGTTATCCATTTTGCAAAGCAACACCATAGTAGTTGTTGATGCAACTGCCTGGTTCTCTTATTTGCACCAATTCACTTCTGTTTCAGCTGTTTAAGCATGTAAGAAATTCCACAGCATAAATCATTAGCTTATATGAATTGTATCACATATTCAGGTCATCCTAAATACTTCTTCACTTTCTGTGTATGTAGATTATGTTTACTTGTAGCTTGAGTAAAAATGGTCTCTGTTGTTTTGTGTGTGTGTGTGTGTGTGTTGTATATATGCATTCTTTTATTGACGTTTTTTAAATTTATCAGTTAAAATACATCCTGATTAATCATACAGTAGTTGTTTTATAAACAATTTTTTTAAAAAAAGTGGAAGCATTCTCCCTAATCTGCCATACAGGTAAAATGTCTCATCCAAGGCAATGCTTCGCACAACAGGCATGCATAATCTCTAACCAAAGAAAATATAGTATAATTGATTATCAAATCATGTAAATTTTCATAAATTAATCAACAAATATATCTTTAGCTGAGTGGCAGACCTAGCATACAAAAGGCTGACCTAGCTGTGAGTAGAACAAAATGTCAAATACATTATGTGTTTCTAAAGAGCTAGAGTCATCAACATTTTTCATCCAAAGCCAATTTTCAGATATAGTGGAATAATCAAGATTTTGGATTAAGATTTTACAAAGGACTTCAATTATGTCTTGAACAATTTTGTCTGCCTTGTTCTCTGTTTTCCAGGACCATAGTATTGGTATGATGCTTGGAATGTTGTTGTTTTTTTTAAAGCAAGTAGTGAACTACCACTACTTGAAGACTGAACAATTAGTTACCATTCTAGTTGTAGTTTTAAAATGTAGCTAATTTTCTTATTTTTCAAAACTAACTAAAACAGTAAGATGTAGTTACTTTTTTAAAAAATCTGAATGCAACAAGCTGCAGACTTTTAGTGCAAAACACGCTTAGGTAGCCTGAAAGTGTACAGGCAGCCTTCCACATTCACTAGGATTAGGAACCCAAGACCGTCACAAAAGTGAGAAAATTGCAAATATCAAGTGTGTGTGTGTGTGTGTGTGTGTGTGTGTGTGTTTCTGTGGGAAGAGGGCTAAGGCATGGTGGGGAGACTAGGCACCCAGGGTCCAAGGTGAGTCAGCATGGTTGCCCTATACATCCTCTCTCTTTCTCTTGCTCAGCTCCTTCCTTAGGTATGAAGGGGCATCAGGAGAAAGTTTGTGGTGCTGAAGAAACTGGGGTGCGGGCCCTTCTTAGCTGGTCAGGCAGCAGTTCATGGAAGAGGAGGAGGACCAGAGGCAGGTTTTTAAAGAGCTGAATGAGGCCTGATTGGAGCTGCTGAGAGGGAAGGTTCACTCAGAAAAGAACTGCTTGAAGTGGAGGGGCAGGGGTTGAAGAAACTTGCAAATAATCAAATCCATGCAAGTCAGACCTGCAAACATGGAAGGCCAGCTATGGTCCTAACGGGCCAAGATGACCAAGGTCCAGCTGAGCAAACATTAGGCCAACTGAAGCTGTGCTGAATTCAAGATCCTCTCTGCCTGCTGGCTTGCTCCATGCCACTGCAGCAATGAGTTTATTCCAGGTTTTAGTGCAAACTTTATAGAAACTATTCCAGGTTCTGAATATCTTTGGGAGTAAGGCTTAGCATCTTGAATAACCGCTTTAGAGTTCAGACTAAAACCTGGAGCAAATTCACCATCCCGCTAACATGAAAGCTATCAGCTGTCACTTATTGTGGCTATTTCCAAGGGCAGCAGGAGGATTTAATATGGTAGAACTTGGTTGCTCCTTCATCCCATCCCCTTTATCTCATTTTCTTAACCCTCTTGCTATCAGATCCTAACATATTGCCGTCGGCAGGTATCTGAGATGGGCCAATGGAAAAGAGTCCTGCCATCAGAAGAGGCTTATGCTTAGTCCTAACCCCTACAGCCAGTGCATCTTTGATCATACTGTTAAACATTACTAAACATTACCTCAGATACTTCAGGTCTGCCTCTTCAGCAGCATCACTGTTCACAGATTACTTTCTTGCCCTGGGGATGAAGATGCAACCTTCCAAAATGGCTTCCTGGTCTTTCTTTGAAGACCCACCACTGTTCTCACCAATTTCAGCCTTCCACCAAGTGACTCTGACAACCCTTGTACGTTGTGTGCAGAAGGCCCCCCATCTTTGAACCAAGGGACTTTATGTTTAAAAGGTCAGTTAACAATACAATCCCATACATGTCTAACCAGGAATAAATACCATAGAGTTCAGTGGGGCTTACTCCTGCTGTAGTAGATGCAGGATAGACAGAAGCCTGAAAAAACGAGACGACCGAGAAGGGCAGCTTACCCCACTGCACTCTCCCACCCCTTTCCCCCCTCCCTCCTTCTCACTTTCTCTTGCACATTTTCCCTTGCGTGCACACACGTTTTCATTTCCACATCCTCATTCCCAATTCAGGCAAAACTGCAGTGATTTTGCCTGCATTGGCAGCAATGGGAGTCAGTAGGTTAAACTTCCTCATTTCATAGTGTCTGTGGGGTGTTCTGACATAATGTGTTTGCTTTCTACTTTTTTTCTGTTAGTCTCTTTAGCTGTGTTTAGATTCTCTGTATTTTCCTATTTTTTCCCCTTTTCTTTTCTTTTCTTTTCTTTGGTGTAAGTGTATGTTAATTAAAAAAAAAGAAATAAATTTGAGAATACTAACATTGCTGTGGTACTTAACAAATGGTAAAAACAATATCCTTACACTGCTTGAGGCTTCTTTTAAGGTAGAGAGGGACTCATCTGGACCTCCAGCTGTTGGAGAGCAAGTCCCAGGAGTCCTGCCAGCATCAGCAGTGTGAAGGCAGTCTGTCAATTCTCAGGTCTATAAACAAAACTCCAAATGAAGGCCAGGCTGCAGTCTCCTATCCAAGCCCACAGGAGAAAGAATTTGTGCTAAGTACAGATCTACTGCTCAACATGCCCTGCCCCAAGCGGCAAACAATATGCAGGGAGAGCACTGTTCACATGTCTGTTTTGTAGAGTGCCTTCATTTATGTTACTGATTTAACGCACTTTTAAATTGCCCACTAACCAAAGTTTTATAGGGGCCTTACAATCTGTTACAACTATAAAAGACTTTAAAATACAACTATCAATACCATAAAACAACGACTGAAGAAGCAGAATATAAAGCCAGGATAAAATTGCCAGCATTGTCAATAAAACATTTCAGCATAGAAAACCAAATGAAAACCAGCAACAGGATGGGAAAAAAAGTGAAATGGTAAAAATATCAAAACAGTTTCTCAAATGGCTGCAAGAATAAAAAGGTTTTCACATGACACCAAAAAGGCCATAACAGTATGTGCCAGGTGAGTTTTAATTGGGAGGATATTCCATAGATGGAATGCTGTCCCTGAAAATAAAAAGTCCTCTTTCTTGTTCCCAGCTGCCTTGTGTCTTTGTTGTGATGCTGAGGGTTGGGCCTCAGCTGAATATTAAGGCGGATAAAGTATGAGAGGAGATGCTCTTTCAGCTAACCTGGCCACGAACCATTCAGACCTTTAAAGATTAAAACCAGTCCTTTCAATTGGGCTTGGAAATAGATTGCCTGAGAATGCAGATTTTGAAAGGCTGGAGTAACATGGTCAGATCATCCAGTCCCTTTTGGCAATGTAGCAGCCCTGTTTCGGATCAACAGAAGCATCCAATGCATTTTCAGAGGCAGTCTGCATGTTTAACACATTATAGTTGTCCAAATGAGAGTTATTAGAATGTGAATGACATTTGGAGCTTTACTCCACCCATGTGGAGTAATAATTGGTATATCAGCATAGAATGATACAAGGCGCTCGGAGCCACTGAAACCTTCTGTGCCCCCAGTGACTTTGTTGAGCATCCCCAAACCATGAAGCTGAACCTTTAATTGCCAAGGGCTGGGGGCATTATCGTCTTCTTTCCCAAAGGACCATGGTTTGACTGGCGTCTGCACAGATTTTCAGGGATCCTTGGGAGTCTGCTACAGACATCATCTTTGCAGCATGCCCTGCTACAGGAAAATAGCTGGACACGTCCCTGTTGATTCTCCCACTATCCGAGAAAATGGAAATGGCTGTGTTGGGCAGGCAGCTGCACTGCTTACAAGGTGGGTTGGGGAGGGGCAATTTGGTCATTGTGTGGTTGGAACAGAATTCCAACTTTCTATAATGACCAAAAAAGAGAGCTGCGATGGTGTTAAGTCTGATGCCACTGTAATTCATCAACAGGATGCCAGTCATTAAGTTGTATGCAAACTGTGTAGTTTTGCAATTGCTTCTGAAGTGTCTCTGTGGTGGTATTTTTATAATTTGTCACTAATTCTGTATTGCAATGTAAAAAGCAGCAGTTTTACTTAACAGAAGATACCCTCTACAGTTATTGAATTAGACTGCTTCATGGGAAGAAATACTGTAGGCAATGTGACTGTAATTGTTCTTTATCTTTTATAATAGACTAGCATATTTACCTGGTGTTGCCCAGGATTTTATTTTCTCATACGTAATACTTGTTAGAAATACCTTAGGAATTACCTTACCTTACCTTACCTTAGGAATTAGATGAAGTTGATTTGCGGTCCTGTGTCTCTAATTCCCCGAACTGTGTTGTCCAGTACCTGTAACTTTCTCCCATACTCCCCAATCCAATCTGTATTCAGAGTTATTGACATACAGAGGTTGGTTTCCATTGTCCTCCTCCTTCTTGCTGCTAGGCCTCATCTCCATAGCAACCAGCCTGAGGCCCAAGAGCTCTCTGGCTGAGAATTCTAAAGGTCCCTCCCTGAACTGTCAACCCCAGGATTCCATAGACTCTTCACAGCCAGCCAATCAGATGGGGTCTTCTCGCCTCACACAGCCAATCATATAAGGTCTTCCCCTGCCTGATGCAGACAAATTCACAAACTTACAATCTGACTTTTATATATTAGTTTGTGGGGTAAGTACTTGGTCTGTGGAACAGTTAATTTTCAGAATATTAAAACTGCACCTGTGATATCCAAGAACTAAATTTCACACCTTTTCATCTGTAGAACTTTATGAGTCTATCTTAAATGCACATTGAAAATACATTATCTAGGACATAACTGGTTCCACAATGGAAAATTAGACTATGTGATGCAACATGTATAACAGAGAAATGATCAATTTGGAAACTTCAAAAGGGGGGGACAAAAGTACTCCAAAACTTTATTTTGAAGTATGCCTCATTTTTTGTCCTTTTTTTTCTAGTGAGACACACAACAAAATGTGCTATGGTGTCCTCCTGCACAGCATTCCAGTCTGTCAGCAATGTACTCTGACGTATTTTAGTGGAGAGATGTTTCCAATCTTATCTCGTTTCCCATGTCTCAGCTATCACTTAGCATTCTCATGCTATGAGGCTCATCTCCCTTTAGGAATTCTGTTTAAGATGTTTTTGTTTCACGATGGAACTCCACTGAGCCTGGTGATAGGTTCTTCATGCACGTGGGTAGAAGTGTTTCAGTTACATAAGCATTTGCCCTAACATGTGTACATTAAAAAGAGGGCATGATGTGTGTGCTTTTTCTCATGCTTGGTTGAAAGAAAAAAAATATAGCCCCTATGAAGCACAAAGACTATTAATGGCACTTATTTCAGCAGTTGATGGGGAAGGGCGCACAACGGGAACTGGGAGTGAGGGGACGAGTGAAAGGAGCAAGCATTCTTTTCCAGGCAGAGCAAGGGCAGGAAGCATTGCCCTCACTCAGATGTGGCTAAATTATGGCACTAAATAGTCAGATCCAATTTGTTACACTACAGCTGACAACCGGAATTGAAAGGAATATTTTGTCTTTAAGGGATATAGAACCATCTACAAGGTAGAAAGGTCTTCCTTTAAGGTACCAGATCCTGTCTGATCTTGGAAATTAAGCAGGATCCTGGGTAGAACATTGGTGGAAGGATGCTAATGAATACCAGATGCCCTAGGTTGTATTTCAGAAGAAAGAACTGGCAAAGCACCCCTGAGTATTCCTTGCCTAAGGAAACCCTATAAAATTAACGGGGTTGCCGTAAGTCAACAGCTGACTCGACGCACATACATACACACATTCTAAAGTCCATATATGCAATGACATTTTGGTAGTTTTACATCGTTTCAACTGTTTTTCTTATATTTTTTTTAAGTTGTTAAAAGCCATCACAAGAGTCACTGTAGGCTGACTGATAGAATGAAGCTTTTAAAATAAAGTTCAATGTAATGCAGCTTAAAGTTAAGGCCTAGGTTTTGCATGCAAAAGATGATCACAAGTTCAGCCCCAGATAGGGCTTAGAAAGCCCTTTGTATGAAACCAAAATGTTGGTGAGCCTTGGATACTAAAACCCACTTTGTTATACAGAAGAGAATGCCATTTGTTGCAAAAGACAAGCCTTTAAGAGGCAGCCCTGACTACAGATGTCACCTTGGCATTATACCTAATAAACCTACAACTACTTTTTTTGGGGGGGAGGCAGGCAATAGTCTGATCCAGAAGAGATAATTCACCTATTCCTGTACCAATAGCTCCAGGAGCAGCTGTATCTGATCTAGGCAAACATTATTCTCTGCATGCCCTTCCAATTCGCACAGGGCAACAAAGGAGCCACAGAGAGCTGCCCAGTATTATTCCTGAGCTGCCTGTTCACCAAAGAACATACCTCAGACCATTCTGCAGGTGCTGTTTTACAGACACACGGTGGCTTCAATCCAACATCCCCTTAGCGCAGCACAAATACCCACATACGGACATATGCCATGGCAGTACTATGTGACCCTCATGCTGAATAGCAACATTGCACAACACGTAACAATGACTGGGTGCCATTGCACAATTAACAATAAAGGATGCACAACCACTATGAGAGGCATAGGATGCACAACTACAATGTGTAATTTGCAAAGACAAGGCAGCAATGAACATGCTGTCTGGGCAATTCGGCTTCTGCTGTTACGAGCAGAATATATCCACTGCATAATAGTGACTTTTTGGCCCCACACATGTAGCATACTTACGCATGCTTACGTCCCTATGTGAATTCCAGTTAGTGGTTTCTTAGCCATCTTAGCCATTTAAGTGTCTCTACACTAACGCACAGAGTATGGGAAACAAGCAAGATGAACTTGAACTCCTAGTACAACAAAATAAATACGATTTGATAGGCATCACTGAGACCTGGTGGGATGAGTCTCAGGATTGGAATGTAGGAATAGAGGGGTATAGCCTATTTTGTAGAAATAGACCAAACAAGAAAGGAGGAGGAGTAGCCTTGTATGTCAAGGATGTTTTCACCTGTGAAGAGATCCGTGACTTAAACCCAGAAAGCCAGGTCGAGAGCATCTGGGTAAGAATTAAGGGAGCGAGAAACAATAGGGATATTCTGGTGGGGGTTTACTACAGACCTCCAACCCAGACTGAGGACCTTGATGACGCCTTCCTCAACCAAATGACCGCGCATTCAAAAAGGAGAGATACAGTAATAATAGGAGATTTCAATTACCCGGATATATGTTGGCAGTCAAACTCTGCCAAGACAGCAAGCTCCAGCAAGTTTCTTGCTTGTCTTGCAGACAATTTCATGGTCCAGAAGGTGGAAGAGGCCACAAGGGGATCAAATATTCTAGATCTGATCCTGACCAATAGGGGTGACCTTGTTAATGAGGTAGAAGTGGTTGGATCTTTAGGGGGGAGTGACCATGCCCTATTGGAATTTGGCATTCAGTGGGAAGGAGAAAATAAGTGTAGCCAGACACTCGTCTTAGATTTTAAAAAAGCGGACTTCTGTAAACTTAAGGAGCTGCTGGCTGAAATTCCATGGTCAAGAATAGTGAAAGAGAAAGGAGTTCAGGAGGCATGGGAGTTCCTTAAAAGGGAGATACTGAAGGCACAGTCTAAAACTGTGCCAATAAGGAGGAAAAATGGAAGGCATCTGAAGAAACCAGAATGGTTGACTAAAGAACTCTCAGCTGAGCTAAGCGTTAAGAGAAACGTGTACAGGAAATGGAAGAGGGGGGGAACCACCAAAGAAGAATTTAAGCAAGTAGCCAGGAGATGTAGGGAGACGGTCAGAAAGGCTAAAGCACAGAACGAACTTAGGCTGGCCAGAGACATTAAAAACAATGAAAAGGGCTTTTTTAAATATGTCCGCAGCAAAAGGAAAAAGAAGGAGACGATAGGGTCGCTGTGCAGAGAAGATGGTGAATTACTAACAGGGGGAAGAGAAAAGGCAGAACTACTTAACACCTTCTTTGCCTCAGTTTTTCCCCAGAAGGATACAAGCACTCAACCTGGCGGTTGGGGAGCAGGTGAGGAAGCAGGGGAAATATAGCACATAATAGGTAGAGAGGTGGTACAGGAATACCTGGCCACACTGGATGAATTCAAGTCTCCAGGGTCAGATGAACTGCATCCTAGGATATTAAAAGAACTGGCAGAGGTCATTTCGGAACCGCTTGCTATAATCTTTGAGAAATCTTGGAGGACAGGAGAAGTTCCAGCAGACTGGAAGAGGGCAAATGTTGTCCCCATCTTCAAGAAGGGAAAAAAAGAGGACCCAAATAATTATTGCCCAGTCAGCCTGACATCGGTACCCGGAAAGATTCTGGAGCAGATCATTAAGCAGTCAGTTTCTGATCACTTAGAAAGCAACGCGGTAATCACGAGAAGTCAACATGGATTTCTCAAAAATAAGTCATGCCAGACTAATCTGATCTCTTTTTATGATAGAGTTACTAGCTTGATAGATGAAGGGAATGCTGTGGATGTAGCATATCTCGATTTCAGTAAGGTCTTTGACAAAGTTCCCCATGACATTCTTGCAAAGAAGCTAGTAAAATGTGGGCTGGACAGGGCTACTGTCAGGTGGATCTGTAACTGGTTGACTGTCCGTTCCCAAAGGGTGCTCACCAATGGCTGCTTTTCATCCTGGAGAGAAGTGACTAGCGGGGTGCCACGGGGTTCTGTCCTGGGCCCAGTGCTGTTCAATATTTTCATCAATGATTTGGATGAAGGAATAGAGGGCATGCTCATCAAATTTGCAGATGACACCAAATTGGGAGGGGTTGCTAATACGCCAGAGGACAGGATCAAAATTCAAAATGACCTGGACAGATTGGAGAGCTGGGCCAAGGCTAACAAAATTAAATTCAACAGAGAGAAGTGTAAGGTCCTACACTTAAGTAGAAAAAATGGAATGCAGAAATATAGGATGGGGCACACGTGGCTGGATGGCAGTACGTGTGAAAGGGATCTAGGAGTCCTAATAGACCACAAGCTGAACATGAGTCAGCAGTGTGAGGCGGCAGCCAAGAAAGCCAATGCAATTCTCGGCTGCATCAATAGGAGTATGGTGTCTAGATCGAGGGAGGTACTGGTACCACTCTACTCTGCTTTGGTTAGACCTCATCTTGAATACTGTGTCCAGTTCTGGGCACCCCAATTCAAGAAGGACATGGTCAAGCTGGAGCAGGTCCAGAGGAGGGCGACCAAAATGGTGAAGGGCCTGGAAGCCATGCCCTATGAGGATAGACTTAGAGAGCTGGGTATGTTCAGTCTGCAGAAGAGAAGGTTAAGAGGGGACATGATAGCCATCTTTAAATATTTGAAGGGATGCCATGTAGAGGAGGGAGAGGGCTTGTTTTCTGCTGCTCCAGAGACTAGGACAAAGAGCAATGGATTCAAGCTGCAGGAAAGGAGATTCCCCCTGAACCTCAGGAAGAACTTCCTGACGGTCAGGGCAGTCCGGCAGTGCAATATGCTGCCTCGGAGTGTGGTGGAGTCTCCTTCTTTGGAGGTTTTTAAGCAGAGGCTGGGTCGCCATCTGTCGGGAGTGCTTTGAGGGTGTTCCTGCATGGCAGGGGGTTGGACTGGATGGCCCGTGTGGTCTCTTCCAACTCTACATTTCTATGATTCTATGATTCTATGATCAAGTAATGTCATAAAACAATTCCTGAAACTGAAAACCTGAATGTACCACAACTGCTCTTCTGACATATTACAGTGCAATACAGTATAAAGGTGACTTCTGCCCATGCAGAATTGGGATCCCTATTCCCACTCATCCAGGAAAAGAAATCCTTCTCTTTTACTACAGAAAGGTGATGAGAGCATGTTCAATGCATCTTAGGAACAAATTACACATCGAAATGCACGCAGCCAAGTCCCAGCCCTTCAAAATGCCAGAGGCTGTAGTCTCTAATGTAGCAGCAGCATGTGTGTAGGCATGGATGTGGACATGCAATTACCTTGTGCTCGCCAACCTCTTGACCCACACTTAGAATCATTCTCCTATACAAGCCAGTTTTCAAAGACAAAAACAGCTTTGGGGCCTCACTGAAGTGAGGAAACAATAAGGACAGTGCGGTGCAAATACATGACCAGAAAAAGATCCAGTAAATAAAGCGTTATGCTCTTGCATCTTTACTGGAAAAATGCAGTACTTGAGTCTGCATGGTATTATTTTATTCTTTTTATAATTCAGGCTTCTTTTCATCCATTTTCATGCAATAATGTAGTTGCTCCTTTGAAATTTCCAGTGACCTGGTTTAAATAGATCACCAAGCTCAGTCTAATGTTCTCGGCCAAATGACCAATCACTTCTTACAATGCTTTACAGGACAATTCATTGAACATCAGTGGCATTTAACACAAACATAACTATAATGCAAGGGATGGAAACACTTCTTTCAATGGAGTAACACAGATTAATACACAACTGTTTTTCTCCCACTGCTCCCACTTTTCAACCAAGTAGCTCTGAAGGAGGAGTTGCTCCCATTTTTCATACAAGTAGCACAGAAGGAAGATGCACTACTTCCCCAATCAGATTGTTCCCTTGTAGCTCCTCTCAGTTCTAGACATAAGTTCAGAAGGGCAAATGTACATACTGGGTTTGTTTTTCTCCAACACAGGATCAGAAATGAAGGTAATATAGAAACATATTCTGTACAGCAAGCTTTGGATAGGAAAAAAATTGTATCTCAAAATAAAAATCATATGTATTGACAGAATTCTCAAAAATTATAACGAAGCTTTTAAAACTCATTAACAGTATTAGGACTGCAAACAAATTCGAAATCTTCTAGCAGATAATCTAAATTTGAAATCTTCTAGCAGATTATCTAAAATTCATACAAAAATAAACAATACCTACACAAGGAAATAACATTTTATTAATAATGGAATTAAAGCAAACACTCATCCATACAAATAAATATACTCAGTGCTAATATATTACTGCATTCTAGGCTCATTCATGATATTTTTTTAAGATTACTGTCAATGTCAGGCGGCGGCTAAGCAGACACAGAGGCAGGAGCTGAGTTTATGGCTTTAGTAATGAAGAAATTAAGAGGTTACGTCACCAAAACAAACATCCAAGTCCCAGGAGCAGCAAACTCAAACAGCAAGGTTTAGCCTGGAACAGAAAGCCCATGACACAGGACGCAGATTCCCAGTTGGTAGACGGTTGTTGCCCCGTGCCCAACTCCAACAGCGTCTATCTTAAATACACAGTCTTTAGCCCAGCTGGCGCTGACCAAATGTCCGTTGGCCCAGATCACAGCTGGAGCCCCTCAAGACTTCAGGGCCGATTCATCAGACACTTCTCCCGCAGCCGCTGAGACCTCCAAACCGCCCCCTTCTCCAGCCGCCTCTGGAGGAACGTGGGGGGAGGGTCTGCTGCAAACTCCGGGCTGGAGTCAGAAACACCAGCCTCTGTCGAGTCAGAAGCACTAGCCTCTGCCTCTGGAGCACAAACATCTGCTGCAGGTATTGGCTCGGGATCCGTGCCCGGGACAGCTGTGGGGTCGCTGGCAGACTCCTCCCTAGACTCTGAAGGAGCCCCCTCTCCCGAAGGCCCCTCCAAGGTATCCTCCCCCGGCTGGGAGTCCAAGTCTAAATCGGAGTCCAAGTCCAAGTCTGAATCGGCAGCACGCTCAGCCCGGCTCATGACAATTGCAGTGCTTTGATATCACTTCTGAATACTACAGATCCAGGCAGACACAACTAAATTACTTCACAATGCAATACTGGTGTGTGTGTGTGTGTGTGCACGCATGAGAGAGAGAGAGAGAGAGAATGAGAGAGAGGGGATTTCTTAGCAAACCATTTTACTACGTATCAGGTAGGAATATCTTCCAAACATGCATAAAAAGTTGTCTCCAAGACAATATTATATTTGAAAACATATGAAAACATTTACATTACTGTAAATTATTTATAAAAATTACAATTGTATTTTTCACAACATAGAAAAATTACAAAAGACTACAATTTTATCAAATTTCATCACATGAATATGGATAAAAATCCAGTTGTATATCAATGAACATTTTATCTGAAATGTAGTAACTTCGTAATCTTGCCCCCATACAGAGATGCAAACCTCTTATGTTTAATAAAGCTATTTGACCACAAGTGTTCACATTTGTCATAATCTGCCATTTATCTAGAATATTAAAAGATAATGTGTATCTGACGCTTCAAGTCTCTTAAGCTTAGAGACTCCAAAGTTGCCATGGATACTAAGGGGTCCTACAGGTGTGTACTTTACAGTTGTTTGTATGAAGGTAAATGTAAATCAGTTTAAAAGTTTGTAGATTGCAGTACCACTTCAATCAATAGGTGGCAAACTAAGCAATAGAACTGTGCATGTAGCCTACAATATCATCTTCAGTCCTGAGGCAGGTCCTCCTACGCGTGACATGGATATTATTCAGGACAATGACTCTTAGAGAGAAGCTAGATTGCAAAAACAAGCTGGCTTGCAAACAAAACAAAACAAAACCCCCAACAAAAGCTGGAGTGAGCAATTACAACCACAGAGCAGAGGACAGAGTGCAAAAGCTGCATCCAGACTATGAGGCATGTCACATATTTCACCTTGTTTCGCTCACAGGAAACAGAGATAAAGTGTCCAGCTTCCACAACTCTGTAACATTGCTTGAAGTCTTTCATATGTTATATTATAAAGACTATTCCAACACATGAGAAACTGGGTACTTTTGCTAGTTTTGCAATAATTAATAGCTTTCAAAATGAAATCTCTTTCCCTTCCCATGTTTCTTCTCCAAGCAAGAAGCACAATCTTCCATCTCAGATGAAAAGTAATCTCAGGCTAAGGTGAAACTAACATCAACAAACAAAACTAGAAATCCCTTCAATGTTATTATTAGGAACATCACAGAACATGGAGATGGCTTATGCTATGATGGCACATGCTGTTGCTTTCTCATACATGCAGAAGATGTTAATCAGTATATGAGAAACTTTCTATGCTACAGAAAAAAGTGACCACCCAAACTCAAGGAACTACTGATTTAAGGAGACTGTTCATTCTTGATAAAAGAGAAATACTTAACAAACGCCAATACTGCAGCCCTAATCCAGATTCTAAAGATTGTCTTCATAGGAATCAAGAGTATGTAGATTTGAAGCAAAAGTCAAGCTATCTTAACAGCCATTTTATCAAATAAAAGAAAAACCTACAGCTTTGAAAACTAGGCAGTGGAAATCACAACTGCGGACGTGTTCACCTAAAAGGAAGCTTATTTACACGCGTGGATCTCTTAATATCCGTAAATTTGTCTTTCCAGAAATACAGACAGTGAATGCAGGGTTAAAACTAATTAAGCAATTGGTAGGATTAAGTCTCTCACTTCACAAATGGTACAAGATATGCCCCAAACACTCTGCAAAGCTCTGATGAACACATAACTGTATCTGCAGGGCTGTCTTTTCATTACATGAGCTGGGAAACAATCTATGTGCACAAGAAAATCAGCTAAGCATGCACATTGTATTCACTGACCCACCAAAAAAGAGTGGCCATTGTTTACTCAGCCTCATTGAGATGCTGCAGTGCAACAGCAGCAATTTCAGGCTCTCCTTCTCTTTACTGCCCTACTCTGTCTTCCACAATAGTGTAAGGCAGTGCTATTCAAAGTGTTGGTCCCTCACTGCTGATCCATAAGCCATCAGCTGCCAGTTTGTGGAGGGTTTCGGGGACAGAAACAGTGGTAGCCAATGGATACAAATATGTTACTGGCATACTAGGGTGGTAAAAAACTGCCATTCTCTCATGTCAGTTAGCCTGAAAATTTCCAGTCTAAGGCAACTGTAAACTACTTTTGAATAGGCACACTCAATAAACCATTCAGGTTCCAGTGGCCAGTCTGAAGTGGAAACCTAGGTGTAACTTGTTGGTACCTGATAGAGGAGTTTTTTTTTTCCTTTATCCCAGATTCTTAGAAAACAGTTGCCACTGTTTTTGGTGTGAAGACTAAGATCCATCATAAAACAAAGTTCAAAAACTAGAGTGATAACATTCCTTAAAGTCTGCAGATAATCCATTGATAGTGTAAATCATAGATTAAATGCAGATCGTATAATTTTACCTTTTTAAAAATTAGAAGCAGTCTGGGATGATGCAAATTTTCTTGAAGGCTCATAATAGAAAAAGAAATGAATTTTTCTCCATTATTGTTTTTCAGTTCAAATTCTTTCCTCTACCTATTTTTCTCCCCAGTTGGGAGAAGATACAGATACCTGTAACCTTTTCTTCCACAGGGGAAAAAGCAGCTTCTCTCTCTCTCTTGCTCCCTCTCTCACATGCATACAATTGGAGCAGGCAAGACTGAATAAACTGAGTCTTTTGTAGCTTTTTCAAACTGGATGACAACTCAGCTAAAAACTGTATCTCGGCTCACAGCACCTATTCATGAATTACTAGAACACATGCACAACAGCAAGGCATGTGGAACTGGTGCATAGAAACTTCAAAGGTCAACCTTTAAATGACTTAACAAGAGGTCTTAGAAAACAATTCTAGTCCCAGTTTTTGGGGCCCAGCTTAAATATCCTACATTGTTTCCAGTCTTGCTTCCACTTATTTCCTGTAAGTGACTGCTGGCCAGTTTATTCTACAATGATATTCCCACACAAATGTTCAACTGATTGCTGAACAGTCTTCCTGGATCACTGGCTGAATACACCTCCCTCTTTCTTTCTGGCCATCTCTTTATAACTTGATTTATCTGAGAACACAGTGAAAATGTCCAATAAGAAGCCTAACCAACAGATGCCAAATTAAATGTCAACAGTTGTTGTGATTTCCCTTCTTACCCCAGAAAAGATCTGTTCAGTGAGTCCGAACTGTGGAGGATGGTAGAATATACAACGCAGGGGGAAAAGGCAAGAGACACTTGTCATCCAAGGTCATTTATCCACAATTTTAGGCTGAGGCAGACAAGGCCTACTTGTACCTTACAATTCTCTCTACACTGACAATTCTGAATGCAGCAAGGAGGGTGTATCGCTTTAAATATCCTTTCCTGAGTCAGTGAAAGGGTTGGCAACATTAACTGGAATTCTCTCACAACACAGTTCCAAAAGGAGCAAATCTGATAATGTTAGCAGCAGTCTGTTATCTCAAAAGCTTTGCTTTCCACAATCAGGTCACTATCTTTTCCAAATTCTTTTGGATATAGCAGGAAATTTAAGCAATGAAAGGAAGTGGAAAACAGATTATTTCATTTTTAATGCAAGACATGAAGTGCTTTATTAGTGTTTTTGATACTGAAAAAAGGGCCATCCTTTCCAAAGACAAATATTTTACATGGAGGGTCATAAGTCTTTAAAAAAATCATATGCTGTATCCCATATTCTATCTCTGAACGCTAGCCAAAAATAGCCAAAAAACAATGCCTAGCGAATGTGCTGCCATAAGCAATGGTGTCTCCCTATTTTGAGATCTGGCTAAATCTCCATAATGTCCTTAGCCACTGGGGGGAGTGGGAAATGGAAGAGAGGCAATAGTGGCTGAATAGTTTCAGAGGTCTTGTATTCATATTTCGAGATCCATATTGAGCACCCAATATATCAACTTCTCCAGCTGGGAGGAATACAGTGGAGACTATGTCCAAATCCTTCCCAAGTTTATGGTTCTGCCATGGGATATATATATAAAAGAACCAGATCAACTCTTCTATAGGCAAAGTTAAAGCAGCGAATTATAACTTAAAGATTAGCAAAATGGACTCAATGAAGCAAATATCAAGTGAACAGTAACTAAGCATCATTTTAGAAGGCCCTATCACACAGTTCCTTCCAACTGATTAGCACACAATCCTGGTCAGGTAACAAGAGAACAAAAAGAATCCACAGGGACTTGGCCCTTAAGTATTATGGCAGGTGCTGTAGAGCAAAACAAAAGAAAATGATTCCCATTATAATGCTGCAAAAGATAGAGGGTACCTCATTTATATAATTCCAACCAACAGAGGCTAGAAGGAGCTACATAAAACAGTCAGTTTCATATCCTGTCACAAAAACATTTTGCCTCTCAAAATGACTGTAAAAGCTTGTAACTGCAGACAAAATACATATACTGGAACTGCTATTCTCATGCTGTGCATGACATGCCTCTCCATATATCTATGGAGATATATAACCATCAGCCTTAAAAGTACAGTATCACCTGAAGCTGGGATCAATTCTCAACCTCCCAGTGTTGGTCTTCACCTTATGGAAAGGAATAGAAACACTGAGTCACTGGCAGACTACTGATAAGTTAATGTAGAAGGCGTAGGGCAGAGTCTGAACCCAGCCATTGCTTGAACAGATGCACAGTGCCACAGAATAGTTTAGGAAAGAGAATACAATGTTTGCTTTAAGGAAACAGGTTTGTATAAAACCCTCACAGATAATATGATGTCAAACATGGGCACTTTGTGCAAATACAGAAAGCTTGTCTACATTTGCTCAAACTTCAAAGCTATTTGCATGTTAGATACATAACTTAACAAAATTGCAAAAAGGAATATTTTTAAAAAGAAAAATGGAAGTCTCTGTACTATGTTGACTCTCAAATGCTGCTACTCTATTTTTCAGATCTTGAGTGCTTTGGCTACACTAAGTGAAATCAAGCAACGTAACTTAAGACAGAAGCTCATATAAAGCAAACCTGGGAGGTTCTAGAGTCAGACTAATTCACCTACATACACACACACACACACACACACCTCATAGGTCTGAAAGCAGCTTACAAAAATATTCTCACAATTATTTTTTTTTTTACAAGCTTATCACAAAAACTTGATAGAACAAGGTGACACTACTGTGAATTGAGAGATCTAACTGCAAGGAAGAATGCTAGGACCCAAGTCAAATTTGTGCAAGTGACAACTGCCTCTATTCAGCCACATATTTGAACATGGGCACATGTACTTGGGAAACACGGTGGGCTGCATCTCTGTATCACATGTGCATTAAAGAAAAACCCTTGCTGCTATGTAAAGCAACCTTTAAGAGCTTCAGCAGACAGTCTGAGTTGATTTGGAGTAACTGTGTTGTGCTGATTGCTGATGGGAGTTGCTTGATCACCACCAGCAGCTGCTAGCTAAGGCAGTAAAGAATTCTGTACTTTGTAGTCTCCGCCTGTCAGAGGATGTCTGCTGAGTACCAGGTCCTGGTGTACCTAAAGCCTTTTCAAAATCTAAGCACAGAAGTGCTGCCACATGGTTCTGAGGTGCTCACACTATTCCATATCAGCTTTTAGAATTGTGTTGCTTGACATCTGATAAGGACACGCCTTTTCCTTAAAGCAGCCAGTGCAAAGTCATTTGTAGGAGGAACACTAAGAATTCTTATCCACATCACAGGGATAAAAGAAAGCAGCAGCAGCTCACGGAATCTTGTTATGTCAAATATGTATGAACATTATGAATGCAAAGGGAAATTACCTACACTGTACCACATGACAAGACAGGCAACTTATAGACATGAGTTTGATGATGTTGGTATACTAAGTGTGTCTTGCCCTGTTACTGGCCATCTGATCACATATCAGAATCTACACTAGATATCTTTACTGTACTGCAAATTAGGATACATTCAGGTGGCATTCTTGAACTTTCAAGGCTGGCTGGCATGCTAAGCTGAAAGTATGCAAAGTAAAGAATGCCATGATTCTTTCTGTGGCCTTATATAGCATTTCTTGCTATATAGACTCTTAAGATTCATACACAACCTGCAATCATTACTCAACATGTGAGCATTCCAGGTAAAATGGATTCTTGAAGACATGTACATTAAATGAACAACCCCAGCTCTCCTTCAGAAATGACATGTGGATGTGTACATGAACTTTCCAGACAAGGTACATTATGGATCATCTAATACAAGCTGGGGCTTCCTGATACATTGTTATGAAGGTACAATGGGTTAAACTCTTTGAATAATACAATGACATTATGCATCAGAATAGGAAGAAATAACAGAGCTGATCGAAAGAAAAGTGTGTCTTTATGAAGAACGATCAAATGAACATGAAGGGAGACTGGAGAGGCAGATAATCCTTTCTAATGGTGGAGACCACAAGCTAAAGCATGACAGTATGGAGTGCTGAGAAACAAGAAACAGTCTGAATGTCACTTTCAAACATTACACCAACTGGAATAAGGTCTCATGTGAATGTAACTGTGTTTATGATTTACTGATATAGAGTGGCCAATGTTAGTGAATTCAAAAACCAATAACAGTTTCCACTGTATTTCACAATCACAAGATTAAATCTATCATCAATTTCTCTTCCTTAGGTGTCACTTAGGCTAATAATCAAGGATTAGTTCTGTTCAAGCAGAAAGACAACTTGGTCATTTTATCAAGTAATATTTCCCTCTCAGTACAGCAGGTAAACAAGGCGGCAAGTAACAATTACCATTTTGTTCCAGACTGTCCTAAACAGGTTGTTTAATCAAAAACATTCAAGACCAACATTTCCCATCTGATTATGTTATAAAAATGCCATTCTTTGAATGAGCAAGCATTGCAGTAAATTGGACTTACCAGCATTAATAATGTCTTTAGGCACAAAATTAATGATCCTGTTAAAAAACATTTTGAACTTTAAACTTGCTCTTTAAAAAGCTTGGGTTAAGAAAAAGATGTTTAGAGAAATTCTGCAGATGATGAACATTAAAATAAGATATTTTCACCTCCAATAACTCTTGGAAATTATTAGTTCTCACATGAAATCAGTATCCATTACAAATTATTTATACTGTGTGCATTGTATTGTGTGCAGTTCAATAAAATTAGGTGTCAAGTAAAAAAAACATGTAAGAAGAGCATTCAAGAACAGCAGGAGAACAACACAGTTTGAGGTATAAGTTGCACCTTTCAAACACACTGTTGTGCAACACTGCATTATTTTAAGGCCCCACTCTTTAAAATTTTTCATTTGTGCAGATTATGCAACCAATTAGTTGCTGTAATCAATGTACTGCAAGTCTCTCTCTGTAGGAGTATGCCCTGAATTCCAAAGAGTGTAACTCCATCCAGGCCCAAAGTCAATACAGTCTTTTGTGGGACTTCATTAACCCACTCATTATAGTTCTAGATCAATTGTTAAAAGCATTCCAGATACTATTGTTACAATGATGTACATAAATATGTGACATGCAAACAAGCTGTTAAATAATGAAATAATCTCAGTTCAAGCACCACGTACACTTTATCCCTCAGACCATCAAGAAAATCATGACACAATTGGTTTTTTCAGCAACTAGCGGGAGAACAAAAGAACGATACTATGTTTCATTGTAAAAGAACATGCTGAAAAACCTGTTTCACAGGGTGATGCTTTTGTTGAAAAATTACTAGTGCTGAAAGATGCGTAATAGTTAACCAAAAAACTTTTTATTTTGAATCTCATTTTAATACTCTCTCTTGTTTATAAACTTCTGAAAGCTTTCTTGGATTGTGTGTGCATGAGTGCATGTGTCCATACACATGCATGGCTCTGAACAAAAGCTGGAATTACTCGGATTTCTTGTGCTCTTCTGTGGGGGAAAGTACTTTTCTTCTCTGGTGCAGCATATGAAAATACAGCTGAGGGAAGACTGAAAACCAGAATAGAATTATGTAAATAAAAGTCAAGATTTTATAGATAGACAGTTCAATTTATATAATGTGCTCTTAGTCTTTCACACAAGTATATCAACGTTGCCCAAGGTATTTTGCTACCAAAGGGAAAACACAAGCTGCTGCTTCTCCCTCCCCCTAAATTCCACAAACAAAAGGTAACTGAACTGTTGGCCAAAGACTACTTCTATTCAAGGAACACAACAACTTCCTCTACAGTAACTGGTGTGGCAGATTAGACTTAGGATCTCTTTCACACACAACTCTGTCCTCCAGCAGTTTGGTATCACTTCCAGTTCCACAGCATCTGCCAAGTGAACTGCAACTGTTTTGTTCTAAGCAGAATGTCATGCTAGTCCTGAAGAAATCAAACACATGTGTTCTGCCCTCTTGGAATATACTGGTGAGAGGTGGAATATTATATAGAAAAGACACGAAATGGTTTCTTCCAGATTCAGGGAGCTTAAGCCAATTTTTCCTATGTACATGGTTTCAAGATTTAATGTACTTTTTGGGGGAAGAGATGACATGCTGTCAACTGCCAAGAAAACTCAAAGGTCTGCTTAATGGATTTTTCAAGGAAGTTTTGGGGAGAAAAATGCATACATCTCCTAAAATAAAACTCTGACGCATTTTATTCTACTGAAACACATGCTTGAGGCACGGACAGGCTTAGATGCAATCTAGCTACACTTACTAGAAGTCCTGTAAAAGATTTTGCTTTTTGTATATTTTGTGCAGTTGTGGTTCATGAATGCTTTTGCTGTTATATTTGTTAGTGTTTAACACGCCACAAGACACACAGGGTTTTTTTTTGGGTGCAATTGGTTATTCAGAGATCACCAATAAGTGTCCTGTTTTCAGATGCAGTTAGATCATAGAATCATAGAGTTGGAAAAGACCACAGGGGCCATCCAGTTCAACCCCCTGCAATGCAGGAATACACATCAAAGCACTCCTGACAGATGGCCATCCAGCCTCTGCTTAAAAACCTCCAAAGGAGGAGACTCCACCACACTCCAAGGCAGCCTATTCCACTGTCAGACAGCTCTGACCATCAGGAAGTTCTTCCTGAGGTTCAGGTAGAATCTCCTTTCCTGCAGTTTGAATCCATTGTTCCTTGTCCTAGTCTCTGGAGCAACGGAAAACAAGCCTGCTCCCTCCTCGACATGACATCCTTTCAGATATTTAAACATGGCTATCACATCTCCTCTTAATCTTCTCTTCCGCAGACTAAACATATCCAGCTCCCTAAGACGCTCCTCACAAGGCATGGCTTCCAGACCCTTCACCATTTTGGTAGCCCTCCTCTGCAAATGCTCTGGCTTGTCAATATCCTTCTTGAATTGAGGTGTCCAGAACTGGACACAGTACTCCAAATGAAGCCTAACCAAAGCTGAATAGAATGGTACCATTACCTCCCTTGATCTGGACACCATACTCCTATTGATGCAACCAAGAATTGCACTGGCTTTCTTGGCTGTTCCTGCCCACAATGACATCCCTATTGTTTCTCGCTCCCTTAATCTTACTCAGATGCTCTTGACCTGACTTCCTGGATTTAAGTCATGGATCTCTTCACAGGTGAAAACAGTCTTGACATATAAAGCCATTCCTCCCCCTTTTTTGTTTGGTCTATTTCTGCAAAATAGGTTATACCCCCTATCACTACATTCCAATCATGAGACTCATCCCACCAGGTTTCAGTGATGCCTATTATATCACATTTATTTTGTTGTATTCAGAGTTCCAGTTCATCTTGTTTATTCCCCATGCTCTGTGCACTAGTGTAAAGACATTTAAGATCATGTGCCTTTCCTGCAAGCACTTTACCAAAGTTGTTTTCCCTCTCACTGTTGGTCTCTAGTACTATTTGGCCTGCTCTATCTATAACATTTGGGCTTTTTTGCCCAGCACTTGCTGAATTTCTGCCCTGAATGACACTGTCTCCTTCCCTGCCCGAACTCAGTTTAAAGACTTCCTGATCAGCTTTGCATGACTGTTGGCAAAAACATTCCTGCCAACGGCTGTGAGGTGCAGCCCATTCATTGCCAGAAGACCATCTTTGTGAAAATGCAGACTGTGGTTCAAAACTCCAAATTGTTCCCGGCGGCACCATCTGCGGAGACAGTTGTTGACCTCCACTATTTTTCTCTCCCTCCGTGGGCCATGTCCTTCAACAGGGAGGAGAGATGATGCTTCCTGTCCATCTTCTGTTCACTTCTGTACTATCTACTTCATTTTCTGAAGTCTATTTTACACATCTGTACTCATTTATATGAAGAAAATAATGCTTCTCTTTGTCTCAGTACTATGTGCAAATGAATGGATAAACTTTCACACAATTTGGAGACAATGTTTGAGATGGTCTGACTTTACATATAGTTTAGATGGCATACTCAAAACCCACTTTGAGGGCTCCCCAATTACTTTTTGTTCACAGAGAGTAGTGTGTTAGTGGCCACGTTCTCTCCGGAGCAATTGAGGCAGGCATGCAACATGAAGAATGTCTGAATGCCCAAGACGGTCATTCCCCAGAGCAGTTGAAACTGAACTATCCTTAACAATGGCTAACACTGGGATGCTAGAGCTATTTTAAGATTAAAAAAAATACACACACAGCTGAGATTATCTTCATGAAACAATTAGATAACAGGCATTTTCTGCTTGTTGGTTCCTCCTACGAAAAAGCACTGCTTTGCGAAGACTCATGTACCAATACAGCAAAATACAGTAAAGACAAGCAAGGGACCTATCAGTATCATCTCTGTCACTGCAAGCACAAGAAACCTGCTGCACCAAATTAAAATCAGAAACAGAAACATTACTTCACAATGTGAAGCTTATGCACTTCAGCTGACTTAGGAAGCTCCTAGATTTAATGCATGAGCAACTTATCTAAGGGTTTTTGTTCACACTGCAAATGTGAAAGTGTGTCATGGAGCGCTGATATTTTTGAGTTTTATTAGAATATAATAGCCATAAAAATACTGGCACAAACAGATGTGGCAGCATTACATTCTTTCACGTCAACAACAAATTAGATTTAAAGGATTACTGTCACAGCAGCTGAACTTAAAAGCTAGGCTTCAAAACTTCATGTGCTCTATGAACATGAAATATCAACTAAAGTGGAAATGCATACTTTGTAGGCAATTTTCTTTCAAAACATAAAAGAAAAAAGAACCAATTGTAACTAGCACCCTTCAAACAAGCGAACATTCCCTCTGTTTGTTCTTATCCCTTATTATTACCTACAGGTAAAGACAAAGAGAACAGAGAATTCCACAAGAGCCATAATAAGGCAGTGTGTGACACTTGTAGGATTGAAACACAATTCAAAAAGATCTTTTTGCCTTGCTCCTCAGAGACGCAGGATTGGTCTGTTTAGGTTTACTGCTAATTTTTCCTTGCTGAAACCTCATCCTTATTTTCAATGCCTTCTCATTAAAAAATACTAAATTGGGAGGGGGGGTAGCACACACAATGGTTTACAGGCATTGTAAATTGCTTTTAGACATACTTAAATCTCAAGGGCAGAAGGATTCAATTGAGTAATATACTTACTTGGAATATAAGATATCATAGTCAAGATCAGGAATGTATAGTAGTCAAAGGAGAAATTGTACTTGTTAGGTAAACTAATGGAATATAAACCGGATTGCCTGACAAAGGGCAGAGCGGCATATATTGTGAGCAATTCTCCTGAAACTCCCATTGGATATAGTACGATGAACAAAGTGTATCTAAAAAACAAAACAAATGTATATATAAACATAAACACAAGATAACTAAACTCACCACATAATCCTAGTCATGGTTACTCAAAAAAGGCCAAATGAATTTAATGGGATTGTCCTGTATGTGATATTAGGACTTGAATTTAATTTTGAATTTAACATTTTGAATTGAATGCCTGATATTTAATTAATTGAGGGATGTAGTGAATCATTTTATTCTGGATGAAAGTCCAAGAAATTAATAGGATTGTCCTGTATGTGGGATTAGTACTTGAATTTAATTTTGAATTTGATATTTTGAATTAAGTATTATGGTGTGCCTTCAAGTAGTTTCTGACTTATGGTAACCCTAAGGCAAACCTATCACAGATTCTTTTCCTTTCCTTTCCCTCTCTCTCTCTCTCTTTTTTTTTTTGCACAATTTGTTGAGAGGGGGTTGCCCTTGTCTTCCTCTGAGGCTGAGGGAGTACTATCTGCCCAAGGTCACCCAGTGGGTTTCCACAGCTGAGTGTGGTTTCAAAGTCACATCTCCTAGTTTCCTAGTCCAACACTCAAACCACTACACTGCACTGGCTCAACTAATTGATTTAATTAATTAATGTAAACAAAATAGCAGGCATTTAATTGATGTGAGTTGTCTTGTTTTGGATGAAATATCTAAGATGAACCTAAGTTTCACCAGACTAAAGATTGTTCCTTATCTCTGGTAACTTCCTTTATCACATCTACCCAGGAGTAAGTAGCAGTGAATTCATTGGGACTTTTGACAAGAGATACATAAGATTGCCTTGTAAGCTGAAACAGCCTAAAAATTATCTTGCTCTCTTTCAAGGACCTGCCAAAAAACTTGCCTACATATCAAGTAACTTAGAAACAGCATACAGCACATTTCAATTTCAAATGTTGCTGCTTTAGAATTTCTGTGTAAAAGTCTTCTTAAAAATTACTATATTACAAAAAGATAATTTTATATCATGGAAACTTGACAGAGAATTGTACTTAAGCATGTGAGTGTGTAAGAACAGGCACATTATTTTAAAATGTTCAAGAAGCATAGAAAAAGACTATTAATATAATGCAAATGAGCATTTTCTAACAAGTAAATTAGCAGTCAAACTATATCAAATATTAAACATGTAACTCAGGGTGCATGAACTTTATAAAAGGTATATAAAGCAGCTGCTTGAGGGTGAATGCACCCCCCACAGAAAAAGCACACTGATGCTATTTCGCATGAGACGGAAACTTACGGAGTAGTTACAACAAATGAAAGAGTCAAAGCCTCTGACCTGTGAAGCCACTCTTGACCAGACTCCAGCTATGATCTACCTTTGAAAAGAAAGGTTCAATAGAATTGCATGGGAAATTTGGCTCCAACTTCTCAAAAAAATGGGGAAATCAAAAGGTGATTTTGCTTAGGAGGTAGGAGAATTTATTCAAGTGCATTTGGAAATATAAATCATCTCTTCTATGTAAGAGAACATCAATGATTTCAAGAACATACATGAAGATTTCTGGTGCTGAGCTCTGGCTTATGAACTTGCACCGGTTAATACTCACCCTATTTGCTGGAGCGTAAGACATACTTTTTCCCCCCAAGAAATATTGTTTGAAAATGGGGTGTGTCTTATATGTCAGTGCATTTCATATGCTGGCAAACAGCATTTGCCAGTGTATAAATGGGGTGTGTCTTATATGCTGGTGCATCTTATACACCAGCAAATACAGTACTTTCCATACTTACAAAGAACTGATTTCTTTCTTTCTTATAGTTATTAGGAAAAATATACGCACTCAGGTGTAGTTTCTCATTAACTTATTAAGTTTAACATCCTTACCTGGCCCATTTGATGACATAAGGGAGATGGTTTAATAAGCTGAATGTATAAAAGGAGTAACGGATAATCTCTGTGATTGTCCAGGCGACAACAAAGAGAAGGACACTGTCTTCGCTTTGCACCTATTTAAGAAAAATACAATTGCTGAAAAGTTCAAAATCAATCATAACATGTTAAAAATGCTAGTACATGCCTACAGTTTTCATCCTCAAGCTGATGTACTGTATGTCACAGGCCTGGGCAAAAGGAGGCATTAGGTCAGTGGTCATTCCAAACAATCTCAATACCAGCACACTTAGCCATGCTATTTTTTCCCCCTTTTAAAAAGCATAGTAAGTTCTTCTCTCACTGAGAATAGTTTCAAAAGCAGGCTACATTACTGCATTCCAGATGAAGGAATAAAGCAGCAGCTTTAATTAATCTTGTTAATCTTCAATTTTGTAATCTGAGAAGCAGTAGGGCATACCCACCTCTGTCTAGGTGGAAAAATGCATCATCTATCTATCTATCTATCTATCTATCTATCTATCTATCTATCATCTATCTATCATCTATCTATCTATACAGTACCATCACCGTACATGGCACTTCACAAGAAAAAGAACAACAAAGAACAGTTCCCTGATCTCAAACTTACAATCTAAAGAAAAGACATAAAAGGAAGGGGATGGCAGTGGAGGAGGGGATTAAATCTAGCAAAAACTGCCACTTCTTCTATCTCTCAGCAGTGGCAGTTGGGAAGGAGGAGGGCCTTTCATTTTCTTCTGGGCCTAGGCATAACTAAAAACAATGCTTGCCTTTTACCTTTTACAGATCTGCAACAGCCTATTGTACCTTCTTATATGCACAGCTGGCTACTTGTTACATGGGACATACACGTGCATAGCTAAAGGTTATGCATGTATATGCCTGGCTTAGGATGGGACTCAAGGAGCTCTTCACTAACTCTTGCATCTGCCAGATAGCTGTCAAGCTGGGGAAGGGGCACTGCTGTTGGTTCTGGGGGAGGGGCAAATGAGCCATGGGGACTGCCTGCCATTCCTGCTGCAGTTCACTAGAGAGAGGGAACAGGAACAATGAAGTCATTCCTGGAGGACTCCTTCCTGTTCACACACCTGTATCCCTCCCTATGCTATCTAATTCCTGAAGCAATGCCCTGGGATTTTCACAGCTCCCCTCAGGTTTTGGAGAAGTATACAGTTGTGCACACACTCATTATGATCTATGTGCACAATGCAGGTTTTCAGTCAGAATATTCTGCACAATGCAGGTGACAGACAACAAGCAGTGTTTTTTTTTCTTATTTCCTAACTTTTTTCTTCAAAGAGATAAAAACATCCAGTACTGACAAGTGTACCTCAATGTTTCCTCATCCCCTCTTGCTGAAGCAGCAGCTTTAATTAATCTTTTAATTACTATTTAATCCTGTCCCTCCTCTCCTAACAGCGAAGCAGCCATTTCAGCTGATTAGTTCCTTGTTTGTTTGTTTTTTTCCTTCTGGGTGCCCACATATCAATATATCTATATTGCACTAAACTACACGCACGCGCGCGCGCGCGCGCACACACACACACAGAGGACACACAGGTTTTCCGAGACCGGAGCACTTCTAAAAGAGAGAAATGATTGAAAAGCAAAACACACCTACCGTAGGGAAGATGAAGGACTTATAGAGGCTTGCTTGGGACTGAACACAGGTGCGTGTTGCCTGTAAAACCTGTCAGCTGGCTTGCCCTCACCCCACAAGCTCACTTTGCAAGCATAGTACATCTGCAGCCCCAAGCAAGCCTCCAAAGGCAAGAAGAACTGACAGAAGCCCACTGTTTCAATGCTTGTAATAAAGATGAATTCCATTAATTTGACCAGAGGACCTGTTCTTTCTGTAAACAAGACTTGGTACTGCATGTGTGCAAGCAGTCCCAAGCAAGCCTCCGTAGGCAAGAAGAACTGATGAAAAAGTGGACCCCACACTAAATTAATGGAACCTGTCCTTAATTTGGAAGTGTCAAAAGAGCAAGTCACCAGATAACATGGTGTCAAAAGGAAGGGACTTCCTGTAATTAAATTTTGCAGAAAATTGAGAACCAGTGTGGCGTAGTAGTTTTAGGACTCTGGGAGATGATGGCTCAAATCTCATCTCAGCCCACTGGACACCCTTGGCCAAATCACACTCAACCTCAGTGGAAGGCAATGGCAAACCTCCTCTGAACATATCTTGCAAAGAAGATTTTGCAAGCTCACTTGCAATAGGGTCGCCTCAGAGTCACCATAAATTGAAGATCTTGAAGACACATAACAACTTTCATGAAAATTGTACATGCAAAAATTCTTACTTGTGTTACTTCACTCAAGTGAAATAGTTTATTAAAAAAAAAGTTCTGTGGCACTTTAAAGCCAAACAAATTGTTTAGTTCTTGGTGTACCCTGTCTATGCTATCCTCAATTTGGAACATTCATTCCAGTTCCAGTTCCCCTCTACCTCCCAAACAATGTGCATATGAATCTGCCAATATGAAAATAAAGTGTCATTTATTTGAGGAGATATAACATAAAGGCTTGCCCTACAGGTGTGGCTTCCAGACCTCTAGAAGGTACCTACCTTGCAGCACGCGTTTTCCCCAGAACCTTGCAAAGCCCCCCTCAACTTTGATATCTCAGTTTTTCTCTTTCAAATAAGAATAGTATCTGCACCTTCTAGGGGGTGCAGGGCGATTCTGACAGTTTTCTGGCATACTCTCTGAACTGTTTTAGGCCAAAAGGAAGCTCTTCCCTCAACCAGGTGAGTGGAAGTCTCTGGATCTAAAATTTCTTGGAGGGGGGAACCACAGCAAAATTTCCCCTTGGTTCTCCCAGAAGGCACAAGAGGCCTTTTGAATTTCAAAGAACATTTTTGAGGGAAAGGTTGGAGGCACAGGGCCACAATAGAGGCTGCCTGTAACCCAGGGGCTACTCTGCACATCCCTGATTCAGGCACCACAGTCTTTTGAGATTCATTACTGAAAAACAAATCAAAAGTGCCTGCAGCCTAAGAATAGAGACTGTATACACGATTTAACATGGAAGAAGGGAAAACCAGCCAGTTATGGATACTGTCAAGCAAATGGCTACAAGCTGGACCATTAAAAGGCATTGTACAGCTCTACCTTTCTTTCCTTTGTGGATTTCTGTGATATGAGAATTAAAGAAGTGGTGGGAAAATATGGGAGGATTACAAATTGAAGACATCATGGCCTGGAATCTCCTCCTATATATTAAGGGAGGAGGATACTACAGCAAAAACCACAGTTGGAAACATTCTCTATCTTTGCTTATGTTATGGAAAGTGAAATTAACAAATCTACAGGGTGAGCAAATCCCTCTGGATAATTGCATGAAGTCTCTGCTGCTACATCTAGCCTACAAGTATGTCTTGGAGTTCATTTCCATTCCTTGTTTAACAGTATCTCATGGAGATGTTCTGCAGGCCTGCTTAGCCCCATTCATTTCAGCTCAGTTTGGAACACATCCCAGTGGACAGTACTCCATGTGTCAGATCTCTGTCTTCCAATGTGCTGCGCTTAAAAGACCTGGGACCCCCAAACAGGTAGAGAAGTAGGGAAAGGAAGAGGCTCAGTCTCCCCAAATGTCACTGCAAACTTTCAAATCTATGACACAGAAGAATAACATCACCTATTTCTGCAGAAACTGTACTACACTTTTGATCTCTTTCAGTAAACTTGGACTTTCTACAGTATGAAAAAAGGTGGGAGAATCATAGGAAAAATGAAGGATGACAGACGTTGCATGATAACGTAGAGATGTCCCATGAAAGTAACGGATTCAGAGTAATTTCATACTAAACACTTAGGGTAGGAGCACACTTTAATTATCAATGTACATGCACCTACTCTTTCTTTCTTTCTTTCTTTCTTTCTTTCTTTCTTTCTTTCTTTCTTTCTTTCTTTCTTTCTTTTTCCTCCCCCTCTCTCTCTTACAGACATACATACACTCACACACACACACACAGCTTCAAATATAAAGCTGGTTCAAAAAAATCAAGGCTAGCCAGCTCAGATGGCAAGCCTGTAAGTACGCCTCAGTTCTCAGCCTGCAAAGATAGACATCTTTATATAACAAGAAAGCTGCATTGGATAATATTATCAATTTTGCCTTATGCAAAAATATCTGACGCTGCTTTTCTATTTGAAATCCCAGCTATTACCCTTTCCTTTTCTGCAAGCTAGCTCCAAACACAATTCACATTTTAGATGGACTAACTCAAGAAAGCAATTCTGAATCATTCCCGAAGTCCTAAGTTCTAATCCTTACACTGCTACTACTACATAGTACACTCTTGTTGGAAGTCTAAAAAGAAGCTGACAAGAATACAGAATCATCATGCTGGGGGAAAGAATGCTACCAAAGAGTTTGGCTTAAGGGGAAGCCTATATCTAATGGACATTGACAATGTTTCCAGTGCTGTGTGAGGTTCTAAAAACTTAAATAATAAGCCGAAAGGTATGTGTGTGTGAGTGTGTGTGTGCGCGCATCTGCTTTGAGTCAGGATCTCAAGATGGAGTGAGGGAAGGTTTAGTCCTTCTCTTCTTTGTGAAAATCCTTATAAAAAACCCTGCCTTTGTGCTGCACTCAGTAACAGGGGCGGGGAGGGAACTACTGTAGACACTTTAATGCTTCCCTCATGGGGTACTAAAGTCTTGATTCAGTATGGATCCTTGATTCTTCCTATTATATTTTGGAAAAGATAAGTACCTGCTCTAGGCAATACATCTGATCTTATGTACAGTTAGGACCTTATCACAGAACAATTCTATAAAAAATTATATATAGCTTTGTATTTAGCGACACCTACTGGTCATATCAAAAGTATTTATTTATATAGTCAGCTTAGCAATTTTCCTTTGAGAGAAAAAACCTTAAAAGCTGAGTTTTAAACAGCCTACTGCCTGGAAAACCGCCTACAATATTACCAGAAACTATAGCTGTTAAGACTTTATCAGGACTCTTACATGACTTGTTAGCTGTTAAATTATCAGCGCTATTAGACTGACAAGGAACTTGCCACTTAAAATGAAACACCATCATCCCTCTGCCCACAAGTAGATAACTTTCTCTCTATATCTGACAAGAAGTATGCTTTCTTTCACAGACAACCCACCACCAAGAGAAAATCTTGTCATTAATGAAGACAGCATTAAAGAACTGATAACTCCACCAGAACTCAGTGTCATGAGCCCGGCTGAGCAGGCTGCTGACTCAGACGGGGACTCTGAGTTAGACGGGGAACCCCCGCCGGGGGCGGATCCCTGGGAGGGAGAGGGGGCTCCTGCAGAGGCAAGGGAGGGGCCTGCCAGCAACCCCGCAGCGGTCCCCGAGCCAGTACCTGCAGCCGATGAGACCAGTGCCTCAGGTTCAACAGAAGCTGCTGTTCCTGACTCCAGCCCGGAGTTTGCTGCAGACCCTCCCCCCACTTTCCTCCAGAGGCGGCGAGAGAAGGAGGCGGTTCGCAGATCAAAATGCTTGCAAGAGAAGCGTCTGAAGTCTGAGGGCCTTCAGCTGTGAGCTGGGCCAACGGACACTTGATCAGCCCAGCTGGGTTAAGGACTAGGTACTTTAAGTCAGACGCTGGGGGGAGTTGGGCACGGGGCAACAACCGTCTTCCATCCGGGGAATCTGCATCCTGTATTTTTCGTTCCAGGTCAGCCCTAGCTGTTGAGTTTGCTGTCTCTTTTCGTTTGGGTGATGTAACCTCCTGTTTATTTTACTACTTATTACTAAAAGCCATACACTTCGGCTCCTGCCTCCGTTTTCTGCTTAAGCTGCCGCCTGACATTGACACTCAGAAAGCATGAAAAAGACTGTTGTGTATTAGCTCCTAATAAAAATATGCATATTTTTCAGGCAGGTGTAAGTCTGCTTGGAAACATATAATCTGAAGATAATCAATATACTTTATACAATTACTCTGCACATCACAATGAGTAATGAACCCGTGTATATCTGTGTTGCCACATTAACCATGAGAGAGTTGGCTGTGCTGGCTGACTGAAAAGTAACAGCAATGCTGGCCAGATACATATCTTATAAGATCATGATCCTCTTAAGTTTTGAAATCCTGAAGTCATTTAGGTTCACATCTACCCTATCAATCATATATTGCCCAACACATGCTAATGTATTAACTAAAAAAAAACAGCACAGCAACATCTAAAGCAAATTGTTCTTGAAAAGCCCAATATCACATCGGTATACACAGGAAGAAAGGCATATGTGGGTGTGCGCATATCTATATATTATACATACTACTGTAATTGAAGCAATGCCCAAAGTTTCAAACTTTTAAAACTACGGTAGACTGTTTTCAACTAGGCATGGCAGGATGTTCTAGTTGTATTAGGATTCTATCAACAGAATCTTTTTTTTTAACTTGGCTTGCCAATATTGATTTAGTGAGAAATTAGGTGAGGCATGCAGGGTATGCTGCTGTTTTGACAGCTTTCCTCACTAATTTGTGTTTGCTTTGCCAACACCTTCACTTTCCCCTTCCCTACTGAAAGGCAAATGAAAAATATTGAGGCTGAAGCTTTGGAGACTTGTTTTCAGTTAAAGAATTTCCAGAAGTCAAGAAGCAGAAAGGCCACAACATGCTAATAACCTGATCATCATAGAAAGGAGAGCAAGCACATTCTTCAGTCACTACTCAGCTACCCCATGCAATTAAACATAAGGCACCACACTTCAGGAAGCCGTAAGAAAGGCATATTATGAGTAACATCATTTGAGATACTAAATTAGGTAAGCATTTGATTAAACTGATCAGAATTTATGAAATACAAGTTTTTCCTTCTCAATAGAGAGTTAGTTCCAAAAAAAAAAATCCAAACAAAGAGAATATTAGGAGTTTCTCATTCAAGAAACTGAAAGCAGATGAAAGGTTTTAGAGACCAAGCACGCTACTCATGCATTCACATGTCAGGTCTTACAAAATCCGTAATAGCTGAATTTCTTCAGGGAGTTCAGGTGTATATACACCCCTTCAGAAAAAAGCAAAAAACAAAGCAAAACAAAACAAATCTTTCATAACAATGTAGGTTATGTTCATCTTTCAAAGAAATTAACTTTCTGTAAATGTTTATTGATAAATTCTTTATCAAAGCTGCTCACCTTCACCTGTCTTTCACTGCAAAATAAATATCACATCTGCAATTCTAACTTTTGGAACCTAACAGTACGTAGTCCAGTTCTTACTACTTTTATTGCTCAGGTGTTAAAAAGATTTTCTGAATCAGATTTCAGCTACAGTAATATGAGAATAGTGGGTCCTAAATATCCTAAAAGCACCAGATCCCATCTGATCTTGGAAGCTAAGCAGGGTCAGCCCTGTTTAATACTTGGATGAGAGACTGCCAATGAATATCAGGTGCTGTAGGCTATATTTCAGAGGAAGGAACTAGCAAAAACACCTCTGAGTATTCCTTGCCTTAAAAAACCCTATGTAATCTTGGGGTCACCATAAATCAACAAATGACTTGAAAGCACATACATACAATACGAGAATAATGCATTCCAGATGTATATACCAAATATGTTGGATGTCTGAAAAACACACTCCTCCTTCAGCCTAGCAAGGTGGCACTTTCTGTTATTGATACAATCTAGTTTTAATAAATGGTGACGTATCTTTAGTCTTCAATCCTAAGGCCTTCCATCCAGTCCAGTTGAACCCAGAAGTACAATTCTATGTGAAAGCAGGGAGTCTGACCCCTTGTCAAATCAATAGACTGGTTAGTCAGATCCACATAAAAGTCCGTTATACGCATCCATAATGGACTCTCCACTGATTCTTATTTCAGAAATAATAAATTGTTGCATGAACATGGAAATTAAGAAAGGATAGCAGTAAGCAATTTAGGCTTAACTTGCTGCTTTGAATGCCATCTCGAGAGAAAGGCAGACAATAACTTCAAAAAATAAAATAAAGTAAAATAAAATAAAGTACAGGCCACTGAAAAGGACTGGTAGGACTGAAGCAACATGGTTGAATACATTTATTTACTGCACATTTAGCCTGGTTCAGTCACACATAATCCTTTTTTCCACAAAAAGGATGTCTTCCCAGGGAACTCTTCCCCTCTACACAGAAGAAGCAGCAAGGAAATACCGTATAATGAAGGTAGTTCCACATAAGAGTGCTGAATTCCAACCTGATGTCACAAAAATAGCTCATGCAGAGATGTCAACATAAAACACACACTGCAGATTCAGTATAAAGGGATTTCCACAAAAGTCCCAAAATTTAGGTAAGAATTGGTCACTCTCTTTCTTTTAACTTACCTCTTTTACACTATGAGTTACAGCCCAAGTCAGAAAAACTCTTGACATCACCTGGAAAGCAGTCAATACAACAGAAGAAGGAACAATCCCTGTGAAGACAGTTTAGGATTGGTAAATATCCTGTTTCAGTGCTTTTCGAAAAAAGTTCTACTGCACTGTACTGTACAGTAGTACGATCTGGAAATGATTAGGAGAGGAACAGTCTTCTGAAAACAAAGCTGGGGGAGGAAAGGGAAGCACAGAAACCAGAGGTCTGCTTCAATTTTTGCTTATAACACCAAATAGCGATACAAGCAATAAGACATAGTAACAAATGATTAGTTTTCTATCTAAATATCAGATGCTGGGGACAAACAACAAGAGATGGCTCCCTACAACATTCTCTATTAGTAACATTTCCAGACATATGTGGTGACTGTTGTTGGTGCAAAGTACTGGACAAAAGAACCTGGCTTGACCCATCAAGACAATTCTTACGTCCTTAAAAAACCTCCTTTGTCAAAAGCCATTTTTTTTCAGTTCAACAACCTAGTCTTGTTTTCTGAAACAGCACTTCTCTCAGAAAGTAAAGGACAATAGCAAATCTGAATGGGTGATTACTGAATATTCAATTTCTCACGACTGATGCTGCCAAGAGCAGAACTGCTGCATGTATTTTGCATAAAGTGCTTCATATACTGAATATAATTTTATGTAGGGACTGTTCGTGTAGTTGCTATTCCAATACAAAACAGACTTTTACAGCAGCAGATAAATACGCCCATCAGTGTCAGCCTAAGAAACAAATAGGTTTTATTTGTGTCTTGTTTATGGTTAATCAGTCAGCAGAAGCTCTTACAATATCCTCTGAAGTGTAATTAGCTGCCATAGTCAGGAACAAGTCTTACAAAACAAACCAAGCTAATCATTTTGTTTATTAACTGGATTGTTTATTATTTCTTTCATCCACTAGTGGTCTCACTTTGGGGTTTCACTAAACAAGCAATGAATCCAAAGACTTACCTATTGCACAGTGCAGGATCTAGAACAAAAAGAATATTTAAATGAATAATAACTTAGTAATAATATATTTGGCTTTATTATAACAGCAGTCTGCTTTATGATAAAGAACAATGAGTAGCACTGCCACTAGCTATCTGACATATGTGCATATTTCATCTTTTCAATGGCCATGTTTCTAACCTATATTTTTGTTTTGCTGTGCATCCAACTTCCATGGAAATAAACATAATTCTTCCAAATCTTCTCAAATATCAGCGGAATTCTCGAATGTTAGTTCTTCCCTGGAATGGTACCAAAACAAAACAAAACTGAGGCAGACATTTGGCTTTCACAACTAAAACAATATCTCCTGTGAGGCCATCACTAAAGAGAGAAATGAAGGAGAGAACTAAGCTAGGGTGTGTGTGTGCATGTTGCACTTGTATGAATCACTCAGAGATTTAGATGATTTTAGCTGCAAGGTGAAATGAGATCTCATCATCACATAACAACGGGATCTCACAGCTTAATAGTTCACTTCTTCTACCAAAGTAACAGGTAGGAGGAGAGGAACTACGCGAGACTGTGCAGTTTTGGGGTTTGTTTGGTTTTTTTTAACCATTCATGTGATATAATTAAAGCTGTATCTTATTCTGAATGGGCAATCATTGAAGGAGTTCAGGAAGCAAATGAATGTAAAAATCATTTTTTAAAGTAAATAGTGTTCAGATGGGCAGTTGCCCTCTATCAAACATACCTCAAGCAAAGCTCCAGTCTGGAAGAATTTCAGAGGCTTTTCTATTGAATAGTACAGATTGTGGTAACTTCCCTTGGCGAGGTATGCTCTGACTAAACCAACAGCTATAACAAGCCAACTAGGAAAAAAAAGACACAGATGTTTGTTAGTGCTTATTGAGAAACAGAACTGTTAATTATCTTCTCAGTAAGAGCAGGAAAGTTACTGATACAGACCAAGCTAAATGGCAGTCGCCTCCTCCGTTTTATATGCTGGTCTACGCCAGTGATTTACATAGCTGACATTATTTATAGGTCTGGTTTTAAGACCAAGAAAGGCATGCCTGCAATGTTATACTTTTGTCTTCTATGTGTACTCTATCTCTCTGAGGTTTGTTACAAGCGCTTGTTTGTTACAAGTTTAGAAAAAAAGATGCTGCTGAAAGGACAGATTGTGTCTGTGAGTGTACGTGCACACCTTTGAGACCTGTTAATTCATGGTAACCCATGAATTTCATAAAATTCTCTTAGGCAAGGAATATTCAGAGGTAGTTTTGCTAGTTCCTTCCTCTGAAATATAGCAAATTATAGATGTACAAAATTATGAACAGAGAAAAGATCTCTCTCTCTCTCTCTCCCCCTCTCTCTCTCATGAGAGCTAAGGGGAACCAAATCTAATTGAATGACAGTAGAATGAGGACAAATAGTAAAAATTAATTTTAATTAACTTTCAATGAAAGGTGACTACAAGGGAGTTCTAAAAAAAAGAGAAGGCAGACCAAATATTACAGAAACTCCATTTGAAGGCACCAGATCCCATCTAATCTTGGAAGCTAAGCAGGGTCAGCCTTGGTTAGCACTTGGATGGGAGACTATCAATGAAGACCAGGTACCATATTTCAGATCGCAAAACCACATCTGAATATTCCTTGCCTAAGAAAACCGTATGAAATGTATGGGATTGTGCTGACTTTAGAATTTGAGTGGGAATCATGTAGCTCTCTAGATATTGTTAAAATTCAAGTTCCATAGTCAATGGCAAGGAATGCTGGCAATTGCAGTCTAACATCTGGAAAGCCATGAGACTTCCCTTTGCTTTAGACCATCTGGAAAGATAAAGCCATCTAGATGGTGGTGACTTTCCCCTCATGACTTTCAATTTAGAATATGCTACAAGGTCATATTCTATTCCTCATGTTTTTCAACAACTGTAAGAAATTGCTGGAAGAAGCCATCTAGAAATTACACAGCTACTTCTCACTTCAATCTATTAAGAAGAGTGAGACTTGGGATGTGTGAGGCAAACGAGCTGAAACATATTCTAGGCAAGGCAGAGGTACTGTGGATGGGAAGCCTGTTTTTCTGGATGTTCAGGTTCTGGGTCTCACTCTCTCTGAAAGACCCAGTATTATAGTCTGGGAGTCCTGGGCATGAATGCAACTCTGGAAGTATACGTGATGATGAAGAGTGTCTTCTCTCACCTTAGGCCTGCATGCCAGCTGCAATTCCGTTTGGAGACAGCAAATCTTGTCTCACTTACTTATGCAGTGGTTAAATACAGCCTTTGAAGACTGTTCAGAAACCTCAGCAAGTGAAGAAGACAGTGGACCAGAAGCTTGGGGGGACAGTGAAACCACATTACACCTATTCCATTCTCCTATATTGGCTCCTCATTCACTTCTGAGCCTTATTAAAAGAGCTGACATTGATTTTTAGACCCAAGTAAAAGGACCACCTACATTCATGAGAACTTGCCCAAGTACTGAAATCAGCTACAAAAGCCTTGCTTATATGCTCATCAAGAAGTCTCTTTGTACATAACTGATCACTTTTATTCATGTGCAACCTCTTCTCTAATTATACTTTATCAAGTCCAAAGGTCAGTACTATCTGTTCAGTCATCTATAGCAGGGGTGGGTGAAAGGTAGACTGAGGGGATTCTGCAAAGCTCTGGTACGCTTGCAACAGATTAGCAAGGATTTCCAACACCCAATTCAAATCATACTGCTAAACTTAAAAAAAAAACTTCTGGTAACTGGGAATGGAATAGAATGTTTGTGTTGTAGGATAGGTGGCTTAGTTAAGCTGTGGTATTCAGAGCAAATTCCCAAGTTCAGAGGTCTTTTACAATAAATAAATAAAGAAACAAAGTAGATCCCATAAGTTTCAAGTACGTGCACCACACTCTACATATGCTGCTTTTTAAATAAAGACACTCATGGTGATCTCACCTGGCCACAAGCTACAGCCAAGCTGCAGCCTTCAGAAAACTGCGTGAAAGGTCATTTAACACCACATTATAACTGGGAATAATTATTGCTTAATGCAATGCAATCAGTGCATTTTCACCTTGTCACTCTCACTTTCCCAAAGAAAAATGGAGTTTTATATATCCTTTTGCTGTTATGCCACCTGCAGACTCTGAGTTCCAGTCTTTTCAATTTGTTGCCAGCACACTGCATGGACTTAAAGAGAAAAACACACACTGAGGAATCTAACCAGAACAGACCTCATACCGACATACCCAAATTCATAGCAGTATGCTTCTGCAGTGATCTGCTAGCATACTTCTGGCTACACTAGCTGGTCTGTACATGTTCAGCAACAATACGAGCAAGGGAAGAAACAGGACTCCCAAGATGCAGCTGCAAATGATGCTGAAAGAGAATGTCCTCCATGTGGGAGGAGAAGGGTTCAGGAACCAGATACGCTTCAGACGTGACATCAAATGCTATTTATCACATGCAGCAGGAAGCTCTCTAGTGCATATATGTACCTTACTAACACTGAGGTTTGCCATGGGCCTACGGAGACACACTAAATCCCGACCATTACTTTCAGTGTTGCTATACAACAACCAACGCATTTCTATGCCATTTGGAAGAAACCCACGGATTTTATTTTAGCATGCCACAGACACGAATACCGTTAGGGCAAAATGGTAAACTTCCGTTAAGAAAATGTGCCCAGACGAAGAATCTGTCATTCAGATCACCGTAAAAACTGTCTCGCTAGAAGAAACGGACTAAAAAAAACATAAAAAACGAGACGCGTCTGCTTACAGACGAAAGGTGTTCTTTTCTTTACCCACGAGTAAAAGAAAGAAAAAAGGGGAGGGGGAGGAGGAATGGCCGGCAGAGCCTTTCCAGCCCTCAGAGAGGATGTGAACATTTGGGGCGCGCAGGGCCGAAAGGAGGGCGCCCGGCTCTGTGAGAAAGGCCCGGAGAGCCTCGGCCCACCTTCCTCCGAGGCGGAGCCCAGCCGCCCGCCAGCCCGCCCACTGTCGCTCGCTGGCTCACCCGGCTGTCATGACCACGTTGTAAATGACCAGGTAGGCCGTGGCTAAGGCGCCGGGGCCTTTCCGCCGACGAGAGCCCGCCTGCTGCTGCTGCTGCTGCCCGCCGCTGGCCCCGTAGCCATTATCCGCCCGGCGGCTGCTGCTGCTGCTGGTGGTGCTGCTGCTGCTGCCGGAGGCCGCCATGGCCGCTCCGTAGCCGCTCCCCTCTCGACCAGCCAGAGTAAAGCTACGGGGACCCTAGGCGCCGCCGCCGCCGCCGCCCCTTCGAGGCCTGGAGGCGGAGCCGGAGGAAAGCGGCCGCGAGAGGAGAGCGAGCCCGTCGTGACGGCCTCGGAAAAGGGCGGGCTGGGGCGGGGCGGAGGCGCCCGCCCTCTTTCTCGCCGTCGCCTCAGCGGCTTATCGCTGTGGTGCTGGCGGTGGTTGTCATCATCCGGGCCGGCCTCCCGGAGCCCGCCGCTGAGGGCCCCGGGCCAGGGGCGAGCTGGGCGGGCGGGACGGAGCCTCCCCCCTGCTCTCGCCTCCCACAGCGGCCCTCGTCGCCGTGCTGTTTAGTTCGCACCCGCTTCCCCCTGTCGATTGAGGAGGGGAACGCGTTGAAAACACGCCAACACCAATTCTAACAAATACACAATCAGTTAAAAGAGCATAACATCGGTTGAAAGGGGACACGTATTGTGTGCATGTGCCTTCACGTCGCTCGCCGACTTACAGCAGCCTCGTGAATTTTATTGGGTTTTCCTAGGCGAGGAATCCACTGGAGCGGTTTCGCCAGTTCCTGCCTCTGAAATACAGCCTTATACAGCACCTGATAATTTTCTGGTGGCCTCCCATCCGAATACTAACCCGCCCCGCTTCCGGGATCAGACGGGGCCTGGCGCCTTGAGGGTCCTTCGGCCGATCGGTCCGGAGCGAGGCGGTCGCTTCGTGCTCCTTTGCCAGAGACTTAGGCCGTTTCCGCACTGGACTGTGACAGAGCTGTTGTTCCACTTTCAACATCCTGTGGAATCCTGGGGTTTGCCTCAAAGGCCCCTCCCTAAACTGCAAACCCCAGGATTCCGTAGGATGTTGAAAGGGGAATGATAGCACCATAACAGTCTAGTGTGGAAACGGCCTTGGGGTTGCCTGGTTTTCAAAATAACAATCAAGGACACAGTCGGAATTCACTACACTCAGAGTCCACTATTAGAAAGAAGCCATGAAGTTTGTGCCCTACCTAAACATCAGATGAAAACATTGATTTCAGTCAACCTGGTGATGTAGTTTTATATAAAATCAACATATTGTTTACATTAATAAATTACACTGGGGTGGACAACTGTGGAAGCCTGGCAGGGGCCGCATTAGCTCTGCAGGAGAGCTTTGTGGGTCACACCTCTCACTGTACCTACTTCTGCAAATAAATCAAATCAAATAAATAAATAAAATAAAATAATTTTAGATGCCTTCCAGGGAGCAGTCTGACGATATTTTTCGGTTTCCTTGGGCCCTAGAGGGCATTTTTTTTTTCCCGTTTAGAGGCAAAAGATTCTTCTGAAAAAAATTGCAATAATTTGTTTTGATCCATGGGGTCCACACCCCTTCACAGTCATTTTGAGACATTATGGGGCAAACAAAAAAAAAAAAAATTTTTTTTAATTGCCCTGGGAGCTGCAAGCAGCCCATAGGCCACACACTGCCTACCCCTGCATTACATGATGCACTCATTTCTGTCTGTATGGAGTGCCCACACCACCAGGTACAGAATATTTAGGTGTCCACGTATTCAGTTTATATAAGAAGGAAAAGTTTTTAAAACTTCAAATAGGGGACATCCCTTAACATATCAGCGACACGCTTTCTGGCCTGCAAGTAAGGGGCATCCCCTATGACAATAAAGGCCACCTGGCAACCCTATCCAGGAGGGCTTTTTCACTGCTGCCTCACTGCCTCCTTCCTTTCCTTCTCATCACACCTATCTCTCCTTTCTTTCCCTTTCCTTGCACAATCCCTTTCCTTCACACTCCGCTGCCAACCGTCCTACTCTTGCCGCATTTTGCACTACTCCCGGAAAGAGTAAGATTGTGGGAAGTGAAACTGGTAGGAGGAGCAGTTCTTAATTGCTACTGGTGCCCATTCTCCCATTCGAAAGGTTCATGAATGGAAGCTTCTCCACTACATACAGCTCTGACATTTGTAGTCTGTTGAAAGTTATATTTTTAAAAAAGGAGGGTTGAATTGCAGGCACCATTACAGGCGTTACGATCCTAGAATTTTGTATCAGCCCACCAACAGAAAATACTTGAACTAAGAACAAGAAAAGTGTTTTGTTAAAGCTTAGGGGGTTAAAATGACAACTGGTCTGGGACTGCAAAAGTACATGTACGTATCTGGGGATTATTTTATTTTTGGCTTGCAGTAATTTGCAGAAGGCATTGAAAAAAATCTGGTGGCATTTGTATGGTCCTCCAGATGACCATACTTCAACATCCAGCATCCTTAGCCAGCACAGGCAATGGCAAGGAATGCTGGAGGTTTAGAAACATCTGGAGGGCCACACATCCCCACATTAATACACAGGGATGCTACACAAAAAAGCAGACATCCTAAAGCCTCTAATGATAGAATTGTGAAGACTGAAGGACTGGAATCCTATTGTTGCTGTTGCTGTTACTTGCTGACAAACCTACAAATGAAAGACCTCCAGGATTCCCACTCATCAACAGCTCTGCTCATTTATTGCAAATTCAGGGTTATGGTTTCCTTGATTAAATCAATGCAATGGTGACATACACACATATGGGGTGCACGTATGTTTTCTTGCCCCTTGCACTCTTGTCAAAACCCTCCCCCTCAAGGCAGTTATCAAGCTCGGGGGTGGTGTTGCTGCAGTTGTTTGCTGACCAGGGGGAGATTACGACTCAGGAGAACAAGAAGCAGCCATCTCAGCTGAAACTGAAACTTTCCTCTCTTGGGCCTCTGTGTAAAAGACCCCTGAGCACTTGAAACAGCTCTGCTGGCTGGCTCTCTGCAGATGCAATAGAGGCAGAGGAGAAATTTGCCTTTGCTGCCTCTATTGCCACAGAGTAGCTTCTCAGATAAACTGTAGCCTGTGTTCAACTGGACGTGCTCCAATTTTTCTGCCAATGTCACTCTAGTTGTCTTCTGACATGTTTCATTGCCATCAGCTCTCTGGGAAACAAGAGAGCCAGTTTGGCTCAACTTTGCAAGAGGGGACACTTGGGAGCAAGTGTGTCCACTGCCATGGCCATTTCTCTGTTCCAGAGATCAGACAGAACACTGACAGGACCACCTGTCAAGGCAGCAAAAAACTCCCGAAGAGCCATCAGGAACCCATTCAGATCCATAAGCCTCCTGGGGCCGACCATTTTAATGGTTCCCCCACCCCTGCGGATGTTTTCAGTCCTAGCAAGTCTAAAATCTCATCAGATGGTGATCTGCCCATGACAACAGATTTATACATAGTTCCTCTACTCCCAGATCACACTCACCCCACCCACTACAGAAAACAAAATCCAGAGTGTGCCCAGCAGCATGAGTAGGGCCAGATTCCACTTGGGACAGACCCATGGTTGTCATGGCAGACATGAAGTCCTGAGCTGCTCCTGATAGGGCGGTCTCAGCATGGATGTTGAAATTCCCCAGTACTACAAGCCAGGAAGATTCCAACACCAACACCCGAGATCATGCCAGCTAGCTCAGGAAGGGAGACTATTGAGCAGTGTGATGGGTGGTACACCAGCAGAATCCCTAATTTGTCCTGCTCCCCTCCTCAGCTTCAGGTAAACACACTTGAGCCCAGGTGCAGGATAGAGCACCTGTACAATGGGATGGAATTTCAATAGACTGCTGCAACTTCACCTCCCCAGCCCCCAGGTCTTGCTGTGGTTGAACAAAGAAACCTGGTGGACAAAGCTGAAAGAGATTAACCTCCCACCCCGCCTCATCCAATCAACTCTGCGATGCATGCCAGGTTGGCACGTTCATCCAGGATCAAGTCCTGAATGGCAGCTGTCTTCCCATTAACCAACCTGGCATTTACCAGCAACAATTTCAACCAGTTGGAATTATATTTGTTGACTTACTGTTGCCCACCATTTCTACTCGAAAAAGCCTTCAAGAGGCAGCCCAAGATAAACCACACTGTAGGATCAGTTTTGAGGTAACCAGTGCCTGGAAAACAGAGGTAAGGCCAAACTATTCTAGATGTAACTGTAACGCATATACAAGTCAAAACCTGTAGATCTCTGGCAACAAGAAATATCCAGCAGTATCATGAGGCTGCACTTTGGATTTATTCCCAAGACGCATTATCCCATCCAACATCAATTCAGTAGAGAGAGAATGAAAAGCTCCACTGACATGCTGGATCTGGACAAAGAGGAAGGAGGCACTCAACTGGGATGGGTGGAAGCTGTTGGTGCTTTGGGGGGTGGAGCTATGCTTAGGTGTCATATTTAGCATGTCAGCTGGCTTGTTGTGCCATACAGCCTGTGTTCAAAGTTGACTCTCTTGCACAGGGAGGCCTGGGACACTTCCTTATGTTTGCATGGGAAAAGTACAGCCAGGGGCTTATGTGGGCATTGTGCCACCATTGGATCCAGGGCCAGATCAGATGATTTCCCAATCCACAAAATCCACAAAATCTTCATCATTCCTAGAATAAAGTTTAGCTTGTTCTCCTTTATGCATCTCAGTACAGTACAGTAATAATATTAGACACCACGTTTATTAAATCTAAGGACAAGTAATCATCAGGGCATAACTTTCAATTTCTTTTCTATCAGTTTCAGGATAGCTTGGGACTGGATATTCTCAGCAGAGTTCACCTGATCACACCTTTCTACTCCATCGTGACCATGGCTATCTCCTGTTCCCATTTCATGATTTTAGGAATTTTGTATTTGCAAAATCAAATGCAAACAGTATTTAGCACTCTTATGTGAGATCACAGGAATGATTATACTTCCTCTTAGGCATACTTATGGGTAATAATTTGGGACCCACAGGGATATTTCTCTGATTTTTCAGTATTAATTTTTAAAGGAAAAAAATTTTCTGTATACTTTACAGAAATAACTGCTAAACCACATAACCAGTATTACACTTGATTTCTCAGTATATCAGAAGTATCTCCACTTGCCCCTTTCGCACAGTATACCAGTGCAAATGATCCAGAGTGACTGACAAAGAAGCAGTGATCAAATATTTAATTACTCTTTATCACCTCTCCTAACCAGTAAAGCAGGGATGTGTTAACTGACCTCTCAACCTAATTTCATATCGGTCTGAACAGAAAGTTCAGTTGTCAATGGGAAAAATGTTTTGTGTAACCTACCGCACTGCTTTGCAGAAGTAATGTAAGTGTGGTAGTAAGGAGAACAATCAAGGCGGTGTAACCTAAAGCAACAATCTCAATCAGCTGATAAGAGAGAGGTTTAAGAAAGAAACTAAACTACTGGACAGGAGTGAACAAACTAGAATTTGTGCTGACATGCTTTGTGGTATTTGTTTATTGAGAAATTGTGAGTAACTACAACTGTAGTGTTCTCATATCTTGCAGCTCTTTTGGTTTTAGAAACCAGGAAAACATCAGCATATTTTTTAATTAAGGTATACACAAAAAATACACCCCATTGTTTTCTTAACCCACTGAAAACATGTGAGAAAATGCTCTGTATGCACTAAATCAGAGATGGGAATCATACAACTCTACAGATGTTGCTGAACTTCAGTTCTCAACATTCCTCACTCTTGGTGAAGTTGGCTAGGACTCCTGAGAATTGCAGTTCAACATCTTGGAGGGGTGTGACTGTACAATTCCCACCCTGCACTAAATAATACTAAAAACCTTTCCTTATAAGAATGTGTGGCAAACTGGCAATAATTGTGTTTTACTATAACAGGAGTTCTTTATCCATTCAAAAAGAAGACATGCTGGTAACCTCAACCTAACAGAGAACAGCAAAAGCAGTTATAAAAACCCACAGCAAATTGTGAGTGAGCATCATATGTGGAATTTTGAATTGTTGCATTCAAACAGGCAGAGGAGCAAATAATATAGAACACATAAGACTAAGTAATATCAAACAATCTAAAGATGATACCGTATACATCTGTAATAAAGTACACTTAGTTCCCCCACTTTGCTTCAATGAGAGAAATAAAGCTTTGTTATGTGTGTTCTTCCAAAAAAAAAAAAAGGTCAACTTTAAAATCTTTGCATCTTGCTCATAAAGTGGAGAGAAAGTCACACAACTGGAATGATACAATGAGAGTAGACATGTACTATTATTTGATTATGTGTAATGTTTCATGGCCTCTGGCTTGCAACTAACTATGAAAGAGAAACAAAACTAACAAATCTGAAAGTATGAATTAGTTGAGGGAAGAGGTTGTAGTTTAACCATTGGTTGTGCAGATTTCTTACTTTAAGGTAAGCCTTAAAGCTAATCTGTCGTTTTCCGGAACTTGTAAAGAAACTTGAAATCTAGGCTTCTTTTCCTTGCCTACTCCAGTTTCCAGCCTGTCATCAACAGAATTAACTTGTAATAGCCAAATAAAACTTAAAAAAAAAAAGTTTAAAAACCTGAGTTGCGCCACAGAGGCACTGACTTAGGCAAAATATTAATCTGCAACAGCACAACAGAATGTACTTTCTGCATTCAGTATGTGATCCTGCCCAGGAAGGAGGAGAAATACAGGGCTGATTTTAATGAGTCCGCTGATGGCGGCTATAGGGAAAAGCCTGTCAGTACTATATCAGCCTCCAGTCAGGAAAAGTCAGATATCTGCAGAATTCATATTTCATGACAGCAGTGCCAACACACATTCCGGCTTTGTTGTGATGTGCCAAACCTTGAATGTGCCACTATGGTCTGGTTGCAGACTTGTCAGAAGCTGGCTTTTTTTCCTGCTATTGCTGACACAGTTGTAAGAATTGGCACTTCTGGGGAAAGATTCTCAGCTGAGAAAGATCCATTGCTCAGCTACAGCAAAAGCAAGTTAATGGAAAATGTCCCTTTAAATTTTCAAAGTATGACAACTTACTCATGATCAGCAGAAGTCAGCTGAAAATGCTTAGGCTTAAACTAAACCAGCTCCCTTAATTCCAATGATAACTATATTGGCTTAAATCTAGATATTTTAATTTAAAATTACACATCTTAAAATTCAGAGGGAAAACTAATAAGGGCACAGAACACTTTCAGTGTGAAATTTTTTTTTTTTTTTTGCAGGGGTGGGGAGAGGAACCTTCACTTAAAAATCTGTTGCAAATGTGCTATAGGGCAAGTAATAGTGTCAAAACATAAGTCAATAGGGTCCAAGGGTACAATCCAGCCATTCTATTATTCAATTCCTATCATTTCATGGGGCCTTTTGCAGTTAAGCCTACTGATAGGTTGCGCCTCACTTTACTAAAAACACACCTGCATTCATGAAACCTTCAAATGATGTCATGGAACATCAGTGAGACAAATATAATGTGCAGATTTGTTTAGGAAGATTGTGTGCCAGGCATTCCAAATTCTCACTTTTAATGTACTGCCTGATGGAACAATTAGTGCACTTGTGCAATCTGCCTCTCCTTATCAGTCTTTTTTTTCAACAGGTAACTTCTTGAAAATGGCTAAAATGATAGATGAGCTTCATATGGTGTGTTCACATTCATTGTTTGGGCTATGCTTTAACTTAAACTAAATCCAAGCACAACAGCCACCTAAAGTGCTTGCTAATTCAAGTTAATGCCCATAAATAACACAAACAAGTGTCAGCTCGTTGCACTGATGAAATAAACCAATTCATGATCTAATGTCACACTGCTTGAGCCTGAAAAAAAGTCTTTTACTGGGTGATTGCTCCAATCTCTTGCCCATTCAAATTTATTTCATTCTTCCTCCTCCTCTTCTTCCTCCTCCTCCTCCTCCTCTTCCCCTTCTTTTCCCATTGTTTCCACAATCAGTTCTGCGGTACAAGTTACTTCTCCAAGGCAGTTAATCGCCTTGCAAGTGTATTTGGCATCATCGTCCCCACAAACTTCAGAAATGGTTAACGAGCAGTTGCCATCCTCATCATAGTCTATCTGGAAGTGACGAGACTCTTTGATAGATTGATCATCTTTGTACCAAATCACCTCTGGGTCAGGGTAACCTGGAAGAAAAGGGAAGAAGAGCAGGCACCACAAGTCAAACTGCTGAAATTATTCTTATCTTTATTTTTCCTGAACAGACTTAGAGATGATCCACTATAAGAAGCTAGTAAGTTCAGCTCAGTTTGCCAACAAAGTGAGTGTGTGTACACCAGTGAGCATAGACTTCAAAGACAAAGCCATGTTAGTCTGGATCAGTATGCAAAGGGATCTTGCAACACCTCTGAGACTGAGGAAGAAATTGACAGCATAAGCCTAAACTAAGTCTGCTACACCAGATGCATCTGATGAGGTAGGCTTAGTCTATGAAATCTTGTGCTACTGATTTCTTTCTGTCAGTTAGTCTCAAAGTTGCTACAAGTTGATCCTCTGTCTCCTTTCCTTTTGCTGACTAAGACCTTTTTATTCAGACAGGCCTTTGGCTGAAAATATATGTGACAGAAAAGATTTGTGGTGAGGTTGTTTTTAATTTTTGTTATGATCAATATTTTTATATTGTTTTAATTTTGTTTTTAATTATAATATTTAATTCTTTTTAAATTTCTGTGTAAATAATGTTTCAACTATATCTTGTTTTCTAAATACTGTAGACCACCTGGAGTCCTGCATAAGGAAAAAGGCAGGATATAAATTGAATAAGTAAATGAATAAAATAAATAAATAAATATACAGGGCTGAGCTGTAAAACTATGTCTCTGGGCTACGGTTGAGCTTACGTAGAACTTCTAACATAAACAAATCCATATGTTCATGACTCTAGTACTTCTATGTGTCCCTTTCAATACCACTGTGTACAAAGCATATTCATGTTGTCTTATTATAAATTGTGCCTTCTTTTTTTTCACAGAACACTCGCAAGCTAAATGCCTATACGAAATCCAGAGACACTCCCCTGAACACACACCCTGATTCCTCTGCCTCTGGTAACTGAAGCAAAGCTATCCTTCAAACAGAATTCCACCTAGGAGCTCATCTATAAATACTGGTTCTTAAAGAATAAAATGAATCAGGTTATTGATAGGTAAGCTATAGGTAACTAGAAGGTAAAAAATATGTAAGGAGTGATGAGAAAATGTGATATCTGGATAGCTGAAAATATGCCATAAACATTTCTGAAAAGTACCTTCAATTTTGCAGTCAAATCTAGCAGCACTGCCTTCCACAACTTCTATATCTTGAATTGTTTTAGAGAAATATGGCTTCACATGAGACCTTTCTTCATCAACAGCTTCCAGGAGAGCATTGGCAGCCTCATCTAGATGATGTAAACAAAGTTCTGTTAATTTTAGGGACGAGTTTCTCTAGCAAAGGTTCTTTGTGTGTCTTTGCAGTCAAATTTCTCCTTTGCTCCAGTAACACTCTAGCAGTTTAGGGAAGTCTGCTTTGTGCTCTTCTCATGGCAATCTTTAACGGCTGCACTCTCTTAAAGTTACATGAGCTATCGTTTTATTTATTTGAGTAACATTCTCATAGCTTAGTAATAAGCATGCTTATTTAGAAGAAAGCTTGAACTCGGTGGAACTCATTTCCTAGTGAGAATTATTCAGGGATGCTACTTTCATTGCTCATAATACACCAAACTATTTTAACAGTATTATGACAGTAGTAGATTCTTCGAATTGTGTTGGTGGGAGTACACATGTGCACTGAAATGGGGACATGTGGTTCTTCAGATGTCACTGAACTCCAATCTCCTGCCATACTTGACCATTGGCTGCACTGACTGGGGCTGATGTAAGGTGGAATCCAACAATGTCTGGGCAACTCAGGACCTTCAACTTTGATAGACAGATAGACAGATATAGGTGCCCTATGGTGCCTGCTGTCTGATGGAGCTTACAAATCAATGGTGGTAAGAGAACAGTATCTTATTTACAACTGGTTATCTATTGGTATTGAATCACTGCCAGTATTGATCATTTCTCTCAAAATGTGCATGATATCATTTAAGTAAGAAAATACAACTATCTAGTAGGGAAACAGTCTCCCTTATTTTCATGACACTTACTCCTAAGTAAGTCTGCACAGAAGTGGAGATTGACTCTCTCTGAGCCTTTAGTACGATCTGGAAGCCTTTCTTGAAGCACACTGTTTCCCCTTGCCTTGGTAATACACTTGAGAGCTTTTCAGATGCTACGACTGCTGTCAATTCATCATCTCTTTGCTTCATCAATCTCCATTTTAAACTAGTGACTTGAACTGCCTAATTAACCAGGAAAGCTCTGCGACAAGAGTGCACTAGTCACTCTCACCTGGAAGCATGTCCTGCAACCTCACTGTAGGTATCCTGTTAAGTCATTGCTGTATGTTAGTTTGCACAAGGAAACACGAGGGTGTTTTACTCTCTCGGGGGTCAGTTTGTATAAATCATGAGGTGCAACACCTGAAAGGCTCATAAGTTACCTGAAACAGCAGGCAGCATCATTCTGCATTAGTTAAAGGTTAAAAATAACCGAGGTCATATCAATGTAGTGGATTGGGGCTATCTTAAAAGCCCCCTAGTTAACCTTAGCTGATGGTCTTCCAAAGTTCTTTGGTGGTCTGACATGGGGATGGAGAGTGTCCTTCATCACTCAGTACGATTCCTTTGAGAACTATGGATGTGATGGCATGCAGGGTCAGGTCCAGCTAAGGGGCTGTTGTCTCACTCACAGATGGTAGGGAATCACTCTGGGGCTGTGTCCACATGGATTCCACAGCTGTCATTTCATGGTTAACCACCAGTGGGCAAGCCATGGAGATGGTGTATATCAAATGACAGGCAGGTTATATGATCTCTGGATCCAGGCTCCATGCCAGACCAGCATTATACAGCTGTTAATAATAATTCCTGATCAGATTTTGTATGTTCTTGGTTCCCTTTGTGTCCATGCCAGCCTGGGCCCACAATCCTTTTTAATAAGGATGTGATTACTGCTGCTTTTGAAGTTTGCAGTAGTTTGTTTGTTTTAACATAATTTTGCTTTTCACTGCTGTATTCTCTGCATGTTGCGGTGACTCTTTTTTTTTAAAGAAAGGCAGGAATGTAAGTGTTATAAACAAACAAAGTCTATATCAAATAAAGCTGCACTGGATCAACTCCAAAGCCTCCCACTGTTGCTGACCAAATGCCTGTGGGAAGCCCACAAGCAGGGCATGAGCTCCTCCTCCTCCTGTTTCCTAACAACTGGCATTTAGAGGCACACCTATCCTTGCCAATTGCATGGCACTCTACCATGGAAGTTAACAGTCAGTTGAAGTTTTCCATCTTTATCTTCGCATTTCTATTGAGAGCTAAAATGGCAGTAAAGGATGCTTCCAGAAGATAGTGTGGCATCTCTTCTGGCACTCAGGAGAATTTCTGTGGCAAATCGTGCTGAAAATGCCAGGAGGGTATGGACAATCACAATGTAGGAGCAAGCCCCGATACTGATGCTTTAAATGCACTCACAGGTGCCTAACCTCAATCTAGGAAAGGCAATAATCTGTGCAGTCCTAATGGCCAAGGTAAAGACATGTTTAGAAAGCAATAGTAGTTGACAGAAGAAATGGCATGGCAGGCTGCACACAGTCATGAGATGTACACATTTCAGAGGTTTGTTCAGTATGGAAAGAATTAGTCCACTACTATGTTTTCACACATTATCCAAATTTCCATACCGTCAGTTTCAGTTTTCTCTGCATTAACAGGACTGGTTGGTGAGCTTGAAGAAGACTTTCTCCCACTGAGGCCAGAAATCATTGCCATAGAGGACAGCCTTCCAATGGCACGGACAGCGTTCCCTGTTTTCTGGAAAGTGGCACAGAAATGAATCCTTTCTCATGACACTTCATCATCAAAATATAAACAATTTATAAACTAAAAAGTGGACTGAAAAAACCCAAGCTCTTCAAGGTCATTTGGTGCTACAAAAGGAGGTCTAGAAGACATGTTTTAAAATGGAGGTGGACAGAATTTTCACAACTTGCAGTGTCAAGTTCAGCCTGCATTGTCAGATATCCATGTGATTCTTGAAGCAGCTACACTTGTAAGAGTTCCCACTTAAAGAATGGAAGGAAAGGGGGCACTGATTGACAGGAAAGGAGTACTAACAAAATTATGGAGGGAAACCTCACTTTTCAGAATGGTACAATATTTGGCCCCTTGCTTCCCCTTTCTTTCTCACTAGTGTCTTAGGTAAAAGTATTGAAATGCCTGAGGTCTTCATTTACCCAAATTGTCCCAGAGAAAAACTAATATTTCTGCTATTATCCTTTCTTATAGGCTCTGCAAAAGATACACATTTTAAACAGAGCCAATGAAGTTATTAATTTGTTTTCACTAAGTCTGAATTTATGTACTTTGCAGGAAATGGGATGGAAACAAGACAACTGAAGGGTCTTCCACCCACATCCTCCAACAGCTTTCCTGTAAAGGATGCAAGTTCTTCATAACAAAAATCCTTTTATTCCCACAATCCTCCTAAAATCATGCACTTTAAAAATGGAAGACATGGGATTTGTATTACATATTCCTATCCAATGTATTACCTGCCATTTTCTTCTAGCCATGTACTTTTTCATTCTATCTTTGGACAGTTTTTTGGCTTCCATATTTTTGGTGTCTTTTTGCAGCCAAGGATGCTGAAGACATTGAGTACAATCTAAACGGTCCCTGTGAATTTAGATAGCGACAAGTCAGAGGTGCAATGCGATGATTATGAAATTAATGTGCATACAGGACTGAATTTACTTCCATAACATAATAACATGGATTGTTAGATTACCTTCTAGATACAGTTGGGTATGTTCATTTTCAGTATTGATACTTATTGTGAAAACATGGTTGTTCCTCATGAAGAAAAACACTATGCTCTGGACCAACTCAAAGAGTTTGCCACTTAAGATACTGACTGACTGTTTACCCTCACCTACCCTAGGCCAATCAGTCTTTGACCCAGGAGAAGTACAGCATTAGCCCTGGTCCCGAGATAATGAATGACTGTGTATTCTTTGACCAGAGGCAGAGCAAAACAGAACCTGGTAAATTCTAGATTACTGGCCTTTAAGGTCTCTTCTTTGGTGAAACTGCCTCCTACTGCCCCCAGGGCAAAAGCATGCTAACTAAAACGGCCAATTAAAGGAACATTTGGGATAAACATCATGTTCAAAGAAGCACAAATTTTGTGATTTTAGTTGATGTTATCTTGTTTTAATACACTCAAATAAAAAAATAAAGAAGCACGCTGGTTGCCAATATGCTTCTGTTTGAGGTCAAAACAATGGTGAAGACAGAAGTTCTACATGGCCTGAGACCTTCATATTTGAGAGACCACCTCTCCTCTTATATAGATCATATAGTATTATGATGTGCAGAGTAGTTCTCCTCTGAGTTAAACTGATGGAACTAGTATATAATGTGGACATACAGGAGACAGTCTTCTTGACTGTGGTGCTTCCATAATGACCTCACCCCAGAGGCTCAGCTGGCTCTGACCCTGGCTTCATTTTGGACCAAATAAAAAGTGGCTACTTACTAAACACAGTTTAATTATGGTTTAGCATTGCTGATGTCACTTATTGTTTTTTAAACAATATTTTAGGTTGCATTTTTAAACTCTTGCCCTGAGATTCATTAATAGAGGGTGGGTCAATATATACATTAATAGAAAATAAAATCATCAAGAAGCAAGAAGATAAACATAAGTTACATGTCATTTAAACCAGGCCTAATGGTTGCCTTAAGATGGTATAATTACAAAGAGCATGCTTCACAAAATGGAAAAGCTTATGAATCAATAAAATCGTCATATAACTGCAATTGTATCTTGTTCTTCATTGATAAACTTCATACCCAGTTCCTACAGAGCTATTTACCCACTGTTGCAAACATCATGTGCTGGTGAATGGAGTTGTTGATTAAAAATGGGATTATTACTATTTATAAGAGGCAGTTTAAATCTACCATAACTTTATAATTTAAAATGTGGTTTCATAATAGCCATTTTTATGTCAGGAAGGACCTTCATCTACCAAACAGAATGTTACGTAATGTTATTCTCAAGTATATCCATATCAACTATTGGATTATTAGTAGTTCACAATTCTGGAGGATGTAAAAACAAAAGAAAAAGATAGGCATATTCTTCCAACAAGTTTACACACTAAGTGAATAACTGGTTCCACAGCCTGGTACAAAAAGAAACAGAGTTGCTGTAATATTGAGACAATTATGCAGTTATGCCCTGAGGCTCATAAAATGAATGAATAGATATTATGCAGATATATCAATAACAACAAGCAAGGGATAGTATGTAATGCTTCTTTACTTCATATCTTTCTTTAGGAGGTTGCTAATGAAGTCCTTGGCATCATCAGAGATCTCATCAAAAGCTTCATCATCAAAATCCCAGGTAGCTGAGGTAACATTGGCTAAGGTTTCATTGTCGTTGTCACCCATGAAAGGAGAAAGTCCACTGACTCTGAGGATTAAAATAAAAACAATGTGTCTGACAGCAAGCAAAGGTGAGAATTAATACATTACAAGAGAAAGGTATACATCATTTGCAACTCTCTATATCCAATGATTGTATGCATACTGAACTCAAGATAGAATATATATCATAACTTTAGAAATGAGATCTCAATATAGTTGAACAGACTGATCAACCAAATATATAAAAGAAGACATTCTGAGAACAGTATAGACTTTCTAGGGAATGAGCTATACATGGAAGTTGTGTATGTTTATCAAGGTAGGGAGCAACCTTTCCTATATTTTCCCACATTCATGTATACCAGGGATGTGAGGAATCAGAAGTGTTCCCCATAATTGGTTGTAGATTTTGAAGTCTTTTAAGAATTTTTTCCATTATTTAGCCACTAGAGGGAACTAGTAAACTGGTACAGTCTTTTGAGGGGGGAGAGAGAGAGAGAGAGAAATGCAGTGTTTCTACTGTAGGTTAAAGCCCTATCATTCAAACTCTGTACAGCCACCTCAGAAAGAAAGAATTCAGATCACTGAGAAACTAAATGGATACCATAACAATGGTAAGTGAATATATAATCTAAAGATTACTTGCACATCTTTAGCTAGGGTGGCCATGTGTTCTACTTCACAGTAGACAGTTCTCTGCTTGAAGAGTCCTTTGAATGACTGTCTGGTCCAAGTCTGGTTTAAGGATACAGAACCATTAGAAGGGAGAGCAGAACCCTTGAGAAATTTCCCACAGACAGCACCCAAACAACAGACAAAGCAGGCACACAGCTCAGGTGAGCTTATAAGTCTTCCTCATTATCAATGGCCATTTCCACACTAGACTGTTACAGTGCTATTATTCCACTTTCAACATCCTGTGGAATTCTGGGATTTGCAGTTTAGGGAGGGGCCTTGGAATTCTCACCCAGAGAGCTCTTTGGCCTCAGCAAACTACAAACCCCAGAATTCCACAGGATGTTGGAAGTGGAATAGCAGGACTATAATAGTGTAGTGCAGAAATGGCCAGTGACTGAATGCTGTCTATATTTAAGAAGGTTCCATATGAAGTAAAGTTGTTATGTTGGTCTTAGGGAATATGAAATATAAACCCCCCTTTGACAAAACATTTCAGTGCACCTATTTGTGTTGGTGAACGAACTATATACACTCTTAAATTATAATAAAATGATATAGCATAAGATGGAAAATATAGCTATATTCTTTCTCATTTCTTTCATGCGTAGGGTTGTTGTCATAAATGGAATTACTTGACAATGAAGGACAGAGTGGAGTATTCACTATGTAAGAGGAGCTTTAAATTAATGAGGTGATGTAAAAAGGTATAGTTATAACAAGCAAATGTGCAATCTAAAATATTCACATGCCTTATCCAAGAGTATTTTTCAACTTAAACAGATTAAGTTAGAACTGGAAGTGATGGAAGCAGAAAATAGCTATTCTACAACTGAAAAAATATGCCAGATCCTTTTTGGGCCACATCTCCCAGAACCCTGCACCAGCATGGCCACCTCCCATGTTGGTTGGGAGATTCTGAGAACTATCATTCAAAAACATAATTTTCTCAAGGTCTGGTGTAATTATTTCACAATGCTGGACTAGGGATATAAAGTATATTTACCACCTTCATCACCCTCAACATGAATGATGTATGATTTTTTGGCCCTAGCACTCTTCTCGTTCAAACGCTCCACAGTTGGCACCAGTAATCTTCATGCAAAATGAGTCTCTGTTCCTACCACTAAGCCAAGTACACATGTGCAACAAACAGGACAGGTTTATTGATAAAACCCATTCAAATCTCTTACTTTTCAGAAGTCCATGCAACCAGACAGCTGCAATCAGGCATTACTCAGAAATCATTTGTGTAAACAAGTTTCATAAATGTGAAAAAAATTCTTCCAAAATTGTCTAAGACCTCTCATTTTCTCACCCAGCAACAGGAAACATTTTGAGACTTTTTGTTTTTGTATGATAGGGAAGGATTTACATCCCTAAATTGAACTGAGATGGGTTAGTCTAAAAGAATACTGGCATTTTCTCTCTAGAAAATGAGTTCTGTTTGACTGGGATGCACAAAAGTCTTTCTCGGTGACTCTGCCTAGGCCTCCTAGCTACTGTGCTCTTTATTCTGTTTTTGAGGACTTTTTGACAGTGAGAAAAAAACTTTTATTTTTCAACACGCATTGGACAAGCAGTGTTATGTTTATTATAATGTTTATTATATCTATTCTTCAGTGTTGTTTGTAAACCAGTATGGTGTAGTGGTTTGAGTGCTGGACTAGAACTCTGAGAGAACAGGGTTCAAATCATCATTCAGCTACGGAAACCTAGTAAGAAAGTCACATTCACTCAGGCCTAGAGGATGGCAGTGGAAAACCTTCTCTGAATAAATCTTGCCAAGAAAACCCTATGATAGGGATGCCATAATTTAGAGACAATTTGAAGGCATGAAACAACAAATAAACTGCCTTCAGCTTCTAAACAGAAAGAGCTAACGAAGGGAGTTTTAATAAATACAATAATACAACACTAAATTCCATTTCAAAGGAGTGCAACCAAAGCCTGCTCCATTCTGAACTACAGAACTGAAAGGCCACAATAACTATTCCATTCCGTAAGACACAAGGTGACTTGAAAGCACACATATACACTCAAAACTTTCAAAAAATTATCATGAAAACAGTTCAAGGAAAAACTATGTTTCATTAATAATTCTGTTTAGAAGAAGAAGAACTAGAAGTACTGGGAAAGAGACTGCATGCACACATAATGAAGTTTATCTTTAGAACGTCTCCATCTTTATCAGGAATCTTTTTGACCCTGTTCTCTGATCTCAATTTTATTTAATAGCCATGTAAAAGACTGATGGAGCAATATTTTTACAAACCATGGAAACTATTTCTTTCTGCAATTTTAAAGTCAAAGTAAAAAGATGAGAAGCATCTGCTAATGGAGAAAGTAGTTTGGAGTTGAAGCTTTGCAGTTCCCACAATAACTAACAGTCAGTTGTTTACTGGAAAGATTTTTCCAGGTACTTAGAACAGGCATCTTCCTGGCAAGGCAACTGTAGGCATAGCTCAGAAGTCTATTAACAGTATCTATTTTAACAGAGGCAGAACAAAGCTATATATCCCTTTCAACAATGCTGGACTGAAATCCAGGCAGGTTCTCCCACCATGACAATCAGTATCTGGAGTTAAGAGGGCAGTCTGCCAGAACGCTCTCACCTACACTATTTGGGGATACTAGGAACCTCCAAGATGGCCTACAGAGAGAAACAGCATCTATATATACGGCTTCTTTCTTCATCCAAAAATTGGCTAAAATCAATCGTGACATCAGAGCTCATTAGTGGAATTCTATTCATTTTCCAATTGTGAAAGAAGTAGCACGTTTGTGCTTGTGATCCTTAGGCACACTACTAGTTGCACAACTAGCTCTGTAAGCTCTCGTACAGCTGATTATGAAACTGTTTGCACAGCCAGAAACTATGCTAGTTGCCACCCTTGAACATAGTCCAGAAATAGGTGTCTATGTTATTTGTCCATGTGCAACGACACCACTGAGTATTGGCCAATTTCAGAGTTTAGCCCTTTCATGTAAACAATTATGGATGGAAGGGTTATTAAACTAGAGTTATCAAATCCCCAGGTGGTAGAAAGTCAAACAGGAATCATATTCTATAAGTGAATATTACAATAAATCTGTTAGTGCACATTATAGGGTATACTCCATTACACTGACACTGACTATTTTAAACCTTTTAACTGACCTTTATAAGAGTTGTAACAAAAAACAAACAAACAGACAAACGAAAAACATGCTAATTCAAAGCCAAGAGAGACTAACTACAGAGAGTGAATAAATAATGTAGGTAATTCAGACCAAATGGAAAGATACAGGAGAAAGCCAAATCACAATTAATAATGAAGGGACCAAATTGCTTACATGGAAGTTTACAAAGGACTGGAAAATGCAGCTTCAGGAAGAAAGAATAAAAAGAAATACTGCAATGAATTCTTCTGTTCCAGTTTTCTGCATATATTTACTAATGTGCTCATTTATATTCCAAATCTTTGACCCAAAAAAGGAGCTCTCAGAGCATCTTACCGGAGCATCTTAACAGCATGTATAAAACTATCAAATCAAATGTGTCTGTGTGTGTGTCCATGTGCCTTCAGGTCACCTGTCAACTTATGACAACCTCATGAATTTCATAGGGTTTTCTTAGACAAGGAATACTCTGAGGTGATTTTGCCAGTTCCTTCCTCTGAAATATAGCTTACAGCAGCTGGTATTCATTGGCAGTCTTCTATCCAAGTACTAACCAGGACTGACCCTACTTTAGCATCCAAGATCCAATATTGCCTTTACAATATTTAGGTTTCTAAATCAAATGGTTTGTTGTCATTGTGTGCCTTTAAGTCATTTCCGACTTGTGGTGACCCTAAAGTGAACCTATCATGGGGTTTTCTGGGACTGAGAGTGTATGACATGCCCAAGACTCTCTGGCTGAGCAGAGAGCGAAACCTGGTCTCCAGGGTTGTACTACACTACACCATGCTGGTTTTCCAAATCAAATGGTACTTAAGTTATAAAACAAATCAGGCAGCAACAGCGCTGGGGGAAAAAAGGACCAACAAAAACAGGTAGAAAAAACTCAAAGACCTCAACCAATATCAGAAAAAGCACATGAAAACAAGACTGCTTTAACTTGCCATCCAAATCCACTTATTTTTGCTAAATGGAAAGGAAAAAAAATCTATTAATAATCAGTAATCATGGAAATAGAGTGGAAAAAATACAGAACTGAAAAAAAAAGAGTGAACAAATAAATGGTCTAGAGGCAATAAAAATAATCACACCAGAACCAGCATTGAGCTGGCCAGAACAGTGGAACTACTGTCCCCTCTCCTTCCCCAGCAGTCTTCTGGGCTCTCTGCAAACCAATTCCAGGCTTCCCAGGCTTCCAGAATTGTTTTGAGGGGGCTGCACATGGGATTGTAATGGGAAAGAAGTAACCTTCACTGGAACCACCACTCAAGATTTCAAGTCTCATAGTGTTTGTAGTATGGGGTCCCACCTTCCAGACAGTGTTCTAATAGACAACAACAACAACAAAAAAAAACACCCTGTATACTGACAATAAAAAATAGGCAAAATAATTAGGCTTATGGATTTTTGTAAGATAGTCGTCCCCAGCACCTCCTAATGATTAAGTGAAAGAAGTATCAAGTTGAATTCTAGGAAGCAACTACAACACTTGTGAATGAGTATCTCTGAGAAACAGGTGGAAGTACTGTGACTTGGGAGAGAAAGGGAGGGGGTGTAGTTCTTTGAACTTTGGACTACGACCCTAGAGACCAGGGTTCTATTTCCTGCTCGGCCATGGAAACCCACTAGGTGACCTCGGCCATGTCTCAGCCCCAGAAAATTCCATGATAGGTTTGCCCTAGGGCCACCATCACCCAGAAACTGCTTGAAGATACACAGCAATAACACTGTGACTTGAATAAGGGAATATACAACATTCTCTGGTTCATAAATATGGCATTAACATGTCAGTAGACCCATGATACAGATCTGAATTGATACATTTTGGGGAATTTCAAATAAAAAGAGGATTTGAAGAAAGAACAGGAATGTTTGGGTAAAATATAACCCCAAATTAAACAGACTTGCTTTATTATGCTTGGATCTGCAGTGGTATATAAAGAAGCTCTGGAATGCATGCAAGGGATATATCTATATATATGTGCGTGTGTGCGTGTGTGTGCGTGCGTGTGTGTGTGTGTGTGTGTACACATGTGCATACGTGCATGCACACCCATTTGAATTAGATATAAGCACTTCATCAACAGGAAATTTGGGAAACTTTCAAGATCTGACTTAGAAGCTTACTTACAAGATATAGCAGATGACTCCTATGCTCCACATGTCTGTAGCATACCCGATAGGTTCATAGTTTATAACTTCTGGAGCCACAAACTCTGGTGTCCCAAAGAGGACCTTAAGAGAACCTGCATTTTCTGTAAAACATAAAAGAAAGAAAATGCTTAATGCACAGAGCTGAAAACAATCTCCCTTTCCTGTATTTTATCCCTTAAAATGCTTCCTTCTCTTTGTCCCTGTATCACCCTAAAGCAAGTTCCCAAACTGTCTAGCAGTAAAGCAGGCTGACAGTCTGTAGTTTACTCAAGGCTCTGTAGGCAGTTTCAAAGCTGAGCAGGGATTTGAACCTTGGCTGCCAAGGTCAACCCACTATCAACAGTGGCAGGCAGATTGTGGCCTCTTCAGATGTGGTCATCTGCATATTCCATCAGATGTTGCAGTACAACTCTTGTTATCTTTGGCTACTGGGCATGCTGGCAGGGGCTGATGGACATTTGAAGCCTAACATCTGGTGCATCACAGGTTCCCAAACTCTTGTGTGCAGAGTTACACATGCCTTGTTGTTGTTGTTGCTGTTGCGTGTCTTCAAGTTGTTTCCCACTTATAGAGACCCTAAGGTGAACCTATCATGGGGTTTTCTTGGCAAGATTTGTTCAGAGGAGGTTTGCTTTTGCCCTCTTCTGAGATGAGAGTGACTTGCCCAAGATCACCCAGAGGTTTTCCATGGCTGAGTGGGGTTTTGATTTCTAGTCTCCAGAGTCATAGTCCAACACTCGTACCACTATATCATGCTGACTCTCAAAATAATGCTAGTTAGTCTATTATTTAGTCAGGTGGCCTTATTCTGATGCCTGTGCTGGCTTGGGGATTTTGTGAGCTGTAATCCAAAAATATAAAGTAAAATATCCAAGGTCTGTCTTTTATACCAAGAAAATTCTGCATATGGCAGAACTACCAACATTTTTTGAAACAAGCCCTTTTAGTGCCCTATCCATAACAAATTAATTTCTAGTTTAAAAAAAAATCAAAGAAGATACCCCACACGCAAGGAAAAGGCCTCATAGTCCCCACATGTGAAGTTCTAAACATACCAAAAAAGGTCAGGAAAACTATCTTGCTACATCTTTGGCATTCCCAGGCAAAACAGGACAACTAATTATTTGCAGAAACCAACCACAAAAGGATCAGTAGTCTTAACTAATTTAAATGACATCAAAGCTCAGGAGATTTGTTGTACCATTTCTTTTAATTACTGGTGACAATGCAATGAGAGAGAAATAAAAACCTGAGGCTGGAAAACATATGGTCATAAACTTCTCTCTGTTATCATCTTTGTGGAATGCATGGGGAGGGTAAACTAAGAAATGTCTAAAACAAATTGGCCCAGCAATTTTTGTATTTGAGAAGCCAGCTTCAGAATATGTGACCCGTGGATATGGATACAACAACAAAAAAAATATAACTGGTCTGGCACAGTGATTAAAGTGCAGGGGTACGAGTCGGGGAGATCGAAGTTCAAGTGCCCTCTAAAACAATATATATGGGATTACCTGGAGCCAGATACAACCTCTGACTGGAATTTGATCTATTTCAGAATTGTTGTGAGGATAAAACACAGTAAGTGGACCACCACCTCCACCACCACCACCACCACCATCTAGGTTTCTATTCATTATTATTTTTCCCTCTGATTTTGTGAGTACTAGACAAACAATTCCCTAGTACCATTTCGCTGGCAAGACAGCTTTAGAGACCTGTGTAAGAGATCAGTTTATTTCTAGTCCCTGTCAATTATGCTTGTGTTCATTATTCCCCACCACCCCCAACCCCCCGTTATGCAATTGTGGCTGGCATCCTGTTGGTGACATAGTCAGGCTGAAGGCTGCCTTACGCCTGTCTATGCCTTTTTTGGCCATTACAGAGGATGGTATTCTCTTCCACCCTCCTCAACAACCAAAGCAACTTCTCCAACTCCTCTGGAATGCCCCCCCCGAATGACCATTCTGTGGCTGGTTAAAAGCAGAGGGAATTGGAGAAGCACTAATGGCATCATCTGCGGACCCCTCCAGAAGATCCCAGTGATTCTTTGTGGAAGATGTCTTCAGTCTGCATCAGCCTATGGGAACACAGCTAGACACTACTCCGATCTCCACCCCTGCTCTCTTTTGGCAATGAAATGCCTGAAGGGGTGGGGAGGGCAACTATCACTATGCAGCAGTGAGTCCTGGGAGTGGTGATGTGGGAGCTGTAGTAGAGTCCCACATGCAGAACTCTTCTGCTATACTTGGCCACATAGGGTCTTGGCCAAAGTGTGATTTTGATAAACATTTATACAAAGTGTAGTATTCAGTCAGCCCTCTGCATTTGCGGGTTTCACTTTTGCAGATTTGATTATTCACAGATTATCTGCTGTCACCTCTGCTGCCTCCCTATGCTATTTTTAATAGGGACTGCAAGTGCCGTGAGACCGAGAAACTGTGAATGAGGCTTGTAAGTTTCTTTTAAAATGGTGTGGGGCAGCAGTGGAGGTGGCAGTAAGCCCCGCCAGCCAGCCACTTCTGCCTTGTGAAGGAACCCTGATGCCGCAGAGGAATCCATGGTGGGTTGAATATGGTGATCATACTTATTTGTGTGTTAAATATGGTTTGGGAGGCCCTAGAGTTATTCATGGTTTTTCCACTTTCACAGGGGTCCTGTGCCCCTAACCCTAGCAAATGTGGAGGGATGACTGTATAAACATGTACTTAAGTATTTTTAATTTTTTTCCAGAAAAGATGTATTTAGAAACATGGTTTATGTAAATGCATTTCAGAAAATATTTTCTCCCCAAAGATTTATTTTTCAAGTTTATGTGCTGGAAAATGCATTGCAACATTTAAAGCAGTGCAAAGCCTAAACAATAATTACATTCTGATGTAATTAGGAAGTGCTGATCAGGTCAGTTTCGAAGAAGAAATCTGAATCCCTCAAACATTCTTATCTTCACTTCTGCTGTTTGGTGCTAAGTTCTGTCTGTCCTCTACATAAATTAGGTTGCCTGCTGCAGTGTAGTCAGCAGGCACTGCTCTTTGGGCAGTCTCTGCGACTGTTAATATAAGTGGCAAAGCTGAGCTGGGCTTTCACAGTGGCTGCTCTGAAATGTCTGAATGAGATCATTCTAAATGAATGTTGGAGAGATTGCAGCCATCCAAAGTGTAAATCTCTTCAGATATACATCCCATGGAATCCCATGGAGTATAGGACGTGTCAGTTTTGAATAAAATAAAGAAGGTCTGAGGTCTCATCCATCATAAAATGATTCTTAAGTGGTTCACAGTTCTTACAAAATTTCTTACAATAACGCAACTCAGGAAATTTATTAATTTTTTTTTACCTAATCTTCGTGCAAGTCCAAAGTCAATCAGCTTGATTCTTGTACCAGTCTTGTTGACGCACATAATATTTTCGGGCTTCAAATCCAGATGAACAATACCCTGCTTATGAATGTACTGCACGCCTTCTGAGATCTGTCTCATGTATTTAATACACTCCCTCTCTGTTAGTTCAAAGTCCTCATCAATGATTCTCTCAAAGAGTTCCCCACCAGAAACACTAAAACAAAATTCAAAGGAGATTTTGTTTAAAAAGGATTTTGAATTGATAAACAAATTGTTTTGAAAAACTTGCTGCACGTGGGAAGAGAACCTGGATGTGCTAAACGGATGGATTTTGCTGGAGGAAGTGACAAAGAGGTGAGGAAGGACAGATGAACTAGAGGACTGCTTCAGCACACAAACACTTCTCTGGTCCAGTGTCCATCCAGCATCTACTCTTTTATTCATCAAAAATTGTACACATACACAGAGTATCTTCATCATAGAGAATACTTCAGGACAGTGTAGATAACATTCAACAGAATAAAACAACCTAAAATCTAAACATAACGGTGAATTAAAGAGGATTAAAATTATCAACCAACCACCACTTAAAAAAATCAGAACTACAAATTTTAAAATACTTTTTTTAAATGTTTGCAGAAATTAGAATAGAACCAAATTAGAATAGAAGACATGAACATGAGTAAAATGCATGTACTTTATTCTACTTTATTTTTGAAGGAGAATAGCTTCAGAAAGTTCCTTCAACAGAAACGAATGCTGTGTAATGCTGTACACAATCCAACACACGGTGCACATTCCCTCTTATTTTCCATTAGGGCTGCCAGTTCTCAGTTCCAAGCTCGGTAAGATGGCTTTATATGTATATATAATTTATTTTACCCACTATCTGCAACTTGGTCAATTTTTACATCTAAAATAAATCTTCAAGCCATGAAGAAGTTACATAACAAGGATTGCATCTCCGAACCATGCCAGTATGGTGGCATTTTTCAGGCACCAGGTAGGGGCAAGGAGAGGGAAATCTATGCACCATTTTCTTAGAGCATCTTTGCCCATCCTGGGGCACTCAAGATATGCTGGGTTTTAACTCCTATCATTCCATGTTAGCAGTCAAGTAGTCCACCAGGCTGGTGAAGGCTGGCTTTAGAGTTATCTTAACATTTTGCTCTAGTGACCAAGACACTGATATTCTCAATTTCTTCCCTGTTAACAGGGTAAAATAGAAAGCAGCAGCCAGTGGCTCCTACTTGTCCAAAATTTTGAAGAATTATAGAGCTGAGTTTCTCACCTCTACCTCTCACCCAGCACTTTGGCACTACAAAAATTATTCTGTTGGAAATAAGAGAAGAATATGTAATGCAACTTCACTGGTTTGTAACACAAACGTTCTGATATCAGGAGCCCTGCAATGTACACAAATAACAGAAGGTTGTTTAACTTCCTGTTTTAAGGAAGAAGGTGCTCCATGCCAGATGGGAATCTGCTTCTTACACCCCTGGAGTAAGGTTCTCAAAATTATCTGAGAACAGTAGAGCTTCCAAAATGAAATGCTCATAGGAATACTGATGCAACTAAAACAAGTGTTTTAGTAATGTACCCTGGGGGGGGGGCAGGAAGGAAGCGATTGTCTCCTGAGCGTGTTAAAGAGAGTTTGGGAAGCTACTTTTAAGAAGAACGATGGCAATGACAAAATGAAGCCACCCATAAGCGAGTAGTGGTAGTGATCTGGGGCCCAGAGCGTTATACCACCATAGTTCAGTGAAGGATAATTTTAGCATATCATTACACTCATTCACCTTAAGAATAAATTTCCAAATTAGCTAGTTAGACATGCAAACAGGCAGGTGAGAAGTTCTGGAAATCAATAAACAGAGCACAATAAGTTAAATATATACAAAACAGAGTAAATTAAATACAGTAAAATATTCAGATTTGTTAGTCTCAAGAAGACTTCATACGAATATAAAATTGTGATTCCAAGTACGTAAACACTTTAATACTAGTACTTTTCCTTTGGTTTATACTTACAGTTCCAAGACCATGACAATGTTAGCTTTCTCTTCAAAGGCATCTACACATTGGACAAGCTTTGGATGATGCAGACAATTCATAATGCCAATCTCTTGCTTTATGTTTTCCTTATCCTTAGCTGAATAGGCTTTAAAAAATTTTCCTGCCCAAACTTTTCCAGTTTTCTTCTCGACAAGCCGGAAAACTTGTCCAAATTTCCCTCTGAAAGATGCAGAATAATTCACATGAAATTATTTCAAAGTGTTTATGGATCAGTTCCCAACAAAGGAGAGTTAGAGTGGTGTAGTGGTTTAAATGCTGAACTAAGACCCTGGAGACCAGGGTTTGATTCCCTGCTTGGCCATGGAAACCCACTAGGTGACTCTGGGCACGTCACACACTCTCAGCTTCAGAAAACCCATAATAGGTTCGCCTTATGGACCATAAGTCAGAAATGACTGGAAGGCCCATGACAACAACACCCGAACACATACCCGTGTACGTGTATATATAACAACAGAACATTCTTTCTGATGCCCTGGAATTACTATCATGAATCTTGAACTCAGAAGATGTACACTCACTAAAATCAGCAAGCAACAAGGCACATGGAAAGATGTGTTGAGTCTATGGTGCAGCATTCATACAAAAATGGAAAGCAGCCATATGCTAAGTCAGACTCTGTGTTTGCCAATCTAATCCAGTTTAAAAAATATAGAAAAGGAATCCTGTAGCACCTTTGAGACTACCTGAAAAAAAGACATTTCCGACATAAGGTCTTGTGAACTCTGGTCCAGTTGATCAGATGCCAAACTAGTCCAGTTTAGTTTGCTTTGGCAGAGTCTTTCAGGGGTTCAGGGAGAGGCTTTCAACAACACATACTGTGTGAAGTTTTCAATGTGATACTGAGAACTGACTGTGAATCTTTTGATGTGAAAAGCATGCACATTTCTGCCATGCAGTGGCTTCTCTCCATACTCAGGAAACTAATTTTGATTTCAAAATGTAGTTTAAATCTTTGGGGATTACCTGCCTTGGGTATGGCAAAAAGACAGCTGCACTGATGTATTGTTCAAGACACATTTCCAGAATCTGTTTAAGCCAAAAGTGTAGTGCCAAATGGCACTGTTTTGAAGCTTTACAAGCAAAGTGAAGAAGACACTGTTTGAAATGCATCAAGAGAGCTACTTTAGAGCCTCTCTCTTTCTGCGATATTTTTGGCTTTTACAGCAGGTTTTTCTTTTTTTGGATGCTCTCTTTGTTGAAAATATGGAACAATCTTCCAATAGTCCTTGGTGGAATACTTCTGCAACCTCATCATCTTTCTGGACCACCTTTCTTTCATCTGAGGCTATCTGCTCTCTAGGTAGAAATATGGGGAAATGTGGCCCTCTTGATGCAGCTTTTTTTCCTGCTGCCCAGAAGGTAGGACGAGGTCTAATAGTTTTAAATTACAGGATGATAGATTCTGATTGAATATTAGAAGTGTTTTCTGATAATAAGAGTGGTTTGGCAATGGAACCAACTACCTAGAGAAGTGGTGGGGTCTCTTTCTCTGGACGTCATCAAAAAGAGGCCTGCTGATTTAGCTGGAGTTCCTGCACCATGTAGGAAAATGGACCCGGTGGCCTATGGGGCCCCTTCCAAGTCTTTTATTGTATATTAACAGTGTGATCCCACATGTATTTCCACAGAAGTATGCTCCACTATGTTCAGTGGAGTTTTGCAGGTTAAGAATTCATTATGTGTGTTTTATAGGTTACATACACACTATGCATTATTGCATCTGAGATCCTGCTACTACTGGTAGAAGGCTGGTTTACCCAGTTACAGTTATGCATGGATGCATGCAATAGAAAAAGTCTCAGTGTGGCAGAATTCAGCATGACTCTTTTGATTAAAAGCCAGGCCACTGAGGAAAAAAAAGCAGGAAAGCCTTGTCTAAGGAATGAACCATACAACAAGCACTTTGCTCCTGCAGGGCAGGGAAGCTGCATACAGAGAGCCAAAGACAGGCAATTTAGAGCTGACCTTCTCTAAGCAGGTGCTATTAACTTTCAGCTTATATGCTTTGAGGATTACAACCAATCCCAGCAAGAGATCTTTCCTACCGGCAAGGGAGAAGGTTTAATCTCATTATCCCAAAGGGATATAATGAAGCTGTAAAATGGCATGGCGGGTGACTGCCATTCAGTCAGAGTGCACAGCACACAACTAAGCTAGCTTGAAATACTTGTAGGCCTTTATATATTTGAAGGCCCCATCTTTACCACAGGCACTTCTGGAACTATTTATGAGCACTTAAAGAAGGGGACACACTCATTTATAAGATTAAACTATAGAAGGAGCCATTAGTGAAAACAACAACACATTTGGGAGGGGTAGTTTACAGAAAGTTGAAAAGGAAAGAACATTTCAGTACTGATGGGGGTGATTAGCTTTCTGTTAAAACTAGATTTCTGAAAAAAAGAAATAATAGTAGATGTTTAACATTAACACTCTAATTCTAAACATATTTTCTCTAAAATGCTACTTTTTAATTTCCAGTATACGAGTCCAGTATCTTGTGAGAGCCACTGTGGCATAGTGGTTTGACTGTTTGAGTAAGACACAGCGGGACTAGGATTCAAATTCCCACTTGCCCAGGGAGACCCACTGGGTGACCTTGGGCAAGTCACATTCTCTCAGACTCAGAGGAAGGCAAGGGCAAACTCATCTGAACACATTCTGCCAAGAAAAGCCTGTGATAGGGTTGCCTTAGGGTTGCCATGAGTCAGAAATGATTTGGAGGCACCCAGTGACATCTAAATACATATGTGTAACATGGCTTCCCTTAAAGTAATCACAGGGATCCAACAATGAGGTTGGAGAGGTGATATCTATCTGAAAGGATGCTTGCTCCCCTTCCCCAGTGCTAACTATGATAGCCAGAGAGAGAGAGAGAGAGAGGGAGAGGAAACTAGGAGACTGAAAACACTTAAGCAGTCAAGACTGTCTTCAGTCTAAGCAGATGCTTGAGCTAATGACAAACTCAAGGAAGGATCAGAAGGCCATGGAGAACACAAAACTGAGTATAAAACATATATTATGTTTTCATTCTTTTACTCCTCTCTAATAAATCAAGCACTCTGGATCAGAAATCCTCTGAGTATAGTAACATAAAAGTCCTCAAAGCAAAGAAAAAGCTGAAAAGCCACAGCAAAGTTGGAAATCCTAAACAGGGATAAATAAAGGAATACTGACAAGGTAATGTATAAAAGAGGATAAACGCCAAGAGAAATCCAAACAGTATTTGATCTCTTTATATTTATGGGGTAAAAACCAGAGTTCCTTGGGCAATGGCAGGACTTGAATGCATCATACCCAAGCAGAACTGAGAAAAGTTGCCCAACCAACCCAGCTTGCTTAAACTCCCAGAAGGAACTGTTATTAGGGCCAAGTGTGAGCAAATGTGACAACATGATGATACATTTTCATAAAGACAACGTAGCATCCTTACAACAGCAAGTGCAAAAGAAATGTTGTTAAACTTACGATCCTAATCTTTCCTCCACATTGTAGAAGTCTGAAACCTTCTGTTCTGTGTTGATAGTCACTGTCCGATACTCAATCTCTGCTTCTTTCTCTTCTAGAAGGTGACAGGAAAAATAAACAAACATCCAATTACGAAAAGGTCCACATGCTAGAAATACAAGATGCTGAGACAGTAAGTCTCCTACCATCATCAGATGCTTCAGCTTCTTCTTCCTCTTCCTCTTTAGGACCTATAAACAAACATGCAAATATGTTCATATATCCCACAATCAATCTGTTCTTAAACCATCTTTTTTCCTTTTAAAACTAAAAGTTGTGTTCTCTCTTGATAGCCTTTTGCTGGACTGAACACATCAACATCACTCTGCCAACAAGTTTTTACAGATGCATGTATATTCAATTCAATTCAATTGACCTTTATTAGGCATATTTGCATGTATATTGCTAAATCTTATTCTTATGCCCTGAGATCTTCCTGATGGCCACCACTGGTTGATCGTGAACAGACTGATGATTGCCACACAACTTGAATTACAGTACCAGAAGGAACAGGTCCTTTCTGCCAATTAACCAATGGACCAAGGACTGCCCAACACAAAGTATCCAGCCCCCTTGAGGTATCAACCTACTGTGTCCCCCAAGTCCACCTTAGCTCCCCCTCTCATCCTCAATGAGAAAGCTGGGAGCAGCTGGACAGGATGATGGAGGAGCATCTCTCCTATCACTTAGCCACTGACATGATCAATCACAGTGCCCTTCCTCACTGTCATTCCCAAGTCTTGACTCCAATATACTTTGGGAGAAAAGAAGCTGCCAAACAGCTCAGCCTTTCTTCTCATGGCAGCCCAAAGACTGAGTGGGCGGGGGGATTAACCTAACAGCACGGATTATGTGACGTGGCAGAACAGGGAGAGCAGAGGGACTTCCCCAACTCCCTATATCCATTTATCCATGCCTAGCTCCACCAGCAGCCATCTGGTACAGAAGATCGACACTTATTTCATCATTTGGATTTCTCAGTCAGATCTGTATGCTTCATTTGGTAGCCAGCATAGTGTAGTGATTTGAGTGCTGGACTATAACTCAGGAGAACAGGGTTCAGCTCAGCCACAGAAACCTATAGGGTGACTTTGAGCAAGTCACAATCTCTCTCTCTCTCTGAGGAAGACAAAAGCAAACCCCCTCTGAACACATATTGCCAGGAAAACCCCGTGACAGGTTCGCTTTAGAGTTGCCGTAAGTCAAAAAGGACTTGAAGGCACACAACAACACTTTATTTTCCTCTTTTCACTCAATACAAGTCTCACATGATTTCATGGATGTCAACAAACAATGTTGGAAGATAGGACGAGAAATCAAAAAGACCTTGATAAACTAGAAAATTGAGCTGAAATTAATAAAATGAAATTCAACAGAGACAAATGCAAAATTCTACATTTAGGAAACAAAAACCAAATGCACAAGTACAACATGGGGTATACATGGCTCAGTAGTACTACATGTGAAAAAGGATTACTGTTGATCGTGAGCTGAACATGAGCCAGCAGTGTGAAGCTGCAGCAAAAAAGGCAAATGCTATCTTAGCCTACATTAATGGAAGCATAGTTTTCAAGTCAAGGTAAGTAATAGTCCCCTTCTATTCTGCACTAGTCAGGCCTCATCTGGAGTGCTATGTTCAGTTCTGGAAGCCTCATTTTAAGAAGACAGAGACAAGTTGAAGTGAGTGCAGAGAAGGCAACAAGGATGATAAGAGGGTAGATTTCAATGCAGCTTTAGAAACATTGGAAGGAATTTCTTGACAGTGAGAGAGGTTTGGCAATGGAACCAATGGCCTAGAGAGGTGGCAGAGTCTCCTTCTCTGGATGTCTTCAAAAAGAGGCTGGGCAGCTACCTGCTGAGATGCTCTACCTGGAGATCCAACATTGAGCAGGGGGTTGGGCCTGATGGCCTATCCACTCTAAGATTCCACGATTCTATGACATGTGATCTGTGCTTCCTTCAAATGTCATGCTCATTCCCTTTTCCTTCCTCCATATCAATACTTTTCTCATTATCCACACTTTCACATAACACCATAGCAGAAGGGGCAGGGGGAACAAACAAAAGTTCTACATGCAAGTTCCTTCTCTTCAAGCAGAGGCACTATGTGGCATTGGGACTAGTGAAATAAAAGAAGCCATTCACATTATTAACTTAGCTCCCTTTAAAATTCCTTTCCATATTTTCTGCTCTTCAGTAGAAAGATCTGATCTTCCGTAAACTTTTTTGTATGTGGCAGTTTTTATTTAATCCACCTGCCTTATTATATATGGTTTCTTTTTCAGCCCTTATCATACTTTTTATCTCCAAGATGAAGAACCTTTGGAGAGGAACCACAGTTTCTGATATAGCACTTGCTTTGCATTCAGAAGGTCCCTGATTCAGTCCCCAGCATGTCCAGTCTGAAGGATGATGCAAAAACTTCTGTCTGACACAGCTGACAACTATACCAGTCAGAGTGGACACAAGTGGGACAGGTGGACCAGTGGTCTGGCTTGGAATAAGGCAATTCCATGACAGACTCAAACAAACCAGAGTTGGTCCAAATTCTTCATGAACACTTGGCAGTTTTTAATGAAGGCTGGTCTTCATAATTCTGGTTGCAACGTACAGGTCCCTTGAAACAAGATTGTCAAAAAATGGGCGTTAGTTGACTATGCTAGCTGCCCGTGGCTATGCTGACTGGGGTGGGGTGCGAAGCTGTAGTTACGAAAAAAAAAGTTCTCCAAGCTCTGCTTGAAACACCTCCACAAAGCAGCTGATTCACACTGCACCTACAATATGTACACAGAGAGCATTCCTGCTGTGTGGTCAGTTTTCATATGGCCAATAGAAAAGCTGCCAGTGGCACAGCAGCTCTCTTTCCACATGCAAGAAGGATCAACACTTTGATCCCACTCTGTGCCAACCACACTGAACAGCCACTCCATAAGACCACGCATAGCAACATGGATCAGACTTCGGACAGCAACTAAGCAACACAAGCATGAAGAAGAATTGATGGAAGGAGCCAGAGTCAATCCCACAATCTGCATATTCATGGAAGAGCATATTTTGATAATGAAATAAAATAGAACTGTGAATTCTCAAGGGGTTTAAGGCCACCTAACCAATAAAGATAATTCATGCTCAACTGATTTCTTGCATGCTAAGTGAACATCTCAAGCACCAGAGATGGCAATCAAGCAAAATCACAACATCCAACCAGCAACCAGCTGAAGGGTCTGCACAGGCCCAAAGGACAAGGCTAGCATATTCAGAGTTGTTGTAAATGTGTCCCTTGAATATGTATCACTGAAAACTAGACCATTTAAAATAATTAAAAGTTAACAATCCTCAAAGAGATTTTTCTTGCATCCATGGAGGAGGGGCATTTTCAGTTCCATCTCATGAACTGCCATTGCTCCAGCTCCTTTGCTGCCTTCTGCTCCCTTCTGCTATTGGGAATGCTGCTAAGTTACTCCCAGGGTATATGAAAGAAAGCCAGGCTGATCTTAAGTGAAATGCCCCACCAGTGAAAACTTCAAATGAACAAAAGCTAGAGGAAATGTGGTAGCCGAAGTTAAAATGCCAAATAGCTCTGAGCTACTGCAATGTTGTTTTATTTTCAGATAATAATAACAGAACTTTTGTAGTTGTGCTGGAGTCAATTAAACCTACAAAGGAGTATGTATAGAATGTATTTAAAAACAGGAAGTCAGGATTGGAACACATAATCCATTCCCCATGACTGGGATGTTATAAACCTCAAATCTTGTTAAATAAATAATTTTCTAAAGGGCTAGACTTTTCAATGCTATGTGTGGACACAGCTCTGAATAACAATCCCACATGCTACCAGCAAGAAGTTTACAAGGCCCTACTGACTTTGTGCTTGAAGGCTGAGAATCTCATTTGTAATGTTCCTGTTTTTCTAGAAATTTTTTCATGCTGCACCAGGCTGCCCGCACGATCAGCATTTATAGTGGATCCATTTTTCCCCACCTTGCTCTGCTATGAAAAGTAAGTGAATCAAACTGGTGCCAAATAACTTAAGCAGCAAAAGGAGGTACAAATTATTGTTTTTCATACACACAGAATCATTTTTAAATTAATTAATCTATCAATCTGGCCCACACTCCCACACATAGTTCAAAAGGACAAAAGAGTAAATTTTAAGTATCTTCTGAAAACATGATTCTTTACAAAAGCTCTTCATGGCTTACGAAACAGGTTATAGTGCTGCTCCTTTTAACTGTTTAGTGCTTATATTTAATATACATGTATTTTAGCTGTGGGTTTTTAAATAGTCTTGTGTGTATAAGAACAATTTATTGTATGTAAATCAGCAATTTTAAAAATGATTTTATTAAGTAGTGTATGTCACAAATAAATAAATAAATAAATAAGCCTAATGTACATTTACTCTTTGGAATATGATTAAGCCTTGTGTGATGTATCACAGGTGTAGGGCTACCACATGTTGTCTTATGCCTGGTCTCTACTGCTTAAATTGTCTCATTTCCAACACTATCATCTCCTGAAATTCCCTCTGTCTAAAATAAGACTCATGTATAATTTTAACAGATTCGCCACTTTCTGCTCAAGAAATCAAATTAAATGTGGTTAGTGTTACATTAAGTGGATGAGCTACGAATCAGGAAATCCCTGCTTCTAATCTTGCCTCAGACACGTACTTGCTAGGTAGCCTTCTACAGGCTATATCTGCAGGCTTAGAGACCCATTTAAAGTAGGCAATTATGATGCTGACCCATTTTACACAGCTTTTGTGACTACGAAGTCACAAGTCATCAAGTGATTAGAAAACCAGTGAACTCTCCAAACCATCATTCCAACTGTTCTATGCACTCTACAGGTCTAATCTTGACATTTTAATGAATATTTAGCACAGCTGGTTCCCATCTAAGGTTTATTTTTCTGCATCATCAGATCACAAATCACAATTGTCTGGCATTATCACAAGAGAACCTGTCTGTCTTAGGCCATTTCCGCACGAGACTGTTATAGCGCTATGATTCCGCTTTCAACCTCCTATGGAATCCTGGGGTTTGCAGTTTCGGGAGGAGCCGGCCGGCCAGCTCCTCCCGAAACTGCAAACCCCAGGATTCCATAGGAGGTCGAAAGTGGAATCATAGCGCTGTAACAGTCTCGTGCGGAAATGGCCTTAGTCACTGTTTTTCAGTAAATGAAAGACAGGCTATTCAAGAGGTCCTTTTGGGTTGTTAGCTTATGCTGTGGTTATATTTTGAAGTTATTTGTTTCATCTGTCATCCATGCTATTAGATTTTTTAAAAAAGTTGTTTATTTTTCATATCTGTTATATAGATTAGTTTGGCATTACTTTGTACAGAGTGTTACATTTTGGACAGAGATGAGGTGGTCTCTGTATCTTACCGTGCAATCTGTTATCTATGCTCCATTCCCCAGGCACAGTTGCAATACACAAAACCATGCCCTCCTGACACATACCGCTCTCTTATGCCAACCTATTTGCTAATTTTTTATCTGTTCTTTTCCTCAAACATTTCAAGTGTTTTATCTACCTTATCATAGTCTTATAAATATGGTTACGAGTCCTGTGCTACACTGTGGGAGTAAGTAGCTCAAGTTGACTTGCCTAACATGTCTAAAAGCACAGAATACTGCCCCATCTCAGGCCAGACTATCAGTCTACCAAATCATGTACTGTCTTCTCTAACTAGTGGTGGTTCATCATTGTCTCCAACAGAGGTCCTCCCAACATCTCCTAGAGCGGTCTTTTTAACACAGACTCCTACTCCACCCTTTTAATTCATGCTACCCCAACTTTATTTTGCACTTTCCCAAGTCTCTACAACCCCTCCTGTTTTTTCCAGGAAAAGTTGCCACTGCTTCCCTGTGGCCAAAATCTGCCAACTTGCACTCCTAGAGGCTTGAAAGAGGAGCACCTCTAGTTGGAACTCCTTTCCCAAAAAAACCCTATCATATACATGGACATCAGGTAGACTTCTGGTCACTTCTAGGTGCAATTTTTGGACAAAAGACCAGCAGTGAGGCCAGATGTATGTGTGGGAGGGAGAACTGGCCCCTGTACCCACCACAGTTACCAAGGATTAAATATGAGATATCAGGGATTAAAGCAGGGACTCCTCATACATAAGTATGGCTTAGCTCTGGAAATGGAATTATGGCTAAAATAATGTTTCCAGGCCATGGATGTAACTGCTATGCTACACTAGCTCTTCTCTACTACACCACTGATTTGATAGTAGAATGTTGGCAACTAGGATTCAATCAGAATTCCCAAATGTGTTAAATCATTTTCTTTTATTACAATCTTTCCAACGCACTGAGACCCATGCCCTTCAACGTGGCCCCCCTCCACACAAAAAGCTTAGACCATCTCACCACCCAGGCCACGAACAGATACATCACAACAACTCTTGTTTTGACATCTGTAGATTCAGCCTAAGAGAAGAGATCATTTGTACTGACAGTGGAGGCCAAACAATAGACAAACATAATAATAGTCTTTGTGGTGGCAAAAACTTACCTTCTTGCTTCTGTCCTACTTTTACTAGCTCAGATTCATGACTTGGCTCACTTATTCCATACACATTAGCAGCTCGGACCCGGAATTTGTATTCCCTGTCTGCCAGCAGGTTCTGGACATTGTAGGAAGTACTACGGCAGGTTGTGAGATCTGTCCATTTCTTGTCCACTGTGTTCCAGATTTCCACAGTATAGGATTGCACTGCGCTTCCACCATCGTAAGAAGAGCCATACCACGAGAGGGTGAGAGAAGAACTCCTGATGTCTGATGCACAAGGTGTTCCCGCTGGAGGATCAGGTTTATCTGCAGTTATGGAAGAGCATGTGAGAAGGTATTAACAAATCTATTATACCAATTCTCCATTGTCAAGAAGGCCCTGGTTAAGATAGAAACAGTCCCTGGGAAGTTCATCAAGACAGCAGTCTGTGCAACTGTGCTGAGGGTTGGAGGGGAGGGGGCAATTTTTGCCTCCATGCATTTCTGGTGCGCTGCACTGCTGCATTGCCAGCATCCTGGAAGTGACAACACATCTCTTCCAGGTTCTGTACTGGCCCATTTTCAGCTGATATTCTGGGATTTAGGTGTTTTGTGGAGGGTGAAACAAGGCAAACTGCCAACATTTGTGGACAATTTTGAGGGGGGAATTGCGGGGTGAGTAAACATTGCCTGAAAAAAAATGTATGTATGTATGTATATGCATATGCATGTTAAATTGGGGGATACATGGGCTTTTGGGGCAGTTTTACGGGTGCAAAAAAGGTTCTGAATTGCATGTGGCCTGTTGGCCCAGCTTTCCCACCCTGATTTGAAATTTTATATCCATCCACGACAGCGTGCCGCAATAAAGCTGTCAGCCTTATATGGGAAAAGAACTTAAGGCAGGATCTGAAGGATGGTGAGCTGTCATTCTTCATTCTTCTCTTATTTTTACCTTGTGTTCAATAATGTTACTTTCCACTTAACACTTTACTCTTTTTTTAGGCTGCAAGAACCAGAATAACTCAGCAACAGCTCACTAGAATTTTGTTACTGTGCTACTACACACTGTACCACGTTGCACTGAATTTTACCTGGTAGAGGTAACATTTGTGCTATTGTGAAAGAATGAATTTGACACAGGATAGTGCAACATGGTACGGTGTGTAGTAGCGCAGTAACAAAATTCTAGTGAGCTGTTGCTGATTTACTTCTGGCTCTTGCTCTAATTTTATGTGTTCTAATTTTATGTGACACCTCCCATTCACCTATTTATGGCTCCCTTTGTCAAAATCATTAATTTTTATGCAGAATTTTTCCCATAACAAATTATGGGAAACTGAAGCTTCAATAGGTATGCAATTATTGTGCCACTTGATCTGGGATTTAAAAAATGTATTCCTTTCTTGTTGCTTATTCAATACAAGGCTACTACAATTCAAAGTAAAAATTGAAATTCCTTGGAGCCCAGATCAAATGTTTGGAATTAAACATGGTAAAAAAGCTGGAAGGAAAACCCTTATCAACATTCTTGAGAGGAGGTCAGGCTTTGCTAGAACAACAATCCAAGACCACAACTTGCTACCCGTAGGCTTTCAATCCGATTTACTAAACTGAATAGGACTACTCTGGAATATTTCATTGGTAGATTTTCTAAAAACTTTTCCTGAGAGACAACAAAGACATAAGAAGCTGTGCTCTAAAATTAAACATGACATATACACATTAAATCTTTAACGAGGAAAGATGGATATTGTATTAGTGTAAACGATTCAATAGTACGTTAACAATAAGAGTTACAATTTGTTTCTTGTTATGCAACTAATTAGCACAATAAACTACATAAGACTGCTCTTAAGGGATGATAACCATGACACAGTTGACACAATATAAACTACAGAACAAGAGAGAAGAGAGAGAAGATAGCTAGCTATGGTCAAGGGGGATAGAAACTGAACACTCTAGGAATAGACAAATTAGGAAATAATGATAGAACTATCAAAAAAATTATCCAGAACTGAAGTATATGGGTTCTCCAAGGATTTGTACATGAATAGTAAACACAAAAAGGGAGGAACACATCATCTTGGTTCTTAAAAAAAATGCACAAATCAGTGCCAACATCCCATTCCCCAAAATACTGTTTGTGGAGGAAAATGCTATACTCTGATACAGCTTAACTCTAGAATCACAGCTATCTTCATTAAGAAGCACTCTAGTTATACAACCTCCTGAGACCATGAAAGCAATATTTCTACACAGCTGTGTGTTTAAATTAGATTTTAGTTGTGCTATGTCTTTCAGAGGTTGCTGAATTCCAGTTTCCATCCACTTTAGCCTGTCTACTTTAGCCTGTCCAGCCTATATGATGGGAATAGCAGTTCATTAACAGTTGAATAGCTGAAAACTCCCCATCTTGCCATAAGAAACGTTAAAAATCAATGGCGGAAGCCATGGGCCATATGAATGAGAGGTCTATAAATGGTTAGCAGTACTTCAGAAGTTACGGAATGTTGACCAAGACTGTAGCGGCTGCTCATCATCTTTTTTCAATAATGTAGCAGAGCCCAGAGGCATTGCTGTGAAAACAATATGGCAGAGGGCTGCAGCCTTGGCTAGCACTTTGCTTAGCAACACAGCCACTACCTGATAGAAGGATGGGAGTGGATGCTGGGGACCAGAATCAACTCTAATAGAGCCAACCAGGATCCTCTGGCTCAAGTACTTGCACAAACATGTTAAATGTTGATGCACCAGGCCTCACAAAATTGACCTTGCTAAGTGTGGAGTAACAGGGTGACACCCTGTGGAGAACTTGTTCTAGGAACCTAAAAGCTAAATGGCAGCTAACCCAAAAGTACTGTTTGCCCCTGTATGTACTCTTTTGTTTACATTTCACAACAGGGACAAGTCATTACAGCTGGAAACATAGCAAGTTGACTGACTAACTATGGTTGCTATTATTGTGATTAATTTGTATTGCTTTTGAGAACTAGCAGACCTCAAGCAAATGGAGGGTCTCTCACTTGTGATGGAGGAACATGGATGTTTTCTTTTTCCAGACTGATTAGATTTGTAGTACCAAGTTCCAAAATCAACTTTAGAAATCCGTAGCTTATTTTAAGAAGCTTCTTACTGTCCTATCTTAATGTCCCAAAATGTTACCACTTTTTAATATAGGCCACAAAACGTCAGCAGTATGCAAAAATATACAAATACAAAAGATAATGTTCAGGCTTAAGTTTCTTTTTATAGAAACCTGTATTCTAGTGAACCACCCTCCATTGCCAACTAGATGGAAATGAAAGAGGGTTTTTTGCCTATATGGGTGTCCGTGTTATGTGCACATCTTTCATACTGCAGAGACCTTGAAGGGGGGCTTTATCACACAAGGCAGGTAAACTACAATTACAGCAGGATAACAGCATCTTCGGCTGGGACTTTTCCTATTACCTTGTGCCTCTTCTGTTGTTATCCCAGTGGGAGACCACTTGGAAAGCATTTCTTTTTACAAAGGAGGTCATTAACAGAATCTTTTGTGTTTGCATGCTGCCAGTATTTTGTACCTTATATTAAAAGGTGGTAACATTACAGTACATTGAGACAGGATAGTTACACAAAAAAATCTGAGTGATAAGTCCCAGCCAAAGATGGTATTATCCTGCTGTAATTGCAATTTAACTGCCTTGTGTGATAAAGCCCAGAGTGAACGGGGGGAAGACAGCCAGCATGGCGTCGTGGTTTGAATGTTAGACTACAACCCTGGAGACCAGGGTTTGATCCTCTGCTTGTCCATGGAAACCCACTGGGTAACTTGGGCACATCAGACACTCTCAGACCCCAGACTCTGTGACAGATTCGCCTTAGGGTCACCATAATTCAGAAATGACTTGAAGGCACACAAAGAGTGGATTCAACGCATCTCTGTGCACTCTGCAAGACTGTGTCTGTGCACCCAGGAATGTACACACACATATATGTTATTTACCTATCAAAGGGTGCCAGACTACTCTGATCAAGGGCAAGTGATCTTTTTTGCTCACTCTAACTTTGGCTGTGATCCAGCACTGGAGAAGCAAAAAGCCCTAACAGCATAAGTATACCATGGGTCCAAAAGCTTAAGTAAGCTGTCCTACTGGACTGCACACTTAAAAGAATCCACATCACACCAACCCCACACTTCATTTTCATGCTGTGTCCTTCTTTCTCTCACAAAAAAATAGCATGCATCCCCAAAGTGGCATAATTCCTTTCCTATGTGGTCTCCAACGAACAACAATTGTAGGAAACCAAAAGGCAGAAAAACAGAAAGCACAAACTGTTGTTTTGAAGCCCCCATATTTATTTAGATAATCTAAACTTTCTGAAAGGGGCTCTGCCACCTTAGCAAACATGCACATGGAGAACTGCACACTTGGAAGCACCTTTATGCTAAAGGCTCTTTGTATGTATCTCAGGGGAAGAACAGCCTTCAAAGCTGTCTTTCTGACGTACCACATTTGTATGTGCTGGGGAAACTGTGTCTGGCAGAGCATTTTCAAAACAACAGATAACCTGTGAACACCAGGATAGGACTCTGGAGATCAGTGTTTGCATCCCTGGTGAGCCAAAGAGACCTACTGGCTGATCCTGGGCCAGTCACAGCCTCAGAGGAGGGCAAAGACAAACCCCCTCTGAACAAATCTTGAAAGCTCCATGATAGGTTTACCTTAGGGTTGTCGTAAGTTGAAAATGACTTGAAGGCAAACAACACCAACAACAACAACAGGACTAGGGGGAGCATTCACACTGCCAAACAATGGAAAAACAAAAGTGGAAGTGGTCAGTAGTTCACTTCTGCCTTTGAAAAGCTGCTTTTTTTTTTTTAACGTGGAACAGTGCGGGACAGAGGACTGCAACAGCAGCCATGGGGACACATGCAGCCCCAAAGTTGTTGTTTGTCCATCTTTGTATTACTTACAGTTCCTTTAGCTTGCAGCATAAAAGTACTCATTGTCATGGTTGCTCACAAGGAGTCAGCCATTCAAGGATTCTCTGCCAGAATGGAAGAGTTGCTTCAGAAAGGAAGCTGCGTCCTCAAGTAGTTTCCTTTCAATACCTTGGCTACTTTTTAATTTGACTTATCATATTACTATTCCACACTATTATTAGCTATTACAATATTTGCCTGCCAGATGAAGAGCAGATGTAAAGCAACAATTAATTCCTTTCCATGGGCTACGCTGTTTAGCCAGAGAAGGTATTTAATATACTGCTAAAGCCTGTTGGATGATGTCCATGCCGACATTGCTGGCAAAGGCTGCACTTGAGATTCATCTGTGGGAGAAAAATGAAGCCATAAAAGGCCATAACTGAACTCTATGTTACCACTCACAGAGCTTAGAGGTCACTGTAAACCATTTTGCTTTCACTGGGAAAAAGTACACACTGTGGAGCTTATATTTCCAAGGGAGGAAAGGGCGGTAATTTAAAGGCACTATTCCATACAGATGCTAATGAATTCTATCTTTAGTATAAACATGGACTTGGAAAAGGGGAAACATGTAAGTCTCGTGTATATATATAGCTTAGGATATTTCTCTATACAGCTATCAAATTCTACAGTAAACAGAGTTCTCCTCTCATAAAATAGCATCTTTCCGCAATATTCAAACTGCAGTGAAGTTTGATTCCACATTTCACCTTCTATAAGAGCTTCTGTGTGTCACTTAAATGCACTACTTTGTCCCTGACCAACTTTTTCAAACTCTGATTTTCCACAACCATTAGCCAAAAGTGCTGACAAACTTTTCAGCACAATCATAAGGGTTAAAAAGTTGCTCTTTGAAATGAGAAGCTTGAGTTTTCAGGAACACATATGGCCACAGCCTTCTGAATTCTATGCAGACATGTGAGTATGCCCTTGTGAGTGTGAAGCTGGGAGGGCAGGGCTTTATGGGTAAAAGATATTAAGACCCAGAATATGCCCTGACCTTTGTCAGTTGGGGAGTTCTGATGTTTGGAAACCACCACTCACATTTAAAGGAGTAGATTATTGGATAACAGCTAAGGAATGTAGTGTGACCACTTTGGTGACCATTTAGCAATTCTGGCTCCAGTAACTACAAACCACTTCTAGTCTGCAGACAATTTCAATTAATGTCAGTGCTATGCAATCATATCTATTGCTCTGCTTAAATGGACTATATATAGGGTTTTGAAAAGAAGTAAAAAGAAAGTCATGGAAAAATGTCAGATTTCTTCCAAGGGACAAAGATCAAATTATTGGCACTGTTTCAGTCTCCAAAATAGGATGTGGTTAAGGCAGAGCTTGGAAAGTTACATTTTAGAAGAGTGAATATAAAGACATGCTGAACCTCATCCACCACTGATAGGACCCAAAGCACCATCCTACCCTTGCTCAGTTATGGATGGCTTCAGCATGTCATTATATTCTCTCTTCTAAAATGTAGGTTCCCAAGCACTAGATCAAGGTGCTTTCTCCTAGCAGAGCACAGAGATGGGAAGGAGTCCATGGCAAATTAGCCCATGTTCTTTACTGTAGGAAGAAGGTTAATACCTAGCAGTTATAAAGTTAAGAATATGTGTTCTAGCCAGTTATATCCTGGGAGGTAAAAAGTGATTTTGTTTATTTCCACCAGTCAGCATTATGATATGTTGTTCACAGTATACCTCCAACTATCCCAATTTGGCCGGAACAGTTCCAATTAATCCTCTATCATCCCACTTTTTCAGCTACTTGTAAATTTTTACAGTTTCTCTCTTCCTCCTATTTTCCCTCTTCATCCTCAATTTACTTCAGCTGGTACAGACTGAGTTCAAAATACAAAAGTAATTTGTACTCAGTGAATGCACTAAAGGAGAGGGGAGGTGGGGAAGAGCCTTGCCCTTCCCAGTAGGTTCAGGCAAAAGCAAATTGCTGCAGCCTCTCCTAGTTTGTGTGCTCCTTTTCATTAATAACGTTTGCCATTTTAATCATATGTTGAGATTGTGTCATGCACCCAAGGTCACCCAGTGGGCTTCCATGGCTGAGCGGAGAATCAACCCGTAGTCTCCAGGGTTGTAGTCCAACCTCAAACTGCTACATGTACCTCCCTTTTCTACTATCTTGCACATTTCAATGCTATGTTGGATTCTGCTCCTGCAAGTTCAGCTGTACAGTTGTAAATTCTCATTTTAGCAGTTTGGGGAAAAGGTGTACAAATTGGGGTACATATGGGAAAACATCATGACCCTGGCTGCTGGCTGAATATCTTCTTTTTTTTATCTAGCAGATTCCAAAGTGAGTCCAGGGAGTGTTGCTCTCATTCTGATTTGTTCATACTATCATTAAGCTATGTAAGAATGAGAGCAATGCTTTCCACAGTCACTCAGGAGCCAGACATATGAATGATACACCCTAGGAGATGGGAATTTGACTTTTCTATGCTGTCTTCATCATGACCAGTAATATAAAGAGTGGGTGGCAAAATAAAACAAAACAAAATAAATCAAATAAAAAACATTGACAAGTGGGCGATTATACTGTATTTCCCAAGCTCCTCACCTCAAGGAAATGAGGGAGGAAACCACCTGAAAAGAATATTCTGTTCTGGCTCAGTTTCTGTAATTTGGAAAACTGTTCTTCTTCTTATGCATTCCAAATGGATGGAAATAAACCTTAGAAATACAAACTTAATTTTTTTTGCAATGGAAACACTCTTTCAGCAGTAACAGATGTACTTCCTTACAGTTCTTTTCCTCTTTTCCCATATTGCCAACTATACATCTCACTTCTAACTCCAGTTCTTTATGACCAACAACTCTTTTTTGAGGCAGTTCCACACTACGCTGTTATAGCACTATTATTCCACTTTCAACATCCTATGGAATCCTGGGGTTTGCAGTTTAGGGAGGGGCCTCAAAGGCTCCTCCCTAAACTGCAAACCCCAGGATTCCATAGGATGTTGAAAGTGGAATAATAGCGCTATAACAGTCTAGTGCGGAAATGGCCTCTCTCTCTGTTCAGGTTAGTTTCAGTCACTCAAGATTTTCTCCTTTTTCTTCCAACAGAGTCGCTTCCTGTCTAAGATTAAGTATCCTAATCTTCTTGTCCTTTTGCAAATATAAAGGGCTAGGCCTAAGAAGTTTGCTTTTCCCTTCTGAATGAATTTTTGCATTTTTTTTTTTTTTTGGTAACTCACTTTTCCCATCCAGAATGGACAAAATGGCATAGTACTGCTCACAGTGAATATTTCATTTGTGGACTTATCACTTAATTTCCATAGGCACATATTCTTTGGTCACAGACATTGTCCGCTTCTGTGTTTTATTTGTAAAAAAAAAAAAGGAGGCCATACTTACCCTCAAATGGTAAATTTACTGTAAATACGAATTGGCAGCTTGCAGAGGATTTTGCAGTTGCAATATTTTTGACAGTTCTTCCAATATCTATAAAACTCTCAGCCCACACAAATATTAAATATGTGCACCCTGGGGTAATTTTTGATATCTGTAAACATCTTCTCCATATCTACATGTGTAAGTAGATGGTTCCTAAGTTACTCCAAAATATCAGTGGTGCAGTGGTGGCTGCAGAGCAGCAAACAATTAAGGTGTCTCATACTTTTTTATTCATTTATTAAAATATTGGTATCCTACTCTCTACCTTAAAATCTCAGAGTTGCATACAATTAAAACAATATAAATACTTTAAACCATTTCCAGATAAAAACAAAATAATAATTTAAATAGGAGAAAAGCTTATGAAATGTATCACTGGACTAATACAGCAGAAAAAGCTAAAACAGTTAAAACTATATATATGCATATTATAAGAAGTAATGAGATTAGGCCCCAAAAGTTTTCTGCAGAAAGTGATGATAGCTCTGAGGCAGTAGGGCTCATAACCTGGTGCTCTGAGCTAATTTCTGAAGGGCAGGACTACCACTGTGATAGACTCTTTCTAAAGTTGCTTTCAGCAAGTAACTTATCCTCAGTTTGCTCTTGGGAGTTGTGCACAATCCTGATGCCCTTTGGCCAAGAGAGAGAAATGCAGAAATAAACTCTGCTTCCTGTTTACCCGACTGCATTGTCATGACCATAACTACTCATCATATTTATTACCCTGTGAGAGCCATTTACATTTGCTTGCTACGTACTGAATCAGATAATCCTCTAAGGCAATATTAGATGGCTGGAAATATCCTCTACAGAAACCCTCTTAAGGCAGGAATTCCCCAATAAGAATAATCTCACATACAGATTTAATAGTTATTATTACTTCTTATATAACAGTCAGAAGGTCTCTAAATCTAGGCTTGAGCTTCTTCTGCATGCCAACAGTTTTCTCCTTCCCTCAACAAAAGAAATTTCCATGACATCTGCCCACAGTTATGGTGGAAGTTTTTTCCAAGTTAAAATCAATAGATGTGCAATCATTAGTAAATTAAGTAATTAAATATGCATATAACCAAACCCACAATACAAATACTTATAGAAAGTGTTGAAGGAAGTGTACAGTTTCTCCTAAGTGACATTACAAGTTAAGAATGACCCTCCTTTCCAAAATATGCAATGTAGCCACCATGACTGTATTTTCAGATCTCACTACACCCATGGTGTGGCTTGTGAAAACTTCTTTTGATGTATGATTCCATCTTTGCTAAAAAGCTATGGTTTGTTAACCAGACACAAATAACAATCTACACTCATGCTCTGTTGAAGATTTATGAACTCAGGTTCAAATCATGGAGTACTACAGGGGTTAGCAACTATGTAGGGGCCAATTTTCACTTTCGCACTCCACAGTCCTTATGTGTAGTCCAATCTTCATTCCCACACGTTGAGCAGTGTACCAAATATGACATGAAATCAGTTCCAGTTCCTCTTTGGGACAGTCTGAGGTTGTTTTTTTTAAATTAAAGAGACATTCTGAGATTGATTTTAAAGCAGGGGAGAAGGGGAGGAGGAAGCAAACTACTATTTTTGTGGGGGGGAGTTGGTCTGTAGGGTACAAAAAAACTGCTTGAAAATAGCTACTTTTTTTTTTTAATGGTGCTTGAATGCTTGGAGAGAGTGCCGGAAGACAGTAAACCAGTAAATAAGTAAGTAAGTAAGTACACAAATAAATAAATATGGGATAGTATAAACCATGGTTCATCATGATCCCATTGTCTATCCATAAAATTAAACAAGCACTAATAAGTGAGGCTTTGACAATACTAGAGTGAAAGAAAAATACTCTTTTTTTCCTCCTGTTTAGAGCACCACTGTACCCATACTCACTGAAACAAATTGTCCACTGACTTCCAACATGTGGTCTACTGATGTTAGAAGAGCATAAGAGTATGCTGTTTAAATTATAGTCATCTGGCACACACATTTTTTATATTTGTATTATATTTGACACTAAAAGCTTATGTGACCTCCTGACTTGGCTTTCCTGAGTCCAAGCATGTTGGAAAAGTCTTTTATGGAATGTTATCACGTAACCTGAAAGCTCATGTACTCCAAACCAGAATATAAATTGATTCCAGAAACACAGAATGCAAACATGAAATCATAATCTAGTACACTTACCTACAACAGTGAGGTTAACCTGGGCTTGTCTGCTGCCCAGTTTGTTTTCTACGACTAAAGTATAACATCCACAGTGTTCTTGCTTTGTGGAAGAGATAGTTAGCTTACTGCTATTCTCGGCATTCTCAATTTTGATGTGTTCATTTTCTTGGATCTGCCAAATTAAACAGGTAAATTAAGACAGTTATTTTAGAAAAACTAAACTAAGTGAATTAACCAGAAATTCATAAAAAGAAAACTACACAGAGCCTGAATTCTATTGTTAGCCTCAAGTAGAACAGTCCCACTGTACCTATGGGACTAACATATGTGTTAATTTACCAAGTTACCATTGATTGAGTGGTAAGTTTGGCTGGACTCACCAATCCTAAGACTGCATCTCTATTTGCTCTCATGTTCAGATGCCCCTTTCCTCCATTCTCTCACTCCTTATGCTGGGGTTAAACAACAGAAGAATCCTCCAGTGGCACCAAGTTAATTTTTTGTTCATTTTTTGCCCTCATGGGAAACAGCAGTGGGGGGAGAGCAGAGACTGAGACTTCCCCTACAAGCCTGATTTCTCCCAACCAATTGGGCATAAAGAAACTGAGCTTCTGCTACACACAACATGTTTAACATTGAATGTAGTATAGCTATTTGTATTCAGAACATATACGTCTCATGTACACATTACATGAAAAAATAGTATTCATTTGCCATTTTAACAGTATGGGAAGTAGCCTTGGACCTTTTCACTGTTGGAACTACTGGCCTTCCTTCAGTCTTGGAATTCTACTCCATTGATGCAGGAAGAAAAACACCAGTGAAGAAAAGTACATATTTTACATCACTAAGTGTTGCTTCATACCTAACTAGAAAATCATGCTTGCTGCAGGTACATCAGTGCTTCCTACAACAAATACATAAAGCATGAGCAAGACCAGTTCTTAAACATCAGCGTACAGATAGAGAGCAACAGATCAACTCCTATGCCCACAATCTGTAAGGCGGTCAGAAGGAGCGATTCTAATTTAAGTAAATCATGGAGATATTTACACACACACACACACACACACACACACCCACACACACACCCAAATATATTACTCTCAAAGCAATATTCATTCCTCTTTTGGTTTTAAAGAAAACATAGCAAATGCTTCAGCTTCCCAAAGTGGACCAAGTAAATAAACCTGGACTAGAAGAAAAAAGACAGATGAAAATCTATTTATTCTTAGAAGAATGCAATCCAGTTTTGTAGTGTAAATCTGTAAACACACTTTGAAACACTTCTTTGCAGACTCAAGATGAGACCTACCACACACACTATATAGCTTACTCAATAAAGGAGGATAGTTAATTTTAACTGTTAATTAAAAAGCACAACATGTCCTAAATGAGAAAACAGTCAGAGCAGTAACTTCCATCCTCCTCCGTACCCCTCAGCCACTTCCTGTTTGATAAGAGTTTGTCCAGCTCACCCACAGAATTTCATTAAAAATGAAGGCTATTTAGTTTGGCTTGTCCTGTCGTACATCTTGAGACAATAAGGGGGGGAAAAAACCATGGCTGTCTATGTTGCAAAGTCTGTTTTGGCAGAAAACCATGACCCTCTCGTAGCTGATCCAGTAAGACTAATAACAAAATCACAGTATCTTGGGAGGAAAGCAGCTGCACAGTATAATTTTCTTTAGGCATTTTTTTGTCTCTGACTTTGCCATGTCCACTCAGCATACCTTAATAAACATCTATGAACTCCAGATGTCAAACAGAAGAAATGTAAACATCTGTATTATGCAACATTTGAAGACTAGAAAATGATGCCACCCAAATCAGAATTCCTTACCATTGGGCATGCACACCGGGACTTCTGGTAGCTGAAGTCCAAACCATTTAGAGTATCAAAGACTATGAACAAATGATCTACATAATACATTTTTGTACAGTGAACTCATGTTCAGTAGACTTTGGGTCTCTGTTTGACTATAGCATGGTAAGATGATCTAGTGAAATGTATGTACCATTATGTGCTAAGATCACCAAATCCTGGAAAACCTCAAGAAGGGTGTTGAAGCTAGAATACAACACTGGAGTTTGCCACAAGAGTTGTCAAGGTCAGAGACTTGGGCGGCAAGCCAGCCCAGAGAAGGGAGTGTGAGAGCCAGCAAAGTCCACCCAGGAGGAGACAAGCAAGCACTTTACACAAGGGAGTTCATTTACCAGAGCATCAAGCAAAAGCCATAGACAGAGTTCCAAAAGCCAAGGGTTAAGAGTCCAAAGATCAATTCAAGGTAGCAGGAACCAGGTGCTGGGAGCAAGGAACAGGCAAGAGGAGGACTTGAAAGAAGTTTGCCACAAGCAAAGGAAAGCTTCGAGGCACACAGTTATATAGCCCAAGACACAGGTGGGGCTAGTCACTGCTTCTTGAACTTAATCAAGGAAGCCTCCCTTTGCTCAGCTCTCTTGAGTCTCCGCCTTGTTTGTGGGCTGATTGGCACAGGCTCCAAAGCATCTTCAGAATCGGATCCCTGTTGCCCTAAAAGAGCAGGCGGAGGAACGTCCGAGCCTGCTTGGTCCATGGCAGCAGGGGGAGCTCTTGAGCTGCAGGACTCATCTCCAGCCAGGGCAACAGGGACCAATAGCTGCTGCTCGTCATCAGCAGCAGCTCTGACGGGGGCTTCAGTTATCACAAGAGTCGCCACTGTTGGCGAGTCAAGACTACCAGAAATATTATAGAAATGGAAGAGAATATTGGAAATGGTTGACTAGTACTGCTGATTCGCTACTGTTGGGTCAGGACTCAGCAACAGATATGGAAATAGTCAGACAGCATATTGTTCTGTCGCTTCCTAGGAATCAGCACCCCACCTGGCTTTCATACTTAGACCTATTGATTAGTCACATTATTCTGCCTCTCCAATTTAGTGGCTAAACAATAAATCTTAAAACAGGAAAAAGCGAAAAAAACAAACAAACCCACCCTGAGTTGCAAGTAAAATAACAAATGTGCAAAATCTATCCTCAAACAAGAAAACCAGTAAAATGACTAGGCAATATGTAGGCCAAAGCCTTGTTGAAACAAGTTGTTTTCAGAGGCAGCAAAGTCTCACCAGAGAAGGCGCTCTCTAAGTGTCGCATCAAGCCACCACAGAGGCTTATAGTTTATTTGCAATGTTATGCTGTTTTTCTATATTATTTAATTTAAAAAAAAATCAAAGGGTCTCCTAACAGTCTCCTTCAGGAGACCATAAGGGTCTCCACTGTGGAAGGTGAACATCACACTACTTATGACAACAGCCCTTTCTGGTCCTATTCCCATGCACTCTTTTTCTGGTTTTAAGACACAGAACCCTCAAATCCTGAAACTGTTTTTTTAATTATTATTAGTCCTGCCCCATTTCCACTGGCATAAGATTTGAGTTATCTGTTTAGGTAGAGAAAGGCATAAGATACTTCCTCACACTACACACGCAATGAACTCATTGCTCTATTCAGCTAGCCATAACTTGCTGGTCCCTTGGATTAATGTTGACCTAAAAATAATAAAGTGTACTCTTTTTCACTCTCCTAACTCCAAAGCAGCTACCTATTAACAACTTATTTTTCTCCATTTAGAAGTGTTGCTAAAGGATGCAGCAGTGGGAAGAAATTAAGGATATACACTGGAAATATTGGAACTGGTAAGAAAAACAGAGGTGAGGAAAATATAAAAAAAAAAATGAAATCATGAATTTAATACAAACAAGAAGAGATTGGTTAATGATAAACCTCCCAATACAGCAATTATGTCTTTCTTTGTTCCTTAAAGTAGAAGGTTTTATGGCCACTATCATGAGGAAAGGTGAACAACACCACTAATCAAAGTCCCAAAGACACTTGGCTGCCTCAAAATCAGTCAGCAACAGGATAAAAAGCTATATCCCACTAAGCATCCATGGGAGCTCTCATGCAAGTTGAAAAAGCTCACTAAAACATGCATGTATTTATCTATGTAAGATAAGTTATTATTACTACTCTTTTATATTGTTAGCATTATTCAAAGCAATAAGAATGTTTACATATTACTGTCAATGCACATTTGAATTTCAATGTTTCACAAGCAACTATACAAGTCTCGACCCTCAAGGAGTTTACAATTTGACCTCCTACTGAGTTAGTTATTGTAAACATCCTTTCTAGACACAATACTTTGTTCAAGAAGCTAAGATCAAAAGTACACCAAGAAAAATGTTATCACCTGCTTCCGAAATTTCATCCAGGTACATGTTAAGGGTAGAGTTCCTGCTACTTTGCATAACAACTCCACTGATTCACCAGCCCGCACTTTTTGGTCCTCTGGGAACTGAACAATCTGTGGCGGAAGAGCTGTTAAAAAAGAGAGGGAGTTCCTTTAGAATCAGGATTCTTAGAAGTACAAATATTTGGCTCAGAGTAAGAATGGACACTGCCCCCCTTGCTCACCAATGCAGCACCTCAGCTGTGCTGATAAAGGATGCATGAAACATACAAGTGCACTATGGGTTTACGTGTCTCTTCTTTCTACTAGGTGGGGCTACTTCCCAACATAGCCGGATGAAACTGTAGACAGACTTTTTTAGATACACTAAATGGAGACAGATTATTTAAGCCAAAGATCTGAAATTACAGTTGCAGTCAGAGCCCATGAAAAATCTAAGAGCATCAGAAGTTCATTAAACCTTCTGTTTCTCAGCTACCAAGGACTGTGAAAGTTAGGTAGTCATCAAGGACTTACCAGGCTGCCCATTCATTTGTCTGAAGAACTGCATTTGACTGGTGTGTGCAAAAGAGACAAGTTAGCCAGCATCAGATTCGGCATGTGGACATTTATGTGACAGAAGTCTTGCTACTGTAATGACAACAGCAGCTCTGGACCCAGCATAATGTGATTAGTTTCTGAACTGTTATCAGATTACTTCTGTTTTTTTGATGCAGGCATAGGAGGAATTTAAGAAAATACATATTCTCCACGTATTTAAGAAAATACACATTCTCTTGAAAATACTGTGTGGGCAATTGTTAGTTAAACCCATGGTATCTTACAATGAGTGAAACCAATTCTTCTGTGAGATGAGTAGTGGACAAGTTTAACAGGCTAGGCAGGGGGGCAATTCCCCTTCCTTAGTCCCACAATAGGCTCCGCCCCTTCAGAAATAAAACCAATTCGCTCCCTCACCTGCTTCCAATTCCCTAGAAATGCAATTGGAAACTCAAAACATAGAGGGTATACGCCTTATTTTTACAAGTCCAGTCCATGGAGGCCTGCAGGAGCCCAGTTCTTTAATGAAAAATGGGGAAGGCAGTAAAGGAGGTTTTTAGGGGGTTCTAATTCCACAAAATCAGGCAAGAAGGTTGCAGGCGGGCTACATGTTGTTTATAGAAAATACACCAGGGAAAGAATACAGATAACTAAGAAAGAGAAATTGAGTTGTCGTTTCAGACAGCAACTCCCCCAATCTCCCAGTTTGGCTGTTGAGGGAATCTGGGAGTCATAGTCCAAAAAACCCCAAAAACTTGCTGCTGAGAAGTTCCATCAATCTAAAGCAAATTGAGAGACGGGAAGCAGGACAATTCTATCTGCCTGAAAGGCCAGCTGCCTCCTCCTTTCCTTGTTTCCATTCCCACTGGTCACTATTGAACCACGGGTGCTAGAGACTGCTTTTCTTTTCTTTCTTTCTTCCCCATTCTGTTTTCTTTCTGTGTTGCGTTCCTTCAGCTATAAATCTGTAGGCAAGGGCTATCTTTTTCTGATTGACACCAGTTCTAGGAGCCAATTTTATGTCAGCTGGGACCCTCTAGGGGCCCTACGGGCTGCCAAAGGATTTAAAAGAAAAAAAAGAGAAGACATGACTGGAAGAATGCTTCTGGTTTTGAATTTTTATTTAAAAACAGGTTACACAGTACTTCCCCTCATTTAAGAGGTGAATTGCTGCAAATGGAGACTTCCGATGGGTGAGGAAAAAAGGCAGTCTGAGGAGTCTAGAGGAGATTATGCATAAGGCATAGGCTCAAATAACACAATATTGAAAATGGGTTCCAAGATAAATTTTCTACACTTGTTGATAGCTCTCTGTAATCTACATAATAGCATATCAATCAATACCTGCTTTGGGTGGAGTCTTTGGAGCTGGTTTCTTTTTTACTGTTGCCTCACCTAATAAAAGAGAGAGAAAGACAAAAATGAACATTTATTTAAACAATACATTTTGTGACAAACACATGGAATGATGTGAAATATGTGCTTTTCTTTATCCAATAGATTTTCCTTCAGGCAAAACTGTCTGTTATATTGCTGTAAACTGTGGATTGCTATCCAAGAAGAAAAGTCCTAGGGCTGACAAAGCGAACCATATGATTGACAGAGAAAAGTGAAGTAATTTCAGAGCCAACCCGTATTTTATATTGGAGCTTCCAACATAATATTATTTTTGTTAAAAAAAAGTCACAGGATGCCTTGATTTGTATCAGAGCTGGGGAAAGGGGGGGATCTAACTCCCTCTACTGAGAGACCCCTCAATCCAGTTTGAATCCCTGGAACTGCTGTTAGCTACAAAGTGTGTAACTTTAGAGCGTTAATCCAGCACGTTTTCTTTCAACAACTAATAGGAGCAGGAGGTAGATCAGCACTCTGAGGACAGGAGGAGAAAGTGTTAGATCCTGTACTCTGTGCCATGACCTGAATCCAAATCAGCTCTCTTTTGCAGAAACTGGCTTCTGGTGGAAGCTTCAACTTTATGTATAGCTTGGTTCTTGGTGAGACATAACATGTGACAGAACTGTGAGTCATGGCTGTACAAGCCTTACATTACATACAGGAATAATGGGGCATAACAGAGACAACTGGCTACTTCTCTAGCAATGTCAAATGAAGTGCATCCACTTTTGTAAACACTAATCCAGAGTAGTTAGCCAGCCCCATCTCATCATTCACTTCCTTTGGATGGTTTTGGAAAACTTATTATTCTCACTTAGATCTGTAAAACCATTTAAGGAAGGCAGGTGAAACTCACTACCTTCTTACAAATGGCCACTGGCTTTTCGTGTGGGAAAACAGGGGTTTAAATGATTTCCCTACAGCTACAGGCATAACTGATGGATCTCAATGATGCAACTCCACTCTAAGCTTGGAAAACATAAAGCTTGCTTGCTTTGGTACCTGATCTCAATGCATATTTCACATGAAAAGGAGTTGCCCTCACTTAATCTACTACATGGCAGTAGCAAGAAGTTCTGAATTAACATGGTACTGAAAGAATCATGGATTATTTGGAGAACTGAAAGCACAGGCTTGAAACAAGACAATGCAGGACAACTACCCATAATGAGCACTACTTTTCCCCTGTCTCTCTTGGAGTATTTGATACTGGGATGACATTCATCTAATTGGGTGACTCCTTAACAGAAACAGTACCATCAGCAGCACTACCCTCTCCCCAACAACTAGTGTCTATAATGGGGAGGAAGAACTATGAAACAACTGATTAATCATCTGTACTGATTTCTTTAAAGGATTTGAAATTTTCAGAGCATCAACATGTTGCCATTCAAGCAGTATCATTTTAATCATGAGAATATTGTACATCGTGTGTGGGTTCAGAAGATCTTTTGTCGGCTTGCAGGCAGAGCTTTGGAACACGAGTTATTTCAACTACAACTCACAGAATCCACTGGCAAGCATACAACTTGCTGCAAGAGGTGATTGCAAAAAAAGTTACTGGCAGCTATGGAACATTTTGCCATGCCACCTCCGTGGCTCAAATGGCTGCAGTCCCATTAACAGAGATGCTTAGAAGCAATCTGTGTTTGTCTCTGTCCCTGTCTCCTTCTCGTTTCCCTTTTCAGGCATTTTACTAAAAATAGCAACACAGAACTCCCAACTGCTCCTGGTTCTCAGTAAATAGTTCTCAGCACAGTTGAGCAGCAGCAAACCCACTAAGTGAAAATATCTCACATCATTCCATCAAAACTTGAGGGCTAACTGGGCAATACCTCTATCCTCAAGTCATCACGTTATTATCTTCTGCTCAAATCTGCTTCACCTTCACACACAAAAAGTTTCACATATGGAGAGCATACATACAGAAGCTGTGTGTACACTCTTTGGCTGACATCCTGTTAGTGACATACAGAGGAATATGTATGGCTTACTGGCCACAGCTGCCAGTAACTTGAAAAGTTACAGTGCATGTAGAATGACTTTTGGACAATGTGCAATGGTCATAACCAGCTGATGGTTATGTAGGCGGAACTGTGATTGTGGTACTGTTTTGTGTGTGGCAGCACATTACAGAACACAGAATGGTGCGCGAATATGTATTATCTCTATGCACTGCATCTGAATACGTTGTAATTGCACAAGGGGTTGTCAGCCACACACACTGATCATTGATCCACATACACTGAACTACACTGATATTCAGTGTAAGCAGCGTATAACATAACTCCATCTGTGGTGAAGCAATGTAGGATTTCACCCCGTGTATACTCTGTACATGTGTGTGTACAAAGCTGCAGGTGTACCTACACACAAATCATTATATCACACCTGGCTCATGCAATTAACACCAAGCACATACAACTACTGTCACAGAAAATTAAAATTAGCTAGGAAGCAGCTAACGCTCAGCTTGAATCTTGTATTAATATTGCACTACAATAAGTGTTTCTCACTGGGTTTATGCTAAAAGTTAAGGAAGACCAAGATGAATTCCATGAAAGGATGGGGCAGATACAAAAAACATGTCGACTGTTTAGTTGGTAAAAAATACAGACACTCCATGAGGTGTTTGGAAAAAAAAGGGTGAGGAGGAGAGGGAGGAGGAGGAGATATGCTTTTGTCATACCGACAGCTTGAGAGGAGATACTATTTGATTCAAAATCATGAAATAGGTTGCATCCTACTAAAGATTAAAATCTATCAGACTTTGAGGTGCCATGGGGCTTACTGTTATCTTGGAAAAAGAGAGTGCCAGAAGTAAAGAATTGTCATCTTAGTTAGCTAACTTCAACAATAACCATCAACTGAAGACCTACCTGCTGCTATGCAAATACACCACAAATCCTTGCTTGTTCGGGCACCTCTGCCACGTGAAAACTTTGGGAATAGATATTTCTTAGTACAAATCAAGCAGTGACTGATGAAGGGTCACTTTTTCTGGCCTCTAGATTTAGTGCTCACACCAGAAACATTGAGCACAGTGCAGGTATGGAATCATTTAATAATTTACTACAAAAATAACCAAATTTATCTGGAAGTGTGAATACAGGTTGAAAGGGGCTAGCCACAAGCCACAGGCCAATGCACAAATTTATTTTTTGATGCAGTTTAAAAACAAAAATGAAACTGGAAAATAGTTTTTGGAGGATGGGATTTGTAGGAAACAAAGGAGAAGAGGTGAAAGAGGGAAAATATGCTTAGCCCATCATAGCCTGTTCTGTAGGATCCCCAAATAGTTTCCTGTTCGCTCATGCTACCAAGACCTCATGTAAGCTTTGGCTAGGGTTGCCATGTAGAAAAAAGCACATGGCTCCTGCCCCACTTAATGATGCCATAGAAGGAATTTCAGTTGATTTTGCTTGTGTATCAAGCAGCATCTGCTGAAATTCCCCTCTCTACACAACCATTAGGAAAGCAGAAACCTTGCCCTTTATTTCACTTGACAACCCTACCTATGGTAGACAAGCAGAGATACTATCTGCCTACTGAAGCTTGTGTCAAAAACTGAAGCAGCCACGGTGTCTAACTGAGGAAAATATTAATAGAGTGATGAACATGAAAAAAGAATCTCTCACAACAGAACCAGGAGCCTGAGGGTTTGTGTGCCATCAAGTTGTTTCTGACATATGGTCACCCTGAGCTGAACCTATCATGGAGTTGTCTTGGCAAGATTTATTCAGAGGGAGTTTGCCTCTGCCTTCCTCTGAGGCTGAGACACTGTGACCTGCCCAAAGTCACCTCGTGGGTTTCCATGTTTGAACAAGGATTCACACCTTGTCCTGTACAGTTGTAGTCCAATGCTCAAACCAGTACACCACACTGGTCTCAAAAAAGCAGACGTAGGGTGAATTTTAAAAAATGTATAGTAGAAAATGCATTTTTAGCATGAAAAAGAACATGTATTCAAGAGTTGCTTTAAAAGTCTTGCATGCTTTATCAATGACATCAGGAATTTGATCAGTGTGTTCAAGACCTAGAAAAACAGAGTAATTTTCAAAGGTGCTTTCAAAATCTGTTTAAGCATAAAAGGAAGGGAAAGGTTGTGGGAGAAAGACAAAAATTATTCTTGTAACATCTTTAAGATTAATTTATTTCATTTAGGATCAGATTTTGTGAAACCTCTTCCTCAGATTCCCTGATGAAGTATTCAAACCTTAGGCACAGTTATATAGTTGTGGGGGTAAGATCAGAGTGAAATGGAATAGAGACAGGGTTAGATTACCAAACTAGGTGGCTAGGTGTAGCAAGATTTCTCTTCTTCCCCAGTTGCTTTCTGAGTCTCTCAATCTTTCTGATATCATCAATCTGGCAAAGATTTTGGTAATATTGTGCTCTAGGTTTCATTTGTTCATTTATTTCATTTTGGTGCTATTACTCCCAGAAAAAGTCACACATGTGCACAAAGGGCTCCTGTTCTCCTATTTCTAGAATTGTTCTAAGGCCTGAACCATCTTAATCCAGCCATAGATACAGAAAAGCACAACTGCAACACTGGTGATAAACCTTCAAAGGGTGGTTTAGAGAATTACTCTCCTGTGCTTTCCTCCATAGCTTTTCTTCACTAACCCTTCCAAACAAGCACCAGCATTTTTTAATGACTTCAGCAGCAGGAGTCAATGCCCAATGTGCCACTGCAAAGCTTTTCAAAACAGAAGCTTACAGTCTAAGCCTCTAAAGCTCCACACTTAGGCCCTTTAATAAGCAGCTTGAGATTTTAAAATGCTAGCCATTTAACAGCTCAGACTTCAGCTACATGTGCTGGACAGTCAACACTTTGAGTGATATCAAGATCCCGCTTTCGAAAGCAGAAATTAAAAGAACGTTTTATGCGAAAAGAAAAAGAAACTGTCTCAATCGTTCAGGTAATGGGACTATTCCTATATGACGTACTGTTACCAAACCATGAGAATTTTGACAGTAGAAGCAACCTTGCATTTTGCTATGGCTTCTTAAATAGCACAGCAATATTGAGGGCTTTACAAAATCCTCAATCTCCACTAGGCAAATTCTATCATTTCCCATGTCTCAAATGCTTGCTGTCAACCCAGTATCATGCACTGTCGACATCAGTGTGTACACACTAGGATGCATAGTAAAAGGACAGGACTTTACAAACATCACCTGCCAAAACTAGGCAAGAGTTTTTTTTTTACAGATTCCATATTCCCTCTGCTTTTCTCCTTGTTCTCTCCACTATGATCATTTCAAAATACAACTCTGCATAGAGGACTGGCTACTGAGCTAGTCATCTGTAATTCCATTTACATTATTAAGTTGGTAACCAAGCCTACTGAAGAATGGCCAAGTCTAGGCTTGACCTCCTGGATTTCCATGTGTTTCAGCAGCTAAAATTTTATTGTATGTCTAGGTCAATGTTTCATAAGCTTTGTTTCATTCCATGACTGTCACGGCTGAGGTAAATAGTACTGTCCCACCCACCTCCTGGTCAAGAAATACAACTTCTCACCACCCCCTGGTCAGGTCATTTTGGTGCATGAGACAGGCCCCATAGGCTCCACTGTCTGATGGAAAAATAAAATAAAAATACATTAGAGTTTGCTGCTCTTTCTTGACAGTCAAAATATGCTGCCTGAGGCAGTCACCCTACTGCGCTTAATAGCACAAGCTGTGCTGGTTACACATCAGATTGCAAAAAGGAAAGGATTAAAATTATTAGAAGTTAGAGGTCTGTATTAACAATACAATGCTAAGTATCTTTCAAGATTAAAAAATACATGTGATTCTCAAGACAGAGAAACATGTTATGCCAGGTGATACCCTATTAGCCTATAAACAGCTAACAGAAGGAAACTTACTCAGCATTTCGTGGGCTGATGTTGATTTGAATGAAACAAAAATGTGACTAGTAGCATCCACAAACCCTGAAGTCCATTTCACATGAAGTTTCACAAAAATGGACTAAACCAGTACTGCCCCCAACAAAAAAGACCAAAGTCTTCAAATTAGCTCCTAACTTACACCAAAAAGTTTGCGGTGTTAACCTAAGTCTAAATATGTCTGGCTGAAATCAGTTCATGAATATACTTTCTAGAGCAAAAAAATTATAGAAATCCAAAGTGTTTGTTTAGAGAGTACTCTAAGCAGTGGTATCAGTGGTATTTTTGTTTTGGTATTATTAGATAACACAACAAACTAGCATGACTGTGATCAAACATATTGAGTTGTATAGAGCAAAAAGCAAACAGATACACAAACACTGTAATTATAATATAATGACCTTCCACTTTCAGGCCTTGGCTGCAAATTTTAGTCTGTAAATCCTTGCTGTAGCTGGTATAGCTGGCAGTCAGTATGGCACCCTCCACATTATGACAGATTATGAAGAGTTAGAACATCTCTGGGAGTATTAAAGATTGCAGATGTATGCATCTATTACAGCTTCCACATTGTGTACAGTTGTCACCTAAGTTGTTGTTGTTGTACACCTTCAAGCTATTTCCGACATGGTGACCCTATCTCAAAGTTTTCTTGGCAAGACTTCTTTGGGTGAGGGTTCCTTTGACTTCCTCCGAGGCTGAAAGAATGTGTCTTGCCCAAGTCATCTACTGGGTTTCCATGGCTGAGCAGGGATTCAAACCTGGACCTCAGAGTTGTAGTCCAGCACTTAAACTACTATATCATGCTAGCTCACCTGTGTGACAACTTAAAAAAAATAATTAAAAGAAGGCAGGGTACTACAGACATTTTGTTTTAAATTTGTTTTTGTGTTTTTAACTGTTTTTAATCATTTTTAAATAATAATACTGTTGTTTAATTCTTTTTTTTAACTTTCGTAAACTAATGTTTTAGCTTACTTTTTAAAAATTTTTGTAAGCTGCCTTGACTCCCATCTTTAGAGAAAGGCAGGATATAAACTGAATGAATGAATGAATAACTCATTTAACAGACTCTCTAACAGAGAAGCTCCTTTTCACAAAGTCTTTTTGCATCATCCCACTGCCCCCTTCTTCTTCCTGTCCTCTGTCAAGTAGAAAGTTTCTTTTGTTTTATCAACATTGGTAGAATTGTGAAGGAAGGCTGGAGAAATACACACTTTCAGTGTTGAGCTGCAGCAAAATATCTGCAATAAATAATACACTAAAGTCTGAGCTGAGAAAGAATGGGATCCTGCGCTAGCTGATTCTACTGTTATTGAGTTTGTCTACCTACAGCAGGCAAGTTAAGCAGCAGACGCTCAGTAAAGAACTCCTTACTGAGATGCATGAACAGCAAGAACACAGAGAAAGGGGGAGAGGAGATAAGCCTGCCTTACCAACTAACCATAGCATTTTTTAAAAGCAAAGATCTGTAAAACTGGTTGCCAAAATGGAAATCGTACAAAAGCAGAGCCATGTGAGAGAAAAAGTTATTTTGGAAGAAACTTTCAAGTTGGTTTTGAATAACAAGTTTGCTGCAACATATTGAACTGCTCTTCTTTTTTCTAGTAGAAAAGAAGCACTGTAGGAACCTATTTCTATTTTTTTCCATGTTATTTCTGTGTAGGGAATGAAATTTTCTGTTAAGGAAGTAATGCCCAGGAATACATCTACTCTATTAACACTATCAGAGTTATTCATTCCTGCATAGAAAGGGAACACCCAGAAACCAGGAGAGGACTTTGAGAACCAAAAGAGAAGGCTGAAGGTAAAAGGATTGCCTACAGTAGGACACCCTTTTGCCTTGCTCTAGGTTTGGCATGTGAATGATCGGCAGCAGAAAGCCATGTGAATGAGAGCTGGACACGAGTAAATTTCCTCCCCCTAGTCAGCCACCATGACTTGACACAGCTAGGGCTTATGCTGGTATGGTTCATCTTCCTCTTTGATCTAAGACTTAAAGTGAAACAGCATAAACATGAAGACCAGAAAGCCAACTGGCCGCAGGGGAAAACATCTAAGTTATCTGCTTGTGGGTAGAGTAAAGGACAACTATGAGTAGCACTTTGGCTAATGAAGCAACTGGATTCTAGACAAAAGAATCTTCAGCTGTTGATATGCTCAGAAGTGAAAGGAAAGTCCAAAGCCACACACACACATTATAGGAACACAGAATGTGAGAAGCATAAATCAGGGAAAGCTAGAAGCATTAAAGCACGAAATAGAACGTATAAACATTGCAATACTTGAGCTAACGTGGATAGGAATAGGACATTTTGAGTCAGATAATTACAGTGTTTTACTCAGGAAAATGAACATATAAGAAATTGGATGGTGTTAACAGTGAGAAGAAATGTAGCAAAAACAGTCAAAGGATATAATGCACAATCTGACCAATAAGATTTCAGGGAAAACCCATCAATATAAATGTCATCCAGGTTTATGCTCCAGGTATGAAGGCAGAAGAGGAAGAAACTGAAAGATTCTATGCAGCAGCCAGGAGGAAACTGATCACACACCAAAACAAGACTTGTTAATTATAGGCAATTGGAATGCAAAAGTAGGAAACAGAGCAGAATCAAAGACTGTATCCATAGACATCACCTTATGGTCTATACGGAAATCAAAGAGACTACATAACTGGAAACAGGAGATGAAGAAGCTCCATTCTCTATGCAAAAACAAGACCAGGAGCAGTTTGTGGCATAGAACATAAACTGCTAATATACAAAATTAAAGCTAGAGAAGAACACCAAATCAATCATTGTGCCAAAATACTTCCTGTCGAGCATCCCTGTGTAAATTAAAGACAATATTAAAAAATAGATTTGCGCTATTAAGCCTAAGTTGTCCAGGAGCCATACTGGACTGAAGCCAGGGACACTGTCAGGGAAGAATGCAAAAAGACACTATCTGCAGCCAAAAAGAGAAGCCTCAATGCATGACATATCTTTAATCAGTTAAGAACAGACAAAAAGCAAAAGTAAATGGTGACAGAAATAGGTGACCTGTGGGCAAGAACAAGGAGAACTACTATAATAATTAATGCAGATAAGTAGAAGACCAAAAAAAAAAAAGGAAGAACAAGAGATTTGATAAATCAAAGGGAAATTTAAACTAAGAGTGATGATGAATCTACAATTTTAGAAAGTAAAGTGGAAGTTGTACCCAGAGCACTTGGGAGAAATATGGCATACCAATAAAGCTGCTTCAGGCTACAGAGTAGAGTCTACTCTAGTTCTAACTAAAATCTGTCAAAAAATATGGAAAACAAAACTTTGCCCAGAGTGGAAATGCTCAACATACATTCCAATTCCCTCAAAAGGAGACACCACAGGTAACCACAGTACCATTGTGTTAATCTGCCTTGCAAGCAAAATTATGCTCAAAATTCTGCAACAAAGACTTTTACCATATATGGGGAAAGAAATGCCAGATGTCCAAGCTGGACAGAGGTACTAGAAATCATAGTGCAAACAAACACTGGATAATGGAATTTCAGAATTAAAACAGCCTGTTACTTTATAGATTATAGCAAAGCTTTTGATTGTGTAGATCAAGAAAAACTAAAGAAATGGGTGTGCCACAACAGTTCATTGTCCTGATGTGTGACCTGGACTCATGACAAGAGGTTACCTACAGGACAGAATATGGAGAAACTAAATGGTGTCAAACTGGCAAGAGGGTCAAGCAAGGCTCCATTTATCACTCTATCTTTTTAACTTGTAAACTGAACATATCATAAATAAAGCAGGATTAAACTCAGAGGAAGGAGGTGTGAATATTCGAAGAAGAAATATCAACAAGTTAAGATATGCAGATAACACTATACTACTAGCAGAAAACAGCAAAGGCTTGGAAAGATTACTGAAGAAAGTCAAGGCAGAAAGTGCAAAGACAGGTTTATAGTTGAACATTAAGAAAGCAAAAATAATGACCACAGTAGACAATGAAGACATTGAAATAGTTCAAGATTTTCCATATCTTGGCTCAGTCAAAGTCAGAAGGGAGACTGCGGTCAAGAAATCAGAAGAGTGGGACTTGGGAGGACAGCTATGAGGAACTAAACAAGATCCTGAAGTGTAAAGATATATAGGTGAACACTGAAGTTAGGATTGTCCATGCCATCATATTTCCAATTTCTATGTATGGTTGTGAAACCTGGACAGTGAAGAAAGCTGACAGGAAGAAAATCAACTCATTTGAAATGCGGCGTTGGAGAAGAGTTCTAAAGATACTGTGGACTGCTAAAAAGACCCTAGAGCAAATCAAGCCTGAACTCTCCCTAGAAGCCAAGAAAACTAAACTGTTACACGTTAGATACATCATGAGAAGGCATGACTCACTAGAAAATACAATAATATTTGGTAAGGTAGAAGGCAGTAGGAAAAAGACAAAAACCACATTCCAGGTGGATAGACTCACTCAAAGAAGCTATAGCTGTGACCCTGCAAGATCTGAGCAGGGCTGTTGATGACAGAATGATGTGGAGGTCCCTCATTATTAGGGTTGTCATAAACAGAAGTCAATTTGATCATAATTAACAACAACAATAAAGAACAAGATGTGTAAAAAAAAATCAGATACAGGCAAACACACGTACAGAAAGAAAACCAGAGTACCTTTACAATTAAATTCTAAGAAGTGGAAGACTTCTAGGATAGGATCTTCACTATGGCAACATGGATAATCTTCACTATGACAACATGGATATAACTTTGAAAGATACCAACTGGTGTGCCTTCAGTTTAGAAGTTAACATTATCGGAAAAAAGAATAAGAAAAGAAAATATAATTATAGCAGCATAAAAACAATGCTACGGAGTTTAGGTAGTCCACAGGTAAGTTTTCATGATCTACATCCATAACTGGCAATCCATCATAGCCTGAAAAGTTCCTTTTTGGTCTTCAGCTCCCAGAATTCCTCAATTAAATTCCAGAAGGCAAAAAAAAGTTACCTTTGCAAGTTCTGTGATCAAGAGCCATCACCCTTTTCTGTTTGTCTGTCCCAAAATAACTATGCAGAAAATAAACTGTAAATAAAGCCCTCATGGAAAATTTTGCTCTTTGCCAGTATTAACTCAGTCACAGCTTGTGTCTGGATGGCATAAACTATAAAGCATAATAACTTGGCTGAGACTCAAATAACATACCTAGCATAAGCTTAACCGAGTGCCAAAGAGGAATGGCTTGTACCACAAAAACATTTTCCCTGTTGCTTTGCATATACTATTGCAAGGGAATTTCCACTTGAAGTCTGACAACCTGAAGAAATTATCTGCATATAAGGAAAAATGTGCACACACCTTATAGTGGGAGAGCAAACAGTGATTTAGCTGGCTAAAAGTAGATATTGATTTGATGGGTGGAGCTTGGAAATGAAGTGTAGCCAGTCTGGTCCTGCCATTCAGCAACCTGAAACTAGTGGCTCAGAAAACTAATTCTGGGTGTCATGAAAGGGCAACAAATTGCAGATTTATTTTATAGTTATAGCATTTTTATTCCCCCCCCCACTTCCTCAACTTGAGAAAATACCATTGAGCTGCCAAGCCTGTCCAACTTGCCCTTAAAGCAGAGACAAAACTCTTCCCTCCTGGAAAAAACAAAACATAATGTAGCCTCAAGTAAACCCTTCTGACCTGGATGTTCCTCAGTTTCACTCTCTCAACAAATATTAAATCACCTCCCCCCAGTACCAATAATGATTGCGCCAAATTCTTCAGTCAAGCACTAGCTTAGATAACAAGTATAACAAAATAACAAAAGGAGATTTGCACAGATTTTGTTCTGGACAGTGTCAGTGGCGACGTTTACTAACTGCACTCAGTAGAACAGGATACCTGGCCAAGACTTTTGTTTGACATAAAATCAGACAGCTTTCACGCAGTAGCTGGTCTGAAGATTTATCTCCTTAAGGATTCTAGATACTACAACACTGTCCTTTTGATTGTTGAAAGAAAGACAGAGAGAAAGAAAGAGAAATACATTTACAAAGTAAACTCTTTGGAACAGTTGGGAGTGTTTTTCAATGAGCACAGAGGGAAAATGACAGCAGGACAGTAAAATGGAACTAGGGACAGAGAGTTTACTCTCCCTATATAGCTGTAGCATCACTTTAACCATGATCATCGCTTCATCCTACAGAATCCACAGTCTTTTTCACACTACACAATTGTAGCAATTTGATGCCACTTTAACTGCCATGGCTACATTCTACAGAATCTTGGTATTTGTTGTTTGGGGAAAGCACCAGAGTTCTCTCACAGAGAATCCTAAATACCTCATGAAATCACAAATCCCAGGTTTCCACTGAATAGAGCCAGGGCAAATAAAGTGAGATTGAAGTACTCTAGTTGTGCTGTGTCCCCGTGATTTTTAGTTTGGTGACATTAGAATTTTTTGTAGTTTTAGTGAGTTCCAGAGGGTGCTTGCTAGGAAGAAATTCTCTGTATGTCAATGTATAATGGGATATTGTAGGATGATGCTATCATACTGCTCTAATTATGCAGTATGGATACAAGCAGAGTCAAATAGAGAGACAGGTAAAGAATGTCAGTGGAGACAGTTCATTAAAAAAGGAAGAAGCAAGCGTGGGAAGAGGGCTGCACAGGTACACACTGTCCCTGTCATAGTGGGTGCCAGTCCCACTCCTCTACTCATGCTTGGCTTTGGCATGTTGAGCAGCAAGGTCTGAAGGGGAGTTCTGTTCACATTCACCTGAATGTAAAAGGATCTTTCTCTGTGATCAGATATTTCATTTTATGGGGACCCAATTATGCTGTGTTCTAAATTACTTGTTTTCTGGAGGGATTCTAAGATTAGCCCATCTCACTTCAAGTAAATCTTACCCCAAATATCTATTTACACCCCAAATATCTACAGAATAGTTGAGTCTATAAAAGTATGAGGTGATGGTTCTTTTCTTTTCTTTTAAAATGAGTTCATTTGAGCCCTAAGATCTTCAGGAGAGGCACTTCTCTTTATCCCACGAGCTTCTCAGGCTTGTCTAGTGAAACAAAGGAGAGGGCCTCCTTGGCAGCTGCTCTCAGAGCTTGGATCTCCCTCTCGAGGGAAGCAAGCATGGCTCTGTCCTTTCTCTCCTTCCACCAGTGAGTAAAATCTTTCCCATTCCATCTGGCTTCTACAAACTGACTGTGTTGGGCTTTCAAAAGTGTGCTGTGTATTTCAATAAATTTTAATGGTTTTTATTCTGCAGATTATTTGTTTTTAAAATTTTACACACACGCGCACACACACACACACACACACACACACAAACACATATTGTAGAATAATATAAATTTTGCATGCATGAGAGCTATATGGTTTACTGAAACAACTAGAAATGTGTTAACTATTCACATTTCCACCCAGATATCCTCCAACTTACAATTTCTAGTTAAAGGATCACCTATAGAATGTACATCTGCACCTATACAATCACAAAACCTTTAGAAAATGATATCTGTACAAGTGTGTCACTGGTACCCTTCTACTGAACAGCTAAGCAATCTACAGCATGTTAGAGAGGACTTCTTTGCTTTTCATTCTGACTATGGCAATCACTGTCCACTGAGACCTGCGCAAAAGCTCCAAAAGTCAAGTGCTTAAAATTTCAGGGAAATATTCTTAGCGCATAGCTCATGGAATCTCTTTAGAGGACTTCACTCTTTGAGTTGGCCATTACTTCCACCCCCATAGCTTAAGCTGCCTTCCATCCAACAGAAGGTGAAAATATCCAAAGACAACTGCTTTCCTTTCATGACACCCCAACTGTCAGGCTGATTCCGACTTCATGGAAGCCCTCCTAGCATGTGTTTGATAACAGTCCAGTGCCAGCTCTGTGTGGTTTGGGGAAGGAAGGAGAGAGGGAAAAAGGGGATCAAAGAAGGAATATCAAAAGGGATGCTACGGAGACTTTACTGCAGATGGTCTTCCTCAGACTAGCTTAAACAAGCATGGGAATTCTTTGGAGCCCCTGCATTGTAGCCCCACAGGCTAGCTCCACCAATTCTGCAGAGAGATTTTGCACAGTTCCTTCTAAATTCCAAGACTTGGCTTAAAATTATTGTTGCTGTTGCATGCTTTCAAGTAATTTCTGACTTTTGGTGACCCTATCACAGGATTTTCTTGGCAATATTTGTTCAGAAAGAGTTAACCTTTACCTTCCTCTGAGGCTAAGACAGTGTGACCTGTCCAAGATCTTCCAGTGGGTTTCCGTGGCTGAGCAGGGATTCAAACACTTGTCACCAGAGTCATAGTCCAACCCTCAAACCACTACATCACACTGGCTCTTTGGATTAAAATACAGGTGCCATTTCAATTTTACATAGCAGAAAAATTTGGACAACAGCAAAAGTGAACAGAAAACTAAACAGATGATCCTGACTCCATTTGCTACTACTCAATAGCTTTATATGTGTTTTGCCAAGAGAACTGTAAAGAACCTGTCATACCACAGCTTGAACTGTATGAAAAAAAAATATGGAGTAAGCAAGCTGCAAAATGAGGTTTTATGTTTATATGAACTCCACACAGACATAACTTCAAGGTTTTTAGTAGTAAGATTGCATAAACATTACTGAATTCATTTCAGCATAAAATTTTGCACTTCATATAAACCTGAAAGAACTAAATCTTAAAAAACAATTCTTTCAGTTCAAATGTGAACACCCCTGAACTTTAAAATCTAATAATTCTTACTTAAATGAAATGGGATTTCCCTAATAAACTCATAAAGCTAGAGTCCAAATGAACTTCAGTCATAATAAACACCATAATATTAAAACAACAACAGGTGGTTATGGCAGACAGAACTTGCTCAAAGGACATAAGTAATGGCTGCATCTGATATAGTTCATATAATTAACTTCCATGGATCAGAAAGTCCATCTTCAGAAGCACTCAAAGACTTAGCAATGGAGCAACGGAAGTACAACAGTGCTGGCTGTGCTTTTACCTTCACTAAGAAATTATATATGCAGTTGACCTACTCTGTTATGTCACACAAGAACAAATAAGAAAACATTCCCCTGCTGGACAACATTACGAATTTTTTTGTTCTTTCTCATTTATTTTTCTCAGTTTGGTACCGTTTTGGAAAAAGTTGATTTGTGTAAGTAATGTTTGTGCAACACTGTCTTACAGAGTTTTGTCCAAAAAACATGCTTTTTATGCCTATCATCTTTTCATAAAAAAAGTTCCAATAAGCAAAAAGATGTTATGACAGTTGATCAGTTTTCCTGATGGTGTGTTTCAGCCTGTCAAGATGTCCTGGCTTGTTGAGGCTGAGAAAATGTGTGATTATTCTTTTCTTTTCTGCATGTACAGCAGTCTTCCCAAAATTAGGTCCTTCACAAATTTTGGACTACCACTCCCATCATCCCTGACCATGCTGGCTGGGGCTAATAGAAGTGATAACTCAAAATGTCGGGAGGGGTCCAAGTTGTGGTTCTCCATTTACTCACAACCCTTGGCTGGCCAAAATTCCTAAATGGGTGTAACAGCTCTATATTTCTATGGCCCTTTTCTCACTGACACATGGCTGCCAAAGGTCATGGCTGACCAACGCATCTGAATTTGATAGTGTGGCTAGCTGGCTCAATTCCCCTTCACACAATTATTAAACATATGAAGAGGTTTCTGCAGAAACCTCTCTTGACACGTATCATTCCTTTGCTAAAAATTAGGGAGTACTATTCCCTTGTCTACTTTCAGAACAATTCAAAATTCTTTGGATGATTTGTAAAGAAACACCTTTAGAGCAATGGTTGGGGCAAGATAGTGGAAACAACACTGGGAAAAAGTGCAGTCTTTGCAGCACTGTGTAATGATGTGAAGGAAGTTAACTCCTTCAGTCTCAAATATGTATCAGGATACTTCCAAGCAGTAGAAGTAGCCAGGGAATTAAGTAGCAGGGAAGTTAACCAATATCAAGTACATATCAAGACACTTCAAAGCACTGCTTATGATCCTCAGTTTTATAAATAAGCCAGTTTATTGGATGCCCACGAAGCACATTAAACCACAGCTGTTAGACTTCAAGAACATGGGCAGTTTTGTATCTCACTATTTAACAAATGGTACCGTGATTATCTAGCAGGATTAAGGGGCCATACTGTTGGTCACACAGCATTTGTAGAACATTTGTTTACCAGAGAGACAGGTATAGTAGATGTGGATTTTGTTTCATTGGACATTATTAATAAATTTATACATTTATTATTTCTTTTCCCTCCTGCATTCTCAGAGACAGAAGAATATCAGCCTTTTTGTCATCACTGCTTATTTCCAGTAGTGTCTGATGATCTTACAGTGAAATATTAACTAGTATCCTTAAGAGACTGGAAAAGGTTGAACACTACTTTGGCAGCACTCACAGCATCAAGAACATAAACACCTCCAGCAACAAACCACATTTTTTATCTGTTATTCAGAATCAGGTATAACATTAAATTAGAAGAGGTGCACCAAGTCAATGGAATTTACATAACCGTTACTTACTAAGTTCCCATTGATTCAGTGGGTCTGCTCTAGCTGGAACCAACAAATGTATTTAGGCCTACTACTTGCCTATAATGTTGAATTAAATAAAATCAATCCTTTGTTCTTAAGCAGAATTGATTTTTAAAAACTTACTGTTTATTCAGCTGTGGTTTCTGGAACTGCTTGATGAGTTAGAGTTATTCTTGCTATTGCAGCATGTACCACCACTGATGATTCATACCAATTTAGGTTTTTAACTTTGCTCTTGACAAAAAAACTAGGACAGTAGCCTCTTTTAGTAAGAAGGAAAAGGGTTCTTTTAACTACCAAAATCTTGGACAAGGATTATATATTAGAGAAATTGGTCTTTAAAAATATAGAAGCCTTCAGTCCACCTGATCCTACTGTAGTAGGCAGAAGGCAGACTCAGGTGGACTGAGAGGTCCTGTATTTTTTATGATGAAATTTTCATATGACTATCCTAAAAGAGGGCAGATTGGACTAGTTCACAACTGTTTAAAAATATTGTATTAAAAGATTTGTAAACCATCACATGAATCGCTATGAGTGTTTCTCATTTACAAATCAACTTCTCAAAGTGGAGCAAAACTGATACTTATGCAGAAATTCACACATTACTTTGACATGCTCCGCTCCTCATGTAAGACTTCATCTTATAAGCAGAAAAGAGTAGCATGTGAACATGGCTAATGATATAATGACAAACTGAAAAGAGAGAAAGCCTTAACAAAATGTTAGCTGCATGACATTTGTTATTCCACAGCTGGCTGTAAGGAACAGTGTGCAGTGGTCATGAGAGCATTGTCCACAAAGGAATGTGCATTCCCAACCAACAAGGAGTAGGACAAGTCAACACACATGTGCTGTTCTCCTACTATAATTTACATCAGATTGCATAGCTAGGAAAAGAATAACAACACTACTTGAACAGAACTTTTTCCATAAATTAAACATATGCAAGAGAGTGAGCTGGATCCAGAGTTCCTATGAATACAACTCTAATTCCAGACTGTTCTCATGGAACAAGGAGAGGGAGGCATTTTAGCCAATTCCATTTTCCCTTTACAGCCCATTTTTGCCTCCTGAAAAGCTGGTCTGGATGGTCCAGAACAACATAATAGGGGATGGGCAGAGATGTGTAAGAGAAGGCAGCAGAAAATCATCTCCTGGCTTCCTCCAGCAGGAGCCCATTAACTCAAAGAAGGGACAAAGAGAGGGGCAACACCTATCTGACTAGGTAAAGCAAAGCGGTAAAACTGGCTGAGAAAAGGAATGAATGCCATATATCTACACAATTCAGCCAATTTCAAATACAGAGTGCTTGCCATTTTTCTGTTTGCCAACAGCAAAGGAGTTCCCTGAGAAACTCTGCCATTCTAAAAGCACAAGGGTTTGGCTTGGGATACACCTTATTTAAATAAGCCCTTGCATATCTTTATTTTTACCATGTTAAGACACTTTCATCTGTACTGAATGAGAAAGAATGAAGATTTCTAACACATTTGTTCTGGCCTAAGTATTTGTGGACTACAAACTGCATATGGATTCTGCTTAATAACACGTTTCTGTGATTTTCCCTAACAACGTATTTATATGATACTAGTGTATATACCCAGCATTGCCTGGGATTTTATTTTCTCATAGGCAATACTTGTTAGAAAGATTTGAGATCCTGTGTCTCTAATTCCCCACACTGTCTTGTGCAGTACCTATAACTTTTCCCCATATTCTCCAATCCAATCTGTATTCAGAGTTATTAACATACAGAGGTTGGGTTCCTGAGGAAATACACTGCCCTCCTCTTTGCTGCTAGGCCTCATCTCCATAGCAACCAGCCAGGCCCAAGAGATCTCTGCCTGAGAATTCTAAAGGCCTCTCCCTAAAGTGCAAACTTCAGGACTCCATAGAATTTTCTTAGGCAGCTAATCATATGAGGTCTTTGCCTGACACAGACAAACAAATTCTGACTTTTATAAATTAGATAGAAACAATGCTGTTGGAGAAATTCACTGCTAGTGTGTTATACAAAGTTGATGCTGAGAAGAATCACACAAGCAGAAATCTTCCTATATACCTGGAGGTTGGTGACACCAACAATCCATACAAAGCATGCCTCAGCCCCCACTAGGATACAAAGTACTTATTGTGTTGCCTCTTTTCTTTTTTTCACAATAAAAAGCAAGGAGCCTGGGAATCAGGAGTGTATATGTGTGCCTTAAAGTTCTCTGTCGACTTGTGGCAACCTCATGAACTTGATAGACTTTTCTTAGGCAAGGAATACTGAGAGGTAGTTTTGCCAGTCCCTTCCTCTGAAATATAGCCTACAGCACCTGGTATTTTTTGGTGGTCTTCCATCCAAGTACAACCGGGGTTGACCTTGCTTAGCTTTCAAGATTGGACAAGATCTGATGTCCTTAAGGTATAAAAGCTCTCTGGAAGTCCTGTACCTAGCCAAATACCTGCACAAATTCAGCAAAAATGTAGTAAAAGCAGCACCACTTACTTTCTGTTGAAAGCACAGGAGAGAGTGAACTCTTTGGCTTTTTACTCTTCTTTTCAGTTGACTTTGAAGACTCTAAAATAGGAGGGAGGAAAAAGGGACAGTTAAGACTCAAACCAGACATTTAGAGCTATGGAGGAAGGGCCGTGGTGGAAAGAGAACTCTAATTGGCCTTTAGTTTCATTCTGATTGGGCTAGAATGCACATTAAAATTGTTGGCTTTGGGATGTTTAAACAAGTTTTAGTGCACATAAACTGTGCGGACAGACTAAATTCTGAAGGAAATAATAAATACAGCTTTCTCTGCTGCTCAAGATATTTTAAGTTCAGAACTCTTTTAAGAACGCATTGGATACACTTAATGACGATGGAATATTGTTCCACTAAGGTTACTCTGATTAAGCCCCAACAGGACAGGGGTCAACTGGAAAAGGCTTAGAGGAAAGAGGTTAGAAAAAATAAGAGCATCAAGCTAAAGCTGCAAGATCTGATCACTTTTCAGTTCAGGAATGTAACAAAAAGGCTAGTTATTAAAGTTAGAAGCAGGGTTTTCTCAAAGTAGAAGGATTGCAGCACATGCTGCATAGTCCCAACTGGTAAACAAGCTTTGCACATTTTTATGTCATTCTGAAAGTCAATTTAACCAGAAGCAAATGTGGGAAAACATACACACAGAGACAAATGGGGGTGGGGGGTGGGATTTTAGGAATGCACGTATCACTTGCAAATAAGCTATGTATTATCTTCATTTAAGAACCCTGCACATTTAAAAAGCTGTCAATCAGAGATTGGCATTTTTTGGGGTCCAGGGGTTAACTCTGCCCTCCTGAACCTGCCACATGACTACTCCCTCTCCCTTCCCTCAGCTGTGCTGCTGCAATTCAGCAGCCAATCACAACACATAGCTAAAAGCCACCAAAACAAGGAAAAAATGCTTGCTTTAACTTCTGAATTTCAGCAGTAAGCTGATTAAACTCAATTAAAGCAACCATTTCCTGCTCGTTTTAAGGGTGTTTAGTGGCTTACTGCTGAATTTTAGTGGCATTGTTTTGAGGGACATAAAACAGTCTTGTTCACCCCTGGTATATAAATAGCTACTTGCCTGGGTCACCTGGAAGATAAGGACAGAACGAGGAGATTTATAAAATCCCGTTCCCTTTTGCCTCCTATTTGTTCAGATCAAAAAACATAACATAAGCCCGTGTGGAGAAGTAGGTTAATAAATAGGGTACATGAAACAACAACAATCTGCATCTGGTCTGCACAGGAGACCCTTTGGAAACCTACATGGGCCATTCCGCAGAACAGTGTTTCTTGGGCTATTTGATGTGAGGGATTGGCAATTATTATTTCCAATATGCCAGGAACCAGCATTACATTTGTGCCTCTTGGCTAGAATTTATTTCTCTCTCTCCTGGAAACTCACCTGGGACTGGCAGCTCAGGGACTAGCATTGATCTAGTTGCTACCACTTTGAGTAACACTGCCATAGAAGGTAGGTAAGATATACATAGAATAAATACAATTTAAACTCTCTGGAGGATTTTCTTAGCAAGAACCAAATACTTGTGCATCTGGGACAGGGCCACCTTCATTTCTGATCCCTTCCCATCTTGTCCTTGAAATCTTCAACCATACAACGAACACAGCATTTCTCATGCTGGTCACAGTATTAGCAGATGGGTAGTAAAACCACAGGGCATCATTTTCCTGACTTTTCAACATACAGATAACTTCTGGGTAATGAAAAAACAGGACAAAACAAAAGCAGTGGGGGAGTAATGAATTCAAAATGAACCCAAAATACAAATTGTGCTTATCGCAAGTGTGTTGGCTTAGAGAGAGAGAAGTGTACAATAATGTGAAGCAGCCAAGCCCTGCCCAACCTGACACCTCTTTATGTCCAGAACTGAGCCAGGGAACTCTCTGGATCAAGCCAGCGCTATGACAAATAGCTCTACTTCTATTCTCCCTTCCAGAGAATGCAGCAGCCTTCTCACTCTTGTCCCTCCTTGGCTACTCCTTCCAGAGTTATCTCTCTTTACTGCTTTTCCTAAATCTGCCCCTTTTCAGATATAAGGACAAGCAGTTATTTATCTCTTAAATGAATGTGAGACTATTGGTACTATGGTAGTGTGTATAATCCAGTCCAGAGAAATAACACTTTCTTGAAGCAGGTTTCATAACAACATATAACAAATCTTTATTAAATACACGGTCAAGATAAAACTTTTTTGTAACTAAGGACTCATAAATTAGCACAACACTTCTCCCTCAAATCCAACACTCAGCTCTTTCTATCCACTCTCTCTGTTCTCACACCAACTCTCTCTCACTCTGACACACTAACTCTCAAACTGGAACCTCAATCATGTTTCTCAGTTAAATTCCGTTATTATTCTCTCCCAACTCGCCTCTCCATTGGGCTATTCGAGGTTCCATTTCAACAACCATCCACTTTTAACCACTCTCGGTCTCTAACGAGGCTCTGTTGTCAAGGCCCCCCCACTCAGGTTCATCGTAGAACTCATGTTAACCTCTGAAGCTATTTAGGTGAATATTAGGGAAACTCTGGGTTGGGACAACCTTAGGACATGGAAGCAGCTAGGAAGGGTAGTGGAGACTTCATAATATTAGCAACATTTTATTGCATTGGTTTGATGGACATCTTAACAAGAACATGTGAATTCTTGCTTCTGTGTGAGACAAAATACTCTTCATTGCTTCCTGGAAGCCCACATGGCTGCTAGTTTTATAAACTGAAGAAAACTGGGGTATAAGAGTGCCTTGACACAGTGCTGGTACCACTGTGAGGAAAGACAGATACTGAGACTACTGAACATCTTAAGGTGCCTTAGAAGGCTGAAATCCAGGACACATTCTAAGTAGGCCGGTTAAGCTGTTGAAGGAGCTGATGTCTGCCTTATATGGGCTTTAGGGATCCTGAACTGCTTCTTGCAAGAGCCAGGATCTTGTCTAATGCCCTTTGCCAAGATTTCACCTCTTCAGGAATTATCTGCAAATGACTGAAGTGCTATGTAATAGGGCAAGAGATTCTGGAAGAGAATGAACAGTGGAGGCAGCCTGTGAGTATTTTAATTCCCTTGACTTTTAACTGGATGCTGAGAACTGACATGCCATCAATGCCTCTGGAATTCAGCACATAACTGCTCACTGTCCCGTAACAGAGTAGATGGGAAGGCCGCTATTTGTGATAAGACAACTGGAGAGATGATGAGTGAAGCAACTCCAAGTCTTTTCAGCAGGGAATCACTTCTACACTGAGTCGTGCCTGAACACTTTCTCACCAATCAGAGTGCCAGAAGGAAACCTGTGGCTGGAAGCTCTTGGCAGTATGAAATCTAGTCCTTAGGACCACTGAAAGAGTAGCAGAGAAAGGCTTTGGCAGCTTTTCAGTTTAGATAAAACATAAAGGAGGCGGAGTACAATTAGAAATGTATAAAATCATGTATTTTTTTTTTATTGTCGTTCATAGTCCTAGAGCACAGGGTCATCCAATGGCTTGCTAACAGACGGAGGGAAAGCAAGAAGTCACGTACAGAAATCACTGCCGTGAGATGTGACTCATGTGACAATCTAGGAAGAAGTCTACAGCTATTTGTCATGATGGTCAAAGGGGACCTAGAGATTCCAAAGCAACACACCATCATTTAACATCATTTGCTGCGAAGCAACAGCGAGTGATGGCTTTTGTCTTTAAGAACCACTGATGGGCTTTGGGAGCGGGCAAGCATCTGTTTGGCCACTATGGAAATAAGGATAATCGACTACACAAGTAGCTTCCAATCACTGATCCACAAATGGTGTTGGACTACAACTGTTATCACCCACAACCACTGGTCATGATAGTTGGAGACGATGGGAATTCTAGATCCAGGAGCCCAGCTGTGAGAGGCACTCAGAGATGTATCTTTGGTCTGATTTGTTCAAAGTGTAAACTCATAATCTGTATTTTTTTTAAAGTCACTCCACCTACTGAGATCACTCTAAATTACATTTGTACCTAGTGGATGAGCAATCTATTGGTCACATATTACTATGTTGATGGACATTTTCTCCTAGAAAATATAAGAACAAAGGATATATTCTGGATGGAAATAGGAAACTCCAAAGGAAAGGGTTTCATTAATGTGTTTAGTCAATTATTAATAAGGTCAAAACTCTGAATTAAATTACACTTACATTGGAAGGGGATTTTTTAAAATTATTAAGTTTAGGTGAAATTGCCAATTACATTTAACTTAAACTTAATTGATTTTGATTAATTAGTTCCTATCACTGATTCTGGCAAGGTCAAGAAAAGTACTGTATTTTCCATGTCAGAAGTGGTGAACCATATATATGTATCTTTACAGTTACGATCTATGGATTCCTGAGGACTGAAAAAAATCAGGGGCTGAGAGTGAACATAAAAGTTAACTTTCTATAGCAAATATATTTAATGTGCTCATTCTTACCTCTGTGGATCTTGGCAAATATTTTAATTTCCTTATCCTTATCTCTGTGAATTGCCTAGTCAGGAGCTGTACATGATACAGGTGGCTTAAAATAAACAATAAGGGAAGGAAAGCAGCTACGTATGGTATTCTGTGGAGAAAGGACATTTAGAAGATATCCTCTTCCCTGCTAGTACCTACTGTCAATTTGGAAAACTATCAGGATCACTATAATTCATAATGCTCTGCTGCAGTATTATGGAACTGCAGCTTACAAATTCAGACTCCAAAACAGAGTAGTATATATTGAAAATGGTTTTCTGCCCACTCGCAATTACAGCTACTTTCACAGACCACAATCCCCAGAAACATCAAGCTAGTAAAGCCACTGGCCATGGTGTCTTGAGGATTCTGGGAGAAGTAGCCCTTGAAAGTAACTTTCCAAGCTCTGAATAACTGTCTCCAAGAAAGAAAGTTTTGTAAAAATAGAGTGAGTTGGTTCTTTTCTTTTGGGCTGGCAGTGTGACATAGCAGCTCAAATATCAGAGGAAGATCAAGGAGACCCCTGCAGCCCTGAAGACCACTGGGTGAGCTTATGTCACTGATTCTTTCAGCTGAAGCTAGCTCACAGGCAGGGCCAGTCTTAATGGAGGGCAAGTTGAGCGGTCATCTGGGACACTGAGCTGGGGGGACCACTGAGCTGAGCTGAGAGAGTGACACATTAAGCTCACTGTTTGTTTATTTTTTAATATACCATCTGGGAAATTATTCTGTCTGCAGATGAGGGTTCACTGCTTTTGGACACAGCACAGGATCAGATGTAAGATGTGGCAGGTAGGAGTTTCCTCTTCTAATGTTTCAGCTGGCCTCTCACTGGAGGCAAAGGCCTCACCATCTACATTCATGGAAATGAGATTAACTACACTGTTCTTGCTGGACACTCTCACTCTCAAAGCTGCATTGCCACTACGTGAAGGATCAACGATTCCAGAAGGCTGAAGGAAGTACTTGCATCCTTCTGCAACTGGTTCTATTGGCATTGGCTTTGTGTTTTCTGTTCTGAGCACCAGATGTTTTACAGATGACATTATCCTGAATACTCTAATCAAGACAATTACATACACCTCACCACTGTAAGCAGGACTGTGATGTCAGCTTCACCGGCACTAGAAAACTGCCTGCCATACAAGTCGGTTGTTAGTCTAGTCAGATGCTTACTATAACTCTATATTTTGAGGCAATGGTAACTTTTAAAATGAAATTACAAAAGACTTAATTGGGCTTCTAGAAACAGAAAAGAAATGTACTGAAAGGAAAACAGCAAATAAGTGATAACTTGTTGTTGCTGTTGTTGTTGTGTGTCTTTAAGTAATTTCTAACCTTTGGTGTCCCTAAGGCAAACCTATTATAGGGTTTTCTGGGGCTGAGAGTGTGTGATGTGCCCAAAGATGCCCAGTGGGTTTCCATGGCCAAGCAGGGAATCAAATCCTGGTCTTCAGGGTCGTAGCTGAACACATAAGCCACTACACCATACTGGCTCTGAATTGGTAACTTATGAAAAGTGCTAACTTAATCTGGACCTTTATCATAAACTTTGCTTAGTCTGGAAGGAGCACCATCTGTTATACTTTGATGCTTATGTTAGACTAGCGTATCTACTCGGTGTTGCCCGGGACTTTATCTTCTCGTAAGTAACACTTGTTAGAAAGATTTGAGATCCTGTGTCTCTAATTTTCCAAACTGTCTTGTCCAGTACCTGTAACTTTTCCCCATATTCCCCAATCCAATCTGTATTCAGAGTTATTAATACACAGAGGTTGGGTTCCTGAGGGAATAACTGACCTACTCCTTGCTGCTAGGCCTCATCTCCATAGCAACCAGCCTGAGGCCCAAGAGATCTCTGGCTGAGAATTCTAAAGGCCACTCTCTAAACTGCAAACCCCAGGATTCCACAGAATCTTCTTAGACAGCCAATCATATGAGGTCTTTGCCTGACAGCCAACCATATGAGGTCTCCAGCGGACACAGACAAACAAACTCTGACTTTTATATATTAGATTACTTATTTTTGTTCCTTTGGTAAAGGGGGCCACAAAATGTATCTTCAGGTCTTGCTTATCTGCTAGGCCTGCAGCCCATTGTAAGGGAGTCTAAATCATAGTATGGTAAAATCTGGGCAGAAGAAAAGAAAAGATCTGTCAGGCAGGCTTATGTGGCCCAAGGTAAGTAGCCCTGGATAAAGGTATTTTTAAAAATAAGGACAGGAGGGCCAAGCAAAGGTTTAAGGAGAGATTCTGTGGCACAGCAGGCATTCTGTTCCCATCACACAAAGAACTCTAGGCCCACCAAGAAAAAAGTTCACAGAGGGAAAAAGTTAAAGGAGTGACTGAGTGCCACAAAAGATTTCCAGACAAGGTGCTATTGGAGAGTGATTTAATGTGAAGAAAAGGTATAAAAATTAGGAACGAGAAAGGGAAAAATCCTTCCAGAGGGAAAGAGAGAAGGTCATTAGTAGAAGACCTGTAAGATGGAGCCCCAAGAAGCACACAGAAGCTCTTCCAGAAAGAGAAAAAATTGGAGAAAGTGCTCTGGAAAAGCACACCCCAGTGCATATTCTCTTTTCCATGCGTAAGAACAAAATGAAGCACATTTAGTACTATTTCTTAATCCCAGAGTACGAAAGAACACTCACATATAATCCATACTTGCAACAATTCTCACATGTTGCTCCCAGCTTCAGAGTAATATATGCATTAGTATCTATAGGGGCCCCAACATTATACTTGCCCCAGGCCCCACAAACCTTCCAGATTGCATTGCAGAGTTGATGTGTGTGTGGGGGTGCTGAACACATTCTTCACCCAAAGCACCATTTATCCTAGGGCTGGCACTGATCACAGGTTGTTATGAAAATAAAATGAAATATGAGGAAAACTGATTATGTATGGTGCTCTGAGTTCCTTGGGAAAAAGTGTAGCACATAAGTGTAGTAACATTAACAAACTGAAACAATGGAAGAGCTAAGGAACATAAAAACAGCCCTGTTGATCAGAACAAAAGCCCATCTAGTCAAGCATCCTGGTTATACAGTGGCCTAACATGGTGGCCCATGGGAACAACAATAAGCAAGATATTAATGCAACATTAATCCTGGAACCAGTGCTTATCTACATAGTTTTTGCAAGTATTGTATTGGATTGCTCTGGGTGAATTCAAGTGATTTTTAAAAGTGTTTTGAGTCAAGCCTTGTACAGGCTGCTCATCCAAGGGAGCTTAGCATAAGCTGCTGTCTGCAGGATGCTTGCTACCAGAAGCAGCACATGGCTTTTACCAATACCATCTTCTGTGGTGAAATTTTCCAGCTTCAATTTAGTGTGTATCAGATTTAGCAAAAAAGAAGTATCAGTTTTATTTATTTAAATCATACATAACCCACAATTTGGCTTAACTGACCCAGAGGCAGCTGTTTACATGAGGTTTTAAAACAATACAGAAATTCTGGTCACGGTACTGTGGTAATCCTGAGGAGCAAAGTTTTGGCACTGTGAGCATGGAAGGTCTTTAGCTGACGTACACAGCAATGCGGACACAGGGCTGAGTTCCATATGGCCAGTTCACTGTTTGCTTTAGAGACTGAATTACAAAATTTCACAGAAGGAATGCAGGAAAGAAAATATATACACATACACTTTTTCATAGTTACACAAACCAGAATCAGATTGGAAGAAGCTGAGATGTGGCATACACAGGGTCATAACTGCATCAGTTGAAGCAGAATGGGGTGAGAAATGTTGGTTCAGGGTTTTTCAGCTCTGGTTAGTACACTTACCTTCCACCAACACACTGCAAGTGCACTCTGATTTTCCTGAGGCATTCTCAGCTATGCATTTATACTGGCCTTCATCTTCAGGAAAAGCCTTGTCAATGGTTAGTGAGCACAGTGATCCTAATGGAAAGAAAGAGAGACAAAGATTAAGGGGACCAGTAGGCCTTCCTATTTTATAGCAGTACAGCACTTTTCATACAACAGTTAGTTCTTATTCTGGCATGACTTTTTTGTTGAGTCTGCCAGGCAGGTCACTATCATTAACACTGCCAGGCTAGCAAGCGTAACTTGTTAAGTTACACATGATTAGTGTATCACATTTTAAAATTAGGAACTCCTCTGACTCCAAACACCCCACTGGAACTCAACAGGAGCTGCAGCTACACATCTGGAAGAAAACTTTGTTTCTTTTTCAAATAAAAAAAAAAGTTGTGTTGGATACCTGCAGCTTCACAAAAGGCTACAAGCATCCTAAAAAGCCACCTGAAAGTATCAATGAGGTAATTTCTGGAAGTGCCCTAGAGCTATGCCCTCTAAAGTTGTCTGAGCTCCCACTCTGGGATGTTTCCTGGAGTATTTGTAGCCTTTTAAAGAAATCATGCTACAAGAGAAGGAAATGCACCTCAATGGGGGGGGGGGGCTTTAATCCCCATCAAGTTGCGGGGTAACATTTCTGAAATATGAGTAATCATTACCCATTATGCCACAAATGGAGCAGTTCTCATCCAAACTACAGCAGAGAAAAAGGAATAATACTACCACTTGTTCCAAATTTTCATGTGTGTGGGAGGTACAACATTATTCATTAAGATGTTATTTTTCAATTTCTGATTAAACTATACCACTTCAAAATGCAGATGGGGGCAGCCATAACTCAGTTGCAGAGCACACCAAAGGTTCTGGATTCAATGTTCTGCATCTCCAGGTAAGGCTGACAAATGATTCCTGTCTCAAAAAAACTGGTCAGTCTGCTGCCAGTCTGAGTAGATAATACTGAGCTACACAAGTCAATGCTCTCATTTGGTATAAAGCAGCTTCCGATGCTAGCAAACCATGTATCAGTGTTTCTGCTCATAAGAGCTCCCTGAACATAGAGAAAACTGATATATCAGGACAAAGGGTTCAAGCCTAACTTTTCCCCACTTGGAAAGAATGTCAAAATGCACATACTCATACCAGTATTCCATGATATACTTCAACAAAACCTATTCAGCATATGACTCTCTTGACTGTGAAACAGACTCTTTCATAGCATTTGTATTTCTGGTATTTCTCATCCTCACTTATGTGCTTATTCCTACTCCTTCCAAATATAAGTGCAATGACTTTACAATTTATTTAGAGAAGATAAATTTAAAAGTGCTTTTGATGTTTTTTTCCACAAAAGTGCTTTGACAACCACTACTACAAAAAAACCCTTATGGCAATGATATAGCAGTGTTACGTATTTGAAAATTTCAGCAGCTTGAAAATCGTAACAGGAAATACAGAAACATGCAGTAAGGTAGCATGGAATGATACATTGCCAATACAGTTCCAGAAGCTGTAGGTATCACTGGGACAATGACATTGATATTTGTGACATGGTACAGAACAGCCTCACTGTCTGGGTGCCTATTAACAGCATAGATGCCAACTATATGACATGATAGTTTCATATAGTTCAGTGCTACTCAAAGTAGTGGTCTGTGAACTGGTGCCATTTCATGAGCCATTGTCTCCCAGTCCCTGGTGAATTTCCAAGGAAAGAAAGAAACAATTTTAGCTCGGGGGCACAAATATAGTATTGGTCCTACGCACACTAGAAAAAAATGTTGGTCCCTCATATAAGATAGCTTGGGAAGCACTGATAGAGTTAACATTTCAGATCTAGGGTTCACACACTCATAATATGTTTACCATGAGTCTTTACATTGCTAAGCAAGACTATACATAAAAAAATTCATGTTGGGGAGTAAGGCATGAACTGAACTGATTCTGTTTTAATTTAGTTGTAGAAATATTTCCAGGTATTAGATCTTTCTCTAATTTAATGTGGCACAACAATACACACTCCTGTCTTTAGTCTGGCATTCCTTCTATGTTTATTGATGCCCTGCCGAATTATTTTATGATCTATAATGAAACAAATCATATTCAAGAAAGCACTTATGAGACTAAAACAATCACGTAAGGTCTAAACTTGCACATAATTAACACCACAGGAAGTACAAAACTTTGCAAGCGTTTTCTTCATACAGACATGGTGAACTCATGAGATAGCACATCTCAAGCTGTACGTAGATGCATCTTTCAGAAATTTATGGTGACTGTAAGACTGACCATCTACTATCAGACCTAGAGCCCTTATTTATCTCTTTTGCAGAATAAGCTTTCAGAGCTTTGAAGGTGAATATGGTTGTTAACCAGAACATACTTTGTTTTTCTTCCAGCCTAACCTATAATTGAACACTTTTTGTACCTCCCACTTGGCCATGGAAACCTCCTGGATGACTCTGGGCCAACCACAATCTCTCAGCCTCAGAGGAAGGCAAAGGCAAATCCCCTCTGAACTAATCTTGCCAAGAAAACCTCGTGATAGGTTCACTTAGGGTCATCATAATTCGAAAATGACTTGAAGGCACATCACAACTACAACAACAACAACAACAACAATGCAGAGTATTGTCTCCAGCCAAACAGCCTTTGCAAAAAGGTACAAGAAGTGTTCAATTATAGACTAGACTGGGACAAAAACAAATACGTGCTGGTGGGCAACCACATTTACCTCCAAATCTCTGAAAGACTATTGTTTGCAATCAGACTTGGAACAGGATGTACTTTGATGGGAACTGTAATCCAAAAAGATTTTTGAGAATCCAAGGTTGGGAATGAATTAATGAAGCCCATCTACCTGCTTCCCACAGTAGACAAACAGATGCCTCCAGGAAGTATTGTCACCAGGGTATGAAGAGAAAAGCTCTTCTCCATCTTGCGTCCAAGAAAATGGTGTTAACTGGTGGTGTGTTGCTTTTCAATTTGGAGGAGTTTCCAAACAGCCATCAGGACTAATGGCCATTGTCCTCATAGACAATGAGAACAGAGAAGACTACTTCACTGAGAATGAATGAAGGGCTCTGTAGTCCCATAGTACAGTCATTCTACAAATGTGGTTGTGTTATGTTAAGAAGGAAAATAGTTTTTTGCTATCTAGACAAAATCGCACTTGGGAAAAGAGATTCTCAATAAGCCAGTATCGCAGCTAAAAGCAGAGCAAAGAAGGTTATGTATAAGTTGTTCCTCAGGACCAGTTACCAGTCAGAATTGGTCCAAGGCATTTTATCAGTAGACACAAAGGAGAAGATGGCACTATCTCTACAGTTCAAATACAGAAGTTGCCTGGTGAATTTTATTTTAACACTGACAGTAAGAAAGTATCCAGAATCCTCTGCCAAAGGCAGTAGGCTAATTTAGGGGGCCCAGCTCTTCATTTCAGCAGAAGGAGGTAGCTGCAGACGTCATAAAAACCATCTGGGAGTTTGTAACTTCTGCTTCCCAACATCTGCTGCCTGAGGCCCTTGCCTCAATCTGTCTAATACTAGGGTTGGCCTTTTTAAGAAACACAGCTTGCCATTTTTATTTTTATTTGGAGAAAAATGACTCTAATGTTGCAAGTTTGTTGGTATCTGAGAGACAGACAGACATACAGATGTACACACATCACTGATGGTGGCTGATTACAGAACTTGCTTCTTTCTCCTATAATGCTCAAGGACACTGTTTCAAATGGGAATCCTGTTTCCAAGTCTCACTTTATATACACACTGACTCTTCTCCTGAAGTCAAGGCTTTCTAAAGAAGGGCCAGGGAATTGTTTTGGACTGAAGATGGAAATCTTCCCCTCAACCAATTTGCAGAGACAGTCAAATAGTGGTGCTCAATTGCACTCTGTCTTCCCCTTTAATGGCCTCTTCCATTTTCTCTATGCAGACAGAGGCTCAAATTCCTCCAACACTCTCTTTACAGAGTCCCTGTGTGTACTCATCACTGTTCAATGAAACAACAATGGGCATGAGAGAAAAGAATCCCCATGTAGCCCCAATCAATCAGAGGTATGAATGCTACTACCACTATTCTCCTCCATTCACTTCCCAATATGGAGGAGGGTGACAAGGGACACAGCAGAATCCTTGTGTGACTTCTGACAAAGAAAAGGGCGGAAGAGCATGGACAAGACCCTCTTTCAGAGCTTCCATGATCCAGAGGCTGGGGCCATGGGCCAAAGTTCCCTTCCCTTTGTTCTAGGTGAAATAATATGAGCTACACTTTCTCATTCTAGTGGGTTATTTTCACAAAGTCACAAACTCACCATCTTGAGGGTCATGGGGTCAAGTCCATAACATTTCTGTTGCCGTGCTAATATGACAGAATATGTGCGAAAAGAAAAAAAATAGTGATCTCTGGACATAAAAGCATACAAAGTGTTTAATGCACAATGTATTCCTTTCAAAGCTCTTTAAATAAATGTACAAATACAAAGGAAAGCTGTCTATATTTACTGCAGACACAAAACGTTCCAGAAAGGTTTTCTACATTCTGTGACCCAGGCAACTGCTTCATTCTCTGGGCTGGAAGGCCAAAAGTCCCTCAGTGAAGCATTTGGTATTTCCTCCAACAAAGCCCTTGCTGACCTCCAGAGATGAGATTCTTTTCTCATAGTTCTGAGAAAGCTCTGTCTGGTGACTCCAGTCAGGAATTTTGAATTTCTTGGCACCTTGAGAAATGAAATCCCAGGAGGGAAAATAACAAGATCACTGTGAATGTTGACCCCTACTCCCAAATCTGTTTATATAGCTGTCAACCAACTAACAGTGCCTTTGAATGTCTGCAAAGAGAGCACTGAAATGCCTTGAGTCAGCTCCACTCGGGTATGAGACCTGAAAGTATGGTCAAATATTTATAGTGGGGAATATACTGTAATATATTCAACAAGGCTATGAGAAGGATCCAATCAACAAGAGAATTTAGAGGGAGTCTGAGGATTACACACTCTAAGGCACGCTTCCTGGAGTTTTGGGGCTTACACGAAGACAATGTTTGGTTTGACCAAAATAGCACAAACTTGGCTAAAGATTTCTAGCTCTTGCCAGCTTGATAGTCCATGAACTTCAATACAAATATGCACAGCATCAAAACAGGATAGCTCTTGTGTTTTCCTTTCCTATCTTGGTCAGCAAAATATGTTTTCTTCTGTCCCAGCTGCAATAACTCAGACTGTGTAGCATGTGAAGTTTTAGAAGGCAAGAGATATTGAGAAGAATGCTGAAAACTGAAAAGCAGCTAAGCCAGAGGCTTAAAAGGAAACAATTTGGAGGATTCCAGCTTAGTCAGTTTTACCGACTACGCAACACATTATTGTTTAAGTGTCCACAAGTTGAAACATAGTGTGTACTTTCTACCTGGCAGTATCTAATGCCCAGCTAGCTATATCTCCATTTTCTAAAAGGAATTACATCTTCGCTGCAGAAACACACTAGGGATTTTGCATCAATCACAATGCATTATACAGTGAATTTCTACAAAAGACGTACAATGAAAAATATATGTAGCAATGGGTACAATATGAAAGAGTTTTCCAAATTTCACTACCAAAAGCAGTGGGTGGTGCTCTCAATCAGTAACACAATCCATCCAGAATATATTCAGAAGCAACCAGGGGCTCTTTCACGATTCCACCTCAACTGCATGATTTCTCTTTTGCAATGGCTGCATCCTATGGAATCCTGGGATGTGCAGTTGAAGGAGGAGCATTTATAATTCTCAGCCAGAGAGCTTCTCCGGTATCTCTAGCCAAACTAAAAACCCTACAATTCCATGGCTGTTAAAATAGAATCATAGTTCTATTAATGTATAGTGTGAAAGGGCCCCCAAGTCCCAATAGAGTCAACATGTGTCTGTCTATAAGGACAGCAGCAAAAATCGCTAGCTCATATTGTTCATCTGCTGATTCATTTATCCAGCCTGCTGGAAGGTTAACATGGGATCTGGTTTGCTACTAGAAACCAAAGATGAAGCAGACCTAATAACAGATGACAAATAAGCAGGAAGGACCATGGCTATCTCATCACCCATGTTACTGCTGCATTTAGAAACTGCATGCTCCCCACTGTACTCTCATGATCATAGCAGTGGTCACCTATTTCTATTGCAGCATGGGAACCATCCCCAAGAACAGTTTCTGAGCAGGAACTATTCCCACATCTACCCACCCACATACACTTGGGGGTTGGTCTCTGAAGGAAGAGAGATGTTATTCTTCTGCTGATTTGCAAAGCAATTAAGATGAAGGAGAGAAACATCTGTTTAGTAACTTAAAACATGAAAAGAACTGGAAAATGTTGGTCCCAAGTGGGCTAGAACCATAGCTGCCTCCTCATCTCTCACTAAGAAAACATCTGGCAATGTGCACAGGATTCTGTGTTGTTCACAGGCATCATCCAGTTTTTCTAAAACAATTCAGTCTTCAAATTTGGAAAAATCTTACCCACTAAATGAGAGGCAAGCTAGAAAAAAGGAGTATACTAGAAAGATGTAAAGGATAGGGGAGAATGTATGTACTTGTAAGAATATGAACAAGCAATCCATTGATTTAGGTTCTAGGGAAAAATCTGTAAAAACTGCATGGTATTGTACACCCACTAATAACGAATTTTAATGGTAACAAGCATTGTTGGGGATGCAAAAAGTATACTGGGGTTCCTTTAAATTTGCTGTGACTTAGAAAGCAACTAGAAACTATCCAGATAATTACTGGATAGGAATCACTTTTCTATCTTTTATTTTCCTAAAAAGTTTGATCTACTTGTTCGATATGAACATAACAATCCTATTTGTTGAGCTATATACTTCTTAAGGATATTGGACCTAGAAATTGTTACTTTCAGCAGAGATAAGGGGCACATGTTGATGTATAAGATAACATATTACGAAGTACTTTGTGGAGCAGAACACAAAGAGGTGAAAGGAAAGTCTGAAGCTGCACAACAAATAGTATAGGAATATGGAATGTGAGAAATCATGAATCAGGGGAAGTTAGACATTGTAAAACAAGAAATGGAATGTATAAACATTGCAGTACTTGGGATAAATGAGCTAAAATGGACAGGAATAGGACATTTTCAGGCAGATTACATAGTGTTTTACTCAGGAAATGAAAATCTAAGAAGAAATGGAGTGGCATTAAAACCGAGAAGAGCTGTAGCAAAAGGAGTCACAGGATATAATGCAAAGTCTGACCAAGTAATATCTATAAGTCTTCAGGGAAAACCCATCGATATAACCACAAGATTATGCACCAACCATAGAGTCAGAAGAAGAAGAAACTGAAAGATTTGACATTGGAGTCCTGGACAAAATTGATCACACATCAAAACAGGACATGTTGGTAATCATAGGCAATTGTAACACAAAAGTAGGAAACAGAGCAGAACCAAATATTGTAGGAGAATTTGACCTAAGATCAAGAAATGAAGCAGCTACTGACTGAACTGTGTGAACCCAACTGTTTGTTCTTCACAAACATATTCTTCAGGCAACAGAAGAGGAAATTGTTTACATGGACATCCCCTGACAGCCAATATAGAAATCAGACAGACTACATAACTGAAATAGCAGATGGAGAAGCACCATTCTCTCTGTAAAACAAAGACCCGGAGCAGATTTTGGCACAGATCATGAACTCCCAGTATCAAAAATTAGAGTAAAGTTAAAGAACACCAAATCAATCACTGTACTGAGTTAAAAAATAGATTTGCACTATTAAGTCCAATTGACTGGGAGCCAGAAGAACCTGGGACTGAAGCCAGGAGCACTGTCAGGGAAGAATGCAAACAGACATTATCTGCAGTAAAAAAAGAAAGAGAAGCTTCAACGGATGACAGATGAAACTCTTCAAGCAGTTAAGGACAGGCGAGAAGCAAAAGGGGACAGAAATAGGGTTAGAACACTGAATACAACTGTTCAATGACTTGTGTGCAGTGACAAAGAGAATTACCATAACATCAATGCAGAGAAACAGAAGATCCCAACAGAAAATGTAGAACAAAAGACCTTTTTCTCAAGATTCAAGAAATCAAAGGGAAATTTAAATTAAGAGTGTGGATGTTCCCTGACCAGCAGGGGAAAACTGTTTGATCAAGAAGAAATAAAAAACTGATGGAAACTATACACTGAAGAACTATATAGAAGAAACGAAAGAATAACAAATTTCATTCAAGGAAGAAACATCCGAAGATGAGCCCACAATTTTAGAAGGTAGAGTGGATGCTGCAAACACAGCACTTTGGATAAACAAATCACCAGGAACAGATGGCACATCAATAGAGTTGTTTCCGGCAACAGACAGAAAATCCACTCAAATTTTTACTAGAATCTGACAGAAAATATGGAAAACAAAAGAATGATCCATAGATTAGAAATGCTCAATATATATTCCAGTCCTCAAGCAAGGGGACATCAGGGATTGCAGTAACCACAGGACCATTATATTCATCTCCCACACAAGCAAAGTGATGTTCAAAATTCTACAGTAAAGATGTTTATCATGTATGGATTGAGAAAGGCCAGGTGGCCATACTGGGTTCAGAAGAGGAAGAGGTACAAGGGATCACCTTGCAAACATACACTGGATAATAGAATGCACCAAAGAATTTCAGAAGAAAATCAGTCTGTGCTTTATAGATTATAGCAAAGGCTTTGACTATATAGAGCAAAAAAAATAAATAAAAAAAAATCTGGATTGCTCTTAAAGAAATGGATGTATCATTAACATTTGATTATCCTAATGCATAATCTGTACTCAGGACAAGAGGTTATTAACAGAATGGTTTCCAATTGGTAAGGGGTCAAGCAAGGCTGTATTTTATCATTCTATCATTCAAACAAAAAACATCAAGTCTAACAAATGAAAATTATATATGTGTTCACATATTGCTTCAAGGAAATATTGTCACCCTGACAGGCCCCTTTTAGCCCAGAGAAGTAAAGATGAGTGGCTAGTTAACAAGTCACAGCAACTCTAGTCACAGCAAGCATCATTTCAAAAAAGGCATTTCCTGATTTCCTGCTCACAAATATAGCACTTTCTAACCGCCATTTTTGTATATCGTATTGGTATTAAAAATAGCTGTTGTAAAAATCTGCTGACTGATTAATTAAGACAGCTTTTAAGTGCATAAATTCTACTTATCTGATTGTTTACAGCATTTTAAACCAACAAAAAACTCAGACTGAAAGCTTGCAAGGTGACCAAAAACAGGCCTAAAGCCTGATTCTGATTTAGTCTTTTTGTACTAGAATACAGTGACAACTCAAAAAATAGCTTTGTAAGAATTAGGTCCCTTAAGGTGAGTTATCCCAAAGTAGCATTATGTCATCTATTTGTTACTGCACCAGCCTTTTTATAGCAGAAGACAACCAAGCAGGATTAGAATCAAAGCTTGTTATATGCTGCTCCTAGATTGCTTGAAACGACGGCCATACAAGGCATCAAGTCTAGGCATGTTTCCCTTTTACCACACCCATATCTAGACATTGGATACTGCAGCCCACAACCTACTGGTAAGTGCATTATTTTCCACCACTGAATTCAGGGAGATTAAGATGTCTTTCCTTGACCACAAAGAACTTGTGATTTATAAGGGCCACAATTTTCGTTCTGAGCAATTAGAGGGTTTGGGGTGGGGGAAGAAGATGCCAGTCAGAAATAAAATCAGATCACTGCTCCACTCTTCCTTACACAGACTGCCTCTTCCCCCTGCAGAGGCCAACAAGGTTGCAGTTTAAAACAGGGCTGGAGCAGACCAATGTTCTATCAAAGGATGCACCCCTGTTGAGAGTGCATCTAATAAAGTAGGCTGAAGTCCACAGAAGCGTATAGTATATACAACTTGTGAATCTTAAGTTGCCCCAAGACTCATGCTTGATGTCATCAAGAGTCATAGAATCATAGAATCATAGAAATGTAGAGTTGGAAGAGACCACACAGGCCATCCAGTCCAACCCCCTGCCATGCAGGAATACCCTCAAAGCACTCCCGACAGATGGCCATCCAGCCTCTGCTTAAAAACCTCCAAGGAAGGAGACTCCACTACACTCCGAGGCAGCATATTCCACTGCCGGACAGCCCTGACTGTCAGGAAGCTCTTCCTGAGGTTCAGGTGGAATCTCCTTTCCTGCAGCTTGAATCCATTGCTCCTTGTCCTGGTCTCTGGAACAGCAGAAAACAAGCACTCTGCCTCCTCTACATGGCATCCCCTCAAATATTTAAACATAGCTATCATGTCCCCTCTTAACCTTCTCTTCTGCCGACTGAACATACCCAGCTCTCTAAGTCTATCCTCATAGGGCTTGCCTTCCAGGCCCTTCACCATTTTGGTCGCCCTCCTCTGGACCTGCTCCAGCTTGACCATGTCCTTCTTGAATTGGGATGCCCAGAACTGGACACAGGATTCAAGATGAGGTCTAACCAAAGCAGAGTAGAGTGGTACCAGTACCTCCCTCGATCTAGACACCATACTCCGATTGATGCAGCTGAGAATTGCATTGGCTTTCTTGGCTGCCGCATCACACTGCTGGCTCATGTTCAGCTTGTGGTCTATTAGGACTCCTAGATCCCTTTCACACGTACTGCCATCCAGCCAGGTGTCCCCCATCCTATATTTCTGCATTCCACTTTTTTTACTTAAGTGTAGGACCTTACACTTCTCTCTGTTGAATTTCATTTTGTTAGCCTTGGCCCAGCTCTCCAATATGTCCAGGTCATTTTGAATTTTGATCCTGTCCTCTGGCGTATTAGCAACCCCTCCCAATTTGGTGTCATCTGCAAATTTGATGAGCATGCCCTCTATTCCTTCATCCAAGTCATTGATGAAAATATTGAACAGCACTGGGCCCAGGAGAGAACCCTGTGGCACTCCGCTAGTCACTTCTCTCCAGGATGAAAAGCAGCCATTGGTGAGCACCCTTTGGGAACGGTCAGTCAACCAGTTACAGATCCACCTGACAGTAGCTCTGTCCAGCCCACATTTTACTAGCTTCTTTGCAAGAAAGCTGTTAGGGGCTGCATGCTGGAGGGGGGTGAAGTTAAAACCAGAATTGGGCAGGACACCCTCTTTTCTCTGTCCTCCTGTCTCTGTTCACTCCCATATCTCCCCACTCCATGTTCTATTTCTCCCTTCTCCTTCCAGGCCCAGGGCAAAGAAAGACCACTCTTGTCAGACGTATGAACAGATAAACTTGTGGGGGGCTTCCCTCTCCTTTCCTTGCACTATTTTGGCTCTTTCCATTTGCCCTCCTGTCTCTCAGGACTCCCACAGCTGCATGACACTAGACCAAGCCACACCTACATTGACAGAAGAGCTAGAACATATAGAAATTCATTCTTGCAACAAAGCATGAAAAACTTCTGCAGGTGCTTTGTTATCAGTGCTACTCAGTGGTGATCCTGGACTGATATTAGCTGCCAGTCTGCTGGGAGCTTCCAGGAAAGAAAAAAAGAAAGGTTTAGTAATGGAAAGAAATATGGTACTCACCCCTGGCACATTAGAGAAGAAAAGCCAACATCGGATAGCCTGAATGATACTGCTTTATGTCTCTATAGATGTCTTATCTTTTGCTCATTGTCCAAACAACTTTCATGGGCTCGTGCTTTTTATTTATTTATTTATATTTATTTATTTATTTATTTGGTGCAGTGGGAGGGATTTTCAGTGCCAATCCTCTCCTCCTTAAGGTAACAGGACATTATGAGGACAACAGCAGCATAGCAGCAAATAACTTTCTGTTTTGCTTGTAAATTTAATTTGGCCTAAAGAGAATGCCATATAATAGGGATGACAGGCTTGATAATCTAAAGAATGGGAAATGTGTGTTGCAGGTAAAAAATGAAGAGAAGAGCATGAGATAGAAGGTAAACAGGCTTTAGAAATAATGTCTAGCAGTTCTATATATTTACTTATTATTGAATTTATACCCTGCCTTTCTCCTTGCACAGGACCCAGTGTGGCTTGCCAGTATTCATTAAGGTACACTGACTGCACACAGATGACACTGCTGGTTCTGTCAATCAACCAGTGGTTGGCTATTTCCCAGGGATGGGTGCAGCACACTAGACCTCCCAAATACATTGCAGGTTGCTGTATGTTACATCACTGATTTTTGGTGCTATAGTACTGAGGAAAATTAATTTTCCTGCAAAACTCCTGCTGGTCCACTGAATTTCAGTGGTGCAGCAACAGCAAAAAAAAGCTGTATTTCTCTTTAGCGACAAGATGTATGCAGAGTGCACGCCTTATTTTAAACCCAAATTGCATTCCTGAGGCTAGAGTTCTGTTTTAAAACAAGTTGTACACTGCTTTCACAACAGTATGGGGACTGGTAGCACAGCAGCATGGACAGTAGTGGCAGAGCTGTGAGGAGGCACGTGACTAATTCCTGCCATAAACTTATGCACATTCAATGCAGGCAGGGATTTCCTATAGACATTTTAATTAATGCATTCAGGTTGGAGTCTGTTACGTCAACAGAACACCCTGCTCCCACACAGACTCTTTTACTGTATCCTTGTGAAGGCTGGAACTTAAAGTTCGTGTATCAGCCACATAAGGAGAGAAGAAAGGAGAGGAATCCTGCACATAAGTATGAACATGCTCAGGACTAGTGACATGTCGCAGGAACAGCATAACTGCTTTCTACATCTCTAGCCTGCTTATTTTGCCAATGGCCATTTGTTTTCTTTTGAGGACCAGATTCCACTGTGTCTCAACCCACAAGCCCACAACTTTCCCTTAGTTAAAAGTCAAATCATAGTGAGAACTTTGAAATCTAACTGTAGAAGTACTTGAATGATTTTTTAAACATAAGCCAGCAGAAAGGAGATTTCTGCAATAGTATAGTCCAGGTTGCCAAAAGGAGAAACTTAATGTTTGTTTTAGATGATAGAAAATAAATGAATCCTGCATTCCTATGCAAACATTTAAAACCACTGTAACTCAGACATTCTTTAGCCAAAGTTTCCAGTGTGGTCAGATTATATGCTTCAGCAGGTAGATTCTCCAGAATAAATTTAACTGTGCCACAAATTGTATTCTAATCAATTAAATTTGGGTGCTGATGACAGAATTTTCTGGCTACAATAGCTATACAATTACACTATCAGACGTACATTTTATGCAAAAGCAATGCCTATTTAAGGGGGCTAATTAGCAAACTTGTTAACCATTTACTTAACAATATAATATATATATTTTAAAAATGATTTAGTTGTACCTTTAATATGAATTGAAATGATTTTATTTTAAAAAGTATGAGCTTTTATAAGAAATTACCAATCAGATGTGGAAGCTTGTACTGCAAGTCAGAGAGATCAGTTAATAGAATGCTTCACTTTACAACAGCTACCTGTTCTGTGAAGTGAACATCAGAAGATTCAGGATGCAATAACAAAAGCCAAACAACTATTTGTAATAATTATTTCCATGTCATTCTCTTGTCATGAACTGAGGCTACGTTTCACTGTTATCTCAAAACACAGGTAGGTGGCATATATAACGTGCAATTAAACTACTGTAATCTGACTGCTTGCAAAGTGTGGGCAAAATGGGGAAATTTGATGGGTACCTAGTTTAAGGCCTAGTTCTCATTGAGATAGCAAGCAGGTATCAGAACTGCACCAACTCAGATTGTCACTAGGGTGCCACATGATGGAATGCTCTTCCATAAAGGAATAAAATCCTGACTTCCATCAAGGAAACTAGGATGCCAGGGAAAAGGTTAAGCAACTTTTCTCCTGGAGAGCTAGTTTAGTATGCAGGGGAGGGTTTTTGTTTTGTTTTTTAATAGATTATTCTACCATGTGAGACCTCACCTACGGTCAGAACCGCTTTAAGGTTTTTGGAGGCCCTAGGCACTCTTGTATTCGACTCCTTGCCGTACCTTGACATACCACTAGGGATGTTTTCATAGGCTCTAAAATCTTCTAGACCCCAGACATTGTGCCTGAAGTGCCTAATGGACAAGGCTGCCCTGCCTACAATCTGGAGTGGTGTAGCCCAGATGCAGGTATACCACTTAATAGGAGACTAGGCTTAAAGAGAAGATAATTCCTCTTGTTGTTTTAAAGGAAATCGAAAACATAATGTTATGACGCAATCAAATTTAAATAAAGGGAATATTATGGCTAAACTCTGAACAATCAGGACCACCATTAGTTTATTCTTTTCTGACTGAATACTGAAACTAATCAAGCCCAGTAATATGCATCAGCATTCCTTTCATTATCCTCTCTCCCAACAGTTGTTTCAATAAAACCTATGTGGAACTTCTCAAGAAGCAAAGCAAAAGACATACCTCTAACAATTTATTTTCATGGGCCCTTGCACACTACACAGTTATAATGGTATGATTCCATTTTAACTGCTATGGCTAAAACCTATGGAATCCTGGGGCTTGCAGCTTAGGGAGGAGTATTTAGAATTCTCAGGTAAGGAGATCCTCTGGTGCCTCTGACCAAACTACAGATCCCAGGATTCCACAGAGTGTTACCATGGCAGCTAAAATATAGTCATAGTGCTCTAATTGTGGATGGTAAAATGGCTGCAGGGCCAAGTCTGCATTCTCTGAGAAGATGTGCTCCTGATTCTGATCTGGGGCTGGTGCCCAGTGACCACAGAAATGTTGGATTGGATAGCCCCCCAACAAGATCTGGGGCTCTAAGAAACGACCAGCTCTCTTCTCCTCGTGCTGAGTGTTGCCACCTGTTTGCTTGTTCATCTCTGAATACAGAAAGGTAGCAGGGGTGAGTAACAGTAGGTGCTGCTTGCTTGTTGCCTAGTTTTCTTCCAGTCATTCTCATTATATCTGACCACTGGACTTGGGGCTAATGGAAGTTGCAGTACAAAATATCTGGAGGGCATCAGACTGTCTATTCTTTTCCTACATTTCATATTTCTAAAAAGCTGAAGCTCTCAATTTCTTAAATCTTTTTCATGCTGTCCAGGCACCTCTAACACTGATTTAACTCCTTCAGTAAATTTAGTTCAACATATATAACATATGACTCTTGCAAAATACAGTCATATGAGATAGCTTTGAATTTGCACTTTGTATGAAAATAGGCTGTTATCTTCAGTAAAGCATTTCCTGGACCAGTCTATCCATCTATCTGCTTGTCTATCTAGCCACTGTATTAGAAACTAGTGTGTCCAGCAGTAACATCATTAAAATAACTACGCTGAATATACAGAGAATCAAGTTCCTTAACTCTTATCTCAGAAGATTATTTTCCAGGCTAGAACTCAAGAACAGCATAAATCTACCCAAACCCATTTCCTTTTCTCGCAGAGTTCCTGGACACTCAGCAAGAGCCTAAGTTATGAATTAATTTGGGAATCATTCCTGAATTTCGATTCCCAAAGTGATATGTTGCCACTGCTATATAGACCAGATCCCAATTAAGTCCCAAAAATTTTAAAGCAGATTTCAATGAAACTTAAACAAAAACATGTAGGGAAATATGCAGCTGCAAGTTGTTATAAGTGTATCTCCAGGAAACAAGATTATTAAGACTATTCCTGTTGTTGGGGAACAACAGGCACATCTGGAATCAATTATATAGACAGGAATAAAATAAAGTATAATGATATAGATAACAAGTTTCAAAAAAGAAGTAAACAAAATAAATAGGTTACTACAGCAGAAAGCCATGTGGATGGCTTGCCATTTGCTCAATTTACCTTCTTGGGAGAGGACAATGAACTTTGATGATTTGATGACCTTTCCACCCAAAGTCCAGGTGATAGTGGCAGGTGGATCTGAGGAAACTTGACACTGCAAGACTAATTTTTCACCTTCTGCTACACGGGTGTCTTGCAGCTTTTCTGTAAAGGACGGTGCTGTTCCCTTTGGCTCTGTTCTTGTATCCTTTACTTTCTCTTCAGTTAACTGTCCATCCACTATTGGTAGACAGCCGCTTTTGCAACTGATGTCATTCTTCTCCTCTTTCTTCCCCTGTTTGGCATGTGGCACTTCAGAGTTGGTGCTGGCATCTTGTTCTTCAGAGTTAATGCTGGCATTATGGGCTTTAGATTTGGCATCCCTGGCATCTGAAACAGTATTGGTATCTGGTACTTTAGAGGTGGCATTCTTGTTGTCTAGTGATTTGGATCCAGGCGGATTCTTAGAGCTGGCGCTGGCATCTGATGTTTTGGAGATGGTGCTGGGTTTCTGTACTTCCAAGCTGGCATTGGCATTCTGGGTTTGGGCACCAGGGCCACCATTCTCAGTAGGTACTTTCTTCTTTGCCCCAAGCACAGATCTAAAATCAGGAGCAGCTGGTTTAGGGGTTGGTGCCTTCTCTGGTAAGGAAGGTTTAGGGGTGCCCTTCTTAGCCAACACTGCACGGAAATCCACCTGTTGAGGAGCATGGATTTTCCTTTCCTCTTCGGATAAGGTCTTGGGCTTGACCTGCCGCTGCAGGTTGGCACGGAAGTCCATTTGTTCGGCTGGGATTTCCTTCAGCTCCTCCTCAGAAAAACTTTTGGTGCTGACTTTCTTTGCCAAAATATCACGGAAGTCAATCTGCTTGGCCTCCTGTTGCCTCAGCTTCTCCTCTGTATTCTCTCGAGTTTCCACTCTCCTTTTAAGCACCCCGCGGACGTCCTCCTGCTCTTCCTCAACTTGCTGGGTTTCACTGGTACTCCTTCTGAAGCCACCAATGCTTCCAAATGTCAGTGCATTGTGATTATTAGCATCTCTTCGTTCTGTCTGCCTCCCACTGCAAGCAGAGAAGGGTTGGGTGTTGGGGAGGGGGAAGGGGAGGGAGTAAAGAAAGAGAGCGCAAGCTAAGGGTTGGTTTAAAATATCCAGGAACCACCTCAGAGCAAGAACAAAATATGTTTACAGAAGAGAAGGTTGATTAGAGGAACATGCTCCATTAGTTTATTGCATCACTGATGACTTCAGGAACCATATAAGGGCACCATTTTTAAAAAATTAAAAAAAAGTATTCCACACAGACTTGGTACAGTTTGCTTCAGCAGCATGATGAAAACAATTTGTTGGGTCACATTTGGGGATTAGCCTGAACAGCAGCCAACCCAAGTCTAGAAGGGAAGAGAATTAGGAGAGCAAAAAATAGAACCCACCCATGTAAGTCCCTGGGAACTGTACTCACTCGCTGTTTATTTCTCCTTTGGAAACTGAACTTTCTCTCAGCATTAAAGACACCTGGCAGCTGCATTCTCCAACGTGGTTCCTACAGAAAGTTAAAAACCAATTCAGTGTAAGTAAGAAAAGCTGCTTTTCCTCTCTGAGAAAATGAAAAGCATATGGAAAAAAATCAGCCCACTCAACCAAGCTCAAACATTCCCTCGCTTAGCCCTGTATCCCACTTGATGCAGCTACTTTCATTATCACTGGTTAAAAGGAAACAGCATTTCCCTCGAACTTTTCTCCCTGCTGTGTACAGTTCATATAATTTGTGAAAGGCATGTCGAGGCACTCCTAGCCTGCTACAAAACAATGGCGTGTGGGAGGTGGGAGCAGGAAGGGATACCCCAACAACCAACCTGAAAGAAAATAAATATGAGAAGTTGGAAAATCCAGATAGAGGGAAAGAAGTGTTTTGCAAATGCTTAAAATTTCTCCAAATCTTTCTCCAGTGTTTGTTTATACAAAACCATGTGTTTAATTTTCTTAAAACTGAGACATTGAAGGCAGGGGTCCCTCCCCTCTTTTCCTTGCCTGCCCTCTCTTTAATTTCCTCTCCAAACAGAGCAATCAATCCACATGGATTGTTTCAGACTCTGCATGTTTATATTAAAAAAAATTAAAAAACAGAAGTGTCACCATATATGGTGCTGAGCACTTATTCTTCCTTTTGCAGAGGAATGCCAGAGATGCTTGTTGGAAATGACTCCCATTAAAGAAGTCATTAAAATACTTTCCCCTCTTCCCATCCGCCACCCCCAGTACCATGTTATGTTTTACAGCAGATACATCTTCAAATGGATCCTCTCCCCACAAGGGATACCAAAAAAACAAAAAAGCACCCCAGATTTCATATCTTCAGGCAATTGTATAAACACTGCTACTATATCCTGAGGAGTTCTTCATTAAAGAAAGGCGGCGGGGGGAAATAAAGATGCCTTGATCCTTCATCAACGGTTGAAGAGAGGGGAGATATTTTGTCAGACAGTGTAGGTAGATTTTCAAGGGTTTCCAGTCAAAGCCCAACCCCCGACTTGGACTGAAAGGTTTCTAATATACAAGATTTATCTCTCCGGAAACAGTCTCTGGACAGTGGAGGTTGAAATGAGACCATGAGGAATTCCTGGTATGTTCTTTTTAAATGAACCCCATTATCCTTTCAAAATGGCTACATTTTAAGAGATTCCACAAAACACTGATATACAGATAGGAGAAACTTCAAGCTTATCTGACTTTAGCCATGTATGGAGCTCCCTATACCCATATAACATTTTGGACCAGTGTTTCTCAACCAGGGTTCTGTGTGATCCTAGGATTCCATGGGAGGTCACTAGAGGTCCCAGAACAAATCATGGTTGGCCAAAAACAAACAAACAAAAAAAAACAACCAAAACCAACCAACCAACATCCACTTTTTAAAAATATTGCAGACATAATAATTTTTATGCAGTGTTCTCTGAGACGTGAAAACTATTTCAAGGTTTCCTTCAGGAAACTGTTGAAAAATGCTGACTTAGACTATTATAACTATAATAAGAGTGAAGAATCTTTTCTTCTGTCAAGGGCCACATTCTCTCATATGAAGTTCACTCAGGGCTGCCTGCTGGCAGTGGGCAGGACAAGTACGTACACACCTGACTCTGAACAAAACCAACAGTCGCTACAGAAATTTCTATCTGCTTCCAGACTGTGTATGAATACACTGGAAATCTCTGAAGAGACTTCCTGCCTGAGATAAAGAGAAAGAAGGAACAGTGCTTCTTCTAAGATGGCATTAGCCAACTATAGTTTTAAAAAGTGTATTAAGAACAACTACAAATTTCTAAGGCTACTGATTTAAGAGAAGGTTTTAAGGAAAACTTTGATCAAGTAATGGACTAAATTAGTAATGTGCAACCTGTGGGCTGCAGGTAGCCCTCTAACTTGGTCAATGTGTCTTTGAAAGCTGCCAAGAACTTCCCACCATATTGACAGCGATAGGGAGTGCCACTGGTACAGGAAGAAGAGAGCCAGAATGTATATGAGACAGACAAACAGGAAATTTTGCCCCAAATTAATGTTATTCTGGGAAAATTTTGTTTTTGCCTGAAGAACCATGAAAAATGTTGTTTGTGAGTGAAAAAAAAAACACCCAAGCATTTTGTGCAAAGAAATTTTTCACAAATGTGAAAAATCTCACAGTAGTTGACCATATTCTCAACCGGATACCTCACTCTGTTGAGACACACATTCTCACTAAGAATCACAAAATTTGCAAGTATTTTGTACATTCCTACTGCCTACATATGCTCCACAACTACTTTATCCCAAGGGAATGCAACTTTCAACTCTTAAAATGTTTACTAGGAGGCTAAATGTTACACCTCTAATTGAAAATCATTGCATATTTTTAGATTCAAAGGGGATTATTGCAGCAGTGGGAGATGGACTGCTGGAAAGCAGATAATTGAAAGCATTTTTGGAAGGGGCCAATACAAAGTGGAATATATTGGTTGCGTAGGTAGATAACAGATCCACTTGATAGTCACTGTGTGTTTTCCTAACTATAGTAAACATCCTAGTCTAAGAAGATTTCCCTGCACCGTACACAGACATGTTCAAGTTTCACTTCCTGAAACAGTACCCAAAAATTATTTCAGCATGTCTTCAAACAAAAGTTACACAAGAAAGTGAGTAATCTCACACCTTTGTAGTCAATTGCAGCTAGGCCACATTTTCCAAAATATCAATTTTTATTTTAAAGGAACAGTCATTAATTCTCTCTTTGGTTCAAGCATAAACTTTCTTTTGTCAAAATTCAGGTCTCCTTAATGCCCAGTGTTTTAAAGAAGGCCCACCAGCCAATCTTCCTGTGAAAAATATATGCAGATCTTTACTCAGAAAATCTGTCCATGTGCTATGGCTTAGGAAGCTACCTTTACATAAAAAAGTTTGGTGAGGATTTATAAAATGTAGACACAGAAATCAACGTAAGCTTAATAGTAACAGATCCTTCTGAGCAGAATGAATATTATAACATCTTGAAAGCAACCATAAGTGAACAATGGTAGGATAACACCCTGTGTCAGTTATACGGATGCTTGCAGCATGTTGTTATAATTTTTCTTCTTTATGCTACTTTCAAAACGCTGATCGCAATGTGTGTAAACTGAAGGTAGTGCCCTCAAGATTGTCATAAATCAGATAGTTTTGATGTTGGAAGCTAGAGCAAAATTCCACAATCAGTCATTCCCAGTTCTAATATTTACAACAATAATTCCAATTCTCTGAAAGATATTCTTGTGTTCTCCAACACTCTTGAGATGTTCTGATTAAATCTTTACTTCTGTCCACAGAGGAATGTCTTCATCTTTGGATAAAGGCCTCAGCTTTAGCCATAGTTATTCAGTTTTGAATCTAAACCAAACTGCCTGCTTGGCTCTGCAACAGTTTTCCTCCTGCCCCATATTCCCTGGACATCACAGAACTATACCACAGTGAAGACTGAATCCTTTTGTGGGTCCAAACTACGGTAGACCTACTTGATCCATGGACCTACATGATGACTCACCATTCAGCAAATGATTCAGTATATGCTAGCTGGGACTAACCTAATTCAGGCTTAAATGTATTATGTACAAAGGCCCAAAACCACTATTTACGGAATATATAAAACTAGGAGCAGTAAAATTTAAACCCTAAGGCTTCAGTACTACAGACGTCTCTGGCAGTAAAGCCTACAGAATACAGTTCACTTTCAGGTAGGTTCCATACACAGGATTAGGCCACACAAGAAACTTTCATTCTGAACTGTTCACTGATCAAACCAAAACTGAAAAGGTAGTATCATAAGACTTTTTGTTTAAAAGTATCCCAGGCTCCAAGAGCCACATAGGTTAAACAAAATCAAAAATATTAACCAAATAAGGCAATACATCTAAGCACAGTAAATAGCGTGTAATGATATTATCAGTACGAAGTTGTAGAACTATGTTAGCCAGGACCATACCAGGGAATATGGTTTTATATTTGATCAGCCTTGCTTGAAAGGGGGGAAAATATCAACATGCTCTTTAAAAAAGTAAAAAATATTTAATTTTCCAAGAGTATCCTTTAAATGCATCTAAATTTGGATTCCAGAAAAATGGAGAGTGAATACATATGCAGGCAAAGAAAAACTGTGCAGGATTATAAAATGCTTTTGAGACGGAGAAATCCTTGATATCTCCAACAACAGAAATCACTCCACCGGCACCCTAACAAGGAAGAAACGAAGGAAGGAATGAGAGACTGTTACTACAGATTAAGTCAGAGCTTTCCAAACTGTGTGTCAGGACACGTTAGTGTGTCAGCTGAAGGGTGGAGGTGTGTCACGCAAACTTAACCGGGTGGAGGGGCTGCCTCTCTCACCATGGCAGTGGTCCAAGCCCAGGTGAAGGGGCTGCCTCTGCCACCACTGCCCTGGGCCAAGGAAGACCCTGGTGAGGGTGGCACCAAGCCAGGTCCAGGTGGAGGGGCCGCTTTTTCAGTTGCTGCCACCACCCGAGGCTGAGGAAGATCCCAGCGAGGGCATTGGCAGGCCAGGCTTGGGTGGAGGGGTTGCCTCTGCTTACTGAATTACTGTGTTGTGAAATGATGCATGTCTAAAAAAGTGTGTCACCAACATGAAAAGTTTGGAAAGCTCTGGATTAAATATTATAACTCATTTTAGAGTATCTGAAATACTATATCCCCCAATGCCAGCCTGCTAGACTTTTAAGATCTTTGGGAGAGGGAGTTCTCTTGGTCCCACTACTATCGCAAACACATTTGGTGAGGACACAGGAAAGAGACTTCTCAATGGCTCCTCCCAGGTTGTAGGAATCCCTCGCATGGAAGGGTTGGTTAGCTCCTTTCTGCTCTCTTTTCACCAGCAGGCCTTTGGTTTTTACATCATGTGGTAGGAAAGTAATTTTAATGTGTGCTGATGTGCTTGTATCTTTTTAATTATGTTTGAAATATGTTCTGAATGTTTTAACTCTATGGTTATAGAATTGCTTATTTAATTGTTTTTTTACATTTTGCATAAATTGTTGTAACCTACCTTCTATCCCATGCAGGTAGAAAGGCAGGATAGTAAGTAGGCAAGAAAGTAAGTAAGTATTTGGTACCTTCAGTAAGTATTTGGTACCATTTGGTACCAAAGGAATAGTTGACGGTATCAAGTGAAATATACCATCAGTCATTCCTTTGGATGATCTGAAGATGAAGTGAATGAAAGATCTAGTATGGTGTAGTGGTTTGAGTGTTGAACTATGACCTTGGAGACCAGGGTTTGATTCCCTGCTTGGCTATGGAAACCCTCTGGGTGACCTTGGGCACATCACACAGATTCAGCCCCCAGAAAATGCCACGAAAGGTTTGCCTTAGGGTCACCAGAAGTCAGAAATGACTTGAAGGCACACAGCAACAATGGAGTAAATAGCAGACTTTACCCTTTGAACCAAATGCCAGATGATAAGACTTACTGAGGATTTCTTGTAACACTGAAACCTAACCCCGGCTAAAAACAGAATACCAAAAAAGAAAGTGTTGTGGGGTGGGGTGCATCAAGCCCTAATTCAAAACATGTTCCAAACTATTTGTAAAGCTATGAACACCTTTTTTGTACTTTGGAAAATTGTTGTTGTAGTTGTGTGCCTTCAAGCCATTTCTGACTTATGGTCACCCTAAGGGCAAACCTACCACAGGCTTTTCTGGGATTGAGTGTCTGATGCACCCAAAGTCAGCCAAGGGCTTTCCATGGCTAAGTAGGGAATTGAATCCTGGTCTCCAGGGTCATAGTCCAATGCTCAAACCACTCGATCATGCTGGCTCTTTGGAAAAATTATCATGTGTCAAATGGAAGTTTGGGCCATCTCTATACCTTTAGAATAAAGGGTCAAATAACACATTAGGAGTTAAGTATATTTTTATACACTCCGTATTCTAAAATTTTGGAAAAGCACAAATCATCTTGAGGACAGACTGGAAGTCAAAGAAAGGTGGCCAAAAACAGGTGGTTTATCACTTTCCTCTCCAGTTCTTTTCAGGAAAAAAAAGCACCAACCTAAAGAGTCTCTTTTAGTTAGAGTGAAAAAGATACATATGTATTTGTTCCTTCAAGCTGCTTGTCAACTTACGGAGACCCCCCACGAATTTCATAGGGTTTTCATACGTAAGGAATACTCAGAGGTAGTTTTGCCATATTCCTCTGAAATATAGCCTACAGCACCTGGTATTCATTAGTGGTATCCCATCCAAGTACTAACTAGGAGTGATGCTGCTTAGGCTGCAAGATCAGACAGGATCTACAGACTCCACTTGTCTCACTGCATATTTCCCACTGTGAATTAAAATATTGCTCTAGGAGACTGAATATTATCTGAAAAATGACCAGAAGAGAAGGAATTCACTAGCTTCTCTTCAAAACATGTGTATGTATATATGAGAGAAGGGGGAGGGCAAAAATATGGAATCTCATAAAATATGAGATTTTCCTTTTAAAAAAAATAAAAGCAGACAAATCAATAGGAAGACCACTAAGAGACAAATAGACTAAGTTCTTGCACCTGCTTCTTGCACTTAACACCTGCTTCAAATATCAGTATGAAACCCTAGACATACAGCATTCAAAAGCACAGATGTTTCTAAACACTGATATAAACACATCAGTGCTCTGTGTCTAAAATACTAAATTAAATAGCATGATGGCAGTGAAAGGGTCTAGTATTTGAAAACTTATTAATAATCTCTTATTGATCATTCAATGCTACATAATTAAGTAGTTATAAAAAGCTGCAAGCATCAGAGAGAGAAGAAACAGGCAGACAGAAAGACAGATAGATACTAACATAGATGTTTGCATTTGACTTACCTGAGTTGTATTTCATACTGGCCAGCATGACAGGGCTGCACATTCCTAATAATCAATGTGAAGATGTCTTCATTCTGTAGAAACTCACAGCCTGCTCCTGCAGTCACTTCCCAGCCATCTTTGAACCAGTGAACTGTAGGGAAAGGGTCTCCAGCAATAGCACAAGAAATAAGGACGTTCTGCCCAGGTGCTGCTGTCACTGACCTTGGCTTGCTAATGAACCATGGCTGAATGCCATCCTGAGGTTCTGCAACATAACAAGAGAAAACTTAACAAACTAGGCAGAATTCAAAGACACAGCCATGTTAGTCTGGATCAGAATGCAAAGAGATCTTGTAGCACCTTTGAGGTCAACTTCTTTCTCTTGGTTAATCTCAAAGGTCCTACAAACTAGGCAGTAATTAATCCTGAGGTTGCCATCTTCATCTTTGTTTTAAATTATGACAGATCATCACTACTCCTCAAGCATAGTTACAACATCTAATATAGAGGTTATCTGAACTACACAGAGAATTGACTTGTGTGCATGATATGAGGTCATACTGCCTAATTTTGTGCAGCATGAGTGAGTAGGAACATGCACCCTATCACTGCAGCAAGCAAGATAGAAAGCTTTCAATTCTGCATTGAAATCTCAGGTAGCCACTAACAATATTAAGGCTCAATATTCGTCAACCAGACCGATCACCCGTTTTTGTTATCCAGGTATCTCCAGCAGTGGTCAGTGTAGGGTCACATATGGATATTCCTACATGCTATTTCACTTGACAAAAGCAGTGGTTACTACAACAAAAGTGATGGTCCCACAGAGCCACACTGCTAGCACTTAAACTTTATTGAAAGATAGGTGGAGCAGTAGCTGAAAAAGTGGTCTATGAGCGCACTGTAATGTAAGTACTTTATATACACATTTGTAAGGCTGGATTAGGGGTAGGAGAGCAAGGTGGTCTCCTGCAATATCAAGCTGCAATAGGGAGAGCTGAACTAAGCTAGGTGGTTCAGATTTTCTTGAGGATATCACCTGCAATGAGCTAGGGCAAAAAGAAAAAGGAAGAGAAAGGGGCAGGGGGAGCAGAAGTTCACACCTAAACTCTTGCAAGCAAATTCCACAGTTTGTTTCAATACTAATTATAAAAATCAACTTCAGTTACTTGCTGACACAAAAGGAAGGAAAGAAATCAAGAATAACTCCAGTTTCAGAAGGAAAAAGCTAAACAAAATCAGCTCCATAGTAATCAACCATGGGAAGGAAATAAGACTGATATTAAGTTATTCCAAATGGCCACTCAAGAACAACTCAGTTGAAACACTTTGGGCTCCCTACACCTACATTTCCACAACCACTACAACTGTGTGTATCTTGTTTTGTATACACTAAAAAACAGATCCACTTCTCCTTTCTCCTACAACTAGCACCTGCCCATGTCTCTTATCATGCTGATAAAAGTTAGGAACCTAACTGATATTCACATCCACAGAAGCAGTGGGGACTTGATTAAACTTTGGGTTGAGGAGAAGCAGGGAGAGATGTTTGTGGAGTCTCAATTTATAAACTGAGTGAAAGGGATGAATCTATGCTAATTTGACAGCCAGCATTCATTTGAGCTGACTGAATTCATATTTCAGGTGTGGCATAAAAATTCATTTAAAAATTCTGCCCTTGGGCCTCTTTCTGCTTTGAAAATATGCAGAAAAGATAGATAATAGAAGACCGGAGCTGCTACCCTAATTTTAATTCCTCCTCATTGCCTTTAGTATATTTCACGTGCTAAACCTTTCTTTTCAAAATCTTAACACTGTTTTTCCTTAGAATATTTGTTCCATCTTATATTTAGAAAACCTAAAGGGGAAGAACTTCTGAAATGTTCTAAAGACTAAGGATTGCTGTCTGAATTTCTGAGCAGCAACTTAGAACCAAGTCTGGCCCTATCATTAGGTAAGATGAGGTACACTTGGAGGCGGGGGGTAGCGTATGACGGACAGCAATTCACACTAGCAATTCAGCTGAGGAATTCCCAGACAAGACCTTGTGGATGGGATGCCCTGAGAGACTGCCTGTGTCATACAATCTAGAAGACCACACTGTGTGCTGTACAATGTACCATCTTAGCAGAAGGATTAAACTTGTAGTAGAGCCTTCCTTAAAATTTAAGGGCTTATTTATATATATACACTTATTTCTTTAAAGCATTTATATATCCTCCAGCCCAAGCTCCCAGAAAGGCTTACTATTAGTTAATAGGACAGTCTCTGTTCTCAGGCTTACAGTTGAAATAAGATGCAGCCACACTAGGGAAAAGATAATAAGGAGGGAGAGGGAAATTCGGTTCAGCAGCAGCTACTGAGGCCCAAACATCATGGAAGCATGCCTCCACGGCCAGATAAACAGTTGCTTAACCAGCAGGGAAGAGATCTCAGCAGCTACTGGGGCCCAGGAAGGATGAGAGTGTGGCTAAGTGTTCACCCACTGCTGATACTGTTCTAATAATAAGCAGAACCCAGAAGAATGCATAGCTTCTGATCTAGTTTTCCAAAGGCACATAACTTCAGTTATAGCGAAAAGCTTTAGAGCAAACTCTGAGTGCAAATCCCAACTGAGCAGAATTATTTCACTGAGTTAGGGAAGGACACTATATTTAATGTTTACATAAAAACCCACGTTGGCCAACCCATGATAATCTGCAATTGCATGTTTATACAGTACTCATTTAGACCCTCTGCAACTTCTTGCCAACATAGCTCTGTACAAACAAGCACTCCATTTCAGCCTTAATTGTAGCAGTTCCATTATGATTTAATTTATCTATATACTCTAAAAGCAGGAGTAAGAAATCTAAAGCATTCACACAGATTCCAAAATCCCTCTAAAACTGACTGGTCTCTTCCCCAGCAGCAAAATGGCTGGGGAGGAAAAGCAAGGGATTGGGGGGGTATGCGTTAGAAAAATAACTTAGAAAAGTCCATGCTGGATAGAGGGTTCTGTAGTCTAGTCAGTAACTTTTCTGAGCTCAGTCTCTCCCTCTACGTCAGTAAGTGCGTATGAGAGCCAGACAGAGAGAAAAGAGGATGACAAAAAAAGAATGAGGCTGGCAAAATGGGTGGCACAAAAGAAGAAAAATAATGAGAAGGAGAGAAGGGGGACAAGTGTCTTGCTTGGCTCACAGCTGGCATAAACCCCATGATCCTGAAAGAAAGGCCTTGAAAGTAACCCTCCATATCTTATATGATCTGTCATCTGTCCTAAGTTTTTTTAAAATATATAGGGCAGGGTTGAACTATTTTTTAAAAGTATTTTTATTAAATTGGTTCTTGTAGGTTTTTCGGGCTTTGAGACCATGTTCTGGTTGTATTTTCTCCTGACATTTCGCCTGCATCTCTGGCTGGCATCTTCAGAGGAATGGTGAACTGGAAGTGGAACGGAGAATATATATGCCAGTCTCCTCCTCCAGAAGGGAGGGAGCAATTAATATAATAGTCCTATTGTGTGTACTGAATACTTGTTCCTGGAGGGAGACTTCCTGAGCCCAGGTGAGGCTCATTAGGGCTCGTTAGTACCTGTCACTGTCAGGCAGCGGCTAAGCAGACACAGAGGCAGGAGCTGAGTTTATGGCTTTAGTAATAAATAAATCAAGAGGTTACATCACCAAAACAAACATCCAAGTCCCAGGGGCAGCAAACTCAAACAGCAAGGTTTAGCCTGGAACAGAAAGCCCAAGACACAGATTCCCAGTTGGTAAACAGCTGTTGCCCCATGCCCAACTCCAACAGCGTCTGTCTTAAATACACAGTCTTTAGCCCAGCTGGGGCTGATCAAATGTCCGTTGGCCCAGCTCACAGCTGGAGCCCCTCAAGACTTCAGGGCCAATTCATCAGACACTTCTCCTGCTGCCGCTGAGACCTCCGAACTGCCCCCTTCTCCAGCCGCCTCTGGAGGAACATGGGGGGAGGGTCTGCTGCAAACTCCGGGCTGGAGTCAGAAACACCAGCCTCTGTCGAGTCAGAAGCACTAGCCTCTGCCTCTGGAGCACAAACATCTGCTGCAGGTACTGGCTCGGGATCTGTGCCCGGGACAGCTGTGGGGTTGCTGGCAGACTCCTCCCTAGACTCTGAAGGATCCCCCTTTCCCGAAGGCCCCTCCAAGGGATCCTCCCCTGGCTGGGAGTCCAAGTCTAAATCAGAGTCCAAGTCTGAATCGGCAGCACGCTCAGCCTGGTTCATGACATCACCTTTTGTGTTTTGATTTTGGTGTTTTTCAATACTGGCAGCCAAATTTTGTTGACCTTCCGAGTCTCCTCTTTCCTGTTAAAATTATCCAAGTGTTTGTGGATTTCAATGGCTTCTCTGTGTAGCCTGACCTGGTAGTTGTTAGAATGGTCCAGAATTTCTGTGCTTTCAAATAACATTCTGTGTCCGAGTTGGTTTATAGTGTGTAGAACATGGTCTCAAAGCCTGAAAAACCCACAAGAACCAATGGATTCTGGCCGTGAAAGCCTTCGACTCTATTTTTATTAAAGTTTGAATAAAAAATACCCCCCCCCGGCTTCCAAGCATTGAGTCTGTGTTTACATTCCATACATACAATGTTATTGTTTAACAAACATCTTACACTATTACTTTTAACATTGTTACATTACAACTTATGCTTTATCTATTACATCATTTATTTACTTAATCCACCTTTTCATCAATCTTTCTTTATTCCTTCCTTTTCTTATTTATCACTTCTTGCCATTCTCTTTCAAAGTTCTGGATTGGTTTATTTTTAAGTAAAAAAGTTAACTTTTCTATCTCTACCATATCCAGGACTTTTAATTTCCATTCTTTTATATCAATATAATTCCTTTCTTTCCAATATTGAGCATATGTCAGTCTTGCAGCAGTTATTCAATATAACAATGTCTTCTGATGAGATCTTATTTATCTTGTTGCCCTAACATATTTAACAAATAAAATTCTGGCTTCATTTCAAAATTTAAACCATACATTCTTTGAATTTCATCATGTATTTCTTTCTAAAACTTTTTTGCTACCTTACAGGTCCACCACATATGAAAAAAGGACCGCACCTTCCCATCACATTTCCAACATTTTCCATTCCCATTTTTTGTTATTTTTTTCAGCCTTTCAGGTGTCATGTACCACCTATGTAACATTTCATAAAAGTTTTCCCTTAGATTTAAACTTGGTGTAAATTTTACATCTGTTTTCCATGTCCTCATCCATGTATCCAGCTCAATATTTTGAGCCCATCTAACCATACTGTCTTTAACCATCTCTGGTTCCATTTCTCTTTGCAACAGTATTTTATAAAATCTAGAGATTCTCTTTTTCTGGTCCCCTTTCATCAGTACATCTAATTCATTTTCATTTCTTTCAAACTCATATAATTTTTGATCCATCTTAAATCTCTCTTTTAATTGTCTCCATGGAAACCAGTTAAATTCGTGTCCTAACTCTTTTAATTCCTCTTCTGTACACCTTCTCAGCTTATCTCCATCCCATTTCAGTGAATTATTTTAATAAATAGACAAATAAAGATAAATGCACTGGCAAATATGCACAAAAAAGCAAAGGAATCTCTAACTTAACCAAAGAAGCATTCACTTGATTTTTTTTCCTAAAAAACAAATAAACAAACAAACTTATTACCTGTCCATCTCTACAATATATTCAAGAACCACCTTTGATGCAATTACCTTACTGATCACTCCTTGTGACTCCTTTTCTCTCTGATACTGTAGAGGGTGAGTTTAACGGATTACAACTCTCTGTCCACCAAGATTCCCAGTAATCACTCATTGCTTAGAAGCTCAGACACACTTCCCTTTTGGACTAGTTCCTTGTGCTTACTTATGTTAATATTACGGCTCTTTCTAAAAGTGCTGCTTCAATAAGCAATTTTTAAAAATTTTATCTGCCAACCATGTCCTGACAAATTCCTGTCAGCCACAGTAAACTTGAACACATTTGTTTTATTGTGATACTTTAAAAACAAAACAAAGAATAAGGAGTTTCATATTCAAAATAACTACAGCTTAGAAAAGTTACTTTTTCAGACTACAACTCCCGTACTCCTCCCACCAGCATGGATCTAAAATGAGGAGTGGAGGAGCAATGAGGAATATGGGAGAGTGTGATATCTCTCTTCCTGTGCCTTTTTTTAGAAGTACGAAAAGGAGCCTCCAGACTTCCTTCCATGAGAAAGATATGTGTTATCCCAGTGAACACACGCATCTTCCCATAGGAGATGGATCAGCTCTAAGGATATCAGTGAAGTTCCCCCAAAGCAGGCTGATGAAAGCCTGCTTCAAAGGAAAGGGATCTTTTTTTCAGCTTCCAGATTACTCCCTTGCTCAGAGTCAAATTTTGTATTTTCTTGGCAGATAAACACTTTGCATTGTAGGACTTTGGTCACTGTGGCTGACAATATCACTTCAGCTTCCAAAGTCCCCACTCTCTGAAATGAAATTCAGCCAGACAGCATACAGCCAATTTTAAGATAAGTGGGAGTGAAGCTGGAGGTAGAAAAAAAACATTCCATATGGGGGGCAACAGTCCTTACACTTCAATTTTTTTTCACATATCCCCTATAACAGTAGACCCTTTCACACTATACAGTTTAGCAGTATGATTCCACTTTAACTATCTATTGAATTTTGGAGTCTGTAGTCTGCTGAAGCACTGCTATTTGCATCATGTTATTATCTTTCAATGAGAAAAGTGACAATATGATACATGCTGATGGCAACGTGACCCTGAAGTACAGTGTGGATTATCAACAAACCATTGTATTTTTAAGCTGCTTATTAGGTCAGTTTCCTCATCTCACATCAGGCAATCACATTCTCAGAATTTCATCATTTATGTCAACATGCACTATATACTCAAATATATTTATGATTTTATACTCTGTTATTCTGTTTTTGCTACAGAGGTCAAAACACAGCCTTGCTTTGGCAGCAGAATGAGCTCCCAAGGTGTGCAGCAGGACAAATATACTCCAGCAATATGTGCAGAAGATGAGAATGGATATAATTCTCTATACTTCCTCTTTGAAAAAAAGATTTCCATTGAGATGATTGAGTTCATGTGTAGCTGAAAACATACAATCTAATGCAGGAAAAAGTTATTTATTTATTTTTACCTTGCACAGTCAGCGTTGCTTCAGTCTGAATTTCTCCTAAATCATTCCAGGCCTCACAGGTGTACTTTCCCGTGTCCTCAGGGAATACCTCTTGGATATACAGGCTATATTCATTGCCCTTCTTCTCAAAATGAAAATCCTCTGTTTCCTGGATTTCTTTCCCATTGTGCAGCCAAATTATTTCAGGAGGTGGATTAGCTGAGCCACAACAAAACACAAGGCTTTGAGATAAACCATAAGCAGCAGCGGAAGTGTGTGAGCTATTCTGCTAAGCCAACTGCAGCCGTAAGATAAGAAGGAACAAGCAATTTGCTTGGACTTCCTTTTACCATAGGTTTTGGAAAAGACCTGCTATGAGCAAGATTCTAGCGTGCATTACAATGAGGGAATGTCTGTGTGCTGGCAAATGCATGTGTGCTCGGTTTTTTTCGATGTAGATAGGTACATATCCTTGGCTTTTGTCACTTACAATCCATGTGCCTGATCAATTGTTTGATTATGCTTCCCCACCCAAAGTATACTTCTGTTCAAACATCACAATATCTATCTGGAGCAACTGCACCAAATTATCTGCCTTGCTCCTATCTGCACTCCCGTCACTCTGATTTTCTGAAAATGTTTCTAGAAAAATGTATCTAGACAGTATAATGACATCTCCCTCTTATATTTATATCACCATGAAATTCTGGAATGTTACTTAACACATAAACTGAATCTCCCAAACCATTCTTACCTTTCTGAGGGTCCAATCTGCATGTACATGAAAACAACCATAATTCCACTTTCCTAACCACGCCCTGTGTAAAGATTCCAGATGGATTTGTTTATAACCTCCTTTTCCCCCCATTTAAAATGGTTTGTTATTCTACAGTGGCTAGAAATGCCATTCACTGAACTTTCTTAAAACTCTGTTGGCTTCAATAAATAATAGTGAAAGGATTTAGGTGGATTTATATCTGGCACTTCGTCCTGTGGCTGTGGGTGAATTACAGCACTGGTTTTAAAACATACCATATGTAGCAGATAATGCCCCAGCGTGAAAAGATATTAAAATGCCAACCACACAAGACCCTATTGCTTACCCTATTCTTAAGTCTTAGGATGGATAAAAGCAAAATATGCTTAAAATAAGGAAATTTTGGGGAGAAGCCATGAAATTTTCTGGCCAGTGGAAGTCTGCCCAGGTGCTGACTTTCAGAATAGTATACATACAAAAGAAAAAAATATGATACAGGGAAGAGGTTAGAAATCAGGAACCAAAGAGGGAAACTGGTTAGTTACGGGGGCAGAGTAGCCTTGTGAAAAAGGAAAATAATTGAATGTGGCTCACTGGCAAACACCAATACGTACCTGAAACTTCTACTGTCATAATCACTTGACTGCCATCCATCACCTTGAGATCACTTAGGCCTTTAAGGAAAACTGGAGGGAAAGTTTTGTTGGCTGGGGCAGGATGTGTACTTTCCAATCTAGTTCTGCTTCTCTTTTCTGCATGAATAAACAACACAACATTTTCTTGTCAAGAGATCTTTAAATAAAAAAGATTCAACTTCTTTTCAAGATGAACAAAAGCTAATAGGATGAAGCTACTTCTAATGGGTAAATATTGCATGGTGTAGCAGCAAGAGGCAGTTATGCAGGACATACTTTCTGTGGGGAATTTTTCACGGGAAATTTCTTATTTCTAAAAATGCGTTGTTACATAATATTACGTAGAACCCAACAAAAAGATACAGCATTAGTGAAACTGGGCTGATAAATGTTCTACACATGCACACACTTTAGCACACATAAAATACTGTGCCCTGTTTTCCTAGAAATATATGCTATTCTGTCATGTCTTAAAATATTTACAAGTATTCCAACAAAATAATTTCCAACTAACAGCTTGAATACATGCAAATAATATTTAAATCTACATTTATTAAATCTACATGCACTGATTTTTTTTTTAACTTATTCAAATATTTCCGTTTACCTACTTTTAGGGTTAGGAAAATGCTTTTGAGATATTTATGCATCACGTAAAAACCTTTTAAAAATCTTCTTTTCATTTTATTGACATATATCAAACAAATATGTTATCATAGCCAAGTGTATATTACTGGGTAATGTTATGGAAAATATTCTGTGGTAGAGTTAAATTGGATGATGGCAAGTTGTTTGGTTGGTTTCTGTTCAATTATGCCAATTTGCCCAATTTTATCTTTCAGCAACAATATAAGTGGTGAGCTGCTGTACTGTTAGGTATTTAAAATCTTAAAAAGTCTACAGCCTAGGCCCACAGGACAAAAGTCTGAGTAAAAAAGTGCCTATGAGAGCAGACTAGACTCAGGGCCCCAGCAAACAGAATAGAAGCCAGAGACCCATGATCCCAGGCATAATAACTCTTAGATGGCATCTAGAAAAACAAAGTGTAGGAGACTGACTGGTGTTACTCCCTGCTTAGCATGCCTTGAAGACATTTGCTTAAGAAAATATATATGATGAAGGAAAAAACAACCTAAGTTTTTTCTAAGTGTACATGCATGTGTGTATGCATGAATATAAGCAAAACAGGGAATGAGCAGATAATTGAAATTATGGGATATTATGGGATAGAATCTATGTAAACAAAGCAGAAATTAGTTCTCACATTACATAATATGAGCCGCAAATGGCTGTTTCCTGTGTGACAGATTATATTAATATATAGAGAGACTTCTTCAACAAAGAAAACTGCTTCCAGAAAATGGCAACACCCATGACTGTAGAGGTTCGGATGGGTGATATACCAACATGAAGTCAGCATCAGGAAGTGAAGTTGCCTTTGGGTGAAATGAAAAACTTTTGCCAGATCCTTTTTATTTTGGAATAACTGGAAGGAGGAAAGTGGAAGGAATAAATATAAACCTACTGGCTCAAAAATGTAATCTTGGATATTGTGCAAATATGTGCCAAAAATAGGTACAAAAATCTTTTATTTGACTGCACTCTGCTCTTTCTTAACACTTCAGAAACTATAATAGCATTCTGGAGAGAAAAAAAAGAAACTTTAAATTACCAAAACAAAATAGAAACATTGCTCATTAGAAACGTTTTGGTTATAATCTGGTGCTCAGGAAGAAAAATTTGCTATTTCATAAGCAAGCATAGAAGCATGAGAAATTAGCCTCGTCTCACTTCTGCAGTAGGCATATAAACTAATATGTTGTTATACAGACAAAGAGCTACATCATAAACATTCACAAAACCAATAGGACTCACTCAGACAAGTTTCTAACCAACAGCTTCAAGCTGACTGAAAGACAAAGCACTCATATTTTTAGCCTATTTAATTTTATTCTATCTGATGGAATTATAACCAAAGGAATATGCAACTTTAACAATTATTTAACCCTCAGGGATCACTTGATAACATACACATACACTTTTCTCCCCACTTCTTTCTGTATTTGGAGTTTACACACCTACTAAAGGTATATATACCCACTGTATGTACTTATGTATAAGTCTAAAAAATTTAGTCAAAAAATTGACCCAAATAACCTTAACTCTTGTCAAAAAAAGGAACCATCTGCTTCTCTGAGTTGAGTGGCGAAAGGCAAGATTTTAGTCTGTCCTGAGAGAATACAAAAGAAGCACCAACACTCTCTACTCTCTCTGCTGTGGTGCTGCTTCTTGTTTTTTTAAATGCCTGGTTGGGAAAATGGTGCTTCCTCTCAAAGGTACTCCGAGAGAGGAGAGGGGGTCAGTGCTCTTTTTAGGTTCTCCCAGCATGGACTAAGCTCTCATCTTTCACCACTCTTCTCAGAGAAAGGGATGGGTCTTTTTTTGATAACAGTTAATATAGTATCTTAACTATTATCAAAAAAAAGGAACCATTCCCCTTTCTGAGTGATGAAAGGTCTTTCTGACTGCCTGGGTAAGAAAATGGCAGTGGCAGCAGCCAGGAGTGGCTGGCCCCCTGAAGGCAGTACTGGCATTTTCCCCTCTCTGTGCAATGGCCCTAGACTTATCCACTGGTCATATTAAATCCCCAGTTTTGGCCCCCAAACCTGCCCTCAACTTATACATAAGTTTGACTTATATGTGAGTATATATGTTACTTTTAAAGAAACCAAGTCATACATATGATAAAGTGGGGCTATGGCCCATGAAAGATTGTGCCAGAATAAATTTGTTATTTTTAAAAATGCCACGGGACTCTGCTGTGTTTTCTGCTGTTAATGCAAATACTCCACTGCCATCTGTAACAAAATGAATTTCCGCAAATCATTTGTCATTATTCCGTGCCCTGTCTCAGTTGCATTAACATGAGAACGCTCCTATTTCTACTTTCCCAACTGCTCTGTGTAAAAGCTCTTCTCATTAATGGGTATGTCCATGACTTCCTCTTTTTAATTCAGTGGAATTTATGCCAGTAAAAATGCTCAGGGAATTAAGTCATCCACTTATCCATATCTCCTGACATGGTTATACTAAGGACTGGTAAGTTGATAAGACCAGTGTCTCTAGATCATTAACATGGGGTCATGATGCCAGTGACACAAATTAGGTTATACAGAAGAACATCAAAGGACTGATACACAGTTTACTGATCACTGAAGACTTGTCATTCTGAGCCTCAGCCTGTAATCCCATGCTGTGTTTCCTGGCAGTAGGTGCCACTGAATTTAGTGGGATTGGGAACTGTTTTCAAGTAGATACATGTAGGACTGCAGCAAAAGTCACTCATAACGTTTACACAATTTGGCAAACTCATGTACCAAAACTGACAAGCTAGTAGAAAAGGCGTTTGTTTGCAACAAATTCTGCATTATGTTGTTTTTGATGTGCCACAGAGCATTTTTTTTATTTTATAGGTAACAAAGGTACACAAACATTCCTGCAGGCATTATCTTCCTTCTGGTTTTAATACTCAGCTTCCAAAAGTTTGGGAAACTGTAGCAGCACATGTTGCAGATTCCAGTGGGAAAATAAAAAGAAGCTCTTCAGTTACCAGTCTAAAAAGGGCTATGTTCAGCTGGAAAGATTAGAAATAGACATAGGAAGCTTTTAAACATCAGCTCATACAAACCGTGTTTCGTACAGGAAAAAGTTCACAAACATTTTCCCACAGCCTTTTTTTTTTTTTAACCAACACAGTGGCTTCCTTTTTCATGAATGAAGAAAGCTGCCATTTTTATTTTGGATATCCCAACTGTGAGTGACATACTATATACTCCAGAGGCCAGCTTCACAGAAGTTAAGATCCCGCTTTTCCTCCTAAGAACTTTTCCCATGTGTAGAAGAGACGCTCTCTGTGCAGATGAAAAGTAGTCTGCATTCACAATTTCTATTTCCTCCTGTTTTTGAGACTCCAGTTCCCTCAAAACTTGTTTCTTTGTATAAATGAGCAAAATTAGCACCAAAAACATACCCTGTTGTTTGGAAGCTGACTCATGTGCCAACTCCAGGATTCCACTGGTGAGCTATTTTGGGGATTAATGTAATTGGTGCACATAAATAGGAACGTATTATAATTAGCACATAGCCTTCCTCCCTGTTCAAACACCTGTGTAATTATGACTGCAGTTACTTTGCCTAGTAGTTGCACTGTCCATTCTTCACTGAAAAAGAGAACTGAAGAGATAAACGAGTCGGAGGGGGATATGTTTATCTTTTGGATGCTCCTTTCATTTGAAAGGCAGTGCAAAACTTGAGATTGCTGTGTGATTGGTCTTCCGAATCAACCACAAAGAAACCACACATTCAAGTGAAGAAGGAGATAATCAGTATGCTGACTAAGATTAGTTCATGATCACTAGCAAGATTAGCATGGAAATGCACTATCGTCATGCATAACTGTGATGGCAGCCCAACTGATGAGCATGCAGTGCTTCTACTGTCCAAAAAGGAACATCTGGAAGCAGTCGAGGAAGTCTGTTATAATTATCAAACATCACTATATAAATGCTGCTGTTCTCCTCTTCATCCTATTCACATCATTGTGCTTTGTCAGTCTCATCTTACATAGGCTAAGAAATATGCCACAAAATAACTCTAGACAAAAATAACACGATGTGCATGATGTACCTGGCTGAAGTCGTGAATTAAGTGCTCCACCTTTTACAAAAAATTAACATCACTGGGCATGTGCACAGTCACATACATACATGAACTTCAGAAATTTAGATAGGGGTTATGTAGTATTACATGTGCATGATCATGCAATACACTGTTTTCAGTTTATTGACCATATGTGAGCGGGTATCTTCGCTCACATGTCTACAAGCCTTTCACACAGTTAGCCTAAGAGATCATCACCATAACAACTACCACTACCACCACCACCTTCTTAAGTCCTTCATCCCTCTATGCTGCCAATTTAACTCCTTAGTGAGAGGTACAATGCTCATAGGTATTTACTGACCCCATAGAATATCTCAGCCCAGGGCCAGCAGGACCATCTTCTGCCCTCACCTTTTGGTTATCTCAATTTCTTAGACAATAGCCAGGAAAACACACTAGCATTTGTGTTTGCATTTATTATCTCTTTTCTCTTCCCCAAAATTTCCGTGACTTTGAGTAGGCATATTGGCAACGAGAAACAGAATGGTTTCCAACTGACAAGGGGGTCAAGTAAAGCTGCATTTTATAACCATATCTGTTTAACTTTTATGGTGAACATATCATACATAAAGCAGGATTAGACTCAAAGGAAGCAGGTGTGAAAACTAGAGGAAGGAGTGTCAACAATTTAAGATAAGCAGATGACACCATACTACTAGAAGAAAGCAGCAAGGACTTGTACCACTTACTGAAGAAAGTCAAGGAAGAAAATATGCTATGCTGATGGCAGCAGTGCTTTTGGTAGGGTCCCCTCTGTCAGACAGGCTTTTGCCAAGAAGCCAGACTAAATGTGCTAAACAGCTGATGGGCAGCAGCAGTAGTTTGTGTGTGTGTGTGTGTGTGTGTGTGTGTGAATGAGAGAGAGACAGCGACAGAGACAAAGAGACAGAGAAAGAGACTGGTGGAGGATTTCCGAGAGAAAGCAGTAGTGGCACCACAGCTAACACTTATTAGTGCGGTGCAATAGGGGATATGCTAAACTCCTGTCACCAGACTTTATACCCCCATCCTGCAGGATGTGCTGTTTTCATAACAGAACATTATGGCTGAAAAACATGATTAAAGGCATGACGACTAGAAGGCATGTTGCCAGATCAAGCTCACCTGAGACATGGTCAGGTCATAAGTTCAGAGAGAGGATTTGGAGGGAAACCCAGATACTAAGGGGTTTATGCTAATCCTTTCAACAGCCCAGGCTCTGTGCACACTCAAAAACAATGGAAGGTAAAACTGCCCATGTGAAGCAATCAGGGACTATCCCTTGATCTCGGCTTATGGAAATGTTCCCTATACACCCAGCCCGATCAAGACATTAAGAGACTGTCATGACTCCCATCAGTATTTTGTCACTTAGAGTTGAGGCAATTGGCTCATTTCAGACTTGTTTGTCAATACTGTGAGAAAGCCATTACTTCTTTGTCTACGCACCCCCTTCAGGGTAGGAAATAGGGTATAATAAACCTAGCTTCAGCCCCAGCAAATTGTAGTGCATTGAACATAGTGCCCAGACTACTCTTCTTCTGTGCTACCCTCAGACACTGCCCGAGTCTCTCTGCTTTGACTTTCTTCTTCAGGACTAGTAACTATCATCCTGATCACCCCTAATCTCTTTATCCAACCTTTCCTGCCTCATTTTTCAATAGCACTGTATAGTTCTTGAGAGAGTGTCTGATTTCCTGTGTGTTTGTCAATCCAAATGACATACTTTAAACATACATAACTTTAAACTGGAGTCCTCTCTATAGTTAGTACTGGTACACATAGGTGAAAAGATGCTGCCATCACCCTCCTCCCACAGGTCTCCTTTGAGCTGTAATTCCCCCAAATTCTAAGGATATGCTGGCATTGCAGGTAGATCCCAGCACCCCCTACCTCTTAGGGTAACACCCCTTTTGAATGTTTTCTGGCATGAAAATCCTATGATATAATCCAAAATGAAACAAGAGTTAGTGCCAAAAGATGAGACTCCCAGGTTGGATGGTGCTTAATGAGCTACTGGGATGGAGTAGAAGACAACTACAATTAGTGCTGTGGCTAATGATGCAAGAATGTTGAAAGGATATTTAGCTGTTGGTATGCTCAGGGGTGAAAGGAAATCCAAAGATGTGCAACACATATTATGGGAACATGGCATGTGCGAGTGTGAGAAGCATGAACACAGAGAAGCTAGATATGGTAAAAATGGAACATATAAACATTGCAATACCTGGGGTAAGAAAGCTACAATGGAAAGGAAGAGAACGTTTAGAGTCAGATAACTAAACAGTGTTTTGTTCAGGAAGTAAAAATCTAAGGACAAATGGGGTGGCATTAAGAGTAAGAAGAAGTGTAGCAAAAGCAGCAATGTAACAAAGTAAGAGTAACAATGTAAGATTATTGAAAAGTTAAAAATATGTATGCATTAAGATAAACAAGCAGATACAATTGGATAAAAGAAGGAAGGGGGGAAGGGGAGATTATTTCCTTTAAAAAAAAAGAAGTATAGCAAAAGCAGTCAAGGGATATACAGTCCTCCCTCCAAATTTGCAAGCGTTCAGGGCATAGAACCCTCGCCAAAGTGGAACCATTGTGAATAACTCCCCCATCTGGTCCCCCTCTCATTTCCTGCCAGAGTTCCCTCTTCCCCTTCCCATGCAAAATGGAAGGGAATGGGGTGGGGAGAAGGCTCCCAAGAGCCTTCCTTTCCTCCTTTGGAGTTCCCCCTTTCCCCTTCCCATGCATTTTGCCCCAGCATGGAGAAAATGGGAGGGAAGGAGAGGGGGAAACTCCAGAGGAGGAAAGCAAGGCTCTTGGGAGCCACGCACCCCCCCCATCACCTTCTAATTTGCCTCAGCGTGAGTTTTCAGCGCTGGGGCAAAATGCATGGGAAGGGGAGGGTGAAATTCTGGAGGATGAAAGGAAGGCTCAGAGGAGTCTTCCCTCCAATACCACTCCCTTCTGTTTTGCCTTAGTGTGAGTTCTCTGTGCTGGGGCAAAATGCATGGGAAGAGGAAGGGGAAATGACAGATGATGAAAGGAAGGCTCACGGGAGCCTTCCCCCACACCCATTTCCTTCCGTTTTGCCTTGGAGAACTCACTCTGGGGCAAAATGCATAGAAATGGAAGGAGGAGAAATGAGGGGAAGCATGCACATTCATGAATAATCAAATTAGTGAATATCAAGCCCGTAAATATGAAGGGAGACCTGTAATACAAAGTCTGACTGAAGAATATCAATAAGACTTCAGGGAAAAGTCATAAATATAATTTAAAAATGCAAATTTATTATCCAGCTACAGAATCAGAAAAAGAAATTGAAAGGTTCTGAGCTGGACTATAGGAGGAAATTGATCACACACCAAACAGGACACATCAGCAATCAATAGGTGATTGGAATGCAAAAGTGAGAAGAAGAGCAAGATCAATGATAGTAGGAAAAATTGACTTAGGATCAAGAAATGAAGCAGGAGAATGACTGGATTTTGCAAGTGCAACAGTTTGTATGTCACAAACACATTCTTTAAGTAACTCAAAAGGCAAGTGTATAAATGGACATTATCTGATGGTCAATACAGAAATCAATATAGGCTACATAATCAGAAGCACAGAGAAGCTCCATTCTCTGTGCAAAACCACAACCAGGATCAGATTGTGGCACAGTCCATGAACTGTTAATATCAAAATTTATAATAAAATTAAAAAACAACATTAAATCACACATCATGCCAGAATACAACTTGAAGAATATCTGTGTAAAATTTAAAGCTACTGTAAAAAATATTATAGCATTATTAAACCTAAATGATCAGGAGCCAAATGAACTCTGGACTGAAGCCAGGGACTTGGTCAAAGAGGAATGCAAAAAGACACTATCTACAACAAAAATGAAAGAGAAGTCACAATGGATGACATACGAAACTCTTCAAGTATTTAAGGACAGATGAGAAGCAAAAGTTAAAGGGGAAAAAAATAGAGTCAGAACCCTGAATGCAACTGTTCAGTGACTTGTGCTTGGGGACAAGGAGAACTGTTGTAATAATCAATGCCGAGAAACAGAAGACGACAACAAAAAAGGAAGAACAACAGACATCTTCCACAAGATCCAAGAAATCAAAGGGAAATTTAAACCAAGAGGGAGGTGCTATATGACCAGCAGGGGAACACATTACATGACCAAGTATATATTAAAAGATGACGGAAACAACAGACTGCAGAACTATATAAAAGAGATAAAAGAATGACAGACTCATTCAAGGAAGAAGCATTTGAAGATGAACCTCCAGTTTTAGAAAGTTAAATGGAAGCTGGATAGAGAGCACTTGAGAGAAATAAATCACCAGGGACAGATAGCATACTAATAGAATTCCTTCAAGTTATAAAAACAGAATCTACTCTAGTTCTAACTAAAATCTGACAAAGAATATAGACCAAAAAATGCCCCACAGACTGGACATGCTCAGTATATATTCCACTTCCCAAGAAAGGGGACACCAGGGATTGCAATAACTATAGGACCATTGGATTAATTTCCCATGCAAGCAAAGTCAAGACTTTTACCATGTATATTGCAACAAATGTCAGATCTCCAAGCTGGGTTCAGGAAAGGAAGAGGCACTTAGTCATACTGCATACATAAACTGGATAATGGAGGACACCAAACAATGTGAGCAGAAAATCAGCTTGTGCCTTTATAGATCATAGCAATGCCTTTGATCATGAAAACCTATGGATTGCTCTTAAAGAAATTGGAGTGTCACAAGATTTGATTGTCCTGATGTATGTATGTATGTATGTATGTATGTATGTATGTATGAATGAATGAATGAATGTATGATGATTCTGTACTCAGGACAGAATATGGAAAAATGGAATGTTTTCCAACTGGCAAAGGGGTCTGGCAAGGCTGTATTTTTTTTTCCACTTTATCTGTTTAACTTGTATGCTGACCATATCATATGTAAAGCAAGCTTAGACTTGGAGAAACGAGACACGAAAATTGGAGGAAAGAACATCAGCAGTTTAAGAAATGCAGACGACCCCATAGTACTAGCAGAAAATAGCAAAGACTTGGGATGAAATGCAAAGGCAGGTTTACAGTTGAACTTTAAGACAACAAAAGTAAGGACCGCAAGGGATTTACATAACTTTAAAGCAGAAAATGAAGACATTCAAATAGTTCAAGATTTTCCATACTTTGGTTCAATCATTAATCAGAATGGAAACTGCAGTGAAAATAGGACTTGGAAAAGTGGCTATGAAGAAATTAGAGAAGAACCTCAAGATATATCACTGAATACTAATGTTAGGATTGTCCATGCCACTGTACTTCTGATCTCTACATATGGTTGTGAAAGCTGGACAACAAGCTTGAGCGTGAAGGAAGCTGAAAAGAAGAAAATCAACTCCTTTGAAATGTGGTGCTGGAGAAGGGTTCTACAGATACACAGACTACTAAAAAGACAAATGAATGGGTCCTAGAGCCTGAACTCTCCCTGGAAACCAAGATAACTAAACTGAGACTGTTGTACTTAGGACATATCATAAGAAAGCATGGCTCACTCCAAAGACAACAATGCTTGGTATGATAGAAGGTAGTAGGAAAAGATACACCAGCATTGTGAATTGGTTGGAACCCCTGGAGACCAGCGTTCACTTCCCTGTTTGGACATGGAAACCCACTGGTGACCTTGGGTGTGTCACACACACACTCTCCCTGGAAGGTAAGATGACTAAACCGAGACTGTTGTATATTGGAGATCTCATTAGAAGACATGACTAGAAAAGGTAATAAAGTTTAGTAATTTAGAAGGCAGTAGAAAAAGAGAGTGACTCCACTATAACTGGAAAGAGTCAATTCAGGAAGACATGGCCCTGAATCGGCAAGACCCGAGTATGGCTACTGATGACAGAATAACTTGGGAGTTATCTTATTCATAGTGTCACCATAAGTCAAAGTTGACTTCATGGCAGTTAACAACATCAATGGGCAATAAACGACTTCTCCATATATCTACAGGGGCAGTGGTTTTGTCTCTTCATTTGCATCTCTTAGTGTTATGTAATGTACCCTAAAATGGTATCCAAACTATATAGCATGTCTCCATGTCCTTTAATCAATCGATAGAACAAAAGATACTAAGGTTACTGGAACAATTTGTCTGAATAGCTTCAGTGGTTTTTCTTAGATCAGAGGAACTGGCACAGACCAACCTTGTGCCCAAGAATGGCAACATTTCTATTTTTAGTCTTCAAATTTCCTGTGGATATTGCTGTCACCACCACCCACCAGTCCTTTTCATTCTCAAGACTCCAATATATTCTAATGATCTGAAAAATTGGACCCAGTTTCATACTTTTTCTTGTAAGCACTCAAATTTTGCTGAAACACTGCAGCCAATGATTGAGAAGAGAATGGGGGGGAGGGCGGCTATACATAATGCTTTAGCTCTTGACCCAAACTTTAAAATACATTGGGTTACTCAGTCTGTTGAGATGGTACAGAAGCAGCTATTTACATTTGCTCATTAAACATCCTTACACAAATGAATGAATATCATCTTATAGCATGAGACTAATATTGGCTCTCACCTTGCAAAAATACACACTGAAGAGCAGGCTAATTTAAAGGTAAGCAAACAGCAGTGCTGTTTACATATCAGTAAATTCCCATCAAAATTCACTTTTTCTAAAGTGAGTAGAATGAGAACCATCATCTGAAATGTTTAGTTTCTGGAAAACATTTAAATATACCAGAGGAATCTGTTTGCCAGAGCCTTACAATAAGGCAGCCAAATAATGCCTAGCTTGAATCCTTTGCAGACACACATGCTGAGCAACACTGACCATTTATGGTGATTAAAATATTGTGTTGGCTCTGAGACTAATAAATCAACTGAACTGTAGAAAAAGACTTAACCCACCAAGTGCTGGTATGCTAAACTTACAGAAGAAAATGTGCATATGTGTATATAGGCCAAGGAGTCATATAGCAACTTCCAAATGAGATTCTATACTGCACAGGGATTACCTCCATTCTGGTTTATGTCTAGCCTCGAAAATTTTTGATAGCATTTTAACACTCACAGCTCCAACGTGGAGGTGCAGGGGGAAAGGATAGGTTCAATCAATGCTAAAACAGGGTACGCATGTTCATCTGGTTTCTTTTTCTTGTTAGAAAGCATTTTTTATTAAACTGCAAGCCTATAGCCATTAGCTGAAACTTAAAGTTAAAAAAGTACAAATCTTACTAAGATCAGCATAAACTGAGCAGATAAATTTCTTTCTCTCCTTAATTCCCTGTCTTCAGCTTTCTATTTCGAGCACACAAACAATTCATTTGAAACCAACTTCTGGAGAAAAACTATATCACAAATTATATGTTCAAAGCTGTCTGGATTAACTAGATGTGGTGGTGGTGGTCAACAATATAACCCTTTGGAGAAACTTCTACCCAATTTCACAAATATAAAACAATGAGGCTCACCTGTACAACTCAATAGCAGTTCAACAACTGTATAATTTAACCTGCTACTCTACAAATTGAAATCAAGCAGCCCAGAAATTGTCATGTCAGTTGCACTAACCTCTCCAGACACAAAACAGCTTTTTGCTAAACTCTGAGGGCTTTAAATATCCCATGACAGTATTGAATGGTAATATCAAAAATGCAGTCCAACACTGGCACTGTTTCTTTAAAGGAAGGCCAACATTCAGCAAGTTCAGTTTTAACTCTGACAGAAAACAGTGATAGGGAAGGGTGGACACCTTCACTCTAAGGAACTAAGGGAGACACACCCCTGCCATGTCTGGAACATGGCTGCTTCAAAGGTAAGCACTTAGTGGGCTGGCCATTGTGTACTGGACACAAAGGAAGGGGAAAAACAATAGAAATATTTATTGGAAAATAACACTATTTCAGATGGGTAGCAAAGATGACTGACAAAAAAGAAGACAAAACACAGATGCCCTACATTCTGTTATTTGCCTGCTCTCAACATATTTATGCCACAGCCCATGCACACAAGGGACATTTAGTAATACCAATATATTTGCTTAGTAAGTCAAGATATATACACAGATCTCAGACGCTTCCCCCTCTTCCGATCCTCAGGGCAAAGGGAGGAATCTCAGGATGAGTATGCCACTCTGAAAAACTTTTGTTTTTTGCTTCATTATGTGCACTGTAGACTGCTTTGTTGCTGTAGACCCACCAGGGCTGTATTGGGAACCTATTATTTCTAACTTCAGAACAAACAGGCACTTTAGCTACAGTCTGAAAACTGGCTTAAGTTTCTGACTGGCTCCAAACCAGGTAACCAGTTTTTCAGTTTGGAGCGTTGGGGAGAACCACAGGAAACAGTATCTGGAGACTTTCTGGCTCAACCACAATAAACACAAAAAAAATATTATACGCAAGCCCAGGGCTCATTCTAAGCCCTGGATCATTGTATCTTGAGCTATGATCATACAAACTCGATCAACAGCAAAAGACTAAATAGTGACACAGTAAAGTAGTCAAACAAAAGTCACAGTTCCAGTTAGCAATACAGTTGACTGCTTATAATGGAAATCATCAGGGCAGCAGTGGAAACCTCACACATTTCCTGAAAATAGATAGCTGATTAGATCCACTATGTTTCACTATAAAACATAAAAGTTTTATGTTTCAAATAAAACTTGTGCAGGGTCAGGCTAAGAGAAGCTAAGTTCTGCAGGGCTCCTCCATTCCACATAGATAAATCAATTAGAGTGAAAGCTAAATCTTACTTTAACACGGGTGTTGAGACAACTCTGGATCATTGTTTGAGTACGGCAAGGTAGCTTAGGGGATGAAGGCCACACTAAAAAATATTTATTTATTTATACCCCACTCTTCAGCCCAAATGGCTCCCTGAGCAGCTTACAAATTGTTAATTTGATAATCCCCTGCCTTTAGGCTTACAATTTAAAACCATATAAAATACAAGGAAAAGGGGATGACAGAGGACGCTGTCTGCTGCTATTTCCCTCTGAAGGCAGAGCAGTGCTGATTAATATTGCGGGTGGACTGGTTGCTGGAATCAAGGCACAATGGTGCTGTGTTACTGTTACTGTGTTCTTCCTCAGAGACCACAGTAGTGGCAGTTGGTATGGAGGGACAGCCTCTCGAAAGTCAAGGAATCAACGCACGAGAGAGCTGGGCCCAGTTGCTGTTCAATTTCTCAGAGGCCACAGCAGTGGAAGTTAGAAGGGAGGGAAGGAGGGAGGGCCCTTCCTTAGCTGCTGAAATCAAGGCAAAATGGTGCTGTACAAAATTGCTATACTCTCTTGGAGGGTCATGGGGAGGAGATGCTGTCATCCATAATGATTACAAATCCCTGATAAGGAAACCCATCTGCCCTGGAATTAGTTTTGAGTTTTTGTAAAAGCGGGTGTGCTCCAGACTATTCCCTAGCAGTGTCCCTACTTAAACTGGTGAAGGTGCCCATAGATGTGGTAGTGGGGAACTCCAGGATGGTGGTTTTGAAAAACTTTGCTATCCTCACTAAAGTCATCTTGATGAGACTTACTCAAGAGTTCATGGCTATCATGAAAACCATGGAACTTTCTCATATCTTACTGACCTGACATGTGTCTGCAGGGTTGGAGGACCAATTAAGATGGTTCATCCCTGGAGATTTATGGAATGCAATAGTTTCCTCAATGTTTTGAGGACTTCTCAGTTGAGGGCTGACAATTACATTGCAATTTTGGTTTTACTATAGAATGGTGAGATAGAAAGGCCCATCAGTACAATAATTCCCAAGCATCCAGTTCATTGCTGTGGAGCCTGTGATTTATTTTGGTCAATAGAATATAAACACTCTGGATGATGGCAAGAGTGTAGATGGTATGGGTCATGAACAAGTACAGCCCAAGATCAGTGCAGAATCTTTGCCTATTATGCAGCCATGAAGGCAGCCTTCTCCAATCCTACCAAGGCCCTCCTTTTTCCTGGAATTCTGTCCAACACAGTTATTTTGAGTAGTGAGGAGCCTTTTGGTATCAAATTCAGAGAGACTAGGAGTCTAGAAAAGTGTCCAGTGACTACATCTGGTCAGGTTTCTTGAGTTCAGATTCAGTTATTATAATTTGATGATGTAAACAAGATGACTGAATCAGTCTGTCCCACCATGTCAGCAAGATCTTGACCATTTAGGCTGATAATATCTAACAGATGTCAGTTGATTTACTGGAGGTGGTAAATGCCTCCCTATGTCAGGGAGACTGCCCAGAAGGCCACTGTAGAGCACCTTCTCCCTGGAATTAGTGGCATGTGAGAACTATACTGCTCGGGGGGCAAGGGGTTTCCTTATGTGGTAGATAGGTATCTGTACACATTCTTGGAGGTAACAGATTATTTGGACCCATTTCAATCTGGTTTCAGGCAAGGGTGTACTACTTGGTTGTCCTTGGGTTAAGGAAACTTGGTTGCCCAGGGTTAAGGAAAAGGGGAGTACTACCCCACTGATCTTTCTAGATGTCTCAATGATTTTTGATGTCCTTGTTCATGGCATCCTATTAGACCAGTTCCACAAGTCTAAAGTAGAAGGTACTGTATTAACACTCAAATTCATTCAGCTGGGTGCAGAAAGTGGCATTTGGGGACTCCTGCTCAGCCTCATGACCATTAAGTTGTAGAATGCAACAGGGTTCTATTTTCTCCTCCATATTGTTCAACAGCTATATGAACTTGCTCACTAAGGCCATTAGGAATTTGGGGGCTGGTGCCATCAGTATGCTGATGACAATCCACTCTATGTCTCCTGGTTATCAGAGTCAGCTAGGGCTATGTAGATGCTTGACTGGTGCCTGGATGCTGTAATGAGCTGGATGAGGGCCATTCAACTGAAGTAAAACATCATTAAGATGGGAGCTCCATGACTGAATCCAAGAACTAGATTAACAACCTGTCGGAATGGGTTGAGACAGGAAGAACATAGCTTGTGAATCTTCCAAGATCTTTGTCAGGAGGCTGAAATGGACTCTTATATTACTTGGAGCCCACTTCAACTGCCCTGCCAGCTCCAGCCTTTCCTGGAAGAAAAAGGCCAGCCACTGTTATTCATGCAAGTAGTAGTTCCCCAAATAGTCTACTGACATGCTGCCTGTGTGGGGCTGCCCTTGAAAACGACTCGGAAGCTGCAGTTACTGCCAACATACTTTGAAGAATATTCAGAAACTTCAGCTGGTTCATACAGCTGCATCCAGATTGCTATCTGGGGCTGACTACAGGGAAAACAGAACTCCCTTGTTGCAATAGCTTCACTGGCTGCTGGTCCATTTCCAGGCACAATTCAAAGTGATGGTCTTCAGCTTATCTGAAGGACTGTATTCTCCCATACAAACTTGCACACTTTTTGAGATCTGCTGGAGAAGGCTTTCTCTCTGTCCCACCATCCCCACAGGTACATCTGATAGGAACATGGGAGAGGACCTTCTCAGTGGCTGCCTGCAGGCTCTGGAGCACCCTTCCCAGAGAACTGGCACCCTCCTTACTTTCTTTTCACAGACAAGTAAAGAAATTTCTGTTTCAACAGGCTTTTGAAGACTGATTGATTGCACAAGGCCTCTCCCACCTAATCAATGTCTATTTGTCTTTTGCAATGTTGGCTTTAAAAATGGTTTATGTTTTAATTGATTTTAAAATTTTTTGACAGTTTAATCATTTTTTTTAGCTTTAACATTTTTTTAAATGTTACAAATTAAAAAAAACAAGTTTTTTCACTTTAAAAAAACTTTTGTAAGGTGTTTTGAGTTCTGAACTGAGAAAAAAGCAGGATATAAATAAATATAACAACGGCAACAATACAGCCACTAGACTGCTGACTAGAACATCCTATAGAAACTATATATAGGCACATCCAAACTGATTGAATAGCCCAGATTCTGTGCCTGTTCTTTCTGATTTTATACTGGGTTAAAATAAACCAAGCTGGGGAGCTGGTATAAAAAGTCTCTGATCATACTGGGAGCTGAGAGAAATCTGGGATAAACAAAACATATATAGTTTTCAAAAATAAAATCAGAAAAAAACAGGAACAAAATCTGGTCTTTTAAAGATGTGTTTATTTTTACATAAAATAACAGATGCAGCCTAGGACAGGCTTACATGGCAGATGCTCTTTGCTGCAGCTCCACAGCAAGGAGAGCTTTCACAGTAAAATATCAGCCAGAGGGATCTCTCGTTGGCATTTTAAACCTCCTGGACAAAGGGGAAGTAGAAGATAACCCATTTTGGTCCTGAACTGCCATTATCTGTAAATGCATTTACTTTTTAGTAAATGAGCTGTGAATGGGAAGAAATGAAGGAGTTAACATTTTGCCCTTGCCAAGACATACAGCTGTTTAGATCACAAGGTCTGATGGCCTCATGCCTGAAACCTGCTTGCTTAAAAGAAGAAACTTCAGTTTACTTTGGAAGTCATAAAAGTGAAGTGACCTACTTGTTAAGACAGAGCAGAGGTGCCTCTTGCAGCTGTGCTCTTCCAGCAATCAAGAGCTGAGTACATCTCTTTGGCCCATAAGACCAAGACAGTAGAATTTAAAACTGGAGTTGACATTTTAAAAAAAGAAAAGAATTAAGAATTAAAAACCTAAGTTTATTTACTTGTTGAATAGACTGGATTGCATTTTACTTGCAAAAAGATGAAAGATAAGGAAACCAAAGCATAAGAAAGAACTGAATGTTATCAGCTGGCACTGTTTGTTTTGGCAGCCCCTAGCCAGATTCCAAGGAAGTGAATTGTTAACTGTGTAATTGCTGGACTGAGTGAAAAATGGAACTTTCCACAGAACAGTCAGAAGACCCTTTACAAGGGATAATGGAGCAAATATGTAGAGACTTCAGATGCAAGAAACAAGATTTAAGGAATTAAAGCAATTTAGAGAACTAAATTGGGAGATAAGAGGAAGAAATAAAGAAGAAGATACAGAGAAAGATATGAATGTGGACATGGAAGATAAACCAGAAGGAAAGCAGATGGCCAGATAAGAAGAAACAAACAGAGCTCAAGGGGACATTTACTGTTTTGGGGGTGATTTACGATTAGGAGGGTTTGGCTGATGAAAGGGAAATTGTGCCTCATGGATGGTAGAAGAGGGGTTGAATTTAATTAGGATCTCTATGCAAACTGAATAAAAACAAAATAAGAAAAAAAAAGGATGGTGTTTCAAGACTGAGATTCTTTGGAGTCATATGTGAGGGCTGACTTATCTGGTGAAACTGAAGGAGAAGGGAATACATCTAAAGTGTGGGTGTCATGGTATTTTTAAATTGTTATGGGACAACTCAGCAACCTTAAAAATCCATCCTTCCATCATCAGTGCTTCAGTGGGACTATCTAGTCTTTCTAATCAGGCTGGATACACCTGAAAGGAACTGCACTGGCTGCCAATAAAATTCTCGTCCGCTTTCAAGGTACCAGCAATAAACATTTAAAGGTCTTAATGGTTTGGGACCTTGGGACCTGAAGAAACCCTTCCCCCTAAGTAGGACTGCCTGAAGATTGTGGTCTCCTGCATCCGCTCTCTGTGTTACACTGGCGGGGCCAATGCATTGTAGGAGGAGATGGGAGAGGGTCTTCTCTGTTGAGATACTCCAGTACTGGAATGTGCTGCCTTTGGAGGCACAGTTGATATTGATGATGATATTGAAACTGGCTTTATTCTGGCACCAGATTAAAACACAGCTTTGGGATCTTCAGAATCTCACAATTAGACAGTTAGACATGAAGTGCTTCCATGGTGTTAATATGACAACATGCTAGTATTTTTTAAATATCATACTGAGTCTTGCTTACTGCTAAAATGGGTTCCATTATAACAATTAATGTAACGGATGGATTGGAACCACTTAGTCAGAGAAGTCAATGAAATTAGTAATAAAATGTATAAGTCACCTGGTAATGAAAGCCAGACACCACAGTTCCTAAGAATGCACAAGTTCTACAAGGCCACTTTATATATATCTTGAAATCCCTACATGTACAAATTACATACAAATGAAAACATAATTTGAGTAGCACAGCCACTATGAAGGTGTCCTCTCCAGGTTCTAGTGCAGGAGAGAAACCAGTTTTTCCAGTGCACAGCAGCATTGATTGGCTCAGCCTTGTACACTGAGATCCACCATAATAACTCAAATAGTTGTTCAGTCTTTTCTTATGGGAACAATTTTTATGTGTGTGTGTGAATGTATATACTGAATGAAGAAAACGAATTTAGTGTTTTAAAAGTAAAAGAGAACAATCTTTCTAATGATGGTGGTGTAAGGTTTCGGGTCCCTGACTATGTCCTTGTAGGATTCTGCCCACAGGGGCTCAGTTTTGACTATAGTTGTTGCAGAATCCTGCCCAGCACCCCAGACCCAGCTGGCTGCTCTGATGCAGGGCAGCTGGGGCAGTTAGGAGCTAGCTACAGAAGGACTGGGCTGCCTCTGCAGTCTTTGTGACAGCAATGTGGTCTCCAGTGCTGCCTGTAGCCTCTCCTGACCCCTGGACCTTGGTCTGTTTTCTGGAGCCACCTCTTGCCTCTGGCCCTACGGACTCTTGTTACCTGGTATGCTCTACAGTCTTGAACCCTTGCTGTGTTTCTGACCTTCTGCCTGTCTCTTGGACCTACCTCTGGCCCTGTGTATGCTTGTTGCCCAGAAGGATCCTGTTGCCTTGGATTCTTGTGTGCTCTGACCTCCTGCCTGTCTCTTAGACCCACCTATGGCCCTCTGGACTTTTGCTACCTGGAGGACTGCTGCCTTGGACTCTTGTTGTGGCCTGAACCCTGGCTTCCTTACCTATTGCCCATCCCTAGGCCTATCCCTGGCACATGTACTGGACAGCCCTTGCTGCCCATGCCCTGGACCCTGACAGGCAGGATAGTCAGGGCTGATAACTAAACCAGTCCCACAAACACTGGTATGCACATTAGTCTTTATCAAACTAAGCAGAGTTTGGACACAAAACAGTGGGTTGGGGGAGGGATAAAGAGGAGCAAGTGTCAGGAATCTCTCCCTGCCGGGCCGCACCCAGCAAGGGAGGAGAGAGGTCAGGAACACTTGGGGAGTCCAAATATACCAAACACCAGGAAAACACAAGCCGAGCCAGGTCAAGGTCCAGTCCAAAGGTTCAGGAGTCAGAGATCTGTCCGGAGGATTTCAGGAAGCAGGAGACACAAAGGTTGTGAGGGCTTACTAATAATTTGCTGCAAGCAAGGAGCAGCCACGCCAGCAGACTTAAATAGCCTCTGTGAGCAGGTGCTGCTCGTTGTTGTTTCCTCAGCCTAGTCGATGCAGCTTCCCTCTCAGCAGCCCATTTCAGCCTTCTGTGTGATTGAGGGCTGATGGGCACAGCTGGCTGCAACTCCTCTGCATCACTGCTGGTTCCCTCTCCGTCATGAGCTGGCTGGGGCAACTCAGTCTCTGTTTGACCTTCCAGGGAGGAGATGTTTGCAGGTTGACTTGCTCACGCACTGGCTCGGCCCCCTGCACAATCAGTTGCTCCTCAATCACAGCATCATCGTCTATCACAGCAAGCAACATTAACACATTGAATTTTGCTGTTTCAATATGTAAGTTGTGCACATCTCCATTCCACAGATATACAGAAGAGAAACATTGTTGCTTGAAACCAAGTATGCAATCTTACACATATCCACTATACCTAAACCACAGTGTGCTTCTATGTGACTTCTACTCATATTATGTTTGTGCATGTACACACTCAAATGCATCAGTAAGCGTTAGGCAGGCGCCAGTAATATGCTGCTAGAAAATAAACAGAGAGCAGATTTCCACTGACACATTGTCAGCATCTAACAAAGCCTTCTGGCATGTCAGTGTGTTGTATGTATTACCTTTACAAAGAAAGAGGGCCAGAAAAGCATCTCCAGAAAAATGTTGACACAGTAAACATAACAGCAATTTTCCAGTTTCCAAATAACCACACAGGTCACCAATAGCTTTCGTATGTTTTAGATTCAAGACTTTAGGATCTGCTTTCATACACTGGCATTTTGGATGACACAATTAACCCTTCCTATTGTTGGACAACACACGGAAATAAGAGGTGCAGTTATCTATAGGAAAATCACCACTCACATCCATAAACTGGCAGGTTAATGACAACTTCCCCCATAAAGTTATCACCCCTGATAGTACATACAACATAACGTTCTGCTCCTGGTGGAGTACCTGAGTATTGCTGATAACAAAGTGAAGCAAACTGCAGGGATGCAGCACACATGTATCCATTTATGAAAAGATTTAAGACTAACAGTGATTTTTTTATCTACCTGCAAAGATCTGCACATTAATCCACAATAAACATGTACAGTATTTTGATTAAGGGTACTAACTCAAGAAACACAGACTGTATCAGTAATAACTTTGCTTAAAATATGGGCATTCTCAAAGCATTTGAAAGAAATGCACAGCCACCAAAAACAACGGTAACTTCCATAACATCTACAAAAGAATCCTACCTGAAAATGACAAGTTATGCTTTTCTCTTTGAATTCACAGAAACCCATTTGGCACCAGCATCTCTCTTCTCTGCTGTGATAAACTGGTCACAGCAGCCTCTCTGGAAAGCTTTCAGGTGCCTCTCTAATCTGCTTGCCTGCTGATCAATGAATGGCTGCTATAATGAGATTATGAGGGCTATGGCTATCGAACACAAATTTTTAATGCTGGGAAGCTATATAAATATCAGTGGGCAGCTCTCTGCCTTCTGACTTTAAAGGGTTAAAAGGTGAGTGGAAGAAAAGGCTGCACAAGCAACATTTGGCACTGTCTTTCCCTCAATCAGGAAAACATAGGAAGGAAGGACCCATGTCGCCTTGCAAGGATGGTGCTTCTCACTTGGTGTTTCAACCTAGAGGGCAGCTGTTACCAGGCCAATAGTCAGCAGGCAACAGGTAAATTCTAAAGCTGTGACAAATACACAAAGTAATCATGGTATTGCAAAGTGTATCCACTTGATGGCAGGCAATCACATTAAACAGGAATAAAAATGAACACTGAATCCAATTAGTGTGATGAAGCACAAATATAACACCCTGAGCTTTCTAGAAAACTTAGAGTTTGAACCTCATTCTTTTTTCCATCAAAAACTGGACAGATACAACTTTTTAAATGAGTTTTGTTTTCATACCAGAGCTTCTCATCTCTAATGATTTTAGCAGCCAAATGCCAAGAGGTGCACAAATAAATCTGCACATTAAAAATTTTGTTTCTTCCAACTCATCAAGTGATCAATATCAGTCTGCTACCCTCATGCTGACAAGTGAATGAGTAGCCTGCAACCAGAAACACAGCTTTAATGATTTATCATATGTCAAATTATAATAAATTGTGTTGCAAATGGCAGGAAATGTGAAGGGAGAGGTGCCTGGTGGCTCCCCAGGTTAATGGGCTGATGAATACATTTTGAGTTTTAGTGCAGACTTTAGCAGAGTTATGCAAAGTACTCAACCTATTCTGGGGACAGAGTTCAGAACTTTGGATAGCTCCTTTAAAGTTCAGATCCGTGGTCTCACTGACATGGAAGCCAACAGCTGCCACTGCATAAAGGGACACAAATCTGTGGAGCTGCTTTTCCCTAAACTGTTTATGTAAACAGGTACCTGGTGATTTATCGATTATGCAAAAAGTTTTTTTTAAAATGGTGTATGTGCCATACATCCATCCTTATTGTTATATTTTTTAAAATTATTTTATACTATTTGAAATTACTGTTGTTTTAATGGCATTTTATTTTTTTAATCATTAGATTTTTAATTGTATCTTATTTTAACCACTTTGGGTCCTATGTCACCAGAAAGTCATTATATAAATTAAATACGTGCATACATAGACAAGCACATATCAGGGTTCCCAGCTGCCTGGGACTTTAAGCTATAGTGCAGTCAACCTGAAACAGATGAGACTTGATTGATGTGGCCCATACAAAAGCTAATCTGGGTACATCTGACACCTATATATGCTTGTAGCTTGGACATGTAGTGTATGGAGGGTCATCTTCCTGGAAGCAGCAACCTGGGTGAGGGGAGCTCTTTTACATGCAAGCTATTTTTATAACCACTTGTCAGAACATCTCCTTTTGTGCAGATAATATGCTTTCAGTTTTAAAACTTGATCCCATAATCCAGTGGAATTTAGAAAGGCAGACTTTCCTTTTTTATGTTATTTTCCATTTGGTTTACAAGCTGCTTATATGGGCCTTTTACAAGACCATTAATGTCAAAGCCTTTGGTTTAGTTCATTAGTTCTTGAACTCTTTTATGTACATATATATATAAAAAAATTAAAAATAGAAAACGCTTTGAAGGATTTCTGGGGGAAAAGTATGAGAACCACTTTAAAGACACTTAGACACAGGTAAACTTCCCCAGATGCTATTGCTACTGCTTCTTCATAACAGATTTTCATTATCACTGAGCCAAGGACAACACTGGACTGCCCATGTGGCATAAGCCATACTAGGGGATAAGTCCCAGGGTCTGGTTTGTGGACACACAAGGCAGCAAACTTGTTGAAGCCAAGCCAGTCTCTGTTTAGTCAATGTCTGGATGGAAGACTCTCTGGGAAGCCACAGGTACACTTCTTTGTATTGCTCGCCACAGAGAGGCTTGTTCCAGCCATAGTAAGCTTCTGATCCAGCAAAGGGATCTGGCTAAAACAAGAAATCCCACTCTTCAATCCCAGCATCATCTCCATGCTGTTTTGGAGGTCCTCCAGATCAAGAACATAGTGTGAGGCAGTGTTGGGAGATGCAGGGTCAAGGAAGAACTGATAAAAAAAAAAATCCCCATTGTCCACTGATAGAATGCTTGTGATAACTGAAGCAAGGTCTAGATCCAACCAGTCTTTTCTAGAACTGTAGCCTTGACACCTGTTGCTGAACTGCAACTCCAAGTGCTGAGTAGCACTGCTGAGATGCGTAGTCCAACAGCATCTGCAGGACAACATGATTCTAAATCTTCATCTAGACAGATCATAAACAAGACATTGCAATCCTGCAAAACTACAGGTCTCTTGGATAGCTGAGACCACCTGCTATATGAGGGTCAACAGAGACATACTTCACGGCACAAAGAAACAGTTAAGGCAGTAATGATTTTATGGGTGCAAAATATCGGACATACAATTCAATTAGATTCTTGGGAACAGAGTTGGAAAAAGACAAATAAATTTACGGTAGCCCAGAATCTGAAAGAGAATTATTGTAAGATGTTTCATAGATGGTACATGACACCAGATAAACTAAAAAAGATTTACAATACAGGTACTGGACTTAGTTGGAAATGTCAAAAAGAGGTTGGCACGATATATCATATGTGGTGGACATGTCCTAAGGTTAAGAAATACTGGACTGAAATACATAATAAAATTTGTGCAGCAATGAAATTACAGTTTGCTATGACACCGGAATTGTACTTGTGAAATATGACAGACCTATTAGAAGGTACCAGTATAAAGAAATATTGGAGAATACTATTATATATGATAACAACTGCTCGTATTGAATATGCAAAGTTATGGAAAACACAGCAAATACCTACAATAGAGCAATGGTGGGGAACTCTTATTGCAAACAAAAACGCTGACATGGTTTCTCAAAGATTAAAAGGGAAATCAGATGATGAAATTCAAACAGAATGGCAAATTGTGGGTAATTGCTGGGTACCGTTAGACGGAAATGTGTAATTCATGGTATTAGATATTAATAATTAATGATTATTGAGATGACTATTGTATGGATATCATGCAGCTGGAATGTGGAGATGGAAATGCAAGAACCAACATGTAACAATAGCAGTAAAATGTGGTACAATGATATAAGTATGTTAAGAGATATTGAAAATGAAATCTAGATCAGTTTGGAAGAATTAAGAAATAATTCATGTAAAATAACAGCAACATTTGATTGTTTTATATGTGTAATTTGAATAAAATGATTTATAAAAAACAAACAAACAGAGACATACTTCATTAAAATGATGTATATCCAAAACGATCAAAGCAAACATTGAGCTAGAGGTAAACGCTGCTCATACTAATAGAAAACAGAGAAGAAGATACAATCAATTCAACACCCCCAGAAAAGATTCTATAAAAGTTTCAAATGATAAAGCTTTTCTTGCATCAGTAGGTTATAAAATGGATGGTTCAATAAAAGCCACAGAGCAATATCATACACGACAGAACTACAAACCATGTTCTCTAGCAAGTTTCAGCTAATGACTGTGCCGATGAAGAATGTTATTACTTTCGAACCTCAGTTTGGCACACTCTGCTTTTGACCTTAACTGAATAAATCTAAAAAGAATATTTGTAGGACATAAATGTGACATGTAGCAAGCAATGCTTGAGAAGTATTACCCCAAGCTCTGTCTCTGCACTCTTGCCAACATGCTGTTCTCCTTTGGTAGTGCGCCTCTGGCAAACAAGTCATTTACAAAGGGATCAGCAGTAGAGTCCAGCATACTATAAACTATAGAGTTCACCACTACTCTTTAGGGAGCTTTATGAACATGGGGGGGGGGGAATACATGACGAGACAGATTTGGAAACTGTGATTTAAAATTAAAAGCTACTTGCAGCAGGAAAATCCATGTTTATCTCAATCAGAGACATGAAAGATCAAACCCAAATGCAAAGTAATGAGGTTTTAACAGGATGCCCTAAATCTGTTAAAATATTAAACATATGGCTCCAGGGACTTTTACAGTCTATTGCTGCAAAAGTATTCCCCATTTAGTCTCTGGATCTCCATAACTTAGCCACCCTGAAAAGCAAAGCAAAAACAGGGGACAACCCCTACACAAAACTGCACTGGATAAATTTGGATTGGATCAACAAAAAACTAACATGTATTTGACAATGGGGTGTGGACGTCTCCTGTCGTTTATGAAGCTTTGATCATTTGCCATATTTGTTTCCCTTGTTGGTGGCATACAAGCAGTCCTGATTTGTTCAGAATGGCAACAAATCAGCTAAAGGCCAATTGCAACTGTCTAAGGGCATGTGATGCCATTATCAAAGATAAACAGAGATTTCTGCCTGCTCAGTGTATGGATGGCTGACAGTGCCTGGGACCTCCAAATAAAGACCAAGTACATACTAAATACCCTAAAGGCATCAGGTCTCCTCTTGGACGTTAAGTAGGGCCAGCCCTGCTTAGTACTTGGATGGGAGATAATCACGGAATACCAGGTGCTGTAGACAATATTTTAGCAGAGGGGACTGGAAAAACCACCTCTGAATATTCTTTGCCTCAGAAAACTGCATGGAATTCATGGCCTTTCCATAAGTCAACAGGCAACTTGAAGGAACATATGCTTACATGTGCATACAAAATGTCTAACATGACTCTACAAAGTGTTAGAATTAAAGAAAAAGGAGTGGGAAGAGAAAGTAGCCTTGCATCTTTAACCAGAGCAGAGTTACTCTTCTTCAAGTTACCATTGCTGCTCGTTACAATGTTAACACTACAGAATTACAGAAAATAAGTCTGACAATAAAAATGATAGCATCCAAGACAACAATTCAACTCAAGAATGACAACAGGGGCCATTTCCACACTGCCTGGCGCCTCCCGAAACTACAATCCCCAGGATTCCATAGGATGTTGAAAGTGGAATAATAGCACTATAATAGTCTAGTGCGGAAATGGCTAGGGTTTCCTCATAATTCACCAACTGTTGAAATTCTTCCAGCAAACTAAAAAGACATCATATCGCTAAGCAAGGTCAGAAACACACATAAGAACTTCTCAACCAATAGAACACTTACAGAAAAATCCATATGACCCTGCAAATACCACCAGTGGGCCAAGATGCATGAAAATATATCTGTTAGGCCTAAGCAATCTAAAGGCACCAGGTCCCATATGATCTCAGAAGCTAAGTAGGGTCAGCCATGGTCAGTATTTGGATGAGTCACTGTTGACAAGTACCAGGTGCTGTAGGCTATGTTTCAGTGGAAAGATCTTGCTAAACCACCTCTGAGTTTTCTTTGCTTAAGAAAATCCTATGAAATTCATGGTGTCACTACAGGTCAACAGGCAACTTGAATGAACATACATATGTATCACCCAAGATATAACATGATTCTAAGTCATTTTCAAGCCAATTGATCAATTCTGCGTCCATCCACAGATGTTATTTCCATATGCAATCTCTCATAAGCCAAAACAAGGCAAAACTGATGTTTTGAATTCAATCGATATCCTCCTTCTCCTAAACTGTACATCAGTTAAACTTTCCCCATCAAAACACTCACCTTTGACAGTAACCTGAGCACTGCAGGATGCCCTTCCAGCATTATTTTCTGCCAGACAAGTGTATAGTCCATTATCTTCTGGTAAGGCATCTTGAACAGTCAACTTTGCAATTCCATCTTCAAAGACAGAATGTGCATACTGAATTGGCCGATCTACACACAAAAAAAGAAAAGAAAAAACAAGAAATGGTTGAACATATCTTTAATGGCTCTTTAATTGCCACCAATACCCTTTAAACCATCCAGCGCTATACTATGGCTTGTTTATGTTTTCACCATTAATTTACATCCTGGTCAAGAATTAAATGCTGTGTGTAGGCACATATTTGCTCCTTCCCAAGAACTGCAATACAAACAACCTTCTCATCAAGATGAATTCTTTTGCTGCATCCTTATTTTATTCCAATTTTCATGTTCCCCTTTGATGAAGTAGTCATTCAGATTCCTACAGTGCATTCTTACAGGGAAATTCACACCATCCAAGTTAAAAAAAAAAAAAGTAGAGGGGAGAGAGTTTTTAAACACACGGGAGAATCCTATGTTGGCACCCCAGTCTTTCAGAAATTGCATGTTGCTTTGTTTGTAACATCTGTTTTCTGTCCTTTCTCCAAGTAATCCATGGTGGCATTTTAGCCTCATAGCAGCCTTGCAAGTAGGTTAAGCTGAGATATTTTAGCATTTCCCAACTAAGTGTCATAGCTGAACTGGGATATCAACTGGGGTTCTGAGTTGCTGACCATATGTGTCTGCTGCCATATTAAGAGATACAGCAACAGTTCACCAGACAAGCACATTCCTGCTTAGTGTTGGTATCCCTGCCCCTTCTTCTACCAGGATCATCTACTCTTATCTGACCAAGGTATTAAAGGCCACTGTGGAGTTTTACTAGGTAGTATGTCTTACAGGAGCACAGCTGGAAGAACTGGGTCACCATCCTTTCCCACTACCATATAAAACTGGTCTCCCCCCCCTTTTTTACTTGCTTTTGCCTGAAATGTGGCCCTATTTTATAAAGCTCTTATACCAAACATAAGGTAAAAGTCAATTTCCAGAAACTGTTATCAGTATAACAATTTTATTTTCTCGTAGGTAAAACTTGTTAAAAAGATTTGAGACCCTGTATCTCTAATTCCCCAAACTGTCTTGTCCACTACTTGTAACTTTTCCCCATATTCCCCAATCCAATCTGTATTCAGAGTTATTAACATACAGAGATTGGATTCCTGAGGGAATACACTGCTATCCTCCTTGCTAGGCCTCGTCTCCATAGCAACTGGCCTATTCAAGAGACTGAGGTCTAAGAGCTCTCTGGCTGAGAATTCTAAAGGCCCTTCCCTAAACTGCAAACCCCAGGATTCCACAGGATCTTCTCAGGCAGTCAATCATACGAGGTCTTTGCCTGCAGCCAATCATATGAGGACTTCGTCTGACACAGAGAAACACACAAACTTTGACTTTTATATAATAGATAGGATGTCCATGCCTAGGTTGGACAAAAAGCCTTCCATCCCTTCTTATTTTGAGAAAACACGTTAACTATGCTTTAGGTAATATGTTTTTAATCTTGGCTTTCTATGTCAAAGTTCTGGCCCTGTACTGAAACTTATGAGAGGCAGGGTCATACCTGCCATTCAATAGAGTGAAGCAAGGTGGCAGGTGCAAGGGGATAACACCAGCAACCCATTACTATCCCTCCTGAATCTCCTGGCTATTCTCTTTGCTTGGGGGATAGAGGTCTACATGTCACAGAGGCTGTATCTTCTTGCCTAGCCTGCTTCCCTCTGGTGTTGTGGAGGCCCTATCTGACTGCCAATCTTGTAGGAAGGCTCAAATGCTGGTCCAGTCTGTATACGAAATGGAGGAAGGGGGAAATCATATTCTTTGCCTCAAGCAGCAGAATGTTTTGGGCCAGGCCTGCTGAAAGACAGTTTATAGCACAAGCTGAGTAAAGTAAGCAAGCACCACTGGAGCCTTGTGGATCCTACTGGAAAACCAACTCAAGTTTATTCCAGTCTAGAGAGCCAGTAGGTTGAAATCTGACCCAATATGGAAGTATTCTAATCTATACATTCCAAACACCAAGCAAGAACCATCCCAATGATCGATATCATCTTCCTAAAAGTACAATTCTGTATCACACAGCATTTTGCCATGAGCTCTGTTAAGCATGCCTGGAACCAGCAGTCACGGATCAGGAATGCTACTTTCTCCTTTATTTGGTTACAGACAGCTATCCTTTCCTGCAGTGCATCCTTCTCTGACAGAGTAGAGAAGGCTGTTTGCATTCACAAAGATATCACAATTAACTAGCACTAGCCTTAAGCAAATGATGTCTTATAAGGTATATGCTGAAAAGCTGCAAGAAATGCCAGTATTTAGCTACAGTTTATAATCTATCCCTAGTCTGTTTCCAAAGGATGTATAAACAGTTATGCATCATGATCAGAAGTGAGAGAGACAAGAGTTATTTGTGAGCTTTGGGACTTCAGAATGGAAGTAACATGTTTGTGCCTAGCAGAGAATACACAGTGTCTCTTCCTTCACTTCAAAATTACATTTTTTTTTATATTTCTGTTACTCAAAACCATCATTGTCTACTAGCTTTTGAATAACTCCTTTAATAGTTAACATCAAAAGACTTAGATTGGAGTTAGTTATTCAAAGAACTGCCTCTTTCCTCCCATTAAGCCCCATCACTGAGTGAAGTTCTGAATATGGAGTTTTAAAAGGGCACAAGATATTGTACTAAATAAGGAAGAACTGTCCATATATCCTCTCAGGGTAGATCTAGGGGGATCCTATAGCAAAAGCATCTATGAGCATGATGAGCCTGAGAGAATGCTTTCTAAGGCTTTAACCCTATGGGGCTGCAGGAATCACATGAAAAAACTGTCTCAGACTCTAACAATCTGTAACATTTTAATTTTAGAAAGAAATAGGCTGTGTCTCAGTCCAGAATCATAACAAACCATGGTTTGTGGTAACCATGGCTTGTGATGACCATAGCTTAGAACCCATACTGTGTTTTGAGCTTGTGCATGCAACAGGCAAACCTCAGTAAAGAGTTGCATATGGTTTTCTTTTCTTCTTAGCACTCAGCTTATTATCCTTACTCTCATGGGGGGACCTAATGCAGGGGTTGCTGGGGCAAGAGGTCTTCCTGAGACCTCTCCCCCAGCTTCCTTTGGGTGAGGTATCGGGTCCCAAGGTGAATCCATGAGGCTGGGTTGCAACCTCAGCCACAGTCAGACTCCATTATGTTAGGTATGCTAGGCACCTGTTAAAAATACAGGGTTGAATCTAAACTTCTTAATCACAAAGGACAAAAGTCCCATTAGTTTCCATTACTCTGTTCCAAGTCTTTCCATCCACATAGTATCTCTGTGTTTTGGCTAATACAGGAAAATTACCCTTTTCACTAGGAGAGGTCACATACTATATATATTACTGGTTTTCTAAAGACTTTGCAAAGAAAGAAAGAAAGACAGGTAGACATACAGATGGACGGACTATCTGGGATTTTCTATATAGCCATGTGTTCTAGACATTTCACATATAAGTTTGGATTTCCAAGAAGCTTGGATTGTGCAATATTCACTTACTCCATGAAATATGATAACAGTTGCGAAGATTCCTAGACCCTTTACTCATTCACTTGCTAGAAGACAACTGAGTTTTATGGAAAGGAGATAAGACTAGTATGCAGAACACATCATTCTACTTGACTCACTGACTTTCAGAGTTCCATCTGACTCACAGAGGATGATCCAAAATATAGCAAGTCTTCAAAGCACATCCCTGCCACCAATTTGCATTTTTGGACTTATATTTAGTAAGGCTTAGATGAGGAAATTAAATATAACTGAAAAGGAGTGGGGAAATTCTTGGTCAAAATATCACCAGAATCCCTAAGGAAGCCAAGGATGTCCTCATGGTACCATGTCTTTCTAGACTACTCTGTATTATAAAAGAAAATACCGAAGACCACTGAAGATTATACATATCTTTTCATCACAATAGCAACATAGCAGGTTCCCAGTTAATCCATATGCTTCTGCGTAAGGTAGACAACTACCTTAACAAATTACAAGGATTATTACAGAGTTTATAATCAAAGGGTGGGCATCCCATCAATGGCACTATTTTCCCACAGTAGTGGGATTGCGTGTCCCCGTGAGGCAAGACACTATGCTGATAGCAGCAGTTTGGATGCTGTGGTCTCACATGTCAGTCAAGTTTTTGCTGAGAACAAACTAAACGTGCCAAGCAGCTACTGGGCAGCAGCAGAGGGGATGATCCTGGCAGAGGATCTCTCATAGACAACTGCAGAGCCATCACAGCTAACACTTGTTAGTACTGTGCAGAAGGAAGCACAGTAAACCCCTTTTGAATGTTTTTAACCATGAACACCCAATGATGAGACAATCCAAAATGAAACAAGAGATAGTGCCAGAAGATGAAACTTCCAGGTTAAACAGCAAGCTACTGGAGTACAGCAGAGGACAACTACAAGTAGTGCTGTGGCTAATGATGCAACTAGACTCAAGCCAAAAGGACATTAAGCTGACATTCAGCTCAGACGTGAAAGGAAACACATACTACACAACACATGTTATGGGAACATAGAATGTGAGAAGCATCAATCAGAGGCAGCTAGACATAGTAGAACAAGAAATGGAATGTATAAACATTGCAATACTTGGGGCGAGTAAGCTAAAGTGGACAGGAATGGGACATTTTGAGTAGAATAATTACATAAAGGTCTAATCTAAGAAGAAATGGGATAGCGTTAATAGTGAGGATAGATGAAGCAAAAACAGTAAAAAGACTGAATCATATAAGTAAGACTTCAGAGAAAACCCATCAATATACTATAATCCAAGTTTATGCTCCAATTACAAGGCAGAAGAAATTGGTAGAATCTGTGCTGAAGTCCAAGAGGAAATCAATCACATGCTGAACAGAACTTCTTGTTAATCATAGGCAACTGGAATGCAACAGTAAGAAACAGAGCAGAATTGAAGATTGTAGGAAAATTTGGCCTAGGACCAACAAATGAAGCAGGAGAGCAACTAGCTGAATTTTGTGACACCAACAATTTTTTCATTGCAAATAAATTTTTAAAGCAACACAAGACTACATGGACATCACCTGACGGCAAATATAGAAATCAAATAGACTTTATAATTGGAAGCAGAAGATGGAAAATCTCAATTTTCTCTGCAAAAGCAAGATTGGGAAAAGATTGTGGCACAAACCATGGACAGCTAATATAAAAAAATTAGAGTAAAGCTAAAGAACAACATTAAACCAAATATCGTGATGGAAAAATATCCACATAGAATTTAAAGATAATATAAAAAAACAGAGTTGCACTATTAAGCCTGACTGGGAGGCAGAAGAACTCTTGACTGCCAGGGACACTGTCAGGAAATAATGCAAAAAGATACTATTGGCAGCCAAAAAGAAAGAGAAACCTCAGTGAATGAACAAATGAAGTTCTTCTAGCAGTTAAGGCCATATGAGAAGCAAAAGTAAAAGGGGACAGAAATAGAGTCAGAACCCTGAATGCAACTGTTCAATGAGTTATATGCAGATACAAAGAAAATTACTGCAATAATCTATGCAAAAAAATAGAAGATGATGACAAAAAAGAAGAACAAGAGGCCTCTTCCACATGAACCAAGAAAACAAAGGGAAATTTAAACTAAGAGTAGAGATGATACACGACCAGCAGCAGAACACATTACATGACCAAATAGAAATAAAAAGTTGATGGAAAGAATATTCTCCAGAACTATATAAAGGAGATGAAAGGATGACAGATTCAATCAAGGAAGAAGTATTTGAAGATGAACTTCCAGTTTTAGAAAGCAAAGTGGAAGTTGTACTTGGAGCACCTGGGAGAAATAAATCACCAGGAACATACCAATAGAGTTGCTTCAAGCTGCAAAGACAGAATTTACTCTAGTTCTAACTAAAATCTGACAACAAATGTGGAAAACAAAACAATGGCCCACAGGCAGGAAAAGCTCAATATACATTCCACTTCCCCAAAAAGGAGACAACTGTCAGGGTCAGAGACCCAGGCAGCAAGATAGCCCAGAGAAGGGAGTGGGAGAGCTAGCAGAGTCCTGCCAGGAGGAGTCAAAGAAGCACATACTCAAGGGAAGTCTATTTACCTAAGCCAGAGCAACAAACAAAAGCCATAGTCAGAGTTCCAAAAGCCAAGGGTCTGGAGCCAAGAGATCAATCCAAGGTATCAGGAGCCAGGTGCTGGAAGCAAGGAACAAGCAAGGAGAGGGCTTGTAGAAAGTTTGCCACTAGCAAAGGAAAGCCTCCAGGCAGGCAGTTATATAGCTGAAGACACAGGTGTGGCTAGTCACTGCTTCTTGAACTTAAGGAAGCCTCCCTTTGCTCAGCTCTCTTGAGTCTCCGCCTTGTTTGTGGGCTGATTGGCACAGGCTCCAAAGCATCTTCAGAATCGGATCCCTGTTGCCCTAAAGGAGCAGGCAGAGGAACGTCCGCGCCTGCTTGGTCCATGGCAGCAGGGGGAGCTCTTGAGCTGCAGGACTCATCTCCAGCCAGAGCCACAGGGATCAACAGCTGCTGCTCACCAGCAGCAGCTCTGACAGGGGCTTCAGTTATCACAACATCAGGGACCACAATAACCACAAGACCACTGCATTAATTTGTCATGCAAGCAAAGTGATGCTTAAAATTCTACAACAAAGACTTTTATCATATATGGAACAAGAAACGTCTGATGTCCAATCTGGGTTCAGGAAAGGAAGAGGCACTTGGGATCATAGTGCAAACACCAAAAAAATTAAGAAGAAAATCAACCTGTGCTTTATAGATTAGAGCAAAGCCTTTGATTGTGTTGATCATGAAGACCTATAGATTGCTTTTAAAGAGACTGGTGTGCCACAACATTTGATTGTCCTGATGGTAAACTGTACTCGAGACAAGAAGTTATCATCAGGACAGACTACAGAAAAACAGAATGTTTTCCAGTTGGCAGGAGAATCAGACAATGCTGCATTTTATCACTCTTTCTTTTTAACTTGTATGCTGAACATATTGCACATAAAGCAAGATTAAACTCAGAGGAAGGAGGTATGAATATTGGAGGAACACCAACAACTTAAGCAGATGACACCATACTACTAAGGAAAAAATGGCAAAGACTTGAAACAGTTACTGGAGAAAGTCAAAGCAGAAAGTGCAAAGGCAGGTTTATATAGCTGAACATTAAGAAAACAAAAGTAGTGACCACACAGGATCCCCATAACTTTAAAGCGGACAATGAAGACATTAAAATAGTTCAAGATTTCCCACACCTTGGCTCAGTCATTTATCAGAATGGACGCTACAGTCAAGAAATCAGAAGAACCTTAGGCCTTAGAAGAACAAATATGAAGAAACTAGATAAGATCTTGAAGTGTACAGACACAGATTTAAATGCCAAAGTTCAGACTGTTCATTCCATGCTAGCTCCAATTTCTATGTATGGTTGTGAAAGCTGGACAGTGAAGAAAGCTGATAGGAAGAAAATTAACTCATTTGAAATGTGGTGCTGCAGAAGAGTTCTATGGATACAGAAGACTGTTAAAAAGAGGAACGAATGGGTTCTAGAGTAAATTAAGTCTGAACTCTCCCTACAAGGCAGGAAGAACAAACTGAGACTATCGTATTTTGGACATATCATGAGAAGGCATTGATCACTAAAAGGCCAATGATGCTTGGTATGGTAGAAGGTAACAGAAAAAAGAAGAAGACCACCTTAAAGCTGGATAGACTTAATCAAGGAAGGGACAGCCTTGAGTCTGTAAGACCTGAGCAGGGCTGATGATGACAGGTTGATTTAGAGGCTCTCATTCATAGAGTTGTCATAAGTCAAAGTTGACTTGACAGCAGAGTTAACAACAATGAATGGACGGACAGAGCGACAATCTCTATGAAAAATGTACTAGATTATAATACTTCCAAAATTAAATAGCAATTTAGTAAGCTATCATATTAAAACCAGTCACTGAATTATAACAAGCTCAAAGCATTTAAAACATTACAAAAAGGTTGGGCATCCACCATATATAGCACCCACCATTGAAGATCCTTCTGCAGCAACCAATTAATGTCTAAAAGCCTGTTATTCGCCTGCTGGTAGGAGAACGGAGTCTTCAGTTTTTGTGGTCACCTCTGTGTAGGAGGCAAGAACACAAATTCTCCAGTTTTGGTAGGCTCAGCTTTGGGCAAAAGTAAAGAGTCTCCAGCTCAGCTTGTAGAGCACAAGCTTGCTGCAATTTGCAAAGCTTAATAGATTTGTTGCTTCACCTTGCAGAGACTCTCCAGAGGATATATGTATTTACTTAGCTTCCTTTTCCCTTCTAGTTCTGGTAATAGGCCTCACCGTCTGCTCTGCTCTGCACTGCATATATCTTCTGGCTAGAAACAAGATTAAATGTTTCATATCATATCTGGAAACAGCCCTTTTAGTGAAGATCTCTTTCTTAATTTCCAAACAGGAAAATACGTTGTCTCTCTTTCTCTCTGTCTGTGTGCTTTGAATAACTACCTGTGAGCAAGGATGGTTGGTACTTAATGCATAATGCCTAAGGATATTGCCAGCAGCCATCCTCAGGTTTCAGATTTTGGCCTGGAAACTCCAGGGCCTGGGATGATCCTGAACTGGCAAACCTAAAGGTTGTAACTGTGTAAAAGGGCTTGAAGTTAGAATAGGGTACAGCTGAAATCACCGGGACAGAATGGCTCCACAGTTGGAAGTCAAGTGACACATAACAGCCTTTAACAGCCCTGTATTTAGCATGGACATGTACAAAGCGGCAGCTGAGTGCGAATGGATAGTTGAAGACTATTGTATATTGAAGACTAGAGTATATACTTGGCGTTGCCCAGGATTTTCTTTTCTCATATATAATACCTGTTAGAAATACCTTAGGAATTACTTTACCTTGCCTTAGGAATTAGACGCTGTTGAAATACACAGATTTGAGATCCTGTGTCTCTAATTTCCCAAACTGCCTTGTCCAGTACCTGTAACTTTTCCCCATATTCCCCAATCCAACCTGTATCCAGAGTTGTTAACATACCGAGCTTGGTTTCCTGAGGGAATACACTGCCCTCCTTCTTTCTGCTATGCCTTGTCTCCATAGCAACCGGCCTGAGCTCTCTGGCTGAGAATTCCAAAGGCCCCTCCCTGAACTGCCAACCCCAGGATTCCACAGAATCTTCACAGCCAGCCAGCCGTACGAGGTCCTCGCCTCGCACAGCCGATCACACGAGGTCTTCGCCTGCCCGGCACAGACAAGCTCATAAACTTTGACGTTTATACAGTAGATAATGCTGCATACAAGGGAAGCGAGAGGACGACGGAGCGGCCCGACACATTCTGTACGCTGAAGGCTCAAGCGAGACCACCTGAGGGGCTGTCATTACCATTTCTGAGCATCCTCTGCCTAAGGGAGCTTCCTCATTCTTATCAACGGTAGAACCGGCCCTGTTTGCAGAGTAAGGCGTGTGGCCCCCTATCCTTTTCTATTTGTGGTGACTTTTTGGACATATAATGTGTAAATGAGGCCTTCTGTCTCACTAATCTCAAGAGCACTCTACAGCTTTGTGTACTTGCATTACAAGATTAAAAGAAAAGGAGGGGGAAATGGTAGAATATTTCTCTTCGTGGCTAATGAACTGGTCTGCTACGTAATTAAACATTTTAATATTTAAATCGTACTTCCCAAAGCCTACACTCTGTTGCTACAAATTGAAAAGGCAAACAAGCAGAAAAGGCAGCCTTATCACAAACGGCCCCTACTGGACAAACCTCAAAACGGCAGCAGTGGAGCTTTGCTTCCTTCCAGTACATTTTGTCAGATCTTACATATTAGGGTCCACAAACATGAGGCAACTGTGCGTAAGAGAGGGAGCTGCCCCAAAGTACATCGTACGCACTTTAGGCTGACAGGCACGGAGGAGTCTGTCTTAAGCCGAACTGGACCACTGGTGAATTTAGCTCAATACACTGACTGGCAACCGCTCTCCATGATTTCAGACACCACGGGCCTTTTCACATTGCACAATTATAGCACTGTGATTCCACTTCAACTATGTCCAGTATTGGGAACTGTGGTTTGGTGAGGATGCAGAATTCTCTGGATGATAACTCTAAGTTTCCCTTTACAAACTGCAAATATTGGGATTCCATAAGACATCACCATAGTAATTAAAGTGGAAAAATAGTGTGATAATTGTGTAACATGGAAGACAGACAGTGTACACCAGGAGTGGGCAACTGCAGTGTGTCTTTTGTTGTTGTTGTCATTGTCATCATCATCGTTGATGATATCATCATCATCATCATCATCATCATCATCATCATTCTTCTGCCTTTCTCCCAAAATTGGACTCAAGGACGCTAGGGATCAATTTTCTGCACCATGATTCCTTTGAGGTCAATGTGGACTGCCTTGAAATGGCTGGAAGTTCACTTCTGGTTTTGAAAAATAGGTATTTTGATGTTAAACAGTGAACTGAGTCCTGCAACCTATTTAAAACGTGATTTTCTACTTCTAGAGGTTTCCATGGGCCTGTTCACACTATACAATTACAGTGCTATGATTCCACTTTAGCTCCCATGGCTGCATCCCATGGAATCCTGAGGTCTATGGTTTGGGCAGAGGCATCAGAGGATCTCCCTGGATGAAGCTTCTAAAGGCCTGTCCCTCAGCTGCAGATCCCAGGGTTCTAGTGGATGTGACCATGGTAGTTAAATCATTGCACTGTAATTACGTAGTGCAGAAGGGCTCCAAGAGAAGCAATTCTTTCAACCAGAAAATAGGCAGGCAGGGGAATCTGGAGGAACAGAGTGCTGTAAAGGCAGGCTTTGCAGCTCTATGCAGCCCCAGGACCACACTTCACCCACCCCCAATATAGACAATAATAAATTGAATGGGCCCAATAGTCTGATTCAGTGTAAGGCAGTTTCCTGTGTTTGTATCAAAGTAAAGGATGTCACAGGCTTCTTTCCCTGGCTTTAATCTGGGTATGCACGTGTGGGTAAAAGTTCTAGACTCAGGTTTGCAGCGTGCCAAGGCTGGCCCTTCTCTCCCAAACCCAGGCCTCAGTATCATGGCCTTTGGAAAACACCACCAAAGGGAGTGAATCTCCAGTTAGAGTGAATTTAGATAATCCCATTTTGTTATAACACGAAAGCAGACTCTAAAAGGGACATCCAACAAATCAGTGAAATATATGTAAGTAAGCCAATGCCAATGTGATCAGAATGTCAATCTATATCTTACTGCCTATACAGTATAGGATATATTATTATATCCCACCTATATATTATTCCACCCATGTACTACTATCAAATGTGTGACAGCACCAAAACAAACAACATGTTGAACAGTATTTCTGTTTTAGAGCTGTATTGTTTCTCATCCATGCTTTTAAATTCATATATTAAATGGTTTTAATTCTATAGTTTAAAATTGTTTTCATCTTAACTTTTTGTATGTTTTTAGCTATACATGGTTCTACTTGTATTCTTTTTTATTCTGTAAGCCACCTTGAAACCCACTTTTGGGGAAGAAGTGGGATATAAATAAAGTGATTGATTAAGGTGTTGGTAAAAATCCAAGCTTTGATAAGGGGTAGGGCAGGGCAGAAATTAAGAGAAAAAGGGGGAAACCTTAATGCTAGGCAAACACACTTGCATCAGAATGTTTTTGGGAGGGGGAGGGAGGAAGTGGAGCATCTGAGGCTTAGAAGGGGCTTTGGCCAAGCAAGGAACTGAGAGAAAAGAATAGAGAAAGTTTCATCCAGGAGAACAGCAAAGTGAGTCCCTAGCCCTATACAAGACAAACATTTGCATTTGGACATACAGACATACACACACACACAGGATGAACATGTTTACCTTACTGAAACCTGAAAGACCAAGAGAAGCACACATAAAGGAGAAAATCAGTGAGGAGACAATCAGTGTACATTGTCTTTTTAGATTTGGTTCCAATGGTCTTCTTGAAGTTCCAGTCCTTCTAAGTTGCTTCTTTTATCTCTCCCACCTCCTTTGATGCTATCATTTTCTGGATTTTATGATAACAGGTTGCAGGATGTGACTTCCAGAAGCTTATAGAAGTCCCATGTTAGCTCTCCCTGAAGAGCGCTTAAGGCAGATATTTTGGAGGTGGATCACTGGAGATAAGCTTCTTGGGCTAGAGTTCATTTTGAGAGCATTTTTACAGTGGCCAGCTTCTTCCTTCTTTGGGCAGCTTGCTATCTCATTCTCTCTCTCTCTCTCTCATTCTCTGGGTCCTCCCCAGGCCATACTTTCATTCATCTCATCACATACACATACGTACCCTTATCCAATGCCACAGATATAATCAATATTTCTAATGTGGTATTGTTTCAGACTTAACCTTCTGCTGATTCAGTCTGTTTACTTGTTTCCGGAATATCGTCTCATGTTGCTTTCTCTTTATTTAACGCTTGACATTCATAAGACACAGAATGGTGTTTAATATGCTAACTAGCATTCACACACACACACATATTGTAAAGCGTGTATTGCATGTTATACTGATCACATATGCACTGACATTAAACATGTATATCAAATGTATATAAAAATAATTAAAAACCAAAATGCAGAAAATAGAAATACAATAAATAGATTTTAATACAGTAAGATATCTGATTTTCTGCATAACATCATTGTTGCACCAGATTATACATAAAAGCTGGTAATCACAGAATCATAAAGTTGGAAGAAATCCAAGGGCTACTGCTTCCAACCCCTGCCATGTAAGAATACACCATCAAAACATTCCTGACAGATGGCCATCCAACCTCTGTTTAAAAACCACCAAAGAAGGAGATTCCACCATACTCCAAGGCAGCATGTTCCACTGTTGAATTGCTCTTACTATCAGGAAGTTCTTTGTACTGTTTAGGTGGAACCTCTTTTCTTGAAGTTTGAAGCCACTGCTCTGTGTCCTAGTCTCTGGAGCAGCAGAAAACAGGCTTGCTCCATCCTCCATATGACAAATCTTCAAATATTTAAACATAGCTATAATTTTTAAATATTTGAAGGGATGTGATTAATCTACGCTAATTGCCATTGTTCTCAGTGTCTTTTCTCTACTTTTAATTTTCTCCTTAAGCCTCCTTCTTTGCCCCTTCCTTCATTATTTTCAGCTGATGACTATGCTACTTTCTTCATTACCAAAATCGAACCTACTCACTCTTCCCTTCTGTTCCTGACTCTTCCTTACTTCTAATTTATCAATTGTCCACTTGTCTTACATTCTCTTACTTTCCCTCGTCTCGCTAGATGAATTGTTCCAAATTCTGAAGTCTTCTAATCCTTCTACCTGTCCCTTGGATCCTATTCCTTCCTGATTCTTAATAACTATTTCTCCTGCTATTCTTCCTTTCTTGTGTCACGTTGTTAATTTGTCTCTTTCTTCTGATTCATTTCCTTCTGCTTTTAAACATGCCACTGTTTCCCCAATTCTTAAGAAGCCTACACTTGATCCTTCTTCTCTTACCAACTATCGCCCTATTTCTCTCCTGCCTTTCCTTTCCAAAGTGCTGGAACATGTTGTCCACACACGTTGTCTTTCCTTTTTGTCTCAGGCTGCTATATTTGATCCTTTTCAGTTTGCATATTGTCCTTTACACTCTACGGAGACAGCTCGTACTAAAATAACCAATGATCTTCTTGTAGCCAAGTCCCAGGGTCTATATTCTATCCTTCTTCTCGATCTTTCAGCTGCCTTTGATGTGGTTGACCATGTTCTCGTTAGACTCGCTTCATGACTTAGGGTTCACTGGGTCTGTTCTTAGTTGGTTTTCATCCTATCTTTCTGGTCGCTCTTTTAATGTGGTAGTTGGTAATCATAAATCCTCTTCCTTTCCTCTCTTGGTGGGGGTCCCTCAAGGTTCTGTTGGGCCCTTTCTTATTTTCTCTTTACACTCTCTGCCTAGGTAATCTTATTAGTTCTTTTGGGTTTCAGTATCATCTCTATGCTGATGCTATTCAACTATACTTTTCCTTCTCTGAATTTTCAAAGGATATTGAAGATCATATTACAGAGTGTCTTTCTGGTATTTCTTCACCATCATCTTAAACTTAATATGGTGAAGACAGAATTGCTCATTTTTTCCCGAAAACTTTATTTACTTTCCACTTTTTCTATCACTGTCAATAACACTTATCTATCTGGTGAAAGAAGCTCACAATCTTGCACTCATTTTTTGACTCCTCTTTGTCTTTTGCTTCCTATATTGAGACTGTTGCTAGGTCACACCACTTCTTTCTTTATAACATCTCTAAAATCTGACCCTTCCTATCTGCTTCTTCTGCTAAGACTTTAATCCATGGTCTTGTTATTTTTCGTCTCGATTACTATAATCTTTTACTTACCGGTCTTCCTCAATCTCATCTTTCCCCTCTGGTCTCTTGTTTTTCACTCTGCTGCTAAAATTATTTTCTTAGCCCACCATTTCGATCACGTTACCCCTCTCCTGATCACCCTGCATTGGTTACCTGTTCCTTGTAGGATCCTTTATAAACTCCTTGTTTTGACTTTTAAGGTCTTACATAATTTAGCTCCTCCTTATCTTGCTGCTCTTATCTCACCTTACCAGCCAGCTGGAAACCTACATTCCGCAAACACTTGTCTTCTTACCCAGCCTAGAGTCTCTTCCTCTTTAGCTTGGTTACGCCCTTTTTTTCTCGCTGCCCCCTATGCATGGAATTGCCTTCTGGTGACCTTCGAACTGCTCCTTCTCTTACTGTTTTTAAATCTAAATTGAAAACTTTCTCGTTCTCCAAAATTTTTGGAATATTGGACTAATTTTTATTGTTAATAAGATATTGTATTTTATTGGCATTATAGTAATGTTATGTTGCACTGGTTGTAACTGCATATACCCTTGACTTTTTTTGTTTTTTATATCTTCATTTTATTATGTATTTATCTATGTCAACGGTTGTATTTTAATTTTGTAAAGTGCCATGTACATGGATGGCACTATATAAAGTAATCATAATCATAATCATAATGTCATATGGAAGACATAATCTGTCCCTTAAAACAATTTTATAATGTGAACATGGTCTAAGTGGACAGGGGTTGACAAAAGCATTAGCCAGAGGCACAGGGGGTTTCTTCATGTGTGTGTTTTGTAACCAAAGGAAAACTGCCTTACCATTGAGAAGCCAAGTGATCTGTGGCATTGGCACCCCATCAACTGAGCACTGGAGCACAAAATCCTGTCCTTCACTCACACTGCAAGACTTCAACACACTGGAAAAATGGGGAGCAACGTCTCTCACTTTAGGCCCTACAAATCAAAGCAGAGATGCACTATAAATGGATGACAAAACCAATTCTTTGCAAGGTTTACCAGAACAGAAAAAGTCATTCCCACAAAACAGCAAACACAGTGGGTGGTTTTACTAACGCGATTACAGAGTCATTAACCAAAAAGAGTCGATGCAAGTTATTGTTTGTTAAAAACGTCATTAACCGTGGAAATTGATCACATATAAATGCCAAAAGACAAGTCACAGTTGTTTGAAAATTTAGTAGACTAGCCGATAAAGTAAGCCAATAAACCCTTCTCCAGCCTCAATGCACTCCAAGGAGGAAGTGCCTGCTGGAGGAAGGGGATAGGGTGAGGATGGGAAGAGGGGTTGATTAACCCTTCCCATGCCAGACTGTTTCACCCTCAAGCTGTGAACCAAGCCTAACAGAACACGTCTATTCTGTCAACCAGACTTACCAAAGTATTGATGTGACAAGTCTCATTTCTTCAATAGCTATACAGTGGGCCCTCCACTATTGTGAGAGTTCGGGACACAGAATCCTTACGAAAGTGGAAAAACTGCAAATAATTCCTGCCATACTCCCCCTCCCATTCCATTCTGGAACTCCCCCTCCCATTCCCTTACCTTTTGTCCTGGCATGCATGCTTTTGTTCTCCATATTGGGCAAGGGAATGGGGGAGAAGGCATGTGTGTTCCCCCCCATTCCCTTTTGCTTCTCCATATCCAAGCAAAAGGGTATGTCTTCCTTCTTGGCACATGGCATTCCCCCCTCCCCTTCTATTGCCTTTTACCCGGGCGCAGAGAAGGAAGGCACATGTGCCCAGGCAAAAGGTGAAGGAATGGGAGGAGGAGAATGGAGGGTGGAAGGCACATGTGGAAGGAGGACTGTACTGTAGTTGGGACAAACAACAGGATTCAGCCCTGTGTTCCCAATCATCATCACTCATACACTAAATCATCACTCGTACACTAACATTCCTCTATGTTATCATGCTGATTTTACATTGCTTATAGAGAAATGGCTTCTTTAGCAACCTGCTTTGAAAACAAGTTTAAAGGTTTAAACAGTATATTAAATTAGTGCAATCTCCTTGCAATCTTTATTGTACAAAAAGTTGTAGATTTCTGTAACTCAAACATTATGCCTTTTCTTGTTACGTGCCTTCTAGTCATTTCCGACTTATGGCAAACCTATCACGGGGTTTTCTGGGGGCTAAGAGTATATGATGCGCCCAAGGTCAACCAGTGAGTTTCCATGGCCAAGCAGGGAATCAAACTGTGATCTCCAAGGTCATAGTCTGACACTGAAACCACTACACGACACTGGCTTTCTATTATGCCTGTATAATTACTATACAGATGTACTTATTCTGTTTAAGTATGCATCAAGCCAATGTCTTCCTATAAGCAATTCTTTCAGATCAACAAATGAATAACTCATGTTCTTTGCTATCCAAGATGCCCATATGACAACTGATGTCTTTATAAAAATGTAACTTACTTTTTACAGTTAAAATCCATCTTGTTGATGCCTGGCCTTGACTGTTGGTGGCTGTGCAACAGTAAGACCCGTTGTTTTCGAACTGGAGTTCTTTCAGACACAAACAATGGATCCCATCTTTTTCATATATCTGGATTCCATCTCCTGCTTCCACTGGGGCTCCCTCTTTGAACCATTCAACATTTGCCTTTGGTTTCCCTGAAACTGGTTAATTACAAGTTTATTATTAACAGAAGTAGCACCTTCACATTTATGGTTTCAAAGTGTTCCAATCTACTTCTTTATTACCAGCACTCCCCAGCTTTGCCCTTCAAAGAGAAAGAAGCCAACTTTTAAGGATGTCTCCAAATGAGTCTTGTAATGTGCAAAGTCCAATCATACTGCCTCACACACAGAAGTTTATAAGAGGTCCAGATGATGTAGACTTAAATTTGCATGCCTCCTGAGGTTTCTCCCCTTTTTTTCTTCAATCTTTTTTTAATTTCTATTAGTTACAGAATAGTTATTACAAAATTATGGAATGGTTGCATGATTAATTTTAATTGTAAATGGTAGCAGCTCTTTTTCTGAAAGCATGCAAAGTTACAGAAAAGACATATGCATCAACCCATTATTAATAGTGAACCAAAGCTGTTCATCAGGCTGGCCGGCATACAGCCAGTTAACAGTTAAAAAACATATCATTTTGGACATATCACACCCTCTCAGCCCTAGAAAACTCTATGATAGGTTCGCTTTAGGGTCACCACAAGTCAGAAACAACTTAAGGGCATACAACAACAACAACAACAACAACTCATCCTTACAAGATAAAACACAGATTTCATTCCTATTTTAACAAGTGTCAAGTTCAGTTCATAGTTGTAAAAAAGAAACCTAGCCATAAAACTTTCACCCATGGAAAGAAGTTAAGGAAACATTTCTGTCAAGTTATTTATTCTTGTACATGTTTTTACAAAATTAAACTAATCTTTGTTACTTATCATCAAACTCTGCTGCTGGTGCTTGATTTTAATGAAGGTTTTAATCTACCAATTAGCTTTAGGCCATTCAATTAACAAAACTAAGCATCTAAGTTTCTCCCTCATCCACGCTGACTTGATCTCTTTGGCCTGCTTATTACACATTTAGCAAAATGAAGTTGTAGAGCAGACATTTCTGAGTGCTCCTCCTTATCAAAACTAGCACAGCCAGAAGAGTAGCCCTAGGCCATCCAATTAGCTACTGTAGTCCTTTTCTATTTCCAGAAGAGTGAGTTAAAAAAAAAACCAGGAAAAAACCCATCGATAAACGTAATCCCACAGCTGCTGTGTACTACCTTAGTACTTTATCAGCAATAAAAGTTGCAGCCTAAGCAACCTTTCTTTCATATTTAATTAAGGAAATCATAGAGTTGAAAGGAACCTCAATGCTCACCTTGTCTACCCTCCCTGGCAATACAGGAAATCCATGTGTACATAATGCTCAATAAGTGGCCATGATACTTTTGCTTAAAAAGTTTCAAAAGCAGGAAAGATAATAATCTATTTACCTTTGCATCTGAATGTAATCTCTTCTCCTTCCAGTGCTTCCTGGCTCTGTGGGCGACATTCAAACTCGGGAGGGATCCCTTGAGGTTCCCTCTTTACCTCAGTTATGCTTTTTTTAAATCCAACACGGTCTTCCAGTTCTTTAGTCCTCAGGCCACTTAGCCTTGCAGAAGGGACACCCTTCCAGTTTGCTGTCAGTGACTGTTTAGGCTTTTTCTCATCATCTTCCTGTCCAGAGGTAGCTGCTTTCAGTTCCGCTTTTGGTCCAGTTTGCACTTTAACAGATTGTAGAGTTATGGTGCTTGATGTTTTTTGTAGGACCTGGTAGCTTTTCCCTTCTTCTTTAGGTGGTTCTATATTGGGTTCCTTTACCTTTTCCAATGTATTCAGATTGGTCTCTTTTGATGAAGCAGGTAGGGTGTCTTGCTTCATGACAGGCCTTTCTCTGGATTCAAGCAAAAGTTCTGTGGATGTGGATTTGAGTTCTTTGGTAACTCCATTGCTGGTGGCCTTTCTGAACTCTGATGTGTTAATAGCTTTGGTTGTGATAGTGGATGGTATAGAGGCACTGGATTTTGCTGATGTGCTAAAGAGAAACACCTTTCTTAAGATACCAGAACGACAATTCAAATAAATATTAGGAAGCAGTCTGTTTATATTTGATGTTGAAAAATGGTTTTTGTACCAGAAATGCCTAACATTCTATGTTATGACAGGTAATGGCAATCTAACAACATCTAAAAGCCCATAAATTGCCTATCCTTGGTTTTACACAATGGCTACCCACCCAAGAAATCAGAGAATCAATCATAGAAGATCCATGTAAGCAGCAAACCATTTTAGGCAACAAAAACTCAACGTTCAAGGGATATATGAACAGGTGAAAAATGTGCTTAAGTTTCTCTTTGCTTCTAAAGAGTGAAAATCACATTGAAGGGGAGTAAATGGTAAAACTTACCAAAGTGGTTGAGCATAAATGTCTTTCTTAACCGAACCTGAAAAGGATGAAAAAAATTAAATGTATTAGAAATTCAATTATCCAGATTTCAAGTACAGATCACAAACTGAGTTTTGTTTGATTTTTAAGACACAGAAACTGCTATTGCTGAGAATTCAAGATGGCCCTAAATTATATCCACTTGTTGATGAGTCAGCAGAATAATTCCATTCAAGCCATGAAAGCATTTGCCTGCCCAGCCTAAATGGTAACAAGACTATGAATGAATTATTTCTGGAGCCAGAAGCAAAAAAAGGGTATATTAAGTTTAAAATGCCATATTAGAAAACATCTTCTGCCACATTAATTAAGCTTTTAAAAAGCTATGTTACGGTATTTCTCAGAGAAAAGCTGCAGCACTGGTGAGGGGAGGTTATCCTCCAATGGCACGAGTGCAGGAGGTTTTAAAGCTTTGCTGCTTTGCAGGGAGTTTCAGAAATCCTTTAGGACAAGAAGAAAATTGCAGGCTGGATGGGAATCCATTGCCAGCTGTTTTACTCCTGGTGAAGAGAAGACTGAAAGGTGACCTGACTGCACTCTTTAAATATCTAAAGGTCTGCTACATACAGAAGGGTGCAGGTTTGTTGTCAGTTGCCCCAGAAGGTAGGACCAGTTCTAATGGTGTTTAAGTTACAAGAGGGTACATTTTGACTGAAGAAACTTCTTGACAGTAAGAGTGGTTTGGCAATGGAGGCAATTAACTAAAGAGGTCATGGGGTCTTCTTCTCTAGCCATGTTTAAAAAGAGGCCAAACAGCTACCTGATGCGATCCTCTAGCTGGGATTCCTGCACTGAGTGGTGGGGAGGGGGTTGGATTCAATGGCCTATCGGGCCTCTTCCAGCTCTATGATCCCTTAGGAATTTCTCTTTTTAATGTGGTCCTTCTAGATTTTTTGTTTGTTTATTTTAAATTCACAGTAAGTACTTAAATATTTCCAAATACTTAAATATTTTCATGGTTAGTCAGGAAGCCATCCGTTGCATCCTCATTGACATTTCAAAGAAAGCATTTTAGTCCACATATTTGTGGGAGTGATGGTGGGTGGTAGGAGGAATATGTATATTCCAAAGAGAACTGCACTGAGACCCGAGTTTATTTCAACCTTTGCCACCTGGCCTGTGTGCACACATTAGGAAGCTGTAATTGGCAGTGGTTTTCAAGGCAGAGGAATAATCCCCAGAGTTGATCACTCTTGGTTATGTTTTACACAGCAGCAATATTATGATAAGAAACAACCTCTTAAGTAGTCTGCAAAAAACTAGAACATGTTCAAGAGTCATAAAGAAGACTCAGATATCTTCTGTCAACCCTTTGTTTCCAAATTAGGTCTTCCCAGGCTTGCCAACATAGCACTGCCCATATGCAAAAGGGAAGCAGCACGTTAAAATGTGGGGCAACATGAGGCAATGCTTGCAGATAGGCAAAAATGCTTAAGGAGGAAAAGGCCCAAATAGAAAAAAGGGGTACACCTCCCATGTGGAGGTAGTGGCATAGAATGCTGTCAGAATCAGTAGTGTGAAGGGTCAGGAGGAAAGAGACACCTGACAACCAAGTGGAAAAAGAAATGGAACAGGATGGCTAGAAAGGGAGGAGGGAGGAAGAAACACAGAGTAGAATGAGTTATCTCAGTCTTTGGATAGGTGATCTGCAGGTCCAGGCTGAGAAACGTCCTCTGGGATGGAAGTGAGAAAAAGCTGCTCAACCAAATCACTGGAGAAAACCAAGTCTTAAATGTCAGTGGGACAGGGGACAAGTGTTCCAACCTACCCAGCAAATTCAAATGGAGGGGAATTTATGCCCCTCTCAAAGTCCAGTGATGGTCAAATGATCACAAAATGCTGACTGCATGCTGGAGGAGCATGGAGGAAACACAGTAGGCAATGGTAGAACTATGGACAGAAACACTCTATGATGCAACATTTCATTATAGGATCCTACCTATCTTACATGATGCTCAAAGAAGCATGTTAAATCCAGTGTTGGGTGGAACAAGCAGATTCTTCTTGGGGAAAGTCTTACTAGATCCTGGCATAAGCTAACTGCAATGCTTTGGAACAGGCTGAAGAATCCAGATAAACTATGCTGAAGGCTTCCACACTTTTGTGACAAGCCTAGGGCAAACCTGGAGATACCCTTGGACTCTGCTAAAGTTCACTGGTTATCCTGGTCTCTTTCATACTACACAGTGATTTCACTATAACTGATTTATCTGCTTCCTATGGGATCCTGACTTTTATAATTTAATCAGAGAGATCAGAGGAGCTCTTTGGCAGAGAATTCTAAATTCTTCTCCCTAAACTGGCAGTCTCAGGATTCCATAGGATGGAACCACAGCAGTTAAAGTGGAATCAAAGTGCTGTAAGAACTGAGTGAATCCTGGTCAGGAAGACAGCTCTCTCCTAAATTGATTGATTGATTGTATTTATATGCCACCTTTTCTACCAGAATGGGACCCAAGAATTCTATCCGAATTCTGGTCAGAGTGGAACTGGAGGAACTGGCTGCTTACTATGTCCTTGTTTTCTTCCCAGTTTTTGAAATTCACACATGCACTAACACACACACACACACACACACACACACACAGGGACAATGGTTTCTCAGCATATAGGAAATGAGATTTTGAACAACAAACAGATCAGGATCACACAAAGTATCACAGACAGGGAGTGTTCACAAATGGAGACAATGCCCAGTCCATCAAGAGGTCAACAATTAAAACTTTGCAAAATTACAGAGAACCAAAAAAAAGAGAGAATGCAGTACTTTGTATTTCCCCTACCCCATCACTATTCACACTTGTGCAGTGTAACTAGGTGGGACATAACTAACGAGAGGACAATATTATTTCAAACAGACTGGTGTAGGTTTATGTTCTGTTCCTATGCACTGCCAAAATGGAGCACGGCAATTCAGTTGCTTGTTGACTTCCATCCTTAAGTTTCATCCCCTGTGGCTATGGGTTCCCTTTTTAGTTTTGATTTGATCTGAAAAGCACAAAGTCACTCTCTCACAGTGGATCATGATTCAAGGCCTTTTATGGTCACAGTGTGAATATTCTATCTCAAACAAGCTCTAGCTTTTATATTTGGTACTTGCTTCTTGCTATTGCTTTTTTTTGTCATTATTAATGAATTGTCACTTTCTATACTGGTTTTAAAAGAAAAGTAATACTGACTCAGTAAAATTAAGGGAGCGATTCCTCTCATCCCACGACTCTGTGCTCAGCACTGGCATCAGCAACCAACATCACTGGACAGGCACCGCGAGGCCACCTTAATGTTTGCTCTCTCCCTCCCGTACCAGTCTGAGAAACTCACTGGGTTAACTTGTGCACGTAACACTCTCTCAGTCCCAGAAAACCCCATGATAGATCCACCTTAGAAACCACTCTGTCAGCTAGAGCCTTAACATGCTTCCCAGTCTAGAAGAAATACTTTTGTGTCTGTTTTTAAAATTCTTGGGGGATGGATGAGGAAGGGGGGGAGAGGAGGAGGAGCAGGAGCTGCATCTTAGCTGAAAGATGGTCTGATAAGACTGAGCAGAAAGCTTTCAAAACCCCTCAGCTGTCTCTACAGATGAAGTAGTCTTATATGATCCTATCAACTTAAGAGGCCATTTGTTCCTCTTCCCAATGGAAAAATAAGCACAGGGGAAGAGGCCCAACTTGGAAATAGCTTATCTGTACAAGAGGTCTATATGGTTTTGCTTAAAGTAACAACAACCCCCAATTGTGTAACAGTTACTTTATTATCTGATTTTGCAGGGTAATGAAAAGAAGGCCAAATAAGAGCTCAGAGCTGTAAAATGAGTTGATAGACAAGAATGCTAAATACATAATGTTCCTTTGTACTCAAAGCCTTGGGCCTGTAAGACTTTAAGAAACAACAAGTCCCTAAAAGTGGGAAGCCAAGAAATATTTACAATTAGAAGATAAAAGATTTCCAAGTAACTGGACACATAAATACCACTGCAAGTGTTGTGTTGCAAATGGAGTGTTGGACTTGGACAGGGGGGAATACTCAGATCCAAATTTTGAGCAGTTCACAAACGGAATTAAAGACAGAACTGCAGCATGCAAAACAGCGTTTTCCATTTGTAATTTTTACAAGCTGGTGTGAAAAAAGCAAGATTGTGGCAGTGTTAGTATTAAACAGGACCTGGAAGATCTGGTTTCAAATCCATCCTTAGTCATGGAAACTCAAAGGATGGTTGTGGGTAGCCACTATCTGTCAGCCTAACCTGCCACATAGGGTTTCTGTGAGATTAAAGGGAAGGGTGTAAGCTATACTGGACTAGCAGGATAAAAATGTTTTTGGTGTTGCTGTTGCTCCTACAAATGCATAATTTTCACTCATTGAAATTTAGTATAGATAGGGTTTCCCACACAATTAAAACAAAGAGGAAAGAGCCTGACTATCTAACTGACTTATTTCTACTGGATTAATGTTCAAAAATTTTAAAAATTGACTGCTGCATGCGTGGCCCTTCACTGAAATCTCATTCTGGAGAAGGCAAAGGGGAGGGGGCTGGGAGGTAAGAAGAGGAATTGGCTCAATTCTTGGAAAACTTTTAGCTGGCATGCTTGCATTCTCTCCCTTTTAGTCTGCTTTAACCATACCTTGAACCATGAGCTCTGCAGACACAGAAACTTTCCCAGCACTATTCATCACAGTGCAAGTGTAAATTCCAGCATCAGCCAGCTGAGCATTTTGGATCTCCAAAAACTGGATGCCTGCTTTCTCAAACATGTTGAAACGATCATTCTTCTGCACCTGAATTTCACCCTGCACGCATAGGAGGGGGGAACCAAAAGTTTACATATGCTTTCATCAGGAAGACAGGCAAGGAGTCTATCAATTTCTGGCAAATTAACACTTCATTCTTTACCATTTTCTACCCCGGTATCATTCAGCCTACTGCTTTCTTGTGACATGTTTATATGCTACCAAAAGATCAGACCTTGGGCGTTCCAATATTCAGCACACCACAGGGAGAAAATATTCTCAGAATACGGGTGTTTCAAAGTTTACTTGGTTTAAACTTGGGAGCCAGAGTGCCTGTGAACTCTGCAGTCAAAAGATATTTTTAAAAGCCCACTTGTGAATTCTGCATTCAAAACCCTTTCTTAAAAGCCAGATTTTAGAATGTTTGACTTAGTTCCCAGTACAGTGCTGAGAATCACATTTAAGGAGTTATCACCCACGTAAATGCTCAAATCCTCCTTTGTCTGCTTTCCTCATCCATGCAGCCTGAGAATTCCAGCCTTTGCAAGATACTTTATCAATGTAATGCCAAGGAGGACGCAAGTTCTTCAAGTGCATAGCTGAGGAAAATGAAGACCATAAAAATGAGGCAGCAAGCACACAGTCAGAATCTGAGATATCAGAGGCCAGGTCTCATCCTACTTGTGCAGACTGCTTTTGGTTTTACTTTCTGATGTACTTGGGAGTGATATCACAGGCCACTGGTGATGAAGGGCAAGCCGGGTTTCTCATGATGTTGCTGTAGGTCTTGTATCAGCCTTTTTCAAACTAGTACCCTCAAGCTGTGCAGCACTGAAACACCTACCCCCCTCTTCACCTACAAGGACCTTCTTGGCTAAAGATGATAAGAGTTATAGTCCAACACACATCTGGAGGAAGTTGCCTTATAAAAACAGAAACGTATACGGATCTTACTCAAGCATTCCAGAGAGCCAGCATGGCATAGTGGTTTGGGTGTTGGACTATGACTTGGGAGACCAGGGTTTGAATCCCTGCTTGGCCATAGAAACCCACTGGGTGACCTTGGGCAAGCCACACTCCCTCAGCCCCAAAGGAAGGCAATGGCAAAGCCCCTCTGAATGGATCCTGCCAAGAAAACCCCATAATAGGTTTGCATTAGGGTGGCCATAAGTGAGAAACAACTTGAAGGAACACAAAAACAACAAAAAGCATTGCACTCTATATTTAGGCTTGCCAATCCAACTATCAAATCTTCAATCTTTCTTTTGCGCTGCCGTACAAAAATTCTCTCTCTCTCTCTCTCTCTCTCTCACACACACACAATAATTTCAGATAAGCCTGGATTCTACTTTCTCCACTGCCAATCCATTTTTGCTTTTTGCCTAAGTATGATTCCTATACCTAACTATGTCTTAAATAATTTTGAAATGTAACTAAGCCAATGAGGATTTACTAACAAGGACTTATATACCACCACAAGATCAGACCTTGGGTATTCTAATATTCAGCATACATGAGGGAGAAAACATACTCAGAATATGGGTGTTCCAAGGCTTACTTGGCTTCAACCTGGGGGCCAGGTTGTGCATGATTGCTTGTGAACATACTTCTGAGTTTGCAGCATGAGAAGTTTTATAAATATAAAATTAAAAAGTTCTTGCAGTGTTTCTTTGCAGTGTTTCTCCTTATATAAAACTCTTCAGAGGGCATTCTTCCTTTCACGTCTTTCATGTCCTTTGATGTGCTCACTTGGATAATCTATCATGGGATAAGCTCCATCATGTATTGCCTTAGTTTGTATTAGTGATGCTAATATGGAAATACTGAGGAATCTGTTTCCTGCTTAGTTTGAAAGCCTCAAAATGTCTCACACAGCAAAGGAGTGAAATGAACCATGGCTAAACCTATTACTAAGTATAGAGATTTTCTTTATGGGGGACCAAGCTGAAGAGCCTACATGAGAACCATACCTTGAACCAAGTGACTTGAGGCTGAGGTCGCCCTGTTATCTTGCAGGAGAATTTACCAGTCTGACCCTCTCGCACAATGACTCGACTGGGTTTTGTAGCAAACTTTGGTGGACATTCACCCCAGATGCTTGGCCGTTGCTCTATAGGTGGAACAGAAAGCCTACCACTGGAAAGAAAATAATATTATCAGATTTAACTTATCAATATTTAAAGAAACAGAATATTACTTCATGAACTATGCTTTTTAACACTGTTCATTTCACTAAACAATGCAGTAACCAATACTGTGCCCTATTCTTAACAGACATCAAGTTATCTGGAGGCACAGACCTCTGCAAAGGACACAGTCGTCCTTCGAAAATACTGGGTTGTAGAGGACTGATTTTTCTCCCAGTCCACCCCATTGAACTGCTCAAAAGGTACGTGTGCCAAATATTGCACACCTGACACAACAGAACCCTGGCACAGCACATGTGTTTTTTGAACACTGTTACGTATACCCACATGCAAAAAGTAACATTTAACTCTTAAGTAACAATATGAAATAATGCTCGCAAGCAGATCATGTGAAGACAGGACTGGTATATACATATAATAGTATGCCCGTTACTGAACTCTTCTGAACACAAACACTATTTTGCTACATGCTATCATCTAATATAGCTAGAACATAAAAAGCATGCTCATCAGCTCTGATGCTCCCTAAGTAAAAATGGACAGGACAAAGCCTAATTATAATGAACAATCTAACCTTCCGTTTTGGCCAGATTTTCCAGAATTTATTCCGCAAGTACAGAAGAATTTCCATCACCCAAATGCTGATTACATTATTGTTCTTCTGTAACTTGCAAGTAGCATTCTGTAACTCTGGCCATGCATTAGATATGGGCAACTGGGTCAACGCTTTCCTTGAATTGACTCAGGACGTACCTCTTTATCTCCTTCAAAAAAGTCAAGAAAAATGTTAGAGGGATTTTTAAAGCCTAAGGGCTTAGAAAACTATCCCTATCTCATTCTCCCTCTCCTCCAATGTCATATCATGGAGGCAAAAGAACTAATTGGGGAGGGAGATACTGTAGGGCAGGGGTGGGTAATTTCTGAAGGTCTGGGTGTTACTTTCACTCTCTCCTGTATCTTGGAAGGCCAACCTGCCACCCTTGTTGCCTAAAAAATGTTATGTTTCATTGCTTTTAAAAAAAGGCTGTTTCTGGTCTGAAACCAGCCACCTCTCACTAAAAATCAAATCAGATGGGAAGAAGGGAATCAAAGGGTCTTGGGAGCACATAGGCAGCACTGATTGGTTGTGTGTCCTCTGTTGCTCTAGGGGGGTTAAATGGGAAAGAGAGAAGGAGGCCAGCCCCCCATGGATCCCACTCACTTCCAGCAAGAGCTTTTTCCCACTCTTCTCAAAATTAAAACTCTTTGCAAAAACACCCATAAATTACTTGGAAAATTTCTGAAGCATCTGCTAAACTAAATGTAAGTCAGTAGTGACCTTTTTTTGGTATTCAGATTCTACACAGTTGTATCAATCACTAAATCACAAGGAGGTGAGCAGAAGTGCTTTAGGTTTTTGTTCTGAGTGGGTCGTAATGAAAGAAGGAATCTTACCATTCTTCTTTTGACGATCTTTCTTAATGGTAAACTCAACAAACATCCATGTAAAGCAAAACCGGCATACATGATATAAACAAATGTGCAGAGCAGAGATGGGCCAATCCTTAAGCACCAAGAAGCATGCTGGAAATGATCTATGGCTGCACAGCTAATATGCACACTTTCTGTGTAAATTTAGGAATCAGAAGGTAGTGAAGGGATACACAGAATCTATTTTGTAATAATGGCACAGGATACGAATCTGCCACACTTCAATTTGGTTGGCCTTTGAAACCAACTCCTGCAACACTGGGAAATGCCTCTTCTTGGCAGCAAAAAGGTTCAGTCAATTGGTACAATGCACAGACTGACTGGTACTCTAACTGGCCAAGAGATATAACTTTCAAAAACAACAAAAACCCAAGCATAAGCATCATGTGATCGTAGAACATCTGGTTGGTGATTAAGGTTTGCTTTATACTAACAAAAATTTGACCTTTTCTCCCAAATTCAAGGACGACAGTCAGCAACATTTGCAATTCTTAGAATTCCATCATTCTAAAACCAGCCACTCTAACACAAAAGCTGAAAGTGGTTTTCCTGTTAACTTCTAACCATTAAAAACATTACACATATTTCTTGGGGGTAGTGTTGACCCTCCTCTGCTCACATTCAAGTCACTTAACAAGCTATTTTAATGGCAAATCACCAATTCAGATCACTTTCAGCTCTAGATAGCCTTGAGATAAGAGCTCACAGTGTGACACAACCCCAAACTCATGCAAACACCCCAAACTTATGTTTGTCAATGATTACTCCAGTGGCAAACATCACAGCCATACTTTGGCAGAAGATGGTCAATGGTGATGAAAGTGAAGCCACGAATTTCAGGCAACCAAAAACTTCACTGGACCCTGTGCAATTCACACAACAGCTTACCCAGACGCGATCAAGTTGTATCCACCTTTTCCCATCTCTACAAGATATTGGAACACTATGAGAAACCACACAGGACTTTAGCCCAAGGAGGAATTATAGTAATGTGAAAATTACAACATGAACAAGGGAGCGGGGGAGGGGGGGGAGATCAGCTTGCTAATTTTGAATAAAATAAGGTCCAGGTCAAGTTTTCGGTAGGCAACACAGTTTGGAAATGCTTTTTGGATCACAGCTCCCAGAATCCCTTCCAACATGGCCAAGGCCATGCTAACTGGGAGATTCAGGGAGCTGCAATCCAAAAACCTATGTTTTTCAGAAGAAATATCAAAGGCCTCAGAACACCACAAAGGCTGGAAAACATTTTTTTGGAGCTTCATTTGCATAGCCTTCATTCCTAGTTTAAAAATAGGACAGCTGCTTACCCTTATACCTAATCTTCTCTAATAAAATGAAGAAGATTTTAAGGCCAGAGCTACACAATATATAGAATGGATTTCATATTTCTATCAGTTTTTTTTTAATTAAATACCATTGGAAAGATCTATTGTCATGGGGCTCCGAGGACCAACAACAGCTGTTTTTTTTAATAGAGAAAACAGATGTGTACAACGCACTCACACATTTTATGCATTATCTAGTTTGGCACTAAGGCTAGTCAGTTGGACAGAAAAAGTAAGCAATAAGAGATTAGAAAATGTACTGAAATTTTCTATAATTTCCTGGTGACAAGAGATGTTGTTGAACATAACAGAATAGTAATACTACTAATAACAAGGGAGAGAGGTTACCTTTCTTCTTCTTTATGATTATATCATCATCATCATCATCATTATTATTATTAGTAGTATTATTAACTGTTTCAGTGGCAGACTTTGTACAAAAACTACCAACAGATTTCTGTTCTACAAATGTGAACATCACGAGAATTCTTACCCAGAACCTTTGACACTGGAAGGCAGGCTGTATTTCTTCAACAGAGTTCCTATAGGGAGAAAATACAAAGAGAGTAAGTTACAAATATGCTTACTGGGACTGCAAATTACTGCAGTTTCTTTTGGATTTATACTAGCTGTGGATTTGCAAAATAACTTAAAAAAAAAACACCCTTCCATTAATTTCAGTTCACAGTTGCAGCAATGAGAAGGGGAAAAAATTGCTTCCCCGTTGACCCACTATCTTCTACAGAAAAGACACATGTTCCATGTCACCCATCTTTTATGCTGTTGATGTGTCACTAAAGAGGTGGAAAAATTACAGAACGTTGTGACCCATTCGGCTTGGGTTGCTTATCAGCCACATTAAGAAAAAGGCATCAAAACTGAGACCTTATACAAAATCAGAAATTCTCACTGAATGCTTATGACTTTTATGACTTCACTAACATTTTCTCACACATTCAAACAGGTCTGCTTAGCAATTTTTGCCATGCCCCTTGGTATTTCTAAAAATTGCTCATAGATTTTTCAGGGGAATATTTACATTTACTCCCAAGAGTAAAACCTATAGTGTCATTTGAATTCAGATTCTGCAGCTGCCAGCTTTTTGGCAATGCCATTTCTTGCAACAAAGACAGAACCCCTGCTTTGTATGGAGCATTGAATCCTCAAGTTGCCAGGAGCATATTATCAATGATTGTTTAGCGCCATCTACTGGGCATGGTTAGAGTTACTTACAAATAAGCACAATCAGACTGCATTACAGAAATTCTTTGTAGAACAGAGAGCATGAGATGACCAATAAATCTTTAACAAAAATAAGTAAATGTTTCTGGAAATAATCATAAACTCAACTGCAAACACAAAAACAAAAAGTGTAGTGACCATGACTGACCTGTAAACCAGAATGTCCCAACTCCATGATGAGCTTTAGGCAAGACGCGCTTTTTTAGTTTCAGTTGCTCAATAACAATGCTACAGTTACACTGTTTTTCAAAATATGTAATAAGAGTTGATGCAATATCTGTTGTTTTAATGTCTTAAAGTAATGCTTTTAAACTGGATTTAATGCCTTTTAAACTCTGTATCACACATTGTTTTAGTTACCTTTTTTTAACTTGTATTGTTAGCTGCTTTGAGTATTTTGGAAGGAAGGGGGAATATGAAGCAAATAAAAAATAAAATTAAAATCAGCAAGGAGGATAACAACAGTGATGTATGGTGAGGGATCTCTCTTGAACAGTCTAAGCTGTTACACATAAATGAAGGTGAAGATAATAAAATCAGAAAGAACATACTAAACAGATAAGGAGACCTTGATGTCAGTATCAAGCATTTCCAGAGAAATGCAAGAGGGACACTGTGTAAGAACATAAGAAGAGCCATGCTGGATCAGAACAAAGGCCAACCTAGTACAGCATTTTAGTCACATAGTGATCAGCGGCCAAGCAGACACCTATAGGAAGTCCCAGAAGTGGGGTATGAGTACAACAGCATTCTTTTGTTTATATTACCAAGCAACTTGTATTGAAATTTATATAAGAAGCCACATATTGCCATCATAACTAGTAGCTGTTGGCAGATTTATCCTCCATGAATTTTAGTGCCCTTTTAGGACCTTCAAAGCTGGTGGCCATCACTATACCATGGGATCAAACAAAGTAAGTATGTGTTGTATAAAGGAGTGCACTTCCTTTCAGCTCCCAATATTCAGATCCAAGAGTTGACTTGGGACTTTAGTACCACGAGAGAGTGGAAAAAGCTGCCCCTCTGTTTACCTCTTCCAGACTAGAGGGTAAAAGTGGGGCAATCAAGTAATTAAGCAACATATGGCCCATCACCTAATTCCCCCTACTCCACTGAAGGCCCCATGGTCAATTTGGGAGCTGAGTTCAACAGCAGATGGCCTTCAGATGGATTGCCAGCATATCACAAGTGCTACCCCGTGGTCTCACTTGCAGACTACTGATGTGGAAGTGACTTCAGCCTCAGTTTGTTTTGCCCTCCCCATCCCATTTTCCTTGGAGGGCTTAGGAATAGCCATTGCTTTATTTTCTACTATAGCATTATATCATAGCTATAAAATTCTCGTCTTCCAGCAGATTTTTTCTTTTCACCTCAGTCTACTTTTTTGTTTTGCTGCTAGCCACTAAGCATACTGTATGGAATAAACATCAGACTGGCAATGCTCTCACCTTCCACTGTTAATTCCACTGTTACCTGGCGAAGGCCACCAGCATTTCTGGCTTCACAAGTGTACAGGCCACCATCTTCCTCTTGTACTCCTTTGATTGTCAAAGTGAAAAGTCCTCGAATGCTGCAGTCCAACACAAAACGCTCTCCCTGTGCCAAGAGATGCCCATTTCTGTACCATGTGACCTGAGGTTCTGGGTTGCCTCTAACCTAGAAAAAATGGGTGTAGGAATGGGGAAGAGGGGGTTAGAAATAAACATAGAAAGTGATTTTATCTGGAAGAAATGCAGCACACTTTTGCAAGCCAGTGGAAAGTATTTTTTGAGGCAGTATCTGTTAAAGACATACAAATTGTTGAGAGCCAAATGGCAAAAATCCGAATAAAAGAACAGTAACTACTGGGTGCATTGCACTGTTTAACTAGCAATGTTTTTTCCAACAGGCACCAACCCAAACAAAGGTTTTTGGGGCTTTTTTTCCGATGAAGTTTCAAAGCTAAAAACGTGAAATTTTGAAAAGCAGACTCAGAAGGCAAATCTATTACAGCACATTCCAGTGTGGAATGCCAGTCCTGTGGCAGTTTAAACTAGGCTCAGAAGTTTACTGTAGCATGAAATTCACTTTATCATATGCATGCACAATGAAAAGTATTTACAAAGAGCCCTGCTAACAAACAACTTTATATGAATACCACTGGTACTAAACCAGCATCAGTGATATTATTATGTATTTATTGCATACTGTGCCGTACGTGAATGTGAACAGTGTTATGTACATACAAAAGTTTGCAAAGGATTTCATGATTATTTAAAAACAGCGATTCCTCCTCCTGTTCCCATTTTTTTGACAGATGGCCATGTATGCTGGAGTCCTGTACATGCAATTGCCAGGATCAATGATATATCCAAGTTTTTTCAGCTACCCACAGCTTCCTGCTCTGTTGCATCATTGCAGTGTGGTGGTGCCCTGGGTTCTTGAGACCTATGCAAGCACAGCACAAGCTCTGGAACGTCCTATCAAGCTAGTATAGCCATGAGCCTCAGTGGTGGACTGCATTTCTTCTATCCAGAGACTAGCCTATATAAGTAAAGAGAAGTCTGTCACCAGAAGACTAGTCACCAGCTGACAACTTGGGCGCAACAACCATGAACAGGACAATAGTGTGAAACAGTTGTCATCTGTATTGGTGGAGAGACTACTGTCAGTGACGAAATCATGGGTCTTCAATGTATTCAAACTGTATGTATTCAAAATAGGGAAATTCATGCCTCTATTTGTTGTGTTTTATAAGGCTGCCATATATAATGATTGAAGGAACACATTGGTTGGCATCCTGTTTGCAACATACATAAGCATAAATTACACAATAGTTTTGGACAATATGCAACAGCTGATGAAGATGTCAGTGGATTTGTGCATGCAGGACTTTTGTGCATTTAAGTTGGCAGATTAGTATGTGAATATACATTATCACTATGCATTATCTTTGCACATTGCTATTGTGCAGCAGGGTGTCAGCCATATGCATTGACCACTGAGCCAAAAAAGTTGCGTGGCTGCATTGCATAACTCTGCCAGTGGCTATTTATGCTGTGCTGCAGCAATTATCTCTTAACACATGGATATTCATGCACACCTAGAAAATTTCCAGTGACAGTCTTATAATATACATCAGATTAAAAAAGCAATCTGCAAAGTGCACAATCCCACAGTGTGAAAGAGCTATGTATACTAATTCTCCAATTACAGCTCCAAATGTAGAATTAGTATATGCAGCTCTTTTACATTGTGGGAGTGCACAATTTGCAGACCGCTTTTAATTTTACTTTCTGAAAGAAGAGATGAACTTGGAACAGTAACAAAGGCCACATCTCCAGTCTTTCTTTTGAACTGTTACACAAAACTCTCCCTCTCATGTGTACACACACACAATAATTTCAGATGCACCTAGATTCTAACTGCTTTCTGGACCACCCATTCACTTTGGCTTTTCATCTAACCATGATTCTAACTATGGCTTTGGTCAGTAATGCTGAATAAGAGCTTAGCTTTGTACAGAAATGGTCAGTGTCCAAATCTCAGCCTCTCTGGGACTGGGGAGAGAAACTACCTGGGAGCCGTTGCCAGTCAACATATGTTGAGCTTGATAGACCAGAGGTTGGACTCAATAAAAAGGAGTTTCTTACTTTCCTCTCTTATTAGTAGTGTTCTAACATTCATACTACAGTTGCACCCCTTAAATTTAGTTGAAAAATTAATAGAACTCAATCATATGGGCACAGAATATAGGGCATGAAATTCAACTGGAGCATTGGGAGAGAAGTTGGTTAGAAACACAAAATTCACCGCAGCCCAGAATCTAAAGGAAAATTACTTAAAGATGTTATACAGATGGCACCTTGACCTAGTAAAAATAAAAAAAATATACAAAACAAGAGAGAATAAATGCTGGAAATGCAGCCGAGAAAATGGAACTTACTATCATATTTGGTGCACCTGCGAGAAAGCGCAAACATATTGGAAAAGAATACATGAGACAATTTCAGAAACGTTACAGGTAAACATCCCACTGATACCAGAGATATTTCTTTTGAATATAATACAGAAAGTAGATAAAGAAAAAAGAAGGAAATTTTGGAGAATAATTCTCTACATGATTACGGCAGCCAGAATGCTATTTACCAGAATGTGGAAAAACAACCAAACTCCTCAAATAGAAGAATGGAAAGTTAAGGTGATAGAGTATAGAGAAATGGACAGACTAACAATGATGATACAAGAAAGAAACCAAGGAGCCAATGAAGATGAATGGAGACAAGTGGAAGAGTTTTTTCTCCCAACATAGTAAAGAAAATAAGAAAGAATAACCTAAGGTTCGGACAGCTAAGAAACGACAAATGTTACGGGAAAGATGAAAGTATAGAGACGGCAGGCAAGGTTGAGAAGGGTTGGTAGTGAAAGAGAAACATGAGAGCAGCCAGAAAGAATTAACTCCAGGGGAAGTAAGGAAGTGATACATGGGGAATAACGAGGTATTAAATACTTAGATGATATAATATATGAAAACATATGGAGAATGATTAAATGAGATGGAATTTATATTACTGTATTATTTATATTATAGTATTTATATATTACTACCTCTGTATATTAGTGCATTATTGAAGACGAAGAGATGTTATTTTATTTGTTTGTGGAGAATGGTGTTGAAATAAACATAATAAAAAAAAAGAAAAATTAATAGAACTTGAAGTTTTAAAAGGAAAACAAACTATAAGCTCTTCTGGTTGCTTCATTACTGTATTATTCAATGTATAAGCACAGATATTTCTTAAAAAGGTTTAAAAGTGAAACTATTCCCACTGAGGCCACACAAAATCCTCCAACGACCAGCCAGTATTGAATCATTGCAACTTATCAAGCAACCTTTCAAAGACAGGAAAGAATGGAGGAAATGATATGAATCTTTCATTTAAACCCTGCTATACAAAATATATTAACACTAACCTGCAACATAAACTGGACCTAATAAAATTCTTCCCATCAGACTTTTGTGCAGTCTGAGGATGTGAACAGGATCCTTGCACAAGTGAGAGCTACCACATGTGTATTAGACCCTTACCCTCCCCGACTTATTAAACAGGCCAGAGAAGGACTGAATGAATGGGTAAGGGGAGTGTTTAATACCTCTTTATAACAGGGCAGGGTCCCAACATGCCTGAAGGAGGCTGTTTATAAGATCTCTTCAGAAAAAAACCTTCCCTGGATCCTACTGTACTGGGTGATTATAGGCCAGTCTTCAATCTGGACCACACTGATGCAGGTTCAAGCATAGCGTTCAGATTAAGTGCACCAAAGCAGGAAACAGGATGGATAAAAGCAGACAAACATCAGAGGACCCATAATTGATTCGACAAAACCAGAGGAGGTGAGGAAAGTGTAGCTCTTCAGCTGTCACATGACTAAGTTCCCATCAGCACTAGCCAGACTACTTCATGGTGGGAGCTGTCTTCCAAGAATCTGTGTTGCCATACATTCTTCACTGATGAACAAAACAAAATCTCTGTTGGATTGCTCCCTGCAGCAGCATTTTTTCCCAGTCATCCAATCCAGGCTTAAACAACACAAGCCACAAAGCAATGTACCTTTCCTCTTCCGGATGCTATTCTGAAATATGTTTAGAATATTAGTTTTCTCTTCCCTAGATGTATTTCTTCAGCTTTTTAACTTATTACCCTTAGCTCCAATTGGACCATACTGTGCAATTTGTATCCAGTTCTTCAGCTACTCTTAAATTACACAGATTCCTTTGACCATCTTTTGTTTCTTCCTTCTACATTAGCTATATTTCAGTATCCCATGTGTTTTTATTTTGCAAACACCAAGTCTTCAATTTGAGGGAGAAGAGAATGAGAGTGGCATGTTCATCCAAAAGGATGAGAAAGTTCTTCCTAAGAAAATGAAAAATAGAGAGATCAGTCGGGAAGCCGGGTAACATCAGTAGCTATTAAGCTAATTACTGCACCCCTTTTGCATCTTCATTTATGGTGTCCAAAAAAGTTAAAAAAGGAAAATAGGCAATAGTGAATTAATTCATTGTGGGGCTTTGCATTTCATAAGAAGCAAACCCCTCCACTGAAAAAAGGTATGTCCAAGCCATAGAAGTTTCAGATGAGACTAAAACAAACTGCCAGTTACCTCAATCTGACACTTATGGAATCATTCCAGACCTGCAGCAGGTTTTTATATACATATACAATTAATTATTCTGGTAAACCTGTCTGGCTTTACAGAAACATCTGCCTTTAATAACACAATCATGATCGGGTGAGGATTTATCCATTTACCTAATGCTCTGCAGAGTAAAGGCTGTAACCCTTAATTTATCGCCCAGTCTTCTTTTTACATGGGTGCTACATATCCTGAGAGGAAGGATGGGGAAAATACCTTTCATTTTAGACTCCAAATCTACTAGTGACCTAAAAGGAAAGCACAGAACTCAACTCACTTTCAAATAAGGACCACTGAATACTATACGTTGCTTCAAAGAGAGATTCACACATATGTACACACCATGGCTATAAGCCAGAGAGTAAGAAATAGACGATTCCCCTCTATACGTTCTCTGAAACTCCTCATGTTTAGACATGTTAATAATCTCCACAGCCATTATGGTGTCCAGGAGGAGACACAGAGTGAATACATGGAACACTTACTTGCCATTTAATGTGTGAATCACAGCTGTACGTATTTAACATATGTATGTACACAACAGCTGATCACAACTTGAGTGCAAATTACACAGAACAATAATGAGCTCCCCCAAAAACAAAAGTTATGAGGGCTTTCTCTGAAGTTTTTGCATCTGTTGTTTTCTGTCCAATAAAATGACAGCATTACGACCTTGTTCCATAAACTGTTGAGATAAAAGAAGAATCTGGACACATTTTCAATTTACATCCAAGACTAATTGTTTCTGATCTAACCCTGAAACCAGAGTTTGGCTAAAAATGTATAAGCTATCTAAAAAACATCCAACCTCTTTTTGAACTATTTAAACCTTGAACTTCTGCAGGAAAGTGCCAGTGCTGTAGCTCATAAGCACAATGAAGAGCAGCAGGACATGCTGTACCAGGCAGAAAGTACAACATGCAATGTTATGAGGAGAAGGTAAGCTTCTTCTGTTTCAGTCATAGCAATTTCAGTTATGTTTTCTGAACGCCGTGAACCTTTTCATCACCCCTCTGAAAATTTTCATCAAGATTAAACTTATAAAAGAATAAGAACTCTACAAAAACATGATTTGAAAATCTACAGGAAAAGTTCCTGGGTTTCATCCAATGTTGAACAAATGGGCTTCTTGTTGGCTGCCCCGCTCCTTCAAAGGAGATCTGGGGGTGCAAGGGTAGAGCCAAGAAGGAAGGGAATTCTGTCCCTCCCACGGTGCACGTTCCACTGGAGGACACACACAAGTACATACAACAGGCCATAGCTGGATACAAGCTTTGCTTTGGTTGCAATGCTAACATTATAATCTCAAAACAATGCTAAAGAATTATATCTTTAATCTCAGCATTAATCCTCCACTGACATGAAGCAAATTTTCAAAGGCCATGTCCCAGGTAGCATACAAGCAGCCTCTACTTTATTATCATTTTCATTTCTTGAGACTTACGACCCATCTCTTGAATCTGAGAACATATTTATCAGTGTAGCATAATGGTTTGAGTGCTAGAGTAGGACTCTGGGAGGCCAGGGTTTGAGCTCCTGCGCAACCATGAATATCCACTGGGTGACTCTGGGTGAGTCATACGCTCTCAGTCTCAGAAGAGGGCAATGATAAGCCTCCTCTGAACAAAATCTTGTCAAAAAAACCCACAATAGGGTTGCCTTGCAGTCACTATAAATCAGAAATTACTTTTTTTTTAGCTTGAAGGCACACAACATACATTTTTCTAACAAAAATAATTGCTTCTAAAAATAATCGCCTCTGTTCAGCACTTAAACTCACTCTGCATTCGGTATCATCTTCTTAAACCACATACAATATTGCAAACTCTTATTTTGCTCAGTTTACAATATAGACTAACATGCATTAGCCACAAGGAGAGTTCAGAGGCTTTTGGCCTGGTATAATCAGCCCTCTGTCATAAGAGAACATGGAATTAGATTAAGTATACGGTACTAGCTTCTGTCAGCAATCTTTTTTTCAACTGGCCTCAACTATCAATTAAATTTTTTAATCAAATTCCAATTCCAGTATGACACGAAATGCCACATTGTCAGGGTAGGATGTTCGCTAACAACAGACTATGCTAATGAGACCAAACCAGCTGGCTCACATATTCCGACGTGGCTCACAATGCTAAACAATGTATGGTCTAGAAATTTAGATGGCTTAGATTAACAACATCACCCAATCAAAGAAAGAATTAAATCCAGGCCATTCAAAGCCACTCATGCCTTTCAAAGACAGACTCAAATGCATGATTCCACTGCAACACAAGCAGTCACATTTTGACTCTACATCTGGCATTGCTTAAGTTTTTATCCCAAACACAAACAGTTTTAATAAATCACTGCTTTGGGACTTCCACCTATGGACTATTTTGCAAAAGTTTTTCCATTCGGAATATGCCATTATTGTAGACCTATGCAGGTGTCTTCCTGCTCACATGCAGCACAAATTATGTTTGGGGACTTGATTGAACATATAAGCCCTAATGTCATGAAAGGGTAAATGGACACAGCTTCCATGACTGGAACCCCCCAAAAAGCAAAGATCTGAAACGCTTCTGTCACATACAACATTAGGGCAGGACTATGCACTTCCTCACATCAGCATATAAAGTGTTGCTCTACAAGCAAGCACAGGGCCATCTGCATACAGCATTATCTGGGGAGGTGTGTGCAGCAGCAACATCTTTAATAAACCCTCTCAAACCAACTGTTCTGAGCAGAGCTTGGAAGTAACTAGCTATAAGTAACTACTTATTTGCATTTTTTTTCAATAATGAACACAGAACTGCATTATGATAAAAATCTAATGAGGGTAATGTTACACCTTTTGTGATATAACTGTAAATTTTAAGTTATCTTTATAATTACAAGTATGTGGATAGGATGAGGCTTGTAACACTCGGGGAAGGGGGCTGTTACAGTAGCCTAAAATCAACTTCTAGAAGTTACTGAGAACATTTATTACCTTTAAAATTACAACTATAACTATTTGGGGCACTTTGGGACTATAATAGCAAAAATTACCTTTTAAAGGTAACGTTCTAGGTTCTGATTTTAGAAATTATTGATTGACACTTATAAGGTATCTGGTTTGTTGATGTCTCACATATGAATTTTGGGGTGGAGGGGAAGCCCCACTAATTTCAGAGGAATTTCCATATAAGTGTCCTTAGAACAGAGCTTGGAATATTAGGTTTTAAAAACAGTTAGCTTATGTTAACTGTTAGACATTGCAGAAATCTTGCACTGTCACCAACATGGAAAGGTACTGATTTAATCCAATCCTGCAGTCATTAGCTAATTTGCTAATTAGCTCACCAGTTTCTGAAGAACTTGTGGGATTTAGACAAAGTAGCACATTCAGGCACCTTTTTAACAGACTACTTCAAAAGTAGCATTTTTGTAGTTTTAAAGTTGTCTTCCTGAACTCGTCCCTCTCCAGGTGCCTGGGACTACAAATACCAACCTGGCTGACAACTGGAGATGGTGGGAATTGTAGTACAATATGGCTGGAAACTTCCACATTGGGAAAGGCTGATAGGATCAGAGGACTACTTCTAATCAACACTGATCACTAATCTGTTTCTCTCTTCTCTTCTTTCAGCTCCCACCAACACACTTTCAGCCATTTCTGACTTATGGCAACTCTAAGGCAACCCTGTCGTGGGGTTTTCTGAGGCTGAGAGTGTGTGACGTGCCCAAGGTCACCCAGTGGGTTTCCATGGCTGAGTGGAGAATTGAACCCTGGTCTCCAGGGTTGTAGTCCAATGCTCAAACCACTGTACCACACTGCCTCTGTTATATCTACTTTATTCTACAAAGAACTCTTTGAGGTAGACTGAGAAATGGTGACTGGCCCAAGATTACCCAATGTGCTGGCATCCCAAAACTCTGCTGAATGTAGTAATAGGTTTCTGGGAGAAGAGTGGAAGTCTCCATTGGAGAGACCGTCTTTCTCTCTCCATCAGAGGACCATTATGTCATCAGCAGTACCACTCTGGGGAACGCTTGCAGTGGTCAGTTGCCAAGAGGATGTCCAGCTGCAATACAAGTCTTTCAATAGCCAATTCCAATCTCTACCAAAGCCTGCTAGATGGATCATAATTTTACTACCTTCCAATGAAGCATAAGGGAAGAGACTATTACACCTAAATTCTAGGAAGCACTATGTAAGAGATGGAAAAAGGGAACCTCTCCAGATGATGTTGGACTGTAGCTCTCAGCATTCCTCACCACTGGCTATGCTGGCTAGGGCTGGCAGAAGTTGCAATCCAACAAGATGAGCAGGGTCACAGGTTATCCACCCCTGCATTAAACTACCATTTAAAAAAGAACCCTACCAAACCGATAATTTAAAACAAAAGATCATATATCAGAAGGTATTTAATATTTATCTTTTCCATCTTTTAATTCTACTGTTTTCATTTGAAAGCCACCTTGAATCCGAGTCTTTAAGAAAAGACGGACTATAAATAAAAATGATGATGATGATTTCGACCATCATCAACAAATATGAAAAGGAGTTTGATCTTCAGAAAAAGGAATACTCTGCTGATCAAGAATTCATCTTTTGGATTACAAATCCCAAAATCCTTCAGCAAACTTGATGACCATGCTGTTTGAAAGTATTCTGGGAAATACAGTTCAACTTCTCAAAGCTCTGATTACCCAGACTTTGTTCATTTGCCTGACCTTGCATAACAATACAACAGATGGAAGCCCTTTAATAGCAATTTCAAAGGCCAAGTAGTAATTACATGATTTGTAGTGACATATTAAAACTTTGAGAGCCAGCACAGTTTAGTGGTTTAAGCACTAGACTATGACCCTGGAGATAAAGGCCATTTCTACTCTACACTGTTACAGTGCTATCATTCCACTTTCAACATCCCATGGAATTCTGGGGTTTGTAGTTTACTGGGGCCAAAGAGCTCCCTGGCTGAGAATTCTAAATGCCCCTCCCTAAACTGCAAATCCCAGGATTCCATAGGCTGTTGAAAGTGGATAACAGCATTATAACAGTGTAGGGCAGAAATCGCCTAGGGTTCAATTCCCTGCTTGGCCATGGTAATCCACTGGGGTGACTCTGGGTGCATGACATACTCTCAGCCTCACTCAACAACAACAAATCAAAATTTATCTATGCTGAAGGAGACTTAAGAACAATGCAGTACCCAGAAAAACTCTCTGCTAACACTAACACTTCCTCTTCCCACAGCATGTATGTACATCAGAGGGAATGGAATATGCCCAAACAACACTGTTCAATTTGATTAAGTTCTTCCATCATTGAACCCATATTCAATCTAAATTACTCTTCTTCATTTCTTGCATTTTACCTCATTCATTCCCTGTATTATGGTTCCATTTTATGTATCAGAATGCAGACTAATATTGCATGCTCTCACCTCTTTGATTTATACTTCCCACTCCATATTAAATAGCAGAAATTCCACACCATTATACATGGTACCATATGAGTGAGATGATAAATAGAGAAGGATGTGGGCAGTAATAAAGGAAAGGCCAGCACATTTAGAAAGACCCTGCAGTCAAAGTTATGAACCACCACTGTGGAAGCTGTGGTTTTTCCAATAAATACCAAAATTGCTACAAGGATGAGTGGAGAAGCTCCAAGTAATCCAACATTTATGGTATTTCCAACAGAGAACTATTTATGACCTATCTAAAAAAGACATGGTCTGTTAGCACAAAAGCAGACAGCAGCTGCAGAGCATATTGTTGATAATTAATCTTACTGTTTTGCAACCTTCTTTACAAGGAAACTAGTAGGCCTCCTATACAGAAGTTGAGGCTTCCATTACTCATTGCAGTATATTATTTTAAATACAGCTAAAACAGCTCTTTTGGGCCTAAATCCAATTGCTAGCCCCAACTAGAGAAGACATACTGAAACAATGAAATTTACCTAAGTGTTCACTTACTATTCAGCAATTGATTCAAAGGGTTTATTCTAGTTAAGACTGATAATTATATTTAGGCTTATTGCCATTGCATACACTCAGGATTATTTCTGTTCAGCCAAACTGGAATTTCAGAATTACAGCATGTGCTCTCTCCCCAATTCAGATATACTTGGGGCAAATGGAAACAGACATGACATAATCCAGATTCCCTTGTACTAATGGGTAAGGAGAGAAAGTGGGGATTATCCATTATCAAGCATGTCCAAGAAAACATGGCCATGAACTTAGGTAGAGTCTCCAAGCCAGTGCTAGCCCTTTTTCCTGTCCTAAAATGGATTTGTTCCATCATTTACTGACTCCATAGTATTTAAACCTATGAGGACCCTTGGTTCATCTGATACTTTCCCTGGGTTTTGGTTTTCTCCCATCCTGGTTTTCTTTCCCTTACAGTCTCAGCAGCTGATCCTGCCGTCCAATTCTTTACTTTAGCTACCGTATTCCTTCTTCCCTACTCAATATTCTAGGCAGCATGCTAATTCCATTCCTTCCCTCATGGCCTGGCATTTTTTAACTTTGTTTATCTTCACAGTCATGGCAAACCATCATTGGAGGCAGCCATATGTGACAAAAGCATTGCCCAGCCAAGGTTTTTGCCTCTGGTGAAAATATATCCAGTGGTTTTGGTGCCAAAATTCAGACGCAAGGAAGACACCATTACCCTTCATACTATTTTTTTTTAAAAAAGCAGAAATGAATTTAGTTTTCATTTTACATAAATACACATACCAACATGTCGAGATTCAGCTAGCGGAACATCTACAGTAATGGTTCCAAAAGTTTGGTCATCCAGGTTTTTGGACTTCAGTTCCCAAAATTCCTCACTGTTGTCCAAGCTAGCTAGGGCTTGGGGGAACTGAAGTCCAAAACACCTGGAGGACCAAAGTTTGGGAACCACTGATATGCAGCATACAAACTATACACTGGACTCTAACACTTTAAAAAATGATGGAAGTTTAGAACAGATTTACTCTGTACTAGCATTACCAAGGTGGCTGTGCCAATTTACAATAGTTTGAGATCTGCAACATGCAACTGTGTGAGTTATATCCACTAAAAACATTTGAAGTTTGTACCAATGATATTTCAGGAAATACTTCTATCACACACTTACAACTCTCTTATTTCAAGGAGTACAGACATCCCTCCTGCTCACACCATGTATGTACATCTGTATCTACACACACATGGCAACACAAAGAAGTAATCTACCTTTGACTACTAGGAAACTACGATTATCCCTCCAGTTCAGAGAAGGATATGCTTCCAGATGCTTTTGGCCTACACCTCTCATTAGTCCTAACCAGTATAGTCAATGGTGAGAAACTGCAGTTCAACAATATATGTGTTACCCTGTTTACTGGGGTTCCCGGGAGGGACACCAAAATGTGCTCAGCTAAAGGTGGGGAAAATTAGCTCAGAGCACTGCTTAGCGTTACAAGAGGCAGGGTAACATAGCGAGATCTTGAACCCTATGTCTACAGGGTTGGGTCGAGTCAAGGAGAACACCGAAGTTGAAATAATAACTGATGTTTATTAAATACAAGCAAAACAGTGTATGTGACAAACTCATATGAGATAACTAAAGAAAATAAAGGTTGGAGCGGTATAGAGGGATTTTTAGAGAGATTGTTGGTTTGGGTGATACTTCACCTATGCTGAAGCCGAGAAAAATAGAGAGCGAAACTGGGGTGCGATGTAGCTCAGCACGTGGAGCTGAGGGGAGGCTCGCCAAGCAAAGCGGCAACAAGGTGGGATGAAACTGGGGAGCGTTCCAAGGGAGGTCTCGGAATCAAGGGTTTTTATAAGGAGAATTGTGACTGCAGGCTATGTTGTACTTGGGGGAAAACAATAGATTTGGAGTTGGGGACAAAGCCTCCAAAAGGTCAGAATCTGAATGATTGAGTTATCGTAGCGGTTCTCAATAGAGTAGCCAGTATGCAAACGCAGAGTACTTGGGTATTGTATAGTTTACCCATCAAGCCGCCATCGCAGGGCAGAGGCTCTTTTGTAAGTGGCGTGCATACTTAATTAGAGTACTTGCCTGGAGGTCTCCTAAAGCAGTGAGTCAGCTATTTCTGGCCTGCCTGTATTGTAGTTTGAATATTACGGCTATTAACGGCCGAGCTTGTTTACGTGCTTGTCCGGTGGCCTCGCAAGCACGTGGAAAGGAATAGAGCAGTGCAGCCGAATTGTGATATCAAGGGATATCTTTTAATATCCCCAAAGCTCGGACTAGCCAGGGCAGTAACATATGGAGGGGCATAGTTGCCCACCCCATTATAGCTTATGCTGTTGTGAGAGAGAAACAAATGTGGTGCAGTAAACAGAGCTGTAGACTAAGAAGATTAGGGAACATGTCTCTGCTTAGCTACAAAATCTCATTGAATGGTTAGGGTAAAGAGGTGAGAGGATAACATAAGGGTAAAAAAGAAAAAACTCCACTTAACTCTGCTCCAACTGACAGAAAATAGAATAAAAGTATGATAAAGAAGCAAGCCTGTAGCTGAATATTACTGATCACAAACACTAACTCAGAAAGCTGTGAATTTTAGTCCTGATTATTAAAGCAGTTATGCAAGCCTTTAAAAACACTGGTGACATAGTAATGGATTACCAGTTCAAAAACATTCCTTTGGAAAGGCTCCAACTTTATATTTATGTTGCATTGGCCTAGAAACTTCCCAATTGTATGAAAGGGGCAAAAAGGGTACCTCCTCTATCCCATTACATCTGTTCAGTTAATCTTCTGCCAGTCACCAGAAGAGGAATGTAACTTCCAGTGTTTCAAAACAATGGAATTTGTTTAGTTTTTAATCTCAGAATTCTGCACCATGAAAATATCAGATTTTTCACAGTCATGTTGCAAGAAAAAATATTGGGGAAAAGCCATTGCTTCATAATGGATATATTGATTCAAGGCATCCAAATAATGCTTTTTCACTTAGAGTCTTTTTACCAGCAACCATGGAATCTTTGTCCCAGACTGAATAACAGCAAGAGATTACTTTCTGACAAACAGCCATGCTAAATCCTTCTACTGCGAGTAGTATCTGTCTTGCTGTTTTCCCGGCTCATATAAATAGGTTGACATATCCCTCAAAATATGCAATGAGAAATTTATGCAAGCAACACAATGACTTCCTGTAGATTTTAAAAATATTTTATCTCATTGTTTAAACAACTTTCAGCTTGGTCATTGATTTGCAATGCGATGAATAGGTGGTTTTTTCCTCCCATATTCACTACTCCAGCCAGGCTGGATATAAAGGAATGATGTACCCCTAAACTTTTACTTAAGTTTCTCACTCCACTTTCTTGGACAATTAGATATCCATGGAAATTTGATTTTCCAAAACAAAACAAACAAAAACCCCATAGCTTCTGCAAATGCTTCATTCTCTCCTCTATGAAAAGGGAGTTTTGTATACTAATGTGTATCACAGTTATGAGTGTTTATCAGTTTGTGACAACTGTGGGTAAGAATACACATTCTAACACAAATCCCATTCAGGCAGATATCTACACTAATATATTTCCTAGCATTTCTTTCTCTTTTCAAAATAAGTAAAGTTTTTTTCCAGTAATGTGGAACAGGCTAACATATTATTAATGGAGAACAGACTGCCTAGGACCCGTCAGTAATATTTAAACAACAATTGAGACCCACAAAATAATATTCCAATTAAAACTTGCAGTGGTGCCATTGATTCATATCCTTAAGAGGAGTGTGGCTATTCAAGACCCTTCAGGATGCCTTTTTTCTTTTACCATACCCTTGGCATTCTTTTGCTATGCCTAGATAGCTGCCAGCTGCAAACCTCAGCATTTTACTGCAAGATAATAATAGGGATGGGAGTGGGTGCTGTGGAGAACAGAGGCATTCAGAAAGACAAAGAGTTCTGGAGACCAAACCAGTCATCTATAACGTCATCACTCGCATTTACTTGATCCTTGCCTCTTTTTTCTGCCTCTAGCCCTATCAGGATAACAGCTTGACCAGAGCATTCCTGCCCCCAACAAAACTCACTGTTTCCTCTGGCAGTGAGTTAAACTGGCATCCTCACATTCTGTGTACAACTAGTCTCACTCACAAACTGTATGGACAAACTCACATAAACTTTTTGTAAGGCTACACACATTGCGGTTATGCAAAATGCAAAGAGGAGGAGAGTGCTAGCCCTGCCTCCCTCCCCCGCATGTTTCCATCCTCTTCTGAGCATGGAAGATAGTGTTCTGAAGAAGAAGGATGGAGTCTTTTGGAGCCTTTAGGACTGTCCTGTTCATTTCACCATAAGTTTTTGTAGACACAAGTCCGCTTCTCCAGATGAAGAAATGCACTGTAGTCCACAAAAGTTTCTGTTTAAATAAATTAGTTTTAAAAGGTGCCACAAGATTCTTCAAAATAAAAAAAATGAAAGAAGATAACATTCTCAACCTGTGCTAGCTTTTCACAGGCAAAGCTCTGCCACACAGAAAGCCATGATCTATCTGAAGAGAGAAGCAGCAATGGAGATGACCAGTGCACCCTCAGTCTTCATGTTTATTGATTTCACCAAGGGAAATGGAAGTCTCCAACTGATTTCTTATATAGACCTTTCCTTTTCATCCTGCTCTCTCTCTTTCCCTCAACTTGATCAGCACCAGCATACTGTAAACATGCATATTCTTTTAGGTAATTACTATACAGTAAATCTACAAGCTTCTATAATTCTTCACACCCCGGGAATCCATCAGGTATGTAGAAAATACTATCATATTTAAGATGGCTTCTTTTGGTTATCAACTTTATTTGAGAAAAAACAGATTATAGATGTGGTCCTGTTTTCACCTGCTGTTTGAAAGATATTTTCTGCATGTTAAAAAAAAAACTGTAATACTTAAAGTGAAACTTGGGAAGTTGCCAAAAGGCCTCTAGAACAACTTGTTATTTTCCATGCGTGAATCCTATGCAATTTTTGTCAAACAATGCTTAAGAGTAGGTCCTTCAATACAAGATATTTCCAAGCATTAACAGCACACACCTACTGTGAGCACCTATCAAACAGTTCAGGAACATTCAAGAGGAACCATGATATATTCAAGTATTCATTTCAGGAACAGCCTCTGGCACAGGAAGTGTGATTCTTGAAAAACAAGTATTGGCTTTCATTGTGTTCAAAAACCTACCCAAGGGGAAAAAACATAACAAACAGAAGCAGCTCACTTGCTTTCACATCCAAAAGAGTGAGTGATTTACTGGACTGCCACAGCTGCTTTTCCTAAAATTAAGGTGTAGAATCCTCCCGTCTCTCCCCTTCCCCATGATAAATTAAGACATTTATTGTTAAACAGAGACTTGTAGAAGCTGTTTTCATTAGCAGAGCTTGTTTTCTTTAGCTACTGAAAAGTACTATACATGTCTACCCCAAATCCCCACTGACTTCAGTGGAATTTACTCCAAGGTAAATGGGTATAGGGCTGCAACCTGAGAGGCTGTATTAATCTGAAAGGAGTTTCCTAAAGCAAAGCGTTAAAGCCTGTTCCATACTGAAGAAAAGGCTTCTACCATGCCTTCTCCCAGTAACATCTTTCACTCCTATCTTTTTGTTTGCCTCTGAAGAAATGGGCTGGTCCTGGAACTCATTGGCCCTTAAAGGTGCTCTTTTTCTTGAAAATGTTGCCAGAGAAAATCCCATGAACCTCAAAACTGAGTTTCAGGGAAAATGGCACACTGAACCATGCATGACTAGAATGCCCAAAGATGAAGGAGTTCTGGAATCAAATAATATGCTTTACCTCATGCATGGAAAAAATGAAGGATTTCCCCTCAGTAAGAACTTTTATTTCTTCCAATTTTGGGGGAGAAAATAAACAATTATGTCATAAAGAGCTGATTGGAATATTTTTGAGTGTGACTAAAGCTGAAATAGCAACACTGAGAGAGAGAGAGAGAGAAGGAGAAGGAGAAGGTGAAGTTGGTACGAAATTTATCAAAAGAGCCTGGCTAAGAGCCTAGTTTGGTCTTTAAGAACTTCACCTACAGAGTAAGATAGAATGAAGGAAGAAAAGGACTCAAATCATTTCAAAGTTATCTGGTCTCAGCTTATTTCATATGGTAATGCAACTTGCAATGTAAGTGGACCTGCATCTACACAGATGAATTTGTATTATAATGTACTCAGAAGACAATGTGCAAAAAAAGTTCACCTGTGGCAATAAAGAAGAAAAGAATGAACTTGGGAACTGAGACTCACCAAATAACACCTTTTGTGATGAATCTATAGAGGAGCCTTCAACTTCATTCTAATATTATGTTTGGGAAATTTCAAATTGTTCCCTTTTTATCTTTCTGTTTATATTCTTTACCTGTTTAGTCTGAGTGGAACATTGTTTTTAAAAAACACAGGAGAACCACATCAATTGTAAAGTAAAATAAAGTAACTCATTTTCTTAAAAAAAAACTAATAAAGATATCAAATCAAGTTCTTTTTTTCCAAAAGTTGTGTTCATTTTACAGTGAAAAATGGTGTTCCAATGCCAGCATAGCTGCCACATGGTGTGAATTGCAAAACTTCTTGTGATTAACAGAAAAAAGTCTGGTAAGAAAGTATAGATGCATACTACCTTTTTTGACTGGTGGGTTGCTCAAAGAGCTGCTAGATGCAGCCTATAAAACTCTGGTCAGAGTTATATGTTCCTGCTCAGAAAGGTTCCCATTGGAATTTACAAAGTCCCATGCAGTATAAAATGGACATCTGCCCTCTTTTGGAATGGCTACTGTAATTATGCCTCTGATGTAAATTCCAATAAATAAATAAATAAGGATAAAACACTCAGCTTACATTTGAATGTAATGTAATTTCAAAATGTACCATACATTTTAAGAAGCCATGGGTTATGAAAGCTATTGAAATGATAAGTAACTCTTTAGAAATGCTTCCCATCTCATTTTCACTGTTGCTAGCATATGCATGTAACTCCCTAGATCAGTAGAGCTACTGATGCACAACAAGGACCAAAGCTTGGGAAACTTACTTTTTGAGATAATAAACTATGTGTCTGGGGGCTGATTGGGGGTTTCTTGAAAGCCCATATGCCAGGTGTGGCCTGAGAAAGTCTCTCAGTTGACCTCATCATAAAATGCTACTGTTATCACTACTGTCAATGATCAGAAATATATGTATTTCATCTTTCATTTCAGTGATCCACACAGAACTGAACTGCACTGCTGTCCTGGGGCATACTCTGTGGTGGACATGATAGCACTGAACTGAGGTTTGTGTGTTTGTTGGAGAAATGCTCAAATGAAATACATGCTTGATCTGCCAACTCTGTTCTACAGTCTTCTGCTTGATCTGCCAACGCTGGTACGGCCCATTGTGGGAATGCAACTTCAGCTCCATGACCCTTCTCAAGGTAAAATACAGCTCTTGGACTAAAAATGGCTTTGGGTCACTTCACACGTGACTTAGAGCACAAACATCCACATCTCTGTGATAAATGTTCTCCTTCATTTCTTACAGCGTTAGATTTGTACCTTCCTTGCTATCAAACAAGCAGTGTGTCTACCTTGGGATGTAGAATTACAAAAATCAAGTTGGAAAGAAACTACTTGAAAGCAATTTTTTAATATAGTTCAAAACTTGGAAATTTTACTTTCTGGACTACAATTCCTAGAACTGTACAGTTATGCCATTACTGAGTGTGCTTCTCCACATGTGTGCTGGCATCTGCTGATGGCCACAAGTCACATAGTAAGTTGAGCTCCATAATACAAGAAGAATAACACTCCATTCACCATAAGAGGTTGCTAAAGTTTGTTTGGTGAGATGAGAAGCCTTCTGTAGAAAGCATGTACAGGTATACTTCAGTTAACAAAGTAGATGTGTTCCTGGCCATTACTTGTTTTGAAAATTTGGTATCAGAGGCAGAAACAACATAGGAAAAAGCATGAATAGGTTCTTATACCAAATAAGAAGACAAATTCAACTTTTGTTCAGAACTAACAACCTGCATGTGTGAAATAAAACAAACAGGTCAAGTAAACCTTACATAAATAAACAAAAACATTTTGAATCTTCTAGAAACCACTCAAAGGCTTCTTCCAATGATATCCACCTTGCTCTCCCCCTCCCTTATCACACAGCATCTCACTGTAACAACACAAATGAGCACAGCTCTCCAAGGCTTCTGTTAGAAGACTCAGGTTCAGTCACCAGGACACAAATAGGTTAACCTACACCTTTACTGAGTTGGGAGGAGGCTTTGGGGATTCCCTGCAGCCCCTTCCTCTCTGTATGTCTCTCTTTTTCTTCACAGGCAGGGTTAACTTGCTCTGTGCTGTAATTTTTAGTGCCAGTAAGCCATTGTTAACAAGCTAAGGAGAGTTAGGTTGTCTCCTGTCTGAGCTGTTGCTACACATCAGGCACTTATTCATGACTACAGACAGCTTCAGGTCTGGTGGCTGAGATCCCTTGGGCTGGTGCCAAAAGAAGGCTTTTCCGTTCCACCAAGTGGATAGAAACCTGCTTCTACCCATTTGTGCCCAAAAGCCTCCATGAAAAGAAGTGTCATTCACAGAGGCTTTGTTAACTAAAGTATGCCTGTGCTGTAAAGTGGATGACACAGTGAAATGTAAAGTGTGTGGCTTACACAGTAAAACATGAAACCACACACTAGCTAATATGGTCTCAAATTCAGCTTAGGATGTCACTAGTTCTATCAGCATCAGCTATGAAAACACTGGCCTTCTTGGTTCAATGCATTAGAGATGGGATGAGGACAAGAACAGGTGTTGGTGGCCTGGAGCAAAGGACAACAAGGTGAGAAATCATTCTTTTGTGTGTGTGTGTGTGTGTGTGTGTGTGTGTCTGTAACTTTCAGAATTTCTCAGCCAGCATGGCCAGTTGTAATCTAAGACACAATTTTTCCAAACTCTAAACTATACTGAGGATCTGCTTACAAGTAACCTCAATCTCTCTGTTTGTGCAGTTGCAGACAGATATACTGATTATTTGGCTGCATGAACAGCAATAAACAGAAAGTATCCTTCTGTAAAGACCAATGAGCCAGGCTACATTCTCTCACCAGACTCAGCTTAATTCCAGTGCAGGAATTAGGAAGATTTTCAGTTGCATAAATAGTCCTGCTCTGTATTTAAACAGCAAAAATTATCACATCTTTTAAGTTTGTGGTAATGCTTCCTTAAAGGAAAAATAAGCAAAACATTTTTCAACTAATCAAATTTGAAAACAGGACTGTACCCAAATTGAGGGGGGGGCAACCCTATATCCATCACCATCCTACCTAGTATAGACAGGCCATTGTCAATGTTTCTAGAAAAACAGAGGCAACATGCAGTTCTAATACTAGGTTCAGTTCAGAGCAGGTTACAGTTTCCTATTTCCTGGTAGACATCAAAAGAATGCCTGTGTGTAAGGATGGCTTTGTTCTAGCTAGCATTAGGTTCTCAACAGCACACTGATTTATAGAGAGTCAAGGCTATCACCCATGCAGGATAAATTATCAGACACAGATAAATTATTAAAGTGGAACATGTCCAAGTACAGAGTCGCCCTGCTAAGAATGATGCCCTTTTATATTTCCTTTCTACAATGATAAAAAATTAACCTGACAAGGCTGGTTCAAGAATTTTCTTCTGGTGATTTAGAGACTTCTCCAAAATGCTCCACCTGTTATAAAGATATAGGTCATCCCTTCCCTTTGCTTGTGGACATGACAGTGACAATTATTGAGGTTTTCAATACTTTCTTTAAAAAATATCAGGCTCATATTTATCTTTTCTTGCACAAAATGCACATTGCCAAAATTAAATATTCCAAGAAGGTTAGCTATGTTTATCTGTGGCAGGAAAAACAATAAAAAACAAATCTTGTGATGCTTTATAGCAGAGATGAGCAACTGTAGAAGGCTAGGAGGGGTTGCATTAGCTCCTCAAGAGACCCGGCAGGATTTCATCTCTCAGCTACACCTATTACTATTTTAAAAAATCAATATCTTTTTTTGCCCCAAACAATCTCTAGCGGGTTTGAGGACATCTTCACCATGTTTTGGGGCCTTTTGGGGACAAAATGTGGTGGAAATGTGCCCTTTCCCCCCTAGTGGAGACTCTGAGGCATTTCAGGACAGAAAAAATGTTTATTGAAAAATTTACTTTTTTTTTTTAACCCTTGGGGGTACCAATGTGGTGAAAATGCCCTCCACATCCCCTAGAATGCATATGAAGGCATTCTGGAGTAAAAGAAAATGTGACCCTTGAGAGGCCCTGAGGGCCACAAAACTGACCCTGGGGGGCAAGCAGGCTGTGGGCTGTACTGTACATCTGCTTTATAGAGTGAAAAAAAATATTATGTGTAAATCGGCTGTAGCCCACGAAGCATTATGCTACATAAAATGCATTAGCTTTTAAGATTCCACATGCCTCTTTGTTGTACTCCCATCCTACCATAAGGGACATTTTATTTGCAAAATTCACACAGAACTAGACCTACAAGCTAGACATTTTGTAACATTGTCACCTCAGTGTTTTTAAACAATGTTGGGATTCAGCAACCTGCCAAGTACAGCTTTTTTTTAAACAGACAACTAAAAATCCACGGTGGGGCAAAAACTGTTCCAAAAAATCTATTGCACTTTGCCACAGAGAAACTTTTTTTTGCCCCACAGAACACATTGACATTTTGTGGGTGAAATACGATGCAGAGAAGTTGGTGAAAGTGCTGGGATGAGAAACAAGAGTTCCCCTGCTCAAAGGAAGGACAAGCAAAGGTGGGTGGACAACAACTACAGAGAGGATGAAATAGAGGTGCCAATTTGTGAGAGGCAGGGATAGAAAGACAATAGTGTGAATGTCCCCAGATAGCTCACCACATCATTTGGGAATGTCGAGGGCCAAAGAAGGATGTAAATAAAGAATCAGTGCTAGCAATTGCTCTTCACAGAGAGCACTTTTTACCGTATAATCCAAGAAACAGAGAGATACAGCATGTATTGGCAATATGAAAGGAGAGAAAACCTACAAAATTCAATGTGTGATAGCCCTTTGACATTGCTGAGTGCAAACATGAATTATGGGGGGGGGGGGGGAACAAAACAGGAAAAACTAAAGGGAGGGGACATTTCTTCCATAGCACTTTTCCCCAGAACAGTGGGGAAAAATGGAGTTTGGAATATTTTCTTTCAGAATGATGAATAAAATGTATAGGACAAGATGCCCAGCTATTTTAATTTTCCTTTGCAGTATCTCTCAAAAGGGCAACAGGAGGTGACACTGCATCACTTCCTGTCATCATTTTGAGAGGGACTACAGGGGAAGAACAATGTATTTTGGGATTGTCAGGTTTCTTGTTGTTCTTGCAGGGTGGGTAGAGGCATTTTTGTATGTTTTTGAGTGTTGTAGAGACTTTCTGCCATGTTTGGAGGCAATTTTTTTAAAAAAACTTTTTGGGAGGTTGGAAAGATTTGGCATACTGGAACAGGGCTTATTTTGTTGAAAAAGTGCCATATTCTGTTGAAAGGTGCAAGCCTACACTAGATCTTTGGTTGCAATCCTTTTAGTTCTAAGCTGATGAAAAATGTCTCCTATCATGTTTTGTCCGGTGCAGAAATAATGGTTCAACTATAGTGTTCTCGTGATAATGTAACCAAGCTGGGCTTCCTGTGGTGTCCCCAAGTGGCATGCTCAGGCAAGTGTCTTTCTACAGAAGATATAACGTCTTATTGTCACAGCAGCCACACTTTTAAGCTATATTTCCCTGAAGTCCCTCTCAAAATGATGACAGGAAGTGATGTGATATTTCTTGTTGCCTTTTTGAGGACTGCAGAGGAAAATGAGGATAAATGGGGGTGCAGCCCATAAGGAGGTCTGGGGAGGAGTTAAGCCCTAGCTCCCAAATAGCTGCCCACCCTTGCTTCCTTTTGCTGTTTCAAACCAATAACATTTTTTTCTTCATTAAGCAATCGCTCTATTTCTATGTGAAGACTCTTACTGTAATTTCCTATGACACTGACCCTTAAAATACATACAATATATCTTGGTATTAGTCAGATTTTTTAAAAAAACACAGTATTACTTGGAGAAATATTGTCTCCCCCTCATACTTTTTTTTAAAAACTCCTCATCTCTGCTTCATTTGCCTTGGATTTATGAGGTCAGTTTCTTTACCTTCTGCATTTTTCTTCTCTTTCAAGTTCTTCTTTTATGCGAATTATTTTACACAGTTTTATATATATGGAAAGAATAATACAGACCTGACTCTGTGGGATTTTTACCAGGTTCTTTTCAAAATGAGAATATAAGATCTTCATAATATCAGCCTTATATCCTGCCTTGGAGTCTCAAAGTGTTTGTTCTTTCTGATAAGATAAATTCCAGCCTGGAAAAGTTCTTTGAAGAAAATCTCCTGTCTAGCCATTTTTCAAAATGTTTTAACCCAAGTATGGTTTAATATTTATATTGTGTGATTAAACCCAAGTACCAATAACAACCCATCAGAACATCTGCAGCACATTTTATCTATGATAGAAAACTCAAGCAAAGCTTAACAGATAGTGTAACAGCTGCATCCCAGTAAATGTCATCAACCAAGTTACAATAAAAGAATGGTCAAATGTGGGAATCCTGGGTCAAATTTCACCTCAGCTATGGTCTTTACACACAGTAGAATGAGGGGGTAACATACTGAGGCATTAGAAGCACTGTAGCTTTTCAGAGATGTGTATCCAGGGGACCACATTGGTAAATTTGCTATTATATTAAAATCTTTATGCAACACTAATAAAATGCAGGAGGCAGAGGACAAGACTTGAAGATTTTTCAGTGATGTGCTAGTTTTGAATTTCTACAGCTCTTTGGCCTTATTCCTTCCAAATCCCTCCCCTCCAGAGAGAAGCATTTTAATGTGGTTTGCTCTATCTTATTTGTACCTTATTCTTTCACATTACAGTAGACCCAGCTCTACTGAGCTATGTGGAAAAGCTATTGCTTCACAACCATTTATGGGTCCAATTCAGTAAGATGTGTTTTGATCTTTAAAGCCTTATCTTGCTTTGACCTAGATTACTTCAAGCATTTCTTCCATATGACCTTGCCCAATTACCATGATTTCTTAGTTGGGGGCCCTTTCTTTGTCACCCTCCGCTTGCCTACAGAAAGCAGGGTGAGTGATGACTCATGATGGGATGAAGCTGTGCTCAGAAATAACTAGTTAATTGGCTAAGTCATTACTGCATTTCATTTGTTTACCAAAATGGCTTACTCCACTAGATTTCCTGCTTCATGCCTGAATTAATCCCATGCTTTAAATTATTTTTGTAATATTAGAATTCATTAGCAGGAATGGCTCTTTCTTCTAACTGATTCAGTTAAAAAGAAAGCCTAAGAAGAAGTATTGGAGAAAATGCATCACATGGCTCTGTTGCCAGAACCCATCAGAATAATAGCTGGGAAGTAACTGAAAGCTAAGATAGGGGACAACTAGACAATGACTGAAAGGGGTTCTGGTACGGAGTTTAATGGACTGGGGAAGCAATCTGTTTCCTCAGTCCTGAAGCAGTCATACCACTTACAGACTATCAGGATCTTTGAAAGGCCTGTATGTCCTTTTAACCAATGAGATTTTTTGTGAGTCTCTTCAATTCAATTCTTCTTCTATTGATTTTTTTTCTGGTTTCCACTGCATAGCATATAATATTTTATATTATTATTTGAGATGAGCACCAATGAACCCTTTTGTAATCCTTCAACAAGTTTCTTATTGCTGACACAGTGCTGGGCCCTTCAGTAATTAAGTGGCAAGCTTTGCTTCCTCATCCCCACTTTCTTCTCTATTTCTCTGCCACTCATTCTTTTTTCCAGCAGATCACACACTTTGGGGACTTTGGTAAGGCTGGAACTTGGAGCCAAAAAATACACCTGACTATATTCATGTCCTCCCATACCTGCCTATGTCTTCCTTTAAAAAAAAACTACTCAGCACTAAGTCCCATTGATTTAAATGAGCAAAACACATGTTCTCCCACTGATCTTTGCAGATTACATTTTTTTATACAAAGTGGTGTGGCAGAAAATATTCAGTGTCAGAAAAATGTTCTGCATATGCTCAGAGATACTTAAAACATTTCCAATTAAGAATTCTCCACCCGTAATTTACTAACTGTTCTGATGAGTGTCCACTAGCGGATATTCACACAACATTCCTTACTAATTTTAACATCACTTGTTTTTAACATTTAATAAACAAGATGTTTGAAGGGCAAATGAATAGTGTACATGTTGCCAAGTGTGGAGGGGGAAGAAAAAAAGAGAACTAATATAGAACTGAACAGACTGTATGATGAAATCCTGAAGGATTTAGGACAAGCTTTTCCCAACCTATTGTATTTCCAGGTGTTTTGGAGTCCCACCGTTCTAAAGCAACAACTATGTTAAGCTTTGTATTCCCTTTGAAGGAAAATTAAGACAAGGAAAGAAAATTTAGAACAAAAGGAGCACACTTTTGAATACATCAATAATAAGACATGCCACTAGGGTTAACAGTGATAACTCCTGTGCCATTCTCTGTAAATCTCATGATCTGCTCCAGAAATGAACATTTTAAATAGTTATTTAATTGTACTTTAAATTATTAAATGATTCTAGTTATTGATGTTGGTTATAATAAAAATTTTAATTTCTAGCATTTAGCATTATCAAATTAATTTTCAAACCTAACAATCTATGCTCTAGGATGAAGCAACCAAAGACCCTGGCTTTGACAGGCTTTCCCCAAGGAGTTCAGAGTTGCATGGGGCCTAGTGCCTATTGGTTTCCACTGGAAAATGTTTATAGTTTCCCACATTTCAGTAGAATTCTATATTGCTTCAGTCTGACCTACTGCTTCTGCCTCTGCTGCTGTTTTTATGCATCCATCCAAACAGTTCTGTTAGCTGCTCTGAGCGGTTCTGTTTGAACAGCAGTATATTAAATAAAGAGCAATAAAATAAAACTCAGTCTTCCACTCCATAAAATGGAATCAAATGTAACAGAGCAAGCCATACTAGGACCTTTATAGCATAAGACAAACTTATACTAGGACCCTAAGTATACACGTGCAGTGCGAAGTTACATCAATGTTAGGCTAATCCCAGTGTCCAAATGGACTGTTCAACTGACTGAAGAAGCTTGTCAATAAGTCTCAGAAGACACATATTCCTCCTTCCCATACAACCCCAATACACCCTCAAGATCTACTCCTGAGGGCTGACAAAAACTCAAGAGAGCAGAGTTTCAGGTAGTGCATAGGAAGGGATGGAGAACAACTTGTGGTGGTGCTCACAGGCTCCTTGGGAGAAGAGAGATCACCTCCTTGAAGATCTGCTGTCAGGCTTCTTCAGTCAAGTGAGAGGATCTGCTTGGATCCCATCTCGTGTACAGATCAGTCTAAATACATTTTAATTGAACGTCTTATGAGATACAATCCTCTAAAGCAGAAATAGTATTCTTACATTTCTCTTTGCCTGAGGAGTAGAAACATCTGTGGCAAACTAAAACCAAGACACCAGCCAAAATACAGCCCAGATCAGTCAAATACCTCCAGCTGATGTTTCAATATGACAGATATATACTGTTCATATGGTTTACAGCCAGTTCGCTTTCATTTTTTACGCTGAAAGATAAACCACTATGAGCACTTCACGTTGAATGTCAAGTCCTGGTCAATTTTAGATAAGAAAGTAGAATGACTAAGAACTACAAAGCTACTGAAACAAGAACCTCAAAGCAAAAGAAAACAATTCTGCATCACTCACATCGTGGGCATGTTAAGTAATTTCATACAGAATTGTATCAGTGGAAAAGATGCATAGGTAAGGACTGTTGGAGAGACCTCACACCTTACCTGCCCAAGTAAGTACTTTTAAAATCTGCTTTATCATTATTTATTGTTACTGTTGTTTTGTTGTTATTTATTTCTTACCCATCTCTCCCTATAGATTAGGCATGGAGAACAACAACAAACCAGACACACACACATAGAACCAATATATATTAAAACAATTAACGTTATTTGTTATTAGCTGCTGTCAATAACATATTAACTACTGTCAATAACTGCCTCTATCCCTGTCCCATCCCTCTCAGCCCTTAGCTAATAGGCTCTGCTTACCTTTCCTTCAAACCTGGCTGTGCCTCCGAGCGGCACCCGAATATTTCTTGGAGGTAAAGTAAATGCTGGTGGTTCTGTTGGAGCAGGAGGTCTTAGGGAAGAGTGGTCCAGAGTCAAGGAGGCTTTGGAGATTCTAGTAGATACCAGTTTCACATCCGCCATGGTAAGAGCTTTCAAAAGCAAGTGCAAAAGACAAGAAGTACAAATACCAGTCAGTTCTTCTGTGTGGACACTGTTCAGAACCAGAAACAAAAACTCAACTATGATCTGTTCTGCTAAAACCATACTGCTGCAACCCTAGACACTCACTTCACTGTAACTCTTGCTCAGTTTTACAGGGATTATTTCTGAGCAGCATAGGATTCTCTTGTTGATCCCAATTTATTTCACTGGGAGAGATGAACCTGATCAGAGCTGAAGAGAAACAAATGTCTCTCAAAAAGGTGAAGCTGGTTTAACATCAAGAACCATGCTGTGCACCAGACTGGGCTTCTTCAGATCTCCAGATATGTTTTTGGAATGCAACTCCCATTTGCCCTAGCCAATTGGCATAGCTGACAGTGAAGAATGCTTGGAGCTGCAGTCTAACAACATCTGGAAAGGCACAGGTTGCCCACCACCGCTATACACTTACATTTCTTTTGTATCACTTTGGCCTCTGGCAAAAAAGGATCTACTAGGGAGACATCTGTTCCTACTCTTTCCCTGCTGTTTAAATTTCTACTTATATTACAATGGTAATGATTTATAAATTTGCACCTATGCATATAAATCAATGTAAACATATTTTACGCAAACCCTTCATCATCTCTTTTGGTGATGCCTTTCTTCTTGTTTTGAGATGTCTTAAGGAATTCCCTCTTCACTGGGCCTCCCAGGGATCAAACAACATTTTTACATTTTTTTTTGCTCCCAAAATGCCCTCTAGCTGGCAGCATGTTTGGGTGCCTTCTTAGGCTAATCTAGGCCCGAGAGAAGTCTTTTTGAAACAGGAAGTGATTGCCACTCCCTGTTGTCAAAAAAAGCCATCTCTTAAAAACATGATCAAAATTCCCCCGTCCTCTAGAGGGCACGTGGGGCAAAAATTTATTGACTGACTGACTGACTGACTGACTGACTGATTGATTGATTGATTGATTGAGTGATTGCAGGAGTGGGTGTGGTAGTGAGGCAGCTGTCCAAGGTCTCTTGGGTATCCAGTATGGCCTCCTATTCTTTCACAGTTGCCCACTCTGGTCTATACCATGCCAAATAATGTTTGCTACACAGCACTTTCAATTCTCTGAAGCAATTATGCTCTCTTTCTTGCTTGAGTTTCTTTTATCTAAAGCAGAAGAAGTTAAGAGTGCTTAACTCTGACTTGGTTTTGCCCCATAATAAGATGTAACCTACAAGACAGAGATGTCAGTTTCTCTGAGGACATTTTGGGCTGCAAAGAACACCCATTCTACCAAAAAATAAAAAAGCAGAAAATAGGCAATAGTTCCATTATTGTGAGAGAAAAGCTACAGGAATGACTATGACTAAAAAAAAACTATGATGACAAAACTTTTTTTAAAGAATCCAACAAGTTGAAAGCAAACCACACTATATTTTAATCACTGACAATACCTGAAGAGCTATTTGCAACAGTAATAAATAAATATAATAGTCTAGACGAAATGTGTGGGTTTTTTTTTAAAGTTGACTGTCTCCATTTATATGGTTTTCCTGAACAGTGCAGACAAGAATTAAGTGTACTATAAACAATTTTGCAACATCAGGCCCTGCAACAGGGAAGGGAAATGAACCAAAACCTAGAGTTATGAGTCGTTAGTTTTTCTTTATTCTGCTTGTATACAATGACTTCAGAAAATGTGAAGGCAGCAATCAAGAAAGGAGTTTTAGAACCATACATGCAGCTATGTTTGGAAAGATACAAATGACTTATTTAAAAAAAAAATGCAAGTAAGTTCACCAGCAACTGCTTTCTAAAATAATCTGGTCAGAACTATAGAGCCAAGCCCAAGTATTAGTCTCAAATACAGCAGACCCACCGAGTCAATGAGATTTACATAGGTGTTAATTTAACATGCAACACACCTAGTATAACTGGAATTAGCAATTTGATTTAGCTCACAGTTTTCATATACATATCATTCACTACCGCTACGACTGTTCTGTCTTACCCTCTCTCCATAAGTAGATACATCTTTTACCTTGCTGTGTGCTGCCTCAGTCCTGGAATCTGTGCTCTCACTTGAACCCTGCAAATTCTTCCTACCCACTTAACACTTCTTTTAATTATCATTTTTTGCTCTTTGTCTCAATTATTTCCTGCCTGTAATTGCTGGTCCTTTAGCACCTCCTACCAAGCATTTCCAATTCTATGTAATACAATCCTTAAATCAGGAGAGGGAAGATGTGGCCCTCTAGAAGTTTTGGACCATGCCTCTAGTCATCTCTCACTATTTTCTATGCTGGTTAGGGTTGATGGAAGTTGAGAACTCAACAGCATCTGGAAGGTCACAGGTTCCTTATATTTGTCTTCAATTGGCTATGTAGGCTGGAACTAATGGAAGCTGCAACTCAGGAACATCTGGAGAACAACACATTCCACATCTCTGGATTTAAGGGTCTTCCCCAAACCACAGCCTTTCTCAGTTGTACAGTCAGTTGTACTAGGAGGATTTTCTCCACAACAGTAAGGAGCTTTTGGCCACACATGGTGGCCAGACAAATCAATATGCTGACTAAACAGATAAACCAATAGAATCTCTCTCTTTCCTTCTCTCTCTCTTTTCTCTTTTTGTCTCTCTTTCTTTAATGTCCAGGTATATAACTGAACACTGTCCTACTTTTAGCATCCTTTCACAATACGTATTGTGCAAAGCAGATCGCCTCCCCCAGGTGTCAACATGTACACTCAACATCCACACACAATGAGTGTTCCAGCAGCTGCGTTGATCCCCTGCCAGTTGTACACTAAAGAGTTTATGAAATCAGTATGATAAGCAGAAGCCACACAATAGGTCGTATGATTTTATTTAAAATTATAAAATACATTTCTTAATTTCTCAGTTAGAGAATAAGAACATAAAATCAAAGTACAGAACATTATATTATAAAGAACACAATAAATCAACATATCTAACAATAAACAGCAATATGGTACAGACAACAGCAGAAAGTAAAATGCCACGGTGAATAACGATGTATTTGCACAGGGCCTAGAAAAGAATAAGAGCGCTAGTTGCAGATGGTTCACCATGGTATAGACAGCACAACCCCTCCCCACTTCACTATAGACATCCACTTCACCTCCAATAGATAGGCATACAGAAATTCATTTATTCAGTTATTTATTTAGTTAAGTTTATTCAGTTAACTTCAAACATGGGTAAGACTACATGACATTAGTTGTTTCCTCAGCTGCATTCAGGCCACAGATGACTTTAAAGGCCCGTACTAGCACTCCGGGTTGGACTCAAACTCATCAGTAGGTTCCTGGGAGAATCCTTTGTTTTCAATGTAAAATACAATACAGCAGCCCTCTGGAGATTAGACAATCTATGTACCTTTGCTTTCAATGCTCTTTTACATACATCTTGTTTAGCAGTGCAGTCCTCCCTCCACATTTGTGGTTTTGACCTTTGCAAATTTGATTATTCACCAGGCACCAACTTACCTCTTCCCCATTCTCCCCCTCCCATTGCCTTGCATTTTGCTCAGGCAGCATGCCTTCCCTCCATGCACCCAGGCAAAAGGCAAGTGAATGGGAGGGGCCAGCGCCACATGAGTAGAAGACATGTGTGTGCCTTCTCCAGGTACGTAGCTGCCCCCCTCCCAATTGCTTGTCTTTTGCTTGTGTGTGTGTGGAAGGAAGGCAGCATGCCAAAGCAAAATGTAAGTGAAGTGGGGGGGGATGCCTTCTCTGGGCACATGCCTGCCCCTTCCCATTTGCTTGGTTTTTACCCAGGCACCTGGAAGGAAAGCAATGTGCCTGGGCAAAACACAAATGGATTGGGAGGAAGGCACACAAGTATCTTCTCCAAGTGCATGGCTGCCACATCTCATTTGCTTGCTTTGTGCATGGGTGCCTGGAAGGAAGGCAGTGTGCCCTGGCAAAAGGCAAGTGAATGGGACGGGGGCACTGCATGCACATTCTTTCTCCGGGTGCAGGCCGGTCCTTCCATTCACTTGCCTTTTGCATGGGCGCCTGGAAAGAAGGCAGTATGCCCAAGCAAAACACAAACAAATGGGGCGAAGGCACATGTGTACTTTCTCTGGGTGCATGGCTGCCCCCCTCCCAATCACTTGGCTTTTGCCAAAGTGCCTGCAAGGAAAGCAATGTGCCCCTGCAAAATACAAGAAAATTTGGGAGAGGGGAGGCACAAAATGCTTTCTCTAGGTGCGAGCCTTCTCCCTCATTTGCTTGCCTTTTGCCCTGGCACCTGGAAGGAAGGCAGTGCGCCTGGGCAAAAGGCAAGTAAATGGGGGGGGGGAGCCCTGGAAGGGAACAGGAAGAGGAATGCTCACTTTGGCAGGGGGAAGTTTAGTTTTTTTTAACTTTTGCAAGGGTTCTGCTCCCTGAACCCTTGCAGTGCTGAAAGCTGATATATCTCCCTATACACAGCAACCAGCAGTGCTGAAAGCTGATATATCTCCCTATACACACCTGTCCAACCACAGAGTTCTTCCAGGAGGCCTTCTCTGTATTCCACCACTGGGAGCAATACATTATACAGCAATATGGGAGAATGTCTCATCTGCCGGATTTGCCCCAAACCTTGAAGGCCCAATCAGTGCTGCCAGTGGCTTCATTCTGATGTCAAATTAAAACCTGGTTCTTTTTTAAAGCTTTCACAGCATGGACCATAGCCTGGCAAGATTGTGACATTCTTTACCAATGCACATGGCTTGAACTTCTTTTAAATCATTTTAAATTGTTATATATATGCACTGTTTAAAAAGAACTGCCTTGTCCTGAGATCTTCTGATACAGGACAGGATATGAACACTTTAATAACTAAATAAAAGACAGAAGATAGATACTGTGCCAAAACATATGTAGTTCCACCAGCCTTTTCACCAAAGTTTGGGAAATTTTCTTCTTTTGTGCCGGCCAGGGGATTGCTAGCCTGGTGGCGCTGTGGTTAAATGCCAGTACTGCTACCACAGCGTTGTGAGTTCAATCCTGCAGGGCTCCAGGTTGACTCAGCCTTCCATCCTTCCATAGATCGGTAAAATGAGTACCTAGCTTGTTGGGGGCAATTAGCTAAAAACACACTGTAAACCACATAGGGAGTGCTTTGCACTGATAAGCAGTATAGAAATGTAACTGCTATTGCTATTGTAGGCACTGTAGTTCAAAAAGAACCTAACATCTAGAAGCTCATTAGTCTAACATTAGCCCCAACCAGGGGGCTTTCAGACCTAGACCCATGCATTTCTTTACTTTACTTTCTTTCTTCTCCTCCCTTCTCTCACATAGTTTTACCTTCCCACTCACACTTGTAGTTAATACTAACAAAGTTCCAACTGAGGGATTTAAAATCCACTATAAACTCTGTTCATGATTAAATGTGACATCAATGCTGAACAATTAAAGTTGGCAAAGGTAAGGGACCCCCAGAGCCTACTGTTATTTTATAGTGCTGATTAATAACCATAGTTAAAAGTTTGTCAGTGTTAATGTCTGCATTACTCCTGTTATAACATGATAATTATTTATATGGCCATTCCTAACTTAACATCTGCCAGGAGCAAATGCCAAGGAGATGGAGGGAGAAGCAGCTTTTAAAAATTTCAACAAAATAGTTCACACAGCAATGGAAAGAATACAGAGAGGACAATCAAAGATCCCTTGATGAGGCTTTGGTATTTAACTATTAACAGAAAATTCACTGTCACTGACCATGATATATGTGAAATAGTCACAGATATGCACAGGGAACAGCAAGTCCTTGCCCTAGAGATCATCTGACATTGCATAAGGAGAACGTCATCAATATAAGAGGTAAATAATTAACTTTGGATCATAATGTAGTTAATAATGGGCAATTCTAGGCCAATATCAGTTTATTAGGAAAGAAATAAAGTATTAGTTAAATGAAGTAAAATAATGGTTAATGGGGTGGAGTGGTATGTACCTTCATTCGAGAAATTAATTTCCTTTCTTGCTTCTCCAGTAAAATAAGTCTGAGATCACTGTTGGATCCAGTTCATGGGACTGTCTGCAGGAAAGCAGACAATCCACTTGACTTTTCACACACACTTTTTGTTTCCAGAAGTAGGAAACCCTTGCCTGGCTCTTTCGTGGCATGCCCAGTCACAAAACCCCAAGACAAATGCTGCCAATTTCCCATCAACATCTCCCTCTCCATCTCTTTGAATGCACAGACAGACAGACAAAGACCCCACCTGTTCTCTGATCTCAAGTTTTTCTTCCCTGCTACTGCATGCCTCATCATGAGGAGCTGCAGGGTTTTGCAGCCACAGGTTGTTAATCCTAAACTACTGCAGAGGTGAGAGGAAGGTGAGGACAAGCATGCTTACAGCTGGAATTCCAGACTGGAATACAGTCTGCCTTGCTGGCAGGAATGCAGAGAGGCACCTGGATTCCATTTCACATTCTCTGTGACAGGCCCTCATTCAAAGCTTAGATCTTCTACCTTCCACCCCATCAGCTGCTTGCTAAGAAGCCTACTACACATGCCTGCACCATGCTTCATCTATGAGCTTCTGCATAGACAGAGATACGAGAACAGTGCCGCAGGGCACTTGATGGACAAACTATGCCAGATTCAGCGATACCACATGCGCATGTTTTTTTAAAAAAAGGTTGGAGGCTTGGGATTCTTCTCTCATGCATTCTAATATTCATAATTCTAAAGCAAGGTGGTGGGAGGGGGGATATTTTAGGAGACTGCTTGTATGCCTCTATACTTTTCTGTCAAGCCTGATACTCTCAAGGAAAGAGAATAATTGCTTGGCAAGTCTTTTCCACCATTTAGCAGTTCCCCAAATATGCAGAGCATTCACTTCATGAGAGTATCCCTCTGAAACAATGTGAGGAGGATTACCAAATCATCACTTTATGTCTCTTTACCTCAAAGAACTGCTCTTTCAATACGGCTTATTCCAGGTTAAGTGGATAGAGCAGCTCACCCTCAAATTCTTCTCAGTCCTCCAACTGCCAGCCAACTAGCCTTCTAGATTACTTCTCCTAATCTGTAAAAGTTTTATTTCATTGCTAATAGCTTTCGTCTTATAGGAGACAGTGTAAAAACAAGCCCAATAGTCATTCTACCACCCAGATAAACCTGTTTCATCCTGAATAAATGTTTGCACCTTGCATGGATACACAGTTGGGAGATAAAAGACAAGTGGTCCAGTTTCATTTTCTGCAGAAAAGCTGTACAGGAAGCTGTACATACCTTATCCTGTTCAAAAAGACATTATTTAAAAGGCAGATACTTTCCACTACTACCTCTCAGAGCACCAAAATGGTACTTAGATTACACTGTTGTCAGATGAAGATTGCCATAACTGCAATTACAATGCAGAACATATAATATATAACAAAAGGGGCGTGTGTGTGTGAAATGAAAAAAGACCTGGAGGCACCACATAATGATGCACTTAACGCTTACAGTATCGATTTCTTCCACTTAATCCCTTCTAAAAAGCACACAAATCCTTACAAATTCTCACAGTATGAACTATAATCTCTGTAATACCAAGACAGACTGAATGTATTTCAAGTATTTTCTGCCAGGAAAACTCGCTCACCTACCCATTCAGCCTCCCTCCCTCTTTCTACCACTCTACATACAAGGACAAAGAGAGGAAAAGAAAAGTTTGTGCCTAACTAGCTACTCTCAATATATATTCTAGCAGACAGTAAATAGGTACCTATGGCTTCCCACATAACTGAGTGCATAGCATTTCCTTTTCCTGTTGGTGGGGGGCAAATGTGAGAAAGGGAACCTGGATACAGCTGGCGTTTCCAAACCAGAGGGACCAAAATTTGATTTAATTGCAGAAGCACTGTAACACCAGATTACATGGTTTTCTGTAAGGTCAAGCCATTTTAGCTCAGTTTGTCATTATTAATCTGACCTCTGCCTTTTCCTTTCTCGGTCATTCTAGATACTTTGGACTCTGCTTCCCATCAGCTCCAGTCAAAGGGAGACTGTGGAAATTTTAGTACCATTACTGGGTGCATGTGTTTTACTCTGACCCTGAAGGACAATAACGTACAGTGATTACATTATAGGAAAAAAAGTTATTTCACATGTAAAAGAACAAAATATTTGAGAGATACTATGGCAGAAAAATACAAAAAGCTCCTCCTGTAGGAAAGGCATGTTCACAGGGAATTCAGCACAGACAATACTAGACATTTAACTTAGTGTCTTCCCTGACCTTTCCCTTCACAGATACCAGATAATCAGTTTCCCTGTACCTTTAACAGCTGCCTAGAATGTGGTATTTCAGCATGTAGAGCTTTTCTTACCTCTGTAGTAGCAGTAGCAGTATTTACTAGTAGTAAACAGTATGATAACAATAATGATAATGTCATAATCACATTTATTTATATTTCACTTTTCCCCAAAATTGGGACCCAACATGGCTTATAATTTAAAAGACCAATACAATTAAAAACACACAAAAGTCAATATAAAATAAAACTATTTACAGTATTAAAACAATTCATACCTGAAGCTAAAAGAATGAAATGCAATTAAAAAGATAAAAAGTTCTTTGAAACAATCCAGTTAAAACAATACAGCATGCCCCAGCCTGTTCTTCAGATACTTTCTGTCTCAAAACCCAGCCTGAATAAAAAGGTTTAGCCTGATGCTTGAAGGACAACAAAGAGAGGCCCATTCTGGCCTCCTTGGGAAGGTAGTTCCAGGATGTAGGGGAAGCCACCAAGAAGGCCCTCTCTAACATCCCACCAACTATACTTGAGATGATGGTGGGCCTGAGAGAAGGACCACTCCTGATGTTCACAGAGCCCAGGCTGACTCATATGAGGAGACATAGACTGCCAAATAGTCTGAGCCATATAGGGCTTTATACATCATGATCAGCACTTTGAATTGTGCTTGGAAACAAACTGGACACCAGTGGAGCTGTTTCAACAGGGGCATAAGTATGGTCTCTGTAACCTACCCCAGTTAACAGTCTGACTGCAGCTCTTGACCAGCTGAAGCTTCCAAATATTCTTCAAAGGCAGCCCCAAGTAGATTATGTTACAGTAGATAGGGTTTTAACAAAGGCATGCACCACTGTGGCCAGATTCGATGCTTGGGTGCAGTTGGCATACAACCTATAAAGGTGCAAAAGCATTACTGGTCACCTCAGAAACCTGGGCCTCCAGGTTCAAAGCTGACTTCAGGAGTACACCCAAACTACAAACCTGTATCTTCAGGGGGATTGTAATTCTGTCCAACACAGGGTGAATCCCTATTCCCTGATCCACCTTCCAAAAGCATCCAGATTCAGTTTCAGTTTGTTTGCCCTCATCCAGTCCACTGCTGCTGACATACACTGGTTTAGCACTAGGACAGCCTGTTTGAATTAGAGTGGAAAGGAATAGTAGAGTCAGGTGTCATCCACATATAGATGGCACCTCTCTCCAGAACTCTGGACAACCTCTCCCAGCTATTTCATGCACATGCTAAATAGGATGGGGGACAAAACAGAACCCTGAGGGACTCCACAGACCAAGGGCCAGGCTGACAAACAGAAGTCCCCCAGCATTGCCTTCTTGCTTCATCCCTCCAGGAAGGAACAGAGACACTATAAACAATGTCTCCAAGTCTCATCCGAGCAAGGCAGTCCAGAAGGATGGTATAGTCAGTGGTATCAAAGGGTGCTGAAGGATCCAGCAGAACCCACAGCGACACACTTTCCCTGTCCAATTCCCTGCATAGGTCAGCCACCAAGGCAATCAAGCTTGTCCCTGTCCCCTAGCCAGGCCTGAAACCAGATTGAAATGGATCTAGATAATCCATTTCATTCAAAAGCCCCTGGAGTTGAGAGGCCACCCCAAGCTCCAGTACCTTGCCCAGAAGTGGTAGGTTGGATACACTGGCTAATAATTATTCATTATAAATGCATTCAGGGACGGCTTTTTCAACAAAGGCCTTATAACTGCCTCCTTTGGGCAAGTTGGAACTTTGCCTTGTTGTGAGAAGGCACTAATGTCCCCATTTACCTACTCAAACAGTCCTCCTCTGACATGTTTCATAAACCAGGAAGGGCAAAAGTCTAGTACATATGTGGTGGCTCTCACTTCCCCAAAGAATCTTGTCTCAGGCTGCACAAATTGAAAAGTATCCAATAATACTGGACAAACAGGGGCCAAGGGTACATCCACTGAAACTGTATCAACCACAGCACCCAAGTCAGAGCAGATTCGAGTGATTCTTATCTGCAAAGTGTAGTGCAAATTCTTCACAGCAGGCTATCGAGTGGCCTGCATTTTCTGCTTGAAGATCAGTGTGTAATAGACCTCTGACCACTTGAAACAGCTCTGCTGGATGGCTCTCTTTGGGTGAAATGGTGGCAGCAAAAAAATACATCGCCACATTGCCAAAGAGTAGGCCTTCAAACAGGCTTTAGCCTGTGTTTGGTCAGACTCACTCCAAGACTTCCACTAATGTTGCTCTAGTCTCTCTCACTTGCTTCATCACAGCCTGGAAAACCAGAGGGATGTTCTGGCTCCACTCTGTAAGAAGGGATGTTCAGGAGTGGTTGTATCCACCAGCTTGGCCATTTCCTCATTCCAGAGGTCAGCCAGAGCTTCAACAGAATCACCTGCTGAGGTAACAGGAAAATTCTCAAGAGTCATCAGGAATCTGTCCAGATCCATCAGCCACTTCTATGACAGGATGCACCTAGTAGCAGCACAGGTTGAGGATCCCTTATCCAGAATCCCAGTATCCAAAATGCTCCAAAATCCAAAATTCTTGGAGCTACAACATGTAGGTACCTGTGCTATATTTATGAGGCTGGAGAGAGGTTCAGCTGGAGAGAGATGGGAGGATCTATGAAATGGCAGGAATCCATGCCTTCTGCCATTTCACAGAATCTCACACCTCTCTCCCTCTCTCCAGACGGAGAAATGAGCAAGAGTGAAGCAGCCACTGTCTGAAAGAAGGAATCTGGCAGCTGGCAGCACTGCCGTCACTCCTGCTGGTGTCAGAATTGGCTGCGATTACAAGGTTCACATCTGAAAAGACTTGGGTAGAAAAGGCACTGACTGGGATCTGGGAACCAGTGGTGGGAGCAGAGGGGTGGGGAGAGGAGAGAGGAAGCTGTTTTTTTGGCTGGGGCTTTTCTCCACCCCAGGGCTGGAGATCGTTACCAGCAACTAGTGCTGCTCTGTCCCACTCTAGTCCTCACTTTGGCTGGGGTGTGTGTGCTGGCAGTAGAGGAAGAGCACCAGCAGCATCACCACCTGCTTCCTCCATGGCCACAGCTTGTGCAAAGTTTGACTGTGAACTCGGCCACGCTATTCTTCTCCCTCCCACTCCTCTCTTTGGTGGTGAGAGAGCCTGAAGAATGCACATCTGGTGGCAAGGGCTTACCTTTGCCTCCACTGCTGTCCTAGACCATTTTATATATGGGTACCTATTGAGAGCCAGGTGGTGTAGTGGTTTGAGCATTGAACTACAACTCTGGAGACCAGGGTTCGATTGCCCACTTGGCCATGGAAACCCATGAAGTGACCTTGGGCGTGTCACATACTCCCAGCCCCAGAAGACCCTGTGATAGGTTTGCTTTAGGGTCACCATAAGCTGGAAATGAAGGCATACAAAAACAAACCTGTACTGTATTTCAAAATCTGAAAAAAGGAAAAAAAATAAAGAACACCTCTGGTCCCAAGTATTTTGGATAAGGGATACTCAACCCGTAGTAGTAGTTCTTGTTCTTGTTCTTATGTGCCTTCAGATATACTCCAGTTATAGCTATGCTACCCTACAGATTTATTGAGAGGAGGTTTTGGCGTTGCCTTCCGCTGTTACTGAGGCTTGCCCAAGGTCACCCTGTAGGTTTCCATGCCTGAGCAGGAATTTGAACCCTGATCTCCTGGAGACTAAGCCACAGTAACTTACACTTATCCCTCCCTACTTCCTGCCACATATACACATATAAAATCCCTCTTCCACAGAACTCCTGAAGTACCAAAAGAGACTCAGCCAGCTTTCCTCTCTAGCTGCTCAACCCAGAGAGCCAGGGTGGCCTGTTCAGCTCGAAAGCACATGAGGACACTGCATGACTATCATTTTATCTTATCTAAGCACCCCTCACTTATTCTTGCAGCAGGTAAAATTAGGATTATTTGATGTACTTGTGAGATATCCACCTTATACCCCTTGTTTATAATAGGAGATGCTCCCTCTTTAAGATGGGGGCTACAGTGCCCTTCTCAGTGGAAGAGGCCTAAGCTAATGAAACTGATAGTCATCAGACAGTGGATTACACACACTTATACACACAGAGAGACATTCTTTGAGCATCACCTAGACCCCACTCTTTCCTTCACTTTCTCTTTATGCTCAGCACCCCATGAAACTGAAAAGGTAGAAAGAAATCTCTTTACCACAGCAGATTTTAAACATCCCTTCTGAAGAACAAAAGAAAGAGCCATGGGCAAAACTGACAAAAGCTTCTTCTATCCTTAGTTTCACTAGAGAGACACATCCCTTCCTAGCCAGAGAGGAGGAATGAAGTAGGACAACTTTGCTGCTCCACTTCTTAGGGTGAGGTGACAATCTATTACACTGAACCAAATCTAATTGTAAATCCTTCTTCTTGCATGTGAGTAAAATCACTGTAGATAAATAAAAGTGCAATCAAAGCTACGGTTCAGTCTTTCATACCTGTTGTTGTGGTGTGTGTTTCACACCACAACAAATATAGGAGACAAGCACAAAATACTTCTAGTAGTATAAATCTGAAGTTAATAAGTTATTAACCTAAGTTAACCTAATAAGTTATTAACCTTAATAAACCCATATGACCTTTTTCTTTAAAAAAAATATTTCCACAGAAGTATGAGTCTGAGATTTAAACTTGCTAAAAAGTCTATTCCTCATATTATGGGTCTGTATTCTAGAAACATAGCACTATGCCATAGAGCCAAGACTCATATTTGTTCCCATAGCACAACTATAGCACTACAATTACACTTTAACTATCATGGCTTTATCCTATGGAAATCTGGGGTTTGTACTTTGGTCAGAAGCATTGGAAGAGCTCTCCTGGCGAGAATTCTAAAGGTCCCTCCCTCAACTGCAAAATCCTAGGAGTTCATAGGACAGAAGTGTGGCAGATAAAATGGAATTATACCACTATGCTTGTGTAGTGTGAACAGGACTCTAGAATAAACACAGGAAATATTCTTCCTTCTAGTCTTGCTTTCCAGGAAGCTAGGAATTCTCTGGCCAAAAAGAGAGAGAGAGAGAGAGAGAAAACAGTCTTTCTTAATCTCTTTTTTCAAAATGGTATGGGGAAACATTGCTTTTCAAAGAATAAAGCAACAACTTGAATTCTTGTGCCACAGTAGAAGATTTCACAGAGTTATATTCAGTGAGGTAGTCTTTTATTTTTAACTTCTCTGCATTTTCCAGAACCATTCTGGGTTTCACCTGTTCTTCCTCTGCTCTTTTCTGTACATTACTTCCTACTTTTTCTTTGCCCCAAACCCTGCTCAACATCACTATGTATGTATGCATGTATGTGTCTTCAAATTACCTGTTAACTTATGGCAACCCTATGAATTTCACAGAGTTTTCTTAGGCAAGGAATACTCAGAGGTGGTTTTGTCAGCTCCTTCCTCTGAAATACAGCCTGCAGCAACCTGGTCTTTTTTGGTTGTTTTCCATCCAAGTATTAACCAGGGCTGACCCTACTTAGCTTCCAAGATCAGATAGGAACATGTAAGGTTTTGCCAATCACTTCTGTTGAAATATTTCCTACAGCACCTGGTATTCTCCCATCCACATACTAAGCAAGGCTGACCCTGCTTAGCTGCTGAGGTCAGACAGGATCTAGTGCATTTAGAGTATTTAGCCAGAGTTCAATATGTGCTACCCTAGCTATATATGGAAACTGGCTAAAGCAAATTACAAGCCCAGGAAGCTCTGAAGCAATCCCTTCTAGAGGTAATGGGTTTATCAATGGCTGTTAGCCACAGTTAAATAGAATGTCTATTGATGGGGCAACATGTCTCCAATAACCAGATATTTATTTATTAATGCAATATAATATTATTTATACCCCGCTTTTCTCCCATAGGGACCCACAGTGACTCACACTCATACTGGTGGGCAAATACTAACAAGGGATTACTAATTCTTTTATGGCTTCCCTGTGACTTTCTAGAGGCAGCCGGCTCACTGTTGCTGATAACAATGGCAGTGAGCTAGCCTGGTGCAGTGGTTTGAGTACTGACACTAATACTCTGGGAGACTAGGGTTTGAATTCCTGCTTGACCATGGAAACCCACTGGGTGACTCTTGGCAAATCACACTCTCTCATCCCCCAAGGAAGACAATGGCAAAACTCTTCCAAAGAAACCTTGCCCAGAAAACCTCAGGATAGGGTCAGCATAAGTCAGAGTTGCCTTGAAGGCACATAACAACAACGGCAACCAAAATAACAATACATTGAACTGAGATCTAATCCAACCACATGTTGGATGGATGTGTGGAAGACAGATTGTGTGGCTGAATTCATGAGGTCCACGGAATATAATGGCAAAGATCTGTGAATGCTGATATGCACACAATAGTGGCAGAGGATTTCATACCAGTGTTTCTTTTCAGCTCTGTTGTACTTCTTGTCACTTTTCTGCTAGCAAGATAGCATTTACAGGAAATATGAAATACTACCACTTATTCAAACACTGCTCGTCTGTAAAAAGAACACTGCAACCAGTGTATATTTTCTTGCCAACTCTTAACTGTAAACTTAACCTATGCCATGTGGACAAGGAACATCCAGATGCACTATTAAGCATTTAAAAATCTGGAGCCCTTTACATAAATACATACTGCTCTAAACCTTTATCTCTTTTGAGGCCCATCAAATGCCCATCTTCTCTCTGTTGCAATCCTATTTTAGCACACTATGCTAATCAGCCAAACAATTAACAGTTTAGGTAAGGTCAAAGTACTGCCACCTGCTGCATTGTCTAAGTCCTATTTTGTACAGCTCTGCTAGTATTAATAACAAGGAAAGGTTCTAGGGAGACATGCGTTTTATTCCTGCAGAGCCTCAAGCAAGCTGCTCCCTCTCCATACTGCAGTGTAGAAAATCATATTAAAGTAAACACTGCTAGAGTCACCAAGTTTGAATCTGAAAATTCTCTTGCCTCTTAAATCTGCTCTTGAAACACTATAGTACAGAGCAGAAGTGTGGACCTGTATTTTTAAAAAATAATTAATTAGTTAAATTACTTCCAAGGCTCCTTAGGCAGTTAGTCACCATTATGTTGTGCTGTGCCTTAAAGTCATTTCAGACTTATGGTGCCCCTAAGGTGAACCTATCATGGGGCTTTGGAGGGCTGAGAGTGTGTGACATGCTCAAAGTCATACACAGTGCGTTTCCATGGCTGAGTGAGAAATTGAACCTGGTCTCCAGGGTCATAGTGCAATGCTCAAACTACTACACTATGCTGGCTCTCATTTTTAAAATTCTGACATAATGGTGATTAACTAAATTTCCTTGAAAGTAACTATCAGAGTTCTTTTAGTTATTTTACAAAGTCTGCATGCTACAAGTCACTGGTCCCACCTCCCATTCTCCTTGTTACACAGTAAGACAGGGCCAGAGTTTGTGATCCAAGGTCTTAAACCAGGGATGGGAATCACATAGCCCTCCAGAAGTTGTTAAGAGTACAGCTTCCAGCAATCTCTACAATTAGCTATGGTGGCTACAGTGATAGGCATTGCAGTCTCACACAACACCTGGAAACCACATGATTTCCACTCCTGCCACAAAAAACAGCACAAAACAGCGCTTGAACCAGCACTTATGTTCCTCCTTGACAAATGAGTGATGCAAGATCCCCAAAACTATAGAACGGGGTGGATAAACTGTGGCCTGGGGGCTGCATGCAGCCCTTCATCCCCCTCAAAACTCTCAGACACCAATCCCAACATTTTTCTAACATTTCCCAGGTATTTTTTTTTCTTTGCCCAGTCTCCCCATAAATGGCTCAAAACTGCTGCAAAACACAGTGCATTTGCCCTCTACCAACCCATCACATACTTTTAAAATTGCAGTGATAAAAACGAATGTCTTACCTAGAACGCTCTTTTTATTTCAGATAATACCAGTTATTTCAAAAGAGTTATTTTTTAAATAACAGCAGAAGGCCTTATCTAGATTTATCTGGCAAAGAAAGAAATTAAGGTTGAATTTTAGAATACTGCAAGATAAAAAATAATGAGGCAGCCTTGGTTTACTTGATTTGAAATTATATTTTGCTGCCTATTTAATGTGGTTAAAAGCAGACATGTTACTGAGGAATAAAAGGCCATCAGAATTAGAAGGTCATGACCTGAGGTTTGGATAGCACAGACAGCTACAGTACAAGAAAGTTAAAGTGAATGTAGATTTTAATAATCATTATGTGGCACGTGTCTTACTGAGCATATGGACTTGATTCAAACCCAGGTTATTCCAGAAAATGCCATTATGGGTCTCAGCACAAGAGGATTTCAACAGAAGAAAAACAAAGGGAAAAGAAAAATGGTCAGGATATGAAGGTATGTTGGAGAATTATCAAGGAGAACACAATATAAAAATGATGGAAGGTTACAAATTTCAATGGTTTACAGTTGTTTGAAAAATTTAAGTTGGACAAAAAGGATTATGGTTTTGAACTAAGTAAGTCTGAACTCAAAGTTCAGTTATATACAAGGGATGAATAGGTAATTGGAATAATGTATAAACATTTGTACAAATTTGATATGGAAGATGAACAAGTGAAAGACTGTATTATAAAATGAGCTAGATATTTTGGATACAATATACAAATGGGGCAGTGGGAAAGGATGTGGTCAAAAGGTTTGAAATTTACTTTATATTACAAGCTTAAAGAGATTTTTTTTATAAAACGGTGTACCATTGATCCATGACAACAGAGAAACTGTCTAAGATTCACAAGAAAATGTTAAATATATGTTGGAAATGTGAACAACTATCACATGTAGGGGATTTGTGAGAAGCCCAAAAAGTATTGGGTACAAATACACACTCTGATACAGAGAATTTTAAAAATTAATATTCAATTAATACCCAAACTTTTCCTTCTAGAAAGGACCCATGGAAGAAAACTTCTGTATATGACAACAGCCATAAGATTATTTCATGCTCAGAGACAGAAGAGTGACTTATTGCCTACTAAGCACGACTGGTTATTGATACTGAACCATTTAGAGGAAATGGATAAAATGTCTATTTTGATTAAAGAAAAATCATTAGTGAAGTTTGTGAAAGATTGGAAACCCATGATTTACTTTTTGAAAAAATAAATGATGGTGATTCAATGACTGTTTGTTTTGAAAACTAATATGAGTTAAATATATAGATGAAGCATAAGATCCCAATCAAGTAGACAGAGGTTGGATTGCAGGATTTAAGATTACTGCAGAAAAAATAGTTGGAAGTCATCTTTCCTTTATTTTTCTTTTTTCTCTTTGTTTTTGTTTTATATTTAGGTACCTTATGTTTTTAATAGGTTATGTGGTGAGTTTGTTTTTCTTTACTTTGTATCTATTTGGTAATTCTGTGTGTGGTCTTTGTAGTTTTCCTTTTTTTGTATGCTTTAATCAATTTTTATTCTATGTAGATCATAATTAACAAAAAAGATGGTGTCTAGGGACTTTTCAAGGTATTTGGGAGGCTTGGGGAGAAGCAAAACTGCTGCATTTTCTGGCAGTTTTGAGACTTGATCCGGATCAGCTGAATTTTTAAAGACAATCTAGAGGCTTTGATACATACCACCAGGGCAACACAGCAGCAAAAACTAACCCCTGCTCCCTCTACAGTTCCCACCCCCTGCTACTGAAGTAATTCAAACACAATTACCAGAACCAAAGAATCATGTTATCCTTTATTACGTTGCAGTCTTTATGTAAAGGACTCTAGATTTTTCAATGCTTAATACCTTCACTCTTGGAAAAAAAACCCACCAATTATTACAGCTAACTTGTTATCTGTAACCAGTAGTCGACTAGAATCAACCAGCAATTAGGTTTACTTCTAACTAATTCTCTTTCCCAAAAGAAGAGACAGCTTCACTCCTTCGGTGGTGTAACTCTCATCTCATTGCTTTGAATTATGGTTGTACATCTTCATTAAACAGCGGAAGAGGAATACCACCTTGTTCAAGAATCACTTCATGCTCTGTTGTGAGAGCTGATAAAGTAGCCTTCTGCCACTAGCCAGTGCCTTGCAACACTGAGAAGTGTTTGGAAACAATGAAAAAGCAGGTATTTTACAAAGAGAAAAGTGTTACTTTTATTTATTTACTGTACTATAATGGCTACTAGTTACTTTTTTTGCACTTTGGAGTTACAACTGTAACTAACTGTCTTTTGAAAAGTATCTTTCCAAACTTTACAGGCAAGCTAGTGAACTGTAGGCTTGTAGTAGTAGCAATAGCTGTTGCTGATGTTGTTATGTGTCTTCAATTTTTTTCTGACTTATGGTGATCCTAAGGTGAGCCAGCACACTATAGTCGTTTGAGTGTTGGACTATGATACTGGGAGACCTGCTTGGCCATGGAAACCCACTGGATGACCTTGGACAAGTCACAGACTCAGACTAAGGTAAGGCCAAACCCCTCTGAACAAATTCCACTAAGAAAACCCCATGTTAGGTTCACCTTAGGTTCACAATATGTTAGCTATGACTTGAAGGCATGCAACAACAAGGCAAATCTATCACAGGGTTTTCTCGACAAGATTAATTTGGAGGGGATTTGTCTTTGCCTTCCTCTGAGGCTGAGAGAGCTAGGCACTATTACAGTTAGCTGGATTTATAATTGGCTAATAGCCAAACACTCAGAGTATTCAGCAATGGTTGCTCTTCATCATGGAGAAAAGTGACTAAGGGGTGCTTCAGGGTTCTGTTGTAGGCTTATTATTAACGTCTTTATAAATAACCTGGATGACAAAATAGAAGGCATGCTCATCAAATTTACTGATGATCCCTTACCAGATCGTCAGTAGATGGTAAGATGACTTCAAAAAATTATCTAAAATGTACAAAGGTTCCGTTACCAACTGTTGGAAACATAATCATGATGAGGGGACCTTTTTTCATGTGTGGTAGACTTGAAGCAAAGCAAGGTAATATTGGAAAGGGACACACAGCATGATGGAAAAAAATCCTTAAGACAAAAATTCAGCTTAACCCAGAACTGTTTTTGCAGGGACTGATGACCAAATTAACAAAGGTTCCTGTAAAAGATTGCAGTGGTGAGACTATTGTACACTCAAAGATGGAAAGATTTGGACATACTATGTCCTGAAGAATAGTTATTGAAGACATTGGATATGGCAGAGATAGACAAACCAGTGACTCTAATAAGAGAAGATTCATTAGAAGATTATCATGAACATTGGATGAAAGTTATTGAATTTATAAAAGATATGGGTGGCAGACTTACAGTGGCAGGATTTGAGTAATCAAAGCCAAATATATTGTGTTGGTAGCTACAGAATTTTTAATTTTTAAAGGTTGTTAACATGCTAGTAAGTATGAGTAGGATATGATGAAGAAATGTGGGATATCATATCTTAAGGTTGTCATAATTATATTTAGTATAATCAAATCATAAAGGATAATACAATAGAAGTTAATTCTTTTATTTAAATAACATGTTTTACTAAATTCCAGGAAGTGGGAAGTCAACTATATTTCCTCTTCACTTTTCTGTTTCTCATTCTATCTAGTACAGTTTTTTTTCTTTTTTTAGTTATGTTAAGCTTTGTAATTACTAGTGTAGTCTTTTTTGTTTGTAATGTGTTATATTATGTCTTTTTTTCTTTTTGTTGGTTTTCTGTGTTTTCTTGTGTAATTTTTGTGTAATTTTTGTGTAATTTTATGATATCTATATTTCTGTTGTGTTAAATAAAAATTATTTCTAAAAAAATAAAAATAAAATTCTGATGACATCAAATTCATGGGAGTAGCTAATACTCTAGTCTAGAAGATAGAACTAGAATTCAAAATGACCTTGACAGATTGGACAAGTGGGCCAAAACTAACAAAATGAATTGCAGGAGAGATAAATGCTAGGTACTACACCTAGGCAGGAAAAATACTTGAAAAAGATTGAAAGCAGTATGCATGAAAATGATTTAGGAGTTTAAGTAGACCACAAACTAAACATGAGAGTGTGATGCAGTGCCCAAAAAAGCTAATGCAATTCAGGGTTGCATCAACAGGAGTAAAGTGATCAGATCAAGGCAAATAGTTTTCCTGCTCTATCCTGCTTTGGTTAGACCCCATCTGGAATACCATGTCCAGTTCTGTGGAACAGACTACTTCAGATGCTGGTGGAGGTCTTTAAGCAGAGGAATTTAAAATGGAAGCCCTGAAATCAATTAAAGGAAATTTGCAGAAAGCAGAATGATTAGCTTCTATAAATTAAAACCATATATATATGAAGTATTTTCATGTCTCAACGGTAAACAGTTAGAAAAAGTATTTAAACTTTCAATTTAAGGGTAGCCATTACCAATTTAAGGCACTTTTGTTTGGCCTTGCATCCATTTCAAGGGTTTTCACTAAAATATTAATCCCAGTGATTTCTCACCTCAGGGAGAAAGGGATTCAGCTATTCCTTTATTTAGATGACATTCTTTGAAAGCGGAGCTTAGGAAAGCAGCTAGGAGTTATATAGGGAAAGTCTGAAATTGGATGGGCATCTTTTAGGACTGCTGTAATTGTGTATTCCTGCATGGCAGTGGGTTGGACTAGATAGCCATTGTGGTCCCTTCTGATTCTATCTTTTGTCTATTTTTTTCTTAAATCCTTCAGTGTGCCTCACCTGCCATGCAATACAGCTGGAGCCCTGCTCATTACAAGGAAAGAGGACAAATTAGAGGGGCCTTTGCTGTTTCATCTCCAGGTTCTTACACTGATGTAAAGATACAAGAGGAATGTCCAGGTTATCAGTTCAGGGAGAGTTAATGGCTTTCTGGAACAATGGCAGAAGAATGTATATCCTCCTTTTCAGCGAGAGCCTTGTAAGAAAGGTCCATGACCACACTGCCTCCTGCTAGGCTTAGGCTGAAGCAAGCAGGCATTCTGTTACATCTGTTTTCATTTTCCTTCATTTGTGATACAGAAAGCATATTGTAGTCAAGTAAAATGAGCAAAAATATAGAAAGAAGTTTGAAAGCATGTCTTCACCAGTGTTTGCTGAAAGCTGAAAACTCAAGGAGTAAAAAGACTTTTATGCAATTTTCAAGGCTGTAATGAGGACAAGTCCTGGTCCTGCAAATTCTGCTCCCTTTCATTCAATCTCCCTCCTTCCTGCACAGAGCTCTGGTACCGTCAGCATCACCAGCATGTTGACATCAAGGTTTCCCCACCACTGCACTGAATATACCTGTGTCAAAGCTTCAGGTGCTGCATATCCACCTGTCATACAGTTTGTCAGGAATCTCTCCCTGCTGGGCTGCAGCCAGCAAGGGAGGAGGGAGATCAGGAACACTTGAGGAGTCTGAATTATACCAAACACCAGGAAAACACACGCTGAGCCAGGTCAAGGTCCAGTCCAAAGGTTCAGGAGGCAGAGATCCGTCCGGAGGGTTTGAGGGAGCAGGAGACACAAAAGTTGTGAGGGCTTGCTAATGATTTGCTGCAAGCAAGGAGCAGCCATGCCGGCAGACTTAAATAGCCCCTGTGAGCAGGTGCTGTTTGTTATTGTTTCCTCATCTTAGTCCAAGCAGCCTCCCTCTCAGCAGCCCGTTTCAGCCTTCTGCGTGATTTAGGGCTGATGGGCACAGCTGGCTGCAACTCCTCTGCATCACTGCTGGTTCACTCTCCGTCATGAGCTGGCTGGGGCAACTCAGTCTCTGTTTAACCTTCCAGTGCAGGGGATGTTTGCAGATTGACTTGCTCAGTCACTGGCTCGGCCCCCTGCACAATCAGTTGCTCCTCAATCACCACAGCATCATCTATCACACAGTTAATAAGAGCACTGACAGAAAAAAATATGTGCCAAAATTTCTCATGCATGATGTCTTACCTGAAACCCTTTCTTTAGCTGGAATCCCTGGCAAACATAATTTGTTGGTGGGGACCCCTAAGACTTAACTCAAGATTTAAATATTTAAATTTAGATTTAAATATTCAAATATTTATTTAAATATTCAAGCATTTATTAACAGCTTTTTGAAGACTAGGATTCAAATTCCAGTCAGACACTGGGTGACCTTGGGCAAGTCACATTCTCTCAGCCTGAGAAGAATGCAAAGACAAACCCCCTCTGAACAGATCTTGCCAAAAAATAAAGTGATAGGTTCACCTTAGGGTTGTCAAAAGTCAGAAGTGACTTGAAGGCACACAACAACAAAGTACTGCTGACAAGGGAAGGTCCTTTCCAGGCATGATTTCTCCCCCCTTTCAAAGCTGACTTAGAGTGATTCTAAGGTGAATCTATCATGGAGGCTTTCTTGGCAAGATTTGTTGCCTTTGCCTTTCTCTGAGGCTGAGAGATTGCGACTTGCCTGAGGTCACCCAGTGGGATGCCATAGCTAAAGTGGAGATTCAAACTTTGGTCTCCAGAGTCATAGTTTGGCTGCGTGTACACACATCTGCAATATAGCAATAGCAATAGCAGTTACATTTCTATACTGTTTATCAGTGCAAAGGACTCCCTAAGCAGTTTACAATGTGTTTAGCTAATTTCCCCCAACAAGATGGGTACTCATTTTACTGACCTACGAAGGAATGGAAGGCTGAGTCAACCTGGAGCCCTGCAGGATTGAACTCACAACATTGTGACTGCAGTACTGGCATTTAACCACTGTGCCACCAGGGCTCTTTCTGCTGCTGTGTCCCTTTTGTTAAGGACACATAGCGGGGGTGGTGGGGGTGGGGGTGCTGAAACTGCTCCCTTGTTGAAACTGCTCCCTCAGCATCCACATCCCTCCCTGCTGCTGCATCCTATTGCTGCTACTGTTCTTGGTGTCCAGCAGCAGGGCTTTGCAGACCCCCCAGGTTAAGAACCACTGCCTTAAACAATCCTTCTCTTTTCTCTCATAGGCATACTCCTTAATCTTTCTTGCTTTATCAAGTCACAGACAGTAAATATAGAAACTGGCACAAATTGTTTTGAGAACCATGTAGATCAGGGGTGGGCAAAATGTGGCACTGCAAGGCTGTTTTTGTGGCCCTCAGCTCCTATAAGCTTCTAAGCGTGAGATTTTTGTGGTTTCTCAAAGAGTAACTGGCTCATGGGGAGTGGGAATTCATCTTTTAAATAGGACAGATAGCAAGCCCTGTCCTGCACTATTTGACATCAAAAAATCCTGTAGCTGGAAAATCGGAAGCAGACTTCTGCCCATTTCCAGTTTTTCCCTTTTGCAGGGGCATTTTTGGCAGTCCATGTAGCCTCTGACGGGTGGTCCGGAGCAGAAAATTGGCCCCTGGATCCATGGATGACTCTTCATTCTGCAATTTATTCACTCCAATGTTCCTCCAAGAGAGGTGGGCTTGGGGCCATATGCAGCCTCCCCAAAGGCTGTTTTTGTGGCTCACAACTTCTTAAAACTCCCTGGAGCATACCTTTTTGGCTGAAATAGGGGGAATAAGGTCAATTGCCTTTCTTATGTGTCTCCAGGAACAGGAATTCATTTTAAAAATAGATTGTAGAACTTCCCTGCAATGTTTAATGATTTAAAAGACAGTCTTCAAAACCAGAAAAGTGGCTTTCCAGTAACAGGTCATTTGCTTCTTCTTTTGCCAGGGGGCTGCATTTGAGCTACCCAATGCAGCTTAGGTGGGAAAGTGTGGGACTCCAGATGTTAGCTTGTATTCCCAGCAGCCCTAACCACTGATAAGGAATGCTGGGAGTTGCAATTCAGCAACATCCAGAGAGCTAAATTTTGCCTATCCCTGACCCGGAAGACCTGGGGCAGAAAAATGGTCCCTGGCCCCCCTGCAGCTGCAAACTCCTGTCCTACTAGTAAGCCAAACACTGCTGTTTGCCCTTTCAGATAAGACAATGTTTGAAGCCCACTTCAAACAGCTGTTGAATGAGATAGCACTAGAGGAAAATCAGGGGATGAAAGGGTGCTTCCAGATAAGGCTTTTATTCTACAATCACTCTGCCTCGTTGACAGAATTTTACAGCCAGCTCAGACGCCGTACACTTCCATTGGTAACCCCCTTGCTTTGCTCAGTGATTCTTCTGTTTCTCCTTCTGCAAACATTTCATTAAGGGTAAAAAGATGGAATAGATGTCCAGTGTCTTTTCACTGGTAGCTCTAGAAGCCATTTCTTTGAAAGCATCATCAGAGTTTCCTTCAGTAACTTTCCTCCCAGTGCAAACAGCAGCTTTGGAGGCATATCTCTCTCTTTTTTGGTCAGGACTGCACCATAGGAGTAAATGGTTAAGCTCCCTTTGCCAGCCTGCTCTGATCACAAGTATCAGCCCCACTTAACATGGCCACAATTTGCACTGAAAAATGCATTAAGTGAAACCTGCATTTCACATTGTATCTCATCAAATGAACTTGTGGCAAAGGTGTTCATTCAATGAAATGTCACTCTTGTACACACACTTAAAGGCATCTATGTCTTACACGTATTATTCAGCATCAGTATTTTTAACAGCCTACAATTCTTTCCCTATAACTTTCAGGAAAAACTTATCTAAGCTAAGCTATCAATTCTACATGTTCTTAAAATTCTAACAGGGACAAGATTTGGAGTTATCCCTTCATATCTTTATCTGAAGTTGATAAGCAATGCATGTTTGATGTGCTCCCTCCCAGCTCTTCCCAAATCAGTCAACCACGAACAGCTCACAATGTAATAAAAACCAGAAAACTAGAAAGCTACTATATACATATAGCATTATACGCATATGTTATAGACGTCACAGGAATCCCACAGTCTTAGGTCTACTGTCTAGTTTCTACAAAGAACAGAACTGCAATCTAAAAATAGGACTATGGAGACTTTTTTTCCCCTAGTTTCACATTTTGGTAAGCATGTCAGCACTGATCACAGTAAATAACAAGGGAAGGATAATTATTCTAATTTTTTAAAACATTTTATACAAGGTTCTTGGTCTTTCTTCAAATAGACAGCAAGGTAGTATATAGTATATTTATCTTTCAAATCTTCTCATTAAGTGATGAGTGAGATTTGGTTTAAGCATATGTTGAGAATGATACTTTGGAAGACTAAAATCTATTTACAAAGTTACAGCCCAATTCTAAATCAGAGATCTACCAGGTGTAGAGGTTTACAATTAAGCAGAAGCCTCTTCTACCAACTGAAATGCCCGCCTCAAAATTTCTTCCAGTGATCATCCAACAGAAAAGCCATAATAAGGCAAAGACAGGCTAGAGCGAATGATAAACCAAGTTACACCAGAGCCAAACTTCCATCAGCCTGGAAGCACAGCCACAATTCCAACACAAAGCTTGCTCAGAGAAATAATGGTCTCCAGTAACTTCCAGCATCCCTAGGTTGGGAGGGGTTTGGATCCAGCACAGCTTCAGCTGGCCTACTGTTAACTCAGCTGAGCCTTGGCCAGTTACAACTGCAATCTTGAAGTAAAACTTTTAAATATTTAAAGAAGCATAAATTTCATTGGACTCAAAGTGAATTAAATCTGAGTTGACATTCACAGGATTACATTATTAATCTTGCCAAACATGGAATGTTTAATACAGTGATGCTCTTAAGAATGCAAATTACACCTATGTACCACATTGATTAAATTGCTGACTCCTATATATATATAGTTCTGCTTAAACAAAATCTAAAAGTTTTGATACAAAAATATTGAATGCATTTTCAAAAATACTGTAACATTTCAAGAACCAAGACATCCCTATACATCTAATCTGAAACAGCACATTAGGAAGCAGTAAATCAAATACTGAAAGAAAAAAAAAAGAATACAGCTGTTAGCTTTTAGATAAAATCAAAAAGAGCAAATAAAGGGGATGCATACTGGGCAGACTTAAAGCAGTTGTTCTGCACCTAGGAGCTATTTTATAAAAGTAGGCGGGAAATTGAAACAAGCAGGAGACCCATATGGCAAGCAGAACACCAAGATCTAGAGAAGTTGGAATTCACAGGCATTTGTGGCAGTATGTACTCAAACAGGATCAGAAACATGTGCCTTGTCTCAGCACCATACAGTGGGAGGAAAGAAATGAGAGCATGTTTCAGGACAATTTAATTCTTACTGAGTATGCTACATGTCTCATAATTTCTAGAATTAATTATCAACTCTAGAAAGAACTGGTGCTCATTTGAGGATTGGCTCATCCACCTCCTCACAGGTCCTTTTAATTTTGAATCCCTCTACTCCCTGACTCACCCCTGAATCCCAGATTATCTTCTTTCACTCCATCCTTCCACAGATACTCCTAGCGCACAGGCAGAAATGTGTGAAACTTCATTTCATTTCACATTCACTTATTTGAATCAGTTATATCTCACCCTTAAGCCAAAAGAGCTCCCAGAGTGGTACAGAGTGGTGCTCAAAAATAAGTAGCATAGCATTCCCTAGTTTTCATATTTTAAAAAATTAATTTAATTTATTTATATGGAATAATAAAATCTTAGAGTTCTCCTGTCCTCCAAGAATTCACAGAAATTGACAGTGACTCTAAGATTATACCCCTTGGGTATGTCTCATCCAGCCCTGGATACTGGCTAGGTATTCCTTTACTACCTCTTTCTTTACCTATTCTGGTCTGTAGTCCGCTTACTATGTGACTTATTCTATTTCCACCAGCTGGAGCACAATTTCCTTTTTAGGAGAAGACTGAGACAAGGAAAGTATTAAACAGTTCAGCCTTCTCTCTGTCCTGTTAGCATTTCACCATCTCCTCCATGCAGTAGCCCTACTATTTTCTTCTTCCTCCCCTTGCTCTGAGCGCAGTCCCCAAACCACTTTTTATTATTTTTAATCTTTCTAGCAAGCCTGAGCATTCTGAGCTTCAGATTTTCTGGCTTTCCCCCAAAAGTACTGGCTATTGGTTTGTCTTCTTCTTTCTTATACTTTACTCTCTTAAATCTCAGTTCATCTGAAAGTTCTTTGTACATCCACCTTAATTTAGACACCTACTACTTTTCCTCCTTATTGGAATTGTTTGCAACTGTTTACTGTTGATCATAAGTTGAATATGAGCCAGCAATGTGATGCAGCAACAAAAAAGGTGAATGCTATTTCAACCTGCAGTAGAAGAAACACGGTTTCCAAATCAAGGGAAGTAATGGTCCCACTATATTCTGTGTTAATCAGGCCTCATCTGGAATACTGCGTTCAGTTCTGGGCATTTCAGTTTAAGAAAAATATAGACAAGTTGGAGTGGGATCAGAGAAGGGCAACAAGGATGATATAGGGGTATGGAGAACAAAACATACGAAGTAAGGCTGGAGGAGTGGGGCTTGCTCAGCTTGCTGAAGAGAAGACTGAGAGGTGACACAACTACACTCTTTAAATACCTCAAGGGCTATCACAGAGATGAGGAGGCTGGTTTATTTTCTACTGCCTCAGAGGGCAGGACCAGGTCCAATGGTTTTAAGTTACAGGAGGATAGATTTTGATTGAACATTAGAAGGAACTTCTTGACAGTAAGAGTGCTTTGGCAATGGAACCAATTGCCTAGAGAAGTGAGGAGGGGTGTCTCTTTCTCTTCAAAAAGAGGATGGACATCTACTTTCTGGGGATACTTTAGCTGGAGATCCTGCACAGAGCAGGGGGCTGGACTCTATGGCCTATGAGGCCCCTTCCAATTCCATGATTCTATTTGACTCTCCAAATATTGCTCAGCTGCAACTCCCGGAATCTATTAACATTGGCTAGGCTGCCAAAGGCTGCTGGGAGTTGCAGTACAACATCTGGAGAACCGCCTCCAGAAATCCCCAGAGCTGAGAAGCCACCACACGCTCCAGAGCCCTGTCAAACATGGAATACTGAAGACTTATCAGTAATTATCCATCATGGTAATGTTTAGGAAGGACATTAAAAAAGAAAAGAAAAGAAAAGAAAAGAAAATTACAATTGCCTCTTTTAGGCATGATGGGATCTTCCCTGGTTGCAAAGAGGTGTTCATTTTATTTTGCCGAATCAGCCAGTCCCCCACTGACTGCTCTTATAAGCCAGGAAGGACAAGGATTCAGTACACATATGGTGGCTCTCACTTCTCCAGGGATCCTGCATACATCCTCAGGATGCGCTTATTGAAAGACATCCATTATTACTGGACAAACAGGAGTCAAAGTTACTCCCACTGGGACTGTATCAACTGCAGAGTCCAATTTTATCTCCAAAGTGTCATACAAATTGTTCACAGGAAGCAGCTGAGTGGCCTATATTCTCCTGTCATGGGTCAGAATATAACATGATCCTGACAAATTAAAACAGCTCTGCTGGACAACTCTGAGCTGACACAGTGCATTCATTTATTCATTAATCGGGCTGTCAACACCACCACAGAGTGCTCAGTTGAATTCGTTTCAGGTTTTCTACCACTATTGCATTTTAGTCACCATCCCACACATTTTATCACCAACAACTCATTAATGAATCAGAAAGTTAACTGGATTCCATTTTGAGGGAGAAGACACTCCAGATTAGTTGTATCTCACCCTGGTTATTTCTCCATTCCAGAGATCGACCAGAGCTTCAATAAAGATGCCTGCTAAGGCAACAGGAAACTTTCCAAGAGCTCCCAGGCAATCATCCAGCTCCATCAGGACTTCTGACAAGGATCATATTAGCTGGCTCTCTAGCCATGCAGAGTCTCTAAGCTTCAGCAAGTCCAAACGCCACCAGGTAGCGATTGTTTGTGACACCTTGAGCACAACAAATTCCTCTATACCAAGGTCACCATAATCTAATCCAGCACAGAACAACAGGTCCACAGTGTGTCCTGCAATATGAACGCAGCCAGATATCACTTACAGCAGACCCATCATTGTCACAGAGGACACAAAGTTCTTGGTCACTCCTGACAAGGCAATATCAACATTGGCACTGAAATCCTCCAGTAAAACAAGTGAAGGGGACACTAGCACCATCCTGGAGACCAATTCAGCTAGCTTAAGGAGGAAGACTACTGACCAGTAGAGTAGGCAGACCAGCAGAATCCCTATTCTGCCCTGAGAACCAGCCTTCAGGTATACGCATTCAAACCTGGCGGGCTGTGGGACAAGATACATGGCAAAGGGGATATAATCCTAATATATTACTGCAATTAGACTTCCCTGGGCCCAGGTCTTGCCTGCTCCTCTTCAGAGAACCCAGATGGGTAAAGACTGAGAGAGATTACACTTACACACACACACACACACACACACACACACACTTTATATCCTGCCTTTCTCCTAATACAGGCCCCACACACTTTATGCATACAGGCCACTTCATGCAATACAGGCTGGAGTAACACACTCATCCAGGATCAGCTGGACCAACCTGGCATTCACCCTCACTATTTTCAACCAAGGGGACCTGCTGCCAAGATTACCTATACAAAATATATTTTGATATATTTTATACAAAATGGTGTAGAATGGAGGGGCAACGAGTATTCTGTTGCATTTCTCCCTCATATCACTGTAGTCACCACACCACTCCAACTTTCGATCTGAACCTGATAGGTGATGCACAAGAAATAAGGGATAGGGAGGGAGAAGGAAAGAACAAATTCAACTCACAGTTCTTGTAATGACCAGACAAATGAGAACAGTTCAGGTACCTAGTTGAAATTGCTTTCATCTAAGGAAATGTCAAAGGCAGTTGGGTCTCCCAGCAGAGAGCATGGAACACCCTTGCTTCTCTCTTCTTCCTCTGTGATCAAGTCTGATGGAATAACTGCTACAAGCTGAGCAAGCTCCCTATAAAATTAAGTTTCATTTGCAGTGGTGTAGGGAAGAGTGCATTGCCTCTCCTCACTCCAATATCTGCTTCCTGGTTTAAATGTTACTGAAAGATAGATTGTGATTAATTCCAATGTTACAGAATGTGTAACTGAGGTTTAAGGTTCCAGACTGAGATATCCTATAAATGTTTATTTAGAAGGTAAGGACTACTAAATTCAGTATGGTTTATACTCAGACAACAGTTTTCTAAGTGCAAATTCTGATCACATGTCCTTAGAAGTTGTAAAGTGTAGGTATTACTCTTGTATGCACACAGAGAGAATTGGCCTGTTAAGCTTCTTCAGCAACAGTAGCTGGAAACCAGATTAAAAAATAATACTTTTCAAGGGTGGTATTTGGTCCCATTACAGTTTGGAGCTATAATTAATGGGTGACAGTGTGGATTTATCTGAGCTACAAACAAACAGCACAACTGGTCTGACCAGTGAAGTCATATATACTCCAACTTTACTTGTATTTTATACTTTATTAAGCTATCATAACTTCTCTCAAAGATTCTTCAGAATTATAGTCCAGTACAAAACTGTGTTCTGAGATTTGCAATAGCTCTCCCTTCACAAAAACACATGTAATCTTTTTGGGAAGAGGAAATGACTATGACAACAGGCAAAGACTATTTTGCAGATATACTTCAGCTATTTAGCATGTTGGTAGATCATCCTGTTGGTTAGATGTAAAGAATCTAAGAGTACAAGTGAAATCCCGCATCTGGAGCTGCTTTTACACTCACACTTTAAAGCAACAAAACAAAAGGCCTTGGCTGAGCAAGGGAAACAGAACTCAGGGATCTTCAGTTGAAAAATAATTTTGTGTTTCTACATTAGATTGACTAAACCTTGTCAGGGCTATATAATTCGAAGTGGGCGTGTGACAAAAAGAGGGCCCCAGTGAAGAGGCAAGTGATTTCACAGCCTCTATACATGAAGTAGGAAGTGGGCAGGCAGTGGGGAATGGCAGAGCTAACACAATGATGCCTGTGGTCTTTACCTCTCCATGAATCTTTCTACAAGCTGAGAAATACTCGTGTGTGTGTGTGCGTGTATTCTGAGGTAGGAACTGTGTGGCATTCCCAATCTGTTGAATTACAACTCCTACCATTTCTCACCATTAGCTATGCTATACCTTTGCTGGCTAGGGCTGCTGGGAGTTAAAAGTCCAACATCTTCTGGATGTGGATAGGCTGTATAAAGGGAAAGCTGTGGATAGAGAATCAGTGTTGTCCTCCATGCCCATTCATCCCTATTGGTGTAAAAACTGAATTCCTTTACCCTCTCTTTCACTTTCACTGCTAACCATAGGCTGTAATGGAAACTGAGAACAGTTTGAGAACAGCTGGAGGAACATCCACTCTCTAGCCAAAGGTAGATATGTATCTAAAGCTTTGGTTCTGTTGCCTTCATGTCTAGCTTGCTCTGAATCCAAAAATGCATACTGAGAACACATTGCCTCCTAATGCATTGGTTCAGGGGAGTTATCTGTAGACAAAACTGAATTAGAATACGATATGTCCAGTTAGACAACACATACTATATTCTAGTTCAGTTTTCCATTGCCTTGTAAGTGCGGACAAATAACATGACTTGCAAATCAAAAGAAACACATCTTCTAAAAACAAATCTTATTCTAAAGATGTCATCCTAGAATGTGAACCAAATTCACTCAGATCAGTAACAATTTTGCCACTGTCAATGACTTTTAGACCAGAACCTTGGGATAAGAGAATATTGCCCCTTGCCCCTTGCTCTATTTCTTGAAATAATTATTAATAATAAAAAGTATTTGCTTGAAATATTTGCTGTGGCAATTCTATAACCCACAAATTACATTTTCCTTTACTCACCTCCATGCTCCACTACCCAGTTCATTTGGAGAGTATGTCATTGTCAGGACACTGCGGTATCTCAACTATATTTAAGAAAAAGGGTGATGCTTTCTGAAGAATCTTGAGGATTCTCACATCTAATGCTAAAAAGCACTTTCTTCATTGCCAGTAGCTCTTGTAAGGGACATAGATTGAGGACAAGCTAGTGCAGGAGATAACAAGCACTATAGGCAAATAAGTCCGCAAAAGCTGAAATTTACCGGTGAGTGTAGCCCTCACTTCAGACCTTACAGTCAAGGATTGTAAGCTCCATAAACTGCTTTAATAATAGAACCACTAAGCTCTTAAACAGCATCTTCCATCCATCCCAGCACCTTAAGCCCCCCCCCCCCACAGTAATGGTTTAAGCCTCTGAACACCAATGGCAAGAAAGCAGCAAGAAAGCATTCAAAGCTCCATTTCACAGATACAGAAACCAAGAGCTGTCTCTGACATCTAGCTGCATTTCGACCACACATGGTTTCTATAGTTCCTTAGGCAGGAATATGTGTTCCTACATGTGTCTGGACTCTGATTGCAAATCATCAGGAAGGGAGATACACACTCAGTCTGGTAAAAAGATGAGCGTGCATAGACAATAAAGCAAAAGATAGCGAGCAGGATACTAACTCAATAGTGGGGGCACAGATAATACGAAGCAACTTTTTAAAAACATGTCAGAAGAATGCTTCCTCTTCCCTTGTGGTCACTTTTATCTTGACTATTACTTCTCCACAGCACTTCAATTACAGCACAACAGCCCCTGATGACAAATTACACGTTACTGATTTTATGCAATACAGAAAAACATTCTTTAAAAAAATCAGTTGACTGGATGACTACAAGACTGTTGGGAATGAGTCTGAAGAGAAACTCAGTGCTCTTCAAACAGCCAGTTTTCTTTAAATACGCAATAAATCCTATGTGAAATTGAAAAAAAAATGTACACAGAAAAAATGTAAGCATCAATAGATTCTGCTGTTGACTGTTACCTCCATTATTCAGAGTCCACTAATTAAGTGAAGTTGTATGCCCCTTCCTGGACTTAGAGCAGAATTTTAAAATGTGGAGGACAATAACAAGAGCAAAGATGAATTCCACAGAAGCTGTAGCCTGCACTCAAATATCACAGGAGGAGCTCTTCAAATTGAGACTGGCAAATAAATACGCTAGCACCCTCTAGCCCTACCTAAACATCCTCTTTTGAAATTTACACCATCTTTCCACTGTCTTCACAGGTCAGGTCAGCCCTGCCAGAAAATGACCTTTCCAAGGCACAAATTTGAGAATATCAAACATATAAAAAAAGATAAAAGATAGAATCTTTATCTGTTTTGCACCTCAATATTAAGACTTGAATGTGTAAACTATATTAAAAAATATCCACACTGTTCCACCAGGTTATAGAAATAATACATTACAACAGTATTTTTAAGACAGAAAGTTTCCAAGCAGTGTACAAGATTTCATATTCACCAAAAATCTTCGAGCTCACAGTTTAGCCAAAAAAAGTGGGGGAGGGAAAAAGGTAGAAATCTTATTGCTGGGAATTATAAAAAGTTTGCAGATAGTCTTTAAATGGAATAGAAATAGTATTACGCTCCAGTGGTTGGATGGGCATCTTTCAGGAATTCCATAGTTATATACAGTTCTCCCTCCACATTTGTGGGTTTGACCTTCATAAATACGATTATTTGTGAGGTGCCCGCTTGCCTCCTCCACATTCTCTCTGGTCGTTTGGGCAGGCACGCTGCCTTCCTTCTCTGCACCTCAGCAAAAGGCAAACAAATAGCGGAGGGAAAGGTTTGCGTACCTTCTCTTGTCTGTCACTCATGTGGGCAGAAAGAAGGCAGGGCATGTGGGCAATAGGCAGGCGAACGAGGAATGTTTCTCTTCAATTTGCTTGCCTGTTACCTGCACAAGCAGAAAGTAAACAGGGCGTGCTGGCGATGGGCGGGCGGGCAGGCAGTGTGTGCAGGGGGCTGTTTCATATGCTTGCTTGTCACCTGCACAGGCTGAAAGAAGGTAGGGCGTGCGGGCGATGGGCAGGCAGGCAAATGGAGTGGGAGGAGTGTCTTCTCTTCCATTTGCTCGCCTGCTGTGCACAGGCGACAGGCAAGAGAACGGAGGGGGGAGCCCCAGGAGGGAATGGGAGAGGGAGTGCTCACTTGGGTGGAGGGGAGTTATTCATATTTTTTTTTACTTTTGTGAGGAGTCTGTAACCCAAACCCTTGCAAGAGTCGAGGAGCTACTGTGTTCCTGCATGGCATGGGGTTGAAGTAGATGGCTCCTGTAGTCTCTTCCATTTCCAAGGTTCTATGATTTGCTGCAGGCTTACGGCACAATCCTATGCAAGTTTACCCAGAACTAAGTTCCACATTGAGAATAACGATGCTTACTTCCAGATAAGCATGCATTCTGAGGAACTCCGTTCTGAGGTAGGCAACCCGGTGGGCTCCAGATATTTTGGAATACAGCTCCCATAAATCCAACCAACACAGCAATAGTCAGAGATCAAGTCATAATCCAAAACACTGGAGGACACGAAGGAACCTACTCCAACCTTATATCCAACTCCGTGCTTGTAACACAACTGGAATCTAGCAAAGGTGATCTCCACTGACATGCTGTCATCATGCATGGTTGAACTGCTTGGTGGCAATAAACATTAGGTAGAACAACGGAAGTACTGTTGATTAAAGATGGGTCCTGGATCTGAAAAGGCTGAAGGTTACTTTTCTAAGATGAATATTTGTGACTGATTCCATCTCTCTACCTTTCTATACCTCATGAAGAATTCTATTTATGTACTACAAGATTTTTTTAAAGCTTTGGACAAGTCATACAACTCGTCCCCCGAAACTTTTGAATATGTTTTATATCTTGGATTCTGTGGGTATAACACATTCTTTCCAGCAAAGGGTCAACATTTTGGGAATGCAGGGCTTCTCGCTGGTTTTAAACAACAAAAGCCACATCCGGATGTTTCCAGGAAAGCCATAGGTGAGATGGAGGAGGGCAGTTTGTTCAGAAACAATACTAACAAGACCTCTGGTGTTCTTTTAAATTTTGGAGATGACAAACACATAAAATGAGCTTTGTTCTGATAAAGTGAGGAATACAGATACATGATAAAAAAGCACACAGAAAAAAATCTGGAATGCAAACAGTATGCAGTTTTGCAGCTTTTCTGGACAGCTGCTGAACAGAGTTTCTTTTTAAGTCCTTGATGCTGATGGAATTTAATTTTTTACAAAGTTACCAGACTGTGGTTTTCTTCACTCTGCTGCAGAAAATGAAACTATTAGTGCCCAGGTCTGAGCATTTGGTATCATGAGTTAAGTTTAAATGTGGGGGTAACAGTGTGTGTGTGCATCTGCACATGCATGCATGTGCCTGTTAACTTATGGCAACCCCATTAATCTAATAGAGTACATATCTCATTCACAAAATACTTTTCAGGAGATCCAATATCAACCACTGGAAAAATGCTATGCTTGTTGAACTTCATTAGACATAATGTTTTTGAATTCTTTTAAATGCTACTACCAATAATTTTGATTTTCAATGTATTCAAAAAAATTGCAAGGCAATAAGCTGGGTCAACTGGGGGTGGGCATGGTGGGGGTTATAAGAGGAAACAAGACGTAACAAAACATAAATACAATGAATAACCATCACAGGAAAACAATGGCATTTGTAGTGCCCTGCTGTCCCTCACAGTCTAGGTGACTGCTTCTCTCCGGCCTGAGGGAGCAGTTGAGTGATGAGGCCTGGTAGCCCTTGCAACAGGGATATAATCCCAAGAGACCGGACAGTCTCAAAGAGACTGGGGCAAGGAAACAAAGCCTGTGTAACCGAACAGTAGGATGAGGAGGTGTCTAACTGGAGCAGAACAGAAAGCCCAGACAGACTGGGAAAGATGCCTGGGATTTTCATTTTCCACTTTGCTGCAGCCCTTAAAGGAACTAATGCTAATGACGTTTCATAAACCAAGGATGGGAAACTGTGGTTCTGCAGATGGTTTTAGCCTGTGGCTCCCAGCAGCCTTAATAAGCATAAGCTATCATGAAGAACGACTGGAGTTGCAGTGCAACAACTTCTAGAAGGTCACAGTTGCTCACTCTTGCATGGATAGGGCTGAAGGAGCTGTGGAATAAACGCGAGACAACCAAAAACTGGGAGACCAAAAGGCCACAACTTTATTGGCTACAGCATACAAATGGGTTGGCCCAAGCATGGGTCTCGATCCCAGCATTGATCAACCAACTGTTGACTGATAAGCCCAAACTTCCGGACCCAGGCCGGAATCCCCAAGGAATGGCAGGGAGAGCCGGCCAGCTGGGAACCCCCTGCCACCAGGGCATGCAAGAAAGGCATGTCTCCCCATGCTTGCTGCTGCCTTGCACCCCCTAAAAACTGTAAGGGACCAACAAACCAATGCCAAAAGCCATTGGCCCCGAACAACCCGGGGCCAAGACCCATGCGACCGCCCAAAGTTGTGATGAACAGTACAAGGGAACAGCATACAATAACAACATAGGAAACAACAAATAGCAACCAACAGCAAACAGATAGAGGAAGGGTGGGAGAGGAGCTGCCAAAACGCAAAAAGGTAGCCCAGAGGAGGCGAGGGAATATATTCCCCCACACTTGACCTGAGTGAAGCCTAGCTGCTTTGACTTAGCCGGCAGCAACAGCCAATAGGATCGCAGCGGGTGTGATCCCACTGGTTGTCAGTCATGTGAGCATCTGGGAATCTGGCGGTCTGGCGCAGCTGTCACAAATGCCCTTCCCCCAGTCCAGAGGGCCGGAGGAGCGGCCATTCCTCCGCATTCACCCCACCACACAAATGTGCTGTGCTGGGAGGGGTAAGTCATACAGTGCGCTTGTCATAAAAGATCAGGCTACAGATAAAGTGCCAAAGACATACATGATAGTGTCTATCCAAATGTTCTGTCCTTGTAGATAGATGTCTTGCCAAGAGTAATCCAAAATTCTAGACTTTCACTTTGGACACGCAGTGAACCTTGAAACACAGTGAAAGATATATTTACATACATTTAAGAATTTAAGTATATATCATTGACTCAAAGAGAAATTCGTATGATAGGAAGACAGAAAAACGCTTCTGAAACTAGTATGAAATCAGTAGGAATAGAACACCAGTAAATTCAATGCCTATTTCAAACTAGTTAAAATTAATGCAATACCCTCCAACGTTTCACAGGTGAAAACCTGGACACGCGTGGCCAAGCAACATCTGCATGTGGTCAAGATGAGGTTTTCTTGGCAAAATTTGCCACTGCCTAACTCTTAGGCTGAGAGAGTATGACTTGCCCAAAGTCATCTAGTGAACTTCTATGGCTGAGTGGGGATTTGAACTGAGGTCTCCCAGAATCCTAGTCCAGTACTCGAACTGCTACACCACACTGGCTCTTGATTAAATTCTTGAGTGCCTTTTATCATAATCATATTATTAAATATAATCATATTATTATTAAATATCATTATAACAAGAAGTACCCAAGAGTTTAACCAATACCCAGAAGCCATAAACGTAGAATTAAATTATGTAAACTGAAGTTGTTCCTCAAAAAAATCGAAACATTTCATATTTTAGAAAGAAACTCCAGTTTTGTATACCTACAGTCACAAGTTGAACAATTCTAGATTATACTGAATCCTATTGTATCCAAAAAACCAAGAGGTGGTCCTAAGATTATGTGGAAGCTTTCTCATGTGTGTTATCCATCACATTAAGAATTTCCAGATCCTATATAAGAGAGAGAGGCAGTGTGGTATAGTGGTTTGAAGCACTGGACTCTGAACCTAGAGACCAGCTGTCAATTCCCTGCTCAGCAGTGGAAATCCACTGGGTGATCCTGGGCATGTCACACACTCTCAGCCCCAGAAAACCCCATAAGTTTGCCTTAGGGTTGCCATAAGTCAGAAATGACTTGAAGGCACACAACAACAATATGAGAGAAATTCTGTGCCTTTAATACAATTTATAGTCAGCCCACCACTTTTTGCAAGTTCAGCATTTGCAGAATTGACTATTCACAAGTTATTTTATTATATGTAAAGTCAAAGGCTTTCACGGCCGGAATCCATAGGTTGTTGTGGGTTTTCTGGGCTTTGAGGCCGTGTTCTATTAGTATTTTCTCCTGATGTTTTGCCTGCATTTGTGGCTGGCATCTTCAGAGGATCTGGTGGCATGGAAGTGAGCTATTTTATTTTATTTAAAAAATTCTTACTGTATTTGCCCCTACTTTGCAAAAAATATGTTCTCTCTAGGAATCTCTAGGTCCTCCAGTGCAATTCTATGGTCCACTTCTGCCAGATGTGAACCACAAAGTTGTGCTGGAAGACCTAACTATTTCTGAAGAGAACACTTCTTTAGGCATTGCTAGGTTTTCCAGCATGACCGTGTGGCCTACTTCCACCAGAAGCTGACCACAGAATCATGCTGGAAGGCCTAGAGATTCCAAGAAAAGTATTCTCAGGTTTTAAAAAAATAGCATTTGTGACTTTTATTTTTATTTGCAGTTTTTCCACTTTCACAAGGGTCTTGCTCCCTAACCCCAGTGAAAGTGGGCAGCTGACTGTAGTTACATAAGGAAAAGAACTTTGGCAGATGCAGATCTTTCACCACAGTAGTTCTATGGTGGACAAAAAAGTCTAGGAAGAAACTAAATCTGCCAAAACTAATAATAATCCATGATCAAAGGTTTGCATATAACTATAACAAATTGGAGGGGGATGTCATACTTGTAAAAGGAACTTCAGTTCATCCAACACACCACATAATGTGTGAGTAAGAGTTGCAGATCCTCCAAATTCTGGAGTTTTCTTCCTTGTTTATGGGTCTGAGCCTACTACACAATGCCAAACCAAACTTCTTCAGTAAGGATCACAACATATTGTTTTCTTAATGTTTAAAAGTGCCAGGTTCCCCTGTTTAAGGTCCAAAAGATGCTGGGATATTTGGAGTCTGAAAACACAATCATTTCTTAAAAGTAGAATTATTTCTACATCTTTCAGCAGACTTATGTTGTACTCATTTGGGGAGCTTTCCCTGTTCCTATTAACATTTCTATTAAAATATGCAAAAAACCCAACTCCATCTCTTTTGTCCTGTCCTACACCAAGCTATTTGGATTCCAGCCCCTGGAATCTTGCAAGCAGCATGCTCATTCTGGTCTTGCATCCCAACACTAGTCTTTAAGGTCATCATGTGTGCAACCTCCAGCAGAGATTAATTTAGCACTTTAAACAATTTTAACTCTTAGGAGAGGAGAATCTGCTGTGGTACTGATGGAAAAGGGCACCATACAGCTAGCAAGAAGAAACTACAGCAGACATCATGTTCAAATCTCTGTCTAAGACAAACCCACGTAACCTATTAGCCCATTTCAGATTTTATAATTGTATTCCCTCAACCCATGCTTCCACAGTGAATTACCTTGCTTGTAACATCTAAATATGAACAAGAAAACATATTTGGGATGCAGAAAAAAATATACTTTTGGAATCTCTGCCAAAAAGTAGTTCCTCAGTTTCAAACTGGGAAATCCCTTTCAAATAGGAGAAAATATATAATCAACCTACTGTGGAGATACCAGGATCCATTTCCAAGAATATTCCTGCTACACAGCTTTAAGCTCTTCCTTGATATTTTGAAGGAAGACATCCTAGACAACTCTTTACGTGGCTAAAATGCTCTTGTTAACAGGAAATGTTTCATATTTAACTGTAGCCTGTCCTTCTGTGATTTAAGTCCCCTGCTTGCTGCCCTTTCCACACAGAAGTGTAAACAATAGCATCCCTCTTCTTCCTAACATCCTTTTAAATGTAGATAACTGTCAGCACATCCCCTAAATATTTTTTTGTTACTAGACTAAACAAACTCTATCATTCTTCCTCCTGTCTCTCCTAGACTGCCCTTTAGAGCTTTCATTGCCCTCCCTGTTCTCCACTGAATCCTTTCCTATTTATCAGCCTCCTCCTTGAATTATCGTACCCATTTTTAACATAGGTATGGCATCTTTGGCTTCAAATTAATTCCTTCAGCTTCAAGTACAGTACAGGTAAATACTCCAAGACATGTCTTCAATACAGCCAATGGGATTTTTAAAAGATTCAAAGTGCACAGCTACTGAAGAACTGTCTTACGTTTTCTAAGAAATGCAGCTTTCAGATCAACAAAGTGTCTCATTTGTTCCTAGGATTACTTACTCCATTGATTGTGGAAAATAACCATTAATCATTTTGATCATTATCCACAAAAATATGAGTAATCTACAGTAGTTATTGTAGTTCTGAGTGAAAAAAACCCAGGTATTCATGACAGGAAAAGCACAACAGTAAGATGTTTAAAAGATTTTCAATAACAGCTTCTGTAGGTGCTAGTCAAATCTGTTCAAACTGGTTACAGAAGGATATGCATTCCTAATTTTAATCACAGGTCAGCAAATTTGAAATAAGAATACAGATAGGAATGCAGAGTTATCAATGATGATGGTTTTTCATACAATTTCTTTCAAAAGGACTAGTTCTAGGTGGTCTGGAAGGGGGCACAACCTGGGGAAACTACTTCTTTCAGTGGCAGTGCTAGCACAGCTAGAGGAAAGAAACAGGTGATTGCTCCTCATTGTGTGTTGCAGACAATTTTGGTTTCTTGATATTTACCATAACTATTTCCTTCCTATTTCAACATCTGGTACACCGCCACAGATCTATGGTGACAAGCGAATCTGCAGTAAAACCTCCTTATTCATTTCCAGTGTGCATTACAGTAAGAGCACCAAGGAGCAGAATCAGATAGTAATACTCAGGTGCACAGTGGATAATCCAAGAGGGGCACGTATGATACTCATTTCAGTTCAGTTCCTAAGCTGCTTTACCAGCAGCAGCCACAAATATAAAAGATCTTTATCCAAGCTGTAAGCACATTTATGAGCCAGTAGGTATTGCTTAATATTGATGACATTAGACACAGCCACTTTACTAGTTTGCCAAACTGACAGCTCATGGAAGGCAAAGCCAGTGGGAACACACTCCATTGGCCTTAAGTAGCCTTTGGATCAGAATCTTAACCGGGATTAGTCACTCAGAGTTGTTGTGAAGTTCTATCATGAGGCACCAGTCATAATAATACTTTCCACATCTGGGGAAATAAGACACTTCTTGGAAGATATTTCCCTTCCAGTGAATCAAATTTTGACCAAAAGCTTTGCTAACTCTCCCCTCTTTGATTTCAAACTAGTCAGCCAGTCCCCCTCCTCTGTGCAAGCTGTTTTATTATATAAATCACAACAGAAGTGCTGTTTAAATTTATGGGGAGAAGGCATTCTTCTAGACCTTTGATAATTTAGGATACGTACGGGGATCAGGGAGGGGAATAAAGTCATTCTCATTCTTCTCTTGCTGTACTTCTCCCTCTTCTTACAGCAAGAGAATCTATATCATTTCAAACCTCTAATTGCTCTTCTGTTTGAAAGGTTTTCTGCACTTCTGAGAAACCATAGCAGCCTACTTACCTACCAGTATTTTTTCTCATATGATCCTCCACTGGATCAGATATAAACATTTGGCAAATACTGGTGTCTTCCAAGACATACTTCTTTCTTCCTTTTTTATTTTGTCCTTCTTTTGTAGAATTGTTGGTTTTAAATGTCAGTGTTAAGTAAGTCTGTGAAAGCTCCCATTCTTGGATGAAAGGTAGGAAGGAAATCAAATCAAAGTGTTCTGTTCATGCTGACTTTTAATATTCATATGTCATAGGCCCTTTCCAGATGTAGGGGGGGAGCTGCGCGAAAACGGGACTCACTGGATTTCTTCAGCGTCCGGGCGAGTCTGTTGGGATGAGGAGCAGTGCGAGCTCGTCGTTCCGCACTGCTCCGGCGTCCAAAATGGCAGTTTCCGGTTGGTGAAGGCTCTCCACCAACTGGAGAAACTCGCCAGCCGAAAACCCGCCCCTGGAAGATCTGCAGGCACGCACTTGCGTGCGCCTGCAAATCTGCTCCGGAGCGCGGCGACGGAGCGAGACGGAGTCGCATGCTCCGTGCTTTTTAAAAACCTCTAAAAAGAGGTTTTTAAAAAGCACGTTGCGCAACCAGTTCCGGTCGCGCAGAACCAGACTGAGGTGCGGAACTACAAAAAGTAGTCCGACTCAGTCCATTCTATGGTGCAGAAGACCTCCGTTGGAGGTCGCTCTGCACCATTTTAAAAGCCCAGTGCGGAAATGGCCATACTCAGAAGAAGCAAACAACATGACCTCTTCTGAGTAGACACCTGATCTATTCCTCTGGCTTCACTTTTTCCAATCAGGTTCCAGTAGAGACACAATCTTCTCACTCATTTCTGCATCTGATGGTTCTAGAACATTGTTGTTGTTGTGTGCCTTCAAGTCATTTCTGACTTATGCAACTCTAAGGTGAAACTATCATTTTCTGGGGCTGAGAGTATGCGATATGCCCTAGGTCACCCAGTGGGCTTCCATGGCCAAGAGGGGAATCAAACATTGGTCGCCAGGGCTGCAATCCAATGCTCAAACTACTACACCATGTTGGCTCTCATATTTGGGCATTATCCTTTGATAAATGAGACTCATAATCATGTAGAAGGAGAGAGACTGATTTTGAGCTCATTCTTGTGATTCTGTCCCATGCCCATACATGAGGGGATAGGTTAGTTCTGCAGGAGGGATCCTATTCATTCATAAAAGCTCCTCCACATGTGCACACAAATTATCTAGAATCCTGGGTGTGCAGGTTTCCAAATCATGCAGACAGGGCCAACACTGCTTCAGAGCATAAAAACATTACTTTGTTGATTATATTGTCCAGAATCATCCAAGTAGCATGACTCAAGGGGTTGTAGTCCAAAAAAATGTAACTTTTCCAACCTCTACTCTACACAAGTGGATGGGGAGGAGACAAAGTCAACAAGTAGCAACCATGGGGGCCAGTCAGGAGGGCTGTACAAAACAAAGCTCAAGTCATCCCTGGCTGATACAAAAGTGTATCAGAAATTCAAGGAAGCTTCCTGTTGCAAATTAGGGCACAGAGCCGGTTAATCATACAGGAACACAGGAGGGTGGGTTTCCCCATCGTAGGCAGTGCAGAATTAAACCTGCCTGGAGTTCATGTAGAGACCCTTCTCTAGTTACCACCACTAAAAGAATTGTAGTAAGCAGCTGAAAGAGAGATTTTTCCAGTTGAGGTCCCCTGTTTACGGAACCCCTTTCTCAAGACAGTTTGCCTAGCACCTACACTGTTATCTTTTCAGTGCCAACCACTGAAAAACCCAGGTATGTGGGACCTCTTAAAAGCTTTTATAGCCACAGTGGGCCCTTGGTATCTAGGGTCTGGTTCCAGGACCCCCTGTAGATACCAAAATTCATGGATGCTCAAATCCCACTATGTACAATTGTGTAGTGAAATGGTGTCCCTTATATGAAATGACAAAATCGAAGTTTGCTTTTGGGAGTTTTCTTTGGGCTGGGGGGGGTATTTTCAAGCCATGTTTGGCTGAATCCATGGATGCAGATATCTGCAACTGTACCTACTGTATCTGCTGGCATGTAAGACGCACGTGTGTATAAGACACACCCCACTTAAACACTGGCAAATACTATTTGACTGCATATAAGATGCACCCCATTTTCAAACAGCATTTTTCAGGAAAAAAAAGAGTCTTATACCCTAGCAAATACAGTATATGTTGTTAATTGCAGTCAAGTCAACTTTGACTTATGGCAACTCTATGGATGGGAGACCTCTAAGGCATCCTATTATCAACAGCCCTGCTCAGGTCTTGCAGACTCGGGGCCCTGGCTTCCTTGACTGAGTTTATACACACTGTCATGGGCTTCCAGGACCTAGACTCAGAGTCTGAGGCAGCAGAACCTGCTCTGAGCCCTGGCACAGAGACTGGTGCAGCAGAACTTGCAGAGCAGACAGTACCACCACCCGCTCCAGGGACAGAAGTGTCAGCCCCAGCAGGGAGCCCTGCTCATTCTGACACAGAGAATGATCTAGCCGTACCTACCTTCACCCAGTGTAGACACCAAACGGGTCCCCTACATTGCTCCCAGAGAATATATGCCAAGCACCAATTAATCAGGCACCAGCTGCACTGACCCTGGAGCCTATAAGAACTGAGCCATTCCCCTCTAGCCTTTGTCAGCAATCAACTGACCATTTCTCCTGTGCATGCTTCTGTTTGCTTCCCTTGCCTGTTATTCTGCCATTTGCCCTGTGTTTATATTGCCCACTGCTGATTTATGGACATTGCTGGGATCTTATTTGCTTCTCATTTATAAGGTTGCTTTCTTCCTAAAGTAAACTGACTAATTGCTTAACTACCTGAGCTTCTTGACCTGTATTATCAGCTTCTCTTGGCTGCCAGCCCAGACCAGGCGTGGACACACACACACACACACACACACACACACACACACACTTTGGTTTTGGCCATGCTGGCTGGGACTATCCAGGTGGTCACAGTCCAAAAAATTACTTTTCCCCGCTAAGCTCTCCTGTTTTCTTTTTAAAATGGCTACTGTTGCTGTTAGTTTGTGCTGCAAGAGTAGAATGCACCTTCTTTAAAATGAATTGTCCTGATGGATCTTTCTTGTGATACACAGCCTCCAACAAATCAAGCAACACATACAAGGAGGATCAAAAACCAGAAAGGTTGCCAGCAGAGCTCTCTGCATGATATACTTCTTCATATGGAACATGTCATTCACCAGACAAAACTGCTTTCAGTACCACAGATCAAATGAGACAAGCCAAAAAATCCCCCAAACATCTACAGGAGAAACACATCTGTTAACCTTGCACACATAAAGAATCTGCTTGCATATTGTTCAAGTTACCTCTTCCTCTGCAGTCGACACAGGTCATTTTAAACTATGCACTAAATAAAAAGAACAAGTTCCCTAGAAACAGAGAAGAGCATAATTTTTGCCACATGTTTGCCAAGAATGCCAAGCACTCAAAAAGGTGTTTTTAAATGCAACTAAACTGATATTGCTCACTAACTTTTTGAAAGTATTTCATAGGTTAAAGTACCATTCACTATAATAATAAAAACAGACAGCTTCAAATACAGATTGTAGCAGCACATCTAAATTTTATAAAGGCATTATGCCCCAGCAGAAAATTTAAAAAGTGAGAAAGATTTACTGGTGTTAAGTCCTAGTCCAGTAGACTATGTTCCCATTAACGTGCCTCTTTGGGATCATCCATTTTCCCTTTAGTGCTGTTTTTCATCCCGGCCCTATTTAAAAAGCTGGAAGCTCTGTCACAGCTTCTGTGGACAGAAATATGATGCACAAAGCAGTGAAGTCCTCTTTTGCTGCAACACAGATGCACATGGACAAACTATATAAGCATTTTCAGTGGGGAGATACTGGCATAGGTTTGACCTAGACGGAAATGCTAATGATACCTTTGCTTCCCGCAGTATCCATGTGAGATGATTTAGGATAAATGTCTTTGTTTATTTGTGACAGAACAGTAAGCAAGTAAAGCTGCTAGCAGAAAACGGAGACTGGGACATTCAAAGAATCCTGGGAAATCAAATCCCTCAAGCAAGAGCTTCATCGGCAATGGGCACACAAACTTTAATTTGCCACTATTTCTGAAAAAGAAGCATTTAAGGACCATTGATCTACCATATATATATATATCCAGTTTCCTCTCTTTTGCTTCTTAATAGGTCTTGAGTGTGTGTGTTGCGTTGCGTTGGTGTGTGAGACTTTCATTCAATAAAATCATTTTATTGGACATCTTTCTTTGATTTTTGGCTTGGCCTGACCTCATAAAAACCGGGTAAAAAAACCCCGCCAGGTTACCCTGCCTCTTGCATTGCTATTGCTCGTGCTCTGGCTAGTTTCCATTCCCCATCATGTGGATCACATTAAGGTGTCCTGCAACGGACCCCAGAAATCAGGGTAACAGCTCTTCTCATTAGGAGTTCCCACTTCATCAGAACCTCTGGTTCTGGCTACATGATTCCTAATTTTTGCCAAAGCAGAGGCGCACACTAAGATTTTTTTTTTCCCAAGGCCTTTTTTTCTCTTGGCTGCCATGGGGAGTTCCCTACATTCCAGTTTCACCTTTAGCAAATATCCAATGGGACCCTTGGAAGGGTATCTTCCAAGTCCTAGCCTACCTCCCAGAGGTCCAAAGAACTCCTTCACTTTCTATTGCTTTGTTTCTTACTGTGTGCTTGTGTGATTGCTTAGAGTGTAGCTCTCTGTCTTTATAAGCAGGGAGCAGGCTGGCCAGCCACTTAATGCCATAATCCCTTCACTCTAGTAAGGATTGCACCCAGGTTATCTTTTGTCTAGCACCCTACCTTGTCTCCTCTTCAAAATGAGTCTATCCTGATTTGACAAAATCCTCTAGACTGTTAAATCACAGGATGTAATATGGAAATATCATAATCCCAAAAGCACACTGCACTACCCCAAAGAGAGAACAAGAAGGAAGCAGTACACAAGGGCACTGAAAATTGGTGTCAGTATACTGCCTAGTTACCACAGCCACCTTATCTGTTCCTTTTGCGACAGTGACCTTCCTTCCGTCTATCCACATCCACATAATGTTTTGTTTTCAAACCACTTCTACTAGTCTGTCTCTCTCCATCCTCACTCCAGAAGGCTTAGAACCCCAATTTGCTTAGCCTCAACACTTGTGCCTCCCCTAGACACCAAAACACAGCCCACTCAGATGCACACTGGGCACTCATGACTGTGTATATTGATGCATCATTTATTCATCTGAGTGTTTACTAAATGTACACAGGTTCTTTAAATGTAGCAGTTAATTTCCCACTGGAAATCATATATATTTATGTTATTAAATATTCTTGCACACAAACTATTCCGCAAAGAACAATTACTCTTTATGCTTTTTATTCTTTTGTGTTAAAAATTCCCATAACAAATAGAGCTGGTGTGTCAGTCTACAAAGACACTTCTGACAAAGTTAACAGATTCTTTATACATATGTTAACTTAAAATCTTTACAAGTTTTATACATATATCCAGTGAAGGCACTCATTAAAAAGGCAACATATTTTTATTTCTCTTTCAAAGTGCTGAGACTTTCTTCTCAAATGAAATGGTCTAAACAAAAAGACTCACATCCTACCTAGGCCTTCCTAGGTAGCTGCATACTAGCTTTATTGCAGCTATTGTTGTGGTCCCCCAGAGGTTGCAGCTAGAAAAAAATGTTATTCAAACACTCACACAACTGCTTATTTTTGTTCTCTCTATTCACACTCTTGCTTCACTATCCTCCCCAAAAGAACCGAAACTAACTTCAATCCAACAGGCTTAACAAGTAGTAAAGCAAAGTATTACTAATGTTAAAAGATAATAGGCCAAGCATGTTGCAACAGAACAGACTGGCCAGTTAAACAGCACAGTCATCCCTGCTTGGAACATAGAACCACGTTTAGTGTTCTAAATCACCACAGATCACTCCAGGTCTTTGGGTAGTTTTCCATGACCAAAAGTAGCTGCCCAGTAGCCAAAGACAAGAAAGCCCCAGGACTCAGCTACAACTGATTTCAATTGCTACATGCTATGGTAAGAAGCAAACATTCAGTTCTCTAGCTTGGAACATGCTTGAAAGATTATGCTGAAGAGCGCCAATGCCTATTTAAAAAGAACAGTTCTAACACAATGGAAAAGAAAAAGGTTTAATTCTGGACCTGGATTTGGTTTCATTTCTGCCATGAACTCATTGAATATGCATTGAATATGATTAGTTACAACAAATATGTGTATGATGCATTTTTAGCATTCAAAGAGCTTTGTGTGCATTGTGTCCACAACCTTTATGGCAACTGCATAAGGTAAAAGATGAGTCCAATTGCAGCAGATCAAAAGTCCTTTTGCTCCAGTATTGTCTTGGCTATAGCCATTGGCCAGCCAGAAGTTTCTGGAAAGCTCGAAAGCATGAAGGCAACAACTATCCTCCCATTTTTTGTTCTTGACCACTGGTGCTACTTCAGCAGATCAGGGGACAAATTAATAGAAAACCATGTACAACTGCATGCACAACTTGCCAGATTCAGCACCTGGCATTTCTGGCTGAAATGAGAACAGACAGTGGGGCTTGGGAAGGCCTGTACCAAGACCAAAGAGAGATACTGCCAATTAGGCAGGCTAGATGGGCCAGCGACCTGGCAGACTCCTTATCCTTGCTGGCTTGGGAAAAACTACAACAACAACAACAATTTCCTTACCTTTGCATCTAATACAATTTTAGGCACTTTCTTATGCTCTGATGTATGTGTGTGTTTTACATTTTAGAAATGAGTCTTCACAACAGGATGTAAAAGCTACCTTGAATTCAGAGTCACACTGGAAACAAAGTAATGTTGTTCCTGAATACCCAACCACGTTAAGACCTGGTTCCTATGGTAACCCCCTATGTAGGTGGCTGCTTATAATACAACCACATGATAAACTTTTTTTTCTGTGAAAATTATGTGATTGCAGAGCTTGGACAAGTTACTTTTTCAGACTTCAGTTCTCCGACTCCATTAAGCACAGCAGCATACAATGCGGACACCAGAAAGCTAGTAAAGAACGTCTGGATGGAGGGTGAACTGTGCATCTCCTGAAATAAAAGTTAAGAGGTTGCACTTCATCACTGGGAACTACAGAGGCCTGTTTCCAGAAGCTTTTTGAAAAGTAAGTTTCAAAATACGTAGCAGCTAAAAGGAAGCCTATTAAAAAAAAAAAAAGATTAACAGAGCATTACATCGTGCAGTTATTTGGTACTATGGCTGACTTCCCATGATCCACATTTACAAGGGAACTCAGTAGAGCGCTAATGATTTTGAACACTGGAAAAAAATACATCAAATTCTTGGAACTAGGCAATGTGTTCACAGATTTTCTGCCCCTTGGAAACCCACCTTCTCCCGCACTAGTAGTGTCCTATAGCGTACCAACAATGATATCATCTTATGAGATGGAAAATGGAAATTCATCTTGAGTTTTGAACTATGCCTGTTCCCTTCACACCTCCACATGCTGCAGACTATACTGCTCAACCAACAAAGGTGAATTTAAAGGCACTGTGCTATCGAGGTTCTACGTAAGTTTCATTTTAGACGCTGAATGGGAAACATGCACAAAGTTGTTGGAAAACTAGAGTTAAAAACAAGGCCCTTATAATACAGATAGATTATGCCCTCCTATAAAGATCTGCCTGTCTTTGACATGTTGTTGTTATTGTGTGCCTTCAAGTTGTTCCCAACTTATGGTGATCCTAACACAAGGTTTTCTTGGCAAGATTTGTTCAGAGGAGTTTTGCCTCTCTCAGCCTCTGAGGCGGAGAGAGTGTGACTTGCCCAAGATCTCCCAGTGGATTTCCATGGCTAAGTAGGGACTCGAAACCTAGTCTCCAGAGGCACAGTCTGATGCTTAAACCACTATAGCACACTGGCTTTTTGCCATGCACCGTAGTTAAACAGGCTTAGGTAATCTTGAGACCAACAGCAGAATCCTATCTTTGAACTCTTCTTTGGTGTATACATATAATACCTTTTAAATTTAATTACCCATTGCCTTGCCTCATGATCACAGCACTTCCTACACATAATATTGTATTTTCACTGCATTATAAAACATGGGACCATTTAGCTGAATACTGATTTAACACTGAGTACTCCGTTGCTCATGCATTGTTTAAAACGTCTAGATATTAAAATTCATTCAGCTTTCACACACTATTTATATAGGAAGAGGGAAAATGATGACATAACACAATTAAGTCTCGTATCAGTTAAGATCAAATATGAAGTCAATATGATGTATGAAATCTTCATATGTATGATTATGAAATATTTATGACATAACTGGTATACCCACAAAACTGCTTTTTGCTTTCAGAAGTATTGCCAAAACCAGGAAAGGTAGTCATGAAGGGGCCTATAGCTCAATAACAGAGCACGTGTATTGTTGAAAGATCAGTTCCTAATATCTAGTAGCACAGTGTCCCACTTGAGCTTCTCCCACATCCCAATGCAGCAGACTAGTCTGTCAGAATTTTAGAGACGTAATCCTTTGCTAATTTTCTTCCTGAAGGAAACAACAAATAGTTTTACCATTTTTTTGCAGAAATATTAATTTCCAAACAGAAAAAGCTGTTTCCTGTGTAGAACACGGTGTTACCTGCACAGAACAACTGTGTGCAAAGTTCCCATCTGCACCATTTTCTCCAAAAGACAGAGCATTTTCTGCATAGGAAATGCCAGAACTAGGAAATGTAGTCACAAAGGGCCATAACTCAATAACAGTACTCACGTGTTGTTGAAAGATAAGGTCTGCACAGAAATTTCTGCAGATTAATATTGGTTTCCATGCAGAAAATACTACTTCCTTCCTGAAAATACTGTTTTCTGCTCAAAACAATCCTAAGCATAGAATAAGTCCTGTAAAGATTCTTGCCAATCCAGGATTCATATTGACGGAGTTTCTCAGTACTCAAGAAACATGGTTTTTGAATATTTTTAAAAAAATATTTCCAATTATTCTTTCCATCTCCACAAAATACAGCACTATTCAAGTCCTGGGAGTCGCCCAGCCTGCTTTGGCTGTTAGAGCCAAGCTAAAATGGAAAGTTCTAGACAGAGGCTAAGATCCTGGAATGGCACTCCATTAACAGGGCCTAAGTGCAAAGTCAGTGTGCAGTCCGAGAAAGAAGGAAAAGCTATAGGTCTGATAGGCAAAGAAAATGCAAACAGCTTACACAGAGCTTTGAACCTATGTTATCTCTGTAGCAGACAGATCAGAACTGGAGGGTTATGCAGGGCTTTGCACAGATCTAACAGAGCAATTTCTTTCTGTAACTAAAGAGAAATATTTCAACATTTAGGAAAGGGAAAAGACCCATACAAAAGTTGTAGAACCACCAATGATGGTGCCATGGGGAAGGCTGTGTGGCCAGTTGGTGAACCCTGAAGGGCAAGATTGGAACTCCAGAAGTGCTGAACTTGGGCCTGGGTCTTGAAGTTCCCCCACCCCTGTTCTAGACATGGATCATGGAACTCACTGTCTTTATGAGCATGAGTCCAGGTTTGTGCACATTTCAAACATTCTTTCTCCTGAGATCTCTAACTCTTCTGAGAAGTCTCTGCTCATCTCTTACACTATTCATCTGAAGCCTGTCAGCCTCTAGCTCGGAGCTTTCCAAATAGTGTGTCACAACACGTTAGTGTGTTGGCTGCAGTGTGTAGGTGTGTCATCGCTGCCATCCTGGGCTAAGAAAGACCCCAGCAAGGACAGTGGCAGAAGGCCAGGCTTGAGTGGAGGAGCTGCCTCTCCTACCGCTGCTGCCACCACCTGGGCCAAGAAGGACCCCGATGAGGGCGGTGGTGGGCCAGGTCCACCCCACCGCACTCTAGACACACCTCTGGGTACTGTGCATGCGTAATCAGATTGAAACAGTGGAAGTGAATGTGAAAAGGTGCAGCTGCTGGATGAAAAGCTGCCTACCTGTAGGTGTGTGCCACGTGGGATTGTTCTCTCACCTTATCACTGCGGGAGTGGAGTGCTGATGCTGTTATTTTCATGTTTAGCTACTTAAATTGCAGCTGAATTACCCCTAAAATGGATAGGTTTCTAAGTAAGAATGTTGTTTGTTGTAATTTCATCGTTACAATTTAAGTACAGTAGGCCTTCCACATTCATGGGGGATAGGGACACAGAACCCCTGCAAAAGTGACAAAAATATGAACAACTCCCCCCCCCCGTGAGCACTCCTCCTTCCCTGCACTTTGGTGCCCACTGCTGCACACACCAGCCATCGCACCAGCAGCTGCGGGCAAGAGATGGGAAGAGGAGGAAAAGATCTTTCCTCCCATTCATTGTCCCACCCAGAGCTGTGGGTGGTGAGATGGCAACGAGGATGAAAGATTTGTTCCACTCCCTCACCATTTCCCCCCTGCCACTGGGGCGCTCGTGCTTGGAGTGGTGGTGGTGGTGGGGGAGATGGCTATGGGAAGGAAAAGATCTTTCCTCCCTTTCACTGTTCACCCCCCCCCCACCAGCCAGGGAATGGGAAAGGGAGAATGGAGGGGAGGCAAGCAGACACCGCGAATAATCAAAATGATCAAACCCGCAAATGTGGAGGGCAAACTGTACGTGTCCGTATCTCTTATAAGGGGTTAGTTTAACCTCCAATTTGCTAGTAAAAATCAATTACTGTGTCGTGAAATGATGCATGTCTAAAAAGTGTGTCACCAACATGAAAAGTTTGGAAAGTCTGCTCTAGCTAGACACAGATGTGCTCCAGCTTGGTGGCCTAACTGCCAACATCAATCTTACCCCCACTGAGAGTGACCAGGACTGCTTAGGGTACTGACAAACCTTTCTGATGAGGAAAGCTTAGTCATCCAACACAATTCCACCTGCTGAGCCAATATTTTCTCTTGTACCCCAGAGCTATAAAACTCAAGAGAACATCAAGGTACACACAGCTTCCAGAGAAACCACACAGGCCACACTGTAGTCATGTCGTTTCAGACGCAGATCCTGCTGACATCCGTTGGAGATGTCAGAGGTCATGGCATGAAAAAGACCAACCAACCTCCTTTAAAAACCACAGTCCAGACAAAAGGAAGCTAATATTTTAGAACAGAACAATACGCACACAGTCAAAAATTATCTTCATTCCGATAGGGATCTTTGGACACAGTGAGATCAAACAGTATGTAAAACCCTTTGATGGAAATTTAATTCTTTTAAAATATGCAGAAGGTAATTGAGAACACATTTTAGAATGCTTGGGACTGTAAAAACAGTAGATCTGCAGCTGCATAGAAAAACTAGCATTGGAACATTTTCTCCTGCCTGAAACAGATCTTATGGACAATCTCCATCAATGTGAATTTTCTCTTCAAGCCAGCCAGCAATTTTAAATCACCCTGGGCACACTGTAACTTGTAAGATTAGGGAAGTACTCTTCATCATAACTGATTTCTGCTCATGAGAAATATTAGATAAAGCTTAACACTGCACCTTTTCATCATACTACAACTGCAGAACTCCTTCCATAAGGAGAACCATAGTTCAACACTGTCTTCACTCAAAAGAGAGGTAAGAGCTGCTCTGTTTAAGCCACCTTTCATGTAAATTTATTATGGATATTAATATTAGTAATATGTTTTACATACTTTATCTGATGTCACATTATGCATCAGTAATGGGCAGAACCCAAAAAGCCACATACAATGCGCTGTATGCCCATATAGATGGAGTCTTGTTTCCCCACAGAAATCTCCTACAGCCGCCAAAAGACTGCCCCCAAAGTTTGGGGAATCATCCCTAATTCCACGAAGCAACGGAAGACTTCTATCAGAATGGAAAACAGCACCCTAATATGTCAATGTGTCCCTTCAGAACTGCTTTTATAGACACATAAAAGCCTTTCTGAAGCCCATCCAAGATTTTCAGCTTTCAGATCTGTTTATGAATCAGTCAACAGATCTGTTGACCTTTAGATCGACAGATAGATAGATGACATGTTGGGCTTTTCTCTTGAAAATAATATAATGTGAGACATAGACAGTTACTATCTTACTTGAAAAAATATCAATTCACATTCTAAAATTCTACCACAAGAATCACATTTTTGACAGGGGGAGGACAGATTGAAGACAGTGTGAGACATAGTACATGTCAGATACTAAATTGTCTCCTGCTGAGTTTAGACTGGAACCAAGCGATTTCACTATGGCTAACAAAAACAAACAAAAAATAAAAAGGCATAGATTGGTCAAACTGCCCAGGCTAGCTAAGAAAAGAGAGACTTTTTATGGAGAAAAAAAATTAATTGTTCTCCTGACGTTTCGCCTGCATCTGTGGCTGGCATCTTCAGACGATATCCTCTGAAGATGCCAGCCACAGATGCAGGCGAAACATCAGGAGAAAATACTAACAGAATACGGCCTCAGAGCCCGGAAAACCCACAACAACCTATGGATTCCGGCTGTGAAAGCCTTCAACTTTACATCAAAAATTAATTGTACCTGCAACTTTGGAACAGGGTTGTGGAGGAAGGTATAAAGTCAAACTAGTGTATGACCATATTGGTGTTAAGGAAAACTATGTATCTATCCATTTCCCAAGACATTAGGGAAAAACAGCAGTGGAAGCAGTCCCGGTTACAAAAGCCATTTCAACACAGGAATACTTATGTGGATTTGAAACTAATGCACATTTATGTAGTAAGTGTTCAGTGCTCCTGCAAAACACACACACAGAGACTTATTTAAAATAAGCTCAAGTCATTACTTATCTGTAATTAAAGTGACTGAAGCTAGCTATTTGGTATGACAGAATGAAAATTCTTAGGCCACAGCAACTTTACAAAGTTGCAATTTAGAGGACTATAGCACCATGAAACAGGACTCCTGACAAGCAATTGCTTCAATAACTGTAATTGCAAACTGTATGAAAAGGCTAACTTGCTTAAAATTTTTACATGGCAGAGTGTTGTTGTTTTTTTAAAAAAGAAAGCATAAAGATAAATCAGTCCCTTTTATAAAATTCAAATGTGTTTTACTACTGCCACTGGGTTACGGTACTTTGAGTCAGCAAGAAATCTTCTCCTCTTTAGATCAGTTAATCTCAAGCATGTAGCCAAAAATGAACACACTTAAGAGTACTGAAATCAACAGGTTTGTGCCTAATTATGCATCAGATTATAGCCATTAGCTGATTGGACAAGTCTTAAAGAAATCGCTTCAGAGAGCTTTGGGGATAGGTGATCACTGAGTTTTGCTCTACATTTTCTGTCCTCTGATCATCTTGCTTCAGGTTTCTTTGTGGTCTGCTCTGTTGTTGTTTTTATTTTTTTATATTATTTTATATAATAAAATAACTATAACTACACTAACTATAAACTATAAACTAACTATAAATAATTCTGATAGCCAAAACAGCATACATACTTACCCAATTTATATTCTTCACAGGATAAGATTATTCATATGAGCAGACATTTACATTTTCTAACACGTGGACATGATATCTACATATAGAAGATCATGCTTTTTAAGGGTTTTAACTAAAGTATATAGGCTTTTATCAGCTCCATTTTGTATTAACTAGTAATTTTCCTTCCATTCATGGAGAAAAATGTTTAAAATATTCACTTGTCCATTCAACAGTATATGTACATGAGAAAATCGGATTGCCCCTTTGTGAAAACCCCTCAATCTTGTCTCAGGTTTATATGAGTATGGGGTGGATAACCTCTGTTTGCTCCCTGAGATCTTAGCATTCTGAGGTTTGGGCTTTTTCCTATTAATGTAAACAAAGCTGTAACTGTGAAAAGACGAATTTTCCTAACTTGCCTGGAAGAAGTATATGACCATATATAGATAAAATGCAACTATGTGCATGGCTCACTATAGCTCTGAAAGTATAGGAAAGCTGTATAGCCTAATCACTCTTTAAAAGCTGTAGCCCTTGCCTCACCATTGATTTCTCCTCTGCCTCTGCTTCTTGCTTTCCATCATCCTTAATTCCTATACCTGATCTTGCTTATATTACTTTTACAAATGAGCAAGCTGCCTTATCTTAGTTTTACAAAGATTGCTGTGACATCACAGGTCCTACAAATGGCCTGTATTACCATGGGGGTCTTTGGCTCCCACTGCTATAATTGCTCAAGATGGCATTGAAAAGCCTTCATTTAGAAAATAAAACAGGGGGCAAAGGGGAAATCTTTATAGACATGACACAATCCATTGGCTAAATGCATATTTGTCTGAGCGTTCCACAAAAGCCCTATTACGTTTACCAAATGAACGCATGGGCTGTTCCATTCCTTGTAGCACCAGCATGCCAATAACAAGACCGCCCAGGTGGCATGACAATGCTAAGTTTGAATAGATGCACTGGGAGCTGACTTATACCAGATCAGACTATTAGTCTATCTAGCCCAATACTATCTGCTCTGACTGGTATGGTTCTGATCATCAGAGGAAGAGATCTTTCCCCTTACCTACCACAGAAGACTTTCTGCTAGAAATGCCCTGAAAGTATATCAGAGCTAGGACGCTTCATATTCAGAGCATGTGTTCCACCTGCCGACGTGGGTCTTCCACATAATTTTCCAGCATACTAAAGACAGCGTGATATCATTGAGCATATTTATTTGAGTTTTTTAAAGTTTAAATGCACCTGCAGGCTACAAGTACTTGAACAAAAATGTTAAGCATACTTAATATAATTTAAATATTATATTACATTCAAACAAATTGAAAGCTTTGTTTGGAACCTATTTTTATTAGACTACTGACATCAACTCTAACCTTTGGTTTCACAGTTGTTTACAACCCCCCCCCCAAATATTAGTAGGTCTGCTTTTGAGGGGTTTATAACCTAAAACAATCACATGGTCTGAAGAACAAAAGAGATAAAGACATGAAAAGGTCATAGTAAAGATTGCATCTTTTAAGCATATGTGCGCTCATGAGCATACACACATACAAAGTACACAATTAAGTCCAAAAATGCCATCCAAAGGCCAATGATCTTTGCTAGCAAGACAGCTGCTCCATGCCTGCTTGCTAAAGGAGGTGCTATAAAATTGAGTACCAAGGTCCAGATTGTCTATGCCATCATATTTCCAGTTTCCATACGTGGTTGTGAAAGCTGGACAGTGAAGAAAGTTGACAGGAAGAAAATTAACTCAATTGAAATGTGGTGCTAGAGAAGATTGCTATGGATATGATGGACTGCCAAAAAGACAAATAAATTGGTATTAGAATAAATCAAGCCTGAACTCTCTTTTGAAGCCAAGATGACTAAGCTGAGACCATTGTAATTTGGAGGTATTGTAAGAAGATATGACTCGCTAGAAAAGACAATAATACTTGATAAGGTAGAAGGCAGCATGAAAAGAGGAAGACATTACACATGGGTGGACTCAGTTGAGAAATCTATGGCCCTGAGTCTGCAAGAGGTGAGCAAAACTGTTGATGATAGAGTAACTTGCAGGTCACCATAAGGTCATAGGTCATAACTTCAAATAATTTCAAATTTGCTTGACAGCAGTTAATCTTAATTTTAGTATTCAATGACCTATCTTTTTACTTCAGGGTCTTGTCTAATTCCTTCACAGGTGCCCTTCCAAGCCCTAGTCTTATTTCTTGACTGCAGTTTCCATTCTGATTAATGACTGAGCCAAAGTATGAAAAATCTTGAACTACTTCAAGATCTTCACCATCCCCTCTAAAGTTATGTACACCATCAGTGAAATTCAGTTAAATTATTTTGTGTATTCCATTATCCTATGTGCGTTTGCAATATAACCCTTACTACTTCTTCATTTCCTGAATCCAGCCTGGACATCTGGTATTTCTCACTCCTTATATGGTAAAAGTTGTACAATTTTGAGCATCAGTTTGCTTTACAACCTAAAGTAATCACATGGTCTGAGGAATGAAAGAGAGAGAAAGATATGAAAAGGTTATAGTAAAAATTCAATCTTTTGAGCATGGCAAATTAATGGAGTGGTCCTATGGTTACTACACTTCTTGGTGTCCCCTTTCTTGGGGATCAGAATGTATATTTAGCATTTCCAATTTGTGGACCATTGTTTTGTTTTCAATATTTGCTGACAGATTTTAATTGGAACTACAGTAGATTCTATCTCTGTAGCTTGAAGCAGTTCTACTGGTATACTGGTATACCATCTATTCCTTGTGACTTATTTCTTTCACTTGCTATGAGTACAGGTCCCACTTCATTTTCTAAAATCATATGTTCATCTTCAAATTGCTCTTCTTTGAATGAACCTGTCATCCTTTCTTCTCTTTTACACAGTTCATCAGTTTATTGTTTCCATCATCTTTTTATCTCTACTTGGCCACATAATGTGCTCCCCTGCTAATCACAGAGCATCCCCACTCTTGGTTTAAACTTTCGTTTGAGTTTTTGGATCTTGTGGAAGAGGTCTCTTGTTCTGTTTTTGTTGCCATCTTCTATTTCTCTGCATTGGTGGTTATAATTGTTCTTTTTGTCCCTGCAAACAAATAGCCAAACAGTTGCATACAAGGTTCTGACTCTCTTTCTGTCACCTTTTACTTTTGCTTCTCATCTGTCCTTAACAGCTTGAAAAATTTAATCTGTCATTCACTGAGGTTCCTTTTTCTTTTTGACTGCAGATAGTGTCTTTTTGCATTCTTCCATCACAATGTCCCTGGCTTCAGTCTAGAGTTCTTTCTGATTCATGGTCAATTAAACTTAACAGTGCAAATCTCTGTTTTTCATTATCTTTACATTCTACAGAATGTACTTCAGGTTGTATTTTGGCACAATGGTTGATTTAGTGTTCTTTAGCTTTACTCTCATTTTAGGTATCAGCAGTTTATTGTGTCACAGTCTGCTCCTGGTCTTGTTTTTGCAGAGAGAATGAAGTTTCTCCATCTTCTATTTCCACTTATGTAATCATATCCATGTATACAGTCACCTCTTCAGTTGCTTAAAGAATACGTTTGCGATGAACAAACTGTTGGCCTTGCAAAATTCAATCAGCCATTCTCCTGGTTCATTTGTTAATCCTAGGCCATATTTTCCTACAGTCTTCAATTCTACTCTTTTTCCTACTTCTGCATTCCAATCACCTATCATTAACAAGAAGTCCTGTTTTGGCAAGTGATCAATTTCCTCCTGGATTTCAGCACAGAATCTTTCAACTTCCTCCTCTTCTGCCTCTCTAGTTGGAATATAGCCTTGGATTATAATTAAACTGATGGGTTTTCCCTGAAATCTTATTGATATTATTTGATCAGACTTTTCATCATGTCCCTTTTGCTACATCTCTCCTCACAATTAATGCCACTCTATTTCTTCTTAGATTTTCATTTCCTGGGTAAAATACTGTGTAATTATCTGATTCAAAATGCCTATTCCTGTCCTAATTGCTCACCCCAAGGATTGCAATGTTTATATGTTCCATTTGTTGTTTTACTATCTCTAGCTTCCCCCATTTGTGGTTCTCACTTTCTATGCTCCTATAATATGTGTTATGCAGCTTTCGACTTTCTTTTCACCTCTAAGTACATCAATAGTAAAATGTCCTTTCAGTTTGAGTCCAGTTACATCATTAGCCACAGTGCTACTCATAGCTGTCTTCTGCTTTACCTCACTAAGTCACTTAATGTCAAACAACGTGGGAGTGTCATTTTCTGGCACTATCTCTTGTTTCATTTTAGACTGTTTCATCATTGGGTTTTCATGGTAAAAGACATTCAAAAGGGGCTTACCACATCACCTTTTGCACAGCACTAACAAGTGTTATAGGATCACTGCCATTGCCTCTGAGAGATCCTCCACCAGTGCCATCCTCCATTACTGCTGATGCCCAGTAGCTTTTTGGCACATTTAGTCTGGCTCCTCAACAAAAGTCTGTCTGGGAGACCCTACCAACAGCACTGCTGCCATCAGCATAGTCTCTTGCTTCACAGAAGCACACAGCCCACCACCAAAGAAAGGAGGTGCCATTAGTATACCTACACAAAATTTTTCCTAGGCCAGATCTTTGATAAGTTTCCCATAGTTTCAGGACTCCTACACTGTCCTGAAGTACCAGGGTGACTGACTGAAAAGAAAAGCGCCCTTTGCCCTAACTCATTGAATAGCTAATCTGACATCAGCGTCTGCAGCCCCTCTCCCAGTGAATGAAGAATTCTGAGATGAGAACATTTGCTTGACCTCTGAACCCTTCCAGTGTGATTTGTATCTCTGGTGTTCTGCTAATAGAAGAAAAGTTCTCCAGTGCTCTGATGAGGCTGAGAGACTAAACATAACATTTATGGTGTGGCTTCTCTTCAACTAAAATATATATATTCACTGCTGCTGTCGGCTTTTGGTTCCAGTGCCAAGTCTGGGCAAGAAGACAAAACATAAGTATACAAAAGAACACATTAGGCACTGTGTTCAGGAGGCTGAAAGCATGAAGGAGACTAGTGGGAGACATATGACTGACTTAAGCAGAAACATTTAATTAAACTCTAAGCAACTAACCTTCTGCCCCCATCACTGATGTCTCTGGAGTAATGCCATGGGCCACAACCCATCCAGCACCTGCACAAACTGTTCATCAGCAAACATTCGGGATCTAACTCACCTCAAATCACCTTCATTTCCTGAAGAATCCATGGGAAACGTAAGACAGTCCAGGTGTGGATAGACTGAAACTCCCATCAGCCCAAGCCAGCACAGTCAGTAGGTATAAAACAACAGATGGACAGCCAGACTTTTGGGCCAGAGGTTATTCAGTCTAGGGGCATTCAGTTTTGCTATGTGGTAGCCATATATCTATTTTCTTCTTACTGTGTTCACACAGGTATAAAGAGCTGTTGTGGTGGATGTTGCTACAGTCAAGCAACATACGCCTGAGTTTTCTGATGCTAACAGATCTTATATCTCTAAGCATCTTGTGACAGAAGTACTTGCAGGTAACATGAAGGCAGGGGTACACGAGTACAGAGTGAACAACTTCCCCTACTTGGTGTTGAGAAAGGAAGCAACTAGCTCTTCTTTATACCCAAGAACCTTTGCATAGTCAGCCCTGCCACTGACTATTCTTTCCATAGGAAGAATTCCCACTGTAACATAATAGGAGCATAAAAGAGATCCCCATCTGGGCCAAAGCAGCACAGAGACAAGTTTATGAAAGAAACAGTGAACAAAAGAAAAGTCAAATATCCCTTTCCACATGCTGTGTCTCTCCTCAGCATTGCATTTTCCCTCTGCGTCCTTTCGGATGTTCTTCAGAGACCATGTGCCCAGATTTGGGTCTCTGCCCACATCTAGTTTGTGTGTTTGTGTAAAGTAGCCAGGCAAGGGGTATTCTGTCCTCATGGGATCCCAGCAGAGACCTCTGTGCTTGCCTTCCTCCTGACACCATTGTTTCATGCTTTCCTAGCTTCTGTATGCTCCCCCCCCCCAATTCTAAAACATCTAAAAGAGTCTCCTAAGGCTTATCTACAGACAGTAAGAGCTGTAAGCTACAATATCCCGGTATTCTGGAAAAAATATCCTGGTACTCTTTTGCTTCGCCAACCATGGGAACACAAAACACCCATACACTACCAAAACAAAAGAAAAAAAAACTTTTCTGAAACTGAATTTGTCCATCAGAACGGAAATGGTTCTTCACCCTTGTAAAGCTGTTCTTTTGTAACGTTATAAAACCATGTCCACACCAAAGTGATCTGAGAATATGTGCAGGGGAACAGGAATACCACCCTGAGCTCCTTGGAGGAAAAGTGGGTTAGCCAAAAAATAACTGTAAGTATCTCAATCACTCAATTTTGATGTCACAGAGTTATAATGTGTAAGTCAAAATATTAATTTTAATTACATTTTTATCGCAATTTTTTTTTGTCACAAGCCACAAGAAGTGTTTTGCGACAACTACTTTCACTGTGCATTGGACTAGATCTAAATGAGAGGAGGGCTTGTGTGCCTTTAACAACAGTCTAGAAGAAGAAATATATCACCTTCAGGTTTTCTCACTCTAGCCTGAGAAGCTGTACCTTCTTGACAGAAGCCCTATCCCTCCTTTGCACTAATTTGTATCTTCCGCTCCATAATACAAACCAGTATGTCAGTTTTACCTCGAAAGAGGTCAGCACACAATTCAATGAAAGAAGCTAAGTAAAGGTGGTAACAAAAGCAATAACAACAATATGTTTCAGAATTAAAAATATTTCTTTAGCCTTCACCACAACAAAAAGGAAACAGATTATAGTATTTAGGAATTTGCAGTGGTTTCCATCATTTAATAAGAACGCCATAATCTCCCATTTTCCAATCAATCCTTCAAGAGTTACCAGAAATGAACAGTCTGTAACTAGAACAAGCTTATTTGAAACAGACAACCAAATGAAAACAGATGTATGCCCAGGATTAAAACAATTTTAAAACACAGTTTAGATCAGGAATGGGAAAGGCATAGCCTTTCAGATATTGTTGGACTGCAACCATCATTCCTTACCATTGGCTATGCTGTTTAGGGCTTGTGGGAGCTACAAGCCAATAATAACTGGAGGCCCTTATGTTCCCCAGTCCTGCTTTAGATGAATTGCAACCATATCTGTCACATTAATTCAGAAAAACAACAATCAACTAATGGTTAGGTATCTTGTTTGTTCATTAATTAGAGTGTGGATGAATCATTGAGACTTGCTACATAACAGGAAACTGGTTTAGCTGGTTGAGAACTTTTCACCCTTTTCCTCTCATAGGTAATGGAGAAGGGAAAAGCCAGAGAGGGAATGGCACAAGCCAAGACTTGGCTCTGCTCATTCATGATAAGTTTATCCATGGTTTAGGTCCAAGACGGACAATTCGGCTTTCCAGATGGTGTTAGCCTACAGTTCCCCTCACCGTTGGCTATGCCACTAAGGGCTGATGAGAACTGCAGGCCAACACCAACTGTAAGGGTACAAGTTGCCTTCCCCTGATTTAGGAGACCAGCCATAATTTTCCATCATAATTACTAATTTTCAGTACTGCAGAAGAAAGGCAATGTGCTGCAGAATGCAGTTAAGGCTTGGGAGATCTAGGCTCAAATCCTCACAGGCTTACTAGATGAATTCAGTTTCATTACTATCTCTCAGTCACAGAGTTACTGCGAGACAAAATATGCTACCCTGAGATGAAGCATGCTTCTTGACTAACTATGGGCACATTTGCAATCTGGTGGCATGACAAAATGGTGGTGCCACACTGGTTGTATCATTGAGGTGGGCTTCTCCTTCCCAGAAACCTCCATGTCTTTTGTTGTTCATGCAGACCCCACATTACTCCATTTCTGGACAAACTGTGACATCTTGAGAATGCAGTATAATACAGGGGGTACTTAACTCAGTGGCCTCTTTGACCTTGCAGACCTATGGAAAGGTGGTGACGAAGTTCATTTATTTCTATATTCAGGAGGGCAATGTGGCAATTTGGCCAGGCTCTGAGTGGCAAGTGCTGCATTACCTGGCCTACTCAAGGCCTGATTTCTGGTAGCTTTAACTTTCTTTAGTACGGGGGCAGTCACTGACCCATGCAATATTTTTACAGTGAATAGGATAGGGAAGGGATGGAAAAGATTATCCACCCTCTTGGTAGATCTGAGAAGCCTGGTTACTTTTCAGCTGCTTGGCAAGATTACAAAACAACTGTATGGCATTTGCCAGTCAGGTTTTGAGGCTAGACTGTTTAAGGCAGGCTTTTCAACACCCTTTTTTTGGAGGGGAGTCTTGAGGGATGAGGGCGTTGTGGCTAGCCCTAAGTGCAATCAAGCACTTCAGTCGGGTGATGTAAAGTTAGAAAAGGGTCTGTGAGGATCTGGGTGTATAAGTCCAAATTGGACCAGATGGGCTGAGAGAGTGTGTTGAGCCTGCATGCCTTAACAGCTCTCACCTGTGTCCTGTTAGGACTCTAAGGAAGTTGCTGGACAGCCACCCCAGCAGGGTGGGTTTGCTCTTTAAGCATGCGGACTAGTCTGTCCTCATCCGCTTTCAGTTTGTGGCAGTTTTCAAAGGTTGCCTTTCAGACCTGGAGGTCACTCCTTTAGGATATAAGTAGTCACAACAGCAACAGAATGCAGTCTACTGATACTTAACATTAAGCAGCTGAGAAGATGGAGGTCTAGGGCATACGACTTATACTTACCTTGCCAAAGTATTCATGTCTAATCCAGCCCTCTTTTTACATTAGTATTATAAGAAAGAGTGGATCTGTGGCCACAGATTCATCTAATAAGCTGGAGTTTATGTGTCCAGGAATAGTTGAGGTCAACATCTGTGGCTCAAGGGCCATATTAAGTTCAAGTGTATTGGCAAGAGGAATGTGGTGGGACTGATTGTTGCTGATGCTTCTTGAGCAGGTCCAGCATATAGGGACTCCAGACATAATTATCATACAACTGGAAGAAAACAATACTGGGACCTACATGAGGCTGGATCTCCTGGGCAACACCAAGAGGAATATACAGAACTGGAGGCATATTTTCCTGGCATGATGCTTATTTGGTCAGACATGCTGGAACGGGGATGTTGGCAGGGGAAAAGACATCTTGAGAAGCTGGAGATGGTGCAGTGCAAGTTCACTAAAGCCACTGGCAAACTGGTCATACAATGGGCAGCAGATGGATTTACCAATATGACATATTCTTCAAGCTCAGGGCCCTGTATTGGGATGGTGGTGTGCACCTATCAGAATGGAGACAGACCTTAAAGAAAATTACTACAAAATGATGTTCCATTGGTATCTTACACCAGAAAAATTAGCCAAGATATATAAAAACATGAAAAATACTTGTTGGAGGTGTCAAGATCACATTGGATCTTTTTTTCATATGGGGTGGACTTGTGACAAGGCCAAACAATTCTAGAGTAACATTCAGAACCTGATGCAAAAAATTTTGAAAACTCCAATTTCTAGAAAAACAATTATTTCTGCTAGGTATTTGGGATGAAAATACTAATGTCAAGAAGAATCAGCAGAAGATTATACAATATATGTTACTTGCAGCTAGATTAATGTATACAAAATATTGGAAAAAGCTGGAGATTCCATCAACATATAAATGGCTTAATAGGTTGGCTAAAATAACAGAAATGGATAAATTAACTAGATTAAAATGTCAAATGAATAAGAATTTTGTATCTGAATGGAAACCTTTGACTGACTATTTAAATGAAAGAGGGTGAATTGATGATAATAGGCTTTTAAGATATTAAAATAACAATATGGTTTAGTTCTATATAGCAAGAGTAAGATACTATGTAATATTAGATTGTTTTTGATTGTTACTTTTTTTGGCTAAAGTGTAATGATGTTGCTTTATTAGAGGTTTAAGGTGATTATGATTATATAATGTTTAATTAATTTTAGAGTTAGAATATATAATAGAAGATTAATATCAGAAGATCTAAGAATCTGTACTACTATTAACTAAGAACTATTTAGGCAAGGACTTGATAATATTATAGATTTAATTATTTTAGTAGTTAAGAGATGAGACTTGTAGAAATTACATAACATTTTTAAAGTGTTTCGAATAAAATATAAGAGAAACAATATATTTTATAGATGAAATGGAATTTTTAGAAGCAAGGTTAAGTAAAATCAATATCTGAAGAGCTGTTTGCAGTAAGTGCTGGAATTGATTTTAATTACGTGTATTTTCGTGTTGTTTTTGTTTTTGACTAATGATAGATTAGTGTTGGGTATATTAATACGTATTGTTTTGTGTTTGGTATTGAGTGTTGATGTGTATTTTTTATTTGATTTTTTGTAATAGTTTGTAATTGTATTAATTTGTAATATTTTACTTAAAATAAAAAAATTAAATAAAAAAAAGAATGGAGACTGGAAACTTGGTGGCATACAGCATGCCACAAACTGTGTGATTGGTTGCAGTTGCTGCAGTATATTAGCAGAGATGGTATGGAGCAGGGCCTTCCTTCCCATCTTTGGGCAGTCTGGCATGGGGTCCAAATCCAGGAAGCTGGTATTTGGGAAGTTTGTAGAACTATGGAGGTATGGACAGCAAGAGGAATGCCCTGCTGGGATGGTGCTGGCTTCACCACACCCCACAGTGATGGGGAAACCATAAAGTGGCATCTGTCCATGTAGAATCCTGCAGCTCTCATCCCAAGGGTTGCCCAGTAGGTTCTGGGCACAGCTTCATTAACAAACAGGTGAGTTGGCCAATGCTTACATCCAGTCCCACAATAATGCCAACCTTTCTGCAGCTGTAATCAATAAAGTTGTGGCCTTATTTCCTCCACCAGGGTGTCTTATGTTTTTTGCTATTGGTGGAGCTATATTTACCCCTTGGATCCACAAATAAAAAAGTTGATGTTTGCACTGATCCTGAAAGAAATCAAAATTTAAGGAAAATTAAATATCAGCTTATATTTTATATATATAGTAACTTTAATGCTTGTTGCTGTTAGTCATCTTCAGATCAACTCCAACTAATGGCAACCCTATCATAGGAGGGATTTGGCAAGATTTATTCAAAGGAGGTTTGCCACTGCCTTCTTCTGAGGCTGAGAGAGACATGCTGGAGGTGATGCAGACAGTTTCCACGATTGAGCAAAACTCTGAATCTTAGTTTCTTGGTATTCTAATCCAACACTTAAACTGCTACACTCAAACAACTATACATGCTCGCTCTCAACTTTAAATATCATTTCTGCAACAAGGAATAGAGTGAAATATTCAAACTGACCTTTTTTTCTGAAAAGTTTAGCTCTTTAGAACTAATGCCTGTCCACCAATAATTCTTCATACCCCTTATATACCTATAGTCAAGGACATCTAACAACACAACAGTGATAGTGCTTCCCACTCCCTTCCTTCCCAAGACTGCTGTTTTCTATAGAAGATATATTCAGTGTTCTTCTAAGCCTCTTTGTGAACAAGATCACTATGGAAACAGATCAGTGATGCCCTGCACCTTTATCAGCACTTCTCTTTTTAAATGTTCTTCTTGAATTTTCAACAAAGCCATTCAGTGAACCTTCACTAATCTTAAGATTCTGTTTGGATTCTCTCTTCCTCCCTCTTCCTTTAAAATAACTTTCCCACCATCAGCCCTAGAGTTCTGATACAAAATAACCTAGTTCTTGTCTCCTTGTCCCTTTGGTTCTTTGCAGGAGATCTTTAGCATGACAAAATTCAAAACTGTCATTATTTAACTTACATTGCATTTTTTTCAGCAGATGACTTTTAAACTTTTATTTTCTAGATGGATGAAATTCTGCCAGTTGTGATTTGCACTCGTATTGCCACACTATGATGTGTCAGCCCAAGATGGAGAATGCAGGAAGAACTTAATTTCATATATTGATTTCAACCAATGTGTCTATTCTTTAGATGCAGGCTTCTACTTTTCATGGAGATGACTATTTCATCCTGCTTATGTTCTGGAAGAGAGCTTATGCTGTCTGTGCCCATTCACACTTGAATCCATTACTACCAGCCAAAATTCTCTCCTATACAATCTTACTTGTGGCACTTGTCCATGGCTTCTTTTTATTAGGGTTACCATATTTTGGAAAGGAAATAAGAAGACACATTTACTTCAAATCACTGACTGCTATGACGACTCTCACTTTAAATACCCCTACTATATAAGCTGCCGCCAATTGCTACCACAGATATCCCTAACCTGCCTTGTACTTAAATAATAACTTTGCCTTCCTTCCCTGCCGCTTCCAAGAACTGCTTCACCTGCTCCACCAAGCTGCCCTGTTCCATTGCCCCTGCATGGCCAGAGGCTACCTCAGCTGTCTTGCTCAGCTAGCTTGCCTTCCCCCTCCAATCCTATCTCCCTTCTCCCCTACCACCCCTGAGTCACTTTTTCTCTGGATACTTCCACTGAGCCAGCCTCTGTCCTTTCTCCTGGCAGAGATCTTGATGGGGACAGCAAGATGGTTTACAGGAGTTGTGAGCAGGAGGCAAAACAGCAGTGGACATTTTAAAAATCCAGCTGGACACAAATTTTAACTCTGAAAAAGAGGACACGTTTGGGAAAAGAGGGGTGCATGGTAAGCCTGATTTTATTCACCTTATCTATATCTCCAAATGTCTAAAACCATTTTCCTTGTGTCTTTTCAGAACTTATGTACAACAGAAATTATATGCTGACCCCACTTCATAGTACTACAGAACTGTGGAGTTTGAAGAGATCCCAAAGGACATCTAGTCCAACCCTGCCAATTTATCTCCCCCTCTCCGCCCTGCACCAATGGAAGCAATATACTGTGTAAGAACATGGAAGAGGGCCTTCTGAGCTGTGGTACTCTGGTAGTGGCGTACCCTTCCCTCAGAGGTCCAGCTGGTGACACCCATTCTGACATCAAGTGAAGGACTTTATTAAAGCCTCTGTGATCTAACTGATGTATTCCAAAATGTACAAGCATACAATTTTAAATTGTTTCGATGTTTTTTAATCTCTTTTAACCTGTTAATATGTGTTTAGTCTGTTTAAAATTTAAAGCAATAAAAATAATTTAAATTGTTTTAAATCACATCAATTTTACTTGCATGCTGCCCTGGAAATCCCATGATATAGGGCACACACACATATGTTAATAAGTTGTGAATAAAAAATTACTGAAAAAAAAGTGTTTCTTCACTGGACAGTTGGCCCTCCACATTCGCTAGGGTTAGGGGGCACAGGACCCTCATAAAGTGGAAAAATCATAAATATCAAAATGCGTGTGTGTATTTGTGGGAAGGAGGCCAAGACATGGTGGTGAGAGTGGGCATCTGGGATCCAAACCAGGTCAGAAAAAGGAGAGGGAAATGGGGGGGCTGGCATGGTGGCCCTATATTTTCTCTCTCTTGCCCATCTCCTTCCTTGGGTGTGGGGAGGCACTGAGAGAGGATTTGTGGTGCTGAGAAATAGGGCTGCAAGCTATTCTTAGCTGGCCAGGCAGTGGCTGGTGGAGAAAGAGGAAGACCAGGGGCAAGTTTTTAAAGAGCTGCACAACCTGATCAGAGCTGCCAAGAGGGAAGGTTCCTGCAGAAAAGAAATATTTGAGGTCAGCGGGCAGGCGTTCGAGAAACTTGCAAATAATCAAATTCATGAAAGTCAAACCCGCAGATGTGGAGGGCTGACTGTAAAATTAATCATAGCAAATATAGTTATCTCTAGTAAGTCACAGACTTTGCTGAAGTCAGATATTCCCATTTTAAATACATTGAATAAACCACATTTATTTCTTATAATGCCTCAGAATTACTCATTCTGTCAGGAAGAAAATTCAATAACTGGTATTTTAAGAATATATATCTCCAGAAATGGTTGCCTTTCTGCTGGCAAAATTTTTTACAATTTTGCATGTACATGTGGTCAGAAATTTTACTTGTGCAATTTGTACTTCATCTTTTATGGTACATATGGCAGACATATAACTGGCACTCAGATTTCAGAACCCAGTTGGATTAGGCAGGCTACTCATCCAACCCTGACTGAACAACTAACAGTTCAGCCTACTTATTTTTTTATTTATTTAGTTTTAAGGATAAACAATTGGCTTTGGTTGGTCATTTTCCACCCCTGGCACAACTCCTCTGTTTTTAATAGCTGCATACCATGTAGAACAACCAACAGGAAAAGTCTTTTCCATCACAACATCTTGAGGCTCGAAAAACAACATATGTTGAACTTCTGCCTGTTATGCTGTTCTTAATGGCATAACACCATAAAAAAGGACAAAACTCTAGTTTCAGGAGTCCTCTTGTTTCCAGGAGTGCTGGCAATGTAATCATGATAATATTGCATGTGAACCATTTAGGAATCATTGCACAAAAACAGGAAACACAGCACCCTTAACACTTTTTTTTCAAAGACTAGGTTTGACTCTTGTTAACAACCAGAAAAGACTCACTGAAACTTCTGAAAGCTAAATTGACAAACATCTGTAAATCCAAGTAGTTCAATAGGTCTGCTCAAGTTGAGGTTACCAAGAAGATTCAGCTCTAACGATCTACTCACCTGGACACTTCCCTGGGAGTAAACCAGACTGAATTTAGTGAGACTTTCTTCTGAGCATACTATAAACATTATACAGTCCTGCCTCACCACTCAACATCTAATTTTTGAGGATTACTTATGGTGTTTCACATCCAAAGATGGTAACTCCAAATACATACTTCATTCAGTAACAACAAGTCCACTGTGAGGTCTGGCTTTATCAGCCTTTGCTACACTCAAGTGAAAGCTATAGAAGTGAATTTTACCAAACAGGTAAGTTCATTGTATCTCCCCCATCCCACATACTAAGTGTTCATCGCCACTTCAAAGCTGTCTCTCCCTCCCACTTCAGCCCGCAAGCACTCAAGTTTCTTACATATTTTCTTTCTTTTTTTTAAAAGCAGAAGTCTTTCCTATATATTTAAATGAAAGCTGAGATTTTTCACATTTTTATCATAAATCTGGCAGCTTCAGGCCTAAAACAACAACCCCATAATCATTTCTGATCTGTGGTATTTCATTTTAAAAAATGGAAGCGCTGGCGTCTCTCCACTCAACAAGCACATGGTCTACAGAAGTCAGCGGGAAACAAAATATCCACCAGGCTTGGTGAAAGATGATGAGGTATTACAACTTGATTTCTGAGGATTAAGAGGGCTTTCATTTGTGATATAAAATCATGCTACTGCACGGTTTTCCAATATGTGTATATGTATATACTGGCTGCCTAATGAAATTAAAGTTACCACACAGCTACTGGTTTGTAGCGTGGCAACTGCAGTGAGTGGTATCGATTTGCTGTGGGTAGCTTTAAATAAAACCACTTTATTAACCCTTCACCCTACCACCATAACTACATCCCACAGCCAATCTGCCTGCCAAAAGACCTGGATATTGTATCACCACCGCATGTACACAGGCAACTGGCACACACTCCAGCACATTAATCAAAATGTCATCAGAGCTTGAGGGCTAGAGGCATCTTCAACTGAGGGGAAAAAGGAGGGGCAGGGTGGGTTTAGGACATAATAATGAATAATCAAGACCGGTTTCAAAAGTCTAATTTTAAATGAGATTTAATACTCAGCTTGTCATATGCCATTGGGATTTAATTCGCCATTTAAAGAGAAGTATTTACACATTCTTAGCGTCCTGAGCAACAATACATTCTGGTTGCTGAAAGAAAAAGATATCCTCTGTTTACTTCACCTTTTAATATACTGGCCTAAATATAATTGCTAGTCCCAGCTAAAGGAAACACAGTAAAGCAGTAGAATTTACTCAAGCGTTAACCTGCCATAAAGCAACCAATTCAACGATGTACTCTCATTGAGATCAGCAATTGGATTTAGGCCATTATCTTCTGGAGAGACTTCCTTCATGTCATATTATACGTGGCAAGTATATTTTTGGAGCTGTATAAAAATCTCTAATACAAGAAAAAATATTCCTCTACAAAGCTTCTCCAGCTGTGATTTGGATCTATCTAGCTATCTAGTGAACTGCAGTTTCAGAAAAGGAGGCAGCCACCAGGTACACATCTTCAACAGAAGTTGGCTCTATCAGGCATCAATCTGTTGAGAGCCACCTGGTTCATTAATGGCTCGTTCATGTTTAGCTCTCCGCCCATCCCACACAGATTATACACTCATGAGTGGACCCAAATAACTCAATTTTTCTCTGCTTCTCCTCCAAAATAGAGACTGGCAGTGTATCACTTCTTGTTGCCACTGTGGAATGCAAACAGAGTGAAACAAAGGTAATCAAGAGGGATGAAGATTCTGGGGCTGTCATGATATATAGTATAAACTTTTTAAAACAATTAAATTTAAAACAATTACTGACTGCACTTAACTTTCAGACTGTCCCTGAATATTGTTCAATGACCAGTTCTTCCATGCTGGGCAAATACTTGTCTAGAATATGAAAAATTAACTTTTAATAACTTTAAAATAGTTATGACTTCTATTTATGAGCATTTCAATTTCTCCTCCCCATTGTTCTCAAGTGTCCTGGGTCAACACTGCCTGTTCCATGGTAAATATTTCACAATGGGATGTATGTCAGCCACAAATTCAGCTTCCAACTAATCTAACTAGCCCCACCAGCAAATGCACATTCCTCCTTTTTAGGGGGGAAAAAAGTCCTACCAAGGTAAGCACAGTCTTTATTTGGCCATCAAAACAGTAGCCCAACACTTGGCTCCTCTGTTTATGTAATTCTAATTAACATCCCTATTTCTCTCATGCTGACCTAACTGAAAAAGTTGGAAATGATTAGAATCAAAAAGGACTTGCAAAGCAATGTTCAGCTACAAAATAATAGGACTGGAACATTGGCAGAATAGCACTCAATAGTGACCATGGATGGATGACTAGCTACAGCAGAGCCATACAGCATGCAGGAACTGGTAGGGATCTGCTGGGTAGTTTGTGAGCCTTATCGTTACTTATTGCAATGTATGAGTTTCTGGGGAAGATTTAACAGCTTAACACATAAGGCGATTATTATTCTTCTTATTACTATTTTGGTTAGCGTTTATTGACAATGTGGTGGATCTAGGACTTTCTGATGAGGACATAGGCCTCATCTGCTGCCACCACCCTCAAGCTTTCATGTATTCTGCAAGGTTACCTGCAAAGCCCATTGTAGTTGGAGAGGAAATAGTTTTTTCTAGCAACAATGTATTCTTAGAGTGAATCCTTGTAATACAGTCTCTTGAGAAAGCCTGGCCTTGAATGGGCAGCTGTACAAAAGAAGCCTTCCTAGAGGACATGGAAAACTTCTAGAACTGCATTTTTGGACCTCCATTCGAGGCACAGCTATAGCGCCTGTCAAGAGGAGCACTAGCAATACAAAACTTACCTTTGCACCATTAGTTTTTGTGCTATTTAATGTTCAATTTTGTTCCTTAAGCACATTGTTGAGTAGCATCTTTTTCTACTGCTAAAATGGCAAGTTTCTGAATTCTTTAGAGAGAGGCATTAACTAAACTCAGTATAAGCATTACTAAAACTTGGCAGAAACAGAAAAGCTCAGAAAGTCATTCTGGCTACACATCACAGCCCTGAGATCATTAATAACTTGAGCTGCAATAAGCCTGAAATGTAGCGTTACGTGCTAATACTCAATGTTTGTGTGTGTGTGTGTGTGCGTGCGCGCATGTACAGAATCAATAACCTTCCTTTATCTATAGTCAAAGCACATGGCAGCTGTGTTGGCTGGAACCAAAAGCACCAAGTAACGTGGCAATTCTCATTATCAGCCAAACTATGGGTTATGTTTAGGTAGTGTGCCAGGTTAAAAGTGACGCCAAATAAAACAGAATTATGAATTTGGAGGCAAATAGAGTCCTCAGTGTAGTGTGTTCCCTCTTGAGAGGTGGTAAATCTCGTTCCCACCCACCTCCACCCCTATTAGAGGCTGACTGTGCCCTGAGCAAGCTATTTGTGGTATTCTCTATCACAATTTGTTTAAAAAGAAAAACTTAGCTATGTGATCTATGAGTCAAACGGAAAGTTTGAGTTGGAGAAGACCACACTAAACAGCACTCAATCATCATAAAAATGTGAGCTTTTGGGTTCTTCAGAGCTCTTCATCAATCAAACTGAACATTCTAGAACATAAGATGGGACAGATGAGGAATAGAGAAGAGAAAAGATCAAAAACAAGATTAGAAAGGTAAATGCACAGGTCTGATTTTTGTTTACCCCTAAATTGGTGCTGCAGCTCAGAAAGAAAGTACCTTGTGCCTATCAAGAATGGGATGCCAGAAGAGACTAGGTATAGCACATGAGCAAAACAAATGATAGCACAGCATTAGGGATGCCAACTTTTTTAAAACAAGCTCTGTAACCCCAAAACATGGTTGACTCAGGGTACACCTGTGATGTCAGTACCCTCATGCAAAGGTGGGGAATATTAGCTCAAATTAGGAGGCCTATGAGAGGAAAGTAACCTAGGGAGATCTTTCCACTGTTTATGGGGTCTTCACAGGGAAGAACCAGGCAGAGATTCAAAAGTAAGTTCAAATGTGTTTTATCGGGGAATTGATTACCTGCCCACAAGTTCCAAACAGTCATGCACTCCCACAAGGCTAACTGAAAGAAAATGGAGGAAAGGTTTTGGGCAGCAAGATTCAGGACATAGTGGGTAATATTTAACAGCCTAGGAGAGCAGTGAAGAAGCAGCAATATGGCTTAGATCATGCCTAAGGACAGTACTTGATCAGGAATCAGAGTGACAGTGTGGCTACCAGCAAGCGAGGTACTGTGTCTAACTGGCAAAACTGAGGGGTTATATACACGATTTCTGCCTGGAGAGCAAGGGTCTGAATGGTTCTCCAACCAAGTAAACAATGGAGTTCACAGAGTAGACAATGAGGTCCAGAATAGGTTAACAGTCTTAGCTTTAGGTGACAAAGGAATAATGGACATCATGATAGCTCTGTAATGGTTGGACAGGTGAAAGGACAATGGAGAGATTTACAGGTTGGTGGGAAGATGGCTTGAAACAATCAGCAGTTTGGTGGGAACATCCCCTTTGCTATTGCCCAAAAGCAGAGTTGTTAAGACTAGCTTAAGTCCATTATCTCTGGAGTTACCTGGTGATTTTCTGACTACGACCTGGCTATGCCTGGAGAGGGTCTCTGACTTACTTTGCAGTGCACGTGTTCAGTCAGCATCTTCCTCTTTTCCAGCTTGGCCATACAGCCACATCAGGGTACATTTTACATCAACGCCAATTAACATATTTTGCCAATCAGATCATATTTCATCAATTAAAACATCTCAAAGTGTGGGGGTGTATGGCCTGGTAACAAGCCCCAGCTCCTATTCCCTTGAACAATAACTTAATGGTCTTCAGACATTGTCAATTAAAATCATGAACCATGAAGCTTCCTCTTGTATTTGCTGCAGAAGAAAATGTTGATGAAAGTTGTCTTCTGCTCAGTTGGTAAGCCTGACCTTTAGTTAGTTAGTTTAGCCAGCTCACCTGACTTTTACCACATCAATATCACTGAAGCTCACCTGACTGATACCAACAGAATAACAGAGTAGATATCCCATCACCAACCTGGCACTCTCCAGATGTCTTAGAATATGAGTCTTATCATCTCCTATAAAGCATGTTCATTATAGTCATCTGGTTGGGAAGGGTGACTTAGAAGCTAATTAATACTGCACTTACACTGAGTAGGTAAAAAAGAAGGGAACTACATAATCTCCATCTCACCCTCCTCACAAGTATATCTGCTGAGAATACAGGAGACCTTTTTAGTGGCTCCTCTCAGACTCTAGAAAGGCTAGAATGGCTATTCTCCTTGCTATGCTTCCGTATGGGTTTGTGTTGTTGCCATGTGCCTTCAAGTTGTTTTACTGACTTATGGTGACCCTGAAGTGACCCTATCACAGGGCAAGATTTGTTCAGAGGGGGGTTGCGCTTGCCTTCATCTGCGACCAAGAGAGTGTGACTTGCCCAGGGTCACTCAGTGGATTTCCATGCCCAAGTGGGGATACAAAGCTTGATCTCCAGAGTCATAATCTAATGCCTAAACCCCTATACCATGCTGGTTCTCCATATAGTTCTTCATTATATTTTAACTTTCATATAGTGTGAACTTTTATTTGTACAGTATCTATTTTAACTTTTGTAAGCCATGTTGAATTTCAGGGCTGTGGAAGTGCTGGGGTATAAATAAATAAATGATTGTAATAATGAGAATGATGATGTGGAAGCCCAGGGGTTGGAATCATACGGCCCCCTAAAATGTTGTTGGACTGCAGCTCCCAGCATCACTCACCACCGGCTCTGCTGGATAAAATCATTGGGAGCCGAAGTCCAACATCATCCTGGGGGGTTACATTAGTCCCACTCTGATGTAGTCAGTACTTAGCTACCGGGCAAATCAACCACATGCAACCAACATGGAGTTGTGGTGTTTTGTTCTGTTTGGCTGGGTGTTTGTTTTTGGTTTTTTGCCTTTTTTTTTTTTTGCTTTTGCTTTCTTAACTTTTGTACCATTAAAAAAAAACTGCACCTCAACAGTGTTAACTATCATAGTGGTAACAGTGCCAATTAAACCCATTTCAGTATCAGGCTGTAACAGAACAACACATAGAAAAGTCAAAGCAGGTGATGGAAATTTGGAGACCTGGGAGAAAATGGTAAAATAGGTTCCCCCCTTTTTTTACCCAAAGCCTTTCTGGAAAATTAAAAAAAAAACCCTGAAAATTGGAGGAAAGGGGAAAAATGCATTATGTAATTAGAATCATGAATCAAATACATAAGACATATTCACATTCCCAATTTTTTTGAAATGTAATAGGAGGGCTTTTATGTAAGACTATGTACAACATCTGATGATTACAATTCCCGGTCTTGGTCTCCTTTTCTTAGTTTTTTTTATGAATGCATTATGTTTGCTTGACACTGTGAAGAAATGGACATGGAAAAATAATTTTCAGTTTTAATCATGTTGATGGTTTCTTCTGCTTTTATTGCTTTTGTACCCTTTAAATAAACTGGCAAAACCAAACAGGTTCCTTATCACTCAGAAACTGACAGCTGCAGTTATAACAAAAACTAAAAATTTTTAAAAGGAAAATGAATTTGTAATTATGGTATGGACAAATGATCATTTTAACACACCACGGTCCTTTTATATCATAGATAATTATACCTAACACATCTTATGTTCCTAAAGTAACTTTCAACCTGTAAAGAGTGCTGATGTCACTTTTTTTTTTACAAAAAAAAAATTAAAATCCATATTATTCTGGGAAAAAAAACAAAAACAAATGACACCCCCCCACCAGCTTCAACATCTGTGGGGTGAACATTTCTGTAAGGCGTTGTCCTTCCCTTATAAGAGTGTTTAAGTATACTGCTATTAAGTGTGTTAAGTAATCCTTTCTGCCACTTTAATTAAATTTGGCATTTCAAGGATTCAGAAAGTCCTTTGAGACCACTATGCTTCATTTTTTTGGGGAAAAAAGAAGATTAGACTAACGTTAGGAGCCAAGAAAATGAGAAAGACTTAACTAATAAAACTCTGAGGCAAACAAAATACAGGTTTCCTTCATTTGCCAGTAAAATTTTCTGTCACTGAAAATGTGTTGCTCCTGAGACACTGAATGGACTTCATTCCCACTGGTTCCAAAGATGGAAACAAGGTTTTTAGAATGAGAGTTAAGGGGCTGCCTCTGTATGTAGGGCAAACTTCTTATGTTTCTGAGAAGAGAATACAGCTTTAGTTGAGTATAAATGAAAACAGTCCTTTGTCAAAGAGAAGCCAGTTTTAACAGCCAATTTTTCCTCCCTTTAAGAGATTACTATAGCTAATCATGCAAAACATGTTTATAATTGTTCACAACTTTAGCAATTACAAGACTTGGATCCCTGTTATTTTTACTGATGAAAACTAACGTGTCACCCAAAAACATAAATTAAGAGAAGACTTTTTCACTCACACAATTTTCATTCAGAGTTACACTTTTGCACAATGGTTCCCAATATGCTACCTTTGTAATCCCATTCCGAGGCTATAAAGCACTATTTATTCTACTGATGCTAGAGGAATATAGCACAGGCTTTGCAAACTGTTGCATAAGCAAGCAGGGAGCAAAAGAAGAACCCAGATTTACAGAATTTGTTCTGAAGCTCCATGGCATTTCCACAGATCTCCACGACAATGCCATGCCAGAAAGCTCCACCAAAGTACTCTCACACCCTGAGAACTAATGATGAAACTTCAGTAACAATAACAGCATCAGACACAACTTGGAGGAAGAGGTTGTCTTTAGGTGACTGGATTATTAGCAGCAACGTACTAGAGGAGAGCGCTGAAATGAAATTCTCCTAATTATTAGTTTGAGATTATTAAGCCAGTGAACCCTTCAGAGTTGAGTCCCATGATCAGTTTTATGTCCACATGGTGCTACTTGTCAATGCTATTAATATCACAAACGCAAAACTCAAAAGATGCCCAGAAAAAGCAAATATATTTCTAAAAACTATTATCTGAGTGAATGAATCCCTTAAGTTCTTATGTAAGCGTCATATAGCTTTAAAAGCTGATGGTACTTTTGTAAATAGGGTCCCTCTCCCCCTTTTTTTAACCATACACCTGCTCTTGGACATTTAGCAAATGTCAGATAGGTTAACAAGGTTGATAACAAAGGTTAGTAAGGGTGATAACAGCAAGTGGTAATACTTTTCCCCATGAGATCGAAAGCTCTATCCACTGAAATGTGCTCTAGTTCTCCAAAGCTTATCATAGAATCACAGAATCATAGAAATGTAGAGTTGGAAGAGACCACACGGGCCATCCAGTCCAACCCCCTGCCATGCAGGAACACCCTCAAAGCACTCCCAACAGAAGCTTATGCTATAACATATCTGTTAGCCTTTAAGATGCCAAAAGACTCTTTTCTGTTTTATCTGGCAGTTTCTACAACTCAAATCGCTGTTAATGGCACAAGAAGTAGGCCAACTGCTTTTATTTCCATTTCAAGAAGCAATTCTACTTCTTAAAAACATATACGTTTAATATCTCTGAATATACAGAATAAACCCCTCAGCAAGGGACACTGAGCAATTCTGAGACTGGCCATCCTGTGGTAAAGAAATCTAAAGAAAACCTGGCTGCAGAGGCAGAAAAGCACAACCCAACCAGTCAGGAGTCAGATGTTCTGCATCTCCATTCCCTCAACTGTGATGCCCTCTAGGTATTTTGGAATTCAGCTCCCCATCACCTCCAGCCAACATGGCCAATGGGCAGGAACAATGGCAGTTGTAGTCATACAGAGTGCACAAGGTGGAAAGAATGCTCCAGAGTTATCACTTCCTCTTCAACATGCAAGACAAAGAACTGACCTGGTTTCAGTTAATGTGGGCTAAGAGTACATACTCCAGAAATCACTGGGGGGGGGGGTTAGAGCTATATGCTGTGTATAACGGAATAAGTAATATTGACAGTGATCAATGTCATACAGAGTTGTGAAAGCCACTGTGAAAAAAGATAAAAGTGTTGATTCTGATTTGATTTTGCATCTGTAGTATAACAGTTCGTTACTGAGACAAAATCATGGCAACGATCTGGCACACTCTTTCCCAGGATTATATTGTGGGTTGGATACTAGGCTACCTTTAGTTTAAATCTCATTATATCATGCTTGAACAATCGGCATGGGCAAACATACTACAACATAACCCCTTCTAGATTGGCATCCATGGAAATACTGTAATCCTACAAATTATCCCGTATGTGTAAATAGTTGAACTGTAGCAGGCGGAGCAATGAAAAACCTAATGAAGAATTGCCTACATATAGGCTATTTCTTCCCTACACTGTGATAGTACTGTTATTCCATCCTGTGGAATTCTGGGCTTTGTAGTTTACTGAAGTCAAAGAGCTCTCTTACTGAGAATTCTAAAGGCCCCTCCCTAAACTGCAAAGCCCAGGATTCCATAGGATGTTGAAAGTGGAATAACAGCACAATAACAGTATACTGCAGACATGGCCATAGTTTGAAACACCTAACTGTAAACGACATGTGGCTAACAGTTGCCTCTCATTTTAGCTTTGCAGACTACCAAAGAGCAGGAATGGGAGTCATGCAGCTCTCTAGACCATGTTGGAATCCAAGTTCGAGCAGGCCTATCTACGGGAATGGTGGGAGATGCAGTCCAACAACATCTGGAGGGCTAATCCTATCTGGAGGGCCAATCCTATCCTGAAACTAATTCAGACTGCACTGAAATTAGGTACCACTTACAAGCAGACTGATTTACAGCAATATAAATTATGAATACTGTAGCATATAATTATAGTTATATAGCATTTATATAGCATATATTAACCCATAGCTCTTTTTTTTTTTTGAACAGCCAGACAATATATTTATATCTTAATAATACTTTCCCCACTCCCTTCCCTTTGTGTAGTCAAATTGACAAGCCTAGAGGCAGCACACAATGTGATGCCAGGGGAAATCATAAATCTGGAAAGCTGGCCCCATTCAATCTAGGCTGATGTGTCCAAGAGTTGTTGGCCCAAGATATTTTGCTGCCGAAAGAGAAGGGGAAGATGGAACAACATACACAAACACACACATCTCAAATTCCACAGGTAAGCCCTGGCAGAGCAGCAGCTGCATCTTACTGCCGATGGACCAACTTCCTCTGCCAAACGTGACAGCAGCAGGAGAACTCAGGCAGGAGCAGTGGAGAACCTGCTATCATCCACATGTCTTCTGTTCCCACATCTAACTGATGCTAGCATATCACTCAGGCTTTATGGTACAGCCTTAGCCCTGCCTTGAACACTACCGTGAGAGTCTTTTGTAGGGAATGTGAAGAAGGGCTGGACAGAAACCACCCCACGAAAAACCTGCAGGGTAAGAGGGCCATTGTGATTCTACATACAACCATCTTAAGGTACATGAATCCCTGAAAAAATGTAGCATACTCAGCAGTAAATAAAACATACAGCTACTACCTGTTTTTGTTAGTGTGGGAATACTTTTCTCAACTGATACAGTCATGAGAATGGCTGTATATCTGTAATGCAGGTTCATACCTCATGTATTTTCACATCATGGTGCGAGGTCATATGTGCCAAATGATTGTCTTATCAGCAACAGTGTTGTGAATGGCTAGTGTCAACAACTGCAACTGTCACAGTGCACTTCCTCCCCCCCACCTCACCTTCAAGCACAGGTACTGTGTGTCCAAGTATATACATACTTGAAATTTGGGAAGATATACTCCACACAGTATACAATCCCAAATTTACAGGAAACCTGTGTTGCGTGGCGGTTTGAGTATTGGACCATGACTCTGGAGACCATGGTTCAGTTCCCCACTCAGCCATGGAAACCCACTGGGAGACCCTGAGTGCATCACACACTCCCAGCCCAGAAAACCCTGTGACAGGCTTGGTTTAGGGTGGCCGTAAGTTGGAAACAATTCCAAGGCAAACAATATAACATACTCTATACATCTTGTGATATAGGCTATATCTGCACAAGCTCATGCTGTAATAAATAGGGTCTGGGGGAATGGGGTGTGTGTGTGTTTTTGCTTCAACAGACAAACACAATTATCCCCCCCCCCCCGGAAATCAGGTAGAAGAGTTTGCAGAACTGGTGTTTTATGTAAGTGATGGGAAGAATGTGACTTTCTCTGCTACACACACACACACACACACACAAAATCAGAACTTGGTCTGTGATCCTTCTGGCTGGGGGATTATAGCAGGTGTCATCCAAAAAAGTAGCTTTTCCAAACCTTGACAAAAATGATGGGTCTTGGCCCAAAGTCTTTTTCCTGATGCGGGCTCATCTGAGGCCTCAAAGGCCCCTTCCTAAACTGCAAACCCCAGGATTCCATAGGATGTTGAAAGCGGAATAATAGCACTTTAACAGTCTAGCGCGAAAATGGCCAGAGTTTCACTCGTTTCCCCTGAGATCTCGCTAGGTTTTTTTCCCCTACTGCCCCTTGACACTAAAGTAGCCACTGAAAGATAGCGCGCAGTCCTCACATCAAGTGAGACAGGGACCGGGGGACAGTTTTACAAAGGAACAATGGCTCATGGCAACAAAAGTTGCACGTTTCTGAGGAGATAAACACTGACCTTCGTTCGAGAGATTTACGACCCACAAAATGCCGAGAAGCTCCGAGGAACAAGGCGGGGAGCACTCCTCGCCGTGCACCCCAACCAACCACAATCCCCCGCGGCGCTCAGTCCCCTCACGGCCCGCCGTCGTCACCGCAGCGATCGGCTTAAGACCTTTCTCCCTCCCGACGACGCCCGAATTCCCCTCGCTCCATTATTAATTAAATAAAAAAAAAGCCGCCGCTCCAAGGCAACCACCTGCACGTTTCACCACGCCCGGTGGCTTCCACCGCAAGGCTCTGCGTGGGCACGCCCGGCCAAAGCCCACTCAGAACCGGCCGCCCGCCCGCCCGCTCGCACGCGGCACGCGCGCGCGCCTTCGCATTTGTCCCTCAGACTGCCGGCATTTTGCAGCCAGGGACGAGCGAGAGCATCTTTCCGAAGGGGTGGGGGGCGAGCCGCTGGGGCCCCTGCCCCTTCTCTGAACCCTCCAGAGCCCGGGAGGCGTGATCCCACCCTCGTTTGCTCAGTAGCATCTCCCCGCTCCCACCCCCGGGTCCAGAGGCGCGGCTCACTCTCCCGCTCTCCAGCCAGGGAGCGTTCAGCTCTGCAGCCGTGCGGGGCGCAAGCCCACACAGCAGCGCGTGCGTGCATCCTAACGAGTGCGCCTGACTCTCGAGCCGAGGAGCATTGGGATCGCAACCGCAGGCAAAGTGGTGGCAGTAGCAACAAATAATAATAATAATAATAATAATAATAATAATAATAAGGAGGAGGAGGAGGAGGAGGATGGACAACAGCTACTATGACCCACAAAATCCTGAGAGGATTTATGTACCACAAATACATTCTTCACCTGGAAAGAACTGCTTTCAGGAACCTGCAGCTATTGCTCTCTAACCCTTCCCCCTCCCCCCGAAGCAACCTTCCTGTCGCTCGCATTTAGTGCAAAGTGCTCACCAGACCAAAGGAGGGAGCACGCAGACTCCCCCCCCCCGGCCTCAACCATTTGCGGGAAGGCAAAGGCAGAGAGAGAAAGAGAGAGACTCACCGCGCTCCCTGGTGTTGGGCTCCTGCCGCCGAGCAAGTTAGAAACTCCCGCCGGATCTCCGTCTCTCGCTGTCGGTGCTTGCGAAGTTTTCTCGGCGACGCTGTCCAAAGGGAAAAAAAACAAACAAGCAGACAAACGCCGTCTCCGTTTTATCTCTTCCCCCGGCTGCCTTTTTAGCAAATGCCCGGAGCCTTATTAGGAGATGTTTGCAGGCATTTGGGGGCAGGCGGGAAGCAGTCGGGTTTGGTGTCGGTGCCTGTGGGCTGAATGGAGCTGGGCGGAGGGGGGAGGGCGGGGAGGCTCCGAGGCAGCCGGCAGCCTCCGGCACGGACTGCTGGCCCTTTTGACAACAAACGCGGCTGACCGGCTGCAGCAGCCACATTGGAAGGCGGGGAGCGGGCGGGGGAGAGAGAGGGAGGGAGGCGGGCGAGGGAGGGAGGGAGAGGATGGAGAGGGCCTGGCGGGGGGCCGGGCTGGGCGCGCCGCGTTGGAGGGGAGACCTGGGGGGGGCTCCCGCCGCTGGAAAGACCCCCCCCGAGGGCAGCTAGAGACCCTCAGAGCGGGCAGGGTTGTCTGAGGCATCAAAGGAGCGAAGTGGGAGAGGGGCTCTGGACACAGGGAGGCCTCGTTCGCAGGCTGTCCTGATTTGGTAACAAGTTCCCCCCTCCCATTTAGAAAAGTTCAGTCACATAATACGCTCGCCTGGCTCCTTCTCGCTTTAAAATAACGGCCATTTCCGCACTAGCCTGTTATAGCGCTATTATTCCACTTTAAACATCTTATGGAATCCTGGGGTTTACACCGTGCAGGCTAGTGTGGAAATGGCTAAGGACACACCTCATCCAGAGAGTCCCTTTCCCTTTATTTGAGTGGATACCCAGTGGAAGGCAACAGAGTTTTTTAAAATGTACTTTTTCTAATGAATGTAGTCCTCCTTTTTATTTTTTAAAAAAAACAGGTTTCCCTCCTCCAAAGGTTCAGTCATGTCTTCCTGTGTTATTCTCACCTCAGCTCTGTGACTGAGAGGTGGTGAATGACCCCAAGGACAGTGACCTGTTGAGCTGTGTGGAGGTTTGAACAGTTTGTCTCCAGGGCCTAAGTCCAACTCTCAGTCTGCTGTACCTGACATGGACTCTTGTTTGCTGATTCCCTCATGCTTTGGCGATGACTGTACTTGGCTGACCACTCCGGAGGAGTGTCAAGGATGGGAATCCTGTGGGCCTGCAGATGTTTTTGGACCCCAGATCCCATCATTCCTAGCCAGCATAGCCCGTGGTGAGGTATGCTGGGAGTTACAGTCTGACATTTGAAGAGACACACAGTTCCAGCCTCTGTTCCAGATGGCTCTTTGGCTTGGCCCCAAGCTTGTTCCTGTCTTTAGGTTAAGTGGGGCAACCGTCTTGGAGGGGAGGCAAACAACTACAATGTTAAAACCATCCTTTTTGAATCCCCTGGCCTTTGCCATCTGTTGTAGGACAAAGCACAGTCTCTCTTTCTCTCTGTACGTGTGCATCACAGGGCCTCTCCTGCGGTCCTTGAGCAGCTGGCCTGCAGTTTTCATGGGTGGTGGACAGCCAGTCTTGAAATAAGGTTCAACTACTAGCCCAGTTTGCTTACGTATGTAGAACAGGGGCAAGGAGGCATCTTGGCTTTGGCCTCAGACAATGAATGTCCCGAGATAGCATTAGTTGGCACAGCATAAAGTTCCTGGGTACTGGAACAACCGGAGCAAGAGAGAGCCAGAGTGGTGGTGTGCCTTAAGCATTGGACTCCAACCCTGAAGACCAGGGTTTGATTCCCTGCTTGGTCATGGAAACCCACTGGGTAACCTTGGGTGTGTCACACACTCTCAGCCCTAGAGAACCCCATGATAGGGTAGCCTTAGGGTCACCATAAGTTGGGAATGATTTGCAGGCACACAACATCAAACTGAAGCAAGAATTGAGAACAGTGTAAAATGTATTAAACATAAAAAGAAGCAAGAGCACCCAATAAATCTGGAAATGCCTGTGTCTCTTTGTCACATATACAGTACCTGATTTTCAAGGATCAGGCTGACGTCACACAATGCCTGAGAGCCTTTATTGTAACATCCCTGCATTGTTACTTAGGAATATGGGGAAAGGTAATCATAGACAGATACTTTAATGCAAGAGTGGGTAGATGCTGAGTTTGTGGAATCTGCTCTGGCTTCCCCTCACCCAGAACCCTGGGATCTACATTGTTTTTAGAATTCTAAAGTATACCATCCAGAACCCCATGTGAAATAGTAGCTTAAGATGGTTGGACATGGCACAGAGTTTCTTCTGAGCAAATGCTGAGCCGAGGTGTGACAAGAATCAAAAGCTCACAAGTAGTTTCATATACACACTAATACAAAATTCAACCCTGTTTTTCCCACAAGCATTCTTTTTCAGCAATAGCATTTATGGGGAAGAGCTCTGTATTTATTGCTCTTTAGAACAACTGCAAATCTGTTGCTGATCTGTTGCAAAACACCCAGCAACCTGCCAGGCAATCCTAATCTACCTTCCACCAACCTGTGCCATAATGCTACTGAATCGAATCAAATCAGATATTGTTTTAAGTGTTTTATAGCTTTATATTCTTTTAATGTTTTTTTAACTCTTTTAAGTGTTTTTAATGTATTTAATGTGTTTAATTTTTTGTGTGTGTTTTAATGTGTATTTATTGTTGGAAGCTGCCTTGGGTCCCAATTCTGGGAGAAAGGCGGCCTATAAATACAATCAGTCAATCAATCCTGGGGAGTTAAGTTCTGCATCTTATTCAATTGCTTCTATCATGATGAACCAAGAGCACTTAGAACTTGAGAGGCAGACAGTGGAAACATGACTTGTGATGTATATCAGCAATGGGCGGCTTCTCAAAACCAGCATGGGCATTTGATTATCCCAGAACTGCCAGTGGTGTGGGTGGGTGTGACTCTACTCCCTCCCTCCATAAAGAGGCACATATCATAACCCGCAAGCTCCATGGCCTACCAAGGAGATACAAACCATAATTCTACCTCATGCAGGCTGATTGGTTCCAAAGCTTTACAAACCATAAAAGCCCATCTGTCCCACTGGTTACACTACATGGTAGGGACAGTAGTAAAGTTTCCTGAGGTGTTCCCCTAGGGTCATGGCCTGGAACAGCAGTCTTTAAGTTGAAGCACTTGAAGAGTAAGTCTGCACAGGATCAGACTCTTTCTGGTTCCAGGTCTCTGTGTAGTCAGGTCCCTGGAGAAGGGTAAGTTTACACAATTTGGACCTTTAAGATCACTCACCCTCATTGGAGCAGCACGCAAGCCCCTTTAGAGCACAGAAGTGTTTCCCTACAAGCTCTTTGGATCTTAGCTGTCGTGTGGAAGGAGCTGGTCCAGCTCTGGCTCTTGAGGTTGGGAACCAAACCCCTGAGAAAATCCTGCTGTCAAGCCCCACCTTGGTTTTCTTGGCCTCTCCTTGAGCAAGGCTGTACGCCTTTGGAGGTGCTTGGCACTTCCTTATTCCTTTGATTCTGCTTGTGATAGTCTTTCAAGGTAGAGACAAATCTGGCACCCCTTCACTCTGGGACAGTGGTGGATGGGTAAAAAACAGAATTCCCCTTCACTATTGCTACAATGCCTTGTCAAAGAAGAGAATTTGCACATTTAAAGCTATATTAGCACAATGTTTGCATGCCTAGATGTGTTTCTCACCACCCCATTGTAGACAGTACAAACAGAAGGTAACCCTCTAGCAATATTCCACTGGGTATGCTGTAACCTTTGTTTGTGTATATATATCAGGCAAGGCCTTAAATCTTTGTCTTTAGTTCTTTTGCCCTTCTATGAACCAAGGGCAAGTTTGGAAGAAAGAATGTCAGTGTAGACCCACTCAGACACATTCATTGGAGACTGTTTTTGGAGATTTTTTTTTGCTAGAAGAAGGCACTACTATTGTTACTAGGTAGACAGTAGCTTATAGTGCAGCACATGAGTTGAAAAGGAGCAGAATCTGAATCCTCAGGTATGTTTCATGTTCCTTGCTCAACTTATTTTTATGAGAGAACAGGAAGAGGCATGGAGGAGAGAAAGCTGGTTACAGGATCTTCTTACCAGGAACAATCCAAATAATATTGTTATCTGGATTATATCTAGTGAGGTGCTCCCAACTTTTGCATTCTGATTGTTTAAAACACAAGTGAAAAACAAGTGTGCTCAGCTCTGAAAACCAAACCCACAAAAAGGAGCAAAACTGTTTGCTCTAAGTCAGAATGTATATCTCATATCCAGTTACACATGAAATGAAGAGTTTAACACTTTTTTTCACAGTTGTCTTTAGAACATAAGTGTGGTCAACTGTAAAGAATCAAACCCACAAAAAGGAGCAAAGCTATTCCCATAAAGTTAGAATGTATATTTCATATGCAATTAACCATCCAAAATGGAGAGCTTAACCTATTATTTGGATTAAAATCTTCATACCAATTTACATTTGATTATCTTGTGTTCATTGCTGACTTAACCTGATTGAGTGTGTATACACGCTTTAGGGTTGGCCTACCATTGGACAGTCATGTTCACTATCCCAGGCACCATTTTGCTGGAAGCACTCTGTTGCATGGAGAGCTGTAATCATGAACTTGGTGATGGGGCAGAAGGGAGAATCAAACAGAGAGGTCACTCCTCTTTCCAAGCTTATATTGTTACCATTTCCTGATTTACAAAGGAGGTGGGTGGAAGAATACACAAGAACACCTTTGACAGCATCCTACCAACCTAAGCTACTCTCAGCCACAACCAGAGCTGTGGAGTCAGAATTAGAAGCAATTTTGGGTGGAATCAGAATCAGCTCTGGGTTCAAAATCAAAACTTACAATACTAAATGCCTAGTTTGTTTCATATTTACTTTCCTAGGAATTTAGGACAGTTTTCTTGTCCAGAAATTTTAATCAAATAGATATATTTTACATTCTATCAACTGAAGTAGCTTGACGATTCATAGGGAAGTGGTAAAGTGCCTTTTGTATCCATTTTATGATGGTAAATTTGTTATGTCTAATCAATATATATTTGCCATTTTTGAAGGAATCAGAATCAGACAGTAGAAGAATACAGGAGTTAGAGTCAGGGTTGGAGATGCAGCATACAAACTCAATAGTCCGACAACACTAGGAGGTTTGGGAGAAACATGCTATGTGATGGATGGATGGGTGCGTGGATTGATCTTTGGCTGCTTATCAGAGCTAGCTCAAGGTATTTTGAGGCAAAGAGGCAAGTGACAGTTCTGTCCACCCAACTCAATGTGCACAGTACCAAAACCTGATCAGGTTTTCTAAGTTCTGGTTACAGGAAACATGAAAGAATCATGAAGACTAGAAATGCATTTGACGAAGTAAGCTGTATTCCACCTAAATTTAATTATTATCATTAGGAATATGGAGAAAATCTCAGCAATGCTGAGATTTTGGTTGAGAGAGACCATATCAGCATGGTAAAACATCCTGCCAAGAATCCACCAGCTCCCATAAGATGTTTTGCCTTTAACACAAGACCAAAAGACCAAGCTGTTTTGTTTTGGTCATGTTCTCTACATTTTGCACAAAATGCATCTAAGCAAAACCAGTGCCTTTTCCTGCTGCAAAGCTAAGCATGCGCACAGAACAAGGCTGACAAAACTTCATTACAAATAATAATAATAATAATAATAATAATAATAATAATAATAATAATAATAAAATTTATTTCTATCCCGCCCCTCCACATGGATCGAGGCGGCGAACAACATGAATACATTAAATACATTAAAAACATTAAAACATACCCAATCCTCCCCACCCACCAACCCACTTAAAACAACCCTTTAAAACACAGAACAGCTAACAGTCATCAATTAACTATTAACAAAACAGCAGGACAATTGACGGGAGGCGATGGAAATGCTAGTCTTGGAAGGCCTGTCGGAAGAGATCAGTCTTGACCGCTTTTTTAAAGCAGTCAAGACTGGTAATATGCCAGGTCTCCTCTGGCAGGCCATTCCATAACTTGGGAGCGATAGAAGAAAGAGTCCTCTGGGTAACCTCAGCCAACCTAGTTCTGACTGGCTGCAGTAAATTCCTCCCAGAGGACCTTAATGTGCCGGGCGGATTATATGGGAGAAGGCGATCCCGCAGGTAGGCTGGCCCCAAGCCATGAAGGGCTTTAAAGGTAATAACCAACCGGAAACTAATAGGCAGCCAATGAAGAGACTTTAAAATTGGTGTTATATGGTCAGTTTTAGGTCTACCGGTGACCAACCTGGCTGCCATATTCTGAACTAATTGAAGTTTCCGGACTAAGCACAGGGGTAACCCTATGTAGAGCGCATTGCAGAACTCGAGCCATGAAGTTACCAGCGCATGCACCACTGTTTTTAGGTGCTCCAGCTCCAGAAAGGGGCGCAGCTGGCGTATCAGCCAAAGCTGATAACAGGCACTCCTGGCCGCCACATCTATCTGAGCTGTCATCTGAAGTGGTGAGTCCAGGAGCACCCCCAAGCTGCGAACACAGTCTTTCAGGGGACGTGTGACCCCGTCTAGGACTAGTTGACAGACCTCCATGTCTGGGCTAGGGCCCCTAATAGCAAGTACCTCCATCTTATCTGGATTCAGCTTCAGTCTGTTTTTCCTCATCCAGTCCATTACTGCTTCAAGACATTCATTCAGAGGTGAGATGCCACCCTTAGTTGATGCTATTATCCGAGGCATGGAGAGATATATCTGGGTGTCATCAGCGTACTGATAGCACCTTGCTCCATGCCTCCTGATGATCTCTCCCAGCGGTTTCATGTAGATGTTAAATAGCATTGGGGACAAGACAGCACCCTGAGGGACGCCAGATTTAAGCTCCTTTTTCGAGGAGCAGCTGTCCCCAAGCATCACCATCTGGTATCTACCTGAGAGATAGGACCGGAACTACTTAAGTGCAATGCCCCGGATCCCTAACCTTCTCAGGTGTTCTAGAAGGATACCATGGTCTATGGTATCGAAAGCCGCTGAGAGGTCCAAGCGTACCAGCAGGGTCACACTTCCCCTGTCGATACCTAGGCGAAGATCATCCACTAAGGCGACCATGGCAGTCTCGACTCCATATCCTGCCCTGAAACCGGTTTGAAATGGGTCTAGATAATCTGTTTCATCCAAGACAGCTTGGAGCTGAAGACCAACAGCCCTCTCGATCACCTTGCTTAAGAATGGAAGATGAGAGACTGGTCTATAGTTATTCATATCCAGGGGGTCTATGTAGGGCTTTTTTAGAAGTGGCAGTATAATCACTTCTTTTAGACAAGCTGAAAATTACAAAGACACAAGCAACTCATTTAATGGTTCTCCTTTTATTATTCCATGGAATAAAGCAGCAGTTAGTGCATTTTTGTCAATCTGGCACATTTTAAAGAAAGCCCCTCCCCCCCAAAAAAGGTATAAACATGTGCAACAAGAAGCTCTTTCTCTTGTAGTTAAAAGATATTTGTTTATTCATTTGCATTGTCTTATTTACAAGAGAAGGACAAATGAAGTCAAGAATAATATCCCTTATTGTTGTTTTGTCCCTTCAAGTCATTTCTGGCATGGTGACCCTAAGATGAACCTATCACAAGGTTTTCTTGGCAAGATCTATTCAGAAGGGATTTGCCTTTGTCTTCCTCTAAGGCTAAGAGAGTGTAACTTGCCCAAGCAGCAGGTGCAACTTGCCCAACCACCCAGCAGGTTTCTATGACCAAGCAGGAATTCAAACTTTGGTCTCCATAGTTGTAGTCCAGTGCTCAAACTACTACTACACCGTACTGGCTCTCACTGATATTCCCAGCTGTCATAAATCTACTGTGTTATTTGTAGCATTCAAGTCACCTGTTGGCCTATGACAATCTCATTAATTTCATAGGATTTTCTTAGGTAAGGAATACTCAGCGCTGATTTTGCCAGTTCCTTCCTTTGAAATTTAGCCAATAGCACCTAGTATTTGTTGACAGTCCCCCATCTAAATACTAACCAGAGCTGACCCTGGTTGGCTTCCAAGATCAGTTAATTCTTAAGAAACTGCAAGGTTGTCACAGAAGAAAACTGAACACACAATATGAAGGGAATTGGTTGTGGAATCTATCATATCATGGTGCTCTTAGAACTGGCCACTACAGTTTTTCAAACTGTAAACATCTTTGAGACAGCTGCTAGAAAGGTGTGCTAGGAATAAGAATCAGGACAGGCTTAAACCTTGTAGTTAAGCGGGCACATTCTTCACAACTTCCCAAGCTTATAGTCTGCAAACCACTGAGAGAGCTTTCAAGCAGCTTCTGTCGGAAACAAAAAGAAGGATAAAGTTACCAAGTGGATGTGTTTAGGGAAGCAGATGATTGAAGCCGAACTGTAAATACTGCAGTTGAGAGATGATTATCAGAAGATTAGGAACAGAGCTGCCTAAAATGAGTTACAGTAAAAATCTAGCCATGGATAAGGAACAATGGAATAGAAGTGGGGAAGAGAAAGATGCTACTGCAACATTTGCCAATTCAAACTGCCAAGAAGTACAATCTTGTACAGATTTTTAAAAAATTCTTATACAAGTCCATTTTCAACAGCACAATACACACAAAGGACAATACAGCCAGTGTTCTTAATGTCTGGATATATACACAATTAAGGAGCAAAGTAATTATTAATTATATCCTGAGGGGTATGTGTGAATGGTTTCACTACCAAGTGTGTCCACATGCATAGCATTTCTGGTAGTGGAATAATAACTTTCCCTCTACCAACAAGCATCTGACTCTAGCATTAATAGGAAGGAGATTATGGATGATGGCACCACTTAGACAGATGCTGCTCAGAATGTAATTGAAAATATAACCTGCTGGATGAAAATCTGAGGGAGAAAAACACATTGTGCCTTATTGGACTGATTTGTTTTAATTATTTGGGAATATCTAGTTGGACAAGGCCATACATGTCAGAGTTCGATGGAATGTATCCCCCTCCCCATTAATACTAATTACTGTGTGCATTCTGTATGTTTTTATATTCTGCTGGTTTTAGTAATAATGTAATTTTTGTTTTATTTGTTTTTAAACCAGCGGGCTCCAACCAGAACAGACTTATGTTTGTGCAACAGGAGAGTTAATAACTAGCCCAAGATCAGAGAGGGAGTGGGGATTTATTCTTTGCCCATCGCTTAAGCACTACATTATACTGGCTGTCAATCTCCTTAAAAGACTGTAGGAAAAGCATTTTGTCACGTGCAAGTATTACACATTTGCAATGTTTTGTTATTACATAGTACAGACACACAATCACTTGAGCAGCACAAAATGGTCAAGGGATTTGCTGGAGAAAACCCCCAAAGCAATTCAGATGAGATACGATTTAAATCAGTTTGGATCTGGAGGCTGACTGCATTAGGAAGGAAGCTGAGACAATAGTGGAGGGGCAGGAGGAAAGAAGCAGAAAAAAACCTGCACTCTGCTCCTGTGTGAATGTATGTCACTCTGTACACAAGCTGTTTTGACATCCATGGACTAAAAATAGGCTTACATTTACCTCACACTTATCCTTTGTTACCCTGACTTCCCTGTTTTCTGACCTTCCTTTCCTAGCTTCCGCCAGGCTAAAAGATAGATTGAAAGATCTCAGGGAAGGAATGATAAACACCAGAATCTACAGGCTAGAAAAATATTTCAAAAATAGGATACTAAAATTTTGTCAAAAACTATAAGAAAGAAGCAGTAGGATCAAAGTTTGGAAGTGAAGTTTACTTACAATGAGTTACTTTAGTAAGTAGAGTTTGGGGTGGGTTTTTTTTTTTGTGATTTCCTTGTTGTTGTTTTGCAATATAAGACTGGTTACTTTTTTACTAATGATAGCTGGAGCTATTATACATTATTTTTCAGAGGAATGTAATGGAGATTTTACCTACCAGTCGTTACTGGATGTGTTCTGACTCCGTGTGAACAAAGAGAAGGGAAAGACTCACATGAGTATCAACCATGTAACCTTTCTTTGTGAGGGATATGCATCTAGCAAGGAGCAGGGTGACCAGGAAAAAGGGAGGTTGGAAGGGAGGGAGCTCAATGAAAACTTGAGCTGTACGAGAGGGTTGGGTTGCCTGGAAACTGCAGAATAAATAAACAAACAAACAAACAAACAAACATTACTTGCTCTTTTGTGTGTTCTTTTGTTTTGCCCATGCTGCTGCCCCTATTGGAAAGTGAGAGACAGTCAGTGTGAAAGCATGGGATGGTGGAGAGGGTTGTCGAGCCAGCTTGGCTGCTCCAAACAGCGGCACAAGGTGCACGCCCGAACTGGCTGTGTGAGAGAGTTTAGAGGAGAAGGGCATGTTATTCTATACATTGGAAACCAGATCAGAAATAGGATTTAGAGCGATTATTTGAGGGAAGGATGGGGATGGCGACCTAAAGCACCTAAAGCATTTGTGCGCAGCACATGTGGTAGCCATGTGGTCTGCTACACTGTGTCTGTGCAGGTGAGTGGAGATTGGGTGAGGGGCCCAGACAGGACTCAGAATTCTGATGCTAAGAGCTGCAGAGAACTACGGAGTCCTGGATTTTCCAGTAACATGAACAGTAACAGATAAATTATATATAATCCAGAAAATTATTTTCTAAATTGCAGTAGCATAAATAGTGTTCTGCTTGTTGATCAGAATATCAAGCAAGGTAAGTGTTTCCTTTCAGAAAATAACTTTCTGATCTTTGAACAGGCCAAATGTGGGTTTGATTTTTCACATATAACTTCAGGCTCTGGTTTGGTGCTATGTGGCTCAGTAGGTTTGTTCTGGACTCAGTAGGTTAGTTATTGCTCTTCCTCACATGCACCATGATTTTCTCCTCCTTCCTGGTTTTCCATTTCATAAAACAAACCTCAAACTGATAACTGTGCAAACCATACAGAAAACTTGAGCAATGGTTTGGTCTAAAGAATTAAAGGGAATCACAATGTACAAAGGAGGGGGGGTGAGTGTGTGAGCTCAAGAGTCCCTCAGTGTCCATCCAAGTGTGTCAGAACAAACTCTCCTAAGTGCATTAAAGTCTAGCAGGTTCTTTTACAGAGAAGAAAGATCCATAATCCTCTATCTGCAGTCCCCCTGGGTGCAGATAGAGCTGGGTTGGGCAGCAAAGAGTGAGTTCTTTGTGAAAACAATTTGTGTGCTCACTCAGCTAAGATCTCCTTTCTGCTGAGTTCTTCCACTTCAGAAAAGATTTCCATCAGGCCTTTAAATGTTATGAAATGGCTTCAGTGTAACCAAAAGGGACTGGGAGTTACTTCAACTCTGTTTCTTTCCTCAGCCCAGGTAATTCTGATTGCTTCAATTTATTTTCCATTATTGTAATGAGGGAGAGGCACTTTCAATAGTCCTAGTGTAGTCACTTGGGTTGCACCTTTTCAAAACTTGTTGAGTTAATTCAACCCCCTCCCCAAAAAGTCAACAGCATGTACACAGCAGGTAACTGGGAGCAGACATTAATTCTGATGTAGAAAAAAGAAATTTGAGCCAGGATGTGTCATCAAATGTACAAGTGTTAGAAAAACTGCAGTCTCTTCCATCTTAATTGATATCGTTTCCACTCAAGTTACTTGGCTATGGCAGCCACCGCTTCTGCTTTTGAACAGGTGTGGCTTATGGCTTTGTTGGTATGACTGCTCCAGACATCATCCTAATTGAGTGTGCCACTTGGCCAATCTCTGGGTGTCTCTAGAGTTGTGGGGGGTGGTGGTTCAGCTTAGAACTGGGCAACCCCCAATCGTCTGTGATACAGTGAACCAGGCACCGCAGTTTCAAAGTGCAGCATGGATGTCATCTGTCACACTCTCAAGCTTCCCTGTTTCCTCTCAGCTTAGCTACAACTCTCCAAAATATCTGGCAGAGGGAAGAGCAAAAGAATTCTCCCACTTACAATATATTGTCACGAGCTGTTCTTGTTGTGATGTGAAATACATTGTGTTGGTTTGTTCTTGAATGAGCAAGACCCATTAGCTTGACAAAATGCCTGTTCCTGGTGGAGAGGAAGACTACTAGAACTAGTTTCTTGATGTGAATCAACACTGCTACCTGAACTTGACTCTTTTTACAGGTTCGGTTCCGGAGACTATAATGAGTTTCCATAATTTACCACTGTACCACTTTCTGCGTGTAAGCATCTCACTGCTTGAGATACTTCTAGCACACCTTTCCATGATGAGCATGGAAAGGTGTTCTAGCTCTGTGAGCTGGGAGCTTTTGGAGGATCCTTTCTGCTGTATTGCTGCCTCTGCAAGCAAATGTAACACTCTTTCTCACAAAGTTCAGCCTTTGAGGCTAACCCTAATTGGCCTCTGACAGAAATTCTTCCTCAACAACAATCTGTTTGCATCCACTTATTTATGTTTTTATATTGGTAAATAAGATAAATATTACAAAAGTATTAAAAGTCTCTGAATGCTCTCTCATTCAGAGGAAACACCACTTGGGAAGCACTTAATTGTATAGTGGTTCCTAGACAACTATAATCAAAGCCAAGATCAAATACTATATTGTATTTCACAATGCTTCTGTCTTTTGTTTGCACTATACCTCATGGGATTGTTTGCATGTGCACATACATTGTTTCACATGGGTCTTATCTAAATATCATACATAGGTTGTGTATAGTCTGCCACACTACATTTGTTGTTTGTTTTATATCTAATTTTCCCCCTAGTATGGAATTCAAGGGGGTTTACAACACGGGTTAAAACAAAATACAGCTAAAAACCAATCACTCATAACATTGAAGCTCATTCTGTCTCATTCTGCACAATGTTTATGTTGTGTTTTATTCATAAAATATTACCCATTTTTATTACAAACTTTGCATGCCTTGTTTCACGTCACATTATGTTGTACATTATGTGTTTATAGTCTCCTTATTATCCATTTAAAACATGTCTTAATTCTTCCATGAAAATCACTGTGACTTGGACTATGTACACTTACCTGAGAGTAAGCCATACTGAATTCAAAGCCACTTGAATTGACCTCAGAAGTAAGAAGGATGGCTGTCACAAGAAGACACAACTCACTAGAAAAGACGTGAGCACTTGGTAAGTTGGAAGGCAGTAGGAAAGGGGGAAGGTGGCATTACAGGTGGTTAGGCTCAATCGAGGAGGCCACAGCTGAGAGTATGCAAGACCTAAGCGAAGTTGTTGATGAAAAGGTGACATGGCAGTCTTGCATTCAAAGGGTCCACATAAGTTGAAGTTGACTTAATAACAGTTAACAACAACAACAAGGATGGCACGGTTAAGCTATTTACTTTTCAGGGCTCCATGTCGTAAGTCTTTTTTCCCCCTGCAAATCCAGAATTTTTGTGTGAGATGTATTTTTTTGGAATAGACAACACTTTGGCAGTGTAAATTCCATAATATGAAGACATTCCAATATTTCAGAAAAGAGTCTGTTTCTATAGGTTACTGGCAGCAGAAAGACTTTGCAATGGCAACACATGTACAACCTTGTGTTTATTATGGAAACACTTTAATCTCAAATGAAGTCAATTATCAAAGCAGCTGGAGATGTGAATTGGAACAATGGCAAGGTGACATTCTTGGATTTGCCTCTAATGTACTTAACTGTACTTAACTAGAGAGTGTATACATTCAGGGTCAAAGAATACAGAATATTAGTCCAAGGGGGAAAATATCTTTGTAAACTTAATGCAGTAAAAACAACAAATGAGGAGTCTTCAGACCACTTGGGAACACTTCACACATTGCTTGCATTTAAATTGGTAGGAAGACTTTTCTCTTAAGCCTCCCTCAAATTAAATGCATTTAATTAAAAACAATGTGTCTCAGCTTATGTTATCGTCCTTCAGAATATAGAAGATTGATCAGGAATATACTTTAAAACTAGTTTAAATATAAAGTGAAACAGCAGCCAGTAAGGAAAGTCATATATTCAGACAAGATATAGGGACAGGTAATATATGGGGGACCCCCAACCAACACCAGGTGCTGTAGGCTACATTTCAGAGGAAGAAACTGACAAAACCACCTCTGAGAATTCCTTGCCTAAGGAACTCCTATGAAAGTCATGGGGTTGCCATAAGTTGACAGACAACTTGAAGGCACATGCACACAATGTTCCAACCCCCGCCCCATGATGTCTGAAAAAGGACACTCTTACCCAGTAATCTCCGTAATTTTTAAGTTTTATTTTTACTTAATGTATTTCTGTATCACCTCCCAACTCACAAGGGTTCCTCAGGCAATTAACAAGCAAAAACCAATGAAAACAATACAGAGATGAAAACATATTTAAAACACAGTAAAACATACTGAACATATCAGAGTAGGATCCAGTTTTAAAACAGTTAAAACAGCAGTTTCAAGCCCTGAATGCCATGTGGGAATAGCACTGTTTTGGCTCTCCACTGGAAGCTTAAAAGAGATGGGCACAGCCTAACTTCCTTGGGTAGGGAGTTCCACAGTTGAGGCGCTGCTACAGAGAAAACCCTGTTACGTGTACCCACTAACCAAACTCCATGAGGTGTTGGGACACACCATAGGGCCTCCTCTGAAGATCTCACGTTCCTGGCAGGCTCACAAGGAACGGGCCAGTCTTTTAGATATCTAGGCCACAAGTCATCTAGAGCTTTGTAAGTCAACTCCATCATCTTTAATTGAGCTCGGAAGCAAAATGGAAGCTGGTGGTGTTATATGGTCTCTAAAATGCACACCTGAGACTAGTCTGGTGGCTGTTTTGTACCAGCTGCGGTTTCTGAACACTTTTCAAGGGCAGCCCTCCATAGAGCACATTGCAGGAGTCTAATCAAGAGGTAACTAAGGTATGAATCACTGTGGCCAGAAAGGGTGTCGCCGGTACACTAACTAAAACTGGGCAAAAGATTAAAATGTGTTTCTTTTTGAAAGAAGATCCAATCGTGTAGAGATGGGAGGGACGGGGGCGATTCACCCTGGGCGGTAATGTTTTTGGAGTGTCCCAGCATGTAGCCACACCCCTGCATACCCTGGCCACACCCTCACGCACCAAAGCCACGCCCCTGATGCCATAGCCCGATCCTCTCGTGCCCCCCCCCAAGCTCTGCCACTAAGGAGGTCTACACATTAGGTGCAACCACTGAAAAGACTGCCTTGCTTAACCACCTACTGCACATCAATACCACACCTCACAGTTTATCTAATCAGTCCTTCTCCTTGTCTGGCTAACCCAAATAGGGCACAGAAAAACAAAGACAGACTTGGAGAGGGAGGGAATAATTCTGTTTTGCTTTCATCAAGACTTACATCATGTACAGACCAAGGAACCTTAGGCTCCAGTATCAGCACTTGAGTCTTCTTTAGAAGATCTAGAAAATGGAGGGGCCCTCGCTGCTTGCTGGGACTGCTTCTAACTTTCTAATGCTTGTCAGTTGCAAAGCTCTGAACATCAACACTTTTGCACTGGCTGGAGATCTGCAGGCTTCAAGAATAGTAATAATAACAATCAAAATCCCCTTAGGTTTGTCCCTGCCAAGTGAAAGCTGCCAGATTTTGAGCATGGCTGAGATTGCTTTGTTCATTCACTTTAAAAGCCAAGCCATAGGCTGGGGAAAATAATGGTAAGATGCTGGGAGCTAGTCCATACTTGGAATTAAGAAAAGAAGGGAGGGAATAGCACAGACTGCTGATTTTAATACACGTTGGCAAGAGGGCTCCATTAGATTTTCCATGCAGGTGCATACATTACTGTTCTTAACACCCTGCTTTGACGCTGCTCCAATACAAGCTGTTGTTCCTTGGGGAAGGAGAGCTGCTAAACAGAGATACTTTGAGTCCTGTTGCTAGGAGAGCACAGAGCAAAGAACCACCCCATTCATCAAGATGAAATTTTACCTGTTTTTTTTTAATATTATTATTATTATTGGCCACTAGGATTATTCTCTGATAGTGAATGTATATGGTGATTACTCATGTCACAAGTACTTCAGTTTCAGATAATAACCAATAAAAGAGATGAGAAAAACTTGTGGCTTTCCAGAAGTGTTGGACTCCAGTTCCCATCAGGCCTAGTCAGCAATGGTTGGGGATGGTGGGAGTCATTACGCAGAGACATCGAGGAGGCACCTAGTTCTCTACCCAATACTAAAGTATTATTTTTAATCAATCAGAGTTCTACTACATTGCACAGAAATGAACAATAAGGAAAAATGTAAAGATTCTGGAATCAATGGCCTTTTGTTTTATTTACTACAGAGTGTGGTAGAGGAGGCAATAGAAGTGTTTCCTTCCAAATCATTTTTTTTACTATATATTTTTAAAAAGTGTAGCCCACACTTTGCTACATTAGACATCATTATGTCTATCAGAGTGAATAACCTATAATCAGGAATGTGTCCTATAATGCAATTAAGAGGAGGCATCTGTGGCCCTAATGATGCAAACCTGTATGTATATATGTATGTATGTATGTATGTATGTATGTATGTGTATATATATATATACACATACATACATACCCAGAAGCAAGTTCTACTGAGTTCAGTGCTATTTCCTGCCAGGTAAGTGTGTGTAGTAGGGTGGGAACAGTGCAGTCTTTCAGGTATTGTTGAACTGCAGCTCCCAGCATGCCTTATCATTGGCTATGGCGGATAGCACTGCTCAAACTTGCAGTCCAGTATTATCTGGGAGACTGCATGGTTTTGATCCCTTGTGTAGAAATGCAGTCTCAGCTATACAGAGGCACAGATAGTATGAAGCTGTTGTGTGATGTCTTCGGAGGACAGGAGGTGGCTGAAAAGTATTTCAAATTTCATTATGTGTGTCCCAAAATCTGTTCTACATGTGCAACATCACTGTTGCCATCTTTCTTCCAAAGGCCAATATAATTCATAGATAACCTTGGGCTTTGTTACACTTGATCTTAATCAAAATGCAGATAAACCTTGCGCTTCATTACAGAGCATTAAGGAGCTTGCAGTACAAATGCACAGCTGTGTACCCTCCAACTGTTCCGATTTGACAGGGACAGTCCCAATTAATCCTTTGTTGTGCTGCTTTTTTCAGTTGCTTTTAAAAAGTGCCACTTTCTTCCTCCCACCCTTTCCCCCTCAGCTTACTTTAGGTGCTGCAAACTGTGTTCAAAAGTAGTTTGCCTTCAATTAACTCAATAGGGTAGACAGGAGAGAAAGGGGGCAGAATCATGCCCTTCCCAGTGGTCTCAGGCAGAAGCAAAGTGCTGCAACCTCTCTTAGCTTGTCTGCTCTTCCTTATTATTAACTTTTGCCATCTTAACCACACTCTGCTGTTGCTCGGCAGCACCTGTCCCAGTTTTCATCCATGGTACCTTGGAAAGTATGCAGATGTCTTACCTTGCTTGTTTACAGGGAGTTGGCAGGCAGTTAGACAGTGTTACAAATGAAGTTCTGTCATGACTGAATGACAGGCAATTCAGTACATACAGCTGAAATAAGTCGATTCAGGAGCAGACCAATCCATTGTATTACCTCAGCAGGTTCCATTTGTCTTAGTGTAGTTACTCCAGAATAAATACTTGGGGATTGTTAACAAATTTGTTCCTCTAAAAGGTCATGAGCATTTGACCTAAAAGAAGCATTAGCTTGAAATTGGTGGCAAGTGTGATAACTGGAAACGCTGATTAGTGTCAGTATATCTGTCTTCACCAGTGGTCCTAGAGGTATAGGACAGAAATCAGCCAGCAGAATGATGGGGAAAGAAGTTACTAATTGGGAAACAATAGTTAAGATTTGTTTATGGCTATCTATCTTACTTTATTGGGTAAGGGTTTTTACTAATAAGTTTTTTATTCAAATATATTTAAATCTTGCTATGTGTCTAGGTGTTGGCATTAGATGTTGGAAGTTTAATATGTCTAGTAATGTTTCTGTAAAGTCACTGTAGAGATAATTATTTAGGTGGGCTTCCACAAGGTTATGATGTTATTAAGCAGAATGGTTTTAAACAGGTTAGAACAGTTCAAGATGTTTGTGGCTCAGTAGTACACATAGAGAGAAACTTTCTAATGTGTCCTCTGAGGTCATAAATGCTTGAACACTTAAACCAACAGTGTCAGTATATATCTACTCAGGTGTAAGTGGCATTGTGTCAGTTATACTTATTCCCACCTAAGTGGGTATAGGATTGTATCCTAGGATTCTGTAATCCCATCAGACATCTTATATCAGTTAATACAATCCACAGAGCTCTTAGGTGCCTGACAAGGCTTGAGTATGCCAGTAAAACAGTCTAGCTTGTGATAGCGTATGTTGCCTGGGGGATTTCAGGAACTGTAATCCAATAAAACTTTTTTGAATTTGGATTCTTTTAAACCAGAGCATTCTACTGACATTGTCAAGCCTTGTCATGATTCTAAAGGCTCTTTGGATTTTCTACTGTAGCCATCCTATCTTTAAAGCGATACTCCCTTGAAACACAGTTAAGAAGTGGGAGGGAATGAGTAAGAATTATCTTTATCTATATGTGGAGAGAGAGTGCCAGCACAGTACAGTGGTTTGAGTGTTGGATTCAGACTCCAAGAACCCAGAGTTTGAATCCCTACTCAGCCATGGAAACTCACTGGGTGACCTTGGACAAGTCACATTCTCTCAACCTGAGAGGAAGGCAATGACAAAACCCCTCTGAACAAATCTTGCCAAGAAAATCCCATGATAGCTTCAACTTCAGGTTGTCATAAATCAGAAATGACTTGAAGGCATACAATAACGAAGACAATGAGAGAAATAAGGCCAATGGTTCAGTTTGTCCAGTGTTGTGTGAACAAGTCTATTCTAGTCTATACTGGCTGTTTTTCTTAGAGCTACTACTATCTGTTTGCAGAGTTACTTCTATCAAATATTGCCCTCTGTATCCACAGACTGGGAAAAAAACAAGGTTCTGATTATATGCTTACCATTAAGTTGCCAAAGCTCCATCTGAGAGCTTTCTAAGTAGAGTTGTTGGCCATTTCCACACTATACTTTCATAGTGCTATTATTCCACATTGAACATCCTGTGGAATTCAGGGGCTTGTAGTTTACTGAGGCCAAAGAGCTCTCTGGCTGAGAATTCTAAATGCCCCTCCCTGAACTGCAAACCCTAGGATACCATAGGATGTTGAAAGTAGAATAATAGCACTATAACAGTCTGGTGTGGAAATGGCCATTGCGAGCGCTCTTGCCATGCCTTCTAAGATGTTGCTAGTTCTCAGATTTAAATCATCTGGACTAATCTCAGAATGCATTGTGACTCTGTAGATATTAAATTGATTATAGTATTCGAATATGGTAGTGTGAAGCCTTTTCATAGATTAAAAATGGCTTATGTCATCTTTCATTTTAGTAAACATTGCTTATGTATGGTAAGTAGCTGGTTCTGTATCATTTAACCCAAGGATAGGCAACAGAGAGGTGGCATTCTCATCCCAGTTTAAATTCATTAATTACAATTGGCTGGTTTTATTTTAACTGTATTGATTCATAGGTTTATTCTCTACTTGTTTCTGTCTAGAACATAAGTTGCTCTTTCAGTGCGCAGTCTTGATTGCATGCAAAACAGAAGACCATCTCATTGTCTAAAGTATCTTCTTAAGAGTCTTCTCACTTTTATTTCATTCGAGTTCTTGAGAATCTGTCACAAAGAGCAGATTGTTTCTTCCATTAACAGTACAACAGCATTTTTTCTTATATGGTGAATATGATAAACCCCTACTTTGAAAAGAGTTTGTATTAGTGGTGTCCATCAAAAGAGAAGAACACTCAAAAGCATACCTAATTTTCAGAGAGGTCTTAGCTTATTTACCTCAGTAATTATCACATTTCCTCCTTGCAGTCATACCTATCGTGGCTTTCTGGTTTATAGGATGGGAATATAGTTATACATCATGTTCAAACAAAAGGAAAATTGCACTTTATCTTAATCTCATTCTATACTGCACCCTTTTTGCCTGAACTAAAAAAAAAAAATTACATTTGCTGAGATAGGTTTCAGTCTGTTATGAACCAGGATTAAGGTACAGTGGGCCCTCAATACCCGCTAAGATTTGGTTCCAGGAACCCCTGTGGACACCACAATTTGTGGATGCTCAAGTCCCATTATGCACAATGGTGTGGTAAAATGGCATCCCTTATACAGAATGACAAAATCAAAGTCAGGTTGTATATCTGTTTTCTGCAATTTTTACAAGCTGTGGCTGGTTGGCTCTTTGGGTACAGAATCCAAAGATATGGAAGGCCATCTGTAAATGAGGGAGATGAGGCCCGTACGCACTTGCTGAAATGGGGTGCACAGCATTCTTGAGAAACATTTTTGGCTGTTATATTTTCTGTTATTGACTCTTTAACATCTATAATTCTAGATTTCTGGAGTTGTGTTGATGTGCATAGGAGTGTCTATCCAAGTGAAACTCCATGATACATTTGTGGTGTTGAATGAAGCTGCTTCAGGAGTTCCTGTGATCATAACAGTTGTTGGTGCACTTATAATCATCATATCAGGCTTTGGGACAATTGCTCTGCTAAAACATAACCCTAAAATGATCAAAATGGTAAGTGCTGTTTAGATTTAAGTAGGATGCAGAACTCGTCTTCACCTGGACATACTCTCTCTGTGTGCTTTAATTAACTTCAAATGTATTCAAGAGTGGTCCAGGTCTTGTGATATCTTGGCCACCACTGCTGTTTTGAAATCTCTGCTGAAGTGCCATGGCTCAGAAGTGGAGAACATGGTGCTACCCAGATGTTGTTGGACTACACGTCTCATTTCTGCCATAGCTGTTCCTATTTGCAGTTGCAGTACTTCTACAAACCAATTTCTTGTCTGGACTGTGGAACCTGAGGGACAAGCGAACTGGGAGGTGCTTATTTGGGCTGGTGAACCTTTCCTTTATTTCTGTACAATAGCCTCAGGTAGAATTATAGTAGACAGCAGTCATGAGAGCACAGCATACAGATAAAGAATAAATACATAACTGTCAATTTAAGGAGGTACACTCTATCGCCAAGAATGAAGATAGCAATCATGTACAGCTAATTTGTCTACCACACCCACTTAGCAACTGTGGGAAATCAAGTTTTACTAAGTAACTAGCATAATGGCTGTATTTAGAGCAACTTACAAACTTGGAGGGACATAATGTTCCTATTTTGAATTAAACTAACTTTCAAGTATACTTCATAATAGGTTACAAATCACACCCAGTTAGGTAGCTGTGCTCCACCTGAAATTTTGAGCCCTTGATGTAATGGGGAAAATGATTCAGTGTGAGTGTATACTTGCTGACTTTTTTTTAACAGTCCTGATCATATGCCCCCAAATATGTTTTCTTGAACAAGAATGTATGAACAGTCGCCATTCTCTAACCACAGCAGGTTATTTTACCATGTATGGTACTAGTAGCTCAGCTTGGACATGATCAATGATTTTTCACTGTTCCTGTTACTTCATTATCTCTGTTTTATGTCAACCTATCAGTGCCAGAAGTAATGGATTAATGTTGAGTTTGGCTCTGTAGGTATCATAAAACCAGCTTGGCATATTAGATGGATTACAAATTGGACTGAAAAGCGAGGGAAGCAGGGGTGGATAAATAATATTGAGGAAATAGAATTGCTATTTTCCACAAGTTTCTGCTTGTCATGGTACACTCCTGAATTTCTTGTTCTTAAGTCATTGGCCTATAAGCTAAGAGGGCCTCTTTGTTATCAGTTTACAGGCCTATTGCTGGCTCACTTGAGCACTGGAATCATAGTTGGTGCTGTTGCCTATGCTTATAGAGAGAAGGTAAGTTTTGTGCTTAATTGAAGCCCAAATTTAAGGTTGACAGAACAGCAGAAAGATCTCTGACTGAAGTATTATATTTTCTAAAATCTGCATTGTCAAGCAGGGCCAGCCCTGCTGTTATTAGGCAGTGTGATGTGCAGCCTCAGTTGGATGGTTTTGAATGATATGAAAGTGCAGCACTTGCTATCTGATTACTGTTTATTTTTACTATTATTTGTCTATTACTGTTGTTAGGGAATGAAGAACAGTTATTCTGGGAATTTTTTTCCACCTCAAATGCAGTGGTGCAGCCAAGTCTGGACCAAGGTGTAAAAGCCCAAGTGACTGCACTCTAGGGGGACAGTCCAAAATTATCTCTTGATAGGCAATGCAGTTTCTAACCAAGGAAAATAATGTGGCAGCTGGCTGGTGAATGCTGCAGCCTATCAGTGCACAGTTCCACATGGGGGTGGTGGGAGGAGGAATATCTCAGGCCACAGACAATATAAGCCCATTTTAAAGTTATATCTTTTCCTTTGCTATATTCAACTATATGTGAGCTGAATCAATTAGGTACTAGCAGTCGTGGAGCTTGGAGTGCGTGGGAGGGGGGTGGGAGGGGGGCAGGTCTAAGGCATGGGGGGCATGGCTGTGGAGCATGGGGGTATGGCCATGGGGTGTGGCCACAGTGATGGGGCGTGGCATTGGCATGCGGTGGTGTGGCTACGAGCTGGGATGCCCCAAAAATATTGCCGCTTGGGGCTCACTGCCCCTCCCCGTTCCTACACGACTGCGTACTAGCTTTGGAAACAGCAGCCAGTGATACCATCATAGTGGAAACTTTACCTGTTCCACTTCTCTCATTAGTTGTGCACACACAAAATCCGGTCTTGATTGGTTAATCTTGATTGGTTAATCTTGAAAGGAAAAGACTTAACCAAGGTGCCTCACAAGGCTGCAGCGTCAGCTTTCTGACTGACACAACATTTTTCTATGGCAGTAGCAGGAAGAACTGGTATAGGAGCTGCTGTTACCACTGCCACAACCACTAGAGAAATAAAAAGAAGCAGGGCAATGGGGGGAGTGCCTCCCTAGACAGCACTTCTGTTCTGCTGTCAAAATAATATCAGCTGTGGTAAATACGTACCTTGATTCCTGGAAGGGAGGCAACCATTTGCTTTCTACCTTTGGCGGCAAAGTGCCTTAGGGCTTCCATGTTCTTGCAAAGGAATAGACAACTACTCCAAGTGGAAGTAACAAATTCTGCAAGCAAAGAAGGAAATAATTCAACCCACAGGCTGCAGGCAGCCAACATGGCCATTTTTGATATCCTGGAAGCCCTTCTGGACCCAGACACACAAACAGATATGCAACATGAAAAATCAGAATGGCCTCCCCGGGAGGCTTCCAGGAATGGTGACTCTCCTCTAGAACAAACTGTAAGAGCCCCTCTGTACCTTAAGGGCACAGGGTGAGGTCAGAGCACAGCAGGAAGGACCAGATATAATTATTTCCAATTTTTCCCTCCCCACCCATGCATGAAGAGTACACCTCAACTCCATCCATGTCTACACGGGAATAAACTACAGGATGCAAACATATCCTAGGCCTCTCATCCTTGATCAGAGATAATAGCAGAAGCAGTTTGCAAGCTAGATGGGAGGAACTTCTCCTGTCACATTCAGTCCCTGGACCAGAGGTTTGCTAATCCCTGCTCAAAACTTGCATATCAACCAGTCTACTATATAAAGGTTGAAGTTTGTCTGTGAGTTTGTCTGTCTGCATCAGGCACCCAAAGACCTCATATGATTGGCTGTGTGAGGCACGAAGACCTCATATGATTGGCTGGCTATGAAGATTCTATGGAATCCTGGGGTTGGCAGTTCAGGGAGGGGCCTTTAGAATACTCAGCCAGGGAGCTCTTGGGCCTCAGGCCGGTTGCTATGGAGATGAGGCCCACCATCAACAAGGATGCCAGAAAACATTTGGGAGGCATATGTGAGAAAAATTAAAGTGACATACACAGCATGGTTACAAGGTCTTCTCACCTCACACAGTAGATTGTATGGGTTCCATATGTGAGGAATCTTGAAGTCAAAATTTTAAAAAAAATGCTTCCACAAAAATGTAAAGCCATTGCACAAATTCGACAGAAAGCAAAGCAAAATAAAATAAAATAAAAAAAAATCAAAAGCCAGTACATCAACGTCACCAGAGAACACAGTTTGGATTCGGGACTATGGGGAAAAGTTACAGGCGCTGGAATAGGCCGATTGCTATGGAGACAATGCCTAGCAGCAGGGAAGAGGACAGTGTATTCCCTCAGGAACCCAACTTCTGTACGTTAACAATTCTGAATACAGATTGGATTGGGGAATATGGGGAAAAGTTACAGGTACTGAAGAAGACAGTTGGATGAGTTCTTAAGAGGCAAATAAAATCCTGGGCAACGCCTGGTAAATACGCTAGTGAAGTAATAACGAAGATGTACATCCGCTCTTATGGTAGGTTACTTTGTACCTAGAGGTTACCCGCTGGTTGTTGTTTTGCAGTATTGCCACCAGTCAGCTTTTCTCTGTCTTTTGGTAAAACAAAGCAATATACAGAAACAATTTTTATATTGTCCCCTTTGTTTCTGTTAACACAGCTACATCAGACTTTAGTGAAAGATATCTTGAAGACCCTGGACAAGTATAATGGAGATCTGCACATCAGCAAAGCTGTGGATAGCCTACAGACACAGGTAAAGAAAATTTTCTCTAGCAGAAATTAAACTGCAAAGAGTAAAGAGCTACTCATAAAGCTCAAGGTTCTGGTTAGAGTCAAGAAGCTCAAACATTCTTTAATCATTTCTCCCTGCACTTTAAATGGTTAACTATAGACTTCCCCGTGTATATTTAGTGAATAACTTGATCAATCAAGTGTGTGCGCATTTGTGTATTGCAAGAAAGGAAGAAGAAGAGACAACCAAAAATATAAAAAAGAACACATTGTTTGAAGAAGACATCTAGTGCTTTAGTTTGCAAAAGGAACAGTCCTTGGAAAGTTAGTTTTAAAAAATAGTGAATTCTAGTTTTGGCTCAACAGCCCCATTCTACACAGTAGGAAGGCATTGTTACAATTTTCCTATATTTGATTGTAATTAATGAAAATATAAAAAAGTAAACCGTGTCATAACCATTTGGTAACATGAGACAAAAATAAACTAAAGTGGGAGTTTTCTTTTAAAAAACCCAGTCCTGTACTTTGTTGTTTCTGTAAAGTAAATAGTTATTTTTCAACAAAGTGCGTCTTCTGAAAGTAGCAGTTTGAGGCACGACACTTGACCAAGCAGTAATTCCTTTTCTATTATTTAGTGGGACAACACCACACAATTATAGAAGTAACAAAAATTTAAGATAGGCTGCAATAGGAATGAATCCATCTCTCAATCAGTTACAGCTGTAATTCATTTAGTTGTACTTTCATACTTCAATATGCATTATTTTTTAATTACTTATTTCCAAGCTCTGTTTTGTGCAGAACAAAAGCAAGGTGTATCCATCCCGTGTCCTGTAAAATGTTCTTTATTTCCTTTAGCCTATCTCCATAAACAACTGAAAGGCCCACTTGAGATAATGGCCATGAACCTGCACTGGGAGCCATAACTATGATACTACATACCCAAAACCTACTGTTTAAGTCCCTTCCCAACAGAGGTATTTCTGAGGTCCTGAACTGTGGGACAGTGATCTATGACTACAAGTCCAGCGCTTTCTGCCAGGAGAGGAAGCCCTAGGAAGACCTGTCCAGGAGAGTCAACAAAAGGCAAGCACCCTTCCACCCAGCTACTGCTGCTTTTGTTGTGCTCTACCAGTGGAACACCTCTTCTACCTCTTTGCAGACTTAGGTCCACCAACAGCCATGATTAGCAGATTCTACTACCCAGTTCCACTTTCCCCACCTGCAGAGTTGAGGGAGCCGGCGGACAAAAGCAAGAGTCCAGTGTGGGTGATTCTGTCACTGGTAGAGTCACCCCTTTGGTGGAACATGCTGTCATGCTGATTGAAAGAAGGAGGAGGGCTTATGTTAATTTACACTTTGTCATTACATCATGATTATTTGAAAGTGTACAGGCAGTCTACGATAGGAAGAACCTGAGGGGGCAGCCATCACTGGTATATAGGGCAGAGGGAGATATGGAAGGGAGAGACACACTTGGATTGATGGGACAGGAGTAGGGTGCTAGTTGTCACTAAAATGGTCCACCACTCAAACAACCTGGGTGGTTTTAGCAACACAACCCCTGGCTTTAAAATGTTGCTGGTGAATGCCTGGTTGGTAAACAAAGACAGCTGCCATACATGGCTTGATCCTTGATGAGCATGCTGACCTAGTTGGATGAGGCTGGGGAGTTAATCTCTCTCAGCATTTTCCACCAGGGTTCTCTGTTCAACAGCTGTGGTTTCAGGCCTGGTTATGGGACAGAGGTGACTTTGCTCACTTTGATGGATGACCTATGCCAGAAGCTAGATAGGAAGAGTATGTCCCTATTGGTTTTGCTGGACCTCTGGATCACCTTGCTGGGATCGGACTTGGAGGCACTGATTTACAGTGGATTTGTTCCTTCCTGGAAGGCTGAACTCAGAAGACAGTGCTGGGGGACTCCTGTTCAACCTCTTGGCTTTTGGCTTGTGGGGTCCTTCAGGGTTCAGTTCTGTCCCTCATGCTATTTAACAGATACATGAAACTGCTGGGAGAGGTTTTCCTGGGGTTTGGGGTTAGGTGCCATCACTGTGGAGATGACACCCAACTTTATTACTCCTTCCCACCACAAGCCAAAGAAGCTGCCTGGTCCTAAACCAGGACCTGTCATCAGCAATGAGTTGGATGAGGACAAACAAATTGAAACTTAATCCAAACAAGACAGAGGTGCTCCTGGTCTGTCAAAAGGCAGATCAAAGAATAGGGATTCAGCCTGTGGTGGAGGAGGTTACACTCCCTCCGATGATGCAGGTTTGCAGTTTTAGGTTTGCTCCACTTTGGAAGCCCAGTTTCAGCAGTGGCTAGGAGTGCATTTGCACAGCTAAAGCTTGTGCACCAGCTATGTCCATTTCTGGAGATGTCAGATCTGGCTACAGTGACACATGCCTTAGTTACATCCTGGTTGGATTACTGTAGTGCTTTCTGCATGGAGCTACCTTTGAAGAGTGTTCAGAAACTTCAGCTGGTCCAAAGAGCTGCAACCAGGTTGTTGACTGGGGTTGGCTACAGGGAGGACACAACTCCCTTGTTACAGCAGCACCACTGGCTGCCAGTTCATGTCCAGGCACAATTTGGACCACTGGTGATGATCTATAAAGCCCTACACAAGTCAGGTCCAGGTAACTGGAAGGACCGTTTTCTCCCTTATGAACCAGTGTGGGCTTTGAAATCTGCTGAGGAGGCCCTTCTCTCTGTCCCATCACCTTAACAGGTACATCTGGTAGGAATATAGGAGAGGGCCTTCTCAGTAGCTGCATGCAGGCTGGAACTCCTGTCCCAGAGAAGTTAAAACGTCACCCTCCCTACTTTCTTTTTGAAGGCAATTAAAGACTTTTCTGTTCCAATAGGCATTTGATGAATGATTATATAAGGACCATAATACACAACATGCTGGATATTACTAATTGTTGTTCAGGTGTGTGGATGTTTTTAGTGATGTATGTTTTAATCTGGTTTTAATTTTTTTTTGTTGCTTAATCTTGTTTTAATTTTTGTGTCTTGTGGGATTTTAATGGTGTCTTTTTAATTGTTATAAGCTGCTTTCAGTCCTGATCCAGGGAAAAGGTGGGACAGAAATAAATATCAGTATGACAGCTGCCTGTTGCTGTACTGAGAGGGGGCTGGAAATGTCATCGCTCACTGCCCTGCTCTTCAGCACTTCAGAAATGCCTCTGGGCATGGGGTGTGTGTGTCACATGGCTTAAATGGTAAGTTTTGGAGGGCACTTTTGGCAAAAATCGTAAAAGTGAATTCATATAATAATTACATTGCCAGTTGGGTCTAAAGATGGTGATGACTGAACAGGATGTGAGTCTCTTTTTTTAAGGAAATAAAGAAAGTTATGGTTTCACTGAGGTCATTTTCTGTCAAGTTTCCTAGCATCTGAAACACTTTCCTCCTGCACTGCAGTTCCAATGTTGTGGTGTGGAGAACTATACTGACTGGCTAAATACCACATTTGGGTCTCTTTCCTCATCTGTCCCAAGAAGCTGCTGTAAAGTACCTGTGGAAAGCTGTGTCACAGATCTAAATAAATATCCAGTAGGCATTAACGAGCAGGTAAGTTCTACATGGTCCTAAACTGCATGCTTGGTGGAAATGCTTATTCCTCTTAAGGCTCTTTCAGATGGACACACAGGACCACTGGGGTTACATGTCAGCAAACTAAATGGGTATAATGTAAAAGGCAGAGGTTCCTGATTCACATATTTCTGTGAACAGCATTTTATTAATGGTCCACTTTTTATGTTTTGCCTTTTCTTTTTCTGCACGGCTCTGGTGTAATAGTGGCTGGTGGCTTCCATGGCAGTGGAAGGAACTTTCCAAGGTGCTGAAACTCCTTTGAGGATTTGGTTCAGTTCCTTGAACAGCTCCTTTAAAGAGTGGATGAAAAGCAAGAGCTGATTCCCACCATGCTGACATTGGGGGCACCTACCTCTACTGGTCTAGTGACTTTTAACCCTCAAATGGTGGTATATCAATAAAAGTAAGCACTGTTTGCATGTACAGAAAACTGAGTGATCTGGTCCTTAGTGTTGAAAGCCTGTATCGGCACATGAGGTAAGCCAGTCTGCCCATTTATATCAGAGTCAGGTACAAAGAAACTTCTGTGGGAGGTTAGACAGAGACTGCTAGCTTCAGTTCAGTCTGTCATCAAAAGTTTGAATTAATGATAAGTGCTTATTATAAAACAGATGAGATCCTACATTGCCTGCAGTACCCTTACACTATGCTGAACAGAAGTCTGTTATGGTGCACCAAATCCAGGACTTGTGCCTTTGCCAGACAGCTCCTCTGAACAGCTGTTCCATGGCTGGCGGACAGTGTGGGGAATAGGAGAAGTGCTTGGCTATGCATCTATATCTGCAGAACCTCAGAAAGTCTCAGTACTGCTGTAATCATTTTGTGCCTGGCTATGGGGACAATGCCAGAAGCTTTTCCAGTATTGTCCTTTCCCCATGAGGCATAATGGTAATGTGTGTGTGTCTTCAGAGGCAGTGTGGTAAGTTAGGGTTGGTTGCATATGGTTCAGCCTAGCATAGGTTCAAATGCAGAACTACTATGCTATACTGAAACACAGAGGATTGCAGCCTCTGTCAGTATTTCAGACCTGACAGATCTTCCAAGTTGATTCAGACGTTGCAATGGTGCATGGGAGTCATTTGTAGCTGACTGTTACTTTTGTGGGTTTTTATTTTCTTATTTTTAGTATTTCAAGGTTGAGAGCTTTCCTGTTTCTGTTTTCCCCTGTCTCCATGCTAAAGAAACATCATATGTTGACCCAGTCTTTTAGTCAACTACTGCTTTTATTATGAGGTAGAGAGGACATACCAACTTGGCTTTTGTAATGACCCCCTTATGAGTGGCATAGGAAGCTATGGCTAGCATGAATTGATTGATACTTGAGAACCAAAGAGTAGGGCATATGGATTTTACTTCTTTAAACTTTTTTAAACTTTTTACTTTTTTTAAGCAGTCCTGTTAATATAGGTATCTAAAAGAACAGAAAGTGTATTGGGTGGGTTGGTGGCAGACAGTGACCATAATTTAGCTGCAATATGAAACAATTGCAGCATTTTGTTTAATCAGACCTTTACGGAGCTTCTGCATTATAAGGATGGTTAACAATCCACCTGGTTTTGACAGTGGGTACTCAGATACAACAGTTAAAACTTTGTGGTTTGTCTTTCTCAGGGATGTGTTGTAAAAGTGAAGAACTGGTTTGAAGAACACATTGTTGTATTTGGAGGGGTTGGCATTTTTGTTGGACTAGTACAGGTAAGCATATGGTGGTTTGTAACTGAATAGTGAGTGAATCTAAATCTGAACATTGCCTATAATGGTTTGCAAAAGAGACAAATGTGAAAACCAGACCTTCAAAAGAGAGAAAACAAGGACTCTCTTGCTGACTAGGGCCATTTCCACACTAGACTGTTATAGTGCTGCTATTCCACTTTCAACATCCTGGGGAATCCCAGGACTCCATAGGATGTTGAAAGTGAAATAATAGCACTATAACAGTCTAGTGCAGAAAAGGCCTAAGAGATTTGGATTTCTCAGTCCCCACCCTCAAAAAAAGGAAAAAGGAAAAGAAAAGAGGTGGGGGGGGGGGGGAGAGAGAAAGAGAATGAGAGAGAGATTGACAAGCTCTGTCTTTCCACAGTTTGGAGGTCTCTTTGCAATGCAGCCCATTGCTTTCAGTGGGGCTTAGTCAAGCTTAACATTTAGCTGAATTGAGACTATACTGTGATAGATGAGGAGATCTTTGTTTAATTTTAACCCTGAAAACACCAAATTCATGTTCTCAAATCAGTCTCTGGGATGCAGTTATTCTTTGTGTTCGCACTTCTCAGAATGTTGTGATGTGACTCTTTCAACAAAAAACAAACAAAAAAAATTAAGAAAAGGTGCCCACTAAAAAAATACATATATTATTAGGGAATGGAAAGTACCCAAAAGGATTATAAGGGAAATTGTTTGCAGAAATGGACATATTAGGCAAAATTAAAATTAAATGGGAATGAATAAGAATGGAAATGGATACGAATTATCAGATGGATTTTTTTTAAAAAAAAAGACAAACTGATGTGGAAACAGGAAAGAATGAACTGAGGCATGGAAAAATGAATAACAGAGAAACCAAAACAGACAGATTATTTTTCCATGAAGCACTTAGCTAACCTTGTATGTGTTCTGTGCTTTCTTATCAGCTAACTGGGATCGTGTTTTGCTATCTGCTGCTGAAAATATTAAAAAAGAACTATGAGAGTATTGAATAAGTTTAAGAAGCTGGTGTTACTTTTATAGTTGAAACTGGAAGGCAAAACTTCCTTCTGTCCTTTTTGCCCTGCGAGTTATGCAGTAAGCCAATAAAATATTTATGTCAGCTGAATGAATGATTTGCCTTCACCAAAAGCAAGGAAACAGACATGCCATCCTTCTAGGGCGAAAGGTGTATGAAACACAGATGACAGCAATGGAACAGTCCTTCAGACATCTCAAGTTGCTCTCTGCTCCACAGCGTTTGTGTTGAAGAAATCTTGAAGATGGCTGCACTAACAGTTTTTCCTTCTCCACCCCTCGAACCAGGAAATTTCTAGCATATCTACACTTGAAAAAAATTGGGAACAAAATGATATGTATGCCTCTTACAAAGTAGTTCAGTGCATATTTGCTTGAAACAAAGTTCCATGGTACTCAATACTTCATAGGAGGCCGTCTTTTCACAAAACTAGTCAAACTGATTAGGGGAATGGTGCCTGGGTTATCAAACAAACACCATTAGACGAAGCTCACATAGGCCATTTCTGCACTACAGTCTTATAGTGCAATTATTCCACTTTCAACATTCTATGGAATCCTGGGGTTTGTAGTTTAGGGAGTGGCCAGCTGGCCCCTCTAAACTGCAAACCCCAGGATTCCATAGGATGTTGACAGTGGAATAATCGTGCTATAAGACTGTAGTGCAGAAATGGCCATAATGAATTGTTGTGATCTTGCAAATTATGGAGTAAGCACCATGTAGTCTTGGGCAATGGTGTAGGCACTTTCTTTCCTGAAAGTGCAAACAAATCCAGCCCAATGCTCCATATTTAAAAAAAAAAAGCTGAGTATAAGACAATAAATGGAATATAGAGTAAGAAAAGCATGATGGACAGAACCAGCCGCTCATTTCCTTCTGGGTTCAATAAATCTCTTCAAATGAATTGATGTTAAGGGAGTCAACCAATGACAGCCCATAGAATGTTGTGAAGGGGTAGAAAATAATCTTGGATGGTTAGGAATAGTAAGATAGGGACTTGGACAATTGAGAACAAGGTGGCATAGTCAGATGTTTATCCATCTGAAAAGAAGGTGAATGTTAATTACAGAATTAACAATTAGAGATGAGGATGGTTTTAGTTAGTAATGGTTCTTACTGGGAAGAATGGGAGGATGGAGGTGACAGAGGAAGTGTTGTGAGAGTTCAAGGAAAAGATGCAATCACAATTTAAGTCAACTAGGAAGGAAAGCCAGCCTGGTAAAGGTCTTTAAAAAGAAGCTTTAACATTTTATTTTAAAAGACACACCCTTCCCATTTGAGGTTGATCCTCTTTGAGTCTAATCTGCCAAGACTTCTTGTGTACTGGCCAAGTACCTATAGAAACACATGCCATTATATTAGTAATCATCTCATTTGCTTGGAAACAACACAACAGTGGATTCTAAGGAAAATTTAGGTGAGAGAAATGCAATGGTGTAAGGATTAAAGTGGGAGAGATGCAACAGAGTAAAGATTAAGAAGCAATGTTGTGTTGTGTCACAGGAAACAAGACAGTGATCACCAACAGAACAAACTAAAATGCAGGAGGGGAGTGCTCATCCTAAAATAAAATAGACAAAGTTTGTGGCTTGTTTTTCAATATAATATCCTACTTGGTCAAGGTGGAAGGTTGGAGAATCCTCCCCTTATGTTTTATGGGGTCTTGAGATTAAGTTGCTGAGCGATGTACTGCCACTCCTTAGCTCGACTAACAGGTGCTCACATAGGCAGGTACAGCTCACAGGAGAAAGCAACTAGTACTCACCAATACTTTGACTGAGGCAAGAAACAGTGGGAATTCCTTTCCTGTCAGGATGCTCTGGACAATGATGAGATGTGTCAAGATGGTTTGCTTCATGTATGCTATTGTTCCTGGCATTAGAGCAATTAAAATAAGAGTTGCCAAGATGTTTATGTTGTCTACGGCCAATGTTAGTGACAACGCAATTGTCACTTTCTTACCCAATTTCACTCTGATTACACTTCCAACCACGATGTTCACTATGAATAGATAACTGGTGCTTAAATATTGTAGTCTGTAAATCTGATGAAGTAAACTGTAATTTACAAAAGCCCATGATTATATCTGCTTGCTTCAAAGATGCCACTAAACTCCTTGTTATACTGGAAGACATTAACATGACTATCCCTTGAAAAATGGGCAAGATTAGGGACTATGGTGACAGTCCAATGCTGAGAGACAATTTGACCAGCTATGGAGTTCTCTCATCACAATCTTTCCTCCATGACTGTCTTGGAAAGTATAGGGCGTCTGACATCAAATAAAGAGTAAAGATAGCTGAGAGAAGAGTTGTAGGTAGCTAGAGGTGCTTGCACTGTAAAGTTATTTTCTATATGATTTCTTACATATCAAGGGTCAAAGGGAAGTTCAGCCGGAGATTATAGGCCCTAAGGTAAAATGCATACTTTGGGGGTCCTGGCTTGTGTAACAGCAGGTGTTATATAATAAGTGTTATAGCTGAGATTGTGCATGGGGAGATGTAGCTATAACAATGGAGTTCAATCATGATAGCCACGTTTCCTGATGCTACACCCAAAAATCTGCCTCTGCAGCAGCATACCCTCATCAACAGAAGGTTTATGAGGCACTGAAGAGCAGGGCAGTATGGAATAACCCCTCTTCTACCACAGACAGCTGTGATAGAAGGCACCAGAGGTCCCTGCAGCTGCCCGTCACAGAACACCTCACTACTGTGAGGGCGAGGTGTTATTTCACACTGCCCCAACCTCCAGCACCTCAGAAATTCTTTTGTTGGGAGGGCTGTGCTGCTGAGAAGTAGCTTTGGGGGGACATTTTCAGTCACTGCACTGCTGCAAACTGTAAACATATATTGCAAAATGTATGATGTCGTAAGTCTGGCTTACAACATTCTGAACAGGATGGCAGCCACTGTCTTCAAATGGATGCAAATACAGGCAAACCTCTTTACTGCTATAAAGCAGAAATAGCTCACATTTGTTTTGGGAAATTAAAGAGCAATATCTCATCATTATCTCTCAGTAGTAGCTTAAAAATGAATGTACAGTAATATATTGAGCTGGGGTTTTGGGAGATGTATGGTGACATGAGACTCCCTTGATTTTAAATTTATGTTTTATTTATGCTCCACTTTTCTGTCCCACATCTATTCATTATACCTTGTTACCAAAAACCAGAAAGTAATGAGCACTGGTAACACTCAGTAGAAGTGGTGTAGAAAAGGGAAGAAGTCTCAGGGTGTTAAAAAAGATTATTTTATTCTTCCAATTACCCTGACACATTTCAGCCTAGTAATATTTAATAGTCTTCTTCAGAGGCTGATAAGAGAGAAAGAGAAGGGACAAAAATTATAACAGGAGATAAATTACAATTTGCTATGTCTATTATGTGTAAAAATGCAAGTAAAATGTCTCTGTTTTAAAACCACTTATTAATCCAGATAAACTTATATGAAGACAAAATATTACTTAACAATGCAACTTTAAAACCACCAGCAGGAATTCCAAAAAGACTGTTTTCTGAGCTTATGTCTGGCAACTGATGGTCAGAGAAGTAGGAGGCAGAGCATTATACTGTTTCATTTTTTCAAAATGTACCAAAGATATCTTTATTATAACAATTCTTCAGCAGCTGGAAAGTTAGGGGATATGTGAAAACTCAAATTTTAAAGTAGATGGAGGTACTCCAGGTCTACATTTAGACCATGGGGAGCTAATAGGTTTAGTCTCACTTGCCAATCCATTTTTTTTTTTAAGTAGGGTCCTCTCATTCTGGGAAGAAAATTTTCAAGCACCCCAAAGAGGTGATCACCCTTAAAGGAGTGATCATGTTCCAAAAAATGGTCAACCAAAGGGGCATCTGATCTTCTATTTCTAATATTACTAAAGTTTTCCTGTATACAGATTTTAAGGCTCTCGACATTTTTCTTATATGATTTGTTACAAGGACACCTGCTGACATAAATCACATATGGAGTGCTACAAGCTGAAAATTGTTTCAGGGTGTATGTTTTGTCTATTATAATTCACAAACTCTGTTATCTGAAATGTGTTCTTACAATAAGTGCGATGTCCACACGGAGGATGGCTCTTGGGGTTGGTGCTGATGGTAGAATGTTGGGGTGGACATGCTGAAGTAACTCCTTATCAATATATCACAAACGCTATGAGTCCTCTTAAAGGAAATAAGAGGTTTTTCGTGGCAGCCATGTATGTCCTGCAAGATGTGCCAATATTTTCCAATACTACTCTGCAGTTTTTTGGATTATACTATTATAAGTCAAACTGCAGTTTATTCTGGAATTAGTTTTCCTTTCCTGTTTTTAGAAAAGATCAATGCGTGTTGTCTGTGCAGCCCTGTTGAAACTGTTGTTAATTACAGACTCTGGATAGCCTCTGTCCTGTAGCTGGCAGCTGAGTGACCTTGATTCATTGAAAATAGTGGCTCCCAACCTTTTCTCACCAGAGTACCCCTTGGCAGCCCGTTTCCATAAATTGTACCCCTCATATTAGCAAAATGTTTGTAATTAATATAGTTGCTGTAATTTCAAATGTGTATGTTGTAACTGTAAACAAATAGCCCAATAATGAGATTAAAAGGCAAGCAGCAGTTAGTCTTCTTAAAAGGTGAAAGGGAGGCTGAAAAAATAAACCCAGCAGCACCTTTAAAGTTAACTGATTAACTAGCATGAGCTTTTGTGCATATTAGTCCACTACTTTCAAGGCACTGAAGAAGATATGGTGTGATGATGATGATGATGAAGGAACATTGGAGGGCAAAAACATAAATCTAGAAGCACTTTTAAGATTAACTGATAAGAGATAAGATAAGACAAGACAGGTTAAGGAGGTGAGAAGATAGTTGCAGGGCTGCACTGCTTGGCAGTCAGAAAGCCACTGAGAGGCAGGCAGGGGAACTGGAAGGAATGGAGTGGGAAGTAGTGGAGGAGAAGGAGATGGAATTTGGCAGGGAGAAGGCAGGGAGCCCAGCCAAGACTAGCAGCCCTGGGCTGTGTGTCCCCTGCATTTGCCTGCCACAAGCCTGCAGGCAGAGAAAGACCTACTGCAGTACGCAGAGATAGCAAGAGAGAGGGGCCCATGTACTGCAGTGTTGCTTTCCCACCTCTCTTATTAAAAAAGGCCAAGCCTTTCTCTTATCCTCAAGAACTGCTTATATGGTAGATTGTTTCTCAAAGATTTTGGGTGTGAACTATCAAAACTTAGATAGGTATTTGGTCTTTTTTTTTTTTTTAATAGAAAGAGGTACATAGTTTTGTGCCTTCTGTCCTAACAGTGATGTCCAAAAATCGAATCTCACTACAGTGGTAGTCAATACCAAACTGAATGTTATTTATAGAACTGACCCATCCACAAAATTCCCCCAAAACTTCTTGACTTCCTGCTCAAATAAGGAACACATCATCAATAATCTGTACCAACTCCCTCTATCCTTTTTATAAGGGTTGGTAGGGGAAATAATATCTCCTTCAAAACTTTCCGTATAATGGAAATTGGCTACTTTTGGAGCCACGGGGCACCCCGTAGACACCCCTGTAATTTTCCAATAAAAGTTACTATCAAATCTGAAGTAATTTTTGCATAAAATCAATTCAGCCCAATGTACTAAAAAATGATATGGGAGGATGTCTATCAGCTCTCCTTTCCGATGTTTGTGTTATGTCAAAACTCTGAAGACAGAGTGTTTATCTATCACTGTTCCTAACTTTTGCACGTTTGGCACCAGAACATCAACTCAGTTCATCAAGTCAAGTGTTCAAGCTGAGCACTTGAAAACCTGGAGAGTATGGCCTGAGTAATCCTCTCTTGCCTTGCTCTAGCACTCCAGAGCTCTCCACACGTTCTTAATTTCCTCAAGACGATTGTGGGAAGGGAGATCCTTAAACTGAAGAATGAAGCTCTGTGTAAGTATCGGAATGTACCAAGTAGGACAGGCCTGGTAATCCATAAACCTGGCCACCACACTGCTCACTCCTGATTCTAACTAAATCAAAAACAAGCTAATGACCTCTGCCTCCCAATGCAGATGCACCGGAGATCCCTGCCTTTGCCTGATCAAAAATAGTTGTGTAGTTCTATCTTCTAGTTCCTGTTTAATAAGCTATTAATCAAACAGGGAGTTTGATTAGGAGCCTTTAGGAAATCATAAGGGATCATGAGACTCTGGGTAGGAAGTTGAAGGACCTTGATATACAGGTTGTCATTTCAACAGGACATGGCCCAGGAAGAGGGAGAAAAATATTATAGGTGAACAACTGGCTCCGCAGATGATGCTACCAGGAAATATGATGCTACCAGAAATTCAACAAATGCTATGTTCAGCAAAGGACAAGAGGGATCCTCTAACTTCTGCTGGAGTGTAGCACATACGTTGCAGCTGTGGGCAGGTCTATATAGGGACTACAAAACACAACATCCAAACACGAATTAAAGAACATGAAAGACACTGCAGATTGACTCAGCCAGAAAATCAGCAGTAGCAGAACATGTTATAAACCAACCTGGACACAGAATGCTTTTTGAAAGCACAGAAATTCTCGACCGTTCTGACAACTACTATGTTAGATTACACAGAGAGGCCATTGAAATCCATAAAGACATGGACAATTTCAACAGGAAAGAAGAAACTTGGAAAGAAACAAGATTTGGCTATCAGTACTGAAGAACACTAAAATCAAGATTCAAAAATATGCCAATGAACACCACTCAAACTATGGAGGTCACTCTACAGGAAACAATACAATGGGTTGCTAATGTACTTAATGCATTGTTATGCATATCCCCTAACAATACACCCTGGCGGATATCCCACTTAACAATAGGCTATCACACAGGCCAATTGTAGCACATGCAAATTGCTCCCTCCCCCCCCAGGGACTATACAAGTATATATACTCTGTCTCACTTCTATGCCACCAGATCCCCTAAAGATGCCAGCCACAGAGGCAAGCGAAACGTCAGGAGAAAATACTAATAGAACATGGCCTCAAAGCCCCAAAAACCCACAACAACCTATGGATTCCAGCCTTCAACTTTACATCTACCAGGAAAGGTTTGGCTTCTGGGCCCATGATCTGTGGTTTCATGAAGATGGACTTCTGACAAGTGATGGGCTACACTTCACAGCAGTTGGCAGGAACATTTTTGCAAGGAGCTTCACAAACCTGATCAGGAGGACTTTAAACTGAGTTATGTTGAGGAGGAAGGCAGGAGTTCAGCAAGTATTTACCCAGTTCTTCCTCCAAGCTCAAATCTTATAGGGAGAACTGGGTAAATAGTATATGAAACCAACAGTGGGAGGAAATAAGCAGATAGGGGAATGACCCATGGTCTCAGATGTCTCTACACTAATGCACAGAGCATGGGAAATAAAATGAACTTGAATTCTTCACACACCAAAGCAAATATAATAGGCATCATTGAAACCTGATAGGATGAATTTCATGATTGGAATGTAGCAACAGAGGGTTATAACTTATTTTGGAGACCAAACAGGAAAGGAGGAAGAATAGCACTGTATGTCAAGGATGTTTACACCTGTGAATAGATCCCACTTAAATCCTAGAAGCCAGGTTGAGGGTATTAGGGTAAAAATTAAGTGGGGGGAGAAACAACAGCAATGTCATTGTAGGGGTCTATTACAGATCCCCAAGCCAGACTGAGGACTTGGATGATTCCTTTGTGATTGGTTGCTAACCAAACCCAAAAAGTGCTCGCCAATGGCTCCTCCACATCCTCGAGATAAGTGACTAGTGGGGTACCACAGGCTTCTGTTCTGGGCCTAGTCCAATCAACATCTTTATTAGTGACTTGGTTGATGGAATAGAGGACATTCTTATCAAATTTGCAGATGACACCAAATTAGGAGGGCTAGCTAATACCCTAGAGGGCACGATCAGAATTCAAAATGACCTTAACAGATTAAAGAGCTGGGCCAAAACTAACAAAATAAATTCAGTAGACAGAAATCTAATGTACTATACTTAGAAAAAAATCAAATGAACTGATATGAGTGACACCTGGCTTGACCACAGTACACGTGAAAGGAACCTAGGAGTTGTAGTACATTAGAAGCTGAACATGAGTCAACAGTGTGATGTAGCAGCTTTAAAAGCCAATGTGATTCTAGGCTTCATCAATAGTATAGTATCTAGGTCAAGGGAATTAATAGTATCACTCTATCTGCTTTGGTCAGTCCTCATCTGTAATACTGTGTCCTGTTCTGGGAACCACAATTCAAGGATATTGACAAGCTGGAATGTGTCCTAAGGTGACCAAAATGGTAAAAGGCCTGGAAACCATGTTCTGTGAGAAGCAGCTTAGGGAGCTGGGTATGTTTAGTCTGGAGAAAAGAAGGTTAAGAGGTGAGGTGACAGCCACACTTAAATATTTGAAAGGATGCCATATGGAAGATGGAGCAATCTTGTTTTCTGCTGCTCCAGAGACTAGGACATGGAGCAATGGCTTCAAACCACGGGAAGAGGTTCCACGTAAACATTAGGAAGAATTTTCTGACAGTAAGAGCAATTTGACAATGGAATATGCTGTGCCAGGAGTGTGAGGGAGTCTCCTTCTTTGGAGGTTTTTAAACAAAGGCTAGATAGCCATCTGTTGGGACTGCTTTGACTATATACTCCTGTATGGCAGGGGGTTGGATTCATGGCCCTTGTGGTCCCTTCCAACTCTATGATTCTTCTCCAAGCTAAACACAGCCAACTCATTAAGTCACTCCTCACCTTTTATCGTCTTGGTTGCCCTTCTCTGGAGATGTTCTGGCTTGTCAGTATCCTCCTAGAACAGCAGTGCCCAGAGCTGCACAGAGTATTCCAGATGAAATCTGGCCAAAGCAGAATAAAATTGTACTGCTACTTCCCTTGACACTCCTATTGATACAGCCTAGAATTGCACTGGCCTTTTTGGCCACCACATCATGCTACTGACTCATGTTTAGCCTGTAGTCTGCTAAGATCTCTAGATCTTTTTTATATGACCTGCTTTCAAACCATGTATCACCCTTCCTATATTTGTGCATTTCATTTTTCTCTCCTAGATATAGTAGCTTATATTCATCCCTGCAGAAATTCATTTTGGTATTTTTGGCCTTGCTCTCCAATCTATCAAGGTCATTTTGAATTCTGATCCCGTCTTCTGGGATATTCCTTACTCCCATCTCCATTTGGTGTCATCTGAAATTTTAATACGAGTCTTCAATTCCATCATCCAAGTCATTTATAAAGACATTGAACAACACAGGCCCCAGAACAAGAAGTGAAATTTGAAAACGTTATCAGCATAAAGTAGTACAATACCAGTAAAAAGCCCTGTCTCTTGATTTTGCTGAGTTTAGAACTGAGTATAAGTCAGAATTAACTTTAGTTTGATGAACAGCCATGGGGAAATTCATTACAAGATAGCACCAGGAGCTTTGTCCTGATCATATGAATTAAGTGAGGTTAACGCACAAAGAGGTGGTGGTGGGGAGTGGGTAGGAGACTAGCAAAAGTACCAGGTTTTACTATGTAGCCTGTGGCCTTAATCTGCATGCTTTGGCAAAAAGGACTTTTTGAGCTAATTAGCAAGAGAAGTCTACAGAAAATAAGTGTGCTTTCTCTATGTTCTTCTTTATTAGAACAATTAAATTAGTTAAGGTTCTTCTTTTTTTTATCATTAATTCATTTTCACCATGAAACAGCCCTTCATCAGTTAGAAAATAAGTTCAATTTTCATCAACAACAGTCAATTGGTTATAAAAATATAGTACAAAAGTATTATAAATAATCAAGAGATCAAGAAAAGTATCCCACCACCACCACTACTCCCCCATTCTGAAGAAATTCATTTAAGGACTTGCAGTTTTTTTCAAACTATTCTGCAAAGTCTTTTGCAGTCTAGCTATGTTAGCATCTAAGGCTGCAAGGCCATTTTTGAAGTCTTCTTCATCTCTAGATGTGAATGTTGAAAAGGATGACACAGTCCATCCAGATTTTCCTGACATCCAGTCAAAAGTTGAAAAACTGGAATCAGGAGCAGAAATTCCAGCATCTTTGTTGTGCATGCTTCCTTTCTGACGTGAAATGGGAGCATAAAGGAATTTATCAGGATGAAGTCTGTCTGGATTGTCCGAAATCACTTTAGCAGCTCCACTGGTTGTTTCTTTTGGCTGCATCTGGGGCCTCTTGCCTTCCAGCATTGCTATCCTCCCTGCAGTTTCAGCTTTATTTTCAACAGTCTTTTTTGGACAATAGCTACTGTAGAATTTGTCAGAGATCTTTCCATTGCCCATTATCCCAAACCTACTTGACTGCTTAGATTCAGCCAAATCACAGTCCAGATTTTTGGGAAGTTGGTGCTGTGTGTCTATTCCTCTCTCAGCTGCTGTAGCTGTTTTTTGAGATGGACTGCTACTCAAAGGTATGTAAATGGTCTCATCCAGGCCAGCCCCTTCCACCAAAATACTTGAGTTGTTGACTCCTTCAACATCAGGTTCCAGAAAGGTAAAAACATTCCTTGGAGCCACAATTTCTTCTTCTGCAACAGGACTCTTTTGGGAAGAGCATTCTACTGCCTTGATGTCATTTGCTTGATTTAGTTCTTCCATCTCAGTCTCTGATAAGAGAGCTTCTGCCTTTATCAGAACAGGGTCAGCTTCTAATTTTTTGAGGTAGTTCATTATGGAATCACTTAGAGGGTATGCATCAGACTGCAGCTGTTTCTCATGAATTTCCAAGACCGCTTTTGACAGACTCCTTTCCTGTTTTGGTTTAGCAGTGTCCACAGTGAGGTCAGAAAGAAGTTTGGACATACTGCCCTGCAAAGCCCTGTCAAGAATAGTTCAGAAAGTTAATTTTAGTTAGGACTGCAAATAAGACAGAAGCTGAATACTTTGCATTTGTTTCAACTTATTAGGTGTATGCAGCAGTCCAGTCCCCTGCTTAATGTGACTTGCTTATGAATAGATATTAAGGTGAGGCTGTACATTTCTTTCAGGGGAGAGCCCACATTGCCTTTGATACAGCAGAATGATCTGATGTAATTGAAGTACTTCTATACCACAGCATATTAAAATCATTTTAAGTCATACTTGTGTAACTCCAGGCACATAAAGTTTGGTTAAAACTGAAGACAAACTACAAAAAAAGATATTCATAAAAGTACATTCCAAACTGCTATTGTACTGAAGTAGAACATCATCTAATATTTTCATAAAAGGTTCATAGGACCATAGGCCATTTCCACCTATACTGTTTTAGTGCTCTTATTCCACTTTCAACAGCCTGTGGAATCCTGGGGTTTGCAGTCTGGGGGGGGGCCTTTAGAATTCTCAGCCAGAGAGCTCTTTGGCCTCAGTAAACTACAAACCCCAGAATTCCACAGGATGTTGAAAGTACAATAATAACACCAGAACAGTGTAGGGTGGAAATGGCCATAAAGTTGGAAGGGGCTCCATGGGCCATCAAGTCCAATCCCCTGCTCAATGCAAGATCTCCAGCTAAAGCATCCCTAGCAGGTAGCTGTCTAGCCTCTTTTTGATGACATTCAGAAAAGGAGAACTCACCACCTCTCTAAGCAATTGGTTCCATTGCCCAACTGCTCTAAGTGTCAAGAAGTGCCTTCTAATGTTCAATCAATATCTACCACCCTGTAATGTAAAACCATTAGACCTAGTTCTATCCTTTGAAGCAGCAGAGAACAAGCCTGCGCTCTCCTCTTTGTGGTAGCCCTTGAGGTATTTAAAGAGTGCAATCACATCATTTCTCAATCTTCTCTTCACCAAGCTGAACACACTCAGCTTCTTCAACCTCTCCTAATTTGTTTTGTTCTCCGTATCTCTTTTCACTCTCGGTGCTCTTTTCTGAACTTGTTCCCACTTGTCTATAGCCTTCTTAAAATGAGACGCCCAGAACTAAACTCAGTACACCAGATGAAGCCTGACCAGTGCAGAAATGTAAGGGGACTATTATTTCTCTTGATTTCGAAACTGTGCTTCTATTAATGCAGACTAAGACAGCATTCACCTTTTTATCTGCTGCATCCATTGCTGGGCTCATGTTCAATTTATCAACAATAATCCCAAGGTCCTTATCACATGTATACTGCTGAGTCAAGTATCCCTCATCCTATAGATGTGCATTTAGTTTCTCTGGCCTAAATGTAGACTCTTTCATTTGCCTCTGTTGAAATTCATTTTATGAATTTCAGCTGTTTTCTAGTTTATCAAGTTCCTTTTGAATTCTGTTCCTATCTTCCAGTGTGTTAGCTACCGTTTCGGGTTTTTCACCATCTGTAAATTTGATAAGGATTTCCTCTACCCCACTATCTAAATCACTGATAAAAATATTGAAGGTAACACATGTTATCTGTTCCTTCTAAATCAGTACAGCCCTCAGAGGTTACTGGACTGGATCTCTCAACATTCCTTGCTACTGGCTATGCTACAGCTGATGGGAGCTGCAATCCCATGATCATCATCTGGAGGACTGCAAGAACCTCAACCCTATGCTAAATTAAAGGGGGTAGGAAGAGAAGTCATGCATGTGTAGAACACCCTGTTACCAATGTTAGGTGTCACGCTTCTGGCATGATTAACATCATTCCTCCTCTAACATCATTCTTCCTCATACCTACACCATAAGAGAGCCACTTTCATCCTGTCCTGTGGAATGTGGCTCCAGTGAGAGAGAAACTAAACTCCGCAACCAAGTGAGAGAAAGGAGGCCAAGTAAGTAAGGAAAACATGTGCTATAGCATTCCTCAGTCCCATTTGTTAGAACCACAAGGCAATGGCTCTTCTATGCCAGAAGACATCAGTGAAAGACTTCAACACATAGCACCTAGAGTGGAGCATTCAAATCTGAAAACCCAGACATCAAATGGTAGTCCAAGGCACCCTTTGTGAGGTAGCACTACTTGAATTCTTCCAAAGAATGCTGATTGCACTTGGGAATGAGGTAAGTATTTGCCTAGTCCAGTTCTTTTGTTCTCGCTCCTGAGTAGTTCCTAGGTCAAATTTTAACTTTAAAAATGGGCCTCATGGCTGAATCAGAAGCAGCAGTATGCATAGTGATACATTTGCAACTATTCCCCTCCAGCTAAAGATAGTGTGTGCAGGCTGTTTTTCACATGCTGCAATGATTCTTAATTCTTGATCAATAAGTGAAAAAATGATTCAGGAAATAAAAATATAAGCTAAAAACCAAAGACAACCCATATATCTGTCAACTGTAAATTTTCATTTTCTACAAGGAAAGTAGGTTTCATGTCATTCTATGAATCACCACCACCATCTAGCGGCTGGCTATTGACAAAACAGGACAAGTTTTCACACTTGTTATGTGGCTACAAGTCAATTCCAACTTATGGCAGGACCATCACAGGGTTTTCTTGGCAAGAGTTGTTCATAGGACATTTGTCATTACCTTCCTCTAAATATAGCCTGCAGCAGTTTCTCTTAATCTATCTGTTTTGGGAGACCTGCAGGGCTGTTTTCCCAATGTGCCAGGGACCAGTACCATATCTGTGCCCATAGACCGCAACTGTTTCTTTCCTTCCTGGAAATTCACTGTGGACCTCAGCCAACAGTTTGTGAACTGGTATTGATCATGGATCACCACTTTCAGCAGCTCTGGTCTACAACACCCTTACAGAATCCCTTCCAAATACTAACCAGGCCTGATCCTGCTTAACATCCAACATAACAACTTGAGCTAGTGACTTCAGTGTATTTACAATTTCACATACCATTTCACATAGCACACTTGAATAAACACAGTGGCCTCTTCAATCAATATTCTACTTACACTCATCTGAGTACACTCCCACCCACATATGGAGAGCTTCTCCTCCTTCTTCAAATTTGCTCCAGTGAGAGCAGAATAACAATACATCCCCAGGGTATAACAAGAACAATACACCCTGGGGGATATCCCATTTAACAATAGGCCATCATACAGGCCAACTGTAACACATGCTAATTGTTCCCTCCCACCTAGGGACTACACAAGTATATATACTCTGTCTCACTTCCATGCCACCAGATCCTCTGAAGATGCCAGCCACAGAAGCAAGCAAAACGTCAGGAGAAAATACTAATAGAACATGGCCTCGAAGCTCAGAAAACCCACAACAACCTATGGACTTTACGCTGCTCCAGTGAGTTCTTCAACATGCCAGAACAGACCAGGAAACAGCAAGGGGGGGAGGCTGAAGGTGGGAAGGGAGAAGAATAGGTTGCTTACCTGTAACTGTGGTTCTTCGAGTGGTCATCTGTGCCCTCACACATTGGGAATCTTCGCGCATGCGCGGTAACGTTCGGAAGATCCTAGAGCTAAGTGGCTTGGTGGGAACCCCTCCCCCCCGTTCGTACTGAGCATACTCAGCCCGCCAAGCCAACGGTCTCTCCTCAGTTCTAGAGTCCGCCGGAGCAGGACCTGAAGAGAGGAAGGCTGGGCGGGTATGTGTGAGGGCACAGATGACCACTCGAAGAACCACAGTTACAGGTAAGCAACCTGTTCTTCTTCTTCGTGGTCTCTGTGTCTCACACGTTGGGAGATTATGTAGCTTACCAGTGGATGGTGGGTCAGGTCCTAGAGTGCGGAAGACAACACCGCACGGCCAAAGCGGGCATCCCTTCTGGCCTGGCAGTCCAGTCGATAATGGTGCACGAAGGTCAAGGATTGTGACCAGGTGGCCACATGACACAACTCTTGCAAGTCCACCTCTCGAAGAGGAGCTGCTGAAGAGGCCACAGCTCTAGTGGAGTGTGCACGGAGCAAAACTGTCAGAGGCTGTTCAGCCAGTTCATACGCCAGCAAAATAGTCTGGGCCACCCATTTGGAGAACCTCTGGGTGGACACCTTCTGACCCTTTCGACGACCACCATAGCAAACGAAGAGGTGGGGAGTCTGTCGAAAGGACAAAGTCCGGTGACTGTAGAAGGCGAGAGCCCGTTGGGCATTGAGCGAATGAAGTGATCGCTCCAAGGGCGTAGTCAGATCCGGGTAGAAAGTCAGAAGGATGACGTCCTGGTTCAGATGGGAGTCTGAAACAACGTTCGGTAGAAAGGAGATGTCAGGCCGAAGGACCACCTTGCCCTGATGGAAAACCAGGAACGGTTCATCAGACCACAGTGCTGTCAGCTCGCTGGTCCGTCTGGCAGAGGTGACAGCAATGAGGAAGGCCGTCTTCATGGTCAGGAGCCTGTCATCGGCGGTAGCCATAGGCTCGAAGAGTGGTCGCGTCAGCTGGGACAGCACCAAGGACAGCAACCAAGGTGGAAGTGGCAAAGACACAGGTGGGTAAAGATGTTGCAGCCCTTTCACAAATTGCTTGAGGGTAGCGTCCCGAAAAAGCACCGCCGAGGGTGAACCACGTGGCTGGTATGCAGCAATGGCTGCGAGGTAGACCTTCAAGGACGAAAAGGCCAGTCCCTGTTCCCGAAGGTGCAGGAGAAAGTGCAGCATGGTGGGTAAGGCGACGGGTGACGCTGGCTCATGATGAGCATCGGCGAAGGCCACGAACCGCTGTCATCTGTAGTGGTAAGACCTATGGGTAGACTTCTTCCTGGCTGCCATGAGGACATCCCGTACGGCTGGTACGTCTAAGGGGTTATCCTCCAGGCATGGAGAGCCAGGAGCGGTAGGTCCGGATGTAGCACGAGACTGTCCGAGTGGGAAAGGAGGTCCGGTACCGTCAGCAGCTTGAAAACTCAGCCCCGAGCAGCTTCGATGAGGGGACCAAACCAGTGCTGCCTCGGCCAGTGCGGGGCTACCAGGATGACATCGGCGTGATCGGAGAGGATCTTGGCGATCACCCGACCCAGAAGCGGGAACGTACTGTACTGAACACGTACAGTAGATCCTCGTCCCACTGGAACTGGAAAGCGTTGCCGAGAGAGTCGCGACCCAGGCTGGCCCTTGAGCAGTACCGGGAACACTTCCTGTTCGGGCTGCTGGTGAAAAGGTCGATGGACGGCTGGCCCCACCGGGCCACTATCAGTCGGAACGCGGCCTTGGAGAGGGACCATTCGTGGTGGTACGAGGTGTCTCTGCTGAGGGTATCCGCCGTGATGTTCTCCCGGCCCTCCAGGCGGACAGCAATCGGGTAAACTTGGAGCGGTACGCACCAGTCCCAAAGGCGGAGGCCTATGTTGAGAAGGGTGGTGGATCGCGTACCCCCTTGCCTGTTCACATAGCAAACAGCTGTCGTATTGTCCGTGAGGATCTGCACCGTGCGGCCGACGACAAGATTGCGAAACGACCGAAGTGCCTTCAGGATGGCAAGGAGTTCGAGAGCATTGATGTGAAGGCTGGTTTCTGGACCGGTCCAGTGTCCTTGCACCCTGAGATCGCCGCAGTGTGCTCCCCAGCCATAGAGGGAGGCGTCCATTGTCACTGTAACCTGAGGGGGCGGGCTGACAAATGTCATTCCCGACAAGAGGTGTCGGAGAGACAGCCACCACAGAAGGGAAGTGCGGACCTGTGCAGGAACCCGCAGGAGGAGGCCTTGATTGTCCAGTAGTGGGTCGAAGACCTGGAGGAACCAGTGCTGTAGCGGGCGGGCACGAAGGCGGGAGAGGTAGGTGACCGACGTCGCCGCTGCCATGTAACCGAGAAGCTGCTTGTATCACGGGCGCGCAGAGAACAGCGGCAGCAGCTCAGCGCAGAGTGCGGGCCCGCTTCACAGGGAGATAGGCCTTGGCTGAGTCCAAGTCCAGAGTGGCTCCAATGAAGTCCAGGACTCTGGTGGGCTCAAGGTGTGACTTCTTCGGGTTCACCTTGAGGCCAAGGCGGGACAGAAGAGACAACGCGAGATGAATGTCCTCGTATAGTTTCTGCTTGCAGGGCGCCACCAGCAGCCAGTCATCGAGGTAAGGGTATACCATAACATGCTTTGTGCGGAGGTACAATACCACCGGGGCCATGCATTTGGTAAAGACCCTGGGCGCGGTGGAAAGTCCGAACGGCAGCACCTTGTACTGGTAGCAGGTGCCGTCGACCGCGAATCGCAGGTACCTCCTGTGCTGTGGTCGAATTGTGATATGGAAGTAGGCGTCTCGTAGGTTGACAGAGGCGAACCAGTCCCGGCGTCGTAGGAAGGGCAGGATGGAAGACAAGGTGACCATCTTGAACCATTTGGGGAGGATGTAGGAGTTCACCCCTCTGAGGTCCAGAATTGGTAGCAAGGTACCATCCGATTTCGGTACTGCGAAGTACCAGGAGAAGAAGCCGGTGGTACTGGCCGAGGATGGGACCCGTTCTATGGCCCCTTTCTGTAGCAGGGACTGGATCTCCTCTAGCAGAGCCAAGCTGGCCGGGGTGGAATAACAGACGCCTCAAGGTGGTATATTTTGAAATCAGATGGTGTAACCAAGCCAGACGATGGAGAGCACCCAAGAGTCCGTCGTGATGTGACGCCATTCGGAGAGGTGCTGGGCCAAACTCGGGTGATCGACGAAGCTGGAAGATGAGCCAGCAGAGGGTAGAACCTGTCCCAGATGTTACGCTGGTACGCGGCGAGGCAGGCCTGCGTGTTAGAAATCCTCGCGATGAGGGAGAAGGTGGAATAGAAGCATCTCCCGAAGGAGTCCAGACGACGGCCCTCCTGATCAGGCGGGGTGGTGTGCGCCCTCTTACCGCCCTTGGTTTGAGAAGACTCGATGACGACAGAATTACGCACTGGGTGGTTAAACAAAAAGTCGACATCCTTCTTCTGGGTTCTGTAGAGGTGCTCGAGACGGTGTGGTATCGGCTGCAAGGATGCAGGCTGGGCCCAAGGATGTTTCAATACTTCCTGCAGGACTGGCAGGAATGGTATCGGCGCCTCAGATGGAGGGCGGGTGTCCACATAATGGAAGACAGGATTCTGCACTGACGGAGCTGGGCTGGAAACATCAAGTCTGAGCACATTTGCCATGCGAAGAAGGATGTCTGAAAACTGTTTAACATCCTCAGGCGCTGAGTCAGGTGAAGGCTCCCCAAAGGCCAAGGGCGGAGATACATGGGAGTCCGGTGTTGAGTCGCCAGAGTAGGAGTCGGACTCGTAGGAGTGTAAGGAACGAGAAGGTGATTTCCGAGCTGGAGGAGGCTGGGATGGCAAAGACACGGCTGTTGGAGGAGCGGTAATGGTTGATGGCAGCAAAGACGTTACCAGCGGTACGACTGTTAGCTGCAGGACCGTGGTCGCAGAGATCGGCAGTACGGCAGGAACTGTGGTCGCAGAGATCGGCAGCACAGTGGGGCCGGAGGCCGCAGAGATCGGCAGCACAGTGGGAAGCAGGTGTTGAACAGCCTGGGTAGAGGTCAACGCCGAGGCCGCGTGTTGAGATGGAGGTGCCTCCAAGACCGGGTGTGAGATGGTAGCCGTAACTCGAGGAGGTGGCGACACAGGCCGGTAGCGTGGCGAGTGGTCCCTAGATCTCCTGTAATATGGAGATCTCGACCGGGAGCGCGAAGGTGAGCGGTGGTACCGAGAATGATATTGGGAGCCCGACGAGGGTGATCAGGATCGACGATGGTATGGATACCAACAGCATATGTCCACATGGTACCTGTCCCAATAAGCGGGGGAGTAAAAATGGTAGGATGCTGGCTGCTCACGCCACAGGTGTTCACATCCGTATCTGGTTATGTACGAGATGGCTGAGAAAGGTGAATCGATCCTAGGCCGAGATCTATCTCGCTCAGAAGTGGCCTCTCGCTGCCGTGGGGATCAATGCCTGTCGGTCCGGCTCAGAGAGCGTGTCGCACTTCGGTGAGTGCGTTCGCGTGAGGGCGCCCGATGGTGGGACAGAGCCCTCGGCGTGACCAAGGAAGGATCCGGGCGGTCCATCCCATATAGAGGGTGACCGAGCGGTACGGTCGGCGCCGTCAGCACAGGCGCATCCGAGGGTGCAGAAGAATCCTCAGGAAGTGTTCTGCATGTTGGGAGCTGAGATCGTTCATTATGCGCCACAGATATATCCGGTGGGCCCTCTTCCTCAACGACGTCCTCTAGAGGCTGTGTCGGAGGGGGTGTCGGTGGCCAAGTCCCCTGCGGAGAGCTCCGCTTTTCTTTCCGCTTCTTCTTCTTGTCCTTGACAGAGTCCAGAGAAGAGGGCCGCTTCCGCTGGGCAGCGGTAAGGGGTTTTGATGACTTTGCCGCCTGCGAGCCGGCAGGGGCATCCCCTGACGCAGAAGTAACCGGCGTCCGCTGAAGCATCGGGATGCGGGGTAAAGCGGAGACTGGAGGTAGAGAAGGTGGTGCCGAGCCCGGTACCATTACTGTCGGTATCGCAGCCATCGATACCGACGAGGGTGTAGTTGATGGTCGTGCCGTTGAAGAAGAAAGGGAGGTCATGGCCGTATAGAGGGCAGTGTTTTCAGCTGCCTGTTCCTTAGCTTTTAAGGATTCTTCCCAACAATGGGATTCGAGCCTCGACGACCTGTTCTGCAAAGTTTGGGCCGTGAATTCTCTACAGACAGGGCAGGCCCTTACATTATGGGTCTTCCCAAGGCAAAAGAGGCACTCCACGTGGCCGTCTGAGAGGGCGACCTTCCGACCACAAGACGCACAGTTTTTAAACAAAGCAGCCATAAGAAAAAGAGAGAAACTCACACAAAAGGGGGGGGGGTTCGAAGAAGCAGTCCAAGAAACGAAGAAAGGAGAAAAAACGCCAATTAGCCGCTAGGCAAGAGAACCTTCCGTATGCTGCGTACATGCCGGTGGACGAAAAAGAACTGAGGAGAGACCGTTGGCTTGGCGGGCTGAGCATGCTCAGTACGAGCAGGGGGGAGGGGTTCCCGCCAAGCCGCTTAGCTCTAGAATCTTCCGAACATTACCGCACATGCGCGAAGATTCCCAGTGTGTGAGGCACAGAGACCACGAAGAAGAATCTATTCTACCAGCAGAATCTATGCTGGCAAAAAGGTGCTGCATACAGTCAAGAACTGGACATTCCTTCATCTCAGTAGTCCTTCACTCCAGCACTCTGGGGTTGTCCTAGGAGCAGCCTGGTGCCTGCATAGCCCTTAGTGGAACCCAGCCTGAAGACAGACTAGAAGAAATTATAGATCAGCTGCCTCTTCCCACATTTCCTCTTACAGCTGAGATTTAAGGCTTCCAAGACTTAATAAGCAGCTGTCTGGCTCCTATTCCTCTCTCCTCACTTACTGTTTATCTGGGAGGGGAGGGAGAATCATGAAGTCCTCCAGATGTGGGAGAGCAAGTCTTAGTAGCCCTAGCCAACATAGTCAATGGAGAGGAATGCTAGGAGCTGAAGTCCAACAACATTTGGAGGGCATGTGATTCTCACCCCTGATGTAGCCTGAGTTTGTCAGAACTTAAAAGCTTGCATACTACTGTGTCATTATGGTCAGCCTACATAAAAATAAAAATATTACTCTAATATGGATTTAGGAATTTTACTTAAAGGCTTACTTGACTACCAATACTACCCCCGGGAAGCTGCTAAAGTGAGAAGAACAGAGACTGCTTCCAGATCTCATTAAACAGCTGGAGATAAATGTGGGCAAAATTCTTTACTCTGGTTTGTTCCATTTGTTTGCCACTTAGTGAGGTCTCAGATCACAGTGAGACAACTGAGGCCCTAGGATGCATATACCCCCTCCCCCTGGCTGTTTATTTGATCCTTTACCCCTCCAGAATTCTCAGACCATCCTTTTTCTGACACAAAAAGGGTGAACTGCTTCTCCTGGAAGCCTTTGGGAAAGGCAATTCATCTTTTAAACACAGGAACAAATAGCCATTTTTCAAAGCCAAAAATGGACTTCTGTTTGCTTTCATGGGGGAAGGGGGATCCATGCGGCTGTTGATGGGTTACAGCTGTAGAAAATTGGGCCAAGGCCTGACACACTTTCCCACCCCATCTCAGATAAATTCAATTCTTACAACAAAACAGTAAAGCGAAATCTTCCAAAATCACCAATGGAAGCAACGTACAAGCAATCAATGCAACTGATGAACAAACTATCTACCCTTGCTCACCTGTTCTACTTCCCTTGGACTCTCTAAGGGAGGGAGCAAAACAACCACTAGAATGGTTTCTATAGCTGGCAAATGAAAGTAGAACTGAAGATGTTGCATCACTCTGATGGCAGCTTACAAGACAGGCAAGTTTCAAGCATTAATAAAGCACATGCATTTCAGCTAAGTGCCAAAACTTATTTCATGACACTTTAAAAAAAAATACATCAAAATATGGAAATAATATCAGAAGACCAAAGCAATTTTACCTATCAAAATATGAAATTTATGACACACTGATTTCTGTGATATTAATGCATCCTTTACTTCAAAGATAAAAAGTCCAATGGAGAGTCAGCATGGTGTAGTGGTTTGAATGGTGGGTGACTGCGGAGAACAGGGTTCAAAACCCCACTCAGCCATGGAAATCCACTGGGTGACCCTGCACAAGTCACACTGTCTCACCCTCAGAGGAAGGCAAAGGCAAACCCTCTCTGAACAAATCTATCCAAGAAAACCCAGTGATAGGTTTGCCTTACGGTCGCCGTAAGTTGGAAACGATTTGAAGGCACACAACAACCAACAGGCATTTAGAATCTTTTTTTTAAAAAAAACCATGGAATTGCAAGGCACGTTCCTTTGACAGCTATGGTAGACCTAAATATGGCAAGACCCTGCTCCAATTCCAGACTTTAAAAGTTCTACCCAGAAATTAATCTGGAAGATTTTCTGACCACTTTGACTATGAGCAAGTTTAAACTGGCCCATTCATTACAGATGAAACTTGCTAGTTTCAGAGGTATGAGAGATTTTACATAGCTAAGAGAGAAATTCACGGTTTTATATTTTGGTGGCTTGTCTTCTCACCCCCTTTAATATGCCCATTCCATCTTATTTTAGGGACCTTTAATATGCCCATTCCATCTTATTGAGCAGACACACACTGAAACTTTCAGTTGTTCTATTCCAGGACCAGAATCCTGTAGCTACATAATGCAAACAACCAGAAATGGAAGGAGGGTAAATGCCACAAGTGCATCAGCCATGGAGAAAGGCGGATACTAAAGCAACTGGCTGCTTGGAGCTATAGAGATTCTTTCCCTTCCTTCTGCCACAGCTGTGCAACCTTGTGAAAAATGCAACCACTAGTGTTGCACATCAACAGAATTCTGGCTTGAATGTTCAGACTCAGCTGGGAAATTTGCTAAATGCACTGAATGAAAAAGTAAATCAGAGAGAAAACAAAGGAAACATTACCGAGTCAATTCACGCAGTCTATTCACTTCTGCATCTCGCTGACGCAATGTTATGCCCAAAATCTGGTTCTCTTTCTCAGCAGCTTCTAACTTATACTGGAAATGCTTCATGTTGGTCAACATCTCATCTGCTTCTAAGATACAAATGAATAAAGTGTAAATCTTAACATTTTTTTTAAACGCACAAATACTGTAACCCGCCCCTCTGCCACAAGTAGTCAACACACACATACCAAGTTTGAGCTTTGTTGACTCAATATCATACTGCTGTCTCTTTTCAAGCAGCTCTTGGTCTCTCTCATGGATTACTCTAGTTAGCTTCCTGTTTTCTTCTTTTTGGCTTTCTAAGATTTTAATGAGCTCTTCATTTTTATTCTGGAGTGATTCAATGCCTTTAACAGATTCACTCAGTTGAGCTTGTAATGTTACATTCAAAGAACGGAGGGAGACAACTACAAGAGGAAAGCAAAACAGTTTTAAAGACAAATTCAGCTCCACAAACAGATATTTTACTGAGAAACAAAAGGGTCTTGTAATCTCTAGGATCAATTACTGCAACACACCCTACTCTGGGCTGCTGTCAGAGTAGGGCCGGACATTCTAGGAAGTGCAGAATGTCGAAGTGTTCCCTTATGGAAATGCATAAGAGCTGTTCTGAGAGGATGTACTGTTGCTGTCCATTTTCCTTTGCCTTTTGAATGCTGAACTGTAGCTCTCAGCAGTCCCAACAATCACTAGGGTTGATGGGAGCTGCAGTTTAATATCTGGAGAGTAACTTGCTCCTTACTCCTGTTCTGTGCCAAAATTAGGATACTTTCATGGTTGGAACTTGCTTAGGAAGCAGATGCCACAATGCTGGAACTATAGTTATCCTGATGGCAGTTATTGCCAAATCCCCACAACTGTCTCCACATAATCACGTGCCTGATTGCATACAGAAATTCAGCAGCATGAATCAGCACTTGAGATTTAAATATTTAAACTATAACAAGAACTACCCAACTGTGAAGTCAATGCAGCCCAAATTCCATTACTAGCCAAACAGAAGTCAGAATACTGCAGAGAAAACTTGAGGATATTACCCAAGTTTCCATTCTCTATCATCTTCTCTGATGGGTGCTTTTAATATATCCTGTTCCCAGTCTCCTTCCCCTTAATGGAAGAATGGGCTCCTCCAACTCACTGGGGCCAAAAAGTGTTTTGCAGAAACCTGCTGACTTTACATGGTTATACAAAGTAACCACGTGTTCATCAGTTGATAATGTCACTTGGCCTATACCTTGGATTTAAGTGGATTCTTACACTTGGAAATAACTCAAGAATGAACAAGGCAGAAAAGAGCTTCAACCATCTAAATGTATGAGTAATGGACTAACACTTCCACAGTATTAACATTTTTCAAATTCTGAAGAAAATGCATATTCAGAATTTTCACCTTGATACTTACATTCAAAGTTGCTGTCCAGATTACATTCCTTTTCAGCTCTCCCTTGATCTTTGAGCTGCTGGTTCAGTATTCTTAATCGTCTACATATAAAAGAGATTAATTTATTTAAGAATTATTTTCTATGTCAAAATTGGATTGTTGATTGACAAAAAAATGTCGGGAAACAAGTTCTTCCTTCATTTGACTCAGATTTTTAGTTAACTCTGTGTTCACTGTGACAGAACACTTCATCTTCTTGCAGATTCTCTTCTGCACAGCAGAGATTCTCTTTTGTTAGGACAACTGCCCTCTGTCTATTAAAAACCCTGCTTTGAGACAAAAGGTCTAATCTAGAGTTTTTTTCATAACCAATTCACATTATGCACCTGAAATACAACTGCAAAGGAGATGGCAACTTTGAACCAAGCTTAACGTTACCACTGCTAGGTTAATGCGAATCAGCAAAAAGTTGAATATGACCTGAATCCAACTAAATCCAACTGCTAGCCCTAACTAGTGCACACTCACTGAATCAAATACTGAATTGCAAGTTAAAATAGCCATCTCAGATCCCATTGCAGGAGAAAAGCAGGGCATAAATCCAGACAGACAGACAGACAGACAGACAGACAGACAGATGCTATTGTTTCAAAGAGTCTGCTTTAGTAGGGACTTGTGACTGAATTTAGGTTAGGCCCACATCTCTGAACAACAATGATGTTGTTATAAATATATAGTATATGCAAACTATTCTTAATTATTACCATTTATTTTTATTATTATTATAATTATATAATTATATTATAATTATAATATTATTATTATTATTTATTACTATTACTAATACATTTATTAGTAACCAAGCCAGTGGATCTAATAACTCTCTGCATATTTAATTGCTCTCTGTGGACTTGCTCCTCAGTACCATGCAGGTGGCCGTCATGTGGCATCCCGATGCTCCTCAGGTCCCTCTGCAGATACTCACGCTCAACCTGAAAGGAATGCACACCCTGACCCCCCCATCCTCCATTTCTCACTTTCAAGCTGAAGTTGCTGGAGTAGAAACAAGGAGGTGCACAAGATGGTGTGAACTTGGGTCCCATTGGGAGGAAGGTGCAATATAAAATACTCTCTGCAGAAGAATTTTTCTCCTCCTAAGTTAAAGAGAGATTTGGAACACCACAGCTGGAAGATATTCTGTTACTGTTGTACCTCTCAAATCCTTCTTACTCGTTTTAGTTCTATATTTGGTTTTTTAAAAAGGGGATTTAATGGTTTTAGCCAAAAAAATGGTTTAGACATTTTAATTCACTGTAGTTCTTTTAATAGCTATTTTTCTATCCCTTAGTGCCTTCATTTTAACCTTCCACTAGTATTTTCGTAACTGTTTCAAACGACTGCCCAGAGAACTGCCACTATTCTCCCACAGCCAACCTGCGCAACTGAGCATTTTCACTTCTGAGAGGTTGAAGAGCAAGTGCTATTTCTGCTTGCACATTTGTACTTCCAGCAACTGCAGGCAAGAGTGACACAGTGTCTTCCACTTCACCGAACAGTCTCAACATTTCTGAGTCATCTACAAGAAAGGGGAAAAATACATCTGGTAAGTTGTCACGCACCCACTCTTCAGAACATGTTACTGTCAAAAACTGATTTTCCTAGAAACAGTACTGAATGTACTGTCAAGGACTAAAAGGGTAAAATATCTCTACATCAGTTTCCTTCTTATGCTGCATTACAAATATATTAAGACTGAGCCCTGCCTTCAATACCTCCCTCTGTAAAGTTTGAATTTTGACAGACTGAAGTACTTATGAGCTTTCCAGCCCCAATTTATGACTCATTTATAAGTCTTTTCAGCCCTTATATGGGACTGGAAGCAAAAGAAGAAAATTCATTTTAAAATAGTAAAAACCTTCATCAAAGTCTAAAGTAATATGCAAAATGCAAGACTGACTATGCATTCCCAGCTTCATAAATCTGTGTGTAACTAAAAATTTGTTAAAATCAATGGGTTTGCATTATAAACTTCCATCTTCTTGCTGCCCAGGATGTATTGTACTTGTAGATTCCCAAACAAGAAGGGGGTTCAGTTATGGGTACTATGATACTATAACTCAGTTGAAGAGGAAAAGAACTTGATAAAATGTTGCATAGGAACTCCTGGATACAAGGGCATGGAGTGAATAATTGAGAGCTGCTAATCCCAGCACAGAGAACTTTGTGAGGAGAGAGGGGAGACATTTTTAAAAAGAACATAAAGTTTATACGTTGTTGTGGGTTTTCCAGGCTTTGAGGCCATGTTCTATTAGTATTTTCTCCTGATGTTTTGCCTGCATCTGTGGCTGGCATCTTCAGAGGATCTGGTGGCATGGAAGTGAGACAGAGTATATATACTTATGTAGTCTCCAGGTGGGAGGGAGTAATTTGCATATGTTACAGCTGGCCTGTGTGATGGCCTATCGTTAAATGGGATATTCCCCAGAGTTGTATTGTTAGTCAGGGGATATGCATAACAGTGCATTAAGTACATTAGCCATCTATTGTATTGTTTCTTGTAGAGGGACTTCTAGAGTCTGGGTGGTGTTCATTGGCACATTTTGAGTCAATAGAACACAGCCTCAAAGCCCAGAAAACCCACAACAACCTATGGATTCTGGCCGTGAAAGCCTTCGACTTTACAACATAAAGTTTGTCAATGACAGTTGGGAAAACACTGTTAAAGGAGTCAGTTGTGAGAGGACGAGAGGAATATATGAGTTCTGGGCGTTTGAGTGGATTTAAGAGAAAGGGTCTGACATAATTTAATTTGAAAAGTGTTAACTGTTTGGAATTAAGAACTGCAACTTGAGAGTAACCATTCTGTCCATTATTAAATAAAGCTGTTTCTTATTTTGTAAAACTAACTCTGCACACTATTATTTACTCTGAAACAAGAGTAAGTCATGCTTCCCATAAAGAAAACAAATCTAAGACACACTAATCCACAATGAGGTCATCTGAAGGCCTAGGACTCCAGACCAGGAGAGATTTTAAAGGGGGACCAGAGGGCAAGGCAACAGTATAAGTTTACAAGGCTAGGAGCTGCAGGGCCAGTCAGAGAAGGAAATCTGTCACAGTTTGTTGTTGTTGTGTGCCTTCAAACTGTTTCTGACTTATAGTGACCCTAAGGTCAACCTATCATGGGGTGTTCTGGGGCTGAGAGTGTGTGATGCACCCATGATCAATCAGTAGGTTTCGACGACTGAGGAAGGAATCAAACCCTGGTCTCCAAAGTCTTAGCCCAATGCTCAAACCACTATACTATGCTGGCTCCCCTGTCACAGGTACCTTCCATTATGAGATTTAACTCAGTAAGGGAACTCTCAGGTCAAATTCTACAAGCCATGCAATTTAATTAGGTTGAACCAAGATAGGAAATTAGCTAAATTTGCTCATCATCTGCTTTCTATCTCAATCAGATTTTTAAACGTGTCTTACATTCTGCTCCCTTATACACTTTAAATTCCACCAGAAAAATTTATGATCTGTTCATAGTTCCTTGATTAAGGAGGTACTAAAGGAAGATCTGATTAGAAAAATCAAAAGGAGTCTTGCCTTGCATTGCTATATTTGCACTTCATGATATATTTTTTTAAATTAAAAAATACTATTCAGCCACCTCCAAAATATGAATACTGCATATATCTCTTAATCCTACCAGTAAAGCTTGCACAAAATATTACAGTGTACTGCTGCCCATTATTACAAGGTAAGACTAGAATATGCCACCTTAACATAAAGAAAACCAAAAGTGCACTCAACACTGTTTCTGCTACACTGGTCTTCAATTTCGTCAACTTCACAGATGTATCAAAGCATAAGCAGGAAATCCACTTTACCATGGTCTGTTAGCAGGGTCTTCAGCTCTCTTAAAAGGAACTTCAATGTTTTAATTTTTTGAGCTGTTTTCTGCAGGCTTGGTTTTTCAGGCTTTAAAACTTCCCTGTCAAAACTTGTCTGACAGCCTGTGTCTCTCACTGGTGCAATATCAACTTCATCTGAATCCTCTTCTTCACTGGGAATGCTCTCACTATTTTCTTCAGGAGTGTCTCTTTCTCTCACACTGTAGGGCTTGGACTGTATTTGGTCAACATCTTGGTACTTTTCAACTTCCTGGAATTTTTCATTGGCTTCCCCATTCTTCTTTCCATGTGCCTGCAATACAGCTAGGTGTGCTTGAATACACTTTATGAGGTCTGCCTCTTTAAACCACTGTTCCTGGTTTCCTTGTTCTGGCATAGCCTCTCTGTTAGGAGGTGGAGCAGGGACTGTAGATGGTACAGGATCACTAACAGCAGAAGGAATAACATGAGGCAGAGCTGAACACAATGTAGTAGGCTGCACTTGAGGAGTAGAAGTCAAGTCACTAGAGGCTGCTGGCAAAAGAACAGGTCCCATTTGTGATGCACACTGGCCACATTTGTTTATGTAAACACCCTAAGAAAAACAAGCACAAACAGTTTCTTCTTGATGGAGATCTTTATCTTGCAAACTCAGCTGCAAATAAAAAGTAACAATTTAAAAAGGAAGACCAGTGTTGTTAGCCTTACACACAACCCTCAAATCCAATACTTGCTTATCTTTGCTTCTTTGATACATAAGAGAAGACAGTCCTGTGGTCTTCTTATAAACCCTTCGATGGGCACAGCTGGTAAAAACTTCTCCGTTTATTGGATCACTTGATAGATGCCTAACAAACACTTACTTGAACTTGATGATACTCTCAACCAGATATGACCAAATATATGTAGGAATGAACGCAGCAACAATATTCAAAAGAGTACCCAATCATGAAAATAATAAACAGTTCGAAGACATATTATTCAAATCACAGAACCAACTGACTTCCAAATTGTACAAGTTTCAAATAGAGAGAGAATTAGAAACAGAACAGATAAAACCTTCGATGATTCTATGGGCACAGAACATAGGCCATGAGATTCAACTAGAGCACTGGGAGAAGACGTGGCTAGAAACACAAAAATTCACGGCAGCTCAAAGTCTGAAGGAGAACTACTTAAAGATGCTGTATAGATGGCACCTTGATCCTGTGAAAATTAATAAGATATATAAAACAAGGGAGAACAAATACTGGAAATGCGGTCGAGAAAATGGGACCTACTATCATATATGGTGGACTTGTGACAAAGCCAAAATATACTGGAAAAGCATACAAGAAATAATCTCAGAAATATTACAGATCAGTATTCCTTTGACACCTGAACTATTTCTATTAAATATAATAGAGAAAATACATAAAGAGTACAGAATGAAGTTTTGGAGAATAATTCTTTATATGATTACAGCTGCAAGAATGGAATATGCGCGAAAGTGGAAAAATGATCAGGTTCCACAAATAGAAGAATGGAAAATAAAGGTTTTGGAATACAGGGAAATGGACAAATTAACCTCGATGATACAAGGGAAAGATCAAGAAGTAAATGATACAGAATGGAGACAAGTAGAGAAGTTTTTTCTCTCAACATAAGAAGAACTTAGGAAAACAAGATTTAAAGTTCAGTCATTAAAGATAACATAAGATATGGGATGACGAATTATGAGAAGGCACGCGAAGTTAAGATAGGGGTATTGAAAGAGTAACATATAAAGGACTATTAAGAATTAACTCTAGGGAAGTTAGGAAGTGGAATATAAAGCAAATATGATATGAAATAAGGTATGAAGAAAGATGGATATGAGTTGAATTTTCTATAAGAGTACAATGTATATTTGGAGATATATATAATACAAAATATTATATATATATAAATACTATTATATATTACTATATATCTTATATTTATATCGAATATTGTTATATATGAAGAGATACTTATGTATATTTATACATCATTACTATTAATAAAAATTAAAAAAAAAAGAGTACCCAATCAACAAAAGGTGGATATTCCTCTACGTTAACCTTGTTGTTATTGTGTTACAGTACAAAAGAAGGCACAAGGAACAACTGCCTACTTTCTTTCTGGAGTGAGTAGGCAAGAGTGGAATAGGGTAGGCCAAAAGGCAGTATAAATATGAAGACACATTAAGTTTTGCTCCCCCATTCAAGTTTTGCATTTTTCTTTTTTTCCCCCAAAGTATATATTTAATTTATTTCAACTCAAAATATGTTTTTAAATGTAAATTGGGATATGTTTAAACAGCGAAAATCGCATCACAACATTTAGAAAAGTGCAACAATTGGTTTTTTTTAGCAAAATTTATTTATTCTCGGATTACATACATTAAAAAAGGGGGGGGGGAGCATTATATACAGAGAAACCAATACCACCTAATAGAGTAACAGAATACCAGAAGTACAAAGGTTATATAGAATTATCAATTTCTGCTTGATGAATATCCCCAATACCAATATTAAATGAATAAAGTAAGGTGAAATAGAATAGAGTCTATGATCCAGATTTGAAAGTGATAGCTATCCATAATCTCTCAAAGTGATTACTGACAGAGCCCCCCATCTCTTTTCTAGGTAGTTAGATATTAAGTTTTGCATTTTTCAACCAGCAGAAATATTTGTTTCACTGTGTACCCCCAAGGGTGATGAAAGATCTAGGAGAGGGATAAGAAATATATGGTCCTGCAGAAATTATTGGACTGCAGGTTTTATTATCCTTCAGCACTGGCTATGTTGACCAGAGCTAATGTGAGTTACAGTTCAACAACATCTGGAGGTCTGTACATTTTCCATCCTGATCAAGGAAAATGTGCAACATGCAGATTACATTCATGAAATCCTGAAGTTCCAGAGTTGAAATATAAAAGGAGTGCAAAGAAATGGAGGGAGATGAGGCAAAGACATGGATTTTGGAATAGGAAAGCACACTAATCTGCTTAGATGCCAACTTAGTCTCAGTACAGCCTACTGCACTTAAAATAGAGTTCTGTCACCTCCCATCTGGAAAGAAAAGATTTTGAAGACAATCTTCATGCAGTGATTCAACACGTTGCCAAATGCATCAAAGGAACTGAAAGGTATTCATGCCTTCCACAATAAATTAGATGAAAACATAAATTAGTGCAAATCTATTATTACTAATCTGCATCTAAAACAATGCTTATTAAATTGCATTAAACCAGACAATCAACACCCACTTGTAAATTATGGTAGGAAAGGTTTCAATCAGAGCAAAATAAATTTTGCTATCAAAAACTTGAATATGGTAATACACTGCAACTCAGGTATGACTTCAACTTAAGCAGGATACTCACAGGCTGAACAACTGTAGGATTAGCCGTGTGCTGTGGGGACAAAGCTGGGGTAGAAGAAGGTAAACGGCTGTTGAATGCGGTAACAGGCTGACAGGTTACTATTGGTAACAAACAAAGAGCAAAATAAAAAAAATTATGGAGGTCAAAATTAATAAAGAAAATCTGTTATAACTGGCAAAAACATGACTTTCATACTCACCATTTTCAGGAATATCATTAGACTTCTGTGGAAGATGCATATTCAGGAGAGACATTTGGGTCTGCATCTGCTCACATAGTTTCTGATGCACTACAGGAGAATGCTGTGTGCAAGGTATACAAACTGCCTGAACAGAAAGAGCTTGTTCAGTGCTCATACAGCTTGTGTCTTTTCCAACAGCATTCACGTTAGTTGAAGACATCTTCCTAGCTGACACAGGAACTTATAAAGAAAAAGAGAAATATTAATTCCTTAGGATCTAATACAATCCAAACATAGCACTAACTCTTTTGGAATCCTGCCTTCTCAAGTTTACCCTTGAAGTAACCCTGCATTTCTGTAGTCTCAGTTATGACAATTATTCATATAATATATAACTTCAAATCTTAAACAGTGGCCAAAGCTTTTCACTCTCTCCTAATAATGCAACACTCAGCATTATTCTGTATACCATAATTTGAGCCTGGTTTGACATATTTTACGTGGCCAGCTTTAGGGCCAAGACAATATAGTTAATATTCTGGCTTAGTCCCACTAACAAAACCCAATGAACTCATGGGTTACAGATGAAAATATATTTCCTTGAAGCAAATCTGATCTTCTAGTACAGAGGAGATTTACTGAATATTTATAGTGTACTGAAAGTATATGTATACACAGTTTTAACAAAAATTGAAGAATGATTTTTTTTACAATTTTGCTAAAAATGATAAAAATAAAATCGACAAACTAAATGCTAAATGCAATAATGAAATAAAGTTACTCAAAATATTTCTTTTATGCAGAAGGAAACTTACTCACCTATTTCCTTACGCACATTTGTAGGAACGGGTTTTTTCTTCGGCCCTCTCTTTTTCAAACAACTTACTTTACCAAATAAAGGTTTGCCAGTAGTTCTGACAACAGCTGCTTTTCCAGTCTTTCGACAAACTGTCTCAATTCCTAGCATCATTTGAAAGAATACTATTCAGCAATGAAACAAGTGATTCATACATTGAAAAGAGAATCCAAAGAATCAAAAGGATGCTACCTTCAGAATCATTTTGCAATATGTCCTTTAGCAAAGCTGCACAACGATCAAGGCCATGGTGAATAGTTGCAACCTGCAGAGACATTATAAGTAAGTTTGCAAATAGTTCATTCTAATCACAGAAAACAGCTCATAATTCACTGAGCTGATAAATGCCCCAAGCTATGTATAACCTCTAGCAATGGAAGCAAAACGTTCTCTGCTTCAGAGTTAAGGAAATAAGACTTCTGTATATACTTACTTTGCAAAAATTATTCACCAGGCCAAATATGAACATCTGGACACTTTCCAAGTTTTGGTAGAAGGATAAACACTCTAAAGCTGCTCCATATGTGCTGAACTGACAGCATGTATCAGTGTGTGTGTGCAAAAAGAAAGGCAGTGAATTGCTTGAGATTTAAAAGACTGGTTTCAGGATCCTTGGCACTGCTGATGAATCCCTTTCCAGCTTGTGCATTAGCTCAAGATACTTCTTTTCATATTTTTATATTTTCACATTTTCATATTTAACAAATAATCCTTTTAGGCTAGGCACAAACTGAGAACAGAGGATTATTCATTTAGTTTTTAAGCAGTGCATATTACAAAGTGTGCATCTGCAGAGTGCTATGTTACTTAACATTATTCCCATACTAATAAACAAAATGTACGAAGTTGCTTTCAGACAGCCCAGAACATGAGTGCGGCGGTGTCTCAGAATGCCACAGTTTTAAATCTGGGATGGACAAAGTGTGGCTCATGAGCAGCATATGGCCCCCAGGGCTGTTTTGTGGCCCCAAGAGGCCAAAATGCCAATACACACTCTCTGGGGGCGTGGGGGCATTTTTTGTCAATTTTATGCCCCTTCTGGGTTGTTTTAGATCTTATACAAGCCTTTTTTAAATCAGGAAATTAACTGGAAGTCCTGCTTGTTGTAAAAATACTCACACTTTTTATCAGCCTAAATGGGCCAGGGAAGGCCAAAAGCATGGCAAAACTGCCCTCCACACCTCCTAGATGCCTTTGGGGGTGGGGGGAATCAATTCCTTTTCCGAGAAGGCGCAGCAGCATCCAACCTCTGACAGTTTCCACCCTTCTTCTGAATGCAGGACGTGGAGTGAAATTCCTCACAAACCTTTAAAACTCAGCCAATACAGTCGTTCCTCCATGTTTGCAAGTCCGAACTGAGAATCTGATTATTTGTGGATTATTTGCTGCCACCTCTGCTTCCCACGTGCACTCACACACACCTGCAGGTGGGCAGGGGAAGCAGGAGGAAGGAAGGTGTGCATGTGCATTCCCTTGCTCGCTCACTTGCTTGGGCAGGTGAGTGGGGGACAAGAGGATGGGACGGGAGCGTGAGGTGGGAGCGTGTGTGTGCTTTCCCTCGCTCACTCACTCAGGTGGGGGGGGGTATTCATGGTTTTTCCACTTTTGCAAGAGTTCTGTGCCCCTAACCCTCAGAAAAGTGGAAGGCCAACTGTACATGATTTCCAATGCTACTTACATATCCAACAAAAACAAACAGCCAGAAGAGTCACTTAAAATGACCTTTAGAGCAAAACGTCCCTCTTTTCAATCTGTCAGCCACAACACAATCCATATAATCACCTTCATTGTCTGTTAGGTGCCTATGATACACACATCACATGATAACATACATACACGTGCGATTTGTAGTTTGTCCAGATTCCTACTGCTACCAACGGATTTCAACACTGTGCATGTGGATATTTAGAATTACTTTCAGTGGCAGTATTCATATTTTAATGAACCTTGAGAGTATGGCAAGACTATACGAACTGGCATTTCAACAGGTCTGCTGTTAGATCGTGTATGTTTAATGCTGTTATCTCTATTTATTCTGCTTAAACTAATTGGGTCTATTGGATGTACTTAAGTCTGTTACTATATGCTTAAAGTCTTCCATGTATTAACAAGAGTAATCAAATGAATTAAGAAGACAACATCAGAGGAGTAGTGATGATGTAAATCTCTAAAAGCCACCTTGAACATGAACAATTTAAAACTACGAGCATAGAAAATGCATACACGTATAGAAAATATATGCAAAGTTTACAATGCAATATTAAATATGCCAAAATTAAACAGTCTTGATTTCTACACTGCACTCTTTCCTTACCTGATCCTCAGAGTCTGTAGAATACAGAGAGTAACCACAGTCAGCATCTGAATGTGCCACTTTTCTCAGAGCAACCCTGGAACACAGAGAGAGCATGCTGAACATCTTGTCATCAAATTACAAACAGAGGAACACTGGAAACTTTTTAATATCCACACAACAAGAAATGCTAATACACAATTACAGAATCTTTAAAAACAATTAAACCAAAGAAGTAATTTGAAGGCACTGCATGTTCCACTTGGTAAAAGAACTGAAGCCTACATTGTTATAATAATTAAAGCAAAATTAGTGCCTCAGCAGCCAGATGCTGTCATGACATTTTGTTTTTTAATTATTCTTAAATATCAAAGTAATTGTTTACTTGCTGTGTGACTTAAAGTCATTTCAGACTTACGGCAACCTTAAAGTGAACCTGGGGTTTCCTGGGAAAGATTTGTTCAAAGGGGATTTGCCCTTGCCTTCCTCTGAGGCAGAGAGAATGTGACCTGCTCAAATCATCCAGTGAGTTTCTATGGCCAAGCAGGGATTAGAATCCTGGTCTCCACTGCCCAAACCATTATATCATGTTGGCTCTCTCAAAATAATCAGGATTACCATACCTCTTCTGTAAGATTTTACTTTGATGAAGCCTACAGGAACCTGGCAATTTGGCAGCTAGCAGTGCAACACCTATGGCAGTGGTGAGAAACCTGTGGCCCTCCAGATGTTTTTGGACTCTAATTCCCATCAGCCTCATCTACCACACACCAATGATCAGGGAAGGTTGCTAGATCACATCTGGAAGATCACAGTACCTTCATCACTGTCTTAGAACTCTGCTTTTCAGGCTAGCTAACATGGGAGAGGGCAGTATTTCCCCCTCAATATGCTAGAGACTGGTACTATGTTTGTTTCATGGACCACCATTTTGCATAGCACTGACTTACAGCTATTTTAACAATCAGTTGCTCATTCTGTGCAGCACTAACATAAAAAAGGAGATATTCTTACTGTTTTTTTCCACTTGTTAATTTACTTGCTCCAGTCAGTCTTCCTGAAGTCAGTACCTGTCGATTACACAAGCAAGCATTCAATATTTTAAATTAGTTTTCCCAAAAATTTTAAACTAGACAAAGCCCCCTGGGCTATGAAAAATGAGACATGGTAGATTTGCATTAAAATCTATTGAAAATTACATTTTAGACTTTAAAGCTACTACGCAAGTGATGTCTTCTTGGAAGAATTAGCTTAAAAAGTAATAACTAGAATAAAATACACTGCCTTATAGTTTTCATTTCTAACTATAATTATACTTGTGAACATCAGCTTCAAGAATCAACTCAAACCAAATCTTGAATGGAAGACTGAAACAAACCTTTCTACCCCCTAAATCAGAACAAAGCATGAACCATTGTCTCAAAGAGTCTGATAAACCAGAATCGGAACAGAAATGAGAGGCAAATCAGGTTACTGATTCAGAATAAAGACTCAATCAAACACCACAAGCCTGATGTTACACACTCACTGGCTTTACCAGAATCAGAACTGCACAAATACATTACAGATAGATCCTCCTAGATGTATCTATTTGGGTTTTATACAATCTTTTATATTCTGCCCTCCTCCCTGCTGGGAAGTCTTAGGCAGGGACAGGACTATAGGTCTGCTTCTGAGCAACACACAAGCTATAGCTCATAACAGATGGAATACGGTTGGCCCTACATATCTCTAGACACTGTATCCATGGATTCAACAAACCTAAATATCCTCCCCCCGAAAAAAATTCCGAAAGGCAAACTTTGATTTTGCCATTTTATACAAGGAATGCCATTTTATTACACCATTGTACATAATGGGACTTAAGTATCCACAAATTTTGGTATCCACACAAGTTCTGGAACCAAACCCTAGCAGATACTGAGGGCCCACTGTACAACACATTTCTGTCGGTTCTGGCTCTTCTTGGATGTGAATAATTTGGCTAAAGCAATTTAGTCGCTGGTAACATCAAAGATGGACTTGCAGTACACCCTTTGCGGGGCTACCCATATGGCTGCTCCAAAACTGGTGCAGAACCGGGCTTCCAAGTGGACCAGCATACCAAGAACATATGATACTTTTGTTGAAAGAATTGCACTGACTGCCTATTTGTTCCCAGAACAGGTTGGATGTTTTGTTGCTAATTTATACATTCCTAAACAACTTGAGACTTGGTTACCTAAAAGACCATCTTCTCTCCTGTATGTCCATTCAGACTCTGTGGATATCTTTGGAAACCTTTCTGGAATTGTCAGATACTTTTGAGGTCCACTTGGCAATTGAAGCATGGAGATGTGGTGACACCCACTATGTGGAATGCTTCTCCATTAGCTATTTGACATGCTTCAGCTATCCTTTTAGTTTTAGACATATGATACATTATTCATGCAAGCTTTCCCTCGTTAATCCAACTTCATATCTATTTCACAGACCATATACAGTGTATATCTTGTTTGTTTTGAATGTTTTACTCATGTACACTGTTTTGAAATTTTCAGATATCAGCTGTATAAAAATATTTGTAAACAATAAAATCAACAGCAATAAAATACAAGATGGAGATCAGTTCTATCCTGTGCTGCCATTTATCAAAGAGTCTTTACATGGTCAATCCAATGTCAGCCTACACTAAAACGTAAAATGAAATAGGGATAAATCTGTGAACCAAATACTGGAGCAGAAAATCAGGAAACAATATTACAGAAAGTCAGAACCGTATGGGAGGAAAGAAAAGTGCCAAGGAGGATATCACTGTCACGAACTACAGAATACCCCCATGCTGTAATGTTCAGCCACCCTCTACAGTGGGCAGGTGTACTGTTTGTACATTTGCAGTGGCTTGGCTAGGCTTCCAGCGTCCCAGGCAGAGAAAGCACATCTTGCAATATTCTCTTAGTCCAGGACCTGAGAATCAGAGAGGTGGCTGAGCGGGGTCTCCAAAACCCAGGGAGCCGCACATTTTCACATCGTGAAAGTACATATTATGGGTTTGGACAGAGACAGATTTTTCCTCCTTTCCATGGGCGTCAACAGAAAGCCCGACCCTTGGCTTTCACAGGAGAACACTGCCACTTTTAACTTTTTTAAAATAAGGTTTTAGCGGAGCTTCGTTTTAAATTGTTGCAAGCTGCTTCAGGTCCTGTGCTAGGAGAAAAGCATGGTATAAATTTAAGAATACTGAGAACAACAGCTAGTTCTGCTCATTCTCTCTCATCCACCCCATTTTTCCACGTATACCCTGCTTTCCTCCAATGAGCTTGAAGCAGCACGGATAGATGTGTTCCTCCTCATTTTACTTTCACAACAACCCTATGAAGTGAGGTCAGAACTAGACCACGGTAATGCAAGAACTTTTATGGCGCAGTGCAGGCTTGAACCTCCTGTCCAGCATTCTTCTGGCTTTTTTTATTCTGCAGCAAGAAAATTAGGTCTTGCAAAAAAACCAAAACTAAACAAAGATCATTTCTGCACTAGACTGATATAGCGCTATTATTCCACTTTCAGCATCCTGTGGAATCCTGGGGTTTGCAGTTTAGGGAGGGGCCGTAAAGGCCCCTCCCTAAACTGCAAACCCCAGGATTCCACAGGATGCTGAAAGTGGAATAATAGCGCTACAACAGTCTAGTGCGGAAATGGCCAAAGTCCCTTCGAGGTGATCTCAAGGGAGGAAATACAACGCCCTGGGCTTTGGAACGGCTACATACGGGACTGGCAGAATGACCACCGGGGAGGATCCCTGTGCCTTTGCTGGTTGCGCAGCAGAGGGAATTTCAGCAGGCGCTGCTGCACGACAAGCCAGCCTCCTCCTCCTACACAACCATGAAAGTTGGGGAAGCCCTCTCCGGTTTTCACCCTGGCAACCCGAGCCGCCTGTGAAACACCAGCTTAGCAGAAATACGCGCTTCGTTTGTCCGCTGTGCTTCCCCCCGGGTCTTCGCACTGTACCTTCGGGTGCCGCAGGGAACCCGGCCTCGCCATCGTCGACGGGGACGCTCGCTCAGCCGGGGCGGCGGGAGGGCGTCATCGCGGCCCCCAAGCCTGACTGACGGGCCCAACGGTTATTCAGGGAGAAGGGACTCCCCTAGGCCCCGCCCACTCCGGCCCCTCCGTTTGAGACGGCGGCAGCCCGCGCGGGAAAAGCAATGGGCGGAAGGCGACTGAGCGAGGAGAGACTTCTTATTGGCGAAAACTGTCTCGAAATTGGACCAATAGAAAGGGCAGGGGGAGAGGAAGGCGGGGCTGAGCGTGGGTGGACTCTTGTCCATCCTTTGCGGGAAAGCTCGTATTGGCCATTTCCGCACCAGTCTGTTACAGGGCTATCGTTCCGCTTTCAACATTTGCAGTTTAGGGAGGGGACTTTGAGGGAGTCCATAGGCGTTCCTTTAGGACGGCCATTCCCACACTGGCCTTTGAGGGCTTCCCTAAACTGCAAACCCCAGGATTCCATAGGATGTTGAAAGTGGAATAATAGCGCTCTAGCAGCCTCGTGTGGAATACTGTATGGCCATTGTCTTTGCAGGCCGCGGATTGGTATCCGCCTACCTGGGAGTAGGGCCTTACTTCCGAGTAGACGCGTCGCGAATCGATGCTACATCTGCCTTTTGCTGGTCGATTCACGAAGGGGGCTGCTGAAGCAGTCGAATACCGTGTCTGTCTCTTACGGACAAAAATAAAAGTGGTAGGCTGCTTTACGGACCAATGTTATTTCATTGCAGCGTGAGATTTCCAAAGTAGGACTCAGGGTTTTTTGGTGTTTTTTTTTTTTTTGGCTACAGAAGCTCGCGGGGAAATGCATGAGTTGTTAGGCTGCAACCATGACCAGGGAGGAAATCCCGTGGAACTCAGTGGGACTTTCTTTTGAGCAAATATGTACATGAATTCACTGTTTGCCTTTCAAACGTAGCACTTTTTTAACCAGTTGCTTGCTGCTCTTGGAGATGAATCCACTTGCTAGTCCTAACGAAGCAGACCCCTGAATGGTAAACAACCTGCAACGCAAATCCTATTGATTCAGTGGGTGTACTCTAGTTGGGGCTAGCACTGGATTCTGGCTAATAGTACCTTAAGGCCACCGTTGTCATCCCAGCGTCATCCCGGCAGCGCCTTTGCCGGGATGGGAGCGTGTCCGCAATGTTCCTCCTGCATCTGGCCAGCTGCCTGCGGACAGGAGCCTGAGCGACACACTCCTTCCTTCTGCAGCGCAACCGGTCTCTTTCCCTCTCTTCCTCTCATTCCGCATGGCTGCCGGCAATGGGAGTGTCACACGGTGGGGGGCCAGTAGCAGATTATTTCCTTTAATGGTATATCCCGCGATCGCAACAGGTGGGGACACATTGGCTGCAGGACCACAATGACATTGTGCGGTAGCATGACTCATGGACCATTGCCACACATCCCCATCACAGGACAGCAATACCATGCGGAAATGGCCTACGGTCATAAGTCAGAGGAAATTGATTACCAAAGGTTATGCTGAATAAAAATTATTGATTTCTGAGGTGCCACAAGACTGCCGTGTTTGCTGTAAAAAACCTTTGCTACGCTGGGAGGGACAGAGGAAAAAAATGAATGAATGGAGTTGGGAGTTACTTGATTCTCCACAAATACCTCGAAAATAGTGGAACTTCACACTTCAGCATGTGCCTCTGATTTGTATCTCTTCTCAGACCCTAGGGAACACCAGTGCTTCTGCCTAGTAGAAAACAACTAACTTCATTGAGGTTGCTGCATCAGGGAGTGTGTTGCTTCACCGTTTTCCCCCTTCTCAGGCAGCTGCAAACTGTGAATGGAGAATCTGTCCCATTTTTATCTTACCATATGGACACGGTGTGTACATCTTTTCTGTACTGACTCTGCCTCCAAGAGCAGAAGAGGCTGTGGCCATATCAATAAGTGGCTATGGCTTGGGACCAGTGTAGCACCTGGTCTTCTACCAGCAGAAGAGCTGTTGGGCATATCTGAGACTGTGAGGGAATTCCTGCATATTACCCCAGCCGGACCCTCCTTTGTAAACCTCAACATGCCAAACCCTAGAAGGCTGTTTTAGATACATCTCCAAATGTTCCCTTTGGATGCTATGCCTCTAACATTCAGCCTGTTCCCTTCTCATTTGAATCACTATTATTCAAAGCCTCCTGGCATTTTTATGTTCCATCAGGCGGGCAAAGTGCAGCCTTCTACTTTTTGTTAGACTAAATTGCCAGCAGAGGTAATGGTAAGGTGTGCCGTGAGTTGCAGTCCAAGAACATCTGGAGGGGAACTCTTTGTACACCCCTGGTTCAAAGAGTCCAGAGGAGGTACATGGATTATTCCTAGTGGGGACAAAGAGTATAAGTGGTTTTTCAGGACCAGAATCATTGTTGCTATGTGCCTTCTAGCTGATTCTGACTTATGGCGAAAACAGAGTTTTCTTGGTAAGATTTATCAGGAGGAGATTTGTCATTGCCTTCCTCTAAGGCAGAGAGAGTGATTTGCCCAAGATTACCCACTGTTTTTCCATGCCTGGGTGAAGATTAGAATCCTAGTTCAACATTAACCACACTTTGGCTGGGTTTGGACTAGAATCCAGAGTGGATTCATTGTCCCACTAACATGAAAGCCACTAGCTGCTACTGATGTTAAGTAAAATATCACTTATTTCACAATTTAGAGGAAACATCAGGGAAAGCAAGCTTGCAAGTGTCTAAGTTGGAGTTGAACTGAAGGGCCATAAAACCATTCCCATGAGTGTTTCCCAAAGCTTGAAAACATTACTTTTTTGGACTAGAACTCTCCTTAAAGAATGCTGGTTTCTAATGTGGCAAAAGTTCAAGTCAGTGATGTTACATGGAAGCAGCAACCAAAACTGTAGGCTGAGCCACCAACCACCACTGAAAGGAAAGGATGGTGACATGTGAAATGAGGTAACAGGTGTGGGCAGCCAGATAAAATGGCAGGCAAGTCAATGCATGCCAGGTGTCTCACCTGGCCTATGAGCAAGCCAGCCCAGTTTAAATTCAGTTCAACAGAATAAAAGAAATTACTAGTCAGAGAAACAAAGCAAGTGAAACAGTTATAAACAATCCTATAGCAGTCACGTGTGGGTAATATCTTGCCATATTTGCCCCAGGCAAAGAACCAGTAAACTATTTTAAATGCTAAGACAAAAGATAGTCAAAGCTTTAGGTGTGCGTGGAAGGAGTAGGACTGACAGATGGAATTTACCAATCAGGAGGTGGCCAAGGGGCTTCTTGGAACCATCGCATACTCAGAAAGAGTACATTAGGAGATGGGCAACTAACAGTGTGGATTGCCTGTCCTCTGGAAGAAGCCAGAATAGAAAGGTGGAAATGGGAGAAATTCTTTCCTTCTCTGCCTCTAATGGACTGACACAGCACAGGAGAGGCTCGTGTGTGGGGATTTGTAGGCACAATGGTAAATATAATGGAGTAAGGCAGAAATTATTTTAGTGTAATGAGGGTGGCCAGCATAATTAAATGAAAGGAAGGAAATATTCATCTCAAGAAATCTTCATTTATCTCTTCTCATGGTTAAGCCTCAGATTTTCATCTCTATCACACTGAGCCTCTCTTGGAGACTTAAGAGTGGAACACGTTACAAGTGATTCCAAATTATACTCTCCAAAGAATTAAGGTATTTCCAGGATGAGCTGAAGACCATAGGAAGATCCAGGTGTTGAATCCTTTCCTTCTCAGCTGTCTGTCTGCTGTAAATCAGCCTCTTACAACACCATCAGATGCTTTTCTCCCCAGTATTTAAAAGAGGTGTTGTTATGTGCCTTCAAATCGTTTCCGACTTGTGGAGCCCCTAAGGCAAACCTGTCATGAGGGTTTTCTGGGGTTGAGAGTATGTGAAATGCCCAAGGTCATACAGATCCTTAAATCACTTGTGGTTGTAGGGGGAAGAGACTGAGCAGTCAAAATGGTTCGAAGGAAATGTCAAATGGTTTGAGCAACAAAAAGACCTTGGAAGAAAAAAAAAATGTACTCACCCCCCCGCCCCATGCTTTGCTTACTTTGAGGCCACCCAAAGTTGCTTTACCTGACAAATCTCTGCAGAAAAGAATTACAGAAAAAGTCAGGCTGTGTAGTTCCACCCTAATATTGCATATTCATTCACAGATATTTAACAGAATAGGTATTTGCAAATAAGTCAGTTTGATGCAACTGCGTTGTAGTGCTTTGAGTGTTAAACTACAACTCCAGAACACCAAGGTTTGAATCCCCACTCAGGCATGGAAACCTAGTGGTTGACCTTGGGTAAGTCACAGTCAGCTTGAGAGGAAGGCAAAGACAAACCCCCTCTGAACAAGTCTTACTCAGAAAACCCTGTGGTAGGGTTGCCTTGGGGTCACCATAAGTCAGAAATTGCTAGAAGGCACACAACTACAAGAAGTTAATTTGACATTAGGCATCATGTATGAGACACCACGCAGCTGTGAAAACCTACACTGAGGTTCAGATGGTTAGGAAAAGAACATGGCATAATTGTTTTAAAATGATATTACTCCATATGGTGTTGCATGGGGGATGATCCAAGAAGATATTTTAAATACAGAGAAGCTTTCAAAACAATACATCACTTGTATTCCGTGATGATAGTATACCACTATACCTGGCTATATGCACAAATGAACTGTTACTAATAGATTGGGAAACAAAACTAAAGCCTCTTCAAAAGTTTACTCCTCTGTACAATTATATGGCTACAACTCTATAGTTGTATTCTGACATATCCCTCAATTTCATATGGCAGTGCCAGACCATTTGAAAAGCACAAAAAGGGGGAGAAAGGTGGACCTCAAACATATTAAATATAATAGGTTTATACTATTTGGTAGACTATTATATTTATTTGTGTGAACATGCGGGTATCATAGTCCCAGAAAGTTAACAGTAGACTATACTCTAGTACTCCAGTGGCACCTTCTCAATCTATGTTTCCATCTTTCTTATTGGTTGCTTTACCAAACTGTTTATTAACGGACACAAAGGGACAAAAGAGACTGAGAGGCTGGCCTATTTGAAATTCTTATTCTATCCTCTGTTTCTTCTTCCTTTTAGTAACATAGTCGTGTATGATGTGCTGAGCATCTACTCCAGTCTGACCCGAGGATTCTGGGTAAAATCATTCACCTTGATCAACCCATCTGGTCCAATACTGTGGAGGGAAAATAAAAATAGACATTTGCTCAATTGGCAGGATGTTTCTACATGAAGCAAACATTCTAAACCTCTCTCTCTCTCTCAAATGCAACAGCTGCAATGTCTTCTTATCTTTTCAAAAGCCATTCTTGGCTCCTTTGAAAACCCAGTATATAGAGATATATAAATTTTTAAAGAACTGCTATCGACATGGGAAATAGGTCCACAGAATATTTCTCATGGTATGGGAAATAATGTAATTATTTGAGGATTACCCCATAAGTGTAGTTACCGTAAGTGAATGCCACAAGATGGCAGTAACCATATATATTTTGAACAATTTTCGTACATGACACTTTTTCAGAGCCAAAGAGGATTTTTTAAAAAACTATTTAAAAATAAATACATGAAAGAGAATTCATGGCAACAGTGCCTTCCACAGTAGCTTTAACTATAAGTGAGGCCAGGAGAGCAGTTATGAGTTCTGCCAGAGTCTTACAAAAATGTTCTCTCAACGGAAAAAAACACTGGATATATTCGAAAAGATACAGAAGTGCTTCAGCATTTGCTTAATTCCTTCTTTTTTAAATAAATGGAACAGGATTTCCAGGGAGCAAATTAGCATGGAAAACATTTTATGTTTTCAAGCAAAAGTATCAAAATTTTAAGAAACTGCATAAAGTTTAGATGCACAGTGAGTCACGCAATAGGATTTTCCTAGCCCCAACATCAAACTGCTTATTGTTATTCTGCTTAATTTGTCAATCTTATATGTACAGTTCTGTGAACAAACTGGTCATAGGACTTTGCTGCAGATCTTTACATTTGCTTTTAAAAGCTACTGTACACTGCTATATTACAGCTATTGCAGCAGTTGTGGTAACAGTGATTTACTTTAACAACGTATTAGTTACACCAGGGCTACTTACATCTCTTGCTCAATGTAATTCAGCATTCGGCTGACATGGGATGCTGAGATCTCTCCATCTACTTCAGCAATGTAAGTATAAAGAAACTGGAAAGTACTGAAAGGAATGCGAGCTGGTCCGCTGTCATTCTCATTGGATAAAACCTCGCATATTATCTTCAGAGTTTTTGCAATAGTCTATTTTAAAAAACAGAATGTTATTTGGTATTAATAACACTGGTACTAGCTGTCATATTTTTCTAGAAATATTAAGGCACAGCTGTGATATGATGATGATGATGCAAGTGTGTTTAGGTACACTTAAATTTCTGTTGGAATATGGCCAATAACACACTCACTCTCACACACATAGAGCTTGAGAAAAGTCTTGGCACCAAATTATCCATAAGAAGCCCTTGTATAAAAGTGATGTTTGAGTTGCTCTGCCTGAAAAAAATGTTCCTCAATCTCGATTTCCATTTTCTCTATACTGTGATTTGGTTTATTCTAATATAGGCCATTCTAAAATCCCTATGCTGATCGGAATAAATTAGAGAAGTCCATTGAACAATTTATTTTCATTCAAATGATTCCCCCCGCCCATAAGTTTGATACTCTGGTTGAATTCAGAAGACAGAAGGGGATGAAGGCATAGAGAATTTTGTTGGGCCAGTAAATGTTTAGGGACAAAGAAATGGAAACATACAAATTCTGCCATCCATTCAGATAGTGAGATGCTATCAAACATATTTAACAGAAAGGAAAAAAGGAGCGGGGGCTGATTAGCTCCATCTGCTTTTTGTTTTTTTGCTCACCTGAAGTCAACATCTTCTGTGAAATCAGAATTATCTTCCGAGCAGCTAACTGCAATGTTACAAATATAAGATTATGACTTCAAGTGAGGAAAAAAAAATTAAGGCACAGAGGAATTCTCAAATACAAAATGCCAGATTCATAAGAGGTGCCTCTAGTAGAACAGGTTGAGTGAAATGGGAGAAATGGAAAATATGATGGATTAAGATAATTTGGTTTGAGAAATACTGCATTAATACAAACAATTTCTTCATAACTAGAATTTTCAGAACTTGGATAAGTTACTTTTTGGGCTACATCTAGAGTTACCCATCCAGCAATTTAAAGCAACCTTCAAGACAACCTTAGAGGCCCCTCCCTAAACTGCAAACCTCAGGATTCCATAGGATGTTGAAAGTGGAATAATAGCGCTATAACAGTCTAGTGTAGAAATTGCCTGAGATTGGCTGGACATGATTGTTATGTGTGAAAACTACAGTAGATTTAAGCCGAGTGCTGGCACTTAGGAAGCAGACTGAATTAACATGCAAAGAAGGTAGCTTATGTGCTAACCCCACTCCCCTCTGTCTCTATTTTTGTCATTTTACATGGAGAGTTAGCAAGTCTAAATTGAAACATTTCCACAATACATAGCGGCTCTCTGAGTGACTAGGGGCTAACATACTCTTCGTTAATTTCCAGATCAGAGGCGGTCAGGGCTCTTTCAGTATTGCTTCAACATACTTTCTAAATGTTTGAATGGGACATAGTGACTTTATTTCATGAATCACTCATATAGAATATCCAGATATCATTAGCAAATTCAGATATGTGGGACCCCAGTATATTTCTTTCTTTGTGGGTATTTCAGTACTTAACTCAGTAATAGACATACATAAAAAGTCTGCTCGTAGTTTTGATAACCAATTGGTGGTATCCTAAATTATAATTTACATTTCAAAATTTTTCTTATAATTTAACTCTGATCTGGGCAATCCTATGAATCAGGAAAACTAAAATCGTTACAACTCCAGTCCATGGAGTTTTGTCTCATCTTGTCTAGTACAGACAGCACCTTTTAAATACTCTGAACAAGGCATCAGTTTCTATACATGGTCTAGGCTTCCCCCATACCTGGACCATGTATAATTTCTTTTGCACACAGACATAGGAGGAAGTAGAAAAGAAGATCATGGAATAATGTAATGCAACAGCTCTTCTTAGTTGAATATAAGTGGAAGGTAACTGTTTTAGGCAGGAATTTTGCGATCCTACTCTCTGACCCATAAGCTCCCATGATGGAGTGGTCTATACACTTCATCATTACAGTCACTGACAACTCCTGCAATCTCACTTTATGCTTGACCATTCACAAATCATCTATAATAAATCTAAGAAAAAAGTCCAGCAGTAGAATAAGTGTAACACACTGAAGGTGTGATGAAAACGTCTTCAATAAAGTTCAGCTGCAGAAGTGATGCTCTTTTAGTAAGTCCTGTCCGACACATCAAATATCAACTTCAAGCTGATGATCTTAGCAGAGGGAATTCTGGACAAAATGGAGTGTGGAAAATAAGACCTACTTCCTAAGAGTTTCTCCTTTTGAGGTAGATCTCCCCTCCCTTGATTACATAGTACATCTAAAATTATACTTAATATTTTGTGATTAGGGGATATTTAGAACCAGGAGAATGCTTAACAAGTTTTTTTGGGGGGTGGGGTGGGGTAAACATCAGGCACCTGATAATTTTAGCCCACAACAGGAGGACTGGTGCTTTCCAGGATGTTCACCGTAAATGGCGCTTAAACCACACACACATACGCTTGTTATTAGTAGCCATTAATAGTCTTATATCAACTGAATAGTGTTTCATAATGGTTGAAATCCGCAGGATATAGATATAGAACTAATTTCCACCTCAATCCATGGGGCTTACTTCTCATGAAGAGTGCTGAGACTAGAATAGAAGTGTCAAAATAAAGTGAAAAAGAACATTTCCATTAGGTTTGTTTGGGGATGCTTGAGGAAAGTTTGTAGTACGCCAGTCCTAATGTATTTCTCATGTTATCACTGAAAGGTTCCTATTACTTACTCTCTCCCGCTCCCCAGTGTGTGTGTGTGTGTGTGTGTGTGTGTGTGTGTGTGTGTGTAAATACAGAAGGGCAAAGTGTGATCCTGTGGCTGCATTGGCATTCTACCAGCTACTTCAAATCACCCTTTTTTCTACCAAATAAAAAGAACAAAATGCACCCAGGAGTAGTCATTCACCTTATAAAAATACTGTTTAACATGAAAATACTAATTTTTCAAACCAAAAAACTGACTTCTGCCAAATTCCTATGAATTCACCAAAGATGCTTAACTCTAGTATAAAGCACTATTTTCTATAGAAAATGTATATATTTTCTATATATACATTGTTCCATGAAAGGTACTTAGTGGCCAAAATAATCATACATTAGTCTCTTAAATAGGTAGAATTTAGTAATTTAAGTTGCAAAAATAAATATTACTCTTCTTTTCTAGACACCAGAACAGATATACACAATTTGTGACCCCTGAAAAATGGAGCCCACCACCAAATATGGCATTCAGGCTCCTCTGAAGAAACTTATTTGGAACTTTTACAGTGGCCAGGAAGCAGAGAATCTATCAGCATCCTCTAGCTGGATTTTTTTTTTTAAAGACACTGGGTGAGCATAGGGTGGGAACTATCTTGGTAGGCAGATTCGTAAATCACCTTTATGGCAGGAGGGATTTGAAGACTCGTGCCATTATATCTGATGGTACAAAGAGCAGGGAAGTTAGCTATAACACACTCTCTAACAGTTCACAGGTGAAAACTGCAACACATTTGGCCAAACAACATCAGATCATGGTCAGGGTGGCAAAAGCTATTAGTGAGGAACAACACACAAGCCAGGAAAGACTTGTAGCAATTTGCTTTTCCTTGAGCCTACTGGGAAGGGTAAGATTCTATCCCCTCTGCTGAGCAAATGGAGTACAAACTAGTCGTGCACTTTAAGCTCAGTTTCCAGCAACTGAAGCAAGTGAGAGACAAGGGGGAAAAGTGAGAGGGAAAGATAGACATTTAAAAAGTAGATGAAAAATTGAGACAACAAAGAATTGGAACTACACTTGCTAAACTGGAACTGTTGGAAGGTATGCTATAAGGAGGAGGCCAACTAAATCACTGAGGACTAATGAGGTTAGAGCTCTTTCTCTGCCAGCGGTTGCTATGTGAGTGTCAAAATTCTGCAGCAGGGGTGAGAACTGTGCAGCTTCTCATCAGTTCCAGCCAGCCTAGCCAAGGGCAAGGAGTGATAAGAGGCTACAAGTATCCAATTCAGACTGTGTCTTTCAGGAGGCAGCAGTGTGAGGCCTTGCTAAATGGTTAGACAGGTTTTACTAGATTCTGGGCTTGTTCACCCAAATTCATCTCAGGGGTGTTTCCATGATCATCTGGCTCAGAAGCAAGTCCAGCCACTCTTCCAGTCCTTGCCTGCCTTCATATTTTGATACTACAAGGGCTCATCCCCTGGTCTAAAATTTTAACCCTAAAATTTTAGGGACTGGGGCGCTGTCGACCTGGCAAATTCTACGACTAAGTGGCTTAGTGGGTCTCAATGTGTATAGAGCAGGACTGCATTTGGATGTGGTTTGAGCACAAATAAAACTAAACAGTTTTCTCCTTAAGATTTCAAGTGACACAAACACACTAAATTTAAATAAAATTATGTGAAGATCCTAAACATACTGGAAATACAAAAGACAAACTTACAACTCCAAGAGAGCTGCAGGCCAGAGCTAAAAACTTGAGCCATTCAATTTCTTCAGTAAAATGCCCAACGTTCATCACACTGTCAAACAAATCTGTTGGGAGATTGAGCACCTTCCACATCTGGGCCAGTTCATCTACATGGACTATCAGCCTCCCACCCACCTGAAAAATAAAATAATACTGTCTATGATAAATGAAGAAATTGCTGTCCATTTTTTAAAGTTTATTTTTTTATACAGATCTAGTCGTCAGTTCCAATAATTTCATTCTTAATTTTACTGTTTCCAAGACAGAAAACATTTTGCTGATTCTGCAATGGAGGCCCTTTTTGCACAACATTTTCCATGCGAAAGAGGGCCTGGACCATTGCGTGATTATGGGGAGCGATCTGCATGATGCGCGCGATGCTCCAGGGGCTGGCAGGCGCCGATTGCACACCTTTTCATTTTCTGCTAGAAGCCGAAAATGGTGCGCGATTGCACATTGCTCCCGGGCCCTGCGTGCACTTACCTGGTGTCCCAGGCTGCACTGTGGAAGGAAGAGGCGGGGGCTCTCGCATGAGCAGGCAGCTCATGCAGAGCCGAAGGACCCCGGACGGGAGAGCCTCTCGCCGGAGGCTACTTGCACAATCCCCGCATCCCAGTGATGGAAAAAGGTAAGGTACGGAAAGGACCAGAGATAGGAAACATGTGGCCTTTCAGCTATTGTTGGGCTGCAATGTCTCATCATCCCTTACCTGTAGCTATACTGTTTATTACCGTGAACAGATTCTATTGCTTTAACTTGTTTTCAAATTGTGTATCAGACAGCTTGAGTGCTATTTTTCAGTAGGTATGTGGGATAAATGCAACAGACAAACGAAAATAAACATGAAGGACCATATTGTATTATTAGATATTTCTGAAGATCACAGAACTGAAATATAATTAAGTATCAGTAAGTAAGGGGTGCTTATTCTGGTCTAGTGACCTGTTCTTGCGAAGAAGAAAGAAGTATTCTGAGGTTCCAGTTTTCTTCTGCACCAAAACAAAGAATGGGGCAAGTATACAACTCTTTTAGTGGAATTTGTGGTAGATTTGCATTAAGCACGTACAGTCTTACAACCAAGCTATCATGTGTCACAACTCTCCAGAAGGGAGATAGCGAGAAATGTTATGAAGTTCCCACCTCTCTCAATTCTGTGCTGAGGAAACGAATCTCTGTTCATTTTCTCCAGGTACTGATACATTTGTAAATGTGTTCGTACTGAGTCTGAGCTTCAGTTATGAGACGAGGAGCAGTACAAATCAGGGGTGGTATTCTCTCTCATGGAGAAATAGCTCCTCCCATATGATATGACTCTCATACTGTAATTTTGTCATAACAAGTGTAGCATAATGGTACATAATAACAGACAGTAATTAGAGATTTGTGCAGAGCCAACAACTTTAAGCACATCTCATCCACAGATTATATATCATGTCAAAAGACATGTAATGTCTAATATTTAACATACCATCAAGCTGTTAAAATTTGTAAATAAGTAAAATTTTTCTAGATCTATTCTGTCTGTAGAAATACTTAGAAGATCGGCTGGCGAAAAAAAAATAACCATTTTACACATGGAAATCATGAGAGAATTTTAATTTTCCATGTGTTTTTATTTTTTCTTGCTTACCCTACACAATCAAAATATTAAATACTGTGATCACAATTAGGTAGGGCTGGACCTAAACTTTAACTAGCTAGTCCCCCATCCCTATTCCAGCCAGTAAAAAACTAAAATACAGGTCTTTTGAAAACTGACCACAGAACATCCAAACTAGGGTTTACTAAGTTCTTTTCTCATTCCTCAAACCCACATGCCCTATACTGATGCAACATCCACTAGGCTGAAATGTGCTGAGGGTAGATGCTCATGTTAAGAGCACAGACTGGAGAAAGAAGCCTTATTTGAGAGGTGTGAAGCAAAGTTTACTAAACATGAGAGGAGGGGAAGTGTGAGAGCACCATTGTTCTTTGTACATTCCTGGTTGCTTCTACACATGAAGGGTGATTTTGTGAAGAGTGCCTTTCTGTCCATGGAAGATGTCCATGTAATTTAAAATCCTGGAACCCTTTTAGACTATATAATTATAGCACTATGATTTGATTTTAACTTCCATGGCTCCATGCTGTGGAACACTGGGGCCCTTTTCGCACGGCATTTTCCATGCAAAAGGGCGCCTGGAGCGTCGCATGATTGTGAGGAGCGATCTACATGATGCACTCACAATTGCGCAATGCTCCAGGGGCCAGCAGGATCGCGCACCTTTTCATTTTCGGCTAGAAGCTGAAAATGGTGCACGATCGTGCATTGCTCCCGGGCCCCGCGTACACTTACCTGGCATGCGGAGCCTCTGGAGCTGTGCCGGTCGTGCTTCCTGCCCCAGTGCAGCCTGGGAAACTCCCAGGCTGCACTGCGGAAGGAAGAGGCAGGGCTCTCGAGCGAGCAGGCAGTTTGTGCGGAGCCGAAGGACCCCGGACGCGAGAGCCTCTTGCCAGAGAAAGGGCCCCTGGCTTTCCAATGTTCTGCAAACTATGTGGAGATCTTCCATAGATACAGAAGGCTTTCCTCTTCACAAAGTCAACCTTTATGTGTATGTTTTTATTATTTGATACATGGGCAAAAGTCTGGTATCTTTTCTCAGCTCACCAACTTGAATAATTGTGTTATCTCTGTATGTGTGTTATCATGTGAATAAAGTAGCAGACTTAACGGTAAAGGCAATTACACAAACCATGCTCAGAAACTGTATGAAGTGGTAGGTTACATATACATTACAAACACTCAAGCCTCTCATGTACTTGCCCTAAAATGGAAAGGAGATGTTTCTTACTCTCTGGTGCAAGACCTTCAAGAGCTCTGGAGTAAGTTCTGCCGAGTTTGATAAAGGCACTCTATCCGATCGCTCTCTTACAGGAGGAAGCTCTCCCCGGGCCATGGCATTGAAATAACTGCACATAAAGACAAAACAAATGTTCATATTTTACCAATAGCTGCTAGCTACATATGTTAGGGATGTTGGCTTGCATACTGTTTGCATAAAATTTGCATACTGTTTATTTTCAAAATTCATAAATTCCAAATTACACCTCAAAGTGGGTTACTACATGCAGAGACATAAACACACACAGGGGAAATAAAAGGACATAATCTGAAAGCACATGATGCAGCTTTGGGCTAGTGATGGCACAGGGCAGTACTGGACAAAGTGATGATTCATGGGCCACTGCCAGTCCACAAGCCATAAGCTGCCAGTTTCTGGAGAACTGCCAGGAAAGAAAGTAACAGTAATAGCCAATGGGCACAAGTATGGTACTTGCCCCTGGAAAAACACTGGGGGAAAATGGCTTGGTTCACTTGTACAGAGGAATGCCTGGAAACTCTGCACAAGCTTTCTCAGGTAATGTGCACAGTATTAATGAGCATGCTAATATAAAAACATTTATAGTTAAGGAAAGCAAGTAAGACCTTATAATTGAATGACTAGGGATAGAATACAATAGCATGAAGATCACAGAAGACGGGGCAGAAGCATAATAAACCGACACATTTCTTTTGGAAATAACATTGTTTTCTTAAATTTATCTTTCTCTAAAGACTAAACTATATGTAACACAGGATCTTTAGGTTTGTTACTGTTTTAACTCAAAACCAGACTCTTGGGAGTGGGTGTAGGAAGGGTTGTGTTTGATATGGTCTGGAATTGTGGAAATGTAGAAGAGAAGATTTAATCCTTCCTGGCATCTTTTGTTTTTTCCTGATCACCCTCCTCAGCTGCTGTTTGTCTGCCTTTGAACATTTTGTAGAAAGGTTTGTTCTAAAAACCAAATGGCACATTTCAAAATACAGAGGCCAGAATCTCCACACACTCAGAGCTTGAACATAAGATGTTTCCTTGTGTTAATGGGTGCTGATGTTGAGTAATACTGAATTCTAGGGCCAGATCTTGTACCCCATGGGGTTCTGGCTCTGTCCAGTGCATGAGTGGGTAGGTGGAGTGGGAAAGCTTCCATTTGGAAAGGGTCTTTTCCCTATTAAATTTTGGTTTCTGCTGAAAGAATATTAGGGGGTAAATGCCTACAGTGTAAGTGGCCTGCTCTTTGGAGCTGTTTTTGTTTTTGTTGTTTCTGTCACAAAGCTTTCAGACCCTGGCACTCTGGCACTCTACCAGTATATTTCATTCTACGTAAATATATCTCCAACTGCCACACAACAGATATAACTGTACTTTGTTGCTGTGTGCCTTCAAGTCATTTCTGACTGATGGCAAACCTATCACGGGTTATTCTTGGCAAGATTTGTTCCGACGGAGTTTGCCTTTGCCTTCTCCCGAGGCTGAGAGAGTGTGACTTGTCTAAGGTCACACAGTAAGTTTCTGTAGCTGAGTGGAGATTCGAACCCTGACCTCCAGAGTTGTAGTTCAACACTCAAACCACTACACCCCACTATAATTGTACTACTATAATGTTTATTTTCAAAAGTCATCTAGCTTTTCTGAAAAAAAACAAAAACAAAGCAGCACCAAAAGTGGAAAGGGAAAGAAACAGTAAAAATACGATGGAATTGACAACACTAAGCTAAAGAAATAACATACTATAATTTAGGTATACACATTAATCAAGGAAGCAAATTCTGTGCTGCTCTGCAACATCATGGGCCACAACTGCTACTTATGCCTTCTGCACTCTACCAACTCGAAACCTAGGGTGCTGTAAAGAGAGGCAGTGAGATGTCTAGCCTCCCAGGTGTCACTGGAATACAGCTTCCTTCAGCCCTAGGCAGCATGGCTAATGGCGAAGCTAACTGTGATGATGCTGGGAGCTGCAGTCCAGCAATATCTAGAGGGCACAAGTTGCCCACTCCTGCTGTGAAGTAAACCTGAACACTGATCACAATACCCATCTGGCCATTTTCACACCTTCTGACTCTTGTTACTATATGTGAAGATAGGAAGAAAGAGGTCACACCTTTTGGCCATGGCCCTAGTTCAGAGTTTGGAAATGCTCCTTTCTGGACTACAGTTCCCAAAATCTCTCAACCAGCATGGCTAGTGGCCACACTGCTAGAGGGTTCTGGGAATTATAGTCCCAAGGTCTGCTCCAGTTTCTATACATTCAGTCAAAAGTGTGAATGTAGCTCGGTGTGTCTATAACAACAGGAGCATGGGCCCCACAGCAGTCATGGGGATCATGCAGCTCGCCAGCTATTGTTGGGCTGCAACTTCCAGCAGTTTTTTCCTATCTGAATTTTCACATAGTTCAGAGTTCTCTATGGCAATTACTAGTGTCTTAGAAAAATAGTACTTGCCTTTGATAGTTTTCACCACCATAACGCAGGAACATAATAATAAATCTTACCCATCTTTGCCTAAAAAAAAAAAAGTCTGCACTTTGATGAAGCAGAACAAAATAAAATTAGAGTATCAAGTACTACATGTATAGAGTAAACCTATGCCTGAATCATTTCTAAGCAAACATAACATAAGTGTTTCAGAAGAAAATATTAAACTTACTCTGAAGCCCATTGAATCAAATCTGGAGGCTGAGTCCGAATAGCAGCTTTTGTGAACTGCTTCAGCAAATCTGGAAGCTCTGGAGGGATGCATACTTGCTTGTCCGTCTGTGGCATAATTACTGTGCCTGTTCAAAAAAAAAAAAATCAATTTTGTCTATTAAGTATGAAATAGCATTTTACAGTTACTTTGTGACATAAAGAAAGAACTCTTGTGAATACTTTTGCTTTAAATTGTTAACTCTATTTTGTGGTGATATTAAGATTACTACCCCACAGGGCTTGACAAAAAAACATATTGCTGCATAAAACAGAGTTAACTGATGGTCCCCATGTCAGTGGAGTGGTAGATCCACTCTGAGGTTTAGTCCAGACTTTAAAGGATATATCCAAGATGGTGAACTTAGGGATAGGATTCAATATTTAGCATAGCTTCTTTGAAATACAGACTAAGGCCCAGTGCAAATTCACTACTCTACTGATAATGGAAGTGGCCAGCCACCGCTGGCATGAAGCAAACAAACAAAATGTTGCCTCACCTTCATTCCATGTACTGAAGCTTACAGAAGCTGGCAGGTGAATAGCAGGCAATACTGGTAACAAGATAGGATTCACCATACGGCAGCAAACCAGCATAGTGAAGGGGCGTGTAGACATCAGGCTTCTGAGATCTGCTTTGTTTACTAGAACCAAGAAGTTCACAACTGCAGCCAGCTATAAAAATGGTGGCCTAGGGTGCAGAACTCTTTACCTAATGGACTCTATGAGTGACAACTAAGATGAGCCGCATATACAAGTAGAAATCTCTATCTGATTTATTACATATGAGGGATTCTAATTGCCTAGTTCAGACTTGAAAATTGCAAAACCATCCAGAGATCTGCCAGTTGATCCCAATCTGCCTTCTGCAACACAAACAGCTCTTGTCCTCCGCTGCCATTCCCATTCTGTGGCACCCCTGCTATAGGTGGCTACTTCATATTGCCTAATGATAGGACCAGTATCTCCAAGACCATAGTGTGAAACACACTGAAAGAGCAATAGCAGCAATATTGTGTAATTAAGGCACATTGACTGAAACACCGTTACACCTTAGATCTTTTTCTTACGTGTTTAACAAATATCACCTTTCATTTTATAACTAGATAGACATATATTTGTCTCTTTCAACCATCATCCAATAACCACAACGAATCCTTGGGTGATGAAAACCTATCTACCTACCTGCCTACACATTGCACAGATTTCTAGACTATATTATTAGTTCATATAAGATTTTGTCCAGGACCACTGGGCCCATTTATTATCATCACCAACACCTACACAAAAATAATGCCTCCTAGAATGTGCCTTCTGGTACTTTACTGCAGGTTTGCTCTGCAGAAGGAGGCTGGCAAGTTGCCTTTTGCACTATCAGAAACCTAGTAAAAGGTAAAGTCTCCAGTTGTCCATTACAGATTCTGTGTGTAAAATTTGAACTCATATTGTCTTTGATTAGATTGGGGATGGGCAACTTGTGGCTCTTAATATATTGTTGTTGGACTGCAGTTCCCATCAGTCCTAGCTAGTGTAGCTTATGGTAAGGGATGGTAGGACCTGTAGGCCAACATCTGAGAGCCACAACTGTCCACTCCTGTAATAGACCTTTGGTGAATAGTTGGAGGCTGAAGACAGCAGTTGTAATCCCATTTCTCTTCCCCACAAGCTTTCAACAAACAGTTATGTAATGGGCTACTGAAGACCCCTAAAGACCTTTAATGGTACCCTTAGCTTCCTCGAAACTCAGCATACAGTAGCTCAGCATACAGTAGTCAAAAATTGACAGGGATTGACAAAGGAATTTGACAGAGATTGTCAAATTGTCAACTGTGGGGCAGTCTTCCTCAGCCTACTGCTGACCATCACAATAAAAGCCAAGACATGGGAAGGAAAAGGATATTAAATCTGCTTCATTTCTACTAATCCCCACCTCTGTGCCATTTTGAAGCAGCTTCTCAGGATTTTAAAAAAAGAGAGAGAGGATTTCAGAGTGCGGTTACATAATCTATAGTTTGGCTGTCAGTATTCACAATCACTATTATCTACTGGAATAAAAGCATTTTACAGTGTGCATGTTCATGATCACTTTTGGAACATATTTGTGTGGAACAACAGTTCAGAATTCTATAGAATAGAATGTGTAGAATACATGACATCCTGTAGAACTTGTTGGGGATAAGGGAGGATGAGGCAGCATGATGGTACCCACTGCCTAGTTACTCCTGCAACAAATAGGACTCTGCAGTTTGTTTACTGTGATATCCAAACATCAAAATGCAGCAATCTGGCTTGTATTTCTCTCAGTAAAATAGGGAAGTAACCCTAGAACAAACTATAGGGAATACATAACCGTAGAGCAAAGTGGCAAGGGACAAAGCAGATTGTTGGGTTTGGAAATCATGAAGAACAAGCCATGGATGGAAAAGCAGAGGTTTGTTCAGCTGCTTCTGCTTCCAGTATGAACAAATCAGCAGAGTACACAGCGCGCTGCCTCATTCTGTCTCAACAATCCTTCATAAGTCTGTTGTTCCATACAAACATGGTCATAGTCAGTCAATCACAACAATCTATGCACTCTTACCTGGAGGTAAGCTCAACTGAACATATCGTAGCTTGTTTCTGAGTACAGGAAACCCCCACCTTTAATGGCCTGTTATCTGACTCATTCTTTTCATGCTTCCAAATTAAGGACAAGTTCTATTAATCTGATGGAGATTCTGCCCTTTCATCAGTTCTTCTTGGCTGTGGAGGCTCACTTGGAATTGCGTGTAGGCCTGCACTTCTTGCAAAGAAAGCTGAGAAGGGAAAGAGTGCTAAGCCAGGTGAGAGACTGCAAGCAGTGCACGCATGGTCAGTCCTGAGTGAGCCCCTATAAGTCTTTCATGCTCCCTACAGTACAGTACATGGGTTTTGCTTTTCAATCAATTCTGTTTTTGACAGTGCTCCAGTCCCTAATCTGTCAGGTAAGTGGAGGAAGGCTGTAAGATGTTTATGATTGTGCTGTTTTATTCTACTAAACTAGTATCAAGGGATTAGTTTAGCAAGAGGGGAAGATTCTACTAATGCACGTTTTGTGAGCGTTCCCATTTACTTATTCCCAACCCCATCCATATGATTTTAATCTCAGATCCATGCTGCCACAATCATTCAATCATATTTCAAATTCTGCATGACCTTTCAAAATGAAAATATTTAGAAGACCTCAGTTTTGAAAACGTAAGGGCATATTTGTTTTCTTTAGGTTGTAAGATCATCAAAGAGAAGTTGCGAGGGGCTTGTCTGTTCATTCAGAAATTTGACATTGTTGGAATGATTACCATGGAAAGTTCTAAAATGCAGGGACTGTGTGAGAAATGATTTGGAAGAAACCTGGTGCTTTGCTGGTGGTGGTGTGTCAGTTGTGTGGAAATGGTGGTGATGGGCAAGTGTACAGAAATGGCTTTGTGAGTTGAGTGAGAATGTGCTTTAGCTCTACGGACATGTAAACTATAAGCCTGTTCCATTGCTGAGGTGACTACTTTTCTATTACAGTTGCTAACTAATGTGAAACTCTTGAGGTTTTGTGTTCTGAGGTGAAGTCAGCTGTAATGCAGAAAAAGAAAATCTAGGCTTGTCATGACTGATTATGTGGCTCACCCCATTTGCTGAAGGGAAATGAGATACTGGCCTGCATTACAGTACCTGGAATGAGGAAAGATATTAAGAGGCGGGTTAAATGAAAAATGTTCTTCTGCTTAAGTGCACAGTATAAATGCAAGTAACTGTTTCATTTCTATAAGAGGCAGTCTGCACATTTTAGACTTGCAATATAATTTTCATGATGATAACAAAAACTGGAGTCAGTTGGCGAGAAAGACAGATACTGAATAAGCACACGCCGTAGTTATTCAATCCTGCCCACACTTCAGAATACCTCAAAATGAAAGGGGTTTGTGGAAATGAAGTCTTGATGAAAGGGGACTTGCATGAAAGGGAATTTGCATAAAGTACATTTCTTACAGAAGCAGTTTCACCGGAGACATAGTAAGGACCAAGGGCATCGGCCTCTGGCATTCGGATTTTGATGACTTCTCCAGCACAGCCCATCAACCCATCTCTGTTATTTCTATCCACACACTGACAACTGTTCTTACCACCTCACGTTAGTTCCCCCCTCCCCGTGACAAATTTGTCCCCAGTCTTTGATATCAGCCTTGCATCCGAGAGTCAGGGATAAGTGACGCAGGTTAAAAATTCTGTTCCCATGGCTTTGGTTATTCCCCGCAGTTACCGGAGGCTGAGACGACTCAGCCTCTTTGTGAAGATCGCCCAGTTGATCTGTTTTGGGACAGTCACACCAGGCTCTATCGGGGTCTCCGCACTGTTTCCACCCAGGATGCGCCCTTGCATTAACTCAGGGCTGGGCCCTTTGTTTGGCAGCAGCGCTAGGTATCCTAGCAACTGATACTCTACCTCACAAAGGCAGCGATTCTGTCAGCTGCTCTGGCTGCCAATAAGTGGCAAGAAATTTGAAAGGGTCACGGGGTTCTCAGCGGGGAGTTAGGAGCAGGACTTCATCAGCGAGGGGCAAGCAAGCTACAGGCAGGGTGGTATTTTCTGCCAACGCTGGGATTTTTTTTTTACTAGATCACCATTAGCCACAAAATAGTTGGGCCTGTGGCTCATTTGCACTACAACTGGACCATATGAGTTTGGCCTGTTGTTTTATCCTGCTATTGTATACAGTCAGGTTTAACTCTCATTAAAATCTGGCTTACTTCCTTGTGGGCCAGACGTATGGCAGGGATGGGCTGCTACTGTTGCGTTCTTCAAGCCATTTCCGAGCAAGGCAACCCTAAGGTAAACCTATCATGGGGTTGCTGGGGGCTGAGAGTGTGTGATGCACCTAAGGACAACCGGTGGGTTTCCATGGCTGAGCGTAGAACAGAACCCTTGTCTCCATGGTTGTAGTCCAGTGCTCAAACCACTACACAGCTGTGGTTTTTGGCAGGGATAATGCAAAAATAGCAAGAAGGAAGAATTCAAATCACAGGCGGAACAAGCAAATAGGATGCCTTCTATGGAGGAAAGGACAGGTTGTGATGGTGAGGACCACAACATTACTGAGGATGTTAACTGTTGTGTGCAGAGGAGTTGCCCTGTGTGTTGTAATAAATTTAGACCATGTTTCATTAAAATAAAGCATTTGCATAACTTTAAGTTGGAGGTAAGTTTGTTCAAGTTTTAAGAATGACCTCACAGGTATATCCTTAGCAAGCTACAAGAAAGCATAAAGTCCTTCCTGAGACCTCTTGGCCCATGATTTTGGGCTTTCCTTCCCAGTTCTTTCTTTCTTGCGTCCAATCTTCCCATGATTTCCTATTATCAGAGCCCCAGAACTTTGTGCAGTTACCATGGTCCTAGCAGGGACAACTAGGGACAGTTGCCTTGGACAACTTCTAAACTACTTTCCACGTTGGACCTACTGATCTGTACAGCTCAACTGGGGTTAACATCTACAGCAAGGACAAGCAGGTTTTGGCCCTCAGATGTTACTACACCTTAATTGCAGCTACCACAGCTATTAGTGGGGGATGATGAGAATTGCAGTCCAACAAAATTTAAAGGGCCACAACTTGCTCACCCTTGCATAATAGCCTTTTTTGATCAGAACATTAAGGAAGACCCAGCCTTCCCAATTTAAAACTATATTATTACGCTAATTGTTTAGAATGGGTATTAGATTGGATTAATTTAAAGGACCAAAGATTATTATAGTTAGAAGGGGAAGGTATCTACTTTGGCTGGCACGCGTTCCTGTGGCATGAGAAAGCCAAAGTAGATACAGGATTTACAAATCATCTTATAAGAAGAGGCCTTTTAAGGGTATGGCTAAAGTATAAAAGGAGACTCTAGTTAAAATCCCCTTCATGGGTCTCAGTTCATGAAGCATTTTATAAAAGAGAAAAACCCAGATTAGACAAATGGATTATGTATAAAGATCTTTTAAAACCCCAGGAGCGAACTATGCAATTTAAATCAGTAGAAGAATTAAAGGAGCAAGGTCTCACCACACATTGGTTACTATTAAGACAACTAAAAGAAAGGTTCAAGATAGATGAAAAGATGGATGGATTGGAAATTAAAGAAAAAGAGTTTGATACATTATTGAGTATAGAGGTAAATCATAAAGTGGGAAGAATTTACAGGATACTATTGGATCTGGATCTGGAACAAGAATTAATTAAGGATAGTATGTTAAAATGGGCTAGGAATATAGGTCATTCTCTTCCATTAGATGAATGGATAAGGTCATAGACGCAGACATGGGATTTATTGCAACCAGTAAGCTTAAAAGAAAACCTGTACAAAATGATCCATAGATAGTACTTAACACCATCGCGGTTAGCAAAAATGCAAGGTGGTGGAAAGGAGACCTGTTGGAAATGTGAACTTAAAGGTACTTTTTACCATGTATGGTGGACCTGTGTGAAAGCTGGAAAGTATTGGAAAGAGATTCATGGAGTAATTTCTGAAACATTTAAGGTTAAATTTCTATTAACTCCAGAGCTACATCTGTTGAACATAATGGATTCTCTACCCAAATTAGATAGAACACAAAACAGGATCCTACTATACATGGTTACAGCCGCAAGGTTAAGTTACGCACAATGGTGGAAACAAGTTGAATCTCCAAACATAGAAGACTGGGCATTGAAACTTTATGAGATATTAGAATATGACAGAATTCAGATTTTGATGCAGGAAAAACCCATAACTCAATATAATGATGGACGGAAGATTGTATTACCCATATGGGGAAATCAGGCATCTTTAGGGATTGGAGCTTTGAGCTAATTGGTGTAAATGTCTTAACAAAATTAGATTCGTAGAAATTAAGGGATAATTAAAATTATATGAGAAAATATAGTAAGGAAAATGTGATCAATCATGTCAAACAAGATATCAGTTAATAACTTTTTTAGAAAACTGTTTGAATGTTAATTTATAAAATTCTAAATTTACTTACATATATGTGGTTTAAGGATGTTAAAGGATGTACTCTGTTAATAACATGATAGATAACAACAATTTTGTAAGGAATAGTGGATCTATATGGGTAACAGTGGTAATAGGGGAAATAATGGACACTCTAAATTATAATGGATAATAAAGAGAATAAGGAATAAATAACTTATCATTCACTTCTTGAGGAGGGATGGGTGGGGTGGGGTGGGTTACAGGGGGGAAAGGGGGCAAAGGGGAACTTGACATGTATTATAGGGAATATCGGCTAAATTATTTAAGAATAATGGTTATTATTAGTATTATTATTATCAGTACTGTGGTCCTATATTTCCTTTGTGCTCCCCTCACCCTCTGGGTTTTTTTTATAATGTAACTTTGGAAAGTAATGAAAATAATAATAATTAGAAAAGAACATTAAAGAAGACCCATTATACTAGGCCCCAAAGAAACATCTAGAACAGTAAAGTTTATTTAGTTCCACCCAGCCTTTGTAGTTTAGAAGAACCAAGTAAGAACAATGTATGCATGGTATGATCTTTATCCACACTGAATTCCACCATTCCTTATTACTTTCGTTTTGACCCACAAAGACTTGTACCAACCTAGTGTGATATCTTCCTTTACTACCAGTTAATTTTAAACTTTAAACAATTAACATTAGCAACTATTACTGATATATATTTTAAATAAATTAGTAATACAATTATTTTCAAAGGTTGAAGTCTTTGTGCTAGTTCTTTCATTTCATGTCTGTACTATAGGGGCATTTTCTGGGACATTTCCCTCTGTATAGGAGTTTCTCTTAAGCTGTGAGTTCTCTGGTATTTGAATTTTCAGTTGTACAATGTGGGGAGGTACTGAGTGTGCATTTGTTTTCTTCAAAGCATATCCACATGAAACTGCATATATATAAAACTTCAGTTTTGTCTGCTTGCTTGTCTTGTTTTCTCTTTCTTCTACAGTTTCATATTTCTGGGGACTCTATATCCAAACAATATTACCTGGGGGCAGTTTTGATCATGATCTTACTTTGTGCCTAGAATTGAAAATAGACTCTTTTTACTTCCTGTTATCAGTCCATCAACTAGCATTTTACCTGAAAAAGTGACATTGGTAAGGGAGTCTATAGCTGACAACTCATAAATAGTTCTTCTACAAATTGTCCCAAAATCAGGGGAGTGGATTTAGGATCTTCTGCCTTTTCAAAATTTTAAAGTATTTTTTCAAAAGGTTTTTAGACCATTTCCACTTCTCTATGTTTTCAGTGAGGGCAGGGAGTTGGTACACAGTGTCAGGTGAGACTCCCACTCTTAAGACCTCCCCCAATCTGGACGTCATTAGGGGTCTTAGGTGGAGCTTAACATTAGGAACATGGCTATACTCTTTAACATTACTGGAAACCTGACTAAAGTGCTGGTGACATGTTATGCTAAACTTTGAGTCAGTAAAGGTCAATACAGTTGGACAATCCATTAATTACTGTGTGGGCTCTTTGTCCTTTTAAGATAAGGAAATCTGTCATTGCTTTACCCCAGTGCTGTGCAGATAGCTTTGGGAACAGTAAAGCCTGAGGGGCCACTTCCTCCTTTTGATATACATCACGCAATTTTCAGCTAAGGTATTAATTTGCTTGATAAGATGTGGCCATGAAATAGACAGCTGTGCATTTGTCCTGCATCTGGTAATAAATTGATTTCTTCTGTCATTCTTTTGAAGTTCTCTATTTGGACATCACGAGTCATAAAAAATATGCTGTCCTTTCAGAGACATTCTGTCATGGCCAGGACTAAGAAGACATCAGAATCAATCTCCATTGTTTTTGAATTGGGTCCTTCTGTTGTAGAGCCCTCATCCTATTCACATGACCTTGAGAAGGCCTTGTTGACCTCTGACAGCAAGAGTGGATCTTGGATTTCTCCAGTGAGAAATGAGACCATGAGAAACATTCTCCAACCCACTGTTCACTCCACCAATACTCATTCTCCCTACCCCAATGACTATAGAAAAGGGCACTGACCCTTTCACAGCCAGACAGAGCATCTGAAGAGATGGAGTGTCCAGGAATATTCCCCTAATTTACCTGTAAAACCTTGCTATTGCTAAGGTGACGTATCCATGGTCTACGGATTGCTCTCCATGGTCCTGAAACTAATCATTTAGCCCTGTCTCATTTCTACAGTACAGCTTCTGGCTCTAATGTCTGCTATACCTGGGCTGCTTCACATGGTATCTGTATACCTGAGCAGTCACTTTGATCCAATAACAGAATTCATGATAGAGCAGGGCACAAACTATCTGCATTGTGAAGATAAGTCTTGTCTGGCCAATATGGCTTTGCATGTTGAGGGAGTTCTTTCCTGCAGCCCTGATTAATTTTGGCACAGATGGAATATTTTCTGCAAGTTCCCCTTGCTCTTGGCACCTCTTGTTAAATTTTGTTTTTCATATGTGACATCTTGTCTCCCTATTAATTTATCAGTGTTTCTTTTACTTTGTTCAACTGCAATGAGAGGTAAATTAGGGGGGAAAAAAGTCCCACACATTCACTTTTGGTTCTTGTAATTTCTGCTTTGACCTGGAAGCTAGCCTTTCTATATCTCCCAAAACTCCTAATCCAGTTAGGCCAGCTGCTTGAATTTTGAAAATTATTTGGAGTTGAGCCATTTATATCACAGAATTCATAGCTTTACAAATATGCCATTTAATTCCCACCTGGTTCTCCAGTTATTCCAAGTTCTCTCTTACCTTACTAGAAGCCTTTTTTAAAAAATTATACTTTGCTGCAGTTTTTTTTTTGGCTTTTAAAAAATATCTTGATCTTGTTGTTCCTTTATATTTTAGTTTTCTACTCTCTCTTCTTGCAGCCTGAACCTAAATCCAATTATTAGTCCAAGCTAGAGAACACCCATTGAATCAATGGGAACTTGGTAAGTCAACATTTAGATAAGTTCCATTGATTCAGTGAGTCCCCTCTATATGGGACTAACTTGGATTAGGCCTAGAGTTCTTTTTTTCCCCCTCCTCAGTCCAATCCCTCAATTCCCTTCTGGTTGGTCAAGAAACCAACACATTCCAATCCCTCATGCAATTAAAGGAAACTTCAGCAACCATGCTGAAGCATTCACTGAAATGAAGTGCTTCTCGCATGGGAGAAAGACGCTTCTTTATGGAACCTTATCTTTCATAATAATTTCATTTTAACCCACAAGGAACTGATTTTTTTTCTTGCAAAAGGCTGGTCTTATAAACAGATAGAATGACTACTTAATCAGGTGGTTATCTCAGGTGGCACATGTGTCTATGGGACAGAAGCAAACTCTTCTGCTGTTCCCCTTGAGTGCTGTGGAGCTATTCACTTCCATTGGAAAACAGCTCCATGTGCCCAAACAATCTATCCTGTACCTCCTAGACTACTCTCAAGTGGAGTGAGTAGAGGACATTCTCCTCTTGCCATTGTTGAAGTGAGATTTCAGCTGCCAATCCAGTCTGCTTTCATATGTAAGAGCAAGTAGGGTAAAAATTGTTGAAAAGTAGATTAAGTGGAAGGTGTTAGGCAGGGGAAGCTGACAACTGTTTTTATTTCCAGTTCTATATTTATCACAAAGCCATGGGTAAAGAGTAGTATGTTGTTTCTCTGGCTCCCTTTTCAAGAAAAAGCGATAAGCGTTTCAAGCAATAACCTTCAAATGAACAGAAGCCCTATTTTAAAGGTGAAGAGTGAATATGAAATGGAATGGATTTCAGTGCAAATAGTAGAGGTCTAGACCTAAGATGTGTTTGACAAAAGGATGCGAGTGAAAGTACCAACAGAAATAATTACATTATTGTTATGTAAAGGGAAATTATTTGGTAAAGCATAGATGGTGTATTACGCCAAACAGGTGAAATAAACATTTTCATTCACTACTGATATGACATCTGAATGTTATCTCTTCATTCACACAGTTTCACTGGGAGACTGTATGGTAAAATAAGACAAAAGGACTTTTTCCCTCCCTTGCAGTAGAATCCATCCCAAGGATTACTGCAAGGAAAGCTCCAAAAAGCTTCTTAACTATTGTGCATTTAACACCCCATATTGAATAGGAAAGATTATTTCACTGAAAAGAAAATTCTCTCTCTTCATTCTCCAGATGCTCCTGGTTTAAGCTCTAGCTGAGTATAACTTGACAGTGGAAGGTATATGGGCATTACATACATACATGCATAAAAAAAGAAATAAAGAAACAGTTGGTGAGGATCTCCTTAAATGCCACCTTAGGACTACCAAGCACTTTCTTCTCTTGAGCTTTCCACAGAAACCTAGCAGACAGAAATTCTACACATCCACTTACTTCCTGCTATCTGTTTTTAGAGGGCGGGGCTTTCAATACAGCTATCAATGGTAGAGGACCTGTATAATGGACCATGATGTTCAAGAAGAAGCCAGTACTGAGTATGTGAGAACAGCAGCATGCACCAGACTTTTCTTCTAAAAACTACTGTTTATTATCACAACTCAGCAGGAAAACCCGGGGAGAAAAACATCAATTGGAGCAAGAGAAACAAAGGCAGGTCAATTGAAGAACAACCCTGCACCCTGGTCCTACTGCTTAATCAGGGTTCTGCTTCAAAACTGAAATTGTTCTATTTCATTCGGATGTCCTGTTCATGCAGAGGTTTTCTGGACTTGCCTTTCTAAGAGACAGATCACAACAAGAGATTTGATTAATATTACTAGATGAAACCTTAAATGGTGTTCCTGCATGCCAAAGAGGAAAAGAGTGCAATAAACGGTCAGTCTAACGTTGAGTAAACTAAAGATGTCATGGAGACCTGTAACAGCATCAGATATAAAGAGAGTGTTTACAATCCTCCTGCTTCTCTGCCTCAGATTTTATTTTCAACTCATGAACTCTCCATTTACATAGCCCCCAAGCAGTACTAGTATCAGCTCAGGTTCAGTTCTACTTTCTGCTTTGTATGCTGTTGTCTTCATCAAGTTAAGTTATGCTTTTGAACCACATGTCTATCAGCTGTGAGCTAATAGTGTATAACAGCACCAAAATGTGACCTGTATCACTGCATTTCTATGGACATTGATGATCCCCTGTCAGGATCAGGGGGCTGATCAAGGCCACCACACCCAAACAGATTTGAGGACAGTCAAGATGAGATAAAATCAATGTGACAAAAGAAGATTTATTTGTGTTTCATGGATATAGCTGGTATATTACAGTAGAAAAAGCCAGTTTCCTCACACTGCCATAGACAGACACCAGCAAGCTACAGAACAACATCTTAGAAGTCAGCAGATCCCTTGGTGTGTGCACACACTTCCCAGTATACACTGGGAGGGGGCTCAGATGTGGTTGAAGGTAGAGTTTAGTGTATTCTAGAAAAGTAGAAAAGAAATCCTCATTGTGCAGAAGCAAGTTTTCTCCCTTCTTCTAAAAGCACTGAGAATAGAGATAGCAGCAAATTTTTTCCTCTGCCACTTTCTTGCCCTGCCATTTTCCCATAGGAAAGATATAATTTCATGTCCTCTCATCTCTTCAAATGCCAAGCTGAGGTGAACAGTGCTGTCTATGCTAAGTACAAAATAATTGTTCCATGCCTGTTTGGGGGCTATGTTATCGTGCTTTGTACATGCAGTGGCAGCTCCTGGCTTCCTTGTTAGTGGTAGTGGCTTTGGCTTGTTGTCTGAGCTTTAAAAGACATATCCAAAATGCTGAACCTATTTTGGAGATACAGTTCTGTACCTTTAAAGTTCAGACTAAAACCTGGAGAGGATTCATCACCCTACTGACATGGTAGCCATAGCCGCCATGAGCACAAATATTCACCATCACCACTTTCTCTTTCTTTCTTTCTTTCTTTCTTTCTTTCTTTCTTTCTTTCTTTCTTTCTTTCTTTCTTTCATCTTTCTGTCTGTCTGTCTTTCCCACATTTTCCCCAGTCTTGGGTTTCAAGGCAGCTTACAGAAATTAAAACACATAAAAGCTCACATCAGTAAAGGCATTCAAAAAGTTAAAATGCAACTAAACTCTCAAAAGAATTAAAAGCAATTTAAAAATTTATTTACTAAAAGCAAGAAATAAGGACAATAATAGCACTATTATTTATAACCCTTTATCTATAAACAGTCAGTTCCCAAAGGGCAGTTGAAATCAACAAACTGCTACAGCCATTCTTTGAGGGAATCAGTCAAGCTTCTCTAGGAAGAGACTTCCAAAACCTGGAAACAGGTCTTTGTGATGAGGAGGAGGAGGAGGAGGATGCCCTCATGCTCAAAGCTAGAAATTATCCGTTATGAATTTCAAGAGAGAGAAATGTAAGGTCCTACACTTAGGCAGAAAAAATGGAATGCACAAATATAGGATGGGGGACATGTGGCTGGACAGCAGTACATGTGAAAGGGATCTAGGAGTCTTAGTAGATCACAAGCTGAACATGAGTCAGCAGAGTGATGCGGCAGCCAAGAAAGCCAACGCAATTCTTGGTTGCATCAAGAGGAGTATGGTGTCTAGATTGAGGGAGGTAATGGTACCACTCTACTCTGCTTTGGTTAGACCTCGTCTGGAATACTGTGTCCAGTTCTGGGCACCTCAATTCAAGAAGGATATCAACAAGCTGGAACATGTCCAGAGGAGGGCAACGAAAATGGTGAAAGCTTTGCCCTGTGAGGAGTGACTTAGGGAACTGGGTATGTTTAGTCTGCAGAAGAGAAGGTTAAGAAAGGACACTATAGCCATGTTTAAATATTTGAAGGGATGTCATGTCGAGGAGGGAGTAGGCTTGTTTTGCACTGCTCCAGAGACTAGGACAAGGAGCAATGGATTCAAGCTGCAAGAAAGGAGATTCCACCTGAACCTCAGGAAGAACTTCCTGGGGGTCAGAGCTGTCCGGCAGTGGAATAGGCTGCCTCTGAGTGTGGTGGAGTCTCCTTCTTTGGAGGTTTTTAAGCAGAGGCTGGATGGCCATCTGTTGGGGATGCTTTGATGGGTTTTCCTGCACAGCAGGAGGTTAAACTGGATGGCCTTTGTGGTCTCTTCCAACTGTATGATTCTATGATTCCTTTTCCAAACTAAACTCAGAAGTAGAGTTGAAGGCTTCCACGGCCAGAATCCATTGGTTCTTGTGGATTTTTTGGGCTTTGAGACCATGTTCTGGTTGAGACCAGAACACGGTCTCAAAGCCCAAAAAAACCACAAGAACCAATAAACTCAAAAGTCTTGAGATGGCCATTACCTAGAAGTGAGAGGCTTACGTAGGCTAGATTATGAGCTCCATCCTGTGCTTTAACATGTAGAGGAGAAAAGGAAGCTTCCTTCTTGATTTGTAATTGTCAATTACATTTCTTGTTTCAGTTAACAGACTCTCTGAAGCAAGCAAAGACCTAAGTTCCTGTTGAGTTATCACATGCTGTCTGAAAATGATAAACAAGTTGACGATATGCTCTGAAGTAAGTGTTGTTTTCTGAATGTTTACATGAGAAAATCCACCTGTTTAGTGTATATAGGGTGGGCACTGGGAAATGTGTTTTATTTCACTTTGAACTTTCAAAAGGTGTTGACCTATTTTTGCTGGAGAAATAAACCTTGCCTTCACTCCTTGCTTATGCTGCTTTGTTAATTTGGACTCTCTGCTGGGTAACAAATCTCACTCTTGTGACACTTTTATCCTGTGATCCACCAGCTGTACCTGAGGCGATGGTGAGATGGAAAGAAAGGCCTCCAAAAAGATCTCAAACCATGGGGAGAATACTGTTCTTCAGAAAAAATGCCCCCAAACTGTATAGAGCTGTATGGGTACTTTGAACTGTGCCTGAAAACAGTCTTTCTATCTCCCAAAGGTAGTGGTGAAGAATGCCTTACTCCAAGCTATGCTGGGAACTCCAGGGAATTTCTTTTGACATCTCAAGCAATCTAATGTGCTCCCCCGCAACCAAGAATGTGAATGATCCATGCTGTGACAAGCTCATAAATGCTCTGGTGAAAATTTACTTTTTTTAAAAAAAGGTTTTCTCTACCTACATACAGAAAGAGAGAAGAAAGAAAATTGTTAGGCAAGCTGTTCTAAGGGCACGGAGTCCTTTAAATGCAATCATTTTTCATTATTTCCTGCTAAGTCACATCAGAAAGTAACACAATAATGTCAGTTCATCATGTATTGACATTACCGTGCTATTGCACAAACTGCTGTGCTGCCCCATCCACTTCTTTAAAAGAAAGAAACCAGATGAGACAATGGAACCATGCATGACACAGAATTACTTCGAGTACAATGGCAAAAAACATGTTTGCATTCTTAACCAATATTATCTAAGAGCATTTTAAAAAAAAAAGAACTACTCAGAAGTGATTGCTTTGCAGGCAGTCTTGGTATGGTCGTTCTTTTTTAAAAAATTCTTTTCTTACTTCTAGAGACCAAAATACTGATGTGTCAGAATGGTCTGGAGAAAAATGGTTTTAATATAGTACCTGTTGGAAATGGACAATAAGATTAAAGATGACATTTTCTCGCTCCTAGGTTTTTTCTCAGGCAGCAGAGGAAAAAAAAACTCACATTGTACATCTTGGCTGGAAAGGAAGAGGAACTGGAGAGCCTGTGAACAAAGGAAGCAAAAGATGAAAGCAAGACTGAGCACTGAGGAGGAAATGAGTGAGTGTGAGGTATGAAAAGGTCAGGTGCCTTACTAGGAAGGCGAAGAAAAAGATCAAAGGACAAGGAGCCAAATACTGGAAGAACGAAGCTGGGGGGGGGGGGGTAGCAGAATTATTTTCAGCAGTTGGCAAGAAGACTGGAAAAAGAGAGGTTAGGCTGCCCAGTTGGGAAGGCACATCTAAAAGACTTCAATTAGAGTGGGACAGAGTCATGTGCATAAGGCTGAATTTAGATATGGTGACAGAAAGCAGTGAAATAAAATAGCAATGTGAATGGAAGGTGGGAGGATGAAAAATAACTTTTTTAAAAAAAGCTGTTCTTGGTAGCTTTTCGAGAGGTTACAGTCCTATGCTGGCTTTTCCATGATTATATGGATTGAGGAGTTCAATTTTTTTAAAGCAACCTTAGTACCAATAAAAGCTCCTAAACCACAATGACAGGAATATTTCGGCTGAGTCCACGATTGGGCTGCAAACCACTGGGCAATTGTGGGAGGCTAAGGGGCTACATTACCTTGCAGGACAACTTGCAGGTGAGGACCCACACCCCTCTGCAGAAAGCAATCAATCAATCTTTGGATCCCAGATGCCCCCCCCCAGTGCTCCCTACAGCCTGTAGGGGGGCATTTATGCCATATTTTTAGGACCTCCCTGGGTCACCCAGGACCGCCCAGGAGAAGACTTTTTTTTGAAACAGGAAGTTATCACAGATCACTTCTGGTTTACTTCCAGTTTTTAAAAATCTTTTCCTGGGCCTAAAATAGGCTAGGGGTGGGGAAGGTAGCAAAAATGTCCCCCATGCCCCAAACAGGGGGCATTTGGGGGCAAAATAAATGTGACTCCTTGGGAGGCCCTGAAGGCCACAAAAATGACCCTGTGCGTAATCACTGCTGGAGGCCCTTTGCCCACCTCTGATGGAGAAATATTTCAGAAGGATCCATGTTAACAGCAATTCAAACTTAACCTGTTAAGCTTTAGCAAAGCTTGTCATGGTGACCACTAGGCTTCATTTCCCTCAATATTTCAACTAAATTGTAATGCTAGAAGTTTGTTTTTATGCTACATGGTAATTTTTCCTCCTACTTTTCTGGTAGTTTCTGTATAAAAAGCACATTTTATGCAATAGGGCTGGTGGCTTTCATGTCACTGGGACAGTGACTCCATTATACGTTTTTGTCCAAACTTTGTCCAAACTCTAAGGTTTGTTGTTATTTTTATGGGCTCTCCAATTCCCTCTGGCTTACGGCAACCCTATTCTAGGGTTTTCTCGACCAGATATGTTGAGAGTACGCTTGCCATTGCCTTCCTCTAAACTGAGAAAGTGTGACTTGCCTGAGAACACCTGGTGGGTTTCCACAGCTTAACAGGGATTTGAACCCTGGTGTCTCGAACTCCTAATCCAACACCCACCCCACTAGGTCTAAGTTTGGACTAAAAACCAGAGTGAATTCACTGTCCCATTAACATGAACGCCACTGATGTTATGCAAATATCATTTTCCTAACAACTGAGAAGAAACGTCAGGGAAAGCAAACTTATAAGCAGGTGCCATCTTACAGATTTCAGTACTGGTTTTATGTCTGTCAAAATATTAAAATAAGGACACAAGCTTATAGCTTAGATAGCAGCCAAGGTGAATGTAGATGTGGGTAGTGCCATACCTCATCTACTCAGGAAGTAATTGCTAACGTGATAATTGAGTGGTGAATGTGAGGAGAGTCTATATTCAAACACACCTGTTGCTGCAGGTGTTTCTAAAACAACATATTTGTCATTACGAATATACCTCAGTTAATGAAGTCCATGTACTCCTGGGCGTTACATCTTTAAAATAAATTTAATTAACAGAGGCAGAAATAACATGGAAAGAATAGGGATAGGTTCCTGCACCACTGAAAAGAGCAGTTCAACATGTTTCAGCAAACTGTTTATTCAAAACTAACAGTATGCACACGTAAAACGAAACAACCTTGTCAGGAAAGCCTAGCATAAGTAAACAAGAACATTATAGATCTTGAGATCACTTGAGGGCTTCTTCCAAAGTGTAACTAGAGGTGACTTTTTTTGCTTTCACCACCTTCCACTTTTCTTATTATTTCTGTTTTGGTGGCCAAATATCCTGATCTATGGTTTGTTTGTTTGTTTTTACATGCTGGGGATAGCTGGGAAGGCAGGCTGATCTCTCCTTTTCTTTCTGTTTTGCTCCTTATGGGACCGTAGAGACAGCTGCTGTTTACCTTGCCTGTTGTAGGAAGGGCACCCATAGCTACAGTAAGAATCCCCTCAGTTCAAGCTTTATTGTATTGATTGTATTATCATATTGATTACAGCAGACATACTGATATTAAAAGTCTATTTGTCTAGCCTTCCTTCACCATCCTTCAAGTGTTGAGGCTACTAGAAAACTTCCTGCTAGACAGAGGACTAGGATATAAAACGGGGGGGGGGCTGAGCAAGTGTAAAAAGACTTTGTAAAAAGGAGTTTCTTTGTCAGAGACTTTGTATTTTAATTTGTCTTGTTAGTTTAGGAGAAAGATGGGACTGCAACTCCCATCAACGCTGGCCAGGCTAGTCAATGCTGAAGAATTCTGGGAGTTGCAGTTTAGCAACATCTGAAGGGCAGCCTGATTCCTAACTTGGTTTAGACACACAAAGTGATGTCCAAGGAACTGAAACTCCAGCTATTACTAGAGCAAGTTGGTGGTACAAGAAGAGAAAAACAAGCAGCCTGCTCTCAGTCAGTCCCTACAGGGAAAAATAGATACCCTGACTATCAGAGCTGTGGCCTTGTTGGTCATTCACATATGAAATAACTAAAGAGTGGACAATTATTAAATAACAGATAATAAATATTGTCAACCTAGAACTAAATAGCTGCACCTTAGGGATCACCATTCCATATACACCTAATCATTCTGAAGCTGAAGAGAACAATGCCTCTGCTATGGTTCCAAGAAATTTTCCTTACTCTGGTCTCCTTCTGAGCACCACATGGGTAAGATAACTCATTGGCCATTTCCGCACTACACTGTTATAGTGCTATTATTACACTTTCAACATTCTATGGAATCCTGGGTTTTGCAGTTTAGGGAAGGGCCTTTAGAATTCTCAGCCAGAGAGCTCTTTGGTCTCAGTAAACTACAAACCCCAGAATTCCACATGATGTTGAAAGTGAAATAATAGCACTATAACAGTGTAGTGCGGAAATGACCATTGTCTCCCCATTCCAGCCTGGCTCTTCTGTACTGGATCCTTACACATAGCATTAAAGAACTTTAAAGAATTTTTTGAGGGCAAGAAGAATCAGAATAATGTAGCCAAAACAAGATGCATTGGAAGCATATTTCATTGGCTGGACACAAGGGAAAAAAATGGTTGCATCCATCGTATTTTCCTTTGAGAACTGTGAATGTGAACCCTCCCTGTTACTCAAAAGTGCTTTTGACAACTTAGGGATCAAATGTGCCCTCAAGAGCCTAGCTGCCTAATGTGCCCTCAAGAGCTTAACTCTTTCCCTACTACTGTTAGGGAAAAGCTGATGGGGAAGGGATGAAAAGAAGGCTGTCCACTCCCTCCTCAGATATTCTCTTTTCTTTACAGAGAAGGGAAGGATAAAAGACTCTCCACACTCTCAATGAGACAAAGTATATTACAGCAGAGTGAGTGTGTACGTGTGCGTGTGTGTGTGTGTTTGTGGATGATGAGAAGAAAGCACCGGATACGACTGTAGTATTTGCCCTAGACCAATTCTAGGTGAAGCCTTTATCATCATGCCTTTGCTGTTTCTCATTCTCTGAATTTTATTGGAGCTTCACATTATCATTTCATGCTTCACTTGTAACTCTCTCTTGTTTCATCATCTTTTTTCTTACTAGGGAAAATCTGTTCCAGAGCAAGAAATGGAAGAAGAGCAGGTTGCTCACCTGTAACTGTGGTTCTTCTTCATGCAACTCATGCAAATAGGTCAACTGTGCCTGCACCGTACATTTTTCAAGCAGGGGCATGGTGTTTTTGTGTGCGTGTGTGTGTGTGTGTGTGTGTGTTGACTCAGCCCACTCATTTGCAAACAAGAGAGAAGGAAAGGCACACCTACACTGCTGAAGGCAGCAGTGCCAACAACTGCAGGCTGGCCAGAGGCTTTGACAGGGACACAACAGCGTGTGTGTGTGTGTGTGCACGCGCCAATCCTGCTCCTTCATTCCCAAATGAATGAGTGGAATTGGCACCCTGCTGCTGTTGTGTCCCTGCCAAAGCTGGTCATGCATAACAGAAGCCATGTAAAATGAACTTGCATTAAATGTGGGCCTACTGTATATATTAGTTGAGGACACTGCCAAAAGTTTTATTTTAGAAGCTATCTGTAAGCCTGGCACTGACAGGCGTGTGGCTGCAGTTCTATACCACCTTATCTGAGGAAAGCTCCATCAAATCACCACACCTAATTCTGAGCAGATATGAACAATATTGTACTCTCATTCAAATGAAATTGGAAGTACTTGCAGTTATTTACAAGTATCCTGTTTGCTGATGCCCTCATCTCTGAATACCTAGTTCAAAATAGAAGGTGGACTGCAATCAGTTTTATTGAATTCCTCAGGAAGTTGCTCCTGCAGGTAACCATCGTCAAGCCTGCAAGTCTCTGATCCATCATGATCACATGTTCATTTCCTTTTAACGTGTGAAAATTCTTTGAGAAGTACAATCTGTGACTGTACAGGTGCATATGCCAACACTCCACCCTTGAGCCCTGTTTCATCCATGATTTACATATTTATGTCAATAGTCACAGCTTTTGAAATCCAATGCTGGCTGGCCATCTTAAGCTTAGATACTAGTAGACATCTTCCAACATGGAGAACAGGGGGTTTCCACTGTGGTATGCACAGGGAGTTCAGAGTGACAGGAAGCCACCATCCTTCTTTCCAGAGGCCTGGAAGATTCCTCTGGGGCCATAGCAGCTGGCACAGCTTCCTAGTCAAATCAGTCAGCCAGTGGCTTGGCATTGCAACAAATGTGGCCTCACAGATGGATCTGAGAGTGGAATTACCCTTTAGAAAAAACTATGCCTTTGCTGTACAATCCTGGTTACAACTTTGTTGCAAGTAGTTTTGGCACTGGGCCAGATCCACAGGGGCAGAGGAAAGGGTCTACATGCCATTCTTGTCAGGGATTCCAGGCAGGGAACCCTGGGAAAATGATCAGCCCACTGCAAAGGATGTTGCATCATGCCCCAGCTGTGGGTGATTGCAAGGTTGCATCAGAAACTGGGGTCGTGTGCAGATGGTAGAGGGAGGTGTGCAGACCTCTACCTGATTGGTTGTAAATTTGTATATAAGAAAGCAATCCCCAGTATGTAGTTTGTCTGTTGACCAAACCAGTGTCTGGCGCAAGCCTTTGTCCGTCTGTTCCATGTTGTGTATATAACGGAACGTTGCTACAAGATAAAGTGCCTCCTGTTTGGAAGAAACTCCTCCGTGTGTGAGTATCCTTACTGGGGAACAAGGCTGCTGCTGTTGGCTCGCTGCCTTCTGTTTTTTTCCGCTACATCTCTGTGGGGCTGAAACTCCTATCACCCCCCAACAATTCTCCCTTCAGAGAGCCTCCTGAGATGAAGACTTGTAGGATACAACTAGCTTAAGGGGGTATGAGGTAACATGAAGAGTATACAGTAACATGAACCCATGTCCAATTCCATATTTAGCATATCCCCCAGTTTCCACAGCAGACTGGGGCTATGCTGTGCTGAGGGACTTCCTTAAGTGCCAGACAGGTCATTCAGTGCTTGGAAGGGTTACCCAATGCTGCACAAAAGCTCTAAAATAATAAATGTTACGACTATTTCTATTCCAGCAATATGTATGTTTGTGATGTGCTGTGTTCCTTCCCTCTGGCTGTCCTCCCTCTCCTTCAGTGCATTATTTGCACATTGCATTTGTAGAGCTTCCCCTCTCTTTCTTCTCTGTCAAAATCAACAGCTAAGAAGAAATGTAAATACCTGCTTCTAGGAACATCTGATTTACCAACAGCCACCAAAAACAAAGTGCATTGGTACAACTCCCAACAGAGTTAGTATTAATTTATGCTCACAAAGCAGTACTTCTCTTATGTCTAACTTCAGCAAGATGTACTTAGCTCTATTGTTTATTGCCTTTCCTCCACCCTAGTGACTTCTTTTTCTTTCTTCACTAAAAATGAAAAACCTGAGTAGGAAAGCAAATGTGTAATTGTATGTGCTCATTAATCCCTCTTATACTAATTATACCCAGTGCAAGATAATTTTAGTTTCAGTTCAAGATTGGTTTCTACAGGCTCTTTTTATATTTAAAAACTGTTTCTGACAAATAGCTTTAATTAGATTCAAGTGGTGGTTCTGTTGTTTGGGGTGGGTAGGATCTAATCTTCACAACTGATTTGTCCATAAAGATCCAGGGTGGTGGGTAGTACCCTGAATGCAACTGCATGGTAATTCTCTTAATTGCTCATTTTGCAATGATAAAAAAGCTGCCAAAATGCCAACAGTAACATTTTAAATACATATTCCTAGTGTTTTGATATTCTCAGTCATGGGATAATGTTAAGTTCAAAAAAAATAAAAATAAAAATAAAGGTCTTGAACTTGCATCTCCTTTTACTTTATCAAAAAGCTCACGGTGCACCATTTATATTCAAATATCCAAGACTAATACATATTTATGGAACTCGGCACAATGGGCCAGATGCTTGTGTGTATGGCACAGTATAGAATAGGGAAGGTGGTGTCTGGATCTTGGGGAAAGTACCTCGGTAGTGAGGAACAAGCTGTAGTACTCAGGGGAATTGGAGCCCAAATCTGTTGAAATAATTGGATTTTCCAGTATGAGGTTGGAAGGGCGTAACCTTATTGAATTCCAAATATGATAACAGCATACAAACATGATGTACTGATCTTCCCCAAATACATCAGTTATACCATAGTGGTGCTACCAGGGCAGAACTGTGGGGGAAGGATTTTAGAGTCCCAAGTGGTTTCTTCTTTCTCTTGTGTTCTCTTTCTGTGCTGAATGTGCAGGCTAGGTCTGAGTGAATTGATATGGAGAACAATTTCTTTCTTTTAAAAGCGTCCATTCTCTCGCTCCTTCTCATTGGAGGATACTTATAGCCAAAAGTTTTAACAAAGGGAAGGAGGAGCTGCCAGCTATATGCCATAATTTGGTAAACAAATTTCAGCAGAGAAAAATTCTACACATTCACATTTCTTGGATCACATTTGCTGTGATTATTTTCTGCTTTTTTATTGGTGTTAATACCTTATTCCATTCTTCTTAAATGTTGTTTCTGATGAATTTCCACATAGCTCTTCATAGGCCCCTAGAACTGTTTTTAAGGTATGGGGAGCTCTACCTTGGCAAGCAGGTGGTTATTCATTTTTCCTACTTGCAGTTACTTGGGAGGAGAGGGCAAATTACTTTCTCCATCCATTACTCACTATAGCATCCTTAAATATGAAGACTCTCATAAGCACCAAGTGTGTCCTGCATATGTTTAGTGAAGCTTACGAGAACCAGTGTGGTGTAGTCGTCTGAGTATCGGATTATGATTCTGGAAACCAGAGTTTTATTCCCTTCTCAGCCATAGAAATCCACTGGGTGACCTGGGGCACATCACACATTCTCAGCCCCAGAAAGCCCCATGATGAGTTCACCTGTGGGTCACCATAAGTTGGAAACGACTTGAAGGCGTTGTGGTTTGAATGTTGGAGTATGACCTGGAGACCAGGGTTTGATTCACTGCTCAGCCATGGAAAACCACTGTGTGACCTTGGGTGTTTCCTACATTCTTGGCCACAGAAAACTCCATGATAGGTTTGCTTTAGGGTCACCATAAGTCAAAAATGGCTTGAAGGCACACCTCAGCAACAAACTTCCACATAAATGTTCGTAGGATAGATTGCAGGTCACATTTATGATTCCTGTGAGGGCTCAACAACAGAAGCCATCTTCATCTTTCTTAGTAGTTGACCATTTACTACACTTTTGACTGTAGTTTCTGTAGAGACTCAACTAAATAGGAGTCTTGGTGGTCCAACCTAGCCAGACCATTTGGGGAAGCATAGCCTTAGGGGAGCTTAAGCCTCCCTCCTCCCTAATTCTGGAGTCCATGGCCATTTACAAATTTCCCTTTTGAGGTTAGCTTACTCAATGTGCTGTCTCAGAGGAATGTGTTTATAACAAAGATTATAACAAAGAAAAGAGGAGACCCTCGGTACATGGTCTTGACCACACTGGAGGATGGAGGGATATAATAAATTAATAAGCAATAAACAAATACAACTTTATTTCCTAGTATGATGTCAAAAAAGGAGATCATTTCCTGCCCCACTCCAACCACAATGCCATGAATGCTTAAGGAGAACCAACCCTCCATTCCAGTATTTCATTTGCAATTCATCTTTCTGCTTTGCTTGTTCACTGAAAATTCCATAAGACTGGGAACTCAAAACCCATTCCTCTAACTTCTCAGGACCCACATTTCTCCCCCCTCTTTCCCCCGTTCTGTGTTAGAAGGACCAAGTTCCCTCTTTTTCCCTTGCAGCTCTACCAGACCACCATTTGACAGGCACCTCTCCACTCTGCTGCCATGTTAGGCCAACCAAGAATGTGGCAACCTATTGAGAACGTCAGAGCTCTACATCAGACAGAGTGCATGGTGGTTTGGGAGAGAAAACTATATAATTTATGGCATGGTCTGTTAAAGGCATAACATTTTCTGGCAGCACCATGTATCCTAGATATTCCAGTTTTTTGGCAGCACTATGTCCCTTGAGAAAGTAAAAGATATTTACAGTAGTTGTGCTGCAAAGAGGAAGAAGAAATTAAAAACTGAGAAGCAGACTACTAGATTGCCAAAACTCACAGATTAGTTTTAACAGGTTAACTGTCAGAATGAGAATACTGCAACTGCCATCACCATTTATTGTGAAAGCGTGTGTGCCTTTGAGCTGGCTGCCAACTTATGGCAACCTCATGAAATCCACAGGATTTTCTTGGGCCAAGAATACTGGTGTATGATCAAACTGAACTGGGAAGTGCCACCCCCCATTTGTTTTGCACTACAACTATGATCATCACTAGAAATGCCTCTTTAAGAAACCTTTATTCCATTCAATTCCCATGTTGATTTGTCACTTACTCCAAAAGCTCAGCACAAGTAGGGAAATGGTTATCATGGTATATTTATTGTACATACGTCTAAATACTTACTAAAATTGAGAGTGAACAATTTATATTAAAAGGAGGAAACATGTGGCCATTTTGTTGGACTGCAACTCCTAGCAGCATAATCAAGGGCAAGGAATGCTAGTTGTTGCAGTTCAGCAACATCTAGAGCGCATCATGATTTCTACCCTTGTTATATAGGACGTTTCCATTATTCAAAGTAGTTTGCATATATGATGTCAATGCCTAAAACAACTGCTTGAAGGTGATTCCATAACTATTACCATATTGCAGATACACGAATGAGAAAACAGTGGCTCTCCTAAGAGTGGGATGTAGTTAATGTTTCAGAGCTCTGGGTCTGTCCTAATGTTCTCAAGCTGTTCAGTGTGTAGATTGGTAGCATTTCTTTGTGATGAAAGTAAACACAGACAGGCATACTGACAGTATTTGTAACATCTAACAATAAATGTTGTTTAATTTCAAGGGCATAGAATATATGGAAATATTAATAATTTTTTAAAGATGCATATCCTGTGATATTGAAAAATCATACCCATCCACTTTGCCATGTTACACAGCCATCGAGTCAATGAGCAGAAGTGGACAAAGCATGGGCCTCCAAATGTTGTTGGATTATGGCCATTTCTGCACTATACTCTTATAGTGCTATTATTCCACTTCCAACATCCTATGGAATCCTAGGATTTGCAGTTTAGGGAGGGGCCTCAAAGAAGAGTGAACTAAAACATGTTGCATGCTGTATTATATGGCATTATATAAGTTTATAGAGGTCACATTATCTTTCATATACCTCTGTAACCCACCTGGAAGAGTTGCTGTACAAGTTGGTAGTAGTGATATGACAACCTGATCTTTGTATCTATTATAATCTTTCATCACTTTCATTCATGCCCCACTTGCCTTATTTCTGATTCTCGTTCCCCAAATCTCTCACTGAAACACTTTAGAAACACAAGGAGTTTTTTTGTTTCTAAGCATTCAACTCTGTGTTCTGTTATTTTAACATAATCCTCCGCCTCACTGAACAATTCCATAACTGCTGAACCTTGTATAGACAACAAACTCAAAAGGACCTCTCTAGCCTCTCTTAGATATCTCTTCATCTCCGCTTGCTATAGCTACTTTTTCTCATTTTCTGACTCTGTAGCCAAATGTTCAATTTGTTCAGTATAACCGTAACCCTGTCTCTTGAACATATGGTTAAACCTTCTGTACAAAATTATTGCCCTTTGTTCCAGCATTTCTATTCCTATTAGAACATTCTATTTTTTAAAAAAATTATTTCTGGAATACTCTTACACAGCATGGTGCCTGCCAGAAGTGTCTGACTACAGCTCCCATCATCCTCTGTCCATGATGGGAGTTGTAGCAGAAAACAACTGGAGAGCATGAGACTGGGAAATGCATTTCTATCTACCTTCTTTTCCTTTTCTTGTTTTGTTTCCTTCACTTTCCCTCCTCATCCAATATTCCTTCAGTGTGTGAAATCTTTCCTTATAGAATTATGCTGTGGAAAAGAGGATTTGTTAAGGAAGCATCAAGTAGTATCTCCTATTTTGTCATCTATCTTTCAATGGAATTCTCAGTTTCTGCCACTTAACTCAATATTAGATGCATTTTCTAACTGGTCCTACTGAAGCTATCTATAACTGAGCAGATAACACTCTGAGACCTAGGATGCTGTCCTACCAGTTGCACAGTTGTGGATGCAATGATATTATTCTTAAAAGTTAACTTTCCAGGTTTTAACTCTGTGGTAGTTTGGTCATGGTGACTTCTGGGCAAATCTGATTAAATTGATCCTCAAGTCATACAGCTATTATTTGTGCCCAAAGGATACTACCTAATATTTTTCCTCCAACATGGCTTTCTTTGCCAACTTAATGAACTGTGAAGGCTTAGCCTTCCGTATTTATTTTAGCAAATTAACTTCATTTATTTTGTCACCACTTATGATGTAAACAGGTAGCCCTTTAAGCATCCCAAAAGAATCGCAGTAGTGAATGACCCAGCCAGAAATTAATGCAGAAATCTGCTAGTTAGCAAAAGCTCAAGTCCTATTGGAAGGTAAAAATATGAGGCTGACATTCAATGTACGTCTATATACAGCATACAACACGCTCATAGCTAAAGTTATAATTGAACTGGAACAGTCTATGACTCAGATTCCACTCTTAGCCCCAGTGCACTACCAACTCTAGAAGATATTTCCCTTGCGGAAGTGCACTGAGTTCTAGCTCCTTATATGCCAGCTGGTTACAGAAGCTTAAATATGTACTTCAGAAGCACTGAAGGAAAAGCAGCATGACATGGTCAAAGAAGCAGATGGTCCCCGGGACTGGTTGTTAAGTGTGCATATGTACAAGTAATGATCTATTTTGCAGATTGTGTGATTAAACTGCCACCCACTAACCTAGCCTATAAAAGATGAGGAACTCTGTGCACATTCCTTTTTGCAATACACCAAAAGGGGCACCAAACAATGAATTCAAAATATATGTTCTAGCTACACAAGTGCAATAACCATTCTGTATATCAGTATGGAACAGATCTGTACTAATCCTCTTTAAAAAATCAAAAGGCCCACTGAACCAGGTGGGTGTCAGTACTACTTGCCTGGCTGTCAGTGAACATACTCAGAGAAAAATTCTCAGGTTTTGTGAGTCCTTCTAGCTTTAGATTACCCCATGCTGGAAATGGACAGAGGTGAACTGAGTGTCTTCTGTGCAGCTGTCGGCAGCTTTCTGGAATGTGCATCACTGAAAATTAAATGAGAATTAACTATGAGTTTTGTTAGGGTAACCCCTAAAGTAGGGGTGGATAGTTATGTAGTTCTTCAACTGCAGCTTCAAGCTTCAGCAGATATAATGGCTAGGGCTGATGAGAGTTGATGCCAACAACATTGGGAGGTCCAGAAAATACATATGCTCTAGCCTTGCCTGATACTGATGTTTCTTTGTACTGCGAGAGAAAGAGACAAGGTCTCAGATGTTAACTATATAAGCAAGCAAAAGGAAACCATATAAAACACAGCAGGCAAATCCAATAATGAGCTGCAGTTATGTAGTAAATACTTCTCCTGGCACAATATTTTCTTTCTACTCATTGAGCGTTGAGGCACTGCGGCCTGTGACTTTTATCAAATTAATAAATAATAATAAATATTTACACTAGAGGGAGCACTAGCATCAGCACTTACTTTCTGCTTTTTACATCTACCAATCAGTTGCATGGCAACCTTGCAAAGTGGGGAATATATGAAAGAACAATCCTGATAAAATGGTTTAGTCTTTTGTGTAGTAAAGTTGCCCTAATGATTTATGTTAACTATTAGTGTTGTGTATTACTCAACAGAAAGCTGAATGTGCTTGCTTTCAGAGTACAGTCTTGGCAGTGCTGTTGGATTGTCCGCACAGAAGATTTTCCCCAACTACCCCCAGCCTCCCTTCAAAGAATTTTATAAGGATGTTTTGGGTTGTTGGCTTTTCTGGAAAAGTGAATGTTTGCATCTACATGGGCAAAGATAATTAGAGACTGAATCTGGAGAAAATAGAGGATGGGTAAGTTGACTTGATTTCTCCCCCTGGCATTAGGTTATGGGTAGGTGGGAAGGAAGGACCCCAAATTCCTACACCCCAAATTCCTGATGTCAGCCTTGTCCTTAAGATAAGTTCCTCCACCTCTATTTGCCATTTTTGCTGCATTTTAAAGGTTCCTTCAAGTAGTACAACCAGATACAAAAGAGGACTCAAAGGCTGCATCTTTGTTTGGTATGTAAAAGAGGAAGTTTTAGCATTTGTAGCCTGGCATTTAGACACAAGTAAAGCTGCTGATTCCTTATTCCTAGCTACTGGAGGCCTTTATTATTCTGACCATCTAGTGACCATATCTTAATATTAACTCAATGACCAATTTTCATAGACCCTCCAGGTTTTAGTGCATTTTGAATCTTAACATTTCAGATTTTTTTTTAAAGTTTCTGGTCTTCATGGTGTCAGAGTAGTCTTTATATTTGTTCTAAAGTATATTGTTTAAGAATGTCCTGAAGTCTAGAACTGAAGTGAAGTCTAGAAACTTAAAATGTACAAACCCATTTCCAGATGAGGAATATTAGGGCTCTGTGACATAGGAATGGAAGAAGATCTTTAAGATATGCTAGTTGTTCAGCTAGTTCTTAAGTGTCTCAGACAGGAGTCTATTCCATAATCTGCTTTTTTGAAAATTCCATATGCTAAGGATAAATGTAGAACTTTCATCACAGAAAGCATGTATTCCCCCACTGAGCTATGGCTCCCATGTTGACACCATTGGACAGTGAATGAGAAGAAGATACAATGGCCTAGTGATCCCACTAAAAGTTTTATCAGTGCAGTTCTATACATGTTTACTCATATGTCGGTTCCACTGAGCTCAATGGAATTTATTCCATCTAAGGGTACAGAATGTCAGTTTAAATGACACAGGAATCCACAAGTACCTAGGCAAATCTAATAATTTTAAGTCAGACTTAGTATTTTAATGGTTAAATAATGATTCTTAATACTATGAAGCTAGCAAACATAAAAAAACCCTGAAATTTTATATTCAAGTAAATTGAATGCTTAGAACTTTTTTAAAGTCACATTTATCTTTACAAGCAAATATTGTTAATAGCGCATGTTCATGTTCAGCTAACTGAGGAACATTTCCACATCCTTAAAATTGCTAAGGCAGATGTTTCCCTGGCAAATATGTGGATGGCATCACAGAAATAATGTTTAACATCTAGCATTTCCAGCTGTAGTACCTATGTGAGTCACACTGAATTAAATAATGCAATATAATGTATACTATTCAGCAATTCCGGCTGTAGTACCACTCCTGGTTTTACTAGCTTAAATTGTCTATCTATAGCTATTTTATATGCACACACACAGGCTCACTGCATCTGTACAGTTCATAGCATTTTTTCATTTCTGAGTGCCAAGCATCTTGTTAACTTTCCCCCTTGTTCTAGTTGTCAGACAACTAGATTCAAATCTGAGAATATTCCTTTCACATCCAATTTTGCAAGGCAGCCATGGCTTCTGCTTCTGTTCCCTCCCTGAATTGAGAATCTACCTGTCTCTTTCCCAGATGCTTTAGAAAACACCAGGTGAGGCAGGGGTCAAGTGGTTGTAGCCACATTTGCTTTGCATCTTAATTCATTAAGAAGTTTTAAAGTTATATAAACAACTTTCTCTGAGTTGCAGGTTTGCATTCTGGGTTACCTGAAAGTGTATCTTTTTAGATAATTGAGCAAGTTGAAATAAGAAAGCAAAAAAACACTATTAGAGGGAGGGAAACACAGGCTATCCATTTAGAAAGAACAAATGTTGAGTAGAAAACAATAACTCCAGTGCGATTATCTTCTCATCAATCCAAATTAACAAATTGGACAATCAAGTTTATAATTTTGCCTCATTTTTATTCTGTTCAACTACACAGATCACAGCTGAAGAGCACTTATCTAGTTTAGCAGGCTCCCAGACCTGATTAGCCAGATTTCTGCTGTACTTCAGAGTTGTGGCCAAACCACTGTACCAAAGGCTTACTTGGCTATATCCTGGAAGAATTTCAATGTCTGTAGATTAACTCTGATAGTGGAAAGTGTGCTTCTTTTCCTTAACAATCAATTTAGTTACTGAAGTGCAAATCCTGATTAAAGACTGATAAAATTAGAATTGCTATCTTTTCCCTGAACGTATTTCTTTATCTTTAATATATCAAGGAAAGCACATTGCTGTCATCTTAAATGGAAGTTACCAAAGCCAGAGTGATTGTGGTCATATCTGAGAGGGAAAGGGTTGCTAGAATAAAAACTTGAGAGGGCGCCTGAAACTTTAATTTGTATGGGAAAAGGGAATTTCAGTAGGAGGGTTTTTGTTTCTTCCCTAGTTGCATGACAAGCAATACCTGCTGAAATTTCCTCTTCTGCACAGCCACTAAAGGTACAGTCTCCAGTTTTCAGTCAAACATCCTTAAGGACAGCTCTTTGCTCATCAGTTGAAACTGTAAGATGATATAGATAATAGTTTTTAAAGAGTGAATAGCTAATTGGAGGTCTGGCTGGACTAAAATAGGAAGTAGTACTTGAAAGCAGTGACTTGAAGGCACAAAACCACCCTATTCTTTGTTTAGGCATCAGTGTGAAATCTGATTAGGTTCTTTCTCTGTTAAAAACAATTACTTCCCAGATGGTGGATATATATTTAATAAATTTTAGGTAAACTACATTGTTTGCTGTGTTCATCACCATAAAATGGATATGTTACTTAACTGGAAAGTGTGAAAAGAGAGAAACATTTGTGGCATCAATGTTGTAATGGTGAAATGCCACTATTCTCCCATCTTCACTGACTAAGAGCTTGCAGCAGAGTTTAGAAGCAACCTTTATTGATATTTAAGTAAGAACAAAATTAAAATTAAATGTTTTAAAAAACTGAGTTGAAAAAGACTATTTCCGTTCAATAGTAGGAGATAAGTGTAAATGCTTCATGTTTTTCATCCCTCCCCTCTTAAATCTCAGGAGTAGATTGCACATTTATGCTGTACCAAAACTCTAGAGCATTGGGAGCTAGCATGGATTTTACAGTCAGTCTGTGTGTCTGTAAAAAAGGCCCAATGTGATCTAGGAAGAAAGAGAAGTAACTTAGACTGATTAACCATAAAACTGAATAGCTATAATCATATGCTTAACTTATTATCATCTGCATCAACCAGCAGCAGCAGCTTTCCAGGGTCCTAAGCGAGTTTCCCAGTGCTTCTTGAAGATAGTAGGCATTTACCCTCAGTTCTTTCATGTACAAAGCAGCATTTGTAATTAGCTGTAATTATTAGTTGTAATCTTACTGAGGCAACATCACTGGTGAGGAATCACACACACCCCAGTGTTAGGCTACTGTGTCATATTACAGAGGCCACCAGCATGGGAGCAGAATTTTATGAGGGTATTATATGGCAAGGGAGATGACCCTAGCCTTGGCATCCAACACAGTGAGGGGGCCTGTGAAAACATAATCCCCTCTGCACCCTGTAACACTGGAAGACTTTGGTTATTCTCAGAGCATGGTAAAATCTTCTGCAACAGTGTCTTTGTGTGTCTTAGTTCTGTTTTCCAAAGGCCCTCCCAGGAAGCATTTGGCATTGCAGCTTGGACAGAATGGAATTTGGTTTTATCTCTAGCTGAGGACATATACAGAAGGCGAGGAATATATATTTTTAAAATTGCTATAGTAGACAGAATACACAATAATCGTTTGTTATACTAAGGCAGTGGTTCTCAAAATTCTGCCCCGTGGCTCTCTTTACATTAGCATGTGGACATCACCCCCCTTGACATGGTATATGAATAATTTTTTTATATATTTATACCTAACAACACATGTGCACATGGAAGCCAGTAACTGTGCTCCTTGGAAATGGGGGATCATGAAGGGCTGTCCAGAAAGGTATCTCTGCTGTCTCTCCCTTGTATTGCCTTTCTCAGTCTGTCCCCTGCTTCCTCCATGCAGGGAGGTGGCACATAGATATTATGACCCAGAGTGTGGCTGGGATTGCATGGTCTACATTGCATTGTGGAAGGAGAGAAGCTTTGCAAGTGGTGGTGATGGGAGGGAAAGGAGGACTGTGAGCGGATGGTGAATACAGGTACCCTTTCAGGTATGCTTAGGGTTGCTTCTTTTTCTCCAGCATGTGCGCTTGTGAAGTGGCAGGGAGGGGGGAGAAGGAAACGAGGATAGCCCCCTCATCACTGCAGAGCTGGCACTGGAAATCTGGAGCAGGCTGTGGAGCAATCAGTGGCAAAGAGCCTCCTCTCCTCTGCCCTCTTCCCTTTTCATAAGTTTCCCTCTCTCCTCCCATTCCCCCCACCCCATCCCTTCCCACGTGAGTTAACAAGGGCCGACTGTAATAAATTAGTGTCCAGAAAATTTCCTGCACCTCCCCTCCCCCTTGAGTAACTATTGCACTCTCCTGGCAGTCCCAAGCCACAGTTTGGGAACCACTTTACTAAGGAAAAGGCACCTCTGATTGGGGTGGATGAGCATCTGTAAACTTAACCCCGTGTAAATGGTGACCTCCTGTGGGATTTCCAGAGGCTGAAGAGTGTTTGTGTGGCTCACTTATTCTTGGAGGGCTCTGAGGACTTGTGGTGGAGAATGGAAGCTCCCCGAGGAGGGTTTTTGTGACGATATTTTGTACAAGGGAGCTGAAGGTCTGGGACAGGAAAGAGACTGAGGCCATTTCCGCACTAGACAGTTATAGCGCTATGATTCCACTTTCAACATCCTATGGAATCCTGGGGTTTGCCGTTTCAGGGGGCCCCTCCCGAAACGGCAAACCCCAGGATTCCATAGGATGTTGAAAGTGGAATCATAGCGCTATAACACTCTAGTGCGGAAATGGCCCGAGGAGGGCACTACGGAGAAGAGGACTAGAAAGAACCATTCAAAGAGGGCAGAACAGCAGCCATTTTCTTCCACAGAGCCAGGGAGTGGCAGCGATTTTAGGCCTACCTCTGCCTCCCAGCCCAAGACCGCAGAGTTCCCAACAGGTCAGATGAATTCTATTTCTTTATTCATCTGTGAATTACAACTGATTTATTGGAATATACTGCCTTGCATTTTTGTTGAGTTCGGATACTTGCCTTAAATGGCATATTTCTCTGAACTGTTCCTCTTGCTTGCTTTCTCATTTTGTTCTCTTGTTAAAATGTGGCTGCCATTCATTAAGCCACATTTTGGACTTCAGTTTATCAGAAAATGTGGGGGCTAGAAGCCATGTGTGTAGGATGTGTGGAATCCTTCCTCTCATGCTCAAATGAACAGATTGAACACGATCCTATAGTATACCTCCCACAAGGGGCTGCTGGTGGGATGGAGGGCGGAATTATGCAAAGAAGAAAGGGACCCCTATAGTGTTATAATGCTGCCTTTAAAAGCTGGGTGATCCCACTTTGGGGACAGAAAGGTCAGATAAAGTACGGTAGTAAATAGTAACTGTTTAGAAGAGGGATTTCTAATAGGTTCAACTTGTAGTATAGAGGTGAGGAAAAGCAACAGCTGCTGCTGCAGTTTCTTTTACGCAGATTTCATGGTGAAACCTTCCTTTGGAAGTAGATTTAAGGTTGTGTTGTTACTTTTTCAACTAGTAGCCCCATGGGAAAAGTCCATGTTTAACAATAACACATGATTATTTACTCAGATTCTTGGAGGCTTAACCTGCACTTTCTTGTGCTGAAGGTCTGAATTCTACAAATAAATTATCAACCTGGCAATATAACCCTTGCAAAAATGCAGAGCTTTGGGCCAATAAATCTTGAGGGGTTTTTCCTTTTAAAATGCCACATTGACATTTCCTGGAAATTGGTAGTAAAAACTGAGACTAGAGTAAAAAACTGAGATTGGTGTTGTCAGTGTGGAGATGAATTGATGAATCTACCCTTTCTTTTTGTGTGACTAATTCTGCTCTTTTCTTCAGACAGACATGGTGGTGGCTTCCACCTCTCCTTAGGCGCCCATTTTCTGGTGCTTTCTATTGAATGGAAACCATCTATATCTTTGTCCTTTAATTCATTCTTAAACCCAAATGTAATCCTTGGGAAAAGTAGCAGCTCAATGGGAAGAAATGTCTTTTTTAGCCCTATCATACATATGGTCTTCAGGGACTTAATGTCACTTATTGGTGCAATAAGAAGAAAGCATTTGTTATCTTAATTTAGACAAATGTGATGGAATGGGCTTTTCCATGACTCCTATCTTTTGCTTATTGAGCTATGATTGTCATCCTTTGATGATTAAAATAAGAGGTTTGCCAGGGTGTGAAATACTGCTCCTGGCATTCCTAAACTACCTTTTTTCACTGTTGTTTCTTTTCAAAGGATTCAAAGGTTTTGTTTCCTTTCCTACTGTTGTCTCAGTTCTGTATATAAAAATCGATGTTTTTATGCTTAACCTGGGCTATCTTCTTCCCAAATGATCTCAGCTATGCACGAATTATATAAGGCAGGGGTAGGAATCATGCAGCAATCCAGATGTTGAACTGCATGTCCCAACAGCACTAGGCAGAATAGCCAATGGTTAGGAGTGCTGGGAATTCTATTCCAACATCTGGAGAGCTGCAGGATTCCTGCTCCAATATAGGGTATACAATGATATTACTGCCCTAATTAGCCAGTTATAGTTTGTTATGGTAATCAGTGCGGTGAACACACATTGTTATGAGGGAGTGGAACTTTGTTCCGATGGCAGGTGGAGTGATGCTTACTCTTCGTCTCCATTGTAATGAAACCACCACGTTTTGGCAGAGTGCAGGAAGAATGGATCATTGGCCTTGGTTACCTTAGGAACACAGACTCTCTCTCCATCTTGTTGGTTGCTCTTGTTTCACTGCATTACAGGAAGACAAGGAGAGGTGGCCAGATTGCTTTAACAATTGGAATACTTCCTTTCCCTATGATTTTACTCCACTTCAAGCCCCTCCTGCAGTATTACTGCAGCTAGAGCCTGATCTTGAGGCCAGAATTCAAACTCCTGCACACTAGAAACTCTTCAGATTCTACCCAGAGAACAAAAAGTCTCACAAGCATCCTTATTTTAAGAAACATTTTATAGTCAGAGAGGCCAGCAGGGCATGATGTTGTGTGCCATCATGTTTCTGATTTAATGGCAATCCTAAGGCAAACCTACCAGGGGGTTTTCTGGGAGGTGAGAGTGTGCGACGTGCTCAAGGTCACCCAGTGGGGTTCCATGATGGAGTGGGGAACTGAAACCTCGTCTCCAGGGTTGTAGTTCAGTGTGAAAACCACTACATCACGCTGGCTCTCCAGGGATGGCATTACTGGTAGTTATTTTTATTATTGTTGTTTTAAAAATATCATTCTTTTCTATAACAACATGGCATACATATTCTCAAGAAAGCAAATATAGCTGCAAGTCAGGACACACAAACTTCATTTTATTCTGGTTATGATTTAAGTAAGTTTTTTTTTCATGCTACACAACTGTAGTGCTGTGATCCCACATTAACTACCATAGCAAAATCCTGTGAAATCTGGGGATTGGCAGAGGCCTTAGGATTCTCACCTATGTGAGAATGAGTGTGAGTGAGAGCATCTTTAGTGTCTTGCTGAATGACAAACTCCAGGATCCCATGGAATGTGGTTGTGACAATTAAACTGGAATCATAGTGCTCTAACTGTGCAAGGTGAAAGAACTCTAAGTTTAAAATGAGAAATGGCACACTGCTTTTTTAAAAAAATCATGGTTTGCAAAATGCCTTTCGTTTGCTTGTTCTAATGTATCAGGAATGTAGAAAGAGTTGTTAAACATGGAACAGCAATGGCAGGATAGGGGGAGCAGAATTCAAATTTAAATTCAAAACTCTTCTCTTCACCAGCCTGAACATAGCCAACTCTCTTAATCTTTCTTGATATGTTTTGTTCTCCATACCTCCTATCATCCTTGCTGCCCTTCTTTGAACCTGCTCCAACTTTTCTATGACCTTATTGAAATGAGGCACCCAGAACTGAATCCAGTACTTCAGATGAGACCTAACCAGCATAAAATAGTGGGACTATTATTTCCCTCACTGTGAAAATGCTTCTAAAATGCAGGCTAAAATAGCATTCATCTTCTTTGCTGCAGCATCACATTGCTGGTCATGTTCAACTCAACTAATCCTAAGGTCCTTTTTACATGTACTACTGCTAAGCCAGAGCTAGTGTGGTGTAGTGGTTTGACTGTAAAAGTATGATTATGTAGACCAGGATTAGAATGCCTGTTTGGCCATGGAAACCCATTAGGTGATCTTGAACAAATCATACTCTCTTAACTTCAGAGGAAGGCAAAGGCAAAGGCAAACTCCCTCTGACAAATTTTGCCAAGAAAACCCTGTGATAAGTTTGCCTTAGGGTTGCCCTAAGTTTTAAATGACTTGAAGACACACAACAATAAAGATTACTAAGCCAAGCATTCCTCATCCTGTATCTGTGTATTTAGGCTTTGTGGCCTAAATGTAGAATTTTACATTTGACTCTGTTGAGTTTTATTCTGTTAGTTTCAGCCCAATTTCCTAGCTTGGCAAGGTCCTTTTGAATTTGTTTCCTGTCTTCCAATGTGTTAGCTACCCCTCCCATGTGTATCATCCACAAACTGGGTAGAGATTCCCTTTACCCTATCATCTAAGAAACTGATAAAAATGTTGAAAAGTACAACAGGACAGAACTCTGAGGTACTAAGCTTGAAACCTCTCTCCAGTTTGAAGCACCACCATTGAGAACAACTCTTTGAACATGGTTTCCAACCAGTTATGGAGCCATCTGATGGTGTTTCCATTTATTCCACATTTGCTAATCAAAATATCAATTATAATATATTATTAACTATTAATTTTGCTATTTTTCAAGTCATTTATAAAGTAACCATCATTAAAGCATCAAAAATTATTTTGAGGGAATAGCAATGGTCAGATTTTATAAGATTCAAAGACAAGCTGGCTTTTTGAAACAGATTTCCCTGGACATGTGTGGCCCCATCAGTGAGTGGGAGGGGAAGATTTTGATGCCCTTCACAGAAGAGGCCAGTTGGATCTGCGGCCAGCATGGAGAGTGCCGGGACGCACTACATGAGGGGGTGGAGTGACAGCCTATTTAAGCCGTGTTCACCCTGCATGTGGTCTCTGTTTAAATCATGCAGCATGACCCACCTGCCCGCCCTTGGTGCACTGAGCGAGATTGGGTCACTTTGGGGCCAGGTAGGAATTTTCCTTCTCTGGTTTGCCTTTTTTTTTTACTTACCCCACACTGCATTGAATGGACTTGGGAAATTGGTATGTGGTGGGTTGTTAAATAGGCAGTCATCTGGCAGGTAGCCGGGGAAGTTATAAGCTTTTGGTGGATGCCTGGGGCACCCCCTTAGGGTATAGGGTAAGATTCTGAATCTGCTTCTTTGATGTCCTGTGACCAAGGGGGTGGGGAAGGAGGCTGCCCTTGAGGCTAACCTAGAAATGGGACTTGGGTCCTGGGACTTCGGTGGGAGTTCCTCCTGGGTTTACCTTCCCCTTTCAGACTGCCAGGGAGCAATCCAAATAACTGGATGGCTCTAGGGGCTCAGGTGGCTCGTCCAAGGGAAGGCTGAGGGGGTGGCCAATGGAATGTCAGCTGGCCTCAACTGGATCTGCATCGGGTGGCTCCCTCTTGCTGCTTCACCTCCAGGCCAATGCAATGTAAATAGTTATCAAGTCTAATAAAAGTGGCCCTTATTTATCCCAATGTCATGTGTCTGGTTTCATTATTCTGGGGTTGGACATCCAACATGTACCATGTAGTACAGAGAGGTGGTATATATACTGTATAGCTACACTTTAATTTTTTAGCCAATTATCTTTAAGATTTCTTTAAGCTACTTTCAAATTCTATCTTTTTTGCAGGTTCTGATCGCTGTCTATTTTTAAAAAACCAATTAAGTACACAATTGGTTGAATTGATGCACTTCATGCTGCATTTCTGCAAACTGATTTTTTTTCTCTGTTACTGAAGACTAAAACTTTTTAAAAAATTGGCACAGATTATGTAAGGGTGAATTGGAAATCAGGTTTGTATTTATGCCCAGTCATGTGTGAAACTAGTGTCTTACAAGCACCCTCAAGTGAATGCGTGTGGTAATAAAACAGTATTCACTGGTTAATTTAGTGGTTAAGAAGGACTATTTTGAACTGCTGCCATACTTGCTAATATATGATGCACACAATCTGACAAAACCTTGATTCTATGAACTGAGAAATAGGTCCAATTGACTTCAAAGCAACTTGCTCCTAAACGATTGTGTAACCCAACGCTATAATCACACGCAGTTTTACTTGGAAATAAAACTAATTGAACGGAAAATAGACATGAATACAGTTTACTCTTGATGACTTAAGACTCAGTTATGTTGAAATCAATGAGATTTTTGTTAGTCATAACTAACTAGTTCCACTGTTAATGGGCCTTTGAACTGGGGCTTAGTAAAGATTGGCGTTTATTGAGTTTGTGCCCAGGCTCTCATATTTGAAATAATGGCTTAATATTGCCACACTAGTTATTTGGGCAGAATCAGAAACTGAATCTTTTAGAGTTGTTTGTAAAGGACCAGGAAACAGCTGATTTTTAAAATTACACATCGAGGGATAGGAAGCAAGCCAGCATGGGATAGTGGTTTGAATATTGCGTTACGACTCTGGAGACTCAGGTTCAAATCACCGTTCAGCCATAGAAACCCACTGGGGGACCTTGGTCAAATTACACTCTTATAGCCTTGAGGAAGGCAACAGCAAAATCCCTCTGAACAATTCTTGCTAAGAAAATCCTGTGATAGGTTTATTTTAGGGTTGCCATGAGTCAGAAACATCTTGAAGGCACACAACAACAAATACACACACAGATACCACCTATACTCTATAGATGACTGTTTTTTAAAAAGTGATTTTTAAAAAATGATACACACACCCACGTACATACACACACACACACACACACACATATGTATCTGCCACACTGTATAGGTATAGTATGCTATACCTTCTACCTAGACTATATAGGTGTGCCTCAGTTTAGCAAAGTTTATGCAAATTTTGCTGAACAGGTGCGCGCGTGCGCGCGCACACACACATATAGTGTGTGTGTGTTTGTATCTACACACACACTGCCTGTATAGTATGGGTAATATATGTATGTATTACACACACACACACACATCTGTTAAAGATAAATTTTACTGGGACACACATGTAAGTACAGCATTTTCAACATTACTGAAATTCTGCTGAACAGAAGCCATTTCCACATGACAACATTCTCCTGTGTTGTCCCGTCGCAATTCCGGCAGCACCTCTACCAGGATGGGGGTATGTCCCCAACGCTCCCCTCTGTACCTGACCAGCTGCCTGCAGAAGGGAGTGTGAGGGACACATTCCTTCCTTCCGCACTGCAGCTGGCCTTCTTCCTATGCTACAGTGGGAAAGGAAGTGCATGATTGTGCTGCTGGGCCTTCTGCATGGCCAGTGGTGATGGAAGCTTCACGTAATCAGGGCCATTGACAGAGTTTTTCCATCAGTGATACACCCCATGATTGCACCGGCTGGGGACGGGTGGGACCGCAATGACGTTATGCGGAAGCATTGTTGTGGTCCTGCTTCTCTCATGTCCCCATGCCAGGAGGGTGCTGTCCTGCAGAAATGGCCAGAGATACACCGATACAGTATATATTGTGTATATATGTGTGTGTGTGTGTGTATTTGTGTAGTGTGAGTGGTATACATGTGTATGAGAGACAGACTTCTTAGTATTAAAGATAAATTTTACTGGGACACACATCTAGATACAACTTCTTTAGTGTTATGAATTTTTTGCTGAACAGAGACACACCAATATATTATGGGTGGTACTAGTGTGAGGATAAACAATTTGTGAACGTCAAGTATGATAGTTTCAGTAAATATGAATTGGCACAAATAGTAGAACATCTTCACAGCAACAGTTAACTTGACATAAGTTTGACACATGTTAATTTTGTGCCATGAACCTCGGCCTGTCCTATATCGAGGTACAATTTCATTGTTGAATCAAAGGCAGCTTTCACACTGCTGAATTGTACCAGGAGGATAATTCAACATGTGCCTCAACATGTAGTACACTGTCAGCATGATGTAATCAGGATGTGGGACAGGAAATGGAGGCAAAAAGCAAACTTTATCAGTTAGTTGCTACAAATAATATACCCTGAGTAAAGCTTTGTGCTGGACTCAGACTGCAAGATTCAGCCATCTTAGAATAACTATTTGCAAGTGTTAAGACTTTGCAAAGTTGGTACAGATTGCTCCTTATTGGTACTATGCAGAAATGTTGGGGAGGGGGTGTATGAAATTTAGTCAGAAGAACTTGGAGTCCCCCTATGTGTCTGTACCTTTAGTGTAAGGTGCCCATGCTCTGAAAACAACTTCAGTATCAGTAGATTTTCATAGATTGGTTAACGTGGCTTAGGTAGTAATTTATATACTCTTTCACTCATGTAGCTTTATCACAAGACAATGGAGAGATGAATTATTAATTTCCAATGTGCTAAATTAGTTAGACTGTTGAACTAGGACTTGATAGATCCACTTTGAAGTCTGCACTGAGCCATGAAACCTGCTGGAAGACCTTGGGCCAATCATTCTCTCCTAACTTGATCTGTTTCGCAGGGTTATTGTGGAGATAAAGTGGAGGGGAGAAGAGAAATCCATGCTATCCTCAACTTTCTAGAGGAAAGACAGGATATAAACATAACTTATAAATTGATAGTTGAAACAAAACATTTTAATAGGAACTTCTGAATGTCTGCCTTGAACTATTTACCAATGTAAAGTAGGCACTGGACAAATAAAATGACAGCCTGGAGGGTGATGAATACACAGTGCTAGAGAGGGAGAAAGTTCTTGAATTTTGATGAGAGCTGAGCAGTTTTAATTGAAGAGACTAGTCCAACATACATGGAATGTGTGTTTTTCTCTTTATTGTCTCCACTGCCTAGCCAATGTAAGCTCGTTATGTTGAGTTTGGATCTGGTGATACCTTCCTTCACTTCCTAGCTCAGTTTTTTAATCTCCTGAGTGGTCTTAGATAAATCATTACTTCTCAGCTTAACCTACCATACCAGGTTGTTGTGAAGATCTAATCTCCTTGGAGAATGAAGGGATATAAATGTAACAATAAAGTAAACAAACTCAACCTGAGGATACTGGCTTGAAGCATAATGTGCTTTGTAGGCTCTTGGCTTCTTTGGTGGGACTTGTCAAAAAAGTTTAACTGTGATCATGCTATTCTGTAATTTAGACAGTTGTCTGCTTGGAAAGGAACTCAGGTTTATTTCCCTATAATCACTGAGCAACAGCTGTTGGGTAATAAAGATTGTCAATCAATACTAACTTCATTCACACTAACCAGTATGAGAAAACACAGCAAAATGCAAAATCCCCCAAAGAGCAATACTTTTGTTGGCCATCCAAAATGGAGAAAATGTGTCATGCAAGCTTTCAAAGTTTCACTGGCTTCTTAATCAGGCAAAGATGTTAAAAAAATCATACAGGAGGAAAAAAACGGTGAAGATGCTAGAGTCACAGGCCTACTTTCCATCTCAGATCTTGTCAGTTAAGATGGTATTGAGGGATTTCAGTACAGGCAGAGGCCACTCCTTCTTGACCATGTGTGGACCAGGGACAAAGGGCAATAGAAGACAGGTAATAAAATTTCAACCCCATTAGCAACAGAAAAGTGACTTCCCTTGAGATCCAGCTATCCATGTTGCATGTGACGCTAACTGTTCTTTTCTTGGACTGAGAACATTGAATTTCTCAAGAAGTCTCTCTAGTGTTACATCCGGAAAAAATTTTAGGTGCTTTATAGGTAAAACTTGACAATTGTAACCCAATGAAAGAAGTAAAAACCTCAAAGAGTTAAGTCCCAGTCTGTTACCTCCCTTTTGTTAACATTTCCTCTGTTGTGGCAAAATTTGGTAATCTAAAATCCAGGAGACGTATTTGGCATAGCTGGGTTGGCCATACAGCATTATCCAAAATCTACAATTATTGTATCGAATCCTCAGGCTCTCTGTTCCTTACTACTGGGATGTACATTTATGTTATCTAACTTATAAATGCATTCTACGGTGTCTTACAGAAGCTATGTGTAGTTCAGTCATGAGCAGAATATGACCCAAAGCCACCTGCACCCTACTGAGACTGTTAATGTGATTTGACTAGCCCCCATTTGAATTGTCCTAAGCTGGTAGTTCTTCAGATGCTGAATGGCATACCACTTTGTTAACTGCCATCAAATTGACTTTGATTCAGGGCAGCCCCATGAATGAGAGATCTCCATCTTGTCACCAACAGCCCTCATCAGGTCTTGCAGACTCTGGTCTGTGGTTTCCTATATTTAGTCCATCTATCTGTAATGTGGTCTTCCTCTCTTCCTGCTGCCTTCTACTTTAACAAGGATTATTGTCTTTTCTAGTGAGCCGTTTCTTCTCATGATATGCCTAAAGTTCAAAAGTCTCAGTTAGTCCTTTTGGCTTCTAAGGACGATTCAGGCTTGGTTTGCTCTAGGACCGATTCATTTGTATTTCTAGCAGTCCCCAGTATCTGTAAAACTCTTATCCAGCATCGTTTCAAATGAACTGATTTTCTTTGTATTGGCTTTCTTCACTGTTCAGCTTTCACAGGCATACATAGAAATTGGAAATATGATGGCATGGACAATCATAACTTTAGTATTCAATGATATATATTTATACTTCAGGACCTTGCCTAGTTCCTTCATATATGCCTTTCCAAGTCCAAATCTTCTTCTGATTTCTTGACTGCAGTCCCCATTCTGATTAATAACCAAGCCAAGGTATGGAAAATCTTGAATTATTTTAATGTCTTCATCATCTATTTTAAAGTTTTGTAAATATTCTGTTGTCATTATTTTTATTTTCTTAATGTTCAACTGTAAGCCTGCTTTTGCATTTTCTGCCTTGACTTTTTTCAGTAATCATTTCAAGTCTTTCGTATTTTCCGCTAGTAGTATGATGTCATCTATATATCTCAAACTGCTGATGCTTCCTTCCTCTGATTCCAATCCTGCTTTATGTATGCTATGTTCAACTTACACATTAAACAGATAGGGTGATAAAATGCAGCCTTGCCTGACCCCCTTGCCAATTGGAAACCTTTCTGTTTCTCTATATTTTACCCTGACAGTAGTCTCTTGTCCTGCATACAGGTTACATTTCAGGACAGTCAAGCGTTGTGGCACACTCATTTCTCTAAGAGCAATCCATAGTTTTTCACGATCTACACAATCAAAGGCTTTACTATAATCACAGCATAGCACAGGTTGCTTTTCTTCTGAAATTCTTTGGTACGGTCCATTATCCAATGTTTGTTTGCAATGTGATCCATAGTGCCTCTTCCTCTCCTGAATCCACCTTGGACATCTGGCATTGTCCCATATACAGTAAAAGTCTTAGTTGTAGGTTTTTGAGCATCACTTTGTTTGCATGGGAGATTAATACAGTGGTCATGTGATTACTGCAATCCCTGCTATCTCCTTTTTTGGGAATTGGAACTTATACTGAGTGTTTCCAATCTGCAGGCCATTGTTTTGTTTTCCACATTTGTTGTTAGATTTTAGTTAGCACTAGAGTAGATGCTGTCTCTCCAGCTTGAAGCAGCTCTATTGGTATTTCATCTGTTCCTGGTAAGTTATTTCTCATAAGCACTCTTAGTGCAGCTTGCACTTCACTTTCTGAAACTGAAGGTTCATCCTCAAATGGTTCTTCCTTTCATCTCATTTATGTAGTTCTTCAGTGTATTGTTTCTATCATCTTTTTATTTGCATGTGTTCATGTAATATGTTCTCTTGCTGGTTGTATTTATTTCCCACTCTTGATTTAAATTTCCCTTTGATTTCTTGGATCTTGTTGAAGAGTTGTCTTGGTCTTCCTTTTTTTTTTTTTTGGTTGTTGCCATCTTTTTTTCCTCTGCATTGATTATTATAGTGGTGTGGTATAGCATATCCCTGCCAAAAGTGGGTGAGCCTGGCTGCTAAGCATACTTATTTTGCTGCTATGCAGAAGATGGAATATATTGTCCAACTATGTGACTAGCATGAGAACAAAATATTACTCAGTGTCCAGTCTTAATGGCTGATATTCAAGGAAGAGAAAAAAGAATTTGGTGAAAGGGCTGTTGCATCAATAGAAGTTTGTAATTCATGACCTAGTGCAGCAGAACACCAGGGCAGAACATTACTTTGATGCAGAATTTAGTATGTGGCAAAGTATTGCAGAAAGCAGGCTCTGTAAGAAATCTCTATCCACTGATCCTCAAAAAATTTATTTATTTATTTATTTTTTTGTTGTATTCAATAAAGTAAGAGTACTAAGGCCCTTTATTTTACTATCTGTGACAGACTATTGACTGACACACATGTAAAATCAGACATACACATGTCATTATCAAATGCAGTGCATTGATAAAATCAGGCACTGCCCTCCCAACCAATGAGATGTACGTATCCAGAAACCTCCCCAATAAATGCATGTGTGACCTATGTGCTGTGATTTACTACTTTTGAAGTGGGGCAAGGAGTTTCAGCCTGAAGCCAGTGGACAAAAGATTGGCCCAGGAGCTTTCAAGTGTCTTACACAATCACAACAGCTTTCAGACTGATATTGTGATAAGTTTTTGCAAGGCAGGATGTGAACTGCTTGAATGGGGATAACATCATGTGCTGGGCATAAGTATATCCACAGACAGAATCTGGAAAAGACTTCATGGTTGCAGGGATAATTACAATAGCCATATGTGAACAGCAACTCTACATTCATTGTAAAATAAAATTGAATGAAGGCTGATGTCAGAAGTACTGAAACAGGTTGGAAGGAGATGAGATATGGGACAAGCTTGGAAGAGGTGCTGTAAACGTAATGGTGAATGAATAGCTGCTTTTGTTTTTATATGCAGCATGACATGCAGTGGAGTTATTGCCTGGTTGAATCCATTCTGTGGAGGCTACTGTAAACACTGAATTTTGAATAAGCTTGTAGAAATCACCCCCTTTGTGTGTGCTGGGTTCTGATTCTGACATGACAGCTGCTCTGACACAATGTTTATTATTAGCTCCTCAGAGAAGTTTGGTATTATGTGATTATCTCAGTTCCTCTCAATATATATAAGCCACATATTTTTGTTTGTGTGTATATATTTGGACATTCATAGCTCAATCTTTATAAATGTTCCCTAGCTGATTTTCAATAAAATATCAAAGTGTAATAGTTCATAATTAACAGTAAAGACATAATAAAACAATAAGATCAAAGAGCAAATAAGAGAGCGGCCTAAAATCCAAACATCAGCAGTAAAAGCATACAAATTAAAATTCCTGAGGGGGGAGATGTTTGCCTTTTGATGCCACTGGAATGGTATCAAAGCAGATTATTCCAAAAGTTGGTTTTGTTACCAACTTCTTATACTTTTTAAAGTCAATTCCACCCATAATGGATTCTTCTTGGCCCTGAAACTACACTCTGTATTTCTTTTGGGGATATAATAAAACAGTGCCCAAGTACTTGCCAAGATGCCTCCCATAGATTGAGGCCCTGTATCCTATCTTGCCAAGAATGTTTCAGAAAAGCAAAATGTCAGGGAAGGCAGTCTCCCTGGTTTTACAGAGCCAGCTGAATCCAGCTCATGGCTGAAAGATTTTTGTAGCACTGGTAGTATTCTCAAAGGTTTCTTAATGTATGCTTTACTGTGTATGTCTAGAGATGTGTAAGGAATCTGTTCCACCAAATTTTTATTTGGGGTGGTGGATTGGCCTTGTTTATATTTTTTAAAAATGGATGCATACCACAGTGCACATATTTGAAAAGTATACATAGAAAAAATATGCATGATACAAAAATGTTAAACGAATACATTTTAGGCAATGGGTGGATGCTGGCATGCAAACAACCTGTACAATCTGAGAAATTTGCACAAAAATGCCTGCAATTTTTTTAAAATGCCCAGCTGGCATAATTCCCCCAACAACCATCCCTCACGCCATCCACCTGGATACAGAACAGACTGGATCTAAAGTGGTAAAATGAGGAAGTCTGTAGAAACTGTGAAATGTTTTGTTAGAGCCTTGAACCTGGTTTGGAGGGCTTTCTGGTTCCTGACCCTTGCCTTGTATGTATGATTCCCACCTCAAGGATACTATCTAGCACTTTATTTCTACGAGGTTTTTGATGATACTCAGCTCTTCAGTCAGAATGAATCTTGACAGAACCCTGGGGGAAGAACACATCCAACAGTCTAACACATGCATACTGGAATGAGGAAGTGAATTCAGTAGGATTTATACCTAAGTTAGTGTGCTTGCCATTACAGCCTTATATCACAGCCCTAAGTAAAACTCAGTCTCAGACAATCAGATGCTTCTCAGAGTGCCATATACCTTGAGATTTTACATAGTACTGTAATACCATGAACTGTTTTGCCAAGGTAGCTTAATATGTTAAATCAGGCATGTATGGTATTTTTAGTTATAATATGCTTCTTATACTGAAGTGAATAAAACAGTTTACATAGAAAGTTATTGATGATTCAGCAAGACTGGGAACTGGTAGGGGGAAATGTCAATAATTGTACTGTGTGGCTACTAGTTAGGTAATAGCAGTATGAAATGTAAATCTTAGTTGGAAATTTTCCACTGAAGACAATAGTATAACTCCAGAAGTAAGCAAATTGAGGATTTTATTGAATGTCATTGTACCAATGCTGTAGGTATGCAACACCTATTCTTCATCTTGTTGTGTGCCTACAAGTCAGTTCCAACTTATGGCAATGCTAAGGCAAACCTGTAATGAGATTTTCTTGGCAAGATTTGTTTGAAGAAGATTTGTCATTGTCTTCCACTGAGGCTGACAGTCTGTGGATTGCTCAAGTTGGTTTCCATGGCTGAGTCTCCCATAGTCCAGCACTCACATTACTACAACACACTGGATCCCTTCTTGCTTTTTCATTATTGTTTTAAATTGTCTGGCTCTAACCTGTCGGATTGTTTTAACTTGTCAAATTGTTCAGTGATTTTAGTCTTTTTATTTTTTAAAAATATTTTAAATATTTTAAATTGTTTTTATTGCATGCTGCCCTGAGATCTAATGATATAAGATGTGAAATAAATATTTTAATGAACATTAATAAATAGAAAATTAATTGCAAGTGTGTCCATGGCCAATAAGAAGGTATATTGATAACACTTAACTCACTGTAACACCTCAGAGATATGAATAGACCTAACAGGTTTTGGCCACTTGGTAAAGATTTCTGGCGTTACCTGATCGTCCTCTGCTTAGATTTTGCTTTTTCCTGTAAAACATGCAGACAGTCACCACTTTCCATTTCCAGCTGATCAAAGATTTTGCTTGACAATTCTTCTGGCTTTAAATGTGCCAAGGATAAGCCAGGCTAGGCCGATTATGAACACTGGTATTCTGAGCTGGTAGGCTTCAGAGAGGAAAGCGCACTAGCTTGAGAATGGCATTCAAGAACCTCATCAGTCCCATTCTCAAAGTGAACTTTCTTAGGAACCAAGGGCTTTAAAAAGGGGTAAGGGGAGGACGAAAAAGATGAATTGATGTTTCAGTCACTCTTTCCTATTGGATATGGAATGGCAAAGTTCTTTCATGGAAACCATGTGCTAAATTTGGATCTGAAGTACTAAAAAAAACACATTTCAATTTCTTTTGCAGTAATCAGCTCTTTTGTTTCAAGTATACAAATATGTCCAGCCTGACATGTATGGCTATATTATAAATGACATGGTCTTTTTGCCAAAAGACTTTTTCTGACTTTGAATATTAACAAAGGTTTTGCATATGGGTGATCAGGTTTCTGTAGGTGCTTCATAAGTTTTTTAAAGTTGATGCCACTCTCATGGACAGCTATGAATTTTTTTTTTATAAAAAAATTATGGCATGTAGTTTCTACAAAAAAATAAATAAATCTTAGAACAAGTAACGCAAATATTTTCACTGTTTCCAGTTCAGAACTCAGACATATGAGGTCTACGTGTGATTAATAACCAATCTTGTGGTATAACATACAATTATATTGCGTCTCATGATCTAGGACTTACTCTTAAGATCCATCTTTCACTTGTGCTATACTGGACTGTAAATTATTGCATTAAGTGCATTTAGATTTCAGCTAGAATCAGATTTAAGAAAACCATGAGCTAAAGGTGACATAGACTCTTTCTACTATCCATCACCAATAGATGACTGACCTCATCAGCCAACATCTTTTTATTTAGTAGACATCTGCTCTGTTAGGACCATTTATCTTTAGGGTTTCATCTTATATTCCATGTTGATGTCCTCCATCTGGATCTAAATTCATTTTGCTCCTTGGTGTGCTTCTTGTGGGATGAGTGGGTTGAACTTCAAAGTGTGTTTCAGTTGCTAAGCTGTTATGTGTCTGAGTGCTAACGTATTTGACAATAGTTTGTGCTCCCATCATATACAAATCCCATCTTAAGTGGGGGCATATATGGTGGTAGATAAAGGTGGTAGTGGACAGATGAATGCCTCCTCAGCTGTTGAACTGTATAGTGACTGGACCTGAGTTTTGTTGTGATCCTGCCATTTAACTACTCCTCTGTAATAAGGTTGAAAGGTGGAGAACTGGAGGAAGAGTTACTAGCTATGTAATTTGAATCTCTTCAGGTTTCACTGTGGTACTGAACAACAATTCAGAAGTGCAGTGAAATATTGTGTGCTCATCAGTGTGCCCGCAGTTCCTGGGCACCAACATTACAAATCAAGGGAGAACTCTCAGAAAATGGTAGAGGTTTTTGAAGGGTGGCCAAAACATTTTATTGCTTGACACAAATGGAAACATGGTGCACTTTTCATTCCATGTACAGAAGCTGACTGGATTGGCATGTGAAACTTTCTTCAGTACTGCCATGGTAGAAGGATATTCCATCACACCTGAAGGTAGCAGGCCAATTCAGGGAGTGAGAATAGGCTGTGTCGTCTATACCACTCTGTCTTCCAATGAAGGAGAATGAGCAGGGATCTCAGAACGAGCAATTAAGGTCCTGCTGCTGCTCTCCTTGTATTTGCTGCTTCATAATGGTTAGGGACAGCCCTATCTTTTTTTGAACCAAGCTCAAGCTCAGAGGAGCTCATTTACCATTAGTCAGTGAGTAGGGGCCAAAGTCACTTATTAGGATGAAAGCACATGAAGTCTTCCAGCCAGAAACAACACACCTCTCATACTTATTTTTTAATTAATGTTTTTACCAGTACAAAAGTGATAAAACAGATACTGTAGAGAAAAATAGCCTTTTTATCATTTCTCATCTATGAATAACCCATATGCTCTCATTCAGGTGGGCTGTTTGATCTTGACAGTTAAACTTGGCAAAGAATCATTTTCCAGAAGTCTGGAGAGAGGGGGCAGTCGACCTCTATACTTCTAATCCAATTCTACAGCCAGTCTGTGGTGGCTCTTCTGAGAACAATACTCTCTTGATCGAAAGGAAAGGGGTAGCTTCAGTCCTGAGTTACCTGGCTAGGCATAATTACTTTAACATAGATAATATAGTTCTTACTACCATAGCAAGACAACAAGACTTGGATCTAAATAATGTGTTTAAAACCCAAGATGAGATTGACAACACTTACAGTACCTATGTCAAGAATTCATATACCCAGTATAACCAGATTCATGCCTCATATTTTACCTTGGATATTGATTCACTCTTTCCTTTTTTACGTGAAGAGCTATGTGAAATTTATAATCTTTAACGGATTATATTCCTAGATCTCGCTGAAACTTTATACCCCTTTCCCTCTTGATTTCTGTTCCCAACGTTCAATGGAGAATGGGATTGAATTCCATAGTTGTTGAACTCATCTGTAGCATCTAGAACTTGGATCCCCCACTAGCTGACTTTGCAGTCTTGAACGGTGTACACAAGACAGTTTAACACTTAAATCCACCCCAAAATTAAAATGGGATAAAAGAAAAAAATATATTAGATCCTGAGTTGTTGGGTATTACAAGTAGCTCTGGAGAGGAACAACACAAGGAATCATTTTCTTGGGCAGAATGAAGTCCCCAGGAATTTGATGGCCGTTGAACTGCAGCCAGATAGTGCCTAAGAATCTCCACCCCTTTGGCCACTGATTGACAGTGGGGGTCACTCTAGCACCATCATGTTGTGTTGTCCAGTTGATGGTAGGGAAAGCCCACTGAAAGTATGCTAGTGGAGATATGTGCTCCATCAGCAGTCAAACAGGTTCTTGGTTATAAGCAGCTGCATTCCTCTTTTTCACTCACTTCCAAGAAGCATTCGCCCTTCTGAATTTGCTGTATTTGCTTTCAGATAATTTGTTATAATTCCAAATCTTTTAGGTTCTCTGGCTTTGATTTGATGTCATTGATTTGCAACTTTGCACTGATTGGCTGGGATCAAAATGGGGAAGCTGAAACATAGACCATTTCCACCCTACACTGTTAATAGTGCTGTTATTCCACTTTCAACATCCTGTGGAATCCTGGGGTTTGCAGTTTGGGGAGGGGCCTTTAGAATTCTCAGTCAAAAAGCTCTTGGGCCTCAGTAAACTACAAACTCCAGAATTCCACAGGATGTTGAAAGTGGAATAATACTACTGTAACAGTGTAGGGCGGAAAGACCCATAGAATTAAAGGCAAATTGGGGGCAAGAGCCTTTCAGAATGGTAATTTCGGGTTCCTTGAAAGGCCAGTGTTCGTGCTGAAAATGTTCACACATAAGCAATGAGTGGTGAAGACCAAGTTTACAGCAATTTGCTGTTACCTTTTATGCTTTGTGATAACTGGAGCTGGAGATATTCCTAAGGATGTAGTCTGAAATACAGTTAGTTGGATGAATTAGCTGGTTTATTGTGTGTTTTGTGATTAAAGTATAAAATCTGGCATAGAAACAGCTATTTATATTGGTAAAAGGCCTGTGTGTTACGAAACTGTTGATATACCCTCTGAAAGCTAAGGTAGCCATTTTACAATATGGCCACTGAATGCAGCTTCATCTGTCTCCATGACTAGAATTGGAGAGTTCCTTTGTTAAGACCACAACAATGTTGAGTTGTTCACATTCCTATCAGGCACAGCTCTCAATTTTTTCAATAATGATCATAAGCAGCTTGCCATTACTAATATTGAAAAAGTTTAACTATGATCACTGAAGGATCTGCCATCTCTTTTATTGTGCACTCATGATGAAGCAGAGAGTCACATGTTATATGTGTTACATGAATTACATGCTATTCAAAATGAACACCACAGTATCCATATTCAGATGGTTGACGGGGAATAAGCTATAACCGGCATTTGGAACAGAAAAGTGCTTGTGGTATCTAGTAGTCCATGAAATGGCAGCTGGTCTAGAGCCACAAAAAGGATAAGGTGTACCCTGTATCCTGTGTACTGTGCTCTGACTGGAAGGGTCACTGTGCCTGGGCTTATTGAACATGGTAAGAAAATTTCCTGGTATGTTTGGACTACGTTCCAGGAATTAACAGTTATGTTATTGAAGGGATTGTCAGCACCAAGCGTGATACTAGAAGGTGTTTTCTCCTGCATTTTGAAAGGTTTGTGATTCTTTGGTATGACTGAACAAGCACAACTATTAACATATATGGAGAAAGAAAGAAGATGTTTGCAAACAAGAATTTTGTACAATTAATTCCAGCTACGGGGCAGCTTTAGTGGAACATGTTAACAGGGCCGTTTACCAAGGATCTCATACATGGGTGCAAGTAATTCTACTGAGAGCAGAGCTTTCAGTAACAAAGACATGGGTTTAGACTAAATCCACAATGGCATTCAGACGCCACCTCCGGCAACATTACCTGCTGCAGCAGGTAAGACCTGTCAAGAGTTGATATCCTGCAATTTCAAGGATTGCAAGAAGTGATGCAACTGCAAAAAACCCACTGAGCTTCCATATACCACAATGTGCTTTTGTCGAAAAGACTGTTTTTTGGCAATGACGTGATATATTTCACTGTTAACAATCAAGTTGGACTTGAACTAGGGCACTGACATTTTTATTTAAAATTAAAACTTGTTTAATCAACAAACAAAGTTAAAAAAACCTCTGTGTTGCCTTGTGTTACTTCATTTTAATTTTCTGTTTTTGAATCTCACTTTGATACAAGGATTGACAAATGATATACAGATATGAATGTCATTTATATTTTTGATAACTCTTTCAGTGTAAATCATAAGTATTTATTAGTTTAAAGAAATGCAAAACAGTACCAAAATGTATATACTAAATAAAAGTGATATAAAGGGAACTCAGTCTTCAGCAATATCAATTTTCTAAGAAGTAGCTGTGTTATTGCCACATTTCTTACTTTTTAATCCCCCTTCCATCCTCCTTTTTATGCAGCAATATTAATGTGTAGGTTTACTGTACATCTTGCTGAGACTGTATCTTTGAACAACATGTAATATTTAAACACAGAATATAATATACAACAAATAGATTCAGACTCATTTGTTTTACAAGGCAGTTGTGTATGAAAAATAGTTGCCTTCATCTTTGGGATTATGGGATGGCAGGGTGGTTGCCAAAGACTTTGGGATGTTGCAGTGCCCAGGAATAATAGTGCTGCTGGCCAGTGCTTGAGGGTTGGAAGACATCACAGCTATGAGAGTGGTCCATATAGGGAGAACAAAGATGGGATTCTTGAGGAGGAAAAAGTAGGTGTGGAAGGAGAGAGAGTAAAAGAGACAAGAGAGACAGTGAAGGTGAAGAAGCAAGTGCAGAGAAAGGGCCAGACAGAAAGAAAGGAGCTAACCCAGTGGAAGTGAAGGGTGAGAGGAGAGAGCACTTGGAATTGCTTGGTGTGAGGGAAAGCCTCCATAGCAGGAAAAATGGGAGAGAGGAGACCACTTCAGTGTCATGGAGAAGGTGGAAAGGGAATAATCTAGCAGCAAGGAAGAAGAGAGTTCCTCAGCAAAAGAAGTGACTTTGTTGGAGGGGGAAGTCCCAGAATAGGGGGATGGGAATTTTCAACTCTCCAGCTACCTGCCCACCTAGGCTTGTTCCATCTCACTTGGAAACGCCAAGATCTGATGGTAGTTGCATCCTTTGTGGGTGAACAGGCAGCTGTCCTGTCCTTTGAGGGTGAGGTTGGAAGACAGAAGAAGAGCTTGAGAAAAATGAGTGGGAATTGGCAGAAAACAGACTAAGCCTATAGCCACAGCTGTACCTTCATACTTATTTTAGTTAGGGCAAGTGTATCTCAGCTGAAGACTAAAGTTAATTTATCTGTGATACTGTCTTGCAAGACTGATAAGACTCTGATTCTGTGAAGAGAACAGGTCTGTTTGATCTGTAAGAGAGCACCTAGGTAATAAATAAAACAACCAACGAAGACATAACTGGACCTCAGATCCTCATAGTGCTTTCTTAAGCATAGAAGGATGACAGGAGACCAAACCTCATCACAACAAACCAAAAGAATTGTGACCTAATATTCAGATCTGTTTAATATGTAGTAAGTAAATTATATGTCAGATTCTGTGTTTTTTAAATCACAAAGTGCATAAGTGTTGTATATTTTTCTGCTGATCTATCCCACTAGGTGGTGGACAGTGCCTTTTTTTCTCTCCCTACATGGGAGTCCTTTTTTCTCTCTTTTAGTTCTTTCTGGAGATGGGGATGCAGTGCTTACTGTGAAGTTAGAGTGGAAATGTCTTGTTTTCTTGGGTGGTGGTGGCAGCGGTCAAATCTATTCTTTTTTTTTTTTTTTTGCACAAGGACAAACCAGTTTTGCCAGGGGTGATGCATTCCTTCTAATAAAAGTGCTGACAAACAGCAACAGTTTTATCACTCAAAAGCACCATGTTGCATCACATGATGTGTTCATTCCAATCAGTTAATGGCTTGAGATGACATTTATTTCCCAGCTATGATTATTTAAATCACACTTTGGAAATTGGTTAACTCACCAAGGGCCTTGGGAAGGTAAGCTAAGTACAGAAAACCTTGGAAAGAATAAAAAGAACTCTGGCTGTTCTTCACAGAATGATTAGTGATGCTTCACAACAAGGCATTTACTGTGCAATAGGGCTGCCTTATTCACAGGATTTTATAGGAGTTCCAGACATTGTCATTATCTTCAATTTGCAGCCCTCCTGTGTTTTCACACTACCTCTTCCACCTTTTTTTTTCTCACCAGCAAAACATCCATTAAGTAAGAAAAAGATGGAATAGCTGTACAATACCTTTTCAGTGTTAGCAGTTGGAATCTTCTGTCTGGAAGCATGATGAGCCTTCAGATGGGTTTGGAAAAGACTGGAGATTCATTTAGATGCAGAGACTTGTTTCTAATCGCTAGCACACATCTACTAGAGAGAATAAAGGAAAAGAGTAGCAGGACTTTTTTTTTCTTTTAAAAAAAATGAATGTATGCAGGTCCTCAACTCAAAGTCAGGACTATTAACTATGCCGTACAGGAAATGCTATGAAGTTTCATGTGAGGGCTTGTGCTCAGGGTCAGACTTTGCTATGCTTGCAGTCCATAGCTAGCCTAAGGTATTTCAGATGTAACCAAGGCCAATGTCAGTGCTATACAGTTGCAATGCCAAATCAAGAGAATCAACCAAAGGTGATTTGTATTGTGGGATGCTTAAAATGGCAGTATAAAAGCTTTCATTAAACAGCAGAGGGAAACCATATACAAAAGTCGTTTTAAAAGGCTTCCATAAATAACCCTATCTTGTTGAAAATGTAATACAAAATCTGTAAATATTGGGCTGGGCTTCTGGGGGGAATAAATTTTATAATGGTATATTCACTTGCCAAAGTTGCCATAGAATGTGGAGTACAACCTTATATGCTGAATATTTGGAGGGTATGGGGGCACTGTAAAATGGAACTTGCCTTATTGAATAGGCCAGGATCATTACAGAGACTGGAAGAAGTGATTCTTCACGTATAGCAGGAAGGTAATGTATGCCAAAATAAGGAACAGAGAAAATAGTAACATCCCTTATATTATAGTTTCCTCTACGTGTTCTGTAATCGTACATCTCTTTAAACAGAGGCTGGAAAGCCGCCACCTTTCAGGTGTCCTTTAGCTGTGTAATCCTTCATGGTAGGAGACTGGAGTAGAGGGCCTGTGTGGTCCCTTCCAACTCAATGATTCAATAACCCCCAAAACTTATATATCATGAACTTACACCTAGGGTGCAGTATTTATCAAGGAATGTCTTGTATAAGTCCTTTATACTGCTAGATAATATAACAAATTGTTTATGAAGCATCTCCTACTTTCCTTGAACTTTACAGAATAACATAAGCAAAAATAGCCAAGTACTGAGATCCCTAATCACAAAGAAGTACCTTCTCAGTGTTAATTGGCAGAAAGAAAGGGTGTGGGGGTGAGCATGAACAGGTGACATTTCAGCTGAACAACCTTAGAGGATATCCCAAAAGTTTCAAATTCAAATATACAGAACAGTCACTCACATGCACACAAACTCAGGGCATATACCATTCAATAATTGCTTCTGTAATATTTCAGTAGATGTTTGTCATTCATGGTTTCAGACATTTGTCGTTTGTGATTTTAACTCTCTCTCTCTGTATTTTTTTTAACTCTCTCTCTCTAATGTGCTTTTACGAGAAAGGGTGGAGTGTAAATTGAACAAACAAGTAATTCCAAGTACTCTATATGCATCTGTGCTTCTCTGTAATGAAGGGCTCACATAGATGTCTGGGCTTGTTGAGCTGCAACATTTAAGCCCCAGCTGATCTTCCTGAAAGCTAAAGGCACCATCTTGAAAGTTTTTAGGAAGAAAGGAACCCACTTAATTATCTAGAGTGGGAGTGAAGAATGTAGGGAAAAAAATGTGTCTTAAGATCTTCTGCTGAGGCCATCCTCCAAGTGCCTTCCTTATCAGGTTGAAACTGGGGTGTGGAGGATGGGTGGGTCAAAATGAGGTCAGTATCTAAAAAGTTCAGTTGAGCATTTAGAATTATGATTTAGGCATTCAAAGAGAAGGGGCAGGCAAAGGTACCAAAGGAATGTGAACCCACAAATATAAGAGCGAGGTTGAATTATTTTCACTGTCTCATTCTCTGCAATGCTAGAAATTTGAGGAATGAAAGTAAATTTCATAGAGCAGTGGAATTCTTATTTGGGAGCAATGTCTTTACCGTTTCCCCCACCAGTGGTTACACTTTTGGTTGGAGCCCTGGCTTTGAGATGCCTGCTTTTTTAGGAAGGTACACTTGACACCCATTCTACAAGCCTTAAAATGCTTGGCTATCCTTATAAATATTTCAGTGCTGCGCTTTTCATAGAATCGTAGAATCATAGAAATGTAGAGTTGGAAGAGACCACACGGGCCATCCAGTCCAACCCCCTGCCATGCAGGAACACCCTCAAAGCACTCCCAACAGATGGTCATCCAGCCTCTGCTTAAAAACCTCCAAGGAAGGAGACTCCACCACACTCCGAGGCAGCATATTCCACTGCCGGACAGCCCTGACTGTCAGGAAGTTCTTCCTGAGGTTCAGGTGGAATCTCCTTTCCTGCAGCTTGAATCCATTGCTCCTTGTCCTGGTCTCTGGAGCAGCAGAAAACAAGCCCTCTCCCTCCTCTACATGGCATCCCTTCAAATATTTAAACATAGCTATCATGTCCCCTCTTAACCTTCTCTTCTGCAGACTGAACATACCCAGCTCTCCAAGTCTATCCTCATAGGGCATGGCTTCCAGGCCCCTCACCATTTTGGTCGCCCTCCTCTGGACCTGCTCCAGCTTGACCATGTCCTTCTTGAATTGGGGTGCCCAGAACTGGACACAGGATTCAAGATGAGGTCTAACCAAAACAGAGTTGAGTGGTACCAGTATCTCCCTCGATCTGGAGACCATACTCCTATTGATGCAGCCGAGAATTGCATCGGCTTTCTTGGCTGCTGCATCACACTGCTGACTCATGTTCAGCTTGTGGTCTATTAAGACTCCTAGATCCCTTGCACACGTACTGCTATCCAGCCACGTGTCCCCCATCCTATATTTCTGTATTCCATTTTTTCTACTTAAGTGTAGGACCTTACACTTCTCTCTGTTGAATTTCATTTTGTTAGCTTTGGCCCAGCTCTCCAATCTATCCAGGTCATTTTGAATTTTGATCCTGTCCTCTGGCGTATTAGCAACCCCTCCCAATTTGGTGTCATCTGCAAATTTGATGAGCATGCCCTCTATTCCTTCATCCAAGTCGTTGATGAAGATATTGAACAGCACTGGGCCCAGGACAAAACCCTGTGGCACCCTGCCAGTCACTTCTCTCCAGGATGAAAAGCAGCCATTCGTGATCACCCTTTGGGTTCGGTGGGTCAACCAATTACAAATCCAACTAACAGTAGCCCTGTCCAGCCCGCATTTTACTAGCTTCTTACTACCTTTTATATGCAGCTTCTTGTTATGCTATTGTTTCTTGCACACCTCCCCCAAAATCTGGCAGCATAAAAAGATTTTAAGTAAATAGGAAGTGGCACAAGCCATGGCAGGGTAGAAGCACCAGAAGCAGCTCCTTTTGTAGATTCCGAGATGCAAAGCGCTTCCATTATCTTGGAAGTAGCTTGCGTTCAGGGGGTGAGAGGAAAATCAATAGCTGGAAACCTGTATTTTCTCTCTCCCTTCTGTTTCCGCTTTCTCCTCCCCTCACACAAAGGTTTTTTGGGCATCTTCAAAAATGGAACTTCCAGTCCTATTCTGGAAACTGTCAAGCCCCCTAATTACTGCTTGGAAACCAACTGATACTACGGTCTGCAACAATTACCCAAGTGACGTCTGCGGAGCCGCGCTCCCTCCTCCTGCCCTCCCCTCCCCTCCCCTCCCCTCGCGCCGTGAAATTCAACAGGAGCCCGTCCCTCCCCGTGGCTACCCGCGCTCCCCCACGGAATCCACCCACGCACCTGAACGGTCCCCGTCCTTGTCATCTACCGCATTTCACTCTCCCGGCCAAGGGCACGATTTTTTAATTGTTATTTCTGGAACGAGAGCGGGCACGCGGAGGGGAATCGTCTAAGGGCGACAAGGCAGGCGGGAGGGGACGGCTTGAGGAGGAAGGTGGGAAAGAAGCCGGGAGGGACGCAGGGAGGGAGACGGGCTCGGTCCCCTTCTTTCGGGGGAGGTGGCCTGAGAGCTCCGGCCGCCGGCCGGAGGGGAAGCCCCTCTCTCGGGTCCGAGCGCAGGGCGCTTCCCGCCCCCGGCCGCGCACCGAGACTCGCATCGCACACACGACCGCCCCCCCCCCGGCGGCCGACGCGCCTCCCGGCCTCTCCCCCTGCTTTTCAGGAAGTCCCGCCGAAGCTGTTAATCAGAACAATGAAAGAATTAAAAGGGGGCGGAGCGGGGGCTGCTGCTGCTGCTGCAGAGGACGATGGGGAGACCCCCCCCCAGTAATGGCCCGGGTGGCCCTCGGGCTCCAAAGGTTGAGCTGTCATCTCTGTGTCTGCCCACCTCGGAGGCGTTTGGGGGGTGGGCGGGCTTTGAGTTCGGGGTGAGGGTGGGCGTGAGATGGGGGCGGGGACGGGGAGAGGATCACATGTGAAATAAACAAGCGACGGGCCGTGTGTACGCGTACGTGTGGGTGTGGGTGTGCGTGTTGGGGGTCCGCCGGCGAAATCTGAGGAAGGGGTGTGAGACAGCACGAAGAGAAAGCGGGCTCTGAACAATAGAGAGAGAAAGAGAGAGAGGGCGAAGAGGAAGGGGTGGGCACGGCGTGGGCCAACGCTGCCGGTTGCTCGCTCGCTCGCTCTCCTCCTCGCTCTCCGTGTGTATGTGTGTCTACGCCTTCGGGGAGGAGGAAGAGACCCCCTACCCCACAGGGCTGGCGGCGGCGGCGGCGGCAGCGGATCTCAGCCGGCACCCTGGCAGGGATGGGGAGCGCCCAGGCTGGCTGCTGAAGGCTCCTCCACCATCCCTCTTTTCTCCTCCGAGCCACCCACCCACCCAGCCAGCCACGCAGCCACTGTCCTCCCTGCCTCCCTCCCTCCCTGTGGCGTGTGTGCCTCCTTCTCTCCCTCGCCCCTCGCTCTCTCCGCTCTTCCTCCTCCCCGGCTCACTGGATATTACCCGGCCGCCGCCGCCGCCGCCGCTGCCGCCGCTCGTGAGCCTCCTTCACCCCGAGCCCACCAGCCATGAACCCCGCCGAGGGGGCGGCGGAGGAAGGGGCAGTTCCCGATTCGGAGGTGGATGCCTTTTTCCGAACAGGTAAAGGGAAGTGGGAGAGGGATAGCGGCGGCGGCGGCGAAGGAGGCGGGGAGGGTGGCGGGAGAGAGACGCAGACTGGGCTGCCAGCGCCCTGGCGAGACCCGGAGGCGAAATTCGGCGGTGTGTGTCTTGTGTGTAGCGGAGGATGGCTGGCGTCGCGGCGCGTGTGATGTTAAGATTCCCTTTGTGTTTCGTTTTGTTTTTGTTTTTTGTTTTTTTTGAGGGGGGGAGAGGAAGCGGCGCGTGGGCGGGAGCCCGAAAAGACCGATGAGGTCCCTAATTGGGGATCCCCGCATCCTCGTGTCCCCCTTCTGTGTCTCGCCCTGCATTGTGTCCTTTTGGCGGTTATTGTAAAAACAACCCCCGCACCCCACCCGCGCAAAATATTCGGTTTTTTCTCTTACACGCACCCGCTCCCCCGGCAAGACGGAGAGGCAGACACTTTCGGAGCAGAAGCCGCCGTCTGCAAGCAAACGGAGGATGCTTTTGTGTGTGTTGTGCTGTGGTTCGTTTGCGCGGATCTGAAATGGAGGAGGGGGCAAACTGTTGGCTGTCAGTCAGTGGCTCAAGGCGAAGCAGACGGATGTTTTTCTTGTTGTCTTCTTCTCCTCCTCTTGCTGATCCCCCCTTCTGTGTGTGTGTGTGAGTCTCTGTGCCTTTGCCTTTGCGTGTGTTCTTTGGTTGAGTGGCTGGTGGGTCATCCTAGAAACCTCTTTCTGCTTTCTCCTTAGAAACCAGACGGTCTTTCGAGATCACTTTTGAGAAATCTAAGAGCGGGCTTGGTTGCTTGTGACCCACCCCGTACGTTGCCCCCCCCCCCGCCTCCAGATCCTCAACTCTTTCTCATGTCACTTTCTTCCAAACACCAGTGTACTCCCCCTAATCACCGCACTTCCAGGCATAAAAGCGAAGGAGTGACTAAGTGGTTGTGTGTGTGTGTGTGTGTTCAGTAGACTGGGCGAGATGCTGGTTTCTCAACACGCCTTTTCAGCTGATGGATAGATCGGGTCTGGTGATGGAGCCAAAGGCTTAGGTATTAGCCATTTTAGAGTGGCTGCCTACAGTATGGCCATTTCCACACTACGCTGTTAGAGCGCTATGATTCCACTTTCAACATCCTATGGAATCCTGGGGTTTGCAGTTTCGGGAGGGGCCGGCTGGCCCCTCCCGAAACTGCAAACCCCAGGATTCCTTAGGATGTTGAAAGTGGAATCATAGCGCTCTAACAGCCTAGTGCGGAAATGGCCTATATGTTATCTATCTGGATCTCTAAGGAACTTAAGAACTGTGGCCGTGGAGGAGAGTAATTGACAGCCATCGTTAATTATTGCGGAGTTTGTTTTTGATCTCCTTCCCTTCCTACTCTCCTGGTACCCAGGTTGTGCTTTCGGTGGATGGCATGCTTGTAAATGTGCCAACATTTCTCTTTCTTCTTGCACCTCTTAACTGTATTATAGATTCATTCGATGGTCTGTGATGAAATTGGAGAATAAACCCTTCCTTGCTTCCTGCTGATATTGGTGGACTTTTTTTATTGTGTATGTCTGTATTTGCATGAATGCGTGATGTAAGGACTTAACTGGTGTGGATTTTTTTCTTTCTTTCTTGAAGGGTATGGCTTTTGTTGCTATGAACTTTTGGGTCATACCTTCTGGAAGGTCATCCCAAAGGACATTTCAAGATGTAGTCTAGAATCAAGGGTACTGGCATTTGCTGTCTGGGTTCAAAGGAGGGTGCCAACATATAGTAGAAGTCTGAAAGCAAGGAGCCTTGTCCGGAGAGACACAGGTGGAGGGGTGATTGTTAAACATGCATGTATGGATAAAAGACCCATATGTTTCCTTTTAAATTATTTTCTTAGCTCTGATGAAAGTACAAGAAAATTTCCCCTTCCCCCAGTTCCATTAGCAGACCTTTCATGGGGAGGGGAGGCGGGAGCTTTACAGCCAAGTCAGTGGAGCCTTAATTAAAGATTGTAAAGGATTAAATGCTCTCTTTGGATGGAGGCTTGACCCTGCTATGCTGGGTCTGGTTTTTGCTCCTATAGCTGCTTTGCTTTTCCAGCTGCCTTTCCCTCCTGCCTCACTTCATTTCTAATCATCAGTCATGTGGAGTGTTCCTCCAGCCACAGCAGAACAATCGCATCATCACCCACACTTTTCAAGAAGTTTCTTCCTGCAGATCCATGACAGGCCCCCTGGCCGCCCTCCATGGAAGGCTGCACCCCATTTATGTGAATATGCTTTGATCTCGGAGGATAAGTATAATAAGGTCTGACTGCATGTGTATCTCATGAGCCACATGGTGCTGATGGATGTTTGCCTGTTGATACCTTAACAGGGCTACGAGGAAAGCAGTTATAGATTCTGCATGGTTTTCTGGCATGCAGGCACCATTGGGGCTGTGAAGGGGTTAAAGGATACCTTGTGAACCATTTTCTCAAGACCAAACACATCCACCACACTTTTATAAGACCCGTCAACTGTTGCATTTTCATTGAAAGGTTGTATCAGAGTTTTTAAAAGTTCTAATAGCTATTCAGTGATACTAAAAATAACAGTCTTATCAGATATTTCCTTTTTCTGATTGTATCACCAGAAACACTGTACCAAAATAATCTTGATAGTAATCCTGTTTAGGTGTCCTGTGGATTTCCTGGAAGTTTTCTTGGCATTCAGATCCTTTCATGGCAGTAGCAAGTTTGAGAGACTTCTGTTGTACTCTTGTGCATGCTATTAGGTGGGAAACTCCCCCCGTGGTTTTGGTTCCACACAAGAACTACTATTAATTCATAGACACAGAAAGTATCATCTGTTTGTAGAGACTGAGAGAGCATGAGTGAGTGAGTGTGCAATGTGAGAGAGCACTAGACTTTTGGCGGTGGGCCCAAGCTTGGCAAAACCAAATGACTCTTATTGGAAAAATCCATTTATCTAGGGAGGCTCCTTGTTCTGTTTGTCTCTTTGCTTTGTGTATGCTTGCACCGAGAGTGCTTAGAGTTGCTGTTGTCAGTGTTAATGGATGCCAGAATGGGGGCAGGGGAAAGGGAGCAGTCAACAGAGTATTCAAGGAAGAAAGTCTAATACAGAGAGCATTCATAAACAACCACATGCCTTGGTTTTATTCTGAGATAATAATAAATGAAAATTTCCACTGTTAACAGAGAGAAAGCGTTGGAGGTCATGAGACTGTAGCATCACACTTAGATCATGAATCCTTCCTTGAGTTCTTTGGGTCACAAGTCAGCTAACGTCTGTATGCTCAGCCACCTTCTCCATTCTCCAGACAGTGGTCTGTGGGCTAGAAGATTATGGAGCCCCCTAGAGATGCCCCAGTATTTCACTGTTCATCATAAAAGGAGGTCAGGCCTTTGTGAATCTCAGCTGAAGACTTCCAAAAGCTGAAGGATGCTCACAGTTTTGGCCGCCACCTCTGGTTTTAATTTCTTGGCTGCATGGCCCAAAAATTCTCCTTGGGGCAAAAGAGGGCTGGAGTGTACTGACAAGTACTTCCACGACCTAGTGAATCATCTTTGCTTGCTGTGGAATCTGGGACTTGTAGCCCTAAAGCCAACTCTTGCTAGAAATGACACTCATTTGTTCCCTTCTCACCACTGCATCAACTGCTTTCTTCCCTTCTTCAAGATCAGTTTCTGGGCCTTGGGGCAGAGAAAAGAGGAGATGGCAACAGGTTTAGGTATAAGGGCAGCCACATCTCTGCTCATCGTATTTGTTTATTTGTCCAGTTCATTTCTCACCTTACACTGGTACAGGTTGAGCCTCCCTTATATGCATGCTTGGGACTAGAAGTGTTTTGTTTGTTTATTTGTTTTTGTGTTTTGGAATATAGCACCTTTTTGGAATAGCTTTGCATCTTGTTTGTTTGCTACTTGGGTTGTGTATGAGATGTGAGGCTGGTGAGAGAGTCTGAGGATCTGTGAAATGGCAGGAATCCAAGTGTAGTGCTCAGCATAGATCCATACTTCCTGCCATTTCAGATATCCCCAGTCTTTCTCTTTGTGTTGCCTGCCACCTACTTTTGCCTTTGAGGTGGTGGCTGTGGTGCCGCTGCTCGTTTGTTTCTCACATCCTAAGTCTCTCTCTTTTTGCTGCCAGCTGTCTGCTTCCAGCTTCAAGGAGGCCGCTGTGGTGTTCCGCAGAGACAAATGAACAAGGTTGCCGCTGCCACTTTGAAGGTAGAAGCAGGTGGCTGGTAGCAAAAAGTTTTGATTTTGGGAGGTTTTCAGGTTTCAGATTTCCAGATAAGGGGCACTCAACCTGTAATTGCCTACAGACTCTGTAATAAAATTGGTACCATCTAGGAACAAAGGCTTCCCAATTTGTGGGATGTACGGACTCTTGCATATTATCATTGGCTATAAAAATCTACATTCGCTTACGTGTCACACATGATGATGTCTAATATTATAGGGTGATTATTTTTATTTCTTAAAGCCTGAAAACATTGTTCTTTTCCTTATGAGAAAGCCTATGTGCAACCATTTTACCACATTCTGATTAAAAATTTGGTAGAGGACAAGCTGGGGGCCATGACTGGCTTGTAATGTTGATGAATAGGTATTCTTACATATTGTCATATTGTCCACATTGTTTCACCTTAATCACAACTAGAAACAAGAATCATGGAGTTGGAAGAGTCCACAGGGACTATGCAATCCAACCCCTTGCCAAGCAGGAATACATAATCAAAGCACTCCTGACAGACAGGCATCCTATCTCTGTTTAAAAACTTCCAAAGAAGGAGACTCCAGCAGACTCAGAGAAGGCTATTTCACTGTTGGACAGCTCTTACCATCAGGAAGTTCTTCCTAATGTTTATGTGAAATCCCTTTTCCTGCAGTTTGAATCCATTGTTCCGTGTCTTAGTCTCTGGACATGGAGAGTAGGTCTTATATCTGCATGTTTGATTGCAACCTCACAAATCAAAAGAACTGATTGAAGAAGGTAGAGAAGGTATTTGCCAAGCAGAATGTTGCTTGGTCTGGTGTCTTGTCACTTGTTTTTTGTGAATCAGGGTAAAATTCAGCTGGTTTTGTAGGTCATGTGGCTTCACAGTAACCAACCAGATCTTCATCTGGAACAAGGAAATAACATTAAAGAGCTATACACTGTGGGGTAGTGGTCTGTAGGTGGGATTAGGACTCCAAGAGGCCAGTGTTCGGATCCCTGCTCAGCCACAGGAACACACTGGGTGACCTTGGGCAAGTCAAACTCTTTCATCCTTGGAAGGCAGCAGTGGCTAACCTTTGAATACATTTTGCCAAGAAAAAGCTATGATAGGGCTGTCATAAGTCAGAGTTGACTTGAAGGCAGATTACAACAAAAACAAATGTGTTTGTATATAAAAGGAGCCAGCTTTGAGTGCCTGGTCCACCACACATGACCTGTTAGCACTGAGAGCTAGAAAAGAACTTCTGGAGAAATGGCACTTGCTTTATAATACAATTGAGTCTTATGAATTTGGCAAAGTGATATATTTAATCAGGTAATTAGAAATTTTGGAAACATCCCTTATCATATTCTTCCTCCAGGACTGAGCTGTGACAGTGAACACAGTTTCTGAGCCTAAAAGGGGGTTGGCGACCGTGGTGGGTCCAGGGGCCAATTTTATGTGCCTGGCAGCCACACGGATTGCCAAAATTGCCAAAAGATCAAAAACCCAATCAAATCTTGAAAGTATATAGAAATTCACTTATGGTTTTGCATTTTTTAAAAATGAACTAAAGGAAGAGTGGGATGTAATGATTGCCTTTCAGGAGGGGCTATTCCCTTTTTTTTTCTTTTTTCTCTCATTTCTTTTCTTTTTTCTTTTGGCCAAAGAACAGCAGTCTAGTGAATCTGGAGGAGTCAAGGGGCACAAAAGCAGCCTTGGGGTCTACACGTGGCCCCAGGGTCACACTTTGCACACTTTGGCATCTGAGTGATATGAAACCCTGGTTCATGTTAACTCCTGCTTATTGTTTAATTACATTACAAGGCCAAGTTCCCTGTGAACACATCTTTGCATTAACATGCAAATATTTTCAAAAAATTGCACAATAGCGCCAACTGGGAGACTATTATGAAGACTATAGTGCACATGGAGAGAGAAACTGAACTCACTCCTCCCCATGCTTGCCTGAGGAAATTTCTTTCTCTGAATCTGATATTTGCATTATGAAAGTCTCTGCCCCTGATTTTTTTTTCTGAGTAATCTTGAAGCAGTTACTGAAAACATACTCAAACTTCACACAAATGTGACAGTTTGCTATTTGCTCCCTTTATAACCCTTGAAGTGCCTAAAGAACCTTGGAAAATAGCTTGATGCCACTTCTAGCACATCACTGATGTGCTAGTGCAGCCAAGGGAGCAAGCAGGTGAAATTTTGTCTACTTCTGCTTTAGAGCCTGATTAAAAACAATTTTAAGAAGCTGCTGATTATGATCTTTGAAAAGGAAATTCCCCAAGACACAGGGTGGTTACTGAAAAGGCTCTGTCTCTGTTGGCTGTCAACCTGATCTTTCTTTATACAGCCAGAGAGCAAGGCCCCTGGAACAGATTCTACAGCCCAGTTATGTAGATGTGGGTGTTAGCACTTCTTCAGATAAGCTGATCCCAAACCATCTAGCATGTAAAAGGCCAGAAGCAGCATCTTAAACTGAGTCCAGAAACAAATTGGTTGCCAGTTAAGATGAGGCAGAATTGACAAAATATGAGTAATCTATTGAGGTTGAATGAAGAATTCCTTTTTGGCTTTAATGTAAAATATTTCCCGGAAAGCACTGTGGTGGATTGCATATTCACAGCTTGTAGGACTACTTATCAAAGTACGTTTGGTCAATCCCATTGTCTTCAGTGTGATTTCACTCTCTCTCTCTCTCTCTCTCTCTCTCTCTCTGTCTTTCTCTCTTTCTTTCTTATATGCATGCATGAACAACAACACAGTGGAGCTGGCAGGCTGACTAGTGACCTTTTGCAGGTCATATCTGTCTCTTGAAATAGACATTCCTCATCCCATGTCCAGCTTATACTGTTGTCCTGGTGGCAGCATTCTGTCCCAGCTGAATTTTCAAACCATCTTTAAAGGCAGTCCCGCTAATGGTAAAGAACTGAAGTTAAGCTTTGCTTTCTTCAGCTGCCTTGGGTTCCCTGTTTGGAGAATGATGGAATAGAAGGCTGTTGAGTCAGCTGGTACAAGGCCATCCCTTCTACTAAATCTGCTTGCACTGGGGGAGGGGGAGGCCTATAACCCCACCCGGAACAGGTTTCAAGCCTCTATCCAGATTGGTGGTCTTTCTGTCCAGCAGTACTGCTCTCTCTTTCTCTCCCTCTCCCCCTCCCTCTCTCTCTCCCCCTCCCTCCATCCCTCTTTTTTTTTTTTTTTTTTGAGATATAAAATCCAGTATTTTTGCCCTTATTCAAATCAGAGCCATCTTCTGGCACCAGCTCAATAATTTTCACCAACTCCTTAGGCTTGACTGATTGAAAAGAAGTAGAGCTGTGTGCCATCTGCATACTGATGACATCTTAACCCTATCCTCTGGATGACCTCTCTTCACAGTTTCATGTAGTTATTTAAAAACATATGGGACAAAAGAGAATCGTGCAACATCACAACGGTCTAAGGCCAAGGAATGACATAGTAGTCCCACTGTAGTACCTTCTGGACGCATCTCTCTCCTCACCCCCCAGCCAGAAGCATCAGAGACACAGTCCTACTATGTGTCCGGTACCTAATCCAGTAGAGTTATCCCTTCTTTTCTTATTTAATGGAATCTTGCATGATATATTCTCCATAACATTCTGTGAATAGGTTGATTGGACAATAATAGTCTTTTCTTCAAGTCACCCCAAAAGAATTTCCATCCTGGAAGTTGCCTAAAAGTTGGACTGAAATTGATCCAAGCAATCACTGTCATCCACAGCTAAGACACTACCACTTTTTTCTAGTCCCTTGCTAAGATATGGTACTTGGCTACTGGGCAGTAATGGCTCATGGTGGTTGAATTTAACCTAACTATCTTTAAGAGAGGTTGAACCGCTTTCTCTTTAGGGTGGCATGTGCCCCAAGGAAGCAATAATAATACTGAGGAACGAAATTGATAGTACAACTGTTGACTGTTTTAAGCAGTGTGGATAGATAAGAATCTAAGACATGTGTGAGAGGTGACAAATCCACAATTAGTTTGCCCTAAGTCCTCAGAATATAAAAGGCAGAAAGTGTCGATAACAGCTTATCCAGATAGTGTTCTGGATGACAGGCATTTCTGACTTTATTGTACAAGACCTCATTAAGGTTTTCGTAGGCCTAGCTCTCTTGTATTCGACTTCCCAAGTCACTTTGACATGCCGCTAAGGGTGTTTTCATAGGCCCCCAATCCTTTTTTTGTAGGCCCTAAAATTTTCATAGGCCCTGGGCTCTGCACCTAAAGTCTCTACTGGATAAGGTGGCCCTGTTATTCACGGCTATATAGGCATATCCCTTGGTATCTGGTAATTTAAGTGGAGAGACTATGTCCTGAACCCAGAATTTTCTGCATGCAAAATCTAATTTTGTTGCTGAATTATGATCCCTCACAATTGATTCTGCTCAGGAGCCTTTCCCATCACCTGCTACCTTATCATTTTTTAACTGGCAATGTCAGGAACCTACTGAAGATAATGCATGTGCTCTCCCACTGAGCTAGAGGCCTTCCTCTAATGGATGTAGTAGAGTGTTTGCATAATAATCAAATCATTCCTCAAAATAAATAGAAACATAATAATTAGGAGGCACTTTTGGCCATCATCTGCTTTCTTGCTCATGGGAGTCCTATGTATCCTCTGGCTAGTAATCCTGTTTTTGGTGTTCACCAGAAGCCAGAGAAAAGCCTGCCAAACTTGTTATTTAGTGCATGATATTTTTCCATGGTGTAATATTAGCAAGGCCCACTATTTTCAGAAATCCTGCTTTCCAGCATTAGTAGGAGTATTTTTAGGGTTATTCAATTTTAGCATATTGATCAGCACTCTGCAGCCCATAAAAATGTCCAGACCTTTTGTACTTTGTGCAAAGAAGGCTATATTGGAAAATTTTACATGTGGTAATACAAACACCTACTGTTATTGTTACTGTTTTTGCTTGTTTGTTTTAATCATTTATATCCCACTTTTCCCAAGACAACTAGAGATACCTGAGGTGCTTTTTTAGATATTGCATGAACAATAAATAGAGTGCACATACATCTTGTATATTAATCCAGATTCACTACGCAGTGAAGCAGGTTCCCTGATCAGACCACAGTTGTCATGATCTGGAGATGAATCAGTCCTTGAATGAAATGAACCACATTGGCAAAGAGTTCCAGCATAACAAAGATCTCAAATTGTCCCTGGCCTGTCTATCTAAATGGGGCAGGGGAATCATATGGCTGTCCTGTTCTTGTTGGACTGCAAGTTCCATCAGCCCTAGCTAGTATAACCAGTGGGTAGAAGTGCTGGGAGTTGTAATCCAACAACATACGGAGTGCTGCATGATTTCTACCCCAACCCAGATGTATAGACCTTGTGTGTTTTGCTTTGCTTCCTTGTTTTCTACCAAGCCAGAGCTGGATACATTCGGTTTTCATGGCTGTATCTCAGTAGTCTGGGTCATATAATGCTTTTCTTTTCATTTTTTGTGTTGTGAATCCTTACCAATGCATGTAGGCTTTTTTAGAAAAATGAATCCTTAGCAGGTGGCTCATGTTTTGCCAGTTGATGACCACTTAAAAGAGCAAAATTTTACATGAATTCTTAATTCTATTGTTTACACACCTTGAGATATTGGGACACATGAAACTTGAAATTTTGTGTAAATAAGAATATATGAACTCCATTCCTTTTTGTGTGGGTCTAAGGTTATTCAGATTTTGTGGATACTTTTCAGTCTTCTTGGATAAACAGAGCTATATGTAGTTTCTCATTTGCACAACAGAGTCTGAATTACTTTGTGGACTATAACAAAAGGAAGTTATGTTTATATTAAACAAAGGAGGGGAAGGGGGCTTTCTAGTACTACTTTCCTCTTCAATAAAAGATCTGTAGGATTTTTTTTTTAAACTGGGAATTTCAAGAATTTTTTAACTACATGCTGGTGAAAACAGACAGAAGAACATTTGTCTCATTTAAATATTAATAAAGCAGAAATGCAGAAATACAATAGAAATTCGGTATAAAGGAGAGAGCAGTTATTTGTTCTGTCCACAGAGATAGAAAAGTAGCTTCATTTCTCATATTACTATCACGTGGTTGAAATTGAACATGGGTTATATTTTGTAGGAAATCAAATGATTTGTATTAGATACTTTCAATGTGTGAGTGGGAAATGAATATTATTCCAGCTTTTTAAGAAAGCACTGAATTATTCTCTTTGGGAGTTCTTGTTATTATCCGCAGTATGTCAGTCTTCTGTTAATTCTTCCTTATTATACAAGTGTCTGGCATTTCTATTACTAAATAAGTTGAAAATGAATGATTGGCAGTGGGCAAGTTGTTTGATCAATAGATGCTCTTGAAAATTATGTGTGCAAAGAAGAAATCCTTGAGGCAGAAGAGCTGTATGACTCTTAATAGGGCATAGGCATTGATTTAATCTGCTTGTCTCTGACAGTGGACAACATTTTTCATAATGCCTTTACCTCCTTCCTTTCAGATTTGATAGTGGATCAGATCTGTGTTCATGATGTGCATTATTCAATGAGAAAGAGACATGGAATAGTTTGTCATATTTTGTCAAGGAATCTTGAGTTGAATTTAAGACTATGACCCTTTGTCCTGCTATATTATAGGACAGACTGCATATTGGTATATTTTGCTGGAATATTATGATGCTTTGTTTTTGTCATTTGGACAAAAAGCTTAAGAAGTTTGATGCAAGGTAAACGAAAGGCCATGGGGATGCTACTATGCATTTCTGATTGTCGGTATATAATAAGGAGCTGGTTGTATACAGTCACAGAAAACAAATACAGTTGGCTTGTTTGTTTGTTTATGATTGTATCCTATTCAGTATGAAACTACTCATTAACAAAATAACTCCCTAAATCCTTCCCAGGTGAGCATGGATGTGTGTATAAAGGGCAGTGAGATCTAACGTGTACAGTGTATGCACATAATGCACTTTCTTTGTGTTTTGGGATCCTGTAAACGCAAGGTTCTACATTGTATGCACAGCTGTATGTGTGTATTGTCATGCAGGTGGATTGCCTGTTGCATGAGTATCTGCCTAAGTCAAAACTTGTATTCAAGAACACATTTGTTCAAGTGCTGCTATTGGTTGTTTCTGCCCTATGTTTATTCACTTGAACATCACATGAACCTCTTTTGTCTTCCTTCAAAATTCCTTTGATATCCTTCTCATGTGATTTTAAATTAGATATTTTAGAATTCTATTTCATCTGAAATCCACTGATAACCTGTGGTGTGCAAAATCTCAGAACTTATCCTGGTCTTCTTATTTTGACTTTGTTTCAAATATATTTGATGTTTTATTGGAGATGAAGCTGAAAAGTCAAAATTAAATTCCAGTCTAGGAAAAATTTTAGATGTTGCAGATCTAATAAGAAACACCAACACATGGATACAGGGGAATGAATGTCATATTCCTTCAGATATTGTTGGACTGCAGTTCTTTTTAGCTCAAGACAGCATGGCCAGTATTCGGAGAGGATGGGCCAGTATCCGGAGGGCCACAGGTGCCTCACTTCTGCTCTGAAATATATCTGAACTGAGTAGTCAGTTTGCATGGGTGTCAGCATAAGTCAAAATATATATTCAAGAGCTGCTATTGGGTGTTTCTGCCCCATGTAGGATTTTGAGGAGCGAATGAATTTTTAACTATAAAACTGTCTTTGAAATAGTTAAAGCAAATAATCATATCCCTTTTAAAGAGGGCAGTCCAATGGAAGAAATTCTTCTTTCAGGCAGGTGTGCTTGGACCTGTTGCAGGCATCAAGGAGCTGCTATGGTTGCTTCAGCTGCTAATACCTAGAGTTCCAATAAAGTTTTAATATGGATACAAAACTGATTTTACTGAAGTACCGTGATGCATTTATGTACAGTAACCATTGGTATTTATGATTGTATTAAAGGAAAATATTTGCAAAGACTCCTAGGCTTTCTTAACCCAAATTTGCCTGTAATTTATTGCTTGAAACATCAGGATGGCTGAAGGCCAAGTGAGAGGCATTTATTCTCTTATTTTATTTGGAGAGAGGTCCTGCATTTAATATTACAGTGAATAAACAATTTCCATTTTTAGAGCATGGAACACAAATGCAGGACTAAATTGCATGGAATTCAGTGCTGTGCCAAAGGCCTCTTAAAAATGGAGGTAGAAGACACTTAAGTACAGGAGAGTAAGAGAGTATACAGACAGATATGTAATGGTTGGAGTACGGAACTCAAGAATCTGTGGCTTTGTGTTGGTGCAATGAGAGCATAAACTGAATTGTAAATTAGCCTGAAACTGCATTGACAATTTTTTTTTGAAAAAGAAGAGACTGTTGAATCCAAGGAATATATCCCTCCTGGAAGTTAACATCTCAGGCTTAGTATAATGCTATTTCTTGTATTATCTGAATCTCTAACTAAATAATAAAGAGACCCCTTGGGCATTTTTCAGTGTACGAAAAGAAACAAAAACAGAATTTGACCTGGGTATGGTTTAGTGGCTGAATACAGAATATGCACAGCTAAATACAACTTCAGTGTATGGAGTTACTGGCAGAGATCCTGAGTCCTGGAGTGTCCTGTGGCACTCCTGCTGTTTTAATCAGAACTGGCAGCCTATATGCGGACAGCAGCGTCAACAAAGAACAATAGTGTCTGATTCTTATTTGTCAGCTTGGACAAAGGCCCTGCTGATAGGTTGTGGTGGAAGGGAGAGCGCTTCTTTTGTATGATGATAGCAGTATGGCAGATGGCTAATTGGACATGATAAACCACCGGGGCAACCAAGAATTGGGATGAGAGGAGGGAGAAAAATGGAGGTCTGTGGGGATTATCAACTCCTGCTTTGACATGTTAAAGAAAAGGAGGAAGTTCTCTGTCAAAGCAGTTGACATTAACTTTTTTTGTGTGTGTAGTTGTTTTTGGTTGGCCATATGTCATCCAGAAAGGAGTGGGGTGAGGGATTGCCTGTTGAACTCTTTACTAAGCCTAGTTAAACTAAAAGTCTATTTCATTAGCAGTGAACAAATCATATTACTGGATGAAAAGGTGAGGAAACACATATTCCCCAGAGATGCCGTTTCAGCACTTAGTAAAATCATTAAATCACAGTCTTGCCCAAGAAACATCCTGAAGTGGGTATAACTAGAAAATGAGGGAAAAGGGAAATTGTTGCACCGACTATTTCAGTGGGACCTAGAATCAGATGTGTGCAAGAAATCTGGGCATTTGATCTGATTACAAAAAAGAAAAAGTTTTAAAAAGTGATAAAACCAAGGAAGAATTCATTCGACCAGTTCATATATTCTCTAATTTCCCTTCCTCTTGGATTTTGGTTATAGAGGCAGATCTTGAGAGCAATCTTTAAACAGCCAGGACTGTTTGACTTGCTAATGATTAATTTATTTGAAATAATGAACTGTCAGCATTGATCTTCAATTTATTAAATCTAAAATGCACAGAAATTAATATGCCTGGATTCTTGCAGCTGACAGAGGGGTCTCTGAGTATATTCACACAAATTCTTCTTATCTGAAGCATTGTTTTCCATGCGGCAAAAGCAAGCACTATAGCAAGATGTGAAACGATGATATATTCTCCTAACAATGAGGAAGCTACAGATGCTTTGTTTCAAGAGCTGAAGTTCATGGATTCATGATCTTCAGGAACAATGATATGACTAAAGCCTATGTTTTTGTATCTGTGAGATCAGTTGTTGGGTTTCATTAGTGATGTAACTATAGGGATGAATAAGGAGTCACTTAAAAGGCTTCAAAGGTCACTGAAAGACAACTAATCTCCTCCTCCTTTTTATTTATATCCCACTTTCCTCCCAACCTTAGGACTCAGGGCAGCTTAAAAAAATTAAAACAGATGCAAATAAAACAAAATAAAAAAAATAAAACAAGAGTTAAAGTATTGTTTAAATATCAGTAGAATTAAAAGCAATTTACAACATATCGTTAAAAGACAGCAAATATGAACAATTTGTTATTGTTGTTATCATGTTTGATTTGACATGCTAAGGCTATGACCATTTCCACACTAGACTGTTATAGTGCTATTATTCCACTTTCAATATCCCATGGAATCCTGGGGTTTGCAGTATGGGGGGGCTAAAAGGCCCCTCCCTAAACTGCAAACCCCAGGATTCCATGGGATGTTGAAAGTGGAATAATAGCACAATAACAGTCTAGTGCAGAAATGGCCTATGAATGAGAAACCTCCATAAGGTCCTGTCATCACCTGCCCCCCTCAGGTCTTGAAAGCTCAGGGCCACGGCTCTCTTGGCTGACTCAATTCACCTGTAGTGTAGTCTTTGTCTTTACCTACCACCTTCCAAGCGTTATCAGCTCTTCTGATGAGTCATACCTTAGTTTAGTCATTTCAGCTTGTAATGAGAATTCAGGCTTGATTTGTTGTCAGACCTATTTATTTATTTATTTTGATACTACTGACTGCCAAAAGGTAGTATCTGTAGAGAGAGCCCGCATTGTGTGTTGGCTTGAGCATTGTAGTACAACTCTGGAGGCCAGGGTTTGATTTCATATAATTCCTGTGGAAACCCACTGGATGACCTTCGGCATGTACTACATTCTTAGCCTGAGAAAATCCTGTGATAGCCTTAGGTTCACTGTAAGTCGGAAACAACTTGAAAGCATAAAACAACAACAGCTTCTTTTGAACTCTCCTCCAGCACAGCATTTCACATGAGCTGATTCTTTTCTTGTCAGCTTTCTTCGCCATCCAGCTTTCATACCCATACATAGAAACAGGAAGTCTATGGCTTCGATGATTCAAAGGTATATCTTTACCCTTGACACTTACTTCACTGCCACACTTCTAAGTCTTAGGCCATTTCCACACTAGTCTGTTATAGCGCTATGATTCCACTTTCAACATCCTATGGAATCCTGGGGTTTGCAGTTTTGGGAGGGGCCCACTGGCCCCTCCCGAAACCGCAAACCCCAGGATTCCATAGGATGTTGAAAGTGGAATCATAGTGCTATAGCAGGCTAGTGTGGAAATGGCCTTAGTCTTCTTCAGATTTCTTGACAACAGCCTCCGTTTTGATTAATGACTGAGCCAAGGTGTAGAAAACTTTAACTGTTTTAATGTCATTATCCATACTAAATTTATGTAAATCATTTGTAGTCATTATTTTTGTTTTCTCAATGTTCAGTTGTAATCCTACTTTCTCATGTTCTTCCTTAACTTTCTTCAGTAGTAATTACAATTGTTTCCTATTAGAAAAAAGTGTTTCCTGCATATTTTAAATTGTTGACATTCCTTCCTCCAGTTTTCATATCACCTTCCTCTGTTTCTAATCCCATTTTTGTATAATATGTTCTATATATAAATTGAACAGATAGGGTAAATAAATGCTCCTTTGTCTGACCTCCTTGCCATCTATTTTTATTTTTATTTACAATTTGAAAACTATTCTGTTTCTCCATATTCTGATAGTGGCCTCAGGACAGTCAAGTGTCTCATCTCTTTTAGAATGAACTATAATTTCTGATGATCTGATAATAAAAGGCTTTGGTATAATCTGTGCACAAGCTGATTTTCTTCTGAAATGGTCTAGTATTCTCAATTGACTAACATCTCTTTGAAATATGGTCTCTAGTGCCTCTTCCTTTTCTAAACACAGCTTAGCCTTCTGGAATTCCTTGTTTCACATATGGTAAAAGTCTTTGCTGTAAAATTTGAACATCCCATTGCTTGTATGGGAGATTAATTTAACAGTCTGATGGTTACAGTAATCTCTGATGTTTCCTTTCTTGGCAATTGGAATGTATACTGAATATTTCCGGTCTGTGAGCCACTATTTTATTTTCCTTTTGTTTTGAGGGAGGGGTTTTGAGAATTTTGTGGATTCTATTTGAGTTGAAAGTGCTCTTCTGATATGCAGTCTATTCCTGGTGATTTATTGGAAACCTTTCAGTTTCTCCACATTCTGTTGTGACAGTGGCCTCTTGTCCAGAGCCCTGGGACAGTCAATGTTGTGGCACTCCCATTTCTTTTAGAATGAGCCATAGCTGTTTTTTTTAAAATGATCTACACAATCATTGACCATGCTGGTTAGGACTGCCAGGAGCTGCACACAATATCTGAAGGGATTATGCAAATCCCACCCGTGGTTTACTGTTATATCTGAACTGAAAAATGATAATATGCAGTTAGCCAGTAAATAAAGAACTTTTTTCACAATTAACTGTGCTGGCTAGGGCTGCTGGAAGCTTCAGTCCAGTGATACCTGGAGGACTGCATGATTCCCATTCATGCTTTTATGTACTTTGGGGGTAGAGACCTTAATCTCGAGTACTTGTGATTTAAACAATTCATCCTGAGAAAAGGCAAAAAAGGAAAACAAAACAGCAACTGTGATTTTTCATGGAAAGAGTCTCTCATTAGTAGATAGGGAAATCTACAGTGTATGCCAGTTTTATGCTTTCAGTGAACTGGTAGTTACTTAATAGTGTGGCCCCCTGTGTGGTACAGTAATTGGGAACCAGGACATCTGTAGGGACTGTGTTTTACCTACTCATAATATATATTCTGATTTACACTGATTGTCTCCTGTTCAAAGGAATATATCATAAAACAACTGGCCACTTTGGGACTATCTGCTGTTACAGTCATGGCGATTTAAACTGCTTGCTTCAACCCCAAAAAGTGGAGCAGGGAGCTGAGAGAATGATTCTAATAGACTCTGTCTGAACTATTTGGATAAATTCAATCTGAAGAAGTAAGTCAAGCCTAGCGGGTGTGAAATAATGATCTTACAAGCTTCAGGGACCTGAACTGACAGTGTTCAAATCTCCAGAAAACAGACTACTTTGTTTTTGTCTCATTTCTATTCAGAAATCTATCCATTTCTATCCATCTGTCTATCTAGGCAATAAAAAGTTCAGCTACCTACTGCTGGACTGTATTTGTATGGAGTCTATCTAGTTTTCCAGATTTCTCTTTTGAACTTCTAAGAGTGAATATCTGCTATGGAAATAATTTCTTTTTCTTTTTCTTTCTTTCTTTCTTTCGTTCGTTCGTTCGTTCGTTCGTTCTTTCTTTTTGTTTTGTGGGAGCGTGCACTGCTGGAATTGAGTGCTTTTAAATTTGATTCTGGAAATAAAGAAGAAACATGAATGGATTTTTAAAGTCATTTTATTATTTTTTTGAAAGAACATTTACACCAGTGTTAACTGATAGAAAACCATTCTTTCTTTCCTTCATTCTTCTATTATATGTGTGTTTCCCATATTATTGATAGCTGAGGAATATTTCCCACCCCATATAATTAAAAGTGGAGACATATTCCACTCTAACAGCTGAAAAAGTTTACTTTTAAAGGTTGTAATTACCCATCTTCAGAATAACCACTGCCCACGAAATTCTGCGTGAATCAGTGAACTTGGCATGCCTCTTGATTGGACAAAGGCCAGTCCAGAAGAATGATTTTATGTACAAATATAACATAGGAAGTTATTTCAAAACATGCTAGATCGTTGGTCCATTGATCTCATACTGCATACATTGTGTGGCAGCAGCTTTCTAGAGTTTCACGGTTTAATTCTTACATCTACTTGGAGATGTGTGGATATTGAACCGTGAGCCCTTTTGCCTGTAAAACACACCCTCTGCCATTGAACTGTGACTCTTACAAACTTTATAGGCAGGTTTCTCTGAGAGTAAGTAATAATGCCTCATGTCTGCAGCAAGAATAATTTTTACTTATTGATAAAAATGATTCCCCTAACTTGCAGTCCTAACTTGAGAAGGTTCGCGATGGATGATTATCACAACAAAATCTCAATACAGTTGAAAACACAGTGCACATTTGTCATAAAAAATCAGTTAAGTACTATAGATGGTAAGATTAAAATGCACTAAAAGCTCAGTGGAATAAATCTGTCAGCAGTTCATGAGAAGTGCTTCATAATAAAAAAGACCAGCCTCCAGTCACAAGAAATGCATACCCTCCAACTGCTCCAACTGGGTTAAACAGTGGCTGTGAAAGAGGTACAGCATACCCTCCAACTGTCCCAATTTGGCAGGGACAGTCCCAAACAATCTTCTGTTATCCTACTTTTTCAGCTGCCTTTGAAATGTCTCAAGTTTCAGTCTGGTCCACCCACTTTCCCCCTTTGTCCTCAGCTTCCTTCATCATTGCAAATTGACTTCAAAGTGCAAAAGTACTTTGCACTCAATTAACTCAGCAGGGGGGGGGAGAGGAGAAGTGAGGGTGGAGTCTTGCCCTTCCCAGAAGGCTCAGGCAAAAGCAAAGTGCTGTAGCCTCTCTTAAATCACTTATTCTTCTTCATTAATTACTTTTGCTATCTTGATCACACTCTGAAGTTGCCTGGCCACATGTGTTCAGGTTTTCCTCTGTGAAAGGTGGAGGTATGGAAGGGAAGCTGGAGTAGAATTCCCAGGTCTCATGGGGACTGATTGGAACAAGGCAAGGCTAGAATGGTGAAATGCTGTCAGGACTGGCATTAGGGGTAAGTTTCATTTGGCCCACACCTCAGTGGCCACTGCTGATCACTAGGCCCAACTGATCCTCCTCCCCCTTCCTCATCCTCTTCCTTCTCCTCCATTTTCACCCATCCTTTGTAACGATACTGAAATGAGAGCAGTCTCAAAGGAGTGCTGCTAGTTGCTTCGTAAACACATATGAAAGTTTCTGCTTCATGATAAAGCAGTTACAGTGTTCTTGAGTTCTAGAGCCAGCAAACATTTCTATGTCCTGTTTTTCTCCCTTGGGGATGTACCACATACAGAGCTTGGGAAATGACCTTTGGGGAGACTACAGCTCCCTAGATTCCCCCAGCCAACATAGCCACTGCTGGCTAAGGGATTCTGAGAACTGTAGTCAAAAAGGTACTGTGAAATTCTCTCCTATAGGAGACTAGATTAGCCCTCTCCCTGTTCTTCTTTCACACCAAAGACCTTTTTTTATTTGACCAGACATTTGGCAGTGATGTGTTTAAGTCTTTTACTACAAGTCTCAAGTCTGAAAGCCAGTTTCTGAAATGGGGAAGAAGATTCTTCTTACATCTCATTTCTGAAGCCAGAGGCTTTTTTGGAAATGGGGAATAAGATTTGTCTTACTCTCAATTACTGAAGCTTCTAAAGCTTTAGAAGGAAGGATCCTTCCTTGTGCTCTGGGACTGAGTTTTGCCTTCTGCTGTTAGGAAAAGTTTTAGAAGGTTCCTTCGATATGCAGCGGGGACAGGTTGCTGAGCAGAACCTCAACCCCTCCTCAAGTCCATTGCCTAGCACATTGTCTGCTCCCCTCTGAGAACTGGCCGAAGCTCTGAGCATGAGACAGAACACCACGTAACCAGTAGGCAAAAAGAGATGGAAGCATTGTTTAAAGTTGTAAGGTTTCTGTGTTATGTTACTGAACCAAGAGCAGCAAGTCTGTGACTAAAAATATACAAGTCATGAGTCAAGTTGAGTCAGTGTGTCATTTATTGCTGAACTGAGTCCAAGTCGAGTCCTTAAAGTGACTTGAGCCCAACTTGAGTCCAAGTCAATTGACTCAAGTCTACATGGCTGGCATTTGGTGATTAACTGGTTCTTACAATGGGGTGTCTGAGCTGTACGTTTATTGTTATTTTCATGTTTTAAATGATTTGACCATTGTTTGAAAACACTGATGTTTTAATTTGCTAGCTCAGTTTTTTTAAATCGCAGCACTAGGTTTTAAAGGTGCCTTTGTTTAAATCATGATGTGAGCTGCTTTGGGTCCCATGTCAGGAGAAAGATGGGATATAAAATAAATAAGGACCGCAGACAGACAGCTAAGCTTTTCAGAAAGGTGGTTGGGGGTTCTTTTGCTTAAAGCTGTAGTCTGAAAAGTAAGTTTCCCAAGCTCTGAAGGCAGGTGTCCAAAAGGGGTGGAGGTGGAAGTGGACCTGGTGGCAGTAGCGCACATTGGACAACCCTGCAGGTGGCTGTCAACTATGTCAGATGAACAGATGGCTGTGTTCTATCATCTCTCCCAATCAGTTGTCTAAGTCAGGAGGTTCACCTTGGCTCATGGAAAGACTCCAGCCCTGGGGAGTTTCTCAGTGGTAGCAGCAAAGCTATTGAATGTCCTTCTGTTTGGAGGCCAGCCAGCCTGTTGGTTTGTTGGTTCATTGTTGATTTTTGAAATCCATCTTTTAGAGACCTTTCTATTTCAATAAGCCTTGAAAAACAGGCCTTTCAGAGTATAGGTTTTAAATCAGTACTTTTGAAAGTTTTGTATCTGCCAATTTGAATTTTTGAAATTTTGTTGTGTGCATTTGCAATCTTTTGCATTTTTAAAATTTTACTGAAATTTTATTGAGATTCTTTATGTTTTTGATTTTGATTATGTATGATTTTCTGTTAGGAAAGTGGTATCTAAATAGCTTAAATATCAAACAGAGGTGAATGCTCAATTATTGTGTTTTGAGGCCTCAGTACAAACCTGTAACTTGGGTATGCTTTCCACACCAGTGCTGAAATCCCTCATTCCGTTTATACAGTCTCATGAGCCATGATTTATTTATTTTTTTTGCGGAAAGAGGCTTTGTTTGTTATTTCTGTTTAGTTATAAGACTCAGCCTGAGAGTTCTACAAGTTTGCTAATTATATTATAACTTTTTGTTTGTTAATAAGGGGATTTTCCTGCCAATATCTTGATTTTCCTTTTGGTTTAATGGACTAACATGGTTGCAAATTGTAGGACAATTAACTTTAAAGATTTATTTTTCTGACCTTTTTCACTGCAAAATCATTGTGATGAAAATTTTAAATAAATTTGCCTTGCAAGCTCATATTCAGTAGGCAAGATGGGTAGGTGACTAAGACCCTTTCTATAGGACACTGTTGTCCCGGCATGAGGATGGGAGAGGAGTGTGACAATGCTTCTGCGTGATGTCATCGCTGTCCCGTCCTCCTGTCACCAGGCAGCAGGATCGCGGATTAAATCATTGACAGGTTTTCCCCGTCAGTGGGACTCACACCACCATCCTGCACTTACCTGGCCTGCGGAAGTCCCTGCCCCAGCGCAGCCTGGGAAAGTGCCCGGGTGTGTTGGGAAAGGAAGAGACGTGTCCATTGCTCTTCCTTCAGCCGGGAACCAGTCCACTGCAGATGGGAATTCTCCCATTGTGCTCTCTTTCCGGCAGAGCTGCTGCTGGCATTGCCACCAAAGCACAACGGGACAAGGTAGGGTGCGGAAAGGGCCTTAACCATTCTTAGCTCATTGTAGAAAGCCTATAGTTTTTGATGAGTGCTATAGTCTCTTTTGGCTGCTTCCACAAGTCACTGTCACTATTCAGAAAAACAGTAGTGCTATTCAGGGCCCCTCAGACTTACCAGGGGGATAGATTGGAACCTGTGGCACCCAAGAGGGCTTTGGAGAGCTGCCGTCTTCCACCATTGTTGAGACATCCTCCTCCTGGACTTCTTTGCCCTTTTTGTAGGCCAGGGAAGAAGCAGACAATTGGTGTGTGGGGTGTGTGTGCACTAGGGGCCCAATGTTAAAGCAGCATGTTTTACTCAGATCCGCCTGGTGAGTATATATCAAGACCTGTTCCACTTTGGCAAGACAGTCTAGGTTTAGCTGACTTCCTTGCCACTGGCCCTTAGTTGTGAATTTAGAACTGATGGAACTACCCAGCATTTCTGTCAATGTCAGGCGGCGGCTAAGCAGACACAGAGGCAGGAGCTGAGTTTATGGCTTTAGTAATAAATAAATCAAGAGGTTACGTCACCAAAACAAACATCCAAGTCCCAGGAGCAGCAAACTCAAACAGCAAGGTTTAGCCTGGAACAGAAAGCCCAGGACGCAGATTCCCAGTTGGTAAACTGTTGTTGCCCCGTGCCCAACTCCAACAGCGTCTGTCTTAAATACACAATCTTTAGCCCAGCTGGGGCTGACCAAATGTCCGTTGGCCCAGCTCACAGCTGGAGCCCCTCAAGACTTCAGGACCGATTCATCAGATGCTTCTCCCGCAGCCGCTGAGACCTCCGAACCACCCCCTTCTCCAGCCGCCTCTGGAGGAATGTGGGGGGAGGGTCTGCTGCAAACTCCGGGCTGGAGTCAGAAACACCAGCCTCTGTCGAGTCAGAAGCAGTAGCCTCTGCCTCTGGAGCACAAACATCTGCCGCAGGTACTGGCTCGGGATCCGTGCCCGGGACAGCTGTGGGGTCGCTGGCAGACTCCTCCCTAGACTCTGAAGGAGCCCCCTCTCCCAAAGGCCCCTCCAAGGGATCCTCCCCTGACTGGGAGTCCAAGTCTAAATCGGAGTCCCAGTTTGAATCGGCAGCACGCTCAGCCTGGCTCATGACAATTTCCTCTCTAACCCCACCCCTGAAGCCACCTATTTACTGGCTTCAGTGGGGGTGGCGAGAGGAGATGGAGAAGTATCCAGCCATGTTCAGAAGTATCCAGCAACGTCAGCTGTATATAGAGTCAGTTGTGTAGGGACGGGGGGGGCTATGAAGGCAGTTTGCCCCTGGTGGCAATGTTTTCGGGGCGTCCCAGCCAGTAACCATGCCCCTGTGCACCTTGGCCATGTCCCCACACACTGTGGCCATGCCCTATGCACAGTGGCCATGCCCTCCTCCTGCCCCCCCTCCACACACTCCAAGCTCTGCCACTGTATAGAGTACTGGAGGATGATGTCAGTGTTACGCAGGCCAGTTTCTCAATCTTGATTTCATTCAGGTTCTCCCTTTCTTTTCACTTCTTAAGAAGTTAATCTTGTCTCTTTTCTAAAAGAGGTTTTGTTTTTTTTTAACCCTATGATAATATGCTTAGATTTAAATACACATTAAAAACATTTTTTATATGGATGTTTAAAATTTGCTTATCTTACGCACTCTTTCAAATGTGTAATTTTAAAGTGTTTTTTAGCTGAACAAAGCATTTTTCTGCACATTTTAAAAGCATACACGGCTTTAGTTAATTGTTTCAAAAGTACAATTGTACAAAAGTACAATAAAAAAGTAAAAATTTTTTTACTCCGCCATGCGGTGTTTTGCAAATGGCAAGACAAACTTCAGAAACATTTTACAACTCCTCTGTGTGTGTGTGTGTGTATGTGTGTGTGTTTCTTATTCATATGCCTCTGTGTGTTTCTGTCTTAAATTCCTGTTTGTATTATGTTTGTTCAGAGAATTAGCTTACATCATCCTCACTGTAAAAGTGAGAAGAAGGTGTGTTATCCCCTATTGAGAACTCTTTCTATTGAGACAGCAACATCATCATCCATAACAATGACAGTAAAGAAGGATATATGATCAGGAATGGCTAGCCATAGCAATACCAAGCAAGTAATATCCAACTGTTGCAGATGCATCATCTGTATGTGAAGATGGCCAGCACTAAGGATGTAAAAAAATACTTGGAAATATTCTCGCTCTTGATAATAGAGAATGTCTCAGCCTTTATGAGATTTTGTTGTTGTTGTGTGCCTTCAAGTCATTTCTGACTTACGATGACCCAAAGTTCAACCTGTCATGGGGTTTTCTTAGCAAGATTAGTTCAGAGAAGATTTGCTCTTGCCTTCCTCTGAGGCTGACAGAGTGTGACTTATCCAAGGTCATCCAGTGGGTTTCCATGGCTGAGTGGGGACCCCAAATCACACTGGCTCTCAGAGATACCCCACTGAAAAAAATTTCAACTGTCCCAAGAATTCTCACATTTCACAATTTTTCTTGTGAGAAAACGGGAAAAACATTGTGTTTGTATTTGCAGAAAATACTGTAGGCATACATCAGTTGATGAAGACTCTGACGAAGAAGCTCCTCTTTACAAAGTCTTTTTATAGGAGCCCATCCCATCCCTGCTTTCTTGTCTTCTGTCTAGGTGGATATTTCTTTGTACCATTGGTACTGGGAGGTTAGTGAAGGAAGGATAGAGAAAGACTGATTTTCACTGTTGGGTTGCAGCAGTGTGTCTGCAATAAATGGTGCAATAAAGCTTGTCTTGGAAAGGAATGGGATTCTATTGTAGGTGATCCTACTCTAGGGTATGGGGGTTACATACAATAGGCAAGGTAAACAACTGTCTCCAGAATCAGTTACTGAGCATGAGTAAGCAACAAAACAGAAAGAAAAGGGGAAAACAGTTTTGCCTGCCTCATTAGCTACCCTTGCATGTGGAAAACCATAGATCTGTAAATTTTGCCATCCAAATGGAAATAATAAGTGGAGGCTGTTGAAGAAAAAAAAACATTCCAGGTCATTGGAAGATTCAAAATTATTTTTTTAATTTATGGAAGGCTTTCCTGACCTGGTTGTTTCTATTCATATGTGCATAGTGTTGATTTGAATAAAAAGTTTACTGAAAGATGTTGAACTGCTGTTCCTTTTTTGTGGTGTAGGAACCTATCCCTATTCTTTCCATGTTATTTCTACCTGTGGTATGAAAGTTTCTGTTAAAGAAGTAAAGCCCAGGAATATATCTACTTCATTAACTGAGATATACCTGTATTTTCCATAGAAAATTGTGTCTTTTGCTGCATCATCATCATCATCACCATCACCACCACCATCATCTTTATATATACCCTTCCTTTTCCTCAAAACTGGGACTCCAGGCAGGTTAAAGATTAAAACAACTATAGTATACTTTAAAGAAAGGATACTTTATTTCTGTGCAAAATTATATTGTCTACTCAAAATACTGTGCAAAGGTCTGAGGCCCAATGGGGTGTTCTGAGGGTACCAAGGACCACAAGAAAGGTTTACAGGTTGCTGCATGTAGACTGTGGGCCACACTTTCCTCACACCTAGTCTAGTGGTATATAAAATGAGACTTTTCTTCAATCACAGTATGTCCAGGAATGGGATTCTGCATGTTTAATCCACAGTATATTCCGACAGTACGGCGATAAGTGTATTTCACTTTTCCTGGACATGGGTGATCCTCTAATGATGTATTTGATACATTTAAGTTATAATGCTTTTCTAGGTACTTTGGTAAAAATGACAATTGGCAGCATAATTCTAAAATTAAACCAAAAACAAGAACCTAAAGTTTTCTGGAGGAGACTCTCTACATGTTTTTGGAACTTACAGGGGACTGAAACTGAGCCAAGCACAGGGTTTTATGTACTTGGTGGTGATGTTCTTAGAAAGAGAAAGCTGCAAACAGATTGAATTTACAAATGAGAAAGTGTTTCAGAACAGCTTCAGGTGTTCTAAATTTTTACAGAAACAGAGTGTGGTAACAAAGGCATTCCTGTTGCAACTAGTTTATATGTGTGAGGGGTCAGGTTGTGAGAATTTAATTCCCCTGGAGATATTTCAGAACGGGTCTTTGCAATCATTGTTAATGCTTCCCCTTCAGTGCCTACCAATTCATGTAGCACTGAAGTGCCTCCAGCAGCAAAACAAATACAAGCATTAAAATAACGTTAATCTACTGGCTAAAAATTACACCCTCAATGAGCTTTATTTTCCTCTTAGGATAGACTTTCAGAAAATGAACAATCACTCCTCAAGGGGGTTTGTCACATCTCTAGTGATGAAATGAATTTCTGAATCATATATGAAGAGTTTGGCAAAGGAGCGTTCTGAAAAGGTTTGAGGCAGAGACTGTTTGATGTGTCCCTTCAGATGCATAAAGCAACTACATCCATTTTCAAAATAGTACCATGGCATATGATTGTTCCTTAACATCTTTGTCATAACTTTCTGTCCGAAGGAATTGCAGAAATTCAGAATAAATGCACTAACCTAAAGCTCAGTTAAACCTGCTGCCAAACACGGTTTTACAAGTAAGATACAGGAACAAGGCGTATTCTGAACACAGCAGTCTGAGTAGTTTAAAATAGGCCACAGATCTTGCATGTATTGTCATCTGAATTCAGAGTAAATGATAACTGGGCTGAATCTTAAGGAGATTTATGGTCTCCTGGACTCTTCATATGATACACAACTGTGAACACTGAAACAATTGACGTGTATATAGGGATTAAAGAAGAATGTTGTGTCGTGTCATGGAGATACAGAATTCTATATTGCTTTTCTAAAATATAATTTTATCTGGAGCTGTTTAACTTTTAGATTATACAGTCCCCTTTGTTTGTGAAGCTTTGGCTTTGTAATACTCTTGACTCCATGCAAATAGATGAATCTATATCTAAGTGGCACAAAAAGTCCTCAGCAATTGTTCCCTTCCCCCTGAAGCTCAAATTGTGCCCTGCCATGTAAACGCTACCCCTTTTTGATATCTCAAAGTCATGATTGGCTTTCTGGTATAGAGTGTAGTCCGGCTGCGTTTTAACAAGCTAGCATGATTGGAAAGCATGTGATAAAAAAGAAATTTTCTGTGTATCTTTCTGGCAGCTATGTGAAAAGCTGGGATAATGACTTGTAAAGGTATCTCCTGTAGACTGCCAGACTGCAGTGCAAGTAATTCAGCTTCCCATGTCATTACTTTCTTTCTGGAAGTGAAATATGGATGTCCCTTTAATAGTAGATCATACACAGCAGCCTGAAGCCCTTTTTACACTTCAGAGGAGGGGAGGGAGATGGAGAGAGAGAGCACGCACCATTTGCACCTAATCTATTTTTTCAAGTTATTTTGGGGAATTGGATTTTATGACCTGGTTTGAACTGGATGTGGATAGCCCAGGCTTGCTGGAGTAGGGGTGGGTTTGTAGCTCTGAGTCTGCAGAAAATATTATATCTTCACTATTCCCCTTCCAGATGCTTTCTGGAAGCGTGCAGTGCTAGGCAAGAGCCTCCACCACCTGGCACAGCCTGAATAACATTCCAGCCAAATATTAGGCACTGTGTCCAACTCTTTCCAACTTCATCCTGTTATTCTTCAAGTACATGAGTATTAGTGGTTTTCATGCAAAATATTCTCTCTCTCTCCCTTTTTAAAAAAGAGTTGGCTGCCCTAGTGAAATAATTACTATCATGATTGAAGGAGATCTTTTGCTACTTATGATCTTGACTATTTTATTTTAATTCTATTTGCTTTCAAAATAGTTTTTCTTAATCCTCCACAGTGAGTGAGATGAGATGAGTTGAGTTCAAAAACATATTAAATTCTGAATTAATTGAGACCAAGATAGCAAGTCTCCCCCGATTGCCTCAAAAACAGTCCAAAGCTAATCTACGTGAGGACTTGGTCCCATCTCCAGTATCCAGTATTCCTGCCCCACTTTTACTCCTGTAGAGGCATACACACACACACCTTTTAATTCAAAGCAAAATTGGGAGGAGACATCATACAAAACAGGCAGACCCCCCCCATCATGTCACACATTTACATACTAAGGTAAGGGGAAGTGTGTGCGCGGGGGGATGTAAATCTCTTACCTTTGCTTCATGGCAGAGGGATCCTGCTGCACAGACTTTGCTAGGGAGGACTGCATCCCCATAGGATGTTCTCCCATTTTCCTTCCTAGAGAATCATTTGGAACTCTCCAGACTGCCTTTTAACCTTGCAGTGGCTATAACAGCCCTTCTCCCGATATGAGTTGTACCCAATGGTACAAAGTGGCAACTTGGAGGTAGGAGAGGGCTTTCCACATGGGTCTGCCTCCATTCTTCTACTCACAACAGTTTGAGAAGAGGTGTTCCCTTCACTGAGCAGTACCCCTGCTTAAGGCGCCATGACTATTAGAATCTGCAGGTGATCTGCCCATGTGTGTTTCTGAGATTCAGTGATTTTTTATGGCTGGGGTCTGACGTGGTGGCCAGTTCCAGGCCGTTGAAGGCTTAACTGGTCAAGGCTGTAGCAGACACATTACTGTTGAGCAACGGGATGTGTAGAAGAGTGGAGAGCAGTCACAAGATGCACTTTTGGCGTGAAATACCATCATTTGTGCCATCCTCTGAGCAACATACTTATTCCAATGCCCCTTCCAAGTGTGCTTTTTCAGCTACAGTGAGAAGGAAGCTAGCTGTATATTAGCCAAGTGCATTAGAGGTGAATACAAAGTAGCAGACTTATTCAGGAATAACCAAAAGCAGAATGGGTGAATACTTAAAAGAAGCATTTATTATAGATACCTGGGAGGGTATAATAATTTCAGAGGTTAGTACTTAAAGAAATGTAAAAATATATTTGTAACAAGGCAATACTGTCTTATTAGGTAGACAAAGAAGAGATTGGAAAAGTTTCTTTTTTGCTTCAAAATTCCCAGAACCCAGTGGCTGTCAAGACTGCTGGTCATACTAGCTGTGGGAATCTGGAAGTTCCTAGTCCAGCCTCAACTCCTTTTCCATGCTCTAAAACACTTTACCATGCCCATTTCAGATGAGACTGACGGAGTAGACTGCAGGTCACATGAAACTGTATTTTGCCACTGCACATGGGAGATGGTACATCTGAACCACAAGTGATTTGCTGTGGATGGGGAAGACACACTGTAAAATGGAGGATTACCCCCCTCCCTCCCTCCACCCCCCACATCTGTACTGAGACCCGAATGGGATAGGAGCCCTTTGTTACCTGCTGTGACTATGATCAGAATCAGAGCCGTGTGCCTGCAGTTTGGATTGGGGGCAAGAGACAGATCCCATGTGAGTAAATGAGAAAGAAGTGGAAAAATGATAGATGCAACCCATGTTGCCTATTCCCAAATCAGATAGGGACCCTGTACCTGCAATGTTTAAAAAATCCAGTCACACTAATGGTGTGATTAGAATGCTCTCTTGCTTTGCCCTTAGTTGCTGGTTAGAAGCATGGGAATTTAGGCACCCACACCCTTAATAAAATCTTAATTCATTGGTAAATCTTCGATTCAAAATATAAAACTGGGGTTTGGGCATCAGAGGTAGCCCTAATCAATCACCAACCTACTCCCATTCTCATCAAAGGAAGAGAAACTCTCACCTTAAGAGCGTCAGAAAAGCACTACATAAATTTAGCATCTCCCAGACATAGTTTAAGGTGAAGTCATTCTGTGGATTGGTGTAAGAAACTGGGAAGGAGTGTGAATTAATAGCCACTTCCCAATCCTCAAAACACAATCAACTTGTAGAGCTGAAAAATTAGGCCTTTGTCTTTCTACCAAATTGTATGGCAGAGCTGCTTCAGATGTGAAAAAAAGTGGCCCTCCAGATGTTGTTGAACAGTGAGTCCCCATCAACCCTGGCCAACAGAGCCAATGATGATGGATGAAGAGAGTTGCAGTCCAACATGTGGAGGATCAGCAGCAGGGCTTGGAGTGCATGGGGGTGGGTGGGAGGGGGTGGGGCCATGAGCCATAAGGTCATGACTGTGATGCATGGGGCATGGCCATGGTGCATTGGGGCATGGCTACAAGCTGGGACACTCCAAAAACATTGCCGCTGTCCTATCTCAGTCCTGGCACAGCTGATAAATCAAACAAAACAAACTGAATATCTCCCAGCTTGTTTCTTACTTCCAGGTAGTAAGCAAGGAGTCATAAATAAAGTCCAACATAAACAAAGCCTGGCAGGGTTTCATGGAAAGGGAGTATCCAAGATCAATCCAAGCATTTGTCAAGGCATCCAGTAAGATAGCAGGTCAGATAAGCTCTGACAACTCTTGGAGGGGAAGGACACCAGCTAAATAGACCCAAAGCCTAGCACAGCTGTGCCTTGATTGATTGTTGCTGGCTATAAATTCTGAGAGAGCGATGCTGGGGCTCTCTTTGCTGTCTGTGCTGTGTGGAGCTGGGTCTATGTAAGTGTTCTGTATCTGAAGAGGCAGGACTCTCTGTTGGAGCTGGCATCATCCCCTGTTCTGTTTCTGGCCCTGTAACCTCTCTCTGTACAGCAGGCCCTGGCATGCCTTCTGTTTCAGCCTCTGGCGTGCCCTCTGCTTCAGACTCTGAGTCAGAGTCCATGCTCTGGAAGCAGGGCGTGACAGCTGCCTGGGGTGAACTGCCCCCCATGACACACCCCGTCCCTACATGACTGTGGAGGATTACACTTTGTACGCCCTGCTGTAAGATTTCCTACAACTCTAATTGCCTTTTCTTATAAGAAACAATCTTTTATACTAGTCTGGTGTGTGCATGCGCATGTGCGTTTGTGTGCATGTGTATGTGTATTGTCCTCAGTGCCCACATTTGGTGAATGGATCCTGAGATCCCCTCCTCCTACACAAGTGTGTCTAGAGCAGACTTTCCCAACTGGTGCCCTTCCAGTATTTCAGAGTACAAGTCCTGACGTGCCTGATAGTAGCAATGCTGTTGATGGTGAGGAAGATGAGAGTTGTAATCCAAAACCTAAACGGTACCTCGTTGTGAAGGACCACTCATGAGAAATAAAAGGTTTCAAAAGTGCATGAAGCTCTGCAACCTCCTATCTCATTTTCCTAGTGGCCATTCACCTTCAAATGGCTGTGGCAGAGTGAGGCAGGCAGAGACATGTGTATGCAAGCTGAACTCTTAAACTGATGAGTCAAAGTGGAAATTATTCTCTCGTCTCACTGTTGATTTCCACATATAGTCAAAATGCAACTCTTTGTATGTCTGGCCTTTGTTGATTGAAACAAAATAAAATCCATCCTCTCACTTTTTTTTCCACCTCTCTTGATATAGACATGCAATGACCAGACATAGAAGCAGCAGTATATTTTTCTGGGTCACCAGACACATTATATTATTGTTCTTCATGCACAGAACACCATGTCTTTCACCTTTCTGGTTTAAAATTTGTTCCTCCTTTAAAAAAAAAGGGGGGGAGGGAATAATTTAAATAGAATCACTTTGTCAATATGTATTATGCATGCATGAGTAGGTGAAATCAATACGTGCTTAAATTATACACATGCACATGAAGGACCATGAATATTGTTAGACAAGTGTCTGTTGTTAAAAAAGGCCTACGTCTACTGTTGTCTTGGTGCACTTCTGTTTGTCCAGTGGGATTTTCCTTCCTCTTCCTCTCTCCAGCAATTTCCCTCTATTCCTGAAATAAATTGGAGGGAGGGGGCTGAGGAGCTGTAGGAAAGAGTGTTCTACCAGGACTGTCTATTCTGATGGTGGAAGGACGTCACTGGATACAACTAGTGGCTAAATCCAATTGTTAGTCCCAGCTAGAACTGACCCACTGAATCAATGGAACTTACATAAGTGTTGGCTTACATTGGATCACTGACATACCCTGAATCAATGGAACTTACATAAATGGTGGCTTACATTGGATCAATGACTTACACGGAATCAATGGAACTTACATAAGTGTTGGCTTACACTGGATCAATGACTTACGCTGAATCAATGGATCTTACAGAAACATTGGCTTACACTGAACCAGTGACTTACATTGAATCAATGATACTTGATGGAATAAGTGTTGGCTTACAGTTGTTCGTCCTGACTAGAGCAGACCTATCAAATAGAGGGAACATTGACTCAACTTATTTAAACGTTGACTTACCAAATTCTCACTGAGTCAGTGGATTTACTTCGATTGGGACTAGCTGTTGGATTTAGGCCATAGGATTTTAAATTCACACTTTGGACTTTCTGCATTCAATTGTGAATGTGTGGGAATCTTGTGGTCTTCTAAGTATTGTTGAATTGCAACTATCTGCATCTTTGTCATTGACTGTTCTGTCTAGGGCTGCTAGGAGTTGCAATTCAATGATATCTGAAGGACTCTGTGATTCCCACCCTGGCAATAGTACTATTACACAGTCAATATGAAACAGGTTTTACAGGCCAAATGCAATTTTATAGAGATGGTAACTTAGTTACACAGTTACATTTGTTTGTTTATTTATTATATTTTTAGACCATCCAACAGTTATGCTGCTTGAGAAGAAAAGGAAGATATTTCTCAAACAATAAATAAAGAAGTAAATAAGCAAGCAAGCAAAGAGGTACAAAATAAAAACAATGTAAAAACCTAACAGTGAACAATACTTATATTTGCAAGGTATGAAGGTATTTACAAGGTATAAACACAGTATGAATACAGTATGAATACTGAATAAGTTTTAAAAGCTTAGGAGAATAAAAAAAGCTTTTCATGTGGCATATAAAGGACCAAAACACAGACAGCACCACTGAACAGGCACTTTCTATGGGAACCACCCACTTAATTACAAGGCCTGCTCAATACATATTGATACTGATTGATAGAATCAATATCACCTCAGTCTTTGTTGCAAAACTGTTACAATATTAGTTTCTCTATTCCTGTTAAGCAGGAAACCTGAGGATTAAACCCAGGACTTACTGCAAACAGCATGTGCTCAAACGCTGCCCTATGGCCTCCCCTGCTTCAAAATAGTGTACAGTATGGACTTTCAGAACTTGGAAAAGTTATATTTTGGGACTGCTATTACCCAAATTGCCTAACCAGCATGGCTATTGGTATTGCTGGATACGAGGCTACAGTAGTGTAATCCCCCCCCCCAAAAAAAACACTCTTCAGTCTTTTCAAGATGCTGGACCAATTTAGATGACAACTCAGTACGCGATGCCTGCTTGTGCCTTCATGTGAGTCAGGTCTGTAATAAGTCAACTGTAGTAAGTCAATTGTGTTATGCACTGAACTGAGGTCTGGTTAATTTTACTTTTGTTTGGAACATGTAGCAAATGAAAAGTTGGGGTTGGGTCCCACAAAATAATCTGAGGGACACATTGTGACAATACTGAAATGTGTATGTGTGGATTCTGAGTATATTCAGTTTTTGTGGGGGAGACATTTATGTTCTTCCACTTATAGTCATCCTCCTCCTCCAATTTTGAGTATGTTTTGACAGTGCTTTTTAGCATTGCAGCAGAATGAGTCACGCCTAATATGGAAGAAGTGACTAAATCCCATTTTCAAGACTTAGCTTCCCTCTTCCGTTTTATATGCTGCAAGAAAAAAAATTCCTAAGATATCTGGATGCCATTCAACATGAACAGATATTCTAAAAATATAACTGGGTACAGCATGCTTATAATGGAAAAAGAGAAGCAGTCACCACAGAGCCATACCTGTGGTCAGTCTCCTGGCTAGCTGAAGATATAAAACTATATTCTGTTGGGGGAAACAATAGACAGTAAAAATTGCAAGCTATCTGTCATTTGTATTTGTTTGTTTTAGAATGTGGTTTTCTAATTACTTTAAGACTTACTCAGTTACAACCAGTGAGGGTATTGTGTTAAGGACATGTTCCCTACCCACCACTACCACCAGCAGCCCCTTCATTCTCCAAATTACAGTCTTGGGCTCTTGGTCCACTTCAAACAATTCCAGAGAGTAGTCAGTGTTGTATACAAGCCTGTGCATGGCATAGCTGTCATCATCTGGTTGCCTTATCTGAAATTTATGGTGAAATGAGACAGAAAGGTGGGGGTGGGTACTGAGCTGACAGATGGGTTGTCATGTCAGATAGCAGTTTGCCTGAGAAACAGACTTTTTATTTCTGCATTTACCAGAAATGCAAAGTTCAGAGGTGAAATGTTTGAGCACTGAAAAGACATCTTCAGGACTTGATTCTCATAATAAAGAGCCTTGAGTAGATCTGACATCATTTGAGGGCATAGCTGGAGAAGGAAAGGAGGGAGGGAGGGAGGGAGATACTAAAGAAAACAAAGCCTCTGTACTGATTTATTCAATCTACCTGATGGTAGTTCTGATCTTTTAAGATTGATGAATGTTTGAATTTGGTGGAATGTTTGCTTGCATTAGCTTACAGAGAGAAGGAGAGAGGGAGAAAGAGAGAGAGAGAGAGACAGACAGAGAAAACATGCTGTACTATGGAAAAATATCTGTTCAGTTGTTTTGTACTGTTGATTTATTTTTGTGGAAACTAGTTGAACTAGATTAAGATTCATTTTCACTTGATGAGCTGGCCTCTAGTTCATGAAAGTTACTGTATGTTATATGTGCACATGCATGCACACACACAGAGAGATTAATCATTAAGATGCAACAAAATGTACTCTAACAGAGATGTGATAGACCAACACAGATGTCATATTTCTACAGTATACTGTTTTTAATAATATTTTGAATAAGGCATAAAAAGAATGAGCTTTTGTTCTGTTGAATACTGAGAGTGCTACCCTTGTGGTCCTTGTCCATTGTAGAAACAAAACAAAAACTAAGACCACATTTACACAGTCTGCCTGTTTATTCTGAAATAATCATTCTGATCTTATAATGTGACTAGTGTAAGTGAGCATCATTACAAATTTGGTTGCTGCCCCTTGCACAGCAGCTATTGGGCAGGGCCCAACACATTTTGCTGTTTGAGGCAAGATAATGGTGACCTCCATTCACCCAAGTCAAGGTGCGTAGTATGCAAAATCAGTTTAGTCGTTATGTCAGAAACACTTTTTTCTACCCCGTCAATAAAAATGCATAGATGTAGAAATCAAATAATTAACAGTGACTCTGGTAATGGGCTTTATCAATCATGCTTTACTGTAAGATTTCTAGAAGGCCTTTGCAATTTAAGAACCAATGTCCTTTCAGAAACAACCTCTTGGTGTGTATTAATTCTGATGGTTGCAATTTCTGAAGCAAAATGACCTTAATTATCTGTTCTATCATTACTAGTATCATTTACAACAATACGGGGAATTATAATTTAACAATATAACTACGTGCCTAAAAGTCTGGAACTACTGCATTCCAAGGCCATTTAAAACAAAGGCCATTTCCACCCTATACTGTTATAGTGCTATTATTCCACTTTCAAAATATAGTGGAATTCTGGAGTCTGTAGTTTACTGAGGTCAAAGAGCTCTCTGGCTGAGAATTCTAAAAACCCCTCCCTAAACTGAAAACCCCCGGATTCCATAGGATATTGAAAGTGGAATAATAGCACTAAAACAGTGTAGTGCAGAAATGGCCTTAGACATGGGAATAGACATTAATATAAGAAAGAGAAATGTGCTGCTGCTTGTATGTTTTAATTTCTATGTTTTGAAAAATTGCAGTGCAGTTGCTTTTCAATGATTATAATGCATAGGAGATGCTAACAGCTGCCAGAGAGCCTTAGCTTAATCTTAGAGTGACTAATGAGTCTTGGAATGTGGGGGTTGTATAATTTACATTAGCAATGGCAGATGAGCTTTTTAAACTCTAATCCCAGGAGTGGGGGCAATACAATTGTGGGAGGATACGGGAGAGGGTCTTCTCTGCTGTGGCACTCCAGTGATGGGGTGCCTCCCTTCATAGGCTCCCTGGCACGAGTGCTGGTGTTGCTCTGGCATCATGTCAAAGCACTAATTTTATCCAGTTTGAATTGGTGCTTTGGTTTGCATTGTTTTAAATGGTTTTAACAGGCTTTAAATTGTCTTGTTTCAAACATTAAATAGTTTAGTTACTTAAAATGATCGTTAATGTTTTATATTCTACTAAATTGATTTTATCCTGTACTGCCCAGAGATCCATGGATGTAAGGCTTGACATAAATGTTATAATAAATACATATGCGTATACCAATTTTATTATTATTATTGTTGCTGCTGCTGTTATTATCATCTATTTCTATGCTCGTACTGTTGCATTATTACGATCAGAGCTTCAGATTGAACAGCTGAATAAGGGTGGCTGACTTACTGTGCTGTTTTGGATCTGCAATCAGGAATTCTCAGTTCTGTAGAAAGTCAGTAAATGCACACAGATGTCTGTGTGTATGTATATAATTAAATATTTATAGTCCACCCCATATCTTGAGATTTCAGGGCTTCATATAATAAAAATCAATGTTACTGATTTAAAATAGTAGAAATAATTTGGACAGATAAAGAATGTGGATTAAAAATGTGGTGACATTTGCCCCAGTTGAAAATACATTTGATGACGGGAGATGATTTACAGCATCAGCACAAAATCCTCCCTGGAACCGCTGTGCTCTGGACTCAGAAACAGTGCCCCAGAGGCAAGCGTAAATGTAGCCTGGGGAATGACTGGGCAAGGTATGACTCATTCCCTGGGGACATGGAGTAAAAGGGCTGAGTCATGGTAGTGAAATCGTGACAAGGGGTTGCATCAGCCAAAGGCCCTGAGTGATGACATGGAAGCAGGTGTGTATAAAAGAGGAGATGGAATGCTTACTCTCTCTCTGACTCTCTGCATCCCGTATCTCTGATCCTGACACTCTGACTCTGCTCCTGAATCTCTGATGCTGATTCTCTGCCTGTGGATCTGCATATCCTATGTACAGATGTATACATTGCAACAGTGAAGATTAAAGCCTCCAAATATTTTGGATGACAAACTCTGTGTTCATGAGTTTACTAACCGGTGGGTAGAGGGGTCAGTGCTGCTGCTGTAGTTGTACTCTGCTGCACACGTTTGTTGCTGTTTGGAAGCTCTGCTCCGTTTACGCTTGCCTCTGGGACACTGTTTTTGAGTCCAGAGCGCAGCGGTTCCAAGGAGGATTTTGTGCTGACGCTGTAAATCATCTCCCGTCAAAGAACACAATGATAAGTGAAAAAAAAAACTGTTCAAAATCAGTTGAAGAAAATTTAAGACCACACACGAGTGCAGATTTGGGTGAAATCAGATTAGACTCCAAAGGCTTTAATACAAATGTGAGTTTGTACTTGGCACCGGAGTGAAGCCAGTATTGGTGCCAATCAGACCTCTAAGGGAAGATTATTCCACAGCTAGGGAACTTCTCTGCAGCTCATCAAGAGTATTGCCTCCACCGCTGCAACAAAGAAGACAAACTCAGCAGTCCCTGAGCAGGGATATATTGGTAGAAATGGTTCTTCAAGTATTGAGATACTTGAAGACATTTAGAGCTTTGGGTGCCATCATGAGCACGTTGATTTCAAATGGGACACTTTTTAACACAAATTATTTATGTAATTTTACTCTAACATAGCTCATTCTAAAATTACAAAATCTTATGAGGTGCACATGATTTTTCTTTAAAAATAACCATATTTTCTGGCTGTTCTGTTAAGTTGTATTCATAACTGTAAGACTCACTTGTGAAGTGGAGAAGACTATGGGCCTTTCCGCATCCCACTGTTATAGTGCTATTATTCCACTTTCAACATCCTGTGGAATTCTGGGGTTTGTAGTTTACTGAGGCCAAAGAGCTCTCTGGCTGAGAATTCTAAAGGCACCTCCCTAAACTGCAAACCCCAGAATTCCACAGGATGTTGAAAGTGGAATAATAGCCCTATAACAGTGGGGTGTGGAAAGGCCCTATGAGAAAGAGATCTGTGTCTTGCTCAGTCTGCTGCAAGGTGCTAACCGTTGATGGGGCAGCTTGCAGGCACTTCCCTTTCTCTCATCTTTCATTTGAGGTTCTTTGATTTGGGTAAGGCAGCTCTTTAGACTGTTCTCTGTACAATAGAACTTAATGTGAAACTTGGCCCTTTTACAATCTGTCTGGTCTTTTGAGATGCTGTGCCATTAATGATATTTCCAATATGATCAGGCAATGATCTCTTAGTATTAAGTTGTCTCTTTGGTCCTTTGCTTGTGTAGCTTAAGGGTGGGCACAAAGTAGAATCTACTGATAGATCTCTAGGGAATCTAACAAATCTGCTTCCCTCTAATTATTTAACAGTAAGAAAAACTATTAATAGGGTCCTTGTTCCTCCATTAAACTGCCAAAAGGAAGAAAGCTGTAAGTCAGTTTTTTGTGCTATGAACTCAACTTTGGTCTCAAAAACCCCAGAGGCATCCCATTTTCCAAAATGTGGCTAAAAGTGGCTGCTGGTGGCTTTCATGTTAATGGGTCTTGAGTCCAGTCCGGGAGCCCTATCCTTAAAATAGGTTCAATTCCTTGAATAGCTCCTTTGAAGTTCAAAGTAAAACCTGAAGTGGACTCATTGCTCCATTGACATGGAAGACACTAGCTACCACTGTCCCTAAACCTGTGTATGATTTGCCCTCCAGCTCCCTCTCTTTATACTTGAACATGGTTCGTAGAACTTGGAGGAGTAAAATCCAATGTAGATCCTTCAAGCTTAGACTTTGCCCACACTTGGATTGTTGATATTATAGTGGAATCTTGTTTGTACAAATTCCTTAAGGTGTATTGCCCAGTGTGGGGCATAAATATGGTCAGGTAAAACACATTTCTTCTGTCAGTTCTTATATTTTCTCTAAATATGTGCATCTTCATTCTGGATAACATTTAACTCCTGATCCTACAAAATGAAGTAAGCCCTTCAGTTCCCATGGATTTCTCACTTTAGATAGTGGGCTTTTGAGGCAGCCTGTTCTGATTTTTGTGAAAGTTAATTTCCTCTTTAGCTGGTAGCAATTTTAAATGTTTTCTTTTTGTGTTTTAATTTTTCATTAGGAACAGCAAGAGTTGTTGACAGATGAACATGATTTTGTTTCAACATCAAAACAATCCTTCCCCCAGTCTGCTCACCTACATGCACTTTCATTTTGCTCAACCACTGTGCCTCTTAAAGGCTTACAAACTGGAAAACTACTTTGCGGAGTGTACTCCTTCCTAAGACAAGTCTAAAAAACTTGCTAATATGTTAACAGAGCTTGGCAAGGAGGCAATAATTTCCGTGCTTGCTGAGGGATTCAGAGAGTTCTAATTCCAAAAAGTTATGTTTCCAAGCTCTCTATGCATTAGCATGCATTCACCAGTTCATAAAAGAACTCACACTCACAAGGCTTTTAATGTACAAGCTGGAGGTAAATTTTATTCTATAGGCTGGCAGTTTGATGTATCTGGATTTAGTATTCTGTGTAAATGTGTTTAGGTTCATGTTTCATGCTAGGTTCAATCTGTGCATGCTTAGAAATGAGCATGCCATGACAGAGATTGGAACTTTCTTACCAAATAAGGCTCTGGTAGCAGTAGCACTGAAGTTAATTTCCTCTGGATATATTGGTCCCAGTTCCCATTAACATTCAGTTTAGTAGAGGATGGCAATAGTGGCTTAACTGATGAGCAGGTGATTTTTCCATATTTTACTTGTGAGTGATTTGTGTAACTTTCATATTTTTCTCCCGGAAATGGTACGTGGCGACCAACTTACAGTTGGGGGAAATGTTCAAACTGAAACATGGAAGAAGTCTTTAGGTTAGCCTTTCTTACCAGCTTGTGAAATGTTATTTGTAATAACAGAAAATTATTTATTCTGGTCATTTGTATCTTCTCTCTAGCCAAAAAGTTTCTCAGAGCAGCTTATACGTGCCAGTTGCAAAACAGTCCCTGCCTTCAGTCTTGCTAGTCTAAAAGAGCTAAAACATTTGCTTAAAGCAGAGATGGGCAAAGTGCAGCCTGTGGGCCACATGTGCCATTTTTGTGGGCTGTAGGATGCCCAGGGTTCATTTTTTTTTTTTTTTGTAATTTTGGGGGGAAAAAATTCATATTTTTTTCAAAGTATTGTTTTGTCTGCAAAATGCTCTCTAGGGCATTTTCACTATATTTGTTTTCTTGTTTTCTTAATAGTCAACTGCTGACTGTTAATTGTGTGTTTTAAGAGCTTGGTTTAGGTGGGTTGGTGGATGGTGAGGATTGGGCATGTTTTTAACCTCTTTTAATGTATTTAATGTATTTTATGTTGTTCGCAGCCTCGATCCTTGTGGAGAGGCGGGATAGAAATAATAATAATAATAATAATAATAATAATAATAATAATAATAATTTTGCCCCACTCCCCCATTTTAAGCCCAGAAAAGGCCATTTTAAAGACTAGATAGTAAACCAGAAGTAAATTCCAGCCACTTCCCGCTCCTGGGCCCAAAATGGCTTGAGAGCCCCTAAAACATGGCAAAATGCCCCCCACAGGGCACTGAGGGACATTTGGAGGCAATTTTTTTGCAGTGGAGTATGCAACCCCCGTGGTCTCCAAAGGGGCTAATGCAGTCTCCAGCTTCCCACAACTCTCCCCCTCCCCATCTGAAAGGAGAAAGGGATGAGGAGGGAGGAAGAAACAGAAATGTGAGCATCTGTTAATAAAGCTCTTATCGTGGAAGGCTAAAATAGATTTGCATGTCATGAAACGAAATGTTCCAGATCTTGTTTTTTTATATCCTTGTTTCTGAGTATTTAGCTAACATCATCAGTAGTTATGCATTTCATGAACTTTGAACAGTAACCAAGATGAACCTAAGAGGGGCACTTATTTTTTGCTAGTTGTCCAACAAAAGTTTGGACTATTAAAATTGTAAAATAACTTCAGTCTATTTCAGTTAAACTAAAGTTGGTCTGTCTAGACTTCTGCCGGAATGACTTGCTTAGCAATAAATCAACAGGTGTCAAAAATGTAAGGACAGCCTGGTTTTGCAAATCTGGTCAGCTAAAGCTAACTCTCATGCTGAGTGGTGAGCACTCAAGCCGTGTTTTAGGATGAAACCATTTTCTTCTCAATCCATGGCCACCATTGTTGCCAGGATTCCTTTTTCTTTAGTGGAAAAGGGATACTAGAATTTCTGTATGGCTCAGTTGATGACCCCCAAATCTTGTCTGGCACCACCCAGTATATCCTTGAGACATAAAATTAAATCCCTGTTCATGAATTCAAAACTGGATAAATTAAATGTGTGGAGAAGAGAGATGGCTATCCCTACTCAACATGCAATCTTTAGTTTGTCTTTACAGAGCTTATATTTACATAACTTACATGCCATGTAACCTCTGTGAGATGAACAGAAACCCTGAAAAACCAACACTCCCACTTTCTCCGTCTATTCATTCAGGCTACCCTGTTTGGTTGTGAGTGAATCTGCCTATAGTTGCTGCTGTATGAGGAACGAGATTATTGAGGCAACGTTCTCTTTTCATTTTTCTTTGCCACAGGCAGGTCCCCAGCAGGCCTCATTCTTTCATCTTCCCATCTTCCCTGTGAATGCATACTATACACCATACACATTTTGTACCTCTGTGTGCCCTCTTTGAACAGCATTATGGATAGCATTGTCATCACTGAAAGTATTCATTTACAGGTCCTACTAGGCAGTCCTTTTTTTTTCTTAAACAGAGATTTGGATGTAGATAAAGTATCACAAAATGTTGGGTTGCAGGTGATCTTTTATTCTTGAGTGTTTTATCTGTGATAGGAATGTAGGAAGCTGTGTTATACTATGACAGACGGTTGTGCCATTTAGCCCAGTATGGTCATCACCGAGTGACAGCTGTTCCCACTCAGAGTTCCTGAGAAGCCAGGAACTCCATGTCAAGCCCTGAGTCACTGTTCTACCCGTGTCTGGTCAAGCTACCATGCTGCAGAAGAAAGGAGAAGGAAAACAAGTGGGTTCACAACCAGTAATTGATATCAGCCAAAATGAATGCAACTCAAAGATATTTTTGTGACTGGTGTTGTAGGCAATATGATAGAAGGATAGTTTATCCACAGGTAATTGGGCTTTGAGGAAATGCTAGGTAAAAGGTCCCTCTTACCTGACAGACAGGGAATGACACCAAGTCTTTTTTAACTCCCAAAGGTGTTAATTTTTTAGATGTATCTTACTATCTCTTTTAGCTTAAATAAATTCCCTACATAGCAGAGAGGGAAAAAGACTATCTCCCAGTACCCTGTTACATAATTTGTAATAATTATTTAGGAAATCCTTGGAGAATAGCCCTCCTCTCCCTTTTTTACAACTTTTCAAGTGAGAATCTCAGTCGTCCTGAGGTGTGCTTGTGTTTTTTGATTAGTGAATGTATTTTAAATGGAAGAGTGGGAAAGAATAATATCTGGTGTGAAGCTCTGATTATACCAGTGCCTTATCCATTAGGCACTTTAGGCACAGTGCCTAGGTCATACAAACATTTTATAGCCTACAAAAGCATAATTTTAGGGCCTACAAAAACATCCCTAGTGGTGCGTTAAGGTGAGGCACAGACTAGAATGCAAGAGTGCCTAGGACCTATGAAAACCTTAGTGTGGCCCTGGATCACGTAAGAGTTTCTTTCCAGTTCTGTGAGAGGAAATGGTCTATAATAAGCAGGGTGTCCTTGTGCTTGTTGAAGGGAATGAAACACACCGAAAACTAGAGGATTGGGGCCTATTGTTTAAAAGCAAATGGATCATGAAACTTGAATTGAAAATTAGCATGTGACTGTTGATGTGAATGTCGAGAAACAATTTGAAATGAACATTTGCTGTGCCATTGTGCAAAATATAATGAATTCTGATTTTAAGTGAGTTGGATTAATTTGCTTATGTTCTTTAGTAAGGTTGAAAATACAAATGTCTTTTTGAATACATGATATTTGGAGAGTGTCTCAAATGTTTATGTATTTATACTTTCTACTAGAGTTTGAATAGTGCCCCTCTATGTTTCTTCGGGATGTGATACCGTTATTGTCGTGTCAGGAGTAAGGTGGAGTATAAAAGGAATAAATAAAATAAAAATATCATGTGATAATCTGAGCTGTGGGTGATTAATTTTAATTGCATATTTCTTCTTGCATTAAAGAACAAAAGATGTGCAATAAATTTATTTTTAAAAAAGCTTGTCATGAGACTGAAGCAAAGGCTCATTTGGGGAAGAAAATAAAATTTAAAAAACCTGCTGTGCTTCCTTGTGAAGATCCAAGTCACTTAGAAAACAAGTACATGGTACTTTAATGATAGATGTTGTTGCCCTCCACCGACCTGTTACCAATATGAAATCTTACAACTCTTTCTGCATTCTGAGCCAATAATGATCAAAAACTTATCCTGTGATGACTGTCCGTCCAAACACAGATCATTCTTCATGTTCCATTGTTAGCCACATTGAGACTAGAGTCAGCCAGCACTGGAAGCGTTTAAACATGCTGGTAGAAAAGAGATTTCCAAAGATGGAGAAATGCAGACTTTCAATTTCTTTGAATTCTTCAGTGCAAGTAGATTGTATCAGTCAGTACTATGAATTCTGCCAAAATGTACTGGCAAAGAAGTATTTCTGAAAAGGCAGACAAGTGAGCTGTAAAGCTCTGTGAAAATTCATGGGCAATGAAGCATCCCTGAAATGATAGCAAAGATTGATCTGTAACTGGAAAACCTGGTATTTTCCTGGAAACACTGGCAAAGTTATTTGTGCACTACTTAGAGTTCAAGGGTAAGGTAGACTTGCTTAGCCAGAAAGCAGGGCGAACAAGAAAACATGTTACAAGAAAATGAGAACTCAGAAATACAAATGTGCTTTGTGCATCCTCTTTTGGTGCTGTCATGTATGCCAGAGAGTTTGTACAGTTAGTGTAAGGCATGAGTTCACTTATCTGTGTTGCTACTGCACTCATTACACAGAAAGCATGAAAGAATCGGCCTAGTCAGGTCACTCAGTTTTCCATGTTTCTTGTTTATTTATCTAAGTCTTAGTGTGTCCATAATGGAAAAAACAAAATGGTAGCTAATTATATGCCAACCAACACTGACTGTTCAAAGGGAGAAAAATTTGGTAGGGAAGTTGGAAATATGTTGCCCCAAACTACTGTACAAGGTTATGGGTGGAGTGTGGGAGATGAAGGACAGAGGTTTTGAAAGAGCTTATGTAGCCAGCTGGCTCTGGTGGCATTGGCCCTAATGTTCTTTCAATGTGGTCTTGGATGCAGATTCAAGTAACTGAGTATATCTAGACATTTGCACCAAGTACACATAATTACATGCTAAGGAATAATTCTATGCAGCAAAAGAATGTACTAGAAATAGCTTTTGTTGTTGTTTTTAATAAAATCTAACACCCCAACTGACTTTGTGGGAATTTACACTTTTGCCTTATTCCCTCACCAAAGAGAGTTAAACTAATGTGTGCCAGGATTCTACAGCGCAACTGAAAACAAAACCAGGGACAGACCATATCAAAAGAACCAGAGTTTGGCAAGAACTGATAGGCTGCTTCATGCCTTACATTTTGTACGCAGCAGTTGATCCCAAACTGGAGAATGCATGTGCATAGGATCATTTAGGAACAGCATTCAGTAGAAAACATCCAGCTTACATGAGACTGAAAACATTATTTGCAGTCCTAGTGGTAGATCAGAGCAGAGTGTGTCATTGAATACAAAGGATATCAACTAGATGGAATTTAAAAGGAACTTAAAACAACTTTGTTGGTTATAGCTGAGAATTGGTGGAGTGGGGCAGCTGATAACCCCTGTACATATCAGCCCAGACACTGGAGGGAAACCAGAGTGAAAGATATGGGATTCTGCCTGGGCGAAAGCTACTGTGTGGTTTCTCTTACCTGTGAGAATGATGCAAATCCACAGCCACCAAGCTGGTCATGTCCATGAATGCTTCACTCGTGAGGCTCCTTAAAGGGAATCCCAAACCAAGGATGAACATCATACAGGCCTGTTTCTCTTGAAACTGGTTCTGGCCCCATGCCAAAATGACACCAAGTTGTGACAATAAAGTAGTAAGTAGACTGTAAAGTAAAAATAGTATTCACCATTACAGATCAAACTAAGTAAACTTACGAGAATTACTAGTAACCATAACCACAAATTATTGCATGGTTTGATTTCTTATTGCTCAAAGAGTCTATAAATGGTTTCCACTCTTTCATAAATCTTCAGCAGATGTATTGTTTAAAACCCACATTAGTTTGGCAATTTGGGCTAACTCAGCAACCTTAAGAAGCCATTCTTTCATCACTGGTGCTTCAGTCTGTTTTCAATTTTTATTTTGTACATACATCTAATTCCAGAATACAGAATCTAACCTGGAAGCCAGACATCAAATTGCAAACAACAGGCAGGAACATCAGGAATTATAGAATCATAGAGCTAGAAAAGACCACAAAGGCCATCCAGTCCAATCCAGAATGTTTCAAGACTTTTTTTTTTAAAGAATGGGACCAACCAGTGGTTGGATTGGAAACAGAGCTGGACAAATATGAAGTACAATAAAGTAGTAGCCATCATTCATGAAGTGATACTGATCACTTTCTGCAGTATATGTTTTAAGTGTTTTAAACTACTTTTAATCTTGTATTTTAAATAATATTGTTGCTTAATTCTTCTTTAGCTTTTGTAAATTAATGTTTTAGCTTGATGTTTTAAAATGACAATAAGCTGCCATGAATCCCTACTTGGGAGAAAGGTGGGATATATAAATTCAATAAATAAATTAAATAAATATGTCTTTCAAGCCAGTCGGGGAAAATATAATTGTGTCGCGGCCACGTGTTTAAAAATGCCTTTGGCAAACAGTGGGCTGATAATATTGCACCAGGCACTTTCTGGAAATTGGTCCTTTCAGTAGTTATTGTGCAGGAAGGCATAAACAAGAAATGCACATGGGGGTTTGACATATGTTTTTCATAAAAAAATAAAAATCCATATCCATGTATCTCAGGAATAATAGTGTACAACTGCACACTATGTTATGTGAGAATGGAAAATATTATTTTTGATGTAACTGTTATTGTTTCTACTAATGTACTGTGGAAGTTTTCTGAGGTGACTTTGTGTCCCCAGAGAGCAATTGTTCTAGGAGAAGGATATCAATCCTAACACGAGACTGACTAAACACATTATATAGGAAATAAGGCACTGTATGTCATTCAAGCTGGAGGCCTTTTTGCCTTTTAAAAATGTCCAGAATACACAGACTGGTTCCGACTCTGTTCCCAGCAGAGATGAATGGGAATGCTGCCATTCCATTTAACAAGAGGAGGAAATGGTTGTCACTAGCAAGGCTCATGTGCAGGCCAGGCATTACATTGCAAAAGGAAAAAGCATGTTCTGTTTTTGGGTGCTTTTCAGGTATTCACCACAGATGAAATCTTATATGTAATTTTTGGCTAAGTCATCTTGGAAGCAATTTTTAAACTTTTCATTGTTTCTGTAATTACGTGTGTGTGTATGCGCACGCATATATATGGGGGGGGGAGAGAGAGGGAGGGGTGGAGTTTGTAAAGTTACTTTGTTGGATTACAACTCCCAGAATCCTCAGGTGAAATTATTTCAAGCACTTGGCTGAAGTTTTGATCTGAAATGATATCTAAAGGCATTCTAATGAATTACGGTGATTAGAATGTTGCACTAGGACTTGGATGATTGAGGTTCAGTTTGTACTCAATTGTGAAAGTCACTGAAACACATCGGACAGTTGTTCTTTCTTAGCCTGGACTCCTTTACAAGGTTGTTCTGAAGATGGGGGAAGGGATGTAAAACAGGATATAAATGGAGCCCAAATGTTGTTGCTGCTGCTCTGTGCTTTGTAGGTCCTTCCCACAACTGATTTTATTTAGACTCCGCTTGAACGCTGTGGCCATAACGAAAACTAAATTGCTAGTTCATGTGGGCAGGATTTGCATATTTAGGAATATGTAGGGTTGCCATGAACCAGTATGGTGTAGTGGTTTGAGCATTGGACTATGATTCTGGAAATTCACTGGATGATTTTAGGCAAGTCATACTCTTTCATCCCCAGAAGAAGCAAAGGCAACCCTTCCTGAACAAATCTTGCCAAGAAAACCTTGAGATGTGGTTCTCACAAATTGGAAATGACTTGAAGGCATACAACAACAGCAACCACTTTTAATAATAACTAATCTTCTGAAAAAAGTATAAAGTATTATTTAAAGGGCTGGACTTGGGACAAAGAGACTGAGGTTCAAATCCCTGCTTGGCCATATAATTTTACTGTGTGACACTGAACCATCACCACCACTCAGTAAAGCTACTTTACAAGGTTGTATGTGGATGACTATCAAGACATTCACCATTCTCCACCCTGTTCTGCTGGCTAAACCTTGTTCTGTACCATACATCCTTCCCTTGCACCTCCACCTCCAACTGGTTCTTCTTCTTCTCCTCACATTTCGCTTCGTGTTCCTGCTGTGTGTCCTCTAAAGCAGTGCTTCTCAAGCTATCTAATTTGGAGGTCAAGATCCCCCCTTCATGTGCCAAGGACCAGCATGATGCTTTTCTGCCCATTGACTGCAAGTGTTTCTTTCTTTCCTGGAAGTTCACTGCAGAATAGCAGCCAATAGCTTGTACACCAGCACCAGTCCATGGTCCACCATTCTGAGTAGCATTGCTCTATAGGTCAACTTTAAACAGAGGACAAATAAGCAGACAGATAAAGGCAGTGCTTCTGCTGCTGCATCATAATGAGAAGGAAGAAAGGGAGATGAAACAAGGTGGGAGGAGATGGTAGCTGGAACATCAGTGGCAAGGAGGCAAGGTGGAATGCAGGGAAGGGGCAAAAATGGGGACAGGTCTTTTTCCTCTCACAGCAGCCAGTGAGAGAACCCTACCTGCTACTACATTGCTATATCATGCAATTCATGAAAAGCAGATTCCATGGAATCTTAAATATGAGTAATTGTATTGAAAGTTTTAGCCTGTTTTGTTGCATCCTATGTCCTTCACTCCAGTGGCTCCACTGCTTTTCTGTGTATTCATTGGAAAGAGCTCTGCAAAACACACTTCAGCTAGACCTGCCTCTGAATGGTGGAAACTTATTATACTAACAGAGCAAACTGAGAAAGAAATTGTGAAAGTTGGTCACAAATGTCAAATGTAAGTGTGAGGCTTCACTCATTGGCTAAAATCAGTCAAAGGCAGGGAGGGGCAAGCTTGTTTCTCAGCAAAGAATTGGGCAGAATGTAACTGCACATTTTGCTCCATAGCTCCACTCCTACAAGGCATAGAGATTCATTCTTCCTTTTTCTTTTTTTTAGTGAAAGCTTGGAATCTGGTCTAGCTGATAGTCCAGATGGGCAGTGGGTGGCAGGCTGTAAAACCTGTCCATTGAGGTGAGCTGACAGTCCTATCAATACGTGCACATAAACTTTATTTCTTTGATGTGTATCTTGCCTGTCTCCTTACAGAAAACCCAAGACTGTCAGGGTTAAACGATATATACCTAAAAACCTCCTGACAAAAACATTAGAAACAATTACGTTGGCCATCATGTTAAAATACCAACAAGTCAAACAGTATAAAACCATTTAAATAACATTACAGTATAGATTAAAGATCAGCGCAGGCACCTCGTTTTAAGAAATTTTCTGCTGCATAAACAGTTATTCAACATATGTCTGTTGAATCAGAAGGAGAGCAGAGATGGGGCCAGCTTGGCCTCCCATTAAAGGGAATTTCACAGCATGGGAGCAGCCACTGAGAGTTCAAGCATCCACCTGAGTGCATGGGAGGATAGTAGGCTGCAGTTGTTCAAGATTTTCAATGCCTGAGGTTTGACATTCATCAGCTGTTGCAATTACTTTCTAACTATTTTCTGAACTGTGTGTTGTGACATATTTTGTTGTGAAATTGTTGCTTTTCACAAATTTATTTTCCGTCCTTACAGTAACATGAGAAATTAATTTGATTCACATGTCAGTGTGACATGTGGTACAGGGTTCTCACTGTACTCTTCTTGAAGCTGAACACAAATCAGAAGGTGATCAAAGATCAAAATCTGTATTTTTCTGAACTTTGTGATATAGTTTGCGAGTACTTAGTATAAAATATGGATGTATCTGAAAAAGTGCACAGAAAAATTGTACGTTTGGAAAATGTTTACCAAAAATACATATGTTTTGAAAATTACTCACAGAAATACATACAAACATTCATGTGAACTAAGGAAACATGATGTGGAAGCCAGGCATAATGAACAGTGGAAAAACTAGCATGTGAATGAAATCAAGCTTGATGGATTTGACGATCCCTAGTTTGCAGACAGCTTAGCTGCTTTCGGGTATTTCACCATGTCTGCTGATGTAGTTAAATACTAAATTGATTTGAAAATTGAATACTAAATTAAGTTGAAATGATGCCAGCTTGGCAGAGAACATTTAGCCTTCCACTTCTGAAAGTGAAATTTTAGCCACCATTGTTCTTGACAATGCCACAGTAGAGATTTCAGTGTCAGAAGATGGTACAGTACAACGGCGGTTCTGTCTGTCTCTGTGTGGGGGGTATTGTTTATAGAAAATGTCACTAAATGAGACAGGATTTTTTTCTCAACAAGATAGAGACTCTGAAGAGCAAATCATTTGGACCCTGAATAGAGCAAACACTGAATAAGAACGTGCAAAGTTAGTGGGATTCCCCTCCCAGTGTTTGGTCATCTGTAATATAAGCCACACTACCGTTCATGTTTCTGCTCTATTATGTAAAGCCTCTCTTCTTCATACAACTGAAATCAATACGATTACCCAAAAGTGGTTTTAAGTGTTTCCGGATAATGACAGAAGAGCAATGCACTTGAATCATGACAAATCATTGTATAATGTGGCTGTAGTGAGTAGATGTCACGTAAACTATAAATCACCAGCCAGTTTTTTACCCTGGAGTTGCATACTTTCTGCGCATCAGTCATGCACCTCACAGATAGCTACTGTTAGCAAAGATAAGCACATCTGAATTGAATACTTCTTCTTGCTCTTGAGGAAAAAAAATATTTCTGCTTTTGTTGATCAAGTAGATCTTAGAAGTAAACTGCATCTTTATGATTAGACTAATACCATTCAAAGCTTGTAATATTGGATCTTGTAATATGTCTTCCTTTACCATGCGCTGTGACCACCTCCTCTATTGTCATATCAGGATACCACTTTGAAAAGCTCTATTCAGGGTCCAAATGATTTGCTCTTCAGAGTCTATCTTGTTGAGAAAAAATCCTGTCTCATTTAGTGGCATTTTCTATAAACAGTACCCCCCACACAGAGACAGACAGAACCGCCGTTGTACTGTACCATCTTCTGACACTGAAATCTCTACTGTGGCATTGTCAAGAACAGTGGTGGCTAAAATTTCACTTTCAGAAGTGGAAGGCTAAAAGCCTTGATTTTTTTTGTTTTTGTTTTTGCATTTCAGGACTTTTTGTGAAGATTACATGGGTCCCTTGCATAAAAACAATGTGTTTTTTTTAATGCATACAATTCATTGGGCTTTAAAATATTGGTGTCTGTGTGTGTCGGGGGGCTATTCACAATTTTTCCTAAAAAAGTTCTGAAGTGGGGGAAATATCTAAAAAAATGCAAAATGTCTTGTAATCTTGCCCAGCAGGGAGAAAAGTTGTATTTTTTCTTCTTTTATGTGAGAACAAAATAAATGAAGATTTGCATTTTTACCAGGATGCATTTCCTGGTTTTAAGTACAGACCAAAATGGGTTCCAGCACATTTAACTTCCTTTTATATCTGCTTTTTAGTCTCGCTATCAAACTTGATAGTTTTTCTCACCCACCCACCCACCCATCAATCGAAGGAAATCTGCTTTTGATACAGTTTCATTTTATTATACCCGTGTGCATAGAAAAGCAATACCCTATCACAGTGATGTAATCTCCAGCCCCAAGGGAAGATTGGCTATGTCTTTGTTAGGAATAACTATTTCTCTTTGCAAAGAGACTTCTGGAACCAACTATTCAGAGCTTTTAGCTTCACAACAGTGTAGTTGCTCTAGAGTAAAATAGTTCTTTTTAAGGCTGTGCTTTTAAGAGCACTCACTATTTTAACTATTCCTGGCATTGTGTTATGTAAGAACAGCAGATTCTAGGACGAAAGAATGAGAAAGATATGTAGAGCGTTATTCAGAAGGTAAAACTAAAGGAATGATGAATGCACTCATGTGGGCCTCAATGTGGGATAGGAGTGCAAGATGAGTTGGTTTTGGTTGATACACTCTTAGCTTCATTCTGCAAATATTCTAGAGACTTTCTGGCATGAATTGTATTTAAGGATATTCTGGCAGATTGGGACTAACTGCTGAATAGTAAAAGAAAATATGTTTTGCACACCTTTTTATAGAAAAAAAGAAAGAAAAGGAAAGGAAAAAAAGAGTGGAAACACAGGTCTTCACATTCTACCCATCAGTTGACAGAGGATTTAGCAGCCCTAGTTTTGAGCATGTGGCATAGTGGAGGCAGTGTTTTATAGACATATACAGATCTGGAAAGCACATCCAGACACATATTGTAATCTCTCTGAAAGAAGTTAATGATTTTCTGACATGAAATATAAGGTACCAAACATAAGTCCCTTCTGAGCTCCAGTCCCTCCAGCGTATTTCTCTCCTTGCTTTCCCTGCCTAATTTTTCCTGATTGGTTTTGCTTGTTTTGTCTTGTAAGCCATATTGAAAAAAACAACAAAGTTATAAATTAAGAACAAGAATGAATATTCTATCAAGGTAGAAAACTATGAACCATGAAGGCAGTAATCACTTAGAACAAAATCAATTAGTGGTAATTGCTTTTCAGGATGTCGCTGGGGTGGTGGTGGTGACGGCAGTTTTTGATTTCTGATCACAGAGATGAATGTTTGCCCAGATTGGAATCCAGCCTCATCATTTGTAATTGTGGGACTGACCACAAATATCCTTGTTAACTCTTTAATCCTGCTGAGCACTAAAGCTGGGGAAATATAATTTATCAGCAATTCATCAGTTCGAAAAACAGAGCGAAGCATATTTACCCAGATTATTATTTCCTCTCATCTACAGTGCTTTCTGAGCGAGAAACGCCAAGGCCTGAGTACCTACTCAGCAGTTTATCAAGTAATGGGGTATATGTGGCCCTGTAGATGTTGTTAGCCTGCAGCATTAATGTCTCAACCACTTTCTGTGCTGGGTAAGGCTTTTAGGAGCTACAGGCCAAGGACATCCATTATGAAATTACCACCAAGGGAAAACCAGAACAGATTAATGTATTCATTCATTTTGTTAAGGAACCTTAAATTACAACCATGTAGGTGCTCCTGTCATATACTTCCTTCCTTTTAAGGGTAAACTTTTAAAGAACATTATCTTCTTTGTTTACAAGCTTGAGCCCAACTTTTCCTCTTTGCAAGACCTTGGATGTTAGCTATTGAACAGCTCGGATATAGCTCGGATATAGCAACGTTTATCTCTATTTGCAAAGGTTAAGAGTTCTGCTTTGATGTGACCGTCCAGCTGTTTCAAGCTTGAAGATTGTTAGGCCAAAACAAAGTATATTACAAAGTCCTTTGCAAAATAACAATGGTCCTTTGGAATTCTTCCTAATCTCAGTTGTGTCTGTTTATAGGTTTATAAAAGGCATTCTGTGTATTATTCGCAGACATTCTCCTCTTTCTCATTACTGCCCATGTTCCAGAAATGCACCGTATTTACACAGAAAACAGGTTCCCAACCTCTGATGAGGTGTTGGCTCATGACATTTTTTTTCATGTAAAACAAAAGTGGCCAAGTTCTGCAACGTTTACATTAAGAAAATTTGGGACTTAATGATTTATATGTTGATTTGATTATTTATTTAGAGCAGCTTCTTTCCCAATCCAGGTCTTGTATCTAATTAACAGTTTATCAGAAACAAAACCTTACCTCTACCTAGCATGGAGACAGCTTCTCTCAATTTTGAGGTGTGGAACTAGGTGGAGAGTTAGGTCTAGGAAACACTGTATATACAGGTGTGTGTGTGTGTGTGTGTGAATCATGATTGCATGATTTGAATTGTATTGCTGAAGTATGTATAAGTGGCATGTGCATATCCGTGCAGAAGGTGTGTGAGACAGCAGTGTGGCCAAGTGCAGTTTGCTTTCTGACCACACTCAAAGCTGTTATTGGATCCCTGTAAGTTTTTTTGGGTAGCAGTCTGGTACTTGGGTTAGAACATTTTTCCCACCCTCACATTTTAGAGATATACTACAAGAGGGAAAGTGCTGGGGGTGAAGTGTTAAACAACTCTCCCCCAGTAGTTCTCTAACACTCAACGATGGTTGTTAGTTGAGTCAGTGTGATGTAGTGGTTTGAATGTTGTTCTAGGACTCTAGGAGACCAAGGCCCTTTTCGCATGTGGGGGAGGGAACGGGCGAAAACGCCTGAAAACGGAGCTTACCTGAAGCCGGGTAAGTCTGTCGCCACGCGGAGCAGCGCGAGCTTGCTGCTCCGCAATCCTCCGGCGTCCCAAATGGCGGCTTCCAGTTGGTGGAGGCTCTCCACCAAACGGAGAAGCTCGCCAGCCGGAAGCCCGCCCCCGGCAGATCTGCAGGCACACACTTGCGCGCCTGCAAATCCACGTCGGAGCTGGGCGACAGAGTGGCACAGGGCTGCGCACTCCGTGCTTTTTAAAAACCTTGAAAAAGAGGTTTTTAAAAAACACACAGCGCGGCTAGTTCCGGCCGCTCCTGAGTGGATTCTGGTGTGGAACTACAAAAAGTAGTCCACACCAGTCCACTCTACGGTGCAGAAGACCTCCGTGAGAGGTCGCTCTGCACCATTACAGAAACTCGGTGCAGAAATGGCCCAAGGTTCAAATCCCCTCTCAGCCATGGAAACCCACTGGGTGACGTTGGGCAAGTTAGATTCAGCCTCAGATTTTATTTATTTATTTATTTATTTATTTATTTATTTATTATATTTGTATGCAGGCTTTTTCCCAAAATGAGACCTAAGGCGGCTTCCAACAGTAAATTAGACATTAAGGCAATGGGAAACCTCCTCTGAATAAATCTTGTCAAGAAAATCCCATGGTAGAGGCAGTTTACGGTTGCCATACGTTTGGAACAATTTGAAGGCATACAACAGCAAGTTCTTTGTTACAAAGTTCTCACAATGACCATCTGGAGCAGAAACAGTTGAGGAGTCAAAAGTTGCTGGTCTCTTAGATGAACCAAGAAAGCATTTCTCCTCCCATCCCTCCCTCTGTTGCGTCCTGGTAGAATGGCTTCTGCTAGATGACAATCGATAGAAGGAGAGCCAACAGAATGGCCTTTTACCTATCTCTCACTCTCTGCTGCTCCATGAAGAAATCAGGGCTGCAGTGACATTCCAGACCTGGAACAGTTAAGAATTTGGCCAGGTAAACAGGGAGTTTGTGTGGCAAATTCTTTGACAGTTCTTCATTCAAACTTGGAATGCAGGAATGTGAAGGGATGCAGAGACTCCCTCCAAGTTTTGCATTCAAAAGCATGCTGTCATCACCTCATCTTATTCCCTCTGTTGTTGCAGACGCACTACTGAAGCAGAGGTGCCTGGTGTGGTGGGAGCAGGTGATTGGGTGCATACTATTGTGGCTGGGCAAATAATTGCAAAGAGTTCATGACAAATGAGACCTGAGGCAAATTATTGTAGTATGGCTTCAGTTTCTAAAAGGAGTGCTCCTGTTGTGGGTTGTGGGTAGCCAGCCATGCTCTTCTCCAGAATCCAGCCATTTCCAAGCAGGGGTGTAACTACAGAGGTGGGGAAGGGGTAGGTAGAAAATGATGGCATTATCCCCCCTAAAAAAAGAATTCTGCCTCCAAATGAAATTTTCCTTCAGTCTTCAAACTTCTAGCATTGCATAATTTAAAACTTTGGTTGAGCCTTATTTAGAAATATAGTTTAGGCATCCAAAAAAGGAGGGGGGCAGGCAAAGTTACCAAGAGAATTCAAATACAGCAGATGTAAGAGTTCTAGTTGTGAATGATTTTCAGTACAGCACAACCCCCGTATATGCGAGGAATTGGTTCCAGACCACCCCTCGGATACAGAAATCCACGAGTAGTACAGAATGTCCTGGGCTCGATCACAGGGGGCCCTGGGCCTGCAGCTGGAGGTGGGAAAGCAGTGGGCAGCGCAATCCCATGCTGCCCGCTGTTTTCTGCCAGGTGCTGCAGTGATCGGGCCCTGGGCCTGTGGCTGTTTTCAACCACAGATAACTGAATCCGTGGATTATGAATCCACGGATATGGGGGTCATACTGTATCTCATCCTCTGGAATCCTAGAACTAAAGGAAAATTTTATTTGGGAGGGTACAGTTCTTATTTGGGCCAATGCTCTCATTTTGCTCCCCTCCCCTCCATAGCTGCAGTACTGTTTCCAAGTTTCCTTCAACATTCAGATTTCATGATCAATCCGGATTGGGTTGCGGGGATTTTGTCCCTTAGGTTGTAGGGTATTTTGCCTTTCAAGCATTTTTTTTTCTTAAATGGGCTTCTGTAAATGTTGTGATTCCACCAAGAATGTTTCTTGTTTCTCAGTAAATCTGTTTTGGCTACACAGTTGTCAGAATTCACCATGTGAGATTGCTATTAAAAGAGATCATGTTTGAGACATGACAAGAGCTTTGAATTACTGACCCTAAGCCTATAAAGTTATTTTATTTGTCTAGAGTCACTGCTTTTCTCTAACATAAGTTTAAGTTATTTTGGAACATAAGGTGGTGTGTGTGCGTGTGTGTGTGAGGAACAGAAAGAGGGACACAAAATGTTGAGAGTGGCTTTAGGTATTGCAGGAAAGGGTGGAAAGTAGATTCTGTTTTCACTTCTTGTGTTTTATGAAAAGAGAGAAACCTCTTGTTTATCCTATAGTGAGGTTTATGAATCTAAGGCCCTTTCCACACATGAGAAAGGAAACGCGCGAAAACGGAACTCACCGGCTTTCTTGAGCGTCCGGGCGAGTCCGTCGGGACGAGGAGCAGTGCGAGCTCATCGCTCCGCACTGCTCCGGCATCCAAAATGGCAGCTTCCGGTTGGTGGAGGCTCTCCACCAACCGGAGAATCTCGCCAGCCTAAAGCCCGCCCCCAGCAGATCTGCAGGCATGCACTTGTGCGTGCCTGCAAATCTGCAGCGGAGCGCGGCGACGGAGCGACACAGAGTTACGCGCTCCGTGCTTTTTAAAAACCTCTTAAAAGAGGTTTTTAAAAAGCACGCTGCACGACCAGTTCCGGTCGCTCCGAACCGGACTGAGGTACGGAACTACAAAAAGTAGTCTGCCCCAGTCCACTCCACGGTGCAGATCTCCATCGGAGGTCACTCTGCACCGTTTTAATAGCCCGGTGCGGAAATGGCCTAAGACGCATTTGGGGTTTTATATCTTGCTATACATCTCGCTATAAGGAAAGATGTTAAAGTGTCCATTTAGAAGGTTACTCCAAATGTGGAAATAATGAATATACAAGTAAAGATATCAGCCACTTTCTGTTACATCTTGTAATATGTAAAATGTTTCTGTTTCTCTACACATAGGTGTACCTGTTCAAACACACACACACAAAGAATGAAGGTGGAAATTTCCTGTATCCCCCAGTAGGTTGCTCAGAAATATTAGATTAAATTAGCCAGTGCAATGTGTAATACTAAGCAGCACTGAGTTGGTATAAGGTTGATAGCGTAAGCTGAACATTCACTTAATGCAATAAAATAGCAATGAAGATATTGGGCTGCAAAGTAGTGGCTTTTATTATGCCTTGCCCCTGGCAAGTGCCTTGTGCTGCTTTGTCATCCTGTATTCGTTGTTCGTTCTTCTCTATCCTCATCACCGCTCTGTATATAAGCACTTCCAACAATGGTTTTCTTATTTTTGTGTAAATTATGAAAATTACAGGGCAAGAATGTCTATTCTGCACTGTTTGCTGTAATCTTTGTTCGGTGAGAATATGAAGTAGGCAGCTGATCTCATTTTTCTGATACAGACAAGACCATCTCAAAGTCTGTTGTCATTTAGCCCCTGTTCATTATTTTGAAAAGACGAACATCAAGCCACAGTTCTACTGAATTCCAAGCTAAAAAGAGAAAGAAAAATGTGAAATTTGTGAATCATTAGACCTCTGTCTTGTCTCTTGCACTGCTTTACATGTGCTGGCGTCAGGGATTGGCGTCACTTGGTATCTGCTGAAACCCACATCCCAAAAGGGGATGCACTAAAGAGCCCATGTGCCTCCTCACTGTTGCTGCACTCTCCAAGCACGACATCACACAACCACTTGGAGGAGCGTGGGCAGTGGTGTGGATTAGGCCCTAAGGAAAAGAGGAGGCAAATGGTCAGTAGTCATAGTAGTAAGGAAATCTGCGCATTTGAGAAGGGCCCCAGAGGTTCTTCAAATCTTAAGCTAGCACTGGAAAGTCTTGTAAATTAAATTGTTGCTGAAACAAATTGATGGGGATACATGCTGATATTCTCCATCCCTCCTCCTGAGTTGACTTTTTGGTCAAACAATGGTTTGACCAAATAATCTATGTGGGGATTAATACACTTGACTTTAGGATAACTGTTTGCAGCTCTTTTCCCCTGAGTCTAAGCCAAGCTTATAGGGGAACTTCAGGAGCAGAAACCCTATACATCTGAAGCCGTTGCTGTGGATGTTCTTCTCTAAATCAAATCACACATATATTTTGATTGGTGAGGTAGGGAGAAGAATGAGGTTTTCATTTTCCTTAACCCACAGAAGATATGGAGAAGTGTGTGGCTAGGGAGCAAACAATACAGTCATTCCTTTGTAGTGTTTTACTTCTTTCAAGGGCAAGGGGGAGGAAGAGAGCAAGACAAGCAATTCCATCCGTAGCCCAATCATTTATCTAACATAGTTTGTCACCCCTTCCCCTTTGCATTATATTTTTCCAGAAACCGCTGCAGACATTTCCCAGGTTTTTTTTTTTTTGCAAAATTGCTTCCATGTTTCAGAACCATACATTATAGAAGAGAGGCACCATTGTTGAGTGGAAAAGCCAAGAACCTTGAACGTTGAATTCAAGGCCTGGTGAAAAAGCTAGACATTTTTCTAATGGTATGCAGCTGAAATGAGAACATTCTTTCCATCTACCGCCTACTCTCCTCATTTACTCTTGTCTAATTAGTATCAGAAATGTGTCAGTAATATTTAAAAAGAACAATTAATGCTTTAAAGATGTGAATCACTGAAAGTTTCATGAGATTTTCTTCTAGGGGCACTAAATTGAAAACATGCATAATTTGTTTGATTGCTGGTTAAGTTGGGTTACTTAGTTTATTTGCTTGGAGTTGATTGATGACTAAGGTTATGAGACCTGACCCACTCCAAATCTCTATTATGCCAGGGTTTTTTTTTTGTAATAAACGTGAGCTCATTCAGTTAGAGCGCATTGATACAAAAATGATGTAAAAGATGAGGGACTACAGTTGGGATTAGGTATGAATAGTAGTATATACCTGTCTTGTAAAACTTGATTGACAAGCTGTGCTGTCAGAGCTCATCTGACTTAAGACGGGCAAAAATACAGAATCGCTGTAGCACTGAGTGACCACAGAGATTGCATCAATGCATTGCAGCAGAGAAAGTGCCACCTGTTGAATTTTTCCTTGTTTTGCAGACTTCAAGGGCACAAAGGCTGGAATCAGTGGTGTGTGCGATTCATACGTGGGGTTGGTTGTGCACGTGATTCATACTGACAGTGCCTTGGAGCAATGCTGTGTCAGGGCATTGTGGCATTGTAGATGGCAGGTGGCTTGCAAACTGTAGTGGCAGTGATCCCTGCTGCACTGTTGCCACTGGTAAAAGATAAAAGGAGCATGTTAACGGGAGTGTGGGCAAGAAATGGTACTTTGCTGAAGGGCTGACTCACATCTGGACCTGGCCTCTAGAAAAACATGACACTTCTCACTTTATCACCTCTCACTTTATAAACTGGCCTCTGGCAGCAGGAGGAAAAAACCAGAAGGAAAGCAGGGGTTTCTTGGTATGTCTCAGCATGGGGTCCGCTAGTTTCACTGTCTCCAATGATGTGACTTTCAGTTATGAAAGAACTTATTTTTATAGGGAAAAAAGTCAGAAAAAATCCCATCCTCTTTTCAGCCTGGGGATTAGGAGACAGTAACTGGCATTGACACTTTGTTTGGCATTTGCACAGTTCATTCACTAGGTTTTCAGCATGGCTATAAATGGTTCAGTGAACCAATTTTACACTTGGAACATGTGGAGAAGAGAGACTCGAGGCCTCCTAGGTTGCTAGGGGCAACACGGGGGCTTTTGACTTGAGATCTAACAGCTGGTGGGAGTTCAGTGTGTGGCAACCGAGAGCAGACTAGCTATAGTGGAGATCTGAGGACTGGCTTCCAATCTGACTGATGAAAGTGGAAGATAACATCTGGCAGAGGGATGGAAAATGATAGACCACATATGTAAGTAACTGAGCAAAGGGAATAAATCTGCATATCCTTCAACATTTCACAGAGGAAAACAGGGATACGTTTATAACATCCTTGTTATCACAGCAGCGATGACTGCCTGAGTCCTTCCTCCACCCGTGCTATGGTTATGCTTTTCTGAAGGATCGTTTTTCACCTGCTGCTGCTCTGTCTTTTCTCCGATCCCTCTGAATTGGGCTGTCTTCTAAAAATTTACGAGCAAAGATGTTTCCTTTGGCCAACAAGCTATGTTGGGGGTGGGAGGTAATTGTCCCGTGATATCTAATCAACAGTTCAAAATATACTTTGGTTGCTGCTGTGCATAAAATGAACACCAAGTATGCTGCATGGTGGCTTGCTTGTTAATGCGCAGGCACTTGCTACAAGATTATTGCCCACCCAGAGCCTGGGGAGAGAGCTGGAGAATGACAACTCTGACAACTCAGGCTAGTGAGGTATTCCCTAAAGGCGCCAACAAGGATGTATAGGGTTGGTTAGTTGCCAGGGCTGTCTGCCAGGAAATAGGATTGTCCCAGGAAATAGAAACAGCTGGAAAGTATGCATCTGAATGCATTAATCAGTAGCAAAATTGCTCACATAATAAGCTGATACCTGGAACTATATACTGGCAGTTTTGTAAGACATTCTGATGTGTCTATTTTTAAAATAATGAAAACTATTATAGTTATTTTACATCACAAAAAAGTAAAATTACCTTTAAAAATGCAGTTGCAACTGTGGCGCACTAAAGAGGTGGTAGTGGAAGTTGTAAACAAACTTCCCAAGCTCTGTATTGATTTATAAGTTGCTATTAACAGTGCATTTTAAAAGTACAGTTTGCACATATTAATTTTTACAGGCCTTCCATCATCACAGTCTTTATTCATAACTAGCCTTCCTTTTCAAAAGGTATTCTGGAAATCTATATACCTTCTAAAATTAAAGAGCATGCAAGGGAACATAGGCATGCTCAGATGCAACAATTACTAGAAGACTTATGCATAAACACACATACATGTGAAAATAATATATGCCCATAGGATCAGCATCATGTGCAAAGGATTCAAGGGATTCTGCCTGTAATGTCTGAGAGAGTGAATCACCGGAGTAAATTTACTCACACATGTTGCAAGGAAAATTTTTAAAAACAGCATGACTGTGACATTATTTGGCATTTTTATTGGAAGGAAAATGATCCCTTGCCGCTGGATTTCCCAAACAACCATGTAATCTGAGTGTGTATGGTTTTGACTCAATTCCCATAAGAGGTTTGATGAACTATGGTAGCAGTGCTTTGTTCCAAAGTTTGATTATAGATGTGCGTGCAAACATACTACCCTGTGTCATAGTAAGGCATTTGTTTATTTATTTAATCTGAATTCATATGATATGGTCACATACTGAACCAAATTTTTCCAGGCTGTTATCAGAAATGATTCCCAGATATAATTGGCATTGGGTGGATTGTGCAGACATTCAGTATATTGCCCACTATAGACTCCTGATGCTAGTGTGTATTGTGCATCTCGTGAGGTAGGTTTTAATGTGCTTTTAATTGTTTTAAAGGAGGGTTTTATTTAAGAGGATTGTATTTAATTCTTTTTACATTTTTGTATTCCACCTTGTTTTTAGTTGCGTTGTTTTAATGTATGGAGTGAGCAGCTTTGGGTTCCATATGGGAGAAAAAGCAGGACATTACAGAAACAAACAAACAAATAAATACGTCTTTGTAGCTTCTGTGGTTGGCACTGGTTCTTGTTTCCACCTTCTCATGGGTATTGGTTCTCCCCTATTTTTGTTTCCTTCATCTCCATGCCTCTCATTTATCTTTCTTTTTCTTGCAATCTTGCCTTTGTCCAATGTACTGTGCTGGGTAAATGAAAAATTATTCTGAAAGTTTAATATTTTGCAAATTAATTTAAGTACAATTTGCTTAATTTTCTTTCCTTTTTTGTGTGTTTCATCAATTGGATCACTTTTAGTCATTTGTGTATTTTATTATTTAGTTTTCCCTTGTGACTACTGCTTTTATAAGCTACTTGTGCTTTTTAGGTACCTAAGGACTAATTTATTCAAGATAACTATTATGTAGTAACTTATGAAAGCCACTGATTTGTGTAGGTGCTGCATGATAACACATCATCCAGTGTGATAGACAGAGTAATTAGGCTGTTGAGTTTTCACTGAGGAGTTCTAGTTCCAAATCTTTGTTCAGTCATGAAACTTTGAAGTGGCCTTGGACCAATCAGGGTCTTTCAGCCTAATGTCTACCAGGAGCTGCAAGGATTGACTGGGCTGAGTTCATTGAAAGAAAGATGCACTATACATGAGGGAGACAATAAATAAGGCTCTTAACCTGTAGATCAACTTATATGTCTTTAGCATTTACTTACCAGCGTTCTTGTGTTACACGTGAAAGTAGGAATTGTTGATGAAATGGTATATCTTGACTCTTTTAGATCTTGGTTCTGGCAGCAGTGGTTGTAGTACTTGGAGTTGGCTGATCACAGTCTATTTTTTTTAAAAAAGACTACTTCAAAATGGAAAGTTAGAAAATAGCTTAGATGGTCCTTCTTTCACAGTAAGAAGTTTGAAAGCTACCGGGCTGAGATCCATTCAAATATGGCACCTGTAGCGTAGCGCATCTAAACTGCTAACATACTTTTCAGTAGTCCCCACCTGATGGCTATCATGCTCAAATCAGCTCTAAGCTTTTAATATTTACTGCTGAAAATTTATGTTAAAAGCTAACAAGCAAGTCTAGTATTTCAGTTCTTGCATAGGAGGTCTTGATATATTGATATATTGTTCCCTGTTTATTCTTGAACCAGTGGAATAATTTTCTGCAACTGCCAGATTTGAATTACATTTATACCTCTCGCTGTACCTCTGGAGGACTGTGTAGAGACAAAGCATTAATCAGAATGTGAAATGTAGAACGTAAAGCTGTTACTAGGAAACTACTCAGGGGTAGTGTCAAAGAACATATTAGAAAAGATGGCAGAGTCTCATCTGGCCTGGAATCCTTCGGTATGATAGAAGGGAAGTCTTTATTCCTAAGCTGTCACCACAGTCCTCTGCTTTCTGTAATAATAACTGAAAGGGCCTTTAGAGAATGTTTTGAGGATGCCTGTTTTGCCTTTTCATTTTCTTCCTGGGATCTTTTATGCTAGTGCTACTAACGGCCATCACACTGCCTTGGTGAGTGGTGGTCCCTTATTGTTAAGGCCTTGCATGTAGGTATTACCTCATACAGTGCTAACATTTAGAGGTGCCGTCTTATTTTCTGTAATTTTCCATATTTCTGTCCAGTACTTGGATTAGAATGACAGCCTTTTTAACCATGGGATACTACTTGTTGTTACATATGTAAACATATGGCATGCCTACACATACACGCATCCCACTTCACATCTTCATCTGTAACTAGTGATGGCTCTTACATGTAAAGATTGTAGATGTAGCTTTGTTGTGGAACTTTCTGTGAGGTTGCAGCAATGGTGTGTGGGACTCAGATCCCATGCTCTTCCCTGATGCTGCAGAACTGTATCTATGAATTTAAAGATGTTTTATAGGAAGGCCCAAAGTCTATGTTGGAGCAAATGCTTTATAAGCGTAAGGTCCCAGGTATCGTTCCTGGTATATCCACCTGTAGGATTTGAAATGACCTTTGAAAGCCTTTTCCAGTAGTATGTTAGACCAGAAAGGCCTTCATCCAGTAAATCAGTTGACGGTGCCTTGTGTCTTTGCAGAAAACACATTCTGGAATTGAGTTGTGTTCAAAAGTCTGCTTTCATCCTCACTGTGTATTGTTCAGGATGAACTCTAATATTTTACAGTCTATAGTGGCTCTGGTGTTGACAGACTGAGGATCTGGGAGACACTAGTAGGAGGAACTTTACACGGCCAATGAAGGGTCTATTTTTTAAAAAGTAAGAAACAGATGTGGGAAGTTTTGAGATACATCATCTCAAACCTCTACACCCTTGCTTATAGTTCACATGTCTAGCATCCCAAAAAATCAGCACCAGGTGATTGAAATAAATTTTTAAAAGTGCTTTGGATACTGTCTAAACATGTGAATAATTCTCTTACTGAAATCTTCAGAGGCCACAGTGCTCGTTTTAAATCACAGTGTCAGTTTTGAACCTGATTTTTAGATTTCACAGCAACATTGGTTAGCAAAAGGTTATTTAGAGATCAAGTGTGTGCCTGATTATTCAGAATTAAACACCACTGAATTAAATGAGACTTACTCCCCAGTAGGTATGTATGGGCTTCCAGCCTAAGAGTACCATCCTAATTCAAAAATGTGCCAGCTGTTAGGATGAGGCACATGCTAAGCCTTTTCCGTCAACTCGTCTCAGAGATTTGTTGACAATGTGATCTGTGAGAAAAATTGCTCAGCTGGTTAAAATCTGCTGCCACCCTAAAAAGGGATTGAGAAGGGACAGGATGAGGGAGGAACTGTGTTATGCCAGATCTAGGGCCATTTCAACACTACACTCTTACTGTGTTATTATTCCACTTTCAACATCCTGTGGAATTCTGGAGTTTGCAATTTAGGGAGAGGCCTTTAGAATTCTCAGCCAGAAAAGCCTTTGGCCTTAGTAAACTGCAAACCCCAGAATTCCACAGGATGTTGAAAGTGGAATAATAGCACTATAACAGTATAGTGCAGAAATGACCTAGGTTTCCTCCAGCCCAGGAAAACAACCACAATACCATAAAGTTAAGAAGGCTAAGGCTCATGTAGTAGTAAGTAATTTTCAAGAACCATAGATTTGGATAGATTTAGATTCAGCATAGTTTCATCTGGCCTAGTCGTAGCTTAGGCCATCTTAGCCAGTAAGGATGGTGTTTGTTGGTTAAATAATAAAGTAATAAAGGAATTGGATAGTTTGGAATATTACTCCTGCCTATGAGAGACAGTGTTGATTCAGAAAACTGATTTTTGGATAGGTATAAATTTATAATTTGACTGTATTTGGTTCAGTTCTAGTATTATTATGAATTCTATTGGCAGAAGTGAAGTTAAAATAGATCCAATGCCAAGTTGCAGCAATATGAGTTTCCTAAAAGCCAAAGACAAATGAGCAAGCAGGGATTTAATATAAAGAAAAGTGAAAATATTTGAGTGAAATCCACAGAATGTGCACAGCTGGAAACTTCAGCAGAAATGATATCATATTGATCTATAGGAATAAAGCTATAAAACTTAGAAGTAATGAATTAGAAGAGTTACTTGCAACGCATTACTTTTTAAAAATAAAATAATGCCACAAAGTTGCATCTCAAAAAGGAATATAACAAGTGGGAATAATGGCAAAAAGTTCTTTTGATGTATCAAGTAACATTTTCTAGTTAAAATATCTTTAAATCTACATCTTTAAAGTTACTTTTCTGAGTTTTTAGAGGCATTTTGAGCAGAACTTTTCAGGTTTTATGGCACTCTTATCAATACTAAGGGTGTAGAACGAAAGGAATAGAAATGGAACAAGTAATGTGACAAGCCCATCTCCCAGAGGGGAACATTAATTATAATGCATTACAGGGGTCCCTCTGCTTTTGCAAGGGTTCGGGGTGTAGAATCCTTGCAAAAGCGGAAAAAACATGAATAACTCCCTCCCGCAATCCCCCCCCCCCAATTCTCTTCCCTTTTGCATGCTAGGGCCAGAGGCAAGAGAATGGGAGAGGGGAGCTCAGGAGGAGAGAAGGAAGGTTCATGTGAACCTCCGCACCCCATTCCGTTGTCTCTTGCCTTGTCTTTTGCCTTTGCCTTGCCGCAAGCTCTCACTGCTAGGGCCAGAGGCAAGGGAATGGGAGAGGGAGCTCTGGGGGGGACAAGGAAGGCGCACGTGAGCCTCCCCCTCCATTCCCTTTCCTATTGCCTCAGTGTGAGTCCTCAGTGTGGGGGCCAGAAACAAAGAATTGGGAGGAGGAACTCTGGAGGGGAGAAGGAAGGCTTGCACGAGCCTCCCCCTCCCATATTCCCTTGCTTTTTGCCTTGGTGCGTGTTCTCAGTGCTGGGGCAGAGGCAAGGAATGGGAGGAGGAACTCTGGAGGGGAGAAGGGAGACTTGCATAAGCCTCTTCCCCCCATTCCCTTGCCTTTTGTCCAGGTGCCTGCCTTCCTTTTCCATGACCAGCAAAATACAAGGTAATGAGAAGAGGACAATGAGAAGGAAGGCACATGGCCACCTCATGAATAATCAAATTCGCGAAGGCCAAACACACGAATGTGGGGCAAGGATTGTATTTGGACTGGATCTTGTCTTTGTAATTGACTGTATAATGAATTTTTTAAAAGTAGTGTTCCCAGCTCTGACTGTATCAAAGACCTTTAGTTAAACTGGTTTGTAGACTGCAATCTCTATCATAAATGTGGGTGACAGCTAGCAATATATATCTTGACATGTTTTATTGTTGTGAGAATGGAAGATATTCTCTGAGGGGCCTGAGAATTTTCACATACGCAAGCATAATTGTTGCACAATTTGCAGAAATTGTGTATTTTAACTAGAATAGTTGCTGCCTTGTTGCATGGATGTTTAAAAATCATTACTATTGACTGAGGGCTATTTGAAACCCTGTTGGATACCTTTGCTAACAGTAGTGGTATGGTGGTGGCAGGAGGGGAAAGTCTGTGGGCACAGCAGCCATAAGAAGTAAAACAAAGCCATGATCTTTGTTGTCCTCACAGTTGAGGTGCTTGGGAAGAGTGGGTTGGAAAAATATGGCTGATTGCATAGGCAATTGACCAAGCCAGCCTTTCCAAGACTCTTGCCTTTGAGGACCCTTCAGAAGCTACCATTGGAGAAATAGGATGCTCAGAGCCTGCAGCCTTCTTCTTCTGGTAAGAATGAAGATTATGGTGTTGCCTTACCTTTTTCACAGCCACTCTAAAACCCCAGGTAAAAGTAGCATTGCTAACATAATGAACCATTATCCTTGTGTTGTGCACTAACAAGATTCTGTTCTTTGTGTCTTTTTGACCCACCACCTAGTCCTCCTGTGCTTGCTCTCTCTTTACCAAAGAGTATGGGTAGTTTTGTACTGGTTATTTTATACACTGCTTATACATATTGTGTAAATTACTAAAATGCATCGGGAGAAAAGTGCTTGTTATTTCGTTCTGAAATCTGCTCTCAGCAGATTACCAGTGTCCTGCCACAAATGGCAACTCCATCCAGATGTTCTTTATCCCTGTTCTGCATTTGAGGTATACTAGACGTTGATCTCTTTGCATCACCTCAGAACGTGCAGTGTACCATGTTCTGCTCAAGGACTCAGGGAGACAAGGCAGTAGGCACTAGGCGATGCCTTCCTATATCACTGGGGGAGTGTTGCCATGTACACTTTCCGCCCATTCTCTGTCATCATGAGAATCTTCTCCAAGCTGTCCAAGGAAAGAGTGAACAGCATTCTGGTGGTGAAGGCCCATCTTCTCCACCTGTCTTGCAGAGTTTATTACAAGTTTCCATTGAGACCAGACCTCCTGACTCTGCGTGACAGTCAGGTTTAGCATCCTTACATGGAAACTCTCAAGCTGACAGCCTGGAGGATCCGTCCTTTGATTTGACACCACTTTGTTGAATCCTAGCAGCTGGTCTGAGGCCTTCCACTCCAAGATTTTATGCCTACAAATGGGACAAATTTCTTTTGTTCTGGGCCACTCAACACATATCTCTGGATGTGGCCTAGATTTAGCTTGTTTTGGACATTTGTGTGAGTCACAGGACCACAAAGAAGAAGAACAGATTGCTCATCTGTAACTGTGGTTCTTTGAGTGGTCATCTGTGGAATCACACAACACCTACCCTTCCTGCCCAGTTCTATCATGCTCAATATCCTTAGCTTCTGGGCTGCTGCATCACTGTCAATGGAACTGAGAGCTTGAGTAGGAACATGGCTGGTCATCTGTACCAGTGGAGGAGGGGCTACCACCAAAATGCTTACATAACAGCTCTAGAAGCTTCTGAATGATGACCACTCAAAGAACCACAGTTACAGGTGAGTGACCTGTTCTCCTCCTGCCTAAACATATCCAGATCCCTAAGCTATTCCTCGTACAGCACAGTTTCCAGGCCTTTTAGCATTTTGATTGCCCTCCTCTGGGCACATTCCAACTTGTCAATATCCTTCTTGAACTGTGTGCCCAGAACTGGACAGAGTATTCCAGGTGGAGTCTGACCAAAGCAGAGTCACATTTAATTGCATTGATTTCCCAGTACATATCTATAGGATTGTAGGCTAAAAGCAAATCTTATAAATGTGTAGTCTGAAATATATTTGATTATGCTCAATGAAGCTTACTTTCAGGTAAGTATGAGCTTCCATCCAGATAGCCAGAGTTAATTGATTTTACTATTGGCTTACTGCTATATGCCATCAAATGGCAGACCTGGGACTTAAGAACTGAAGTTTTTTTTCCCCTCCATCAGTGCCTATCACAGCTACTTCCCATCACCACAAAATAGATCAGGGCTTTGCTGCAAAAGAGGGCTTCTGACTTTAACTGTGTTTGCCATTGTGCTACAGTGCTAGGGAAGGAAAGCATACGCAGTTCACAATGCAAGTCTCTGTGTGTGTTTATTCAGAAGTATGCTGTCACCCTGCTTGCTGGGGGTCCCTTCGGGGGGTTCCCAACGCCTGTCAAAATTATCGCTTGTGGGGAAAATTAACTAAGAGCACTGCTTTAGCAATGCAAAGAGAGCAGGGTAATTAAGGATCTTTTACCCAATGTTTACGGGGTCAGCCTCAGTCAGAAATCACACAAAAAGGTCCAATGAATGACTTTATTGAATAGTAATAGTTCACACTAACACAAACACGCACATATGCATCCAAGGGCTAATAGAAATAGAGTGGAAATAAGATAGAGGGATTGTTAAGGGATTCGCAGCTTGGGTGATACTGCACCTCTTCCTGAAGTCCTTGGTCCCGGAAGCAACGGGAAGCAGCAATCAAACAGCAGCTCAGCGAAGAGACGCTGAGGAGGGAGGGGGGACCGGTCAGTTGGTATGACTGGGAGGCATCATACTCATTCTCCTTGCCTCGCCTTTCTCTCCTTGCCTCTCTTGCCTAACTAGCCCAAAAACGGACTATTTGTAGGAAAAAATTACTTTGAAGGCAAATCCTTTCCTGGGGAAAATAAACAGGGACAGAAAAGAAAAACAACTCCACACCTGGCATTTCTCAGAAGATAACAAAGTGTCATCTAAATAACAGGATCTTCCTCCGCTCTGAGGCTGTGGTGTGAGTTTCTGGAGATGGATTTGATAAGGTTTTATTGCTTCCAGTGCCCAACTTTCCAGGAACGCTTTTACTCCCTTCAAGTGGACTTCAGGTGGACTCCTTAAAGGTTAAGGACCTTTTGTCTACCATGGGTTATCGCAACATGAGGTCTCCTGTGGCTACGTGACTGGGGATTTTACTGGCCTGACCTGGTTTGTTCGACCGTATGATCGTTATTGCCTACGTGCACATTCGGGCGACCTCTCTGGTGGGTTAGATTAATTTTATATCAAGGTTGTAGACCCCGGTACAGAGTTTACCAAGGGGGCAACAATGCCCTACTATATTCATTTAGTATTACCACCATGTTAAGGTGCAGGGAATCACAGTTTTAGTGAGCAAAGAAAGAAAGAAAGAAGGAAAGAAAGAAGGAAAGAAAGCTCACATAACTACGAAGTATTTGATGTTTTGGACCCTCACTCTATCCCCTACATTTAAAGGGCTACGTAACTCCCCTTGGATTTCTATGTTACAAATTGTAAAAAGGTTACAATATGTCGTGTGAGCTCTTGCCACAATGTAGGCAGACTCTTTTTAATGCTTATTTTAGTCAATGCACCAGCTAAAGAACTGAAAGGCTGGGGAAAAATCAGACAGATTTTTCCTCCTTCAAATAAATTCCTGTATTTTTCTGTTTCTCCCCTGCACTTTCACATGTCTGGCAACAGCTAGAAAAATCAACATTTTTCAAGAAACAAAACATTGTGTTTTGGTGAAGGGAAATATAGTTTAGTTTCCCAACAGCAGGAGGTGTACTTTGAGGACAGATGACAGGATCCAAGATAAAAAAAATTGTATAGAAAAGTGTTAATATGCCCCTTCCTTTAAAAAAAAAAAATCACACTTGAAAGAATCAGGAAATATTTTCCAGCTGTTGTTAGTGTTAACTATGGTTTATCTGAAGAAAGCAGTTTGAGACCATAGTTTCAGGTCTTGACTTGTTTGGATAGATCATGGTTCAAACTAACCAGTTTCCATTTCAGGCACAATGATACCTGCTTCCAGTATTCTGAAGCTGGATGAGGAAAGAAAAATGGAGAAGGAGATTCATAGTGAAAACCTTATGTCTGTTTAATGTAATGTTAACATTATATCCAAATCTGGCCATTGTCTGCATATTTGTGTCATAAACCAAACTGGGAGAGGTATGTCCATTCTCCCCTCACTCCACAAAATATGTGTTGGTTGTTTGCAGTAGCTAAGTAGTGAATATGGTAGCTGCTGGTGCTGCCAGAATAATTGATAGAAAATGGTATATAGAATGAATAGGGAGGACTTTCACTTCAGATATCCCAGACAACTGTTAAAATACCTTGGTTATATTGAGTGTAAAGATACAGTACACTCCCCATATATGTGGGGGTTCCATTCCAGAATTGCATAAACCAAAAAAATGTGAATGTTCCATCCCATTATTGTCAGTGGAGGCAATATGCACGCGCCAGCACATGCATGATGTGTCCATTGACAATAATAGGACACGAGGCTTTGCGTGACCTTGCATTTGTGTGTGCAGAGGACACCCTGTACACAGAACAGAATTGTTTGGAAAAGGATATGTTTTAAAAGAGGTTTTAGGATGGACTAGCCCCTTCAGCCTGTTAGAGTACTGTCTTATTTATAATGGAAGATTACAATCCAACATTACACAAAAACCTTAGAGACTAGCTTTTGGAAGCACATTTTTCTTTAGCATAACATTGTTCCAGCTGAAACTGAAACAGCCCACAATGTATTGTCCACTGGAGAATTATTCAGTTCAACCCAGGCCTGTCTTGCAGATGTATAAGATAAAAATGCATAGTGCATTAGCACATTTGCAATAGATTCTTCATTCCTTGTAATCTTCCAGCAAATGCTAGTTGATGGGTTTCCTGATCCCCTCCTGATCTAGAATTCTCTTTTAAATTATGCCTCCTGAAAGAAAGTTGTCATGTGTTCCATAGAGTCAGAGCTTTTCTGTGCTTGATATTATCTTTCTTCAGTCAGAAGATTGGGAGGATCTTCCATGTATCTGTTAAGTCAACAGTTTAGTTCACATATTGGTTAGGTATATCATGTCCTGAAAAGATACAGAGACATCTCTATCCACAGGACCACCAGCAACTTCTTTTTCATACTTGACTAGTTACTTAGATGGAAAAGAGCCAGCATGGTGTAATAGTTTGAGCGTCGGACTACAATCCCTGCTTGGTCATGGAAACCCACTGGGTGACCATTGATGTGTCACATATTCTCGGTCCCCAGAAAACCCCATGATAGGTTCGCTTTATGGTTGCCATAAGCCAGAAATGATTTGAAGGCCCACAACAACAACAACAACAAGCTAATCATGCTGTTACTGCCTATACTCCCAGTGTTGCCATGAGATACTGTTTCACATGCTTAAGAAACGGTTTTCTTTTCTTTTTTATTAAAAACATGGAATATAAAATTCTTGAAAGTCAATACATACTTACATAACTATACTAAACAATTTCATATATATAGGTAGGTCTCTAAATTTGAAGCTTGAATATAATAAATATAGTCATTATGATATTGTAAAGTTATAATACACATATTAAATACAATATACAACGTAGTTTAACATTTCTTAGGATCTACCTACCCACCTTCTCACTTCTTCACTTCAATTCCATTCATTCTTCTTGCTCTCTGACTTCCTAACTAGTTTGTCCTTAGTATAACATATTGGCAATGTACATGAGGATCCGTTTCCCTTATTTATATACTTCAGGGCTCTACTGATAATATCTCATTGTATAATATTCATCTTAACCTTTATACAATATCCTAATATTTTTATATTATCAATAAGTAATATCCTTGAGATCTAATTCTTATCTCTTCTCATTTATTTCTCTCTTCATATCTTTCCCAATTACGCCAAAAATTGGAAAAAATCAGACATACCAAATACAGAAGACTGGGAACTAAATTTGTATGATATGGCAATTATGGACAAGATGACGACATTAATAAGAGGAATCTCTCTTGTGAGGTTGGTTAAAAAGGAACAGTTTTCTTAGGTCAAGCTCTTATGGTCATTTTTTCCCTATCATATAGGTATATGGACCCCAGAATACAAGGTGGGAAAGGCGTGAGCCCCTCCTCCCAAGGCTAGTCTGGGGGCCAAGCACCTCTGAAATGATCAGGCACCCAGGACCACCAAGATGCCTGTGTAGTTGAATCCCCTGAGGAAATACATATCAGAAGCATCCTAGTTTATAGCCGTCGTGGTGTTCATTTAATAGAGTCATATATTTTTCCCTTTCCTTGATATATTCATTGTATGCTTTAAACAATTTTATAAGATTTCATTTATTATTTTGTCATTGTCTTCATGGGAGTCACATTGCTGAGTGGTATTGTGCAAGTACATAAAATTCATAATGACTTGCCTGCCAATCTTGAGGCCCCACCCAAAAAATAGTTCTAGGGCACAGGTAAAATCTGAGCGCTCAGTCTCTTCTTGTCAATCCTCCCCTTTTTCATTCTTATCTTTCTACCTACCTTACTATATCAGAGTATTCTGATTATGCATATTATTCTAATTTGCATTCTCATTATGAAAATACAATATTCATTGTTGACATTTTCCTACCAGTGTGCTTCATCCTTGGCACCAATTTTTATAGTGATCCCTCATCTGAGAGAACTAGTATAGAGTTATGTCTATAATATGGGAAGAACCAGGTTTGAATTCCTGCTTAGTTCTGGAGTTTATCATGTCACCTTGGGCCATTATTACCTCTCAGGAAACCTACCTAATGGTGTTTTTGAAAGGATAGATAAGGGGAGGGAAACAATGTAAAGTGTCCATATACTTTTCTGATGCAGCAACAGTGGTGGTGGTGGTGGTGATGATGACGACAACGACATTTGTCACACATGGATACATCCAGTGGTATTCTTATCAATTTTTTGGCCATCAGTTGTTGTTTTTTTTCTGATGGCAAAAAGTTACAGGTCCATGAGAATACTGAAGCATGCCCCTGTGAGTGATTTCCTTCAGTTATAGGGAAGAATGCAGAGAAACAACAAAGTAAAGGGGGGGGGGGAGTAAGTTATTTCCTTCAGAGATACAGAATAACCAGTTAAGGTAATAGTAAATATTTGCATTTTCCATTCTCTCTCACCTCACTTATGTCTTCCCACACAACCAAATGTGTAATATCTTCCAGCTGAGGCAACAATCTGTGCATCAGATGCAGCAAGGTGTTCTTCCCAATATCTTACACCATTTAAAAAAAAGTCTTTCAAGTACCATTAGATATGGTGGATTTTGCTGCAACAGTCTAACACGAAGTTTGAAAGATATTTTTATGTTGTAGGATGAAACGCTAGTTCTAATATATACAAATATAAACATCTTCTATTCACATTTACTTATGTGTAAGACCCATTTAACTTAGCAGAATACACACGGCAGCCATTGTGGCCCCTCCTAGCTGTAAGATTCTGTAAGTCTATATGTGAATAAAAAGTTGAAATGCCCATAGGATGCTCTCAAGACAAATGATGTAGGGTAGGGGAGGCAGGCAGATCAGTTGTTGCTGAGGTGGCAAATCCACTATTTCTTTTATGGCCACAGCTACCACAGTTGTTCCAAGTTGTACTAGAGTCATCCATATATTGGAACCTATTCCTGACAGAAACCTGGCACTGGGAACACTGGACAGCCTGAAGCAGCTGCAGGAAGATGTCTGTAAAACTGAGTGGATTTGCCACCCACCAGAGCAACAGAAGCCCTAAATGTGGAGCGAAAACAACAGGCTTCATGTCACCTTAAATACGAGTAATTACAATGTAGTATTAGCAGCTGTTATCCTGCTTTGTTGTATCCTTGCCCCTCTCATTCCAATGGCTCTATTGTTTTCTGTGCAGTTTCTGCATCTAGCAAAACAGAACTCAGTTAGCCTTTTCCTCCAAAATTGTAACACTGAGCCAGAAGACTGGGAATTGGAATTAAGAGAGAAGGGGGGGGGGGTTCACATCTATAGCTTTAGAACTATGAAATATTAGTCATAGGCATGAGACATCATTCATTAGTTGAACACAATGATAGGCTGTGCACATGGGTTTTTCGCAAAACATTTAGAAAGTGTCTGTACATTTTCTCCATATCTTGGCTCCTGCCAGGAACAGATAGTTACTTCCTTCTTTTTAAATTAACACTTGGAATCTGGACCGGCTAATGGTCCAAATGAGCCCCAGGTGGCATGCCTAGAATCTAGGTAAAATCCAGCCAAATGGGTAATATGACAACCCTACTTCCTCTGTTTCAATGTGTGCTTCTTCCTTTACCACTCCCTGTAACAAAATTGCTCACCGGGGCTGTATTTCTGCTTTGTTATAGTTACTCCTCCATCTTTGGTGATACAAAAAATGATTACATCTAGGAAGAGTCAGCATGCCATTAGGGATGCTACATGGCATACATGGGAGAGAAAGAAAACATTGTTTTTATATTTATAGATTAGCTGAGTTATGGAAGATTTTGCTTCTATTTGAGTTGATATTCTGATCATGATTTGGGACATCTAGCTACCAAAATAAGCAGTAATTATAAAGTTGGTTTTCAGAGCAGAAAGAGGAAGTCTCCTTAAGTAGAAGATAAATACAACAGGAGCCTGATCGGCAACAACCACAGTATTGGCCTATTTTCCAGGCAGCTGCATCTTGGCCACGAATGTGACCCATTACTTAAAAGCTGAGCCACAAAGGCAATCAGCATATGAGTCACTCTGGGTCAATTTTGAAGTCCGTTTGGTAGACAGCTGGGCTAAATCACTGATTGCCTGGAACAGAAGCTCAGGATCAGAGCTCCACTGTTCCTAGAAAAGTTTTGGGCTGCTTTTTGTGTTTATGCTGTCAAAACAGGCAGCAAAGATACAGGTGAGCTTTAGGCCAGCATGTTTGTCTTCCCCTGTGGCACTTCCAGTAGATCTTACCATATTATTTTATAAAATGACCCCCGGGGTTTTAGTTTAGATTTTCTAAAACTGGGAAAAATTCATAACTCGAGCAGTAGTGGGCATTGTTGTGTCTTTGGGGGGCCCTTTCACACCACAAGTTACATCACTATGATTCCATTTCCTGGGTTTGTATTTTGGTGATACACTAGCGCTCTCTGGCTGAGAATTCAAAGTGTTCCTGCCTAACTGCAAATCCCAGGATTCCATAGGAAAAAACCATGACAGTTAAAGTGGAACCATGGTGCTATAATGGTGTGTAGTGTGAAAGGGCTGCATTTGAGATTTCCTTTGGCTTCATTGTACTTCATCTGGGGCTTGATGAAAGCCAATCCTGTAAAACATAGGACACACCAACCCTAATGAAACCCAACGGCTAGATATTTTGGGCCATAATAAATCTTTAGCTTCTGCTGCTTGCCTAGAGTAGCAAGCACCTTGCAAGTCCGTATAAATGGCACGTGGGATGCATTTAGCATGCGGATCACAGTATGTGCAGGCCTGCTCAATGGTCACTGAGACCAAGGTGTATAAAAATGTACATGTTCAGCTTTCTATGACCAATTAGCCACACTATCAGCATTCATTATGTTACTTTTTGCATGTTTATTGGATAAGGAAATGTGGAGAGAGCAGTGGTGAAGCTTGGAGTGTGTGGAGGGGGGATGGGAGGGGGTGGGGCTACTGCACCAGGGGCGTGGCTGTGGCACATGGGGACATGGCCACGGCACATGGGGCGTGGCCAGGGCACACGGGGGCATGGCCAGGGCATTCGGGGATGGCCAGGGCACACGGAGAGGTGGCTACAGGCGGGGATGCCCCAAAAACATTGCTGCCCAGGGTGAATCGCCCCTCCCGCCCCCTGTCGCTACGTAACTGGGAGAGAGGCCTGTTCCCTGGCTTGTTTTCATCTTAACATGCCAGAGAACAAATCTGGACTATTTGGTGGGTGAGACTGACAAGTTAGAGAGCCTGATCCTGCTAGTTTTACATGCTGCAGGAAACAAACTACGTCTAACTAAAAGCAGCAGCAGTTAGCCAGGGTGCAGTAGCATGCTGTCTTGTCCTTGATAGCTAGATGTCTCTTGAATTTTGACATGTCATAATGTCCAGATTTGGTCTACTTTTGGCCGGTAGCTCCACTGATAACAAGAAAAGAAATGCATAGAGGTCATTTATTATTGGCAGAGTTTACAACACTTTTTCCTTTGTTCAGTGGCACCTGAGACCGAAATCCAGGGATCTGTATTATCATCAACATTATCATTATCTATATTATCATTAACAACTCTTGGAAACAATTTTTGTCAGGAACAGTCTGCTAATGCAAAAGATACATCAGATTTGCGAAGAATAGCCTCTTTAATTCCATTCTGAAACATGGAGTGATATTAAGCAATGGGAAGACAATTTGGTGCAATTTTATCCTTGCTAAATCACAGTAGAGCAACTCCATTAGACACAGAAGGTGTCATTATTCAGTTACATGGTGAAAGATATTAGGCACAATCCAGTCAAACATGCGTATTTATAAATTCCATTGATCCTATGCACACTGAGTGGTGATAACCTACCTTAACTTGACAGGATTTCATTGAGTTGGGCTGTAAATCTCTCCTATTGAAAGTTATAGGTTTTCAAAGTGTTTAACTTTGGCTGGATTCTGCCGTTAATGAACATATATGTAATAATGAGTATATTTATATATATACCCTACAAGAATATTTAGGTTACTCTGGGATCTCTGCCACGGACTATATCCCAGAGAAAGCCTGGCATATAATAGCAATAGCTGAGATTAGGAATGCAGATAGGAGATTGTATAGCTGTGTGTTTGCTCCTCTGGATTGTGCTCCAAAGCTGCCAAATGTAAAGCAAGTTTTAAGCAAACTGCTCTTTGCCATGACCATATCCTACTTATCTTTATTCTGCTAAGAAGTATTGCATAACACTGGCAGCTATATCAAGTGTGAGTTGCTATCAACCAGTTATTCAGTAGAAGTGGTGGGATTAAAAAGAAAGAAAGAAACAGGGCACAAAGAATGCAAATATATCCACACTAGCAAGTAACTTCAATAATCAGTACATGTTGGAATTGCTCCAACTTATAGAAGTTGCTGATATGGGTAAGACTCATGTGGTTCTAATGATAAACAGAAAAAATAGGTTGGTATGGGGAAAAACATGAGAACCAGTGTGTTGTAATAGTTAGAGTGTTAGTCTAGGATTAGACTCACATATCACTCTAGCCTGCAAGTGCATTGGGTGATCTTGGGCCAGTCATCATTTCTCAGTCTTCCCCAGAGAGTTCTTGTGAGAATAAAGTGGAGATGAAAGAATTATACATACTACTGTAAGCTCTCCAGGGAAAAACCAGATGCAGGTAAATAAATTGTTACAGTATAGTACAATATAATAAGTGGCAGGAATGCCTGCTTGTTATTGGGATTCTTGCAAATAATGTCAGATGATATTTGCCTTCGTCTGATAGAATAAGGCACTTATTCTTATGTTCTTTAAACAAGAGTGCCAACTTACGAACATTTAACATGTTAGGAGCATATGTAGGTTATGGCAGTACAGGAAGCAAGACAAAGCAGGATAGTGCCTCCTGGCCCTGTTCCTCTCCTGTGTATGTTCAGCATGATATCTTCTTTCTGAAGGATCTCCAGCCTTGGTGACAAAGCCTACCTGTGATTTGTACACGTGTAGGCTCTTTGCAGGTACTGTACACAAGCTTGTTCCTCCCTCAATGCCTGGGAAGCCTACACTAGCCTTCTCCAGTCTGCTGCCCTACAGCTCCAATCAGCAACCATGCCAGGTAAGGAAGATAGGAGTTGTAGTCCACCACATCTGGAAGGTGCCAAGTTGAGGGGAGTCTGGTTTTCATGATCCTAGATTTGTTTCTGGGTATGCACTTCCGCTTTGCAAATTTAAAACTTTTCAGTGGGTCATGGGAGTCTAATGAAAAACGGATGTAGACTCCTGAACTCAGCCCACCCGTCTATCAGGGAACTCAGGAAGTGATGTTCTTTCTGTGTTCAGAAGCAGTGTTTCTGAGCAATTCTGTGGAAAGGCCTCCATGCCTTACTGGTAGGCTTGCCAGAGGTATCTGGCATCTCACCATGGAACAAAGAATGCAGGATCTTTTCATCTGATCCATCAGGGTTCCTCTTATGTTTTTAATTACTAGTAAACTGAGGAATGAACTTGGGAATGCAGACTTGGAAGCAAAATGGGCAGATGGGCTCAAGCTGTAGGATGAGAAGCAGAAAGGTACTGAAAATATGAGGTGGGATATATACATATGAAAGCCACCGTGGTGTAGTAATTTGAGTGTGGGGCTATGATCCTGGAGACCAGGGTTTGATTCCTGCTTGGCCATGGAAACCCACTTGTGGCCTTGGGCATGTCACACACTTTCAACCCCAGAAAACCCCATGATAGGTTCGCTTTAGGATTGCCATGAGAAAGACATGACTTGAAGGCACACAGCAACAATATATCCAAATGCCCTGATTTCACAGGGACAGTCCCAATTAATCCTATGTCAAAGCAAAACTACAGTAGCCTCTCCTAGCTTGTGTGTTCTTCCTCATTGCCTTTGCCATCTTGACTGCACTCTAATGTTGCTTGGCTACATGTGTCCCTCTTTTCATTTGTGAAATGTTGGACAATAAAAATGACTGAGAATTGCAATAGACACAAGGATTCAGTGTAAAAGAGAAGACACAGTTCGAAATTTTGAAGTTCAACATATTTGGTTTCCATATACCCACTAATAAATGAGACAATATATTGGCTGGTAGTAGGGGGAGAAGCAAAGAGAGAGAGAGAATGGACAGCCCTCCTAAATATAGTCTTTTTGTCCCTCAGACTCTCTGCTTGAATGATTTTGTTACACGCACAAACATAACTTGGGTCACTAGATCAGAAAACTGGGTGCTGCCTGGAGCCTACCGGCTGAACATTAGTAACCTCTCAATTTATAAAAAGTCCCAAGGAATCCTTTCCCTTCTTGTTTCATTTTAACTCTGGACTACTGAGTTTTAAAGTCAAAATCTACTTGGAATGGAAACTGTGGAGGACTGCTTTTCTGAAAAGGCTGCCAAGTCAGCTCGGAGAGATGTAGATTGCTTCCTATTAGTGTAAATTAATAGCAGGTACCAACATTTTAGTGATAGCTGATGATGTGACATCTGGGAATAACATTCATGCAACTAGTGGGACAGATTCTAGATTTTTATGAAGCAAGAAGAAAACAAAGGAGAGCTCCAGAAAACTGGCATTTCATTGTTTTACAAAGAACAGTGTGTGTGTGTGTGTGTGTGTGTGTGTGTGTGTGTGTGTTCTTGGACCCTGTGTATGAGGACATTGCAATCCTGTAAACAAGAAAAGGGTCATGTCTTTTAAGAAACAAATCCACTTGGCTTAAACCTTCAGGCAGTGTTCAGTTTCTTTGCCAGAGAGGTGTGTGGTCTGCTATTACTGTTGTTTGAGAAGGAGTGGCACACACATGGTGAGAAGCAAACTCATCCAGACCATGTGGAATTGCTGTATATTGAGACATGTTCTTCTATCCCAGTGTGTGTGTGATGGGATCCTTCTCATTCAGGGCGAGTAAAATTTTTGGTATTGTAACCAACCTTGTGAAGAAAAAGCCTTCCTTATATCCATTCCTATGCAGATTTATGAAGCCAAATAAGCATGATTAAGATCCAGTTAAATTGTGAGTTTCATTTTCCCCAAAAAGCATCTGTTAGCCATGGACAGGAACAAAGGCAAGTATAATGTACTGAATAATAGCTCAGAGGACAAATGTCCACTAGGAAGACCATGTAGGGAAGAGCTGAATCCTCTCTCCTGCAGCTTATTAGTCCCAATGCAGTCTCTTCCCTTATGCCAACTTGTTAATAGCAGTATGAAAACACAAACATCCCATATAGGGATGGATAAATCATTCTTTTGCTATTCTGTGTCAGTTTTGCATGTATTAAGTCATAAATCTGATCTGCCCAATTTTTGCATCAGTGTACAGTTTTTAAACTGACGTGTTTACATTTGTTTTCACATGCTGTTTTTCCTAAAACTGTACATGTACTTTTTTTACTCCCTAATGTACATTGCATGCAATTTTTGAGCTAAGAACTGAATTGCAAGATTCAGAGAGGTTTGTAATTTGAAAGAGAACTGTATTCTAAGCAACATACTACTAGAAGAAGTGCAAATTAGGTCAGTTTATTTAAAAATGAGGACCAAATGAAATTCTTTCCCATTCCTAATCCTGTATCATGTCTAAATTGCCCCTGTATCTTCTGTCATGACTGTTAGATTGAAAGCAGTGTGAGTTCATTATTACTAGCTTGTTGAATTGGTTGTTTACATAGTTATATACGAAATAAAAGTTGATGTGCTCTAGAAATGCATGCATTGCATTTTTGACACATATTAGGAGATTCAGACAGATCCCTTACATGTTTAAAGCACGTAAAAAGGTTCAGGCTCCACTCCAATGCACGAGACTGCCTCCAAGCTGTGCATTCAGCAAGAGTGTGAAGCAAACCTCTACATGTACTCAGAAGCATACACAGAGTGCCCTTATGATAGGAAAAAAACCTGGTTGGTCTCACATGGCTAAGTCATTACAGGTTTAGGGCTACTTCAGACTCTTGCTGAAAACAGAACTAAGGGGTGTGTGGCTGGCAGGCTCAGTAGGAAGAACAGTTTGAGCCTAGGTAGGTTCTTAGATTGTTCACAGATTGGGTAAGCCTCCTCGCATTTCTAAAACCAGTCAGTAGTGAAAACAGGGCAAAATACCCAATCATGCTTATTAAAGGGTACATTTTTGAGCAAAAGAAACAAATAAAATTTGGGAATGTTGGGGCAGGGGGCTTGGTGGCTGCAAAAACAGTACACGCAATCTACAGGCTATATTTTGTCCATCCTTGTTCTAGACAAGTAAAATGATGCAGGAACATCTGTGCATTACCTTTAAAAACAATCCATTAGAATGAGAGGTTTGTCATTCTAAGAATATGGGGAGAGACTCTTGCAGCTGTCAGATAAAGACTGCTGTGCACAGGGAGGGCATGAGTAAATGATCAGTTAAAGTTAACCGTGCAAGGAAAAATATAGACTGGTTTAAGTATGTCTGTACATAATGTGATTTTAGTTGGAAGTAGATTCTCATACATGGAACTACATAAATAGAACATTTATTACTTACATTGGTACCAATAATAATTGTCACAGATGATCCTTGCTACAAATTTGTATATAGCTAGCTATATAGGAATTAACAGGATTCTTGCGGTATGAGAATAAGAGCAACGCATTCTGGTGACAGCCTTTGATCTCTATGCGTTCTAGGACTCATTTCAGGACCAATTTTGTGCTGGAAGGTGGTTACATCATAAAGGGCTTACAACTTTCAGGTGGTGTATGGAGAGAAAGGAGAATAAGACAAATGCAAGTGAACCAGCATGGCAGAGTGGTTTGAGTGTTGGACTGGAGACCAGGGTTTGAATCCCTGTTCAGCCATGGAAGCCCACTGTGTGACCTTGGATAAGTCACACTCTCTCAGCTTTAGAGGAAGGCAAAGGCAACCTCCCTTTGAACAAATCTGGCCCAGAAAACCCCATAATAGGTTCACCTTAGGGTCGCCATAAATTGGAAATGATTTGAAGGCACACAGCAACAAAAACAGTAGTTGTGGCTCCATCATCCATAATAAATCATCCATGTGGTGTACTGGGTTGAGCTTTGGACTATGACCCTGAAGACTAGGGTTTGATTTCCCACTCAGCCATGGAAAGCCACAGGGGTCACACACTCTCAGACCCAGAAAACCCCAAGATAGGTTTGCCTTTGGGTCACCATAATTCAGAAATGATTTGAAGACAAACAACAACAACACCACCACAACAGCAACAGCAACATATCTTCCAGGCTAATAGCTGGAGAAAACAAGAGTTTCAGGTTTTATTAGCCATCTGGTTTACCTACTGGTATACCAGTGATAATAAATGACATCAGTATTTTCACAGCCAAATGATACTAGTGGGGTTCCATTAAATCAGGGGGATATTTGAGTTACAGAAGCCCGAAGATGTCTGTAGTTAACAAGGTTACTGATATTAACGTAGCTGAGTTAACAACAGATGTAGCAACCAATGTATGAATTCCAGTTTTTTTCTACAACACTGAGAAAAATGAGAGCTCCCATCCATGCACAGCAGACTAATGAGTCTCAAGTGTTTTCTCTCCATTGCAGACAAATTCAGTGGAGGAGGAGGTGGGGATTTACCATTCCTTAGGCTTTATGCCATCAGAAGCCTCACTATATCAAACCAATTCACTATACATGCATGCATACATACATACATATACATACAGGGACAGGGAGGGACAGAGAGAGAGAGAGAGAGAGAGAGAGGCTTCCAAAGAGCTTAGCTTTCCATTCAGGCATCTACCTAAATGTTACGAGATGAGCTTCCTGCTGCTGAGCTCTTTGAAGAGTTGGTCTTGTGTGAGTCTCACAGTTTCCAAGGGTGGTGAGTTTACTTCAAAGGCCACTATGGGCTTCACACCCTGTGCAGGATATCTTTCTATGACAGAGCTTTTAAAACAAAAACAAAAAGGAAAGAAAAGAAAAGAAAAGAAAAAAAAAGAAAAAAGTAAAGCAAAGCAAAGCACACATATTTATAGATGAATAAAACAGAAAATAAGAACCCCTCAGATAGGAAAGCTATTTGGGCTCATGATCCCTGTATTCCTTGCTATTCTAAGGCCCCTTCCGCACGAGGCGAATGAATCGCTCCGTGCTGTTACTTACTGGCTCTTCTTGGGTCCGAAGTAACGCAGACTTTCCCTTCAGCCCTTCCGCAGGGCTCCTCCATTAGTGCAGGGCGAACCGGAGCAGTGCGAGGTCTGTAGATCTGCACTGCTCCGGCTCAAAATGGCAGCTTCCTGTGGCTTCCGGCTCAAAATGGTGTCTTCGTGGGAGTGGACCAACCACTGACGCTGGTCACGCCCACAGCCCGCCCTCCACTGATCGCAGGTTCGCATTGGTGTGAACCTGCGCATCTGCACAGGTAAGTAGGAACGCAATGGCATATTCCAGAAAATGTAAAGACCTGATTTTTCCGGTCTTTACTTAGTGCGCTGGAGGACCACTTGGGGATGGGTTGGATCGGACTGAGGTGCGGAACTAAGTTAAATAGTCCGCACCTAGTCCGATCCAAGGTGTGGACGACCTCCATGCCAGGACGCCTTGGCCCATTTTAACTGCCTGGTGCGGAAAGGGCCTAAATATGCCAAGATGTTAAATTGGTACCTCCTTAAAGGATCAGTACCTACATAAAAGGTCACTGTTTATGGAATGGTCCTTGTGGATCCTTTGGATCCAATTACACACTTGTTGCAAACAGAACAGGCAGTGCTGGTAATTAACTTCAGGATCTCTTGGATGTGACTTATCGTCTTGAGCAGGAATGGGCAACTTCAGCAAGTCCAGTTTTCTGTCACCCAGAACTATCTGGTAGGTGCACAGAGTGACTAAAATGTCAAGCTAACCTAAAGAAGGCTGGAAAGCTACTTCTGGTTCGAAAAACTGGTATTTTTTGATCTTAGACAGTACAGGAAACATCCCTAACTTACTTGAAAGATGTATTGCCACTCTTAAAGTGGGCTGGGAATTCTGGAAGGGCCAAGGGCTCAAAAAAACAGCTTGGAAGGCACATTAATCCTCATCTTTGCCTGATGCCAGGTCTGGCTTTAAGGTAGAAACTGTGTTGGTCAGATGGTCTTCACTACCAAATAAATAAGACGGAATGTATTTTTCATGTTTTTCCTAGACCTGCCTATGGACATTCATTGTGGTAGCCTTTAGATATGTCTAACAAGATGGGAAGCTGAAGGAACTGCTTTGTCCCTGTTCACTTCTATATGTCAGGCAGGTTTCTAGTAGTGGGACACTGGTGCTCTACCCCACATATACTTCCTTATTGTGTGCTACATGGTTTTGTGCTATCTCTCAAGGAACATGAAGTGAGCAATAGATGTTCTTAGGGGGTTTGGACTTCAGTTTCGTGAATATGTGACTGTCATGCAGAAGTTTCCCCTTCTTGCATCACATACTCGTGAGGTAGCCAGATGTCCAGAGTGACTAATGTGCTATATATGATTGAGAAACAATTTGGCCTTTGCCCAGATTTGTTTGGTGTCCCAGGAAGACTCTAAAGACTGCATGGGAACTACAGCTGGCCCCAAATGCAACAGCATAAACAGAACATGTTATACCTATTCTATCCATTACTTAACATTACTTAACAGATGGTTTCTGGTAGAATATACGTTGATCATTGAGTTTTGTCTCTAACCTTAATATAGTTCACCAAATTATTGCAGATATTTCATATAACAAATGTTACCTGTAAAGCAAATGCTTGGCATTCAGAAGAAGTTCAATCCCTGACATGACATTCCTTTTAGAAGCAAGTTAGAGAGATCTCTGCCTAGTCAAACTCTAGACAGACAGAATCCATTGCAATAGACAGTACTAGGCTTAGGTGAAGCAATGGCAATATTGAAGATATATTGAATATCTTCATATCGTAATATGATATATTGCATATCAATATGGAAATTTTCTTATATGTATATGTTCTTCATATATACGTAGTCTAGACACCTGTTTTAAGGAAGATCTTCCATATTCCTTTCAATATATGTTGCTGTCATCTGTGGAGGCCCTTTTGTGCTCATTTCATTAAGGATATGGTAGGAGGAAGTCACACTTAGGACTTTCTTGTTGGTGGCACCCCACTTATGGGACACCCTGCCAAGAGAGGGTTGCCTAAACAACTCACTTATAATTTTTAAGAGGTTAGCAAAATAAAGCCTTCTTCTAAGAGACATGTTAGCTTCAGAAAGTAAACCTAAAATGTTTTGATACCTCACTCCTACCCTTTTCCTTAATTGAAATATTTTTTATAATTTGGAAGTTCTGATCCTGGGTTTGAATCATATACAGTAGTAGGAGAATCATCAAGTTTTAAGAATAATGCACAGAGCTTGCATGCAAAGGGGCTTGGATTCAGTCCCTGGCATCTTCAAAACCAAAGATCACAGGGCTTAGAGTACCACTATCAGTCACAATGTACAGATCTAAGCAAGATGAACCAGTGTTCTGACACTGTAGAAGAAACCTTTGTATATTCCCATAAACAGTAGTTCTATTAAACAATAAAATAGGTGGTAAGTTGCTTTGTGAGCTCAGTTTGGAAGTGACATAGAAATGTAATATGTATAGGGCTGCATAATACTCATACATAAATCAATTAGTGAACCAGAGGAAAATTACTGAGGTGATAAACATGTGTCAGGGATTCCAAATTTCTATCTGGCTATTATTCTCATTGAGAGCCAGAATGGTGTAGTGGTTCGAGCATTAGACTGCGACTCTGGAGACCAGGGTTCAAATCCTGTTCAGCCGTGGAAGCCCACATGATGACCTTGAGCAAGTCGCACTCTCTCAGCCTCAGAAGAAGGCAAAGGCAGTCCCCCTCTGAAAACTCTTGCCAAGAAAACCCCATGATACGTTCACCTTAGGATTTCCATAATTGGGAAACAACTTGAAGACACACATCAACTATTACTGTTATAGGTGTAACAGTGCCATTCATACCCAAACCGTGGTGAGTAGTTTTTAGCTGAGACCTTGAAAAGGGCATAAGGCAATCAGTAAAACCAAAGAAAGCTTAACAAACGGCAGAAATCAGCAACTTGGTATAAACCCCTTTGCTTTTCTCTAAGTGCCTAGCTTCCCTTGCCTAGCTGTAAACGCTTCTGAGAGGTGAGGTGAAATAAATATCTTGTAAAAGAAGGGGACAAGGCATGCGAGAGGACCATGTGAAAACAAGTTGGAAGAGGGAGGGAGAAGCTTTGACCCACCTGTGCTTCCTCAGCAGCCAGGGAAGAGAGCAACAAGCCCCAAAGGCGGGAGAGCAGAAGGAGTTGCAGCCGAAGCCCTGCCGAGCCCAGACTGCCGCAACTCGTGGAATCCTCCACTCACACCAGAAGCCAAGGCAAACAACAGGGGGAAGGAACTTCCAGAGGGGTATTACAAACAGGGAAGACTGCAAAACCTGGACATCGTTCCACTTGCCACCTCTGTGTGAGGCCGGAGTGCCCAAAGCAAGGTCAGCCACTGTTTGGACTTAAAAATACCGGGGTGTGAATCTACCGTAAGGATGTGGAGACTCCTGCTGGGTTTTTTAAAAATTAGTTTTCATTTGTCTGGGGCTGTTGACAAATTTGCAAGTAAGAACATAGTGAAAACTAAGAAACCATGGAGTTTTATATGTTCAGACAGACCACTTCACTCTGACATGTCATAAAAATCTATCTGGATTATTATGGTTTCAGTATGGTACGGGAAAAAAACCTGGTAAGATCTGGAGTTAGAAGTGCCAAAATGTGATCCAGTGAATAGTGTTAGACTTGGATCTCAGTACTTGGTCTGAGTAGTCTCCAATGAATGCCTTTGAATTAATTTAGCCCTTCTAGATTTCAGTCTCTCTTCTGAAAAATGGGGACCCAGTATTCACAGTATTGAAAATATCTGAGATCAGAGCTATAGAACAGTTTAATTGCAGCAGGACAAAGCTTTCAGTGCAATATCTTGTTACCACTATCTAACCCACAGGTGTGCAAAGTGTGGCTTTCTAGCTGTTATTGTACTACAGCTCTCAGCATCCTTCATTATTAGCTATACTGGCTTAGGCTGATGGGAGTTGCAGTCCAACAAAATCTAGAGGAATGCACTTTGCCCACCCCTGATCTAATCAAACAGAAATGTAAGTAAGGAAATTCCGTGAACACTGAAGCGATTCCTCCAAGTTTGTATGTATACCGGTCTGATCGTGTAAATTCTTACTATTATCATTGCATTTGACGCCTTTCATTTTAATGTTATATGTTGAAAAACATTCGATAGGTAGTAGTACTTCTGCCCAAAATGTTTTGTACCTCAGCCCTAGCCATTTATGAGAAAGTGTTTCATTTAGTGCTCTCCTTGGATGCTTCCCCATCTGAAGGAAAAACAAAAAACAAAGACAGGCCTATCCTGATTTACCATGAATCCCAATTGTTGTGCAACACACACAGAATATTGAAAGGATGCAGGGAAGTGCTAGATCTTTTGGAAAAGATACCTGGAGTTAGTTCTTTGTGCTTCATTGGATTCTACAGAGTGAATCCACGTGAGTGTTCTCAACATGGAAAAGCCACACAGATGTTGGAGGAAGACTATTTTCATAGGATATAAGAATGCTTAAGAAATATTTCCTGTGTGAACTTATGCCTTTCCTTTGGTAGTGTGAACCACTTGATCTTGTTTGTAAAGTTGCACGACTATATTAGATACCCATCCTTCCTTGGTGTTCATTGTATTTTTTGGACTTCAGTGTTTATCTGATTTTCAGATTGTTGCATAAATGCTTTTTGCCACATGATTTATTTGATATTTCTCCTTCTCATGTATGCCTTATTATATATGTATATTGATTAAATATCGTACAAAAGGCAATTTCGATAGCTTTACCCTGCATGTGAAGTATACAGCAAACCAGTCTTGCTACAATTGCAAATTAGTTTTAAAGATTCTCTTAGACAAGAGAGTAGAATGTGGGACACACATCCCTTCCAAAGGACAATGATGGAAAGGGGGACATCTGCTCATTTTTAAAAGGACACTTGCTTCTTGTCAGCTCCTGCTCGCAGACTTTGCCTGCAAAATCCACATGGCTCTTTTCATTCCAGTGTAACAGTTTCCATGTGTGTTTGTTCATGGGAATCACTCCAGTGCACTCTCACTGAGAAAATAACCTTTCGGCATCCAGCCATTTCTAACTTTATAGATTCAAACAGAATAAAAAAGTCAACCTTTTTTCCTGGACACTACCATTTCAGGTAAGTGAAAGGGAGGGAGCAGGGCACTGGAATGCTCCCCCATTGAAAGCTCCACAGCATTTTAGGGGTGAAGGCTAGATTGGGTCCTTCTTCCTGCCCCGCTTGTCTTGTATATTATTATTCAGACTTGCCTTCTGAGTGGGCTACATCCAGTGATAGTTTTGCCCACTTAATTTTGTTTGAATGTGCAAACCTGCCGTAAGATTAGAACTGAAGAACAACGTAACCTGCAAGTGGTACTGTTTTTATGTGGACCTCTCAAGTTTCTTCTCAATTTCTCCGTGGTTGTTTAAACAGCAGATTGGAGACAGCATTCAGTTTCAAAATTTGCCAACTTGGAAGTGAGCTTCAGTGGTTCATGATACTTTTGTGAGTTATAGGGTGAGCATCATGGCCTGGTCATTCATCTGAGGCTTCACTGATGATCCAAGCTAGAAAGAACCCTTATGTTTGTTCACTGACTCACCCAAGGAAGGGTGATCTGAAGAACTGAGATGCCTTCCTCTTTCTTTCTTTCCTTTCTCCTCAGTCCTCTCACTGGGAAACCTTGCTTCTCCTCTTTCTGCTTCTTCCACCACCAGATCAGTTAAACAGTGTCCAGGGAAGTGTTCAGGAGACTAGAATGGGATGGGGGTGGATCATTGCAAGATTTCCCAGTTGTCCTCAAACAATGACTTTTTGAATGGAGATAAAAACAGGTAAATTTACTGAGTGCAGTTTCAAATGAAACAGGGGATATTTTACCCATTTCAGAGTAAAAAGTGTTCCAAGCATAAAACTGAAAAAGTGTATGAAATGCCAGTAGCTGTTTACTTTCTGAGTAAGGTTGGAATGGAGTTTTGTTCATGGGGCAATTTTTAATTATTTTATTTGCTCCTTGTTGATTTGAACATGGATATTACTGATTATCCTCTTGCAGGCACTGTCTTTCTTATGTAAATAATGAAATGCAATCATGGCTTATTAGGCAACTGAAATGTTCCTCTCTTGGCAATTAGCTCAACATCACTGTTTTCCTCCAAATAGAGGGCATGCTCCATAACACTAGAGTCATGCAATCTTCTTTTCCTTTTGTGCCATCTTTAAATTCTGCTCAGTAGTTAGAGACCATCTCCAGTGTGAGCGCTTCTTAGAGGTTAATCTGAGCTAAGGTGATTTAAATGTTGGCACAGAGCTGTAGATCAGGCGTCCATAAAATCTCTGTGCAAAATGAAGAGATTCATTTTCTTTTTTGCTAATAAAAACAAACAGCTGTGTCTCCCATATGGTATTCTCTTGTAAAATATTTACATCTGAAAGGCAGTCAGATCCTTACTGAAGACCACAGTTTAAACAGTGGTTGTAAGAGCAAAGAGGGGGAGTGGATGGTGGAAAGCATGCGCTGCTGCTAGCTTTGATCGCAAAAGTTCTTAAGTGCACACCTTTTTCTTTTGTCCTTTAATGCGGTATTAAATTGGAAGCCACGTTGGCCACCTTCCACTCATACAATAAAGGCAAATACACTTTCCCAGCTTTTGCAGATTTGGACACACTATGTAAACAAGTAATAGGGGTAAAGACCCAGAACTAACATGTTGGTGTTTTTCCATCACCCCACCTTGTTTATTACCTGCAGTTCACCTTTCTAGACTAAAAATATACTCAAATAACTACAAAAGAGCTTTGGCTTGGTATTATCCATACAAATGAAGATGATGTGCAAATTATGGTGATAGCATGCCACCTTACAAGTAAAATGAAACCCTCCTAACTCCTGAATTTTCTGAATCCTTAAAACCTGAAATGTACATGATTAGTTGGCCTCTGCCTTTTGTCTTTCTATCAGCATGCAAACCCTTTTTTATTTTGACAGGCTTTTAATACAGAAAGTTTTTGAAGAAGAGGCTAAGGGGTACTGTGTTGTTTTAAACTTACTTTTTAAAAAAGTTTTTTTTTAAAATTGATCTGTGTTGTAGTGGTTTGAACATTGGACTACAACCCTGGAGACTAGGGTTCAGTACCCCACTCGGCCATGGAAACCCACTAAGAGGCCTTGGGAGGATCACATACCCCAGAAAACCCCATGATAGGTAGGCCTTAGGGTCACCATAAGTTGGAAACAAATTGAAGGCACACGACTGTTACAATTGTATTTTTTATGTATTATTCTAAACTGTTTTAATTCTGTGATTAATTTAATTCCATTTTAATGTTTACTTTTGGTATATTCTTAGTCATATTGTTCTTTTTACACTGCATGCTGCCTTGAGTCCCAATTTTGGGAGAAAGGCAGGATACTACTACTACAGTTACTACTACTGCTCCTACTACTACTGCTTCTACCAGTAATAGTTCCTTTTTCAGATTATAGAACTGTGCCATAGAAATTACGTGATTTTAGTCTAGTGCATTAGCCTTAATTAAATTCCACCTTTGCTTAAATAATCCACCTGTTTACTCTCCTCCTCCTCCTCCTCAAATGCATTGTTTTTCCAGGCCACTTCGGACTATACTGTTGGATCTGTGTTACACCCAGCTCAAGTTCAACTGAAGCTAAGAAGGGGCAGTACTTCTTGATTTACCTTCAGTTGATGGATGAAACTTGGGATATAAATGTAATAACCAGGGGGAGGGGGTGTTATACAGACTTAAAGAAGATAAAGCATTTACTGTCTCTCTCTCTCTCTGCACATGTGTGCATGTTTGTCCATGCATAAGCATGCATGGACAAGCATGCATGCACATGCCCGGGCAAATTCTGCCCAGTTTCCATAATGCTATAGCTTCTCTGATTCTCTTGCTCTCTCCTACAAAATGTAGGTTTCCTACCATACCCAGGAACATCCTTCATTCTGTATCCTTATTTTCCCCTTCCTTTTACCTATTGTTTAACATCCAGCCTCAAATAGATTTCTAACTCGGTACTTGAGAACATTTCATAACATTCTGCTAATTCATTCAGTATTGCTACCTGCGATGTTAGCCTATTTGGTCTCAGGAAGAGGTCTTTCCTGGCTCCTTTAGATTAGAGTTGATAGCTATTTTATCTGGACCCCAGAAAGCAGGTGTTCTGCTATACCTATATGGATATCCTCTTTGGACTAATATCTGTTTAAAAATACCAAACAACTGTATTAAACAATTTGTTAAAACACTTCTAAGCCTGAACAAAAAGCAGACGTTTTTTTGATCTGGTTTGGAAAGAACAGATAATGTAAAATGATGTTAAAAGTAGTGAAAGAGTGCCAAGGGTGAGCAATGTGTCTCATCCACACACTGCTGTACTAAACTGTATTCTGAATTTAAAAACAAGAACCCTCAGTGGGCATCAAATATCATTGATCTCAATGAAAGCTCCCAGGTCCCTGGTATTTGGAGCTTTGGGATTACTCTACTGAACGAGTTAACTGGCTTAAAGGTAATGTACCCAGACTTTATATTAAATAAAATTTCATGATGGATTGCTAATCATGATCTCTGTTAAGGTCCCTTTCTGGATTGATGTGCCTGGGTTTATATGGTTGAGTATCTAGGAGTGTGCTTTACCGAGTGCATACTTTAAAAAAAAGAAAAAACCTTCTGCAAGAATTTATGTTAACTTTCCAGCTGGAATCAGTACTGTTTGCTTTCACAGTTAAAGTAGAACTAACAATTCTGGTAATATTATTAAAAATATTAGTCACATCACAGCATCTTGCTGCCTGTAATTACATTTAAGCATCACAAACCAAATGGCAACATTAGAGCTCAGCTAGAGTACTTGATTAGGGTTAGTTAATAGTTACTAACAGGGCATTCTGCTTTTATGGATAACTCCAGAGAGAACAATGGGAAAATTAATCCTATATTATCTCATTTCAAAGCTGGGAAGGACGCAGGCCTTTAAGATCCTGAACCCTGCCCTTGTTCACTGTGGGTGTGTATGTGTGCATGCCAGAGTAAGTGTGTGCAGGCTCTGTTGTATGAAGCATGAAGCATCAATTTTATACTGTTTAGATGCTGTCACAAACACTGTTCCTGCATTTCCCCACGGAGAGTGATATAAGTAGTCAGGTTTTTTTTTTCTTTTTCTTTTTCTTGCTTCAAACTGTTGTGTTTCTGGTCCATGTTTGTATTAACTTGCTTCAGATATTAAATCAATATTAAAATCACACCACTGGCTGCCGGTTAGTTTCTGGGCAAAGTACAAAGTGTTGGTTATCATCTTTAAAGCTCTACATGGTTTGGATCCAAGTTACCTGCAGGATCACCTCCTCCCATACAATCTGCCCCATATACTCAGGTCCTCTGGGGGACATTTACTTAAACAGCCAGGACTAGACTGGCAACGGTCATGCAGAAGACCTTCTCATTGACTGCCCTAGACTGTGGAATGTCTTGCCGAAAGAGATTTGACAGCAACATATGCTGTCCAACTTCAAAAAAGTATGAAGGATCTATCTCTTCCAGCAGACCTACCCACTCTATTTTTAATTTGACAAACCATGGGTGGGATCCAGTGGTGGACTTCCATAGACAGAATGGCAGAATCCGACAAAACTGGATGATCTCGCCTTCCAAATGCATCTCTCCCTCTGGTGCCTACAAAATGGCCTCTGGAAGGATGGGAAGCTTTGTGGGATCAGTGGTTGAGCTGTGTGGAGTGCTGTAAGGGGCGGTGGAGAAATATCTATCATGACTACTGAGCACCACAGTGGATTTTGCTCTGTGCGTACAGCTGTTGCTTCACCTGTTTAAGCTGCTGAGCTGTGGAAACAGATGCCAAGTGGATGGAAGAATCAGGCATCTGTGTGACTCTTACTGGTGGTCCCTTAACCTTGGTTCTCTAATTTGCCCTTTCTCTGGTGTTTCTGCTCACAATATGGCTCTGCCTGGTGGCTGTTATACTTGCCTTTTAGACTGGAACAACATTCAGAGAATGCCAGGCCATGAGAAACATTGCTTTCCTTTGAAAATAATAAACAAGAGCAAGAAGACTTAATCTGCAATTTTAAGTCAAACTGTGTTGTAATTTATCTGCAAGCCCTGCCCTCTTTTTTCCAAACTCACCACAATGCTATAGTAGCAGGTGACGTAGGTCAGAGAGGAAAATCATGCCCTTCAGTGGCAAGCTGTCTCCATTCTCCAAGAGAGGAGAGGTGCCCATCTGTGGCTATGTCGTGGGCAGCAGTGCATTTGGTGGATAGAGAGAGTTCTTGATTCAACTCAGGATCAGCCATACGTGACCTCACAACAGATGCAGGTTCAGCAACACCATCCAGTACTGCAAAAGCTGAATATGATTCTGAATAAGCTTATAGCCCATGTATGAGATAACAGAGAAATTGAGGAAGCACTGTTTCATAGAATACCATACACTGTCCAAAACTAGGGCCCTAAAGATTTGGCTTATCAACAAAAAAGTTTGCTCAGTTTTTCCCCGTTCTTCCTTCCACCTTTTTTGGCCAGCAGAGTTTTCAACATTATTTGCTGGTTGGAAATGTTCCCATCCATAATAAAAAGGCCATTTCTTTTTTAGTTATCTGTCATTGAAATCTTGAAGCACATGTTGCTGTTTAAGTGGGAACAATTACACACTCCTGGTGAGAAGTTATAATTTCTTTTCTTTCCTAAAAGGAGCCAAAGGATGGTCCTGAAAACCTGGTTCCTTTTCATTATAATATAATTAGTATGGCAGAGTGGTACATTCCTTTCAAATTACACTGAACTCTTCTGATTTAGGCCATTAGCTTCAATGATTTGAACTGATCTTATCTTTTTGAACAATAATGCTGTTGCTCTGACTTTGGTACCTCAAGTCCTATTGAAATCAGTGGAATTACTTTTGAGTAAAATTTGGTGATACAAGGACTGAAGTATTGTTTTGTTTGATTAGATCTGTCTTTCCAATGAAAATTACGTTTTCACTCAGGGCCATCTACATTTCAGGATCAGAGTCTGACTATCTCCTGTTTGCCCCAGGCATTTTGTACACAGATTTAGTTACACATGGAAGTTTGATTTAGCCATAACGGCTGATGCACCTATCTCCAGCTGTCATCCACAATTTTATCTATTTGTGTTTAAAACATTTGCAATCCAAAGTTCTAGAAGGTAGCAGCCATTATTACATCTTGTTAGGACTGTAAAAATAAAATGTTGGTATAGGTTAGTGAAAAGTATGGAATCCTTAAACATGTTTGCAATCCAGAAGATAATTGGTGTCCTAAATGGACAATGCTGAACATAAACATTTATGATAATTACTCTTTCACATTTTGTTTTAGCTGCTCTAGAAGTAGTCAGAACACACTATAAGTGCTGAAGGCACTGCTGCTGCATTTTCAGGTTAAATCAAAATAGTTAACTGTCTTTTACTGCAGTGTCTTTGGCCCTTTTAACCCATGCATGGCTTTTGAAACAGCTGTTAGCAAATCCAAGTCCTCCAGGCAGAAGAGCACAGAAAAGATCAGCTACATCAGGGTTATGACCCTGTGTTAACAGTGACACTTTTATTATGTGGTTATCGTATGACTTCCTTTTGCTTTATCCTTAGTGCTGGCTAGTATAGTCATTTTGTTAAAGTATTTTCTGGCATGAAAAGAGGCTGAGGTTTTGAGGAAGAAGCTGTCCTTCCATTTACTACCAGCATGCCTAATAACTGCTTGACAAGAGCAGCAGCAGCAACAACAAGAGGAGCACCAGCAACAAATTTCTTACCCACTTCTCCTTATGCATTGAGGCGGGGAACAACAAATTAAAATACAGCAATAAACATACACATAACACAGTTAGAAACACAAACACTAATTAAAAATACATAATCAGTTGAAAGAGCATAACACTAGTTAGAGTATATATATTTAAAACAATCAATTCATAATTTAAAAACTCATATTTTAAAAGCCATCTGGATAGGCCTTCTGGAAGAGATTGGTCTTTAATGCTGTTTCAAATTCAGATGGTGTACCCAGCTGTCAAATCACTTCTGGCAGGTGATTACACAATTTAGGGGCGGCTGATGAAAAACCCTTCTGTTAACAGCTGCCAGCCCGGTCCTGGCTGACTGAAGTAAATGCCCCCTCCTCAAGACCTGAATATACTGAGTGGGTTATACAGAAAAAGGCAATCGTATAGACAACTGGACCCAATCTATGTAGGGATTTAAATATAACAATCAGCACTTTGTTCCTTGCCTGGAAACTAATTGGCAGCCAGTGAAGTGATTTTAGCGTTGGTATGTAGGTGTTGATATGATCACTCCTAGATGCACCATTAGCCAATCTGGCTGCCATGTTTTGCACTAATTGAAGTTTCTGAACTTGATACAGAGGTAACCCAATGTATAGTACACTGCAGTAGTCCAGCCTAGAGATTACCAGTGTATGCACTAGCATCTTTAAATCTTCCAGCTCTAGGAAGGAGTGCAGCAGGCATATCAGCTTGATAGTAAGCACTCCTGGCCATGGTATCTATCTGTCATTTGGAGTGACAAATCCAGAAGTACCACCAAGCTGCAAAGACAATCTTTTGGGAAGAGTGTAACCCCATCCAGGACCAGCTGACACACCCTCAAACCTAGATTAGGATCCTTAACAGGAAGCACCTCTTTCTTGTCAGTATTCAGTTTCAGTTCCCCATCCAGCCATGGCCTCCTCATGGCATTCATTCAGAGGAGAGACACTAGTCTTAGCTGATGCTATTTTTGAAGGAATGGAGTAGTGTATTTTGCCCTTTTGGTTCTGGATGCTCTCTCCCTGAAGTTTCATATAGATGTTAAACAGCAAAAGGGATAGAATGGACCCTGTGGAATGCTATATGACAGCTCCTTTTCTGAGAAACAGCTATCCCCAAGGACCGCCATCAGGAACCAGTGAAGCACAGTGCTCTCAGTTCCCAAACCCTTCAGGCATTCCAGAAGGATACCATGGGTGATGGTACTGAACACTGCTGAGAGGTCCAAAAGTACCAGCAACAACACACTCCCTTGTCTATGCTCAGGCAAAGATCATCTACTAAAGTAACTATAAAATTATTAAGTCATTCTAAATAGACATTGAAAACCCTCACCCTTTTATATGAAGATGGTGTTATGGGGGACAGGGCTGTGTGGTAAAGACAGGATAGGGCAATATCAATCTGGGAGAAGTAAGGGCCTGTCACACCTGGATAATCCAAGACTGCCTGGAACTGGACAGCAACTGACCTCTCAATCTTCTTCCCTGCAAAAGGAAGATTTGATACTCATCTATGATTGTTAAAATCCAGAGAGTCCAGGGAGGGCTTTTTTTTTTTAAAGAAGATGTCATACCACATCTTCTTTTAAACATGATGGAGAACTTTTCTCCCTGAGAGATGCATTAATAATATGTTGCAGCTGAAATCTAACTGCATCTCCTCCCTGGATGGTCAACCTGGAAGGACAAGGATTGGGGCAGGTTGTCCTTCTTACTTGCCCTAGCAGTTTGTCTGTACCTATAGTACTTACCAACTGAAACTGATCCAGTGTAATCCTTCTCACAGCATTACTGGACACCCCATTGTCAGCTTCTGCTATAATGATGGCATCTAAGTCAGCTCTTATCTGAGAGATTTTATCTGTGAAATGGTTCTTAAAAGCATCACAGCAAACTGTAGAAGTCTTTAAAATTGGATTCAAGGGGAAAGATGCCTGAGTTAGATCCCTCAATACCCTGAATAGTTCAGCTGGGCGTGAATTCATGGACGCAATGTGTGCAGAGAGTCTTTCTTTGCTGCAGGTATTGCTACCTTATAGAAACAAACGTGTTATCTATATTGTGTCTTGCCAGATGTAAGTTGACTTTTCTCTCTGTGTTCCAGTTGTTACCCTTCCAGGGTCTTCTGTATACCAAGGAGCCTGATTAGTGATGGGTTGAAGAAGATGTTATTTGTTTGTTGGTTTATCACTCATATCAGTGGAGAGAGGGCATTAGTTTCTGAGTATCTACATCCTGTTAAAATTCAGCTCAAACCGAGCCATATTTATAAATATAAAAAGCCGCATTCTCCTAGTACAACACCCAAAATAATTTAAATACTGAATCATAGTTTTTACTCATCTCATTATTAGTAGCTCTATTTGCATAAGTCCTTTGTCAGCAACTTTCTTTGGCAAGGGCCCACTTATTAAGGGAGTGTGAGATAATGGTCAAGCCTGACCCGCACCTCCAAATACCCTGATAATACTTGCACTGCTGCAATTGTCTTTCTTCCATTTCTTCCACTTGAAGAGGAAACTCAGCAGGAACTGAACATATGCTTGAACTGAATGGAAACATTTTTCATGTTACAGTAATGAACCTGCCATATCAGACAGAGATCACGTGAATGCTCATCCATTAAGGAATAGACATCCTGCACATAGAAAGCTAACACATCAGGGAAATGGCTTGACTGAATCCTCCTGGACATCTTATCTTGTGCATAGAGGATTTATTTATTTGCGTGATATGGAAAACCATTTAGTCGTGTGAATCTCATTCTGGAGTCCAAGGTGAAACAGCCTAAGCACAAGTTTACTACTTTAGTGGTAAGAAAAAAAAAGATAGCTAAATATAATATTTAAAGGGCAACTTTCTGTCTTAGCACTCTGTGTTGGCACATTGGCTCTAGGGACTCAGAGGCTTTGGGAATGGCAGTACTGGCCATTTGACAGACCTGCGCTTAAGAGCCACAGTCTCTGGGATGTTCATTCTCGTGGGACTGAGGCTCAATTGAGGTTCCTGGGTATCCCAGTCTGTAACTGGATTTGGGTCCTGTACTTTCTCATTAAGCACTGCTTGTCTTCATCTTCCTGTGTCCGTTTCTAGGTCACAGCTACATTGAGTCATGGTAGTTGTGATTTTATTACATGGAGCACACCTTTTACAAGATTGCTTTACGATATGAATGTTGAAAAGTTGCCATATAGTAATAATTACACTTTAAAAGAAGAGTGAGAATTTTGTGGTCCTTCAGATGTTGTTGAATTGCAGGTCCCAGCAGCCTTAGCCAGCATGGCTAACAGTGAAGAATGCTGAGAGTTGTAGTCCAAAAATATCTTGAGAGCGGCACAATTTCCATCCCTGCTTTAACACAATGGTTATGGCCATTTCCGCACAAGTCTGTTATAGCGCGATGATTCCACTTTCAACCTCCTATAGAATCCTGGGGTTTGCAGTTTCGGGAGGGGCCAGGTGGCCCCTCCCGAAACTGCAAACCCCAGGATTCCATAGGAGGTTGAAAGTGGAATCATCGCGCTATAACAGACTCGTGCGGAAATGGCCTATGTTAAAATGGTCTCACTGGATCCAGAGTGTGGAAGACACAAGTCTGATATGTAAGATTTCCGAGGGTGACAGCTACTAATTGTTTGCTGCAGTCTGTCAGTCCCCTTTGGGTGGTGGTTTTCCTTTGATACCTCACAAAGCACAACTGAGATTCCATTACTTTAATATATCTATATCTGTGAAGTCAGGAGAATTACAAATTATTTGATTCTCTGGGATTTGTTTTCCTATAAGAAATGTATTCCTATAACCAGGGTGGGCAGAAATGGGAAATGGCAAGACTCTGAATATTCTGTGGCATATGAAACATGGGACAGCAGCTTTCCTGCCAAATAGGCTAGACCAACACAATGCTGTACATGACCATTTGTGCATATCTGGGATGTCAGCCACATGTTAAAATTCCAAACAGTCAAATCTCTCTTTTTTATTACTTGGGGAGTCTGTTTTAAATTTAGTTATGAGAAGATGAAATGATTAAATGTGGCACACTACCAAGTATAGGAGACGTTTCTGCAGTGGATATATTTGAGTTTGCATGTAACAATGGCTACCCTTTCATAAAATGATTTAAATTAAAATTGCACTTTCCCCCTCTAAGGCTGCAATCCAAAGCACATTTATTTGATATAAATATTGTCAGAATTGTGCTATTAATCTATTACCTAATGCCTCCCTTCCTTGTTTCCCAAGCTAAAAAGGTGTACTAAAATCAATATTCTGATTAAGGTCATATCCTTACATCCTGAAACATAGTAATGTACAAATTAGGTACATATGAGGAAGGATGTCAGGCAGGAAAATGAAAAGGGAAAGAAAGCAGGCACGGGTCCAGATAAGTTTAATGGATACAGCAAAGAATTGGTGAAAGGGGCTTGTAGCTGTGGAAGTAGATGGAACTAAAAACTCTAAAGAAACTAGATCCTGTCTGACCTTGGAAGCTAAGCAGAGTCAGCCCTGGTTAGTACTTGGATGGGAGACCATTAATGAATACTAGGTGCTGCAGGCTATATTTCAGAGGAAGGAAATAGCAAAACCACCTCTGAATGTTCCTTGCCTAAGAAAATCCAATGAAATTCATGTGGTCGCCGTAAGTTGACAAGTGACTTGAAGACACATATACACAGGTATGGTAGTCTAAGATATCTTGGTCTTCACAATTAAGATTGGACTGCTTGGACCTCAGGGTTTGGGCATGAGTCTGAAGCTTTATACTATCACTTGGTTGCTGCCAGGTCAGCAACAAGAATACTTTCTTCTTGCCAGTTGTTCCTTAAACAGAGCATAGTTCCACTTATGATGAGCTGCCATGATGATGTGGGAGTAAGGTATTTGGGAAAAGGCTGTAGCAGAGGTAGAACAGCAATCCCAACACTTCATCTCTTGGCGTTCCTCAGCCTTGGCTGGTGGAAATTAAAGTTGAACAACATCTCCAGGGCTACATGATTTTCATCAGTGGGCTACAGAGCACATATTTAGCATTAATCAGGTTCTAAGTTCAGTCCAGCAGATCTCCAAGCAGCACTAGAAACCCCGGATTTCTGGAATGTTAAATATGCTTTAAACGGAATTTGTGGACAAGACTGTTATAAAGAACTACTGGTATCAGTTGTTGGAGAACTTTCACAATGAAGAACAAAGAGCCCTGTAGCATTCTAAAGAATCATGGAACTCTAGAAGTAGAAGCTCTCCCTATGGAAAGCTATCATGATGATGCAGAGAATAAGGGATTTGGGGAAGGGACATAGTGAGGGTAGAATAGGATTCCCAAACAGCGCAACTACAAAATTCCTCAACAGAGTATCCCACATGTCAACTAGTTCATCCCCGTGCCAGTGCATCCAGTCGCTGTTTAAAAACCTCCAATGAAGGAGAGTCTACTGCCTTTCCAAACAATCTGTTTCACAGTCAGACAGTTCTTAATGTCAAGGAATTCATCCAAAAGTTTGAATATCTTTTCTTGTAATCTGAATCCATTGGATAATCATAAAACTGTGCTCCATCTTCCACATGACAGCCCTTCGGATAATAACATATTGATTGTCCAGCAAGATTTTGTGGGCTTGATTCCATTTTATCAGATGCATGAATTGTTATTTTCAGTTGGGAGGCATGCACATATGTTTACAGAGGGATTAAAATATATATGTATAAAAGAGAGTAAGGCTATTTTGAAAAAACAGTCTGAGAATTCAATTGAAGCTTCCATTGTGCAAAGTAAGCATAGTTACCATTTAGAATAGCAGTAATTGCTGATGACACACTCATGGTAACATAGTAAATTCACATGTGTAATGGTACATGGTGTTGTCTCCATTGAAGGAATAATGTGTTTTTATTTTGTTTTGTTTTTAAATATCTTTTAATGATGTTTTTAAATTGTGTTTTTTAAATAGAAAATTAGTTTGTGTTTTAACTTTTGTATTAACAGTTTTTAAATTATACTGTGCTTTTAAAATGTACATCGCCTTGAATCCCCTGTTGGAAGAAAGATGGGATATAAAGATAGGGTAGGACTTGATGGCCCCTTTGGTCTTTTTCAACTCTATGATACTCTAAATAATAAACAGATTAATTCTATAAATAATAAATAAATTAATAACTTTGGTATCAACTCTAATTCAGTCACTTCTCACGGTGGCATTTCTGTTTGAAAGTCATCTGGAGAATGACAGCTTTCAAGTCAGCAACTGTGTCTATGTATATTTGCGGACTGATTTCTGAATGTTGCCGTTTCTGAATGGATGTCTCTGTGAGACAGTCACATTGAAGTGTCCTTTATGGAAGATCTATAGACTTGGTCACCACAATTACATCATTCTATTTTGGGAGGCCTTGTGATAACACAAGTCGCAGCACCCATATCAGCAGCCTAGTGTGAAAATACCAGCAATGACAATTGATTTCTTATGTATGTTGAATATGGAGACTCCCAAGAAAAGCATTGAGGAGGTGGGACTGCCATAACTGTGCATTGTTATACAGCATCAAACATACTGTGTCCTAAACTAATTTTCTGTTCAAAACTCTATATTCTATCCTAGGCCAGAACAACGGTTTTGGGGGGGGGGGGACGACCTATATAAGGCCTTTAGTGGTGGATTTTTGGCCTGAACAGATTGGCAGTGTTACAACAAATTTTACAGGGCTTGTATCCAGATCCATGACTGTTACGGTTCTGTAGTAGCTGATCACTTTCTGTTCTTCTCAATTACTGTAAATTGTGCATTTCAGTGATAAGGATCTTGGCCCTTCTTTCTTAATAAGTAGGTCAAATTCAAAAACAGAGCTAGAAAAGAGTTGCAGATTAAGACCATATGTATAAACTTGTCATGTTTTCAGGTGTGGATCCAAGTCTTCATTATGCTGAATGTGCAAAATATCCTTAATTCGGCAACAATTAGGTCAGTGGGGCAGGATTATAAACTGTAACCCACAAACCTCTTACTCTGACATAATCCTGCATTTGCCACCTGGCCTGCCCTAAATTGGCACAGCTGGCATCTTTGCCTCCCAGTTGGTTTTATTTACCATCCATTCTCTGTTCTACATCTTTATAAGTCAAGACCTGATTCCTAACATGAGTGATTGTTTAAATGATTATATATATAAATGAGCAATGGCTACCTAATCCTACCCTAGTTCTCTCTCCTTCTGGGCAGTAACCTTAAGTAATCCTAATGTTTAGTTAAAGAATTCAAAACAGCATCTCCAGAGAAAGAGATCATCAAACTCTAAGACATTGAAATCTTAGGGAAGATGACAGAGATTCAGTACAGACATCACATCTTAACTCTAGTTTAGAACCAACATCATGGTCTGAGCTTTGAAATGCACATGTGTATATGTGCCTTCAAGTCACCTGTTGAATTACGGTGATCCCATGAATTTCACAGTATTTTCTTAAGCAAGGAATATTGAGAGATGGTTCCCTAGTCTTTTCTTCTGAAAATATATTCACTGGCAGTCTCCTATTCGAGTACTCACTAGAGCTGATTTTGCTTAGCTTCCAAGATCAAATGGGATCTGCTGTCTTTAGGTTATTATAGGCTACCTTTAGTATAATAAAATGTCTCAGGAGTCAGATAATACATAGGCAGTACTTTATATAGTTTGATCATATACTTCATAATAAACTAATATGATATGAGGTGTTATATAATACATTTTATGTTTTGCGTTCACCTGTTTTTTTTAATAAGTATGGCCTAAGCTATATATACTGTAATGATACTCCACGGATTCAGATGTAGTGTGTGTACATTTGAATTCATGGTGGATTAAATTTATGGGTCCTGAGCTTGCAGATATGGCAGGCCCATCTAATTGTTATGTCAGTCTTCCTCACATTTCTTTGACCTCTGATATGAATATTCCTTTCCATTGAAAAGGAATACAAAACTCTCCTAATAAAGACTTCGGAAAGAGTTACTGTCAGAAGAGGCAGGTAAATAGACACAAATTGATTCTGTGTGTGTATGTGTCTGTCTGTGCTTTAGGCAACAGCAAATCCAATTTCTGAAATCATGTTGGAACTTTACATGTGTGTAACCAACTAGCTCTGCAAGCAATTTTTAAAGCTTACATAAGGAAGTTTTGGTCAAACTCCTGATTTAATTTAATTAATAGTTTGATCAGTTTTGAGCCTTCCTTACACAAATGCTCCCCTGTGTTGTGGAACAGACTGCAACGATCCTAGAAAGATGCATATGCATATGCACAGTTCTGCCCACCATCCTACCAGTCCAAATGCATATGTTTCCTTTACAATCCTGTGGAATTATGCCAGTGCCTATTTTCACAAGGTTCTCGGCCAGCACAAGTAGAACAAATTCCAAATCTCAAAAACAACGGTACCTTTGTGAGCAAAATGCACAAATAGCATGCAAGTTTTTGAAGCTCTAGTGGCTTCTTCGTCAAGCAAAAGATGCTTAAAAATATCATACAGAAGAGAAGAAAAGAGAGTGACAGTGTTGGAGTTACAGGCCTCCATCTTGTATCACGTGTTATTTCCACTGTTGTTTAGTTGGTTTGGAGGGATCTCAACATAGGATGAGGCCACTCTCCTCTTGGCCATGTGGAGCCTGAGACAAAAGACAGTAAAATTTAAAGTCCATTAGTAGCCCTGAAATAAAAATACATCTGTAAGGTTGCTGATTTCCCAGTCTATTGCACTAGTATATCTAGAATTCAAGGACGATATTATACCAAGAGCTGATCTTAAGAGTCATGTTTCTTTTCGTTTTATTCTTTTTATTAATTAGAATCACAAAATTAAAACATTTTATATTTATAATATTTACATAATTGTACATCAGTCTTTAATCCACATAATTAACTCTATTTATCCCTTAGATTTCATACCCTTCTTCTTGAATTGTAGATATCAAATCATATACAACACATAACATATGTATCTAACATATATGTGTGTGTGTGTGTGTGTGTGTGTGTGTGTAACTTGTATACTCATCATATAATAACCATATAAAATACCTTTGAACAATTTGAAAAAATTTTAATGCCTACCTAATAACCTTCCCTGAGTCATGTTTCAAGTAGAATGTATGTACATGTTAATGCAAATGCAAAACAATGTAATAGTTCAAGTATACCCACATCCTACAGGTTCTTTTGTGTTTTTCACAGTAGTAACATAGCAGGCCTTGGCATTGCCTTGGATTGCTCCCAAGGCAATTTGCCAAGTAGATAAGCTCACAAGTAGCACTAGTGATTTAATTGATAGGTTTGATGATGCAGCTCCTTGGTTATCATGCTTATGCCTCTCTGTGTGTTCAACCAGTGCTCTGTAATTGTGCAATCAATTAGCTTTGTTCTTCCAACATGCATGGCAAAGTTACCATTTCAGTAGCATTCCGTATTTAACAAGCTCATAAAAACGAACCGGAAAAAAAAAACTCCAGCTCTAAGACAAATACGCTCATTTGGTGGCTGCTTATAGCTTCCTGACTCTACCTGCATTAAAAATGCAGCTTTGTTGGGAAATGTGAGATGAAGACTTAACGTATGGTGAACATGCAAGATTCATTAATCCAATTTGCTTCAGAAAAAAGTTGCCAAGTGACTCAGCTTTGTTATTGACCTGATAGGGCAGAAGAAATATTGCCTTATGTATGATATATGATGTTGCTCCTTCTTCTTCCTCCTATCACTGTTCATTATTGTCTTTGTTATATCTTCTTTTTGTTGTTGTTGTTAGCTGTGATCAAGCTAACTTAGACTTATGGTGACCCTGTGAATAAGAGATCTCCAAGTTACTGTGTTATTAACAGCCCTGCTCAGGTCTTGCAAACTCAGGGCTGTGGCTTCCTTGATTGAGTCCATCCATCTGTAATGTGATGTTCCTCATTTCTTACTGCTTTTTACCTTGCCAGACATGGTTGTCTTTTCTAGTGAGTCACGGTTTCTCATAGTGTGTCTATCTTTTGGCTTCTAGGGAGAGTTCAGATTTGATTTGATCTAGGACATTTATATGTCTTTTTGGCAGTCCAGGGTATCCACAGAACTCTTCTACAGCACTACATTTCAAATGATTTTCTTCTTATCACTTTTCTTGTTGAGCTTTTACAACCATACATAGAAATATGTAGAAATTGGAACTACAGTGGCATGGACAATCTTGACTTTGGTATTCAAGTGGTATATCTTTGCATTTCAGGATCTTTAGTTCTTTCATAATTGCATTTACTAACCTTCTTCTGATTTCTTCACTGCAGTCTCTATTCTGATTTATGACTGAGCCAAGGTATAGGAGGTCTTTCACTGTCTCAGTATCTTCATTGTCTACTTAAAAATTGAGTAAATCTTCTGTTGTCATTATTTTTGTTTTCTTAATGTTCGATAGTAAAACTGCTGACATACTTTTTTCATAGACTGCTAGTAATATGATGTCATCTATGTATCTAAAATGATTGATGCTCCTTCCTCCAGTTTTAATAACTCCTTCCTCAGAGTCTAATCTAACTTTGCATATGATACATTCAGCATGCAAATTAAACAGATAGGTGATAAAAATCCAGCCTTATCTGAACCCTTGCCAATTGGAAACTGCACCGTCTGCCATGAGTACAGAGTGTGCATTAGAATAATCAAATGTTGTGGTACACCCATTTCTTTAGGAATGATCCATAGTTTTGCATGATCTACATGGTCAAAGGCTTTGATATGATATATAAAAGACAGGCCAATTTTCTCCTGAAATTCTTTGGTGCATTCTATTATCCAATATGTATTTGCAATGCGTTCCCTTGTGTCTCTCCCTCTTTGGAACCTATTTTGGATATTTGACTTTCCGTGCCTCATATATGGTAATGATCTTTGTTGTAGATTTTTGAGCAATACTTCGCTTGCATGGGAGATGACTGCAATGGGCCTGTTGTTACTGCAACTCCTGATGTCCCCTTTCTTAGGGGTTAGAATGTACATTGAGTATTTGCAATCTCTGGGCCATTGTTTTGTTTTCCATTTTTGTTGAAGGATTTCAGTAAGAATTTGAGTGGATTCTGTCTCTGAAATAGCTTTGTTGGTACACTGTCTATTCTTGGTGATTTACTGCATAACTAAGTGCTTTGAGTGCAGCTTCCATTGTAGGTTCACCTTCAAATGGTTCTTCTTTGAATGAATCTGTCATCCATTCACCTCTTTTATATTGTTCTTCAGTATATTGTTTTTATTTCTTCTTAGTTATGCAGTGTTTTCCAGAGCATCCTCATTTTTGGTTTAAATCTCCCTTTGATTTCTCAGATCTTGTGGAAGAGGTCTGTTGTTTGACATTTGTTGTTGTAGTCTTCAATTTTTCTGAATTGATTATTATAGTACTTCCCTTTGTCCCTGTACACAAGTCATTGAACAGTTACATTCAGGTCCCAACCCTATTTCTATCCACTTTTACTTTTGCTTCTCCTCTGTTCTTAATTGCTTGAAGAGTTACATCTGTTGTCCAGTGGAGACTTTTCTTTCTTTTTGGCTAGAGATAGTGTCTTTTTGCATTCTTCTCTCACAGTGTCCTTGGCTTCAATCCAGAATTCTAGCTTCTGGTTAATTAGGCTTAAGAATGCAAATCTGTTTTTTCCATTACCTTCAATTCTACAGGGATGTTCTTCTTTGGCACAGTGATTGATTTAGTGGGTTTTTTTTAAAGCTTTATTCTAATTTTTGATGTTAGCAATACGTGTTTTGTGCCACAGTCTGTTCCTGGTCTTGCTTTTGCTGAGAGAATGGTACACTTCCATCTTCTCTTCCAATTACGTAGTCTATTTGGTTTCTATATTGGCCATCAGGTGATCTCCACTTATACAGTCACCTCTTTAATTACCTGATGATGTGATGAACAAAATGTTGGCCTTGAAAAGTTAAGTCATTCCTCTTATGTGTCATTTCTTGACCCTAGGCCAAAATTTCCTACAATCTTTTGCATTCAAATCATCTACAATTAACAAGAAGCCCTTTTTGGTGCGTGATCAATTTCTTCCTAGACTCCAGCATATAATCTTTCGATTTCTTCCTTCTGAGCATAAACTTGGATTATGGTTATATTGATGGATTAGCCTTGGAGTCTTGTTGATATTATTTGGTCAAACTTTACATTACATCCTTGACTGCTTTTTCTATATCTTTTTCTATATCTCTCCTCAACATTAATGCCACCCCATTCCTTCTTCGATTTTCATTTCTGAGTAAAGCACTGTCTGACTCAAAACATCCCATTATAGTCCACTTTAGCTCACTCACTATGTTTATTGAGGTATTTATATGTTCCATTGCATGGCTTTGGATTTTCCTTTTGCCTCTGAGTACGTCAGCAGCAGACTGTCCTATCGGCTTGAGTCCAGTTGCATCATTAGCCATTGTGCAATTCATAATTGTCCTCTGCATTTCCCTAGTAGGTTGCTGAGCACCATCCAACTTGGGAGTTTCATCTCCTGGCACTATCTCTTGTTTCATTTTGGATTGTCTCGTCATAGAGTTTTCATGGTAAAAGATATTCAAGAGGGGTTTACTGTGCCTCCTTCTGCACAATACTAACAAGTGTTAGCTATGGTACCACAGCCATTGTCTCTGAGAAACCTTCCGCTAATGTCGCCCCATCCATCCGCTACTGCTGCTGCCTGGTAGCTGTTTGACATGTTTAGGCTGGCTCCTTAACAAAAGCCTGTCTTGACATGGGAGACCCTGGTTACTAGCTTTTTTCTTTTTTAATGGATTGAAGAAAAATTGTTCCTAACATACTCTGTTCCATTTTCTTGCTCCAATTTAGTGTGACCAAGAACAGAGTCCAAAATGTAGTGGCTTCCATGTCAGTAAGACAACAAATCTGCACTGGATTTTAAAGTTAACTTTAAAGGATCTGTCCAAGGTAATGATTCTGATTTCCAGAATGGCTTCAGCATCGTGGATAGCCCCTTTAAACTTTGGACTAAATCCCAGAACAGATTGACTCCCCCTATGGCATGGAGACCACCAGCTGCCATTGTCACTATGTAACATTGAAAATGAAGGTGAAGACATAAACCTATCGAGAAGGAAAACTTGACTGTCAGTACCTATGGACACTAGGCATGGGTTTACTCTTTGAACAGACTCCTTTGCTTTCTGGCATATATGTAAGTCCTTCCCATTGACTCCTAACACAAATCATCAATTGCTGCACTAGGGAACAGTGCATGTTTTTCACAAGCATTAGCATCCCTCATCTTGACGCTTTAGAACATTGTGTTAAAGCAGAATGTATACATGCATGATCCTGTAGAATGGACACAGGAAGCTATCTGTTCCTTGAGTAGACATGTAGATATTCTGCTATTGTATTGTCTTTCTTGAAAACCCTTTATCCTGTTTATGTTTGTTGTCTATTATAAAATAAATATTGATACTTGTAGCCCATAGTGCATCTGTTTGACTATACTCAAAGGCAGAATGCATTTTTAAAAGCCAAAGTCTATTTGTGTAAGAAATATTGGCAGAAGTTTTATATGCTCTCACCAGTCATTGCTAGTGCACTTTTTTTTTTTTTAATCTTCACAAAATAAAGCTCTGGAAATATGTCCAGGACAGACTTCCTCCAAAGGGTAGGTTAAAAGCAGAGTTTGCAAAAGAGCATGCCTACTGGGGGATTGTGGGAGATTACAAGTGGTCAGGAGTGGTCAAACTCCATGACTCTTGGGCTGATTTTTTCAACCTCAGGACTCTCTAGGGGCTGCATTAGCTTTTCCAAGTAAAAACTAGCAGTGATTAAAAGGTAATTTCTGGTTTGACATTTCTGGTTTGGGAAAGAAACAAAATTGTCATTCTTTGCTAAAATGGGGTGTGTGTGTGACATCTCACCTTGTTTTAGGACATATGATTCTCTCATTTACTTGTGGGAAGGGAGAATCAAAAACATGTTCAGTTCATTTGGGGGAGGACTCCAGAGGCCACAATATTAGCATTAGGGCACCATGTGCCGCCTGTTGGCCATATGATTTCCAACCCAGCTGTAGTTAGATGGCATTGGAGTCTGTTGGCCTAGATCCTTCCCTCCCCTCCCCTTCCATCTCGTCGTTTTTACTAAAGCTCTGAGAGAAGAGCCATGGTGCTAATGAACAAATACGAAAGACATATAGAACATACAGAACTCTTTCAGCTTAGTAGGAAGAAATAAGGATAAGCTCACCAAGAACCTGTCATCCTTGGGAGTATTCACCTGCCAAACCCATTTTTAACCTTTTTAAATAGTATATTTCATTCCCATTATCTTTGAGGGGTGGGGTGAAGTTGTGGATATTGTCAATAGTGACAAAAAAGTTCACTACACTCAGCCCAAGGAAAAAATGAATGGGTGTTTATAAAGACAGTTAAAAGTTTTCATTAGTTCTCTGAACTTTTTTTTTTAAAAGTTGTTGTCAGTCTGTTTATGTTTGCTCTGCATTTTGTTAATTTTTAAATGGCAATGATCTATATGGTCTTAAGGGGAGGTTATTAGATTTGACTCAAATGATGTTATTGGGTCAGAGACAGTAAGTGAGCTGTAGAAGCTGTAGAGGGAATGACTGCTGTGGAAGAACTGGCACAGTGCATCTAATGCTAGTAGCTTTCTCTGTTCATTGCTTTCTGAAAAAAATTATTTGTTTTAGATAGTGTGGTGTAATAGTCTGAGCATTGGACCTCAACTGTGGAGGCCAGGCTTTCAATTCCCACTCAGCCATGAAAACCCACTGGGTGACCTTAGGCACATCACACTCTCAGCCTCAGAGGGAGGCAAAGGCAAACCCCCCTCTGAACAAATCTTATCAAGAAAACCCTATGGTTGCCATTAGTCTCGAGCAACTTAAAGCAAACAACAACAACAACAACGAAATCTCTCGTATTGGTGGAGTGGATTCCGTGATCAGCTGTTCCTCTGAAACATATGAGCAAATTGGCCTGTTCCTGCTGTATTCTGTCCAGCATGTCTTTCAAACAAGATTGTTCCAAAGCCGGTGGATTCAGCTGGGACCTAAATAACTAAGATTAATGTCGAGCAGGAATGTAGGCCTAATCCAAACTGTATGTTAGCTTGAAATGCTGTTTGGATAAGCATTACTGGAGGCTGATAATGTGAAGCTCTGGTGTACAACCGCAAAGATGTCTGGGTGCCGGCGAAAAGAAAGCACACAAAATGATTTTGACATATTGTAAACACACCACTGATTCTTGATACAAAAAGCATCTAATGGATGGGGAATTATGGATTTATATGCATTATTTAGTTGTCTTTTAGGCTCTCTTCATCTAATCTATTTTTAATATGCTTTATGATTATTATTTGTTATATGGAATCCATAGGTAGCAACTGTTATGAACATATTCCTTCTGCCCCAATAATATATTAATTGTTACTATGGAAATTACCATATAGTAGAGAGCCAGACTGGTGCAGTTATTTGGAGCGTTGAACGATGATTCTGGAGACCAGGGTTTGAATTCCCACTTGACCATGGAAACCCACGGAGTGACCTTGGGCAAGTCACAAAGCAAATCCTCTCTAAACAGATTTTGCCAGAAAAATCCCCTGATAGGTTCACCATAAGTCAGAAACAACTTCAAGGCACACAACAACAACAGTGTTCATAAGTGAGGATTCATAAGCTCCCACTGCCTGTGCCTGTTAACTTATGCATTGGTAGCTTCACAGCTTCCCTTCTCCAGGTACATGTAATTTTAATTTCATCAGCATTTGAAAGATTTTCAGTCTGTGTCCCAGTCATGTTTCTCTGTGAAGCATTGATCTCTCCCATTCAACCCCCACAAGCTGTGTGCTTGTCCCATTCCACTATTATCACTCTAAGGACCAAACTTGAAAAGACATGCTGATGTGTGTAGGTATGTGAAGACCTGGAGGAAAAAATGGAAAAATGAGAAAGAAACCTCTTTTCTCCTGTTTTTTGTTTCCTGAAGCCTCCCACCCCACTTTTTCTAGAAGAATTATGAAATGATATATAGTATCTTGTAACTCCGCTTGTAGAAAGCAAAACAAAAACAGAATTCAATTTGTAATTATATTCTAATACACTGTACTTTTAAGGGGTCAAACATGACAATTTTATACTAATCAAAATCATATAGCAAGAATTTTATGTTCCCTAATTTTTTTAAAAAAAATCTTTCAAACTGTAAAAGGAGGGTTAATATGCTTTTTTCCTAATTTTCTGAAAATTTCTGGGGTTTCTTTCTGACCAGAACTGGGTTTTTCCCCCCCATGGCTTCAAAGTTTCTGCTGATTTCACATTTCTGTATGTGTTAAATGTTTTTCAACCTCTCCACCCAAATGGAGAGTAGTAGTCTGCACTGGGAGAATGAAGTGCTTCTCCCCCCCTTTTTTTTTTTACTTAAAATTGCTTCTACCTATTTTTCCTTACCAGAGATAAAAGCAAGTCCAACCATTTTATCTTGGTGACTTGTTTGGAAAAAAAATTTTTTCCTTTTTCCCAGGGGCACCTGTTGGCTTTTATGTCAGCAGGGCTATGAATCAATTCCAGGTTGCCATCTGAACTTTAAAAACACTGTCAAAGTTGCTGAATCCTAAATCTAAACTAGGCTTATCACCTTTAAAGTTCAGACTAAAACACAATGTGTTCAAAGCCCCAATGACATGGAAGCGAAGAACCGCCACTGTTTCTTCCCTTTCATGCTCCTAAACAAATGGGCTCAAAACAGCTTGGCTCAAAAAGTTTTGTTCACTAAAACAGTTGCAGATGGCTATATGGCATGCCCAGTTAGGCTCTTAAGGAGTTCAAGGGACGGCGAGTTATGCTTATCTTTTTATAATGCATGAAGGAAGGAATTTATTTGAGGAATTTGATCTTTATGAATGCTTGTATGAAGCTGCCCTGATTTACATCTCCCGGATATACGTAGGGATTAGAAGTCAATGATTCGGCAGATTCAGGCTTATCAACTGTTCCAGTGCAAAAACATTAGGATACACATATTCTAATAAATTTTGAGTGAATTTATTCCGACTGGTCAGTAACTGCTTGGGTCCTTTTCCCCTGTTTTTGAAGATGGGGACAACATTTGCCTTCCTCTGGTTTGATGGACCCCTCCTGTCCTCCAAGAATCCTCAAAGATTATTGACATTGGCTCTGAGATTATATCTGCCAGTTCCTTTAGTATTGTGTATGCATGTATGATTTCAATTTATATTCCTCTTTTCTTCCATAAGGGACCGACGGTGGCTCATAAGCTATATTAAAACTATATAGCTAAAAGCATTCTGGAATACAAAAATTAAAAAGCATTAATAAAAACTATTTAAAACAGTAGTTTAAAACGATTTAAAACACATTAAAACCCCAACCAGGGTTTTAAAAACTGAAGGCTTGTTAACCAGACAAGCCCTGGCCTGCCAATGAAAGAAATGCAGGGAGAGGGCCCAACCAAGCCTCTTCTCAGAAGGAAGTTCCATAGCCTGGGAGCAGCCATCGAGAAGGCTTTCTCCCACATCCTTATGAGCTGTACCTGTGATGGTGATGGGACTTTCTAGTAACCTAGACGTACCTACCACTCTAGTTCTCTGGAAGATGTGTTTCTCTTTAGTTCATGTAAAAGCAGTTTTATCCCCTTGAGGAACTGATAATTAATACTTGTCTGCAAAGTACCGGCAAAGTTATGCTAAGATTCTCCTTAATTGATCTGTAATCTTCATAATGTCCTTTTAATCTTTTGTCTTTTACATTTCTCATGAAAAGCTATCTAATTCTTAGACTCTCTAAGAAATCAGCCTGGAAACCTTTTGAACCAGAGCACAGTTAAGCCTCATTCAGACTTTCAGAAATATTTGGCTTAGTTTTTCTAAGCGCTTCATGCACATTGTCGTAATAATCCTTATTTACAACAGTCTGATCAGATGGGCTAAATAATATTATTCCCATATTACAGGATTCAGATGGGGTGGAGGCACTGAAGCATAGTGGTTTAGGTGAGATTTTAAATGGATGATTGGATTGGCATCGCAGACCACCTCCTTTTGTTAAATACTCTAGCATGGGTGGTGATGCGTCATGTGCTCTCTTGTTTTCATTCCTTCTTTTCAGTGTTTAATGATAGAAGCTTTTATAAACATTAGTCTGTAGGTATGACCATTCAACTTTACATTATTCTAGGCAGATTTGTTTTAGAGCAGGTGAAAGAACATCAATTAGGAAAGCACCTTAAGGTTCGTTGCTATTGGATATAAGCTGTCAAACATTTTTGTTTTGTTTTGCACTGCACATGTTTAAATTTACAGGAGCACTAACTGTGGGTAGCTTTCTGTGGCTGTCAAATTTCCAGTTGCTGCATCCATTGGCAGATGAGAATTGGTTGCTGTGGTTCTTTGTAACTACAAATTCTATGCAGCAAAATGGTTCGGAGGACTTTCGTTCACAGGATAATTGAATACATTAGATGGAGTTTTGGTCTTTGGTCAACTTTACATATTTCCACTGATTTTTCAATTAAATGTTTACCCCTCTGTAATAGCAGAGTTGAGCTAAAAGTGCCAAGCATGGGTGGATGCCCTCATTAATTGACTAGCTGTTGCCTTTTTTTTTTTCAGTGTTTTGATTCCCTTCTAGGGTTGTAAGGAATACTCACACATATTGAAACAATTGCCAACAATTTAGGCCCCAGCAACAGCAACTAGAAAAAGAAAAGAGGTTTAATGAATCTCCCTGATATTTTCACAAATGATCTTCTCCCCAAAAAATGGGCTGAAAATGTGGAGAAAATCTTATAGCCTTGCATAGCAAAAGGGAAAAAAAGTCTCTTTAAAACATTCCTTCCTGGCCCTTTCCACACGTGAGAAAGGAAACGCGTGAAAACGGAAGTCACCGGCTTTCTTGAGCGTCCGGGCGAGTCTGTCGGGACGAGGAGCAGTGAGAGCTCGTCGCTCCGCACTGCTCCGGCATCCAAAATGGCTGCTTCCGGTTGGTGGAGGCTCTCCACCAACCAGAGAAGCTCACCAGCCTAAAGCCCACCCCCAGCAGATCTGCAGGCGTGCACTTGTGCACGCCTGCAAATCTGCAGTGGAGCGCGACGACAGAGCAACACGGAGTTGCACGCTCCATGCTTTTTAAAAACCTCTTAAAAGAGGTTTTTAAAAAGCACGCTGCGCGACCAGTTCCGGTCGCTCCGAACCGGACTGAGGTATGGAACTACAAAAAGTAGTTTGCCCCAGTCTACTCCACAGTGCAGAAGACCTCCGTCGGAGGTCGCTCTGCACCGTTTTAATAGCCCGGTGTGGAAATGGCCCTTGAGCATAAGAACAAGTAGATGTAAGTCCTGTTCTTTCCTAGTATTGAGTGCCATCATTCTCTGGGTTCCAGATTTTATTCTCAAGTGGTTCACGGGTGTCTTAGCATATAAAACCCTAAACTGAAGTAAGAAGAGTTCTACTAGTTCTGTCAGAGTTTGGAGTTCAGAAAAGGAAAATTTTCTTGTCCTTGTCCTTGCTGAAAAAAGGTATGTCAGTACACTGAGGCGCTATACCATGACAGTGATCAACTGCTACAAGATGATGATGATGATGATGATGATGATGATGATGATGATTTGATGATGATTTGCATTTGAGGATTTTCTTGTGCAAAATTTCTTTGCAGAAAAACACTGCTTTGGGGGTTCAATGATTTGGGTTTGGTGCAAAAAGAACCCACAAAATTTTTGAGCAGAAAACAGAGTATTTTGTTTTTGTGCAAAAATGATTTTTGCACTTTACGACTTCTTTCTAGAAAAAAAGCTGTTCGTATAAAAACAAGCAAACACACCCCTCACACTGGAGGTGGAGGTTTGCTGTAGGTAAAGTTACCAGCCTAGCTTCCCTTCTGCTTTTCAGCTCTTCTCTCCTCTCTTCTTTTTCTGTTTTTTCTCAACAATGGCCTGGGTAGGATAAGCCAAGCAGGCAAGTGCATTATGAACGTAGCTAATAAAATGTTATGAGAGTCAAAAGAGTGTTCAATATTTCTATTTGCTCTGAGGGAAGAGAGTTGTGAGATGTATAGGAGGGGCTGGTGCTTTTTCTACATTGGCTCTGCAACCTTTATATAACAATGATTTTGATGCTTCATGTTTCACAGCAGCCTTTCAGTGAAGTAAGGCCCAGAATATTAATGTCAGCTCCATGGCACCATCTCATGAGGCTATGCCAACTCTAGGATATATCTGGACAATCGTGTATTTGAAAGTGCCTTTTCTGTCAGTGAAACTGTTGGGAAGAAAGTAGTGTTTAGCTTGGCCTTGCCCTGATTTGTTAACTTTGAATGTACAGGGCCGTTTAGATGTTGGGAACCTTTCAAACCTCAAATTACCACAAGTTTTTGTTAAAATGCAGTTAAAATGTTGACAACTGCATTGTTAAAATGCAATTAAACTATCCAGAGAATTTAAAACAAATCCATAAAAGACAAAAGTTAGGAAGACTATTAAATATTAAAAGCCCTTGCTATCAATTCCTAAGAGCTTTTTGAAAAGTTTCACTTTTCAACAAAAGTACAGTAAGGAGGGAGCCATCCTTGCCTCCCTAAGAAAAGATGTCAACAGCATGGGATCGGCTACTGAGAAGCCCTCTCTCACGAGACATGCCTGGGAAGGAGGTAGAACCAAGAGAATGGCCTTCTGTGAAGATCTTAGGTTGTGGGCTGGCTCATATAGGAAGATACGGTCCTTCAGCTAGCCTAGGTCTGAGCTGTATAGGACTTTATAGGGCATATTCATTACTTTGAATTGTGGTGGACTGGCAGCTAATACAGTAGGTGCAACGGCAGGGGAATTGTATGATCCATATAACCAGTCCTGGTTAACAATCTGGCTGCCTCTCTTTGGGCCAGATAAGGTTTCTGAATGCTCTTCAAAGCCCTACATAGAGCATGTTACAGTAGTGAGGTGGGGTAAAACTAAGATATGCACTACTATTGACAAATCAGATATTTCCAGGAACAGACATAGCTAGGGCACCTCCTTTAACTGTGCACCTTCAACTGTCACTGCAGAAACTGGGCCCCCCAAACTCAGCTGAATCCAGAAATACACCCAAACTGTGAGCCTATGTCACGGAGTATCACCCCATCTTCATTTTACAGTTCCTTGTAGAACTGCAACATGCATTTATATTTGCATGCCTTACTGGTTTGGGAGGACAAATGGAGCCTTCATATGAGTTTAAACATTCTGCTGCAAAAAAGGTTCCATTGACTTCAAAGACACTAATAGGTTTTTCCTGGAAGACTCTGGCCTCTGGAGACAGTCCATTTATTAATGAGCAGGCACTGCTAATTACTCATGGCTGGCGTCTGAACTGTGTATTGTGTGAGATGTCCCTACTATAGATTAAAGGTATTTACATTTCAGAGTAGAGGCAACTTGTGCAAGAACACTTAGTATAGGAGGCTAGAGATTCATGTGCTACAGACAGTTTCATTAAAATGCTGTTTCTTGATGTGGCCCCCGCATTTATGTTTAGTGATCTCAAAGGCATTCTGCACTCTTCGCCTCGCCTTCACATAATAATGTTAATGGTTTGTGCATTCTGCTGTTGTATACTAAATGGCAATAGGAATTAATGAGCAATGAGTTCTTCTGGGTGATTTACAAAAATCACAGGTAATGTAAAGGAAGAAAGAATATATTTGTATCTTGTGAGACCTCTTGATGATTGTATTTAGATGTTGTGTCCAAAATTTAGAAAATGTTTTTTATGTGTTCTTTCAACATGTGAAACAAGTTTTACTGTGCCATCAGCTCTTTTATAGTCAAGAGTCTACTTCATGAACTGTATGAAGTACATTAAAAAGATGGTCATGAGTATGCATTCTTGTGGAAACTGCAAACCAGTTCAGATACGATATGTGAAAAACACACACACACCAATGAACAAGATGGAACAAAATAGAAATACAAGGAACATATTCTTAAACCTATTTCAGAGCATGAAAAGAACATAATCTGCAGAATCCCAATGGCTAATTTCAGTGTACCTCAAATTTATTTGTCTTCTAGCTGCTATGGTCACCTTGGTCATTTGTTCATTGAGTTCAGAAATTAGATATGTGTATATATGCTGGAAAAAAGAACCCTTGTGTTGATACACACATTTTAGACAGTGACACACAGACACTAATTCCTGGTTGCTTTCCCTTCGAAACGTGAGTGGCTCTTAGACACTTCACATATCACTATAATGTTGACAGTCAGTGATATGATTTGCAATACCTACCTGTTAAAAGTAATTAATTTTGAAACCATCTTCTGGGTTGTTTGTCTCATAGGTGGGCAGTGATAGCAATAAGGTACAAGGGATTTAAAATAGGATGGTAGCTTTGGGGGTTGGTTTAATTATGAAGGTCCCAAATTTCACGATTGGGTCCACTCATAATAAGGGGCATCCTCACCTGTTACTAATAACTACATCATTCTTATTGTTCACTTCTAAAGTTTATGCCCCGTGGTTCAGTGGTCAGTCAGCATTATGAAGAACATTAAGATATCTCCTAGATACAAACAAATGACCTAGTGGGAATTACTGCTGTTTTGTACTTGCAGTCTTTAGCAGGGTTGTGATCTATTCTTGTTGCCCTTTTATATCTAGCAAGTCCTTGTAGCACCTTTGAGACTGAGAAAAAGAGATTTGTAGCATAGGTTTTTGTAGACTGGGTCTGCTGCTTCATCGTGTGAACCCAGTAGACCCAGTCTACAAAAGCTTACGCTAGAAACCTCTTTCTCCCATTCTCAAAGCTGCTACAAACTCCGTTTACATACTGATCCAGACTAACAGAACTATGGCCCTTTCCGCACGTGGTTATTAAGACGGGCCAATGCGTCTTGCCACGGAGATCTTCTGCACCTTGGAGTGGACTAGGTTCACTTTATTTGCCTTCATTCCGCATGTAATTCCGACTAAATGCACCCCCATGTGGTGGTAAAGCGCACTATTTGAAAACCGGAAGAAATAGGTTTTCCAATTTTCCAGATCAGTCCGATTCATACTTTCACAGTGGTGCAGACATGTACATTTGCGCCAATGCGAATTGGTGGTCAGGGTAGGGCTCATGTGAGGGGCCAGGAGGTAGTATGGACTTACGCACATACGCACATACACAATGATGTACTAAACCATGCAAAAAAAGGGGGGGCCAATCACAGCTGATGGGGCCGGGTGAGGGGAGTAGCGGGAGTGGCCACGGTGGAGACAGTGTGGATTCATGAACTCGCAGTCCTCTGAATCAGAATGGAACATACGCAGTAGCTGCATGGAAGGAAATGAGGGAAAGTCCGCCTTGTTTCGAGTCCAGAAAATCCGGTAAGAAACGGCACAAATCGATTCACCAGCCTCGTGCGGAAAGGGCCTGTGTCTTTGAGTACTACTGTTACGGTGATGTCCTGTTTCTCTGGGTTAAGATACCCATAACCATAGGGCCACTATGTGAAGGTATTTTTAGATAGCTTCTTTTTACAGCTGTCCACATGTGAGGAGACTTCCAGCTTCTTATTATATTATATAGTGGGGTGGGAATTGTGTGGTCTTCCAGATGGTCTTGGACTTAAACATCTAGCATTCCTCACTGTTCAGTATACTGGGAGGGGCTACTGGGAGATGCAGTTCAACCCTGCTGTAGACCTAAAGAAATAAAAAAGCTTGTGGCTCACCATATACAGAAAGCGCACTTTGTAGAAGGAGCTGCTGTTACTACCATTCAAGGTTCTCTGTGTCATATCTGCCCCCGTGCTTTTGACAGAGATATAGCTATGGGTCAAGCAAAATAAGAGCCTTGACTCCCCCTCCCCATAAGAATTTTGCCAGCCCAATGAAATTTTTCTTCCTTTCTCCAAATTTCTAGCACTGCAATAACTTGAAAATCCAGTTGAACATTTAGAAATACAGTTTAGGGCAAGGGGCAGGCAGTTACCAAGACAACGTGAATAGGGCAAAAATGAGGAGTTCTATGTGTGAACAGTTTTCAACGTTTCACTCTCTGCAGTGTTAGAAATTTGGAGAAAAGAAGAAAATTTCATAGGGGGCAGGATTCTTTTTGAGGGGGCTAAGCCCTGATTTTGTACTGTAGCTATACCCATGGCCCTTGGCTTATGCTTTCTGTTGGAACCACATTAGAATGTTGGTGTGGAGGAACTTGAAATATAGCATGACTTGGAAAATTCAGTACAAAAGAAGATGCCTGTTATTATATCTGTACTGACTGTGCAAATAAATTGTATTACTCAGGTGCAATCTAATGTGAGTTTTAAAATACAATAAAGTTTTAAAATCTAATAAAGCTTTGTGTCTGTATAACATCTAAATTTATCTCTGGACCTGACACCATAGGATCTTCCTCAGAGGATCACTGAATTCTGCCAGCCCAGGGGCCTGTGGCCTCATAGAGGACAGGGACAGATCTAGATCACAAGGAGAGAGGCTTTGTGACAGCAGAGAGAGAAAGAAAATTTTATTGCCTTCGTTTACTCTCTTTGTTCCCAGTTACTTCGCAGACTTTTTTTGGGGAAACAGAGTCTGAACTCTCTGTCTGCATAGACCCTATCTCTGTAACACGTCAAGCAAACAAGAGACAGACCTGTGACTCTAACAATGAGACTTTTCTTCATCTGAATTATATTTTTTCTTCACTTGATGAGAAAGCCAATGGGCTTTGAAAACTAGGTAGTGATTTTAATAACTTCCGATTGACCTAATATAGGTGTTACCACAATGTGTACCTTAGATTTTGTAGCTAAAATGATGATGTAAGAAGGCTGATACAAATAGGAAACCCAAACCCTTCTGCAAGGACAGCCAAACTGCCTAGCTTTGGTTAAATTTTATGGTTAGCCTTGGCAATAACTAGTGAACTCCTGTGTCCCCAAGGACCAAGCAGAGAACAATTCCTATCTCCTCCATCTAGCAAAGGTATTTGTTCTTTGCCAAAAATTGCTCACATTGCCACCTATCCATGTCGTTGTTAGAAGCTGTGATAGCAAAAGCAGATGGTTTCTAATACCATTTCCGCAGGATGATGCTCTCCTGTATAATCCCATTGCAATCCCAGCAGCACCTCTGCTGGGATGGGAGTCTGTCCCTAATGCTGCCCTTTGCACCCAACCGGCTGCCTGCAGAAAGGAGCACGAGGGACATGCTCCTTCCTTCCTCATTGCAGATGTCCTTCTTCTCATGCTGCAGTGGGGAATGAAGCACGTCATCTCATTTCTGTCCCTTCTGCATTGCTGGGGGTGACGAGAGTGTCACATGATCATGGGCGCTTAAATGGATTTTTTCCATTAAGTTAATATCCTGTGATCTTGACACGTGGGGACACGGTGGTTGTGGGACCATAACAACATTGTGCAAAAGCATGACCCAAGGACCACTGCCATCACCTCTCCAATTCAGGACAGCCACGCCATGCAGAAATGGCCTAAGCATGTTAGAGGCAACTGTTCAAGTACTGTTGTGGCTAGGAGTCTAGCAAAGATTTTGGAATATCTAAAAGAACAAGCTTTATTTTGTCACTGTGGGGTCACTCAGAGCAGAGAGCTAAGTCTGCGTACAACTGATGACAAAAGTAGCTGAGTTTGACACAATCAGTCTACATTAAAGCAGTCCATCAAGAGAGGACAACTGTGCAGAGCAATTGGAGCCAATAGACAAAAGTTGTGACTGTGAAAAGCAGCTGCCTAGGGCAAAGAAGGGTAAAATGAATACAAATTGAATTCGCACTCATTTTGTGTGTTTGTGTGTGTGTGCGTGCATGTGTGCAGGCACTATTCTGTCTGTTGTGCATTTTTTCTTCTCGTTTTAGCTTCCTTCACAAGCCTGATGCACACAAAAAGAACTTGTTTACATTGGAGTTGGGCTGCAAAACTCTAGATGACATTAATAGCATTGATGATTTAGCACTTATTTAGAACCAGCCAGTGAGCAGATGACAGACAAAAGCAATGTTGGTAAATCTGTCATTTACAAGAGCCAGGCACAATTTCATGCAATCATGGCTTCTTCATGTTGTCTCAGAAAGCAATTAGATGTTTAATTAAAATCATTGCTCCCTCCCTATTTCTTTCTTTATTGACTATAACTAGAAATATCCTGAGAATATCAGGCATGTGTCTGCCTTCGCCACTGTAATAGTATGTTTGCAAATGAATCTTGCCAAGATTCTGCAAAAGAGAAGTGTTGGCATTCAGTAAAAAGCCATGTCAATCCTAAATTAAATCTTTGGTATTGCTTAATAATGATCTTCATGTTTCCAAAGCTATTTTAGGAGTATTGCTCTCAGCAAAAGAAGGAGAATACATATATATTTTGATGAGAAGTTATTGTTAATCAGATGTAAATAATTAAGAAGAATCACTGCTTTTATAGACCCAGTATGGTGTAGTGGTTTGAGCATTGGACTATGACCCTGGAGACCAGGATTCAATTCTCTGCTTAGCCATGGAAACCTACTAAGTGACCTTGTGTGTGTCACACACTCTTAGCCCCAGATAACCCTGTGATAGGTTTTCCTTAGAGTCGGCTTAAGTCAGAAAGGACTTGAAGGCACACAACAAAAAGTTGTTTTTATATTGTGATATAAACCATGTTGCCTGCTGGATGTTTAGAGGTATTATAGTGTATTGTTAGAAAATATAATTAAACTTACAAACAGAAAGCTGCTAGGATATGCTTAATACCTCCTAGCTTGATGACTGTGTTGGGAAAGATGGGTAGAAGCTATTCACCATAATTAAAAATACACTCCAGTCTGCATTACTCAAGGTACTTTCTGCTGAATTAAATTGTAGGTTGTTTATATTCTCTGGTAACCCAAAGTTTTTACAGATAGGTATATGACATCAACAAGGCTAGTTGGGAAAGCGAAATGTTAGTTAAGTAACTACAGATGCTCAGATTGAAATCTAGAAGGAGAAACATGCTGGTGTTTTGTCCATAGAAGACCTGATCACATAATTTGTTCTTTAGGAGTCTGATGGATATATAAATTTAATAAAGAAGCTATCATGTTGACAAAAGAAAGAGCAGGACAAAGAATTATAGCAGAGTTTGAAAGGCCTACATCACGATATTTTAAAGATTTAGGATGTGATCCTGTTTATAATTATGCAGAAGAAATTCACGTTGAATTCAATAAGACTTCCCTTCTAACAATTAGATTTAGAGTGAAGAGTCGAATGGAGGAACACAGCCGTTTATTTTTGAGAGCATTTGCTATAGTTACTTTTTGAATCGCCACTGCCACCATCATCACACTCCTGAAGAATTATCATATGTGGACTGAAACCCATAGAGAAGAAGAACTCCCCCCACTGCAGTTATACCACTTGTTGAAGCATGCCTTTAACTTTAAAAGAGTTCAAGTCAATGCAGAATACAAAGGATATTTGTTACTTCAGTTACTATGGATGTGGAGCTTCCTTGTGAAAAAGTGAGACTTAGAGAGGAATTCAGAGAATTTAGGAGATGCTCACTGAAAGAGGCAAAAGCAGAAGAAGCATGGAATAGAAGGTGAATTTAGTGAAGGAAGCAGGACAGCTTCTGATATCAGAGAGAACTGAATTGCAAAACCATAGGATTCTGGCAGATTAACCCACTAGCAGAAATATGGTGAGACATGTCACACAGAGTCATTAACAAGGAATTTTGTTTGAATTTGATATGAAAGATGAGAAGAAGATAATGAGTTAATTTAATGTATTACTTGATTACAAACAGCCCAGCAAAGAAGATTATTCATCCTTTAACAAATTTTCACCCTTCCTGGGCTCTTCTCTAACTGCATCTTTTGTGCACCCACAGCCACTTTCCACATTCTCAAAAACCTGCTTAGCAGCCTCTTACATTCACTCATCTTGTTTTCAGTGCTCTTTGAAGTCTGGACTTACTTGCTAAGTTATCAATTTGATGATGATGAAAAGGTGATTAGAAAAAAAAACCCCTTTATTTATTATTGCTCAGAACCTTTATTTTTATCACTCAGTAAAAGCTTTCTTCAGTGACCAGAAGGACTGTGGGCAGGAAAGTGTGTTGAACATGTGTTGAATTGCTTTCCTATAGTAACATTGAAAATGTAGTCATTGAAATTGGTTTTACTGTTATGGCGCAATATTCTGCAGGTCTTCTGCAATAACCTCTCTAGAGGTTTTTGGGCAGATCACCTGGCCTATTTGCTGAGCCTAGATGTCCCCTAATGCCCCGCACCCAAGAATTGAGTGCCATTACCTGCTAATGTACACAGAGCAATAGCATTTCCACCTTTTAAAAACTAGACTTTGTATACATCAAAGCAAAAATATTAGGAGGGATGTACTAACTTTAGAATCCACACAGACCAATACAGGTAGTTAGAACTGTATATATATACTTATTTGTGAACTATAATATCCAGAACAAGTAGCAGTTTGAAACAAAGTAAGAAATAACTGTTCTTTCTAATAATCTCATGTCACCTAACCTCTTGAATAGCATTCCTGACCAGACTTTTCTCTCATTGTCCCCTGTCTTCTTCTTACTAGCAAACTTCTTCACTGACATTATCCATCTGATGCTGTCTCTTTCTTTACCGTTCCATTTCTCTTTCCTTCTGTTTTCCTCTTACGGTTGGATCAGGAATTCAGGTAGCCTAGAGTTTTGTCCAAACATCAACCCATTCCAGACCTTTAAGAATTTACATAACAAAAAATAATTCCTTTCAAGCTTTGGGACAGTTTCTCTCAAGTACCCACTACACTCGTCATACTTCCTAATTTGGGAGAATTTGTTTCATTGAACAGAACAGTGGACTCAGACACAAGTCCCCAATTCCCACTTTTGCTGTGGTGTATCTGCATTACACTGGTGTTTCAGTTTCATATTAAATTAATTGTCATTATTTCATTCAACTTTTGTTCTTGGAACTCCCATGGTAACATGAGAAGAGATGACTGAGGATTAGATCAGTTTAGCTCTGTAGTGTGATAGATATTCAGGGAACCTTGGGAATTGTAGGTTAGGAGAGCACCTAAGCAGAAAATTTTAAGTACTGCATAAAACTACAAATGCTGGGATTCCATAGGGTAGAGTAATGGCCAATTAATTAATATGGAACTGATAAACATGTGTAGCAGAGATACAACGTCAGTGAGTAATCATAATCACTTTACTTGCTCAACCCTAATATAGTGGGTATAAATGCACTGTATGACTAACCATGAACATGTGGCTGGCAACCTCTTCCAGCTTGCTGAGTCTGTTGGCAGTCATTTATGGGCATGCACAGCCCCACACAGGTTAGAGTTCCCCTTTTGTTCTGCCAACAGCCAGTGAATTCAGAGCAGCTACTTTTGAATTAATTGGCTGCTGGAGTGGGCCTGAGTGAAGGCTTGTAGTCTTCGCTCAGGTCCATTTCCTGGGTATTTGTTTAGCTGTCTCCGGGCTGCCTGCCAATCTTCCTGCAGTCGCTCCCCTCCCCGCTTCTTTGGTTTATCTTATGTATTTTCAATTTGGCTCTTATTATTTTGTCACAACTTTGCAGGTGGTCACATGGGTATTGGATCCAGGACAACAGGTATCAAAAGCCACATGACAGGGGATGATGTGGGTCCCATCTAGTTCAAGGGGTGCACTGGAGTGGTGAAGATGCCCAGCTTGGGTGGGCATGCATCATGCACCCCCTGATGGAAGGAGGGTTACGCCTGGCGGTTCCCTCTGGTCATTCATGTCATCTGGCTATGGGCTGGAGGATTGGGTTCAGCAATCAACCGGCGGATTGATCAGTGCCTGAATCCATACCCATGCGTACGCCAGCCCTATCTGTGTCTATAGCCAATAAAGGTTGTGGCCTTTTGTCCTTTCAATCTTGAGTTTGTTTTCTTTCTTTGGAGTGGATGTTGCCCCAGTCATGCAATCTTGCTTTTGTTCTCACTTAATAACAGAGAATCAGAGAACATAATGGTGAATATTAACTAATTAAAAATCAAGATGAGTTTTATTCTTTTGACTACTTCCTGTAATCCATTTGAATGTATTTAAACAGCTTAGAAAGTTTCAAGTGTTAGTTTTTGCTGTTTTCTTTGCTTAATGTCCTCCAACATTTTAAATGAATCAGAATCTGTCATTGCTAGACCATGCTGTTTCCACAATTGTACCCTTCTAATTCCTAATTATAAGATTCCCACCAATTTGCTTAACTGAATTCCAAGGTAGTGGGATACATGTTTGTTCGTGCAGGCGTAAATTACAACCCACTTTTTGGTCTTTTTGTTTTGCTGTACATCCTCCATTACGATTTTGAATGGGATTTTCCTAACAGTTGTAAAGGCAGAACAGGGGAAGGGACTAGGGTGGAGATTCAGGTCTGGGAAAATAGCTCTGTGTCTGGAAAGGAAGGAAAAACCCTCTAAGGCCAGCTATGAATACAGGCATTGGGAATGATGCTGTGTGGGAGAGTATAATAGAATCAACTGCTATTTGAAATGTGGTTAGAATAAACAAACAGTTTTCTTATCCCTTTGTTAGTCACAATCTAATCCAAGCAGTTCAGAGTAAAAGTGCAGTTTTGGCCTTAATTGATATTTCACTAATCTCATTGCACAGGCCGTTAACGATCACATGTTTTGCTTTGACAGCATAAAGCCCCTTGTGTAAAATTTCATCTGTACCATTTCAACACAAACATTCTGTTCTGGCTAGGCTGCCGTAAGCTTAATGTTTGAAGGGTTGGTTTGCCTTGATGGCCTAAATGGAACTGTTTTCCTGGCTTGAAAGCAGAATTGTCAATGCTGGCTCCAATAAAATCAATACTCATTTCTCTTCTACTAACTGGATTTTTTCCCCTTTTTCATGTGTTCTTTGAGGTCGAATACTGTAGGGTATTTCCCCCTTTAGAGAAGGAGATTCTTCTGTATTAAGAGATGGGAAAGTTACTTAAAAGGACAGGAAAAAGTGGCCCTCAGATCTGTCCAAGGTGGCAAATGCCAATACAATTAATGTATTATCTGGGAAGAATTAAAGTCTTTAAGTATTGATGAAGCCAAAATGCATGAGGATTCTCTTTTGAAATCTATTTCCTCATTGATTTATTTACTTTTATAGTGCTCTCTTTGTGCCTCTGGTCCTTCATTTGGAGTGTAGTAACAATGTGTCATCCCCCCCCCCCCCATTTATGTTTGGAAAAGACTGTTCAGAAAGGGTAACTGCTACTACAAGTAATGAATGATTGCTGTGGATATTCATCTGTACCCTTCGTGCAACTTAGGCTGTTTGTATTATAGACAGGAACAAAATTTTGTTATGTTTACTCCTAGAAATTGAATATGGCACACTGGTGTCCAGTGACTTCCATGTCTGTGGGATAGTGAATCTGTTCATTTTACTCTAAAGGAGCCATCCAAGGAGCTGAATCTTATCCTCAAAATAGGTTCAGCACCTCAGCCATTTCCTTTAAAGTTCTGACTAAAGCCCAGAGCACTTTCATCATCCACTGACATCAGTGAGGCAGTGCTGATCAATAGTTTGGGGCAAGCATTAGATGTTCCCAGATTTTTCTTTTGGCTTGGAGGGAAATCTAACTTGAAGAAGACTTGGTATTTTAAGAGCCACTTTGAAGGGCTGATGCTAGGGAAATTTCCCCTAGGGAGGAGGGGAGACATGTCTACCAAGGTCCCTTCTATCTCAAGGTAGGGAGTAAGCTTTTGTCTTCTACCAGCTGTGTTCCCAAGGAAGACCTCCACAACAGCCCCATTTGCAAAGCCACAAAGAAATGTTGCAGGGGAACCTGTTTTGAAAAGCAGTGCCACATGAATTTATAAGTGAGGGGGCAAAATACTGACCTTCTGTGAAGGACTTTGGAGTCTCCACAATGAATAATAAATTTTCTGACCTCAGATTGGATGAAAAAATTGCTTGAGCTTTTCCTTAAAGCAATAATTGCGTGTATGTGTTGAGAGGGGTGGTGGAATCGTTTTCAAGTTAACACAGTATTGTGTTACTGGGGAAACTCACCCCTCTAATTTCTCTCTTTCCTTCTCTCCAAATAAATAGAGCTAGTTATATGTGTAGACACAGTGCTATCTAGAGTTTCGGCAACCATTCTATATTGTTACAGAGGCTTGCGGGCAAATATTTGGCTGATAGTGCTGTAAGTTAGTGAAACAGGACCTGTCCTATTATTTTTGTGCAGAGCTTAGATGTGATCTTTCTATTAATAAAGACACTGTTGTTATTACTCTTGGGCAGTTCTTTGTGGGTCACTCTCTTGGCATCCTAGGCGGGAAGGTCCTGGCCGAAGTTAAGAGCTAGATGCTAGTAAGGCTAAAGATATGATGACATATGAGCACAGTGGCTACATTTGACAGTGTGACTGTGACACATTCTCTGTGATTATCAGAGGAAAGAATGAATAAAATCTGAAACGCCGACTGAGATTCTTTTGCTTGATCAAATAGAAATGGCCTAGGAGGGCAAATATTTTGGCTGAAGAGGAACAGTGTGCTCTGTTGTCTCTCAAGTAGACCTCTTTCCTTCTGTTCAGGAAGCTGTAGCTGCCCAGTTTATAACCACTGTGTTGTTACTGTTGTTGCTAATTGCCACTAAGTTAACATTGACTTATGGTGAGTGTATGACTGAGAGACCTCTAAGACACTTTTTATTAACAACCCTCCTAAGGTCCCACAAACTCAGGGCTGGTTGGCTGAGTCTATCCACCTGTAACGTGGTCTTCTTTTTTTCCTACTGCCTTCTACTTTACTGAGCACTATTGTCTTCTCCAATGAGTCACACTGCCTCATGATATGTTCAAACAGCCTCAGTGTAATCACTTTGACTTCTAGTGAGAGTTCAGCTTTGATTCGCTCTTATTTGTTTGCCTTTTTATTTATTTGCCTTTTTAGCAGTCCAGGGTATCCACAGACCTCTGCTCCAGCAGCACATTTCAACATAGTTGATTTTCTTCCTGTCAGCTTTCTTCACTGTCCAGCTTTAACATCTATACATAGAATTGAAAGTACTATGCTGTGCTATAATATATACTATAAGTACTCTACTATAATGTATACTATAAGCACTGTGTTTATAATTTATAATTAAATAACCACTGTGTTAACTTACTGAAACCTGATGTACACCTTGGTAATGTGCTGAAAAAGTTCAATTCAGATATGACCTAAACAGATAGTTTTAAGAGGAAGTGTTATTGAAGTCCATAAAGCTGTATGGAAGTGGTGGGAGACAGGTGTGTCAAACGGTTACCTTTTCTGCAGTCTTCACAGTAATGATGCTTTGCATTCATGTTTGCATTAGGGATGGATGAATCTGTCTGTCTTGCTTTCTTTAACATTCTCATTTTTATAAGCATGAATTCCCATTTTCATAATTGTTTGTGATTCTTTTTGAACCCCATGCAGACATTTGTGTACACGTTTTCATTTAATAACATATTTTGCAAGATATATTCTCTGAGGTAGGCATTTTCATATGCATTTCTTGATTGGAAGACTGCCACAAAATTTTGAGATGGGAAGAACTAAAATATAGCTGTGATCTATTTTCAATAATAGTTTGGGCAGATTATGTCCATTTTCTACATGTCATTGTCAAATAAAAGAATCTACCATGCAATGGGGAAATGATCTTTTTCCTTAAGTTGTTCTATGATAGCATCTGTTGTAAAGCAGAAGATGAACTCTGGTTATCCTACCTGTCTCAAGGCAGCGGTGGAGCATGGAGTGCGGGGAGGAGTGCAGGGCCTTGGTATGTGGGGGCATGGCTACGAGCTGGGATGCTCCAAAAACATTGCCACCCATGGCAAGTGACTCCCGTCGCCCCCCTGTTCCTACACGACTATCTTAAGGTCAGGAACTTTTTCGCTACTATATTGTGTATTTCAATTGCGTGGGTTTTTTCCATTAGCCATACAAAAGGCTTATCTTTTATGGTAACAATAACCTTACAATGAATCATTAACAGGGTTAAAAGAATACTTTTATCTGTCCTGGACATCCTATGTGGAGACTAATCCTATCTTGTACATGTTCAGTGCTGTGTCTTTGGGTGTGATTCATCTTGAAACAGTTTAGTGCAGGAAAGAACAAAGTATGATCCCAAAACTATGAGAAGAACTGGTGGCAGTGAAGAAGGCAAGAGCCAAAATTATTCATAGCGCATGCTTGGATGCAAGACAGCTCTACTGTTTCTGCGTGCTTGAAGTACTACTTGGATTTCTGTTTCATGCACGTCTTCATTCTTTCGGCTTTACTCTCCTTGTATCCTTGCAGTTGCATAGAGACGGGGTGTGTGTGTGATGGTGGAGGTTTTGCGCTTTCCTGGCTTGTAGCCACGCCCTCGCGTGCAGCAGCCATGCCCCCTGCACTGTGGCCACACCCCCTCCTGCCCCTGCTCCACGCACTCCAAGTTCTGCTGCTGTATCCTTGTTCAGAATCGAGGCGGTGCATCCTATGCATTTCTAATTAGAAGTAAGTTCCACTCAGTTCAGTCAAGGAAACTACAGTCCTGAGTTTGCAAGACTTGAACATTTAATGACTGGAAGTCTTGGATGTCTCTCATTCATAGGGATGTTGTAAAAAAGAATCAGTTCAATAACCAAGATTATACTTTGATCTGTGGCATATCTATTTTGTAATAAGATTAAAAAAACAACCATGCCTTCCTTCTCCTCTCTGAGCCTGCACTTTCATTCTTAGCATAAAGGTCAGAAATTAAATTGGAACAGTGTTCCAAACATGGGAAGAAATGGGGATCCTTCAATGCATGGGAGCCTTCAGAGATACAAAGGTCTCCCCATTGCAAAAGGTCACTCTCTACATGTGAAGTGGAACTAGTGTGTTTGGTTCTCCTGCTCTTGTGTATTTGTTGAACACATGAGCAGAATGCCTGAACAGATCTTGTGTGATTATATTCTGTTGGGACATTTGGCTGGCTGCATGTTGTCTTTGAGAAACCAGCTCAAGACTGAGGACAGTGTTTCCTGGCCATACTCTGGTGGTAAATGCTGGTGAAGAGAACAACCTCTTTCCAAGGTTGTGGGCTGTACCCCTGCCATTTTCAGGACCTGGGAGTAAAATTCTAGTCACTTCCTGTCAGTTTCACGGGGTATTTTGGTCTCCCAAAGCAGTGTTTCACAGCAAAATCATACCCCCCAGAGTAAAGTTTAGGGCCAAAATGTGCTTTTTAAGCTGATTTTTTTTGTGGGGACTTGGGAGAAAAGTTGGGATGGTCAGGGGGATAAGGTGCATACAGAACCCTTGCAGGCCTCACAGCTCCCAAACCTACTGTAATGGAGTGGTACTCAAACTTTGGTGCTCAAGATGTTTTGGACTTGAACTCACTGAATGAACATTGGTCATGCTGGCAGAGATCTCTGGGAGCTGAAAGTCCAAAGCACATTTGGCATACCCAAAGCTGAGAACCGCTGCTCTAAAGTGTGCCTGCTAGGAAATACTGCCAAAATTGCAATGAGTGGCTTGACTCAAGGAGGTTTTCTTGAGAGATGGAGCATTATGATAAAAGATGTTAGCCAGCAACTGCTTGGGGAGACTGTTCTTGACGTACAGCTCATTATATTCTAGAGCTTTCTTCTTTTCTTTCTTTTCTTACTTTTTCCAAGCAGCTTGATTCCAAGAAGAAAGATGTTGCTTCTGAGGCTGGACAGATGCTTCCCATCCTGCTTTCGCATAACTCAAACTTTCACTCACAGTGACAGCTTTCCAGAAGAAACTGTATGAGATAAAATATGCATGCTTGTGTGTTTATATGTGTGTATGAGAGAGCACACTTAAGAGCATATGTGAGCGCAATGTATATTTTTGGAACTATCCACTGACTAATTTAAAATTGGCAATGTCTTCTCCCTTCACAAGCAAAAAACATTTATCTTCTTCTCTTTTCATTAGGAAGCATGTGGTAGATTTTTTTTTTTAAAAGAAGTATATTCTACAATATCCATTAGTGATGATGTGAGAGAAAAAAGTGCAGAGGTATTAAATTAACCCTTCTGTGCTAGAACTAGCTTGCAAATGAATGTCTTGCTTAAGTTATTTTACTTCTATATGACATGAGCATTATTTAAAAGAGCAGAAGATATTTAAGAAATAGAGATATAAAAGATAGAGCTCTTCAAGTCCAAATTTACTGTGCTTATGTGTACAATGAATTGTCCCTGAATAGATTAATAGTACACTCTTGTGCAAGTTTGTTCAGAAGTAAGTTAAATAAGACTACTTTCTTGTAAGTATTGTTAGGAAATACAGTCTAACTATAGTACAGTACTATTCATATTGACTCTGAATAAAGCTCAGTTGAATTCACTTAGGCTGATTCCCACATAGGTACAGAATTACAGTGGTGAATGTAGAATCTAGAGTGTGTGTCTCTGGAAAGCTTCACGAGACATTACTCTCACATAGTTTATCTGTGCCTCTGAACTTTATGCTAGCAATGAGAAGCCTTGTACTAGCGTCCGCACTCATTCATGCAATTTTGTTAGGCTCCATTGGAAACAAAACTGAAGTTGATTATCTAGTGGTTCCCAAACCTTGCTCCTCCAAGTGTTTTGGACTTCAGCTCCCAGAAACTCCAGCCAGCTTGACTAACAGTCATGAATTCTGGGAGTTGAAATCCAAAGTGGCTGGAGGACCTAAGTCTGGGAACCACTGGGCTGTACCTTTTCTTAGCTTGTTTCATGTATTTCTCCCCCCTCCCCCCCCATGTTGAACCAAGTCCTGATTTAGAAGGTAGAGCATTACTAATGCCAAAATAAGCTTCTAGGGAGTGATAGAAGAACAGGAGTCAAACTTCATCTTGTCTCTGCCCCCATCCCACCCCAGCAGCACATGGCAGGCTTGCTGATGCGATCACTTGTTTTGGTTGTCTGCACTGTTTGCTTTGTAGGCAGTTTTTTGTGGCTCAGCTGATCTTTGCTCTCGACAAACTGTGGTTTGCAGGCTGGTTTAGAGGTAGCTTGCTGATATGTGGAGACAATTTTGTGGTGGCAATGATTGGGAGGAAATGACCTTTTGGTTCTTCTGCTTCCCTTTTTAAAATTAATGATAGTATGATACTCAGGCTGAAGAGCTCCATAACTATCCTGATTGGTTGATGTGTACTCCAGGTTAGATTTTTAATTCAAAATTTCTTTGAGGGTTTTAAAAATAAACAGATTAGTCTTTGAATTCATTTTTTTCCCATATGATTTTAGAAACCTGTGAAGAGAAACTGACTTCTTTTTTCTATTTTGACTTGGAGGTCAAAGCTGAATTTATCTGGGTAAACAGAAGGTCAAATGCCCATAATGTTGAAATGCGATTGGCGGAAACCACCAAACTCCTAAAAGTAGATGGAAAGATGTTACAGTTGAACAAAAGCATTCTACAAATATGTAGTTGTTTCAGTATGTTGCAAACACAGATCTTGAAATATGTTTGCACAGAACAAATGTTATAATAACAATTTGACACTTCGTTTGAACAAGAAATATAGGTCCCTTTAATTTGTGTAACTGGGGATTAGATAGGGCTGAATCAGTGGCATTGTGCCAATAGATACAAGTGCGTAAAATGATGTGAAGGTATACTTGGAGACTATGTCTAGAAGCTATTGATTGAAATACATTTGAGCGTCTCCCAGATTATAACAAGAGAAAGATAGACATTTGCCCTGGACGTAGCACGCTCACCTCTACCAATGCCTGAGGAAAATCCAGTGCCTGAGAAACATGTCTACATGTCTTCTTTAATTTATTGGGTTAGTTTAAATTTATCCAGTTCTCCTTAGGCTGTCCTGGAAAGGAGGGAGGACATGAGAATGATAACAGGCTGATAAAGCTATCTCTCCTGTCTTCTTTGCTGGGGCCTGGAAAGACATATGCACACTGACAGTGGCAGAAAGGGGACTAGAGATAACTACTGGTCACACTTATGGCACTTAGCCAAGGAGGTATCAAGAAGCTCAGCATAAATCCTTGGGGGATTTGTTTACACTTTGGCCTGTCACAAATCCCATTGGGGTAACTTTCTGGCGCTCATGCCCAAGTTTTGATAGTTATTGCTGATACACACTGATACACACTGGTGCTATGGTTAATTGTTTCCGGGCTAATTGTTAATTGTTTCAGAAGAGCAAGCCACTGTAACAGTCTTATTCAGGACCATGATCTAGAGCAGGGGTGCACTGTTTTGGGAGGCTCTAGCCCACTCACAGCATTCTTTTCCGGGGGAAAAGGTGAATTATCTTCTTTGGAAGCTCCCAAGAGAGGCAATTCACATTTTAAATTGGTCGCAACTAAACAATCCTGTCCCCTCCCACAAACGGGGAGAAAAGAAACTGCTCTAGTATTGCATTTCTACCTCCTTCTCATTATGTTTTTTTGGGGGAGGGCAGTATAGTTTTGGCAGCCCATGAATTCCCTGGAGAGTCCCAGGGCAGAAAAATCTTACCCAGACATGCCAAAGTTGCCCAGTGCTGATTTAGAGAATATTGAGCACACGAAAGGCCCCAAGTAATGTGAAGAACTTCAATGTAATGCTTAAGTTGGAATGGCATCCATACCCTCCATGTAGCATAACTACACATTTAAAGACACCATTTGGGAAGGTTAAGTGCTACTGTTCTCCAAACACTTGAGAAATTTTTCATTTCACAATGTGCTTTCTTATCATATGTCAGAAAAAAATGTAGATGCAGTTCTTTTTTAGAAACATGTAGCTGATTTCTTAATACTTCTAAATAATTTCAAAAGTTCATATACTGGCACAGTGCAATTAGAAAATGGTATGAAATGCTCACCTTTATATCATAGTCTTCACAGGGGTGAGACTTACTAATGCCCACTGCTCTTACCAAGTTGCGTTTGTTTCCACCAACTGTTAGGTCAAAGTAGATATGCTGCAGAAGATTTAAGAGTGAGTTAAAGTTGGTAGCACCATATGATGTCAACATGTAACTGAAGAGAACTTACCATACGCAAGTTTGGACCAAGATATTTTGTTCCTTGAGGTAAAGGACAAGATGATGTCCTCCTCTGTATTATGTGCAAAAATGACTGGTCTGTCAGAGGAACATGAACAGTTGAATATGGAGTACCACACATGCAGGCAACAGGCTAGTTTAGGGAATGCAGGATAGACTGTGAGGTATACACAGTCTTATTCCTCAACAGCAAGGAGTGACTATTAGCCTCAGGAAGAATTACTGCTGGGTTGCCACTGTTGTCCCTGGCATCTGCTGCCTGAGGCAATTGCCTCTTTCTGCATAATGGAAGGGCTAGAAGGCTCCTCTAGATGGGATTTTTCTCAGATGAGGTCTCACTTCTGAAAAAGTCTGTTCTCTTGTTGCTGAATGCCATACCTCCAGTAAAGGAGGCAAATGAAGGAGGGCTTTGGCAGAAAGTCTGAAAAGAAAACATTAACACATTGATACAGGAAGAGGCATATGCCATATTATTTTCCCCTTGACCTGGGTCTGAAAGCAAACACACATTTTATGTGGAGAAGTGTTCATCTGATCACCTCACCTCCTGTAAGAACTTATATATCCTGCCCAGCAATAGATAAATCACATGAGATTCTGCTGGTGTATTTTAGCTCCTAGGAAGTGAATGAACTAAGTAATTCCCAGAAACTTACATTCTCCTTTGCTAGGGTATAGCAGCAAGATGCTTTTTAAATCCTTACTGTAATCCAGTCATTTTATTAACTTGTAAAGCTCCAGTCAATAAGAGTGTATCAAAAGAAGAATAAATCCACATTGCCAGCATAATTCCAATCAGATTCATGTTTCAGTTTATCAGAAATTAACATGATGACATTGCACACAAAGCCTCTATTAGCTGGTTAAACCTTTGTAATTAATTTTCTGCCTTCTACATACCAAGCAGTTTGCCAGGGTCATTTACACTTTTTTTTAAAAAGATCTTTCTTACAATACTGTGGATTTAAATATTTAAATTGAATTAAATTAAAGTATACATAAATCCCTTTACATCATAAAATATCTTTGGAGACCTCTGATTGAATATCCAAGAAGGTCATTAAATCCTTGTGTTGTTCTTAGATTAAGGACCTCTGCTGTCAGAAAATTTAATACTGTACTTCTAGAATGATGGGTTAGATATAAATAGCAAGATAGACAGGGCCTAGGAATAAAATGCTGATCTGTTATAATTGGTACCAAGATTCCCATTAGTATTAATGGATTCTGAATTCCAGTCTTAGTACCTATGTTTTCAATAAGCTTCTTGTTATATGTCTGTCTCAAACAATTCCTTTAGCCTGCACTTTTGACATGATAGATTTTATCTCTGTTGTGGTTTGTTTCAGAGGGAGATTAGTTGTATAATGACATATATATGCATATGTGCATGCCCATAGACACATTTCATCCATACATTAATAGAACTATTCTATGGTGGTCTACTGAGAAATAAATCCCATTGTAACCAATGATGGTAACTCACAGGTAAGTGGGACTAAATCTCAGAATATGGATTGAACAGATCAGTGGCACTTGTGTGTCATGCTAAACCAAGGTTTAGTACAAGATGTGTGAGCAGAAAAAAGCACGATGAACCTTTTATTCATACATGCTTTGCCACCTGCTCTTGTGTGATAAGGGAGGAGGAGTTTTGCTTTTGGTTAACCATGGGCTGTTGTGTTGCTTCGTTTAACAAGCTATTGTTAACATTCAACGTGGTTAGATTCAAATGGTGTTTTCTGAGGCTGGCTTGTTAAAACTAGTTAATGTTAACAGCAATTCTGAACTCTGATGACATGGCACACTGTGTTAAGTAAAAATGAAAACAAAACCATCTGTACCATAGCTACGGGCTGCACAGGAGGAGAGGAGAGTTGATGCATGTGATCTTAGGGTTAACTGCACTTAATTCTTAAACTATTGCATAATTTGATGTGTGCGGAGGGGAGGACAAGGTAGCAGTGCACTGCTAACAATCTTTTATGCCAGAACTCATACCATCCCCATGAAGCTATGATCATCCCTACACTGGTGGCAGCTTCCATTTACAAAGAGTCAGCAGAAAGCTGCCTGTTTCCTCCTGTCCTGCTCCTCAAATACAGTTTTGTTTCCCATTGGGGATGGAGTAACAGACAACAAGAGAAGATGGGACCCTTCCTATTAAGCACTCAAACAACATACTTAATAAATAGGCTTGATATATTTTGCGCTAAATCTAATGCTGCTTGCTCATCTTATACAGGCATGTAAGAATATGAAGAATAATGTAAAATGGAGACCTAAATGTAAGTTCTTTTATGTTGGCATCTTGATTGGCAACCCATTAGCAGCAAAGGATGCTTGATATGGTATTGTCAAAATATTCTTCCACGTGAGGTGATACCATGGCATGGCAGCCATAGCACATTTTTTATAGGCTTAAAAATTAGTTGCCAGTGTAGTGTGAAAAATGTTCACCCCAGCACTGTATCTTCCTGCAGGCTGTTGGTACAATGTTAAAGAACTTTAGTTCCCCTTCTGATGTTGTTTTGGCTATGGGGGAGGCATTGCGACTTGTATTCTTATTATCTTGACACTCCAGTAATGTGAAAAATGAAAGCTAATGTGGGAGGAGCTCATGACATGGACCAGTATTCCCTCAATTCTAGAAACAAAGACAATGTAGTTAGAAAGAACCACATTGCCAACTCATCCTATGTGTCATTCCACTTTTTGTTTGTTGATTCTAGAGCTTAATGGGAAGGCCAGATGATGTAGCCTCTCTCTCATCACTGGGGTAACAGTGGAAGGAGGCTTTACAGAGCCCTTATATATACTGTGGAGGTGTATTTATGCCATGAAACATTTTTCATTGTATTTTAATTTATGTTGTACGCCGTCTCGAGCCTTGGGGAGAGGCATGTAACAAATAAAAATGTGTTGTTATTATTTTTATTATTGTTATTATTATTACTATTATTTGGGTGCATTGCAATATTAAAGTTTGAAATGGCCTTAAAACCGTATCTGAAAGAAACTCATCTAAAAAATTATTCCTGAAAATAATTTCCCTTGGTAAATTAGATGTTTTTTTTTTTAAATAGATAAACCCTTCACAGGTCTTTTTTTGTCCTACCAGTGAAGATTTGGATTCAAGAAGGATTACTTTCAACTTTATGAAAGATTTTCTCTGCCTTCTACTCCAACAAACTTTGACTTTTGATGTTACTGTCTTTCCAAATTTTAAGAAGAGCATCAAAAACCCTTGATACACATTTTTCCCCCAAGGCTTAGCTCTTGGGCAACACTTGTCAAGCTTTCTCTTCCTCTGATGATGCAGAATAAATGATTCTGACTCTTTGTAGCTAGCAAGAAACGGACACATAAAACTTTTCAAGGAAGACTGTAGGCTGTCATGCTTGTAGTATACTAATAAGATTCTTTATGAGCTATTGCACAGACAGATAGTGATGAAATACTATAATTTTGTACCCATGCAGATATTAAAATAAATATTTAATTAGGACACTTGCAGCGTGGATCCTGAAGTGGACATAAATTTTAAGAATAAATTGGTCTCCTTAATATTCAATACAGATACTATTTTATTTAGAAAAGGAAATATAATAATCTTGTATCCTTTTGTACATCTATACTATCAGTTCTCAATCTGTGGTCTGGAGACCCCTGGCAGCTGCAATGTACTCATAGGGGTCTGCAAAGGCTTCAAGAAATCTTATGAGCTTATATAATTAAAGAAAGAAAGTTAAAGAAAGGGAAAAAAAAGAAAGGGAAGAAGGAAGGAAAGAAGGAAATCAGAGAGAGAGACAGGTGGACATTCATACTTTCTTTACGGTATCTCAAACCATTCAAAAGTTATGAAAATCACAGTTTGATAGCAAAGAAATGTACTAAGCATTTGCTACTTTTGCGTGTGGTAAGAGAGTGCACGTGAATGACACTGAGTGGCTGACAGGAAGTGCGTGACATTTCTTGCTGCTGCACATACAGCCAGACGCTTCCTTCATAGCTGCACTAAACTCTAATGTTATCCACATTGTGCCACTACATTCTCAGAACATCTGTTGTTTCCCAGAATTCTATATCTGTGTTGAGAATGTTCTTGAAGAAATGCATGTATAAAAAGAAGGCCATATTTAGGAGAAGAAGAGGCCCTTTCTGCACCTTATGTGCTCACAGAGACATCTGTCCCAGCATTGGCCTTGCTGGGAAGGGAGCATGACAGGAGCACTCTCCTCCGCACCGGCTGCCTCAATGTTCCAGGAAGCACAATGGCCATGCTTTTCCTGCCACAGCACAGCTGGGTAATTTCCCAGGCTGCACTGAGGCAAGAAGCACGGCCATTGCACTTCCAGGGCCTCCTCAGACAAGGTAAATCCGTGATAGTGGTGTGATTGGCGGTCACTGATGGGAAAAACCGTGAATGATTTGCAGTGCAGTCATGCTGCCTGAGGATGAAAGAAGGACAGGACTGTGATGGTATCATGCATAAGCGTTGTTGCAGTCCTGTCCTTCTCCTGTCCTTATGGCAGGTTGGGAGGGTGGAGCAGAAATTCTGGTTTCAGGTAACAGGCAAAAGTATCAACATCCAGCCTCGAACACCAGATACCTGAAACATGCAGAACAGCTTTTTAAAAAGCTCACCTAGGTTGCTTGATGTAGAAAGTGGGGTATAAATTTAATGGAACAAATAAAATGGTAAAGTGGACTCTCCCTGTGTACGTTCTGTTAGAAAGGAGAAACTATACCTATAGCTGCATGTGCTGGTTTCTGTTTGGGACTGGTTCTTTTTAAACCTCGTTCAGAAAGTGTAGGTATGGTCAGCTTGGGCATCATTAATAACATGTTTTGACCATGGATACTGTGAATATGAATGTGTTAAGAAAACTCTTGCCTTTGAATATATTTTCCATATACTAGAGAAGGTAGGGATATTTGACTCAGGGTCTCTCATCTCTCTAGAGGGCAATTTTAAAAATGTTTTGCAGCTTTAGAAGTGCTGTGAAGGGCATTTGAGATTTGAACTCGCAAATTATGATTAATTTATTTACATAATGTAAAATCCTATACTGTCAGTCCTGTTGTTATACCCTAAGCCAAAGGTGAGCAACTGTGGTCTTTTAAATATTGGTGGGTTTCAGTTTCCTTCAGTGCTAGCCAATGTAGCCAGTAGTGATGAATAATGAGAGTTGAAGTCTAATAACATCTGGAGGTTGCCCACCTCTGTTCAAAGCAATCTAATTATATGGTTTCAGCCGTACTCCATCCCTCCATTCCACTACTGTTTGTAGCTGCTACTCCCCAAATAAATCCATGTTCATATGGTTTTCTCCTCAGTTCCTTCCCTGTTGAAATTGTTTGCCTCTCTTGAAAAACCAGCTGTTTTGGGTCCCTCAGCTGTCACCTAGTGAAAGCTATTCCACCAGGTTGCAGAACAGAAAAGAAGGGAAGCAGGGCTGTTACTGTCATTCTCCTGAAAGACCAGATGCCTTTGGTCCTCCTTCACATGTCACCCAGCAGTAACCCTTCTATCAGGCTATGTGACTGGTTTCCAACACAGTTGGTTATTGTAAGAATTATAACTTTAAAAAAAAAAGGTGCTTGAACTCCCTTTTTCTTCTCTTTAGTTCCTCCTTGTGTGCCATTTCTTTTAAACTAGTAAAACTGAGGGTATGGACGGCTATACTGCTGATATTGCTAGGCATTTCTAAAAAGCAGGGTAAAAACATTTCAACTAAAGGAATAAATACAATGCTGTCATGTTTCTGTAGAACATGCTAGGCTAGAGTATTATCTTTAGTTAGCATTTGATCTCTTGCATGCCCTTTGTGTTATGCCTCTAGTCAGGAAGCAACTGCAACTGGTGGAATGTTTTCTATTCAGAACTCTGGTTGCTTATACTTGCAATGTGATTTCCACTTTTGCTATACTGTCAAAACATGTTACACCAGTAAAAATGAGGTTATGCTACCAAGCTGGCAGGATCAAGCTCTAAAACATAATTAGTGATAATTTTAGCTCATCTACACCCACTGCCCCCAATGGCAACCCTTTTCCTCACAGAGCGTTGATGTCTCTGTCTATAAGTGACTTATAAACTCATCTCCAGGCATCTCAAAAGCAGGCTCATGTGCTGCCTGCATGGGAAAGTTCAACAGAGCATGTGTCATGCTGTCAGTTATGTGTATATTACTGGGTTGAAACACCTGCTTTTTATCTACTGTGGATGGTGATTCATCAGCCAGATCACCTTCAAAGAAGTCTTACAGTTGCAAGAGGTCCTTACTGAGTGCAAGATAAATATACCTTTGATACATTAAGGAAATCCTAATGTTCTTTTGTGTTGTGATACTGAAAAAAGCAACAGCAGGTGTTGCCACTGTTAATTGGGCAGCTGGCGCTGTCTTGTGTTTCTTCTTTTAGAGTTACCTTTTTCTTGTTGAAAAAGGGATGCATTCTTCCTTTTCCTCCCCCATGGTATGGACTAGGTTTAATACAGGGGGGCTCCAGATGCAACAGTTGTACATTATGGATCTGAAATGAAACTTTTTAGCTTCCTGGTGTTTCTCATTCACTTGCCAAGCTTCTTGGACTCTTGGGACTTTGTAAGTGGTACGAGAAAGGGATTATACAAGGAGAAAAATTGATTGAACATATTCTAGGAAGGCATTTTATGCGTGTGTGATTTTGACAACCTTTTTTTTAAAGTTTGGAAAGAAAAAGAGGAGATTATGTTGAAAAGGGTGGGGGAAAAAAAGAGGGCATCATTCAGCTCAGAGCACCCATGCAAACTTTAAGAGAGAGACTACAAAATCCTTAGTCAAACATTATTTTCACAAGAGTCAACCAGGCTGTTGCAAAGTCATGAGCAAGTGATCAAAGTAGTGTATGGGTTTCTTTGGGCCGATGTTAAGCAAAATTAGCATGGAGGGATATATAAAGATTTAAGTTGAAGCTGCTTTTGAATGTGCTGATCTGCTCAGGTCTAAGTAAGTCAGCTTGCTTTTATTGAGAACCTTATCCCAGGTCCTGCACAAGAAAAGGAATGCAGTGCATATGTCTTTCCAAATAAAATTGGCTTGGAATTTATGCTGTCTTTGGGGTGAAGCTGGAATACAATGCTCATTTGCATTAGGGCTGAGAAATTCTGACTAGTTTCTTCCATTCTGTCTTGGCTTCCAACTAGCATAGAGTGTCATTTGAAGCAGCAAAACACGCAAGGAAAAGCATAAAGTGCATAGATGTGTTGCTGTGGTGTCTGCTATGCATGTGTATTTCTGGTCTTTTGTAGCAATCCATCCTTGATGTATACTGTACTGGCATGCACTAAATGTATGCATTTCCAGAAGCTGTCTGCCTCAGTAGAATTTCTTAGGACCTGCTAAGAGTTTTTCTATGCAGATTCCAGTGCTGATACATCCATATGTGTAACTGCACAGATGAACCTTACAGGCAAGCAACCTGTCTCCCTAGCACCTTCTTGAAGCTATTGAAATAGCTGCCCTGGGGTCATGTCATGGTTTGAAAAGCATTGGGCTTTAACTTTTGTTTCAGCACTGAAGTCTTCACCTCTTTTTTCTTGGCATTATACTATCAAGTTACACCAAGCTACCTTTCTTGTTTTCTCTGTTTGGCCTCCTGTATGTGGTCATGTAGCCAAATTTTATTGGTTGTGCAGTGGTAAAATGCCCATGCTGCTTGTTAGATGATCCCTGATTAGCTAGGATAACTCTCTTAAGAAAGAGCAATAAACACTAAATAGTGAAAATGGCACATATCCCCCACCATTCCTCTAATGGCTTCTACTTCTTCCTCATGCAGTAGGAAAGTTTCTTTATCTGATGCTCATAATGAGTATTGCCTGGGAGAGGAACACAATGTTCATTTGGCAGTGTAAAACCTGCCAGCAATTTACCATCCCAGACTCTCAAGAATTGAGCCTCCAGGCTTAGGATTTACTGTTGGGAGAAGCCACTGAGAGTACCAGAACAGGCTGCGGTGGATACATCTCTGTTCACTATTTCCATCACTATATTGAGGCATGGAGATATTACTAAGAAGTCTTTGCTACTGACTACAGTAGCCATGGAGTTGGTCCTGAGTCAGACTCCTTTGGTACTGGAAGCACTTCCAACCACCTGTGATACTGAACACTAAACCTTTTGCCGCTCAGCCACCATCAGTGTTCTTAGTGGTCGGTGAACCCCCTTCGATTTCTACATAGAAAGAAAAGTCAGCAGGTAAGAGGTATGCCGGCAAGGGCCTTGTATATCTGTGTATATCCTTGAATATCCATGTTAACAGATATTCAATGCAAGCTGAAGAAGAAAAAGACCAGACACACTGATCTTCCCATAACATCTTTGGTATCAACCTTGGCATCATCAGTATCACCTGTCCCATTGGTACTGCCTCCAATGGATATTCTGACCTCTGTTTCGCTGCCTTTGGTACCTGAAGAAGAAATAATGACTGAGCCGTTGACTCCAGCTGACACTTCAGTACTGAGACCTGCTTCACATCAACAATCTCCTCGGGCCTTGCATGTGCCAGATCAGCCACCCACACTGGGTCACCACTCACATTGTAGCCAAGACCACCCTCCTTTTTACTGTGAATGGCCTTACACCTGCTCCAGGCCAATATAGTTTCCATGAGGACTCCTGTCTCCTACCTTGATCAGTGCCAATGGCATCTGTGGAGGGAACCACTGAGATCTTACTGATATTATTTACCATTGTATTGGGATTAGTACCATTCTCACAGCTTTCAACATCATTCGCCTCAGAATCAGTGAGTTGACATAGTTCTTGGTTCCAATCTCCTTCGGCTTCTTTGTCTTCAAGAGGTTGATCCTGATGAATGCTGGCACAATCTCAGTCTTGTATTCCACTTTGATCTTGGTTCTGATCACTGGAACATTGACAGCGACCTGTCACCCAGGTTTTGCCACCTGTTCCACCAGTTCCTCCATGTCATATGTCACTGCAATACCATCCTCCAATGACTGTTTCAGGCCCACCATCACCATTCCTTGGAATACTCAGACACTCCCAAGACCTCCATCTACACCTGCTGTCATTGCCTGCTATTGACTGCACTTGCTTCTACATCAGTTCTCTCACCATCGGTACCATCCATCCTCCCCGCTGGTTCCTACACAACAGAGAGCATCACAATCTTCTGTCTTGAGTCCCCACACATTACCATCATCCTTTTTGGATCTTTGGACTAGGATGAATGGCTGAATGGATGAATGACCCATGAGATGAATGGCTAGCTGATATATGGACCTCACTGTGCACCAATCCCACAGGCAGGTGGCAAGATCCAGGAGGCTGGTGGAACCAGTGCCTCCTTGGTGGTTGATGTAACAGACTGTGGTTGTGTTCTCTGAAACAATTTGTACTACTTTCTCTCAGACAATCAGAGAGCTTTGAGAACCGCTAGCAATTCTAACACATTGATGTGGAGGTTCCTCTCATGACCAGTCCGGTGCGCTTGAGTGGTCACAGCACCACAATGTGCACCCCAACCTGTCAACAACATATCTGTGGTCACCATGATCATAGGTTGGGGTGGTTTGAATGGCATGCCCACACAAAGATCATGGAGGGAGACCCACCAACACAGAGATGCCCTCACAGAATGGGGGAATGATAACCTCTTGCGTTGATTGTCAAAGAGAGGGTTGATGTTCTTGATAAACCAGTGTTGAAGTGAGTGGAGCTTGAGACAACAGAAGTGAATAACAGCAGTGGTGGCCACCATAAGACCCAACAAACACTGAATCTGAAAGGCTGAGCACAGAGGATGATGGAGAACACGTATGACAATGTTGCACAAAGTGTGAGCCCTCTTTATTGGAAGAAATGCTTTCCCAAGATGGGAGGCCAAAGTGGCTCCAATGAAGTTGATGAGACAAGTGAGCTGCAACACTGACTTCTTCAAGGTGATGTTGAGGCCTAGCCACTGCAGAAGTGACAGAGTGTGATGTTGGTGTTGGTATAATTAGTTTTTGCAGCACACCACCACTAGCCAGTCATTGAGATAAGGATAAGTTATGACACCCTGAGTCCTGAGGACTGGCTTATTTCAACCGCCCAGTCTCTCCTTTCTTGCCTCCGTGGTCACTGTCTGGTCTTGTCACAGTTAGTATGGCATCCCTTTGAGCTTTTGGCACCTGTAGATGAACATCTTCTCACTCTCAAGACTGAGTTTCTTGTTGCGGTGACCTTAGCTGGATGATCTGGGGAATTGGCTGGTTTGCACTGGGATAAGCCATTCCTTGTGTTTTACCGTGAGAAAGTAGTCTTACATCCTGATATCTCTTTTCTCCCTAAGGTGGTCTCTTAGCTTCATCTGTCACAGGATATTATGCTACCTTCTTTTTAGCCTCAGCCTACTACGCTGCTGGAGAGGTCACTATATTCCCTATGCATCACACATTGGCCTTCTACATAAGAGGACTTTGTCATTCTGTCAGTCTACCAACCTCTTTGTCTGCTATGGTGGAAGGCATAAAGGCGATAAGGTATTGGCCCAATAACTTTCTAAATGGATCATTGAGACTGTTCACCTATCCTATGAGCTTGCTAGACAACCAAACGAGAAACCAGTAAACAGTTCAACTGCAGGTGAGTCTAACACTTACAGCTGAAAACTGTCCATAATTATCCCAGGTCCAGGAAAAAGAAAAGTCAGACCAAGGAAGTCCAATAAGGCAAATATAATAACGATTCCCGTGAGGTACATATAACAGGTATTGCCAAGTTTCTGGTACTGATTTGTGGGATTGCCTTCAGTCTGCTCAAAGTCTTTGTAGAAATCTACAATAATCCTCACTGAATTCCCCAGGAAAACATCCCCATATGCTAAACTATTGTGTACAACAGTAATTAATGTATAAATGAAGAATACAACTCCAGAAAATTGGTAATAAAAACATGATATAGGAAATAATAACCCAGATTACCAGGACTGAGGACACAAACGCAATAGCTACACATTTCCTACTCTGTGATGAAGGCTTGGGTAATTATAAACAGTTGTTCACAGCACAATGTTGATCAACTTAAAGTGACAGTAAATACTTATGGAATATGTAAAACACAACAAACTAAAAAGTAATATATAAAGGGAATAACAACCATACAAATGTGAATACTGAACATGAAAACTATAGGATTTACAAACCATTTAGTTGAAAACATTCCATGAAATTTAAAAGAAATTAAACCCCAAAACTAAAAACAAAATCAAAAACTAAATCTAAACTAAATAACTAAAACAAAACTGTACCCCTCAACCACTTCTGCATCCCAGAAAGTGAATATCAGCCTCACCTCGGTTGCCTCTTTCTATGATAAACCCTTTGATATGAAATGATAGGTTGTCCTGGGTTACCTGATGAATTAATTTTCAATACTAGATAGAACTTTTCGGCCAGTAGTTCTTCTGAAATAATTTCCAGGATTTGTTTGTTTGTATTTAGAAGTAGGTTTTCAAGGTATTATGCAGTTCAGTCTCATGTCTATGCACCTGCTGATAGTAGGTCCATAGAATCTAGTATTACTACATAGTCTTTCTGTTTCTTCAGAATTATCTGTTAATACCGAAGGCATCTAGATCCCATGCAGTGGAATATTCCAAATGATGAAGATTAGAACTGTCAGTAACTCTTAACAAACATAGTTGGCAAGTGAACATCGATGTTGATCTTATCCTACTCCAGTGATTACTGGAACAAGAGCTAATGTAAGATAAAGATACTGATTCAATAGGTATCTTGCTGGGCACTTCATCTGCACGTAAAACTCAGTCTTTCTTTCTAATGAGTTCCTATTTAAAATGTGTGGAAAGGATCCCATTCTGTAGTTAGCCATTGTTAGTCAGAAGATACAGAATTTGGCCCACTGTAAGCTTAGCTCATTAGGACAGTTTTTAAATATGGAACCATAAGATCTAATGGGAAGAATAATTGTAATATGCTACCATATACGTTGATGTATTAGCATCCAGGTTCAGCACAGAAAGTTGTGTCTATAAGATAAGGCTAATGTGGTGTGGGTTATTGTAAGTTATACTTCACACTTTGTCTATTAATTACACCCCTTAAATCCAGTAATATTTTAAGCTCTGGTTTCTGGAAATTCTTTATTTCTATTTTTAATGCTGTTGTAATGTAGCTAGAATCAATACCAAAACTTCCTTCCAAAATAAAGCAGGCAATTTTCACTTGAAATGTAGTCATTGCTCCATGGGGACTCATAAAAGTTTAAATACTGTATCATTTAAATCATTAAGTAACTTTATCTCGTATTGTGGAAGAAAATATTGTCAGATTATTTGCCGTCTTTGAAGTAGAAACCCTTTTCCCGAGGTGACACTTTTTAAAAACGGATTTTCCCCACTGAAAACTTACTCATGTCATTTTTTATTATTTTATTGTTTTCACACATGGCCTATATTATCAGCTTAGGGGACAAACTTTTTTGTTCTGCCTTTTTAAATATGGAGTTCAATGAAAATATTATTAATCTTTCTAGGATGTTTACCTAGTATTACTAGTAGCAGATCTGTGGCGTCAGTATTAATGATTTTTTGTAGGAAATACTGAAATCCCTACATGGACCCTGAAGCACTACTGGCTTGCCAAGTATTTCTCTGCTACCGGGAGTTTTAACTCCTGTTTCTAGCTGCAGCACTGGTTTCCTTACCTTTTTATATTGATAGAGATACAACTTTGGTGGAAAGGAAGTCAAGCCCCAAGTTCAATGGTACTTAGCTAAATATTTCTAGAACTGCAGCCTAATGTTGCCACATTTCGCATACCTAAAAGCTTTTCTTCAGAAAGCAATGGCTTGGTTCAGACATAATACAAAACTGTGGTGCTTCGGTTGCTTCCTTTCTTACCTGATCAAAGAGGGGATGCTGTTACATCCAAAATAGCAAAACATGGTGTGCACTTTCATTTATAACCAGTATTACAAATCATGGTTGGAAGCTTTATAGTGGAAACAGAAGAGCAACAGGTCACATGAGGTCATTTCCTCTACATCTGTCCCTTCCTCCAGTAGGTCCATGGATTCCATAAAAAAGGAGGTAACTTACTGAAGCAGAGTAGGCAAGGAGCAATAATAGGTTGTAGTTCTCATGTCTTTTGGGTGGTCAGCCTGCTCCAAGTTTTAGTCCAGACATTAAAGGAGCTACCCAGTGGAATGACCCTGACTTGAGGGTAGCATGCCAAATAGCTCCTTTAAAGTCTGGAGTAAAGTCAACTGATATGGAACCTACTAGCTGCTTCTGGAGTATCGAAGTTTAGGACACCCTGGGTTTCAATACTGACATCAAAGCTCAATTATCTATGTGGCAGCTCCATAGATAATTCAAAATCAGTTGCCCCTTAAAGTACTGGCTAGTGGGGGTATGACCATAATCCTTTCATTTGCTGGTAGTGTTTTGAAGGGCAAAGCTGCATAGTATGCTTTCAGTATCAAAAAACAATGTATTTTGTATTTTGCTGGCCTGTTTGGTGATAATTTGTATTCTGTGGCCTCTTGTCAAGTCAAGATTGCCACTCTCTGGAAAGTCAGGAAAAGTGAGAGAAATGGAAACTGGTCAAAGGCCAGCTTTTTGAGTTGCTGTTGCAAGAGGAGAGTCTGTACCTGTGGCAGCTGGAATAGACAATACAAGTGAAATCCAACAATTATACATTTGTTAATAGGATTATATTATTTTGAAAATGTTTATTTTCAAAAGGATGCAATCATATGTTGTAACAATTAAAAAAAACAATAAATGATTCTATTTGTCATAACATTATTTTGTTATGGATTGGCTTCTGTCAACTTGAGTGTTTTGTGAATTCATACTGGAATAAGTTTCACTTGGAATGAAGATGTGGATATTTTGACAAGAGTCAGCATATTGTGGCTGACTGAACTTAATAGCTGCTGACCATTGTTTCTTCTAGCCAACTTTGAAGTCCAGTCCTGCCACCATGCTACTGTTCTCTCAACAATAAAGCTTAGTTTGGCTTAGAAGTTAGATCTTATGTGCTAAACGTAATCATGGAAAACTAATTTAAAATATTGTGTTGCTGTTTTTTTTTAAAGAAGAGTTTGGAAGGTGGATTGGGCCACCCAACTTTAAAATGGTATTATAATGCAAATCAATTGATATATATTATAGATGGAGTTTTGAGAAAAGGGGATTTGGGATGGTTAGAGATGGAAACAGAAACTGAGAGGAGATTAGAGAATATATATATATATATTTGGAACTTTGGTAAGAGAGAAATAGAAAAAACAGAAACCCCCTTTTTGAAGAATATATTAGAAATTTGGAAGAAAAATAAGGAAAAATTAATGCCGGCTATTTCACCATTAACCCCAATAGTGATGATGGAAAAATTTCCAAAGAATTTGAGAGATGAATTAGAGAAGGAATTAAAGAAGCAGAGAACATATAAGTTAAAAGATTGGATGAATATAATGACAAATAAAGATAAAATAAAAGAGAGATTGCAGGGTACTAAGATGTCATGGTTTAATTATATTCAGTTAGAGCAGTGGACAAGGGATTGGAAAAGTAATAATAAAGATATTAGAGAATACACTAGATTTGAACAAATGATTAAGCAAAGAGATGGAATGGAGAAAAATGAAATATTGAAGGGTACCACAGGTGAAATATATAAAATATTGTCAATATATGAAGATGAAGATGAATATCTTAGAAAAATATAAGAGGAAGAACTAGCACAAAAAGTAGATATTCAAGAATGGGGAAAGATTTGAAATCGGCATCATTTAAAAAATTTATCCATAAGGATAAAAGAGAATTATTATAAATTGGTCTGGAGATGGTACCTAACACCAGTAAGGTTAAACCATATAGATAAGAAACACTCAAGGTTATGTTGGAGGGGTTGCCAAGAGATTGGCACATATATTCATACGTTGTGGAATTGTGAAGGTGTATAGAAATTTTGGCAAATTATGTTTAAAAAGATAAAAGAGATAACAGGAATTGACTTACAAATATATCCGAGTATAGCATTATTATCTATATTTGATAAGGTTAATTGTATCCAGACAATGAAAGATTTAATTACACATTTATTAACTGCAGCAAGGTTAATTATATCAAGAAAATGGAAAATGCAAGAAGATTTTTAAATAAAGGATTGGAAGTGTGGAAGTGTGGAAAATAATGATCAATGATAAGCTAACATGTCGAATTAAAGTAAAAAAAGGAATAATGAAAGGGAATGATTTTGAAGAAATATGGAAGATATTTGTGGCAAAAGTCCTAATAAAAGAGGGAAGTGTCACACCTCCACAAGAAGAATTACAATTTTGGAAAGTAGAGTAAGCTGAAAGATAATTGGCTTGGGGGATGGGTTTACACTTAGTGTTAGGGTTTACATTTAAGGTTTCATTTAAGGTTACATTTACGGTTACATTTAAGGTTAGGGTTAGCATTAATATGTTTAGTAATAGGATCATCTGTAGTAATAGCAATAGGTTAAATATAGTTGAAAAGGATAGAGTTCAGAATGTAACAAAAATATATAAGCAGTATGATATATAACACGTGGAATAAGTATATGATGATAAAGCATCTGGAAAGAAATAATAATGTAAGCTATTTTGTTGTAATGTTTTCTTTTTCACTTTTATGGTAATCACATGGTGTTATGTTTTGTTTGTTTTTTCTTTTATAATTAATAAAAAAATTTAAAAAGAAAAGTTTGGAGTCTTTTTGTGTATAGTTTAGTACAAAGAACTCTCTTCTGTACGTCTGCAAAAGGAAAATACACTTTTAACATGAGAAAAAAGTTCTGTCATATCTTGATGTTAAGTGTTTGTGCAGTTTTAAAGCCAATGTCTTTCTTCAGTTAACAGTCAGTGTTCCAACAAATTCATATGAAAGCCCTTGTCTTGAGGGGAAAAAAGGGTTTCAGTATTTGTGTAGTGCTACACAATTTAATTAATTTAATTAATTTGGATTTAGTAGATTTAATTTAATACATATTTAATGGAACCTTTATTTAGTGTATTGTAACCTATGATTTTTTTTAAAGTGGTTTTATTTTTGAGTGGTTGTCAGGGAAAGTGAGGGGACAATGAAGTGAGGGAAATGTAAAGTACAGTTTGATATAGGTTCTTCAGATCCAGAGATGCCATACTGCCATCTTTCTTCCTCCACATTATCGCAACCAAGTAGGCAATGAGAAGAGGAAAAAAATGAAGCATGGAGTGAGGTAATTTCATTTTCTGTTGGCCTGTGCATGCTTATTCTCTAGTAACTGTGAGATAATCTGTGAAAATAGAAGTACAAACTTTTGCCAAGTGATAGCTTAGCACCAAGCGTATTTAACAACTTAGGAAAGATGTTGTCCTGAGAAATGTTGACAAAAATTTTATTATTCCTGTGTTCCTCCAGCTTTCTGATTATCTATGACAATGAAGCTATTTTGAGCACTTAGCACACTGGTAGGGATGACCATTTTACAAACTAGAAAACTGGTCATCTTCCACTTGAAAAATGGCTCCTATCCCAACTGCCACTGCCCTGGCTTTGGAGGGAGAAAAGAAGAGCCGGTATCCCCCTCCCACACTGCCATCCCCTTTTCTTTGTGTGTTGTGTCTTATTTAGACTGTAAGTCTGAGGGCAGGGAATTTGTAACAATTTGTAAGCTGCTCTGAGAGCAGGGTATATACTGTCTGCCCGTCTGTCTATCCATCCATCTATCTATCTAAAACCACTCAGAGTGATGGAAAGGCAAAGATGAGTATGTGCGCATCTGCTGGATGGAACTACAACTTACATTAGTGCTTGTAAGAAGTTCGAAGAGTACTTCTAGCCACTGCGTCTAATGCTGTTACATAATTCTTGCTAGCTATTTTGACTACTCAGGAAGGAAATTTACAGCTAATGTTCCAGAAAGAGCCAGGTTTAAAATCTAGAGCAGGGTATTGATAAGGACAGGTTGGGATCTTGTGATGGCTCCAATATATATTTGAAAGCATGGCAGTAGGTTTCCAAAAAGTGGTCAACAAGCAGGTTTGTTGTCTGTGGAATGGCTAAGTATACATAATGTAATGTACAGGCTTGTTGTACCAAGAATTTATGCACCTCTAGTCTGTAGCTGAGGAAGCAGGAGATTCTTTTGAACATGCTGACTTTGTGCTTTCGATGGCACATAAAGTAGTGCAGGTTTCCCCCAAGGAACATGACCTTTGTATATACGCAGTATAAGGCCCAAGGCTCCAGACATGTCTGGAGTACCAAACAGGCCCTTTTCCTAACTGGAGTTTCAGCTGAGAATTCCAGTAAGTTCTGATAGAAATGTTTATTGTCATTTTCTGGAAATATTTTACAAGAATCTTATATATTAATATGTTTTTTTTCGAGAGAGGAGGGTCAGTATGGAGCACTTGTTCTCCATCTACTGAATTCTACTAGAATTATGAGCCCTTCATGCTGTTTTCCTTCTGTCAGCTCATAAAATCAACAGCAGCAAATGAAACTGTAAAATAATGGATTTGTATTAATAAAACATAATTGTGCCAATAGTGTTAAAAATGAACATTGCCCTCTATAGGCTTGTACAGTACCTCAGATCTATACATCTATACATCTGCTGTGTGTGGGAGGGGGAACGATCCCTTGAATGATGCTGGTGCAACAGGTTAAGTAGAAGGAAACACTGTAGAAATGAGGGGAGGGTATTATTAAATTACTATGATTGCGTTCTTGAAGACAACCGGGAGCCACAGAAGGGTCTAGAGAATGGAAAGGAAGACATAAGTTAAATGATAACTGTCTTCAGGAGTGTCATCAAGCTGCATGTTACACAATCAAAGTCTTTAAAAGAAGATGTCTTACAAAAAAGTACATTAAGTAGCTGGGGCAGAAATGATAAGATAGTTTTAAAATGACATTTTGGCAGGTTTCATCTTGATTCAGGTAGAAGCAGGAAGTCATTCTTCTTCAAGTTTGTGTATGAATAGTTTTTTTTTTCTTGTTAAAGGTCAATATTTGAAGTCGTTCTGTAGAAGTCTGACCAATTTTCTGTTCTATCTAGGAAAGCGGTGTCAAGTTATAATTGCAAGTTACTGAAAGCATGGGAGGACAGGTGACTTCTGCTGAGGGACTAAAACTTGTGCCCCAACTAGCCTTTTCTCACTATGCACCTCAGATATCACTGGTAAATCATGCTCTCAGTCTCACAGCAAGGCAAAAGCAAACCTCCTCTGAACCAATCTTGCAAAGAAAACCCCTTGATAGGTTCACCTTAGGGTTGCAGTAAGTTGGAAATTACTTGAAGGCACACAAGAACAAATCTTTGATATAACAACATACCCCTTCACTTTGTCTGCTGTATCTCGATCTTGATTTTGGTATTTCCTGAAGACTAGCTCCTTCCACCAGGCTTTTTTGCACCCAGATTCTCCTCAGCACCCAACTGCTTTCTCCTCTCTATGAGCTGATATTTCTCCCCAAATGGAATGATTACTTCTAGTTACTTATTGTTGTTGTGTGCCTTCAAGTCACTTCTGACTTACCTAAAGTGAAGCTCTGATGGAGTTTTCTTGGCAAGATTTGTTTGGAAGGGGTTTGCCATTACTTTCCTCTTCAGTTGAGAGAATGTGACTTGCCCAGAGGATTTGAACCCTGGTCTCCTGGCAACCTAGTTTAACACTCAAACCATTGCCTCACACTGGCTCTCTCATTACTTATTAGAGTACCTTCAATTTTTGTTGGCTGTTCAGATTTGAATCTTCTAGCCTATACTAAGATTGTGACTTTTGATGAATCACTCTCTCTGGTGAATTCCTCCTTTTTTTTCCTGGCAGAGCTTCATGTCATATCAATTAGTAGCTATTGTAATTCATACAATAACTAGAGTTAAGTTCATGGAATTAAAAGTTCTAACACATTAAGCACAATAGCTGTTAACTAAACATGTAGTCCGTAAAGATCATAAGAAGTACTTAGCGCATGCGTTAATGATAAGACAGCATAGCCTGTGAAATAAAGTGAAGATTTTTTTTAGTAGAAATGTAGTATCAAAAATCAGTTTGAGCTGGAAGAAAAATATGAGAGGGGTAAAACATGATGATTTGTGATTGAATGTCATGTCCTTGTATTTTGAAATACAAATTTGCATGTTCAGACAGTAAGCATCATCACCCAAACTTTTCTTGCTCATGTTTTCCAACTGTCTACATTCTGTCTATGGCGCCTTGTGTTAAACTCCAGTTTTGTCCAATATTCAGTTCATCTATACATCTTTTGTTGCTTGTGCCATAGCAACGCATGGGTTTGTGCTGTGTCTAGTGGAACAGGCACTCGATAGGGATGAAATACTGCTGTGGCCTAGTTTTCAGTGTGTTGATGATGGCTGAATATTCCACCTTTTTGTTTCCTTCTCTCAGGGTGCCTTGCTCACAGGCTGACACACAGACTGAAATCTCTTTATAAGACCCATGCTGATTTCCATCAAAGTTGTTTTCCCTTTTTGATTATCAGTTGCTTTGTTCCTTTGAGGTGAGGAAAACCAGGTTCTCAAAGCAATAATCGTGGGCCTGTGTCTGTCAGATAGAGATATGAAATTCATCAGATGGTGCTGGAATGGGCTTTCACTTTCATATCGTTAATACTGTTTCCTGTCAAGCTAGCACCAGGTGAGGTATATGAGCTACTAATTACATCTGCCTGAGGATATTGGAGCCGAAGCACAAAGCTGCTGTTGACTAATATTGTAGATCCTGGTAACATAGTGGTTTCCAATCAACATGTCAGTCTATAGACTTAGCACAATTTGTTTTGGCCCGATTGAGGAGGAAAAGGTTAATCAAGAAAAACTGCTAACAGCCTTCTTATCCACTTTATGAGCTGTCAAACAAAATCATGTTTTTCTCAAGGAAAGGTTTGTTAACAGCAAGAGGGTAAGGTTGTCCAATAATTCATATACAACAAAATGGAAGACCTGCAGAAGTTTGGCTGAACTCAGCTATTTTTCTTTGTAGAGCCCTGCAAGGAAGCTAGGTAGTGTTGAATACCTTGTTTAATAAAGGTTTTATAGTATTAGCACCTGTGTGGTGTCTGGATGAATAATCAAGACTCAACAGATGGCATGGTATCTTCCACTTTTGACTAATGATATGTCAATGGGAAATGGGGCATTTTCCTCTGTTTCAGTGCTTTTCACTTTTCTTGAAGTCCTTCTCATATTCGTCTCAAGGAAAAATACACATTTGCTCACTGACGGACAATGGTAGAGCAGTAATGACATTTCTTATAGTGCGGCTGGACATACATGTTAAGTTCACTGTGATTTAACAAATTGCTACATTATGTTAAATCCTGTAGTAGGTTTTTTCAGTGTATATTAATTAGAAGTTTTGACTGCAGTTGAAATGCCAGAAATCATTTTGCTGGGAATTTTAGTGATGGCATCAGGTCTAGTAAAGCAGCATCTCTGCTGGTTTGCATTAGTGGAGTCCTAATATAGTCAATCACCTTCAGCCAGCAACTCCTGCTGAAGGAAGAGAAGCTCTGAGACAAACCACTTGCTTTCAGTTCTGGCCAACAACTGTTGCTTGGATATTAAATACATTTGGCTCACAGTCAATATTTCATCTCATTTGGCTCACAATCAATATTCAGTATTTTAGTGGCCTTCGAATTGTTTTGGCTGTGTTTGTTGTTCATTTAGTTGAAAGAGGAATGTAAGTAAAAAAGTTTGAAAATCCCCAGTTTGGAGGATCATGCAGTGACTTTGGATTTTACACTTGTAGGAGGATTTAATGAGTTGGCTCAAATATCCGTCTAGCTTAAAGCCAAATCTTTCATTCTTTTTTTACCAAGAAACTATTAAAAGTTGATTAACAAAAAACAAGTTGCTCAAATTCAAATGGAATGTTTAATTGCAACCCCACTGGATTACTTTGGGCAAGTCATACTCTCTCAGGCTTAGAGGAAGGCAATGGCAAACCCTCTCTGTAGAAAGACTCATGATAGTTTCACCTTAGGCTCCCCTTAAGTCAGAAACAACTTGAAGGCACACAACAACAAAAACAAGGAGGAATGTGGAATTAATGCTGTTAATTTGTTTGATGCTTATGAGCAGGTAGAAATAATAGGCTCCCTTGCCCCCGTAACACATTATGGTTAAGCTACAGTTGGAAAAAGGTTGGAGTTGATATAGATGAACAGGTGGTTGTGTGGGGAAGTTAAACATAATTGCCAGAACTTACAAAGTTTTAAAAATAGTAAAACTAATTATTATTCTGCTTTTTACAAATGAAGTCACTTTTTATATTATTTGTTGTTTCTTGTTTTTTTCTTTTTCTTTTCTTGGAAAAAAAATCAATCCAAAAAGAAAATGGTTTAGAGTTTGAAAAAAAAAAACTTTAGTCATCAACAGCAACAAGAAAAATATGTCTACATATAAGAGAGAAGTAACAAGGTTACTAACTTTTCTGTTATTTGCAACAAAAAGGGAATTATGTCCCAGTTATCCCAAAAATGTAACACGTTACTTGTGATAAATTCTTTTCATGGTCTGCCAGTCAGTTTGGTGGATGCCTCCATGGGGAAAGAGATGTTGTTATGTATTGGTTGAACTGGAACAAGATTAGTATTGGCTGCTATCTTTACCTCTGATATACATTTAGTAGGTGTTCTTAGGCAACCTACTTTCTTTTCATTCGTTAGTTGATCTAACATGTGGTAATAATAACAACAACTGTAACTCATCTTCCAAGGCCTACAAGGATTACAGAATTAATATACACAGCACATTTATAACACTTAGCACTCCACATATAAGCTAATATAATTATTATATTAAAGTGTTTGCATGGAATGACTCCCCAGCGGCTTACCATACAGCTGGCTTGCTGTGGCATGGTGACCTTAAGTCCCCCCCCTGTTGACTCAAGCCAGATGAATTACTTGCATTAATGAAACAACTACTCTGCAAATCTGTTTGAGCTAGTTCCTGTTGATGGCTGTTCACATTTATCTTCCATTTGTAGATAAACTGGGACAAGGCACAACAATGATTTTTAAGTCATCTAATATCTGTTTTACTTTTCTACCATTCTCTCTCACATTTTTCTTCATCTTTTTTTTATTCCTTCATTTCCCCTTTTCCTTTTTGTTTATTTTCCCCTTTTATGCCTGTCTCTCAAAAAATTTTATGAACTGCATGAAAATGGGATGAGCCACCACGATAGGGTGGCATGTGGTATTTTGCAACAGCAGCAGCTATTGGCTTCCATGTGGCAGTGAATCCACTCTTGGTTTTAATCTCAACTTTAAATAGCTATGCAAAGTGCTGAATCCTATCCCCAAAGTAAATTCAAGACAAAATCCTTCAGAATTTGTACAAAAAAGCCAGCACAGATTTCCTACTGCTAGTAATTTATATTTCAAAATTATACAAACTATCAATAATAACTGTTATTTTGGTTTTTATTTATATTATCCTGATCATATAATGGGTTCCCCATTCGTCATGTAGCATCCTTAATCTTGGTTTGGATTTCCCCTTAATTTCTTGGATCATGTGGAAGAGGTCTGTTGTTCTACCTTTTCTGCTATTTTCTGTGTCTTGTCATTGATTATTATAATAGTTCTCTTTGTCCCAATGTGCAAGTCACTGAACAGTTGTGTTCAGTATTCTGACACTGTTTTTTTCATCTTTTACTGTTGCTTCTCTTCTGTCCTTAACTGTTTGAAGAGTTTCATTTATTATCTAGTGATGCTCTCCTTTCATTTTGGCTACAGTTAGTGTCTTTTTGCTTTCTTCCCAGTCTCCCTAGTTTTTGTCCAGTGTTTTGATTCTCTGTCAATATATTTATATATTACTATATTTTAAAACTCCAGTTTTACATTTTTGTTACTGCCTGTCCTATTCATGCAATATTATTTGATGACATTTTTCATAACCAGGGAAAAGGTAGTGTACTGCCTTAAATATAAGTCATCTTTTTATTGATTCATTGATGATTGTCTTCCATTTAGGACAGCACTTGAATGAATTAATAATACACTATATTTCAAAGAGATCCTAGGGTATCTTACAAAAAATTAAAATTACAATAAAACAAGAACATTAAAATGTCACAGTAAAATAGATTAGTATAAAGCAGTCATTGGATTTAAGATGAACACTAAAATACATAAAAGCAATATGCACATGATATAAAGTTTAAGGAAGATAAAAAGGCATTTAAACGTGGGATTTAAAATTTTTGGATCCTAAGTCTGATAGGCTTCTTTTTTGTATAATTCTTGATATAAAGGCAAATGGAGCTGACTTCATGTAAACCAGAATCAGAGATATAAATAATTTTTTTAAATAATAAAAAAATGAATGAGAAGGTAAACTAAATTCTGAAGTTAGAAAAAAAATGAACCCCGTATAAATTATACAAAGTAAGCAACTGTGAACAGTTTTGCTTATTTTGTATATTTTATAAGGTTTCTGTTAGTTACGGGGAAGGCCAAAGAATTAAATGGAGTGTTGAAGCACTTCACCTTGTCCATTTAAAGCCATGCTTAGGGTCATTCTGTCTTCCCTCCCCCAAGCTTCTGAGACTTCTTGAAGCACTGGAACACAATTTTATGCTGATATTTGTATTTATAAGGGCTGGAGTATTTTTTTTTAAACGCTCTAATGATCAAAAATAGGATTCTCAATAATCTAATCCAGCATCTAATGTTAGATTCTGTACTTCTGCAGAGTGCATTACCCTGACGATAGCCCAAGTGTATTGCAATAAAACACTTCATACCAATTTAGTCGTTGGGAACGGAGCTTAAGCCACTGCCGTTTGCTTGAAATTGCTTGTACTCAGTCCATAATGGCTCAGGATGGTGCTTCAGAGTTCACCCTCCTTCTGACTCCAGAATGTAGGTAGAGCTCTTTGTCTGCAATGCTTGAAGGCGAGCAAGTGAAGCAGTACAGCAAGACTGTGCCAACCCACATGAGTTCTCAACTGAACAAAACCAGCCCCAGTGGTCCCCGTCCACTCTGAAGCTGCAGTGAGGCACCATGCTGCTAAGATTCCTTTATTTTAACACAATTAAAATTCAGGTTGTTTTGCTTGTCTGTGATGAAAAGTTTTAGTACAGCAAAACAGGACTTCAGGAATAAAAACGAATCACATTCTAATTAATACAGCATGTCAGTTCCACCTATTTAATTATTTTTTTTCTCAACACTGTGCTGCCTTTCTACCCTTCTTGTTCTGTTTTCACTGTTTTCTTCTTCTTTGGTTAAATGTTTTCTTTCCAAAAACTGGAGTCAAGAGTAGTAAGATTAATGTTTATGTGGTATTTCCTATCTGCTGTATGTGAGAAGAAGTAATGTAAGGGCTTATTTCTTTCAGGCAGGACATTTCTATAGCATAGCAACATATCCTTGCTCTCCCTTCTCTTCTAGGCTCTTGCCCTGTTTCTGTAGCTCAGCGATGGAGAATTTATGGCTCTCCAGCTGTTTTAGACTGCTATTCCCATACTTCCTTAGCATTGGCCATGCTGGATAAGACTGATGGGAGTTTGTCATCAAAACATCCAAAGGGTCAAAAGTTCCTTACTTCTACCATAGCCCTCGGCTGTGGTGCAGCTATCGGGGAATCCCAAAGTCTCCAAAGATATGTTGGGATGGTAGGGCATGAGCTGATGTCATCCAGGCTGTCTGGCCTTACCATTATGCAAAGTGAGGCAACAGCTTCAGGTGGCCTATAGTAGAGGGCAGCAGTGAGGGCCCTCCTTCTGACATCCCTGGCAACATCTGCACCCATTAAACTGCTCTCCTGCCCTCAGGAGTGGTAGAGAATCTTTTCCTTTTTATAGTGCATAGGAAGCCTGTTTAGTCATGAGTCTTGTGAGTTACTGTACATGGAATGGGAGATTCTAGGTTGTCTTTTGCTTCAGGTGGCAAAATAGATGATCCTGTGTTCTGCCTATATGCTGGTCCAGTACTTTGGCTCTCCTTCCTCAGAAAATTGCACTGAGGTCTGGTTTGTCGTATTCTTTCTGAAAACTGTGAACCCTTGCTGATTATGTATTCAAGTTATATATGTATTTATTTAGGATGTTAATATGCTCACCAACTGGCAAATGTCTTTGGGGCAATGTGTGTGTGTCTGTGTGTATCAATTAATCATTTTTACCTTGGAATCAGTTTAATTATTTTTCTGCTATTTTAAGTTGACTGCATGCCTAAATTGCTTTTAAAGACCCCTCCCCGACTTTTGATGAAATTTACGTATTTGTTTGTTGCTCATGGGCTTCAGTACAGGCTTCCCCTACTTATCTGATAGGTTAGGGACCAGAGCATTGTCAGAAAATGGAATTGGTTGAAAAGCAGAGCCCATGTACTATACTGTAGGGAGCATGAAGAATTTACAGAGGCTCACGTGGTACCAACAGCACATGCCTGCTTGCAAAGTCTCTCGGCCAGCTTAGCACCATTATCCCCTCCCCTCAGTGAGCTTTTGAAGCAGTGCATATGTGCAAGCAGTTCCAAGTAAGCCTGCGTAGGCAAAAAGAACTGATGAAAGAGTGGAACCCCCATTGAATTAATGGAACTAGTCCTTAATTTGGAAGCATCAAAAGAATAAGTCGTCAGATAATGGAGCATCAAAAGGTGGAAGTTAATGTATCATAGATGATCCAAAGGTCTCAGTATACTCCAAGGAGAGGAATCAGTTGATCCATGTGGCAGGGTGCATATTTAAGAAACAAACATCTGTTATCATTTGAGAGATGCCATTTGAGAGTTCTCCTCCTGGCATCATTGGAAAAGACTTGGATGGTATGTAGTAGGAAGAGTTGAAGGGGCAGGGGCTGTCCTACCTTTTTGCCATTAAGCCACAAAAAGTCTAGAGGCCAAGCTGTGTCACCAGTCAAACAGATCTAGTGGTAAATCTGTTTTGCAAGCGAGGTTATTTATTCTGGGTTGCTGTCTACCATGCTATAGTGCCAAGTTGCCAACTCTAGATTGCTGCGAAAGAAGCTGGAGCAAGAAATGAAAAAACTTATGGACTATTCTCAGAGTTTTAAACTAGATGATATATTTTGCATGTATTTAGGAAAGGTGCTCCTTCAAGTTGTGAAGCATGGCTGTTAGTTACGGTGCGTGATTGATCTCAACTTTGTATCTTGCATTTAGCATGCTTTGTTTTGGGATTGGTCATTGGAAAGTAAATGCAGGCTTAGATCTAATTGTTGCAGTATGTGTATCTGAGGAGATCCTGTTGTGAGAGGGAAAACATTTGAATCAGAGGAAATACACTTTCTCCTTAATGTCTGGTTTGACCCTGAATCTCTACACTTTAAGGAACAGTGCTTCAGAACTGAGTGGAACACCAAAAGAAAAAAAGGACCATACTCCACAAAAATCTGATGTGGTGGACCAACAACTCTTCACATACTTTGAATTTTAACTGAAGGAAAAAGTGAGCTTACAAGGAAGCTCCTTTCAACTTTCTCTTAATAGCAAGTAATAGGCTCTGTCTGAAGTAAGAAACTGCAACAGAAAAAGCAAGAAAAATGAGATGGAGGTTTTAAAAAAGGTCCAGTTACTTTTCTAGTACAAAGTGTTGCATACAGTTCCTAATATTTTTGCATCAATTACATTGTTTCCTTCTGCATGAAATTTCGAAGTTTAGCTGTGGTCACACTGCCATGGAATACATTGGTTGGAAAATGCATTTTCAATATTGCAAAATAAGAGCTTGCATTTCTGGATGGCAGGTCCTGAGTACTTCTTAATGAATGATATTAAAACAATGTAGCAGTCCTGCAAGGAGGCATCCCCATTCCATGGTGGCAATACATGTTTGATGTGGCAATAGATGAGAACATAGAGAAGAGACAGAGTCTCAGGGTGTTGAAAAAGATGAACTTATTCTTCCAGTTAACCCAAATAATATTTAATGGCCTTCTTCAGGGGCTGATAAAAAATAAAAGCAAGAAAAGGAGCAATACATAAACAACAAAAATGATAACACGAAACAAATTACAATTTGCTATGTGAATTATATATACATATATTTTACATAAAAATGCATGTAAAATGTCTCAGTTTTAGAAACACCTATTAACCCAGATAACTTTATAGAAAAACAAAGTATTACATAACAATAGAACTTTAAACCCACTTGCAAGGATTTCAAAAAGCGCGTTTTCTGAGATTACACTTGGCAACTGATAGTTTGAGAAGTAGGAGGTAGAACATTACACTGTTCCATTTTTTTTCATTGTATATCAAGGACATCTTTATCATAGCAGAATGTAGAGTTAGAGAATATGTGGAAACTTCAGTTTTAAGATGATGGATGTACTCTAAGTCTACAGTTAGAGCACAGTGGACTAACATGTGGAGTCTCAATATTAAATGCATTGCTTTTTTAAGCAGGGTGCTCTCATTCTGGGAAACAAATTTCTCAAGCTCCCAAAAGCACAGATTCATAAAGGAGTGATCAACCAAAGAGGCACCAGACCTTCTGTTCCTGATATTGCTAGATGTTTTTCTTATTTATTATTTGTTGCAGGGACACCTGATGACATAAATCGCATATGGAATGCTACAAGTTGAATGTTGTTCAAGAAGTATACCTGTATTTTTAATTATGATTCACAAACTCTGTTACCTTAAAAGTGTACTTATGTTTAGTACAACATCCACATGGGTGGTGGCCTGCCAGAGCTGTTGCTGATGATAGAATGTTGGGATGGGCACCTTGGTGTGTTCTGAAATCATTTCTTCGGTATATTACAAATGCTACAAATTCTTTTAAAGAGATTCTTCCTGCCACCCATGTATGTCCTGCAAGATGTACCGCTATTTTCTGAGATTGCTCTGTAATTTTTGGGTTATACCGTCATAAGTTGAACTGTAATTTATTTTGGAATTAGTTTTCCTTTTTCTTTTTTTTTTTAAGATCAATGTGTGTTGTCTGTGCAACCCTTTTGAAAATGTTAATTACAGAACACTGGATAGCCTTTTACCTGTAGCTGGCGGCTGACCTACTTTGATTCATCTAAAAAACAAAATTCTCCCGTGTACAATTTCTTTTAATTTTCAAGAACAGACTATATGTTAGATTTTTTTCTCAAAATTTGGTGTGTAAACTGTCAAACCTTAGATAGGTATTTCAGCCAGTGCTATTTTATAGAGAGATACGTGGTTTTTCCCCTTCTTTCCTAATAATGATGGATCTTATTACAGTGATAGTCAGTTATCAAACTGAATGTTATTTATAGAACTGACCCACCCAAAAAATTCATCCAAAACCTCTTGACTTCCTGTCCAAATAAGGAGCACATCATCAACAAATCTGTACCAACTCCCTATATGCTTTTTATAAGGGCCGGGAGGAGAAATAATATAGCTCTCAAAACTTTCCCTATATAGATTGGTTACTTCTTGAGTCATGAAGAACCCCATAGCTACCTTTTAATTTGCCAATAAAAGTTAATGTCATATCTAAAGTAATTTTTGTATAAAGCCAATTCAGTCAATGTGCTGAAAAATTATGTGAGAGAGTATCTATCAGTTCTCCTTTCTAATGTCTGTGTTATTGTGTTTAAAGCCTGATCTTGTGGTACATTTGTACAAAATGATCTGATATCCATGGTTGCCTAAATATCCTGTTCTTTTATGACAAGGGAATCTAAATTTTTAATGAAATCCATAGAGTCACATATGTAGGAAGAAATTAGAGGTATGAATGGTTTTCAAAAAGGATCAACATATTTGGAAAGAGGGTCTAACACAGAATTACAGCCTGAAATGACGACCTTTTTCAACACCCTGAGACTTTGTCTCTTCTCTATATCCCTTCTATAAGGTGTTACCACTCCCCGGTTAATGTTCATCTTTGGAAAAGTGTCTGAAAAACAACATTCAATGGGTAATGGTGAAGGCTATGTTTTTGAAAGAGAAGAGAAAGTATGGTCATCAAGAGAAAAGCAAAATAATTATCATGGGCAAGAGAGCATGTGGAAGGCAGAGCTAGGACAAAATTAAAGTTTTATCATGATGTCCAGTTCAAAAGAACTTGTTTTGGGCTGCCGTTTCTCCTCTTTTGTTTGTTAAAATAAGCAGGGAATATTTTAATTTTGGCACAGAAGTTTGGAGAACAGGGTGGACAAAGAGATTAGTAGAGAAGGAAAGGAGAGGCACAGCAACAACATTCTGTTGTGGTGATGTAGAACAGTGGGAAAAACAAGCTGGCACTGTGTCTGAACTGAGACCAAAGTTCCTCATTTGTTATGGTTGTCCACTGCTGGCAAAGTCTCCTTACAGCACTGTTAGAGCTGTTCCTTCAAACACCATGTAGTGCAGCACACCCATCAAACACAGTGGCAAGATAGATGCTTTGCACGGCTTTTCTTCATTACTAATTTTGAACTAGGACAGTCAATTTAGGCTGGCTGTTCAATCACAGAGTAACAATATGTTGTGGGCTGCTTTGGGTCCTGTGTTGGGAGAAAGGTGGGGTATAAACAGCCATCAGTAAGGTTGGAGGAGGGGACGTCTCAGAGGCAAACAAGCTACAATATTCTGTACCAAACATTCTAATGGTGCTTAATCTCTGAAAAATTGCTGTGTCACCAAAAGCAACATGAGACATTATAGTGTGGTGCATCAGATCACAGGTCTCTCTGAATAGTATTTGTGACCTTTCCTACCTGACAGTAGGTGCTTCCAGATGCATGGGTCCTAGCACTAGCTGTCAAAAGACACCATGTAGTTCTTCTGGCTTTTTCTCCTCAACAGTGCCTTGTGTGTATGTGTGTGAAAGATGGAAGAAGTGGTGGGAACATGTGAGAAGGCTGCAAAATATAAGACACTGTTGTATTGCCCTATCCATGAAATTCCATGAGTAAGGCAGAATGCACAACAAAAGCTCATACGAAAGTATATGCTGAGAATTTGATCTGTAAATTACCATGATTCTCATATTGGCATGAAAGCACACCACATGATACCTACAGGTCAGTGTGGGAATTGCAGGGCCTTTGGTCCTAAATTTGCAACTTCCATATACAAAAACATTAGGGGAGGCCCAGTTACACCTAATCAGAAGTCACTTGAGACTTCTCAGGTAAACACTGAAAACCTTGGGACTCTGAAACTCCTTCCTGTTTTCTGTATAGCAACCTGGAATGATTCATTTATGGCAGGATCTTCTAACCAGTTGCACCGGGAAACTTAACATCAAACTAAATCCACATCAAGTCAAGACCGAACACTAAGGTTTGAACCCAGTTACTAGCTCAGTCAGAGTAGACCCACTGAATTAATGGTATTCACATACATGTTGATTTACCAAGTTATTGTTGTAGTGAGTCTACTGTAGCTGTAACTAGCAATTGCATTTAGGTCAAAATAAATTGCATGTAATATTTAGCCACATTAAAAGACTTTGATTAATTATCCTAAAGCAATTTAAACAAGAGCAAGGAGACACCTCTAGGGTAGACTTGATATGCTGTCCATGTTACTGACCTCCGTCTCAGCTTCTTGTTTATATAAAACAAGAATGCTCTGTTGCTATGGTAACTCCTTTTATGGGCTCAGGATTTACAATGTGCTCTATATCTTTCCTATGTGATAGATGGAAAGAGACAAATGATAAAATGGTAGACTTGCAGATCAATGTATGAAGTGATAAATAAGCTTGCAAGGTGAGCGCATAATAACAAAAGACAGGGTAGACCTTACACAGAATTGAAATATATCTGTGTTGTTTCCTCTGTAAATTTTTATAAAGTGAGCATTTTCCCCCTGAGAATACCTTACTTGTTTTTTCTGCTTATATCTTACATGTACGTGTTAAAGCCAGCATTACCATTCTATAATGTAATCCTCAATACACTTTTGCAGCTGTATATTCATTAACGTGATTCATTCAAGGCAGGTAGTGTCTCATGGCTGGGGTGCTTCTCTTGCTTGTGTGAAACATATGCAATTCTCTATCCAGCAGCCTTCTCGCTGTTCCTGCTCATAGACGAAATCCTGCACCACAGATGACAATTGCTCTTGGCAGATGTCACACATTGCTATTGAGTGTGGTGTGGAACTTGAGATTTTTTGTGGGGAATATTAACTCTCATGGTGGCTTGTAAGAACAAAACTGATGCCTAATTGGACAGAGACATAGCAAACGTCCATTTTGTTCATGGCTAAGGCCATTTCCGCGCTACACAGTTATAGTGCTATTATTCCACTTTCAACATCCTGTGGAATCCTGGGCTTTGTAGTTTAGGGAGGGGTCTTTAGAATTCTCAGCCAGGGAGCTCTTTGACCTCAGTGAACTACAAACCCCATGATTCCACAGGATGTTGAAAGTGGAATAATAGCACTATAACAGTGTAGGGTGGAAATGGCCTAAGATTTGGTTCTGTGGAGCAGTGGTTCTTAACCTCTCAGGGGGTCTGCGAAGCTCTGCTGCACTAGCAGCAGAAGCAGCACTAGGGACATGGCAGTGGGGGGTGGGTTTGCAGGTGCTGAAACTTCTCCCTTGTTTGCAAATGAGGGAGCAGTTTGGGCATGTACACACGTAACCCTGCTGCCCCATCCCTGATGAAAGGGACACAGCAGCAAGCATGCCCACGTGCCCAAACTATGGCTCTGGAGACCAGGATTTGAATTCCCACTCACCCATGGACATCCGTTGGTTGTACCAGGCAAGGCACATTCTCTCAGCTTCAGAGAAAGCCCAGGCAATAAATTTTGCCAAGAAAACTCTCATGATCAGGTTGCCTTAGGTCCATAAGTCAGTTTTCAAAGGGGAGAGACATGATAACTAGAACAAACCTCCCTCTGTCAGCAGCACTTCTTTGTCTTCAAGTCACTTCTGACTTATGGAAGTCCTAAGGTAAGCCTATCATAGCGTTTTTGGGGTGTTTTTTTTTGCAAGATTTGTTCAGAGGGGGTTTGCCTTTGCCTTCCTCTGATGCTAGGAGAATGTGAGCTGCTCAAGGTCACCCAGTGTCTGAGCGGGGATTTGAATCCTACTCTCCAGAAGTCTTTAATAAATAAATAAATATTCAAAAATTTAAACATTTAAAAGTTAAGTCTTGGGGCTCCCCAGCAAAATATATTTTCAGGAGGTTCCTGGTAAAGAAAAGTTTAAGAACCACTGCTCTGGAGAAATGATTTATAGTCATCAAGGTTTTGGAGAGAAAAGACTGTCGTATTTCATTTCAGAATTTGTTTCCTGTATTTTCTACCAGCAAGCCCAATGCAGCTTAATTATCTATGTTTCTCCTTCCATATGGTTACTGTCTTTATTCTGACAGGGATCCTTTATCCTTCACAGCTGTGTCACAAGTGGATGTTCATCTGGTAGATTCTTTCCATTAGTCCATAACAGAGCTGTGTTATTATAACTTCTCTGACTTTTTAGCAAGTTTGAGAAATTCTTTTACAAGCAAGGAAATGTGGGAATTCCTGCAGGCCTAGAGGGCACAGACTATGGCTTCTCTGTGTAGTTGCATCCAATGTCCATTAAGGGGCTCTTCAGGAATTTCCCGAGGGAGGGCATTCTGATATTGCTTTAGGGCTGTGAGAACTGCTGCAGTGGGTGTCATCTTTATAATGGCTGATAGTGCCCACATTTGGGTGTTGCAGCCAGCTAGAATTAGAGAGAATTCAGGTTGCGATTGTATATTGATACATATTTGCTGATCACTAAACAAACCATGGATGTTAAGACTTCAGTTTGTTTGTTGGGGTGTACAAGCCTGCAGGGGCAAGATTTCTGCTTTGTCTTACCTTCAACAGAAGAAGCAAGAACAATAATGCAAAGCTTATCCTACAATAACTTATCTGGCTTGTTGGGAGGGAAACAACCCAGGGAGCCCATTTTGAGATAGGTTCATATATCACAATAGACAAACCACGGTTAAGTGCTTGTTCGTGCACTCCTTATTGGCTGTATAGATTGCCCTTCTGAAAATCTTAGTTTAATGTCTAAATTGTAGGAATATCTGGTATTTATATAAAGCAGAGTGCAGCGTAGCCAGTGCAAGATGAGCTTGTGGAAGACATCAGAAAGCAAATACTCAGGATGCTCTTGTAAGATAAAAGAAAAAAAAAAGAAAACTTACTTTTTGTTGTTGTTTCACAAAATCTGTTTTCGATAGGAAAGGAAATAGACAAAAGAAGTTTGCCTACATTTCAGTAGGAGAGCCCCTAAAGCTCGCTCTCATGTGTACATAAGCTGTCCTGGGGCAGAAGGCTCATGGATGCTTCCTCCCTACACAAAGAGAGACAAAAGACCAACTAAGTTTTGGAAGAAGGGGGAAGTGACCTCTGCAGGCAAGAAGCAAAAAGAGTTGAGTATATGGATCAAGGGAAGAAACAGGGATATGAAACAAAAGGGCAGGCCTGTACTCAAGCCCCTCTCACTGCCACATTATATAGGCGTTGATGCCTCTTTGCTTTGAACATAAATGTGGCCAGTGCATTATTAAAACTAAAACAAAATGAGTCCGATTAGGTGATGATCTCTGGCAAAGAAAAGAAAGATGTGACAGGATCCTACTCTACAATTTTCAGTAGACACAATAAGACAAAAAAGAAGAAATAATGAAGCCTTGAAAAAGGCCAAATGTCAAAACCAGAGTTCTTTTGGTCCAGGAAATAAAAGTGTTTTAATTAACCTATTTTACTTCTGCCATTTGTTAGTGGGCTGAAGCATTTGTCTGTTTATAGTTCCATAAACTTCATTTATAAGCTACAGTGGAAGAGGTCACAAGAGTTCCTGTAATTCAACTGATCAAAAGACCAAGGAGAAGAAAGCATGCTTTTCACTCATTGGAATGCTGAGCATTTAACCTGTACTCTGATTTCAGTTCATCCATCAGAGTTGTTGATCACAACTGAATGTTTGAAAAGAAAAACACTCTACTGTAAAATAGAATTAAATGGAGAAACTGTCAGAAGTCATTTGTGTTAAAAATGGAAATGAACACAAAGTGGCAGAATTAAATAACTCTTAGCTAGTGCACACAAAGATTCTTGTTTTGCATTACCACATTTTTGGTAGTCTTTCACTGTCTTTTTTACATTACTAATTTCAGACTACAAACAATCTTACTAGCTTTCTGATGTACTTGTTCCTGTTTTAGCAGGCTTAGATCCTTCAAGATTCAGTCACATAGGATCTTAAAGATCAGAGCAAGAGAAAGTCCAGAAGTGCTTGAATATATCTTCCATTTATGAGTTGCTCCATCTTGATTTCATCAGAAGAACTTCTTGTAGCCCAGTTGAAAATGTCTTCTGGCCAACTATTTTAAAAGCAACTTTCTTGCACTTTTTGAAATAATCAAACCTAACCCCTTTTAAATGTTAATAAGTATTAGTAATCAATTGACATTGCTTGGCAGATGACAGAAATTTTGTGTTCTAGAAATTTAACAAGTATTGAACTAATCAAGTCTCTTTTCAGGAGGGAACGATAGGTTAAAGGTCTTCTGTTAAAAATCTAACATTAGCCAGCCCTGGAGAAAAACTTTAATTACTTTCCTTTGACAAAAAATAACTTTTTGATGTATTCTTTATTCATTGGTAAACTCTCCAGAGAACTAGACTGGGAAGCATCTAGCTGCCATTCTTTGTTGCTGATGTCACTAAATTTTCAAGATTTCCTGATTATATTTCTTTTATCCAGTCTTTCAATTATATGCTGATGTTTATTTCCAGATTGTCATGTTTGTTTGTTTCATCTATAAACTTTCCCCTTCTAAACATATTATAAATCAACTTCTGATTATTTGAACTGAAAATATCTTTTCCCCGTTGTGCAGTTCTGCATTTCTTCTGCTTATTCAAGCTCTAAAACATATGGGGTGATGTTGGCGTTGGTCTAGGGTCAAGCTTGTCATTCTGGCACAGGATATCTCAATGGAGGAACTTGGAAAGTCTGCAGTTACTGATGTTGGACTAGGATCTATCCAGATAATGTCAAACAGTTTATTAGAATTGTCTGCCTTGATAGAGCCAATCTCCATTAATGGAGGGAAGGGCACAGGCACAATCCAGCCCTTTTCCTCTCATCTGTCCTGTCAAGCTGATGAGGAAGGAGACCTGGGTTGCTTTCAGTGTGGGTCTTCCATTTCTCCTGAACAGGAGGGTAACATGTTGAAAATGACAGTTACACAGAAGCATATACTTGCATGCAGTAGTGCATTGGCAGTCAATTTTTACACATGTGTATTCTCAGTATTAAAGTCTCTGTGTTTGGAAAAGTAGATGTGTTGCATGGGTGTAGAATGTTTTTGCTCAGGCAAACACACCTAAGAAAACTTCCAATGACAATAGTGTAGCAGATGTAGCCTTGCACCGTATAATTCTCTTGGAGTAGAAGTCGGCTTTTTCTCAGGAGACCGGATGCACATATTAGCACTTGAGAGAGAAACATGACCTAGGTATTTCTAAGATCAAAGTCCTTCATGGTTGTTTAAGGGGCACAGACCTTATATTCTGATGCACCCTGAAAAGGGAACAGAAGTATACAGATTCTGTTGCAACTTCCTTTTAGAAACTTTTGATGGCTGGAAAGAAGATGAGAGATCTCTTTTCTTGCCCCTTCCAAATTAAAATGAAGAACAGTCTGGACTTTGGGACCTGAATCTATATATCTTCATTTGCAGGTTACTTGTAGACAATTAACAGGCCGTGTTTAGTAAATATGCAGCCACAGCAGACGCCATAGAGGATGGAAACCTGATTTAACATAAACTCATCTTGGTCTGAAGCCCCATTGATTTTAAAAAGCCACAGGGGAAGTAATTAAAATGAATGAGACCTGTGGGTCCTGAAATTATGGTACAGAGCAGCTGTTTTCAGACTTTTTGTATGCAACCATTTGAAATTGCTAGTGGTCTTAGTGGACCACTCAGTTGACTTTTTTGTTTTACAAATCAAAGCATACAAGTCATGTGATAATTTTCCCACACTGCATTGTTATAAAAACCAGCACTGCATCATGACATGGATAGACTCTATGCCAGGTCACTGAAAAGGGCCCTTTAACTGGTAATTTTTATGGGAAAATTAGAAGACTGCATAGCTGTTTCTGTTATGTGGCCTTGTTAGCTTATTGGATAATACAGCCCAGGGTAAAGCCTCATTCTCTGTCTTCAGTGTAGTGAGCCATCTAAATACCCTAAAGCCATTAGATCCTATCTGATCCTGGAAGCTAAGCAGGGTAAGCCCTGCTTAGTACTTGTATGGGAGACTGTCAATGAATACCAGGTGCTGTAGGATATTTTTCAGAACTGATAAAACCACCTCTGAGTATTCTTTGCCTAAGAAAGCCCTGTGAAGTTCATGGAGTTGCCATAAGTCTACGGGTGACTTGAAGGCATATACATGCGCATGGTCAAGTACAGATATCTTCAACTCTTCCACGGATCACCTGATTGGGACTTGCAGATCACTAGTAATACATAGTTTAGGAACTTATGAAACACCACATTAAATATCCAGTAATGTTATTATAGTGTTGCTAACTGAAGAAATTGCTTAACCTGTTTGTTAAGTTATTATCATAGCATCTAACTGAAATTCACACAGTGAAAATCACAAAGGTACTTTCTATCAGATTTGTTGAAAATGTCTGTTGCTGTTTTTTTTTAATAGACACATAACAAATCTGTTTATACAGGATGGAAAACATGCAACTTAATTTCAGGACTATAGAATTTCAGTCAAGTAATCAAGGACACTGGCGTGTTTTCTCCTCTTAAAATTCAAATACTGATTCCCTACACCTTTTCTCATACACACTTGGTTCTAGAAGCAAATGTTATGATTTTAGCATTAGTTTGTTCTCTTGCTTTTCCTAGCCCATTGAAATTGGGAGAAATGAAAGGCGGGAAGAGTTTGGATAATTCCCACACCTTCATTTATTGATGAATCATTTCAGTGAAAGAAGATAAATAAATGAAACAGTGTACTTTTTAGTATGGGTTTTTTTTTTTTTTAAGAAATCTCTATGTTGTGAGGAAAGACATTTAAGCAACACCTTCCTGAATTGTACCTTTTGGGGAAGACTTTTCACTACCAAAAAGTGGGGAATGCAACCCTCTCTGTCCCTTCTCCTGTCATCTGAGTACAGTTATTCTTTCTATGTTCCAGGATTCAGCTCTAGCATTGAATAAACTCCCGATTAGCTAGTAGATGACAAAGATATGCCTGTGTGACAGCAAGGGTGGAGACAGTTGTAGGGGAAAAGGTGGTGTTCTGTGAAAGGTAGCTAAAAAGAAAGTGAGGGGAAGAATGAAGAGTGGAAGTATGGAAGGGAACCGAAAGAGAAAAATGCTAAAGCTTTAATTTTTGCGAGCAATCAGTGTGTCAGCCTTGATCCTTAGCTCTAACAGAGGAATGATTTTGGCAGAGTATGAGAGAGATCTAAAGGCAGAGGAACTGTCTTAGTACCACACTGGGCTCATGCCAGCAAGGCAGAAGGCATGGAGTAGTAGTTGTTTCCCTCCCCTGGGATGTGAAGAATGAGCTGCATCAGCTGCAAGGTTGGCGTAGTTCTTCCCCATTCCAGAGCATGTCGGGGCACAGAAGGGCTTTGGATTTTGTGGACCCACAGACTCTTCTGTCAACACTAGGAAACAACTCTGATGAAGCACTGGGTACAGACTTCCCTTCAGCCTCTCAAAGGGCATATGGGAGAGGGAATTTCCCTGTCCCCCTTCCCTCCCTTGCTCCCTCAGAGTAGGAGATCTTAAACTTCCTATGGACTCTGAGATAGTTTCCTGGCGATGACTGAATTGCAGCCTAAGCACTGAGGAGATAAACATCATCATATCTTGGTGGTAAGTGAAGGAAATTCATCATTTGCTCAGCTGTATACAAATCTATCACTCTAAGTACCTGAGTAAGAGAGAAGGAGCAGTTGCTTATTGGTGATTGCTCAGAAATACTCCATGATCTTTATGCTGGCATCAATCTTTTCTCACAGGGTACTCCTATACATGTCAGAAGTAATTATCATTGAGTTAAGTGGAATTTACTCATATTGTATGAGACTGTACCCTCAGTGGTATATATGAAGGGCTAGGGTGAAAATTGATGGCTGGGCTTCCAGTGATATAATAGCACTCCTATTCTGTAGGCCACAAGGATCCTCCACCACTGAAAAATCGTTGGCTGCTGTCATCTATACCACCAGAATTGTGCAATTCCCAGAACAGAAATAAATGCTCTTACTCCATGCTTCAGGAGGATACTTTTGCACAGTAATATTCAAAGTTGTGATCAGTGCTAGCCTGTGAACCAAAAGCCGCTGGTCCCTCCAGAGTTTCCAAGGAAGAAAGAAACAATTGTAGCGAATGGGCACAAACCTGGTACTAGTCCCTTGCACACTGGGAGAAAAATCACTGGTCCTCAACATCAGATTCCTCAAGAATCAGTCTTCTAGCATTTTCTTCTACTATAGGGAACCACCACAAGTTTTCTCTTCAGATGGACAATAGTGTTGGAGAAGGATGTTAGGTGGAGAAGGCTATATGTTACAAGCGTTCTCTCTGATATGCACTTTGCTGTGTGTTAAGTATTTTTTGCATGGAGGAGCATTCAGCCACATGAGCTGAAATGGTATAACTCAGATGCAAAGAAAACTAGGCCTGAAGGTCCAGACAACTGAGAACTGTTAACAAGTCCCATGGAATTTAGCATTCAGAGCCATATTTTTCCAGTACAGCAGTTTTTAAATCTGTTCTATCACAGTGTGAAGCTCAGGAGGAAGAAAGTATGGATGGAAAATAAAATAAAATAAGGTATGTGGAGTTGTGGGTGGGAGAGAGTGTAAAAGGCTTTCTGTTCAGCACGCTCCATTAAAAGCTTGTTCATAAATCAAGCACTCACCTCTCACTGTGCTCCTGAAAGCATGTACGTCAGGTTTTGTTTCATCAAGAATCAGTGCTCACTCTCACAGACCTCCAGGTGAATGTCAGCAAGCCTTCATGGAAAGTAGTAACAAGGCAAACCCCCTAGGGCCCATTCCTGGGACCAAATCCTATTTAACATCTCTGTTAGTGACGTGGAAAGGAAAATGAGGCCTAATTGCCAGATGATAGGACTTGGCAGCATGCCCATTGTTTGGAGCAGGCATGCCAGAGGAATTTAGATTTGGCCTTCGGATGACACGTGGCTTTTTTCACTCCAGTCCTCTCACACACATGGATGAATGGCAATGAGGAGCAACAGTTCTCTGTACAATATGGAAGGCTTAGAAACACTTCTGCAATTCCAGCAATGCAGAGATGGGGACTGTTCTTATAAATCATGTGATCACTGGTTTGGTGGTGTGTTTTTTTTAATTTGGTAGTGGTGGGAAATAACACATTTTATTTCTTGATTTTTAGAAGAACCAACTTTGGAAAAGTTAATTTTTGGACTATAACTACCAGAATGTTCCAGCCAGCATGGCTAGGATGCTGGGAGCTATTATCCAAAGAGGTAACACTGGCACGTTCTGGGCTTTCCCTGATGACATTTAGGGATTTGAAATGTAAGGTATTTGCCATTTGTGCCCTTAATTCAAGGAGCCTCCTTTTTTAAAAAAAATCAGGATTGAAGAATACAGTGAATTGTGCAGTTCAGACTACTGATGCTTTTTTTTTTTTTAATTCTTTGTCATCTGTGTGACTTGCACATATGGGCACAGGCCATTTTGAATCTTCCAGCGTTGAGCAATGCATTTTGGGTGGGAGCTTATCCCATTTCATTGTGCCTGCTCCAGCATGATTCCTGTTTCTTCCCTCAATTTCCTTTTTAACTGCTGCAGCCTCAGCATTAACTGAATTAGGAACCTCCATTTTTAATCTTGTGAGCATTCTTCTTCATAAGTATATAATTATCTCTCTTAGTTCCAATGTGCAGTATTTTGTCTTTGTTATGTCTTTTTTTCCTTTTCTGTGTTTGTGCTGAAATGCATTTATTTTTCCTCCCGTCATTGGATTTTGTCCTTGATTGGGATCTGTGGTCTTGAAGTCCTTCTTCAAGAAGTGTGTACAGTGTGGAGGTAAAATCCCATTCACTAACAGACACTACTTTCTCTGTTGGACTGAAACACACATTGCTGGAAAGTGCAAGCACTGCTTCAGTTTTACAGGGTAGGCATGAAGGAATTAAGTGCCCTGTCTCTGAGCCTGGATATCAAGAAGCTATCCAAACTTTGGACTTGGTCAGGTCATTGCATCAGGCAGCATCAGTAACATTTGTTTACTTGAGACTATGGCCATCCATGGTCTTGTTTAGACTTGAAATGGTTCAGATTGTTGGTTCTGATGGTAAGACCTCAATGTCAATACAACCAACTGTGCATGTAGCTCCTACAACTCCAGTGTGATAGATAATGATGCTGTGATTGAGGAGCAACTGATTGTGCAGAGGGGCCGAGCCAGTGAGTGAGCAAGTACACCTGCAAACATCCTCTGCACTGGATGGTCAAACAGAGACTGAGTTGCCCCAGCCAGCTCAAGACAGAGAGGGAACCAGCAGTGATGCAGAGGAGTTGCAGCCGGCTGTGCCCATCAGCCCTCAATCATGCAGAAGGCTGAAACGGGCTGCTGAGAGGGAGGCTGCTTGGACTAGGCTGAGGAAACAATAATGAGCAGCACCTGTTCACAGGGGTTATTTAAGTCTGCCGGCGTGTGGTCCTTGCTTGCAGCAAATTATTAGCAAGCCCTCACAACCTTTGTGTCTCCTGCTCCCTGAAACCCTCCAGACAGATCTCTGCCTCCTGAACCTTTGGAATGGACCTTGACCTGGCTTGGCTTGTGTTTTCCTAGTGTTTTGTATATTCAGACTCCTCAAGTGTTCCTGACCTCTCTCCTCCCTTGTTGGCTGCAGCCCGGCAGGGAGAGATTCCTGACATCCAGGGAGATCATTGTTGGTGAAGTGTTCTCACTCAGATAAGAACTGTGAAAGTTAAAGAGAAAAAGGAGAGAAAGTATAAACATGATCAATCACCTCTTGTAGCTTCTTCTGTGTGATAGATGATGCCTCTGAGATCGAGGAGCAACTTATTGTGCCAAGAACTGAGCCAGTGAGTGAGCAAAATCAACTTGCAAACATCCCCCGCACCGGAAGGTCAAGCAGAGACAGAGTTGCCCCGGCCAGCTCATGATGGAGAGGGAACCAGCAGTGATTCAGAGGAGTTACAGCCAATTGTGCCCATCAGCCCTCAGTCATGAAGAAGGCTGAAACGGACGGCTCAGAGGGAGGCTGCATGGACTAGGTTGAACAAACAATAACAAGCAGCACCTGTTCACAGCGGCTATTTAAGTCTGCCGGTGTGACTGCTCTTGGCTTGCCGCAAATTACTAGCAAGCCCTCATGACCTTTGTGGCTCCTGGTCCCTGAAACCCTCCGGACAGATCTCTGCCTCCTGAACCTTAGGACTGGACCTTGATCTGGCTCAGCTTGCATTTTCCTTGTGTTTGGTGGATTCATACTCTCCCTGCAAGTATTCCTGACCCCACTCCTGCCTTGCTGGCTGAGGCTCGGCAGGGAGAGAATCCTGACGTTCTGAATCTTTACATCCTTCAAGATCATCCCCTCCAGAGTCATCTCCTTTGCTCCGATCAACTTCAACAATTTGACTTTTAGCATCTACACTTATGTTGGATCCTATCATTGAAGCCAGGGTGCTCTGCATGGCATTACACTTTCCTCCATCTCCTCCAAACCAAAGATTCTCAATTTGTATTCTCCAACTGATCCAGCAATTGCTCAAGACTGATGAGATCATCCAATATGACATTTAGGGCCAGATTCCATCTGAACACATTTTGGAAGTGTATGATGTTCAGCATGTAGCCTCCTTTTCAGATGAGGGAAATAGTTGACTCTCCTCCTCCTTAAGGCTACTCTGACCAATGCTGTTTGGATCAGCAGTCCTCCCATTACCTTTCACTGCCACAACACCAAACCAGACCTGTGATTGCTTATATACAGTTGTAGATTTAGCTCTTCGAATACAGGTAATAAGGTATTTAAATTTTTGTTTCAATATATAGTTTTAGCTAACATAAGCACTGCTCTTTAAAATGATGCTTTGTCCTGTGTATTTCTATATTCTGTGACAGTTTAATGGCTATAATTGTTTCTTGACTTCTTAGTATATGAACCAAATAAAAATGGCTCCAAGCATCAGCCTACATTCATTTATGCAAAATAAAATTACATAAAGAATTACAAATGCTGGTATGACCTAATCATTACATTCAGTTGTAATGATTTGTTTGTGTGGAAAGTGGGCTTTTGGTCGATATAGGCAGATATTATTGTGAGGTAGGCAGCATATCCATATAAGCTATCCTTGTGTAAATGTGGTTTAAAATGTATTTCACTTTGCACATATGTATTCAAGTTCAACATAGTGGGGTGCAGATGGGGAGCACTTTTTCTGAGAATTGTAGGTCTATGGATAAAATTTTAAGTAGATTAAGTTTCATGACATTGTAAAGGTTTTCCTGCACTGATGTGGGATGTCCAGATCTTGAGAACAAAAAGCAGACTGTCTGAAGTTTGAGGGCCCGGTGTTGATAATACCCAACTCTATCTCTTCTTTCCACCTCATTCCAAAGCAGCTGTTTCAGTTCTAAAGTGGTGCCTGTCGGCAGTAATGGATTGGCAGTCCAAAGCTTGATCCAGACAAGATAGAGATGCTCCTAGCCAGGTACAAGGCAGATGAGGGAATAGGAACCGAACTGTACTGGAAGGAGTTATGCTTCATCTGAAAACAAAGGTTCAGAGTTTGGCTATACTCCTGGACTCATTAGTGAAGTTGGATGCTCAGGTTTCAATGGTAGCTAGGAGTGAATTTGCACAATTAAAAGCAGTGTACCAACTGTGGCTGTTCCTTGGACTATCTGACTCAGCCACAGTGACACATGCTGTATTTACATCCCATTTGGGATTATTGTTACTCACTCTACAATGTTGGAAAACTTCAAAAGGTGCAAATAACTACAGCCAGATTATTAACTGGGGCTGGTTACAACTTCTCTGATGCAACAGCACCATTAGCTGCTGGTCTGTTTTTCTATACAAGTACTGGATATACCCTATAAAGTTTGGGTCCTGGCTATTTGAAGGACTGTGTCGTCTTATAAGAACCTGTCCAAACAGGCTCCAGGGGAGGCTGTTCACTTTGTCCCACCACCTTTCCAAGCATGTTTAGTGGAAACATGGGAGAGAGCTTCTCAGTAGCTATTCTCAGGCTTTGGAACTCCCTCCTTCCCTTTTGACGCTGCATGATTTCTTAAGATCTTTGGGAGAGCTGCTTCTCCCAGTTCCACCACCTTTATAGGTACAGTTGGTGGGAATGCAGGAGAGGACTTTTTCTGTGGCTGCTCTAAGGCCCTGGAACTCCCTTGCTACTCCCTGTTTGCTGTCTTTTCATCATCAGGTGGATACTTGTCAATTCCAGCAGGTGTTTGAGAACTGATTGTTTTATATAATGGGTTTTCTGTTCACAATCATTTTTGATCTGTGCTTTTAAATTAACCTTCTGTATTATTTTAATTCTGTAAGCAAGTTAATATTGTTTTCATCTTAACTTTTGACTGTGGTATTTCTTGAACTTCTTTCTATCCTGTAAGCTACCTTGAGTCCTGCTTTTGGAGAAAAGGAGGGATATAACTAAAGGAAGTGGGAAAAAAAAAAAGAAAAGAAAGGAAGTATTTCAGATGAGCAAACAATGCTTGATGGTAAACTTCTATGCAGCTTTGCTTAGGAATATGTCATCTCATTGAGCTCAGTGGGATTTAATTCTTAGTGAACATGCTTAAAATTTCATACTACACACAGTTCTCTTTAAAAAAAGGGGGGGGGGCTAAAGACATCAGTTAATGCTTACATTTTCCAGAAAACAAATACCACTTGGAACAAGGGAGAGGACAAAAATTGTGACAAGTTTGTTATGGACAAACTGGATGGTCAGATGCCATTATGTATTGTCATGATTCTGAATGAAACTGTAGTTGCAAATGTCTATTAAAAATTGCTTTTGAAGTATCTTCTATTTCCTAATTCTTTAAACTGTTTATGATAAACATATATGATAAATATAGAAGTGAAATTGCTAGGCTTAATTGCAACAACCACCCTTCTAATTCATCCTGTTGAAACAAAAGCAATGTTCGTGTGAGCTTAATTAGCATAATATATTACAGTTATTACTTTCAGAAAGGCTGCAGACATCTTCCTTGGAGGAGGTAAATTGGATCTTGATAATTAGGTTCCAACAAAAAAAAAAAATTGAAAGCTGCATTTAATAATGCATAGGATGCAAATACTGAGCCCCATTAGCCATTTCATTCTAGGTAGCTGAGTATTCTAGTGATAATGAATGGAAAAATGCGTTTTGAGTGATATTGAGATCATTATATAGCATTGTTTACTATACAGCAAATGTATAAATGAAAAAATTGAAAATTTCCTATATTATCCTGTATCTTCAAGACAGTGCTGCAAATAAATAAATAAATTTACAGTTGACATAACCAGCATATGAATTAGTGCATGCTATGTTTGTGAGCATTCAGCAGACAGGAGGAGATGGCACAATAGTTTTATCCTTTGCAGTTTACAACTGTGATAGTTTTTTATGCATACTGACTATTCTGACTATGTTTCAGCTCATAGCTTATTCAGAGGTACCGATATTAAGTTGGAATGCTGCTGTAGAATTTTAGTTGTGGATGTTCTGCAATAAATAACATGTATTAGATTTAGTCATTACTGTAAAATCTTCTTTCAGTGCTGGGCAACATGACTCACAAGACTGAATCATGCACCATGTTTATTCTTGTTATACCTCTGAAAGTGCAGTTACGTACCACTAATAAAATCTATACCTGATAGATGAAGGACTAAGTTGGAAAATATGGTGCGAAAATGTTCTGAATTTGTTATGTGTATTGTGCCATCACTGTGCAAGATACTTATTAGAGTAAAAGAAGTCAGCTCCATAAGGTTCAACCGAGTAGAATGTGGAAGAGGAGACCTGCCTAGGTTCCCAGGGAGGAAACAGTAGCGGACTGGTAGAAAAGTGGAGTAAGGAATAAAAACAGAAAGAATTTACACTTATGTATTTAGACTTTTTTTTTAGGCTATGTTGTAATAGGGCACGAGACCTAGGGGTTGAGGCAAAGGAGGCACAGAAAAAGGTGCGTCTTTGAAGAATGGGGAAGATACTAAAAGTAAAGGGCAAGATGTTTGTGCTGGAGCATTAGCAAACAGGAAGATAGAAGACCAATTTTAAAGAGTGTCATGCAGTGATGTAGACTTGAGCTGACTGACTCGGACTCAAGTTGGACTTAAGTTGCTTCAGTGACTCAACTTACACTTGACTCAGCAATAAATGATGCACTGACTCCATTCGACTCGAGACCTGTATATTTTTAGTGACTGACTTGCTGCCCTTGTTTCAGTAACATAGCACATTCATTCAGAAACCTTACAACTTTGAACATGCTTCCTGCTCTTTTTGCTACTGGTCACATGACAATCTGTCCCAAGCCCAAAGTGTGGGCGCATTTCTCAGAGAGGAACAGCAAATGGGTTAGGCAAAGGGCTTGAGGTCTGCTTGGCAGCTTGTCCCTGCTGCATATTGAAGGAGCTTTCTAAAACTTTTCCTAAGAGCAGAAGACAAGACTCATCCCCAGAGTGCAAGGTGCATTTCTCAGAGGGGAATAGCAAATGTGTTAGGCTAGAGGCTTGAAGAGGAAGGATCTATCCTTCTAAAGCTTTTGAAACTTCAGTAATGAGCAGTAAGAAGGATCCTATTCCTCACTTTTGAAACTGCAGACTCTTATGCCCATTGGCACAAAAGCCTCCAGCTTCGAGAAGGAGGAGTAAAAAGAATCCTATTTCCCACTTCCAAAGCTGCAGATGGCAAAATTGCAAATGTGGAAGGCTGACTCTGCTTAAATTGTTAAAACTGACTTTTATTTGATTCCGTCCAGAAATTCTCGAATACAGGTTGGGATATAAAGTTGGCTCCCAGACTTGAGACTTGACTTGAAAATATCTTCAAGGACTTGAGACTTGACTTGAATCTTGAAGGTAGAGTGAAACTTGGAGTAAAAGACTTAAATACATCACTGGTGTCATGTGATCAGAAGGGCAACAGAGATGAATTGCTCAGGCTTGCAGGAAGCCAACAAAAAGATAACAAGAAACTGGGAGATCAAGCTCACCCAACAGTTCAGAGAAGATTACCGTAGTCTGGGAGAGAGATTATCAGGATGTAGATGAGAATTCATGTTCTCCTCTTCCCAGACCTCCAGGAATTCTCTCCCTCTACTTTGCCATACTCCATTTAAATCTGAGTCTGAATACAAATGAATTATTATTCTCAGGTTATTTTCCTACAGTTGAAAATATTGGCAGTGAACACAACATCCAAGTTATTTTGGTTGTAGGGGAGGGAAGTTCATTTTGCAGTATTAAAAAAAAAAATCAGGTGTTTAAATTTGTGCAGCATATCCAGAGTTGTTTGAAATGCAGAAAAGATGGAGTAAATTTTTAACGTTTCCGTTAGCATCCTTGTAACATAGCATTTTATTTTCCCAAAGCACTTCACGTAATTGATATCTTACAAATGTTTAGCTGCTATTACAATGTGGCCTAAAAGCACAGTCATGAACACTTTGTTATATCCTCAGGGTAGTCTTTTGCTGGAGTAAGAAAAGTTCTTAAGCCACTGCATCTTGGTCTGTTTGCAGCATTCATGTTTATTTCATATAATTGAAATGGACGCCCACATGATTTCAGCAGTATTTATTCCGAATGGAGAATTTGTGCAGAATTTAGATTTAGAGAGCAAGGCAGCTCATTTCATTTTTAGAATACCTTGGTAGGAACAGCATGTAAACAGGTTCATGACTTACCTTTTATTATAGCGTAAGGTAAATTACAGTGAAAACATGCTGCTTATGTTGACTTCATAGGGATCATCAGCTGTATTTTTTTAATTGTAATTTATGTGGTTTAATAAGAACTCTGTAACTTCACCCTTCTAGAAATGAAAATAAGGGGAAGGAAGAGATAAGAGAACCCCATATCTGCAGATTCTAATCCACAGATTCAGTTATCCATGGTTGAAAACAGTGGGCAGCGCGGGGTCATGCTGCCTGTTGTTTTCCCTCCTCCAGCTGCAGGCCCATGGCCTGATCCCTGTGGCACCTAGTGGGAAAACAGCGGGCAGTGTGAGATCATGCTGCCTGCTGTTTTCCTGCCTCCAGCTGCAAGCCTAGGGCCCAACTGCTGCGGCGTTCTGTACTATCCGTGGATTCCCGTATCCGCAGGGGGGGGCAGAACCAATCCCCTGCAGATACGGGGGTCGTACTGTACTCCCTATACCCATACCCTGGGCTCTTGAGCATAGGGTGAAATCACAGGGAACGTACAACTGATCACCAGAATGTAGAGAGTGCACTAGCAGCTGGAATGGCAATTAAGGTCAAAACCACTGTGTAGTTGTATTCAAAGTAATTTGAAGTTTGTAACTGAAACACTTCTAAATCCAGAAAGGAAGGTCAGCAGGATCTGTGGAAAGCAGGTATACTTATACAACCTTTGGACTGGGGAAGGAAAGAATATGCATTAGTAACTTGTTCCCAGGTAGAAAAACAGGTTTCCTGACCATCAGTAATAGATGAGTGAGAATCTTTTGCAGTTTTGTTCCAGGATTCAAATGTTCCAAAATGTTGTAGAGACTTTTTTTAAAAAACTGTTTTCTGCACAGAAGGCCTCCCTTAACATGCTCAGCCTTCACTGCTTGGAGGGGAAGAGTTTGATGCCCTCCCCAGAAGAGGCCACCAATGGCAGATGGCGTGGACGGTGCCAGTCTGCACACGTGATGGGGCGGGGCGGAGGTCTATTTATTCCCGGCTTGCCCCACATGTAGTCTCTTTGAATCTTCGCCGCGACCCACCCCTCCCACCCTCATTGCAGTGTGCAGTATAGGGCTGCTTCAGGGCCAGGTAGGAACCCTCCCCCGCACTTTATGGGTTTTTTTTTTCTGCCTACCCCACAATCTGATTGGAACCAGGAAAGTTTGCTGGGGTGTGGTCGTTTAACTAGGCATTCACCCCTGTGCAGAACATAGGATTTTTGCACCAAAAACCCCTGCGTATTTTTCTATGAAGAACAATTCCTCTGCAGCACTTTAGAACATTTAAATATGGGGAGAATACCGTGGAGGAATATTTGTTAGGAGAGAAACCGCCATAATTATTCCTCCTTGCATGCAAGAATTTGATAGTTAAGCATTTACATCCCTACTGTGAATGTAATCTTGAGAAAAAAAAAAGTTTCTTAAATCCTATTGGTTGCAATATATCTAGATTTAACTCAGTGTCGAACTTAAACACTGGAAAAGTCAATGAGGTTTAATATCTCTATATTATCCTATAGTGTATTCCATATTCATGCTAGATGCATTTCAGAATTCCCTTTTAGATTAAAGGTGCTACATAAGGAAAAGATTTATGTGAACATTGTCTGAATAAGCAGATGCCTTGTTTCACCTAATTGCACACAGTGCTGGTTTATTTTAGAGATGTTGGAAGACTATCTCAGAATTAATTCAAATGACTAAAAGAAACTAATTTATATTTTTACATTTCCAGTAACGAATATTGTTGTATAACTTAATTGTTGTATAATTTAATACAGATATGGTGCTAGAATTAATTTAGAATAAGTGAGATGAATTCATATAAGAAAACAGCCTTTCTGATGTTGACTTTTCAGTGATTGGGATAACAAACTACAGTGAAACAGCAATGCATTGCTTTTTATACTTAATTAACAGCCTCTCCTGAAATATACCATGTAGACCTAAAGATATAATTGACACTGTGTCTGACTTTAATCCCATGAAATATTTCAGTTTGCTTAAAAGAAGCTTTGCGTTTTGTTTCTTGAGGCTCTGGTAAATATTTTGGACATAACGCTGGTCAGCCTGGTACTGGAATTGGATTGTAATTTTTAGATGTTGGGTTTAACCAGAGATGTTGCTGCTAGCTTTAGAGATGGACCAGGGCTTCTAGAGATGGACCAGTCATGCTGGTAGAAAGGTCCCCCAGAACGGTGAGGAATGTATTTATATCCCTTTGTTTCTGAGTGTGGTCCAGCCTGCTTCCTCGCCACATATATTCAGCTTTCAGGAGTAGCTTGCTTCATCAACACATGCTTAGCCAAGTGTTTGTCATATGGCCTACGCCCCCATCTGACTGAAAAGAAAGAAAAATTCACTCCTACTTTCCTTTCTATGCCCAACTTTAGCTTATTCCAGCACTCAAAGTGCAGGTGTTAAGAAACAATGACTTGCTGGCCCAAGTGTGTATGTGTGTGTTTTTTTTTTTAAAAAAAGTTCAGCTTGATATCATTTATGAATAAATGAGGTGAGACTGTATTTGCTGAAATGCCAAATGGCGTTTCCCCATCTCAGAACTGGGAAATAAGCCAGTTTTAAAAAGCATTTGTCTGCATATTTGACTGAGACTTTAAGGAGAAATGCTCAGGAAGTATATGTTGGTGTGGTAATCAGCAACTGTCCTTTAAAGAATTCATGGTCAGTGTTTTGTATCCTTTGGTGAGAATGGTGACTGGCATGAGCAATATTTGTAATTTTTGGCAGTGCAGTCATCCCTCCACATTCACTAAGGTTAGGTACACAGGACCCCTGTGAAAGTGAAAAAAATGTGAATAACTCCTCCCAAACCATATTTAGCACACAAAAAGGTATGATCACCATATTCAACCCACCATGGATTCCTTTGAGGCATCAGGGTTTCTTTACAAGGCAGAAGTGGCTGGCTGGTGGGGCTCACTGCCACCTCCACTACTGCCCCACACCATTTTTAATAGGGACTTACAAGCCTCGTTTGCAGTTTCTCAGTCTCACGAGGCTTGCAGGCCCTGTTAAATATGGCATAGGGAGGCAGCAAAGGTGACAGCAAGTAATCCGTGAATAATCAAATCCGCAAAAGTGAAACCCGCAAATGTGGAGGGCTGTGTACTGTGATATCAAAAATATCCATAAAATAGTAGTTTATATACTGCTTGCAGATCTCAGAAAGTTACTTTGAAATAGTCTGTTACAGTTATAGTTCCACATCCCTGAGTAGTTACTATAGTTACATCGGGTTTTTTCCCATACAAAAGGTAATTCTGACAACAATTCTATTTCTCAAATGTAAAATAACTTAAAATAATTAAAATAAATTTATAATTAATATGTTAGATAATTCTAATTAAAATATAGCCAGAGCTGAATGCTACATATGTCTGGTCTTTTGCATAAAACACACTTTCCCCTTTTGTCACTGCAGCTAGACTACTCCTAGCAAAACTTTGGAAAGATCCAGAAATTCCCACAATTGAGCAATGGCTGATAAAAACCATTTAATGAAAGACAAAGATCTTTTAACCTGTAGGATTAAAAGGAAACTAGATAAAATAACTGATCAATGGTTGCCTGTTCCAGAATTCCTCTGACAAAAATGGGGAAGGTTAATTGTTGATTAAACAACTGCAGTTTAATTGTTGATCAGACTTCATTACCATCACTAACTTTAGTTAAAGGAGTCCAATTGCTCCTTTGGTCTTTACTTTCTAAGATATCAAGCTACCTTGAAGTCTCAATATATCCAAAGGAGCGAGATAAAAAAAGGAGGAATAGTTATGTTAAGTGCAGAACAAACTGACTTAGAAGTATTATAAGGAAATGTAAGTACAAAGAGACATATATCGTTTACCTCTCCATTGAGGGTGTGAGGGAATTAAATTTATTCAGATTCAATACAATATTTTATTTACAGTTCAGAAGTCAAATCAGCGAAAAAAATTGAACAACAAGAAGAGGGACGCAGATCAAGGATCATAGATCCCAAAAATGTAGAAAACATAGTGATATAAGAAGGAAGATGACAGGAAAAGTAAATTATGTTTTTCTAATATTTGTTTGTATTTTGTGCTCACAATAATATTTAACACATGATTGTTACTTTGAAATATCTCTGGGTTTTTGCTAATAAAAATAAAGTTTAAAAAAACCTCATTTCCCTTTACTGGTCATTGCCATGGATTCATGAGAGGCATGAACCATAATGTCAACCCCTGTTTAGTAAAACCACATTCCAGTACCTATAAAAATAACTAAAAAGTTTTGATTGCACTGCAGAGGAGTGAAGGTATCTCCCATGAACTCTCATTTACAGTTGTTATATCTTCATTATTGGAAAAATACACTAATTATGGGTAACTACCAGCAAGGTGCAGCGGTTTGAGTGTTAGAGTATGACCCTGGAGACCAGGGTTTGATTCCCCGCTCTGCTGTGGAAACCCAGTGGGTGACTGTGAACATACCACACACTCTCCATCCTAGAAAACCCCATGATAGGTTTGCCTTAGGGCCACCATAATGACTTGAAGGCACACAACAACAATGTATGTGTAATTAGTTATTTGTATTTTGTTTCCTGATCTGATTTCAAATTCTGCTGCTATAGATATACTGTATATTGTTCTTTTTCTCTTGTAAGCTGGTTTGAGTGCCAGCTTTGGGGAAAAGGTAAGGTATAAATAAAATGATGGATGGATGGATGGATGGACGGACGGACAGGCAGGCAGACAGAGGGGTAGGCAGTTGTTGTCCAGAAAGCAAGAAAGCGGACAAGTAAGTTAGCTAGCTAGCTACTTCTTTCAGACTAGGACAATTGTTGAGTGGAGATTTCTCAAAGACATATTGGTAAGATCTACGATAGGTGTGCAAATAATATTTGCAAATATTCTAATCCTCAGCAATAAAGAGTACCTTGACATGCCAGGATGTCCCACTGAAAAAACTGAACTGTTGCAAGTTTCTCTTGACCTTGTCAAAACACAAGAAGGCCAGGATTTTTAGTAGCAACAGCACAAGATAATTGAACAAAAGGACTCTTTTTTGAGCAACAAACATATTTTCCACAACTATGTTTGAGCTTTTGGCTCAAAACATTGCATTTTCTGAGCAAATGGCATATTTTATGCAAAATAAAATGCTTGTGTGAAAAAAGTGTTCATGAAATTTTGACCTAATGTCATGAAATGTGAAAATAAACAAATAAATACATAAAAATTAAAAAACATATTTTAAAAATTCTTGTAACCTCACTCAGGTGGAAGCAAATGTGAAGAGTATTGTTCAAACATGCAAGAATGAACTAAGCAAAGGTTTATGGTGCACCCTGAGATTTGTGGACTATGCATTCTCTATTGCAAACTCAAGCACTTCAATTCAGTAGAGTCACCTAGAGCTCTCAAGCAGAAAATTGTAAGCACTTTCACCACCAAACTGAAAAGGAGTTGTGTTTTTAAAACTGTGTGCTGTGGGGCATAAAGGCTCTGTTGGATCTCCTGTTATAGGTTCGTAAGGGCTTCCTCCTCTCCACTCTCCTGCCTCTCTCAAAGTTTTTCAGTCCACGGCTGGTGCCAGGATTCAAAAGGAGGGAGTAGTCAGTGTGAAGCTTCTGAGCCTCTTCAGGAGTTGTTGAATATGGTACCATATAAGTGGTTTTCCCCCATGTTATTGTTAACTTTCCCATTTCTATCCCATTTTCAATGTTCTATCCTAAAGCTGCAGTCGTTTGCAGTACAACTTGATATGGAAGGTGTGTAGGTTGGTACACTGCCAGAGAAAAGCTTGGTATGGCTGTCTTTGTTTTTCAGCTCTGTTTAGGCACAGGCTCTCTTTCTCCTTTAATTATTTAATTTACTTTTCTCTCTTTCCCATCCTGTTTTTTCTCCTCTCTCCCTGAGACTTCAGGCCAAATGTTTCCTGTCTCTTAGTCTTTCCCTCTCTTCCCCCACTGCTCTTGCCTATATTTACCTTTTCCTCAATCCCATAATCTCTCTCTTTTGCTTTTTCCTCTCACAACTCCTGACTAAACATCTTCTCCTTCCTCTCTCCCTCCTCCTTCTCTTCCTATACCCTCCCTCCACCCATCACCTTTCTCTTTCTTTATTGATCCACTCACATCACCTGACTAAAGCAGTGCTTGGAAGAGTGTTGGAAAAACAGCTGGGAAAAGTTTGCTTTGTTTTCTTCACACTTACATGCTTACAAAGCTGTTAAAAACAGAGCTGAATTTCTGCTGAATGTAGAGCTTGAAAAACTTGATTTTCAACCAGGGAAATATGTCCTCATATGTTGGATTTTGTGTCTTTTAATTGAATGACATATTATCAGCAATTGTTGTTGATGCTTCATGTATGATGCTCATTGGCTTCACCAAAGGTTACCCAGTGTAATATCACTGGGCACACTTTCTATAACATCGTCAGGGTTGTACCTAGTTCTCAGGTTTTGGACCTGAAATCTCAGGGCTTGGGATGCTCTTGACTGGGCAGCCCTACTGTATGTGACAATAATTGTATTCCTATCTCTTACAAATTAGTTCATTCTGTATCTGTATTTATGTATTTCCAACTTCCTTGCAAATCAGATCGGTAAAAATGAGATTCATAGGTCAAGTGTGTACTGTGTTGCTAATATTTTCTTTAAATAAAATGGCAACAATTATAACAATGTGATTAAAGCTCAGGGCATGACTTCTCCTTTTTGCAGTGAGTTGCCATGGAATCGGCAGCCAGCTGATTATTTTCCTCCTTTCGCATTTTTACCATCTGTAACATCAGATTGTAATGCTTTCTAAATTAGTATGAAATGCACTGACACACTATTATAACATAAAACTCAAAAGGAGACATGTAGTGGCCCATTGTAATATAAAATGCAAGAAAGAGCCCTAAACTATAGGAAAGTGATAGTCTCACACTCCAACCTTTCCATTGCTAATGCCTATATGCGTTGCTAATACATATAGATAGGTAAGAGTTTATCCTTTCAGGTACTAAAAATAATGTTATTGTTACCTGCTGTCAAATCGACTTTGATTTACGGTGAGTCTATGAGTGGGTGACACAAGTCACCCTATTATGAACAGCCCTACTCAGGTCTGGGAGACTCAAGGCCGTTCTTTCCCTGATTGAGTCTATCCATTTGTAATGCAGTCTTCATGTTTTTTTCCCTACTGCCTTCTACGTTGCCAGACATTATTGTCTTTTCTAGTGAGACATGTCTTCTCACAGTATGTCCAAAGTATGACAGTCTCAGTTTATTCATTTTGGCTTCTAGGGAGAATTCAAATTTGATTTGCTTTAGGACCCATTTATTTTTCATTTTAGTAGTCCATGGTATCCACAGAACTCTTTTGCAGCACCACATTTCAAAAGACTTAATGTTCTTATCAGCATTCTTCATTGTCCAACTTTCACAACTGTACATGGAAATTGGAAATATAATGGCATGGATAATCCTAACTTAAGTATTCTATGATATATTTTTAGACTTCAAGCTATTCTCGAGTTCCTTCATAGCTGCCATTCCAAATTCTTATCCTTGGCATAGTCCTTGCTCACCCTAAGGAAAGGAATGTTTGTACATTCCATTTCTTGTTTTATTATGTGTAGCTTTCCCTGATTCATGCTTCTCACATTCCATGTTCCCATCATATGTGTTGTGCAGTTTTGGACTTCCCCTTCACTGTGCCTCCTCTTGTGCAGTACTAACAAGTGTTAGCTATAGTACCACTGCTGTTGTTTCTGAGACATCTTCCATCAGTGCCATATCCACCCCACCCCTCACTGCTGCTGCTCCCCAGTTGCTGTTTGGCACATAGAGGCCATTTCCCCACTACGCGGTGGGTGGTGTTATTCCACTTCCAACATCCTGTGAAATCCTGGGGTTTGCAGTTTAGGGAGGGGCATCTAGAATTCTCAGCCAGAAAACTCTTTGGCCTCAGTAAACTACAAACCCCAAAATTCCACAGGATGTTGAAAGTGGAATAATAGCACTATAACAGTGTAATGGGGCAATGGCCTTCGTCTGGATCCCTAGCGGAAGCTTGTCTAACAAGGGAGGCCCTACTGGTAGCACTGCTACCATTGACATAGCCTCTGGCCTCACAGAAACATGCAATCTCACCACCATGGAAAGGTAATGTCATGATGAGAAAGAAAAAATAATGTTATCTACATCTAATAATAATTTCTAAAATCTAAATCTAAAAATAATAAAAATAAATCCAATCTGAGCATAATAAAAATAAATCTAAAAATGTTTTTATCTCAATCTAAAAATAAAATTAACAAATGATTTTAGAATACCTTAATAACAATTGAAAGCTGTTCCACTAGCAAGAATGAGGAGTCTGCTGCTTGTCATAGGGCAGTTTCCGAGGGCTGTAAAAAAAGAAAGTGTAATTCAAAGTACTTTTCTGAGAGCTATTTTTGTATTTCTTATGATACAATGGCTGGAGTACTACAAAAAATGTTAAAACTGTATGACCAGAGATTATGATATGGCATTTATATTTAAAGGAATCACCTGTATAGATAAATGTATCTACATTAATTTCAACGTTATTGGAGTTGAAATTAAAAGCAATTACTTACTCTTTGTTATGAGTTGCTCTCTCCAGCACATTTTATCTATTCATCATCATTGTGCTCCAAAAGTTATGAGTGATTGTAGTTGAAGTTGTAGATTGTAGGTCTGGAAACATGACGTGGTCTCTATTCTGCATGATATGTTAATCTTAAATACAAAATTTTGATTTTGTCTCTGTGAAGAAGCTTCTTGTACCTAAGGCCAAGGGCTGCTTTTCAGAATTGCTCTTTCATCAATAGTAACCAACATTTCTTTCACAAATAAGGATAAGAGCTCAGAGCCAATGTGACGTGCTTAAAAGCAAGGTATGGCGTTTCAAAGATTTGGAGAGCCAAAGTGCTATCCAGCAGTCGCCAAGTTGCCTGTTATTTGTCAACAAAGGTCACTAGCTTTTGATGATAAAGGGCAGAAGTAGATGGCCAGTGGCCAAGTTCTAAAATATGCTCTTTGCTGTCCAGTTCCAGTATACCACCCTTCTATTTCTTCTACGATAGCCAGCCATACCTTCTTCTACAGTACTCCATTTCACTATCCCCTCTGCTCTAAGATTTCTGCTACCCTCTCCCTTCAGCATGCTGTGCCCACTAAGTGTACTTAGCCCTCATTGGTTCTTTTGGGTTCCCCACTATCACAGCTCTGGGGCAATCCCCAGGGCTTGCATTTTGGGCAAGGGGCTAGGCTGATCTGGGATTAAATGTCTGTCAATAAATGTGTCCTGTATGTGCCTTGATTACAGATGGAATGGCTAAATTAAATTGCTGGTAAGAGCCCACGTTATAAGCAAGAGGGATTCCTTCCTAGTAATTTCAACTCCTATGATTTGAGTGGCATCATAGGTAATAGGTCACTGACAAGAATCCTCTTGTCTTTGCCACCAAGAGCACTGAGTCTTCTATAATACCTGTTGGAAGTGCAGTGACTGGCTACCTTGGTCCAGCCAAAGTGAACTAGAGAAAGGACAGGGAAGCCAGGCAGGCAGAGAGGGGACAGCATTAATGACAGATAGCCTTAAGCTTGGCAAACATGTGTCCAAACAGTCGATATTGTCCTGTACAATTTGTGTGGCATTTTCTTCCAGACCCTAATACCCTTACCATTCCTCAGACATATCTAGAGAGGCTTCCCAGCAGGACTGTTACTCAGGATTTCTACACAGGCCAGCACACCCTGTTTCACCTTGAACACAAATTCTGGCAAATGATGAGGTTCATGCTCTCCTTTGCTCTCCAGAGCTCTCTCACAACTATGCAACTAATTTGTTAAAGAGAATAGAGGACAAGGCTGATTCTCAAGTATTCAATAGCAAACTTTTGTCCCAATAAAATAGAGGTGGAAATTGTGTGGACCTCTCAGTGTTGTTGGACTGCAGATCCCGTGAGTCCTAGCCAGCATTACTAATAGTGAGAAATGCTGGGAACTATAGTACAACAACATCTGGCCACACAATGCAGTAGATATATCTGTTCATCTCCCTGGATTTGCCTCAGTCATGTTCAAGGTACATGTAAGTCCTGGATTTTGGGCTAGATTTGGGAGAGCTGTGTTCAGATTTCCACTCAGCCACAAGGTATGCTGTCTGATGCTGGGCTGCCATGCATAATCTCTCTGCAAAATCTACTTCATGAATTTATTGTAAAGCAAACATGCACGTATTTTGCTTCAGGTTCCTTGAAAAAAACAAAGGACACAAAGATGATGAATAGGAATGATCAATAGGTCTGTTTCAGAAGTAGAATGGTTCATCACTGACAGGAGGGTGAGGATGAGGATACCCAACTCTTGAACAAGAAGCCTTCCCCCACCACTATATATATAGCTGACCCCTGCTGATTTGTTATAATAAGAAATTGATTCTGAGTTATGCTGTATGACACTAGCTGTGCCTTCAGCCTTCACTGTGATTAGCATGCTGTGCTAATGTTTAAACTTTTGTGCATAACTAGCAATGTGAAGTCCTTTTAATGGAGGGAGGCTTGCAGATGGAACAGGGAGGCGCTTGAGGAATTCTATGACAGAAGGAGGATTTCTTTTCCTCATAGGCATCATTGATTTGTTGAGGACTCTGTTTGTGCCTTCAAGTTGACTTATGGAGACCTCATGAATTTCATAGGGTTTTATTAGGGAAGGAATACTCAAAAGTGGTTTTGCAAATGTCTTCCTTTGAAAAATAGCCAACAGCACCTGGTATTCGTTGGTGGTCTCCCACCCAAGTACTAACCAGGACTGACCCTGTTTAGCTTCCATATACTGCCCTAATAAACAGCTTGAGTGGTGTGCCACCTGCCCAGCAATCAGAAACAGGAAATTATGCAAGTTATACTGAACAACAGTTAATCAATGCCATTGATCCATTGTACAGGTTCAGTCATACTTTCCGTTAGAAAACACCGTCAGCAACAGTGAAAATGCCAGCAAATGGAATAACTTTTCTTGATGCTGGTTGTTTTGCTTTAGTTTCTCTAAGGAATCTTTTTATTTTTTCATTTTTTTTCCAGCCATTTTCTGCTCCCACAAGAATTAACACCATCTCTTTCTCCCACTGTATTTGTGCTGTCTTAGCACAAACCAAGTGTGACAAGGGGATACAGCTGGCTTTGCATGTAAGGATACAGGGAAATAGTTAGGTTTGTAAGTGTAAACACTCTAGCAGTGGTCAGAGAACTAGTGAACTGCCGCATAGATCAGACATAGTAGAAGATAGGGGTGTCATTTTCATGTTCTTCGTCCTCACTGGGAAGAATGAATAATTTTTGCAATATTTTCCCACTGGATAAACATGGAGATCTCTATGCTCTTCCTGGTTATGGGTTGCGTTTCAGGAAGTACTGGCCTGTGTAGAAATATACTTTTTTCAATGCAGCACGACATTTCTGTACACCCTTCTCCCCAACATTTTGTACAGAAAACACTTTCTACACAGAAAAATATATTTACATTTCTGTGCAGAGAAATATTCCCCGCAAAAAAAAATCTTGCAGTAGAATTGTGCCTCCCTATCTCCCTTCTTGTTTTCTTCCTTTCTCAGCTAAAAAAAATGAATCAAAATAAATATCTTTCCATCCCTGATGGATGGATGAGGAGTTCTAAAAATGTCTCAGGAGAATTTGATGATACACACTTCACAGAGCCTTACCATTGGGTTGGTCTAAAGCTCCTTGAAGTAACCATGTTTACAGATGCTAAGAATTATTGTTTATTAGCAACTGTGATGGTTGGTGGTGATGAGGAACAGGACATACATCTTTGCTATTGGCTCACCGATGTATAGTCCACTTTGTAAGACATTAGGAACTTAAACTAAAAGAGAAAGAAAGAATGAAAGATAGGTGCCTGTTCCAAAGAGCTTATCTTATGTTGCATTGTAGGAGAAGGGGAGACAAAAAGGGAGTGTCCTATCTCGGTCCTGGTACAGCTGATAAATCAAACAAAACAAACTGAATATCTCCCAGCTTGTTACTTACTTCCAGGCAGTAAGCAAGGAGTCATAAATAAAGCCCACTATAAACAAAGTCCAGCAGGATTTTACAGCAAGGGAGTGTCCAAGGCCAATCTGAACATTTGTCAAGGCATCCAGCAAGGTAGCAGGTCTGACAACTCCTGGAGGCGAAGGACACCAGCTAAATAGGTCCTGAGCCTAGTGCAGCTGAGAGTTGATTGATCGTTGCTCGTTATAAATCCTGAGAGAGCGATGCTGCTTCTCTCTTTGCTGCCTGTGCACTGTGAAGCTGGGTTGAGGTAGGTGTTCCTCTATATCTGAAGAGGCAGGACTCTTTGTTGGAGCTGGCACCGACCTCTATGCTGTTCCTGGCACTGTAATCTCTCTCTGTACAGCAGGTCCTGGCATGCCTTCTGTTTCAGCCTCTGGCATGCCCTCTGTTTCAGACTCTGAGTCAGAGTCCATGCTGTGGAAGCAGAGCATGACAGGGAGATGCAAAGGCAACAAGGAGTGAATGTGAGCAAACTGTGAGATTTTTTTGGGGATGCCAGCTCCCACTTGTTCTCACCCCAGTGTGTTCTGATTGGGGCAGACAGAACTTGTAGCCAACCCCTCCTAGAATACAGTAGTCGCTCCTAGAATACAGTAGTCCCTCCACATTCATTAGGGTTTGGGGCACAGAATCGTCACGAAAGTGGAAAAACAGCAAATAACTCCCCCCACTTTTCCCCTCCCATTCCTTTGCCTCTGGCCCCAGCACTGGCAGTGAGAGGTGGAGAAAAAAAAACTCCTAAAAGTCTTACTGGTACTTTCCTCTCAGACAGAGAAAAGGGGAGTTCTGGGATACTAACTAGTTCGCCAGCCATCTTGAGAAAGGAGCACCTGACCAGTCAGCAGCCAATGCACAACAGAATGTACAACCATGTGGGAGAGAGACCACACCTTCAGCAGTGGCATGGGGCTTTGCTCACCCAAAAGGGGAAAAATAGTCCATTTTAAACACAAGCCATTTTAAACACAATGCAAGGGATGGGAGGAAGAAAATGGGGGGGAGGGAGGCAAGCATGTGCCACATAAATAATCAAATTCACAAAGGTCAAACCCACGAATGTGGAGGGAGGACTGTAGTACATACCACCATGAAGTAGAGTGTCATTCATTTAATTGTATGGGTAAAAATGGACGTGTTTATTCCCAGAGCTTGAGAAATTTACTTTTTAGATTGCATCTCCCAGGATCACACAGCCAGTACAGCCATTTTTAATTATATAGCATCTACCTCTTTTGTGAGCCCTTAAAAATCCTAGTATTGCTGAATGGAACGTATTTTAGGGAGAAACTAGACATTATATGTAAATTTTTATAATGAAGCTCTGACAGATTTTAAAATGAAAAGCAACCTCAGGAACTTCCCATCCAGAGTGGGGATATTACAAACATTACTGGGATTTTGTGATTCTGAATCTGTCCTATGCTGGTTCACCACAACCCCTTTTCAATTCAAAAGTATTCGCTCAGCTGCTCCTCTCACCTAGACAAAATCCCACTGTTGGAAGCTTGATGTATACGATTGTAATAAAAAGTTTCACCCTGTTGAACTTTCCATATTTTGAAAGCCTCCCTCTCCACATCTTCTCAGGTCAGACTGGCCAGTAGTCCTGGGATTTAATGCTGCTTACAATTTATCTTTCAATTTATGGACTCTTTCCTTGAGAATTTAAAGGGTTGGGCGAGTTGTTTGATGTAGCTGGATTGTTCTGAGTTGTTTTGTGCTGGTTTTTAAACAGATGTAAAATCCTTCCAGCTAATTTAATTTTTAAACAAAGGTCCGAACCTCAATGCTTGTGACCCCATGGTACTGTGCAGTTATTCAGGTGAAACTGAGAGGCTTTGTAAATAGGTTGTATGGGCTTGAATAGGCCCTCTTGAGGGAGTTTGTGGCTCTAGAACCAGAAACAGCCCTCATCTGCAGTACAGATTTCCCTTGTAGTCCCAGACAGGGGCAGTAAAAGGGTTAACTCTTATAATGTCAACATGCCAGGAGGAAATTAAACACATAACCTCTTGATATATGAGACTGGATTTTTCCTTTTCGCACATAAAGCTGTAAAGTTGTGCGAGCTAATAAGAAAGTTTTTAACATTAGCAGGAATAACAGAAATCTGAAAACCACTAGAAAGCCAAAGATTCTAATTAAATTCTGTAAGTCAAGGTAGCCCTGTCTCAGCTAGTTTCCTGTGGCAGGGTCCTCTCCTTGCTGCAAAGACCGAGGGGCTCTGCTGCTTTCTTTACTACCCTGTCCCCACCACAAACACTCTAAATCTTAGTCTATCCCTTTTCCCTCTAATGTGTCATGGTCTCGTATCATATTTGCCCCTAGTTGGTATGAATGTTGCTTTATTTCCTGGAAACTTGCCACGGAGCCGCATTTGAAAGCTCACGGCCCAGCACCAGACAAGGGACCACCACCCTGAGCAGCACAGCTCTAAATCTTTGCGTTACAAGAACATGGTTAAGGTTCTCAAGTCTACTGAAATGTTTGATGGCACTCAGTTTTGAGGCTGTGGTTTTAAGCATATTTTCTGTTGTATTTATTGACTGACTGACTTGAATGCCTTTATGAATTACATCCTTTAGCTAGTAGGCACATGGGGTGGCATACATTAAGAATACATTGAAAATTTCACATCATTAAAAAGCGAAATACAGAAACATGGCCATGAGTAAAATTGAATCAGAACACTTCAATTAGAATTAATGTTAATTTTTTTCCCTTTACTTATACATACCTTGTCCATATCTTTCTCTATTGTCTCTATTTGGAAATTTAATTGTCTATCAGTTTGGTTTTTTTCACATATATCTAATTTCTCCATCTTCCTATACTCACAACAATAATATATTTACCGCTTTTCTGGCTTTCCTTTTTACTTAATACTCCATTGTATCTTTTAATAATGGTTATTTTATGTCTTATTTTCAAATTTTACTTTCCATCTGTCTGAAATGTACTTAATCACAGGTTCCCAATCTTTCTCTGTTTCTTTGGTTGATTTGCCCTTGACAAAATGGGAGAACAAGTCAAATTCTTTAAGCTCAATAACTTTCAAGAACCAGTGATCTAAGTCTGGTATTTCAAAAAAAGGAAAACTGTACCAAACTAGAGTATGGAAAATACAAGAAAGTAGGAAATTTCATAAAAGGAAAAGGTGTAAACATAAAGCGCGTAAAGATATATCAGAGATATGGCAAAGAAGTAAAAAGTCAGGAACTGTATATAGATGTTTAAATATTGCTCTGTATATGCAACTTTTATTTTATATATATAATAGATACTGGGGAGTATCAGTATAAATTTGTGAAATGAAATGCATACAGAAAGCAATGGCAAATATGTCTAATTCGAATGTTATACTATTCTTTTTATATTTTTATTTTATAAATAAAGAATAAATAATAATAAATTAGAATTAATGTTAATAAGTGAGGTAAACTACATCGAGCACATTGAAAACCTGACAGAGCAAAACAGTCTTTACTGCTTTTGTAAAACACAGTAACAACAGAGCCAACTCATCCTCCATAAGAAGAGTTTCACAGTTGGGAAACTGGCACTGAAAAGGCTCTGTCCCAAGAAGACACCAAAATAGACTGTTTTATTGGTAGCAGAATATCCAATGATGTTTGTAAATTATGGGCAAGTTGATATGGTAATAAGCTGCACTGGTCACAGTGGGAGTTGTTTTATGATTTGCTCTGGGGCCCTTTAAATAATGCATGATCTGCACAGACATGCTTCAGAGGGGTTTGCTTCAGGATGCTTCCATTGCATGTCACACCGAGCTATTTTAAATCTATTTGCTTGGAAGTAGAGCCTCACTATGTTTAGTGGGATGTATGTAAAATCATCGTATAGGATTCATTCATATATTTATTACATATATGTCCTCCCTTTCTCTCAAGGAACTTAAGACAGTATGCAGAAGTGTGCCTCCCTCCCCCAATTTTAACATCAGTACAATCTTGAGATGTAGGTGTGGAGATTCAGGAGAAAAGGGGGCCCTCCTCCCTCTCAGCGCTCACTTAGGCCTTGAATAGGAGCTTGGAATTTCCCCCAAATTCTCTTAATTCCATGCTGCCACCATCCACTGATTTAGCCCACTCTGTGGCAACACAGTGGGAAGTTGCTTGGAATTTACAATCTTTATGGTCAAAGATCCTTTCCTTTCCCTCATCTCCCTTTCTTCTGAGTGAGAGGAATCCTATCCACGCCTGCACAGAGGAATGCATGGGAATGGAGAGGGAACAGGTGCTTACAGAAAAGTATTTATTTTAAACATGCAAGGTAAACAAGAAAATACTTACAAAAGGTCTTCCCCCCCCACCCTTTGGTACGCTTGACAGTCACAAGTAGTTATAAGCACAGATAGATTCTCAAGATCAGCCAACCTGTCCAAAATAACAAAGCTCTAACACAGCTAACTAGACACATTCTAAGCTACTCACAGCAGTTGGTCATTTCTGAGATAGTATTTTGGGGAGGACCAAGAGGCAGCCTTGTCTGCCTGTACCGGCTTCCCTTACCCCCCTTGTGGTCTGCTGAGGATTTTTTTCATTTCTTATGGAAGCATCTAGAAGATTCCCCCCCCCCCCGATTGGGCAACTATCTCGTGTGATAGTAGTCCATTAACCCTTTGTATGCCTGAAGGCTAACTATCTCCCTTAAGCTCTGTTACCTAGATAATGGGGAAATCTCATTATCATAGTAGGCTATGCTATGAAAAAGTAGTTGACCGAAATTCAGCCTATGAGATCTGCATTGAGATCTCTAGGTCTCCCCAGTCCTAGTCCAGCTAGAACCACAGTGGCTTGCTGGGCTCTCAGGTTTGATACCTTCTGTGATGTCAGCATATTTGATTTTCCATATAATTCCTGTACTGATGTATTGCCTTCTCTGAGAATTAGGTAGTTGTTGTATGGCTCAGGTTTACAGACAGAAGATGATATTTCTTGGAAAGAATATTGCTAGGTAAGCACATAGGTAGTTGTACATCCTTACAGGACTAAGCTCCTTTCTAGAATGTGGAAAAAAAGAATGATTATACCTAGGTTTATTTGCATGATATTGCCCAACTTCAGGTAAATTTGTCCTTAACCAAGAAAGATTGGAAGGGATGAGTGGTACAAACAAAATACCTCAAAGTACTTTCTTCAGATTGCTAATGCAAAGAAGTCAAGCCCTGTGTCAGCTTTAGAAAATAAAACTATGAAAAAGCAAGCATCACCATTCGCCATAGCAGATTTCACCTCATCTCCTGAACAAAATCTAAGGATGTAAATATTTGCTTATTTCATCTCATGTGCAAAACATAAAATTGCAGACATTATATCTCCACAGGGCAAGATTACAAGCTTTTTTTTTTTTGCATTTCCCTATGCTTTTTCATTTTTTGGGACTTTAAAAAAAGTGTGAGGAAAAACCTTGTTTTTGCACAAAAATGTTTTTATGGAGAAAATATTATTTTTGTCTGCAAGACCTTGGGTTTTGTACAAACATTTTTTCACAAAAAAAGGTGCAAAATATGAACAATCTCATAGTTTGACCATTTTCTTGACTGCCTTTCTTGTTCAGAATGAGAAACATTTGAGATTATGCTTTACGTTCTAATACAATCACATCTTTTGCATTTGGTATTAATCTGCAGGAACATTCTGGGTTCCATTTTCACCTGTACTAGATTGGGGAGGCCTAAGTGACTAGATTATTAGTTTCCATGGTGAGTGTGGGTGTGTAGATCCACTTTTTTCACTTCAATGACAAGTGAGCAATATGATTAACAATAAGTCTTGTTAAAGCTTAAGAGACTATGTTTAGAGGTTTTGTCTAGATATTTCAGTCATCTGCAGTGTACCACCTTCCTAAGGAGCTTGTTTGAGATCCTGGTATAGTGGTTGGTACAGTCAGAAAAAAATTTAAAAGAGCTCTCAGTTGGGGGAAACTGGTGAATTGGTGTGGTGGCATAGTGATTTAACCTGCTATTTTACCCTGAAAAAGCTCCACTTCACAGGAGGGCTTTTACTCAAAAGATCTCCTTTTATTATGAGCCATGAATTCCAATTTATCAGAGCTGGAGGAGCAGTAGGTTTTGGCTGACAACAAAAACTTCGCACCTCATAATGGCCAAATGCTCTTCCGTTCAGACTCAGGCAAATCAAGAGGGGCTGGGAAGGAAGGGAGGGCTGTCTCTTGGCAGTGGTTTATTGCTTATAATGAAAAGTAAAGCTTTCAAAAATAATTCCTTTGTTTCTCAAAGGGTCACTGTTTTTTTAGACTCCAGCCTTAGCTGTTTCAGGTAGATTTGGGTCCCATCAGGTTAAAGCATTTTCAGATGAAAAATAAGGGAAGCAGCATCTTGGCCAAAATAAAGGGGATTGTGAAATGTTGTGCACACTATATGGGACATCATGAACACGTTAGTGTCTTTTTGCTGAATGATTAAACCTGTAGCTCCAAATCTAATTCCAAGTGATGTGGAACAGTTATAATGGGGTGTAAGACAGGATAAATGTGTGTAATAACAATGGAGACCCCAAATTGTAAGGTTGTGTGTGTATATGTGTGCGCACGTGCCTTCAAGCTACCTGTCAACTTATGGCAACATGTGGGAGGTACATGTTGGAAGCAGTGCTCTTTCAGGTACTTTCAGGTTATGAAAGCCGTCAAAGGCTGAGAACAGTACCTTGAATTAGCCCCAGGAATTGGTTGCAAACCAGTGATGATAACTCAGCAGTAATGCGATGTGTCTGCACGGGGTAATGCATTTTGGTCCTGTTTCTAGCCCTCTGTTGACACACATGGTTTTCTCACTCCTGAGTCAAATTTGACTTCTTTCTGCTCACAGATCTTAGACCCATGGTAGAAAGGATTATCTTTTATTTCAGCCTTTTGAAACATAGCTATGCTCGCCCCCCCCCCCTTTTGCATATGCTCAGTGCCCTAGTTTAGGTTTGTCAGTGGTCTTGCACTGGAGAGCAGGTAGGGTACATGCCAGTTGATTACTGGGTGAGGTATGGTTTACAGGAACTGTCTCCAAACCCCCAATGCTTTCCAGCCCAGGAACCTACACACCTATGTATCACTGCATGGGCTTTGCCTCAGAACGTTTTTTAAGCCCTCAAGCCTGCACATTTGCCCAGAGGGGCCTGGTGTGTGGACGAGTATGTTATGTTGCCTTGCAAGGACACAGAGGAGGGAGGGAGTGGCAGGTACAAATTCCTGCATGGCAGGGGGTTGGACTTGATGGCCCTCGTAGTCTCTTTTAATCTATGATTCTATGAAATGGGATTGGAGTTAGTAGCAGGGAGGAGGAGGAGAAGGAGAAGGAGGAAAAAGAGTATTGTTGCAGCCTCATATTTCTGTCCCTCTTCTATCTCCCCTTATTGATCTCTTGTTCTCCTTCTCCCTCCCCCCTCTTTCCCAAGTGTGTGAGGGGGAGCCAGTTTCATTGAAGTCAATTTTTTTACTTCTGATTAGGTACGTGTTGGCTTATCTCCCCAAAACCATTCGTGAGACAGAGGACAGAAGAGATTTCTTTTTCTGTCTCAAAGCCTCCTACTCAAGAGGACCAAACCTTCCATCCCCACCTCATTGAAATTCTGTGAGTATTTACTTCAGAGCCAGAGTAGGCTAGTGGTTTGAACACTGGAGTATGACCCTGGAGTCAGGGAACCCACTGGATGATCTTGGGTGTGTCACACACTCTCAGCCCCCAGAAAACTCTGTGATAGGTTTACCTTAGGCTCACCATAGGTTGGAAACAACTTGCAACAACACGGAACATTCACCTGAAAATCATTTGGCTAATTTGGTGCACCGAAAAATTTCAGAGGAAAATCAGCCTGTGCTTTATAGATTATAGCAAAGCCTTTGATTGTATAGATTATGAAAAGCTGTGGATACCTCTAAAAGCAACAGATCTGTCACAACATCTGATTATTCTGCTGACTGACCTATACTATAGACAAGAGACAACTCTCAGAACAGAATATGGAGAAACTTGATGGTTTCCAATTGGCAAGAGGTCAGCCAAGGTTGCATTTTACCACCCTATCTGTTTAGGAAGTATGAAAACTGGGAGACAGAACATCAGCAGTTTGAGATGTGCAGGTAGTACCATAGTATTTGCTGAAAGTTAACAAAGGCCATTTCCACACCGGGCTTCTGTAACGGTGCAGGCTATTATATACTGGATGTTTAAGTAATTAAAGTGAGGCTATTATATATTGGACGTTTCATGAGACTAAATCACTCACTAGAAAAAATGATGATGCTTGAGAAAGTTAAAAGCAGCAGGAAAAGAGGAAGCCTGCATTACAGGTAGATGGATTCAATCAAGTAAGCCACAGTTCTGGGTCTGTTAAGACCTGAGGAGAGCTGTTAATACAGAGTATCTAGGGCTGTTTGCATAGGTTGAAGCTGACTTGAAGAAATTAAGAACAACAGAGTTCCACTGAAATCACTGGGAATTACTTCTGAGCAGACACATTTTCAGAATGTTCCAGAAGCATTCATGAGATGGAGGACAGAAGAGACTTTTCTGGTGCAAAGCAGGAGTTCTTTTTGCAGTCCCCATCCCCAAGCTATTAGGGGTGCAAAGGAAAATAAAATAAAAATCATTCCATGCAATATAAAATAGGACAAGATCTTTTAATCTGCACATGTGTACGTACAGAATAATATATAAAATATATAAATGTGCATCAGTTGTGTTCACACGCGTGTGTGGACATGCACAATGTACAGGGGGTGTTTTAAAAAGAATTGAGGTTGCTGCTCTTCCAGATCCGTGTAGCCAGAACATTGCTAGATTGCATGCAAATGAGAGAAACGTGTGTATACAACATACGCGTACACTCAGAAGGACCCCAGTGTGGTATGTAAACCCAATGCAAAGACAGACTAGATTGGCTCAGTGTGGAAAATTCAAATCAAAAGTAAACAGAGGCAGATTCAGAATAGGCTAAGGACATGGCACAGTTTAGATATGACCCCAATCAGCAACCTCACAAAACTGTTTTGGCCCTACCAAACATTCTAGCTGGTGCCTTCATGTATAACACTTTGCAGTAATCCAGATATGTTACCAGGTAAACTGTACCTGGACCTGTATAATTTTTCCTCCTTTAAGGCATTTGTAGTAAAAAAATTATAATATCTGTAAAAACAGCATTGGGGAATGGAAACTATCTTGCTGTTTTAGTGCAAATTTGTTTAAACCATTAAAATAGAAGAATATCAGGTGCGGCTTTGCATATAGAGTCTGAGCTTCCTTTATAAATGGAGAAACCAACCTCCTAGTTTGACAGCAAGGCATCTTTTGGGGCTGTTAAAGACACCAGTTGTATTGGTCTCTTTCCTCACTAGCAGTCTACAAAATCCCACTGACAGAAGTGTTTGATTAAAATCTGCTCTGTTCTATTGAGGGAGATGGTCCCCCTTTACTTTTTAAGAGAACAATAAAGAGACAGAGATTGATGGTAGCAATGAGAAAATTCATTACTGCTCTGTGGCTTAGAAGGGAGAAAAAAGTCTTTCAATTGAGTTACGGCCAAAAATAAATACAGGAAATCTCATTAAGAAGCAGACAATCTATAGCCATGTTTAAAGAATGACACAGATGCTAGCCAATCAGCTGGCTCTCAACAGGATGCAAATAGAGAGCTACTATGCATTGGCAGCTCTGCACTTTACACAGCAAACACTGTTGCAGTGTGTGCGCTGTTCTTATGCTGTGGCTTTCCACAGCAGATACGTAGTGTTGAAGCCATTGTTGCGTCTTTTAAATGTCTGGTTGAAAGGTCTAGATGGTAAGATAGTCTGTGTTCAGGGACTATGGGAAATGTAGTCCAAAATTTTTAGTTTCCCCACCTCTGCTCTGGGCTCTTGTAACAGAAGAACTGAACTGTGCACATTGCTGCTCAGATGATAGTCTGCCCTAAGCAGGCAGTGGTTAAGATTGTTTTTAACTTGAGGCAGTAGCTTGATCAAATGCAAATGAGACTAAGGGCCTTTCCGCACTACACTGTTATAGAGCTATTATTCCACTTTCAACATCCTATGGAATCCTGGGGTTTGCGGTTTAGGAAGGGGCATTTAGAATTCTCAGCCGGAGAGCTCTTTGGCCTCAGTAAACTACAAACCCCAGAATTCCACAGGATGTTGAAAGTGGAATAATAGCACTATAACAGTGTAGTGTGGAAAATCTCCATGTTATGGGATCAGAGATGTTGAAGAATGTCTGGCCTTATTTCTTTCCTCTGCTTCAGCTATACATCATTCTGTATACGTTGGACTGCAATTTTAAGGATCCCCAGCAATACCAACAATGGGAATTATAGTCCAACACTTCTAAGAAGGTTGATGTGCCAGCTTCAGAACTGACTAGGCACTGGAGGAATCCCCTGTTTTTTACCAAACCTTTCCCTGACTTGTCATGGGATATTTTGATTTGTACTCCAGCTCAAAAATGTGACATTTAGGTGAGCTGCTGCAAATGTATAGGTCTGAACTGAGTCCCAAAGCTTTGAAAGCCATTTGCAGCATCCACAGTCATAATGATTCTGTAACAGAATGCCAAGGGATGCAAATTGACAATGCGGTTTAAAGTTGTTTGCTGCATAGCAGCTGACTTTCAGAGGACATGCTCTGTATCAGATATATCTATATTGACTCATGCAGCCACTCAAGGGATTCTAAAAAATCTAAACATTTTAAGGATAATTAAAGAAAGTGGTGGCAGAAAACAGAATCTAGCTCTGCAGAATCTCCTGGGTCTTAATATTTCATAGTATTTAAAATTAAATTCATTTAATTTCATACTTGTCTGGGGAAGCCTTTGATTTCATGGGGTGTGCACCATCTCCTGCACCAGGCAGGAGACAGTTAAATGAAAAAATGGTGCCTCATTGGATGTCATCATCTATTTATCAGCAAGTCTTTGTTTTGAAACTGTGATAGGAAGAGCAGTGGAGTGGGGAGAAGAGGCTCTTCCTGATGGAAACCACTGGTCTCATAATGCATCTCTTAGCACAACACATAACCATGAATTGCAATCAATGAAACAGAGCAAATGGGAAGTAGATTTATGTTATGCTAAGCTCTTATGAAGCATCCATGAATTCAAATGGAAATGAACAAGTAGGCTTTTGCCATTAAAACGTGGTGATAAATATTAATAGGAGCATGTGATTTCCTGTTTGAAAGGAATGAATGGAGAAAGAGGTAGCAGGCTTTACTAGCTATTCAAAAATAACACCTTCTCTTTTGTCGTGATTCAACACATCTTTTGGTCTGAGCTCAGCAAAAAAAAAAAAAAAAAAAAAGGCAAAAAAACCAGAGTAACCCTGTATTACCTCTAGTGAAGGATGGTCAAAGAAAATCTGACAGATGTTTGGACTTAGGACTGACATCTCTCCAAGCATGAGTTGCAAAATTATGGCCATTTCTGCACTAGACTGTTATACCACTATTATTCCACTTGCAACATCCTATGGAATCCTGGGGTTTGCAGTTTCGGGAGGGGCCACCCGGTTTTCAAACATCAGTGTTTTCAGTTAGTCATCAGGGAACAAATATATTGATGTTGTATGGAGTGTTATTCTAGTTAGGATCACATGGAAAGACAGAGCATGAGGTGGCTTCAAAATACGCAGACTCCAGGCCACTTATATCACGGTGCCAAGATTATTGCTAGATTCCTGTAGTACTGCATAGACTCAATGACCAGCCTCCCTATTAGAATAAGGGAGGACAAGCCCCAGGAGTCAATCTGTTTTTGTAAAAATAAAATACAAAACAAAAATTGGGGAGAGAACAAAGTGAATAAGGTGCTCTTTATTTTAAAGGATTACTGCTCCTGCAGTAAAGGATTACTTTATTTTAAAGGATTACTGCTCCTACTTTTTTCCCCTCCTTTTTAAAATCATTATTTTTTTTCCTATAAGAGTTATCTGTGGACCATGCAAATAATCAGGGACCTTCAGGCGGCATGTTGCACCTCCTCCTTAAAGCACGAATGGGGGATACATGGCCCTCCAAAAGTTATTGAGGTACAATTCTCATTAGCTGTAGTCTGGATAGCAATATCTGTCCGTCCGTCCGTCCGTCCGTCCGTCCGTCCGTCCGTCTATCTATCTATCTATCTATCTATCTATCTATCTAAGTTTAAATGCCATCCTGCTCCTGGAGTGGGATCCAAGGTGGCTCACAAAAAGAATTGGCTCAAACCTAACAATAAAAGGTAAATACAGTTAAAAATATCACATTAAAAGGATAGCTTATAAACAGTATAAAGCCATGCAAAAGCATACACAAAGTAAAAAAAGAGCACACTCCCATAAGAAGGCTCCCTGCAAGCAATTGCTCATTAAAAGCCTGCTTGAACAAAAATGATCTTTGCCTGCCAGCAAAAGGAGAGCAGAAGGAGCCAGTTTATTATTTACTTACTTAAGCTTCCATTGGAAGTGATAGTAAGGTGAGGAAAGATGAGGGATGATGGGAGTTGCTGTCCAGCATTTGGAAGTTCACATATTCCTTCTCTCTGCCTTTGAGAATGTAGCATTCTCACTGAAGAGAGTTGCTGCTAAAAGCATTCAGGGCTAGTAGTGCCCATTTGAATTTCCAAAAGCAGTGATGAGTCCAAGGAACATCCCAAAGTTGTTCGATTGCATAATAAAGGAATCTGATCTCCAAAATTATGGAGGTCTTATGTCTCCTTAGTACAAAGCCTGCTACCAGTCCCTGCTTCCAGTACAACGCCTGTTACCAGTCCCTGTTTTGGTCTTACTTGTATTCAGCTTTAAGTTTCTTATACTCATCTAGTTGCAAAAATTCTCAGACAACAGGAAGCAGGGCTGCTATGTACTTTACTGGAGTGGGGGAACTAGAAACTTACATGCTGAAAAATATAAGAAACTAAGCAAGTAATACCAAGCTGGAAAACTGAGTCTGGAATGCCCTTAGGATGCTGTGCTAGTATAAAAACCATTGTGCAAGGAGTTGTATTTTCTCAGAAGTCATGTAAGAGCAGTATCTAAGCAGGTGATCATTCCACAGGCACTCACAGACAGTTCTCTCTCTCTCTTTCAATCTCTCTCTCAGGCACATTTTTGACTTGATAGATCGGGAGCTGATTAACCATTATTTTATGGTTAAGCACAAGCCTGTGGCCCCTGTTACTTGACTGGATGTACATTAGAGGGTTCCAGAGTAACTGTGCAGGTGTATGCTTATGCTACACTAAAAATGTATAGGATCTTGGCCTTACCTCATAATATTGAAAGTACACACACTATATGCCTTTGCACTGGTATGCTTGAAGTATGAAAATACTTCACTGTAATATCAGCAAATCTAATTAATTTCACTTTGTTTACTTTTAGGAGGCATGATAAACAAACATCATTTACCCACTATAAGCCAAACAAAAATGAAGGATTTCATATATGAAGGTATTAAAAGAGGTTGGGTGGGAAGGTCTTCCATAAACATTTCTAGACGTAGCTGCAAGAGGCTATTAAACTACTCAACCCTTCGTCTAATATTTGGATAAATTCACTTTTTTTGGCGGTCTGCAAGAGAGTTCATTGAAAAACAAAACATCATGCTTCAAATAGTATGTAAGTGACACATTTCTTCTTCTTTTTTTAAACAATTTTTATTATTTTCAAAATACATGAAAACATGTATAAACACAAATATGTATATCATTATTGTAATTCTTCCGTCCCCCCCTCCGCTTCTGTATATCAAAAATTTTCCAGTTGAATCCTTCTCCCTTATAAGTATCTTGCCAAATACCAACATACTCAATCCACAGACATTTACAAGTTTAGCCAGAGCATTACCCTTTTCCGTTCTCTTTCAAAATTTTGAACCATTTTATTCTTGAGGGAGTTAGCTAATTTTTCAATCTCTACCACGTCTAACATTTTTAATTTCCATTCATCTAACTGAATATCTGTTTCATCTTTCCTGTGTTGTGCATAGGTCAGCCGTGCTGCTGTAATCAAATACAATAATATCTTCTGTTGTTTTCTAATCTCCCGGTTCTGGCCTAATGTATTCAATAAATAAAATTCTGGTACCATTTCAAAATTAACTTTGCAAATTTTTTGAATTTCAGCATGAATTCCCTTCCAAAATCTCTTAGCCTTAGAACAAGTCCACCACGTATGAAAAAAAGACACATTTCTTCTAAGTAGATCAGTGGCAGGAAGGAACGCAAAAAGTAGTAGTTGTCTGCTATTCTCTATACTTACAGCCTTTCTTGGCATTTTAAAATTACCCCATTTTATATCCTTATTACATCTATCCTAGCAGTTCTGCGTAGTATTAATGGATATTACAGAAAGTTGCTTTTAAAAAAATGTAAAATAAATGTCTTCACCTATTTGCCATCAAGGCTTCTTTAGGTGTTAAAATATGTGATTATTTCACATTAAGATAAAACCATTTCATGGTACACTGGGAGTGTATGTGGACAAAAAGTTTAAAATATACTTTATGTTGTGATAACAAGAGAATGTGTACAAAATGATATATCATTGACATATGATCCCTGAGAAATTTTCTAAGATGTATAAAGATGTTGCCAGTATACGTCAGAAGTGTGGAGAACAAGGAGAGACTTTTTATCTTGCTTGATGAACCTATGAGAAAGCTAGGTTTTGGATACAAATACGTGCATTGTTGCAGAGGGTTTTGGAAAAAAAACTTCAAATGAAACCTGAGTTTTTTCTTTTGAGACGTACAGACATATAGTTAGAAAAAGATCATGGAAGATGTGCAATACATGATCACTGCAATGAGACTGATATACACACAGAAATGGAAAGATTTGGTAATACCAACCACAGATGAGCGGAGGAAGAAAGTGATGGCCTTAGCTGAGATGGATAAATTGACTGTTTCAATTCAAGATGGGTCTTTAGGAAGATTCCTTGAAGAATGCAAATCCCGTATGGATTTTTGGAGGAAAGATAAAGATGATTTGATCATTGCTGGAACTGGTTGTTAGCAATTTAGTGATACCGGAAAGAAGTGAGGTAGTAGGGAAGTGCAGTAGGGAAATTAGGTTGAGATAAGGTTGTTACATATAATTGTTGATATGCAGATTGCAAGTAGTTTTTCTTTTCTTTCTTTCTTTTGTTCTCTTTGTTTATATTTTGTAATATTAGTTATAGATAATGTTGTCTATTCCTCTTTGTCTTTGCTGTTATTTTTTAAAAAACTAAATCAAAAGTTTTAAAAAAACAGAATCCAAAGATCAAACCATTCCTCCCCACTTGTTCAAAAAGAATATGAGTGAGATGTTGACATTATTGAGGGATGGATGAAGTGTGGGAGGAAGAAAATATGAGATGCTAACATTCTCATGTAAGTCACCCTTCAAAATACAAGTGGGCAGATTACATTTTAAGTGCTTTCCATGTCTAAGAAAGCCTGAAAACTAACTGAATTTTGTTGGAGGACTGGTTCAGAATGTTTCCCTAGTGTACGACTGGTGTATTATTTTGCACAAGATGTTGTGACAGGTAGAACTGGAGTCCACCACTGGAATTAACCAATATGGTCTAGTGAAATGCTGTTAAGGGTTCGAACAATAAAATCTAATGGGACATTGTGAAAGGCTCCACCAGTAAGACCTAATGGAATTTGGCAAAGAATTCAGTCAATAAGATCTAATGGAATGTTGTGGAAGGGCAATTGGAGTAAAGGAAAGAAACTGTTGTGTCACTTGAAAGTGGCTAGTTGGGGTTTTGGACAGCTGGGAGAAAGGTAGTTGGAGAAAGAGCTTTCAGTTCAGAGAAAGTTTACAAATTGATACAAACCTATGAGGGAGCTGAAAAGAAGAAATAGTTTAGCATTGTTATTTTTTTTAAGGCTTGAAATAAAACCTTCCTCTTTTCTCAGCTGATCCCCTGCCTGAACCTGTTTTGTACGAGGCACTCACTGGGTCCTGGCCAAGCACCTACAGAAACATGGGAACATGCATGCCTGTATATTTTGCAGGCACCTGATTGCCCCTCAGGATGTCTGAGTAGTGGGTTCTAAGGAGGGTGCATCAGCATAAGAAGGAAGAAATGAAGGGCTCTATCAAGGTTGTTAACAAAAGGCATTCAAAAGTGAAGTCATCTGAAGTAGCACACTTTATTCTATCTTCCTCTTTCTATTGCATGTGCAGGCCTGTCGTCAGCACACATTCATCCTGAGCTATGTGTTTAATGTCCAGTTTTTTATATTAATGTCCTGTTACGTTTTCTTCAAGATCTGATGTGCTGTTGCACACCTGGGTGTTTGAAAGTTTCTGTCCTACAGAATATTCAGTATCTGTCTCCAGTGCAAATCTTTGTGATTCAGTCTAGAACTAGTAATAGGGCAGCCCTAGGCCTCCCTCGAACCATATGAATATATCTAGAGATTAGAACATACCCCATTCTGCAAACAGAAGCCAATGAAGTGGAAGAAAAATAGGGAAATTTACAACCCAGTAGTGTCATACCATGTGTCCCATATGACTAGAAATCACTGGGAAAGAGTAGAGGAAGATTTGAGTTCCCTTTTTAGAGCAGGGGAGTAGTCTCAAGTTCCAAGGGACCGAAATACCCTGAAAGTACTAGATCCCCTCTGATCTCAGAAACAAAGCAGGGTCAGGCCTGGTTAGTCACTGGAAATGCGATCACCAGGGAATAGCAGGTTATTTAGGCTATATTCCAGGGAAAGGCAATGGCAAACCACTTCTGAGTATTCCTTGCCTATGAAAACCCTATGAAATTCATGGAGTCATTATAAGCAAAGCAACTTGAAGGCACACACACACAGAGAGACACCTGCCCAAGCTCTAATGTGTTGTTGTGCCCTAAGCACATCTTGGGAGTGATCCTACTACACATGTACTCCACCAAACAAAGACCAGTATAGATGCTCTGAAGCCTCATTCTGGCGTTCCCCAACCTGGCAATGGCAGCTGGTGTCTTCCATGCCATTGGGGCAGTGAATCTGCTCTAGATTTCAGTCCAGGCTTTAAAGGAGCTACCCAAGGTGCTGAACTGCATCCTCAAATTAAGTTCAACAGCTTGGATAGTTTCTTTATCATCTGGAATAAAATCTCGAGTGGATTCATTGCTCCTCTGACATGGTACTGGAGCACAATTCCATAACAATTAACCACACTGGCCTAGGATGATGGGAGTTGTAGCCCAACACATCTGGAGGGTGCCAGCTTAAGGAAGTCTGCCCTGTTCTGATACAAAGCACTTCTGCTACTTCTATGACACACCTACAGTCTCCAGTAAAAAGAACATGCAAGGTATGCCAATCATACCTAGTTTTTCAGGCTAGATTTAGAATGCTTTGTTTGGACATTCTCTTCTTTTAGGTGTTCAATAATGTGTACAGAACACTGTGCCCTGGACAAAGAGTTTTCCCTCAAAAACTTGTTAGGCCTGATAAACTAGGCATCTCCTGAGCACTTGGAGGTTTCTTCCTCTGCTGTTTTTTGTATTGGTGCCCTGCCCCTCACTCCTTCCCTTCTACAATCCATGGTAATCTTAGAAGAACATAATAACTTTTTGGTGACAGTGAACACAGTTTGATGGATGGTCCAGCAGTGATCTTGTGTGGCCTTTTGGCTTCGTTATTTTTTAACTCTGCAGCTTTTAAAAGAAACAACAGTTATGCAAGATAATCCATCAAAGAACTGTCCTATGTAAAATTGGGTACTGGCAAAACAAGGATCAAAATCCAGAAGTCTCTTCCGATTGTGGTCTGTATTACAATTTCATTTCCCTAGACCACATTCCCTGAGCTTTTGCGATAAATCATGTCACTGGTTTCACCTGCCATTACCACCCTCACAGGTGAAACTGTGGATATTCAAACCTTGAATACAGATTTGCCCATCTAGGCAGAAGATGTTGAAGGCTTGTGCACTGAATTATGTCTGTAGTGCTAAATTAGGGTTGCCTGCTCTTCTTTCTTTTTAATGAAAGCTCCTAATTTTTAGAAAGTACGTAGCAGACTGGTACAGGATAGTTTTCTCCATAACGAAAATGTCTGTGCCTACTAAATTTGGCCAATACAGATTAATGAGAATTTTGTTTAGCTTGGTTTTTTTTTTTTAATTACATCTTTCCAGAATTTGCAAATATCTCCATGAAAAGGATGTAAGGAATTTGAGATTTTTTTTTTAAAAAAAGCAAATGCAGGAAAAAGCAAAATTTCCAGATTTGTCCATTCCTTGTTGAGCTAGGTCCATTCAAGAAAACTGTGGGCAGCCCTACTGAAGCTAAGTTTTAAGAAGCTAAGATGACAAAATTATTCCTGCTCCAGGTTGTGTAGCCCTTTTAGAACAAGCAAACAAGAATAGGGATATGAATTACAGCAAACAGTAGAGGTGGATGGATTGGCTGAGGAACTTTCAGAAAGGATCTCATAGTTGGGCAGAACTGAAACTATACTGAAGACTCAGCTCTGTGTGGTCATGTTCATGGTAGATTTGGTCCCAGTTTATCTGGTACTTCCATTCTTCTGGACCAGAAAAGATAACGGCCTCCATGATTTGATTGTTTGAAAAGGTCAGCAAAATATTCTTCCTCCCCTCCCCTCCCCTCCCCTCCCCTCCCCTCCCCTCCCCTCCCCTCATGAGCGACATTTATATTTCAACAGCCCTCCAATAAGTCCAAGGCAACACGCATGGTTTTCTTCCTCACTCATTTAGCCTCCCAACAGCCTGTGAAGTAGGACTGGCTCAAGATGACAAGTGAGTTTCATGGCTTAGTAAGGATTTTAACTTGAATCTCTCAAGTCCCAGTCCAACACATGAACAATTACATCACACTCTCTCTCTGAGAAGCTGCAAAAAGTGGATGCACATCTGCTTTTTATGCTACCAGGCTGCACAGTTATTATGACAGAGGTGTCCTCTTGAACTATGTAGGATGGAGAGTATGTCAGTAACCAACAGAGCTGCGTGGTCAGTTGCCAGGATGATCACACAGCTCTGTTGGTCACTGACATATTCCTCATCCTACAGCAGTTCAAATGGTAGAGATTTCCTCCCCCTGGAAAAAATAAGTTAAGAAAAGCAAATCAGCATACCATATAATCTTTTTTGTCTCTATTTTAAACTATGTGAAATCCCAGCTGAGCTTATAAATTGATAACAGAGCATACATAAAAGCATAAAACAAAAATCCAAAGTAAATGGAACTTTAGGATGGAATTACTTTAAAAGGAACATAATCTTGCTTTGTGGGCTTTTGTGGTAAAGCTTTGATATTTCTGAAAGTATGTCAAAATAATATTTATTGGGGAAGACAGATTACTATTAGCCTAATGTTTCAGACGCCATATCTATTTTCCTTGCAGGCGTAATAAAATGAGACAAATACAAATTAATGCAAAATTTATTAAGGACAGCTGGATGGCTCCAAGGAGATGGGTAATGGGAATGTTTATATTAGCTCTTAGGAACAGCAGTTTTCCCTGTGTGGGACTGTGAGCAAGATCTCGTGATGCGATCAACAGGGCTGGCCTTTTTCACTAGGTAATCCAAGAATACTTCTCATTTCAGGTAGACAATGTGCAGTACAAAAGGGAAAGCAGGGAATTTCTTCCCTGTGCTGCCTTTCTCTCCTGCTTATGGTCTTCTAGTTGGCTGCTTGTGTGAACTAGGGATGTACATCGTTGATTAATCTGTCTTCCCATGTGTAGAGAAATAATCCCCATTGTTTTCTCTTCAGTATGGGAGAAACAAGTATTTCTGCACAGTTTTCAAACAGCATTCACGCATCCTGAAGTGTTTTAGGAAATTATTCTCTGTAAAATTACATTTTTTCCATAGAAATTGTAGGATTTTCTGTAAAAACTACATTTTTTGCAGAAAACTTCACCATTTCCAGAAACACAGTGTGTGTGTGCGCGCGCGCGTGTGCGCGCACGCAACATTGACGGGTTTGCACACACAAGCGCACGCACGCACATAAGAAGAACCACAGAGCTGAAAGGAGTCCAACTCCCTCTCCCTACTTCTGGAAACAGGGTCATTTCCCACAAAATCTATGATTTTTTGTTCAGAAATTCCAAGTGTATGTTACAGAATCGTTTTTTGAAACACTTTAGGATATGTGAATGCTAGGCAAGAATTGTGTGAAATTGTTACCTCTGTGTTACTTTTCCCAACTGCCTTTCCCAAGTGTTGAGAAATCCATTTTTCAGCTGGGAAACAACTGGTGGTGAGTGTTCTTGTTGGACTAGATATGCCTTTGGCCTTAGCCAGCCAGGCTCTTCTTCTGTTCATATACTGTTGCTCTGAATCAAGGGCAATCAAACTTCCCAACTGAATGCTTCCTTAATTCCAGGCTAGACTTTTTGCCTATCAAGCCTACTTTTTTCAGCCATCACTGCCAGCAGCACTGCAGGGTTTCAAGCTGAGTTCTTGTATTTATTAATAATTCTTTGAACTGGAAATGCCAGCTATTGAACCTGATACTTTCTGCATGCAACACATGTTTCCAGCCACAGAGCAATGGCTGCTGCCCTAGGCTGGAAGGAGTCAAAAGGCAAGGGTGTTGCCTACAACAGGAGAGAATTAGTGAGGAATAGGTCAAATATCTGTCCAACCATTACCTACTTGCCTATATTATGCAAATTCAACTGAGGCTGTAACATTGCCAGGTGAGTCAGAGCTGTGAAATAGGAGGTTTCTGCCCATGTTAACAATAAATGCAACAGCTTGAAAGGAAATTGTTGTTGTGTGTCTTCAAGTCTTTCCCCACTTATAGCAATCCTAAGGTGAGTCTATCACAGAGTTTTCTCAGCAAGATTTGTTCAGAGGTAATTTACATTTGCCTTCCTTCGAGGATGAGAGACTATAATTTGTGAAGAATATAGTATGTAGTATAAGTGACCCAAGTATGGAGATCACTCTCACAAACTGTCTATTCATTTTAGTAGGAACAGACCCAAGGATGAAATACACACAAATGTTCTTTGCGTTGCCAGTGTTGCATGTAAACATCTATAGGGCAGGAAGAAGAAAGTATAAGTCTGGGACTACATGTAGGATTTTGATGGTGGGAGCATGTATGAATTTTCTTTCTGCTTTGTGATTTTGCTGTTGCTGCATAATGTGTCATTCTTTTGTGTCAGCTTCTGTTTCATGTCTGCTTCTACCCACTTGCAATATTGAAGATAAAAGGCAATTATACACAGTCTTACTATGACTATCAGAAGACGAAAATAACATGCAAGATCAATTATGTTTCTCTGAGTCATGGAGTCCAGCTTTTCTTGACAAAGAACTCAGTTTACTCTATGACAAAGTTTGATATCTGTGTGCATGCATGGAGTTGCCTCATTACAATGCACTGCTCATATACATTTGTTCTTGCTGCTGATGGGTGGCTTCAAGTCATTACTGACTTATGGAACTCTTGAGATGAACCTATCCTGGTGTTTTCTTGGCAAGTTTTGTTCAGGGGGGTTCGCCTTTGCCATCCTCTGAGGCAGAGAGGTTGTGATTTTACCCAAGGTCAGCCAGTGGGTTTCCATGGTCTGTTACCCTTCTCAAACCACTACCCCAAGCTGGCTCTCTATATACATTTTTACCATGTTGCATCTAGATTACCAGATTAACCCCAAAATGGGAGAAAATGAAAGTTGGTTTGTTTCTTTCCATGCCTCACTATTCTCTGATTAGGGAAATTATTTGTGTGCACTAGATACACCTGTGGGAAGAGCAGGAATGAAGAAATATAACTTTTGCCCTTAGCAGACTTTTAGCACTTCCTTACAAGGCTACAAGACAAAAGAGCTGTACAATGCCTTTTTGGCTAATAGTGATAGGAGCTGTCCCTTTTCAAACCCTCTTAATTAAAAAAAAATAGTTGCATTGATTAAGAGAAATATGAGAATATACATCAGTATTTAGATCTTTTTTCTATCACAGCTGGTTTCATAACATATACTTAAGGCAGTCTCACCTAATGTGTCATCTTCCAGGTGTTGTGGACTACAGTTCCCATTGATTCTGGCCACTGGCCATGTTGACTGTATCTGATGAGAGTTGTAGTAAAAAAAAATCTGAAGTTCAACCAGATCGGGAAGGACTGTTTTAAGGAATATGGAGGGGTGATGAGAAAATTCAGAGTGAAGAATGGTTTCAGAAAGTTACAACTCAAATGTAAGGCTAAAGGAATGTCAGTTTAAAGAATGGGACCAATCAAGACACAGTTTAGTAAACAGAGTTTGATTGCTTTCCTAAACTTAACCTCAACTTCTTCTCTTAACTGAAGCTCCTTTTAAGTGGTTAACAAAAAAAATGCCCAATATGCCGAACCCATTCTTTTATCTTCGAATTTTCTGCAGCTTGCCTTCAATTTCTTTAAAACAGTGGCACCCCAAATTGAAAGCAATCCCTGCTAAGTTCTGTTAAACCATCCGTGCACAGGATACTAACATAGCATTTTCTTCTCAATTACTCACTGCTGTTGGAACCTGTTATGGATGACTGGTCTTTTCCACTCTAGTTGTTTTACGCTCTTATCAGGTAGTGCCATGTGGCGGGGTGGGTGAACAGTTCGGAGAGCACACACCAGCAGGTGTGAGCCAGAAGGTCTTGCTGTCTGGACCTGAAAAAGGAGCAAGCAGAGATAAAACCTGACAGGCCTAATGTGCAAAGCCCCCTTTTCTCACTCCTGCTGCTAGGCACTTAGAGCCATAATAAGCAGCCTGGAGGATCTTGAACTAGGACCAAGGGTGCTGTCCTCTCTGCCATGTAAAAACAGTTAGCTGAGAGATGGTATTACACATGCCTTGATTAATGGTGTACTCTGGGGAATCAGAATTTCCTAATTGTATAGCAATAGGAATGCTATGCAGAGACTTAAGCAGTGCCAGGCAAAGACTTTCTGCTACCAGTCCAGGATGGAACAGAAAATAGCACCTACAACAACAACAATTAAACAATGGTGCGGTGTATCCACTCTGTTTAAATACATATTTCAAATGACACTAGAAATGAGTGGGGGAAGATCTAACAGAAAAGTCTGTAGTTCAGCAGTTATGGCATTCCTTGTGCCAGTAAGATTTGTATGTTGATTCCATTAATCCTGGTACTGTTACCTGTGCACATTTCTCTAGCAATAGGTAAATATAGGTAAAATAAAATCCAGCTGTGCAGATGCCAAATCTGCTAGTTTTGATTTTTGTTATGTTTGGTAAACTTGCATTTTCTTTACTTGCACCCTGGATCTAGTAGTTAATTAATCATGACTTTATTTAGGATCTGTAAGTAGAAACAAAACTTGCCCATGTAACATTTCTGGTTCCTCTAGTTCTGACTACCAGTAGACAGAGGAGGGGAAGTGCACCATGGTTCCACTGCCTATGGCACTCCAAGTTTCAGATGGGACTCTGTGCTGTAGAAAGAATGATTTGTAGAAATATGCCAACCTTCCCTGACCTGGTATCCTCCAGATATGCTAGACCATAGTTTCCATCGTCCCAGCCAGTTATGCTGGTTGAGGAAGATGGGAGTTGTAGTGTACCAGCTCCTAGGCTGGTGGAGGCTGCTATAGGCAACCCTGGTGATCCTGCTAGGACTGTATATGAACTTCCATAAGCTTAATGTCATAACATAAGCAATGTATGCTTATGTGTCACTTCCCATAACTGTTAAACATGTAGTCAGAAGTGCAATTATAAAACAGCCTCAAATAACCAAACAAGTATGCTTTTCATTTTCTGATTAAAAGTTCTTCTAATTGAATACATTTTCCCCTCCTCATTGATGAATCAACTAAAGCTTTTGCTGATCTGATTGAAGCTTGCAGTCCTGCCTTCAGTCATATTTTCTGTTGTTAAAAATACCCTTGAGATGAGAAAGGTATTTTGGCTTACTTTTGGTAAGCATAAGCCTACTTTCTCTGTTGTGTGATTTTTAAACAAATTTGTACTCAAGTCCCTTTTTACAGCTAGATGTTTCTGAGGGATGCTACAGTATATTTCAGTCTTTCACTGAACTGAAGAACAATTGCACCAGTGATTTCATCCTGGCCACACTCCCATGGCATTCAGGATTTCTGGCAAGAAGATTAGTACAGGACTTCAGTACTTAATTTTACAAAAGGTATTTATGGAACAGCTCAGGGTTTGGGTTTTTTTTTTGTCTTTCCCATGTATGAGAGGAAGGAAGGAGATTCTAGATAGGAGATGTAGCAGTAATGTGAAGAGAAGATTGTCTTGGTTTGACTTGGAAAGCTGAGATGTCAGGATGTTTCTGCTTCCCTTTGGGATGCTCAGGTTTTATTGAAACATCATCACATCAGTCCAAGTTTATTTTGGAACCTAAATAAATTATTAAAAGTGACTAAAAATCCATCTCGGAAACAGGAGATTTTACTTGTTTGTCACTTTTTTCATGTCTGTAATGTTCTGAATCTCCTTTTCCCATCTTCTGATTCCCTCCTGGCCCCAACAGTACTTAAAAGCAGAACCACCTGTTATTCTGATTCAAGACCATCTCTTGCCAGATTCTGAGCGCTAGTAGAAATCTAAGAACAGGGGTATTCACTGTTCTCCATAATGTATATTAACTTAGAAATTACTTGTTAAAAGAAGGAGGGGTACTTGTTAATGAAAAAAAAAAAGTAACTGTCCATTGTATCAATAGGACAGATAGAAGAAGGGAGAAGCAAGACATTAAGACTTTTCTTATTGATATGTGTTCATTTATTTATTAACCTTTCATCCTCTCCCCCAACCCACCTCCTGAACTACCCCCCCCCCATTGCCTGAAAGTTAACAGAAGTCCCATTTCCAATTATAAAAAACTGGATATTTTAAACACAATTAGCCATGTGGAAGTGGGGGTGCTCCTGCAAGCATCAAGGAGGACATTTATTTATTAATTGAGGACAGAAGAAAAGTGATCTAAGCAGCCTGGGGGAGTGGAGGGCTGCAAAAAAAACTTGGGGGAAGGGGCATATAATCCCAGAGCTGCGCTTTGCCCACCAGTCCTTTAGGCCATTTCCAGTAATGTGAAACCTCTCTGTATTTATATGTTTAAGGGAATACAAAATATTTGCAAATGTTCTTATAAATGGGGATATGAAGAAAGAGCTGAACCCGCACTGTCAATGGCCAGAGTCTAACTAACATTAATAATAGTCAAGATTCTAACTCCAGCAAAAAACATTGACATTCTGCTAGTTTAAAACATAAGTAGTCAGATTAATTTGTGATTGTAGTGGCTGAAAGAACATGCATGAATATTATCTATTCCAAGCAATGCTTAAATTATGGTGGGGGTCAGTACCTTAACTTTTTCTGATATTAACTATTAACTACAGTCCTCCCTCCACATTCATGGGTTTGACCTTTGATTATTTGCAGGGCACGTGCTTGCCTCTCCCCTGCATTTTCCTCCTCCCATCCCTTGCATTCCTCACTCCAGGCTTGCAAAGCTTGTGTTTAAAATGGACATTTTTTTTTCCTTTTGGGTGAGCAAAGCCCCCTCCCACCACTGAAGGCATCTCTTCTCTGTCATGTGGTTGCACATTCTGCTGTGTATTGGCTGCTAATTGGACAAGTGCTCCTTTCTCAAGATGGTCACCAGAAGTAATTAGAACTCCAGAACTCACCTCTTCTCTGTCTGAGGGGAAAGTATCGGTGAGCCTTGTTTCCCCGCCGCAACACCAGCGCCAGAGACAAAGGAATGGGAGGGGAGAAGCTCCAGAGGAGAATAGAAGGTGAATTGCGGGGGGGAGGTTAGTTATTCATGCTTTTTCCATTTTCACGACGGATCTGTGCTCCAAACCCTCGCAAATGTGGAGGGACTACTTTATTGTTTTAGGAGAATAGAGGGTGGAGGATGAACTGAAGGGATTTCATAAAGGGGCACTCTACCCAGCATCTGTAATTCAGATACTGATTAGGAACTAGAAGTCTTTTTTCTTTTCTTTTTTTAAAATAAAAAACAGTTCTTCTGTTACTTTGTTTTATCAAGGAATCTTGCATATTTGCTGCAGTACCAAATTACTTTCTCCAGTACTCTAAAGCCCCCCTAAGGGGGCCTTGGAACATTTGAATGGGGTCACAGACTGAAAACTGTGAAAGGGGGAGTCCCGGGGATTTATGGAGGCCCTGGTAACTGAACCAGTGAAATACCCAAGCAGCAGCCTTAACTGGAGTCAATACGTCCTTTCCCTCCTGTTTATAATATCTTTCCAACACATCATTTGACTGCTTCCTTGATAAAATCCAAGAACAGAATATCGCAACAAGAGGTGACCTCCAACTGTCATTGTCTCATTTGGAGCCTGATATCATGAAACTTGCAGAAAAGCACCAAGCTCAAGGATTGTATAAGGCCTGATAGATGTTTAATTCCACACAGTATTTTTTAAAGTTTTGTCCAGTATATCAGGATGTTCAAGTTTTCTTAGTGTTCAATGATAAATGATTTTCTGTCTATCTGTTCATCTTGTATCCCTTTTTGACGGGGGGGGGGGCTGCAACCCAATCCAGAGGAGTCTGTGCCCAAAAAAACAGTTGAGAATGGCTGTTCTAAAGGAAGCAGTATGAGCTGCACAGAACAGTAATATCCTCTAACATATCGCAGATGAAAACTGTGACATGTGGCCAGCCGACATCAGAGTGAGGTCAAGACGGCAAAAGTTATTAATGAGGAAGTACACACAAGCTTGGAGAGGCTACAGCAGTTTGCTTTTCGCCTGATGCTACTGGGAAGGGCAAGATTCCACCATTCCTCTCCTCTCCCCTGTTCAGTTAATTGAACTGAAAACAGTTTGCAGCATTTAAAGTAAGCTGAGGACAAAGGGGGAAATGGGAGGAGGAGACTGAAACTAGGACATTTCACAAACTGAAAAAAGTGGGACAACAGAGGGTTAATCAGACCTGTCTCTGCCAAATTAGGACAGTTGGAGGGTATGGACACTCTCTCTTTTTGTTTCATTCCACAGGATATCCCCAGACAAAATGTACTATTCAGTTTTCAGCAAGTAAAGGAGTGAATGTATTTTGTGGGTCTTAAACTTCAGAGTTATTTCTCCATCTTTCTGTCTGAACTGTTCTCTTGTATGTGACAGACCTTCCCATGTTAACAGCTCTCCATGTTTTTGAATTAATCATTTTGTTTTTTGCACATATAGAGTTGCCAGGTGAAACAAGAGACAGGGCTCCTGTGCTTTCAGTGGTTGTGTACAAGAAGGAATTTCAGCAGACCTGCTTTCATAAAAAGCAGTACCTACTAAAATTCCCTCTTCTGCACAACTATTAAAGTTACAGGACCCCGTCCCTTATTTCTCTTGGCAACCTTATACACACATTGAGTAACATCTACTGCAGTCCAGTAAAGCAAGGTGGGCAAGGGTTTTGTTTTGTTTTGTTTTTTTGGTACCTCATATGAGGCCTAACCAGCATAGGTCCTTAGGTTAAGGATGAAGGGAGTTGCAGTCGAAAAAATACCTGCAAGGCCACAGTTGCCTATCCATTTGTAAAGCATCAAAATCCTTAGTGGCAGATTTGGGTTCACAACAGCATGAAAAATCACAGCATAGAGGGCTAAAAGGGGTCTTGAATTGGTGTGGAAGAAGGTCATAGCATCTCCTATTGGGAGACTGCATTGTTAACCCAGGCTGGAAACAGAAATCTCAGTCTCAAAAACCTAAACCAACGAAAATAATTTGGTGGTGTCTCAGACACAGGAGGGGTCAGAATGCCCTTGGGGTGTTACTGTATGGTTTGAAATTTCATCATGTTCCCTAATGACACAATTCTGCTGGAAAGAAGTAACGACACTATTGTAAAATATGGTGCATGAAGTCATAAAAACTTATGAATCTGCACTCATTCCTTTTGGCCATACAACTCCCCTAGAGAACTGATTGACAATCATGATGCTACTCTCTCTTCCCAGAACATTGTTTCAAGATATGTGTATGCGTGTTTTAAAGATGGCAGGCGAATTTTTAATCAGATAAACACACCAGGTTCCTGAATTCTTGGAGAGATCTGCATTTGTTTTGAAAGGGAGCCTGAAATATGGGGAGAATGTTAAAGTTAGTTTAGAGTTTAGAACCAATAACATTTATCTTTAAAGAAATGTTCTGAAAGTCATAACAAGGGAGGCTATGAGCTTCTCTCCCCCATTGTCTTCGTTTAGGCAGACAAATATCTTGTTATTTGGATAGGTCAGCTAGGTTGCTCCAGAAGCGATTTTTAAATATACAAATATACTTTTGAATTGATGGTTTTGTGGGGTTTTTTTGAGATCAACAATTTAAATTTTTTATGATTTGACCAATCACACAGTTGACCAATTAATATTCTCAGGCTGACAGTAAGAGGGAAGGCTTCCAACTGTAGATTAATCAGTAAGTATTCAGCTAGTCTCTTCTGAAATATTCCATAGCCTTGATTATTATTAAGGCCTAATGAATTTGTCACATAATAATCCTGGACAAAAATAGCCTACATAGTGCCTTTCAATTTGCTTTCCTTTATGCAGTTTAATTCCCTATTTTGTTAAAGCTACTGCATCTGCTTAATCTCTTCCAAATGAATGGTTAGTATTTAATGTTTCTGGTTACCATGGGTGCTCAACATGTGCAGTTGCAAGTATTCATTAAAACAGCAGGATGATCCTGTCCAGTTTCAGAGTAACTCATGCTTTACCGAGAGGTTGCTTCTAACCAAAAGGGGCTGTGGAATAGTAAAAAACAAAACAAAAAAAAACTTCTAATGGTAATAAACCATGTCCATTGCTAAGTGAGAATTACCTGATCAGAATATTGTTAAAAACTTGTTAAATGCATTTGCTATGTATCTATGGTCAAATTCCTCATTTTATGTACTCCTCTAGCTTTATCTGCTGTACTCAGCCCATCTCTTTATCTTCTTTAACAATTCTTGACTTCTTCTTATTTATTTATTTGTTGGTTTGTTAAAATTTATATCTCATGTGCCCACTCATGGCATCCACATTCTTATTGGTTGTGAGTAGACACGCATGTTTTCATGTATTTATTTACAATTATTACAGGAAAACCTTACTGACATTTAAATTTCACATGTAGCTTCACTACAGGAAATGGTAAAAAAGTGAAATGGCATCTATGTTCAAGCAGAGTAAACCCAGCAGGGCACACTGATGGATGAAAGGCCACCAGAAGTTACTTCACTAGAATCACTTGAGTAAAATGTTTAAATAAATGTTTAGATAAATCAAAATGTTTGGGCTCCAGCCAGTAAATATAGGTTATTTTTTGCCTACCCTAATACCACGTGTGCAAATGTAAAGGTAATATTGATATAAGGGAATGCTTAAAACATTAGTAGCATTAAGACACTGAATACCAGTTTCTTCTTGTAGGCTTCCTAGAAGCATCCAGTTGGCCACCATGGGAAGCAATATATTTGATCTTTGGTCTGATATAATAGGCTTTTTTTAAAAAAAAAAAATATCTTTGTTTCTATTATTATGAAACTATTCTACAACAATATAAAAAGTTTACATAACTCCAGGTCTGAACTAATAAAAGTTGATAAAAATGTTGTCTTTCCACACTTGCACTAAAGAAATGTCTAAAAGGCTACAGAAGCATGATAGTCCAATCCTAAACACCTCTACCTTGAAAGAAGTCTCACTGTTTTCATGTGTCTAGGAATGCAATTTTAAAAAGGGGCAGGCAATTTTGTTTGTTAATATAACAGTTATGATTCCCCAGATTATGACTCTCCCATTTGTATGGAGTCGTAAGTAATGGGGGCACTGTGTGTTCAGTTAACTTGTGTCTTGATTGTACCTAGGATATAAGGTAATAACTGGAAGTGCTAAGAAATTCAGTTTGTGTGTGTCAATAAGCATGTTCTTCTACTAAGCTACAACTGTCCCAGAAGGCATAATACCAGCTCGGTGTCTTACATCTTGTAAGTGTCAGTCATTTTCAGTGATTTGTCAAAAATCATAATCAGACACCACCTCTTTAAAAACCCTTCAGAATATTTACAGTTTTCAGTCATCTGAAACACAACTCATTACCCTCTGACGTTCTTTTTGACAGTAGTCTTTGTTATAATTAATAACATATTCAGATAAGATAAAGCCTCCTGCAGCGTACAGCTTGAACTACACTTATTGATTCAGAGAAAAAATTCAGTGTAAACCTAAATGGCATCAAGTGGCCAAAGAGCAACACTCCTGACAAATAGTTTTCCCATCCCCACCTCATTGGATCCTTGTGGTTTTATGGAGGACTTCACTTTTCACATACAAATTATGAAAATTATTAACTGGAAGTTAAAATAAGACTGCTTGTTTACTTGAAAACTGTCTCCATCATAATCCATTGAAGAAATATTGTCTTGTTCAGATGATTTTAAAATTTATTATTGAAGTTATACACTTGTTTGTACTAGTTTACTTCCCACTCTTAAACTATCAGTTGTCATTTGCTAGTTTTGGAGACATGTCGTTTTATAACTTCTGCAGGTCAGTTCTCAAATAGCTGTCTCCTGAAGAATAGAATCATAGAATCATAGAAATGTAGAGTTGGAAGAGACCACACGGGCCATCCAGTCCAACCCCCTACCATGCAGGAATACCCTCAAAGCACTCCCGACAGATGACCATCCAGAATATACAATATATATACATTTCTCAACTGAAACATTTTGAATTTTTTCTTGGAATAAAACTTTTTGTTCATTGTGACATTCCATTTGTTCTGTACATTAGATTTGACTGGACATCTCCGGTTTTATCTCCTTTTGTACCAGGTGTCCAGCAGAGTAATGCAATCCTCTTTATGGTTACCAAGAGTTAAGCTTCACTTTGTTCTTTGAGAGTTACTTCCCAGTAGGTATACAAAGGAGCCTAACAGAAATGTAACTATACCAGAGAAAAGCAAACATCACAGAACAAATGCTGCTGCAATTAAGAACAATAAGGAAGAAGAGCACATAGAAAGAACAGAGCAAATTAAAAGTAGGCTGTGCCGATAATGATAATAAATTGACTAGCAGGCAGACCCTTTGCAGGTTAAAAGCTTGCCTAAATAAAGAGGCCTACATTTTCCAATGGAAAACTAAGCAGGCCTCTCCAAACACTCTTAAAATCTGTGGAAGTTAACACAGAGAAAGTAATCCTTCAGATAACCTGAGGTGTAGGTACTCAGAGCTATGGATGTCATCCACTCATTTTATTTATTTATTGGAGCCATAGTCTGGAGGCTTATACTCAGAACAACTTGAATTGACCCTGGAAAGTAGAGACAATCAATAAAATTGTTACGTAAAAGATCCCTGCCCTTAAAAAGTGGCTGCAGCTAACAGCCTGGCCTCAGCATCTTGGACCAGTAGAATTTTTCAAAACCTTTTCGGCCGAGGAGGAGTGGGCAACACTGGAAGGTGACCAGATGTGATTACCTGTTTTTTTAAAAAAAGGCTATTTGGGGCTTAAAATAGGTTCTGGGAACTCCCAAATATCCTTAAAATGGACAGTTGCATTTCCTCCCCTTTTTTTAAATTTCAGGTCATGTACCAGAGGGTGCAGTGAGGGTCCTGGCAGACCACGCTTTGTCCACCTTTGCTTGTCGCAGCATGGGAACATTAATGTTGAATATCCTTTTATTTCTTTTCAGGAGTCTTGTGTGGCAAACTTAATTGCCTCCACCTCATATATACTTTGTTCTTTCAGTGGTCCCTCCTTCCTTCTCTTGATATATATATACGCACACGCGCGCGCACACACACACATGCACAGAAAAGGTTCCTGGACTTTCCAGTGTTGTCCACTCTTCCTCTTACAGGGCTTCCTTTGAAAATACACGTGTTTAATTGAATTATTCTTATTTTCAGAGCTCAGATGCAATAAGACATGAAAATGCTTTGGGGTCATTTTTTGGATGTTTCTTTTTTAAAAAATTAAAAAAATTGAGGAAGGTAAAAGTAATGAAGTCATGAGCAACATAACAAGTATTGCAGCAAGTAATGGGGAAACTGAATAAATGAAGCCACTCCCCTTCTTTAAAAACTGCAACAGTACAAACAACCATTTTTTAAATAAACTAACAAAACAAGCTCTTATCATGCTTTCCTTTTTTCCTCTGGCATGTGGATCCATCAGTGGCAGTTAGCATGTGGATACCGGCTTCTGTCCAAACATTTGCTGCCTGTCTCATGATTTGTGTTAGATGAGGGTCTGCTTCTTCTTCGTGGTCTCTGTGAATCACACAAATGGGTTTACTCACCTGTGCAAAACAGCATTCGGAACCTTCTGGAAACCTAGGAGTAGGCATTTTGGCAGTTGACCCCTCCCCCATCCTCCTGGGGAATATGAGGCCCCTCCCTGTATAACGGTCAGTTCCTTTTCTTCCACCACGGTAGCAGCATCAAAGGAGCCTTCCTCTAGCTTTCAGACTGGGTTAACGGTTTCTTTAAACAAGATTTGACTAAATACTTACGTTTTTCTTGGCATTTTGGTGGTTGTTTGTAACATTTAACTTTTCTTTTTGCCCCTTTCGCATGATACTTTGAGTTCGAGATGAGGCGCCATCAGCGTCCTCTTGGAAGAGACTGAGAGTAAACATCAACCTCCTACTTGCCAAAAAAAAAAAAAAAGAAAAAGAAATTGAATGATTCCCTCACAGGAGGAATCACTGCTGAAAACATAAAAGGAAGGAGCAAACTAACTTGTTCTTCACCGTGAACGGTGCAGAATCTTCTTGTTATAACTGAGGAAATTATATCTCCTCCTCTACGACCACTCGGAATTTTTCTGTGGGTGACTTCGGCAGCAGTCTTTAAAGCCTGCTTCCTGTGCAGAGGCAAGATCTTGGAAAATCGATGGATTTGCATGCCTACCTGCCTCTCGGAGGATTGCATTGCACAATCTTGCTGTCATCACCAACTCCCGCACACGAGGCTTAACAGAGTGGCCACTTCAGGCTTTGCTGTAGTAAAACTGGTGCCTTCGATGACACCGTTCCGGCCACGCCCTTCCCCACCGCTTCTGTAACGGTGGTACTTCTAAGGCAATTTATGGCACCGAGGGGGCTTGTTCACTGCTTCTTCAACAGCGGTGCATCTGAGGCGATTTCTGGTACTGACAGCAATCCATGGAATGGCTGAGTCTCAAAGGACCATTTGCCATCAGCCCCCATACCAATCAGTACCCTCAGTTTAAGTAGATGGTTTGCCATCGGTCAGAGGTCAGAGACCCAGGTGGCGAGCCATTCTGGAGAAGGGAGTGGGAGAGCTAGCAGAGTCCTGCTGGGAGGAGTCAAGCAAGCACTTACTCAAAGGAAGACCATTTACCAAAGCCAGAGCAACAAGCGAAAACCATAGTCAGAGTTCCAAAAGCCAGGGGTCAAGAGCCAAGAGATCAATCTAAGGTAACAGGAGCCGAGTGCTGGAAGCAAGGAACAGACAAGGGGAGGGCTTGTAGAAAGTTTGCCACAAGCAAAGGAAAGCTTCCAGGCAGGCAGTTATATAGCCCAAGGCACAGGTGTGGCTAGTCACTGCTTCTTGAACTTAATCAAGGAAGCTTCCCTTTGCTCAGTTCTCTTGAGTCTCCGCCTTAGAATCATAGAATCATAGAAATGTAGAGTTGGAAGAGACCACACGGGCCATCCAGTCCAACCCCCTGCCGTGCAGGAATACCCTCAAAGCACTCCCGACAGATGGCCATCCAGCCTCTGCTTAAAAACCTCCAAGGAAGGAGACTCCACTACACTCCGAGGCAGCATATTCCACTGCCGGACAGCCCTGACCGTCAGGAAGTTCTTCCTGAGGTTCAGGTGGAATCTCCTTTCCTGCAGCTTGAATCCATTGCTCCTTGTCCTGGTCTCTGGAGCAGCAGAAAACAAGCCCACTCCCTCCTCTACATGGCATCCCTTCAAATATTTAAACATGGCTATCATGTCCCCTCTTAACCTTCTCTTCTGCAGACTAAACATACCCAGCTCTCTAAGTCTGTCCTCATAGGGCATGGCTTCCAGGCCCTTCACCATTTTGGTCGCCCTCCTCTGGACCTGCTCCAGCTTGACCATGTCCTCCTTGAATTGGGGTACCCAGAACTGGACACAGTACTCAAGATGAGGTCTAACCAAAGCAGAGTAGAGTGGTACCAGTACCTCCCTCGATCTGGACACCATACTCCTATTGATGCAGCTGAGAATTGCATTGGCTTTCTTGGCTGCCGCATCACACTGCTGACTCATGTTCAGCTCGTGGTCTATTAAGACTCCTAGATCCCTTTCACACGTACTGCTATCCAGCCACGTGTCCCCCATCCTATATTTCTGTATTCCATTTTTTCTACCTAAGTGTAGGACCTTACACTTCTCTCTGTTGAATTTCATTTTGTTAGCCTTGGCCCAGCTCTCCAATCCAGCCCAGCTCCCAACCTTGTTTGTGGGCTGATTGACACAGGCTCCAAAGCATCTTCAGAATCGGATCCCTGTTGCCCTAAAGGAGCAGGTAGAGGAAAGTCTGAGGCTGCTTGGTCCATGGCAGCAAGGGGAGCTCTTGAGCTGCAGGCCTCATCTCCAGCCAGAGCCACAGGGACCAACAGCTGCTGCTCGTCAGCAGCAGATCTGACAGAGGCTTCAGTTATCACAGGTTTCTACCTTTGATGGTGTTGGCATTCTCATAGAGGTGGTTTCCAGTCTACCCATCTACCATCACAGTATTGTCGATCTCAAGGAGATGATACCTTCGACTCTCGATATCGATGATGGTGTATACTACCACGATATCTTGGCTTGATACCTAGGCTTGGTACCTAGACTTCATATCTAGTTTTCGTACCTAAGCTTGATGCCTGTGCTTGGTATCTATCCTGAGTCCCTGGGCTTGGTGCATTGTCAACACTACTATACGGTCAATTCTTGGTAGTATGATACTGTACAACCATGATACCCGACATTGGTGCCTAGGACTGGTATCTGGACTTGATGCCTCGGCTTGGTGCCTGGCTTTGATATCTAGCCTTGATATCAACCCTTTATGCCTAGGCTGGATGCCTGGGTGTGATACCTAGACTGGATACCAATGCTTGAAACTTAGGCTCTGTGCCTAGACCAGTGAATTTGCTCTGAATCTCCATCACATGTTGCTCCCCTAGATGTTGTGGGCAACACCTTCCAACACATCAGTATCAGGCACTTAGATTTTGACCTCGGAACACGAGTTTGTTTTCCTGTTTCATCTTGATACTGATGGTGGGTTTTTGCATTCTCCCTTCGGTACCGCAATTGTTTATGTATCCAGTATAAGTCATCTGTACAGGGAGACAACTCCCTACAGTTAATCAAAGTACTATCTTGGAAAATTGTTTTTCGAGTAGCTATAACTTCGGCAGCAGGGCTAGTGAACTGGCGGCTCTGGGACTCTTGATAACTAGGCTAGAGTTGTAATACCTAAGCTGGATACCTAAATTGAATACCTGAGCTCGGTGCCTTGGCTCGGTGCCTGGACTCGGTATCTAGGTTCAACACCTAGGTTTGATACCTAGGCTCGGTACCTAGACTGGTGCCTACGCTTGATACCTAGACCTGGTACCTACGCTTGATATCTATGCTTGATTCCTATGCTCTTCTTATCTTTTGATTCAGCTGGGCCTGTTCAGTGGTACTACTGATGATAAATTGGAACAGGGAGAGTGTTGAGTTGTTGCCTACATGACAACAAAGGTAAACAACTCCTCAACAACACTCCTTGAGAAAATTACCATCTGCAGGTTTTAAAAAAAAAGATATCAGGATCAACCTAAGTGTAGAGTTTTTTGTCAGCCAAAGGACGATACCTTTTCAAACAGATTCCTATCATTGATTTATTTAGATATTGACATCAAGCATGGTTTTGACATCAAACTAGAGTAGATACTGATATTGCTCCTGCTTACAATGTTCTTGACATCCTGGTGTCCAAAAAAAAAATAAAAATGGAGAGACAGTGGCCCTCACCCTCTACTGGGTCTCAGAGGTGTCAACCATTATACACAGGGGAAACTGTTTGAAATAGTAACCTTGATATTGATGATGCCTATGTTGAATAGATTTTAGCTTTTTAATAGGATATCAGGCTTATTGACTCAGACTCGTCCCCTTTGGTATGAGTACAGTACCAGGGGTATTCACCAAATGCTTGTCAGCAGTGGTAGCTTTCTTACAATGGAAAGGTATCATCCTGCTTCCATATATTGTTATCTACTTCATCATAGCATCATCTGGAAAGTAAATTTAATGATAATGATAATAATAATAATATAAGGTAACATAAAATGCAATAATTGGTTTGCACTACTTCTACAAATGTCCAAAGACCGGCATATGATGCTTTCCTACAGACTAGACCTATAGAGTATCCACTTTGATACTGTCCTCCATCCCAACATTCAGTCACTATGATTGATGGTATGGAACTGCCAGGATAGCTGAGTGGTCAGGGCCCGACACCATGGAGCTTTCAGTCATGAGTTCAAGGCTCAGTCAGTTCTTTTCCCCTATTGAAGTAAAGGAATTCATACATCCGATGTGGAGAATTCTTTTGGCTGCACCCAAACCTTTGATGTTGAGACTGTATGCATACAGATGGGAGAAAATTTTGTGCTTATCTATGAGACAATGATATTGACTGACGGACCTGCGGTACCGTGGATATCTTCTTGTTCCTTGCCTTGTTGGTATCTGATGGGCTAACATTCTCATCAATGCTGTGTCATGCAGCAGCAAATTCCTGACATTTACAACAAGAAGTAAGATCATCCTTATTTCTTGATCCTATGATTGAGACGCTTTTACAAGGTTATAAGCATTTATGCCTTCCAGTCCAACCCCCTGAATTTCTTGATAATGCGATTCACTCGCAGGCCATTTGAACTTGTGGCAAAGTGTGACATTAACTTGCTGTCATGGAAAACAGTGTTTTTGCTAGCGATAACCTGAGCCAGAAGGACAAGTGAGGGATGTGCACTTAGGGTTCATTCTACATATTCACAATAGTGATATACTATATCAATAAATAAGGAGGGACTTGGTCGTGTGTGTTACTGATGTCAGCAATTCATTTCTGCCTCTCGAAGAAGATTGTCCACTCTGCAGTTCATCTACCAGGGACAGAAAACTTTGTGGCAGGCGCACTCAACAGAATACCTTTGTCTTGCCACAGATGAAGGTTGAATGAGATTGGAATAAGTAACATATTCTTCCAGTGGACGGTACTGTGTTGAATCTATTTGAAAACAAAGACAACAAGCTGTACTATTCCTGACAGAAAACAGAAGACAAAGGGAAGAAGAGTAGGTTGAAAGACTCTTCACATGAAGGACCATCGAAGAAATCAAAAAGAGTAGAGCAGCCTAGTCTTCCTGCTTCAATTCGATCCCTGTCTCCAACGGTACCGAGTACTGTGGCAGGGAATGCATGTTGCATGGTTGCCCAAGATGTGAATAGAGACATGGTACCATCTAGCAAGATTGAAGAAGTCTGTGTGGCTTCTGAAGGGGAAATCCTGAATTCCTCACTTATCTTTTCTGTGGGATCCATAACATGTGGCCCAGAGTTGAAATCCCCTGAGATTAGACAGTCGAGATCCTGACAATGTGAGTTTGTGGAACTAACTTGTCCAACAAGGTGTCAGCGAAGGACACCACCCTTGCCTCCGAGGTTTCATGGCAGACACTCATGTTCTGGTACGAGGTTACCTCAACTTTCGAAAAAAGCAAACAAAAAACTGAAATGCTTTTGGCTGCTCACAAACCTTTGACATCAAAATGGTTTGCCTACAATGGAGAAGTATTGTTCCTACTTAAAGGGCATTGGGATCGCTTTCCAGTTATGCAGTATTGTACATATATTGTTTTTCACAAAAGATCTATCTTGTTGGTAGGTAAAGTGTTATTTCTTAGCATTTTTCTGGTATCTTCAGCAACAAGGAAAACTTTCTAGTTTTATGGATCCTAGAGCTAAGAGTTTTCCTCCTGGTTATAAATATTTACACCTCCCAGTACAACTACCAGTACCGGGATGAGTTTTTGAATGTAGTACTGTTGCAACTTAGACATAAATCCTTTAAATCACTGACAAACTGTGATTTCTGATTGTCCCCTTTGGAGTTTTATTTTTCTAGTGGCAAAACCTATGTTAAGGGAGCCAGTGAATTATGTGCATTTAGAATGGATGCACCATACTTGTGTTTGCATAAAGGGAAGTTGTTTTTAAGGCTAGATATTACTCTTCGACCTAAGGTGGAGTCATAATTTCATTTAACCAGGACATTGTACTACCTGCATACATGGGAAACTAAGTAACTGATTTGGAGAAACTATTGCATTGCCTTGACGCTAGACATGCATTACTGTTTTTTATGGAGAACATAATGCTTCCATTAGTAAAACAAAAGGGTTGCTTGTTTTTTATTATGTTCCAAAGCAGTGGGAATCTGGTTTGTCACATGAATGAATGGATGAATGAATGAATAAATAAATAAATATACTTTCCTGTTATGTAAGGACCCATTTGACAAGCTCTGTGGTGACATCAGTTGTTTTCTTTCCATGGTGTGCAACTACATGACGTAGGCCCTTTTCGCACGGCGTTTTTGAAGCGAAAGGGCCCCTCGAGCGTCGCGTAAATGTGAGGAGCGGTCTGCATGACGCACTTACATTTACACAACGCTCAAGAGCCTGACACGGACTGCCCACGCATCTTTTCATTTTCGGCTCAAAGCCAAAAATGCTGCACAGTCGCGCATTGCTCCGGGGCCTCGCACGCACTTACCTGCCGTGCAAAGCTTCCTGAACTGTGCTGGTTGCGCTTCCTGCCCCAGCGCAGCCTTTAACTCCCAGGCTGCACTGTGGAAGGAAGGGGCGAGGTGCTTGTGCGAGGAGGAAGGCGCTGCGGATCCAAAGCAGCAGGGACGTGGCAGCGTTCCTCCCAAGCCTTCTCGCGCGAGAACCCCAACCCAGCAGCGCGAAAAGGTAAGGTGCGAAAAGGGCCATATGCAAAGCTGATCAATGGTCACAACCAATGACATTTATTTTTCTTTATAAGGTAGATAACAGAGCAAGAAATGATGCAACATTTGGGAGAACAGTGTTGTTTTCTCCTGTGATGAAAAACAAACATCAAAATTGAAAATGAATGCAGAATGAATCCTTGGCATAAATAAATTTTAATTTATTGGGCATGGTGAAGATACTGCTGCGGTTTATTGATATATATATAATAAGGGAGAAAAATAATTGAAATATTGATATATATGATGATAATAAAAAGAATTTTAAGCATGACATCCCTGCCTCCAACAGGACAGCTTGCTAGTCTCCCTTTTGTGTGATTCACAGAGACCACAAAGAAGAAGGAGGACAGGTTGCTTACCTGTTACGGTGTTTCTTCGACTGGTCTTCTGTGGAGCCACACGACCCCACCCGTCCTCCCCTTATCATGTCCTGCTGGATGGTTGGTTCCCATGCTGCTACTCCAGTGGTGAAGGAACTGACCGTTATACAGGGAGGGGCCTCATATTCCCCAGGGGGATGGGGGGGTCAACTACCAAAATGCCTACTCCTAGGTTTCGAGAAGCTTTCAAATGCTGTTTCGCGCAGGCGCGTAAACCCATTTGTGTGACTTCACAGAAGACCATTCGAAGAAACACAGTTGCAAGTAAGCAACCTGTCCATTCTTTACTCATACGTTATGGAATTTGATGAACCTGACCCATCAATATGGAAATATGAATGCAGTTGGCTGATATCTTCTGGAATAAGAGAGAAGAAGCCTTTGGAAGGAAGACAGGAAGGAAATCTTTGCATAAGAATGTGCAGGATGGTGCTTCCTCTACAGCAGTTAAATCAGGCAAAGAGAAACACTCGAAATGGATTTTGTGGAGCCTCTGTTCTGTATTCTGAATGGCAATAGCCAGAATTAGCATGCATGCTCTGTAGCCATTTTTTGACAAATCTCCCTCCTCAACCTGTTTTTCTTTTCATAGACAACACTCATTTAGAGTTAAGGAAAAAAGTACCAGTGAGCATATGTTCAGGCTAGGAATTAGTTTTCAATTACATCTAATTCTGAATTCTGCCACTGTACACAAAAATCCAGTCCTGCTTGTCTACCCATCCAATTTACAAAGCAAACCTTCCTGGGTCTTCAAAAAGAATCTGTTTATCATTGGATTAAAGATGCAGGAACCAGTTGACTGGGAAATGTTGAAAAATATTCTGAGTGAAGAATGGAAGCTGGCACTGCAAACATTATTTAGATTCTGCTAAAAATACATAAAGTGGTTTAGGAGGAGAACAGCTGCAATCAGTTTTTCTTGTGCACAATGCGCAGCTGAAACATTTTTTAAAAAGTCAGAAGATAATTTACAAATACAACCCCAGTCTCAGTTCTTAAATTTGGCTCCATGTTTGTACGTATGAAAGATACTGCAAGTTCTTTTCCTTCCTTCCTGTTTAATTTGGTTTCTGGAGTTCAGACTAGAATGTAACATTTGCACAGTGGGGAAAATAACTTCTCAGTTTACTGTACCAAATGAACAGTGCCAAAGATGGGAGAGTAAAGAGATGTGGTAGGAAGACAGCCAAATTGTAGTAAGCATTTGACACACTTCCATGTTGGAATGTGGGATGACTGTGAGTACCACACAAGCTTTTTAGGCTGAGGGGACTGCCTCCGAAGTTACTCCAGCAAAGGTATCAATATATCAGATAACCCTAATGCCTGCATCTGCTTGGGTCTGGTAAACTAATGTGATTTGACATTTGAATCTCTATAAACATTTTTAAGGCTGCCTACCTTAGATTTAGATGAATCTGTTTAGATGAATCTGACATTAAGGAGAGCTACGTTCACTTGATAGTTTGTTTTAGTAGGTTTGATAGATTGGTATGTGGGGGTTGGGGTGGACATTTCATACATGAGGAAGAAACAAAAAGATTTCAGTGGTAAGATTCTCAGTAAACCTTGAGACTACTCCTTAATATATTAACGTTTCATATACATAGTGAGTAACCCGATTGAACTCAATGGGGTGTATGTTAGAGTAGGTATGTATAGGATTGCAGGGTAGTACTACATTCTAATGCATAGGCCTGTGCTGCAAATCAGCACAAAAGACAAGTGTTTGTTGTGACGGAGGCCGCTTCTGCACTACGCTATTATAGTGCTATTATTCCACTTTCAACATCCTATGGAATCCTGGGGTTTGTAGTTTAGGGAGGGGCCTTTAGAATTCTCAGCCAGAGAGCTCTTTAGCCTCAGTAAACTACAAAGCCCAGAATTCCACAGGATGTTGAAAGTGGAATAATAGCACTATAACACTGTAATGCAGAAATGACCTAAGTTTACATATATTTCAGAATAACTATAGCAATGTTATCAGTGCAGGTCAGTCAGTCAGGATGTGTGCCTTGGGCATGAACACATTTTAGTTATAATACAGCCACGCAATGTGAAACATCCTGTGCAACATTTAACATGAGAGTGTGAGCCCTAAGGGGTTAAAGTTATTTATTTTTAGAAACAACCATTGTAGGCTGCTCTGAGCAGAATGGGATATAAATTTAGTAATAAACAATTGTGTAAAATGCAGAAGGAAAAGGTGGGAAAAGGTGGGGTTATCCTTATTGCATTTATAAGTCTTAACCCTCTTTAGCTTGTGTTCTGATTTGCTTCCCTTTAAAAGCAATGCTGAATCCTTCTAACGTTACCACGTTGTTATCTTCTGCCTCTTTATTTGATGCACTTGTGATGTCTACCATGGATGGTCCTAGAGACATCAACATGACAGATGACATAACAGCTGTTCACAATACTCCTACACGGCAGAGGTGCACTGTGATGTATGGCAATTGCCATCTTGAGAATTGCTGATACTGTTTCTAATCAATCAAAGTTGTCATAAGCTGCTAATAACTACCTTTCACATTGCAACTCTGTAGTATAGAAAGATATTTTTATGTTCATGGCCTTCATGGCTCAAAGATATGCTGAGATGGATGCCTCCCCTAGGCTTTTTCTGGCTGAGATGTGAGAAACTCACAACTATGGTATTTCTGGCTTGATCAAGTTGATCTCAATGAGCATGGTGAGATGAAATTCTGTAAACTAGCACTGTACTAGAAGAAGTCATGTCTACATTGAAAGGGATGCTTTTATATGCCAAATTGTGGAAGTCTCAGCAAATACCCACAATTGAACAATGGTGGGGGGCATTTATTGAGAATAGAAATGCGGATGTTGTTTCACAAAGATTAAAGGGGAAATCAGACGATCAGATAAAAGCAGAATGGCAAATTGTAATGAGTAATTGCTGGGAACCGCCAAGTGAAAATGTCTGAATTATGGTAAATTAAAGAGGAATAACTGTAACATAACAGGAGTTGATGAGAGAAATGCAAGATCAAGCATGTGAGATGAACATGGAATTGTGAGGGATAATTTTTTATATGTGAGTAGATATCTAGAAAATGAAAATTAGATGAGAGTGGAAGAACAAAAACATTACATGTAAAAGTACAATTTGAGATGATGTTTTTTTATTTGTGAAACTTAATAAAATTATTAAAAAAAAAGAAAGGGATGCTTTTTTACTTTTCTGGCTGTAAGATTTTAGGAGTCAATATAAGAACAATTTTCTCTAGATAATCACACTTCAGGTCTATATGTTACTGACTGCAGCTTCAAAAAACCACATGCCAATTTGATATTTTAGCTATGGGGCTGTAAAAAGCAAAAGGCATTTTCCTTGTCTAACTACAGATGGTTATCCAGTAATATCATCCCACATTTTTTTCCATTGGAGTTGCTAATTATAAGGTGAAGTTTTGGTTGAAAAAGAGTTTAATAGAATAGAACTGATTTTCACAACTTGTTTTCTGTTTGTTTAGAAGAAAAAGTTATTCCTTAATTTGTTCAGACTTAACAAAAAAATTCATTCCTATACATTTGTTCTTCAAATGTTGCTCAGCAATCATATCAGATTGCTATAAGAAATTGGTTTAAAATGCCTATCAAGTAATTGTTTTTTTCAATTTTTTTTATTATTATTATAAGTATTGTTATACAATATACATAATATAATATACATTATGAGTACGCTTACTCAATATAATACTTACATACAGATTTATATCATTTTGTCTTCTTTAAACTGAACAGTTGAGTAAGTGTCAGAAATTGCTAGTCCTTCTGTATGATAATGGATGAAGGAATGGAAGGAAAGTGCCTATCAAGTAATTGTGAAGTTTAATTTGTGTATAACTAGTATTACGTTCCTGAAAATATGATCAAGCCTATAACAACTATGTATTTCTTAAAGATGCCACAGATACATATATTTAATCTACTCTGACTAAATACCTAGTTACAAATTTAAACTCAAAAACAGTTCTCAACAATGAAGGACTGTGCCTTAGTTATAATAGAACAGACCTGGAGGCTAGGATTTGTTGCCTGCCCCGCCTCGCCATATTGCTGAATTGCAATTTCCAGCAGCACAGTGGACGGTGAGGAATGCTGGAAGCTGCAGTTCAACAACATCTGGAGTGCCACATGGTTCCCACCCCTGATATACGCACTGCTGTTGTGGGTCTGATCTTCATTCTGATGTAATGAAGACCTTAAAGGAACTATGCCTTATGTGAATTTAGTTCTGGCCAGGCTAGCCCATTTTGACTTACTCGTAATATTCTTTCACCTGGTACTGAACTGAGGATGAATTGGTTTCTGGCCATACATCAGAAATGGTGACATTTGCAGTCTTTGATGGGGTAGTGAATTCAATATGTGCTGCCACTGCAGAAAGCATAGGCTGGTACCACTGAGATTTTGTAAGAGCTATAACCACTGTATGTTGAGGTAATTAACAAGGATAAGATACCATTGTTTTCAATATACTTCACTTTCCTTTTCTGTGCTTGTCTTGAGGTAGGATTCGCAAAATCTTGAGCCACAAAACAAAACAAAACTCTGATGAGACTATCTCATGTAAAAAGGAAACAACAGAGTAATTTAATTTAATAAATTTAATAATTTAATAAATTTTATTTGAATAAAAAATTTAATTAAATAAATTTCATTAAATTAAATTAAAATAAATAATTTAATAAATTTAATAATTTAATTTAATAAAGTAGGCTAAAAGTGATTGTCACATAGTGTTTTTTACACTTATCTGCTACATATGCATAGCAAATTACACATTTTACAAAAATGTTTATAATTGCAAATTTACAATATTATAAATTTCAGTTAAAGAAGGGTGTTTATTAGATGAATATTGATAAAATTGCTTTTGAAATTAAGTATAAAACAAACAAAGGAAGCTTCCTTTGTACCAGCTAAGATTCTTGGCCTATCCAGTTCAGAATTGTCTGCACCAATTGGCTGTGGTTATCCAAGGTGTCAGACAGGGGCTTTTTCTAGTCCCTCTGGAAATAGGGAAGATTGAATTTGAGATGTTCTTCATGCAAAATGTGATCTAATACTGAGCCACAAGTCCCTCCAATTATAATAAATTTTCTTGAAAATTGCTAACTTTTTTGAAGTTCTGTCTTCATCTTAGTGACAAAGAGGTCTCGGAATGTTGCTCCCAAGCTGATATTTATCCTCCCCCAGACTAAATCAAATTTAAAATGAATAATCTGAAATGACGTTCCTGCTGATAGGCCATGGCTCTTTCTTCCTACTTGCTTTGCAGCTGACAACCCAAAAGCTGAGTTGTACTCTCTGGTGTTTTGTGTGACACAGTAAAGAATTGTGTTAGACATGTCCACTTGCTGTCCTGTCCACCTACCTAATAATAAGTGAATACATGTCTCTTCTGTACCTCTTCAAAACTGGAATACAGAAACACACCTTTCCCTCTTGGAGCTGACACCCCTGTCTTCAAACTTTTTCACAACAGCTGCATGTCCTTTTGCATATATTGGTGCTATAGCCTGATGAATGGTACTAATTAAGATGGGCATTTTTTACACTCTCCTTCACTAAAAGAAACAGCTGGTAACCTCACAGTGTGTGCATCCAACTGCGAGTAGCAAGAGGACAGTCCTTTTGTGATAGCCTAGCTTTTCCTGGTGTTCTTTGAAGAAGGCTGTCTTTTTTAATGCCAGCCTTTTAAAATGGTTTTCCGGTGGATTTTTATATTATTAATTTAAATGTCCCAAGTATTTTAGCAGAGTAGTTTATCACTGTTATATTCTGTTCCTTGATTGCTATTTTGGTAATCTCATTTGATGGCTCACTGGGCAGTGTGGTAAACTATAAAGGCAATCAGCAACCACCAATTTTGAATAGCTGAGATCATGAGAGTAGATAAGATGGTCTGGGGGCCATTAACTGTACCACCTGAGAGACAGGTCTTCTAATCATGCTTTGATTTCTAGAATCCATGTATGACATGCAACTGGACAGTCTCAAGGAACCCAATGGACTCTGAATATATGAGTTAACTGGAAATACAATTGTTGAAACTATGTGTGAAAGATGCTTGGAAATAGCCATAAGTGGCTGGGGCATCGTCATCTTGAGAAGAGTATGCTCTAGATAGCTTAGTGATTGGCAGAAAAAAATTACGTGAATGGTCTGTGTTCATATGCATTTCCTTGGAAGCATCTGGAACTAGCCTCCTAAGAAACAGGATGCTGGACCAGGTGGACCTCTGGCAGATTTGACCCAGTGAGAGGGTTGTGTTCTTATGCTGTCCTTGTTTCCTGTCAGAAAGTATTATGTGGCCTTTCTTTTTAACTGATGTTGTCAGGGGAACCTAGTGAAATCCAGAGTCAGGAAATAGCTGTGTTTTTTAATCAGGGGTTATCACTCCTGGTGAAGCTATTCAGCATGAAGGCAGTCGAGATAAGCAACATTCGCCATATTCCGTTCAGAGATTGTCATCTCTTATATTCATTTTCCAAGGCTTCTGATGTCCTGAATTATTGGCTGAGAGCTGCAAAAGACATCAACACTGGGCTGATTTCCTGTCAGGGACAAGCCCCTGTTTTCAATTACCATCCTGCAGTTTTCCTGAGCAACAGGTTATTGACTTGTTAGAGAGAAGGGTGAACAGAAGTAAAAGAGAAATACAGTCCTTTTAGAAGTAAGATCGAGTCTAAATTTTGCTTTCTGCAATGTCTAAACCATTGGAATGCTGCGGTAATGTGTCAGCCACCAAGTATATTTGAATTTTTGGGTGTTTTTTTTTTTTTTTTTGCAGTCCGCACTTCCTCCTGTTTTCCTTTTCTGTATATTTTACTGAAGCATAAAGTAAAGGATATGCTTGATTAAATTAAGGTCAGTTCTGATCTACACAGTAACACTGAAAAGGTCTAGTCAATGGTAGGGACATTTAAATTGGTTATGTGCCTACAATTTGGAATAAAATAGAAAGTAATAAATGGCAAGTACTATAAATCCATCAATTACAGGTGTTCCAAAAAATAAATAGCTGTCTAGACTGCACAATTTGGGGTGATGGACTCAGGGAGGGAAAAAAAATCTCTTTAGGATTTAAAAATCAAAGACCAGACTTCTTTCAGTCTTTCTTGGATAAAAATTGCACTGAGAATTTAGGTGATGTGAAGCAGAGAGTCACATTTCAATACCTTAAAGACACAAGAAGCCCAGAATGCTCCTGTTCATCGTGGCTACCAGCCATGGCTTCTTCTCATCGCCGTCTTGGTTTTTCTCCTTCCTTCCTACAGTGTTATAGGAATTTTAGGTCACTAAAAATTGTACTTAAGAAGCCAGTGGTGACAAAAAGGAGTCGTCTCATACGCCACCTCAAAATGGTACATTTTAATTATAGGTTCTTAACTTCTTTTAAGTCATATATATGTTTATTGTATGTATGTATGTATGTATATCTGTGTGTGTGTGTGTGTGTGTGTGTGTATTCATATTTGTTATACTTAGTTACAATGTTTGGTGTGGTTCTGCTTTATATCATTTTGAAGTTTATTAGTGTTTATATTATTCTGTAGGCAGCCAGAGTGGTGTACTGGTTTGAGTGTTGGATTATGATCCTGGAGACCAGTGTTCAGTTCCCTACTCAGCCAAAGAAACCCACTGGGTGACCTTGGACATGTCACACACTCTCAGCCCCCAAAAAACCCTGTGATAGGTTTGCCTTAGGGTCAACTAAAGTTGAAAAGGACTTGAAGGCACACAACAACAATGTATTTGTAATTACTTACTTCCAAACTTTGACAAACTATTTTATATTGTATTATATGGTTAGTTATTGGTCATATTTAATTGTCTTTAGAGTTTGGTTATATGTGTTCTGTATATTTTCCACAATATTATTTATTATCATATTCACTTTTTGGTTGATGTTGAGATTTCCCCCCTTTCCTGCTGTTTTCCATAGGTGTTTTGCTTACTTCCTTTTAGGGACCATCATTAACTGAAGCTGAATCACTTCCTTTTCCTATCACAAAAGGAGAGTACCACCACTACCACTACCACCACAGACGAACAACTATTTCTGCTATAGCTGTTACAAATTCTGTCATGTTAAACTGTTAACAGTTTCCCTTAATAACGACAGCCAAAACTCACACTTTCTAGAGGAAAAGCTTTACACCTAGTTAAAAACCTGAAACATTCTGATTTAATTAAGCACCTTCGGGAAACTTTGGGAATAGGAACAGGAAGAAATAGGCTGAGCTTCTTCATTATGTTTCTGATACCATTACACATGCTTTGGGAGACGTTATGAGCTGTGGAGCATGAACCGTTCTGTAACTGTGCTTCAGGTGTGGACCTTTTTCTCGCAGAGGCCCAGTTGGCTTAATTTCTGGACAGTTTCTTTTTGGAGAAGTAATAAGTAACTAAAGAAACTAAAAATGTTTCTTTTTTAAAATGACTGTTTATGGATTTGTGTACCTGAGGCTGGTTGGTCTTATGATCTTTTATTTATTGTATTGCGGTGTTTCTTGACTGAAAATTATATTAGAAATTTCAACCCTTCTTGAGTATGTCCCATGAAGAGCACCAGCTTACAAATGGCACGAGTGAGATAAGTGAATACATAAATAAAGAAACAAAGATCAGTTTTTGTGGTCATGCAAGCATTCTACTTCTCTCTTTTCCTAAGATGAGTTTTTCCAGGATGAATTTGCTCGTTTATGTTTGTGGGAAATACAATCACATAAGAAATAAGGAAATAAGAAGAAAGTGGGTAGTCATGGGCAAAGTAGAAATGAGAATCAGACCTAAAGCAGCTCAGATCCTAGTACTTCCTTTCAATATATTTACCAAGTAAATTTGAATATATACCCAACAGAATTCTTCTGCAACTGTGAAGTGATTAATATAGTAAAGCAAGTATCTCTTGAGATTCCACCGCTCAACACAGAGCTTTAGATTTGTATTTGTTTAAGCAGCTGCAATGACTAATACTGTTGAACATGTATTTAGTGCCAGCGCTATTGAAACTTTCTACACAGTTAGTGCTACTGGTGACTTGATTTGGTTTCAGTGATCTTGGACTGAATTTTCTGTCTATCTTATCTCAAGGAGATGTTTAAAATGTGTACTCAGGGTGTCACAAGACTCATTATTGCCTTCGCTGTATAGACTAACATGGCCTTTAAAATGACTAGCTATTTTTCAGCAGTTATTGACTCTTTTAATGTAGTTGCCATTTTCTTTGTCTCTTCCTTTACGTCCTTTGCCATATGTCCCTCAGTTTTACCCTCAACTTATCCACAGGTCACAGCAAATTCCATAACTTTGGGCCCCAGACTTGCCCTCAACTTATCCACAAGATCTACTTATAGTTGAGTATATATAGTATGCTTCCCAAATATTTACCAATCAGTATTTGTTTTAATCTGTATTGTATTTGTTAGTTTTATAAACTATCGTGATTTCCAATATTGGGAAAAGAGAGGGATATAACTGAATAAATTACTACTATTACTTCTCCAAACTAAACATGCCAGACTCCCAACACTGTTCCTCAGACCTGTTGCAGTCTTGGACACCCTCAGCTGGACATGTTCCAGCTTGTCAATATTTTTCTTGTTTTGTAATACGCAGAACAGTATCATATTCCAGATCTGGGCATTAGATTCCTGTTGATGGGAGCCTGGAATTGCATTGGGGATTTTGGGTGCTGCATCACACTGTTGACTTATGTTTAGCTTGTGGTCTATTAAGACTCCTAGATCATTTTTATCTGTGCTGTTACTGGGCCAGGTGTCTCCCATCTTATATTTATGCATTTCATTTTTCTTGCCCATGTATGTGTGTGTGTGTGTATATATTTTCTTGCCCTGACATTTATTCTTGTTGAAATTCATTTACTTTATATACTTGTGTTATAAGTATAAAGTTTTAGTCAAAAAAATTGATCCAAAAAATCTGGGTTGACTTATCCATGAGTCAATGTAAGTACAATGTAAGATACAATGTAAGAGAGGTCGTCCTCCTGAGACAGTGCTGGCACTTTCCTCTCTCTGTGGAATGACCCTTGACTTATCCATGGGTCATATCAAATTTTGGCCCCCAAAACTGTCATCGACTTATACATGAAGTCCAACTTATTTGTGAGTACTAGCATACTTACCCGACGTTGCTCAGGATTTTATTTTCTCATGGGAAATACTTGTTAGAAATACTGTAGGAATTACCTTATTCAAGATAATTATTGTGCAGCAATAAACCTTCAAAATGGATCTGAAACTTGAGGGATTCCTACCTAAATCAGAGAAAAATGAATTTGAAATTGCTGTTTTTGACAAACCAACCCATTTGACATCACAAATCTACAAATTCTTACTAAACAGAGAAATGGAAACAGAAATGACAAAAGATGTGATGATCAAATAGGCACGCAACATTGGTAAGACGATATATCTGGAAGATTGGGAAAGAAGCTGGAGGAGATCACAAAAATTCACACTATCCCAAAATCTAAAAGAAAATTATCTGAAAATGTTCCACAGGTGGTATCTAAGCCCATCTAATTTAAGTAAGATGTACAAAATAGGATGAAAAGAATGCTGGAAGTATACAGAAGAAGAAGGAACATTTTATCACATGTGGTGGACATGTCCAGAAGCAAAAAGATTTTGGAAGAACATTAATAAAATTATGTCAGACATGTTGGAAGTTAACATGCCACTCTCTCCCAAACTTTTCCTATTAAATATCATTCCTAACATAGATCAATTAAATATAAAAAAGCGATGGAAAATAAAACTTTACATGATTACCTTTGCTAGAATTGTTCACGTAAAACACTAGAAAAGTCATCAAACTCTAGAACCTGATGAATGGATCTTGAAGCTTATGGAGATGAAAAAATGTGATAAACTATCAAAATCTCTTATGGAAGCTAAAAAGGAAGTAAATGTAACAGAACGGAATCTGATAACAACATATTTAAAAAGTGAATTTGGAGACATTATTGTAAATTAAAATTAACAACGATTGAAACCAACTTGGAAAACTACAGCAGCAGATCATTACTGTATACTCTCATTAGATGGGGTAATGTGATTTATAAAAATAATGTATAGGTGGACTATCATAATGTTAAATTAAGATGCAAAGAACTACACAAAATGTTTTTGAATCTACAGAGGCATCTCTAACTGTGCATTGAATAAATCTAAAAAAGGCAGGCAGGAAGGAAACCAGAATTTTATTTCATAATTAAGGAGTTATTTATCTTATGAAAATAAGGGAAAGCAGAGGAATCTTGAATGTGAAAAAAGTAACATAACTTAATATAACACGGACGATAATTTATTTGATTAGAAGATCACATAATTCTGATATATAATAATTGTACAATATAAATGTGATAGATATATAAGGTATATTTGTATAATGTATATTGTACATACATACAACGTACATTTAATATACATACAATCTATAATGCATAGAATGTAAAGAATATAGGATATTGACATTGGATAAAGTGTTACCCATATAAACATGGGGGATAAACAGTAACACTTGCAAATAACTCTGTATGCTTACTGTACAAATTATGCATATTTTTTATTTTCTTTTTATTGTTTCCTTTTCTCTTTTTCTTTCTTTTAATTGTATATAATATTAAAATAAATAAAATAAATAAATAAATTTGCTGTTTCCATAGATTCTACTGTGGATGATTTGATCTTTTTTTTTCTAGTGTTCTGGTGGGCTATGAATGCTTTATATAAGCAAACAAACATATGGGAGTAAATGGAGAATACTTCTCTACCAGTGTATCAGAGCAGTAATGCAATTGAAACTCTTCTGCTGTAGAAGGAGGCAAATTATTGGCTAATGCACTAAAAAGAGTGTTTGTAAGAAACCCATATGTCAGATATTAGGTGTGACATTTACATGGAACTTTTCATTTTTATTTTCCTTACTTTTCTACAAAACCATACTTAGAATTTGATAGCACTTTTGAGCATTCAGAGAACTTCACACACATTCTTTTGTTATAATCTCTACAAGAATCTTTTAAAATAGACTTGAAGAAATTGTGATTACTTGAAAAAAAGTAAAAAGTAAACATCAATTCTGTGTTGAAACAAGAGCTGAGAAATAAATGTTTAATTGTAACACCTGTTGAATTGCATATTTTAAGGGTGCAAATCTTTGCTTATTTAATTGTTACAAATACTTCCCGAAGATTTACATTTTGAGACTTCTTTGTTTTAAAAAAAAATGCAGCATTTTCTGTGCTGAAAGATATCTTTTGCAAAAAAGTGTATCTGTGCATGTGTGTGGAAACCCTGAGAACTAGGGGAGAGATAGTTGCGGATCTTTTCACTCTTACTCAAGGATGAAATCTTGGATTTGATGAAAATTTTCTTGACCAGGTGCCTCATCATTTCACTCTGTCTCACTGAGGATGGGAAAATGCAAATATTGTTTACTTTCTTATCTTTTACTAAGTGCTTTGAGTAGAGAAAGCTTGTTGTTGTTGCTGATGTTGTAGTTGTGTACTTCAAATCATTTTTCACTTATGTCAACACTGCCATACACATAAGTAGAAGTCAATTAAAACCTTTTAAAGTATCATAATGTTTTTTAAAAATTTTGTTAAAATTATATAGCTCACGTTTTAAACAAATCTACTATCCTTTTGTTTTAATTATTGAAATCTCTGAATTGCTTTGCTGAGTGTCTAAACTGAGCTACCAGAAAGGATAAGAGACCACTAGAAAAAATAGAGTTCATATTTTATGCTGATAGTAGAATTGGAATAAGGAATTTTTATCAAGGGGGACTGGTCTTACCTTAACTATAGTTCCTAAGGAGGAGGTATTGCACATATGTTGGTTGAGAGTGGTGAAATCCTAGCAATATAGATAGAAACATCCTTCTCTCAACAGTGGGTGGTGACTACCGATAGGATCTTAACAGATGGATGTCAGTGCTGTAATTCGTCTGCATTTACTAAAGTGGTGCAAAGTGATCTCATTTCCTAAAAAAGAGCTCTTTTTTTGTTCAGGAATTTAGCTAGCTGGCAAACTTTTCCATTCTCTCTTTCCTTTGTTTTCCAGGTGACAGTCCATGACACATAGGTACTGAATATGCTCACTTGTCCTTGAGCTGTTTACTTTGCAGGAGGTGGGGGTGATCCTCTAGGTGTATTTCTTTAGGCCTTGGGATTCCACTGAGTATGTTAACACCCTTCCTTTGTTCCTCAGTGGCTCCATTTTTTGGCCATTATCTTGTTGGCATCTGTTACCTGCATTTGTTGCTATAAGAAACAATTTTGTGGCAATGGGGAAAACCTAAGGTAGAGCAGTTTGTTTTAAGACAACTATTTTTTTCTCCTGTTTGTTTATAACTTAATCTTTTGGTCACTAAGGTTTACCAGATCCCCTTGTTTACAACTATTATTGTTCGGAGTCTATTGCTGTGAATCGAGACTACATCATAGTGGTAGTATCATATTTTTGGACTGAATCCAGAAAAAAGGGATTAGAAATTCAATCTATCATCTAAATGCTGTAACAAATTATTCGGTTAAGTGCCTAGCTATCATTAAAGACAGCGTTTCTAAAATGACTTTCCAAGAGGCTGTAAGGAAATTGCAACTGAGAATACTTCTTTTATTTTCTTGCTAACTGATGTGGTGTGTTGAACAGTTCCTCCACTGATGTATTGTTCCAGAATCCCTATAGTTGACTGTTCAGTTGTCTCTCTTGCAACTGGTGCATGAGAAACTCAGAATAAGTTGAACAGAAGTATCTGGTAAAGACTTCTTTCTGAGATGTAACATTTCAGGCTGCAGATGGGGAGGGGTTGCACATTAGAACATGGGGGGGGATTCCTAGTCAAAGCAAAAGGATGAGAGTAAACACTTCTCCTTGATATGTGAGTTTTTCATATGCCAGGCTGATCTCACCTCAGTGGGAACTTTCAAATATGTACCCTTCCATCTGGAACTGATGTAATACAACCCAGGAATAGTATGTTACTATATTCTGATGCTTGTTACAGTTGTAAAGAAGATTCATACATTATTCTTGTCCCTCAGTGAGAAGGGGTGTCTCAACACATTAAGGCACCCTATATAGGAAAAAATGGTCAGCTGCAATGGTAGTTTTTGCTTCTTAATGAAAGCAAAAAGATGAGCCCTTTTTCTTGTTTCCCGATCTTGCTGGTTTTTGTGCAAAACATCAGATTTTGACCAAAATATGTATCTGCAAAAAATTACTATGTACCAAATGCAGTCTTTTTTGTGCAAAACTCTTTTTCACAAAATGGTGACAAAATGCAGAAAATAATTGGGAAACTATTTTGAAAGAAAATCATTAGAGGATGCAAAAAGTACTTGCAATCTCACCTGCTGTGGAATTCAGGGGCTTGTAATTTACAGAGCCAAAGAGGTCTCTGGCTGAGAATTCCAAATGCCCCACCCTAAACTGCAAACTCCAGGATTCCATAGGATGTTGAAAGTGGAATAATAGCACCATAACAGTGTAGTGCGGAAAGGTCCTCAGTTGGTGAGGGAAAAAAATCCAATTACTGAGGGCAGTCACATTAGCAAAAATGTTTCCATTATGGTTTTTGTTATTGCTGAAGAAGTTTGACTTACTTTACCTTAATGGCTGAATAATGTGTCAACATTTTAACTAGAACTATGTGAAAGAAATCTCAGGTGGTCACGAAATATATTTAGGCTACCAAAAATCACTTTACTTTCTGGAGGGATGCTTTTAAACACTGCCTTGTGAATTAATAACAAGGCTCCTGTTTCTTTGGTCCTTTTTCTCCCTCCTGCCTGAGTTTTCTAATTTCTGCAGTGTGTTGTTTAGCTTAATAGAACACCAAATCAAAAGAAAGTAACAACTATTGATTTTTCTTTTAATATAAGGGGCTAGTGTGTGCTTGAAAATGGCTTTGTAGAATAGTTTTTTTTTAAGTAATTAGAAATAATACAAAGCACTGAAACACTGTGTTCAGCCCTGCCATTAAATAGTGCTCTCACTATGATGCCCTATTTTTGCCACCTGGCAATGAAGATTAAAATGTAGCTTTGCCTGGAATGAGGTGCTCTAGTGTGTGTGTGTGTGTGTGTGTGTGTGTGTTATGGATAAACTCGATGGTCATTTCACTACAGATGTCTGCGGTCTATATAGCCACAGCTTGCTCCCACTGGAGATCAGTCAGGTTTCATTAACTTGCAACTAGTTCTTTGTGTGGCATGGAGAACCTCCGTTTAGTGGACAGAAGTCAGCTTGCAGAATTAAGCAGTGGCCAATTTAATCTTGTAACATATTCCCCTTCCTCATATAAGGAAAAGCATGTTTGAGTTGAAAAGCATGTTATTGCCTACTTTGCCATTCTGTTCTTTAGTGTGATAGGGTATGTGGGATGAAATTTCTGTTTGAAACATTTCCTTTTTTTAAAAAAAAAATTAAAATGTATTTTGCACATTACTCTTCTTCAACTTAAGCCCTTTCCCCATGTGGAGGGGGAAACGGGGGAAAACACGCCAAAACGGAGCTTACCGGCAGCTGGGTAAGTCCGTCACCATGCGGAGCAGCGTGAACTCGCTGCTCCGCAGTCCTCCGGCGTCCAAAATGGCAGCTTCCGGCTGGCGGAGGCTCTCCACCAACCAGAGAAGCTCGCCAGCCAGAAACCTGCCCCCGGCAGATCTGCAGGCACGCACTAGTGCGCGCCTGCAAATCTGCACCAGAGCCGGGCGACAGAGCTGCACGGGGCTGCGCACTCCATGCTTTTTAAAAACCTCTGAAAAGAGGTTTTTAAAAAACACACAGCGCCGCCAGTTCCGGTCGCTTCGGAGCGGATTGAGGTGCGGAACTACTAAAAGTAGTCCACCCCAATCCACTCCACGGTGCAGACGACCTCCGTGGGAGGTCACTCTGCACCGTTTTAATACCCCGGTGCGGAAAGGGCCTTAAAGTCCTACAGGGGGTAGGCTAGGAAAGAGACCTATGAAAAACCTATCTATTCTTTTTTTACTGCATCTCAACTAATTAAATAAAGTCACTAAATTTTGCCCTTGATGGGAATAAAATCAAAATGCCAATGTTTGCTTTTTGGAGTAAAAAAAAAAAAGTGTTGAAGCACCTTAAAGACTAAAAAATTTTAAAATGCATAAGGCTTTGTACCTTCCCGGGTGAGCAGCAATCCACAAGAGCTCATGCCTAATAAAACATGTTAGTCTTTAAGATGTGGTAAGATTCTTTGTAGTTTTCAGTGCAACAGACTAACGTGCCCTTGGGATATTTTTCTTTTTGGATTTCCTTTGTGTTGGGGGTCCACGAGGAAGTTTCTTTTTGATTGGTTGGCCCATCACCTGAATTACCAGAAGTCTTGCTACTAAGAGCATTCTGCTAAATTCTGTGTTCCACTGGCTGATGCATGTCTGAGGGTGGAAGATGATATTTTTCCACCTCATTGTTGACATGGGTTCATGGAGTATCAGACTGGTCAAATGGGGCTTTTATCTGTAACAAGAATGTATAAACAGTTTAATATTTATCCCATGCCTTTTTCAAGTAGATCAGGGGAATATATACTCCCCCCCTCCTTCAAAACCACTAAAGAGCTGGCTAGGCTGAGAAATAGTAGTGACTGGCCTATGATTATCCAGTGAGCTGAGTAGAGGTTAGACCTGAAGTCTCCAGTCCTAGTCCTAAACTCATTCCATTGCTGTGTTTTTCACTTATTCAGTGCACATTAGCCACTATCATTATCTTAACCTACAGAAGCATACTGTATAAAATTAATCTTGAGGTAATTTCCCTATCCTGTTCAATGTATTTTGTACTAATTCCTCATAAGTCTAGTGACAGTGATATCATTTTCCAAAAACAATAAATTTCTTGTTCTTCTAAAGCCCCAGATTACTATAGTGGTGTGTAATGACATTTTTGGGAGAGGTGAAAATAGAGATTAGGAAAAAATAAGGATGGCAGAATCAAATCAAATGGACGTAGTAATTTAAGCTATGCTTCTACAGGACTTTGCAGTTACAGAGTCATGGCAATCATCCTAATCGTCGTCATCCGTTTGTATCCTGCTTTTCACTCAATAATGAGATTCAAGGTGGTTACAGTGGTGGAGCTTGGAGTATGTGGAAGGAGGCGGGAGGGGGCAGGGCTATGGTGTGGGGGCACGGCTACTGCTTGTGGAGGTGTGGCGAGGGTGCGGAGAGGCATGACCAGGGCATGCGGGGGTGTGGCTACAAGCTACACCCCAAAAATAATGCCGCCCGGGGCGAATCACCCCCATTGCCTGCTCTGTCCCTAGGCGACTGGGTGGTTAACAACATATTTAAAAACAGTACAGGTTAAAACTATACAAAGCTTCAATAAAAGTATAAATATAATTTTTTTAAAAAAAAGTTAAAGTTGAAAACATTAAACATTAAAAATGATAACATTCATTAAAAAGACAACATACAAACCTTAAAAGCACACACAGTATTAAAAGCCCACCCCAGTCAGTTTCTAAAAGCCTGATGGTATAAAAATATTTTTAGTTGCTGACGGAAGGAAAGCAAGGACAAGCGGGAGTTCCAAAGTCTGGGGGCAGCCACCAAGAAGGCTCCCTCCTTTATTCCCAGCAAATAAGCCTAAGAAGGTGGTGAGACAGAGAGACAAGCCTCTCTAGCCAATCTTAGAGGTCTGATGGGCTCATAAAGGGAGATAACAGTTTGTTCAAATAGCCTTGGGCCCAAGCCTTATAGAAACAATGCATCAGGAATCCATTCACCAAACATGTGTTCAAACATTCCAAAACAGAATTGATGAAATGATCATGCTCCTAATCATGAGATAGCTAAACATGTGTTGTATCCATATGCAAGGCTGGATTTCAAATGGTTTTCTAACTTTACACTACAAAATGGCTATTGAAAGTACATGCATGTTAATGAAGGTGGTTGTCTAAATCCTGCCTCAGCTGCTACGTATTCGTTGTGTAAAAATTATGTAAAACTAGCATGTTTGAATGGATTGACAAGTTGGACCAGAATTAGAGTTTTATTCAGACAATTGGACTACTGTCTCTCAACTTAACCTGCCTCTATGGGTTGTGGAGATTGCCTCTTCCAGTCCAAGGCCCTTTCTGCATGACAATGCTGAGTTGTTTCTACCATAGGATGGCAGCAGTCGGCAGGATCGTTGCCATCCTACTGCCATCCCCTTGTGAAGCATTACACTCACACAGTATTTGAAAAACAGGAAAAATCTCTTTTACACCTCCCATCGCATGCTACAGTGGCAAGAGCCCAGCTGCGCTGTGGAAGGAAGGGGTGAGGCTATCTCGCTCCCTTCCATGGGGAGCGAGCGGGTGTGGAACGGAGCGTTGCTGATGTGCTCCTTTCCAGACCCAGATTTGCAGCGCAACAATGTGGAAGAGCGTTGTCATGTGGAAAGGGTGCAAGTCTATGGGCCTTTCCTTACTACACCGTTATAGTGCTGTTATGCCACTTTCCACATCCTATGGAATCCTGGGGTTTTCAGTTTGGGGGTGGGCTTTAGAATTCTCAGGCAGAGAGCTCTTTGGTCTCAGTAAAATACAAACCCCAGAATTCCACAGGATGTTGAAAGTGGAATAATAGCACTATAATGTGCAGTGTGGAAATGCCCTATGTGTTAGCCTCCAGGTGTTTTTGACTAAAAGTCCCTTAATGGGCATGCTGTCTGGGATTGTGAGAGTTGCAGTACAAAATGTTTAACAGACAACAGATATTCTACTCCTGGACTAGGAGAAATCCACATATGCTGCCATGAGCTCTTTATTAAGGAAGTGAAAATCTGTTAGTTTCATTCTTGTTCTTTCTTGTTCTTATTCTTTTTGTTTTAGTGGAATCATTGTTTTCCATATTGCATTGTGAGACTATTTTTATTCTTCTCACGTGGAAATTTGTGCATGTTTTTGTCTACATTTCGTCAAAGTGTAGGCATGTTTTTACATATTTTTCCGAAACACATAGTATTCTTTACATTGACTAAAGCACATTTGTGTGCGTTCTTTAAAATATAAATATTTTTAGTCACTGCAATTTTAAAACCTATGCATTGTTTCATGTACATTTTGTTCTCCCAAATACATCACAAGGCTTGCCAATGTTTGGATTTCTGAGGCAACATGCATTCTGTTCAGCTGCCAAAGTGTGGAATTGGTATTTCTAAAAGGAAATATAAATCCAGCAAATTCATTTCCCATCCATGGGCAGGCTGGTTACAGATGTAATAAACTAGCAGACATTGTTTAGGTTGCTGTGTTCAAGTCTCTGAATCTGGAGGAAAGCCCTTCAGACATGAAAGATGTAATTTGTTTTTTTCTAAACAATTAGCAACACTGCCATTGCAGCTTAACTAATTATCAAAACAGCAGGACTGAAAAAGCGAGAGCAGTGGGATTAGGACCTGGTGGCTTAGACAGAAAAATACCTTTGAGGAAGGAATTGATCCTTCTACGGTAAGCTTCTCGGAATGTTTGCTTCAGCTGTTTACTGGCACATCTGTGGGCTCAGCATCCTCCTGGATGCTGTAGTGTGTTGAACCTATGTTACCAACAGCTTGGCTCTGTCAAAAGAGCTAAAAGTGTACGGAGGAGGCAGGTGGAGAGATATGGAGCCTTTACAGACTGACAGTCGTGACTCAGCCATCCATAAAATGATTTTTCATTAATGTTTTAAAAAGTGTGTCAGAGATGTCAGAATATATAAGCAGCACACATAAATTATTTAGGTTTCTGCTTTCCTCCCTCTCTCGCCTTCCCAGCCTCTCACAGCTGACATATGTAAAGTGTTCTAGTTTTATTCAGATTTATAGCACTGTCTGGCAGGCAGTACTTATCACCTGTAAAGCAGGGCTATCTCAAGAACAACTCTCTTTATGTGAAACAAAGAGTCAAGTCGTGGATACAGTTTGAGCTTGGAGAATGTTCTTCTTGAATTTCTATGACTTACCACTTCTATAGCGATTGCATTACATTGGTTATGCACAGTGTCCTAAGAAAGGCCACGTGAGTAACCAGACATTTAGCTGAGCTGGACACAACATATATGTATAGGTTCTTTTTAGGAGTGGCGTCAGAAAAGTGGTTGATAAAAATTGCACAACAGCAAATACTCCTAACTCCCCAGCCCAGAGGTTCACTTTTTGTACTATTAAAACAAGCAGGAGTTGCATCAGCCTCAGTTTCTTTCACCCATTCCTTTCATGGACCTTGTATCTGCCCCCTACTCCACCTGTGGTACATGTGGGGCAGCACAGTTCATTAGGCTATCACAGGTGATAGTTTGGGGTAGATGAAAGGGCCTAAGAGGGAGAGGTCAGGCAGGAGACACCATGGTTGTCACATCACCTGCTGATGGTCACAAAGACAGAGTATATGCCATAGTTATGTCTGGGCAGCTGTTCCTAGCAGAATGAGATCAAAGCTTCTGTGCCTTAATGGGAACCTGACACAAGTGCAACCTTTCCCATCTGGTTTCAAATTGGACCTGCATACTAAATAGGGCTTCAGCTGTTTTATTGCTGCATCTCACTCTGCTCTTAAAGACAGAACAGGAATGAGACAGTAAAAATCCCATTTCCTGCCCAGTGAGGCAGCACAATTCTCACTAAATGGGGTGGGTAATTTAGCAGTGATCCTAAGTGGGATTGCACTCCTATGACAGGGATGGGTGCATAGTCTGGAGGTGTTATTGCATTCATCTCTGTCACTAAAGGCTCCAGTAGATGCAGTGGCAAAGAATTCCCACTAGGAATGAGAAGAAACTGTCTTGTTCTTGTTAAATCAGGCCATGTCAATCCACTGAAACTTCACTAACCCCCATTAGATTTCATATGTCTACCACAAGAGTGATGCAACAACCATTTTCCCCCTTGAGTTCTCTCCATGTCTCTGTGTAGAACTAGTATCTTGCCTTGGCTGCAAAGCTAAGCATGCACACATACACACACAGACACCAGATTGAGCATGGAAGAACTGAATTCTTGACTGAAAAGACAATTATTTTGCAGGGTCTTGCATTCGGGCAGCAGTTACTGTAATTTTGTGCAATTGCTAGAAATTGTCTTGGGAATCTTACTAATTTTCATTGAGACTGCTCCCCTGCAAAAAACCAAAACAAAACAAAACTATACATCTTGCAGTTTCAGGAGAAGAAATCTTTGAAATTTCTCTTTCTTTCTTTCTTTCTCCCAATTTTGTCTGATATGGCAGTTATGACTGTTCCTGAACAGAGATAGCTTGGTCATGTTAATTCATATGTTTGTAATCTCAAGTTCAAGACTGTAGATCAAGATTGTAATGCCCTTTCTAAAATGGCTTCTTAGCAAGAGTGTCCTACATGCATTTATAACTGCTGTGCAGACAGATGGTGGCTCATTAGATACTAAACCAGCTTCAGGGTTTTACTTTTGACTTAAAAGACCATATACATTGTATTGGTACTCAACGAGATAGCTCTATCAATCTGTTTTAGCATAAAAAGACATAAAAGAATCCAGGGCCTTATTTGGGACAAAAATGGCAAAATAAATTTCTAACATAAACTTTCATGGATAACAGTCCACTTCATCAGATCTACTTGATTCCTTTAAGGCCACAGATAGGCCCTTTCTGCATGTGGGGGGGGGGGGGAACGGCTGAAAACAGAGCTTACCGGCTTTGTTTTCCGGCCGGCCGAGTCCGTCGCCACGAGGAGCAGCGCGAGCTCGTCGCTCCGCACTCCTCCGGCGTCCTAAATGGCGGCTTCCGGTTGGTGGAGGCTCTCCACCAACCGGAGAAGCTCGCCAGCCGGAAGCCCGCCCCCGGCAGATCTGCAGGCACGCACTTGCGCGCGCCTGCAAATCTGCTCCAGAGCCAGGCGATGGAGCGGCATGGGGTTGCGTGCTCCGTGGTTTTGAAAAACCCCTAAAAAGAGGTTTTTAAAAAACACGCTGAGCGACCAGTTCCGGTCGCTCTGGAGTGGACTAAGTATGGAACTACAAAAAGTAGTCCGCTCTAGTCCACTCTACGGTGTAGAAGACCTCCGTTGAAGGTCGCTCTGCACTGTTTAAATAGCCCGGTGTGGAAAAGGCCATAGTTTGGAATCAAGCTAGGAGACCTCCTTCTCCCATATATACTGCTGCAGTGTTTATATTTGGGAATTTGGCTACTAGCTAGTGAGATTCATTGAGGTGCAGGCAAAGAATGGCCTTTTCTGCTGGGGCTCTGACTATGCAGAATACAGTAGTTTCTGAGAACAAGGTAGTTTCCAAGTGATAGATGTTTCTGTTATCAACTACAGACTTTTTTGTTTATGATTATTTTTTTGGTTGTTAAATTTATCAGTTCCCCCTGGTTGTGAATGCATTCTTTTTAACAGTTTTCATTGTTTTATTATCAGTATCTACTGTGTTTATTAAGTTTGTTTTTATTGTGAACAACTAAATTTAAAAAATGTTACAGAAAGCTCTAAGGGAAAATAAATAAATAGCAAATAAATGAATAAAAATGTTGGAAACACCAAAGGAAAAAAATTCTAAACAGAGAAGGTGTGTTAGTAAGGCACAGAGGTACAAGGAGAAGGAGATTAATTATTTCAATAAACTGCCACTCACATTTTGCTTGTGAAAAGTTTGTGAAGAAAATGAGGGTGCTTTGTGTTTTTGATTATATGTGCTTGTACAACGTTGTTTTAGTCAAAGCTACAACAAGGAAGGCTGTAAGATCTGATTGTCAAAGCTCCCAATTGATTCAAAGTACTTTACAGGAGAGAGAGTTAAAGGAGAGGAAAGAGATGGAGCACTGAATATGTACTTTATTAAGTGCACAATTGTAAAGGGTGATATACCTTAAAAGAAAAACTTCAACAGAGTCTGTAGTTGGATTATGGGTGAGAGGAGAAGGGGTATACCTCTTCTCATTTTGATTTTAAAGAGAGGTTCCTAAGAAAATTAAAGGTCTTAAAATGAGGGTCTGATTTGCCTTCTAATTAAAGCTGGTTTTTAAAGTATCTGGCATCAAAATCCCTTGGGAACCAGATGTTTGGGAAATTTGTGCCATAGTTTTTTTGTATTTTAAGGCAACACTTGTGACCACTGTATATAATTAAGAGAGTCCTTGTTTGATTATCAGATGTGTACATGGAACCATTTTGAGGATGTCAGTGTCTTTACTGTTGGGCAGGTGAGCACCCTTTAATATCACCACACTGAGATTCTAATTGTGTGCCCTCTTACCTGAGATTAATTGCATTTACTGGGATTTCTAAGAAGATATTGCAATGTGAGATACTTTTAGCTGCCAGTTGGTAGTTTTGGGCCAGACTAGAAATTATGTAGGAAAGCTGTGGGGAAAGTTCTCCAGTATTTATTTTGGATGGCTGGAATGGAGGAGTAGGACAGTGCTTGAAATTGCTAGCCAGATGCTCCCCACTGACGCTGATATTTGCCCCGCTGGGGAAAGCATACATAGGTGAGGAGAAACAGAAGGATTAACTTCTCCATTTGTGCTGTAGCTTTAATCCAGTCTCCCTTCCTACCAATTTAAAATAGAATGAGAGGAGATGTTGATCACTGATGTTGGGCATCATGTCTCATTTGGTGCTTAGAATCCTTGTAAAATAAAAAGTCCTATGAAATTCCTTAATAAGAACGGGGACTTTACATCTAGAGAATGATAAAGATATGTTTTATACATACAATTATGTATGTGTGTTAGCTTTTTGAAAACAATACAAAAAGTGTTGAATTAGCATTGTTTCAAGATACATTCTTTCATAATAAACTCTCAAAAGTGACATAAAATGGAATGTCATTTATATTTTCTGCCACAGACTGTTATTTAATATTAGTATAGTGGTTAGGTCATAAAGGTATTTTTGCATAATAATAAAAGCTAAATAAAATTACTAAATTCCATTTTTATGCAGAATATGGTGGTATATTTGTGGTTCCACCTATGGTGGAAGGAAACCACGCTAGACTGTACTAGGGATGCTACAGAATTTGGCAGCGGTTGATAACTGATGGGGTTCACCTTGAAGAACTTTGTTAGAATAATAAAATCCTGTGAAGACTTAAAAGACTAACAATTTTTATTTGGCATAAGCTTTTGTGGCCTATAGCCCACTTCATCAGATGCATCCCCTGTGGCAAGGACATAAATGCACTGATGAAGCAGGCTTCAGTATACTTAAAAGCTTCAAGGTGACTTTTTGCTGTTTTTGCTGTAACCAACAAACAAAGCTACCTCACTGGGAACTTTCAGTAATGTTGTAATGTTGTAGCCAATGCATACATAGAGATATTCCATATCATTGGATGGATGGATGGATGGATGGATGGATGGATGGATGGATGGCCATCTGTTGGGAATGCTTTGATGGGTGTTCCTGCATAGCAGGGGGTTGGACTTGATGGCCCCTGGTGTCTCTTCCAACTCTATGATTGTGGCTGAAATAAAGCATGATACATCATTTTGGTATAGGAGTCCTCCATCCTTGTGTGATGCAACCCATAATGTCATAATTTCTGGAACTTTTAAAATCTAAGAAACCCCAGAAAGTTCTAGGAAGTATACTGGCAAGATCCAGAATCAGAAAGCAATTCAACTTGCAATGTTATCTGTATTTAAAGTTTAGGTATTCCAGACTGTTTCCAGAGTGGAACCAAGTGGTTTGGCTTCTGTCCCTCTTCATTAAAATCTCGAGTGTCTCTCTTTGTTTCAATATAATATGGCATAGAAAGTAGAAGATAATCATTTTAAATCAAATGTAGGTTCCATCAATAGTTGGTTTTATATTCAGATCATGAATATATGTGGAAAAATATGTTTAATATCATGTCTTATGATTTCTTATACTAGCAAAATGCTTAAGACTCGACACACCATCTGCAATGCTAGTAGGAGACAATAGGGTTGCCAGGTTGGGACTATCACAGGCTCTGAGATTTCAGAGCTAAAACCTGAGTCTTAGGGAATAACCCTTCGAGTTATCACAGATGGTGGGCCCTGGTGATGTTATAAAGGTGATGTTACAAGGGGCATGCCTTGTGATGTAATTATGCATGATATCTTAAGGATCACCCATAACTGCACAGAATATATCATTCATATCAAAAACCCTGAGTCTAACCAGTGAGGGATACACACTGACACACATATATGCTTTTCAAGGCGGCACTCTTGCTATGAGATTCCTCATTTTCACATTCAAGACTAGAGAAGAGTTCAAGTATATCTTTTTTTTTTCAGAGAAGCTCCTGCAAATGTTGGTAGACTTCTGTTTGTCATACCACATGATTACCCTAAACTACTTATCTTTGGAAGACAAATACAGGTTTAATTTGTTAACCTCATGGCTGAGGCATATATTTCAGAGTATATCCCACTGTGGGGGAGAACACAGTTAGTCATGAAAATAAAAGTTCCTCTTGACATCAAGTTTGTTCCTTAGCCTGGATGTCCCTTGGTGTTGCCAGACTACTTGTCTTCTGCCTGCCTGTCTCTTTTTACTACCACTGTTACTCTTTGGGATGTACACTCTTTCTTGGGGTCCACAGATGTTAAATCTTAAGATTGTGATGTGGATATCGCTTGTCCTTAAGGCATACACCTGGAATTTAAGGAGCCATGCAGTTTCACAGCCATGAGGTGAAGTTCATTTTGAACTGCTGATACCAGGAGATTGAAGGATAGCTATGTTTTTCTAGTGTATCTTTAACCTAAAGAAGCAACACTTTGTTGGCTTTTCAAACAGTATGAGGCAGGTGATAGTCAGCTGAGTAAATATTTTAAAAAGGAAAAACAAAACAGAAGTTAAGTTAGTGCTGTTAGTTAAGTTAGTTAAGTTGTTAGTTACTGAAGAATAAGTCTATTCAGAAATTTGAAGGGGAATAGAGGGGCGTAATGGAATGGTTAAAAAGCTAAATGATTGACTGGGTTTGTTAGTGGGGGGGGATTTTCTGTTAAATACTTAATATGTACTGTGGAAATAAGTGTTATATGTTAGGATTGGACACAACTGGAGAAAATACAATAAGGGGAAGTGGGGGATGGGTGAAAGGGATACATTTGCAATTATGTAATGTTCCCTGATTTTTTTATGTTTTTTTGTTTGAAATGTTTCTAATAAAAATATATACCAAAAAAAAGAAGTTAAGTTAGTGCATTGACATAACCAGATGCAGGGATGAAGGCACTGTCCCCCAACTAACAATTCTGCCCCTTGTGACATTCTTCTTCGGTCCACAAATTCTGGTATTATAAAGAGTGAGACACTGAAAATCATTCACTCCTAGAACACTTCTATTCACTGTGTTTGCATTCCCTTGGTAACTTTGCCTGTGCCCCCCATCCTCCACTGCTGCTGCTGCTGCTGCTCCTCCTCCTCCTCCTCCTTTTTTGAATGCCTAAACTATATTTCTAAATGCTCAGCTGAAGTTTCAAGTTATTGCAGTGCTAGAAATTTGAGAAGCAAAGGGAAATTTAATTGGAGGGGGCAGGATTCTTATTTAGGGGCATTGCCCCCATTTTGCTCCACCTATCCCTGTTGGCACCTTCTTCCCCAGAGAATAATGGATGAGCTTGAGTAGGAATCCTGAATGTAAGAGAAGTGAGAACAGTGTATCCCTTTTTTCAGTTGTGAAGTCATGATGCAAAAAGGGGTGATCTTAGTCATGGACAGTCCATTTTTGTGTGTGTGTGTCTGTGTTTCACTGACCAAAACAACAAGGTGGTGTTGGGTCAAAGTTGTTGTATTGTTTGACTTGCTGTTGTTGTTGACATCAGATAGTGTAGTATGTCCATCATTCAGGGATGTAAGAAGCTTTTAATTGCATCTGCCTGTTCTGTGACAAAATAGCTGTGCTAGCCCTGCTTCTTCTGGCCAGCTGTCAAGTTGTGTGTGTTTGGGGGGGTAGAGGCAGGATCCTCACTTCTTTTGTTTTGTTCATTCAGGCACCACATGCACTGCCAAATGCATTCAAGTAAAGAATAACAAAGTTTAGCAATTGATGGAGGCAGGGAAATAAAATGCTCTCCCTCACACACCTCTGCCAGATTTCAGTGCTGCGGGGAGGGAAGGGAGACAGCAAGGAAGATGGAGGCTCTTTTTTTGCCCCAAACAAAGACTGCTGCTGTGTGAAGATCCAGGAACCAGGAAATCTCAGAGACAGACCTTTAAATTAAAAAATGGGTCCAAAGTGCTGGCTCCCAGACAAGCGTTGGCAAAGGGATTTGAGGCTTTGGAAAGCTTCAGCTACCCATATGGCTTGAAATGGGAAGGATGTTACTGCAAGTGGTGGCAATGTATGATTAATAGAAGGAAAGACAGGACAAGAAAACTGGGAGAAAATATTAGTCTTGGATGCAGTCTAAGTAACACACACCGATGGCATTAATCTTTCTCATCTGAGAATAAATTTCAGCTACAAAGTGAATATAGCCTTTGTCTCATGTGGAACAAATGGGCCGGCGTATGGGGCAGTGGGATTAGTCTACTGTGCAGATGGCCCGTTTGGTTTCCATGGTTCTAGGGAGTGAAGTCTTTTTAAAAGTTCCCCAGAAAAATGGGTTACAGCACAGTGCATGTGGTATATGTTTTGTTGTATGTAAAGACTTTCACAGTTCAGTAGTATTTGTAGAAGTTTGAGAGCCAAAGTTTCCTGTCAGTTACAAAACAATTGAAGCATCTATCTGTGACACATTGATGTTTAGAAACAGTTACACTTTCCCGACAAAGACAGGGACCTTTCTGTACGTGCAGGAAGTTTTTAGTTCAGTGTACAGGCATACCTCCATCAATAAAGCCTCTGGCAAAGAAGCTCCTTTTTACAGAGTCTTTTTATTTCTTCCCTATCCCCGCTTTCCTCCTGGTCCTCTATCTAGCTGACTGTTCTTAGCAGCCTCAGCATGAAGAGGATGACAAAAGAGGGCTGGACAAACAGATTTTTGGTATCAGGTTTGAAGCAATCAAAGCAATAATGCTTGAGCTGGGAAGGAATGGAATTCTAGCCAGTCTTACTGTAGATGTGTGCGCCTGCCTACAACAAGCAAAGTGAAAAGCATCTGCCTTCAGAATCTGTTACTGAGCTTGTATGAATACCAAAACAAAAAGAAAGACTAGCCTGCCAATTATTTATAACTTACAAATAATTTAATAAATTAATAATTAATAATGTGTTGTTGTTATATTATGCAAAGCTTATCTAACATGGTTGTTTCATTTCATATATGCATACTCTTAGTTTTGAGTGAAAAAATTACCAGAACATGTTGAACTGTTCTTGGTTTTTTGTAGTATAGAAATCTATCCCTATTCTTCCTGTGTTATTTCTGCCTCTGGTACCAAAGTTTCTGTTCAAGAAGTAACACGCAGGAACACATCTATTTTGTTAACTGAGGTATATCTGTATTAGCAAGTTGGAGCTCAGCAGAAATACGTAACATAGGCCTTGGCGGAACGGACCATATTGAACTACAGGTAAGGGGCATGTGCTTGTATGCACCTGTATTATCGCTTGTACACTTAGAGAACTGGAAGGTCAGGTAGTGGGTTTCTAGTCTAACCCACTTCCTAACATACTAGTTTTTTTGTTTTGTCCTTTTTTTTTTTTTTTTGTGGATACAGAGAATTTTTCCAAATTCTCACAGTCATAGAACTAAGGGTAATTAAGTGAAATCGATTGGTTACATGTTTAGGGCAGGTACTACTTCACGCTGTTCATCATTAACTTAAGGAATTTGCTAGCACAAGACGTAATGAGTAATTAAAGCACTTAGAAGCAACCGGTTACAACGCAGGCAGGAGCAGATTGGTGAGGTAGTGAGGGCACAACAAAGCAGCATTTCAAAAGCAATGTAAGGTGTGGGAAGAATATTGCTTTTCCATGTGTGTTAAATAATATTTTGTAAATGCTTAAAAAGTTAATTTAAAGGGAATTGTTAACTATTCTTGAATAGCTTCCAGTTTTATGCCATTTTCCTGTCAATCCTAGGAGGTTTTTTTCTCCACGGAATATAATAAGTAAGGAAAAGCAGTAGACAGCAACAATAATGTAAGAATTAACACTGTTACTTTTCACAACTGTAAGGCAGGGGTGTCCAATCTTTGAATCTCCCTCCATACTCCTATTCCTGAAATGTAGCTATTTTTGAAACCGAATGATCTCATGCCCTTTCCACATTGCGGTACTGATGGAGGTGGGGAATTTTGTCAGGTTTTGAGGGGTGAGCCATAGGCTATTGTAGACGTGTGTGTATCGGGACGCAAATCCCTCACAAATGTCAAATAATTGAGAATAGAGTACCCTCCCTACAGGCTTCCGCCCAGCTGATGCACCCACCCAGGCGGGGGGCAGGGAGGAAGGGAACAAGCAGTCGCCCTCCCTGCACTTTCCTGCTGCCCATGTGAGGTGCGCCGGCACCGGCACCGGCAGCAGGAGGAGCACGGAGAACGGGCAGCTGCCCTCCCTACGCCTTCTCGCTGCCTGCGCACGGCGTGCCCACACTGGTGGCAAGGAGAACGGAGAAGCAAGTGGGGTGGGAATGGGGTGGGAGGGAGAGAATGAAGAGGCAGGCGGGCACCTTGCGGATAATTAAATTTGCAAAAGTGAAACCTGCAAATGTGGAGGCAGAACTGTCATCAAAGCGATCTACTATGCAAAAGGCAAAGTTTGTGAGTGAGTTTGTCTGTCTGTCTGCATCAGGCAGGCAAAGACCTCGCACAATGGGCTATGTGAGCCGAGAAGACCTCATATGATTGGCTGGCTGTGAAGATTCTATGGAATCCTGGGATTGGCAGTTCAGGGAGGGGCCTTCAGAATTCTCAGCCAAGAGCTCTTGGGCCTCAGGCTGGTTGCTATGGAGATGAGGCCTACCAGCAAGAAGAAATCCAGTGTATTCTCTCAGAAACCAAACCCTCTGTATGTTAATAACTCTGAATACAGACTGGGTTGGGGAATATAAGGAAAAGGTACAGGTACTGGAATGGCTGGTTGCTATGGAGACAAGGCCTAGCAGCAAGGAGGAGGTCTGTGTATTCCCTCAGGAACCCAATCTCTATATGTTAACAGCTCTGAATAAAGATTGGATTGGGGAATATGGGGAAAAGTTACAGGTATTGGAATAGGCTGCTTGCTATGGAGACAGGACCTAGCAGCAAGGAGGAGGACAATATATACCCTCAGGAACCCAACCTGTGTATATAAATAACTCTGAATACAGATTGCACTGGGAAATATAGGGAAAAGTTACAGGTACTGGAGAAGACAGCTTGGTGAGTTCTTAAGAGGAACTCTTATTTTCCTCTTAAGAGGAAAATAAAATCCCAGGCAATGCCAGGTAAATACACTAGTTTACAATAAAAGTTAAAATAGCTAAAACACTAAATGATACCAAAGTTTAAAAAGCACTAAATGATCAGTTCAATTAAAACATTACTTTTGAGACCTTAAGTTAGAACAATTAAAACATATTAAACCATAGTAAGAAAACCATGGTACATATTTTTAAAAAAGCACACCCCAATGAGTACTAGACTGAAAGCCTGTTGAAACAGGAAGGTCTTTGCCTGCCAGCGAAAAGAGAGCAGAGAAAGGAGCCAACTGAGCCTTCCCAGGAGGGATTTCCACCGCCGCTGAGAAGGCTGTCTCCCATTTTCCTCACCAGACAAGCCTGGGAGGATGGTGAGATGGAAAGAAAGCCTTATATTGAAGGCTGTAAAACCAGGCTTATGTGAAGAGATACAGGCTTTCAAATAGCCTGGATCTAAGCTGTATAGGGCTTTATAGGTCATAACCAGCACTTTACATTATGTCTGGGAATGGACAAATAGCCAGAAATGCTGTTTCAACAAAGGTGTTAATACTGCCTATAACCGGTCGTGTTCACCAGTCTGGCTGCTGCATTTTGGAACTGCTGAAGTTTCCAAATAGGTTCCAAAAGCGGCCTCATGTACATTGAGCTACAATAGCCCAAATGGGAGGTAATCAAGTCATGTGCAACCGTGACCAGATCTGACATTTCCAGGAACAGATGCTGGAATTTGTGTTGTAATTTATATGTAATTTGTATGTGTAATGAATAATTAAGATAAAGAATAATTACAAAAAAAGAAAAGATGCAACTGTCCCACTAGTTTTAATTGTGCAAATGTACTGCTGGCTTTCACTGAAACCTGCATCTCTAGGTTCAGGACTGAGTCCAAGAGCACACCAAATCTACAAATCTGAGATTTCAGGGGCATTGTAACACAATGTGGCACAGGATGAATCCCTATTCCCCAATCTACTTTATGATTGACCAGAAGTACCTTTGTCTTGTCTGCATTAAGCTTCAATTTGTTTGACCTCATCCAGGGCATAACTGACAATGGACACTGGTTCAGAACTCCTTGGAGTTAGATAGAAAGACAGGGAACTGAGTGTCAGTGGCATACTGGTGACACCAAATCCCAGATCTCTGGACAAACTCTCGCAGAAGTTTAATGTATATATTAAACAACATGGAAGAGAAAACAGAACCCTCAGGCACACCATTGACTAAGAGGTTGAACAGGAAACCACCTCACCACCTTCTGAATGTGCCCTTCCAGGAAGGACTGCAAGCACTGTAACGCAGTGTAAAACAGCCCCTCCAAGTCAGTCCCAGAGAGTTGACCCAGAAGGATACCATGGTTAATGCTGGCTGAGACATCTAGCAGAACCAACTGTATTGCTGCTAGCATAAGTGACCCGCCAAGGTGACCAAAGCCATCTGTTGCCCATAACCCTGATCTGAAGCTAGACTGAAAAGGATCTAGATAATCTGTTTCACCCAGGAACCCATGGAATTGTTCTAGAACCTTGCCCAAAAAAGAGATATTGGAGACTGATTGGTAATTGTCTAATACGATGGGGTTCAGGTTTCTTTTCTTTTTTCTTTTTTTTTCAGTAAAGACCATAGCACAGCCTCTTCGAGGCAATATATTTGCTTGCTGCAGCTTGAGGCATTCACCATTCCCCTTACCCGCTTAGCCAATTCCAATGCTTTAATGAACCAGGAAGGGCAAGATTCCAACATACATGAGCTACAAATGTGATTCTGCTGATATTATAATCCTGTTCTTGCTTAAATATTTGGGAAGTATGTTCTCGGTAAATGTACTCTTCCAGTGTGATTTTTTATGTGACTCAGTTGCTCCAGCCGTATGACCACAGAGGTCTTCCTCAGTTCTTTGACAGACAAGCACTTTAGTGGTGGCATCTCCCAAAAGCCTCTTGTTGCCAGAACCACCTGGCTCCTTGTATCTGTGAGCAACTATTTTACCTCCCGATAGTATATTATAATATTATACACCCATACTCTATTTTATATGGAGCTGGATAGATGCATGGGTAACAAATTTATTTGTAAGGGTCACATCTACTTGTGCTTTTCTAGAGGCAAGGGAAGAGTATAGGCAAGGAAGAATGGACATGGAGTTGGAGTATGGTATAGAGATGGCTTCAGACCTATTTCCTCTTTTGGAACATGAAGGTGTAGGCACCTCTGTAGATGAGGCAGTTTGAAGCCTGATTGTCTAGTAGCTTTTTGGGGGAAGCTTTGAAAACATTCACGTTTCCCTTACCCAAGGCCCAATAGGTGTTTTCTCCTGTCCGTTTCTCCATATTTCATCAAACAAATAGTGGTGACTCTCACATCTAAGAAAAAAAAACACCCTGAATTTCCTTTATTTTTGTCTTCACAACTAAACCAATGAATTAATGAAACGGGGATAAATGCTGGGAATGACCAGAAGAATTAGAGCTAACCTTCATTCAAAGGTGAATGGTACAATTTTTTCATGAAGAATAGGGAAGAATTAGTCTACTCTACATGCTTCTGTACTGGTGTAGTCATGGAAGCTGTTCCAAACATTCTAAGTTTGAGAACTGCATGCATAAGGCTAATTGAGTTCACTTGTCTGATTTTTAAAGGGTTGAAGTAAAGCAGTAACTTAAAAACACTTTAAAGTGGTTGCACTTTTTAATCACTATTGTGAACAGTTGTTAGTCTCTGACAGCATTGTTGAAGTCAGATATCATTTTTCCTGAGTTCCTGAAGAGGGAACAGGATTTAAAAAAAACCCCACAGGACAGAACGGGGAAGATCAGTGAGACTGGATGGAAAGTTATCTTTGTTACTGCATTTTACAAGCTGACCAGTGTGAGGCTCATATACACAGTATTTCACAGGAAACATTATAGACTGTGTTTCACACATGGTGTCTAGTTTAAAATGGAAACATACACATCGGGAAAAATGAATTAAAAACAGCTGGACATTTGCAGGGAACATGGTGATGTAAAATTTGTCTGTGCGTGCAAACTGACAATTCAGAAACCTAAGGAAGGTATCTTCGCCTCACCATCTACCTCTGCCCCAGACCTTAGTGCTCACTTTGTGTGTTGCCTTCTCACTTTTTATAAAGCTTTGTTAATTTGCTAGTAAAAGCAGAATGCATTCTGAAAGCACAGAACATTTATTTTGTGGCTGCTTGTGGAAATCTTGCTTCAGCCCATATGGTGATTGTTAATGATTGGGAAGAGGAAAGCTCTTTGACGTCTCTTGGTTCTTCTGCCTGTGTGGCTCACTGGTGCCTGGCAGCTTGCCTGGGTTAGGTGTCACGTTGTACGTTTCAACCATTAGATGAAAACGAAACGTGTTTGTAGGGTGTATTGGGACAATGAATGTATCTCGCTTTCAGAAGGTTTCTTTTTCCAAATCCTGCTTCTATGTTTTTAAAAACAATGTAGCACACAGGCATTCAGAAGGTTAATCTTGTTCCACCACTAATTTTCATGCCAGGATAGCGATCGCTACCTTAATAATTGTGTGTCAGGTCGCCCTTTGAGAAGTAGCAGCATGATACTTAATGATACTTAACAAGAAACCCTAGCAATCCTAGAAACAATGTATGTGCTGCTACTTAACTTTGACAGTATACAACTTGAATATGCAACCTGACTGGGAAAAATCCTGGTTGACTATTTGTGTGGATTTTGACAACTTGTATTAAGATTGCACATATTTACATGGTAACAAAAGTAGTTCTTAAAGGAAAAACATGTATGTGTTTTGTTGGTAGAGAGTCTCTTCTAAGATGGCACATGCCACCTGTAGTCTTGGTAAGAATCTGTGTGACCCTGAGAAGTGTAGTCTGGACTATGGCCCTTTTTGGCCCTCAGGAACTGCCCTGAGGAACAGAATGGTTCTCTGTGTGCAGAATTTGAGAGCATTTTGGGGGATAGTTTGTACACAAATTCAGAAAGGAAGGGTATGGAGAAAATAGCATAAAGAATAAATAAGCAGTGGAGGAGGGTACAGTGACTTTCTGCCATCGCTCAGTCTTCATCTAGCCTAGGGTGCCAGAATGAAAAATGAAGATGACTCCTGTACCTGTAAATGGTTGTGAAGAAAAGGGAATTTCAGCAGGTGTTGCTTGTCATGCAACCAGGTAACAAGCAACACCTGCTGAAATTTCCACTTATACACAGCCGTTTACAGGTATAGGAACTATCTCCAGTTTTCACTCTGGCAGCCCTCAACAGCTCCATAGCCTGGGAGTAACAGAGATTGAGGCTGGTGGTGCAGTGGTTAAATGCTGGTACTGCAGCCACAAGTTTGTGAGTTCGATTCTGCCGGGATCCAGGTTGACTCAGCCTTTCATCCTTCTACAGGTCGGTAAAATGAGTACCCAGCTTGTTGGGGCAATTAGCTGCTAACACATTGTAAACTGCTTAGAGAGCACTTAGCTGATAAGCGGTATAGAAATAAACATGCTATTACTATTGCCCTTGCACCCTAGCACAGGACTGTGCAACCAAGATTTGAGAGGCACCAGTCAATTGGGTGCAGATAAGTAATTTACTGGACTCCATCCAGACTTTTCTGAGGCAATTCTGTTCTGTTCTTTTGTACATACCACTACGTTGGCCATTTCTGCCCTACATTGTTAAAGTGCTATTATTCCACTTTCAATGTCCCGTGGAATTCTGGGGTTTGTAGTTCACTGAGGCCAAGGAGCTCTCTGGCTGAGAATTCTAAATGCCCCTCCCTAAACTGTAAACCCCAGCATTCAATAGGATGTTGAAAGTGGAGTCATAGCACTATAACAGTGTAAGGCAGAAATGGCCTTTTTTTTTTTTTTAAAAAAAAGGCAGTTTTCCCCAATTCTATTACAATACTATATCCTAGTATTCTTTTCTTTCATCCATGCCACCACAGTTTTGAACACAGATCTCATAGCTCCCCTGATAAAATGATATGGCTTATGGGGAAAGTAAGGTTACACTTCTGTAGGAAGATTAATGATTTTAAAATGTTTCTTAGTGTAACTGAAATGAATGGCTAAATACTGTGTCCTGGATGTACCCTTGGGGAGACAATTCTGATATCATCAGACTATTTACCTTCTGTGAGCTCCTCCTTCTAAGCTATTGTTTCTGAAGGCTTATGGAGGGGAACAGAGCCAAGTCAGAGGAGAGGGGTTTGGGATTACATTAGGTACCTCTGCCTGTTTTTGTCTTCATCCTTTGAGTACTTGGGACCAAGAATTTTCCTAGGTTCCTATGTTAGAACCAAGGCACTCAGGAACTATATAATTTGGTTCCTAGATACCTGAGTAATATCTGTAACAGTTAAGATGATATTTTTCAAATAAGAAGGTTTGACATGGAGAAGACCTGTGTATTTTTCAAGTGCCTGCAGCACATGAGTAATATTTGTGAGGGGTGAATACCTGGGATATAAGAATTCTCCTGGGGATTTAGGGATCCCACCTGAGAGCCTGAACACTTACAGATACGAAACCAGTTGGGCTAAAATAAAACTTTGGGCTTTTTTTGCAGAATGGCTTTCTAAGGAGAAAGAGCTGTCCTCAGGGAAGCAGAAAGCTTTTTCAAATTCATTTTGGAACAGGGTGGAGTGTGGTTTTGCAGACCTCTGATGGAAAAAGCTGTATCTGTCTTAATTTTTGTGTTTTTGCATAGATCCTAATAACGGCAGAAAATCACATCCATTATTGGACCATCTAGCCCTTTTGGCTGAATCATCTGTTTAAAAAAGAGCCCTTCACTTGTACTTCATTATTGGCAAATACTTTGCAGAAAACAACATGGTATCTTTTGGGATTAATATGTGACACTTGGGATAAGCCTGCTTCAAGAGAACATATTTCTTTTCCCTGCTGACTTTCAGATTTGCAATTAAAAAATGATCACATTAGTCAGATCTCTTTAGAAAGAGAAAACACAAAAAGTATACTGCCAGGTAACCCACAAAAGGGAAAGATCTTCATTTCAGGCCAATGGAGAAAATTTTTCTTCTAATCTCCTTCCTTATTTTGAGCTCTAAGCCTGAAGACAGCCAGGAAGCCTTGTCTTCTGCTCTGGATGTCTTGGCTTTTCAGCTAGAAAATTATATGTTTCTTTGTCTATAACCATTGTTGTTTTAACTATGTAGGTGGATTTATAACTGTATGGTTGCTATCGCATGGGAGGGGGGAGTATGCATTGCATTCACTCCTCAGAGCACCATAGCAACAAAAAAAAAAATGCCCTCCTTCACACTCTTAAGCAACAGCTGAGCAGCCTCAGGTCTGCCAAGGAATGACTCATTCACCTTGGCAAAGTGCATACATGCTCCTGGTTTTGGACTGGCAGGAAATCTGTATTTCATTGGCCTTTCTAAGAAAAGACAAAGTAATGATTTATTTGTCCATTTTCTTGTATGAGAGTGGATGAAGAGAAAATTGCAGGGCCAAACAAGCAAGCCAACATATGATACTTCCACCACCAAAGGATATAGCAAATCACATTTGAGGCTGTAAGAAATCATAAGCCATTGTTGAAACTCCTGTTACACATTCTCCTACTTGTGTTGTAGTGTTATATCATCAGGTCACTGCCACTTTGTGAAGCTGGAGGCATTAATGGATTGTATACTGTAGAAGCAGGTTTTTTGAGAATTATATTTAGGGATATTGTTGCTAAAAATGTAGGTGTGCGTGTATGTGGGTAGGTGGCTGGGTGTGGTGAGGGAACCTAGCTGCTTTCTCTGCAAAATGGCAAGATGATCCAAGCCTTCCCATAGGGAGCTCTTGCCTATAATATTTTCTGTGCTGTAATGCAATATCAAGGTTACTACAGAAGGTGGTAGATGTTAAGAACAGTAACATGTCCCTGAAGAAAACATGGATAGACAGAAGATTTTTATCCCTTACTATCAAATCTGCAATCCCATATGCTTTGACATAAAAGTCAGTGGAGGGGGATTTTTTAAAATCATATTCTACAACCCTTGGGACACACTCTAGGGGACCATATGACTGAATCTCTTTAAACTGTTTTACTTTCTGAAAGGAAGTTATCAGTACAGTCCTTGATTTTCTCCAGGGTATCCCCCTATATTGCCTAAATACCCTCAAGGCACCAGATTCCTTCTGCTCTTGGAAGATAAGCATAGTCACACCAGTTCAGTCACCATCACCTGAAGAGTTTCCTGTTGTCTTAAATTACTGTGCCAATTCTATTGCTGTCACATGGTAGTTGCTTCAGGAACATGTATTGTCACCCTCTTCTTTTCACACCCCACCTCAAAATTCACCTTTTGATGTGGCCTGTACCCTACTCTTGATTTCTTACTACAGTTAAGCTTTAAGTAAGTGTATGTGCATAGCCTAAATACCTAAAGCACCAGATCCTGTCTGATCTTGGAAACTAAGCAGGAGTCAGCCCTGGTTTAAATGGAAAGGTGGCAACAAATACCGGGTGCTGTAAGCTATATTTCAAAGGAAAGAAATGGCAAAACCACCTCTGAGCATTCTTTGCCTATGAAAACCCTATGAAGTCCATGTGGTCTCCGTAAGTCGACAGGCGACTTGAAGGCATACACACACACACACACACACACACTCCATTATTTTAAGATTTGAGTTTAAGTTGTACAATGTTGGCTTTCTCCTCTAGGGAGAGGATTTAATTCTCAAGGTGAGGGCCCAGAACCAGATGCATGGTCAGTAGTGTATCTAGGCTCACCAGCGCCTAGGGCAAACCTGGAAATTGCACCCCTAGGTGCTGCCACCACTACCCTCTCCCCCCACTGGGCCAAGAAAGACCCCAGTGGCAGCAGGCAGCAGCAGGGCTGGGGGGTGGCGAGTGGGGGGTGGGGCAGCAGCAGGTGTGAGGGGTGCCGCCGCCGCTTCCACCACCCCCTGGCCAGGAGGGACCCCAGTGAGGGGTGATGGTGGGCCAGGCCCGGGCAGGAGGGTGAGGAGGTTTCCACTTTTTTGCACCCCCTGTCATTGGTGCCTGGGGCTCACGTCCCCAGTTGCTCCACCTTAGATATACCTCTGTGTGTGGTATGCTTATATAACAGTGCTTACCGTGTGCTATGCACCTCAAGAAACCAAGCACAGCCATGATTTTCCTGAGGCTGGGTGCCATTCTCACTAGTGTGCACTAGTCCAGATTTGCTAGGTGATCACCTTTGTTTCCAGACTCTGCTTCCTTATTTTGAGTTTTAAGCTTCAAAAGACCTGGGATATCTTAGTCCTTAAACTCTGTCATTGAGGAAGAACTTTAACCTATGACATTCTCTCCAGCCGTGTCTTGGTATAGCTCAAAGAAACAAAGACTGCTCCTAGTGTCGTATTCTACTAGTTATGTTCAAACCTAGATAGCACCACAGTGGGAAGGAAACCTCCCTTTTTGTTCTGACCAGGAAGAGTAATTTGTAGATATTATTCTGACTTCCATTTCTCGGTTTTAGAGGAAAATTAGTAACTGAGCAAAGGGTATTTTATATTTTGTCATCTGTAAGTCTCAAAATTGCAGGAAATTGTTTTGTATTGATCTGGAGGAGTCTAGGAGGTAACACAAGTAGTATCAAAAGGCAAAATCCCTTCTAATCAAATCTTGCAATTCTCTTCTCTTTTTACAGGATCTTTCCGAAATGATGGTTTAAAAGCTGCTGACGTCCTTCCCATACTAAAGGAAAAAGTGGCCTTTGTCTCAGGTTGGTATTTGGCTCCTTTCTTTTCCTTTCTGAACTGTGGCAGTAAATTGGTCCTGTGATAATGAGAGAAACATAGCTGTATTACAATATAAAACATAGCACCTTTAGAGTTCCATAGGCCTGTAAAATATTAAGCAACAGATTCTACTCTCTTAAATCTTAAGTAGTATTCTAACCATGCAGTCCATTCAAGTGTCAGTCTAATTTGGTTCCCTGGAGAGTGCCTCAGCTGAAATTTCCTTTTATGCACAGCTGTTAAAGGTGTAGAAGATTTTTGTCAAAAATGTTGAAGGCCTTTGCAGCTGTTATCTTACTGAATTTTGCTAATAGAAGCGGCAAGAGAAACAAGCAAGAGGGAATATAGTGTAATGTGGCCATAGGAGAAACAGTACAGGATGACCCAGTGGCTGTTCCATGCATACTAGGAACTAAGCTCCTTGGAACATTCTTTCCAGCTTTGCCTACCTGTGTTCTTTGCATACCGATGGGCAGTGTTTTGGGTGGCATGGCAATGGCAGTGCTCTATTTTGATTCTGTTTTCCTGACATGTAAACCATTCCACAGTCTTTACTTTTTCCATGTGGGCATTTAGGACAAAATAGGAATTCTGCTACTGTACTGTATTTGCTGCTGTCTAATTGTTTCCTTTACTGAGTTAGCCACTGTGTCTTTAGGAATGGTATAGATATCCCTGGGCACCTTTTTATAGGGGGGTCTCAGCAGAAATGTTGAGTCTGCTTGGTGGGAGTGATTCAGCTAGGTCTCAGAAACTCCACAGTGTGGTTGGATAGCAGGTCAACTGAAATAGTCATTCAAAAGATGCTAATGGATGGTGGTCAGAAGAATGAAACATAGGTCACTTGGTAGCTCATTATAACCAATTTGTGTGACAGATAAAATATATTGTATTTGGCAGTGTATAAGACACACCTGTGTGTAAGACACACCCCATTTATACACTGGCAAATACTACTTGCCGGTGTATAAGACGCACCAGCGTATAAGACGCACCCCATTTTCAAACAGCATTAACATGAGCCTTATGTGCCAATAAATACAATATATCCGTTATACTTTGATACCACGGCCCTTTTCGCACGGCATATGCCATGTGAAAAGGCGCCTGGAACGTCACACGATTGTGAGAAGCGATCTGCATGATGCACTCACAATCACGTGATGCTCCAGGGTAGGGCAGGTGCCGCTCATGCACTTTTTCATTTTCGGCTTTCAGTCGAAAATGGTGCATGATCATGCATTGCTCCAGGGCCCCATGCGCACTTGCCGTGCATGTGGAGCCTCCGGAGCCGCAGTTCTTGCGCTTTCTGCCTGGGAGTTTCCCAGGCTGCACTGTGGAAGGAAGAGGCGGGGCTCTTGTGCTACCTGCTCAGGGGCAGGCAGCTTGTGTGGAACTGAAGCAGTGGGGACATGAGAGTCTCTCGCTGAAGGCTGCTCATGTGATCCCCGCACCCCAGCGCCAAAAAAAGGTAAGGTGCGGAAAGGGCCCATGATTGGTACCGGGCCATTGATACAGCCTGGGCTTCTGCTTGCCATGTTATGTTGCATATGCTTCTGTATGTATTCTGTATTCTTGCCCAAGCAAGAATCATTTTAAGACAATTTTCTCAGACAGTAATAGTAATGAATCTTATTCAGTTAAGTCCATTGAAATCAAAATGTTTAGGGTGCCACCTTGGGAGCTGTAGCTGAAGTAACTGATCTAATTTTACATCTTAAATATGGAGAGGCTCCAGGAAATGATAGCATTCCAGCTGAATTTGTTAAAACTAATAGTCATTGGTGGGCAGCTCTGCTCACATCCCTTTTTCTTGGTTAATAGTACCACTCTGTTAAAAAAGACAAGGAAATGACCCTGGGAATTATAGACCATTTAGTTTGTTATCCATTACGGATAAGTTCTATGCTCATTTTCTTTCCAATACATTGATTTCTTTCCTAAATGATAACAGCATTCTCACTGAGGCTATAATAGCTTTTAGAAATAGCCACTCAACATCTGACCATTGTTTGGTCTTTATTTGCAGAGAAATATTTGAGACTTATAGCAATAGCATGTGTATTTCTATACCACTTATCAGCCAAGTGCTCTCTAAGCAGTTTACAATGTGTTAGCTAATTGCCCCCAACAAGCTGGGTACTCATTTGACCGCCATGTGGAAGGATGGAAGGCTGAGTCAACCTGGAGCCCGACGGGGTTGAACTCACAAGCTTGTGGCTGCAGTACCAGCATTTAACCACTTGCCACTAGGGCTCCTGTCTATGCAAGGTAAGCTCTCTGCTGCATTGGTGGATCTAAAGGCGGCATTTGATTCTGTCAGGACCAAGCTTTGGGAAAAGTTAGAGACTATTCTGACAGATATTAGACTTTGTTGCTTAATTAAGGTGCTTTATAATGATAGCCAACTTCAAGTAATATGTGGCTTACAGGGAAAATTCTTTGAAGTTATACATATGTCAAGAACAGTAAGACAGAGTTGCATTCTTACATCAATCCTATTTAACCTGTACATGAATGATCTCGGAGATGCATTGATGGACTCAAATGGTCATCTGCCTAAATTAGATGATAGGAAAATCTCCTCTTTATTTTATGCAGATGATACTGTAATTCTTTCAAGATCCACAATAGAGCTTTACTATTTTTCAGAGAAATTTTCAAAATGTTCCTGTGAGAATGAACTTAACATTAATTTTGCTAAATTTAAAATTCTAGTTTTTGAAAGGAAATTTTCTCAGTGTAGATGGAGTTTAGATGGATTTCCCTTGGAATAAGTTAGAAGCTTCCAGTACCTTGGGCTTGTATTCCACCATAAAATGTCTTGGACTTTTCATAGATCTGCAGTTTTCAATAAAGCCCATATCTGTAAATCAGCTGTTTTAAAGTTTGTTTGTTTGGGTTTTTTCAGGCAATCAATATATACCCTCTGCTCTTAAGATTTATAACAGCAAATATTGTATCTAAATTGCTATCTGTTGTTGCCATTTGGACTGAAGGAGTTAAGTCTGAGCTTGACAATTTCCAGACCAATTTTTTAAGTGTTACTTCAAATTCCAGATGTGTTTCCAACCCAGTGTTAATGCTTGAAACTGGGGAAAGCCCTCTCTCAACAAGGGCATGGGTGGCAGCTATGACATTTTGGCTCAGGCTTATTTTTTTCAGTCTTAGCAAAGGCCTACTTAATTACCTCATGCAGAATGAATACACCAGTTGCTGGTCTAAGTATATAAAGCAGCCACAGTTGGTCTCTCATCTTCCTTTCTTCTTAACCTGGACTATACTGTGGTATTAAAATCAGCTGAACAAAGTCTTTGGGATATAGCCTTTTGTAATCTTTGGCCTCGCTCCCTTTTATCATGTTCACTGGGTGCACTGAATATTCATTATGTGGGATCTTTCTTTCTGACAGGTTATATCAAGAACTTGAGTGTTCCAAGTTACTATATACTATTTCCTAAGGCCAGGTGTAATGCTTTCCCCTCAGAATTGCTTTATGGCAAGCATCCCGGGTTGTCCTTCTCTTCAAGGTTTTGTCCTTGTGGTTTGCCGGAGGTTGAAGCTATGTCACACATTTTATTATCATGTGTTTTCTGTAATCAGGTATGCCAACAGTTGATTCATCCATTACTAAGAAACTGACCGGGTAGATTGGATAAATTTTATGTTAAAGTTCTATTAGAGCGTAGATGCTCTACTGTAACCTTTTTGTCAATAATAATTAAGATAAGAGAGAAGGAAACTCCTTCATATGGTCAGAGTATTTAGAATGTTCACAATTAATATGAATATTTTTTGTACTTGTACTATGCTAAATCTCTCATGATTTTTATTTAATACAGTAAAATTTCTGTTCTGACTGTACTGATGGGTCTATGGGCCATAATAAACTGAATTAACTGTCCATGTATGTTAACATAGTCCTTGGAGAGATCAGATCTACCACATGTGTGCTTGACTTTGGCCTTCCTAAAATCAGCCCAGTAAGACTAGCCAAGTGGATAAAGGTAATGATAAACAGCTGTTTACAGCAGGGTGTGATTCTGTCATGCCTAAAAGAGTCAATGATGAAATATTTGTAAAAACAGAAAACATAGCAACCAGACTCCAGTATTCTATTCTGTGCTTGGAGTGGGTGATTAAATATGAGCTCCATGTGTTTCCATATTAAACAGATTACTTGGATCCATTTTTATGTGGCTTTAGATCTGGTCAGGACAGAGACTGGAACATATTGATGGACAGTAAGTACTTGGACCTGGTCTGGGAGAATGTGTCAATTTTGGTTCTGCTGGATTTCTCTGTAGTTTTGGTATCGTCAAGTTTAAGACTTTATGGCTCTGATGGGACTGGGGTACATTATTTTATCCATTTCTTCTTGGAGAACAGATTTACAGGGTTGACCTCAGGAACTCCTATTTGATGCCATGATCGTTAACCTATGATGTCCCTCAGGGTTCCATCTTATTTCCTGTGTTATGAAACAGACGTGAAAGTACTGGAAAAGATTGCCTGGAGTTGGGTGTTTAGTGCCACCATGACTTGAGTCCATTGCCCGTCATCAGACACTAATTTAGAATTTAAATAGCTTCCCTAGATTTCAGTGAAGAGGAGAGAGACTGTTGATTGTCTTCCGCATATGGTGGCACTGAATCCCAAAACTCCAGTCAACATTTCCCTAGTAGTAGGTCCCTGATATCTGCTAGACCAGTATCCATAGTTTCACTTACCCACGATCCACTCCAGGGCTATGGCCGCCACCACTGGCTCTGCACAGCTGGGCTGAGAGAGGTGTACAGTGAGGTACAGCTGGGCTACCCACACCTTTCTTGGCCAAGAAAGCCATCTCCTTCCATTCCTAGCCAAGAGGGGCAAACAGCACAGTGCAGCCAGGCCTCCTGTGTCCCTCTTGGTTGAGGAAGGAGTCTCACTCCCTGCCCAGTAGAGAGAGGTACATGGCTCCCTCTGTGTTTCTCTGTGTCTCTCTTGGCCAAGGAGGGAGTTTCTCTCAGTCCCTGGTTGAGAGAGGCACATGGCTCACCTCACAGGAGGGAGATGGACATTTCTTCCTTGGCTGAGAAGGCATGGGAAGCCTGGCTCCATGAAACCACCTACCTCTCTCAGTGGAGTAAAGAGATGGACTCTCCTTCCTTAGCCAAGAGGGGCATACAACCCCGAGGAAGCTTAATCCAGACAAGACAGAGATGCTTTTTGTCAGTCAGAAGACACGTGCTGTTATTCCATTTTCAACATCCTATGGAATCCTGGGGTTTGCAGTTTGGGGAGGGGCATTTAGAATTCTCAGACAGAGAGCTGGAAGAATTTCAATTTTAATGTTACAGCTTTCTATGTAATCTGGGTATTTGTACTGAATGCTTTGCCTGGACCGTCATCAAAGTCACATTGCATATAATTCCACTAATGGCATTCTCTAAGAATTCCCTAATTATTCCTCTGGTCATCATGTGGAAGACAAGAAAAGGATGCCTCTTTTTTAAAAAAAGGCATTGTATGACAACTGGAATATACAAAAGTTGCACAAAAACAATATGAGCTACATAGCTATAATATAATATACGTAGCTATAATATGAATATATACCTCCCTCTAAGCCCCTCCCCAAGAATCTCGCATTCCATTAGTAAAGCAACACAGCCAGAAAGGCCCTGTTCCTTGCCCTCTGAGCCTCTCTGTGAAGAAGTGCTTGGTGAAAGGCTCTGAGGCTAATCTTAAAGGCTGGGCAGGCTTATGATGGGAGCAAAAAGTAGTTGAGTGAGTTGCCTTTTGACCATAGATAGCACTCAAAATGTTGTACCTTTTGCTTTGAGGTGTGAGTGGGTTTCAGAAAAGAGATGTCATTCTGTCTTAGTGTGTCATATGTCATTTACTCTTTAAGTTTCAGTCTGGCCTGAAGTTTCTCGGGTCCTAGATTGTAAAAAAATAGCTGCCTTCAGTCAATAAATTCCTCTTCAGTCTTTCAAAGAGCTGGCAGACAAGTGCACTTGGGATGTCTCTTGTCTGATTGCCTTACTGCTTTGTTTCTACGTGAAAAGGCAATCTTTTCTGATCCAGCCAGTTCAATTGCAGCCTTGCCATCTCTGTCAATGGTTTGCTAATGCAATGGACAGAGGTAAGGCTCACTAGTGGCTTTTCAAGATGGAGTACGTGAATCTTTGTGGTGCATTATGACAACCTAAGGAGTACAATCCTTTAATCTGGAGTTCAAGTGCTGTTCTGAGTGCTCAACCCTGCATGTCTGTAGAATCTCACAGAGTGTCTGCACCATATGGCTCTTTGGGAACCTGGAACAAAAATTCTTCCAGGGAGCAGAAATAATTTACCTCTCTACTTTATCCTCACCAAAGTACCACCTTACCATTTCCTTTTCATATTTTGGCCCTTATCTTCAGGGTCTTCCCTTCTGTTTGGGCCCTTATTTTCTATTATACATATCCCTGTAGCAATTGCTCCTTTTAAAAGATTCTATCCATTCTTCCTTTGCAGCTCCTTCTGTTAGGTCATTGTTATTATGTGTCCTCAAGTCCACTCTGTTTTGTAGTGACTTTATTGTAAGGATTTCTTGGCAATTTTTTTTTCAGCAGGGGATTAGCCATTACTGTTCTTTAAGGAAAAATTGTTATTTGCCCAAGGTCACCCAATAGGTTTCAGTGACTGACCAGAAATTCAAACTCTGGTCTCCTAGAGTCCTAGATCACTATTCAAACCACAGAACCAAACTGGCTCTAATGTATAGTAAGACTTCTTGATGTAACACTTGCATCTTTACAGGACATCTGAATAATGTGAAGAGTACCCTTTCCCTTCCTTAAAAGTCATACATAAAACTCCCTTTCCAGAAATCCTTTTATTTAACCCTTAGACCAGTATTGGGGAACCTTAGGCTCTGGGGCAAAAATCTAGGCTTCCTGGGATATGGATCTTGCTCTCCTGCCTGCCACTGGGAATGTGTTCCCTTAGGACCTCTCTGACATTGAATTTGGCTCTTAGATTGAAAGATGTTCCCCACACCCTGCTTTAGTCTTTTATCCCTGAAATGATACATTATTATGATGTTCATATTCATTCTCTGCTATCCTTGTCTTGCACCGCAAACCTTTCTTTTTGTTTTCTACACTCTCAGTGTGTAAATTGGAAGTTCCTCCAGGTGGGCATCCAATGTGTGTCTGTGCACACACATGCATGTGCACCAGAGAGAGAAAGAGAGAGAGTTTACAGCTAAGACACTACATAAATATTACTAATAACAGGATCATGAATAGGTTTCCTTGAGACTCAGCTAAGGTATTTGTTCGCAACTACTCTGAGAATATTGGCCAACCTGTACTCAGATTTGGCAGTGCTCAGTTTATCTGTTATCAGGAATGAAGATGCTTGAAAAGACCTGGAGAGTGTTACATAGGAATCTTTCTGAGACCAGAATGGATGTGAAAGGAAGGAAATATACACTCCATATAAGCGCGCACACATACACACACACACCATGTGAGTGAAAATTATTTATTAAAACTATGTAATGTTTCCAGGCACTCATAACTAAAACTCTTTTCAGTTGTTCATTAACTGCTGACATGCATGTAGCCACTCATTTGAAAAACAAAATGCTCCACTGGTAGTAAAATGAACCAAATGCTTCACCTGGAGAAGTTCCATAAACCAGTGAGAGGAATCCTTCATGTTACTCTGTAAAAGGCAACTTCTCTGCACTTTCTAAGCATATCAACATATTTTGTCATATCTCATTTCGCTGATAACCAAGCATGGAATAACAAGACTAGACACAGAAAATTGGATTAAATAAGGGCCACTTTATTTTACCTAACCTATGTCAGATGCATTGGCCTGGAAATGAAGCAAGGGAGGGGAGCAACTTGATGTGGATCCAGCTGAAGCCAGATGTCTGCCCTGTGACAACCTCCTCAGCCTTTCCTTGGGTGAAACACCTTAGCCCCAGGGGCAATCCAGATACTCGGATGCTCCCCAACCAGCTGTACTTAGAAGATAACCCAGGAGAATCCCACCCAAGTTGCAGAACTGTACAAGTGAAAGCCTAGATCCCAGGTTAATCTCAAGGGTAGTCTCCTTCACCAACCCCCCAAGCCGCAGAACCCTACAAGGGGAGGTTTCAGAGCCCTATCCTACACCAAAAGTGTGCCAAATGTGATCACCAAAGATTTCTATTCTCTTCCTGCTACCTACCAGTTGAAAACCTATTTAATGACATCACCCAAAACCGAGTGTCCAAGTTCCACAGATACTGTAAGGGGTATCAACATATGAAGTATCAGCATATCAACACATATATCAACATACTTTGTTTAACATACTTTGTCATATCTCATTTCATAAACATATATTAGATACATATATGTGTGTGTTAATATGTATGTGTGTGTCCATATCCATAAACATTCATATGTCTATGTGTATGAATAGGTATCTATCATTTGAACTGAGGAGGAAAAAGATCAAGCCAGATCAGACACAACTTTCATGATAAACAGTTGTGTCAATGGTTTTTTAAAAGTAATGTGCAAATACAAGGGGCCAGGATGAATTAGGATGTAGGGGTAGGTGATATGGGAGCTTAAACTCTTTGCCCCCTGCTGTCATCCCAGTCTCAATACAGAAATACTAAAATTTAATTCACAAAATTAACAGCACACTCATATATGTGTGTTTATATGTGTGTATGTGGATGGATAGATAGATAGTAGATGACAGATAGTTAGAAGTCTTCATATGGTTCATGGAGCTGAAGTAATTTTAGTTCCTGTAAAATTGTGTATTTGGAAAAGGAATATTTTTGGTTGCAGCATTGGAGAGACAGCTGTATTCTGGTAGAATCAGCTTACTATTTCTTGATTTGTTTATTTTTTTTAATGTAATTTAATCGGAAGATCACAGTGAAATTCCTGAGTAAGATGGAAATTTTGGAAAAAAATAAGTAGAGTTGCATTGGGCACAGATACCTTTTTTTAAAAGCAGGTGAAGCTTTTATAATATTCATACAAACTGAAATGTTTAACCTGTAAATGTCTGTGTGTCAGATTGCTCTCAGAAGTGTCCAAGCGCAGCTGGTGTGAATGGTGGAAATCCTAACTTCAACATTCTGAAGTGGGATTTAGGAGTATCCTTAAGCAGGCATGCCTTTATTATAAAAGCTTCACCTTTAGGCAGGATTGTTGACATAACACCAAACTATGGGAGCAGGGGGTGAAGGGAATTTGTTTAAGAGAAAAGGCAAAGGGAATATTCAGCCCTAATAATCATCAAACTGTGATTGGCCACCAGAGTTTCCTGCATTTGTGATAGAATGTCTCCAACAAGTGAGCAGTGAAATAACCTTCAGGATTTCTGCTTTCTTCATTTGGGTTCACTGAAAAATTAATTCACTATGGATTCATGGCATTATTTGACTGTGCATATGTTTTAGCCATAACTGTAATAGTGTTGCCCTTGACGGTCATTTCTCCCTGTATAATTTCCAGATGTCATCAAAGACATGCACCTGTTTCCAGACTGAGAGAAGCCTTAAAGGCTTTCCTTTAACTGGCTTGATCAGGGTTAATGAGGCCACATAGGCTGACTTGCTTAGCTCTGGTGCTTCCTCTGGGGGCCAGTAAAACTAGAGAGGGATCAAACTTTCACCCACCTGGATTCTGTTCACTCAGAAACCTGCTAGAATTAAAGCTAATTGAAAATTCCCCTGGAATCTGCAATGGCTTCCAAACTAGCCCCCAGAGACTCTCACAAGACCTGCCTCTCTCCTCAAATCTGCCAAGCATTTTTAAGTCACCTTTGTGACTTCTAGTGAACCGGAATAAATACAGTGAGACAAGTTAAAAAGCATGAGTGCTGGTGGTGTAATTAATAGAGTGTTAAGAAAAGGAATACGTAGAGGTATTGTGCCCATCAACAACATAGCAGTTAGTGTTGGGATTTATTCTGTTGGCCTGTGCTCAGATGGCTGTAATAACCTGACCTGCTGAACTTAATTTAATAAAAGTATTTTCTATCATACTCAGCTGAGATGGACTTGTGGAATAAGAGAGTGCTATGAACCTGTGGACTTCCAGATTTTTTTGACTGCAACTCTCACCGTCCTGGATCTTTAGTCATGTGGTTGGGGTCAAATAGCATATTGAGTACTATCACCATATAATAGATAGAGAAATAAAATCCTCACATATGCTATCCTGACTTCCATGGGGACAAGGTGGGATATGCCAAATAACTGGAATATTCTTTCCAGCATATTGATTCTTGCATGTTATAAAATGCCTTGATATGGTAAAATTGGCTCAGAACAATGTGTTTAACCAGAAAGTATATATGTGCTTCAGCTGCTTTTTCCTTATGTCAGACCAACTTACAAGGAATTGAAGATGCAGAGGTCAAGTACACCTGATTTGCGATTGGGTCTAGCGAACCCAACCCAGAAACAAATTTGGATTGATTAGATTCACCAACTGTATTGACTTTAACTAGAAAGCAGTGAAGGTTGGTGATGTGGGCAGGGGTGTTTGAGGATTTTGTTCACTTTGCATTTCAGATTGAACTGATCTGATCCACACCTCCCGAACTCATTTATAAATGGAAACACAATTACCCTTTGGATTTTGCATTTCTCTGAGTTTTGAGATGCCTTTGTTTTCTGAAAAATGGACAACAACTAAAAATGTGTATTTTAGGATAAATACAATTAGACATGTAAATTTGGTGAGAAGAATGCACGTGCACACACACACACAAAGCACAAAAACAATTTATTTTAAAAGTGAAGAATATGGAGGAATACAGTGACTCATATTCATGAATTAACACATTGAGCCTCATTGGATAGGAGTTCATTCACCCCTCTCTCCCTAACAGTGGGTGTGATCTTTTCTGTTTCAGTTTATATACCGCCTAAAAATGACTTCGGTATTGAACCGGGGTGGCTGAAGCGTGACAGAGACTGTTGTGAGAAATCAGTGTTAAGTAGTGTTAATTTATGGGGAACATACAACTCCCTTGCTGGGGGAGCTTCCTTGGCTACCAGTCTGTTTCTGGGCACAGTTCAAAGTGCTCATTTTGACCTATGAAGCCCTATACGGCTTAAGTCCAGATTGTTTGAAAGCCCGTATCTCCCCATTGAGAGCCTGCCTGAATCTTACTGTCTTTGGAGGAGGGCTTTCTCTACATCCCACCGAGGCTTGCTTCATGGGGATGCGGGAGGAAGCCTTCTTGGTGGCTGCTCCTAGGCTTTGGGACTCCCTCCCAGAGGTGTCTTTTCTGCCATCTCTTTGTTGTCTTTTCTTTGGCAGGCAAAGACCTTCTCGTTTAAACAGGCCTTCAGCCTTACCTGACTAGGGTGGACTGAAGTGTAACTGGGTGTGCTGCTTTAATGTGCATTGTGTATTTTAAGTGTTTTAATTGTTTTAAATATAATGTTTTAATTGAATGTACTATTTAATGATTTGTAAACTTTTGTACTTCATAGTGTTTTAACTGCTCTGTTTTAATTTATGGTGTAAGCCATTTTGAATCTCATTCATGAGAAAAGCAGGATATTAAATAAATAAGTGTGACTGAACAAGGAGTTTTTGGTGACCAGAATACAGTCGCGTAGGGACGGGGGGCAGGGAGGCAATTTGCCCCAGGAGGCAATGTTTTTGGGGCATCCCGGCCCATAGCATGCCCCCGTGCGCCTTTTCCGTGTGCACAGTGGCCACACCCCTTGGGCCGTAGCCCCGCCCCCTCCTGCCCTCCCTCCACACGCTCCAAGCACCACCACTGCCAGAATACAGAGGCAAGAAATATGAGTGATAATTTTGTTCATGGTATACTTTTTCCCTGGGGGAAAAAAAATCACCCTTGGGCTAATAGTTGTGTAATGTGCACTTGCCTAATGAAAAATCAATAGCAAAAAACTCCATTTAAGAAAATATATTGAAAATAAGCCTTTTGTTTTGACAGTGAGTAAATATAGCTGATATACAAAATGACGTATTCCATTTCTTTAACTCTCCTTGTAGGAGCAGTCATAAGTCTCTCTGTTATTTCTATGGGAGAATCGCGTTTCTTTTGTTTATTCAGCTTTCTTGAACTTTCAGTGCTCAAACTGAATTGTGGAATTTGATGCCATCTTAAAATTAGTCTGACTGCCTCTGTTCCCAAGCCTCCTAGAGTGCTGTGTCCAGGGCCCAAATCTGTTAGTCAAGAGAGATTCCCTAGCTGTGGACATCTTGGATTTTTATCCAAAACATCCATATATGAGGGCTCAGCTGAGACATACTGGCCATTCAAGAGATAGGGTGTATATGTTTTAATTAGCATTAGATCAAATATAAATACCAGGAGCCTGGCCTTGGTCCATTCTTGATGGACAGATCGTAAGTTCCTGCTTATTGTTCCTTTCTTAAGTTGCCCATTTAGGCTTTGAGATTCATATTTCTCCTTTTTCTAGCTTCCCCTCCCAGCTCCTTCCAGCTCCTATACCTCATTCCTTCTCTGTTTCATGACCTTTTCTCCAGCATTACTGCACATTCGATTCACGGGAAATTGAATCGAAATGTCTGTAGTGCACTGTATGTCTCATGCTATATTGGGACTATGTTTGTAGTGCATTGTTGTGTGCAGGATTTTTTCTTGCAAATCATCTACACATATGAATTACTGATGGATGTGATAAAAAAATAAAAAAGGGGCAAGAAGAAATCACTAGGTTTCTAGTATATAAGTGTCTCAGACTCATGAGGGTGGGCTGTCATTTAAAATTAACTATAAGGCAGAAGTTTCAAGGCAGGCTTCCTTACAGCTCTTTCCTAGCTGTGACAAGCAATACACACAAATATAATAAAATCCAGCCCATCAAGACTCATCTTCCATTACAAGACTTTGTGTTAGGTTTCCATGGAAATTGGCATGATATAGGTTGAATCACTCCTCATTAACAAGGTACAAACTGCTTGGGATTAAGCATCAATTATCTCAGAACAATCCTGCTCACATGGGGTGGTAAGGTTTGTTGTTCAGGCCAAAGCACAAGTGAGAATGTAACCTCTAATTCAACTTTAAAGTTAATGACTGCTCATTATAGAAATGTTTGTAACTGTTTTGTGCACAGTGAGCTTTCTAGGCATGTGATTTCCTCAAAAACAGCTCAAGCAAGAATGTACCCCTAAATATGATGTTTCATGTTGTGTGCAGTTTTTCATTTTTCAGTGCCTAGTTAGTGCTCAGTACATTGGAATATTCTTTTATAATGGAGGTGGGGATACTTTTCTTCTCTAAATCTTTTAGGTAGGGATGCAAAGAATACTCGCAAAATTTCTTGATCTTGATGCAACACTGTGTCCCAACAAATTGAAGTATCACGTTGAACAACTGGCCATTCTTAAGAGATTTTCTTATGAACCTGCCTGTGTTTTGGGGAGGCCCTTCTCTTTGTCATGGGTACATTTAGTGTGAACACAGAGGAGAGGGCTGCTCTCGCCCTCTGGAACTCCCTTCTAAGAAAGGCTCAACTGGTACCTTACTTATTATCTTTCCACAAACAGGCAAAATCATTTTTATACTGGCAGGCTTTGATAACTGACTTTTTCTTTTAGGAAAAACAGGTTTTATTTAATGTATTGGACATACTTGTTGTTTGTAATGGTTTATTTTTTATCTGATTTTAACTCTATGATAGTTTAATTGCTTTTAACTTTTGTATCCTGTGATTTTTAACTGTGATCTTTTAATCACCTTAAGTCTCATAATGGGAAGACACCTTGAGTCCCATACTGGGAAAAAGGTGGGATAACAACAGCAGCCTCTTGGGTGATAATGAGACAATGAGCCCCTTTTTTTATCTGCACAAGATGTCTGTGTGCAGAACTGTCCTCCTGTCTTTGTGAATCAAAACAGCCACACTTACAGCCTCCACAGAAGGACAGGTTTGCTCAAAAAGATGCAGACAACCCATTCTGTCATTGCACATGTTTTTGCAATTTTTTTTTTATCATTTTACAGATGGAGGAATACTGAGGGTGAGAGACAGATTTGCCCAAACAAACCCATGAATCAGTTGTAGAGCACTCTGTAGCACAACCAGTCATAAAAATTGGTGGGTTTTTGTGGCAGAGTTCTGCTGAGCACAAAAAGCAACAGTTTTATGCCTGTTTCACAGTAAGGTACCAAGCCTGGTATGAAGAACACATCTAATTTTAACTAGCAGAACAAACAGTCAGGGCAGACAAAGAAGAAAAAACTCTTTTTGTCTTTTTATTTTGTGTTTCCCTTCCGTTTGAGGAGTGACCTTCTTTTGTCTTCATCAGGAAGGGGAAAGGGCAATCTTGGTAACCCTAGAGCCATTCTTCCCTATGGGTTTTCTAGGAAGATACTTCTGAAAATATGTATAAGGCAGCATAGAAAAAAGTGCTTTGAAGCTTCAGAAAATGTCTCTCTACTTGTATTGTACCTTCCATGGAATCTGTAGATTATGCAACTATTACAGGTCAAGCCAAGCTGCCTGTGCACATCCTTAAACTATGAACACAACCTCAACAGATTTGTGGAACTTAATTATTACTAGGCATAGGTCAGTTCCCACAGGACAAACTGTTCTACTTGTAATAGGAAACATACCCCACTCAAATACCATAAAGTAAGAGGAAGCCTTTAGCAGGAAGTTGCATCTCAGTCATATATATATATATTTCAGTTTGATTCACATAATGTAATGTGCTTCCTGATTCCTTTTCTAAGAATCTTTTTTTAAATTTTTGTGCAGGTGGCCGTGATAAACGAGGCGGTCCCATCTTGACATTTCCAGCACGCAGCAATCATGACAGAATAAGGCAGGAAGACCTTCGGAAGCTTGTGACTTACTTGGCTAGCGTACCGAGGTAAAAGTTCAAAAGAAAAGTACTGGTGGAGAGGACATATTGTTGGCAAGCTGCTTAGTTTATCTTTGATACTTTTCTGCTCGCATTGGCAGGGAAAACAGCACCTCTCTCTTTTACACACCCCCCGGTTATGTCTTATCCAGCCAAATGAGATAGGGACATATACACACACATATAACCACATGAGAGAAGAACAGAAACTGCTTGCTTGAACACAATTGTAGCTTTAGCTTCATTGTTATTGCATGTACAAAGGAGCTGCTGCTTATTTATTTTATTCTATGCATGCAGATTGGACAAAGAGAAATAGATCAGGGTTCTTTCTCATACTTTCACTAACACTTGTTGCATCTGTAACTTGAATATAGAATCCAGATTGGCTGGCATAAATAAAAATTCTACTCATAAGTGCTTCTTCTCTAGATTTTATCCTGAATTTTGCAATAACAAACAGTGGCATATTCGAACATCTACATGATTACTTGGAAAGAAGCCCTGATGCCTTTCATTGGGATTGTCTTTCTTCCAAACATTATTTATTCTCAAAACTTAATCCCAAGATCATGCTGATGATACAGCGCCAATGTCACAGAATTTTCTCCTCCCTCCTCCTCTTCCTTCTCCTTCTCTACCAGTTGGAGGGCCCCTGAAAAACGACTCTGAAAGGAATGCATGGTGGCTGCAGTGGGAAAGGGAGATTGCCCCTCCCTAATTTCCCTATAATTCATCAGTAGAAGTCCAAGGTTGAATGCGGCTGCACATGCATATACATGCACATGAATCAAGTCTTCAGGAAGCTTACAACAAGAACAAAAATCTAATAGTGAGCTAGAATACGGTAAAACTGATAAGCAATGATGGGCATAACAGCAGTATTAAAAGCAATAAGAATATTTAGGTCTGCAGCCTGAAAGTAACAGTATTTAGTTTAATTATCCAAAGAGAGTGATAGCTGGATTGTATTCTTATTTTGAAATCAGAAACAGGAGTTGCTGAGACAAGGCTGCCTCTGTACCAGGAAAATGAATGGTCACAATTGCCCCATTCAGTTCTATTAGTTTATGGACTTGGTCTACCAAGCAATCTGCTCTTCCTATCTTATGATTTAACTTTGGATCATTTCTAGAAATTTTGAAATTGGTACATACTCCATTTAATTACTATAATTTTAGGCATTTGTCACCTGCTGCCCAACTACTGTGCACTGATTAAATCACAATGTAGAAAGAAATCTTCATCTGGTTGCATGGTGGCATCAGAAGGAATTTTTGCAATGTGATTCACATGCATAGATAACCTGTAAAGGAGGGAAAGGCACAAACTGGAAATTGGGGCAAGCTGTACATTCACAGTATGACATAAATGTATAAAATCTGAATATAAAATCAACAAAGAAATTGCTAACTTGATTTTATAAAAGTCCCATGCCAGAAACAAAATTAGGTCTTTTGGAACCCCAAAATCAAGGGAGAAACATGGATAAGATAATGTAATGCATATTCTTGCTACATAAACTAGCAGTGCAGTATTTTACAGCACTGCAGACAAAATTGCTTGGATCCACTTTGACTTGGATGCTGTGGTTGATCCTTCTGGGCCTCCTCTCTGGGATGGATTTGGAGTCCTATTTAGAGGAGTAAGGTGGCGCTGGGAATTGTTTTTCATTCCACCGGCCTGTGTGGTACCTCAAGGTTTGTTTCTGTCTTCCATGCTGTTTAATATAGATGAAGCCACTGGGAGAAGTCTGGAGTTTTGGGGCTCAGTGTCTGCCCTTAATGATACTAATGCCACAGAAGATGTTCTTGTGTTAAACAGTGTTGCTGTCAGTAATAGATTGGATGAAAGTGAACAAGCTGAAGCTTAATCCAGACAAAACTCGTGCTCCTGGTCAAGTGAAAGGCAGAGCAAGGAACAGGGATTCAGTCAGTGCTGAACGGGGATAGCCTTGCCCTGGAAGCTGACGTTTGTACCTTGGGTGCACTTCTGCACTCAGCCCTGAGCCTGGAGACCAAGACTTCAGTAAGGGTTAGATGTGTATTTGCTCAATTAAAACTACTGTTCCGGCTACATCAGTTCTTGGAAATGACAGATTTGGCTATGGGAACACATGCCTTGGTTACATCCTCTTTGGATTACTGCACCATACTCTGCATTGGAATTGTTCGAAAACTTCAGCAGGTCCAAAAGCCTAGCCAGAGTTGTCCAGGTTTAGTTAAAGGGGAAATATAACTCCCATGTTGCTAAAGCTTCATTGGCTACCATACTGTTTCCCAGCAGAAGCCGGAGTGCTTGTTGCGACCTATTTTTTATATTTGACCAATAAAGCCCTACGCATGAGTGCAGACTGTTTCAAAGACTACCTCTCCCAAAGGAGCCTGCTGAACACTGAGGATTGGAGGGGGTTTCTCAGTTTTACCATGGTCACAAACTTGTCTAGTTGGGGGGGGGGGGTCTATGAGAAGTCTTCTTGGTGGCTGCTTCCAGGCTGTGTGATCCTTTTCCAGAGAAGCTTGCTCCTTCTCTGCCTTCTTTCTGTTGGCAACTAATCCTTTTTATTTAAACAGGTATTTTGCAATTAACTGTCTGTGTAGAAGGGTCTTGTGTGCACACTGTATTTTTATGCTTATGTTTTTCAAATACTTTAATATTGTTTCTAAATGGCGGTGTTCAAATAGGGTTGCTTATTTAGTTAGTTGTATTTCAACTTTTTTATCATCAGGATCTTTTTAAAGCTGTACGTCAGTGTTCTCAAACTGTGGGGAGGGACTCTATGGGATGAGTGTGATAGTTGCTTAGGGAAGGAGCACAAGAAAAGTCAGCCTGCAAGTACAACGAATATGAAAATGAAGGGCAAACGTGTGTGTGTGTGTGTGTGTGTGTTTGTGCATATGTGCCATTGAAGATTGACTGGTCTCTGTAAAAGAGCAACGCAAAGCATTTTCCTCTGTTATGCCTTCCTCCAACTGACATAGCCATGTTTAAATATTTAAAGGGATATCATATGAAGGATGGAGCAAGCCTGTTTTCTGCCGCTTCAGAGACTCGGACATGGAGCAATGGCTTCAACTTTCAGGAAAAGAGATTCCATCTAACCATTAGGAAGAATTTGCTGAGCAGTTAGACAATGGAATACATTGCCCCAGACTGTAGTGGAGGCTCCTTCTTTGGAGGTTTTTTAAACAGAGGTTGGATGGCCATCTGTCAGGAGTGCTTTCATGGTGTATTCCTACATGGCAGGGGATTGGACTTGATGGCCCTTCAGGTCTCTTTCAACTGTACGATTCTCACCCTCCGACATAGCTAAAATCGGCTTCCCTTTCTTTATGCTTTTGCCACTCAACTTCTCCAAATGTTCGGTTGTTGGTGCAGCAGATAGATGCCCCCTAGCGACCATGAGAACTCAGCATTAAGATGGAGGGTGTTTCTGGCATGAAGACCCTGTGTGTGAGAGACAGAGGCATAGAATGGGATACAGTGGGGGGAGGCATGATGTGGAGTGGGGGTGCAACATCTAAATGTAGATGTAAAGGGGGGCGCAAGGACAAAAAATTTAAGAACCACTGGTGTACGTGGGTTTTTCTATGTTTGTGAAATGCCTTTGGTCCCACGTTTGGAAAAAATGGGAAAATAAAAATAAATAAACAAGCAAATAAATAAAATCTGAAGGGCTAACTCTTCCTGTATAATCCTGTACATACTTGAAGGAATCTTTCTCTGTGTAGAACACTGCTTGTGCTCTTAGGCCTGGAGGTCAGAGAGGGCTTGTCTGAGGGAAATGTCTCATATAGTGGCATCAGATAAGGCCACTTTCAGACTTTATAAAGTGTTTCTCAGGAGGTACGCCTGGTGCAAGGCTAACTGATATTATGGTCCCATGGTAAGACCTATTTGTTCAATCATTTGTGTAAAATGTTCAGTCATTTAAAAGCCACTGTAATTCATATGACTGGACCAACTGTTGATTTTTTGTTCTCTGCTGATTGTTTATTGGTGTTGTTGGATGTCTGCTGTATTTTCCTGTTTATTGTTTTATCATTGTTACCTTTCCTGCAATTTCTATGTAGGATGGTGTATATATATAGAACTAGATAGTCTCTGAGTTAAGTTTGTGTGGGATTGCGAGTCTAAGAGTTTAAGTATTACTTAAAATCATTTATTTTGAGAGGGACAAAAGGTGACCTAAGATGGCCTTAAAGTTTGCCAAAATATGAGGCTGAGATAAATTTTGACTCCTATTATGTTATAATTTTGGTTTTAGTCACTTTGAAACACAAAGCTATGAATGTGACTTTTGTAGACTAAAGTCTGCCTATCTATTATTCTAGTTTGTCTGTAAGATGAAGAGATGCCAGTAAGAACTCAGGTTAACATCTGTAGTTCAACAGTTCAGCCACATCTCTAGTGTAATTGCCACTTAGAAAACCTGTTTAATTTGCTGGAAAAAGTTGGAGCTTCTTCATTGTAGCAGAACAATGAATAGAGATCACCAAATTCCCCTTTCTGATAGCCATAGAAGATTGGAAAGGATTAAAGGAAATATTGTTTTCCAATCACCAAATACAGTGGCATACATTATTTTTCTATATTTTTATTGCTTTTAAACTTCTTTGTGATGCATCTAACACCTTGGTAGCTGGTGAAGCCATTTCAATCTACTTCAGTCGCAGTTATGGGTCAGAAACAGCTTTGGTCACCTTGGTGGATGATCTTCTCTGAGAACTGCACAGGGGGGATTGGCCCTGTTGGTTCTGTTGGATTTCTCTGTGGCTTTTGATGCATTGACCCTGGTGTCATTCTGGCCATCTTGCTGGAATGTGACTTGGAACCTGGAAGGGGGTGTAGGGGGACACATACAGAATGCCTTGCCTAATGGTCTGCAGGGTCTCTCGGGCCTCTGGTTTGTCCCCCGTGTTATTCAGCATCAACATAAAACCTGTTGGAGAGGTTGCCTGAAGTTCTGGGGTACGGTGTCATCAGTATGGTTATGACACCCAACATTGTCTCCTTTCTGCCTCATTCTAAGGAAACTTTTTGTCTAGAAGGTCTCCAGAGTTTTGGAGTCCAGTAGAATCAGTGACACCTAACTATCCATCTCAGTTCAAGACAGCTGTTTTGGTTCTAACTGATGCCTGTCAACAGTAATGGATTAGATAAGGGCAAACAAGGTGAAGCTGAATCCTGACAAGACAGAGGTATTCCAGTTCAGTCACAAGATAGACCAGGAAATAGGGGTTCAACCTGTGGTGAACTTGGTTACACTTCCTCTGAAGACACAGTTTTACAGGATGGGTATATTCCTGGACTCGGCCTTGAACAGGATGCTGAGATTTTACCCATGGCTAAAAGTACATTTCTGCAGTTAAAATTAGTTTGCCAGTTGTACCTGTTCCTAGAGATGTCTGACTTGAATACAATGAAACTTGGCTTAGTTACATCCTGTTTGGATTACTGTAACTGTACTCTATGCTGTCTGCTTTTGAGGAATGTTTAGAAATTTGAGCTTGCCCACAGAGCTGAAGCCATGTTGTTAATGTAGGTAGGTTACAGGAAACATACGTCTCCCTTGTTATAACAGCTCCACTGGTTAGTTATAAAATCCTATATAGCCTGGGTCCACGTTATCTGAAGGACCATATCTTCTCATGTAAGCTTTCACTGTCTTTAAGATCTTTAGGGAGGCACTTCTTTCTGTCCCACAACTTTCACAGATATGTTTAACACCAATATGAGAAGGGCCTTCTCTGTATCCGCTCCCACAATCTGGTATTCACTTCCTAGGAAGACAAACCTGACTCCTTCTTGCAGTTTTTTTGCTAGCAGGTGAAGATCATTCTAAGCAGACATTTCAGAACTAATTGTTTAACATGTAAGGGGCTTTGTGCTTAGTGTACATTTATTCTGTCCTTTTAGATTACTGTTCTAAAGGGTTTTAATTCCATAGATAGTTAAATACTTTTTTAATCTTATTGTGTGTGTGTGTGTGTGACTTTAGTTTCATGTGATTTTGCTTGTTTTTCATTTCATATTGAGCCCATTCTTTTGGAAAAGGCAGGGAATATGCACAGAGATTAATTAATTGACAGATGCTTTCCATTTCAACGGATTGTGAATCCATTCTGGATTTGGGTTCGTACTCTAAAGGAGCTGTCCAAATTGCTGAACTGTACCTCCAAAATAAGTTCGGCCCCTTGGATAGCCCCTTTAAATTTGAGCCAAATTTAACTGAGCCAAAACTAATGGTGTGCTTGTATTTTTGTAGATTTGTTTATATCAACCACAGGGATTAAGGATGTCATCACACAGCCTCTTAAGGGCACTGAAAAACTGATGGAGGACATGAGAGAGAGAAGTAAACTTTTCGTTTGTTTGTTTTTAGCCTCTGTGCCTTCTTAAAATTTTTCTGGAGAGTTGTCCCACAACCTTCCCCTATCTAGAGAACAGTGTGACAATGTGTAAGATGGTATAGGCAGAAAAAAATTGCCTCCATTCCAAACAAACAAACATCTTTTTGTAAATGTTTGACACTTTGGCAAGACTGTAAGTGATAACTAAGTGCTGGGCAGCTAGTATACAGAGCAGCAGGAAGAAAGAACTGTGGAGATGGCATACAGAGCATGGCAAGCACCATAGGCTTGGAAGGTAACAGGATTTATTCTCTGCTATTGTTCCCTGTTGAAGTTTTCCCTGAGGGCTGCCCTGAAGGCATTTATAGCAAAAGGGTTTTAGCACGCAAGGTCCAATAATGGACACTGAGCACAGAAGCAAACACAACAGTTTTGAAGCCTTCTGCAAGGCGGTACTTTTGAGACTGACCTAGAAGGGGCAACAGATAACCCAAGTAAGACCATGAAGGACAGGTTCCAACCACTTTCATCCAGCTTGTGATTATTCTATATGTCCTTCCTCCTCTAACTGTTTTGGCTGTCATGCAAAAGGTTCTTGCTTTGCTTCAAAGGTGGACAAGGAGATAGAATAACTAGGAAAGCAAGGCTTTCCTGCTGTTTAGAGGTACAAGATCTCTTTATCAGCTGTGATATAGTAAACCTAGATTTCATTCATTTCATAGGAAGGGTTGTTCATATGAGTCCTGATCTGAAAATGAACCATCCAAATGATACCATAGCATAGTGATCAAAATTGGCTAGTTATTTAATCATGAAGAGTGTGAAGTTAAATAAAGCAGGGCAGGGGGAGGGGAACCAGAACAAATATTTGGAGGCTGAGAAATAGATCAGCTAGCTTACAGCAGTAATTCTTCAGATTTAATTTCCTGAGGAGAGTTTTGTTCCTAAATTGCTTTGAATGGCTTTGGTCACTGGTTCCTTGATTACTTTTACTTTTTAGGTTTTTAATAATTGCTAACTTGGACTTTTGCCATCTAGTGTTTCAATGTGTAGGATTATGAATGTGGCTTGGGTTGAAAGGGTAGTTGGTCAAACTTCTTTGACTAAAAAGTCAGATAGCTGGCAGTTACATGCCAGATAATGTTGCAGTAAAACTGCCTCTTTAGATGTTATCCTGTTTTGCATGAATTGTAGGCTTAGAAATTTGATCCTTATTGCTGCCCTACATTGATCATTGTCACAACAGCTTACCCCTGTACAAACCATTTAACAAGCTTCTTGCTTTTCCCTTGGGCTTTTAGTGGGAATAGCTCATATCAATGCTATATTTTCCACACATGTACATTTATACCACAGGTAAATCAGTCAGAGACCTGCCTAGATGTTTGTTGTGATAACGTCTCTTTCAGTCACCATAAGACATTAAAAAAACTGGGCATACAAACCATCCCAAGCAAAGCTTTCTTTACCTCCCATTGGTTGCAGTAGGAAAGAGCTGAACACTGCTGTTGTAACCAGTGGGACTTTACAGTACTTAACAGGATATCAAGGCCAGCATTGTTGTTTCTCAGTATGTGCAGACATTAACTAAAATTCCTAGCTATTGCTTGCATGCCTATTAGAAGATACAGATCTCCACCCCACTTACCTATGTTGTGTCTTGTTAGATTTTGTTTGTAGTATCCAGCAAGAAGAAATTGCTGCTATGGTCCCCAAATCAGTTTAAAATCCCCAGCTCTGCTTGTTCCTTAGCATGAAGATGAATAAACAGAAGACAGTGAGGATTGCTGTCGTGTCGCCTGTTCCAGCACTGCCCTACTAGCATAAAAGGTGTCTTTCTAAAGAGCAGTGCTTCTTCTGTCCATGGAGCCTTTTCGTATCTTCTGAAATGCTTGTTTTTCAGACATAGAAGTGGCTCTCCTCTTCTCAGTCACTTTTCATGCAAGGAGAGCTATATTGGGGTTGGGAGAGCACTAGAGCACTCCCCCCTCCCGCTTTGTGTGTTTATTTTATCTGTTTGCACAATGCCTTCATGGGCTTATTGTAGAGCACTTGTATTGAGTGTAGAGTATTCATGTCTTCTGATGGCTAACAGGAGTGAGTGGCATCCCAGCATTTCTGTACTGTTCTGGCTCCCTATGCCCACTATAGCTATCCCCAGTTGTATAAGCATGCATTAGATTAAGTTGACATGACAATCTCTGGTGGTACAGACCTATGTGCATGTACTCAGAGTCTAATTAAATCTAATTAAGTTCAGTGGAGCTTACTCCTAGATAAATGGCTATAGGCCTGCAGCCTAAATCTGTATCATCATCAGTACTACCACTATCAGACTACCAGAGAGATCCTACAGTGCAAAAAACTATCATACAACTGTCACGCTATCCACAACTTCATATGTTGTGAATTCATTAAATTGACATTGAAGCTTTTTTTCTGTTTTCCTCAGAGGTTGTAAACTGTTTTTTTTCTGTTTCTCTCAGAGGTTGGGTTTATTTTCTTTCTTTCCTTCTTTTTTCTGAAAAGAGAGACTGGATAGAAATAGTCAATAGAAATACTGGTCTCCAGTTTACTACTTGAGTTTTTCCAGTACCCTGCTTCTATGGGAGATTTGAGAGTGGAATTTACAGGCTAATTTGGGCATCTCATTTACTTATTAACTGAGTTAATTTTTTTGTTTGTATGGGTGAGTTCAGTTTGGTTTTTGAAGCTTAATTATAATACATTTGAAAGGATAGATCCCATTAATCTATTTGTAACAATTAAAATTGGTCTGTTCATTTTGGGAGCATCTTGGGATGTTCTTGTTCTTATTTGTGAGGTTGGCATAGTTTGCATTGTTTAACAGCCAAAGTGCCCTGGAATTTGGAACACTAGATTTGAAGATTAGTTTGTTAATTTATTGCTTTTGGATTTATTGGTTATTATTGACATTCCCTTGCTGATCATAATCCAGATGTCTAATACAGTAGCATCACTCTTAGCTAGTCCACTGTGTTACATGTAATACTGGTATTTTTGTGTAGTTACTTCTTATAAAGGAATCAGTGAATCTCATTTGAAATACCAACAGATCCAATTATGTCGATGAATTTCTATTAATAGATATTGTATTGTCAGGTTTTGCATGTTACAGAATCCTCATAAAAACAGTATCTAAGACTTGAGAAGATTTTGGAAATAAGCAATTGAGTATAACTGGTTATACACTAATTACTCTAAAAACCACTTTCCAAAGGCAGTTAACAAATTAATTTCTTGGTCAATGTACACTACCAAAGCTTGAAATAACTAGTTAATTTTAACTAGTTGTTTGCCAACTCTTTCCCTTTCCCCCTTAGACCTGTCAGAGTTTCCCACCACTGTTTTAGCTGCATGTACTGGGAATTTTGTTGAAGACATGTTTGTGTACCATTTCACTGAGCTATAGACTGCCCCATTTCTAACTTACAGGACAGTTTTGCTTCAACAGAGTAACGTGGTTAGCAAATATATCATCTTGCATTTAACACCTTGTCCTATGTAGGAATACTATATTGCTGAACAGATATCAGATTGCTCCACTCTTGATAAGAATTTATCTAGTAATTTGTAGGTAGACTGATGGATTTCTGAGTGATTTGCTTTTATTGCTTCCTGGTTTTAAAATAATTTTTTCCTAGTATGCTTTTGGCCACAATACCTGGCTATATCTCTCTTTCTTTCTTTTGTTTGTTCTTTCTTTCTTTTCTTCCTTCATTTTTTCATGGATATCAGTTACATGAGGAGAATTTATACATTTCTTATACATTTTAATTTTCTTGTAATCCCCTTCATTGTCTTTCCTTTTTTAGTATCGGTTAAAAATTGTGCACTGGTCTGTGTTAGCATGTGTGATGTATCTTCAGCCAATCAACTTTCCATGCCCTTTTATACTTAAAACCAAATTGTTAAATTGAGATAGTTATCTGAAAACCTTGCCTCTTAGGCTGTTCTGGGTCATTAATGAACCTTTTAATAAACATTACTTCCACAAGAGTAGAGTCAATGGGCTGGTTTGCAAACTAGCACTGAGCTCACTTTGTGCAGTTCAGATTTGGACAAGTTGTCTTCCTACATAGCTTTATTTCTAAGCTGATAATTTTTTATATCTTCTCTCCTACAGTGTGTAAAAATAGTCTTGACATCATGTTGAAACTAATGCGGAAAGCTCTGCCTGGTACATAGTGATGGGCCCTGACTGCCTAGCAATATGAAAGAAGCAAAAACTGGAGAGTATCCGGTGAAATCCACAAAGTTAAAGAGACCTGTCTCAGAATGCTAAGACTGTTTATTGGTAGAAAGCCCTAATACATTTTGTCCTATGTGTATTCTAAAGGCCTTCTTTGGAGGCTACGTAAAAGCATAAAAGGACAACAAATAAGTATGTAATATCACATTGCTTAAAATCATTGCTACATTTGTACATTGCTTATAACTTGTCCATACCTACTTCAAATCAAATGTCAGAAATTTCTCAACCATATATAATCAAAGACTTTGCTATAATCTATAAAGCACAGGCTGATCTTCTTTTGAAATTCTTTGGTGCACTCTGTTATCCAACATATGTTTGCAGTATGGTGCCTAGTGCCTCTTCCCTTCCTGAATCCAGTTTGGACATCCAGCATTTCTCATTCCATATATGGTAAAAGTCTTTGTTGTAGAATTTTGAGCATGACTTTGTTTGCATGGGAGATTAATGCAATGGTCTTATGGTTACTGCAATCTCTGGGGTTTGCAGGGCAATCCCCCCTTTCTTGGGGATTGGAATGTATATTGAGCATTTCCAGTCTATAGGCCATTCTGTTATTTTCCATATCAGTTGACAGATTTTATTTAGAATTTAAGTGGATCCTGTCTCTGTAGGTTAAAAAAGCTATATTGGTACACTACCTGTTCATGGTGATTTATTTTCTCCCAAGTGCTCCAAGTACAGCTTCCACTTCACTTTTTAAAATTTTGGGTTCATCTTCAAATGGTTCTTCTTTGAATTAATCTATCATCCTTTCATCACTTTTATAGAGTTCTTCAGCATGTTGTTTCCATCATCTTTTTATTTCATCTTGATCAGGCAGTATATTCCCCTGCTGATCATAGGGCATCCTTACTCTTGGTTTAAATTTTCCTTTGATTTTCTGGATCTTGTGAAAGAGGTATCTTATTCTACCTTGCTGTTGTCATCTTCTATTTCATGAAAGTTGATTGTTATAGTAGTTCTCTTCGCTCCTATGCACAAGTTGTTGGATGGTTGTGTTCACGGTTCTGATCCTATTTATGTCCTCTTTTAGTGTTGCTTCTCATCAGCCCTTAACTGCTTGCAGAGTTTCATCTGTTCTTCCAGTAAGACCTTTCTTTCTTTTTGGCTGCAGATAGTGCCTTTTTGCATTATTTACTCACAATGCCCCTAGCTTCACTCCAGAGTTGTTCTGGCTTCTGGTCAGTTAGGCTTAATAATGCAAATCTACTTTTTATACATACGTACATATACATATACATACATACATACATACATACATACATACATACATATATTCTTCAGGTTGTATTTTGGCATGATGGTTGGTTTAGTGTTCTTCTTAGCTTTACCCTTATTTTTGTTCTTAGTAGTTATTAGTAGTTCTTGGTCTGTGCCACAGTCTGCTCCTAGTCATGTTTTTGCAGAGAGGATGAAGCTTCTCCATTTTCTGCTTCCAGTTATGAAGTCTGTCTGATTTCTATATTGACCACAAGCTGTTGTCAATATATACAGTCACTTTTTTGGTTGCCTGAAGAATGTATTTGCAAGGAATGAACTGTGGACTTCACAAAATTCAGTCAGTTGTTCTTCTGCTTCATTTCTTGATCCTAGGTCAAATTCTCCTACAGTGTTTGGTTCTGCTCTGTTTTGTACTTTTTCATTCGAATTGCCTATGATTATCAATATGTCCTGCTTAGATATGTAATCAATTTCATCCTAGAATCCAGCAAAGAATCTTTCAGTTTCACCGTCTATTGCCTCTGTAGTTGGAGCATAAGCTTGGATTATGGTTGTATTGATGGGTTTTCCCTAAAGCCTTGTTAATATGATTCCATCAGACTTTGCATTATATCCCTTGATTGCTTTTGCTAAATCTTTTCTCAATATTAATGCAACCCCATTTCTTCTTAGATTTTCATTTCCAAAGTTACTTTGCTCATCCCCTCACCTTGAGTATTGGAATGTTTATATGTTTGATTTCTTGTTTTACTATGTCTCTCACATTCCAGGTTCCTATTGTATGTGTTGTACAGCTTTGGACTTTCCTTCCACCTTGGAACACATTAACAGCTGACTCTCATTTTGGCCTGAATCCCAATACATAATTAGCCACAGCGCTAATCATAGTTGCCTTCTGCTCTTCCTTAGTAGCTTGTTGAGTGCCTTCCAGCCTGGGAGTCTCATCCATGGCACCATTTCTTGTTTCATTTTGGGCTGTCTCATCATAGGATTTTCAAGTTAAAAGGCTTCAGGAATGGTTTACCATTGCCTTTTTCTGTGCAGTGTTAAAAAGCATCAGCTATGGTGCCACTGCCATTGTCTCTGAGAAATTCTTTGACCGTGTCACCCCGCCCCCAGCTACTGCTGCTGGCCAGTAGCTGTTTGGTTCCTCAATAAAAGCCTGCCTCCCATGCAAAAATCCACCAGCAGCGCTGCAACCATCAGCACAGCCTCTTGCCTCATAACAGCATGCAGTACCAGCACTATGGAGGACAGTGCCACGGTGAACACATGGGTGTATCTGGGATAACAAGGAAGCGACCATCTAAAAACTCTGAAAGATTTTACAACTGGTAAAGGAGGTGAAGATCCTCATTTAGGCATCAGGATGACAGATGTTAATTTTAGTATGTACTCCACTTCCTTTTTCAACAGAACTTTCTCATCAATAGTAACTTCACCTTCTCTGAAATCTGTTGCATAATGAAGTTCCAAGAAGTTATTTACCAAAGAAGTACCTGTTTTATTGTTTCTTATATTACATAGGTGTTTTCCTGTATGTTTCTTAATAAGTCTAGTTGCTTTTCCGCATAAACCTTTTGATGCTTGTATTGTATGGCATGAACAACAAAAGACCTTTTGCAGGTGGTAAAGTGGTGCCATGTAGCACAATGTCTGTGCTGGTTAATGTAGTCTGTGAATTCTGTCATTTTGGAAGTGTATCTGAAATGGACACAGAGACACAGAAGCTCCTACTCCACCATTCCTCTGTCTCTGATTCCCAGCTGTGCCTATCTGATCAGTTCAATAGTAACTATTTTACTCCATTATTGGATCATAAAACTCTGTTAAAGTGTTCCACATCTTGGTATCCATCAGCTCTTTCCACATTCTTACTGAAGAGCTAATTAACAAAACAGATTATTACTGAGTTTTTTAAATGAAGTGTTGAGTGCTGTAATTAGTTTGTTAGCATTGCTTTCTGTTTAAATAGCCTTTGTTGTTGTTTGCCTTCAAGTCATTTCTGACTTATGGTGACCCTAAGGCAAACCTATCACGGAGTTTTGTTGGCAAGATTTGTTCAGAGGGGATTTGCCATATGCTTTGAAATGGTCCACTGCTCTTAATTCTATTAGCATATTTCATTAACTTTGTTGGACGCTCAACTGTCCTGCATTTTTCAGAATCTAGCCGTCAGAATTTGCTAGTTTATTTCAGCTTACATTGTGGATTAGATGGTAAGAATGGTCTGACGAGGTTCTGATGGAAAAACAACGGCATTATGACTTAGTCATGTATGTTCATCTATTGATATCCCTTCGTTTAGTGATAGTTTTTCATATTCTGTTTCATTCCTTGAAATTAACACACTATGGAGATATCCTAGTCTTAACACAACTCAGATAAAGTGATGCCGTTTTTAAACATACTGATTTAAATATTACATGCATGCTTCATTCTCCTGTTTTCTTCTTCAGAGTGACCCAAACACCCTTTGTACAGATTGAAAGCTGTATCTTATAATACCTGTAGAATCTGATAGGACCACAGAAGATAAATCCGATAGGGTGGGTGTTTCCTACTCTGTCAGCATCTGATTGGAAGGAAGGCTTCTGGTCAGATGGAAAGACCCATTCAATTAGCCCTCTGTACGATTGCAGTATTCATGTAATATAAGAAAGCATTGTGTGGGAGAACATCATTTGATATATGCCATAATGGACAGTGTATCATGTGGTAGAGCATTATTTGAAGAATGAGCATGGCTTCACTCACTATGCTCAACAGTTTGTGTGAAACAGATCTTAAAAGTGCTAAACTTTGGCTAGATTTGTATCAGCATTTTCACACTGAAGGCTTAGTTCTTAGACTTTGTTCAGTTTTGTACAAGTCTGTGTTTCATGGCAGACTCTACTGAAGTATTTCCATAGAATGGCTTCTTATTCTGGTGTTCTGGCACACTGGAATTTAATTTTCCTTCTGTTAAAGCCAGAGAGGTACTAGATTTAATTCTCTCTCTTTGTTCTTCTCTTGACTTTATCCAAGTAACTTTTCAGCATCTGATTATTGAGGACCATACTTATTATATTCATTTTGATTTCGTCACTTCTCTTTTTCCTTGCATGTTTTGGAAAACCAAAGTGGAATATACAAGTTGGTCATTAATTGTGTGTATAAAGGTACATTTAAAAAGCCCAAGCACGGGGAAGGGCCTGCAGCCTTTCAAATGTTAGATTTAAGCACCCACCATCCCTTGCTATTGGCTATGCTAGCTAGAGCTGATGGAACTTGTAGTCTAGCAATATGTGGAGGGCTGTGTATTCATCACTCTAATACAGATTGAGGCTAGGGCATTAGAAGAACTCCAGACAAAGCTCATCCTCAGCAAAAAGAGCTATAATTTGTCATATTGACCTTACTTTAACAGTCTCGTCTTTGTTCTTTCTGCCTCCAGCTGGAGAGTGAGACGGATTATTCTCCTCATTGATGCTATCTATCAGTTGACCCCAGATATCTCTTTTAATGGAAAGGGCAGCAGCAGTGCATTTCTGTGGGCAGGATAAAGGTATAAATAAATAAAGGAAGGATAAAGGTATAAAATCGTTACTGGAATATGGTGATAAATTAGAAGGAGGGAGTTAAAAACACAGCTGGCAGTATTCTAGGTCTTATTTTTCTACCTTATTTTAACAGCCGGGGATTAAATATATGTGCAGGAGATACAGCAGACAAAAAGGTAATCCTCATACACACATGGCTCAATTCCAACCTTAATTCATATAATTTCAGAATCTGTTTTTATGGATTACATTTTTAGCCTGCCTTCTCTGTAAGGAGCTCAAGGTGGTATCTCTGGTTCTTGTTAGCATTTTATCCTCACAACAGCTGTGTGTGTTAGGTTAGGCTAGGGCTGCGACACATGCACCTGATGAGCCACATGAACCCACTTTGTGCCCTCTGAAACCCTCTGAAGACGGCCAACCCCTTCAGCATCTCCAAGTTTTATGTTACAGGCCAGTTTTTGGGTAATATGCAGATGCAGCCTTTGGGACAGTGGTTGCAGAGATGAAAATGTTCCCATACTATACAGCTATACAGCTTGAGTTAGGCTGACCAGCCGATGATGGAATGGGATGGCACTTAAGTCTCCCTGGCTGAAGTTCAGGTGTGCTTTCCCCAGACAAGTGTGGTTTGTGGCATAATTGCACATATATGGTATACTCAGCAGGAGGTGCGGGAGACATGGCAAATATGATCAAAGCAAAGTGATTCTGAGGTGTGATATCACAGACCCACTTCATCCATGTAGTGTAAGGTCACACAACTTGCAATCCTGGGTCCTCAGGCAGTCCTTGTCTGCTCACTGTGTGGCCTGCGAAGCCAGCAATCCTTTTCACCCTTTGCCTACAGCCCAACTGATTGGTCTGCTTCATTTTACAAATTACTAATGATATCCCTGGAGAATCTTGGGGAAGGGGGGCATGCTGAGTTGTATTTTAGGGGAGGAAAAGGACATGTTTATGCTCTGTTGTTTTGGGGGGGAGGAGGTATGTGCATGTACATGTGTTCATATGGTCCTTCTGGATTCCTAGCCAAAAGTATATCAGACCCTTGGAGCCCAAAATGGTGGTATACATTTGTTGTAGAGAAGGATGCTGATTGAGACAAGATGTATTTATTTACTTATTTTGTTAAAATATTCTACCTCCTATTTCTGCCCCCACACTATGTCAAAAAGTCCTCAGGACAGATTACAATTAAAATGAAAACAAACAGTTTAAAATACTTTAAGACAATAAAAGTAATTAAATAACCTAAAATCATATTGAACATAATGAATAAGATAAAATAAATGTAAAAGACTGAAACATTTTAAAGGTATGTATATTAGTATTTGAGTGGAATCAATGAGGCCAAAAGGTGTTGATGAACAACTAGTTTTTACTTGATACTTCAGTGAAATCAGTGTTGGTTCTGGGAAGACCGTTCCACAATTGGGGTGCCTAGGTTGAAAAGGCCCTTACTAGTGAGATGCAAAAGTGAGCCACCTCCCCACAGACCTCATTCCTCAGGGAGGCACATGTAGGGAGAGGTGCTCCCTCACCTACCAAGGTCCTAAACTGTTTAGAGCTTTTAAATATCATCACAAGCACCTTGAATTCAGACTGTATTTGCAGTCAGTACAATTCTTTAAAGACTGACATTAAATGCCATCTATATTATATTCCAGTCAGCAGTTAAGCTGCTGAATTTTGCACTAGTTGGAACTTCAGCGCCTTCTTCAAGGGCAGCCCCGGGTAGAACACATTACAGTAGTCTAATTGGGAAGCTACCAGTGCATGGACTAGTGTGACTAGATTATTTCTATCCAGGAAGGGCCATAGCTGGTACACCTGTTGAACCTGGTGCCAAGAGCTCTGATCCTCAGAGTCCACTGGGCCTGCAGGAATGGATCTAGAAGTGCTCCCACATGGCACATCCCATGTATCTCTTTCTTTTCCCATAGGGAAGATCTTCCTATCTCTGTTCAGTCTCTAGGAATAAGAGTTCATGCTATTCCTAGTACAAGAAATGTTTGTTTGTTATGTTCAAAGTGGGCTACTGGAATGAGGGAGAATGAAGAAGGAGAGGGGCATGGCTGCTTTGATTCATTTTGCCATTCTAGCGTTACAAACTAAGAATTCACTGTCAGCAATTCTTGCTTAATACTTTGTGTGACACACAGGTTTTGACTAGTAGCCCCTGTTCTTCATTTTAAGTATGTTTCCCTGTGTTCCCAGTGAGCTGGACTAGGTTGGAGCATTGTGGAAAATTAAATGGTCTTCTATCACTACAGTTGTCAGACAAAAACATAACTCCAAGCCCAAGGTACACCAAATGCTGGTCGTTGTGCTGGTGTTGATTAAATGTATACCCTACTCTGCAAAAAATCAGAACAGCTACTAAGGATAGCAATTATCAGTCAGTTTCTCATGTCACTGGAAATGACATTCCCCCTCCTTTTACAGTAGTCTCTATCTATCTTTTGCTGATACAGTTGGATCATGGTAGCTGTGTGGGTCAAGTTAAAGTCAAGCGTTCTTGTAAAGCAAAGCATTTAACAATTTCTAGTAAGTAAGTTCTGCTTAAGTTCTATTGAACTTAATTACTAGGAATTGTTAAATGCTTTGCTTTTCCAGTCCAGCCCCAGTTTTCACAGCTACAAAATGAAACTTCCCACTACATCAGGTTACCAATTCTTGTACTTTCCTGTGGATAAGAGATTTTTGAAAAATGGAGTGGACATGTGATGTCACTTTCCAGCCATTATTGCAGTTTATCCTGTGCAGATATTGTGCAAAGGGCACCAGAAGGTGGCCATTCTAGGCCTATACAGTATCTTCATCTGCATTCTTTGTGCCTTATTTCCATATGGCAAAGGCAATGTTACGTCTCAACACAGATAATTTTTCTGCTGAATGCATCAGCCTGTTCAGGAGCCAAGATTCTCATCTTTTCCATGGTAGAAACACATGATACCTCTGAGACTTAATGTTTTATACATATCTACATGTATTTGTCCTCAGTCAAGAAAACATCCTCAAGTATTTCACAGGTGCTGAGGGACTTCCAAGATTATGAAAAGGAATGGCAAGAAAGCATTCTAGACAGACTAAGAAGCTGGAATTTCTTTTCTAGGACAATTTAAAAGAATCATAACCGATTAAAAAAAAAACAAGTGGCTTATATTAGGGACAGATTTTTGATTTGGCAGAATTTACTAATGTAAAGTGCTGTCCTGGCTTAATTTCAAGCAGCTTCTTGGTGATCTCAAAATACAGTACATATTAGCAAGTCATACTAGAAGTAGTGTGAAATTCCTTTTGTTAATTGATATGGATTAAATGCTGAGGCTCTATTATCTGTTACATGATCCTAATATAAAGAAAGCTTATTAAGACTTCTCCCCCCCCGCCCTGCAGCTATTGTAGTATTACCTAAATAAATAACCACATGTTTTTAAAAATAATGCAAGAAATTCCATTCTGATTTGAGTAATTAGATATTTGGCATCCTCTGCCAGGTTATGATTTGGCAACATACATGCATCAAAAGGATTCATTAATAACTGAGCTGAAACTAGTGAAGTTAATGGATCTTTGGTGCTTTCTTTAATGGTGTCCTCTGATTTTTTTCCCCTCCATATGAAAAGAATTAAGCCTATTCCATATATTGATGGTTTACTGAGGACTGGAGTTACACTGCAAAGAAGTAGTAATGGTTACTACTATATATTTATTGATGGGACCAGAGGCAGTATGATGCAGTGGTTTGAGCATTGGACTGTGACCCTGGAAACTAGGGTTTGATTTCCTGCTCAACCATTGAAACCTACTGGGTGACCTTGGGTGCATCACGTACTCCCACCTCCAGAAAACCCCATGATGGGTTTGTCTTAGGGCTGCCATGAAGTGGAAATGAGTTAAATGCACACAACAGTAACAACAACAACAAACAACAAACAGTGACTAGTCAAGAACAAGATGGTAGGATTATGAGGGATACCTCGGTGACAACACCAACTTAGTGAAGAGCTCTGGTGAAAAAGACAAATTCCATGTTAGAGATTATTAGATGAGAACTTGAAATTTATTTTTTAGATTGAGTATCCCTTCTCCAAAATGCTTGGGACCAGAGGTGTTTCAGATTTTGGATTTTTTCTGGTTTTGGAATATTTGGATATACATAATGAGATATCTTAGAGATGGGACCCAAGTCTAAACACAAAACTCATTTATTTTTCATATAAACCTGATACATATAGCATGAAGGCAGTCTTATATAATATTTTAAATATTGTGCCATTCTTTTGATGCAGGGTCCTCACTTTTGTCAGTCCTTCTCCTCTTGCCTTCTTCCTGAAGAGAATATGAGGGAATTACAGAGTCTTGCTTGGGAACTCACGTATGCTTGCAAAGGTGTGTGGTGCCTTTTCCCCCTCTTTCATTTCACTTTGGAGCATATGCACATGCACTGCTTGCAAAGTGAACTGAGAGGGGAAAAAAAGATGCCAAGCCAACTGAGAGATTTTGCAAGTAATGCTAATGGTCCCAAGCAGGCCTCTGTAATTCCCGCATGTTCCCTACAGGAAAAAGACTGGGTTCTGCTTTTCAAAAGTTCAGGATTTCAGATTTCAGATTTTCAGATAAGGGATACTCAAGTTGTATTATACTTTCAAATATACGGTGCAGCTTTTGAATGGGAATACTTTCTACTGTTCTGATTCCCCTATCTCAAAAAGGACGGGGGAGCAGGACAGCCAAAAGATGAAAAAGTTGCAGTATCCTCAGTGCAGCAGGACTTCTGAGGCTGGAGGGGTGTGGGGATTAAAACTGCTAGAGGTTTGTGACATTATGCATAATATGAGGAAAGCTGATAGAATTTCTTTAGCATTTTGAGTACTAAAACATAATCACACATGGAATCAAAGAATTTTAGAGTTGGAAAGGATCACAAGGGTTGTCCAGTCCAACTTTGTGGCATGCAGGAATATAGAACTAAAGCAGTCCTAAAAGATACCACTCCAACCTCTATTTAAAACTTCCAGGGTTGGAGAATCCACTACCTTACTCCACTGTGGAACAGCTCTTACAGTAAAATCAATGGTTCCTAAAGTTTAGGTAGGATCTCTTTTCTTGTAATGTGTATTGACTGGATCATACCCTATTCTCTGGAGTGTCAGAAAACAAGCTCATCTCATTTTCTATATGATGCCTGTACAGATATTTAAAGATAGCTAGCATGGAGAAGAAAAGACTGAGAGGGGACCTGATAAACATGCCCACCTCCCTAAGTCATTCCACATAAATCTTGGTATCCAGACCTTTGATTGTCTTGGTTGCCCTGTACTGGACATGTTCTAGCCCAGAAATAGATCTGGTACTCCAAGTGAGGTCTCATGAAAGCATAATAGAACCACTACTACTGCCTATGATCTGGATGCTATACTATTTATGTATTCCAGAATTGCATTGGGATTTTTTGGCTGCCCATCACACAGTTGACTCATGTTAGGCTTGTGGTCTGCTAAAACCCCCAGACCTTTTTTACTTGCACTGCTTTCAAGCCAAGTGTCACTCATCTTAAATTTGTGCATTTAATTTTTCCTGCCCAGATGTATTTCTGTTGAAATTCAGTTTATTAATTTTGGCCTTTCATTTCCATATGTCAAGGGAATTTTGAATTCTGGCCCTCTCCTCTGGAGCTACTTTCCCAAATTTGGTGTTATCTGCAAATTTGATAAGCATGCCTTCTATTTCATCATCTAAGTCATTTATGAAGTTGTTCTAACAGAATTAGGTCCAGGACAGAACACTGAGGCATTATACTAGACACTTCCTTCTAGGATGAAGAGTAACCATTGGTGAGCACTCTCTGGTTTGAGTCTGTCAGCAACGAAATATCCAGCTAACAGTGACAGTGCCTAACCCACTATTCACCAGCATGCTGCAAGAACATCATGGGGGGCCTTGTCAAAAGCCTTACTGAAATTGGGCTGTGCTACATCCTCAGCACTCCCCTGGTTGACCAAGCTTGTAACTCTCAAAGAAAGGAGATAAGATTAATTTGACATGACTTGCTTTTGAGAAACTCATGCTGACTCTTAGTATACACAGCATCCCTTTCTAAGTATGCATAGACTGTTCAATGATCTCTTTTAGAACCTTTCCTGGTATTAACGTCAAACTAACTAGTCACTAAGTAGCTCTGGTCCTCTTTTTTGTCCTTTAAAGATGGAGGCAATACTTACCCTCCTCCAATCTGCTGGGACCTCTTCTCTTCTTTAAGAATTCTTAAAGATGGTTGACAGTGGCTCTGAGAGTACACATGCAAGTTCTTTAATTACTCTTGGTTGCAGTTCATCTTGCTCTAGAGAACTGAATTTATTTAGATTAGCTAAGTATTCCTTTACTACTTCTTTATCTGTTCTGGGCTGTTTTATTCTTATTGTATCATTTATTCTAAATATAAAATCCATTGGCACTCAGTTCAGGACACAAAACAGAATGTGTCTCCTCTTGGAGCTGGGAGTAGACCAATAGGGAGTGCCTCCAAAATACTAACTGACCATTTCCCCTTTGGCTTTTTACAGTGCTTGGAATTGAACTAAAGTATAATTCAAAAATACAATAACATAAATGCAGTGTTCCAGGCTTTTTCCCCACTCTTTGGGGGATTAAATAAGCAAAGCCCCCTTCTAGGATAAAAATTAACAGAGAATATTGTTCCACAGACAGCACAAATAATGACTTACCTGTTGTGCTCCAACAGATGGAAGCAGATGACTGTTTCTTGCCTGCCTGGTGATTCTCTTGAGTTGGGTTTGGATCAAGTAGGCTTCCACCACTGTGGAAATCTCCCACTGCAACAGTCATGCCTGAACGAAATAAATGAATCCTTCAGGCTGGGCTACAGAGAGGTTTGTTGTTTGTATACCCCTTTCCTGCTTTCATGCTGCTTTCTGATTGGCTCTGCAGTTTCTAGCACCTGGCAGCTGTACTGTCTTTAGGCAAAATGAGGCAATTGCCTCACTGGCAGATGTGGTGAGCAGACAGATACTCACACAATCATACCTCCAATCATTCCTTTCTCTTGGAGAATAGAGCTGTGTCCCTAAACTAGTCCACTGATCCCCCTAAACTAGCTTGTTCTGAAGCAGGACACTGACTTGTAACAATGTTCAAGTAAGATTTACCGTCTGCCTAGTTTGCCTCTCTTTCTCTCCCCCTCTCGCCCCCACTTCTCTCTATATATACACAAACACATATACACACACCCACACACACATACACCCCACTGTTATAAAAACTCTATTACTCTGCTTTTTATCTTTATTCTTGTTTCAACTGGACTCAGATGTTCCACTGTGATCTTGTTGTGGGAGATGGTGGCAGGGTTATGTTGGCCAGCAGGTGCACAACAGCCCAGCCACAAGCTTTGGTAGGTCCACCTCTGATTTTTTTTCGTCCTTGGAGAGTGAGATTCTGTGCCACCTTCTTTCTGAGTGTCAGGTTCCAGTGGTATCCTGTTGCAAAAAAGCATTTCTTTAAGTAATGTGTACTTAATTTTTGGAATCCATTACAAAAGCATGGGGTGTTGGCTGCTATCTTCAACAGTATTAATAGGGTTTGAACATATTTGGAAAGAAGAGGTTTTATTCTAGCTGTTGGTCAAGAAAGTTAAATGGCTTCTAATTGTCTTGTGTTGTATGGCAGCAGTAGGAGTTAGCTGTTGCATTGATGCTTTATTGGCAAGCTCTCAGAAGCATCTGGTTGGTCACTATAGCCAACAGTGGGAAGAAGAGAAGGACCCTTGTTCTGATCCAATAGACCCTTTTATTATTGCAGATGCTTCCTAGAGGGCTTTTCACAACCTCAGTATTTAGCTTAGTAGCACATTTCTCTGTGAACTAAGAAGCATGAATCTGCTATGAGAAAAATAAAACCATTCCTGAGTCTTTGAGAGGTTTTGTACTGGCATGTATTGCTTCACAACTAAATAACTTTCTGTTAAATTAAGCATAAAGATAGCCATGGTGGAATATATATAAAGAGCTCAGAAGGGTACTTTTAAAAAGGGATCCATTGTGTAATTTGTTGCAAGATCCCCGAAAGTAACACATTACCATTAATACTACAAAATATTACAGTACGTTATGTTGCTTGTTAGTTAACTTTTTGTTACTTTTTAGTTCTGTTTTTTGGGGAGGGGGGACTCCAGAGAATTTTGAGTGAGATTCTTTGAGAAATTTGCCTTTTGAAAAAATAGTCCAAGAAAGTGTTTTAGCCCCTAACCCCCTTACTGCAAAAGTAATGAATAAACAAACATTTTCCTTGTTACACACATATACGTGCACATACACATACTTATTTAACAATTTTATCAGGTGTTTCATTATTTTCAAAATATAGATGTTTATGCCCTCATTTTCCCCCAAAGTAATATGTTACAGGTAACTTAGCTGTATCAATTTGGAAATGTTTACTTTGAGTTTCCTTTAACCATGACTTTTTTTAAAAAAAAATCTCAATGGGAGATTGTTAGTTACACTAAACTGTGGTTTAAGCAATAAAGAATTCATGGCAGGACTTGGTTTGTGCACTTCTCTCCCCCTTTCTTTGCATATGAAGAAGAGTGAAATTTCCACTTTTACTTTAATAATAAATCACATATCCAGTTTACATAAACTTGTGGAATGATCGCTTGCTATAAGCAAACTTGGTTTAAGCAAACCAGGATCAAACCATGGGTTCAGGACTGGGCATTGTTGTATAAAATGATATGATCTGTGCAAGGATTTTATGGACTTCTTCCTATATACATTAGGGCTTCAGCATCTCACTCCCTGAAATTTCAGGGCTAAAAACTGAGGTGAAAGGGTGGACCCTTGCGATGCCACAAAGATGGGGTCATTCTGTTGTCACAGAGGTGAGCTAGGCAAGAGTTGAGAGCTAAGAACTACTTCTGACCCACCTGATTATCAGAAAAGGCACATGAGCAATTCAGGGAAATGTGTTCAGACTGGTAAAAAATTCTCCAGCCAGAGTGCTTTGTTTTGTTTTATTTTATTTTTGGACAGCCAGGCAAATGGCAAAATGTGTCCAGCAGTTACTGCCATTCCCACTAGAACATACATCCTTTAAGTAACTTTAAGTACTGTACAGATGACACATAGGGAGTTTTTCTAGGCCCTGTGCTGTTTCATTGTCTTGATACCAGCTCACAGGCAGTTTTTTCCAGGCTCTGCACTGCTAATGCCTATGGCTATCCTACAAGAAGGCTCATGAAGGGGGCTTGTTCCAAACAGCACAATGGGCTTAGGTGCATGAACCCACCATCTCTTTCTCCTCTTACTGCTGGCTTTTTGATGTGCTGTCATATGTACAAACACAAAGAAAGACAAATACAGACATCTTTGTGCTGAGATAGTGAGCTCTAGTGCCAAGTCAGCCTAGGTAGAGATTGTTATCCAAGCTTTAAAGCCATTTCATGAGAAGTCAAAAACCTTACTTTTCCAGTGCAATTTAACCAAAGATTTATCTCCTTACCTGGAGATGTTGGGAAACATAGTGATCCCTAAGATTTCAGCCACTGCTATGAGACCTTGTAAACCTTCCAAACCAAACAAACAATCTGAATTTTACAGTTTTGAGAACTAAGCAGTACACTTAGCTACCAAAGAGTTAAAAAGATACACTAAAAAATAAAAAATAAAAAAAATAAATAGAGGCACATTAAAATTAAAATTAAAATAAAGGATAAAAATTTAACCCTTGTTAAATTTCCTGGCTAAAAACACTCTTGTGAGACAGATGTGTGTTAACATATATTATGTTAGTTTTCTTTTCAATAATATGGTCTGGAAGTCTAATTTGAAATCCTCAGAGCTTTGATTTTGAAAAAGTGGCAAGATCCTCTAAGTTAGTTCAGTTTTACTTTCAGATTTGTAAATAAACATCAGGCATTCAAGAAGACTGAGAAACAATAAATTTGCTTAGTTACAAACTGAAAAACAACAAAATATATCAAAATTTAACAAAGTATATGTGCAGAGTAGTAAGCAATCCTTATGTAAAATCTGGACATGTGTAAAATATATTCTGAAGACTAGAATGGAAAATGGGAATGTACTTAGATTTCTAGACTGCATCTCTGAAGTGTTATAAGTTGACCATCCAGTGATGAAAGTTGGAACTGCTTTATGCATTTGTTAACACCTTGGCCATTTCCGCACGGTACTGTTATAGCGCTATGATTCCACTTTCAACATCCTATGGAATCCTGGGGTTTGCAGTTTCGGGAGGGCCCTCCCGAAACTGCAAACCCCAGGATTCCATAGGATGTTGAAAGTGGAATCATAGCGCTATAACAGTCCCGTGCGGAAATGGCCCTTGCTGTAGAAACAGCTGTTTAGAGAAACAAGAACAACTTCTTTATGGTTGTTACAGTGCTACTTCTAATATTAGAAGATATGCAGAAACTGAATGATCAAATGAAGCATTCAGTTTAAAGTATTTATATTTTATACACTCACTGGATGAGAAATCCAACATGCCCTAAGTACAAGACATGTTAGAAACTGAGGCTTTTTTATTGATCTTCCTTGAAACTTGATAACATGGACTTAGGTGTTATGCTCGGGTGTATTATAATAAAACAACATTTCCTCAGAATGAATGCAAAATAAACTTCCTCAGGTATGCGGAATATACATTTCATTTGCTTTTCATTTGCTGTCTACCCCACAGCTTAAAGCTGGGATCGTTTTTTTTAAATGTTTTTTCATCTAGGAGTAAGGGTGGTAAATTTGCCATCAACATTGAGATCATTCCCTGGAATTAGTCCCCACATCTATAGAACAGCGGTATGTAACAAGTACCCTCCAGATGTGTCATGTTGCAAACTCCTGTCATCCCCAGTCAGCATGATCAGTGGGCTAGGGAATGTGAGAGTTGTATTCAAACACCTCTGGAGGACTCAAGACTGATATACCCCAGCCTGGAATGAATGCAGACCATTGTCTTTAATGAGTGTCAGAATGATGCTGTACCATTGCACAACCAGAGTGAGGGTAGTGCAGCTGTCTGTCCTAACTGTAGGGCAGGAATGGACAAATATGGACCTCCACATGCTTTGGGTCTCCAGTTCCCTTTAGTTCCTCAGAATACCCAGTGGTGAGGGATTATGAGAATTGCACTCAAAAAACATCTGGAGGGCCACTATTGCAATGCCATTTTTTAGTGAATTCTGGGAGAAAAACTAGTGGTCGCAGTCTACTAGGACAACTAGGAAGGCTGCTATAATCAGGACAATGAAACATGTTGTAGCAGCAGAAAAGAGGAGCAGTAGACTTCTGAGAACACCGCAACTTGTTGTCTAGATCTGTATGTTTGAGAAATTTAAGCTCATTTGACACATTTGATCCAGCTTATTCTGATTACTGGCAAGATCTAGACATAGAACGCTTTTAGCAATCTACTTGGAAATTCAAGAGTCTGTTAATGTTGTTACATTCACCATGCTTCTTTCAAGCAGAGGTGTGCTCTTCAGCAGTCGCATAGCGATGGGGGGGGCGATGGGGGCAATTCACCCCCAGAGGCAATGTTTTTGGGACATTCCAGCTTGTAGCCACACACCCTGTGCGCTGCAGCCACACCCCCATGCACCGCAGCCATGCCCCCCTCCCGCCCCCCTTCCACACACTCCAAACTCCGCTGCTGCTCTTCAAGATAGAGAAAGGAGTGGGTGATGAGAGGCAAGGGAAGGGCAGGGAGAAAGAAAGTGCTTCTGAAAGTACTGGGATGGACATGCGTCGCTTGGTCAGCAGCAGCAATTTGTTCCTGTGTGATGGGAGTTGAACAGGGATGTAAATCCTCAACTATGGCATGAGAGGATAAATAAATACTGTGTTTTTCTTTCTGCTGTGGGGTGAAAACAACCTCTGCAATATTCTTCTCATATTTGAAATGTTTCAAAGTGTTGTGGAGAAATTATTTGGTGGAGAAAAAAAAGTCAGCTTTTTGTGTAAAAATTCTGTTATCCTCGTGTTGGTGGTTTTTGTGCACACACACACATTGTGTTTCTCTACACAGAATAATTCCTGTGCAACACTTCAGGGCATTCAAATTCTGGGTGAAAATTGCACAAGATTCTCACTGGTCTATTATTCTTCCTAAGAGGATTTCTCTGCTGTCAGGAAACCTGTTTTGTGACCTAAAAATGATTAAGAACAAATATTTTTTCCTTCCCTGGAACCTTGAAAGGAATGAAGGAAGACTGATCTGAGACACAGTAAAAAAATCTCTGGTAGAGCTGTTAGGATTACTGAGAAGGAAGTAGATGAATTGAGTGAGAATGAAGCAGCCTGAACCCAGAAGCTCATAGATGCAAGTAATGAGACCATTCCTTAGTAATTCTTTGCCTAGGGTGCTAAATGGTTCCACTGAGAGATATCCCATGGTATACCCATTTTCATTAAAACAGAGTTTAGTTTGTCCTCTTTAGACATTTAGGGTTTAATCAACAAATCCTAGCAATTGTTTTAGCTTCCACATTAGTCACACTTGAAATTATACCCAAATAAAATGTCAAATATGATCTCGTAGGCCTATTTGTGCAATCTAAATCTTTCCCACTGACTGAAACTGTACCTTTCACAGTCCATTTGGGCAAGCTGTGCCTGTTAGCAAAGGAAATAAAATAGATGGGTGGATGATCCTCTAGCCTCTTGTGTATGTATGTGTGTGTATATGCCTTCAAGTTGCCTGTGGACTTATTGTGACTCCATTAATTTCATAGGGTTTTCTTAGGCAAGGAATACTCAGAGTGGTTTTGCCAATTCCTTCTTCAGAAATATCATATTTGTCGGTGGTCTCTCATCCAAGTATGAATGAGGGTTGACCTTGCTTAGCTTTCAAGATCAGATGGGATCTGGTGCTTTTATTAAGGTATTTAGGCTTCATATGCTGGAACTACTGAAAAAATCATTGCTTGGGACCCATCCTCTCCTATAGAATAGCTGATTTTGAGATTATTTCAAATTACTCCTTGCAATTTGTCCTTGCAACTTGCTTGCCTGCCTTATGAGTTCTCACAATTAGGATTTTTTGCTAGTACAGTCTGAGGACAATAAAAACAGACAATTGGAAAGTGCTTGACAGGTCCAGATACATTGCTGTGAACTGCATTTGACTTTTTCAATAAGACTTTTTTTCTACATACAGTAGGACCCCCGTATCCGCTGATTCATTATCCGCTGATTCAGTTATCCATGGTTGGCCATGATCGGGCCAACCTGCAAATAACTGGGCCTGATCGCAGCAGCGGCGGGCAGGAAAAGAGCAGATCGGGCCTGGAGCCGGTGACAGGAGGTGGCGAGGAGCATGATCCCACGCTCCTCGCTCTTTTCCTGCCTGCTGCTGCCAGGATCAGGCCCAGGGTGGATGATGGGAGGTGGCGTGGAACGCTATCCTGCGCTCTTCGCTCTTTTCCCGCCAGCTGCCACCAGGATTGCAGTCATCCCAGTGGTGGCTGGCAGGAAAGGAGTGAGGAGCAAGGGACTGCACTCCTCGGCATCTCCCGCTGGCCACCCTGGGCCGGATTCGCTCTTTTCCTGCCCACTGCCACTGCGATCGGGCCGGGACAGCCAGCGGGACAGGGTGTTCTCTACTATCTGTGGATTTCAGTATCTGCGGGGGTGTGTGTGAAACCAATCCCTCGAGGATACGGGGGTCCTACTGTATTTCTATCCATGAATTCAGGTCTCTCTCTTTTTTATGATATTCTCCAAAACATATATGATTTGGGGAGAGGCTGCTGATCACCATAAAGTAACCCATGCTTCACTGCAATGAACTACACCTCACCTTCTCCCAAACTTCTGTCACCTCAGCAGACCTGAACTCTGTTTGAATCTTGTTCTGTGCATATCTGTCAGACTATAACCTCATTGGGCAAACCCTAATCTGTTTAGTTTTGATGCTAACTTTTAAAGACATGAATGAAAGTTGCAAAAAAACAGAAGTGCCATTGACACACCATGTTCCCATTGATTTTTACTGTTGCCAGAAATTCATGCTGCTCTTGGTATTTGAGAGGCAGACAACTCAACATTTTCATCTTCATTCATCTGCATTTTGAGTAATATTGATAACACATTCAGAATGACATGATTTAGTAAAAACATTGCATCTTGTTGTCTTGGCCAATGTAATTTCATTCAATAGAAAAAAAATGACAAGTTGTAGAACGACAAAAGTGAAATGACTTATTTTTTCCTTTTGGTTGTGTTTCCACTGGAGTAAGAACTATTATGACAATATAATATCTATTCACATAAATCTTGCATGTCTGATCTCAGTGGAGAAGGAAAAACAGTGCATTACTGGAAGTACAGTACTAAACGATAGAATGAAACATGCAATTCCATTGATTTTTCAGTTTGGAAACTGTTTAAAAATTATTGAACACTTCTCTCCCCAAAGGTTACTTATTAGAACAAAAATCAAACATGGCAGCTATTCAGTATAACAATAATTCAACCTATTGACTACCTTTTATCACACATACATCATTTTTTTCTATGTCCTTCTGTAACATCTGGTGATACTTTCTTTTAAAATGTTTACTATCTAGGTTTTTACATTCAAACGCTACTTCAATTAATCAATCAATCAGTCAGTCAGTCAATATTATAGTCTATGGCCCTTTCCAGACGTGGGGGGGGGGGAGCCGCGCGAAAACGCTACTCACCGGACTTCTTCAACGTCCAGGCGAGTCCGTGGGGTCGAGGAGCAGTGTGAGCTCGTCCCTCCGCACTGCTCCGGTGTCCAAAATGGCAGCTTCCAGTTGGTGGAGGCTCTCCACCAACCAGAGAAGCTCGCCAGCTGAAAACCCGCCCCTGGAAGATCTGCAGGCACGCACTTGCGCACGCCTGCAAATCTGCTCTGGAGCACGGCGATGGAGCGAGACGGAGTCGCGTGCTCCGTGCTTTTTAAAAACCTCTTAAAAGAGGTTTTTAAAAAGCATGCTGCGCGACCAGTTCCGGTCGCGCAGAACCAGACTGAGGTGCGGAACTACGAAAAGTAGTCTGCCCCAGTCCACTCCACGGTGCAGAAGACCTCTGTGGGAGGTCACTCTGCCCCGTTTTAATAGCTCGGTGTGGAAATGGCCTATGACTAGCACTACCTTGTAGCACTACTAGTGTAGTGCTAGTCAATGCTTTACCTAGTACTGAAGAAACATGGGAATGCCTAGTTCACTGGATTTTGTTTTATGATAAAATTTTATTGTGATTGCCTTTTCTATCAGCACATTTGGCCACTGTGTTCAGAGTCAATATCTAAGATATGAGATTATTTTCCTTATGATATCTAGCTTTGCTGTTCTAAGAACGCATTTATTGATGGCAGCAGGAGTTGCATCCTCAGACATGCTCAGCTGCATCCTCCGAAATGCTCTCAGGTAACCCTGTGTCCATCAGTGTCTTTCTGTGAAGGACATGATAGTTCTAGCAGTTAATTTCCCGGCAAGTAGCAATTCTGTATTGATTATCATTCAATCAAGCTTCTTTTTATTGCTTCCAAATGACTAGGAGGAAACAGATACTAGATGGGAATGGAGATAATAGGGCAGCAATCACTAGAGAAGCATGTCAATGTCATATCAACGTTCCTACAAAATAACTAGAAATTTTAGATGCACGTTACCTTATCTGCTTGCCTAGAAGTATACAGACGATCACCCTCTTAGACTTCTGAATTATATTGTGCAGCTTGCCACATGGATACCTCTGAATTAAATGAGTAGTTTCCATATTAGATGCCTCAAAGTGGTAAGGCAACCTCTGTAACCTCATTGGGCAAACCCTAATCTGTTTAATTTTGATGTTAACTTTTAAAGACATGAATGAAAGTTGCAAAAAAGGAGAAGTGCCATTGACACACCATGTTCCCATTGATTTTACTGTTGCCAGAAATTCTCTGGTGGTGGTAAGAAAACTCCTTCTGAGATCAGAAGGATCCACAAGCTACCTCTCACTAGATAGAGAAGAGCCAGGCTTGTAACAGAGATAAGTTAATGTGCGTACTACATTACCTTTTGATGTTGGATTTTTTATTTTATTAAAAAGAAGGAAGACCTGATTAATACTAAATTTTCCACTTTCAGTAGAGCACCTGACAGATAACTGCTGAGTGAAGTAAATTTGTGATAACATCAGCAGAACAGGGCAAGTGAGAGTGATGCAAAATTGTCAGACATTAGCCAAGTTTAAAAACATATCTGAATAATAACAAGGAGCTTCCATTAGTTTTGGCTTTTTTACAACTCTGATTATACATGCTTATTGGAACCTGAGCACATGTCTGCTTTATGTTGTTGTGTTAAGATAATAGTTTCTTATGTGCTATTTCTGGATAATATCCACAAGTCTATGATAGTCTCCTGACACAGGGTTCCCCCTATTTCTGCTTTAATAGATTAGATAACTTATGATTAATAGGGTTATCAAGAGTAGGCCCACAAAACTGTGACATACCAAGTTGAATGCAGCCCACTAGCTGTTTATTGTGACTTGCTGGGTACTTCACATACACATACATGCACGCACACACACACATTGCACATCCTCCACCACATATCTTCAGTTGCTAGAGGTTGGTGACAATAAGGATGAATAAAGTGCCTGCTGGGGTGCCTTGATTAGTTGCCAGAGAGATGCAATAATATATATCCCCTTGACTTTTACTATTTCTAGAAGTAGAACCTATTTTTAATCTCAGTCTGTAACATAGCATCTGATTTTACTTTTTTTCCTCCACTTCTTGCCTCTGCTTTCCTCTTCTCTTTTTCTCCCCCAGATTTCTCCTTCTCTTCAAAAACTCTAAAAATCAGTAAACAATTTAAGTTGATATATGATGTAGTTATAAACTCAGACTCACCAGTTGAGCATCAGTAATAGAGTTAAATTTTTTGATATTTCATTTTATTAAAAAGAGAGCTAAGAAATAGGATGGGGGACGTGTGGCTGGATAGCAGTATGTGTGAAAGGGATCTAGGAGTCTTGGTAGATCACAAGCTGAACATGAGTCAGCAGTGTGATGCAGCCGCCAAGAAGGCCAAGGGAGGTAATGGTACCACTCTATTCTGCATTGGTTAGGCCTCATTTGGAATACTGTGTCCAGTTGTGGGCACCTCAATTCAAGAAGGATATCGACAAGCTGGAACGTGTCCAGAGGAGGGCGACCAAAAATGATGAAGGGTCCGGAAGCCATGTCCTATGAAGAACGGCTTAGGGAGCTGGGTATGTTTAGTCTGCAGAAGAGAAAGTTAAGAGGGGACATGATAGCCATGTTTAAATATTTGAAGGGATGTCATATTGGGGAGGGAGCGGGCTTGTTCTCTGCCGTTCCAGAGACTAGGACAAGGAGCAATGGATTCAAGCTGCAGAAAAGGCGATTCCACTTGAACCTCAGGAAGAACTTAGTGATGGTCAGAGCTGTCTGGCAGTGGAATGTGCTGCCTCGGAGTGTGGTAGAGTCTCCTTCTTTGGAGGTTTTTAAGCAGAGGCTGGATGGCCCTCTGTTGGGAATGCTTTGATGGGTGTTCCTGCATGGCAGGGGGTTGGACTCAATGGCCCCTGTGGTCTCTTCCAGCTCTATGATTCTGTGGAACACTATGTTTATCCACACTGCTTTTCCAAGAGAGAATTCAATACACACAGACTCGATGAGTGATATGTAGTACACATAAAAGGTGTTTGTATACTATAACTATGTCCAGACCAACATTTTTGTTTCTTACTACCAGTAACATTCAGCTTATTCAGCCATACAGGTGAGCAGCTGAACACTGTGTGTCAATCATTATGCTAAAGATAAGACCTTGAAATGTTGAAGTAACTTGATTCTATAAAAATGTGGTACTTCTATCCCGGTCAGTTCTAGGAAAGTCAATAGAATTACTGGGAAAACAATACTGGAATGTAGATTATACACATATGTGGATATATTTAGGCAGGTGATATATAACATTTGGTTATGTTCTTAGGTACGGCAAATGCTCTATTCAACCTCTTTAGTGTCTAGGGAGCCCTTCACTGCCTGCTGTGTTCTTCTGCTTTTGCATTTTTAAAAATTTTTAAATTTTTAAATTTAAATTTAATTTTTTTTATGGAGGGGGAGAGATCTTGACAAAAGAAGAGGGAGTTTCAGGGAAGGAAGGAATGTGGTGAAATTTGGATTTTCATGGATTCATATAAAAGATGAATTTTATTTTATGGCAATGAAGGGAACAATATTCTGGTTCTTATCTGACAGGATGAATATTCTTTGGCTAGAGATGAGCATTTGTAGTAACAGGAGACTGCCATTGCTTTGTGGTTGAGATCCACAAATAGTACATAACAAGGCGGATTCTCTTTAAAGTAATGTTAATTATGTTTAGATTCCATAGGCTGGAGAAATAAAGCATTGTTCTCCACTCCTGTCTCTTAAAGCTGAGGGATAAGTGTCCTTGCTACATGACAGCTAATCCTGATGCTGCTTGGGATTCGATTATCACCTTCTGGCCACTGGAGTGTTCAATTTCTGATAGTGGTTAAACCAAGCAGAATTAACATCAACATTTCACTTAAGCATTCTTAAACTTTAGAATCTCAGGATATTTATATGGGAAATGAACAGACTCTTTGGTATCTTTTAGGCTATTTATTATATGCACTCATGGATATACAAACATACATTAGGGAGAAACACACACATATCAATGTCTGGGTGCTTGCTTCATCACATTACATTACATTGCATGTAAAGCAGCATACATTCATTACATTACATCATATGGCTATTAAGGCATTACATTTCTGTAAGGTCTTTTATAAGGACTGAACATTTATCTCTCTGCATCTCTTTAACAGGCTTTGTAATAGTTTTATTATCATCTTAAACAGTATAAATCAGCCATATATCCATCATCATTATCAGGTTCTTTCATATGTTCCACAGTGTTTTTTAAGGCACTATACAGACGTTTCATAAAGACTTTCACATTTACAGAACTCTTTCCCTTCTATCATGTTTACAACCACCTATCCATCAAGAAATACAATCTCATGTATGCACTACACATCCCTAAACAGCATCTGTGACCCACAGGTATTCAAGGGTTAATCTCCTTAAGCATTCCTAAATTTTAGCAGCATTCACATAGCCATACAAATCTTAATGGGCATCCATTGCAATAATAACGGAATATATATCTATTTTAGCACAGCCTAGATATATATTTTACCAATACCATCTTTCAGCATGTCTGAGCAGACTATCAGGAACAGCCTAACTATCCGAGACAGAGGTCTTAGTCAGTGGAGACATGTCCAAAGGCAGGTTAATCTGTGGTTCTATCTTGCTTTAAATCGCTCCTCAGCTTCACCCAGAATATCAGTTGTCCAATCAAAATACATCAAAACAAAAGTGCTGACTATACTTTATCTAATCAAAACAAAGATCTGTAGATATGAGGGTACCTCAGGTGCAACTGTAATCTTTGGATCTCCTCCCCCCCCCCCCATTACATTAACCATCGCAGTACCTACTATGAAGTTATTCTTGGTCACACCTACTGGAAATCTTTTTATCTTAATTACAATTGAGCTGATTACATCTGCTAAAGGTTATTATAAGTCACATCTGCTCACACCCACAGCATGAAATTATTTCCAATCATGCTTTGTTGACATTTGAGTAGGTGTTTTCCCAGTCTTAAGCTAAAGCCAAGTTCTCACTAATACATACAGATATCCTAATACATTCGGCTTCCTCTGTTATTTCTTATATCCTCTGCCATATGTAGATTATACCAGGTTACACTCTATAAGTATATTATGAAGCCTCAAAAGATGGCAACCAATACTTCTGGCCTGTAACACCCTTTGTCACCCACATAATGTAAACTTAGTGTCCTCCAGATGTTTCATGCTACCTTTCCTGTTACACAGTGGCCAATGACCACAGTGGCTACAGCTTATGGACATTGTGTTAAACACATCTGAATGACACTGGGTTTTGGAAAGCTGCCTCAATGGTAAAAATTGAAAAAAGTGCTATTAGTGTTCTGTGGGAATGAGACATATGAGAATATACTTTCAAAACCAAGAATGCTGAATGTTGTTCAGAATCTTAAAACAAACATTCACAAAAATTACGATATATTCATATGCATGAACTCTGTGGCATATAAGATAAGGAGTAGGGGAAAGACTTCATTTATATTCTTCACTATTCACTCAGTCATCCAAAAGATGACAAGGAAAAAAGTCAATAACATAAAAATAAAAATGTAACTCTTTAAAGAAATTTATGTGGGTTTTCAATATGTACAGTTAAATTTAGTGGGCTGAGCCTTCATTTGCCACATACTATAGCAATTTTTTGAAACAGCATGAGTGCTTTCTCTATCAGTTCAGCTTTGTTGCCAGACTTACATTTTACTTTCTCATCTGTTTTTGTTTTCTCACCTCTTGGCTTTTGGCCAGCATGTTTGGCTAAATGGGTCCAGACACTGTGCAGTTTCACATCTGCATTCTTGTTTTTTGTGCCCTTTAGCTTGAAGTGGCTCTTGAGCAGAGTAGGATTTCATTGTCCACTTTTTGCTGATCACAATTCTCTTTACAAGTACCAATGAAAGTGTGGAATCCTTGTGGTTAATCCCAGCACAGTCAACATATTCAGTCAGTTGTTGAATGATGAGTAGGTAAATCCTGTTGACTCAGTGGTACTACTTTGATCAGTACTAAGAATAGGAGTTAGCATGTAGTCTGTTAAGTCTAGTTCTAATCAAATTAAAAATAGTTTTAGATTTTTTGTGGGTGAGAAGGAGAGACAACATCATCAGTTTTTCAGGTCTGCAGAAAGATGACCTATCTTATACCCTCCCCCCAAAACCAAGAAATTCATTAGTTAAATGAAAACTAAGAGCAGAGGTTTCTTCTTTGTGTTTCTCATCTTCTTTCTTCTATATAACACATGCACAAACACATACATACAACAATTGTCTGATGGTTTGTGAAAGGTTGGAAATATTAGAATGGAATTAAAATTATTATTATATTTTTCATTTGAAGTGGTGATGGAAGCTAAAAATATTTAGCATTCCCAACCCACCAGACAAAATAACCGTTACATTAATGAACATTTTTGGGTGGCAGGTGTCACAAACATGTCACTGATTATAAGGGAATTTGAAACATGTCATTGAATAACAGCTGAGGAGCAGCCAAAACCTTCCCCACTGTCCTTATTCAGCAAGAGCTAACTAAGAAGAAATGCTGTTGCAATTCCTGAATCTCTCAAGAGACTGATGGGGTGGGGAAACTGTGATAGATCCTCTGGCTTCTTTAGGTTGTTAGGATGGTACAAACCTGAAGTGCTCAAAATAAGCTTATTTGCTGACCACAGTCTCAGGACAAACCTGTCAGTTCACATGCAAATGATGGATGCAAAGTTTAGGATCAGTTTTTTTGGAGTTTGGCTTCTACTTAGCAAAGATGTGAATTCTGTTGCCAAGAAAACATATTGACTATTATATTGGCCAGACAGATGCCAATAAAGTCTTTTTTTTATGCTTAGGCTCTTTCCGCATGGAGAGGGGAATGCCCGAAAACGGAGCTTACCGGCTTTGTTTTCTGGCTGGCCGAGTCCGTCACCACGAGGAGCAGCGCGAGCTCATCCCTCCGCACTCCTCCGGCGTCCTAAATGGCGGCTTCCGGTTGGTGGAGGCTCTCCACCAACAGGAGAAGCTCGCCAGCCAGAAGCCCGCCCCCGGCAGATCTGCAGGCACGCACTTGCGCGCGCCTGCAAATCTGCTCCGGAGCCGGGCGACGGAGCAGCACGGGGTTGCGTGCTCCGTGGTTTTTAAAAACCTCTAAAAAGAGGTTTTTAAAAAACACGCCACGCGACCAGTTCCGGTCGCTCTGGAGTGGACTGAGATATGGAACTACAAAAAGTAGTCAGCCCCAGTCCACTCTACAGTGCAGAAGACCTCCGTTGGAGGTCGCTCTGCACCATTTAAATAGGCCGGTGCAGAAAAGGCCTTAGTTAAGAAGTGACAGGAAAAAGTTTGAAACCTAAGAAATCATAAAATAGCATGGTCACCATCCACTCATGTTTATTTCAGGATGGCGAAAAATATCAAATAATTTCATTTAATCATTACGGAGTATTCAAAATGTCACAAGCCTTAGAACAAACTATGGAGTACAGTAGATAACATGTAACTATTAACAGGTATCAGAAATGTTAATTTAAAGGATTCACTCAGTTGTTTGACATTAAGCTAGTTTCTTCTAGTAAAAATACATGAGTGATAGCAATACGGTCAAATTATCTATAGATGTAAGAGATTATATCCTGTAAGAATATAACCTTACAGAAGTGATTCTAAAATGGCATTTGTCTTAGGTGTAAGTTTGCTTAGCTGAGTTAAAATGAATAGCCTTCTCTCCTCCTCTCCCCTGCGCACCCCCCTGCCGTTTCTATACTTAAAAAAACAGCTGGGAATTAGTATAGGCACCACTAGAAGCTATGCTTACAAGATTCAACCTGCTCTCCTTTAAAAGGACAGATGTCCCTGTTAAATATAGAGATGGCAGAAGTGGGGAGGGATTGCTCAGTTTGCACGTCAGTTTTAATGTCAATTTTTGTAATTCACACTTCCTGAACCAGTACACAAACTGGAATGCAGCTATTATTTGGTATTCATACTTAAAATTTTGCAATGCAGTTTTTCAATTTTTAAAAATGTATTAGAATGTATTACACAGAAATGAAGGAACTAGTGAAAATAACACAAAAGTTTAGAGGAAATTGCTTGCAAAAATGTGTGTGTTTGGGAATTTGCATATACAATTTCATATATTGAGAGAAATGCACAAAGAATTGTGTGTATCTTGTTGTGTAGATTTTTTAAAAAATTGCAAATTGATGTAGAAACACGGTGAAACAAACTGAAAGATTAGAAACATGGGAAATAGAGACAGACCAAAATTAGATTTGACCTTCCTTAGCTAAATGTTGGCAAGATGCCAGATGAGTAATCCCATATTTGGCTATGAAAGCATTGGATATTGCCCAAGAAGCTTTTGTGTTATTTTCATCCATTATATTCTCTGTTTTGCTTTGTCCATCCACCTGACACAAAAAAATGAATCAGATTATCTTTTGTTTTCTAATCAAGCTTTTGCCTTCTTTGTTGGATCTTTAAAAGAAGTTTTACAGGATCTCACATTTCTCTGTGAAATTTTTTAAATCTAAGTTGCATTTGAAATCAATTTTTGAAATGTCTAAAAGTGCGAGCAGATATTATACTGGCCACAGAGATGTCCCTGAATTAATGGTGTCCCAATACCTTTCTAATATTTAAGAATGTTTGCCACAGGACACAATGTCACAATTTTTTTTTATTTTTCTGGTACTTGTCATAAGTTGTCACAACAAAGGGCCTTTCAATGTGGTGGCATCATGTCATGGCAAGTGTCCCTAAAGAGTAATTCCATACACACATGACTGGACTGTTGCAATGATGAACTTACTTGTTGCTTGTCTGTCTAAATAGGGACTGGACTTCTTTGTGGAGAGTTTTTAAGTAATTCCGACATTAAGATTGCACTAAACTACCTCCCTCCCTGCCTCTCAGTACCATGTGTGTGTGTGCATTCAGACATACACAGCTTACTGAGAGCATATGCAACCCCATACTCGTAACACATGAGTATAGCCAAATATATGAAGTTATCATCATTGTGTTTGCAATACTTACCAACATACTCAAGTGCTGTGAGTTTCAATAATATGCTGGAGATATACCAGAGGACAATATAGAGCTTAACATTAATAATATTGCATAGAGGAAAAAAAGTGCATTATTAAAAAAAAAAAAAGAATATGCACATGAAGAACCAGAAAGAGCAAAGCAGGAATGTTGGTGGTCCTGGAACTAAGCATATATTTGCACTGAGTAATGGTAATTATGACAATGTAGTATGAACAGATAATAGACAGTGACAACAGCAAGCTTTGATTACCACTCAAGAGTGATCTGTTATCCTTAATCTTCATGCAAGCCCTCCCACAAGTACAAGTTGAATTAATGCTTTGAATGATGAAGGGAGTACATAGTCCTAAATATATACTTTGACCCATAGTCTGTAATTAATTTCCAGTGGAATTTGTTCTCCTTAACCTCCTTGAATGTGTATGTATTTCTTGAAAAACTATACTGATTTTCACAGGCTTTCTATGGTGTCTCAAAGGGAAATCACAATTGTTAGTATGTGGGCTTATTTAGTATACTGTATTGCCCAAGTGCTGCCATTAAAACCATTTAAAATATCTAAGAGGTGGAATATGCTTGAAACTTTCAGACCATTTCCAAAAGAAAACCAAAACCAACAGTTACAGTAAATTATAGAAATTGTTGTTTCCCTCCTCCTCCATGAACCTTTTTGTTTCCTGATAAATTTCAAAGCTTCGAAATTCCCAAGGTTAGAACTTAAATTCTACAGACATGGATCATGTATATTTGTCACTTTTTCCATCATTTTGAGGAGGAGGGCGCCATCTGCTCCTAAAGGACTGATTCTGAAAGTATGCGTTTCCTCTCTTCCTCAGCACAATCCTGTTCCCTTCTTAATCATGTTTGCCTATCCAGAAGCAGCTATGCTCAGTAAGTGAGACAGATTCTCTTAAGGAGACAGCAGTCAAGGAAAGTGAACCAAAAAAATACAGGAGAGAGAGGTCAGGTTGGGACATAAGACATTCCTACTGTATGCTACTGTCATGAACAATGCAGAAGGTAATTTTCAATACCTAAAGAACTGAATCCTGCTCTGAAACCCAAACCAGTTCCTTAATTTCATGCCTGTAGAAGCCTACTGTCTGAGGTTTTGATAAGAGGTAAGAACAACCTGTAGATGTTGAGAAGTATTTTATTTCTCCCTTAAATGTCATTGGAATTGTAGACAAATTAATAGCTCCTCAAGAAGTTATTAACAAATACTTAACACCTATCCTTAACTTTCCTTACTTTAACCCTTTAAAAAGGGTTGAAAAGTAAAAGGTTCCCCATTATACTTCATTATCTCATCTTAAACATTTCTGTGAACCTGTCCAGTTACCAGGCAGTAGTTGCAATGTGATATAAATATGTCCTAGGTGACTTGTACATTTATGAGTTAAAGATTTAGCAAAAGGAGGCAAGGTATTATACTTAGAGGAAAATTTAACATTTTCGGGGGGGGGTAAATTAATCTTCTGACAGTTTTTGTTGACAAGAAAACCAGGTATGTATAACATGTATAATGTACATCTATCTAAAGCTTGGACAAATATTATCTCACCGATGCCTATTGTATTTATCCTTTGTTAATTTATGACTTACTAGCACTGAAATCATTTATTATGTAGACGAGCAGGCATTCTATTTCAGAAGCTGTTTCATTTTTCCAAGTTGCTACTACTGGGCTGAACATTTTAAGGCTTTCTTCTTCACCTGAAGAATACAGTCTGATGTACCAAAGAAAATATTTCTGTCTGTGCACTGACCAAGACCTTAGTAGTGAAACATGGTCAGTGTAGAAAGGGGTATTAGTAATTAAATTCAGAATAAAATGAAGGTGCCTTTTTTGGATTTCAGCAAGGACAGGGCAATTCCATACGTGGAATCATCATACAGCCCAGAAGTTTAGCAGTTTGCTTATCCTTAGTCAGAATCATAGACTCCAGAATAGGGGGGACCCAGAGCAAGCTTGAGCCTGCCTAAGTCTAGGTTTTGGGAACTGACCGCACCCCCCCCCCCGCATTGGGGAGGCACAGTTAGAACACCAAGATTATTATGCAGTTGAGCTCCTTGAGGAATCAGTTAGAAGTGCCTTCAGTATTAAAGCACAGACACATCAAAAATATTAAGACAGTTACTGTAGTTGCGTACCAAAGGCTGCTGTATGCAATCAACCTCATGCACACTTAAACACATAGAAGGGAATTCTAGGTAGACATTGTGCTTGAATGGACAATGGATGGAAGAAGTTGTTGTGGGTTTTCTGGGCTTTGAGGCCGTGTTCTGTTAGTATTTTCTCCTGACGTTTCGCCTGCATCTGTGGCTGGCATCTTCAGACGATCTGGTGGCATGGAAGTGAGACAGAGTATATATACTTGTGTAGTCCCCGGGTAGAACGAAGCAATTTGCATATGTTAAGTTGGCCTGTGTGACATATGCAAATTGCTTCCTCCCACCTGGGGAGTATATATACGCTGTCTTACTTCCATGCTACCAGATCATCTGAAGATGCCAGCCACAGATGCAGGTGAAACGTCAGGAGAAAATACTAATAGAACACAGCCTCAAAGCCCAGAAACCCCACAACAACCTATGAATTCCGGCCGTGAAAGCCTTCGACTTTACGACGGAAAAAGTAATTTTCCTTTCCTCTGACTGTGTATTCAGGCACTGTGATAGAAGTTGTGGTAGTCTGACTGGATATTCCAAATCACAGCAGGAAGTAGACTGCCCTGTCTTTCGTAGCTTTATTGGTGCTCTTTAATTATTTCACTGAACCAAGTGTAAGGTTACTTCTTGGAGCAGGTGAGCTTCCAGTAGCCATTTTCCTAAGAGTTAAAGAAGAAAGGTCTACTATAGTATTGTGACTTAAGAGGTGTCTTTGAGTTAGTATCATTGACCATATATGTTCTTTTTTCTCTCTTCATTTGTAATCCAGGGTTACTTCCTTTCAATACTTTAGAGCTTTCTGACATCAACAGTTTCTATTTGAATCATAGAATCATAGAGCTGAAAGGTATCATCTAATCTAACCCCCTGCCAGTGTGGGAATCCATAGCTAAAGCATCCCTGGATGATGGCCATCCAACCTCAGCTTAAAAACCTCCAACAAAGGAGAGTCCATCCTGCTCCAAAGCAGTCCTGTGTTCTTAGTGGTCTTGCTGTGCATGATCTATGCTGAAAAATATTGTACTGTAAATTTGTGTAGTCTCAAAAAAATTAATTAGCTTGTTTTGTAGTGACATCATGATCAACCAAAACAGGAGCACGATGGTATTGGCAGCTTTATTTCTGATTCCTTTTCTAATTATGCCAACCATGGAATTTTCAATTTTTTGCACAGTTGCACACTTGGTCAATGTTTCCTTTGAGCTATAGACCATAACCCCTAGATCAGTTACTGCCAGCTCAGATCCCATCAGTATATATTGGAAGGTAGGGTGGAGGTTGCCCCACTGTGCTTTACTTTATACTTGTTGAAATTGAATTTTCATTTGCTATTTTAATATTTATTCCTTCAGTTTGGAAATACCATTTGGAGCTCTTCATAATCTGTTTGTTGCTCTTCATAATCTGCTATTATAATCTGATATATTATCTGAAACTTGGTGCATATACATGTTTTATGCCCCCCCCCCCGACGGAGTTTTCTCTTCAATCATGTGCATCCTAACATACCTCCGCAGGTTTTGCTCTTATAATAGTGCACCAGAGGAGACTTTATAGCCATAGAGTCATCTATGACATCTTCTCATTCACTTAACAGGCTTCTGTGTATTTTCCCTTTCCTTTGTATATTAATTTAATGCTTTAAACAATTTTATAATATTTATAATTATAATGCCTACTTCTGACTAACCTAGACATTATTTCTGAATAAGGGGTCTCTCTTTCTCTCTTTCCCTTTCCCTCCCCTTCTCCATACATCCTTCCTTCCTTCCCTCCCTCCCCCCTCCCCCCTCTCTCTTTCCATCTCCCTCTTCCCATTTCAGAAATTCACTTTTCTTTCCTCTTAATTCTTTAATTAGGTTAATGGCATTCACCTAGAAGAGCCTCCAGGTCTTGTATTTCATCCACTGACTGTGAACTGTCTGGCATTATGATAATTGCATGCTGCTTTTGTACAAATTTTAGCATCCAACATCTGAAGCTACTTGTCAGATGCTATTAGTTAATTCTGAATAATCTGCCACCAGCCAAATAGCTTTCTGCTAATTACCACTTATTTAGAAGACTGAGTATGTTGTTTAGAGGGTTACACGTGCTGGGATAACTGTCGTGAGAAGATGGCTGAGCATCAAATGGGGTCATGGTGCTTCCATGTTTACAGATTTTTTTTTAAAATTACATATAGTTAGGGTCTCATTACACCTTCTTACAGGCCTGAGCATCAGTAAACGGATGGAGGATATCAGCTCTTGATAGCAACAACCATTCTATTGTGGCATGATGTGGCTGCATATCAATGCAATGCTTATATGTAAATAGTATTCCTGCGGTAGTTCCTTCCGCCCTTAGCACTTTTGATCAGTATAATATTTCCACTCTTCCTCGGGCTATTCAGTTAAACCAAGGCTGTGCTGTTTTTATCCTAAGTACTGCAAGGCATAGCTTCCTTCATATCTGCAACTGCAGCTGGATCACTGAAGAGAAAGTGTGCTTTCTAAAAACTCTACACGTTTCACAAACTGTGAATTTGAATGTAAATGTGAATTAACATCCCACTTGAAAACTTCAAATACAAGATGCACAAAGGGGATTTAAAGCTTTTCCTTTTATTGCTCATTTGTGCTTTTGCATATTCATAGGATGTGACTTGGCAACTTACTTTTTTTATATGTAAGTAAGCAAGATTTTCAGCTGTAGTGAAGTTGCTATAATATTAGTTACTTAAGTAGAGAAAATGCATCGCTGATGGGAAAGTAACAAATCGCAAAGTCAGAACAAACTTCAGTAGCCTTATTCAACATGCTAGCTGGTATAAATATCAAAGTGCCAAATTAACTGAAGGGGTAGGAGATCCTCATACAGTTTTTTTAAAAAGGCTTTTTAAAAATTAACACTAAAAATAAGATTTCATACCAAAAATTAGATACAACCTCCAAATATAAGAAGCAGTATAAAACAGAAACATATTCATAATTCACTGAAGATAATAAAGGAAACAACTAACAGTAACAGATATAAACTTTAAGAAGAGAGCCGTTTATATCTTTTAATCATAGTTTTTTGTGATCTTTTTTAGCATTCTGGAATTTAAAGACATCAAATAAATTATTACTTAAACTTTTATAGACTTATTGTGAACAAGGTTTAAAAAGGAACTAATCTCATTGCTTTTAATTCAGGAATTTAATCAAGTAATCATACTGTAAACATTTGCTTTGTTTTGTTACTTCATTGAAATGTGTAACAGTCAACGAGCACTAATATACTCAGGAATGTCTCAAGAGTTCTAATTATAGAAGAATGCCTGAGATTATATCAGAGTAAAATATGTAAAAGAGTGTTGTACTAATATTTTTATATATGTATAGAACAATAAAAAGTAAAAGATATTTAAAAGGACTAATACAAAAGACTTTTAGACTGTGCTACAATTCATAGGACAGCCATTGTGGTGTAGTGGTTTGAACTTTGGACTATGATTCTGGAGACCCATGTTTGAATTCCCACTCAGCCACGGAAACCCATTGAGTGACCTTGGACAAGTCACAGCCTCAAAGAAGGCAAAGGCAAACCCCCTCTGAACAAGTCTTGCCAAGAAAACCCTGTGAAAGGTTCACTTTATGGTCATCTATATAATTTGAAGGCACAGAACAGCAACAACCCATAGATGAAGCAAAATTCTGGCCGTTTAAAAAAAAAATCAAATATGCATTTTGCACTTTTAACTATTACATTATACATTTATTACACAAGATTTTGTTATTTAGCTGGCCTATGCAAATCCCTGATACTTGCGCAATATGGAAAGAAACCAAGTAATTATTGTTTGGTCCTTGAGATCTAGGAGTAAATTACAATGCAAAAGCACCAAATCTGTTGTTATGTGCAAAATTAACCACCCTATTTTTTTATTATTCTTTTGCTAAGTAGTACATAGACTTTTTGTCTCATACAGAAATGAATCACATATTATACAACCTCCTGTACAATAAACTTTCCCCAAGTAGCGCTTGTGGTGGTGGTGAAAGGTTATTTTATCTTTATTATAAAATTTGTAGGCTGCCCTATAGTTGATTAAAGCAAACAAATAAGCATTAAGGCGAACAAAAGCATAACAAAACAACCATTGCAACACTACCACTGTAGTATCACAGATCAGTTTCACGCGTGTTGGTGTCCTGCGCAGAATCGTTGGTAGATCAAATTCTCCTCCTCCCCGCACTGCCCTCTACAGCCCCTGCACATAGTTCCTTTGGAACTCCAGTCCCATAACACTGGATTTGGCCATTTAAACCAGCAATTAAGCATTAAGGCTTCCACTTACTGTTCCTCAGTACAATTTGCTCCACTAGCATTTTGTTTGCTGCACGGATAGGCATATGCATAGGCCCGTGTTAAGTAGTGTCGATGATAGCAATGATACTGAGAAAATTTCCAGCAAATGGCAGCTGCATTTTGAAGCTTTAAAAATAGTTATTTGTATGCAACAGCAAGGCTGTCCACTATCTCTTTATAATACAGTATTTTTCTGTACAAACATTCACCATTTTCACACACACATGCATCATAGGAACCTGGGGAATTGCAGATGATAGCTGCATGTTGGTTGCTATTTTTAGGTCTGTAATATATTTGTGGGTTTCCTTTCAGGAAGATGTTTAAGATAAAATCCATACTCAGTCAGAGGTTCATTGCATGACCTTCAGCAAACTAGTTCTTAATCTTCATTTCATATTGTAAATCATAATGAGCTATGCCAGAGGGTTAGTTTGAAGGTGAATGGCTGTGTGCTCACAATTTTACTGGCAACAGTTGAGGAACAAATTGCACAGGAAAATAGCACAGCTCAATTAAATGGAGATATTTAGGAACAGGGCAGCTACCATCGTCTGAGTAAACTCTGTACTGAATTAGAAAAGGAGCAAGTCAGAAAGGATAACATTTCTGTTTGATCGTAGTGTCACATTTTTGTGAGTACTACTCTGTGCATCTGAAGGTATCTTATTTATCCTGTGCTTTATTCCTGCAGTGAAGATGTCTGCAAAAGAGGGTTCACTGTCATCATTGATATGAGGGGGTCTAAATGGGACCTGATCAAGCCTCTCTTGAAGACTCTTCAGGAGGCCTTCCCTGCAGAAATCCATGTTGCCCTGATAATCAAGCCTGATAACTTCTGGCAGAAGCAGAAGACAAATTTTGGAAGCTCGAAATTTATCTTTGAGGTAAGATGGGCAGCCTTATGTACTCTATGGGAGATACAAAATTTGGGAAGATCATACGAACACCACAAACATCTAGCGCAGCCTCCTATATTGAATCAAAAATTAAGTCTAGTAAATATATATGTTTGGCAGGGACATTTAGTTTATTCTTTGTTTATAGTGAGGTATATCAGTGGCATAAGTTATAGTCAAATTACATTTGTGGACAGCTATGGCCACACACACACATGCACGCACACACACGCACACACCATTACTGATGACTGCTCACACTGACTTGAAAACAAGATATTGTCCTTAGGTGATGAGGGAGGGATGCCCATGGAAACTGTGTTGCTATGGTGGCGGCTCCTGCAGAAAAACCTGCTCCTTTGTTGATTCTTTTGACACTTCGGCAGCTCCAACAGTAGCCAGGTTTACATTTATATTTTCCCTAGAGGGCAGTCAGTCACAAGTTGTTGGTAAGCAAAAAAAGAGCAGGGTTGACACTTGACTGACTAATGTGGATTCCAGGAGCTTGCTGTCAACAAGAGAGATGACCCAACAAGCCTCCTCGTCATTAATTCAGAGATGCTTTTGCAAATTATTTTTCGTTTCTCCTGAAAAGACTGAATGAGCAAGCTCTAACTTGATTGGTGGCATTAGAAATAGAAAGAGCTATGACAGCTGATAGGCTCTTGCCTTGTCTTTGCACATCCCTTCTCCCTTCCTGATGAAGTCTGATAATGTATTCCTATTCATCTCCAGTTCTCCAGGGAGAATCCCATCTGAATAATAAAGGTATCTGTAGAATGTTTTAAACAAAAAGGCCTCCTGTCATATCTTTGTGTTGAAAAAGCAAACTGTGACAGGAAGAGAATATTTCTGAAGTAGATTTAAAAACCAGGTGGGGAATCATCAGCCTGCATTGACATATTCTGTGCGAAATTTAATGATCTTCTTGAAACTTTAAAGGATCACTGTTAAGTTGGCAGGCCCTAGGAGCTTCAGGTTGCTGTCTGTAACTAACCCCTCAATAATGGAAAGACAGTAAAGTGAAACATCATCTTACACTCATTCTAAAGTTCCTTCCTATCACCTACCTCAGTAATCTCAAGATGCTTTCAGCAAAGCATGATCTCAATATTTTTGAGATTTCTGTGTTTTTTGACAGTAATAAATGGCAAATTTGAGGGCAGACTATAGTCACCAAAAATTGTGCTCCAGTTTCTATATTCCCCTTCAGCTGATACTTAACAGAAGTCATCTTGTTTGACAACGTCATTATGCTATGATGAACTGTCAGTGGAACCCAATTAACTCCCTCCATCAGAAAATATGGGAGTGGGGCAATTCTTACTCTTCCTTGAGTCCTCTGTGCTCTTTCATAATCTGCTCCAGACGGCACCCCAGAGTACAGGGAGCTATAGCGGAAGGGGGACAGTTCCATTGGGTAAGCATCCTTTCAATCACAGAATGTTGAATTCCTCCCTCTATCTGCACTTAATTTCATTGGCTAATACTGGTGATGTTGAGGAACCCAAAGTGATGTTAATGGGGAAACAGGTGAAAACCAGACAAGGACATATTACTTTCGATGACCTCTCTAAGGCTGCGATAAGGCTGAATTCTATCTAAGAAACAATGGCACAGGATATTTATCTGTTTTGAGCATGGAAACAAAACCAGAGTCTGCTTTCATTTCATTTACATAGTTTCACTGATTCCCCTTCCTTCAAAGATCAAGGCAATGCAGAGCAATTTAGCAATGTTAAAGGCAACCTATTTAAAAAATTAATTAAAATATCGTAAAAATCACCAGGAATAGCACAACAGCAATAACAGAAACAAACAGCAAGGTCACAATAAGAACAGCAAGAACAAAGAAGAATTTAAAACTGTTTGGAAATAACATGATTTCAACTGTTCTATAGATAATGGTGCCTAGCAAATGTTCCCAGGCAAGCTCATTCAATAAAAAGAGACACCATCATTTTAAAAAAGGACCCTGCTCCTTGCAGAGATTTTGCCCTCTAAGACAATGGTCTGTGCAGTGGGAGTTCACCTCTTGCTCTGAAGCACAATGAGAATTGGATGGGTGTAGGTTCTCCCTAAGTTACCACAAGGAAATCTCATATTTTGTTCCTCTGTCCATTGTTTTTCACCTCTGATCACCTCTATATATTGCCAGTACAAACGTATCCTGAAACAGAGCTTGGTATTGGAACCTAGGATGAATTCCTACCTACTGTGACCTATCCTACTTAAGCAAGTCATCCTTTCTAGATTCTCTGGTGGCTCAGGTCCTGACAAGCACATGTCATCTTTCTGCATGGTGTGGCTATCAGGGAGATATATGCTGTACAAATGGGAATGTGCTTTTCACTTAGTAGCTGAATTCAACACTCTGTTGAATAACCATAGTTTCAAAAGTAAACAATGTCCTTTCTAAGGTTTTAAAAATGAAAAAGGAATGTAGGAATGGCTAAATTAGAAAATAGTAGGGACACATCCCCCATATTTATTCTATCAGGAATCAGGAGGGTACAGGTATTTTAAAAAGCAGCATCCAGGATAAAGAGGATTGTTTCAGTGGCCATGAAATACTGTAAGAGAACACATGATATGTGGGGAGTGAGCCCTGGATAGACTCTTGTTTTTGTCTGCAAACTGTCTGTATCAGGATTTTTCCCCATTGTGAATTCTGTACTGCTTTTTCCGGAGGGAATTCAGTTCTATGAAAATCATCAGTCTGTGTTTTCCTACCTAAACAAAGCCCAAATAATGGGGGTTGTTTATGGAATATTAGTCAGTGTGATAGAGAGCCTAAAGCACTGACGCTGTATCATGGGAAAATTTAGTTCAAATTCTTGCTTAAACTGCACCCTCCCTCCCCAGTATCACTGGGTGGTTTTATGGAACACATTCATGTCTTAATGTCTCAATTCCCTACCTCTAAAATGGAGATAAAAATCAAGTACTTCCCGGGATTGTTGAGAAGAAACAAGAAAGCAGTCGGAAAGCATGTTATGGATTAGAAGTTCCACATACAGCAGGAATAGAAAGCATATGGTTCTCCAGAGGTTGATGGAGTACACCTACTAGCACCTTCCTCACTCAATTGATTTGTTGCTGGGAGTTACAGTTCAAGAGTGTCTAGAGAATGGCACGATTCCAATTGTAATAAAAAACAATAGTTGTAAACTTTTTCGTTGTAACTTGTAGGTGGCTCTTTATATCCATGGTAGGTTCTCATGTAAATACCCATGTGGCATTTAGCTTTTACATTAATTTAGCTTAATCATAGTTAAGAAGGGCTGAAAAATGACAGCCATATGGAAGCATGTGCTCTGCCTGTGGGAAAAGTCAGTTGGAATAATCTGAAAGAAAATAAGGAGCAGTAGATGTGTATTTTGGCAGGATAAGACACCTGCTTCCAGTCGTGCGCCTGAAACCAGTATAATAGCTATATAATTCAAATAGCAGAACCCAGTGTAATATCACATATCCACTTAGGAGAGCATTCATGCCAGAATAGCTAAGGGCAATGGAGAAGATTTATATTTAGGATGATACACACTACACACTTCAGGTTAAAATGATACACAGCAGAAACTTCATCCTGCCTTCCAAAAGTATGTTTCTAATGGCTACTTTCAGCTTCAAAAGTGCCAGCAACTCAGGGAACGTTGCTCCTGTAATGAAATGAACGCATACATTCTTAACCCTTGTGCAAGGAATGTGTAATAAACATAGTCCCCAATGCTCTCTAAAGAGACTCTCTCAGTGAAATGTATAAGTTTAAAAGGAACCCATTAACACAGCATCCTTCTCATAAAACGCCAGTATGTGGTGCCAAGCCATTGGCTGGAATGAAATGTTGGATATGGGGAAGCTAGCTTTCACATCCTGCTACATGGGTTGACTTGACCAAGTCACATATTGCCTTCTAAAGGCATGTTTCCACAGAAAGGTCTGTAGAGAAAATAGGAGCCCAGGGAGCTCTGCTTTGAACAAATGGATAGCATATTGTGCAGGACTTGGTACATTCTTTTCTGCATAGATTTCTGTTGCCCACATGGTACTATTCATAAGCAGGATTCACATGGGCTGTGCCTTTGAATGCTTAGTTATTTATACTTGGCAGTGGCACTGAAAAATAATTTATCTTAACCGGATATTCCTCAAGCTTTCCAACTGTAAAATGGAAAGTTTGCATGCATACATTCTTGGGAGAAATGTTTTAGAAAACACTGTAAAGTGTCTACATTCCAGTAGAAAGAAGCAGTGGAAAATCTATACTATAGTAGTGCAAATGACTGTATCTTCTAAAAGTAATGTACAAATTTGTCATCAAAATTAGGCCTTAGGCTATCTAGGTGGAAAGGGTAGTAGTGCTATTGCAATGAAAACCTGGAAAAATTAGTTTTTTGAACTGCAGTTCCCAGAATCTGCCAGCAGCACAATGTTTCCATGTTCTTGTATAAAGCTATGTAAAGGAACATAGTTGAGTCAGTATTTGAAATCCATTCTTCCTTCTGTGGATTACGAAGGAATAATCAATGATATATTATAGTATATTATAATGTGCTCTATATGGGTCTGTGCTCTACGTGAAGAAGACGTAAAAGCTTCAGTTAGTCTAAAACGCAGCAGCTTGAGTGCTGATTGGAATATCATATTGACAGCACATAATGCCAATCTTAAAGGAATTGCATGGCTGCCAATAGATTTCCAGTCTGAATTCAAGGTGCTCGTGATGACATTTGAAACCCTAAATGACTTAAGCGCACAATATTTGTGCCTGCCCAAGGACTGAAGTCTGCTGAAGGGAGTGGGCCTTCTCTGTGTGCTACCAGCGAGGTCAATACACTATGCTGGGACATGGGAGAGGGCTTTCTCAGCCATAGCACCCAAAATGTGGAATGCCCTCGCATTGGAGGCCCGACTGGTACCAACAATCATTTAATTTAGGAGCCAAGTGAAAACTTGGCTGTTCATCAAGGCCTTTGGGCCTCACTGATTGATTTATCACAAGTACTGATATACATAGTTTTAAACACTTTTTATTCTTTTAAATCTGTTTTTAACCCATTATTAAGTTTAATATGTTTTTAGTTTATTTAAAGTATTTGTTATTGTTTAAAACCCTTTAACCTGTTGTTTTAATGTCATGAGATCTTTTTGATTTAGGGTGGGGTAGAAATATTTTAATAAATGAAAATAAACACATCTAGGCTAAGGAATTGTGAAATGTGCTGCCAAAAGGATGCTTCTGTGGTGATAGAATCATAGGCCAAAGAAAGGAAGTTCTTTGCTGTATCTGAGTTGCAAAGTTCCTCCTTACTGCCTCCCTATGATGCTGCCTGATAAAAAGGGATTCCAATATTACAGAATATGTGTTTCTTTCCCTGAAAATGAAAACTTACTTCAGCATCTTTTTCTGCCCTTAGACAAGCATGGTCTCTGTGGAAGGCCTGGCAAAACTGGTGGATCCCTCCCAACTCACCGAGGAGTTTGAAGGATCTCTGGATTACAATCATGATGAATGGATAGAGCTAAGAGTCTCCTTGGAAGAATTTTTTAACAGCGCTATCCATTTGTTATCCAGATTGGAGGACCTTCAGGAAATGTTGGCTAGGAAGGAATTTCCAGTGGATGTGGAGGGCTCTAGAAGACTGATAGATGAACATACACAGCTCAAGAAGAAAGTAATTAAAGCTCCAGTAGAAGAACTGGACCGTGAGGGTCAGAGGTTGTTACAGTGCATAAGGTGCAGTGATGGTTTTTCTGGTAGGAACTGCATTCCTGGCAGTGCAGATTTCCAAAGTCTTGTGCCAAAGATCACCAGCCTTTTGGACAAGCTGCATTCCACACGACAACACTTGCATCAGATGTGGCATGTCCGGAAATTGAAACTGGATCAGTGCTTTCAACTTCGACTTTTTGAGCAGGATGCAGAAAAGGTAAGGCATAGCCTGTTTTAACTCTGAGCATTACTATGAAATCTCACAGCAACTCTAACATTCTAGCCAAATATATAAGTTTCTGCAATTAGCAACATGAGGAATTAATCGGGGATATAAACCTCCAGTTGCTAGCAAATGTATTTTATGTGAGTTGTAAAGTAAAATCACTGAACTAATTGTTGGAAGTAGCAAGCAGCATGAGAGCCAAGAATAACTCACCTCTGGCTGTTCTTATGAAAGCTGATCTGCTTTGAGTATACTCAAGTAGACACGAGGCACCCCAAATTAAGCCTTGTTGCTTTCCAACAGGCTTTCTAGCAGAACTGGATGATGTGTTGAGAACTACGGGCCACCAAAAATCAGACCAGTGGAACAGTTTCCACTTGAGTGAAGATAGAAGAAGTAGGCATTTAAGGGGGAGTGGTAAGCGAACTGTTTACATATTGAGGAAATTGGCCCACATGTATCTGTTGCAAGTCTACATTGTAGTAGGCTAAATGTAACAGGAGCGTAATCAATGCAGTGTTGTTGCAGCCACTAAGTGGTAGATAGTCCAGTTGTGTAGTCATGTCTTTTAACTATAAGAGTCAGCAAAATCAATATCAGAGTTGGTCATCTCATGTAACTGGAGTGAGAAAGAATCGTACTGATAGTCAGGACCGATAATATTGTACTAGAAAGACTTGATATGTTTTCGTGTAAGGATGGTCATAGAACCATATGTATATAATTTTGTAAATACTACATTCTACTGTGAAATTGTAAATGAATTTAGTCCCTTGTAGCACTGTTCCCTTTCAGGAATTAGGACAAGTATGCTTTCAATATCCCAGTTCAGAGATAGTACTACTACATAATCCTATGTAGGCCTTCAGCACTTAGTATACTTGGGTACCCATTAGGGCCCATGCACCACAGCTGGCTAATGTCTTATCTCCCTAAATCCTCCACATAGCATTGGTGCTGACTCTGACAGTGGTATAGCTTCTAGCCATATCCTCCCTTCTCAGCAGGCTTATTCATCACTGCAAATAATGCTGTAATGAGCTGGAAACTGAGCAGCCTTTTGACTCCAATCTTGTGTTTCATCCTCTTGTGTTTCATCTGCCAGCATTTAATATTGGCAAAGCCAAGGGAATAATTGGGGCTGGTGGAGTTCATTAGTGACACTGTGCTGAAGGCCTACTTAAACCAGATCCTGGTCCTGCTGCCAGTCCAATGGCCATAGTTTGTTGTAGTACGAATAAGTTCTAGAGATATCTCTTCAGGAACAGGGAAGTCTCTTTTTAACACAAGCATGCAAGAGAAGGAGAGGAAGGGGAACTAGCCAAGCTTATTGCTTGTTACTGCCACATAAAATCACTTTTTTCTTTTTCTTTTTTTTCCCCTCTCCTCTTTTGGAGTGGCAGAACTGTGCCATTATGTATTCTGTCTTTGACAAGGACCTTTAAAGAGAGAGTTGGACCTTCCCTCAGGCACAAACTATTCATTCCAGTTGTTCTGGGACTATTGCGGAGACTAGTGTTTTATCTAGTGGAAATGATACTTAGGCTTTTTCAAGCAGGCACCTCTCTGACCCGTTCTTCTTTGAGTTTCCTGTATATCTACAGATTTTCCAAGACCTCTGCATGCACAGTTGAGGCATGCTTATATATTTTACTGACATTATCAGGACCGTCTAATGAGAGAGGAGTCTGATTCGAGTGAATAATATTATCAAGTCATTCCAGTATCACCAATTTGATCACTGATAGATTGTTTCTGTCCTGGATGCTTGCTACAGATGAGTACCTAGTGGCTTATGGACCAGCACTGATCCAGAAACCGCCATGTTGAGTAGCACTGCTTTACACCACCTATTCAGTACATATTCAGTTGGGGTAGTCTGTTTTCCTAGCAATGAAGTCAGCTGCATTGCAAGGTTTCTAGGCTTCGATAGATGCTTAGGGTGGGGGGTGGGGGGTGGGGGGTGGTAGCTGAGATTCATTTTATTCCAGCAGGATAGCAGTAAGAAAAATTACTTGTGATTTTCCAAAGGAATGATTAGAGGCTGCAGACTTTAATCAGACAGTCTGGCAAGTACTCATCTATTGAGCAGTGGAAGCTTTTGGTAAAATGAAGAAATGGGGAAGTAACAATCTTACATGAAGTTTCTGTCACCCAGACCTCATACAAAAATTTAGTGTGCTTACCTTGGTTAGGTTTTGCCTTTTCCCCTTTAGTATGAAAAGAAGAAAAGACATGGGGCCCTTTAGATTTCATGTGTGCAGGGAAAATGAATTCAGAGAAAAGCTATAATCTTCTTGTTGCTCAGACCTGCAGACTGTGATTCAATTAGGTCAACTGTGTGGGGTACGTTGGCTGAACAACAGGAGGCAGTTCACACAGTGTGCACCCCAGTGGCAGTGATGGCCTGATTAAATCACATTTGGATCTTTGGGATAAAGTCTCTGGTCTTTGCTGTTCAAATTAATTCTATGCCTAATATAAAGACAGATAACAGCAGACCTTGATTGTGTCTCTGTTGGACAGCTGAAGAAAGTAAGGTTATTTAAACAAGTACAGCATTTGTCTGTATCAGATATTGTGCTAATGCAACCCACTGTCAGCATAATAATCTCAACATAAAGCAAACTATTGGAAATACCTGAGAAATGCTAGTGAGTAGTTAGATATTTAAAAAATGTAAAGGGGAAGGCAGGGTGGATACTGCGTATTGTGCTGGAACAAACACACTAAAGACAGAAAATATTTATCAGCCTACATTCTGTCTGTAGACCTTCTGGAAATACTTAAACTTGGCATCTATCCTGGTCTTCCTTTTCTTTTTTTTTTAGGGAGAAATTTCTCAGTTATTCCACATAGGCCCATGTCAATATTATTGTTCCAAACACTCCAAGTGCCACACATCAGCCAGGACAGCCATGCTTCACTCTCTGCTTTCATGGTTTTTTACTGATTGCTAGTGTTCCTCTCTCAGCCAGTGCATTGCTTGCTTTTGTTGTTAGTGTTGCTATCAGTCGCTGCAAATGGCCAGTGCCTTCCCTCCTTCTTCTCAAGCCATGCCTCCACATATTCCTGATCTTGGAAGGAAGAGGGGAGGACAAGGAGAGTGACAATGGTGGCAGCAGAGGTGGCAACTGTAGCAACCATTCCTGGCACTACTGTTGCTTCACTTCCCTAGTCTTCTTAGCTCCTAGCAGCTCTGCTTTCCTTTCAAAATGGAAAAAAACAAGCCCAGCAAAAATAAGAACAGAACTGTCCGGGGGGGGGGGGGTTGCAAAGCAGTGGCGAGGGTGAAGATGTGTGAGTCACCACCTCCTGTGTCTGCCATGTGGTAATCACTCTTTTGTTGCTAACTCTTTTCTTCTTTCCCTTCCCTGCCACCAAACCAAATGGAGAAACGCAGCTGCTTGCTTCCTGAATGCCTGAGTCTTCAGCACTAGGCTGTTTGGAAGGTGAATTGGATAAATGTAGAGGCTGCTTGTGCCACAACCTTGTCCCCCTTACAGAACTTTCTGTGAGGACCCATTCAGGAAATGGCCAACTCTATACTGGAGAATTGCTTGCTGCAGCAGTGTTTCTTTCTTCAGCTTTGGAGGCCGCAGTGGCAGGAGTAGCTATGTGTGTGTGAATGAGTGCTCATTCAGTCCCAGTCTCAAATCTTTGAAAGTATGTTATCCTGGTGCAGCTGAGCTAGGAACATTTACCATGTGGCAATGAACAACCAGTTCATATAACAGTATTACTACTAATAATACAAATACAGTAGCCGCCACCCTCCATATCTACAAGGGATACATTCCCAGACTTAACATGTGTGGTGAAAAACACCGATAACCACAAGAGGGAGGAGTTGTGCTGGGGTTTGCATGTTTCTCTCCATCAAGGAAGGAATATCCATCTCCTTCCTTGGCTGAGAGAGGTCTGGAGAGAAGAGCCATGCTGAGCTTTGTGTGCCTCTTTCCTCTAAGGAAGGAGTGACTGTCTTTCCCTCAGCAGAGAGAAACATGGCGGCGGGGGGGGGGGGGGCAAGCCTGGTTTCATATTCCTTTTTCTGCTGTGGAAGGAGTGTCCGTCTCTTCCTTGGTGCAGAGAAGGACCGGGCAGAACTGTGCCAGGCTTTGAGCGCCTCTCTCTGCTGAGGAAAGAGTGTCTATCTTTCTTTGCCAAAAGAGGCACAGGAAGACCAACTGTGCCTCACCATGTGCCTCTCTCAGCTGGCTGCACAAAGCAGGGATTCTGGCTGGCTGTGGCGGGCATGACCCTGGAGCGCATTGTGTATAAGTGAAACTGTGGATACCAGTCACAGGGTTATGGGGGACCTACTGTACTACTGTATGTGTTGTATAGTAGTATTAACATGGTCCTGTGATGCAGCCTGATAAGAACACATTCATTTTGCATGTTTTGCCCTTATTTTATATTAACTTGATGTAAATAGAGGGTTAGATTTAAGGAAGTCAATAAAGGGAATTATGCTGAAAAAGAACTCAAAGGAATTAATAAAGCCAGACAGCATGGTGTAAGTAATAGAGTTGTAAAATCCTTGGCCTTTAGTGCTAGACTGGGATGGTGGCAGGAAGCCCCCTGTTCACATCTCTACTACTATGATGAAGCTCAGTTGGGTCAGTCATTAACTATAAGGCTAAACTAACTCCAGGATTGTTGTGAGGGAAATGTGTATGGGAGGAAGAAAGGACCACGGATGTTACTCCATGGTCATTGTGAAAGTGATGGGATAAAAGTGGGCTTTTTAAAATACTCACTCCAAAGTTTGTACAGTTTGCAGAGTCTTAGGAGCTAGTGAGCTAGTGTGGTATTTCATAAAATAGTATATTTGACTTCTTGTCTCTGGAAGTTGGCCACAACTGATATTTTTGGACTGATACTGGATCTTAACTAAGAATGTAGAATTTTTTAGTCTCAATTTCTTTTGGTTTCTCTGAAAATGATCTACATTCTTTTTCTGTCTTTGTTTCATATTGTGTTGTAAGACTTTATGGGAACATTCATATATACTTTTAGGGGCATTTTTCCTATGTACATTTACTTATGCATTTTACCGAATGTAAAGAATTTTCCTATTTATGCACTTTCCCCTAAATTCCATTCCATTCACACTGTTTTGTGTTTGCTTTAATCTTTTGAAATTTCCTGTAAGTCTTAAAAACGTACAGATACTTGAGGCAAGATGCATTCCTTTTTGCAGTGAGTCTCAAAGGATTTTTTAAAGTTTATTTCATTGTGACTATCTCTTTCCATTCATTTCAGTTTTTAATCACAGAGCTTGTGATGCAACTGCCATTGGCCCCACTGCATCAGCATTCTTTTGCTGGAACAGAATGAGGGCTCACTGTGTTCTTCCTGTATGTCACTCATTTACCCTGGAGAAACCCTTGAAATAATTTTCAGGTCTCAGGGAACCCCTGCATAACAATTATATGTACAGCTAAAATAATAGTTTCTTTTTTCCCATTCATGGTCTCTGTCTCTCACAGAATCACTAGTAATCTCTTGTGGAATCTTGGTGGAGAAAACCTGACCTAAAGGATCTGTGAGAGATGAAGGGACTGTGCATAATATTCCTAGTGTTAAATGTCAGGGATTCCAGAGCAGGGAACCCTGGGAAAATGATCAGCCCACTGCAAAGATGTTGCATCATGCCCCAGCTGTGGGTAATTGCAAGGTTGCATAAGAAACTGGGGTCGTGTGCAGATGGTAGAGGGACGTGTGCAAACCTCTACCTGATTGGTCGTAGATATGTATATAACAAAGCAACGCCAGTATGTATTTGTCTGTTGACCAAACCTGGTGTTTGGCGTAAGCTTTTGTCTGTCTGTCCTATGTTTTGTATATAACGGAACTTTGCTGCAAGATAAAGTGCCTCCTGTTTTGGAAGAAACTCCTCCGTGGGTGAGTATCCTTACTGGGGAACAAGGCTGCTGCTGTTGGCTCGCTGAACTCTGGCTTTTCCGTTGCATTTCCATGGGGCTGAAACTCCTATCATCCCCAACATTCAATGACCAGGGAAGATCTAGCTCTAGCTTTTCCCATATAGAAGCCTGGAGATCAGAGGTGTTGAAGTTTTTTAAAACAGGCATATTCATGCCTGTTGAAGCCATTCAAAAAGTCCCAAAGTGAAGGAGACAGGAGCTAGGAGAATACTGAAGACAGGGGAGGGCAGATTATGGCTGTCCATGGAGAAAACAAACCTGATGTAATCTCTTGGGGCCCTATCAAGTACACTGCTATAGCACTATATTCTACTTTAACTGCCATGCCAACATTCTGTGGAATTGTGGGGTTTCTAGTTCAGTGAGGCCCATGATTTCTCTGGCTGAGGATTCAAAATGCCTCTCCCTAAACTGCAGGTTCCAGGATTCCAGATGATATTGCCAAGGCAGATAAAAGTGGACTATAGTGCTATAATTGTGTAGTGTGATGGGGCCTGTCCTATCTCAGTCCCAGCACAGCTGATAAAAAAAACAAAACAAACTGAGTAACTCCCAGCTTGTTATTTACTTTCAGGCGGTAGGCACAGAGTCATAAATAAAGTCCAACAGCTTTGCAAGGCAAGGGAGTGTCTAAGGTCGGTCTGAGTGTTCATCAAGGTATCCAGCAGGTTAGAAGATCACATAAGCTCTGACAACTCCTGGAGGGGAAGGATGTCAGCTATATAGATCTGAAGCCTAGTGCGGCTGAGGCTTGATTAATTGTTACCAGTTATAAATTCTGAGACAGCAATGCCAGGTCTCTCTTTGCTGTCTGTGCTCTGCAAAGCTGGGTACAGGTAAGTGCTCTTCTATGTCTGAAGAGGCAGAACTCTCTGCTAGAGCTGGCACTGTCCCCTCTTCTGTTTGTGGCACTGTAACCTCTCTCTGTACCACAGGTCCTGGCATGCCCCTTGTCTCAGCCTCTGGTATGCCCCTGTTTCAGACAGAGTCTGAAGTCAGAGTCCATGTTCTGGAAGCAGGGCATGACAGGGCCCTTGGAAGACAGATGGATTACTTCTGTTCAAGATAGACTGCCCACCATCAAGCAAGTTTCTTCTGTTATTGATTGATTAGAAATAAGGTGGTATCTAGACCTATGGCTTGCAGGCAGAAATGCTGTTGTGCTGGGGGTTACTCCTAATCTGATGAACATAGAATTGAGCTGTGCTTTTTGTGCTTGGTGAGGATAGCATAGGAAATCTTCCTAGTGTTTCCAAAGCATCCAGGTTTGAAGGGCCCAACCAGAAGTCAGGCATTGCAAAGCCTGGTTGCTCGGAGGTGGCAGCCTTCCCTCATGATGACAACATTCTTTGCTTTCCTCCACTGTTGTGGGCAATCCTGCCAAAAATCCTTCAACTAGTATAAGGAACTCTTATACTAGCATACTGTACCAACAGGATTCTATAACTCTCAGTAGAGTTATCAGATTGACCATCTTCCACATAAACCTATCAGAAGCAGCTAGGCATGTTCTGACAAATTTACCAGGGCCATGGGTGGCAAAAAGTTTATGGTGCCACCTTTTTCTGTACTGGTATGCTCCCTGTAATTTTTGTGGGATTCCACTTTGCAGCCAGAATATTACAGAGAGCAAAGGGCCACCCAAAAGAAAGGCTGTGGTCATCTGGAACAATGAAATATAGATGGCAGATATGAGGATTCATCATATGGAGGGAGTAGCATATAAGTAAGCAATGTTTTGTTGTAATTTCTTGTTTTAGAGTTAGAGATTCAGAGGACTACAGAGGCAAGAGAATAATAATACTCTTTGACCTAAACAATTTCAAATACTATTTCCTTTTGGGTGTGCGATAAAATGCAAATTCTGTGTGAAGTGTGATAAAATGTCAGTACAAAGCTGATGAGATGATCTTCTGTGGTACTAGGGAGCAGTTTATTTTATTGCTGTCCTTTAAGTGCAGCAGTAGTAAATACTCCTGAGCTGACAGTAAGCGAGTAAAAGCCCATGTGTGAAAAAGAGGTTTCCCTGATATAGATCTCAGCTGGCTTTGTGGAGCAGCAAGCATCCCCTAACACTTTCCAAGGTGCACAGTTAGCTTTCTTCCTCATTCTCTTATGTCTTCCTTCCTTTAAGACTGCTAAAATAATTGAGATGAGCCATGATGTATACAGGAGCTTTCCCATGTATTTGTACATGGTTGCCGATTACACTCTATGATGCCTGGAATATTATGGCTTGGAATTTTTTATCTTATCATTTAAATCAGGGGTTGGGGATTACGTGACTATCCAGATGTTGTTGCACTGCAACTCCCAGTGGCTCTAGCCATGAGGAATGCTGGGGGTTGCATTTCAGCAACATCTGGAAGGCTGCACAATTCTTAACCTGATTTAAATTAGCTGTGTATGTTATGGATATTTGCCACTTAATCACACTTGCAAAATACAGAAATCATCATAAGCAACAGGATAAAATAATAAGATTTTTAAAAACAGCTAATTCTTATTTTTCTAATAATTAATTAATAGGATTGTTTCTTTTTGTTTCTTAAATTTTATTTTTATTTATTTTTGCTTGGATTGTCAGTTTACTTAAGAAACTTTACTTTGGAACAGAAGATTCCCCCCGCTGCCCTGCCGCACTCCTGAAAAGCGTCTCTGGTTTGACCAGGAGAATATCCTTCTTAATAACATGGGACTGGATGCTGGGATGCTCCATATCAAGAACAGGCTGATCATCATGTGGCTTCAGGCAGCAAAGACAATTTCCATACAGTTTCTCTGCAGGGCCCTATTTCTAATCACAACAGGCTACTAAAGTTTAAAGCATGCTTTGTCCCATAATCTAAAATAGCCCTAGAAAGATAGATGGATAGATTTAATTCTTTAAACATGGTGGATATATCTGTATCTATCTCGCTATTATGCAGTGTGGAAATTTACTCTGACTCCAGTGTTTTGCCTAGAGTCTGTTCATTTATGCTATTATATATCCCACCTGCTCTCTCTCTTTTCTCTTTAGGTTTAAAAATTAGTGTTAACATTGATTGAAAGGGAAGATTAATTTGTTGTTAATGGCACTGGGAAGGCAGAATAGTTATCAGTCACATCTAAAACTAATTAAATGGTTAGGTTTTTAAAGAAGATATGGGAGACAACGGAATGTTGGGTTGTCATTATTATCCCTAAATGGGGCATTTTATTTTTAATTACTTCGAATTTTCTCTTTTTATAGTTTTTAAGTTGCTACCCTGGAACTTTCCAGATATTTTGGACTACAGTCACCACAATCTGATTGATGGCAGAGGATGAGGGATTTTTAATGCAGAGCTCCTGGAAACTGCCAGGCTTGGGAAAGCTGTCCTAAAGTGGAATTTAAGAACTTGTTTACTTAAGCTTTATCACGAAGTTTTATCTTTCTTCTCTCCTTTCCACTCTTACTCACCCACACCAAATTGTCTGCTGTTTGTTCCCCATTCAAGCTCTGTGGATTGCTGGTCTCCATGGGAAACTGTGAATAAGAAATGAATAACTAGAATGAAGGAGATAAATCCTGTGCAATACAAGCGTATAAGCAACAGCAAGTAGCTAGAGAGATCAGTTCATGAAGCAAGAAAGGGGAATCCATAACTAAAAATATTTTGAGTCCCTCTGTGTTCATTCATAGTAATGCAAAGAAACAAGAACTCTCATAGTAAATATTAATGGGTGGCGCCTTTTGATGCCATTTAAGCGTTCACACACAGTCTATAAAAGGCAACAGGGAATGGAGGGAGAGAGGAAGAAGCTGCGTGGTGCTGAGAACTTGTCTGATTATCACTCAGATCCTGTAACACTCTAGGCAATTGGCCAGTCATCAGATCTCTTGAATGTTTTTGCTTATTATTGGCTGTTGAAACCTGGGTGGGCATGCTTTCTTTTTTAAAGGAACAATGTTCCAATTATCTGTAAGCTGTCTGTATTTCTTCTCCCATCTACTGAGGAAGAAGAATGACCAAAGAACCCACCAGGAATCACAAGTACTGAACCATACAAATTCTTTGCAGTTGTTTTTTGTTGTTGTTTGGGAGGTTGTTTTTATTTTTATATCCTGGAATTTTTACAAAAACAACCTCAGGGGGAATAAGGGTGTTGCTGCTGGTGCTAGGAATTGTTGCTGAATTTTGGCTTATGGTAATTTTAAAACAACAACAACAGAGAGCTACAGCAGCAAATACACCAGACAAGGATAAAATTTACTCTGTCTGGAGATCTTCTCTGTCAATATACAGAGCTTGTTAATGCATTAAGTCACTCCGTTCACTACCTCCCTATTCACTTAGAATCAAGCAGTATGGCCAGCAAAGATTAGTACTAGGGCACATGTTTTCCATGCGAGGGTGATGTGATGACTACTATGTTGCCATAAATTTGACATACATTTTAAAGAGATAATATTCTTCTGGGTTATTAATTTATAATAATTTTCCAGCAAATCTACTGAGAGAAAGTGTTCTTTTTTCCTTATAGACACTTCTGTGTAAATTCTGGGCCTATTTAGCCACACAGAGATGGAGGCCTGGCAGATGTTAATTACAGTGTGATCTTTTGTCAATTACAATTTGATCTATGTGGTCATACTAACAACTGTATGGGATAATTTTAAATGGAAGACTGGAAGACAACCCTTTTAATGGAACAAATGGCTTGCCTTTGGAATTCATATTTTTTGGAGACCAAGATTTTTTTGCTATTCTGATGATACAATTCCACGTTTCACAGGTGCACCTACAGAATCATAAAGTTGGAAGAGACCACAAGGTCCATCTAGTTCTTCCCCCTGTCACCCAGGAATATGCAGTCAAAGCAATCCCAACAAACGGCTATCCAGCCTCTCTTTAAAAACCTTCAAAGAAGGAGACTTCACCACACTCTGAGGCAGCATATTCCATTATTGAACTGCTTTCACTGTCAGAAAGCTCTTCCTAATGTTTAGGTGGAGTCTCTTTTCCTGTAGTTTGGTGCCATTGCTCCTAGTCTCTGGAACAGCAGAAAATAACCTTTTTCCATCTTCAAAATGACATCCTTTCATCCCCTCTTAACCTTCTCTTCTCCAGGCTGAACATACCGCCCTCCCTAAACCACTGCTCATAGTACATGGTTTTCAGGCCTTTCATCATTTTGGTTGCCCTCCTCTGGACACTTTCCAGCGTGTCAGTATGCTTGGATTGTGGTGCCCAGTACTGGACACAAAACCAAATAAAGTGGTACTATTACTTGCATCTATCTAGACACTTCACTTCTATTGATGCAGTCTAGAATCACATTGGCTTTTTTAGCTGCTGCATCACACTGTTGACTTTCATTTTTTCTGCCTAAGTGTAATACCTTACATTTGTCCCTGTTGAAATTCATTTTATTAGTTTTGGCCCAATCTAATCTGGCAGGGTTGTTTTGATCCTGCACTATGGGCAATATTTTCATTTTTGGCATCTGTACTCTGCTGTGTTGGATGCATTAGTTACATACTCAGAGAAACTAAAATCAGCACGTCTAGTTATAAGTGTTTGTTGGAAAGGAAATCAATCAATGGAAAAACTAACCTAGCTTCAAGGTCTTAACTTTCTTTAGATCTAAAACTAGATTTCGTCCAGCAAAAATGTTTTTCAGTGGTTAACGCTTTTTGGTTAAATGTATTGCAACATATCAATTTTGCATTAGACAAATCTTTGGAACTTGTAGATGCAAATACTCTTCTTACTTATTTATTTTACTTATATACCATCTGTGTCTCACAGTGGCACGCAACTCAGCTCTTCTAAATTATATTCCTGAAAGGCAGAATCTAACTGTAACTCACTGTGATTGGATCCTGTGTGCTTTTACTTGCAATCCAAATTTGATAAGATAAACATTAACAAAATATTGTTCAATGGTCAATCTTACTGCTTTACCTGTGCATGAACATGTATTTTATAGATGCCAACACTGAGGCCCTTTTCGCATAACATTCGCCATGCAAAAGGGCCTCTGGAGCGTTGCGCAATTGTGAGGAGCCATCCACATGACGTCCTCACAATTGCATGATGCTGCTAGGGCCAGCAAGTGCTGATCGGACACTATTTCATTTTTGGCTTGTAGCTGAAAATGGTGCGCGATCGCGCATCGCTCCAGGGCCCCGCGTGCACTTACCGTGTGTGTGGGGCCTCTGGAGCCACGACGCTCACACTTGCTGCCCCAGCGCAGCCTGGGAAAATCCCAGGCTGCGCTGCAGAAGGAAGAGGAGGAGCCCTCACGCTGCCTGCTCACCAGCAGGCAGCGGCTGCGGAGGCAAAGCAGTGGGGATTCGAGAGCCTCTTGCAAGGGGCTGCTCGCGCGATCCCCACACCCCAGCACTGCGAAAAGGTAAGGTGCGAAAAGGGCCTGAGAAGAAGCGTTCTTGGAAATACAGTCAGTTTATATTAATACATGCTTAGCTCATGTTCATATCTTGTGTTTTAAACTTTCATTTTCTTCCTTTTTCTCCTTTTTTCTTTTCCTTTTCTTTGTAATCTTACTTTAAAAATCCAATGAAAATAAAACATACACAAAATCTGAAAATAATCTGTTTTTACCTAAGCAATAACATGGAAAATAATTTTTGTGTTATCATCTTCCAATTCAGGTTAGTTTCTCACACAGTTTTAATCCAGTGTTTCCCTCAGGAAATACCTATTTCCCATATATTCATATCAAGTATGGGCTTGGCTTCTCATCTTATTTTTGTGTTATTTAAAGCTATTCATCGTATTTCTAAGTAATTCTTAAGTAGATATTTGTAAGTATTTCTTTAAAATTAAGATTTTTATGCCTATCCATATTGGTATATGTTGTAGTTTTGCTTGTCATTTGTGTTAGAATCATATGCATTAATAACTAGAGCAATAGGCATTTGAAAAAACTTAAAAGTCTGGTTCAGACTTAAGAGGAAGGCATGGTCTTCTGCAGTCTATATGAACCATACCAACCTTGGGCTTATATGTATTCCCCACCTCCTCCTCTTGTCGTTGCAAGAAGAACATCAGTTTTCTCTTCCAATTTTAGAGGTTTTCTCTTCTAAATGTTTGTCTGGGTTGCATCTTAATTTAGTTTACAGAACCAGAGTGGGAATCATTCTGCCTTCTAGATGTTGTTGGGCTGCAGCTCATAGCATTCCTCACTATTAGGTAAGAGAGTTGTGGGTGCAGAGACTTGCAGTGCAACAGCATCTGGAGGGTTTCATAATTCCCTCTCACTTAAGCTATAGTTAGTGAGAGCAAGCAAAACTAAAACTATACTTTCAAATCATGGCTTGTTCTAGAACCATTGTTGGAAGTTCAGATATAACGGGGAACTGTGTTTTGTTCAACATTGGAGTTAGTGCTTCTACATTAGGCCCTCCACATTCGTGAGGGATAGGGACACAGCACCCTCGTGAATGCCAAAAAAAGGAATAACTCACGCCTTCCTTTCACCCTTCTGCCCCAGCATGCCCACGCAGGGGACAGCCAGGGGCATGCATGGAAGGCGTGACTGCCTTCCTTGCATGCTTCTGTGGCACCTGGGTGCAGGCGACAGTCAAGGGAGTGTGGGGAATGGGGGATTGCCTGCCCTGCATGACTCTGCCAGCCGCCTCTGGACTGCACCAGCAAAGGCCCAGGGCGTGCAGACAACGGGTAATAGCCCATCCTGCATGTCCCTGCAGAGGGCTGCGACCGCGGGCATCCCTTCTGGGCAGTGATTGCACGGCAGCATAGGCTCTTTCCCATGGTCACCACCTGGAAGGGAGGCCAACCAGCGATCACAGGTGTTCCTTCTGGCTGGCGATCACAGGGCAGCTTAGGCCCTTTCCCACGATCACTGTCTGGAAGGGAGGCTGGCAGTCACAGGTGTCTCTTCTGGGTGGCGATCGTGGGGCAGCTTAGGCCTTTTCCTGTGATTGCTGCCTGGAAGATCGGCTGGTGATCTGAGCAAGGCTTAAGTGAGGCTCAGATCATGGGTGTCCCTTTTGGGTGGCGATCACAGGAATGGAGCTAATCCACCGCGTGATCGCCCACCACAAAGTGTGCAGGGCCAGAGCAGGGCCAGCCCAGGATCACCTCCGGGAGGGAGGCCAGCAGCCCTCTCCCTGGGCTATCCTGTGGTCCACTTCCTCCGGCCAGAGAAGGGGAGGAGGAGAATTTGTGGGGAGCACGCAGACTCGCGAATAATCAAATTTGTGAATGTGGAAGGAGAATCAAAATTTGTTTATTTATTTATTTATTATTCAGCCTTTCTCATTATATGGGACCCAAGGTAGCTTTCAAATGTTAAAGAGAAGAATATGCATGTGCTGTAAGGACAAGCTTGAGGCTTGCTATGACTCATTCATTTAGCAACAAACTATGTTATGACTTAACTGAATTTTTTAAAAGAATCATTCTGTAGGAAACCACTCACACAAAAGGTACATTTCTTGCCAGAATTGTGGAAATGAAATGATAGTTGTGCAATATGTAGTGGACTGGCTAGTTATTCTGGAATCAGGCTGTGGTCTACATGGCACAGCTTGTATCCTGGCTATTTTTAAAAGTTACAGGCCAATCCTATAGGAATCTGTTTCAAATCCAACTCAGCAGTAGGCTGAATGGAAATGGTCACAAACATTGTCACAGTTGCTATAGCAGTTTTCAAGTATCTGTTATCATGAAAACAGCTTCAGCAATACCTGTTCACAGCTTTATTTATATGAATCAGGTTCACATCATCGGAGGTTCATAGTGGGCAAAAAAAGGATCAAGATCACTTACAGGAAAGGGACGATTGCTCTGTAAACTAGTTTTAATTTACTTTGCAGTCCAGTATCAAAGAGACGCTACCTTTCCACAATGTTTGTTTATAATTATTGCACTAACTACAAAAACTCTCTCAAGACAACTAGCAACTTCTATAATGTTTAGTATGTAAAATGATGATTCTGTTACCTTGTGAGAAAAACTGATACTTTGGCATTTCTGGCAACTGAAAGTCTTCTCTGTAACAAAATGCACAATTAACATCTGTCTTCTCAATCTCTCTTTTTTCCTGTGCTGTTTGTAGACAGTATTTTTAACTTTGTATTTGCCTCAATTGCCTCAATTGATCTTCTTTCTTAGTAGCATTTTCTCCTTGAACTTCCTGATACAAAGCTTTTTCCCTTGCTTCTTTCCCATTCTACACCCTGCCTCACATCTGACTTTGGTCATGAAATTGCTTCCATATGGCAGTTGCTTTCATCACTCTGCCACCTGTTACTCGGACAAAGGTAGCAGTAATCACAAGCCACAGATGGCTATTGGTTATGCCACTTTATGTGGCTTTTGTTTTGGTGATAAGTTTGATCTAAGATGATTGCACAATACCCCTCTATTTTTGTGGCTATATTCTCTTCTACAGCCCCTTCAAATCAGACCAATGCCTATCTTCATAGACAGTGAAAAAACAAAGGAGAAGATATTATCCTTCTGAAAGAATTAGCCTACCTCCCTGAAACATTGGAGGGCTGAACACACAGACTGAAAAAAAATCAAAAACATTATTTTGTCTTCAAATGCCTCCCAGCCCTCCTCAAAGAGCTGTAGGGGGCATTTTTGTCATCAGACATTTTAGGCCCAGGAAAGTCTTTTTTAAACAATAAGAAGTGACTGGGATGTGACTTCTGTTCACTTCCTGATTCAAAAAAAAACAAAACAAAAAAAGGCTTCTCCTGGGTATAAAAAGTATGGCGGAAATGCCCCCACACCTCCTATGGGGCACGCAGTGGCCACCAAAATGGCCCTGGGACCATAAACTTTGCCTAACCCTACCCTCATCTAAATCTAAATCCAATGTTTGTAGTCCTGTCTCTGCCTCAATCTATGCATAGATATAGTACTTTCTAAGCAAATTTGTCAGTGATCTAGGACCAAAAGCCAGACTTCACGGGCTAAGATACCTAAATGTATATGTAGGTGTGTGTGTGCATGCACATATGTATGCGTCTACAGTGTATACTCCAAACTAGCAGCTTCTAGATCCAACTGTGTTTTTTTAATCTGTTTTTCCCATCCATATTGAAATAAAGGAGCTGTAATAAGACAGATGAGGTCTGAAAGTACACTTCAGTAATTTATGTCTTTCATCACTTTGACAGCTTGCATTCTCATTTTCTGCTTATTCAAATTGCAGCTTTTGAGATAATTCCCTCCCCAACTAAAATTATTTGAGCACTCCCTGCCAGGCTTCTGTGCACATGAAACACAGTGATGTCTTCTCACTTACTAGGAGCCTTCATTAGAAGAGGTGGTATGGTAGTGATTAAAGAAATCATTTTGGTTGCTTTCAACATATTCAGGTTTTGTTTGTTTTTTAAATAAGAGTTGCAACAGCACTGAAAGGCCCAGAGTCTTTCAAACTTCTAAAGGAGTATTACTCAATACAGTGGCCCTTGGACCAATGCTGGTCTGCAGGCTGCCAGTCTGTGGAGAGGTTCCAGGAAAGAAAGAAACAGTTGTAGGCAATGAGCACCAGTATTTTTTTCTCTGACACATTAGGGGGGAAAGTGTACCAGTTCCCCACGTCAGGTAGCTTAAGAAGTAATAATCTAGCGTGGGGTAGGATAAAATGTAGCTCTCCAGTGTTGTTGAACTATAACTCCCATTAAATCTAGCTGACATAGGATAGTGAGGAATGCCGGGACATGTTGTCCAACATTTTGTCCACCACTGATTTAAAATCTAGGCCATCTTAGAAATGTCTTGGAGTTGGTATTACAACTTTTGCTTTGCAAAAATCAAGCTTTTGTCATGAACTTAGGGACTCCCTTAACACAGATTTCTCTACATCATGTAAAGGATTTTCAGCAATGCAACACAATAAATAGGTCTTGGAGATTGAAATTTGAAATAGAGAAGTAGGAGATTGGGAAAAATTGAAGCCCCCCATTGGTTTGTGTTCCAAATGTTACTCTCAAGGGAGAGACAAATTTGCTATGTCAGCTTGTTTGGAGGCCAAATAAAACACCTGTGAAAGATACCATTTTCGCTCTTAATGCTGCACCTTTCTCCAGAACTTTCCATTTTTAGTAAAAAACCATACAGTTGCAAAGGGGTCATTTAGATTAGTAAGTATAAACAGTATAAAGTAGAGGACAGGGCCTAAATGCCCTAAAGGTATCAGATCCCATCTGATGGGAGACCACCAATGAATACAAGGTGCTGTAGGCTATATTTCAGAGAAAGGAACTGGCCTAACCACCTCTGAGTATTCCTTGCCTAACAAAACTCTATGAAATTCATGGGATCACCACAGGCTGACAGGCAACTTGAAGACACAAACGCATGTACACACAGTACAGGATGCAAACAAGAATGAGGTGTAGGATTTAACTGGTCTCAGCATTCTTCATGTATCAAACAACAGATTATGTTGTTAACATACATCCAGTGTAATAACATACATCCAATGTGATGATACCAGCTGCATAACAATGCAGCAATCTTGAATTGTAAGTTACTGGCAGCATGAACGACAAAAAACAATAGCAGCATTCTTCCCAACTGTGAAATTCATAGTTGAACCACTGACGTGCAGTATAAATGAACTTTTCTGTCATGAAAATAGACTGTAAGCCTCTGGTGAGAAAACACACTGAGGACTTAGCATCTATAGGAGAATTCTTTGAAAACGGTAACTCTTCTGGTTCCACTGGCACAGCTGCCCTCAGTGTGTAAATTAATCTATCTGAGGAATATGTACACACTTGCCACTTGAGCTTTTCTTGTTCCTAATATAGTCCAGTATATGTATTGATGAAGCAGTTGCCATATTTTCGATGTGTATTGCCAATATCTATTTGATAGGCAAATTCTTGTATTTCATTCTATTTCAGCCTAGAGGGCCATGCACCTCATGTTGCTTGTTAATGCTGTTTGTGCATGAAGCAGCCCTCTGTTGGTTTTGCTTCCTAAGGGTTCTTCCCTTAGGGGCTTAAAATATGCAGGAGGTAGATCTTTGATCTGTTTGCCCCAGGCAAAGGACAAGTGTGAGTGATGGCACTGGCAAACCATCCTTCTTTGCTTTCTCTTGGTCATATGTGAAGCTGTTTGAACTTTTTTTTTTTTTTTTGCTATGCTCACCTTGTGATAATTACATTTGAGAGTGTTGCCAAAATGCCTTCAATGTTTTTTTTGTTTTTAATGTCCCCATAAAGATGAGAAATATTGTAGATGAAAACTGAGAAAAACTTCAAAGTTTTTTTGTAATGCTGGAGTGATAAATTCAAATTCAAGAAACCATTCCACTCCTGAAAACCTTCTGGTTGTGATTCTGTTTTTTAAAGAGAACGAGGGTGTAATATGATCTGTTCCATTCTCTTCCATAGGGAGATCTTCTTCCTGAAGTCTTTTAGTAAAACAGTTTCCCATTCTTCTGTGGAAATGCCCTGTGAGTACAGGGGCAGTCTAAAGAGTAGTAGCAAGAGTGGTTCCAGAGTTTCTGGACAAAGCTGTTTTTTATGTCTTATACCCAACTTCAGGATGAAGTATATTCTACTCTTCGTTAGGCTTTATTTGATTTCCACAGTGTGAACCTTCATTTTTCATAGTGGTAACTCACATGAGCAAAGATCCTCCATACTTTTGGTGTATTGTAAACATGATCTGGCTTCAGACCTCTTTATGGGATGAGGACAGCTTTAGTTGCCTTGGTGGATGACCTACACTGTTGGTTCTACCAGACCTGTCGGTGGCTTTCAATACCATTGACCATAGTATCCTTCTGAGTTGACTCTCCGGGATGGGACTTAGCGACACTGTTATGCAACAGTTCTACTTGTTCCTGGAGGGATGAACTTAGAGGGTGATGTTGGGGGATTCCTGTTTGACTCCCTGGCTGTCAGCCTCTGGAGTCCCTCAGGTTCTGTTTTGTCTTCCATGCTGTTTAACATCTAATGGTCATGGTCTAATAAAGCCCTATACAGCTTAGGCCCAGATTGTTTGAAAGTCCATATCTCGCTATACAAATCTGCCAAAGCTCTAAGATTCGCAGGGGAAGGCTTTCTCTCAGTCCCACTAGCATTGCAGGTTCGCCTGGTGAGGATGTAGGAGAGAGCCTTCCCAGTGGCTGCTCTGGAACTCCCTTCATCAGGAAGCTAGGCTGCTGCCCTCTTTGCTCTCCTTTCACCAGCAGGCAAAACATTCTTATTTAAGCAGTTTTTTCATAAGTAAACAGGTGGACTTTTAATTTATCAAGATTCCACTCTGGGAGAACCATGTAACAACAACAGCAAGAGCAAGAGCAACAACAACAATAACAACAACAAGTCAATGTTTTTATGGTGGGCTCCACAATTGTGCAACCAATTGCACAATGAACACAGGGCCTTGAGATGATCACTTGTCCAACAGGTTATTAGCTGCCTCCCCACCTAGCCAAAAGTGTGTGAGAGAACTGTGTCCATACCCTTGTGGAATGATTGAGTGTACTTACACAGTCTCTGAGAAAGTGCAACTGCTTGTGCAAGTAATGAATATGGTAGTGCAGTGCCCAAATAGGCCACGGTGTGATCCACTAGCAATGTATAAAAATAAAGGCAAGCATGTGTTCACGTTAAGGATTAGGGCTAGGGATAAGAAGAGGACCACAAACATAGCAGAGGGTCTGGAAACCAAGTGCTATGAGGAACTGTTGGGCAGTTGCATATGGTGAACCTGAAGAAGACAAAAGGGGTGATACAATAACCCTCTTCAGATATTAAATGACTGCCGAGTGGGAAACAGAGTATGCTTGTTTTCTGCTGCTGCAGAGGGTGGGAATTGATGCAAAGGATTCATATTACAAGAAAGAAGATTTCAGCTAAACATTACAAAGAACTTCCCAGAAGCAGGAGCTGTTCAAGAGATTTCCATGGAAGGTGTTGGTCTCACCTTTGATGCTTTCTAACAGTTGTTGGTTGACCATCTGTCAGAGATACTTTAGCTGTAGATTTACAACATTAACAAGGAGTTCTACTAGTTGCCCATGTAACTGTTCCACCTCTACAGTCCTCTGATTCTGCTTCAATTCTACTTACAAGAATTGTCTGTTATTTGTTTGTGTTAACAACTAATAGCTGCACCTAGGACATCTCTCACATTATGATCAGTCCGACAGCTGTCTGGAAATACCTTGGAGGGCAACTTGAGAGTCTCTATCTATTTAATGCAATGAAACTCAAACTATCCTAAAGGATAGTTAGTCCTTGCTGACTCACTGATGAGATAGGGGGAGGAGCTAGCAGCTCTTTATATTTGCTCCCAGTGGCCTTCAAGCTCATTTCCAGAGGAGAGAGCGGAAGGTGAGCTACATCTTTCACTACGAAAGCTTAGCAAGACTTAACTGCTCCTTCCTTGAAGCCATCCAGAGCCAATCTGCTATCTAGGTAGGGTTGTGCCTTGAGGGAGTAACTGTGAGTACTATAGATTTGCACCCTCTCTCTTGATAGGTTGAACAACAGGGGAGTTGACATAGGTTTTACCAGGGGACTTTGAAGGCAAAGCCCAGTTTTACGTTTTCCAATTCAACTATCTTATCTAGACAATCAAGTATGGAGGGGGAGGGAGCTGCTGCAGTCACCTGCCACAGCTGTGGTGTGTTTCTTTTCCTGCTACAAGATGTCATTGGTACACCTGCAGCAAATGCAGGCTGGGCACCCTCTTGGAGGAGAAGGTTCAACAGCTGGAGGTACGCATTTCAAATCTTTGCATTATTAGGGAGGGAGAGGAGTTCTTAGATAGGGCTGAGAGGACCTTTTTGAAGATGGAGTGCACGGAGGAGCTAGCAGACGAGGAAGTCAGTTCACGAAACCGGGAGATGGATGCTTGGAGGAATGTGACATGCAGAAGTAGAAAGGCAAGGTGCCAAACGGAGACTCTCGAACTACAGAATCGTGTCCGAATTCTTGACCTTATTAATGACGAAGTGGAACAGCAGGAAGAGGTAATGGAACATCATCGAGAGGAAATCCAACATCAGCAGCAGGAACCCCAACACCAGCAGAACAACATCCAACAGCAGCAGCACCAAGTCTCAGCACAAACAGAAGGTTCAGGCAGCCATGACAGAATCTGCTCATCGAGTCACCCTGAACAAGCCTCAGAGGAGACGAGTTCTAGTGGTTGGGAACTCCTTGCTGAGAGGAACAGAACTGACCATTTGCAACCTGGACAAGATCTATCGTGAGGTGTGCTGTCTCTCTGGGGCCAAAATCAATGACATAACGGAGAGACTAACGAGACTGGTTAAGCCCACTGACCGTAACCCCCTCCTTTTGGTTCATGTTGGAACCAACAACACAGCGAGGCCCAGCTTTCACTGCATCACAAAGGATTACAAGCTTATGAGTAGGAAGCTGAAGGACCTTCGTGCGCAGGTTGTCATTTCATCTCTTCTCCCTGTGGAAGGACATGGCCCACAAAGGGAAAGAAGATTGGTGGAGATCAACAACTGGCTCCAAAGATGGTGCTGCTGGGAGTGATTCGCATTTTTGGATCATGGCCTCCATTGGATGCAGGCCATCCCATGCTCTTCTGTCATGGGATGGCCTGCACCTCACAACTGTCGCCTGGAATGTTTTTGCAAACTGGCTTGCAAAATGGATCAGGAGGTCTTTAAACTTGAGTTTGACTGGGGAGGGAGACAGTATTATTCTGGGCAAGGATTCAGAGAGTGCTGCGAAAAATAGCCCAAATGATATAGATAGGGCAATCCAAGTAGAACTAGAGACCAACAGAGTGGGAAACTTTAGTACAGGACTTCCAGGAAGAGCACATGGTCTCAAGCGTCTCTACACTAATGCACAGAGCATGAGAAACAAGCAAGATGAACTCCAACTCTTAGTACAACAAAATAAATATGATTTAATAGGCATCACTGAAACCTGGTGGGATGAATCTCATGATTGGAATGTAGGAATAGAGGAGTATAACCTATTTTGCAGAAATAGACCAAACAAGAAAGGAGGAGGAGTAGCCTTCTATGTCAAGCATGTTTTCACCTATGAAGAGATCCATGACTTAAATCTAGGAAGCCAAATTGAGAGCATCTGGGTAAGAATTAAGGGAATGAGAAACAATAGAGATGTGATTGTGGGGGTTTGCTACAGGCCTCCAGGCCAGCCTGAGGACTTGGATGAGGCCTTCCTGGAGCAGATGACCACACTTTCAAAAAGGAGAGATGCAGTGTTAATGGGAGGTTTCAATTATCCTGATATTTGTTGGCAGTCAAACTCTGCCAAGACCACAAGGTCCAACAGGTTCCTCGCTTGCCTTGCAGACAATTTCATGGTCCAGAAGGTGGAAGAGGCGACAAGCAGATCAGCTATTTTAGATCTGATCCTGACCAACAGAGAAGACCTAGTCAATGAGGTGGAGGTGATCGGATCATTAGAGGGGAGTGACCATGCTTTTTTGGAGTTTGTCATTCAGTGGGAAGGAGAAGCCAAGTGTAGCCAGACACACATCCTAAACATTAAGAAAGCTGATTTCTGTAAAGTTAGGGAGCTACTTGCTGAAATCCCATGGTCAAGAATACTAAAAGAGAAAGGAGTTCATGATGGATGGGAGTTTCTTAAAAGTGAAATACTGAAGACACAGTTGCCAATAAGGAGGAAAAATGACAGGTGTCTAAAGAAACCGGAATGGTTGACTAAAGAACTCTCAACTGAGCTAAGTGTTAAAAGAAACATGTACAGGAAATGGAAGAATGGTGAAACCACCAAAGAGAAATTCAAGCAAATAGCCAGGAGATGTAGGGAGAAGGTCAGAAATGCTAAAGTGCAGAATGAACTCAGCCTTGCTAGAGACATTAAAAACAATAAAAAGGGCTTTTTTAGATATGTCTGCAGCAAAAGGAAAAACATGGAAATGATAGGGTCGATTCTGTCAATGTCAGGCGGCGGCTAAGCAGACACAGAGGCAGGAGCTGAGTTTATGGCTTTAGTGATAAATAAATCAAGAGGTTACATCACCAAAACAAACATCCAAGTCCCAGGAGCAGCAAACTCAAATGGCAAGGTTTAGCCTGGAACAGAAAGCCCATGACACAGGACACAGATTCCCGATTAGTAGACGGTTGTTGCCCCGTGCCCAACTCCAACAGTGTCTGTCTTAAGTACACAGTCTTTAGCCCAGCTGGGGCTGATCAAATGTCCGTTGGCCCAGCTCACAGCTGGAGCCCCTCAAGACTTCAGGGCCGATTCATCAGACGCTTCTCCCACAGCCTCTGAGACCTCCGAATCGCCCCCTTCTCCAGCTGCCTCTGGAGGAACGTGGGGGGAGGGTCTGCTGCAAACTCCGGGCTGGAGTCAGAAACACCAGCCTCTGTCGAGTCCGAAGCACTAGCCTCTGCCTCTGGAGCACAAACATCTGCTGCAGGTACTGGCTCGGGATCCATGCCTGGGACAGCTGTGGGGTCGCTGGCAGACTCCTCGCTAGACTCTGAAGGAGCCCCCTCTCCCAAAGACCCCTCCAAGGGATCCTCCCCCGGCTGGAAGTCCAAGTCTAAATCGGAGTCCAAGTCTGAATCGGCAGCACGCTCAGCCTGGCTCATGACAGATGCGTGGAGAAGATGGTCAATTAATAACGAGAGGAAGAGAGAAGGCAGAATTACTCAACACTTTCTTTGCCTCAGTTTTCTCCCAAAAGGATAGAAGTACTCAACCTGGGGGGTGGGGAGCAGGTGAGGAAGGGAGGGGGAAATGCAGCATAGAATAAGTAGAGAAGTAGTACAGGAATATTTGGCTAAACTAGATGAATTCAAGTCTCCAGGGCCACATGAATTACATCCAAGGATATTAAAAGAACTGGCAGAAGTCATTTCTGAAGCACTCGCAATAATCTTTGAGAGTTCTTGGAGAACAGGAGAAGTCCCAGCAGACTGGAGGAGGGCAAATGTCATTCCCATTTTCAAGAAGGGAGAAAAAAGAGGACCCAAATAATTATCACCCGGTCAGCCTGACATGAATACCAGGAAGGATCCTAGAGCAGATCATTAAACAGTCAGTTTGTAATTACATAGAAAGCAATGCTGTAATCACTAAAAGTCAACATGGATTTCTCAGAAATAAGTCATGCCAGACTAATCTTATCTCCTTTTAAGATAGGGTTAAAAACTGGATAGATGAAGGGAATGCTGTAGTTGTGGCATATCTTGACTTCAGTAAGGCCTTTGGCAAAGTTCCCCATACCATTCTTGCAAAGAAGCTAGTAAAATGCAGGCTGGACAGGGCTGCTGTTAGGTGGATTGGTAATTGGTTGACCAACCAAACCCAAAGGGTGATCACTAATGGCTGCTTTTGATCCCGGAGAGAAGTGACTGGTGGGGTGCCCCAGGGTTCTGTCTTGGGCCCAGTGCTGTTCAATATCTTCATCAATGACTTGGATGAAGGAGCAGAGGGCATGCTGATCAAATTTGCAGATGACACCAAATTGGGAGGGGTTGCTAATACCCCAGAGGACAGGATCAAATTTCAAAATGACCTTGACAGATTGGAGAGCTGGGCCAAAGCTAACAAAATGAATTTCAACAGAGAGAAATGTAAAGTCCTACACTGAGGCAGAAAAAAGGGAATGCACAAATATAGGATGGGGGACACGTGGCTGGATAGCAGTACATGTGAAAAGGATCTAGGAGTCTTGGTAGATCACAAGCTGAACATGAGTCAGCAGTGTGATGAGGCAGCCAAGAAAGCCAACACGGTTCTTGGTTGCATCAATAGGAGTATGGTGTCTAGATCAAGGGAGGTAATGGTACCACTCTGCTCTGCATTGGTCAGGCCTCCTTTGGAATAGTTTGTCCAGTTCTGGGCACCTCAATTCAAGAAGGATATCGACAAGCTGGAGCATGTCCAGACGAGGGCGACCAAAATGGTGAAGGGTCTGGAAGCCATGCCCTATGAGAAACAGCTTGGGGAGCTCGGTATGTTTAGTCTGCAGAAGAGAAAGTTAAGAGGGGACATGATAGCCATGTTTAAATATTTGAAGGGATGTCATGTTGAGGAGGGAGTGGGCTTGTTTTCTGCTGCTCCAGAGACTAGGACAAGGAGCAATGGATTCAAGCTGCAGGAAAGGAGATTCCATTTGAACCTCAGGAAGAACTTCCTGACGTTCAGGGCTGTCCAGCAGTGGAATAGGCTGCCCCAGAGTGTGGTGGAGAGTCCCCTTCTTTGGAGGTTTTTAAGCAGAGGCTGGATGGCCATCTGTTGGGAATGCTTTGATGGGTCTTCCTGCATAGCAGGGGGTTGGACTTGACGGCCCCTGGGGTCTCTTCCAACTCTATGATTCTATGATTAATTCACATGGAGAACATTATTGGCTAGAATCTATCCCAGTGCAAGGAAACCTTATTGAATCAAGAGTAGTAGGTAATTCTCATTGGTAAATCTTATTGATCCAATGGGTCTACTCAAGTCAGCACTAATAATACAGTTGAGACCCACGTGTGCTCTGGCTCCTTCATAGATGCAAATGTTTGACAGAAGAGATTCCTACAACCACACTATGGAGTGGGGAGGTACTGCTGAAAAGCTATTGCTGTTTGTGCTGAGGTCCTAGGTAACTTGTTTATGAATGTATCCCATATGAATGTATCCCTAAAGACGTTTTGAGATGCATCATGTGACTGTGAATTGACACATTAACAACTTATAATCTACTCATATATTTTTTCCTTCTCAAAGACATGTATTCTCTCTCCTTCCCCCAGCTCACCCTTGTAGTTTTAGTAGTCCAGATTCCTTTCAAATCATTTGCAGATCTCAGACTGCTAAGTGGATTGTAAAATCTAAACATGCTCTTTGGTAGAGAGATGTGCCAAATGGCCTGGAGATCTCTCAGACTGTAGCAGGTTTGGATGGTGTTCCTTTCCTGAACAGCTATCCAAACTATTATCTTATTCCTTTGAGTATCATTAGCATTGTGAACAATGACTTCCCATCTTCTAGCTATCTGTAAAGAACTTGGTGTGCCTCTAAAATAGCCAGCTAGCCAGATTCTCCCAGATGGGTCTTTGATTTAATTTTTGTTGAGGAGAGGATGGCGTTCACATAACATGGAGAACTGTGTGCCTGAACGAGAACTGAGCAAAGCGCAGTTCACCAGACATTTCCAGACTTCAGCTCATAGCATTTTTCACCATGGACTGTTCTGGCTAGGAGTGATTGGAGCCCTCACTGAACTACCCCACAGATATTACAATCATTGCCCTCCCTTTTAGGGGAGATGGCTGGGTCCAACAACAGCTGAGGAGATTGTGTTGACCTAGACTGTTGCCTTGCTGTGGGCACAAACTTCACTTATTTAGGTGTGAATCCCTTGAATTGTAGTGTGCCTTATTTTAGTATCAATAGGGATAGGAAGAATATTCAAAAATATTTGAAAAATGATCAAAAATGTTTTCTTTGAATGTCAAGGAACTCTGATGAGAAGAATCTTGCACTAATGAGAAACTTCTCAGTTCAGAAATTGTTCTGTGCAAAATTTGCAAATTGCTGTTTTGCACAGAAAATATCATTTTCTATGCAAGAAGTGTGAATTTTGCACAGAATAAGTCTCAAGCTTCAAATAGTCTTCAAAAACAGTGCACTTTCCGAAGACTGTCTTGCAGCAAAGAGATTGCTAAAATTTCTCACTGATTCCATTGGGAAGGAAATGAGCAGAAAATTCCATTCCTAATGACAAATATGTTTGCATTGTCATCCATTGTATTGTCCCTACTGTACCTCCCTCTCAGGTTTTGCATTTGCAAGGAGGTAAGATATAGCAGGGTCATCCCTTACACATCAGCTATTTATGTGTTCACCACCAGGAAATCCTTTGAACATTTAATTGACTGTAAATGCATAGGTTAGTACTTGGATCAGAGACTGCCAAGGAATATTGTAGGCTATATTTCAGAGGAAGGAACTGGCAAAACCACCTCTGAGTATTCTTTCCATAAGAAAACACTTTGAAACTCATGGGGTCACCCTAAGTCAACAAGGCGTGTGCACACACAAATGTATAGGGCCATCTTCATGTCCAGTTCCTTCTCTTAGTTCGTGCATGTATCCCTTCTTATCCAGAACTAGGAAAACATTGTGTAGTGCATAGCCCAGTAGGCAAGAGAAGAGAACAGTGGGAGGGACAGAGATTATGCTCATGCTGACCAAGAACAAAACAAAACACCCTGAGCCAAGAAATATCTACCCTTCCTATACTCCATGTAACTAGATGCTGTATGAATCCATAATCACAACTTGCTTTCCAAATCCTTTCCTGCTACCTTTGGCTTTTCTCCAGTCTCTTTTCCTGCCCTGCAAATGTCCATAATCTTAGAGCTTGTTTCTGGTAGCTATACGCTTTCCAAGTACAGTGTTGTGCAATTTTAAGTGATTACTATTATCTATGAAAGGGAAAGTTTAGAACATGAGTAACCTCTTGGAGCGAAAGAGAACAGTATTAATGGAAGGAACTTTGTATTTCCTGCTCTATGTTTTTAAACTTACAGCTGTAGTCTCCGTCCACATTTTTCTACCAGTAGCACTGAGTAATCAACCCATAGATTGAATGCTGATCTGGAACACTGTGTACTAAATATTCGCCCGCCCCACCCCAGTTTCCTGAAGTCATCAAGTGATACTTAAAAATACAGTCCGTTACTATTTGAAGTTTCAATATTTTAAGACTAAAATTTTGGATAGATTTTCTGTTCTCTGTACTCAGCACAGGATTTCTGGACAATTTTTTAAGTGACTGTATTTGTTTGAGAAGGCAATTTCTGTTAAACGACTTTATAGAATGTCAGTAATTATAGATGTATAGGTCATCTTTTAGTAAAGGCAAAATGTGCTATAGAAAAGTGAGCCTTCCATGCCTTCTGAAAATTTTTCAAGCTTGCTTCATTGTCATGCTCCAGCATAGAAGTAGACTTCAAACTTTGAATTCAGATCACTGCAAAAGAAGGATTTGAAATTCTGCTCAGGAAACAGTGCAGGTGTGACAATTCCAATCTGAAAACTGCAGGCACAAACCAGGGGAATAAATTACTGTGACAGTCCCAACAGGGCAGAAAACCTTTTTACATGAACAGAATGTGCCAGGCTTTTTGCCTAGTGATTGCATAGTGGCAGCTGCCACATACGATAGGTCTACATTAAAGAGTGTGCCAAATCCCGAATCAAGTCAGAGTTGTTCAGAGAGATTTTAAATATGTCTGAATCAGAGCAGGGCTGCTCTAAAGCTTAGGGAGACTAAAGTTTGTTAGTGATTCTGAGGGGCACAGAGAATTAGAGAGTACAGCAACAAAAATTAATGCATTTCTTCCAGCCACTCTGTATATGAGTGGATTGATTATGTGGACTTAATTAAACAACCAACATTTTCAAATAGGGCTCCAAATTCTAATTAGCAGATTAACCAATAAAACATTGGAGGCCAAGCCAGTAAATACAGATTTGAATTGATGACACTGAGAGTTAGGGATACAGTAGTTTATATGGGACAGCTGTTTTGGTTGTGACATGTAACGAAGGCCCTAAGCAATCCATTAATCCAGGCCTGGTAGATTTTATATGAGTTTAAAGTTCTCACATGTTGTTCAGTATTCTCCAAAATGTGTTTATAGCACTTTTTTGTAATATGAAAGTTTATTTCAATGCAGTTGACTAATCTGTTAACTGATTATACAAGAAATGATTACTTACCTGAGGATTCTTTGATAACTTCACTTTTTAAGCACAAAGGTGATAATGATATGAAAGACCAGTTGGTTTGGACAAATAAATAATTCTTCCATAAATGGAATAGATTGTATTCTGCCCTGAAATAAAATTCAGTATGTGCTAGTTTCATACTTCAGATGAAGTGAGACCTTAACTAATAACAAGTTTAGTAAATCTGAAGGTTTATAACGTTGGAATCCAGGGAACTTTCAGATAATTTCCATTTCCGCACGGGGCGAGGGAATCGCTCCATGCCAGTACTTACTGGACTTCTTGGCTCCACGCTTGGGTCCAGGCTGGTCCAGAGCAGTGCGTGGCCACCGCTCCGCACTGCTCCGGGGATGAAAATGGTGGCTTCTGGTTGGTCGAGGCTCTCCACCAACTGCTGAAGCTCACCAGCCTAAAGCCCACCCCCGGCAGATCGCAGGCTCGCACTGGTGCGAGCCTGCAAATCTACACCGGAGTGCGGGCACGGAGTGGCGCGCTCCGTGCTTTTGAAAGACCTGTTTCAAGCGGTCTTTCAAAAGCACACTGGACGACCACTTCGGGTCATTTCGGAGCGGGCTGAGGTGCGGAACTACACTAAGTAGGTCTGACCCAGTCCGCTGTTAATGTCAGATGGCGGCTTGAACAGAAAACAGAGGCAGGGGCCGAAGTGTATGGCTTTTAGTAATAAGTAGTAAAATAAACAAGAGGTTACATCACCTAAACGAAAAGAGACAGCAAACTCAGCAGCCAGGGCTGGCCTGGAACGAAAAATACAGGATGCAGATTCTCCGGAGGGAAGACAGTTGTTGCCCCGTGCCCAACTCCCCCCAGCGTCTGACTTAAATACATAGTCCTTAACCCGGCTGGGCTGATCAAGCGTCCGTTGGCCCAGCTCACAGCTGTAGGCCCTCAGACTTTAGACGCTTCTCCTGCAAGCGTTTTGATCTGCGAACCGCCTCCTTCTCTCGCCGCCTCTGGAGGAATGTGGCGGGAGGGTCTGCAGCAAACTCCGGGCTGGAGTCAGGAACAGCAGCTTCTGTTGAGCCCGAAGCACTGGTCTCCTCTGCTGCAGGCACTGGCTCGGAGACCGCGGAGGGGTCGCTGGCAGGCCCCTCCCTTGCCTCTGCAGGAGCCCCCTCTCCCTCCCAGGCATCCACCCCTGCCTGGAGTTCCCCGTCTAGCTCAGAGTCCCCGTCTGAGTCAGCAGCATGCTCAGCCGGGCTCATGACATCCGCTCCCAGGTGCAGACGTCCTCCCTGGAGGACACTCTGCACCGTTTCTTTAAGCCCGTGCGAAAATGGCCAATGTCGCAGTGGTGCGAGCAGGGTAGGGACGGGGATGGACGGGGTGGAGGGGGGTAACGGTGCACGTGGGTCAGGGTGACGGCACATGGGGAGGGGTGACGGTGTGTGGGGGAGGGACAATGGCGTGCAGGGAGGGCAGGCAAGGAGTGGTGGCACCCCCAAAAAAGTGCCACCCAGGGTACACAACCTCCTCACCCCCACATCCCTATGCCATTGTAATGTCGTGAAGTATGGTGCCTCTGTGGCAGTGCTGTCATACAAGAACTGCCCTATTCAATAAGCTTGCCTGGATACTGCCCTTAGCAGAGTCCAGTCTGACCCAAGCCAGCTGTGTATGATTTTATTATACATATTTGTAACAGAATAATAAAGCATTAATATGTAAGGCAAGAGAAAATGAAACCACTTGCATCCACAATAATTTGTACAGGCCAGATGTTGCCTTTCCTGTACCCTCCCCTCCTGTTTTTCCCTCCCTGTCTTTTGTACTGTTTTTGTATGTGGTTACATATTAGAGTTATGGCTGAAAGTTTGGGAGGGTAAAGGTGGGAGGATTGGGGATAATGGTTGTCTTCTTCTTCCTCTTCTTCTTCTTTTGATGTGTTAAAAAAATAGTAAAAACTTTAAATAAAGAAAATACCTTAAAATGTATTTTTAGACTGAACTGCGTGCATGAGAGCAGGTTAGAAAATCCGTCCTTCCCCCTAGTTACTTTCCACTCCCCAATGCTTTAACACATTTTCTTCTAGCTGGCCCATTTTTAATTCTGCAGTTGGATGGGGAGGGGAGTAGAGTGCAGGAAAGAAAGGCAAGGGGAGGCACCCTCCCATTCCCTGCATGCTCTGTTTAGTCTAGAATGCTTTCTTAACAGCTACACTAAGGAGCATGTGTTGAATAAACACACGTGCAGGCCTGGCTTGGTCCTCAGAGACCTCCAGGCATCTCAAAAACAGAACAAATTACAGAAACAACAGTTTTGTGATATCTGAGTAGTCCTTTCCTGTTTTCACTTCCAGTGTTTTACTACGTACTCTATTTATGATAATGACAGCAACAACTATCAGTGCTTCTTGTGTTAAGTGTGGTGCTGTACAAAGAAATGACAGGAATCCATCCCAAAAGAATTATGGGTTGAAGTTGCAATTCACTGCACTTCTCTGGGGGTAAACCCCATTCAACACGGCAGGAGCTACTTTTGAGTAACATTCCAAGATAAATAGGATGGAGAGCAAAAGGGTGAAGAGAAAGAGTGGTGAACTTGGAAAGAGCTAACCTGACAGCAGAAAACATAATGGGGAAGGCAAAGTTATGATAGTTCAGAATTTTATTTTATTTTATTATTTTATTTTACTTTATTTTTTGGAAGAAATAGACTTTGAAGAGAAGAAAGTGGCTTGAAGAAAAGATGGAAAAGCTTTGTTATCTTTGTATCATGGTGCCTATTTCTGGTTCTTTAAAGTATTAAAGAGAATGAATAGACTTGCCAAAATATATAGCTGTTAGAAAGCCTTCTGAGACATAATCTAAGTATTTATGTCAATAGGAGAGATCTAAAAGTCAACATGGTGAGTTTTTTTTATTTTCTTTTTTCCCCTTCCCCGATTTGAATTGATGAATATTTGAAGAGCTGCCAATAGTAAACTGGATTTCACAGGATGTTTTACAGTACAATAACTGAGGGCATCCCTGATTGCCTCCACCATTAGTCAGATACATTTTTTACTTTTTTTACTGCTCAAACCCTGCAGGCATTGCAGGAGTTCATCAGCAGGTTTGGAAACAAATGGGCAGCTCTCCTGTTCACCTCCTTCATAAATTGTACCATGTTTGCTTCTTGGGGCTTGGCCCTCTATTTAAGTTGGAACTCTTGTCAACAGTGCACCTTGTAGATAGTTTGTATGTGCCCTGAATCTTTCTTTAAGCAGAAAGAAATAAAACCACTGCTAGAAGGTTACTTGAACAAGCAAAGACATAGTTTTAAATCCAAGCTCCAAAATGAAAATAAATGTGTAGGGTGTCTTGATCATGTTTCTGGTAATGAATACTGTATTTATCAGCTGAAGAGAGGCCTCAGGCCCTGCTGGATAATTTAGCAAAACCTTGTGTGGAAGAAGCCTGCGCACAGCGTGTTTGATTTTTCAGGAAGGAATAATTCCCTAAATTAAATGTAATTTTGTAGCACTTAGTTGTACTGTTCAGTGTGTGCCTTTGCTTTTCATTCATGGAACACCAGAGATAATGAGCTAGAGAGATAATCATCTTTGGGAGACATTTATCTGTGAAATAATTTAGAAGATTTTTAAAAAATCACCAGGAAATTATACACGATCAATGGCTCCCCTTGGTCATTTGGAGACTGTGGAGGTGTGCAAATCTGGGAGATATCTATGGTATCAACTTGCTTGTTCTACACATTTGTTGTTGACTGTCTTGATTTTTTTTTAAACTTGCCATAATTTCACATGTAGCTCCATGGTTATAGAAAGAAAAATTGGCAGACCCCTGGAAATCATTGCTAGTAAGAACTACCTTGTTTGTTTGTCTGTCTGTCTGTTTTTTGATTGTTTTTAAAGACTCGCTGACATCACAGTACTGATAATTTTGACACAGGTGTTGTAGCCATCATTGACAAGCTTTGTCAATCAGTTATTAATTTTCCATAGCTGCTATAAATTTCCAGTTTTAGGCTACAGGAAAGATGGATATATCAAGTGTGGCTACCAGGGTCTTATTAGACTATAGATATCCTAGCAAACGTCAAAGAGTACATTTATGGTTGTTACACTTCCTGGGGGAAATCTGAGAATGTGAGGGAAATAAGTATTAGAAATGCAGATTAATATGCAATTAATATTCTCACATTTATAATGCTCGTCACTTGCCTTTCTTTGATATTGCATTTCTTTTACACAGTATTACATTATACTGTTGGATAATAATGTCTGATCATGGAGATAGGGCTGAAATGATCACAGTGATGGCTGGTGATCCATGTCAATAGAGTGGTCAATCCACGGGGCGAGGGGAGTGTCTCAGTTTTAAAGGAGCTATCTTGAACCTTATCCCCAAAAGAGATTCAGCCCTTTAACAGCCCTTTTAAGGTTTTGACTAAAACATAGAGCAGATTCATTCCCCACTGACATAGAAGCCACCAGCCACCTTGTTGATGCCGAGAGCACACCATTGCTGTTCTAAATGCTGCAAACTACAGTAAGACCCCCGTATCCACGGGGGATTGGTTCTGCCCCCCCCCCCGCGGATACTGAAATCTGCAAATGGTAGGGAATGCCCTGTCCTGCTGCCAGCCCTGGCCCCATCGCGGCAGCGGCTGGTGGGAAAAGAGCAGATCTGCCAGGGCGGGCGATGGGAGTTGGTGAGGAGCACAATCTCGCACTCCTTGCTCTTTTCACACTGCCCACTGCTGGGATCGGGCCTGGGGTGGGTGATGGGAGTTGGCAAGGGGCGCGATCCCACGCTCCTCACCACCCCTGTCAGAATCCAACTCCCTACCTGTGCCTCACTGCCAGCAAAGGGGAGGGGGAGAGAATACTTGCTGCAAGGAGGAGGAGAAGGCAGCAAGGAATGTCCAATATAACAAGTATTAAGGAAACCGCAGAGCCGAGCCAGGTCAAAGTCCAGTCCAACAGTCTCGAAAGCAGAGGTCCATCTAGAGGGGTCAAGGGAGCCAGAACACAAGAGTCGTGAGGCTTGCAAGTAATTTGCTATAAGCAAAGAGCAAGCCACACTGACAAACCTAAATAACCACAGAGAACAGATGTTACTTGTCGTTGCTTCCTTAATCTAGCCAACGCAGCTTCCCTCTGAGCTGCCTGTTTCAGCCTCCTCTGTGACTGGGAGCTAAGGGGCTCAGGTGACTGTAATTCTTCCAAATCACTGCTGGTTCCCTCTCCCTCTGCAGCTGGTTGCAACAACTCTGCCTCCACTTGTCCTTCAACTGCTGGGAATGTTTGCAAGTTGGTTTAGTCAATCATTGGCTCTGTTCCTGGCACAATCAGTTGTTCCTCGACCTCAGAGCCATCATCTGTCACATACTCACTGCCAGCCCCAGGCCCTGGGCCCAGTTATCTGTGGTTGGCCCAATGGTGGCCAACCGCGGATAACTGAATCAGCGGATAATGAATCTGCGGATGGGGGGGTCCTACTGTAGTGCTATTCAAAGTGCCAGTTCTGACAGTTCTCAGACAGTTCTGGTCTGAGAGCTATTGGCTGCTTATCTGTGACAGATAAAGGAAAGATAAAAAGAGTATTGTGCTCGTCACTGGTATATTGGGGGGAAAAACCCTGCTGGTCCCCCACAATAGCTTAAGAACTATTGATGTAAATAATGCCACAGTGTGAGTGTCAAAGTTTCAAAATATTGGTTGTATCACTAGATAAACACACAGAAAGCATGAGTGGCCAGTGCTATACCTGCTGTATTTCTGTCTTTTACACAACCATTAAAAGTGCAGGAAACCTTTTTTCTTTCTCATCATCCTATTATCTATCTATCTATCTATCTATCTATCTATCTATCTGACTATCGATCTCAATGGTGAGCTTTAATAAAAGTTTCACCTGCTTTCCACAACCTTTCCTCATCACTTGCTGACAGGATTATTTATGGTGCAGTTAGAACAAAATGAATCGGTTCTGCTTTAAACCAGTTTCACCTGGGAATGTGTGTAGGGGGGGAAGCTTGTTAGAATAAACAATCATAGCAAATTGTCCCTGCATTTTGAAAACAATCCTTCTTCCTGATGTGTTAATGCCAAACATGGCAGAACAAACCAAAAAGATAATAGAGAGTTGGAAGGGGCTCCAAGGACCATTTAGCCTAACCACCTCCCAGGCAGGAATACATAACAAATGCACTCCCAAAATATGGCCATCACCCCTTTGTTTAAAAGAGAGCCCATCACTCTCTGAGGAAACCCATTCTACTGTCAAACAGCTTTATCCAGGTGGGCCATATGAAGAAATGCTGTCGTACATTTCTTTGGGGCAGTTGCCAAGATTATATCTGAACAAACCTTGAGAGGCACCTTACAAAATCTGATCATTTTATAATTGTGATAATAATTCTATGCTACCTTGCACAGAAAATCAGTTTTGCTTCAGTTATTTTGGCAACCCTTTAGAAATAATGAAGACCAGATCAGAGAGTGCTGGCAAATTCATGGATATGACAACCTCCTGGCCTGAAGGCCAATATAACCTGGCAAATAAATCTAAAACAGTAACAGGGGAAAATATAAAAAAGCTGTTGATTGAGTCCACAACAGTCCAAAATTAATTCTGCAAAAGTCCATGAAGGGTCTTAGTTTACCCAAATGTCATTTGCTGTTCTTCCAGGTTACTTATTGTAAAAATGAGAAAGAAAAGTACTAATGCATTGTTATTCTTCTATTGCTTACCTTCAGATTGATTCTAGACATGTTGCTTGAATATGTACTTAGATGCACACACAACTATTATGCATATCCCCTGACTAACAACACAACCCTGGAGGCTAGTCCACTCAACAGTGGGCTATCTCACAGGCCAGCTGCATCACTAATGTATCACAAATGTAAATCCCTCCCCCCTGGGGATCACACAAGTGTGTATACTCCACTCCACCTCCATGTTTCCAGATCCTCTGAAGATGCCAGCCACAGATGCAGGTGAAATGTCAGGAGCAAATACTACTAGAACACAGCCTCATAGTCGGAAAAACCCACAACAACCCAAAACTTTGAGACTTTACTACTTGAAGGCAAACAAGAAAAAAAAAACCGTAAGAGGTATAAACAGCATAGGAACATGGCTTGCAGACTTGTAATGTGGATCTCAAAGAAATACGTGCCACCTAGACTCCGTTGAATTCCCTGTCATTCCCTACAAAGCTTAGTAGTTTTCTTCATGACTTTATACTGTAGCAGTTCTTCTGCCAATTTCCTACAAATGTTAATGTGGACTTATTAATTGGTAGACCAGAAAGTATCTCTTGTTAGCTTTTGCAGTTTGTCTACTTATCCGTTTATGGATAGGTTTTTCAGCAGTCATATAAAAATGAGTGACTGAACACTACAGGGAAATTTGCCACCACATGGCAAAAATTTCAAATGGAATTAATCCGGCACAATCCATCCCTTTTGCCATTTATTAGACAGGTGTATCACAACTTCTGTCCCAGTGTCAATTCTGAGAAAAAATACTCTTCTGCCATCCCTTGCAGCTCTCTGACTGTGCTGGGTTTTTCTCTTTCCTTTTAGCCATGACATTTCCTTTCTTTTCCAGATGTTTGACTGGATCAGCCACAACAAAGAGTTGTTTCTGCAGACTCACACTGAAATTGGAGTGAGCTACCAACATGCCCTAGATCTACAGACACAGCATAACCACTTTGCTATGAATTCCATGGTGAGTACATAAAGGTTTTATCTCAGGACATGTATGGTATAGAGATGAGAAGATGGTGAGGGAAGAAGCACCAATTAAAAGATGAGAGAACAACCTTGTTGTTTGGTGAACAAAAAATTGGACTGATCATTTGTCAGCAGCACTTTTTTTCCCTGTGAGGTATTACTTTGTTCTGAGTGTGATAGCTGGGAATTTACAACAAGTCTATCTTTAAAAGTATGAGTGGGATGATTAGGGTGTAATACGTGCTATCAGAGCTGGTAAAAGCAGAGGTCAGTCCTTTTTATTAAAACCTTTTCAAACTTGGCCTTTGTTTCTATATCTATATTCTATATCCTAAAAAGGGACCTCTAATCATCTAATCTGTCAACTAATTAGGTTTAGCACCTTGGATATTTCCCTTGAAGTTCAGAATGAAACCTTGGGTCAATTCATTGTCCCAGAATGAAACCTAGGCTGAATTCACCAACCACCACTCCCTTTATTACATCTAGACTACTTGACTTGTTCTCTGCAAGCCTTTTTCCTGAATATGCACAAAGTCAGAGAACCATGAAGCAGTAGCTTGGATGAAGGGCTTGATAGGAAAGGGCCTTTATTTACTGGCTCTTCACAGTAATAAGATTATTATGTGATTCTTGAGTATTGCTTTGAATATTTAACATCTGAGTTTCACAGAGGACCATCACTAGCTGCGTATTGATTAGTAATGCCTAGTTTTACACAGCATGTATGCTAGTAATAGCTACAGCTGAATTCCAGTCCCTACGGGGTCTTAACAGCTTTCCAATTACCTTTCCTTTCATTGTAACAAACAACAGATGAAAAACTGTTAAAGGAAAATGGGACTGTGTAGTTCTCTAAATGTTTTCTCTTTTCTTATTTTCTGAACGCTATTTTTCTGCATGTTCCTTCTCCATCAGCTTCCTAACAGATTTTACAAATAAGGTCCAGCTGTTACATTCATTGTCATAATGTTGGAAAAGTGAGTCTCAGTACACAGATCTTTCACAAAATGTAACAGTAAGGACAAGACAGAATTATTGTCATGCACTGACATACCTGGTATTGCTTGTGTGTTTTGCTGAGGTATATTAGAATCCAGAAAATCTTACCTTTTTTTTTCAGTTAGCCATATAATTTTAACATCTGCAAACTTGTTAAAATGTATTACTTCATATTACACATGCAGGAAAACATAAAATAAGAAAAAATAAGAATGTTTAAAAGAACTAAAATCCAAATAATACAATTTTGTAGAAGATTTAAAGATTGCTTTTTTTAAAAAAAGTTTACATTTCTCCCAGTTACCATTTAGAATAACAATTTCTCAAGAAATCACCAAAGAGGTGCCAAAGATATAGTCTTTGAGTGGTACCTGTTTTACACAAAATAAACAAATGTCCGTACATCAAAGTTATCTGTTTTTTTATCTTAAATCAAGAAGCCTGCTTCTGCATGTTATACATCATAGTGCACAAAGTGTTGTAAGCTGGGAACAGTGGCCATTTCCGCACTAGACTGTTATAGTGCTATTATTCCACTTTGAACATCCTATGGAATCCTGGGGTTTGCAGTTTAGGGAGGGGCCTCAAGATGCCTCAAGTGCCCTCCCTAAACTGCAAACCCCAAGATTCCATAGGATGTTGAAAGTGGAATAATAACACTATAACGGTCTAGTGCAGAAATGGCCAGTGACTGCATGTAATGTAACATGGGTCAGCTATTGCTTATGATTTATTTCTGAACATATCTCTCACTGTTGAAGGTTGACTCTTTCCTGTATCTAAACATCGGAAAGGGTACTAAAATGCCATGGCAATAGAACTGAGATGCAACACTTAAATCAAAAGACTGATTTCAAGAATCCCTCATACCTGCACATTACTCAATTGGCTTCTCTATTTTTTACACTGAACTTGACCCTCCAGTGACTGAAGGCTGCTATGAAAAGGTTATTCACATTATACCAATTTGTTCTGGAGTTTTGCTTTTAGGCTGTGTGGAGAAACAGACACAAGAAAGCATGTTCAAGGGTCATATTTTGCAGCCCATGGGATATAAGAAGAAATGTATGCTTGTGTATTGTTAATTTGACTTAAATATTCAAGGCATTGCTTGATATCATTTTAATTTTTCTGATTCCCGTTAAATTAATTAGAATGCAGAAGTATCTCCATTGTAGGTGAGCCATTTTTGGGGTACAAAACATGCTTCCATTCCTTAAGAATAATTTATAATACGGAATACAAGTCCTCTGCCATAGGTGTGATACATTGTTAAGACTTACAAAAACTTGAGAAAGAGGGCACCTGAATAGCAGGCTTGTTTTCCCTTTCTCCTTCCTAGTCTCCCAACAGTAGATCAGCATTATGACATTATTCTTTCTGAATGAAAGTCAGTGAAGTACTTCCCGTTGTCTTCTGCCCCTGTACTGGAACACTATTCAGAAGTTGCTCATGATGCTCAGCTGTCATGGCTAAGCACCAAATTCACAAAATTATTCCCATTTGAATAAGGGAGATTTTCAAAGTGGCACCAATAACGTGCCATTCTTCCAGATTTCAGTTTTCTGACTGTAGTGACTGATTGCTCTAGTTTTCAGTCCATCGTGTCATTCCCTTCATGCATCCCATACAAATTGCTACTATGCAACAGCAAACAACTGCTTTAATTAAATTAACATGATTTAAAAATCTCATTATGTCATGCAATCACATCAGTACTGTTTTTCACTGAGATTTAATCAAGATGCTTATCTACTGGTTCTCATCAATAACTTGGAAGGGAAGAAATAAACATGAAGTTAAAACTCCAACAATTGGCACATGTGCCAATTTGAAAATAAATTTCATACACTGTCCAAATTAAACCAAAGGGCAGACAGGACAACACAGAGATCAGAGCAAGATAACACAGTGGTAACAGGATGACTTTAATTCTTCACAGCTGTGCTAGGTGCACAGTCAGAGCTGCAGGGATATAGACTGAGTTGGTTCAGCATATCACAGTCTTTTTTGTTTCTGCTACAGTAGATAAAGCACATGGATTGCAGATGCTGGATTCAGGCAATTGAAATTAGAGCTGAAAGCTTTCAATAAGTCACTGTCAGATGTGTATTGGGATAATAGGAACAGTGATAAAATTTATTTCAAATGGCAATTTTGGTCATAAATTAAATAAATATTATATAACACAAACTAAATTGGCAGTAACATTTTATATAAGTCTTTAAAAACCTGAATAATTCTTTTATTACAATCCTGCATTGTTTATGTCTGTATATTAGTATGCCTCATTAAAAGAGAGAATTGTCTTTAAAGTCTATCCAATGATCCCATTAATCTCAGTACATTTCTAAACCAAGCTGCATTGTCCTACTTAAATGGGGACAAATCACTCTGATTGCTGATTTATATTAGAATAGCCCAGTGCACATGCTGCTTATTCTAATTGAAGCTATTCATAACTGCTTCACTGAAATTGGTTTATGCTTTGTATGTGACCCCTTACAAGGCTGAGTCATGACTTCAGAGAAATGTGCAAACCTATTTTCCAACATGGCTACATCAGGCTACCCGTTGTTAAGGAACTAATTGTCAAAAACTAGGGCAAGTTGCTCTCTTTTTCTACAGCTAAAATGAGTAAGAAGCATATTACAAATATCCCCTAATTATATCTTTCTGCAATAAGGCCTTATCATTTGTTTCTTCATGTTATGACAATATAGTATGTACCTCAATTAAAGAATGCATCAGGTCACAGGCAGTTAGCTTCTTAAAGATGCAACCATGGGAATCAAGTTCCTGAAGAGATCATATGGAAACAACTTGCTGTTCTTAGTTAGGATTTTTACAATTATTGGACAGGATTTCAAGAGTGAGCCTTCATTCTCTGCAAGATCAAAACTTTGACTTTGTTTTTAGCAGATAGACATGGCCTCTGGTTAAGGTTTTTCTAATTCCATGAAGTCCAGTCAGGGTGGTCTTGTCCTGGGTGAGGAGAGAGAGAGAGAGAGTTGAAAAAAGCAACTGAATAGTACTATTTTCATGTAGAACCTGGATCACAGATGAATACTACACAATTAGCATGAGGAATACTCTCTCTTTCTCTCCATACACTTCATTCTAGTAATGGGTCTTTGTGAAAGTAGAAAATTTTAGCATATATCATAAATTTTTCTGAGGAAGTCTTATTTATGACCTGAAGTTTTTGGGTTGAACCATGTAGCACATAAAGGACAGATAACAATATTCTTGTGTTCCTGGTATACATTTAGCATGTGTTCAGAAGAGGGATCTCCTCACGTAGTGAAAGATGCCTGGCTGTCTCTTAGCATCTAATTTGACCCTGGCTAGAATGGTCACCCCCAATCACAGTAGAAAATTTTTTGTGTGTGTGTGTGGTCATCATTCTGATGAACTGTAGTGGCATGACTTCAGGATGCAAACTGACACAGAGCTGAACAATCATATATATACTTTACAGTGAAAAATCAAGGTGAAAATCAAATTTGATTGGCTGTGCATCACCTTTTTTTTTGTCACCCCAAATGAACAAATGTTTCGGGGGGGGGGAGAAAAGAAAGGACAGAGGCCAACTCAATTGTGAAAATAAGTTTTTGTTCACTTTTTTTGTCCTGACACCCCACTGATTATCTGCATCTGTCCTCAAATCAACCGCTACTCATCTGAAGACAAAACTGGAAGTGACTTCTAGTTTCTATATTTGGTCATTTGTGGTCAATTTTAATTGTTTATTTATTTATTTATTTTGGGGTGGGGGTTTGGATGGGGGGACTAGGTCTGTACTACTCCTCAAAGCCTCTTTAGGCTTTCTGGGAGTGGCAATTTACAGGTTTGAGGGAAATTTTCAGTTCAAATTTGTGGTTGTTGGTGGTGTTAAAGCCACAGAAATTTCCCTGGACAGCACATGTGACCAGCTTGCAGTTTAACCACCCCTTTCTGACATATCATACTGGCACTGCTGTTCAGGGTAAAGCCGTACAATCTAATAATGAAATACATACCATGGTATTCTGCTGGTCATTTATGTTTGCTGTGAGATTCTTTCAAATGCTACTAGATTATATTGTGCATGTGATCTGTCTCCTGACGTCCAAAGTTTCATTGCTTTTTCTTGTCTTTTCTTGTCTAGTCTTTTTGTGTGTGTGTGGGGGGGTAAGTTTATGAAGAGTACTAAAGAAGGTTGTGATTCTCACACATTGCTATTCTCTCCCCAGAATGCTTATGTGAATATAAACCGCATCATGTCCGTCGCATCCAGGCTTTCAGAGGCTGGCCATTATGCTTCTCAGCAAATTAAGCAGATCTCTACGCAGCTAGACCAAGAGTGGAAAAGCTTTGCTGCAGCACTGGATGAGCGCAGCACCATCCTGGCCATGTCTGCTGTGTTTCACCAGAAGGCTGAACAGGTGTGTAATTTTTAATGGGTTTGATAAATCCATGCCCTCTGGAGGGCTTTGGGATATTTGTCTGGTTAAGGTAATTATCAACATCATTAATAGAATTGGTATGTCGTGGCTCTTTTCTTTTTAATGTGCCGCAAATATGGATGGATAGATCAGTCCAGCAATTAGGTGCTGCAGCTTGCTGTTTGTCCCTGGGTGGATGCATTCATTTTGCATGTGTGTAGCATTCATCTAAAATATATAGTACAAGAACCAGAGAGACAAATATAAAACAGTGGAAATTATACAATACAACAGACAATGAGATGTTAAACAAAAAGACGTAGGCAAAGGGCCAGTGATGTGGACACATCCTTATTCTTTCTGTATGCATACATTGCTAAGGTTCAGAATGAATATTCTGAAAATGAACTGTGCATGAGATATGGAAATTGCCTCTAATTTTAGAAGTCTATTAACATAAGAACAAAAGAAGGGCCCTGATAGAACAGATCAAAGATCCCTCTAGTCCAATATCCTCCTTCTCACCGTGCACGAACATGATTCTGGGAAGCCTACTGGGAGAACATTAAAGCGGTAGCTATTGTTCCTGCTATTGTTCCCCCAGTAACTGGTTGTTTTACTGTTTCTGAATCAGAGCTCAGAAAAGTTGCTTTCTGGACAACTAACATTATCGCCCACATGGCTCATACCTCGCCCCCCCCCCCAAAATACAATCTCTTTCTGGGTGTGGAAATTCCATGTAGCTACCATAAATAGCAGGCATTGATCACTGTACTCATCAGTTTGTTTCAAAGCCATCTCAACCTGTGGCTTTCATCACATTTACTGCTGCTAAGTCATCCACTGTGTGCAAAAATAATGCCTTTTTGTCTGTCTAGAATCTACCATCAGAGAATTTCTTAGGGTGATATAGGCCCTTTTCACATGTGGGGGTGGAAACAGGCGAAAACACGCTAAAACGGAGCTTACCTGCAGCCGGGTAAGTCCGTCGCCACGCGGAGCAGCGCGAGCTCGCTGCTCCACAGTCCTCTGGCGTCCCAGATGGCAGCTTCCGGTTGGTGGAGGCTCTCCACCAACCGGAGAAGCTTGCCAGCCGGAAGCCTGCCCCCGGCAGATCTGCAGGCACGCACTTGCGCGCCCCTGCAAATCCACTTTGGAGCCGGGCGACGGAGCGGCACGGGGCTGCGTGCTCCGTGCTTTTTAAAAACCTCAAAAAAGAGGTTTTTAAAAAACACGCAACGCGGCTAGTTCCGACCGCTCCTGAGTGGATTCTGGTGTGGAACTACGAAAAGTAGTCCACGCCAGTCCACTCTACGGTATAGAAGACCTCAGTGACAGGTCGCTCTGCACCGTTTCAGAAGCCCGGTATGGAAATGGCCTCAGTTCTTATGGCAGAAAGGAAAAAATATACCTATCTACGCTCTTAGTGTGGTCCAGGACACATCAACCTGAATCTACTTGGTAGCCCCCTCTATACTAGACTCAGTGAGACAGTGAAATTTATACAAGCTTAGTCTTATTGATTGTATTGGTCTAGTGTAGCTGAGACTGCCAATTTCAGGTGGTTGTAGGCTGCAGTTCTGTGTACGTACAATCCTCCCTTTCTGTGTACCTGCAGTCCTACACATCTAGGGAAAAGTTCCACCAGAGAGAGTGGGAATTACTTCAGTGTAAACATGTCCAAGCTTCAGAGGGTCAGCCTAATTGTAGTAAAAACAAACAAAGAGGCTTTTGGACTTTAAAGACTAGCACATTTTATTAAGGAGGAATCTCCCTCCATGGTTGAATTCACTGATGAGAAATAAAAGTGACTATTTAAAACCTGGAATGCTGTTGCCTGGAAATGGCTGCTGGTTTGCAGCCTGTGAAGCTATTAAATAGAACTGTGTTATGCTTTGCTGCCTGCTAAGCTTTTGCGCTGGTTTACTGCTGAGTAGACATACATAGAATTGAGCTGCCCTTTTGTATGCTTAATGAGCAAATGTCCAAATTGGAAATAATTGTATCTGGCCCCTTTCTGTGCCCTGAAATGTGGCCATTGCTTCAGTGAAAACTCTAAGGTTCTTCTTCTTCGTGGTCTCTGTGATTCACACAAATGGGTTGTCTGTGCCTGCACAGAACATTCTAGAGCTCTAGGCCTAGCTTTTTGGTGGGAACCTCTTCCCCTGAGGCTATATAAGGCCCTGGGGCCACTGCCACTTGTTCTTTTCCTTTCCACCCCATCAGCATGCTTTTGGAGCCTTCATAGAGTTCGATACAAATAGAATTCGATAAATTCGATAAATTGGAATTTATCTGTTCTTCCAAAAAATGGTTCTCCAACCCCTGTATAAATTCTTATGAATATTGTCTCTTTCATTAGGTGCATGAAATGTTAGCTAAGTGGGCCTATTTCTAAACATGTTCTTGGGTGGATGAATGAGATTGTACACAATGAGAGCGGAGGGACTGGAAATGAAAAATATACGGGCAGCATTCATTATCTTGCCACTTGCAATTCATTTAAAAAAGGAGCTGGGTAATAACACAGATATCGCCGCACATGTGATTTTTTAAAAATCCTTTGTCCTTGTTCAAACCACAGGACATAGGGCTGAAAAGTCATGATTAATTGTTAGTGATTCTCTGTTCCTATCTGTTTTTGAACCTCCTTTATTCAAGAAACCCTGTCTTATGATCATCGATAGATTGTCTTGAGAGGTTGAAGTGTTCCTGTTTTTTGAATATTTTGAATACTGTCATTTCTGATGTCAAAATTGTGTCTATTTTCATTTTGAATGGCTTGGTTTTTCTCATTTACAATGTAGCAAAGCATTGCTGATAAACAATAGCATATATTACTTTTGAAGATGAATAGATGTCATACCATCCAATATTATGGAGGGAAGTATTTGGTTCCATGATTTTGTGCTTGCATCTGATTCAGCCACTGGCTGCTGTGTATATCTGTTGCAAGGTCTGTTGCTGCTTTTTAGATTGGGCAGCTGTCTACAAGCAAGTACTAGCCTATCACTCAAGACCAGTGAAGGAAAAGTAGAATAATATAGGATGAGTTGTAGTTAACCAGTGATAGAATGTGCCCTGTGTATATGTGGGTGTTCTGTTCCAGAAACTCTCGTGTAAAAGAAAAATTGTGAGTGGCACACACCTGTTGCCTCCATTGACTATAATAGGATGCTTTGTGCAACCTTGCATTCATGTGTGCAGAGGTCACACCAGAAACGGGTGTGCTATACATCTGTGTGTGTAGAGCTAGAAACTGTAAGTTATAAAAGGTGGTATTCTGTTGTTTGGTACTCTGTTGCTGTCTTTCTTCTGAGTTTGTCACAGGTTCCAGATTTGGCTCTGTTGATTTGTTTGCTTGAGAAATATTTTTTTTCCGCATTGGTGAATGCGTGTTTTAATCAGATGTAAACTCTCAAATTGTGAGTCTGATAGGTCTATTGAGATGCATGATTTGACTGTAGGCGATGGATTTTGTGCCATGTCCTGGGTGGAAGTTGTAAGGATGTAAGTAAATGTGGCAAGTCTATAGCTCTCTGAGATACAATGGTACTAGTGGATCTATGATGTAATACCATTGTAGTTTCCGGAAAGTGTGGACTGACCAAGGCTCAAGTTGATGGTATGCAGAAATTATTCAAGTCCTGCTGGAACGTAGTTATGAGCTCCTGTCTTTGAGCCGAAATAATAAATGAGTCTTACATTGCCTTACCTGTGCCACCTATATAGAGCAAGATTTGTCCTGTCGTTGTCTGCCAAGACATCAAAATCAGAAAAGTCCTTTCATTGATTTTGGCAGTGCCTACAAAGAATAAGAAGAAAATGAGAGGTGATACTGCTGCTTCAATGCTGGGTATCTCCTGTTCTGTAAAAAGCTATATGGTTTCCATTCTTTTGACTTGTGTACACTGGGTTTGGAAAAAATGAGTGTGGTGGATCTCATATGCAGCTTGGGCCCCAGTTACAAACCTTAAGCTCTTTATCACTCAGCTTGCCCTTTTACTCTTAAAACCCCTTCCTGGGTCTGAGTCCAGGTGACACATAACGGACAAACAGATGTGTTGGTCACTGGATTTGGTATGGTAATGCATGACTGGTTCTCCTTATTCTTATATGAAGATAACCAAACAGAGAGGTAGAAAATAATAATAAAAAAAAAAAAAAATGTATTGCATGGCAAGTGGATTAAACATGTGGCTTGAGGCTAACCCTGTAAACAGAATGATGTTAACAGCTCTTCTAAAACAAAGTTAACTGTTCTCTCTGAACTCTTTCCACATGCTCAGCTCCAACCAAAACAAAGTTCCCTATCTCACTTACTGTCTCTATTTGTTCCTAGCCTTTATTGTTGCTCTATCCTCTGCTGGTCCTATCTGTCACTAGCCCTGACCATTTCTTTATTCCTAACTGGCTCTCTCTAACCATTGAGCAGACAAATCTGTGGTGTTACAAGTGGAGTGTCTTGTTGTGAAGCTCTCTACATAACAAGACACTCCACTGCATCCCAAACTTGTTTGCTGGCACCTCTCCCAGCTCTCCCTCTTCCCTGGATTTGTCTTTGCATAACCAGGTCCAGAAGGCGGTTGATTTCTGTGTAGCAGGATTATGAATGTGAAGCAGATCTTCTGTCTTTACCTATGAGAGATCCTAAAAAATTCCCAATAGCTATTCTGCAGTTAGAAATTTTGTTATTCCTTGCTCCCAGAGGGATTTGTGAGCGCTTCACTAGAGTCATCATTTCCTCAGCATTTTTTTTTCAAGGGGATGCTTTTAGCAGAGAATTTCTAGGCTGCTTCTTGGTCCCAGCAGTCTTACGTTTGTCTAGAACTGCAGATTTGCCTTTTGAAGTAAACAGGTGATTTTTTTCTGAAGATCTGTGCTAAGCTTCGTGGCCTTATAACTACTTTCCATGCATCTGAGGTTAGCTTGATACATTTCCGTATGTGTAACTTGACAAAGACCATGAAGAAGAAAAAGCATGTCACTTAGTTGTAAATGTAACAAGGAATTCTCCCCTATGCTACATCGTATAAGTCTTTTAGGAAAAAAGTGAGAAGGTAAGGGGCGTGTGCCAGAATTCAGATGTGTTACTGCACTGATGACCCCTTAAAGAACTACAGTTAGAAGAAAGTGTTTTTAGTTTATTTGTATTTTTTAACCTAGGAGAGTTGTACTTTTTGGATACCTCTGTATTACATAGCTTAGTCTTCAGATATTAATTTAACCCTGCTTTTATCTGCTACATCCAAAAATGTTCTCCTTCATTTTTTGATTCATTTTGTTAGTGTGTAACGTTCATGAGCTGTTTATGCCAGTCTTTAGAAGCTTGGCAATCTTTTTTGTCTGAAAATTCCTTTTTGATGTATTTTGGGAATCTTCTCTGTGTTGTTTTGGGCTCCCTCTCCTGTTCTTGGATGAGCCTTTACTACTAGGATTCAGGACTCATGTCTGGGGCCAAGTTGGACAAGGTCATTATCTGCATGAAATCCCACAACTTTCAGCTGAAATCTTTAGCTGCTTAGTCGCTGGAGGTGCTATCAAAGTCAAGTACCTCACAAGCTATTCCACTGTCATCCTCCTTAACACATAATAATTCACACTTAAAATCCATGTATTGCTATTCTGTGTAAATAAGTAACTGGTAGAGACCTGACCCCTCTGTATCTGAAATGCTCACTTTAATCTAAATATTGGTTAACAGGAAATGGGCCAATTAAAGGACTAATTGAGAAAATCTCTGGACAAAACAGGGTCCAGATTTTATCTCCATTGGTGGTCTAATTGTTAGAGTCCAGTTGGGTTAAAGACCACCAACTGAGGATTCATTATGAGGTTACTCTTCTACTGCCATTTCATCTGTGCAGAATAGGACAGTGGTGCTTTTCTGTACTGCCACTTTCATTAAGCTGTGATGGGGAGAGGTCAGATTGGATGTCCTGGTTTGGGACTGTGAGTATTCAAGAGGTCCAGTTCGTCTTAAAGTGAGTAAGCAGTCTGTTGGGAGTGGTGGGAGAGCAGAGGAAGAGAGGGATGGCTGGAATCAGAGCATGGAAGAGACAGTAGCACAGGAGTTCAAAGAAAAGGACTAAGGAGATAGTCAAAACACAAACTGAGGCAAAAGAATAGAACAGATTTATGATGCAGGAAATACAGAGCAGCCAGAAAATGAGTCAGTGCATTGTGCCAAAGTCAGGTTGCCAGGATGTGAGTCAGGAATCAAAAGAACGGTAAGAGCAAGAGATGAGATGGACGAAAAAAGAGAAGTTCTCTGTACTAATTGCTGGAGCAGGGCACATTCCTATACAGATACAGCTGGCTGACTCCTTGTGACTGCTGCTGACAGCTTATTCCTGAGACATCTATCCTTGCATTCTGTCTTGGCTGGGCCCTGATATTCTGTATTTTCAGATGCCATCCTTCCCTGGGGCTTTGGGATAACTCTGTTTTGAAATCAGACACGGAGCTCACTCTCCTCTAGAGGGGGGTGGATCCTTTCTGGAGGACTCAAACTCTGCATCTAAACAATTGGAACTCTCTTAAGTCCTCAATCTGTGATATATACCTTTCCAGCTGTCTTCCTCTGAAGAGGACTCTTCAAGCATGAAGAAATAGTTTGCTTCCTTATTTTCATATTATTTTAAAATCTCTTAGATCCACCTTAGTACTGGACTCCAGTATCAGGACATAGCAGGTTGATGCAATTTTGACAGCCTTATCTGCTTGTATGGGATTCTTTTTTTAGCCACTAGATTTTGAGGGTGTGAATGAGGTGTCTGGACCAATGAGGAAAAAAAAATCCAAAGATTAAAAAAAATGGGGCATGCTGTGGATTCTTGGAAACCACAGAGGGGAGCTGTATGTGACCGTGGGCATCACCGTCATCACCCCTGAGCTGGAGGGATTTGACATTAAGGGCAGTTTACTGCAGTGGTTTCAGCATTCTCTGCCAAGATCATGTCTACCAGATGATGCTGGGGGACCACTGTTTGGCACTGTGGCTTTTAGCCTCCACTCTCCCACAAGCTTACATTTTATTCCATATATTAATCAGTATGTATATGGAACCACAACTACCTATGTTTCCTTGGTTTTTAAATTTGTAATACATTGAGACACTGTAGTCCTTCCACCCTAATTTGAATTTAAGCCCCATTTAGATCTATAATAGTTGGAGCTACAACTACTAATCCTGCATAGGATCAGACTGAACCTAAATAAAGGCCCCCCCAAAATTAAAAGGCTCTAGGTCAATACTTCATTATCTGCTGTGAAAAGACAAAGCCTGGCTATTTTTTTCCTAATATATCAGGGATTGCTACAATGTTTGTTCCACATTGTCATATGTACATCATTTCCTAGAAACTGACTCTGGATAGGCAGCTGATGACTCATGGAGTAGCATTAGACTGCAGACCACCACTTTGAGTAGCACTATTCTGTCTAACATCTGCCAGCTGGGAATGGCTTTTGGAATCTAGCCTTGACAAGAAACTTCATTGCATTTATGCTTTCTGCTCAGTATCAGACTTTCGTACAACCGAAGGAGAAGTAACTTGGACTTTAGAGCCACTGCTGTAAAGTCATGTAAAATCACTCCACATAGTGGCACATCCTCAGAAACCGTAAGGAGAGAAATATGTAGGCCAAGCTGTATAAACCATATTAACATGACTACATTCTAATGTCCCCTTGCTCCAACCTGTAAGAAAAAGACGGAAAAAAATGCAGTATCTCTTTCTTAAGAGAAAGGCTGCCAAACAGTTACTAGAGTCTCTCAGGACTAAGCAAACAGGAATTAGAGGGGGCAGGGGAATCTGAATGGAACTTGCTATTCAGTTGGACATAGTAGAAACATAGTAGGAAGTGAGTATTGATGCAGAGCCAGTAAACTCCAAATGCCAAGGGTGTGGGCTTGCAAACTAGACTTGCAGTTCCATCAGCTGAGACTGAAAGATGTAGTCTGCTTTCATTCTCATGAGATATCCTGTTGAGTCATTGTCTTATAATTTAGAAAATTAAACTCTTTGGTATGCTATGAAAATTAAAGCAGGAGCTAATCAGAATTTCCAGAAGGTGATTCTCCTAGAACAGAGCAAGCCTAAAAATATAGGGTGTTCTTACAAGCATGTTACTGAAAAATAACTTCTAAAGAGATAAATGGGACTTGGACCGTATTTATTAGATGCACTACAGATAGCAGATATAGTCTTACAGTTGCATTGATCCCATTGTTGTTTCATGTTAATAAAAGTATATTTCATATTTCCATTACACTTTCATCTGCTGTGTTTTAGCCAAACATATGCTTCCTTGCCTCTATACTCTTGTTTAGTAACCAAAATATTCTACTGTGCTTTGCAGACTACTAATTTAAACCCTATGACAGGGTTGCAAAACAGGTTTAAACCTCCTACGTAAAGGAGAAGCCCTCCAGATGTTATTGAACTGTATCTCTCAGATGTTCTAACCAGCACAGCCAGTCATCAGGGATGCTGGGAGTTGCAGTAAAATAATGTGGTAAATATAGATGATCAATGTCAGTTCAAGGACTGAACGGTGGTTAGCTGTCGTAATTTTCCATGTTGTTCTATCTATTGCATTAAGTTCTGCTTGAGTCCAATCAACAGTTCTGGTACTATATCAAATAATTGATGTGGCTCGTGAGTCTGTGGCTTGAATTATTTTTCTACTGTTAAGTTTTGAAGGTAAGACTTTCCACCATCATAGCCTAATGGTTCATTCACTTTAATGTTCTTTCTATTTTAACTCTGCACTGCTCCCCTATTGCCTCCAGGACTGTCATCAACAATGTGTAAAATTTGACAGATAAAAACATGGATCGACTATGCATGAGATATAATTAGAAATATGTACGTAGTTATTCACTTGTTTGTCTATATTGGATTCCTGTATAGAAGTGCAATTTGAAACAGATTTGGATTGGAGAAGGGTATGTTATCAGCAAAAGCTTTATTCAAAGGACAGGGATAGTTGCGTGAGAGACTTCAGATTTTGTTTTTAGTTTGATGCATACCTTTACAGTCTAGCTATTCCTACATTTCCTCATGAACTAGACTGCAAGAACTTCGGAGACAGGGATTCATCCCTCATATGTCAGTCAACCAAACAGTAATAAACAGGTGCACTGTTCATATGTAACATGAGGCTGTGACTTCCAAAGAGCATGTTGTATGAAAAAGTAATAGGATGGTTGCTGGTGACTGACATGGAAGCCCTAAATCCAATATATAATATTTCATTAATGTCCTTGAAAATGTCTTGTGCTAATTCCAGCCACCTGTTGCATCCTACCCGCCCCCTCTTTCAGACCGTATTCTGAATGCAAGAGTTTCTTGCTGATTCCCTCTTCTTCTCGTTTACAGTCCTGTTATAAACAGAGAACTATATTTACAGGAGAGCTTTGCACACCTAATAGCATATGCTAACAATGATCTCAATTGGGACACACTGTTTATTTTACAGATCTGTATATTTTTATCTTGCTATATGGGTTCAGTTCTCAAGTATCTATTCCGTACAGAATGTCAGAAACCTGAGGATACTAGAAAAGCGATCAGATAACGCGACAGTATTCTGTTGTCCAAGTGAGTCTGGCCAAAATTAGTCAGAAATGTATATCATACCAGCAACTGCTGCATTGTGACAAACTTTGTCCCGTACTTTCAGTAAGTACAGTTTGAGGGTATTCATTATAATTGTTTAGTCTATCTAAAAACAACTCCATTGCACTAAAGGAGAGACAAGATGCAGTGATTTCCCTTTAGCCTTCCAAGTCTGCCAATAGTGATGCTTTGCAGTCCTGTAATATCTGGAAGTCTGGTGCTGCTTCACCGGATGTGACAATCCAGAGGTCAAGTATTGATAGCAATGCAGTGTAAAAAAGGTTTTGTTTCTTTTTGTTTCTGTTTGAGTGATGAATATGTGAGAATCCAGTCCTGGATGGGCATTGGCTATCTTGAAGGAATATCCACTGTAGCTGTCATATGTTCTGATTACAAATGTAGATCTTTGCTTAGCACATCTCTTATGCAAAGCTGAGGAATTTCAAAAGTTTTCTTCCTGCTCAGTGAGATTATAGGATCTATTTAAATAATACTTTTTTACAATTCTGCACTTTTTGCCAAAAAGAACAGTAGTGTTGAATAGAAAATCATCATCATCACCTGAATTCATCTGAATCCTGAACTGTTTTTTATTGGGTCTGATAGATGATAAATTTGAGAAGAATTCAAGAAAAAATATTTCAGTATATGATTACAGCTGCTAGAGTAACTATTTGCTCTAAAGTGGAAAGAATCACACTGCGCCCTGATGGCACAGTGGTTAAATGCTAGTACTGCAGCCACAAGGTTGTGAGTTAGATCCTGCCAGGCTCCAGGTTGACTGAGCTTTCCATCCTTCTGCAGGTCAGTAAAATGACTACTCAGCTTGTTGGGGGCAATTAGCTAACACATTGTAAACCGCTTAGAGAGCACTTAGCTAATAAGGGGTATAGAAATGCACGTGCTATTGCTAAATATCATTACAAGAAGAATGATTGTTGAATGTGTTAGATTTTGCTGAAATGGATGAACTAACTACTTTGATTATAGATAGGAATTTGAATACATTTCTGAAAGATTAGGGAGCAGTGATGACATATTTGAGGAATTATGGGGGAATTTTATCAACTTCTGATTTGGAAAATTAGTAATTCCCGTTAACTTGCAGTTCTAATTTCCTCTTCTTTTGCGATTTCTGATCTTCTTTCAGATTTCTTTTTAAATTTTTATATACACCTACAATAAGTACATATTGTATGAAATTATATCCATACTAAATAGGGTTGGAAGTCAACTAGTAGTGTATACCCTTGATGTTTTTAATATAGTTTTGTGTGTTTAGATTAATAGTTGTTAGGAAGAAAAGTAGTGTATCAATGTGTCTCCAGTCAGGTTTTTTTTGTGTGTTTTTCTTGATGTTATAATCCATATATGTAGTTTTAGATATATAAAATTTTTATGTTTAATAAAAATGTTTTTTAAAACCTACATGAGAGAAATGGTCATGGTGTTGGAGTCACAGCCCTATCTGGGATCTTGTCAGTTAAGGTGGTATTGTGGGATTTTAATACAGGCGGAGGCTACTCTATGTGCCAATTAGGGATAAAGAGTAATGAAAGACAAATTTCAACTCTATTAACAACAGAAACTAACTTCTTTTGTGATCTAGCTCCCCTGTCCTGTGCAAAGCTACCTGCTCCTTTCTCAGGCAGGAAACACTGAACTTCTCAAGTAGTCTTTATACTGTTACATCTGGAAAAAAATTAGTTGCTATATAGGTAAAACTTGCTAAATTGTGGTCCCAAATTGTAGCCTGATGAAAGTGTTTTAACTTTGTTAGAAGTAGAAAACCTAAAAAAATTAAGTTCTAGACCTTTTGTTCCCTCTTGTTTAGGATTCCCCTGTTGTAGCCAAAGTAAAAGCAGTTTGGGAAACTTGGAATGCTTGTTTGGTTGAACTACAGATCTCATGTATTAAAATCAGTGCTTAGAAAAAAGTGTTTTAAAAAGAGATCAGAAAAGTTTTATTGTTGTTCAAAGCAGAGCTTGGCAAGCTTCCTTTTGTTGCAGTACAACTCCCATGTATTCTTAAAAGCAGTACTTCCAGTGGTGTGAAAATGGAGCTGGGAAAATATTTTTTTTTTATTTGCTTTTGTTCAACATGGAGCTTGGAAAACTTAATTACCAACCATACAAATATATTCCCATTTCTTAAACCAACTTTGTTTTTATTTGAACGGTGTGCTCTGAGTTATTGTGCTTCATGACTGATTTATCATACTGAATGACATTATCAGGGCTCACCCCAATCTGACATCACCAGAGGCTATCCTTAGGTTTCAGTTTTTGGCCCTGAACTTTCAGAATCTGGGATGCATTATAGTTCACTCAGGTAGTTAAACAGATCCATGTGTGTGCATTGTGGTAAACTTGTTGCCTTACTCTTGAGCTATTGTAGAATGACACATGTTGATCTGTGCTACCTCTCTTAAAATGTGCTGATATTGAACAGAAATGTATCCCCATGTAGGACTGAAAAGGTGTTAGGGAATGTGACCTTTGTCTGTTTTTTCAGACCCATTGTTTTGTTGATTATGCTAATAAAAGTAGCAAGCTGACAACAGATATGTTTAGAACAGGAACTTTTGAACTAGTAAAGCTCAGAAGGTTCAACATTCGAAGCAAACATTTCACCAACAAGATATAGGTGGAACACTTCAGAAGTGGATCATGAAGTTGGAAGTGCAGAGGTATTTTTTTTAATTACCCAAATGAAGTTGTGTAGCTACTGTATAATTAGCTGTTGTTTGTACTGATGGATTTTTAGGCTCTTTAAACATTGTTGAATGCACAGGCCATAATTTAGAAGACTAATAGAAATGGGTACATTAGTAAGAGGTAATTAGGTACACAGAATTAGCCAAAAATGTGAGCATACTGAAAGGTACATTGCTATGTCAGATTCCATTTGAATAAAAAAGCCAGCAACAAGAGATCAGAGTACTTCGTGTACAGAGAAGGGAAAGTCGGGGTAGGCTTGCTAAAAATGAGCAAGCTTCATGAGCTTAGGATTTCTGAGGTAACTGAGAGATTTCTTATTCCAGGGATTTGCTGTCAAGTCAGCTTTGACTTATGGCCTACAAATGAGAGACTTTCACGAAGCCTTGTTATTAATACCCTGTTAAGATCTTGCTAACTCCCCTATATTGGAATCTTCCTCTTTTCCTACTCCCTTCCACTTTGCCCATCGTTATTATCTTTTCTAATAAGTCATGTTGCCCCATCATATGTTAACCTCATTTTGTCATTATGGCTTAATTAGTTTTTTCACATTTATTAGTTTTCACATTTTCACAAAGTTGTATAGTTCAAACTCAAAATCTGTTGTCTGTTGTGCACTGCCTCTTTAAGAGGCAAGCTAAGAAGGCCTCAGTGCAAATCGACCATGGTAGCTTTCAATTTTGAATGAAATGCTTTCAGTTTGGGGCAGACATGAGTAGGAATCCAGTGAACCCTCCATAGAAGTGACCTCTAGATTTAGACTTTAAGCAGACATGGAGTGTCACATGCTACACCAAAAATGGCAGATGTGCGTATGGATGTGCTGAAGCATCTGCCCAGACATCACCACCATTTAATAATATAGGATGCAGGCATTCACAGTTTTTCCCATTTGCGGGAGTCTTGGAACGGAAAGAGACTCCATTGTACTTTGCAGGAGAGAGGAGGCTCCACACCTCCTTATAGGCCAGGGAAGCCTATGTGGCTATGCTAGCAACCAAAGAAAGTGTATTCAGTTAAATTATTTTTTAAAAAACCAGATGGTGCTCTTGTTCCAGGAAATATAAGTTAATAAAAATGAAGTGTAGTGTGCTTTACTATGTTCAAAACTTCAAGATCTCTTAGCTTATTTTTAAAAGCTGTCCTGGTCCTTAATGTCTGAAGTAGCCTTGCTGCAACTGATCTGTTAGCTTTTGGAGTCTGATGGATAACGTAGAGTGTTTGCTGTCATGTAGTTACCCAGTGCAGCGTGGCTTGGTGGTTTTGTGGAGTTGTGATGGTCTTGTGGGATCTTGATGTTACAGTAATAGCATCTTCCCTGCAAGCTCTTTATGTCACTGCTGTTGATTGGAACCAGGTCAGGGCTACTATGCCAAGGCAAGATTAATGGAACATCAAGCTGAAACAGAGCCATTGATACAAATGGGCTTTATTGGTGAATAATGGATGCAGTAGGTGTAGCAGTGAGAAGTGTCTACACATCCTTTAGCTGGTAGGAATACAAGATCCTCTCATAGCAGGTGGCAAATTGGGTCTCTTTGTAGATCCCACCCAACTCCTGCATCAAAACAGGTACTCAAGGCTGGTACATACCTTCCTCTAGAGTGAGGCTCAAGCAGGAGACACATAAATAAAATCTTATTACAGAACCTCGTACCTATGTGCTAGAAGCTGTGGGAATAGCAAAAGGCAGGACAACTGACACAATTATCTTTTTGTGTTGTTGGGGAAATTGCCCCTTTAGGGTTCAGTAAATGGAGGCTTGGTGGATTGAAGCAACAGTTTGTTTAGACAGACATAGCACTGGGCAGAGTCTACCTGCAAACAGGGAGTTAAGCCTGCAAGTATATATTCTCCAAGTGTCAAGTGTATGTTCTTGCAAAACTACACAGCAACAGTAATTAACCGATTAAAAAAAAACTATGACATTAATACAAACTAACTGATAATGAGCAAACACTGTTTCCAAACTACACATATGAGACTTGTTTTGCAACATACTGGTGTTCTAATTGGTATCCCTTGTTAGTAGAATGCTTTGAGAGTTTAAGGATATGGATCAGAATGGCCTTAACTTGGAATATTTAAAGCTTGGAAAATAAAAAATAAAAAAGAAAGAAAGAAATTACTAAGCAGACCTTTTTCTTCATCATGGTTCTACTTTACTTATGCTTTACAGTCACTTATTGACCTTTCTTTATCAATATAATTTGCATGTAACACTGAAGTCTGGGGAGAGCAACTATAGGACTCACCAAGAAGCTAGAGTCTAGGAGAGGAAAGAAATAAACTCTTCTAGTGAGGATATAAATAGGTTCTGTATATACTTTGCCTCAGCTGTGTTGGGTAACTTGCCTCCAGTTAATCAGACAAGGTCATGGATTGTACATTTCACTTGTTCCTGTTGCTTATCATTGTCCTGTGGAATCATAAAAAATGTCTGTGCAGGGTATTCTCTTAATTCTGTATGAGCTGCAGTTAGTGCCCATCACATAAACAGAAACAGATACAGGGAGCTTGTCCTTGGTATATGCCATGAAACAATTTAACATAGTCCAGAACAATTTAAATCAGTGTATATGGCATGTACTATACCAAGGCATTATACCTTCATTGTTGTTATGTGCCTTCAAGTCATTTCTGACTTATGGCAACCCCAAGGTGAACCTACCATGGGATTTTTCTGGATCTGAGCATGTGAGATGCACCCAAGGTCACCCAGTGGGTTTCCATGGCTGAACGGGGAACTGAACCCTGGTCTCCAGGGTCATAGTCCAGTGCTTAAACCACTACACCACACTGGCTCTTAATATGTAACTTAGCCAAGCTCTAATCACTAAGATCCTAAAGCTCTGGCGAAACATCATGTTTCAATTTGGCACTGAGATGCTTCCAGACAGCTTCTGTGAGGCAGGCATTCTACACACAGAATGCTACAGCAGTGAAGGCCCTTTCCTGTGTTGCCACATAATGCTTTGCTTCTAATGAACATAGAGGATGTCCTCTGTGGGAGATCTCAATGGTCAGGCAGGTATATATAAGGAGAGGTTCTCCAAGTGCCAAGGTCCTTAGCCATTTAGTACTTTAAATGTTATCACCAACAGCTTGGATTTGTACTTGAAGTATATTGGCAACCATTTGATGGCACCAGTTCCAAAGCTCCTCATGGCTTCACGCACAGGCTTTATAAAGATATTAAACAGCCTGAGATATAGAATGGAACCCTATGACACTTGGCAACTTGATAACCATAGGGCAGAATTTCCCATTGTCTGTATCTGGAACCAGACCTTCCAGTAGGGGCAGAATCACCGTACTCCCATCCCATAGAGCCAGTCCAATAGGCTATGATGTAATGTTCTGTCTTAATCTAACTCAATAACCAATACCCAAATGCCAAAGTGATCAAAGCAATATGGCAACAGAGCAGCTAAGCATGGCAGAGGAATTTTATTTGGTGGCCCCTCAACTTTCCTCCACGTTGCTTTTGTGAAAGTCCCAGATCAATTTTGGAGCCTGAATACACTGACAGTCAAGCCACTCAGACTCTCCCATAGGAAAATTCTTCTGCTGGACAAAATATTGAAGGTGGCCCTTATGATGTCTAGAGTCTAGATCTGTCTGACTTCAAAATGTTGCTGATTGTCTATCATCACAGTGCTTGGAGCAAGTTTCACCAGATGCCACACATCTGGGGTAGCCACAGGCTTCAGTAAGTTGGAATGGAAAACAGGTTGCACATGACAATAGTTTTTGAGTAACACCAGTTCAACAGTCACTGAATTAACTATTCTCTTTATGGGGAAAGGTCCCGCATATTTTGGACCCAGCTTCTTTGAAGATTGCTGACACTGCAAGTGCTTGGTTATGAACCAAGTCCTCGACCTTAAAGTTCTATTTAGGGGGCTCTCTTTTTGTCAGCATGCTTTTTATATGAATCCTTAGCATGCTCCAAAGCAGTTTCAATCGCAGGCCACATGGTTTTGATTCATGTGACCTGCTCAGTTAAAACTACTGTGTCATGTTTCCCCACTATTAAACTTGGTAAGGTTTAAGGTCTTGTCTGGAGACCACTGAAAATGGTGAGTGTCCTGAGCTCTTATGTACCAAATTGTTACAAGTCATTTCAGCAAAGGGCAATCATCTTATTGGAAATGAATGTAACACCTTAGGTACTGCTCAAGAATCTGATTAAGCCTCTCAGTTTGTCAGTTTGGGGATGATACACTAAGCTCAGCCCTTGCTTGATACCTGGAAGTTTTAGGAAAGCTCTCCAAAACTGGGAAATGAACTAGGCCATTTGGGCAGAAATGATCTTGTTGGGGACCCTGTGAAGTCTATAAATATGTTGTGCAAACATCTTGGCCAGTTGAGGAGCTGTTGGGACAAAAATACAGTGCACAAAATGGGTTTACTTTGAAAACAGGACGATCACTATCCAAATCACTGTCTTTTTCTTACTCTCAGGCAGATCTACTATAAAGTCCATGCTAATTTCAGCCCAAGGATAAGGGGGAGTGGGAAGGGACTGCAGCAGTCCTCATAGTTTCCCTCCCACTCACTTAGCCCTCACACACACTGGGCAGCTTTTAAGGTAGGCTTCTGTGATAGATGATGGCTCTGAGGTCAATGAGCACTTGATTGTGCCAGAAACAGAGCCAGTGATACACCAACCTATCTTGGAAACACCCCCATCAGCTGAAAGACAAGCTGAGCCTGAGTTGCTGCAACCACTGCCAGTGAGAGAGGGGACCAGCAATGATTTAGAGGAATTAGATTCACCTTTGCCCCCCCAGTGCTCAATCACGGAGGAGACTGAAACAAGCAGCTGAGAGGGAGACCGTTTGGGCAAGGTTGAATAAACAGAACAATGATGAGTAACTTCTGTTTTTTGTCTACATGTAAGTCAGTCAGCATGACTTGCTGTTTGCTTGTAGCAAATCCCTACTCAAACCCACAACCTTTGTGTTCCAGCTCTCTTGAACCTTTTGGTCTGACCTTTGGATTTCTGGATCTTTTGGATTTGACCTTGACTTTGGCTCAGCTCAGCATTTCTCCTTGATTGTTTGCATTGGACACCCTCCCCCACTGCCTCTTCCTCTTGGGCAACTACTATGGCCTTCCTTCCCTTGCTGGCAGGGAGGCACAGGCAGGGAGTTGAACTCTGACAGCTTCTACATCTGGTCTAAGGCCAGCAGAATTGATATCTGACCAGATGTAAGGTCTTAACAAACCCAAAATGACCTGCTATCCTTACATTGTGGCATTGCCTCAAGATTTTACCCCTTAAAACCTCTGGCACATAAATTCTGTTTCTCTTGCAGGGGACACTGTCCTTCAAGCCTATCGTATCCTCATAATCTTTCAGCCAGATAGTCCTTCAAGACTATCTTATTCCCATAATCTTTCATAATTGTCCAGCTCCTTCTTCATGCTCTGCTGTAAATCAAGATCCAACAGGGGTTGCAAAAGTTGATGTCTGGACTGGCCGTGTGTCATCTCAGCTAATCCCAACTGCTGAGAGGTAAACACAGTGTATACCACCTCCTTATGCCGGTTGTTTTGTTACGGCAATCTACACAAGGCATCAGCTAGGAAATTCTTGCAGCCTCTGAAGTATTTTATCTGGAAATTAAATTTGTGCCTCCAAGTTATCAAAGCATGCTGGATGGTGGCAGCTTCCTTCTCTCATACAGGCCAGTTCCGTTCAGTCTCTGAGAACTTTTTGGATAAACAGGCACACGACTCTAGCTGACCAGTCCCATCCTTCTGCAGTAGGATGTCTCCTATGGCCACAGCTATTGCATCCACCTGTACCACAAAGAGTCGTGAAGGGTCTGGGTGTTTCCAAGTAGGCTCACAGGTGAATAACTGCTTCAGGTGCTCAAATACCCACTTGACAATCTGTGTTCCACTTGATTTGGGAGCTGGGCTTTTTCAAATCAGTATTACTCCCTTTTCCATTTGTTTTCAGCAAGTCAGTAAGCAGCAGTGCTATTTGATCAAAGTTGGGGATAACTTGTCTATAGAAATTGGCAAATCCCAGGAAGCTTTGGAGTTTCTCCTTCTTCTGGGGGCTTCCCATCCCACCACATCTTGGACCTTTGCAGGATCCATTTAATTCCCAGCCAAAATGCGATACCCTGAGTAGTCCAGTTTGGCTTTGTGAATTCACATTTGGATAGTTTCATATATAGCTGGTTATTAGCAATCTCCACAGTATCTTCTTCATCAATTCTACATGGGGCCAGTAGTCTTCTGTGTACACCTGGATGTCATCCAAATATACCAACACCCTTTTATGTAAATAGTCATGAAGTACCTTGTTGGTCAGGTGCATAAATATATCTGATGCTCCACTTAATCTGAAGTGCATAGCTAGATATTCAAAAGACCCCAGCTGGCAGCTACAATCAGTTTTCCACTTGTGCCCTTCCTCAATTCTCACTCAAAAAATACCTTCTCTCAAGTCCAGTTTGGTAAATACCTTCTCTTTGGCAAGGTGAACCAGCATATCTTTCATTAAGGGCAAGGGATACTTATTGGAAGTGCATATGGCATTCAACCCTCAGTAGTCCATGCAGAGCCTCAGTGTGCTGTCCTTCTTATGCTGGAACAACACTAGGGTGGCAATGGAGGATGTGGCCAATTTTTTATTTATAAACTCCCTCAAAGCTGCCTGTTCTTTGGGAGTCATAGAATGGAGTTTAACTTTAGGCATTTCTGCCTGTGAAATCAGTTCAGTAGCACAGTTCAATGTGTGGGTGAGTGGCAAAGAGTCTATCTCCTTTTCCTCAAAAACCTTTTTTAGGTCTGCATAATAGACTGGCAGCTCAGGACCTCTGGCTCAGGAGCCAGTCCACAGGCTATTAGTCATGCCACCAGGTGGCTCTCCATCTCGAACTGCTTGGGCCTTGTGAGCACATCTAGGTGGTGGGACTGGCACCTGGGGCTCCAGAACTTTTATCTCCTCAGTTCCCCAATCAATCCAGAGTTATGATTCCTAAGCCAGTTTAGTCCCAGCATATTTGCATAGCAAGCTTTGGGGGGCAAAATGAACTGCTGGGTTTCCTGATGCTTCCCCACTTTCACGCATACCAGGGATATGTGGTATCAGATTACCCTGTCCAATCATTGGGTTCCCATCCATCTGCATGAACTGAATGGAGTTGGCAGCTTTTTAGCTTTCAGCCCCAGTCCTGTGGCCATTGTGGGTTGCAGCATCTTGTCCAGGAGGCATATTTGCTCTAGAAAGTATGATAGTGCTTATGTAGATCTGGATCTACAATGGTCTTCTTCAGGATAGAATGTACCACTGTCTCTTTTAAAGCAGCAGACACCACTCTGATGTAAGGTGGTGTTGACAACCCCCTAGACTCACAAGTTAGTCTACTTCTGCTAGATCTCACTTGTCAGGATGGATAAGAGTCAAATCTATACGTAGTAGGGCCTACCAAATCAAGCATCTTTTTGACATCATCAAACTGCAGCAATTGACAGGCCTTTGCATACCTATCCAGACACTGCCATATTCCAAGCTACTATAAACAAATCTTCTCAAAGTGCCTAGCAAATTTGTCACAGCTTGCAACCAAGTGTTCCAGTCCTGGCTCCTCTGCAGCTGATCCCAACAAGCTATTCACTAGCCAGAACAGCATGACTTGATGACAGGTTAAAGATGAAATAACAAAGCAAAATAAGACTAATTTGTTCTTCTTACTGCTGCACATTACACACAACAAAGAGACCTTGCTATTTTTTTATACATCCTTCATGACCTATGCCGCCTTCACTATCGGTGTTACCCAATTTTTTTCATTACCTGTAGTGTTCTGTAAGTCAAAGGGCACTGTGGGCTCTGTAGTATTGGAGTGGGAACTTAAGGGCAATTGTGTGAATAGCCCATTCTGTGTCACCATTCTATAGTGTGACCAAGGCTTTAATGAAAATGGCAGCATTTATCAGCCTGAATATCCCTAGAGCTTTTGAGGAATTACTTGGATTCCTTAAGTCTCTGAGGCAGACCAACTTTATTATTTATCCCTGCAGGAAAGTTCAGCTACTGTCTGTCTAGCTTGCACAAGAAAATGATATCTGCATGACGACAGGGACACTGAGAACTCTTCTAAATACAGTTCATATTTTGACTACCCAACAACAAAAATCAGTGGACCCACCATTCTAGGATTTTCCAACACTGCCTCTTTGACATGGAGGCCACCAGCTGCCATTGATTGGCCAAGCAATTTGGGATACTTGGCTTCAAGTTCTTTCTGCCCTTTTAAAATTAGTCTGTCGACAGACAAGGAGATGTCTCTGTCAGGTGACTACACAATTTGAAAATGAGCAATCTTCATCCTATGCTTTAATGAAAAGATAGTGTTTTTACAGCAGATTTAACTGGATTTTTACATATCATTATCTAACTAAAAAGTAAAGAAGTGCAACTGTTCTATTGTTGCATTCGTCTTGCCAATGCTTCCGCATTCAAAATACCAGCAAATTAAACTGTTGCAAGACTCAGATGAGAGTAGACAGAGGAGCAAAATCTGACATTTAACTATTTTGTTCTGCAATCCAACAACAGCTTCTTAGGGCCTTTCCACACTACACTGTTATAGTGCTATTATTCCACTTTCAACATCCTATGAAATCCTGGGGCTTGCCATTTAGGGAGGGGCTTTTAGAATTCTCAGTCAGAGAGCTCTTTGACCTCAGTAAACTACAAATCCAAGAATTCCACAGGATGTTGAAAGTGGAATAATAGCACTGTAACAGCATAGGACAGAAAGACCCTTTGAATATACAATAGACTCTGGCTTTGAAATGGGTGTAACTGGTCTTTTCTGTAATTTCACTCCCTTTTTCACTTTCTTCCCTGTACTTTAATTCCTAAATAAATAAAACACAGACCTCTGAGACCACCTCAGCCAACTGAGGCAAAGTGATTTGTGGGCAGGGGAGTAGATGGTAGGCCAAATGCTTACCTATTCTGTCTCTAACACAAGATACAAATTACTCTATCAACAGATGAAGTGGGCTTGAGTCCAGAAGGCTTATGACAAAAGAAACTTGTTAGTCTTTAAAGCACCACAGAACTCCTTTGTTGTTTTTTGATGCAGTGGGCTGATCTGGTTTCAACACCATACCTCCCATCATAATTCATTCTTATTGTGCCTAAGGCAGTGGGTTAGCTTGGCTTTTGGATAGTAACTGCAAGGTGTAGCACAACTCACTGTCAGTTTCAAGACATAGCCTCTTCTCCGTTTAGAGAAACATATTCCCTCTTGGTTTCAAATTCTGCATTTTACTTCTTTGTTGGAAATTCAAAAACTAGCAACAAGGAAATTACTGCCATTTGAGTAGTTCGTACTAGTGAGGGAAACTGAAGTTAATGGCTTGGCCTCTAGGCTATATACATGTATAATCTTGGTTACTTTTTCTAATAATCTTGGAACAAAATCTGGGAAAAAGATGTGGTTACAATCATCCCAGATTAAGACTGGAAATATTTGTGGTTAAAAGGGTTGATGAAATGTCTGTCCTCAAATATCAAAGACTACTGTATAAAATTGATAAATCAATAGTATTTAACTCGCATGAAATTATTTTCTAAAAGATCAAATGAGTATTATTGGTGACAATACAGTGAGTTGGGGGTCTTACCACCATATCTGGTGATCACACCTTTGAATTCCTCATATCTGGGATTTGGTATTTGCAGAAATCATCAAAATTGCATCACAAACAGTTTCTTTATCACCAAAGTTAAAGACTCCTGTCTTTTTGTATAATGCAACTGAGTCTCTTTCTCATAAAGAATTGATTGTGTATTTATGTTTCACAGCACGTTTAGAGACTACATGTAATTGGAAAGGCTTAATTGCTCTGACACTTTCTTGGTGGTTAGAAAGAGTCTGAAACCCCATGCTGATAACTAAAAAAGTAAAGGCTACTAGAGATAACCAAGACCATTCTAAATTCTATGTGACTTGGTACAAGTTTATCAGTTATGCAAATGAAAATGACAGTTTTCTTGCTCCCTCTTCCTCACATGTTGATTTTGGGACAGATAGTCTGTTATAATTGTTGCGGTGTCAGCTGGACGTTTCTTATTTGGGTAGTCAGGAAACATCAGGTCAGTTACCGCATTGTACTGTATCTGACATGTTTTTTCATTCTGTTTGTTTCAGTAAAATCTTTTAAAAACCAATAATGATAAAAAAGACAAAGCCTCTTCAGATAAGGAGTGCAATTTCAGGGAAGTTGATCTGCAGGTTGCGTTATATTAATGGGCACAGTTTGCCATTTTGATTCTTTAAAGTTCGTGTTTGTGCGTTCAGTTAAGCCCAACATTCCTGCCCTACTTTGGATTCTTTGTTCTCTTTGGACAAGATCTGGAGAGCAACTTAGCCATCTTCAAGTATGTCAGAGGGATGGTGGATGATGGGAGCTACACAAAAACCTCAGTAGCACCTCCCTCCAGCACTGAGCTCTGGCAAAACAGCGTACCGGGGTCAAGTGTTTGAAAAATCACCATGTAGCAGAGTTTACTCACACAGCTAGAAGTGTCCCAGCAGACAAGCAGCAAAACCCTGAAGCCAGGAAGAAAAAATACTCCCACGCAATGTTATCTTCCAACAGGAGGCTTTTACTTTCCAGTTACAATACATACATACATGTACAGTTCTCCAATGGAGTTTCAGCACAACATGTGAAGGTATGTATCCGACATAGCCTCTGGCTGCTCTGTCAGACATCGAGAGGGCTCAGTTGGCTAGAACACACCCCCTTATATACGTACATTTCTGATGCAATTCCAGCCAACGTTGCTAGATCCCATGTATGATGCAACCTTCTTCCCTGGTTTCACAACCCACTGACTCATGCAGGTATTACAAGGGATTGCATCATCCGCTGTCTTCCCCAGGTGCAAATCTTAATATACATCATACATATTTTATTTGGTCTTAGGTTTTGTCCAACCTTTCCTGACAAAGTAGTTATATGTTTCCAAGGACTATATTGCTTTTTCCTTGGAGATTGTGTCCTCCCAAGTTATTGTGACATGGTGATTTGGAAACTTAGGGAGTTGTCCAAAAATGTTTGCCATTCAGCACTGGAAAGTTTCCCCACCCCCCTTGCCTCCACTGGTTGAGAAGCATAAACCTGGAGATTCCTTGGATACACAAAATAAATTGGCCAGTTCTGTGAATCCTAAACTTGATTTTTGCTCAGAAAAAGACTGTGTTTTTCATTGTCCCTTTCCATCTATTTTTATTCCTCTATCATATGCAATGTTTTAAAATGATGGTAATGTTACCTTTGTGCAGCTAGCTGTCAGTTTGTTGCAACCCAGTGAAGTCCTTTTGTAATTTCCTCTTTCAGTTCCTCTCTGGTGTGGATGCCTGGTGCAAAATGTGCAGTGAAGGAGGCCTCCCATCAGAAATGCAAGACCTGGAACTGGCCATCCATCATCATCAATCCCTTTATGAACAGGTCACCCAGGCTTACACGGAGGTGAGTGTTTCCAGAAGAGATTTTAATAACTCCTCGCAAGTTATGTAGTGTAATTAATAGAGATAGTTGGATATAGTTGAGTGCTTTTGGAGTGCAGTTGGGTTATTAGCAGAATAATTTGTAGAATACATTTATCTGTCTTTTCACTGCCACGCTGATGTGACTGCTTGAGCACTACACTGCAGTTCATGTGTCTTCTCTATGTAATTTTTTTGTTCATGGAAGAGACTAACAGTGCAACACTGTAAATTTATACTCAGAAGGAACCCATTGGCTTACTCCAAGGAAAGTGCAGATAGGATTGCAGCCCTGGACTGCAATTGCAAGCACAATTATTGGGAAAGAAAACTCTGTGAGACTTCTGAATAAACAAATGTAGATGATGTTGTAAAGTTAGTGCTGAGCTATTGGCCCTAACAGCTCTTAAGTAAATCTGGTCCAGGGTCATCTGCTGTGATTCAAAAAGGTAACATGGAGTTATTCATAAAAAGGAGGAAGTGGGGCAGACAGGAAGGAAGGGATGTAATAACACCTTTAAGATTAATTGGATTTTATTTTAGCATGAGCTTTCGTAGATATAAACCCACTTCTTCAGGTGCAGTACAGAGTGATATCTGGGCCTCAAAATATAAAGCTTATTTCTACAGCTGTGGGAATGAGAGTGAAATGGAATGTAATAAGATCCAGAAAGATGCAAACCCTGCAAGTCAAAGTCAAATAGGAAGCTGTCCTCAGAGTAATCAGTCCAACACTTTCTAAGGTAGCATGGGCAGCACCACATCTATTCCCTCTTTGACTATCCCTTTTTTAAAAGTTAAAGTGTTGACTATTCCACAGTTGTCTGTGCTAGGTTTTTTGATATTGCTTGCTGGATGTTAGGTTTATACGTAACATCCAGCAAGCAACGTCAAAAAACCCAATACCCCGTAAGGGACTCTCCTCAAGATGGATAGTAAATATGTGTATTGATGCCTGTTTCCTTAGGCTGCTCTCATTGTTCTGTATGTGTTCAGTTCTGCTTTCTTCTCTTTTATCTCTTCTCAGTGTAATGAATGAGCATCTTCAAACTCTGTATAAGCTGCAGTCATCTTAGGGAAAGAGGGAAAGGATTAGCCAAAGTTTGTATAATAAAATAAAAATGAGTTTGATTGATGTAGTGCATAGGAATTTTCTATGCCCTGCGTGAGTTCCTATCCTTGCTGGAATTTAGTGAAGGCTAATTAACTAAATTGGCTTCCCCTAGTCCAGCCATCTAATCCATGCCACATTGTGGGGATCCTAGGCATCTACAACCTAAAGCACTAGATCACATGTCAGGAGAAACTGTGAGCTATTAGAATCAACCATGTTCATTTTCAGCTTTAAGTATAAGCCTGTAACTAGCACTATGTGCCATCTGTGCAGAAATCAAAAATCCAACTTTGTCCTGCTGATGTCCAAACGCTGTGTTTGAGATGTTTTATGTAAATATATTACACATTTATATTTGTGTTCATAGTGATTAATTTTTCAGATGCACAAAGTTTTTGGATTTGTGCTTTAAAAGGGTGATGGAAGTCAAGAAGAAAGAGATATTGACCTGGTAGGGAAGAATTTGAGAGGTAGAGAGGGATAGAAAAACACTCCCTAGTTTCTGAATACCTAGTCCAGTACTCCTCCCTGTTTCTCTTATTTTCATGAGTCCTGGAAAAATGCACTTTGTGAGTGTTAGTGTGAAGATTTGTTTTGTTCTTTATGAAGATACACTGGGAAAAAAATGAAGACACAACTTTTTAATTTACAGCATCTCTTTATGTCAGAACTCAAAGCTAAAGCTGGTCTTGAGCTGGCAAACTGAGAAGGTCAAACTGGGATTAACCCTGTTCACTAACAATGGTTCAGGAAGACTAGCCATACTAACATCAATAGGGCAGACTGGGTGAAATTAGACTCCTTGCTCTCTCTACATGCGTCTGAGTCAAGCTTGCACATTGGTTTATACAATGAAAAGGTTACATTATTTTTCTTATTTTCTGTAGATCACCATATATTTCCTCCAGTGCTGTTTCTCCTTGCCTCACTTTACATTCAGTTTACCAGGAGCTAGATATGACTTTGCACTGGGAAGTGGTGAATAAAAGTCTCTGAGTGTCCCCTGAGTGCTTCTCCAATCCTGAACAGCAATTGTATTGAGGTTTTTTAATAAGTAGCTTGCAGTGCACATATATCATGTGTGTATATTTTAAGTCTAGCTCCTTTGCCTGTGAAAATGGTTTTCTGCTCACAGTTTAAATTTAAAATGTCAAAAGTTTATAGGCAGTTTTCTGTCTATGCAGACTGTATTCTTCAAACTAAATGACCAAAAAGCTGCTCATTGCTGAAACTGGCAAAATCTTTTGAAATGGATATGAAATTTATAGACCAATACCATGGCTCCTCACTTATACTCCTAAGGAGAAGAAATGTGTCATGTACATAAGCGCCTTTACAAAACAGAGAACATGACAGGTTGTCACAACTCTTAGTGTCAGAACCAGTGTTCTGGTCACAGAGCCAGATACTCAGGAACAAGTGGTGCCAACCAGGGGAAGAACCAGGTTAAGCACCCCTGTGGAGCTAAAGACCCTTGAGATGCCAAAGACTTCCAGGCTTGTGACACTTGAGTTTGGAACAGCTATGGCCCCTGAGCCTAGCTCAAGCAATGGATCAGCCCACCCATCTCCAAGAGCTCCACAGTGCAGGAAGCTAATGCATCAACACCAATAATGTCCTTGTTCTCAAGGACACAGAATAGTACATTTCAGGCCAAAGACTTCTCCCTTTAACGGTTTCCACTTTGTGGAAACAGATGGAACCTGATGGAAGGCTTCCATACCGAAGCACCAGAGTCTAGTCTGGTCTCTGGGCTTTGTCTGAGTTACTGTGGTTCACTAGATCTCTCCTCAGTGCTGCAACACCCAGCGTGCTAAGGACCATGGCTTCCTGCTTGGAGATCAGAACACAGCATTCAGAAACAAACACCTGTTCCTAACCTGCCTATCAAAAAGAAATCCAGGCTATTTGTTTTTAAACAAATGGCATGCTGACTAAGGTACTAAGCCGATAATTCATAAAGAATTGCAAAACAAGTTTAAAAAAAAACTAGAAAAGAAATAAATATACCAGCCTAGCACATTTTAAAACCCTAGACTTTACAATGTATGGGAAAGAAAAAGAATCTTGCAGAGTTGCATAAGCAACATACTGCCTTTCCCAGCCATTGCACTACCATTCACCTTAAAATCATCAATAAATCATGATATAAAAATTTTCATAATAAATAAACAGATCCCAAGCAGCAGTATATTTATACATGCCTATATACGCATGTGTATGTTCACCTACATGCTATTTTTTTCTTGGGAAAAGTTAACCTTTTTTAACCATTTCCCAGTGGTGCTTGTAATCTGTGATCCAGTAGTCCTGTATGTGGAGATTCTTTTCCAACTTAAGATATATACACTGTAAAGCTTCTACAAACATCTGTTTTGACCTTGAACAGTTTTTGAAAAATGCAAAGCGATGATATAATAGGGACTTATTTTTCATTCCTCAAGGCAGCAGTGGAAGACTGAAATGGTGACTGGCTCCTTTTTTTAAAAAAAAAATCAGTTTCTTTCAATCCAGTTCCTTACTTGAGAGAGACATTCATGGCTCAGAGAATTCATGTCCTCATTGTGTTTCTGTAATTACGTATAACAAAAGCATTATCACAGCAAAATTATCCTTAAACCGTAGGGGAAAAAACTTGTTAAATCTAATACAGATTCTACAGTATTATTCAAAACACTGAAATATTACAGGATTGAATGTTGCAGAATAATTAAGGATGTGTTCATTGCAGGTTTAAAGAAAAAAAATATTTTTGACTATACTCTTTTGGAGCTGATCTTGCTCTCTAGCAAGATCAATTCAGTTATTCCATTTACAGAATTTGCCAAGATTACCCCTTCATATGGGTAAATTTTTAAAAAATATAAACATTTAAAATATTTCTCTTTGTAAGATGACATTTTATTTATTATTTATTTGTTATATTTATTTGTATCCCACTTTTCTCACAGAATTGGTACTGAAGGTAGCTTATGGTTTGAAAGAGCAGTACAGTTCAAAATGTACCAAAATTGAATGTTAAAACAGAATTAAAGTAGTCACTATATTAAAACACTTTCTAGTAAAAAGAATAAAATGCAATTTTAAAAAGCTAAAAAGCTATTAAAAAGAGTTCATTTAAAATAATACATAACTCCCTAGCCCATTCTTTAAAAACTTTCTGTTTTAAAAGCCTGTTAGAATGAAAAGGTTTTAGCCTGCCATTCTAGCCTCCCTGGGAAAGGAGTTCCAAAGTCTAGGAGCAGCCTTTGGATCAGCTGAAGTTTCTGAATACTCTCTGAAGGCAGCCCCGAGTGTGCTACAGTAATCCAAAGGGGATGTAACTAAGGAATGTATCAACATGGCCAAATCCAATGTCTGAAGGAAGAGGTACAGTTGTCATACGTGCTTTAAATGGGCAAAAGCACTCCTAGCCACTGTGGAACTCTTGTGTCTTTGTGGGGAATGTAATCCCGTCTAGAACAAGCTGAATCTCTGTTCTCTGATCTGCCTTTGGACTGACCAGAAGCACCTCTTTCTTGTCTGGATTAAGCTTCAGTATGTTCACCTTTATCTACTTCATTACTGATGACACACACTGGTTTAAAACCAAGACAGATGGTTGTGACGGTTTTGAAAATATGAATTCCATGTCTGGACCCTGGAAATTAAAAAATCCAGTTATCTTTTGCAGTTTCAGTGAAATATAAAGGGCTGAAAATCCCTTCTGAGTTATGCATAAATATCTAAATGAAGCAAAACTATCCATTTACAGTCGTAAATGTATGCTTGATAGACTGTCCTTCTTTAACCTTACAGGTGAGTCAGGATGGGAAAGCTTTGCTGGATGTCCTACAGCGTCCCTTGAGTCCTGGAAACTCAGAATCTCTCACTGCCACAGCTAATTATTCCAAGGCTGTTCACCAGGTTTTGGATGTGGTCCATGAGGTTTTACATCACCAACGGCGCCTAGAGAGCATTTGGCAACACAGGAAGGTCCGATTACATCAGAGGCTTCAACTTTGTGTTTTCCAGCAAGATGTTCAACAGGTAATATAATTTCTCAGACTTATGAAACAAAGCTTAATTCTAGTCCATTCCAGCCCCAAAACTGGCTAGGAAGACTCATCTGGAATACTTCATAAAACAATTTTACTGTCTCTAGATGCTGTGTAGGCTGGTTCATTGAAATCTAAATTATTTTTGTCATGTGAGATACCACCATTTATTGTGTAACCTATAGAAAAGCCTTTGAAAATCAGAAATGATTTTGAAGGCTTTGTAAATAGATAATGGCTGTGAGAGCTACTGTGTGTGTCTAAAGGACAGTTACTGGCGAGGGGGCAGGGGAGGTACTAGCAATGGTACAATAACTTATATCTTTGTGATATTATCTTGATTACTTCTGCATTGTATATGACCATGAATGTTGTGTAGAAAGTTAATTAGAAATGGTTGCTTACTTCTTCCCAGAATATGAGAACCTGGGGCACAGCTGGTGAAATTAGCAGGCCGTAGAAATGACAGGGCAGTCATTGGTCTCATCTGGATAAAGTCTTCCTACTTTACAAAACCATGGAAGGCAGGAACAACAGGACTTACTTTGTTTGGGGATATGAAAAGAGTATTTGTAGAAGAACTGATGAACTCTCTATTTCAGCACCTGATCCTTGCATGATATTAAAAGTGACAATGGTTGAGTATGCACATCTTGAGCCAGAAATTGTTAAAAGAAGTTGGTTTAGTTCTGTTGATATATTGGAATAACAAAATAACTCATCCTCACTAGAGGTCTGGATTGGGCCCTCCCTCACTACAGCATTTTCTGTGCATTCTGTTGCTGAAAGGTGTGTTTGTGTGTATGGCGGGGGCAGTGTGCAAAGTTTGCAGAAAGATAGCCTGATTGCAGATGTTGTGCATGGTGTGTTCGGGGAGGTTAGGGTAGACTTTTTTTTGTCCATCTGAATTTTGCTCTTGGTTTTGGAATTTGAAATGACTTGATCTTCCTAAACAGAACTAAGGTATTAAAGATATCCAAATAGTAGAAATGCTATGTTTTTATGACATTGGATCCCTATTCCAGTTTTGGATTCAATTTTTTTTTAATAGCTGGCAGTTATAAAATGGAAGAAATTCCTGTTGCATCTTGACAGTTGGATCTGAAGCTCCTTTTTCATTCCCCCTTTTCACACTCGAGCATTCAAACATACAACAAAATTCTAAATATCTTTTTCATTCTCATTGACTGCCCTTTGTACTGACTACACCTATTCTTTCAGCTCTGACAGCTGCCTAATATCTTCTTTTCCATTCCCCGGTTCTCTTGTCTTCCTTTTCTGTCAGCAAGTAGATGTTCACGTTTGGGAGTCTTCGTGCAGAACCAATATGTACAAGAAGCACAGAAACCAATATTGATTCAAGAAACCTGGCAAATGTGTCTGTAATCTTTTCTAAATACAGTGGCAGGGAAATAGCCTTTGTTTCTCCAGAAAGCAGGAACAGATGTTTGTATTTTGGGTTAGTGTATTAATTCAGTTTTGAACCCTTAACACTAAGCTTATAATAAGATATGCACATCTTTGTGAAGATGTAGATGCCACAGTGCATGTATTTCTTATTCTAAATTGCTGCCAGTGGTTTAGCAGCTATGTTTCCATACATTTCTACATAAATAGGAATTATAAGATTTGCATATATATATTTTTTCTTCATGTATTTGTAAGAGTACCAAAGAAATTGAGTGGGGAGACCCTAGAGGGCAACAGAAAGAATTCTTGATGCAAAAGCATTCACATATCCTTTTGATTTTTCCACATTTTGTCATTTAACTTTTCTACATTTTGTTGGTAGGCAAGACTCTTCGCAGATTGGGACTTACTCTGCATGAAAAAAATGCATTTATGTGTATTTTGTTTTAATTTGCAGAGAAAATGTCATTTTCTATAGAGAAAACAAGTTTTCTTTTCATTAAAACAGTATTTTCTGCACAGAAAATAGTACTTCTGTTCAGAAATACTGATTTCTATATAGAGAGTAACTTTTTGGACAGAACAGCTTCTGAAAGTGTGAATAGTCTTTGAAAACGGTAACATTTTTGACAACTTCCTCCCAGCAAGGAGAAAATTTGTAAAATTATTCATTTTTATCTGTGAGAATGAAATTTATTAAGATTTACTTGCCTAAGTTTGATATCGTATTAAATGATATGCATATACAATGAATGCTCGTAGCCTAGGTACATTTCAGCCTATAGAGGTCTTATTCAGCAGGAAAATGAAAAGAAAGCAACTTTTTGTAAAACCTTAAGTAGGGAAATCATATTTAGGATCTGAAAAATCTGTGAGCAAGATCCTATTTCTTAATTCACTCAGAATGAAACAGATTTAACATGTCATCACCAAGTAAATATACCTAAATCAAACAGTTGTTATTGATGAAAAACTGTGCTTATATACAGCAGGGGCCCAGATCTATTGTGTCAATATAATAGAGACACTGGGAAAGAAGTTTGTAGTCTCACAAGGAAGCTGATGTCATAAGTCCAAGTATCACCAGAAAATGGTCTCACCATGATCATTCAAGTCATTCAAACCATTTTTCTGTCACCCAGAGATAAAACCTAAGATGAAGATATATTCAGGGGTGGCTGATGAGTCCAGTATCAGTGAGGTGATAAATCTATTCTGGCTTTGAGTCCAGACTTTCAACAGATTGTGCAATCTGGTGAACTGATTCAGCACCTTGGGTAGCTTTTTTAAAGTTTAGACTAAAACATGGAGTGGATTCACTGCCACACTTGTCAGAGTTTAACTCCCACCCTGTGCTTATCTGCCAGCAAGGGAAAGAATGTGACAGTACTTGCCAAGGAGGTGGGGTAGCAAGGAGTGTCCAGAGCTATCAATCCAGTAGAACGCGGAGCCGACAAGAGAAGTGGGAATGCAAGAGTGAAAGGAGCTGGGATAGCAATTTGCCACAAGCAAAAGGCAAGCCATCCCAACAGACTTAAATAGCAGGGAGAACAGGTGCGCTTAATCAGGGTCCTGTCTTCTCAACCTCAGCAAAATGGCTTCCTTCTGAGCTGCCCTCTTTTGCCTTCTCAGTGGCTAAAGGCTGGTGGGCAAAGGTAAATCTAATTCCCTGAAATTATCTCTGACCCCTTCTCCCTCCGGCGCTGGCTGTATAAGTTCCTCCATATCAATAACTGTCTTAATCAGTTTAATCAGGGCTCTCAGTGCTGCATGGTAGACAGTACACTAACACTGTCCTTAGTCTGAAAGGTCTCCTGCTGAGTGTTCAAAACTATATCTAAATAGATTGTCACAGACATCTCTTCACTTCTCCTCCAAGTGTAGGTATGTCTAGAAATCTCCTTTGAGGGACCATAAGTATGATGGCTCCTATTTGGTGTGTCTATCCCAGTATACGTAAAAAGCTGGGGAGAACTCCAGCGGGAAGAGCTACGGTCTCTCAGGAAGTTGTACAACTCTCTCCTTTGACATTCCAAGAATAAAGAGAGTCACTGAACCACAATCTTGACATACTGCTTAAGATTCAGTAATACTGAAATAATGATCACAAACAGAAGCTAGTAGACTCACAGTGAAAGTATATTGACAGTATGTGCTGTCATGATTTTACATTTTCAGAATCAGGATGTGAAAACTATTTAGTCCTCACCTGCTAACAGTAGGGTTCCTGTTCAAGCCTCTAGCAAGCCAGTAGCCTCCTCTTGGCATACTGTAATAGGATAGTAGAAGCCAGGAAATCTAATTATCTCTCCCTCAACATTCCCTTGAACATTATTTGAATTTGTTGGGGATTGTCAATTTTTGTGTATGTTATTGTGAGTCAGTTTTTAATGTCTTGTACTTGCACAGATCTTGTGACTCCCCAAACATATTTCTGTACCGTTGTTTCTCAATGGCTACATTTTGGCTCTGTATCTGTCAGTACAGAGGCACTATGTTTCCTGTTATGAGGTATAATACATAATTACTACAGCAACTGGTATAAGGTACAGTTTGTTTCTCAGTAAGTTGAAAACTGGCTTTCATATTGAAACATCAATCTATAAAATCTAGGGTTTTATTTTACTGAACTCCATAAAAGGTGTGTTTAGATCCATGGTTCCATAAAGGAAAAAAGAATAAGTCTACATTGAGCACAATAGTGAATATTGCAAGGCACTGGTCCAAGGATACCTTACAGGTAACTAGCTGTGTCAAGCTGCGTAGTTAATAAGGATTAAATACTCCACTGTCTCAAGGAAACGAAATAAAATTATTCTGCTCTTCAAACAATGATACTTAAATACAGCTCAGCATAATGCCTTAAAACCCTGTTTTTAAATAATTTCATTTTCCTGTAATGGTATTTCCTCAGGATATTCTATAGGGCTCATTCTTTAACCATGCCCTGTTATTTGCATAATTTGATTTGAACTTTCATTTGAAATTAGTCTGGAATTGTAATTCTTTTCTCCTCCCTAGAGCTGTTAATCAGAACAGATTACTTTGTGCTTTAAAGCAGTTCTGATTACAGTGGTATCATCACTCTTGCTGTTTTTCTGTGTATTCAGCAATGTGATGGTGATCATTTTTTTAAAGGTAGATTTTTAATGCAGGGCAGTGTTTGATGCTGTATCCAGTGAACAACATCTGAAGAACTGGCATCTGGTTAAGACTGATCACTGAACCCAGTGTGTTTAAAAAAAAATAGGTATGATCCAGCACAAGTTAAGCGTTTTTAAACCCCACTGTTTTAAATGATAAAATTGTGGGGGGGGGGGGAGAGTTAGTTAGTTCATGCACTGTTGTAGAACTTGTGCCAGTCAGTGCTCAGTGCTCTACTTCAGGTTTGTTCCCTTAATGATGTACTAGTCTTTCCACAGTGTGTCTTGTATATGCTTCTACAAAAACCTTAAGAATGGCACAAACCCTAGCCAGATGGGTAAACACTGGGGATGGGGAGAGGCAAGTGGCCGTGCAATGAAGAAGAGCAAAGGGCAGCTTCAGCAGATCAGCAGTGGTGCACAGAGGTGAAGGGTGGCTTGCTGGCAGTGGAAGCTTAGTGAGAATGCATCAGGTGTCTTATCTACACCAATGAAATTACTAGCCAAACATGCTGGCTCTCAATTTGGCACTCCCCTGTCTTTCCACCCAAGGCACCCAGCCTTATGAGAGATCTGGCCATGTATTTTATGATATCCTTTTAGATGCATTTACCTACCCTATTATATCCTAAGAACAGATTAGGTCAAATTTATTAGGTTGACCTCTGTTGACACAGAGCTTCCCAGAGCCAGTCTGATTTCTTGGCTTTCATAATATCAGTATACAAATGCAGATATAAGTCCCAACAAGGATATAAAGAGGGATAGATGGATGATGGAAGTTTAGCTAACTCAGAATTCTGCTGCACTCCCAATTTGTGAGGGAACTGGCTTTCTTTTAAGAGACATCATGTTAATTGTTATGTTGGGAAGAATATGAATTCGTTTTTTAAACATTTGGAGCTAGCATCTTGGAAAGTGGGTGGAAAGTAGTCTCAGAACAATGTTGGCTGCAGTCTCAGAACAGTACAGCATCAGCGCAGAGAGGTAGATGTTACTGTGACAAATTCACTGAACAAAGAGTTCTGTGCCTTTGTATGATGCCACCAACTGCCCCACAGCAGCATTTCTAACCATTATAAGAGCTGTAAGGCAGACAGAAACTTCCTGTAGTGTATTCTTGCCTTTCGCTTTCAGGACTGTACAGTATTATAATACACTCTGGTAGAGAATTCATTTCTGTCTTTAAGTGCAAGAACATGAACAGTTTATTTATAGCTCTTCCACCCACATGCAGCCTGAAATTTTGCTGTACAAGAAACCGCTTCATCATTAAAACGTGTGATTCCCTTTCCCAACTGACAGTTCTAGACATTCCCCTTTTCCCATGACAGAGTTGTAAGAACATGGATAATGACTGGAGTATCCCCTCCCACTGGAGTAGGAGGAAGCAGTATGTTTTCTGCTTGTTAGAATGTTTTCAGTAGGATAGTTGATGATATTAAGTATCGAATCAACAAATTACAAGTTTACCAAAAGGAATAGCGCTGGCTTAGTTTCTTAATCAATAGATAGAAGTAGTTGAAATAATCAAAGGTATGCATGATACTGGATCAGTCCATGGTGGTAAAACAGTGAGTCTTTAAGGAACATTGAACTGAATATGATTGAGACAATCAAGAAAACAAACCATGTCTATAAGTAACATAAAACAAGTAGTAGCAGTTAAGCAGAATTGAAACAAATACCAAATGCTTCTGTCCATTTAGTCTTCAGAAGGTGGTGATGGACAGGTACTGCAGGCCAAATATGATAAGTTAGTTTAAAGAAGTAATTACTTACGTATCCGAAGTTCACAAAAGTGGTTAGAATCATAAGCTGATGTGACATAGTAGCTAAGAAACTGAGCCAAATGAGTCAAAATATCCTCCATTATAATATTGCTCTGCTATGAACTTACTAGGGTGGTCATAAACAAGCCATTCTTGGCTCCTATATGCAATAGGAGGATAAAATTAGTGACTTGTACAGCAGGAATGACAAATTTGTGGTTGTCTAGGTGTCATTAGATTTTAATTCCCATCGTTCATTGGTTCTGCTGGCTAGGATGCCATCCAATAATATCTGGATGGTCACATAATAACCAGCCCTGCTTTATAAAACACTTGTAAGGGTTTCAAGATGTTTTTAAAATAATTTGAATGTTTAACAGCACAACATGAACCGGTCTTGAATATGGATGTAAATCTTTGTAAATTTTGTTCTTGCAATCAAGAAAGAATAAATTTACTATTTTCCTCCCTGCTGTGAGAAAGACTATTTGCAGTTCATTGAAAGAAAATATTTCTTTGCAGAAGACAAATTTCCTGCACACCCCAATTTCTGTGGGGAAAAAAGCCTACATGCATTTTTCATACAGAGTAAACCACAAATTGTGAATATTCTCACACATCTAGGATTCTTTTTATAGAGGTTTCTCAACGCTGAAATAACCATTTTGACCATTTTTTAAATATTTTGATTCTTTCTATTCATAGTCCTTTGAGATGATGTAGTAGGGAATCTCAGTGTTGCTAAAAAGGCAAATAAATATTTTTTTAAAAAGTAGTAAAAAAGTTTTTAAAGTTTTTTTTAAAAGGTAGTAAAAACTGGCAATTATGATGTGGTGATAAGAATGACCAACCTTTCAGTAGAAAGTTTTTGTGGAGTTCAGGGGGTTTAATATTAGGAAAATCCTCTTGACGGTAAGAGTAGCTTGACAGTGGAACTGTTACTGGTGTATATGTTTTTATGCCTTCTTCAAAAGGCTGAAGTACAGTCTAGGGAATCATCTGCAGGGAATGTTATAACTCTGCATTTACCATATCAAACTGGATGTTGGATTAGATGACATATGAGGGTCCTCCAGCCATTTCATGCTATGGCCTAGGTATAGGATGGTTTATGTAAAGTTAACAGCAGCATCTCATAAAATTCTGATATTTAACTTGTAGTACTATGTGAATTTACCTGGGAAAATGTCCTAATAAGCTCTGTGGGGCGTTTTTCTCAATAGACATGTGTTTTATAAATGAATGAATATAAGAAAGCAAAAATCTTGCAGATTGGATTTCCCACTTATGAATGAAATCTACCCTCATTCTGACTTTAAGAGAGTTTTTCAGTTTGAAGTTGGCAAGAGCATGAAAAAAGATGATTTAAGAGTTGTAATTGCTGCTGAACTTAATTTTTCTAATTTACTTGTGCTAAGAAAAAGGGGTTTTGATAGGTATGCCAGGTTGTACTTCCCTTCAAGGAGAAAACAGGTTGCATGCTCTTTTCTTTACAGGATCTTGGATGATTATATAGAAGAGGTAGATTTCTAATCACTGTGGCAGATGAAGAGAAGGGAGTGTAAGCAAAGAATGATTGAAATATGATCTGTAATAGCTCCTGGATTAGCTCTTGGACTTTCTAGAAAGAGGGCTTTGCAAATCCAGTTCATGCACATTTTGAGAAAAGTTGCTAGGGAGAGAAGGGCACATTGAAGACGGAAGGTTCTTGATAGAGTTTTCAGTGTTGTAACCCACCATAATAAGCTACACTTACATGTATTGTATATGAATACTGCAGGAGTGAGCTAAGTGCAACCCTGGTGCTACATATGAGCTTTTCCACCCTTTGGCTCTTCCAGACTCCCTGAACCACCCACTATCTGCGCCCCACAAAAGGTGAATTGCCTGCCATCTTCTTAAATAGCTTGCAGTCTTCCCTCCCTTACCCACACACACATTGTTTAACATGAACAATACTCATTTTTCAAAGCCAGGCATGGACCTCTGGCCACTTCTGGGTTGGGGAGACAGTCTATGAGGTGCTCAGAGGCTTCGAGTGGCAGCAAATTGGCTTCCGGATCCACTGCAGTTGCTCACTCCTGCTGTATGGTATATGTGACGTTCATCCTAGACAGAAATTATCTCCTGCGTCATGGATATAATAATGTCTGAAATTTCTCTGAATTTAAAGCAGGGTAGAGCTAATCCATCATAAATCTCTCTCTTGTCATGGGTATACTGTAATTGTAGATTCAACAGATTATAGAAAGTGTTGGACTCATCAGCTCTACCCCCTTGTTTAAATGAGTTCTGCATTGAGTTTTACAGCAAATGCTACCACAATTCATAGAATCATGGAGTTGGAAGGGACCACAAGAGCCATCTAATCCACCCCCCTGCCAAGTTGCAATACATAACTAAAGCACTCCCAAAAGATGATGAAGACTCCTGCACAACTTGAAAGTGACATTTGGTGACATTTTGGTTCGTCCTAATAAAAGTATTGCCCAACTGCATATTTCAGTGTTCCTTTTCTTCTGGACCAACATAGCTTTAGCCATTTAGGGAAGAATCTACCAGTAGAGGAAAAAGATTACTTATCTCCAGCGTTGTTTTTATAAAGACTATCATGTTTCTCTTTACATGTGCTGTAAACTAACTCCAGAACCTGTTTATTTCAAGAGACAAATCTGAGTAAAGATAGCTTTTATGTTTTCAGAAATAGCGATCAGATGTAATCCAATAAGTGCAACATCTGCCAGTACCTAATTCATTCATTCTGCAAATCTTCATTTTGAAGCAGAACTGAACTGAAGACCACATGGCCTCAGCACCTGGCTAGAGTTTTGGCATTTCCAAACACCCTTCTTTTTCTATCACCTAGCCTGAAAAGCAAGTTCTTTGTTAGTCCAGCTACGAAAGCACAGAAGTCATTGTGCTAGCTTTTGAAGCTCACAGGCTTCTTCGTCAGGTAAAGGCAGCAAAAAGGTAAGAAGGGGAAGAACGGGAAGAGAAGTGACAAATTTAAAACTACAAAGCCTACATGGTACTTTCTGACGGTATGGAGGAAGCGCCTGTAGATTATAGAAATAGTCCACACATCCAATAACCATAAACCAAGTGGCAATAAACATAGTAAAAGAAAGGCAGTAACATGTGGTCCTCACAAACCGCTCTGTTTCAAAAGTCAAACTTGTGTCCGTCTATACAAAGCTCAAAGTCCCTTTGTATAAAGAGTGTGATAAGTTCCTCCCAAGTCTCTATATTATCAGGTTAATATGAATTTAGCTGTTGGGTCGGGCAAAACATGCTGATAGGAGCCAAATTGGCTATGGCATAAACATTTCCTCGTCCAGTGTAGGATCTCCATTAGAGCAGCTAAGTTCTGTGTTGACAACTGAAGTATTCAAATTCATACACACAGAATCAGATGCTTCATAGCTTGCTTTGATGATCCAGAGTATCTGATTTAAGATAATAATCCCAATGTCAGGCCATACCTTTCATAAAAATGATTCCTTCCCAGTTTTCAAATCTAGATTCCCCCATAAAGCCAATTTGGCACAAGCGTATGGGTCAAATTGCAATTGACGAGACAATATTTGCCGTGCAGTTCTAGCTGTTGAAATTGTTGGCAAAACACTTACCTGTTTTATAAAATGAGAACCACATACTGTCCATTTGAACAGAGGTGCCAGAAATGAAGACTCCCAAGTTAACCATAGTGGATTACTTAGTTAGAGTGGATATGCCCAAACGTTAATACAAGATAAGAGATATGCCCAATGTAAGAATATCTAGAAGGCCAAACATTCCCTCTTCGACTGGAGTTTGCATTCTTTTCATTAAAATTCTAGGAAGAGATGATCCCCTCCTCGAATCTGCTAAGCAAGTGTTTTTGAAAACACTTGCAAGATATAAATAGAGCAATTCCACAAATAACCTAAACAATTCTGGGTGTAACATTCATTTTAATCATGTTTGCCTTCCCCCACTGACTCTTCTTTAAGCCCTCCCATCTCTCAAATCTTGTGCAATATCTTTTATCAGCTTACTTATATTAACATTAATCATCTGAGATAAGTCCTTTGGGATAATTAATTGTTGAGATAAGTCCCTGCCCAAATTAGTAATAGAATTTGGGGAATATCAAAACTGTCATGCTTTCATTACAAATAAATGAGGAATGGATGAGGTTTGGAGAGAAAAAATACTGTAGAATGATAATGTCGTGAAGAGGATGAGGTCTGTTGGTTGATGCAAACATTTTCTTTTAAATTCAGTGGGTTAAATGCTAATTTTTCTGTTGAGTTTTTTTTATATATATAATCATTTTATTCAAAATTCACATATAAAACAAGCAATTGTAACTGTCAGCTTAATTGAAATATTTCTGATCTTCCACACTGATCTAGGTTTCATTATCAAGATTTCTTAACATGCTTAAAATATTGTACAACATTTTACTGCTAATATTACTTGTTGATTCTTGCATTTCAATCTCCATATTCTCACTTCATGATATATATCCTGTATCCCCCTCATAATTTATCTTAAATCATGAATTACAGATTCCCATCTGATAGAACCCAGCAATTACCCGTTACAATTTGCCGTTCTTTTTGTATCTCATCGTCTGATTTCCCTTTTAATCTCTGAGAGACCATATCAACATTTTTGTTTTCAATAAGTGTACCCCACCATTGTTCTATTGTGGGTATTTGCTGAGTTTTCCACAACTTTGCATATTCAATACGAACTGTTGTTATCATATACAGCAATATTCTCCAATACTTCTTTATACCAGTACCTTCTAATATATCAGTCATATTTAACAAATACAGTTCTGGTGTCTTAGCAAACTGAACTTTCATTAATGCACAAATTTTGTTATGTATTTCAGTCCAATATTTCTTAGCTTTTGGACATGTCCACCACATGTGATACATCGTACCGACCTCATTCTGACATTTCCAACAGTGTCCGGTACCTGTATTATAAATCTTTTTTAATTTGTCTGGTGTCATGTAGCATTTTTCTGTTGAGTTTTAAAGGAGATTGAATGATGGGGCTTAGTGTTGAAATTGTCCAGAATTAATGGGCTGAGTATTGGCAAACTAATAATTTCTATCAAAATGGGCTGGAATCCTGTGAGTGGAGGTGAGATTGTTTTCAACTTTCCGTAGGCTGACACTTGTGATCTTGTGATCTGAGCTGCTACTGACATTCTAACAGTGACTGTCCATTCTCCTGTTGGAGAGGAAAAGATTAGCTGTATTATGGTGCATCTTTGAAATAGTGGCAGTATAAAACATATGTTGCCTGACACTATTATAAAGATTACAGAAGCTAAAACCATAAGCTGTAGTAGAAGATATCTGTTACTAGTGGCTAGTTAATACCCAACAAAGGAAAAAAAAACTATGCAGATACATGGTGGGTTATGTTAATTCAGTTGTGATTTAAATAACTTATAGAGGGAAAGGCACCATATCTCACCCGGCAGGGCACATATACTGTGTGCCGAATGTCTCTGGCATCTGAAGTTAAAAGAACTGGATAGCAGGTGCTGTACAGTATATGAGTCCTGCTTGAGACCATGGCCTGACACACGGGCTTAAAGAAACGGTGCAGAGCGTCCTCCAGGGAGGACGTCTGCACCTGGGAGCGGACTGGGTCGGACCTACTTAGTGTAGTTCCGCACCTCAGCCCACTCTGCAATGACCCGAAGTGGTCATCCAGCGTGCTTTTGAAAGACCTCTTGAAACAGGTCTTTCAAAAGCACGGAGCGCACCACTCCGTCCCCGCACTCCGGTGCAGATTTGCAGGCTCGCACCAGTGCGAGCCTGCGATCTGCCGGGGGCGGGCTTTAGGCTGGCGAGCTTCAGCGGTTGGTGGAGAGCCTCGACCAACCGGCCACCCGGTGAGTTTGCATGTCTGAGCAAGGATTCAAATCCTTGTCTTCAGAGTTGTAGTCTAACACTCAAACTACTGTGCCGTGCTGGCTTTCTGGGTTGACTCTACTTCTGTTAACATAACAGGGAAAACTGTCTTTGTTTCTATAAATGAAGGGCCTCAAGCGTGGTATTTAAATATTTTATTATTTTAGAAGCAAATTTTGGCTCTGGCGTTTTAATCATTCGTTTTACTAGAGTAATTCATAAGTACCAACAGTTTTTATACATTACAAAAAATTGTAATGTTGTAGATATGTTAGAAGAATGTGGTTAATTCTGTTTTGTAAGATGTCTCAGTACCATTCAATGGAAAAGGGGAGAGCGCTTGTATTGACCATATAAAATCAGGATGGGTGACATCTAGAGTTGTGTAAAGTCCCGTGCAGGGATGAGCTTACTCTAAACGTGTTGACTTATGCTGTTAACCACCTTTTAGAAAGGTGGCTTATAAACAATGGAAATAATTAAGGGAAAAAAAATCAGTCGTTTATTGTTATAGACAACTATCCTGAACAAGCAGCTGGTTGGTGAAAGTGTAATCCATCTTGTAAAAAACAATCACCACTGTATTGGCAATCAAAAGCCAGCCCTATGTTTTGAATTAGCAGCTGGAGTTCAATAGGAATATGATTTCTTGGGAATTGTGTTGTACAGAGGAATTCATTTTTGAGGTGGTTGGGAAGTAGGAAGTTGCCTTATTCCATATCAGGTAGTTGGTCCATCTAGGGTCTAGATCACTATTGTTTGCAGTGGCAGAGGTCTTTACCAAACCTATCTTGAATTGCCAGATATGGGATCTCAGACTTTTTCTGCGTTGAAAACATTTTCTCCATCACCAAGCTGCCCCCTTTCTTTAACTCTGAGCTATGGCCTATTGCCAAGTTTGATAGCTCTATTCTAGACTCAAGCAGATCTTAAGCAGAAGGCACATCTTGGCATTCTGAAGTTGAAAGTCTTTCCTTTTTGAAGTTTCTCTTTGTCTCTTTGCCATAAATTTTCTAATTAAGCAAAGACTCAGATCTAAATTTCTCCAAAGAGTCTAATCTTGTCTCTGTCACCAGCTGAGTCATTCACAGAATCTCTCGTTTATCCCTCTGATAAGCCTTTTGTCATTGTTCCAAAACTGAAAAAGTGTTGCAGAAAATCAAATCGAGAATCATACCATATTTTTAGAAGTACTCTAAATGCCAATAAGACAGATTAGGTTGTTGGAGGTTCAGTTATGACAGTTCTTTAATGGCAGGAAAAGCCAAAGGATATATATTCCTTTAGATGTGTGTTTTCCTGCTTATTAATAGGCCTTTATTTGACATTCGCGTGCTGCAACAAATAGGGAGGAGAAGGGAGGAAAGAATCTATTCCAAGCTCTGTGTTTTAATGCAACAAGGGAAGAATTTTCTTTTAATTAAATTGGACTTGGTATGTTATTGGCCATGATGCAGAATTAATATTTAGTAAGTCTCTTTTATGTTTTTTCTGTCTTTCTGCTTTTTTTATTTCTTATGCTCATTATTACCATATCTGACACTCATGTCCTTCTAAAAGTATGAGGTTATTGCATTAACCCTCCAGCACATGTGATGTGTACATTGTTACACTAATGAGTGGAGCCCATTTTTTCCTTTTTTATTTTTCCTAAAAAGAGAGAGGGTTCTGCCATGGAGTAGATGTGTTGTAGAAGAATGTGTTCCTCTTGCTAAAGAAGCTGTCTCTGCGTCCCTCTGTGTTTGATATTCTCCTTGGAAAGGCTTTCAGACTCCAGTTCAGGGACTGATGTCAACGTGATGTTCTTTCAGTTAAGAGCATGGCCCACTGTACAAAATGGGAAATTCTTTCCCCCTCTTTCTTCCAAGAGTGCACACAGTTCTTTTATTTAAAGAAAGAGCATAGACTTGTCCTTCCTTCAGTATTGGGGCACTTCCTTGCCTCATCCCACTGTAGGGAACTTGAAAGCACAATGGGAAGTTTTGAGGCCTTTGAGCCACCTAGTTCAGAGACTGCATAGTTCTCTAAACACGAGGCAAATTCTTCCAGTATATCCCTTTATGACCCACTGGGGGTTACACAGCTTTTTAGCCAAGGCAAAGCTTTCCCAGGCTTGTTCTTTTAGGGCTCATTTGCAGACTACACTGCTGTTAAAGTTGACTGAGGGAGGCTGTGGACCTTCTCCAGGCACATTTCTTTAGGATTTGCCTGGAGATTTGGTAGACCCAACCTTAAACTAATTAAAATTTGTCATAGTGTCAGTGATAGTACAAAAGTCTGGGTGTGGGGTGGGGAACATGAATAGTCCTTTTAATGCAAAACAAAAACTGTATATAGATAGTTTTGGCTCTTCTGTGCAATTAACTTCTTCTTCTGTGCAATTAATTGTGTACTGGAAGCACCCTCTGCTGGTTGTGATTAGAACAGAAAATTGTGTGTCCCAAGTTCTGTAAATATCAGCAATATATTTTGTGAACACTATTATAATATATTTTATGAAGAATGTGTTCTCAGAAATTCAGAGAGGAGAAATCGGAGTGTGCATGTTAATCTTTCCAGTGGCCTTCTCACGTAAGCATTCTTTCATAATTATAGGTGAATGAAAATCAATGACATCATTGTAAAGGAATATATGTCATGGCACATCAATAATCACCTCGATGGGAGTTGCTAATAAGGAGCATGAAAAGTGATGTTGTGCAACTTATTCAGAATGTTACATCAGAGGCAAATCCTATTTGGGCCAACAATACAAATGTTTTTCAAATGATGAATTATCATCGTTAACTCTTAACTATATTTATACTCTGCCTGTTCTTCAAAGCCAGAACTTGATGGCTTATGAATTCAAATATAATGCATTTAAAACATGCAGATGATCAACATTAAAATCAAATTAAACTACCAACAATATTTAAAAACAATGTAAAGTGTACAGTTTTATTGAACAGTTCTTACCAGTTTGCAATAACCTGGTTTCTCTTTTAATTTCTAGTTTTGCTTGAATTGAATTATAACTGAAGATATAAAGCTTCTCCAATGGAGGAAAAGGATAAAGGAGAATAGTAATAGATTCCATAATAGCACATTTAGCCAGATTTTTTAAAATCATCCCTGTTATTAAAGCCATGTACAAATACTAGATCAAAGATATATCAAATGGACAGCCTTTTTTCCTGTCATACTTGTCAATATATATATATATATATATAGAGAGAGAGAGAGAGAGAGAGAGAGAGAGAGATGGGAAATTTTGTCTCAGAAATTTACAATTTAAGCTAAGAGGGAAACAAGGGTGCCAGTTTCTCCTGGCAGACCCTACAAAATGTTTAATAATCCACCATTTAGGACAGAACTATTCCAGAAGTTGTTGAACTGTAAATCTGAAGCACCTCCAGATGGCCCAGTCAATGTTGAGGAATGCTGGGAATGGCGGCCCAACAATGTCCTAGGGGCCCCATGATTCCCACCACTGACCTAGAAGATGCCACATCTGTACAAGAAATGTATGGCGATGTCTATATGAACTGAAGTTTTTAAATAGATTTTGTTTTAATAAGAAATATCCAGCCTTCTCCAACATGGTGTCCTCCTATGTTTTTCACTGCAATTCTCCTTGCTCCTCACCATTGGGCTTAGTGGCTGGGACTGATGTGGATTATTATCTAACACATGTGGAGGACTCTGACCTAGTCTTATGTATGCTCATTCTGCATGTGTGCATGCATGTACATTTATTCAGAAGTAAATCCCAATCAGATTTCTGTGTGAGATCATGGTGGGCTGACATCCCTCCATGGAGCTCCATGAAAGGGAAAGCTACAGCTGCAGATGATCACTGTCTTAGAGGCAAGTTCTGGATGATGATTCTGTCTCCAGAGAAGGGGAGAGTGTAGAGATCACTCACAAGGGTCCAAGAACCTTGCTACACTTGCAGGGACCACAGAAGTCAAATGCAATGAAGTGGGGGGTGACTGCAGGAACCATCAAGCTCATGCTGCTGTGTGTGAGCCTGTAAAGGATGCTAAGTCTGTAAAATCTCACTTTCTTAACCACCTTTGTATAACATCTGGAACTTTTTGAATTAAAACCAAAAGAGATTTTCTGTTCAGTGATGACATCAATACCTCAGTAAGTTGCCTGTTTTCTGTACTAATATGAGTGAATGTAAGGACTATTTTTAAGACGTTCAAGGCAGCATTTTGAAAGCAGAAGATTTAACAAGAGAGTGAACTTTAAAAAGCTTTCTTAATTTGAAAAGATTACAGTAAAATTAGAAGTTGAAGACTATTTTTACAAGTGGTCTGTAAACAAAATGGACTAAGGAAAGAGATTGGTTTGTTATGGGCAAGTGGATTTGTTTTGTCTGGGAGAGGTATCCCATTGAAAATAATCTGAATAACAAGAGTAGCTAAATAGGTAGGCTGTATCATTGCAACCCTGTATGGAGGAGTTGCTGTAGAGACACAGGTGTTAATGCTATATTTGCCAAGTTTTTGCTTACTATAGTCCTCCCTCCACTTCCATGGGTCTGACCTTTGCGAATTTGATTATTTATGAGCACATGTTTGCTTCCCCCTCCCTACATTTTCCTACTCCCATCCTATGCATTCTTCACTGCAGGCTTGAGACTTCTGTTTAAAATGGACATTTTTCCTTTGGGTGAGCAGAGCCCCCTCCCACTGTTGAAGGCATGGCCTCTCTGCCATGTGGTTGCACATTTTGCTGTGCATTGGCTGCTGATTGGTCAGGTGTTCCTTTCGCAAGATGGCCACCAGAAGTGAGTAGAACTCCAGAACTCCCCTCTTCTCTGCCTGAGGAAAAGGTACCCATAAGCCTTTTAGTTTGTCTTTTTGATCCCCCTTCCCAATGCTGGGTCAGAATGGAAGGGAGGAAAGCTCTGGAGAGGAAGGGGAAAAGTTTCGTGAAGGAGAATTATGTGCGGTTTTTCCATTTTCGCAAGGGTTGTGTGCTCCTAACCCTTACTGTAGAAAGAATGACACTGATTCAGTCCCTAAAGCTAAACCCAGTGATTTTGCAGATGATGTTGAAGGAATTTGAATTGATGAAAAATTATCTTATTAGCTTCAAATTAGCAATGGATGTTATGACAGAAATCAGAAAATCAGATGAAGAGGTGACATTGGAGTGTGGAGAGAAAATTTTCAATGGTGATGTACAGCTAGACCAAGCTGATTTTAGAGACTTTAAAGTGATTCCAGGGGAACTAGATGAGACTACTGGACATATTGCAAATAATGGGGAGAAGAATAGCATCACAGACATTGAAAAAGAGAAGAGATTCTGGACATTTTTCCTGACAGATATTTCAGATGTTGAAAGGAGGAATGCTGAAATCTGCAGTAAAGTCATCTGAAAGAGTAGTATCAATTGTGTGTGTGTGTGGGGGGGGGTGGATTCTGGAAAGACATTGATGGCATTTGGTTCTCTAGACTGTTGAAAGGGCAAAAGAAGAGGACAAAGATAACAAGATTAGTAAGAAAGTTTTTTTAGGGAAGCATGTTTTCTCGCCAGTTCTGATGGAATATGCTGGTTGATGCCCAATTTGTGCAAGGGCAGAAGTTTGACAAGCAAAACCAAGGTTAAATTTAAAAATATGAATTGTTCATTTTATTGGATTGTAGATGCTATTCTGTTGCTCAATGTTTGAGTGTAAAGGAAACTGTTATAAAATAAGGTGTTTTGTGTGGGGATTTATGAAATTTAAGAAAGCGTTTAAAATGACATTGAGGTTGATCTATATGCAGGCTGGAGGGTTAAATAATTATGAGACATATTATCATGAAAGGGAGTATTTTTGGGGGAATAACTATGGAAAATTTGAAGGGGAAAAAAGAAAAAAAATTCTATAGTGAGGTTGAGTTTTGTTTTTTGGGAGACATAGCTGGGGAAAAATTAGATGGAGGAAGAAACAGAAAAGAATTGGTGAATTTATATTCTTTTCATTGAAATTCTAGGAGCAGATGAACCACACACATAAACACACACACACACACACACACACACACCAAATTTTCTAAGCAATGCATTTAGTTTTTGAAAAATACTTGCAAGGTATAAATAGAGGAATTCCACAAATAACACAAACAACTCTAGAGATAACGTTCGTTTTAGTCATATTTATCTTCTTTAAACCTTCCCATCTCTGAATCTTCTGCAATATATTTTATCAGCTTCCTTATATTAAGATTAATCATATGAAAAAAAACTCCCTAGGGACAATTGTACCCAAGGAATTAATAGAATTTGGGCAATAGTGAAACTACTATGCTTTAAGTATGCTAAAGTGTGTCTTGTCTCCCACTGGCAATATTTCTGACTTGGATGAGTTAACTGAATACTCAGATATTTCATCAAAATTATTAATCAACTCCATCAAAACAGTAGTCAACTGCTGCAGTTTTGAAATGGAGAACAAAAGATCATCTGCAAAAAGAGTTGGTTTAAATTCTAAACCAACATGCTCAAATCCATTAATGCTGTAATTTGGTCTAATAGCACATCCTAATGGTTCCTAGCACACATCAAAACTTTAAAGGCAACAATGGACATCCCTGCCTTGTATCCCATGTCATTGTTTTTTTAAAAAAAGGATGAGAAAAAAACCTTGGTTAGGACCTGTGCTCTTGGTGCTGAATATAATTTTTTTATCCATATCAGAAAAAGTCTTGGGTGTAACAGACTGGAAGAAGCATTGTAGCATTCAGTTGGAAACCCATCAGATGAGGAGACTTCCCATTTCTGATATTTACTATAACACTGATAATATCCACTGAGCAAATTATTAGCAAATGATTTCTTTTTTTAATTCTCGGTCATTTTGGAAATAGCTAGCTGCAGTGTTCATTTCAATATTGGTAATGTGTTTTGACATTTTTTAAAACTAGATATCAATGTTTTCTGTTTTGTTTTTAGTAAATTTATAGCAATCTTTTTAAGGTCTATTAAGGCCAGAACAGTAGAACAATGTGAAAAATAATCTCCAATAATAAAGAGGGAGGGAAAGGGACAGAGGGAATCTGTCTATCTCCCAATCTGTCTGTCTTCACCATAGCTCCAAAATTGTGAGATATATCTGAAACGTGGTATCAGTTAACACCTGGTAGTTTCCGTGTCAGTACCATGGTTAATTCATTGCAGGTTTTAGAATGAACTCTAAAGGAGCTGTCAAAATTGCCGAACCTATTGGATGAGGAACTATCCAAGGTACTGAACCTTCTCATCAAAATAGTTTCAGCACCTTGAGTAACGCCTTTAAAATTCAGATTAAAAGCAAGAGTGATTAATTGCCCCAATGACATGGAAGCCACCAACCGCCACTGCTTCATATGAGTCCTAAATGCATGCTGGGGATGTACATCTCAGGATTATTGTGTTTTGATTAGGGATTAATACGTTTTGGAAGTAGTGATCTCTCCGTTAGTCAGAAGGTAATCTATTTTCCTTTAGTAGAGGTTTTTAGACACAGTATCAATGGCTGTTTCTGAAGGGTGCTCTAAGTATGGATTCCTATTTGACAGCAGGTTGGACTACATGGCCGTTGAGGTTGCTTCCAATTCTGTGATTCCATGATTCTGTAAAAAACTCTCTATATGGCATTTAGTCACAGCTGACAAACACTGGGGTTCTCAGGAGTAAAAGGGCTACTTGGAAATTAGAGTAGGAGTGTTTGAACAGGAATCCTTGAAGTTTGATCCTAATGGTTGCTTTCGGGTAGGCTGCTTGTGGTCCAAGTTACTAAGCCCTTTCTGTTCCTGTTTATGTGAGTCTGGGTGAGCCTTCTCTGTTCATGACTCCAAGTGTGTGTGAGAGAGAGCGTGTAGACACAGAAAGAAATGAGAACCAGAATTTCTGCTGCCTCATGTACTAGGAAAGAAGAATTGAGAGAGAGGAAAAGTAAATAAGTGCCTGGGGGTTGCAGTGGAGGGAAGAACCAGCGAGAAGAGCCGCTGACAAAGAAAAAAATAGAAAATTAAGCTGTGCCTTTATTGGAAGCAGAGAGGAGAGACTGAAATGTCTGAGTGAGAGAAAGGAAGAAAGAAAATGGAATGAGAGTAATGCTCCTCATTCACAGTCACATTATCTTTCAGGCTGTAATCCATTTTACATCCACTTACCTGGGAATGAGCCACAATAAACTCAGTGGTGTTTACTTTGAGTAGCCATGTATAGGGTTGCATTGTTAATTGACTTCTTGAAAAGGAGGTAGCTATGTCAGAGGTAGAGAGCTATCTATACATGCTCAGAAAAAATGAATTTCAGCTCCATTTTTAAAAACAGAAGCCAGTGGTCTCACTGGAAGGCTAAAGTCCCAGTAGATCTGACATTCAATTTTCTGGCTACATCCATGCTAAAATGTTTACTTGTCTGATATGGCATTTGTGTGTGTCCATTTCATCTGGATTTGTCTCTATGACACATTTATTCTGCATTTTTGGAAATACAGACTTAAAATAATGGAAGTATGTTTTTGATGGAAAAAGTTTTACTGCTTGGGAGATAACTCTCCTACTAAACAGCTGGAGGATAGTTGATATGTTTTTAGAAAGATAATCCTTTAAATTCACTGAATTATTAGGTTTGCCACTTTGTTTTTACCAGAATCAGTTACACTGGATGAGTTGGAATCTAATGTTACTTGAAAAAGTTGATGTCTCACTATGTTATAGAGTTTAGGACCCACAGTATTGTCACACTGAATGTCCAAATAACACTCTTACCCACACAGGCAGCCCTTAGCTAAGATTTGTTCCTTTCTTCCTACCTCTGATTTATTTAGATATTTTTCCTTCACGATAGCTTATGTGTGTGAAGTAAATCATTGTATATCAAAGGAAGAAGTTCTGTTTACACTGTGACTTAAATATAAGAGAAACATACTGTTAATGTCTCCTCCAGATGATGATAGTGCTTATTGTTTTTAAACTCCAGCAATACAGAGCAGATTCATTTTGGCTATAAAACACTGCATGATCATCAAGAAACACATGTTATGTGTGACTGAAATCAGTAAACAGTGAAGAACATTTTACTTTGGATCTGATTGAATTTGGCTCAGAAAAAGCATGGAATGTTTCTGCAGATAAACTCCTCGGGCTGAGTCCACTTATGTGGCGGTGTTGTTAAGTGTCCATAGATAATCAGATGCTTTTTTTTTTTTCAGAACAGCCACAGAAGGTAATTGGATTTGTTTTGTTTACTGTCTAGGTGCTGGACTGGATTGAAAACCATGGGGAGGCCTTTCTTAGTAAACACACTGGAGTAGGAAAATCCCTCCACAGGGCACGAGCCCTTCAGAAAAGACATGATGATTTTGAAGAAGTCGCACAGGTAAGAAAGTGGAAGATTCGAGTAACTTGTATAGGGGAAAACAAATGTGAAATAAAAAGATATTTGTAGATATGGGAGTGAGTCATCCTAGAAAAGAGCTTGAGGTGACCTGAAAGATCACTGCTAGGTGTATCAATCTTAAAACTGTTGTTCATCCTTCCTTTGGAGAGTAGGGTTGTATTGAAGTGGATGGTGACTGAGGAATTTCAGGTGTTCTTGAATGACACATCTACTGCTATCCTTTTCATTCTGGCGTCCATTTCCTTAGATGTAAATGGCTTTAATTTAATTTCATATAATTTGTTATTTTTTCTGTCTACCAAGCACCTCAAAGTGACTTACAGCTACATCAATCAAATCACAATAAAATAAAAACAAAAAAAGAGAACATTTTTTGAAAACAGGCCAATTTAAAAAAGAGAAAGATCTGGTAAAACCCAAAGGTCCGATGGAACAATGCAGTCTTTACTCTGAAAGCCGTTTTAGATGAGCTGCATCTTCTAGATCAGGTATGGGTAACTGTGGAGTGTCCAAAGGCTGCCCCCACCCCATTTTCACTACCCCTGACTGCTGCAGACTGCACAGCACTATTTTTCTAAAATCACGAGTGATACTCTATTTCTTTCTCTCTTTCTCAGTCCTTTTATATAGGCAGGAACCTCAAAGCAACAATTTAATTGTTCAAGACCTCTGGAGATGCAATTCTGTGTTTTGGGCAGAGGCATATCTAGGGTGGGGCAAGTCAGGCCCATGTCCTGGGCGCCAGTGCCAGGGGTGGGTGCAAAAAAACAGTGCTGGGAATGGTAGAGGAGGAGGAAGAAGGAGCAGCTCAGTGGTAGGGGCACAATTTCTACACTTACCCTAGGCACTGTTTATGCTAGATATGCCTCTGGTTTGGGGGCCAATTCAGTAGTGGGAATTGAGAGTATTTCTCCCTCCCTCCCTCCCTCCCTCTCTCACATACACACACACACACACACACACACACACACACAGAGCGAGAGAGCACTTCAGCTTCCTTGTTAATCCTTTCAGAGAATTTTGAGATAGTGAGCTGGACCATTTTCTTGTCTCATACGATGCATTTGCTGCTACGATTGACTCTGTAAAGAGTTAGCTCTTTTGCCTGTGTGTACATAGAGGGAGAGTAGGTTAATATTATGATACAGAATGACAAAGAGACTAGTGTTGTGGCCGCTGTTATATAGCATCGACATTTTTAAAGTATTATATCAGTTCATCTATGTCTTTGGGGTGGAGTATCATCAAAATACTGATTAATCAAGTTCTGAATCTGAGTTTCATAGCTGCTAGCACAGCATAGCTGTTACTTTAGTAAGTTTCTGAATATTTGGTTCCAGTGGGGAAGACTGAACAGAATAAAGTGAAATCCAAATAAATTAGAGGTAATACTACATGGGAAGTTAGGGTGCAAGACAGAATTGCTGTTTGCCATGAGAGATGGGATATTTATGTCTTTGTCTAGCTGATTTGATCCCTAAGGTGAGCTTCTAAACCCAGTCTTACACACTTAATGAAAAGCAGGTAATGATTGTGGCTATTAAATTTTACAAGCTGCCCTTGTGTAGGTTTCTCCATTTAATAAGCAGAGACAATTTCATCAACCTGAAACATGCTTCTGTCATACCCACTTTTGACTCCTGTAATGTGTTGTATGTGAGGCAACTCTTGATAGTGATTTGGAAGTGACAGTTGATGAGTGGGAAAATATAACCATATTCAACCTGTGTTATTTGTTTTTTTTTTCTTTTCATAATACAATTCAAGATGTTATTTCTGATTGTTAATGCCTTAGCTTTTCATGGACTATATAGATGACTGAGATACAATGTTTTCCATGCACTGTATATATATGCAGATCAGTCTACAACATATTTTGATGGAGGGAAGAAAGCAGAATTCACAAAAAGAAGAACACTGTGAAAAGGGATCTTACACCTGGTTATGCCAATGGGAAAACATTAAAACAGTGCACACCTAACCCAGATATTCATTCTTTCATTCTCAAAGTTTTCTGAACTGCCTCACCACAAGAACTCTTTTTATTTTTCACTTGTTAAAAAAAATGTTCCGACATGCAATAAAAAAATAAAACAAAATAACACAAAAAGAAAAGGAAAAGCAGAAAACTAAAAGAAAACTTTTCTTCTTTTTTTCCAGTGTGATTTTTTCCTGGACACCCAATTAATTAGATGGACCCAAAGGTGGGCCTAATAGAATAGAAGACTTTGATCCCAGTCTCCAGAAGAACTGAAGCTAACCACTGCTATTGCTTCAAATCTCTTAGCTATCACTTAGAATCCCTTAGAATCTCATGAGGCTTGTCACCCTTACAGCTACCATTATATGCTGCTCTATGTCAACATAGAATACACAATCATCTGAAGCCTCTTAAAAATCTATTGTTCTTTTTGGTATCCCTGAGGATACTGTCTTGCAAGCTGAAACATACCATCCTGTCCCTTAATTTCTTTCTTTCTTTTTTTACTTATACACTCTATTTTTAATTCATAATTAATTCATCTGTTCGTTGGCATTTATAGCCACAAGTAGAGCAAGTATGTCTCTCTTTAGTTGATATTTCCCATAACATACATACTGAATTCCTCTGGGCTTATTTTTTAATTACTTAAGCATCTCTAAATCTCTCCCCATCTCCCCCCATCTTTCCAAAATCCACTGGTTCTGTCTGACTGCTTATTGTCAAACTTCCAGACAAGAATATATGTTTCTTAGGACAACAAATCTTGGAATAAAGGTTCAATTTGTTTGCATGGAGTACACCTTCATTTACCAAGTAATAATTCATTATGGTGTACAATTGGGTGCGCAACCTTTTTGGTCTCAAGACCTGCATGTGTTGCTAACTCAGGGTTTGAAGGCTGCATGTATGCGAGCACACCTACACATCCCAGATATCCTTTTCCCTCACTGGGAAAGAGCACCTTCTTTCTCCTCCTCATCGAGTCATCCTGATACAGATCACTCTTTCCACACTGCTTGCAGCAGAATGGAAAATATGTGCGATACTAAGCTGATGGGAAACTGGAGGCAACAGGGTGAGGGGAGTTGTTGTTGTTGGTGGAACATCATCAGGGCCCCCATGGAGGGCACAATTAAGGCATTTGTACAACTGATTGTTTCTGTTGTCTACAGAATAGTGAAAAGAAATTTAATGCTTCCTCTGCTTCCCTGGACGTCCATTTGGTAGCAGATGCATGGTAATATTCTCTTAATCACTTGCTAGCATATTACAGATGGAGAGCTAACCGAGTGCATAAAAGTGTGTTATTGTTAGTTTACCACTGGGCAATTTGTTGACTGTATTCAATGTGCAAATCTTATAGTTCTTTTCTTTCTTTTTTTTAAAGCATAGCCTGCAGAATTCTTTCCCTTCACCTTCAGCACACAAAACCAGCTCCAAGAATTGGGTTGCTTGAATCTCCAAAAGCTGCTTTTGTGGGTGCATAAAAGGATGCAGGGAAAAGCGGGAGCAAGGGGAGATTGTCCCTCTGATTCAGCTGCTGGAAGCAATCAATGGAATGATACCACTGGCTGCCTGCCATTGATTTTACAGATAAATGAAAGTATATTAATTTACAGAGATGAACTACGAGATACATGAAGATATACTTCTCATGTGGCTGCTTAGTGGATATGTTATTTTCTGAGTGAAAGAGAATTCCAGAAAAAGGGGGAGTTTTGATATATTTGAAGAGGTGGGGGGAGAGTGGGAGGGTGCCAACAGTGATTTGGAAACTACGCTTAAGGACAGTGGGTGCCTGTCAAGTTCATCCCCTCTCTATATCTTACCCCATGTTCATCACAATGATGCTTTCTGTGTCACTGTGCCAGTAATTCCAAACCTACTCATCTAACTAACATCCATTCCCAAAGTAAACATAAAGGTTTCCATTTCAGTAATTTTTGAGGAAACCATAAATAAAATGTCCCTGCAGCATGATAGTCTCATCAATTTCACACATTAAGCTATTAAGTAATGTTGTTAGTACTCAGAGCACAGTATAGTCTGAAGGTGGTAGCTGGTGCCAAATGAAAGCAGAAGATATAGATGCTGCTAAATTGCTCTGTGGGAGAGCGTTATCGGCTTTTTAAGTGTGCATCTGTGTCTGTGTTTACTTCCTTGCAGCTAGGCTCCATTCACTTCTGTGAATGAAGTCCAGCTGTTCTCAAAGCATCTTCTTGCAATACACCTGCTTTTTGCTTGGGATACACTACAGCCTCTTCAGTGTGTATTAATCTATAGAAGGGGAGGAGATAGGGAAACTGATAAGTGGATGACCTTGGCTCAGAGCTAGGGACAGATTTTTATTTATTTATACAAACTGATCTACTGTGTAATCAAATAATTTATTATAAATATTTATGTCTTTTTTTTTTAAAAAAAAAGAATATTCAAGACAAGAATGGCTCCATTTCTGTTTCTGTATCATTATGTGATCTACGTGAAAAAGAATATTAAGTTTGTGGTTGTCTGTGATAAAATGAAATTGCATTTCCATACCTCTAGTGAGAATAGCACAATGTACCTTCTGTTTTGGTATAAATATTTCGAAACATATGTTTGCTCATATTCATTAAAAAGAAAGAAAAAGTAGAAAGGCACAAATCTCAGGGGAAAGTGAGCGAGGGGGAGTAGAAAAAATCTTCATATGCTAACAGTGTATTTTAAGTTTAGTTTAACACATTTTGAAGGTAGTTCTTTCTCAGGATTACTATTAATAAAAGTGATGTGAAAAAACTACATTGCAGGACATTTGTGCAGTTTAATTATTAACAATAAAAGTGGCAGTTTTAACAAAGTTTAATTCTCTATTAAAACTGTTTTGTTCTGTTTAGTTTAGTTTTAAATCCACCTTTCTTCAAGCATAAAGTTCAAGGCAGCTTACAACCATTTAAAATCAAATACAAACTAAAAGCTATTAGTGCAGAAGTTAAATATAATTAAACCACAGTTTTATTAAAAAACACAACTCAGAAACAGATTTTTTTAAAAAAAACATTTAAAACATAAAACAATAGAGACACAACAACCCTCCTTAAAAACTTAGGAAAAGCATGGTTATATTCTACTTGAGTTTCCTCTCTTATGGTCTGGTTGTGGGCTTACAGAATGCTCCCAGACCTTTTTCAGATCATGGCTGTGAGAGATGGTTGGGTTTTTGTTTTTGTTTTTTAAAAAAAGAGAAGTAAGGAAAACAGAAATAGACATGCAGTATAAAGGTGGGTTTGGGCATGTGTCTAATGAATAAGAATTTTATGCTGTTTTTCTGAGGTTTTACAAATAGTGGGCAAATTTTTAAAAATCATTCTTCCTCCCCTTAATTACACACTATTTCTATGTCTTTTAAATATTTCCTTCTAGTTGTTCTCTGAGTCATTCCAGACTTAATGCCTTAATGTGGTCCTCCACATGTGCCGAGTGTGGTAGAATATGCACTTGATCTCATATTTGCTGCTCAGAATGTGGAGCTAGAATGAAGCAGTTGTTCAAGACAGGTCACTTCCTAGAGTGTTTAGATTTAACGAGTTTCCTAACCTCTACAGGGCTGGGGTGTTATCATGCCGTACACCTCCACTCCATGATATGATATAATTGGCAAATATCATTTAATTGGCATAGAATATAAATTATATACTGTTTTGCTGAAAAGCCATGCCGACAAAGAGATCAGGTTGAACATGTGCAAAAGCAGATCAGATGGGACCTTAGGGTATGGCCAGGTAATAGTCAAGGAAGCTCTGGTGTTATTGAGCTTGCAGATATTCCCTCAATGACTCAACTTCAAGAAACAATAGCACCCAAAACTGCCTCAACAGAGCAACTGATTGTCTTCAACCCACTTCCTCTTCCTGGAGAAATTCTCCCTTGTTTCCTCACCTGCCCAACCGTTAAGGAGCTATCATGATTCCCATCAGTGCTTTGTCACCGAATGCCAAGGCCATTAGCTTCTTCCAGACCCCATTGTCTGCTCTGCCAGAGAGCCATTAACACCTTCCCCCTCAAGGCAGAAACAGGATATTTAAACCCTGGCTGTGAGCCTGACAGCTTGTAGTAATCTGGATTTAGGCCATCACTCTACTGCTCCAATTCCCATTCTTGTACTACTGTAGGACCCTTAATCTGAGCCACATCACAGAATCACAGAATCACAGAAATGTAGAGTTGGAAGAGACCACACGGGCCATCCAGTCCAACCCCCTGCCATGCAGGAACACCCTCAAAGCACTCCCGACAGATGGCCATCCAGCCTCTGCTTAAAAACCTCCAAAGAAGGAGATTCCACCACACTCCGAGGCAGCATATTCCACATCGCTTCGTCTCTTCTCTGCAGGATAGGTAAATGTTGCCTATTTCACCCTAACTTCTCACTATCCAGTTTTCCCCTCCTTTCCGTCAGCTAACCTTGTGTGGTTTTGAGAAACTGCTTGGATCTTGCATGTGATTGTGATATTCTCCAATAAAACATATTTTTAATCTCCAACTAGTGTCACTGCATTAGTACCAGTATACATAGGTGTAAAAGATCCTGTAAGGTTACCCTCCTTTCACAGCCCTCCCCCCCTTTTGCTAGTAATTCCCCATCATTCCACTGGCATTGTGGGTGGAAATCTGATTCACCTACCTTTTGGGGTAACAGAGGGACCCAGTAAAATGATCTGCCCGCAGAGATTAATGGAACAAGAATGACTGAATGAGATTTAACAGAGACAAATGCAAAATTCTATTTTTAGGCCACAAAAACCAAATGCACAGGTATAGGACTGGGGATACTTGACTCAACAGTACCGCATAGGAAAAGGACCTTGGGATTATTGTTGATGATTCGTTGAACCTGAGCTAGTAGTGTAATGCTGCAGCAAAGAAGGCAAATACTTACTTAGTCTCAATTAATAGAAGTGTAGTTTCCAATGAGGGGAGTGATAGTCCCTCTGTACGGGTGTCAGGTCTCATCTGAAGTACTATGTTCAGTTCTGGGCACCTCTAATAAGGATCTAGGCAACTGGAGGAAGTTCAGAGAAGGGCAACGAGGAGAAAAAGGTTATGGAGAACAAAATGGAGTAGAGGTTGAAGGATCTGGGGGTGTTCAGCCTAGTGGAGAGAAAATTGAGGAGTGATATGATCATACTATTTAAGTACAGTTGACCCTCCATTTTCATGAGGGTTTGGGTGCAGATCCCTTGTGAAAGTGGAAAAAGCGCAAATAACTCCCCTTGCTCCCCCTCCCATTCCCTTCCAGGCTCCCCCCTTCCTGTTCCCATGCAAAAGGGAAGGGAATGAGGGGTAAGGGTAGGCTCACACCAGCCTTCTTTTACCCCCCTGCCATTCCCAAGTATTTTGCCTCAGTGCTGAGAACTCGTGTGAGCCTTCCTCCTTCTATTCCTTTTTGTTTTGCCTCAGCATGAGTTCTCTGAGTAAGGGCAAAATGCATAGGAATGGCAGGAGGAGCTCAAGAGGAGGGAAAGGAAGGCTCACATGAGCTTTCCCCCACCTCCCTTCTCTTCTGTTTTGCATGGGAAGGGAAAGGAGGGAGTTCTGGAAGGGGGAAAGGAAGGCTCGTGCAAGCTTTCTCCCACCCCCTTTCCCTTCCATTTTGCCTTGGCATGAGTTCTTTGCACTGACATAAAATGCATAGGAATGGGAGGAGGAGAACAGGAGCAGGCATGCACACTTGCAAATAATCAAATTTGTGAACATCAAACCCACACATGTGGAGGGAGAACTGTGCTTCAAGGGCTCCCACGAAGAAGAGGGTGCGGACTTGATCTCTGTTGCCTCAGAGGATGCAACTAGGTATAATGGTTGTAAGTTACAGGAGAGTAGATTTCAGTTGAACATCAGAAGGAACTTCTTGACAGTGAGAGTGGTTCAGCAATGGAACCAGTTGCCTAGAGAGGTGGTGAGATCTTCTTCTGTAGATGTCTTCAAAAAGAGGCTGAACAGCTGTCTGCTAGAGATGCTCCAGCTGAAGATCCTGCACTGAGGAAGGGGTTGGACCTCATGACAGATCAGACCCCTTCCAAATCTATGATTCAATGTTTCTTGAATACTTGGGGAGGGGTATCTTCCTGCTGCCAGAGCTGGTGGTATTGTGGATGCCCTGGCTGATCTGTGAAATGGAAATATAACCTGACTGATTGATATGATCATACTTAAGCATACTTTACTTGGGAAGAAAGAATAGGCTCCTCAGTTTTCTGACTAGCTGAGGGTAATGTAGTGCTTGGATAGATGACTAGAGTCATGGTGGACAAAGACTTCAGACAACTATGTTCAAACACAATTTGGGGCCTATTCCACAAGCAACGATGGCAGAAAAGAAACTGTATGTTGCAGCAGCAGCAGCTCATCTGGTGGTGGTATTTTGGGTGGTCAAGATACTTTTGCATTCTAGCCCTGAGAATACAGAGGGGGAGCCCTCAGAAAGGCATGCAATGAAAGGGCAAAACATGTTGCCAAGAAATTCACTCATATCCATTCTGACTCCATATGGAGGATAGATTCTGCAGAGGTAATTGAAGCAGGCAGTTGTCTAGTTTTGATAGATAATTTTCGACAGGTTGCTTGAAGAAATGAACCAGCCATTTCTTTGTTAGATCAGTACCCATTCTGGCTGATTAGAGCTTTCAAGAGAGGGCTAGGCTGTTGAATGGTGGAGGCTGTGAATGACTAGTTAAAAAAGGGTTGTTCCAGTGTCTCTAAAAGAAGCAGTTTTAAGACCTCTGTTGTAGAAACCTTTCATAGAATCATAGAGCTGGAAGGACCTTAGAGACTAATTAGTCTAACCCCTTCCAAGCAACAGTAGAGACCTAAAGCAAAAAACCTGAAAGATAGCCATCCAACCTCTTCTTGCGATATCTGGGAGGCTAGGAAATGATAAATAAATATCTTTAATTAAAAAAAAAATTCTAGAACTCCACAAATCACGAGCTTTCTTTTGGGAGTACAAATAGTACAGGTTGGTTGTAACACGGAATCTTAGTTGTTCTCATCCAAAATGGCATCATTAGCATTATCAACAAAATTGTTGTCTGATGATGATGATGATGATGATGATGATGATGATGATGATGATGATGATGTTAGTGTGCTTATTTTACCAGTGGCAGCAATTAGTAAAGGCTTGCCTGTTCCAAACATTTCTAGGTGTGAACCGTACAATTTTGAAAAGTGTGTTTTAAAAACTGCAAGTTTCTGTAGGGCATTGTGACAAGAAAGCTGCAGGAGAGAAACATCCTCCTGTTTCTTCTGTTGTCCTCCTTGATGTTGGCAGACAGGGAAGACTATGGCAGGGAAGTAATTGGACACAAGGGATTTCCTGCTGCTATGCTCAATATCCTCCAATATGCTTGTGCCAAGCAAGAGGAATTCACTGCTCCTTCTTTCTGTGTGTAAGAACACAAGCCAAACGTATGAAATTTTGAGTCCACAGTCTTCAAAAATATTATTACTATTACTGTTATCATTACTATTATATTATTAATCCAAATGTCTTGTCTAAAGAAGATTTTTTTAAAAAAAATCTTGTTACTCAGACTTTCTAGTTTTAATATTTTGCTCTATTGATCCAGAATACTATTTGCTGATCTAGAGCATAGCTGCTCCTCTAGTGGAGTTAATTACCAGTTTCCCCACTGACTTCAATAGCAACCCAGTATATGTCTTGTCTTTCATTAGCCTTGGCCCAGAATCATCCTACTAATTTTAGGGGCTAAAGTGCAACTTCAGAATGCTGTGTGGAATATTGGAAATATTTAATGGGAAACCAGGAGGAGCCCACATTGTATCCAAATGTTGAACCTTTGTAAAAGTAATACCCATTGCTTTGGAAAAGGGTATAAGCAGAGGCCGGTGTGATATAATGGTTTGACCATTGGACTATGACTCTGGAGACCAGGGGTCAAATCCCCCGTTGACCATGGAAGCCTATTGAGTGGCCCTGGGCAAGTCACACTCTTTCAGCCTCAGAGAAAGGCAAAGACAAAGCCGCTCTGAACAATCCTTGCCAAGAAAATCCCATGATAGGTTCACCTTAGGTTGCCGTAAGTCAGAAATGACTTGGATGCACACAACAACAACAACAACAACAACAACAACAGTAATGAATGACAACAACAACGACATAACAGGGGCAAAAAGCAGAGATCAGATGTTGTCACACATTGTCTTATGAAGAATTCTATCTTATGTTGGATGTATTTCACTTTGGGGTTTGGGAAGGAATTTCTCTTTCATCCGCTCTCTTTTGTGGGCCACACTTGTCCTTGTGTTTGTTTTCAAAGTCAAATATGCAGATGAGTTAGGAATACAAAAAAAGAATATAAACAAGGGCACCATTTAGGAATGTTAGGAGTCACTCTATATCCCTAACAGACACCCATCCATACATTCATTCTTCAAGAGCTCCTATATCTCTGGTTATAAGCTGGCTAGGCAGATAAAATACACCATAGAGCCAGACTGCTGTAGTGGTTTCAGCATCAGACTATGGCCTTGGAGATCAGAGTTCAATTCCTTGCTCAGCCATGGAAACCTACTGGCAGACCTTGGGCATGTCACAAACTCAACCCCCAGAAAATCCCATGATAGATTCACCTTTGGGTCGCAATAAGTTGGAAAGGACCTGACCAGTCACCTGAACAGTGTCCATATATAGAAAAAACTTCCTGTCAAAGAAGATGTAACCTCCAAGACTTGAGAGTTGGTTGTGCAGCTAAACAGCAGGTTCATATCCATGCTAAAGCTGATTCACATATTTTTAAAAAAGCATAGGCACAGAAGGGGTTTACTTATCTAATCTATGTAATAGGACAAAGTCATGCAAGATCACAGTGCTCCTTCCATTAAACTAAAACTGCCATGGTCTTTCATGGAAGAGGAGTTGCGATCTAATGTGGCTTCATGGCTACCTCACTAGATTTCTCACATAAACTGAATGCAAATAGGAGGACAGTTGGGTTGGTGAGTGTTTTTTGCGGGGAGGGATTTTGGCATTTTATCACAAACATGGTACATCAGTGGAACCAGTTCTCTAATGTCTGGTAGTAATGATTTGATTTGTCAAAGAAACTTTTACAACATCTCAGTATTTTCCTTATAAAGAGTCAGGTTTTTTCTAAGGTAATTTCAGTTTGCTAGAATAAGCATTAGAGAACTAGACTCTGAAACTCTTGTTTGTTTCAAGTGATTTTGGGTCATTGTGGCTCTTTGGCTAACTATATGTATACACCCCACAAAACCTGGGAATAAAATGTAGGAGCAGAAATATGATATTTTTCATTGAACCTTTTAAAAAACTGTTCATTTTAGCTTATGGATTGAGATAGGCAAGTGTCTAAATGCTCTATTTGGATTAACTTGTAATTTACCCAAATTCTTCCATCATCATCATCATCATCATCATCATCACCACCACCATCACTTGAGAAATAGGTCTGCACCAGTATGAGGGCTCTTCTCAAGAGAGCCAAGAGCCAAGAGAACCATCAGTTCCAGTGGGAATGAGAGCGAAATGCCGTATGGGTCAAGACTCCATTCCTACTTTTGTCCCATAAAGCACCTCTTTGTAATCTCATAGGTCTTTATTTAGGAGTCATTATATTATAAGAAAACAGAAAGAAACACTGTGAGGTGAAATCCAGAGTGTTGCTGAAATGCCTAACTATTGTGCATAATGGGCATGGACACTTACCCCTTGCATCCCCCACAGTCTATTTCCATGTCCAGTCTTTTTTTAAAAAAAGTTATTATGCAAAGCAAAATTACATTGTAAGATTCTCAGTTACAAATATATTCTAATATAACAGCAATAAAGAATAAGGATATTTAAAAAGGGAAATAACTGCTCATAAATTTCAATAAAAGCATACCAAATACCTGAATATGGCCATTGGTACAATGCATTGATATATTACTCTTTCAAATGTTACAAGCATGGTTAAATTTTCTGTCCATTGGATAACGTGGCAGGGTGTGTGTGATGTGTTATCCTTTGATACTGGGGTATCAACCGTTTAGCAGTCAAGAGGTTTGAAAAATCCATTTCTGCTGACCATGGGTTAAGTTCCAGTATATGGTTAAATAGTTTACAAGAATATGTACTTCACTAAATACCAGAGAGCTTTCTAGTACCAAATTTGTGTGATTACTTCCCCCTAGAATGAGGCAACGATCAGACATTTCTAAAATATGTAGGTTAAAGAAATTTTAACAGTATTACACCTCCAGCGATCAACTGATTTAGCTAAGCCTTTGTTAAAAAGACATTGTGGTGACCAGTATACTTGAAACAGCAGGGTTTTTTTCCTATTAGACATAACTGGAGATCTATAATAATACTTGTTACAGATTCACGAAAACTGGGCATTCTGTGCCCTGTTCAATTCTTGCTGTAAATCTTGCACATAATATTTTTGTTGATAATAAAAAATTATAGAGATAGATAATTGGTTTAGGTACTCAGTCAGGATCAGTAAGTGTTTCTAAAATTGAAGGAGCCTCAGACACACCTAAAGCTTTAGGGCCGAATTGAGATGTTATAATTGCAAATACTGCTATTTGGCTGCTGAAGGTAAATTTCCATATCCAGTCCAAATCCTTTCTTCAGCATGAACTGCTGGCCACTGCCCCATGTACCTGAAATCTCTTAGCAGAGGATCTTTCAGGCCCTAACTAGCTCTGCCTACCCAGGGTAGCCATGGGGTCCTTCTGGATGAAAAAGAGTATAAAGAGCTTCCTGTTGTGGTTGAACTGGGCTTGAGCAGCTTGTTCTAGCTGACCTCCCGTGTATCTTGGTTTTCCGATCTTGCTCTTTGTTCCTGATGTCTTCTTGCTTTCTTTATGGTCCTGTCTTCTGACCCTGATTATTTTGATCCCCTGATCCTTGATTTCAAAGTCCTGATCTGCTCTGTTGGGCGTCCTGTCATCCATCCCTGACAATAGCACAGTGGTCTTAGGCGTAGTCGGCAGATAAAGGGGTGGGAATCAAGGGGATGTTGTTGGGCTGCAATTCCCAGCAGCCCTGTCCAGCATAGACTATGGTAAGGAATACTGAAGTTGCAGTCTAACATTTAGAAGATGACATAAGATAACCTTCTGTAGATAATGGTGGTATGGTAATTTAAGAACTGCATGTAGAAATTTTTTATTACTCAAATATTGTGTGTTCTTTACCAATAGATAGGCTACAGAATGGACAGAAGAGGGAGAAATTGGGATATATGTTTTTGCTCCTGTAGATGGCAATCTTCTGCCTTTAGATGTACTGCTGACTCTTTGAAACTCTGACCCAGTGACCTCCTTTTAAATCCCGATTGGCAAAGTGTTGTTTGGATAGTAGCAGGTAGCCACTGGCAAAAGGATAAGATTTTCTTTAAGTACATCCATTCTTTGTCTAGACATCTTGTTAATTTTATTGCTAGCAGGTTAAAACCATGTCTATTTTGTGTTTCCAGAAACCAGAAAACTTTGCAATTCCATCCTCTTCTGCCTTTTCTAGGACAGTGCAGGAAACAAATAGCTTCTGAGATGGAAGGTTGCATGAGGGCAATTACACACATTCAGCATTTATCAATTAAAAGTGTTTTTAAAAAATGAAACAAAACTGAGTATGAACTTCAGGAAGAAAGAATATGCTTCAACATGAAATACAAGATTTTTCTAGACTCATAAGGGAATGACAGTGAAATGAAATATGATAAGTGCTGATGCCAGCACAGCCTTACCATTCTTACCAGCTGCCGCTAATGTTAGGTGGAGATGTGTAGAAATTCAAGCAAGGAGTTTGACTTGTCCTGTAAATGTCATACATAATATAATTAACAACATTGACAGGAAAATGGAATGATTTGCCAAATGTGTAAATAGAAATGGGCATTAGAACTTCAGATTCACATTCATTCATAATACTCAAACACATTTTTTCCTAGTATACTGTGACCATTTTCAGTGATTAGACAAGAATATCCACATAATGCCATCTAATTTGTTTCACTTTACAGGCCATAAAAAGGGACAGCACAGTTTTGAGATATTAAAAACAACCAGAACAAAACAATATATACAACTGTCAGTACATAGAAAAAAAATACTAAGTGGGGATGTAATCAGTTTGGACTAAGAGCAGTTCTTCCTGATATCTGTGTTACCTGGTTTTTCAATTTCAAGCTGAACATTTTTCTCCTATCTTTTTTCAGTCATGATATGCTGATTTAATACCTGGCTCCACTAAATCTTCTTGCAGACTACTATATGTCTTCTTAAAAATTGCTAAGATCTAAAGTTTTCATAGCAGAATCTTTTTGAATTCCTCTTAGCCATAGTTAGTGCTAGATCCTATGTTGGGACTAAGAAATAATAGCTATTCATGGCAAGCCACAAAAATGTTGATAATCAGGATGAGGCCTTAATTAGCCCTCTGCGGTATCACTATTACCTAATTCCTATACACTGTGCATCTGTCAGCAGTTAATAATACAGCAAGGTGGTTTTCTGTGATAATCTTTATCCCATTCTCTTGGTTAATATCTGCATGCTCTTTCATCTGATTTCACGGACTGATGTGCATAAGATGAGAATAGCAGAGAGGAACACCCACCAGGGACATAACAATGAAATTCCATCCCTTCTGCTTCTCTGTGACATTTCTTACCCTTGATCTTAATCCCATGTGCCTCCCTGGCCAAAAAGAAACAGAGCCTCTCATCGCTGGCATCTTTAACCTCCCAGCAAGGAAAGAGGAAGTCAAATGTTCAGCTTGGGAACCAGCATGTACCTCTCTCTCCAGGGACTGTAAAGGAGGGCCCAGCTGTGTTTGGAAATGTGCAATCCATCTTTGATCTTATGATGAATAGCTTTTTGTTAGCCCATTGATCATTGCTACATGTTGATCCATTGTAGGCAGTGGGACATAGGAACGAGAAACCCCTCATTTTAGATTCAATGGATTAACCTGTAAATATTATCCAAAGTAATATGCCTGCAAAAAAAAAAAAAAAATCCATGGGGTAATCTTATAATTTATAATTGGTTTTCACCTACAAGAGAACAGATTTTGATTGAATATTAGAAGGAACTTTTTGACAGTAAGAGCAGCCTGGCAATGGAACCAATGGCTTAGGGAGGTGGTGAGGTCTCTTCTGAATGTCTTCAAAAAAGAGGCTAGACAGTTATCTGCTGAGGATACTTTAGCTGGAAATCTGGCACTGAACATGGGGTTGTTCTTGATAGCTGATAAGGCCCCTTCCACCTCTGTGATTCTATGATTCTATGAATGTTGGGATAAGTTGGGCAGCAGGGGGGGAGGAGGTGATTAAGAAAGTGAGAGTTGCTTTTCTATATCTATATCAGACCAAACAGTAACATTCTGTTTCTGACAGTGGCCAGCCAGGTGCTGAGTCACATTCCCAAGGGTATGTGTCATCCTAAGCAGGACTTGGATTCAGACAGGTCACAAGTTGACTTGCTTGAAGGAGACTTCTTGGCACCTTTTTCTGTACCTCCCAGTTTGATGAAGTAGCCCTCCTATCAACCTTGGACCCTGGGGATGATTCTGCATTAGCGAGACAAGGGGCAATGTGGGGCTCCAGATGTTTTTGGACTCTAAGGCCCATCAGCCTTAACCAGCACAACCAATGGAGATGAATGCTGAGAGCTGCAGTTTATGGGAGCAAAGTTGCCAAGCCCTACCTTATAACTTCTCCTGCCTTTCAGCTATGTAGGAGCATGAGAAACAGAACTGGACACAGGAAACTCCAGTCTTCTTCAGTCTCCAGTAAAGAAGACTGGATTCTCCAGTCAACAAGTAGCCAGGGTAGAACACTGGAAAACTAATTGTTGCCTCCTTTTGGAAAGCCTCAGTTGACTGCTGTCCTTTGCTGGAATGACAGCTGTGTTGATGGAAAAATACATGATCTAGCACCTTTGAGATCTTGGGTTCCTTGGTGTGCATTTGCCTCATGTGACTAGTAGTTTCTGTGATGTTGGTTGTGTATGAATCCACTTGAGGTTTTATTCTAGACTTTTAAGGGGATGCCTCAGGTACTTAACCTATTGGGGGGCTAAGGGATCAGCACCTTGGATAGGTCCTGTAAAGTTCAGAATAAAACTGGCCCACAGATACTGCAGCCACCAGCAGCCACTGGATGCAACTGTACAGTACCCAACTTGACCCAGCAGAAAAAATAAATATCGCCACTTTACTTTCTCCAGATCTGCTGGTAAAGGGAAATTTACTAGCAGAATGTCAAACAGTTTCTATCTTTGATTGCCATCCTGATGTATGTCTGGCTGAAGACATTTGCTGCCTGGGTTGGAGCAGCAGTACCCTGTTGACCCATACCTTATCCTCATGCCAAAATCTGTAGCGCAAAATGCATGCTGCCTCAGATGATGGAGTTTCTAGTAGCCACAGATAGACATCTCCATGAGAGGTATATGTGGGGCATGTGGAGAGAGTGCATGTGAATATTTAGTCAAGCAAAATTGAAAACCTCTTGATGAAACTGTAGCCAAAGGGTAAATGAAACCAATCCGGAGAGAAATGGACAGTGAATCACAGCAATGCTAAATATAACCATCTGTACTTATGCCATGTTCCTGTCACTTTCCCTTCCTCTGAGCCAACCTGATAGTTTTTTCCCCTAGCAGTGTTGTTTTGCAGTTTAAGCTCAAGCCAAAGACTCAGCTTTCCAACCATTGGTGCTATTAGCATGTCGTTTCCTTTTTGACAGTTGCATTGTTATGTTGCCAGATTTTTTTTATTTTATTTTATTTACTAGCCTTGCTTCTATGCTTTTCACAATGCAACAGAAAAACAGCAGAAACATGGTAAATGGGGCTTCTCTTGGCAGGAAGATGAACTAACAAGAGAAACAGCTCTATATATTTTCTTTGAAAGTTTACTACCAGCATGGTGTAGTGGTCTGAGCATTAGACTGTGACCTTGGAGACCAGGGTTCGATTCCCTGCTTGGTCATAAAACCCCACTGGGTAACCATGAGTGGATTACACACTCTCAGCCCCAGAAAACACTGTGATAAGTTTGCCTTAGGATTGCCATAAGTTGGAAATGATTTGAAGGCTCACAACAACAAAAACAGCTATTCTTTTTAATGCCACAAAATAGTGCCGATATGCACTTAGGTGTGTTGACTTATGTCAACCATAACTGCAACTAATAACATTGTATTTGTCCATCTGAGTGTACAGTTATGAAGATGAGCAGGGCTGTGTTTTCAGAAAGAAATCTGTGGTTTGTATTGCTGAAATTTGTTGTGAAAATGCTAGCCCAACTGGCAGAGTTACAATAAAAAGATGGAACAGTTGTGTATAGGTAACAAATGCTGTCTTTTCTCCTCAACCAAAAGAACCAGAACAGTTAAAACTGTATATCAGGCATGAACAAAAAGAGTACTTAACAAGGAGTAAATACATCAGTAAGCTAAAATTTGGAAGGTCCTGACTCTGGCTGCAGTGAGCTGTTGGATTTCTTTTGAAAGCTCCGCATTTGAGAAACCGCTTTCAAACATGGTATAGTTCCCTGTGAGGTGAATTTGAAGCCTTTTTAACTCACAGTATTTTGAAATCAATCAGGGAAGACTTTTTGAGTAATAAACATTAGGAAAAGTACAAATTGTCATTAGACTGAAAGACTGATAGGAAGATTTCATTAGACTGAAAGACTTCCCTTACCTTTCTCTTCCATCGCTTTCTAATTCTTCACATTGTTCAATTCTTGCAAGGTCTGATTTAAATTTGAGTAGCTGAGTTAAGATTCAGGTCTCATTTTAATTACATGAATAGGAACCTTAAGGTAAATTTGGCCACAGAGAGTGCTGGGAAGGGGATCCTTTTTACATCACACTCATTCCAGTTGTGGTTTGCTGGTTGAGTATCAAAGAGGACATTGTTTGTTTTTGATTGATCATCTTTTATTTGGAGGGCAAAGAAGAATAACAGCATATCATACCTGTTTGCTGGTGATATGGAAGGAGGATGCTTATATTAAGGAAGGAAGGTGAAAAAATGATCTCATGCTATTGGTATTCTTAAAAACAGCAATAGCTTCATTATCAGCACTAAAAATCTTCTGATTCAAATTAAGTTGCAAATTAAGTTTTTCTTGGAGTCTTAGAACTGATTTCAACATTGCTTAATTACTGTATTATTAATTACTTTATGACCAGTCTATAGAATGATCTATCACAGATCAAAGAAGCAGTGTATCATATCATCCTTGTACAAATGTTTTTCAGTGCAGTCAGTTCACAATTTGGCTATGAGGCTCCAGATACTGAAGAATCAAATGAGTACATGCATGTGGGAACTGGTGCTCAGTGTCCTGCTCCTGCTCCAGCCACATTGGAAAGTGACTGAAAACTGCATGTTGTAGTATTCAGGATTCTTACTGCTTAAGGGATCCTGAAGGCTTAAAGCTACCCATGATCCAAACTGAAGGAGAACATTTTTAGGGCTGTTCAAAGAAGACTTGCCAGGTGACTCTCATTAGGGAAGGAAATAAGTCTTCTTCAGCAAAAAGACCAGAATCCACAGTGCTTCCATGTCGTCTGCCCAAGACCTCTAACTCCCCAGTGTTAAATAAGGAGAAGGCAAGAAACCCTTGAACTCCAACGTTATTACATTTTAATATTGAATTTTGAAATTTCTTCAAAATTTTGGTGCAATGCTCCTGCAATTGCCTGGCAATGATCAGTGCACCTTTTTATATAGAAGTTAATGGTATAGCAGACAGTTATTGGAAATGGCTAAAATGAGTATAGATAATACAAGCAGGGATTGCCTTGCTTTCTTGGGTGTTACCTAGATGTTGGAGAGAGAGAATGGGGTGTCCCTTGCTTACATGTAGTGCCATGTGTTTGACAGAGCTCCTGTGTTTGCACTGCAACAGCTGAAATGGAAATATTTCCACAGTCAGGTGAGTTGTTGAGTCCTGTTGATTTCTGAGAGACCTAAAATGTTTGGAACTATGCTAGATGAAGCTGGAATCTGACAGATGGAATATTTCCCTTGCCAGTACACAGCAAAAAAGCAACAGCTTTCCCCCCAACAACAGTGTTCCCAGTGTATGTGGTTTACATGTTGCAACTTGCTAGCCATCAACACTCCTTCATAACCAAATACATTGTGAAATATCTCCTGGGAGACCGTCTCTGCCTCTGAAGTGGTTAACTCTGATTTACTTCTTTACGTCATCTTTGAAAGATTCCAGGGACCACAGAAATAAGTGAATACTGTGCCTTCTGAATCTATCAGACAAACCAGCTCTGGATGGATGGAGTGTACATTTGAAATGAAAAAATACTTCATGCCTGTTTGGAAATTATTCTGTGTGGGTTTTTGCTAGCTATTCTTGCAAAGAGTATACTATTGACATTTTGAGATGCTAGATTGTGTTCCTGAATTTGAACTAAAATATGTCCTTGTACTAGAGCTTTCATTGCCATGGTTATGTGACACACACTTTGTGTCTTGCTCTGTTCTCTGGTAGAATACCTATACTAATGCAGACAAGCTACTGGAAGCTGCAGAGCAATTGGCTCAAACTGGAGAGTGTGACCCTGAAGAGATCTACAAAGCAGCGCGGCATCTAGAAGTGAGGATTCAGGACTTTGTCAGAAGAGTAGAACAGAGGAAACTTCTTTTGGACATGTCAGTCTCCTTCCACACTCATACTAAAGAGGTAAGATACTTGTAGTGTGATAGGGCTTCTAATAATTCTGGTCCTGTGTTGCAAAGTCAGCAATACAAAATGAAGTTTTATATTGCTCGTGCCATGCTAGACAGTATGGGATGTATAGGATGAAAATTCAGAAGACGTTACAGATTTTCTTGTAAACAGAAATTTTTCCTTTATTTGCTTTGTGTGTCCTAACTACAAGAAAAAGTAGAAGCAGTGTAAGATCTTTAGATCTTTGCATCCTAAAGTTTACCATAGCAAGATGCACTGTTTATAATAATCAGTGGTAATATGCCATTAATATGAGTTAGTACACTGTCTGAGCTCTTTTTAAAAGACATGGCAGTTACAACGGCTTCATCAGGCCAGGCTAGTGGTTCCAGTGGTACACATCTGCTGATGGAAGCAGTTACTTCAGCAGAACAGGGAGGGACCTCTTTCTTCTCCCTTTCCAGGTCCCTATACACCCTCACTGCAATTTTCTCCTTTTATCCTTCTCTCTCCTCTCTGCACCACCTAAAATCTCTTTTGGAGGGTTTTCCAGCCCACTAGAACTGGGCCCATAGGGACTGGAGGGAGGACAGGAAAATGGCCCTCTTGGTTCTGCTGGAGGAACTGATGCCAACAACAGAAGTACAGTGTTGGATCCTGGCCACAGTGATTGATAATTGCTTCTTGAGAAATTTAATTTTAATAAACATCTGTTGTTTTTTTTACTATTTCTAATATATTTCTATGAAAACATTCAGCCAATGACTGGAAATAGTTTCTGTTTCTATACATTTCATAATGTGTCCAAAATACATTTTCCCCTGTGGTTTTCAGTGGCTTCCTCAGAACTAGACTAAATGCTGTTTTATTTCAAGTGAAAAATGTACAGAGATAAGATATTCTTGCAGCAGACACAGAGGGCAGGGTGTTCAAATTGAAGGGCCCTGGAGGTGTAATTAAAGCATACTTCACATTTTTCCCCTTTAAACCAAAGGCTATTCGGCAGTATGTTCCTTCAGAAGATAACTTTTATTCTGTGGGGAGAAAGAATTAATCTGAATCATTGTTCTTTTCTTTTTCTTCATGCACTGTAGCATGTGTGCACGCTTGATCCATTTAGACACCTGCAGAAGCTGGTGGCAATATTAGCTGAATTACCTACTTCACAGAAGTAATTTTTAATAAACTGCAGCAGGGTTAGGAGAGCCTGAACAAACAAACATCTTTGGTCACAGATAAGCTGATGTAAAGGAACTGGTCTGGTGTCCATGGTTCTTTCTCTTCGACAACTCAAATGGCATGAAGTGTTTCCAGCGATGGATGGAACATGGCAGGCAATATATTTTCATTTTGTGACTAAAACATCCCATATTGTTTGGGGAGCACCTGCCCACCTATTCACCAATGTCATAAATACTTATCACCTACTACAGTCACATACACATCCATTCATATTTGTTTGTTGTAAACAGCTTAATGTTGAATAATTTGTGCAGGGAAATTTGGAATGTTGAGAGATATGTGCACAGCTTTTCTAGCAGCTGTTTTGTTAGGTCTTGTCTTCTCCGAGGTCTGTTCTTTGTTGTGTACTTATCCTGCCATTCAGGACAGAGAGTTAAGGAAAATGCTAGGTGGGTGAAACATACCTGCCTGGAGACTCAACCAAGATGTAGATGAGAAAATTTTTGAAAGACAGTACTGTTATGGCATAGCATGATGATTATGAATGAATATTTCTCCTAGAATTAGAATTTATATTTTGAGCAGAGTGAGCAAAGTCTCTACATAGGATTGCTCTCCTCTGAAATCTCCAAACATTTGTAGCCAGTACAATGTTGATTTTGGTTTATTGTAGACCTGCAAACCATTCATTTCAGAGTCTTGCATACTTGTAAGAAAGAAAAAGGTCATATAGGTCTATTTCAGTTAACTTCCTGTGTGATGATGTGACTTCATCCTGGCTGTATATTTTGCCATTAGTTTAATGTTTCCTGTTCTCATTATTACCTCCAGCGCTAGTGAGGTTTTATACCTACAGATCAAAGGCTACCAGTGGTTATTTGTTATTCATTTACTAAAAATTCGTATCCTTGCCCTTGTACTACAATCATAGCACTTAGGACAGTTCAGCAATAGTGTTTACCTTTTCAGTTTTAGGCTTATTAGGTTGCGTGGAATAGGGAGCTATTGTTTGTTGTCTAGAAATAAGCATCTGTTCAAAGCATTGTGTTCAACAGACTAGCAGCATAGCTTGCTTTCAGTCAGAGGAACTACTGGTAGATCTGAGTGAAAGTAGAATACCCATATTCTTCACCCTGCTTTCATGCAGGGACATTGGTAATTTTATTCTGTTCCTTGCTCCCTAGGGGAAGAGGAAATTCTTCAATTGATTCAGGGCAGGTGGATGGAGCTCCATCAGTAGCAGCTTAATCTCTTTCTATTTCCCTACATTTTTTTTGTTTCTGAGTGAGAGAAACAGAATTGTGTCAGCCATCTAGCTCTCATTTTGCATTCTTCACAATGCTTCACAATTCTGGGGCATTGTGAGGAAACTGGCAACTACCACAAAACCTGGCAGATAATATTTTCCAAAACAGACTCTTTTAAAAAAATAAAATTCTTTAGCAGTTTCTCAGATCAATATCTTAGAATCATAGAATCATAGAGTTGGAAGAGACTACAGGGGCCATCGAGTCCAACCCCCTGCTATGCAGGAACACCCATCAAGCATCCCCAACAGATGGACATCCAGCCTCTGCTTAAAAACCTCCAAAGAAGGAGACTCCACACACTCCGAGGCAGCATATTCCACTGCCGGACAGCTCTGACCATCAGGAAGTCCTTCCTGAGGTTCGAGTGGAATCTCCTTTCCTGCAGCTTGAATCTGTTGCTCCTTGTCCTAGTCTCTGGAGCGGCAGAGAACAAGCCCGCTCCCTCCTCAACATGACATCCCTTCAAATATTTAAACATGGTTATCATGTCCCCTCTTAACCTTCTCTTCTGCAGACTAAACATACCCAACTCCCTAAGCCATTCCTCATAGGGCATGGCTTCCAGACCCTTCACCATTTTGGTCGCCCTCCTCTGGACACGTTCCAGCTTGTCAATATCCTTCTTGAATTGAGGTGCCCAGAACTGGACAAACTATTCCAAAGGAGGCCTGACCAATGCAGAATAGAGTGCTACCATTACCTGCCTCGATCCAGACACTATAGTTCTATTGATGCAACCAAAAATCACATTGGCTTTCTTGGCTGCCACATCACACTGCTCAGCTTGTGATGTACCAAGACTCCTAGATCCCTTTCACACATACTGCTGTCCAGCTGCGTATCCCCCATCCTATATTTGTGCATTCCATTTTTTCTGCCTGAGTTCAGGACCTTACGTTTCTCTCTGTTGAAATTCATTTTGTTAGCTTTGGCCCAGCTCTCCAATCTGTCAAGGTCATTTTGAAATTTGATCCTGTCCTCTGGGGTATTAGCAACCCCTCCCAATTTGGTGTCATCTGCAAATTTGATCAGCATGCCCTCCGCTCCTTCACCCAAGTCATTGATAAAGATGTTGAATAGCACTGGGCCCAGGACAGAACCCTGTGGCACCCCACTTGTCACTTTTTTCCAAGACAAAAAGCAGCCATTGGTGATCACCCTTTGGCTTCGGTCGGTCAACCAATTACCAATCCACCTAACAGTAGCCCTATCCAGCCCGCATTTTACTAGCTTCTTTGCAAGAATGGCATGGGGAAATTTGTCAAAAGTCTTACTGAGGTCAAGATATGCTACATCTACAGTATTTCCTTCATCTATCAAACTTGTAACCCTATCATAAAAAGATAAAAGATTAGTCTGGCATGACTGATTTTTGAGAAATCCACGCTGACTTTTAGTGATCACGGCATTGCTTTCTAAATAATTACAAACTGACTGTTTAATGATCTGCTCTAGGATCTTTCCTGGTATTGATGTCAGGCTGACCGGGCAATAATTATTTGGGTCCTCTTTTTTCCCCTTCTTGAAGATTGGGACAACAATTGCCCTCCTCCAGTCTGCTCGGACTTCTCCTGTTCTCCAAGAGTTCTCAAAGATTATTGCAAGTGGTTCAGCTGAGAGTTCTTTGGTCAACCACTTAGGGAGTTACTTGCTGAAATCTTGTAGTCAAGAATACTGAAAGAGAAAGGAGTTCATGATGGATGGGAGTTTCTTAAAAGTGAGATACTGAAGGCACAATTGAAAACTGTGCCAATAAGGAGGAAAAATGGCAGGTGTCTAAAGAAACTGGAATGGTTGGAGTTCATCTTGCTTATTCCCCATGCTCTGTGAATTAGTGTAGAGACGCTTGAGACCATGTGCCCTTCGTGGAAGTCCTGTACTAAAGTTACTTTCCCTCTCCCTGTTGGTCTCTAGTTCTACTTGGCCTGCCCTATCTATATCATTTGGGATATTTTTTGCAGCACTCACTGGATCCTTGCCCAGAATAATACTGTCCTCCTCCTCAGGCAAACTCAGTTTAAAGACCTCCTGATCCATTTTGCTAGACTGTTAGCAAAAACATTCTGGCTGAGAGTTGTGAGGTGCAGGCCATCCCATGCCATAAGACCATCTTCATGGAAATGAAGGCTATGATCCAAAAATCCAAATCAATCCCAGCAGTACCATCTTTGGAACCAGTTGTTGATCTCCACTATTTTTCTTTCCCTTTGTGGGCCATGTCCTTCCACAGGGAAAAGAGATGAAATGACAACCTGCGCACGAAGGTCCTTCAGCTTCCTACCCATAAGGTTGTAATCCTTTGTGATGCGGTGAAAGCTGCACTTTGCAGTGTTGTTGGTTCCGACGTGAACCAAGAGGAGGGGGTTACAGTCAGTGGGCTTAACCAGTTTCATTAGTCTCTCCGTTATGTCATTGATTTTGGCCCCAGAGAGACAGTACACCTCACGATAGATCTTGTCTGGGTTGCAAATGGTCAGTTCCGTTCCTCTCAGCAAGGAGTTCCCAACCACTAGAACTCGTCTCCTCAGAGGCTTGTTCAGGGTGACTCGATGAGCAGATTCTGTCATGGCTGCCTGAACCTTCTGTTTGTACTGAGACTTAGTGCTGCTGCTGTTGGATGTTGTTCTGCTGGTGTTGGGGTTCCTGTTGCTGATGTTGGATTTCCTCTCGATGATGTTCCATTACCTCTTCCTGCTGTTCCACTTCGTCATTAATAAGGTCAAGAATTCGGACACGCTTCTGTAGCTCGAGAGTCTCCGTTTGGCACCTTGCCTTTCTACTTCTGCATGTCACATTCCTCCAAGCATCCATCTCCCGGTTTCGTGAACCGACTTCCTCGTCCGCTAGCTCCTCTGTGCACTCCATCTTCAAAAAGGTCCTCTCAGCCCTATCCAAGAACTCTTCCCCTTCCCTAATAATGCAAAGATTTGAAATGCATGCCTCCAGCTGTTGAACCTTCTCCTCCAAGAGGGTGACCAGCCTGCATTTGCTGCAGGTGTACCAACAACATCTTGCGGCAGGAAAAGAAACGTGGCAGGTGACTGCAGCAGCTCCCTACCCCTCTATACTTGATAGTCTAGATAGTTAAATTGAAAAAGGTAAAACTGGGCTTAGCCTTCAAAGTCCCCTGGTAAAACCTATGTCAACTCCCTGTTTCCCAAGTTCTTATTGTCAATCTATCAATAGAGAGGGTGCAATTCTATAGTACTTATAGGTGCTCCTTCAAGTTCCAACCCTACCTAGATGTTGTGGACAGGCAGATTGACTCTGGATGGCTGCAAGGAAGAAGCAATTAAGTCTTGCTAAGGTTAGGTAGTAGCTGGGAGCAGATATAAAGAGCTGCTAGCTCCTCCCCCTAGCTCATCAGCAAGTCAGCTTGGACTAACGGCTGCTAGCTCCTCCCCCTAGCTAGTCAGTTAGACCGTGTGCTCAGGAAGAGTACATGGCCAGAGAAAACAGACAAATGAACAAACAATCAAACAAACACAGCCCCAGAAGCCTGTAAAAGACACGCAGTCAAGGTGTCTTCTTAGCCACGGCTCACCTTCCACTCTCTCCTCTGGAAAATCTTCTGAGTAATCTCAGCTCATCTCAGCCTGAAACACTGTTATAATATAACTTATGCCATCTAGAAGCTTCAAAAGAGTGAAAGTACATAAATACTCCAAATCTTTCATGTGGCATACCTTTGCAAATTATAGCCCATACTTCTTTGGGGTCTCTGTGCCTCACACAAATAGGTTTTGTGCCAAAACAGAGCCTCTGTCAAACTGCTGTAGAGTAGCTTTGGCAGAAGCCCTGCCTTCTTTACAAAGCATGTTCCAACTTGCCAGAACTCTTCCCTCCTCAATTTCCTTTTGTCTGCTGCAAGAGCAGCATCTAATTGGAGTGTTCTAATCACCTCCATTGATGAGTAGCTTCCTCTCTGCATTTTATTTCCGTTTCTCTTAGTTTTTGTTTGTGTGTTTATCTTTTTCTATACTTCTATCTTTCTTTTTATAATCTTGTTTTTAAAAATCCTCTTAAGACTTTGGTCCAACATTCTCCTTGTAGCCTTTAGGGCTCTATTGAAGTAATCCTCTTCTTATGAGAGAAAAGTGTTCCCTCTGACAGACTATCTCAGTGTTTTTATTTTTGTTTTTGTTTGCTGGGGTGAAAAACATATAGTGGGTTTACTTCTCAAGTGTGGAAGAAAAGAACCTGCAGCCTTAAAACTCTTCTTAAGTTTTCATTTATTAGTGCTACATTTTCCGTGATGGCTGCTTCAATTCCAGTCTTGGTGCCAGCTTCTGTATCAGTAGAGATATTGTTTTCAGACTTTCTGTATGCAACATGTGATTCTATACCTCCTCTGCCTTCAAGAAACAACGTGTTCAAAAGAAGAACATAGAGCATAGATTTAATTGCCTTTATTCATTTTAGATTTGCAAGCAGCTGAGAAGGATTCTAGTGCTGCTGTGCTCCATTTGGGATCCATTCTGTCCTTACAGAATGTGTAGGTAGTAGTTCCCTCCACATTATTTCAGACTGGCTTTGTGGCCATTTAAAATTATTAAAACATTCTGGATACTAATAGATATTAATATATAGTCTACTCTAAATAAGCAGACATTCAGAGTGAATTCTGTCTTGTGCTATTCATTAGGTATGATGATGCTCTAAAGAAAGTCAGCATGGTGTAGTGGTTTAAACGTTGGACTACAACCTTGGAGACCAGGGTTTGATTCCCCACTTGGCCATGGAGACCCACCAGGTGGCCTTGGGAGCATCACACACTCTCAGCCCCAGAAAACCCCATGATAGGTTCATCTTAGGGTCACCATTAATCATAAATGACTTGAAGGCACACAACAAACAAACAAATCACATATGAACACCTGTGCATCCAAGGTAGACAACATTATGGTACATCACTTTGCCACTTTACCCATATGCAAGAAAATGCATGCTCTTTTGATTTCTGAATCAGGGAGCCTAACATATGAAGCAATCAGTAGTCATTTATTGAATTGTAGGCAGTAACTATGGCATGTCTAAGACCTCAAATCCTCATGGTACAGTGTTTCTGCAAAGTCTCTTGTGAACTTGTTATGTTTCAAGATTCAAGATGATGATCTGTGCATTTTGTCATTTGTCACATCTGTTTCTCAGTATCTACTGTGTGTGGCAAGCAGAGCAAGCCATTTGGGGTGTTGACATTTGTCCCTCAAAAAAGAGTTTATTTATATCTGCTTTCTCTTAACCACATGCTAACCAGGTTGCACCATTGTCTTCTTTGACCCTTTAGTATTTTAAAAGCCTATGACATGGTCAGTAAAATTTTGTTAGATGAAAGAAGTCAGCTTTTCATTTCTATTATGTCATATTTATATAATTCCCAGAAGCAAGCTGGAGTGTGCTAAAACAGATTTTTCAAAAGAGTGTCTGCGCGTCTTATATCTATAAAGCAGATCTTGTTAACCTTCTGGATGGGTCCATGCTGATTTCATAGTTGTCCAGAGGTGCTATTAGCCTACTTTGGTAGGAATCATCTGTACATCTCACAATGAATTGCACGTTATGCTCAGCAACATACTCTGGCAAAATTCAGCCATTGTTTAAATCAGCTGAATTTGACTAATCCTGACTAATCCTCATGCTATCCCTGTCATTGGGACTTAGTAACAACTTATTTTTCTTGGACTGTGCCTTGTTTTTAATATTTTTCCTACCAACTTGTCAAGCATAACCTAGGTTCCTTCACTGTATTTCCCAGGAACATCACTGTAGTCCTTTATATCTATCCTCCTTTACCTTAGCTACTCTCCAGTTTCTGGTAGAGCAATTATATTCCAGTCAGTGGTGTATTCTTTTGCCAAGAGGTGATATCAAGTTAAATATTTAAATATGTATAAAATGTCAGAAATCAATGTGATCCTTTGAGAAGATAGACTTCTATTTTGTCCAGGAAGAAGCAGTATACTTTAGTTAATCCTGAGAAAGATTTTGCGGAGTAATTCAGGGTTGTCACAAGTGATTAACATATGAAATTCTGGAAAAATAGTGCAAACATCATGAAAAACACTTGAAGATGTCTATCAGGATTAAGTCACCTGTCATGTTTAGCAAATGATAATACACACCAGAGAGAAAGTAACGTAGGTGCTGGAGAATGGATAGCTCTTGACTAAGGATTTATGGTAATTTTCAAGGCAGAGAAAGGGATGGGAAAGTCATGGTTTTCTCTCCTGAAAGTCTAATAAATCATTTCTTTTTAAGCACAGGGTGCTGCATCTGTCAGAGGTGCACATTCTACAGTCATCTTTCATTGTTTAAAAATCTGGAATAATTATTTTGCTGCTGATTACATTCACCTGACCACCCCCCCCCGCGATCTGTGAAATGAGCATAGAATTTAGTTTGCCCTTAACAGTTCATTCTCTTAATTGCCTCCAGACTTGTAATGACAGGCTAGTTCAAAGAATATTTACAGTGGGAACATAATATTGCCATGCATTCTGTTGTCTTGAGCTGATGGCTCTCTCAGCAATTAGGAAGCCTTGGAAATGATGTGGTGAAGTCTAACATAGCCCTCCATACTGCTTCATGGTCTACTACTAGTCTTCTATGTCCATGGAACAATTAGTGCTCTCAGTGCCCCTTTTGGTGTGCTGGAGGCCTCAGAAAAGACTAATGGAGGACATACAGAGGAGACAAAATGCTTCTCAGCGTCCTTTTGTGTAGCAGGAAAATGCACTGGAAACCAGAGCAAATACAGCATGATCCTGAGTGGTCCCAGTAAGTCTGGCAGGCAGTGCTGTTAATGTGTCTCTTCAGTCTACTTGAAGGCACCAGATATATGCCTTGAGCCTAGCCATTAATACCTCTGATGTAGCCTAATCTGTTTTTTACCAAAATCTTTCAAAGTGGAAACACCCAGTTCCACTCAACTCTTTACAACACAATACTGAAAGTTGTTATCTGTGGCATGAAATAAAAAACACCAGCAAACTCACCACTGCAGAACACACACTCTCTGTCTCATTCTGTAGTTTTAATGCCTATTAATTGTCTAGTTGACATACATCTCAACCTTATTTATTTATTTATATTCCACTTTGTATTTTTATACTCCATTCTCCAGATTTATATTCCATTCTCTAGAATGGGATTCATCCTGTTGGGAATAACACACAGCAACATGGTTTTACTTCCCTTTAGTTGCTTTTTTTCCCCATTCACTGGTTACCTTTGGGACTAAATACGTAGAGGGAGTGATTTAGTGAAACCTTTGTGTTGAGGAACAAGTGAGCTGAGTCTCAAAGTGCTGAATATTTGATACATTCATTTCACCATTTTCTATTGCCCATCCTTTCAGCGATGATCACAAGTGATTCCTGATGAGAAGGCCAAGGTGCAAGGTGGTTAGTATTTTCTTCAGAACTGACACTTGTACAAGTGCCCTAAAGAGGGCAGGGGCAGTGTAGTTCACAGTCTAAAAGCTGGCCCTTGTAAAATGTGGTGCCCTCTTTTGTTGACTGTATGTGTAGCTCTCATTGTCTCACTTTTACTGAACCTCTAAGTTCAACTCTACCAGTGTTTCTTTGCGATCTAGATTAGTGGTCTGGATTAGTGCACCTAGGTGTGAAATTAAAGATCATGTAAAATCAGATTTCAATTGCAAATTGTTTCTGGAATGGCTTCTTAATCATATTAATACCAACACATTCTTTGTGTTAGGATTTCCTTGGCATTAGTGAAGCCAAGGGGATTAAATCCTTCTCACTCAAGGACCTACTGTTTAATAGTTCTTAGTATGCAAATCCTGGTTTTCAAAGATTGTGCCCTCAGAATTACACAGTTAATATAGGTTCAGATATTCAGATGTTATCATAAACACATCAGTGTGGCTAGATTAAAGATTACAATTCAGCTTCCATCATTTCATGATTGATTGATTGATTGATTGATTGATTGATTGGATGTATATACCACATTTCTGTCAAAAATGGGTGTCACGGTACCTAACAGTAAAACTGAATAAAGTGATTGCCATTAAAATGTGAAAGATTAAAACATAAAATATTAACATGAGATTTAAAATACACCAATAGAAGAAAGTACAGCACACACTCATTTAAAACAAACTGAACACTTTTCACAGCCACTAAGATAAATTGCCAGATATGCCACTGAACAAAAAGATTAGGCAGTTAGGGAAGAAAAAAGAAAAAAAGAAAAAAAGTTGGCAGTTAGGGAATCACCCTAGCCTCCCTTGGTAGGAAATTTCAAGAGTGTCCCACTGAGAAATCCTTGACATTTCATTTGAAGTAGCTCATTCAGGGAGCCAACTTCTCTTGAATATCAAGGTATAAATGTATTGATATATAAAGGGACAGGGATAAACCTCCAAATTAATTACTGGTCTGGTCTAAGAGAAAATTCTACAGCTGATCATAAAAGTATCCTACAAGAACTTTTCATCATGAAATTTGAGGGAGCAGGGAAGAAAAATAGTGCCATGCCTATCTATCCCGCTCATTTTTGTATGTTTGGTTTTGGCTGTTGCTGGTAGTTTCATTATAGCTGTACTTATCTTGCTGACAATGGCACTGTTTCTCTGTGATAATTTAATGTTGATCCAGGAGACTTATAGGAGATAAAAATGATAAAGATCCACAGGACCAAGGAACAATGCCATTGCTGGTAATGTCCTCCATATTTTTTGTCTCCTGCTCTCCCACCTGAAAATTGCTAAAATCTGATTTAATTTCACTACCTGCAAAAAGATTAGCAAAATAAAGGGTGACTTTGACCCTAGGAAATTCTTTTATTAGCCCAAATATGATGGTCCCAAAATGAAGCAAGATTTTGCACAGCCATTCATTTTTATTGGGATCACATTGCCCATTATTTAGCCTCTAAGTCTGCTTAGGCTCCAAAGGAAGAAGTTGGGAAACACCAAATATTTTCTGGGTTATAGTCAAGACTGTAAAGATTGTATATTATATAGTATTTTTCAGTGTGCCGTGTTCTCTCTCCTTTGACGACTATGCTTCATATATGCGCTTAAACAATTTCATTTAATTATGAATTTTACTGGGTACTGCCCCATGCACGTTCATTGTCCCTGTTTGCGATACTTCCTTAATTCCCTCTGGGATTTGAATGCTGCCATTTTTATCTAAATTTCAGTGCAAATTTCAGTCCAAAGAATGGGCAAATTCTTATGAATGCTATACAATCCTAATAATAAAGGAGACCAGTGCCAATTGTTTCCCGGTGAAGTATTTGTTATGCAACATGGGTGTACATAAAGAGGTTTCTCTGAGTCATACAAATGGGCCTATTCTGTAGTTGCACAAAGCTTCTTCAGAACCTGTGCAGAACCAATTCAGAACCTCCTAGAGCTGAATGAAGTATTCTGGAAGGAACCCTTTCACGGCACATGCTCAGTATGGGTCCTACCCCCTTCTCTCAATTTCTCTTCATCTTCAGTGAAAACAGCAGCTAGATCTGAAACCTCCATGTTTCTTTTTCATAGCACCATAGAATTGGAAAGGACCACAAGGGCCACCTAGTCCAACCCTCTGCTATGTAAGAATACATAATTAAAGCATTCCTGAAAGATGTCCATCTAGCCTTTACTTGAAAACCACCAAAGAAGAAGAATACACCACCTTCTAGGGCAATCTTTTCCATTGTCAAACAGCAAAGATATTCTTCTTAATGTTTAGATGGAATCTGTTTTCTTGTCATTTAAATCCAGTGGTTCATGCTCTAGTCTCTGGAGCAGAAGGAAACAAGCATATTCCATCTTCTATGTGACATCCCTTCAGATATTTAAATATGGCTGACATATCACCTTTCAGTCTTCTCTTCTCCAAACCACCCATATCCTGCTCCCTAAGCCATTCATCAAAGGGCTTGCTTTCAAGACCTTTTCCACAGTTGGTCACCCTCCTCTAAACACATTCCAGCTTCTCCTTCTTGAACTGTGGTGCTCTGAACTGGACACTGTGTTCCAGCTGTCTGACCAAAGCAGAATAGGGGGGTACTTTTATTTCTCTCAACCTGCACACTGGTCTCCTGTTAATACAACCTAGAATTGCTTTTGGGTTTTTTTGGCCACTGCATCACATTTTTGACTCACGTGTAACTTGGGCACTAAGAGTTTTTGCCAGCTTCTTCTCCATCATCATCCTTTGCAGTATTTTTCATTTCTTCTTATCTTCTCCTATTCTAGTATCTTCCTCTATTTCATCAGCTCTTCAATATCTCTGTGGATTTAACTTCTGGCATAATCCTTGGTCTTAAGGTCATATCAGTCCTATAGCCTTAAGAATGTTTTTCCAGAAATTTATGCAGTGGTAGGGTAAACTCCCAATTACGGAAGATCATTCTTAGCATGGCCCTGTCCGGGTGAAATGAACACCGGCTTCTCTAAGCACGTCCTTTGCTATCAGGTAGCACATCTTTGGACCCACACACTACAGGAAGCCATTAAGACTTCAGGCTCTGTTAGAGCTACTTTGAATCACCCACCGATTTTGTCTGTTTGTCCAAGAGCCCCCTTGTCAATAGAGCATCTCTCTTCTGACCCTGGGGTAACATGGGATTCAGTCAATGCTGAGTTGTTTGATTATCAGCAGTTTCTTTACTCTTTCTTCAGATAAGATTGGCAAAGAACAGCCCAGTATGATTTAGAAGCAGAGGAATACAAGGAGGACCACATTTTTAACATTTCTGGGAGTGAGCAGCTTCCTGGATACTCTAATCTAAACAATTCCAACATACTGTTATTTAACTGATGGCTCTGACTACTTAGAATTAGTGGATCAGTCTGAAATGTATTTGGGTCACTGTTACAAAGACAGACAAAAATGCACTTCATTATTTAACAGTCTTGAGGGCACTGGGCTATGGAGCAGGATATAATTGTTACCAAACAATTTATCTTATTTGTCTAGTCTGCTGACAGGTTTAATGGCTACAGTATAGTGAAAGAGTGCCTGATTTAGCTACAAATAACATATGAGACATTTAATAGATTTATTCCTTAGGATAGTAATTTCCAAATAGTGTCCAGATTATGAACATCAAAGAAATCAGAATGAAATATATTTGACATCAGATTCTGATGTTCCAGTGTAGCAGGAGATACATATGGTTGAAAGAATAAGTGCTTACAGAATCTGCAGACAGACAGATCAAAGTATCAGCAGAACTTAGAGAAGGAATAAATATTTATATTTATATAATATTTCTGTGGCAGATTACAGATAGAAAGAAGCAGTATCCTCCAGTCCATTACAAAGTTGCACCAGAAATATCATGAAAAAAGTTCTTATCTGAATTGGGTTTCTGTGTCTATATGTGTGTGTGTACATGCTTCTTGCTAGTCTCATAGAATCATAGAGTTGGAAGAGACCACAGAGGCCATTCAGTCCAACTCCCTGCTATGCAGGAACCCACATCAAAGCCCTGTCAACAGATGGCCATCCAGCTTCTGTTTAAAAACCTCCAAAGAAGGAGACTCCACCACACTCCGAGGCAGCATATTCCACTGCTTGACAGCTCTGACAATCAGAAAGTTCTCAGTGGGCAGGAGGGAGTTTTATTGGTGCAGCTTCACAATTATATGTACAGAAATTCATATGAGAATCTGAGGGGAAAATCCTAGTAAAATTTGTCATTGGAAGTGCAGGGAAGAACCACTGGAATTTTCTGGTGGAACAGCATCAAGCTAGGAGATTCTACAGGACCAGCAGGATGGACTGAGAGTGATTCATATTTCCCTAGTCTGAATTTTTATGTTGTGAACATAGCACATAGCTTTGGAAAAAATGCAGCACAAAGAACTAAAGGGCACATAAACACTGCATACATATAGTTGTGCAACCCTGAGAATTTACATGTTTAAAGCAGTCTTATGAGGCAGGAGTTTTGAATAACAAGGCAATTGGAAGGAGAATCTGCTTAAACTTTTCCCTGGTGTTGGTTTAATAACATACTTCATCTTTATAAACATGCATACAATGGGACACGATGATTTCAAGCAGAGAAATTATCAGTGAAGAAAGAATTTTACATTTCCTCTTCCTGGCACCCTAAAATATCTTCCAAGACCATTTTTCATTAACAATAACATTATATTGCACACACAACATTATATTAGATTTGCATCTAATCCAGTAACATACCTGAGTCTACAGTGTGTCTAGAGCATATTGATATTAATATAAAAATATGTATGTATGTGCCTTCAAATTGCCTGTCAATTTAGGGAGACGCAATGAATTTCATAGGGTTTTCTTAGGTAAGGAATACTCAGAGGTGGCTTTGCTAGTTCCTTCTCTGAAATGTAGCCTACAGTACTTGGTATGCATTGGCAATCTCCCATGCAAGTATTAACCTGGGCTGACCATGCTTAGCTTCCAAGATCAAATGAGATCTAATGCCTTTAGAGTATTTAGGCCCAGAAAAATGCATGCATTAATATTAATCTTTTGTGCAGCTTTTAGTGAAAATTATAACAACATTTCATTAATCATGACCAAACAGTTATTTTTAAACTTTCAAAAGCCATTAAAATAAGTAAAGGAGGGAAGGTAATCATAAATTACTCCTCCAAAATAAATGTGCTTATGACACATGGAATGTTTATAATTACTGAAACTATTAATGTTATCGTCATAATGATGTGTAAAATTAACAAATCTTAAGGTATTTTTCAAAAATTGTTTTTCTTAACAAATTACTTCTGAGCCCTAGCTGTAACGTATAGTTTGTACCCAAGGGAAACCTGTCTCTCAGATAAGAAATGGGTCTGAGAACTTCTGAGCATGTTTGCGCCAGTACTGGCAAGTATTGACAGCTTTACAGATGCATTGTGTCTGAATTCCACGCAAGTGAATCTTGATGAGAAACCATTCTTAGAGCCTAGTCTTATATATAGAGAAACTAAGTTGGATAGTAGTAGAAACTTAATTTGGCACAGGTAGTGGGCATCATCTGTGGAAGCAATAGGCTAGCTTAGGCCCTTTCCGCACGACGTCACTGTTGTGTTTTTACCACAGGATGGCAGCAGTCAGCAGGTTGCGCCTCTGTATGACATCGTTGCCATCCTGCTGCCATCCTGTTGTGGAGCATCGCGCTTGCGCAGTTTTTGCAAAATGGAAAAAATCCATTTCGCGCCTGCAATTGTGCGGCGCTCCCGTCACTTCTGGCAATGCAGAAGATGCGGAAGCACATTGGCAACGCTTCCTTCCATAGCTCAGCAATGGAAAAAGCCTGGCTGTGCTGCAGAAGGAAGACGCGGGGCCATTGCGTTCTCTTCTGCATGGACCGAGCGGGTGCAGAAGGGAGCGTTGCTGATGTGCTCCCTTCTGGACCTGGGGCTGCAGCAAGAGAACACGGAAGAGCTTCTTCGTGCGGAAATGGCCTTAGACAATGAGAACAGGTTGTATGGCACAGACTGTTAGAAGGCAATGGTCGAGGGACTTGGGACAAATGGTTGAGAGGCTGCCACTGTTGTCCCCCGCATTTGCCACCTGAGGCAGTTGATCACCTTGCCTAACCATAGGTCGGACCCTAATAGAATTGTTGCCTTAGATCCTCTGTAGGGAGAAAGGCAGAGTATAAATCAAACTGATCAATCCAAATAAATATGTATGAATTCTGTTCTGCTCATAAAGTAGGAAGGAGTAATTTGTTAGTTCAAGGTATTAGCAAAATGCATATTTAATACTTTTATATCATAAAGCAGTCACAAAATTTATTGCAAGCATAATGACAACAACAGTGTGATGGCCTGTCAATAAAAGTATCTGCAGCATGCATGCATGCATTCATTCATTCATTCATTCATTCATTCATTCATTTATTTGGAATATTTATTTCACAAAGAAATCACAAGATTTGTTACAAGCAAAGCTTCTGCACAAATACTACTACTACCAGAACAACTACAACAACAATGTGATAGCCCATCAATGAAAGGAGTTTGAAGTGATGTTTCCTTAATGAAACATCATCATTTTGTAAGATTCAGGTGAAGAAGAAAGATGATTGTAAACCCACACTTACTTATGAGAACTTGAATCAGTTATCTTTTATTGAAATAAGCAGCATAAACAATATATACCCATCAATATTTTAGCATTTTGATTATGATCTATAATTACAGGTCTGTGGGATATGTTTCTCTTCCTCTGTATGTTCTCTTTTTACCTAATAAATTAATGAAAAGTGGCAGCATATTTCAATTGGCATAGCGCACTGTGATTTTAACATGATACTTCAGGTTTTATTTCAACTGATGTGAAAGTTGACTGATACATCTAATTTTCTATGCTCTTAAGGGTCTCGCTCGCTGGGCTTTGTAGTGTTATGATTAATACTCTTTGAGCTGGTTTCAGAGGATCAAAGGGTTAATACACAGTTTCTCCCCCACTCCAGTTCTTCCCTCTCCCTTTTACTCCATCTTCTCTGATTTGTGTGTCTTTCCCTCATTCACAGCTGTGGACATGGATGGAAGACCTGCAGAAGGAGCTCTTGGAAGATGTCTGTGCTGACTCTGTGGATGCTGTTCAGGAGCTTATCAAGCAGTTTCAGCAGCAGCAGACGGCTACCCTTGACGCTACCCTTAATGTAATCAAGGAAGGTGAAGATCTAATCCAGCAACTCAGGTAAGTTCATTGTACAGCACCAGGAGCACAGCTGAGCAAAGGGGCATAACTTAGTATTTAATGGTAGAATTTATCGCTGCACTGTTATTTTATTTTCCATGACTCAAAATATTTTGTTTTACTGAAACTGCAAAGAATGATTTGTAGAGACCGCTGAAAAAAGTCTTAAATCAGTTTGGGCCACCATGTGTAATAGATGTGAAACTAAATGAGGATGATTAAGTCATTAGAGTATAAATAGTTTTGAAGTGGATATTTTCTGAATACTGTTAAACTGTTATAAACTGAGGCCTGGTGATTTATCTGCTTACTTCTGCTAGGCAGTGTCTGACAACTACTAAATAACATTTGGTTTCATATAACTCTGAATACAATATTTTACTACCTTCAGGAGAGTTCTTTTTGCAGGATCTGTGGGGGCATGTAGAATATTAATATCTTCACATAGTGTTTGCCACTTCTGTTTGCACTTTCATCATGAATTAGAAGATATATACCATCCACAGTATGCTTCATCTAGACAGCAGCTGAAATACAGCAGTCTTTCTGAAGATTCCTCTTAACTATTCCAGCTTTATGCAATTGGCTATGGCTGATTTTCATTAGCTTTGCCCTGAAAGTATCATATTTGCCGGCATATAAGACGCACCATGTATAAGACACACCCTATTTATATACTGGACAATACTGTTTGCCGGGATGTAAGACACACTGGTGTATAAGACGTGACCCATTTTCAAACAGTATTTTTTGGGGAAAAAGTAAGTGTTATATGCCAGTAAATACAGTAGATCATTTGTTTTTTAAAAATTGTCACCATTTTTCACCTGTTTGCTAGTAAAGTCCATTATGGTAAAACAGAAGATACCTCTCTGTATAACAGAGTTAAAAACATTCTTCTCTTTGTCACACTGACTGTAGCAGTATTCCTTCTTATTCTGGTATTTGGTAAATTAGAAATAAAGGTTCTAAAATAAAACTTTGCTCAAATTTCATGTGATGCTTTGTCTTGTTTTGTTCAGTGAGGTTTACGCCCAAATAATGAACAGCAACTTTGGAGGGAAATTATCATTGGGAAAATGGTGCAGGGGCAGCGATTCAACCTCTATTACTTCTTTTAACAAGGACTGATTTGGCATCATCTTCTGCCACTTCCCCCAATATTATTTGTATAGAATTAATTCTTGACTAAGTGACCCTTTTTCTTCTGAGGGCTGTATTCCTGCAGAGGTAATCTAATAGGACTCACATTTTGACAGTCTAGTGAATCATGGTGGGAGCAAACTGTAAGTATTCACGTGTGCCAGTGGTGGTAGGAGTTGAGCTCTTTTTCTCTTCCTCACCTTTCTTAACCTCTTTCTCACCCTGCCACTTCCATCTTCCGTATTCTTCTCTTTTTCTTCCCATAGAATCATAGAGTTGGAAGAAACCACAGGGGCCATCGAGCCCAACCCCCTGCCATGCAGGAACACCCATCAAAGCATTCGCAACAGATGGCCATCCAGCCTCTGCTTAAAAACCTCCAAAGACGGAGACTCCACCACACTCCAGGGCAGCATATTCCACTGCTGGACAGCTCTGACTGTCAGGAAGTTCTTCTTGAGTTTCAGGTGGAATCTCCTTTCCTGCAGCTTGAATCCATTGCTCCTTGTCCTGGTCTCTGGACGGGCAGAAAACAAGCCTGCTCCCTCCTCGCCATAACATCCCTTCAAATGTTTAAACATGGCTATCATGTGCCCTTTTAACCTTCTCTTCTGCAGACAAAACATACCCAGTCCCCTAAGCCGCTCCTCACAGGGCGTGGCTTCTAGACCCCTCACCATTTTGGTCGCCCTCCCGTGGACACACTCTAACTTGTTGATATCCTTCTTGAATTGAGGTGCCTAGAACTGGACAACAGTATTCCAAATGAGGTCTAACCAAAGCAGAATAGAGTGGTACCATTACCTTCTTTGATCTAGACACCATATTCCTATTGATGCAACCAAGAATCGCGTTGGCTTTCTTGGCTGCCACATCATACTGCTGACTCATGTTCAGCCTGTGATCTACCAAGACTCCTAGATCATTTTGTTAGCTTTGGCCCAGCTCTCCAATCTGTCAAGATCATTTTGAATTTTGACCCTGTCCTCTGGCGTATTAGCAACCCCTCCCAATTTGGTGTCACCTGCACATTTGATTTCTCACCTCTGTCTTCCTTGCTACACAATGCAGCTGAATGGATAGGAGATGACTTGGTTCTCACTCTTGAGCTATGTGAGGCAAGAAAATGATCTGTAGTCTAGGGGAGAGATTTTCATAGAAGGTTTGAACAATACACCTGATCATATTTTATCTGATGGTAAGATGTATCTCTCAATGTTGCTGATGTTTCAGCTGATTTTTTTCCCTATCTTTTTACTGTTTTTGAAAAAAAATTTTATAAATCATTTTGCATATTTTACTAGAAAATCAATATATGAATCTTTTAAACAAATAAGTAAAATCAAAAGGAAAGAGAATCATCTTCTTATTGGCTTGCAGGAGTGCTAATAGTCATTGGTTTCAGAATGTCCAGAATGTCACCTGTATCAACACATTTAGAGAGAGTGTGGCCCCAGCCTAGTATAGCTTCAGAGGAACTTTAGTAAGTTCTCTTCCAAAAAAAGAGCATGTGCTCTCTGCCACTAAAAATATTTGAAATTTCCTTTCACTTTGCAGTCCATAAAAGAGGGGCATTTTCTTTTGCATTTAATCTGACATATTACTAACAGTAACCACTCTCCCCTAGCTCTTATTCTTAGATGATAATAAGTCATATCATTCTGTTTGATTCAAGTTTGTGAATTGGCCATAAGACACAGAATCCTGGACAAAGATTATGTGAAGAGGAAGAGAATTAGTTGCCATTATGTCCCTTTAAATTCTTTTGTGCAAAGTGAAAGGGATGAAATTGACAGTGCCTCAAGGGGACAGGTGAAAACTACTCTGTCTTCCAAATTAGAGGTATAACCAGAGGTGGGCTTAGCCCTCATCTCATCCCTGTAGGGTCCCTCAGTGTATGGCTTGAATGGTATTTTCACAAGTGATTGTGGGAAAGTTTATTATAGCATTAACTCTTCCTGAATAAATACAGATTTTCTTTTAATTCAAAGAAATTAGTGCTGGGCATCAATTCCCTGAAAATTTACCTGAGTCAAAATCCCCAAATATGCAAACAGTGCCATTTTAGTCAAATTGCAGAAGCAGCGTCTTTGTGAATACCACTCAGTCCTCCTTTTTATTATCCCAGATCAACTGAAATTTCTTATAGCATGTTTGTTGAACTTTGAGCCTTCTTCTTTGATTTACTTCATAGCAATACAGCTATGGGCACTGTGCTGCATGTGGGAATCAAGAGAACAATGACACTCTCTTAGGAATTGTTTTAAAAATGATGGTGTTTATTCCAGATTAATTAAACTAAAATACCTGTCTGGATCACAGGTGCTACTTTGAAACATTGCTGCATGGATTATGCTTCATTGTAAAAGACTAGTAGAAGGTCTGTTAGTCAAGGTTACTTGGCTACAGCGAAGTAGAAATATGTCTTTTGACTTCTTTTGACATGCATCTGTGAATGTTCTCTCAGACCTTTCTTGTACCATAACTCCTTTCAGGTGTTCTACATCCCCAGCTTAATGAGGGAGAACCAAGACAAGTGTGCTAGCTCTATTCCCAGTCACCATCTTGTTTGCCCTCCCCAAGCAGGAGGGGAACTGTTTTCAGAAAAAAGCCTATTCTGCTCAGGTAGTTTCTCTGTGTGATTTATAATCTCGATTTTCTAAGATTATAAACTACTCAGGTATCTGGTGGGAATACAGAAGGCAGGAAGTTCCCTTCTAGTTCAGAACTGGTGGTGAAGCTAATGTATTTGTTCCTTTCTGCCTCTCATATGATGGTGATCATGTGAGGGAAATTAAAATATGAGTAGGGTTTGTATCATCCAGAATAATACAAAGTAAAATAACATTAATTATTTAGTTTTTTGCCTTCTTCAATTTAGTAACCTAGTTTAAAAAAATAGGTATTTTTGTTATTAGAATTATCCCTGGACCCATTTTATGTATTTTGGAAAACTGATGTAATAACCTTTTACCATAGTCCAGCCACTGTGATTGTTTGGGAAAAGGACCATTAAGAAGCAAGCAGTGAAAGTGAGCAGTGGATTGCCACCTAATAGTTTTCACCTTATCTTCAGTACTTTCATTCTTTCTGTACAGTAATCCAAGCTTCCAGTATTTGCTCTGAAATCTATTTTTGTTCTCGCTGAAGCTATACTGACCAATTCAAAAACAGGATTTATTACTTCAGGTTGTGGAAAACATCTTTTATCCTGAAGCTCCACAAAAGATTAATATCTATTTGGCAGCTTTGGGCAGCTACTCCAGACATTCAGTTAGTGTTATATATGAAGCAGTAAAGCAGAAAAGTTGCAATACAAGAGTACAGGCTTGCTCTGTACTTATTTTGCTGTTTAATTGCTGTTTCCGGTCAGTAGCAATGCTATTGTAACCATCGTAAAACAAGCACGGAACGTCCATGTTGGCGTAACAGCTAAGACGGAAGCTGCAGAGTGCTTCTCAAAGGTCTCTGTCTATAGCAGTTTTCCACAAATGCAGAATAAGTTAAACAACCTGCTTCTCATTTAATTCAGAATTGTGTCCCCCTCTCCCCCACCGGTACAAATATGTTATTAGAATAATAATTTCACTCACTCTATTTTTAAATTGTTTTCGAAATAGTTCCATTTTTTTAAAAAAAATGATTCAAGTGTTATTTTAAAACTCCATTTTGTGACCATATGGTAAATCCAATAGTTTAACATTTTAGGAAATACCAATAAATTCTGTAAAACAAAGTAAAACATTTGTTACCCCAAAACGTGCATGACTCAGGGAGCCACCTGTGATGCCAGTGAAACAGTGGGGAATATTAGCTCAAAATAGGAGGCCTGCAAAGGTGGGGGTAACCTGGCAAGTTCTTTTATGCCTGTCTAAACCAGTACTAATGCAGGGACACCAGCCAGGATTCAAAGAATATTTGTTTTACTGGGTGAATGAACAATCACCACACACACACACAAGATCCAACCAATCCTGCAATCACACAAGGCTAGCTGAAGGAAAGGGAAGAAAAATTGGACAGCAAGCAGTAAGCACGTAGCGGGTGATAATTATGTAGGCAGAGAGAAGAGATGAAGTGATGTGGTCCAGACTAAGAATCTGAGGATAGTACTAGAATGGGAATTGGAGCAGCAGAGTGACGGCCTATATCCAGAGTACTACAAGCTATCTGGCTGAGAGGCAGAGTGTAAATGCTCTTTTTCTGCCCTGAAGGGGAAGGTGTTAATGACTGTCTGGCAGAGTAGCCAGTAGGGTCTGGAATGAGCTAATGGCCTTAGCTTTAGGTGACAAATGACTGACGGGAATTGTGATAGCTCCTTAATGGCAGGACTGGTGAGGGGCAAAAGGAGAATTTTGATGGGCAGAGGAAGAGGATCAAAGACAATCATTCTGTTGAAGCAGTTTCAGGCTCTATTGTTTCTAAAGGTCAAGTTGTTGGAGGACATTTGTGCGTCCATCGTCACCGGAGCTTCCCTGACTATGACCTGGCTATGCCCTGAGGTCCCAATCTGACCTAGTTTTGCAATGCAGTTGTGCAACCAGTTCCTTTTTGCCAGCAGGCTTCCCAGCCATAGCAGGGATATAATTTATATTTTATGCCAGTTACATATTTGCCACTTAAACCATATCATGGAGTGGGAGTATGCGGCCTGCTAACATGTATGGGGAAAATTGCTAAATACATAATAAAGCATTACAAAATAATTAATACAAATAAAAAATGCACAAAATTATTGGCAGAGGTTTGAGATCTTGAGATCTTTTTATCAGCAAGATGTGATAAAGTTTACCATATCAATCTTAATATGTAATGGAAGAGTAACAGGAGCAGAGTTACATGGATTAGGCTGTACTAACTGCCTTATAGGTTTTCTTCTTCTCTCTCCCCCTGCATTTTTGTAACCTTTTGCCTAGTGAATAGGCAGCATCTTGTGCACAATTTTATGTATTTTTGTTTGGTCCTGATAAAACTAAGGTAAAAATCCCAGTGTTCTCATACTAACACACTGTTACCTCTTGCACTAGACGTGTACAAGAAATGGTATTGCATGTATTGTACTATTTTGTACACTGTGCTAGTAGCAGTTCTGAAATGGATAATTCTGAGCTAGGATGAGTACAAGCAGAGAACTGAAGTCTCTTCAGTGAAAATCAAGAAGGATTGATAGTAAGATTCCTCAAGAGACTTGTGCACTAATCAGTCCTTTACCTTTTCTTTCCAACTCCTTGTTAGTGCTTAGGGGTCAAAATGTTGCTGGATATGGAAGGACGCATATAATTAATTGTATAGCATTCAGGAAATGCAGGCATTCAGTATCTGGGTGCAACTTTCATCATTCTTTTTTCCAGCTGTTTGTAGAATTGAGAACATTTAATTCTTTTCCCTTGCCTTTTCCTAGACTGGGTTTTAACCATCCATCTTTGTCTTTATTACAGGGATTCAGCAGTCTCCAATAATAAAACACCACATAATAGCTCCATCAGCCACATTGAATCGGTCCTCCAGCAGCTTGATGAAGCCCAGGTACAGATGGAAGAACTCTTCCATGAGAGGAAAATTAAGCTAGACATCTTCCTTCAACTCAGGATTTTTGAACAGTACACCATTGAGGTAAGAATTTCACTGAACATTTTAGAAGGGAAGAGTCCTTAGGAAAATGGGGGTTAGCACAACAAAAATTGAATTTGAGAATCAAAAATCTTCCACAAAAATTGATTTGCAATAAGTTGCTTGCATCAAGTAAGACTATGTTACTGTTGAATAGGATGTTGGGATGGGATAGATAATGGCTGAGTGTAGGACTGATTTTGTATTTGTAAGTAAAATAATTTGTAATGCATAACAAAAAGAAGCAAAATGGTGATTATTACTTTTTATCTGTTATTATTGGTACTTTTTTACAGTCAGCTGAGAAAATCTTCATACAGGTATTAATTATGTGTTCCTAATTGACCTCTATTGGAATAGTGTTAAGGAAGGTAGTGGTACAGGATTTTTCTGTGTGACAACTAAAGACAGGGTCTTTAGGGTCCAATGGGTGCTGGTGATACAGAATCACAATTCAAACCTTTTTAAAGAAAGCTTATGAAAGTACTGACTGGAAGAGGTCCTGCAGTTTGCAAGGAGTAGAATATTGCCTGTTGGCTGCTTAGAAAATATTAGCCAGACAAAATGTGGTGGACTGTAAATTCCGAAGAGAAAAAGATATACCCAGTATATAGTAAATGTAATGGATGGGGTTAAGTGACCCCACTATCCTAGCTGGCAATTTTATTCTTGTTCACTTCAGCACAAACAGTGAACTGTTTCATTCAGTGGAACTGGAAGGAGGGTGATCTTCCCTCTCCACTTCAGCCCCCTTGACACAAGAAGTTTATTCTGTGACTGTGAAGACCATCCGTCTCTCGGCTGGCCTTCGTGTGGTGCTGCGGTCTGCACTGGAAAAGGGGACATTTTTGTTGCACTGACACTGCAAAACCAGTGCAAAATTGGATTTAGTCTGCAGGGCCCTATGTTTAATACAATTTGTTAGTTTTGCTCCAGTAACAAAGCAGGGGCATAGACCCAATATGTTGACTCAGATCCTAAATAAACCATAGCGGTATTCAAAAATAGATCCTCTAAGTACTGTAGGCTTCATTTAAATGTTTCCTATATTATTCTGTACATCTGGTTAGGGTATCAAATTATCTTCATTACTCTGTAGTGTTAAGATTTAATTCTGAAAATGAAACAGTCTTTCAAGTGAGCATTTAACTTTATTAAACATACATATGTGGGGAATGACTTCAAGAGAAGCATTTTCTTTATATAACTTTAACAGCAAAGCTTCAAAATTTCACCCCGAACCTTTATGGCCAATCACATTTATTGATGAAATAATTGTATGCAAAGCAATGCCCTTTTGACTTTTATCCCAAAGCAGCAAGCTTTTCTATGTTATCTTTAATTTTAGCCTACAGTGTCTCAAACACTTTAATCATGGACCCTTCTTAGAGTTCACGGAAAGTGTGTTTCCTGTCTGAAACAAGATATTGACTGCAGGTTCCTCTAAAGAACGCAAACTTCTTGTCACCAACAGCTAGCTACCATGAGCTGCTTACAGTCTGGTCATAGCCTTTATTTCTAAGCTATTGATTTCTGATTGCTGGAAATAGCTTTCACAGTAGTTACAAGGTTTATGTGTTCTTATTTACTAATTTCCTTGTGCTAGTTTCATCCCATATATCTGTTTAAAAATAGTCAGAAAAAGTAACAAGTTCATATAACGTGACACAAACATCAACAAAATGAACTAAAATAAAAATACCAAACATTTTGCAGCAGCATCTCAGCCACTAAAGTTATCTCAAATCCTATTGAGAGAGACTGTCCTTTTACTACCAGTGAAAAGGTGAGGAGAGGTAGGGTACAAGCTCATCTTTATGTTTCATATAAAATGGATGCCACAGAAGAGAAGGCTCTGTCCCTCATGTTGATCTCCTCTACCATTAAGAGTGAAAGTGAGACAAAGCAGTGGGGCTACACAGGTCTTCCTCAGCATCCAAGGGAGCAATTATGGATAAACATAATTTGAAAATAACTTGTATTTTCAGATGATAGAACTTGATAAGGACAAATATTTGTGTGGCGGAATAAAACCTGTAGTAAAACATGATTTTCTTCAAATAAAAATTTGAAAACATTTATCTCAGGAATTAGTTATCTGGGAGCCTGTGAGGCTTCACTGCATGCAACTAAAGCTCTGCGGTGGAAGGACTACCTCATTCCTTTCCCTGTTATGGAACTGCTCCTCCTGAGTCACAGTATGAATCTCAGAGAAGCTGTTTTTCCTATAATTAATATAATCCAAAATGTGAAACATTTAGGAAAACTTTAAAAAAAAAACTTGATTTTTCATTGCCATTGAAAACACTACTTGACTTTTGATATGAACAGATTTTGAGTGGGCACAGGGTGCTGTGTTTCGTCTTGCCTGTACAGAACACGGCATTTCCCAATTTCCCAATGCATGTCAGCACTCTGATTTGTCTCTATATCAAACCATTGGTGAAGGATGGGAATTTTTACAGCAATGTAGAACTTTAAAGAGGACCCCCTCCTTATAAGCATTTGAATTTTACACGTACATCTCAGGTACTACTTCTCTGTTTCAGTAGGATGGGCAGGTTGTAAGAGTAAACAGATTTTCACAGTCTCAACTTCCTTCTGAAAATCTGGCCTATGATCTGCTCCATTCTTCTGGCTTCAGGCTCCAAAGCTTCTGAAGACCGCTGTGTATGCACTGCAGTACCTGTGCTTGTGCTCGCTACAGTTCTTGGTTCCTCCATTTATTGTGTTTTCCCCATCTCCTTCAGCAGAACAGTGTCGCCCAAGCAAATTGTGTACATTAGCACATTTTACAGTTTTCTTCTCCTGAGCTTGTGCATTCTTCTCCTGAGTCTTGTGCACTGTTAACTCTGTGTAGGTTGGCAGTATGCATTTTAGGTCACCTTTCAGCTGATCACCTTGCTAGTTATGTAGTAACCCATGTTAAACCCTCATTGCTTTTATGTTTTATAGTCTCCTCCCTTAACATCTGAACCACCTGCCCCTAAGCAGACTCCTAGTCATTGTTTCTTCCTGTTTTTTGGACTTGTGTTTGCTCAGGTTGTATTCATGGCACTGTATTCTTTTCAGTCCTTTCCGTCCTCACTAAGTCCCCAAAAATAAACTTCTTTGATTGATAAAAATGTTGTTGCCATTTAGTTAGACATTTGAAAGAGCTGAAAAGTAATGCCCGTTATTTTCATAAAGCAATTTATTTACTTCCGTACTGATTTACAGATTTAAAATGTTCTGTGCACTAACATTGAGGCTGAAGCATTCACCCCACCTCCATTTATAGAAAGCCGCATCCAAGGAGATCAAATTAATAGGAACAACCAGACTGGCATTCTTCCTAACAAGGATGAATTAAGATGCAGATTTTATTAATTTTAACAGCTCATATTATTTTATGAACTATATTTAGGTTTATTTTTAAAAAATCACTGACAATACCAGAATCTCTAGAATCTACTTTCATAGTAGAAGTTGCTGACCATCTTCCAATAATTATAAAAATTTTCCCCTGTCACCATGTTAGAATCTGGTTCCTTTGCCTACTCATATCTCTCACGTCCATTCTTAATAGTTTTCATCCTCGGGGTCCATCTTCTGTAAAGTTCTGCCCTTCAAATGATTTGGACTACAATTCCTAACCTCCACAGCCAGATGAGCTGGCTGGAAGCTGAAATCCATATGGAGGCTGGAGGAGACGATAAATTTAAATACCTTAAAACGTTCTTTGCCTTTCATTTTGTCTCTCACTTGCTTGCCACATCCCTTCCATTTTAGAAGTATAAACCTGGAGAACACCATTCTTGGCCCTAGTTTATATGTTTACCTTTTGGGATCACTTGGTTGTGTGAAATGTCTTCAGTAGTGCATTGTGGTGGAATGAGCTTTATTACCACTTGAACACCGTGTCCATCAACAAAAATAAATTATCCATTCAAAACTGTAAAAGTGTTTTTTTTAAGGGTTCGTTAAAAGGGCTGGAACTGCTTCGGAAGCCATTCTCAGTTACAGCTTTCTCTGCAAAGCAGCCTCCATTTCATTTGTGGTCATCTTCCCCATCCAAGGAGTTCAGAGTGGTGTGCAAAATGTCACCATATTGTATCTGCCCAACAACCTTGTGAGATGGTTTAATTTGAGAGATGACAATTCGCCATGACCCATCCAGTGAATTTTATGGCTGAAATAAAAGTTTTAACCTGAGTCTCCACAATCCATGTCTAGCCATCTATCAAATGTTATACCAGGCTGAATTTGCGTAGTTGTTTAAGCAGCTGCTCATACACCTTCATGAATATGTAAAGTTGGACATTGCTGATCTGTTCTTCTCTTTCAAATACAAGTGTAGTATATAAAAGCCACAGTTAACAAAATAGTTGTACTTGCATCAATAAAAAATGCCACAAAGCAGCAATATTTTAGCTTTCTCTAGATTTCCTTTGTTGATGAGGATGACTACTCCTTACCTGTATTGGAGCACTGCTGCTACATATGTTGCCTGGTATAAAAAAAAAATCAGAGTTCTACTAGGACTCTGGTAACACAGAAAAAAAAATCCATGAGTGGAGCAAGGCAATGATGTGATGAAAGCATGGTCAGAAGGCACTAAGTATCTTTGTCCAAGCCTTTTCCCCAAACTTTCCCCCTGCTCAATTCCTCAATAACTGCCTCTTAAATTAATAATTTCCACAAGGATCCAGGAGGTATCAGATTCCTTTACTGAAAACAGTGTTGCAATTTTAAAAACACTTTCTCTTATTTTTGCTCTTCCCTTGGTATGCCTATTTACTACTGAGTTTTGGCCTGAAGGACAGGGAGATTCCCTCTAGTTCAAAAACACCACAGGAGACTTGATTTTGATAGGTTGCTACTGCAAATATCCATTTACATGCAGGTGATGTCTGTTCCTGCATTATACATGACTAATTTTCTACATAGTCAGAAGCCTATTAGTGCAAGAAATATACTTGTGACTAGCATTTCATACTCACATGCAGAGTTAAAGATGGCTAATATCTGCCCACAGGAATGTTGACTCTACTTAAAGGTGTACTAATCTGTGCTTTAAGAGGAGTCAAAATGCCTGTAATGTACAATATAAAATAACTTGCGTGCAGTAAATAAACAAGCAAAGCATTCTCCCAATAGCCCTTCATTGTTGCCCTCCTTTTTACTTTTCACCTGAAACTCAAGACAGCTTTGTCTGACTAATCACAGGGCTGTCCATTCATAGACAAGCTAATTTGTTTAAACTTTATAAAATGTGCCAGAAAAAGAATGTAATTTGTCAGATTCCTTTAATTATCCACAAGCTCCAGATCGAGGTGATCTTACCTCTAACAGTCTACTATAATAAACATTATAGCTCTTTTTTTAAAATATGTGACACCTATAATAAAAACGTCTTGCTTCTAAAAGTCTCTGTGGCTTGTATCATCAGTTAAATTTGTTGTTGTAGTGTGCCTTCAAATTGTTTCTGACTTATGGTGACCCTGTGGTGAACCTATCATGGCATTTTCTTGGCAAGATTTGTTGTGAGGCAGTTTGCCTTTCTCTGAGGCTGAGAGAGTGTGACTTTCTCTGAGGCCGAGAGAGTGGGTTTCCATGGCTGAGCAGGAATACAAACCTTGTTCTCCAGAGTCATAGTCCAATGTGCAAAATACTACATCACACTTGCTCCTTCAGTTATATTTACCAGCCTATAAGATAAGAGGTTGTAACTGTAAAAGAAGGTAAACAATTTTAGATACTTTTTTTCATCCACCAGAGTTTTGATGGTCCTGAGTGCTTATCTTGTGTTGCTTGTTTTTCCCCTGAAGGTAACAGCTGAATTAGATGCCTGGAATGAAGACTTGCTAAGGCAAATGAATGATTTCAATACTGAGGACTTGACTCTGGCAGAACAGCGTCTGCAGCGACACACAGAAAGGAAGTTGGCTATGAACAATATGACCTTTGAGGTCATCCAGCAAGGGCAAGATTTGCATCAATACATCATGGAAGTCCAAGCTTCAGGTACGTGGAACAGAACAGATAAAAAATGTCATTCTTTTTTGACAGGAAACAGTACAAAAAGGAATTAAATCAAGAGCTGTTTGGTTCTCTACCCACACTAATTTTCTTTCCTAAGCCAGGAAAGAAGCATATGCAAGTCTTCCAGATGTTCACACAGGCAAATCATACCAAAAGACAATGAGAACACAGCCAAGACAAGAGGTTCAGCATTTCCATCCCAGATTGGGTTACTGGTAGATGAAATAGAATGAAATAGTGTGGAAAAGACACTCAGAAGCACATCTTATGTTGATTTATTTTCATTTCCAGTCCTGTGCTCTCTTTATGTCTCAGGTTACCATGCTTTCACATCTACAAGAAAGGCTCTCAACAAGCTGAAACTAAAAATAAGTATCCCCCTTGCTCTTTAGTGCCATCAAGCTAACCAGGTATAGGAACAGATGCTATAGCATCACAACTTGCTCTGTCAAAGTATGCAGAAAAACAAAACCGAAGGTTCAGAAGGCAACTTCTGTTGAGGATTTGTCTGAACTGCTTTTTGCGTGATTTTTGCCAGAGAATACCTCAGTGAGCTTATGTAGTTGGCATCTCCACCTAGTCACACTGAAATCACAGAGGAGTGATGGAAGGAAATCCTGCATATTTGTGGGATCTTTATTCACTCACAAGTTGCCTAAGCTGCTCAAAGTGCAAGCAAATTTGAGACTGTGGCAAGGTGAAGCATTGCCATCTTGGGATATGTGGTTTTGTAAATAGCTGAACTGAAAACCACATGGAAATGAAAGTGGCTAATTCATTTGCTTTCTGGGCCCAAACAAAACAACGTCTTCATTACCAAATAAGGTGAAATGTTTTCTGAGCTTCACATGCAGAGCCTGGTAATCTATCCTCCCCTTTGGGAGCAAGCTTTTTTTCAGCATGCCATGCATCAGTACATTTGTTATAATTAGCTTGCAAATAGTGTTATGTCCTCAGGACTTTTCCAGGATGAACTTCTTTGATCTGACTGCATTCACAATTTTCAGTCGCACACATGGCTGGTGTATTTCTGATTGCAATAACTCATCAGTGGCAATCAGGAAAAGGCCTAGGATATCAAAGGACAGCCATGACTCCACTGTGATGAATGATTTGCCCTTTCTGTCTTGTCACATGTCGCAGGACAGAAGCTTTAAGACACTTTTCCTCCCTACACAAGGACAAAACAGAGACTTGTCAAATACTGATATTTAATAACAGAACTATTTTACCCATTTGCTTGAATTAACTGAGGATGGAAAAGTAGCTGTTCATTAATATTTTTCTTGGCTGGATTGGCGTTCTCTAATCAAATCAGAATATTAGGGAGTTTCTTTTCTAAGTACACATTTTTTAAAATATTTTTCCAGATTACTATAGTCGGTGCTTTAGCTTCTTGACTGGGTTACTGGATTTTCATTTTTATTTCCTCCCTTGATTAAAATTTTACTCTATTATCAAAGAAATGATTAGCTTACACATCTTTTCATACAACTTGGGTGTTCCATCATGATGGCTACAAAAATTCTTATTATTAACAGACCTGAATCCAGTTGAAGTGGTCTTCAGTTTATTCTACCACTGTCACTTTCCACTTGCTCTTGTCTCACTGCTAAGTACAACAAGCCCATCCACTTAACCTCTTTCAGCTCCCTTGTAGCCCCTGTCTTTTCGGTGTCAGCCCTTTTCAGTCCTTTACTCCCGTGCGAATGCAGGCTAGAGAACAGTAGCATTTCAAGGGGTGATTCATACATAGGTCTTCATACCTCCTGATTCAGAATTCTTATGATCCACTCCTTGTTCCAGACTGTTTTTATTGGAGCCAGAATCTGAAAATGCTTCTCAATAAGGCAGTATTCAGTTATGATGCACATGTACACCATGATGTAAAGCAGCACAAGAATCACAAACCATGCATTGTCTTGATATTTCATCTTTTTTAATTTACCCAGAGTTGAGAAAGAGTTAGCTATAACAATTCACAGAGTAACTGATCCAAACGCTGAAATCACTGTCAGCTATTTACAACCATAGGAGATAAGTAAGTAAGTAGGAGATAAGTAAGATAGGTACAGATAACTTTATATGACAGGCTAGGGGCATATGATGGGCTAGACTGCAAACCAAGGTTTTGGTTCTCAGGAGTAAATAAATCACACAACTGTCCTAGTACCTGAATGATCATGCAGAACCCATGAGTCTGAGCTCAGCACATTCAAAATCATGGCATTAAAATGGATCTAAAATATTTTTCTACAAGCTTAATTCAAGGACTTTTTTGTTTTTCATTGTCTTCTTTTTTTCCTTTTGTCACGTAGCATGAAAGAGTGATATATTCTTGATCCACTAGAATCAGTGGGGCATTTACTATGCACTTCAGTAAGATGTACCCTGTGTTCTTTATTTCATAAAATCCATGAAGAATTTTTTGTTGTTGAAAAAGTAGTCTGCATTTGTCATTAAAACATGTTATTCCAAGAAGACTAGGGGACAATAGTCCTTGTCAAATGTTGTTGTAAATGGCCTCATGCAAGAAATGTTTCAGCTGGGTGTATAACACTTTTGTAGCTATGCACACTAAGGGTAGAAAGAATATTTTAAAAATACTTGGAAAATGATTGATAAGCTGTTTTTTAAGTGTTGGGGAACCCTGACAAGAAGAATCCTGAACTGATGACAATCTTTGCAGTTTGGGACTAATTCTATGTGAAATTTGCATGTTTTATGCAGAAAATAACATTTTCAGGGCAGGAGAATGCTGTTTTCTGTGCAAACTAATTATGTATGAATTTTGTGCAGAATACATCTCTAGCTACAGCATTTTCTGCGCAGAGAACATTGTGTTTGCACAGAATTATTTTCTGTCCAGAAAATGCTGTTTTCTGTGCAAAGGTTTAAATTTTGTGCAGAATAAGTCCTGAAATGCAAATAGTCTTCAAAAACTGCACAGTTTTCAAAGTCTTTCTCACAGTAGGAAGAAAACTGCAAAAATTGCTTGTTGCTTCCTTTGAGAGAGAATTATGTCCCAACATGATGCTGTGTGCTGCAGAGTCACTGACTGTAGTGAAACTATACAATATGCTAGATTACAGCAGCTGTCAGACTGACTTCTCAGTGCTTCACAAATCTGAATTAGTTTATCTAAACTTTATATGAGTTTATATTAGAGATATTTTGGTCACTGCTATTGGCCACAGCACTTTTCTAGGCCCTTCTTCCTAACCCTCATAGCACAAACTGTCCACTTTGTCGTCTGAGGACGTTTATTTCATTGCAGGCATTGAACTAATCTGTGAAAAGGACATTGATCTAGCAACACAAGTGCAAGAGCTACTGGAATTTCTTCATGAGAAGCAACATGAACTGGAACTCAATGCTGATCAGACACACAAGCGGTTGGAGCAGTGCCTTCAGCTCCGGCACCTGCAGGCAGAGGTCAAGCAGGTCAGCATTTTCACTGTCGCTCTTAGGCTGTTTTTACTGGAATGAAACGTTTCTTTTTTTAAGGTTGCTGCTGCTCATGGGGGCTATTGAACTGCCTTTCTGCAGCAGACTCTAAGCTTGAATCAACTTCTGTCAGTATACCTGTTATGGTCCCGGGTCTCAGAGTAAACAAAAAACAAACAAACAGGTTTCCCATTGTGCAAAAGGCCTCTTAAACATGAATGTGGGTTCTGCTCCTCATGTTTCAAGTAGGATTGACCTCCAAGATTTTAAAGTGGAATACATTTATATTTTGCAAATATTCTGGAAAGCCATGAATTAGTGAGAGTAACTGAAGATGTGTATATTCCAGGGTAAAACTGACAGGTGGGTAAAGTTTGCTTTGGTTTAACGCCACTTTGTGTTTAAATGTACCATTAGCATGTAACACCTACAGAGTGGATTGTTCCCTTCTTTTAAGTTTTTCATTAAATCAGCATGTGTGAGTTTAAAAAAGTTAGTGTGGGAATTGATAACTGCATAATCTTATAGTCATGATATGTTGCTAAAATGGCTTTCTTTAAAACCAAGTCCCCTTTCTACAATGCATCATTCTAAATACTACCACACCACACAGTGTGGCGTTGTGATGCAATAATGCTTGAGGTAGGGTCTGGCTACTGTTCTTATGAAGCCCAGATTTATCTCTCCTTCTCAACTAATGCTGAAGTTGTGGATATCATAAATTGTTGTCTGGATGGATTGGTGGAGTGTATGCAGATGAACAAACTGAGGCTAAATTCTAATGAAAGAGAAGTTATCTTGATCAGTGCACATGCAGTCCTGAGGCTGGTGTTACAGTATGTTCTGAGTAAGATTGCATTCCATCTGAAACACCAGATTTGCAGCTCATAGGTACTCATCTCAAATTGGAGCTAGGATTTTAGAAGTGAACATAAATGAACAAACATAAAATAATCAAGCTAATTTGCCTGTACTCTTTAATAAACACATTTAGCATATTTAATATTTAGATGTAAAACAAATTAGCAATCTGAATATTTTTTGTGCATGCAATTTCCACACAGACATTTTTTAAAAAATACTGTAACAAAAGCAAAAGAGCCACAGCTGTGGATAGCCTTGCTAATTGTGTTGGATTGGTTTGATAATTGCCTAAGGATGGTTGGATTTCATATCTAATATAGAAGCTGTTATTTTAAGAACCTTGAGTTTCTTTTTAAAAAAAACGGTTTCTAGTCATCTTTACATATAGAACAAATTAATTTATGCCAACAGTCTCACATATGAATTCTCAGTCACCAGCACTGATTTTGAATGTGATCAGGGCTTGAATCTTTAGTGTCATTCATAGTCCTTACATTGGAGCAGGTTCTGCACCCTGCAGTGCTTATGTTTTGCACAGAGTGACATCTTCCATTCCTCCATCCATTAGCTTGTGACAGGGTTGGCTGGTGCTCAGTGTGGTCAAAAAAAAGTCAGAAGTTTTCCAATCCACATGCTTACATAAATCAACCATGAATTCATCACTTAACTTATTGAAGTGTCAAGTAAACCTTTCCAGTTTCGTATAGTTTTCTCCCAGAGAGAAGCTATGTTGTTATCAACAAAGAGGTACCTGGATTGTGTCCAGTGTCATGTAGTATAGGATACACTAGAAGGGTACTATAATAGTTGGGCATGTGCAACATTATTACTGTGGACAGCTTGCTGATTTGATGCGTAAAGTTGTGTGAAATCTTACAGAATATTTGAAAGAATTCTATTGTTTTTATTGCAAATGCAAAGCTTGGGCAAGATGTGCTGTTCTTCTCTGCCTGGCAGAATATGTTCTTTTTCTATTGTGAGCAAAGCCACTTTGGTAGAACAAGAATTCACAAACTAGGGTTATGTTGGGAGGATGTGAAGTGTCAAATGAATACAGCTGGTGTGAAGTTACAAACATTTATGCAAATGTTAGTAACAGTTGCGTACTGTTCTTTGACACACAGATTTGGAACATTTTGTCACTGATAGAAATCTTTGTTGAGAACTAAACATTTGGTATAGCTGAATGAGAAACTGGAAAAGAAACATTGTGTGTATGTATTGTATTTTAATAGGCTGCTTTATTTGCATGCAGTGAATGCCTAGAAAACTGCCATCAAAAAATGTTAGGATTTGATTCTGGAGATATTATTGCTGGCATGGGGACAAAACTGATTTTTTAAAAACGTTATAGTGTGAGATTTCTCCTTGCCTCATGCTGAGACATAAACTGGAAAGTGAATGAAATTACTGTAAATACAGTTCATGCTGACTGCTTGTGTGGGCTAAATAATGTAGGAAATTTATCAGGCATCAAGTTTCAAGAATGTTAGTTGAGTAGATCCAGCACATGGTAACGAATTAGCCTATGATGCTGTCAATTCACCCAGCCTTCATTCAGCCTTTACTCACCCCTCCGCCATTGCTTGTCCATACATCTGTGTCACATTTTTACTCAACCAACTTTCTCAGCATGACACTATGATCATATGTCTTCTGAATGCTGAGTTCCATAAGAACTCTGAGATTGCAGCTCTTCCTTTTACAGAATGAATTTGATGACAATGCCAAATGGAGAAGAAAAAGCTAGAGATTGTTATAAACTAAATTGTGTGTGTGTGTAAATACAGACAGATTCTAGATGAAGTAGTAATTATGTCCAGGTTTCCCTCTGTAATCCATACTGACTGTCCTGATGCATCATCTAGTCATTGGCATCAAGGGGAGAGTAAGATTCATAGGAAAAGAGACATGCATTTTTGGAACCAACTTTCAACGACTGAAGATGCTTGACACTGCGATAATAGGAACAGTATTACTCATAGGATCACTTGTTAAAAAATATCTGCAAGCTTCCAAAGTGTCTGGGAGCCCATATAGAACACATTACAGCATCATAAGAGCCTTAAAAAGGCTCTGTGGTGCTTGCTTGTGGATGTAATACATTTTGAACCTTCCTTTTCTTAGTATGGTTCTTATATTTGCTCAGGAACTCTCACTGCATATGATCTGCTGCGTAACATTTCCTGCATATTATTCCATATTTTTAAGGGAAGGATATTGTTTTAATAGATGTGGATGAGTCAAGTTATGTCCATAGCATTCTCTCACCATAATCTAAAGCGAAGAGTCATTGCTTTAGGAATGAACTTTCAGACTACTTCAATAGCATTGTTAACAGCTGTGGTTCATTATAGTTTCTTTAGCTTTATTGGGGAGCCTTCTCACTCAGATCCTTTTCAGCAAACCCATGTTGAGAGTTCATTTTATTTGTTCAGCTGAATACTTTAAAAGTCAATTGATTATTAACCTGTGAATTATTGCAGCTATAACTTTCCCTGGAAAGAGCTGGATTTAAATATATCAGTGCCCTGTCATAAAGTGGCTGGATTTGGCTTCCTGTGGGATGAGTCATAATCAAAATTACTTAGTGAAATTGGAATCTATATTGATTTTGGCATATTGTTCACTTCCAGTCCAGATCCAAATGGGCTTCACTTTCATTTTAGGGCGTCTGAAACGATGAATGGTCTTAAACTCATTACCAAATTGCCCTCACTCCTAGGAGCAAAGGATGAGTGATCTGCCACCAGCCTGTTCTTGGTGCTAGCCCTCCTTCTGCTGATGCCGTAGAAAATCTGGAGAGGCTAGAGTTGTCTACATATGGTTGCATTTTAACATAATGGCCACTGGAAATCCTGGCAATTGTGTGTGTGTGTGTGGGGGGGTGTCCTTATCTCATTTAGGAGAGGTTTTTCTTTTCAATAGGTCACTCCTTAGGCTTGAATGTCAAAGGAATGAATTGATGTTTGGAACCCCTGGAAACAAAGGAGATGCAATACATGCTAGGGACTTTCCCAGCCCCACTCTCACTTCATAAACAGGGTGGCTGGATTTAAAAAAAAAAGTCTTTATGTTGAGAGAGAGAAAAAGAAAGAAAGATTCTTGAGGGTTTCTTTTACCATGGCTTTTCCAGTTCAGTGGGAAAGTATCCTCAACATTTAGCATTATTATGAGAGGCATGGACAGGATATTAGATGAGCCATGGGGAGTCTCTAGCCTGTAAGCATACGTAGGCACACATAATACAATGCTGTCATATTTTGAACAGTAATAGGAGCTTACAGAAAAGCAAGTCAGTTCAGCATCTGGAACAGGAGCAAATAATCCTGTTGCTCTGACAAACTCAAGTGAGGCCTTTTATACCTCTTGGCCAGGATGGTGCTTCCCAGACTGCACTTACCTCCTCACAGAATAGGATAAGCCTTTGGCTTAAAGCAGAGCTTTCCAAACTTTTAATGTTGGCAGCACACTTTTTAGACATGCACCATTTCGTGACACAGCAATTCAGTAAGTAATTCACTAAGTGGAGGCAGCCCCTCCACCCAGGCGTGGCCCACAACCACTGCACTCGCTGGGGTCTTCCTCGGCCCGGGGCAGTGGCAGCGGCGGTGGTACAGGCAGCTTCTCCACCCGAAACTGGCCTGCAGCTGAAGCAGCCCTTTCACCAGGGCCTGGCCTGCTACAGCTGTGGGAGAGGCAGCCCCTCCACCCGTTACATTAATGCAACACACCTACATACTGCAGCTGACACACTAACATGTTGCGACACACAGTTTGGAAAGCTCTGGCATAAAGCCTGACACTTGTTCATCCTTCCAGAACTTCATGCTAAACATGCTACTATAGTTGAAATGCCAGCTCCAGATATCATAGAATTTTTGCAGAAGGATGTGCTGTCCCAGTGCTAAAGCTAGGATCAGGAGCCACCACTGTTGGTTGGAGGTCATGGGTCTTGGGCACAAAGGTATTCACCTAGAGGTTTCAGCTCTTTCAAGCTAAGGAGTCTCCGGTACTCTAGTTGTACTTGAACATCTAGTTCATAACTAGAACTACTGTAACTACTTATTCAGCCTCTAAGTCTGTGTCCAAGCCACAGCTGGACTACTGGGCCATGATGCATGAGACTCCCCAACTTGACCCACAAGAGCTCTTGGCTCCTTGCCTGTGACTTCACACTCTTAGCTTTGTTCTTGACACTTCTGGGGATGAAGATTAGGACTTCTAAGCAATTCACTTCTCCTTCTCCTTCTCCTTCTCCTCTTGTACTGTTATGGCATAAAACTGATAATTTTATTTCCCTATTATTTACTGATTTGTGGTGGGAGGGTTCCTCCCTGAACCTGTTATCCCAGAAATTAAATGATAAATCCTTTGCAGACTGAAGTGATTCACCATTTGAAACTGCTCCATCCCACGCATTGTTCCAGGAAGCAAATGGTCTGTTGACAAGCAGCACGGGGATAACAATGTAGAACAATGTAGATGTAGCTACAGCTGCCCTCCTTATGTGTGCAGGAGCTTTGTAGTGTTTGCATTGAGTTTAACATTACTACAAGTCTTCTCTAGAGGTACCATTCTTTGTGCCATGTACCTTTTTTGTATGGACAGAGAAAAGTTGGTGCTGAAGCCTTTACGTGTAGAAGCTCATAATCATCACATGCATGTTAGAGTCAGTGAATTCACTACAGATTAAGTAGACATGTTGCCAAATTTCATTTAACTGTGGGTTCACTAGGCAGCTTTTCAGCACAATCCTCTCCATGTCTGCTTAGAATTATGTTTCAGGTAAATGGATTTAGGATTGTAGTTTTAAGCTATTTGGATTATTGTCACAGTTATCCACATTACTATCTAGAAGGAAATTGGTTGTAAGAGTCAGTGGTCATTCAATTTTTTTTTAATTTGATAAGCCAAGTTGAAATCTTTGATAAAGCAGGTAAAGCTAATTTTAGCACAATATAAACGTTCTGAACTGAATGAGTTCTGTCTGGAATGATTCTGAATTGATTAATACATCTTACTTTGGAAACTTGGAAAAGAATCCAAATAGTGATCAAAGAAATATCTCTGGGCTTCATTGGCCATATACACATTGCTCTTGTTAAAATGATGTCAATTCAACATATAAACTTGTGCCAATTGGCAAGAATGTCTTGCATTGCAGATATGTGTTATATATGCAAATTAATGCTGATCTTCATCCATTTCCTAAGACCCAAATTAATGGGGTTAATGCTTAAAAAAGCTTTTTAGATTATTGCTTTATTACCAAGCTTACTATATGTGATGTATAAATGAAGTAGAGCCAGAGTGATATAGCGGTTTGAGCACTGGTCTACAACGCTGGAGGCCAGGCTTTGATTTTCCCCTCAGCCCTGGAAAACACTGGGTAACCTTGGGTGCATCACACACACTCAGCCCTAGAAAACCTGGTGATAGTTTGCCATAGGCTTGCCATAATTTGGAAATGACTTGAAGGCACACAGCAACAACAACAATAACAACAGCAACAAAAACAACAACAATTAAAAGAAGTGTTAATGAGAGAGAGGATTAAAAAGGAAAATAATAAATAGAGGTTATGAAAATCTGAGGTTGGACTGGTATATTGCTCTCTACATTGTGGAACTTTTTCAACTAATTCCCCTCTCCCCTGCTAATACGTATTCTAAACAAATTTTTGGACTCAGTCAATAATAGCTAAATTTGTGTGGCTGTCAGTACAGGATTGTCAGTTCTCCATGTCTTCACTGAAGAAGATGGGGCAGACACCTATGCCTAAACTGGCATTTCCAGCAAGGGAGTTTGAAGAACTGAGACAAGCTTGGGAATATTCTACCTACCTGAAGGCTGAATAAAATATTTTAAATAAGCAGTGGTATCAAGAACTGGAGCTCTAAACCTTACTGACAAATTGGAAAGAAATAAACCTCCTCATCCACACTGGTTTTTATCCCAGACTTTAAAGATGCTATCCAAGGTGCTGAATCTACCCTGATGATAGGAGTCAGCCTCTTTTCAAGTCTGGAATAAAAACCCAGAAAAGGTTCACCACATTACTGACACAGAAGCCAATGCCTTTGGAAAGGACTAAGACAAAATCATCAGACTATCTGATGATAATGTACTGCCTTCAGGAACATAGTGCAGGGCAGGTTTCTTCTAAGAATTAGGAACCTGAAATCTGAGTACCTCTAACCATGCACTAAAGCAAAATGCAAATACAGCTGCAGAATTAAGTTACATTATGGACTAAATGGGGTGGTAGTTGAGTGCATTTGATAAGAGTATTTGCTTTGCACTTCTGATCACATATGGGAAAGACTGGACTCTGACATTCTGCAGTGAAATGTCTGGAAGAAGCACAAAGATGCAACAGCTGTGTGTGGAAATACAAAGCAGCTGTTGCCAAAGAGCAAGGAGGAGGAAGTGACTTTACGCTAAAGACTCTATACTAAAGGTACAGAAGAAATTCAGCCAAGTGATTTTGGTATAGGGAGCTTCGATTTCCAGATGAATCTCCAGATATGTAGACATCAGCTCCTATAGCACCATCCCATGAAATTAGGGTTCCCAGTGAAAGAAATTCTATTGTCTTTGCCAGAATGTTATTGTCTTTACCTGTTACGAGGTGGATGGGAATTCTCCTTCGCTCCATGTGCTTTAGTTACTTTAAGCATGAAAAGTTGTGTTCTGCAGCGTGCGTGACTTTTCATTAAGTGTACTTGGGCAGTACACTGCTAGTGACAAAGCACCAGAGTGCAGCATGCAGTCCCCCTGGTTGGAGGGATAAACGACCCACTAAGAGATAGCTATGGCACACTCACCAGGCTGGTACCTAAATTAAAGCTGTCTGAAACTGCAAAGCCCTATCCCATTTTACATTGAAATATTTTCCTGTATGGGGATAGAAGGCAGCAAATTGAACCCATACTGTGCTGCTTTTAGGGACCAATGGCCAATGAAGGCATTGAGAAAACCACTCTTTGCCTTTTTTGGCCACTCACCTTCAACGGTCAATAAATGATTGGTTCGTTCTGCTGTGTGCTAGTCACACGCAGGAAGATACTTGCATTTAAAATGGCGCTGCAGTCTTGACTAGCCACTAGTGTGATTTCTTTTGCTAGTGGCCTGCCTATACTAGCAGCAGGAGTAAGAGACACCAACCAGAGTTGCACTGCTTCATGACTAAATTAAAAAGAAACAGTTGGCAGAAAGGCAGGAAGGGAAACACTTGGAGAACACCTGACCCTGACCCCCAGCCCCAAGATGTGATAGCAGCCCTGTCAGGGAGAAGGGGCACTGCAGGCTGTTCCAAAAACATTTTGACTAAGGCCTCATCAGAATAGAAGGGAAGACACCCTGTCTAGAGTGTCAGAATTTTTGAAATACTGGATAGTGGAGAGGTAATGGCATAATAATGAAGGGTTAAATTTACCTTTAAAGCACTTTCTAGGCACTGACAACACCTGCAACTTCACAGGGAAATATTTTGATCCAACTATTGATTAAAGAGATTTAGGTTGTTTTACCTGATTGCTGTGCCTTGCCATGAAAATAGGAAGTCTGCACATTCATAAACCCTAGACTACATTTTCAGCAATTAACATAACACATGGATTTTTCACAGAAACTCTCAAAAAGAAAAGGAAAAAGACAGATCTCTCCAATTATTGGTTAATCCCTACTCCTTTGCTTTTCAGGAGATTACTCTAACATTTTCTAATTGTTGTAGCTTAAATTCTCAACCCTATGATAATGATCAGGACAGTTACAGTTATCTTTGAATCCTCTAGACAAATTTCAGTTGAAAAGAGCTTTGCAAAGTAGAACATGTATTAAATTTCCAAGAACATGTAACAGTAATCAGTGTTTCCTGAATATGTGAAAGATAAACTGAGAATTTAGAAAACAACAACTCCAGAACATTTACCAGCCAAACTTTCCTCTGATGCATGCAGAATTTTATTTCTTTTGACTATTAGCACAACAGAGGTATAGAAAAGAAAAGAGAGAAAAGGAGAAAGAATGAATGAGCCACTCTGCTGTTAGTGCTGCATTGTTTTATCAGTATTTTTTATGCATAAACATCTGCTTGGCAACCTAGGTTTTTGTTTTTTTGTTTTTTAAGAAAGGTCTGAGGATTTTGAGGGAGGAGTTGTACGTAGCCGTTAAAATGTTGTCCACATTTTGAATTCAGAAAAGCAAAATTAGAAATTTTTCATTTTTTCTGAAATCCTTCTCCATGGTTCTGTCACCTGTCTAAACAGAAAGGAGGAAGAGTAGGACTGTATTCAAACATGTTACTTGCTCTGGGTTAAATTTATTTGCATACCTCCCTGGGATCTTGTAGCATAGCACAGGATATAATTAGCTTAATCAATTATAGTAGGACAATTGGTACAGGGCTAAGTGAGGGAATGCCTGTTGTTAGGGTTAAGAAAGCCCTAGACTTTGGAAATGTTACTTTACTTTTTTTGGTGAGGGGGAACTATGGTTACGAGAATACCCTTTCCCTTGGACCCTTTGCAAACCAGATTGGAACATCTTATGGACCAAATTAGGTTTAGGTGAAAGGGATATTTCCCTTCCCTTCTGTGAGTGCTGCATTCGCCTATAGCTTGTTAGCTACTGCTATGCTCATTAGCAACTTATGTTACAAATCCAGACCATCTGGTTGTATGAATCAGTTCAAGGGTTTTATGAGAGGAATCTTGCTTTTTAAAGAAGTTATCAGTGTAAACAAAGAAATTAAATGTGGGCAAATATTCTATCCCTGCTGATCTACATCCTGGCCCTTAAGCTTTGAGTTACCAAATTATCATAGGCTGCATTTAGTGATTTCAGATTGATTCTCAGAGCTGGCCCTGACTTCTTAAACTAAAGGCTATCTGCCATGATTCACTGTAATCCTTTTCACTGAGTTATTTATACTTCTTGTCTAAGTCCATAACAAGCAGGCAGAAGCTGGCGATGCAGAAAAAAGTATTGATCATGAAGTAGCTAAGAATTTGACCAAACATATTTTATATGCTTGGTATTGATTAGTTGTACTAACTATAGTCTCTCATAGTAATGCAATAATGGTGCTGTTGGTTATTATTTCTTTGTACTGAAATGAATGAACTGGATAGGATGAGAGATATTAAAATAACATTACAATGGCAATAAAGGTTTGAGATTTAGGATATGTTGTCATGGTGGTTGTTGTTGCTATACTTACTGCTTTTTCTTTTAACTGTTTTTAAAAGATCCAGATGACATTCTGCTAATCATAGGGTTCTTTTAGCTCCTTCTCTTCCTTCTTCTTTTGTTTGGATTCCTACATCCTGCCCCCCACAACCCAGCAGCCACGAGTCTTCTATCCCGAATAATTACAGAAAGCTACCAGTTTTGCTGAAGGAAACTACTTCACTCTCTCTGTCTCTCTTTTTTTTTCTTGCAATGCTGTCTGCTTAAAAGACTCCAGTGTTCATTGCTGTGTTGGGAGTTCAGGCAGCCATTTTTAAAAAGGTGATAGAGCAATTTGGTTATTGTAGTTGTGTGTGGAAGTAACATATAAGCTGAGAAGCCTGTGCCGTGTGTGATCAGAGCCTCTACACAAACAGGTGTCAGCATGCAGCCACCTTCCTTCCCTCATGCAGCTGCTCTTTGGCCTTGTAGACTCCTATTTGTGCTTTCTATTCTGACAGTCTTTAGATTCCAGTCTTTATGGAGAGAGTAACTGTCTTGTTTTGTTTCTGCTGGAAAACTCTACCCACACTAATCTTGCTGTATAAATAACATATGAACATCATTTACCACCAAGTGGCTTCCAGCACCGCCTTGGGAAAAATAAGTCAATCTTCTTTAAAATTCCCAGGCATGTCAACTTCCTAGGATAACAGTGTTAAGCAGGAAAGTACCTGTTAAAAAATTCCGGCATCAGATCATGATGAGCCATCATGGTCATTCATTTGTTCCAGTCCTACCTAAACCGTGCTGGCTGAGTTTATACAGTACACAACAGCACCAGTCTACTGTTTCAAGGGAAGCTCCATAACTTGCTTTAGAGTCTCAAATATCTGACCCTGACAACAGTAGCACACATGGTTGAAAGGGGGAGTCCAGATAAATGAAAAAGTTTAACCCTGCTGCTGAACTAAACAGAATTTTATTTCATTTTATTTTATATCTTACCACTAGGATCAATGAAATAGATGGACAACTTGCTTCTTTTTTTGTTTCCATCTAACGGTGACTAATTTCTTTCCTCTGAAGAGTAGCAATTGCTTTTTAAAAAAATGCTATATGGTATATCAAGGGAAAGAAAGGGATTTTTAAGAGGCAGTTTCATGAATCATGATTGGAACAGGGGTATGGGTTGCAGGCTGCTAGTGAGAATGTTGAACTAAAGCTATTGGGTTTCAAAGCCCTGCAGACTGTGAACAACATTTGATCATGCATTAAAGGTTGCATTTTTGGAAATATGGATTTATCAGTTTCTACATAGACAGAACCTGGAAAAAAAAGAAACCTGGCATTTTGGAAATAATGAAACATTATTTTCCAGCTACCACAGAAAATGATTCCAAGAGATGCAGACAAATATGTCTAGAAGTGTAAATATCCAGCTTGGGGATTTATAGTCAGAAATAAGTTACATTCTTCCCTATTAAACAACAGATGGCATATGGCAAGCAAGCTACATGTGGTGCCTAAGGCTCTGTTGTGTGACCCACGGGCACTTATTAAAATCTTAAGAGTCTCAGTTTCAATTAAAATCACAAAGTAAGTTTCTAGCCCTCAGAGGTATAGAGAGGTGCTTTGAGATGTAATGGCAAAATCTTACACATCTGGCATTAAAGAAGCAAATAAAAAGATGCCTCTTTATTGATTTTCAACTCCCGTGAGTTCTGCATCCATATATTAACAATCTCCAGGAGCCAAAATACATTCCACACATTTAAATGTAACAGTTTAAGCGCAGAAAGTAGGACAGGTTTAAAATATAAAAACCCAAAGCCAACTCAGGATAGATACAGTGTTTTGCATTTTTTTAGAAGGCCCTGACAGCCATTCCTGCTCATTTTAACTGTGAATGTATACTTGTGATGTGATGCATTGATATTGACAAGAAATATGGTTCACTTGCCTCTGTGCCTCATCCTCTACCCTAAAATTCCAGCTGTGATGTCTTTTTAGAAACAGTTTTGTTTTTAAAGAGGGAAATAATGTTTCTCTACCTGTTTGTGTTAAACAAAAATGAATTACTTCTATGTGGTATTTAGCCAGCATCCCCACAGTGGACTGCTTTGCCATATATAAGCCAGTCATTTCAGTAAAGATTGTTTGTGCCTTTCATTCTAGAGTGTAGAATCATAGAATTGGAAGGGGCCTCATGGACCATTGAGTCTAACCCCCTGCTCATTGCAAGATCTCCAGTTAAAGCACCCTCAACAGGTAGCTGTCCAGCCTTTTTTGAAGACGTCCTGAGAAGATCTCACCACCTCTCTAGGCAATTGGTTCCATTGCTGAACTACTTTTGCCATCAAGAAGTTCCTTCTAATATGTAGTTGAACTCAACCATCCTGTAGAGTCCAAACTATTAGATCTGGTCTTACCCTCTAAGGTAGCAGATAATAGGCCTCCCCCCTCTTCTCTGTGACAGTATTTAGGTATTTAAAGGGTGCAGTCATATCAGTCTTTTCTTCACTGAGATTAACATACTGAGTTCCTCCAACTTTTCCTCATATGTTTTGCTCTCCATACCTTGTATCATCATTGTTGCCCTTCTGTGAACCTGCTCCAACTTGTCTATATCCTTAAAACGAGGTGCCCAAAACTGAATGCAGCACTCCAGATGAGGTGCACAATATAGTGGGACTATTACTTCCCTCAACTTACTTGGAGATTGTGTTTCTATTAATGCTGGTTAAGTTAGCATTCACCTTCTTTGCTGCAGCATGACACTGATGCCTCATGTTCAACTTATGATCAACAATAATCTCAAGGTCTTTTTCACATGTAGTACTGCTGAACCATCCTATGTGTGCATTTGTTTTTTTGTGGCCCAAATGTAGAATTTTGCCTTTGTCTCCATTGAATTTCATTTTATTAATTTCTGCCCAATTTTCTAGTTTATCTAGGTCCTTTTGCATTCTGTTCCTATTTTCCAATGAGTTATCTAGCTCTCCCAGTTTTGTATCATCTGCAAACATAATAAGGATTCCTTTCACTCCATCATCTAAATCACTGATAAAAATGTTGGAGGGTAATGGCACTATGAACCCTGAGGCACTCCATTTCAGACTCCCTTCCAGTTTGAAGCACAGCCATTGGTGACAGCTCTGGGCACAGTTTTCAAATCAACTATGGATATTCTGACAGTGTTCCTATCTATTCTATATTTAATCAGTTTGCTAATCAAAATATTGTGGGGGTCCTTATCAGATGCTTTGCTGAAATCCAGATAAATGACATCCATGACATTCCACCATCTACTAAACTAGTGGCCTGACTGAAAAAAAGATTTAAGATTAGTTTGGCAGGATTTGTTGTTGACTAACCCATATTGGCTCCTACTTATCACTGCATTGTCGTCAAAGTACTTGCAAACAGACCTCTGTATAATCTGTTATAATATTTTCCTGGTATTGAGGTCAGGCTGACTGGTCTGTAGCTTTCTAGTTTTTGGGGAGGGAGGTCTTTTTTGAGGAGAGGGACAGTGTTTGCCCTTCTCCAATTCTCTGGTACCTCAGCTGTTCTCCAAGATTTCAGATTCAGAGATTACATCAGCAAGTCCTTTCAATACTCTGAGGTGCCATTCATCTATTTCTGGAGATTTGAATTCATTTAGGTTAACTAGGCAATTCCTGACTAACTCCCTTTCAGTCTTTTAATCAGTGTTTCAATCTTGCAAGACCTCTGCTGCTGCATGGAAGCACATAGTTCTTTTTTGTAAGAGGGAGTGGGATAAAACTGAAGCAAAACAGTAGTATTGAGTAGTTCTGCCTTTTCGTTGTGATCTGTTGACATTTTACCATCCTTACTGAACATGGCCCCACTGTCTCCATGGTCATTCTCTTGCCTGGAATATAATTGACCCACTTTTTGTTATTCCTTGCTTACCAAGCCAGTCTCAGTTCATTCTGAGTTTTAGCTTTCTTTATACTATTCCTGGCTTGGGCTACACATATTTACTCTTCCTTAGTGATTCATACTTCCTTTCATTCTTTATATATACTCTTTCCTCACTTTTTCACTTTCTCCTTGTGTTTGCAGTGCTGTCATATTGGGTTGTTCAGATGTTTCCCATTTTTCTTCTTCCATGGGATTGTTTATCATTGTACTTTTCACAACTCCTTCTTCAAGAACTCCTGCCCTTGCTGAATGTCTTTTTCCTTTAACTTGTTGAACCTTGAGATTCCACCTAGTATTTCCCTGAACTTGTTGAAATCAGCATTCCTGAAATGGATTTGCTGTTCTTTGATCTTTCCCACAACTGTGAATTCTAGCATTACATGGTTACTTCCCTCTAAAGTGCCATCTACTTTGATTTCAGTGACCAATTCTTCCCTATTGGCTAAGATCAAGTCCAGGATTGCTGATTCACTTGTTACTTCTGCTACCTTTTGAAACAGGAAATTATCTGCAAGACACATCAGAATTTGTTGGACAGTCTATCTGTGCTGTTTAAGAAGCCAGCCAAGGTTCACAGTCCTTGAACAGAGTCTATGAGGCAAAAGAGAAAATAACAGCCATGGTCATTTACAGAAACGTATCAGTCAGGTGATTACCATTCCCTCTTTCATGCAGTCCAAGTCAGCAGGAAATCCAGGCCATCAGTTCAAAAGAGTGTCTGGTAACATGGTCAGCAAACAAACCAAAGTCCTTTGGAAACACAAGCCAGAAATGAAGAGACAAAAGGGTTGCTTCCTCCAGAGAGGTTGGTTATTACCAATGATCTTGTTTGGGATGTGCTGACATATTTATGGTCTGACAGCCTCCCTCAGCTGTTGCTTGATTAATGACTGTCTGAGACTTAACCACTCTGAGTGTTTTAGGGCCTCCCTTTGTCATCTATGCTCAGTTGTGGTAGGTATTTTCAAGCCTATGTCTATGTGCTGTGCCTGCTGGGGAAGGTCACTGTCTGTCTCAAGAATTGACATGTCCTCCTCTCCTTCTATTTTACTATCTGTGTCAGAGTCTGATTCTAGGTCCTAAGACCAAGTCATGACACTATCCTTAGCAGAGTTAATCTCCCAGTAGATATCAGGGTAACTGAAGACCCCCATTATTTGTAATTTTTGTAGTTTTGGGATTTCTGAGACTTGCTTTTGAAAAGTATCATCTACCATGTCTTCATGGTTTGGTGGCCTGTAGTAAACTCATCCATGGCAGGACCCATTTCAGTTTGACAGAATGTATGTAAGATCCCAAAAAGCCAGCGTTGTGTAGTGGGTTGAGCATGGACTACAGCCATGGAGACAAGGATTCGATTCCCTGCTCAGCCGTGGAAACCCACTGGGTGACTTTGGGCATACCACACACTCTCATTCACAGAAGACCCCATGATAGTTCGTTTTAGGGCCTCCTTCTTAAGGAAACAACCTGAAGGCACACAACAACAATAACAAGTTCCCAAAATCTAAGAGAATGACATGACCACCAGAGGAGATAGTGGTGGCAAATGATGGACAGGGGGCAGTTGTAGGAAACAGTTGCAATGTCAGCAACTGCATGAACTGAAACATAATTAATCCAATGCCTGTTAACCCATAACATCTTCCCTGCTCATTTAACATTTAGCTGATCAGGTACACAAGACAGTCTGCCACTGAGGTTGCTTGTATGCTGGTTATCTTTCATTTCTCCAGAATCAGAGATAGATAGTACTTTTTATTAGAATCACCAGTGTTCAATAAGTCTAACATAAGTGTGCAACCATTCAAATTCCCCTGAACTCTTCATCAGACATGCTATTATAAAAATTAGGGGATAAGCTGTGTGTTTCTGCAGTGGCAAGATATTTACTACTGTTTCTTTACTACTACTGGCTCAGTGAACCAAAGCAATGTTGAATTTGGGATTTTTTTTTCCCTTACAGATCATTGGTATCTTTTTCCTCAAGTGTTCTGTGGGTTTCCATCAGAGCTTCCCTTTTTATTGCAGAGTACACTTCAATGAAATCCAGACTAATATCAGTTGAGAACCTCCATTCAAAGTAGTTGGTTTCTCTGCCAAAAGTACTTTCATCTAGTCCAGATTGAGTTCCAAGTTGTTTACCCTTCCACCCACCCTGTAAAAGCTTATGATTTAAAAAAACAAATCTGCAGTGCCCTTCAGGGAAGTAAATAGAAATGCAGAATAGAGCTCTATGTTATCCACAAACTGATGTCACTTAGCCAAAACCTCTGGATGACTTTCTCCAACAGTGTCGTGTAGAAGTTAAAAAGTTATTTTTCAGTGTGTCTTTTTACAACTTCTTCCTTTGTTTCTGCCAGGTCCTTGGCTGGATTCGGAATGGAGAATCGATGCTCAATGCCAGTCTTGTCAATGCAAGCTCCTTATCAGAAGCTGAGCAGCTCCAGAGGGAGCATGAGCAGTTCCAGCTGGCCATAGAGGTAACATTAATGAACATATTTGCATTTCCCTTTCCCCTCAGAAGTGAGCAAAGATGAGGTCAACAGACCAAATGGTGATCAAAAAGAAAGGAAACAAAAATTTCAGAGGATCATGTTCCTGTTTACATCATAACAGCAGGAAGAGACTAGGGCTTGAAGAAGTAATTTTTTGTCAGTAAGTAAACCCTTTTGTTACTGGAACCACCAACCTCCCACAAAACCTTAACATTGATGAAAATGCTACTCTGTTTACACCATCATTTTTATTCTTTCTCTGCCCTTCCACTCCCCACCCCTTGGAGCCTTCAGCATTCCCCAGACTTTTAGAGAAGGTTTTTGTGGTGCATCAAAAATTGCTGTTCTGCCAGCCGAAATCCAGTCCTGGATCCTGCCCAGTGTTTTTATGCTTTGATAGGTAACACCACTGGTAGAAGCCTTTGATCTGTTTACAGGCTTGGTCTTCTTGACTGCCAGTGGATAGAAAGAAAGCACATTCTTCCTTTCCCATCTCCCCAAAAGGGGGAAGAAAAAAACACTGTTAAGCACAGATTTGATTTCTTACACTAGACTGAAAGACAAGAGATTAGAATAGCCAGTTACGTGAACTCAAAATGTATGTACTGAACATGGATGAACCATTTTTCTAGCATCAAGTATGAGTTCTACGCACTGGGCTGCTCCATGTTGTTTCTTTCAACTACCAGAATTTATGATGGATAGAAAACAGATTTTCCCCCAGATAGGTTTAAAAATCAATATTGTTTACACTTTTGATATCTTGGGCAGTTTTCTGAAATGATGTTGTAGTCAAACAGTTACACTGATACAGAGAAGTAAAAAATGCCTTGCATTGTGTTAAGATTAGTTTTGCCTTTTATTAGAGGAATCAAAACTACAAAACTTTAAAAAATAGCAAAGATATAATGCATAATATTTCATAAATAAGTTAGTATGAGAAATGCATCTATAGAGGGTTTTGAACTCCAAAAGTATCTGAATCTTTTTTATTCTCCACACACACACCCAGTTGTTCAATTTTACTTTTCAGTTCTGGGTCCTTATACTCTCAGTTTGCTTATTCAGAGTGGCTAAGTCCTAAAGATTCGTAAACCATCTCCTCAATGAAGGGAAGTTTCTGAATTTCCAATAACTTGGCTAAGTGATTATTTGCATCTTTAGTGGCTATGGGTACTGAAGGGAAAGGGAGAGGGGGAAAAATGACCAACAGCAACAACTTTTGATAGGATGATATGACCACAAAACTTTATAGGTTGCAGTTTTTCTATAATTTGGCACTGCATAAGGCTTGGATCTAATCATCAACAAGCTAGCCTGCTGGCTAGTTCTCCTCCCCTCTTATTTACTTAGAGAACCATTTAGGGTGTGGAGTTGAAGGTCACATTGCAATCTGAACTCTTGGGAGTGAGCCTGGCAAATCAGACTCTGAGCTGGGAAACACTTTACTCTCTCTTATGGAACCCCCTTTTGAGAGCTAATAAGCTTGCCCACTCCCAAAGAAACAGATTCGGTTTGGTGGCAACCACACCATAAGAGTAGGGTAATATTATATGCCTTTTTGCTGCCACATCTATTTGGGCTGCATCCTTCTTAATGCACATAGCTCATCCAGGAGTGGCTCAAGGCCATGCCTTACCCCCGTGACAAGAAGTAGAACCTCTTCTCCTAAAAGTGACATAAGTCATCATCTATGCTGCTGTGGATACCTGGATTATAATATGCTAAGACGGAGATCTTAAAAAGGCAAGCAAGCCAGCATACATTTCTGCATCAGCTGCATGGCACTCCTGGAGTGTGCTCACTGGTGATAGGTGATCCATACCACAGTTTTAACCTCACCTGTGTATCCCTAAGTTCCTCATTGCAAATGCAAACTCCTGTTAGGATGGGGAAGAACTTCAAAGAAATTTATGCACTACTGTGCCCATATCCATCCATTTTTCTGGTGCACCATCAGCTGTAGAAGTGAATCCCAAACCCAAAGGCCCCAAATGCATCAGACTGTGAGTTGCTAAAAGAAAATGCCATTCATCTGTTATACAGTGAAACCTCAATTTTCACAGGGGCTAGAGCACAGGATCCCCACAAAAATGGAAAAACCACAAATATCTGTAGGCCCCCCAACATCTGCTGCTGGAAAAACCTCCTTCGAGTGTCATTATCCTTCTTGAGGAGAAGGAAGAGAAGGACGACACTGAAGGAGATTTTTGCAGCAGGCACAGCAGGGGACTGTGCTTCTCTATCTCTTTTCCCACCAATAGCTCTGCCTGTTATTATCTTTGCCACTTGGGCACCATGAGGCCTTCCCCAAGAAAATACCCTAGCTACCCACAGGGTTTGAGTGGTGGCAGCAGCAGCAGCAGCAGCTTCTCCTCCTCCTCTTCCTCTTTACTGCCCCCCCCCCCAAAAGTGATTGAGTCTGGCAAGTACTGTGACAACCTCACTCACATGTTTTGGCTTTCAGTGTGCAGAGTTACTAACTTCTATGTGCACAAGTCCCTTTTTGGACAATGCTTTATGCTCACTTGCTTCTGGGGACCAGAGGGTGGAGAGGTGGTTGCCACGTAAGGAGGACAAGCTGCCAAAATCTCCTTCACTGTGGTGGGGAGGAGGCAGAGGGGAGAAGGCTTGGGGTGGGGAAACAGGAGGAGGAGGAGGATGAGGAGGACGAGGAGGCAGGCAGAACCAGCACCCCCCACCCCCCGGAACCATCCCCTTTGTTAGAGTATAGTACTATCACCAACTACACCCATAGCTCCGTTGCTAGTTGAACAACAGCATATCTACCTTTTCCCACAAGTAGCCCAAATAAAATACATGGCTGTTCTTCCCGGTACCATTTTATTCTCACAACAACCTTGTGAAGGAGGTAAACAGAACTATGTGCACACAAATAGCCTCAGAGTTCCTTTTAGTGCAGGGATGGACAAATGTGATGAGTCTGAAAGCCAGTTTTCTGCTACTGGGTGAAGGTACTCTGGGAGTCATGCAGAGTGTCAAAAAATGCCAAAAATAACCACAAACAATCTGCAGAAGTTATCATTTCTGAAAAATGGTGTTGAATGGTTGCAGAGAGGGTCTGTGATTTACTAAATGCTGTATTGCTGTTCCTGGAAACTTCCAGGCAAGGCAGTTTACTCTCTTTCTTTGGGTAGAGTGGGCCAAAAAGTATGGTAGGGTTTAGGGCCATGAAAAAAAAAAGACCTAGGGGAGCACATGTAGCCTCAGTGCCACACTTTGTGCTTCCATATTTTAGCATCCCATGTGAACTAACTGGAAAAGTGTAGATATTTCCTATTCTTTATCTTGGTATGTGGCCAGCGTTAATAGATAAATTATAGATAGATAATAATAGATAAATTATAGATAGATAGATAAATAAATAATAAATAGAATTTGTTTATTGATTGACTTTTTGCCCTGACTTTTCACCAAAAATGCACTAAACTACCCATAACAGTTAGCTTGAGAGCTTCTTTTTACACTGTTGACTATTGCAATATATGAAATACCCTCTGCCTTCAAAAACAGTGATAAACTGTTTTAATGGATAGCAACTTTTTAGCAGAGGTATTGATCACCTCCTAGCAGAATAGGTAATGACATTTGGTGTAAGCTTGTCGTATTGGCAAATGTAGATAGTAACAAGCTTATCAACCAGTGGAGGAGATTTTGCATCATTCATTATGGCTGCATTAACCAGACCTCTCTGTTGAGCCAGACACACATTTCCTGTTAGCACAGCTTGCTACACTCAGAGATGCTTGTTCTAGGTATTAATTAAGAACTTCAAATGTGGTGTCAATGGGAGAGAACAAGTTTGTTCAGAGCAGGGAAGGAAATACTAAATTAAATACCGATGGTGCTTAAAATCTCAGCGTGTTACTGGTGTCTGCAAAAGCAGGAAAGCAAGGATAAGCTAGTCGTCACATGGACCCTTTCTTTCCAAATCTTTTAATATCTGTTTTTCAGATTTTTAAAACCCCTTTTTCTTAGCTGAGTAGCATTTGAATATTTTCATAATTTTTATCTTCATTACTGTTTTTGGAGGGCTGGATTGCTGCTTTCAATACATTGCAATATAGAATAGTGTGTTAAAAGAAACTCCCTTGATAATTTTCAGGTTTGATTGTTAAGGAAGCAAGGATGGATTCACTACAGTAAACAAAATCTATGCCGTTTTGAATTCCCCATATTCTTTCCATTCTGTTTCTTAACATGAACATATTAATATTTTACTTCTCAGCTTTGCTGTTGAGGTGAGGATCCAAACTTTTTAAAGTACAGTATATATTAGAAGTGTTATACAAATTATCAATAATGTCAACATCTCTTTTCCTAGTAAGCTTCCATGCATATTTTATAGAAAAGCAGGAATTAAATATTGATAATATATAAATAATGAAAATAACCAAGATTGTTTGTCTACAAAATGCTTAATGAAGAGAATCTGTCAGTTCTGGAACTCACCTTAAAATGTTTCATTCTCTCACATCTTCATGCTCACACCTCACATCACCTCATTATACCATTTGCCTGGCACATCTATACAAATCTCTCTTTCCTCCCCTCATACACAGTCCCTCTTTCATGCCACTTCCTTGCAGAAGACACACCAGAGTGCCCTCCAGGTACAGCAGAAGGCAGAGGTATTGCTGCAGGCTGGGCACTATGATGCTGATGCTATCAGGGAATGTGCAGAGAAGGTGGCATTGCACTGGCAGCAACTCATGCTCAAGATGGAAGACAGGCTGAAGCTGGTTAACGCTTCTGTTGCTTTTTATAAAACTTCAGAGCAGGTGAGTGAAACCTAATTCACTCTTTGGGGAAATCACAGTGGGGTTTGTTGCAGTGTTATTATTGAAGCACTTTTACATGAATTGTTTTTATGACAAAGAAATCTTGAAGAGGAAAGCCACCACTGGAAAGCCAGGATTTTGCTGCATAATTTGGGCCTAAACAGTTGAAAACTGTCTTCAAGCCATTTCTGTATTGTTCCTGCTGTATTAAAGCATCCCTGAATCCTGCATAGCATTGTTCATCAAACAAAGCCTATCTAGTTAAGAATTCGGGCCCTATAGTGGCTAGCCAATTACCCATGGAAGTCCACAAACAGGATATGAGTGGAAGAACTGCCTTCTTCTCACATTCCCCAGCAACTGATATACAGAGGCATAGTATTTCAGATGCTGGAAATGATATGTAGTCATCTGACTCATAGCCATTGATGGTATTGCCCTCAAACTGTCTCAGTTAACAGCCATCATTACATCTTGTGGTGATAAATTCCACAGTGTGACTATACAATGTATGAAAAGCACTTCCTTTTGTCTGTCTTGAATCTGCCACCATTCATCCCCAGTATATAGCCCTTACATTCTAATACTGTGAGAGAGGGTGAAGAATTTCTCATTGTCCATTTTCTCCACAGATTGTATAACTTTGTATATGTCTGTCATATCTCCTGTTGCTTGCTTTTTTTTTTCCTAAGCTAAACTCAGCCGCAAATGTTATAACCCTTCCTCATAGGGGAATCACTCTAGTCCCATTACACAAGAAGCAGAATTAGCGGGCTCAGAACCATCCCTAACTAATGGTCAAATCCGAGCCAGTCCAAATGAGCATTAAGAATCACTTTTCTTTCACTATAGACCTGCAAACCAGCCTGGAAGCTTCTCTTTACAGGAGCTTATAGGTTTTTCTGTTCTTATTTGTTTTTCAGATAGTGAAATATAAATGCTTTTGCTAAATGAAAGATTAATATTTTTGATTAATTCTCTAGTTATGACTTGATTGATTCTATTTTATTGCAGAAATTATTGCAAGCTTTAGACTTTTTTGTTCTGTTTAACATTGTATTGTAGTTAAACATAGTGGAATAATGCAGGATTACCATATTATACAACAGCCAAAACATATTATTCTGGTAATCCTCAGAAATAAATTACAACAAAAGAATAAATTTCCATAGAAGAATAAAATTCAACAGAAAACAAATATTTCAAATAAAGGCTGTTTGTATTCTTTAATACAGCCTTAATTAATCTGAGTCCTCCCAGATATTTTGAGCTAGAGCTTACCTCATCCCATAACTGGTTATGCTGCCTGGAACTGATGGAATTCGTAGTCTAAATATCTCAAGGAACCCACATGAGGAATGGCTCCCTTAACCTAACATGCCCCTGAGTTCAAATCCCATGTAATGTTACCTATGAAGTTGTCCTAAATAATAATAGATTAAGCATTTGTAATATATCATCTGTACTTTGGCAAGTAGCTTGTGTGGCTGAGATGTTTTATGCTGGCATGTGTCACAGGTTTGCAGTGTGTTGGAGAGCTTGGAGCAAGAGTATCGAAGGGATGAAGACTGGTGTGGAGGCCGTGATAAACTTGGACCAGCATCTGAAATAGATCATGTTATCCCCTTAATCAGCAAACATCTGGAACAAAAGGAAGCCTTTCTCAAGGTCTACCTTATTCCTCTCAATATTTAGTAGTTGTTTTTACTTTGTTCTAACTGTGAAAGTGGCTGAGCAGAAATCTTGGCAGTATTCCTGAGTGGGAACTGGTCTAGACAAAATGCGGATTATGAACTGCTTGCCTTCATATCCCTATAGAACAAAAGGGTTTCTGCGTATTATTTTATGGCAGTGGAAAACAGCACAGCTTCTGCATTATGTACAGATGTCCATTCTTTCCATAATGGTTTCATGAATACACAACAACAGTCACCCAAACCCATGCCAGGAATCATTTTGTAGGGGTTTCTTTATTCTTAAAGTCAGTTACAGAAAAGCAAAAATGGGTACCACTTGTGTAATAGCACTGCACATATGAGTGCTTCTTAAATTGCAGCAGCTCCTTCCTTTTCATTTGCTCAAAAATTACAACTTGTGGTTTATCAGTTCATAAAAGGGATTAGATCTTTCAGAAAATTGTTGCAAAATTATATTCCACATAGAAATATAACTTATTCACATGAGCAATACTTTTGTGCATTGGCTTTTGATGCATCACCTGGACTGAGCATTGTGAAATAAGTTCTCTCCCCCCATTCCCCCCAAAAAACTAGCTATAGTTACCAGATAGTGTTGTGAAAAGACTGTCTGCCATAATGAAGAGACACAGTCAAGCATGACTGAAGATGGCTTTGGAGACACCTTTGCAGTGTGCTTGCTTCCATGACACCTGTGGGGGGAGGGACTGAGAGACAGAAGTATGCTGCCAAGTTGGAGGGGCAATTGAAGTTTCTTGTTTTCTCCTAATCTTTCTTCAAGGCTAGGGTTCTTAACCTTTTCTTTACTAGGGATCCCCTGTAAACATAATTTGTTGCCAGAGACTTTCAAGACTTTAACTCAAGATTTAAATATTCAATTGTGCCTTCCTTATTATTTATTTATGGTTTCTAGAAGCTAGGATTCAAATCACCGCTCAGACACTGAGTGACCTTAGGCAAGTCAGATTCTCTCAGCCTCAGAGGAAGGCAAGGACAAACTTCCTCTGAACAAATATTGCTAAAAAACCACTGTGATAGGTTCACCTTAGGGTTGCCATAAGTCAGAAGTGACTTGAAGGCTCACAACAATAAAGTTCTACTGACAGGGGGAGGTTCATTCTAGCCATTATCTCTCTCTTCTTTGAAAACTGATTTATGGTGAGCCTAAGGCGAACCTGTCATGAAGGATTTTCTTGGCAAGATTTTTTGCCTTTAACTTTCTCTGAGGCTGAGAGACTGTGACTTGCCTGAGGTCACCCAGTGGGTTACTATGGCTGAGTGGAGATTCAGGCTCTGGTCTCCAGAATCATAGTCAGGGCTTGTACATATGCCTGCCTCCATTTCCCTTTCCTCAGGGACACAGCAGCAGAGGTCTGTGCAGCAGCAGGGTGTGTGTACATGCACCCAGACTGCTCCTTGTTTGCAAATGAGGGTGTAATTTGGGCACACACGCACACGCACACACCTGCTGCCATGCCCCTTTCATCAGGGACATGGCAACGGGCGGGGGCTCTGAAACTGCTCCCTCATTTGAAAATGAGGGAGCAGCTTGGGTGCACATACATGCCTGCTGCACTCTCTGTCAACGCCTCCTGCTGCTGTATCCTTGACAAAAGAGACACAGCACAGGCATATGCACATGTCCAAACTGCTCTCTCATTTTCAAATGAGGGAACAATTTTGGCACCTGCTCACAGCCCCACTGCTGCATCCTGTTGCTGCCAGTGCTATTGGTGTTGAGCAGCAGGGCTTTGCAGACACTCTGTGAGGGTTCCACAGACACACACCCCCGGGGTCTCTGGACCCCAGGTTTAGAACCATTGTTCTAGACTGTATTTGTGTGGAGAGAGTAAAGCCCCCAATTCGTATGCTTTGTCCCTTCCCTCTTTCCTTCCTCCTAACTCTCATTCTTTGGGCTGTTACTGAATAGGTGCAGCAAAAGGAAAAGACTATGGCTCGGGCACATGCTTTGCATGTATACAAGAGCAAGATTAATTCCCTGGCACTTCCAGTTAAAAGGAATTCAGGGCTAGGAGGGACCTTTGCCTTTGTTTTGTCAGAATTGATGCCAGTCATTTTAGAGAGTCTAATTAGAAGAAAGCAATTCATTGTCATTGTATATTCAGTAGCAAAGAAGTTGTGGCGGGAAGTAGCAGACATTTGTTTGCTGTGCCCCCCTCCACATCTCAGCAAACCGTAGCTCATATACATCCTCAAGGGACCCTTAATTCATTCATTTTTCAAAGTGACAGCATACACGTGCTGTAACAGTATAACTCTGAAGGAATATATTCCAGCTCCCAGAATAAAGATTTAGATGTATCACCCTCTTATACTATTGTTTTTATGCTAGAATCAGCCAGTCTTTTTCCATGTCTTGTTTTCTCTTATATCCCAAGATGATGAATGTGTGCAACTGCAGTCTGAGGTTCTCTCAGTGTTTTGTCCTGCACATTAGCATCCTTCAGAGTTCAAATGAGAAAAGAAGCTCATGTCACAGTTCAGTAGGTTCCTTGATGTTTTCTTTTCTTATTCACTTGTCAGAAGGGTAACTGTGGGGGCATGGGGTGTTATTTGCTGCCCACAGGCCTGCACACTAGCACGAAGGAATGCAGAAGTGTTTCTCAAGTACATTCACCGAAACAACGTCAGCATGCCAGGGGTAGTGAGCCACACGAGGGGACCTGAGCAACAAGTAAAAGGTCAGTGTGTCTGTCAAGAAAATCGTTAATGGAATGGCAACTGAACTTTAGAAATACATTGTGCACTCACTGCCTCTGCTTGTGCTCACCAAAGAAGTTTGCTTACACCAGATGAAATGTAGTAAATATTTGCCACTTGCGATTGTGACAAATGTGTGTGCCTTCCATCTCTCATACTAAACGCAATAAGATTAGAAAACAAATAGATGGTAGAAGGGTATTGCATATTTTGTTTCTTCTCCTCTCTTTGCTGGCTCAGAAATGTGAACAGTGGACCTATAGACCTAGCATAGAAATTTTCAGGATGTTATCTTCTATGATAGCAAATTTCCATTATTCTATAGATCATTAATATTTTATGTTAATAGCTACAGGATATCTATATGGCAGGAGTTATGAGACGCTTCATCTGATAAATCGTAAAATCTATCTTTAATGTCTTCAGTCCTTAAAGAGCTCCAATAGTATAATCTCCATTACAATTAAAATTGCCCTGCAAATAGGCTTTGATAGCTACCAGTATTATGATTTATCAAATCAGTTGTCTTCAGTGGTATGGTTAACATCTCCAGAAAAATTCATGTGTGTCACTGTGTATGGCTTCTTGGCTCATAATAAGATCCTGTGAGCTGTCAAGCTAATCATAGACAAAATACAATGCTGGGGGTGGGGAAAATATGTTTTATATATAGTCCATGCCTAGGCCATGTAGCCAAAGAGGAGAAAATGGCAGGTGAGATACAAAAGACTAGTTGTGGGTTACATTGACAGCAGGCTGAAAAACAGATAGCTTTGCATTGGGTTTTTCTACATTTAACTGCTCAGACTGATGAACTGGGGATGCTGGAATTTACAGTGACCCAATTTCCTGATTCATATCTCATTCCTTGTCTTCAGCATGGGAAGAAATGAGTGAGGTTTTACCTATAACCATGGAAGAACAAACCAGTGCTGCAAAACATTCCAAAGACTGAGGGTCAAACTAGTTGACCTAGGGTTTTTTTTTTTTAAAGAATGAGTTCTCCCTCAAGTAGTGAAAAACCTCAGCTTGTCATAGCACATAACAGTATTGTCCTCAACTATATATTACATTTAATGTGCTTTGTTGTGATTGGTCATTAAAAATAAAGAGAAATTAAATTTGTAAATTTGATTGCAGTGGTACATGCCTCTAAGGAAATCCCATTTTAGGAGGGAAAATTAAAGGAAATAAAGATTCCACTTAACATCTCACTTTATCCACAGAGATGGAAGTTTATGCTTCCCAGCAGAAATCTCACCTTAATTTACAGCTGCATGCTGATATGCACCTTATTTAGTTTTATGAATGCCTTTACTTTGTGTAAACTTACTCTTGTAGATTTAAAATTGTCCACTGACTTGATAGGAGTGCACTTTACACTTTGCCAGCAATTAAGTGATGATCTTGTGGCCATTAGTGATAACAGAGAGATAAGAAAGAGAACAGTGATTGATTTGTTCAGCTCAGGGAAGAGCAATTTTATGATACAGTTTCAAAGAACCTGTACAATACATGTATAGATTCCTCCTTGTTCCCAGGCAAGAATAGAAGAGAAATAATCTTATCTAATTCAGAAATCACTTCTGGATTCCACAACAATGAACTGCTGCTGTAATTAAGCAGTTTTCCTTAATTAAGTAATTAAGAAAAGGTTTTTTTGGGGGGAGGCAGAATTGTGAGAAGATATTAAAGGCTCAGTGGCTCAGTGCTGCAGTGAAAAGCATTTTTCCCCCAAGGGGGGGATAACTGCATCCACCACAGAAACTGGGGAAATTGAGGGAAGTGTCTGGCTCATACTTTGTTCAAGGACAGTGTAGATCCTCTTAATGGGCCTTCTTTGAATTTGTATCTATTGCAGTGTATAAATCGTGCTTCCCTACTAGTCTTCTTCTTCCAAGAGGAACCAATATTGTAATTCACAATGTGATTCCTTTTCTCAGAGTTCAGTGCCCCTATTTCTCTTTCTAAGTCGTTTGACTTAATAACCCATAAGATTACTTTATAGGCATGCTTCTTTCATATGATCAAAAGAACATGAACTGCTTGGGTGATAACACAGTCTTGGGAGAGTCTGGGGTGATGCTTGAGCTGCTCTCTTTTGTGACCACAATCCAATAGTTCCTAATTTCTTTCAGTGCTGTACAAAAGTAGCAGATGAATGGCAATGCAGTGTGGTGATGATTAGGTAGCTTGGTTTGGGGTCTCCAAATATGGGGATGTTTGCTAGCACTAAAGAAGTGGAAATGCTTGAGACTAATACAAAATTCATGCTTTAAATAATCTGTATTTTCTTAGTTAATATCACTCAAGTACTTTCTCAAAACAGTCACAGCTATTCTACATGTGTATCCATGGGACATGGGACACACGGGCTGTATATCAAGGTTAGCATTTCCACACGGGGTTTTTAAAACAGGGCAGAGCATCCTCCAGGAAGGACTTAACGTAGATCCGCACCCCAGCCCGCTCCGGAACGACCCCAAGTGGTTGTCCAGCATGCTTTTGAAAAGACCGCTAAAAACTGGTCTTTCAAAAGCACAGAGCACGCCACTGTGAACCTGCTCCCTTATGCAGATTCGCAGGCTCGCATTGGTGCGTACCTGTGATCTGCTGGGGGCGGGCTTTAGGCTGGCGAGCTTCAGCAGTTAGTCAAGACCCTCGACCAACCGGAAGCCGCGATTTTCGACACCGGAGCAGTGCAGAGCGACGAGCACACACTGCTCCGGAGCAGCGTGGACCGGACTGGGGAGACTTAAGGTCCGGTAAGTAGCGTCACAGAGCAATTGCCTCGCCCCGTGAGGAAATGGCCTGTGTGAAACTTCCTACATTTCCATTTTAAGAAGTAGGAATGTGCCCACTAGGCAGGAGTGGTTTTATCATGAACAGAGGTGACTGAGCAGAAAACAAATGTACATATCAAAATTCAATCAGAGTTTCTCTTAAAGAAGCCTCATAGAATTCTGTTTCACTGAAACCTACAGTGCTGGTATGAGTTTTTCAAATGATTACCAAAATATCATGGTCTCACCCTGTACTGTGTCTCAAAAGATCTTGTTGGAATGTTTAGTTTGTGGTTCTAGAAATGACTTAAGGCTATGTCCTGCAAAACAAAAACCTCTTTATGAGTTCTGTATCACACCACCACTTCTGAGTAGGAAATAATGTGGATGAAGCATTCTGAAAAAAATACATTTTCAGACATAAGATTAATTAGGGAAAACACTACAGTGTCCTAAAGCTGTAACACGATCAAATTTGACAGACAAATGCCTTCTGAATCAGAACTCTATGGCAGAATCCCCCAAAATGTGTTGTCATATTTCAGCACGTCTGCCACCAGAGCCAATAACATCATTCCAAGTAAATAGTATAGAACTGAATAGGCAGATGTACAAAGTGCAATATAGAAATTTATGGAATTCTCTCCTAGACTATGAACAGTACCAAAGCTGTGATGTTGGCAACTTTAAGATCACTGGCAAGAGGAAGATCCTTTAGCCTCTTTCCTCTCCCCATTACCCTGTCTAGCATTGTTACTTTCACAGTGCCATTAGTGATACAGAAGCAGCAATAAAAATCAGAAAGAAGTGAAGCATAGATCTGCATGTCACATGCTGAGGAGGAATAGGCTGTGCTCCCTTGCTGTATAGACATGTTTGGAGCCTACACTGCAATATTTCCAATGCCACACTAAATCATTTCTCTTCGTCCAGGACTTTTAACTTCTGTGTGTTTTTAAAAATCAATGGCTGTTCCTGTTGAGTTGCTGGTGTTTTATGTCGTGATTTAAAATATTGTTCACCACCCTGCAGTTCTAAGTAGCATGTTGTTGCATGCCTTCTACGGCAACTCTAAGGCAAACTGGTCATGGGATTTTCTGAGGATGAGAGTGTGTGATGTGCCCAAGGCTACCCAGTGGATTTCCATGACAGAGCAGGGAATCAAACCCTAGTCTCCAGGGCCATAGTCCAACACTCAGAACATTGCACCAGGCTGGCTCTCTAAGTAGCCTGTATGGCACTATAAAAAGTTGTAAATAAAGAAATATAAGCAGCAGTGCGGCCTTTGTTAATGCCCAAACATAATGCTTTATAAAATTTCTGATTTTCCAGAATTAAAACTAAATTGTTGGACAGCTAATCTTCTGCAGTTTGTATAGTTTGCAGATTTTTGTTCTTAATTTTCTCCCTGCTGCTTAGCTTGAAAAAACATTGTTTGAAGTGCTTTGCATTAGATACTCTGTATCTAGCCAAGAGGAATGTAAGTTTTTGTGTTGAATGGTGTCTGTGTTTACTTAAAGAACTACTTGTGTTAATGGCTGTCTCCCCCTCTACTCTCATGTTTTTTAAAATCTGGTCTGAAGTGTATCAACCCAAGAGCTTCTAGCGTTGTGATGAAATATCAAGAGTGATATTGACTTAACTACTATGTACTCTTACTAAGCCACAAAGGGAACGGCTCTCCTGCTTTCTTCCCTAGCCATTTTGAGTGAGCTTCTGCAGAGAGAAAACCGTGTTCTTCATTTCTGGACCTTGAAGAAACGGCGATTGGATCAGTGCCAGCAGTATGTGGTCTTTGAACGCAGTGCCAAGCAGGTAGCTTAACAAAACTCTTGTCTCCTCTTGTCTTTATATATTATATTTTACCCTGTTTAATGACTGTATCTTTGGGAATGTACACTTAGCATTGTGATAGCCTAAGTAAAAAGCTTTGCACCTGTCATGAATGGAAAAGACATTGAAGAGCTGATTCTAGGACATGTCACTAGTTAAAATTATGTGGGCGAGGTGGGTCATTAGTCTAAATAAATTTTGAGGCTGGCAGTTTGTAAATGAGAAATGAATCTTTTACTTTTAACAGTGCATATGCAGTAAGAGAGGCTGCTGCTGTGTGCTTCACCTCGTACATGATTATCTCCTATGTCCCATGACCCTTAACTTCGGATCTTATCTGCTGTAATACAAATCTGAAGCCCTGCTCCTTTCTGTATATGTAGAAATGGGTGAATAGTGGAACCCAGAGAAGGAGGGAGTAAGCAGCCTACCAATGGCAGCCTTTCTCTGTATGCAATGTTCTCTGTTTAGTATTCTGGCAACACTCGCAAGGACAAAATGATTTTCTCCTTTGCCCCTGCTCTTACAAGGGACAGTAGCTACAGACTTTAAGGCCATTTCTGCACTACCCTATTATAGTGCTATTATTCCACTTTCCACCTCCTGTGGAATTCTGGAGTTTGTAGTTTACTGAGACCAAAGAGCTCTGGCTGAGAATTCTAAAGGCCCCTCTCTAAACTGCAAATCCCGGGATTCCATAGGATGTAGAAAGTGAAATAATAGCAATATAACAGTGGAGTGTGGAAATGGCCCATGTCACTGTGACAAGCAAGCAGAATTTCACTATGTGCCCTGAAAGTCATACCCTTAAAGTCATCTATGACAGCACACCCTTGATCCTTCCTAATTGAAACACCCATTTAGGGACCAATGCAGCTGAAGAGCGAAATGAGCAAACAGGAAATCCTGATGTTAACATTTCACCCATATTCTTCATAGGTATCTGTGATTGTCCAATAAGTCAACACTTGCTCTAATAATGTTAGGTTTGTGTTTGGGGACTTCCTGTTACACTTTGTCCCTTAAATCTTCCTTTCCTTAGGGTTGGTGGTACTGTTCTGTTACATTAGATCTTGGATCACGTGCTTCAGAAATGTCAGTGAAAATGGATCATGTGTAGACAAACAATCCATTTTGTTTTTGTTTATTCAGTGGGGTTTTTCCATTTGTAGGCCTTAGACTGGATTCAGGAAACAGGAGAGTATTATCTCTCTACTCACAACTCCACAGGAGAATCAGCAGAAGAAACACAGGAACTTTTGAAAGAATACGCAGAATTCAAAGTACCTGCCAAGGTGAACTATACTTTTAGTTTTCAAAATGCTTTTATCAGTGGTTTCGGTTTAACAAATTAGTAAAGGAATGCTTGATTCAGAGATCTGCTGTTGAGACTACTTGCTCAGCAACAAAATATTCCTTAGAAAAGCATCAGTGTTCGCAAAACTGCATAGGGTTTGATACCTTTTACTTGTAGCAATGCAGACCAGACAGAGAGAGATAGTTGATTTTTCTGTTACACAACTGCAGTTCATGGATCTTATTCTATGCCTCTAGCTCTCTTCATATAGCTTCGGTTTCTAAACAATTTTGTAATAATCCTGAAAGTCAAATCAGATCACATAATTTCTGGCTTTATTGTAAAAGAACTGCAAAACCCCATATTCTTCTGCCCCTAATTCCTAAATTCCAGCATCAGTCCCCAGCCTTGTGTATCTTCTTTAGAAATTTCTCATAAATTTTTGAATGAATAGGTTCAAATTATAGACATAAGATGACTGGTCTGCTTACACTGCCACCTTTCAAAGATTGTCCCAGAACACCACCATTCTAGAAAGTATTAGCTGTAAAGAGTTTATTAAGTGGCAGTGTGTATCAGTGGGAAAATTCTGGTTTGTAAATGAGGGGATCTTTTTTAATCACTTCAGATTTAGCTTAAACATGGCCAACAGCTGTATAGAGTTTTACTCCATGGAACTTGACTTCATTTTAGTCAAAAGTATTTCCACTCACACAGTACAGGGTAAATCTGACTTTTACTTGTTCTCCATTCTACCACCGCTCCATAGCTGTTCCTGTGAGTTGGAGAAAACCTCTAGAACAGTCTAGGATATAGCCCGGAGGGCTCTAGAGGGTAGAGGTAAATCATAGAAAATTGGATGATAACTCCTATATTTGCAAAAACCTTCCCCTAGATATAAAAGGGGTGATTTATTTTATTTTTGTCTTCTACACTAATCTAAAATGCTTCTGAATGTCTACATTCCAATTTTGACATTGGCCAAGATCCCTTAAGCTATTTAAAATGTTTTTTAGCCTTTTAAAATCATTTTTATTGTTTACATTCATCTAAATTAGTTAGGTTACTTTTATTGTGCACCACACTGAGTTCTTTAGATAGAAGGCAAGATATAAATATTTAAACAAACAAACATGATGGATCTCACTGTTTGTAATAGAATCAGCAGCTCCCTGTCACTCCTGCACCCCAGAAACCTGCTCTAGGGGGATTCCCGTGGTAGGATGTATGGAGGGCTGTAGAAAGGAGGGGCATCGCAGATTGTGGCAGAAGCAGCAGAATCCAGCTTAAGTACACAGTTGGGTCGAACATCTGAGAGAGAATATGCAAATTCAAAAGGATTTTAGATAAAAAGAGGGAAAAGATTCCATCACTATTATATTGCGTCTCTAAAGGTCTCAGGAAGTGTTTAAATATTAAAAGCTTTAGCAGTATTTTTGAAGAGTATGAGGTCCATATCTCTATTTTGTTGAATTGAATCAGGACCAAGTATTCATGGTGTGATAACTGAGGAACTCTCTTTTGTGCAGCAAACCAAGGAGAAAGTGAAGCTTCTCATTCAGCTGGCTGATAGTTTTGTAGAGAAAGGACATACTCATGCCGCTGAAATCAGGAAATGGGTTACCACCGTTGACAAACGCTATCGAGATTTTTCACTGAGGATGGGGAAATACCGCTACTCTTTGGAAAAAGCTCTTGGAATCAATACAGAGGTACTGTAAGTCACATGTTTTGCTGACATTCCTTAAAAGAACTTTATAGAAGAATTGGAACTGCATATTAGATATGAGAAAACTTTCTCTAAAAAAGATACAGTTGAAACCTTACAGCATTTAAAAACGTTATTTAATTCAGTCATTTACCTAGAGAGTTTTGAAAAATCACTATCTGATAAATCAACATAAAAATTATTCAGGTTCCATACAGGTCAGAAACATAGCTTGGATGCTAACTTTCATAAGAAGGGTTTCTCTCCCAGAATATACTTCCTTTCCTTCCTTTTCCTGTTGCAGACCTTTCACCACCACAAAATGCTCCTGTGTCTGGGACAAGAGCAAACAAGATGATCCTTGGCACTAAATGCTGCAGCAGGAAAAGAGAATTTCCCCCTCTCTCCATGTCACCTGATGTGCTTTTCTGGTTAATTTGTCTTCTGGTTCTCTTCTGCTTTATTTCAATAAATAATTGAATGGCAAGGTATGAAGTAACAAATTCAAATACATAGATCGAGAGGTGCTGGATTCCTGACATTTAATGTTGTCAAATAGAAGTGAAACCCTCTCATTTAATCTTATCAGGAAAAGTAAGTTTTCTTCTTAGGGACAGTGTTGTGGAAGTGGCAAAATCTCTTCCTGAACGCAGTGACCCAGAACTGCCATGAGGAAGGCCACTGGTGTGGGAAAGGGATGTTTGATGGACAGAGGATGTCAAATGCAGTGGGGAAAGGACAGACACTTCATAAACCCCTCTCTCTTTCCCCCTGGCAAACTAGGTATATTCTCTAAAAGTCATTAATAACAGTATAAATTGTTGTTGTTGCTTGCCTTCAAATCGTTTCTGACTTATGGAGACCCTAATGTGACCCTATCATGAGGTTTTCTTGGCAATATTGGTTCAGGATAGGGGTTGCGTTTGCCCTCCTCTGAGGCTGACAGAATGTGACTTGCCCAAGGTCACTCAGTGGGTTTCTTTGGCTGAGCGGTAATTCGAACCGTGGTTTACAAAATCATAGTCCAGTGCTCAGGCCCCACACCACGTTGGCTGTCAACTGCATAGACATAGTTGGCCATTGTTCTTTTTTCCTCTATAATACTCATATCAGTAGCTTTTCATCCCCCATTTTATTGCAAGGCTATTGTCATTCCTTTCACCTCTTTCACTTTGTAATGTGTCCACTTTTACCAGGTGGAATGTGTTTAAAACCCAAGTCACATTTTTTTCAGGATAACAAGGACTTAGAATTAGACATCATCCCAGCAAGTCTGTCAGATCGTGAGGTGAAGCTACGGGATGCCAATCATGAGGCTAATGAAGAAAAAAGGAAGTCAGCCAGAAAGAAAGAGTAAGTGATAAGAAATGGGTGCTTCAGTAAATTTCACATGAATGGGAAACATTCATAGTTTTATCTCAGAAACCTTCCAAGTGAAGCCTTTTATGAGGCAAGTAGGGTGTCCTGCTCTGTACATTTGTGCTGAATGCCATGTGAGAAGAAGGCTAGAATTGGGTAAAAATAAGAGGTCTGTAATGGAATGTGTACAAGAGTCTGGGGCGGACGCATTCCACATTAACTAGGATGCAATTGTGTTCTTGTGTATCACTAAAGAACATAAGCATGTTATCTGTGATAGTGGCTTATGACTTGTTTTTAAAAAGACATTTGGGAGCACAGGGGCTTCAATGAAACTTTGTTGTTAGACATAAACATAAACCATGATGTCTTATTCTTACTGCTACCTGTTTGTCATAGAAGGAATCCCCTCATTATTTTTTCCACTGTGACTTTATCTAAGGTAAAAAGTTAACTCAGAATGACCATCACTTTTCACATTGAAATGCAGAAATCTGCATGCAACATGCTCCTTACTGCTGCCTGAATCACTGAATGACTGAACACAATTTTATGATTGCTAACAGTGAAACATGAAAAAAGGATTATGTTAAAACTACGTTATGACAGAAGGAGGTTGTTCTCTTTCTGTGTGTATGACTAAATGTCTGTTCATTGTATTTATCAAGATAAAAACTCTGTTCATATAACTGCAGGAAGATTAACAACATTTTCATTTATTTTTGGTTCCAGAAATTTTACAGTTTATGGAATTATGCAAGTATTATGTAAATTACATAGTCATGCCGAGATAGCTGCAGTATAAAACTTCAGATGTATACTAATTTATGTTCTAAATAGATTCCCATAATACAGGAGAAAATATAAAGTATCAGAGGATGGCACCAGTGCAGGTTGAGGGATGGAAAAAATATTAGGAATTATTTATATAATACAAGTGTCTGGCATTCATAGCGCTATAAGTATTTATCTTATTTTTCTTTCTTTTTTACTTAGTTATGTAATTATTGTTGCATATACACCCCCCCTCCTTCCAAGGAGTTAAAGGCAGACTACATAATCCTTTCCCCCATTTTATCCTCATAATAACCCTGCGAAGTAGGCTAGACTGAGAAATAGTAACAGTTCATCTCATGAGCTTCACAGCTAACTGAAAATTTCGACTTGCATTTCCACCATCCTAATCCAGCATTGATCAGTACGTCACAGACGCAACACTTAAATTTCGTTTTTATTCCTTACAGCAGGGTGGTCACATTTATACTTATTGTACATGTAAAGTTGGCCCTTTGCTTCCATCCTGTAGTCTTTACATCCCTTAAGAATGGTTATAAAGTGGAAATGAGATAATGTATAATGAAATCATAGTTCCGTCTTTCTTCAAAAAACAACAACAACAAAAAAAACAGCTTGCCCAGAAAGGTAAAAGCTATAATCATGTGCAAGACTATTTCTGAGGAAAAATTCACAGGATTAGTCTACATAGTATTTAAATTTGTTTCTTCCTCCCTGTTTGCTTCTCTCTGCTTAGATGTGTCCCTCCACTTGGCAAAAGCTCTTTGAAGAGGCTTTTGCTGGAAGGGGTGGGGAAGCAATTTTCAGAAATTTCCTCTTTTTCCTGTAGCAGCTTGCATTATATCCTCATGCTTTCCCAGAAGGTCCCCCAGCCCTCCAGAACAGATTTTAGAGAGTGCACAGGATTGAGGACTGCAAAGAGAAAGGAGAGGGGGGGAGCAGAACTTCCTGTCTCCCTTTACAAAGGCTGCTACTGAATCAAAGAACTTCCTTTTAAGTGAAGGGACACCATTACATATCACATTCTGTCTGTTTGTACAATCTGTGCATAGGTGAATGTTGTAGTAAAAACCTTTATTCAAAAGCATTTGTCCTTCTATAGATTCATCATGGCTGAACTACTCCAGACTGAGAAGGCCTATGTCAGGGATTTGCATGAATGTTTAGAGGTATGTTGGAAGGCAAGCATGTTAGTGTAAGGTGACTCCTCAGTGTTTGTATAAAAATCCCAGAATTTGGAAATGTTAATTTTGTAGACTACACCCTCCAGCCAGTACCTGTCCAAAATCTGCTTGTGATATTATGATCAAATTTGGTATAGGTACCAAATGCTTGAAAGAGAGCTCTGATTCGGTACCTCTGGCTTTTTCCTCAACTGTGGCAGGGTGTTTAAGTATGCTGCAGCAAATAAGGCCTGCATTGAGATTCACAGTTCTCTGCAGGCTGCTGTCATTACTTTCCACATGAGATGGAAGGGTGATACTGTTTGCATATCAACACTCTGTATATGTCCAAGTGCCTTATTTTCTAGATAAGTGAAATGTGAGTTGATGTGTTCAAAACTGACAGATTGCGTTTTTTTTATAGATACGCAGTGCAGGAGTATGAGTGAGCAAGTGAGTGACAGGGGAAAAAATTGACAGTCAGGCTGGATTTCAGAAGAGGGCTTTTTTACACACAGGCATTTGTCTCAGAACTGTCTACAGCTCGATCTGAACTGTTGATAATTTTTGTGTCAGCTGATTTATCTGCAGTCTTTTTTCAAAAAACTGTGGATTGGTTATTAGTTTTTAAAGCTTAGAACCACTGTTTTTCTCAGCAATTATGTGCCTCTAGCAAAAAAAGATCTATTATTCTATTGTGTACTTCTTTTCTGTGTTTAAGACCTGCTGTTGTCTTCTAGACCTATCTTTGGGAAATGACAAGTGGAGTGGAGGAGATACCACCAGGGATTCTTAACAAAGAGCACATAATATTTGGCAACATTCAGGAGATCTACGACTTTCATAATAAGTATGTATTCTTAATTACCTAAAAAAATGTTCCCTTATACGGAGATATCCTGTTCTCTTAGGCCTTGTGTGCCAAAAACTGGTTCTAGACTATGTTTTGCCCATTGCTTTCTGGGCACAACTCAAGGTGTCGGTTTGAACCTTTGAACCTTTAAAGCCCTGGACAGTGTGGAGGTGATTTTCAAAGGGGTTGCCTGTCTTGTCCAGACGGTAGTCTTTTGGAGAGGCCCTCTTGTGAGTACCGTTGCCTGTGGAGTAGAGATGCATATCTTTCTTCTTGCACACAAAAATAAAGAACTGCAGATGTTTTCTCTCTGCTGGTAGGAGATTGTGAGAGCCTGTGCATTTTTCAATTCTTTTTGCATTTTTTTAACAAAAAATGTGCTTGCACAAAAAAAAAAAAATTGCACAGGAAACTTTTTTGTGCGAAAAAACCAGTCTTTTCTGTGCAAACAGTTACCAGTAGCTGCTGCACACACGAAAAAGTGCTTTGGACACAAATGATTTTTTTCACAAAAACTCTCGGACTGCCAAAAAGAAAAAAAGGGCAGTGACAAAGTATCTTTTTATTTTTTTTCAGCAGTGTGTCTTGGTGTGTCAAGATACTCTTTCTCATCCAGGGCAAGAAAATCTAAAAGTATTCTTTAAATCCCTGTGGTTGGAGGACCACTTGATGGGAAGTCAGGAAGGGCTTTTTCTTGTGCTGCCCTCAGGCTGGATCTTCTCAGATTTGCCTTCAGTTCCCACTCCACTGCTTTTCCAAAAGGCCTTTCAAAGAGCTTTACTGCTTATTGTAGTTATTTTAATTGCTTGTTGTAGCGTGGTCACTTTAATGGTTTTATCGTTTAATCTGTTCTAAAATTCTTTAATGAGCGTTAGCTGCCTTGAGCACCCTTCATTTTTTAAATGAAGAGGCAGGATAAAAATGAAATGTAGTTAAGTAAAATAAAATAAAAGAATGGTACCTGGAAATATTTGGCAGGGCAGGCCTACATGGGTACCTTTTTTGGGTGGCATTTCAAACACACACACACACACACACACATGCATACAGTATTTTTTATTGTGCTTTGTCATGTGAATCCTACTTGTGTCAAGAGTTTCCATATTAGTGATAACAACTCCAAGAGTATTGAGTGTAGGCATGGAAGCTTACACTCTTCATGACAGAAAGATTAATATGGCAATCCATGATAGATATTATACCTTATACATGAAGAGTCTTGTGAGAGTGGCCAAGGGTGCAGGCAGGATAACCAGATGTCAGTACCTAATCTCAGCCTAATATGGAACGTGGCTCAAGCAGAGTGGGAGATGCATATCTCCTAAAGGAAAATTCTAGGTGAATTTGATGAATGCCCTTCCCTTCAAATATATATATAGAAATTAGAATGGATATTTAAAGCATTTTTATAAGATCCATGAAATCCCAGATTTTGCTCATTCTTTGTATAATTTGATTATACATCCAAGGTGAATTTGGAGGTTCCTTTTTTATTATGTAGAGTTAGGAGTGTTTTCCCATATATGTGCTTCCGTCAGAGGTATGTGATGTTATTTTGACCTCATTGAGAGAAATATGATTCCACAGACCATCTGATGATATAAATACTCATTAACCCCTCATTACTTGAAACCTGTAGGTTGGCAGAAGTGAGGTGAAACCAAAGCATATTGTAGCTAACTGGCTTCTGTCTCTTATGTTTCCAGCATTTTTCTGAAAGAACTAGAAAAATATGAACAACTCCCTGAAGATGTGGGTCATTGCTTTGTCACCTGGGTAATGAGACTTAACATAATGCTGTTTTATTAATTGGTGTCAAGCACTTGTAATAGGGACTTAGTAGCTTTACCCTCAATAAGGTAGTGAACTGTGTAACTCTTAAGTAGTTCTTTTATGAAAAATGTGAATCCTTTAGGAAGATTTTCTGCACATACTAAAACCAACCATATGATAAATCAGTGACTACAACTGGTAATTTGCAATTCCTCGTGAGACATCAGGCTTCTGCCAATGGCTGATGCTGTTAATGTGGCACAAATAGAGCAATAGATACAAAGTGATCCTTTCCAGTCTCTTGTCCCTTTCATTAACCAATTCCCTTTCTTCTGATTCTACTGTCATGTAGAACATCGGTGGCCCTCCGGATGTCATTGAACTATGACTCCCAGCAGCTTAGCCAGTGGTGGGGCATTTGAGAAATAGCAGTCTGTAGTCAATATCTAGAGGACCACATGATTCTCATCCCTGATGTAGAAAAGTATATTGTGAAATTTTGAAATCCCACTATATATTTTGCTGAAAAATATTTAGTTCTTTAATTAAAGAACTGCTGCAAACTAAGTGGAAGTCTGAGACAGGGCCAGAATTCTATCAGTGTTCAGTATTTTTCGATCTTAATTATTTGTGGTCTCTGTGACCCACATATATGGGTCATTCTGTGCTTGTGTAGCTACATGTTTGGTAACTTCGTGAGTCTTGCCCAGACTGTTAGACTGTGGAACCTTCTGTCCATCCCTGAGACACTTTTAGAAGAGGCCCATGGAAGCCATAAATCTGCAGACAGGTTGAAGGAAAAGGATGGTGAAAGCATCTATCCACAATAATGAAGATGCTCAAAGAATCAGCAAAAGAGAGCAGAATAAAAGGCAACATGAAGTCACCAAAAGCAACAAAAGGAGAGTATTTATAAGTGAAACATTTCTAGGCTGCATAGAGGGAGCTCCCTACAATACTGCCAGTGTGGTGAACAAAAAGGAACTGAGGAGACTGGGCCAGAAGGCACTAGTATTAGGTGTAAGAGAGGTTGGTCAAGATTCTCTCCAAAAGCACTAACTGGCTCTAGAAGTTTCTTAACATGTAGCTGTGCAGGTACAAAGTGACCCGTATATGTGATTTCACTGGTGAAAACTTGAAGAACCACAGTTATTGGTAGGCAATCTGTCCGTTTCTTTAGCAAACATTAGCTCCTAACATGATTAGGTTGTGCCAGCCATATTTCTGTGACAAAAAAGAGGTATTTTAAAAGACATTGAAATATCAGTGGGCACCACTGTAGTAGTAATTTCAAATGCAGTGGAGACAGTAGTAGTTTCAAATGCATTGGAGACAGATAGCGAGTTATGGGGAAAAAATATCTACAGAGAAATTTAGCTGTGGCTTTCTTATAGTATTCCCATTTTCAGTATATATTGTACTTTTTGTTGTTCCTTTAATCAGTAATATTCTTAGAAAGGTATACTTGTTCTTTGGGTGTTTAATGGGAAGTGATATAAATATCCTGTTCCTCCCATCTACCCATGCTTGATATTTATTTTCACAGGCAGATAAATTTCAGATGTACGTTACCTACTGCAAAAACAAGCCTGACTCCAGCCAACTGATTCTAGAGCATGCAGGAACATTCTTTGATGTAAGTAATTATTCCTCTTCCCTGTTAGTTTCAGAAGTGCCTTTTACTGCACTTTTGCTTATTGGCATCTCTGTCTCCCTCCCTCTTTCCCTCTCTCCCCTCCTCTCTCCCTCATTTTCTCTCTTTCTCTTTCAGTCTCTAACTATATAGTCTTAAATCTTTCAGTGGAACTCTCATATAGCAGTATTGGGATTTTTTTTCTTTTGTGAAAGCATCCAAGCTGGACAGACATTATAGCGGCCTTCTCCACAACAACTGAGAAAACCAAGGCTGCAGCAATGACTGTCCATCTTAGAATTGTACCAAATATTCTCTACTTTTACATTTTCAGGTATAAATTAATAATTTCAGCGAAATGGAAATCAGACACCCTCACACTGTGTGTATAGTTACCTTTTTCTTCCCAACCAACATAGGTGAACAAATGTGTTTTTTTTTTTCAAGAAATGGAGAGAAATCAACAAAAATTAGTAATGAGAGCTCTTCCATTAGCTCTTAAAATAAATAACAAAAGACAAACAAACCTCATTTTGAGAAATTTGAATGGGTCCTTTACTGCTCTGCCATCAGCTATGACAGCTTACCCATCAACACAATGCATCTCTGACCCACTACCAGCTGCACCACTTCCCACCAGCCCAGTCTCCCTCAGGATCTGTAGGCAAAGATTTTTCATCAGCCTTAGAGGCTCTGGACCTCTCCACATCACAGGACACTGAGACTGATGACCTGAAGTACCTTTGCTGCACAGAAGACATCCAGTCCTACACCTATCAGCTGTTTCAGATAGTGAAAACCCTAGATCTCGTGATAAAGATGCTACCTGTCCTTCTGTCCCTCCAGCCTCTAGAAGACTGGATAATCTATATCAGATGCATGAGGACTCCTGAAATTCCTTATTCAAGTGCACTCATGCGCGCACGTGCGCGTGTGCACACACACACACACACACGGCTAACTCTATTATTGTGGAGGTCACTCAAGGAAAGGGGAGGAAAAAGTCACAGTCCACTCTTTCCAGTAAAGAAATACAGAAGCTAGACTCCCTCACAAGAAAATGCAGTTCCTCTGCAGCTCTAGCCTTCCATATTGCGAAGTGCCAAGAACGTTTCAGGGCTTACTAACAGTCCTTGTGGTAATCTATAGCCTTAAATGAACTTGAGGATCTTCAGAAGTCTGCTTGTATGATTCAAATAGGAGCTCACCTCAGCAGGGCAGCAAATTACTTGTGCTTCCCATGTTGCAGACTGTGAAATGAAGACAATTTTGCCTGCTATTTCCCTTTCACGCCACACTTAACTTCACTCCTGATCTCTCCCTCAGCAGGCAAGAGTCAAAGTGGTGGACATCTGATGAGAGTTTGATGAGCTCAACTTCTTCAACTCATCCACAAATAAAACTCAATCATTATCAGAAAATGCATATATTTTGGCAAGAAAGATTGGAGTCTCCACCTCTATCAAATCCTCTACTGCATCTAGATTTAAACCTAATTGGCATCACCTACAGTCGCTCCCTAAGCCACACTCATCTATACAAAGATCATCCCAACCTCTTCTCCAGTTGACCCCTTCCTCTAAGCAGAAGTCTCACTAGGGCATGTTTCAGTCTTCATCCAAGTCATGATCAGACTCATCCCACTGCTGCCTTTGGTGGTCCCAGCCTGCCTGTTCCTGAACCCTACAGCTCTCTCTTTGGGGACAGGTTCTGTCCCTTCCTTCTGGCTTGGTGGGTGATAACATCAGATTGCTGGATCTTAGCTACCATTCAGGATGGCTCTAGCACTGAGTTCAACTAACTACCTCCACCAAGTGGGCTATGATTCACCCCTCAACCCAAGTCATCTTCCAAGTTATCCACTCTCTAGTCTCCAAGGGAGCTATAGAGCTGGTTCCTTGCAACAAGTCCCATCTCAGTTTCTATTCTCACTGTTGGTGGTACACAAGCAAGATGGAGGCCTCAGTCCTATTCCCAGTCTTAGAAGCCTCGACACCTCCATCTCACCCCCCCCCCAGTTCAAAATGGTTACTCTATTGACAATACTCCACTACTCCAGCAGGGTGATTATGGTGGAGCGCTGGGATGCATCTTTCCATACCTCAGGCCATCTTTCCCACTGATGTTCCCTCCAGTTCATACTCAGTTCAATGCGGTTCCAATGTCACTTGCTTCTGTTTGAGCTTGCTATGGCACCAAGAGTCTTCACCAAGGTTATCATGGCCCACCTCAGGACCCTCAGTGTCATGGTGTACTCCTACATAGACAATTGGCTGCTAGTAGTCACATCCAGAGCACAATCATATATCACCATACGTCACACTCTCCCTCCTCCAGTCCTTTGTACTCACACTTAACCTGGAGAAATCAAAAACCAGGCCATCTCTTTCATTGCTGTTTCCCTTGATTCCAAAGAAGGACCAGACCTTCCTACTAGATAGTCACCCTGGCCTGGCCTGCTCCTCAGATCCAATGCACCAAGTCAACCTGTGCAAGGCCAGTTCAGCAGCTGCTGGGACTCATGGCAGCTACCACCTTCATGGTCCCTTTGCTTGCCTCCAGATGCACCTCCTACAAAACTGGTGCATCCAGTCTTTCACCCAGGCTCACAAGTCAAAGCACTTCACCTCTCCAACTTGTCCAAGACTATTTACTTTGGTGGATCCTCTACAATCAACTAGCAGTTGGCATACCCCCCCCCCCAGTAGCTCTAATGATGCTTCCTCCACAGGATGGGAGCTCATCTTGGCTGCTTTTAGTCACAAGGGTCTTAATCAATCCCAGAACATACCCACCAGTCAATGTGCTGGACAAGGCATTCTGGGCATTCAAACCTCACTTCAGAGATGAGTGGTAAGGATTGCATCCAGCAACACGACTGTGGTCTGGCCCCTGAACAGACACGGCAGTACTGGATTACACTCCTCAGCTTCATACTGAATCCATGTTCTTTGTGCCTGCCCTAAATGATTGCCATCACAGCATTTCACCAGGCATCAAAAAACACCCTCATGGACTTAGAGATAGGCCTCTTTAATGCACATTGCACTCTGTTCTGCAACAGAGGTCCTTGAATGGACAGAGCCTGTGGGGAGCAAAGCTAATAAAACTGCTGCTTTGGGGTGCTTTGCATCATTTTTGATATTTTTTAAAATCATTTTCACCTATTTTTATTGAGGGCTCTTGGGTCTGATGGATGTGGTAGAGGGCTTGGGGAGCATGAAAATAGGGTTGGGGCTCATGCAGCCCATGAATTGCTCTTTCCCGATTCCCTGCTGTAGTCTTATATAATGCGGTCCATTGCATACCATTTATTCTGTGTTCTCTATTCAGTTCAGTGTGCAGAGCTTTCCAAGTGAGTTTTTTTTAAAAAGAAAGATAAATAGAATATTACTAATTTTCATTGAACAGGATCTCACAGGAGTCTCTTAGAATTATCTTTGTCGCCTTGTTGAAATTAAGTATGACAATTAAATCCACTAACCAGCAGGTGGCATTCCAGCCTACTTAAAAGCCTCCAGAAGGGATATAACATTTCAGCAGATTTACATGTTTAACAGGGTGTTGACACAGATTAAAAAGCATTTGCTTGGCTAAGCCTTTCCAGCCCAGCTGTGTTACATGGGTTGGAAACCTTTTGATATTGTTTAATACCAAGAAGTTGGTGTTTCAGCCCATTTATGCTTTGCAAACAGAATATTTCTAAAAAGCTGAAGGTTAGCAAACCCTTTTTCTTGAAAAGCCGTAGAAAGAAAGGAAGCTGGATTCCATTTTTTAAGGGTTAAATTCCTTACATCTGGCTGTACTTTGGACGTATGCCTGTTAATATAGTTATTCAGTGTTGTAAAAAGTTTGCAAAATGTTCTTGGCTTGCTTTAGCATTGCTTGAGGTGTGCTTTGCAGAAGAAGAGGTAGGACAGGAGAAAATCATAGGCACATAAATTGCTTTGTGGGCATTAACAGACAGATTTTTGTCTCTCTAACTTTAAACTGAAATTACCTTTTTAAGAGCATCCTGACAGCACTAAAGTAGCCATCAAAATCCAGCTGTATCTAGATTTTCTTGCAGTACATCTACCAAAACAAAAACAAACAAGAAACAAAACAAAACAGGAAAACTGAAAGAGACCAGTGAATTCACAATCTGTGATAATGTGTTTGCTCTCTCCCCACTTCTTTCTCCATGAATCAGAATTTATTCTGTACAGGTATGTAACTATATGTTTCCTACTTCATGTACTCTGTGTTCTGTGTTCCCTATATAGGAATATGGAATAGCATTCTGTACAGTGAAGGAGAAAAGGAGGGGAAACCTGACTAATTGGGGCCACTTCACTTGTGGCACTGTTCCAGCATGGAAGGAACTTGGCATTAGTGCAGTATCACAGTTGAGCTATGAACATACAGCTTTTCTGAACTCATTGAGTAGCCTTAGGCAAACTGCTGTCTTGGAAACATTGGTCTGTATTACATTGTTGTAAATATTAAGAACTTCAGAAAAAGCACTGCATAGATAGTAGCAGTAGGAAGTAATATACTAGCAACAGGAAATACATGTGAAAACCAATGTGTAGGTTTAGACCTGACATGCAACTTTTTCATTATATGTATCATTGTAACATATGTGCACTGGGAAGCATTTCCCACTATTGTGTACAGTGAAAAAGCTGTATGTAAGATTATCACAAGTTACAGTCTACATGCTAGTTTTCATGCATGTTATTTGAGTAATCTGGAGCTGATCAGAATCACTCATGGACAGAAGTTATTTTGGAAGCACGATCGCATACCTGGGGTACAGGTAGTGTACAGTGTAGCAAACTGGTTTTTTGCTCAGCATCTGTCCCCTCACATACCAAAGTTCTTCATACCAGTCTGCTACTTCCCAGTTTCCCAAGGAATGAGAACAGGAAAATCCACATTGTAGACCCGTACCTTCTCTCTGAGGACAGTTGCGTACTATTCTTACTGCTTTTACTGTCTCCACAATTTCTTGAGAGGAAGATGAAAGAACTGGTGTATACTGAATAGCGCCATCCTCCTTCTCTCAGAATTTTTCACTGTACTTTCTTGTGGAGAGAAGAATGAGCAAAGTGGCAAAGTCATATACAGACCTGCCACGGACCCTGGATTTCGGTAGTCTACAGACGTGAGAAGAAGACTTTGCTATCCCTTGTGATTCTGCCTGGAGTTCCCTGACGAGTTAACAGGAAGAAGAGAGAAGGGTTGTGCTCTCTCCTTTATTTTTTACTAGGTCTTTAGCTACTGGTTTTTTGGAGAGGAAATATTTTGGCTGAAATCAGTATGTTAGTTAGAGAACTCAATGGGAGTACTCTGATGACTAAGGTCTGAGTTAAGATCAACTGCCTCTCCTAGTTTGCTGAACCGAAAAGGCATAATAATGGTTCTCTCTCACTGGCTTTAAAAGATTTGGACTGCGCTCAAGTAAACCATCCTCAAAGTGTTCTTGTAGGTTATCAAACAATCTAAATCTCCCAAAATAAAGGAGAATATTATAGTGACCTATTACCATTCAAAACATGAAATTAATTTAGGGCTAAGTGGTAGGTATAGAGAGCCAGCATGTTGTAGTGGTCTGGGCATTGGACCAGGGTTCGGATCTCTGCTCAGCCATGGAAACCCACTCGGTGACTCTGGGCAAGTCATTCTCTCTATCGACCTCAGAAGAAGGCAAAGACAAACCTCATCTGAACAAATCTTGCCAAAAAAAACCCACGCCATGATAGTTTTCCGTAAGTTCTCCATAAGTCTGAAATGACTTTAAGGCACACAACAACAAATATGTTTTAAATCTCTATCAATCAGAAAAACTTCATTTTTATGACAATAAATATCCACTTGGAAGAAACCTTAATTGGCATGTTTGAATAAGGCTGTTCTCTATAAATGACCTCAAGGGAGGTTAAAAATTCATGTGTGGTATAATGTTGACTTGGAGAAGCCACATGATAATTGCTTGCTCCAGAGAACTGGTCAGCCTGGCTACTTTGCTGCTGAAACTGATTGTGTGTGGCTGATTTTGAAATGAAGTAGCGGTCTAGGAATATTTTTTGTTGCATTCTGTTTATATGTTCAACTGCATTTTGTTTTTGTTTTGTTTTTTAAGGAAATTCAACAAAGGCATGGTCTGGCGAACTCTATTTCCTCATATTTAATCAAACCTGTCCAGAGGATTACCAAGTATCAACTTTTATTGAAGGTACTTCAGTGATTTGTTATTATTCTTATGCTTCTTATTTATCTGTTATTTTATTTATATTAACTTGTTACAAAACACTTCCTGGACCACTACAATGTCACTACTTCTACTTTGTTTCTTACCAAATATAGTCTCCACTTCAACCATCCTCCCTCTCTTTCCTGACCCTTTTACCACGTTGCTTGTCTAGAGCAGGACTTATTCTAGCCCTTTGCTTTATGTTTTATGGGTCATCATATCATTGGTGCAGAATATAATTTACACTTGACCAATGAGGAGTAGCAGAGGGTTATAGTGCCAATGTCAGTGGGAGTGGTGGGTCTGCTGTGGGTTTTAGTCTTAGCAGTGACATAGTCTATGGTGGTGAACTGTAGTTTGGACTAATACCTGGAACAGCCCACAGCCCCACCTACAGAGACAATAAATTATATTATTTCAATTAAATTATATTATTTATTAACATATTTTAGTATTCCTGCACATTTATTAAACCTTTACATTTCAGCAAGACAATTAAAGTGTTGGATCAGACAACAGAAATTCCAATCTCTCGCTTGTGTGTGCTTGGAAATAGCAGCAAAAGTATTCCATACTGCCCGCTCATCCAATGTATCTGCTCTTCCTCAGATGCTACTGGCCATCCATGTAGGGTTATGATGTCCAAATGCAATCTGTGCATCTAAAATCCAACATGCTTCAGCCCAGTTCATGCATTTGATTTCCCAGGTAAATCACAGTAATTGTCCATAGTACAAGCTGAGCCTATGCAGTGTTGGATTTTGCATTTGTACACCTTGTTCAAATGTTTATGCCCCTGTATTGATGGATGGTGGTACCAGATGTGGTATTGCAGTGCTAGGAAGACAGGTAGGTAAGCTTACCACATGGAAGGGAGTGAACTGCATTCAAACAGCTGATTCAGAAACATAGTGACTATTATTGTGTGCTTGTTTATTTCCCCTCTCAACAATGCAAGTCTTGCAGCAGACTATTTTTTGTTTTCACTTTGAGATTTGTAGGTGGATAAAGTATCCACCATTTATTTTGAGAAAGGAATAGTTAGAGGGACAGTCTGCTCTTCAACACAAAGCCCATGAAAATGGATGTGAGTTCATCTGATGGTGTGATTGTAGCCCACAGACATTGAGTTTTACTTATATTGTTCTTGTTACTATTATTTTTGTTAGCAGAAATAAAGTTATATCTTGTATTAGTTAATGACTTAGTTTTCAGGAAGGGAGAAGTAGGATTCTTGTCTCACATATTCTTGAGAATAATTAAGGTTCTCACCACTTTCTTTCAGCCTTATATCAATTCCTAGCAGCAGGCATATATTAGATTGTCTTTAAACAAAATTTGAAGTCTCTTCTCCACCAACATGAAAAAAATTAGCCAGATCATCACCTGTTAAAATATTCATACTTTCTTGGAAGTGATACTGAACTGTCCTTGAATCCTAGGAACTCATATGTCGATAAGGATATCTTTCAGATAATATTAACAAGTTTGAAGGCCATTTGAACAGTAACCATAAATACACATGTGCTTTACTGTTTCTGTTCACTGTTAGCATCTTGTCTTACACAACCCTGAGGAAGTTCAGGGCACCCTTCATAAGGCTTGTTTCCTTAGCACTGAGTAATTGTGATACTTGTGTTTACACACCTGTAGGTTGAGCAGGCATTGCTGAATCATAGATACAGATTCGTAGACAGGCAGCGTTTGTACATCAGCACCATAGAATCCCCCAAACTGCAAACTTTATCCAAATTACTACTCTCTATTCTTCATTGCACAGACAACGTGAAATCATTCAACCCGTCACTTTGGTTGATAGATACAATCCACATTCCAGGTAGCTGGAATATCATAGAATCATAGAGTTGGAAGAGACCCCAGGGGCCATTGAGTCCAACCCCCTGCTATGCAGGAACACCCATCAAAGCACTCCCAACAGATGGCCATCCAGCCTCTGCTTAAAAACCTCCAAAGAAGGAGACTCCACCACACTCCGAGGCAGCATATTCCACTGCCGGACAGCTCTGACCGTCAGGAATTTCTTCCTGAGGTTCAAGTAGAATCTCCTTTCCTGCAGCTTGAATCCATTGCTCCTTGTCCTAGTCTCTGGAGCAGCAGAAAACAAGCCCACTCCCTCCTTGACATGACATCCCTTCAAATATTTAAACATGGCTGTCATGTCTCCTCTTAACCTTCTCTTCTGCAGACTAAACATACCCAGCTCCCTAAGCCGTTCCTCATAGGGCATGGCTTCCGGACCCTTCACCATTTTGGTCACACTCCTCTGGACACGTTCCAGCTTGTCGATATCCTTCTTGAATTGAGGTGCCCGCAACTGGACACAGTATTCCAAATGAGGCCTAACCAATGCAGAATAGAGTGGTACCATTACCTCCCTTGATCTAGACACCATACTCCTCTTGATGCAACCAAGGATCGCGTTGGCTTTCTTGGCTGCCGCATCACTCTGCTGACTCATGTTCAGTTTGTGATCTACCAAGACTCCTAGATCCCTTTCACATGTACTGCTATCCAGCCACGCATCCCCCATCCTATATTTGTGCATTCCCTTTTTTCTGCCTCAGTGTAGGACTTTACATTTCTCTCTCTTGAAATTCATTTTGTTAGCTTTGGCCCAGCTCTCCAATCTGTCAAGGTCATTTTGAAATTTGATCCTGTCCTCTGGGGTATTAGCAACCCCTCTCAATTTGGTATCATCTGAAAATTTGATCAGCATGCCCTCCACTCCTTCATCCAAGTCATCGATGAAGATGTTGAATAGTACTGGGCCCAGGACAGAACCCTGTGGCACCCCACCAGTCACTTCTCTCCAGGGTGAAAAGCAGCCATTGGTGAACGCCCTTTGGGTTCGCTTGGAATAGCCTATTAGAATACTGTTCCTTCTCAATGATACCTTGAGATACAGGATCAGCCAGCTGATATTTTGGTCTCTCATTGCTTTGGTGATTCTGATCTTCTTAGGCCAATTCATAATATTTTTATGCATCCTGAATAAGGAATTATGCTGAAAACCAAATCTTGTAAAACTGCTCTTTAAAGAAACTTGTTATGTAAGTTATAACAAAACTTCCTCACCCCCACATTACTTATTGTCATTAAATAACCACCATTACTTATATATTTGTCTCTATTTTTCCATAACTTGTCACATCTTTGTTAGTTTTCTATCATGGTGGGGTGTAATCCATCTTAAATCATCCAAAATTTGAAAGAATCTCTTCAAAATTCTCCCAAGCACTGGATGGATGGATGGATGGATGGATGGATGGATGGATGGATGGATTGCCTTCAGACTCTAGATGGCTGCAAACAAAGAGATGATAAAAGTGTTGAGTGGACAGGGTTTAAAGCATGCGTCCACTCTCTTCATCACATGGAACACTGAAATAGGGTTCATAACCATTTGGGTTCTATAGATGTCCGTTCTCTGATACCTGGACCCCGCATGTACAAAAAGAAAGACTGTGTAGAGCCAAAATAATTGAATCACAGGCCAAGTTAGATGTGCTTGAGGATTTTGTTCACTCCACATCTAAAAGCAAACAGACTTGATTTTTCCCTCCCAAACTAATTTGCAAATTACAGCATAATTATCCAGTTCTGCACTTCTGCAGATTTTATGATGCAACTTTGGACTTTAAAAACATGCCAGAATATCATTTTTAAAGCCCAAACTGCATAACAAAATTTGCAGAAGCACAGAATTTGTTATTCCTGTCTGACCTTGGAAGCTAAGCAGGGCCATCCCTTGTTAGTACTTGGATGGGAGAATGCCAATGAATACCAGGTGCTGTAGGCTATATTTCAGAGCAAGGAACTGGCAAAACCACCCCTGAATATTTCTTGCCTGAGAAAATCCTATGTAATTCATGGGGTCATCGTAAGTTGACTATTGACTCGAAGGCGCGCGCGCGCGCACACACACACACACACACACACGGAAATGGAGGGTATGTTGTTAATTTTGTATCCACATTATTTTCATCTAAAAAGATACCCATACCCAGCTCCTAGTTCTTCAAGTAAATATACTATAAACTGTAACCATAAGGATGCAGTCTTACCTTGGGCTGCTTTTTGCTTTGTTTTTATATTCTTCCTCAGGAGCTTTTAACGTGCTGTGAAGAAGGGAAGGGAGAACTCAAGGATGGTTTGGAAGTGATGCTCAGTGTCCCTAAGAAAGCCAATGATGCCATGCATGTCAGCATGCTGGAAGGTAAGTAGACTTTGAAAGGATAATACTGCTATATATATAAATACGTAAGAGTGAACAGAATAATGAATAATGAATAGTGGTCTTCTATATGGGGAGGAGTTTTCCTAGATACAGTTGTTTAGGGACGTGGGGACGAGGAGGGCGATTTGCTCCAGGTAGCAATGTTTTTGGGGTGTCTCGGCCCGTAGCCACGCCCCCGTGCACCCTGGTCATGCCCCCACACACCGCAACCATGCCCCCACGCACAGTGGCCATGCCCCTTATGCCGTAGCCCCGCTCCCCTCCCACCCACCCCCTCCACACACTTCAAGCTCGGCCACTACCTAGATAGATGGCTGCTTTTTGTCAATACCTTTCCCCATATCTAGTGGATGAAAAAAGTGGTTCAGGGGTTTAAGCAAGTCAAACTTGATCTAGTAAAAAGGTGAGATGCAGCTAAGAATTAACTCGCATTTATAGAACAAAGTCAAAGTCCTATGCACTCTAATTGTAGCATATGTACGTATATACCAGCATTGTTATGTTGGATCCCACAGTAATACAATAGAACGTGTTACAGACATCACAGCCTGGTGCTCACCCATTGTGCCATGGTCAAAAAGCTCCTTGGCCACCAAGTCAAAAGTGAGAGAGAGGGCTGGGTGTGTGCTTGCAAAATGATTGGCAGCACTAGAGAACACATAATATAACTTCTGACAAAGTTCAGTCACCCGCACAACTATTTTTATACTAAAGTAGTATCCCAGCAGGATTCCAGCCTAGAGGTTACCCATTTGCCTTCTCCCCTTGTTTTTGCTAGTTCTGGAGAGAAGAAGCTTCATTTCTCAGTTTTTGTCCTTGATATTTTTATTAGATCTAATTTGTTTTATTTCTAGGGTTTGATGAAAACTTAGATGTTCAAGGAGAACTGATTCTTCAAGATTCATTCCAAGTATGGGACCCCAAGTCTCTCATTCGAAAGGGCCGTGAGAGGCACTTGTTTCTCTTTGAAATCTCACTGGTTTTCAGCAAAGAGATAAAAGATTCTGCAGGACACACTAAATACGTTTACAAGAACAAATTACTGGTATGTCTGCTACCACCAACATTTTATGGGCTTCAGGATCTTTGCCAGAACTAAAGATGTTACTGTTCAAAATAAACTCACTGTTGAACTCATTCTAATCCCACAAAAGCAACTCATTGCCATTGCCATTGCAAAATTAGTTAAGCGATTCATTCCGTTGCTTCTTGCTTTTCTGTGCTTTTTGTTAATAAAAAAAAATGCCTTGAAAAAATATGCCAGAAAAATCTTTAAAATCACGCAAATTGCCTCTAAAATTCCTTTAAAATTAACTTTAAAACTAACTAAAATATTACTTATTATGTACCTACACCATTTTCAAGCCTTTGTTCCTACTTGTTGCATTACTTTTGAAATACCACTTCATTGAGCCCTCATTGACTGAAATCCTCTTTGCTCTTTCTAAATGTATGTTGAGGGAGAGGAATGAGGATGTGCATGCTCTTGTACTGCATTTAGAAGGTCTTATCGATTTGTGGCTGCATGGTCATAAGCCATGAGGACTAGCTTTATTTTATTTTACCTGGGATGCAAAGTACAAAGTACACAAGGGAAATTAAATTCATTACATGAAGGTGCAGTGCAATACTAACTGTAAGCACCTTCTTTGCCTCAGTTCTAAAACGAAGTTATGATTCCCAACCACTTCTCCTTTCCAACAGACCTCAGAACTGGGAGTGACTGAACATGTGGAAGGAGATCCTTGTAAATTTGCCTTATGGTCTGGACGGACTCCCTCTTCAGATAACAAAACAGTGCTGAAAGTGAGTCTGTACTTTTATTGTCTCTGTTTTCAGTGCATTTGTTTTTAGACACAAGTAGAATGCAGTATATATGGTAAAACAGGTAGCAATTGAGTCTTAGGAAAGAATGTTATTGTTAGATGCTTTCTCAGGGGTATCTCTTTACCTGTTATTGCTGGTGCATACCTACAAAATTCACTGAAGATGTTTAATTTATTGTTGCTGTTTTTATATTTGTAACCCATCTACTTGGTAGCAGAGCTAAAGTCAGGAAACTATAACCATGAGAGATATAGGGCCTTTCCTCACTATGCTGTTATAGTGCTATTATTCCACTTTCAACATCCTATGGAACCCTGGGGTTTGCAGTTTAGGGAGGGGCATTTCGAATTCTCAGCCAGAGAGATGCTTGGTCTCAGGGAACTACAAACCCCAGAATTCCACAGAATGTTGAAAGTGGAATAATAGCACTATAACAGTGTAGGGCAGAAAGGCCTATAGATAACTCCAGGAGCTATCCAAGGTACTGAACCTATTTTGAGAGTAGATTTATCACTTTAGATAGCTCCTGTACAACCTGGAGGTGTTGTTGTAAAACCCAATGTAGATTTGTTGCTGTCGGCCAATGGTGGCACATCTGCCAGTTTTTTAAAAAATGCAAGGAATTTTAAAAAAGGCCAAACATTGCTACAGAAAACACAAGTGGCCCAAATTAATATTGATACCACATAGCTTTCAAATTAGGAATATTACAGTGAATGGACAATCTGATGCAGATTATTCACAACACAAACCCAATGGTCAGGAGATTTAAAATAAAGTAGTCTGCAGTGTTGATGATGTGAAGCTAGGGGTATATTCACTCTTCATTACTTTTAGCAGAACAAAGGCCAGTATATGGAATGTTTCTTTGTAATCATTTCTCTCCTTTGAACTGCTGCCCATTATCCCTTGATTTCTTGACTCTAGCGATTTTCCTCCAAGCTGAGCAAACCATGAGTTTCTGCTAACTGATTTTTTTTTTTAACAAGAATCATGTACTATAGATATTTTGTTTGAGAAATCCTAGTGGTTGAACAACATTCCATTTCTCCTCTTTAGGCATATTTTATTTCATGTATTACATATATTTATCCAGCACTTATCTTCCTTGCTCTTGCTAGTGCAGCTGCTCAAGTATGTTTGGCACTTGATGTTTTGACAGCTTACCCATAGTTCCTAAACACAAACGAAAGAAATGCAACAAAACACTAAAGTGTGGATCCATACGTGGGAAATAACATCATTACATCTGCTTTCTCTGTTGAATTTTTTTAGGCATCCAGTATTGAAACAAAACAAGAATGGATAAAAAATATTCGGGAAGTGATACAAGAAAGGATTATACACTTAAAAGGAGCTTTGAAAGAGCCAATACAGCTTCCCAAGACTCCAGTGAAGCAAAGGAACAACAGTAAGAGGTAACTGTAGTAATCTTTCATAAGAGGTATCGTATTTAATCACTTCATTGCCTGAGGCATGATAGGGTGAGTTCTGGGGATCTGGAGGGCAATTTTTCATCCTTAGACCCATCCCAGGCCACATCATCCCCAAAATGGGATCGTTGAGAAAAGTGGGAACAGTTAACTGCCAGCTTTATAAGGCCCCATTTTGGAAGAGTTGGGGGGAAACATTATTCATCCATCTTGTATTAATGCAAAACTGCTAGTCCTAAAGGCATAGAAATTGACTTCTTTTGACAAGAAGTGGGTCAAGGAAAGGCCCAGAGCCCACAAACAGTGCTTGGCTACACTTCACCCACTCCATCTTAAGGTAATTCTTTTGCTGAGCAAAAGATTGAACAACAGTGTAACTGTGTCAATGAACACTGCAAACCTCTCCTCCAATAATTAGCACCAGATAATTTCTAAACCAAAAAATCTAGTCCCTTGAGCATTGCTTCTGCCTTCTAATTTTCAAGCCAGAACTAGAAAGGGAGTATAAAGGAGAGGTTGACAATGGCAATGGGACTTGATGGCAGGACAAGTTGAGGAGGCCTTTTCCATCCACCATGAAATTCTTTCAGTCAAAGCTAGTTTCCCATTAAGGTTTTACTATCTACTTCTCCCTATTCTGGATTGTGTTTTAGTGTCTAACATTACTATTTGTCCACTCTGTGACAAAGCAATCTTTAACTGTGACTTAATTTCAAATCCCAAAATAGTGCTCTTGGGCTATGGGAAACCTCTATTGGCTTTAGGGGATCTGTTAGACTGAAGGAAAACAAGGTACGGTGACCTGATAAGCACACCATTCCACTAAGTATTGTAACCCCTACCCTAACCCTGAAAAAACATCAACCCCCCCTCCCCCCATTCTGGCTTAATAAGTGAGACTGTGTCCATCAGTGTGAAAGTTATCAAACAGTTAATGGATCTCACTGACTTTCATCAGAAAAGGTTAAAAAGAACAAGAAGGTTAGGGAAAGCCTGCTCTCTCAAATAGAGGGACACTGGTTTTTGTGGAAGAAAAGAAGGTAACTGCAGAAGGAGGGGGGAAGCAAAAGATCCTTAAGGAGAAAGAAATGCATTTGGAAAACCACTGTGGTCAAAAGTCACACCAGTTACTATCATTTGTACATAAGATCATTCATTGAGTCAGTGCTTGGTTTTATTCCAGGATAGGACAAATGTAATGATATTATATGTAATGAGTGTGACATATTCATTAAATGTCCTTGTGGCCTTTGATTGAGAGTTATGTGTTCAACTGCACACTGATAACAGGTGTGTCATGTCATTCCATTGCTAACAAAAATTGAACACAGCAATCAAAAGTACTTCGGTATAATTTTGGCCCTAAAAGAAACTGTTTTTAGGTTTCAGGATAAGGCAATGCTCAAACAGCTTGGATTTGGCCTAAAATATATACCTTCTGGTGTATGTATGTAATGTAAAAACCATGGGACAAACATGTATTTGTGATTCTAGAAGAAAAGGACTTTCCTTAGATATCCCCATGTTTTTAGGCCTTTATTGGGACACAGTTGACAGCAGTTACACTGAATTAATAAGAGCAGATCTTAGAAGATCCACTGTCCTACTGGAAAAAAAAACTGGGTCTCAGGTTAATTACTTTTCTTAATTTATCACTGTGCAGACATTTAGCTTACACAGTCATGAGCTGGAGGGAAGGGTGGGAAGTATTTCAGACTTTTACAAAGTACAGGAAATAACAGAAATGGAAGAAATATCAAGTATGTTCATATTTTTGTTTTTGTTTTGTTTTTTCTTCTAAAAATTGATATGAACCTAATTTAAACCACTGAAAATGTGAGAACTAAAATTTGACTCTTGGCAATGGACATCAGTTTTGCAAAACACCAAAGCTGTAATTTACATGACTGGGTTTGGTTAACTGAGAAATGCAAGCTGAATGGGGCACTGGCCTGCCACACTCATTACAGAGCTATTTTGAGATATGTTGCTGTCATTGTGTAAGCCCAGGATAGCCAATTTCAAAGAGCAAACATGGTTATTATGTGTTAATCTCATGGTAGAGGTGACATCATCATTCTAAATTATAGATTGAGTTGTAATACATGTGTACTCAGCTGAGCAACTGACTCCTCACACACAAGCTGAGCTGTTTACAGTCCATTGACGAAAATTTCTTGTTCCTTCCATGCAGAGAGGGAGGAGAAGATGCTGACAGTCAAGGAGATGGAAGCAGTCAGCCTGATACAATTTCAATTGCATCCAGAACTTCTCAGAATACAGTGGACAGTGACAAGGTAGGACTTCTTCTTGAAGAAAATAGCACTATTAATTCTAGATGTGTGAATTAGAAACATGAAAGGGTAAGCAAACAAAGAAAATTGAAGTCTTATTTCTTTTTGCAGTGGTTAAATTTCACTGGGTTTCTTAACCTTACCTGAGAAATTATACAGTAGATTGTTTACATGCCAACAAAGAGTTCTATTGTTGCATATAGTATATGTATCCCTTGTAAGGGGGTATTAGCAGTTGCAACTACTAACATCACTGAAAGATAATGGTTCAAGCTGAATTCTCTCCATGAGTTGGAGCCATAATCATTTTTTATTTATCGGGCCATGAGCCCCAAGTAAGGGGGAATCACATGTAATCTGTTTGATATAAAGAGCTAGTCTCAGCAATGAGTAACATTCTTGTTTGCTACCATGCAAAACAGAAAGGATTTTTCTTTCCAATACTGTCCTTGTAATAAGTTTTGTTTATGCTTGGGAATGGCAGATAGAGGCAGAAAGTCAGGTAGGAAGACACATGGGAGACAAGGGCAAATTAACAGAGCCAGCCTGGGAACATAAGCCTCTCAAGCAGTTTTTTGGGAAATGATTTCTTTTAGGAGCCTAAGTGAAGCGGTGTGTCATACTCTAGTTTCACCTCAGAATTTTTTGAAAAATTATTGCAAGATGCAAGTCGGGTTGAGAATGGCTGAGCATGCTTCAAGAGATGGATTGTTGTGTCATTTGGGGAATTTCAAAGCATTGTAAGAAGCCTATCTCAGACTGCACACCTCAGCTATTCAGGGGAGCAAGTGGCTATGTGCTATAAGCTCAGTATAATGCACAGAGTTCTGGGGAGAGGGCTAATGAGGATTCCATTATGCTAAGGCCTAAGAGTATGAGCTTGTTGGGACCATTGTCTGTAGCAACAGGTGGTTTAGCTGGGGAAATTGGTGGTCCGCTGGTCAGCTGCAGGCTAAGATGGGCTGTCAACTCCAGTAACATGAGAAAGGAGAGCAACTTTTTTAAAAAATGCTATCCCAGATATGCAGAGCTTAATCGGCTATTTGGAAATGGGAGGCTGAAGACAAGACTTTTCTGTACTGGAATCTTGGGTCCTGTGGCCAAAATCCAATTTAATGTAGGCAAAATGAAAAGCTGCACTGGTGTAGTTATCATGGCATTGCACAGCTGCAAAAGTGATTGTCATTGTGCAACTACAAAAAGTGGGAACCACTTGCACAGTAAGGCATGGAATATTGCTTTTGTGTAAGTTTAGTTATATAACTTTATGTAAGTAAGAGTATTGCTTCTATGTATGTAATGTGAAACTGTAGTAATGCAATTTAATTCAGGAGTCGATGATACAAATCAAGGTTTCTCCACTAGGGTTCCCCAGCACCCTAGAGTTCTATGAGAGATTGCTCTTGGTTCCACAAGAGATGGTAACTGGAAAACAAAATATTTTTTTTTCAGCTGTACATCTAATAATTTTTATGCAGAGGTTCCCCAAGACCTGAAAATCATTTCAAGAATTCCTTCAGAATATAACAGATTGAAAAACTGGTATAGAAGAATGTCTGAGGTTATTTGGAGTCCGTTTTCATTCATTGTATTATTTAGAATTTCCATATTAATTTGACTAGAAAGAGAGTCTGTATGTGATTCATCCGGCCCTCTTTTGTCCAAATATTCCTCTGTAGATTTCAGTGGTCTCAGAAATACCATATAAAAGCAATGACAATATTTAGATCTAGATAATCGGTAATATTTTTTTCCCCCTTTTGATACATCCTGGTGAGAGTTGGGTATCAATATGCATTTATGCCCATAGATTTTGAAATATTGTGTTTCGCTTGTAAATTGGTTTAGGTTTGGTTTCTAAAATGCCTGAATGAGTGCTGTGTGTGGTGTGTGGTGTAGTTGGGATGGTGTTGTATTTCTACCTGGCAGATGACATATGTCACTGAGGAAGTAGAGCAAATATAATAAACAGTCTTGTTGGAAGAGCCAGCCTATGGAAACAAAAGTAAAACTTAAATAAATAATTTTTATATGAGACTTAATATAAATTAATGTTTGCTTTAGGAGCATGTTCCAGTATTATTGATTTCTTTTCCGGCTAATAAAGTAGTACTACTATGATCCTCTAGAGATGGGGCAACAATTAGTGGGACTGGACAACTACATTATTCAGATGCAGCCCTAAATTGAACTGAGCTTCTGTTCTTTTCTTTGAGACCATTTTAGTAATTAGATAGTACAGAATGTATAACAGCTGAACTGTATAGATGATCTGGTCATTTGGATTCCAAATTTACAGTGGTAACTGGTGTTTTCCATGTCGGTCGTCTGATAAATTGCTTCCAGGTTTTGGTTTGCACTTTTAAGGAATTATTGCAAGCATGGGTTCAGCACCTTTGCATAAATTCCTTTTAAGTCCAGACGGAAACCTGAAGTGGACTCACTACCACACAGACATGGGACCCTCCACCATTGTTTAAGAGCACCCTGGTCAGTATTTGGATGAGAGACTACCAGCGAATAGCAGATGCTGTAAGTTATATTTCAGAGGAAGGAAATGGCCAAACCAGATCTGAGTATTCTTTGCCAAACAAAACCCTATGAAATTCATGGAGTCACCATAAATCAACAGACAACTTGAAGATACATACATGGGCACACACAAAAAACAAAATTATAAATCTAAACAGTTTGCAATAAGTACAGTACCCAATCTGTAGTGTAGGCTGACAGTATTAATGATCAGGAGGTGCCTGTTAAAACAAGTTTTTGGAATGAAGCAAAAAGGCAGTATCCATGCCTTGCATTGGAGAGTGACTATTCCAAGTAGTTGGTGCTATTACTGTGAAGGACCTCTCTTCCAGTGAGTTGTCAGGTGGATAACTGATGGCTGTAGCATCTTCTGTTGATCCCAATCATCAGGGGAAAAAATATGGGGTAAGACACTTCCTGAGGTAAACTGCTTCCATTTTGTTGGGCTTTATAAACAAAAAACAAAAGCTTAAATCTAGTTTGATAGCATATTGGCAGCCACTACTGTTCCTTAAACAGGGCTGTAACATGCTTATCATGGCTGCTCCACTGCTGGATTTAGGGCCAGTGAATAGCTTTATTACTTTATCCAAGAACTCTCTGTTGGTAATAAATGTCATGTTGTCACCCCTATCCACAGTCAAATTGTAGATAAGTGAGTTTTTATTGTGAATGGGGTTGGCATTTAACGTTAACACCAACAGGTGGAAGAAGCCAATGTCAGGACACCCAATGACCTGAGCAGTGAGAAAAGGGCCAGATGATATGAATCATAAGGAATGGCTGAATAAAATCTGACATATAGTCAGGGGGTTTGAAAAATCAAAGCATAGGAAAAGCGATGGTTATTGATATTTTTCTTGACACATGTCTGTTTTTTTAAGTATAAATGTGCTTCTGAGAGGATGATTCTGCTGTACACTATGGTGCATAGAGACCAAACTCTGTTTATTTTCAAAGTAAGTTGAGGGTTTTTTTTCCCAGCATCAGAAAGATGAAATGGGAGAGGAACTTCAGAAGACAGTGGGGGCAGGGAGCATGCAGTCCACAAGTTGAATACATGCAATCAGATGAGGAGGTGTAGGATTCATGGAGCAACCAAAGGCCTCTCTCCTCTGCCACTCAACAGCTGAAGAATTTGCCATCAGCCAGGGCTGATTCTAATCAGCCACTAAGCTCCAACATTTATACTAAAAAGACATGGAGCATATGGTTGCCACCAAAAAAAGTGCTGAAACAGTTCCAGATACAACAGGTTGAAGAGAGGTGAAAGTTCCCACTTACCATTTGCTTTGTATTTCTGTGATAGGCACATTTGTATTATGCCATGTTCAGTATTCCTGGATTCAGATACTGACTGTGCCCATTTTGCCTGGTATAAAATGTGACTGCCTAGAAGGCAAGCTTTTTTTTCTACCAACTAGCTTGTATTTTTGAAGGGCTTTTTGTTCTGCAAAATTATTCAAGTCTCTGTAAGATTTAAAACACCTGTTAAATACTTTTAAATAACCCAGTCTTCAGGCGGATTCTCTTCTAAGGGGAAAGAAAAAAAGGAGCCATCTTAAGAGTGAAGAAAAGCACAAAAAATGTATTGTTATAAAAACACAGTATTCATGTTTTACTTTGGCTGTGATTCAAATAACTGATGGTCAGAAAGAAAAGTTGCAAGTTAAAAACATATGTGCCTGAGTTACCCTAAGCCATGATGTAGATAATATCCATATAATTAGTAAGGCTTTGATGGTATGGTGTGAGAATTTCAGAGTGGTTTATCTGCAGATAATGTACAGTCAGAATTCTAGGAACCCTTACAGCCAGATCTCACAGAAGTTACAATTGCTTGTGAGTGTTTAGTAGCACATTTGGGATAAATATTAGTCAACTTGCCACCTGTTGAGTTTTAAGAAATATAAATGAATGCATTATACATGGAAGATCTAATAGCTGTTTAGTTCGTTTGATTTGTGCTATCCCTTGCTCTTCCCATATTCAATATTTGATGTGCTCTGTCAATCACAGTCAACAGTAGAAGCCTCATATATGATACTCTTCTCTGGGGCATATATTCATGTTGTATTTTCACATTGCAACATTTATAAGGTTGCACATATTGCTACTTGAACTGTATGGTGCCAGTTCATTACAAGCTTCCTGCATGAAAATCTTGATACACAGCCTTTGAGGAGGTTTTTTTCCCCAGTTCTGGACACACCTCGATTTGTGTGTGATTGAAATGCTACCAGAGTACTGAGGTGGTTGGGCAGACAGACTGTAGAACCGTTTCCATACTTGTTCTTATTCCGTTGTGAATCCCAACATCTTGGACCCCAATTGGTTTCTGAACATGGAAGAGGGAAAGAATACAGGTCACCAGCTCCAGTGGCATGGCTGGTTGTAGTTGCGTCTGCCAGACAATGGGTCACTGCTGGCCTAGTGCAACATGTAATTTCACTTCCACACATGTAGGGGTGGAGCCTAATAGTGATAAATAAGACACGTGGCAGGCATGGATTGCAGTTATAAATCCATACCTGGCCCAGCAATCCACACCATATCGTGTCCCCCCCCCGCCCCGCTTTTCCAGTAATGGGAATACTGAGACTGGACTGAAATACAGGTCTTGGGAAGGAAGCTCAATTTCTTATAAAGATCTAGTGAGAGATTAAAGAAGGGGTGGGCCTTCCAAGTGTTGCTGGACTGCAATTCCTATGAGTCCTAGCCAGCAGAGCCAATGGTAAGGGATTTTAGGAGTTGCAGTCCACTGACACCTGGAGGGCCACAGTTACCCCACCCCTCAGTAGGCATTGAGTGTAGCAACCATATATTTGGTCTGGGCTGGTGTGGCTTTTCTGCAATACAAGTACAAAAGCAAGACACCCACCTGTTAAAAATCAAGTTGCAGTTTCAGAACAAGGGTTACATGGCCAATATCAAAATTAAAATTACAAATGGTGAACTTATTTTCCTCCCTCCCTCCTCTTCCTTCCTTCCTTCCTTCCTTCATTTATTTGAAAACTTTCACCCTGCCTTTCCAATGCAATTTCTTTGCTCAAGGCAGTTTACAACAACAATTAACAATCAAACCAGCAATTGAATCTAACAATGCCAACAATTAAGCAATAACAGTAACAGTATAGAAACAGAGGCAGGCTCTGCACATAGAGTCATTTTAAAAATGAGAGTCATCTTATATTACCATCCTGATTTACCTATTGCTCTGTTGGGCTGTTGCAAGAGAGACAACAACGAATCCTGCAGCCCCTTAAAGACTGACTGTGTTTCAACCACATGAGTTTTCATGGCCTATAACTTGCTTCATCAAATGCATGAAGTGTTTTCTAGAATTCCAGGTATACATATAGTCCTGATGTTGGGGGTGGAGGGCATGGGGTTTATAGGCAGTGAGGGCAGAGGGGAATTAAATGCAGAAAGCAATACCAATTAAATTATTAACGTTGTCCATATACAAAGCTAATCTTATAACATAAACAGCCTGCCACCAGCTTATGACAAACAAGACATTTAATTTCATAAACTACATAATTAAAATTTAGAGTTTTAAGAAAACCAATCAATGTTCATCTTTGGACAATAAATACTTAGAGTACCATCCTAAGGATTGGGTAGCCCCAGTGTTTGGCTGATTTCCAAAGTGCAAACACAACTTCTTAGACTGTCTGTTGTGTACAGTGTCACCACCAAGAAGATGTACTTACAAGATTGCAAGTATCATCACAGGACATCAGAAAGGAAATGATTTTACAGTCTGTGGGAAAATTTTTGGCAGAGGAAGGCATTGTAAGTGGTGTGTGTGTGTGTGTGTGTGTGTGTGCGCCTTCAAGTTGCCTGTTGACTTATGGAGACCTCATGAATATTTCATAGGGTTTTCTTAGACATTGAACATTCAAAGGTGATTTTGCCATTTCCTTCCTCTGAAATAGAGCCTATAGCACCTGGTATTGGTTGATGGTCTCTCTCATCCAAGTACTAACCAGGACTGACCCGTATACTTTCCTAAAAAACATCTGTTGTCTACCCTCCCTTCATCAGTGGGGGTTATACTAATCACTATGTAAATGAAGGCAGGATTGCATATAAAACCAAACCTTCAAAAGTAAAGAAATAGCAAAGTAAAAGCTATAAAACTTTAACTTGCTGTTCTACTTGGGGATCATAGACAACTACTATGCGATATATACTGCCTGTGCTATTGCAGTCTAAAATAGCCTTGTTCCTTCATTGTAAATAAAAATTTACAACATATGCTTGATCATTTCTTCATCCTAAACTTGGGAGTCATGTGCTGTGTATAACAACATTCCCTGAATTGTCTTGCTTTTTGCAGTAACAGGGATGTGACAATGGCCATTCCCTGATCTCTTAATGTTATTGTTAACATGTTAGTGTGTACTCTCTTTCCCTTCCTCTCTCTTTCTCTCTCTGTATGCACCTGCCTCACTGGATTTTTTAAATGTCACTTTCCTTCCTGAGAGTTGTTTTCTCACCTATCTCAAAGAACATGTTTTAGCCCAGAGCAAGCTGCAGACTAGAGTAAGTTGTATGAATTCTGGATGGACAATAGTTTGCTACTAATTCTGGTTATGTGCACATGGACAGAGTTCTCTGGATAGATGCTTTAGGTTCTTAAAATGATGACATTGAGCCTGGCAGACAGAAATGTCTAAGCAGAAGAGAGAAATGCTTCCTCTCCAAGTCTGTATTCCCTACAAGGAAAAACGCTAACGTTCATAACCTATATCAAGGGTGGGCAAAGTGTGGCCTTGTGGCAGCATGTAGCCTCTGGACCCCCAAGTGTGGCCTCTGAAGCTTCCCAGAACCCCCTCAAAGCTTCCTGACAGCCTCCCATCAATTTAATATTTTTCTGGACTCATTATTTTTTTCTGAAAAACGCCCCCCAAACACCCAGTCCACCTGAAAATGTGGTAGTTTGCTTCTCTTAACCCACATAGCCACCAAACTTTTCCCAAAAGCTCAATAAAAACAAACAATGCTGCCAAAAATCAGCCCAGATGGTAGCCAGAAGTGATATTGTGTCACTTCCCACATTCCAAATGAGCCACTGCATCCTGTTCAACAGGTGGCAGGGGAATGGCTCCCAGTCCTGCATAGCTGCCCACCCCTGGTCTGCATGGGGTTTGGCTGGAAAGACCTTCTATGCCTTATTGCCTCACACATCTCTGTTTTATGGCAGTGCAGCCCTTTCCATGGTGCTTCCTGTGTATCACTCTCAAGGCTTCACCTAATGTTTCTTCATCTTGATCTCTCCTTGTCTCTTGTAAAGCAGAGAACATTCATTAGAGTGTTTACAAACCAGAGGTCCAGGCTTTGTGGTTCTTCTTTTCCTTTTCTGCAGCAACCCAACATCCATACATATGAGCCTAGAAATACCCTGACTAATGGAACATTGTTCAGAATGGTCTGAGATAGAAACTGTTCCCCCTTCCACATTCATTTTCCTTGGAATCCAAGCTATTTTTGATGTACTTGATTTGGGCATTACCTCAGCAATGGCTAAAACAATTTGTAATTTTTTTCTTCCACTTTATTTACACATTTTAATCCATCATGTTTGGTGACTTCTTGAATCCCCGGTTTATACAAGAATGTTGTTATTCTTACTATGTGAAAGTGAAATACATAGGCTATAGTGCCATATGGGAAACCAATGGAATAAGCATAGTGTCTCCAGTGATGTGGGCAAATTGTAATGACTCTAGCACTGTGGTTCTCCAGGGAAAAAAGATACTATGCTGGGATTTCCTCCATGACTGCAGCATGGGTGAAGCTGCTATTTTTAAAAAGACAGCTTCTGAACAGCACCCATGCTTTTCCATGCTAGTCCTTTTAAAGCAGGAGTGGGCAACTGCAGTGGGTGGATCTGGGAGGCAAATTTCTATTCCTAAGATCCTCCAGGGAGTGCCCAAAAATTCCCAAACAAACAAACAAAACAAAACAGAAGTGGTTATGAGTTTATTCCATGTTTTGAAAAAGAAGGAGAGTATGTTACACAAAACAAGAGAGGGCAGAAGTCAATTTTAAAAGGTGATTTGCTTCTTCTGGAGGCTTCCAGTGTGGTTATTCACCTTTTTTGGCCGAAAAAGGGGTAATCTAGGTAGAGATCGTGGTGCAAATTTGCCTCCTGTACCCACAAGACAGTTTTGTGACAACAGTGTTTGTAAAGTGGTTGTGTAAATTAGTCAAAAGAAAGATTCATGTGAACAGTGTTGTCTTACAAATTTGTTGAGTGCACATTCTCTTACAAGTGTAGCTGACAAGACATGGTGCTCATGGGATCCTGTTAAGGATCTTGTATCACTATAATAGACACTATGGTGATTTTTGCTTATAGTGGAAGGCACAGTAGTTACATTGCACGTACTAAGCTGCATAGAGGGGACAAATTCTCTTTAAAGCGATTTCCCTCTGAGGGGGATAGCACTGAACCAGATCATTTTCACTTGTTGAAATAAATGCAGTAAGCATTGAACTATCACAGTGTTTGTGAAGCATACAGGTTTTCTAGTGTTTGTCTGATTCATGGGTTGCTCTAAAGTTTAAAGCATACTATGGAAACTCACTGGGTGACTTTGAGCAAATCATACTCTCTCATCCTCAGCAATGGCAAACTTCCTCTGAATAAATCTTGCCAAGAAAGCCTTGCAATAGGTTTACGTTAGGGTCACCACAAGTCAAAAACAACTTGGGGGCACAGAACATCAAGAACAACAGCAGCTGTTTGTGCAAATGCATAAACACCTTTAAAACAAATACAAGAGATCTATTTGGTCCTGGTTCTGATTCTAAGTGTTTCTAAAAGGTTAGTTGTGCACACGGCTGTTTATGCCTCCTCCAAACCCACTATAGGCAAAACTGCCACCATACCTGGAAACCAGAAGGGGCATCACAGTTGCTTCTTGTCACCTTTTTCTTTGATTTTGGGCTGTTTGGGTAGAGGGTTCTCAAAATAATCTTTGAGGAAAAACTGTACCCCATACCATTTTTGTCAAAAACAGTATGCTGTTTTCACTGTTCCTCTCACCCACAGATTAGGGAGTGGGATGTTAACAGGGGTCTGGAGGGACCCAAAGGCTGCACTAGACCTTTCTAGGGCTGTGTGTAGCTTAAAGGGCACCCACTTCCTGTCCACATATTGGAATGATGCATTTTGTAGAGGTTAATAAGTGTTGGGAGTGGCAACCTTTGCATGCTTAATCAACTGGCTAGTTTGTTTGCATGTTTATTGTAGGCATAGAGAGAGAGCCTAGAGAAAACTTCCTGTTTGTTTTGGTCAACACCTCTTCCTCCAGCACGTACACATTCTTTGGTCTTAAAAAGGTTCTCTTGCCATTTACTCCTTCCTTTTGTCTTCGCCTTTTGTCCTGAAAGCATGCCCTGAGATCTCCTAACAGGGATTATTTTCAGCAAGCATGTGAGTGCTTAATTTTCTTCCTACCTTCTTCAAGAATTGAACCTGTGTAGACTATGCGCAAGATTTTGTGAGTAAATTCTTTTATATTTTTAACCAAATTGTTTTTTGTGTTTATTTTGAGCTAGGTTAAGTGTGTTTGGGGTGGAGTGATAGAAGTGGGACTGGTAATCTGTTCAACTTCCGTTTTTGTGCAGTTACTAAGATACTCTGCCGATTGAGAGTCTCATTACCAAAAATCTCTCAATTCCCCAACAATAAGAAAGGGCTTAAAAGATTTCGGATTTGTAAACTACTATTTTCTAGCAGCGGGAAGATATTTGCTGGCTTCTAGCTTGTGGGGAGAGCAAGAAAGAACTCTGCCATTGCTATTGATTTTTCACCATTTATAAAAGCAATCAGTCTCAAGCAGGTACTCGCAGCATAAATTTAGAATACTGCCTCCCCATCTGCTTCTGAGCACTGAGCACCAGCCACTCCCACAATGCACAATGCAAACATGATTACTTCCCCTCTCCTCTCAGGGTCTCCCACGTAAAACTGTCCATGTGATTTCCCCCACCATGTGGCATGTGCCTTGGTTTACTGTGATGCATAAGGGGGTCAATCTTCAAAGCAATTGCCTGGGCGGTGAGATATGCACAAAAATGAATCAAGAATACAAAGATTTCATGTTGCTTCCCACATTTGAGGCTTTGAAAAATACTCTGTTTTCTACTGCCGCCTGTTCCCCAAAGGGGATGGGTAGGCGTTTTCAGTGTTCATTCAAGTAAGAATAATTTGTGCTTGTATGACCCTTTACATCTGCACTAGGGGAAGTATGTATGTGAATCATGGCAATGGGGACTCTTTGCTCCCCTTCACAACTTTGAAAGTATCTGAGCTGTGCCCAATAGTTACAGAAGTGGGCTGGGCACAGGGGAGCATGCTGAGTCTTTAAAAAAATATATTATTCTTGTTCTGGTTCTTTCTTTCAGTATAATATCACCATACAGTCAAGACTGATACTGTGGGTTTATCTTACAGTTGGTTTCCCACTGTGAAAGCCATACAAAGTATATAGTGGTAGAACAACAAAAGGCCAAGTAATGGAGTTTGCTGTGCGGAAATAAGTAACTAAGAAGCACATGGTGCTTTCTTTCCTGTTCTGCAGACTCACAGAGTAAACTGATGGCATTTAACAGAGTCAGATCTCAGCAGGAAGAGTCCAATCCATATAGAATGGTCAAGTCTAGACAGGCAGGATTGTGCCAGGAAGTACATTAGGCAAAGTAAAAGTAGGGGCTCTCTTGTATTAAGGAAAATTTTGCTGACTTGGAGTGTTGACCTGCTAAAACAATATGAAGATGTGGTCTCAGCAACAAGGTAAAGCCAAATACTGAATCTAAGACTGGTTGATTCTTTTTTCTATGCTCTGAAAGGTATTGGAGGTCTTGGAGTATTGGTAGGAGAGAATAGATACATCATGGGAGGGGAAGGGGAAATAACACACACATGGGTGTGTTATTTCCCCTTCTACCCTGCCCTTCAGACTCATTAATACTTATAGCCTGACTACAGTCCCCTCGAGCCAAGGAAGTAGCAATATGAGTACTATCTAGAATGTCAGCCAGGAAGAGCATACTGACCTGACATGCATAATAGAAATGTGATTAGATTGAAGAGATTGTAAAAGACTGTAAAATTGTAAGAGAATTTTAGATTGTAAGCCTGAGAGCAGGAAACTATCAATAAAACAATTTGTAAGACGCCCTGGGAGCCTTTTTGGCTGAAGGCTGCAACATAAATTCTCCAAATAAATGAATGTAAGAGGAAGGTGCATAAGGTATGTGCTCATCAGGGTACTGGCTACAGTACCAAGCTCCTCTGTCAGGACAGGCAAGCAAAGTAGCAGTAATCCATAAAGTCTACCAGCTTTGAGGGTCTATACCTGTCATCAGAAACTTGAGACAGTACTGGCATTCTGTCATCCAAACCACGGCCTCATCGTCTCTCTGCCCAAGATGATGGAGGTAGTTTCAGAAGTGATGTGCTGAGTTTTCATTCCCTTATTTAACTGAGTAACATTTAAAGTCAAAAAAGTTAATTTCTAACTTTTGAGCTATTCCAATTAATAATTTGTGCAGTGACTTTAGAGTGAGATTTGGTATTACAGTTTCACATTGCTCCAGATGAATTTAGAAGCAGTTTCTATGAATGCTTTTATGGAGAAACCTTTCATCAGAATAGGTCATCCACTCCAAAGTACAGGGCAAACCTACCAAAGAGTCTTCCAGAGCCTGCATAGGAAAGGTGATGTTTCTCTTATCCAATTCCAATAGTAGACTTAAGATCTGTATAAGGTTTGTACAGCTGTGCAATAAAAATTTAGCTGTACCCCCTCACATACTACATTTGAGATTTATTTTGCTTTTCCTGACTACAGGCAGCGTCTTGTTCAGGCACTGTGGGAAAAAAATCCAGTTACAAAACTCTAGCAAATCCTCAGAAAATGTTTAAAACTAAACCTCGTGTTAGTGTAATAGCAGCTGTTACAGTCTAATTGTTATATGTGGTCTGTAAATCATAAGATGCTTTTGATGTACATGTGATCTTGCTATAAGATACACATGTGATCATATCTTGCAGAATGGTTAAGTCTTCTGTGGAGTAAGGAAAGCCCAGTTCCTGGTTTAGAACTTGGCAGTACATACAAGTTGCAGAGGTGGTACAAAGTCTCTCTTCAGAATGACAGCATGATGCTAAATTGCAGGAAATAAACCATGTTGCAAACCTATAAAGCTTTGTTAGACAATCAGACAGGGGAGGGGCGGGTGTGGGTAAGAGAGAGACAGACAGAATCATTTTCAGTTTTGCCTTCAACTACAAAGAGACTGCAGCCAGCAAAGAAGAAGCAGAATGTTAAAGTGGATCAATTGGAGGCAAACAAAACAGACAAAGAAGGGAGTGAGTATGACATGACCCCCCCCCTTTTCCCTTACATCACATTAGATGGAAGGGATGATAATAGCAGAATCAGCTAGTACAGTCTACTGTTGAAACCCTGTCAGCAATGGCGCAAATGTCTAACTACAAGAAGGTCACATTATTTTTGTCGATCTGGTAAAGAAAGCAGATTTTATTTCTTGTGTTAATGGGTTTAAAATGTGGATGTGTGGTTTTTAAATGGGGTAAGAATTCTTCAAGTAAGATGGGCATTTATAACAAAAGAAAGATTTAAGAAGTGGCTCTCTGTTGCCAGAGCACAATTACAAACATGGTGCCCATTCATTCAAACATGGAGAGAATCTGATAGGATCAGAACAGACTTGAGTGCTTTCTAGATTACAGAAATCTTCAGTAGGAGTAAATGTTGAAAGAGAAAGTGGTAAAGAAGGTTGTAGTTTAATGCATCATGTGAGAACCCACCTGTGTTTTGGGGTGGGGTGGGGGTGGAAGCACATTCCTCACTCTTCCAGAGTAAGCAGATCCAGTCCACAGATTCCATTTTTTTTTAAATGTACGACAGCAGCTTTGGGGTCAAAGACAGTATCAGGAAGTGTTTCCTCAAGCCACCCACTTAGCTGCCACACTGTTCATAAAGGGGTATGGAGGGTATGGAAAAACTTTGGAGAAACTTCTCTTCAAATGCTGAACAGATTGTCATCCTGCTTTCCAGAGCAGTTACTACCAGTTAAACATGTTTCCAATGCATGTTGGCGCTTGTGGAAGGGTGTCTAAAGAGGAAAAGCTGTAGTGGTGTCATTTAATGTTATTAGACATTTTTATAATTTTAATTGGCTATTTTATATGAGTCTTTTATTGTCTACGCTAAACATTTTACATGAAAATGCACTGAATTGATATCCATGCTTTTATCTTATGCCTTTAAAGCTTATTTTGAAACTGCAGCTGCCTTTGCCCATTCCAAGCTCACTGGGTGAAGATCTCTTCATGGGCAGAATGGTGGCATGCCATTACTTAGAGAGTAGCATCCCAAAAGCCAAACATAACCAACTTGACACTGGCTCTCCAGGGATTGGAAGTCAAAATTAGTTATCCCAGAGCTGGTCCATGCTGAAAGGGTGATGTGTGTAGGTGTGTGTTTATCTGCCACTGTCATTCTTTGTTGCTCACTGTTACATACTTCCCTGCCTTCGCTCTTACTCTGTTTAGCACAAATAAAAATTTGTCCACCACCAGTACAAAGAGTGCTAAAGGGAATTAAAATATTTTCTTTCAAATGCTATTGCTTTTGAGGATATATATTTATTTGATGATATATCTGTTCTCCATTATTTTCTCCTTCATTTGCTTAGTTTAGATATAGCAGCAGCCTTTAAGTCAAAGATAGTTTATAAAACCTGAATTATAATATAACTTCTGCAAATTTGATCAAGAATATTACTGATAGGCAAATACACAAAGGCAAATTAATTTAAAAGGGTATTATTTGTATGCTTGTTGTTCTGCATTGCGTATTTGGTAAAATAATTTTGTCTGGTGATACCTTGCTACAGTGTGCATGTAATTCTTCAGCAGGAAACTTTGTCATTCTGCAAGTAATACAGCTGCTTTAACATTTCAGTAAAATCTCTGTTTAAAGAGATGAGGGAGAAAGAGTTGTTTAAGTGAACATTCAAGGTTATGTTGAAAATATTATCATGGGCCATGAAACTTTATATGATACTGAAATTGTACTGTAGCTTTCCAGATGAAAAGGGAGTTCATATTATGCCTTGAATCCAAATTTCAGCAGATCCTTCTTAGTGATCCCCTCTAGGGCTTTGATATTGACCTCTCTATGGTTCAATACATTTACAAGGTTTCTCAATGAGTAAGAAAACAAGCTGCAGGTATACCTTTAATTAAAAATGATTTTACTGAAGAGTGATTCAGTGATCTCAGGGTAAGCTGCAAGGTGAGGAGCTAGGAAAATGAGAAGAAAGAAGAGGCAACTAAGCTAACAAGCCATCCTAATTGTACATTCTAATTGAACATTCATGTTAAGTGTGGCAGGATTCATTAGCACTTGCTTCAGGTCAGATGTGCTCACTGATTTATATGCTTTGGAGACACCCTGACCCCTGAGGAGGATTTCAAATCAAAGGGGTTTCTTTCAGGCTACACAGAATCTAATAATAATCTAATAATTCATCCTGCAAGCCAGGGCATCTCCTTTGAATTCTGGGTCCACTAAACATATTCTTACAGCTTTCTTACAACCTTCTATTTTCTTTATAAGGGCAAGGTGCATGTTCTTGATTAGATCGTTTCAGAAACAGTGGATGGGATGGTCTCTGTATTTATTTGTGGTTAAACTAAGAGAGAGTATAGCATAGTGTTGCAGTCACAGTAGTGTAAATGTAAACCAGAAAATCTTCAGGTTGAGAGCCAGCATGGTGTAGTGATTAGACTACAAACCCGGGGACCAGGGTTTGATTCCCCACTCAGCTCTGGAAACCCATCGAGTGACCTTGGGTGTGTCATATTCTCAGCCCTAGAAAACCCTGCAATAGCCTTAGGGTTACTGTAAGTCAGAAGCACCTTGAAGGAACACAATTAAGAAGTCTTCAGATCAGATCTGAACTCTTGATTTTACTAGGGAGCCCTAAACAAGGTACCATTGTTTGGCATCTTTCACCTGTCTACAGTATGAGGATAAGTGCTGGCATTCTTTACAGTATACTTACTACAAAAACGTTGTAAGACACACTGAATCCCGAGAACTTTGACCCTCTAAAGATCACTGTGTAAATTATCACCAGGGCTTGAAGCTGTGAGTGTTCCAAAGTTCATGCTGCTGCCACTATCCTGTCTAAGCCCCCCAAGAGTGGGAAGAGGTGAAAACAACTATGGACACTCCTGTACTCTGACCGATTGATTGTTGCAGGCCCATTCCTTGATCCTAGTCAGGATTTCAGAATTCCTTGGGTTAAACATAGGTGATCCACTCCAGGATTTATAGTGAGCTGGCAAGGTAACCCAACAACTAGCGTGCTCGTGGCTATGTGCCAATAGGGAACTATGAAACCAACCTTACATCTTCCAATCGCAGCATGAATCCAGCTTATTATTTCCAAGTGTCCCAGACCTCTGCCTACAGTGGGAATCATGCACAGCTTGTGACTTTCCAACTGACAATGTCAGGACTTATAGTCCTCGGTGAGAAAAGATACTCCAGTGTGGACTGGGAGTGCCCAGAATTCTTTTTGTCTCTTCTGTCGCCCAAGAGGAAAGTTATTGCAGGAGGCTTAGCTAAGGAGGAGTTAACAGCAGAGGCAATAGTAAAAGCTGCCTTTTTCATCCGTGTGCTGCTCACAAGCATTAAATTAAAGATGTTTGCAGAACAGCCTTAACTGAACATTTGACATATCCCCAAATTAGGCATTTATTGCTGTGTTCTTTATTTGCTAACTCACAAATAGAGAATCAAAAGAAGAAACAAGACTGAAGCTGGTGCTACAAGGTAGTGTGTAATGAGTTTTTACTTATCAGAATAAGACATAAGAAGACACTGCTCCAGAGAAGACTCACAAATGGAACCTGTTGGACATTTTTCATCAAATATTATTTTCTAGCACCCACTTGAAGTTTGCTTCTTCCTTCACTATTTTCTCTTATATCCTCCTTATTTCCTTATTTCCTAATTCATAAATACAATCTCTGAAAATCTTCTGTGATGAGGCACTGTCATTATACTTATGTCCCAATATGATAAGATTACCATTCATTGTATCATGGATTACTTCAAGGCTGATATTTCCCAAAATGTGACAATGATCCTGTCACTTGGTATTCACAGAGCTAGGCTATAAGGGAGACTTAAGGATAAAAGTCACCTTGTGGGTGTCAGGAACCATGAGGCTCAAACTAGAAGACCGTGCAAATCAAGAGTTATCTCTGATTCTGGGAGGCAGTTCAGCTAGGGCCCTGACACAATAGTCCTGAATCAGATCTTAGTCTGGGAAATAAGGTCATGACAGAGCATGAATTCATGGCCATAGTGTGATAGAAAATCCACAAATATGCTACTGTCCCTTAATTTGGTAATATTGCTAAGGAAAGCCACCAGGATCTTCCTCTGGGCTAAGAGACCATCTTGTTTGCTACCCGAACTGTCCACCTACTCAAGGTATCTGGTACTGTCAGGCCTGAGTATATGCCAATATACCCACCTATGTAAGTGATCATCACTGATATCCATCTAAATATGATGTAAGAAAAGAGTGGCAACATGCAGCTCTTAGATGCAGGGGCATATACTCTGCATCTGCTTGTGTTATCCTCATTTGCTTCTATTACCAGTGGAACTGTGCCACTAAAATTCATTGCTCTTTCCCAAAAATTCAGCCATAGTATCTTTCTGAATGAGTCTGTTCGGGTTGTGTGTGGAAGGTACCACTTCTCAGTGGCTCTTTTCCAGTGTCGGAGCTTGGAATGTGTGAAGGGGGGGCTATGGTGGGACGGGTGTGGCCACTGTACGTGGAGGAGTGGCTGCAGTGCTTGGGGGCGTGACCAGGGCATGTGGGGGCATGGCCATGGGCCGGACGCCCCAAAAACATTGTTGCCCAGGGCGAATCACTCTCATATCCCTACGCGACTGTTCTTTTCCTAGTTGGATGGTATTTCATAGAAAGTGGTTTGTTCAACCTGTTGGCAGTTAAGTTTTCTGAAAGGTTTTGTTCTTCCTCCCGTTGTTGGGAAAGGACATCTGGAGATTTCATATTGATATAACAGGCAGATGACACCCAACTGGTATGTAGATGGTATGAGGTTTACAGATGGCACAACTTCTTCATTCCCTCTTTTGCTCATTTTCATCAGACATAGGTGAGGCTATGGCTGGCTTGACCCAATGCTCAGGCTCAGAAATGAACAGTTCAGGCAAGATGAAGGTATTGTTAGTTGGCTGTTCATCCACATGGTGAATTATGTTTTTCTTTCTAGCTTCAGTTTCAAGTACAGGCTTTAATATCTAAAGATTTTCATGGCTTGGGGTCAGGTTACCTGAAAGACCAAAATCTGCCATATTACAAACATGTGATCTTCCTCAGAGGCCCTGCTGTGATTGCCCTTGCTAAATGAAGTGAAGCAGGTGACTCCCAGGGAGAGAGCTTCTTTGGTAATGACATCCCAATTATGGGAAAGCCTTCTCAGAAGGCATCGTATAGCACCATCCCTGTGGTCTTTTTCAGTAATGAGAGAAGACCTTTCTTTCATCCAGACCTCTTAGTTTTAAAACCTGTGTTTGGGTTTTTATGAGTTTTATTTTGTTGTTGCATTTTCTACTAAGTTTGATTTTGTGCTTTTATCATTCATATTATTTTTAAATTGATTTTATTTTTGTTTACTGGAAGTCACCCAAATTTTAATGTTATAAGGTGGCACTAAACTGTAATTCATTTATTGATTGATAGATAGATAGATAGATAGATAGACAGACAGACAGACAGACAGACAGACAGACAGACAGACAGACAGACAGATGCAAAAATAATTTGTCCAAAGGAACCGAAAGGTGATTTCACAAATCAGCTTCTTTGGCTGATCACTGCTAGAAACAATATTCTGAAGTTTGGCCAGAAGGTCAGTTCTTTTGTTTTTTTCAGAGATGTAGTTGTTCTTCATCTTTTTAGCTAGTTTTCCAGTGTCCCAAAACAGATCATTTATTCACTGAGAACTAGACAGATTATTAAGGGAGACAATCAGTGATAAATATGTAACTAGGTTATCACTGTTCCCGAAATGAGCACGTATCATACAGTTCCCTAACCTTTAAAGCACCCAGTCTGGACACAGTGATAGATGATAAAATGGAATCCATTCTCAAATTTTAAGTTGCTGCTTATAATTCTTCTGTGTTGGCTTACTGAGCTTTTTCCACATACTAACCCATCAGTTACTATGACAACTGCCTGAACATAAAATAACAGCTTTCAGACAATATGGGCACTGGTTTACAAAGTGTTTCTGGCTCATAAAAGCTGAAGTGATTGAAGTGCTAAATTATTCATTGTTGTTCAAAGAGATTACCCACCGATTAAAGTACTTCAAAAATTCTGGACTGAAATAGATGCCACAGAGCAGCTCAAAGAAATTTTCAAAAAATGATGGTAACCAAATAAAAATGTATGCAGTAGATGTATTTGTTGTGCTGCTGATGTTGATGCATGCTGATTCAGGAGTGTTGATGTGCAAACCCATTATAAAAACCTTATGTATGTCTATGTGTTTATATTTCGTATATATAAAATCTGCATATTTGTATATAACAATGATTAGTTCAATCTGTAGTGTTGCAGAAATGGTGGTTTAATTATCCAAGCAAACAAGTGTTCACTCTAAACAAAGTTAAACAGTTGTTCTCTTGACCTTATTATTGGTGTGAACTCAGTGTTGTGAGGCAGGTAACATTCTCCATTGTGATTTACCCTTGCTCATCATTGTTTCACATCCAGCTATATTTAGATAGATGAGCAGATGAAGTTGAAACTTTCTCTTTCCTCATAATGTAAAGACAGATGTTAATCCCTTCCACCGTTTTATTTTGTGAGCATGCTGTAAATCAGGAGTAGCACAGAGAACGGCTATGTATGTGCAAGCTCACCTAGCTGCACAATTAAAAAGATCTTCCAAGGAATTTTATACATTTAAATATAGGTCTGAATTCTTTATACAGTCCATTGTTGAAGTGTTGTGTACCGCTTTCACAGTAATAGTTTACACGTGGTGATTAAAAGGGGACAAATAGTTTGTGACCATCAGTTAAATGATCATAGGAGTTAGCAGAGGTATTGTTCTCTTATCAATGGAGCAAAGCATGCAACTGAAGAATGTAATATGTTAACGCAATACAGTCATCCCCCAACATTCTCTAGGGTTAGGGGCACAGGACCCCCGTGAAAGTGAAAAAAAAATGAATAACTCTAGGCCCCCCCAAACCATATTTAACACACACAAAAATATGATCACCCTGTTCATCCCACTGTGGATTCCTTTGAGGCATCAGGGTTCCTTCACAAAGCAGAAGTAGGTGGCTTTGGGGGCTTATAGCCACCTCCACTGCTGCCCCACACCATTTTTAATAGGGACCTACAAGCCTCCTTCACAGTTTCTCAGTCTCATGAGATTTTCAGTCCCTATTAAAAATGGCATAGGGAGGCAGCAGAGGTGACAGCAAATAATTGTTGAATAATCAAATCTGCAAAAGTGAAACCCACATATGTGGAGGGCTGACTGTATATATTTCTGAAAAAGGCCAAAAGTTGACTTGAACCTGCAGCATCTTTTTATTTTTCAATTTCATGTTACCAGATTAGAAGCAACACATGTGCAAGGAGGAAGACATGACTTAATAAAAAGCATGATGTGCTTGAAGCTAGATGCAAAACATTAAGAGTGCTGTCTGTTGGAAATCTAGTTTCACTTGACCAATCATGTAAGACATCCTTTGTATTGACTTTGTCATCAGAATCATGAAGGAGATGTACTTATTAGGAATGAAATGTTAAAATAAGAAAGCTGCCAAGGCTTACCTCCCATCCTTGGTTATCAGTGAAGAAAATGAAGTGTTCCAGTAATTTATTTTCTGGAGGATACTCTGTTTTGGTTACTCCTGATTGCCTACAATAATTGTTTATGTATATTGTGTGACAGTTGTAGTTGTCATAGGTTTAGGCCTTAGATATACTTCTGTATAGCTGAACCTAGGTTGATCTGCATTAAATAGTCTAAATCTTGGGTAGGAATTATGCAGCCCTCCGGATGTTGCTGGATAGCAACTCTCAGCATGCCTCACCATTGGCTAGGATGGCTAGAGCTGCTGAGACTTGTAGTCCAACGAGATCTGGAGGGGTACATGATTCTCACCCCTGGTGTAGGTGCTCAGAAGAATGCTTGGAATAAATGCACTGATTTTTTTAAAAAATTTAAAAAGTATGTATGTATATGAAATATTACTCTTATGGTCACTTCCCTGTTTCCTATTCTTTCTCCATCCTTCTGGAGATCTGTCTGCTGTAAATCTTGCAGAGAACAGGGCTTAAAAGAACAGCAATGTAGATTTTCTGAAGAATACCTACTCTGCTCCAGACAACTTCATGTAATTGCAGGATTTTGGGACAGATCCCACTGTAGCCAGGTACTCATGTGTATATTATACTCTTGTGCTTACGGTGTCATAAATGCAGCTCTGTTTCAGTGGCCCTGAGACATCAAGCTAATGCATAATTTACCTTTGGCATCTGTTCATACCAAAAATAAACAAAGAGAGGGGGAACATGTATTACATTTTAAAATGGAATAACTCTTCTATTCCACTTGCAGACATTACTTTGTTCACAATGATAGGACCCATGGGAATTTTTTCTTGTTATCCAGCAGCTGGTGTTATTCTGATGTCAGGGTTGAGAGTTGCAAGGATGATGGTGTAGACTATGAAAGCTCTGAAAATGCTGCCCTGACCCTGCAGCTTCTTGTGCCTGACTATAAACTATAAATCATTTTACCTTGAAGCACCCTGATGGATATGGAAAGCTGTGTCATTTCATAATCTGTGTGAAATCTCTTTCCAATCATGCAAAGTTCAGACATCTGCTAGCTATTATCAGCTCAGGCTGCTAGGGATGATAACTCATAGCCATCAGTGGGGCAGATTGGGGGGAGGAGGATACACATCAAAGTGTTAACAGAAATGTAATTCTTACAAGGCTTGTCTCTTCCACTGTTATTGCTTGTCCTTGGTAATGTGGTTATAGCATCACTTTATGAAAACACATTGTGTCATGGGTCATGAAGGTGTAGTCACAGCATGGCCAGAACGGAAAGCTTGAGGAGGAGATCAACAAACAGCTTTGTTTTATGTTTTCAAAACACATAAAGACAAAAGTTTGATTTCAGTTGTGCACTCTCAGCTAACTAATTAGGTGGAGAACTAATATGGGAAGGAGAGATATTCTAAAGCATACTCAGAACTAAAAGGAATTTTAGATCTGCTTTCAGATTTGTCATGGCAACATCTTGTCAACCCAGTAACAATGACGTCAGGCAGGGCCAGTGTCACTAGGGCAAGTATTAAATCTGTTTAGAACACACCTGTTCAACAGCAGGAGGACAAGGTACAGAGGGCAGTTTCACATTTTCCAGGCACTAGCCTAACAAAATCTGGTGGTATTTTTAAAAAGACTTTTAGAAAGCCAAGCAACCTTTTCATTAAGCAGGTCTGAGTAGTTGTTTCTCTTAATTTCTGACTTGCAACATTTTACTAATAGGAAGAACAAGTCCTACAGATGTTTACTGGAGGAGTCTTCCACAAAATGTGCTGTTCTTCTTTCTCTGGTATTAGGAAGGTATTGGAAATTAGTGATATTAATCCATGCACTTTGCAGAGACAATTTTCCTTCTGCTGTATTTTTACACACTTTGCATGTGAGCAAAAGCTTTTCATTTCTAGCAAATGTAAGATTATAGCAGATGTTAGCAGATGGTCATTTTACCAGGGTTATAATAAGACCTCATTTACAACTGCAGCTAAATAAGAATGAATATTCTACTTACTGTTTATTGAGTGTTTGGTTTGGTTTTGTTGCCTTATATCATTTCAGTAATGAGTAAATAATTGTATTTCTCTCTTGGTTTTGTATTCTACATAATCAGAGTAAGAAAAGTGAGGTATTCCAGAGTGCAAGAAACTGATTTGGTTCTGTATCAGTTGTATGTGAAATAGTCAGGCAATGGGAACATATTACTGTTGCCTTAAAAGTATTATATTCTGTACTGTGGTAGACAGAAACTGTATGAGTGAAATGGATAAGATTGCTAGAGTGCAGTAGACATGAGATGTGAAAGAGTTAAGTGTCGGTGACGCAGAGCATACCAAAAATACATCAATTTGCTTAACTGAAATTTGTGAAAGGTTGGTATATAAAATAAAGGGCAAAGAGGTGAATAGTAACAGCCAGTGTCAAATGGTATTATTGTAAATGGGTTAGCATCAAGCAGCAGCAGTATCAACCAGGACTTTCCAGTGTCAGAACTTCAGAACAGTACCAAATCGAAATGTCTAGCGATGATCTATCAAATATCCAGAAATGGTCACTGATAAAGTACGTACAATGTGTCCTCTGTATATGCAGCGGTCCTGTTCCAGGAACCCCCATGTAAAACAAAAAACACAAAGCATTACATCTCATTATAGTCAATGGCTGTGATGTGCACATGCCTATGACAGCACAGGGACATACTCATTGCATCCATTGACTAAAATGGGATGTGATGCTTTGCATAATCTCACATTTGTGCATATGAGATCATGGTAAGGGAGAGGCCACTGTAACAGCTAGGCAGAGACTCAGTGGTTCTCAAGACTGTTCTCTTGTTTTATGTGCAATACCATCATTAACACAATTATACTAGTAGTGATAGCATATTGTTTAAAAACTGTTTATCAGTTGTTATTATTATTAAAAAGTTATTGGACAATTAGGTATACAGTTGTTCCTCCATATTTGCTCAAGATGAGGGGGGCAGGGGTTGAAGACACATGCAAATAATCAAATCTGTGAATGGTAAACCAATGAATGTTGAAGGCTGACTGTATAAATGTACAATCATGTGCAGCTTTTTTCCAATGAGCAAACAGTAAGAACAACAGAATCCATAGGTCTATGATGTTCTACAAGCAAAAAGTCTCAAATAACAAATGTCTATATCCTTGCTGTTGGGACACTTTTTTGTCCTATTTGGGAAATTATGATACAGCAAAGTAGAAGTGATATGCTCTAGATTTCTTTGAGTTTAAGAAATGTCCCACAGTACAAGTGTATGTTTTGTGTTTTTTTATCTTATTTGATTTTGTTTTACTTTATATCGTTACTTTATCTTATTTGATTTTGTTTTACTTTTCTTCCACTTTGTGTCCACTGGCTCTGAGTGTCTAGGTGGAACATACTTAATTGTGTATATACAAGTATTCCTTTGGACACAGCATGTTTTGTACCATACAGTATAGTGGGATTCTCATGATAGTCAGAAAATTCAAATAATCTAATTTCAAAATTCAAAAAACATAAAATCAAAACAATTCAAACAATGTAAGTGCTTTTATCCTAATACAAAAAGGTTAGTCTTCTTTCCAAAGAAGAACCAATGCATTTAGCAATTTTCTGTTTATCCATTCTCTGCTTTCCACAAAAGACATTTTTGTACAAAGTACTAGTCATATATGGTTTGCTTCAGCTCAACAAAGATAGCCTACATGCCCTGAAAGGCAGTCAGTTTATCAGCGACTCTCTTCATCACTTTTGTTTCCCTAGTGTTGGCCCTCACGTATCTTGTATCTTGTATCTTGTCAGTACTCAAAATTCTTTCAAGTTCATCATTGACCTGAAATGGCAGCATATCTTGTCCATGATACCCCTCCACCAGCAGCGATATGCCAATGCATGCCTTCAGTTCAGGGATGACCAAAGGCTTCCATGTCTTGAGATTTGTAGGGTTCTTCTGTGCAGCAAATGCATGTCATACATGACTTTTTGTGCCACAGATTATTTGCTAAAGAATGCTGTCTGTGAGAAGCAGTTCTATGGGGGTACCCCAAATCTCCCCGGGCTCCTCATTATTCAAAGTGGCAACTCTCTAAGATGAGATGCAAGGTTTTCTGTTGTCCATGATGTGTTCCATCAGTAATGGCAAGCCAATAAACACTTTCAGCTCAGTCATGTCATAGGGTTTCCATGCTTTGATCTTGTTATCATTCCACTCAAGCCATGACCTGAATCCCTGCTGTTCATGCTTCTCAATTTGTATCATGGGTTATGATGATGTCTCTGGGTTCCCTACTATGAACTGTCTGTGGATGTCTACAGACATCCTTGTGGAGTTTTTGTTTGTGTGTATGTTTTTGGCTTTTTTTATGTGAACAGGAATAAATCAGAGTGCACTTGCTGTTCTTCAGCCTTTGAGTGGGAGGGTGGGTGGTTTCTCATTCAGGCATTCATACCAGCTTTTCTGATTCATGTTCAAAACCACAGAATGGCATGAAAGCCATTGGCATTGGCATTACATTGTGTGGTACACCACCACCACTCCATCCCTGCCCAGAAATAGCAAAGAGTAATAGATGTTTGGGGTAAATTTTAGTCCAGCTGTTGTTTTTTGTTGTTTTTTTGGTCAATAAAAATCCTCTACATGGCAGATGACTATAACTTGAAGACATTGTTCAAAACTCTTGTAGCAATGTCATAAAATGCCAATCTGGTAGGCCGAGTTGTATTTGAATACTGTAAGAAAATACAACTGGGGGGTACTAAGGCACATCCCGTTGGATAAGATGAATTATAGGAGCATCATTTTCAGAAGATATTTTGAAAAATTTCAGGGTATTTGCACATTTTCTGAAAGGCAGTATACTGTATATGAGTCACATGTGAGTAGTTCACTTGACTGAGAATCTCATTCTGCCTAATTAGTAAAATTAAAGTCCTTTGACTAAAATGCTCCTTTTCTTTATCACCAGCATGCATCTTTGTGAAATATTTCTTATGCCAATCAGCTGGTAGATGAAGCAAGCATATATACAGGAAGCATATACACACATATACAGGTTCATGTTTGAAGGGCTGTGTTCTCTGTTACAAACCTGCCTATGCTTTGAAATCTGAAATCTGCTGAGGATCTGCTTTCAAAAAGGCATGATAGTTGTTGTTGTTGTTGTTGTTAATATGTCGCATAGGAACCAATGAAAGACATAGAGGGAAAAGAAAATGGGCTGCAACAGAGCTCTTTCTTATATGTGTCTTTCATTCAATTAACAGAATAAAAGTGAAGAGGAGAACTATGTGCACTAAACTGTATAAACCCTTCAGAGTCCGTAATTCAGATTGCTTCTTCCATTGTTCTGTTGTGCCAAGAATTTTTGAAATGTTGTCATTCATGGGCTTCTTAAGAATAGGTTCAAAGACTGAGTGATCTTTCTAAGCAGCAAGCACCAACAGGTTATATCCTCAGTCTCTAGCCATTTGTGTAACATTCCCTAGAATGCTGCTTTTATTTAATGCAGCACCTATGAGTCTTAATTTAAATATGGAGGTGGGAGAGTCTGCCCTTAAAAGCCAAAGCACTGTGTGTTTGTTCGGCAAGAATCCTCTTACTTCAGGCTTCTCTCTACACAGTGCTCTTCAGATATTTAGGCTACAGATCCTGTTGTGCCTGACCAGTGTTGGGAGCTATAGTTTAAAATGTGTGAGTGGCACCAGCCTGTGTGAAGCTGCTTTGATGCTTCTTCATTCTTTGACATTTCCTGTTTCTCCACAATAAGTGTATCAGTAAATTCAGCTCCACTCTTCTTTGTACGTTCAGCCCAATGAACCATTGTGAAATTTATTCCAATCTTTCCTTGAGTCACAGTTGGATACTGGGCTCTAATTTACAGTAACTGTGCCCAAGGACAGTGGATAAAAATGAGAAACAGCAATAGTCAGATTATAAATGGGAAACAACTTCAGAAAATAAATGACAAAGATTGAAAGAAGTCTCTCCAGAAAGGGGCAAAAGGGAATCTGACTTCAAGAGCCATCTGTCTTATGCATAGTTTGAATAATCCCTTTCAATTAAGATTAAAACCAGTTTCATATAAAACATCTGTTCTCTAATTTCAGCATTTTGAGGAAGGAAAACACCAGGGAATAATGTGAACCCATCCATCAGGATTTTATTTTATGCATTCAGAACTGATATTTGGTTGCTCAAGGTGATGCTGTCAAATGAATTCAAGTGAATTCAACAATGCTTATTATCTTAGTAGTATCAAACAAGTCAGGTTCTTATTTCACTTTTATTTTTCCACTATTGTCTTTGAAATGTACAGCTATCATAGTGAGTTGGGCTGCCAAACTCCACTAGGAAAGATCTCCTAGGAAAAATATAAAACAGATTATTTTTCCCCCTCAATATAGATGAACATGAGCAGAGAAGTGTATCACTATGCAACCCATATAAAATTGAACTACGCAGCACAGGAGAGCGTGATTAAATCTAAATTCAGAGAGAAATCCATCTTTGATAGATCATTAAATCAATCACAATGTAAAGGATAGTTATTACTTGGGAATGAATATGAGAAGTTTCTGAAAATCCCAATGCCACTGAAGTCCTCACATTTCAACCTGATTAAATTTAATTGCTTACCTCTGCTCTGGTATCTGAAACGTATCTGAGAAGGGTGCATCCATAGTTACAGAAATATCTGTTAACTTGTTTTACCTTCTAATTCTTATCACTCACAAATTCTGTTCTAGAAAACAATAAAATAGGTGGTGATTTTTTATTTATTTTTTATATATATATTTTTTGCGTTCGCATAAATATGTCAAAGAAAGTTAGTAAACCTGTTCCTCTATCACCAAAAAAAAAAAAAAATAGCCTCAGGTAAAAATTTACTCTAGAGTGTAGAGGTTTTGCCAAGCTACTGTCTCTATGAGGAGCGCTAAGCAGTTTATTCTGTGTCAGTTTAGGCAACTTTTTCTAGAAATTTTCAGTGTCCAATGTGGCATTCGCACTCCTGTTGAGCCCACTACCATAGCAGTGCTCAGGGTATTCACTTGAGTGCTACAATCTTTGGTTAATGAATCACTGGTATTATGGGGAAACCACTGAGAGTACATAAAAGATGGATAAATCTTTATACAATCCTTTGTATACAATCTTTTGTTGTAATCTGTATTTTTAAGGTGTTCTAGCTATATTTGCTTTCTGCTGAAGATTTTGAGGGCACTGTAGACCTGGATGAATTTGTTATCTCACTCTTAAGTTCTGCAGCCAAAAATATCAAGCATCATGACACATGGACACTCATCCCTGCTGTCTTTGAAACCAGTCTCAGCAATTGTGAATAAACTACTGTTCTGGGGCAATGCATGCATGACCCTAATTTCTTGAATTACATCTAAAAATCTTTTGGACAGATCTGTTCAAGCTGTGTAGCAGATGTTTGTGCACAAACTGCTTGCATCAGTCCAAAAATCAGCAGAGTCAGGATGTAGTTGCGGTTGTCTATTAAGGGCTCCTGATGAGACACAGTCTGCTCAGACAATCTGGAACACTGAAAGGTACATGTGATCTGAGAGCAGGAAAACAGCTTGGCTTTCACCTGATATATCCATCTGTCCTCATGCACTGCTGTTGTCTATTCCACCTGGTGCAAAGCAAAGTGGGCTGAGTGAACAACCACTAAGTCCTTTCTGTATACTTAATCTGTATCTTTCTTTTATTTGGCAGTACCAAGTTAACTCCTCCTCCCTCTCTCATTATTGCAGTCAGCGAGATGTTATTACTTAAAAAGATCTGATCTAGAACTGGTATTCATTGAGGCTGACCTGATCAAAGCCATCTCTTACTTTAAACTCAGGCTGAGCACCAGCTCCTGGATCCTAAAGCAATTTGGTCTTTCTGAGTAAACTCTCCTCCTAAAAGGAGACTACGACAATTTCTGCACTAGACTGTTACAGTGCTACTTTTCCACTTTCAACATCCTATGCAATCCTGGGGTTTGCAGTTTAGGGAGGGGCCTCAGGCATTATAAAAGTCTAGTGCAGAAATGGCCTACATCTTACACGGAGTATAAATATGCTGCCAGATCAGAATCTCCATAGTGTCTCTTCTGTCATTCTGATAGCATCACATTTCCCATGTCTTTTCTACAATATTGACTCATTATAATTGTTGCTACGCGTCATGAGAAAAGTATGAGGACCCAACTCAGGTGGTTGTTAACAAATCCAGTTTGTTTTCTTGAAATGTGTTTTGTGTGTGAACTCTCCCACTCCTCCTATGATGTGTTGTACCCATGTCAGTAATGTGGAGCAACGGTAGGGAATGTGATGTCAGCCATGGGATAAGTGATCTGACATACTATAGGGGGAGAATTAGTCATGTGGTAATGCTAGTTTTGAGAGCCAGTGTGATGTAGTTGTTGAGTGCTGGATTAGGACTCCGGAGACTTAGGTCCAAATTCCTACTTGGCCATGGAAACCCATTAGGTGACCTTGGATAAATCACACTCTCTCAGCCTCAGAGGAAGGCAAGGGTAAGCCCCCTCTGAACAACTTCTGCCATGAAAATTCAGTGAAAAAATATGCCTTAGGGTTGCCATAAGTTGGAAACAACTTGAAAGCCCACAACATAAACAAATGCTCATTTTGCAGCATCCCCATGTTTTATATAAGATACAGTTCCACCTTAATCTGGACAGTTTTAGGAGGCATGATTTTGCACATAAAGAAATTGTTTTAATTATCCAGACATTTGGATTTCGCCCTGCTTTAGTAAGTCAAGCTTACCAAACGTAACATATAGGCAAGGTAAGGTAAATGTGAGTACTGCTGTCTAATTTACTGAGGAAGAAATCTCATAAAATCGTGCAGGAAACACTGTGTAACTTGCACAGAGAACATTATGTCCTGCTTTCCCCCCTTTAACCCAAGTCAGCACGAGGACAATACTGAACATTGTACAGCTGAAAACCAGCAAGTTGGAAGAACATTTTCTTAGCTGTGTTGACAGGTTTGATAATTCACTACAAGAAACACTCAGCCTTCCTGTCCCTGCCCCCAGCAATAGTTAGTCACTCTTATCTTTCTGACTTCTTTGCTCTCTTGCTCTCCAAATTCATGTATACTGGCAAAAATGGTTGTCACTGAAGCCTGATAGGCAGAAATTTTATTTAAAAATAGCTGTCTGTGCTAATACTCAATAAAGATTGGCACTTTCATTAAATTACCCTGGACTTTTTGAATATTTCTGAACACAGTTGCTATAGATTTGGGGAGAGTATTAATAGTATTTCCTTATTTGCCATACTTTGCTTTATTTTTTCTCACCATAGAATCATAGAATCATAGAAATGTAGAGTTGGAAGAGACCACACGGGCCATCCAGTCCAACCCCCTGCCGTGCAGGAACACCCTCAAAGCACTCCCGACAGATGGCCATCCAGCCTCTGCTTAAAAACCTCCAAAGAAGGAGACTCCACTACACTCCAAGGCAGCATATTCCACTGCCGGACAGCCCTGACTGTCAGGAAGTTCTTCCTGAGGTTCAGGTGGAATCTCCTTTCCTGCAGCTTGAATCCATTGCTCCTTGTCCTGGTCTCTGGAGCGGCAGAAAACAAGCCCTCTCCCTCCTCTACATGGCATCCCTTCAAATATTTAAACAGAGCTATCATGTCCCCTCTTAACCTTCTCTTCTGCAGACTGAACATACCCAGCTCTCTAAGTCTATCCTCATAGGGCATGGCTTCCAGGCCCCTCACCATTTTGGTCGCCCTCCTCTGGACCTGCTCCAGCTTGACCATGTCCTTCTTGAATTGGGGTACCCAGAACTGGACACAGTATTCAAGATGAGGTCTAACCAAAGCAGAGTAGAGTGGTACCAGTACCTCCCTCGATCTGGACACCATACTCCTACTGATGCAGCTGAGAATTGCGTTGGCATTCTTGGCTGCCGCATCACACTGCTGACTCATGTTCAGCTTGTGGTCTCTTAAGACTCCTAGATCCCTTTCACACGTACTGCTATCCAGCCATGTGTCCCCCATCCTATATTTCTGCATTCCATTTTTTCTACCTAAGTGTAGGACCTTACACTTCTCTCTGTTGAATTTCATTTTGTTAGCATTTTGTTAGCCATCTGTAACTGGTTTTCCCTTTTGATTGAATTTGAAAAATTAAGAAAATCAGCTTGTGCTATAGAGGAAACGTTATTTTCTAAACTGTTAGCACCCAGTTTACTCCCTGGTCTAAAAGGACCCAAACAGCCCAGGAGAGGAAAAATGGCATAATTGCTGTTGCATCCCTGAAGAGTTAAAAAAATGTGGGTGGTACTACAGAGTTGCACTTTGCCCTTCTTTCCTTTTATGGACAAATATTATCTACCTTCACAGTGTAGTTTCCTATTGCCTGTAGTATGGTTTCTTATGGAGCATTTATTGGAAAAGTGTGAAGTACTGACCAGGCATTTATAAATCTGCAGGCAGGGTTGGATCTGGATAATGCTTTGAGATTGTGAGCAATAACTTCAGTTGGGAGCAGAGATTTACATATAAAACAGCTTCACTGTATGAATTCAAATCCTTTCAGTCCAAATCTGTAGAAATACCTTTCATCATTGCTGGTCTTGTACTTTGCTGATCCCCAGTGCTGGCAGAACCTCGTATGGGCTTTTAAGCTATGATGAATCTCTTCTTAAATGATGGCCTGGATTTATGTTTATGGTTTGTTAATTACTTAACTTGTGTAATTATTTAACTTTGTTTTTTTAAAAAATGATACTCTAGGAGAAAGAGCATTTGACTTTCATTGTAGCAAATGCTGCTAGAGAGAGATTTGTTTGAGCTGGTGGCATAAACCTCCTTTGTTTATTTGGTACTCAGCCATCTGAATGATCAGAGAAGTATGTTATCATCTTCAGATCCACATCAATAGAGAAGACATAGAGAAACCTGCACAATGGCAGAAGTTTTGCAAGTACCTTCCCTTCCTAGACTTTCTAAAGCACATGACTTTTGCACCAAAATGCTTGATCTTCTTAAGATGTTTCACAGAACCATCTTTCTTCGTCTATATTAAATGATTTGGCCCCGTGTTCCTTGTTTCTTTACATTATTTGTGAATCTAATTGCGCTCTATGACACTATGAGAATTTTCCTGATTATCTATAGGATTGCTGTAGAATCAGATTCAAGAGACTGAATCTCTTCTGGAATAAGATTTATCTTTTCTCTCCCACCCCTACTCTTTTTACATATTTTAATTTCCCCTGCTCAGGCTCATGTTAATATTTACTCTTCCTTTTATTGAATGTAAACCTGTGGGTGCCTTGTAAAAGACCTGCTAAAGAAAGTGAACAGAATTTACTCCACACAAAAGAAGATGCATGGAATAAGTACTAAACTGTTTACCTTTTAAAAAATTACATTTTTCCTCTATCCTGGCTTTCACTTATATCAATTATATACATGTGTGAATAATAATTTGCAGCCATTCCTTTTAATTTGCACATGATAATACTTGGTTTGAAATGTTTCAGAACTAGGAACTGAGACTGCAGCTAACTGCTACAACTGTGTAGGAGTAAGTCCTGTTTAACTGAGCATCTTGTCTCTACCTGTGTTCAATCTGATGTCTCTAAGGAGAATTGCAATCAGGTTGTGAGAGCAATCTACCCACTGCAACTTTTATGGACCTGCTTTGTTTGACCAATTCTATTAGCCCCACCCCCACCCCCCAAAATCTGGGCTTTTTAATGTAATTCTGAATAACATGGAGGCTTGATTCCAGAAAGTTATAGACCAGTTGATATAGCCCATGGTACTGCCCCAAAAATCCATGACACACTGATTCTCTACACACTGGGGCCCTTTATAAAAGTCTCAAATTGTACTTGTCTAAAGATGTTTCCAGATGAGGCATTTGCGCCACCTTAATGCAGATTTGTAGAGGATCCAAACGACATTGTCACACACTACAGTCTTCCTTGGGTTTTTGGTTTGATTTGGTTTTGGCCACTGCTTCTTGTCCTTCTTATAGCAGAAAATCAGTTAAGGAAATAAAGAGCAGAATTGTAGAACAATTGTTGCAGCATAAGTAGAAAAATGTACAACTGAGGCCCAAGAGGAAGAATTATAATGGGGGAACATGAATAATGTGTTGGGGATTTCCCTTTTTTTTCCTGCCTTGCTTGCATTTTTGGTTGCACTGTCATTTCTGTCTTGCACAGAAGTCCTCTGAAGTGCTTTGCCATGTATTGTCTCCTGTTGCTCTTTTGTGTCCTAAATATAATTTTTACAAATGATGTGACTGAAATATCAAAAATTGCCCCTGCATTTGGCTGTCTGCACTGGGTCCCAACAGCTGCTTAATTAAATGCTTACCCAGTCTTTATATTCATGTGGAACAGGTGAGCTGTTCTAACTATGATCCCTCCCAAGCAAATCACAACTATAAGCCACATGGTTGTTGCCATGTGCCTTCAAATCATTTCTGGCTTAGGGTGACCTTAAGGCAAACCTATCATGGGGTTTTCTTGACAAGATTTGTTTAGAGGTGGGTTGCTTTTGCCTTCCTCTGAGGCTGAGAGAGTGTGACTTGCTCAAGGTCACCCGGTAGGCTTCGATTGGCTGAGTGGGGATTCAAATCCTGGTCTCCAGAGTTGTAGCAAACACTCAAACCACTATACCACACTGCTGTCCTCATAGGAGCAAGGACTCCTCTATTAATATATGTAATGCTCCATTAGGCCATTATCTTTGTTCATGCTTCTACTAATGGATTGGAATGTGAGAATATAATTCAGTTCAGCTATTTCTCTTTCCAGTCTTCCTTTATAGTTTCCTTGTTCAGGGATTGTGACCTGTAAGTCCCTTACTGTATGTCCAGGAAGGTTGAAATGCTTTGCAACTGATTTTGGTGTATTCCCATTTCTAATGTCCGATTTGTATCTTGTTACGCTCTTGCATAGAGACTAGCCTGTTTGTCCAATGTAGAGTATAGAGGGGCATTGCTGGCATAGGATGGCATGTATCACATTGGAAGAAGAGCAAATAAATACATCTCTGATATTGCAGATGATGTTATTGGCCCTTGTAATATTGCTCCCAGAATAGATATGGGGACAGTAGATGTGACATTTAGGCTTGCAGCAGGATTTGTCCCTGTATTACCATCCATGTTATGTATCCTGTTGTTAACTGAGTAGTTCTTTGAGATTTGGAGGTTATCTGTAAGCCAACAAAGGGTTGTCTCCCAGAGCTTGTGAGAGGACAGCTGCACAGTGGTGTGAGGAAAGTAAATTTGTTGTGTGGATTGTTCTTCTGGAACTTCTGGAATGATTGCTGCCCATGTGGGCAGATTACAAAGATGTCATCAATAATGCCACAGGCAGAGGTGCAGGTTTTGGCTGCATATGCTGAGGAAGCATTGTTCCAGATCAGCCATGAAGATGTTTGCACATTGTGGTACCGTGCAGGTGCCCATGGCAGTGTCACTGACTCGGAGGTACATATTATTCCCCAAAGTAAAGCAGTTATGAATAAGTACAAAGTGGCAGGATTTGGTGGCTAGGCCAGCTATGGCCTCATTCAGGATGGTGTTCTGGATGGCTTGTAGTCCATCCTGGTGTAGGATGTTTGGATATAGGGGTTTCACATCCATAGTAGCTAGGAAGCTATTCTCTGGGGGCTTATGGATGGATTGTCTAATTCTTAACACTCTGGGATGACGAGAGGGAGAAATCCAGGCTTCTAAAATCAGCTGCAGGTACCAAAGAGGCAAGGCATGGTCCTGTGTCGTGGATCAGCCAGTGCATTGACAAGTGAGGTTGGAAGGACAGAGAGAGAGGTGAGCTCACAGGAGAAGGCCATCCTGACACTTTCCACTGATGTGCAAGGATCAGAGAACTTGGCAAAGGCAAGGAGAGAACTGAAAATTATGTTCAAGCTGCCCTTCTACCTCAAAAGACATAAGGGAATCCAGTAGCACTTTTGAGACTAACTGGGAAAAAAGGAAATTTCTAGCATCAGATTTTATGGACTGTAGTCCATTTCATCAGATGCATCTGATGAAGTAAACTGTACCCCACAAAAGCCTATACTAGAAATTTATTTTTCCCTAATTAGTCTTCAAGTTGCCACAGAATTCCCTTATGTCTTTTTATGCTAAAACAGAATAACACAGCTACGTCTTTCAATGCCCTTCTGGCTGTGTAAGCAGACCCAAACCTCTTTTGCCATGGCAGGGGTTTGGCATCTTGGAACAGATGAAAGGTTCTTTACAGTGGTGTTGAGAAGCGCTTGTTTCCAAAGGTCTAGAGGAAGGGTAGGTGAGGCTCCTGAGAGGTGGAAAACACACAGCTCTGGTGTGGATGGAACATGACGCTCCCCGAAAGTGCAAGACTCCTTGAGATATGTACAGTTGGTGGCAGTTCTGAGTGTCGCTTAGAGTAATAGAGCAATGACTAGTGCTGTGAGAACATGCCTCTGGCTGCAGGCCACACCTGGTCCACTGCAATCTAGCAACTAGCACATTATAATTTCTTTCCCAGTGGGGAGAAAGAACTAGAGCCATATGTTTTTTCAACAGGTATAGGGGAACAACTTGACAATCCTTTCTGAATAGGTTAATATGGGAAAGTGGATGTTAGCTTTCATGATAATAAGTGAGGGGAATGGAGGAGGGAAGAGAGTCAGTTCGTTTTTCCTCATCTGCAGTTAAACTTCATCTTATCATTTAGAGAGCTCATTGTAAGTCTGATACTTTACAGTATGTTCAAAAAAGACTAGATGGAAAAGCTCAGCAGTGTTTCTGGGAAGGCTAGAAGAGCAGCATGACCCTGCAGATGAAACTTCAAATGCTGTTCAAGCAAATTCTCACTTGAAATGACTTTCTGTCCTTGGTGAACTTAGGTAGAATTAGCCTGGCCCTTCACCCTACTATGATGGAGCTATAGCTTGATTTGTACCTTGAGTGACATTTAACAAGTGAGAAAAGATGAGACCATATCTTTTAGTAACAATAGGCCAGGGTCAAAGACTATGGATATGCTGTGCTCCTGCCCAAACTGGTCTTGTCTCAGAGCATTAAAAATATAATAAGCTATTGACAAGAGCTGTAGCATAAATTGATTTTTATGCCAGTCCTTGTCTGAGGCATGGGGTTCACGAATAATTGATGGGGAAGCTATGTATATTTACTGTACTACTACTTAGCTGAGAGTAATTTTGCAGGAAGCCACAAGGCATGGGGGGATGTAGAATACAGTAGAATGGCAAATGCTGCAACCAGGAATTGGGGGAACCCTGTAGCATGTGCCAAAATATTCAAGAGCTGGTAGTCAGCACAAGTCTTGCTCAGATAACTTTTGAATTTTTCCAAGATGCTACCTCTGTTTTCTACAGATGTTCTCTACAAGTGGTTTAGGGAACTGGGATCTACCACATGCTGCACCAACCAACCCCCAGAACTAAACTGGAAATGTTTGACAGATTACTTCTGATATTGTGAAACTTCTTTGGGTTGGGCATAATAAGGCTCAGGAGAAGTTGTAAAGGAGAATCGTCACTCTTGGAAGCTTCCAGAAGCAGCAATTCTTATTTTTTTCTTGTTTTGTTGTGTACTGAATAGCCCATACTCCACAAACTTCGCTCTAAGGTAAATAGTAGCTTTATTTGTAGAAATATGAGCAAAATAGCACGCTTATTCCAAAGTTGCTGAGACTAAAGCATACATAGAGCTTATACCTTCTTATATGCAACAATTCCATAATTTAGGCATGGAAACCTATGATTGGTGAGGGCCATAAATCCAAGCATCACACCACTTCCCAGACTCATGCCTGTTTCTCACTTAGCTCCATCCTTGAGAGGCTTGACCCAAGCATGTATTTCCTGCCCCTTATCTTACAGATACCAGGTTCCCAAAATACAAACCTCTTCTGACTACACCTTCATTTTTTCCTGTCTCTGTTCTTTCCCCCCTCTTCACACTGGATACATTGTAGCAACAGGCAATAAAGCAATTAGCCATTGATACTTTGTAACAATCCAGGCAAGCATAGTACAGATGTATTGTTGTAACATAATTAACACTGGATAATGTGTAGCAGTTACAGATAAGCTTAATAGGGCTCTACAGCCTCTACTTCTACAGTGGTTAAAATACATTATTTCAATACACATCCAGCAGACCCATGGCAGGAGCTACACACCCACATGTTCAGTGGGTGTGCATGTGTGAACATCTGGAATGTCCACCAGGGCCTGGGGGTTGCAGAAACAGTCTAGTAGAAAGACTACTAACTTCATTTTTGTGGCAACAGTATAAATTATAATTTTTAGGACTCTAATGAAGGTGTAACCTCCTTGGCTTAGTGGTTGAGAACTAAACACTGAATTTGTGCAGGTGTGCGCTTGTGAATTCCTAGGAATCCTGCCACGTGGCTTAGCTTAGTTTTTAGTGGGATTGATTTTCCTAGATGTGTAAGGTTTCTTCTCATTTCACTCTTTATAATAGTATAAATTGCAGTCTTTTCCAAAAGTTGAATGAACTACTTAACAGCACCTATCCCTCAGCCTTTATGACACCTACCAACAGGAAGAAATGGATTCATCCTGTCCTCCAGATAATACCATTTTGTTTCTGCTGTTGGTTGCTAATTGCGTATCCCATACACTGTCTGGGCATATATGCCCTCCTACTCAGTTGGACACTCACTTCCAAACAGAAATGCTTGGTACAGGCCCCTGGTTTGCATAATACAGCAAACATGGACACCTAGTGGCCATCTTTTGCAATGCATGTAGGTTTCAGTTTTCTTGAGCTGAATTTGTCAAATTTTTAAAATAAAGGGATTGTGTTATCTAGTTGTATTATGGAAATATGGAAACTAGGAGCAATTGAACAGGATTCCAAAGAAATGATGCCTCAGTGGTAGTGGAAATCAAAGGGCATAGCCACATACAGGCCAAAATTGCGTTGAGTCAAGCAGTCTCTTTCAAAATGAATGGTTTGCCATGCTTTGCCAAAAATGTATGGTGAAACAGATCAGAGAGAAACACGCAGGAAAGGCAAGACTGAAGAAAGGAATACATTCAGCAATGGATATTGGTTCCTGTTATTCCATAGGTTTGACATGTTTAGTACATGTTCACAGAACAAGTTCTGAAGCCTTTTGATTGAGTACTATATTTTACAAAAACATGAAGGCAACTGCAAAGGATAGGTGTTTCCCTGAGGATATAACCATCTTCCCCCTCTTTAATCAGTCAGCCCATACTGGTACCGGTGAGCTATATGGACCAGTGAGACCAACATGTGCTGAAGCAATTCACTCCTTTCCACTGCATACAGTAGCAGCAGTTTTTAAAACAAGAGTTCCATGTGTGTACCAAAAGTGTAGATTTGATCATACTCTATATTATAAAGCTTATGTTGTAATTTTATAATTATATTACAAATAATCTAACAGATTTTGTCTCATTGAAAGGGCTTGGGCTGATTTTTCCTTTCTCTCTCAGTTTTATTATTTACTGGAAGTTGTATGTAATGGCATTTTTGTTTTAACCATAGGTTATAACAAGATAGAATAGAACGTAAACAATTAAAAAGTGTGTCTTTGGAATAGTCTGCGATTTGGCTAACCATTCAGATTTGCTTCAATCTTCCTCTTGAAAAAGTGAGAGAAGCTATTTATTTTGCAATAGACCTTTTCTCACTAAAGTTGATGCTCTGTATATTGGATTCAAACTTAAAGTGAAGCAGAAGCTTAATAGGGGGCAGAACAGGAGTCTTACCTGCTGCTAAAGGCATAATTGAAATAAACAGTGAGAAATATCCTCCTGACCTTGCCTGTGCTATAGCTGCGTTGTGTCAAATCTTGTATAGATTGCATTTAGCAGTATTTGTGTTTCTGAATGTACTATTTCCAGCGCTCCTTTGCCATATTGTCCCCTTTGTCTCATTCCTGTATGGCAAACTCTAAAGCAAGTGTCTGCTTTATTTAATTTTGTAACATACCATTTACCCTGATGGCAGTCTTTAGCTAACAATGGTGGTAATAATCGTTATCTGTCTCCCAAGAGGAGTTGTAGCTGTCTCATGGGCTCCATCACTTAAGCTAGCCATCCTTCCTTTTCAAGGAAGAAGATTATGAGGAATCTTAGAAACATGCTTAGTCAACATAAATTGGAAACCAAGGACACTATGGACAGTTGTGGACAGAAGGCCTTTTTAGGCATGGTTTTTAATCAAGGATGCCTTGGTATTGCTTCTTAGAGTCTCTCATCTAAGCACTGGCCAAGCTCTGAACACTGTTAGGCATAACAGTAAAAAGAGGTCATGTGTCCTCCCAGTTTGTATTTTTTTTTCGCCACCTACTTGCAAAACTAGACATTATATGAGAAACCAATTATCAAAATAGTATGCATTAAAAAGAAAAATGGATACCTGTGTCTTGTGTTTGCATGAACAAATCTACTGAGAACCATAGTGCTGGAGGAGGTTGATTCAACCTTTTCCCTCCTCATTCAGTACTGCCCTGAAGTTGCTATTGTCTCTTCAAGGAGGCGAGCACACAAGTACCTGTATGATACCTGTAAACTTTTTCCTTTTGGGCAAGAGCAGCTTCAGTTTATTGTTGTTGTGTGCATTCAGGTCATGAACTTGATTCCATAAAGAAGAGGATTGTTGTTGTTGTGTGCCTTCAAGTTGTTTCTGACTTACAGCGACCCTATCGTGACCCTATCAGGGAGTTTTCTTTGGCTGAGAATGTGCGATATGCCCAAGGCCACCAAGTGGGTTTCCATGGCTGAGCGGGGAATTGAACCCTGGTCTCAAACCACTACACCACACTGGCTCTCACCAGCTTCAACTGGGGGAGGTTAATTCTCAGATTGGGTGGGTAGAACAGTTAATTTCATTCCACCCCAAAAGTGAACTCCACATTAGATCCTGGCCCCCATAACTATTTCATCACTATTTTGGGAGGACGTACTGATTATAGTAATCCTACATTACATCTCGTTTAGCCCTCAGACTACATGGACATATCTATCACTGATAACAGAATGTCACTTAATCTATTCAATTAAGATGTAGAGCCTGTAAGGCTGCAAAATGAAAGCAAATTGTAGGACAAACTGTAAGAAGCAGCATCACAATGGCAGTAACAAAATTGATCGATGATTCTGGCTATTGGAATCAAATGTGATGTTAAATATCACTCATTTCTCCTCTTTCCTGCTCCCATTTTCTCCCCTCACAGCTGTCTGGAGGATGTGAACTAACTGTGGTACTACAAGACTTTATTGCCAGCCACAGCAGTGAGCTGAGTATCCAAGTGGGACAGACTGTGGAGTTACTAGAAAGGCCAAGTGAAAGGCCAGGCTGGTGTTTGGTACGGACAACGGAGCGGAGTCCACCTCAGGAAGGCCTGGTTCCCAGCAGTGCCCTTTGCATTTCCCATTCCCGGAGCAGTGTGGAGATGGACTGCTTCTTTCCTTCAGGAAAAGGTAGGCAGAAATTGAACACAATTGTTTTCTCTTCCACTCTACTTCCACTAGAAAAGAGAAGACCAAAGTTCGTACAGAAATACATAATTTTATTGCAAGATTGTCCTGGAGGGAAAAACAAAACAAAAGAAAACAAACAAACAAAAAACCCACATGCCTGTTCAGTTCGCTTGCTACCCATGGATTGGGTTAGAAACAAAATAATTATCTTTTGTTCTGTAAAGCTGTGCCGCCATTCTCCCAAAACAGAGAATTTTATATCAGTTTTATCAGTATGGCTTGGCTTGTGACCTTGACTATAAACTCTTTCTTTGTGAGAAAAGAAGGAAAAAAGAGGTCCACTGTTCTTTATAAGACCTCGCCTCAAGGATAATTCCAAATACTGGGAGGACCTGGAGTTGTTGGGATTCCAAGAGACATCTCCCTTGAGGCATCCATGGTAAAGCAGTGTTCTCTTTTAATCTCCTCAGACATTCCAAGAAAATATTTCAGTTGCGAAAGCCATTTATGTTCTTCACACATACACAAACACACACACAGACAGAAAAGTGTTATAACACATCAGAAAACTGCTCAGGCCCAGACTTTGGCTTAATTACAACAGTAGAACATCCTATAATTCTGAGGTACCTAGACTGGTACCTGCCCATCTATAGAAATTGGTATACTTGTGTAGATGGAGTCTAAAATAAGACATATTTTCTCAGATCTTTAATATTTTAATATGTTATAGAGTTGAACTAGCAGCTTCAGTTATGCTCAGGAGATATAGATCCAGGACAGTTCTGCACTAACTCTGCATTTTGCTCCAGCTGCACATCAAGAAACTTAAGAAGGGCAGCCTTGTGTAAAGTCTGTCCTTGAGGCTCTGAAGCTGTGAATTAAAGGCTAGCTGTTGCAGATGTAGGTGCTATTGAAAAGCACTCATAAATGCTATCACTTTATAAAGTTTTGGGAGCAGCACTAAATTCAGAGTACCAAAAACCCATGACCTCTTTGGAAATGGGAAAGCAGACACCCATCTATGATGGTTTATAGAAATCTAGCAAATGACTCAACAAAAGGTAAAGGAACTTATAGAGCCCAGGATGCCAAGTGTGGGGACAGTGAACACCAAAACCTAGGAGGTAAAACAGAAACAAACAAAAAGTACATAATGGAAAGAAGAAACTAGTATCACCATTGAGGTGAAGCTCACTCTGCAAATGGAATGGTAAGGGTCCTCACTGGGACAAGCCACTCCAGAGGACTGTTTTGTTCTCAAGCATATGACGTGAGACCAGCACACAGAGCTAATGACCAAAGAGATGCCTATTTACTACCATCACTACCCCAATCCAATGTCATGTCCTTTTATTTTCCTGGTTGTTTCCATGAGGAAGGCTGAACTGAGCACTTAAAAAAAATAGACATGTGGGAGAAACATTCCAGCAGGTCCCTCACTTTAAAAGATACAACCGTAATAATTTGTATTCTTCTCTGCTTTCCTTTTGTGTGAAAAGCCTTTTGCAAGAGTGGGTAGGGTCCAAAGAACAAAGGAAAGAACAAGAAGGTGGTGTTTTACTAAAAGAAGGTATGGTTCCCCCCCACTCCTTGGCTTAGCAGCAAACCACAACCCCTGGGGATGTAGTTCTCCAAGACAGAGAGAGAGAGAGAGAGAGAGTGAGAAAAGAATCCCATGTTAATGGGAGATTCCTCCCTTGAGAGGCTATCAGGGGCCACAACAAAAGTCTTCAGGAGATGGGGGGATTGTTTGCAGCCTGCGGACCCTATGTATTCTGTCCTTGTCCTGTTACCACCCTTGATGTGTCACTGAACAGGTAAAACAATAGAACAGGGGAGACAAATTTCACATCATCAAATTTAATTTTAATTTCCTAGGTTATTAGGATAGTCTCTGAGGCACAGCATCATAAAGAAAACCGGATAGTATTTAGTATTTCAGCATTGCTCTCTTGAAAAAGGGAGCTCCTTGTCATATGGCCAGTCATTCCACTTCTGCTTGTTTAGATTTTGTATTGTTTCAGAAGTCTGTGTAACAGTGAGATTTTTAAAATGTTTATGTGTTATTAGAAGGAAAGCCTCTCTGTATCACTCAAAATTCTTTTACAAACTATCATCACTTTTAGGGGTAGGAGTGTTGGCCATGCAGCAAAATATAACAAAATCCAAAATCCACAAAACAGCAATACTTTTATTGAGCCAACTCCAAAGCATAAAATATATTATAAAAGCTTTCAGAGTTAAGCTGGCTTCTTCTCCAGGCAAAGATGTTAAAAATCTGTAAAGCTCTGGAAGCCTGCATAATGTATTTTATGCTTTGGAGTTGGCCCAATAAAGGTATTGCTGCTTTGTGGATTTTGGATTTTGTTCTATCATCACTTTGTAATCCAGGCTGCTCTTGGTTACAGATAAGCTTGCTATTCCCAGTTCCTCTCACTAGAGGGCACTACCGAATTGCATTGCTAGGGGCATAACTCAAATTGTTCCATCAAATAGGAGATAAGGTCTCTGACAGAGTGTCTGTAACTGTTCTGCGTTCTTGACTGGGGTTACTCTTGCTCCTCCTGCATCCTTTGCCTTGTGTTGCCTTTCCTTTCCTCTGCTTTCAACTTTACTACTACAATGGGAGTGTTCTAACTTTGCTAAGACCTTGGTATGTCGTCTTAGTTAAATGCCCAGAATGAAATAACTGAAAATATCGCAACCTTTGGCAAGCTTCAGATTGGGCCCCAAAAGTGGCTGTCACAGAGTAAACACCTTGGTATCTTCCCACCCTTCCGTCATATGAATTGCATCACCGCCAGACCATAATTAGATGCATTGGTAAAATCACTTTGAATTCTGGCTTTACTATCAAAAAGAACTTTGAAACAACAAAGGAATGAGAACACAGAAAGTCTTAGAGGAAGTTAATGGAATACTTATTCCAGAAAACCTTAATCCACTTTTGGTATATCTGTAGTTTTCCCAACAGGGGATAGCGCTTTCAAAAAAAAAAACCCTACCCCAATGTGAGCATATTTATCTCTTTTAAAAGAAGAATTATATTTTAAAATTTCTAGACAAAAAGAAAGTTTATGCTCTACTCGGGTTGTGTGTCATTCGTCATTCTTTGTGTACTATTGCATGTAGTGCGGCACAGGAAACAGATTCTATAACTGTGATCATAACTAACTACTTTGGAGGAGCCTTGCAACCATACTTGTAACTAATTACTTTTTGAAAGTAACTTTCCAAGCTCTGTAAATTGACCTAGTAGAAGTGAGTTGGTGTATCATGTTGGGACATCTGTTTATTTTACCCCAACATTTATGAATTAACAAGGTGATTGTGATTTAAAAAGTAACATTCATAATGCCTTTATTATGTGCAAATGAAAAGATTGTATGTAAAATGTTTTTTGTATCAGTTCACTTTAAAGATGTTTTTTAGTTTTATGCTTTTTTAGATGCTAAAAGAAAGAGCTTTTCCCCCAAAGAGGTCAGAGTTTAGAATCTGGAAGAAGAAAATTCTTAAAAGAGCCTGATCCCCCCGTCCTCCCTCCCAAGGTTCTTCTAACCCATCAGCCTTCTGCTGGTGTGAAAAAAATGGCAGCTAACTCACAGACCACTTGAGCCACAGAATCTGGTTTCAGACTGACAATTCAGCTCAACTCGCCACAGCAGCACTGTATAATCATATGGAAGAGAAACTCACTGAGTTGAAAAACTGGCTTATAGTCACAAGAGCAGCTTGTAGGCTTGCAATATATTTACTAGCCTGATTGTCCACACATACTGTAGTCATTTGTGGCACATACAATCTGAAAGAAATATGCTCTTATTCAATGCTATTGCTTGGATATAATTTGTAATCACCATAGGTGATCAGGTGTGTAGCTGTTTTCAAGGCTAGGGAGGTGTACATGAAAGATGTTACCTCATAGGCAGTGAAAATATCCCTCTTAGCAATAGTGCAAGACTTTTCCAGCTAAAACCTAGAATCAGTGGGCTTTTACGAAGTCTTGTTGCATATCCCACTTGCTTTACACAAAGTGCTTCAGCAGTGTCTGTGACAGTAGCTATAATAGGGCACGGTGTTTGTCCTATTAAAAATCAGTATGGAAGGTAATCTGGTTCTCTTTCCCAACCCTTCCTGTTTCTCTAAAATCATATGACTGAATGTAAGTTTTGTGAATGAACTGCATTAAAACTCTAGGGCAAATTCTTCTTGTTATTGTTGTGTGTCTTCAAGTCATTTCTGAGTTCTGGTGACCCTAAGGTAAACCTAACAGGGTTTTCTTGGCAAGATTTCTTCAGAGGCGGGTTGCCATTGCTTTCCTCTGAAGCTGAAAGAGTGTGAGTTGCCCAAAGTCACCTAGTGGGTTTCCGTGACAAAGGAGAGATTCAAATACTGGTCTCCCAGAGTCCTAGGCCATTTCCGCACTAGCTTTGAGGCCCCTCCCTAAACTGCAAACCCCAGAATTCCATAGGATGTTGAAAGTGGAATAATAGCACTATAACAGGCTAGTGCAGAAATGACCCTAGTCCAAGGTTCAAACCACTACAACACACTGGTTCTCTCAAATTCTTCTTAGAAACATTTAATTACATTTGTTCTCAAAGTTATGCATAATAGGGGCAAGAACCAATTATCTACCATGTTATCTTCCCCATGTGGAGCGTACTGTATACATCTCTGGCCATTTCTGCACTAGGCTTTTATAGCGCTATGATTCCACTTGAAACATCCTATGGAATCATGGGGTTTGCAGTTTCGGGAGGGGCCGCCTGGCCCCTCCCAAAACTGCAAACCCCAGGATTCCATAGGATGTTGAAAGTGGAATCATAGCGCTATAAAAGTCTAGTGCGGAAATGGCTCCTCTCTTGTAACACCTGGTATAGCTTAGTTACCTGACTCAAGTAACTTGAGTTAACTCATTTAAAGAAATGAGAGTTAACTAATTTAAAACTCATTTCTCGATTTATAAAAATCTGGAGGATCCCAGAGAGAACACAAAGAAAAGATAATGTTGAGTAGATTCCCTGTGAAATGTGAGGGAAGCTGATTCCATATTACAAGCCCAGTGTAGAAACAGGTTTTTTTTCAAAAAAAAATTAGCATTTGCTTCTTGTTAACGTTATCTGAAAGTAAGGTTGTAAACACAGTATCAGAAAGATCAAAAATGGTGTGGCCGTGTTTGGATTTTGATAGGACTAGCTTTCTATCACAGACAATCAGGAGGCTTTCTTGTTTAAAACATGTATTTTAGACTGCAAGCAAGCTGTTTCTGAACACACACACTTATCCAGAGTTTGGTAAAAACCAAAGGTATCATTAAGGATAGTCTTGTTGAATGCCTCCCTTAAGATATCTTTAAAGAATCCTCAGGTTCTTTATTTCCTCTGTAAATGCTGAAATTCATCAGGTTCTTTATTTCCTCTGTAAATGCTGTAATAAAACAGGAAAGGCTATTTCAGAGGAACAACATTGGTACCATTCTAAATTAAACCTAGAAAGGTTTATTTAGAGGGGGGCAGAGAGTGTGCGCCTACCACATTTCCTTTTATTTTTGAAAGGAGGAAGGGGAAAGATTCTGTCCCTTTATCAGCTTGACTACATTTCAAAATCCCTATGGGCCATAATGCAGTTTGACTTCATAAAATCACACCTTGTTTTCTCAGCTGCTTCTAAAAGGACAGTGTTTTGGTACCTGGAAAGGTGTGCCCAAAGCCATCAAGTATGTTGGTACCCTGAATGTGGAATACGCAAAATAAGGCATTAAAGAAGCATGTTGAAGGGGGCTTGAATTCCCTTAGCATGCCCCCAGAATGAGGTGGATCCTTAGCCTAGAACAAGTACTCTTATTTTCCCTTCAGTAATAACCAGTTTGAACCTGGCATGGCTTTCGGTTTATCAGTGCATCTACCATGGTGTCTCCTTCCTCAAACGGGTGGGCAAATATGGAAGGGTAGGGAGCTTCATTAGCCCCAAAGAGAGCTGGGAAGGTTGCACTTCTCCATTGCACCTGCTCTTGAAAAGATGGGGGCATTTAAAAACAGGAAGTGAGGAGAAACCATTTCCTGTTCATATCCTGTTTCAAGAAAGGCCTCTTCTGGGCCTAAATTGGCCCAGCCCCCACCCCCACCCCACCCACGTACCCATGGTGGAAATGCACCCTTTGCTCCCTATGAATATTTTGATGAATTTTGGGAGAAAACATTTTTTAAAAAAAATGCAAAAATTGTTTTTGACCCCGGGGTGGGGGCAGGGGGCCTATGAACATTGTGGGCATGCCCTACACACTCCCTAGAGTGCATTTGGACACACACTGACCAAATAAATAAATAAATAAATAAATAAATAAATAAATTACTTTTTTGCACATTTTTGACCTCTCAGGGGCCCCGAGGTTCATATGCAGCCTATAGGCCACACTTTGTCCACCTTGTTGTAGGATTCCACTACTTGTAAGAGAAGAAAAGGCTTCAACTTGCAGTATTGATTGTTCTGTTCAGTAATACCCTCATCCCTCTTCCACTTTTTCAATTTTTCCTGTCCTTCTGTGGTTTTCTCTCCTTCCCTCCTGCCACAAAAACTATCACCATTTCCCACCCAGTGAGTATTCCCACTGAACTGATTGGGAGGCAGATCCTCCTAGAACTTCTTTTTCTTCTAAAGATTGTACTTCTGTTCCTGCTGATACCTCTTTGAGTGCTGCTTTTTGGCTACAAAAAGATCAGCAGTAGAGAAAAAATATGAATATTAGTATATATAATAGGCTGCAATAGAAAAGAGACAATTAAATGCCCGACCTTATTCTGGTAAAAATAAAAGGCTGAAAGCATCCTCATATCTTAGGTGGAAGTATACACTGTAAACTAGGTTAATGGTATATCACAGAATTTTTTAATGTATTTATAATTTTTATTATTTTCAAAGTACATAAAAGCATATATTGACACTAATATGTATATCATTGTTATGATTCTTCTGTCCCCTCCCCCCACTGCTGTATATCAAATATTTCCAGTTGAATCTATCTTTCCTTTATACATATCTTATCAGATACCAACATAGTCAATCCACCAACATTTACAGATTAGCCAAAGCATAACCCTTTTCCATTCTCGGGCTGACAGGAGGAGCAATCCACTACACATGGGTTGTGATCCTCGCGCGAGCCGATGCAGGAGCTGTCCACGTACCACATCAAAAGAACCGTTAACCGCTCCAGTCCCTCTCCGGCCAGTTCTTTTTTCTCCTGCAAACCAGCTAGGTGCATTTCTGTCCCTCTCCAGTGTTTCATCAGGTTGGGAAGGTGTTTTGAGGAGAACAGTAATTAGCACAGGCAGGAATTATACTAAAGAGTGAACATGTCCACAGAGAAGCAGTGGAGCAGAATTGGAGCGGCTTCTGGTGACTCAGTCCGAAGCACCGCAGATACACAGGGCTCAGACAGTGACAGACACCATCCCGTCCAGAAAACTGCTACTCAGCGGGTCGTGGACGAGGGATTGAACAAATTCAAGCACCATACCATCCAGAAAACCGCAAATCAGCGGGTCACAGACGATGAGGTGGGTGGTTCTGGAGACAGAGCCAAACCGCAGAAGGTGCTGCAGGATGACCACTCAGTGGACTTAAGAAAAATATTCTTAAGTTCCAGCGAGAGTGAGGTGGAGGAAGTAAAATTGTCAGCCCGGGCTGTAGACAGCAAAAAGGTGGTTTCAAAAGATAAAAATGTGAGTGGAAAGGAGAAGAAGGTAAAGAAGGCTGACGAGTCTGGGTGCGGTAAGAAGCTCCCGAAAGGGCCAGAGGCTGCACAGAAACTTACTGTGGAGAGTTCTGGGCGCCATCTTGAAATTGGACATTCTAAGATGGTGCTGCGTCATTCCGGCAAGGCCTCAGAGGAAGGCATAAGGGGCAGAGCTACAGCTCAGGTGACCACGACGGCTAACCCAATCACAGGGGGCGTTGTGGCACCAGAGAGGGAGCCAGCGTCCTCCATTACAGAGCAGCGTACAGCCGGGCCCTGTTTCTCAATGCTGGAGCAATGGAGGCTACCGCCAGAGTTCAAACAATTTATCTCTGGCTGGTTGGACGCAGCACCCGCTCGGAGCAGGGAGATGGAGGCTGCAGCATGTGAGTCGCAGTGGGGTCCAGACCGGGCCTCACTGCCGCACCCCACGGATGAAAATAAGGGGGAATTACAGCAAATTGTTAATGAGGCTGTGCGTTCGCAATTGCAGTCAGTTTTAACATCTCAGCTGTCGCCAATGAATTTTAACTCTAATGATTTCCAAGGTCAACTTGCTACGTATCATTTAATGAATTTATTAAATCCAAATTTACAGAATCAATCTACAGTTTTTAACCCAATGAATTTACAAATGCAGCCTAGTGGCCAGGAATCCAACATGGCGGATAATAAATTCAACCAGCCTCCATCAAAGAGAAACTCCAACTGTAAACCATATAAAGAATAGTAACAGCATGCAAAGCATAACAGTGGGTAAAGAGAGAAGTGATAGCAATAAGGAACTCATGAGAGAACGCAGGAATGGGAAAAGGGTAGTGCAGCCCGAATTGGCGGACAGTGATGAAGAGGATGAGATACAGGAGGAAATCTTAGATTTGGAGGAGAAAGATTTCATGTGTACGGATGATGAAGAGGAGGAGAAGACAGATTCAGATAGAATGTTTGAAGTAGAGGTTTTCCATAGTACTTTGAAGAGAGTGCTACAAACATTGGGTTTGGACTGTTGCAAGGAACAGAATAGTAATAATAGCACTAAGGAGAGTCAAGTAGCTTCTGTAATTAGAAGGAAGGAAGCAAGGGGCATAGAATTGCCTATGCCAGAATTTTTTAAGGACATGATACTGAGTGAGTGGTCTTCACAGTGGTCTACTAAGAAATTATTAACTTATTCTCACAAGTTATACTCCTTTATAAAGTCTGAGGTAGATTTCCTTAAGGTGCCCCCAGTGGATGCCCCAATTGCAGGGTTGGTCCCGGGAGCAATTGTCCCCAGGGAAGGGGACACACAATTGAAGGAGGTGGATGAGAGAAGAGCAGAGACTTCTCTGAAAAAAGCTCATGAAGTGGCTTCTTTAGCTATAAAAACCTCAGTGGCTGCTTCTGTTTGCAAGAGCTGGGGTTCTCTGGTCTCAAGATGTTTTAGATTCCCAGGATTTAAGTGTGCAAGAGTTAATGAAAGCTGTAGAGAGAATTCAGAGAGTGTTAAAATATGTGGCTGACACTGGTCATGATGCTACCGCATTTGCAGCAAGAAATATAAATTTGTTAACAATTGCGAGGCACTCCTTGTGGTTAAGGCACTGGGAGGCGGATCAGAAGTCTCGCAATAATTTGGCCTTTGTCCCTTTTCAGGGAGGACTATTATTTGGGAAGAAAGCTTTAGGAAAACTGTTAGTAGAGACAAAGGAGAAGAAGCAGGTAATGCCCACTCTGCAAAAGAAAAGAGTGGATAGAAGAACTTTCCGGGGCTCCAACTATTCCTTTCATGGAGATAGATTGAACAGTTTCTCTGGAAGAGGCTCTGAGTATAGATCTGGTAGATATCAATGGAATAGACAAAGGCCACAGTTCAATAGACAATTCCAATATTCCAGGCAAGGACAAGGAAAGCTTGGAAATAATTCCAAGCGAGGGAAACGTCAATACTGACTATCAACGCCAGGCAGTGGAGGGAAGACTTCTGTCTTTCGGACACAAATGGCCGTGAATAACATCAGATCGTTGGGTTCTACAGGTAGTGACCCAGGGTTACAAAATATGTTTCCATACGAGGCTGAAAGACAGATTTCTTCAATTCCCGGTTTCAAAAGACAAGGTCAAGCAACAGATAATTCAACGGGAGATTTGTCACTTACTACAGATAGGGGCAATAGAAAAGGTTCCAGGGAATCAGGAATTCTCAGGAGTTTATTCAACATTTTTTGTCATCCCCAAGCCCAATGGCAAATACAGATCGGTGTTGAATCTGAGGTACCTCAACACGTTTGTAGAAAAAAGCGGAAGTTCAAGATGGAAACTCTGCAGACAATCAAAGAGAAATTGTCTATGGGCAATTACATGGCATCCATAGACCTCAAGGAGGCATATTTACATGTCCCCATGAGTGAAGAGGACAGAAGATACCTGAGATTCCATTACCAGGACTACCACTACCAGTTCAAAGCACTGCCTTTCAGCTTGGCATCAGCACCTCAGGTGTTCACAAAGGTGTTGATTCCACTGATAGTGTTTCTCAGGGTGCAAGGGGTGCAGCTGTACTCATATTTGGATGATAGTTTGCTGAAAGCGGGCTCAGAGTTCAGGTTGAGGAACAGTGTAAAGTTAACAGTCCAGACATTGATGGACTACAGTTTCCTTCTCAATTTCAGGAAAAGCATGTTGAGTCCAGTCAGGCTGCTCACGCATTTGGGCGCACGGATGGACACCTTGAAGGGGAGGTTATACCTTTCTCAGGACAGGCTAGTGAAATTGAGGCAGGAAACAGCCAAGGTGCGACAATGCAAGACAGCGGATCTGATGCAACTTGTAAGGCTGTTGGGAATATTGGTATCTTCGACGCAGCTGGTGCAGTGGGGAAGTTTCCATGTGAAATCTTTGCAAAGGCTACTGATGCGACACCAGTTGGCCATATCGGTAAAGAGGCATTACCAGGTGGCATTACCACAACAAGTTCAGGAAGAACTCTCCCGGTGGCTGAAGGAGAAGAAGGTGGCATCAGGAGTTCCCATTCAAGTTGGAAGCATGGTTCATGTGACAATGGATGGCAGTCTCCGTGGCTGGGGTGCGCACTGTGAAGGACACTCAGTTCAAGGCATTTGGACGCTTTCAGACAAGCGACACAACATAAACTATCTAGAGTTGAAAGCCGTTTGCTTGGCACTGCAGTGGTTTCTGCAGCTGGTAAAACTGCATCATGTGAAGATATTCATGGACAATATGACGGTAAAAGCTTACATTTGGAAATAGGGCGGTTTACATTTGGTGCCCTTGGTGGCGGAATTGACCCGGTTGTTCCGGTGGGCTGAGAAACATGTGAGGTCGCTCACGGCAGTGCACGTGAAGGGAGAGATGAATGTTCAAGCAGACTACTTAAGCAGGAATTGGCTGCACCCTGGGGAATGGTCCTTCAATGTAGAGGTGTTTCACAGCTTGATCGCTGTTTTTGGTCAGTTAGAAGCGGACTTGTTCGCTTCTGGTGGAAACTCCAAGTTAAAAAGATATTTCCCAGTAGATGGAAGCAGAGGTGCAGAGGCACATGACGCTCTGTCAGTGAAATGGCCATCGGGAGTGCACTATGCATTTCCCCCAATCCGGATCTTGCAGAAAGTTCTGTCAAAGATCCATGTGGAAAAGGCAGCAGTGGTTTTGATAGCGCCTTACTGGCCACGGAGAGCGTGGTTTCTGATGCTGCTGCAAATGGCATAGGCACCACTATGGAGGTTACCATTGAGAGCGGACTTACTCACCCAGGGTCCAGTGTCACATCCAGACCCCAAATGGTTGAGTCTGGCAGCATGGAAATTGAACGGAAATTTCTAATGTGCCAGGAATATGCTGACAATGTGGTCCACACTATGTTGGGTTCCCGAAAGGAGGCCACTCAGAGAATATATGATGGAACTTGGAAGGCTTTTCAGAAGTGGTGCGAAGTGAGCAAGGTTGATGTGGCGGAGGTACATGTCTCCCATGTCTTACACTTCCTCCAAGAGGGCTTGGAAAAGGGTTTATACCCGAACACCTTGAAGAGACAAGTGGCAGTGTTGTCAGCTTTTCTGACTTCAGATGGGGAATCCTTCTCGAAGCATCCTCATATAAAGAGATTTCTGAGGGGTGCAACTTTGACGTCTTTTCCAACCAGGCATAGATTTCCTATGTGGGATTTGAACCTGGTGCTCAACTCCTTAACAACGGTGCCTTTTGAGCCACTACAGGATTCCTCCTTGAGATTCCTGTCTTTCAAGACTGCGTTCCTGCTGATAGTCACCTCGGCTAGGAGAGTGTCGGAGTTGGCAGCGCTGTCTGTCAATGAACATTTGTGCAGATTTGAGCAGGACAGTCTTACGCTGGGCTTTGACCCTTTCTTCTTGCCAAAGTGTGTGTCATCAATGTCTCGCCCGGAGGAGATACATTTGCCGACTTTCTGCCCGAGGCCCATGCACCCTCTGGAAAAGAGGTTGCACACTTTGGATGTGAGGAGAGTAGTAAAGTCCTACATTAAAAGGGCAAAAGGTTTTAGGTGGTTCGACGCCTTGCTGTCTTTCCAGCAGGCCAGCAAATCTGTCATTGCTGGTTGGATCAAGACATGCATTTTTCTTTGTTATGATTATACAAAGAAGCCTTGACCAGAGAATGTGTGGCCACATTCTACCAGATCAGTGGCAACATCAGTGGCACACTCCTCTTCGTGCTCTTTGGAGGATGTGTGCAGTGCAGCCGGCTGGAAAGTGTCATCAACTTTTATTAGACATTACAAACTAGACAAGTATAAATCTGCACAGGTGGCGTTTGGGCGCCGTGTTTTGCAGGCAATGTTGTAGATATATACGCACCCATAGAACAGCTTGGGAAGGTCCCATGTGTAGTGGATTGCTCCTCCTGTCAGCCCAAGAATGAAAAGTTGGTACTTACGTGAACGGTCATTCTGGGATGACAGGAGGAGCAATCCACGCCCACCCATAGGCTGAGGAAAGTGCGGATAAGGCTAGGGTGGGGGACCAAAAAAAAAAAACCAAATCAACCAGGTACGCTAGGAAAGAGAACTGGCCGCAGAGGTACTGGAGTGGTTAACAGTTCTTTTGATGTGGCACGTGGACAGCTCGTGCATCGGCTGGCGCAAGGATCACAACCTATGTGTAGTGGATTGCTCCTCCTGTCATCCCAGAATGACCATTCACTTAAGTACCAACTCTTCATTCTCTTTCAAAATTTTGAACCATTTTGTTCTTAAGGGAAGCTAATTTTCCATTCTCTACCATATTTAAAATTTTTATTTTGCATTCATCTAATGGAATGTCTGTTTTATCTTTCCAATGTTGTGCATATGTCAGCCATGCTGCTGTGATCAAATACAATAATATCTTCTGTTGTTTTCTAATCTCCCGATTCTGACCTAATATATTCAATAGATAAAATTCTGGTACCATTTCAAAATTGACTTTAGAGATTTTTTGAATTTCATCATGAATTCCCTTCCAAAATTTCTTAGCCTTAGAACAAGTCCACCACATTTAAAAAAAGGCCCCACCTTTCCCCCATATATCCAGCACTTCACATCCCCGTTTTTGGTTACTTTTTGAAGTCTTTCTGGAGTCGGGAGTAAAATGTTACTTATGTAACATTTTATAACAATTTTCTCTTAAATTTAGATATGGAGTGAATTTTATGTCCGTTTTCCATAGTTTTTCCCATGCCTCTAACTCGATTGTACGGCCTATATTTTGGGCCCAATTAATAATTGACTCTTCTATTGACTCAGATTCAAAGTCCCTTTTTAATATTAATTTGTAAAGCTTCAAGATTTTCTTCTTCTGATGTTCTTTAAACAATTAATCTAGTTCATTTTCTTGTCTTTCAAACCCATATAGTTTTTGGTCCATTTTGTACCTTTCTTTCAACTGGCACCAAGGGAACCAGTTTAGCTCATGACCTTCAGCTTTTAACTCTTCTATCAACTTCATTTTTTGATTGTCTCTTTCCCATTTTATTATATCTTGATAAGTCAAAAGCTTTCCTTGCTTTGTTGGTGCAATCTTATAAGCTTCTTGAGGGGATGTCCAAATTGGGAGTTTTGTGTAATATTTTTGTTCTTCTTTGTGGTCTCTGTGACTCACACAAATGGGGTTTCGCACCTGTGCAGAAACAGCATTTGGAACCTTCTAGAGCCTACTGTTGGCATTTTGGCAGTTGACCCATCCCCCATGCCCTCATGGTATATGAACCCCTGCCTTGTGTAACAGTCAGTTCCTTTTTTTTATATATATAATTTTATTAAATTTCACAAATATAAAAAAGGATTATTTAACTTGTTACATGAATTTTCTTCTGTTCTTCCACACTGTTCTGGTCAACATTTCCCGCAGCTTAGTCCACTTGTTACATTAATGCATCACAATATATTGATTATCTCATCTGTTCGAACACACATTTCCCTCTCCTAACAATCATAATATAGTCGTTCTGGCTAGACAGTTCCCAACCATCACTCTCTTCTGCTTAACTCAAATCGTCCTGTTCCAAAATATTTCCATATCACTTATCTCTTGAAGCTTCTGTTTTCTCCACACACACACACACACACACACACACACACACACACACACATATATATATATATATATATATATATATATATATATATATATATATTCCCCCCCCCCTTAACTCTCCATTACCTACAGCCCAAAATCTTGAAGTTTTTAATTATTTCTGTCATTGTATATCTGGCAGTCTGAGCAATTATTACTGCAACGATCCCCCATCTTCTTACCCTAAATTCCATTGTACTAAAATGTCTTGTTTCTCCTTAAGTACTTTTCAAACCTCTTCTCCCATTCAGCAATATCATGTTCATATTCATGAAATATGTCGATATATCATCAATTGCAAGCTTAATTAACAATGTCAAAATAAAAATCCATTTGTATAATTCAGAAGCCTGTGCAATCGTCATCTTCCCGTTCCCCTCTCTCATCTGGTGCTCTGCAGCCCGGATATTCATTTGCAAATTCTCTGTACTCTTTAAGTCGCTTATGTTCCAAGCTGCACCGCGCCTAAGAGAGAGGGTATTTTACTCCACTTATCTAATCAGGATCCTGTGACTATATCCGCTCCTTTTCCCCCCTCCTTTCTTGGACTTTGCGGTCCGGAATCTGTTTCTGAATTTTTACTGTATTCTCCTAGTCGCTTAAGTTCCAAGCCGCTCCGTCCAGGAGAGTGAGAGTCTTTACTTGACTAACTTCCATCACAATCTCCCTGTTCCCCCCTCCCATCATGGACTTTGCCACCCAGAATTCATTTCTAAAGATTATCTGTAATTTCTTTGTCGCTTAAATTCCAAGCAGCTCAGTCCATGGGAGGAAGGATCTTCCAATCAAGTCTCTTCCATCACAGGTTTCACAGTCATCCCCCTTCAACCCTTGACATCACATTGTTTATGTTACTGACAATATATCACTTATGGTAAACTAATTTGACATTGCTGAAATATATTGCCCCTTCTCAAATTCAGAACCCTGTGCCTTTATCCGCTTTATATTCCCTCCTCCCCTCTTGAAGCTGCCCGGAATTCATTCCAGAAGATTCATTGCATTTTCATTGTCGCTTAAGTTCCAAGCTGCTCCATCCGTGGGAATGAGGATGTTTTGGATTAGATAACCTTCAGCACAGTCTCATAGTCTCAACAATCCAAGAGAATCAAGAAACAAGAATCACTCCACAGGAATAAAAAAAAGGGAGACGTGCAGCTCAATAGCTTTCAATCCCGAAATATTCCTCCAAAATCCAAACCCCTAATCAATGAATCAAATTCCAGATCTTCTCAGTCCAGCCTAAATATCAAAGTATTATACTGTAGAAAATTTAGTGTCCAAATGGAGATTATAACTCATTTGTAATCCATCAGTCCAAATGTTCAATTATATGCCATTTTATACTGTAAGTCCCAATTGTGATTCATAAGTCTTTCTTTTTTCTTTAAAAATATTTTCTTCAATCCTCGTGAGTAAGCAGCACACCCAGCTAGCCTTTTCTTAAAATTCCAGCCGCCCCTTTAAGAAAAACTCCCAGCCATAACGAACTCACTCAGGCTCAGGGTCCCCTCCATTCTTTCGCTTCTGCACACCGTTGCATGCCAGAACTGCGGCGATATTACCAGAATCGCGACCAGAACAGGTTAGATGACTTCTTATTAAATTTTTACATGTTATTTGATGTCTTCTTTTAAAAGTTGACGGCGGCGCTTGTGCCGCTCAGGCGGCGATCCCGCTGGCTCCGTCTTGGTCCTTCGACCCCCTCTGGCATTTTCTGCTCTCCCAGCCGGGCAGAGCTAAAACGCCGGTTTTGGGGTCCCCGTCAGACCCATTCCGCACCCCTCGTACCGGAGGGGTGTTCTGCCGCCTCTATGATGGCAAAAGAGGCGACTGGAATCCAGCAGGTGGCTGCTCGGAGCCGCACCATTGCGCAGCTTCAATCTGAGCTGCCACTCGCGCCGGCCATGCAACCGGAAGGGCATAACAGTCAGTTCCTTTTAACCTGCCACGTGTGCAGCGTATAGGAGCCTCTTTGCTAGTGTGAACGGGATTTTTCCCTATTTTCTGATGTTTTGGACTGGTTGTTTCGACTTTGGATCAGATCGGACTTGGTTTATTCTGCGGGATTGTGTTGTTTGGCAAGTTGTATGGCAACGGCTGTATTTAAACATTGCTTGACCTGTGGAGGGAAAATACCCAATAAGGACGGACACTCAAAATGCCTCCTTTGTTTAGGTGAGGGCCACAACGTGGGATTGTTGTCATTGTCAGCTATTTACTCCGCAAAGTCATCAAAATAGGGCTGCTCGGCTGAAAGCCCTATTGTGGGAGGATGTGCTGACTGCTTCAGAACCGCTCAAGTGGGCTGCATCCGCTTCCTTACCATCGAGTATGGCCCACGCTTCTGCTTCCTCCACTTCCCGATGGAATGTGTTGGTACCATCATCGAGACCAAGATCTCATTCGACGTCAAGGCCTCGAGATCAGGCATTGTCTGGTCATGCCAATGATCGTCGAAACCATCCTTCTCCTCCACCTAGTACCAAACTGCCTAGGAAGCAGAAGGATCAGAAGAGGAAAAATAAAGAGGCTGCTTCGACAGAAGCTAAGAGGCAGAGGAGGAAGGATAAGTCTAAGGCACATCCTTCATCTCCAGTGAGAAGCCAATTCCTCAAGTGTCTGCCTCAGAGGAAGTATGGGCCCCTCAACATCGGGGATCCCAGGAGGTTATACCTTCTGAGCAGATTGAGAAGGTGTGTATTGGCTCAGAGGGAGAGATAATGGAAAGCTCCCCTCAAATTTCTGTCAGGTCTCCTTCAGACTACAGAGTGCTGTCTCCTGCTGTAAGGCCTTCTGGGCGCAGAAGATCTTCAACCAAGCGATCTGGAATGCTTCGGCGTACTTTGCCTTAACCCCCAAGGTCAGCTTACTGAGATGATTGGTCAGTCACCACTTCCTCATATCAGTATCATCATTATAGGGAAAGATCTCCCTGTCGATACCGTGATGATGTTTCATATGATTCGAGGGACATGTCCCCTTATATGAAAGAGTTGGAACCATATGAATGACATCGTCAGTATCAAGATGTTAATGATGAATCATACTGTCGTGTTACTTGTCGCTCTCGTTCTTTGTCGAAGACTCCTCCATGTCGGCAGGTGATAGCATCTTCTGGCCGCACGTCTAAGTCCACCAGGCGGGATCGAACCACTGTTAATAGGTATCAAGAACGCCTTCCAGAGGGAAGGAGGAGAGAGTCTATTGTTATGTCTCCTCGAGGTCATCGTATCCGATCTCCATCAGTACCATGCGCAGTATCCTCGGCAGTGTCTCGTGGACTAGATGTCGAGTACAATTTCATTTCCACCGCCAAAAGAATTTCACCTACTGATGATGTGCGATCGTTTTCGGATCTTGTCTTCTGAATGGCCAGATTGTTGAACTTACAAATTGAAGACCACAAGGAAGATCTGAAAGACCTGATCTTCCAAGATTTGCAGGACCACGTTCCGGTACCGTCTGTAATTGCACCATTTCCGTATCTGTCGCAGACAGTGAAGAAGTCATGGTCGACACCATCTTCGGTACCGTTTACATCTAAGAAACTGGAGTCTCTGTACCATCTTGTTAAGGCTGAGGATGACTGGTGGGTCCAACACCCCAAACCAAACTCTGTTGTGGTGGATGCGGCCCAGTCAAAGCAGTTGCAAAGACTTCATGCTGTTCCTGCTGATCGTGAGCGGAAAAAATTGGATAATATTGGTAAGAAATCCTATTCAAACGCAGCCTTGTTGTTTAGGATTTCTAATTATGCCGCCTGCATGGGCGCATACCAACAGTTCTTGTGGGGTAGAATTAAACCCTATCTGGAAATGCTTCCTGATACCGAGAAGAAGACCGCTACTGCATTATATGGTGAGGCTTACCGCCTGTCATCTCAACAAATCACTACAGCTAAACACATTGCAGACTGTAGTAGTAAAGCTGTGGCAGGTACCATAGCGATTCAATGACATGCTTGGCTTTGTTCATCTGGGTTGTCTCAGCAAGCCAAGATGATGATTGAAGACCTACCCTTTGATTTGAGGGTGTTCCTGCATGGCAGGGGGTTGGACTGGATGGCCCGTGTGGTCTCTTCCAACTCTACATTTCTATGATTTCTATGAAAACAGTCTGTATCTGCTGCTGTAGAACTCGTTGGTGACAGTTCCTATTGAGTTGTGCTCTCTGCCATCATCTTGGGAATGCAGAGGTGGATGGAGTTTACAGTTAATTATATGTCCACAGGAACCTTTGAGGAGTTGTCAGGTGTTCCATTAATAAGGGCACAGTAGACAACTCAGTGTCATAGCTGGTTTAGGCTTAGAACATATACACACATACACACACAACAATTTTTGGAGCTGATGTGTGTATGCGCCTGCACATGTGTGCACCTTTAAGTTGCTTGTCAATTTATGCTAACCTCATGAATTTCATAGGGCTTTCTTAGATAAGGAAGACTCAGAGATGGTTTTGCCTATTCCTTCCTCTGAAATATAGCCTACAATATCTAGAATTCATTGGCAGTCTCCCATCTAAGGACTAACCAGGGCCAGCCCTGCTTGTGTCTTCGGAGTATTTAGTTCACCTACCCCCTGTTCAATCCACAGGCTCTCTCTGCTAAATATTATAGGGGAGAGCCATGACTGGAACTTCAAACAGAATTTACTTCTAAAAAATGCTGGAGAGGCAGTTTGTGTCACGTTATTCACTCCCAGCTCGGAGTCCAATAACATCTAGAGGGTTGCACGATCCCCACCCCTTCTATATAGAAAGGAACTATATAACAAAACTTTGCAAGCTTTTCATTTTGGTCCACTTTTCAATTCTTATTTCTAACAGTCCCAGTATCAAGTTATACCTCACGTTAAGTATGTAGTGCAATGCTTTCTTTTTCTTTTCCTTTTGCTCTCCCCCCCCCCCCCAATACTTGGAGTACTTGTTTCCCTTCTAAAATTCAGATACACCTCCACAGCAGTTAAAGGAATGGGAAAGTTTCAATTGGCACCAGTAGACATGATTCTCTTTTTTTCAACTGCTGTGCACAGATTGAAGAGGGAAGGAGCTGATGGTAAGAATTAAACCTCCATGCAGAGTGGTCCTGATCCAAATCAAGGGGATTATCTTACTGTAAAGAAGAACAGGAAAAAGAGCTCCATACTTTTGAAAATACCACACACGCCCCCCACCTAAAGTCAGGATAGGCCCTTGAGACTATCCTTGACCCTCACCCACATTGAATAAATAACTTCAGTTGAGTGACTTCTGGAGTATTTTCTGAATTTATGGCAATTACAGTGTATTTCAACAAATAATTTTCCCCATGGTCACAGAAGGGTTGTGGGTATAGAATGAAGGATCTGTCATGATACCACCAGAACAAAAAAAACCTTACGTTCACAGGAGTTAGAACATTTGTTTTGGAATTGCTTCCAGACCTACTTTTCTGTAAAATGTATCCAATATAAATCCTCTGTCCTAAAAATATTACCACTATTCTTTCCAGATAAAACAATAACAATAACAACAAAAGGTGCTGTGAACTCCCAAAATTAGGAAACAGTCATAAACCATGAAGGAAAACAGCTGTTTTATTTATTTGACAGGAAAACCTAGAGAAATAATAAAATAGCCTCTGCTGAAGGAAATGTTCTCCAGTGAAGGGTTCATCTTTGTGTTGGCCACTTTACAGACCACCACAGTAGGCCACCTGGGTGCTGCTGTAATCCTTGCAAGCAGATTTCCCTTATGTAGTGCACTGTATCATTTTTTTTTTAAAAAAAAAAGCTGCTACTTTACAGCAAAGTGTCATAACCACAGATCATGCCATCTTTGATTACCACTCCTTCTGCCACTTCTTAACTGGCAAAAAATTATACATCTCCCATCATATTTTTCCAGTGTGGCAATATGGCTCAGCTAGTGTAGTCACTACACGGTAACCAAGCTGGGCTTCCTTACATGTACCTGTAACCTGCCCAGGTAAATGTCTCCTTTCAGAGAATAGGCTTTATTAGCACTGCAGCTCCACCACACTTAAATGCCAGTTTTTCTGGTTCACTTGGCATATGGTACCAGAATGTGCATTTATCTCTGAATTCTACCAGCTGTTCATCAATGGTTAGATATGTCCCTTGTGTGTGCATCATGTAAGCTGCTCAGTAAACATAGTCCATATGTCCTCAAAGTTTATCAGTGACTCTATGCATCACTCATTTTTCCTTTGTTAGTTTTCAAAATCTCTTCAGGTTTGTTGCTGCTCTGAAGTTGCAACATGTCTTGTCCGTGAGACACCTCTGCTAAAAGTAGTAGGCCAACATATGTTTTCAGCTCTGTGACGTCAAAGAGCTTCCACCCTCTGAGTTTGATAGGGTTCCTCTCCTTCTGTGTCCTGAATATATCACATGCATGCTATCTGTTGTTTCACTGATCATCTAATAAACAAGACTTTCTGTTGAAGAACAATTCAGAAGTTTCCAGTATGGTTTCTTTGTTTCTGGACATTGCTGAATGATGTCCTTGGCAGCTCTGGCGGAAACAGCCTGTGTGTGTTTGCACAGGTCCTTCCATCCATTCATTTCATGGCATTAATATTTTCATTTGGTCCTTCCTGAGCAGGATCAAAATAAGGATAGGGATTCAGCCTGTGTTGGATTGGTTTACACTTCCCCTGAAAATGCAGATTTGCACTTTGGGTTTACACTCAGACGCAGCCTTGATCTTAAGAGGACCAGGTTTCTGTGATAGCCAAGAGTACTTGTGCCTAATTAATCCTACTGTACCAACTGTGCACATTCTTGGGGACGTCTGATCTGTTACATCCCTTTTGGATTGCTGTAACATGCTTTACCTGGGGATGCTTTGAAGAGTGTCGGAAACTTCGGCTGGTACAAAGAGCTGCAGCCAATGTCAACTGGGATGGAAAATAGGGACCAGACAATGCCCCTGCTACAACAGCTCCACTGGCTGCCAGTCTTTTCCTGGGCACAATTCAGAGTGGCCCATAAAACCCTATATGGCTTAGTCCGGGATATCTGACAGGCTGTATTTCCCCATATGAGCTTACTCAGGCCCTGAGACACTCAGGGGAGGCCCCTCACAGGGATAGCTGGTGTGATAGGGCCTTCTGAATGGCTGCTCCTAAGCCCTGGAACTCCCTTCCCAGCAAGGTCAGAATGACTCCCTCTTTGCTGCCCTCACATTGTCAGGCAAATACTTTTTTTTTTTATTCTTACAAGTTTTTAGAACTGAAGGTTTTTAAATAAAGGGCTTTAGAGGATGCTGTATAGTTTTTATTGAACTGTTGTAATTGCTTTTTATCCTTTTTAGGTATATGTTTGTGAACAGTTTGATTCTGTTTCAGTGTTGACCTTTGTTTTTAGCTGTATTGTATGTGTGTTGAATTGCATGCCATCTAGGTGGATACAAATAAAGTTAATAATGTTACCAACAAAAACTTCCTGCCCTGCCACTTTTGAACAAGGAGTGGGATTGTTTCTCATCCAACAATTCCCCAGTTTCCCTATGTCACATTTCACCCACAGAATGCCATGGGGCATTTTTTTTTTGTCTCAATACTTTATTTTGGGTGGGATGAAAAAGTATCACAGTGCCAAAACACTGTGGATTTGTTGAGACGTTCCTTGTCCCAGCTCTTTTTTTTTTCTTTTTCCTGTACTAATGTAGAATACCCCTCCATGGCAGGTGCCTGCAACTCTAGGACATTGATCAAACCCCTTGAGGTGACACTGTTGTAAAATGCTTCCCTTGTACGTTTAACTGTATGTCAATTTTACAAGAAAACTTGACGCTGGGGGGCCAAAATGGCTTGTCTGCTATCATGAAGGTTAAGTGAGTAGTTTCATAACAGGGCTTCAACTATTCCGAATTAACTACATCTTGCATACTAACTTTATTCAAAACACTAGGGTCCCAAGTATAGCTCTTTCAGCTGCAAACTATCTGAGATCCATTTGGAAACTATCAAGGATTGTCAAGGACAGTGGATCTGAACTGGTCTTGCAATGGGAGGAGTAACATCATTGCAGTGGCTGAGCAAGTAGACTGCAGCCAGTAGAACTATACAATGCTCTACTATCACAAAAGTCTTCTCATAGATGAACAAATAATCTTTTATGGTCTAAACAAAGAAATCTAGAGCTGGCTCACACTTCTCTCATCTCTGAAAGTAGCATTGACTGTCGCCAGAAATGTATTTGAATAAACGTAACAGCTGAGACCCTGCATCATACGTGCAGCATGTAACATGCAGCTCCATCCCTCTCTCTCCCTCTGGCCGCAGTCAGGCCCCTTGGACTACCACCACAGTAGTCATTTAATGGCAAAGGAAGGTGAAGGGGAGGGAACTGAGCTCCAGGACCACCTCTCATCCTCACTGCTGTTCTCTAGGCAGAGAGAAGAAAAACAACACCCTTGTTCTTCTTCCTTTTCTCTGGAGAACTGCTTTGGGGACAGAAAGCCGTTGCCCTACCCCCAAACAACTGTTTTACAACCATAGTAGCGTTCAATAGGACTTGACAGCTGCTGTGGAGGTGGTTTTGGACAGAGCTCAATGGACTAGTGAATAGTCCCTTGTCCCTCATTCAAAACAAGACATTCATACACTGTAACCTCAAATTATGTGCATTTTATGTCCTCTATAGGATTCTGATGAATGTGTACACATTGCTGGCCAGAGATCATGTTAACTGCAATTTTGGAGATAGTTGCAATTTTTTTCCTCACACTTTTCTGATCTGGAACTAGTTGTAATTCCAACCATCCCCAAAATTTATTTAGTACTGAACACTAAAACACATTACTGTTATAAGATAAGCTTTATTGCTGGTGAATGTTGCAGTAGGTGGTTTATAACGGAGAAGCATTCCAGCTATTTTGCTGATGGGAACAAGCAGGTGGCAGACTTCAGCCTCAAGGAACTGATTCTGCCCAGACTTTCCCATGGCCAGCACTCTCCTGCTCCGTGGGGCTGGCTAAATAGAGTCCCAGGGCTAGCATGTGCATTGGAACACACATACCGCAATGATAATAGGAGTGGTCTCCATGGCCATCTAGTGCTCACATTGTTTATTTTTATGCCCATGTATGCTCAAAAAGGCCAGGACTGCTTGTCTGGAAAAACAGTAACATAAAATGAGTCAACTCTGCTTGTAAGAGAGAACACAAGATAGTATAAAGGTGTATTATTTCTGCTTTTGGCTGTTTCTCACATCCTTAAATATAATCCATTTCCTGTTTCCCCATAGGAAACCATCGGTTCTTGTTTGTTTGTGTCTTTGTTTATCAAATAACTTTCAGTAGTCACTCTGTAATGCCCTTTTTGCTAATCTTAAAGTTGGATCATTTAGCACATCAGAAAACTGGCAAGACGGGTTAGTTGGTTCACCATGAAGAAAAATTATTTATGAAGGCTTCATCATGGATATCAAGAGTCAAGTGCCCAAAGGCAAAGGTTCTGCAATATAAGTAGTCAGCTGTTAGTAAACTATGACATCTTTTATGTAGACTACACAGGCAGGCATAAAAGACACTTTGAGTTTAAAGTAGCAGCTGCCTTCCCCCAAAATAAAAGGGTATCATCTTCTTAATGTAGAATGAAAGGATACAAAACTCTCCAAGTCCTATTTAAAGTCTACTTTGTTGTTGTTGTTGTTGTTGCTGCTGCTGCAGCTGCTGCTGTCATCTTTAAAATGGGGTGGGCAAGCTTCATACTTGTCAGATGTATGGTGTGTTTTTTTAACTCAAGCTCCAACACAGTAAATCTGAACATATTTAGAGCCCAGATGCTTGTTTTAAATACTTCAAATGTACTGAGCTCACAAATGTCTACACACATCCATTATTACCCCAAGCAGCTTCATGAACAGAATAGAAGAATACTGTTGCTACTAATAATTGGAAGTTAGAAAGGTTGTTGTTACTCATTGGATCTTCTACCAACTACCAATCCAGATTTAGGAGGCAAGGGCAGGATTCCTAGACCTTTTGTATGGAAAAATGTGAGAGAAGCAATTTATTAGACAAGAGAGAGAGAAACAGAACTTTCTGAAATTTCCTGTCCAACAGAAACCCTTCTTTATATGTCTGTTTAACCTTGTATCAAACTACATTGTGTCTCCCCATACTCAGAAAGTGTGCATCCTTCCTCATGTTGTACTCATAATTAGTTTTCTACTGCTTACCTCTTCATACTTATGCATCATACAAGGTTAAAAAATAACCAGTGGTTTGGCCTGCCTTGAAATACTATAGCAAATTTTGCAATTTTGCCTATTGCAAAATTAAAACAACACATTTGGTTAAACTGTTCTGCCAGTAACTCGTTTACTTTCCAGAAACGGTGGGACTGCAGTTTAATATAGCATGATCCTGACTGCTTAGGTTTTGCTTCTTCCTCCATAATTTGTTGAAGAAACCTGTCATTTGGAATGTTTCTGCAAACCAAAAGTACATTTAGCTTTACTGAAAGTGTTGTTTACAGTCAAAGAAACACATTTGCCCTTTCTTTATGTCCTTAGGGGGAATTCCTGACACCTGTCCACTTCCTCAAAAGCTAACAAAGGCCCGTTATGCGTTTCCTCCCAGCTCTGGAGAAGCAAGGGAGGGAGGCTGGCTGTTGGGAAGTTGTGTTCGTTGGAATAAGTATTTTGCAGAGCCAAATTTGATGACAATTTTCTGTTGAAGATCTCCTTCCCGAATCTTGTTTCAGTGAAGCAGATGACACACCGCTTGTCATAACCTGTCTTGTATCAATGAAAGAAAGTTACAACTGCTTTCAGCAGAGGCATCATATGGAATACATACGAAATATAGCTTGCTATTTAATTATGGTTGGGTTACAAACAGCCACTAGATGGCTACATTTTGACAAAGAGAGAAGAATGTGGACTGAAGAGTTTGGTTTTGTGTTTTGTTGGGGAGAGCAAGGTGAGAAGAAATTAAGGTTACCAGCTTTTTTTCCTGTCAGGTACTAGGGCATCAGTTGCTGTATGATAGCTGGCACACCATTGCTAGGTCTCCATTCTAGGGAACATTTTGCCTGCTCAGTTCTACCACTGCTGCATCCATTAAAAGGACAGGAGCCTTACAGGAAATAAATGGTAAATCTAAGGTACACAGAAGCATGCAGATCCAGTTGACATGTATGTATTTTTATGTCATTCAAACTCTATGGACAATAGTTATTGTCCACTACAGTAAGCAAGTATTTATTTATTTTTTTACCCCTGATTTTCTTCTGGTGTGAGACTCAAAGCAGCTCACAATTATTTAAAAATACAGCTAAAACCTTTATACAAAAGTTAAAAAACAATTAAAGAACAATTCTGTTTAAAAAAAGCATGGCTAGAATAGTTTAAAATACATTAAATCATAATTTGAAAGATAAAAGTCCAGCACACCATTTTCAAACTCCCTTCTGTCCACATGATTTAGGTCTTTTTAGATTAATGTCTTTTCCTGCCAGTGGAAAGAGAACAGAGAAAGGGCCAACTGGAATTTTTATGTTTGACTGGATCTGCTCCAAGTTTCCTGCCATCCATGATCTGGTGCCTGCCCCACTCATTTCATCACCACCAGGCATTACCAGACTGTACACATCCACACCTTGATATAGTTTAATTAGCAAAATATGATTTAATTGGCAAAATATATTAATTAGCATTGATGTAAAATGTGCCCCTGCTATGACTGTATGGCCAAGCTGGATGGACAAAAGGAAAAGACTGGCTGAAAACATGCACTGCAAATTAGGTCAGAAATCCCCTCTTGGCGTAGCCAGGTTATAGTCAGAAAATGACCAGGTAACTCCTGAGATAATAGGCTTAAGGACTCTGCCTCTTGGAGAATAGCAACTGGGAGATTCCCACCATTATCTTAACTCCTCTCCCTTCGACTTGCAAACTTCTCTATCATCCTCACACCTGTCAGACAAGCACAGAGCTATCATGATGGCCATTTACCTTTTGTCACCTAATGCTAAGACCATTAGCCCATTCCGGAACTCCATTGTTTACTCAGCCAGAGAGCCATTTACACCCTTTCCCTCAGGCAGAAATCAAGTATATAAACCCATAGTTTTGGTCAGTCAACTTGCAGTAAACCAACTGCTAGTTGCCACTCTGCTACTCTGATTCCCAATTATGTACCGTCCTTAGAAATGATCTAAGCCATATTGCTGCTGCTTCACTGCTCTTCTAGGTAGGTAAATATCACTCACTACATCCTGAAACCTTGCTAAAACTTTCCTCTCTTTTCCTTCAGTTAACCTTGTGTGATTGTGTGACTGTTTGGCTCTTGTGTGTGTGACTGCCTCAATAAAACACACTTTAGCTTATTTTTGGATCTCTGGCTGATTCTTCCCTGCAGAAGTACTGGTAAACATAAGTGGAAAGATCTCACGAGGTTACCCCCCCCCCCCACAGGCCTCCTAATTTGAGCTAATAATTCTCCATCTTTGCCTGGAGGTATTGGCATTGCAGGTGGATCCCTGCATCATTCACATTTTGGAGTAACGGGTACTACTGAGAGAGCCAGCATAGTGTTTTGGGCACTGGACTACAACTCTAGAGACCAGGGTTCAATTCCCCACTTGGCCAGGAAACCCACTGGGTGACCTCAGGCACGTCACACACTCTTAGTCCCCAGAAAACACCGTGATAAGTTCACCTTAGGGTCACTGTAAGTCAGAACCAACTTGAAGACACAGCAACAACATACTACTTGGGACAGATCTGTGGTCATCAGGGACATCCAGGCTCAGATCTTGCCCAGGACTATGCTAAAACTGCAAATCTGACATTTCAGGAAGGGTGTAATCTTATCCAATGCAGGCTGAATTTCTTTTCTGTTTTATGACTCACCTCTGTCTTGAAAATAAGTAGGGGTTTAATCTTTCTCATTTCTCATTTTTTGTTGTACTTCGTTCTGCAAATCAATTACAGTCCTCCTCCAAACCAGAAACAATAAAAAAGACCTGCATGTTTACAGAAGTAGACCTGTATGCCTATTTCTGTAGGTTCAGTACACGAAGTTCCCTTCGCCATGCATGTGCTTAGCCCTTTATATCAGCCATTATACCTGAACAGGATCCAGTTTCAGAGAAATAGTATATCTCTGAGTTAGTGCTGAAGACAAACACTGGATGAAAACTATTAGCAATATATGCTGATATAAGCATTAATGAAGTACTAGCTTGCTGTTTAGAAGTGAGTTCTTAACTGGGTAAAATCTGAAGAAAACAAATTTTCCCAGGATCACAAACTGAGTACAAGGCCCAAGTGAGTTGAGTCCCTTCCATATTAGCTATAGTAGCAACTATTTCATAGCATGCAAGCATGTAAGACTGAGGGACAAGTGACTTGCCTTTTCATACATAGGGTCTGAGCATCAAGCTCCCTCCAAAATTTCCCCTTCTGACCCCAGCATTTACTGGATTGTCATAGTATGCCTTGCTGTGAATCACTCTCACCCTGTGATGGAAGCTTTCCATGCTTGCTGAGGTAGAAGAGGGAAATGTATTCAGGCAACTTTGCAAAGCAATGCTGGACATTATTCCTTATGATTCATTACACTTCTGTCCTGTCTTCCTTCTAAAGAACTTGCAGACAAAGCTTGGAAAGTTACTTTTAAAAATAATTAGTTACAGTTATATCATCCCCTAATTAGTTTGCTATTATACTTGCAGTTTCTAGGAAATAGCTCTTTTTGTTTCTCAAAAGCAGGTAAAAGTAACTACAATAATTATGTTCAGATTTTTTAAAAAATATGAATGCTAAAAGCCTTTGGTGCAAAACATACTCTTTTCCTGTCTACCTTGTCCTCTGAATATGTTTATGGCAACAGCACAAGGCATAGCATGAGCCAGCACTCAAACTATGCGATATTCCTCTTCCACCATTTGATAAGATCACACCCCTGCAACCATAAAATAACTGCAACAGTACACTTATATCACCCAAGGAGTGAAGTTAAATTACAGTTGAGATGTAACAGAACTGTAACTTAGTTATCGGGGATAGAAACTAATAACAAATAATTGTTAGTAACTATTTGTTTCCCTGCTGCACTCAATGGTACATTCATTACTTTCACCTAGTCATGTTATACTGACAACAGCCTTCTTAGGTAGACAAGCTGAATCTCGACGGTAGTTCTACCACTTGGTATTATCTGTGCTTTTAAAATTACCTATTCTTTTAAAATTGAACATCCCTGTTTGGTGTAATCTTCTGAATACCAGATACGAGGGACAAATTACAGTGAAAGACCATCATTTATATGCCCTGGTTTTAGATTCCCAGAGGTGTTTATGGAGAAGCCCTTGATTTGACCCAAGAGCAATCTTCTATTTTCCCCTATACCAACCAGGCCCAGCTACTACTCTTCTGCTTCACTTGCACTGAGAATATTTTCTGACCTGTACTGGAAACTTTGCAAGGATACAAGTTGACGAGATCATCCAAAAAGTGTAGTGGTGATAGACCAAATACTGGATAAACTACTGGCTATAAGCTGAGCTTGTATCTTCTTTATTACACTTATACTTGCTGATACAGAGTATGTTCATAGTTTCTAGAATGGCCTTGACATATTATTGGGGAAAATAAATATGCCACTGCTTGTGAACTGATTGGGTACGTAAACTCTGGGATCTCTGATTTTAGATTCATTCTCATAATATTCACAGTAGATATCGTAGACAGAGAAAATATTATTTTTGGCATTGACTGAAACCGTGAAATCAGCCCATGTGATGACTGTGAAACTTCAAACATATATGGGACTTTTTATTGGGACACACAGCTTTCTAGATGAGCAAGATATAGTTGAATGGCATGGAAAACTGAAAAAAGAAAAGAGGAAATCAGGGCTATGGAACCTCCAGCCTTCATATGTTGTTGAACTCCTGTTCCAATTACACCTCATTGTTCTCCAGCCCAGCTAGAGCTGAGGGAGATGTCCAACCACAGGTTCTGTAGCCTGGTTTCAGATTCCATTTAGGTTTCTTTGTTGAGGCTCACATTACAGATCTGAAATACTATACTCCTGAAGAAAAAATTAAGTTATATCATAATTAGGTTTATTATGTTCTTTCCAGATTAACACACCCCCCCCCCCCAGTCCTTGCAAATATCATCATTATTGTTAACTGCTGTCATGTTGACTTTGACTTATGGTGATCCTATTAATGAGACCTCTGAGTCCCCCTGTTGTCAACAGCTCTGCTCAGGGCCAATGGGATCTTCCTCTTTTCTTACAACCTCCTACCTTATCAAGCATTTTTGTCTTTTTTAGTAAGTCATATCTTCTCATGATGTGTCCAAAGTATGGCAGTCTCAGTTTAGTCATCTTGGGATTGTTCAGGCTTGATTTATTTATTGCAATTTTATTCTTTATTTATGTAATTAATTATATGTGGGTTGGACCCATTTGTTTGTCTTTTTTACAGTCCACAGTATCTGTAAAATTCTTCTCCAGCACCATGTTTCAAATGAGTTGATTTTCTTCCTATCAATTTTCACAATCATGTGCAGAAAATGAGAATATGATAGCATGGACAATCCTAACTTTAGCATTCAATGACGTATCTTTATACTTCAGGATATTGTCTTGTTCTTTCATAAGTGCCCTTCCAAGTCCTAGTCTCCTTCTGATTTTTTTACTGTAGTCTCCATTTTGATTAATGACTCAGCAAAGTATAGATAAAGACATTGAGATATGACTATTTCAATGTCTTTATTGCCCACTTTAAAGTTACATGAAGTTACATCTGTGGTCATTGTTTTTGTTTTCTTAAGTGTTCAACTGTAAACCTGCCTCTGCTGAAGAAAATCAAAGAAGAAAGTGCAGAGGCATTTGCTCGTCTTTGCTCATTCCAAGCCTTTGCTAGTTTCTGCTAGTAGTATGGTGTCATCTGCATATCTTAAACTGTTTTTGCTCCTTCCTCCAAGTTTCGTGCTTCCATCCTCTAATCCTGCTTTTGCACATGATATGTTCAGCATGCAAGTTAACAAATAAGATAATAAAATGCAGCCTTGCCTGATCCCCTTCCAGTTGGAAACCATTCTTTTTCTCCATATTCTTTGCTGACAGCAGCCTATATCCTGAGTTCAAGACACAAATGTTTTGGCACACCCATTTGTTGAAGAGCAATTCCTAGTTTTTCATAACCTACATAAGCAAAGGCTTTGCTGTTATGTAAAAACCATAGTGGTGTGGTGGTTTGAGCACTGGACTAAAACTCCGGAGACCAGGGTTCAAATCCTAATTTGGCCATGGAAACCCACTGGGTGATCTTGGGCAAGTCATACTCTCTCAACCTCAAGAAAAGGCAATCCCCACTGAAAAAAATCTTGCCAAGAAAAACCCAGGGTAGGTTCACCTTTGAATTGTCATAAGTCAGAAACTACTTGAGGGCACACAACAACAAATGAAGCACAGGCTGGTTTTCTTCTGAAATTTTTGGTGTACTCCATTATCCTCTTCCTTTCCTGAATCCAGCTTGAACATCTGGCATGTCTCACTCAATATATGGTAAAAGTCTTTGCTGTAGAATTTTTTGTTGTAGAATTTTGAGCATCACTTTGCTTGCATGGCAGATTTATGCAACTGACCTGTGTAACAATTTCCAAAATCCACAGAATAGCAATATCTGTATTAGTCCAACCAAAAATGCACAAATTAAATCGTGCAAGCTTTGGCAGCTCCACTAGCTGCTTCATCAGACAAAGGTGTCAAAAATCATATAGGAGAAGAAAAAAATGATGTCACAGTCACAAACCTCCTTTTGTCAAAATGTTGTTTCTGCTGACAGTTAAGATATTCTGGAGGGTATATCAGTGTAAGCAGAGGTCACTGCCCTCTTTGATCATGTGGGGCACTAGGAGATAGAATCATAGAACCTAGGCAATAAATAAAATTTCAACTCCATTAACAGAAAAAAAAAACCTAATTTCCCTTGAGATCCAGGCTGTTTCTGTCTTCAGTGAGGCTACCCACCCGTTTCTTAGGCAGAGAACATTGAATTTCTCAAGAAGCCTCTGTACTGTTGTGGGTATGAAAATCCCTGGTATTCCTTTTCTTTGGGATTGTAAGGTATAGTGAGCATTTCCAATCTGTGGGCCATTGTTTTATCTTCCAGATTTCCTGACAGATGTTAGTTAGACCTGGCGTAGATTCTTTCTTTGTCATTACTCCCTTTCTAAAATTAATTCTCAGTTATGAATTGCTTCTCCTACTTTTATCCTGAAAATGAAATCCCAATATCTTCTTACTGATACCAGCTCTATTTTCCCTTTAACCCTGGCTGCCTGTAAAGTCAACAAATAAGTTAGTAACAGACAGCTTTCTGTCAAGGCAATACTGGGAGTTAGTGCTGATGAGGCATTATATACCTAATTAAGGAAATTATCATGTATTTATCCCACTTGGAGACCACCTATCTGTCCCCTGAGTTTGTAAATCGCCCCCACCCCAGTTTTCTACCATGCAGATAGTCCTAATATCTCTCTTCTCCTGGCATTATTTCCACACTGGAAAACAAAGATGGCAGTTTCTTTTTTAAAAAAAAGGGGGTAGCTGCTATCCAGACAGCACCTAGTAGGCTACATACTACTCATTTTGAACAGCCTCTTTTTTTCTTGTGGGGAACCAGCTTGAAAATGCTTTAAGACATTTATCCCATCCTCCCTTTTCTAAAATGATAGATGCTGGTGTGCTGTGTACCCTGAATGAGCAACAAACAGTGTTTCTTAGTTCTGGGCTTTCAACAGCAGGTGCAACTTTTCTCCTCACTTTAATACCATGCCAGCATAAGCCTTCACCTGTTTAATTTCTGCATGCTTGGCTGCTGTTAAAGTCACAGGAGGAGGGCTGGTAAAAGAGGCGCCCAACCCACATATAATAGCACCATTTATTAAGAACATTCCAGAGGAATTTATAATTCAGAAGCATCACACCATATTATACTAAGAAAAGCAAACACATCCCTGTAGTATACTTCAAATAGATAAAATAACTACCTCTATGAACAAACAAGGAAGGGACTGACAGGGAATCACAGCGTTCAGCGTTGCTCAGAGATTTCAGTCACACCCTTTCAGCCTACAAATCCAAACTCATTCCAGAAGGGAGCTGTGGAAAGTAATGATTAGTGAGGCTACTATGGAAGCTACTTCAGTATTCATGAGTGCTAACAGTCTGAGAAGCACAACCTTAAGGAAGAATGGTTATTTTAGATCCTGGAAGCGAGTAATCCAGTGAAATCATATAAGCAAGGAACCACAACATGGAAGTCTTCATCGTGGAACCACTTAGGTGTTTAGAAATGCGTGTCCCAAATAGAAGTGATTAAATCATCCACTACAGACTTCCAGAAATTACAGACAGAAGTCCAACAGGGAAAGATCTCCCTGTCCTTGCACTTCATATAGAGATCTTGTAGCACCTTTGAGACTAACACAGACAGAGAGACTGTTGGATTTCTATTCCATCCTTCTGAATTTTGTGCTTTCCACAGCAGTCTTTGAATATATGTATTTCATGCCTTGAGTATTTTAACTTGATTATTTTCTTCGTACTGTATTACACTGGTGTGAAAAGGCTCAGGAGCTTTGCTAAAGAAAAAAAACACAACTTTTTCCCCCTTTGTTTGCCGGAACACTGAGTAAAGGTTTTATTTATATCGCTAGATCTAGATATATCTGCATTTGTTGCCGCAGATCTCTCTCTGTGTGTAGCAACAAATGCACTTTACTCCCATCACAGTGTATCTATGCTGTTGAACTTCTGCCGCCCTACATTGACGGTAATGCAGAATTTTTTGTTTTACAAATGTCTTGGGTTTTCTTATGTGAACTATTCATGAGGGACGGATCTTAAATTAACTGAAATTTTAAAAGATCCCCTATGATCTCCCCAACCTATAGCATTTTTACTGCAACTTCCGTCACCATCATTGGCCATGTTCCCTGGGGCCTCTTGATGTTGTAGGCGAGCATATCTGGAGGGCAGTAATCTGAGAAAAGCTGCCTTGTGGGTGCGGCTGCTGCGGGAAAAGACTGGGCTTTGCAAAAAAAAAAAAAAAAGGGGACCGGAGTGTAATTCCTAAGCAACTGAGACCAGCTACTGTTGTCATCTTTTTCACCGGCCCTGCTATTGTGCTTTTAGCAGCTTCGGATGCCTCTTTCAGTCGCGGCATGTGAGCGCTGGAAGATCTTCCCCACTGCCGTTCTCCGCCCCGGCTGTCGTTAAAAGGCAGACGGTTTTCACGGGGTAAACCAGTCCCTGAAGATGCCCCTTTTCTAGCTGTTGGACTGCGGCAATCAGGGAACTGTTTGAATTAACGCCAAGCCCCTAGAGAGCGCCACCTCGGATGCATTTCCTGCATACTAAACCTGTCCGAAAGACACTAGCCCCCACCTGACCCCCTCCCGCCCCTTTTCCCAGGGACGAGCTGAGAAGCTAAAGAGGCAGCGGACGGACGCGGTGAAAAGCGTCTCGGAAGAACGCGGCTGTCCCCCGTTTCTCGTGCAACAGCGCCGCCAAAAGGCTGCGCAGTGCCTCGCACTCGTCTTGAGTGAACGCCAGGGCCCTGGTGGTTTTTTCCAACTCTAGGATGTGTGTGTGTGTGTGTGTGAGAGAGAGAGAGAGATGTCTAGTATATACAGTATATGCCTTCAGGCGACCCCATGAATTTCGTAGCCTACAGCACCTGAGATTCGTTGGGCGGTCTGCCACCCAAGTGCTAAACAGAGCTGGCTCCGCTTATCTTCCAAGATCAGAGGGGAACTGGCACCTTTAAGGTATTTAGGCACGAGTCCACTCCAACCAAAATCAAACGCTACTGTACAGCCCAGAGGGGAGGGTGAATCTGGGGATTCCTTTCCACTTTCATCCTGAGACCTAGGCCATTGCTGCACTAGGATGTTATAGTGCTATTATTCCACTTTCAACATCCTATGGAACCCTGGGGTTTGCAGTCCAGGGAGGCCCCAGGATTCCATAGGATGTTGAAAGTGGAATAATAGCGCTATAACACTGTAGTGTGGAAACGGCCCTAAAACCAACGGTTCCTTTTTCGAGAGGGGGCGGAGTCTTTGCAGGATAAGGAGCAACGACAGCTACAGAGGGGCTAACAAACCTCCAGGGCATCGCGATGCCGCGGGGTTTGGAAGGGCGAGCCGCCCTTTGTTTTCCGCGTAGAGAGGCGAACGCCTTGTGCAATGTTTTGGCTACACAGGAAAGTTTCTCGAGGTCTCGTAGGTGCGTTTAATTCGCTTCCCACTCCCGGCCGCCCCCTCTTGCGTAAGAATCCGCGGAGCCAGTTTCGCAGGCGAGGGCCGAGAGCTCCCAGCTGGGGCTGAGCCCGTGGGCCCGCCCCCACCCCGGGCGCCCCGAGCCCCGCCCCTCCCTCCCTCCCTGCCTCCGAAGATAACTGTGGGGCGAGGAGCGCGATCGGCCGGCGGAGGTTGCGGGGAGCCGGGGTGTCATGAGGACCTCCGAGGCAGAATGAGGGGAGGGCGGCACGCGTACGCCAGCACACCTTGCCTGGGCTGGTTCGTTGCGAAGTGCTGCTGCTGCTGCTCCTCTCCGGCGTGCAAAGGTTAGTAGGAGTAGCTCAGCTCTCGGTTGCTGCGCGCCCGAAGCTGAGCTCGGCGAGGTCTTGGTTGCATCCAGAGGTGAATGTTTGCTTATCTCGGCTTCGGAGAGATTAAGCTGGAAATGAGTAACTTCGGCTTCCCTGCTTTAGTGCGGCGTCCGAGGCGTGCTGAAGGTTCTCCGCTTCCCCGCGTGGATAAGGGGAAAAGCGCTCTGTTGGGGCTGTGTTGGTACCGCTTCGTGTCCCCCCGCCCCAGGCTTTTGTGTCGATCGTGTTCCTATTGATTTATCGTACGATCCCCGTATCTCTGTTTATGCATAACTTCAGTTGGGTTTTCCTCTCTTCGCCCACTCACCCTCGTTTCTCTCCAGCGTTTGGCTGCTTGTTAGAGAAGTAGTTACAGAACTGTCATTCATTGTAAGAGGCATATTGTTCTCCACGCGCGTATACAGCCTGTTTGTCAGAAGGATGTTAGGGCTGCAGTCCTGGGTGTGTTTCATCCCGAAGTTAAGCCCCACAGTGGAACTTATTCCTGGCTAACCGTACTTGGGGTGGTGCTATTAATGTCCTACGATGGCAGATCCCGAGCAGGGATGTGTTACTAGCGACCAGAAAGCAAATAATCGAAGTCACTAAGGTTGCATTGATTTTATAACGGACGCTGCTGTAAAGGCGGCAAGGGAGACCTCAGAACTCTTTCGCAAGGAACTTCGTGGCTTTCCAGTGTCACTGAGAGCAAACCGTACTTGGAGAAGGTTCCTCCTGTATGTATTTAAGAGTAGAGATTCCAGAATATCTTGATAAAATCTGTAGTGAACAAGCTAAGCTTGTGAGCTGAATCAGGAGATATTTCCCCCCCATTTTTCTCTCATGATTTCAGTGTTCTTGAGGGGGAAAAACGACTTCAGTTTGTGTCTGTATATTAGGAGTGAGAAGATGAAGTGTGAATGTGTTAAGTAATTCTGTATGGCTCCCAGCTTACTTTCTTAAGTACACATAAAGTTTAACCACTCCAATTGTTGTGTTGCCTGTAAACAGTGACCATTTATATTTGCTAAGTACTTACTAGGTTTGGCCTCTCAATAGCTTTATGAGGAAGGTCATTATTTCCCATTTGGCAGATGAGCAAGGGAGGTTGTGAAGGCGATGTTCGGTGCAGTTGCCAGAGAGAAATCCCCACCCAGCATCTAGAGATGTCTGTGGGGATGCTCAATGCTGGACTGGGGCTAGACCACACTGATCCCACTTAGCGCTTTCACCATTTTCTTCTCAAGTCACTCTGATGAAAGATCCTGACACACTAGTGTTTGCACACACCCTTTCTCTGAGAGTGGGGATCTTTTAAAATACAGATGTGTTGGCCTTTGGTCTTGAGCTCCATCAAATCCAGTTGCATACCCTCCAACTGTCCCAATTTGGCAGAGACAGTCTGAGTTAATCAGCTGTCATCTCACCTTTTCAGCTAATCTTTAACTGTCCCAGTTTTTCTCTCCTTCCATTTTCCCCTTTGTCCTTAGTTTACTTCATTTGCTGCAAACTGAATTCAAAATGTAAAAGTGGTTTGCACTCCAATTAACTCAACAGGTGGGAGAAGAGAGGAGGGAGCGGAATCTTGCCTTTGCCAGTAGGCACAGGCAAAAGTAAACCACTTCAGCCTAGAACCATAGAGTTGGAAGAGACCACAAAGGCCATCCAGTCCAATCCCCTGCCATGCAAGTACACAAAGCACTCTTGAATATGGCCATCCAGATTCTGTTCAAAAATTTCCAAAACTTTTTGAAAACTTAAAGCACTGACAAACGGCACTTAGCATCAAGAAATTCCTCCTAATGCCTAAGTGGAATCTCTTTTCCTGTAGTGTGAAGCCATTGTTCAGTGTCCTAATCTATATGACATCCTCTCAAATACTTAAGCATAGCTATCATGTCACCTCTTAACCTCTTTGCTAGACTAAATACTAAATATACAGCTCCCTAAGCCACTCCTCACAGGGTATGGTTTCCAGGGCTTTTACCATTTTGGTTGACCTCCTCTGAACATGTTCCAGTTTGTCAATATCCTTTTTCAATTCTGGTACCCAGAACTGGATACAGTATTCTGGGTGAGGTCTGACCAAAGCAGAATAGAGTGGTGCTATTACTTCCCTTTGTCTGTTGTTGCAACCTAGAATCATATTGGCTTTTTTAGCTGCCACATCTTTTCATGGCTTCATTAATAACTTTTGCCACCTTGACTGATTTTATTTTGCCACAAGTGTCTCAGTTTCTTCTGTGAAATATTGGAGGGTGTGCAGCTGTATCTTTGAAGGAGTACCTAAAATAAGAAATATTTTGCATTGCCTGATCCTTCTAGAAATAATTACTGGGATGCACTGACAATAGTAAGAGAACTATAAATCTCTTGTTCTCACCAGCATTATCCATGCTTGTCTACCCATGTTGCTTGATAAGCAGTGTCAGTGTGTCTTGTTAGCAGTTTAATATTACAGTGCAGGTCTGCTGTGTATGTTGAAAGAATAGTGGTAAGGTAGCTGGGGAAGCTAGTGTATTATTCACATTTGCAGAATTACCTGAAAGACCTTACCTGATAGCCATAGGCCCTATCTTCTACTCTCCCACCCCTCCTTGCTATGCAAGCATACCCCATGGGCATGCGGCAAAATAGACATGTGTGCCTTTGTTATGTGATAATAAGAATACGGAATACATGCAGTTTTCTACACAAATCATGTCCTTGAGTATCATAGGAGATATGTGTGAAACAGCCTTCAGGTAAACATTTGAACAACCTTTTTATAAAGATGTGTCCTGTGTCCTGAAGCTTTTGATTGAAATGTGCCTTATCTTTTGCCCCAGCAGAAAAGTGGTGAGGAGGGCAGACTTAGGCAGTTCCTTTAAAATCTGTTCAGAAAGGCACACTTCTTAGAGTAGGCTGCAATAAAAGTGGACTTGATATTTTCTGTGCAGCTAGGGTTTTTTAAAAAAACGAAAGACCTTGAATATGTAGCTTTGTTATGTGGAAAGAAGTGGAAAGCTAAACTTGAGAAAAGTAGGCTAGTTACTGGTCTTAAAGGCTCATATGTTCAGGTCTCCAGGAATAATTCTGGCTGTGATTAGAAATTGTTGACTTTCTAGGAACTTGACTTCTGGGGTCATATGATTTTGCTATTTGCATTTCACCCAGATCTAACACACACAATCGTTTTATTATGTTTTTCTCAAGGAACACTAGGCAACAAAATCTGCCTTCGCTTTACCAACCTGGCAATCTAAATTCACAATCAAATGAAAAAGTTTGTTGTTAAAAGGAGTTAGAGCTGTTTATAAAGTGTACATGTTGGTGGACATGAGAGAGAGTTCAGATCAGCAGACTGTAGAATAGTGGCATATTTGTTGCTGTACTGGATTGTTCCAAAGGTCATTTTGAGTGTAGATTTTATTAACAAAAAGGAGCTGGTGCCATTTTCATATCTCCCACTGAATATGTTACTGGAACCTCTAGCATTCTTGCCAGTTGTTTCCCAAGAATTACAAAAGGTAATTGCTGTAGTAAGTTCTACTGGAAGTGGGGAGACCCTCGTAATCCAAAATACAGCGGCTTAAAAGATTATACACACGTGGTAGAGTGGGTGAAGTAAGAGTTTCTTACCTTTTTGTCATTCTAATGCTCTTACTGAGGAAGGTAAAAGTCTAAAAGGTAAATTCCCTACCATAAGCCTTGGTGTGTGCACACACATAATATTGTCTTGCTGACTTTGAATGAATCCACGAACATGTTGTCAGGGCTGAATCATAGGTTAAGCCTAATTCTCTACTTTCAAAGGATCTGTTACAGGGATGGGAGCACTTTTCCCTGAAGTGACCTGAAGACATGGGTGAAAGAACACTTGCCTAATTTTGGGTTGCTATTGAGTCTGGAGAAACATGACCTAGGAATAAAATGATCACTTGTTTATCCAAGTTCCCAGCTTTGGGGGTTGGCGATAGGATGATTGAGATTAGACAAATGTTAGGGTCCTGGTTCCTTGACTGCAAGAAAGGCATAAATATTTCTGAGTAGTACATGTGTATGTGTATGAAGAGGGACATGTGAACATGTGAACATTTAAAGGCTCCTGTGGGGGAGAGTATATGTGCTTTATGGCTGTACCTGAGATTCCTTGAAGCATATGCAGTTTGTTAGCTGACTCAGCTCTTCCCTGACCTTGTACCTTACAATGTTGGTTGAGATAAGAGGAGCTGTGCTGTGACTGGGTGTTTCTCGTCTACTAGAAGGTGAGCATCAAAGAACAGTGTAAACCAAACTAAAGAGAAGTTTTGGAAGAAGGAGAACTTGCTGGGGGGGGGGACTCCTTATGCACAATCTCTTGCTTGGACTACTGATTTCTTTACTTCTTTGCAAACAAAAAAGGAATCCCAAGATTTGGACAAGGTTACATAAGTGTGAAGGTTTCACATGATAGCTGGAATTGTGCCTCTCCAGAAATAGGCATGCAGTCAGTTCTGTATGTCTTCTCCGAGTGCTGCTATATATACCTGTTATATGGAACACCATCTGACTCTACTGCTGTTCCTGAGCCCACACTTGATTAACTCCTTTGGAATATGTGCTAGCCTCCCCCCCCCCCCCGGAATGAGGCTGAAAATATGCATGATACCATCCATAAGTGAATCTCTGTACGTCTTTTCTTATTTTTAAAAGCTTCTATGGGACACGGCTGTTGATGAGATTGATACTAGGAAAGAGAATTTAACCATTTGCACCCTATACCATTTTCTATTTTAAGTGCCTTTTCCTGAAGTTGCAATTTAGATGAGTATATTTGTTTTCATTTATTTATTGCCAAGACAAGTAGAATGGAGCAGTACTGATAGCAAAATTGTGGTCTAATGAAGACAGACCTTCAATTGCAAATGTATTGGATTCATCAGGCAGTCCAGTTTTGGCTTTGGATTTCGAAGTATATATTTGGAGCACTGGGTGTCGACCATAAAACTTTAAAATAGGAGTGTGTAAAATGTAGTCCTCCAGATGCAATTGGCCTGCCGTTTTCAGCATTTCTTATCAACAGCAATATCAGGCTGCTGGAAGTTTCAGTCGCATAGCATCTCGGAGGCTGCCCTTTGCCTACCTCCTTAAAAGGTGGGGAAAGGTGGATAAGAGTGATGGATAAAATAGTTTCAATGGTGACTTCCCTGGTATTTAGTCTGCTAACTGGTCTTGCATGCATTTCTTTTGTACTGATAGCAAAAGGCATATCGTTTTGCTTGTTCTGTACCTTGTTTTATCTTTTCCTGACTAGGAGAAAATATGTACAAATCATGTAGGATACACTGTAGTAAATTGTCTGTATATAAATATATGTGGAGCGTATTGCATTATTCTGTAGAGCTTTCAGATTGTACAGAACTAAGAACTAAGATTGTAATTTGTTTATTTAGTAACCTTGAACACTCTGTGTTACTTAGTTACAACAGCTTATAGAATATTGAAAGCTCTTAAATATGTTTAAAACTGAAATTTAATAGTTTAAGAATAACTATCCTAGCATGTGAGTGAAAGGTAAAGTATGTGAGTGAAAGGTATTCGAAAGCTCCTGAGTAGTACAATTTCCTTGGATTAGTAAGCACAGATTTCCCCTATAAGGCAGCAGTGGCTTTTGTGTAATATATCTCATTTGGATGAGAAATAGCAGGCAGGCCCCTTGTGTTTGTATCTCTGCTGTTAGTTTTGTTTTAGCCAACATGTAACTTTATTAAACACATTTAATAATGTGTTGGACCACATTATAGGTTAAAATAATGTGACACCAACAGAGTATTAGTGACTTGGGAGTTAGTCTTGTTACTGATCTTTCTAAATCAGTACTTCTCAGGCAATTATTTTTTTTTTCCTAGTGTTCCAGGGACCAGCACCATATTTGTGTCCATTGGCTATATTTTCTTTTCTTCCTTTCCTGGAAACTCACCAGGGACTGTCAGCCAATGATTCCGGGATGGGAACTGGTCCAGGGGACACCACTATGAGTAACATCACTGGATAATATACATTGATTTCCTGATAGGCAAGTTATCATTCATCTGTTTTCCTATTATCTTTCTTCTCACAATTAAACAAGTACAGAATGCTGGTGTCTTAGTACTGGCTAACGTTGGATGTCTTGTTTCACCAGGGACACTTCTTCTGATCTACTTATTATTTTGAAGCAACTTGCAATTCTATAGTGTTCTGTAACACAGTAGACACAATTTAAAGAACTAAAATCGGTAAAGTGGATAAATTAGTGTGAGACTTTAGGATAAATACTGTGAGGAAATTGGTGGCTGGAGTTTCTCCTTATGAACAGCATATTAATTGAAATGCCATACATATTTGTATATAAGTCAACCTTGTGTATAATTCAAGGGCAGGTTTTAGGACCAGAATTATGGATTTTGATGTGAACCATGGATAAGACTAGGACCAATCAATTGAGAGGGGAAACCACCAGCACCACAAGGAACCAGCTGCCACCGGATCCCACCACCACCATTCTGCCTCCCCCCCAGCATTTGAAAAAGCCTTTCGCCACTCAGAGAAGAGGATGGTTCTTTTTTATATATAAAAATTAAGGTACTGTGGAAAGTCGACCCAGGTTTTTAGGGTCAATTTTTTGGCTAAAATTTCTAGACTTATACATGTGTATGTACATGTGTATATATATGTTCACATATTTAACTGAATAAGCCATTTTTTCATGTTTAATTCACTTTACATTTATGTACTGAGATGGCATGTGGGACATGACAACTATCATATGAGATGGGTTAGGTTTCAAGGTGGTCACCCACCAAGCTTTGTGACCAAGTAGAAATTTGAACCTGCATCTGCCTAGTCCTAGTCTGGCACACTCACAATTTATATTTATACATACCACAAAATGTTGCATATGGTTAGGAACAGAATTTAACTTTGCTGGTTTTGCTCTAACTAATGAAAGCGTTGTATTTTGACCATTCCTGGGTCAAACTGTTGTTATGTATGTTCATTGGGAGACATCACCACCTTTCAGCATAACCTATCTCACAGGATGGCTGCAAGACTGAGATAACTATATCCTTGTGCACCATACTAAGCTGTAAGATGAAGTGGAAATTGCATATCTTCATTTGGCATTTTAAACAACTTAATTTTAAACTCTATAATAACATTTTCTGTTCAACTTTTCAACCAGGAATTAGATTCCTAATTGAATTTCTGTCTTTAATTCAGCTGCAGTGTGCATTTTAAGGCTCATGACTCTTTCTTTTCTTTCGTTGTTGTGCATGTTCAAAAAAGCCCTTTCAGAACAAGGACGTTTCTTACACTGCCAAGGCACATAGTTGCCTGAAGGAATTCCAAGAGTTATCCATAATGTTCTGGCAGTGGAATAGGCTTGCATGCAGACATTTTTAAATGGTTAACATGGACACTCATTATATGGTCATTTAAAATCTGGAAAGATCTTTGTATCTTTGGGCCCAGTCACACTATACTTTTACAGCACTGCTATACCACTTTATCTGTCATAGATTCATAGAGTTGGAAGAGACCACAAGGGCCATCTAGTCCAACCATGCAAGAGTACACCATCAAAGCATTCCCAGCAGATGGTCATCCAGCCTCTGTTTAAAAACTCCAAAGAAGGAGACTCTGACACATTCTTCTTCTTCTTCCTGTAGTTTGAATCTAGTGCTCCATGTCCTAGTCTCTAGAGAGAGAGAAAACAAGCTTGCCCCATCTTGCATATGACAGCCCTTCAAATATTTAAGTATGGCTGTCATGTCACCTTTTAGCCTTCTCTTCTCCAGGCTAAAACAGGCTTCTCCTCACAGGGGATGGTTTTTCAGGCCTTTTACTATTTTACTCACCCTCCTCTGTACATGTTTCAGCTTTCAATATCCCTCCTGGACTGTGGTGTCCAGAACTGGCCACAGTATTCCAGGTGAGACCTGACCAAAACAAAACAGACTGGTGCTTTTACTTTCCTCTATTGTATAGATATAGCCTAGAATCAACCTAGAATCACCCTAGAATCACATTGGCTTTTTTAGTTGCCACATCCCAACGCTGATTCATGTTCAGCTTGTGGTCTACTAAGACTCCTAAATCTCTTTCATATGTACTGTGGTCAAACCAGGTGTAACCCATATCTCTACATCTGTGCATTTCTTTTTTTCTGCCTAAGTGTAGTACCTTACATTTCTCCCTGTTTAATTTCATTATGTTAGTTTTGACCCACTGCTTCAATCTGTTAAGGTCATTTTGAATTCTTATCCTGTTCTCTGCATATTAACTACCCCTCCTACTTTGGTGTCATTTGCAAATTTGCTAAGCATGCCCTCTATTCCCACATCCAAGTTATTTATAAATATGTTGAATAACACTAGGCCCAGGACTTAACCCTGCGGCACCCCGCAGTTCTCTCCAGGAGGAAGAAGAACCACTGATGAGCACCCTTTGGGTTTGGTCAGTCAACCAGTTACAAATCCATCTAACGTTAGCATTGTCAAGCACATTTTACTAGTTTTTTTACAAGAATATAATGGGAGACATTGTCAAAGGCCTTACTGAAATCAAGATATGCTGCATCCACAGCATTCCCTTCATCTACCAAGCTTGTAACTCTGTAAAAAAAAAAAAAAAAAAAAAAAAGTTTAGTCCGGCATGACTTGTTTTTGAGAAACTTATTTTGACTTTTAGTGATCATGGCATTCCTTTCAAAGTGCTTACAGACTGTCTGTTGAATGATCTGCTACAGAATCTTTCCAGGAATTTGTGTCAGGCTGACTGGGCAATAATTGTTTGGGTTCTCTTTCTTTCCCTTTTTGAAGATGGGAACGATATTTGCTCCCTTCCAGTATGCTGGAGCTTCTCTTGTTCTCCAGGAGAAGATTATTGCCAGTGGTTCTGCAATTACTTCCTTTGATACTCTTGGATGTAGTTTCATTAGCCCAGGAGACCTGAATTTAGAGTAGCCAACAGGGTATAACACCCAGTGAGTTTCCAGCCATGGAAACTCACTGGGCACATCACACACTCAGCCCCAGAAAATCTCATCGTAGGATTGTCATAAGTTGGAAACAACTTGAAGGCACACAACAGTAACAATTTCCTATACTACCTCTTTATCTGTACTGTGCTGCATTTCTCCTACTGTACCAATTCCTCCGTTTCCCCCATGTTGAACACTGTTTTTCTTTGGAGAGAAGTCACAGGACAAGATGTTAAGTAGTTCTGGCTTTTCTCTGTCCCCTTTTCTCTTGCCATCTTCTCTACACCGTGACCCTAAAACTTCCTTGTTCTTCCTTTTGCTATGGACATAACCAGAAAAGCCCTTTGTGTTGTTTTTAACCTCTTTAGCGAACCTGAGCTTGTTCTGTGCTTAAGTTTTTCTGCCTTTCTCCCCATACATACTGTCTAGTCATTTGAATTCCTCTTTGGTGATTCCCCCCTTTTCCATTTCTTGTATATGTGGCTTCTAAATCTTAGTTCAATTGAAAGTTCTTTAAGCATCTATCTGGGAATCTTAAGATGCCTCCCATTTTTTCTCATGCCTTCAGTATTTCACATTTAAGAAGCTCCTATCCATCATTAACTCTCTTCACTTTTAGTATTCCTGATCACGGGATCACACCAAGTATTTCCTTATCTTTACTGAAATCAGCTTTCGTAATGTATAGAATGCTTGTCTGATTATGGTTGCCTCCCCATTTCCACTGTATAACAAACTCTGGAAGAACATGTTCACTCCCATTTAAGGGTCTTGCATCCTTCCACCCCATTAACCAAGTCATCACTGTTGTTTAGGACCAGATCTAAAACAGCTGATCCCGTTGTTGCCTCTTCTACCTTCTGGGCAGTGAAATCGTCTGCGAGGCAAGTGAGGAATTTGTTGGACATTATATTCTTGGAAGAGTTTGGTTTCCAACAGATACCAGGATAATTGAAATTACTATTGCATCTCTCCTTTCTGAATGTTTGGTCATCTGTTCAAGGAAGGGATCATCCAAGTCTTCAGTCTGGCTTGAGGGTCTGTAGTAGACAACCACAATGACATTACTGTTTCTCTCCCCCTTTATCTGTATCTAGATGCTTTCAACTTGGCTTCCAGGATTTAGGTCATGGATCTCTTCACAGGTATAAACATTCTTGACATACAATGCTACTCCTACTCCTGTCCCGTTTGGTCTGTTATTCTGAAATAGGTTATACCCCTCCACTGCTACATTCAAATCATGAGACTCATCCCACCAGGATTCAGTGATGCCTGTTATATCATGTTAAGAGTTCATGTTGTTTATTTCCTATGCTTTGTGCATTAACATAGAGATGTGTAAGGCCATGGGTCGTTCCTCCAGCTACTTATTTAAGGCTTTTTCCTCTCACTATTGGGTTCATATACTATTCACCCAGTTCTCCCTATAACATTTGGACTGTTATCTCTAGAACTTGATGAACTTCTGCCCTCAAGAATGCTGTCCCCCCCATAATTCATTTTAAAGCCCTCCTAGTCAGGTTTGTGAGACTCTTAGCAACAATACTCCTGCCAACTGCTGTGAGGTGCAATCTATCACTTGCCAGAGGTCCATCTTCACGAAACCACAGACCATGATCCAAAAAGCCAAATCATTCCAGGTGGCACCATCTATGGAGCCCAATTGTTTACCTCCACTATTCTTCTCTCCCATTGTGTGTGTGTGTGTGTGTGTGTGTGTGTGTGTGAGTGAATGAATGAATGAATGAATGAATAAATAAATAAATAAATAAATGAGAGAGAGAGAGAGACAGAAAGGAAGAGACAAAATGACAACCTTCAGATTCTTCAGCTTCCTATCCAGAGCCTCATGATCCCTTGTGATCTCCTGAAGTCTGTGCCTTGTAGTGTCTTTGGTTGCCACATGGACCAAAAGGAAGGGATAACAGTCAGTAGGCTAGATAAGTCTTGTCAGCCTCTCTGTTACATCTTGGATTTTTGCCCCAGGAAGACAGCACGCCTCTCAAAACATCCTGTCAGGCTTGCAAACCACTGCTTCTGTTCCTCTCAGCAGGGAGTCTGCTGCCCGTGGCAGCATGGTATGGAATCGGGATTTGCAGTATGAGGAGGGGCATTTAGAATTCTGACCCAGAGTACTCTTGGGCCTCACTGAACTACAGATCCCAGAATTCCACAGAATGTTGTCATGGCTGTTAAAATGGAGTAATAGTACTGTAGCAGCCTAGCGTGATGGACCTGGAGTGTAGTGTGTTCTCTGTAATAATGACAAAACAAGCCTGCTGTGCAGAATTAAATCAGAGTTGATGAAATGCTACAAAGTGGAGATAGTTGAGACATTGATTCAGAACTTCAGACATTCTTTTTTGAGAATTTTGTGGGAAAAGTTATGGCCTTTCTGGTCTTTGGAAACTTAGCAGGTGCAATTTCCTTGAAGGAAGGTCACTGAGGAGTTATGACAGTGATAAATTTTATTCTCGTATATGCCTGAATTAACACATGCATATCCAGGATTCTATGGAGGTTCATGCTGGAATTGAAATAGACCATCTTAAAGACACCACAAGACAGTGTCCACCCTTTTATACGTAAGATAAGGGTTCACAGCATTAACACTCCAGCAGGTTCTCTCTTCTCATCAAATGCCTAGGGAACGTATAAGATTTCCTGTATAAAGTGAACTCTCTGCCCCTTTCACTCCCAGTTTCAGTAGAGGCTCATTTCTTAGTACGTACTCAAACCTCCTTCATTTTCTCTCTTTGTTTAGTGGGGAAAATAAAATAGTCAGAGATTGTCACCTGTGCCTCTTTGGCCCACTCCACCTTCAATTGAAGCATATCACTACATTCTTACCAGCTATCAAAAGTTCTTAACATGTGTTCCCTTATGCTTACAGAACTGAGTCAACCACTTTAGAATCACAAGGCATCTTGACCTTTACAACTCAGAACTGTTAGACTTTAAGGGATCACTGAAAGATTGTTAAGACCAAATTCCCACCCCAGCATACACACACACCAACCAGTATCTTCTCAAGGAACTACCATCTGGCATTTAAATCAAGGAAATCCAAATGAGTTCTGCTTATCTCATCTTCCTTCACCCATTAAGTGGGTTGTGAAGGGTTGCGCCCTGTTGGAAAATGTTTAGATTGCATGATAATGAAGCCAATACCAAAAATTTGCTTCATAGGCTCCCAAAAATGTCTCTTTCATATGTGAGTTAAATTATACATTAATCGATACCATTGTGTCTCCCCGTGCCCCACTCCACAATCTCATTTTTCTTTCACTTTTGAAATCCCGCCAAAGAGAACACAAAAGAAGGAAAGTAATCCTCTAAGAAAGGATTGTCCCAATCATAAGTCCAGGAGGAGAATTGCTAGGTAGTTACAAAACTCAGGGCACAACCTCTGGAAGTTACGTTATGATACAATAGCCATGTTAGAGAAGGTAAACTAATCAATAACCCGTAGATATCCACCTAATTCAAATTACCCTTTCCCTTAATTTATTTCTCCCCTTTCATTTACCTTTCTGATCTTTCATTTGTGACCTTTCAGTTGACTTAAGATTTTCCCAAATTAAGTCTTCTTTCATTTTATTCTCCCTGCATGTTTGCAAAAAGATTGAGAACCACCTGCCTCTCAGTCCTGGTTGATCCTAAATCACAGCCAAAATAAACAAAAACCACTCACATTGCTAAGAAATATATCCCAGCCATGTCTGCTAGTGACCACCCCTGCAGTGTCTTGGGCCGTATGAAGATACGGTGTACATACATCTTGTCAAGTATGACGTTCTGATGAAGTTCCTAGTTAGACCATATATGAATTTATTGCAGACCATTTGTTTAAATCAGTATGCTGCTTTAAACTGCTAAACTCCGTAGTCGTAACTTCACATGATAAGATAAATATTTCTGTATTATGAAATGCTAATACTTATAAAACTATTGAATTGATGGGTAGCTTTAAAATTTGCCTCTAACATGTAGATTAATTTAATGGTAACCAATTCTGTATAATTTCCCCCCTTTAGGTTTAGAGAATATCTCATGAGGACCTCTCACAGTTGCTGGAGCATTAGATTTTAATTAGCGAAAGGGCAATGAGTATGACTACTTTCTCACGTGTTTCTCTGTGCAAAGTACCATATTGATAAAGTACCTCTCTGCTGAATTATTAAAACAAATAGTGAAAGCATAAGTGGTGTATGCCTTTTGTTAAACCCATGCTTCACAGAGAAGTGAAAGCTGTTGGCAGCATTGGGGTATGACCTGTGAACAGCCCTTGAAGCATGGAAAAATGTATGGAATACCTTACGGAAGAAGTGACTGTGGAAGCAAATATTGCAGGAGACTCTCTATGGCCAATATAAAGGGAAAGTATGATCATTGTGAAGAATATGTAGGGATAGTTTATGGCTCCTGAATCATAAGGACTGGAATGGGTGGGAGGATAAACTTTGGGGTGCTGAGGCTATGTCAGAAGAAGGTGGAAACTGGGATGTGATAGAAGTCTTTCAAAATAAAAACTGAGAGTCTGTAATGTTGAGCATCATCATAGCCATAAAAGGAAAAAAAGTACTTTAAGTGCCAGATTCTGTCCTAGACAGCTGTGTGGGTAATGGAGTCCTGTTTCATCGATATGGTGAATACATCTGTGTAGTACGACTACAGATGATATGGGTACTGTTTCTGAAAGATCTTCTATTCCCCCACCCCAGTACTGCCTGCATACAAGTTATAAATCAGGGACAACATAGGCTAAAATGCTTCTTCTTGACAGATCAGTCGTCACTGTAGACAAGATTATGTTAGTTTCACAGTCTGCCAGGTGTTTACGACTGGAGTATAGGGGGGCACGAGTCATTTAGATTCTGTTCGGGAATTTTGAAGTTAGTGAGGTACTTTTGGTTAGGTGGCATGTTCCCAGTACTAGCATTTTTTGTAATTGTGTTCCCATCTATGGCAGTTTGATGTGTTTTATCAGTCCATTTCAAATTGTTCTAATTGGAGATAGAGAAAGAGGATGTTAACATGATTTTTTTTTTTTTTAAGGAAAAAAATCTGCAATGGCATTGTCCAAACACAGGCTTACTGCCTCAATAGACCTTGGATCCCAGGTTTTCCTAATGAAATTGCCTATGGTTGTTTAGGTAAGGAGGAACCAAGTAAATTATAAGTATTTAGTAAGAAGCTGAGGATCAACACAGAATCTTGCTGACTTTTGCCCTTACATGAAGCAGTGGATGAGACTCTTGGTAGAGAGTACTGAATCTTAATGCTTCCCGTATTACATTATGCAATGTGAAGCACATTGCACAGTTCATATGCTACAGTGGGCCTTCCACATTGCTAGGGTTAGGGTCGCAGGACCCCCACAAAAATGGATATCAAAATATGTGTGTGTCTGTGGGAAGGGAGTCATGGCATGATGTGGCCAAAACCAGGTCAGGAAAAGGAGAAGGGAAACAGGTGGGTTGACATGGTGGTCCTGTAACTTCCTCTCTCTTGCCCGTCTCCTTTCTTGGGTGGGTGGGGACATCAGGAGAAGGTTTGTGGTGCTGAGGAATCTGGCAAGCAAGCCATCCTTAGCTGGCCAGGCAGTGGCTAGTGGAGGGGGAATAGGACGATGATGATGGTGAAAGAGGCAGATTTTTAAAAGGCTTCACAGCCTAATCAGAGCTGCTGAGAGGAAAGGTTCGTCTGGAAATGAAGTACTTGAAATGGAGGGCAGGAGTTGGAGAAACTCGTAAATAATCAAATCTGTAAAAGTTAAACCTGCAAATGTGGAAGCCAACTTTGCTTTCAACAGTACAGCACTACTAAGAACTGGCAAGGACATAAGAATCTTTCTGACACATGCTATCCAGTGACATTGCTATACTGATTTGCACTACAACTAGCTATTCTTATAAGGAAAGCTATGGACCTGAGCATTTTTTGTTTCTAGTTGAGTTCTGAAGCAGAGAATGTAAATACACATTCAGCCCAGCTGATCTGAAATTGTGTTTGGCAAGGAAAACGATGGTGAAGACCAAGAGCCTTGAACAAGTTTGTCAAGTTTCCTTGTACTTCCTGAATGATAACTATGAGGAAACAACTGCAATTATTTAAATGTGCTGACTTATGAAAGCCCTTCTTACCAGCTAGTAGAGGTTGTCTCACTGTTGTAATGGAATCTGTTCTCTGTGCTTTTATATAAGACATTATATAAGAGAAAAGTTTGTTTTGTGGGGGAGGGTAGAAATGTAGAAGCCAATTTGATGAGAAAGCTCCATCAGGTCACTGACGGAGGATGCGCAAAAGCTTATATTCTCTTCTTTGGCAAAATTTGCAATAAACTAATATTCAACATGTCAAGCTATTTTTCTCCCCTGGCTCTGTCCAAACTAATTGTGCAGGAGTACTCTCCAGAATCAGTGCAGTATTTTCTATGGCACTGCCTCTAAAGGTAACTATGTCTGCATAGAAAGTAGTGGGAAAAAATAATCTGTAGGGCTGGGGCTAGCCTTATCTCATCTGATCCTTTCCATTTCAGAGTTGTGGTACCTTCTTCTGCTGGAAGTTTAATTATTGGCTGAAAGGGCCTATTAAGTAAAGCATATATTGCAAGTAGTTCTGTGATTTAAAGATAACTGCCCATTTTTAATATCTCCAGATTGGAATAATTTGCTGTCAAAGAACCCAGAATGAGTTACTTGGAACAGAACATGATGTGTGTGTATGAAGCCCACTTTTACAAAGTTAGCATGGAACCAGCAATCTAAATTACACTTAACACATAAACCTTTCTGGCTAATGTGTACCATAAAAGTGACCACGTTTTGATCTTGTTCTCTTCTCTTTTAAGGCTGACATTCTTTTTTATACTTAGCGTAATTGTTACATTAAGGCAAATTCATAACTACTTGCTTACATGAACAAAATAATTTTACGAGAAGATAACACTATATGAAGTTACCAAAGAAAGAAAAGAAAACCAACCTTATTCCGTCTCCTGATGGAATAAGTGCATTCATTACTCATGATTTTGGTTGAGCCTCCCCTCCAAAACTACCTTGAAAATTTGCCATCATTTCAGATGAAAACAGTTCTAAAGATGCAGCATAGCTTGAACTTGGCTGTGTAGTGCTGTTGTTAAATCTCTGCTGGCTATGTTATTGTTGACTTGGAATAACTTGATTATTTTGGGAAAAAATGATCAGTTGTGTTTTCTTGCTAATCTCTCCAATAGAAAGCTAGATGTCAATGTCACCTCAAGGGCAGAGATTGCTCTTTTCTTTCTCTTCTTTCCACAGCACACCAAAAGCATTGTGCCAAGACTGGAGAAGTCCAATTCAGAGCATTTAAAGTGATGTGTACTTAAAAATGGGGAAAGACCCATTTAAATTCAAATATTTTCAGAACTGATAGTACAGATGTACAACCACACAGTCAGTTTGAAAATGTAGTCTCAGCACTGACTGCAAATGCATGGATGAATTGTGTACAACTACAGCTTGACAAGCTGCTAAGTACTATTTGATTTCAATCTGTCACATACTCCGTTATATCAGCTGGGTGATAGAATTATTGGGTACATCAACTGAAGTCTATTTATCTGTTTGTTTCAAGCAAAGCTTATTAAATTGCTTACTGCTGAATCTCTTTGCTGTAAGTTTCATTAAAGAGTCACTGGGCCAAGCTCCAAAAGAACTGACCATCCGTATAATGCCATGCATTGAGAAATGAGGAGCTACTGATATCATGACTGTGGAAAACAATTGGTTAGAATGTGTTAGAGAGGAGAGCATTTGAAAGGCCTCTAAAACTGCCGTATTTGATGGATAGTTTGTGCTAAGGGAAAGTACGAAGTATTGTTAACTTTCTAGCCCAGTGCATTTAAGCATGAATCCTCCTTTTTTCATATTTTTTATTTTATTTTTTAGTGTAATTGACTTTGGAAAGAAGTATAATGTAATTAGTATGAGCACAAGGAGACTAGTGGAAAGGTGAGGAAGAAAAAGAACCCTTATATATAGTTATGGGCTTGCAGTTCATTCTGATACAACACAATAATGGATAGGATTTAATTTGTTCCAAATTGTTGGACCGAGTCAGTCCTGTGTGGTTTTGGGGGCAGGGTGTGGTTTGTGGAAATAAAGTACAGTGTGTTGGTTTGCTTAAGAATCAAAGGGAGATTAGTTGGTATCTTTTCACACTCTGGTTACAAAGAGGGTGTGTTTCTCTCTTTCTCTTGATGCCACAGTAAACCTTGAATACTTAGTACACAGGTCAGCAATTCCAAGGTAGAGTGCAAGCCTTTTTAATGTGGCAGTCTGCACCCATTATGTTGAGTCAGTAGCAGATCTTCTGGAACGACTGGTCAGGCATTAATACCTGCATTCACCAGCTTTGCCTCTTATCCTTGAAACCCATAGGACAATGGCAGGGCAGAGCAACCGTAAGTAACCTGAAGTAAGTGATCGAAGTAGTGTTATCCCACCCTGTTCTCAGACTGATCCGGGCAACAAGTATTTCCAGAGCAGGGCTTACTGTTTGCTTTACCAGTCTAGGATGGCAAGAATTTTTGAACTATTCTTCTAGATAGCCTTTTTATTTTGTAGTTGGACTAAATCTCCGTATAAATTCTAGGCTGTTCATCTGAGTCTAATGTTTAGCATGTGACTTAAAATGAATGGGTAAATATAGTGCTTTGTTTGGTACTGTATACTGTTTCAAAGTGAATTTTTAATTCTTTGAAATCCCTTTGATAACATGTTCACTAAAATAAAATTAAAAGAACCAGTATTTCATATAACTGGCATACTCTATACCCTAATGGTTAAAGCGCAGGTATGTTCTAAACTAAGTTTACTCACAAGAGATGGCTTCAGAATCTAATAATATAAGGTCCATGGAAAAGTCAACTGAATAGGTTTCATGTTCTTTTTTCACAGTTGGTGAGTTCTGTTTCGGTTGGTTGAATAATATAGTTACACCCAAAGTGGGATTCTATTCCCTGAATATGACTTTTTTTTAGTAGCTAATCGCTCATTGCTTGTAATTATGAAGCTGATAATTAAATGTTTAAACACTATGACTAATTGAGCAGCGACATATCTTGCGATCTGAGATTTATCTCTAACTAGGAAAAATGTCAAGGTAGCTTTTAGGTGACTGATGATGTACTTAGGCACAGCTATGCTTGTTCAGTGTGGGAGTTGGAGGCCATGCATGCGTGTCCTCTGAGGTGATATTCTCTTAGTTTCCTGCTGCCTGACAGATAATTAAGAGAACAGATTTTTGTTACATCTTTGCAATATTATTTCATGCTACTGAAAAGAAAAGGCTGGTTTTAAGACTGGCAAGCGTTGTTTAAATTTCTATACCAGAGGCTGATGATGACTCATCTTCCTTTTAAATACCATGTTGTATACTGTACAACCAATATCACTGATACTGGTTACTTGAATCATACTTCATTATTTAAACTCCATCTGTGCAGACTAGTTATGTTCTGAATAGTTAAGAGTGCAGGTATATTTCAGTTACCAAAATAAATGTGTTCCTGAGCATTACTTCTTTAAAAGAAATTTTGGTACCAGAGGTAAAAATAAAAAAGATAGGGATAGTTTCCTGCACCAAAAAAAAGAAAAGCAGTTCAACATTATTTCAGTAAACTTTTTATACAGAACTAGCAATATACACATGGGAAATGAAACAACCAAGTCAGGCAAGCATTGTATAAGTAAAACAAAAAACACTTTGAACCTTCTAGAGACAACTTGAGATCTTCTTCCAAAATACGTCCAGGGATGACTTCTCCTTCACCAGCCTCCCCTTTTCTTAGAATTTCCATTTGGCTGGCCAAACTTCCAGATCTATGCTGCTTTGACATTTTAGAGGTGACTGGTAAGGGAAGCTTATTTGCTTTCCCCTTTTCTCTCTGTGTTGTTTTTCATACATGTGATGTAAGGAATATTTGGGGCAGCTGTTGTTCACCTTGCCTGTTGTAGGCAGGCACACAGTGGGATCAGCTAGAGTAGAATCCCATTCTTTCTCAGCTCAAGCTTTATTGCAGGGTTTACTGCAGATATACTGCTGCTATGCATCACCAGAACTGTTTGTCCTGCCTCCTTCACTATCCTCTCTATGCTGATGCTGTTAAGTTTTTATCTAAGGCTAGGAGGAAAAGTTGGACTAGCTGGGTGTAAAAAGGGTTTGTAAAAAGGAGCTTCTTTGTCAGAGATTTTGTTAACAAATCTGTGCCTGTATCTCTTTTTGCTGAACATTTCTGAGATTCAGCTGCTATATCTCTTGTACCATCCCTGTTATTCCTGGGGGCTCTACAGAGGATGCACAGAAGCAGCAGTCCTGTGGGCATTTCCTTACGTGAAGCAGATCGTCCTACAGTGTATCCTAAGAAAGGTTCCATGTTTGTGTCTTGTAGAGTACTTAACCTCTTGGTGACTCCTTAGGATGAACTGAAATTTATCATGTAACCTGGTGTATTTAAGAACAGCTCATCTAGGGAAATGGCATATAAAGTATCGTTGCTGATACGTCACTGTGTAGAAATTGAATTTGATCTTAAGAGGTTAGTTAATTGCTGAAGGAAAGATGCTGTCTTTGCTATTAACTGAACAAATTTAATCCTTGACCCAGACATGTTGGTAGGAATAATCTAATTTTCATAAACACTGAGGGAAAAAAATCCCATGTTAATAAGTGAACCTATACCTGTTGTCCTTATTTACTGTTGGTGTTCTGAAATCAAAACGAGGAAAGAGAATATCAGTGTTGGGACATAGCCTATTTCGTTTCAAATTTTGAAAGCTTTGATCATAATGGCAGTTAAACCTTTGTTTTAAGCATTGCCATTGACAGTGGGGGGTGACAGTGGCTTAAGTTGCTAGCCATTCAGGTAGTTCAGCCTTCCTTCAGATTTGTATCTTACAGATATTTCAGACTACATCTTTCAGCCACCATAGACATGGCAGGGGGTGCCAGGCTAAGGAAGACTGCGTTGGCCCTAGTAAAAATGCCAAGCTGATACCCTGGTTGCGTAATTACTCAGAAAGAAATACTATTTAATTCAGTGAAGCTTACTTCTAGGTATGCCTGTGTAGAATTACTGCCTGAGAGTAGCACCTTCCTCCATTCCCAAATGGTTCAGAGGAGCAGTAGTTGCAATGCAAGGTTCTAATGTTGCTCTCATACATTTGCTTCCCCAGCAGATGTTTAGCTAAACAGAGAATCCATTGTTCTGTGCAGCATCCAAGATGATCTTTGCAGGCTTCCAAAATCAGCTATTCAAGATTCTTCATTCAAATTGTTAATGGCATAAATCACTTATTAGAAAAGATTACATCATCTAAGGGCAGCACCAGCCTATATACAACACTGATTTTAAAAGGAGATTGGCTTCTTGTAATAAATCTTCTGAAGTGTCTCACTCTGATTAAGCTAGTGGGTAAACAATCTGCAAATGGAACATGAGAACAATTTAAAAGCATAAAGCCCTGAAAGAGTATGCTTACAGATACTAAATAGCTAATTATTTTAAATCAGTGATCTTATACTCACAGTCTTTAGTGATTTCTACAAGTGGAATTTAATGACAGCTGACTTGAAAGGGGTGCAGTCATAATTGTCTTCTACCTCACTTGAAATCTGTGTAGAGTAATGTAGTCCACTGTTTGAAAACTACATAGCATGGCTTGCAGTAAGGACAGGCCCTCTTTTCTCAGCTTAACCATAGGGCAGATGATTTCAGCACACTTATTTGGATATTTACAAATATTAGGGCCAAAACTCCATTGATTCAATGAGTCTACTCTAGCTGGGAATACCAATAGGATTTAAGCCCATGCAGTAGACTTTTATCCTCCAACTGGGCCCAAAAGGGTGGGAAGAACTGGATCCATTTTAATAGTCACTTGACCTTGTTGACTTCACTACACTGTTGCTACATAATTGAGGATGGATGTCCAAAAAGCTGAGAGTAAATTAAATAGGGAGGATTTCTGTGACTCATAATCTTAGATCACTCAACCAAATTTGTGAAACAGGTTTCTCATCTTTCTCTTTCTCTGAAGCCGCAAATTTGATTGGTCCAAGCAGCTAGTATATAGCAGTCACCTACTCATTTTCTTCCTTTCACAATTTGCTGTAGAACAGGAAAGGCTGTCTGGCTAATGGCTTGTGACTTCATTCTTTCAGCGAGATTCCTTGAGGAAATGGAAGAACTAATTAATTGTTATGCTTGGTTGACTTGAACGACTACATGAGGCAAAGCAGTACAGATGGTGAAGTTTAAGTCTACAAAGTCACCAGCTTCTTGAGAAGCAAAGTTAGCAGAGTTCACAAAGGAAATCAGTTATTCTCTTAACTGTTGTGAAACACTTGCCTGCTAACTGATCTTCCACTCTTCCTTTCATTTGTAATCATGTATTGGGCCACCTTCCCACTAGCTATCAGTTGTAACCATCTGCAGCTAAGTCAGTGTATTCAGCTTTGCTCTTTTTTTTCTTTTCTTTTCTTTCTTTCTTTTTTTAAACTTGAAATACTCTGAGGCAATACTTTTTATTAGCTTTTAAGCGACTCGGTCCTTTCCCATATCTCATAAGGTTACCAATTCCTTTAGTACAAGTTCAAAATAATAATACACACACACACACACACAAACACACAAATGATGTGGGTTCCTGCATGGCAGGGGCTGGACTGGGTGGCCCCTGTGGTCTCTTGTAACTCTGTGATTCTGTGATTCTAATTTTGCCACCTACATTTAACACAAGAGCAGTTACTGAACATGTTTTGAATTCTGCAGAGCTGGAGCAGTTTGGCTTTTATATATGCAATCATGAACTTTGCCATTTAATTATGAAAATTTTGTCTCTTCTAAGGAGCTCAGGACACTGTACATGTTTCTCCCCCATATCCAGTGTCCTCACAACAACCTTTTTGAGGTAGGGTAGGCAGAGAATTGGCCTGGCCCAGTGAGTTTCATTGCTAAGTGGATATTTCAGACCAGGTTTACTTGTTCCTAATCCACTCTTGCCATTCACCTTTTGTACAGTAACAGTTATAAAAAATGGGGGAAATGGGGGGAAAATAGTGTCAAGGGAAAGACCAATAAGATATTTAACACTAGTCATTTGAAAAGGCTAGACATGTTTGTATATTTGGCCTCTTATGTCAAGATACAAATGTTGCATCTATCCTCACAAGAAACAGGCACAGTGATGACAATGGGTTAGTTGTCACAGTAGAAGATGGTTTGCATAAAACAGATGCACTTCTTGTACTCTCACCTGAGCAGATGAATAATGGCTATGATCTTTGTATAATGTCCAGGAAGGCCCCTTTTTGTCTCTCGGGGTAATAATACATAAATGGTATGGCACAGGAAATACTATATTCAATAATAAAAGGTTCCAGTAAGCCGAGGAAGCTATCCGTTGTATCTCTGTGTGGTTTTGTGTTCTGGCCATGATTCCAAGTCATACTCTGCTGTGGCTGGGTAATTCTGTTTATGTCTGCACTAGTCATGATCAGATCTTCCCACCAGTCCAGATGGAAAGATGCAGTAGAATCGTTTGCTTCAGAAGAAGCAGTAAACTATAGGCTTGCATGGGTCATTGTTCAAGCAGAAGTCATGTCAGATCCTTCTGGGACTTTTTCAGAAAGGAGAAATGGTGAGCTATTTGGGTTCTGTGCAAAGAGTAAGGTGGTATATAAATTAACTAAATAAATTCTGCATGTAGATTACTGTCTTACACATATATGGTATAAGACTGTTAAAAGAGGTTGCAAAATTTATAAGCTGCAAGACTGAGTCTCTCCTAATGGCTGGCATACTTCATTTTTTAATCTTTTAAAAGTTGTCCTATTGAACACTATTTTAAAACTTTTTAAAATATATTTCAAATTATGGTTAAAATAATAAAAGCTGAATTGGTTCCTCTCACCTGCCTCAAACTCCTCTGAGTTGCAAAGAGTAATTTCCAAGCTTCTATTTGGCAGTGTAATTTTCACACAGTTGAAACTTCAGTTTGGCTATTGTGTTTGTAGTTTTGATTTCATGGTAGGTACATTTGGTAACTGTACAAAATCTGGCAGCTGTTGTGAGGTGTGTGCAAATAATGCACAGAGGTTCATAGTAAGATTATATCTGAAATTTTGAGTGATGTCCTGCTGAAGTTAGGATTCTTGCTTTGTCAATTTATATAGCAACTTCAGTTGCAGATAAACATTTGTGACTAACATAGTAGTATTTAAAGAGATTGCTATGTTAGTCTGTTCAAACATAAAAAAACACAGAAGAATCAGTAGTACCTTTGAGACGAAATGGGAAGAAATTTCTAGTATACACTTCTGTGGACTCAATCTACTTTTATCATGTGCATGGTCCACCAAGTTACATGGCAATGTTTATTTCATGTTCGTCTCAGTGTATTTTCTGTTGGAAAGGCTGTCCAGAAAGCTGTGTGCATCTGATGAACTGGATGGAGTCCATGAAAACGTATGCTAGAAATTTCTTCTTCCCTGTTAGCCTTGAAATTGCTACTGTATACATTTTTGTCTATTCGTGTTTGTCAAGAAATAATGATCCAATGAAAAATACTGTTTTCCCTTTTTTGTGATTGGATGTCTTCTAGAATTGGAATTTGGTCAGACGCTCGATCTATATTATATTTTCAAGTATGTTTTTTTTAAAGATACATGTAACTGTTAGCTGAATAAAGTGTTGCTTCATGTTTCATTTCATTTTTTAGTTGAGAGTATTTACCTGAGGCGGTTTCATGTTGCTCTGGGTGTATTTTCTTAAAGACTGGTCTGAAAGGCACAATCCAGGAAACTGTGGTATGATGAGTTGACAGTATTTTGATGAAGGCTCTCTAGCTTTTTAAAAAAAACCTTTCATGTTAATCCCATAATCACATTCTTCATATAGGGTGGGAAGGCAAGTTTTTTGCACAGTAATGCTTTGATTGTTTAACTTTTTATTGACCTAGACAACCTGGATAAAATAAACCAAATATTAGAATCAAGCAAGTTTTCTGTTCCCTTTTAGATCTAAATAAAAACTGTCTTCCTATTTCTCTTAGAAGTCTGTCACTTTGTATTTAGTCTACTTCTACTTAGGGTGTTTTCATGTCTTCTTTAGAAGTTTGAAATTTGTCACTCATCCTTGAAGCAAACAGGTTGCGGTTTAGACTTTCAAGCTGCATGAAGATTAGAAGGGGGGATTGCTTATTTGTGCAGCTGTTAATAACTGTACAAATCAGCAGTTTCTGATTCTACTGTCATTAACAATCCAGTGGTAAAATTTGTCTTATATTTCTTTCAAAAAAAGGTCAATATTTTCTTATCAGTAAATATGTCCAAATATATGATAAATAGATTCATCTATTGCTCCAGTAATTACCTGTAACTTTTGAATAGATCTTATTCAACCTTCATAGAGTCATATACCAACACTGTAATACTTAAAAGCTTTCTCAAGCTTTAGTACAATGTAATTGAAAATATGGTTCCAAATCTGCTTGCAACTGTCTAAAGATACATCATTTTGAAAGCTGGTTAACTTGATGGTCATCCCAGTTTCCTTAATAACTTAGCACTCATTACCTGGCTCTTCTATTTGGTCATTCCTTTAAAAAAAAAGAAAAGAAAAAAGCAAAGCTATCTCAGATTCCATACAATCTCTTCATACTTTCTGAATAACTGAGTAACCATTACTTTTGCCTTCAAATATTGAAATAGAGACCACTTTATAGAATAGTTGTCTTTATGTACATTGTTGCATGACAAGGTTCGAGATAAATTTGATTTGTATAATTTTTTGGGTAAGATATGACCTGTTTAGAAAAACCAGTTAAAATTTGTCTGCTGACTTGTAAAACAATAGAAATGCCAAAAATGTAAAAAATAATTTGTTAGACTAAACTCCTCTATTTTTTTATTTAATTCAGTTCTCAGTATAAAGAGTCTTGCCATGAAATAGTAGTACACACAAATGCACTAGTTACATCTGTGCTAAGAGTATGCTTCCCTGACTCATTTACACTGTAGACTTTAAATCAATAATCAGAGATAACATGAGGCTCCCTTTCATTCCTAACTGGGAAGGTGAGTGATCCAGGGGGAATCCCACTATTTTCTCTCTGATCACTGGGTGATAGCAGGATTCCACCATGCACTCCGTACCATCTTAACAGATAAAGTTAACAATGTGTATGGGAGTCTTCTCCACTCCAAGCACTGGTTTCAAAACTGGGAAGGTGCTTAGGGAAGGGCAGGACATCCCCAAAACTTAGAGGGGCCCTATTTGTTCTGCTTGCAGATTGTAGGTACTCTGCTGTGATTTAGGAAAACAAGTACCTGTAAGCCAACACTGTCCTGTCGAATTCACTTATCAACCAACCAGTCAGAAAGGTATGTTTGTAGAACTGTGGCTTTAGGTGACTGAGCCATATTGAAATACAGGACACCAATTTTGAGTACATGCCTGATAGCTCTAGATACAATATTCAGTTGATGTTCTTAATAAACTTGAAAGTATGGGGCTATGTTGCAGGCACTTAAGTTCTTTGTCTTATTAATGAAATCAAATCTTCCGCCATCTTTCCTTTGCTCCTCACTGCCATTGAGATTGAGATCCATGAAGTGCTACAGCAAAAATGCTGATTTAGAATGCCGGATTGACTGGACTTGAAAGCCAGCCTTTTTGTACAGTTTCTCCTGAGAATCACATCTGGAACCTAGGAGCTCCTGGGATTTATTTAAAGGACTGATCGAATCACCAGCTTACGACTTACAAGGAAACATGTCATTGTGAAACATGTTTAATGTAGCTTGTACTGCTTCCTGTTTGAACAGTGGGTTTTAGTTGATTCACTTAAATATTTAAGGATAATTGTGACACACACATTAAGCCAAACTAAAACAGTTGATCTTATTAAAATCAGCTTAGTTAAGGCTTAAGTCAGGTTTCAGTAGTAACTGTGTACACTTAATTTAGGATGGATTCAGCCCATTGTGTGTAAGTGTAATAGGGTTTGTTTTGTTTTGTTTCGTTTGCATAGAGAATAATGGTGATACTTAAAATAGTATTTCCCTCCTTAGGGAAAGATTCTCTTCTTTATTACATTCTCTCCTGTATATGGTTGTGCTACCTTTATAGAGATAAAAGGCTCTTACCTCGTTTATTGTTACTTCAGCATATAATTAATAAGTAAGACGATCTAGATTCAGATGCTGAGATTCTAGATGTCACCTCTGGACATAAAAGTTGCCTTAATTATTTTTTTCAACCATGCTTCAAAACTGAATACATTCCAAATGCTTTTTCTGTTTTCTGTGTGACTGCTGTACTTTTCTCCAATTCTGAGAACTTCCTAAATTGACATGTATTCATGATAGTGAAGTTCCCAGATGCTCAGGATGTCTAAATTTGAGTAAGACATCTACTAATGCAGAAGCTTGATAAAGCCATTTGCCTCTCAGTTGTAAATGGCCCATGCTTAGCACAATCTTCAGGTGTCACCGTCTTGCTTCATAAATATGTAAGAATGTATATCAGTAATAAAGTCTTTCTACTGATTTTCATCTTAGCATAAAGGGTTCTCACCACTCCATACAATTAATAGATGTTGGTCTTCCTGTTGTTTCCATAATCTACAGAATAGTCACTACAATATTAAGTACTCCTTCTAAATTTTGAAACAAATATGACAACATCAGTTAATATACAGTTCTGCAATGGTTAAGCTGAAGGAATGAGACCATGGCATATCTTTTAAAAGAAGAGAGCAGGTGGTTCATATTATACTTTGCACACTAATGACGTGGTGAAGACTGGGATTATATTTTTGTGAGCTGGATATCTTTCTTCAATGCATTTCTACATTCCCAGCAGTCAAAGGAAGACACTATATCTCATGTTCACCTGTAATCATAGCCAGTGAAAGCAGCTAGGATCTTCTTGTAAAATGTATCCATTGGGCTAATGCATCTAGGGAAGAAAATCAGTAGAAATTTGAGGTTATAAAATCCTGATACAAATAACAGTAGCCTATCAACCAAATTAGAGAAAATGACTTTCTAAGGGAAAAAAATGGTTATACTCCTTGAATTCTTTTGTAGTTTTCTTTCTTGAAATATAAAAAATCTGCAGTGTGTGAATTAACCTAATCCTTGCTGCTTCTTTACAAATAGTTTTTTCTAGTGGTAGTTTTGCCTTAGCTGAAGATTTTTCATTTATACAAAACAAGGCAGGCAGGCTCCCCTGAGTTCGCCCTACTTATTTAAGCCCCCTAAAACATTGTTCTTGAGGGTTATGGAATCTTGCAGAACAGAATTCAACGGTACCCTAAGTGCACCTCAAATGTTCGACGTCCTAAATGAACACTGATATGAAAATGGGACTGCTTGTTCAGGCTTTATTTTCTTGAATGGTTACTTAGCTGCATAGAAACTTCCTACACTTTAAATTATTTGCTTGCTGTTTGTATGAGGAAATTTGCCTCTTATTCTCTTTGGGAGGGTCTGGTATGGTCTTTACCTTGGTTACTATCTTGTCCGTCTAATAATTTTAGGTTAATTTGCTATGGAAGTGTAGCGTGTATTGCAGCATTTTGTGCAAAAGTGTAACCTCATTAAATAATAAACAGCATGCTGTTCAGTTTTATTTCACTTGAAAGTAGGGTGGAGACAAGTAAAAAAAATATCCATCCTGTTTGCAAGACTAGCATGCTCTTCAGTGAGTCTCCAATACTGGTGAACAAAGATCCGTTGCATAGAGTTGTCCCTATGAGATTACATAATCACCCAAGTCCCCACATGTTTTTTGCCATTTTAATAAACTAAGTGAGCAAAACTTCAAGTGTAAGCAGCTGATCCAAATGCATTGGCAACTATGTCTCTTCTAAATTTACCACACTTCTTTAGTGGGTGCAAGAGGCAGCCTTTCTGAAGCAGTACAGAAATTTACCCATCCTGTAGCGAGCATGCAGTGAGTTTAAGGAAATTCTGTGAAATAGGACTGTGGGGTTGGAAAGAAGGTAACTAATTAGTATGCTACATATCTTTTTAGAGTATTAGATTAACTAGTCTTAGACCTTGGAGTTTGCTGACAAGCAGCATTCTGATAATGGTTTACATTCTCTACCAGTCTCCAAATCATGTGGCTTCTGTGAATGGAAAATGGCCAAAGTCTATCACATATAAGATAGCAGAGTGGAACCATTTTCAGCAGTCGCTTATCTCTGGCCAGTTTCATGTTGCTTAGTGTACACGAACAGGCTGAAAATAACAGTTGCAGTGAACAGCCAGAGTCAGCTTTTTTCAACAGATAAGGCAGCTGTGGCATGTTAAAGGGGCTTAGGACCTCTAGCTTGGCCAGAAAAAGTGAAGTAACTTTCGTTGGCAAGCAAAACATCCATCTGGCTGTAATGAGCCTCTTTTTTTTCTTTGTCCCTTTTGCTAGAGCAGTAGTAGTGCTGTGGACTTGAGAAAGTTAGAACATCCTCTGTACTGAAGGAAGATCTCCGTACTTATACTTACCAAACATGTAAGCCAGTAAAAGAACAAAATAGAGTGCTGGAACCAGACAGAATCGGGAAACAAGTTCAGTATCCTGAGGTGTCTCGTGTATCTTAAAATTTTATCAAATAGTCTTAACCTAAGAAAGTGTTGTTTATTTTCTTGTTCCAGCAGATTCCTATTCAGCATCCTCCAATGAAAATGGTGGGAAATCAGAATCGGTGGCCAATTTGCAGCCTCAGTCTTCCCTCAATTCCATCCAGAGCTCCCCAGGTCCAAAGCGCTCAACCAACACACTGAAAAAGTGGCTAACGAGCCCTGTACGCCGACTGAACAGTGGGAAAGCAGAAAGTAATATCAAAAAACAGAAAAAAGTACGCGAAGGAAGGAAGAGCTTTGACCTGGGATCTCCCAAGCCTGGAGACGAAACCACGGCTCAGGGAGACAGCGCAGATGAGGTACAGATACACCTCAGCTTTGGAAGAATGATAGTTTGAACCTAACACTTTCATTTGTGGTGGCTTTTTTTTAACTGTATGTGATTCATTTGGAATAAGTTCTAAAGTAGCATTGAACATGTACAGTCCGGTTCCAAAAGAGGGAACTCCTTGTATCCTCATTGGACACAGAAAAGCTGCATTCAAGCAAGTTACTTTCCTTTCAGTGTCTTCATATCTCTATAGCTGAATGTCGACTCCCTCTCACTTTTTTCCCCCAGGCTTGGGTGTGCCCTGTTCTTTGAGGCAAGAGACTGTCACATCTCTGAAAACTCCCTTCTGAGAACTCTTTCAGCATTTTTACATCCCACCATTTTGATGGTGGGGTCACCTTGTGACAAAGTCCTTGTGGACTCTCCCTCCCTGTCCTCCTTCATTCTAATCGCAGATATGGATTCTTCTATGATTGTTGTAAAAACCCTTTCAAATACAACCAACAATAATTACATGATCATTTGGATGATGATGATATAATACATACAGTTTTAAGTGCTACTTTGGTAGAAAGTGACATAGCAATGCTAGAAACCAGTATGGAACTTGATCAAGGGATAGCATGTTCATAAAATATACATCTAGGAATTTAAAAAGGTTCAGAAAATGATTATGCCTGATTATCTGATTCAGTTCTGTGAGGATCATGAGGACTGGATAGAAGTTGCATTTATAAAACACCAGATAATCACCTTCCATTGTAAGCAACAGAGACCATCTCTGAGCAAAAGTTTAAGAGCTCATGTTGTGATTAATATCTAGAAAACCATCATGTTGCTTTAAAAGGCCATTGGTCACTACCAATGTTGTGTGTTGATGCATGTTGATGGTGTATTTTTTGTTTGTTTGTTTCTTACCAGACTTCTAATTGTACATAACGATATACATCCAAACTTGCTTTTTGCAACAGATGGAACTAGGATCTCACAGAAAATTCTTGCTGGTGGAAGTGTGTGGGATGGCAGTTTTCTCAGATTCCCATGACCAAGACCAAAGGCTGTCACTAGTTGGGAGCACCTCCCACTGGTAATAGTCCAATTCTTCCACTGTGTGAAGCAGGAAGAGAAGTGCAACTATAAGGGGGAGGGGCAGAGAGATCTTTGGAGAGTAGTGCACCAGAAAATGGCCACCACCTTAATTTGTTATTCTCAGAACCAGACTTTGTTGATGGGATGCTATGGGAGATTATTTGTGCCACTACAGTACTCAGTCTCTTGGGGCACCCCACCCATCATGCCTTGCTCTAAGGCCCCTTGGAACAAGGCCTTATGACCTAGCCATTTCTACCAACGAGCACACTGGTTATTTTTCTGAAGTGGAATGGCTCTCACAAACCCACCAGTGTCCTACTCTGGAAATTCTTTGCAGCCAGAGTATGGGAAGGGTTCTGATTGGCAGTCTCTAGTGTTGCTTGTTCTGCCTAACAGTGGGGACAGACTTATTTCCCATGCTGTTTTAGAAGAATGCCCAACTGTATGGAATAGCATTGGAGGTACCACAGGGAGAAGGGGAAATGAGAAAGTCACCATCTTTCCGTCCTCCAGTATCAGCAGAACTTTGCTGAGTACAAGTCGTGGTCCAACCTATTAGATATGAATTTCCCTTTCCACCTGTTCAAGTACTAGAGAAGAGGCCAGTCCAGAAATTAAATGATCTTGTTTACCACAGAGCTGTTCCATTGTGTACCAAGAGGAGTAATTAACAGTTTGATTAACCATTTTCTCCTCTGTGCCTGGACTGGAGTTCATCATGGAATTCCAACAGTGTAAAGATACCTGAAGGGGTTTTGTCATCAAATTTCTTTTTTTCTGGCTTGTAATGATAATTCTGTTGCTTTCAGAAGAGCAAGAAAGGTTGGGGTGAAGATGAACCAGATGAAGAATCTCATACACCACTCCCTCCACCAATGAAAATTTTTGATAACGATCCTACTCAAGATGAAATGGTAAGGGCTCTGAATTTTTTCTCCCTTCCTTGAAATAACTTGACTTTTTTTTAAATATTCTGCTGATTTTAGGAAGCAGGGCATGATGATTTACTAGGCTACTATAAATTGAATTTTGCTATGCTCCTTTACTTTCTTTCCAGAAAGAACGGCACTATGCATTCCAGCTTCAAAGTCTTTCTTACAGTGCCTAAGGATATTACTCTCCATGCCCCAAGCCAAAATATTCATGATCTAGCCTGCTTATTTTTGTGGCTTTTCTTCATTCATTTTGCATTTAGTACTTTAGCTATAGGGCAGTGACTTTCAAACATAAGAGCAGAGGGAGGGAAACACAGTGCCTTGTGACATCTTAGAGACCAGCAATCTTTATTTGATGTAACCTTTCACGGACTGCAACCACAAGACTCTGTTGTTTTTCCTGCAGCAGACTAACATGGTTACGACTTGGAAAATAGATGTATCTCTCTCTCTCTGTCTCTCTCTGTCTCTCTCTGTCCCTCTCTGTCTGTCTGTCTGTCTGTCTCTCTCTCTCTCTCTCTCTCTCTCTCTCTCTCTCTCTCTCTCTCTCTCTCTCTCTCTCTCACACACACACACACACACACACACACACTAGTAAGAATGCTTGGTTCACATTGGGCACTAGCCAGAGAGTCTAGCATCTCCTTACATGAAGTAAGGGTGAGCAGTAAAACGTACCAAAAGCTCCTCCTGCGATCATTAGCTTCTAGGACAGCAACGAGTGATTGTGAAGAAAGAAGACCAGTCTGCAATTATTGATCTCAGTAAGATACTTTTGAGTGTGCAAGGAATCTCTGATCCCCCCCCCAAAAAAAACCTGTTTGAAAATAACTGCTGTACAGCAATAGCCTCGTTGTGTGCTGTTCTAGCATAATATTGATGTTGGATCTGCCTGTGTTGCAGGGAAGAACAAGGTGAATCCAGCAAATACCAAGGGCCAATCTGGAAGAGCGCTCCAGTGAATGTTCTTCCTTCTCATCTTATTTTTTTATTTCCTGTTGTGATAAATATCCTATACTAGTACACATGTTGAAATCTGTCAACCTCATGTCTGCATTTTCCACTGGTATTCCTGTTCTGTGTCATTTTTGTAACATATCATGAGACTTCTGGGGTTTTTTACCTGGAAAGAAAGCTTATACATATTTTATGCTATTTTTTTTTTTCAAAACTTACATGATTTGTTCACATTCTCTCATTATTTTTTCAAAGTGTGTTTCTGCAAACCATTGGAAATCTAAATGTTTTAAGTCATGCGCTTTTTTGAAATGTGCTTATGGTTTTGTGTACGTTATTTTCATCAAAAGACATTATAAACCTAGCACAGTCATAATGCATTCTCTTCCATTGAGAGTCTGGTAGCAATCTTGAGAGGAGCAAAACAAGTGTTTGCATTTGCATATGAATTTCTTTTTTATCTTCATATTTGACTTGTCATCACATGCTAGTGATTACTTACATTGACCTAACTTTCTGTGGAAGGAGCAAGCTGCATTAGCTTTATGTTCCCATGTAACAGAAATGCAGACCAAACAAATCAGGCTGATTATACATCTAACTCTAAATTATAGCTCTTTCCAAATTCACTTTGTTGTAAGAGTAGATATTATTGCAGCCAAGAGGGCATCTGAAGCACATAATATAACTTGGTCACTTTGTTTGTGCATTTCATAGCCATCATAGTTTCAATATGACACAGGAATACAGTAAATAAGATGCAGTATTGTGTGTCCTCTTACAGGGTTTAGTTTCTTTTTGAAATTCATCTAAAATACATACCATTCCATCTCAGAAAGTATAATATAGGGCTCTAAAAGGCATGATGAGTGGCCAGTAATCAAAACTGTTAAGGGACTGGAGCACCTTCCCTTATGAAGAGAGGAAGACAGTCTTTCTGGGGTTTAGATAAAATGCAATATGAAAAGTTTATAGAATTAAACTTCATATGCAGAAGGTGGAACAAACTCCCGTAATTCCTAACCATTGGCTGTGCTGCCTAAAGATAATGGACAGTGCAGTCCAATCACATCGGGGGTGGGGCACATGTCGGAGTTCGTGTCTTCTGTCCATGGGCTAACTGAAGATTTTCTCAAATATTTTTCCTCCCATCAAAAAAACTATAGGAAACTGTAATTCAGATCAGTAGCCTTGAGGGGTGGAGAAGGCTTATCTGTTTCTCTGCAGGCTGTTTCCTTAGAGCACCCCAAGCATACCCATAACCCTGAGTAGCTTTTCTGGCTTGGAGAGGGAAAGTATAAATACCTTTTTTCTGCAGAGCAAAAACCAAGTGAGACAGGTGATTTGGGTGACCAAAATATTCCCACTGGGAAAGAGATAAGTGCTCCTTCACCTGGCATAAATATCTGGTGCAAATTGCAACTTCCCACAGGTGGGTGTAACCAAAAGACAACCACCTGTGTAAGACAGCAAAAACACTGAATATCACACAACTTTTACTCTTGAACTGAGGTTGAAACCTGCATAAACTGCTGAGCCTCTCAGGCTTTATATAGAAGCTTCAAATCTGTGATCTAGTAACTTGACGTATTAACTTCAGAAGAAAAATAGCCCAGTAGCACAATCTTAAGTGTCTGTTAACCAGAAGACTGGAGAAAAGCTGTGGTTATACCTGTCTTGGAGGAGAATGCAATAAATTTTCATAAATGGAGATCAGTCATTTGCCAAAATCAAGATGAGTTTACTGTGTTTGTTCCTGGAAAGATATTCAACTTTTTGTGGCCTTTAAAAGCTTTTCATTGCGATGTTTAAGACTCTGGCCCCTGGAGAATAATAATTCTCGGTTCTTTGCTGAAGTAACCTTTCCAGTTCCTTGAAATTTTAGACTTTAATTTGAGCTGATGATTTCCTCTAAGTGGAAGAGAAGTTATCTGAGGATATCAACAAAATTTCTAGCACAGGCATTATTGGGGATAAAGCAACTATATAATAGATCACTCAGCAGCAGGTCCTAATAAGCCTTCACCTGGGCGTGCCAGCTGACTCTTGGACAATAGGCTGCTTTATTGAGATATCTACCTGCCTAATCTTTACTGTCATTTCACTTATTAATTTCACTACATTTTTTTTTTATGGTGGGTAATAGTTCTTACTCTTCTCTCCTTGGAATGGCTACAAGCCTGCACCTGTGGAGGTAATTAAGCTGTATATATTAATCACAGTAGATTGGGTTTTTAAGATGCATCTCTCATTTAGAGCTGATGTGACCAACGTGCAAGTAGTATTTTATTTTCCAACTTTCTTTGTGCGGGTTTCTGTACCTGTTGAAATTTCTTTCCGCATAGAAGAAACAGGAATGGTAGAGGATGAGTTTTCAAAGTATCTGTTCATAGTACTAATTAAGGCTTAGAGCAATCAAGATTCAAGAATTCCATGACCCTAGTGCTCTGAGCCAGAAATCTTTCATTAGGGCCCAGTACTTCAGCAGAGGTCATCTACAGCTTCATTAACAGTGGTCTCTTGAGTGCATGTTGGGACTCTGTTGTGAGCAGAAATAGACCATATATTCACATCACAGACTTTTCTATCTTCTCTTGAAAAGTCCAAACCTCTGAAGAAATGGCCTTACCTTTCCTACCTGTCTTTTCACACAGAAATGCACACAGCCTGCATTGGAATGTGGAGTGTGTAGGTTTTATCTATGTATGTTTTCATTTGGCAGTTCTGGAATTCTGAAGGTGTTTGCAACTGATGCTTTTATCTGTCTATTCTGTTCATGTTTTTAAAGACTGCTTTAGGAAAGAGCAACATTCTATGTGTCTTTTGCTTTCTAGTTTTTGGCAGTGAGCTGCACGTCGAGCAGAATTTAGCAATGACACACAGGATCTGTTTTTCCACATATAGTGTGGGGCATGCCTTTTTTGCCTCTTCAAATTAATAATGTGAACATAGCCAGAGAAAAGAAAGGTATGCTTCTCAGTGTTAGGTATGCTGGCGGAGATATTATAGCATTCCAGAACTAAAGCAAAGATTTTTAAAATTATATGAGATACACAAGGAAGAACTAGGCTAACTGTCTTAATTCTTCCGTAGTGGGAAAAAACAAATCAATGCAGATGTAGGCTCTAAAAACAAGTTGAGAGCTGATGCTCTACTTTGTCAGTCTTCTGAGTGGTGCTGTGTTGTGTATGTCATTACCTTTCCTCTCAATTTTCCATGCTCTTGCTGTGTTTTTTTCCTGCTTGTACCCTATTGTGTGACCTCAAACTGCTAAGCCTGTCAGCTTTCCTAATACCTCCTCATTCCTGCTAACCTGCTGTTCCTTTGCAAACTGGTGTCTTGCAGTCCTCCTCTTTGCTAGCTGCTCGACAGAGCACCTCTGATGTCCCAACTGCTGCGGACCTTGTCAGTGCAATAGAAAAACTGGTCAAAAGCAAGCTGGTAAGTGTGGAGCCCCGGGATCCTGTGAAGAAAAACGTCCTGGCTGGGCAAAATGATAAATCAGCACCTGATCCTGTTGCTGACTCTCCTTGCTGTTGTCATCATGATTCTCCAAAAATGCTGAATACCAGTCCACATTCTCATGTTGGTTTCTTGTTTGTTTGGTTGATAGAATGTAGCTACAATAGAAAAAAACTTTTGGAAATGACTGTCAGTTCTGATGCTGATAACACCTGTTGATTACTTGGTAGACCACTGTCTGTATAATGGTAGCACAAGTAATTTACCTATTACAATATTTTCTTTTCTTTAGAATATTCAGTGTCATGTCAGTACAAGATGACATAAGCTGCAGTCAAGAGAATGTGGTGGTGTCAAGTGTCCATGATGCCTGTTGCTTCATTTATAATTGTGTATTTTTTTTCAGAGTCAAGAATCATATTTGGAAAATTTAATCTAGGGTTGTTCAACATACTGTTCATGAAGCCATGTTTTCCCTTTAATGTCTTGCCCTAGCTGTAAGCACTCTATTTGGTTGACAGATAAAGAAGAGAAAATACAGTAATGAAAACAGCAACAGTAACAAAATCATGTCTATTTAAAAATAGTGGACTGAGACTTCATTCTTATGCACAGTTGTGAGGGAACAAGCCTAGTTGAAGTCAGTGGCACATCCCCAAGAAATTCATGTAAGATTGAGCTGCATTACCTCAGTTTAATAAATAACATCTCCTTGGGTCAAACACACTTTCTGGAATGCTCATCAAATGTATTTGCTACAATAGCTCATCGTGAATTTTGCCGGAGATGCCCTCTTATCTTAACCTAGAGGGACCATTTTTTAAAAACATCTGCTCATACTACAGAGGCTGAGCTGTAGCAGTGGTTCACTCTGTTAAACCTATTCAAGATTTGTAGTGTCAGTTCAATAAAGCATGATTTAATCAGACCGAAAACAAATCTTGTCCTTAACACGCTCCACTCCTCTCTTGACTTTGTGTGCCTGGCTTTGAGGCTGATATCCTGATTTGTTAAGCCACAGCTTCCCATGACAGCTGAACTGGGGAAACTGTTTTAAGTGCTCTTTCCGAATAAGGATGCAATTGCAGAAGTGGAATTCTTACCATGTAGAGCGTTAGGTGAACTGTAATTCAAACAGTACACCTGTATCATTCCTCTCTTACTGGTGCTCTGTGTCTTGAACATATAAAATAAGAAACATAATTCAGATGGGATAGCAACAGCCTTTTGAGATGAAATAAGTGTCATCTGGAAGGGTAAATTTAATGTTTTATATATTAATGTGCTACATTAAATTGTAAAAAAACTGGGGAAACGCCAATCTGATTTTGACATTAAATGAGATTCATTTAAAAGGGAAAAGAAACTTTACTAGATGTGTTGTGGCTTCTTTCTCTTGGAATGATGTTGGAGAGGCAGCATGGTATAGTGGGTCGAGCATTGGACAATGACCCTGGAAGCCTGGGTTCAAATCCCTGCTCGGCCATGGAAACCCACTGGGTGACTTTGAGCATGTCACACACTCTCAGCCTCAGAAGAACCCCATGATAGGTTCACCGTAGGGTCACTATAAGTGAGAAACAACTCTGAAGGCACACAACAGCAAACAACGTTGCAGATCAAGACTGTGCTTCCAGTGGTACACCTCAGTGTCTGTCCTTTTTTACTGTAAAATTTTTGATTTGTTTGTTTGCACAAATGGATAATGGCACACATTTTAAAAAGAAGTCCATAGTCCTGTTGGGCCAGTAAAATTATACTGGCATAGGTGGCAGTGGTGTGAGTGGCAGCTCACCAGCAAGGATAAAATGGTTTTGTGGCAGCAATTAGTGGGGAGGGACGGAATACGAAGCTGACTCTGTCAGGAGAGAAAACTGTCCTTCCAACTCGAGCAACTCAGGAGTCAGCAGGGGAGGTTTCTCTTCTGTCTCCCCACCCCTGCTGTTGGTGTGCACTGCTCTAAAAAGTGCCTTACACTGGTGTAGTGAAGCATTAGACTGGTGTTACTCACCAGGAAAGGTTCCAGCCACATTTGGCTTCTATCTCTATAGTGCATGGAAATGGAACTGTATTTTAATTGTCGGTTGGGTACCATTTAGCATTGTGTAATCCAGATCAAGACCGCATCCTAACTAAAACTATACTGCCAAGCATACCTGTAGATGAGATGCAGAAACACAGCGAAGAAATAACTTAAACTGTAGCTGTATACAGTATGCATTCTACTCAGAAGTAAGACCAGTTAGGTTTAGTGGAATTTACTCCCAAGTAGATGTGTGAGATTGAAATTTTAATCCTAAATTCAATCCTATTTAGGAGGAAATGTCTGGAACGGTAGAGACGTAGACTGTACTTGAGCTGAGTGGTACCAGCTCTGTTTGGTTAACCTAGGGGAAACATTGAAGGTGGCTGTGGGTTATACACATGGGGAAATTGAAAGGTTTTTCCTCATCACCAGTGCTTACAAGGTCGCTATAATGCTTAATATTTTTGATATTTCTCATTGGCCCCTTTCCTTTTTGTTTTTGTTTCTTATTTTGAAGACTTTAGAAGGAGGCACCTACCGAGGAAGCTTGAAAGATGCCACTGGATGCTTGAATGAAAATGTGACACCTTCAACGCCTCCTTCAAGAAACCTTGAAGAGGAACAAAAAGCCAAAGCTATGAGAGGCAGGATGTAAGTTAATTCAGTTGCTTGGCTTATACTGCAAGTAAGAAACTAAAAATTATACTTGGAATGTTGATAAATGCTCTTGTGAGTGGAATTGAGGCTAGTGAGTAGTATTTCTATTAGGGTGTTTACTCTGGGTATTAAGATAGAGGGGAAAGAATCTAGCAGCCCGATTAAGACTAACTGATTTTACTGGATGTTATATATGTGGTGAGAAATGGAAGAAGACAGGTGTTATGTTGGCTTTGAGTCATCTTTTACCCTATTATGATCTTTTTTTCTCCTCCAACCCATGTCTGTAGGATAAGATAACTTCAGCCTCTTCACATCTCTGACTGCTAGGCAGGCAACTTGATAGACCTTTGCTGTATGAAAAAGTGCCTATTTTAATCAAGCAGAACTGTGCTGATATCACCCTGCACAGACCTCAGTCTAGATTTGGTCAGTGCCTGGATGAAAGGCCACCTATGAATTGTATCTAAATCAGTTTTGAGGTCCAGCATGGAATGCAATAGCAATAAGTGATATTCTAATGAAAAGAAGGAACTCCTGGGCACCTAGGCCTGGCTGCTTCAATAAAACATATCTTTGGAATTCTAGGTTTGTTCTAAATGAACTAATACAGACAGAAAAAGACTACGTCAAAGACTTAGGAACTGTGGTGGAGGTGAGTTAAAACAAATCAGCTTGAACATATTCTCACTGTAGCTTCTCAGACTGAATAGCTTTTCAGTAACACTGTGACTTCATCTGCCCTCTGAGGACAAGGAAGAAATTCAAAAGCCTAAAAGCTCTATGAGCCTAGTTGCTAACTTGCTCTCTGTCTCGCTCTGTCTCTCTGCATGTGTGTAAACAAGTCTTTAAGTCTCATTTGAACATGGCTTATAGCCCTGAAGTACGAAAAATAAAATATAAACTTTGTGTGGAAAAAAAAGTTCACAGCACCCAGTATTTTCAGGATTTTTTAAAAATCCCAGTTATTGCGGCATGTAACTTATTCTTTCTTACTTAAAAAGATCACTGATTTTCTGTTTAAAGGGATTCATGAAAAGAATAGAAGAAAAAGGTGTTCCTGATGACATGAAAGGAAAAGACAAGATTGTGTTTGGAAACATTCACCAGATATATGACTGGCACAAAGAGTAAGTCTGTAGTCAGTTTTAAATTTAACATTGCTAAATTCACAAAACTTATCTGTTTACAATATGTCTTATTTGCTCTGAACCTTACTCCCCATTCATCCAAAGTAGTGTGATCTAACCAAGTGGCCATACAAGAGTAGTTTCATTCACTGCAACAGATAATTCTGAACATCTTTTAAATTTTAGTATGTGCCTCTTACAAACATCGAGCCAACACACTTTGGTCTACTCTGAAATTAGTTATATCCAACGGTTTGGTGTTAACAGGCTTGTCTATACATGTGGCTGCTCATTTGCCACAGATCTGACAGTGGATCCTTTATATTGTAAATGATGCAGTGGTGAATTTCAGTATTTTTAGTGCCAGAGAACATTTTACCATACTGCTTCTGTCTGCTATGAAATAGTTATGATTCAGCAGAGAATTTGGGGGCACATCTGATAACTGCCCACTCTTCTTCATTGTAGTTTTTTTCTTGGTGAACTGGAAAAGTGCCTTCAAGAACATGACCGTTTAGCACAGCTGTTCATCAAACATGTGAGTCTCGTGTTAATCTATTATGAAAACAGCTCTTAAATGGATATATTTCTAGCCAAGATTGTCTTTCAAGTCACCCATGTATTTTTTATTAATTCACTAAAAAAAAAAGGCAAAATAAAACATGAACAACTAGGATTGTGGGTTTGTATAACACATTTTTGTTTTGGGTGTCTGCCAAAGTTACCTTTAGTTTAAAAAGAAAAGGCAAAAATACTTAAAGAAACATATTTACACCTACATAAGATATATATGGTGTTATGGCTTGAGGGAAATCATTGTGATCTGTGATATTACCTTTTTATTGATATCCTAAGAAGCATAGCAAAGATATATTCTTTCCATCTCAAAGTGCATGATTTAGGTTCTTGCTTTCTGGCCTCCATCTTTAGGTACAGTGTGCATGTCTTTGAGAAAAACATTAAATTAGAACAGATGTAAATCTCAGTGTATTAAAAACCAAACCACAGTTTCCAATAATTTTTACTCATTGGTAATTTTTTATATAATTGAAAAATCATTAGTTTTTTTTTCAAAGTAATAGCTAGATGGGCAAGAATCAGGATTTACATCCCAGATCACTCATGTATTTGCTGCATTGCTTTAGGTAAGTCATTCAGCCTGAGGAATTAAAAGTAACTTAGGGACAGGCAAGAAAGGAGTCTGTAAATTAGCTTCTTGAGCAGGGGAAATTACATGAATCTGCCTTTGACGTCATACCCAGGCTGCCTATCATTTGCTCCATCACTAAGAGCATGGCTGATGGATCTGACCAAAAGCTGGTTTGGTTCATCATTGTGTAGCCATGGTGGCCACACAAATACCAGTGAGGGCAGTATCACCTGCCTTTTTGTGTTTCTTAGCAATTAGCATTCAGAGGCATAGTGTCTCTGATAGTGGAGGTAAAATACAGTGATGCTGGTGCCAGCTGATAACATTGTCTTCAGTTATCTTCCATTAAATAATTTTGCCAGGCTCATATGTGTGGGCTTTCCTATCTCCTATTTTCTTTGTTTGCTGATAGTAGTGGATTGATAGAGAGCTACTGTGCTGTAGCAGTGTGAGTGTTGGACTATGATTCCGGAGACAAGGGTTTGAATCCCAATCTGGCCATAGAAACCCACTGGGTGGCCATGGGCAAGTCATACTCCATCAGCCTCCAAAAGAGGCAAAGGCAAACCCCCTCCGAACAAATCTTGCCAAGAACACCCCACGATAGGTTCATCTTCAGGTCACCAAAAATTGGAAACTACTTGAAAGCACACAACAACTCTGGGTTGATGGTTGCCTTCCAGTCTTATGATGGCAATAGGCAAAGCAGAATGGAATGATGGAAAGTATATACTCACCGAGCCCCTTCTGCTGATGGGAATAATTACTTCTGTACTGATGGGAACTGTTAAATTTGCCTTTTTACTGCACTTCATGCAGTGGTAAAAGTTGTAGTTGGCCTTAATTTAAAACAGCTGTGTAAATTTTGCTTTCACAGGAAAGGCGATTACACATGTATGTGGTGTACTGTCAAAACAAACCAAAATCTGAATATATAGTAGCAGAATGTGGTGCATATTTTGAGGTAAGATTTGGCTGCCTTCACAGGATGCTTCGTTCATGCTGCAGGTTAAACATATCAGCTGCAGAAGGGCTTCTCTCCTCTCAAAGTTGTACATGTATCTTGCTATCACTGTGCTGGCCGATATCTCTTTTCATAGATTTTCGGCTTTGCACCTTTCTTTGCATCCTTTCCTGTAATCGTAGTATCATTTTTAGCAATCCCTTCTTGCTTCTCTGTCCTACCTTACTACTTGTTAATTTGTGGCTATTAGGCTCCCATGCCAATTGCCTTTACTTTCTTATGTGCCAAATTCGTTCTTTCGATATCTGTCTTACCTGATCTGTAAAGCATATGCATGAAAAGATGAGGGACTAAAAAGAATTTTGTGCCTCCCTGAGTTTGTGAAACAAAGGCAGAATATAATTTTTTTTCTCTTTATGACACTGATATTGCTTTCTTTCATTTTCTAGGAGATACAGCAAGAAATAAACCAGCGGCTAACTCTCAGCGACTTCTTAATAAAACCCATTCAAAGAATAACCAAGTATCAGCTGCTACTCAAGGTGAAATATAACACTATTAGTGTATGTCTAGGAAAGCATGACCCAAATTTGTACATTTGGGTTTTTCTTGTTTTTTTCCTACTGTATCAAACCCCTTGACCTGATTGTGCCTTCCGTGGGGCTGCCCTTGAAGACAAGGGTAAGTTTGGAAGCTGCAGTAGTAAAAAAAATATATATATGCTGCAGTAACATTGCTGACAGGAAGGCCACATGGAAATTATACAACAGCAGTCTAGATGCAACTGACCCGGTTACCAGTGTGCTTCTGGACTGAATCCAAGGGGCTGGTGGTGACAATTAAAGCCCTAAATGGCTTAGGGCTTGGATATTTGATGGAATGTCTCCCCCTGTGTAGGCCTGCTGAACAATTATGATCAGCCGGAGTGGCCCTCCTCTTTTTCCCATCTATGGGAGCAATATACTGTGGAGGGATATGAAAGGGGGCCTTTTCTGCTATGGCAGTCCATTTGTGGATGCCCTCCCCTTTTAAGCCTGTTTGGTGGTGCTGTTGGCTTCATTTTGTCACCAGGTGAAAACATCACTTCTTATTAAACCTTTTAAAATTGGTTTAATTTGTTTTAGTCTGCTTAAATTATTTTTATTCTAAATTCAATATTATTTTGAATTGTATCAATTGATTTATTTGTACACCACCTTGAGATCTGATGAGAATTGGTGAGAGATAATTATTTTAACAAAACAAAAAAAAATGGCATGCGTTAATATAAACCTAAATACTAAGGTCGATGTAGCTTAAATTTTCATTTCAGTTTTAAGCTCTAATAAGGAGTTGGTTCAGTATTTAGTCTCATAGGATTGGATGGGACCCCACGGCTGTATAGCCCAACCCCACCAGCATACTCACAGAATCATAAGAGCTGGAAGCAGACACTATGTGTAAATTTAAAGTTCAGTGGCCCCTCCACTTACACAAGGGTTCAGGGCACAGAACCCTCACAAATGCAGAAAAAATTGTGAATAACTCCCCCCCCACCCCCCGCCATGATTCTCCTCCCATTCCCTTCCCTTTTGCACGGCAGGACCAGAGGCAAGGGAATGGGAGAGGAAGATTTGGAGGGGAGGAGGAAGGCAGGCATATGCCTCCCCTCCCCTTTCCTTGCCTTTTGTCTGGGTGCTTGCCTTCCTTCTCCACATCTGGCAAAATGCAAGAGTATGGAAGGAGGAGAAGGCATGGATACGCCTCACAAATAATCATATTCGCAAAGGTCAAACCCGCGAATGTGGAGGGAGGACTGTACATTCATTTCAGTCATTTCAGCAGGAGCATTTTCTTTTCTTGTAGGACTTCTTAAAATACAGTGAAAAGGCTGGAATGGAGTGTTCAGACATAGAGGTACGTTCTTATCTATTATTTCTGTTTTGTTTTAAATTGTGATTACTAATGGCTCCATGATGAACTTAGTTCTGTTGTGACCCGCCACGATTTTTGTCTCTCTCTGACAGAAAGCTGTTGAGTTGATGTGCCTTGTTCCTAAACACTGCAATGACATGATGAACCTGGGCCGTCTTCAGGGTTTTGAGGTAAATCTTCATACTGGCTTGTTTGTTTATATACTGCCTTTTTCCTAGGACGGGACCAAAGGCAGCTCCTGAATGTTAATCGACAAGTTGTTAATTCAAACAACTATGCCCTGAACAGTGCATTTTAAAAACCCCATCTTTCTTCCCTAAATGTGCATGCATACTTAAATGATGATTCAATTTTTTCTTACTCGAATATTGCCCAAGGAGCACGTGCTTGGTTCTGTATTTGTAAGCATGCATGTGTGCAGATAAACACACTGTTTTAGCTGAGAAATCATTGGCTTAAATAAAAATTGTCCATTCCCTGCAGCCAATCTCATTATTTGCAGAACCTAATTCCACCTAGCAAGCAGTTCATTGTGGCTGTGGGCCTGTTATGCTTTTGCTTTTAGACATCATCAGTGGCTTTCTATCTTCTGAAACCTTGATGCCTCTACGAAAAATAATCTTCATAGTGTTCAGATTGCTTCATTTTATGGAGCATTTCGTTGTTGCACAAAACAGCTCCCATAGGGGAAAATTGATATTGGCATCCATTTAGAGTAAAATTTAGACACAGACATCTGCTTGACAGACTCATTGGTGTGAAATCTTAAACGTGAGTGGAAATTTCAGTACAAGTTCTCACCACATGTACAACATAGTGTGCTGTGAGAGAAATGTGAATTCTCTGTGCCTTCTGTTTTTTTGATGAAGATGGTTGGCAGGGATTGAAAATATGAAGAGCTATTTGTATATTGCATCGTATATAATTCCATGTCCATGTTCCAGTATAGGCCAAGATGAATACTTCTTCATGAGTATATGTTACTAAGCACCATGCAATAATGAATCTTAACTCATGAACCAGCACACCTCCAAAATCTGATATAATGCTAAGTTTGATGGATGCTTTCAAAGCTTCGATCATAATATCTCAAGGATTTTCTTTTGCCATATATGCCATGAGACTGTCATTAGAAGCACTCACATACAGAGGTGTCATGAATTGCTACTCGTGTACAGTACTTGTCAGTGGTAACTCCCCAGTTCCAGTGTCCCTCCCCAGAAAAGCTCACCTGGCACCTCCCTTAATATCTTTCAGTACCTGGCAAAAATCTCTTTGTTCCTGCAGGCTTTAAAAAAGGCTGCATATTCTTTTTACCTGGTTTGTACCTTTAAGCCATTTTATCTCTGCAAAACCTTTTAGACCTTTAATGGTTGCTGCTTGTTAAGTTCTAGTCTTGGCTGATATGTGCTACTTTTTGATGCTGGTTTTATTTATGAAGAATTCATTGGATTTTTACTTCTACCTTATCTGTATCTGTGTGTGTCTCCATAAGAACAGTTTGCTACATGACAACCAATAAGCTGAATAAATAAATGTCTTTCCTCTTCCCATATTATCTGTGTTTGCTTTCTTATCTGTCGTAGGGAAAACTGGCAGCCCAAGGGAAGTTACTGCAGCAGGACACATTCTATGTAACAGAACAGGATTCTGGAGGGCTATCTCGGCCAAAAGAGCGCAGAGTTTTCCTCTTTGAGCAAATAGTCATCTTTAGTGAACTACTTAGGAAAGGCTCCCTTACTCCTGGGTACCTATTTAAGAGAAGCATAAAGGTAAGAAATTATGAAGGACCTGTAGTGGTGATTACATAGAAAGGTGTATTTCCTTCCATCATTACAGCACTTTTGCTCTTGCCCTTTACATACCACTTAGTGCAGTGGGCTTCCTCTGCTTTATTGCAAGAGGGTGAGAGAATATATGGCCATTAATCTTTTTCATTCTTATGATTTTGTCATGCCATTCTCTAATGCCAAGAACCACCACACCTCCCTGACCGTACTTAGATCTCTTCTGATTTCAGAAGCTAAGTGGGGCCGTGTTTCTCTTTGGGAGACCACGAGGCAAAATCTGGGATCCTCAGGCAAGGCCAGGACAGAATCCTGCCTGAAATCTTGGGAGGCCACTACCAATCAGAGTCAACAGTTGGATGAAGTGTCTGCCCTGCTATGAGAAAGCTTTCTTTTTTTCCTTTGCAACTTAAGAGAATATTTATATGTATGTGTGAGTGCATGTGTGTATTGTGTACGTGGTTCCTCCATGTGAACTTGTACCATTGTACTGGCTGAAGAGGGCAGGGGGAAGTATAAATGGTTATTTGATAAGCATACTAATGGAAACCACTGAGGAGCTGAACTTCCTGGTACATGCAAATAAGTGTATAATTAGCCCTGTGGCTCTCTGGTCAGGCATGAAAAGCTACTTTGGGAGAGAGCATTTGGGAGCAGAAATGAAGCAAGGCAGAGGCAGAACCCTTTTCTGTACTGTGTCAGCTTGTTTACCCATTCAAAATAAAGTTATAAGCGTAGTATATAAAGAGGCTGCTGTGAAACACTGCTGTAAAAAAGATGAATTCAGACCTAAACAGGCTAAAAATGCTACAAAATACAGCTATCAGTAAGCACAGTGCTAGAGCAAATCATGTTATAGTTTCTCTCACAGAGAAACTCAGTGTTCTGTTGATGCTGATATTTGCTGGGAAGACACCCAAAAAGCCATTTCTATTTTGGAAGACCTTAGTGTGTTTTGCTAATTAGTAACAGAGCTCACTGTAACGGCATTGCCTTTTAAAGAAAGCAGTAATTCAGGGATAATTCAACAGTTATTGAACATACTTGGCATAATAGTTGAAGAACAAAATTGAAAGCCAAATATTATTTTCTGAGATGTTACTCTGAGAGAATTCCTTATCTGGAGAGGCAAGCATACTGTTGCTGTTCCTTGAATGGTTGTGGTGGGGCTGCCCAGCTATATGATTGACCTGACAGTGATCCTTGATCCTTATCCCCTTTGAGCTGGCAGTGAACTTTCTTCTGAATGCTTTCAGATGACATATCTAATCCTTGAAGAAAATGTGGACAATGATCCTTGCAAATTTGCTCTCATGAGTCGGGAAACATCAGAAAGGCTCATCTTGCAGGCTGCCAATCCTGAAATTCAGCAAGCTTGGGTGCAAGACATCAATCAAGTGTTGGACATGCAGAGGGACTTCTTAAATGGTAGGTACTTCATCTCTGTAACTTGCTCTAAGGCCCAAGGGCTTTGTGGTGAGCTCTGGATGCAACCTTACTGTGCATGAAACCTCATTCCTACTCCAACCTGGTCTCATTTTTGTAGGCCTTCTCCATGTCTGTTATGAGCTCAAACCTTTTGTTATATTCCACGTACATGGAGTGTGACAGAAGGAAAAGCCATGTGTGTTGAAGAGAAATTCTATTTAACAGGGGTTTTTTTTAAAAAAAAAAAAAGCTGAAACACCTTCTCCTTTTTTCTAAGTAATCTAGCCAGATTTCTGCTGATACCGCATTATCTGTACAAGGTAGGTGGGTATACATTTTATGTCAGTAATTGTCCTTTTTTGAAACAATGTGGATGAATACAAACAACCAGTTACCAAGAAGTAACTTACCATAGTGCATCTGGGTAACTGCCAGGTAATATGGGGCATGTTGTCTCGCTTCTGAGTTTATTCAGAAAGCCAAGGAAGCCAATCCTGAAGTCTTTTTCTATTAACTTTTTAAGGCTTACAAAAATATGAGTAAAACAAATCTAATTTCAGCCAGCACTACATGTGCAAAATGAGCATTTTACTACTTTTACCAATGTCGTCTGTCTGCATCTCTTCCATACCACTGGTCTCATTATCCAGTACTAAATTGTCCACAATTTACTTTTCTCTGCTTGGAGAGAGAGACCTCTTTTGTTAGGATTTCTGAACAATAAGGGGTTAATTTGTCTGGGAGTGTTTTTACACATGGAATACTAGTCACTGCATCTATTCAGTTTTTCATTTGTCCGGATCAATATGATAGACTTGCATCCTGGAGAAAGGATGTGTTATTGACTGAAACTATGTAACACTCTGTTTTCCTTGTGATGTAAACCTGTAAATATGTGTCAGTGGGTGAGAACATGCAGAGGAACTGCTTTTGAAAGTAGCACCTATCCTTTTGTTCTTGTTGAAAACCTGGAGTTCTACAAATGAACTTTGGCCTGTCCCATGTACCAGTATATGAACTTGATCAGCTTGGATTCGAAAGGGACTAACAAGAGCTTCTGTGCAAGTAAAAAAACTTGTTATCCAGTGTGGAGGAGAATTACTATTCTAGACTACTGTTGTGATTGCCCTGGTGTGGATGTTGGCAGATGTCACCTGGAAAGTCTAGATATGCAGCAGTGGATGTGGCACTCTGTTTGCTCAAATAATACTTCATAACATTTCCTCCCTCTCTCTTCATAACACGAATTTTCAGTGACTTCCTCTTCTGTAGCTAAATTTTCTTTTTTAAAAAATGTGTTTTAAAAATGCCCTCCTATATAATGGTATTTGCTTGAATACAGTGACATTTGTCCCTCATGTGAGGGGAAGCACAAAGTTGCCCAAACTAATTGTTAGTATTCTGTTCCAGCACTACAGTCTCCTATAGAGTATCAACGCAAAGAAAGCAGCAGTTCAGCTGTAATGAGACCGCAGACCAGCAGGGTACCCCAGCCTATCACCAGACCCTATTCCTCAGGTCCAGTTGGGTCTGATAAACCTTTGAAGACTACCATGCGTAATCCATCTCTTCCACCTCTGAAGATATCTACCTCCAATGGCAGCACAGGGCATGAGCAGCATCAGGCTGGAGACAAATATGAGCAAAGCAAGGTATGTAATTGTCTGTGTTGGTCTGTAGGCTATCTTTCCTGGCATTTTGCTGTCACTATCATCATTTTATTATTTGACTTCTACTGACCTGGACAGTGGATTAGGTGTCTGATCTGAGGAATCAGTATGTAAATGGTAATTGCTGATCCAAAAAGTGGATGGTCTTTATCTCTCCTGTGGAAAATCTGCATGATGCAGTTGAAAAAGCTGGAAGCAAGCAGGAAGAGGAGAATCTCAGATTTTCATCACCTTCCATTTGTCTGACTTAAGGAAGCCAGGCATAAATCATATCTACGTGATGAACCTGTGACAGTTTAAAAAAAAACAGGTAGGAGGAGGTGGTGACATAAAATGGGGAAGTGGGGAATGGAGTGTTGGATTCAGTAGCTGTTTTCCCTTTAGAAAGTTCACTCACTGCTTTTTTTAGGCATAGTTTGCCAAATGTGCGTTGACTGTTGGGACTCTATTGCTTGTATTTGCATGAAACATCTAGTTTGTCTCAGATTACTAGATCAGACAAGGATTGATGCTCAAGTCTGTTTGAAAGATTACAAGCAAGTGTGCTAAGGCATAATACTTAAGGATTTCTTTTCAGTAATTCCAGGCCAAAATTATAAAAGCTGGTACTGCAGCCACAACGTTGTGAGTTCGATCCTGCAAGGCTAACAGGTTGACTCAGCCTTCCATCCTTCTGTAGGTTGGTAAAATGAGTACTCAACTTGTTGGGGACAGTTAGCTAAGCACATTGTAAACTGCTTAGAGCGTTCCTTGCACTGCACTGCTATTGCTATAAATACTTGTAGTTTCTGTCAGGTTAGACTTTACAAGATCATTTCGATTGTCACAAGTATTCCTTGTGGGTAAGAAGAGTAGCAGTGGGGTTCCGTTCACCTACAGTGCTCAATGCCTTCCCTTCATGTCCCTGTTCATCTCCTAGTTTTAAAAAAAATCTAGGCAACAAAATGCAACTTAAATGTGGATCACCTCTTTGTTTTAACATACAGTGAAATACAATGCCACTCTTTTCTCTTTGATTCCTGCTTTGCAGAATAATATGTAGAGTATTGAATGGTGTTGCTAACCCCCTTTCTCTGGAGTAGCTATCCTTTTTGCTTACTTAACTTTGTACAGACCATGCATATCATTGCAGTGCATCTTAGTGTGTTATTCCTGGGGTTTTTTTCAGATATGAGGATTTTTTTTTATATAATACTAGCGTATATACCCAGCATTGGCCAAGATTTTATTTTCTCATAGGTAATACTTGTTAGAAAGATTTGAGATCCTGTGTCTGTAATTCCCTAAACTGTCTTGTCCAGTACCTGTAACTTTTCCCCATATTCCCCAATCCAATCTGTATTCAGAGTTATTAACATACAGAGGTTTGGTTTGTGAGGGAATACACTGGCTTTCTCCTTGCTGCTAGGCCTCATCTCCAGAGCAACCAGCCAGGCCCAAGAGCTCTCTGGCTGAGAATTCTAAAGGCCCCTCCCTGAACTGCCAACCCCAGGATTCCATAGAATCTTCACGGTCAGCCAATCGTATGAGGTCTTCTCACCTCGCACGGCCAATCATATGAGGTCTTCACCTGACACAGACAAACACACAGGCAAACTTTGACATTTATATAATAGATAAGCTGGATGGGCAACAAGAAGACCATAGACTTCCACAGGCAATTTTTGAGATTCCCCTCTCTGCATGCCTCTGTAAGATTTACCATCTCACTATGAAATTTCTGCCGTACAGCAGGGAGGAAGGAACTTTACAACCTGTTCTATTAAAAAAGGGCACTTTTTTCTTCATTGCTGCCATAACAAAGTCAGCAACAGGGGCTAAGGGGAGCACCTGGTGCATTTGGGGTGGGGTAATATGGCTCCTGTCTGCCTGAAGGTGCTTGTGTGTTATAGAGCCAGAAAGAGTGCAGAAAAGAGGCATCTAAAAATGATGTGGAGGTTCAAACACCTTTTCCGTTAGGAGCTATTAAAGCTTTGGGGTGCTTTTTCGTTTTAAAAAGTTACGTTTAAAATTTGGTTGTGGAGAGACATTATAGAGGCAGTTAAAATTGTATATGGTGGGGAGGAAGTGAATTAGAGAGCTTGCTCTTTTTCGAGTAGTTCTTGCAGTTGGGTGTTTGGCCTCGGATGGAGATGAGACAGAATGCACATTTCTCTCCGTAACCCAGATGACGGCTTTAGAAGTCTGCTGCCTGAAGTGTATCCAGCACTGGCTGCGCACATACCTAATCCCTGAGGAGGGGCCTGTGCTGCGTTTCTTTCTCCCCACAGAACCCCTTTTAACCTCAGGAATCTTACCAGCAGTACCTCAGAGGGGTTGTTCTCGTTTTCCTGTCAGTTTTCAGCCACAGGAATCTTGCAACAAGTCCATTGCTAACTCTTATGTTTGCTTGCCTTTTTTTCCCTCCCTCAAGAATCTTAGCAAAAGTGCCTCAGAGACCCATCTCCTGGTTTCTAGCCCTTTAAAACCAAATAATTCTGAGTTAGTTATGATGGCCCCACCTATTTTGCTTCCAGCGCCCCCATTCCGTTTTGGAATTTTGCCTTCAAACTGTATGAAAATGTTAAATTTTTAAGATATGTAGCGCGATGTCCTGCAGAATTATAGGTGCCACAGACACACAAGTATTGAAGAATTTTCTTTTATTATTGTAGAAGCTAAGCATTTTTAATTTTCTTGCTGGTTCAAAAATAATTAGTATCTGTATTAGATTTTTGGACTGCAGCTCCTAGAGTCCTCATGGTTGCTTGTAAAATTGGCTAAGGGATTCTAGGAACTGTAGTCTAAGAAAGTAAAGTTTCAGACCTTAGCATGATGAACTAGATATATCATTTGTTGCAGCATTCATTGTTGTTCATTGTTGTTGAGTGCCTTTGAATCATTTCCAACTTAATGGAGATGCTAAGGTGAAATTGTCATGGGGTTTTTGGAAATGAGAGCATATGATACCGTCTTCTTAAAATACTGATTTGCTGTACTTTTATTGTACAAGCTGCAACACTTTCAACTCTGTGAGGTAAAAAACAGATGTTTCTCTCTTTTGTTTGAGACCAATATAACCTGATGCATTTGTACTTGACCTTCTTCCTTTCCCCTTGCTCTTGAATTACAAAAGAGCCTTTTAAAAAACATTGTCTGAAATTAGTGTAGTCTATTCTGTTCCGAACAGTTACTTCAACAATGTGCATGAGCAGACCATTTATCAAAGGAGACATTGCGTACTATGGTATTTAGCGAGCATTGATTTGTCAACCCATTCATGGGATACAGCATCATTCATTATTTTTGGGCAATGAATGACAATATAACACAATTGATTATTAAAAAAAGAGTACTATGGTATCATAAAATTGAGCATATTTATTATACCATGAGCATTTGTCACTTCATGTGATGACCCATGAAAATTCATGCTATGTGGAATTTGTTAAGTAGAGTTTAACCGTCTCTGCTGGCAATGCACTAACTTTGCAGGGTGACTCAGAATGAGGTGCCTAGTAAATTCTTGACACACATGAATGTGATACACAGAATGTAATGAATCAAAAAAGAAATGTGTCATTGTATCAGAGTTGTCTTTTCACTGTTCCTTTCTGTGTCTTCTCCTCAGAATGACTTGGGTGGGTGCAATGGGACCTCTTCTATGATGGTCATCAAAGATTATTATGCACTGAAGGAGAATGAAATCTCTGTCAACCAGGGTGAGGTGGTCCAAGTGCTTGCCATTAACCAGCAGAACATGTTCCTTGTGTACCAGCCTGCCAATGACCATTCACCAGCAGCAGAAGGATGGATCCCAGGGAATATCTTGGCTCCCATCACTAAATCAGCTACAGATAATAACGACGGAAGCATAAAGTAAGTGCTCTGTTGGATTCCCTGGGAGCAGTAAATGGATTTTTGAGGAATAATAAAATCCAAATGGTAGGATTTTCCTACTTTAAAAAAAAAATCTACAGTGCCATTGGAACAAACTTTGCTTGATCACACAGCATGGGGTATCCATGTTGGGATAGTCAGGTTTTTGTTGAATTTTTGCATTTTTCCCCTATAGTTTGTAAACATTTGACATCCATAGACAGTTTAAAGGCATGTTTTATGTTTTTTTCCATCCTTTCCTAATAATGGACCTGATTTGGACTGGACATCTATTTATCTTGTGTTAAAATTGTTTATACATAAAGATATAGATATATATATATAGGTTATAAAGATACAGAGCAAAAAAAACAAAGCCCACCAACCACATATGTGCATTGGATTACGTCCTGCTTCTCAAGGAAGAGAAATTTTATGTTGTTTATAGCGATTTCTTTGTACAGCTTGTAACATTTTTTATTTTTATTTTTTCTGTTCACGTAATATTTTGTAAAAAAAAATTGCTTTGAAAAATCCCCTTTGGAATACATTCCTGTAAAAAGTATTTTGCACTATTTAAAGAAGTCAGGTTGTGCAATATTATGGATAGTCACAATGTTCATCATTGTACCTGTAATGTAACTAATAATTTTAAATGTACTATTTTAAATATGTAAAATAAATTTTCACCATGAGCATGTTTTGACAAGGTTGAAAGGACCAGTTTCTGACCCTCTTCAGTTCTTTCTTTTCCTTACAAGTTTTTGTTGTTTATTTAACAAATGTATGAATACCATTTCCCTTTTTGGAAATTTGTCAATTTGAAATGACTAAATAATGCAAGAATATGTTTTTTGATATTAAATATTGAAGGTACAATCCTTTTCTGCAAAACCTGTTGGGTTTTTTAGTCTTCAGTTGTCAAACATCAGTGTTGCTTATTGTATAAATTCTGCAAAGTACAATTGTTTCAGAAAGACTATATTCAGCTGAGTTTTAACTGGAGGTGAGGGATAGACTTAATGTGCATTGCAAAAAAAGAATAAAGCCTCATGTAGATCTAGTGCTCTTAGTATATAAACCAGAGTGAACAACTTGTAGCCCTCTAAGATGTTAGACCTAGCCATCACAAGCAATGGTAAGGAGTAATGAGAGTTGCAGTCAACTCATAGAGGGCTGCAAGTTGTCCATTTGTGTTGTAATATCACTGAACTGCACACACAAACCTTTTATTTAATTAGTATTAGCTCTAATTTTGTAGTTTTGTTTGTGCAGATGACAACCCTGTTTAATCTAAACAGGGTTTCTGTCATAACACGAGTGTGAAGTGAGCTTGCAATTCTTGTTTAAGAAGGAACCTACTCAGTGTTAACTACGGTAAGCATTGGTGCAAGTATAAAGCTGAACTTCATTTAAGGCCAACAATTAGTTAGATACCACTCATCCCACAAAAGCTCCAAGACTTTGAGGCATTTGGGGTCCTACTTTCATGGGGTAACACTGAGGAGTGATAGAATCTGTCATCATGGAAGTCCTGTGCTGATTTTGCCAGTTTCGCATGACCTCATTGAGAACAGCCCAGTAAGATTAGTCACCAAATGAGGTAAGATAGGGAAACGATCAGTCCTCTAGCTTGTCTGCTGAGGATTGTGCCACGCACCGTCCCAGTGGTACAGCAGTTGCTGAAAAACACTTTTCCTACCCACCAGTAGTGGTCTCTAATTCCCCATAATGTATGTAAGCGGCGTTCCCATATGGATTGGCACTGTGACGTTTATGGCACTGACATTTCAACCACAATTCTGTTCTGCTATCAGAAGAGAAAGGAAGGATTACAGTTTGCACCTGTGAAAATAAAACATGGCATTGAAAAGAAACATGCCATGAGAATCAAGTAGGGATATATTTCCTGTGGGTTGCCTTCCTATAAACAAAATGATTGCCTAAATGTTCATAGAGAATTTCAGAATTTTCAAAAGACCTTTTTCCTTCTCAAAAAAGCATGGTCACTGAAATGAATTTGTGCATTTGCGCATTCCTAGAGCTGTCCTATTTAATCTCTCCCAGGTTTCACACTACTGTAGAGTGACGTCATTGTGTACAGTTTGTATCGAAGTCAGAGGCAAAATTAGAGATGGCATTATTAGGGGCTGGCCCAAAGGTATTAGGAAAGATGGAAGATGTTTCCTCACTACTGTTAGAAGTTTTTTGTTCAACCAGCTGGGAATCTGTATAGATCTTGTTATTTCACCAGCTTTCTTTTAATAATATGTACCACCTTCTCATTTTCTTACCACACTACTACTGTGTGTATTGTGCTAGGTAAAATCTCTAAGTAAAATCTCAGAGGAGTTTAAAATGAGACTTGCCTACTGAAGCCCCCTTCATAGTTTTAGTATATGTGTCCACTGAATATACAAAAGTGAGATCACAGCCACTGCCTTCTCTGCTTGGAAGCTGCTTTGACACCTTTTGCTGACGCTCTGTAGCCAGACCAGAAGATCTGATTCTGCTCTCCTCTCTGTCATTGAGTGTGTGTAATGAAGGTGGCAGGACTAAAAGATTGCAACACCAAGTATCATGCAGTTTTCCCAAATGACCCTACAAACTGTAGCCTTTGAGACTTCTTTTGCAGCAAGTTACCATCTACATACACTGCCCTTAAATTGCTGCTAACCACAAGCTGATACAACCAAGGCCATTTCCGCACTACACTGTTATAGTGCTATTTTTCCACTTTCAACATCCTATGGAATTCTGGGGTTTGCAGTTTAGGGAAGGGCATCTTTGGCCTCAGTAAACTACAAACCCCAGAATTCCACAGGATGTTGAAGGTGGAATAATAGCACTATAACAGTGTAGTGCGGAAATGGCCCAAGTTTGTCTTGTGATAATGTGGCTTTCTTGCTGTAATAAGCCTTACTTTACATTACATTACTACTTACTGTTACGTTACTAATCTAATGAATGAGCACAAGTCATTTCAGTAGTGGAACAAAATGTTTTTAGGGCTAAGTTCAGTTCCATATCTTATATTATTGTCATGCCAGATATCTCCAGATCATATGCCGTTTTGGGTAGCTCTTTACACTGTTCTTACTCCACCTGCAAAAAGGATGAATATAACATACATCTCTAGGATCTCCAGCCCTATTAGAAGTACCAGATGCAGATACATACATACATACATATGTAAACATACGTGTGTGTGTGTATATGTATATGTATGTGTATGTGTGTGTGTGTACATAAATCTATATATATGAATGTTGAAATGCTGTTGCCAAAATCACATTTGCTACCATTCCCATTGGTGAAATGTTTTCCAGTGGCACTTATATGTCAGGGCTCCATAACTGATAACAGAATTTGACTATAGACTTGCAGAATGAAGAATTAAATGGGCAAGTATAGCAGCCTACTTGGCTTTGGTCCCAGCTGTTTTTCTTCTGGTTTTCTGGAATGCATTCATATTCAGCTGCATATGTAAAGTATGTTAGAGTTCTGGGGATAGATCAGCTTTCTGTTAAAGTAAATTGACATGCATAAGAAGAATCATAACCATGCAGTTTGTTGTTAACTGCTTTTAAATATTTGCTTTGCTTAATCAGGTTCTGCCTTCTATAGCTTAGTTTTTCACACCGATTTCTTATTGCTGTTCCCCTGCTCCAAAAGAAAAGTTTTGGTGGCAAAGGACATGATTCAACAAGTGTGGAAATAGTATATTTAATTATCTTTTTCATAAAGCAAAAAATTGATATTTGCTAGCATAGATTATTGTGCAGCTGGGCTGAAAAAAACATAGGCAGATTCAAACAGTAAGAGTTTCACTACTTAAAAGTATTAGTGCTTATCAGTAAATGGTAAATCTCCTAACAAAGTGATTGTTTACTGAAGTTTTGGGTCCCGGCACTGAATTCTGGAATGTATATGTACAATATATATTCCTTGCATTGCTCTGTGAAATTGGCCCAAGGATTTAGCTGTAATTTTGCATTACTTTCATTGCTTTAACTAGAAGTATTGTTAGTCTACTTCTAAACCCTTGCATGTTGCAAATTTTATTCATAATGTATGCTTTCACCTGCAGACCTTCCATCATCCTTTAAAGAAAATGATTTTTTTTTCAAATGGCAAGAATACCAAAACAGTCATTCTAGACAAGTTTGAATTTCAGAACCGAAGGTTTGTACCGAAATAGGCATATTGCAAATGGCTTCCATCTCCTTAGGAGAACTAAAGGTATCAAGAACGTGTGTGCTGACTGCCTTTCCACATCCCTTCCTCTTCTTTCTAAGATATGCCATTTGATTGGTGCATTTTTTGGTACAACAGGAAGTCATGTTCATGGCATACCCTGCGCATGAGAAAGCGGGCGGAAAAGGAAAGCAGTGGCAAAACTGAAGCCAATGGCCTACGTAAACCCAAGGATATTCTGGGCAACAAAGTCTCTGTTAAAGTGAGTAAGGCCATTTGAAGCTGTGCACTGCCTCCTGCTTCTCATCTTCACTCCCTCTACGGCATTCCTTTCTAAGGACAGGGGGTGATGTCTGGCTTTTTGGTGTTGTTGTTTTGGTATTTATTTTTCCTCCCTTTGGCTTTTATTTTTAATTTGTTTTACTTTTTGGTAGTAGTAGCCATTTTGGCCGGATTTTGCATGCAAGATACAACACAGCTTTTCCTCCTCACCACTGGCATACAAACTGTAAGTAAGGAATGAGTAAGTGAATGAGAGAGTGCATGTGTGTGTGCAACACTTCAGAAGTTTGATGCAACATCAAAAATGTATGTGTATTTAAAGAACTATCAAGAAGTTGCGAAAAAAATCTCTTAAATGGAGCAAAATCATGTCTGTCTTCATGAGAAAAAGTCCTTAAGCATGTTCTAGTTATTAATAGATCAGAAACTATAACAAACGAGCCCATGAGCAGGACACCTTCTGGTAATGTAGAACACATTCATCTCATGTCAAAAAGATTTGAACGGTCAATGTAAAAATGATCCACCAAACGCATTGGTAGTAATTAGTTGTCATTAATAGATAGATCGGCTTCTGTGGCCTTCCCAGAGCTACATGTCCTAGGAAAGCTGTGTCAGTCAGACACATTTGTATGGTACCATTAGTAAACCTGACCATATTGCAGCTTATCCGTTCTTTATGCCTTCTTAGTTCCTAAGAAGGATGAAGAAGAAAAGTTGCCTCTTACTGCTAGTTCCTCATCAGAGAGGTTGATAGTGTAGTGTTCACTGTTGCTTCTGTACCTTCTGAAGTTGCTTCTGAGAGGAGAATCTCCAGTGAGTTAATGGCTGAGCTTGGACCCATTCACATTACAGAATTATAGAACTATTATTCCACTTGAACTGCCATGGTTCCCTCCTTTGAAATCCTGGGGCTTGCAGTGTAAGGAGGGGCATTTAGAATTTTCTGCCAGAAAGCATCTCTGGTGCCTTTGATCAGACTATAAGTTCCGAAAGTCCACAGGATGTTACCATGGCAGTTAATGTGGAATAGTACACCGTAATTCTGTAATATGAATGGGTCCCTGGAATTCTGTTTCTAAAACTGTAACTCCTGTGTAAAAACAGTTTGAATAGTTTGCAGCTCTGAGGATTACGGCTTCTCTTTAAAAATTGGGGTGGAAAACATCCAATCTCTTCCTTGTCCTTGGCCATTTCCGCACTAGAGTGTTACAGCACTATGATTCCACTTTCAACATCCGATGGAATCCTGGGGTTTGCAATTTAGGGAGGAGCCTCAAGGCAGTTTAGGGAGGGGCCTCCCCAAACTTTTGGTTTTTTTGCCAGAGGGGAAGTGCTAGAAGTCTTTCAGTGATGCAGAATCCCCAGTGAGTCAAAGAAACCTCGGTATGAAAGAACCATTTGAATTTTAAAAAAAAAAAATCACCAAGATTATTAGTTGTAATGAAGCATGAGCGTTATGGGTGTGCAGTAAAAACATACATTGTTTGGTATACCTTTGATTAGAGTCTACATTTTTGAACACGTTAATATTCAGCTTGGGGAAAATTCTGCTGAACAGCACCTCCATCTCTGCATGATTATTCAACGTAATTGGCATCATTTCTCTGTTTTAGGTAACTATATCAACAAGAAAGTGGCCATATGTTCAGGTTGTGTAACAAATCATTTCAGAACATGTTGCACAATCTGCTGATTGGATTCAAGGAACATTTTAACCCTGATTTGAAATATACCCAACATTGCTCTACTAGCATTCATTTTTACTGAGGCACACTAAATACTAAACGATTTTGAATTCATCCTCACTTTTAGCCAACATACAACATATGACAAAAAGGACTGTCCAAAACCACTTCAAAATGACTTATAGCTGCGCCAACAGAAATTCATAGGATATGCAACTTGGCACTGCTGACTGTAAGAATGGCCTGAAATGTTGCGCTCTGTCAGTTTGTTTTTTGCTGATCTTCAGACTATTGCCCATCCCTTATCTAGTAGGCCATTGGATGGAGTACAGGAGATGACAAGGAACCACTCTGAAAGGTCCACAGAAAAGACTTTAAGGAGCTTGTGATATTATATTTTAGTAGCAGTAAGTACAGCATGCAGCTGCAAACAAGTCACCTGTTAGCTCTTTGATTGCCTGTGTATAGATATTCAGGTATAGTGGAAAGAGGGCTTGATTGGCATTTGCAGGCAAAAAATAGTAATATGAAATTCCTTGCCATAAGTCCCAATAAATTGGAGTGATCAGACCCTATCTTTTCTCTTGTTAGACTAGAGTAAAAATAAAGGCCCGGGCTCAGTGTGACTAGTTTCTGTGAACAGCAACAACGATAGATGTGGGGCTCTTCTGCCAGACATTTTTAAGCCTCGACCATGGAAGTACTTATTCCCTCAGGACATACTGGACTCAGTGGAGATTAAGCAATGAAAATGTTGGTTCCAAACGAACCAAGCAAGTAGTGGTATTCTCAGGGTCTGGAACCCAACCCAGTATATCCTCTCCCTCTTTAAACAGTGTATTCTTAAATGGAACAAGTCTAATTTCAGTGACTCATAGTGCAATAAATCCTTGGACAAATGATTTCGTTCCATTTGAATGCTTTCTCTTTTAGGTATACCAGTAATGAGACACATGAGCGCCTTTGTTCAATTGAGGCCTATAGTAAATTAATAGAGATGCTACCAATTCAAATACTGCATGTGTGCATTCTTATAATACAGGTTTTTTGCTTTTGTTGTAACTCACTTGTGTTTGCCACCTCCTCTGTAGCAGTGTTCCTCTTCTGTTGTTGTTTGCCTATGTTCATTGTAACTACTCTAGAGTCTAGGGAGCCAGTGTGTTACAGCAGACTGAGTGTTGAACTAGGACTTTGGGAGGCTAGGCTTGGCCTCGCGGCCATGGAAACCCACATGGTAACCTTGGGCAAGTCTAATTCTCTCATCCCCAGAAGAGAGGCATGTCAAATCCCTCTGAACAAATCTTGCTAAGAAAACTCTGTGGAAGGGACTTCATTGGTCAGAAATGACTTGAAAGCAGAAAACATCAACTAGAAGAGAATAAGCATATCACTACTTGAATAATTGAATGAGATGTGAATTTCTACCAGGTGTTGCTTTCCTCTTCTGTCTGACAAGCAGCATCTGCTGAAATTCCTCTTCAAGTGAAACTGTTAAAGCAGTGGTAGGAGATCTGGGTCCATTTCTCTGTCCCAGGGACCCTCCAGCAGCCGCACAACTGCCGAAAAGTGGAGCAGGAGATACTTGATTGGACGAAGGCTGCAGCCTCTATAAAAAAGGAATTGCTACTTTTGGAAGTTTCTGGGAGAGTCGATTCACACCCACCTTTTTTTTTTTTTTTTAAACCGGTGAAAGGAACTAGAGATGCCAAAGGTCTGCCACGGTGCATTGAGCATGTAGCCCTGGGGCTGCACTTTGAACACCATTCTTCTTTGCAATCTGAGTACTATCACATCATAAGAGGGAGGATAAGGCAAAAGGTGCAATAAAAATATTCTATAGATGTTGCTTGATGCCTTCAGCCCCACATAGCTCTTTAGCTGGAAACTCACACAGCAATAACCAAAATTCCAAAGGTTAGGGGGTTCTTATTCAAAGGTAAATATTATGCACTAGTAAGGATAAACTCTCTTAGCTACTCCACTGCTCTGCCCGTTTTCTACTTTTCAGCATAGGGTCACTATTTTGAAAAAGCAACCAAGTCTTGTGGATAGCCACTGTTAATAATTATACTTTATGTTATCTTCTACATTTGATTTTCTAACACTTCGGTTTATTCTCCAAATCCCAAGTATAGATTATCTACCAGCAACTCAAGACAACACTTCTTGCATCTGATGAAGCAGACTCACTCGCTCCACAAAATCTTAACCCATAATAAATATTAGCCTGTAATGTGCCACAAGACCCTCTGTTGTGTTTTTACTTCTATAAAAGAACCTCTTTTGCCTTTGGCACTAGTTGTCATCGTAAAATGAATGCACACTTACTGTCTTGTCCTAACTTTTAAAAAAATCATTAGGATTTCTCTTGAAGTTTGGATCAGGGATTATTATTATATTGCTCCTACCTGCTTCCTATATACTCAAGCTTCACAGTGTACTTAAGGTGGAGAAAGTGTAAACTATGAAACCTGAAAGTGAATTTTAGGACTACAGTTACAGAATACCCCCATGCCAATATTGTCTAGCTCAACGATTCTTAAAACTGTGGTCCGCGAACCCCCAGGGGGCCATGATGTCCTTGCAGGGGGTCCGTGAAGACTTGCACAAATGTTATTACTGTGAAAGTAGAAAGAATGAAAGATGGATGGATGGATGGATGGACGGACGGTCATACATCGATCTCAAAGAGCAGGAGTCTTTTGCCAGTGATAGACATTATTTATATAAAATTTGGTTACAATATCTCAAACCGTTCAAAGGTTATGAAACTGATAGCGAAAAATGTAGTCAGCACTTGCTACTTCTGCACGCAATGAGGACATGCCAGTGAGTGATGGTGAGTGGTTGAGAGAAAGCACATGACATTTCTTGCTGCCGCACATACAGCTAGAAGTTGCCTTGAGTTAAGGCTTGATGGCCCATAGCAACATAAGCCTTAATGCAATAAAAGATATTTAAAGGGAGTCCATGATAAAGAAAAGGTTAAGAACTGGTCTTATTGATTCTGGAAAACGTAGGTCAAAAAGGAATTTTTGCAGACTCCAGCATGATTCGCACCTATCTGCATGTAGATTAATCTTAAAAGGATCAAAGGTCTGATTTTGTAAGAAGGAGCCCCACATTCAGAAGTGTGTCTGTCGTGTTGTTGTGTTTGTGTGTGTACTGACAAAATGGGTAATCAGATCTGGGAAGAGGAAGAATGCTAAGTAGATGGGGGTGGTGTGGAGGGCAGGATGCCTAGATCGATTCTTGTGGCCATCAGCCCACCCCAACAGGCAATCAGTGCTGTAAGAATTAATTCAATGACTGAGGGAAGGGTGTCCTTAAAGGCCTTGGCAAGTGTGCTGCATTCTGCTGTGTTCTTATTGTTTCTTTGAATTTGGAAGATGGAATGCCAAGCAGAAACAAAATACCATTTGGATTTTAAAGGTGGGCGTTAACTGAGACTTCTGCATTTGCAAACTTCAAATTGCATTTACATTCATGCTGTTTGAAGTTTATGAGCCACAGAAAGTATTAAAGGATTGACAGATGGCTTGAACTGTCAAAACATTCAAATTGTAAAAGATTGTACCTCTGAGAGCAAAACTCCTCCCAAAATACCTATTTTAAAACTTTTTAGGCTATTAAATCTACTGACTACACCAGAATTGGCATGGAGTCTTTGAGGGCCTTGGCAAATGGGGGAGTTGGTATAGCAGAGGTAGCATTTCATATTGCTGCTTCCATAATGCATTTTACTTTTTTTTTCCTGAATAATTTCAAGACTGCTACCCTTTCTGTTGTTGTCAAAGTCTGTTGCTTGCCTCTTAGTGCTTTTCTGTTGGAAAGCATTTTCGTTACCAGCACACGTATCTATGTTGCTCTGCTGTTCTTGTGTCTGTAATATTTTTACTGATTGTAACTCTGTTCTCTTTTCTCCATGCTGCCAAAAAGGAGACAAACAGTTCAGAGGAGTCAGAATGTGATGACCTTGACCCCAACACTAGCATGGAGGTAGACCATGTCCCTTTCTACCATCCCCTTCCTGCAACCCAAAACTACATTTCCCAGAGAATTGTTTGCCTATTTTTAAATAGTGTCTATAAAAAAAATTGTCTCTGCATTTAGAATACACTCAAGTCTGACTGTAAAATCAGGCAGATGGTGGCTGCATTGAGCACTTTTAGGCCAACAAATTTAACTTAACAGCACATTTACAGCCATTTGAATTTTACATGTAATAGGCCAAGTGGTCATGGAGTAGTCCTGAATGGATTGCAAATACCTTGCTGTTGCATTTTTTTTTTCTTTTTAAGAATCCAAGTTCTAAAACAAATGAACCTTGAGAAGGAAATAGCTATAACATCTCCATAGAAAACTTCGAAAAATTTATCCATTCTAATTCCAGAATTAAGTTGTTAATTATTAAAAAATTGAGAGGAAATTAACATTGTTAACGTTTAACCATTTTTAGTATGCCTTGTGCTCCAAGGGCTTCCAGGGCTCTGGGTGGTCTGCTCTGTTCAGACAGACCACTTCTGCCCATCCATGCTTTCCACAGAAACCCTTATTGCACTTGTGAAATTGTTCCCAAACAGATCTGGCTGGCCAAAGAAAGAATGTGCTGAACAGTTTATGTAAATATGCTCTTTAATAATGATAATCCTTTAAATATGCCCTTAATTACTATCTGTTGTGAGATTGCCACACTTTTACCAATATTAACCACTTACTATAGTCAGCAGGTTTGAAGTGCATTTGCCAATCAGATCTTTACAATGAGATCTTAGTTTTGGGTTATGCGTTGTGTATACAAAAAGAACCACTTTGAACACGCACACACGCACACACACACACAAACAAACAATAAATTTATTATAAGAAAATTAGCCTTACAGACTTCAGCTGTGAAGGCAAATTTGATACATAATAGGCGGTAAATTCTTACCTTCCCACTTCCTCAGTGTGTTTGCTTTCGGCTGAACAGTGGTATAATGATACTCCAGTACTCATTGTGCCTTTTAATTAGTTTATTTTCAAATCCTTTTAATAGAATAGCCATTGTTCCGTTGTTGGCCTTTGTTTTTTGCTTTAAATGAAAGCAAGACCTATGAGTAAAGGAAAAAGGGGCCTTGGTAAAAATGAGATGTGCAATAATATATTTGTGGACAGCGTCAAGGGTCAGGGATTGAGCCTCTCAACACCACATTCCAATACTCCAGAAAACATAGCTTCTGTACAAACTGACCCATGGTTAGAAGTAGGGAATCTTTGTCTTTCCATGTATTTTCACCCCATGTGTGAAACACATCACTTCCCATGTGTTTCAGGTGGGGCTGATGGGATCTCCCATCAGCCCCACCTAGCATGGCCAATAGTAAGGGACTGTGGGTATTATAGTCTAAAATGTCTGGAGCGCATAGGGCTCCCCACCCCCTCTCAACTGCTGCCCCCTGTAATTGTTGTGTTGCCTTCATGACAAGGAAAACAAATGCTGTGTCCCTGTGACTGTAAGTGAATGTTTGTCCTTCTGCTGGACTTGTGAGAGAATGTGTATTCTACCATCTCCCTTGCCTATTGGACTCATAAACAGTTCCAGTGCTGTTTTCCAGCAGTCTTGCCTCCTTCTCAGCACCTGGTTATGTCTTTTAATTTTGAATTCATCTGCACTGCTTTCAGTAACACTGCCTTAAAATTGGGGTTTGTGACCATTTTCTCAGCAGCTGCCCTGAAACCTCCTTTGTTCCACCTGTTTGCTTCCATCGTCTCCCTCCCTTGAATTAGTGCCCATTCTCCCTAATTCTCCCTCCCCACAAAAACATATATGAGGCATGGTGTGGGTCAGACATTTCACTGATGGCTCCAAGACAAGAGATGTTCAGGCCAATATATTTTTCTCAGACCAAAATGGGACATCACAAAACTTCCCTTCCCTTAGCTTAATTCTGAATAGATGCCTCCTGCTTGTCTTACAAGATTTCTATTAGAGAAAAAAGACCGAAGGCAAGCAGTATCTTTAGCACTGTGCACACAGTGAGCCTATTATATGTACCGTACAGCCATATGTTGAGGTGAATTTCATTGTTCCATTGCCCTAAACAGAAATCTGAGGGATCTGTGTAGAATGGTAACGTTTTCCATTACTTGGTGGGATGTTATGGAGAGCCACTGCGTGCACAATATGGTGATGCAGTTACTTATTTAGTTTAAACTGGTCCCACCCAGTAACTGAAATTCTACAGACTACAGACATGAATACAAAGTAATAAAATCAGTTGTAATGTCAGTCAGATAACAGCGTGATAAAATCCACAGCAGACCTTCCTTAAAAAAAAAAAAGAGTGAAAACTGCAACAGTGATGAAAGACTACAAAGACCTGTTTGGTGCTTTCCTACAGCGCACGTGGTGCCAAAAAGGCTACAATGTAGGCACACAAGGGAAGGGCACTCAGCAAATAGAGGGCCTCCACTGAAAAGACCTGCTGTCTTGTAGCCACCTGGCTCCCATCGATGGCTGGAGTCACCTGAAAAAGGGTCTCAGGTATTGAATTTAAGGTCTGCGTAAGTACAGCCCTATTGCACTGAGCTCATAGGGGCCAGAAGAGTCACCTGTCTTCTCCATAGGTCACTCATATAACAATAGTCCTAACTTTGAGGAATGTTCTCTCACCATGGTGCTCCGTCTGCTTGCCTATGCATGCCTGGATGCTGCTCAGCCCCAGCCTCAAGTGTCACAGCACTGACTTTTGCTTGACCTGTGGAGAATCTGCCTGTGCACTTCTAGCACAGCTTACCTTCCCCACCATTAAAGTCATAGTTTGGCGGCTATGGCTATCACACTGGACATATATGTTCTTAATATTAGAGTTTTAGAAGAATTGCTTTTTTGGACTACGCTACCTAAAGTCTGAAGAGATTCTGGCAGGTACATTCCAAATATATAATGTGTCAGAGTAACAAAAGCAGAATATTTATGAGGAAGGTGTCCTCATGGCAGTTCTTATGGCCTTTAGTAATTGCCACACGTTGCTACCAAAATGCTTGCAGCTTCAGATAGCCAAGATCTTATTCATTGCTGGTAAATGCTCCTGATCACTCAGGCTGAGGGCTTTTTTATGTTTAAAAAATTTGTATGGTCAGCTAGTAGTTTCCACAGCACCCATGTTTGGGGGAGGAAGGGGGGGAATATGGTTAATGGACCTCATTATTTTGATGGAAGAGCAGCCTTGCAGCCCTTCTCTTAGTAGCAAGCTGCTACTGTGATTTTCTGCCTCCTCAAACTCTCAGTGGACCAGTTTATATTTGCCCCCAAGTCATTATTTGCTGCACGGAGCAGCCATGGGGACAAATAGCTATTGGGCACCATCTCCAGCAGGAAATTGACATGGAGAATCAGTTGGCTACTTTCCTTTCAAAACAGTGGAATCATTAAGCACATTTTAAAGCCTGAATAACCTAAGCTATTGTTTGGCCTCACATTGAGTCTATTCAGCAGCAGGAGGAAATAAAAAAATTACTGAAGTACTTTTGGGTACTTACTTTACAAAAAGACAAGAAACACTCTTTATACCCAAGACTAGCACATCAGAGAAAGAGGATTTGACCTCACACTTCTTCCTTGCTGTCCAGGTTTTCTATTTGCAGAGATTTTTTGCCACAGCAGAGCTTTCGTTTGCTTGCATTCTATAATAGTTTAGCTAAGACACTGCCTCAGTCTACTGCACATGTAGGCCTGAGTGCTGTTTCCATGCAGAATTTTTTCCCTCCTGCCCAAGTTCTTTCTTCAGTTTCACTATAACGGTTTACATACTGCAGTCTTAGATCAAAAAATATTGTGGGGTAGCTGTGTTAGCCATAAAGCAGAAACCAAAACAAAAAACCCAAATCAGTCCTGCAGTGATACCTTTATTTCACCAACCAAAATACATCTTGCTAGCTTTCTGAGCTTCACAGGCTTTTTTATTAGGCAATGAATTAGGTGACAGTGTAGAAGGCAAAGAAAATGACAGTGTGGCAATGGCATCATCTACCTTTGGCTTCGAGATATTATAGAAAGTGTGCATACATGCACTGGATGGATGTCAACACAGTTCTCAGAGAGTGGTGACTTTAACTTCAAAAAGAGAATCCAAAATTTGCCTCTCTTTTATTGCGTTTTGTTGCATTTGTTTCCACTGGGCTCACAGCCATGGGTGGGGGGAGAGTGGGTCACTTTTCATATGCACACTTGTTTTGTGGCTTCAAGTTGACTCTTACTATGGCAACCCTATCATTCATAGGATTTCCTCTGCAAGATTTATTCAGTGAAGGTTTGCCATTGCCATTCTCTGAAGTTGAAAGAATGTGACTTTCCAAGGGTCACTCAGTATGTTTCCATGGCTGAATAGCGATTTTAATTCCAACTTTCTAAGGCATGTTATTTTACCATCTTTGCTTGATGAAGAAGCCTGTGAAATTTTGAAAGCTAGCATGATGTTTTTTGTATCTTCTGTGTGGCCAATAAAGATATCACCACAGGATGGATTTTGTGTTTTGATGCATAATGCATTCTTCAGAATGGGCTGCCTTTATGAAGCATTTAAATGCTTAAAATAAATGGGTGTTGCTGTAATACTAATACTTCAAGTATGAAGGCTATTAATATTCACACATTTCTTTGAAACCTGTAGGCCCTAAAGGACTTGTTCCTAAGAGTTTTAATGGCAAGCTGACCATTGTATTTGACATATCTTGACAAAGCTACGTAATAAATTTATGGCACTAAACTCTGATACCAGGCAAATGATTAAAGGTGCACAGAACTCATATGCAGTTGAAATTTAAATGCCTCTTGGGCTGTTCTTTCTCCCAGAAAAAAAATTATCAAAAAAACCCCTGAGATGATTCAGCCTTCATCACTGTATTTGATCAAAAATAAATCATCCACCAAGACCATAGTCTTTAACATGGAAAAGTGGGCATAGGAGAGTTAAATCTCCTGTGATAAGGGGAATGGTTTTAGAAGAACCAAAAATTTCCGTGGAACAGACATTCCCCAGATTGAGGTACTTTGCAAAGAGAGATTCCACATATAGTGTGTGATGAGTTGAGAAAAACCATGACATATGAGAGCTTTAATGAGGAAGGCCTTTCAGCCTTCAGCAGTAATTTCTTTGACATTGATGACAAACATAGGTTGTCACAAATTCAGGTTGTTCACTTGTCTACTTAGAAAGATAATGGAGGGAAGATGTAGGCCATTCAGGATGTCCACCTAGTTCCACACACACACCCTGCCAAAAAATATATATATATATTCTGTTTATTACAGTATAAATTCACAGATATTGGCACAAAGCTGCCCTCTATTGCTGAAAAGAAGTATCAACTTCCCTTTGTATAGATTGGCCATTCTTCTGCTAAACTTGCTAAATATATATATATATAGGTATGTTACTTCTTTAATAGAAATTTAGTATCAGACGTAGAAACAACATGGAAAGAATAGGGAGAGGTTCCTACACCATGAAAAGAGGAGCAGTTCAATACATTTTAACAAATGTTTTATTCAAAACTAACAACATGCACATGTGGAATGACAGAACCATAGAAGGGGCCTTACAGGCCATCAGGTCCAACCCTCTGCTCAGTGAAGGATCTCCTGCTAGAGCATCTCCAGGAGGTGACTGTCCAGCCTCTGTCTGAAGACATCCAGAGAAGGAGACCTCACCACATCTCCAGGAAATTGGTTCCATTGCCAAATTGCTCTCTTAACAGAAATGTATGCTCCTGTAACTTAAAATCATTAGTTCTATCCTCTGGGGCAGCAGAAAACAGGCCTACATCTTTCTCTTTATGGCAAGCCTTGAGATATTGAAAGAATGTGATCATGTCACCTCTCAGTCTTCTCTTCACCAAGCTGAACATGCCCAGCTCCTTCAACCTCACATAGGTTTTGTTCTCCATGCCCCCTATTATCCATGTTGTCCTTCTCTGAACTAATCTATATCCTTTCTTAAATAAGACATCCAGAACTGGACACAATACTCCAGATGAGGCCTGACCAGTACAGAATACAGATGAACTTTTACTCCCTTCAACTTGGAAGCTATGTGTCTATTAATGCAGGCTAAGATAGCATTTGCCTTCTTTACTGCAGCATCACATTGCTGGCTTATGTTCAACTTATCAACAATAATCCCAAGGTCCTTTTCACATGTAGTGTTGCTGAGCCAAGTACGACCACCCCCATCCTATACCTGTGCATTTGGGTTTTGTGGCCTTAAAGTAGAATTTTGCGTTTGTTTCTGTTGAATTTCATATTGTTAATTTAAGCCCAATTTTCTAGTTTATCAAGGTCGTTTTGAATTCTGTTCCTATCTTCCAGTGTGTTAGTTACCCTGCCCAATTTTGTATCATCTAAACATTTGGTGAGGATTCCCTTTACTCCCTTACCTAAATAATTGATAAAATATTGAAGGACATTGGCCCCAGGAGAGAACCCTAAGGCACTGCACATGAGACCTCCTTCCAGTTTGAAGCACAGCCACTTGATGACAACTCCTTGAATACAGTTTTCCAACCAGTTGTGAATCCATCTGGTAATATTTCCATCTATTCCATATTTATTCAGTTTGCTGATCAAAATATCATGAGGGACCCATATCAAATACTTTTTTTAAATAAATGACATCCACAGCATTTCTACCATCTACTAAACTAGTGACCCAATCAACAAGAGATCTTCAGCCCTTCAAGGGTTTAGTTTAGTGAACAATCAGATCAACTAAGCCTGGTAAAAGTGCACAGAACAGTTCGAACCTTCTAGAAACCACTTTAAAGCTTCTTCCAAAATGCATCCAGTGATGGTTTTTTCCTCTCTTTCAACAGCTTCCACTTTTTTTGTTATTTCCATTTAGTAGCTAGACTTATAGATTTAGTAGCCAGACTTTTAGCTTTTTTAAAAAAAATATGCTGGGTATTGTTTATTCCTTTTTTTCCTCAGTTTTGCCGTTCATGCATGCTGTGTAAAGGATTCTGCAGGCAGCTGCTTACTCAGCCATAGACATCCACCCCTTGGGTGCATCACACACACTCAGCCCCAGAAAAATCCCATGATAGCTTTGCCTTAGGGTCCCCATAAATCAGAAACAACTTCAAAGCACACAACAGAACTTTTTAAAAAAACAGAATTTTCATCTTTTTTTAAATAATTCCAAAAAGGAACGGAGGGAGGGTGGGAGAATGAAAACAAGCAAGTGAAGGGGAGATAATACATAAGATTCTTTGAATAATCATGGGCTAAGCATATACATTAATACAAGCTGATCATATATGTATGTACAAAATACACAGAGAGAAGTGTAAGGTCCTACACTTAGGTAGAAAAAATGGAATACAGAAATATAGGATGGGGGACACGTGGCTGGATGGCAGTACGTGTGAAAGGGATCTAGGAGTCTTAATAGACCACAAGCTGAACATGAGTCAGCAGTGTGATGCGGCAGCCAAGAAAGCCAATGCAATTCTTGGCTGCATCAATAGGAGTATGGTGTCTAGATCGAGGGAGGTACTGGTACCACTCTACTCTGCTTTGGTTAGACCTCATCTTGAATCCTGTGTCCAGTTCTGGGCACCCCAATTCAAGAAGAACATGATCAAGCTGGAGCAGGTCCAGAGGCGGGCGACCAAAATGGTGAGGGGCCTGGAAGCCATGCCCTGTGAGGATAGACTTAGAGAGCTGGGTATGTTTAGTCTGCAAAAGAGAAGGTTAAGAGGGAACTTGATAGCTATGTTTAAATATTTGAAGGGATGCCATGTAGAAGAGGGAGAGGGCTTGTTTTCTGCCGCTCCGGAGACCAGGACAAGGAGCAATGGATTCAAGCTGCAGGAAAGGAGATTCCACCTGAACCTCAGGAAGAACTTCCTGACAGTCAGGGCTGTCCGGCAGTGGAATCTGCTGCCTCGGAGTGTAGTGGAGTCTCCTTCCTTGGAGGTTTTTAAGCAGAGGCTGGATGGCCATCTGTCGGGAGTGCTTTGAGGGTGTTCCTGCATGGCAGGGGGTTGGACTGGATGGCCCGTGTGGTCTCTTCCAACTCTACATTTCTATGATTTTATGATTCTATGATCTGTTCGCAGCTGGCATCTGTGAAATGCGTTTTCATACATAGCTAAACAAGCAAGATCCTCTGATTATTGAAAGATTGAAGGGGGCTATTTGTCTTTCCACCCATGGAATATGTTTCTTTGCTACAGTGAGAGACTGCAAGATCCCACCATGCTAACCATCAGTTAAATGCCATACATTTAACTGCAGCTACACATATACAAATATCAGAGATTTTCCTAATGCGAAATGAATGCACAGCAGTACATCCAGCCGGATAGGAGCCACCAGTGGGCATACACATATCATACAGAAGGAAGCATTATCTCTGCTACAGTGCCAACTTTTAGCTAAATGGCTCCTTTCTTTTCTTTTTTTTTTAAAAGAGTGTCTAATGTATTTTAGAAACATCCATTTTGGCTGGAGTAAATCTAGAAAAATTGTAAATACTAAGGCTAGCAAAGTTTTTCCTTCTCTGATTTATTTAGGGTAGGCCAACTTTTCTTCCATTTAATTCTGACTTCACTAGCATCAAATTTAATGGATACAATTAATACTTCCAATTTAATGAGAGTAGCCAAAGATCTCAAAAGCTAAAGGCACAAATATAGACACCAGGTGTTGCATCTGTAAATAATGACACACAGCTGTATATGTTAATTTATGGCATTATGCTTACTGAAAGTGTGCTTTAAATAATATTAAGGAAATAAATTGTCGTAAGATTGTCATCAGATTATAGGACTTTTGAAAGGATTTAGGCAAATTCACAGAGGCTATTAACTCTGAGCCACAACAGAAATTTCCCATGTTGTGAAACAATATAGTTCAGATTACCACTTGCTGAGGCCACAGAACAACAAACAGATTTTGATTCCATTGCTGTGCTTCTGATCATCTTCTCAGAGGCACTTGGCTGGCTGTTGCCGCTGCTGTAGACAGAATGTGGAACTACATGGTTTTTTGGCTAGATAACCCACATAGCAACTTTTGTGCATCTAAAAACTGTTCTGTGCTATATGTAACAAGATAACTGTATAAACTGTACTGTTTCCTGCCAGTCATGTTGATTGCTGAAGGAACAGCCTGTTTGCAAGCTTTAGACAGGGAACATTGTGACCAGAATAGATGACGTGGGAGTGCGACTGGAACTCAAGTACTCACCTCCCCCTGCCCCCCGCCCCACACACACACATGCACGCACGCACACACTCATGATGTAGTGAAAGAGTGACTTGCAATTTCTGCCATAAATCCTTTCCCTGGTCCTGTCAGCATGGTCTGATGTACTCTGAAAATCTGGACTTGGGCAATCACAAGTGTTGCGGTGGTAAAACCACTATCTTCTCTTTGAATGTTCTCAGTAACATGTATGTCAACACCCTTATACGTCATTGAGCGTAATCCACTTTTCATTGTCCAGTTAAAAAGACTTTTCTATTTCTTCTGTGTGTATATATATTTTTTTCAGATCATCAACCCAAACTTCATCCAGGAAGGTGAGTTAAAGACAGAAATATGTCATCTTTTTTTCTTGCGTTAGGAGAGGAGTTATTGTATGGTGAACTGATCCCTTGGGACCCACATTCAAACATGATCCAATTAAAAAGGTGGGGGAAAGGAACATTACATCTTTGGTATCATCAAAGTTAAATTTGTTACTTTGATAAATTTTGATTTTGCAGTGGTTGTACATCAGAAAAGGTGAGTTATTAATTCCAGTTTGGATGTATTTGATTTCTTTTTAAAATTTAGTTCATTCAAATCAATTTTTTAAAATATGATTAATTTTCTAACTCTATAGTTTAGAAACTGTTGTTACAAGGACTCCTTCTTTTTGTTTTTATTCTTTTACCATACCCTCCCTCATATTAATGGAGCTGTGCTTTTCACTCTACTTAGAAGATAAAAAGTGACAGATAAACTTCCCTGAAACATAGTTTGTGCATTGTTGTCAATCTTCCCTGCAAGGCCATGAGCGCAGGAGATGCTGGGTTAGATTTTAAGGGAAGCTCTTCCTTCTGGGTGACTGAACCCATTTAGGACTTGCCAGGAGTCCATATTAACATTGTCCTTGTTCTAGAACAGGGATGGTGAGCCAATGGACCACCAGATATTGTTGAACTCCAACCTTCCTTAGCCCCAGACACCATGGGGATCATGGATTCTGTGGTCCAACAACATCTTGAGGGCTGCAAGTTCCCACAACCGTGCTCTTGAATATGCCCCATAAGTCCCAGCAATGCACCAGAGGCCATGGAAGATATAAGGCTTCTGCAGGAAACACATTTACATAAGTTTTCTCCCTGGAGGCTTTGAATGCCTGGGGCTTGAAATGCCGTACAACAGGTAATCATTCAAATAGTTATAATGAATCTGTGTACTTCAAAAACTGGGTTTACAAACTGTAAATAAAGTTCCCAATATTCACTCTTGGACAGTAAAGTTCAGTAATTCCAAACAAATATGCTGTAATTTTACACATTGGTCACAGAAGGCATGGTAGTCGTTCAAATACACAACAAAAATGGTACACGGTTCCTGAAGTCTGATCCACATTGGGCAACTGACATACATATATGTCTTGATGTACCTTGTTCCTAGAATAACTCCAGCTGAGTCTACTCTTGTAGTAACTGCTATGGGAACTACTGTATCACTGTTGCAGTGGTTCTCCACCTTTGGTTCTCTTCAACTCCGAAAAGCCTCAGCCAGCACGGGCAATGCTCTGGGATTTGGAGAGCTGAAGTCCAAGGGGCCATAGACTGAAAGCCACTGCTCTGTTAACAGCTCTGTATTTGCACAAGTTTCTCACTATCTAGCTTTTCTGCTGTGAAAGTTTATCCTATCCTTTTTTATAGTTCCAATGATAGCTTCATAGCAGCATGCATCTTAAGATCTTATTACAGCATTCAGCGTGGATTAGATGGAGCTACTAACCTTATAGTCTGGCTTGGGACAGAACAGAGTGATACTGGAAAGAACTGCAAATAACAGAAATCCATGAGCTCTGTTCTGCATGCCTTCATATTGGTTATGGTGCTAATTCAGCCTCATTCCAGACATTGCCATGTGCAAAACACCTTGTTATGTTTTTCTGTTTCTCTTTCTGAGAACTTGACTCACAAGTGGAAAGTAAGAGGAACTTATTTCCACTTTCTATCTATGCAACAAAGAGAGTCCTTCTAACACACCTCCTCTTGTATATATAAAGTTTCTCAATATATGATACATGGTGTTACAATTTACTTAGTGTAGTTGTTTGGCCAAATGAAGGGAAAAAATCCCAGTTCTGCAAGAAAGAAATTTGCATTCTGTCACCAGATTGAATGATACGGGAGAAATATATATGTACCTATATGCTTAGCTTTAGTTCTACCTCCGTAATTCAGTTTAACTTAGATGCTATTTTAAAAGAAAGGGTCATAGAAGAGAATGGAGAAAGGCACAGGGGCCATTCCAAGCTTTTTATTACAAGCATCAGACTTCCATAGATATATAATGATTACTGAGAGATTCTGAGTCCCAAATTCCACATGATAAAATATTATTTCCTTGGGAAAAAATGGTTGCTCATATTGCTTGACAGCTGGTTTAACTAGAAGCATCGAGAATTGTTTTTGTAGCTCTTCTTTCAAATAAAATTTGGTCCCACAAAGGCATCTATGAGCAACATGCTTTGTCATTAACATGCAGTTCTACCTCTTTGGGGAACATCATGTCTATGTATGTGTGGCTTTTGCTTCAGTTGCTCCAGAGTTTCTCATGCCCTTAGTGGATATCACTTGCTTGCTTGGAGACACGGTCATGTTACAGTGCAAAGTCTGTGGACGACCAAAACCAACCATAACCTGGAAAGGACCGGATCAAAACATTCTTGACAACAACAACAGTACAGCTGCATATACAGTTACTTCCTGGTATGTCTCTCTTCTACATCCAGCAGTTCTGATGGTACCAGAGTAGCAGTTAAGTTCCTACAAAATGTGATTGCATCATAAGCTACTAAGTTCGGTTATTGAGAATTCTTCTTCTGCTACCAGCCAAAAGATATTGTTAATCTGTTCCATCTTTTTTTTTAATGGTATAACCCCCTTCCCCTCCCCCCCCCAAAAAAAGGTAGCAGTGGGAAAACACAGAACAGTTACAAATTGAAAATATTGTTGGTTGCTCCCTTCCGCATAATGTAAATTTCATATGGAAGCATTCTGCATCTCTGAGCAAATAGATTAGTAGACTTAGTTTGAGACCAAAATTTGGAAACAGATCTCACTCTCCACTGTCCCAAGTCTCAAATAAATAAACCAGGAAGTGGACACAATGTCAAGGCAGCACTACCTTCCGTGGATTGTCCCCCCCCCCCCAAGCAGAACTGGTTGTGAACATTGTCTTAAATATCAGAAAGATTTCTCTGTTTGCAAGAGAAGACAGACTGTGGGGCAACTCCCGTGGGCAATTTCTCTTTCAGAACATCTATTTAAATTTTATATAATAACTTCACAGGTCAGTGGGGGCTTAAAGTATCTTATCTTTAAAAGTAGCAGTATGTAATCATAATAAAATCTGTTTCAAAATCAGTTAACATCATTGACTAAAAGACAGCATATAGAAATAACCAGGATATGCCTGCTTAAAAGAGAGTCAGTGTGTTCTAATGGCTGGAGTGTTGGATTATTAGGCCGGGAGACCAGGGTTTGAATCCCTGCTCAAGTCACACTCTCCCAGCCTCAGAGGAAAGCAATGCCAAACTCCCCAGAAGAAATCTTGCCAAGAAAATCCCACAGTAGCTTGCCTCAGGTAGCCATGAGTCACATACGACTTGAAGGCATATAACAATAAGCCAGATTTTAGATATTTCTAGTAACATGTTGGCGCACTATTCTGAGATGCATTTTCCAGAGCATGGGAAGCAACCACCACAAAACCTTATACTTTCTCATGTGGTTATCAACGCTACCTCCGAAGAGTGAGTATCTTCTAAGACAGGACTCTTGAATATCTTTTTAAGAAAGTATAAGAGTTTTTAGGTGGTCTTTAAGGCTCTGTTGTCCCTGGGCTTTTAAAGAAAAATCTCCATAGGCTTTTAAAAGTCAATTTTTAGAACTTTGCTACTCCAACTAAGAGCAGAGCTGCCCTAATATGAGGTTCTCAAATCATTGCCTAGCCAGTCAGTACAGAAAATGCTTTCAACAAGTCACAAAGAGATGAAGGAGAATCAATAGCATCACTCTGCCCAATCTTATCTTGTCACGGAAGGTTGCCAAGCAGGGTTTCAGTCCTCAGGCCATACTTGCAATCACCTGACAATGAGGCCATTTCCGCACTAGACTGTTATAGCGCTATGATTCCACTTTCAACATCCTATGGAATCCTGGGGTTTGCAGTTTAGGGAGGGGCCGGCCCTGAAGGTCATCCCAGCAAATGGATCCATCAAATAAGAAAGGACAAGGGAAACTTTAGATCCAGCAAAATGTCCCAAGTCAGAATGAATTTGTACCCTCCAACTGTCCCAATTTGGCAGAGACAGTCCTGTCTACTCTGTCATCCCACTTTTTCACAACTGTTTTTAAAATATTCCAGTTTCTCTCTCCTCCTTCCTCTTCCCCCTTTGTCCTCAGCTTATTTCCATTGCTGCAAACTGAGTTCAAAATGCAAAAGAAGTTTGCATTCAGTTAATTCAGTAGAGGGGACAAGAGAGGAGGGCGCAGAAGCTTGTCCTTCCCTACAAACTCAGGCAAAAGCAAACTGCTGCAGCCTCACCCAGACTAGGTGCTCCTTCTTATCAATAACTTTTGCTATCTTGAGCACACTTGAATGTTGCTCGCTCCCACATGTCCCAGTTTTCATCTGTGAAATGTTGGGAGGATGTGTGAATGATTTTATCCACAAAACACCTGGCAGGTATATCAAAGGTTACAAGGCAAAGAGTTCCATGGCATTGGTCCCATGTTACATCTCAATTTATCATAAAATACATGGCTGTAAAGCACTTGTGTCTTAAGCTATTTGACAAAGAAAATGGCTCCTTGATCTTGTTTATGTGTATTTGTTTATTTGATCTGAAAATGTGTATGCTTTGGCTCTATGAAATGCATTTCTATACACAAAAATGCACATCTGGATATCCATTTCGATACATTTTTTTAATGCAAACAACTTCATTTTAATTCAGGAAAGTGTAGATTGTATAGATAGCTAGGTTCTGATAGCAGATTTGTCCAGGAGATGACACTGTGAATCATGTTGATTCACTTCCCAATACTGACTTTTCAAACACCCTTAGATCATATGGATAATAGTAGGTAGAAACATCACAGTTTGATTCATGCAGGTATCAAAATCCTAAGTTAGTTCAATACCTCACTGTGTCCATTCCATCCACAAAATTGCATGATTAAAAGGGCAGTGCTTCTGCTTTTCCACTGATTTTTTTTAACCTCATTGAAACCAACATATTGATTACTGCAAGGGAATCCAACATAAACATTTAGCAGAACTGCAGATTAAAATTGAGACATTTTCCTTCTTCAGTGATTCAGGTGAAATCACTCTGAAGATCTGTAATGTGATGCCTCAAGACAGTGGTATTTACACCTGCGTTGCAACAAATGAACTTGGATCAGCATCCACCTCAGCTACAATCAAAGTGCAAGGTAATGGAATCTCCCCATGGTTGTATTTTGTTTACATGACACCATACATATTTTGTAGAGCCTTTTGAATGTTTGCTTCATCAAAGAGTTTGCTTCAATGGCAAGCTTCTGCCTATTTAAGTCATGATGACTTATAATCAATATGGGAGCTGTGAGTTTCAGGATATCCAGATCTCATGAATGTGCTCCATCTATGAGTTCTGTAAGTCAAGATTTCCCCCCAGGACCTTGATTTTGTTTATGTGGCACAAAATGTATTTTGCAGAACCCACAAAGGACTGAATCTTCTTGCAGCTATTACTTGTACCATACATATTTTTCAGTCTACAAGCCATACGGTGTTCATCTGTCTGTAGCAATACTGTTCTGCCCTGAAACAGTTCCAATGTGCAACAGTTTGCACTTTACATTGGTTGCATCCTCAAAGTAACACAATAGAAAAAATGTTTAAAATGTTACTTTTTGCAGCTTCCATAATCTCCCAGCAGGCATGGGCAGTGGCAAGTTGCAGTAAGGAAGTAAATAAACCAAACTCTACATAATTATTATGTGAGAATTAAACCATACTATTATGATTTCATATTGGAATTTCTATAAAGGGGAGTTGCCTTTCCTGGAAGCCACTGGGAGCAGCAACTTGCCTTTTAAATAGGTTGCAGGGCTTCCCTACACTGTTAACATTTTTAAAATCCTCCTTTTCAAATCTTGCAGACTGGTCACTTGCCTCCCCCCCCCCTTTGGTAGTCCATGAGGCCCCCAGATCCATTGCAGTGCGGTCTAAGTTTTGGGCACAGGCTTCCAAAAGGGCCTAAATACCCTAAAGGGACCATACGGCATCTGATCTTGGAACCTAAGCAGAGTCATCCCTGGTTGGATGGGAGATCACCAACAAATACTAGGTGCTGTAGACTATGGCCGTTTCCACACTACACTATTATAGGACTATTATTCTACTTTCAACATCCTGTGGAATCCTGGGGTTTGCAGTATAGGGAGGGGCATTTAGAATTCTCAGCCAGAGAGCTCTTGGGCCTCAGTAAACTACAAACTCCAAAATTCCAAAGGATGTTGAAAGTGGAGTAATAGCTCTATAACAGTGTAGGGTGGAAATGGCCAAAATTTCTGAGGAAGGAACCATCTCTAAACATTCCTTGCCTAAGAAACCTCTATGAAATTCATGGGGCTACCATAAGTCAACAGGCAACTTGAAGGTACATACACATATTTCCAAGACACATGTTCAGAGGACTGTGAAAATAGTTAATGGGGTAAATATTGTAGTATTTATATCTTCATGCAGCCACTTTAGAAGGCATGTCTAGTCATAGCCCATCTGGGTGAAATAATAAGCTCCCTTTGCCACAGACGAAATTTCACTATTCATTTATTTTAATTATGAAATTTAGCTATAATCCACTTTGTATCCCAAATCTTTTCCAATAAACCTAATTTAAGCAGTTTAAAACAATAAAAATAATAATAATTCACCTGATGAAGGTCCTACAGAGATTAAGATTTATGGTCTTTTGTCGTTTATCTTTTGCATGATATATTAAGAGGACAGGTTGCGACAAGTCTTCTGTTACGGCCATCCAAGATAGGCTTTCACTCTACTGTATGATGGGAACAAGAAAGGCAATAAAAGGCAGTAGGTTTTTCCATCTTGAAGATGTTGTCTATCCCTAAGAGATGGAGCAGACTTGTGGAGAGTAAGGGAAAGGGGGAGAAAGAAAGAGAAGAGAGGAAAGAAATAAATTATATCACTAAAAAGAGGAGCCTCTTTATAGTATCACATACACACAGAAAGAGAATTGTCCTGTCTTCTCTGTCACTTCATATTTCAGAGACAGTAGTAGTTGTCCCTTCCGTAAGTGTCTGATCACTCAGATTGCTTGGAAATGACTCTCAGCTGCTCTGGGTGAGGTAAAGCAAGAAGTTCCATTCTTACATTTAAGACAGGGAATCGCTGCATATTTTCTTTTCTTTCTAGCAATCTCTTTTGCCTTAGGAAATACCTTCCTTGCAGAAATCTGGAAACAGAAAGATTGGTTTGCTATCTTTTCCCCATCACAGGGGACCAAAAATGCAGCAGTAGCTGTATTGATCATAAAAGACATTATTTCTTTAATACTACACTGAAAAGGCACAAAATGAATCACAACGTAAGCTTTGAAAGCTAGTAAAATAATTTTTGTGCCTTTTTGCCTCATAAGGGACCAACCTTGCTTTGCCTGATGTAGTTTCAATATGTATTTGGGAAGAAGTCTGCTAGTTTCTACTGCCTCTTTTACCACTGTTATGTCTTCAGCTACTTTTTGTATTTGCATATGTGTGTGTGCCTTCAGGCCACCTGTCAACTTGCAACAAGGGTTTTCTTAGGGAAGGAATACTCAGAGGTGGTTCTGCCAGTTCTTTCCTCTGTAGCGGGAAGTAAAAAGTCACTTAAGGTAGCAGGGAATAAGTTGTTTGCCATCTCATGGTTGTTGTCTCTTTTGTAACATTCTGCCAGCAGGAACCAATTGTCTAATTATCTTTGTAGAACAGATGAACGTATTTGCATACCTTTTCAGTCAAAAAGAACTCATTACTCATGTTGCGGCTCATGTTATTGCTCACGTTATGGTTTCCCTCACCCACCCCCAAGATAAGGAGTCTGGAGAGAGCATAGTCTTTTTCCCTGAGGGTCATACCGTAAGCTAGGTTTCCTCTTGGCAAATATTTGGATATTTTTAAGGACATGGGAGAATGAAGAGGGGGGGAATACTGCCATCTGCCAGTACTTTCTAGAATTCCACCTTTCCCACATTATGAGGGAATCCTAATTTCAAAGTAGCTTAAAGGCATCAAATCCTGATTTGGAAGCTAAGCAGGGTCAGCCTTGGTTCGATGTGAGACCACCAACAAATAGCAGGCGCTGTAAGCTACATTTCAGAAGAAGGAACTGGCAAAACCATCTCTGAGTTTTCCTTGCCTAAGAAAACCCTATGAAATCCATGGGGCTGCCATAAATTGACAGGTGACTTGAAGGCACATATACACACACGAACATGGGACAGCAAATCTTAAGTTTGGCTAATGATACATCTCACAAACAAACACCTTCTGAAGTGATAAAACCTTGAGAGGATGGTTGATTTTTCCCTCCAGACTGTAGATAAGCTCTCATGTGCTGCATTCTTTGAAATAGGAACTGAGTCAATAAGTTAAATGCCAGTTACTTTGTCCAACTCAGTTCCAGGAGCAGATATCCTGCCTCCTCCTTCCACAACTGCTTGGCTCTGGCAGACATCTGAAAGCACAGTCGCCCTTGCCCCAGAATCTCGCTTGGCCGTGTGCCAGAGTTACCACCACATTTCTCATCCTCCCACCTTCCTTCTTCCATAGCAGGAAAGGTGCAGGTGTGTATACTTGCGTGCATTTGTGTTTGGAGCCACCAGTACTAAAGAGTATTGCAACTCACTTAAGAAACAGCAGGATGGGGCAGCAGCAGTGGGGAGGCAAAGGGTAATTTCTGCCTTTTGCTCTAGGCTCCAGGCACCCAAGGTAGGTGATAAACCCTATAATGAATTTCTTGCAGATTTTAAAATGGATTGGATTGGGGCTGTAGTTCTAGGGGAGGGCTGTCAGCCCTTTTCATATGTCTCATTTTCCGTACTGAAATTGCCCCAATTCCCATCTATTGTTCACCCTGCAGTGGAAAACACATGTACAGGATCTGATCACGGTGCCCTATAGGCCATTTGTGCATTACACTGTTTTAGTGCTATTATTCCATTCTCAACATCCTGTGGAATTCTGGGGTTTGTAGTTTACCGAGGCCCAAGAGCTCTCTGGCTGAGAATCCTAAATGCCCCTCCCTAAACAGCAAGCCCCAGGATTCCAAAGCATGTTGAAAGTGGAATGAGAGCGCTGTAACAGTGTCTGGCGGAAGTGGCCATAGTCTCTGCTTGTCACATCCTAATACATGTTTGGTCCTTCTGCTGGGCATTTGTTTTCTTCTAGAGCATCTAGTTTATCATCAGCCTGTATTTCATACACTTCGTGTTGAAACAGCAGTAGCAACGCTTTCTTCACAGTCTTTTTTCCTCTTGCGCTCACCACTCCCACCCCACAGGTGTCCCTGCAGCCCCAAATCGCCCTATTGCTCAGGAAAGAAGCTGCACCTCTGTCATTCTTCGTTGGCTGCCGCCATCCAGTACAGGGAATTGCACTATTTCAGGTTATACAGTGGAGTACAGAGAAGAAGGTATGAGCATCGCTTGGCTTTTTTTCTGTGGGGGCACTTGCATAGGCTTTTACTGAATGTTCCATACCCATCGGGTGTCTTAGGGCTCTAATCTGTTGTGATACTGTGACCAAGATTTTCTGCAGGGCTGTTGAACTGAGATCATAGACAGATTCTGATGCTTTTAATTGCTCGTCTCTTCTGTTCTGTTTCTGCTAAAGTGCCGGATGCTGTCTTGCAGATTATGAGAGTAGCTGTTATCGTTTTAGTGAAATATATAGTACTAGTATATTTATCTGGCATTGCCCGGGATTTTATTTTCTCGTAGGTAATACTTGTTGGAAATACCTTAGAAATTACCTTACCTTACTTTAGGAATTAGATGCTGTTCAAATACACAGATCTGAGATCCTGTGTCTCTAATCCCCCCAGACTGTCTTCTGCAGTACCTGTAACTTTTCCCCATATTCCCCAATCTAATCTGTATTCAGAGTTATTAACATACAAAATTTTGGTTTCTGAGGGAATACACTGGCCTCCTCCTTACTGCTAGGCCTCATCTCCCTAACAACCAGAACGACGCCCAAGAGCTCTCTGGCTGAGAATTCTAAAGGCCCCTCCCTAAACTGCCAACCCCAGGATTCTGTAGGATCTTAACAGCCAGCCAATCATATGAGGTCTTCTCATCTGACACAGCCAATCGTATGAGGTCTTTGCCTGCCTGACACAGACAAATTCACAAACTCACAACCTGAGTTTTATATATTAGATAACTTGGGGTTATCCATCCATATGTTCGTCTGTCTGCCTGTCTGTTTGTTTTTTGGCATTGTGCAAGGATCTGCATAGTAGTTCTTCATGCAGCTTCCAAATACAAAGGTCCAGCTACCGTCAGACCCCGTTGGGTACAAGGGACCAGTGAAGGTCCATATAGGGAGAGCAACCTTGTATCTTTCCCTCTTAGCTATAGAACTGCAGCCAGGACAGTTGCTGACTGGTTGCCTCCCCTCCTTCCCTTTCTGGCCAGTAAGCAGCTGAACAGCCAGGCCCACAGGGTCTTACGCCTACTTTGAGGACTGTGGGACTGTGCATGCCGACTGTTATGCTCCATGCACTTTCTCTAGGACTGCAGCCAGTACGTACCAGCGGTTGCAGGACTACCTCTTACATTATCCCTGTCTCCCATCTGCTACTGCAAATGGGACAGTATGTGCCCTACACCAGGCAGGAGATGCGCAAGCGTGCTTCCATTCTGAACCCCTTGGGTAGAAAACCTTTGTGGCCACCCCTCCTTTTCCATCCTGCTTCTCAGATTCTCTCCTTCTATCTGCTGGGTGGGAAGAGAGGGCAAGTAACCAGGCAGTAGCGTTTGCTGCGTTTGCTTCCATTCCTCTTCTAGGCTAGAGGGCAACAGTGGGCTAGTGTGTGGCAGTGACAGGAGAAGCAGCAGCAGCAGGGAGCTCTGATTCAAACTCATGCATTGCCTGCCTAACTCATGGGCCTTAGAAGCCTCTTGGTAAGGTCTGCTCTGAGGGTAAAGCAAATTGCCCGTCAGTACCAGTGGATTAAGGACACTTCAGTACTATATGATCCCAACCACTCTGGGCTAGTTTTAGCAACAGTTCTGAGTCTCACAGTATAGGGATGCAGGGTGCTCCGGTTGGTTTTGGTCACACCATTGATGTGGGGAAGGGAGAGAACACCTTCCTTTGCTGTTGTGTGCCCTCAGGTAACCTCCAACTTACAGCATCCCTAAGGTGAACCTATCATAGCGTTTTCCTGGCAAGATTTATTTGGGGGAGGGTTGCCCTTGCCTTGCTCTGAGAGTGAGAGAGTGTGACTTGCCCAAGGTCGCCCAGTGGGTTTCCCTGGTTGATCAGGATTCCAACCGTGGTTCCCTAGAGTCCTTGTAACACTCAAAGCACTTCTTCATGCTGATTCACGCCTTCTTTATCAACACACATTTTGTACCTTCAGCTGCGTGCTGCTTGCCCAGCCTAAAAGAAAGAGAACTGTTCTCTGACTATAGCCTCTTTGTTTAGGAAACAACCACATTGTGTTGATGTCTGTTTCCCCTAGATTTCATTTCTGATAGTGTTTGTTTATGTCACAAGCAGCAGCCCTAAATTCCCCCCCAAAAATGTATATATTCCTCTATGTTTAGCCTTTGGATCTTGAGTAATAGCTAACCAAATAGACCATCCTTTTTAGATTTAACAGTCAGGCAGGGTCACAAATGAATGAGATACTAAGTTCTGTAGATGGAAAATGTGCTTCCATGTGGAAATAAAACTGATAAGTATTGCTCATCCTGTGGCCTGTGGCATTAGGAAAAGCCAGTTCCATACCTTGGGACAAAGTCTCTTTTCTAGTACTGTATTCAGATTGGACAGCCCCACTAAGTGCCAGCCATCTTTGGGACTGAATTGTCTCATTTCATTCTGTTCATGGCATGTGTTCCTTTCACTGTTAAATTTATTTTCTGATGTTATACCAGTTTATCATAGTTGTAAAACAGTCCTGGTTTCCTTCCAAAAGCTCAGTGTTGTTTGCCAGATGTCTGCTGAGATGATGGCATATGTACATCCTTATGTTGGAACTCAGCACAGACATTCTTAGGCTCAGATTAGAGGATACATTTTGTATGTATTTAAAAAGGTGCTCCTTCAAGTGGTGAAGGGTACATGTTTGTTGTGGCATGGCATTTTCTTCACTTACACATTTAGCATGTTTTGTTTTATGGTTGTTCATCAGAAGGTAAACATGTCCCTAATTTGTTCAACTTTATTGCTAAGAAGCATATTTCAGGAAATCTGTTGAAGAGGAAAAGTTTAATTAGAGAGTATATGCATTCCCCTCAACTTCTGATTTGACCAAGAGCTTTCTTTCTTTCCCTCTTTATGACAGAACTCCTCACCCAGCCCCCTTAGGTCTTTCCTCACATTCTCTTCCATGCCTCTATCCACTTTTTAAACTTCCCCCACTTTTGACTATTAACACAACAGTCCAAGGAAAAGAAGAATACTGTGAAACAAGGTATTCCTGTTTTCATCAGACTGTTGAATATCATTTTCTTCAGTCCTTGTTTCATTAATTTTATTATTGATTTTTTTAAAACTACAATCCCTTTCACAAGAGCAATATAAATAAATAATACTGTAGAAATACAATCAGATATATTCCTCTTGTGGTTTGATTCAGATTGAGTTTCCACTGAAATCTGAGGGACAGTTTAATTATAACTTTTTTCACCATTCACTTCAATGGGAATTTAACCTTGCTATTAAATTCAACTACTTTTCATTCAAGTCCTCATTCTATACATTGATTGGGTTTTAGTAATTCATTTACATTTCTGTTTGTGAACTTATATTATCTTTTGAGGAGGGTTACAAATACAATAACAGAACAATGAAATCTCATAAAATTTGCAAACTGATTAAAAACAAGTATAAATTTCAGCTGCAGCTCAGAAATATATGAAACAACTATTTTAAAATGTTTTCTCTGTACTTCTCAAAGACATTATTCTTCTGCTTGTCTGACTTCTAATTATGCAAATGATTCCAGTGTCATTTAGAGAAATCGATATATATGGTAATCATGTAAAGGATGGCTGTTTGCACAGCAAAATAGGTGGTAGAATGGACATACCACTTTCGAATATAAGTGAAGCCTTGTATTTTTTTAAATATTTCCCTGGGTGAAATAAAACACAACATAACAAAAAAAAGTAAGTATATAGGTAGATAAGAAATTGTGAGGTCAAGTTCCTATACACTTTTACTGTTGTACAAATTTGTTGTTTTTATTGTTGTTGAGTGCCTTCAAGTCATTCCTGACTAAGGCAAACCTATCACGGGGTTTTCTTGGCAAGATTTGTTCAGAGAAGATTTGCCTTTGCCGTCATCTGAGGCTGAGAGAGTGTGACTTGCCCAAGGTCACCCAGTGGGTTTCTACATTTGAGCAAGGATTTAAACCCTGGTCCCTAACAGTGCTTGTCCAACACTCAAGCCACCACACCACAAATACACCAGTATGCATAGGATCCCACAGTAGCGCAACCCTTTGTGCCACGGGCACCATGGCCCTGACTCACCTGTTGTGCAGGGATCAGTTAGCTTTCCGTCCACCAATTTCTGCCTATTTGTAGTGAGAGACAGGGCTATGCGTGCTTGTGCAACCATTGGGGACTGCACATATGCCATCTCTGAGAAAGCACAGATCTCTGATCTCGCAATCGCCTTCAAGAGGGCACACTTATTCCTGCTTTAGTGCTCAAACACCAAGAGTGAGACCATACATTACTCGAAACCATACTCAAGACCATACATTGAGCTGATTGCAGGGGAGGGTAGCACACTTGACTTGACACTCTCCCAAAAACTATGTCTGGCTGCTGGATTTGCTCTGCTCTGCTATTTATCTTCATTCAGCTTCTAATGTAGATAATTATTTTAAAAAATTTAAATTTTAAAAATACATCTGCTACTACTGGCAATCAGATATGGCTTAGTCCCTCCTCCTACTTCATTTTTCTACATCTTTCGTTCAAGCTACTCTTTCTTACTAGATGTGACTTCCTAGAGGATTTGGAAATGTTCCCCCTTTTAAAAGCGCATAGAGGCAGATTAAGAGCGGGTTCCTTGTGGAGGGGGGTCGGTAGGTCATGGCAGCCCCCTTCCACAGAATCTATAACCACATTTCAGGTTTGATCATCTCATCTTCCTCTCTCTCTCTCCATAAAACAGGGTCCCAGGTCTGGCAGCAGTCTGTTGCCTCTACATTGGACACCTACCTCGTCATTGAAGACCTCACCCCCGGCTGCCAGTATCAGTTTCGAGTCAGTGCCAGCAACCCCTGGGGAATTAGCTTACCCAGTGAGGCCTCTGAGTTTGTCAAACTCCCAGAATACGGTGAGCACTTTATCAATAATGGAGAAGACACCCATTTTCAGAAAGTGAAAAGCCCAAGGTAACACGCCAGAACTGATGGGTTTGCATTTGTGCTGAGAAAGAGAAGCTAGGCTCAGCAACATGACAACAGCTGCCTCACCCTCGCTAACAGTGGGGCTAGCTCTGTAAGAGTCAGTATGATTTCCCTGACCTGATGCCCTGTCACAGTCTCCTGTGCTTCAATAACATTGTGGGGTAGTTTGACTGATGTGGTTATCAGGATAGGGGGGAAAAAATGACAGAAGACACATGCTGAGACTCTCAAAGAATGTTTTCCATGAAGGATGTTGTTCAGATGGTAGAGAGGGAATGTGATCTTTCCAGAGGCCCTCTCTCCAGCACTTGTGTTTGTCAAGTCTCTCCTTTGTTCTAAGGCCTTCCCTTGTTAATACATTAAGTAATGATTACTGTATTTTATATTACAACTCTATTCCTTGCCCTTTCTGATTTCACAAAGATGCTGCAGCTGATGGAGCCACCATTACCTGGAAAGAGAACTTTGATCTTGCCTATATAGAGCTGAATGAGATTGGAAGGTAATACTAAAATTAATTACTGTATTTCATTAAGACAGAGCCTAAGCATAATGAATATTCTCTTTTAGAGAAGCTTTAGATAACTTTTCAAAAGACTTGGTTCTAGAATGTTAGAAACACATTCAGGCACATCTCGAGTTCTGGCACTTATCAGAGGTGCTGCGGCTGGGAAATGTCCAAATGCCCATTCCTTGGGTGCCCATTGCTTGTTTGCTCACCACTTAATGACTCAGTTGAAGTAAGGCAAACTGAAGAGGATTCTCCCTCAGTCTCCCTGACTGCTCCTCAGTCTCTTGTGTCATTAACTGCTGTCAAGTCGGCTTTGACTTATGGTGACCTTATTGATGAGAGACTTCTAAGTCAGCCTGTCATCAACTCCCCTGACCAGGTCTTGCAGATTCAGCAATGTCTCTTCCTTGATTGAGTCTATCCATGCAGTCTTCCTCTTTTCCTACTGTCTTCTATCTTACCAAGCATTATTGTCTTTTCTAGTGAGTCATGTCTTCTTATGATCTGGTCACGGTATGACAACCTCAGTTTAAGCATCCTGGCTTCTAGGGAGAATTCAGGCTCAATTTGCCCTAGGACCCATTCATTTGTTTTTTTACCAGTCCAAGGTATCCACAGAATTCTTCAGCACCACATTTCAAATGATCAATCTCATGTGCTATTACCTAAAATGAGAGGCTAGTGTTATGTGTGTGCATATGAACATACACACGTGCATACACGCATATCCCACTATATATCTCCTTCATATCCATCAGGGTTAGTAGGTTCATACACTGGCAGAGCTTGGAGTGTGTGGAGTATGCAGCACACGAGGGCATGGCTGCAGCGCACGGGAGCGTGGCTACAAGCTGGGACACCCCAACAAAATTGGCGCGGGGGGGGAACTGCCCCCATCACCCCCCCATCCACATGTGACTGGGTTCATATAGTAGACTTGTACGGTAGGTCTCTGGAGCAGAAAGGAACATATAGAGAATATTAGCAGGAAATACTATTCTGACAATTGTTACCTTTCAGTGTTAACTGCCTTTTTTCTTTTTCTTTTTTTTAAGAAGAGGGTATTATTTTTTAAAAAGAACCGACTGGAAAACAGTCTATAGCTAGACATTAGTGTACAGCTGAAAGCAATTTATTCTGTTAGCTCTGCTAAAATCAAAAGTATCCAAATTATAAGAGGAAAGGATATGTACTTTCCAAAATAAAGATATGAACAGTTTACTTGCTTTGATTTCTTGAGCAATATTAATAACCTGATTCAAAAAGACTCTTAGAAAATGGCTTTGTTGTTGATTTATTCATGAATAATTTTCATTGTCATTTATTCTTCCAGGGGCCGATTTGCTGTTGTAAAGAAATGTATCCACAAAGCCACAAGGAAAGATGTCGCAGTGAAGTTCGTCAATAAAAAAATGAAGAAGAAGGAGCAGGCAGCGCATGAGGCAGCCATGTTGCAACATTTACAACATCCTCAGTACATCACTATTCATGACACTTATGAATCACCTTCATCCTATATCTTAGTTTTAGAACTGTAAGTCTTAAATGGAAGCTCATCTTCTTAATCATTATTATGGAGGGTTTATTTATCCTTTCCATCATGCATGTCATGATTTTTATAAAAGCATTGTCATTTTTCCATAAAATAACATGTTTATTCTATCAACACACTGCTCTCTTAATGGTGGGGTGGGGGTGGGGACAAAGAGCACAGTGCATGCTGGGTGGCATTATTAATCTGTGGAAAAGAGCATACATCTAAACTAACATTTGAAGTTAACATTTATTTATTAAAATGTAATTCCATGGGTGAGCTGTTAGTAGACCATACTATATAATAAAATGTTTAATTCTTCCTTTTAAAAATGCTACCTGTACTCTAAAATGTTTACCAGATATTCATAAATTTGCTATTGTGGAATCTCTTGTTCATATCATCATAATCTGTGAACCACTCATAGAGGGTTTTTGTTTTTTACTGAAGAGTTGTTTTTTTTTAAGTTTAACCTAATAAATGTTTCAACCAGCAGCCTTTCTTTGTTATTAGGCTAGATTTCATAGTGGGTTATTTTTGGATTTTAGAATGGATGATGGCCGTCTCTTGGACTATCTTATGAATCATGATGAACTGATGGAGGAAAAAGTAGCTTTTTACATAAGAGACACAATGGAAGCCTTACAGTACCTCCACAATTGTCGAGTTGCTCATTTGGATATAAAGGTAGGAATGACAGATGAAAAAAGAAATACTTAATTTATGCAATAGTATAGATTTGTATAGGTACAGGCGGTTCACACCAGGCTTTCAGTATATGTATAACTGGAATAAATATCCCGTTTATTATATTGTTTTTCCCACGATAGAAATTACCAGTTCTATAGATTAAACATTACTCAGTTACAATAGTATTTATTAATCGTAAACGAAGTTGGTAGGAGATTCATTTTGAATACTTCACAAGCATGTTTGGACATTCAATTGCACGATGATATTTTTTTCTCTGACTTATAGTTTTTTTTAATTTATTGTAAATAACAAATGTAGCATAATTTGCAAACATCTGAAACATATTCCTACAAATAACTCCCATCCTATTTTATTTCACTTGTCCTTTCACATAACATTGTTCAAGTAAAAAGTACTTTGGATAGGAGTTATTTGGATAGGAGAAGGCATTAAAAAGAGTGATGAGTTCTGTTTTCCTTTGATCTAAGTGATCTTCTCATTTCCTACCCGTCCTTTTTTCAAAAAAACAAAAACAAAAACAACTGGGACTGAAAATGGCCTAGAAGCAGAAAGAGTTACAAATAAAAACACATAAGATTAAAAGCATACAAAAAGTTGTGACTAAAAAGAAATTAAACTAAGAACAAAATTATAACCACCTGAAGCCTTAATTAAAAACAGAGAATAAAGGCAGTACAGCACACTAAAAAGCCCCATTCTTGTAAAAGAATCAAATTCCAAAAATATGATCTGCAAAAGACAGCAAAGAAGGAGCCTTCCTATGGAGGGAATTCCAGAGTTCAGGAACAGTCGCAGAGACAGCCCTCTCCTGCATTCCCACCAAACATGCCTCTGAAGGTGGCAGGATTCAGAGAAGTGTCCCCTGAATATCTTACAGCTTGAGAAGGCTCATATGGGAAGATACAGTCCTTCAGACAGCCTGGATTAAAGATCATTAAAGATCATTACCAGCACTTTGAATTGTGATCTTTTTTCTTTGAAGATTGCTTTTCTTGAGTTGCAAAATGCAAACATGGCCTAATTGCCCTGGATAAGTACTAAATTTTTACTGTTTGCAACAGTAGTAAATGTAAACCCAAATTATACATAAAGATTGTTAACATATGTAAGACTCGAAGCCATCTTAATGGAAAGATAAAACTTAAATTGACTGAAAGATTACTGTGTGATTTCTCAACAACATTCATACTTGGCTCATTGGCGCTTTTTAGTGGAATGGACTGAGTGATCTGGCCTGGTCATCATCTGCCCTGCAGCAAAAAACATGCAGTTTTGAACCAGAGCTTTTTTACCCCCTTTCTGTTTAACCATGTACTTCAGGGCTTTTCAAATGGTGTGTCACGACACATTAGTGTGTTGCCTGTAGTGTGTTTGTGTGTCACCTCCCTGGATGAGAAAGACCGCCCCCCCACCCGAGGCTAGCCCACTGCCGTCACCCTTGCTGGGACCTTTCCCTGGCAAGATGGCAGCAGGCAAGGACCAGGTGGGAGGGGGCTGCCTTTCCCTCTGCCATCGCTCTTGCTGGGGCCTTTTCTGGCGAGGGTGACGGCAGCAGGCCAGGACTGGGGGCTGCCTTTCTCCACCCTAGATACACCTCTGGGTACCTCCGATTTGCTAGTAAAGCTGAATTACTGTGTCACAAAATGATGCATGTCGAAAAAGTGTGTCACCAACATGAAAAGTTTGGTACTTTATATATCTTCTAACTGCTATTGAGTTAGAACTTAAAATGGTATATTAATGGTAAGGTAATTTGTACCATGTTGCACGCAAAATTTATACGTGATAGTGACTGTTCATCCACCTCTGCTTGGTGGGTATTTGCTGCCTGTCAGTCACAGAGATTTTACAGAGATAGATGGATGTGGGTGTATCTATGTAGAGGTGAGTCTCATAATGTGTCTGCCATAGGCAAGCTCTTAACTGCCTGAGTATCCTTCAAAAAAATCCCTTTTGACAGCTATTTAAAATCTTCATGCTCATAACAAGGTAGTAAGGTAACAAAGCAATTGTCTAACATTGTAAGATGTAACAAATCCCTTGAACAAGCAACAATTATGTATGAATGGAATGGATACACGCAGATTCAACTGGAAAACGAGCTTGGAAGCGGGGAGGTTTTATTTTTAATTAAAATCTTTAATAAAAATATTTCAAAAAAATTCTTCATGCTCAAGACTTGCCAGTTTACATGATGCTTTAAAATTTCTATTTATTTTTATCCCTTGTTAAAACATGACAGTCTAATATGTCAGACTGTAATTGTATAAAAACTGATTTCCACGTGAACATGCATTCCAAGGGAACGTGCATAGGAGATTGCTCTTTAAGTGTCCCAGCTAGCTATGCAGATACTTATGGTCCTTCATTTTGCAGTTCACGTGCATCCTTCCTTTTCTTTGAGGTGTCAGATGCTTGTTGTTTTCTTAACTGGAAAGTAATCATGAACTCATGTTGGTTGAAACTAATTTTTATTACGAAAATTAGAGACAATGGACCTTTTTTATTCTGCTCTCCACAGCCAGAAAATCTGCTCATTGACTTGCGGATCCCAGTGCCTCGTGTTAAGTTAATAGACCTCGAAGATGCTGTTCAAATCACAGGGCATTACCACATTCACCATCTCCTTGGAAACCCTGAGTTTGCTGCACCTGAAGTTCTCCAAGGTGCTCCAGTTTCACTTGGTACTGATATATGGAGCCTAGGAGTGCTCACCTACGTAATGCTGAGTGGGGTCTCTCCCTTTCTGGATGAAAGCAGGGAGGAGACTTGCATCAATGTGTGCCGAGTAGATTTCAGCTTCCCTAATGAGTATTTCTGCGATGTAAGCCATGCTGCCAGAGATTTCATCACTGTAATCCTTCAGGAAGACTTCAGGAGGAGGCCAACAGCTGCCACTTGCTTGCAGCACCCTTGGTTGCAGTTTCACAATGGCAGCTATTCCAAAATCCCACTGGATACCTCACGCCTGGCCAGTTTCATTGAACGCCGCAAGCACCAGTTTGATGTGCGTCCAATTCCCAATGTTAAGAGCTTCATAATGAGCAGGATGAACTCAGGAACATAATGCAATAGAAGTACCTTGACTTGGCACTGAGGAGCTATAGGGCATGAAGAGAGAGAAAGCAGAATCTCTCTCTCCCTCTTGTACTGTCTGTATAAAGTATTATATTTGATGTGATGTCCAAGAGAGTATATGAACTGTTCCAGCAGCTTCATTATCTAACTAGGTAGAAATAGATGCTTTCAGATGTTCCACATGCAACTTCTTGAGTGGCTTATTCTTGCAATGATGTGGCTATTTTACATCCAGACGAATGTTACAAAAGATGTCAGTGGAGAATGGGAACCAAAATATAGTTGCCTTAGTTTTGAAAGGCAGCCTTCTAATCTTGCTGATTTTATTACTATTGAAATGATGTATTTGAAAGATGTTATAAACTCAGGCTAGGCTGGCTCTCTGCAGTCAGAATTTCCTGAAAAACAAACTGGACCAACCAGGTTTCAGATTTCATACTGTTGTTCTTAAAATCCTAATGAAAAATCAGATCTTGTCCTTCAAGAAAAATTTCACTCATCTTAAATAAGAATCAGTCTTGTGTCAGGACTGCTGTTTTATGACCCCTCAACTATCATAATGCCAGCTTTGCCAGTGGTATGACTTAGATAAATTGTGTTGATCAAGACCATAGTATACCTTCGCCAATAAGCCCTCTCTGGATTTTACAGCATTCTCTCCTTCAAAAGAATTAACATGCTATAAAATACTACTGTGGAGGTGACAGATTCACTGAAACAACATATTCAGATGAAGCACAATGAGACAATTTTTTAAATAAATTTTTATAGCTCTTGTACAGAAAAACTTTTTGCAAAACCTGTGCATTGAGAGAAAGCTATGTTAAAATAATTGCTGGTATCTGTAAAGTAGATGTGAAAGACTTTTTCTATTGCAGGTTGTTTCTTGAATTCTCATATAGTCTGTAACAAGAGAAGGAACTTATTCTTTTTTTAGTTTCGAAAAAGTTGTGAAATCAATCCAAAATTAGCCAAAGTGTGGTAAATATAGTGGGTCCATTCTTATGTTTATGGCTTCATAACTGGTAGATTATTACATTTGTGCATATCATCCTTCTCCTGAGCCCCGTCATCGCAACATCTATCCTGGTATTTTCATTCAGTCCCTAGGTCTAATATGACATAACAGAAAATTATTATTAAGAGTTATCAGTGTTGCACTGTTTTTAAATTGAGTGGTTTGGAATAATAGCTCCAAATTATAATAATCTTGTATTACTGTTGTAGAAACTAGTCCAACTTCTTAATATCAAGGGTATTTAACATCAAAATGGCCATATGTTCATCCTTTAACAGTTGAATTAACCAACAGTTTATGTCTGACTTTTTTTCTGTCTTCTCTGGCAACAAATGTCCTATAGGCTGTAATGTGTAGTGACAGAGCAAGTAACTAGCAATGGCAGGGTGATTATTCTTCCTTAGCATAGAAATAGTGAGATCTCCTAACTTGACTGGTCAGCTAGAATTCATCTTTTGGGATGCAAGATTCAATACTGGTGGCATATTATTTACCCATTTCTACCATTAACATCTGCCATAGTTAGTAGCCCACTCACAAGGCTCCTTCAGGCTCCTGGTGGGGTCTGACATATAACATATACAGGCAGGCTTTTCTATCCAGTAAGCTCTTGCTGGGTGAAGTGCAGTTGTAACATCCGGGTATTGATCAGTTAGGATTGATGTTTCCTGTTTTGCACTTATAGAAACAAAACACATTTATATGGAGCTGTACTAAAAGTAAGACTAAAACCAAGAAGTTCAGTTGAAGTAAAGCAACAATATTGAATTGAAAACAGATAATCATTTGTCCAGTGGAACATGACCATATATTATCACATTACAAGCCACTTGTTTGCATTTTCCTGCCAAATTATAAAAAAAATCTTACAGTTCTGTGCCTTCCAAACATGTGAGTAGCAGAGAAGTGATAACAGGGTTTTTTTAGAGGGGCATAACTTGGCAGAACAATAAATTTTGAATTATCACTTGGTTGCCAATTGGTTATGTCTGCACTTCAGTAAATTAACACTTGGCAATCCATTGTCTGCACTCAAGCCATTGGTGATGAGACCAGGGCTCTTCTGCTGATCATGAAATATATACTAGAGTTGGGGGACTAGGATTTCCATAACCCCTCTCCCTTGCCAGCTTGGCCACTGACAATGCTGGCTGGAGGATTCTGGGAGCTGTAGTCTAGAGAAATAACGTTTCCAAGTTATGTTTAACAGTGGACATTCAATATTAGGGAAGCTATTGCTGTATTCTTTCTACTATAGCAGTTGTCTGGCAAACACTGTGGAAACTCACAAGAAGGAAATTGAATGCAACTTTCAAACAGGATTATAAATTGATATGCATCAGTGCAATTATAGGACTATTCTATTTCTCTTTCCTTGCTTGTTTTACTTAGGGATACATTCCTGAAGGTATCTCAGCATCTACAGTCAGCTCTGCTTTGAGAGGTAGATGGTCTATTATACAAAACAATAAATGACAAAGTCTCTATGGAGCACTGGAAATGCAGTTTATAAGGTTCAATGAAGCATAGTAAACTGAACAAATGAAGATTTTATGGCTAATAAATGAAGCCTAGTAAAAGAAACATGTATGGCTCAGTTCATTTGTTACAATTTTGGTCCAATAAGCTATGGCCTGTTGGGTAAGCTTCCATGTTTGATACCCTGGTTTGGAGGAAGCCATGAATCAAAGTTTCTCAATTCAGATGTCATGAGAATGTGTGCTTTAAGAAACCAGGGAATCTTCATGGGAAGGGAATTGGTGATAGACACATTGATAAATTGATTGTTCTTGGTTTATTGGACCTGGATTGTTACATCAAACTGGGTCTTTTCAGGTGCAGGGGTCTGTATTCTTTGTGGCAAAAGCTAACATTTTACTATATTTCTTGGAGGCTTCCTCTGTATTTTCTTACTTGCTCCCCCCTCTCGTAAGGCTCATGTCATTTTTAAATGATGGCAAGTCTGTTCCAAATTAGTATATATTTCCCTTTATAGAGGATTTTTTTTAAAAAAAAAAAAGACTTCCACCTTTTACAACTTAACTTGTATTGTAAATGTGCTTTTTACAACTATGGGAGAAGCACGAATACTGAATACATTGTTTGAAGGGTTTTTTTTCCCCTTTCCCTTTAAGTAATCAATCAAATGTCATTTTTTTAGTGATGTATCATTTTTCTCAAAAACATTTGCTATTCCATGTTTTTTTAAAACATAAAATGTTGCCATTTTATAACCCACTGATGTCACATAAAGGAATGTGGGATAGGATCAATTCCTTAGGTTCCTTCTAGCTGTCACTATTTCCTCAAAGTACTGACAATCATCCGGAAGTTGGCCATGTGAGCTCAGGTTAAACAATGACCAATATCCAGCTAGAATAGAATAGAAAAGGTTGTTGAAGCTGAATCCCATGTAAGTCCCATAGATGTCAATGAATCATAAAGTACAATCTTGCTCATATTTATGGAAGAGTAAGGTCCACTGAACATAGTGGCATTTAATTTCAGAATAAGCATACGGAGGATCACACTGTGCATCATGGATTACTTTAGCTGGATTAGAATCAGTGGGCAAAATACATTTTTTATTTATGGTAAAAGACATAGATAAGAAAAGGAATCCTATGGTCTTTCTGGCCACTAGCTTCACAATTGCCTTCCTAGATTTCCAGTTCTGTTTCTCTGTGGAAGAGTTAAATTGCTTCTACCATATGTGTACTTGCTTTTGGTCCTTTATTTGCAATCTTGAAGGAATGCTAAACATACACTATATACCACCTAAGCATCCTTACAGAATAAACTTTAGCATACCAAAAAAACACTAAAAAAAGTGACCGATGGAAATAAGTAACTGAATGTTTCTTACAAGCAAATGGACAGAATCTGACAACTGCTGGGTATATCTCTGTGGTTTTACTATGGAATAAATCTGATGTGTGAAAGAAACCCCAATGCTTCCTCAAGCATAAAGCAGTTCTTATTTCTAGGGGCTTTGCAATAGGAATATAAAATTTACAAGGTCCAGCATATTCATATAGATTACAGTGTCGATATAACTAGCATTAAAGAGGCTCAAAATTCATATAAGACTCATGTGTGAAAATGGCTAGAATCCTGTTTTAAGTGTTAACTTTTAAAGAAGGAACTGAAGACTGTGTCTCTCAAGATTCCTACAGCTCTCATTTAATGTGCTAGATGTCTCTGATGCATGTTTCCACTTGGAATCACAAGTTGCATGTAACAAAGTGAGACCAGCAATTGTTTGCAGGCATTACTTTATAACCAGGAATTGCTATACACAAGTTGGTTCCCACAGGAATCTCAGTGCCATTCTGTGGATAACCTTGTTTTCTCTGCATCCAGTTATAGACAGTGGGCTCTGATTTATCGCCCAGTCTGATCTTTTATGACTCAATAGCTAATGGTGCTTTCCTAAGATAATATTCACCCCCAATCCCCAGCAAGACTGGTTATGTGCCATTAAATATCAAACAGCTGTTTCTGGAATTGTTATTCTAGTGAGTGTTGTAATTTATGGGTTTACACTCTAAAGCGACCTTCTGTTCTACTTGAGCCATATCCTACCTTCAAGCCCTGTTTTTCAGTGCTGGTCCTTTCAGTTCTCTATTGAATTGTTCTGTCTGCTTTTCCTTGCATGTCACTCTGCAGTGTAGGTCTTCCACTGGAAATAAAGTCTGGCATGCAAAGGGCACAGCAGACATCTAAACGTACATCTTTTAGGCTGCAATCCTGTGCATAACTTACTTGGGAATAAGTCACACTGGACTTATTTCTAAGGCCATTTCCACACGGGGCGAGGGAATCGCCCCGTGCCGGTACTTACCGGACTTCTTGGCTCCACGCTTGGGTCCAGGCTGGTCCGGAGCAATGCGTTGCCGCCACTCCGCACTGCTCCGGGGACGAAAATGGCAGCTTCCGGTTGGTCAAGGCTCTCCACCAACCGCTGAAGCTCGCCAGGCTAAAGCCCGCCCCCGGCAGATCGCAGGCTCGCACTGGTGCGAGCCTGCAAATCTGCACCGGAGCGCGGGCATGGAGTGGCGCGCTCCGTGCTTTTGAAAGACCTGTTTCAAGTGGTCTTTCAAAAGCATGCTGGACGACCACTTCGGGTCATTCCGGAGCGGGCTGAGGTGCGGAACTACACTTAGTAGGTCTGACCCAGTCCACTCCCAGGTGCAGACGTCCTCACTGGACGATGCTATGCACCGTTTCTTTAAGCCCGTGTGGAAATGGCCTAAGTAGAAGCAAGGAGGATTGCACAGTTTGCCAAACTGTACAAGTGTCTTCAATCCTACCTTACCGAGGAGTGTGATTCATTGACCTTGCACTTACTTCTGAGTTGACATACTTAGGATTACTGTGTTAAAACATTTTCAGCTATCCTGCAGATGGTGGTGATGGGGACTGCATTGTTAAGAGGGAGAGTCTGGGCTCTCATTTCCTGGAGATATTTAATCAGAGGCTGGACAGCCAACTGTAAGCATTCCAGCACTGAGCAGAGAGTTGGATCCCAAGCCTCCATGGTCACTTCCAACTCAAAAATTGTAAGAGCTTATACTTTTCCAAGGTGCAAACTAACTCCACAGCCTTAATATTTTCAGTCTTTTGCTAGTCTGCCTTAAGTGTTATCTCATTATTTTACAGATTTCATTTTGTATGTACATGTGTTTTCTACAGACATTTTGTAAATATTTTATTTCTACTTCTGATTCTTCATGTGTGATGTTGTAAAGTGATTATCTGCTCTCACATGTTCTTATCTGTTCTTATTTTTCAGCAATATATGTTATGTACAGATGATAAAATCTACATTTTAGGCTACTGCCTTCCTTGTAAATACAATATACAAAAGAATGAGCAATGGATGTTCATTGTTTTAAGATGTAAAAGTAATTCTTCTGATAAAACTGATGAAGCCAGATATAAGAGATTCAGCAAGCAGAGTCTTCAGTTTGGCCTACAGTAGACTGCAGAGCAGAATCAGGGGGCCTTTAATTTTCCAGATGTTGAAGAGACAGTGTGGTGTAGTTAAGATGTTAGACTGGGACTTGAGGAATTCCTACAGGGCCATGAAACTCAGCCATTCTCTTTCCATGTGACTTGGCCTATCCTACCAAGATTATAGTGAGGCTAAAGTGGGGAAGAAGATAACCAAATACTGTGCCTTAAGTTTATTAGTGGAAAAGTGGGATATAAATATATAATTCATGTGCTATCACATCACACCAAAAGCTTATGGGACTTGGAGTTCAATAACATCTGGAGGATCACCATAGTGTACTGTCACTGTACAGCACGTTAAGTGGCTATCATCTGCGAACTTCCCTAGGAATCAGTCTTCTTGAATACAGTGGGACCTACTTTTAACAAAGCAGGCATAGCACTGGGCAGCTAATGCCTTGCATGTAAAGTCACACAATGGATATACCTTTTCACTGCATAGTAAAAACAGTTTTACAAGTTATTGTGTTATGAGCTAACAAAATAACTCTTTTCAAACTAGTTCCTACCAATTTAGAACATACAAACATTCTAATTCTAAAACCTAAGTGCCAAGCATCTATATTACTCCCCATCCCTGAAAAGGCTAAATTTCTTTGCATGGCTTGGGCACAACCTTTGCACTGTACAGACTCTGAGTATTCTGGACTAAATTTTGTGACTGTTGACATAACACAATTTTAATTATTTTTAAAAAAGAATCTACATTTTGAGATATGACAAACACCTCTCACTGGTTCCAATATGACAGCTGGAACAAGGTCTATGTAGCCCAGACTAACTTCTTGAAAAAAAGAAGTCCTGTGTGACCCCAAAGTTTTGACAGGCAAAAGGTGCTACAACAGTGGAAGTTCTTACTGAGAAAAAACGCCTTGGCTCTCCTTGAAGAAGAAAAATCAATGGGCTATAGCCTCTTCATATTGCAGATACAGCTTTCCATGTGCAAGTTTTCAGTGTGGGAGTATAGAGGAGCATTCAGTAACTGAAAAGTTGTTGTTGTTGTGTACCTTCAAATTGTTTTTGATTTATGGTGTTCCTAAGGTGAACTTATTGCAGAGTTTTCTTGGCAAGATTTGTTCAGAGGGGGTTCGCCTTTGCCTTCTGAGGCTGAGAGAGTGTGATTTGCCCAAGGTCACCCAGTGGGATTCGAACCCTGGTCTCTAGAGCTATAGTCCAACACTCAGATCACTACATCATGCCCGCTTTCCTGACAGAAGAATACAGAATATTAAAACGGCTTTAACTAAACAGCCGGTTTCCCTGTAATCCTCGTCTGATGACTGCTGCTTTGGAATAAGGAGCTATATGAGAGACGAAGGGAGAGAGAAAACATATGTACTTATAAAGATGTTAGGAGTGCCTGGAAGTCAGTGATCTGTTTTCTTCACCATAAAATTTCAACAGCTAACAACAGCTGTTGCTGTTCCCAATAACAGTTATTTTCTTACTTTTGCTGAGTGCTGAGGAAAACTGCTGGGTTAGGAAATCTTTTACCCTGCAATCCACAAAAAATAAATATAGGCCATTTCCTACCTACACCGTTATAGTGCTGTTATCCCAACTATCAACATCCTGTGGAATCCTGGGGTTTGCAGGTTAAGGAGGGGCATTTAGAACTCTGGCTCAGAGAGCTCTTTGGCCTCAGTAAACTACAAATCCCAGAATTCCACAAGATATTGAAAGTGGAATAATAGCACTATAACAGCGTAGTGTGGAAATGGCCATAGTTTTGTGAGCTGCAGTTTGAAATGCTACAAATGTGGCTAGAAATCCTTAGGAGAGAGTAAGGGCTAAATTAATAGGTAGCTTTTACTTTGCCACACAGTGCAAATGAAATCGGGAAAGCAGTCCCTTTCCATTTATGGTCATTGAAATTCAATCAATGGGAAGAAAATGGGCTGTTTTTTTAATGTAGGTGTAAGTATGTAATCTATGTTCTTTTACCAAAGTTTCAGCTCTTTAATTTTCTTACAGTGCTTTACAACTGACACTGGGACAAAACTATTATTCTACCCCCTTTTCTGCAAAAACGAACATGGGATCACCAGAGAGGCTACTAATAAACATTATTCATAGCCGCAGTAGGACAGTTCCACAGGTGCCACGGGATCCCCTCGTATCTTTTAAAGTAGTAACAGGATATGGGGTTGCAGACGCAGGAACTGGATGCCACAGGAGGGATGCAGGCATGTTTTTTACCTGCTCAATACCTACTACCCATCTTTAGGGGAGAGTGTAAGCCGCCCCCCCCGTTCCAAGCCAGAGGTTGCCAGTCTCCAAACTGGAACCGGCTCCTGTACTTTAATGGTTTGCTTGTGTAGAAAAGGGAATTTCTGCGGATGTTGCCACCCGGTTGTGTGACAAGCAGCACCTGGTGAGATTCCCTCCACACCACCATTACAGGTGCAGCAGCCTCCTCCGGCGACCTTACTTACAGCGCTGCCTGTCCAAAACCGAAACGCCCTCCTCCACTTCGGGAATCCCGCCCGGCTCGGGGACGAATAAAAACGGGCCAGCAAACACACCACTCGCACCGCTTAGAGCGCACAACGGAGTGTTACAGCCCGCACATGCGCACTCGCCCCTCTTCTGATTTTTTTTATCTCCCCCTCCTGTGACGTCAAAGCGTTTTTGCTGCGTCATCGTTCGGCGACTAGCTCTGAGGCCGAAAGGGGAGACCGCGCGCGAGATGGAGTCGCTGGCTTCGGATTTGCACGGAGCGAAGGCTCTCCGCTTCGGGGAGTTCGTGCTCAAGAGCGGCCTCGTCTCCCCGGTCTACGTCGACCTCCGCGTCATCGTGTCGGACCCGAATTTGCTTAACAAGGTAGGCGCGCGCTTTCGCCCTGGAGGGAGGAGGCGGAGCGGCGTGGACGGTTGGAGGCGGGGGGGGGGAGGAAAGAGGGAACTCAACGGAGGGTGGGGCTGTCGCGGCCGCGGTGTGAGCGAAGTAACCAATAGTACTTGCGGAAAAGAGCGAGGGGTGGGCTGTGGAAGGGTTTAGAAGCGACGGTGATTCCTGATAGGTGCAGAGGAGGGAGATTGATAGGGGAAAGGCGCCGTGGGGATTAAGAACGGGGTTCCGGTAGATTCCTCTAGTCAGAGCTCGGTGGCGGAATGAAAGCGTATTTGGCGCGCTTTTTTGGGAGGGCGGGGCGCCATTCAGGGCAGTTCACACGTATATCGTCTCAAGAACCTGTTAAAAGAAGGGGGTGGGGTTGGTCCCCCCCCCGAAAGGCTGTTGCCCGGCTCCCAGAATCAGCCCGCTGGCGTGGCTGCCGGTGTTACAGTCTGAGAGAAAAAACTCGAGGGTCGTTTCTGAGGGGTGCCTGTGGCAGGGCTGAACATCTTCAAATGGCCCAGGGGCCAAATTTTTACCCCAGGACCCACTGCAGGCCATAGCAGGCCCAGAAAAGGTTCAGTTAAAGAAAAAGAAGGAAGGGAAACATGACTAGGTTCCACCTTCTCACTTCCTTTCCTTTTTTAAAAAAAAAATTCTACGAGTTAAAACTGGGAATCTCCTTTAAGAAAAACCTACTTATCATGAATGGAAACCTTGGTTTTTATTTTATGTTGCAGCTTGGGGAGGGGGCTGTCTCAGTGTGGATTGACCGTACTTTGACTTCCCCTGGTGTATAGACAGCAATGTAAACAGCAGGCACAGAAGAATTTAAGAAGAGAGCAGCACCTTGTCTTGGTTTTTCGATTGTGGTGTGATAAACTGCAAGAGAGAATATTGGGAGTGTCAGTTACCTCAAAGTCAATGGGAGCATAAAACGTATGGAGAGGGGAATTCACAAGCCACCACTATTTCAGTGCAGACCTGTTACTGGTAAGATCAGGGTGACGGGAATTTGCTGTGGTAAGGGTGCATCCGTAGCGTATATGCAAACTCATATGTATCAGAAGTAACCTAGTAGGGATAGCATTTTACATGTTATTTAAAGGGGTCGTAAGGTGAAATGCTTTGAAGTGTTACATAAAGTGTAGCAGTGATGTAGCCTTGAGTTGATAGACTCGGACTCAAGTCGCTTCAGTGACTCGACTCAGCAATAAATGAGGCACTGACTCAACTCGACTCATGACCTGTATATTTTTAGTGACTGACTTGCTACCTTTGGTTCAGTAGCATAACACATTCATCTAGAAACCTTACAACTTTGAACAATGCTCCCTTCTCTTTTTGCCTACTGGTCACATGGCAATCTGTCTCAAGCCCAAAGTGTGGGTGCATTTCTCAGAGAGGAACAGCAAATGGATTAGGCAGTGGGCTTGAGGCAGGGTTGAGGTCTGCTCAACAGTCTGTCCCTGCTGCATATCAGAGGAGCCTTCTAAAATGTTTCCTAAAAGCAAAAGACAGGACTTGCCCCCAGAGGGATTCATTTCTGAGAGGGGAACAACAAATGTGTTAGGCAACAGGCTTGAGGAGGAAGGATCCTTCCTTCTAAAGCTTTTGAAGCTTCAGTAATGGGAAATAAGAAGGATCCTATTCTCCGTGTCCACAGTTGCAGATGGCAAAATCGCAAACGTGGAGGGCCGACTCTGCTTAAATTGTTAAAACTGACTTTATTTGACTCTGTCGAATAATTCTGGAATTTTGGTTGTGGTATAAAGTTGGCTTCCACACTTGAGACTTGACTTGAAAGAATTTTCAAGGACTTGAGACTCAGTTTGAGACTTGAAGGTAGAGACATGAGATTTGACCTGAGACTTGGAGTAAAAGACTTAAATACATCACTGAAGTGTAGGTAATAGTGTGAGATCTGATAAGCAGAAGACAATATACTTTCTGAAGGGTAGGAGCTTCACTGGAAAAGCAGGATGAAAGAGGAAAAGCAGCTTGCCACATATTTTGAAAGGGAACAGATATAGGCTTCCCCTACTTATCTGACAGGTTAAGGACTGGAGCACTATCAGAAAATGGAATTGGTTTGTAAGTGAGACTCATCTATTATACTATAGGGGCCATGAAGGACTTACAGAGGCTCACTTGGAACTGACCATGCACATGCTGCTTGGAAATTCTCAGCTGACTTAGCACCTTCACCCGACTTTCAACTCACTTTGCAAGCAGCACATGCATGCAAGTGGTTCTAAGTGAGCCTCTGTAAGCAAGAAGAACTGGTGAAAGAGCGGAACCCCTGTTGAATTAATGGAACTTGTTTTTGACTTGGGCCATTTCCACACTAGACTGTATAGCGCTATTATTCCACTTGCAACATCCTATGGAATCCTGGGGTTTGTAGTTTTGGCAGGGACCAGGTGGCCCCTCCCAAAACTGCAAACCCCAGGATTCTATAGAATGTTGCAAGTGGAATAATAGTGCTATAACAGTCTAATGTGGAAATGGCCTTGGAAGCGTCGAAAGATCAAGTCATCAGGTAATGGGGCAGCAAAAGATGGGGGCTTCCTGTAAAGTGAGTTAAATGAAGTGAATAATTTTCCTAAATATGTTTCTCATGATTACTTTATTTATTGACTCTTGGATTAAAAAGTGAGCAATTCTGTTTTTTTATGGTATTTGAAAAAGGAAGAGCAAGGTACATATTGAGTGAGATGGCAGTGCTGAATTACAAGTCAGCACTCATATTTCTGGGTCCTCTTTTAGGCAAATTATTCAACTCTCAGTCTTCTGACCAAATGAAAAGAAGAGCAGTCCTTTTTTATTTTAACTTGTGTGATGAAGTAAAATAACAAAGTATTAACAAAAAAATGCAGAAGGAAATTTTTTATGTGTTTCCGTTGCTGCTTTCATTCCCACTGATGGCATGGCTGTGGAGATACGGCCTAACTTTAATGTTTTCATTGACTCTCAATAACGTTTTATGCAAATACCTCGAACAAAATGCAGAAATGTGAACCTCCACATCAACACTTTTCTTCCCTTGCATGATCTCACCCATTTTTGCTTTCATCTTTGAAGAACTTATTAGGCAAAGACTTTAAAAGTTATCATGATGTATTTTGCACATTAGGTTCTTCTGATAAAGCTATCACCACGTTGTGTATTTTGGATTTTCTTTTATGTTCAGTACAGCTATTTCCACATTCTTTTTTTTAACAAAAAAAGAGTAATGTCAGCCATGTCATCTGAAAACTTCTGTAGAGAGTATATTTGTTTACTGGAAGTTGTTTTTTCCTGTATTGTTAAACAGTGCATTGATTCTATTTGTAAATGTAAATAAAATGTTACTGATTTCTTTCAGGTAGCAGATCTCCTTTTTCAAACTGCAGATGATGCTAAACTCAAGTATGATTCCATGTGTGGTGTTCCATACACAGCTTTGCCATTGGCTACAATCATCTGCTCAACCAAACAGATCCCAATGCTTATACGGAGAAAGGAAGCTAAAGATCATGGTAAAAAGAATAAATATGTTGCTACATTGTACATATTGCTGTAAACACTAAATATTCAAGATAGGAAAAATGTTTATAATATGTCTTGGTTTTCCAGTTTAATATATTAGAAATAATATAATTAATTTATTGCTTTTAATGGATCTGGAAAACTAATATTTTGATATAAGCAATACATGCATAATCTATGAGTATCTGTACAAATGTATTTCAGTTTGGGGTTACTTGTTAACAAATGGTATATGCATCATTTATTTTTAATACTAATACCAGTTTTTTTGTACAGATGGTTTAATGAAAAATGCCCATTTTATTGCTTTTAAAGGTACAAAGCGCCTTGTAGAGGGCACAATAAATTCTGGGGAAACTTGCCTGATCATTGAAGATGTAGTTACCAGTGGCTCAAGCGTCTTGGAGACAGCAGAGGTCCTTCGGAAAGAAGGGTTGAAAGTTACTGATGCCATAGTGCTCTTGGACAGAGAGCAAGGAGGGAAAGCCGTGTTGCAAAAGCATGGGATTCGGCTACACTCGGTATGTACCTTGTCTCAAATTCTCAAGATCCTCGAGCAGCAGAAAAAAATTCCTCCTGAGATGGTTGCAAGGGTTGAAAAATTCATTCAGGAGAATATTATTAAACCTTCTGAGCAAAATGGCATGGCTCCTACCAAAAGGATATGCAAAGAGATGAGTTTTGCTGCTCGGGCAGAGTTACCTGGTATTCATCCCCTTGCTGCCCGGCTTCTTAGGCTCATGGAAAAAAAGCAGTCTAACTTATGCCTTTCTGCTGACGTGACCACGTCCAAAGAATTGCTCCAGCTGGCTGAAGTTCTGGGACCTTCTATCTGTATCTTGAAAACACATATTGATATTTTGGATGATTTTTCCCAAGAAGTAGTAAAGGACTTGAGAAAACTTGCAGACCAGCATGAGTTCTTGATATTTGAAGACCGCAAATTTGCAGACATTGGAAATACTGTGAAGCATCAGTACGAGGGTGAGTTTGACTTCCCACCTACCAGCCCCTTCCTTTTCCAACCTATAACTTGATCCATTTTTTCATTCTAGTCTTTATACAGTCTTGGATACTGTTAAATTTCAAATGTAGAGGTGTACTTGACTGTTTTGTTCAAGACCTAAATCCAGTCATTAGTTGTGACTAGTATAAACGCAGTGAATCAGTGAGACTTATGTGAGTGTTGACTTACCAAGTTTTCATTTGTTTAGAGGTCTGCCATAATTTGCACCAACAATTGGATTTGGCCCAAGTCTTTTCTCTTAGGCTGAGTTTTGTTGCAATCATATGTCATGATGAAGAGCATAGTGCTAAGTATAGGCTTGTCATTTTACATTGGCCTCGACTATAAGAATGAATGCAAATCTTGATATTCCATTTATGAGAGAGAGGGGAAAAAAATAATTTGCATTTTAATGCAAATGAGCCTATTTGTACTTCTGAACCAGCATACAAACGGAAATAATTTTATCTCAAAATTTTATGATGTAATTCAAAAAGTTCATAGAACAGTGTCTGTGTTAGAGAATATAAAATGCATAACACTGAAAAAATGTACTTGCAATTGTATATATTAAATGTATATTACATATTAAATGTATATATAAAAGTATACTTTTTTGTCCAGAATTTAAAGGAACTAATAAGGATGTGGGATGAAATAGATCTTAAGACCAGAAAAATAACAGAGAAGTGGAAACAGACAGATGCTAAGGGTTGTAAAACTGTTACACTCTTATTGTTATGTCCTTGTAAGGTGTGGGATATTCTTTATTCAAGGCAATATTTAATTGGTAACCTGCCTATTCTCTCTTTCAGGTGGCATTTTCAGAATCGCATCCTGGTCAGATATAGTTAATGCCCATGTAGTTCCTGGCTCTGGAGTTGTTAAGGGACTGAAAGAAGTAGGAAATCCTTTACAACAAGGATGTCTCTTGATTGGAGAGATGAGCTCAGAAGGGTCACTGGCCACTGGTGACTATACTGAAGCTGTAGTAAGTTGGAGCAGTCATTTGATTAAAACTGAAAAATATTAGGAGCATCTCAAATTCCTCAAATTGGCAAGGGAAGGAAAAGCTCTTCCATATGTCTTGAATCTTTAAACGTTATTTACTTCTTCTGTGGTGGAATATAACCAGCAAGCCTAATACTGATTCATAGTCTTTCTGACTGTGCCAAGGGTCACCCTATAATAGAGATGCAGCAGTAGACAAAGGACATTTGTGTTTGAGAGGAAGTGGTAGGAACTAGCCAAAGTTTTTCAGGCCAACTTACAGAATCATAGAGTTGCAAGAGACCACAGTGGCCATCTAGGCCAAACCCCGCAATAGAAGAATACATAACAAGAATACATAACACTCCCAAGAAACAGCATTTAATCTGTTTTTAAGGATTTCAAAAGAAGGAGTCCACTACCTCCGAGGCAATCTATTCCACTAATGAACAGTTCTTACAGTAAATAACTTCTTCCTAATGTTTAGGTGGAATCTCTTTTTTTTTTTTTGTAATTTGATTGAACATCCAATCATGTTCTGGTCTCTGGAGAAGCAGAAAATAAGCTCACCTGATATTCTATATGACATCCCTTCAGATATTTACAGATGGCTGTTATGTCTTGGGGAAGTGTATACAATTGGGATGGAATCAGGGTAGTGCAAATGAGGTAATTGAAGGATCTTAGGCAAAGGAAGCAAGGAATAGGTGTACTTATGAATGGCACACCCATTCATTCACAAAAGAGTGATATTAGCTCATGTATTGAGGTATACAAATATTTTGATATAGTCTCCAGCTGGCCTGCTTTCTTTATTCTGTTGTCTGAAATATTGGAGGCTTAAAATCTCTGCTTATATAATAGCGTAATCTTTTTCTGTTCTAGGGGAATGTAAAGCATTGTCGTTCTGGAACGTCTAACTCATATATGTATTATTTTCATGTAGGTTAAAATGGCTGAAGAACATGCAGATTTTGTTCTGGGATTTATTTCTGGCTCCAAAATAGCTGAAAAACCAGAATTTCTTCATTTGACTCCAGGTGTTCAGATACAGGCAGGAGGTGAGTATGCTAAGAAAGTTACCTATTTAGAACTCAAATAGAACACTTTGTTTGATAGCACACAACATTTCAGAAAGTGCCGGAAGAACTGATATAATTGAGAGCTAAACTGAGATGAATCTCTAAGTGTTTTTGTATAGTGACTGCAGTGAAAATCCCAAGTCACCAGTGAGTTCCTGTTGACATGGTCCTCTGCATATCCCAGCATAAGGATCTCCTCCTAAGGGAGCTCAGCCTTTGTTCTGCGTGTTTTTTGTCACTGTCCCAACTGTGGGTGACGGGGCTCCCATCAAAAAGGCTGTAGAAGCTTCCACATCAGGTATTTATTTCTGTATATGGCGATCGTAAAGGGGTAAGGGCTGTGTGTCTATGTGTCAAGTCACTTGTTGACGTATGGTGACCCCATGAATTCCATAGGGTTTTCTTAGGCAAGGAATATTCAGAGGTGATTTGGCCAGTTCCCTCCTCTGAAATGTAGCCTATATCACCTGGTATTGGTTGGCAGTCTCCTGTCCAAGGACTAACCAGGGCTAACCCTGCTTAGCTTCCAGGATCAGCCAGGATCTGGTGCCTTTAGAGTATTTAGGGCTGCAGTTTGGTTACAGAGCAGTAAGGCAAAAGATGAAACACTGGACTCATACAGTGTTAGAAGCAGCCAAATAAAGACAGTATAGGAAACATTTTAGCTAGAGATTGATAGTACTCTTTCCAGTATTCTTCTGCTTCAGTCACTGAAAGCTGAAAATAAAAAAAATTGAAAATCTTCCGCAAGGAAATTAGCACTTTCATCAATGTACAAGTGTGAGAGTTAACAGCTTCCAGGCATTTTTTTCTGATAGTCTCTGTTTTGTTTTGTTTTTTAATAGGAAATATTAAAAGCATACTTACTATGTGTAAGTCTGCTCGCGGTAGTAGAGCCTTCTCTTTCACACTAGGTGTTTACAATTCTTTCTGTTATGCAGTAAATGTAATATGCATGTTAAATACTGTAATAGTGCAGTGGAGAGGTTTTTAAATGGTGCCTCCCTAGGAGTGTTGTCTGTTTCAGGTGGTAGATGTTTTTGGTTGTCCTTTACCCGATAAGCACCCTGTTCAGTTCCGTCTAGCCCAGGAGTAGGAATCATGTGTCCTTCCACATTGTCCTACAAAGTCCAGCATTCCTCTTCATTGGCTCTGTGGGGTAGGGCTGCTATGATATCTAGTCCAGCAACATCTAAAAAGCCAAGTGATTCCCATGCCCTGGTTTGGTCTGACATTCTTCTTCCCAAAGCGAGCAACTGAATGGCTCTTGGAATATTTAGAACAGAGATGAGCAAAGCATGGCCCATGAACTGCTTGCGCTCCCCCCAGGCCTTCCAGAGGGTAAAAAAATAATGTTCTCTAGGGGTGTTGGGAAGGCATTTCCCACATGTTTGAGGGCTCTAGAGGATGAACAATTTTTTAACAAAATTTTTGCAAATTTTTTTCAACCCCCCCCCCCCCAATTCCTTCCAGATGGTATGGCAACATTCCTACCACATTTTGGGTACACTTGGGCCAATTTAGGCCCAAGAGAGGCTTTTTTCAAAACTAGAAATGAACTGGAAGTGACTTCTGCTCACTTTCTGTTTACAAAAAGGCTTCTCCTAGTCCTAAAATGGTCCAGGAAGACCCCAAAACAGAGTGAAAATGCCCCCCATTATCCCCTAGAGAGCAATTGGGCACAAAATACCCCCCTTTTTTGTGGGAGCAGGTGCAACCCACCAAGGACCCCAGAAGGGTGCTAATGCAGCCCTCTGCCCTTCCACAATTGCCCACCTTTTTTTAGAATTATAGCCTCCTTCTGTGGTTGCTGTCTGACAATTGGTATTGAGTTGCCTGCCGCCTCTGAACATGGATGTTGTATTTACTCCTTGCGAGCAGTGGTCCTTAGTAGATTGCATGAAGTGGCCTAGAAGTCTTTTTTGAAAAGCTATTTCATCTTCTAGCTGTCACATTGTCTTGCAGCAGTGTAGCCTTGTAAAAGAATTTTGCATTTTGTTGAGAAGTAATTTTCTTTTATCAGTCAGTTTCATAGGATACCCATTGTCTGATTTCCTTCGATTATTTTTCACTCAGCTTAAATGCTCCAAACATACTGGCTGTTCCTCACTGGGGAACTTGTCTAACCTCTTGGCCATTTTAATGCCCTCTTCTACACCTTTATTTATTTGTTAATTTAATTTATATCCCGCAAGATCCAAGGCAACCTGCAACAAGGTCAAAACAAAACACAGCCAAAATTCTGATAATGCAGAATTTGTCAAATTGACATATTAAAGCAACTATTATTTAAAATGTTATAAAATCATTTTCAAACATAGCAATAAAAACAGAATCACAGCACAACCAGCCTATTAATTGACCCTTAACCTCTTTAAGTGAAAAATCATTATCTACCAGCAGATGGAGAGCAAAGAAGCAGCAATCCTAATCTCACATGGGAGGGAACTTCACAGCCTGGGAGTAGCCACAAAGAAGGCTGTCTCCCACATCCTCACCAAGCATACCTGTGAGGGTAGTGGGAGCAAGGGAAGGTCCTCCCTGAGGATCTTAAGACCTGCGCAGTATCATACAGAGAGATAAATATATTGGCTGGAATTCACTTGGGGACTTACATCTTCATAAACAGACTTAATGTCTGTGGAAAATAAAATAGAGCAGTTTTACAATGTCCGTGTTCAGCAAGGGGCTGTTATTACATTACTGTGTAGGGAAGCCAGAAAAAATGACTGTTGGGTGTTGGAGCTGAAGCACATCAGGATTGATGCACCCCAAGACTGATGTGCATTGGGATACTCTTGCTGGTATCCTGCAACTTTATGGTTCACTAACACGGTTTCTTAACACCTCTGCTGTGTAGCTGAGTATGCATGAAGTTATGCAACTTAGACCCCAGTAGAGAATTCTGGCCTTTTCACTGCTGCCACACTCTGACTTCATTTTCCTTGAGCTGTCCACCACAACTTGAATTACATTACTAGCTGAAACCTATTAAAATATGTGAAGTTAACCATATGGTTTTTTTCCTTCCATCTATCACTCCATACTTACCCATATTTAACTCTTTTTGTCACCTATTTACTCAAGTATTGGAGAGATTCTTTTAGAATGTATATGCATGTGTCCTTAGCACTTCAGTGATAAGGGACTGTTGTACCTACTTATTTCATAGAGAACATTACTTGGAGGTTACCACAATTCTTCAGATGCCTACTAAAAGGAAACTGCTGGGGATCAGTGTTGTATGACATATTCATTTTACCTTGCAGGTGACAACCTTGGGCAGAAGTACCGGAGTCCTCAAGAAGTTATTGGTAAAAGACGGTCGGATATCATCATCGTAGGACGTGGCATCTTGTCTGCAGCCAATCGTTTAGATGAAGCAGAGGCATATAGGAAACTAGCCTGGGAAAGCTACTTGCAGAGGATTGGTGTTAGTGCACAAATTTGAGCCAAGTATTTCATTCCGTTAAGCAAGGCAATCCTGGAATCTTGAATAATTGAGAAGGTAGTTCCTCATAGTTTTCCCCAGTGAACATGTGTTAAAATGTGCCAGTGTGTACACTGTAGTTGTGACACTTGTTCATAATGAATTAAAATAACTAGTTTCCTGTTCAGCTGCTCTACATTTTTTAAAGAAAATACTTTTAAAGAAAAAGAAAAAAGCACTCCAAAGGGAAATTTTCTTCTTTTTGACTTAGGGAGCCACAGACACGTTTTGTGAGAATAGATGACAAATTCACACACAGCTCTGAGCTGGGTTAGAGTGTAAGGACTAAATGTAATACAACTGAGCCTTCTGCCTTAGAGCATTTTCTCTGTGCAGACTTGAAGTGCTTCAGATCGTATCTGAAACGTGCCATGAAGGAACTGTGTGCCTTAGATAGTGAAACAGTGCAGTTGGCCATAGTTTAGTAGATGCCTTCATGTATATAGAGGTAATACATTCTATCTTGTTCAGTATGCTTTACTTGGAAAACCAGATTCTCCGGATTGTAATTGTCTCAAATGTAAAACACATTTGTTGCTGTTTGTTTTTACAAAATAAAATTTGAAAAGATCAATTATTTTATGTATAAACAGAAAAAAAATTACATTGTCTTATTTAAAATTCTAATTCACCATTCTGACTTTATCTTCCTTAATATTTCACCTCAAGGGAGAGGAGGGATCTAAGCCTGAGTGGGCAGAAATGCATACAACTTAGAGGGAGGATGGGTAAAAATCAAGGGGTTATATTTTTAACTGAAAAATTGATCCTTTAAATTGGATTTTGATTTTAGCGAGTGTTCAGTTTGAAACCTTAGCTTGCAAAGCAATTGTATGGCTTAGAATTGCAATATTTAATAGTATTTTTCAGGTTGTATTAGTTCTTAAATATTTAAAGATGAGGGCACTGTCTACTGCATTATGTAAAATTACCAGCACAGATTTTGGGGGTGGATGCAGTGAAAGCCTCCTGTGGATAGGGGGCTCCTTCTGCCAGCAGGAGCATTTGCTCTGAAAAGGGTGGGAGAAGGCGATCTCTGCAAATTCTCCTCTGCCCCTTCTGTAGCCCCTGTAAATTTGCTCTGAATGGTTGAGGGATCATCTGGAATAAGAGAGGAAGGTAGTGCTGGGGTCTGTCTTCTCATCAGGAGAGAAATACCGTATGTATAATTTCAGTTGTTATTTTTACCATTGCATTTGATCACTGGTTTAATTTAATTATGCATCTCTGCAAATACACATCTGTCCCCAAGGCCAGCAGGAGGCAGCCTCGTTCGCCTTTTAACCCCAGTAAGCTGCGTAAAGGCTGCTGGCGCATGTGGGTGGAAGATTGCCTGCTTCTGCAGTTGGAACCCTGTTTGAGCCTGAAAATCAGGTGGAAGGGGATTCAGGATTGCTGTCTACCTTCACTATAGGCAGCCTGTGTGAGAATGGGTAAGTTGCCAGAACATCTTAGCAGCAGCAATCTCTTCCAACAGTTGATGAGGCACCACTGGCTAGTCCCAGCAGGCAGGCAGCAGGGCAAAAACAAAGAGCACTGGTCCCCTTGTAGCAGCCTTGTCTCACCCTTTCCATACTAGTAGGCAGGCAACCGTGGAGGAGGTGGAGTAGGGGAAGAGTTGAGTGTTTAAAGATGGCAGTCTTAGCAAGGCTTTAGATGACAGGATGATTCTTGCAAGTGCTGTTGTGTAGTGCTTGTACTCTGAAACATGGGGATGACCTTAGGGATCTAGAATGGTGCGTTCAAAATGGAGGAGGGATGTGCCAGCCTAGCAGGATGGCTTAGTTAAACTTGCGGAAGCCCCTGCTGCTCTGCTTTGTATCTTACCTTGCTTATCCCACTCCTACCAACCACTGTTTCCAGCTGCTCTGCCAATGTCCCTGCCTGCTGCTTTGCCTCTTAGCCTGCCTGGCGCCTGCTGTGCAATCTTCCAGTACACTATTTTAGTTCAAGGTTTTTTCTTTAACTGGCTGTTCTTTAGTGTAGTTCCTCAGGTGTAAATTTTGCAAGTCTTCTAAGGATTTTGGGAAGGCGTGCCTGCTCTTCAAGAGGATGATGGCAGGACAAGAGTACCATGAAATGGCAAGATGCAGTACTGTACTTAGTGTAAATGCTTTTTAAAATTGTATTTGCTATTTGACAAAGAAAAAAGGAAGCCAACTTAAAAGGTGCCAAGGACAAAGCCCTCTGAAGCAACCCATCTCTAATTTGTCAGGGGTTAATCCTTTCTTTAAGAGCTATCATATCTTTATATTCCATGTGGATGTGTGAAGACAAAAATGGTATACCCAATTCAAGTTTGAATTAAATTAGGGCTGGTTCTGAAGTGCTGAAATGAGCCTCCAACTGAATGAGGCAGGGGAGCATCATGCCATCTTAAATGTCAAATTAGGGAAACAGCATGTTTTACAGTTCCTTTCAGCATTAAAGGAACTTTGAACCAAACATAACTGTTATATGGGGCTTTGTCCACCAGAGGGTACTGCGGACCTTCTCAGACTATTTCCTGTATGGCTTTCCTTGATGCTTGCTGAGTGCCAAAGGACAAGGCTGTGTACAATGATGACCTAGTTGTGCTGTGTGAAAGATTTTGGCCTTCTGTGGCTTTAGCATGGTTGATGGTTACTGAATGGCACAGTACAGATGTAGTGCTCTCTCTGCATAGTTCGGAGAGTGGGAGTCTGCTGTTTCCCATTCCTTTCTAAGTTTTGTTTTATCCATCGCCTAGGCCAGAGCATGGACATGAACAGACAGGCAGCTGAGCAGGTACTGGACAGAGAGACGATCAAGGCAGACAAGCTTATGATGAGGCTAAGGAGGAAGAGAAAGCGATGCAGATGGTCTGGGACCCTGGGAAAAAAGAAGCCACTGGGCAGCTGCCATTAGGGGCTGAACACTGTGCTTGCAAATCCAATTGGCAACTTGAGAATTTAAAAATTACAGCTGGGGGAGGAGCATATTGCTTAGTGACTGATCTCCCCACCAAGGATGTAGGGAAGTAGCAGTTTCTCAGGGATTCTGGGTGGGGACCATAAAACAGCATGAAGACCACTTCTAAATCTGAGAACGTTCTAGACCAAGTGTTATCTTGTGGACCTCACCCCGTATCAGTTGGCTGTGGTGCTTCTTGATTTTTTTGAAAGCTGCCTTGAGTCCAAGGGCTGGGGAAATAAAAGTAAGCGAATAAATAAATGATTCACACTTTAAACTCCTCACAGCCAAGGTAGGTCTTGGCATTGTTGAAAAATGAAATGGCGGCCAGAATTGTCTGACTGGCACTACTTGAAATACCAGGCATTCCTTAGGGTAGGCTTTAGCAGTACACCCTACCTGGCCCTTAGCAATCATCCAAAGATGCTAGGTGCTAATGTGGGCCCTGACCAGCATTAGCAGCCATGTGTAAAATAATGTTCACTTCCTATACTGTGAAGTAATATGCAGAAAAAGAAAATAGATCTCATTGAAAAGGAGGAGTACAGAGTGATTTGAGAAGATTCTGAATCTGCCCCTGGTATTAGTGATTGTTGAATGTGACAGATTACTTTATACAGAAAATTACTTAGTTATATAAATACAGTAAAGAATTGGGATGTTCTGGTTTAACAAAATATGAGGTTATGTTTTCCTTCTTTTTGCTGCAGATTCCTCCTCAGTTCCTATTCTAGGACTTGCCACTATTAGAAAGGAACAGTCATGCTGACCATTACATTTTGTGTTGTAACATTACTAATCAGCATGGTTTTAGGCAGCAATTACATATTATGGGAGAATTTTTTTTTTTTCATTTAGGTGCCACCAGTGAAGAATTCTGAGTTTAGGGCCATTTTGTCTGATATGCTCTGACTGTTTACATTCCGTGATGCATGCTTCCAGCTGTTCATCCAGACTGTACTAGGAGCATGGGAACTAGGTCAATTTATAAGAACTTATTTGCATAATAATGTAGGAGAGAACAAAGTTGCAGTGAAAGTGAAGAGCTCAAGTGGTAGCTATTACTTTGATTTCTTATACTAGTGTGTAAATGATTTTTATGTTGGTGTTGGGTTTTGGTAAAGCAAAAGAAATACTAATTCTGAACAATTAGATGGATCAATAGTATACATCACTACTTGCAGAAACGTAGCTATTGGGATCAAAAGATACTTGCTGCCAGAATGGTCATTTCAGTAAGACTATACATTATTCTTCCCCAGCCTGATGCCATGTTTTAGCCTACAACTCCTGCATGCTGGCTGGGCCTAGTGGAAGTTGCACATCAGAATAACTACAATATAGTTTTCATTTTATAGCTGTCTGCCCCCAGTGCCATCCCAAGCCCATCAATGGCTGCTCATGTTGCGGAGACAGGGCTGTCAGTACCTCTTTGGACAACACCCAAAGAAAGGGTTTTACTGTCATGTATTCCCTAACCATACAAGTGCATGTCACAAAATAGCTTCTAGCCATAGTTGCCTGAACTTTTTTTTTTTTAGATTTTTATTTTTTTGCTCCATGGTTTCATTTTGAGATGAAGCTAAAACCGGATTATTTCATGGCATGGGGAAAAAATCCAAACTTTTGTACTTTACACATTTTCCACTGTAGTAGTTTATAGGCAAAGTTCTTTTGCTAGTAGCCAAAAGGTGCTTTCTTACTATGTGTCATATATTCCATAGTGGCTGGGCACACATCATGGATTACTTATTTTTTGTAACTGAGTTGGTTGATGTGGTTTAGATGCAAGTTTCACAAATTCCATCCCACCCTCCTTTGTAAACAATGCCTGGTTATGATTTGATCTATTTTTACATGTAGTGCATCTATTTTGCTACATATCTGCTTAAGACCTATAAAAGCCCTGAGCCTAAATGGAAAAGCTGGAGTACAAAAATATTAAATGGTTGAACAGGAAATGGAGAATACATAATGTTTGTAACAGCAAACTTCAAGCAGCCTAGCACTGCTGTAGGGCAAGCAATCCAGATCAAAACAGTGTTTTTTAAAGAAACTCCAGGCAAACAGTGATTGTTCCATAGTGAGAAACAGTAGCATATAGCCAGTGTGTGTGTTTCATGCTTTCTTCTGCATGAACCTAATATACAATGGTAACATTAAAAAAATTCCTAACTGGATGATCACAAGAAAAAGGTTTATAAACATTATTTAAGTTACCATAACATATTTCAGCACTTGAGGTGCTTGGACAAGGCCTGGGAACATCAGTTTGTCTCCTTTTACAGCTTTAGGATGTCGGTGAGTCCCAATCACTAGTACAAGAAGTTGGAATACTGGCATTAAACCACAAGGTTGAATTTGAGCGCAGTATGAATACAAGGCCAAAATGTACTAAAAATGATGTAGATCACTTAGTTATTCAAGTGCCTTGCATTCTGATTTTATGCTGTCCTGCTACACTGTGATATTCTAGCTTTGTGGAATAAAATAGTTCTTGAGTGGCATTTCTGTTCTTCCTAAATCCCAGACCTTGAATTTTCCAGTTTGAGTGGCATGTTATATCCTTCATTTAGAACAGAGGAAGGAATCATATGTAGCCTAGAGTTACCCATGTCTCTTTTGTATTCATAATCCCTACGTAGCCCCTGGTTTAGGTTCCACTCCCTGTTCACATGTGCAGTCTCCGCCATGAAGGGGAGATGTGATAGGGATTCCATTTCTGCCTGTCACACTGAAGATCATTTATTGGAAGGGTTGAAACCATTGGTCAGCTGCTTCCTGAGCAACAGGAGAAGACACACACACCTGTCCATCACAGCAGCTGCTTCCTGGTAAATGGGGGTTGGGGAGGTTGCTACAGGATTCACTCCACAGCACTATAATTATGGTGTTTATTCCTCTGTAAATCACCAGCAGGATTCTAGCCATTTTTTTCAAAAATGTACAGCTATGTAACAGTTGTATTCACTTAGATTTACCCTGGCTCCAGTGTGACATTAGAGATACTGTAACTGGACTATTTATTTAAAGTTTATCAGTACTGGAGATTTTGCTCACACCTCTTCAGTGGTCTTAGGTAGTTGTAGTTATGCTTAAATATTTAACTCAGATGGAGCTGTTCAAATCCAGAGCCATTAATTCTATGAAGTTACATTTGTGAAGGAAAAGGGAATTAATGATATCCACAATGTATATGTGCAGTTGCTTTATTATTTTTTTATAAAAAATTATTCTAAAAACTGTAACACCACGCTGTTTTTTTAAAAAAAATTGCTTGCACCACCTTGTCCGATGCTAGTTTTCTCCTAAACACTGTCAGCAACACAATGTCCCTATCAGTTGAACCTGTGTACCTTGTACGGACAGATGGCTGAAGCTTGCTATATGGCACACTGTTCAAACTTCTGACACTTCCAAGGCATCAAAAGACATCCAGGTGAGTGAGAATGGATTCTGAGTATATCAGGGTGGCTTTGGGTTAGAGATATGAAGAGCAGATGGGGCACCGGCTCTTTGTCCTTAATGTGCAAATAGAAGCCCATGCCTGATGCTGAAGTCTTCCTTTGAGATATTGTCCCCCTGCAGAGAATTCTGTCATCCATCAGGGAAGCATAGAGGAAGCCAAGCAACTGTCAAGCATTCCATTTTCTCATCCATCTTCTAGTATTCTGATCAGTCAACTGTTCCATTATAGGTCCTGTTGAGCTTGTTGAATGTGAAATCTAAGCTGTGTGTAGAAATGGGCTTGCGGTAAAGCGGGTTTGAAGCCTGGAAAAAAGAAAATCTTATAAACAAAGTGTCTTAACAGTGATACTCAATTTTACATGTGGAAACTTGCACAAGTAAGTAACTGCTAATAGAGGCCACTAAAATTACACTAAGGGGATCCAATTTATCTTTCCAGAGAGGCAATTTGTTTAGTCTCTGACAACGTCCTGTGCATACTAGCGTGGGCAGCTTCCAGCGGCAGGGAGGAATGCACTTTTTCCCAGGACCTCTGAGAATCATGTTTATAATATACCTGCCATTTTTGGTTCTGCACAACTGTCCTCTTTCCAAACTGGGAGAAAGATAACCATGGTGAATTACAAAAGCAGAAATATGCAGAGTGAAAATGACCATTTCTGATCACTTCTAAATTTGATTTTTTTATAGTAAAAAAAAGGCATGTTTACATATTACTTATGTATCTTTACATACTTCAGCTCAGAATATTTACACCTTTCTGCCTGTTTCCCAGTTACCTTCTAAGCCAGTCTTACCATTTCATATCTTGCTCTGGAGCGCTCACTTTGGAATCTAGCAAATTCCCGCCTGTCATGAATAGTGACCAGCAGTTTCCAAGTTGCCAAGAGGATAATGCCCAGGAGCACAATGCTGCCTACCACAGCTAGTAAGATCATCATGACATCAGGGGCTGTACTACATTCTGGTAAAGAGAAAAAACAGAGGTACTATTTTATTAGTTGCACTGAGAGCTACAAAACATCCAAAATCAAGAGAACAGAACTAACAGTACAATTTAATACCTGGAGTTTGCACAACTATATCTACAGCAATGTGAAAATATAAGAATTTTGCAGTTTCAAAATACAACTGTTAAATGTGCTTGAACACTATCCAAGCCAGAGATGGGGAACAAGTAGTATTCAAGCTGTTGGGACTGCAGCATTCATCACCCCTCATCTAGCTCAGCGCTTCTTAAGCTTTCTGATGTCGGGATCATCATTTCCATGCCCACCAACAGGTTCCAGGGACTGCAACTGTCTCTTTCCAGGGACACACTAGTCAGGGACCACTGCTTTTGACTACTGAAAAGTAGTCACTGATCTAGCTGATAGGCACTAGAGTCCAACAACATAATGGAGGGCCACATTCCTCAAATATGGTACAATTTGGGAGACAGCAGTTAACTCTTAATGGATTAGTAGTCCTGTGAATTCATTTGCACACTTCCAACTACAGAAGTAGAATTAACAGGTCTTGGTCCAGCAAGCTATGGACACACTGGTAGCTGTGTGGAAATTACATGCAGAAATAGGTGTGGCATTGGCAGTTCCAACTTCTAGGAAGTGAAGTTGTTCAAGAAGAAGATGTGGGGAGGGGCTGGATCCAGCTTCTCTACCTTCTAGCAGAAAAGCGGGGGGGGGGCAGGGTCTATAAGGATTTTGGGGTTTTTTTTTAAAGTCCTTGTATATATGCAGCTCCTGCTGCTGGACTGGGTTGAAAAATTCTGTTGGTTGTACCCTGTTACATCTCTTTGAGTTCCCATCCTACTAGGAATAATGATGAAGAATTGGCCACTAGTTGGACTGCTATATGTGCCTCTTACTTTTAAGGAGCCTTTGAATCAAAACCATAATGTGCAATGCTTCCAGAGTATTGGCCATTTCCTATTCACCTCCCAGTAACTTCAGTGAGAGAGTATGTTGTGCTGGGAGTTCCAGCAACACAGGGAGGCCTGTTTCTTGCACTGGAATTGAAAGGAAAGCTTTCTGTGCTGTGAATTTGTTTGGCATTCATATGCACTTATTTCTCATACTGTGATTTCTCCCACAAGTAATTATTTATGAGGGACATCTGAAAACAAAGAATACGGAATCCTTCCTGGAGTGGAAATGGAAGTTTTTGATCTCTGGCTTGAATGCCAACCATATAGCTTGCTCAGTATAAACATCAAGAAATGAATTTTCAACTACCAAAGTTTTTGGATTGCTTTTCTGTATTTTGAATTATCTAAATTCCTTTACACTCTGGTCATAGTTATGTGTAAGCCTAACCAGCATATGGGATGGGTGTGGATTCTGGTGGAGTCTATAAGCTCTAGTTGTTTCATATTTTATTTTTTGGCAACAGTGTGCAAACTGAGGAAAGTTCATTATGTCATCCCTTTCTGGTTATCTGAAGATTTGCCTTGTTCTGCTCAATAGTCATTTACCTTTCTCTTCCAGAGCCTATGGGCCACTCCTGTTCCTCTGAGCTGATTTACATATATTTTTCCCAAATGAGAATTACCTAAATGTCTAAAATTTCTGTCCCCCACCCCAAATTAGTAAAAACAATAGAAATGCATATATTAAAGTGAGAGGCACAGATATTTAGGGACCATGTCCAAAATATACTATTTTAAAGCTTAAACATCAAGTAACCCCCCATTGGTAGTAAAGAAATGTCATAATAGAGTTTGCCTTATTGAGTCTCCTTGTCTTGTCAATACAAGCATCCCCCACTTATCTGACAGGTTAGGGACCAGAGCATGGCCAGAAAATGGAATTGGTTGAAAAGCAGAACCCACGTACTGTACTGTAGGGAGCATGAACAACTTACGGAGGCTCACTTGGGTCCAACCACATGTGCACTGCTTGCGAAGTCTCTTGGGCAGCTTAGCACCCCTTTTCCCCCCTCTCAGCTCACTCTGCAAGCAGTGTGCACGTGCACACAGTCCCAAGTGAGCCTCTGTAGGCAAGAGGAACTGATGAAAGAGCAGAAGCCCTGTCAAATTACTGTATTTGCCAGCGTATAAGATGCACTCCATTTATAAACTGGCAAATACTGTTTGCTGACATATAAGACACACTGGTGTATAAGACACACCCCATTTTCAAACAGTATTTTTGGGGGGGGAGGGGGAGTGAGTCTTATATGCCAGCAAATAGAGTAATAGAACTTGTCCTTAATTTGGAAGCATCAAAAACATGAGGAGTCAGTTAATGGGGTGTCAAAAGGTGAGGGCTTCCTGTAGCCTTCCGAGCTGCTAACAGGTTGGCGGACGAAAAGAAACTGGGGAGAGATCATTAGCTTGGCAGGACTGAGCACGCTCAGTACCGGATGGGGGAGGGGTTCCCGCCAAGCTGCTCAGCTCTGGAACTTTCCAAAAAGCTACTGCACATGCGTGAAGATTCCCATTGTGTGAGACACAGAGACCACAAAGAAGAACAACAAAACACACAACAACCACCTGGTTCCTTGAGAACTGTGATATTGGTCTTCCCACTGGCAAGTTCTGAATAGGTGAACTTCATCACACAGTCCTTCACTGGGTAGGCACACAGCACTGCATGTGGGTCATCAGTTTCTAGAATAAAAAGGGAAATCCAGTAGGCATTTTTGCAGCAGACAGACACAAAACTTAAGACTAGTATGTTGCAGCATACTTTGAATAGTATTTCAAACTACAGTGGCTCCAGACAATTTGCTGCTCCATGTTTGTTTTGTTGGACATTTGTTCAGTCTAGCACAACATGTGCTTAAAACACCCATTATTTTGACCCCAGAAATGGAAGACAGTGTTGAGATTCTTGTTCTCATGGGGCTCTGGATTCCTTTCAGTATGGGAGATTTCCTATGTTGGAACATACGGAGTATATTACAGAACAATTCAAATATCTAAAATTATCTTTTCAAAAAACTGTTAACACAAAGCAGGTGGAAGAAGTGTCTAAACCTGTTGCTTAACTTCATGCCTAATTATTTAGAACTCCACATATAAAAGACAACTCCAGGACTGCAAAGGAAATGTTGGTATGGCTCTATTCTGCTAAAAGATGAATTAATATTTGTCTCTGAAAGAAGGCCAAGCAAAACTAAACCTTGGAAACATTTCTTGGAAAGAGGAAGTTCCACTTCCTTCTACTGATCTGCATTGAGGAAGCAATTGTCTAGAAATAAGCTTAATTTTGCCATTCCTTTTGGAGAATGGACAAAGAGGGACTAAACATTCCATACTGAAAACGCTGATGACATGCATTATAGAAACATGTGCTGTGGCAGATACACTGATGGAGGTCAGCAGGCAGCAGCAAACCAGTTTAATAAAGTGTTAAGAGAACTGGGAGAAGTTTTAAGTGAACAAGTGACTTAATATCATCAGATTGTTTTTATTTTCTCTCATTCACGTCAGGATTTTTTTTAAACTACTCAGCCCCTTGGCAAAAGAAAACATCTGGTTTCTAATTCTAGCACTGACAAGGCACTGCACAATCTTATTATTAGTATTCAAAATATTTATGTGTCTTTCACTTTCCATTATAAATAACTTTTTTGGCTACCAACAGAATCAGTAAAAACATTTTTCACAATATAGCCTGGCTATATTTAACTATGTGAAATATCAATGAGCTGTGACATAACAAGAGGTGCTTTTTAAAAGTTAAATAATTTGTCCCAAAACCCAAGATAACCGTGTTCACTGTGTGATGGAACACCATAAGGGACGCAGAGCTGGAGGTCATTTTGGCCAAAGAGTTGCAAAGCCAGTAAGTGAATATGGTGAAAGTCTACCCTGTTTACCTACCGACCGCATTTCTGTTGGCATATCTGAATAGACAGGCAGGACTAAATGGGAGAAAGGGGTCCTTGAGGTGGTCTTGAGCAAGTTACTTTCTGTCTGTTCCTGTGTTTCTGTTCCTGTGTGCTTTTAAGAACCTGAAATCTCCCTTCTTGCCTATACCGGGTGAACATTTGGCTTTTTGGCAGACAGAAGCCTATGAAGTAGTAGGAGAAAGACCTTTCAATCCCTTCAACTAGCTTTTGTCCCCTCAGTGAACTTCCTGCCTGCACATGTACAACTTCAAATTAAATCACCAGCAGTCAGTGGGAATAAGACTTATAGGCAGGTATCATACTAGGGCCATTTCCACACTGGCAAGCCCCTCTCGAAACTGCAAACCCCAGGATTCCATAGGATGCTGAAAGTGGGATCATAGTGCTGTAACAGGCTAGTGCGGAAATGGCCTTAATGTGAACCCCAGGATTCCATAGTTTGCCAGCCCCTCCCAAAACTGCAAACTCCAGGATTCCATAGGATGTTGAAAGTGGAATCATAGGCTTTAACAGGCTAGCGCAGAAGTGGCCTAGGAGAGAAATCAAGGGGTACTTTCCCTGTTGAATATCTTGCATAAAAATATTGGTAATTAATTATTAAAATAGCTTGAGATGTGAGCACTAATTTTAAGGACGGACTGGGCAGAAGATCTACTAGTTCTGATGAACCTTGTTAAGATCTACTACCGGTAGTTGTTAAGATTTCTTTCAAAGAACGCTGAACTGAATCGACCTTTGTAGCCTCTCCATGCTGCCATAAGCCTTACGACACTCACATTTGCAAATGAAGGAAAGTGGAGGAAATAACTGCATTTTTTCCTAGTAACAACACTGAGCACTGGGAAAATGCAATTTGTTCACAAATTAAGCTTTATCGTGGGGTGGAAGGGAGGGAGACACTGGATCTCACATCACTCTTGTTGTAGTATCCTTACTGGATCAATGCAGCAGCTGAGGCTCAAATTTACTTCCTCTAAACAATAAATGGTTCCTAAGGCCTGTGGATTGCTCTTATCATTTTAAACTTAACTGTAGTGTTTGTTTTTTAAAAAGAGGATTACACCTCCAATTTAAGGTTACAAATGAAGATCTAATAAAAATAAACTGTAAATCACAGCCATGTGGAAATGAAGTCATAAGCAATGATGACAAGAATGCCAGTGGTTTGCATGGTCTGTGTATTCAATTTTTCTTTCTCAAGATCCCATCTCTGAACATAGCCAACAGTCTCATTTTGACTGCAAGAATATGTCTGCAGAATGCTGACAAAGTGGCGAGGTTATCAAAATTGCAATCCATCCACAGTGTTTGCCTTCTAAAAATGCATGGAATGGTTTTATCTCTGGAAATGATTGGAAGGGTCATTTTCAAGAGCAAGGTAGAAGTTGTAGGAGGAATGGGAGAAAAGTTATGGAATGGAAGGAAAGTTACAGAATGGAAACATGAAGGAGATTGTGGCTTTATTTTACATTTAATGGAATATATTCTGCCCTTTATCACTGGTTTTAAGCATTTTTCTAGTGAGTTGTCTAAGGACAAGTCACCACCATGAGAATGTAGAGGCTGATCTAAAAGAGAAACAATCCTTTAGTTAACCATATTTTGTAACTTATGTTGTGCCATGAACAAGTAACACTAATCTAAACTTAACATAAAGATCATGATTTGAAAATACTGGTTTGGGGCTGCATGTCTTAACCAATCCTACCTTGGAGTGAGAATTTCCAAGGATTTCGATCTATGTAAACACACACAAGACTGCACTGTAAACTTATTCTCTCATGGTACTACAAAGAGATATTCAAAATTTAAACTCTCACCTGTGCCTTATAGTTTAACACCCATTTTGTGCCTTTGAAGACATCACATATGATTTCATACAGCTGATTATTTATCATTTTCCTCTAATAAGGAAAAATGTTAGAAAACGTTCAAAACCTCTTCAACAAGCCATCAGGAAACTAGATGGCTTGTTGTGTCTAAAATGTAGTCACAGAAGCTATAAAATCTGTGTCTCCACTGCAAACCTACCAAAGAGGCCCAGCGTCAGCTGAACTCTGTTCCACTAGGCATATAAGCAAATCAGTTCCCAAACTTGGTTGTAATTGTTCTTTTTTTCCCCAAGAAAAGCTTTGCATGCAATTCAGCAGAATATTTGACTATGTTATCTCTGCAGAGCTTAAACATGTGAGTTTGGAGAGCAGTTTCAATCTAAAACTGCATTTTAGGGTTATCTGTATATATGCAGTTATCTGAAATTAGCTTTTTGTGGTTGGTAGACATCTGTATTTAAGAAGTCAGAAATGTTGCAAGTGGCAGTTTCAAGTCTGAATCACAGTTAAAATATGCTGCCACAAAATCTCTACTGGCATTTTTTAATGCCACTAATGAAAAAAGCTGGAATTTTTTTTCTGGAGGAAAGAAAGGATTATTGATAGCAGAGTGACTTGTACATAGCAAAAAGGAATTTCAAAAACCAGCAGATGGAAACAAATTGATCACAGACAGATGAGAAGAGAGTATGTTGCAACATTTATATTGATAAATACTCATAGTATGTGATGGGGGAAGTGAGCCAAAGCAGCAGATGCCACAACTGTGGCAGAACAGCCAACAGCTAGGATAGCTTCCTCTTCTCCACACCCCACTCCCACACACACAGAGGGAGGGAGGGAGAAATGGAATGTGACAAAATGATTAAAACAACTGAGTTGAAATGCAGGAGATATTACGGCTTAGAGGCTAAAACACTTAGAAGCACAATACTGGAATGGACAAAAAGGTCATCCAGGCCAAATGCATAAAGCAGGGTCATCCATGCTGCAACTGCACGTACTTCACTGCAACAAAGATAAATCTACACAATTCAGGAGCTGCTGAAAGTGTGCACTGAATACAAGATGACGACTGGCTCCATCTGCACAAGCATCTAGTGGGCACTGGCTCTCCAAGTTACACAGGCATATGTAACATGATGTTCATGACCCAGAAAAGCCAGCCATTAAAGCTAACAAAGTATCTTATAAATGTCAGAACACTGAGAATAAGAATAGAGCAAACAGCTCAAAACGATTCATGCAAACAAGCTGAAGGATGTGGGACATCAAAACAAACAGTTCTTATGAAATCTAACCACCTGAGTTGAAGCTGGTGGGTCTTTTGCTTACACCCCTGGAGAATATTCTGGCATGGAATGAGGAAACTTCTCTGCATGAAGGGCTGTTAGCCCCAGGAAAAGTTACTCAGATTGTGGATGAGTGCAGTCCAAGTCATACATCCAGAGTCACCTTTTTCTGCCACTTTCTTCTGCTGCAGCCTCCTACCCCTCTTTTTGCCACCTCCATTTCATTCTTCCCCTCTCTTCTTCTGTGATTCTTTCCTTGCTTCCTCCCTCTCTCTCTGGCAGCCCTCTTTTCCTGCTATCTTCCTCCCATCTAACTACCTGCCCAGCACAGATCTTTAGCTTCATGGAGTTCTTGCCAATATATGGCTCACAGTAGGAAGGAGGTGATTGGCTCCTTCCTTTAAGACACCATTTTGGATCTGGCTCAGCTAACCTCAGGATCTAGTTAAAAAGCTAGATTTGGTAGGCCTCACACCTGCCTGTGGCCATTGTTTTGGTTCCCTTTCAGCTTCCTGTCTTATACAGTTGTTTTATTTTTGTTCTTAGGAAAAAAAGTCTTCTTCTCTGGTGATCCTTTCTGCTGCTCATCCTTGTATTTGTTCTGTTTTCAATTAGTCCTACTTTACATTGGGAGATCCTGACCTGATCAGGATTTTATATTAGAATACCAATAATCCTCTCCCTCTCCCAGAAACACCTGACACAGTATATCTGAAACTTTCTACATTTTAAAGGAACATTTTGTGGTCCCCTTTATGGTAAGCAAGTTGTTTTTATAACTGGTTCCTAGACATGTAGTGATGATTAGCAACATTTCTTTGTGTTGCAGGCTCTGCCTTAGTACTTACTGAGAACATCCACTCGTGTAACGATCTCGTCCCTGCAGTGTTTTTGGCAGGTTTGATTGTTGGCCAGCCTTCCTGAGTTAAACAGCATGCACTCGATGCAATCTCTTTGAAAGAGGAATCAGAGGAGAGCAATCAGCATAGTTTCCAATCTTACTTGCTTTTCAAAACTGAGGACCAGGCTTCTCAAAATTAAACTTTTTTTTTTCCTGCAGCAATCACAAAGCAATGTGGATTTTTTTTTTTTTTTTGACAAATAAGCCATTATAACATTTTTCCCCTAATATGTAAGGAGAAGCACCAAGGCTTAATACTTTTAGCTTTAGGAGAGACTATTACATACACATTTCCTAGCACTAGATGAATTTCTACTTTAGTTCAGCAACTAGAATGTGGTGGAGATAGCCTATAGCTCAGTTGCCAAGATTATATTCAGCATTATTTCCCTCTTTAATTTTAGCATTTTCAAAATAGCAATGGCACCTCACACCAAACAAACTATATTTTCCCTCCCTGCGGCATTTCCAATTTGGATTCAGTTTCATGAGCAATGTATTTACCATCAGTGGCCAGTGACGCTCATGCTGTCCATGCACCTGGCACCTGTTGGCAAAGGCCACTAATGCATTGGCCTGCAGCCTTCTTCACATGAACTCTGAAGCCAACATAACTTGTATTATCCTCAGAGAAGGCTCCCTGGTTGTTTTCATTCATGTTTGAAGTAACTCCTTTGGACTATTAGTTCTCCAAATGGAAGTTATCTGAGCTTGAACCTCTCTGTAGGCATCCTCATAAAAGGCTGGAAAGCCTGATAAGATAAATTACTTTGGGAATGGTGACTGTTCTTACATGTTGGAGAAGCTATCTGCTCTTTGATCTTTGGAAGCCAATACGAACAGGACAGAGAATCACGGGCACAACACTTAAGATTGAAATAAAGATTGAAATAAACAGTTCAAATTCCTTATGCTAATTTTGCATTAATATAATGATCCTTTAATGTTTTTCAACATATGATATACAAAACATAATTACCGTATGTCACATGTTACATCTCCATGTATCTCCTGTTTTGCTGTCCTTGAGGAAACTGCAAAAACTGTCAGTCAAATACCTAACAGCCCATAATCCATGAGTAATAAGCTGCACTAGAAGTGGGCAGAGGAAGGCTTAAAAGTCTTGCAGGACTGAAACAGTATCATTAAACAAAACAAAAATAAATGCAAGTCAAATAGAGACTGGGTTACAGGTGTTGCCTCCTAAGACAAGACTGTGTGAGCCCAAGATTGTTGACTTCTGACAACTGGATCTGCCAAGGCTCTTAAGCACAGAGCCTTCCCAGTTCTATGGCCAGAGACTTTAGTCAGCCTAAGAGTGAGCATGAGACTCAATACACACAAAGCCTCAGGTATGTTCTCTACAGTAAGCTATTTCAAACTGTGACACATCATTTCTTCCTGAATCTTCATTTATGGGGTGGGTGGGCCCTAACACTGCTCAGGTACCACATCCTGTCATTCATTTGCCATTTGAAGGGAATGCACTTTAGCTTGCTGGCCCAGTACCTTTTAGTGCTGCAGACACCAGGGCAGGTGGGACATTTCTCACAAGTCTCCCCAAAGGCACCAGGTTCTGTGCACTGGCATTTCCCACAGATGCAGTTGCCTCTGCCACTGCACATTTGGCCATCCTTGGAAAGACACCGGTCTGTCTCTGTTGAGCAGTTGCAGTTGTCCCCGACATAACCACGGTGGCACTTGCATTCCCCGCAGTGGCATTCTCCATGACCTAAAGACAATTTAAATAAGAACAACAACTCATTTGCACTGACAGTGAAGTGAACTTAAAGTTTCATAATCATAGAATCATAGAATCATAGAAATGTAGAGTTGGAAGAGACCACACGGGCCATCCAGTCCAACCCCCTGCCATGCAGGAACACCCTCAAAGCACTCCCGACAGATGGCGACCCAGCCTCTGCTTAAAAACCTCCAAAGAAGGAGACTCCACCACACTCCGAGGCAGCATATTCCACTGCCGGACAGCCCTGACCGTCAGGAAGTTCTTCCTGAGGTTCAGGTGGAATCTCCTTTCCTGCAGCTTGAATCCATTGCTCCTTGTCCTGGTCTCTGGAGCAGCAGAAAACAAGCCCTCTCCCTCCTCTACATGGCATCCCTTCAAATATTTAAACATGGCTATCATGTCCCCTCTTAACCTTCTCTTCTGCAGACTAAACATACCCAGCTCTCTAAGTCTATCCTCACAGGGCATGGCTTCCGGGCCCCTCACCATTTTGGCTGCCCTCCTCTGGATCTGCTCCAGCTTGACCATGTCCTTCTTGAATTGGGGTGCCCAGAACTGGACACAGGATTCAAGATGAGGTCTAACCAAAGCAGAGTAGAGTGGTACCAGTACCTCCCTCGATCTAGACACCATACTCCTATTGATGCAGCCGAGAATTGCATCAGCTTTCTTGGCTGCCGCATCACACTGCTGACTCATGTTCAGCTTGTGGTCTATTAAGACTCCTAGATCCCTTTCACACATACTGCTATCCAGCCACATGTCCCCCATCCTATATTTCTGTATTCCATTCTTTCTACCTAAGTGTAGGACCTTGCACTTCTCTCTGTTGAATTTCATTTTGTTAGCCTTGGCCCAGCTCTCCAATCTGTCCAGGTCATTTTGAATTTTGATCCTGTCCTCTGGCGTATTAGCAACCCCTCCAAATTTGGTGTCATCTGCAAATTTGATGAGCATGCCCTCTATTCCTTCATCCAAGTCGTTGATGAAGATATTGAACAGGACTGGGCCCAGGACAGAACCCTGTGGCACCCCGCTAGTCACTTCTCTCCAGGATGAAAAGCAGCCATTGGTGAGCACCCTTTGGGAACGGCCAGTCAACCAGTTACAGATCCACGTGACAGTAGCCCTGTCCAGCCCACATTTTACTAGCTTCTTTGCAAGAATGTCATGGGGAACTTTGTCAAAGGCCTTACTGAAATCGAGATATGCTACATCCACAGCATTCCCTTCATCTATCAAGCTAGTAACTCTATCATAAAAAGAGATAAGATTAGTCTGGCATGACTTATTTTTGAGAAATCCATGTTGACTTCTCGTGATTACCGCGTTGCTTTCTAAGTGATTAGAAACTGACTGCTTAACGATCTGCTCCAGGATCTTTCCGGGTACTGACGTCAGGCTGACTGGGCGATAATTATTTGGGTCCTCTTTTTTTCCCTTTTTGAAGATGGGGACAACATTTGCCCTCTTCCTGGAACTTCTCCTGTCCTCCAAGATTTCTCAAAGAGTATAGCAAGCGGTTCCGAAATGACCTCTGCCAGTTCTTTTAATATCCTAGGATGTAATTCATCTGGCCCTGGAGACTTGAATTCATCCAGTGTTGGCCAGGTATTCCTGTACCACCTCTCTACCTATTATGTGCCGCATTTCCCCTGCTCCCTCCCCTGCTCCCCAAACACCAGGTTGAGTGCTTGTATCCTTCTGGGAAAAAACTGAGGCAAAGAAGGTGTTAAGTAGTTCTGCCTTTTCTTTTCCCCCTGTTAGTAATTCGCCATCTTCTCTGCACAGTGACCCTATTGCCTCCTTCTTTTTCCTTTTGCTGCGGACATATTTAAAAAAGCCCTTTTTATTGTTTTTAATGTCTCTGGCCAGCCTAAGTTCGTTCTGTGCTTTAGCCTTTCTGACCTTCTCCCTACATCTCCTGGCTACTTGCTTAAATTCTTCTTTGGTGGTTTCCCCCTTCTTCCATTTCCTGCACATGTTTCATAAGGCAGCTGTAAATCCAATACAGACTAAATAGCCACACTATGGCCAAAATCTTGCATTGTGGAGACAGAGTAAAAGTCCCACATGTGGAACTACACTATGTTGTCCCATTCAACCTTCCCTGATCCCACCTTTTAGCTGCAGAAATACCTTCTTCATGGTCATTCAATAACCGGCGGAGAGCAGAGGGCATTAGAAAAGTGTCTGATAGCCAGCCACAGAACAATGACATCTGCTGAGATCTCTGGGGTACCCTGATGCCTCCACCTCTTCACTGGCCACTAACTGGTGGTAGAGAAGGGGGCTTCTGCAGCCTAAAAGCAATGTGTGGGGAAGATTTTGGTTATGTACAAGGGCGGTAGAGAATTCCAACTTCTACAATGACAAAAAGGGACTTATGATGGCATTGTAAGTCATGAACAAGATGCCAGTCAATGAAAGAAAACCAGGCCTGGACATTCGTTCAAGCGAAGTCCCCCTGTGGCCATGAACTTTTTAATGTGGCTTGGGACACACCACAAGTTATCCTAGGTACTTCATGACTCACCCCTTCACAAGGTTGTCATGGAAGTGAACAAAACAAAGACTGTAAACACTTTATAAATTAGAAGGGCTATGTTATAACAGAGAGCCAGGTGGTATAGTGGTTTGAGCAACGGACTAGGGCCCCAGAGACCAAGGTTACCCTACGAAATGAATGGGCTTGCCGTAAGTCAACAGGCAACTTGAAGGCACATACACACATACATGGAGTCACATGAGTCCGCTCCCCCCCCCACCTGAAATAAGCCCAGACTTTGATTGCAAAGACCAGATCCCACTTGGAGAATCTATCATTCATCAGAGATTCATGGAATGATAATCAAAGGACGATACAGTCCTACAGAAGAAGTATCCTGTCGAATGTATCTTAACCAATTTTCAAAGAAGTGGAAGTCTGTTAGTCTGTTTCAGTACAAAAAGGAAAAAGGGAGAGAGGAAGGAATCTAGTATCACATTTAACTTGTAAAGCTCATGCTAAAATAAATCAGTTTTAAAGGGGACACTAGATTCAATCTTAACCAAGTAGCTTTTAATGGTATTTACCAATTTAGGTGAACTGCTGTTTGCTTTCTGTTGAGATTGTGTCATTTATTTAAAAAAAAAAAAAAAAAGTGGCAATGCCTGTTGAGTCATTCTAAAAGTAGAAGACGTTTATAAAGTAAGTAAAGAGTTATATTATTGATGCCATTTGCAGTGACAAGAGAAAGGAAGCCAACCACAATTTCCAATAGTACAATACTAAATATGCCTAAATAATAAGTGAGTCCCACTGAGTTTAGCAGGGATTATTCCAAGGCCCTTTCCGCACAAGGCTGATACAATGCAGTAGTGTCGTATTGTCACTTTTATGTCTGCACATTAAACCGGTTTGACATCGTTCTGTCCTCCATTGTTCCACACAAGTTGAGGTCTTAGTGCAGTTAACATCAACATTAAACCGATGTATTGTAAAAATGGAAAAACTCCGATGTAAACAACTCAAATCCTTTCTGCTGCGTTTTTTCCTACGTGCAGAAGTGTTACATTGATTCGCACACTTGCACTAAAATGTAGCAACGGTTTCTATGATGTTTTTTTTAATTGACCAATCAGCGGTGGCGAGGTGGAGTGAGGGAAGGGAATAGGAGTTCCACAAGAATTGACGATGCAGAAGCTACAAACAATTTCCTCGGCTTTACTTCAATAGAAACCAGAGGGTGTGCAGATAGGAACTGGGGTAAGTCGGAGTAAAAAACACCGCTCATGACACACGGTGAAATGCTCCTCCACTCTAGTGCAGAAATGGCCCCAAAGAAATAGGTATAAGTTTGCAGTTTGAAAGAACGAACAGCAAAGTACTTTCCGTGCCAACACAAGAAGCCTTGTCATTTATTCTCACACACACACACGCACGCATATATATATATATCTGGAGGAAGTAGCAAATGCCAAAGTAACCAAAGTCTTGCTGGCCTGAGAAAAAGCATTTGCAAAATATTCTGTTAACCACCCTTTCCTTCACTCATGGTATATCTGACAATTACTTTGTTTTATCCTCACCGCAATTCTGACAGACGAAGAATTGTCCAAGATCACCCAACCAACATTGTAGCTGAACAAAGTTCTCCTTGCTTTAAGCCCAGAATTACCAAACATATGTCAAAAGTCCATCCCTTAAGTTCTGGAAAGAGTTTGGATGGTTCTCCTGCACTTAGTGGGGGATTCTCGGAGTTGCAATCCCAAAACATAGCATTCAAGCTCTGGAAAGACAAATCTTTAAAATGAGTGACATCTCCTATATGAAGCCTGTCTGGAGAGCTTAAGCTTATTCTATGAAAACTGAGGACACAATTACAAAAGAGTTAAATACAAAATTACAACAGAAAGCAAGTTCCTTGTTATGGTTTCAGTAGAGCAAAAGTTCAGACATGTTGTCTGTCTCTTGATTATTTCCTGATGCAACTGAAGATACATTTTCCCCTTGTCATCTGTTTTCAAGTCAAAAATAATATTAAATATTTTCATCTTCAATTCGTTTCCTTGTTTTGAAATAATAATAGATGTTACTTTGTGCCAACAACATCAGACATTTAAAAAGCTACAAGCCCTGCAGCATTGTCACTGACAATGCTTTGCAACAACAACCTGCCCCTAGAAGAATTATTTCCTTGCTACTTATGGTATGAAGCATAAACAAGAGGACACAGTTTGACCTATAGCACACTTAGAATTAAGAGTTTCTTCAAAGCAGAAGATTTTGGCCCAAACAAATAACTCTAGGCGAGCCAGTTTGAGATGCTGAGCTTTTTACCTGGATGTCTTAGAATGCTCCAGTCAAAGGCCAGACCTCTATCCATTTGAGAAACTGTGGCAAGACTTAAAGAATATTGTTCACCAACAGAACTCATGTAATCTGACAGAGCTGGAACAACTTCGCCATGAAAAATGGGCAAATACTGCAGGATCCAAATGCACAAAGCTAGCACAGACTTCACCAAGAAAATTCACAGTTATAATTACTGCCAAAGGTTCTTCCACCAAGTATTAATTTGGTGTGTGAGAGTGAATTCTCATGCAAGAAACAAGTGCCAATTTGTTTTTGCTAACTAAACTTTTATATCACAATAAAATTATTTTGCAGCTTCACATGACTATTTTGTGTACATCGAACAGTAACAAGACCAATTAAATTCAATGTCAGTTTAAACCAATTCCAAGTTGTAACATGACAAAATGTAGAAAAGTCAAAGGGTATATGTGAATACATCTATAAGGCTCTGTGTGTTAATGTCCATATCCCCCTCCTTCCCAGATTCAGTTCACGGACAAGAGGTGGTCTTGTTGCACTTATAGAAACAAAACACATTTATATGGGGCTTCAGTCCATGACCCTCCCCATCATTGTTTCTAATTAATACAGGTAGTTTTTTTGAAACTCAGATGCAGCAAGAATTCCCAAGCCTAGGGAATTCTGTATGACAGAGCTTTCCAAACTTTTCATGTTGGTGACACACTTTTCAGACATGCATCATTTCACGACATAGTAATTCAGTAAGTAGAGGCAGCCCCTCCACCTGAGCCTGGGCTGCCGTTGTCCTCCCCAGGGTCTTCCTCAGCCCAGGGCAGCGGCGGTGGCAGCAGGATAGGCAACCCCTTCACCTGGCTCTGGCCTGCCACAGTGCTGGGAGAGGCAGCCCCTCCACCGGCAATGTTCATGCGACACACCTACACACTGCAGCCGACACACTAATATGTCATGAAACACAGTTTGGAAAGCTCTGCTATATATTTCTTAGGTATATATAGGCCAGGAACTTTTAGTATATGTAATGGGATGTCTTGGGGAAGCATTCCAGTTTTAAAAGTAAATGCTACAATAGCCGTAAATACAAATCTGCCTAGTAATCTGGAATATTGCAGTATCAGACAAAGAAGAAAAAGTGCATTGTAAAACCTAGTCTGTGGTTCAGCTTAAGGATCAAAGCAACATACCAAGACTGAGTGACTATAGGTTTTGATGTAATATTCTCCTGTTCTCAGGGTCTTTAAAATGCACGTTTATGCAAAGCTCTGAAAAGCCTGTTTCAGATTAATTCAGCTGAAAAAGATGGCAAACATGTGTCTAGCAAGGATACAACTAGAAAAGTTGTTTTTAAAAGCTGTTTTAAAAATATTTTTTGTTTTTACATATATAAAGCATATAATGTATAAAACAGATATCTATATTTAAAAAATAGCATCAAGGTATATGCAGTGTGCTTTCTAGAACCTATAACTGTTAAAGATGTTCCTTGCATTTTACAAAATGACTATACATTATTTGTTATGAGTTTGCATCTGATTTATTGATGCTGTTTAGGAGAAACTCCTTTCGTGTTCCAAATGCAGCTTCATAGTAAGCACTTTCTTCTACTCCAACTCTTAAATTAAACACCATATATGTCTAGCTTTCCAGCTAAAAGCAGCAAGCTAAAACCTTTGTTTAAAATTAATAGCCCACTTTATTAGAGTGCTCTTCAAAAAAAAATCACAGATTCTTAATTGGAAGGCGTGCGTGCAATATTCTCAGCAGCTGTCTTTTCTAGATGATCTCTGTGCTTTATATCATCAGTGACTTGCAAGAGAGTAAGGAATTAACCACTGTACTGCCCTGATCCAGCACAGACTTCATGAATAAAGATTCCTCTGTATTGCACATCCTGGATGTGGAACGGTATCCTTTAGAGAGGCCAGTCCAGCAGCTGGTGGCACATACATGCAGCACTGCAAAACAACCTTCAATCATTTGTTCAGTGGGGAAGCTGAGGGGTTAGGCCTCTCTTCTATCTCATCGGTGGATCAACATGACTGGGGTTTATTTTACAGGCTGTTAAATCATACCACCCAGACTGCTGAATGCCTGCATAGCCCCACAATAGATACAGTAAGTCACCTTTTGAGCCCTGTTGGAGAATCTGCAGTCCTTTCCCTCTATAACATCTTAAAACATCATGCAGACATGACTTCAAGATCAAGTCACATCTCTCCACCACTTCCCTACATGCTTTTTGTAATAATTTTGCCTACAGAAGGCAAGAACTGAAGAGCTTGAAATTTTGAAGAATTTTGTCCCTTTTCCATTAGCTTAATCACAGTATTGCTACAACATGCATTCTGGAGTAAGTTAATTTATTCATGGCTAAGACGCAGAGACTTCTGTAAAACTTTCCATAGTCAACCACTATCATAATGATGAACTTTTTGAATGAAATGGTCCCCCGGGAAGACTGGTTGAACTTTCTGGCTGCATGTTTGCAGTATCCCTGGAGAAAACTGATTACTAAGTTGGGGAAATAGCTGTATGTGAACAGCTCATATAAAGATAAGAGCTGCTTTACAGCCACTGCTGTGAATTACAACTGTAATGTGTAAAACTGGCCTGATCTTATCAAAACAAAGACAGGCCCATTGTGTTTCATATTAGATGCCTACTGAGAAGATGAGCACATCAATATGACAGCTTCACATTCAAGCAATTTTTGCCGTTAACATTACATGTGATCAAAGACAAATGTGAGAATTTCCCCTTGATGTATAAGGAGATGGAGATTTAGCACTGCAGGTGCACAGGACCGTTGAGTACACAAAAGTGACACAATCCTTGCACGGCTGACTTACAATTTAAGAGAGTCAAGACCAGCATATTTACAGTGGATCAATTGTCCTTAATGCTTTCCATTGCCATTCCGATGCTTGACTGTAATAATAATTCTAAACTATTCTTGCAATGAAATTCAGACCTGTCCTAACGTACATACAAGTTTAAAGGCTAGGAGGGCATGAAATCCTTAGAAGGCATTTGCAAACCACAAACGTATAGCCTCTGTCTCTCTTCTGCAACAGTAAGAAAACAAGACTGAGCTGCTTTACAGGACTCTCATTGTAGTAATCCTTGCAGTGATCCTGCAAGGCTATGACTACTGTCCTGATGCAACCACAAGCATACTTACCGAGGGAAGAGGGTTTTCTTAAATGGAAGCTTTGGACTAGGAAATGCATCAGGGCACAGAGAAGTTTTGTCAGGTGCTCCTACACCATGTGCTGGACACTGCATGGGCCAGAATGCTGCTAGTGTTGCAAGCTTGCACAAATTCCCCTATGGAGGTACTGGACTCAATGGCCCTTGTGGTCTCTTCCAGCCCTATGACTCTATAAGAGGAGATGCACATTCAGTGGCCCTGCTGAATCTGGCAAGTAGCACAGTCAGCCCTCCACACTTGAGGGTTTCACTTTTGCGGATTTGATTATTCATGGATTATTTGCTGTCATCTCTGCTGCCTCCCTAGGCCAATTTTAATAGGTCTTGCAAGTCTCGTGAGACTGAAAAACTGCGAATGGGGCAGCAGAGGAGGTGGGAGGAAGCCCCACCAGCCACTCACTTCTGCCTTGTGAAGGAAATCTGATGCCCCAAAGGAATCCATGGTGGGTTGAACACAGAGATCATACTTTTTTAATGCGTTAAATATGGTTTGGGAGGCCCTAGAGTTATTCACTTTTTTTTTTCACTTTAATGGGGGTTCTGTGCCCCCAACCCTACCGAATGGGGAGAGATGACTGTATTCCTTCAGTTGGGTTTTCGGCTGTGCAGTGTTGCCGTTCAACATAAGGGTTGTGTAACACAAAACACACAAGCAGTGTCCTTCCTGAAATTGGCTCTGCATGCAGAGGTTTACTCTATGCAATCCTAATGCAGTGTGATATAAAGTTCTTTATACAAGACCACAGCTGCCCTTTTCCTAACCAATCACCATACTCTTCACCATTTTCTGATCTCTCAAGAGATAAGAAAAGACAAAGCAGAACAGAAAAACTGCCTCTTTCCACGGAGATGTTTCCTATGTGTCTTAACACAGTAGAAAGTTGTAGAAGACCTCTCTCTGAAACAAGCATGCATTTACCAAAATATATGCCTCATCTCAACAAGAGGGACGGACAGACGGGACTGAGTCAGACGTGCAAAATTCCAAACATTCATGAGAAACAGCCCACTGCTGCTAATGAAACAAAACAAAAGCAAGAACTGGAGAGATACGCTGCTGGGTCCTGTTGTCACTCAAGAATTTGGCACGATATTATCTTGGCCGCCTCTGCCTCACTTTCTGTGCGCATCCTTGTTATATGGAAAGGCATAGTAAAGAGGCCAACTCCCCTTCATCTCTTTCCCCCTCCCCTTTCTCACTTTGTCTGCTTTTGGCTTTTCACAGCAACCTCAAGAGCAGAGTGCAATTAGAGATTTGGCACAGTTTCAGATACCAACCTCCACGCTGTGGTTTTCTGTAATTTGTTCACAGGGACACATGCAGGGTTTCCACAGTTTGTGCCTGGATTTTACAAGTAGATTAAAATGGGTCGTTCAGTTTGTACATACCCCACATGGAAACACCAAAGGAGAATTACCCCACGTAAATTAAACTGTAGTGCTGGATAGAATCCATAGGGTGCTCCAGTTCCTGTTTTCGCACATAGATAAGAGTTCTGATGCCACAAATAAAGCAAGCAAGAAAACTCATATCCTTTGCAACTTTTTATGAGGAAATATTACAATACTATTTGCTTCCCAGAGGCAGGATTCCTACTGAATTTGGCTTGGATTGCATCCTTATCAGCTAACCTTACGCTACTTCAGAGAAACTTCATTCATTTAGGTGACCTGGAGGTTCTATGGGCTCAAGTTTAGTGGGATACAAGTTCTATATCAGGTAAAAACTCCCAAAATACCTAATCTGTAAAGGAAGATGCAGGACAGGCTTTGAACTTTAGTCAGTGTAGATGTTTGAGTTTATAAGAAAGCATAATGAAAACGAGTGCATGCTTAGGCAAACCAGTTAAGCTACTTCCTCTTAAGTTCTTTCCATTATTCAGCAAGACAAGATCCCTAACATCTGCCTACATTCCAAAATAGTACAAATGACCAAACATCAACTCAACTGATATGCAGTGAATTTGGGGCAAGACAGCACATGCTCTGCCAACTATTTCTCCTGGGTGAGCAGGAGCTCCTAGGAAAAAGACACACAAACACACACACCCATCTCGGGAAAATGAATGACAGTTCTGTATTCTTCATTCTGTCACAACACGAAATGCAAGGGCTGCCCTGGCTGTTTTATTTCATTTGCAAATCCCATTCACCAGATGAAAATTTCATTAAACAAACAACAGTTTGGTCATTATTTCAATACACGCTTGCAGTTGAAAATCTGTGAGCAATCTGAGTTTGTCCAACTTGAACTATGCAAAAATCAAAGGAATTAAGGCAGTTGGGATGTTACTTATGCATGCACACACCCCCCCACACACAAATCTCTCGGTTTCCATTTTAGTCGACAGAAGAGGACAAGACAAAATATAGGACAAAAAATTTAAACAAACTGCCAGTATTAAATGCTAAATCACATAGTCGGTCACTAAAACACAAAACCGACCCTAAAGTATGAACAATTTGATTTCCTCCAAAAAATATACAGATGGAAAAACCCAGAATTAACATTTCAAGACAAAGGAAATGAAACGAAATTTAAAAAATGAAGCATCATAATCTAGCATAGGTATTTAATATGTGTGAAACCACAGAGTTTCTACTGTTATATTTTCTGAAATATGACATAGTCTTTTACAGTCTAGAAGTCTATAAACAAAACTGAGAGGTACTTCTCCCATTTCTTATGTGTAGGGTTCCCAGGTGAAATAAGGGACAGGGCTCCTGTACCTTTAACAGTTGCAGCACCAGCTGCTGAAATTTCCTCTTTTACATAAGATTTAAGGTGTGGGAGTCCTGTCCCTTATTTCACCTGGCAGGTCCACTCATGAGGCTGTAACACCTATGGTGGTAAGAAAAATGAAGCAATCTACTTAACTGAGCATTCTGCCTAACACTTAGAAATGAGGGAGGCTGCACAAACAGAAGTCTTTCAGGTTCAAGACAAATGAAATTGGGCCAACTTTTTCACATTGTTGCTCCTCTTCCTTCCATATGAGCTCTGAAAATTAAGGGAAATATGCAAACTAATAAAGAATGAGAAGAGAGTACTGATGATGATTATATAAAAACATCACCAGGAGAGGGGTGACAATGCTTATGTAAAGCAACACCTATTGACAACATTCTGTACATTATTCCAGCTCTCAGTATTCTGGCCATCTGCATCTCACCTAACCAACAGGACTGAAAGAAGCCAAACCCAACCACAGAATATGTGCAACACACAAATAGTACATCTGTATGTTCAGAGTAAAACCTCATCCAACCTTGCTTGAGACCAAGCAAAGATTACTTCATCATTGCTATCCTACTGAAATATTACATATATATGATTACATGAGGAAAGAAGCAAGCATTTGCAATAACAATTTTGCAAGGGAATGCTGCATTTATCCAGTTACTCGCAAGGATGTTTGGTGTGAAAGAGTGTTTTCCAATTACATAGTGTAATATTTTTAAAAATACAGACTAAGTCATCACTGTCTCACTGCCTCTTTTTGCTTCCCCTAACATCCCACACACACACACACCCTTGTTTTGATAGTCTCAGGAAGTGTTAGGAAATAGCTGGAATTAATTTGGTAGTTTGGGGAGAAGAAAAAGCAGAAGCCCATCTCTTCAAACGTGTCCGTTTTATGACATCTACAGCTGTTTGGGATAAAGGCCTTCCTTAGCAAAAATTACTGGGTTCATCCTTTTCTCCAGGCAAGAAACTTCAAATCAATGTTCCAACATTTGTCTTACTTGGTCACACATTGAAATCATACAGAATTTTTTTAAAATTATTTTGGATTTTTTTTTTTACTAAGATAACCTTGCAATGGAAACACTGCTTGTTAACACAGCCCATTTATGTATTCTACTAATGTTTATACACCATCAGGTGGTATGATTTACATTCCACTTCAGTTTCTACCATGTCAACTTGATTTAACAAGCCATTCTTGAAACTCAGTCCATGTGTATATAGCCCCACCTCTTGCTGTTCTCCTTTAAACTCATGCGATATTAAAGGATAATTGATTTAAAGTGCCACTGTACTTTTTGCCTTAACCACCCACTTAGGCCCTTATAAAAGGGAAACAAGAGCAAAGAAAGGGAGCAAAAGTTTTGAAACTCTTGTTCTGCCTTTTGTAGCCTCTTCTGCTTGAGGATGCAAAACATATAGGTACATGGCTGGGCATGCAAGTGAGACAGCAGAAAATTATCACTGTGTCAACAAGCTCATTCTTCACTGCATATTTGTGCTCTCATACATACTCTTATATACATACCTCACCATCTCCTGAGCATTTTCAGGATTTCTCTTAAGACAAAAGCTGGCATCTTATCATAGAATCATAGAGTTGGAAGAGACCACAGGGGCCATCGAGTCCAACCCCTTGCTATGCAGGAACACCCATCAAAGCATTCCCAACAGACGGCCATCCAGCCTCTGCTTAAAAACCTCCAAAGAAGGAGACTCCACCACACTCCGAGGCAGCCTATTCCACTGCCGGACAGCTCTGACCGCCAGGAAGTTCTTCCTGAGGTTCAAGTGGAATCTCCTTTCCTGCAGCATGAATCCATTGCTCCTTGTCCTAGTCTCTGGAGCAGCAGAAAACAAGCTCAATAATATGAGCATGGTGAATGCATCTTGTGTGAGCATATATTCTTTTTTGATGGGGCACATGAAGCTATTCTCTCAACTTACACTACATCTCAAAATCTCCCTCCCCAGCTGTCAGGTCCCAGGACAGCTGCTTCTGCTTCCTACTGGTAGGAAAAGGAGAGAGGAAACAATTCAGACCATGAAGATATGGCTACTCCAGGCTCCTGGGGGAAGAAAAAGGACGGTGCACTCCACCCATAAACACACCCTCATTTCTCTCCCCTTCCTGCACCAAGCTGAGCCTAGCAGATACTTCATGGTCTTCATTACACCCCTTCCCAACAGCTGCCAAAAGAGGGGGAAGATGCGGAACTGCACACACAGAGCTACATTCTTATGTAGGATCCCTGCCAATAAGTGTTCAGAAACAATCCAAACATCTGGTGAAATGGAATAGAAAAAAAAAGAAAGAAAGCGGAGCATTTTCTAAAATATCAAAACCATCTATGTAAACTCAGTTAACAGTTTGGAAGATTTTCAGAGGCGCATGCTCATGAATCTGGAAGTTAGAGAAAAGCAAGACTACAAAAAATGTTCCAAAGCAAAACATCAGGAAGAAAGAAAATGCAATGAGAAAGGACTGTTTAGGTTCACAACACAACATGAACATTTTATTTACACATTTCTTTGTTACAGTTTTAAAAATTATCAGAAAACTAGTTATTCACTAGTACTGTATATGCAATTCCCTTAAGTTTTAATATATGCTATGCTGGCATGCCAATGTAATGCCAGGGCTATACTAATCCTTTTTGCTGAGAATGCTACAGAGTTGGAAACCACACAAATTAAGCTGTCTCATCTAAAATAATTATTAAGAATTTTGCTGTAAGAACAAACCTCTCTGTTTTTCTGTGTTGAGTTCCTTAAACACCCTTTAATGATCAGAATATGGGACAGTTGCTGCACAGCTGGTGGGAAGGAGCCATTTTTGAGGAGTTTTAAACTCAGGTGGTTAAATTTATCCTTCAGCTGTCCGATCACACAAAACAAAAATGAGGGGGAAAAAAAAGAGAGAGACAGGAATTACTGGACCATCACCAAAACCCTATCAAATTGGGGTGCCTGCAATCTCTCTTGCTCTCTCTTATTCTTGGCTAAGCAACCATGTCAGGAAGATTGAGCAAGGGGCAACTTTGGCACCAGACATTCCCCAACCACCATCACCCCCTGGCTGACCCCCCCCCCAGGCTCTCTGCCCTAACTTTTTCCTGGGCAAAGCAAAAAAACAAACAACCTTTGAAGTAAGTAGCAGGGCTTGCCCACATTTCAAAATAACAACGTACCAAAACCAGAAGCAAAATCTTGGCCACTTAGGAGTTGTGCTTTTGGTGACGGAGGACGCTAGGGGCACTAAATTGGCCCCTGGCTTTGCCAGAGTTGCCCATCCCAATATAAACAAAGGATGGAGGATTTATGGCCTTGTAGCTGCTGCTGGGTTGCAGTTCCCATGAACCCTCAGCAATGGTCATTTGGGCTTGTTACTCTTGAGTTCTGGGGGGTCGTTTTTGGGAGGAACACCCTGATTTGCTCTAAAGTTGCCAAAATTGAGGAAATTAGCGGAGCACCAGCTTTTAACAATGCGGAGGGCAGGCCAACACCTAGTGAGATCTTTTAACCCAATGTCTACGGAGTCAGACACAAAAGAACCAGGCTAAAAATTCAATTGAGATATTTTATTAGAAAATATATTCAAACACACTCATTCAGAGTCAAATGCTCACACAAGCACACAAGGACTATCGAAATGGAAAGAGCTGAAAACTGATAGGGGAAAAGTGGAATGTGGAACGTGAAGAGAGGTAAAACTCTACCTGTCCAGAAGTCTTTGGCTGGGGAGAAAGACAAGCAGAGAGAAAAACTCAGAATGCTGACAGGCGTCTCAACTGACAGAATGACAGCCTGCCAGTCAAGTCTGGGAGAACTCCAAAATGAAGTCTCAAAAAGGGGGTCTAGTTATAGGGCCAGATATACCTTGCAGGCAGACCCTCTTCCTGGAAAGAGTAATGGCCAAAACTGAAGGATGATGAAGGTGTGATAGCCACCTGATGGCTACATGATAGGTGCATGAAAGACACACCGGGTAACTGGACCTTACTTTGATATGCCTTGCTTTGTTCCAAGCATTCGGGGGGGGGGGGATCAGACATCCTCCCCAAAGTATTGTTATGCTAATGGCCCATTACCTGTGCTTACGTGCCTTTCCAAGGTTTCCTATAGGGACGTGACAGGGGAAGTTTTGAGTCTCTGATCTTTTGTCCAATCGCTAGCCTGACTGTCTACGTACCAACCCGGCCACCTCTGGCTCAGGTGCATTTTAATATCAAAATGATACTCCCCATGATGGAGTCTGCTCGCAGGGTAACAGGCTGCTTGGAGTTGTAGCCCAAGAACACATGAACGGTCTCATGCTGTCCTCCTGTCCCAGGTTCAGAGAGACGTGCAGCCTCAGAAATCCTCACAACCAAAAGCTTCAACAGCCTGTGCCTCAGCAATGGCATCCGAAGAAAACCATGTATATTTGGGAGAATAAAGGGAAATTAAGAGGTAGAACCTTTGCACTACAAAATCTTTTGCAGTATTCTGTTTTTCCTCTGGCTTGAATGATCACCTGATGTCCTTCAGATCTATGGATTTATGCACAAGTAGCTTAAACTGATGAATTTATAGCTGATATAAACTGAGCCTAGGATATAAAGTGAAAATGGATGAGGAAGGGAAAAAGTGTGAGGTAAGGAGAAGAAGGTTATGGATTCCTATGAAATTTTCACTGCTTTTTGACAAACTCTTAGCAACCAAAAGTTAAGACAGTTAAGAAAATAGGCAAGCATTGTGGCACATGGAGCTGACTGGATTTCATTAAATCAAAGCGGAGAAAGTTTTATGTACTGGTGTCCTTCCCCCTAACCCCTACACTTTAATAATCATCTTGTGGTTTTTTGCTGAGAAAGAGATTTTGTTTTTTCTTCCCCTGAAAAGGGGATTCTATAGATTGCAAGCCTTTTTGAGCACAAGAAAATTTTCACCTTTTCATCCTACAACATTTTCATCAACAGCATTTTGCAGTAAACTGAAATAACCATCTACATTATCAGTTCAACTTCCCAACTTGTCTTTTAGGGTTTTTAGAAAGTTAGTACATACAAAGAGGAATTCAAATCTTAAGAGGCCTTGCATATATACATCTCCTTGTCTTTACAGTTGCTGCCAGGTTCATTCAGATGCTGAACAGTTGCTTCTCCTTTGTACAGTTCAAGACATGAATGAACAGGATATTTCAGGATAGTACTTTAGAGCTTTTCCAGTCAATTAAAACACACACATACCAAAGATTAATCCTTCCTGTTATATTCATCCCTGCTTCCATCCAGTGCCAATGGTTTAATATCCCATTCCCACACTGTTGCTGTTGCTCCCTTACAAAACAGGACTAGATGAATGGTTCCAGTGTTATTATTACATGCACTGTAATGCAGGCAGTTGGGAAAAAAAGGTTTGCTAATTTCAGGTGAACTTTCTGAAATCATAATTTAATACAAAGAACAGAGTTATTTTTACTGATTTTTTTTTTTAAATAAAGATCAGGATAAGTAAATTCAGGAGCTTATCACACAAGGGAGTAAATCGCACTTACAGCAGGATCATAGCGACTTTGGTCATGGACTTATCATAATCTTCTGCTGTCCATTGTGAGACTATTCGGAAGCATTTCTTTTACAGCTACAAAAAATCCACTAATGACTTCCTTCGTAAAAAGAAATAGTTTCCAAACTAGTTTCTCACTGGGAGAATAACAGAAGAGGAACTATGTCATGTGATAAGTCCCAGCCAAAGATGCTATTATCCTGCTATAATTGTGATTTACTTGCCTTGTGTGGCAAGCTCTTTAGAAATATTTAAACAGAGAAGCACTCAACAAGCAAAGGTTTTATTTTAAACTTTTAAAAATGATTACAATCGTGCCTGCATGGCTGGTGGGGCAGAGAGCAGACCCACAAGTTGCAGCAGAACCACCTTTTGAATCCCAGCAGGGGTTCCCAGAGGCAGTATCTTTTTTTAATACTGTAGAAAGTAGAAACTGAGGCACATCATTTAATATGCCTCTATTTATATTATATTACATTTGTATGCTGCCTTTCTCCCAGAGTGTGACTCAAGGTGGCTTCCAACAATAAAGAAACACATTGAAACATTTAAAACAGTTAAAAACATAAAAAACATATAAAACATAAAACAACAATCAATGTGTTACAAGTTAATAAGGTTCCTCTGTTCATATAAACACCTGCTCAAAAAGAAATGTTTTGGTCTGCTGGTGGAAGGAGAGCAGGGAGGGGGCCAGCCCAGCCTCCCATGGAAGGGCGCTCCACAGGGTGGGAGCAGCCACTGAGAAGGCTCTCTACTGTGTCTTCACCAGGCGAGCCTGGGACAGTGGTGGGACTGAGAGAAAGCCTTCCTCAGTAGGCCTTAGAGCTCTAGCAGGTCTGTACAGGGAGATACGGTCTTTCAAATAGCCCAGACCTGACCTATATAGGGCTTTAGCATAGTATCCCCATTCATGCCTACTTAGATTTAATGGTGAGAAGCAGCACAATACAACAACCCCTCATATCTTATGCTGCTCACTCACTATTAGAGGACTGGCTGGACAGCAAGTAAGCACTGGAAACAAGTTCTTAGAGCATCCAAAGCCCACGCTTTTGAATGTCTGCAGACACCCGGACTTTACCCCATTTATTGACATATTCATACAGGTGACTACACAGTCCAATCATCTGCATTACCTATTAATCGACACACAGAGAAGAAAACACAAAGCTTCTGTTCCATAGAAGACAGTCCCATGTTGTCCTGCACACCTTCCCCCTACCTACATGCTGCCACCACATTTCTTCTCCCCACCACTTCCACTGACTTCTTTTTTACCTCCTCAAGAAGCTGCCTTCTACTACTGTTCCAGGCAGATGGGCATATCGATGATTGCCCACTTCATCAGAAAAAAATCTGAGTCCTGCATGGGTCCAAGAGATCCATATAGTGTCAAATACAGGAAGCAAGGTCAGCATTCCACAAAGATGCTCTACCTTTCCTGCTTCCTCTGCATGTTAGGTAGCCCAGTATGCATGTTAAGTAGTAGCCCCACAAGTCTTTGTGCTTCTAGGACTCAATGGAGGTCAGGGCAGCTGAAAACAGAAAAGAAGAAAAGAAGATCAGTCTGAGAAGAGGCAAGTGTGAAGTGTGGGCAACACACTTGTTAGTAAAAGTAAATGTTGGCAGAGTGCCATGGGGAGAGATGGAGGATCTGTATCCACTAAACCCTACTAAAGCATATCACTGATGATATATTAATTAGGAGAAATATGTGTCAACCTCAACAATGACAACACAGAGAAGAACCCATACAGAACTGTATGTCCCCAACTATACGTGCCTCATACCACATGGCAATTTCAAAAGGATCAGAAATGCTAGATAAGAACTGCATTTTGCATCAGGTACATAATATAGTATGCATCTGGTTCAGGGCAGAAGCAGTCTTTCCACAGTAGAACTCTATTCTGGAAGAAAGATTTTTGACTGCACAGTTATCAGGTCACGACTGCAGAGCAAAGAAAATCTCCTCAGTCATTGGTTAACAAGTTCTGATGAAGTATTGCTTCCCAACTCCAAATATAAATCATCTGCAGAGCTGGGAATTAACTCATTGATTAACTCATTTATGTTACTAATTCACTAATATTTTCCAGTGATTTCAGTATCCTAGAGTCCCCAATTATTGAAGTTAAAAATATGCTTTTAGTGAATTACATTGTTAGAATTCATTAGGATGGGTGCCTCTCCCTCTGTCACATTCAATAAAACAGGAATGACTGCTGCCTCAGGAGAAGACACATTAGAATTAGAGGAAATGTGTTACGTGTATCCATTGTTAAGCAGACTAATCTGTGTGTGTGTTGTTGTTGTTTTTTTAGAAGACAGTAGGGAGGAGGGGAAAGAGAAAAAAGTTTCTGGGGCCTAGACAGAAGAACAGCTAAGTTTGGGTCCCACACTTTGGGATAGCCTTCCCCAACCTCACAGTTTGCAGACATACTGGCCTGGCCAAACACTCAACATTTTAATTAATCAGTTAGTTAGCCTACTGAATTAAACAATTGTTAGTCTTTATGATACAGGGTGAGTATCCTATATCCAAAAATCCAAACTCCAAAATGCTCCAAAATCCAAAACTTCTGAAAAGCAGAACTCGGTCTTCTTCCTATAGCGAACATGAGGAAATTATGGAGACTTACTTAGGACTGCACGTGCACTGCTCGCAACTTCTCTCAGATGGCTTGGTGCCCCCCCCCAGCTCACTTTGGACCACCTGCATGCATGTGCTATTTGCAAAGGGAGCTGAGAGAAGAAAGAAGGTGCCAAGCCAACTGAGAGACATTGCAATCAGCGCATGCGCAGCCCTAAAAAGCCCTCCCTATCCCTTCATGCTCCTTACAAGAAGAAGGCAAAAGGAGAACAACTGATGCAAGAGCAGGCACCACACTGAAAGAATGGTATATAATTTAATTATGTATATGCAAATACTCCAAAATCTGGAAAAAAAAATCCAAAAACCAAAACACTTCTGGTCCCAAGCATTTCAGATAAAGGATACTCAATCTGTAGTGAATTAATTTACCAGTTTCTAATGTTTAATATTATTGAATTTGTTTTCAAACCTAATGCTCCAAGTTCTGCCCGTCTGTCAAATTCCCCTGGCTTGAAGCCAAAAGTCCATATCTGCTATTTCTTCAACCCTTCTTGACCCCAGAAAGCCACTACTTTAAACTGATAGCATAGAATTCTTTATAAATGTGTCTTGTTCTGTTTTTTCCAAACTGTTTCAGCATCTCAAATAATGAGTATTAGTCTGGATTTCCCATTTAACATTAAATCACTTGACCGATTGCGTTCCAGTTACACTTTGCCTTACTGAAATGTACCAGCATAACACACCTCTCCCAGTATATTATGCACAGTTATGCACAAAAGCTGGGAAAACATAGCAGAACAGAAGGAAATTCTTCCACTAGCATAGTGCTGAAGGAGAATTCCTAACGGAATTATGGTTTTTAAAGCATCCACTTCCCAAGATTACACAGCATACACTGGCTCCTTATTTTGCCAGTAAACATTGGCACATGAGCAGTAGGCTGACCACTGGAAGAGGCTGCCCTGCTGAAGGAAAGCTCCATCCCACTGCTTGCTTCGCTTGAACCTAGGGCTCATTCAGCTGTGCTGGCACTTGCCAGAATCAAGTTCTGTCTTCTCCCATAGGATTATTTTAGTAGTGATGCAGGGTGTCCTTTCAGGGTTCAAAATATAGTGGGGAATACGCTTCATCAAACACATCTTACCTGGGTGGATCACCAATGCAAGAGAGCCACAGGGTGGAAGAAATGCACATTGGGAGTGCTTGTTGGGTAAAAAGAGTGCTACTTTGGGATGCCACCAATTTCTCTTGTCTGTCGCATAGCTAGCTACCAAGCAAGAAGTGAATCTTACAGCTAGCTGCTGACGCTTTAGGATGCAGCTCACAGATTGAGAATGGCTGTGTTTGGAGGTGAGGAAGATGGGAAATTCCCAGATGTGCACCACCAGAAGCAGCATGTTCCTCAAATTCAAAACCTCCTCATCACCCCCAACCACCACCACCACACCCTGCCCAAAAATTTGATCCAGGAGAGACAGAAAAGGAAGCACATCCAGCAAGGATCACTTAGACTATACACTGTATTCATTAAATGGAAGGTATGCCTGCGTGCACACTGTAATGCAGCTTCCACTGAAAGTAAGATAGGATACACATCTGTGGTCAGATATGGAATAACAGCACTTTTCTGTTTTCAGCACAGTATGAATTCTAGTGTGCAACCCACTGTTAAGTAATGCAGTGGAGAAAATGCACAAAGGTTACACATTTAGAAGTGCAATTATACTGCACAAACTGCAAATATTTCTCATAATTCTATGTTTGTATGTTTGACTATGTTTGTATGACTTGTCACCAGGCTAAATCTCAGGCATGCAAACAATATAAGAGGAGGGAAAAGGGCAAGACCTGTGTTTCTTTGACTGTGTGAAAGACCTCTTGCTGATGAAAGCAGATGAACAGTCCATTATTGCACATAAGGTATTATGAATGGGGCCATAAACCGTTGAATAGCTTTTCTCTGTCATGCTGGAAAAATCCAGTATACAACAGCCCTGCCCATGTCTGCTCTAACTTAGTACTGTAGAGAAATATGATGCTTTTACAAGCTGTGTGGTAAGTAGAAAATGCCCTCCTTATCAAGAATAGAGCTGCTTGTCATAACGTTAGCAGTATTCTACTGCCTTCTTCCAGGGATGGACAACAGACAGCCCTCGGCAGGAAAAGTGACCCCGCCTTGACCTTCTACAAAAGGAAATCAAGAAGTGGTGGAGGATGGGAGAGAGCAGCAGGACGAGAGATGTCTGTGGTGAGGCGGTAGAGGCAAAGTGACTCATAAGCCCCTAAAGGCTGCAAGGTAGACAATCTCAAGACAAATGCAGGGGCACCTAGTGAAAAAACAAAAATAAAAACACAACATCTATGATAGTGGGGGTTCCAGGTACAACAGTATCCTCAAAAATCTAATGCATAGTATAGTGGCCACCACACCATAACTAAGGACAAACAACAGGACACCATCTCCTGCTGTTCATGTCAGTGTTTATTAAACCTGAGGGATATAAATCTTGACCTCCGATTTCCCCCCTTAACCTATGGGGCAACAGTGAATGGTGGTATGCCAGGCTGAATTGTTTTCAAGACTCACTTGAAGTGGAATTCAAGTGAAAGTAGAACAGATCCCAATTCTCATTCACTTCCTTTTTAAACATACTCACACGATAGACAAATATCTAATGCTAAGTGTGATGAGTCAAAACACACACACATAAAATGTGGTTATCATACTAGAAATGTGTGTTTTTAATAGGCACTGATATAGTCAGGTCAGTTTGAATAACCTGATAATCTTTCATCTGACAGAATTATGAAAATGCTTCTTTAGGAAACCAATGGAAGAAAAATGTAACTAAATATATTGCCCAATCTGTCTTTCTTATATCAGCACACACAAAAAAATCACTTGTTTTTTTTTGGTAGCAAGCAAATATGTATGTTGAGGCTAGCATAACTGGGGCTAGTGGAAATAAAGGATACATATTTATGAATGTACATATCTGCTTTTTAGCTATACAGGTTCTAGCTTAATAGTGCACAGTGTTGGATATACACTGGTGTTCCAAACAATGGCATATTATGTTGAAAGCATCAGGTCACAAAAATTCAGAGACCGCTTATCTTTTCGTACACATTTGCCATGGTAACATTTATTTTTTTAAATTATATTCTTTATTTAATTGTTAATAAAATAAAAAATAAAAATACAGAAAAAAAGAACAATGCTTCACAAATAATTTAAAAGTCGTAGACAGCTATACCGACAATCCCAAATGCAGGAAAGAAAGAAAAAGAAGAAAAACAACAACAACAACCATTTAAAAATTAAAAAATGAAATATATAACATGCATATATATGTATGATAATGTAAAATCAGAGAGATTCGTAGCATTAAACTGTTCTTTTGAATTTGAACGTTTATAATTACCTTTGCTTACTTAAGTGTTATATCCACTCATGGTTTTGATTCCCTCTGATTTGCCTTTCTTAAACAGCTCTAAATTTGGCACTTCCATACATCCTCATAGTTCAGTTTATAATCGTCATTTATACCATTCCTCACTTAACTTACTTAAATAATTTCTATTAATCCTGTACCAGATAATAGTCTCTTCCGCTTGATGAATGTCTGTCATTTAAATGTTTGACTACCTTTCTAATTACTCTTATAGTCCTTATTTTAATCTATGTAGCATTTCCTCAATAAACTAGAAAATTTAGATTTTAAACTGATCTGTTTTATTTTAGTATAATCTTCATTAAATCACTTTCCCCCTCAATATCCTGTTCATATTTCATATTAAGTCATTTTTCCATTTAGAATATATTTCTCAATTAAGTTTCATTCATCTTCTTTTTTGTCTTGCAATTTCCCTTTTAGCATCAGAGTCAGTTTATCAAGTTCTTTAAATTCTATTAGTTTTACTAGCCAGTCTGCTATCTGTGGGATTTGTTTATTCTTCCACAATTGAGCATATACTATTCTGGCTGCAGTGGTCATGTATAAGATTATTCTCCAATATTTAAGTTTTGCGGATCTGTCCCGGTTATAAAGCATATTCAATAAGAAAAGTTCAGGTGTTAATGTAATATTTATCTGCAACATATCTGACATTTCTTGTATCTTCTTCCAGTATCGTTTAATATGCGGACAGGACCACCACATATGATAAAAAGTTCCATTCTCTTTCTCGCATTTCCAGCAGTTGTTTTTCTTCATCTTATGCATCTTATTCAGCTTCACTGGGCCCAGAAACCATCTATGCATCATTTTTAAATAATTTTCTTTTAATATTTGGGCTGAAATAAATTTCTGTGTGTCTATCCAGCTTTTTCCCCAATGATCTAGATGCAGGTCTTGACCAATATTCTGAGCCCATCTGATCATTGAGTATTTGACTTTTCGGTCTCCATTTCTCTATTTAATAAAATTTTGTAAAGTTGAGATGTTAGATGCTGTGGTGTTTCAAATACAGCTTTCTTAAATTCATTGATTTTTTTGACTGATTCAAAACCTTCTAATTTTAAACCCATTTTGAATCTTTCTTTCATATAAAGGAACCATTGGCATTTAAATCCCTCTGATTCTAGCTCTTCTCTTGGTTTCATTCTGATATGTTGGTTATTGTCTTCAATTAATGCATCTTTGTAGCAAGCCCACTTCTCTGATGAGTCTTTCCATCTTCCATATAATTCTGGTACATTTTATTCTTGAATTTCATCCAAATTATTAGTAATGATTTTCTTATATAGTGGTTTTGGAATCCTTTGTCAATTTTGGCTTTGCCATACCATAAGTATGTGTGCCAGCCAAAACAGAGATCTGGTCCTTCCAATTGGAGTAGCCTCTCATCTTGCAGCATAATCCAGTCTCGTATCCAAGTCAAGCCATTAGCATAATAGTATAGTTTCAGATCCCGTAGTCTGCAGCCTCCCTTTCCCTTCTCTCTATCAGAATCTTTCACTTCCAAATAAATTTTGAGAGGTCTTTCTGCCATTCTCAGAAGCACTTACAGTTTATTGTGACTGGTAAGTTTTGGAAGAGAAAGTTCATTTTTGGTAGGATATTCATTTTTATTGCAGCTAATCTTCCAAGCAATGATAGATTTAGTTTTTTTTCCAATTCTGTAATTCTTTTTATATTTCCATCCACGTGGTTTTATAATTGTTCTTAAACAGCTGATGATTTTGTTTTGAGATCCAGATACCAAGATATTTTAGTTTATTTTCTGATTTGAATCCTGTTTTTTTAAGTAACTTCTCTAACTCTTCCTTCTTTATATTTTTTGTTAAAATTTTTGTTTTTTTCTTTGTTGATTCTGAATCCAGCAACATCATCAAATCTTTTGATTTGTTCCAGTAATTTAGTGATAGTTTGAGTAGGTTCTTCTAAAAAAATCACCAAATCATCAGCATATGCCTTGAGTTTGTATTCCTGTCGTTTTATTTTGGTGCCTTTTATTTCTGGGTCTGAACATATATTCCTTGCCAAGACTTCTAAAATTGTTATAAATAGTAAAGGAGACAGTGGGCAATCTTATCTGGTATCTTTTTTAATTTCAATCTGTTTCTTTTTTTCCCCATTAACCAGAAGGCGAGCCCTTTGATCACGATAAATTTCTTTGATCCAGGCAGTTTACTGCCATGGTAACACTTATAAATGCATATAAATAGGGAGAATGCATATGCATGGGGAAATATTATCTAATATTTGTATGATATGATCATCTATCAATATCTATCACTTGAAAGTGGTAGGTGGAAATGCCATCTGAGTTGTGGTTCTTATTAAGCATCCTTAAATCTGCCACATAAACTTCTGCATACTTACCCCCCCTCCAAAAAAACTTATTGTACAAAGTTCCATACAATTCTTCAAAAGACCATTTGATCTATGTCGACGAGATCGCAAAATGTTCCTTTTTTCAGTCTGGCATCTATTTTTCCCATTACTTTTCATGCTTACCTGTAGCCATGCCATGTTATAATCCTGACCTAGAAATAATGTCAGTGAAAGATGGTTTGCCCAAACAGCACACCTACACCAAACACCCTACTGGCTTCCAAACATACAAGCCACCTAGTGTCTCATCACCACATCAGAGGACAAAAATATGCTGCCAGTGGTTTGGATTTTGATTTCTAAGTAGAGAACTGGTACATCACCAAAGTTCTAACCTGCAGGAAATCTAACTGAGGACATTTCCACTCTACGTCCACCCTACATCAGCAAACTGACTCCAATTAGATTCTTTCCCCTACCCTATGTATTATCCACTTCTGTGATGTATAATCTTTGCAGAATTGCTTATGAGTAAATGAGATGGCAAAACTTTGGTTGCAGATGGAATTTGTTATTCTTCTTTGTGACAACACTATTTTACATTATTTCATATAATCCACAGCTGCTGCCAAATTGTAACATGCAGCAACATTTTTTTCACTTAAAAAACACAATTATCCTGTATCAAAAAGTTATTTTGAACATCCATAATAGCCTTTTTGTTGTTTCCCTCATAATCTGAAGTTTTCCCATAGAATATGTGAATAATCTTATTATATATGCATGAACTATAAATATAATGTTGACATGACTCAAGATGCCATGTGGTTTAGCATTCACTGCCCACATGTATGCTACTTTCATCTACAAACCACAACGTCTCATTTCGATTTGAACTGTGATTAAACTTATACTGAATCACTCCTGGGAAAGTTTCCAGACATTCAAGTCATCATCCTATAAAATATGTTTTCAACTTCTTCCTGCATAGTAAGAAGAACCTTATATGAACCTTGAAAATTCGCAATCCAAACACTATCCTTCTACAATTATGTCTTCAGTAAAATTTCTTCCAGAATTTTGCAGACACACCTCATTATCATATTCCTTGATCTGTTTTTAAGCTGTCTGCCACTGATGGCCTTTGCAAAATAGCCCAAGTCATATTTTCCCTCCAACTCAGACAAAATGGAGGATAATGATGCTGAATTCTCATAAGAGGACTGCGGATATCCACATGTTGCTGAACTGCAACTCTCATCATCCCAAGCTAGCATATTTCATGCTGGGAGTTGCAGTCCAACAACATCTGCAAGGACCACAAGCTGCCCAATCCTGTTTTGCAGGACGGCTGTAACAATGAGTCCCCACATGAAGCACTCTAAACATTTAAACAGGTGCTGAATCAAGGATAAGTAATCTTAAATTTTATAAAGATCTCTCATACCATTCCTTATATTTTGTCAAAAGATAAAAGCAAAAGAGAATTAAAACTGGTGCATCCTTTGTATTTAACATGATTCAAGTACTCAGAACGCTGAAGTTTCAAAATGTTACCAAGCATAGTGAGAGTGCTTGGTATCTTCTGTTAGAACACTTCTCTGTCACATGCAGAGAGACTCATGGCTGGTGAGAACATGAGGATAAGAGACAACCTCGGCTGCCAGATGCCATGCTGACATTTAGGAAAAAAGAGGAAACTGAAGTGCAGAATCGCTGGGAAAAAAAGAGGAAGCTAAACTGCAGAAAGGGAAACTGATTCTGCTAAAAGTTAATGTCAGTCACGATCTTTCCCTTCATCTGCCATTCTGTAACTCTGAGTTCTCCTCTTTTTTTGTTTAAACTTTCATCCTTAACATCTGCATGGGATTCATGAGTACTCACAGTATGACTCAGGCTCAGATGACTACTTAGAAGGTGGCCACTGCTGCAGAGCTCATGGAAATTATGTGTCATTGTTCCATGGAAGTTTTTCTGGACTACGCAATCTCTTTCAGTACCTTTCAGGCATAGAACCTGAACAAACTCCTAAGTCTCACAGTCACTGCATGGTTTTCTCACTACTTCTTGCTTAAAAGTCATGTGTATCACTCTCACTTATCTTTTTACTGTCCCCTTTTTCGTCAGAATCATCATGTTCCAAAACGAGATGGTATATACCAAGGACAGGGAATATATTGCCTTCGACACGATGAACTGCAGTTCCCATCATCCTTCACTACTGGCTATGCTGACTGGAGGCAATGAGAGTTAACAGTTCACAACATTCAGAGTACTGGACAACCCTCGCTCCTGGTACAGATGAAGCCACTTGCATGTGTGTCTAATAGTCTTCTGCATGTGCTGTATGTTTTTTAACTCTTTCACCACAAGCATACGCGATCACAAACTCTAAATACCTTGTATACACATTACTGCAAGCACACAGTTATCACTGAATGTTCCATATCTCCTCCTTCTCTCCAAAATTATGACTGATTAATACAGAAGTGATAATATAACAACATAAATGTGTGGGTTTCCTCACCCACATTTCACATCATTAGCTTCCCTTTCAGATCACAATCAGCAAAACTGAGTATAACAAGGATAAAGGAGGGAAAATCTTGTTTCACCAGATACTTATGGTATCTGTTGCTCTTGGCACCTGATGATAAGCATAAAGTGATTATGCCACAATAGTTTTCTTGTGGTGAACACAATGTTTGGATGTGATTTTACTTGAGGAATATGCAGAGAAGAGGCCATGGTGCACTAACTTACAACTGAATGTTGAATCTGTTTCTGTTTAAGACAACTATGACTAGAAATGCTCAGAGCAAAAGGAAACCCTACACTGCCCTTGCCACAGCCCTAGATTTTTGAGAACTTGTATACCATCTGAGCAGGGCAAGGAAATGGATTGTTAATCCATTAGTCCACTTACCTGAGCAGAGAATGCCTTTGTACCTGGGGCAGGAAAAGTCATCGCACTCACAGAACAAGCCGTAGATCTTCCCAAATTCACTCTCATAGCAGACACAGCGGTTGCACGAGCATTCCCCCCGGCCATTGCAGACACGTTTCCCTTCGGCTTCACGGCACATATTCTGGTACATGCTACCGCTTTCCCCCTCCTCACATTCACACTTGGCACCCACATGGCCGGGGTCGCATTCGCATAATCCACACACATGTGTGCCATTTCCACTGCACTTGCTGCTGCTGTGTTCAGTTTGCTTGGTACACCCGCAGGTGCAGTTGTATGTGACAGTCACCTCTAAAGTGTCTCGGAACCAATCTGGCTTGATGGTAAATGTGTGGGAGGTATTCTCAGCAGGACAACTCCGGGCTTCTACTGATATCTCAAAGGAAACCTATGTAGAACAATAAAAAGTCAGAATGAGAAAGTTATCATTAAACTGAAAAGCCAGCTCTGTGGTAGAGAATGTCAAAGGCATTAGCTGATTTATGCTGAACCACCGGTAAACTGTTTAACAAAACAGGGTGAAACATTCTTTTATACAATAACAAAAATGTAAAGAAGAACAGATGAACATAAAAATAAAGAGATTAAAAATAGAAAATTAAAATTCTAAAGTCCAAATCCAATTGCCAGTCTTAACCAAAGAAGACTCACATAACACACAATGAAGCTGTAATCACAATGGCGACACATTGGAATTGTCCAAATTAAAAGCAAGGGCAAAGCTATGCCCTCCTTTGCAGCAATGTCATATAATTTCAATAAAATTATTCTTAGGTATTATCCTATGAAAGAATTCCTTCCAGCAACATACTACTCCTTTTTTTCTTTAAACTCACACATTCACACATTTTTGTCTTCCTTTATTAAAAAGAGGAATGACTCGCAAACTTCTGCCCTATTTGCTGCCCTCCTTCCTATTATACTTGGATGTATATTTTTACTTTTCACCATGATTGTATGTTTTAAAGTTGTCATTTTTAAGTAGTCTGGATTTTTTTTAAAAAATGTTGTTTCTTTCTTTTTTTTTACAATTTCAAGAATGAGCCTTCTCAGCCCTCTCCTGGTAATATCAAGCGTTGTAATACTCAAAGACACAAAAACCAGCATTGCAGTGAACTCTTTAATGGAACTCGGAAAGATTGCTTCTGTTTTCCCTAATGCTTAAATGGGAAAGGACATTACCTCTAGCATTTATATCAGGAAAAGTCTTGTCTATCTTTAGCTACTCAGAACTCCTTGTATATGACTCCTATGTTTACAGCATTTTAATGTTTGTTGAATCAGCTGCTGTCAGTTTGAAGAAATCTCTCTCCCGCCAGATAAATTTCTTGTTTTCAGGTATAAAATATTGCAGTGACTTTCTTTAAGAAAACAAAAATTAAATTAACAAAAACTAAGGCTGCAATCCAGTACACTTGAAAACAAGCCTCACTGAATTCAATGTTCAAACATGCATAGGACTAAACTGTAAATTATTATTTTGAGTGGTTCAGTAAGGAAATTTCAGAAAGATACAGGCTTTTAAATTTTAACAGTTGCACATACAAGCTACTAAACACTCCAGAATTTATTACATGCAGGTCTACAAACAAGCCTGTTTTTGGACAGGACATTTCTTATTCTAAGATGCAAATATGCTAATTCTAATGGTATGCAAAGCATCCTGTGAAGAGGAAACGGAGCCAGTTAAAATGCTGGGCAGCTTTCCCGTCCTGCATGTGGACTGTCAGAACTATCTGAAATTTTATCCTGCAACACATGACATTTGAAAAAAAATTGTTACTTTGACTGATGCAAATTACAGGCAGCACTAAATACATCTTGGGAACTGAAGGCCAATGCTTTGGATTACAAAGAAGTGCTGCTTTTTAAAATATGAGCATGCATTTGGAGGCTGTTTGGAGAACGTAAAACTGTTGTTAATAAGACCAAGGTCATACTTGTGGCGGGGAAGCAATCCTTTACTGCAAACAAAAGGGACTGACTTTGAGGGAAAGTACGTAAATAGAGCATGCTAGCATTCATTCAGGTTTTTCTACAAGTTTGTTTCTTAAGTGCTTTGAAACAGGTTCAGCCTGAAAAATACAGAGTGTACAGAAAAATCTCTTGGCTCTTTAGGAGCACTGCTGTGAATTCTCCGCTTTATTGGAATACAGCCTGCTCTACTCTGGTATGCCAGATGGCAGCTCACAGATGGCACTCAGTAGCAAACTTTTCCATTAGTTAACACCAGCAATGCCACAGCAGAAACAGGAAAAAGGCAAGGAAGTCTGATTTATGAGTTGTGCAGGGAAGGACAGGAGTAGCTCTCCTCCATAATGAAGAAAAACAGATCAGAAAGTCAGAGCTAAAAGGATTGTTGAGAGAAGCTCCAAGACTTCAAGGACTGTCAGTAAGTTTCCAAAAGCTGAATCACGGGAAATTAGAATCACAATGTCCAGATTTATCTTCTTCAGGGAAACTAACCATATATTAGGGATACAAAATATTGTTTGCTGTATGATGCAATCTATCAGTTTCTGCTACATAAGGAAGGCACGTAGTGAAAATACCAATGTAAGCAGACCTTCATGATAACTTTCTACTCTTCAGGGGTGCAGGAAAGAGTGGACAGTTCTAGGACTGCTCATAGATGTGCTTACTGAATCTTAGAAAACTTACATTTTTAGGTCTATAACTTCCAGAATTCCCCAGCATACAGGCTGGCTATGGGGTTCTGAGTTATAGCTCGAAAAAAAAATTTCCCCCAAGGTCTCGTGTTTATGCATGTAGGCTATACTTCACAGTGATGGTTCTACACATAATGGCAGATGTCAATGGGAGACAGACGTCCAGCTCCACAGTCCATGCAAAACTTGTGCGCTGAGGCCATGTGTGAAGTAGATCTTAGTGACTACTATAGAAGAGGCAGTGGAACAGAAGAAGTTGCCTGCTTGATTCTATTTATCTTCTGGCTTCTATCCTTCAAACTATATAATCCCAACATATTGCAAATCCAAATCCAATATGGTGCACACATAAAAAAGCTATGATTAATACCGTATTGACCGGTTTTCACATAATGTATCTGAGGCCCCTAGCCTATTTCCACTTTTCTTGGATAAAGGCCCAATGAACTCAATGGGACTTACTTCTGATAGCCTTGTGCTGTTGTCCTTTAAGCAACAAAAGTAAACATGGTACAAATGTCTGAAACAGTTGACTGAAAAATATAATTTGAAAAGTCCTTCTTAAAACTTTTACCATTTTCCAGACAAATAACAAGAACTGCAGGGTGGCGTACTGCCTGGTTTATACCTAACACTCTATAACCTCCTGGTTTCCCAGCAAATGCCAAAGAAAACTCACTAAGTCAATTTTGTTTGAGATCCTGCAAACACTAAATCTGTAAATGATTCCCCAAGATTCTTCATAACTGTGCTGTCAGAATTATCTCTTTCTGGTAAGGTGATAGCGCAAACACAAGCTTGGTGGGGAAACAAGACGGCGCCTCCTCAATGGCTGCCCCTAGAATGAACCTAATCTCACCCTTATGGGAAAAAACATGGGGTAAACTAGCTATAACAGGTTTCACTATGTAGTGTACACACTATAGAGGACCAAATGAGTGACTGGTAAAAAATACTAGAAAAAAAATTAGTTCCAAATTAAAATCTAACTTGTGAAAGATAAATAACAAACATACATGATCTAGAATATTTATTATGAGACTAAAATGTATATATTTTTACACAGTAGGATTTTGTTAATAAATTAGTAAGTATACTAAGATAAACATGTTATTAAATTGATGAATATCAAAGAGTTTTAAATAATATTGGAGAACTCTGGGACAGATATTTTATCCTCCTTATTCTTGGAAAAGGAAGTTTAAAAGTGTTAACAGGACCTAAAATATGATTAACAACGATGTGACATTTAAAAGACATTAAAAAACCTTCATGATTGTAAATATGTATAATTTAAATGTACAATGTTTTGGGAGAAATCTGTTGTCGATGTTGAAAGAGCAATATTTAGGAAAATCCTACCTGTATTTTATTTATATAAATTTAATAAATATAATTTGGGGGAAAAAATGGTTGCCCTTAGAATGTGGAACTCCCTTCCCAAGGGAAGCCAGATTGGCCTCCTTCTTGTTTTCTTGTTGCCCTTCTGGCAGCAGGCAAAGACCTTTTAATTCAGGCAGGCATTTTAGCATAGAAAGTTTTTAAAGAATGGGATGGGGTACTGTATTATTTTGAACTTAACTGTTTTTAATAGGTTTTTTTATCTCCTTTAAATGCATTTCATTCTTTTAACTTGAGGTTTGAATTGTTATAATACTGTGAATAGTTTAAGTCTTTTTTGTATGTTTTTAATTACACTGTTCTTTTAAATCATAAGCTGCTCTGAGTCTCAATTTAGGAAAAAGCAGGATGACGACGACGACGACGACGACGACGATGATGATGGCAAGGCTTCTGTGGTTATGGCCGACTCATATTCAACCCAACAGATACACATCAAACTCACTGTATCTCCTATCTGAAGATCTCCACACTTCCTGACTCCAGGATAGGACAAACCATCCTGACACGTGGCTGTGAAACCTAGGCTGATGTCCTCAGGGTTATCCCAGACGGTTAATTCTACTTTCGACCGAATGCTCTAGAAAAACAAGAAAGAGAGAGAGAATCCCATTAGTTTACAGAAAGCAAATCTACCATTTCACTACCATCAGGAGGTTGGAATGCAGAGGTTTCCAGGTGTGGCTATAGGGACCATAAATTCTTTGTATCTTCTCTTTCATATAAGGTATTTCATGAAAATACCTCCCCAGCTGGTTTGCCCAACATTATTTGTTCATTACTTGCCCAGTACATACACTCTCTGGCTGCAGTCCAACATTCCTTCATTGAAGCATGAACATTCATTCACCTTGGAGACACACTATGCCAGCACTATACAACCCTCATGCAGAATAGCAACATTGTGCAACAGAGATCAATGACTTGGTAGCACTGTCTAACAGCAAGTGCAACAGCAATGTGCAATACACAAAAGCAATGCAAAATACACAACAGTGTACAATACTCAATTGCAATGCACAATATACAACGATAATGCACAACTGTATTGCACAACTCCACCTTCACCACCATCAGCAGAATATGTCCAGTGCACTGTGGCAAATCATTTTCCCCACATGTGTTGCCTAACACATGTTCATATCACTAACAGGTTACTGGCCTCTGCCCGCAAGGCTTCACCATAACCAGTGCCATCTAATTCCCTATCAGGCAGACTACAAGGCTGGTAAGTGGACACTAGCTTTCCAAGGAAAGTGGAAATGAATATGGTACACATGACTATAATAATGACCAGTTCTTTGTCCTTCCTTCCTCTTGATAGCAAATAATACTACTGAACAATTTATATTATCATCTCTCCTTCAGTCTTCCTGTCTCTAACCTCCTCTTTGCCATGTTCTTGTTTAAATTCATACAAGATAGATATGAAGATCCATCATCATCTCATAGTCTTGTGTCATTTACACTGAGGTGAAAAAGATATCAAAAGTTTCCAAATTGAAGTCGCAGTACCAGAAAAAAAAATCTGTTTTGAAGAGGTATCTCCTAAAATGTAAAGTGCAAACATGGCATGCTCCCAACTAATAATATACAAAACCAAGAACCATAATAAATTGTTTTCTTAAAATCTAAAGAGTCCTAGTTCTCACTTCCTCTGTTCTGTGTTATGCACCCAGATGCCACTTCCAGATGACACACAGGAAGCACAGAAGGGGAACCTGTTCCTGATTAATTTATACTGTGACTGAAGGATGAAGTTTGCAGCTTAGGGATACTTCTTCTGAACTCAGATAGAAGAATTTTGCAAGATGGGCACGGATTCTTTTCAGTTCAGGAGAAGTTTTTCAGGAAGCATAGACGGTTGTAAAGGGAGAAAGAAAGATTCATGGTGCAAGCCTGCCTTTTGCTCATGTAGAATTGGATATAACTCATACCACAGAGCAGGGTGGTGCTTACAATCTAAAAGTGGGATAATTTATTATTCCACTGTATTTCCTAGGTAGATGCACGCCTACACAAGCATGCACCATTCTCTTTATAGCCCCAAAAAGTTAGGTAGTAACAAAGACCACTCAATCATCATCTACCTATGCTGCAGCAGAGGTGGTACAGAGATGAACCTACTAACTATCCTCTATAAGATGAAATTAGAAGTGCTGTTTTGGGATTCATGAGGAGAAAGGAAGTAATACAAAGGAAGTAATACAAAGTCTGGGACAGTACTTATTTGCCTAAAGAAACTATAGAGAAAACATCTGAGAAGCAGTATGAACAATGAAGAACCAATTAACAGGAATTCAAGTCGAAAAATTAAAGATTAAATTGTTAGACCAACTAATAATAGCTTATAAAGTAACTCATGTGGTCAAACACTACTAACAGCAAACAGATATAATCATCAATCAATTTTTAAAATGAATGCTCAAATTAGCATTTGCACCAGTGGAAACACAGGTAGTGGAATGAACGCACACATTATTGTTACCACGTTATTATTAAATAACACAAAAAGGAACAGAATAGCTTCTAGACACTGTCAACTGGCTTCAGTCCTCCAAACAAAAGAATTTATGTTTTAATTCAGCACTAGCATACAAAACAAGCATCAAACTGAATCCAAAAGTTTCTAGAAAATCAGGAAAATTATTTGAAACTCAGGATTTGTATGAGCTTGCAGTTCTCGCGGCTAGGAAGTTAAATCAAAACACTCCTTTGTCTGGTGTGCAGACTGGCACATTCTGCTCTCCTTTTCACTACAGGAATTCAATGTCACGGGGAGGGGTGGGCTCAGCAGTAAACAGCTGCAAGTTGATGGGGAATGTGTGAAGCATGAAGAAACAACTGGACTGTTGAACGGAAGCAGCCAGGCAAGGAGAACTTGCTACAGTAAGGATTAACAGTAGAGTAAATCAGTTGTAGTAAAGGTAAATAATAATTTGTGCAGGATACAATAAGCACCCATTTTTTCTCACCATCTGGGTAGCTTGCTCTGTAAACATATTCTAATTCCCTTTCCCTTGCTTTAGCTGCTACTCCTGAGATCTTGTTGTTTGTAACAAGCACTTACTCACTGAGCAGCTCACACTGATCACTACACATTTAAGACCTGGACATTGTGATTGGGTAGCCAGACTCAGGAGTACTGTAGATATCATGCTAAATTCCATATACTTAAAAGCAAAGGTAATCAGCCACCTCACCCAACCCCCAAAATAATACAATCTAGGAGGAAACCTTCCTGCTGCTATTTTGCATAATGCAACACAGATAGATTTGACCCAAATCAAACAGAATCTGTCTAATAATGCTGGGTAATTATACAGCAAGACTTAATCCCATTTACTTACTTGTAAAATTATTTATGATTCACCTTTTGGCCTTGAGGTGATTTTCAATTTTAAAACTTCAAAATAAGTCTAAAACTTCAAAATATCACACACAATAGGATAAAGAACATGAAAAAAAACTGACGGTCATGATTTAAGATTTAGTTGGCATGACTACCTTTGGCATGATAAAGCTGAGGTACACACTAGTTTTAGAAAATCACTGTATTAGAAAACCTCTTCTGCAAGTTTGGTCCAAATATAAGAAAAGGTTTTTCCCTAAGATATCATTAATTATCTCAACCCAGGAAGCTTTTATTAAGAAAGAACGGGTCAAAAATAAAAAATAATTACATTATAATGATCTTTTGTATATGGAAAAGGAAAGTTGGGATCTTAAATGAAGTGAGATGCTACCTATGGAGAGCACACACTGGTTTGCCTATTTACAACTTCAAGGGAGATTTAAGCAAGCTAAGACAGATTTAGTCAAAGAGTCTGAAGGAAATTATTTTATTTAGAGGTGTGTAAAGATGATGTTCATATAATTTAAAATATGTACAAGTTGATTACAGACGGCCTTTTAGTTATGTGTCAGTACGTCTGACACATCACTACGAGTTTATTAATTACTAAAGTCGATAGTTGCTAATTATGTTTGACACATTACTAAAAGTTTGAGTTTAGTTTTAATTAGTTTAATTTAGTTTTACAGTCAGCTCTTCACATTTGTGGGTTTCACTTTCATGAATTTGATTATCTGTCAGTTTCTACAACTTTTGTCCCCACCCCTCAAGCACCTCTTTTTGGGGGAATCTTCCCTCTCAGCAGCACTGATCAGCCCCATGCAGCCCTTTAAAAACCTGTCTCTAGTCCTCCTCCTCAACCTGCTGCCTGCCCACCTAAGTATGGCTCACAGCTCAATGTCTCAGCACCACAAAATCTCTCCCAATGTCCCCTACACACCCAACGGAGACAGGCGTGAGAGAGAAAGTTATAGGGCCACCATGCCAACTCCCTTTTCCTCTCCTTTCCATGATCTGGTTTAGACCATGGGTGCCCAGTCTCCCCACCATGCCTCCACCCACTTCCCACAGACAGACAGACAGACAGACACACACACACACACGTTCATATTTGTGATTTTTCCATCTTTTTGGAAGGGTCCAGTTGGCCCTCCAGCCAATGTGGAGTCCCAACTACTATTCTAATTATACATGCTTAATGTTTGTGTGTGGCTTGCTTCTTTTCCCTCGGTTTTTTTTTCTTTTTCTGTGGTTACGGATTGATTTGTCTGTAGCCTCTGTTAAGACTAATAAATATTAAATCTAAAAAAAAAATCTTAAAAAGAGAAGCCAAACCTACTACCTTTAAAAGTACTGAAAAGCCATAGTTGGCTGTTCTCTTCACCAAGCAGGTGCTGATTCAGTTATTACTTTGGGAATACAACCTGAAGTTGCCAAACCACCAATCCATTGCCTGTTCCATTCTGCATCCATCATGTATGGAGGGTTTGATCACATGGGCAGCTCAAACCACAGAGTGTAATGGTTTCATCTCATTTTTCATTGACTTAAATTCCTTGAAGATAGTCACTCCGATGACCAAATCAATTCAGCAACTTTACCCATTTGACAGGACAGGGTGCTGCCGTTACAGATTTATAAGACTGTCATAAGTCTTGTAATAATTTTCCCTACTGCCAACCTCTGCATGATGACTCCCTGTCAGAAAGTGACGGTCATGTCAAAAGCTACAAGCCCATGGCAGAGGAAGAGCTCACACACTGCATCCTTCCCACACAAGTAATCAAGAACAGGGGTGGCTATATATGCAAAATGGGCTCCCACCATGTCATTCTTTTTGTGACATCAAAGCCATTGCAATATACCTCCTTGTGCCACAACAGTAATGTGAGAATTGAATCTCTATAATTCAATGAGATTAACAATATGATCCAGACCAATCCTTATTGACCTATTTACTGTAACACAAAGTAAAAAGCTGATGGGCCTACTCTAGTTGAGAATAACAATAGGAATCAGGCCAATTGTGTGCATGTGTACTCATAAACAATTGGCCTGATACACACACACACACACATATAGAAAGAGGACAACATCAAATTAGGAATGAAGAGTGAAGAAACTTACATTGTAGGCCTTGACTATGAGCTGGATAATATTTCTGGAGTCTGGATACAAAATCTCTACTGTTGTTCCAGGGATAAGAGCTGTAAGGTTCTTTTTAAATACAAACAAGACAAGAACAGAAAAGGAAAAAAAAAAGAAACATGAACTAAGAATAAAACTCTGTACTTTATGATTCATCAGTCTGGGTGTCTGGATGCGGAGGAGGACAGAAACCTTAGCCTTAGCACGTTCTTTCCATTAACACTGATGAGATGGAGAAGAATGGACTACGGGGACCGTGCTGAAATAATGCAAAGGTGCTCTGAGGCTCTGCAGAGAGGTAGTTCATTCTTAAGTAATAAGCTTAAGTAATGGCAGTTTGGATTGAATACAGTGCTGTTGGCAGTATTCCCGTAACAAGGATTAAATTCATAGCTATTCCGGGGGCCTTCGTGATCACTAGCATTTATCTGTTTATTTTAAAGAGCTTAGCTGTTTTTCAATGAAGCTCTATTCTGAAATTAACTGAAGAATGAGATGAGGAGGACAGGAGCTCTAGAAGCAGGTTAGTTGCACAAAGGGAAAGGATCCCCTGGTTTTAAAGCCACATCTGAAGTACTTCCTCAAATGCTTTCAAATCTGAAGCCTCCCTTCTTTTTTCCAAATACCAGACTTCTCATTTTTGGCTTAAGTGGGAAGTGCCAAGGAAACAAAAAGGAAAAGAACGAATAAGGAAGAACCCTTCCTTTATCATCTATCAGCCTGCAAACACGGAATCTGTCCCCTCTTTGCTGCTAGGACTTACCTTGTAAAGAACATAGTGATTTTTTATCACTGCAAAAATTAGGTGGATATTGTTCTCCGCGAGTTTCTCTCCGAGGAGTGCAAGGGAAGGATAATCCTGGGAGGGGAAAAGAGACACACTCAAGAGGATTATGAGTTACAACTATTTTGCAATGTTAAGGTTGCAATCTGGGAGAAGTAAATTCTACTACATCCTTCAGGATTTACCTGTGAATTAATATTAGACTGTCCTTTGTAAAACTCCATGTATGTACACTTACAGTCATGAAAAAACATCTGCAAATAAGATAGATGGCCAAATCCTGGAGCCAATATGGCATCCATGTGCCAAAAAAATGAATTCAGTGGTCCAAGTGAACACAGTCTTCTTTCCCATGAGTAAATAAATTGTTTTGTGATCCTATGTGAAATTGGGTCATTTCACAGGGTTGTTGTAATCAGAGACCTTCTGCAGAGAGAGATCTGTTTACCAGCGGCATCTTCTTTACCCTAACAATAATATGTTTGCAAAAGATAACACAATTTTTTTAAAAAAAGTCGACTTCTTCTAGATGTTACGCAGTTTATGAGACACAAACTAGAATCTAATCCAATTCATTTGCCATGAGACAGGTCTATTAGTTAGGTCTATGATGTTGTTGTTGTTTCAAGCCTCACAGATTCACAAGATACTTTGTAGCCTGTGAACTTCTTCCCACAATTCTAAGTTTTCCTTGCCTATTCCTGCCTTTAGTTCCTCATTCAGGAACTAAAACCATTTCTGGTGTGTTTTACTCCTTGGTCATACCAATGGAGGGAGATGGTCCTCCTCATGTTCTTACCATTGTGTGTGGAAAGCATGCAAACTACAATAGTAGCATTTGGTACATGTTTCCCTCTGGAGTAATTTCCACTGAGAGTGGAAAACCCACACCCCTTTGTTCTCCTTTCTCCTGATGTGGTTCGGACCCTGAGTGTCTGCTCCACTCACCATGCCTCAGCCCACTTCCCACAGACACACACACACACACACACACACACACACACTTTGATATTTGTGGTTTTTCTACTTTTGCAGGGGCTCTGCTCTCCTAAACCCTAGCAAATGTGGAGGAGCAACGGTAGAAGAGCTTAAAATAATATAGCCATCTCGCACATAGACAACCAGGAGATATCAACTAAAAATCTGTTTCAGCATAAGACAGCAGCAAAAAAATTACAAAGAATTGAAAAGTTTTAGACAATAAGAAGTTCTTTGCTATAAGCCAGGAGAACAAAAGGAAGGCTCCAGGCAGACTTTCCTAGAGAAGGCCCTGTATAACCAGGGTGCCATGAGTGACAATGCCTGTCTCGATCAGACACCCACTACACCTCAAGAAGTGAGGACACTTGGAATAGGGCCTTAATTGACTACCTCAGGGCTCAAGGAGAAATACATGGGAAGAAACACTGTGAAGTACTTCATAGTCTAATGCTCGAACTTTCAATTGAGAACAACTGGAAGTCAACTGAATATGATACAATACCAGCATAACATGACTGTGATATCCATCTCCAGTGAATATATTTTTCTGTTGTATTTTACTTTAACTAAAGTTCCTGTACTGTCTCTAAGGACCAGTAATAGTCCCATTTTACAGATGGAGAAACTGATAGTTGCTCAGCCAAGTCTCTCATTGAACAATCTGTATCCAGAGCTCCCATTGTGAACCAATCTGACACTCCTCCAGCACCAAGCTTGCAGAACATCCTTTCACTGAACTTCCAAGCTGGTACATCAATTACAGGAATGGTCAATGAAGATGTACATTGCTTTGTTTGCTCAGGAAAACAAAGGATAGTTCTGTGTGAGGACTCCAGCCCATTGTTGTAAGACAGCCAGTTAGAAAAGCTTTCCAGCATGGGAGGAGGAAAACACTGCATGCTCATTAAAGGGCACAATAATAAATTAGGGTTTGCAATTTGCCTGGCCTACAGAAACAACACAGTAGCTATGTGAGCACAAAGCAGCTCTTTATTCAGAAAGCTGAGAAACTATCTGCAGACTTTTCTGTTGTGTCGAGCACCAAATCGCAAAGGTTTTTCCTTTTAATATTAATATTTATATTTCTCCATGCACATGGACACACATGTAGAGCAGGGACAGTAAGCAGCAAGAAACCGCAAAAGCTGCAGAAAGCTTCATAATATGATATAGAACTGTATTAAACATTATATTACTATTATTACTATTAGTATTATCTTTATTTATACCTACTTTATGTATACTTATATCTACTTTCTTCCCAGGCTGGGACTCAAAGTAGAACACAATTATACTTATACAGCTTTATATACACATCTACCATTTTCAACAGCAGTTCAGTACTGGGGAGTATCATCTCCTCTCTGGTTAACACTTCTTCATGGCTGTCAATATGTTCCTCTATTTCTTCATCCTACAGGTCAGCAAATCTTCCTCCACCAAGTTTTCTTCCTGTGTGAATGATTCTCCTAACTTCTCCATTAATCTCCAGGAGGGCATCAAAATCATTGACAACATCACTCCACAAGTTTTTCCAGCAGGGAATTAGTTTCTGATTTTAATTCATCCACTGCAGATTAGATGAAGGTTCTGCCATCAGCACTAGTGAAGGGTTTCCAGCACTGCACTATGTCCACATTAGGGTCTGCATAAACTGCTGACAGAATGAGAACAAGTAACAGGCAGGTATACGTGGCCTTGACAAAACAAATGAAGCCTTGGTGAAGGGACCAAATCAATGAGGTTGTACTGGGAAGTAAGACAAGAACATCAACATCTTCATTTTTGTAACAGGAAGATGCAGAATGGTCAGGCCATTATCTATTATTAATAGGAGTTTAAATTCCAAGCCTTCCTGCTGCAACTTTTCTTTTAAAACTTCTGGGATGAAGCTTCGGTGAAACCAAACAAGATGGTTGTCACCCATGATTTCTTACGGTGCTGCCAAAACACAATAAAGGCAGATAAAGTTCTTCAGTTTCAAAAACAGTTATTCAGTTTTAACAGTACACTTAGCTTTATCATGGACCTTGCAGAGTTGCCACAGAGGACCAGAGTTAATCTATCCTTCCGAGCTTTGTGGCCTGGTGCGGCCTTTGCAGTTTTATTAATGTAAGTTCTAGTGGGCATTTGTTTCCAGGAGAGTCCCGTTTCATTACAACTGAGCACCTGCTCTGGATGACATCTTTTCTCTCCCATCAATTTCTTAAAGTAATCTGGAATTGTGGAAGTAGCCACTTCACTGGCAGATGCAGCCTCTCCACTCAGTTTTATATTTTTAAGTCAAAACCTGTTCCTAAATTTGTGCAACCATCCTCTACTTGCAGTAAAGAGTTTGGTAACATTCATTTAAGGGGATGCCCTACTGAAATCTTTGTATAGCCTCAATGCTTTGTGGTGCAACACATTGATTTTAACAGGAATTCATTTTCTGTTCATGTCTTCCAGCCACAAATTTAATGCCTTCTTCATTTTTCTTACCACTCATTACATACTGCAGAAGTAACTTTTTCAGTTTGGAGTGTAAATTAGTAGGTATTTCTTTTTCTTCTTCACAATTTCACAGATGGAAGATTCATTATTACCCCAGATCTTAGCAACCTTTTATTTTACACATTTTATACATTTTATATTCTTTCGTTATTAAGTTAAGGACGTTCACCTTCTCACTTAAAGGAAGCTCTTTACAGATTCTCTTAGGCTTATCAGGATTGCCAGCATCACCACTCTTGCACTTGGGGCTGCTACAGACAACACAAGCACTTTACAAGCAGAAGCACTTTGGTACTGTATAAGGACAAGAACTTTAATGTACTGTACAACCACAGCAATTTTACAGCAGGACACTGTATCACAATCATAACACACAACCAAGAGGCCTATTAAGCAACTGGATAGCATACATCACATGTATACAATAAGAAAACATGAGACAGCTTAGACAACATGAGACAGCATGTGAGAGTGCAAGTGAATGGGGCACCATTTCTGGAATTATCAATTCCTTTCCGTTTTCCATGTAATGCTGTATATACTTCCTTCCTTTCTTTTCTTTTTTTTTTTTTGTATAATTTTTATTGAAAGTTTGTCTCGAAAATAACAAACATATCCTCACACTTCCATGCTTAAATCTTCCAGCTGAAATTGCTTATTTCTATTCCATTACACACATAATTTCCATCTCGCAGAGAGAAGAACAGTTACATTATTTCTTCTTTGATTTCTTACACATTTATATCCTTGCCCAATCGAATACTCTTTTCCATTCTTTCTCAAAGTTCTGGATAGATTTATTCTCCAAAGAAAATGTTAACTTTTCCATCTCTATCATATTCAGAACTTTTAACTTCCATTCTTCCATATCAATATACTTCTTTTCTTTCCAGTGCTGTGCACATGTCAACCTTGCCACAGTTATTAAATATAATAATATCTTCTGATGACTCCTTATTTCCCTTTGTTGGCCTAGCATATTTAACAAATAAAGCTCCAGTTTCATTTCAAAATTCAGCTTATAAATTCTTTGAATTTCATCATGTACCCTCTTCCAAATTTATTTTGCTACCTTACATGTTTACCACATATGGACAAAAGACCTTGTCTTTTCATCACACTTCCAACAATTTCAGTTCCCATTTTTCATTATTTTCTGTAATCTTTCTGGGGTCATGTACCATCTGTAAAACATTTTATAAAAGTTTTCTCTTAAATTTAAGTTTGGTGTAAATTTTATATCTATTTTCCACACTCTTTCCCAAGTTTCTAATTCAATTGAATGTCCCAAATTCTGTGCCCATCTAACCATTGTATCTTTGACTACTTCTGATTCCATTTCTCTTTGCAGCAATAATTTATAAAATTTGGAAATTCTTTTCTTTTGGTTATCTTTCATCACTACATCTAATTAATTCTCTTTTCTCTCAAATCCGTATAGTTTTTGGTCCATTCTAAATCTTTCTCTGAGTTGTCTCCATGGAAACCAATTTAGTTCATGCCCTTCAGCCTTTAATTCTTCTTCTGTACACATTCTTGGTTTGTCACCCCCCCGTTTCAATAACTCTTGATATGTTAGTAAATTTCCCTGTTTTGTTGGGGCGATTTTATAAGCTTCTTGTGGTGAGGTCCATACTGGTAATTATGTATAAATATACTTCCTTTCAGAGTAATTCAATTTCTATTTAATTCCTATTAAATTCACTGCCTTTTAGGCCAGGTAAATGAAATTGCATAAACCAGTCCCTCAGCTACGGAGGATGCACTGGGCCAGAACTTAACAGGCCATCTCTGTGATTCTAGTTCACAATCCTTTCAAGCACAAATGAATTCCAGATTATCCCAAGCTTTCTTCAACTGCAGCAGCATAATGTAGGACAAGGGAATCATTTTGTTGCTAAATCTTAGCATAATTATTGCAATTCACCGAGAGATCTGTCAGCACGTTCAGATCTACTTTCTATGATTATCCCAAAAGTCCTTCTGTGGACCTTTAAAGCTGGAACAACTCAAGATAGTTTACCTTTGCAATTGTAAAAAGAGACAGCATAATACTAAGGACATACATTTCATTTCATATTTTAGCCCCAATATACTCACTTGTGCACATTATTCAAGGATGATATTGGTATTCAAGAGTATCAGTTTTACTACTATCAGAATGAGACAGCAATCATTACAGAAAATACACTGCTGAAGATTCTTACCAGCTGGTTAGATGCAGTGTACTCATTGGCTTCATTTAGGTGACAGTTCCCATCATGTGGCTGCACCAATCCACCCAGCCTCCCATCCAGTGCAAAGTGTGGGACATCATCTGTTGTGAAGACCAACAAGTGAGAGGCCTCCTTCCGCCAACCAATCTCCTTCTACGTGGAAAATCAAACAAGCCAAGAAAGAAATTCATTAGTCTTCGTATGTTCTCTCTGCATCAAACCATTCAGGACATGTTTATTGCTATGGACAATTCCACAAAAAGAGTAAAAAGAGTAAAAAGTATTGTCAGATTTATTTAAGTCAAAGGCTGGGAACATCTTTCATGAGTTAGATTCAATTCCAGAGACATTCTAGGAGTACATTCCAGTGGTGAGATGAGCCAAATCCCCAAAATGCCAGAGTATCTTATGCCAGTTTAAAGCTCTCAGTGCTGGAAATTAAACATTCCCATTGGAGTGGCATTTCAACTTTTAAGAACAAAAGCAAAACACATGGTTTAGCGGGGAAACCATGTCATGAAGAAGGTGGTATGGCTATCAGAGGAAGCCTAGAAAACCAGATTTGTATCCCAACAGGGCCAGATTCTGTTCCAGAGCCTAAGGTTCTCCACCTCATTTCTAAAGCTCTTTATTAAAAAAGAAAAACTACACGTAGTTCAAAGGGGATGTAGATGGTCTACAAACAAAAATGTCAGAAGCAAAAGAAATACAGAGAATAAAAACGATATCCGTAAAGCCTTGAAACCAGATATTCTAAAGCTTACACTGTAATTAAGGAAACACTACAGCTGTTACAAAATGAATATATCCAAAGTGAATATATCCAGTCCCTACTTGCTAGGGACAACTCTGAAAGTTTAACATCATCTGTACATAGAAAGAATAGGAAGCGTAAAGAAAAGATGGGCATTATACCACTGCTAAAGACATGAAAAAATGTATCAATACAGATCATTTCCACTTCTGAAACACATCCCTAATTCCCCATGGTTCACTGTAGTGCAAAACTGATGCTCTTTCGGGCCTCCAGGAGCAGCAAATCTAACTTCTTTGCACAAAAACCTGGGGAGTGTGGGTCTTGAAAGGGCCCAGGGCCCCAAAAATACCCTTAGGGCTATACACAATCCATGGACCACGCTCTGCTGACTGCCGCAGTCTACATCTACTTTTGTGAAACCACATTCTTCTTCTCTTCCTGTTTCCTTGGCAGAAACCCTTTTCAACAACTTTCTTCTGACTAAATCTGGCAACCGGTTCCTCTTGGCCCAAGGAGAAGAGTACCATTATTTCGCTGATAAGGCTGCTTATTTGAAGTAAAAGGAAATGTTGCCAAGGCAAGCCAAAGCAAAGCTGCACTCTGAAACTATTTCTAGCTAGTATTTTCAAGGGGAATGTGATCATTGAGGTCTAATGTGTTTATTTTGAAGTTAAAACTGGCTGGACACTCAAGAAATACAACTGCAGCCTTGCAGGTTATAGGAGTTCAGTGATCCTGCCATAAAACCACAGTGGAAGTTACACTGTTACAGATCCCAATTCAGAAAGTAGCAAGCACTTTACATCTGCTCCAAGAACTTAAGAAAACATTTCCATTTTTAGGAAATGGCAAAACAGAGGTGCAAAGAAAGCCCCAGGAGACATATCAGCAGCAGGTGCAACTAACCCTGCCTTTAATTTCTCCTTCTGAAAAGCAGGAAATAACTCCCTCTCCTGGGAAGTGATAAACATATTAAGCCTTGATTATGCTGACGGCAATTTGAATCCAAATTGTCACTGTGCCAGCAGTAGAGCCTCAGCCAAGGCAGCTGATCAACACAAGTGTGCCTATGCAACCAAGAAACAGGTTGAGTTTTAGTCAGCACAGAAACCTGTGTATTAACACACACACACACACACACACACACACAAACACAGAGAGAGAGAGAGAGAGATGAAAGCAAGCAGCCAGAACTGAAACTCTGCAAGTAAATGCAACTTAGCTAAAAGTAATCACAGATTATCAAAATAACAACCAGTGACGCCACATATCATATAAAAAAATCATATAAAAAACATGTCATATAAAAAAAAGAAGAAAAAAGTAGCAAAGAAAAGTATGTCATCAGACACTGCCAAAATTCAAGTGCAAAAGACAAATGTTATTCACATAAGAGGCATATTTAGTAACAGCTGGCAACAAAAGCCTTCAGTAGAATAACTGAATACACAAGTAATAGTGGTGCACCCATTTCAACTTAAGAGATATACTAGGGATAGTGTCACACAACGCAGGGAAGCAGACAGAAGTCAACAAGGAAAAAACAAAATAGTACACTTCTCCGTGGGAGATGTAGACATTCTATGTGCAGGAACTGCTTACCGTAAGGTAGAAGCGTGATTTCCCCATTGCAGGCTAACACCAAAGAATTCATTTCTCATAATGAACTCATTCTAAGAATTACTGTACTGGTTCATTATTTAAAAACAGAACATCATTTTGTCACCTGACTTGCCACTGTTCAAATTGTTTCTGACTTACGGTGACCTTAAGGTGACCCTATCACGGGGTTTTCTTGGCTAGATATGTTCAGAGGGGGGTTGCCTTTGCCTTAATCTGAGGCTGAGAAACTGTGACTTCTTCCGGGTTGCCCACTGGTTTTCCATGACTGAGCAGGAATTCAAACCCAGGTCTCCACAAACCACTACACCACACTGGGAACATTTCCGCACGACACTCTTATAGCGCGATGATTCCACTTTCAACCTCCTATGGAATCCTGGGGTTTGCAGTTCCGGGAGGGGCCGGCTATAAGAGTGTCGTGAGGAAATGGCCTGGCTGTCACTTGATTTCCCATCTTCTATATTTTCAGCATTGGCCAGTGATACAGAATTGCAAATATGTTCATTAGTTCACAACTCAGCACAAATTCCTCACCTCACACACAGCAGCCTGCAAGATGGCATCAAGGCCACCTTCTGGGGCGTCCCTGTTGCGAGAAACCTTCTGTTTCTGAACCTCCTCATTGAACCTGTCAACTTTATCTGTGAGGGACAAAAGATGTCGGAATCCAAAGGATGGAACACAGCTTGGAAACAGCTTGTAACTAGAAAGAAAATTTTAAACATATGTATTATTTGTCTGTGCATTAAGACAAGGAATACCACAGGTTTTTTTTTCACATTTCACACTATAACCACCACCAAAGTTGCTCAATAATACCTCCATTTCATTTTTTTTTAGATTTCAAATAACATACTGCACACTTTTTAGAACTGCTTTCTGCCTACATATTTGAGTGTAAGACATTCAGTATTAGTAACTCCTTCCCAAAGATTAATGGAATGTGGAGCCACATATATTTCTTAAGAAATATGTCTTAATGCAGTTAGTGGACAAACTACTAATTAAGCCTATTTAGAACTGGAACTTTGGCAAAGTGAATTGACTGGAGAAGATTCACACATCATTTCAATGCGTGCAGTTAAATGAAGAGGAGACAGTCTGACCTGTACATAAGACTAAAGCTTTGATTCCAGCTTATGCATGCACAAAAAATACTCGATAAATACAGCTTATGCAATGTAAGGCTTACGTAGATTTATTTACAATATTTCCATCATTGACAAAGGGTCACAATTACCTCAGCACTGTGAGAAACCCATGAGGGAAAAGGGATCTGAGCTAGCCATAATGAACAATAGCTGGTAAAGGCTAGTTAACCAGCAAGGAACTGGGAGGAACTCTCTGCCTTTCACTTAACGCTATTCTTTGTTTATGTTTATGTAACTGTTTTAGATATTCAAAGGGGATGACCTGGCAAGCTCATTCCTCCATGCTTTAATAAAGTGAATATCTCCTTTTTAGAAACAACCATGACCGTGATTCAAAAACCTGTTACCCTACTTCCCTAATGCTATAGCGTCAAGGGAATAATTTCATTCTAATCCTACTTTCTCTTATAAGAGTGCACAGGAGTCCCAAGAAGCTTAGCAGCTTCACATTCAGTTAGCTAATACTCTGTGACTTGAAGCTTAGCAGAGATCTTATGTCAGTTTAGACTGGAGGAAAATTAGCAATAGAACTTGAAAATTTTTGTCCAGCAAGACTATTCCTTCCTTACGTTTTCCTTCTAGAAGAGACAAGAATGTGAAGGTGCTTGTTTACCCAGGTGAGTAACAAGTTATAAGATATAAACCATCATTTTCAAATATTTCATCTTTTAAAAAAATCTTCCCTCCCTCAAAAACATAATCATTTTTGGTTAAATGACTCCCTCAGTGCACAGGAAAAAATATATTTTCTCTCTTCCATCTATGTTGTTACACTGAGAGCCTAATTGTTCCTTTGCACATAAAATGTGCTAGGCATATCCATTTTGTACCCCAGATAGAGTAGCACCTCAGAAAAGCATTTTTTCTCTCTCTCTAAACTCTGACAGGGGCCCACAGCCAAAAAGTCCAATACTAATCCCAATTCTCTAAAAACTACAACTTGGAAATCAGAAAGCAGCTTCAAGAACAACCACATCTTTTCTTTCTCTTGTCAGCCTTAATCACACTTAAGGCTGACTTAAGTGTGACACTTAATCATACTTTTTACATTTGTACTGACACAAAGCACTTCAAATCCTGGTTTCAGACCGCACTCATTCAAATTGTGGTATCAAACTATGCTCAAGGAGTAAATCTTAGACAGTGCTAAACACTGTCATTGTTGTTAATATTTCTTCGACACATATTCTAAAACAAATAAACCTCAAGGTGCCTTATAATTAAGAACACAAAAGTAAAAACAAAAACAATCAAACCACTCTTTAATATAAAATGAGTAGGGCAGAAACAGTAAACTATGACAACAAAGCTGTGGCAGGCAAGTACACTCCAGAGGCACCAAAGCCAAAAAAGAAACAGTAGTATCCAACATCCATCTAGTCTCATGCATTAAGAGTCCAAAGCAGGTAAGCATGGTGTTGCACATAATAGGTTTTAACTAAGAAACACAAGGCAAACTTCAGAGTGAAAAGACTCATCCCCAGAGCCAGGTTTTCATTCATTGCCAGTCTGACTTCAGCAGTTTAGCCAGCTTTCATCACATCCAAAGGCTACTTGACGTAGAATATACACCTCTTTGGTAAGAGATACTATGAGCCCCAGACAAAGGGGTTCTTTAAATACCATTATAAGGAACTTGAACTGCTACTGGGACTACAATCCTATGAACGTTTGCTTGGCAGTAAGTAACACTGGGTGAGATTTTCTTCCCAGTAAAGGACTCGGGAGTAAGTTTTATGTATTAATAAGGTTTAGACTTGTGAAAGTGCTATATTTTAAATTGCTATGGCATGCTTAGCATTGCTGAATTGAGGGCCCTCACTTTTTAAAACAAGCTTCCAGCTTTCATGGTTTTACAACATACCTTGAAAGTCTACATAAGCATCTTTACTGAACCACTGTCCCACACAAGAAAGACATTTCCAAGACTTCCTTCCTTTTCTTAATCACTTCAGTTTCCATTCTTCTCCAAGAAGATTCCTTCTATCCCTTACTCAGGGTGCCACTAACCAATAAATATAAACTGCTACACTAATTTAGTTTTAGGTTGAGAGTACTGCTAGCAAACTGGCGATATTTCCCATTATTCTTTCTTTTTGTGTTAATCTTCTTTTTTTTATGCCAGTGATTTTGTCTACATGGCAACCTATACTCAAATACTAGGGTTCAAGGGACAATGGATCTACAAACTGTATAGACAGGAAAGCATTAAATCTATATTTTTTAATTTTATTTTCTAAAAGAGATATCCCACAATCAGAAACCAACAGCTTCATGACAAGCAAGTCAGCAGACAATTGACACTTGCTTAAAACTGTAGAGATCATACTAGGCACATTATGTAACATAGATCACTAGCATTCCCAAGCATCAATGTAAATTTAATGCTACTGCAAAGCCAGGATCCAATCAACTACTTAGGCTAAATCAAAGACATATGCCCATTTTGGCTTTTAAAAACCTTTAGTTTCCTTTGAAGAACTGATAATCTCATAATATATCACAAGCTTCTCCTCCAGCCCTGTCCCAAATTCTTATGAAGTCCTCTGCAGGCCTACTAAGCAATTCTTCAGTGCTCCACCTGGGATTTCTTATGTCTCTTGTTTTTGCTATCCCAGCGCCAGGAGTGCAAACACAGAAGGTTGTCAAATGTATGCTAAGCCATAATATGTGGGAGGTGGATCAAGTGAAGCATGCTTAGTGAAGCATAATCTTTTGCTGTATAATCAGAGATATGGCTAGTAAAAAGTACAGACACATCAATGTATCTTTGTATACAGATGTTTCTTTGGGACTTGGCCACTGACTGAATTTTTATTTGTATGAAAGAACAGGCCAGTAATGTTTTCAGAACGCTTCAGACAAGATGTACACTTTCCAAAATGTATTTACAATTTGATGGGCTAAAGCAGGATCAGTATGTAGATGACACTCAGCTCAACATCTCATTTCCATCTAATTTGCTTAGGGAGGCCGGCTGTTTTGGGACCGGTGGGGGCAAACAAACTGAGACTTTTTCCAGACAGGACAGAAGTACTTTGGCTAGGGAAATACATCTAGTTTTAAGTGATGCTTCCATTGTCTTGAAAGACCAAGTGCAAGATTAGAGGGTGCTACTGGACGCAGCACCAACTGGGAAAACTGAGATGGCAGCAATGGACAGGAATATTTTTGTCAGGTGGAATGCCAGCTTCAGCCCTTTGCAAAAGGAGCAGTTGCCCAATTAGTCAGGCCACCTCGGGTCCCACTCTGGGAGAAAAGGCGGCATATAAATACAGTAAGTAAGCAATAAATAAATAAATGTCTTGCTAACATCCAGGATAGACTACAGTGAGGCATTCTACAAAGGTTGAAAGTCTTAACTGTTTTAAGCCCAAGCTACTTGAAGGAATGCTTCTCCCATACTGGCTTCCTACATTCTGAGGACATCAGTGGATGCTCTTCTGACTTTATAACCTCTGGACTAGGTAGGTTGGTTAGTACAACAGAGAGAGGGGGCCTTTTCAGTGGTGGCCTCACACCACCAGTTTCATTCAGAGGACTATCAGGTCTTTTCTTAGTAGATTTTCATGAAAGCTCTGATGACTCATCTATTTTCACTGGTTTCCTATAGTTCTTGGAATACAGTTTTTATTATAATTTTGTGTTTTACTTATTTTTTTAACTGAATGTTTATTTACTGAATTTGTATTGCATTTGCACTTTATATGCAGCTTAAAAAGACTTTACTCCTAATTGCATCCTAAAATAATTTTAAACTAATGCATACAGTTAAGCAAAAGCATAATGGCTACACAGCAGAAACACTTTTTTCCTACACAGACATCAGTGACCTATACACACAGGTGTTATCACAGATATCCTTGCAGCATCTATATGCACCTGTATACTGTAAAGTAGCATTAACAACTGTAGTTTTTTCAGGGGATACCTTCTAGATTGTCCAACAGTTTAAGCACTGCACTTTCATTTTATTTTTTATTTCATTTGTTGTTATTTTTGAAGTTTATATTGGTGGTTGTTGTTGTAGTTTTTAAAATACAAAAAAATGTGGCAATGGGCCCATTCACACTATACAATTATAGCACTATGATTCCACTTTAATTGCCATGGTTGGAATCCTGCGGTGTGTAGTTTGGTCAGAGGCACCAGAGGAGGTCTTTGGATGAAAATTCCAAATACTCCTCCCTAAATTGCTGATCCCAGGATTTCACAGGATGGAACTATGTCAGTTAAAGTGGATCCATAGTGCTACAATTATCTTGTTAAAATGGCCTCAGATTAAACTGGGAGAAGACACACTCTCTCTTTCCCCGTCTCTCTTACTTTACCCTCCCTCCTTCTAAAATTCAGGTAAGTTTCATGCTTACTGCTCACAAGTGCTTTTGTCCCTGGGTCTCTTGGAAGCAAACACAGCATCTCAAAAAATGCTGACAGCCCTGTGTCCCTTCTTCCTTCCACAGAGAGTGTTGGATGCTAGAGCTGATGGTCCCACTGTCTGTCCTCTTCCTTCCTCAATGGCTGGAAGGAGAAGAGTGTTCCACAAAAGCTGGCAGATGGGCAACAAGAGGATAATGGATAGATTCAGGATAGAGCAGAAGACATGTGGAGACAAGCAGCTATAGTGGTGTGCCATCAAACTGCCAGCAGCAAACTACCCTGCTAAGAGATTGTGCCAGAGAATTCTCAGCAAAGCTTTTTTGATCCTCAGGGATTAGGGGAATTTGAGGCTACTAAAATGTTGTTGGGGACAACTTTCCTTATCCAGGCTACAAAGAGTCTTGTGTGTCCACTCCTTAAGCCATGTGGTGTTGCTCAAGCATACCACCTTTCTGCTCCAATGAAACAAAGCTTTCCAATGCTCTGACAATCGCTGCCAACAACAACAGCAGCAGCCCCCTTGCTTACCCAGTGCAGGGATTGTTCTGGTATCTAGGTGCTGTGTAGGAAAAGGGAGAAATGTTCTTGTCCACGAAAGAACCAAAGCCAAGGCGGAAATTGCTGGTGAGCTTTCCCATCTCTTCCGCCAGGGTGGTTCCCAAGTTCCGAATGGTATCCAGATCATCCTTCATGGAGAGGGAAAGATCCATCAAATAATACAAATCCACAGGGTAGTCTTCCACTTGTCGAACCTGCACTTGGAAAGAGGCTGGATCACCTGTGGAAACAGAAGATTGAGTGGTTAAAAAATCAAAACAAACCAAGAGTTATCCTTCTTTTGACTCTAGGTCTAATCAGCTTGTGCTACAAAACCGGCTTCCTAGCCATTACCAGAAATAGCCATAGATTCATGGCCAAAGTATGAATACTTCCACACAAGGTTTCCTGTTGCAACATGTAACTGATAAAATATGCCAAAATCCAGCAGACAGCATACTTTCCTTTTTAGGAAATTATTCCTTCAATTAAGGCTACAATTGCTGCAGCTTTGCAATCAGAGTAAAGGAAAATGATGAAGAAAAAAGCAACTGAAACAGTTCTTCCAGAACGTCAGTTGGCAACATCTACAATCCTGCTGTGTTACATTGATGTGGCTGCTCTTTATTCCATGCCCACACCAGAAGCCAAGCCCTGACAGTCTTCAGGCAAAGCTGTGAGTCAGGATAATGCATGGTTTAATCGCCCTTTAGCAAATGCCAATGCTTGCTGTGACAAATTACAAAACCTTTAGAAACTTATAGCTGGAGCGTCACCCACCTGTGAATGAAACAGAGAGGCATGGGCTTGTTTCACCTACTTTCTACATTTATTTGCCAACTTTACTCCCAAAGTATCCAAGGTAAATTCATCCTTAGAATAATGCCTTACAATTAAGTAGACACAATACAAAAGAGGGAAAGTGACAGAGAGGGAAGAGAAAAATAAGCAAATGCATATACTATGCTTGAGACAGACTAGGCAGGGGGAGTCTCAAAATGGCATCTGCTCCTAGGCAGGTTTTCTCACTTCTTCCTCAGAACAGTCAACGATGAAGACCGTTCTGGGAAAGGAGGAGCCGAATGGCAACTGATGCCCACCAAACTCATGGAGGAAAACCCCTGTCTGAGGCAGGCAGGTAAAGCTGCTCTGAATGAAGATTACTCCAAGGAATGACAGCAGAATTTACAATTATCACAGCTTATACCAGCTTAGAAACAGGTCTGGGTCAGGTTGCCTTGAGTTAACTAACTAAGCTATATGTGGGAGGGAGATATATCAGCCTATCTTCTAGCATAAATGCAGAGTTGTTCTGAAATGTCAGTATCTCTGGCCCTTTTCGCATGCATTTCTTAAGCAAAAGGGTCCCTTGAGCGTCGCATAAATGGGAGGAGTGGTCTGCATGACGCACTCCCATTTACGCAATGCTCAAGAGCCTCATGCACAGCGCATACGTACCTTTCTATTTTCGGCTTTTAGCCGAAAATGGTGTGCGCTTGCACACTGGTCAGGGGCCTGGGGCGAACTTACCTGCCCTGCGGAGCCTCTGGAGCTGGGCCGGTCGCGCTTCCTGTCCTCAGTGCAGCCTACAGTTCCCAGGCTGCACTGCAGAAGGAAGAGGCAGGGTGTGGGTGGGGCGCTCGCACGACCAGGAAGCTGCTGCGGAGCCCAAGCAGCAGGGACGCGAAAGCCTTCCTCCGAAGGCTTCTCACACGAGTGCCGCCCCCCACCTCCACAAAAAGGTAAGGTGCAGAAAGGGCCTCTGTCAGGGTTCAAGCGTGAGAAGAATGGTAGGAGAAAAATGGTAGGAATTGTAGCATTTTTTTTAAAAAAAACTGTAAATCTTTGAGCACAATTTTTACTGGAGCAGACAGGACAAGCATTTTAACATGAAATTTAAACTAAACTGGAGAAGCATTTCCAATGACAGGTGCCAATAGCTCTTGCTTGGGAGAAAAGCAATATACCCTAATTCACTTTTCAAACCCAGAAGATGAGGGTCTCTTTTTAAGCTGGGCAAGTCAGAGGCAGACAGTCACTGCAGGGTCAAAGCAAGGTTTTCAACTCCTTCCTCTCAGGGTAGCAAGAAGGGGCTCAATTCCTTGGCCACTCAAAAACAGAATCCCATATATTGCAACATATATTTTGCTGACAGAAAGCCAGGTACAGACTGCTTTTTCTTAAAAATGTTCCTGTGCCCCCTACATTAGGAATTGTTTCTAAGCAGGAGCTTTGATGGTTACGCTCAATTGCACCCTACTGTAGCTTAAATGAAAGTCCTCAAAGAGAAGTATAACAATTAAAATGGTTTACATTCAGTAATAGCTATACAATACAGCTTTGCAGCTAAAAAATTAAACGCCAAGGTCCTGCATCTGACTAGTAGAGAATAATGTTCCTGCAGTTCCAACTAAGGCCATTTCCATACAACGATGTTCTTCCACGTCATCTCGTTGCAATCACAGCAGCACTTCTGCAAGGATGGGAGCACATCCCCAACGCTCCCCTCTGTACCCAGCTGGCTGCTGCAGAAGGGAGTGCGAGGGACACATTCCTTTCTTCCACGCTGCAGCCAGTCTTCTTCCCATGCTGCAGTGGGGAAGGAAGCACATAATCACACTTCTGGCGCTTCTGCACAGCCGGAGATGACAGAAGCCTCATGCGATCAGAGGCCATTGATGGAGCTTTTCCATCTGTGATATACCCTGCAACTGCACTAGCTGGGGACTCAAGAAGGGTGGGACCAGGTGATGTCATGTGAAAGTGTCATCTCGATCCCACTCTTCTCGCATCCCCATGCTGGGAGGGCACTGTCCTGCAGAAATGGCCCAAGTCCTCTCCCTCACTCCCAGACCCTTTTATCTGACTCCCTCACGGCAGAACAATCTCCTTCACCCATTTGGCCTCAACAAGATAATGGGCTGTGCTTCAACAGCCAGGGGTAGGAAGACGACATCATCCTTGCAGACCTCCAAAGGTCCTCCAGGACATTCAGAAGGATGCCTGTGTCATCCTGAAACATAGGGAGCTACTGCCTGTTTGCCCCCTGTTGTTCCCTGGCCACTTAATGGCCATGGAGGCAAGCTATAGCCCAGAGAAGTCAGGTAAGGATGCAGAAATCAGTGCAGTATACAGACTTAGTACAGATGGTAGATATAAATTCCACTCTCCACACAGACCATAAAAAAACCTATGCAGGCACAAGCTGGACTTACGCCTGCATGCATCACCAAGAAAATGCCAGCTATGGTGTCAAGTATCTACAATTCTAATCCTTCTCCTTCCACAAAGAGATTTTACCTCCTTCAACAAAAAGTATGAATGAATTGTCTGATTTCCCTTCAATAGATGGTTATCCAATCTCTTCTCGAAAGGCTCCACAAAAAGTAATGTCTCAGCTTTGAGTCTCCCTGGCAGTCCAGCTATAGCTGTTTTAAATTATCCAAAATGTATCTATTATACTGGGGAAAGCAACTTGGCACCCTCCAGATGGCTTGAACTACAGCACCCATCAGCCCTAGCCACCACAGGTAATAGTCAGCCATTATAGATCATCTGGAAGGCACCAGATTGACACTTCCTAGATTAGGTCCTGCTCTTTGTAGTTTTGGACTGCAGCATCCAAATGCTTCGTGTCTTTTGTGTTCTTATGCATCTCCATTAATGATACATTGAGACGGTGCTAGAAGAGGACTGTATGTAATATGGCCAAGGAATAATCTACTAAATAATTAGTGAATGAACATCTGTTTCCAGTAGCCAGTAGATGCTTTCTCCAGAGACACAGCTATGGAACAGCAGTGTTCTTGGCTACAAGAGGCCATAGATGCAGCTAGCCAGGGGTCTAGGAAAGGACGAAAATACAGAGAGGCAAGGGACTTTGGAAGGGCAAAGGGTTGGGGAAAGGGCACAGATGAGATCGGGCTGGGGGTGAAGAGAAGAATCAAAGGAGGAGAGAAAAAAGGGACAGCTAAGAAGACCTTGGAAATGTTATTTTTGTAGATGGGATTCTGGTAATTGCAGTGGGACAAAGAGAACAAAGAGATATTTCCAAAGTCTCTAGGTAAGCAAAGTGCCTAAGAAGAGGAGGAGGATAGGGATACAGAGCGATGTGATTGAGTTAGCCTGTGGCAATATTTCCACATGCATGGCCTTGGCTTCCTGTGCAGTAAAAGGCTATTACAAGCCAATGAAGTTAAAGTTTGTACGGATGTAGGATAAAAGTGTTTCAGTAGTGTGCGTCACTTGCTGGGCATTTTGTTACCCCTGCTTTTAAAGCCATTGTGATCCCACCATGTAATATGGACTGAATGAGATTTCTTCTGCTAAGTATTTCACCTGCAGCCTAAAGATTCACTGCGTAGAAGTGATTGATGTGACAGATGGCTCAGCTGAAGAAAACATTTTTTCACTCTGCAACTGCTAGCAAACAAGGGAGATTTGTTCCCATTCAGTGATTATCTTCTCTTTGCAAATGCACTCTACAGGGTAATTAATTGGGATGCAACGTGCAGAGGACGATTCTGACTGGGTGGATTGGCCTCAAGTCCCATGTGACCCTTTATCAACAGACAGCTTTAAAATCAAGATTCCCATCCACAGTATTAACCTTGCATTTATTTCAGATCCCTGAGGGCATCTACTTTTATTTATATAAACCAATTCAAATTGGAATACTTGATGTCCAAAAGAGAAGCAAGATGTTCCTATCACTTTTATATGCCTTGCTCTGTTGTTATGTCTCATTTAAGCAGTGAAATTGGACTGATTACTTCTACCAAAGATAACAGCTGATAGGACACCACTGCCCTTAAAATGCATCCACCCAACACTCAACGGTACAAGAAAGCTTTTGCATCTGCAAGGCCTCAGAAAGCAATCTCCAGTTCTAAAAGTTTTTCAGGTCAGGGCCTGGGAAAGATCTCTGCTGAGATCTTGGAGGGATACCACCAGTCAAAATAGACAACGCTGGTCTATTTAGTGCAAAGGAATGGAACATATGGCACTCCAGATGTTGCACTGCAAATCCCAGCAGCTCTAACCAGCATCGACAGCAAGGACAGACGATTGGAGATACAGTCCAACAACATATGGTGGGCCAGCATAACCCCATACATAATGTTTCAGTCCAGGTTAAATGTTGATTCTTCTGTGTTAACTTTTGAAAGAAGAAAGACAGCCAAAGTAACTTGTTTTCCATTTAAATTCATTATGAGCTGATGGAGCTAGAACATCAGCATTATACAAGAAGTATAAATGACTGCAAAGAGAGTGGTCACACCATTTCAGGATGGCTACTGCAGCAGCATGGAATGTTTAGGAGCCAAATCCCAACAGACCACTATCAAGTGACATGAAACTCCCCATCATTTTTATTTGTGAACAAAGCAATAGAAAATCTTTTGTGTTTGTGCTGTGATGAGTCTAGGGCTGGTAAAATACTTGAAATTTGGAAAATTTGCATCTGAATGCCTTAAAGACCTTGAGCTCTTGTCACAGGAATTATAGAATTTCACTACTAATAAATAAATCTGTACCTTTCCTTTGTGAGACTTATAAGAAAGAGGGAAAACAGAAGGGAAAAAATATTGTCTCCAGTTTGCCTGGATTGGAACACAATGCAAACATTCCAGGGCCACACACAAACATGTTAATCGGGGGTGGGCACGTTCTTGGCGGCAGGGAAGTTTATATGAATCAGTCTTTTATGAAGGACTTTTCAGATCATTTATAGAAGGCCTTTTCAAAATAACTAAATATCAAAGGCCAAATACATTTGAACAAGTGCTCAAATAATAACGCCTCTATAATGCTTCTGTTCTGCCAAGTATTTCCACAATAAACTCCCTGCCTTTTTCAGTGTTACTTTTCATCTCACTGGAAAGCAAGCACCATGGGGAACTAGTTTCTGGATCATAAGTTCAAAATTCCCTCCACCATTTACAATCAAGGCAATTTTTTGTTTAGACTAGAGAGATGATGGGGCTATTACCCACCAAACAGAATACAGCTGGGGAAACTCCAAAATTTCTAGAGTTGCATAGCAGGTGGACTGTCAGTGATTTTGATTCTCAAATGCTCAAGCAGAAAAAGAACCACAGTTTTTTTAAACTTTACATTAGATATCACCCACATTTCATGATCCGAGAGGCAGACCATTTGGGGGTGAGCTCTCACCTACTCAGGCTGCTCTAACTAGACTTTTTTTCCCCATAATGCAACGTTACCTCTTGGGATCAACATGAACGATGCATCTGACCCTCTCGAAATTCAGGAAGGAAGAAAACAAACCACAGATAGGAAAGATCCTCAGGAATATTATCCTTGCTATGATTTAAAAGAAACTTGGCTCAGTGGGCACCCACTTCATCTCATCTCTCATACAAATGCTACCACTTTGCTCCCTACTGGTTGAGAAATCAATATAATTATCCCAGTCTACCAGAAAGGAGTGAGCAGGTGAGGCTAAATATTTAGAAATATTTGGATACCTTGTCAATAATTTTGGCATGCCAAGCAAAGCAGGTTTTTTGTTTTCGTTTTTTTGCAATCCTGATTTACAATCCTACACTGGTAATCAGATTTTCAGTGAAGCTGCACCTTAAAGTAACAGCAAACAATGGCTTGCTCCTACAGTGCCAAGCCACGGTTGGAATTACACACAAAACATCTTACAGAGTATCCAGTACATACTACTTCATTCATTCACTCATTCATTATAATTTTTACAACAAACTTTTTAACTAATAAAAATAAAATAAAATACAGAAAATAACAGTTTTGTTTACAATTTATACTCCCAATGATATAACTCCCTCCCATTTTGTTCCCCCATATTCTTTATTTCGCCTTTCCCCCAAATTATATACTATTTCTTAAATCATCTTTAACCGAACCTACTTTCTGTGAAATATTTTTTCTCCCTGCTCTCCATGTACTTAGAATTTTATTTATATACTGTATGTAAAATATATCTTTTTTAAATATCTTCCCCACCCACTTGTTTGTTTCACCTTTTCCATTTTATCTTGTTAACTGATTATCATGCACTGCTTTTAACCCAGTCCACTATTGGTCTCCACTCTCGTTCAAACTGTTGAGTCTCTTTGATCAAGCTGGGTAGCTTCTCCGTTTCTATCATATTCATAATTTTAACCTTCCAGTCATCAATTGATGGTTCTGATTTCATTCTCCAGTGCTGTGCATAACAAATCCTAGCTGTAATTCATGTTACTTCTAACTTATCCATGCCACCCCACAGAAGACATTCATTGTTGTTAACTCACCAGGCCGCAGATTCAACAAAATCTTTTGAGGCATTATCTGGGTTACATCTGAATTAGCTCCACCAGAGCCCTTACTGCTCAAAGGAAGATTCTTCACTATATTAATGCTGCTTTTTGTACTTTCTATGTGCCCTGTACAACCATTGGTGATCAGATTCTCAATGAAGTCACATCTTGAAGTGATGGATTTTTTGCTCCCAAATTCCTAAGGGGAAAAACAGTCAAAGAATGTAGAAAACCATTTTGACCATCATGATGTAAATTCAAATTAGTCAGGAAGACATTTTTTAACGCTACTTTCACCCTGCTTATTCTACAATAGACCTCATAAATAGCAAACGTTTGAGGTAGGTCTGCTTGAGAGAGACAGTGACTAGACTTTGGGATGGGAAAAGAGCAAGGAGATAGCACTAAGAAGAAAATAAACCTTTGGAAACAATGAAAGCTGAAGTGAGGAGGAAAATCAGTAAGCTATTTCTGTTTATACAGACTATTGGTTTGACTGGGTTGTTGCAAAAATCTGAGAATCCTTCAGTTTTGAGTACTTCAATCACAGCAAAAGGGTCAGTAAACAGCAAGCTAATGATTACCCTGCAGCTTCTACCCCGTTACATGGATATTTCATACTGGTCTTCTCCAAGGAACAAAAAGCAAGCAATATCAATAAGAGCGAAGAAAATACATCTCATTTGGTCAGATCTCAGATAGTCAGATTAAGAATATTCTTTGGAGGGCTGCTGCCAAGCAAAGTAAGTAATGTACCATCTGATGGACCAATGCTCTGATGCATTACCACAAGGCAATTTCCCCCCACCATTTTGTCTGAGGCACTGCCAGACTTTCAGGGGCCTAAGGGCATTTTCTGGGGGCGATCCTGCTCCTCTTTCTCGTGTCTCGCTCCCCACAGGGGTCGCCCAGGAATCCCACCACCCTTGACATCTTCCTTTGAACTCAGCAGAGTTGTCTCCAGCACCACCAGCCAAAAAAACCGAATATCCTCCCTGCTGTGTAGGCCCTCTAGGTGAATAAAGAAAATAAAAATACAAGGCAATTTCATGTCTGCACTGCAAGGTAGTTGTCTGAGATGCCAGGTTATATGTTTTATATTTAATCAACTCACTATCAGCCATACATCATTTTATTTTATTTTTAAACAAAAATACCAAAAAAAAGTATTGCTCTGAAAATTATTCTGATATTCTGAACATTACATCTTTAAATACATCGCATTTTATTGAAATAGTCTATTTTATTTAGATAGAAAGCTATTAAGAAGCTTTCATAGGAATCCAAGTTCCCATCAGAATGAAATAAGAGAACTCTGGCTAGAAGCAGTACACGGAATGTGAAATATAAATCTTATCCATTCCAAATAGCATCATTCTGCTGTCACATTAAAAAAAATAAAAACATCAAAGAACGTGAACAACATTTTTGTGTACAGACAGGAAGGGACACACACAAGGGCATTTGTTGTTGAAAAACATGCTAGATTTAGCAGGAAAGAGTAAACAAGTTAAACATAAAGCATATGAATTAGAACAGTGCAAAACAGGCAGAGGTCTGTCCCAGCTGTCTCTTCTCTTCTCACCCCATCATCTACTTCCTTGAATCCAAAAAGAGAATCTTGTACTTTAAACCAAACTGTTTCCTCAACTGTATTTTCTGCCCATATATCATTAGATACACCTCCATCACAAAAACAGCAAGTATCTTTGCATACAAGCACAATCCACAGCTCGGAATATCCAATTGCTTAGTTCTTGGCAAACATTTTTAAAAGAAGAAGGCAAGGGTAAGGCCAAGAAGATGTCAAGCAACAAGTCACAATTAAGCATCAGTAGAAACGGTGGGAGAGAGAAAGAAATGACAGCCTAGTCCTCATTAAGGTCTTGGTTGTAATACCTCTGGCTACAGGTGCATGTTCAAACAGTTCTTGAATGTCCCCATGAAGTGGGGAAGATATTTAAGAGGAATATTGGCATGCCAGATAGGCGGCTTGGCTAGAAACTTTCTTTCTGACACCTGATCTTCCACATGAAGGCAATACTTCTTTTCAGAAGAGCCATTTGTATGACTACATGAATGATCTCACCTGAGATCTAAAGTAATACAGCCCAGGTGCAGACTGAACACTTTATTCCAGAGATTTTAACAGAGCTGAAGGAGATATGGCACAGCCATGACAGCTCACGGCTGCCCTCACTTGTTTTTTGTCCTACTGCTGTTTTTGGTCAGATATTGACCGTTTTGGAAGAACAACAAAAACAGCAGTAGCAGCAGCAGCAGCACATAATGAGAGCATACCGAATTCACACAATCACAACACTACTGCACAGACCAGGCTGACATAGGTTGTGAAGAATGACCAGAGATTCTAGTGGGACACATGCAAGCAGCAATGATATCAGTGCATACCACCTGGGATTGGGTGGGAACGCTACTGTAGCAAAGCAATGGAGAAGTTCAATTCAACAGAGTAAACCTTCTGCTTATCATGTGTATTACTGCACAGTGAGTCTCTGAGCAGCTTGTGAAACACTGAAATGTGTTTGTTGAATGAAGATGAACCTCTAACACAGGGCCACTGGCTGAAGAATGGTAATCTGCTACAGGCAACACAAGCCAAACAGAGTCCCAAACAGCCATATGTATGTAAGCCTGAAGGACACACATCCTGCATCTCAGACATTCTGGCACCTTTTTGTTGCATAAACTCCACCAGTCAGTTAGCAAGTGTACAGGGAGAAGCAGAGGAGTCTGCAGAAGCTCTGGAATAAAACTAAATTCTGCACATGGTTAAGCCCTGTCTTTTCTCTTGTAAAAGCTCACTTTAGAGAATTTGCTTTTTGTTACAACGTGAATCTGTTCTATGCTTCATCCTTCTGTATTTTTCTCCACAACATCTTTTGTGGTTTTTTAAAAAGGTGTTTTTCACAACAAAAAAGCTTTACACAGCTATACTGTGGAACTGGATAACAAGTCTGTATCATACCAAGTACAGTCAGCCCTCCACATTTGCGAGTTTCACTTTTGCGGATTTGATTACTCACGATTATTTCCTGTCACCTCTGCTGCCTCCCTATGCCATTTTTAATAGGGACTGAAAGCCTCATGAGACTGAGAAACTGTGAACGAGACTTCTAAGTCCCCATTAAAAATGGTGTGGGGCAGCAGTGGAGGGGGCAGTAAGCCCCACCAGCCACCTACTTCTGCCTTGTGAAGGAACCCTGATGCCTAAAAGGAATCCATGGTGGGTTGAATATGGTGATCATACTTTTTTGTGTGTCAAATATGCTTTGAGAGGGCCTAGAGTTATTCACAGTTTTTTCCACTTTCACGGGGGCCCTGTGCCCCTAACCCTAGTGAATGTGGAGGGATAACTGTAATTAAAACATGCATTCAAATACTTCCCACAGAAACATCTGATTCATGCTATCTTGTAATGTACGTGTGTGCATGCGTGTGCATGTGTAAAGAAAACACATGCTATCCTGCTGTAAACAGTCTGCACTGCATTTAAACAAAACAGAAAAAGAAATATTTACAATTTACAAAGCTTCTGCGGCCATTTCCGCACTACACTGTTATAGTGCTATTATTTCACTTTCAACACACTCTGGCTGAGAATTCTAAATACCTCTTCCTCAACTGCAAACCCCAGGATTCCATAGGAGGTTGAAAGTAGAGTTTGCACTATAACACTGTACTGCGGAAATAGCCTGTAACATAGTGTGCACAAGGTGGACAAGGATGGGTTACAGGGTTCCAAAAAGTATGATGCTTTAAAAAGAAGGCATATCCATGCTGTTCCTCTATCAGAAATGAGTGCAGGAATAAAGGCTGCTTGGTCCCTTATAAATATGTATGTAGCTAACTGGATGTGTGGATTCTATATACAGCACACCCAGATTCAGTGTGGCTCATGTGGACATGTTTGTGGCTTAGTGAACTCAGTGCATCTTCATGTCCTGTACTCCTTCATGCCTTATTTGCTGCCTCTTATCTGGCTAGGTAGGCTGACGAGAACAGGAACTGTCCAGAATGGTGATTTCATAGTTTACAACATACTTGTGCAAAACATTAGCCACCATTGCTCTAATTTTCTGATACTCGATAAATGACCCAAGTCATTTCCGATGTGTTAAGCCACTTGTATGCTGCAGCACTTGCACCTTTAACTGGCAGATCCAGCAGAGTCTATGACAGAAGGAACCAATCTGTCTGGACGGCAGAGTGCAAAACAGATACCATGTTACTGCTGGCATCTGAGGTGCAATATTTGCATTTTGAGCCATAGGAAAAGAAGAACACATTACAAAGTCAGAGTTAATGTACACTGAAACAAATCTATAACATCAGCTAGAATTTTATTCTTTCACTCAACACAGACTGCAAGATAATGTATAGCACTGGTATTCCTTTCCATCTGAGCTATCAGGAAAACTCCTAGTGTAACTGACATAGCCATAATCCACGATGAGGCATTTTTTAATTACTATGCCAGTCTCAGTATCTCTCTCTCTTTCTCAATTTTACCTGCAACCTTATAAAAATGATTCACTCTTTATGATTTTAACCACTTCTCCTGCACTATCTTGCCTCTTGAACACTTCACCCTTAAGGCATATACATACCAAAGGCATGTTATCTCCATACACAACACCAACTTTGGGGGGAGGGGAAGGAGAAAAACCACTGCAAGCTTTCATCTCAGAAGAAAAGTGCCTCCAGATATAATTTGTCTAAGGATCTTAGACGAAATACGTTTCCATCAAGATACCATCTAATTCTGCAACTGCATGAAATCACCAGACTCGTATAACCTGTTTCATGAACCCACCGCTTGACCTTCAAACTGATTTAAGAAAGTCCATCTTCATTTTTCTGTCAGGAATAGCCAACAATTTTTTGAACCTATACCCGTTTGTCCTGAGGAAAAAATGGAACTGCAACATCCACCAACTGTGCTGCTGTGGCAAATGAGCAAGGAGATTTGGGACAAAGTGATCCAACAGTATCTAAGCCATGCTGCATAATAAACTCAAAGAAAAGGTTAGCCTGTAAGTCAGAGGTGTCAAACTCAATTTTATCTTGGGCTGCATCAGCATTATGGTTGCCTTCAAAGGGCCAGTTGCATCTGTAAGACTATATAAACGTATCTCTGTGCCTCTTTCTGCCCCTCAGATGCTCTCTGTGCCTCTTTCTGCTCCCCTACCCCCTGAGCCTCTTTCTGCCTCCCTGTTCCTCTCTGTACCTAGTGAGCCTGATCCCCACATTAGAGGCCCCCAGCTGTGGGTATTCTGAAGAGGAGCCCAGCAGCCAGCACTCATGATCTACTTCTACTTCTGACTGCTCCTCTGTCCAACTCGCACAAGCCACACGAAGCGTTACCTTGGTAGCCCATGGCAATGCTCTGAAAGTGAGACTTGGACAGAGGAGCAGTCAGAAGTAGAAGTAGATTGTGAGTGCTGGCTGCTGGCCCCTTCTTCAGAATACCAGCAGTTGGGGACCCGCAATGTGGGGATTGGGCTCGCCAGAAAGGGGGAGCGCTGCAGCTGCAGGAGAGGTACGAGGGCCACACAAAATGGCCCGGCGAGCCGGATTCAGCCCATGGGCCTTGTGTTTGACACATGCACCGTAAGTGTTCCCGAACAGAAATGACTAAGGTTTCTCTTGCAAAAACGAAACACTTTACTCCTAAAAGCCAGATCCAAAGACAGATCACACATACATGGCTCTTTCTTGAGAATTTCTAAAAGTAGTTGTTTATGGTCTGTGCATCTGCAGAGATTGTGGTTCTCTTTCATCTGCTTTCAGGGAGCAAACTTCTTTGGGTTCCCCCCACCCCGGGGAAGAAACAAAGACTTGGCTACTTCTGTTCATAGAGGCACAGTTAGATCTGCCACAAGAACTGAGGAGTGGGGAGAGAGGAAGGAAGATAAATTTGAGCCTTGTACTGTTATTCCATCACTTCATAATATGCCATTTAGGATACAGAGGGAATAATGCCACAAAGAGAATTGGCTGGAACTCCATTAGGCAAACAGATTTTCCACCCTATTCAGGACAGGAGAAATGAGCTAAACAGAGAACTTTGCCTGTTGGTTACAGAGTAAGGTCCGTATGTATTAATGCAAAGGACAAAACAATGTCTTATGAATATGGACTGAAAGTGCATCTTTTCTCCAGTTAACATGCAAACCTTGTTCTACAAAAATCCATACTCTTGCTCAAGCTGCACACTTTTTAAAAAATGAATTTTAAGTATTTCTTCTCCCTGGTTGCTGTATCTGTAATTTTTTCCACCAGGACCAAAATTTTTGTTCAAAAGTGGTAAAGAGCCAAAGATGTTTAAAAGTTCTGCTCTGGTTAGAATACAGATGCGAATTTTCTCACCACAAGTTAAAAGACATGTTGTTACTGGCAAGTGTATGATTCAAAGAGAGTATTTAAATTAGGAGCTAATGAATGGTTCACGAGTTATCTCCTACAAACATCTCTTTTCACCTCTTTAGCCTCCAGTCAATTCTGACAAATTTCAAACTAAAATAAGGGATTTGATAACACAGCACTGAGAGCTACTGCTGAAACCCAGCCGGTAAGTAGAGCTCACAACAACCTCCAAATAAACATTTGTGTTGGCAGAACTATTAAATAGTTCATCTCTGCCAAGAAAATATAACAAACCCAATCCAACTCTAATGGATACCCACAGCTTCACAAACAGTCTTTCTTCTTTCTGATGTCACCACCACTGATACACTTGGCAGAAACACTTCTTCCAGCTGCACACAAGATGTCTCAGAGGCAGAGGGGTTTATTTGGGGGCGAGGGAATAATCTTCCTCTGTGTATATGTACTCTCTTCCTATATAGGGGTGTCTGCATGTGAAATAATAAACCCACTTCCCCCTTCTTGCCTGTATCAGTATAAGATCCTAATATTGTTCCTAACAGATATCAGCGCTTCAGCACTGTTAGATGAAATAACCACCTAAGCACTGTGAACGAGGATATGCAGAAACTTGACCCTACATTTCCAAAAGAGCACCTCCTTAGCCGTCCCACAGACAGCCAATGGCCCAAGTGGGAAGATGCCTCAGCCCTGCATTTTGGGATAGTCCCCCCTCTACTCAGACCATGGATCACCACTATGCCCCATGAAAATCTCCCAGAGCTATGAGTGGTCAGTTGGGCTGGAAGACAATCAAAAGTGCGTCATAATAGTATATATCTATAACCTTTTATATGTCCTATAGTGGTATGTAGTTACATATGAGTAACAATCAAATGTTCGTGACACAGAGTTAGCAATTAATATATTTACATCAAATTAATGAAATATTCTAGTTAGCAAAGGATGTAATTTTCTCATTTTTTTGCAACACAGCTAACAGATAGTAACAAAGTACAAGAACCATAAAGATAGATAGCAATGATAGCAGTGAACATATCACTCTAGGACATATACAAAGATTATAGGTGTATACCATTATGACACGTTTTTGGTTGTCTTCCAGCCCAAGTGGCTACTCATACCACCAATCTCCCAGAGCTGCCAGAACTCCCTTCTTAACAGAGCTAGCCATGTGCCATGTTTCAACAAGAAGAGCACAAAGAGAAATGCCCTTGCTGGCTGTCCCACAATTATGGAATCGTGCCTTTGGGCACATACCAAGGACTAAGTAGTAGTACATTTACAAAGGCTAGTTGTCCTGTATTGACAGACACTAGTACTTCCATCACACTGGAGCTGGGAGTACCACTGTAGCAGAGAGTTTAGAAAGTGCATCAAAATGAGGAGCAGCCCTAAGTGTGGGAGGAAACTGGAAAGCCTGCACCTACTGGACTTTCTGAAGCACTGAAACCTAGCATGACTGTAATCCTATATGCACCAGGAGTGAACCAAATGAGCTTATTCTGAATAGATACATATAGAATTGAGCTGTAAGTGAATATGGATGAACCAAAATAGCGAATACATAAACAAAGACATAGCTGAACAGGCACAGCTTAAGGTGACAGATTTTCATACACCATCTGAGAAAAAACAGAGAGGCTATAGAGTACTATGTTAAAGTCCCAAAATTTGAAGGGTAGTGTTGCCAAACAAACTTTAAGAATCAATATACTAGACAATTTCTGAGCAAAATTACTTGTATAGCGTTTTACAACCTCTAGCATCTATATGGGTACAGAAGATTCACTAATGCTACGATGACTTTTAAAAGCAGTAATGAGAATTCCACTGCAGATTACACAGGCTAGGAGCCCACACCCAGCTGTGTGTGTTTCAGTCCAATTGAGTTCAGAAATTCTACAATAATGGATTTTTAAGCGATTATCACAGATTGGCTGGCCTAATCTTTATTAGTGTAAATACAAATTTAACCTTTGTACTGTGTTCATATCAGGCAAAGAAAAGTTCCACCCTTTAATTCCTTTTATTATTTTTAAAATAAATATTCCAAATTATAAAAATGCTAACCATAAACTACTAATTGCAAGGCTTAGGAAACATAAACAAATCCTTATGTGCCTGATATACTGTTTCTCACATAACCAGAAAGAGAACATATATTTCGAATGTCATTGCTGTTTTCCTGTACTGTATATACTATTGATGTCATTATTTTCCCTTTAAACTTTTATTGCAAATCTAAAACCAGACCCTGTACCAGGAAAAAGGCAGGGTATAAAATAAATACATACATACATACATACATACATACTACAAACATACAAAATCAACAACATTTCAGTACTATTACCTCAAATAACTCACTACTGTAGCTGCTGATGATGAAGAAGAAATTAAAAGTGTTATGCAACAATATAGTTTACAAAGCAATATGAGCTCTTTTTCACATCAGGGTCAAAACAAAATTTTCAAAAAGAACAGAAATTTCTTGCAGAGGCAGACACACTCACTACACTCACCCACAGATTCTTTCTGACTAATGTGGGAACAGAAGATCTCAACAAATAATCTGGTGAGAAGTATACTTTCAACAAAAGAAAAAAACAAAACAAAACTCCTGACAATAGACAGACTCAGGTTTATAAATATATATGATATTATAAAATATCAGTATAAGGAAAGCAAAAGCTTACCTCTTTAAAGCACCAAGCACACTTGGGATGAACCAGTAAGCATTCTTCACAGGAGGTAGCACTGCCACTTGTACAAATATTGAGACCTTAACAAAACAACAGAGAAATTAACCTAAGAAGTAACTTACTGGAGGTACACTGCCTGCTTAATTAAACTTTTTCTAAAAAGCGGGGAGAGGTATATCTAAACCCAACCTATATGACTGCCTTTCTTCCCTGCTCTTTGGAAGATGGACTTGCTTGAAAAGGAACCTGTATTTGTCGGCTTCTGAAAACAGATTAAATCTTATTTTCATACTCAGGAAGGGGGATTCAGACATATATTGTGTAACTAGTTAGTATGAGCTCCTGCATTATTTAATTGATTAATTGATTTGATTTGATTTGATTTATAGCCTGCCTTTCTTCCGAAATGGCACCCAAAGTAGCCTACAAATATAATTAAATGTTTCTAAAGAAGAAATGAAAGCCAGAGCAGACTAAGGCCATTTCCACACTACACTCTTACAGCGTGATTATTCCACTTTCAACATCCTACGGAATCCTGGGGTTTGCAGTTTGGGGAGGGGCTGGCCGGCCCCTCCCGAAACTGCAAACCCCAGGATTCTGTAGGATGTTGAAAGTGGAATAATTGCTCTATAAGAGTGTAGTGCGGAAATGGCCTAAAACTCTAGGAAACCAGGGTTCAAATCCTCACTGAACCATGGAAATCTACTGGGTGACTGGGCCAGTCACACTCTTTCAGCCTCAGAAGAAGGCAACAGCAAGCCTTCTCTGACAAAATCTTGCTGGAAAAAAAAAACCACAGTAGGGTTAGCATAAGTTTGCACTGAATTGCATTGAAAGCACACAACCACACTGCATTGAAAGCACACAATAAAAACAAAAAAGAAATGTTTTTCTATGGGTGTCTTTTAGCTCCAGGAATTGAGATTTGTACAGGAGTCCAGACAACACATAACACAGTGGGTCTGGCTGTTATTCAAAAGCAAGCCAGCTGAAAAATCCCTTGCATACTGCACATCTTGATGAAGCTTTATTCCAGGAATATTCCACTGTTTTGAAATCTTGTGGGTTAGACCACTAAATATCCCTACAGCACAAAGATTTCAGAGCAATGTCCCTTTCAGGCTGCCACAGTCATATTCACATTCCTTGTCCTTGGCCATGAAAAATGTTTCACAGACACATGACTCTGTTTTCCAACTGTAAAATCTGTTCTACCTTTTACTGTTTCCCTGTCAGGTTACCTTCAAATGGCAATACGAGAAGTAAAAACTTGAACAATTTTACCTTTTCCAAACACAGAGGTGCAGTGATAAGAAAACAAGTCACCTTTTGGATTTTTTTACCAGTTATGCTAATGTTAGGGAATTCAGGAGGCCTGGCAGGAGAAATGGCCCCTTATTTCTTTGTTTAGGTTGTTATCTAGCCTTCCACTAAAAAAGACTAGCCTCAAGATGGTTAAAAAACACCATTAAACATAAAGTCTAAAAAAAAAAAAATAGACCATAAAACTTCTAAAATAAGCTGTCAGTCACAACAGTCAGCAAAAACATCAACTGCATGCCTCTTCAGATCCCATATTTGGGAGCAGAGTGGGATATAAATCAAATGAATAAATTAATAACAGCTTTAAGAGGCAGTTTGAAAAGATGTGTCTTCATACTGTTCCTAAAAGTCGTAAGAATAGGGTTGCCAGAGTGAAAAATGGAGAGGGTTCCAGTACTTTTAATGGTTGTGTTGAAAACACAATTTCAGCAGACGTTGCTCATCACACAACTCAGTAGCAAGCAGCATCTGCTGAAATTCCATCTTCTAAGCAACCATTAAAAGAATAGGAACCCTATCCAGTTTTCACTCTGGTAAACTTAAGTGACAGCAGGAAATTATCACAACTCCAAAGGGGATGCATTTCATAAGCTGGGAATAACACAAAGGAAAGCCTTCTACCACATAACTGTGATCTGAGCTTCTACAGGCAATGGTATTCTTAAGAGGACTTCTCTCAAAGATATTAGCATCCAGACAGGTTCATAATGAGACAGGCAATCTCTTAGGACAGATAGCTCCCCAGTTATTTAGGCCTTTAGAAGTTAAAGCCCACAGCTTGAAATGAGCCCAGAAAGCAAACAACAACCAGTGCAGGTTCTTCAATATTGGAACAATATGATCTCAATACCATGCATCAGTTAGCGGCTTATGGGCACCAGTTAGTACCATATATTACACTATTCAAGGGTGACACTATGTAGAGTGCATTGCAGTAGTCAAGACATGATATAAACAAAAGTATGGATGGCTATTGCCAAGCCAACAGTGCCTTCTGCTGCTCCCTGGGAGTTCAGAAACAGGGAAGAGTCAAGGAGCACTCCTAGACTACAAACCTTTCAGGTAGAGCAGAATCCCTGCTAGAACAGGATGAATTCCAATCATCCATACCACCAGAACTTTCATACTGTCAGAGATGAATTTCAGCTTATTCAATCTTGGCCAAACCAAGGGATATTAGCTGGTCCCCTTGTAATAGTGATAAGGAATAATTTGGTGTAAGCAATACACTGGAGATACTTTCACTCCACAAAGCTTCATATGACTTTTCCAGCTGTTCTCTATAGACACCAAACATCATGGGGACATAACAGAACCATACGCCAATGACCACTTTATCAAAAAAATAATCCCCCAGCACCATGTTCTGATTATGACCTGGCCTAACAAGGAAATATTTGGACTACTACAATTCTGTGCCAAATGTAGACAGGTGATCTTGAAACCTGCCAAGACATCTAGAATAGGGTCATAGTGCACAATTCTAGTATTCAGTGTAAGTCATCTACTGAGGAGACCCAAGCAGTTTCAGCGCTCTATTCCAGTCAAAAGCCTGACTGAAACTGATCCATTAGTGTCTTACACTGAAGCAAGGGCAGAATCTGATGAAAGAAAATATTATGGGCCAATAGTAACATTTTTAACTGGCAGGCATGCTTAGAGCTGAATATTTCAAATTCCTACACATCAGCACAGACTGTCTAAGCACATGGCATATTACCCATCCTACTTGCAATTAATAAGTTAGCATCTTTAATGTGTGTATACATAGCCAATGGAATTTAAGCAATCTACGTCTGTCCAAGTTTTCTTTTCTTCTGGCGCTTATACGCAGGAACTCTGGCAGTCATTCAACTACTGTTATAAAATATATGCAGCCTACCCTACAGAATATTAGAATCTTAAAACAGACCATTGACTTTGCCAGCTGGTGAAACATTTATTTATTTTTAAACAAACAGAGCAGGAAGTAATAAACATAATCTATACTAAAATGAATTGTTTAGAATCTGAACAGATCTTTGTAGAACTGAAGAGGAATAAACTGAACTGATGAAAAAATGACTTGCTGATTACAGAAGACGCTCCTTATTTATGCTACCTTCTGAAAGACTTGCTATTTATCCGTCTTCTTTCATCTTCTGTTCTATTTTTTCTTTTAAAGCATTACAAAAATAATTTCCACAGGATATCCATGTTAAGCAGAACAGTTTGTTTATGTCAGGCAATGCCGAAAGCAGATTCTAATTATGCTATACAAGGTCAGTGTGTTTTTGTTACTTCCATATAAGATACCAAGTTATTCTCTTATCTCTCCTTAATCAATCAATCTCACAAACCTTACAAAAATCTGAAGGTATTACTTGTACAAAAAAATAAGGCAATACCAGATGCTCCCTCATTATAATACTAACAATTTCTTAAAAGACTAAAATGCTACTATATTATGTTCCTATTTCCTCTGTGTGTAGCTCCTCTAAAACAATGCCATCCTGTTTCTAAGCTGGGTATGCCACAGCTGTACCAAACCACTGTGACCAGGCTTGGCAAGGCATGAATAGCCTGATTTGCTGCAGTATACTTGTCCCAATTGTGTCATTCCTATCTTAGATTTGCAATAGCAGAGAAATGTAGGATTATTATGCTGATATCCTCACTGTAACCTGTTCCATAAACATAGGGGTAACAGGTTTTCATCCCACAACAACATGACAAAATTAACTGAGTATAATTTGAAGAACCACTTATTTCTAAACCTGCAACCTATTCAGGACTAACAGCCTCTCTGCTGCTATTAGATGTTTAGTCTGATGGTTTTCTCCAGGCTGCTTGCCACATTGTACATGTTCGATTGTATCTCACTTGGTTATCTCATTTCTAAATGGCAAAGTCTTAAAATAATGTGTAGCCAACTCAGCAAACCTAGTTAACATTCAAATTACTTATCTCTACCAATTAGACTAAAGTGACTGGAAACCAATTTTGTTTTGGCTACAGACCATGCTGCCATCACAATTATTTTGATTACTGAGTTGTGGATTGAGCTGCAAGACTACTTTGGTCTAGCAGAAGTTGAAAGCATTATTTTGTTTAGACTACAACTCTGAAAGGTATAATGAGGCAGGAGATTCTGGGAGTTGTAGTCCAAAAAAGCCACTTTTTGAAGATCAGCTCTTTAATATTTACCATACTCTGCTCAAATTATAAAATACTGTTCATAGAACATCTAAGTAAGATATGAACTAAGACGAAGCACCAGATCTTGCTTATGATCTAAAACTGCACATATGAAAAAAGGAAAAGAAAATATGATTGTTTGTTTTGATTGTTACAGAACAATTGTATTTATAGATGAGCAATCAGTATTATTGACATTTCTATTCTTCAGTGCATAGATATTAATACAATCAATATCTCATTAAATGAGTCCAGCTGATGATGTCACAATTGATGCTCTGAGGTCTACAGAGAAAATGGCCCATGGCTAGATTCTAAGCTTATTACGGTATTTTTCCATACTGAGGTGTCAATTCAGTGACAGTCTACACAGACACAGTAGCACTGATGAACCCTTAAAGGTCAACAAAAGCTATGGTCGTATTCTTCCACAGCTTCTCACTATGAGCAACCACAGCTGCAAAAAGAAGAGACTGAATTGTGCAGCAAACTAGACAGATAACATCTCTCAGACTCCCAGTTTTCTAGCAGAAGATTTCAAGTTTTCCTTCTCAGCACCTTCTCTGTGGGATCGAGTTGCAGTGCACTTGCTCCAGATGCTACCATTTTCACCCTGATCTTACCTCACAAGGAAAAAACTGTTCATATATACCTGTGGTTTGCATACTGCACTCTCGTCATTCATCTGTGGAAATGGATTATAGTCCAGGTTTATGCAGAAATAAATCTGTCTTCAAGATACAACAAGACTCTCTCTCCCCCTCCACTCCTTTTTTCACATTCTTTGAAAACTGCTACATCCAAGATAGTGTCCTTTATGACATAATAATGTGTACAGCCTGGGTCAAGTTACCGTATACATACTGTCCTGGATATTTTGGTGTATAATTTACAGGAGCTCAAAGTTTGCTGTGAGATGCAGATACATAATTGTTAAAGACTTTTTTAAAAAGCCACTTTAGCTATTACCAGCATGCAGTAGCAAAGCTCACTGTGCCCTAAATGTACTGAAAGCACTGGAACTCTTTGCCAAACAAAAAATGACACTTGCCTGGATGTACGCATATATGATTCAGAGTAGCCCAAACCTGACTACAAAGTGCACAGTTCTTTATCAGTAATTGTTACCTGTGTTCATCAGGCATTAGTGGGCTGGCACTGATAGGAAAAAGGTATTGATTCAAGGTACTGATTACCATGAAGCAGTGCTCTCCCAGTCATGGAAATATATTTATAAGGATACTTCTAAGTTTAGAATAAGTCAAGCAATATATAAAGTTTACTGACTGAGCTCTGTTTCAAAGGTTTCAAAGGAACTGGGAACAAGTTCTGCTCCTTCAACATCGTCAGGTGTCCAAGAGTCAGTTTTCCAGAGATTTCCGTCTTCTACACTGAGGCCTAGCATGAAACCTTGCCCTGCCCCCAGATGGAAGGATAGAAAGAAAAGCTGATGTGCCTCAGAGAGGATGTTCAGTTCTGACTGCAACACTATATTTTTCTGCAGCACCATGGAGGAGAACTGAATCCATGGGGAACCTTCACAGGGATGCTCAGGCACTCCAACCAAAGGCCTAACTACAATAAAACAGAGGCCCACCCTTCCGCATTTTTCAGCTGCTTTACTACCTCCCTCCCTTTCTAGCCACCTCATAACCCTGCCTGATAGTGCTCTCCCATGATCCTTCCCCTTCTGTTTCTTTGTGTTCGTTCATGGTCCTGCAACAACTGGGTCAGCGCGACACTTCCCTTCTCCCACCCTGATCACTGGGCCTCTGTTGAGTGGGCATGTCTCACCACAAGAAGATTTAATAGGAGTAGACGCTGAGCAACAATAACCGTCTGGTCCCATGCTGTGTAGGGCTTTAAATGTCATAACCAGCACTTTGAATTCTGACCAGAAACGAACCAGGAGCCAGTTAAGCTGTTTCAACAAGACAGTTCAGTGCTCTCTGTAACTAGCCAACCACCCACCCCTGCCTCCAATCAGCAGCCTGGCCCCAGCTTTTCGGAGCTGCTGAAGTTTCTGAATCATTCCAAAGGAAGTCCCACACAAAGTGCATTACAGTAATCCAAATGGGGTATGATCAAGTCATGTGTCACCACAGCCTGAAAACGCTGCAGTCATCTCTTATAATTTACTTCAGAAGTGAGCAAATTTGGTTGGTCAAAGGGCCAACGTTCTACCCCAGAAATTTTCCAGGAGACATACTGGACTGCCCAAATTGCCAACAAAAGAAGGAAGAAGGGAAAAAGAAAACCAGAAATCTAATTCTGGTTCTGATTTTAAAAAGGCAGGAATTTATTAATGCTCATCAGTGCAGGGGACATTTCAGCCTATTTAGAAGGTGAGTATCATTCCTGAAGACTTACAGTAGAAGCAATTCACTTTGTGTTTGTGGGTGCATCTGTGCGTGCATGCATATGCACATCAGTAGAGAGTCTGAGTAAAGACATTAGGGGCCACAATAACATCCTGGCTGGCCATACATGGCCCCAGAACCATAACTTGCCTTCCCCTTATTTACTGTTGCAATTTATTGTCACCTTCCTGTGCTTAATTTAGTCTAAGAAATTATTTTAAACTTGCCTTGCCAAGCTATGATCCAAATTAAAAATAAGCAGCCTTCATTGCCTTCCATTCCTCCCTACCTCTGCAATTTTTCCCGTAAACTTCTCCCACTCCCTTATTCCCTGTCTATATAACATTCAAACCTGTGGGCAGAGTTTGTCACGTTGAGATTTTGTTCCCCACTTTTTTACAATTCTCAGCTCTTCAGTGCCATTGAAATTATAATTTAGATTGAAAAACAGCGCTGTGAAACGGTGTGTGTGTGTGTGCTTGTATATGTACGCGTGTGCACGTGTTTCTGTGTGTATTTCCTGCTCTGCTCCCACATTCAAGATAGAAAATTATGCCTCATCTCTGCCCACACTGTAGCCATTATTTAAACAAATGGAATTCCAACTACCTACAGCAATGTTAGTCAGTCTCCAGACGCACTTCTGTCAACATTTCAAGAACCAACAACCCCAGGTTTAAAATGGGCAGCAGTTGGAGGGATCCAGTTGCTGCACTTGTTATTTCTAATACTGACATGTGTGGAGGTAAGTTGAAAAACAGAGAAGTAAGTCAGTGCTGCCAAAAGTAGTGGTCCAGCGACTTGTGCTGGTCTACAAGCCATTGACTGCCAGTCCCTGGTATGTTTTCAGAAAAGAAAGAAATAATTGCAACAGGCACAAGTATGCTACCAGTTCATGGCACACTGCCAAATAAATAAATAAACAAATAAATTTGCTTGTCCCAAGATAGCTTGGGAAGCACTTTATAATAAAGGTTAAGATGCCAGAACGTGAAGACATTTTCTCTTAAAAATTGTCAATTGCTGCTGCTGCTGTTGTGTGTCTTAAAGACATTTATGAATTTTGATGATCCTATGACAGGGTTTTGCTAGCACAGTTTATTCAAGGGTTTGCCAATCATTTGAGGCTGAGAAGCAGTGAATTACCCAAGGCCACTCATAGTCAAGTGGGGATTTACCCCACAGTTTCCTAGAGTCCTCGTCTAACACTCAAACCACTGCACCATTGCTGGCTTCTTCAATTCCCACCAATTATATCCCCACCAATTTGCTTATTTTTATGATAAAATAGTTGTTCTCACTGTGTAGAGCGGTTAATCAGAACTTTAATCAAAAGCTGGCATATTTCAAAATACCAGAGTTCCAACAAAACAGAGGCAACAAGTTAATCAGCTATAACCTGGCATTTGACACATCTGTGGAACTAATATATAAATGATTATCTTACAGATGCAATTAAAATATCAAGTTAGCAGCAGTATTCTAGTTCATGCTATATCTAGACTTAAACCATTCAGTGATAAGAGAACTGTCCCTCCTGTGCTAATATGTTTTTTTATGTACTACTAATTAGCAAAAAGGTCCTTTTCTATTTACACACATTACAGCTACAGCAAGATCTGGAAGTTCCTCATCAGGCCACATGAAGGATACAGCTATTAAGGACACTCTGTCTTGCAATCTTTTGCCACTGGCTGCTCGATAGTACAGTGAACAGTTTGTTAACATGGCCATTTAAGTTGTAAACACACAAAAGGAAATCAACGAATAAAGAACTAAAAGCACTCAATAGTACTCTTGCTTTTAAAAAGCCCAAAATAAAAATGCAAAAAATAGAGAGCACAAAGTGTTATATAGATGCATTTTCTAAAGTGCTGCTATTTTAAAATGCACTTTACCAGAACTGTAAACAGCATCCCTACAGCTTCAATGGCTGTTCCCAGCAGTACATGTGCCTCTTCTCACACAAAAACAGTAACCCAACTTCAGCACCAAAAGGAAGTCAGATATGTCTTCTACTCATTAACACCTAAATGGCTTGTGCTCTGTGATTAGGGATGCCATGGCTACCCACAAAACAATGGGATTCTAGAGTACACAATCATTCTCCCCAGAAATCAGCAGTGAAAACCTATTAAATTGCTAGGGCTACAAAACCAATTTATGTTTATTTAGAAGCTGAGCCCCACTGAACTTTGGGGAGCTTGTTTCAGAATAAACACAAATGATCAAGGCCTGTCTTGAGTGAACATTGCCCATACTTGCTCACAACCCTGAGGAATAGTTTGTTCTTTTTAAAATGAAAGCTGGAATTAACAGGCTCCAAATATATGCCTCTGGACAGATGATGCACCCATTCAACACTAGCCAAAGAGATTCTTTCAAGTTAGCTTCTACATATAAGCTAAGCAAGCTACAGTAAATTATTCCACGTGCTTTGTACAAAACTAAGTTAGTTTACAACTTCTTTGTGCTTGAGGGAAAAACGCTCTCTGAAGCTTATGAGTACAGGAAGTGTTGAGCTGTAATATCAATAGCTATCAAGTGTATGTATCACTAAAACAGAGAGGATTTTGCTACACAATTCCCTTCCCAGAGAGGAAAAATAAAGCTATTTCTATTTTGTATGTTTCAATATACAAAATATCCATCCCTTTGTCTGCTTTGAAAGAAAAGCCTGGTAAGGCTATGTAGTGGAACACCATCAGTGCAATAAGAATTACCAACTCTGATATCGCTCTACCATTGTTGTCATGGTCACAATTCTATTCGTATAATCAAGTATACTCATCCCATAGTGATTTTTTTCTAGCCTCTGTCTACATATTCTGAAAAGTAGGCCAGCAAAGACTCATGGGGGGAGGCACAATTCATTTGGAAAGATACAGGTGATCAGGTCAGTCAATGAGATCATTTGGATACATCCCCCAGATATACACAGGTGGCCCTCAGGAATAAGAGGACTGAGAGAACATATAAAGGACACAATAGCAAGTAATGAGTTATTATGCTCTCCCTTGGAGACTTCCTGCTGTCATTTGAGGACCCAAATGGTAGACACCCAAACCATGAGCACTGCCTTTTGGGAAATTATTCATGGAATCCAATTGTGGGTAGATATCAAAAGGACAGCCAACTGGCATTTGGTGGATATGTACACTGAGAGCTTTGTAAACAAGGGTTCTTGCTGTAGCATTTATATTGCTGGCAAACCATCAGTATCAGATCTATGGGCAGGATGGCATCAATGCAGACTGCAATGAGGTTCTTTATTTCAAAAGCTTTGGAAATGGGAATTACATGGAGTAAATAATGTTGTTTAAGCTGTAATGTAATTTAACCTGTGTTTAAGCTAATGTAGTTTAGTTTGTTTCTAGCTTGAAAAACAAACCAAAAAACTTCTTTAAAAGTAGTTCTAGAACCTCGATTAAAAACGGTTAGAAATAACCAGAGCAGCCACCTCCCAAATTTAATAACCAAAGGCGAAGTGAAATAGCAACATCTTTGCTGCCAGAAAGGAACTCAGAAAGGATGGAGTCTGCCTAACCTCCCTTAGGAGAGAGTTCCACAGTTGAAAAGCTGTTCAAGATCTTTTGAGAAAGAAAGAAGTGATAACACCTAACTAACTCCATTGGTGGAAACCCAGTTTTTAAACAGAGAGTCTCCTCTTAGCCACAATTCAAGTCTCATTCCATCTATCTGCATTCCATCTATAAACACTAGCAAGCCACATTGCTCAAAGCAAAGCAGCACTGGCCCTTCCAATGTTGAAAGTACAAACTATGTAATAATCAAATATGAAATATCCCATTTCACTACCAAATAGTGGAATAGGAGTTGCTTTATTCACATTCCTATTTTTTTTAAAATTATCAACAGATACTATCACACCTCACACCAGTGGCTTACTTATGTAAACATATTTTATCCGCAGTTCTAAATATACTACTTTTCCACTGAAATTAACAGAATGACAAAGCAAGGCTATAAGTCACAATGAGACTACCCATGTGTCCAAATGTCTTTTTGTCCAGTTTGAAGACACTGGAGGAGGGAAATTTAAAGTACAGAATGGGCAGTTTCACATGCAAGCACACCTCTGCCCCCAGAACAGCTTCTCCCTGGCCATTTTGCTCCTGAAAAATGGGATCACTTCTGGTCTCTGAAAATTGGAAAGCAACCTAGTTAAAACATTGTCCCACTATCAATTTAAATTCTACTGCAACAAGAAGTCTGCATCTCAAGGTGTCCCTTGGATCAACTGTCAGAAACACCCATTCCTCTCCAAACCATAATTCACTCCCAAACACACTAAACAACCGGTGCTTTGGTAATTTGGTCAGAAATTAAACTAACTACAGGAAGCACTCCTTTTGATGCCCTGTTATCTGATGACTCTTTCAACACTTCCAAAATAAGGACAGTTTTTCTTGCCTATGGAGGTTCACTTGGGACTTGCTCACAAACATGAGCTGCCTGCAAAGTGAGCTGAGAGAGGGAAATAGGTGCCAAGCCAACTGAGAGACTTTGCAAGTACTGTAGTGCATGGTCTGTCCCACACAAGCCTCCATAACTCCTTCATGCTCCCTACCGTACAGTACATGGGTTCAGCTTTTCAACTAATTCCGTTTTCTGGCAGTGCTCTCTGATCCCTAACCTGTCAGATAAGTAGAGAAAGCCTGTATGTTGTTGTTTTTTAAAGCTCATAGAGTTTATCTGACGAAGTCAGCTCCTTCCACGTTGACGCAACTAATATCAATTAAATGAGCACTCCACCCTATTCAATGGGATTGGCTCCCAGACTAAGTGTGCAGAGGTTTGCAGCCCTACTGTGGCATTTGTTCCACATGCATACCTGCCAAACAGCACCATCCACTTCATCTTATGCTACTTTTCAAAACCTATACAGAAAAGTGCCTAGAATATGGGCAGTGATGTGTGTCCTCAGTAGTGTAAAGTAGCACAGAGAGACAGGCCAATTGCCCTAGGTGCAATTTGGACAGCAGGGCAAATGCTCTTTTTAAAAACCATATGAAATACTGAGTTATTAAAAATATTGAATTCCTCAATATAAAACTATTATTCAAGACACAAGATTCAAAGCAGCATTTCAGCTTGCTCAGGTTTAGCTGGGATGGCAAACCAGACAGAATGCCACACTGTACCTTGTGCTTGCAGGTCAACACCCACCTATCCATTCAATACTGATGGTTAAAAAATCAGGGGCATATGCATCTGGGGTAATTTATTTTAGCAGCAAGAAACTAAAATTTCAGAACCAACAGCAGTTCTAAAAACCCACAACTATTTCTAATTTCCCCCAGTGCTGACAGAAGAGAGGAGGAAAAAAATATAGAACTAGGAACAGCAGCGCTACTGGTCAGATACGATGATGATGATGATAACAATAGTAATAATAGTAATAATTAATAATTATAAATCATTATTATTATTATTTTGTGGGCCAGCTTCAGCGTGCTGCCTGACTCACTCTTGGACTATTCACATATTGTACGTCTCTGCATCTTTGGCCATTACATATATGTATATATACGACACAGCCTCAGTGTAGTAATGTGGTAGATAGAGCTCATTCCTCTCTTTCACAAACGGCTCACTTACAAGACAGCCAGTTCTAGCACTTATAAACACCTCTACAGCATATACTTTTCCTTGGCTCAGATGGAGGGAAAACCCACCACAGAGGCCTCTCTTGTGAAGCAAGATAAACACAACCCATCTTTAGTGGCTGTTTTCCTGAAATGTTCTTTGTGAGTGGTCTGTCCATGCAATGATTGCATGGAAATCAAGTGTTTGCTATAAGGAGAGCCAATTTCATTCACATGAAATAACACAGTATAATATTTAAAACTTTTTTTTTTCAAAGGAGACAGCCTAGGAGAATCATGCAAGACCACACTCTGGGGCACAGTTTGCTTCACTGGGGAAAAAAAAAATACTTGGAAGCTGTATTCTCAGTGCTGTACACCCTCTGGCTTCCATTTCTGAAGTCTTCATTTTAATAAGTGGTTGCCCAAACTGTCTGGCCAGTCACCCATTTCTCAGTGCCAGCAATTTAAAACTGAAGGAAAAAAAAAGTTTTCCCTAATCTTGAACATCTCCAAATAAGCAAGTACAGGATGAGCTGAACACCTCCTTTAATTCAATGCAATGATTAATCGTACTTTTTACACTTCGAATCTATCTTAACTGTCAAGAGATCAAGGGCCCAGAAATGGCTCAAGAGGGACTGTGCTCCAGCTAAGTTGGGAGCCACTTCCAGCCCCGCATCAAGGATAATAACTACCCAACATTACACCCTACAGACTGATCTACCCATCTTCCAGCCGCTGAGATTTTGCATATTTTTGTGAACTTGGACAGTGTCCCTCAGCACAAGAGTCTCGGGGAGGGTAACGTTTGAAAGGAAGGACAGCAACTGAAATTCACAGCAATAAATACACGCATAAAACAGACTAGCCACAGTTTGCTTTGGCTTCTCCAGTCACTCCCAGCTTTTGACTCACGCACCCCTCTTAATCATGAATAACAACCGACTGCCTCCGACTGGAGAGAAAAACGCCAAGTTTTTAAGCGACTGTTGTTGTTGTAGCGGAGGGGGGCGGGCGGCTGGCTCTGCCACAGACCCTTCCACGCGTTACTCCCCCAACTTCTATCCCGCCCGCCGCCCCAATATAGGTCGATGTTTAGGACATTCTTCTCAGGAACTGAAGGAATCCACTCACCTCTAACGCTGTGCAGAAAAGAGGAGAGGATGCAGATGTAGGCGGCGGCGGCGGCGGGGTAGGGCTGGAGGAGCCCCTTCCTCCTCCCCCTCCGGGACATGATGGGAGATGGAGGGAGGCGATAAAGGGAGACCCCCCCCCGGCTCTTTTGTGCAGCTCCGGTGGGCGGCGGCGGCGGCGGCGGCGGCGTCCTGGGGCGAGCGCGGGCGCCTTCAGCAGAGGCCACCGCCGGGCGCGGGCTGAGGCGCGACCCGGGGCATTCCTGCTCCTCCTCCGGCCGGCAGGTCAGAGCAACTCGGACGCGGCGACAGAGAGAGAGAGAGAGAGAGAGAGAAGGCGAGAAGGACGGAGCCGGGGGAGGCGAGACGGGGGTCGCCTCCTTCTTTACGCCGCCGCAGCCACGGCCATAGCCGCGTCCCTCTCCGACAGGCGTCCTCGCCTCGGGGCGCCTCCGCCGCCGTGTTGCGCGCGGGAAGCCGCCAAACTTTCGTGAGCGTCCTCAGCCGCGGAGTGCGCCGAGGCCCCGGCTCAGTCCGCCCCCGACATCACGCCCCGCTTGCCTCAACTTTTTCTGCGTCCCTATTTTACACACACACACACCGACCGGGAAAGAGCGCCGTCTCTCTTTCTTTCTTTCTTTCTTTCTTTCTCCCCCCCCCCCCCCACCTCTCTCTCTTCTAAGACTCAGCAACTTTTCCTCCTCCACGGGCTCCGAACGGCAATCCCAATCTCCGCCCAGGTTGCCCAATAGGCGGCGGGGAATTATTAACTCTCTCTGAGCCGGTCGGGGTGCCTCCGCCTGACCCCAAGGAGAGCTTTTTCGATAACTCCTCCCCCCCTCCCCCGCCGGCGCTGGCTTTTGTGGAGGCGGGGGCATCACGGACCCTCCGTGGGAATCGCGCCCTAGAAGAAAGAAAAAGCGAACACCTAGGCTATTCCCGCACTAGACTGTTACAGTGCCATTATTCCACTTTCAACATCCTGCGGAATGCTGGGGTTTGCAGTTTAGGGAGGGGCCGGCCAGCCCGTAAACTGCAAACCCCAACGATCATGACAGAAAAGAAAAAAGAAAAAAAAAATTCAAAGGAATAGGAAAGAAATCAGTCCCGGGACGCTCTCTGACCCCAGGCAATGACCCATCCTGGCCAGGAGATCTTGAAAGGCTGTCAGATCAAAACTAAAGGCAGCTTGGAAGGAAACGGATAAATGCCCGCCGGGCTCCCTCGGGCTGCCAAACACGGACCTGAAGTGTGTGTATGCGTGTGTTTGTAAGCGGCGTCTTCAAAAACCCCCTCATCGTGTTCCAAAATTCACCGGATGGTAATTCCGTCCCCCTTATGAAGTCAACCCGAGGGGTACAAAAATGTATGCAAAATGTCGGGGTCTGCGGATTTTTCCTCCGTCGAGGAAGATGTTAACACAAAAATTGGGCTGGCGGAGAAGATGGGGAGCCGGTCGAGAAAAGGAGCGGGGGGGGGACCTTGCAGTCACGGTGTCTGAATGATGCACTGAAGTGGACTGAGAGGGGGAAAGGTCAGCAGACGATCAAATGGGGACCGGAGGAAGGTGAGTGGCTGTTTTTAGGGTTCATCACCCTGCGAGGAATATCAAGAGCCAGAAAGAGAAGCGTCTGATTCCCTGTGTTTGAAAACATGACATTGAGTCATGTTTTTTATAGGTAGGGACCTCTCATTCATATCCAGCCCTGGAGCTAGGAAAAATTACTTTTCAGACTAAAACTTCTGGAGCCTGTGACCTTGTTGGGTAGGGGATTATGGGGGTTTTAGTCCAAAATGTAACTTCCCCCTGTTCTGAAATAAGTATGTGGAACTCCAGACGAAAACCTAAAAACAGACTTTCAACTATTCAGAATCCCCCTAGTCTGAAGCTGACAGCCATTCTCAGCCAACTCTTCTGTTAGAAAGTCCTTTCTACAACACAGAAAGGAGTGTGAGTGCACTTTATTTCAAAAATAGCTCAGTTCTCCATGGACACACAGTTCTAGAATGTCCCTGATCAGTTGGTGAATACCTGTACACATTGGACGAATGACCTCAGGCTCACATGGTAGAAAGTAAAAATTATAGCCTACTCTTCCTGTTCTTATCATATTCCTAATTTGGGAGGTGGTAAAAGGGGTGACGGAGGGCCATAGTGATTGGCAGAAAAGAGTTGTAGCTAGGACATACCAGTAAGAATGGTATCTACTATAGAGTATGCAAACTTAAAGAGAAGGAAAAGGCAGCTTGGAGATAATCTTTGTGCATACTGAACACATATTCTTTATTTGTTTTATGATGTCATATACAAGTATGAATGCTTATACACTATCAGGGAGAGTAATGAAATAATATGTTATGAAGAAGGTGGAAGTGTTATATGAATAACACTGTCCCATTACAGATTGATCTCATTTCAGATATTGTACTCTTGCCGGTAGCAGGATATTTGGGCTGTCACCAACATAACTTTGCAAATGGTCACTATACTTTGATTTGTATACATACATATATATATACATACATACATATATACATACACACACACACATATACATACATACATTTAAGTATTCATGTAATTGTCAATCAAAGACTTTATTTACATCCCACTGTTTTCCTAAGAGTGGGACTAAAGGGGTCATAGAGAATAAAAAGACATACAGGTAAAGCTATATACACCGAGAAATATACAAAAAATAAAATTGAAATGCTATTGAACTGTCTATAGAATTAAAACTATTTCAAACATTAACTAAAAAGCATCAATTACAAACAGTATAGCCCTGTAACAGAAAACTCATTATATAAAACAAGCAATTTCCACCTGCTGGAATGAACAAGTCTCCTCCGGACAGCGAAAGGAGGACAAGGAGGGCCTGCCTAGGAAAGGACTGCAGCCGCCGCCATGGAGAAGGCCTTTCTCACATTCCCAACAAACATCTCAGTGAAAGTGGTGGGACTGAGAGAAGCACCTTCCCCAAAGATCTTAGAATTTGGGCAGGCGTGTGGGAGGATATGGTCCTCCAGATAGTCTGGACCTGAACTGTTTGGAATGTTTTTACATTTCATTTTTTCCTCTGACTTTACAGCTTACGTTGTTTCCTTCTCAGGTGTGCATCGGTGTATGTCCTGCAAACACAGAACACCAACTCATGCACAGCGTGAATTGGACTCTGCCCCATGAGAACACATGCAGGCAAAAGCCCTTGTTGTTTATGATTAGTATACAAGCAATTGTCTTACACTGCCCTTTGATTAGTCCATACCATCTGTGTTAAACTGGGACAATCAATAAAACAGGTTTCCTGCAAACCGTATTGACATCCACCACAGAATTATGCACTTCTTCATATTTACCATGGATGGTCCTAGTTTACATAGTAAAATGCAGATTAAAGTCTGTAAAGACATAAATGGAACATGTGCATCTACATGGCTGAGAGTCCCCTTATTAAACATGAAGGTGAAATCCTTTTGCAACTACAGTACTGGTTCCTTAGTTACTATGGAGAAATGTGATCATTTTCTAAACCAGTTTAAGCAGCTTTTCGTGAAAAGAAGTTTTTTAACAATATCATTAAAACATCTGCAAACATATGTTCCACTCACAACCATGCCATACACGTTTACATGGAAATAAGTTCCATTTTGTTCAGTCCAATTTACTTCCTATTAAGGGCCAGTATAGTGCAGGGATTTGAGTGTTGAACTGTGCCTGTGGAGACCAAGATTCAAATCGCCACTCAGCCATGGAAACCCACTGGGTGACACTGGGGAAATCATACTCTCTCAACTTTAGAAGAAGGCAAAAGCAAACCCCTCTGAACAAATCGTACCAAGAAAACCCTGTGATAGGTTTGCCTTAGGGTTGCCATAAGTCAGAAACAACCTGAAGGCACACAGCAACAAGAAGGGCACATTACATAGCATATTCCTTCTGGACTTCAGCCATAGAGTAAGTCATTGCGTTGGCTAACCACAAGTTTGCTGATAACTGCAAAAATCTAAAAGCCATTTGCTGATTAAGGAGAACACCAGATATCTGCTGATTGTCAAAAGCTGTTTCTTCACATACCAGATACATCTCATGACTCCTTCCATGATACATACAGAAATCCAATGTTTTGCTTCTCCCTTCTCTCCAGCTTATTCCATTTTACCGATAACTTGTTTGGTATGGTACAACATGCTATCACAAATCCTTCAAGTTCCTTGCATTTTAAAGCCTATTCCTGCTTCACTGGTCTCGTGACCCATAATTCTCAATCTCAGCATTTGGAAATGTTATATTTTTGGATGACAACTCCCAATATCACCCTGCTGGAAACTATCATCCGAAGAAGCAACTTTTCCAAGTTCTGCCTAATCATCCCAAGGATTGTGCCATATATTTGTGATAGATGGATACCCTATTTGCTGGCGTATAAGACTCACTTTTTTTTCCTGAAAAATACTGTTTGAAAATGGGATGCGTCTTATACGCCTCTGCATCTTATACAAGGTACATAAGATGGGGCGCATTTTATATGCTGGTGCATCTTATATGCTGGCAAATATGGTAGGTAGGTAGGTAGGTAGGTAGGTAGATAGATAGGTAGGTAGGTAGGTAGGTAGATAGATAGATAGATGATAGATAGATAGATAGATAGATAGATAGATAGATATAAAATATACATTTTAGACAGAATGTACTGTGGAAAGTTGGGAAGCTTTGAGATATCATCAGTGCCACCCCACTCATTTTAGACAAGTTTTGTCCATCTAACTACAGAAGCCTTCTAAAGGCGGTAGCTATTCCAGGTGGCATGAAAGTTCAATTTCAAGCAGTGCTGAAGCCCAGTTCTGTCCAGTTCAAGCTATGGGCTTGTCTCTTCAACCAAGTAAACTAGAAAGTTGGCACTGGAAATAGCAACAATAATGATCCTGGCATGGCATTTTCCTCACTGAAGTACAATTATGTGTCATTCGAGTTTTGGTCTATATTTATCATGAACTAGTTTTCTAAGTTCGGTTGCGTAGGAACGTGGGGGTGGACAGGGCAATTTGCCCTGAGCGGCAATGTTTTTGCCTCGTCTGGGCCCACAGCCATGCCCCTGGGCACCCTGGCCACACCCCCGTGCACTGCAGCCACGCCCCCGTGCACAGTGGCCCTACCACTTGTGCCGCAGCCCCTCCCCCTCCCGCCCCCCCTCCACGCACTCCAAGCTCCACCACTGTATAAGTTGCTGATCCCTATTGTAATATATCAAGATGCAATGAAAATCACTGCTGCACTTTGATATATTTAATTTTTTATGGTGTTCTGGCTTTAATCCAGACCTTTGGCTTAACAACTTCAAGAGCAGTTTAATCATCCTGCTTGTCAAGAAAACACACACATACAAATATGCTTGTTTTGCTGGCTCAGTTAAAAGGTCTCATCGTACATATTTCCCTCCCTCTGTATTAAGTCAGGCAGACAATGTGTCTGCAGAAATAACACACTAAAAAGGAAGAGTGGCAATTTAATGGTGTGCAAGTAAGATCCAAAAAGACATGGAAACTAGTATGTAGAGAGAAAGAGGGCTTGGGTATGTTTTAAATTAGACATGACTTGGAAGAAAAGAGCTGAAGGCTGTGATCCTATATACAAATGACCAGGAGTAAATCATGTTAAACTCACTGGGGCTTCCCTCTGGGTTGACGTGTATAGCACTGCCAAGTGTAATGCTTTTTAATAGACTTTTGGGAGCTCTATGGGGTTCTCTTTAGAGGTCAAGTATTTAGTGATTTTTGGCAACCCGGATCTGTTCCACTTAAGTCCATACTGATCAAGTGTCTTGTGGTTTGGATAATCATAGGAAAAATTTACATGTACATCTTTGGTGTATAAGCACCATGATCTGTTTTAATATGCTTGCTACCTTCTGCTATGAGTACAAGATCTTGTGTATGGGATAATTTCCTGTCTCATCCGATAATACTGTGGTATCATTATATTCTGATGCAGATTACTGGATGAGAGGAGATCTTTATACATATAGTCATGTGTGAGGGAGAAACACAATACACGTCATACAAAAACATTAAGTTTTTACAAGGCAGATATATATGCAAATACACTTCCAATAGACGTAATCAAAATGCTATTGGTGTTCCTAGAGTTTTGCATTTAAAGTATTCAAGTATTCTGTTAAAGCAAAATAACAAGTGAACAAATGTGGCTTAGTGGCCTAGGGTGTACAGTTGGCCCTCCACATTTGCTTGGATTGGGGATGCAGGACCCCTACAAAAGTGGCAAAGCTGCAAATATCAAAATATGTGTGTGTTTGTCTGTGGGAAGGAGGCCAAGGCAAGGTGGGGAGAATGAGCACCCAGGATCCAAACCAGGTCAGGGAAAGGAGAGGGAAAGTGGGTGGGTTGACATGGTGGCCCAATGCTTCCTCTCTCACACCCATTTCCTTCCTTGGTGTGGGGGGCATCAGGAGAGTGTTTGTGGTGCTGAGAAATTGAGCTCTGAGCCATCCTTAGCTGGCCAGGAAATGACTGGTGGAGGAGAAGAAGGATCAGAGGTAGGTTTTCAAAGGGCTGCGCAGCCTGATTGGAACCGTGAGAGGGAAGGTTCCCCTCGAAAAGAGGTGCCGGGGTGGGGCACAAGTTGGAGAAACAATCAAATCCTTAAATGCTAAACCCACAAATGTGGAAGGCCAAGTGTATTTGTATTGCACATTTTTTGCGGCTCGACATTACTATAACTGCCTGTTGGATACTGGGATTTGTAGTTTGATGAAGCACTTAGAATTCTCTATATACAGATACTAGAACTATCTGGGAGAGAATCCTGTGAACTTGAATCAAACTACAAATTACAGAATTCTGTAGGATGTAGCTTGGCAGTTCAGATGGCATGAAAATGATATAATGTTGTGGTGCAGAGGTTTATGCTCATGAGCAACTGCACATAGCTATGAGGAGTTCAGATCCCTGAAAAACCTGACCCTGGGAACAAAACTGTCTGTGGAGTTTTGTATGCGTAGTGCATACCCAATAGCCCTTGTTCTTGCTTTATACTGGCAAGTCCAATAGCCAATTGATTGTGATTGGGGGAGGTGGAGGGGGTCCTCATCACTGGCTAATGAATCAGGAAGTACCATCTTATGGGCAAGATTCTGTGTGGCCTGAGCTGAGATTCCCTGCAGTTCTTAAAATAAATCCTACCTAATTGTGAACAGTGATGGAGTCTGAGCAGGAGGCACATTGTTGTTATGCTGGAGGGAAGTAGGAAGCTGGAGGCAGCTGCCAAAGGAGTTGTGTGAGAGCTTCCCACATTCCTCCACGTGGCAGCACTTAAAATGAGCCATTTGTCTATACCCTTGTGCAAGATAACTTTGGGGAAGTGGACAAAACAGAAAGCTGAGCATCATTAGAACCATAGAACCAGGATGTCTCTCTCACAATTCTACAAATGCTGTGGTTCTGAAAAACAGGAATTGATCTGGTTTTATAGATAGCTTCTGGCAAAGATAACAAATAAAGCAACACTTGAAGTATGTATTCAAACATACACAAAATCTAGTTTATTTGCCCCGTGCTTTAGGTCTCAAGGGTAATTCAACTGCTTGCTCCGCCTAGACAGGTTGAATAAATGGGATTTATATGTGTTGGTTTACCATTCAGGAATTGTTTCAAAGGGTCTATTCTGGATGATATTAGCAATTGGATTTAACCCTCAGAGTGTAAGACTGAGGTGAAGGGGATTCGTGTACAGTCATCCCTCCACATTTTCTAGGGTTAGGGGCATAGGACCCCCGTGAAAGTGGAAAAACCGTGAATAACTCTAGGCCCTCCCAAACTGTATTTAACTCACAAAAAAGCATGATTACTATATTCAACCCACCATGGATTCTTTTGTGGCATCATGGTTCCTTCACAAGGCAGAAGTGGGTAACTGAAGGGGCTTACTGACACCTCCACTGCTGCCCCACACCATTTTTAGTAGGGACTTACAAGCCTTGTGCTCAGTTTCTCAGTCTCACGAGACTTGCTGTCCCCATTAAAAATGGCATAGGGAGGCAGTAGAGGTGACAGTAAATAATCTGTGAATAATCAAATCTGCAAAAGTGAAACCTGCAAATGTGGAGGGCTGATTGTATAAATCTTCAGCCGGCCATGAAACTCCATGGGTGACGTTGGGACCATCACTGTTTCTCATGCTAATATTCCTCATATGATTGTTTTGAGAATAAAATAGGAGAGGGGGAGAAAAATATTTACTACTTGAGCTCTTTAAAGGAAAAGTGGAATACAAGTTTAACAAATATAAATAATGAATAACTAATTAAACAATCACGTCAGGTTATTAGAATCAGTTATTTATAGAACTAGATGGGGTAAATGATGTGGCTGAACCTGAAAAATATCAGAATCCAGACATCCTGACCAGCTCCAAACACTCTTGGTTACACTCAGCTTCTGGAACCATTTCAATCAGGGTTTAGGGCCTTGTTTGGGACCAGAATCCACTTTGGTCAGCTTGCACAGTGATCCTTGTTGGGAAAGCAACAAGACGAGTGTGAACCTGTTGGGTTTTTCTTGACTTTTCAAAGGCTTTTGATACCGTTGACCATGGTATCATTTCTGGGTGACTATCCTGGTTCAGGGGGTATTCCTTTTGAGTGGTTCTGGACCCATTTGGATGGTTTGCTTCAGAAGATCATACTAGGTGATAATTACTTGTAAATATTACTTGCAGAAATTACTTGCAGATTCTCAAGTTTGGTGTTCTGCAATGCACAGAGCCATCCCGCATGCTATTTTACTGCTACACAAAAACATTCAGGCAGGTCGTTCAGAGTTTTGGAATACATTATGATCACTATAATGACACATATTTTTCCTCTACAGCAGATGGGGCAGCAGGTGTGCTGAGCTGGTGCCTGGCTGTGACAATGGACAAATGGAGGCCAGTAAACTGATGCTCAATCCAGACAAGACAGAGATGGTGCTAGTGGGTTAGTCTCACTAAATCAGTCATGTTCCAGCTCTTCTGCATACTCTCCCCTGAGTTACTTAATAGCCTATATCTTGATTCTGTTATTGTCATTTGAAGTACAGGTGGTCTCAGTGACCTCAAATGTTTTCCAGGAGCTTTAGCTGTTAGCCCATCTACCTCTCTATCTATACAGAGATAACCTAACTTCAGTGGTCTACCCTCTGATGTCCTCCAATCAGTGATGTATTTAAGTCTTTTACTCCAAGCCTCAAGTAGAGTCACAAGTCCTTGAAAGATAATTCAAGTCAAGTCTCAAGTCAAGTCTCAAGTATGGGAGCCAACTTTAACAGGAAAAAAAAGGTGCTGGTGATCTGGTGGGGTGGTGAAGTTGAGAGCAAGCAGGATTGGAAGGAAGGCTTCAGCCATGAAAGAACAAGAAAGCCAAACTGAACGAAACTGCTTTGCACTCTGCCAGGCTGGCAAGGACACCCTTTCTTTCCCATTTACTCATGAGCAAGCAGGATTGGAAGGAAGCCTTCAGCCATTGAGGAACAAGAAAGGCAAACTGAAGGAAACTGCTTCTGACTGAGCAAGGGGGTGGCTAGATGGGGAAGGGAGAGGAGGAGGAGGATTTCACATTAACATTGATGGGACTTCAACACCTAACCCTCCCTTCAACCCAGATACAGAGACCACTCCTTGCCCACCCTCATAAAAAAAAAAAGATGCAGAGCTCTGTTTTTCCCCTCTTAACTCTTCCTGCTCTTTTGTTTTCCTATAAATGGCTTCTGGAGAAAGGCAGGAAACAAAGAAGAGGCGGAGAGGTGGGAATAAAGAGCATGTACAGCTCTGAATGAGTCATCAGCATGACATTCCGTTACTGCTGATTGGAGAAAGGCTGGAGGGGGAGGTGGGACTTCCAAGAGCAGGAAGTGGATCAGAAAAAAAAGATGAGTCTCGAGTTGAGTCGAATCCGTCCATCATTTATTGGTGAGTTGAGTCTGAGTCAAGTCATTGAAGTGACTTGAGTCCAACTAGAGTTCGAACCAATCAACTCAAGTCTACATCATTGCCTCCAACATGGATATCTGAAATACTTGTGCCTAGATTTGAAAATGATTTGGAAAATGCAGCTAGTGCAGAATGACAAATGACAGAGACATGAAGTAACCTATTTTGCTCCAGCTGCTCCATCCCTCTCTCGGCTGAGGAGACAGACACTTCTTCCTTGGCCAAGAGAGGCACACCACTCCGAGCAGCCAGGCCTCCCACCAGATTTGGCTCCTAGAGATGGGGCTGTTCACCAAGCCTTGATGGGAAGGAAAGCAGAAAGGAAGGAGGAAATGGGAGGTAGAGGTGCCTGCCTCCCTCACCACCTTGCCCAGCTTAGGGGTCAAAATATAGTGTTTGGTATTATCCATGTTTTTCACCATCCATGTTAAATCTGAGAACATATCCCTCACAGATATGGGGGACCTACTGTACTTTACATCATGAACCTTTCCCACCATGAATCCACTAGTACCTTGAAATCAAAATATGAGACTTTTCTCCAAGTACGTCCTCTGAGAGAGGCTTAATGTGTGGTGACAAAGAAGGGGCTTTTTTCAGTTGTGGCTTCAGTTGTACAGTGCTCTCCCACCTGCCTCGAGATTACTGTACTTGCAGGATAAATGGGGTGCGTCTTATGCACGGGTGCATCTTATACACCGGCAAATATGGTATCATCTTTTAGGTACCAAGTGAAGGTGTTACATTACTCCGAGGCATTTTGTGGTACATGTGTGGCTTTTAAACAAACAAAATTGTACTAGTATTTGGCTTATCCTGAAAGGAAAAAAAACCCCTGAAAGTATTAAGTCTTTCCATTTCTTTTTGTTTTCATTTTACCTGCTTATTCATGTTTTTATATCACAATTCTTTCTTGAAATATCCTAGGTTTCCTTCATCTTCCCCCATGACTGATTACATGTAATATCTAAACTCAGGCAGTGTTTCAGAAATTGACTTTAACCAATTTGAGCCCTTTTTAATTATTATTCAGAAGATACAGCCCAAGTGTTAAAGTGCTTTAGCAATATTACACCAATTAAACATCATAGTCATTTTCTTTTATTGCCAGCATTCTTCTTCCTCTCATTTGATCTTTACTGAATCCAGGTCCTGAAAAAAATCATTATGTTTCTTGGTGGCAGCCATCTTAGCTATTTCTGGTATAACACAAACAGACCACTGTGGACAGCTAAGTATTATTTCAGGAAATACTGGGTTAATATAAACTGACCAGGGAAGTGTGAATAGAAGTCCCTGATAATGCCAGGAGTTCCCTAGGAATACTTTGGGATGAGAAAAACGTTGTGTAGATTTCCAAAATAAAATAGGTTTGTATAGGAGCAAAACCTGGGACTTTTGTAGACTTTTTTTCTTGTCTGGGGAGACTTTTAGCAGCTACATGATCATAATCTTGAGTTGACATCAATTTCCTTTCTGTCAAATAATGTTAACTTAAGGACCGAGGCATCTTTTCAATGAAAAATGTACCCCACATCTGTGATTTTTTTTTCAAATCCAATTTCCATTTTGACAGTATCCTAAAGTTTTACTTGGTCACACTAGGTTGTTTCAGTATTCAGCCCCGTGATTTCAAGGCACAAACCTGAGTCCTAGGTTTGTGGATTTGTGAAGTCACAAGGGCAAGGCCTGGAGATATTATGAAGGTAATATTGCAAGGGAAAGCCTCTGCTGATTCCAATAAGTGTAATAGTGCAGAGTTGTACAGTGTGCGCAATGCAGATTTTAGAAAGGCCAAGTCTAACTACAGTAATGGCAAATACACATACACATGCACTTTTCAAGGCAGTGCTCTTGCCCTGAGATTCTTGCCTTTCATCTTGAGAACTGGAGGAGAGGGTCCAGGCCCTGAGATCCAGGGGCAGCACTGAGATCTGGGTACCCAACCTGATGGTCACATCAATAGTTCAATCAGGTCAGAATCATTCGTACTTATCAGCTTCATCCTCTAATTTTTATAGTACTCTTTCTGCTTTTGCATGTGCATACTTTCCAAGAAGGGGAAAGTCTGGCAGATGAGTAGTTTGTACAAGGAAAAGCATGCTAGGTATTTTGTTAGTAAAAGAACACCTTGCGTTGTTCAGATGTTAGCATCAGATGAAACACAAAATGTAAGTATATTTTGATCCACCATCTCTAACCCCAAATCTCACTTTAGCTTTAAAATCAGGGAGTTTATTTGAAGGGATGGAACTTAGAAGATTAGGAGAGAAAGAGTTTATTTTATCATTTTTATTCTTGGTTAACTGTTACCAATTTTTTTCTCCATCGTGTTTCAAAAGTATAAATACAATACTGTTTTTTGAAAACTTGGCTTATTTTGGTTTCCTCTCCTTCAGCCTCTTCCATTCTTCTTTGTCTGTCTGAATGTTACAGGAAATGTAGTCCTGAAGCCCAGACACAGAAATTGAAAAGGGCTGAACTGCCTTACACAAAGAACGAAACTTATATTTATATTTGTGTCTCATCTTTCTTTCTTTATAGCATTCCTCATGCATACAGCAGTTTGCTGGTTGTCATGGCTGAATTAAGAGATTTTGTTTGCAGAGGTAGAGGACAAAATGGTACCCCCATACCCTCCAAAATGTCACAGTTTAGGAGAGAAGTAAGTAGTTGAAAATAAGGGGGTAAGCAGGTTGGGAATGATAATGATATTGGTAACAACAATTGGTCTTCTGCTTCTGTGCATTAGGTCTGCAATTATAAAAGGGGATTTGGCACAGTAGGGTTTGGATTGTATAGCCCAAACTGGGATAAGGGGCTAAGTGGATTAGCTCTCCTCTCACTCATCAAAAATCGGAATAAAAATTGTAACCGTTTCTGCAACAATGGGCAAACTTAAACTGAGCTGATTTCAATAAAGTTTCTGAGATCACTGTCATAGAGTGATCTTTTAGGGTGTTTGGGGTTATATGGCTAAGGGAATTAAATTGATTCTGCACACACACAAAAATGCCACCTACAAAGCCAATTATAGTGGTAGTTCCGAAACAAACCGAGTCCCCTATTTTGTATAGGTACAAGATTCCCAACTGGAAAGCCAGTTTTGTGCTGCTGGGGATTGTGTTTGGGAACTTTGATGGGGAGAAGCCTCTACTTGAAGGCAGACCTAGTGATTTTTCAGGTTCGAAAAACGGGCAGTTTTGGGCATGCTCCCTGCTTTTGACCCAGCCAGCATGCCCGAGACCTCAAAGGCAAAGGCAGAGGCAAACGTCAATTTGCCTCTGCAGCTAGAAAATGGAACTGGTGCATGGCAGACACTGCCAAACTCTAGAGAGAGTGGGGAAGAGAGATCTACAATTCTATACCCACTAAGTATCCCAATTTGGCAGGGACAGTCCTAATTAATGCTCTGTTGTCCCACCTCTTAGCTGCTTTTAAAATGTTCCAGTTTCTTTCTCCTCAACCCACTTTCTCTCTTTTTCCTCAACTTACTTCAATTGCTGCAAACTGAATTCGAAGTGGAAAAGTAGTTTACACTCAGTTAACTCAGTGTGGGCAGAGGGGAGATCTTGCTCTTCCCAGTAGGCTCAGCTTAGCTTGTGTTTTCTTCCTCGTGAATAACTTCTGCAAGTTTGATCACACTGTGATGTTTCTTGGCCACAGATGTCTTGAGTTTCATCTGAAATGTTGGAAGGTATGCAGTTCCACTCTTCTGGGAGAATTTATTTCTTATACAAAAAGAATATTGTTTATGTATCTGTACATACACACACATGCATACATATGCACACACAGCCTCAGTGACAGCACCTAGCCACCAAAAACCTGGAATATTTGCTGCAGTCGCACCATTAATAATCCAACCCTGTATGGCTCTTGTATAAAGTGTGGTCGCTGCTGAACTACAAGGCGTAAGTGCCAGTTATAGCTGAGAAGTGACACAGCACCATCTTGTGGAACATCTATGTTGAACAGTCTTTCCAAAGCTGGGTTGATATTTTTTTGTAAAACAATTGTGTTAGTTATGAAATAATTGTGATTATTTATTATCTCTTCTTTATTCAAAATTAGCAAGAATACTTAAACAATTTCTTAGGTGTAAGCACAATTGCCTGATACTTTTTTACTTCTATATGTCAGCAGTTAAGAATCAGCAAGTAAATTACTAGGGCATGAACATTTGAAACAGTCAAGAATACTTGCTGCTCCAAACATGGATTATCTTTAAATATAAAACAGCATGCAAAAATTAGTTACAGAGATTTGATCCATGAAATGTCTAGCTCATACTTTAAAAAGCATGGTTGGGGTGGATATAGCTTCAGATTCAACTAATAAAAATGTCATATTGAACATCTAAATTCTCCAAGAGGTCACCAGTCACCTAGAAGTAAACAGAATGCATTTTAACAATGAGCTACTTCTTGAGAAATTATTTCTGCAAAAGTGGAAAATCTAAACATCCTACACAAAGTAACAACCATAACACATAGCCAGATGGAAATAGGACCTGAACATTTGTGTGCGGATGAACTTTTTCACTTATTAATTATTTCTATTTCTTCAGCAGTTGTAGGAGATGGTGCTTGACATTTCTAGATTGTTTAAAGCAAATTAGGTGTATCTTCGTTTGATGATTCTAGGATGAAAAAGCTAATAGGAATAAAGCCAGTGGGATTTTTTTTTTAATGCAGATGCTATCTTCTGTATGGCATGCACAGAACAATTTTTCATTGATAGGCTCTGTTGCTGCTGAGCTTCTCAGAACCAGTGAGGCACATCCATACAGGATGTTAGATACAATTTGAGGCAAGCACTAAAATATTTGCCTTGCAGTGTTAACTCCAAAGCCTGAAGTGTGGTGAAAAGGGCACTTTCTCATAGTTGCAAAGATGCAGAAGTCAATGGTCAGTAGTACCTTGAGCAAGCAATGTGGGCTGGGGAACCCCAGGGCTCCTGGGTGACCGATGTGTGTCAGCTGGTGGAAGGCATGAAAAGCAGGAACCTCCAGACACTGAACTATATCACCCAAATGTTATATAACTACATGTTCGCTACATTCTCTGGCAGTGAGAAATTCCAAAAGCAACGCTGCTATATTTAGTCTTCTTTTGATGATGTAACTCTGGAGACATATGATATCTTTGGGCATTTCTGCACTACACTCTTATAGTGCGATTATTCCTCTTTCAACATCCTATGGAATCCTGGGTTTGCAGTTTAGGGAGGGGCTGGCTGGCCCCTCCCTAAACTGCAAACTCCAGGATTCCATAGGATGTTGAAAGTGGAATAATCGCACTATAAGAGTGTAGTGTGGAAATGGCCTTTGTATTATTTCCTTTATTTACAAATATAAAAGCAGGGCAGAAATGAAGCCACTTGTGTTCCTTCGAAGAAAAAAGATCTCCTAGAGACGAAATCAGGCAGCTTCCTAAGGCTGCATGTCCACTGTTGCCTAATCTTCTTTCAGCTCAACTGCATGAATGTATATTCTCCATAATGTATCAAAAATACAGAGAGATTTCTCTTCTGTCAGCTATCCAAATATGTTAGCATTAAACCTTAATACTCCAGGTTGACTGCAGCTCTCTCAGTTCCTTACTATTGGCTACACTGGTTGGGATTGATGGGAATTAAAGCCTAAATATCTATAAGGCCAAAGGCTCTCCATATGCTCCCTTTGATAAAATATTCAGTTGAATTGAATCAACTGAATCATTCAGTTGAAATATGCTCCTTTTGATGAAATATCAAATGTTGACTATCAGTGCAACAAAGGAATAGTTAGTCAGCTGTACAGCTTTAACAATAAATAGTTATAATAAACAATAAAAACCTAGTGCTTAAATAACAATGTGAAATGTTCACTTAAGACATAGGGAAATACACTTCTACACATCTTGTGTTTTATGCTTGACAGAAACCACCATCATATTGCTGAGTGGGTAGAAGAACACCAATGTGCTCCACTGGTCAATAAATTGTTGTTTAGACTTTATAAAATTAGGTGTACGAAGAAATGAAGTTGTGGCTGAATAGTAATTCAGATGCAAGACAAATGAGGATTGAAATTGTAGGGAAAATGCCTTAAAGAATTTGAGTGAATTAAAAGTACTTTCTAAGAAATCGGGTGTGGAGGGTGTGTGAATATGTGAGTTGTGTTGGATTTGGTGCTTAGCAGTTCAGGTTGACTCTAACATGCAGCACAATAAAGTGTAAATAAACAAGTGAGACTGAGCTATTTGGATGCTGAGGAATTGCAGTTACTGCATTATCAGCATCACAGAGGTTTACCCGTCTTGAGCAGTGCAGTCAGGATCAACGGTATCATTTGAAAGGGATAGGCTTCAGTGATACTGACAGCGTACCGGCTGAAATTCTTCAGCATTCAAGGATTTTAACACTGTTTGCAACATCTTCTGTCAGTTTTGACAGTACTGCCTCGGTTCATACATTTAAAATTCCCTCACTGAGAACGCCTTATCACCAAAGTTGCATGAGCTAACAACATATGACACAAGAGCAGAATGTCCATGCCACTGCCAATTCACAATGGAATACTTTCTTAGAAGAACAGGTTTCAAACAAATTTGATTTTTACAATTTTATTATTGCATTATTGTAGCAGATGTACCCCTTTGCGTGGCTTACAAATCTCTTAGTTTTCCGTCCCATCACAGTGTTATTTCTCTTTTCCTCAAACGTTGGGTCCCTTTTATTTGGTCCCTCCTGACTCTATTCTTTCTCTATCTCACTGACTTTTCTCCACCCTAATGCTTTTCAGCATTTCACTCTCCCCAACACTTACTATACAGAAGCAGTTGTTTTAGCTTTCTCTCAGATTAACAGAAGAGATCAGGGGCCTTGCACAGAAAAATGTTATATGGAGCTGCCTAGAGGTCCCATGGAGAAACAAATATCCCAGCCCTGTCCCCAGTTCTGGCTTTATTGTTTAGAGAAGATCTTACACCTGGGTTGAAGATGATGTTGCAGTCAATAAGCAGATTTTAATTAGATAAAAGTAAGTAGCAGACAACTTTAAACACTCTGGAAGCAAAAGATCCTGTTTTATCTTGGAAGCTAAACTATGTTAGGCCTGGTTAGTACTTGAATGGAAGGCCACCAAGGAATACTAGATGCTATAAAGGACATTTCAGGATATTTCAGAGGAAGACAATGGCAAACCACCTCTGATGATAGTTTGCCTAGGAAAAATCCATGAAATTCATAGGGTCACAATAAACTGATATATGATTTGAAAGTATGCATACACATACACACACATACACACACACACAAGAGACAGATCCACCCAAGTCCCCTTAGTATTTATTTCACAATCTTGAAACTATGGCACTTTTTTAGTCTAAAAGAATAGAAAACAATGGGGAAAGCCAGGGTTTTAGTATAACTATAATTAATTGGGCAGAGATATCAGTATACTGATCCAAACAAAAAGTAGCAGCACTTAATGCTCCTTCTCACATGATGGTGCATATGTCTTTTGTGCATCTATGCATCATTTAGTAAAGAACTTACATGTCTACAAAAAGGAAATTAATATCATCAAAAGAGAATTATGTTGAAAGTCATTTACATAGAATGAACATCTGTATTTAAAAACAAACAAAAAGTAAAGACAAATGGAAAACATTGAGCTTTCTTCTTTAACAGAACAATTAAATATTTTGCATAGATATTACCTATTTAAATAAGTATACACAGTGAAAAGTGGTTCAGGTACTTAGATAAAACCAGTAAAGAATTTTAAATGATCACTATATTGCATCACTACATTCCAGTGCATTGGATCATATCTAATTTTAAATGAGATTTGCCAATAGAAAATAGACTGAGAAAACTGAGAGGTGAAGGAAAGGATGTTGGCAAGACCCTAAGAATATGAAAAAAAGCTATGGTGGATCAGACTGAGAACTCATCCTTTCCAAAATGCTGTTTGCACAGTAGCTAATTAGCCTGTCAGCAGGATAGGAGCATAGCTTTTGTCTGGAAATTTCAATGTATGCTTCAGTGGAACTAACTGACAGCCATTAGAATCCTGTGGCAAGGAATGCTCATAAACATTAAGCAACCATCTTGCCTCAAGTTACAACCAAGGCCAAAATCTGGCTATTAGACAACACTGCAGAGAAAGTACTGGTGTCTTTTTTGCTGCCTCTGCCTCTGCTGCTTCTGTGGTTGCCTTGGTGCCCAATATGGCAGAAAACATCCAAATGCCATTGTAGATAACATGCCTGGAGCTGTATTGTTTCTCTGCTCTCGCTCCATTTAAACAAGACAGCAAGCATAGTTCCATCAATCCCACCGGCCCATTTTCCAAAGATAATTAGCAGGATCCATCAATACGTTAAGCACTTCGATTGCTGCATAGCAGTGACACAGAAAGGCTGGAGAAGCTGCAAAGTAGCAGTGTGTTGGTTCCTCAGCAGAGCTGAAATTTACAAGTGTTCTCAGTCTCTCTTTTCAGCAGGATTTACAGCCTGTTTCTTGATGACATTTCAATCCAGGGATTCTTTATATATCAACAATAAAAAGGGAAAATAATGTAAGTATGAGAATAGTAAACTCTTTATGGCCTAGGAAGAGTTACTGGCAGTGCTTCTGCATAGCCATACTTTTAAAGCAATATCTGAAAAATCTAATGCTTATTTCCATACTAACAAACGTAATGATATAATCCATATTACAGTAATCATATTACAAGACTATCTGGTTTTGGTATTCAGAGTCACTAACTATTTCAATTCACTCAGTAATACACTCAAAAGAAGAACAATAGAAGCAGAAGGCCACTGTCAGGCCATTAAAGACATGTGGCTGTGAAGATCCACCTTCTTTCTCCTCTTAAGCAGTATGCGGACTTTGTGCACTGGGACCCCATCACAGTATGCTCAGGTTAATTTGTATTAATGAGTAGTAAAATGACTTTGTGTTTCTTCATTACTGATCTAAACAATGTGTGCATATGTGTGTATGTGCGCGTATTTTAATTAAAGAGTTCTCCCTAGACATCAACTGGCCTGTCCAGGGATCTATACTTTAACAAAGCAGGAACTCTGGCTTCCCACTGAAAAATTGTATCATAATTCAAGGAGTCCAGCCACAACCAGAGGTTGTTGGTTCTTGACCCTGTAAGCCTGTTGGCACTTTGCTTTCCTTACTTGAGGAAAACAAAAGTCCGACAAAAAGAGAAAATAGGACTGAAGATGTTTAGCCACTGCTTAGACCCCAGTTTATATGCATGTTAGCTATAGCTGAGTAGATCATGGAGAGAATTAAAAATGACAAGCACAATGTGCAGGGTCCATGGCAAATGTAATCATATTCTGAAATAAGTAGGGCATCTGTTCCTTTGAGAGGCCAAAGAAAACTAGCTAAGTTCATATGATAGTTTTTGATGGCAGTAACATGGTAAAAAGGGAACCTGACTCTTTGGAAGTTTTTTCCTAAGGGTTAAATTACACATTATGTACATCATTTAACATACTTATATTTAAAAAGAAAATTAGCAGCAAGCCTGGGTGCAATCAGGACCAAATATGTCAATATCAGTTTCCTTTTCAGATTGAATAGTAGCTTCCAGTGGACAGTTTTCTTCAGGCCAGAGTGCACTGAGAAAGGGTTAAATTTCCTTTTTCTAAGTAGCACAGTCCCAATTCTGATCCCTGTAGGAATATTTGGTATCTATATTAAGCAGTGTGGAGCAGGGCTAGTGCAGCATGAGCTTGTGGCAGAAATATGAGTAATGATTCTGGATGCTCTTGTAAGGTAAAATAAAACTTTACGTTTATTGTCTCAGAAATCCATCTCAGGACAGTAAATGAGACAGACAAAAGAAGTTGACCTATACCTGGTTAGAAGAGCCCCTAAAAGCTGGCTCTGATGTGCAGATATAAACTAGCATCCATTGTTAGGCTTGGAGCCTCATGAAGGCTCCTTCCAGACAAGGGAAAACAAAGAAACTAACTTCTTGAGAGAAGGGGGAAGTGACTTCTGCACGTAAGGAAACAAAAGGCTTGAGCACATAGACCAAAGAAAGAGGCAGAGAGGTGAAAACAGAAGGGCAGGCACTACCTGGACTCCCCTCTCTCAATAGTCAGTTTACAAGTGTTTACACCTCTTTCTTTCCAACAGTTCCACCCACTCTTGGGCTACTATTTAAAACATGCAAGGAACATGACATATATTGAATGAGAACTCAAATTTAATATACCATGCAGATTGGCCCTTAAAGATACAGCAACCTGTCCTGGTGGTGTATGGCCAGCTAATTTGATATATAGGATGGGTTGGCATCTTGCAGTTAAAATGAGCAAAAATTTAGAGTGAAGCCTCTTCCTTTCCTCTCCCCAACCACTACATTTCTGTGGTGGGAAAACAGAGGATACTGTTTCTAATTCAGAAATGAAATTTGTGGCGCAGGTGTCAGCTGACATGATTAACAGCCGGAAGAAAAGAACAGATGTACAAATACCACCACCCCCAAAAAACCCAACAACTTACACTGTCATCATCATAGTCTTGCTCAGGAAGATAAACCCCATTTGATACTCCTGCTTTATGGCTGATTCTTTCCTGTTGTCCTTGGTTAGCTGGGATTGTTTTCTTAAGCTCTTCAGAGCTTCTGATTTGGATTCTTGGGAAGAGTCCCTCACTTTGAACAGAGTTTGTGGCAGAGCTGCCTTCAGAAGGCTTCCCAATGGTTGCATATTCATTGCCTAATAAACTCTTACCTTCAGGATTAAGCTTCCTGTTTTCTCTATTTCAAGAAAAAGAAGAAGAGGAAAGAGTGTATTTGAAACACAGATTTCTCCATTTCCCCATGATTATCTTTCCCTCCCCCACAAATGCAGTCTGGATTCTCCATGAAATCTGTGAAATCAGTAATAAAACTGTACACGTCCATAAGTATCTGAAGCAAAATCCAGTATTTACAGGTAGGATGTAAGCTGTAAGTGAAACTTGGAAAATAAATGGTCCTGAATGTAAACAAACTTTATGAAGCATGTAATTGGGGTTGAAGAATGCTCATACCCAATTCTCATTCTGCAACATATGCCTATGATGGCAATTTATTGGAATCTGAGATCCAGCAAATTTCTGATTCGTTCAAATGAGTACATATTCTGTCAACAGAAATTTCAAGAACCTAAATCACCTATTCTGTGCTCCTAATTAAATAAAGAAAGAAGGTGTCTGATACAACTGCATTAAAAGAGAAGATAGATCTCTTCCAGAATAGGGATTTTGTAAGGGCTGAAGGCTAAATTTAGCATTAATGTTCAGCTGGGTAAAATAAAAGAAAATATTTGAGATGGGGAAAGGACTCGGGCACTGGGACTTACTTAAAATATAAAGGGTAAGTGCAACAGGGTGCTGAGAAGAATTACAGCCTCCTCAAGTTTAAACTCATTCTACATGCTGCCTCAGGAGTCCCAGATCGAGGCTGTAAAATTCAAAACTGACACCTTGAATTTCACCCCAAAACTAGTAAGTAAAGAGCTAAAACCGGTGAAACATTCTTCATTTGGCCAATTACAAGTCATGCCACTGTATTTTCAAATATACCTACAATTTTGATTTTTAAGGACAGGCCCAAATAAAGTACACTGTAGTAGTAAAATTGAGATACTATCAAATGAAAGAAGGGGCCTAATACCCTAAGGGCACCAAATCCCATCTGATCTTGAAAGCTAAGCAGGGTCAGCCCTGGTTAGTACTTGGATGGGAGACCACCAATTAGGTGCTGTAGACCATGTTTCAGAGGAAGGCATTGGTATTCCTTGCCTAAGAAAACCCTATGAAATTCATGGGGTTGGCATAAGTTGACAGGTGACTTGAAGGCACACACCTACACACTCACAAATCATACAATGCAATTGGCTAGGCTTCCTTTTTCAGGAAGGGTGCAGCTGATTGCATTAGTTCAAACTGGGAGATAGATTGCATGGCTACAGCTGTCAACGGCAGCACAGGAATAGGCCTGGATGCAAAAGTACAGACAACTTGTATAGCTGCTATAACCACATCCCAGTGCTTGGAAAAATTCAATTTTTTAAACCACAGTGTCTAGAAATCCTTAGCCAGCTGGCTGTGAATTCTGCTCCATCCAGCACTAGATTGCCTCAGTTTATTTACCCCTCACCTAGGCAATTATTGCTTTTATGCATTTATGCAGCAAAATATATTATTCCCCAGCACAGTTAGACAGGAGCCAAGTGTCAAGGTGGCACCTCACTCCAAAGCTCCAGCCACCTCTGCAGGTTGTTTCAAGAAGGTTTTGGGGATTTTTTTTAATGGAAGAATGGTTGCTACAATATCAGTCTATTACTAATTTCTACCTGTGGTGGATTTAATTAGTCAAAACACTCACAGTAGACAGTTTAGACATTAAACACACACACACACACACACACACACACACACACACACAAATCATACATAAATAACAAGAAGTTTTTCGGTGTTTGGTGTTTTTTTTTTAAATCCGGACTCTGGAGTGGAGCTTGTTCTGGTAAGTTCCATTGTTCTCATGCACAACCTAATCTTATTCAGAGAAAGAGGCTAGCAGGAATACATGTGGTAGCTCCTCCCCACCCGTCCACACACAGTACACGTGCCATCCCTAGTCACACACAGAATGTACCACCCCTAGAGTTTGGATAACTTACTTCTTTGAACTATAACTCTCAGGATCCCCCAATAAACATAGCTAGTTAAGCGATGCTAGCGGAACATATTATAGGAACGTGGTAGCACAATATTCAGCTAGAGCAGTGATGGGGGTGCAATTATATATTTGTGCCCATTGAGTACAGTTGTTTCTTTTCTGGAAACCTGCCAGGGACTGGCATCCAATTCTCAGGGACCAGCAGCAGTCCCGGGTCCAACACTTTGAGTAGCTCAGTGCTAAAATACATGGCTCACCCTTTTGCAGGTCTAATACTCCTGCCTACTGAATACCTGAAATTAAACAAGCAGACCATCCAGTGTGACAATCTTCAAAATGTTTTAATAGCCTCCAGAGAGTAATCATGCATACCTGAGACATCTGTAAATGAGGACTCCAGTTAAGACCACAATAACAAACCCACATGCAACAGCCACTCCCACGAGGATTGCCAGGTAATCTGAGAAGATACATATATTGAATTATTATAGAACACAAGGCTCCTTTTCTCTGTAAACAGGTATGTTATACAGTGGGGGGAAAGTTACACCAAAATGTCCTGTAGCAACCAAACTTTTAGAACTGCACTAAAAGTCTCTGGCAAAATCACTAGGATTTGATAGAATTGCTAGTTCAAGGCAGGCAGTTCTCAAGAAACCAGGAGAAAGGTGTTGCAAACAGCCTTTTACAACATCTTTTTTAACGTAATTAGTCTCTTAACTACTGAGAGTTAGTGGTTCACTGTGATCTCTGATCCCTGCACAAACTATCACTGTAAAAGAAAAAAGAGAGAGAGGGGGGGGGGACCTGAATGCTCATTGTACCAATCCTGTTTGGGGGTGTTTTCTCTCTGTTTTTCTGACTCACAACCTCTCTAGATAGATCTAGAAATATCCCATTGCTGATGAGAAAGTGGGGAAAGTGAGACCATTTCTGCACTAGACTGTTATAGCGCTATTATTCCACTTGCAACATCCTATGGTATCCTGGGGTCCAGCTGCCCCCTCCCAAAACTGCAAACCCCAGGATTCCACAGGATGTTGCAAGTGGAATAATAGTGCTATAACAGTCTAGTGCAGAAATGGCCCAAGGGAATAAGGAGAAGACCCTGCTTTTCACTGAATCATTCTGAGGGACAGAGGTAATGCAGGTCAGTTTACTGTTTCTACCCAAATGCCTCCCTTGTGGGAATCATCTTTGTTCCCTACAGCCACTGCTTTCTTGCACTCTCACTTTTTTTTCCAGACCTTACTCAATTATGAATTATAAATATAAACCCAGCCTCCTGCTCACAGGCTTCTGGTACCACAGTGGGAGTTCGTCTACTTCAGGCTGTAACTCTCCATATTTCAATCAATCAATCAGTTGGGGGGGGGGGGAGGTAAAGAAATTGCCCCCATTTGAGCTTTACTGACAGAAGTTATGTCAGAGGAATGTCACAACTGGAAGCAGCCATTTATTTAAGATCCATATAAGCTTTACCTGATATTATTGCCACCAGTGATAACTAAATCAACTGGTCACAATTAGTAACAAACTTCAAAATTCTGCAGACTATATCTCTGCAGCGATCTTTCACATGATGGCATGGAAAAAATGACATTTGAAATAGTGTTGCTTTTCAGTGTGGATCTGTATTTGCTCACAAGAACAAAATTTCCTAAAAATGGAATTAAGCAGATACATTTTTTTGAGTTTATGATCCTAATTCTAGTTCTAAGACTCTATAGTTCTCCTTCCTTGAAATAATTCCCAGTCTTTAAATAATTAACATCCAGAATTCTTATACATACTGTCTCTACAGTTTTCTCCAGAGTAGCCAAAATTACACCTAAAAGCAAACAAACAAAAAGTTACACAAAAAGACTGATTGAGGTAAACAAAAAGTTACCAAAACAAACTGATTTAGTCTAGTTTATACACAGGTTTTCCCTTATGTGGTGATATTTTATTAACTACCAAGGAGGAAAGAGACTAGCAGAATGTTTCTGCCTTCCTATAGTTTGAATGGATTTTCTCCCCTTGTCTTTTTGTTAGTACATTACATATTTCTATCCATCTCGACCTCATCTGGCAAGTCCCTAACTCCCTTCTTCGTTCTCCATAATGAAGCACCAAAACCCTCAGAGTATGGATTAGAAGACATGACAAATTCTACCATCCTCCAAAGCAGTTTCCTGCAGATAAGGAAAAGGAGAAATACGATATACAGCCTCCCATTTGTTTAACGTTGGTAGAGCAATTATATACTTACTTCTGACAATGTCCACTCTGGTTCCAATAACCAACCATACATTGGCACTCGGGGATTTGTGTGGCACTCAGGGAACAGTGTTTGTGTTCCTTCGAAGAACACACTGTAGTGTTACAAACTGCATTCAAAGTGGGAGACAGAGATAACGATATTTAGCACTCTACAGCATTGTTCTGAAGGCCAAAGTCCATGGACTTTGCATTATACCCAAATGTATGCAATGGCAGCACATTTGTTCTCCAAATATCTTCTTTTAGACCCTTGAAAATCTGCCTCAGAAGAAGGTGCCATGAAGAGAAGACATGGTGGAGAATGGAGAACAACCTCTGATAAGATTGCCCTCATCACTCAGCAGGCTTTATTATATTGTATTTATTTCTGTTTGCTGATATAGGAACCAAGACTGCTCACAGCACAGTTTGTTTATAAAAGAATGAAAAAACAATGGTTGGAATTCACTAAGGCAGTTATGAATGTGTAACCTAGGCCATTTCCACATTACACTGTTACAGTGCTATTATTCCACTTTCAATATCCTGTGGAATTCTGAGGTTTGTAATTTACTGAGGCCAAAGAGCTCTCTGGCTGAGAATTCTAAATGCCCCTTTCTAAACTACAAACCCCAGAATTCCACAGGATGTTGAAAGTGGAATAGTAGCACTAGAACAGTGTAGTGTGGAAATGGCCCTAGAGTTACACATAGGTGACTGGTTTGTACAGTCACATAGGGCTGAGGGGGCGATGGCAGCGGTTTGCCCCCAGTGGCAATGTTTTTGGGGTGTCCCGCGCTGTAGCCACACTCCCTCCACGCACTCCAAGCTCCACAGCTGGATTCGTATTCATGATTCTCCATGTATTCCGTAGTTTTAGAGGCTACATAAGGGCTGTGAAAGTCCCCCGATCCCCACTTACCATGTAGCACCTGCTGCAATCAACAGCAGTCTGTTTCCCTGTTGTTCAGGGAGTAGCTGACTGATGTTCCCATGCCCTCTCACATAAGTGATGGCCAGTGTTATGAGCAGTTGTAATGGCTCCTGCTTCCACTGGTCACACTGAAGATTGCTCACCAGAGAGGATGGGAATGTCAGTCAGCTGATTCTTCATTGACAGCAGACAGACCCAGCTGACTGCAGTGGCTGCTGCCGGGCAAGTGGAGACTGGGGAGGCTGGACTGGGAGACACTACTTAGCTATATAACTAAGGCCCTTTCCGCATGTGGAGGGGGAAACGGGGGAAAACGCGCTGAAACGGAGCTTACCGGCAGCCGGGTAAGTCTGTCCCCATGCGGAGCAGCGTGAGCTGGCTGTTCCGCAGTCCTCCGGCGTCCAAAATGGCGGCTTCCGGCTGGCGGAGGCTCTCCACCAACCGGAGAAGCTCGCCAGCCGGAAGCCCGCCCCCAGCAGATCTGCAGGCACGCACTGGTGCGCGCCTGCAAATCTACACCAGAGCGCGGGAACGGAGTGGCACGGAGTGGAGCGCTCCATGCTTTTGAAAAACCTGTAAAAACAGGTTTTTAAAAAGCACGCTGCGCGACCACTTGGGGTCACTCCGGAGCAGACTGAGGTGCAGAACTGCGACAAGTAGTCCGACCCAGTCCGCTCCCAAGGTGCGGACGACCTCCGTCAGAGGTCGCACCACGCCATACTACTTACCCCGTGCGGAAAGGGCCTAAGATAGTTACAAAGCTAAGTAAGTGATACAGAATTCTGGCCATTGATTGTAATAAAAAGTTTTAGAAAGCAATTACATATATTATCATACCAAAAACAGTTGAAATTTGAATCTGAAACAGTTTTTAAAAAACATAACAATGAGAACAGAGATACAGTACACCCCTCCTCTATTAAGAGACCCTTCTGCAACAACCAGTTGATCACCATTTTTTTTTCCCCTAAATATAAAGGCTTTTGCTTGCTGGCCAAAGGAGTGCAGAGAAGGGGTAAGAGAGAACTCTGCAGCATCAGAAGAACCATCAAGCAGATGCTCCTCCACAGCCTCACCAGTTGTGCCTGTGAGACAATGGTGTCGGTGAGCGACAGCCCCACACCAAGGATTTTAAAATTCGGGCTGATTTTCAGATAGTCAGAATAGTTTCAGAATTCATATTCTGCCATATTCCTCTTCCCTGTTGAAGAAGGTCTCTGCACACTGATCATCTAATAACATGTTCATGCTAGCTGTCACATTTCCTTCACAGAAAAAAATGGCTTGGCCAATCCTACAGATTGCTTATTGCATTCACACCAAAAAGACGAAAGTGCCCTGGAAACAGGAGTGGAAAAAGTTATAGAAACATTGCTTCTATAATAGCTGGGGGGATTACATGAACCTTGGATGGAGGAGAAAAGGGGGATGATGGCAGGAGATACAGGAACAAAATTACACACAGTCTAATGCTCCATGCGCACTTGACTGAAAATGAGGAGCTATCTATTTCTTATACCCCACTCTCAGGCTCAGACTGGTTTATGAAAAACTTCATCCATGTTTCCATACACTCCCACTGTCCTAACTTGACAGGGACAGTCCCAATTAATTCTCTGTCATCCCACATTTTCATTTGCTTTTAAAGGCCATTTCCACACAATGTTGCTGTCCTGGGATGGGGACAAGCTGCTGATCCGCAAGTCATGCTTTTGCACAACATTATCGTGGTCCCACTGCCAATGCAGCCCCACCTGTCACAATCATAGGGTATTCCATTACTGGAAAAAACACAGTAATGGCCCCTGATTGCACGACACTCCCATTGCCAGCAGCTGTGTGAAAAGGGAGGAAGTGCAATCTAGGAGCTTCCTTCCCCAAGTGCAGCACAGGAAGTAGTCAGCTGCACTGCAGGAGAAAAGGACACGTCCCTCGCACTACTCTTCCGCAGGCATCCAGCCAGGTGCAGGGAGGAGCATTTAGATCGCGCTCCCATCCCAGCAGTGGTGCTGCTCACATTGCGATGGGATGATGGAAAACAGTAAGATGCGGAAAGAGCCAAAATGTCCCAGTTTCTCTCTTCTCCTCCCGCTTTCTCCATGTCCAACTTACTTCAATTGCTGAAAACTGAGTTTGAAGTGCAGAAGCTGCCTGTACTCCATTAACTGAGCAAGGGGAAAGGAGAGGAGGTAAGGTGGAGTCTTGCCTTTCCCAGTAAGCTGAGGCAAAAGTATCCTCTCCTAGCTTGTGTGTTCTTTCTCATTAATAACTTTCCCCATGTTGACCACACTCTGATCTTGGTTGGCCACAAATATTAGATTTTCATCTGTGAAATGTTAGAGGATATGTGTTCTGCTTTCATCCACTGGTCCCTTCTTCCACATTCTCATTCTTAATACTGTACGCCTCAAAACTGAGCAGGTTCAAATCTATAATTCAACGTGATGAACTATCAATTTTAAAATATAACAACTTCTTTGGTTAGTCACTGAAGGGTCATGGTTTTGAATTAGATTTAGGTGTTAATTAATGCCTGCTTAAGTGATTGACAGAGTTTATTTCAAGTGGGGTATGTATCTGAAAACAGCTCAAATTTATACTGGACAGTTGCGACTAAAAAGAACAAGATGAGCAGGAATAGTCATATCTCTAAGACAGGTATCCAAAAACCCTTACGTAAACAACTTTTATCCTCAGATGCCTTCTTATCAAAACCATATTTACAACGACACTCTGGGAAAGTGCTCATGTCAATGCAATCAGTAGTGTATTCATCACAGCCGTAGACATCACATTGTGATAAATCTAAAAAAAAGTGTAACAATATACATTAGCAGAAGAGGGAACATTATCTGCAATAGATAATTTTAGATGGAGGGAATGGCAGGACCTATCTGCAGATTCTTTCAAAGAAGATCGAAAACACCAGGCATGCATACCTTCAATACAGCATTGGTTTTATTATCGCAGCTTCAGTCAGTCTTAAATAGCATTGTAGAGTGCATTAGCATGTGCTAGAGTTTGGTTCCAGCACCCCCCATAGATACCAAAATTCATGGATGCTCAAGTCCCATTATGTACAAATGGTGTTGTAAAATGGTGTCACTTGTATAAAATGACGAAATTCAAGTTTGCATTTGGTTTTGTTTGGTTTTGTTTTTTTGGAATATTTTCAAGCCATGGTTTGTTGAATCCATGGATAGTGCATCCTCAGATATGGAGGGCTGATTGTACCAGGCAAATTAATGGCTAGCAAAAAGAAGCTATTTTTAAATAATTACAGAAACATTAAAATATGTGAGTTCCAATTATATTATAACTACAATGGAACCTTAACTGTTCTAATCCAACTAGAACAAAATATCCATCTGTTGGCTCTGTATCAAATACCAGTGTTGATTATCCACAATAATGTTACAGTTCAAATTTGATTTGATCTACACCTCATATCAGCATCCTAAGAGCTTTGTCTGAGCTCTGTACATTAGACCCCAGTGGCAGATTTTCTCAGGGAGATAGGCCAGGGCTGAGCAACATATTGAGTTTGTAACACCCAGAAACAGTACAATGAATTAACCCCATTCAACAGTATGAATTTGAATTTAGATAGGCAGGAAAGAAAGTGCTCCAGAAAAATCATATTTCTCAGTGCAGTTGCTTCTTAATTTTTAACATAATTCATGAGAGAACTGAGTCAACTAAATGTTGCTAGCTGGCTCTTTCTTTCATTAGACACAGCCGACAGAGGGGGCACGTGCAATTATGAATTGCTGCCTGCTGCTGGAGATGATGTGGCCCAATTTACTCCTAAGAAGGCAATATAACAGAAGCTTACCCAGCCCAAGGATTTTGACTAAGGTAAATCTATCATGGGGTTTTCTTGGCAAGATTTGTTCAGAAATGGTAAATATCATTGCTTCCTTCTGAGGCTGAGAGAGTGTGACTTGCCCAAGGCCACTCAGAGGGTTTCCATGACTGCGCAGGGATTCAAACCCTGTTCTCCAGAGTCCTAGCCCAATGCTCAGACCACTATACCACACTGGCTCCCTTGCACATAGGCCCCCTGTAAGCCTCCACCCTCCAGTTTCCCCAGACCACCATTTTTATGGTTACAGAAGGGAGAGAGATCCTCCAGAAGCAGTATGTTGTTGTTGTTGTTTTTAAAAACAGGTTGCAACCTATTGGTAAAAAATACCCATATGTCCAAACTAGTTCTGGACTTGAAGCTACTTTGTTGGTGGTGGTTCTTTTGGCAGCCACTGTGACCCCCAGAGAGCACTTGGGGAAGAAAATCATCCCCCAGACCCACCTCTTCTGTAGGCAATAGCAATGTAGAATCATGTCAGCATCCCTAATGCAGTACTTACTTTCAAAGGACTTGCATGTGACGTTAGCAGTACAATTGCTGGCATTTATGAGGTGCCCCACATCTTCACTTGTTAAATTTGTGCTTGCTTCAAACAAATTGACCAATTTAACAATAGTATTTCCTTCAGCCTTACTGAGTTTTTCCAGTGTTGTTAGTGATGGTCTGAAAGCCATATACATATATTTTAAGAAAGATACTATTTTTTAAAAAAAGATAAGAACAGAATATTTTACAGCTTGGATTTTAAGTGGTTGGTTATTTTGTTATTGCTTCAAAGCATACTGTTGCTAAAGGCCAAAGCAGCAACAAGAGAAAACTGCAGCCTTCAAATCCCAGTCTCCCCAAAATGAGAAAAGGCAATGTGGACTTGAAGAGTAGTGGGTCAGCATACTATTTAAGCTCCCACCTCCCTGACATTTCTTCTTCTCTTGAATGGTACTTTTTTCCCAGTTCTACGTGAAGAAATGATCAACAACTTCCATAATCCCTTACCACTGACCATGCTGGCTGCTAAAAATGATGGGTGTTGTAGGCCAAAACCATCTGGAAGATCACATGCTGTCTGATCCTGCTAAGTACTGATACACAGGAAGGCAGGAATTGAAAGGAAAGGTCAGTTGACCATTAGGGCAAAATAAGATAGAGACATGCTAAAGAAAAAGTATTCTGAAATAAGGAAAATCTAGAAGCTACAAAATTAAGCTCTTAAGGGCTTTCCAAAAAGGGGGGGGGGGATCAGTAAGCACTGCCAGAACATTATGAGCCTACCAGCAGCTAACTGGTCCTTTCCACTAATAACCATAACAATTTGAAATGAAATACTGTTAAGTTTTTATTCAGTGCTTGCTTGCTAATTTTCTGTTGTGGCTTAATGACTGCTGTTCCATGATTGGCTAATACACCTCCAGTATCCTTCTATGATTTGCTAGCTGTATGCTGTTCCTAGGTACATTTTCCAAAACTACTGTAAATGATAAGGTGCATATTTGCTGACATCTGGAGTGGTAGTGTATTGTTAAATAAACTGCTGGCTTCAATTCGCTATGTCTCCATTCCTCAACCCTACACTGGGCAAGTTTCCCCTTCAGAACCCTGAGCAGTGGCATCTCACACTGCAGTCTTTTGTTACAGACCTTGCTTGCTGTTGTTGCTGTTCTTGTGTACCTTGTAATACACAGCCAGAATCCTATGTGAGAGTTATGAATGGGTAATTTAAGAGTTATGCACTCATGACTGCTACGTGTTCATGATCCCTAGTTTACAGGCTATGTAGGGGTTGTGAAAGTTCCCCACTTACTGGGTAACAGTTGCTGGATTTGAAAGGAATCTGTTCCCCTATTGATCAGGGCTATTTCCATATTAGACCATTATAGTGCTATTATTCCACTTGCAACATCCTATGGAATCCTGGGGTTTGCAGTTTAGGGAGGGGCCTCCCTAAACTGCAAACCCCAGGATTCCATAGGATGTTGAAAGTGGAGTAATAGCACTATAACAGTCTAGTGCAGAAATGGCCCAGGAGGCAGCTGTCTGAGAGTCCCACTCCCCCTGGTGTGAGTGATCTCGGGTGGGAAAGGGAATTGTGTCCGGAGTTCTGCTGCTGCCTATCACACTGGAGATTGTTCATGGGAGGGGGTGGGAAAGGCAGTCAGCTGCTTCCTGAGCTATAGAGGAACAGACTCTCGTCAATCCCAGCAGCTGCTGCTTGATAAGTGGGGAACTGGGGAGATCGGGCCAGCAGTCACTGCATAGTATTGTAACTGTGGTGCTTTTGAATTTGTGACTGCCATATGGGATTCTAGACCACAAGACCTATGGCAACCCTAGGGTGAAACTCTCACAGGGTTTTCTTGTCAAGATTTGTTCAGAGAGGGGTTGCCGTTGCCTTCCTCTGATGCTGAGAGAGTTTCACCTTCCAAGGTCACCCAGTAGGTTCCCATGACCAAACAGGGATTCAAACCCTGGTCTCCCAGAGTCCTAGACCAACACTCAAGCCACTACACTCTTCTGGCTCTTGCCTTACTCATTTCCTATAGCTTAACAAACCTGTCACACTTACTGTATGCTTATAAGGACTGTTTTCTGGTAGCTTTTCTCATCTTTAAATGCTTCATTGAACTGTAAAAGAAATAGTAATATGAATAAGAGTCAGTAAGATAGGAGGCCAGGAATGGGGTGGAGGGGTGTGATAGATGTGAAACTGTATCATAACACATTGTCCAGTATATTCCCTTCAATCCCAGGCTTTTGTATGTTGTGATTATTCCTTTTCTCTCTTCAGGAGCTGGTTCTTCTGACTGGGGGCCAGTGACAGAGCAACTTGTTTGTAAACCTAACAAGAGTCACTAGTAACACAATGACAATATGTGATACAGAACATTCTTTTTAGATTAACCAGATATGACCATGATGATTAGTCATCAGAGGTTTTTTGTCTTTTTGTCTGATGTTGTACAGAATATGTCAGATGATGTTTCTGCCTCTTGGACAGAAACGACCACACTACTGTGATACAGAACAGTGACCCTGAAGCCATCTTGGTGTGGCAGACAGACGTTGGCCAGAATCTTATATGGTCTTTACATACGCATGAGCACAGCAGATATTTGTCAGGTCAGCTATGCTTGTTTATCATCGTACTTGTGAGCATAAGGGCTTTCCTGTGAAGTCGGGGAGGATGGGACGAGGTAATGGCTGGAAAATTGGGAACCTGGGAATACTTGAATAATGCTTTGTGATAAAAATGAACAGACGTGACTGCAAGGTTACGCTGTTGGCAGGTTGAGAGAGAGCATGGGCGAAGGGGAGCAGAGAGCCTAGGAAAAATATTGTTTTAAATTGTTGGAAATTGGGATTAGCAGCATGCACTCATTTTGAAATGTGGTGGCTTATATTGTATTGCAAATGCAATAGTTCTTTAGTGCTGGCAATTGCCAAGGTGAGAGGTGCAATGTTCTGAATACAGCTTTTGAAACCTCTAAGCTGATTCTCTGAACCCAAAGCTAGCCTGTGCGTCACGTTATGGTGCCGCGCAATGAATTCCCACATGACACACACACACCCCACTTCCTACTTACCGCACAGCAGCCATTGGGAAGAATGAGGCCTCAAAGGCCCCTCTCTAAACTGCAAACCCCAGGATTCTGTAGGATGTTGAAAGTGGAACAATAGCACACTATAACACTCTAGTGCGGAAACGGTCTGAGAGTCTGTTCCCCTGTTGATTGGGAAGCAGCAGATTGTTGGTCTCACTCCTCTGGTGAGCAATCTCCATTGCAACAGGTTGCTGTTATTTCTTTCCATTGGTTCATCAAAAGTATTGCTAGACGTTTTGAATGCCATTTTGAGCACAACAGCACACCAGAAATGTATGTCATACATGCATACATAAAATGGTTGTCATGGAAAGACTGCCTAATTACAAAATGGCTGCCATGGGGCCCTGCTTCCCTGTTTTCACAAAAGACTAATTATTTGCCCACGATCCAAATACTGAACTACATCTGTTCTCCCACAAAAGACAACAAAAGTTCACAGAAAGGAAATCTGATAATACACAAAGACACACACACCAGAGCCTGGAAATAATGCAACTAGTTACTGTTTAGAGTGGAGTAAACCAAATTCTAAAATTAATGTAGCCAGTAGGAATAAAGTTAATTTGTGTAATGAGTAACATTTTAGTTACTCTCAGAAATTATCCTTCAAAGGACATTTAAAGGCATCTGTCAAGGTATTATGAAGGAATTTATGCCATTATCTTATCAGTCTGTAGAAACTGATAGAGAATTATCACCATATCAGTTTTATACTGTACTGTGTATTGTGTATGTATTACATTTGCTTATATGCATTTAGGAAGTTAGTGTGACACATGAAAAAACTAATATCTCAAATAAAGAGGAAACTTTAATTGAGATAGAAATAAAGCATGTATACCCAGAGACAAATTTTGTGTCAAAAAGTAACTACAGAAAAGGTTTTCCCTATGGAAAGATTACTGCTATCTCCTTCACCTAGGCCATTTCCACACTAGACTGTTATAGTGTTATTACTCCACTTTCAACATCCTATGGAATCCTGGGGTTTGCAGTTTTGGGAGGGGCCTTTGAGGCCTTTGTCTCATGCTTGCCAACAAATTATGCAACAGTGAGCCAGACTGGTTTCAAATATAGCAAATTTGTATTGTATTTCCTGTATAAATCAATACATTCAGTTTAAAAAGAAAATGTTTTCATTACTCTTAGGGCTGCCATTAGACCCCTTCCTTCCTGTTATGCTGGGACAAGACTAATGCAACTATCTCTGAAAATTTTCTTTTCTATATATGATTTGGTACCATTCAGACATAACTGTAGGTGGTTGCAGAAATAGCTATATATAACTATTTCTTTGAAGAAGAGAAAAGTGAAGCTCCAGTTTATAAGAAAGAAGATCTCAGAAGCATAAACTTACAAAGTCGGTGACTAGGTTGTATACTTCTTTATACTCTTTAGACCCCTCATTCTGCATGTTATTGTTATATTGTAGTTCCAGACCGATTTGTCCTGGAAATACTTTTCCTGAAATTACAAGACAGTTAATATTATTTGCACTGCATCTGGAGAATCACCCTTTTGTTGGTTGCAGTTGCATGCTCCTCTGAAAAGGAGACATTGTCCAGAGATAGTTATTAAATGGAAGCCTAAATAATAGATATGGCTAGTGTCCAGTTAGAAATTTAGGATGACATAAGCCCAATTTACCCTACTGTAACTTACTTTTTTTTTGGCCTTGGCAGAAGTCAGAATTTTCCTCCAATGATACAATGATCAAAGGCCATTTCCGCACTAGACTGTTATAGCGTTATTATTCCACTTTCAACTTCCTATGGAATCAAAGACTCCTCCCTAAACTGCAAGCCCCAGGATTCCATAGAATGTTGAAAGTGGAATAATAGCACTCTAACAGTCTGGTGCGGAAATGGCCAAAAGATCCATAACAACCCACCTTGTAAGCTATGCAGCCCCCAGATACGGAAATTTTTGGGTTGTCAGAGACCCTTTCCGCACCTCACCTTTTTGCGGAGGTGGGGGGCGGTGCTCGCATGAGAATTTCACGTCCCTGCTGCTTGGGCTCCACAGCAGCTTCCTGGTCGCGCGAGTGCCCCACCCAGACCCCTCCTCTTCCTTCTGCAGTGCAGCCTGGGAGCTGTAGGCTGCACTGAGGACACGAAACACGACCAGCCCGGCTCCAGAGTTTCCGCAAGGCAGGTAAGTTCGCCCCAGGCCCCTGACCGGTGCACAAGTGCGCACCATTTTCGGCTAAAAGCCGAAAATAAAAAGGTGCGTACGTGCTGTGCACGAGGCTCTTGAGTGTCGCGTAAATGGGAGTGCATCATGCAGACCACTCCTCCCATTTACGCGATGCTCAAGGGGTCCTTTCGCGTAAGAAATGCCATGCGAAAAGGGCCAGAGAGTGAGTGGAACGGTGGGGATGTGTCCGACTACTATCTTTAGGCTGGAGGCAGTGCCAAGACATCAAGACATAGGACTACGAACTTATGGGGACAAAGCTTAAGGACCTTGGTGCGCAAGTGGTCATTTCATCTCTCCTCCCTGTTCAAGGATATGGCGCATGAAGGGAAAGGGCAATAGCAGAGGTCAACAGCTGGCTCCGCACATGGTGCCGCCGGCAACGGTTTGGGTTTTTGGAACACGGCCTGAATTTCCATGAACGTGAGATTCTGGCAAGGGATGGCCTGCACCTCACGAAACTTGGCAGGAATGTTTTTGCAAACAGTCTTGCACGGAGGATTAAGAGGTCTTTAAACTAGGTTCTGCTGGGGAGGGAGACAATATTATTCAGGGCAAAGACTCGGCGAGTGCAGGGGGAAAAGGCCCAAATGATATTGACCAAGTAGTACAAGCGTCCAATGGTGGGAGGAGTAGAAACTATAGTACAGGACTTGCAGGAAGGGCCCAGGGATTTAAGTGTCTCTACACTAATGCACAGAGTATGGGAAACAAGCAAGATGAACTTGAACTCCTAGTACAACAAAATAAATACAATTTGATAGGCATCACGGAGACCTGGTGGGATGAGTCTCAGGATTGGAATGTAGGAATAGAGGGGTATAGCCTATTTCGTAGAAATAGACCAAACAAGAAAGGAGGAGGAGTAGCCTTGTATGTCAAGGATGTTTTCACCTGTGAAGAGATCCATGACTTAAACCCAGAAAACCAGGTCGAGAGCATCTGGGTAAGAATTAAGGGAGCGAGAAACAATAGGGATATTCTGATGGGGGTTTACTACAGACCTCCAACCCAGACTGAGGACCTTGATGACGCCTTCCTCAACCAAATGACCGCGCATTCAAAAAGGAGAGATACAGTAATAATAGGAGATTTCAATTACCCGGATATATGCTGGCAGTCAAACTCTGCCAAGACAGCAAGGTCCAGCAAGTTTCTTGCTTGTCTTGCAGACAATTTCATGGTCCAGAAGGTGGAAGAGGCAACAAGGGGATCAAATATTCTAGATCCAATCCTGACCAATAGGGATGACCTTGTTAATGAGGTAGAAGTGGTTGGATCTTGAGGGGGGAGTCACCATGCCCTATTGGAATTTGGCATTCAGTGGAACGGAGAAGATAAATGTAGCAGACGTTCATCTTAGATTTTAAAAAAGCGGACTTCTGTAAACTTAGGGAGCTGCTGGCTGGAATTCAGTGGTCAAGAATAGTGAAAGGGAAAGGAGTTCAGGAGGCATGGGAGTTCCTTAAAAGGGAGATACTGAAGGCACAGTCTAAAACTGTACCAATAAGGAGGAAAAATGGAAGGCATCTGAAGAAACCAGAATGGTTGACTAAAGAACTCAGCTGAGCTAAGCGTTAAGAGAAACGTGTACAGGAAATGGAAGAGGGGGGAAACCACCAAAGAAGAATTTAAGCAAGTAGCCAGGAGATGTAGGGAGAAGGTCAGAAAGGCTAAAGCACAGAACGAACTTAGGCTGGCCAGAGACATTAAAAACAATAAAAAGGGCTTTTTTAAATATGTCCGCAGCAAAAGGAAAAAGAAAGAGGCGATAGGGTCGCTGCGCAGAGAAGATGGCGAATTACTAACAGGGGGAAGAGAAAAGGCAGAACTACTTAACACCTTCTTTGCCTCAGTTTTTTCCCAGAAGGATACAAGCACTCGACCTGGCAGTTGGGGAGCAGGTGAGGAAGCAGGAGAAATGCGGCACATAATAGGTAGAGAGGTGGTACAAGAATACCTGGCCACACTGGATGAATTCAAGTCTCCAGGGCCAGATGAATTACATCCTAGGATATTACAAGAACTGGCAGAGGTCATTTCGAAACCGCTTGCTATAATCTTTGAGAAATCTTGGAGGACAGGAGAAGTTCCAGCAGACTGGAAGAGGGCAAATGTTGTCCCCATCTTCAAGAAGGGAAAAAAAGAGGACCCAAATAATTATCGTCCAGTCAGCCTGACATTAGCACCCGGAAAGATCCTCGAGCAGATCATTAAGCAGTCAGTTTCTAATCACTTAGAAAGCAATGCGGTAATCACGAGAAGTCAACATGGATTTCTCAAAAATAAGTCATGCCAGACTAATCTTATCTCTTTTTATGATAGAGTTACTAGCTTGATAGATGAAGGGAATGCTGTGGTTGTAGCATTTCTCGATTTCAGTAAGGCCTTTGACAAAGTTCCCCATGACATTCTTGCAAAGAAGCTAGTAAAATGTGGGCTGGACAGAGCTACTGTCAGGTGGTTGACTGACCGTTCCCAAAGGGTGCTCACCGATGGCTGCTTTTCATCCTGGAGAGAAGCGACTAGCAGGGTGCCACAGGGTTCTGTCCTGGGCCCAGTGCTGTTCAATATTTTCATCAATGACTTAGATGAAGGAATAGAGGGCATGGTCATCAAATTTGCAGATGACACCAAATTGGGAGGGGTTGCTAATACGCCAGAGGACAGGATCAAAATTCAAAATGACCTGGACAGATTGGAGAGCTGGGCCAAAGCTAACAAAATGAAATTCAACAGAGAGAAGTGTAAGGTCCTACACTTAGGTAGAAAAAATGGAATGCGGAGATATAGGATGGGGGACACGTGGCTGGATGGCAGTATGTGTGAAAGGGATCTAGGAGTCTTAATAGACCACAAGCTGAACATGAGTCAGCAGTGTGATGCGACAACCAAGAAAGCCAATGCAATTCTCGGCTGCATCAATAGGAGTATGGTGTCTAGATCGAGGGAGGTACTGGTACCACTCTACTCTGCTTTGGTTAGACCTCATCTTGAATACTGTGTCCAGTTCTGGGCACCCCAATTCAAGAAGGACATGGTCAAGCTGGAGCAGGTCCAGAGGAGGGCGACCAAAATGGTGAGGGGCCTGGAAGCCATGCCCTATGAGGACAGACTTGGAGAGCTGGGTATGTTCAGTCTGCAAAAGAGAAGGTTAAGAGGGGACATGATAGCTACGTTTAAATATTTGAAGGGATGCCATGTAGAGGAGGGAGAGGGCTTGTTTTCTGCCGCTCCAGAGACCAGGACAAGGAGCAATGGATTCAAGCTGCAGGAAAGGAGATTCCACCTGAACCTCAGGAAGAACTTCCTGACAGTCAGGGCTGTCCGGCAGTGAAATATGCTGCCTCAGAGTGTAGTGGAGTCTCCTTCCTTGGAGGTTTTTAAGCAGAGGCTGGATGGCCATCTGTCGGGAGTGCTTTGAGGGTATTCCTGCATGGCAGGGGGTTGGACTGGATGGCCCGTGTGGTCTCTTCCAACTCTACATTTCTATGATTCTATTATCATTGCAGGGACAGCTTAGAGGTCTCTGCAGCTGCCTGTCACAGTATGTATGAACAGCTTGCAGGATGTGTTTCAGGGGTTGTAGCACTGGGAAATGTAGTTAATGTCAGACATCTCCCAGCACAGAATCTCGGCCATAAGTTTCTGTGACTTCTGTCAGAGATGGGAGTCACAAAAAAGAGCATGTGTTGCAAGACAGCTGAAAGAAGAACACAGATCAAAGATCTGAAGAATGCCCCACAGTGTGCATGTGGAGAGGAATTATGGCAAATTATCTAATCTGTGTGTTATATTATTGTAGGTTTTCCAAAAAAGAAAAGGTGGACTATATAATCAACAGAGATTTAGACACCCCTTGGACTTCAGACAGTGTTTCCCCCTCTACTAGAGGATCTACCAGATTTCAGCTTCCTCTTCAGTTCAACTTCAGTTGAAAAAACTGAAAGAATATCATTTCTTTTTTCATTGGAAAAGATACTCTTTTTCCATTTCAATTGCCATGAGCTTTCACTCTCTTAGTTGGCTTGCTGAAAAATTCTGATTTCGGTATTACTCTACTTTTTATTATGACAATTCTTCTGTCTCTTTAGTGTGCTATCAGCAGCCCATCAGAATGTGGTAAAGACATGGAACAGTGAGTACATATTAGTGTTGTACATAAACAAAATGCATCAGTACTTTCTTCAGATAAATTCAACAGCGCTATCAAAGTCACTGGAAGAAAAACATAACAGTCAGCAATTCAAATGTGTTAAACATGGAGGTTTAGCAAAGTCATATATGAGATGAATGCACAACTCCCTTGCATCTCAAATCTGTGGGAAAGGTGGGATAGAAATTAAAAGAAAAATAACAACTACAGCAACTCACCGAACTGGCAACTTTCTGATGAATAGTAGAAGCCATAGGGACACTGACAGACAAAGCCTTGGTAAAGATTGACACATGTAGCTCCATATTTACATGGTTGACTATCGCAAGAGGCAGGATCTATAATAATAATAATAACAATAGCCATGGGTCATCAAAATGTAGTGCAAAGAAATAACGAATACGGAATACATATAAAAAAAGAAATTAGGTTAATATGTCATTTATATTCTTCACACAACAGCCGCACCTAAAAGAACCTCTAAAATTCATAAAAATAAAATTTACGTTAAATTTTCTTCTCTAGTACAATAGGCACATTACCCCGCCCCCAGTAAAAGACATGGGCTTTATTTCTATAGATGATTACCCCATAATGTTCTAAGTGTTTGCATGATAACATTTCTTCTTATTTAATTGGATGCAGAATATAAATAAATGCAAAATTAATATGATGTCTTCTAAAATTCTCTTTACTTTGAATCACCGAGTAGAAATTGATATAACCTACTCTGAGCTAAGTCATAACAGCAAAGAAGACGTAGAAATAAGATAGATGTGGAGTGTTCACAGGAACTCTCCACATACAATAGAAGCACTACCCTCCCTCCTTTAAAAGACCTGTGCTTTATTTCTCTAGATGCTTATCCTCTTAGGTTCCAAGTCTGTGGAGGATAAGGGAATTGTATTTATTTAGACACAGAAGTCGAATAAATGCAACATTAAAAGTCTGTCTTTTAAAGCACTCGGGCGTCCTTACTGAGGGAAAAGTGAATTATTGAAATAACTGAGTCCTTCCTACCTGATGGAGGAATGGTTGTGGTTGTGGTTGTGGTTGTATTTCCACTTTCTAAAGTAAACGGATAGGGAAGAAAATTAAAGAAAGATGACATTTAGAAGAGGAACCACCCAACAAGGTACTCTGCTTGATCCAAAAAATCTCTTTACTCACTGAGTAAAAATGAATATACTCTACCCTGAGTTGCATTAGAAAAGCAAAGAATGCATAGAAACATGAGTTATACGGAAAGTTCACAGGACCATTCCAAACACAACAGGAACTTTACCCCCACCCCACCCCAATTAAGAGACTTGAACACTTGTGCTTTATTTCCGTAGATCTGTATTCAAGTCTTTGGATAATAGCATTTCCTCTAATTGGTTTGCACACAGAAGTTAACGCAAAACTAAATGCAAAACAAAATTTCTGCCTTCTAAGAACTGTGCTGTAATCGTTGAGGGAAATGTGAACTATTGAAATTACTGAGTCCTACCTACCTGATGAAGGAGTTGTCGTGGTTCCATTTCCACTTCCTAAAGTAATGGGGTAGGGAAGAAAATTAAAGATAATTTTTTAAATAAAAACTATCCAATACAGTACTCTGATTGATCCAAAAATTCTCTTAATTTTAAATCACTGAGTAAAAGTGCATAGACTCTACCCTCAGGTACATTAGAAAAGCAAGGAATGTATAGAAAGATGCTTTATGTGAAGAGTTCACAGGATCGTTCCACATAGAACAGGAACACCTTCCCATTAAAAGACCTGGGCATTATTTCTATAGTTATTAAGCCCATTATGCTCTATATCTTTGGATGATAACATTTCCTCTTATTTGCTTGCACACAGAAGTCAAATAAATGCAAAACTAAATTTCTGCCTTCTAAGAACTGTGCTGTAATCATTGAGGGAAATGTGAACTATTGAAATTACTGAGTCCTACCTACCTGATGAAGGAGTTGTCGTGGTTCCATTTCCACTTCCTAAAATAATGGCGTACGGAAGAAAAAAAATTTTCATTATTTTTTTATTAATATCAAATTTGTATTCAGTTACTTATACAAAATAAAGGTACATCATCATTGATCTTAACTTACATATTGCATTTCTTAAAAAATTCTATTTTCCGTACATTACATACGCAATACTGTTTTCCATTATTTTCAATAATTTCTTTTTATCTTGTTACATTATATTATTATTATTATTATTATTATTATTATTATTATTATTATTATATATGTTTGTATGTGTGTGTGTGTATATATATATTTTATACCATTAAAAACAAAAAAAATAAGCAAAACAAAACAAAACAAAACAAAACAAAAAATTTTATATAATTGCTTCCTCTAGTTTGGACTCACACAACTGATAAACCAATATTTGAATATTCGTATTTCTTTTATTTAAACTTCCTCTCCATCTCTTCATGTTTCCATTTTTTTCCCCCTGTTGTCTTTGTTATTGTTCCTCCTTTTTATTCTTTCTTTCTTTCTTTCTTTCTTTTTGTTTGTTCTTCTTGGTGTAAATGTTCTCCTACTTCTCCTACATTTTGATGTTAATCCTTTGGAATTATACCATTACCATTAATTATTACCATTTTTCCATTACTTATGTGTTATTATACAATCCTACATGTTCTTTCAGTCACATTGCGAAACGTAATACATACATACCTACTTAATACATAATAAATTATACGTAGTACATATTTATAATACATAATACGTAATACCTAATGTAAACTTACATTTGGACATTTTAATCTTCCTCTATATACACATCTTTGTAGATTTTATGTTTCTTCCGTAAATATATTACCCCATCTATTGCGGAGGAACTTTATTACTGGGTACCATTCTTTCATAATTTCATCAGATTTCTCTTTTATACTTAAGGTCAATTGGTCATTTTCTTTTACTTCTAATATTTTTAACATCCAGTGCTCAATGCTTAGACTTTCTTTGTTTTTCCAGTTTTTTGCAATTATAATTCTGGCTGCGGTTATTAAATAAAGTAAAATTCTCCAATATTTTTTGAAATTTTTGAGTCTATAATTTGAATCATGTTTAGCAAATATATTTCTGGTCTTCATGGTATTTGGGTTTTAAATATTTCCATCAGTATTTTATTTAGCTATTTCCAGAATTTGTTTACCTTTGGACAGTTCCACCACATGTGCATAAAAATACCTGTTTTTTCCTGACATTTCCAACATTTATCTTGATGTGTATTGTACATTTTTTAATTTTTTTCTGGTGTTATATACCATTTGTAAAACATCTTTATATGATTTTCTTTTAGATCTTGCGACAGCGTAAATCTTTGTGTTAGTTTCCAGGATATTTTCACATTGATCTAATTCAAGTGAGTGACCTATTATATTTGCCCAGGTTATCATAGTATCTTTCACTGTTTGATCTTCTAAGTCATATTGTAATAGATGTTTATAGAACTTTGCTATAACATGATTTGATTGTCCAAATATAATCTTGTCTAATTCGATGAATGTCAGTCTCATACTGAATCCCTCTTATTTTAAGTCTATTTTATATCTTTCATATAATTGCCTGTATCGGAACCAGTTCAGTTTAAAACCTGTTTGCTCTAATTGTTCTCTTGTCTTGATCTGTGGTGTTTTGTTTTCTGTCATTTCTAACAGATCCTTATATGTCAACCATTTTTTTTGTCCTTCCACCCATCTCCCAAAGAAGGCTTCCTGTGAGGATATCCACATTGGTATTCTATTGTTGTACGGAAGAAAATTAAAGATAATTTTTTAAATAAAAACTGTCCTACACAGTACTCTGATTGATACAAAGATTCTCTTAATTTTAAGTCACTGAGTAAAAATGCATATACTCTACCCTGAGGTACGTTAGAAAAGCAAAGAATGTATAGAAAAATGCTTTCTGTGAAGAGTTCACAGGATCGTTCCACATAGAACAGGAACACCTTCCCATTAAAAGACCTGGGCAGTATTTTTACACTTGTTAAGCCCATTATGCTCTATATCTTTGGATGACAGCATTTCCTCTTATTTGCTTGCACACGGAAGTCAAATAAATGCAAAACTAAAATTCTGCCTTACAAGAACTCTGTCGTAAGTACTCTGTTTGTTAAAAATGCATATACTCTTGTTACTGCCCTGGCTAGCCCGAGCTTTGGGGGATATAAAAAGATATCTATTGATATCGATAATTCGGCTTCACATACCCATTCCCTTTCACATGCTTGCGAGGCCCCCGGACAAGCACGCAGACGGGCTCGGCCGATAATCGCCGTAATATCCCAAAACAATACAGGCAGGCCAGAAACAGCCGACTCGCAGTTTTAGGAGACCTCAAGGCAAGTACCTTCGTTAGGTATGCACGCAGCTCTCAAAAGATCCTCTGCCCCGCGCTGGCAGCTTGATGATCTGACTATACAACGCTCAAGTACTCCTCGTTTGCACACCGGCTATCCTACTGACAATTTGGCTCTAACTCAATCATTCTGATTCTGACCTTTCGGAGGCTTTGTCTCCAGCCCCAGATCTATTGTTTTCCCCAAGTCCGACCTAGCCTGCGGTCACAATTCTCCTTATAAAAACCCCTGCCTTTGAGCGCTTCCTCGGATCGCTCTTGGCTTCCACCCCGCCTTGCTGTCGCTTTGTCCAGCGAGCCTTCCCCTCAGCTCCACGTGCTGAGAGCCACGCTTTCCTTCTTCTCCGCTACCAGCCGGGCTTCAGGACAGGTGAAGTATCACCCAAACCAACAACTCCTCTAAAAACCCCTCTATCCCACTCCAACCTTTATTTCTTTAGTTATCTTGCGTGAGTGTGCCGCATACACTGCTTCGATTGTGTTTTTAAGAAAACCACATTTATTATTTCAACTTCTGTGTGCTCCTTGACTGGGCTGACCCCGTAGAAATAGGGTTCAAGATCCTGCCAAGTTACCCTGCCTCTCCTAACGCTAAAGCAGTGCTCAGAGCTAATCTTCCCCACCTATTGTTGAGCACAATTTGGTGTCCCTCTCGGGACCCCCAGTAAACAGGGTAACACTCTACCCTGAGGTACATTACAAAAGAAAAGCATGTATAGAAAAATGCTTTATGTGAAGAGTTCACAGGATCGTTCCACATAGAACAGGAACACCTTCCCATTAAAAGACCTGGGCAGTATTTTTATAGTTGTTAGGCCCATTATGCTCTATATCTTTGGATGATAGCGTTTCCTCTCATTTGCTTGCACACGGAAGTCAAATAAATGCAAAACTAAAATTCTGCCTTACAAGAACTGGGCTGTAATCGTTGTGGGAAATGTGAACTGTTGAAATTACTGAGTCCTACCTACCTGGTGAAGGAGCTGTCGTGGTTCCACTTCCACTTCCTAAAATAACGAGGTAGGGAAGAAAATTAAAGATAATGTTTTAAATCAAAACTGTTCTACACAGTACTCTGTTTGATCCAAAAATTCTCTTAATTTTAAGTTACTGAGTAAATTACTTATTGAGGGAACTGAGAACGAATTAAATAACTGAGTCCTTCCTACCTAACGAAGGATTTGTCATCGTTCCATTTTCGCTTTTTTTGTGTTTTTAAAGGGGGTATGGAAGAAGATTGAAGAAAAATAACTTTTTGAATAGTAACTATCCAACGTGGTACTCTGATTGATCCAAAAATTCTCTAAATTTTAAATCACTAGGTATAAATGCATATAATTTACCTCGAGATACAGTATAAAAGCAAAGAGTGCATAGAAACATGCTTTACGTGGAGAGTTCATAGGATCCTTCAACATATGACATGAAGACCACCGCCACCCCCCATTGAAAGACCTGGTTTAATATCTAAAGATGTTAATCCCATTATGTTCTAAGTCTTTGGACGGTAGCATTTCTTCTTATTGCTCAAGTTAAATGAACGCAAAACTAAAATTCCGCCTTCTAACCACTGTGCTGTAATTATTGAGGGAAATGTGAGCTATTGAAATTACTGAGTCCTTCCTACCTGATGAAGGAGTTGTCGCGGTTTCATTTCGACTTTCTAAAATAATAGGGTAAGGAAGAAAAGTAAAGATAATTTTTTGAATAAAAACTATCCAACACAGTACTCTGATTGATACAAAAATTCTCTTAATTTTAAATCACTGCGTAAAAGTGCATAGACTCTACCCTCAGGTACATTAGAAAAGCAAGGAATGTATAGAAAGATGCTTTATGTGAAGAGTTCACAGGATCGTTCCACATAGAACAGGAACACCTTCCCATTAAAAGACCTGGGCAGTATTTTTATAGTTGTTAGGCCCATTATGCTCTATATCTTTGGATGATAGCGTTTCCTCTTATTTGCTTGCACACGGAAGTCAAATAAATGCAAAACTAAAATTCTGCCTTACAAGAACTGGGCTGTAATCGTTGTGGGAAATGTGAACTGTTGAAATTACTGAGTCCTACCTACCTGGTGAAGGAGTTGTCGTGGTTCCACTTCCACTTCCTAAAATAACGAGGTAGGGAAGAAAATTAAAGATAATTTTTTGAATAAAAACTGTTCTACACAGTACTCTGTTTGATCCAAAAATTCTCTTAATTTTAAGTTACTGAGTAAATTACTTATTGAGGGAACTGAGAACGAATTAAATAACTGACTCCTTCCTACCTAACGAAGGATTTGTCATCGTTCCATTTTCGCTTTTCTTGTTTTTAAAGGGGGTATGGAAGAAGATTGAAGAAAAATAACTTTTTGAATAGTAACTATCCAACGTGGTACTCTGATTGATCCAAAAATTCTCTAAATTTTAAATCACTGAGTAAAAGTGCATAGACTCTACCCTCAGGTACATTAGAAAAGCAAGGAATGTATAGAAAGATGCTTTATGTGAAGAGTTCACAGGATCGTTCCACATAGAAGAGGAACACCTTCCCATTAAAAGACCTGGGCAGTATTTTTATAGTTGTTAGGCCCATTATGCTCTATATCTTTGGATGATGTAACTGGTTGACTGACCGTTCCCAAAGGGTGCTCACCAATGGCTGCTTTTCATCCTGGAGAGAAGTGACTAGCGGGGTGCCACAGGGTTCTGTCCTGGGCCCAGTACTGTTCAATATTTTCATCAATGACTTGGATGAAGGAATAGAGGGCATGCTCATCAAATTTGCAGATGACACCAAATTGGGAGGGGTTGCTAGTACGCCAGAGGACAGGATCAAAATTCAAAATGACCTGGATAGATTGGAGAGCTGGGCCAAGGCTAACAAAATGAAATTCAACAGAGAGAAGTGTAAGGTCCTACACTGAGGTAGAAAAAATGGAATGCAGAAATATAGGATGGGGGACACGTGGCTGGATGGCAGTACGTGTGAAAGGGATCTAGGAGTCCTAATAGACCACAAGCTGAACATGAGTCAGCAGTGTGATGCGGCAGCCAAGAAAGCCAATGCAATTCTCGGCTGCATCAATAGGAGTATGGTGTCTAGATCGAGGGAGGTACTGGTACCACTCTACTCTGCTTTGGTTAGACCTCATCTTGAGTACTGTGTCCAGTTCTGGGCACCCCAATTCAAGAAGGACATGGTCAAGCTGGAGCAGGTCCAGAGGAGGGCGACCAAAATGGTGAAGGGCCTGGAAGCCAAGTTCTATGAGGATAGACTTAGAGAGCTGGGTATGTTCAGTCTGCAGAAGAGAAGGTTAAGAGGGGACATGATAGCTATGTTTAAATATTTGAAGGGATGCCATGTAGAGGAGGGAAAGGGCTTGTTTTCTGCTGCTCCAGAGACCAGGACAAGGAGCAATGGATTCAAGCTGCAGGAAAGGAGATTCCACCTGAACCTCAGGAAGAACTTCCTGACAGTCAGGGCTGTCCGGCAGTGGAATATGCTGCCTCGGAGTGTGGTGGAGTCTCCTTCTTTGGAGGTTTTTAAGCAGAGGCTGGATGGCCATCTGTCGGGAGTGCTTTGAGGGTGTTCCTGCATGGCAGGGGGTTGGAGTGGATGGCCCGTGTGGTCTCTTCCAACTCTACATTTCTATGATTCTATGATTCTATGATAGCGTTTCCTCTTATTTGCTTGCACACGGAAGTCAAATAAATGCAAAACTAAAATTCTGCCTTACAAGAACTGGGCTGTAATCGTTGTGGGAAATGTGAACTGTTGAAATTACTGAGTCCTACCTACCTGGTGAAGGAGTTGTCGTGGTTCCACTTCCACTTCCTAAAATAACGAGGTAGGGAAGAAAATTAAAGATAATGTTTTAAATCAAAACTGTCCTATACAGTACTCTGTTTGATCCAAAAATTCTCTTAATTTTAAGTTACTGAGTAAATTACTTATTGAGGGAACTGAGAACGAATTAAATAACTGAGTCCTTCCTACCTAACGAAGGATTTGTCATCGTTCCATTTTCGCTTTTTTTGTGTTTTTAAAGGGGGTATGGAAGAAGATTGAAGAAAAATAACTTTTTGAATAGTAACTATCCAACGTGGTACTCTGATTGATCCAAAAATTCTCTAAATTTTAAATCACTGGGTATAAATGCATATAATTTACCACGAGATACAGTATAAAAGCAAAGAGTGCATAGAAACATGCTTTACGTGGAGAGTTCATAGGATCCTTCAACATATGACATGAAGACCACCGCCACCCCCCATTGAAAGACCTGGTTTAATATCTAAAGATGTTAATCCCATTATGTTCTAAGTCTTTGGACGGTAGCATTTCTTCTTATTGCTCAAGTTAAATGAATGCAAAACTAAAATTCCGCCTTCTAACCACTGTGCTGTAATTATTGAGGGAAATGTGAGCTACTGAAATTACTGAGTCCTTCCTACCTGATGAAGGAGTTGTTGCGGTTTCATTTCGACTTTCTAAAATAATAGGGTAAGGAAGAAAAGTAAAGATAATTTTTTGAATAAAAACTATCCAACACAGTACTCTGATTGATACAAAAATTCTCTTAATTTTAAATCACTGCGTAAAAGTGCATAGACTCTACCCTCAGGTACATTAGAAAAGCAAGGAATGTATAGAAAGATGCTTTATGTGAAGAGTTCACAGGATCGTTCCACATAGAAGAGGAACACCTTCCCATTAAAAGACCTGGGCAGTATTTTTATAGTTGTCAGGTCCATTATGCTCTATATCCTTGGATGATAGCGTTTCCTCTTATTTGCTAAAATTCTGCCTTACAAGAACTGGGCTGTAATCGTTGAGGGAAATGTGAACTATTGAAATTACTGAGTCCTACCTACCTGGTGAAGGAGTTGTCGTGGTTCCACTTCCACTTCCTAAAATAACGAGGTAGGGAAGAAAATTAAAGATAATGTTTTAAATCAAAACTGTCCTACACAGTACTCTGTTTGATCCAAAAATTCTCTTAATTTTAAGTTACTGAGTAAAAATGCATATACTCTTGTTACTGCCCTGGCTAGCCCGAGCTTTGGGGGATATAAAAAGATATCTATTGATATCGATAATTCGGCTTCACATCCCATTCCCTTTCACGTGCTTGCGAGGCCCCCGGACAAGCACGCAGACGGGCTCGGCCGATAATCGCCGTAATATCCCAAAACAATACAGGCAGGCCAGAAACAGCCGACTCGCAGTTTTAGGAGACCTCAAGGCAAGTACCTTCGTTAGGTATGCACGCAGCTCTCAAAAGATCCTCTGCCCCGCGCTGGCAGCTTGATGATCTGACTATACAACGCTCAAGTACTCCTCGTTTGCATACCGGCTATCCTACTGACAATTTGGCTCTAACTCAATCATTCTGATTCTGACCTTTCGGAGGCTTTGTCTCCAGCCCCAGATCTATTGTTTTCCCCAAGTCCGACCTAGCCTGCGGTCACAATTCTCCTTATAAAAACCCCTGCCTTTGAGCGCTTCCTCGGATCGCTCTTGGCTTCCACCCCGCCTTGCTGTCGCTTTGTCCAGCGAGCCTTCCCCTCAGCTCCACGTGCTGAGAGCCACGCTTTCCTTCTTCTCCGCTACCAGCCGGGCTTCAGGACAGGTGAAGTATCACCCAAACCAACAACTCCTCTAAAAACCCCTCTATCCCACTCCAACCTTTATTTCTTTAGTTATCTTGCGTGAGTGTGCCGCATACACTGCTTCGATTGTGTTTTTAAGAAAACCACATTTATTATTTCAACTTCTGTGTGCTCCTTGACTGGGCTGACCCCGTAGAAATAGGGTTCAAGATCCTGCCAAGTTACCCTGCCTCTCCTAACGCTAAAGCAGTGCTCAGAGCTAATCTTCCCCACCTATTGTTGAGCACAATTTGGTGTCCCTCTCGGGACCCCCAGTAAACAGGGTAACACTCTACCCTGAGGTACATTACAAAAGAAAAGCATGTATAGAAAAATGCTTTATGTGAAGAGTTCACAGGATCGTTCCACATAGAACAGGAACACCTTCCCATTAAAAGACCTGGGCAGTATTTTTATAGTTGTTAGGCCCATTATGCTCTATATCTTTGGATGATAGCGTTTCCTCTCATTTGCTTGCACACGGAAGTCAAATAAATGCAAAACTAAAATTCTGCCTTACAAGAACTGGGCTGTAATCGTTGTGGGAAATGTGAACTGTTGAAATTACTGAGTCCTACCTACCTGGTGAAGGAGCTGTCGTGGTTCCACTTCCACTTCCTAAAATAACGAGGTAGGGAAGAAAATTAAAGATAATGTTTTAAATCAAAACTGTTCTACACAGTACTCTGTTTGATCCAAAAATTCTCTTAATTTTAAGTTACTGAGTAAATTACTTATTGAGGGAACTGAGAACGAATTAAATAACTGACTCCTTCCTACCTAACGAAGGATTTGTCATCGTTCCATTTTCGCTTTTTTTTTTTTTAAAGGGGGTATGGAAGAAGTTTCAAGAAAAATAACTTTTTGAATAGGAACTATCCAACGTGGTACTCTGATTGATCCAAAAATTCTCTAAATTTTAAATCACTGGGTATAAATGCATATAATTTACCTCGAGATACAGTATAAAAGCAAAGAGTGCATAGAAACATGCTTTACGTGGAGAGTTCATAGGATCCTTCAACATATGACATGAAGACCACCGCCACCCCCCATTGAAAGACCTGGTTTAATATCTAAAGATGTTAATCCCATTATGTTCTAAGTCTTTGGACGGTAGCATTTCTTCTTATTGCTCAAGTTAAATGAATGCAAAACTAAAATTCCGCCTTCTAACCACTGTGCTGTAATTATTGAGGGAAATGTGAGCTACTGAAATTACTGAGTCCTTCCTACCTGATGAAGGAGTTGTTGCGGTTTCATTTCGACTTTCTAAAATAATAGGGTAAGGAAGAAAAGTAAAGATAATTTTTTGAATAAAAACTATCCAACACAGTACTCTGATTGATACAAAAATTCTCTAAATTTTAAATCACTGAGTAAAAGTGCATAGACTCTACCCTCAGGTACATTAGAAAAGCAAGGAATGTATAGAAAGATGCTTTATGTGAAGAGTTCACAGGATCGTTCCACATAGAACAGGAACACCTTCCCTTTAAAAGACCTGGGCAGTATTTTTATAGTTGTTAGGCCCATTATGCTCTATATCTTTGGATGATAGCGTTTCCTCTTATTTGCTTGCACACGGAAGTCAAATAAATGCAAAACTAAAATTCTGCCTTACAAGAACTGGGCTGTAATCGTTGTGGGAAATGTGAACTGTTGAAATTACTGAGTCCTACCTACCTGGTGAAGGAGTTGTCGTGGTTCCACTTCCACTTCCTAAAATAACGAGGTAGGGAAGAAAATTAAAGATAATGTTTTAAATCAAAACTGTCCTATACAGTACTCTGTTTGATCCAAAAATTCTCTTAATTTTAAGTTACTGAGTAAATTACTTATTGAGGGAACTGAGAACGAATTAAATAACTGACTCCTTCCTACCTAACGAAGGATTTGTCATCGTTCCATTTTCGCTTTTTTTGTGTTTTTAAAGGGGGTATGGAAGAAGATTGAAGAAAAATAACTTTTTGAATAGTAACTATCCAACGTGGTACTCTGATTGATCCAAAAATTCTCTAAATTTTAAATCACTGGGTATAAATGCATATAATTTACCACGAGATACAGTATAAAAGCAAAGAGTGCATAGAAACATGCTTTACGTGGAGAGTTCATAGGATCCTTCAACATATGACATGAAGACCACCGCCACCCCCCATTGAAAGACCTGGTTTAATATCTAAAGATGTTAATCCCATTATGTTCTAAGTCTTTGGACGGTAGCATTTCTTCTTATTGCTCAAGTTAAATGAATGCAAAACTAAAATTCCGCCTTCTAACCACTGTGCTGTAATTATTGAGGGAAATGTGAGCTACTGAAATTACTGAGTCCTTCCTACCTGATGAAGGAGTTGTTGCGGTTTCATTTCGACTTTCTAAAATAATAGGGTAAGGAAGAAAAGTAAAGATAATTTTTTGAATAAAAACTATCCAACACAGTACTCTGATTGATACAAAAATTCTCTTAATTTTAAATCACTGCGTAAAAGTGCACAGACTCTACCCTCAGGTACATTAGAAAAGCAAGGAATGTATAGAAAGATGCTTTATGTGAAGAGTTCACAGGATCGTTCCACATAGAAGAGGAACACCTTCCCATTAAAAGACCTGGGCAGTATTTTTATAGTTGTCAGGCCCATTATGCTCTATATCCTTGGATGATAGCGTTTCCTCTTATTTGCTAAAATTCTGCCTTACAAGAACTGGGCTGTAATCGTTGAGGGAAATGTGAACTATTGAAATTACTGAGTCCTACCTACCTGGTGAAGGAGTTGTCGTGGTTCCACTTCCACTTCCTAAAATAATGAGGTAGGGAAGAAAATTAAAGATAATGTTTTAAATCAAAACTGTCCTACACAGTACTCTGTTTGATCCAAAAATTCTCTTAATTTTAAGTTACTGAGTAAAAATGCATATACTCTTGTTACTGCCCTGGCTAGCCCGAGCTTTGGGGGATATAAAAAGATATCTATTGATATCGATAATTCGGCTTCACATCCCATTCCCTTTCACGTGCTTGCGAGGCCCCCGGACAAGCACGCAGACGGGCTCGGCCGATAATCGCCGTAATATCCCAAAACAATACAGGCAGGCCAGAAACAGCCGACTCGCAGTTTTAGGAGACCTCAAGGCAAGTACCTTCGTTAGGTATGCACGCAGCTCTCAAAAGATCCTCTGCCCCGCGCTGGCAGCTTGATGATCTGACTATACAACGCTCAAGTACTCCTCGTTTGCATACCGGCTATCCTACTGACAATTTGGCTCTAACTCAATCATTCTGATTCTGACCTTTCGGAGGCTTTGTCTCCAGCCCCAGATCTATTGTTTTCCCCAAGTCCGACCTAGCCTGCGGTCACAATTCTCCTTATAAAAACCCCTGCCTTTGAGCGCTTCCTCGGATCGCTCTTGGCTTCCATCCCGCCTTGCTGTCGCTTTGTCCAGCGAGCCTTCCCCTCAGCTCCACGTGCTGAGAGCCACGCTTTCCTTCTTCTCCGCTACCAGCCGGGCTTCAGGACAGGTGAAGTATCACCCAAACCAACAACTCCTCTAAAAACCCCTCTATCCCACTCCAACCTTTATTTCTTTAGTTATCTTGCGTGAGTGTGCCGCATACACTGCTTCGATTGTGTTTTTAAGAAAACCACATTTATTATTTCAACTTCTGTGTGCTCCTTGACTGGGCTGACCCCGTAGAAATAGGGTTCAAGATCCTGCCAAGTTACCCTGCCTCTCCTAACGCTAAAGCAGTGCTCAGAGCTAATCTTCCCCACCTATTGTTGAGCACAATTTGGTGTCCCTCTCGGGACCCCCAGTAAACAGGGTAACACTCTACCCTGAGGTACATTACAAAAGAAAAGCATGTATAGAAAAATGCTTTATGTGAAGAGTTCACAGGATCGTTCCACATAGAACAGGAACACCTTCCCATTAAAAGACCTGGGCAGTATTTTTATAGTTGTTAGGCCCATTATGCTCTATATCTTTGGATGATAGCGTTTCCTCTCATTTGCTTGCACACGGAAGTCAAATAAATGCAAAACTAAAATTCTGCCTTACAAGAACTGGGCTGTAATCGTTGTGGGAAATGTGAACTGTTGAAATTACTGAGTCCTACCTACCTGGTGAAGGAGCTGTCGTGGTTCCACTTCCACTTCCTAAAATAACGAGGTAGGGAAGAAAATTAAAGATAATGTTTTAAATCAAAACTGTTCTACACAGTACTCTGTTTGATCCAAAAATTCTCTTAATTTTAAGTTACTGAGTAAATTACTTATTGAGGGAACTGAGAACGAATTAAATAACTGAGTCCTTCCTACCTAACGAAGGATTTGTCATCGTTCCATTTTCGCTTTTTTTGTGTTTTTAAAGGGGGTATGGAAGAAGATTGAAGAAAAATAACTTTTTGAATAGTAACTATCCAACGTGGTACTCTGATTGATCCAAAAATTCTCTAAATTTTAAATCACTAGGTATAAATGCATATAATTTACCTCGAGATACAGTATAAAAGCAAAGAGTGCATAGAAACATGCTTTACGTGGAGAGTTCATAGGATCCTTCAACATATGACATGAAGACCACCGCCACCCCCCATTGAAAGACCTGGTTTAATATCTAAAGATGTTAATCCCATTATGTTCTAAGTCTTTGGACGGTAGCATTTCTTCTTATTGCTCAAGTTAAATGAACGCAAAACTAAAATTCCGCCTTCTAACCACTGTGCTGTAATTATTGAGGGAAATGTGAGCTATTGAAATTACTGAGTCCTTCCTACCTGATGAAGGAGTTGTCGCGGTTTCATTTCGACTTTCTAAAATAATAGGGTAAGGAAGAAAAGTAAAGATAATTTTTTGAATAAAAACTATCCAACACAGTACTCTGATTGATACAAAAATTCTCTTAATTTTAAATCACTGCGTAAAAGTGCATAGACTCTACCCTCAGGTACATTAGAAAAGCAAGGAATGTATAGAAAGATGCTTTATGTGAAGAGTTCACAGGATCGTTCCACATAGAACAGGAACACCTTCCCATTAAAAGACCTGGGCAGTATTTTTATAGTTGTTAGGCCCATTATGCTCTATATCTTTGGATGATAGCGTTTCCTCTTATTTGCTTGCACACGGAAGTCAAATAAATGCAAAACTAAAATTCTGCCTTACAAGAACTGGGCTGTAATCGTTGTGGGAAATGTGAACTGTTGAAATTACTGAGTCCTACCTACCTGGTGAAGGAGTTGTCGTGGTTCCACTTCCACTTCCTAAAATAACGAGGTAGGGAAGAAAATTAAAGATAATTTTTTGAATAAAAACTGTTCTACACAGTACTCTGTTTGATCCAAAAATTCTCTTAATTTTAAGTTACTGAGTAAATTACTTATTGAGGGAACTGAGAACGAATTAAATAACTGACTCCTTCCTACCTAACGAAGGATTTGTCATCGTTCCATTTTCGCTTTTTTTGTTTTTAAAGGGGGTATGGAAGAAGATTGAAGAAAAATAACTTTTTGAATAGTAACTATCCAACGTGGTACTCTGATTGATCCAAAAATTCTCTAAATTTTAAATCACTGAGTAAAAGTGCATAGACTCTACCCTCAGGTACATTAGAAAAGCAAGGAATGTATAGAAAGATGCTTTATGTGAAGAGTTCACAGGATCGTTCCACATAGAACAGGAACACCTTCCCATTAAAAGACCTGGGCAGTATTTTTATAGTTGTTAGGCCCATTATGCTCTATATCTTTGGATGATGTAACTGGTTGACTGACCGTTCCCAAAGGGTGCTCACCAATGGCTGCTTTTCATCCTGGAGAGAAGTGACTAGCGGGGTGCCACAGGGTTCTGTCCTGGGCCCAGTACTGTTCAATATTTTCATCAATGACTTGGATGAAGGAATAGAGGGCATGCTCATCAAATTTGCAGATGACACCAAATTGGGAGGGGTTGCTAGTACGCCAGAGGACAGGATCAAAATTCAAAATGACCTGGATAGATTGGAGAGCTGGGCCAAGGCTAACAAAATGAAATTCAACAGAGAGAAGTGTAAGGTCCTACACTGAGGTAGAAAAAATGGAATGCAGAAATATAGGATGGGGGACACGTGGCTGGATGGCAGTACGTGTGAAAGGGATCTAGGAGTCCTAATAGACCACAAGCTGAACATGAGTCAGCAGTGTGATGCGGCAGCCAAGAAAGCCAATGCAATTCTCGGCTGCATCAATAGGAGTATGGTGTCTAGATCGAGGGAGGTACTGGTACCACTCTACTCTGCTTTGGTTAGACCTCATCTTGAGTACTGTGTCCAGTTCTGGGCACCCCAATTCAAGAAGGACATGGTCAAGCTGGAGCAGGTCCAGAGGAGGGCGACCAAAATGGTGAAGGGCCTGGAAGCCAAGTTCTATGAGGATAGACTTAGAGAGCTGGGTATGTTCAGTCTGCAGAAGAGAAGGTTAAGAGGGGACATGATAGCTATGTTTAAATATTTGAAGGGATGCCATGTAGAGGAGGGAAAGGGCTTGTTTTCTGCTGCTCCAGAGACCAGGACAAGGAGCAATGGATTCAAGCTGCAGGAAAGGAGATTCCACCTGAACCTCAGGAAGAACTTCCTGACAGTCAGGGCTGTCCGGCAGTGGAATATGCTGCCTCGGAGTGTGGTGGAGTCTCCTTCTTTGGAGGTTTTTAAGCAGAGGCTGGATGGCCATCTGTCGGGAGTGCTTTGAGGGTGTTTCTGCATGGCAGGGGGTTGGAGTGGATGGCCCGTGTGGTCTCTTCCAACTCTACATTTCTATGATTCTATGATTCTATGATAGCGTTTCCTCTTATTTGCTTGCACACGGAAGTCAAATAAATGCAAAACTAAAATTCTGCCTTACAAGAACTGGGCTGTAATCGTTGTGGGAAATGTGAACTGTTGAAATTACTGAGTCCTACCTACCTGGTGAAGGAGTTGTCGTGGTTCCACTTCCACTTCCTAAAATAACGAGGTAGGGAAGAAAATTAAAGATAATGTTTTAAATCAAAACTGTCCTATACAGTACTCTGTTTGATCCAAAAATTCTCTTAATTTTAAGTTACTGAGTAAATTACTTATTGAGGGAACTGAGAACGAATTAAATAACTGACTCCTTCCTACCTAACGAAGGATTTGTCATCGTTCCATTTTCGCTTTTTTTGTGTTTTTAAAGAGGGTATGGAAGAAGATTGAAGAAAAATAACTTTTTGAATAGTAACTATCCAACGTGGTACTCTGATTGATCCAAAAATTCTCTAAATTTTAAATCACTGGGTATAAATGCATATAATTTACCACGAGATACAGTATAAAAGCAAAGAGTGCATAGAAACATGCTTTACGTGGAGAGTTCATAGGATCCTTCAACATATGACATGAAGACCACCGCCACCCCCCATTGAAAGACCTGGTTTAATATCTAAAGATGTTAATCCCATTATGTTCTAAGTCTTTGGACGGTAGCATTTCTTCTTATTGCTCAAGTTAAATGAATGCAAAACTAAAATTCCGCCTTCTAACCACTGTGCTGTAATTATTGAGGGAAATGTGAGCTACTGAAATTACTGAGTCCTTCCTACCTGATGAAGGAGTTGTTGCGGTTTCATTTCGACTTTCTAAAATAATAGGGTAAGGAAGAAAAGTAAAGATAATTTTTTGAATAAAAACTATCCAACACAGTACTCTGATTGATACAAAAATTCTCTTAATTTTAAATCACTGCGTAAAAGTGCATAGACTCTACCCTCAGGTACATTAGAAAAGCAAGGAATGTATAGAAAGATGCTTTATGTGAAGAGTTCACAGGATCGTTCCACATAGAACAGGAACACCTTCCCATTAAAAGACCTGGGCAGTATTTTTATAGTTGTCCGGCCCATTATGCTCTATATCCTTGGATGATAGCGTTTCCTCTTATTTGCTAAAATTCTGCCTTACAAGAACTGGGCTGTAATCGTTGAGGGAAATGTGAACTGTTGAAATTACTGAGTCCTACCTACCTGGTGAAGGAGTTGTCGTGGTTCCACTTCCACTTCCTAAAATAACGAGGTAGGGAAGAAAATTAAAGATAATGTTTTAAATCAAAACTGTCCTACACAGTACTCTGTTTGATCCAAAAATTCTCTTAATTTTAAGTTACTGAGTAAAAATGCATATACTCTTGTTACTGCCCTGGCTAGCCCGAGCTTTGGGGGATATAAAAAGATATCTATTGATATCGATAATTCGGCTTCACATCCCATTCCCTTTCACGTGCTTGCGAGGCCCCCGGACAAGCACGCAGACGGGCTCGGCCGATAATCGCCGTAATATCCCAAAACAATACAGGCAGGCCAGAAACAGCCGACTCGCAGTTTTAGGAGACCTCAAGGCAAGTACCTTCGTTAGGTATGCACGCAGCTCTCAAAAGATCCTCTGCCCCGCGCTGGCAGCTTGATGATCTGACTATACAACGCTCAAGTACTCCTCGTTTGCATACCGGCTATCCTACTGACAATTTGGCTCTAACTCAATCATTCTGATTCTGACCTTTCGGAGGCTTTGTCTCCAGCCCCAGATCTATTGTTTTCCCCAAGTCCGACCTAGCCTGCGGTCACAATTCTCCTTATAAAAACCCCTGCCTTTGAGCGCTTCCTCGGATCGCTCTTGGCTTCCATCCCGCCTTGCTGTCGCTTTGTCCAGCGAGCCTTCCCCTCAGCTCCACGTGCTGAGAGCCACGCTTTCCTTCTTCTCCGCTACCAGCCGGGCTTCAGGACAGGTGAAGTATCACCCAAACCAACAACTCCTCTAAAAACCCCTCTATCCCACTCCAACCTTTATTTCTTTAGTTATCTTGCGTGAGTGTGCCGCATACACTGCTTCGATTGTGTTTTTAAGAAAACCACATTTATTATTTCAACTTCTGTGTGCTCCTTGACTGGGCTGACCCCGTAGAAATAGGGTTCAAGATCCTGCCAAGTTACCCTGCCTCTCCTAACGCTAAAGCAGTGCTCAGAGCTAATCTTCCCCACCTATTGTTGAGCACAATTTGGTGTCCCTCTCGGGACCCCCAGTAAACAGGGTAACACTCTACCCTGAGGTACATTACAAAAGAAAAGCATGTATAGAAAAATGCTTTATGTGAAGAGTTCACAGGATCGTTCCACATAGAACAGGAACACCTTCCCATTAAAAGACCTGGGCAGTATTTTTATAGTTGTTAGGCCCATTATGCTCTATATCTTTGGATGATAGCGTTTCCTCTCATTTGCTTGCACACGGAAGTCAAATAAATGCAAAACTAAAATTCTGCCTTACAAGAACTGGGCTGTAATCGTTGTGGGAAATGTGAACTGTTGAAATTACTGAGTCCTACCTACCTGGTGAAGGAGCTGTCGTGGTTCCACTTCCACTTCCTAAAATAACGAGGTAGGGAAGAAAATTAAAGATAATGTTTTAAATCAAAACTGTTCTACACAGTACTCTGTTTGATCCAAAAATTCTCTTAATTTTAAGTTACTGAGTAAATTACTTATTGAGGGAACTGAGAACGAATTAAATAACTGACTCCTTCCTACCTAACGAAGGATTTGTCATCGTTCCATTTTCGCTTTTTTTTTTTTTAAAGGGGGTATGGAAGAAGTTTCAAGAAAAATAACTTTTTGAATAGGAACTATCCAACGTGGTACTCTGATTGATCCAAAAATTCTCTAAATTTTAAATCACTGGGTATAAATGCATATAATTTACCTCGAGATACAGTATAAAAGCAAAGAGTGCATAGAAACATGCTTTACGTGGAGAGTTCATAGGATCCTTCAACATATGACATGAAGACCACCGCCACCCCCCATTGAAAGACCTGGTTTAATATCTAAAGATGTTAATCCCATTATGTTCTAAGTCTTTGGACGGTAGCATTTCTTCTTATTGCTCAAGTTAAATGAATGCAAAACTAAAATTCCGCCTTCTAACCACTGTGCTGTAATTATTGAGGGAAATGTGAGCTACTGAAATTACTGAGTCCTTCCTACCTGATGAAGGAGTTGTTGCGGTTTCATTTCGACTTTCTAAAATAATAGGGTAAGGAAGAAAAGTAAAGATAATTTTTTGAATAAAAACTATCCAACACAGTACTCTGATTGATACAAAAATTCTCTAAATTTTAAATCACTGCGTAAAAGTGCATAGACTCTACCCTCAGGTACATTAGAAAAGCAAGGAATGTATAGAAAGATGCTTTATGTGAAGAGTTCACAGGATCGTTCCACATAGAACAGGAACACCTTCCCTTTAAAAGACCTGGGCAGTATTTTTATAGTTGTTAGGCCCATTATGCTCTATATCTTTGGATGATAGCGTTTCCTCTTATTTGCTTGCACACGGAAGTCAAATAAATGCAAAACTAAAATTCTGCCTTACAAGAACTGGGCTGTAATCGTTGAGGGAAATGTGAACTGTTGAAATTACTGAGTCCTACCTACCTGGTGAAGGAGTTGTCGTGGTTCCACTTCCACTTCCTAAAATAACGAGGTAGGGAAGAAAATTAAAGATAATGTTTTAAATAAAAACTGTTCTACACAGTACTCTGTTTGATCCAAAAATTCTCTTAATTTTAAGTTACTGAGTAAATTACTTATTGAGGGAACTGAGAACGAATTAAATAACTGACTCCTTCCTACCTAACGAAGGATTTGTCATCGTTCCATTTTCGCTTTTTTTGTGTTTTTAAAGGGGGTATGGAAGAAGATTGAAGAAAAATAACTTTTTGAATAGTAACTATCCAACGTGGTACTCTGATTGATCCAAAAATTCTCTAAATTTTAAATCACTGGGTATAAATGCATATAATTTACCACGAGATACAGTATAAAAGCAAAGAGTGCATAGAAACATGCTTTACGTGGAGAGTTCATAGGATCCTTCAACATATGACATGAAGACCACCGCCACCCCCCATTGAAAGACCTGGTTTAATATCTAAAGATGTTAATCCCATTATGTTCTAAGTCTTTGGACGGTAGCATTTCTTCTTATTGCTCAAGTTAAATGAATGCAAAACTAAAATTCCGCCTTCTAACCACTGTGCTGTAATTATTGAGGGAAATGTGAGCTATTGAAATTACTGAGTCCTTCCTACCTGATGAAGGAGTTGTTGCGGTTTCATTTCGACTTTCTAAAATAATAGGGTAAGGAAGAAAAGTAAAGATACTTTTTTGAATAAAAACTATCCAACACAGTACTCTGATTGATACAAAAATTCTCTTAATTTTAAATCACTGCGTAAAAGTGCATAGACTCTACCCTCAGGTACATTAGAAAAGCAAGGAATGTATAGAAAGATGCTTTATGTGAAGAGTTCACAGGATCGTTCCACATAGAAGAGGAACACCTTCCCATTAAAAGACCTGGGCAGTATTTTTATAGTTGTCCGGCCCATTATGCTCTATATCCTTGGATGATAGCGTTTCCTCTTATTTGCTAAAATTCTGCCTTACAAGAACTGGGCTGTAATCGTTGAGGGAAATGTGAACTGTTGAAATTACTGAGTCCTACCTACCTGGTGAAGGAGTTGTCGTGGTTCCACTTCCACTTCCTAAAATAACGAGGTAGGGAAGAAAATTAAAGATAATGTTTTAAATCAAAACTGTCCTACACAGTACTCTGTTTGATCCAAAAATTCTCTTAATTTTAAGTTACTGAGTAAAAATGCATATACTCTTGTTACTGCCCTGGCTAGCCCGAGCTTTGGGGGATATAAAAAGATATCTATTGATATCGATAATTCGGCTTCACATCCCATTCCCTTTCACGTGCTTGCGAGGCCCCCGGACAAGCACGCAGACGGGCTCGGCCGATAATCGCCGTAATATCCCAAAACAATACAGGCAGGCCAGAAACAGCCGACTCGCAGTTTTAGGAGACCTCAAGGCAAGTACCTTCGTTAGGTATGCACGCAGCTCTCAAAAGATCCTCTGCCCCGCGCTGGCAGCTTGATGATCTGACTATACAACGCTCAAGTACTCCTCGTTTGCATACCGGCTATCCTACTGACAATTTGGCTCTAACTCAATCATTCTGATTCTGACCTTTCGGAGGCTTTGTCTCCAGCCCCAGATCTATTGTTTTCCCCAAGTCCGACCTAGCCTGCGGTCACAATTCTCCTTATAAAAACCCCTGCCTTTGAGCGCTTCCTCGGATCGCTCTTGGCTTCCATCCCGCCTTGCTGTCGCTTTGTCCAGCGAGCCTTCCCCTCAGCTCCACGTGCTGAGAGCCACGCTTTCCTTCTTCTCCGCTACCAGCCGGGCTTCAGGACAGGTGAAGTATCACCCAAACCAACAACTCCTCTAAAAACCCCTCTATCCCACTCCAACCTTTATTTCTTTAGTTATCTTGCGTGAGTGTGCCGCATACACTGCTTCGATTGTGTTTTTAAGAAAACCACATTTATTATTTCAACTTCTGTGTGCTCCTTGACTGGGCTGACCCCGTAGAAATAGGGTTCAAGATCCTGCCAAGTTACCCTGCCTCTCCTAACGCTAAAGCAGTGCTCAGAGCTAATCTTCCCCACCTATTGTTGAGCACAATTTGGTGTCCCTCTCGGGACCCCCAGTAAACAGGGTAACACTCTACCCTGAGGTACATTACAAAAGAAAAGCATGTATAGAAAAATGCTTTATGTGAAGAGTTCACAGGATCGTTCCACATAGAACAGGAACACCTTCCCATTAAAAGACCTGGGCAGTATTTTTATAGTTGTTAGGCCCATTATGCTCTATATCTTTGGATGATAGCGTTTCCTCTCATTTGCTTGCACACGGAAGTCAAATAAATGCAAAACTAAAATTCTGCCTTACAAGAACTGGGCTGTAATCGTTGTGGGAAATGTGAACTGTTGAAATTACTGAGTCCTACCTACCTGGTGAAGGAGCTGTCGTGGTTCCACTTCCACTTCCTAAAATAACGAGGTAGGGAAGAAAATTAAAGATAATGTTTTAAATCAAAACTGTTCTACACAGTACTCTGTTTGATCCAAAAATTCTCTTAATTTTAAGTTACTGAGTAAATTACTTATTGAGGGAACTGAGAACGAATTAAATAACTGACTCCTTCCTACCTAACGAAGGATTTGTCATCGTTCCATTTTCGCTTTTTTTTTTTTTAAAGGGGGTATGGAAGAAGTTTCAAGAAAAATAACTTTTTGAATAGGAACTATCCAACGTGGTACTCTGATTGATCCAAAAATTCTCTAAATTTTAAATCACTGGGTATAAATGCATATAATTTACCTCGAGATACAGTATAAAAGCAAAGAGTGCATAGAAACATGCTTTACGTGGAGAGTTCATAGGATCCTTCAACATATGACATGAAGACCACCGCCACCCCCCATTGAAAGACCTGGTTTAATATCTAAAGATGTTAATCCCATTATGTTCTAAGTCTTTGGACGGTAGCATTTCTTCTTATTGCTCAAGTTAAATGAATGCAAAACTAAAATTCCGCCTTCTAACCACTGTGCTGTAATTATTGAGGGAAATGTGAGCTACTGAAATTACTGAGTCCTTCCTACCTGATGAAGGAGTTGTTGCGGTTTCATTTCGACTTTCTAAAATAATAGGGTAAGGAAGAAAAGTAAAGATAATTTTTTGAATAAAAACTATCCAACACAGTACTCTGATTGATACAAAAATTCTCTAAATTTTAAATCACTGAGTAAAAGTGCATAGACTCTACCCTCAGGTACATTAGAAAAGCAAGGAATGTATAGAAAGATGCTTTATGTGAAGAGTTCACAGGATCGTTCCACATAGAACAGGAACACCTTCCCTTTAAAAGACCTGGGCAGTATTTTTATAGTTGTTAGGCCCATTATGCTCTATATCTTTGGATGATAGCGTTTCCTCTTATTTGCTTGCACACGGAAGTCAAATCAATGCAAAACTAAAATTCTGCCTTACAAGAACTGGGCTGTAATCGTTGTGGGAAATGTGAACTGTTGAAATTACTGAGTCCTACCTACCTGGTGAAGGAGTTGTCGTGGTTCCACTTCCACTTCCTAAAATAACGAGGTAGGGAAGAAAATTAAAGATAATGTTTTAAATAAAAACTGTTCTACACAGTACTCTGTTTGATCCAAAAATTCTCTTAATTTTAAGTTACTGAGTAAATTACTTATTGAGGGAACTGAGAACGAATTAAATAACTGACTCCTTCCTACCTAACGAAGGATTTGTCATCGTTCCATTTTCGCTTTTTTTTTTTTTAAAGGGGGTATGGAAGAAGATTGAAGAAAAATAACTTTTTGAATAGTAACTATCCAACGTGGTACTCTGATTGATCCAAAAATTCTCTAAATTTTAAATCACTGGGTATAAATGCATATAATTTACCACGAGATACAGTATAAAAGCAAAGACTGCATAGAAACATGCTTTACGTGGAGAGTTCATAGGATCCTTCAACATATGACATGAAGACCACCGCCACCCCCCATTGAAAGACCTGGTTTAATATCTAAAGATGTTAATCCCATTATGTTCTAAGTCTTTGGACGGTAGCATTTCTTCTTATTGCTCAAGTTAAATGAATGCAAAACTAAAATTCCGCCTTCTAACCACTGTGCTGTAATTATTGAGGGAAATGTGAGCTATTGAAATTACTGAGTCCTTCCTACCTGATGAAGGAGTTGTTGCGGTTTCATTTCGACTTTCTAAAATAATAGGGTAAGGAAGAAAAGTAAAGATACTTTTTTGAATAAAAACTATCCAACACAGTACTCTGATTGATACAAAAATTCTCTTAATTTTAAATCACTGCGTAAAAGTGCATAGACTCTACCCTCAGGTACATTAGAAAAGCAAGGAATGTATAGAAAGATGCTTTATGTGAAGAGTTCACAGGATCGTTCCACATAGAACAGGAACACCTTCCCATTAAAAGACCTGGGCAGTATTTTTATAGTTGTCCGGCCCATTATGCTCTATATCCTTGGATGATAGCGTTTCCTCTTATTTGCTAAAATTCTGCCTTACAAGAACTGGGCTGTAATCGTTGAGGGAAATGTGAACTGTTGAAATTACTGAGTCCTACCTACCTGGTGAAGGAGTTGTCGTGGTTCCACTTCCACTTCCTAAAATAACGAGGTAGGGAAGAAAATTAAAGATAATGTTTTAAATCAAAACTGTCCTACACAGTACTCTGTTTGATCCAAAAATTCTCTTAATTTTAAGTTACTGAGTAAAAATGCATATACTCTTGTTACTGCCCTGGCTAGCCCGAGCTTTGGGGGATATAAAAAGATATCTATTGATATCGATAATTCGGCTTCACATCCCATTCCCTTTCACGTGCTTGCGAGGCCCCCGGACAAGCACGCAGACGGGCTCGGCCGATAATCGCCGTAATATCCCAAAACAATACAGGCAGGCCAGAAACAGCCGACTCGCAGTTTTAGGAGACCTCAAGGCAAGTACCTTCGTTAGGTATGCACGCAGCTCTCAAAAGATCCTCTGCCCCGCGCTGGCAGCTTGATGATCTGACTATACAACGCTCAAGTACTCCTCGTTTGCATACCGGCTATCCTACTGACAATTTGGCTCTAACTCAATCATTCTGATTCTGACCTTTCGGAGGCTTTGTCTCCAGCCCCAGATCTATTGTTTTCCCCAAGTCCGACCTAGCCTGCGGTCACAATTCTCCTTATAAAAACCCCTGCCTTTGAGCGCTTCCTCGGATCGCTCTTGGCTTCCACCCCGCCTTGCTGTCGCTTTGTCCAGCGAGCCTTCCCCTCAGCTCCACGTGCTGAGAGCCACGCTTTCCTTCTTCTCCGCTACCAGCCGGGCTTCAGGACAGGTGAAGTATCACCCAAACCAACAACTCCTCTAAAAACCCCTCTATCCCACTCCAACCTTTATTTCTTTAGTTATCTTGCGTGAGTGTGCCGCATACACTGCTTCGATTGTGTTTTTAAGAAAACCACATTTATTATTTCAACTTCTGTGTGCTCCTTGACTGGGCTGACCCCGTAGAAATAGGGTTCAAGATCCTGCCAAGTTACCCTGCCTCTCCTAACGCTAAAGCAGTGCTCAGAGCTAATCTTCCCCACCTATTGTTGAGCACAATTTGGTGTCCCTCTCGGGACCCCCAGTAAACAGGGTAACACTCTACCCTGAGGTACATTACAAAAGAAAAGCATGTATAGAAAAATGCTTTATGTGAAGAGTTCACAGGATCGTTCCACATAGAACAGGAACACCTTCCCATTAAAAGACCTGGGCAGTATTTTTATAGTTGTTAGGCCCATTATGCTCTATATCTTTGGATGATAGCGTTTCCTCTCATTTGCTTGCACACGGAAGTCAAATAAATGCAAAACTAAAATTCTGCCTTACAAGAACTGGGCTGTAATCGTTGTGGGAAATGTGAACTGTTGAAATTACTGAGTCCTACCTACCTGGTGAAGGAGCTGTCGTGGTTCCACTTCCACTTCCTAAAATAACGAGGTAGGGAAGAAAATTAAAGATAATGTTTTAAATCAAAACTGTTCTACACAGTACTCTGTTTGATCCAAAAATTCTCTTAATTTTAAGTTACTGAGTAAGTTACTTATTGAGGGAACTGAGAACGAATTAAATAACTGACTCCTTCCTACCTAACGAAGGATTTGTCATCGTTCCATTTTCGCTTTTTTTTTTTTTAAAGGGGGTATGGAAGAAGTTTCAAGAAAAATAACTTTTTGAATAGGAACTATCCAACGTGGTACTCTGATTGATCCAAAAATTCTCTAAATTTTAAATCACTGGGTATAAATGCATATAATTTACCACGAGATACAGTATAAAAGCAAAGAGTGCATAGAAACATGCTTTACGTGGAGAGTTCATAGGATCCTTCAACATATGACATGAAGACCACCGCCACCCCCCATTGAAAGACCTGGTTTAATATCTAAAGATGTTAATCCCATTATGTTCTAAGTCTTTGGACGGTAGCATTTCTTCTTATTGCTCAAGTTAAATGAATGCAAAACTAAAATTCCGCCTTCTAACCACTGTGCTGTAATTATTGAGGGAAATGTGAGCTACTGAAATTACTGAGTCCTTCCTACCTGATGAAGGAGTTGTTGCGGTTTCATTTCGACTTTCTAAAATAATAGGGTAAGGAAGAAAAGTAAAGATAATTTTTTGAATAAAAACTATCCAACACAGTACTCTGATTGATACAAAAATTCTCTAAATTTTAAATCACTGAGTAAAAGTGCATAGACTCTACCCTCAGGTACATTAGAAAAGCAAGGAATGTATAGAAAGATGCTTTATGTGAAGAGTTCACAGGATCGTTCCACATAGAAGAGGAACACCTTCCCATTAAAAGACCTGGGCAGTATTTTTATAGTTGTTAGGCCCATTATGCTCTATATCTTTGGATGATAGCGTTTCCTCTTATTTGCTTGCACACGGAAGTCAAATAAATGCAAAACTAAAATTCTGCCTTACAAGAACTGGGCTGTAATCGTTGTGGGAAATGTGAACTGTTGAAATTACTGAGTCCTACCTACCTGGTGAAGGAGTTGTCGTGTTTCCACTTCCACTTCCTAAAATAACGGAGTAGGGAAAAAAATTGAAAAAAATTTTTTAAACAAAAACTATCCAATACAGTATCTGATTGATCCAAAAATTACTTTTAAATCACTGAGTAAAAATGCATATACTCTACCCTGAGGCACATTACAAAAGCAAAGAATGTATAGAAAAATGCCTCATGTGAAGAGTTCACAGGTGTTTCCTATCTGACTAAGGCATTCTCATGGTTCCATTTTGACTTTCTAAAATAATGTAGCAGGGAAGAAGATTCTCTTTATTTTAAATCACTGAGTAAAAATAAATATAATCTATCCTGAGATACATTATAAAAGCAAATAATGTACATAAACAAGATCTCTTTCTTTTGAATCACTGAATAAAAATGCATATATTCTTCCCTGCGGTACATTACGAAAGCAAAGAATGCATAGAAACATGCTTTATGTGCAGAATTCATGGGATAGTCCCACGTATAACAGGACCCCCCCCCATTAGAAAACTTGCGCTTTATTTCTAGAGATGTTTATCCTCTCAAGTTCTAAGTCTTTAGATGATAGCATTTCTTCTTATTTCTTTGCAATGACACAGACATTAAATCAATGCAAAAAGTAAAATTCTGTCTTCTAACCACTGTGGCATAATTATTAAGGGAACTGCGAATTATTGAAATAACTGTGTCATTCCTACCTGATGATGGAGTTGTTGTGGTTCCACTTCCACTTCCTAAAATAATAGTGCAGGGAAGAAAATTAAATAAGGATAAGATTTAGAAGAGAAACAAACCAACATGTTTTGCTGACTGATCCAAAAATTCTCTTTATTTTGAACCACTGAGTAAAAATTGATATAACCTACCTTGAATTAAGTCATAAAAGCAGAGAATGTATAGAAACAAGATTTATGTGCAGAGGCCACAGGATTGTTCCACATACAACAGGTATACTACTCCTCCCCCATTAATTAACCTGTGCTTTGTTTCTCTAGATGCATATCCTATCATAAAGATAGATTTTAGAAGGGGCACCATTCAACATAGTTCTTTGACTGATCCAAAATATTTCTTTATTTTAAATTATTGAGTAAAAATGCATATAATCTGCCCTGAGTTACATTATAAAAGCAAAGAATGCATAGAAATAAGAGTTATGCGTAGAGTTCACAAGATAATTCCACATATAACAGGACAACCGCCACATTAAAAGACGGTTGCTTTATTTCTAGAGATGTTAATCCCATTATGTTCTAAGTCTTTGGATGATAACATTTCTTCTTATTTGTCTGCACAGAGAAGTTAAATAAAATGCAAAATTAAAATTCTGTCTTCTAAGTCCTGTGCTGTAATTATTGAGGGAACTGTGAACAATTTAAATTATTGAGTCCTTCCTATCTGATGAAGGAGTTGTGATTCCATTTCCACTTCCTAAAATAATAGGGCAAGGAAGAAAATTACAGAAAGATTAGATTTAGAAGAAAAACAATCCTACACAATTTTCAAAAATTCTCTTTGCTTATAATTGCTGAGCAAAAATGTATATAATCTACCCTGATTTACCTTATAAAAGCTAAGAATGTATAGAGAGACAATTCATGTGGAGAGTTCACAGGACTGTTCCACGTATGATAGGAACATTCCCACACACATCCTTTAAACGATCTTTGCTTTATTACACTAGATGTTTATCCTCTTAGGTTCCAAGTGTGTCTTGGATAAGAATTCTCATTTATTTGGACACAGAAGGTAAATCAATGCAAAACGAAAGTTCTATCTTCTAAATACTGTGGCATAATTACTGAGGGGATTGTGAACTATTGAAATAACTGAGTCCTTCCTACCTGGTGAAGGAGCTGTGGTGGTTTCAGTTCCATTTCCTAAGATAAGGAGACACGGGGGAAGATTAAAGAAAGATAACATTTTGAAGAAGAACCACCCAACATAGTTTTCTTGTTAATCCAAAAATCCATTTACTTTAATTCACTGTGTAAACATTCATATAACTTTCATATAAACTACTCTGAGTTAACACTATAAAATCAAAGAATTTATAGAAAAATGCTTTGTGTGGAGAGTTCACAGGAACTTCTACATGCATTGTGACCACCCTCTCCCCTCAAATGAAGACTTGTGATTTGTTTCTCTAGATATTTATCCCATTATGTTCTAAGTCTTTGGATGATAATATTTCTTTTCATTGGTTAGAACAGAGAAGTTAAATAACTGTAACACTATAATTCTGTCTTTTAAAGCGCTATGATGTAATTATTGTGGGAACTGGGAATCATGTAAATAACTGAGTATATACTACCTGATGGAGGACCTGCTACAGTTCCATTTATACCTACTAAAATAATGTGGTAGGGAAGAAAATTAGTGAAAGAGAAGTTTTAGAAGAGGAATCTTCCAAAGTAGTCCTTTAATTGATGTAAAATTCTATTTACTTAAAATTGCTGAGTAAAATATCATGTAAATGACCCAGACTTACATTATAAAAGCAAACTATGGGCCTTTCCTCACTACACTGTTATAGTGCTATTACACCATTTTCAACATCATGGGGTTTGTAGTTTACTGAGGCAAAAAACTCTCTGACTGAGAATTCTAAATGCCCCTCCCAGAAGATTTTAACATTCAGGCAGGCTCATAGGGAGATATTGGCCATTTCCGCACTACACTCTTATAGCGCGATTATTCCACTTTCAACATCCTATGGAATCCTGGGGTTTGCAGTTTCGGGAGGGCTGGCTGGTCCCTCCCGAAACTGCAAACCCCAGAATTCCATAGGATGTTGAAAGTGGAATAATCGCGCTATAAGAGTGTAGTGCAGAAATGGCCATTGTCTTTCAGATAGTCTGGAGCCAAGCCATATAGAGCTTTAAAGGTCATAACTAGCACTTTGAATTAGGCCTAGAAATGGACTAGTGGAGCTGTTTCTATAAGGGATTTAAATGTTCTCTATATGTTCTCTATGTATTCTCTCAGCAGCTTGATTGCAGCATTTTGGACTATTGAAATTTCCTAACAGTTTCCAAAGGCAGTTCCACATAATGTGTGTTTACAGTAATCCGGATGGGATGTAATCAAAGTATGCATCACTGTAGCCTGATCTGACATCTCAAGGAATGGGTACAACTGGTGCACTGTAGGAGACGTGCTTGTTTTATTAAACTGTGTGGCCACATACCTTTCTACACTGCAAATGGCCCTTTGGCATTTTCTATGCCACATGGTTTCCAAATAAATGTTCTGCCTGGCAAATTCCTCTTTTGGTTCCTCCAGTGTGAGAAATATATGAGCCTTGTTCTCTCTTGAAGTGATAAACCTGTGTCAGAACTGTACCACATGTGGGCTTTAGACCCAACAGCGATCCCATCCACTGAAGTCTCTTCACACAGAAAAGCAGATGTGCAGAAAAAGCATTGGCCTAGACTCCCCCCCCCCGACATGCTAGCTGTGTGTAAAAGAAGATATAGATACCCACATATATATGGATATGGACTGAAATCCTACATTGCATTTGTAACTATTTAAAAGTAGTTTAGAATAACCTAACCCACCTTGAACCTGAGGGAGCTGCTATGGGCAGCAAAGGTCTGTGGTGTGGGTGAAAAGGGTGCTGCAGGATGATGTGGCTAGACCCCTTCCACCCCTCAGCAGAAGCTTCTGCTCATCACGGTGTGGGGTGGGTGTGGAAGAGGGTTGGTCACACTGTAGCTCAGGGCCAGGGGAGATCTAGCCGCATCATTTGCCCACACCGCAGACCACCATGGCTTGGAATGGCTCCCTTGAGCTCAAGGTGGGTTCTAGGGGAGAATTTACTATCATGGCAATAGAGCTGCAGTCATGATATGGGGCTTTATCTGAATATGGAGCAGTTCCAGATCCACAACTCTAGATTATAACTGCAATGCAGGATGCCAGCCATGGATACAGATTAGAAACTGAAGAGAGAAATTGACCTCTGAGAGGCAACTGAATCCTCTTCAACAGCACAGCTTGTTTCACCGCTCCATAAAAAAGAACTTTCCCAGAGTCTTCAATTGCCAGAGAAAAAATTGGAGAGGGCTGCTGTTGCGTAGAAGAGGGAGTTCCCTCTTCTTCATTGTCCTGTGCCTTCAGGTTGTTTCCAACTAATAGTGTCCCTAAGACAAACCTATCACAGGATTTATTTGGCATGATTTTTCAGCTGGGGTGGGGGGTGGGGTTGCCTTTGCATTCTTCTGAGGCTGACAAAGTGTGACTTGCCCAAGGTCACCCACCCATGGCCAAACAAGGATCTGAACCCTGGTCTCCAGAGTTGTAGTCCAGCACTCAAACCACTAAACCACACCTCTTCAGTTCTCACTCTGGCAGCCCTGGGTAATAGACTCCTTACCTGTGAATGTGGAGGAAGGAGAAGGTGTGGAATTGCCTTGGCCTGTGTTAAAATAAAAATGACATAAAAGATCTTTAACAATTAAAGATAGGAAGAGACAGAGAGGCTGCAAAGAAAAAAAATTAAGTTCTTTCCAGATTTCAAGCAGCATCTGCATGCTTGAGCAAGTGAGGTTGTAGATCAAGGGAAAAGAAAGTGTAGCCCATTGGTCTCATGTCTCACATTTTCAATCTCCAAAACACGCCACCAGTCCCCTCAGGTACCTCCTCTATTTTTTTTTTCTCGCTGTTAGTTTTGCTGCCAGATCACCTGAAAATGCATAGAATTTTTGCCAACCTCCAGTTCCTCCAGGCCTGTTTTTTGACTATATATTGGTCCAAAGTGTGACTCAAAGTGAAGTTTTCATATGACCGTGGGTGGTGTCCATGATGTGGAAACTGCCCTGTCCTGAACAATTAGGCAGTTGTCCCTGCTCTAGATTAAGGTAACCAGCTTTAAGTTCTAAACAACGCAACAACAACAAAAAAGCACAAGCACAGGTAAAAATTAACCATCATTCCATTTAGTAAAAAGAACAGGAATTTAAAGGAATACTTTAAAATGGAGGAGGGAATGACAGACAGAGGAAATGTTCCTGTTTGTTGCTCTCTATATTGCTCAAGTTCTTGGGGCATTTTAAAACAGTGATGATGTTTTTGTTTTTATGGAATATTCAGAGCAGTTCCAAGAAAAAAAAAAAGTGCTATTTTTTTCCTACCTAAGAGATGGGTTCTTTTTATTTCAGGACAGACTGCAGCAATAGGCTCCATTTTTCAAGAGATATAGTTAACTAAGACCCTTTCTGAACAAGACACCATAAGGGTAGCATTGCGTAGCTAAGGCAGATTCTCTTGAAATGCAGTAGCGACACTGCGTTTCACACCACTCTGCCTTAATGCGAATATAAGTAGAGTGTCTCTTCTGCATTACAATGTCCTTGTCCAATCCCCTCTCCCGCTTTTACCCTGCCCCGCCATCCCTGATTGGCCTCCTGCTGGCCCCACCATTTTCTTAATGCGCAGTAAAGCACTTTAATATTTCTGCATTGATTCTGTGGCAGATGGAATGTGCGCGAATGAGGTGGCGCAAGACTGATTTTTTCTGTAGTTCAAATAATGCATCCTAGCTACACTTTTAGACAGGATGGCTACTGGATGGCTATGACATGGTGCAGAACTGCGGCCCCTGAAATGAATACAACCCATAGCTACTACGTTTTAGAGATGCCATGAGGAAAGGGTCCAAGTTTTGAACCTTTTTATTTATTTATTTTTACTCTGGATGGCATTTATGTTAGAGCAGCAAGATTTTTGAAACGTACCTTTAAAAGAGAAGGCATGCTCATCAGGGCCTCCAGAACCAATAGTAGGCAAAAACATAGAAGAGATCTCTCATTGGTCAATTTTCTGTGTCCTTGAGCAATGTGAATAAGTATTGCCCAAATAGCCTATCCAACTTCCTTCATGCTTCTTCCTCCCTCCCTGCCAAGCTGAAGCGGTCTATCGGATTGAAAATGCTTTTCCAGGAAGTCTCAATGTGCGAGAAATTAGGCTTTTTGTAGTGAGGTATCTCAATTTTTAAAGATTTTGGACAAGCTAACATGTCAGTTTAGTTTCAAGTAGTTTTGAATTTTACAATTTCCCCATATTTCAGTGTCAATATTAACAATAGGCTTACTTATGCTTTTGCCTTCCAAAAGTCAAAAAAGATTATTTGAAGTAATATCAGTTTAGCAGATTCGATATGGTTTATCCATTAAGAAAGAAGAAAAATATAACAAAATGGTAGTTGCAATACAACTGTAAGAGTGTAAGGAAAATATATTATGGCCTCTTGAATAAAGACATATTTTTAGAAAATGAAAGCTAGTTATGGTACCCTTAACTCTAGTAATTAATTGTTTTTAAGAGAGTTTGGTAAGGAATTGGAAAACTATTTCTCTGTGGTTTGAAAACATTCAGATAAATTTAAGGACATGTTTTCCTGGGGAGTTATTGGAAAACACAGATCTTCATTTTCCTTTTCCCCCAGTGTCTGCAGATCAGAAGTTGTTTTCTGGAAATGACTAGTGAATAGGCATGGTTAGGAATTAAACACCATTTGAAAAGTTACTGCATTCTGGGGTACAGAGGGAATTACAGTACTACCTAGAGTGTACAAAATATTGTTGGATGTAGATGAATAGTACATGGGCCTTGGAACAAGGGGCATCCTAGGATTAGGGTATGAGGCTGAGGCCCACCTGAAATGATCAGGCAAAATTGGACCATCAAGACTAGTATGTAGTTGAGTGCCATCAGGAGTTATTAATCAGAAATATACCAAATGTTCAACATACACAAACAATTTAAGAGAGTGATTGTGGTTAATAATAATAAAGACTGCCTGCTGTCTTCGCTGTGCACATGTACTTGGAGGTAAGCTACACTGGACACACGGAGAGGACTTCTAAAAATACATTGTGCTTGTAGGAGTCTACATGACGGGAAAATTTGCCCTCTCCCCTACTGTGTCCTTAAACATATCTGTTGTGGGGCCTGTTTGGGGAACCCAGATCAAAGCAGAAGGTAGAAAGTCCTGCCTTCAGGACTTTCTAGGAAACATCTAATCTCTCTTTAAGGATTGTTTCACTGAGCAAAAGTTGTGCTCACCTCTTGGGTCAGGTGATAGGGTAGGGAGTTTGCAGTAATTGTTTTTATTTTGGGTGGCTGAAAAAAAATCTGGAGACTTGACTAAGGAGGTATCTGATCCAACATTCTGTTTGCACAGGGGCTCATCAGGAAGTTTTTGATTTTGCATGATTTTCCGCCAAATTGACCGAGCGTTGAGTTTCAACTGGAGCCAATGGGTGTTAGCCTAGTTATGAAAGTAGACATGTTCACATTATTCCTCTCCTCTTCCTCTTTTCTTGACACCCTGTTCTAAATAATATGTGGAAGCTGAAAACAAAAGAAATAAAAAGAATATATAATACAGAACCATACTTCCCAAGCAGAACAAATTATAGGGGTAGTCAATTGACAAATGCCCAATATTTTAAAAACCGGCCAATCATATCCACACATGTCAACCTGGTGCTTGGCTGCATTTGCCCCCCTTGTCATCTGTGAAATGTTGAAGGATATGCATTTCTAAAAGCTCAAATGAAGGTGTTTTTTTTTTAAGTGCAGTGCTAGCAATTTGGGGGCTGCAGCAAAATTTCATGGAGGGGGCAGAATGCATATCTGGTAGGGCAATGACTTCATTTTGCCCCCTACCACCACCACCATAGCTAACCCCTTGATTGTAATATTCATTGTAGTACTTGGACAGTATGAATGATGATCGGTATCCTAAAGAAGGTGTTTCAGTAAGCATATCAGCTACACCAGAGAAAATGTCATCCCAGCCCCAGCAAATGCCAAAGAATCAAAAAGCAAAGCTACACCAGGAGGACGTCTGGGGAATACTGAGCTTATCTTTCAGGTGGAATATGATGGCATTCAGCAGAGGGAGCTCCGCTATCCTTTATTCACATGACCAATATTTAATTGCTCTGTCCTTCATTTGATTATAATCACAAAGTAAGAGGGTAGGACCATGTTTACCAGCCCTGCCACAACCCCTATTTTCCCAGCTCCTGTACCTTTCACATAATGGATGAAAACAATCTGAAATAGGGAGCCGGTATCTTCAGGTTTCTAGAGCAGAACTTCCATATGTTACAAGGTTTTCCTATATTAGACTTGCTTCCTCTAGATGGGGGAGCTCTCCTTGTTCAAGATGCTTTCACCCGATTTCTAAACTTTTAATGATTAATGATAGGGAGCCTTTTAAGGGGATGTGTGTGCACAGAATCATAGAATCATAGAATTGGAAGAGACCCCAGGGGCCATCCAGTCCAATCCCCTGCTATGCAGGAACACCCATCAAAGCATTCCCAACAGATGGCCATCCAGCCTCTGCTTAAAAACCTCCAAAGAAGGAGACTCTCCACCACACTCCAAGGCAGCCTATTCCACTGCCAGACGGCTCTGACCATCAGGAAGTTCTTCCTGAGGTTCAGGTGGAATCTCCTCTCCTGCAGCTTGAATCCGTTGCTCCTTTAGTCTCTGGAGCAGTGGAATTGTTAATTAGTGAATAAATGATATACAAATGGATACATGTTTTTGTATTTTTAAAAATTTAATGGTGTTTTAATATGATCATTGTTTAACTGTGTTTTAACTTTTTGTTATCGGATTTTTAGTTAAGCTTGTTCTTCACCTTTGTAAGCCATATTGACTCCCCTGTCAGGAGAAAGGCAGCATATTAAATAAATAAATAAATAAATAAAATTTCCACTATTGCCACTCAAGTCCTCTCCCACACCTCTCTTGTAAGTATAAGTAAACTTGGATCGAAGAAAATATTTCGTCTTATTATAAAAATTGTTGCAGTTGCTTAAGAAAAGTCATGTCATTTTCCATGTTTTCCAATTTAAACATTTGAAATTATAGGTTGTTGTGGGTTTTCCAGGCTTTGAGGTTGTGTTCTATTAGTATTTTCTCCTGATGTTTTGCCTGCATCTGTGGCTGGCATTTTGAGAGGATCATTTGAAATTAATTACTATTGGCATGTGAGAGGCCTCTACAAGAAGCTATTTCTTATTGCTATGAAATAGAGTAGAGACATAATCTAGTTTGCATTGTATTTATTTTTGCATTTTTAAAATTAAAAAAAAATCTCCATTTTCAGGGTTGTACTGAGTATTCCCTTGAACCATAATTCATTTCTCTACCAAGACCCAGTGATTAGAAGGAATTCTGCAAAAGCCCACAGATCTCTAGAAAACTGCCATGACCTTGAGTTAAATCAGGGCTAAAAGGTTTTATGACTTACCGAAGGTAATGAACTTATGTAAACAAGAAAGACGGCTAAGATAATTTTAAAGGAAAAAGGAGGCTGAATAACCACAATAAGGAAATGTTCTAAGTCAAAAATAGATTAGATTGAAAGCAGTTGTTTTAATCCAGAGGTGTTTTCCCACTCCCTTTAGACTCTTCCTTTGAGCAAAAGAGCATTCCACTCCTGTTGATATTTCTTTCAGACGGCAACCCTATGACCCAGCTCTCTCCTCTGGATACATTCCACCTATTATATGAACAATTAAGCAGTAAGTAGGTGTACAGTTACTGGCAGTAATTAAATAGTAAAAGCTTTCCAATTTCAAGACGACAAAGTTTAAAGTCTGTCTCAGTAAAATCTGTTTCAGTAACTTGGGAACCATCATGGTGTGGTGGTCTGAGTATTAGAGTAGGACACTAGAAGACCAGGGTTCTAATCCCTGGTCTGCCATGGAAACCCACTGGTGATCTTGGGCAAATCACAGGCCATTTCTGCACCACACTGTTATAGTGCTATAATTCCACTTTCAACATCCTATGGAATCCTGGGATTTGCAGTTTAGGGAGGGTCCTTTGAGGCCCCTCCCTAAACTGCAAACCCCAGGATTCCCTAGGATGTTAAAAGTGGAATAATAGCACTATAACAGTCTGATGTGGAAATGGCCACAGTATCTCTGCCTGAGAGTTAGGCAAAGGCAACCTTCCTCTGAATGCATTCTGCCTGAAAACCCCCGATAGGTTCACCTCAGTGTCACCGTCAGTCAGAAATGACTTGAAGGCACACAGCAACAAAACTTGGCCATATCGAGTTGGTCTGTGTCAATTTATTCTTATGTACCACTGGATTATCCAGAGTGTTCACTCATAAATACGACTTGCTACTGGTGCTTGGATTGTTCCTGACAGCTGAAAAATAGAGCATCACAGGGGCAACAGTAGAGATGACTCAAATAATTCAGCTTTTCAACATACCACAGCCATAAGATCAGTAGGTAACTTGCACTTGAAAGACTGAAATTTCTAACATTAATCTTGGTCCTCTGAGCCTTGTTCAGTGGGCCAAGCATCCTGTTCTGGTTAATCTGACCACTATGTCAGTTTCAGGGATGTGGACCTGAGCACAGCAATTCTGAAATACTCCTTCTTTGAATGAGAGTAAGGTGCCCATAATGAGGTGGTATAGAATTCATCTCTACCAATTTTTCTTTTGTTTTACCATCTAGACTGGTTAAAAATTCTTTTTTTTAATCATTTTATTCAAATTCAGATATAAAACAAACAATTATAACTGTCAACTTATTTGAAATATTTCTGATCTTCCACACTGATCTAGATTTCATTATCAATATTTCTTAATGTGCTTAAAATATTGTACTACATTTTAGTGCTATTATTACTTGTTGATTCTTGCATTTCCATCTCCATATTCCCGCATCATGATATATATCCTGTAGCCCCCTCATAATTTATCTTAAATCATGAATCGCAGATTTCCATCTGATGATACCCAGCAATTACCCATTACAATTTGCCATTCTTTTTGTATCTCTTCATCTGATTTCCCTTTTAATCTCTGAGAGACCATATCAGCATTTTTGTTTTCAATCAGTGTACCCCACCATTGTTCTAATGTGGGTATTTGCTGAGTTTTCCACATCTTTGCATATTCAATACGAGCTGTTGTTATCATGTACAGTAATATTCTCCAGTACTTCTTTATACCAGTACCTTCTAATACATCAGTCATATTTAACAAATACAATTCTGGTAACTTAGCAAACTGTACTTTCATTAATGCACATATTTTGTTATGTATTTCAGTCCAATATTTCTTAGCTTTAGGACATGTCCACCACATATGATATATCGTACCGACCTCATTCTGACATTTCCAACATTGTCCAGTACCTGTATTATAAATCTTTTTTAATTTATCTGGTGTCATGAACCATCTATGAAATAGCTAGTAATAGTTCTCTTTCAAATTCTGTGCTACTGTAAATTTCTGTGTTTTTTTCCAGCTCTGCTCCCAAGACTCTAATTGTATTGAATGTCCGATATTTTGTGCCCATGAAATCATTGTTGCCTTTACTGTTTCTTCTTGCCTTTCCTGCTGTAGTATTTCTTGATATATTTGGGCAAGTAAATGAGGCGGATTTTCGAACAGCCATTTAATTATTCCAGTTTTCTCTTTAAGTTTGATTCCATATGTTTTTATATCCATCTGAAACCCTTCTGCTAACTGTCTGTAAGGAAAGCAACTTAATGTTATTCCCTCTTACTCTAGTTTTTCTTGTTTTAATCTTAAAGTTGTTGGACGTTGATCTCTCAATTATATCATCATATCGCAACCATTTATCTGTGTCCGTTCATCTGCCAAAAAAAGCCTCTTGCAGTGAGACCCAGGTGGGGAGCTGCCGTATGTTTTTAGTTTTATAATGCTCCCAAATTTTCAGAAGCGATTTTCTGATAAAGTGATGTGTGAAGTCTTTATCTATTTTTCCTTTATCATAAAACATGTAGGCATGCCACCCCATTCTCAGGTCTGCTCCCTCCAGTGCCAACATTCTCGTGTCTTGTAGGTCTACCCAGTCTTTTATCCACGTAAAAGCCACGGCCTTATAGTATATTTGAAAGTCTGGTAGTCTCATTCCTCCTCTACTTTTTAAGTCTGTCATAGTATTCCATTTTATCCTAGGTTTTTTCTCTTGCCATATAAACTTAGTTAGTTCTCTCTTCCATTGTATGAAAGGTTTCATGTTCGTTATTATAGGAAGATTTTGGAACAAAAAGTTCATTTTTGGCAAAACATTCGTCTTTATTGCAGCTATCCTCCCCATCATTGACAAACGTATGGAAGGCCAACTTTCCAAGTCTTTTGTTATTTCTTTCCATTTTTTTTCATAATTATTTTGAAATAACTCATTGTTTCTTTTGGCTATCCAAATACCTAGATATTTTACCTTTTGTCCTCTGTTGAATCCTGTTCTTTGTACTAATTCCATCTTTTCTCTTTCAGTCATATTTTTGGTTAAGAAGACTGTTTTTTCCTTATTAACTTTAAAAGCAGAGAATTCTCCATATTCTTGAACTGTAGTAATCAATTTTCCAATACATTTCCCTGGGTCATCCAGTAAGAAGACCAGATCGTCAGCGAAAGCTTTTAACTTGTAATGATATTTCTTAATTTTGACTCCTCTTATTTCTTTATCTTCTCTTATAGCATTGTTAAGTATTTCCATTGTCATGATAAACAGCAGAGGAGACAGGGGACACCCTTGTGTCGTACCTCTGTGCAGTTCTATCATTTGTGTTCTTTCACCGTTTATGACCAGTCGAGCTTGTTGTTGACTGTAAATTGCTTCAATCCATGCAAAAAAATTTTCTCCTGTCTGCATCTGTTTAACCGCCGTCTTCATGAATGGCCAGCTGATCATGTCGAAAGCTTTCTCCGCATCTACAAATATCATGGCCATTTTCCGTTCATTATGCTTTTCATAGTATTCGATTACATTTAAGACTGTTCTAATGTTATTTCTCAAAGATCTTTTTGGTAGAAAGCCATTCTGGTCCTCATCAATTACCTCTGACATCACTTTTTTAAGCCTCGCTGCTAGAATTGAAGCAAAGATCTTGTAGTCTGTATTCAAAAGTGATATTGGTCTATAATTCTTTACATCACGCAAATCTCTTCCTTCTTTCGGGATCAGCACAATGTTAGCTTCTTTCCAAGTATCTGGTATTCCTTCCTTTATTATTTCATTTATAGTGCTTTGCAAAGGTATTGAAATCTCATATTCCATAATTTTATAATATCTTGCAGTGAAGCTGTCAGGTCCTGGAGCTTTATCGTTCTTCAAATTCCTAATAGCCTCAACTACTTCCATCATAGTAACAGATTTGTTCAAGATTGATCTTTGGTCTTCATTAAATCTCATTTTATTCATTTTCTCCAGATATTCTTCCACTTCTTGTATTTTTTTTCTCCTTTGAGATCTTACTCATCAGCTTCACGTAGTAATGATAAAAAGCTTGTTTTATTCCCTCTTATTTTGTAATTCTTTCTTCTCCTGTTCTGATCTCGGTTATGATATTTCTGGACCTTCTTTTACGTAGCAAACCTGCCAAAAGCTTTGAAGGTTTATTAGCTTGGTCGAAGAAATTATATTTCGTTCTCTTTATCTGTTGCTCTATTTCTTCCAAATTAAGTTGATTTAATTCAGCTTGCTTTACCTTCATCTGTAATCTAATCTGTTTATCCGACGGATTTTGTCTCATCTGTTGTTCAATTTCTTTAATCTTTTCCAAAATTCACTGTTCAATGTTTCTCTTTTCTTTTTTAATCTCTGCAGTCCATCTGATAAAGTTACCACGCATCACTGCTTTACTTGCGTCCCAGATGGTTTTCATCGACAGCTCCGAGGTCAAGTTCTCATTAAAATAGTTAATTATCTCTGTTTTAGCTTTCGCTATGTACTTCTCCTTATTCCAAATCTCATCATTCAGTCTCCATGTTCTTTCTCTGTCTTTAATCCTTATCTTTAATTGGAACGGATTATGATCAGAGCATAAATTGGGAAGAATGTCCATATCTGTAGTTTTCATCAAAAGTTGTTTGGATACTAACATCATATCTATTCTTGACATTGACCTACGTCTATCCAAATAATATGTATGTCCATCCAGTTGCCCGTTCTTGTATCTCCAAGTGTCATATAAGTTTAAATTGTCCATCATATTAAAGAAGCTCTTAGGAAGTTTGCCGTTCTTTCGGGGAGTTAACTTTTGCATTGTCCTGTCAACTTGAGGACTGATTATTCCATTAAAATCCCCCAAAACAATAATGTTAGAATTTCCCGTTTCATTAAGATATCTCAATACCTCTTCCTGTATTGTAGGGAAGAATTCACTTTTAGCTCCGTTTGGTGCATATATTCCAACTATTAATATTTTATCCTGCTTCAAAGTAACTTCAACTCCTATATAACGACCATTGCTATCCTGAAAGATTTGCTTTGCACCAAATTTTGAGTTTACATATATCAAAACTCCCCTCTTCTTTTCATCAATCGTAGCTGTGAAACAGCTACCTAGTTTCAAATTCCTGACATATCTCAAATCTTGAGTTCTAATTCGAGCTTCTTGCAGACATATTATATCTATATTCTGTTTCTCTAGATGGTGAAAAATTTGTCTTCTTTTGTATTCAGAGTTAAACCCCTTAATGTTCCAAGAGTAAATCTTCAAATCCATTTTGTGGGTTATATTAATATTTTATTACTGAAGTTCAGCTTATTCCTTCAGTATGTCTCCGTCTACCTCCCCTTCTTCCTGTTCCACAGTTCCTTGCACTACTTCTATTACTTCCTCTTGTTCTCCATCTTCTTCTTCTCCTTGTAGTTGTTCTCTTTCCTCCTCTGGAGGTAGCTGTTCGTGATCTTTCTCTCCTTCAGAGGTGTCCTTTTGTAAGTCTTTCTTCAATCTATCCATCATGTCTTTTGCTTTGTGTACTGAGTTAATCCTATATCTCTGCTGTTTATAAGTAAAGGACAAACCTTCAACCTTTTCCCATCGATAATTAATCTGACGCTTTTGCAGAAGGTTGGCCAACGGTTTATATTCTTGACTTTTCTTTAGGATTTGATAAGGTATATCTTTGAAAATTCTGACATCTTTATCTTCAATCTTCAGTAGTCCATCATAGCCTCGCTGTAATATTTTGTCTCTAACCATAGTCCTTGTGAACTTTATAATAATGTCTCTTGGTAATTTCCTCTCTCTCGCTACTCTGGAGGAAACTCTCAACATTCTGTCAATATATGTCACCATCTTTTCTTCTTCAGTGTCAATGAATTCTGCCAAAGCCGGTACAATTTTTTCATACAGATTCTCTGCTGAAGCCTCTGGAACACCTCTAAATCGAAGACATCTTTCCCACTATCATAACTCCTGCTGAGTAATTTGAAATTCATCTTCTTGTTGCTTCCCCTTCATCTCAGTCATTTCCTTTTCGACTTGTTTAACTTGTTGTTTTATCTCCTTTGTTTCTGTCTTTAGCTTTGTCACATCCTTTGTTATATTTTCCAATTTCTTCCCCAGTTTGTCTATTTCTTGTTTCATGTCAGCTCTCATCTCTTTCCTTGTTTCTTTTATATCACTTCTTATATCATCTTTCATGCTTTTAAACTCTTCCATCATCTGTAACATGAAATCTTGAGGTTTCTGGGGTATGTCCACTGATGTCCGTCTGGTTGCCTGGGAAGTTGTTGTTGTTGCAGCTGCCGCCGCTCCTCTTCTTGTCCTTTGGTCCATTTTTGATTTTTTTTTTTTAGTACCTAATGCAAATGGCTTTTTTGCTTTTTGTTACCTTAATCAATATTCAATATAAAAAACAATTCCTTATACCTATATTTTTTACAATTAGCACACAAAAAGCTTACTATTTATAACCTTGTAATTTTCAAATTCTAATAAAATTCAAATTGTTATATCTACAATTCCTTTACATTAGATCCAATTCATTGCGTGTATAAATCAATCACATCAATCACATATATCCTTAGCTTGAATTAATTACTTTAAATTGAAATTTACACTGCTACCCAGTCACTATATCAGTGAAATGGAAATTAAAATAGCTGTATATATGTAGATTATACAAATATCTTAGGTATCAATTTATATATGTAGAATTTGTATAGATATATAGATATAGATATATATAGATATATAGATTTATTCTATGGGATTATATATAGCTAAATAGAAAAGACCACTTATTTTAAAATCTAGTACATTGTATTCAATTGATTCATCAAATTCATTCAATAAAATCATACAGTGAGTTCATTCAACATAATCAGTGGGCTGTGCCTAGGCCCAATTCTTTCACTTCCCCCTCCCAGCGGATGCTGAGTCTCCTCTCTCTTCTGGAACTGTGACTGTGAGAACTTCTCCTCCTTCTCCTCCAATGTTGACAACAGGAATCTGAGCTGCTCTGCTGTGTGGGGGCAAAAGTCTCTCTGTCTTTCCTGTCCTTCCAGCACAGCCTCAAAAAACACTCCCTTATGAATATTTTTAAATCCTCGAATTGTTCTCAAAAGCCAAACGGACAAAAAATAAAGGAAACAGCGCAGTTGCAAAGCAAAGTCCCCGATTTTAAAAATCAAACCACAATCCAAATGTCACAGTCCCGAATTTCAATATTCCATTTTCATTGTTCCAAGTTCAATGTTCAATGTTGTTCAATAGACCAAAAGAAGCAAAAAAAATTCAAAAGGGAATACCGATGTTCCATCTCATCACCAAAAAAGGTACTATAATCCACAAGAGTTCGGCAGCCACGTCTTAAATCCTATACTCCCGAAAACACAGATGTAAGGTCCCAAACAAACACAGATCAATTATGTACCAAGATTCCAAAATTCCAAGTCAGTTCAATCAAAACGGAGGGCAAAAACAGAAAGGCAAAAGCTTAAGTTTAAAACAAGGGTAACCATATTCTCAATCCAGTCCAGTCTCTTCATACCAAGAAAAGGCAAAAAAAGCACAAACTTCGATCCTGTCTCTGTAACTCTCCGCTTATGCTCTTAATCAAAACCGCTAGTGAAATCCATTACATTCTTAGTATACAGTCTATCTTAGGAAGTTGTAATCTTCTAAAAAAATTTTTTTCCACCATTACATACTCACAGTCTACTGGGTCACTACATATTGCCACTCCTGTTCACCGCTGCAAGTTCCAAATTGTTGCGGTATCAATGAAATAAAAACTAGATCAGATGCTTACTGTCTCAAATCATGCCTTCTTTTTTAAAAAGTCAGCAGCGGCGCTTGTGCCACAAACACGGCATCCCTGCTGGATCCATCGTAGCCCTTCGGCCTCCCTGAAGCCTCCCGCTCCCTCTTGTCAGAAGGAGCTCGGCACCAGTTACGGAGCCCCCTTCGAGCAATCTTCCGCACCCCCTTTTCCGGGGGTTGTCTAGCCGCTTATCAGATGAAAAAAGTGGCTGGATTCCAGCGGGAGATAGCATGAAGTTGCGGAGCTCACTCTGTGCAACCACTCGCGCGCGCCATGCGACCGGAAATCTAGACTGGTTAAAAATTCTGACAAAACTTCTGGAAAACCTGTTTGATAACATTTTTGAGCATGCACGACAACTTCTTTTTGTTTGTATGCTTGTTTGGTGAAAAAAAAAGCATGCTAAATCTAAAATACAGGTTGCTGTGTTTTCTGATGTCAGATTTTTCTGATGTTTTGGAAAAAACTGCAACCCCACTGGTCTTTTTGAAATTATGTCTATTTGGGCCTATTATGTTATTCCAAATGGGGGAACCTACACAGTTATAACCTACGGTTATCAAAAATATCCGGTACCTTCTTCAGAAAGCACATGGTAATTTAGATACCATACTCTGTCTGGCTCATCCAAAACATTACATTACATAACATAACATAACATAGCATGACCATGACGTCAACCTAATTGAGAAGAACTTAATATTGTCCATGAGTATATTTTGATATATCTAGAAGTTTGATCAGCAAACACAGTTCAGCTCTGAATCTGAAGTTCATCAATCTGTTAAAACATTTGCTCTGTCTTCAAGGTTACATTTATACTGCATGGCACTGATATTTTTTAAATACTTGCATTGGACTGTGTGTTTCACATACTTTCTTCAAAGCAAAACACAATAAATAACTCAGGATTCTTAGGGCATTTATCAATTCCACAGTGTGGGCTCCATCTGAGGATGAGTATATATGCACTTGTCTGGAATGGTGCAAAGTTCCATTTTATAATTATCCTGTCAATATCTTGGGGAATGGTGGAGATCATGACTTTTGTAATAACATTTTCTGCTGGAAAATGAAGAAAGATTAACAAGGTTGCCCTGTTTGAAAATGGTGGCAAAATAAGCCTGAGAAAACTTGGCAACCAACACCACACTGCCTCCAGCGTCTCAAAAGTATCACCAGCACATTTTCCACAGTCTTTCCAGCAATTTTTACTTAACTTAAACCTGATGTTGTTGTTTGCACCTTCAACTCAACTCTTTCATAGGATTTTCCAGGTAAGATTTATTCAAATCCACTGCCTTCCTTTCTGAATGAGACTTGTCCGAGGTCATCCGGTGAGCTTCCATGCCTGACATCTTCCAGACCTCGGCCATGCTGGCTGTCTATACTATGCTTGCTATCAAACTAAAGCTAATCTATTTTTAAAGGCAGCAAAGGCAAAGTTATTCCAAAGTTATCTATTATACCAAAGTTATCTGTCTGTCATCACTAAACCAAATTGAACCCATCCAAACTAAACCAAGCTAAATTAAAAATATTTGTCTTCATTCACTTGGGAAAGCAGGATAGAATCATAGAATCATAGAAATGTAGAGTTGGAAGAGACCGCACGGGCCATCCAGTCCAACCCCCTGCCATGCAGGAATACCCTCAAAGCACTCCCGACAGATGGCCATCCAGCCTCTGCTTAAAAACCTCCAAAGAAGGAGACTCCACTACACTCCGAGGCAGCATATTCCACTGCCGAACAGCCCTGACTGTCAGGAAGTTCTTCCTGAGGTTCAGGTGGAATCTCCTTTCCTGCAGCTTGAATCCATTGCTCCTTGTCCTGGTCTCTGGAGCAGCAGAAAACAAACCCACTCCCTCCTCTACATGGCATCCTTTCAAATATTTAAACATGGATTTCATGTCCCCTCTTAACCTTCTCTTCTGCAGACTAAACATACCCAGCTCTCTAAGTCTATCCTCATAGGGCATGGTTTCCAGGTCCCTCACCATTTTGGTCGCCCGCCTCTGGACTTGCTCCAGCTTGACCATGTCCTTCTTGAATTGGGGTGTCCAGAACTGGACACGGTATTCAAGATGAGGTCTAACCAAAGCAGAGTAGAATGGTACCAGTACCTCCCTCGATCTAGACATCATACTCATATTGATGCAACCGAGAATTGCATTGGCTTTCTTGGCTACCGCATCACACTGCTGACTCATGTTCAGCTTGTGGTCTATTAAGACTCCTAGATCCCTTTCACACATACTGCTATCCAGCTGCGTGTCCCCCATCCTATATTTCTGTATTCCATTTTTTCTACCTAAGCGTAGGACGTTACACTTCTCTCTGTTGAATTTCATTTTGTTAGCCTTGGCCCAGCTCTCCAATCTGTCCAGGTCATTTTGAATTTTGATCCTATCCTCTGGCGTATTAGCAATCCCTCCCAATTTGGTGTCATCTGCAAATTTGATGAGCATGCCCTCTATTCCTTCATCCAAGTTGTTGATGAAGATATTGAACAGCACTGGGCCCAGGACAGAACCCTGTGGCACCCCACTAGTCACTTCTCTCCAGGATGAAAAGCAGCCATTGGTGAGCACCCTTTGGGAACGGTCAGTCAAGCAGTTACAGATCCACCTGACAGTATCCCTGTCCGGCCCACATTTTACTAGCTTCTTTGCAAGAATATCATGGGGAACTTTGTCAAAGGCCTTACTGAAATCTAGATATGCTACATCCACAGCATTCCTTTCATCTAATCAAGCTAGTAATTCTATCAGAAAACGAGATAAGATTAGTCTGGCATGACTTGTTTTTGAGAAATCCATGTTGACTTCTCGTGATTACTGCATTGCTTTCTAAGTGATTAGAAACTATCTGCTCCAGGATCTTTCCGGGTACTGATGTCAGACTGACTGGACGATAATTATTTGGGTCCTCTTTTTTTCCCTTCTTGAAGATGGGGACAACATTTGCCCTCATCCAGTCTGCTGGAACTTCTCCTGTCCTCCAAGATTTCTCGAAGATTATAGCAAGCGGTTCCGAAATTACCTCTGCCAGTTCTTTTAATATCCAGGATACAGTTCATCTGGCAAACACAGGAAGCTGTGTTTGATTAGCAGCCCAGAGGGTGAGAGCCAGGGTATCAATCAGAAGCTGGGGATCCAAAACCAACAGGATTCCAGAACACGGCAGAGTCTCTGAGCTAGCTTGGGTATCTTTTGCACACAATGGGTGATCAACATTCTTTCTAGCAGCTGTAGAGCATTTGCTGCCTGCTCTTTCTAGGGAAGCTGATTGTTCAGAGTAAACAGCTGGACCACACAACCTGAGCTATAGGTGTGCTGTCTCTCTCCCCAAACACCCCAATCCTGCTAGTATCTCTCTTGGAGACACAACACTATTATTGTTTTCCTGGGAAAACAAGGTAAAGATAACTACCTTCCAAAATACTACCCTCCCTGACTTTGGTGAATTCTGCTGAATCAGGCATAGAGACTATTCTCCCAAGGTATAGGCAGACCCAGCCCTAGACTTTTTTCTGCCTGAGCCAAAGACCAAGATGACATCTTTTCATCCCATTCTATGTACAGAAGCAAACTGGTTGGGAGATGAATGTTATGTCAATACTAGCAATGCGTCTGAGAGCCTTTCTGCCCTACACTGATCTAGTGCTCTTATTCCACTTTCAACATCCTATGGAATCCTGAGGTTTGCAGTTTAGGGAAGGGCTTTTTGAATTCTCAGCCAGGGAGCTCTTGGGCCTCAGTAAACTACAAACCCCAGAATTCCACAGGATGTTGAAAGTGGAATAACAGCACAATAACAGTGTAGTGCAGACAGGCCCAGAGACTTTCACTGAGGGAAGAAAGAGTATCTTAGGAAATGTATAGCTTCTCCTTCCACATCTTACCACCTCTGTCCGCATCTACTGCCTGAGGTGGTTACCTTACTTTTGCTAATTGTAGGGCTGACTTTGACTTGGGAGGTAGGAGCTCTGCCTCCTAAGAATCTGCTCTGGAAGTGTTTTGTACTGCCCTGTGTAATCAGACCTTAGAGGAAAAGGAGAGAAACAGTTCACATTGTTATATAATTTGTTTTTATCTTCCTGTGAAAGATACTCTCTTTTCCATCATGCAAATTGTGGCTTTACAATGGAAGCTCATGAAAAGTCACACTCCGTTAACTGAGGCAATGCAAACCTCTGAGAAGCACACATTCCAAATTGAGTTGAGTGCACAGGGAGGCTAGAGCTTGGTCAGGTCAGCTACCTTGTTCCCTGTGTTCGTTGGATCGAAAGTGCCTGATACCGAGTGACTCAGCAAGGGGGATTCACATTCATATAATGCTGAATCAGATGAAAGTTTGCATCCTCATGTGAATGCAGATAATATTTATTATCAACTGCTGTCAAGTGGATTTTGACATATGGAGATTCTGTGAATGAAAGATCTCCAAGTTACGCTATCATCAACCACCCTGCACAGGTCTTGCAGATTCAGGGATGTGCCTTCCTTGGTTGAGTCTATCCATGTCTAGCAGATAATAATACCCACCATCATGTACAGCAACCTGTGGTCTTATTTGGCTGAAATTAAAAAAGGGAACTGTATACAGTACGTAGTACAGACAGCTAAAGATGAGTTTGGGCTAGCATAAATATTATCATTTGATATTCTGAAATACTTTAAAAATAAGTTAAGCATCTGCCATATGTGATAGACATGTGTTTAGTATTTTTTTTTTATTTTAAATATTTATAAATATTGTTTGTTCACTGAGGTTCCCAAACATTGTACAATTTGGATTAATAAATGTAATAAAACCACGGTACATAAAACATAAACAAAGTATTATGTATAACAGGTCAAAAGCTATTTGACAAAACTATTTGAGAAGAGAGTGTGGGTTTTTGTTCTGTCCACCTGAAACTTGGAAAGGGTGGAATCAATTTCCCTACCATTGGCAGTTCCATAATTGAGATACTACTACAGAAAACACCATGCGTCATGTGCCCAACTAATTCCTATTTAGAAGGGGGAATTGCCATAGTCAAAACTGCAATCTCTTTCAACTGTTTAGTTATATTTTAGGGATATCTAAAAGACAAAATCAAACCAAAAGTATACATAAACAGACAATGAAACTGACCATTAAAAAACCTGAAATTATATCTCATTGGAAATCACCATAATGTCTTCCAGCATTTAATAACAGTATAGAATAATGTGGAGACTAGAAAGTTGGCAAATTTTTGTCTTTAAAAGATAAGAAACCATATCCAGAAATATGATAGGTTTGTCCAAAACAGCTGGTATTAAATTATTGTTCAGAGAAGGGTTTGCCACTTACTTTTCACAGGAGAGATGGCTAAACAGATCACAGCGAGAAAGAGACAGGCTTTCATTGTTGCAGTTGTTCTCTCTTTCCTTATCCAACAAGGAAATGTTTCCCCTCCTCAGATTAGTGTCCTTTAGATCATTACTATGAGGACAGAGTTCAACTTTTAATTGACGTCAGAACTGCAAATGGATTGTATCAGTTAATTTACGGCTGGTGCCTTCCTAAACTTTGAGACAAGGTGCTAATAAATTTCCCTCTCAGCTTATTGTGAGTGTGTTCCCCAGCTGGCAGCTTAAGCATCAGAACATTGTTTTATTGGTAGTGTTTGCCAATCTAATTTATCAATGTGGGATTTTCCGTACACAGAAATTTTGGAATGCAGGGATTTCTGTACTCAGAAATTCACTAAGCACGTGTAAGCACAAATGAGTCATATGTTCAATGGAATACATACCGGATTCAGGATTAGAGTATGTATCTGGGAAAAGTTTGATTATTATGTGACAAACTGGACACACAGGAACTAGCTAGTTCAAATGCACACAAAGCCTTGGTCACTTGTGATGTCTATCTTTCTATGGAAAAGGATATACTTTCTGAGCCGTATTGCTTTTATTTTACATTATCATATTGAGGGAGGGCAATTTTCACAATTTTGCATTATCATACTAAGGGAGGGCAATTTTTGCACCCGTGGCAGACTTTTATAGCCCAATTATGTTCCCAAATTAGAAAAAAAAATCCATATTAATCCATTTTAAGTTGGTGAGAGGAGCTGTATGTACCCATTGGCCACAGTTCTTAAGGTTGCCAGAGTGAAAACTGAACATGGTTCCTGTATCATTAATGGTTGTGTAGAAAAGGGAATTCCAGCAGGTATTGCTTATCATGCAAACCGGTTACAAACAGCATCTGTTGAAGTTCCTAGTTCTACACGGCCATTAAGCTGGTACAGGAGCCTTTTTAGCGACTCTATTCCCCACCCCTCTTTCCAAGTCAGGCCTGCTATTTTTAAATGTTTGATCATGATTTTTTCACTTTATTGGTTTAGATATTGATGTTACTTTATAATGTTTTTGTCGTATGCCACCTTGAGAACATACTTTGGCCATTTCCTCACTAGCGTGTTATAGCGCTATTATTCCATTTTCAACATCCGATGGAATCCTGGGGTTTGCAGTCTAGGGAGGGGCCTTTGATGTTGAAAGTGGAATAATAGTGCTATAACACTCTAGTGTGGAAATGGTCTTTGAAAGGCGGCATGAGAATCACGGAAATAAGATCATGGAAATAAACAGCATTGCTGCAATGAGATTCACAGCCAAGTAAGCATGCTAGAAAAGTTAACTTCGAGCAATAAATGCAAATTATTTCCTGGTATTAAAGTCCAATGTACTTATTACCAGCATAAGTTTTTATGGGACAATTATTTTATTACTATGAAACAAAGCGCTGTTATTTTTAGCAATTATCAAACCCAGAACTGATCATGAATTGCCACTTCATTATTTAGAACCTTTAACTTGGGCAAAGTGAACCAAGAAAAGATAATTCATTTACTGGCAGTACATCCATTGACTGGCAGAATGATGGTGGTACTGTCATAGGCTGGTCATTAGGTAACAGTTCTCTCAGCCTACCTGTCATACTTGTGTGTGTAACAGGAATAAGCCTCGGAGACTTCTGCTGGGAGTGGTTAGTGAGGGTGGAAGTGATAGGCAAGGGAAGGGTGTCCTTCCCCCACCTGCTTTTTCTCCATTGGGAAGGGTGTCCTTGGAAAGGGGGTAGTTAAGCTTTGCATTCAAAGACATGCTCAGTAGAGGTTGAAAGTGGAATTCCGCCATAAGCCCAGTTGAATGCAAACATCACAACTGCCCTATTGAAAATGATGAAGGCACAGCAGCTAGAATAATGTTTGCAAGTTATTGGCGGCAGAGATCTATTCCAATGATGCAAGAATGGCTAGAAAAAGAGATGGAATTGGCGGGAGTAGATAAATTGTCATGTTGGTTGAGAGGAAACTCTATACAATCATATCTTTAAAAATGATGTCCTATATTCAATATGTGAAAGATAAATTTGGTTATAAGGTCCAATTAGGTTTTGATATTTAGTAAGAATTTATCTCTGAAATTCAGAGGTAAAGAGTTGTATATAAAAGTTTTTTTCCTCTTTTTCAAAGTGAGGAGATTTATGCTGATCATTGTTAATTTAACTGATGTCAAAAAGTGTGAGAAGTCAGGGGAGGGGAGGATTCGGAGAAGTTTTTTCTTTATTTTTTAGAATGTTTGCTTTGACTGTTTTCTTCTCTTTTTCTACTTTCATTGGTTAACTGGTTACTTTCTAATCTCTTTTTTGGAAAGATTTTTCCCCCCTTTTGCTGTGTATTTACTTTATTCTCTTTTATCTATTAATATACATTTTGTTTTCTTTTTCTGTATTATAAGTCTTTATTGTTTATATGATATTTGTTATTCATTAAAATTTATTGACATATAATGCATTGGGATATGATGAAGGCAACGGCTTGAACTGAAGGCTGATGGATTTGTTTAAAAATCTGATTCTTTAAAAATATCGATAAACATGACTCTTAAAATAGTTGGGATGAATGAAATAATGGGTAAAAATACACTTCCAAAGAGTTGGATTGAGGCGAATATAGCACTGATCCCCAAAGAAGATTCTGATATACTGACATGCAAAGATTTCCGACCAATATCACTTTTAAATGTGGACTACAAAATCTTCACATCTATCTTAGCAAATTGACTGAAAAAGATCCTACCGGAACTCATACATGAAGACCAAAGTGGTTTCATTCCAGGAAGGCAAATGAGATCTAATATTAGAACGGTCATAGATATTATAGAGTTTTATTAATCTCATAGTGAAAAAAAAGGTGCCCTTATTTTCCTGGATGCAGAGAAGGCCTTCGACAACGTCAATTGGATATTTTTGATAAAGCTTATCGAAGAAATGGAATTTGAAGAAAATGTTATAAATTGGATCAAGGCTATATATAGTGAACAGAAGGCCAGCATAATTATTAATGAGGATCTGTCAGAAAATATTCCAGTTTTGAAAGGGACTCGACAAGGTTGCCCGTTATCTCCTTCATTATTTGTGTTGGTGTTGGAGGTCCTGTTAAGGCAAATAAGGAATGAAGATTCTATTTAAGGAGTTAAGATTGGACGAGACCAGTTTAAATATAAAGCTTTTGCAGACGACGTGGTGATATTTTTAGAAGATCCTCTAATAAGAATTGGGAAAGTTAATGAACTTCTTAAAGATTTTGGTAAAATGGCAGGATTTAAAATTAATAAAGCTAAAACAAAAATACTTCTGAAAAATATTAGAGGTTTGGAAAAAGAACAGATTGAAAAGAAAGCCGGAGTCCAATGTGTACAAAGAGTGAAATATTTGGGAATAGAAATGATTAATAACAATACTCATTTGTATAAGAATAACTATCAAAAGATTTGGAATCAAATTCAAAAGGAATTGAATACTTGGAAAAAATTGGACCTTTCATTGATGGGTAGAATTTCCGTGATAAAAACGAATGTTCTTCCTCACATACTATTTTTATTTATGATGATACCAGTTGCAATACCTAAGAAGTGGTTTCAAGATAGCAAAAAAGAGTTATCTAAATTTATATGGAACGGGAAGAAACCAAGGATAAAATATAAATGGCTGACGGACACAAGACAACATGGAGGTTTCGCAGTACCAGATTTAGAATTATGTTACGAGGTGGCATGCCTAGCCTGGATGAAGCTGTGGATTTGTCTGGGTGACAGGAAGGTATTAACATTAGAAGGACACGATCTTCACTTTGGCTGGCATGCCTACATGTGGTACGGGAAAGTCGGAACCCAAAAGATTTTCAAGAACCATGTGATCAGAAAAGCATTGTTAAAAGTGTGGGAGACTTATAAATTCTATTTTTGTCCTAAAAAACCATCTTGGATTTCTCCGTTGGAAGCGCTATCGATCAAAGGACTGAGAAGATATGGCAACTGGTTGACGTATAAGGATCTATTAAAACAAAATGGAGATGTACTTATATTAAAGGAACAACAGCAGTTAAAGGATGAAGGATTAGAAATACAGTGGTTCCCTTATATGCAAATAAAAGAGAGATTTAAAAAGGATGTGCAAGAAGAAGGAGTGGATCTCAGGCAAAATGAATTGGAAGAATTGATGATAAAAGGTGAAAAAAATCTGCTTTCAAGATTGTATAAGAGGTTGCTATCCTTCAAGTTGGAGGAAGAAACGATTAAGGATTGTATGACAACCTGGGCCAAAGATCTCAAACATAATATTCTCTTAGAAGACTGGGAAGGAATATGGAAAAGCAATATGGTATACTCAAGTTCTTATATCCTACAAGAAAACGTGCTGAAGATGGTATACCGTTGGTACCTGACACCCAGCAGATTAGCAAATATGAATAAAAATATGAATAATAAATACTGGAAGTGCAAGGACCAAGTGGGATCCTTCCATCATATGTGGTGGGGATGTGAAAAGGCAAAGAGGTTCTGGTACACAATACGAGCCAACATACAAAAAATATTAGAGAGGAAAATTGAGTTAATTCCTGAAATTTTTTTATTGGGTATTTTTGATGAATCAATGGACTTTTGTACTAAAAGATTAATGGGGCATCTGATTGTGGTGCCCAGATTAGTCTATGCCAAATATTGGAAACCACTTCACATTCCCACAGTGGAGGAATGGTTAGAAAAAATAACAGAAATGGTACAAATGGACAAACTGACTTATAGATTGGACAATAAGGGGAATAGTAAATTTTATAAAGCTTGGGAACCATTTACAAAATTCTTGGAAAATAAGGGAATTGCAATGACAGGTTTTCAATATTAAATAGTTAATTTATTCTGATGATATATGATGATATATGATATATGGAAATAATAATTATTAATTTAAACAACGGTAATCACTGGTATTAGGGTGGAGGGAGATGAAAATAAGAGAAGAGAAGCTGAAGTAAATGGTCAATGTATAGGGATGTTAACGAATAAGAATTATTATGTGGTATATGAAAAGTTTATGATAAAATATGAGGGCTAGCAGGTACATTAATCATAGCTAATTAAGGAAAAGTATATACAAGTAGATATATAATTTGTTCCCTTTCTGATTTACGGAGGTTGATCCTTTATATAGTTGACCTATATAAATATCTTATAGCTGTATCCCATGAAAAGGGGGAAGCATTTTATGTTTGTAAGATTTTGTAAACAATGTATGTAGCATGTAATGTATTAATTTTTATGTCTGATGTAAAGTATGTAGGAAGGATGTAGCTTATGTATATGTATGTTTTTTTTTTTAGTTCTGTGTAAGTCTTGTGTAAATATGTGGTTGGTTTTTGGTTTGTGTTTTTTTTTTCCAATGTTTAATAAAAAAATATTTTAAAAAATAGTTGGGATTCTAATCTTTTCAGCTACTTTTAATGGAGTTTAACTGGTTAGATTTGGGGATCATCTCTTTTTATCTTCGTTTATTTATTTATTTATTAATTAATTATCCCAGCTTTCTCCAAACACAGGAACCAAGGCAGCTCACAACAAACTAACCAATTAAAAAAAAAATCCTTGGACTATTCCATAGCTGTTCATGGCAAATGTTTACATGCTCTAGTAATAGTACCAGACATAATATGACAGAGCTAGATTCTCAAGTTTAATAGTTATCTTCCAGCTTAAGATGGAAGAGGGAGAATTTTCACTATATTTTCACTGTATCACTGTTTCCAGGCAAGATACAAAGTGTTGGTTGTTACATTTAAAGCCCTACGTGGTTTGGATATTGTCTTATCCCATATAATCCACCCCATGCTAGGAAACATTTACTTCAGTCAGCCCAAACCAGACTGACAACTGTTATCCAGAGGGCGTTTCTTTCAGCCACCCTCAGGTCGTGGAGTGACCTGCCAAAGGATATTTGTCAGCTGGATACTCTGCCTGAGTTCAGAGCATCAGTAAAGACCAGTCCTGTTTGGCCGACCTATCCAGACGATTTTTAACTTACGCATTTTAAGGTATGTATTGATTTTTAATATGTATTGGTTTCCTATGCCCTTTTAAATGGTGGTGGTGTTTTAATTGGCGTTGTGTCTAGCCTATTGTTGTATTCTAATCTATTGCTGTTCCTTGCCTTGATCCATAGAGAAAGGTGGTTGAGAAAGAATGATAATGATAATGATAATATCTGCACTAGTAACTTCAAATGAGGCCACCTAACTGGCCTGCTAAAGTGTTGTTCCTTGCCCACGGTAAGGATAGCTTCCTTGAAACAGTAATGGCATCACGTAGCGCAGTATAGGTGCTCCAAGATTACACTGAACTATAAGGGGGCTCCAACTTTTTTCTGTGCATTTGAGTTCCACTGAGTTTGGCAAGACAAGAATATAACTCTGCCTAGTTATGCCACAAGTTGTAAAAATCCCTAAGTCAGAGCTTTCCAAACTGTGTGTCGTGACGTGTAGTGCATCGGCTACAGTGTGTAGCTGTGTCACGTGAAGATAATGGGTGGGGAGGCTGCCTCTTCCACGGCTGTGGCGGGCCAAGCTCAGGCGGAGGAGCTGCCTCGCCGGCTGCCGCTGCAGTTGCCCTGGGCTGAAGAAGGTCCCGGCAAAGGCGGCAGCAGCGGTGGGCCAGGCTGCCTCCACTTACTGAATTACTGTGTTGCGAAATGGTGCGTGTGTAATAAAGCAGTGACGTAGACTCGAGTTGATGGACTCAGACTCAAGTCAGGCTTGAGTCACTTCAGTGACTCGACTCGGACTTGACTTGGCAAAAATTACACACTGTCTTGACTCGAGACTTGTATATTTTTAGACTGACTGACTTGCTGCCCTTGGTTCAGTAACATCACATTCATCTAGAAACCTTACAACTTACTGGTCACGTGACGATCTGTCTCAAGCCCAAAGCGTGGATATATTTCTCAGAGGGAACAGCAAACGGGTTAGGCAATGGGCTTCAGATGAGATTGAGGTCTGCTCAGCAGCCCATTCCCTGTATGTGTAGGAGGAGCTTTCTGAAACTTCCTAAGAACAGAAGGCAAGACTTGTGCCCAGAGTGCAGGGTGCGTACCTCAGAGGGGAACAGAAAATGTGTTAGGTAATGGGCTTGAGGAGGAAGGATCCTTCCTTTTAAAGCTCTTGAAGCTTCAGTAATGAGGAATAAGAAGAATCCTGTTTTCCACTTCTGAAAAAGCCTCCAGTTTTACAAATGGGAAGTTAGAAGGATCCCATTCTCCACTTCCAAAGCTGCAGATGGCAAAATCACAAAAGTGGAGGGCCGACTCTAGTTAAATTGTTAAGACTGACTTTATTTGACTCTGTCCAGAAATTCTGGAACACCGGTTGGGGTATTAAGTTAGCGCCCAGACCTCAGATTTGACTTGAGACTTGGAGTAAAAGACTTAAATACATCACTGGTATAAAGTGTGTCACCAACATGAAAAGTTTGGAAAGCTCTGCCCTAAGTGCTGAGTTCAATTTCAGAGAAATTCTCAGTAGCCATATTCTAATATTGGGTGGGGTTAAAGATGGCAAGCTATTACCGAAAATACCAGTATATTTTAGCTTAAAGCTCTTTATGTAATTATGCCTTGGGAGAGGCATTTAAAAATTCTAGAAAGGAAAAGACCCTACGCAAAAGCTGGAAGACCACCAAACAATGGCATCATATATGCTGGAGGCCCAAAAGGGCCACACTGAGAACCCAGGAGGACTAGATTCAGCTCCAGTGCCTCTAGCCACTTCTATTGAAGACTAGTTCTGATCTTTATGTTGCCTAGCAAGGGATTAGCAATACTTTGTATCTGTTGCAATATATAGTTGCAAAATATACACACACATACACACACACACACACACACACACACACTATCTTGCAGCTTCTCAGGAAGTACATATTTTTAAATCTCATCATTGTGAAAGGGCACCTGTCTGCATCTTCTGGATTGATATTTTGTTATGCTGCATTTTAAGGTAAAGTGTAGACTTCTAGTACTTTTATGCTCAGCACCTCAGCATGGTTACTGAGGGTGAACAAACTGAAGCACACTCCAGAGAAGATGGAAATCCCATGTTGTTTAGTAATGTTTTCCCCACCCTTACCTGGCCTGTTCAGCCTGTTCTAGATGGGGTCACACTCCTCCTGAAGGCTCAAGTGTTCAGTCTAGGGCTGCTTATTGATCAAGCACCAGTCTTTCAGCTGCAGATGGTTTTTGTAGTTTGAAGTACATTTGAGGAGCTTCAGCAGCTACGCCAACTCCGACTTTTCCTGAGCGAAGAGAGCCTGGCCACAAATACAGATGCTCTGTTAACCTCTTATTTTGAATATTGCAATTCTGCTTATATAGGAACTCCCTTTAAAGGGAGTCTGAAATGGAAGTTCAGCAGGTTCAGAATATGGCCACAAGATTATTAACTAGACCAAGTTCTTTCAGTAATATTAGGCCCATTCTTTATCAGCTGAACTGACTTCCAAACCATTTTTGCATCCTAAGTTCAAATGCTTTCTTTCTCTTTCAAGAGCTTAGATGGCTTGAGACCAACTTGGTTAACTGAAAGATCATCTTCTCCCATATGTAAGTAGATGAAACTTCTTATCACCTTCAAGGGCTCTAAACTGAGTGTCTCCTCCAAATGAGGCAAGGAGAGTGACCACTAAGGAGAGGGTCTTTTCAACAATGGCACAGTGACCAAGGAATTGCCTTATCGGAAAAGCTCACTTGGTGCCAGTTGGGCAGGGGTGGGGTGGGGTGGGGATCGCCCTGGATAGCAATGTTTTCGGGGCATCTCGGCCCGTAGCCACGCCCCTGCACACCCTGACCATGCCCCACACTCAGTGGCCATGCCCCTCACAGCGTAGACCCCCCTCTCCCACCCCCCTTCTACACACTCGAAGCTCCACCACTGCTTGATGCTATCTTTATGATGTTTTCACTACAAGCTGAAGAACATAAGACAGCAGAAATGGATAGCTGGTAAACTGATCTATTATATTTCAGAAACTACTGCTTAAAATAAACCCACATGGGGAGTGGGATTAAAAAGTCTGTGGTAATACTAGGAACTGACAGGAAATGCTCTCTGATGAACAAAATGTCATAGAGATCGTTAAAATGAAATCAGAAAGGACAGGTATAAAACTTGTGTTTTCTAACTCCATCTGGAGGTGACCTGAGTTAGCTACTAAGTCTTTTTAAATAACTTAGGTTTCTTTAAGTGCTAGGCTTCGTGATTGTTTTAAATTGTTATTTGATACTGTATTTATGAGCTATCTGGAGACTTCCTTTATGAGATGGCAATAAACTATAATTTGCCTGTTTACTGAATCTCAAATATCTCAAATTTTCAGTGTCCCTAGATGCATGTACTTTGTTATCTCTAGAAAAGATGCTCTGTTTGTATCAGAAAAAAAACACTGCCATAATTACCTGATATTACCTTAGACCATTGATAAAATATATTCTTCATAATTTCCTCCACAGATCTTAGGTTTGGTTGCTGTTTTGTTTAGACTAATAAAGACCCAGATTCTGAATATTGATACTTTTATTGTATCTTTTTATTATACTGACTAGAACGCCAGAATTCAAATATGTTGGATGCTGGTACAAAAATAATCCAATCCTTAGAAATTATACTTTGGAACTACTGAACTGTATAATTAGTGGAGACTGCAAATAAGATACAACTTTAAATAACACTGTGTTGGAAAATTAAAACAAAACAACTCAGAAGTTAAGTTCACAGATATGCAAAGCTGAACTCCAGAACAATGTACAATAGATAATCACAAGTCAATGGACAAGTACATTCAGAGTCATCATGAAGACACACAACAATGCTTAATCTTTCTTGTGTGAAAGACATGGTAGACATCATATGCTATTTTGCAGGCTGCGTTGAGAGTGGTAAGGATGACCGTGGATTGCTTTGTTTAATCCTGGTAATTTTCTTTCTTTCTTGGTAGAAGAAAGCCAGAGGTTTCATTCAAAGACTAATATTGTTGAGAAATATATATTGGGTTCTATAAGACCATTTTCCTTCAAAGTTTCTTCAGAGAGATACAACAAAGGTGCAACTCTCCGATAAGCTTTGCAAAATTTCTTGTATTTTCCTTGAAGATTTTACAGGACCTTCTGTGAAAGAACAAACTGAACAGTACTCAGTGTACACTTGCAAAGGATGTCTAACAATACAGGCAAAATAAGGGTAACACATATGTGACCATTCAAATCACATGTCTCATATGGAAAAGTGCCATGTGGTCTTTATATAAGTACACAAGTTCATACCCTTGATTATTGTTGCAAAATACTCTACTGTCAAAATAGCTCAGGATTTTCTCTATTGCAAAAGATATCAGACATAGATTTCATCAAACTATCAGCCAAGCACATGATGAAAGGAGGGAGAAAAGGCCCAGTGAAGCCTCTAATAAAACATTGACAACAGATTATTTCAAACAAAGAAACCTGAGTTTAAGAGAGCAATTCATTTTGGCTAGCAGGATAATCCTAATGTGAAGTTGGAGCACTCTGACATTTCCTAAGCATTGACTCAGTCTTTGTCTTGGAGATCAAGGGCTGATCTAAACTCCGTGTGTGGTGGAGAGCTGGGGCAGGGACTTGGGATGCAGCATCTCCAGGGCCTCCCCATTCTACTCACATCGTGCTTCAACAACAACCAATTCCCCCTCCCCCAGTGTTGGATAGAGTAAGGATATGGAAATATCTGTAGGGTGTGTGTGTGTGTATGTGTGTACAAGTGACTAATAAATTACCGGAATTGGATGCTGAAGATATAATTCAAAGTCCAAAGTTGTCTAGTGCAATCTTTTTGTACTGACATGAACATACAATAATAGTTTTTACCCGCCTAAAATAAAAGCCTTGGTTCTAGGGGTCTTTACAAGAGATGGATTAGGAGTGCAGGAAGCTACCTTATTCTGAATCAGCCCAGTGCTGTCAACTCTCACTGGCAGCAGCAGCTTTCCCGGGTTTCAAGGGGGATACTTTCCTAGTCTTACTTGGAGGTCCAGTGCTCCGACTGCCCTGGTATTCCTTGGTGGGCTTCCACTTGAGTACTAACCAGGCCCAAGCTGTGTTTGGCTGCTAAAGTCAGAAGAGATGTTCACAGTAATACAGTATATGGTCGAATGAGCATATCTGCAAGCAGATTTCTGTGTGGGTGCAAGTACACACCCACCCACACTGAACAGATGGTTGGCACTGTTAGCTCTGTTACAGCTGACTGCACTAACCATCTGGCAGGGGATGTGTTTGTAGACCTCATGCAACAAGTAATCAGACTATATACAGCATGCTAGTTATGGACTGAGGGAGGAGGTTACCCAAAATGCATAGGCACATGTGAATCAATCTTTTATTGGATTAAGCCAAATAAGCCCATCCATACATATTTTTCCTGTCTGAGAATACCGAGTCAGTCTTGGGATATATCTTAAAGAATTTAACGTCATGGAAGACTTTTTACAGTATTAAGCATGTCATGAAGCAAATCATAACTCAGAAAGCAGAAAACCGAACTGAAATTCTCTTAAACGAAAATTGGACATCCTGCTGTCAAATGGCTCCCATTTCATTTGAAAAATGGAACATGGATATTTCTGACTAGAACAAGATGGAACAGACTGATTTTGTTCCGTCCTCTTCTGCTTGTGGAGAAACTTGGTGTAGTGTGGCATATAAATATGACAGCATTTCAGAATATCATTTTTACAGTATGTTCAAAGCAGTGTGAATTGAATCCAACTCCCCAGAAACACCAAAAAATATAGTTATGGTTGAATGTAACTGAAGGTAAGCTGTCTAATCTTCTTTTTTGGTAAGGAAAAAAAGATGGAAGAAAGAGTAGGAAAACACTAGAGAGCTACAAATTCAAGACATTGTCATTTATGCCCTGTAAAAGTCTGCGTATGAGGCAGGGTGACTGCATCATTAAAACTTCTTGTGGAAGAACCCCAAATCATGTTCACAGGTTTACTGTCCATTAGGAGGTGGTGTCTTTCTGAATACCAGGTGCTGGAGACAAATATGGCATGGTTTCATCCATCATTCCATGCTTTCTCCTGCACCCCAAGGTTCTTTCCTTCTTCCAATGCTTCCATATAGGGTGCAACTGTCTCCCTTTTTGTGGGAGATGGAGAACAGGACAAGGCAAACATCAGCTCTTGGCCCAACTTAAAAGGTATAACCCATTACGGAAATGGCAGGGTTGGGCAACTATGGCCTTCTGGGTAATTATGCCTGCCACAACAGCCGTCAGCCCTAGTCTGCATAGCTAATGGTGAGGGAATGTGAGAGCTTTAGCCCAAAAAATCTGGAGGGCACATAACTCCCATTTATAGCATGAGAATGTCCATGGGGTCTCCCATAATAGCCTGGAAGATCAGGGAAAAGGAAAATTCCAAGGTTTGTAGAAAATATGGGCAAGGGGCAATGATTACTGTTTCTAACAGATGCAGAAATGCATGGCCAAGAATCAGTGAAGGAAAACAGAGGACTTTGAACATGATTGAAGGACAAGACAAGTCATGAAGAAGGAATTGGACACCTTCTCTCTTGGTAAAAGATGATCTTGGACTTTACACATTCCACAAAGATGCCCCATCTCTAGGCCACATTCCGATGTGCATGCCTGCCATTTGGTGCGCATCTCCCTAATATCTATTAAGAGATATTGGGTGGTATGGAAAGAGCACTTCCCACAAAATTCATTAAAGGCAGCTTTGCATAAAAAATGGATAACAGAAACAACACTGCATATTATCTGTAAACACAACACACCCTAGTGGCATCAGATTTATAGTGTCATCCACAGTGGTTGTTAGTTTTCGTTTAGTGAACTATTTATCCAATTCACATTATGTGACACAATTAGTGGTGAAGAAAACACTCAGAACACACACACTAAGTTTCTTGTTCACATCTCCAATAGATCTGTAACCTGGCTGGCTTGTTATTTACCACTCCCTTATTATCTGCTGTTCAACAGCAGTTAGAAATGGCTTCTTTCGGGAACTTCTGCTCCATGTCCTCCCAGAGTTCAAAGTTCCCTTTCTGTAAGCAACTATGACAGCATATGAGCTGTCTAATGACCGTGTGCCCAGGAAACAAGTAGCACGTTAATGCCCGCCTTGCCAACTGACTTCCTGAAATGTCATTAGAAGTAGTCTCTTCTTCTGCTGTCATCACTAATGAAGGATGGGTTGTATTGTCCAGGGTAGATGCAGGAGTGTCGGGACCCTGGAAGACCCGTGTAGGGTGGATAGACTCCATTTCTTTCTAGCTCAGGGTTCCTTAAATTGGTGGGCTAGAAGGATGGGACATACAAAGAGAAAGTGGGGAAATAATGATTCAGTAATCATTACTTGTCCATTATGTGTTTTAAACAGCCATATAAGAAGATAACATTGTTGTGAAATGAAAACATGGAAAACAGGGCAAAGAAGCAAGGAATAAAGTTGTTTCTATTTATCATCAGTTTACGTGGCACTTTGGTTATACCAGAATTCATGTGTATATGTGTCTTCAAGTCACCCACTGATATATGGCAACCCCATGAATTTCACAGGGTTTTCTTAGGCAAGGAATACTTAGAGGTGGCTTTGCCAGTTCCTCTCTCTTAAATATAGGCTACAACACCTGGTATTCGTTGGCAGAATCCCATCCAAATACTAACCAGGGCTGAACCTGCTTAGCTTCCAAGATCATACAGGATCTGGTGCCTTTAGGGTAATTACGTTTACCCACCACAATCCATACAACCCAATTATAAGCGAATGCCTACAGAACTCAGCTTATCTGTTTTGAAGCTGGTGCATACACAGACGTTATGAGAGAGGCTGAAGGAAACACAGCACACAAGGAAGTTGGTTCCTTACTGGGATAATCTGTCCGTGAGGAATCTTCTTGGTTGGACCAAAGCTGTGCAGATCAGCAGTCCTTTAACTGATTGCTCCCACTGACAGGGCAAACAGGTGTTTGTTTATTTATGTATTTATTTATTTATTTTGAAAAAGAGCTAGTACTTGCACCTCTGAAGTTTGTACTGGTGGATCAGTGGACTCTCCTGAATAAAGTGGGTGGTGTGTTGGAGGCTGTGAATGAAGGCTGAAAGGGAAACTGGGGAAAAGTGCCTCCTTATTCCCTCCTACTTCATTATAGCCACTTTTGTGAATGGGAAATGCCCTTCAATTTTTAGGTTCCCACCCTCTGCAACGAATCCCACAGATGCTTCTGGATGATCAAACCATAAAAAGGCACTGACTCTGCCCAATGTAAAGTTACGCTAAAAGCAAACTAGACGTGGGTGATCAGGAGGCACAATACCATCACTATCAGGTCTCATATAGCTTTTTATCTATACAGAGTTTTCTCTGGCAGACCAGAGTTTGTAAGGGTGGCTAACAGAGTAATACACCTTTTGGCTCCCACAGCCAAAAGAATATTGAACATCTGCAAGACAAGTATGAGTGGACTAGGGGAATGTCACAGTGCTTATTAACATGCACTATTATATTGTTACAAGAGCTGAACAAATCAACCAGTCCTTTCTGGCCCTCTGACTATGGCAACATATCAAATATTTCTAGAATAACCTTGAGGTCTAATCTCTTGCAAAGTGCTTCCTATATTTTTTTAAAAAAAGATAAAATACAACAAAATATATTGTTGAAGTACAGGAACTAGCTTGGGATGGCAGTACCTGCATGTGAACCTTTCAGTAAAGAGATACAGACTGAAAGCGTATCTCAAAGTAACTCAGAGGTAGTTACCATATAGTAAACATCTGTCATCTGCAGTAGGTTTTTAGTGCTCCCATTCTCCTGCATTTCAATGGTCTCTCTGCCCCATTCCTGAACTCGAGGGTTTTTCGGATATTCAGCATAAGGTGACATCTGGAAGTCTCCACTTTTGAAGATAAGTTTGCTTATGTCATTTTTATTCTTCCTGAAATAAAAAGACATTTATAGGCAGACCACATCAGAAGGACTCAGGACAGCAATAAAAAAAAATACATTGTTTTCTTAACCATAGAATTCCAACAGTTTAACAGTCAGAGTGCTGAACTAAGACCAGAGAGACTTGGATTCAAATCCCCAGTCATCCACACTTGGCGATCTTGAGCCAGTGTTTTTTCCTAGCCTAATCCATTTCTCAGGGATGTTTTCAGAATTCAGTGTCAGGGAGAGCCCTATGCTCCTTGGAGGAATGCCAAGACAATGGTTGTAAGAATAACCCTTTCTTCTAAAAAACAAAAGACGGTATCCTAGGACTGATTTGTTTTTTTCAGCATCTGTAATAGCTCACTGCACACATTCTTCTTGAGGTGCAGGTAAATGTTGGTCATTGGTTATTTTTGGAAAAACAACAATATATCAAGAAAGCAAGAGAGAGAAAAATGCACATATATATTTGGGTTTCTCCCAACTTACGTTAAATGCTCCAACCAATGTAAATTATGCAAAAAAAAATATCTAGTAATATATAAAAGTCAAAGTTGTTTGTCTGTGTCAGGCACATGATTGGCTGTGTCAAGTGAAGACCTCATATGATTGCCTGCCTCAGAAGATTCTATAGAATCCTGGAGCCTGCAGTTTAGGGAGGGGTCTTTAGAATTGTCAGCCAGAGAGCTCAGGCTGGTTGCTATGGAGATGAGACCTAGCAGCAAGGAGGAGGGCAGTGTATTTCCCTCAGGAACCCAACTTCTGTATATTAATAACTCTGAATACAGAGTGGATTGGGGAATATGGGAAAAAGTTACAGGTACTGGACAAGACTGTTTGGGGAAATAGAGACACAGGATCTCAAATCTTTCTAATAACTATGAGAAAATAAAATCCCTGGAGAACTTCAGGTATATATGCTAGTAATCAATAAGTAGACAATTTCCCCATCCCAAACTCACAGACTGTTTTATTTCTCACTAATGCTATTCAAACCAAATGGAAATATTAAAATGAATTAGGCATTTGGCCTACAATACATACTGGCAGCATGTGACTATGAGAGCAATCCCCATGATAAGCAAAAGTCCCCCTCCAGCAGCTGCGATCACAATGGTGATTAACTGGTATGCTAAAACAAGCAAGAAAAACAAGAGTTTTCCAGTTACAGGTTGTGTATCTTATAGGTATAATTAATAAGGCAAATATTGGCAGTCACCTTTCTGTTGCCTATAAAAATGTTCCTTAATTTTTTACAGTAGTCTATAAGCAGCTGTGATGTTATGAAATGTTTAAACCTAGAACAATTTGGCAAAGATACGCTGATGCAGTTGAACTTCTTCAAGGAAACTGAAAAACTAGTTCGAAAATATTGTTAACTTAAAAATCTAGATTATATTATAGTATGAGGGATGCCTAAGAAGACCAATCCTGAAGATTCAGATAGTTCAAAATGCTAGTATTTAACCATTAATAAGTACTAGCTTGCAAACATCCTTCACAAATTTTGAGACATCTCTGCCGGTTTCCCATCTGTTTCCAGGCTCAATGCACTTGCTGTTTAAACCCATAAAAGGCCTGGGTTCTGATCAGAGATACAGGCCAAAATCCTGCTTCAAACATATAGTCACAATGTAACAGCTATGCTTTAACTCCCCATTCGATCCCCAAAATCCACCTTAAAAGCCAGTCAGCCATCTAGAGTGACATGTTTGTGCTGCTGCCAAATGGGGCACTTAGGATGACATGACCGGCCCCTCAAACCAGCAAGTGATGCTGCAATGAAGAGTTGTGACAAGTCCCCACAGGGTCCCTGTTTCTGCTCCTCACAGCATCGCTTGCTGGCAGAAGGGGGTTGCTCATGTCCTCCTGCAGTGGCCCACTTGTGAACAGCATAAATCCCCTTTACTTGGAAATGCGTCATTGGATTCTAAGGTGGTTTTCAGGATCATTTGAGGTCGTGGCAACAGTGCCATGAGTGCAGATCAGAATACAGAGCAGTTATGATGTCTTCAGTGTAAGTCTAACTGATCAACAGAATGCCAGCCATAATATTTCCATAAAATTTGGAACCATGGAATATTTTTCATTTCTTTTGCACTTACAGAAGATAAGTTTCCAAAGAAAAAAATGTTCTGCTGCCTCTGTTTGTTATGCTGCTAGTTTTACAACTCATTGCTTTTAAAGAGTGATTTGATTTTAAGTGTGTTATCATTAATTGTTTTACTTTTCTAGTCACACCAGTATTAGATACATTTAAATAAAGGCCAGCATCCCATTAGTGAGTCCAACTTACACATGAATGTATCTATTTTTGGTTGTTGCATGAAGGGAGAAGAGAATTCTGATCTCTTACACCTGTGAATGCCATTAACAAGATGGGTACTGTGGAGGTCAGAATTCTCTTCCTCCCTCACACAAAAACCAAACCCCTTGACAATTCACCTTCCTGTGTGTCTCTCCTTCTACAGCCAGATAATGACTTGTGAAGAACTAAGGCAGGCTGAGAAGCATCCAGCTATGTGACTATAACCAGATGCACAATAATGAAGGCATCTTCTGGGACCATCTCAAAGATAAAATTGTTGTTTTGCATCTGTCTATTGTCACATAGCCAGGTACTTCTCAGCCATCTCCCTTTTTCCACTATATGGCCATGGGGCTGTAGAAAGAAGGTGAATCCTGCAGGAGGAAGGGGGAGAGATATTGTGTAGTTCCACCACTGTGGAACTTTATTCTAAGTCTCCCAGTGTAGGATCTCAACCATTTATTAAATTCAGGAGAGCAGAGCTAAGAAGTTGGACAGGATACTTACGATTTCTACAGTTGAATCCTCCTAATCCAAAAGGACAACTGTAACAGAAGAGAATTGTTATATGTTTTCAGTCTCTAACCATTAACTGCACCAAAAGGCTAGGAGTGAACCAGAGAGAAATGGTTCCCAGTCAGGTCTGCTGTGAAGTCCTGTCACCCAAAACTAACTACTTCAGTCACCCTACCTTTAAGGAAAGGTTTGAAACACTGTGTCATTGAATAGCAACCAAACTTAGTACTCTGCTGGCCACACGAAGAGGAAGAGGAAGGCTGGCTGACTAGCTGGGGCCCAGCAACTGTACCAATACCAAAATGATTAAAATGCATCTACTAGGAGGATGGAGGGGGAGGAAAGAGAAAAAATAGTTCTATAATCTACTGTACCTCACACAGGTGTCATTTTCAAGTTTATACCCATCTTCACAAGCTAGAGAGAGAGAGTGAAAAAAAAATGCCCATGAGAAAATATCAAAGAAAATGTAATGAGAAGATAAAATGGCTTTGAAAGCTCCCTTGGATGTGTTCTCTGTGCATATCTAACTCTCCTTTTTCCCTTTATACTGTGAATTTGAGTGGAAAATTAACTCTAAAATCCTGTCAGTTTCAAAATTGGTTTGCTATAAAGAATAAGTGGTTGCACCATTTTTTTAAGTACTCAGCCAATATGTTCAATCAATATCCTCAGAAAACATAACACAAGTGGGACCACTAATATTTAAAGCCATACAGGTAGCATGAAAGCCATTCAGTCTGGTGCAATTTAAAGCCTGCAAACAATGAACTGATGAATTTCTTTTTAAATTCAAAGCAACCTGATCTCCTATCAACCAGTACTTTGGGAATCATGTCACACATTCAGTGTGCAGACAATATACAAATAAATGGTTTATTGTACTTATACTGGTCTGATACTGAAACAAGAGCATCTTATGCTAATCATGATCAAATATGACAGGTTACATGAGGAACATCAAAATCACATAGGCCATTTCCGCACTAGACTGTTATAGCGCTATTATTCCACATTCAACATTCTATGGAATCCTGGGGTTTGCAGTTTCAGGAGGTGCCAGTCAGCCCCTCCCGAAACTGCAAACCCCAGGATTCCATAAGATGTTGAATGTGGAATAATAGTGCTATAACAGTCTAGTGCGGAAATGGCTTTCTTCTTGCCTGGCATGTACTTTTTTTTTACTTTTATATTGTTTAAATTGATTAAACTGATGTTATTGTACAACACCCTGAGACCCTCTGCTACAGGGTGGGATACAAATTACTGAATCCATCCATCATTTTAATTATATCCTGCCTCTCTCTCCAACTGGGATTCAAGGCTTGCAAAAGGCAGAAAACTACAATAAAATACACATAGTTCAAAACATACAAAATTAAAATTAAAACAGTATTAAATAACAACAGATTTAAAGCCTTTTAAAATCTTACTAAAATCTTAAAGAACCGAAAATAATACAGCACTATAAAATGCCCCTTTCTTGTCAAAAATCTGTTTTCAAAGGCTTGCTGGAAAAGAAAGATTCCAGCAAAAAGACAAGAAAGAAAGAGCTTTTGTAGTTTCCCTAGGGAGCAAGTTACAAAGTTTAGGAGCAGCCAGAGAAAGCCTTCTCTTGCATTACCACCAACCATACCTGTGAAGGTAGTAGGATAGAGAGAAGTACCTCCCCTGCAGATCTAAAAGTTTGAGTGGGCTCATACGGGAAGATATGATCCTTTGAATATACTGGGCTTGAGCTGTATAGGGCTTTATAGGTCATAACCTGTACTTGCAATTGCGCCTATTAATGGACTAGCAGTCAGTGGAGCTGTTGCACCTTGGGAGCTCCAGTTAGCAGTCTGGCTGCAGCTTTTCGGGTCAGTTGGAAGTTTCTGTCCAACCTTGAAAGACAAGCTCCCACACAATGCATTATATTAAGGCAACTGAGATGTAACTAAGATATGTATCACTGTAAAATATAAACAAACAAAAAATGCAACTGTAAAAAGAATAATGGGAAGGCTGTAAAAGAATGCATGCGATAAAAAAATGCTCAAATAACTAACTGCACTTCACCCTATGAGCCACTGAGGGTCACTGTTAATACACACCAATCCCAGATATAGCACACAGTAGTGCTTGTTTTGCTGCTTCAAATAACAATTTCATTAGAAGTCACATCTGGAGGTTGCTAAAGCTGAGCTAAGGAACAGTGGGATGGGGGCTTCTTAACTCTTTGCTCTCCAACCACACTTCTCTTCAACACCATCTTATTAATTAACTATTGTTCCTACTTGCAGAGTGAAAATACACAAAAACACTTATATTTTCCTTTATAGGGGGGAAAAAAAAGGACCTTGCGCTGATTTTGGTTAGAAATCTGGAAAGCAAAGAGTTAAGTCTCTCCAGATTCTCCATACTCCACAGACTATATGTGATTAAAATATTGCCTAGAGGAAGTACTAAGAGTGGCAAAGAGGCTTATAACAGCACAGCTGAGGGCTGGAAGAACTCAATAGAACTCAGGAATGCTTGCCTGGGACCCTCAATGGGTCCCTCCAAGCTCATCTCATGGCACATTTCAGTCCTCTGTCCCTTCTTGGGCCTCAAAATCCTTGGTGCCTTGGGGTGCCAAGAGAAGACACAGAATTGCTTGGTCGGCTGACACAAGACTTTATTCCCAGGGTCTCCTTGGGAGGGGGTAACTACCTGAGAAAGGCTGGAGGAGATCCAGTTATAAAACAGATAACTACAAAGGGGAAGACTTCGCAGTAAGACTATAAACCTCTCAGTCTCCACAGATACTTTCTGAGCAAATAGCTGCCATCTGAGCAACTCTGGCCCAGCTCTCCCATTAGGTATCAGTTATGGATCACATTACTGTGAATCACATAGTAGTTGCAGCTGAAGAAACCAGCAGGAAAGCAACTACTTTTGCTGCAGTAGGTTCTAGGGTCGGTCTGTGGCATTTCCACAGCTGAAAGAATCAGGTAGTACTTGATGTGGAAAAATTTAGTTTTATGTCACAGAACTTTATCGTCTAGATTTGGTGGCCCATTTAAGTAGCAACATTTGACATAATCAGTGTTTCTCAACCTATCTGATGTGGTGAACCTGAAACCCAATACAGCAGGGGCTGGAACCCTATCTGCGCTCATTGGCTACAACCATTTCTTACTTTTTTGGCAACACACCACAGACCAGCAGCCAAGGCTCATGGACCAGCACTGGTCCACCAACTATCACTCTGAGTAGCAACGACCTAGATTAATATCTCAGTGGAGGAACTTGGAGCATTTTAATAATACACACGGTTTGCTTGGAAGATCTCAGTCTTTCAAGTCTCTACCACCATGAGGTGTAGCTCCTCTGTCGCAAGATTCCATATGGACTCTTTGGGGCCTCCCTGAAGAGCCGCCACCCTCCTCCAACTCATAGCATAGAACCTCTGAAGAAGGGAAACCTTGACAAATAGGCAAGGTGGTACTGTGGGCACAGAATTTATTATGGTAGAAAATGGGTGTGCCTCAGACTACATGCACAGTTAGCATACATATCTGTACAAGAACAAGAACTTAGAGATACCGATGAAATATCCTTTCCTGCTTAACAGACTGTCAGATCATTAGAGCCTGAGGACATTACACCTGAAGAAGATTCTGAGGCATTGAATTTGCCAGAGGGAAAGAGGAAGAAGAAAACCAAGGAAGAAATGTTATGGAATGAAAGAAGTAGTTGTTTACAATGTTTGGTGCTCTCAGCATTCTCACAAAGTATGGCAGAGACTTCAGAAGATTATAGAGTGCAAACCAGGCATTGCATTCTAGTCGTAAAAGAGGCTACTATATTGAGAAACTTCTTGGTAACTATCAGAAGAAGAAGGGAGGAGAGGAGAAAGAAGAGAGGAGGCAGATGGATCTTCTGGTATGCAAGTAGGACGGCATTACATTATGCAAAATCTTTCATTAGTTCCAAAATGTTTTTAACCTCATGTCATCACATATAAACTTCATGTGCTCCAGAAATACACTGTGCCTTCTGTACATGTGAGGGTTCTATTCCAGGAAACCCCACATAAAACAAAAAATGTGAATGCTTGCATCCCATTATAGTCAATGGATGGATGCAGCAGTGTGTCCATGCACATATTGCATCCATTGTCTATAATGAGACACAATGCTTTGCATTCATGTGTACAGAGGTCACAGTAAGGAGAAGGCTCACTGTAAAGGTGAAAAGCTTTCTCACAATGACCACACTTGTAATTCTGAAGAGTTTCAGGGTTGGTTTGGTTTTGCATTCATGAAGTACATATTAATAGAAGATTGTAGTGCTTACTTCCATTAAAGGGAGAGAGGATGAAATGAAACACTGCTGAAATCTAGAGAGGCTCTAGACCACATCCATGTGGTTTAGTTAGCGAAGCATCTCTGAACGTGCAAAGACAACAACATTTTGTTTTGAACTGAACTGAAATTAATCTAAGAGAATTTATTAAGTGGCATGGGCTCATGTGTCTCAATACGCTGTCCACTTTAGAGGACTCAAAACAATTCATGCTTTTGTGTCAGCTCATTTGGAACAATGTGAAGGATTCACCCAAAGAGCCTGTGAATAAAAAGCAATGATCTTTTTACTTCCCTTGGAGATCAGACAAAATGGAGACAGAAATAACTACACTATGTCATCTCTAAAAACTGAACTTCCACGACAGGCATATCGGACCCCTCCCTGGCCAGCCCCCCTTTTTATTCTTTTCACTGGATCCTTCTGGCTTACACACCATGCTGTGTAAAAAGATAATATTATTGCTGCACAGGGAGTAAGCAGGAGACAATACCCCCAATTTCTACTGTAGAAAAATCAGCACAGAGAGGAGGAAACCTAATAAGCTCGTAGAGGGCTGAGCTCTTTAGTGTGCATAGAAATACAAGAAATCACATTGATCTCTAGAAAATCTTTTCAAGTGGAACCAAAAGATTAAAGACCAGTCTCAGCAATCCAGCTGTGTAAGGCACAATACCTCGGCACGAATGATCCAGCTTGTTGTATTTGAAGTACCCAGGCCTGCACCGGCAGGTGGCAATACCATCCAAATCCACACAAAGAGAAGTTTCTTTGTCACATTCCGGATCTTTGTGTTTACACAGACCGCCAGCTATTGCAAAAAGAACATTGGGAGTGTCAGAATTCTGCAGGAAAAAAGTGCACCTTGACTGGATTCTTTCCCTACAAATACCAGAATGGGAATAGATGGTAACTGTTTACACCTATAGCCTGACTCCAGTATTCCCAACTGAGATGTTATTTTAGGGTTCCTAATTCTTGCTCAGAAAACAAACAGGCTTGGTTTTGTTTCACACAATGCCAATGCAGCTAAAACTGGTAGTATGGATTACTGGGATTCAAATATACTGTATTATCTTCATCTAAGTTACACACTTCTAAGAGCTCTTATCTGGGAATACACAGAATTTGTCTTTTCCTTTACTCCACATGTGGGAATCACATAACCCACATAAGCACTATCTCCCCCCATGGCTGCTTTTGGTTTCACATGCTGTATCATTTGACTAGATGGCAGTTAACAACAACCATCAGTCAAATTACATAGAGAAGGAAAATGTTGTACCTCTTTGCATTTTTTTAAAAACACACTACAAACTAAAACAAGAAAAAAAACATGCCCAAAGGGGCAGGATTCCACCCACACTGGAAAAATTCTTGCATCAGTAGCTTATTTGTAGCTTTCTATTATTTTGTGTTTGCATAACTTCAGAGGTTGGAGACTGAGATGCCACTTAGAGTGCAATCCTGTGAATTTCTACTTACAGTTAAGTTCAACTGAGCTCACTGAGGCTTATTTGCAGGTGACTGTTTCTAGGACAAAACTGTTACCTTCTAAATTCTAACTATGACCAGTCTTTCTTAATTCTCTTCTTTTCCACTAACAATTTAGGATACTTTTAGAAATTAAACTGTCAGAGAAACATCACTGTATTCTGACCCATTTTTATATTTTTTTATAGATCTCCTACTTGTTTCCCTTTCAAAAGCAACGCTGTCATTCTCATCCTTTTGTGCTTGGCTCCAAAAACTATACATAAACCATTTTGTAAGTTCAACTCATGTGGTCAGAAATCAGTAACACACCTCTTGGAATGGAAACCTGAACCACACCTCCTGGACAGAAATGGTTTTGGCAAAGAGGCAAACCTCACCTACGTAATAGACTAGGACCAGAGCCTTTCAATGGATCTGGATTTTATTCTGTAGAGTAGGGAAGCCCTTCCCCTTGCTTTTGAACTACAATGTACATATTTACACACCATGAATTCTACTGGCTGCAGTCTAAGGAAATTTGGAGGGTCATGAGTTACCCACTTTCACACAGAGCCTTGCAAGACCCCTGCTGCTTGAGTGAAAGAGAGACTTTCAAAGAAAGCTTTGAAGGAAGAAATGTTTTTAAAGTTCCTTGAAACACTTAAAAAAAAGATAGAATCTTTAGTCATGTCATTTTACCTCTGTGAAGCAAGGTAAGGTTGGAGAGAAACTGGCAAGTTTCTGTGGGAGCTTTGCAGGCTCGAATATGGTTTCGCACAGTGGTGACAATATCATAGAGGGTGACGTTGGAGAGTAAAGAAAAGGTGCTCAGGATGGATACTTGAATAGTACCTGCATGCCTAAAGAGAGAGTGAAAAATTTAAATTCTGCATCATCCTTCTGTGGTTGCTCAACCATAAAATTTATTTGTGAATGACACTAATGTCATAGTAGCCTTGCACTTTTCTCTAGTCTTGGCTTGGCGGCGTATAACTGTAGCTAAAATTCATCTGGGTACAGCCTCTTTGCTGCAGGTCTGGGAAGTCCAAGGGTTCTCCTTTTGAGGCTGAACAATACAAGCTGGAAAGTATCCAGGTGGAGCTCTGCTCCCTGGCCACTGACAGGCTGTAGAGGTACACCTGGGACCCATCCTTTGCACTGTGCAACTGGGGAAAGGAGCAGCCTTCATTCTCCAGGATAAGCACACTGGCAAAGTTTTATGTCCTACCAGGACATCAATCCTGTCTAGAATTCTTTGAGTCCCAGAGCCTGCAAGACTAATGGGGATTCTGGGAACTGTAGTCCAAAATATAACATTTCCACATGCTGCTCAGGTGACAACCACCACTGGGATGCATCCCCCTCCCATCAATTGTGAGGAAAAATCAAGTGGGGGGGGGTCCCATTCTCTCTCCCACCACAGAGATTGAGAAAATCATCTGGAGCATAAATCAGAATGTATCAAAACAGCAGCAAGGTACCAAAGCAGGGCTGGGGGAAGAAATAAAATCAACACCCAGACAGCTTCATTACTTTTGGCTCCTTACCTTGATGCCTTAACACTTGAGGTGTAATAGCCAGGCAGTGTTGAAAGAGAAGCATTCAACTGAAAAGAAAAATTGGAGAGGGGAAGAGAATACATATCTTACCACTGTTCATTGAGACTCAGCTTGGAAGGGACATCTTGCATGCAGGCTTAGCAGCACCAGGAGGCATAGGCCATTTCCGCACTAGACTGTTATAGCGCCATGATTCCACTTTCAACATCCTATGGAATCCTGGGGTTTGCAGTTTCGAGAGGGGCCATCCGGCCCCTCTCGAAACTGCAAACCCCAGGATTCCATAGGATGTTGAAAGTGGAATCATAGTGCTATAACAGTCTAGTGCGGAAATGGCTATCGTTAGGCAGCTCCAGATGACCCAGAGCTCCCCCTGCTGCAACTGCTGCTGCCTCTCCTCCTTTCTGTTTCCCATGTGCAGGGAGGCCCCACTCACCCACCAGGAATAGCAGGCAAGTGTAGAATTAAAGAGGGAGCTGGGAGAATAAGGGAAGGAACTAAATTCATATGTTTGCCCTTGGCCTGTTGTGATGAGCCACACCATGTGCCAAGGCAAATCCGGAGCCATAAATCTTTGCACACTGAATCATAGGTGACTAACAGTGAAAAATCATATGTAAAGTGACTCTGAGCAGTTCTGATTGCAATGATGATGATGATGATGATGATGATGATGGCTGGCATCCTGTTGGACAGTTCTTAATGCATAATCTAGAGTTACACACTTGTGACTCTTTCATATTCACAATCCCTATGTGGCCCCTAACATAGGGGATACATAGGGACCATGAAAGCCTACCAGTTTCCGCTTACCAAGAAGTAGTTGCTGTGATCGGCAGGGGTCTGTTCTCCTGTCACTCAGGAAGCACCTGCACAATGTTTCTCCCCCTTGGGCAAGTGATCTCCAGCACATGGAGGAATTGCATTGGAAGTCCTACTTCTTCCTGTTGCATTGGAGATTGTTCATGAAAGGGGGTGGGAACATCAGCTACTTAATGGGCAACAGGAGAACACCCCCCTGTAGATTGAAGCAGCTACTTCCTGGTGCGGACTGGGGTGGAACAAGATGGAATTTACTCCCTAGAACCATAACTATGGTGTTTACACATATGTAAGTCCCCAACAGGATTCTGACTTCTTCTTCTTCTGATTATTATTATAGACAATAAGCAACATGATGGAAAAATAGCTCTGCACATATTTAATGAAGAAGAATTTCCCAGGATCATGCACACCTTTAAATCCTACCACATACACTGCCTCCCCCTTTGTCCTGTGGGAAAGTCAAAGGTTGCCGTCTTTTATTTCTATTATACTCTTTCATCTGGATACTAGGAAGGTGATGCATATTAGGCAGGAGCGTTCGCATGTCCAGCCCAGTGCTGACTACTCTGACTGGCAGTCAAGGTCTCAGGTTTTTCACATCACCCGCTGCTAAGACAGAGCTATCTTTAATCATGAAAAGAAAGTCACTGCTTACTTATTTTTTAAAGTGGATCAATGTTGGAATACTGCTCCAGTGTTAGATATAAGCAACACACAACAAGGCATTTTTGTTACCAATTGCAGCTTCCTCCAAATATAGCAGTTGTCCATGCCAATGTAACGTGTGTTTGATGTAAGTGTGATGTTACATTGCTAAAAGACATACTGTTGTGAAAAAGAACAAATGTCAATTTTCAGCACAGTATATATTAAGAACATGCTTGGTCATGAGCAGAAGTGCCAAAAGCTACTGCTCCTGTTTGCAGGAGAATTCCAGCATGGTTAGCTTTTACTGCTTTCCTTGACTGCTGTCTGTTGATTCAAAAGATGAATCTTGCAAGCTGTACGGTACAGAAGTCCAGGTGTACCTGGTTTACAGATGGTAAAACTGTGCTGAGAACATCTGTGTGATCCTTGGCTAGCAGACACCATGTGTCTGCCTTCTAATGTTCTCCTGTAAAGATGTCAGACCCCTCTTCTCTCCTCCTAGCCTACTCCTCAGTCACAGAAACCCTATCTGTTTTCAGAAAACTGCCTCATATGCAGGGGTGAAAATACTGGGGAGTGGGTTCAAAATGAGGATACTGCTCCCACAGCACTGCAGTAATGTAAAACTTTAGTTGAACATTTAGAAATACAGGGTTTTTAAAAATAATTTTATTGGTTTTTTGAAAATGTTATTGGAAAAAAAAGTAGCCAACAAAAAAATGCATCTCAAATAAGTACAATGAGGTATGTTGAACTGATGTTTCCTGACTATCCTAATAAGAAATCTCCAGCTGACATGACACCAATTATAATAAAGTATCTCTCCAAAATTAAACAGGAGAGGAAGGGAGAGTGAGAAGACTGGCATTTTCATCTGCATAACTGATGAACTTGTACCAAATTCCACAGAATTTAGAGTGGCCTTGGTTAGCCCTTAATTTTTCAGTTAATGTTTTCATCAGTATGATATTCCAGAGTCTGTCCAATGGAATCCAAAGAAAGGGAGCAGGCAAAGGTGCCAAGGGAATGCAACACAGCAAACATAAAGAGTACCAGGTGTGAACAATTTTTCAGTTTCTTGCTCTCTGCAATGCTAGAAATTTGGAGACAGAAGGAAAATTTCATTGAGGGGGAAAGAATTCTTATTTGGAGGGCAAAGTCTTCATTTTGCACCCCTCTCATAGCTACACTTCTGATTGCATGTCACTATTGTCAATGCTATTCTTAAGTCAGCTTTTGACACTTACCATGTTTATGATATCCTCTTCAACTTGACGAAGCTCTGAGTATTTCCCTCCAGTTGCGTTAAATGTTAATGGAAACTGGCCAACAAATGTTCTCACTAAAAACAAGAGGATAGCTTGTTATCTAATATTAGAGCTAGATCCTACTTCTCACTCCATGAAAGGCAGCCATCTTAGGTGGAAGAAAGATGATGAAGAAGGCAGTGCTTAACCTTATCTGTACCAACTAGTATTCCTCTCAAACTTATCTCCAGTTGTTTTTCTATCTATGTTGGAAAAAGCAGCTGGTATCCTAGTTTGATTAGGAAAAATAAATGGAGGGAAAGGGTTAAGCATCCTTCTCACCATCCTGCAGGTCAAACTGGTAGCCTTCTACCCTTGCTTTTAATAGATTATGGGGGGGAAAGAGCCAGCCAAAACCTGTAGGCTGTTATACCCACTTTAGCTTAACAAATGCCAATTTTGACATTCAATTCCTTACAGAATAACTTTACATACAGACACAGATCCTATTTTTGTTAGAAAGAAGTTATGTTAATCAGGCACAGCTAAATGTATTTGTTCTTAGTTGAACTATTGTCTTACCCTGAACAGAAATATATTAAGATCTTCAGTAGGTACACTATCATAAATGGAGCTGCATTAAAAAATAATGTGCTTGAGGATCATATCATTGCTTTTGGATGGCATGCAATCCTGTATTATGTTTATGTTTCCTGACAGGTTAATCTACGGTAATTCTATACACAAATGGGTTTCATAAAGCAAGATGCTTACCAGCTTCATCTCTGACAATACCAACTACTGCTGCAATTCAGAATAATTATGTAACTATGACAATACTTTCTGGTCAGGGAATTCTATTATGCTTTTTTTGAAATGTGGATAGTATATATTTGTAAGCCTCTATGATCAATAAGAAAGCCAGCATGGTGTAGTGCAGTGGTGTCCAACCTTTGGTCCTCCAGGTGTTTTGGACTTCAGCTCCCAGAATTCCTGACTGTTAACCAAGTAGCTAGGGTTCTGGGAGTTGAAGTCCCAAACACCTGGTGGACGGAAGGTTGGACACCACTGGTGTAGTGGTTTGAGTACTGGACCATGATTTTGGAGACCAAAGTCTCCATTAATATACTTTCAAATCCCTGCTTGGCCATGGAAACCCACTGGATAACCTGGGGCACTTCACATACTCTCAGCCCCCAAAAACTCTGTGATATGTTGTACTTAGGGTTGCCATAAGCTGAAAATAGCTTGAAGGCACACGATAAAGCAACAATGACAACAACAAGAACAACAGGGATAAGTAGAGCAAGTCAAACTCTCTCAGCCTCAGAGGAAGGCAAAGACAAATCCCCTCTGAACAAATCTTGCCAAAAAATAGGTTTTCCATGCACTTATCATTAGCCAGAAACAACTTGAAGGCAACAACATAACTAGAAAAATATGTGTTCTTTCAAGGGCTGGGAGTTGGAGAGAAGGTTCATTTACTTTAGAGATACTGGGAAAAGAGAGAAGATCAGTTGGGGTTTTGTGTTAAGGCAGGAATGGGCAAAGTGTGGCCCTCTAGATGTTGTTAGACTGAAGTTCCCAGCATTTGTCACCACTGGCTATGTGGCTAAGGCTTGATGGCCACAACTGTACACCAGTTATGTGGGGAAATTCTCCTCAGGAGTGGCCAGGCTATCCAGAATTAGGAACAGGACCATCTTTTGCACACAATTGATACCTAGCAGAAAAATAAAAAGGTGCAATCTAAAATTTGGGGTGAGGGATAACACAGTTTGCTGTATGGAGTAATCCCATTTTGTGGGGCTTTTATCCTTCCTTAACAATGCTGCTGATTTGCAGCCATTTATTTGACCCATGAAATTTAACGGGAGCCACTGAGACCTGAGGTGAGTTGCATCCTAACAACACAGGGATCCATGTGTGTGTTTGTGTGGCTGCTCTCACAGGAGCTGATGTACAGAGCTTGGAAAACGGCCAGAACCCCCAGCTAGCATGGTTATCTTGCGCATTATGGGAACTATAATCCCCAAAAGCAACTTTTCCAAGCTCTGGATTTTAACATGACAGTTCAACCCAGGATTGTTCTGGCATGAAATCACTGTCTTCCATAATGGAGGTGCGTCACACAAATAGTTTATGTGAGACACTTTTCAGTAGACTGAAACCCAAAAGACAATTAAATTATTAAGCCTACGTTCTGTGAGGTATCTAGATAAAAGGGAGTCTGCTGTATTGTCAATAATACTGACAGTTACATGATAAACTGCCAAGCTTTCATAGCTGTATAATTATATAAATTCCATGGTGGCATAACAGGGTCATGAACCAAGAAAATAATGTTTAAAGGCATCTCTGGTTAACAAGAGCAACCTTTTAAAATCAAAAGATTTAATTTCTTCATCGATGCATATCTTACTAAGAAGCTTATTTGCTTTACTTTCCTCCTCCTTGGTTTTCTTACCTAAACTGCACTTTCCTTTTTCCATCTGGTAGCCCAGGGAACACATACATTTGAATGAACCTTGTGTGTTAGCACATGTGGCCAAGGCTGGACACGGGTTAGACAGACACTCGTCAACATCTGAAAAAAAAAGAGAAAAACCATGACCTATAGTAGGGGCCCTTTTGCGCCATACCATGACAGCACTATGATTCCACTTAAACTGCCACTGCTATATCTGGTGGAATTCTGGAGTTTGCAGTTGAGAGAGGGACATTTAGAGAGCTCCTCTTGTTCAGAGAGTTCTTCTGTTGCCTCTGGCCAAATTACTAACCCCTGGACTCCATAGGATAAAGTCATGGCAGTTAGAGTGGAATCAAACTGTTATACCTGTGTAGTGTGAATGGGCCCTAGTGTGGGAATCATGCAGCCCACCTGCCACATGTGCCCTGGGGGTTCTATTTGGCCCTCAGGACCACCACACTCCCTCAGACCCTAGCCAAAAAAAAAAAAAAAGGCCAAAGATCTGTTTGTTTGTTTTTTGCAAACCCCTCTGATCACTGGGGCTAACTTAAGCCCTTCCAAGCTGTTCCAGGGACATCACCCTAAAACAGCCTTTTTGTTTTGTTTCAAAGGCAGCCAGAATGACTGGTCCAACAAAATGACAGCTGTCATGGAATGCTGTAGCCCTCTGCAGGAACCACAACTGGTGGTTTGTTGTGGGCTCCAGGGGCATGCCCATCTCTGGCCCACAGCATTACAATCCTCTATATAGTCAGAAGAAAGTCGCTGCCAGAATCATCTGAAAGGGGGGAAATGGATAATTGCATGATAAGTGACAAAACAGCAGCTCTCGTCATGGTCCCAAAGCTGCAATGACAATAAAGAGGGATGTCGGATGAAGATTCATCTTCCACAGCTCTGGTCAAAGAGGGAACTTTAGAGAAAAAGTAGGTAGTAAGGACCTTGATGATCTAGAAATTAATAAAATGAAATTCATATGAAACAAATGCACAAAGGCCACAAAAACTAAATGCACAGGCATAGGACGGGAGATACTTGGCTAAGCAGCATGACATGTGAAAAGGACCTTGGGATAATTGTTGATAATAAGTTGAACATGAGCCAGTAGTGTGATGTTGCGACAAAGAAGGCAAATGCTATCTTAGCCTGCATTAATAGAAGCATAGTGTCCAAATTGAGGGAAATAATAATTATAGTCCCAATATATTCTGCACTGGTCGGGCCTCATTTGGAGTACTGAGTTCAGTTCTGGGCACCTCACTTTAAGAAGGACATAAACAAGTTGGAAAGAGTTCCGAAAAGGGCAACGAGGATGTTAAGAGGTATGGAGAACAAAACATACAAGGAGAGGTTGAAGGAGCTGGGTGTGTTTAGCTTGGTGAAGACAAAACTGAGGGGTGACATGATGGGACTCTTAAAATACCTCAAGGGCTTCCACAAAGAGGAGGGTGCAGGCTTGTTCTCTGTTGCTTCAGTCTAATGGTTTTAAATTGCAGGAGGGTAGACTTTGACTGAACATTAGAACTCTATGACCACAATTCTATGCAGGCTGCAGGCCACCAGTACTTGACTGACCAATTCTGACATAATTACCATGGCAGAAATTGTTGCTGAAGAAGCCGTGCAGTGGAAATTTCCCACTAATACAAACATGAGTGAAGTTTGCCACCATTGCTCTGGCATCCTCTTGCATTAGAGAGAGAGAGAGAGCACAGCTGCTGCCAGATTTTGGTAGAAACTGCAGCTGCTGTAGGAATCTCAGTGACAGGAAAAACAGTGCTTTTCAGACAGTTGGCTTCTTTTTTTGGGTCACTACCAATATTTCTGAAGCACTTAAATTAGTTAATGCAATATTTTTTGTGGCTTGTACTCTTTCACACCTTCCCAGAGCATTTTCCCTAAGTCCTAACTGCACCAATTATTAGCCCAGAGGAAGAAAATACCCCAATCCAAGTTTGAGCCGCTTCAAGAGAATGGCACATCTGCCATTATGTACTACTTACCGATACTGCAGTTTTCTCCTTGCCAACCAGGTGAACATTGGCATTGGAATCCACCTGTCAACTTGTCCACCATACACTTCCCATGATTTAGACAGGTATCTGCAGTACACACATTGGCTGTGAAGCAAATAGTTGGAGAATTAAATCAGGACCATTGTGCTTTCTGCACCCCCAATTCTGGCTACTATGACATTACGTACACTGTACTTGTGTGTCATCAAGTTCCTTCTGACTTATGGCAACCCAAAAGGCAAATCTATCACAGAGTTTTATTGGCAAGATTTGTTCAGAGGGGTTTTTGCCATTGCTGAGAGAGCATGGCTTGCCCAAGGTCACACAGTGGGTTTCCACTGCTGAGCAAGGATTCAAACCCTGGTCTCCCAGAATCCTAGCCCAATGTTCAAACTGCTACAGCACACTGGCTTTCAGCAATGCACACATCTTTCATAAAATTATGCTTTGAGGTTTCAAATTATAATCACACTATGGTAATGTATGTTACTAACCCAGTGGTTAGTGACAAGAGCACCATCATTCAGAATCATTGTACGGGTGGCTGTTGTTTGGCAGTATGAATTTTCACTCATACTACAGGCCTCAGTTTCACTCTCACTCATAGGGTCCCACAAGTGCTGTGCATTTGGAGTGTTACCAGGAACTGACACCTTCAAGATATTTTCTGCATGATGGAAACAAATTGCCATTCAGTTTCTATTCCTTAAATGACATCTTGTGAGACAGTATAAATCTTTGCCTTATTTAACCCTCGCAGACTTTTGCTGCCAAATTCCAATTTTACATAAAGGAGTAAATTTATTGATACGTAAAATTTCCCAACTGCATAGATGATTCCATACCAGTGGACAAAACTGTGCTCTTATACAAGCAGGCCTTGCAATAAAATGTTGCAGGGTGAAGAGTTTAAACTTCAGGGTCTAGCTAGCCAACCAAGACCTTTTCCACAATGCTCCATTCTATTCCCTCTACCCAGACATTGGAAAAGTTACTTTTTTGGAGTACAGCTCCCAGAATCCTGAAGTCAGCATGGCTACAGAGACTTTCCAACCTGTGCCCCAATCCCATGCCTGTTGGTTTTATGCTCTACCCCCCAACAGATATTCAGCATTCTGTGGTCACTGAGCATGCTCAATTGTAATTTGGTTGTTTTTAGGGGCTATGCCCTTAGTTGCTGCTTTTCCTTATTAGTTTATTTTTATATTTCTGCAAATACGGCATTCCCCTGAGTATGAGCTGATACCTGCTTCTTGTCTCTCAGTAGTTGTGTAGTAGTTATGTAGTAGTAGTTATGTTTTTCCTGTGTTGCCATGAATAACCCAACACTTGAATTTGCTGTTAGTATGTATGATACTTTCTGTTTTTTAAAAAAATTATCATGCAGTTATTTTACATGTATGTGATGTGAGTCATTTACATTTTTTCCCCATATGGACTAATTCTGCCGGCTTATAAAACTCACTTGTGAAATTCACAGCCATTTTCATACATTTTTAAAGAATCTCAAACACGTGCAATTTTCCAATACAAGTTAAATTCATTTTGCATGCCATAGTTGTGTTTCCATCATTTTCAAAAAAGATTTACCTTTTCCATGTGAAGCTGGATATGTCTTTGGGCTTCCTGACCATGCAGTTGTAGTTGCCTTTGTGGAAACTGGAGAAATAGAAGAAGTCTCTGCAGTGGTTGTGCTAGAAGAAGTCATGGTGGGTGGGTGGGTGGTAGTGATCATGTGCTCTTTAGCACTAGTTACACTGCTCTTTTCTATTCCTCTTGTTGGTATTTCAGTGATGGGAGATACCTTGGTAGTAGAAACTGGCAGAACTTTGTGAGGCTTTGCAGTTGTTAAAGCATTAGGGCTTAATACTGAAGTAGGCAATCTTAATGTTGTATATGTTGTGTCTGTAGGTTTTTCCCCTGTTGTTATCTCCATCTTTTGGGTAGTTGCTCTTGGAAATGGGGGATCTGTTGCTTTTTCAGCCTTGTAACCTGTGGTACTTTCTGGCAAGGATGTGGGAGAGGTAGTTAATGGAGGAAGAGTTTTTTCAACACTGGTCCCTGGGAGAGAAACATTTTGTCTTTCTGAGCCCTTGGTTTCCTCTAGTGAGACTGTCACTGGTGAAGAATGGTTTGTAAGGTGTTCAGTAGTTTCAGTTAGATGAGGAGAAAGTCCTGTTGATTGAACTCTGCTATCTGTTGAGGAATCTGTCCTAGTTTGATCACTGTACTCACTGAAGGAGCTTACAGCTGTATGGAAGTGTGTTCTAGTTGTTTCTTCAGATGTAGCCATAGGGACGCTTGTTTCAAGATCTCCACTAGAGTGTAACAATGAAGATGATGAAGAAACTGAAGGCAGTAATGATGGCAATGGGGACAGTGTGGTTGATGACGGCCTATGTGAATACGTTATTATAGGTGTTTTAGAGGTTAACAAAAACGGTGAAGGCAAACCAGAGGAAGATGATGGGAGAGGAGGCTCAGATGAGGCCAACAACATTGGCGGCTCAGTAGGTGGAAGTGAATCCTGTTTTAATGAGGTTGGTGAGGAAGATGTAAATGACAAGCTGTTAGCAGAAGCTGGGTCAGAGGTTGAATAAAACTGATTTGTATGTGGCTCTCTCACTGTAGAAGAGTACTCTGGTGTTTTGAGTGTATGTGTAGCCAAAGGTTCTGTTGATGGTGCACGGAACCCCACGTCACCTGAGGACATGCTACTTCCTCTACTTTGGTTGACAGGAAATGAGGACTGAAGAGATTCTGAAGGGCTGGAAGCTTCTGTGTAAAAAGTAGAACTTTCTAATGAGTCAGCTGATGATGTGCTGTTTTGTGGAATAGAGAGTAACGTCCTTTCTCCACCCCTGGTGAAGGTGGTCGAGATGTATGTGCTGTCAGTATGAGAAACAGAGGTTCTTTTGCCAGTGTCAGTACTATTCATTGGCTGGTAGCCTGTTCCAGTGTCTGAAATACAAATAAAAGTGATTGCTGATTATTAAGGTGAAGTTTCTGTTGATAGGGTAAAAATTAAACACAGTAGCAAAATAACTTTTTGACAGTTTCACTAAGATATTACGTGATCTAAGGACCTATGGGGTGGATGAAAGTAGACCCTAAATGTACTGAGAAAAAAAACACAGATGAAAGACATGGTGGTGTCTATTTCTTTGTTGTGGGTACTCCCATTAATCTGCTGAGGACAACTAATCAACAAGGAACAGATAACTCATATTAATGCACAAACTACTGCATAAAATCAGAACCATCAATGTGTCAGTAGATCATTTAAGTCTCATTCACACCAAACACACACACACACACTTATTTACTTTTCTCTTCCTTCTCATTTTAAAAAGGCAGGACTAGCTTGCTCCTTAAAAGAAAGTTTTGAACAATAACAAATACAGTAAATACAATTCACAGTATTAAAGTTAAGCTTTTAAAAAATATATATCATCAGCAATATCAGCAAATACTTTATCCTAACTGTAAAGGATATATCCCAGTCTCTAAGACTGCCAGGTGTTTCTTGTAAATAAATAAAAAAATACAGTTCCTACTGACAAAAGCCTGGATGCTCTTTGAGGTCATCTTGTGAGTCCCTCTTGCCTTCTGAAATACGATTAGTGGGGATGTGATATCCAGAATGTGAACATTCCTGCCCTGGAAGATTTGTCCATCCCTCACCCTGACACAGTCAGTGGAACCTAACATGGGTCTTCACTAAGTCATCCTTATCAGGTCACAGTGCCTAACCCAACATAAGGATATTAAAAGCAAGGTGTATTCACTTTTCACTTAATTATAGAACTGCATAGCACTGTGTGAGCAAGATTGCAAATAGATTCATTGCAGCTCACCCTGAATAACATTATACAAGATTGTATACTAGTATACAAGAGAAATAAGCCCAGAATATAATTAATAGAGGGGGGAAATTACTGGAAAGAGTTACTGAAGATAGTCAGAATCTACATCCTCCCCCACCACACACAAAAAAATACAAACACTTTCTGCTTGTACAGGCTTATGGCAGGGAAAACTTACTTTTCAAGCTGAACAGACCTGACATTCTGAAAAGGCACTGTCTGCTTGAGGGCCTTAGACCATTTCTACACTACACTGTCATAGTGCTATTATTCTACTTTCAAGATCCTGTGGAATTCTGGGATTTGCAGAATGCCCTTAGGGAGGAGCATTTAGAATTTTCAGTCAAAGAGCTCTTTGGTCTCAGTAAACTACAAACCTCAGAATTCCACAGGAGGTTGAACATGGAACAATGGCGCTATAACAGTGTAGTGCAGAAAGCCCCTTAGTCTCCTGCTAAGCAAACAAATCACTCCCCACCCCATTTCCATTCGATTTCAAGGGTTTTTTCCCCCCTTCTTTTCTGTTCCTTTCCCTCTTTCTCAAACCGAGTGCTTCTGATCTGACTTAGATCCAAGAAAGTTCTATTTCTCCCCCTCTCCTTTCCCCATTGCCTTCTCAAAGAAATGACACAGATTAGTCTGCGTAACAATTGGTGATGTACTTCCTCAAATACTAATAGGCACATGTTAATTCAAGTAATTGGGGAATCTAATGAGTTAGGGAAGATTGCTAGAAAAAAAAACCTGAATGTATAACTTAACAACACAGTTAACAAGTTAATTGAAAGCTTTGCTGAGAACATTTGGAGCTTCTAAACCACAGAATAAAAAAGATACAAGAAGAGCATGAAAGCAACACCTTTTACCAGTTTACTCTGACTTCATTTCACCAAGAACATGTGGCCCAACGAAACACATTGCCTTACAGAAAACGTATAGTTGGGGTGGACTTCTTTGATGCCTCATAAAAAGTGGCACAACATAAAACTAACCTGAAGCTTCACTTTGGAAGGAAGAAGAAGTTGGTAGACTTGACCAGTGGAGACTTTGAAAAGTCTCAGTTAAAGGCTCAGAGGTACCAAAACCTACTGATGAGAAGTGAGTCCTTCTAGAGTCAACATCTGGTGTGGAAGGATCCAGTTCTGAACTGTTAGACTTTTCCATATACAATGAGATGCTTTCAGTCCCTTCATGAAATGTGGTATTAATGGTGGATTGTGTAGTTTCCTCTTCTCCTTTGCTGAAGAGCACTGAAGTGTAGGTGCTTCCAGTATAAGAATGTGAAACCTCTGAGCCACTCACCAAAGGCTGACCACTTCCAGAAGCTGAAATGGGAATTGAGAAATGAAAATTTAAAATTGCATTCACAACAAATTATCAGAAGCTGTGCAATTCCTAATGTCTAGTACAAGGAATGATACATCCACTGACCCATCTTGAAAGGACATATGGTTGAAACTGACCTCCTCCCACCATTTTGCTGACAGAATACTAAAATTGTTACATTTCATTGCTATGTAGTATTCTAGATACCATTTGAGCCAAAACAAATTTGCTTTAAAAAAACAACATTAAACACAACCCCAAGTATTACACACTGCATAAAAACATCACCCATAAGAGATTTTTTTTTTGTATTGAATTTTAGAAGCTTAAGTGCATTTGTGTGTGTGCAAATCAGGTGTGTAGTTCAGGGGTGGGAAATGAGGGTTTTGCCTCCTAAATAAGAATTCTGTCCCCTGCCCTGAAATTTTCCTTCACTCCCCAAATTTCTAGCATTGCAGAGACACTGAAATTTGTTGACATCTGGAATTTTTACATTTGCTGTATTTACATTTACATTCCTTTGGTTACTTTGCCTGACGCCCCTTTTCTTTGGATGCCTAAACTCTATTTACAAATGCTCAACTCAGTTTTTAAGTTACTGCAAGGGGGACTGGAGAAATTTGGGGACTGAAGGAAAATTTCATTTGGGGGTAGAATTCGTATCTGGGAGGGCAATGCCCTAATGCCTTCCTGCCCCCTTAGCTACACTTGTGGAATGTGTATAGGCGGAACAATAGGAACACATACTTAAGCATACATAATATATACATAAAAATATTTACCGTATGTATGGACCTACATCATGAGCCAGCAGAGTGTAGTGCTTTAAGCCGGGACCATAGTTCTGGAAACCAGGGTCCAAACCCTACTTTGGCCATAGAAATCCACCAGGTGACCTTAGGCAAGTCACACTCTCTTAGCCTCAGAGGTAGGCAGAGGCAAAAGCCCCTCTGAACAAATTCTGCCAAGAAAACCGAGTGACAGATTTGCCTGAGGGTTACCATAAATCAGAAATGACACACCAGTAACAACGGCAACAACAAACTGAACAATGCAAATAACACTGAGTAGAGCCAGCTCCTCCATCAGTCTCCGTCTTAAAGAAAACTCACTTGAGGAATCCTTTGGTGGAGATGAGTACACTGGAATTAAGGAGGAATGTTCAAGTGAGTGCTCTGTAGAAGGTCCAGTAGATTGTCCTTCGCTTAAAGAGACATTATATCTCCGGGTCTCTGCCGCAGATGTCAAGGTCAAGGTCGGATGTGAAGTCTTGGAAGTTTCAGTATCATATCTGCTAGTATCTTCTGTCTCTGGAGCCGTGCTGTTATCTGGCAGAGATCTCACTGTTCTCTCCCCACTGTGTGTGGATGTGGTAGAAAGGAATGCATTATCTGTAGAAGCACTGGGAAGATCTCTTTCTGTATCTGATCCTTGATCTGTCTCAAGATTGTTTCTAGTGCCTAAAATGAGATTAAATATGGGAAAGGGGAGAGAGAACACACATTCCATAAGCATCACTTCTTACAGTACTTCTAAGTCTCAACCCTCCTCAGCACAGAGACCTCCAGATGTGCTGGACTATAAACTGCACCATACTTGGCCATACTGCCCAGGGATGAAGGGATTTGTGTTCAATACATCTGGAGAGAACAGGTTGCAGAAAGCTGACACAGATTAAGGGACACAGTACAAAAAAGGATCCTGAAAGATCTCCAGCTCCAGTACTGAAGTGCCAAGTGGAAGCATCTTTCTTTGGATTTGTACATCCAGAAAACTGTGCAAATCCAGAGAATGATGCTTCCACTTTGGACTTCAGTATACCATCCACATATTTTTTTTTTAATACAGATCTTAGATTATTATGATTTCAAAGAAACTTAAACAATGCCTGTTTCTAGATAATATCATGGTAGGTCTAGCAATTGGAACCTAGATGAACTTCAGCACATCTTCACCTAATTTACATCCTGCAGATTTCTGGTTCCATAAAGATTTATATAGTTAGAGCTTTGTCATAAGATTGAAATTGTTTGCAGACCACCACAATTTTTTCACAGAAAAAAAAAAGGGTTGGTGGATATTTGAACTATTTTACAATAGTTCTATAGAATCAGAAATGCCTTAACTATTCACTTGTTCACTTTAAACAATATTTTACACTGTGAGTAATGTCACAGTTTTAAAAGTATCTATTTTACAGGATGGCTATGGTATGCTAGGGTGTGTGTATAATCGCATAAAAAGCCAGAACAGTTCTTATTGCCAAAGAGATATGCAGTTCCTAAATGTAAAAATACTAATGGACAGTACTGTACTTGATGATGGGTTTGCTTTTTGTATGACAAACATTCTTTGCTTCATGTACAGCAGAGTGTCCAGATGCATGCATTTTGTTTAAAAGATAAATATACATGCACATGGGTATGTTATCACCTTTTCATATACTTCCCAAAGGAAACAGAACTGCTTCTGAAATACTTTGACCACTGACAGTCAAAAAGGGAGATGCCTGACCGCAACATACCCCACTTGAATGCTGATCATGGTTTGCCTCAAGCTTAGACATGTAAAGCACAGACCTGCCTCTAAAAGACCCAAAGGTATAGCCCTTCTCATGGTTCACATTTGTAGATGAATTTGTTGCTGAAAATGGACGTAAACTTTTTCAAAAAATTTAAGTGGGAACGAATGGAAAGGGGCTAGAGTGAGACACACAGGAATTATTATATTTACTTATTATTTACTTATCTTCTACTGTATAAAAGTCAGTCTGTTTGTGAGATTGTCTGTTTGTCTGTGTCATGCAGGTGAAGACCTCATATGATTGGCTGTGTGAAGCAAGAAGACCTCATATGATTGGCTGCCTGTGAAGGTTCTATGGAATCCTGGGGATAGCAGTTCAGGGAGGGGCCTTTAGAATTTTCAGCCAGAGAGCTCAGGCCAGTTGCTACGGAGATGAGGCCTACCAGCAAGAAGGAGGGCAGGGTATTCCCTCAGGAAACCAACCTCTGTATGTTAACAACTCTGAATACAGATTGGATTGGGGAACATGGGGAAAAGGTACAGGTACTGGACAAGGCTGTTTGGGGAATTAGAGACACAGGATCTCAAATCTGTGTATTTCAGCCTCATCTAATTCCTAGGGTAAGGTAAGGTATTTCTAACAACTGTTACCTATGAGAAAATAAAAGCCCGGGCAATGCCGGGTAAATATGCTAGTCTTTAATACAAATTTAATGTGAATATTTATATCCCACCTTTTACTAAAAATCTCAGAGTGGCATACAACAAAACCAGTTGGATCTCTATCAGGTTGGATCTCTATGAACTGAAGCAATAACAAAAATTTTAAAACTTACTTGAAAAATCTGTTGTAGAAAAAGAATAAAAGGAGGTGTTGGAAGAATATGTTAATAAGGATTCTTTTAAAGATTTAGTGAAATCCCTTTCTGTAAATAGGGAACTTTCCTTTCCACTTAGTTCTGTAGTGGATGAGGGCTGGGTTAAAACTGAAGAGCTGACATCCTCCAAATCATAAGCTGAGAGTTTTGTTGTATCTGTGGATCTGGACCATTCGGTTAGTGATCCTAGTGTCCCATCTCCACTTCTGGCACGGGTGGCAGCAGACAATACGCTCTCCGTCTGAGTGGCCCTTTTTTCTACACTGAAGCGGCTAAAGGCATGCTGGTGCCCCTTGACATCTGGGTGAAAATAAACATGAATTAGAACTTTCTGTGCATAACATATTTAGACTAATGCGCTATAGATACATAACAGTACAATTCTGTGCTTATTTGCTCAGAAATAGAGATACAAGGGGAAGGAGCTTACTCCACTGGCAATTTCAGTGTTGGTGTGGGTGGTGAATCCGTTCTAGATTTCAGTCCAAAATGTGAAGCAGCCATCCAAGATGGTGAACCCTGCCCCAAAATATTCAGACTAAATTCTAGAGAGGATTTACCACCCCACTGACAGAGAAGCCAGTACCAGCCACCACTGGCTAAACACTCTTGTAAATATATTTAGGATAACATCCTATTGTTATTTTAATCCACACGTGTCAATTATGGATTACAATTCTCATGTTGTTCATTCATCTTACACAAACACAAGCCTTTTTTAAAAAAACTGGAAGAAACGGAACAAAACATGGTTATATTGCTAAATCATTTATTGACTGAGATTTGTTTGACAGTGGCGAGAGCAATTAATTTTATAAAAGAAAGCCAAACATTTATGATCTAGATAACTTTACAGAGGCTGCACAAAATCACCCGTCACCAATACAACAGAGAGAATTTATGACAATGTTTGTGTCACCTACACTTCCAATGTAAAGTTTCCAAATGCAATATTTCTCAACGACTAACAAATACAGTTCAATCGTGCTATGGCTTTAGCAGCTGATGACAGGTTTTCCCTCCATCCCAAGTGGCGCTGTTCTGACCTCAGAGGGAAAGAAGAGCAGGCAGTATCTGCTGCTGAACATAATTTCCTTCCCCACTGCCATTCCCTTTTCATTATTTCCACGTCTTTTTAGACTCTAAACCTGAGGGCAGTGAACTGCCAAATTAACAATTTGTAAGCTGCTCTGAGAGCCTTTTTGGCTGAAGGGCAAGGTATAAATGCTCTAAATAAACAAACAAATAAATAATAATCCTCATCCACATAGTGGCTAGTATAAAAACATATGGGTGGGAAGTAGGGATGTTATACTGATTTCCACGACATGTTTCATCTACAGACCAACTCTTCAGAGAGGTGAGGGGGTTGTGGTTCAGAGTAGAAACAGGATACAAGAAAAGAGCTAAAGTGATTTTGTTCACAGGATGCTTTTGAACAAAGTTCTCATTACTGTACATCACAATGTGAAGGGACATTCCTCTTTGTAATACTTTAGAATATGGGTGGACCACTCTGCCAGAGATAGGGCAAATTTCCACCCTGTGGTGTTGTGCTTTGAGTATTAGATTGGGACTCTGCAAAATCAGGTTCAAGCCTCCCCTCAGCCATGGAAACCCACTGGGTGACCTTGGACAAGTCGCATCTCTCAGCCTCAGAGGAAAACAATGGCAAAACCTCAGACAGCGTCACCATAAATCAGAAACAACTTGCAGGCACACAGCAATAACTCTCCCTTCCTCCACCATGGATTCTAAGAACACTTTTTTCCCCCCAAACTGGAGGTGACATGATGTTACTTCTAAACTGTGTCGCAGCCAACTTCGGGCTGTTTTTTCAGATGGAAAGTAGAGTTTCTGGAGTATGTGAGAAGTAAACTGCTGTGTTTGGGAATATTTTTTCATGTTTTTTTGTGGCTTGCAGAAAATCAACTACTTGGTGAGTTGCCTGGTGGCTTTGGGTTGGGGGGATCTTATGGTGGGCAAAGAAATGAGATTGGAGCCTGCATGCAACTCATACTTTCTCCGCTCTTCCTCTAGAAAGATGAGCAATCCTCATATTTCCATAGAAAGCCACTGAGGTTAAACTGTGCTCTGAAACCTGTAACAAAATTAGATCTTCATCCTTCACCTGTTACTTCTGAGGGAGCCTGAGAATGTGTATGTGTTGCTTCAGTAGAATCCTTGTCCCCTGGTGACAAATCCATTCTTCTGGTCTGTACCAAAGTCAACACAGATGAAAACTCAGTTTGCTGTGAGAGACTGGAGACTTCCCTACCAGAGGCTGTGGATATTTGTGATGATTTATGGAAACTGCTGGTATCTATTAGGGTTTGTATTGTCTTCTCTTCACCATCATCAGATAGACCCAGGACAGATGTGCTATCCATGTGAGAACTGGAAACATCTTCCTCTGTGTTTGAGCTGCTATTCAGCAGTCTAACGTCTTCAACAGCTGAGAAATACAACAATAAAGTTAGATGTGCCACCTTCATGTACTGTGACAGAGTCACGGAATTTTTTGTCATTGTTTATTTCATTCCTATAAAAACAATTTTAGAAACTGATGCTTTTCACTCCAATTCCCATCAGCACCAGCCAGCATGGTTAAAGGTTAGGGATGATGAGGATCATAATCCATCAAAAGCCAGTGGGTCATAGGTTCCTTGGCCTTGTTTCAGTTAAAACAATGGAAACATGGACAAGATGGCATGGATTAAGATCCTTGTAACAAAGGCACATTTTGTGTATTGGTCAGATAAAAGTTTCATTATTTCTGTTTCAAGATGCCTCTAGAAAGGAATTGAGCCATGGTATTTAAAGAGGCTTAAACATTAATGAGCATTCTCTTATTGCATGCATAACATGGCTGTGAAGGAGAGATTGGGAATGTCTGAGTCACAGGAAGACTCAAACCCATTTATATGGCCTCCAAGGCCATTTCCGCACTAGACTGTTAAAGTGCTATTATTCCACTTTCAACTTCCTATGGAATCCTGGGGTCTGCAGTTTAGAGAAGGGCCTTTGAGGATTCCATAGGATGTTGAAAGTGGAATAACAGCACTTTAACAGTCTAGTGGGGAAATGGCCCAAAAGTCCCAGCATCCTCCTCACCGAAACCTTTTGGGAACCAATTTTTTTTCTGTGCCATGCCAAAATGAGCTAATTAAACTTCTGTTTCACCCATTTTTGTGCCTTTGGCCCCTCTTCATCATTTTTTTTTTTTAGACTTTCAGAGTCATTCAGCCTTGTTCTTGTGACCCTTCAAGTTGTTTCCAACTTTTGGCAACCCTAAGGTAACCTTACCACGTGGTATTCTGGGGGCTGAAAGTGTGTGATGTGTCCAAAGTCACCCAGTGGGTTTCTATGGCTAAGCAGGGACTCGATCCTGGTCTCCAGGGTCACAGTCCAACGCTCAAATCACTATTCCATGCTGTCTCTCCTTTCAGCCTGTACTCTCCTTTCTTCCATACATGAATTGACTAGGGCGGGAAGTCTTATTAGCTCCTAATTTTGGGGGGGACGGGAAGCATAGGACACCTCAAAGGCTTAGAGTCCGAGTCTGTCAGTAGGGACTGCATCCTTTCAGGGTCCCACAGAAGGCCGAACCCCTGGCAGTTGCCCATCCCTTATCTAGAGGGTGCTATAGTGCTTTTGTGATGGGTGAACAGTGCTTTGTATACACAAGAGGGTAAGACGACATCATGGAAGCCTTTTTTAGTCATTGTGACCTCCATCTAGGAAAGGCAGTTATAAATAGAACAACAACAAATTAACTGTCAAATTAACTATTTGAGAGCCAGTGTGGTGTAGTGCTTTGAGCATTGGACTACGACCCTGGAGATCAGGGTTGAATTCTCCACTCAGCCATGGAAACCCAGACCTTCGGCATGTGACACGCTCTCAGCCCCAGAAAACTCCATGACAGGTTTGCCTTAGGGTTGCCATGAGTCAGAAACAACATGAAGGCACACAACAACAAAAAGCCACTCTGTGAGCCTTTCTGGCTGAAAGGCAGGATATAAATACTGTTAATCAATCAATCAATCCATGTCCCATGTTATACAGAAATGGGTCCATACGTACCAATCAAATGTGGGGCATTATCAATATGTCACTCCATGAGAGACAGAAAGTGGCAAGGTTGGAACAAACATGGACTTCTTCAACATTTACCTGTTGTTTTTGAGGGATCTTGAGAAAGTGTGACTGCTTTCTCAGTAAAATTAGTGTCTCCTGGTGACAAATCCCTTTGTCCTGTCTGTACCAGAGTCAAACCATAAGATGAATCAGGGATGTTTGAAGAACTGGAGATTTCATCACTAGCAGTTACAGATATTTGTGTCACACTGTGAGAACTGCTGACGTCTCTTAGAGTTCGTAATGTCCTCTGACCACCCCTGTCAAGCAGGACTGGAGGAGATGCACTCTCTGCGTGAGAACTGGAAACATCCCTCTCTGTGTATGAGCGGCTCCTAAGTGGGTCTCCGTCTTCATCCGCTGAAATGCAACAGTAAGAGGTTGGTACACCTGTAATTTTCATTGTAACAGTAAAACTTCAATGGTAAATTTTTAAACTGGTTAAGCAGTCATTTTAAAAAAAATTAATTAAAAAATTTAAGCACTTAGAAATTAAAAATTACAACAATTTTAAATTTTTTAAAAATAAATTTAACAGGAAAATTGCAGTTAGAGACTGAATGTGTAAAGAACATCACAGTTTTTTACCATGTATTTATAGTAATAAACACCCAACTGAAAATATTAATGATAATTGGATAGGGGCTGCACTCTGGTAATGCTGATGACTTCTCAAATTAAACATTTATAATTGAGAAAAGTTAATTTTTCCTGTTATATTGTGGATTTTTATTCCTGGGTATTGCTATAACATGATGAAATGTTAATTTATACGTCATTCTCATCAGTACAATTAATAAAAGGCATTTTTCTTTTTACACATTCATAATGCATTGTGTATATGCCACATAAAAAATAATCAAACCAGTCCTTCAACAAAATTTTTTCTTGCCTTCAGAACTTGAGATAAATAACTATCAACTCTATCTTCAGTAAATTCCGAAATCCGATTCAGAATGTGACATTTCCAACCACCAGGACTATAGTTTTTATTTATTTTACTTAAGATATATAGAGCGATATGTTTACTTTCCCTCCAGAAATATAAACAAATCCTGTTTAGAAAATATTCACATTTGGAAATGTTAGTACCATTAGTAGTTTTAATTTCTTAGTAACAACAAACATAAGCAAAATTTCCCGTGGACTTTTACTGTATTTTATTTATAATAATAATGACAAGGGAGCACAAGTAGCTTATATCACGGCGAACAAACACATTTCTGAATGCCACCCAGCTGTTACTATTGGACAAATAGTATAAGCTAATATTAGTAAACACACAGAGACTAATATATAATGGCTATTATACAAAGCACCATGGTTTTAATCAACTTTAACTCCAAAATGGCTCAGGAGTTAGATTTCTCATTATCTGCATTGTTTTTCTTCCTTTTTATGTTGATATCTAATATTTTGTTTTACACCAAACAAGTGAAACTATGATCTGACCTCTGGAAGTAATAAAGACATAATTTTTTACCTGCTGTTTTTGAGAAACTCTGAGTTTCTGGATGTGCTGCTTTAGTATAATCAGTGTCTCCTGGTGACAAATCCATTTGGCTGGTCTGAACTGGATTTAGCATGGAAGAAGAATCAGGGAGACCTGAAGAGGTGGAGATTTCATTGTTCAAGTTTGTGGATATTTGTGTTGCACTGTGATAACTGCTGGTGTCGCCTGGAGTTTTCAACGTTCTCTTTCCATCTCTGTCATATAAACCTGGTACAGATGTTCTCTCTGTGTGAAAAGTGTAAATACTTCCATCTGAAGTATTTGAGCTGTGGTTTGGTTGACCACTATCTTCATCAGCTGAAACGTAACAGTGAGAAATTAGACAAGTCATCCCTAGGTACCAAGAAATGTGGTGCTGGAGAAGAATTCTATAGATACTGTGGAATGTTAAAAAGGCAAATAGGTCTTAGGACAAATAAACTCTCTCCAAAAGACAGTGGAGTAAACTGAGGCCCTTTCCGCAGGATGACGCTCTCATGCACTGTCCCCGTAGCAATCTCGGCAATGCCTCTGCTGGGATAGGAGCATGTCCCCAGCGCTCCTCTCTGCAGCCAACCAGCGAGGGACACACTCCTTCTTTCCATACTGCAGCCAGCCTTCTTCCCATGCTGCAGTGGGAAAGAAAACGTATGATCATGCTTCTGGCCCTTCTGCATGGCTGGCTGTGATGGAAGGCTCATGCAATCGGGATCATTGATGTCAATGATATACCTTGCTATTGCACCGACTGGCAACGCAAGAAGGGCGGGACCATGACAACATTATGTGGAAGTGTGGTCGTGGTCCTGCTCCTCTCGTGTCCCCATGCCAGAAGGACACGGTCCTGCGGAAAGAGCCTGAGGCTATAATACTTTGGCCATATTGTGAGAAGGCATGACTCACTAGATAAGACAATAATGATTGGTAAGGTAGAAGGCAGTAGCAAAAGAGGAAGACCTCATTACAGATGGAGAGACTCAGTCAAGGAAGCCACAGCTGAGTCTGCCAGAACTGAGCATGGCTGTTGCTGACTCAAAGGTCTCTCATTCATAGGGTCACCATAAGTCAAAGTCAACTTGATGGCAGTTAACAACAATGTTATCGTCAACAAGTGTAATGTTTTACCTCACAAAATTAACCTGCGGAATCTCACACTTCTGATTTCCAAAGGTACCCAAATTAAGCCAGGTTTTTATATACATCAACATCCTGTGTAAGAATCTTTTTGAAAGACAATAATGTTTATAACGTAACACAGAATGTTTACAAAAACAATGTCTGAAGATGAGCAGAATTATTTCCCATCATCTACAGTCAGGCAGATCTATTAAAAAAACAGATAATTTCTTATTCAGCCTAATTCAAAAAATTGGCTAAGATGTCAGGGATTAACATTCTTATTTGGAAAATATCTGCAGATGTGTTGTGTATAGATCATTCCAAGAGTGATTATTTTTGCAAGTGGGGGAAATGAACTATGACTCTGTGTGAGGTGATATCTAGACTTCAATGTGTTTTCTCTGTTTGCTTGTTCTGTCAAATGCTCTGTTCACCTTTTATCTGGTAGGCTGTACACAGGACATGCAGGGGGACAGGCTGACATCATGGAGGCATAAACCTTCACTGGGCAAAAAAATGGCTCTATACATGCCTAACTTGTAAAGAGCATTATTAGGATGCCACTCCATGAGGACAATTTAGACCCAACAAACAAAACTGTCATCACTGTGTATTTATTTAACTTTTTTAAATTTAATTTTGTTTTATTGAAGCAGTAGTTACAAAACTTCAGCATCAAGAGTATTGAGGAAGTAGCTTTCAGAATCACCACTTTCTGTGTGTATGTATGTGTTTGAGTGTGCATAACCTTTAATACTTTTAGTTTCTTTTCAGCTTTTGTGCTGGTATTTCACGGAATCCCAACACCAATCTAAAAGGATTGCTGACTTATAGAACAGTAGAATTGCCCAGAAAAATGGCAAAATTGCCCAGAAAATGGCAAGAAAAGGGGATATATTTGTGTTCTTTCTCACTCATGAGAGAGTGCAAGAGAGAGAGTAGGAAATCCTTATATTCATATTATCATTCCATACAATTTTTTAACAGTTGCTGCCATTAGTAATCTAATTTTTAAAAACATTCCAATTTGAAGAAAATGTAAGGAAGTTTAACTTTGGTATCAAGCATCATCTTTAACAGTGTTATTATAAATGTATTATTTCCAAGTGGAGAAATTAAAGTTCAAGTATTTTCTTTCATGAAGGTAACATTTCGTTTGGACATCAAACCCTATTTCCTGAGTTCATGAAGTTACTTTCTCAAGAGTCAGCAATTTTACTTCTCATAATACCTGTGAGAAACAACTTTTTAAAAAAGCTGCTATCATGTAGGAGACCAACATTTTATTTCTGAAGTATAGTTTTTCTTATCAGTGTTATACCTCCAAATTTAATTACTTATGTTTTGACAGTATTTTTTTTTTGCTTCTTTTCTTTACAATGTGTTGAGTGATATCTCATCGAAATGGTATCTTAAAATAATTTTCTGTAACACAGGCATACTGGCATCTTATTTGTGGTTTAGAATGGTATAAGTCGAATTTAACATTTCAACTCACTTTCTTTCTTTTATTTTCTTTTTTGGTCCTTGTGGAGGCCGGAATTCTGTTCCGACCATGCAATAACCAAAACCCTTCCAAAACTTACCTTCTAAGCAGTGTAGTCCCCCCACACACAACCCCCCCCCAAAAAAACATAGCCATTTCCAAGTTGTTGGAGAATGAGGGGATGAGTGGTGATGTGTTCAGCTCTTTTCCAGTAGCTGGATGCGCTGCAAGGACATTACCTGCAGGCATGTCCCAAGAACCCCAGCAGTCTCTGCCAATGCCTGTTGCAGTACATCCAACTACAGGAAAATAGCTGGACATGTCCCCACTCATCCCCTTTCTCTCCAACAACACAGAAATAGCCACGTTGGGAATACTGTGCTGCTTACAAAGCGAGATTTTGAGTGGTAGTGCCAGGAGACATAGCTACAAAGTTATAGCAATGTAATAGATATATGTCTCCAGATGCAGCCTCTCAGCCTCCATTTGTTTCATCATTTTCTTAACCTTCTCTTTCTTTTATATCCGACATCCTAACCAAGAGACTGAAATCAGAAATTTTGCTTTGATGTCAGTACCATCTTTCCAACTAATAAACTTCAAAAACCAAAGGAAAGACCAAAGACAGCTTGAACTTTCCAAAAGAGTTCTAAAAAGAGTAAGTTATCAGGGATCTCTTACATTTTTAGTTAGCTTCATCCCCTGCTAAATAAAGAGAAAGTTTCTCTTTCTAATCTAGAGATAACCTTGTTTGCTCTTTTTCTTTTTTTTTCTATTGAATCCTCACATTTTGGATCTCTCTTTACACTAGGCATAATAGTGCCTCAAAATCTTTACCCTAGACAAGCGCAAGAGTCCTCAAGGAACTCTCCATCCTTTACCTTTTGTTTCTGAAGAACCCTGAGAAAGTGTAACAGCTTCCTCAGTGAAATCAGTGTCTCCGAATGACAAATCTGTTCCTCCGCTCTGTACTGGAGTCAAAGCATGAGAAGAATTAGGGAGACCTGAAGAGCTGGAGATTTCTTCGCTAGTGGTTGTAGACATTTGTGTCGTATTATGAGAATTACTGATATCAATTCGAGTTTGTAACATCATCTCTCCACCTCTCTCAGACACACCAGGAGCAGATACATTGTCCATAGGAGAACTGGAAATGCTTCCAGCTGTGTGTGATACACTTCTTATAAGAACACTGTCTTCAGTAACTGAAACACAAAAGAAAAACAAATAGATGTGTCACCTCCATGAGATATCGGAATTAATTACAGTAATTACAAAAAAGTGTTTCTTTTTTGCTTATATTCAGACAGATTTAATTGAAAACATTAATTTTGGAGGCATTTATTTGGTAACACCAATGAATACTTAGATTAAAATTTTATAATAAGGAAATGTTATTTTTCTCATCAAACATTCCATCACATCAGAAGAGGCTGAAACAGGAGGATAATTGTTCTTACAGAAATTCTGCAAAGTTTTACTCAGTTTCATCCACGAATTCCTTATTATGTCATTGTTCTAGCAATTACATGTCCCAAGTGGGTAAGCGTGGCCCCAAACCATTTTTGTAAGCACCCAAGACTGTTTATCCTCCTCCACCACTCCAAAACCTAGGGAATTTTTAAAAATATGTTTTCGCCCTTGAAGTGGGGTGCTATTGTCCCTACCGCTTTGTTTGTGGGGGGCATCATTTTAAGATCTGGATGGAATTTTTCCCAACAGGAAGTAACTGCCTGGGCCTAGAACATCAGACTTTTAGAAACTGGTTTTTAATGCTCTAAGATACTTTTTTTTTAAGGTTTGTATTTAGTGTTAATGATTTCTAATGCTTTTAGCTTAATAAATTGTTCAGTTGTTTTTAACATAACTTTTACATTTATAATTATACTTTAGTTTTTGTATAGTTTTTAATTCATATTGTTTTTAAAGATGCTGTTAGCCACCTCGAGTCTAATTACTGAAAGAAAGATAAAGAGGAATAATATCAATAGAACAGGCCAAAAGGGAGGGGGTGCCCCTGGGAGGGGTGAATGCAACCCCCAAAATCTTGCAGTTGCCATCCCTAATCTAGCTGATCTCCTTCTCTCCTTTCCTATGTTAATTCCTCACATTTTAAATTTTATCTTCATACCAGACAAGTGAAACTCTGCTCTGATATTAGGAACAAGAGAAATCTTCATCGTTTTTACCTGTTGTTTCTGAAGGAGCCTGACAATTTGTGACTACTGCTTCAGTAATATCCGTGTCTCCTGGTGATAAATCCATTTGGCTGGTCTGTACTGGGTTGACAGAGGTTGTGGACATTTGTGTTGCATTGTGAGAACTGCTGACATCCCTTGGAGTTCGTAATGTTCTCTCTCCATCTCCTCCAGAAAGAACTGAAACAGGCATGCTGTCATTGTGAGAAATGGAAACATCCCTCTCAGTAACTGAACTGTTGCTTAGAGGACTGCTGTCACCATCACCTGAAACACAACAAGAAGAACCTGAATGTCCCACTTGCATGTACCAAGAGGAACTCACTAATTTTATTACGATGATGCCATTTCTACCAACAATAAACTAATTTCTCCACCCCACCCCTAGTCTGATAAAAGCCAGGAATGCTCAAGCAGAGAAAGTTGCATCTTAAAATCTCTATAGAAAGTCTTTATATTTGAAATGGATGCCAGTAAAATAGATCCTATGAAATATTCAAAAGTATCAGATGTAAGAATTCAAGTAGAATAAGGCAAAGCATGCATTGTCCGTGCACAGATATAATTGACCTTAGAAAACTCTAAGCTATTAAACACAGTGAATGTGTGTGTGTGTGTGCGCGCGCGCGCGCACGTGCGCACAGGTGCAAGCATGTCCCTTCAAGTTGCTTGTCACCTTTTGGTGCCCCCATGCATTTCATAGCGTTTTCTTAGGTAAGAAATACTCAGATGTTGTTTTGCCAGTTCCTTCCTCTGAAATATAGCCTACAGCACCTAGTGTTTGTTGGCAGTCTCCCATCCAAGTACTAAGCAGGGCTGACCCTGCTTAGATTCCAAGATCACATGGGATCTAGTGCCTTTAGGGTATTTATCTGCTTTCAAATAATCCTCTAATGTTTAGTCTGGCCAAGTGGTTCAGGTTACAGAGGGCAGGGCATACATAAGTAGATGGAAAGCAAGGAATAAGAATTACAAAAGAAAGGAAGACAAGGACAGATGGAATGCTGGACTGAATGGGCCCTTCAAGCAAATACTTGTATCGTATCTTCATCCTTTTCTGTGTAAGGGAGAAAGCCAGAGCACTTTTCTTCTTTAAAAAGCAGGAAACTGACTTATTCCATAAAGTATGTAGTGGTGCACTATGTCCCAAAACAAGTATTTTATTTATTTGATATTTACCCTACTATTTTTCTTACAGGATTCTCAAGGCAGTTGACATAACATTTATTAAATACTAGATTAAATTAAATCTGCTTCCATCTCTTTAATACATGACAGTGCAATTTATAATACATAATGCTGTTTGATTGGTATAAACAGATGCCAACAATGTTGCCCATGGCCCACCCTCAAGTGGCTTAAGGTTGGGAGTGGTGATGAAATCTAATGAATCGATAGTGAAGAAACAGTATCATATTAGCTCAGCAAAGCACATTACAATTGTGGTAAGCAATGTTGGCAGAGTTCATTGTATTGAACAAAGCCCTTTCTGCTGTTATAACTCCATCCACTATTAGCTGCAAGCTCCAGAGAGGGTAAAACTAAAACTTTTTGCATTAGCTTAAAAGTTTTTAGTTGATGAGACACAAACTTGTTTCTGCAACCACTCCCCAAAGATATTATGTATACCAAGGGTGAGTGTCTGTTAAATACTGGTATTGCAGCCACAATGTTGTGAGTTTGATCCTGCAGGGCTCCAGGTTGACTCAGCCTTCCAACCTTCCATAGGTTGGTAAAATGAGTACTCAGATTGTTGGGGGCAATTAACTTACACATTGTAAACTGCTTAGAGAGTGCTTGCGCTGATAAGTGGTATAGAAATGTACATGCTATTGCTATAACATCTTTGTCCCTGATTGTATATGTCATTGTTGTTACACCCTTCAGTGTAAAGGGCGTTATAAATAAACGTTTTTTGTTGTTGTTGTTGTTGTTGTTGTTACCTGCATGAGGTATTCTGCAAGCAGGGTTACCAACCTTCAACATCAAAATTAAGGACAAATTTATTTAAATTGTTCAACAATGTGGATAAACAACAGATTAAAGGATATCAGAAACAACAGATATCCTCAAAGACTCCACTGTTGAGCAGACAGCCCCCTGATACACAGACACCACAGAAAAACTTTAGTTGGGTCCCTCACTGGCAATTCATATTTCATCCTCACTGAAAGCCATATTGATCAATGGCAAAGACAGCATTTTGGCCAACCAAGAAGTCCAGTCCACCAACTCATTCATTCACTCATTCCTGATGCTGAGGTTTGTTGCTAATCACAATCCAGAGAATATGCATACACTTTTATGTCCCACCGTCGCATCAGGACTGCTGGCTATCCTTGCCATTCTACTATTGTCTTGCCATACATCCTCTGCTGATTTTTGCTCTTTTTTTCCCTAAGAAATGGGTGTGTCATGAAAGCAGTTAATTACACAAGCACACAGGCAGAGAACTATTCACACAGTGACAATCCAGCGGGTCCGGTCCTACCATGAGGCAGAGTAGAAGGGAGTTGCCTCAGGTGTAAGATGGTAGTTGGCATAGAGGAAACAGCAATAGTGGCCTTTCCCCCATTCTACTCTGTTGGAAAACAGACCTGTGTGTTCTAGGCCAGCGCTGCTTAGGCTCTCTGATATGGGGGACTGGCAATATTTTCCCACAGTGTTCCAGGGACTGGCAACATATATGTGCCCATTGGCTACAGTGGATTCTTTCTTTCCTAAAAGCTCTCCAGTGATTGGCAGCATGTGATTCAGGGACTGGAATCAACCATGGGCCACCATTTTAAGCAGCGCTATTCTAGGTAGGCAACCTCCCCTCTAAGCTGGCCTGCTCACCATCAGATGTGGTGGAGGATGCTGTCCTTTTGCTGGTGTTGAAATAAGATGCAACAGTCAATCCTTTGGCTTCTGTAGGTGGAATGGTAGGAGCACTATTGTCCTTTGTCTCAGGCAACAAAAATGTCTTAGGCTGGCCCTGCGTGAGGCTATTCAAGAGGCAAACCTGAGACTAAGACCATTTCCACCATACACTATTATAGTGCTATTATTCCACTTTCTTCATCCTGTGGAATGCTGGGGTTTGTAGTTTACTGAGACCAAAGAGCTCTCTGGCTGAGAATTCTAAATGCCCCTCCCTAAACGGCAAACCCCAGGATTCCACAGGATGTTGAAAGTAGAATAATCGCACTATAAAGAGTGTAGTGTGGAAATGACCTAATTCACAGCTAATCCCTCACCTCTGATCAACAAGAAACAATAAAATGGTCCACATTTGCAAAGAAGAAACACTCTATTTAAAAGGGACAGGAGGTCTGAAAAGTCTTAATAGTTCTTTACCTGTCCATTTTGAGCAGGCTGGTGTTATAGCTTCATTTTATCATAAAAAGTGACCATAAATCATGTCTGAAAAAAGCATTGACAGGCGATTGAATGAACTAACAACAGAGTCATGTAAAGTAGGAACGAAAGCTACCAGGGCACCAAAATCCTGGTACAGCCCATAAGTAGTACCCATGAGTTTGTTATAGCAGTGGTAGGTGGCAACCAATCCAGCCCTACCATTAGACAACACAAAAAATTACCTTAGAAGGTCATTACTGGGACAGTAGTAGCAGTCCTTTGATATCCCTACTTTTTTCATCTCCTAGTCTTTTTTATCTCTTGCAGAACAGAGAGGTGCCACACAGCTCTGTCCTCCATTCACTGGGCTGATTGGTTGCCTTCAAGTGAAGGATCCCTAACAGTGTTGAATTATAAGCCAACTGTCAGTCCAGTAGGCTATTGTATCTGTTGGCGGGGGAGGACACCATCAACAGAGCACTGGGTCATTGTGGGAAATTAAAAAGTAGGAGGGGACTTGATGGAAATAAGGGGTGGGGGTCCATCTGAGGATGCTTTGCTGACGGTGGACTTCCTCAAATATGGAGCCAGCTTGGCACAGATGCTCCATAAAGAGCATGGAATGAACAAAGGGTGGCAATTCCAAAGGAAAAAAAGGCCATTGTGGAACCCACTGAAATATTTAAAATATATGCATGCTTCCCAGGTTGTGGCCTGGCAACTCTTCTCTAGTTAAACTGGAGCCCTATTGATGGAAGAAAATGCAGAGACAAAGCAGAGAAGGGAAATGAAGCCGAGAAAGCAAGAAAATGCAGAAAGGGGTACTGAGATGCATATTAACAATCCTTGGGGCTCTGTTCTTGATCAAACAAAACTGCTTACACCTTTCCCCACCACCCAGTTCCTCTGGAATATATCAGAAAGAAATGGCATTGCAAAATCTTAGAAGCACTCTTTGGTTTCACCTGCTCAGCTGTATCATTTTTTTCTTTTCCTTTCCATACCCTTCATTTTATTTGTTAAATTTATATCCCATCTCCTGGCCAAACAGCTTAAGTAGACAGCTCACAATAATAAAGCAAAGCAGTATTTAAAATAAGCAGATAGCTGTGGTTAAAACCAATATGTTACAACACACTGCAGATTATGAACATTTTGATATATACCCACAGATCACTTCCCAAATGCCCTCCTATAGGCAGAAAGTAGTTTATCTATTAGCATTTACAGCTTCACCTCTCCCACACCATCTGCTGCAACTGCCCTGTCTGTAGAAAGCAATATATTCAGGGATAGCCGTGTCAGCCATGCAGCAAAATACAACAAAATCCATAACCCACAAGCAGCGATACAAAGCATACAATATATTATGCAAACTTTTGAAGCCTCCCTGGCTTCTTCATCAAGCAAATATGTAAAATCACACAGGAATAAAACAGTGATGTATCATAGACCTATGTTCTGTCTGAGATATCATCAGTTGCGATGGTATTGAGGAATTTCAATGCAGGCAGGAAAAGTAGTTTTGTTTTGTTTTGTTTTGTTTATCTAAGGTCTCCTTCAGGAAAAGCAAACTCTTTCTAGAATCCCTGTTGTTAATCTTGCCCTGAAGAGGCTGCTGGTTTGTTTGTTTGTTTGTTGGAACCATTAGTGTGGAAGAAAAGGAGTGATCCACATTTCTTCGCAGCTTGGAAATAATGCATTAGAAGTACAACTGGTGCAGTTGTACTTCTAATGCATTAACGCCCTTTTAATGAGGGCATTAAAATAGGACCTCTTGCAAAACTAAAAAAAAAGGGGCAATGTTTTTACTCTCTCCCGCCCATGTCACAAGTATGCTCAGTTGTTATTTTTTCTTCTTAGGCTTTTCTGCTTTGTTCCAATTTTAGTATATGTCTTGCTGAAGCAAGCACTTTTTTCTTCATGTTAGAGGACTAAACAAATGCTTTCCTGAGACATCTGAGAGGTATTTTCTCCCAATGTTTAGGTTATTCTTTTTAATGGATTTTTTTAAAAGAAGGAAACAAAAAGTTATGAATAACAAATAATGCAACAAATATTTTTTCTCTGTGAACAGCTAGATGGTAACTCTAATGTTGCATAATTAACTACTTCTTCAAAGTAATTATTCAAGCTTTTTATGTGCTCTCAATTTTCATAGAGGCTCCTGCTGATTAAAGCCTGCTGATATTATAAAATACTTACCACTTTGGAAAATTACAGTAAAATATGCATTTCCTTTGAACCCTTGTCCTCTGTCTGTTTTAAAATACACAGCAGCCTGTTATTTGTCCAGCTATATCTTCTGGCTTCCAGATCTCATGATGCTTTTAACTACTAATTTAAGAATTCCTCAAATTTTAAAACTATTCTTTCTGCATAAACAACAGGTAGACAACTAAATACTCTAAAGGCACCAGATCCCATCTGATCTTGGAAGCTAAGCAGGGTCAGCTCTGGTTAGTATTTTGATGTGAGACTGCAAACAAACAGCAGGTTCTGTAGCCTATATTTCACAGGAAGAAACTGGCAAAACCACCTCTGCGAATTTGTTGCCTAAGAAAACCCTATAAAATTCATGGAGTTGCCATAAGTCAACAGGCAACTTGAAGGCACATATATACCAAGAACAGGTAGATAGTGAGACAAGCTACAAAGAATAATAGTGACTATACTCTGTGTGTCTTATTTAGGTGGGAATTAGGGAATTATTTGAAATTATATTGGCTAACTAACCAAAGAGAAGGAGTACATTATCCCTGCCTTTCTCTGTCACAAAGCTTTCTTTCTATTTTTTTAAATCAAACTGGACAGCCTCTTGGATGTAGAGGCTCATGGAAAATCAGGGTTTTAGAGGCTCCATCAATGGTAGAGGCCACTGTCTTCAGACTGTTACACTCCTCTCAGGTAGTGGTGGAGCTCTAAAACCCATGATGGACCCATGAGGAGAATGAATGCTCTAGCATTCACTCTCTTCATGGATTTATCCATCCTGTTTTAAGAATGTCTGAATAGAGGACTTATGTAAAGAAGAAGTTGGAAGATATGCTACTTTTCAAATTCCTTCTCTAATGTTGTGCCACTCTTTCCAAATGGTCCCTTTATAAATAGAAATTGTTTTTTTCCCCCAGTGGTTACTGCCTGCAATACCTTAGATGGCAACATCCATCTTTACTCACAGTATATTATTCATGCATTTTTGTGGACACCAACAGTAGGCAGCACTGACTTCTAATTTATCCTAGCATGGGAACTGTTGAGTCATATTAAACAGTCACACAGTGTCTTCTGTAATAAGCTAAACAACTCGTCAAGTATCTAGTCGTCAGATCTTCACAGTGGTTCATTGCCTCAATTAATCAGGTGGGAATCATGGGATCCTCCAGATATTGCTGGACTGCAAGTCCCATCATTCTCACCAATAGCTATGTTGACTAGGGCTGCTGGAACACAAATGCTAACAACATTTGGAAGCCATAGCACTCACAACTCTGCTTTCTTTCAGCTACCAAGAGGGTCTGTAGGTGCTCTTCCTGACTTATAGCTCACATGCCATTACACGTTGCCAGCAAATATTCTACAATTTATATCTCTGTGTTCAATTAAATGAAAAAATAAATCTATGAACCCCAGGGGAGGTGAGGTTTAAAAAGACATACGTCTCTTTGGGGAAAAGTAAGAACGGTCAAACACAGTCCCCTCTGAAGACTCAGCAAGCTGCGTGACATTCTTGGTGCTACTTCCTCCTCTTGAATGTGTTGCATGAGATGGGAACTGGATCTGAATAGGAGAGCTGGTGACGTCACTCTGAGAAACTGGATCTGCCACTGTGATGCTCTCTGTAAGAAACAATGAAGGTCCTTCTGCATCTCGTTTGGTTGCAGCTGAACTCCTTCTGCTTTCGCTCTGTAAACCAGATGTTGGGCTGTTTGCATCCCAGCGGCTATCTATATGGTGGCTGCTCCCAGTGGCTGAAATATGAAGCAAGAACATTAAATCCAATCGGAATCTAACAAGCTGATCTTTGAGGTGTTCCAAAGCTACACCTATCACCAGTCTTTATGTCTTTGTAAACAACCAATTCTACCTGAATCAACAACTGTGCAGGGCATCAGGGCATGCCACAACTATATTATACCTGGACCCAAAACAGATGTATAACATTCTCCAAGCCCCTTAATTTTTCTTCCATTCTTTTTAAATAAAAAGCAACCTCAGCAGACTATACTCATCTCTGAAAGAAGAGGTGAAGTGCTTCTTAAGTCTCTACTGTCCAGTGGTTTTCTGTATTGCATTCTGTTACTGTCTGCATTCCTTTCTCCAGCTCAGGGAAATTTCTGAGCAGCAACATTTTTTAGTAGAAATTAAATAGCAAGAAGAACAGCTCCTCTCTGCTTTTCTTCATTCAAGACTGCAGCTTCCCATGGGTACTCTTAAAAAAAAAATAAGGTGAGGCTATTACATTTGCCTCACCTTAGGGTTACCATAAGTTGGAAATGACTTGAAGGCACACAGCAACAAAATTTGCCTCTCATATAATCCTTAAAGGCACTATTACGTACATGTCTGCAACTTGTAATTAAGGAAACTGATCCTGAGTACAGAATTCAACATTCTGCAATGTTCTACACTCCAATTTAACCTTTTTTTTTTTTTTTTTGGTCTGTTTGTCTGGTTTTGGCTATACAAGTCCACATGCTTCATCAGAGTGTCACTAGACTTGGCACGTTATACAATGGGACCAAAATGAAGACCACAATAAAGTTTCAGACCTAATCCATCAATTACTTTGTGTACTTCCTTTGTGTTCCAGATTTCTTTATTTTCTCCTCTTGAATACACATGTATGAACCAATGAAACTGTTTTAGACTAATATTCCAAACATTTTCATGCAACACTGGGATCAAATAGCAAACTGCACAGTTATTTTTTCCCCAAAAAATAGCTCGTTTTGGTCCATTTTGCATGGAACTTGGTGTGAACCAGCACAACCTGTAAGTACTACCAATCAGACTTTTATTTCATTCAAATCATAACCAAAATCATCATCATCAACTTGGGCACTGCTGGACAAATATTCTGGTTTTTAATAAATAAAGTGTGTTACTAGACTATAAGACTGTAAAGCAGGGCTGGGCAACTTCTGAGATGAGTGTGGGAAACTTTGCTGATAAGCTGCATCTCTCCAGTTCTGGATATACCCAGTTTCTTTGCACCCCAAATAGCAAGCTGCTTCACCAGAAGTCTTCGCTGGGATGCAATTTTCCATTTAAATGTAGTTTCACCCCTTGGTTCTATTTAAGATCCTTCTAAGAAGCAGGAAATAACTGGTCAGCCACATGTGTAAGTGTGTTTGTGTGTTTTTAAAAAGCCTTTTAAGGTGAAGGAGTTTTAAAATGCAAATCACCCCTGGAAGGCAGTTTGGGAACAATTTATCACTGGGGGATAATTATGGGGAGCAGGAGTCAGAAAGACAAGAAAGGTGGAGAGGAGCAAATGCTGCCTAGACGCCATGTGCTGTCCCCTCTATAGTTGCTCAACAGGGCATCAAATCTCCAGCAATGGCATGGTAAATTAAGCAAAATGTTAAAAAATGATCAGTTTTTGATTTGTGAAAATGTTCACTGTTGCATGCTTCAGCTTGACTTGGCCTTAATGTTTCTTCTTATTCATCTTCTTTGAAAATGGCGAAACTCTGATGCTTTTCTAAAAATCCTTTTTAACTTTAAAATCCATTCAAATTCAAGACTAACAATAAAAAAGTACAATGTAGGTACTCCCATAGACAATAACTATCAAACATGTCTGTATTACATTTAGATGTCCAACACCTGGGACCAGGATATCTCAAAGTCCACCTCCTTCTATATGATCCTGTCCAAAATCTAAAATTGACAGTGGAAGTCCTGTTACGCATCCCATCACCCCATGAGGCTAGGATTGTAGGCACACGCAACAAGGTCTTCTCAGTAGCAGCACCACGACTGTGGAACATTCTCCTAAAGGAGGTCAGTCTGGCTCCACCCCTTGTGAGTTCTTGGTGGGGAGCAAAGACTGTGCCATTTCATGCAGCATTTAGCTCTTGAACGTAGGGGAGTGCACTCTGGTTATCCTTTAAACTGTTTGTCTAGTTTAAGAACTATTTTTAAAGAGGAATTTGGACTGTCTTTCATTGCTTATTTTATTTATTTATTTAAGGCTTTAAAGTGTTTTAATCAATGGTGCCTTGCCTCAGTGGCTCTGCTGGGTTGAGAGGCAAGAAGGAAGGAAAGGAAGGAAGGAAGGAAGGAAGAAAGAGAGAGAGAGAGAGAGAGAAAGAAAGAAAGAAAGAAAGAAAGAAAGAAAGAAAGAAAGAAAGAAAGAGGGAGAGAGGGAGAGAGGGAGGGAGGGAGACCATGCATTTTCTGGCTTCTATCAACCATCCCCTTATTCTACTTAGCAGACTTTGGCATTTCAGCTATTTCCTCAATTTTTACCCTGAAATGTATTCAGGTACATTTGATAGTGAAACTCACCTGGATGATTAACTTCTGAAAATGAAGCAAGTGGTATCTCGGGAGAACTTATCCTCAAAGTCACTGTTTCAAACGTAGCAATATCCACGGTATTTGGTGAGGCCTCATCAGTTCCTCTGATCCACCTCACTGAAGATGAATGATCAGTTAAATGACCAGATCTAGTCATTTCAATATGAGATGTTGAGCTTTCTGTTACAGCTATAGAAGCAGGAGCACTGTTGGCTATTGTCCTCAGTGTCCTTCCTTTACCACTGCCAAGGGTATGAAAGGCATCCACATTATGTATGTGAGACCTGGAAGTCCTTGTTTCAGCGTTTGATCTCTCCTCTACCTTTTGACTTTTCATCATGGCTGAAAGGCAATGGGAGAAACACAGAAAATTAAAAACACAAACACAAACAGGGCTGGTCTTATTTACTGTGTACCAATTCAGTCTTAAAAGAGGGTGGTAGACAGTTCTATGTTTTTTAATAATGATGCTCTGTGTGCACATGGCCTAATGTGCATTTCAGCATGTGTGAGAGGCTGAGCACAAGCTCACAGAGAGAATAAAGGTGCCATGGAGTACAGAGGTGCAGCATACTAATTACATCCCCCTTTCAATCATACTGCATGTGAATTATTGTAGACTTCCATGTTTTTGTATAGGTTCACAGAAGCAGAACTTAATTGTGGGCATATTTTTTTAAACATCAGTGACAAACTCCACAAAGCCACTGTCTTCTTTGATTTTACATCCCCTACCCACCCAGCAGCCAACAATCCGTGAACCGCTGTGCTTTGGAATGTATCCCAGCTTTGCAATTACACCCTGGTGACCTAATTTATCCTCCTAATTATTTTTAACATCCTTCCAGGGGACCAGTGATGGCTATGAGGATTTGATTATTATGCTTCAGCAAAGTCTTGTAAGTTATCAGTATGTAAAGATTTAAAGTCTTGACTTAAATCCAGAGGCAGGGAGACAGAATTTCAGATAGTATATTCCTTTAACCCAAATAGCTTGTGGGACCGTACAAGACAAAGGAAAGCCTATTCTTCCAGCAACAATAGCCTGGTGCCCTCTGCTCTACCACGGGTTAGCGTCTTCTGCAGAAAGCCTGCACATTCCATCACCGTTATCAGCATTCCAAAGGGCATACACGCAAGTGTCCAGATTGCTCATATTTGACAATGTCACACAACAGGCAAGCCATGCAGGCACCCATTTAACAAGCTGCTTATTGTGGCCAGTTTGGTCTAATTGAAATTCTAAAAGCCAGCAGGAGGCAGACTGCATGAATTTTCAATTCAGTACCTAATGTATGTAGCGAAAGCCACCATCTCTCTACAGCAGCTCACAACCAGAAAGGATGAATATGGTTGTGCTCATAAGCAAGTCCAAATACCATCAACCCCATCTCTGATATTTTCAGGAATGAGCCCAGCTCATGGGAACATTTTTTTTTTCATGTAGGCACACTGAGTTAACAACAGTATGTACCTAGCTGGTTTGGGGAACACTCTTGTTTGCATTATTAGTGGTACATCTAGAAAAGATATCTACACTGGTAGCCTGTTTATATCATGCTGGTTTTGATGACATTTAAAATATTTTACCAAAATGACTTTCCTTACTCTCCAATGGATTGCAAGTTTTATCTTTATGTCTCAACAGATGTGCCACCCAAAGCAGGAAGCCAACTAAAAACACCATGATGTGTAATTCAGTATTTTAAGGGATCAAAATCATCCAAACACTAGATCTTCCAACACTCTTTCCACAAAGGTCACCCACTAAGACATGTCCAGGTCTGACCCGACCTCACTCATATACCTTGATAAGGTCACAACTCAAATCCTGTTCCTGGTCAATTTGATAGCAAAGCTCAAATTAACTTTTATAGGCAACACTGCTAAGGGAGATTACTGGAAGGAAGCAAAGGAATGCAGCAGCTATTAACTACAAACATCACAAATAGTTGAGGAAATGTGCACCCAGCAGTTGGTGACTACAGGCACATCTCAGTTAACACAGCCTCTGACAAAGAACCTTATTTTAATAAAATCTTTTTATGTCCACTCAGCTCCCCCTTTTCCTCTTTGCCTTCTGCCTAGTGGAAGGTTTTTTAGTAGCATCAGAAATAAGGATATTGTTAAGGAGAACTAGAGAAACACAGAGTTGATGTCAGATTGCAGCAACATGTCCTCAGTAAACAATGCAATAAACCAAGTTTGAGCTGGGAAAGAGTGCCATTCTCTTCCAGCCAATCATACCGCAGCAGTGAGTATCTGCATCCCACAGGCAAGGAAAACAGCAGCTACCTCCAGAATACCTTACTGAGCGCATTGTAAACAGCAGAACAGAGAGAAAAGGCGACAGTAGCTAAGCTGCCTCACCAGCTACTCTCAGCTTGTTCTAAAAAACCATAGATCTATAAGTTTGGCCACAAAAATGGAAATCATAAGAAAAGTGGAGCTGGTAAAAGAGTCACTCCTGAATGCAAGGCTAAAAGTTTCAAAATGTTTACCTATGCAAGCCTTACCTGACCTGTTATTTCATTTCATAGGTATATACTGTTATTTTCAAATAAAAAAATTACTGAAACATCTTGAACCCTTCCTTCCTCCTCCTCCTCCTCCTCCTCCTCCTGTTACGTAGAAATGCATCCCTATTCTTTCCATGTTATTTTGGTACTAGATCTTCTGTTAAGGAACTAATGCCCAGGAACACATTTCTTATCATCTGTTAAAGAACTAATGCCCATGACTGAAGTATACTTGTATTGGTTTTTCTAGAAATACAGCTATCTTTTAAAATTTTACATGATACCACAACACCAATGTATACAAGGATAGGGTGGCTTCAGAAAATTTTAATCTATGAATGAATTATCCAGAGCTCTTTGACTGTTTAAGTACAACAAGCTTGTTGGGTGAACTTCTTACTGAGTGGCATTAGTTTATCAATTTAACTGTCTTTCTTGCTTTTCTGTATGCAGCCACTTTTTAAGAAAAATGTTTTTGTTTTTGTTGTTGTTGTAGACTCCTAAATATCAGACCAGTAGAATCTACTTTGGCCAAAACATACAGTAAAGGAAAAGGGAAGAGGAGGAACCCCACATTTACCTATTATTTTCACAGTATTATGTTGACATGGAGCATACACAAAGAATTTGCTTAACAAGGTTATTGAATTATGTCATAGGGTGGCATTCAGGCTTCTAGCCCATCCCATCCCTAAAGTTCAGGATGCATTTTAACATGCTCAGGCTGTGGCAGAAAGCCTATAGGCTTTGGCTCCAATGAGTATGTAGTGAATGAGAATACAGAGCGTAGGGGGATGCTGACAAACCCCTTCATGTGTTAAATTTGAGTCTGCTTTGAGTCCCATTTTGGGAGACTTCTATGATGCTGAGCCAATGATATTTGGATTTATAATTAATCTGAGATTCCTACTATGTTTACTTAATGGAGAAACAGGAATCACATTCATTTTCATGAGGCTTTAACCATAAAATGATCAAGAACACAGCCAGCAAACCCAGTGAATGTCAACATGAGCAAGCAGAGCTAATATTCAAGGAAAGTGTCCCTGCGCAATGTTCAGTGCTGCTTCCTACTCCATCAGCCCTCCTGCCACCATCTCCCCTTCACTAAGGGACTCCCCAGTGGTCTGGAGAGGTATTTCAAGTGGCTGCTGAGGTTGGGAGAGGAGAAAAGGGATGGGAAGTTAATCTTTCACCACTCCCTTCTGCAGGTTTGTCCCCAAACCTTAGGGTCTCTTCTGTTGGCACTCTGTTACAATGCTCTCTAAAATGAGAGGTAATATATTGTATTTAATGCAGTTCATAGAATCACAGAGTTGGAAGAGACCACAGGGGCCATCCAGTCCAACCCCCTGCAATGCAAGAACACACATCAAAGCACCCTCGAGAGATGGCCATCCAGCCTCTGCTAAAAAACTTCCAAGGAAGGAGACTCCACCACACTTCAAGGCAGCATATTCCACTGCTGGACAGTTCCGACCATCAGGAAGTTCTTCTTGAGATTTAAGTAGACTCGCTTTTCCTGCAGTTTGAATCCATTGCTCCTCGTCCTAGTCTCTGGAGCAGTGGAAAACAAGCCCACTCCCTCCTTGATATGTCATCCCTTCAAATATTTAAACATGGCTGTCATGTCCCCTCTTAACCTTCTCTTCTGCAGACTATACATTCCAAGCTCTCTAAGCTGCTCCTCATAGGGCATGGCTTCCAGACCCTTCAACATTTTGGTTGCCCTCCTCTGGACACACTCCAGCTTGTCAATATCCTTCTTGAAATGAGGAACCCAAAACTGGACACAGTATTCCAGATGGGGTCTAACCAAAGCAGAATAGAGTGGTATTATTAGTTTCCTCGATCTAGACACCATACTCCTATTGATGGAACCAAGAATCGTGTTGGCTTTCTTGGCTGCCGCATCACACTGGTGACTCATGTTCAACTTGTGGTCTACCAAGACTCCTAGATCTCTTTCTCATGTACTGTTATCCAGCCATGTGTCCTCTATCACTGGAGAGCTTTGAAATAAATGGTGGCTTTCTTAAAATGATAAAAAGAAATGCCTCTCAAATGAAGGGACATCTGGCAGCCTTAAGGTTAAAGTGATTCTTGAGTGTGAACACTAAAAGCATTTCTGTCAATTGAACCACACAGTATAAGAAGCAATGCCCAAACCTAATAGTTGACTGCATGAGAAAAGAAACTAGGGCTATAAATGCTATGTTTGCAATCTGGCAAATCCACAGTTAAATCCTAGCACTTGAGACAAAAGTCACAAAAGAAAATCCAAATTCCCCTATTCCTGAGTCCGTCCAGGAAACCCTTAGCAGCAAAGTTTAAGCTGAATAGAATAGTAAAGAACAGAGCCGGCCTATCCTGCCTCACCGGGTGGGCACACACTTCAGCCCCTCCTTTATCAGCTACTAGGAAAACGTCTCTGGACTGTGTTTTTAAGCCCTGCTGCGGATGTAATGATTATGGGTGGAGGCTGTTTTGGAGCCAAGGGAGTTTATGCGAACAAAAGCTTCGCTCCTAAATCTGGACTGCTTCAGTTTCCTTCCTTGCTCTTTTCCTGAAAGGAGCAGAGCTGAGAAAAATCCTTAAAGCAGAAAACCAGTTCTGTGGAGCCATAAAAGTATGTGAACCTTATTGTGTACAAAGGGCCCACTGTGCAGTGTAACAACAAAAGGAATAAAATTATTTTCTTTGCTGAGAAGGCAGTCTTTTGAGTACAGAAGGATAGCATAGAAGCAAAGTGGAGACGTAGGCTTGAGAGCAGTGTAGTATAGTGGTTTGAATGCTGTACCACTGTTCAGCCATGGAAACCCACTGCATGACCTTAGGCAAGTCACACACTCTCAGCCTCAGAGGAAGGCAGTGGCACCCTGCCCCAAACAAATCTTGCCAAGAGAAACTCATAATAGGTTCATTTTAGGGTCACCATAATCTGGAAACTCCTTGCAGAAACATAACAACAACAAGGGTTGCCAAGTCAGACTATACCTGGCCCCAAGATTTTAGGGCCAAAGCCTGAGACCTAGGGATGACCTCTTGTGATGTTATAAAAAGCAGCTCCTGCTGATTTTGCGATGTTACAAGAATTACTTCATTAGGCATCACACATTAAGCATCAATTACAGTTACACAAAGTAGGTTATTTAAATAAAAAGTCCACATCTAAAAAATTAGACACTTTCTAAGGCAGTGCTCTCACTCTGAGATTTTTTCTCTTTCCTCTGAGGACTGAAGAAGGGCCAGATCCTGAGGTACAGCAACTCTATAGACATGTGTCACTATCTTCGTTTAAATAGTGCAAATTTGGTCCTGTGCAGCATCTGGAACAGTCATGGCCACAACACATTTATTTTGCAGTATCTGGAAATCTAAAGTGTATTTTTTTAAAAAACCACATAAGCCAATCACAAGACAATAGGCTTTAGAATCCTAGGAATATATTTTTCCCACCGAGGGCTAGTTTATATTTAAAATCAACCGTCACACACAGGCCTTGCAAGTGCATTTGGGCCCCCAGCAGATGCACAGTCAGGAAATAATAAACACTCAGGACCCATTGGCAGGGGGTTATAAATATCACTGACACAATTTGCTCAGTGAATGTGTCTTGAAAGCAATGCCTAATATTGTGTTTATTGTTATATACACGCCAAATAGTGTACAATTTTCTGCTTGCAGCATTGCATTTTTTGATTTGCGTATATTTTCATATCTGTAAAATACTTCTTAAGTAACCATCTCTATTATTTCATTGAGAATGTCATTTCATATCATTCCTATCATTTCCACAACAAAGAAGCAAGCAAATCTGAGGACTCCAATGCCAGAAATATTGACCAGAAAGGAAATGGGCTAGAAATGGATTGATCATATTAGGAAATGAGAAAAGCTCTTTAACAAAGTTTTCATCCACATACTATAAACTTAGAACAGACCCTAGAAAGTTATTTCAAAAAGTAATATTTTGTAACTTTTTGCACAACCCCCACAGAAACCACTGAACTGCATAAAATAAGGAAAATAAGTAACAAGTAAATCATACCCATTATCAGTGAGGTGTTTTACCATTTCCTTTCTTATTTTACAAAATAAAATAACATTATGCTTTTACTGTCCCCAGAAGAAACATATTACGGGCAATATTATTACTTGTGTTACTTTCAAGATGCAACTCAGAATGACCCACATTAGTAAGGATATGCTGTTACTGCTACTGCTGTTCTGAGATTACTTAAAAACCAAAAGGTCCACTAATACTTATTTCTAAATAACTTAAAATCTGAAATTAAAAAAAAAGCTACTAAAAAAAATTCAGCATGAAACCAACAGACAGAATGTCTTGTTTTCTGGCCACACTTTCCATCTGTCACTATAATGTCAATAAACATTAATTGTTTGTAACAATTATCTCCAGATGCTCAGTGAACACGAAGGCTTCACTGTACAGAACCGCTTCTTGCTGTTAAGTCTCCATATGATTCGCCTTTATCTCCATCTGTGCAGCGGTCTTCAACTTATCTCTTTGACTGGGTTCAGGATTAAGGTTGCCAGGTTACCCAGCTGCTTAATATCCACAGGAGGCAGAAGAGTATAGCTAATGGGACCACTGACTGAGCAGAAAAGGATGTGTTGGCACCCTTGGCTTTCTCATTGGGTTTCCTTGAAGTTCTCTTCAAGACACATAGTACAATCCACTCTGTCAGCCCCTTCTTTTCTTCTGTTTCAGTGCCAAAAGAAAGCAACTGTCTCTTCCGGAGTACACCATCCCCGTTCCTACCACCATCATCTTCCCCTCAGACATATAGCACCCTGTGGCCACTAAGCAAGGTCAGTCCTCAATGGGCTGCTCTGGGTTTTGCTCTCTTAGATAGTTTTCCTAAACATCCTGAAAAATATTGGAGTTTTCTCAAGCACAAAGTTTTTCCTTGCAACTCTCTTCAAGACATTTGAATATTATCCTGCCATCTTCCTGATGGTCAGAGCTGTTCGGCACGGGAATATGCTGCCTGGGAGTGTGGTGGAGTCTCCTTCTTTGGAGATTTTTAAGCAGAGGTCGGATGGCCATCTGTCGGGAGTGCTTTGATGTGGGTTCCTGCATGGCCAGGGGTTGGACTGGATGGCCCCTGTGGTCTCTTCCAATTCTATGATCTTCAATCCCTTCTTTTATTTTACATCAGTCTCAAATGAAAAATGACATTACTAAAAACTCTAGCCCTTGCACAGCTTATTTTGAAAGAAGAACAAATAGTTGGCAGTGGAAAGGAACGTATGAGGATCACACCCACCCATCTGGGCCTCCTTACTGGCCCACACCCATTGATTGCCCCACTACAGTAACCAAAAGGTAATTTTAACAATTTGCCTAAATGTTATGGAATCAACCACATAAAATTGGTTACAACATATGGAGATAGACACTGGGTGTGTGTAAGTCTGACCAAGGGCAGTCAGTCATTGAGTTCAAGATGCATAGTACCTAAGGCCAAACACATTATTTTGATACCTGAGACAGAATAACCTCAGAGCATCTTTCCTTCTCCCTGGCAGTAATAATGCAAAAATAATAAAACTGTGATACACAAAATAAGAGGTGCCCACCATACTCTACCTAGTGGTAGTGAGGCCCTGGGTAGAAAATATTTTCAACAATCAAGATTTAAACATTTTTGTACCATACATATATATGGTGAATTCTCTTGTTCTTTTAAATGTTACCTGCCCAACAACCAACCCCTTTTGTTCCCTGTGAAACCTTTCCTTCCTGGTAAAAGAATACTGACACTTTGGGCTTTTAATAAAATTAGGACTGATGAGGGTGTGAATGTGTAGAAAGAGAGAAACAGAGAGGGAGGGAGTGGGGAGGACGACTTTGCCACCATTTAAACTCCTGCTCCCTTCTGATGGCAGCATAGTTGGAGTCTGTCAGACGGCTTGGAAAGGAAGCTGACTGGCAAGACTCCACCAGTGCAGGGTTGCTAGGTCACTGGAACAATAAAAAAGGCAAGGAAAAAAACATCCTGGCTGCAAAAGAGGCCAGCCCAGAGTATAAAAGGATGGATGGGTGGGTGGGTGTGTAGATGGGGGTGGGGAGATACAATGAAAACTACCACAGCTCCACGGATGTGTGGAGAACAGGTTGACTGGAATAAAATATAGTTTCAGGCCTGAGTGATCAGAACATTGCCTGGCAGTGATATTGCTAGGTAAATTTATAGCATGTCAGATCTGGATAACTGTAAGGAAATATGCCTCAGGCTGACATGCCCTTAGCCATCAGAATACAGAGCATGAAAAACAAAGTCATTTTTCCATATATGAAGATTTTCATTGTCATCGGAATGACAGACATATTTCATTGAACTAGGACTGAGAGATTCTGCCAGGTGGTTATCAGGAAGCGTCTGTGTTTCTGTATAACCTGTGATCCACTGGAAAGCTGAGACTAAACAGAACTGAACAATAACCTGGAACAAAATCTTGTGAATACTCAAGTTCTTCCAAGGTCTGGACATTATAAAGTTCGGATTTAGGATGACAAGAACTCCATAATTTTAATTTCAGTTTCAGTGTATTAAAACAGATAGCCAAGTGTGACTAGCACCTTCAACAACAGAAATGATACAAAGGAGGGAACTGCAATCAAATATTGGAATGTAAAGGTTCCTGGCAAATGTGCCAGCCATCAAGCAACAGCCCCTCCCAGGATAAATCCATTCCTTTCCTCATCCCCATTACCCTCCACCTGGATGTACAACATTCTGAGGCTGCTCAGGCCTCACTGTGCTGCCTTGCGTTTGTTTGGAGAGGGGGGTTGTCCCCTTGGACATTTTCCCTTAAAGATTCAACAAACAGTTGGATTCTGCCAAGCACAAAGATAACCTCTCATTTTTAGATGATACATTTAGGCTGAAATCCAGCCAACATTCATCAGCTATTCATTTATACATATTCAATTATTATGTATTATTACAGACAAAAATACAAAAGAATCCTATAGGGTCCAAATACCCTAAAGGCACCAGATTCTGACTGATCTTGGAAGCTAAGCAGGGTCAACTCCGGTTAGTACCTGGATGGGAGACCACCAGTGAATTGCAGGTGCTGCTGTAGGCTATATTTCATAGGAAAGAACTAGCAAAACCACCCCTGAATATTCCTTGCCTAAGAAAACCCTACGAAATTCATGGATTTACCATAAGTCAACAGGCAACTTGAAGGTGCGCGTCTGCATGCACGCATGTGCACACACACAAGACAAATATCAACTTTGAGACTGAGAAAAGGACATTTCCAGCATAATTCTTCATGGACTAGTCTAGTTCATAAGATGCAGACTTTGTGAATTAGGCTGAAGTCCACAAAGCCTATTCTGGAAATTTGTTTTTCCCAGTCTCAAGGGTGCTACAGGATTCCTTTCCATCTTTTTAGGCTGAAACAGAGTAACATGGCTACATCTTTGAATATTTAATTTAAAGAGTTCTCTACTACCCTTTCGTAGATCTTCCAAGGCAGATTAGAAAAACAAGATAAGTTTAGGTAAAACTGTTTTATCTTTTATAGCCCGTAAAATTACGTCCAGATATATCCACACAGAGTTTTCATGAGACAGTCACTGTTTACTGTCATAAAGTGGCTTGCAGCCTAAAGCTCAAAAGAAATTACAGTGGACCCTTCACATTTGCAGGTTTCACTTTCACAGATTTATTTGTGAGTTCCTCCAACCCCTGCTCCCCGCTAAGTGTTTCTTTTCTGGGAGAACCTTCCCTCCCAGTGGCTCTGATCAGGCCATGCGGTCCTTTAAAAATCTGTCTTTGGTCCTTCTCCTCTTCCACCAGCCGCTGTCTGGCCAGTTAAGGCCAGCTCACAGCCCAACTTCTGAGCACCAACCCTCTCTTGATACCCCCCATACACCCAGGGAAGGAGATGGCCAAGAGAGAGGAAGGATAAGGCCACCCTGCCAAACCACCCTCAGTGCCCATTCTCCCACCATGCTTTGACCCCTTTCCCACTGACACACACATTTTGACATTTGCAGTTTTTCCATTTTTGCAGGGGTCCTGGGACACTAAACCTAGTGAATGAGGAAGGCCAACTGTACTGTGTTCCTATTAATGGAGACTTGGCTTTTACTGCATTTGTTGTCAGCCCCTTCGTGGCCAAGAAGGGGTGTGGCCTCTATCTGTATACACTCCCCCTCAAAACCACTCTTAAACCAATTTATGCAAAAAGCTCAAGCTCAGGCAAGATGCAGGCACACTGTGACTCTAACACTGTCACCTTTCTTCTTGCATGTGATTTTGCCCTGGTAAAGAAGCCAGGGAATTCAAAACTTAGCATTATATATTTTGGGTTGGTCTAATAAATGTACCACTGTGATGTGTTTTGGATTTTGGTGTATTTTGCTGTGTTGCCAACACAGCTACCCCTGAATATATGTTCAAGAGAGAATACCAGTAAAACATAAACAACACATGCTTTAAAAATGTTTTAAAGCCCAGGAAAATGAAGACTTAATTGGTTTATAACACCAGGAAAGCTTTTCTGTGGAAGGAATTCACAAATGGGCTGCCACCACTGAGAAAGTTCTCTCCCTGATTGCCATTCGCCGTGTGTATGGTTGGAGGAGGGAACTGAAAGAGAATCTGCAAAGACAGAGGGAGTCAAGTGGATTTTTCAGTTACCTTAATCCTAACGAGCTGAACTGAAGGGCATTTAGAACACGGTTTATCTTAGTCTAGACTTCAAAGTCTTCTTACAGGAGCATCACCATTAGGACTCTAAATCCTGCTCTATGAGAAGGGGTGAGGAACAGGTGGCACCTCTAGGTACTGCCAGACTGCAGCTCCCAAGAACTCCCACCAACTGACTATTCTAGCTAAGCCTAATGGGAACTGCAATCCAACAACATTTGGAGAGGCCACACATTCAGCACCCAATCCAACAAACTCTCAGTGCAAAAGGTCCTCTCGCATTCCTGGTTTGCTTTCACTGGCTGCCTTTGGCATCAATTCCCACCTGCAGTGCTGGAGAAAAAAAGTCCAGGTATAGCACAAAGGTGCATTTTCCCAGCCTTCTTTCTTAAAGATATGGATATGTGTCATCATACAGTATCTTGGGCTATCAAGGACAAATCTTCCCCAGCACAATGTCCTATTATGCATCACTATCTCTAGTTTGGGGCCAATATATACAGAAAATGACATTTCAGAGAACAGGTAATTTTGTTCAATACATGTAGCAAATAAAAGCTGTTTTGTAATTTTTAAGTTTTAATTTTTATTTTGTGAAAACATGATTACTTATCCACATAAGCACTCTTGGAACTCTTTTTTGTGGGGGTGGGGAGAATATGAACCATTGATCCTACAAAACAATATGCTACACCATTTCAAGACCTGCTCTGAGCAGACAGCAGGGAAAGCTCCCCACCTTTGGATAAATTTATGGGTCTGGGGACAGAAGACAAGGGCTCCGTTTCAACAGAACAGGCCCCAAATTGCAGCTGGACCAACTTGCTACATGTTGAAGCAGTCTGAGTTATACAGAAAGAGAAAACCATTATATTTATTGTTGTGTGCCTTAAATAAGATGCTGGTTTGTGCTGACCCTACTCTGGATGCTGCAGAAGAACAAGCCACAGTCACATGTGTCATATGATATTATATGATATAGGTAATTTTCCAGATCTCTACAGACACTGAACATATGTTGAATTTGTCCAGGGAAAGTATGGCTGAGGAAAGAACATAACTAATATGATGTCTTGTGACAGGTGAACTATTGGCTTTCTTTTCTTTTAGGTAGAAAATATATATTTGAGCAAAACACCTGTCTTTATGAAAAAGAAGGAATAGATTACAGTATCAAGCGTTAGTGTGTGCAGCTCTCCAGCTTGTCTAGCCAATGTGGTAATGACACGAATGAAACTGTCTTCACAAATATTTGGATATCCACTATAGCCAAGGGCTCAAACAGGTTTTTAAAAAACTAGATATACCAGATAAACTTCATAAAAGAGCTAGAAATTGAATTATAACAATGTGTGTTACTTAGACCTTTCAGAAATGTCTACACTTAGGGATGAAACTAGATGACACATCCCTAATGACAGAGTGGGCAGACAATGCTGCCAAATATGTTTAAAGAAGCACAAAAAACACCTTTTTCCTGAAGATGTTGCATTTAAGTATATAAGTAGTGAAGAAGCTGGAAATGGAAGATGATTCCAGAAGTTTACAGAACACTTTCCACCTGGTATGATAAGATTTAGATGTTCTAGGCTTATCAGCTGCCTCCAATATGCTCAATATTCCAGTGCCATATCTGGTGTAGAATGATCATATCCACATAGTCAGTCTTAGAGTCTGTAGGCTGAGTACTTTATTTTTCTGTTGGCCACTATCAACAGGTCTGGCCAGTTTTGGAGTCTTTGATAAACTCATCCTGATACCAGCATGACGGGGACAAATCACAGCTATCACGGCAACCAAGTTGTCACCAGAATGCATAGGCATTGTCTTGTTAGATATTTGGAAGTACCCTCCTGGCGAGAGGGAGAAAAAAGTACACATACAGTGGAGAGCCATCTCCCTCAGTCATGAAGGTGCATCCCCGGATTAATCTCAGTTATAATAATGGGCACTGTATATGTGGTTCTGCAGAAAAATGTATCTTGAGAAAATCCCCGTTTGCAGAAAATCAGTCTAAAGGCCTGCTTGAGAGTTGCCATTTATGAGACATTGAGTTGGAATGACTGAGTAATCTATAGCCACATTGCCTTCTCTTGGATGATTGGTTTGAATTGAGTCAAATCTGTCTGGCAAGGTCTCATCTCCAAAATTGTAGCATGAGGTAGTGAACAGTGCTTGACTGGGTACCACCCTATTTTAATAGTACACTATGGTGGTATTGTTGGTAATGATCTGGACCATCCTGTTAAAGTTCTCAAGACCTTGACACTGACTCAGCCAGACAGATGTGGAGTCTTGATTCTGTCTGAGATCACCGCCATTTGATGGTGAGAATGCTTCAGTGAACTCCCTGTCCAATCAGTTTGGCATCTGTCATCACAGTTATAGATGGTTATTTTGTCTTGAAAGTGATCACTTGCACATGTGGGCCAGTCACGGGAATCTGTAAGTATAGGTTGGCATTGTTGACTTCTGGGATAAATGCATGTGAACAACTTCTGGAGAATTTTTATGTGAGTCTGGCACAAACAGTCACGTCCACTTCCTGAGACCTAAGAACATTCATACGAGTTTTGCTGAAAAGATGTTCATTCTGTGAATTTGTGACACAGAATCTGGCATTGGCAGAGTTCTGTCCCCTTGCACTGAAATCTGTAAAAAATCCCAATAAATCTGATGGTTTGTGTAGGGGCTAGATACGGTTTCTTGTGGACATGAAGACCTAGGAATCCAAGGGAGAGCATGATTCAAAGATTTCTCTATAAAGAAGACAAAGACGTGGACTGCAGTCAACAAACTGTCTGTGCGGGGATACAAAATTACATCTGATTACCAAGAGCCAACATGGTGTAATGGTTTGGGTGCTGGACTCTGGAGACAAGTCATACACTCTCAGCCTGAGAGGAAGGTCATGGCAAATCTTCTCTGAACAAATTTTGCCAAGAAAACCCCCTGATATGGCCTTGGCAAGATTTATTCTGAGGAGACTTGTCACTGTTTTCTTCTGAATATAGGCCACAGCGGCTGGTATTCTCTGGCAGTCTCTCTTCCAAGTACTAACCAGGCCTGATCCTGCTTAGCTTCCAAGATCAGGCAGGATCTGGTGTTTTCACAGTGTTTACATTGGTGAGTTTTATAGCTGGCCAAAGCATTCCAAAGCTTGCAGCATTATCACAAATCCAACTTCACTTCCCCAAGTCAAGGGAGAATGTTGATAATGTTGGCCTGGGCAGAACTTGGAAAAGTTACTTATTAGAACAACGGCTCCCAGAATCCTCTAGCTAACATGGCCAGTAGCCATACTAACCACAGTAATTCTGGAAGCTGCAATTTGAACTTAACTTTTCCAGAGTATGGTGCTAACCTTGTGGGCCAACTTGTGCTTCTTCCTGCTCCAATGCTGAGCACTTGAGCATGAGTGTGCAAATATGAGAGATCCCCTTCACTTTTTCTCTTGCAATCCAAATTATGCACAGAGGACTTTGATGAAGGTAATGAGGCAGCAAAGTATGGCCAGAAACCAAGCCTAAATTTTTATAACCATTGTATCAAACTACTGGAGGAAGATCTAAAGCCATTGCTACTATAATGATAAGACAAAGAAAAGTCATACGGCACTTAAAAAACTAAGGCCATTTCTGCCCTACACTGTTTCACAATGCTATTATTCTACTTTCAACCTCCTGTGGAATCTCGGGGTTTGTAGTTTACTGAGGCCAAAGAACTCTCTGGTTGAAAATTCTGAATAATAGCACTGTAATGGTGTAGTGTGGAAATGGCCTAACAAAATTTATTTTGGCATAAGATTTCCTGGATTACAGTCCACTCTATCCATTCACTGTAATCCACAAAAGCATATGCCATCATAAATGTGTATGTCTGGAATTCATGATCGCAGCTACAAAGGCATAACCTAGAGAGTTTATGACTGGTTCATATTCCTAATCCCCCCATATTCAATAGTGTGGGGAATGTGTACGGATCATGAAAGTCTCCTAGTCCAGATTTACCAAGCAGCAACTGCTGCAAGCAACTGGAGTCTTTTTTCCCATTGATCAGGGTGCAGCTGACATCTCCATCCCGCTCCTGCAAGTTATCTCCAGCACGAGGGGGAATTATGACAGGGATCCTGCTTCTCAATGTTGCAGTGGAAATTGCTTGCATGAGGAAACATCAGTCAAGTGTGTCCCGATCAACAGGAGAACAGACTCTTGTCACTTGCAGCTGCTGCTGCCTGGTAAATCCAGACTGGGCGGGGGTTGGGCTGCGAGGTGCTACTTACATAGCTAAATAATTGATAAAAAATTTCAGCCTATGTCTTTACATTGCCAAGATATTCTTTGTTGTTTTTGCAGCAGCAGACCAACAGGGCTACCTGCACCCTGGGAAACTGTTACAATGGTAAGAGCCGTTATTCCTCATGTTTCCTTTGCCCTCATGCTCAGGTAATATGACTTTTCTGTGAGACCCGCTCCCACCATCCCAATTTGGAATGTGGACCTCAGCCTTATGGCAATCAAGAGCAGACAGGCTTTCAGTGACTTTAGCAGGGCTGGGATTTCAGCCAGGAATTTAGAAGCAGAGCTAAGAATACCTTTCAGATTCCAGCCCTGTACTTTAAACCCTAATAATACCTGACTTCCTCTTCTTAATACTGTATGTGCTTGAGAAGCCCACTGACTTTGGAGTACAGGACTGGATGCCACCCTTGAACAGAAGGTAGGACGCCCCCACTCCATATCTGTGCCACCTCCACAGTATTTTGCTTGCTCTTGGTCATCGCCAGCTCAAGATACCTTACTGCCTGAGGCAACAGACAGCATCTCCCATATACATAAAGTGAGTTCAATCACAATAGACTCACAGAGGCTATGATAGCCAGGACTCATGGAGGTCTCTCATTTATAGGTTTGTCATAAGTTGAAGCCAACTTGATGGCAAACAACAGCAAAACAAGATGAGGTCCTCCATCACACTTCAGGAAAGGAGCCCAGTTTAGGAGGCGAAAGTTGTGGAGTCAGGAAGCTCAGGGGAGCAGATGGAGGGCTGCCATCTGGTGGCTTCCACTTTGGAGACTTTTCCCATGGCTCTCTAGTCAAAAGTTCTGCCCATCTTCATAGTAAGGGCAGACTGCACCATGCTGGTGCTGTATGTACACTGCATATGGATGTGCACAAAGGAGGACAGGAGACAATTTTCTCATAGGCTTAAGCTCTAGCTTATCTTTGAGAAGCAAAGGAAGATGCCTCCCTCAATCTGTTCCCCTCAAATGTGCTCAACTAGAGCTCCCAACATCCCCTGCCTGCTGGCAGAGGTGAGGCAGTCTATAGTCCAACACATCTCTCAAGGGCACCTGTTTGGGAAAGGCTGGTTTAAGCACTGTATGCAGTAGGGAAGCATATTCAAAGGTCTTACATGCTAGGACCAAACTAAACATTTCACCACAGTCCCTAGTAACACTAGCCCAGTACCTGCTTTCTCTTTGCAAACATGGCTTCAAGAGAGAAAGGGATATGTAGTCAAGAAACAATGCAAAGGGAGGACAGGCTTAACCCTTCCCTTACCAGGTGCTTTCTTCCCCAGTATGCCCCTGGTCACTCTCACAGATAAGAGAACAACCACTGTGTTTACAGGGGGCCATCTTTACTTGCTCCAAGACAGTAGAAACACTGTCTTGATATATTTCATTTTGGAAAGGACTAGGTGAATTCAAACCAATCTGGATAGTGGGAATAAAATGTCTTTGGTAATCCCAGGAGCTTCCAGGAAATATTAAAGAATACAATTAAAGAAAAGAATCTTTAGGGGGAGGGAGGACTAAGTGTGAAAAAAATGAGACTGGCAAGGAAAGGATAAATAATCTCCCTCTCTGTTTCTCTGCTGAAAGCTTCTCTGCTCTAGAGGTGCCAATAAATAGCAGAAATAGACACTACTCTAAGCTTACAGCTAGCTCAAGTTCAGTCTGAGTTGCTTTGAATGCAAGAAAGATATCAGGAGTGAGCAAAGCATGCCTAAGTTTCAGAAGGTATGCTTCATTCAACATACTCTGAACTGAGGCAATATACAAATGCAGCACCAAGTGGGGTGGAGGAGCTAATCCAAATTACCAGGACCTGGCAGTACAAAGCAACCCAACTGTGTTGTAAGTTTTTACGTTTATCAGCAATTTCATTATCTGTGGGTTGTTTCTGCATCCATTGTAAAATCAGTGAATTTTCAAAGAAAATAGTAATAATGTAGAAAATTTGGAATCCCATGTAAAGATTTTTCAGCAGTTTGCAGTTGAACAAAAAGGGCTGCCACAATCCACAGAAGTAGCTGGCCTCTATGAATTTAGCTCAGTGCAGACCCACTGAATTCATCAGGCTCCTAGTGAGTTTAAGGGCAAGTCTCCTGGTCTAAGTGGTCTGGTGCAATGCACTGAACTTTCAGCCAAACCTGCACAGCATTTCTCACTGCAGTCCTGGGAGATTCTCCCCTTCAGTGGAGCAACAAGATGACAGCAGGCAGGAGCATTCCATCTCCTTACTTTCTCTGTGTTACTCTCCCCTTCCTTGAACCTGTGGCCCTTTCCCTACAGCTCAGAGAAAACAAAACTCAAGCCCCTCCCACTCATATCTTTCCAGCCATTGTTTCAGAAAGGTATAAGTTGCTTCACTTTGAGCCTCACATGGATCTCAACAACACCCCATCATTTTTTACCTTTTCTTCCCCCTTGATGCAAGCCATCTTCCTCTTTGGCCTAAAACAGGATGGGAGGGGGCACTCAAAACTTTGTACAGGCTTTCCCCCCCAATAATCAAAGCCCAGCAAGTGACATTTCAATCCTGAGCTCAAAGCCACAAGAGAAAGACATTGTTGTTGATAGCAAAAGGACTAAACATTCCCCTGTGACCTAACATCTGCTGTATTCGGCTCGACAAAAACCACAAGTCATTTTGGCCAGAGCATGGAGATCACTTTACTCCAAAGGAGATTATGGCACTAGAGGAGGCTTGCAGTCTGCCAAAGCTCCTTCCTCAACACAATGCTTTGTGCTGACTTCCAAGCCATGCTTGGTTCTGCCAAGAAGCCTCTTGCCAGCCCTGTATGCCATGCATCCTCCCTCCTGTCCTTCCAAATGCCTGCTCTGGTCTTGAGCAAAGTAGTGCCACCTTCTTCCCTCTATTCATTAAGCCACACACATACATAAAGGCTAAGCATCTGAAACTTTGGTTCTGCATGCCAAGAAAACAGTCATTAAAAACAAAACAGATACAGAGTTATGGACCTTTCTGCGCTACACTGTCATAGTGCTATTATTCCACTCTTAACATCCTGTGGAATTCTGGGGTTTGTAGTTTACTGAATTCTCTGGCTGAGAATTCTAAATGCCCCTCCCTAAACTGCAAATCCCAGCATTCCATAGGATGTTGAAAGTGGAGCAATAGCACTATAACGGTGTAGTGCAGAAAGGCCCTATGACAAGTAACAATCAACAGGATCAGCAAAAACAAAACAAAAACTATAAGGCTTCATATAAATATACACAGAAGTGTGCTTGGGGGAGCATCCATAAACAATACATTAAAAGACTTAGGAAATGTCTCAAGGAATAGGATAGCCATCGTTTAGTAAAAGGGCACCAGACAGAAGAGAACGGATTTCGACTGAACATTAGAAAGAATTTCTTGACAGCAAGAGTGGTTTGTCAGTGGAACTTATTGCCTAGAAAGAGGCTGGATAGCTACCTGCTGGGAATGCTTCAGCTGTAGATCCTGTACTGAGCAAGCAGCTGGACTTGATGGTCCCTGAAGCCCCTTCAAGCTATATGATTCTATGATTCCTGCAGTAGGCAACAAGTTCCTTAGTGAGGCACAACTACAGAAAAGGCCACTTCCCTGGTGTCTGGGACTGGTCATTTCATTAGGCAGAGTGAGGCAGCTACCTTAGGTGACAGATGGCAGGTAGAAGCAGTTTCAGTATTGCAGGAGAGAGATGTGAACCATGCAGTGTGCTCTTTAGCCCCTAAGTTACCCTGTTACCTTCATGGTAGTTGGAGGGTACAGTCCCATTCATTTGCAATGGTAGTGAAATATGCAACTGCCAGTCCAGTTAGAATGAGAGAGGAGTGCCATTTTATTGTTTCCTTAGGCAGATATATGTTTTGGGTCAGTCCTGCTACCATCTCCAGATAATGTTGAAAGGTTGCTGGTAGAAGCTTGGTATGTTAAGAAGGTGGACCCTCATGTATTAATAGTGTATAAAATCATTACTATCATCCTACCTTTAACTTAAAACTTGAATCCAAGGCAGCTTAAAACTGCAACAAATACAATATAGTTAAAACTTACAAAACAGTTGTGAAGTCTTTTACTCCAAGTCTCAAATCAAGTCTCAAGTCTCTACCTTCAAGTCTCCAGTCCTCACAGGAAACTTCCAAGTCAAGTCTCAAGTCTGGGAGCCAACTTTATACTCCAACCTGTATTCCAGAAATTCTGGACAGAGGCGAATAAAGTCAGTTTTAACTATTTAAGTAGAGTTGTTCCTCCACATTTACGATTTTGCCATCTGCAGCTTCAGAAATGGGGAATAAGATCCTTCTAACTCCTCCTTCCTGAAGCTGGAGGCTTTTGTGTCAATGGGCATAAAAGAGTCTGCTGCTTCAGAAGTGGGGGTAGGATCCTTCTTACCCTCATTACTGAAGCTTCAAAAGCTTTTGAAGGAAGGATCCTTCCTCCTCAAGCCCATTGCCTAACACATTTGCTGTCCCCTCTGAGAAACAAGCCCTGTGCTCTGGGGGCTAGTCTTGCCTTCTGCTCATAGGAAAAGTTTTAGAAGGCTCCTCCAATATGTAGCAGGGGCAGGCTACTGAGCAGACCTCAACCACACCTCAAGCCTGTTGCCTAATGTGTTTGCTCTTCCCATCTGAGAAATACCACCAGGTTTTGGGCTTGAGACAGATTGTCATGTTGATCAGTAGGCAAAAATTGATGGAAGCATTGCTGTACAATTTTCAGGTGGCTTAGGGGTTGAAAAAAAGTGTAAAAAAGGGGGTTGGGGGATTTTGAGGGTCTTCTAACAGGCTATAGGGGCTTGAAAATAGCCCCATTTTCCCCACTTCTGCTCATCCATCAATCTCAGATGTCCCTTGCATGGTTGTTGGTTTTGTGCCATGTGCATTTAGCAAACATGATTCAAACAGCAATACATGGAGCACAAGCTTACCTCACAAATCCTCAAGTAAGCTATTCAGCACAAAACATATTCAGGGTAGCCATCTTGGCCAGGCAGCAAAATATAAAAAACAAAACAAAACAAGAACCACAAAACAGTGATACCTTTACTGGCCAACCTAAATGGACAAAATACATCATGCAAGCTTTCAAAGTTTCATTTGGCCTCTTATCAGCCAAAGATGCTAAAAATCATGCAGAAGAAATGTGAAAATGTTGGAGACACAGTTCTATATTTTGTCTCAGATTTATTTCTGTTGCCAGTTAAGATGGTCTGGAGGGATATCAATGCACGTAAAGGCCAGTCCCCTTCTTGACCACGCAGAGACTTTGTTGGAAGTAGAAACCTCAAAGATTTATGTCCCAGTCCATTAGCTCCCTCTTGTTAAAGTTTCCCTTGTTGTGCCAAAATCTGTATCTTCAAATCCAAGAAACATTCAGGGTAGTCGTGCTGGCCATGCAACAAAATATGACAGCTTTAAAAAACCCTGAAAAAAACACAGATTACAACACAACAAAGCTATCTTGCTAATAATAAAAGACACAGATGCTAAGAGCTGCTGGAACTTGAAGCATCCATGCATAAAATCAGTTTGTGCAACAACTAAACAAATTGTGACCCCTTCATCAGCAGCTTGTATGCATCAAACCCATTTCTGTATATAGAGCACACTTGAGAATCTTCCTTCAAACAAGTTGCAGCAACTCTGCCTCTGCCACTGTTATATCCCAGTTGGGTGGCAGCAGAAAGAAAATGGAGAATGGAGGTAGGAGAATGGAGAATCCTGTAGGGGACATGGGTAGATGGAACGTGGAATACGAACCCTGAACAGTGAGGATACATTACAATATTTTAATATAGGTCACACACTGATCTTCCATCCACAACTACAAACAAATCCAAGTGGTAAATTCCTAGGTTCTATTGAAAATATGTGGCCATGTTACTAATCCACAGATGTCAATTCTGATTATCTTTTTTTCCCCCCTTTGGTCAGATTTCATGAACCCCAGCTTTGAAACATATCTAAATACAATCTAAATACAATTCAGTAAGCATGAAAGAGTATCTTTTTCAACTCATTCACTCCCTGACAGAAAATGTGTTATTAAAAAGAAAGGCCTTTGACCAACTCCATTCACCTCTGAATGGGTTTATTTTTGCTCATTTTTCTTCATGATTATTCCAGACAGAGATCATTTTACCAATGTAAGACCTCATGCTTAAAAGAGTCTTTATTTGCTCTGTTATCTGCCGGTCCAGCATTGTATCACATCCCACAGTGGATAAATGGATTAATATCAAAGAGAACTGAAATTTAGCATCTAGCCCAGTAATTTGAGAGCGTACCAGGCAATGATGAATGTTTAAACACTTGAATTTATTCAGGACTGAATTTTCATATGGTCTTTCAGAACCTATATCCAGGGCAAAATGACTTTGTAGGTGATCAGCATTAAAACTTTCTAGACACAGATGCTATTATGCCCAGTTTCCTCAATAAACAGTGACAGAATGAAGCATCAGTCATTATATCATCATGAACTGGGAGCTCTGAATTGCTCATAAAACACTCAAGATCTTGGCTTCTCTACCTTCTTCTAACTTTTGTGAGGTGTCACAAGGATTCCCTACCATCAAAAATGGTCTCAACTCCTCTGGAAACTCTAAAACTAAAATTCTTCACTTGGTCATACCATTTCAGCTACTGTATTCCAAAAATTAAACCAACCTCACCTGTTATGAGTGAAAAGTTTATGTATCATCACATCTAAATTGGCTAAGTGCATTTATTTTACCACATTCCCAAAGGGGTTATCTATTTTGGAAATAATAAACATCTCCATATCATGTTTCACATTCAAATCTGTTGATCTGAAGCTGGGGTAGGTTGGGTGATGGTAGTGGAAGGCATTTAGGGTAGTGGTGGTGCTAATCCAGATGGCCATTACAGATGTTCGGTTACAAAAACACAGAAGAAAGTACAGAGCTTGGAAATACTAATATTTGGAATACAACTCCCAGAATGCCCCAGCCAGCATGGACAGTGGAGTAAAAATCTCAGAATTCTCCAGCATCAAGTTCATAGTTAGGAGATTCTAGGAGTTATAGTCCAAAACAAAACAAAACACCTTTCCAGGTTCTGACTGGGGGAAGCTTATCTAACACTCCTGAGTGTCCTGTGGCTTCTCTGTTCTTTCAGTATAAACCTGTTTGATCTTTCTTAGCTCTTCTTGCTTCATTTACATCCTTTTCCCTCATGTTTTGAGTCTCACCATTTCTTATTGCCTCTCCCTGCCTGCCAAATGCCTCCCCTTCTGCCCTTACATGTCATTAAGTTTAAGCCCCTCTTATCTACTTATGCTTGTCGCCTTGCAGGACTTCCTGTTTCATTGCTCAAAAACAATAGATTATCCACATCCTGATTGTATTTTGGGCTACACAGCCCTTCTACAGAGGAATGTTTAATACCATGTGCAACTACACATATAGAAAATAGTGACCCGTAACTTTCACATTAGCCTTGATGGGTTACACTGACTTGGGTTCAGTTGTTTAGGAATAATAGATTTTCAGTAAAATGATTACAAATGTCTTTCTAGTTAGGGTGGCATCACCTCAAGGTTCCTCTGTTCCCATTAGGTACCTGCTTTTCTACCCTCTCTTATCCATCAAGACCTTTTAGCTGAAAGTCAAGAAAAAGCAGATGTTGTTGGAGTCCTGAGGAACCATTTATTAAGATAATAAATTCTAAAGAGACTTGCTATTGGGATATGAAAGATTCCTACACCACCTGTGGTGAACATCCTTCTCTAAAGGTTTTTCCCCCCATTCTTAAGTTTAATGCCCTTCCAGCAAAATGGCCCTTTAAAAGCCTAAGTCTGAAGACAAATGTTACAGCCAAACAAGGAGGCTCTTTTACTCATTCTTAAATCAAATGGCCCCTTCCCCCCAAGCAAACACCATCAGAAGCCTAGGTCCAAAGACAAATGTTACAGCCAAACAAGAGAGAGCTATTTTAATAACGCCAAATGTTGAAGTTTTAGAATTTCCTTTACTCAAGGGAGCTGCATTCTTCTAAGATTATATTATTACTTGGGCTAGCTGCCTCGGCAGTACAGCCTTCTCATTTCCCTTTTGGGTGGGAAAGTTTTTCCTCCTTGAACAAGGACTCTTAATTATGATTTCAGTCCAAAAGGGAGGATGTGAATGTTCTGAGAAGCCCAACAAAGCAGCCCAGGCTCACGAGCCAATGTCTTGTTTGAACAGCAAGATGTAGTGGCATAGAACTGAAACAGCTAATGCATGCCTGGACCTCTTTTCATCTATTCCCACAAAACTCACTCACTCATAGATCTGCCTTTGCATCTCTGCATCTACTTTGGCAGAGGTCCACTAACAGATCACTATTACAAGCCCCCAGGTTTTCTGTAATATATTGCCCTTCAGTTACCATTGCTCATCTGTTCCCCCCTGAAACTTGCTGCTTACAAAAGTAATGTTCAAAAACTACTGTTGCTTTCCAAGCCTGTCGTCCACACCTTTCTCTCTTACCACCACACAGGTTTTTATGTCTCCAAGTTCGTAAAACCAAAAGACCACCCAAGATAAAGTATTTCCACAGGTGGCGGAGCAAAATTTATGGGAAATGACTATAACTTTCTACAGTAGGTTTCTTAAACCTGGTGGCATCAAAATGTGCTGGTGCTACAACTTCCGTCACCCATCAGGTAGGGGAAGACTGCACTAGAGCACAACTGGTCATATTCAAAACTGGTCATATTCAAAGACACAGCTGTGTTGGTCTGTATCAGCATATAAAGAGATTTTGTAAACATCTTTGAGATTAACTGAAAGAAAGATGTTTGTACCATAAGCTCTTGTAGACTCTGTCTATCCATCAAGCTGAATTCAGCTTGCATTCAGCTGCGTCTGCATCTGGCGAAGTAGATGGAGTCTATGAAAGCTTATGCTACAAACTTCTTTCTCCATCTAAAAGGTGCTTTAAGATCTATTTGTATTCAAAATTGGGTGGCAAGTGGAGTAGGGAAGCCACAACATGTTACTGAATAGTAATTGGAAAGCTTAAGGAAATGATAAAGTGCCCAATATAGTTTCGGTGGAACCCTTCCTTGGGAGCACCAGACTGGTCTCAGTGCAATATCTCTTCACAAAATGAAGCATGGCACAGTAGAGAAAGAAAGAGAGAGAGAGAGAGAGAGAGAGAGAGGCTACAATTCTAGTGCCATCATAGCTCTAATCCAAGAACAATTCATGGAGCCACCTGTGACCACAGCTGTTATAAAGACTAATCCATCAAAAACAACCATCAGTATACTTCAGTTTTGCCAGACTGATAGAAGGACCTCTTTCAGACATCTGTCAAGCCCACCGCGAGACAAGTGCTTTGGCTCCCCCTTTTCATCCTTTCCTCCTCTGTTCTCACTTGGCCATTCCCTCCTGTTAGGCTAGAGGGAGAGCATACAAGAAACCAAGTGGCCATGATGGCAAGGAAGAAACCAAGCCATTGCCATTGCCTATCATTTATTTCAGTCTCCTTCCTCCTTTGTAGGAATTGGGTCCAGAGTAGGCAAACGGGAGAGAAGAGGCAGCAGGCAGTGGTGGCGGCTTCTGCTTTATGCCACAGCCACTCCCTCCCATCTTCAGAGAGTACAAAGACAGTCAGACAGGCCAAGGTAGAACAGCTCTCCCCATGGAGTGGTTGCCACCACCGTCTCCTGTTCTTCTCTAGGACTGAGAGTGGGCAAAAAGGTTGTAAGCCCAAAGAGGACATGTTGCCCAAAGGTCATCAACATCTGGAATCCCCACACTCTGTTGTTTTAAAACTACAAAGAGTGGGAAGTTCCTTGGTCTCTGCATACACACACACACACACACACACACACACACAGCTAAAATATCAACCCACCCCCATCTTTCCAGAACACTCCATGGCTTACAAGATCAACTAAAGATCTCAAGTGAATTAGTCTATCTAGTTCATATTATTCGCTCTGATGGGCAGATATTCTTCAGACAAAAGCATTTTCCATCACTTGACACTTGATCCTGATTCTTTTAATTGGAGATCCTTTGCACGCAAAGGCTATGGTCTCTCGCACCACAATGTACTATACTAGCAAAATGGATCCATCATGGAAAGTAACAGGGCACAAGGTAATTTCCTCAGTAAACTCCTCCAAGTTTTAAAGACAGCACTCTACAAATCAAGTCATTTGTGTAACAGTGTCGCTTTAGAAATCAGAACAGACCTGTTTCACTAGAGACCAGAGAGGTTGCTATGTGCATGTTTAAGAGATTAGCAATCAATAAAATGCTTGAGTTCATCAGACAAAAACTTGAACTGATTGCAAAATACTTGATTTGGAATTTATGAGCAGAAATCCAGAGTGATTATGCAAATAAATCTGCCAATGGTCCTAGCCTGTGAGTCTGACACTATCCTCTTTGCCTTTAGTTCTCATTCCTTTCCCAGTTTTCCCTTTTACTATTTGCTTGAGAGCTTTCTGCTTCTAGAAACAGAAGACCCATGATATCTGGTACACAAACTTTGGAGGGGGGAAACCATAAATTCCTATATTATAGCAACATTTTAGGACACAGTGGCAAAATGGCTACCCATACAGTATGCTTAAAATTTTCAAACTGTCCTTAAAAACACCACATCCTTACAGACTCCACAAACACCCTGCCTTTAGTTCTTGCTTCAAAAATAGAGAGGATGCATATATAACCATCATAAAAGTAAGCCAACTACATTAATTCATTCAGGTTTAAATCTTCAAGATGGTAAAATTAAGATAGATGGTCCCAGCCAAAGCTTAAGTTTCATAACCATCTCAAGGAAAACACATTCCTCAACTATTGTCATGGTTTGTCCTTACAATACCCCATACAAGATAGGAAATTCTCAGTCATTCATCATAACCGAATAGGAACTGAGATACAGAGTAACTCTATTGAGTTTCCTCAGTCACAAAGAAAGACGGAACCAAAGTCTTCTGAATCCTTGCCCAATTTCCTTATCATTTAGGCAACTGTTCCTTCCTTCTAATGAATATGTAACTGGCACGAGGAAAGCAAAACCATCTAGCCCAGCATCTTGTCTCTAGTCATGAGTTGAGCTGAACTTCATACTGAAAATTGCAGCCATCTCATTAGGACTGTAGTACATTATGCTTTACCAGAGCTAGGAAAGCCACTTTTTAAAAGCAATTTGTTCCCTTTACTTATTATGATGTTTATGAAACAAATTAATTGCTGTTACTAGTTTCAATGTTACAAGCATAACGCACTGCATGTTGCATTTTTCATTACACTAAAAACGTACCTTATTGTTGTAGGTATGTGCCTTCCGGTAGTTTCTGACTTAAGGAGACGTTAAAGTGAACCTATGATGGGGTTTTCTTGGCAAGATTTGTTCTTAGACAATTTGCCTTTGCCTTTGCCTTCCTTTGAAGCTGAAAGAGTGTGACTTGCTTAAGGTCACTCAGGGAGTATCTGTGGCTGAGCAAGGATATGAACCTTGGTCTCTGGAGTTGTACTCTGGCACTCAAACCACTACCTCATGCTGCCCCATAAGAAAGAATAACATGGAAGCTTTAAAAAAACCCTTTTCAAAATGCATCCAAAAATTCAGTTTTAAAACTAATAGAAAATGCCACTCAAAAAAGTAATTGCACTTGTTGGTCAAATTCCTTGTGCATTGTAGCTTCTTTGACTCTTGTTACCAAAAAATCTGATAACCCTTTAGAGGTAGCTACATTACTTGTAACTTGTTTCCTCCAAATTCTGTGCTTTACCAATTTCCCCACATTTTAAATTGACTGACAACCCTTGGCTCTTTCCTTTGAAAACTATATAAAAAAAATGCACTCAACATGTTAGAAGCAAACTCTTTATATTTCTATGGGAAATGTGCACTTCATTTTAGCTTCATTTCTTTCACAACCCACTCTATACTTCACTTTCCAGCATATAAACTTGGCATCAACAGAGTAAGTTACCAAAAGTAGGGTGCTAATTAGCTGACAGATAACAATTGGACCATGGTCAAATGTTATCAAATATTCCACAAAGGAAAACACTAGACTTGCATGAAAGACAGCCTATCTTTTTTTTCCCATTGTTGCATTATATAATGTCAGTTCATGACAGAGACAAGAGTGAAAGTTCTATATCCCTGCCTGTGAGCTCCACAAGAGTTAGTCTCCACACATTTCCTTTAAGAGCAGGCATCTCTACCCTAAATCTTAAACAATCTTAAACCACATTTTCGTAAAAAAAAAAAAAAAAAAAGCTATTTTTTGTTTTTTTTAAAGTTGCTGATCCATAGCTGCAGTTAACGGCAATGATTTAAATGGGTATAAATATAACTTTGTCCTGGACAGTAGATACTAAATAAGCAAATAAAATATTCATAACATATATGTGTTTGAAAGTCTAACTGTCTGATCTCTCCCTGGAGATGTGTCATAAACATCAAGAATCTCTCAATCCATTTAATTTCATTCGTATGTAGATGTACATTATAATCTATAAATAACAAATTATCAGCATTTTGTAGAGTTTAAATTCATTGTTTTAGAACACCAGTTCTGGAATTAGCAGCTCATCCTCTGTTTGTTAAAGACTTTGAATACCCGACCACTAAATCCGTCCATGGCACAAATCCAGACATAATTCAAGGATCTTTTTCAAAGGTAAATACACAGGAATGATTATCCTGTGTTAACTAATCTGGTAATCTATAAGCACTGGAGTATAACTGCTAGAGCAGACCTTTCCAAATTTTTCATGCTGATGACACACTTTTTCGACATGCGGCATTTCATGACACAGTAATTTCAGTTTAACTAGCAAACCAGAGGTTAAACTAACCCCTTATAAGAGATACAGACACCTACCTAAATTGTAATAATAAAATATATGGGAACACAACATATCTCATGAAAACCATTCATAAATTTAAAAATATATGATTTATAAATAATAACATACATTTCCAAGATTGTAGGTGACACACCCACACACTTCAGATGACACACTAATGTGTCATCGCACACCGTTTGGAAAGCCCTGTCCTAGTGATTAAACACTCCAAGTAAAAGCAGCATTCTCCACATTTCTGTGCCCAGATCGAGCAACAGTGATCTGCATATGGAAGCGGATTTATGAACTCCCCGCCTAAGGTGGAGAACTGAATTGAAAAAATGGGCAGGAAGTACAGGCTGAACAGATCACCAAGGAAGAGGGACTAGTAACAGCCTTTCCCTAAACTTGAAAAAAATGGACCAGGTGAGCCCTTACCAAATTGAGTTTTTGTATCTCTTGTGTCCTCATTTGAGCTCAAGGTACCTAACAATGTATTTTACAGATAGAGGACTCCATCCTGCCCCATCAAAGACTGACTTTTCTTTGGATTTCCCTAGTACCTGTATATCCCAAGCTTGAGTTGAAGGTCAGCTCAAGGCTCTTGCTTTCCTCCTTTATGATGCCATCTACATAGCAGCAGATAGATATATGTAAAGCATAGGAAGCTTAGAAAACTTAGAAAGCATAGGAAGCTTCCAGGTTCTCCAAAACCATCACCATACCTTATTCATCTAGTTCCAGACCTTATGACTTGAGATACCTTATGAGGAAAGATATACCAGTTGAGGGAACCCTCCATAAATTGCAGTGCTGTGCATATTTACTTAGAAGTAAACCCTGCTGAGTTCAATGGGGCGTAATCCCCAGGAATGGTTTTTAGCTCCGCAATCAATCTTGAAATCAAGGGAATAAACATGTACAGCAGAGGTGGGCGCAGTGTGGCCCTGGAGCTGCATACACCAGGAAATAATGTTTCTGTGGTCCTCTACATCTATAGAATCCCCAGACTAACCTTTTTGTGGTCAAAAGAAGAGAGTAAGTTGTTGTCCTAGAAGTCTCCAGGTGTAACACTTTGCCTTTTAAATTGACTGCAAATCCTCCTAGTGCTGTTTTACATTTAAAAATGCCAATTTTTGAGAACCAGAAATGGACTACATTGTTGATGTTTTAATCTATGCAGCCCCCGAAGGGTCCTGGAGAATAAAAGTGGCCCCAGACCTATTGCAGTTCCCTATCCATGACATATAGGGTGTCCCTGTAAAAATGAAAACAGACCAGCTATATTTCTTTGTAATGCCGCTACAGCTTTGCGTGGAGCCCCAAATGTCTCAGAACTGGCATACTGCTGCCATTCCAGCCAGAGGACGACTGCTCTGGTCATTCGTCATTGCCAATTTCTGGTTTCCAGAATCCTTGTGTTATCAGGAGAGAAAAGAGGTCACAAGCTGAGAATGTTTCTGCTGCACTTTGATTTTCTTTAAAAATAAACTTCTTTATAAAATATTGTTATGTATAATTTACAAAGTACAATAGTAAGTTATCCTCTGCCCTTCCTCACTATATACAACATTTCATCATTCAAAGTGCAGTCAGACATTTACTAGCAAAGTCAAACAACAACGGACCATAATCAATATCCAGAGAGGGTTCATCATGATAGTTTCTGAAACAAGATATGATTCAATGGTGGGCCATGTCTAAAATTTGCATGTGACATATATGTTATGAATGGGTATCATATAGTTTCAAAAGTGTCTTCAATATTTCACCTTTGGCAAGGCAAAGTTTGAGTGGCGATTTATCTAACAACATGAAAGTCCGAGTTCTAGCTAGGAAGGAACAAAAGGATAAACCTTGTAAATTCTTCTGTGTCCTTGCTATCTTTTTCCTGTATACTCCTATGAAAATGTACTTCTGTTTACTTTCGTGGGATGCAAATTATTATCAATGCTTGAATTATGGAAGAAAAAAAGAAGGAGAATAAGCAGAAATCTATCTTATGGCTAAATTGTATCTTTCCACAAGAATGGGGCCAGCACAAAAGCTAAGCAGCTCTGCCCTCAATACTGTTCCCACCACAAATAAGTCAAGCACTGAATTACATACAAATCACTTAAAATGGATCACTCAGCCCTTACTTGCATCCTTAGTTTTCTTGGTAATGCTAATCCTGAGTAATTTAAGAAAGGCAAAAAGAATTACGTGCTATGGATACTTCCAGAGCATCTCCTCATCAGGTTCTAGGATGTGTGACTGTATATTTGTAAACATATCTATCCAAAAATAACCATCATTAAACTCAATTGAACTTTCTCAGTAGTCAGTGAGCACAGAATTAAAACTAAAATCCACAGATTAAAGGTGCCATTCTATATAAGCTTGCCAGAGAGAAATCCTATTGAATTCACATATAAGATTTCACTATTAAAATGTATCAGACATTCTCCCTGACCTGCCAGCCATGCAGGAAAGAAAATGAACATTTATCTGTTTTCTGTAACTTTGTTATCAATATAATCTTTCTTTAAAATGCCCTTGAAATTGCTTTGGTTATAAAATTGGAAAAAAATAAAGATATTCAGATAGTTTATAACTGATTAAATATAATGTACATAGAAAAGGTGTATTAAGCTGTTTTCATTATGTTCGTACCCAACCTTCCAATTCACTCTATTGCAGCAATATCAATCATAATGATAAAAACTAGTTCAGTGAGATAAAGTACATTTAGGCATGTAAGCTGACCTGCGGGTCAGGTTCAATTCTTCAGATCTCCAGCTACTTATTTTAGCTATGCAGATCTCTGTGCTGTTCTTAAGAAATGATCAACTGTCTCTCTACCGTGAGCATCTCCATATTCATTCTATTTCTATTTCATCTTCATCTTCAAAGTTTGCAACATTTTGTATTTGGGGTAACCATGGTATTTATCTTTACTTACTGGGAGGAAAAGTTGTATTGAAGCATAATCCAACTACATCATAAATGAATGATGAAGGTAACCAACAATTATTATTATTATTATAACCAAATAATACATGGACCTTTAGATGCCAGTTAAATGGGCACAGTCTGCTGCTTTAAAGGACTTGTTAGATTCAAAACAGTTATGTTTTGATAGGACAGACTTATCACTTTGTTCCTCCGGTAGCCCTTGCTGGCCTCCAGAGCAAACTCTCCCAAACTCTTCTGCCAACTACATAATTCCATTAGCCTGACCTGGCTAGGAAAAGAGCAGCTGTCTCTTTCCTAGCAACTTGTCCATCAGCAGGCAAATGGTGCTAAGCGGGGCAAGTGGGGGAGACCTCTCTGTCTTGGACGCCCAGCCCCACCGCCCACAAAGGACTCGCTGGAAAAATCCCCTCAAGCCAGACTCTAGAAGGCTGCCCCTTACTAAGAATGGGGGGGGGGCGAGGTGGGGGGGAGGTCGTACTGCTTCAAGGATAGGTCGGTCGGTGCGGGCTTCGCTGTAAACACGCTCCTTGCTGGGACAGAGGGTGGGATGGGTAGGGATGTGAAGGTGGCGGACGTCGGCGGGATCGGTGGGGAGAGGGGGGTGAGGGAGATTTACAGCCAGGCAGGCTTGCTCTTTATGGCCCTTAATCCTAAATACCCTAAAATACCACATCCCGTCTGATCTCAGAAGCCAAGCAGGGTCGGCCCTGGTGAGCACTTGGACGAGAGACCGCCAAGGAGTGCCATCTGCTGTTATTTCCGAGGAAGGAACTGGCAAAACCACCTCCCGATAGTCCTTGCCTAAGAAAACCCTATGAAATCCGTGGGGTCGCCATAAACCGACAGCCATCCTGGCGGCACATATAAACCCGCCACCCGTCCAAGGTGGGATAAAACGCGGCTGGAAGAGGAGGACGGAGGAGGGAAGGCTGAACCTCAACACACACACACACACGCATACACGCACCCCGCGGAGCAGCAGCAGCAGCAGCAGCTGCTGTTGTCGCGCCAACACCCAGCCCGCTTCCCTCCCGACCCTTTCTCCCCCGCCCCGGCCGGTTCCCATCCTCCCTCGGCCTCCCCACCCCGCTCACCCGGGTCGCTGTCGCCGCCGCCGCCGCCGCCGCCGGCGCTGCGTCCTTGGGTCTCTTCCTCGCCGGTCGGAAGCAGCCGAGAAGCCGCAGCAGCCGGAGCGGCTCCCGGGCGGGCAGAGGCAGATCCCGGTGGCCCCGTGGCGCTGGGCTGGGGGCGAGGAGCGGGCGGAGGGGAGCCGAGGGGGAACGACCCCACGAAGAGAGGCAGCCCCACGAGCGGGAGGAGGAGGAGGAGGAGGCGGCTGCGGCTGCGGCTGCACTGATGGAGCAGAAAAGTGCACGTTGCGGGCATGATGCTCGGGGCTTTCACATGCCCGGTGGTGGCGGCGGCGGCGGCGGCGGCGGCGATAATAATGAGGGTTAATGATGAGGATAATACTACTTAATAGTAATAATGCGAATTGCTGGAAGCACCATGCTCAGGGGACGGGAAGGGGAGGGAGGGCGGTCAACGGGAAGGAGCGGCTTCTGCTCGAAAAGTTCCCCGGCTCCATTGTGAGGCTGCTGCCGCCGCATCCAGGACCGCCGTCGCCGCCGCCGCCGCCGCTCTTGCTGCCGCCGCCGCCGCCGCCGCCGCTGCCAGGCGGTCGAAGGGTTTCATGGTCCAGAGCGGAGCCGGAGGGGAAGGCGGGCGGGCGGGCGGGCGAGGCGGCGGCAGGAGCAGCCCAGCCGAGTGGCCAACAGCCGCATGCGAATTGGCCGGAGCCTGCGAAAGTAAAAGCAGCGCCCACCCGGGCAGGCGCCTCCCCTCGCGGCTGACATCACCGGGCAAGGCGGCCGCTGGTTCCCCCCGTTCCCTCCTTCCTTCCTCCCCTCCTCAGTCGCCCCGCCAGGCCGCTGGGGGGCGGGGGGAGCGGCGCCTTTGGACGGCACCCTCTCCCCGGCTGGCTCGAATCGGAAGGACGCTCGCCCAAAGGCGCCTGGGTGGGCGGGGGGCGCTCCCGTCTTCTGGAGGCTTAGGAATAAAACTTACCAGGAAACTTCCGCTTCACGCATGGTGCTGAAGTGTAGGTAGCACAAGGTGCCCGAGGCCGAATACAAGGGGAGGGAGAGAGAGAAACAACCGAGTTCCACAACCCGCAGACAAAGCAACACCACCGCTTCAGGGTCGTGTAATTTTCCCGCCCAGTTTAACCCACCACAGAACTGCTCTCCCGATAGACAAGCCTGAGGTGAAATGGTAGCCCGTGCGATGTAGCTCACCCCTTCGCACACGCATGCCTTGGGTATGGGAGCCCCAGCTAGGAAAGCATACCTGTGCTTGGTGCCTCCCCGCAACCGGCAAAGTTTCTTAGGGCATCCCGCAGTGCATCCTTATGGGGCTATGGTTCAGCTTTCAAGGTCCTGTGGAATTCTGGGGTTTGTAGTTTACTGAGGCCAAAAGAGCTGAGAATTCTAAATGCCCCCCCTCCGCCCTTAACCGCAAAATCCAGGATTCCACAGGATATTGAAAACTGAATAACAGCACTATAGCACTGTAGTGTGGAAAGGCCCTTAGTCAAGTGTCTTCAAATCCCATATGGGGAACCCATTAATTTCATGTCTGCGCGTGCCTTCAATTCGCTTGTTGACTTAAGGCTGCAACATTAATTTTTCATAGGGTTTTCATAAACGAGGAATACTTAGTGGTGGTTTTGCCAGTATATCTGAAATAAAGCTTACAGCATTTGTATTGGTTGGTCTCCTCTCCAAGTACTAACCAGAGGTGACCATTCTTAGCTTCTAAGATCAAACAGGTTCCATGCCTGCAGGGTATTTTAGCCTACAGCACATGGTATTTCTTAGTTGTCTTCCTTCCAGGTATTAATCAGGCTTGACCCTGCTTAGCTTCCAAGACGGGGGGTTGCTCATGCAAAAAGACTAGGGTGATTAAACTGGGCACCGATCAGGGACTAATCTCTGGCACAATGGGAAAGAAAAGTGCCAGTCCTCCACATCAGAGAGCTCGAGTAGCACCAAACTGCAGGACACTGACTGGTAGTGGTGCTCCAGAATTTCAGACAAGAATATTTCCCAAACTTCCCTTCAAATGGGGCAGGGGAGGCTTGAATCCAAAGCATGTGCTCTGCCACTAAGCTATAGCCTGTTCCCATTTGCGGAGCTTTGAAAAGTTCCTCTTATCCGGAAAAAAAAAAAAAGCTACCAGAATCCCCAGGACAGCAAGGTCGGCGCCATGCTGGTTAGAGGATTCTGGGAGCTATAGGACAATAAATAAAATAAATAAGGAACTTTTCCTAGCTCTGCCCAGGTACACCATTTGCTTACAGTGATTTGCAGACATTTCAGTAATCCTTACAATTACAGATTGGCTAAGGCCTCCTGATGATTATGTGGCTGGCATGGAGCTCTGACAACACTTAGTTTATATTCTTAACCTCTGCGCTGCTCTACAAAATTATATTACAGCCAGTGGAAAACAATGAGAAGGGACCACAAAATGCAGCATCCAAACACGAATCAAAGAACACGAAAGATGCTGCAGGCTGATCCAGCCGGAAAAGTCAGCAGTAGCACTATAAACCAACACTATAAACCAACCCGGACACAGAATGTTATTTGAAAGCACAGAAATTCTGGACCATTCTAACAACTACCAGGTCAGGCTACACAGAGAGGCCATCGAAATCCACAAACACTTGGATAATTTTAACAGGAAAGAGGAGACGCGGAAGGTCAACAACATTTGGCTGCCAGTATTGAGAAACACCAAAAGCAAAACACAAAAGGTACTAACGAGCCCTAACGAGCCCCACCTGGGCTCGGGAAGTCTCCCTCCAGGAACAAGTATTCCATACACACGATAGGACCATTATGCTAATTGCTCCCTCCCCTCCGGAGGAGGAGACTGGCATAGATATTCCCCACTCCACTTCCAATTCACCATTCCTCTGAAGATGCCAGCCACGGATGCGGGCGAAACGTCAGGAGAAAACACAACCAGAACACGGTCTCAAAGCCCGAAAAACCCACAAGAACCAATGGATTCTGGCCGTGAAAGCCTTCGACTCTACAATGAGAAGATTGCCTTGTCTTTTCTTCCGGGTAAAGAACACATAGTTTTACACAGGGACTCCTCATCACCCTGCAACCTGTTTTTTAAGTTCTAATGAGTTTCAGTCATTTTTGAGACAAGGAGACAGACCACCAAGGGTAAGCCAGAAAATATAAAAAGGAGTCTTTGCCAAGAGACTTGCACAAGTATACCTCACTTAATCAAGTAGATGTGCTTCTGGGCATTTCTTCTTCAATGCAAAACTTGATAGCAGAAGCAGAAATCACATGGGAAAAAAGCAGTACATAATAGCAGACATGCCATTCTCTTGAAGAGGATTGAACTTGGATTGGGGTATTCTATTCCTCGGGGCTAATATTTGGTGCAGTTAGGGCTTAGGGAAAATGCTCTGTTAAGGTATAAAAGAGTACATGCCACAAAAATATTGCGTTAACTAATGTAAGTGCTTAAGAAATAGCCAAGTGTTTCAAAAAGCACCACCATTCCTGTCACTGAGATTCCTACTGCAGCTGTAGTTTCTACCCAAATTTGACAGCAACTGTGATATCAGCATTTCAATTCTTTTCACAATGATCCCTAATGTGGAACTTTTTTTTTTTACAGAAGACATACAACCGTTTGACATATTCATTGAACTGCATGCACCCTACAGCTCCAAGACCTTTTTCTTAGATCATTTCCACACGAGACTGTTATAGCACTATGATTCCACTTGCAACATCCTATGGAATCCTGGGGTTTGCAGTTTCGGGAGGGGCCAGGTGGCCCCTCCCAAAACTACAAATCCCAGGATTCCATAGGATGTTGCAAGTAGAATCATAGAGCTGTAACAGCCTCATGTGGAAATGGCCTTAGTCAGTCACTGCATGCCTTGAGCCCCCTGGTATATATGTGAGACAGGGTGCCTGCCTGCTTGTCATTTGCCTTAATGGCTACCACTTTATATTCACTTACAGCAAAACTGATTTTCTGAATAGATCTTTCTGAAGCAATTAGCTGTCACTTTAATTTAAAAAATTATCTTAAATAATTTTGTGTCATTTGCATATTTGGCTACCTCACAAGTGACCCTTAATTCCAGATCAAGTTAATAAACATTGGCTCCAGTACAAATCCTTGAGAAATCATGCTGTTCACATTCCTGGATAGTTTGAACTGACCATTTATTCCTCTTTTCTGTTTCCTTTAACTAGTTATTAAAATGAAATGAAATGAAATAAAATAAAATGAATAAATAACTATTGGGATTCTGGTCTTAGTCCATGAATAGCAAATTGTGCATTTAGGTCTTCTGGGGGTGGGTGAGGGGCATAAATTTATCTTCTGTTATCTCAATCCATATATCCATATCAGCTTTTCAAATGTGCAGGAGAACCTCTGTCTTGCTTAGATTAAGCTTCTAGTTGTTTGCCCTCATCAGCATCTAAAAAAATTATATTACATACCTTTAACATCAGCTTAAGTACCACTGGGTTAGAAAGTGGCCAGTGAAGCCAGTTTTTAAAAAAAAAAAAAAGAAACAAGAGTTGAGATTATTGTATTTTACCACTTACCTTACATTTCAGAATTATATTACTAGTTCAGCTGAAATTATTGTGTGTTATAGAATGTAAAACATTCTGGCTGTTCCTCCCTTCCATCATTAAATTTGCTTCTATACTTGACACATTCTGAAAAAAAAACAATGGGTTGTTCCAAAAACTAGTGGAACAAAGCAATGCCAATTATACCTTCTTCTTTTTTTGCAATTTGCAGGTTACATTTAAATCAAAATGCACATATATGCACACACTCACTTGTCTGTGATTAGTAAACATCAAGTACTTTTAATACTAGAAGTTTCCAATCAAGGATCTACATTTGGAATAGCACTGCGATTAAATTTATTTCACAGTGCCTTTTTTTACCTTGCAGATGAAGAGAGAGAATTTCTGCAAGTAAAAGCAAACCAGAGGCTGATTTTTGGGGTGAACAAATATGGAAGTTTGTGAAACATTTCTTTTATTTACCCAGCATAGCTGTTTTCTCTTTCCTGACAAGGAAAGTGGAAATGCAGCCCAAGGAAGCTAAAATCCTTGATTAGAACATCCCTTATTTTGAAGAGCCAACTTCAAACAATATAGCGGATGGTGCCAGAGTTTCATAATACTGCAATCGCACCAGTCATGACAGTTTCAGGTTGAATCTGCATTCAGAACTTACACATTAAGTGTACGTATGCTGGTTTGCAACTAAAATATAGGAGCGCATTGCATTGAAACAGTCATCTGTAGTTTCCTGTAAAGAGAACCTAATGACTGGCATATGCCCAGTGGGAACTTATACTGCCCTCAGCCAACAACCTGGAAAGTAGAAGTTGAGGTTACTCTGCTTCGTAACTCCTTTGTCCTTGTGAAGCCCAGTGCAGCAGGAGGTAAAAAATTAATTTGCAACGACTATTTAATAAGCAGCCTGTCCCTTCTAAATTCCACAACAATACAACTTAACTTATCAGTTTTGAGGACACCCACTACAGAGCAAAACAATTCTGCACTTTTTTGGTAAGTCTGGTCTGACAATGTTGTTTCTCTGGTATCATCTCTCCATACATACTTACCAGCATAGTTCCTTCTCTTGTGCGGTTGCTTGCACAACATGACTCCATACTCATGCAGTATTCTGCACCTATGGTTTATCCTAGTAGCTTGTTTACATACCATACAAGCAACAGATCCAGAGCTTAAAGAAGTTACCTTTTTTTGAACTACAACCTCCAAGAATTCCTGAGAGTTGTGTTTCAACAGAATAACTTTTCCAAGCTCTGATAAATTTCAACTTTGAACAACACTTCCATTCCTTTTTGCCTACTGGTCACATGACAATCCGTCTCAAGCACAAAGTGCGGGCAGATTTCTCAGAGGGGAACGGCAAACGGGTTAGGCAACGAGCTTGAGTCAGGGCTGAGGTCTGCTCAGCAGCCTATCCCTGCTGCATATCGGAGGAGCCTTCTAAAACTTTTCCTAAGAGCAGAGGGCAAGACTTGCCCCCAGAGCACAGGCTGTTTCTCAGTGGAGAGCAGCAAATATGTTAGGCATGGACTTTAGGAGGAAGGATTCTTCCTTCCAAAGCCTTTGAACCTTCAAGTAATGGGGGGTAAGAAGGAACCTATTCCCCACTTCCGAGAAAGCCTCCAGCTTCAGAAATGGGAAGTAGGAAGGATCCTATTCCCCACTTCCAAAGCAGCACTCTTTTATGCCCATTGACACAAAAGCCTCCAGCTTGTGGAGGCGCGGGAGGTAAGAAGGATCTTATTCCCCACTTCTGAAGCTGCAGATGGCAAAATCGCAAATCTGGAGGAACGATTCTACTGAAATTGTTAAAACTGACTTTATTCACCTCTGTCCAGAAATTCTGGAATACAGGTTGAGGTATAAAGTTGGCTCTCAAACTTGAGACTTGACTTGAAAGTATCATGTGAGGACTTGAGACCTGATTTGAGACTTGAAGGTAGAGACTTGAGACTTGACTTGAGACTTGGAGTAAAAGACTTCAATACATCACTGACTTAAGTTGTCATACATGTATGGACACCTATGCCTAGTCATTTGAACTGTGTTGTCTGTTGAATGCTTGTTTACTGAACTGAAGTTTAACAACTTTGTTGGTAGCTTAAAAGTAGTTTCCTGTACAGAAATTTTGAGATTCCTAATGCAAGTCTGCAGCAGAGTTTCTCTTAGATCAAGGAAAAGAGGAAGTGAGGAGTCTGGGGTCTGCCTTGGCTTCAGGGGTACAGGTCACCAGTAATTCACTGTGCCTGAATTACGACACATGCTTAATTTGAGCCTTGAATCGTATTACCTTAAATGGATCTGGTATGGGCTATTTCACACGACATGAACATGGAATCTTCCTTACATATTTAAACCACTGTTTTGGACAGCAACAGAAGCTCAACCAAAGCTGTGTGACCAAATCTCAAGTCTCAGATGATTATTTTTCTATTCTTTCAGTACTTGAATGTTGCCATTACTTCTCTTTCTCTCCTCACCCCCTTCCCATGCCTATTTGTCCTGTATCTTCTTTCTGTGGATAATTCAGTTCCACTAACACAACAGAATTAGGAATGTGGTATGAACTATCTGCAGCAGAAGCAGCAAATACTGTAAATTTTTTATATATCTCAAACAAAATGGCAGAGGTTTTTTTCACAACACTTCCCCCATGTTTTTCGAAGGCCATAAAACTTCTTGTATTTTTAAAAAATAGAACAGAGTTTGCGATCCATGGCTCTGAAGTTTGTTGCCTATCCCCCATCTCCCTTGCTCAGCCCCCACTTTAATTGGAAGTTTTGGTATTCACTAAAATCAGACATAAAAGAGCAAGCCTTTTAATCAGACGGTGTGTCTGTGGTTGGAGTTTTTAATTGGCTGATAGAATGGATGGCATGTTGCTCCCTCATTGGAGCTGTTTAATAAACTCTTCTCGGGTGATAACAGAGGAATGGTGGTAGCGGTCCCGGGAGGCAAAATCTGTATTCTCTTCAGTGAGCTGAGTGGTCTCCATGCCAACTGTTGCAAAGGATGGTGTCACAACAAATCGTTCCTCTGGGGATGGCCTTCCCCTGAAAAACAAAGGAACGCAGAACCTTCAGATGCCTCATTGTTTCCCAATACAACTGCAGCTGCACTCTGAACTGTGTAAACAAAAGAGTAAAGGAATCTACTCCGCTATGCACAAAGACACGCCACTACAAGAAGGAATGAAAACTCTTCCTTATAGCTTTAGGGTTTGCCCCAAATTAATCACAGACTCTTTGTAAGAAATACTTTTAAGATTGCAGATAAAAGTTTTTCTCCTTTAACACATGCATTTGCTTCTCCTCAGTTATTTCCAAGCTGCTTCAAATGCTCCAGTCATGTACAGTTAGGGTAACAGGTTATGACCAAGGACAAAACCATTTAAAATTATGTCTGCCCCCATCTCCTTCTAAACATTTTCAAGTTAGCAGGCAACAAACTTGAGAAAAGGTGAAAAACAAAGGACAAAAGCCTTGTGCATTTATTGTGCAGACTTCCTTTATTTTTCAACAACATGATAAAGACTACTGTGCACATTCCATATTGTGAATATGAACTGAAATGTTCTTAGGATCATCATACTCAAGCATTCCCTGGAAGACACTCTGAATGGTATCTGGTTTATCTGTTAGCAGATACTAATAAATGTATAACAGAAATAGTTGCAAAGTTCCTTTGCTGTGCTGCTAGGATGAATTAAATTATGATTCAGACTCATATGTAACACTTGGGGTTTGTCTTCCTTTTTAAATAATACTAAGTCTATTATATTTTAAAAATTTTAAATAACTGCTGAAGTGATATTACCTGTGTCTGTTTTACATTGCTTACCTTTGGTATAGTATTTTGTTTTATGGACATCTTGTTTTTTAATGGTCGGTAACTGCATAATAAAGATTGGACTGGCATTCTTAAGGGCGTGCAAATATATTGTGTATCAGCATCTTTTCTACAATATATTCAATGATGGAATGAATATTCATCACTATTGATATCCTGGTAGAATGATAGATTTCCTGATGTTCAGGAAAATCTCACCAAGAAGAATAGGGCAGAGAGATACTTCACACTTTGCAAAATCTCTTGGGTAACTATACTGCACAAAATGTGTGTCTGTTTTCTATACAAAACCTATTTTTTGTGTATAAAAATTTGTTTTCTGCATAAGAAACACTGCTAGCTTTGCAGGAAACGTATTTGCTGCACAAAAATCACATTTTGTTAACAAACACACACACATTTTTTGTGTAGCATACCTGCCTAAAATATTTTACAGAATGCAAATACCCCTCAAGAATGGCACAGAAATCTTCGCTTTTTTCCTGCACTGATGAAAAAACTATGAAGAGTATTTGTCCTTGAAGCCGGGTTGAAGAATGTGAAGATTTACATCCTTATGCTCGTGCGCAGAAGAGCTACCAATAAAGAATCAACAGCCCCCTGCCTTGAATTGGCAAAAATGTACAAAGACATTTTCCACCAATACTAGGTAGTGTGCTTTAAACAGGCTGAATAACAAGTTCTAAAAAACATTTCGTTGACACTATATTCTCTCAAGTAGTCTGTTTTACAGAAGGAGGAGAAATATGTTTCAGATAATTTTTGATATGAATTTATCAAAATGTGCAAATTTCTTCATAGTCTGGATAGAAAAAATATTTAAAACATCTGAATGTAGGAAGACGTGAAAATGAAAGATGTTGACCTGTAGACAGAAGGGTTTGAGTATTTAGTTCCTAAAAGTCCAACTCTTTAAAATCTCCATAGATCTACGTACATACCTATAGCCAAGCTTAGAAAGTGACCATTTGAAAAGTAATTCATTCCCAGTCCTTTTTGCATTTGTTGCATTATAATTCTGCATTTGTTGCATTATAAACAGATTGTCCTTTTAAAAGATCCTTAAGCAGGATGCAGATATATAAAAAAGCCTGGCTAAGTTAGGGTGCCTTTTAAAAGCAGAGGTGTGGAATGGAACAGGTTAATTTTCTAAGGCCAGAGTAAAATGTTACACCTGTTGACCATAATGCTCTCTAACTAAATTACTACTGTTACAAGGGTCCTGCTCTCTTTTGCACCACAGAAATAGTTGATAGCAGATGTGCCTACGAAGAGGTGGGGGGGATGAAAAGGTAAATTAGAGTTCTTTTACGAGAGTATATAAGGGCCAACAAAAACAACAGCCAAACAAGAAAAGCAAATAAAAAGTGTGTGTTTTATCAGATTGGGTATATGCTAAACCTCTCTAAACCCAGACTGACATTCCAGGAGATACTGTTCCTGATGGAGAGCAGTGTAAAATGGCACTGGTTGGCAGTTTTCTTCACCTGCTTTTGCCTCTTCTCCACAGATTTAGGCACTAGGCAGGAGATGCTGCCTTTATTTTCATTTTGTGCCAGCTTGACCTCACTCTCTGTAAAACCACTGTAGCAGCTACAGTTTACAGTGGAGTTTGTAGCACAAGGTTGGGGTTACCAGTGTGGTGTAGTGATTTGAGCATTGGACTACGACCCTGGAGACCAGGGTTTGAGTCCTCACTCAGCCATGGAAACTCCTTGGTTGACCCTGGCCACATCACATACTCTCAACCCCAGAAAACCCTGTGATACGTTCACCTTAGGATCGCCATAAGTCAGGAACTACTTGAAGGCACACATCACAACATAGCCATCTTAGAGACTTTCATGAGCAGGTGAAGGGAACTTTGGGCTGATGACTATTCTGAAATGTTTGTTTGTTTTAGAAAATAAACTTGCCAAATTTCATTCTACTGAATAATTGGCTACCAGTCTCCCGTTCTCCATTCTTGTGTATGATGGTAACTCAGATATTTCTAGGTGACTTTTGGAGGAGGAAAAATGTGTGGAGGAGGGAAAAGGATTAAAAATACTCTTCTCCCAAACATGATGACCTAAATGAATTTATTCATTTCATTTGAGGAGAGGCTTAGGGAGCTGGGTACGGGGTATGTTTAGCCTGGAGAAAAGAAGGTTAAGAGCTGACATGATAGCTATGTTTATATACTTAAAGGGATGTCACATGGAAGATGGAGCAAGCTTGTTTTCTACTACTCCAGACACTAAGACATGGAGCAATGGTTTCAAACTTCAGGAAAAGAAATTCCATCTAAATATTAGGAAGAAATTCCTGACAGTAAGTGCAGTTGGAATACGCTGCCTTGGAGTTGGCAGAATCTCCTTCTTTGCAGATTTTTAAACAGAGGCTGAATGGCCATTTGCTGGGGATGCATTGAGTGTGTGTTTCTGCATGGCAGGGGGTTGGACTTGATGGTCCTTGCCGTCTCTATGATTCTATGTATCCCACTTTTCTCCCAATATGGGACACAAACCTTAGGACCTAGATGGGGAATCCGTGTCCCTCTGAGTGATTCTGAATTTCTACTCCCACTATCCCAGATTTTTATCCATTCTGATTGGGTTTAATGGAAGTCAGAGTCTAACAATATCTAAATGGTTTTATAGCATGGATGTAACATTAACAGAAATGATTTCTCAAAAACTGGCTATAATCCCACAAGAAGAAAAACATGCTATTTTTTATTGTTTATGAGAAACATCTCTTCTAGTGTACAACTATTTTACATACCCCTTGAGCATAAATAACTTAGAATGCGATCCTATATACAATGCCCTATGATCATATTCTATTGTACTCTATGTGTCTTACTTTTGACGACAAAAGAAAAGGATTCAGCTTTTAATCTCCAAATAATTAAACAAGTGGAAGGTATGCCTTTTCCAAGTCACTAAAACCAACCTGCAGGCATTAAACAAAAGTAGCTTCATCCATTTGAAAAAACTGAAGTTAGCTGCTGCACCTATTAAAAAAAAAACAGACAAAATAAGCCAGACAGATGATAAATCATTCCTAATAACTAATACAACAATTTTTATAACAACATATCTACTAAAAACTAATAAAATTAGTATAAAATATAGGCTTGAATGGATGCAAATTTAAAATCTTAATAATGGTATGCTTTTTCCTCCCAGATTTCTTCTTAATCAAAGCTTTGAAATGGCCACTGAAGTGTTTAATGCAAACTGGAGGCATTATATGTCATACCTGTGGAGATTTTGTGACCTTAACTCTGTGATGTAATAAATCTAAGACAAACTTTTTTTAAAAAAAGGTTGAATGTATGTATATTCTAAATTAAAAAGCTGAAAAGAAAGCAGTTCTTACTAAATTTTACACTTAACAGGCACACATATTGCTGCGCAAAGTATAGACTGTTTATTACCAAATATTTTGGTAAAATGGGCTGCCAGTATTGCTTGTTGCCAAATACTGTTTGCAAGCAGCTGTGAATTGAAAATGAAGGTCTTGCAATGCATCTTTTCATGTCACTGCATTTGCAGTGTAAGGAATGCAGAAAAGCAAGGACTGACAAAATGCCTATTACAATACATGCGGTTCCAAGATTCCTTACGGATAATTTTTGGTTATGCCAAATACAGCCACGGAAATTAAAACTAGAAGCAAGCAAGTGGTATGTGTAAGAAAAGGTCTTCTTTACCCCTTTACTACCAAAAAAAAAAAAATCCTTTTAATTTTAACCCATATAGAAAACATAAAGGTAATTACCGGTATATCTTTTGCATTACATTTATCAGCCTTGACGTATGGTGACCTTATGAATCAGAGACCTCTATGAGCCCTAATCATCAGCAGCCCTGCTGAAGTCTTTCAGACTTATGGCTGTGGCTACCATGAATCAGCTGATCAGTAATGTTGTCTTCCTCTTTTCCTATTGCTTTCCACTTTATTGACCATTGTCATCTTTTCTAATGAGTCATATCATCTCATGATAACTTCCAAAGTTCAACAGGATTAGTTTAATGATTTTGTCTTTTAGGAAGAGTTCAAGCTTGATGTGCTTTTGGACCAATTTGTTTAAAAAGCAGTTTGAATGGGGGCAGTTTTTAGGGGGACAGTGGCCTGAGGAAAAAGGAAGAGGAAACCCATAGACGAGCTTTCCCTAGCAAATTGGAGGCTCAGAGCTTCGCTTTTGGAAAAATAAAAACTGTGTCTAAAAGGCATCATGTAGCTTCATCTCACATATACTTCTTCTCTGATGCAAGGTCAGAACTATGTGGTACTCCACAGATGAATAAAGCTGTGGAAACTGCTGGTGTAGATTTGTGTACTTGTACTCTTAAGACTTTATCACACAAGGCAGGTAAATTGCAACTGCAGTACGGTAACAGCATCTCTGGCTGGCATTTATCATATGACATTGTTTCTGTTCTGTTGTTCTTCCAGTGGGAGACTATTTGAAAAGTGTATACAGTGACCCCTTCACATTTGCCAGGGTTCACGGTGCAGAACCCTCACGAAAGTGGAAAAACCTCAAATAATTCCCCACTGGATCTCCTCCCATTCCCCTCTGGAGTTCCCCTCCCATTCCTTGCCTCTGGCCCCAGCACTCCCAGGGGGAAGAAAAAAGACAAGGTAAAGGGCTTTCTTGTGCTTTCCCTTCAGATGGAAGAGAATGGAGCACTGAGTTCTGGCGTTCTGGTCCCCATCTTGAAACTCCTCCCAGAAGGGAAGGTTAGGAGTAAAGAGAGCACTTGACCAATCAGCAGCCATTATGCAGCAGAATGTGAAGCCATGTGGCAGAGAGAACAAACATCCAGCAGTGGGAGGGGCTCTGCTCACCAAAAAGGAAAAAAATCCATTTTAAATATAAGCCTCGCAACTTGGGGTGAGGAATGCAAGGGAATGGAAGGATGAGAATGGAGGGGGGGGGGACAAGTACATGCCTCATGAATAATCAAATTCACAAAGGTCAAACCTGTAAATGTGGAGGGAGGACTATATTTTATTAACACAAAAATCCATCAATGGCCTTCTTTTTAAATATGGGGATAGACTTCAAGGTATGCTCAGAGTGCTTCAAAAGTGCTTAGTGTCATCCTGCTTGCTTAGAATGATTGCACTGCAGACCTTTTTGTCACATCTGGCATTACGAAAGGGCTATTCCAGGGCCCCAAAATGTCCATCCACCAAACTAGTCTTAAAATGAAAAATTGTGTCCCTGGAGGATTCGCGGACACAATTCTCTACTTGAGGGCTTCTTTAACTCATGAGGTACATCCAGCTTTCTGTGAGTGGAAGGTATTTTCCCTCTGTAGAAAGGCACCTTTGGCTGTAATCTTATCTGAGCTGTCTTTGGAAGACTAGTGATAAGCCAGCAAAGTGATGTAGAAGTATCCAGATTGTAGTCTGGCTTTTACATGTTCTCTTCATCGTCTTAAATGATTTTAGCCCTACTTCATTTTAATTTGTTGTTAACCACTGCAGCAGGAGACAGGTAGGATAATAAACAAACAACCAAACTAACAATGTAAATGTAAGTCAATCAATATAAATGTAAATCAAACAATTAAATGGGGTTATAGTTAACTACAGCATGGTGTAGTGGTTTGATCATTGGACGACACCCCCGGTGACCAAGGTTCGCCTCCCAGCTCACCCATGGAAACCCACTGGGTGACCTTGGGTGTATCTCTCTCTCTCTCTCTCTCTCTCTCTCTCTCTCTCTCTCTCTCACACACACACACACACAGCCCCAGACAACTTCATGACAAGTTTGCCTTAGGGTCACCATAAGTCAGAATTGAAGGTACAGAACAATACAACGACATTTAACTATGCAGTGAAGCCTTTTCAATTCAAACAAAAAGAAATAAAATCTGAAGAAGATCCAGGGCCACAAAATGAAGACACTTACCAGGTGGCAGCCCTGGACTCACTTGACCAATGTAGAAATATAGAATAATGGCTAGTCCCAAGTTAACGAGTGTGTATATCCACTGAATGACAAACATAATGGCAAGTGATCCTATTGCCTGTTGGAAAAATACAGTATTTAGAATGAGTACATCAGCTTGTGCCACCAGCTTCTTATCACATTTTATTATTTCCGGTGAAAAATCAAACACCTTGAGGTATCCAAAGAAAGAAAAAGCTTGGAGCCTTCCACTTCTTACCACACTTTTCTGGGCCTAATCATATCTCCTTCCAGTGCCAGGAAAGGCTGCTATCTCTCAGAACATTTCTAGAGCAAACACCCTGCCCCTGTTTCATCCATTGAATTTTAAGGGGTCTTCAGATGTTGCCCTGTAGTCATAATTTGCTCTTGTTTTTCCATCATTTCTTTCATCTTTTTTCTTACATTCAGGAGAAAAGAAATGGCACAGCTATACATTCCCCTCTAATTTCTAGCATGAGAAGTGCTCCATCTGAAAACTCCTTCATTTAAGTGCAAGTTAAGTGTTCAGTGGCATGGAATTTCCTAATTTAGAGGTTGTATAAAGAGCCAGTATGATATGGTGTAGTGGTTTGAGAGTTTGGTTTGACCAGGGTTCGCTTCCCTGCTCAGCCATGGAAACCCACTGGGTGATCTTGGGTTTGTCACACACTCTCTGCCCACTCTGATAACGTTGCCTTAGGGTCATCGTACGTCAGAAACAACTTGAAGGCATACAACAATGACAACAAAAACAACAACTCTCCAATGCCAGTTGCTGGGGAAAATGGATTAAAAGCTACTACAGCAATCATGTTAATCTCCTGGGCTTCACATAGACATCTGGCTAGCCATTCTCTGAAGAAGAAAATGCTACTTTTGATAGGACTTTGGTCTGATCAAGCAGGGCTCATCCTATATTCTTAATAAATGGCCTAAATATACAAATTGAGTACCGTAGCATGAAGCAAAACATACAGCTCACATTCTCAAAAATACCAATCTAGTCATATGAACATTTAGTTTGAATTTTTGAAGACAATACACCACTTTGGTATCCACTGTTCCCATTGGTTCAGGTAGTGAAGGCAGGCTAAATTCTCCAGCCCAATTTCTTCAAGATGACCCAAAGGCTGGAAAAGTTCAGTTCTGACCAAGTCCAAAATCCCTACCAGAATTAGACCAAAGGTCCATTTCATCCACCATCAAGTCCACCAAGGATCTCCCTAGTCTACTGTCTTGGTTCCAACAGTGACCTGCTAGAAGCAGGATATAAAAATTTTTTTTCTTTATAAAGGTATTATCTTGATCTTTCCCTACCACCTCTGCAACCTATATTCAGAGGTAGGTTGCCTCCAAACCTGGAAGTTCCACTATAAATATTAACAGTTGCTGAAATAATCTTTCTTCATTAATTTGTACGATTTGTACGAACATCTTTTGAAGACTTCTTAGCCAGTGGCCACAGTGATTGTTAACCAGGTTAACCCCATTAACTGACATACCTTCTTAATCATATAATCATTTCATTCGACTATGGCTGGCATCCAGTGGAGGATGTATAACCATTTTGCAACTGGCTCTGGTCACATAGCCAGACACTTCCCTCACTCCCCACCAGAAACAGAATGGTTGGAGAGGGGGCTGCAGCATGTCTACAGTAAGTCCAAGATTCAATGAATGGCCAGATGTAAAGTAGTTTTGCATGAAAGACTACTATGCTATGCTGAGCCACAAGGATCACAGCCTATATTTTCCTGTATGAGACTGCCTGGGCCCTGAGATCCCCAGCAGAGGGCTTTCTTTCAGTTCTACCACCTTCACAGGTTATGGTTGGTGGGATCATGAGATAAGACCTTCTCAGTGGCTGCCTGTAGACTCTGGAGCTCCCTTCCTAGGGAGGCTAAAGTAAACCCCTTCTGCCAGCAGGGGAAAATTAAAGATTTTTCAGGAAAAGGCTTTTAAGAAAAGTGTTGTATTGTTTTAAACTGCACTGTTATAAAACTGCTTTTCATCCTTTTAAAGTACGCATTTTACATTGCTTTAATATTGTTAATAGTTTAATTCTATTATAAACTGATCTTCTGTTCATTTTTAACTATATTGTAATCCTTTTTTCATTTGTTCTCTGTCTTGACTCCTAGTTTTGAGAAAAAAGAGCAGGGTATAAATAAAGTTAATGAAAATAAATCATAATTTAAAAATAAGAGAATGTAGTAACTCCCTGATGAGGAATGCTTGCAATATTTGGGGCTGCTATGGTTGAGTTTAGGAGAAAGGCATAACAATACAATTATAAAATTAGTCAGGATGTGGAGAAAGTGTATAATACGAGCTTGTTTCCCTCTCTTATCATACTTGAATGCCAGGGTCTTCCACTGAAACTGAATGGTGACATATAACAGAAAATACTATGCTACTGGAATTCATTACCACAAATCAGAATTATGGCTGTCAGCTTGGCAGTTTTGTTGTTTGTTATGGCTTCTTTGAAAGGGAATCAGAAAGATTCATGGAAGACAGATATCTCACTTGCTATCAGTCATGATATACACTCCCACCAATAGCAGAGGAAGTATGCCTCCGTGAAGGCACCATTTACAGATGTGCTGCTTGTGGGTTTTTTCATTGGCAGGTTGATAGGCCTTTGGTGTCACCCAGCATGGCTCGTCTTATGTTCTTAATAGTCTATGCCCAGGCTGTTAGAGATTCTGCACTCTGGTTAGCAGATCATAGTTTTGAATCAGCCGCTGTCCCTGATTTGAATCATCACACAGTATTTTAACATGTCCTTAGCCTGCATCACCTACTGCTGTTTCTTCTTTTATCTTTAGGCTTCACATCTAGTAACTACAAGTGCCCTGTGATTGGGGATCATGAATGTTATAGTCAAACACATCTAGAGGGGACCAGGTTAGAGAAGTGGCTCTGCAGAGATTATATGCTTCATATTCAGAAATCTTGCCATTTTGTATAATGTAACCTTTTTCATGAGGTTTGGACTGTGCTTCCGGATCTGACAATAACAGTTGTCATCATTTGCCTGCAATCCTTAAGAAATGTTTGAACTATTTGAGACTCACACCAATAAGGGAAACACGATGATCACACAGTCTGGAGTAGAAGGATATGGGCATTTTCTGGATTTCTAATTCTTGATTTTGTCGTTTTGTATTTAAATCTAAAGAAGAGAATAAAACACAAGAACGTTTGGTTCTGAAGGCACAACTCCAGGCATTTTCGTATTCTTGTAAGAGTCCAGTCTTAACTGTGGATATACCTTACCTGAAACAATAAAAATAGCCAGCCTACATACATTTGGCCCTGCTTCTGTCTCCTTCTCTCCCCCACCCAGAAGTTCACACTCAGCTTCTTCACCCACCCCAAACCCTATTACTACTAATCCAGATATTTGGCATTACATTCTCAAGTTTCCTCGCAACTACAGTTTGACTTTTTCCTTTCTACAACGTGAAAGGCTTCAAATCCTTCCAAGCTTCAGTGTTTCAGGAGGACATAAATGTGGCACTGACATATTGACACATTTACCTTAGTAACATGCTTGGCCATCTCAGGATTCTAGCTCTTCTTTAAACCTCCCTATTGCCAAATTATTTGGAAAAAAAATTGTAACAATCCAAATTCTTTGAAAATACAGATTTTGCAAAAAGCAGACATCCCACTAAAATTAAACATATCTTGTTTTTTTTAATTGTCATAATATACTCTGGTTATAGAATTTGCAAACTATATTTTTTTCAGACCAGACACCCAGTTTATGTTATTTTGGTAGGAGGGTTCAGATAAAAAGATGTTTTATTTCATATAGCTAATGGGTTTTGCATGCCTCAGGTCACTTTCACACTACTATTTTAGAGACGGCAGACTTTTCGAAAGAATTAAACAATGCTTCCAGGCACACAACAAAATTATATCAGTTTCTAAACAATGGACAGAACGGTCTAATAGAGAACACAAGATGTGCGCTTATACAGAATAGAACTGACTCTTATTTGATGCTCAGGATGTTAACTTCTGGAAACTATTCCCTCCAATGTCATGATAAAAAATAAATAAGTTGATCTCACACTGCTGTATATGTGAAAGATGCATATATATGCAGGCCAGCTGATGGAATGATATAAATAGTAAGTCTTCCTGCACTGAATTAAATCTGGGCTCCTTTTTTCATGAGCAAATTACATTATTATTTCTGTAAACAATTAAAAGGAATTCTGTGTTTATTTGTTTCTTAACAAAAAGTCTGTCACCAGGGACAAACACTTAGCTTTGCTACAAAAGGGTACATGCACCTTTCTCCATAGACAGACAGACAGACAAAATTGTACCTCTCATCTTATTACCTTCCATTTTCTGACTCAGAGCTTTTTGCATCTCATCAGAATGATGGCCTCCATCTTGGACGTGCTTCTGCTTGGTTTCTACAGTTTCATATGGCAATGTGCTCTCTTCCTTCTGGTAATTTGGCTCTGAAAAACTCTGCATAGTTTTGTCACTGGAATCTAGGACATCACTGTAAAGATCCTGAGCAGGAGCAATATTGTTATCAAGATCCAAGAGGAAGCTGTCTTGTAATGTCTGTTTAGCTGCCTTCTTTTGCTTTCTCTGTTTGACCACCTGGCCAAGGTCCTTGTCCTTTACTTTTGTTTCAAGAGTGGTTCCTGGATCTTTACCAAGAGGCCTAAAAAGATGGTCCATATCTTTTGTGAATTCCAGCAAGGTGCCATCTGACCTGCCTTTAACTATTCCATCTGATCCATAACAAGATGGTTTGTCAAGTATCAAAGGCCGAGAACAGGTCAGCACAGCCTTGGAGTCCTCCCTCCTCATAGTTCTAGAGTTCTGCTGAAGGTTGTAGCTCATAGAGACAGCAAAGTAAGCATAATCCACAGCAATATATGTAAGCATGAAATTGATGGTAACTATTGGAGCGAGGACATTCACTTGACCGATGAAAATGAAAGCCATGGTGATCAGGCTTGTTAAACAGATTGCAGCTACTGGGGTTCTGTTTGGTCCTTTCTACATTAAGAGGAAAGAAAAGATTTGTATGTGTAAAATATAGGCAGTAATGCAGTAGTCTGACACCTGATCTTGCCAGATAATGTCTACCTCTTATTCCAGTCTTGAACCATATTACTGGGCTGGAAGAGGTATTTCTATAAAACTTGAAAGATGAAAAGTGGAATGAATGCTTTCTGTCACTGCGAGAACATGGAAGCCTCTTGTTATAGTAATGCTGTTACCAGCAAAGAGTTGCTTTTAGTGCTTAAGAAGGCTGCCACTCTGTTCCTTCCCTGGGATACTGTAGCAGCTACCTGTTACTTTTTATGGAAACCAAGAAACATTTTCACCTGTTCCCATTACTTTTGGCTGGAGTGGAAAGTGCTGCCTGTTAGGAAGGGCTCTAAGGACCTAAGTCCAGTTCTTAGTTGCAAACAGAGTAAACCCACTGAACAAACCCAATGTACCATTCAGCAAGGAATTCAGTGGGTCTACTCTATTTGACACTAGCAATTGGATTTAGGTGTAGCCCTTTGTCCTTTAATTAAACAAGGTGGCTGGGTAAGAGGCTTAATGTATTTTCTAAAGCTTTCACATACCTTCCAGCTGTCCCAACTTGGTGGGGACAATCCTGATCAATCCTCTAATATTCCACTTTTTAAAGCTGCTTTTCCAATGTCCCTGTTTCTCTGTCCTCCTCCCATTTTCCCCCTTTGTCCTCAGTTATGTCAGTTGCTACAAACCGAGTTCAAAGTATAAAAATAGTTTACACTCAACTCAGCAGTGGGAAGTGGAGAGGGCAGAATCTTACTCTTCCCAGTATACTTAGGCAAAAGCAAACTGCTGCTGCCTCTTCTAGCTTTCTTGTTCTTCTCATTAATAACTTTTGCCATCTTGGCCACACGTATATTGGTTTTCAAATGTGAAGTGCTGAAGGGTTACAAGGGTTCTGTGCTTTCAATCTCCTTCTTGTGAATGCAAAGGAAGACAGGAGACGAAAGGAAGGAAGAAGCATGCAAGTGTTAAGTTGACTGTAACTTCTTTTTTTAATGGGAAAACCATGCCTTCTTTAAATGAGAGGGATCATATACACAAGGAGGGAATGCATTTATGCTTGCTCAAATAGAAATAGCAACATTGTTATGCATAAGACTTGAAAACTGAATGGAAGCCCATGCTTTAAATACTGTCCAAAGATGTCCAGGTTTTAGGAAAGAAGATTAAATCTATAGGCCTTTACTCTTCAAAAACAGAAGAAATCCCTGAGTTTGGCCAAAAAAGCCAGATACAATACTGCAATAAAACAAAAACAAAACAGAATTTTGATGGTAATCCAACAGGCATATATTACGATATTGTGATCAGGGATGAGGATCATCTGCCCTTCAGATGTTATTGGACTCCAGCTCCCATCATCCCTCACCATTGATGGTCTTGGCTATGGCTGCTGGGATGAAGTAACTAGATGAAATCCTAACAATGTGGAATGAAATTCAATTCCAGATAAAAGTTCATGGTTTGGGGAGCTTGAGTTCTTTCTTTAATGCAGAACTTGGAATGTTACAGTGTTTCTTATTTAAAATGATTAGAGATCCAAATATCTCTCTGCTTCTGGAATTTCAATTATCAAAGGTAGCTACTAGCTGGGGAAAACATGCCATATAAACCAGAAGTATGCATCTCTGAACTTTTGTGTATTGCACAGGCAGGCGACCCTGCTTTTATTGCTTACTAACCCCTTGTCCAAGAAATGCAAGACTTGGTATCACTTTCTCTTGGGCAATACACTGAAGAATGCGGGGTGCTCCATACAAACCACCCATACAGGATGCTAAAGATGAAATGTACAAACCAAGCAAGAAGAGGAAGCCCACCAAAGACACCTGAAAAAATAAAAACAGAGCAAAAATGGATGCATTTCTTGATTAATGCTACAGTCCTAAATATACACAGTTAGAAAATACATTTGATAGAAAATAGGTGGGATTGTTTGCCTAAGGGGCTAGCACAGTACACCCAACAATGCCAGTTGGGGAGTCCGGTGTAGACTCTTCATCTCAGCTATTAATTCAACAGTGCTTCTGTTTTTACATCTACTTATGCCATCATTTAAAGATTAGCATAAAGCAGGAGCAAGAAGCATGTGCATTTATATAAAATAAACTTAATTTAATTTGGACTACCCATGCATATCCTCTAGATCAGAGGTTTGCATCTTTTCACCCTTCATATAGTGTTGGGCTGCAACTCCTATCTGGGCAGTATACGTAACTTAATATATACTTAATATATACTTAACACACACACACACACACAGTCTGCCCTCTACATTTGCAGGTTTGACTCCCACCTCAGTGGCTCCAATCAGGCTGTGCAGCCCTTTAAAAACCCACCTCTGGTCCTCTTTCTCCTCCATTAGCAGCTGCCTGACTGGCTAAGAACAACTCGCAGTTGGATTTCTCAGCACTGCAAAACCTCTCTTGATGCCATACACACACACAAGGAACGAGATGGGTGAGAGAGAAGAAGTATATGGCCACTGTGCCGAACCACTCCTTTTCCCTCTCTTCTTTCCCTGACCTGGTTTGGACCTGTATGTCCATTCTCCCCACCGTGCCTCAGACCCCTTCCCACAGACAGACACACACACATTTTGATACGTGCAATTTTTCCACTTTTGTGGGCGTCCTGCACCCCAGCCTTAGCAAATGTGGAGGGCTGACTGTATAAGTAAAACTAAAACTAAACTGAACTACATTAAACAGAACTAAGGCATAACAAAAGTAAAACCTAAATAGCAAAAGACCAAAAGATTAATCTATTGCCACAGACACATCTTAACTACACTTACTAAATAAAACTAACTAACACAAAAGAACTCTGGACCCCCTCACAATCTGTAATGAAAATGAAAGATTGATTAATATCCAGTGTCTCATTCTGCCATTACAGATATATGTACATTCAACTTATTAGAATTCCTAATATCATTACCACAGATTATTACATCATTAGGTTTTTTAATTGCTAAAAAATGATTTTAAAATCCACACATGGTTTCCAGTCTTTCAAAAGTTATTGCACATAGCACTGAACACTTGAACCATAGTAGAAAGATGCTGCTGGAGGTCCATACTTCCAAGATAATGTGTTTGGGATCTGGGTGAAATGCAGGGTTGGGGGCACTGCCCTTCCAAATGAGACTTCTCCCCTCCAAAATGAACTTTCTTTGAGTCCTTAAATTTCTAGCATTGCAGAGTGCGAGACACAGAAAATTGCTCATATCTAGAACACTTACATTTGTTATGTTCACATTCTCTTGGTAACATCTGTCTGCTCTTTTCTGTGGCTAACTAAACTCTAATTCCAAATATTCAACCAAAGTTCTAAGTTCCTGAAATGCTAGAAACTTGGAGTATGAAGTACAATTTCATGGGAGGGCAAAAGTCTCATTTGGGGGGATGCTCTCTTTTTGTTCTTCCCCTCCAGTAGCTGAACATGTAAATTCCAAAATTTGCTGTTACGTACCTTCAAGTCCTTTCCAACTTATGGCAACCCAAAGGCAACCCTATCATGGGGTTTTCTTGGCACAATTATTGGTACAAGTAAAGCCAAGAGAGTACGATTTGCTCAAGGCAACCCAGTGGGTCTTTGTGGTTGAGTGAGGATTTGAATGCTGATCTCCCAGAGTCATAGTCCAATATTCAATCCACCCCACCATGGTGGCTCTCATACTCCTTGATAGTTGTCCAAAAACCAGCCTGGGTCAAAACTACTGAGATGTTCTCTAGCATAAAATCACTGCAAGGAATGGCAGCTGTTACAATTCTGTGCACCCCCCCAAGATCGATACAGTTTAATTGGTGAAATATTATTCAATTGGCAAATACATTAATTGGCATTGCTATAAAATGAAACCTGAGGTGACTGGAAAGTCAGTCTGGGCAGAGGAAAATTACTGACTAAACACATGTGACTGCAAGGCAGGTTAGCCAACACTTCCCTTTAGGTATAGCCAAAGTCATTGTCAGGCAGATTACTAAGCAACTCTGGAGATAATAGGCTGAAGCTGAAGCTGGAACATCTCTGAGCATACAATGGTCAAGGGGAAGTTCCCACCAAAACAATGATTGGTTCAACCCTGTTCCTTCACACCTGGATGCTTCCCTGCATTGTCCCTCAAACCTCTCCACAATAAAGAGCTGTTATGACAGCCATTATCTCTTTGTCACCTAAACACTAAGAGCATTAACTTCATCCAGACCCCATTGTCTGTGTTGCTACTCTCATTGCCCACTTGGCTGGGAGAGCCATTCACATTCATACCTGCATGGCAGATTTTGGGTATAAGAAATCTCCATTTTGAGTGGCTCAGTGTAGTACTTCACTTGCTGGTTGCCATGCTGTCACCCTGCTTCCCAAATGAGTACTGTTCTTAGGAGCTCATCTTAGCCACATTGCTGCTTTCTTTGCTGCTCTCTGGATCAGTAATTATTGCCCATTCTCTGAAAACTCCTCTAGTCACAACTTTCCTCCCTTTATCCTTTAGTTAGCTCTTGCGCAAGTGTGCGACTGTTTGGATCTTTTGTGTGCATGTATGAATCTTTTAATAAAATACATTTTAGCTTATTTTGGAGTCTCTGGCTTGTTCTGTCTGTCAAGACCCCGTAAACATTGGTGGAAGATCTCATCAGGTTACCCCCCTCTCACAGGCCTCCTAATTTCGAGCTAATTAATTCCCCATTGTCACGTGGAGGTACTGGCATTGCCGGTGGAACACTGAGTCATCCACATTTTGGGGTAACACAGCTGCTCCAGAACAATCTTTTAAAATGTGACATATAAGCAGAGGCTGCCCAGAAAAGCATCCTGGAGGATATCACACCTCTAATTAAAAATGTGAAAGTATACATCTTAATTTGCTTTGCAGAACAAATATGACCTTCAAAAGGAATGAAACATTTCCATGGAAAACACTCCACTTAGGGGCAATTTTACATTAAACTTGTACTGCTTATAAGAAGTGCAGTGGAACAGCAGATACTTAATTTCAGTTACATACTGAAAGGAAGTCTGAATCAAGTTTTAGGGCTTTATCACCAGCCTGTTGTCTCACAAATAACTGCATTATTTAAGGAAATGGAAAAATACCAGTACAGAAACAATCACTATCACACTGTCTCTGCAACAACACTACGCTGTTGGTTTGGTGATGCACGTTTGCACCGTCAGTCTTCCATCCCACCCCACTGACCCAGCCTCTCTTCCTCTATTTGTGCTACTTAGTGCACATACTATACATTTTTTTCTTTGCACAATTTCAGCAGGTCAGGAGACTTCATCCTCATCATTTTGGCATTGTGTTTTTCTGTCATGCTGCCATCTTGGCATTTGCTGTAATAGGGTAATTGCAGCACGCTGGCAATCAGCAGGGCAGCATAAGTGCACAATTACACCAAAAATTTAAAAAAGGTAAAAGTATTGGAGAATGAAGTAACAGCAATGTTGTTCACCTGCACCATGATGTCCACCTTGTCTAGATACTGAAAATGCCATGAGCTCACCCTGCTTGAGGCTAGAGAGGGGGAAAGGGGAGAACAATGCCCTCTGACACCACACGATTGCCGCAATATCAGAACTGCTGAGGAATAACACCATTGTACCAATACATAATAGTGGAAATCCAATGTTATTGGAGCCATTCACAGGTATTTCTTGTGCATGAGAAGAAAGAGGCAATCAAATAACAATGAGAATGCAATTCAGCAACAGGAAAGTGACAACATCATGTGATAAGGAGAGATAGAAGTAAACCAGTGCAATCCTGCAAGAAACCAGCATGTGATAAAGCGAACGTACACAAAGGTTCATGAACGTACACAGATCAAACAGGAAAAGGCACACTGGGTTTTATTCATTTTTAATACACAGAAGAACCAGATAAAACTTTATGGACTCCTAAGATATGTTCCAAATAATACAACAGAAAGGATGGTCTTACACGGAAACTCTGAAAGGCATCTCCTGTGTAAGTTCACTGAGGCTTGCACAAATGGCCACTCAATGGATTGTGTCCTTACTTTCTTGTCTAAATGTGCATATCATTTCCTTTTTCAAGCAACATCAGAACATAATAATTTTACAAGTGTGCTTGTCAACCTGGAAGTAAGTTCCACTGAGTCCAATGGATCTTAATTCTCAATTAAGTATATGACAGATCCTTCAACATTACACAGATGAAAACTGGGACATGTAGCCAAGTAATATCAGTTATTAGTGACAAAAAACATAAAAGCTAGCAAAGGCTACATCAATTTGCTTTTGCCTGAACCTACTGGGAAGGACACAATTCCCCTCCCTCCTGCCTTCTTCCCCCTGCTTAGTTAATGAAATGCAAAATACCTTACACCCTTTCACTTTGAACTCTGCTTACAAAAACTGAAATAATCTGAATACAAAGGGGTAAAGTGGGTCACGAAGAGAGAAACTGGCAGCGGAGTAATTGGGACTGTCTCTTCAAAACTGGCACAGCTGGAAGGTATGGTATGATGAGTGCAGTATTCATTCTTCAAGCAGCTGCAGGTTAGAAAACTTGCAGTTTGGATCACTGCTATTTATACTAACAAAACAGAGACAAAGCTTGTATTCTCTCCTTGTTGTTTTTTTTAATTTCTTATCATGACTGTAACTACAGGCCTGAGGCCAGAGATCTGTTCTACATAATGTATGTTCTCTACTCAATAGGTGGAGGCCTTAAAACAGATTAAAAATGTGAATAGGACAGGTTTGTCCAGAAGACAAACAATCTAGGGCCAAATGCCAACACAAGAACAGCTGTTTAACAGCAGGCAAACTCACCCCAGGTATCCCTTGTTCAAGATACCCCAGTATCACTCTTGCTCCTTCTTCCACAGACTGTTCTTGCTCCTCAGTAGTGTTTAACCCTAGTCCCACTCCTTCACTGGGCCCAGCAAAGGGAAAGTGATGGTGATGGTGGTGGAGAATGCTGAAGTTATCCAACATTCAGGTGGGAACACTGTTATGCTAGTGAAAAAAAATAGACAAACCACTTTGTCTTATTAGAGATTATGTCAGGATGGTCCTGACTGCAGCTCTCATACACATCCCTTTTCCTCACTTTTGACATGATAGGTGGGAAGCTAATTGGCAGCTGCAGAATTAGGCAAGCTCAAGCTGGTTGCACCTGTAGCACAAACATGTAACTATGCTGGTACACAGTTGTGCCATACTAAAAGTCTGTAAGATACTGATGCAATACAAGAATATCATCATCCACCTCTGGACCAATTCTGGTCAGAATGAACCAGTGATGGAGGCTGTTGTTTGTGACAGGGAATGGGAGGATGCCAAGTAAGCAAAGCTGGTGGTATTAGGAGAAGGGAAAACCAAATCTGCCATGTTTTCCTGTGGGTCAGAGCCACTTCCATTCCTCCATACTGGAGGAGCAAATGCTGCTCTTCCCCATCATACTTGATTTCATGTTCTCCTTTTTCATCTTCAGTTTTTAACTGCAAGCAGAGAATCATGGGGTACGCTAAAATGGCTGTCCTGTGCATGTTTACTTATAAGTAATTTTCATTGTTAGTAAACATACACAGGAGAGCAATGTTAGACTGCATGTTTACTCATGAGTAATTTTCACTGTCTAGGCTAAATACCCTAAAAGTACCAGATCCTGTCTGATCTTGGAAGGTAAGCAGGGTCAACGTTGGTGAGTACTTCGATGGGAGATTGACAGGTGCTATCAGCTACTTTTCAGAGGAAGGAATTGGAAAAACCACCTCTGAGTATTCCTCTACTAAGAAAGCCATATGAAATTCATAGGGCTGCCGTAAGTTATCAGGCTACTTGAAGGCGTGCGCGCACAAACACATATAATCTTGACTATGGGCCTTTCCACGCTACACTATTATAGTACTATTATTCCACTTTCAACATCCTGTGGAATCCTGGGTGCAGTTGTTACTGCCCTGGCTAGCCCGAGCTTTGGGGATATAAAAGATATCTATTGATATCAATAATTCAGCGTCACACATCCCTTCCTCGTGCTTGCGAGGCCCCCGGACAAGCACGCATACAGGCTCGGCTGATAATCGCCGTAATATTCCTAGACAATACAGGCAGGCCAGAAACAGCCGACTCGCCGCTTTAGGAGACCTCAAGGCAAGTACCTCCATTAGGTATGCAAATAACTCTCAAAAGATCCTCTGTCTCACGCTGGCAGCTTGATGATCGAGCTATACAACCTTCAAGAACTCCACGTTTGCATACCGGCTACTCTACTGACACACATTCTAATTGCTCTAATTCAATCATTCAAATTATGACCTTTCGGGGGCTTTGTCTCCAACTCCAAATCTATTGTTTTCCCAAAGTCCGACCTAGCCTGCGGTCACAATTCTCCTTATAAAAACCCCTGATTTTGAGCGCTTCCTCGGATTGCTCCCGAGTTCCAGACCGCCTTGCTGCCGCAGCGCTTGGCAAGCTTCCCCTCAGCTCCACGTGCTGAGATACATCGAACCTCAGCTTCGCTCTCCATTTTCTTCCGGACTTCAGGACAGCTTTCGTATCACCCGAACCAACTATCCCTCTGAAAATCCCGCTATCTTACTCACACCTTTATTTTCCTTAGTTATCTGTGTGCTTGTGTTGCTTACATTGTGTGCCTGTAGTTAATAAAGATTATTCATTATTTTCCAATCAGTCTGCTTCTTGACATGGGCTGACCCCGTAGACACTGGGTTACAAGATTCCGCTAAGTTACCCTGCCTCTCGTTTTGCCAACTTGTGCTCTGAACTAATTTCCCTAACTTGTATAATTTTGATAGCAATTTGGTGCCCCTTCCGGGACCCCCAGAAAACAGGGTAACACAGTGTAGGGAGCAGCATGTAGAATTCTCAGCCAGAGAGCTCTTTGGCCTCAGTAAAGTACAAACCCCAGAATTCCACAGGATGTTGAAAATGGAATAATAGCACCATAACAGTGTAGCATGGACAGACCCTCTGTTTCCCAGAGTTCTTTCTATCTGTAAAATGCATTTAGCCTGAGTTTGTTTGTTTGTTATGAAAGCAGTCTGTAGCACAAGGAAGATGATATAAAATTCAAGCAGCATTTAAACAAAGGCCCCATGAAGCCAAATGAAGCTTCTTTCTTCCTGTGCAAAAAAACAAAAAAAATGTTATTAATAAAGAAAAAAATAGAAAATGTGGGCGGGGGTTTAGCAAATATCAGTTTTGATTGGGTAACTAATCAAACAAATCAAGAAACAAAAAATTAAAAACAGCATTGTGATCATTTATAACAACAGACTCATCTTACTGTATGCATCAAAACAAACAGCTGATTTTTTTTTTCAAGCTTTGCACAGAATTTTAGTTTTCCTAAGTGCTTGTTTGTGAAAACAACACTTGATATTCTATTCCTAGCTTGGGAGGAAGCAGTCTTTTCAATGAAATGGTCAAAAGTATGGGAGAAAAACTGTAATGAATACAAATTCTTCACAAGGAATTCTTAATTCTAGTTTGCCCTCATTCCCCATTATTTCACTTCCTTATCTCCCCTACCATATTTTTACATACACATACAAAATGAAACTGCTTTTGAGGATAAATATTTCTCTAAGGATAAATGGCACATATATAAATCACTAATTTTAAAAAATAAATTTCTCACTCATGACCAGTGAAGTACAATTCTGCCAGCAGCAAACTGTATGTTAATCCTTTCATTACATCATCAGCATTTTGCATTGCATGAAATGGAAAGAAAACTCTTGCCTCCTGTTTCCTGTGTTTCATGAAGCATAAAGATGGATTAAAACTTTCCTTCCCAAAGAATTTGCTGAGCATTTGTTTTCCCCAAAAGCAAAATTTAAACTAGTGCTTTCCATATGGCATGCTTTCTCTCATCAGAGAAACAGTTTTGCATCATGCTCCTCCTACGTGGAAGTCACTAAAAAGAGATTTATGACGAGGAAAGCTAGCCCTGCAGGTGGTATGAACTGGATTCTCAACTGGGGCAGAAAACATAATCCAGACAGATAAAGCAAAGCAAATACATCAGGAATGCTCTGCTGTCATATTACAGATCTTGGAAACATTACTTTTTTGATGACTAACATGCTGGCTGGGGGAATCTGGGAGTAGTAGCCCAGGGTTGGATATGCTTTGGAGTTCAATGGGCTGCACTCCATCACTCAACCAGACAGCCTCACAGTATCCAGAGCCTCTAATTCTTTTTGTTTTGATTGTACATACATATTCAAGGATTTGCACCTAGTCACTGAAATATGCTAGGTTTTCCTGTCTCTCTCCCTCTCTCATGCCCTTCTCCTTTTGCCTGATCATGTGTCACATGCAACATTTCATAAACTGATTGTCACCAATATTCACTGAGCCTTTAAAAAAAAACACAAGAGTTAGAGTCAAAGTGAAAATGAGCTTCTGTAATATTATACTGGTTAAGAATTAGGATTTTATTTTTATGTTTATTTAGTGCTAACATTTATTTTTCCCTTGCTTGAATCTGTGTCCTGGAAACAACAGCTGTGTTCCTTGGTGCCCATCTCTACAATGTCTGAGACAATAGAAACATACTGGCAAGTAACCAACACAGTTCATTTTTGGGAAAGTACTGAGTTGATTTAAACTGATCTGGGGAGTAGAAATAAAAAGTTTTTGGTAATGCTGGGAGATCCCAGGGAATACTTTAAGATGAAGAAAGCATCAGCTCCAAAATAAAGTTGGTTTGTACAGGAATAAAATCTTGTTGTTCTTGTTTTTAAATCCTTCTGAGAGGCACTCAGTGGTTCCCACCTCAGTGGCACATTGAATTGGCTTTAGGATTTGGACTGAACTTTAAAGGAGTGATTCAAGGAAGTGGAGGGTTAAGGTTTAGAACCTTGGATAGCTCATTTAAAGTCTGGACTCAATCCTGGATTCACCACATCATTAAAGAGAAGCTATCATCTGCCACTCAATGTGTGACTGACAATCCAAGGGCAGCCTGTCAGCCATGGGTAGTGCTCTCTCAAGGAGTTTGGCACTCATCTATTTTTCGTAGTCTATAACCTGGAAGTTTATGGAGCGTCTGGTGTTTGATGGTCCAGTTGGTGAATTTGCTTTATTGTGCTGGGTCATAAGTTGCTAAGACAATGAGCTAACACTTTTAAATTTTAAAAAACAACAACTGGAAAGCAAATTAAAGCGATCAGGATACAAAACTGTTCCACTCTGAGATCTTTTGTTAGAAGGTGTGATTTAAAAATATTGCAATAAATAAATATACTGAGGAGGAACAGTCTACTACATAAGCCAATATGCAAGGCAGAAGTTTGGTGGCTCCAAAAATACTATGACAGGAAAGACTGAAAGATATTTAAAACATATAAGGACAACTGGTTTCCAAAATTAAAAGACATAATGTGCTTCTGTTCCTCTTCGTCAATGGTGACCAAATAAGATGAAAAATCTAGGCAGAAAATGCCTTATGTATAAATGCAGTTTATGACTCTTTTACCCCTACCTTTTCATTTTTTTTTTCTCTTAAGCACAAGTATTTCCTTAACGAAGCTGTTCTTGGGTGCAGATGGTTAACTTTCTGAATTTTACCCCAACAAAGAATGTATCCCTAGACTTTTAGAAAAGTTAAGCATTAATATAATTTTAGTCACAAAAAACTAGCAAGGGAACCAAAGAAAATCTTCTGTATGTAAGACTCCATTGCCTCAAACTGGCTTCATATATATCCATCCCCAATGGAATGTCTAGCATTAAATAATCCTCTTACTTTTATTGCAGTCACACTGGGATAAAAATGAAAGTGTAAGATCTGTATTCTGAAAGAGAGTCAATGTGATCTGTTCATGATTTTAATTTGGTTTGCAGTTTTAACGAAGGAATGGGATACAGTGAAGTGAACAATATAGAACACTTACTGTTTAGGAATATTGGCCTACCTCAGTTCCTGAGGCTATTAATAGAGGGATTATACTAATACGCAGTAACACTGAGAGCTGTAGAAGAATGTCAGCTGCCCAAATTAATTTTGCTGCAGGAAATGAGAGGGGTTTTCCAACAGAAAGCCCAGGACCTCTACATAGGTTAATGCTAAAAGTACTATTTAGAGAATCACCATACTTTTTCTTGCAAGAGGAGACACTTGGCAAACGATAGTTCCACAAAAGTACCCTACAGACTTTTTAAGGCTTAGACAATAAGGATAAAATATATTCTACATTATAATCTTCCACAGGCATATTGTACAGGTAAGAGGTGGTTTATTCTGATACGTACCTTGCCCAGAACTTGGAAAAGTTACTTTTTGGCCTACCAAGCTGGTTGGGGGATTCTGGGAGCTGTAGTCTAAAAATGTAATTTTTCCTAAGCTCTGGACTTACCCGGTGTGGCAAATCTCTCCATTTTCCCCTTTCTTTTCCTTTCCACCTGATTTCCTCCTGGAGCTACACACAATGATATAATGAAGGGTAGGAGCCCATCACAGTAGATACATTTTAGGAAGAAGTAATCACATGAGTACATTTGCCTTGGAAAGTTTCTTGATATTCAGGGACATGCACATTCTTTTGCATTATTTACCTGTTTCTTGGAAATTAACAAATGGTCAATGGAAGTGGATTTTTCACGCCCTTTTGACTGTTAAAATAGTGATAGTTTGTTACTGGAAGGACACTTTTTCTCTACTTGTTATCTAATGGATAGAAGAACTAACAATACCTGCAACATTTGAAAGAATGATGCATAGAAAAAACTGACAAATGGACTTATATATTGACATTTGGTCAGCTTTTATAAATATAAATAAATGTATTGCCTCCTCCTTTATTGGTGGCTCCCATGTCAGCAGTGCAGTGAATCCATTCTGAGATTTAGTCTGAACTTTACAAGAGCAGTCCAAGGAACTGATCCAGTTTGGGAGATCAAGTTCACCACCTTTGACCTTTTAATGACTGGATTGGATCAAAACCCAGAGCACATTCACCACAGATTCACTAACGTGAAAGGCACTGAAATGAACTTTCCTTTCCCTATAACTCTAGGAGAAATTAGAAGACCAGCCCTGCTCAATCAAGGATCCAGCTTTATTTAGAGTCGCCTACTCCGACAGACCAGGATCTGAACAAAATGGGAGCCATGAGCTTGCATACTTTAATATCGTTTGTCAAAGTTGCCAAGTCACTACAACAAAGCACATGTATTGGGAAAATTCCATCAAGCTAACCAATTCAATAGAAATTTTGACTACAGACTAGGCTCCCTTAAGGTAAACAACCATTCTCCAGCCCTTGCTACATAACCTCTTCTCCAGTCCCTTGGAGATATATCATGTAACCGCCACAGTGTCAGCTTGTTCTTCTAGAAGAAATTCCTTGGGACCAAGACACACAATTTGAAAGGGATACAAGCTTTTCTGGGTTAGCCTACACAAAGCCATATTAGTTTCCTCTTGAGTATCAACCACCATTTCCCTAGGAGCTTTGTCCCCAAGAAGAGTCTGTGCTCACAACTCCAGGATATGTCTGTGACCCTATCTCCTAAAATTTACTATTAAATTAGAAATTAACCCTACAGGGCATGATTGTAATCCAGTGAAGAGGTACCTGACAGCAACTTCCATTGAACTCAGTGGTGCTTACTTTTGACTGTGTTGATCTTTAATTAAAAAAAGAAATCTTTGGCCAAAGAGCCTTGTAAAAGATGTGTTACCATTTAAACTGACAATGGGAATTAGATGTCCCATTACAGAAAAGGAAAGAAGTAACCAGTATCTACAAGATTATGTTCTTCAGTCTCTGATATTTCTCAATCCCAGTCTATCACAAACCACAGCAAAATGGGAAAAGCCTTGTTGTCCCTTCACTTACCTGTCAGAGCAAGGACAGTCCATTGGTGATTCTGGTGCTTTGGCAGATGAACTACTCCCCTAGCTCTGGGGGTAAGAAAGAGCAGTTGTGCTTCCTGCTTTCCGCTTTCACTGCCTCACTAACCACACATTTTCTATGCCACAGTTTGGTTGTCTGTGCTGCTCACTGCTATTTTATAATAGAGAAATTACACCTATAACTTATTGTATCAAGGCCAGCCCTGTTGTTAGGCTGACGTGGCTGCCTCAAGTCCCAGATCCTGCAGGACACTGAGCGCCCTACCACACAGCACAATTATAGGACTATCATTCCACTTTCACTGCCATGGTACCATCCTATGGAATCACGGGATGTGCAGTTTAAAATTCTTAGCCAGAGAGCTCCTCTAATGCCTCTGACCAACTACAAACCCCAAGGCTTCTGAAGAATGCTGCCATGACAGCTAAAGTGGAATCATGATGCTATAAATGTGCAGTATGAAAAGGCCCAGAGGGTGAACAGAGCTGTGTGTATGACATATGACCTAACCTTTGTCCTCAAAACTAGCCTGCAGCCCTTGTCCCATTGCCAGAACTGAAAGAAGGTTCACTTGCTAGTCTGGGAACCTTTTGCAAATGGAGAGAGGAGGCCTCACCTTGCCCTTCCTGTCAGGCAGCAAAATGCCTCAGGATATGTCTTCTATAAAACTATCCCTTTGCTTCAGAGAGGAGCAAATGCAGGACCAATGCTTTTAGCTAGAACTTGCAATCCTTTCTTAAGCTGCATGGAGATGAAATGTTAAAATTCTATTGTCCTCCCTCCACCTCCAGTTTTGCTACTCAAAATTTAGTAGTTTGGCAGCTCTGGTTGGTTCAGTTTCTCACGTCAGTGCCAATTCCTGTTTGGTGGGGTGCCTATGCCAATTTGTTGTTTCTATGCTGAACAAATTCTTGCTGAACTTAGTGCTGGGAATCTGTGATGCTGTGTACAGTTCTTTCATGTGGTAAACCACTAAGACTACAAATTGGAACATCTCTCTGGGAAGTAAAGCATTCAGAAATACTGGACTGGTTTTGCCCACCCAGGTTGGCAGCCATTGTCTCTATTTTCCAGGAAGAGCTACAAAGGCCCTCTTGTTTAGGTTGGGACTTTGCCTGGACAATGATGACCTTTCCTGGCTTGGTTTCTTCTGACACTATGCTTGTTCCCCAGGTTCTGATTCTTTGGCTTTTTCCCCCGCTTAACCCCCTTTGCTTTGTTTCATGATGGAACCTCCTGGCATGCCCCTTTTCCAACTCCTGGCTCCAGTGTCATGGCTGCTGCTGCAAAACAGCCCTGAAAGATGGCTTACGTTGATCATAGATTTCTGTGGTCATTTTTCTGTGATTATTAATTAATTTATTCCTGCTAACAATTACAAACTGCCATGGAGACTTTGCAGACAAAAGGCAGGATTTTAAAAAAGAAATTGAAATACTTATTCAGCTTGCGTGACCAAATGTATCTACTGGATAGTTTCTGTTTGCTGAAACAACTTTAAGAAACTAAATCCCACTGAAATTAATGGCAGGACTGAAACACATCCCAGGTGGCTGCAAGATCATTGATCAAATACACAACATTGTATTTGGTTTGGTTTTTGGATCCCAAGTCTCAACTTTATTTCTCTCTGTTAAAACATATCCCATAACTGTTCCAGAACAACATGAAGAAACAATAGGAAGTGGCTGGAAATTTTGTTTCCAGTAGACTGAAATAGTGTTTCACAGACTTACACAGTTCCATGTCTTTATGTACATTTAGTCTCTTTTGGATCCAGGGAGATCCAGTGAAATTGGACTGATTAGCTTAATGTCTGTTCTGGACCGAGAGGTGGAAAACCTTATTAAAGACAAAATAATCAAACATATGAAAGGACAAGTATTGCTGATAGAGAATCAACATGATTTTTTCAGAGTTCTCTCTAATTTCTGTAGAATTCTTCAACGAGGTGTCAACTAGGATGTGGACAGGAGTGTCCTGGTAGATACAGTATACTTCAACCTCCAAATTTTTTTTGATAGTCCTCAATTTTCTCTTGAGTAATGGGACCGTTTCTCCTGTGGATTGTCTACAGCTTAAAGAACAAGAAGCTTGGAAAAGAAAAGCAAGTATAGGAGACATGACAGAAATGTATAAAATTCTGCATGGGGTGCAAAAAATGGATAGGAAGGTGTTTTTCCCTCCTGAGCCATAATGCTGGGATCATCCACTAAAACTAGAATGACAGGAGATGCCAGACAAGGGGGGAAAAGGGAAGTGCTTCTTCATACAGGATACAGTTGAACTATGGAATTCACTTGCACAAAATAGAGTGATGACTGCCAACCTGGACTGCTTTGAAAGTGGATTAGACATGTCACATACAAAAAAGGGCCATCAGTGGCTAACAGTCACGAAATGACTATATGCTCTTTCCAGTAATAGAGGTCACATGGCTCTGAATACCAGTTGCTGGTGAATAATAGTGGGAGAGGACTGCATTCCTTACATCCTGCTCTAGGCTTTTCATAGCATCTATGGCACCACTATAAAAAAAAGAGCACATTACAGCAGATAGGGTTTGGCTTTAATCTAGCAGAGTTCTTATGTTCTTACACCTTCACCAGCTCCTTTACTTTCTGCAACAACTTCAGGTTCTTATTTTCCATTTTTCACACTTCACTACCTTTGACCTATCCAAGGACTCACCTCCTCTTTTTTCTGTCTGTGCCCTGCATATCCACATTTATCAGGAGCTCTAATACTACTTTCTGCCCTGTGCAGTCTCTGTTCTGTCACATCACAAGCTCAAGTTTAACCATCCCTCTAGTTTAAACCACTGTTTTTAAAACCACTACCACTGCTTCAACTTTTATGTGAGTTTTGATCCACTTGATCTAATTTCCTGTACTCTTTTATCATACAGTCCACCAAGTTGCACTTTGTTTTCCATTTGTTTACTTGTTGTTGGTTTAATACCCTGACTTTCTCCTGGCATGAGACTCTAAAATAGGTTACAAAAAATGTTAAAACAACGTCCAGCTAAAATTTTATTTACAAAACTGACAATTCTGTTTAAAGAGAGCAGACATGGGGGCAACTGAACCTCCCATACAAGGGATTTCCATACCCTGGGGGCAGCTACTGAGAAGGCTCTCTCCTATGTCCTCACCAACCATGCCTGTGATGACAGTGTGAGTGAGAGAAAGCCCTCCTGAAAGACCTTAAAATTTGAGCTGGCTCATATAGTGAAGTATGTTCTTTCACATAGTCTGGACCTAAGCCATGTAGGCCTTTTAAGGTCACTTTGAATTTTGCACAGAAACAGACCAGTGGCCAGTGAAACTGTTTCAGCAGGGAGGTTATATGTTCCTTTTAACCAGCTCAAGCTTGGCTCAGCATTTTGGAGCCACTGCAGCTTCTGAATAGTTTCCAAAGGTAGCCCCATGTAGAGTGCATTACAGTAACCTAGATGGGATATAATCAAGGCATATGTAATCGTAGCCAGCTCTGACATCCCCAACAACAACTGAAGTAGTTTTAGCTTGCAAATGCACTCTTAAACACCACCAAAACCTTCAGTGCGTTCACCCTTTATCCAGTCCAACAGACACTGGCTTAGTTCTGAAACATCTTTCTTGGAGTTAGATATTGAGGGTGAGGAAGATTTCAGGCCTGAGAGTTAACTTGGTTTTAAGTAAATATGCCAAGGGAGAGCCAGCGTGGGATAGTGGTTTGAGGTTTGAGACCAGATTCCTGCTCAGCCATTGAAACGCACTGGATGACTTTGGGCGCATCATACAAACTCTCAGCCCCAGAAAACCCATGATAGGTTCACCTTAGGGTCACTCATAAGTCAGAAACAACCTGAAGACACAAAACAACAACAAACATGCCAAGGACTGCATGACATCAATGGGCAGGACCATTCTACCACACACTGCACACATTGCTGATGGCTCTGAACCTCCCATCCATACACCTCCATACACTTCCCATCTGTACACCTCTTATTCTGCAAACACCTCATTTTAAAGCCCAATTGCAATCAAAGAGAAGCAATTTTTAAAAGGAATTTCACAATACTGGGGGGGGGGTCTAGCCCTTTCCATCATAACCTTCCCCCTCAAATAGGCCCCCAGTGCATGAATGCAGCACGGGACAGAGGAAATTGGTTACCTCTAATCGACTGGAGGGAATCAGTTATCTCTAACTGGCTATCTCATACAGGGATATAGGTTCAATTTGAGAAGACAGGAGGTCCCACTTTTATATTTCATCCACCTAGCTTAATAACTTAAGCCACAACTATACATTACAGAAAACTAACAGGTTCACAGTTTGCTTTTCCAAACAATGTTTCATAACACAAAATGATGTGAGCAGCACCAAACAGAAAGGCGATTTTTGTATATTACTGAAAATTACAGGAGAGAAAAAGTCTGGGAAACACAAGATAGCTGTTTATAGCGGTGGGTACACATTTTCCACTATTTTGTTTTTGCTTTTAGAATGCAACCTTTCTGGGAGGCAAGTTCTAGTTTTAGTATACTAAATGTATCATTTTTTTTTTCCCCATACCACCCAACATATGGACGGTAATAAATGTTTCTGAAAGACCACTATCTGCCTCCTTGCATTTTTCACACCTTTCCCTCTATGGCCTTTACAGCTCACATATTTTCCCCAGAATCTAGATTTTTGAATTTTAAAAATAAAACAAATAAAGCAAAAGAACCATACTTAAATTTAAATTTAAATGTTGGTTTATTTGGTGCAAATTTTGGATTTTTGCATGGATTTTTTTTTGGCACATAACCAGCTTCACTGGGTCATTTTAATATATAACTGCCCTCCATTCTCCATCCTACAGGCTCTTCTCACTGTTAATTTAGCAGCAAATCATAGGGCCTTTCCACACTACACTGTTACGGTGCTATTATTCCACTTTCAAGATCCTGTGGAGTTCTGAGGTTTGTAGTTTACTGAGGCCAAAGAGCTCTCCGACTGAGAAGTCTAAAGGTCCCTCCCTAAAATGCAAGTCCCAGGATTCCATAGGATGTTGAAAGTGGAATAATAGCACTATAACAGTTAGGGAAGAAAGGCCCATAGTATGCCACTACATGTCAAATGGCAAACCATGGCTTGTGCAAAGCACAGTTAACCTGGTTTGGATATAATTGCACAGTCCAGCACACACTTCTGTCACATAATCAGAAGTGAGATGGGAACTCCAGTCACAAGAGGGAGGGAGAGTACACAAACCAGCATGCATTCAAATACTGCAGAACAATATAGACTGTACTGACCAACACGCTCCTGGGCACAGAAATCCCACTGCTTTTAGTTTGTTTGTTTTTTTAATTCTGTTTTGAACAATTTCTTTTCATTAGTGAACAAATCAGTTTTATGCATTTAGTTAACTCAGTTAATTACCTTTTCTGCTATCATAAAATCATAGCGGAGAGCTTCTCGAGTACAAATGGCTCCCAGCAAAAAAACGAAGACTATATACAGAAACCACCTGCAAACAAAGAAATATTCCCATCAAGAAGATATAGGAATACACAGTTACAGCAGTCCTGAGAGATGGAGATCCAACCTCTATTTAAAGACCTCCAAAGAAGGAAAATCTATCACTTGCATTTACACTTTATATGTTAGCTGGAATTAGTCTTACTTTGCAATACTATTTGTTGTGCCTGAGGCTGAAAAAGAAGAATCTTGAGCCAAATGCTTAAAGAAAAATGTAGGTTATAAGAACAATGTTGAAGAGAAAGAGATAAGTAGCTTAATTTAGGAAGGGCATTCCTACAGTCTTCCTTTTCTTTCTTTTTTTTCTTATCCACAATTTACCTTGGAATAAAGTCTAAATTCATCTGAAGCCATTTTTGGGCCCAGCAGTCAAATGTGATTAAAGAACACAGTCTTATTTGCACTCTCATGAACTGCAAGTCACAGAATGATTGCTTCTGATTTCTTTAAAGCCAAAAAAAAAAAAAAACCTCTAGGTCCCCTAGTTAACTGCTATTGAACTGGGAGGCAGCTCTCCAGGAATGGTGCCAAGTACTTTAACTACTGTGTCACAATCTCTGGCTACAAATCAAACCATTCTTCAGAAAATTGAAGTGAAAAACATCATACAGACATTAGTGTAGACTATTCCTTATGATTTCACATCCAATAAGCTTTTATTTAAAAATTCCTCCTAAAAATCTTTTCACTGAGGAATTTCTTCTAGTATCTCCAATGTAAGCAAAAGATTTGGCCTCTTCATTTTATACTGCTCACACCTCAAGAGTTTCCTTCCCACTAGAATAGGGGGGCAGGGTTGTTTAAAAAAGAATCTTTATCAGCCCTAAAACAGACTGATTGCTCTGGAATCCTAATATATTTCCTAACCTAGAGAGACTTTTAGAAGACTAGAATATTAATTTACAAATCTGTTTGTCAAACTGTCTAGAGCAGAAAGCAGAGCTTGGGGAAATTACTTTTTTGGACTATACCCCTTTGAATCTCCCAAGCTGGCTGGGAGATTCTGAGAGCTGTAGTCCAAAGACAGAACTTTTTTTCAAGGTCCAGCAGAAGATGGCAACGGATGATTATTTGAACAGCTGCCAAAGTCTGCCAGATGAAAAAGGAGCAACTGGAATATGAGATGAATTTATCACACTTAGGAGATGCACACGTGGAGGAAAGTATCTTGCTAGGTTTCACCCACCACCCTCTCCCCACACCCCTATTTTCAAAAGACTTACGAGATGCCTATGGCAGATAGGGATCCTAGAGGGATATTCACTGCAGGTTTCTTGAGATCACCGCTCATATTGAACCCAGCCATCACACCTGCGTGTTGGGCACATACAAAAATAAACAGGACATTATGTTAGGTTGCTGTAAGATAGTAGCCTCTGAAGCACACACACATCACGGGTGCATGTACTGATATCAGCGCCATGTATACAAGCTTTGTGATTAAGCAATCAGGTATCCAGTGGCAACAGACTGCTAACTATCAGGTCCACAAAGAGGTTCTTTGTTCCAAACTGGACAATGGTACTAGAAGAAAAGCACAGATTTAAAAACAACAACAAAAAAGGATTTATCATTAAACTATCACTTGAAAGCAGTCCCTCTCCAAATGTCCCTTGACATTCAAGTTGGCACATCTTTCAAACAGGCTGTCCCTATCACAGGAGTAGTTAACTCCAAATGTATTACAGATCCTGACATATTCACAAGAAAACTCTTCTTACAAATTTTGGTGGAACATGAGCCTTCAAGACAAAGAGTTTCCATCTTTTATTTATGATTACTCTTACCCTCTGTCATTTTGGGTGCAGTGGGTTCCCCAGCTAGAAGGAAGGAAGGAAGGAAGGAAGGAAGGAAGGAAGGAAGGAAGGAAGGAAGGAAGGAAGGAAGGAAGGAAGGAAATAATGAGCTGTTAGATTGTGACTTTCTGAGCAAGCAACAGTCACAAATAAGCATTCAATTAATAGGGGAAAGAGAATTATTCAGGAGACCCAGCATACACTTTCCTTTCCAGTAAAGGAACAAAAGCTGTGAGCCAAAACAGAGGTATCTAATGTTACTCACTGCAGCCTAAAGTCCAGTTCCTACGACTCTTCCCCTTCCTTTCACCAAGAGGCTACCTTGGTTTGAGAGTATCTGAAACCAATCTGAGAAAGAATACTCAATCCAAAAGGATTGGACAACCTATATAATGTTGTCACAGTCTGTAAAAGCCTTCTCATGTCCCATTCCAATCACAATAACTATGAAGTGCCACTCTAACAGTCATTAATTAATTAATTAATTTCATATGCATCAGTTATTGATTAACATGTAGGGCTACAATCCTAAATGCATTTATCATGGAACTCAGCAGACCTTTTATTGTTCTTACATGCCTTCAGGTTGACTCCAACTTATTGTGACCCCCTCATAGAGTTTTCTTGGAAAGAACTGTTCAGAGTGGGTTTCCCATTTCCTTCCTCTGAGACTGAGAGAATGTAACTTGCCCAAGGTGAACCAGTGGGTTTCCATGACTGAGCAATGATTCAAAGCCTGGTCTCCCGGGGGTCTAGTCTAACACTCAACCATGCTGGTTCAAGGGCTTTACTTCTTAATAAATTTGCTCAGGACTGCTATACAAATAACAGGATTCCCATTAAAATGGTCCCATTGGTGAATACTTTTCCATGTATACACATACAAATCTGAATTATAAGAACTTGTCTGACTCTATCTAAAATGGTTCTCTGTGTACATATATTTAAACTATCCAAAATTGTTATGGAAATCTTTCTGATTTAACTCAGTAAAATCAACATCTCCCATACCCAAAGGTTTGCATGCTGCTCATGCAACAGTTTAATTCCTTGACTGACAGGACTCATCTCTTTAATATTACATTACAAAACATTTAAGAAGAAAGCCAGTAACTTCATCGGAAATGTTTAAAATCCCTGTTGCAAAGAAAGGAGAATAGCAGAGCTATATGATGGTCTTGGTTGTGTACCTGTAAAATAAAGTAGGAGGGGGCAGAAACTTGCAATACAACTCCCATCAGCACTAACTAGCATAGTCAATGGTAACAGATGATGAGAGCTGGAGAACAAAACAACTAGATGGTCACAAGTTGCCCACTTCTGAAATGAAGCAACATTACTGTTGCCTACATAACTGGAGCATGAATTAATTTTTTAAAAAATGCATACAACCTTCAACACATTATTATTATTATTATTACTATTATTATTATTATTATTATTATTATTATTATTATTATTATCATCATCATTATTATTATTATTATTCTGTGTTCAGATACTATTCAGAAACTACACCTTTGTCAATTTACAAGCATTAGAGCCAGACAAAGACTCAGTTACAGAACTCTGCCTATTTTGCTTACTGGCAGAATCTAGTGAGAACAAGATTACTCAACATGTACAGCTAGAGAACAAATTGCTTCTTTCACGTTATCAGATTTTGGGGAAAGCCAGATGAGTGTTGTTTTTCATTCTCCATTTTGCTTGTTATCTGAGCAGACTGTCCCTCACTGGATTCATTTTGGAGTAAAAACCCTGCAACACCATGAGCACCCTGCAACTTCTCCTTCCTGTCCGCTAAATGGCAGGAGAAGAGCCCAACTGCCCTTTGCAGCTTGCTTGTGGGGTACGGGGAAAGGGTTCCATAAGGAGTGACTGGATAGCTCCTGCACAATAACTGTGAAAGAACATAAGTGCCTGCATCACCCATACGTATGTCATCAACAGGACATTTAAGAAAACTGGGAAGTGGTGGACCTTGCCTCAGAGGTGGCAATCAGGCTCAACTGACAAAAGGCACTTTTTTGCTTCCATAGAGACTCCTAGACCCAGAATTTCTTCTTCTCCCACTACAAACTTTATCTTTTAGAGAGAGTGCAATCTGGTTTAGAAATCTGTCAGCTTTTCTATTCAAGGATTAAGTTTCAGTTTGTTTGCCTTTATCCATGCCAAAACAGCCTTTAGATGCACATTTGGGAATTCCATGGTCTCTCTGGGACGAACTGGTAGAAGCAACTGTTAGAAATGCATTTCATCAGCACACCAAGGACTCTTTAAGTCCACATTTTCAGATGACCTTCCACAACAGCTTCGCATAGATCTTAAACATAGGGCACAGAACAGAACCTTGTAGCACTCCATAGGCCTGTGATGAGGAATGTGTGGCACTCCAGATGTTGCTGGCCTGAAACTCTCATTATATCTTACCACTCCACTATTCTGGGTACGGCTGATAGGAAATGCAGCCCAACAACATGGCGGGCCATATATTACCCAGCCCTTACATAAGATTAAGGCCACAGGGTATAAAGCAAATGTCCCGCAGCATCTCTGATTGAGTCAGCTTAATGACAGCCACCCTGGACAACACTGGCCATGCAAGCCAGAACGATACTTGCAGCTGACAGTATCAAAAGCTGTGGAGAGATCAGTGAGAATCCAGTGGGCTCACACTCTGAACAAGCAAATTCTGGTCCACAGAATTTGTGCTACAATCAATGTATCAGTCTACCCGCTAACTCCTTGTTGTTTTTGTTAATACAGAATAACAGATACCCCTCTGAAATATTCTAGTGACGTTAAAAGATGGAGAATCCTGATTCAAAGCAAAAAATGATAATGGATCATCTCCAAGTTTTGTCTCATGTATATTCTGACTTTTTTCAAGTGACCAAGCCAGAGTATAAGGCTTTCCTCCCACTTTATCCCCATAGTAATCATATGGCATAGGTCAGGATAAGAAAGAGTGGGCAGGCCATACTTTGTGGGAATTAGGACCTCTCTTTCAAATCCCAGGCCAACACTCTAAGCACTACACTACGCTGGCTGTGGTGTGTGGCTCACTCATGCCGTAACAAGGAACATGCCATCAGAAGCTCTGTAACAGCTGCCGTTTTTCATATCTCTGAGGATGTAGCCACTGGCATCCCAGTACATAGACTAGGATTAAAAAAGTAATCTACAGCCATGAATACTTGTATGGTTTGAACTTAAATAATAAAAGGAAAGAGACACCAATTTCCCCATGCTACTGATACATAGTCAGGGAGAGCAGTTAAGTCTAAACATTATAAATACTTAGAAAATAAAGAGGAAACTATTCTGTCATCTGCGAATTAATGACAGACTTAACACACAAACACAAAAAGAGAGCATTTAGCATAGCTACTGGTTTCACTAACACTAATGAAGTGATAAATCTCCAGAACTTTTGAAATAAATTATGTCTGTTAGTCTTGGCTTTTTTCCTAGTTGCCAAGAATTAGCAGGAATGAATAACCATTTAACAACATTAGGGATAATTTTTACAGAGGCTTTCATAAATAATCTTCCTTCTGGTCTATCTAGGATAGAGAGCAGATGTGCTCTGGCATTAGATATGCCAGCTTGGATCTCTCCTTGGGTCTCTTCACATTTTATTTTTATTTTACATTTATATTTTGCCTTTTTCTCCATAAAACAAATAGAGAACCCACACTTCCCAGGAGAGCCTAGAAATGCTACTATTTTGGATTACAAATGCCTGGGCCATGGCGATGGTGGCTGGGAGGTTTGGGGATTTCTATTACAAAGAGTGACATTTCCAACCTCTGCCCCATAGTTTCCTATCCAAACAATGGTCACAGACAGATCTCTGTAGGTTTGGTAAGACTACTGCCATCATGTGTTTTCAGATAGTGTAGATTATATATCCTCCAGCATTTCACAGATGAAGACTAGGTCATGTGTAACCAAGCAACATCCAAATATGGTCAAGATGGCAAAAGTTATTAATGAGGAAGAACACACAAGCTAGGAGAAGCTGAAGCAAACTGCTTTTGCCTGAGCCTACTAGGAAAGGAAAGGTGCTACCCCATTCCTCTCCTTTCTCTCTGCTAAGTTGAGTACAAACTATTCATGCACTTTGAACTCAGTTTGCAGCAATTTAAGTAAGCTGAAGACAAAGGGAGAAAGTGGAAGGAAGAGAGAGAAACTGTGACATTTTAAAGGCAGCTGAAAAACTGGGACAACAGAGGATTAATTGGAACTGTCCCTGCCACATTGGAACAGCTGGAGGTTATGCCATTAGGGTTTGTAGGTGTTCGCTTAGGCTAGATTTTGTACATCCAAACTGCAACAAATGAACAAATTATGTTTCCAAACATCCATCACCTGCTTTTTCTCCTTCTTTTCCTCCTCTCTCACACAAACATTTAAATAACTAAAATCGTTATCAGGGATGCAGGAAACTCATTAGGATCAATATCTCTTCATCTGCTTTTTGAAAAAGTCATCAAGGAAAGGTGATCAGACTTGGCTTGATGGTTATTTCTTTTTCTAGATATCGCCAGAGTTAGCACTAGGGACAAATAATGTTTCAGGTGTTTTGTTCATGATTCTCATTAAAGTCTTGCTGCATAAGAAGCAGTAGTGGACATGAGGGCCAATTTTCCCCCTATGTGCCAAGGGCTTACCACAACCTGTAATTTTTGGCCATGTTTTGCCCAAACATTGCAACTGAAAGTCACTTCTGGTTGAAACTTCTGGACTCAACAGCAGAACTGCAAGGCTTTTGTGGGTAGACGGAAATTCTTATACTAAATTCATTGCTCCTGGAGACCCCCAGGAGTAGAATGTGTATGAAAGTTTAACAAAAATTAAAATGACATCCCAGAACCTTTTAGGGCTGGGAAGTCCATGGGTTGCATGCTTCCCATCACAGCATGTCAAAGAGAATCTCAGTGGAGTGGCTAAATCACAAAACCCTCTGCATACCCGGTAAGGCTTCACAGATGAAAACTGGGACATATCTGGTTGAGCCACTTCAGAGGATGGTTAACAGAGTGTGGCCAGGCAACAAGAAAGCAAAAGCTTTTAAGCAGAGAAATTCTGGAATTTATGTCCTGAGTTTAGGGAGAGGAAGGCTCTACCCCTTCTCTCCTTTCATTTCTGCTGAGTTGAGTGCAAATTCCTTCTGTAATTTGAATGCAACAACTGAAGTAAGCAGAGGACAAAGAAAGAAACTGAGAGGAGGAGAGAGAAATCAGGACATTTTAAAGGTGGCTGAGAAAGTGGGACAGCAGAGGATTAACTGGGGATGACCCTGTCAAATCAGAATAGTTGAAGGAGACGCCTCTGCAGATGCTAAAACTATATATGGAATGTATGAAGGGTATACAAAAGGGGGGTATTAATAATATTAAATAGAACATTTGCACATAGCTGACATATATGCATATGAAGCTCTCTCTGCATGATTAAGATCAGGAATTCTGTGTTTTTACGGTTTGGTATTACACAGAGAGAGAGCTTTTTATATGCTGGTTCCACACCAATATTCAACAGAATGCTTGTGGTCAGGGTCTGCTGCTGCCAGAGAGGTTTTCAGAAGGTACTAAAAAGTTTATCCACTAGAAATGACTGAGTTAGTCTCACTATTAAGCAAATGGAGGCAAGCACCTCAAGCAATCTTAGCACGTTTCCGCACTACACTGTTTACGGTGCTATTATTCCACTTCCAACCTCCTATGAAAACCTGGGTTTTGCAGTTTAGGGAGGGGCATTTAGAATTCTCAGCCAGAGAGCTCTTGGGCCTCAGTAAAGTACAAACCCCAGAATTCCACCCCAAGATGTTGAAAGGGGAATAACAGTACTATAACAGTGTAGGGCAGCAAGGCCCTTAGTTATGAGTTGCCTTGACTCCCATACTGGCATAAAGATAACAGGAAGGAGGGAGGGAGGGCAGGCAGGCAGGCAGGCACGCAGGCAGCTGTCACTCCCTACCCAATCTTTGCTTTTTAGGTCTTTGGCTATCCCACTCTCTTGGAGAAAAATTTCTATTATTGCCATGTAACATCTGCCCTGTGGACACTAACTAAGTAAACTTTGCTGTCGGGGCAGCAAAGGACATTGTCCCATTTCCAGTATTGAAGTAAGATTTTATCACCAAAGACTTAGACTTGGAAATAGTCAGAGTAAGATCCTTGAGGGTAAAGAAATATTGAATAACAAAGTTACAATTGTGCAAGCTATTGTATTTTCAGTTTCTATGCATGGTTGTGAAAGCCAGACAGTGAAAGAAGCTGATACAAAGAAAATTCACTCAGTTCAAATGTGGTGCTTCAAGAGAATCCTGTGGATACCCCGGACTGCCAAAGAGACAAATAAATGGACCCTAGAGCAAATCAAGCTGGAGCTCTCATTAGTAGTAAAGACAGGTACGCTGCTGTACTTTGGACACACCATGAGATGACATGACTTATTGCAAAAGAGGATGATGCTTGGTAAAGTATAAGCCAGAAGGAAAAAGGGGAGATTGCATTACAGGTGGATGGATTCAATCAAGAAAGCCATGGTCTTGACTTTGCAAAACCAAAGCAGAAAGAAGCTCTTGGAGGTCTCTAATTCATGAGGTCACCATAAGTCCAAGTTAACTTGACAGCCAGTAACAACAACCTGTTTGATTGTGCATACAGAATGAAGTAGGCAAAGAAGAGGGGAGGCGATTTTGTTCTTTGCTTCAGGAAGCAAAATATCCTGGGTTGCCTGGCCCTGAGAAACAGCCACAGGGAAAGGGTGTGTCAATAGTGAGTGCATGGGGACCAGGCACAATTCCTGCTACCTCTGATCTAATCTATAATGGGACATTTGGATAAGCTAAAGCGCTGTTATTGTTATTTTTCTTATCCTAGTTGTCCACCCATCAGAGGACACGTAACAGTCTTCTCTTTTGGAAGTCTATTTTCAACTCTTCTTAAAGAGGCAGTATCTGATACCTAACAATGGTGAAAAATTGCTGCATAAAACATTTGTACAGCAAGGGCTACAAATGTGATAGTTTTAAAAACAAATAAGAGGGTTTTTTAATATTAAAAAGACCTGTACATGTGTGGCACTGTTAGAGCCATTTGGTTTAGAGGCCAGTATGTATAATAGCTTTGTCCGAAGACAGGTTACACTTTCACCAGTTGCAACCTGTCTAATGTCCGTATGTTTCGTCAGTGTACATGGATTTGTATCATGAGATTCATCAGCACTAACTCATAGAAGCTCTTCTTCTACAGTCCAACTGCATTTGCTCTGGCTTCTGAGGGGAAAAAGGGCAGCCAGCATCTGCTGGACTTCATCCCTGCTGCCATTCCTTTTTCCTTATGTCTCCTGTCTTATTTTGATTGTAGGTCTGAAGGCAGGGAACTCTCAAATTAATGATTAGTAAGCCACTGTAAGAGAGTATTTGGCTGATGGGCAGTTGTATAAACACGCTAAACAAATAAACAAACACACAAATCTTATTACTAGCTGTGTTCAGAGATTGGGAGTATGTATATCTCCCCCATTTTTTACTAACCTGGGACGGGGGGGGGGGTCACCTGCTCTCTCTTTTTCTTTTCCCTCCCTTCCTGTTGCTCACTTCAATCTGCAGGAGTTTTATTATGTGGCAATGTTTAATATGTCTTTTTCAATTTGACTGTTTATATAAAGTTTGAAAAATCTGAACAAAAGTACTTGTATTTTTAATTTTTTTTAATACACACACACACACACACACACACACACACACACACCCTATAAAATCCTATAGTACCTGTAGCAGCTGGGAAGAAGACTCCGAATACAGTGAAGAAGGATTCTCCTGGGCTGTAATCTGGTAGTGTGTTGTTCAACATAAGCGCCTCAGAATAGCCCACGAAACCATGTTCTGCATATTTCAAAGTAAAAACAACAACAGCATATGTTTAATGGCCTAGCCTGCTGCAGTCTTTATCTTTGCTCTTTTTATTTCCATTCCTTCTATCACATTCACTCTGTTTCCATTTCTGACCATCTCTTGAGACATCCTGTTTTTAAGAAATACCAGATTAAAAACTGCAAGTGAGTCACAGGGATATCAGAGGAAATGTTGAAGAGAAATTTGGATCTGTGTGGTGTCTGAAATAAAGGACATCCATTATGCTTCTGGAATGTGATGCTGTAGAGTAAGTGAAAACAATTCATCAGAAACAGAAAATTAGGAATATTTAACAACTTTAGAATATTCAAATTCTCTTCTGGATTGAGATCTGGAACCCCTTCATACCACACCATTATAGCACTGTAATCCCAGTTTAATTCTCATGGCTGCATCCTTCAACCATTTATAGCAGCGTGGTGTTCCAAGATACCAATCAGTAGGTTCCTCTTTCAACAGGCTGTCTTAGTGACATAGAGAATAAGACACGTATTCCTTTTGCTAAAATTGGAAGTTTGTGAATGCCTGTCAGCTTAGAATCTAAATACCCAAAGCTATGATTAATACATTAATGACCTCCTTTGTAGAAGAAATGCTTTCCAAATGGTCTCCCGCTGGGAGAACAACAAAAGAGAACTAGGATAATGTGATAAGTCCCAGCCAAAGGCACTATTACACTACTGTAATTGTGATTCAGAGCCACTGTGGTATAGTTTGAACATTAGACGGCAACTCTGGAGACCACAGTTTGATTCTCCACTCAGCCATGGAAACGCACTGGATGACTTTGGGGGCATCATACACTCTCTCAGCCCCAGAAAACCCATGACAGGTTCACCGTAGGGTTGCATTAAGTCAGAAATGAAGGCATGCAACAACAACAAATGCAATTTATCTGCCTCATGTGATACAGCCCTAGAATTTGAATCAAAGGAATTGCAAAAGAACAAATTCTATTTCAATATGAGGAAGAACTTCCTGATGGTTCCCACAGGAGAGGATGCGTAATTTAAACAATTTTCTCTCTGCTTCAGGAATATTATTAAAAAAAACTGTGCAGTTTTCAAAGACATTGGGTGGGGGCTCGCATCTTTCATACCCCTGCCCATGTAGTGGCTTGCAGGAAAGGTGCGAAGGGAGAGACTAAGGCTCACCTCTTGCCTGCTATCACAGATGGATAATCCTTCTTGCCCAGTTCTACAGTCCCCTCTTGCCTGCATGGCCACGTGGTCAATTCGTGGGAGGGGGCGGACAGCCAAGCAAGGAGCCTTGCTCATTGCCAGCCATCTTAGCTGATGCTCTACAGCAGCAGGCAGAGCCACATTAAGGTTTCCATAGGCCCTAGGCACTCTTGTATTCAATGCCCCACTTTGCCTCAACCCACCACTAGGGATGTTTTTGTAGGTCCTAAAATGCTTGTAGGCCCTTGACACTGTGCCTAAAATGCCTAATGGATAAGGTGGCCCTGGCAGCAGGGGAACAGCCAAGGAAGAAAGTTTGCCTGTTGCTGGCTATCATAGCTGAAGATGGATGATCAGGTCTCCCAACCCCTCCCCTATGGTTGGCTTGACAGTCCAGAGAGAAAGCTCATCTGACTCCAGCTAGCCAGCTACAAATGATCCTCTGCCCTGCCCTTCCCACACAGTGAATCAGTGGTTGGCAAGAGGAGGTCCAATGCAGTAGACAAGTGAGAAGTCCCCCCCCCCACTGCCACCTATCATAGCCACAGACGGGTGATCCTTCTCCGTCCCCTCCCAACCACACTGACATATGGCTCACTGGAGGGAAAGGATGGGGGACTGCCAAGTGAGGATTGTCTGTTGCAGCTGGCACAAATCAGGCAGCCTTTGGGAGCTCCCAGGGATCCTCCAGAGGTCCTGCAGAATAATGTTGCTATGGTGTGCAGGCCATATTGGCAACAACCCTCTTTCCTCATCTGTCCCTACCTCCTACCAACCACTAGCTTGCCATTGGAGGGGGCAGGAAAAGGACGAGTCAGAGCTGGGGTGAGTGAGAATCTGGTACCCTTTCACACTACACAATTATCACTCTTTGATTCCACTGTAATTACCATGGCTGCATCCAATGGAATCCCGGGGCTTGTAAGTTCCTTTTCTACAAAGTCCAACTAGTCCCCGCTTTTCCTCCTTTGTCTAGCTGGAAATTTTTTAGCAGCATCAGCATTAGGAGGACAGTGAAGGAAGGCTGGATGAACACAGGCATTTGGTATTGGGCTACTACAGTTTGACCATAGTAAAAAGTACAATAAAGCTTGATCTGTGAAAAAGCAGGATTCTACACTAGCTGATCCTGTGTCAGCTGCGTGTGCCCCCCTATAACAGACAAGGTAAACAGCTGCTGCCTCCGGAATCCCTTACTGAGCATGTATGATCCATAAAACAGAGAAAAAAGGGGAAAGTGCCTGACTTACCAGCTATCCCCAGCATGTTTTTTTTTAATTATATTGTTCAGGCATTAACATGAAAATCGTAAGAAAAGCAGAGCTGGGGGTGGAATCATCCCTGGGTGTATTTTGGAAGAAGCTTTCAAGTTATCTCTAGAAGGTTCAAACTATTTTTGTTTACTTATGCAAGGCTTTACTTGACCTGAATGTTTCATTTTGCATGTGGATATTGTTAGTTTACAATTAAACATTTTGCTAAAACTTGTTGAACTGCTCTTCTTTTTTTGTAGCAGAGGACCCTATCCTCATTCTTCCCGTTATTTCTTCCTCTGACACCAAATTTTTTTCTTAAAGTAATGCTTAAAAACACATCTACTTTGTTAATTGAGGTATAACTGCAATTGTGTAGATTAAAAATGTACAGTTCTCCGCCTGCATTTGTGGGTTTGACACTCATGGATTTGATTATTCGAGGTATGGCCTGCCTCCCCCCCTTCTCCCCCTCCCATTCCCTAGGGCAGGGACAAGATCTTGTTCCCCCAGGCTCTCCTCCCCCCACTTGCACGAGCCATCCTGCCTGCAGTGGATGAGAGAATGAAGTGGGGGCGGCCATCTACTCCACCCAGCTCCCCTTCCACGCAAGTGGGGGAGCGATGTGGGGAGGACAATCCAGTCCTCCCAGCTCTGCTCCCTGCCCCTGCCCCTGCAGCTGCAATTCCACCCAGGGACGGAGAGGGTGATCTTGTCCCCAGTGCTCTCCTGGGCAGGACATCCAGGGAAGGGGGAGTGCTCACTGGTGGGAGTTCTTCGTATTTTTTTTTTAAACTTTCACAGTGGTTCTGTGCCCATATCCTCTGCAAATGTGGAGAGCCTACTGTACACTGATAGAGTGAAAGTGATAATATCACTCTATGCTGCTTTGGTCAGACCCCACCTGGAATACTGTGTCCAGTTCTAGGCATTCCAGTTCAGGAAGGATATTGACAAGCTGGAATGTGTCCAGTGGAGGGTGACCAAAAGGCCTGGAAACCATGAAGCACCATGAGGAGAGGCTTAGGGAGCTAGGTATGTTTAGCTTGGAGAAGAGAAGGTTAAGAGCTGACAAGATAGCTGTGTCTAAATATTTGAAGGGATGTCATATGGAGGGTGGAGCATGTCTGTTTTTTGCTGCTCCAGAGATTAAAGCACGGAGCAATGGCTTCAAACTTCAAGAAAAGAGATTTCACCTAAATATTAGGAAGAACTTCCTGACGGGGAAGTATGCTGCTGTGGCATGTGGTAGAGTCTCCTTCTTTTAAAGAGAGGTTGGATGGCCATCTGTTGGGAATGTTTTGATGGTGTATTCCTGCATTGCAAGGTTTGGACTTGAAGGCCCTCATAGTCTCTTCCAATTCTACAATTCTATGATTCTAAGCCTATTTAAGCACCAGAAAATAATAGAAAGGGGCTTGAGAGGAAGATTCTCCTTACTGGAGATTCCAGTCACTCAAGGAACTCCTTTCTCAGGGTTCTCCCCCACTTGAGGCTTTAAATATTATTTTCATCCTGAGTGGGCATTCCTTCACTTGAGATCTTTAAACAGCAGTTGGATAGCCATCATCCGAGAATGCCTTACCTATGTATTCCAGCACATGAAATCGTGCTAGCGCTAGGTGGCTCCTGTGGTCCCCTCCAACTCTATGATTCATACAGCAGCCAACCAGTTGTCCAAAGAAATGCACAAGAAGGCCACAACTGGGACAGCATTCATGCCCCCCTACCGATACACAGATACACCAACTCTAGAATTGAAATGAATATATATCCATCATGCCTATTAGCTAATGATCCATCCATTAATTCCTACTTCTCTAATTCCCATTTAAAGCCATCCCACAGAACACCATGGCTATCCCGTGTGATACTGAATGGCAAAGTTTAATGTTGCAGATGTCTTGCCTTGAGCCTGCTAAAAACTGAGGTCAGCTTTATCAGTACAGTTCGAGTTTATTTGAAGGCGAGCCAGTGTTGGGCCCATTGACATCAAGATTGCCGTATCAGATAAGTCACAAAAGTAATTTCTGTTGTCATTACCAAAAAAATAAAAAACAATAAATTTTTAAAAAAGAAAGCTACCTTACTTGTTGCCTTAAATCAATTATCAGTGATCTGTGAAATCTGGGACTTAGCTTTTATTATTCATGAAGCCTGCAGGCTGAATTTGCTATCAAACTTTATTTAAAGTTCCTTGGGAGGAGTTTGTTAGACAGAGTCATGCACAACAGACAGAAAGAGATCCCAGAGGAGGAGAATTGAACAACAAGACAGAGCACAGAGGCTTTTCTCACATTCCACACTCAGAATATGTGGCGTGCCATTGCAATGAAAGAGAGAAACCACAATCTCTTTTCTCACTGTCTTCCCTCCACTAATGAAGGGATATTCTCATCCACAGTCTAAATCCTCAGAACTAGAGAGCAAAACTAAGCTGGAGTCATTTGTTTTTACTCAACTCTCTGCAAATGGGGAGAGGAAGAATGGAGCGGGGAATGTATAAAAGTCCTTTTTGAGATTTTACAGACATTGAGTATTTTGGAGGGTAGGACACACCTTAGAGGTTTGGAAAAGGCTGAGGTTTCTGCTTAACGGTTTGAGAACTTGGAAGAGGATTCCAGAGGTGAAGCTCTTGCCAGTAAGAAAGTGGTTACGTGGGGTAAAGCCATTATGCAACTGCCGAAAGGATATTCACCATGCCAAGTTCTGTGAACCTGGACTTCATTACAGATTATTCAAGCTTTGGGTCAAATTCAAGATATAGCCATTTCAGAGAGTTAAAACTCAGTGGACTCTGGCAACAGAGAAGTAGGATTGCAGTGCAAAATCTAAACAATGCAGTCTAGAAAACATTCCGGAATGATGATCACAGAAAACTATAACGTGTTCCCAAGTTCAGAAGGTTGACAGCCGGGAGTCTGGTTCTGGAGCTATAGCAGGCATTTTTTAAAATAGAAGTTTTTATAATTAATTGAGGAGATTGAAAAAGAAATATCTTGCTTACGACTTAGAGGCTGGAATGAAGGATACCTAAACTAAAGCAGGCGCAGAACAGCAATAATCAACTGCTTTTGTTCATGGGTCACTAAAGTGAGTGTGAGAGACTCACCAAAATGCTACAATTTCAGCTCAATGCCAGATTGTCATTCTAGGCTTCAGCCCTGGAACACACAGTAGGTGATGGGATTCATGCACACACACTCCAGATGCTGTTAGACTTCAACTCCCATCAGCCCTAACCAGTATAGCCAATGGTGAGGAATGCTGGGAGTTGCATTCCAACATCTGGAAGGCCTCATGAGTCCCACCTCTGAGGTATAATCATGATAACAACAGTGGACCTGAGCACATACCTCTTTAACAATCCCGATGAGAGATTAGATAGGATTTATATTTTGGAGCCCATGTATAGCAATCTTTAGGGCTCTAGTCCTAAAGATATGTATTTGAAAATGACCTCCATTATGAAGTGTGATTGACTGACTAACTTCAATACAGTTCACTTCAAACAAAACCTTTTTAAAAAAACTCTATAGAAAAAAATCTGGCTGCAAACCTGATGATCAGGTGATCTGTTTCCCTGGAAAAAGTGGTACAACTTCTGGGAAGCACTTGGTTCCCCTATCTGTATTTAGACGTGAACAAAATAATTAATGCTGAGGCATGAGGCAGGAGTTAAGATGAAATGCAATGGAATTTATAATATCTTGGCAAGGTTTTCTGAGTACAGCTTCCCAGACTGAAGGCGATTTGTCTAACAAGGAGATCTCATTAAGAACATTAGAAGGGGTTTGTGGGATCAAACTGAGATTCATGTAGTCCCCTCTTCTGTTCCCAATAGTGGCCAGATAGATGCCTCTTGAGAGGCAATGTGATGTAGTGATTTGAGCACTGAAATACAGCTCTGGAGACTAGGGTTCGAATTCACACTCGGCCATGGAAACCCACTGGGTGACCTTTGGTAAGTCACACTCTCTCAGCCCGAGAGGAAGGCAAAAGCAAACCCTCTGAACAAATCATGCCAAGAAAATCCCATGATTGGTTTACCTTAGGGTCACTATAAATTTAAAATGACTTGTAGACACACACGAACAATAGCAACAAATGCTACTCCACAGCAGTCATTGCATGAACTGGCATTAACATCTAAAAAGATTCTGTTTGCTTATTATCAGTCAAAAATAGTGAGATAAGTTTTGAACACAATGAATTACAGTAGTGCAATCCCCTTCCTCACTGCAGGAGACAAAAATAATCAAAGGTACCACATCCCATCTGATCTTGGAAGGTACAGAATCATAGAGTTGGAAGAGACGACAGGGGCCATCCAGTTCAACCCCTTGCCACGCAGGAACCCAAAAGTTTTTTTGAGGGGGCACTCGATAAGCAGAGTCAGTCCTGATTAGTACTTAGATGGGAGACCAGCAAGGAATACCAGGTGTTGTATGCTATACTTCAGAGGAAGGAAAAGCAAAGCTACCTCTGAGCATTTCTTGCCCAAGAAAACCCTATGAAATCCATGGGTTCAGCACAAGTTGACAGGTAATTTGAAAGTGCGCACGCATGCGCGCGCGCACACACACACACACGCACGCACAGAGTAAAAGGGAAGAGGAGATCAATACCTTCTTTGTAAAAAAGGCAACAAAATAAGGAAGAAACCTAGCTTGTTAAGGGCTGGAAGAGAAGATAGTGAGCTCTGACTCTCTCCAAGCAGCCTTTGCATTTCTATACTGAGTGTGGAAGACTGATCTTCCCGCCTCTGGCACTCCATTTTATTCTATACAAAATACATAGGAAGGATTGAGCACCCTGGCCCTTTTCTGCCAATTCACTCACTTGGCTATACAGAATTCCTTGTCACCAATCGCTAATGAGTAAGTGCTTAAAGGCCAAACTGCATGATAAAAACATTAAAGATCTGGTTCTGTGCCAGTCTTACTGCAGATATTCATCAGATTATAGCAGGAAAATTAAAAAAAACAACGAGACTGTAGTATCAGCACCAGTGACACCAGGGCTGTCCCAAGACATTTTACTGCCTCAGACAGGACAACAAATAGTGCCTCTCACCACACACCAAATCAGCATGGATGGTAGCCAACGCAGAAGGTGCTCAATTTTGATTTGTCACCTCAAGCAGAAAATTTCAAATGCATCTCTCCCAGTCCTTGGCTGTAAAGATACAAGACAATAATAATACAGTAAATAACTAACAAAAACTTGTCTCTTTATGACACCCAAAATCTTCTTCCCGAAGTGGACAACACAATCTGCTTGAGGGGTGAGAAACACACCCAAACACTCACTCAGTCACACAGGCTATTTCTGCCCTACACTGTTGTAGTGCTATTATTCCACTTTCAACACCCTGTGGAATTCTGGAGTTTGTAGTTCACTGAGGCCAAAGAACTCTCTGGCCGAGAATTCTAAATGCTCTTCTCTAAACTGCAAACCCCAGGATTCCATAGGATGTTGACAGTGGAATAATAGCACTAGAACAGTATAGGGCAGAAATGGCCACAGTTTTACTTCAGGATACAGAACCATTTCTTCAAAGGTTATGATTCTGTTATAAAACAAGCTGTAAGCTTTCTGACATTGTGTTTTACCCCAAAACAGTCATTTCTGAAAATAACCTAGCAACTATTTTCAGTTTTGGGAAAAGGTTTCAAGGCCTTCAGTGGTGTAAAACAAGCAAGTGCAGACTTCACATATTCTGGCAGATACCTACTGCTGCTCTATCTAATGGTAGTGCCAGGCCTGGCTAGTGCAGCCTGCCCAACAAGCTGTGAGGTCCTCTCTTCTTAAAAGGAGTATCCCAGGTCACAGCCACACACAAAAAAAATGTAATACTAGTCATAAGCAGATACATGTCTGCAGTGGGATGGACACGGAATCTCAAACACAGGCCACCAATTAGAGCCTTATCACAGCTGATAGTTTATCACTGCATTATTCAAGCCTGATCCAGTCTTTTGCACTAAAGCACATAACAGACCTTATCCAGATTAGATGTGCCACATTAATCACAGAATATATATCTAAAACAAAAACAGCTGCAAGCTTTGGAATAAATCAAGCAACCATTTAAGGATAATTTACTTTGTCTGAAGATAACAACATACACAATTGACAGTGGCTGAATGGAAGACATTACCTCAGATTTTGGAAGACTGATAAAAAGGAAGATTCCTTTTTCTTCCCCTGTGGCATGGGTTGTGAGCCATGAGTCTTATTTTTTTATTCTTCTTTCTATACCAACAGTAATCATAGTCAATTGGCAAAGTGAGGCAGCTATCTCAGATAAGAATGCTCTTGGTGGCATATACATGCCTTAGCCCTGATTATGTCTGTATATGTACAATTTTGGGCACTGTAGAAAGAGGTATCCAGTACCTTCCCGCACAGCAAGTCTCCCCTTTCCCGGGGTTTGCAACAGCAGCTGGTGTGCTCAGAGGTGCAGCTCTGTCCTCTCAGCCACCGACTGGCTGCTCTCACAAGCTGCTCCTTTTTCCCCAGGCACACAAGAGCAGCTAGAACACGCCTTGGCCCACCCCAGCAGCTGGTCTGTAGCTGTCTATGAGTACCAGCTGCTGTTGTGCATGCCAGGAGGAAGTGGACAAACAATCTCGGTGTTCCAGACAACAGTATAAATATGGTCGTGGAGAGTTGAGCTCAACCAGCATACTTACAAGGTTGTGGCCTCAGGCAGCAAATTTTGTAAAAGGCAGAAAAATGTCGGTTATTTACTGTACTTTGCTGTCATTTTAACTTTACTGCAAGGAAGGAGAAGAAAGGTTTGTGGTATTTTCTACTTCCAAAACTAGAATAAAGTGTCGTTTGGATACTGGGCACCTTGATTTGGGTTGGAGAGAGGCACCAAAATGTCACGGGTCCTGGCAGCAACCTTGTCAGTCATTTGGTCATTGTTGGTTCTAAATTCCCCATGACAACCAAAGGAAACCCACCAAAGAGGAGAGATTACACAAGTCTGTGGCTGAAGGGGTAAAAACAATCTGACAAGGCTCAGCCCTGAGAAAGAGTCAATTTGGCCTCCTTATCTTTTGATGGAAAAGAATGTGCTCCCACAGATTAATGACGTGTTTCCCAAAAGGAAATCACCACCCTTCTGAAGCACTGACTGTTTGTTCCTTCCAAGTCGCCATATACCGATTCTGAGCTGATCTCCCATTTTAAGTTACAGGGCAATGCGATTTCCTACCGGTGGCTGGCTGCTCAGACAGGATCCCTCAAGTTAACTATGCCCTCCAAGGAAAATTAGAAGAATAGATTCCACCTGTTCTCCAAGCTGCAGTCAATGTCAGTTAAGTGGCAAACTTTGCTATTTAGGTCATGCTGCATTATTCATATGCAAAGAGGAAAAAGGGACTTTGTGAAACAAACATGTAGCTGAATTACTGTGGGACCCACCCCTCCTGCTGGAACAACTCGCAGCAGAAAAATCTTTCAATGCCAAGATTTCCAAGGGAAGGCCACCTCCGTACACAAACGCAGCATAAAGAAGAAACAAAAGTTTAAAAACATAAAAATGCTCCATCTGTATATATTCAGTATAGGCAGCTGTATATATGTATGCTCCTGTTTCTGTGACTGGCCCACACAAATAAAGAAACAGAATCAAGCACAGAACTGAGTATCCTGAGATTTCCAGGTTGCAATCCGATACCTACTTACATGGGGCTAACTCTCACTGAACTCACTGCAGCCCCATAGAAGGCAATGGAGCTTACTTTTTTGAACAGACACATATTGGAGTGCACTATGGCTTCCAAGAACTACAGCAAAACCATGTTAGGTCAGAGGGTAGAAGTGGGCAGCTTATGGCCTTCCAACTGTTGGACTGCAAATCCCATCAGTCCTACCAAGCCTAGCCAATGGTGAAGAACGCTAGGATATGCAGTCATCAACATCTGGAGTGACAAAAATTGCCCACCCATGCCATATGGAAAGGGACATAGCTTTGCACAGCATAGCTTAGTTTAACATAGTAGGAAAATTATGCAAAAATTATACAGTTAAACACAGAGAGGTCCAATCTAACACCATGTATATAGGTTACTGAACTCAGCATTTCCATGGTGCAATGCGGGGTACATACGAATATAATCATGCATTTATTCTAATGGCCTCTCTTGTCTTTTGGGACAAATTAGCACAAAATAATAGATGTGGCTATCTTTCTTCTATCACCCACTTAATGCCCAGTAGTGGTGGAAAGAATATTTGCTGCTATTCATTTCCCGGTCCCAGATGGGTCTCCTGACACTTGGGAACAATAATGCAGTGGAAACAATTTTGTTTAGTTTCCACTTAGCGCACAGATTCTGAAGGATTTTGTGAAATCATTCTGTTCAGAATTGCATGTGGGTTTTCTGTGCAAAAACTGTGAGAGCGTTGTTTAAAAATTGTTGTTGTTGTTTGTACAAAACCATTGTTTCCAGACAGCCACATAGCTTTTTGCACAAAATTGATAAAAAAAATTAACAATAACAGGAACCATATACAAAACCCCCTCATGTGGCTATCTAGAAACTAGTGAGTTTAGACATGAAAAACCTGTTTCTCCTACAAAAACACATTTTTCATGCAAAAAACTCCACTCTTTTCAGACAGCTACATGTGTTTTTAATGCAAGATTTTTTTCCTTTTCCTTTTTTCCCCTCCACAAAAACCAAAAGTCTGCCACAAAAAGAATGTGGCTATATGGAAACAGGGTCATTTATCTATACTGGGACAATAAGGGACAAGTACTTTAGAACTTGTATTATCAGCAGAGATGGGAATCATGGTTCTCTCCAGATGTTATTTGACCACTACTCCCAACATTCCTGTTCATTGGAAAGGCTCTCTTGTTACCTCAAAGTATGGGTGACTCAAGGATCTGCCCACAATGCCAGTACCTCCATGAGACAGTAGGGACTCATTAGCTCAAAAAGGGGTCCTGTAAGGGGGGGTAACCTAACAAGATTTTTTACACCTATGTTTACCAGTACTTCTGCAGGTAAGAACCAGCAAGAGATCCAAAAGTAAGCTTAACTGTATTTTATTGGGGGAATTGCAATCACACACATAAGATCTAAGCAGTCAGGCAATCACACAAGTCTAACTGAAGGAAAAGAGACAAAGTTTTTGAATAGTGAGATTTAAGGGTGAAGTGGGTGATATTTAACAATCCAGAAGAGCAGCGAAGAAGCAGCGATGTGGCTTAGATACAAGTCTAAGGACAGTACACAACTGGGAATCAGGGCAGCCATATGGTGATCAGCCATTGGTGTACTGCGAATTGACTGGCCAAAAACTGGGGTTTAAATACTCAATTTTTGCCTAGAGGCCTAGGGTATTAGTGGCCCTCCGGCCAACTAAACAATGGAGTTCGCAGAGTGGACAATGAGGTTCAGAACGGGCTGGTGGTCATAGTGTTAGGTGACAAAGGGCTAATGGCTATCCTGATAGCTCAGTGCTTGTTGGACAGGTCTGAAGAGAAAAAGGAAACTTGCATGGTCAGAACGAATGGAGCTAAGACAATCAGCGGTCTTGTGGGAATCTTCCAGATTCTATTGTCTAAAATGTTGAGTCATTAAGGCCAACTGCAAGCCTATTATCACTGGAGTTTTCTGGTGATTTCCTGACTATAACTTGGCTACACCTGGAGGTTTCTTTTGACCTAATTCACAATGCACTTATTCAGCCAGCCTTTTCCGCTTATCCAGCTTGGCCACACAGCCATAGCAGGGTATGTTTTATATGTATGCCAACTAACATATTTTGTCAATTAAACCATATCAAAGTGTGGGGCTGTATAGCCTGGTAATAGTCTAGGGCTGCTGGAAGATGCAATCCAACAACATCAGCAAGGCAACACAATTTTATCCCCCTTTATAAATTTGGAGTATATCCAAATTTGCAGCTAACTAGATTATTTTAAATGTTTTTGTGAACCTGAAAGAGACTGAAGGGAATACATAAGGGGGAAAGTTATCTCATTTGGGGGGGAAAAAGTGGATTCTGCAATATTGAATTTGGAGAAAGGAAAGATACAAAAGCAAGGAAGCATGGGAAATGTAAAAATTTAAATCTAAAATGTGTAGAAAGCAAAACACTGTTGACATGGGTAAAATTTTGGCTGCTTACGGAGTACTCCAGATGGAAAAATGTCTTGAACGCAAAAAGAGATAAATGATTAATTAAAACAAAAGAGAGCAAGGTTTAATGTTGGTACAGAAGAATTCCATTTGATAATCTAGATGAAAAAGGCTCGAGAACAGTGAATGGAACTTAAAGATATGGTCTGCCCTGCCCAGTTGACGGACCAACTCCCATCCTTTGACCAAAGTCAAAGAGAAAGACTAACAAACCTATCAAAGTAGATTCCTGTTGTTTTCCTCAACTTTAAAACATCTCTCTTTTTTCCCCTAACAGCCATTGCTATCTCATTCCACATCCTTAGCACCTCCCAAGTTGTTCAAACAAGAGAGGACTTTCATCCCCACCTTTTGCACTCAGTCTTTCAGGCCCTCCTATGTGAAAAAGAGATGGGTGGTTTGTGTGATTATTGCCCAACATCTGCCACTAAACATATTTCTGATCTACAGACTGAAGACAAGGTATGCGATAAAGATTAAAAGCTGAGCAAGGAAAGCTATAGCAGCTACTGATGGATGCAATGCATCAAAATATCTTCTAATCAGAACTATTAAAAACTTTTATATCTTGTCTTCTCTAAAAACATTTTAAAATAAGCAATGTGAAAAACGTGTAATTACAAAGAAACAAAGCACACGGAAGACTAAAAATCTTATTACTGTTCAGCTGTTGCCAACAGTCATTAAAATAACATAAAGCACAACGCTGAGCTGGAAAACCGAAGGCAAAACTGAAGTTTTGCAGGAAATAAATCAATAAACAAAGGCCTTTTAAAATTGTGATCAAATTCCTACACAAGAGGTACTTGTTTATGCAGGTATTAATATACTACACACATGTACATTTTAATGTGTGGCAACTCTTTTATATGTGTACATTACTGTGGCTCTGTAAATTCAGTGACAGGAGTGAACCACAGAGAACCTTGGGCTCACATACTCCCCTGTACACTTTCCTTTACCAAATAGCCTACAGGAACTGTTTACTTCCATGTTTGTTTAGTTACAATTTGTTTGTGTTCCCTGGACTGAGAAGGTGTCAAGCAAGCCAACTTCAATACATAATTATAGCTGCTACTTTGCTTAAACTAACTATCAGGATCTTCACTTCATCATAGGATTTGAAGGTAAAAGACATTCAAAAGTGGTTTCAGTAGTAGAATCATAAAATCTCAGAGCTGGAAGGGAGCCGTCTAGTCTAACCCTTCCTCCATGCAGGAATAGACAACTAAGGCACTCCTGAAAGATGGCCAGCCAAACTCTGTTTAAAGACCACAAAAGATGGGGAATCCACTGCCCCACAAGGTAATCAACTGTATTCTTGAACAGTTTTTACAGTAAAAGGTTCTTCCTAATGTTTAAGTGGAATCTCTTTTCCTGTAATTTGAATCCACTGACTTGTGTTTTAGTCTCTGGAGCAGCAGCAAACAAGCTGCATCCATCTTCTATATGACATCCTTTCGCATATTTAAAGATAGCTATTATGTAATCTCTCTGTCTTTTCTTATCCAAGCTAAACGTATCCAGTTTCCTGAGGCTTGGTCTCCAGAGCTTTGAGTATGTTCGTCATCCTTCTCTGGATTCTATTGAAGCCATGGTCCTGAATGTGCAAGACTTGAACAGGGCTATTAGAGGTTCTCTTAGAGTTCTGTTATTCACAGAGTCACCATTAAGTTGAAGTCAAGCAGCATAACAACACAAGAACAAAGCATATCCAAGCACTTTTGGCCATTGGCACATTTGGAATTTTGAGAAAGTGTCAAGAACAGGGTTGCAAAATGGCTGCTACAGTGGAGATGTTCCGATTGAAAAAATGACTGTCCTTTTCCTTACAGACATCTGCAGCTAGAAGTGTCTTCAGATACTTCTATCTCTATTGCCTTAGAACAACTCTTTCCAGACTTGATGGACTACAGCTTCGTGAATCCCTGACCATTAGCTATGCTGGTTATGGCTTCTGGCATTTGAATCCAGCCCAACAACATCTGAAAGGGCTGCAATGCCTTAGATTGGGAACCTCTGCCTTAACAATGTCTTTGGACTGACATAGAGCCTAGAGGCATTCTAGAAAATAAAGGAGGCAGATGGTTGAGACCATCACTCATTTTGGAATACTTCTGGTCACTGGAAAAAAATAAAACTACAAACGTATTGGCAGGGCACTCACTGGGAGCAGAAAAAAATTCTATGAGTACTGGGTTGTGAATCTCTCAGTTAAAATTAACAAAGTTCCAGGTGTGGATGATGCAGCCACCTGTAGCTAATGAAAAGTAGGGGCCCATTCACACTACACAATTATAGTACTATGATTCCACTTTTACTGCCATGGCGACATCCTATGGAATCCTGGGATTGGCAGTTGAGGCAGGAGCTTTTAGAATTTTCAGCCAGGGAGCTCCTCTGGGCCTCTGACCAAACTACAAACCCCATAATTCCACAGAATATAGCGATGGCAGTTAAGGACACACACTAAGAGAGAGAAAGGTGAAGCATGGGAGCCCAAAATTTGCTATAGCTTGTTCCAGTTTGTGCATGCCATGCTAAACTATGACCTAATGTGCAAACAGATCTTTTTTCCCCCTTGGACTCTCACAACTTTCTTTGGCTTTAGAGACAGCACTTCTCTCTCAGCCCTCACTCTAGGACCTGCTTCTAGAGATACAGACACACACTATAATTATTTTATATTATCCATATAGATGCAATCATCTTTCTGCATGTCATTTCCTTGTAGAGTAAGAAAAGGGCAAAGAGAACTAAATAAGAAAAGAATCAGCAGTGACTCCACTGGCCAACACATACCTACATCATTTATCATATGAATATATTATGCTACCTTGTGCTGAGATCAGACATTGGTCCAGCTAATCCCATACGGACTACTCCAACAGACAGGAGTTCTCCAAAATCTCCGGAAAAGAAAGACCTGTTTCTATCCTTTCTACATGAGACTTATTTCACTGGAGATGCCAGGACTGAACCTCGGAGCCTTCTGAATGGCAAGTATGTGCTGTGCGATTCTCTTCCTCTTAGGGGAGATAGGTGTCCACGAGCCAGGAAATACGTATCATAATGTCATTTCAGATATCTTATCTCCCATCCCAACCTGAATCATACACTTCCCTATCTCTGTTCATTCAGTTAACTTTCTGAAATATATTTAGTAAAAGCAAAACTGTAGGTTAAATGGCTTCACATTTGCATAACTGAAAGACAAAACGTTCTATTCAAGCAATTAGGGCCTTCTCGGTGGCTCTTCTCAGCTTCTGGAACTCCCTTCCAAGGGAAGCCAGACTAGTTCCCTCCTTGCTGTCCTTCTATCTGCCGGTGAAGAGCTTTTCATTCCAACTGGCTTTCGAAACTGTTTTACAAAGGGCCGTCCTTAGGACCTTTCCACACTACACAATCAGAGCACTATGATTCCATTTTAGCAACCATGGTTCCATCCTGTGGAATCCTGGGATTTGCAGTTTAGGGAAGGGTATGTAGAATTCTTAGACAGAGAACTCTGTTGCCTCCCCAACAGAGGCATTCCATAAGATGCAATCATGACAGTTAAAATGGAATCATAACACTATAATCATGTAGTGTGAAAGAATGTGCTGTATTATTTTTACCTTTTCCTTTTAGTGGACATTTGTCAAATGGTTGTAATTGTATAGAGAGGTTAATGCCATTTTAAGCATAATTTTTGTTATGTTTTTACTTAATGTGTTTTTACTTATGTTTCTTTGTATCTTGTTAGCTGCCTTGAGTTCCAGCTTTAGGAGACAAGTGGGCTATAAATAAAGCAGTCAATACCATACCATGCCATACCACACTTGACTGATGTGTTCACTAGAAATTCCTACTGTGTTCAATGGGTTAACTCATAGCTTCTGTCCATTCATTCAGGATTTCAATCCTCATCTTAAATGGCCTACAGTTAACTCAGTGAAAAGCTTATCTAGTATATCTCAACTAACTTCATGAGGACCTACATTAGGAAAGTCCAGTTTGATTCAGTAGCTCAGATTTTGCAAAATCTAATTTTTGTTAATTGCCAGCTCAACTGCCGATAAAAATTCACTGAAACTTTAAATCTCTTTGTGCTTAGATCATAACTGACAAGACCAAAAAGCAAACTGTAAAGTGCTAGAGAAAAGTTCAATTGAAGCAGTGAGACAGAACAGCCAAATATTAATATTATACCAGCCAGAGGTATACCATGGCATCAGCAAGCTGAATTACTTGTTTCCTTCTGTTCCTTCTACCTCTAACATAATGAGTAAATCTTTCATTTCAGCCATGATCTGTGTTTGAAATATCTACTCTAGAGATTCTACAGACCTCTATATGCCTGTCATTGTATGGCTCTCTAACAATGTTATCATTAAAAAAGAAATACGTCTGCATTGCAATCCAGACTCCAGACAATTGGCAGGTAACCAGTTAATAAATTTCTTCGCCAGACTGTTGAATAGACTGGCCTGTGGTCAAGAGTGATGTCACATCAATTCAATGTGCTATAATTGGAAAAATGTGGGTGGAACCAAGCAGGGTGGGTTTTTTTTTTTAATAAATAAAAGATCACATTAGCAGTCTCCTGCTTTGTTCACCCATGGTGTCTACCTTGTTCAGTAGCGGAGTGGGATTTGTGCTGCTGTTTTTGGTCAGTACTTCTGCAGCTTAGGAATGCTGTGCCAATTTCCAGAAGTGTTTCTTTCAAGCTAGAAGTCAGCTATGGGACGGGGGGGGGGGGGATAGGAGGGAGAGCATGGCGAGAGGATTAGCTGAACATCGCTACCATTCCTCCCTCAACACACACACTTATACACTATCCCTATGCTTTCTCTATAAAAAATGTGGGCTCACCCTTCATACCGCAAAATGCATAAAACCTATTTGAAAGCATGACGGTGGGGGATAATCTAAATTCCACATAAATGCTGTCTTTCTTTCCTCAAGATCTATTTCAGGATCTCACAAAGAAAAAAAGATAATAAAAATAACCTCAGTTTAAAAGTTAATACAAGATTTTTTCCCTTCTACATTAGAGGGTGCCAAGATCTGATCCTACTGGTAGTCTCGAAATAGAGCAGGCCCCTGTGAGTAATGCAATAGTTACACAAATCCCATTGATTCAATGAGTCAACTTTAAGTGGAGTTACCATTTGGATTCGGGCCAAGGATGCAGTCACTTACAGTCCTACTGTACTAAGTTCAGTGGAGCTTACGTCTCAGTAGACACACACAGAATGGCACTTTAAACAATGTGCCACTAAGGGCCAGACCAGTAGTCCTTCTGTTCCTGTACTGTGTTCTCCAACTGGCATTAGCTCTCAGAATACACCAGAATAGATCTTTTCCAGCTACATCATAAAGCTTCATTATTTAAACTGGAGATGGAATTTGCATGCAAAACCTCTACTCTGCTGCTGAATGATGGACAGCTGCATAGCTTGGAGTTTGGGGAGGTGAGCAGGGTGAGGGGGGCTGAACAGCAGGGGTGTGGCCACATTGCATGGGGCACCCCCCCCCCCCAAATTGCTGCCTGGAGCAGATTGCCCTCATCGTCCCCGCTATCCGTACACCTCTGGTGATGGATCTCCCTTAAAGCATCTACATGACAAGTTGCGACTCTGCTTCTTACACCATTGCTTCTTTCATACCTTCCAGCAGTCCCAATTTGGTATGTTCTTCCTCATTAATAACTTCTGCCACATTAACCACATTCTGATATTGCTTGGCCACCTGCGTCCTGGTTTTCACTTGTGAAATGCTGGAGGATATGTAACGGCTACAATCTCACTGTTGCCCCAAACCTATTTGACTGCCCTGTTCTAATGTTTCCCCTGCATTCAGAACTGCAATCAAGAAATCACCTCAAAATCCTATGTTCCTACTGCTATTAAGACATTCACATGGATAACATGTAAATTGTGAACTGAACTCGCAACTGTTTACAAAGTATCTGTAACTTTGTGTTCCACACCACTGGGAGACAGAATATTCCTTGTTGTTGTTGTGCCTTCAAGTCATGTCCAACTTATGGTGAACCTATCATGGAGTTTTCTTGGTAAGATTTGTTCAGAGAGGGTTTGCCTTTGCTTTCCTCTGAGGCTGAGAGAGTGCAAGTTGCCCATGGTCACCTGGTAGGTTTCCATGGCCAAGCAGGAATGCAAACCCCGGTCTCCAGCTCTTAGCCCAAAGCTCAAACCACTACGTCACACTAACTCTCATACATGGCTATTTTTATGTAAAATTTGGCAAGAATAATTTCCTGGCAGTGGTAATTTGTTGGTCAAAGAGAAGAGATGCCTCACCCCAAAAAGTTTAAGATGGGATCCTCTTCCTGAGTTGCCCATGCTTCTAGGCCTTGCCTGCAAGCACCTGTTTTGTTTTAATTTAATGGGTATCATCTTATGTGAACTAGGTGGTGGTGTTTGAGCTTTCTCTGTCTTTCTCTTTTGTTTGGAAAGAGTGTATAAATTAGTTTCAAAAGCACTCACCCTATACTTACACTAGCACTCAAGTTTTATATATCTTATTTTGAAAAAGAGAGCGAGAGAAGAGGAGGCAGATTAAAAATAGTACCCTTAGTGTTACCATCTATGGCAAATGGTCACCAGTTTGGTATATTCATGAAACATAAAACAAGCCAGATGTTTCTCTACTAACTTTATTAGATATGTAAATAACTACTTAAAAGGCCTAACAATAAAAACAGGGGAAAACATTTTGCTTGAAGGGAAAAGCATTTGCAACAGCCGTTTCTTCTCAGATCTTTCTTGTAAAACAAAACAAAATCCAACAACAACAAAATATGGAAAATTAGTAACAGATTGTACCCAGGAAAAATGAAAAATATCACCTAAATTGCTTACTTGTATCCTCCATACTGTTTTAAAATAATTCCTGAAAATAATTGCCAAAATGGGAAAATGGGTGTTTCAGTACTTTAGGAAAAATTATAAGACAGAACGAATCATGACAGAAATGCTAAGAAAACCAAAAAATCTTCAAGATTTTTAAAAAACTTAACCCCGCTCTTTGCTTTGTTGTTGCATGCTGCGTGCCTTCAAGTCATTTTCAACTTATGGTGAACCAATCATGGGGTTTTCTTGGTAAGATTTGTTCAGAGGCAGTTTGCCTTTGCCTTCTTCTGAAGTTGAGGGAGAGTGATTTACCCAAGATCATCCAGTGAGTTTTTATGTATAGTGTTACAATAGCTGCTAAAATAGGCAGGAGTAAATAAGCACATTTGACATTCAGATGCATGCTCAGAGGCAGGTGGCTGGACTAGATGACCCTTCTGGTCCCTTCCAGCTCCATGATTCTATGAAACATGCCACTGAGGCAGTCAAGAAAATGGCAAATTTCACAGCTAGTACATAGGTCTCTCAGTGTGTACATGAGAGAGAGGGTCTGTGCCTTCAAGTCACCTGTTGATTTATGGTGAACCCATTGTCAGGGTCCAAGGCAAGGGTGGCAAGGGCCAACCAATACAGTCACCAGGGCTGGGCTTAGGGACTGGCACTAGGTCAGAAAGCCAAGGGTCAGGGCACAACAAGAGTCCAAAGCAGCAGTCCTCCAAGTAGCAAGAATCCTCAGGGCCAGAGGCAAGAAGCAGGACCAGGAGACAGGCAGGAGGTCAGAGCACAATGAGAGTCCAAGGTAACAGGGCCTTCCAAGTAACAGGTGTACATAGGGCCAGAGGCAGGAAGCAGGTCCAAGAGACACACAGAAGGTCAAGGAACAACAAGGGTTCAAGGTAGTAGAAGCCTACCAGGTAACAAGAGTCTACAGGGCCAGAGATAAGAGGCAGGTCCAGAAAACAGGCAGAAGCCCAAGTCCAGGGGTCAGCAGCATCACAAACACTGGAGAGGCTACAGACAGCACTGGAGACTACATTGCCATGGCAAAACTGCAGAGCAAACCCAACCCTTATATAGCTGGCTGCTGGCCGCTCCAGCTGTCCTGCATTTGAGCAGCCAGCTGGGTCTGAGGTACTGGGCAGAATTCCGCAAAGAACAAAGTCAAGGCCAGGATCCTTGCAGGCAGAATCCTGCAAGGACTTAGTCAAGGACCAGAACCTTTACATCCATGAATTTCATATTCCTTAGGCAAGGAATACTCAGAGGTGGTTTTGCCAGCTCCTTCCTCTGAAATATAGCCTACAGCAGTGGTTCTTAAGCTTTTCTTTACCACAGACTCCCTTTAAAAATCCTTTGTTGCTATGGGCCACCAAGACTTAAGTCAAGATTTAAAACCCTAAAGTGCATCAAATATTTATTTAAAATGGCTCATCAAGATTCTTCAAATTTGGAGAAAAAGAAGAAATAAAGGCATAGACTCCTATTACAGTTTTTTAATTGGAATGATTCCATGCAAATCTGCCTGCCTGCCTTTCTATTTTAATTGTAAAAGCTCCTAACATTTCTTCAAGCCTTCACAGACCCACTGTGAGGACATCACGGTCCTTTGGGGGTCCATGGACCACAGGTTAAGAATCACTGGCCTGAAGCACTTCATATTCACTGGCAATCTTCCATTGAAGACCAGAGCTAACACTCTTTAGCTTCCAAGATCAGATGTGATTTGGTGCCGCAAGGGTAGTTAGGCCTTCAGTGTACAACGGACTAAACTGGGATTTCTCAACCTGGCTTCCATTGAACTATAAGGTTTCATGAGAGGCCACTAGGGGTCCTGTGAGGGGGAAAAAACACTTTTCAAAAGCTGTAGATATAATAATTTTTATGCAGAGGTTCCCTGAGACCTGAAAATTATTTCAAGGGTTCCTCAGGCTAAAAAGGTTGAGACCTTTAAGGTGGTCTAAATGCAGTTGTTAGTCCCAACTGGAATAGACCCACTGAATCAATGGGAATTTAATAACTGGTTCAGTGAGTCTACTCTAGTTCAAGACTAGCAACTGGATTTAGAGCCAGTGTAGTATAGTAGTCTGAGTGGACTACAATCCTAGAGACCAGCATTCGATTCCCCACTTGGCCATGGAAACCTACTGGGTGACCCTGGGTATATCACATGCTCTCAGCCCCAGAAGACCCTGTGAAAGGTTTGCCTTAGGATCACCATAAGTCAGAAACAACCTGAAGCACACAACAAAATTAACATCTAAAGTGCAAAAGCTCCCCTTCCCCCACAATTAAAATACAGTCTACAGAACCAATTATTTGCAGGTAGACAAAGTTGATATTTTATGGAACCATATCATAAAGAAGAGAAGTTACATTTTAAAAGACACTCTTCAGAATCTGAGGGCATGAATTATCTGCATATATTGGCATCTTGCAGTACATTTTCTATAAATAAAAGTAACAAGCAGACCCAAGACCCTTCTCAAAGATGGAAATAATAGGGTCAGGATTGTCAAGTCCATCTGTATAGTATTCTCAATAAACGAAACAAAAACACGTACATCTACAGGTGTCAGAACCAGTCATGGAATCCAGGACATATTATTTAGGGAACAGATTATTCACAGGGTAAGACCAGAGCCAAAGTGTAACACATCATTCTCAGTTCCAGAGGACTGAAGCCCAAAGCATGGTTGGTTATTTCAAATCAAGCACAATCTTTGCTCAGTTTTGTAGCTCCTGCTCAGTTGCTTTTCTCTTTTACGTCTATTATCTCCCAGTTTTCCTTCCCTTCTCAGATTTTTCTGCATTCTTCATTGTTCTGGATCACTCATTCTTCCAGTCTTCACGAATTCCTTTAATCTGTTGCCTTTTCAGATACAAAGCGAATCCTTTTGAAAACCCTGCTTCTTTTCTGCATTTTTACCCAGTGTTCCTCTGCTGTTTTCCTAGCAGCCCTAATCAACATAGTCAATACTGAGAGCTGCAGTTGAACAAAATCTGGAGGGTTATGTGATTCCTACTCCTGCTTTAGGACTTGGGCGGCACCTGCCAAATGACCTTCTCCTTTCACTTGTTGGAAGTAAAAGCCATCAACACAGGCAACAAGTAATAACAGGGGTGGGAGCGCAGCATCTAGGTGGTCCTTGGTGTGGTCCCCTCTTTGTCTTCCTTAGCTGTACATTGGACTGCTTCTTTTCCACCTCATGAGGTCACTTCCCCCCTCATTCCCTTTATCTAAGAAAGGAGAAGCCTTGCAGGGGGTCCCATCTGCAGTGACAGGTGTCAAGCATAGAGGCCAGCTTTAGGGGCTGCTTTAACCAAGGAACCATTTACACTCTGCAATTATAGTGCTATAATTTCACTTAACTGCCATGGTTCTGTCCTATTGAATCCTGAAATTTGCTACTGAGGGAGGAGCACTTAGAATTCTCTGACACAGAGCTCTAGTACGTCACTAAACTACAAATTCCAGGATTCCACAAGATGCACACATGGCAGTTAAAAGTGGAATCATAGCACTATAATTGCATACTATGAAAGGGCCCTGGGGCCAAGTTTATTCATTTATTTTCTTTCCTATCCTATGATGGATTTCCTGAGACAATAAAAGCGGCTTTACTTTTTAATGTACTACAAACATGCAGAATAATTACTCCTTTTTTTACAACTATAAGGTAATATTTCACTAGTCCATACTGTTCTACTAGTTTAAAATCTATATAAATAAGAGTCAGTCTGAATGTTTATTACCACATCCTACAAAAACAGTTGCACAGATTTTCATCAAATTTGAAGAACATGATTAAGGTGCTCTGAATTAAAATATAGCAGTTTCAAAGTTTTATGGTCAGTTAAGAGAGACATGCTCTCTCAAGAGGACTTAGGACTAACACATAAGATGAGGAATATTTGGGTGTGCAAAGACATCTGCAGTCACAATCCACAGCAGCTGAAACTGAATAACTACTGACAAGCAATGCACTGAATATTCTTACAATCCTACTTCTCTTTGACATACAAACACCAAGGCAATGACTAACAGAAGCTGCATCAACACTTAACCTGATTCCTTTAATGCACCTTTGCTTTGAGTGCCTTGCCTATTGCTAAAGGAAAGACCTGCAGATACCTGTGATTTTTTAAATGGTGTTGATTTATGTATTTTTATATAGCTGAGAGCACTTCCAAGTGAAACACTCACCTCCAACTTCTTGTCAACTCCATTCCCTGAAAGTCTGTTGGTCCTACAGTACATAAGAGATGTTTGGAAGAACTAAAGCTGGCAAAAGGTAGGTGAGCAGTCTTTTTTTCTTTTTTCTGAAGAGCTCAAGGCCAGCCGCAGGGGAAGGAAGGAAGGAAGGAAGGAAGGAAGGAAGGACAGACAGACAGACAGACAGACAGACATGGCCTGGTAAGGGCTGGAGATGACAGCAAGAAAACAAAGCTGAGGCTTGGGGGCAACCAGATGGAAATGGGAGAAGGAAGTGGGAACTGTGGTCTGTGGTGGGAAAGGTTGTGGGGAGGAACAGGAGGGATTAAGGGAATCTGCAGGGTAAATAATTGTGAAAGAGGAAAATTTGCAAAAGAGGGGTGTGTGTGTGTGTCTGTGTGTGTCTGTGTGTTAGAGAGAGAGAGATGTTTTTGGAAGTAAGTCTGAAAAACAGAGAGAAGTGAGTAACTAAGATTACTGACTGCTGCAAGAAGTGGTATAGGAATGAGAAAATGTTTATAGATGTGTGCTCATAAATGAGAGAAAAAAGTGTGGGTGTTCAGCAGCTGAGATCCTAGCCCACATTATATTTGGGTTCCTACTTTTTTATTTATTTTATTTGCTGCATCTATCTGCCACTTTTCTCCCACAGTGATCCAAGGCAGCTTCCAAAACAGTTAAAAACAATTTGTGATGAAATTTAAAACGATTAAAATTAATCACACAAACATACCAAAGTTGAAAACTATATAGAGCTTCCTTTAAAAAAAATAGCTCTCCTGGTCACACATTGAAAGCCTGCCTGAATAGATATGTTTTGCGTGCTGGCAAGAGGAAATCAGGGAGGGGGCCAGCTTGGCCTCCTATGGAAGAGAGTTCCAGAGGGTGGGAGCAGCTGCTGAAAAGGCTCTCTCCTGTATCCTCACCAAGCAAGATTGGGATGGTACTGGAATTGAGAGAAAGCCTTCCTCTGCAGATCTTAAAACTCTGGAAGGTTCATATAGGGCAGAGCTTTCCAAATGGTGTGTCGCAACATGTTAGTATGTTGCCTGAAGTGGGTAGGTGTGTCACCTCCCTGGGCCAAGAATGACTCCCTTCCCACCTGAGCCTTGGAAATTTTAACCTCTGGTTTACTAGTAAAACTAAATTAGTGCGTCGTGAAATGATGCATGTCTAAAAAGTGTGTCACTAGCATGAAAAGTTTGGAAAGCTCTGATATGGGGAGATATGGTCTTTCAAATAGTTTGGACCTATGCCATATAGGACTTTATAGGTCATGACCAACACTTTGAATTCTGCCTGGAAACAATCCAGTAGCCAATGAAGCTGTTTTATCCCTATCTCTATCCCTATTACTGTTTTATCCCTATTACTACTTTGAACCCACTGAAGTTTCCAAACAGTTTCCAAAGGCAATCCCACATTGAATCTGTTACAGTAGTCCAACTGAGATGTAAACAAGGCATGTGTCACTATAGCCAGATTAACATCTTGAGGAACAGGCACAGCTGGTGCACAAGTTTTAGCTGTGCAAATACACTCCCGGCCACTGCTGAAACCTGGGCATTCAGGCTCAGAGTTGAGTCCAGGAAAACACCTAAACTACAAGCCTGAAATCTCAGGGAGAGTGTAACCCCATTCAGCATAAGCAGAATCCCTATTGCCTGATCTGCTTTTAAACTGACCAGGAGCACATCTGACTTGTCTGGATTAAGCTTCAATTTGTTTGTCTTCATCTAGTCCATTATGGACAGCAGACATTGGTTCAGTACTGAGATACCTTCCTTGGAATCCAGTGCAAGGAGAGGTAGAGTTGGGTGTCATCAGCATATTGGTGATACCAAGCCCCAAAACTCCAGATGGCCTCTCCAAGTGGTTTCATGTAGATGTTAAACAGCATGGGAGACAAAACAGAACCCTGAGGGACCCCAGAGGCCAATGGTCATGGAGTTCAACAGGATTCCAGCACCACCTTCTGAGTTCTCCCTTCCAGGAATGACTGGAACCCTTGCATAACAATGCCCCCAAGTCCCATCCCAGAGAATCGGCCCAGAAGGATACAACGGTCAATAGTATCAAAAGCTACTGAGAAGCCCAGCACCAAGTTGACCAAAACTGTCTCTGTCCCACAACCAGGCCTGAAATCAAATTGAAATGGACCTAATCCATTTCATTCAGAAACCTTAGAGCTGGGAAGTTGTCTTTTAACCTGAACAGGGTGATCATTTCACCAGTTCTGTAAAATGGATGTTTTATGGGTGGGCAGCGCCCAAGACCCTCTCTCAGACCTCCAAATGTACTGACCACACCAAAAACTGGGAGGGTCCTTTCTTAGTATATTACACTATGAATTTTTGTGTGACATCCCAGAATAAAGATATTAGAAGCACCTCTAGTTTCTGAATGAGAAGAACAAGAAAACCAAAAATAGTGTGTGCTTTCCCTTTAAAAATGAATGTACATTGATTTGGTTTTCCCTGTAGGATTTTGTTAATGCATTCAGATTTTCTATTTTTTAAAAAAACACCACAACTGAGTACAACTGAGAGGATTCTGGTATGTGCAGTTTGTATTCAGGTGCAAGGAAAACTGTTCCTATCTCACGCCCTCTTCTAGGCAAAGGAATCCTGACTTCCTCTTGTCTGTCTTGATCAGCTTAAAAATCATCCCCCAAAATTTGTTAACCTCACAAAAATTCATTCCTTTGCATGTGCCTAAGATTGTAAGGACCCCTGGCTCAAATTAAGCAACAACTGTTCTCCTCTGAAGTTTCCTGCCCTTTTATCTGTCTTCTTTTCAAGCATAGCCTCCAAACAGATGGATCTGAGCACGGTTACGATGAGTGTTCTACAGACAGTACACTGATATCGTCCAGAATGGCATTTAGTCTATGTTTGGAAATGGGCTTGGTTTTCACTTACACTGGTGCTTCTTGTTATAAATAAAGTGTTCTGAGAAAGTGTGCTTCTTAAGCTATCTCACATAGGGAACTATGAGGGCTTTTTTCCCCATTGTGCCAGGGACAGCCATCTTATGTGTGCCCATTGGCTACAGCTGTTTCTTTCCTTCCTCACCATGGACTGACAGCCAATAACCTGTGGACCAGCACCAGTTCATAGACCACCATTTTGAGTAGCATTTCTGTAGGGCTCACAGCATTAGCTTTGCCTGCTTCATCTTTATGCACAGGGTGTACATACAGAAGGCATCCTAATTTATTCTTTGAGGAATCCTCTATTGCTCTACTCCCAGATGACACCAGTTCTACAAAACCAGACTATTTTTAAAGATGAAATTACAGTATGTATAAGGCAGCTAAGATGTCCCAACAGTCAACGACAGAACCCTAAGCACTCTCCTCACACAAATACAGAGAGTACCATCAACAGACTTTTCAGAGAAGAAGTTGTGATATTGTGTGCTGCAGGAAAAACCCAAAGAACTTTATGTCTGAAGACAAACGTCCACAAAAACTTGTGCCACAAAGTCTTTAAATTGCCCATGACTATTTGTTGTTTATGACTATTGTACGAGAGCAAACATGGTCAACTTCAAATAGTCTGGGGTGACCCCTGTGCCCTCTATGGGCCACAATAATCCTAAAAAAAAACCCTTGCCAAAACCCTAAAAATTATTGGATATCTACTTCCAGGGTTTTTCACATGTTTTTGGGAGGGGGCAGGGGAGTGTGTAAACAGTTTAAAGGCAAAAGGCCTGTTCCCAGATGCTTCCAAGAGCAGAACTGTCATTTTTTTGGCCACCAATTTGTTTTTTTTTCTGGAGAGAAGAATTGGTGGGCAGGAGAATCACAGGGTTTCAAAATGGCAATAAGGGACAGTGAAAATTCACGATATGGAGGGTTGACAGTCAGGAAGTAGCTGTTAACAAGTTTGTATTCTAGCTAAATGCCAAGTGAAAGTACTGATTTCAGTTAACTTAACCATGTATTTCTATGTAAAATTAATATATTGTCCACATTCATAAATTACATGGCATACACATATCTGTCTTTATGAAGGGCCCACAGACTCATAAAGCCTGTATGAAAAGAAAAGCTCTCCAACTCTGTAATAGGACACTTGCTAACCCTAATCACAGCAAAAAATATTCATGGGGGGTAGCATGTAGCCCATGGGATGCATTTTGGCCCTTCCTATTGATGTTGTTAACAGCCCTCAAGTTGATCTTGACCTATGACACCCCTGTGGAAGAGAGACCTCCAAGCCACTCTGTCATCATCTGCCCTGCTCAGGTCTTGCAGATTCAGGGACGCGTTTTCTTGATTGAATCTATCCATCTGTAATGCGGTCTTCCTCTTTTCCTACTGCCTTCTACCTTACCAGGCATTTTGGTCTTTTTTAGTGAGTCATGTTTGCTCATGATTTGGCCAAAACATGACAGCTTCAGTTGAGTCATTTTGGCTTCTAGGGGGAGTTCAAACTTGATTTGCTCCAGCACCCATTTGTCTTTTTAGCAGTTCAAGGTATAAGGAGAATTAATTGGTTAATTGATATAATCAATCAATCAATCAATCAATCAACTGATTTTCCATTACAAACCAACACAGCTTATTGAAAAGCCACTATTTTTTTAGGTACTGGCATATTTACCCGGTGTTGCCTGGGATTTTATTTTTCTCTTAAGAACTCACCAAACTGTCTTCTCCAATACCTGTAACTTTTCCCCATATTTCCCAATGCAATCTGTATTCAGAGTTATTTACATACACAGTTTGGATTCCTGAGGGAATACACTGTCCTTCTCCTTGCTGCTAGGCATCGTCTCCATAGCAACTAGCCTATTCCAGTACCTGTAACTTTTCCCCATGGTCCCCAATCCAATCTGTATTCTCTGGCGACGTTGATGTACTGGCTTTTGATTTTTTGTTTTGTTTTTGTTTGTGTTGAATTTGTGGAATGGCTTTACGTTTTTCTGGAAGCATTTTTTGTTTTGAATTTCAACCTTAAGATTCCTCACATATGGAACCCATACAATCTACTGTGTAAGGTGAAAAGACCTTGTAACTATGTTGTGTGTGTCACTTTAGTTTTTCTCACATATGCCTCCCAAAAGTTTTCTGGCATCCTCATTGATGAGAGGCCTCATCTCCATAGCAACCAGCCCGAGGTCCAAGAGCTCTTGGCTGAGAATTCTAAAAGCCCCTCCCTAAACTGCCAACCCCAGGATTCCACAGAATCTTCATAGCCAGCCAATCATATGAGGTCTCCTCACCTCACACAGCCAATCATACGAGGTCTTTGCCTGCCCGACACAGACAAACGCACAAACATTGACTTTTATATAGTAGATTAAAACTCAGTTGGAGTCTAGACCTTCCAGCCATCTTAACACTAACAAATAACAACAGGAGGTCCTTCCTCCCATGCTGCTTTTGGGAAGCAAGGAGACCACCCCTCCTACAAAGCTTAAATCTTGATCTCTCACAGAAAAAGGGGACTGTATGTACTTCACCACAAGAAACAAGGATAAATTATCTTTGCACTGAATTTGTTAATAACTGTAATCTCACTACTGCCCCAAACTTACTTGTCTGCCTGTTCTGATGCCCCCTTCCCCCATTCAACATTGCAACCTAGAAACCACCTGAAGCTCCTGTATCCCTTCCCCATTCCTGGCCCCACTGCAAGGAGAAGTAAATCACTGAACTGAAGAGTTATTACACTGAAAGCCTGACAGACAAAGTCTACTATCTGGAAAGTTTAATTTCACAGGATCTGGGAGATCTCTGGATTTGATTGTTCTCTTCTTATGTACAGGAAAGTAGAGCAGGAAACAAATCAGTTTGAGACTCATTCCTGATCTCATCCCAGCTACGGTTCCTGGGGGATGGGGTAGGAAGGCCCAAGACAACAGAAATTGAGAGTCTGTGGAGATATGCAGCTATCTTAACTTGCTTGCTGTAGGAACAGAATATGCTAGAGTCTCTTTCAGTTCCAGCAGTATAGATTTATACACATATGATTGTTTTACTGAATCAATTATACAGGGAGACAGGAAGCTCATCTGAGAAAAAAAACTTTTTAAAATGTAAAACGTGTGTCTGCCTTAAAATTCTAAAAATAAAATCAACAAGAGGAAGGAAGTGACTGAACACTGGGATAATGTTGGTGTGTGTGTGTTTGGGGAAATGGGAGTGATACAGCTAGGAAACTCCACCCAAGCATACTCACGTAGCAGATTTTATTTGAGAGCTACAAGGAGGATGTACACAAGTGTTGATGTGTATGTTTAATTAACAATTAAATGAAAAAGAAAAATCCTAGTAATATGAGATAGCTATTGTAGGGTGAATAGCACTCCCAACACAGAAAAGCATCATAAAATATTTTCGTGTCTCATACTTACAAATGGCTTTAATATTTCCAAAAGAGGAGCACAGTTATTACTTTATATCAGTACTTCTCATGGAGAAATATTCTACGCTCCTATTGTAAGTGGGGAAATTAAGATCTATCAGGAGAAATTATTTTCTAGATAGGATGTTCCATCTCACCAGAAGCTGCATAGTTAGAGCAGATTCATAATCTGAAAAGTGTCTGCATCCAATTTCATTGTTCTGTATGTTTAAGTGAATTGTTGTTTCCACTCGATTTCTATAAAAGATTCCTAATTCTATTCCTTTAAAATATTCTCAGTTATGTGACTGCACGCTCAATCATTCCAAAGTTCCTGAGAAACCTTTCCATAATGGAAGACACTTGCTTGGAGAATGACAGCAGCAAACTACTGATTGTGGATTACAGCCAAGAATACTTAAGGGTGGTGAGGGGGCAACAAACAACTGATACTGAGGCTGGATAGCAGTCATTCAAACTTAGAAGCCAGACACAAAATCTTCCTTTACACAGCTGCAGTGCCTTCTCCTAATTTTAGCATTTATTGACCACTTGTTTTGCAGAAAAATCTGACTCTCTAATCTATGTACACATATATTTGAGGTTTGGAAAAAAATGAATACCACCTTTTTCTATATGCACACAAATCCAACTGCTTAAAAATATTGCATCTTTTCAAACACACACGTGCAAAGCACTTCTTTTGAGTATCTGATAATCAAGGCTCAGATACCCCTTAGAGGACATGTGTGGTAATGCAAGATTTCTCAAGTAAGCAGTTTGTGCATGTATGTATGTGCCTCCAAGTTGCCTGTTGACTTATGGTGACCCCATGAATTTCATATGGTTTTCTTGGCCAAGGGGTGATTTTGCCACTTCCTTCCTCTGAGATATAGCCTACAGCTCCTGCTATTCGTTCATGGTCTCCCATCCAAGTACAAACCAGGGCTGACTCTGCTCAGCTTCCAATATCAGGTGGGATCTGGTGCCTTTAGGGTATTTAGGCTTAATCTGATCATAATCAAGAATATCAAGAAAATCTTTCATGAAAAATATATGTTTCTAAAAACACACAGATATATGTACCATATTAAATTATTATATGGATCTACTTGCATACAATAAATCATGGTTTGTGTTAGACTTGGTTTGTTACTTAAGCCTAGACTGGCATGACTATTGATCTTCCCCATTTTTGTTTGTTTGTTTTTTTCCCCCTCTTCTGTCAGCTCCTATTTGTTGGGTGGGCAGCTACAGAGAAAATCAGCTGGGACAAGCCATTGTTGCAGATTCAGATCCCACAACAAGATGTGATTTTAAAAGCCAGGGTTTGTAAGGCACCAAACCAACATGAGTTCATATTGTGGTTTAAGACTGATTAACAAACCATAGATTGTCAGCAGAGGTGGGTTCAAACATCACAAAAGTTAGATTTTAAAATGGTTCATTGTGATGTGCAAGCATGGTCTCCGTGGTGAGCATACAGCATTCTAGCATTCGCCTTCAAAACCCAGACTGACATTCCAAGTGAGAAATGCATCTCTTTCAAATACAAAGGGCTTCTCTAACAGTTGCTTTCCTGGTTGAAATGGTGCAGTAGAAAATGGCACACGCTTGCTGTTCTACAGAATACTATAAAATATACTAGAGCCTTGAAAGTAAAAGCTGTGCTGGATGCAATATGTCCTTACACATAAATATACTCATAAAGGTTTATTAGACCCTGGACATATGAATCTCAGATTATGCTTCATTGCTAATTCAAATGAACAGTTCATTTTATACTGAGGTCAGCTTAGAATAACAATTTTTAATCTTTGCAAGTCCACAGTTCTACTATAAATGGCTAAAAGTTTTGTGATAGTCACCTTTAAAAATGCAGAAAAAAATCATGCATATTTGCACCCTTCGTTGTGTTTTCCATGATATCTCTCCTCATTTTAGCCTTTTAGTTCCAGGTTGGATTGTCCTTGGTGTCGTTTCTTTCTAGTGAAAGGACACTTCTGTGCATATTTTTGAAATGAAACAGTTTAGTGTTACTGTGAACTCATAAGGAGTGGGAAAACAACCTCTTCTCTTTCATTTTACATGTCTTCAAAAGAGAGATATTGGGGCTCATGCAACGAACTTGATTTCATAAAGAAGAGGATTGTTATTGTTGTGTGTCCTCAAGTTGTTTCCAATTTATGGTGACCCTATGACAAACCTGTCATGAGGTTTTCTAGGTCTGAGAGTGTGTGACATTCTCAAGGTCACTCAGTGGGCTTTTATGGCTGAATGGGAGATCAAACATAATCTAACACTCAAACCACTATATCACACTGGCTCTCCAAAGAATAGGATATCAGGGTTCAAACAACAGAATCTGGAAACTACTCTAAAGTCCAGCCTCATTGTGCCTTTTTGCAATTTTTCAGTAGCCACTGAAAGGAACCCTACATGTGCTTACAAACTGTTGCAAACAGAGATCATTTTAGGTTCCTTCATTGTCACTTCTCTAGTTCTGTGTTGATCCACTGAAAACAGGCTGTCAGTGTGAGTCCCTAGCTTAGATTAAACTGTGAAAGATCTTAAATGTTATTAATGGGTATTGGGTCAGTGTTAGATAAATGTATGAATGCTCGGAGTACTATTCCTTCAGACAGGGATGTCAAACTCAATTTCATTGGGCCGCATCAGAATTATGGTTGCCCTCAAAGGGCCAGTTGTATCTGTAAGACTAGATAAATGTATCTACTCTTTTATCATATTAAATAATTGCCTCGGCATTTGATTCTTACTTGTTTTTAAATTGCCCTCCCTCTGCATCAACTTTTCTTTTCTTGGACATTTTGGGGCTATTTGATTGTAGTTTATGGTCCCTATACCTCTGTAAAATGATATAGAATTGTCCAGTACATCCAAAGTGTGCCACTTTCTGCTCCCCAGAGGGTCTCTGTACCACTTTCTGCACTCCCCCCACCCCACCCCTCTCTGTACCTGGTGAGCCTGATCCCCACATTGTGGGCCCCTGGCTGCCAGTATTCTGAAGAGGAGACCAGCAGCCAGCACTCACAATCTTTATCTAGTTCTGACTGCTCCTCTGTCCAACTCTTGTGAGCCACATGGAGCATTGCCATAGTAACCTGCAGTAACGCTCTGATGACAAGACTTGGACAGAAGAGCAGTCAGAAGTAGAAGTAGATCGTGTACTAGAAGTAGAAGGCTTCTTCAGAATATTGGCAGCCAGGGGCCTGCAGTGTGGGGATCGGGCTTGCCAGGCAGGAGGGGTGTGAGGGCTACATGAAATGGCCTGGCCAGCTTTGGCTTGCGGGTCTTGTGTTTGACACATGTGCTTTAGAATTAGATTAAATCACTATTTAAAGAGCAGAGAGTCAGACTAGTTGGTCCTTGTGCCCCTTTCCAACTCTAATATTCAATAATTCTATAATAAGCCTTCCCTGACCTGCCCCCATGACCCAAAACAGTGCATATCTCTTCAGGAATATCTCCTACTGTGCTCAGTTGGACTTAATTTCTAGTAAGCATGCTCCAGATGGCAGCCTCAATAATTGGTAACACCAACAGTCGTACTGACCGTGAATATGTCATCAAGCAACTGTAAAACTCTTCCCTGTGATGTTATCTCAAATACCACTGCCTTTCAAATAACATTAGTCATTTTTGCAAAAATATACTTCAAACACATTTTGATTAGCAACATTCAAAAGGCGAGCCATCTTCCTGTGCTAGCTCTTACATTTACAAATAAAGGCCATGCAAAAGAGGGCAAGGGGAACAATCTTTTCTAGTGAAAGGATTGTGGGAGTAACAAAACTGAATATAAAGTGACACCTTCTGTTAAGTTGTGTAACTACAGCTGCTTTTGTATGTTTAAATTTAACAGTGTCACCAAACACATACTTTCATGATTAAAAGCATTATTCCGCCACATTTTGCTCAACATAATCAATTTCAAGAATTTTTCTAAAAAACTGAATGTCAGTTGCATAAATGGGACTGATTTCTAGTAATTCCAAATACATGTTAAGCTGTTTCAGTTTTGCTAGAGTTGGATGTGTGATTTTAAAGGCAAATTAACACGCTGCTTCTAGGCTGCAATGCCATACATATTTATCAATGAGACTAAGCCCTGAGTAGACACATATAGGACTACAGTATAAGTCATCTTTGGATCTACTGGTTACAAAGCTGTTCTATTCCCTCGGACAGGTCCTATTTGAGCTGGCATGTCTGATTTCCCTCATTGCTGTCAAAGATCCCATAGGGATGAAAAGCCTGGTTAAAACTCCTGCCCTGCCTCTTCCTGCTTCAACCAAGCTGACATCACTTGCAGTGCAACTGGAGACATCCTGTTCCACTCCTCACCAGCCTGCTTTTGCTCATTCTTCCCAAGATTATTTATAAAGGACATACTAAAATGCAGAGAGTAGGAAAGAATTAAGGCCCAAACTACCCATGATGGTAAAAGATGACCCTCTGGCCTGCTTGTTCCATGCAGCCACCAATGATCCCTCTCCGAGCTGCTCTCACATATCTGCCTGAAGGTAACTTGGGTAACAGACAGTACATATGTGTGTTATGGTGGTGGGGGAGAACAGTGGGAGTGAGCAGTAATACTTTAAACTGCATCTTCAGTTCCCTCTTTAGAGGAATTGGAAAACATGGATCAATTGTCAACATATGTAGATTGGTTGTGTATAACAAAAACCAATAAAAATAGATGTGCATGTTCCAAGTGATTTAGTGTTTCACTCAGTGACTGATTCTTCTTTAGCCAGGAAAACCGACCAATACATTTGCCATTTTTCCTCATTAGTGCAGTATAACATAGGATTTATTAGTCCATTTTCAGTTTTTGGTAATTCAGAATCTCTGGGTATCACCTTCTCTTTAAGAAAAAAAATTTGGCATCCATTTACAGCTTTCTTTGACACTGGTATTTTCAGAAATGAACCCTAATAACATCTTCGACACCTCTCTCACATTATGTGTGAGCTCTTGTGAAAGTTAACATGATGAATAGAAAGATATGTGAGACCTCTCTAAAACTAAACAAACTCTAGACTATGTTAAAGTTGAATGATAAGAAAGGGAACTATAAACTTATTTCGGCATTTTTGGAATCAAGTAAAAGTGGATTTGATTCGTTTTACCATCATCTGAAATAATGAAAAGCTCTAAAAGGGAATGGTTGCGTTAATGAAATCACCTCTTTAAACTCTAACCAGCATTTTAAGACATCAATCTAAGCAGTTATTTTGTTAAATACTTCCAACCCCTTCTCAAAAGCTGAAACATAGACATGTTTATAACACTGCTGTTCAAGAAAGTCAGCCTCTCTTGAACTCAAATAGGCTTGAAAGGAGTTCCATGGCACACCCAGGCTGCAAACAGCAGTACAAAGCCCAAATCTTTCCATTGTTATAGTCTCAGGTGTACAAACACATTACACATTCTAATAACCACATCTGCATCAGGCCAGTACAGCTACAGCTGGATATATACAGGGTTAAGTAACCTTGTAAGTCATTACAAGGTGTTGGTTTATTTATAAGTCCTAGCTTTGGGGAAAAGGTAGGGCATAAATAAAACAACATAATACAGCTCCTTTTCTTCATTTTGAAATTCCTCAAACACTCAGCAAAACATTTTAGTCATAACAAGCTCAGCAATAATTACTAGAGCTGCAGTACTTCATGGATTATGGAGATCAAGACTGCAATCCTAGTGGACACTTATTTAGAAGAAAATCCCATGGGATGATGCCTGAGTAGATACATACAGCATTCCATTGTAAACAAGCTTTAATTGACTAAAACGTTACTACTGGTTTTTTAAGGCACCAGCAGATTTTTTAAAAAAGAATGTTAGTATGAGCATCAATCAATATTGGAAATGGTAAACACCACATATGACATACAAGATAAATATTTTTTTCTATGCCTATTATGATATATGCATAAGTATGATATAATAGGATTGGGAAAAGTATGGCCTGTTAGATGCCGTTGGGCCACAACTCCCACCAACCTTCACCACCAGTTATGTGATGGGAGCAGTTATGTTGTCTGGATTGCAGACAAAATGATTCCTGATCTAGATCAGCTGAGAAGATGCTTACCTGGATCTAGGTGTGTGAAGGATCCAATGACAAAATCCAGAGTGGAAACAGCCAGTAGAAAGAGTAGCAGCAGCTGGAGACGGATGATCCATTTCACACCAGCAAGGTTAATCCCAAGCAAGCCCAGCAGGACAGCAAGCGAGATGCCCCTTGTTGCCCAAATGTTACTGAAGCTCAGGAGATCGGAGATAGATTCAGCAAATCCAGTAATGTACATAGCACCTGCAACACACTAAAGGGCAGTGTTATTCGTACAACTCACTTAAGTAATATGTTCCAAAGTTGCCTGAACTGGGAGATAATTGAAGATTTTGCTTATTTTAGTGTTTAGACTTCATTACATGTGGTGTAATGACTGGCTTATGGAAGAACAATCCTTAAAAATTATAAATTTGCATTCTTCTTCTGCAGAAGAAGAATGGAAACCATTCACAGACTATTTATCTGTGAAACAGCTATGCTAGACATGAAATGGGAAAACTACAATTAATAATATGGAGATAACAAAAATAAAATTTCAAATGTAGAGGTAAATTCAACAATGAAAAAACAGATCATTCAAATAGCAGAGCAGAAAAGGGGTTTCTTTAGAAATGTAAATCAATAATATACCAAGTAATAGGTGAGAGGAAGATATAAGTATTATGCAATGAACCAGATATCAGTTATTTTTACTAGGACCTTATTATTGCTTATATGTCTTTTTCTATGTTGGTTTTTTCATATATATTGGTAACTTTGTGTTTAGTTGTGTACAGTTGTCCTAATTCCATATATAATTTTTATGGTAATAATTAAAGTAACAAATAGTTTTTAAAAAATTATAAATTTGCCATTAAATGCAAATAAATCAAGCTCTATGATTAAATAACCATTTGAAATACAATGTACAGTGGCCCCTCCACTTTCATGAGAGTTCAGCATGCAGAAAGTAAGAAAACAGCAAATAACCCCCATGATCCTCCTCCCATCCCCTTCTGGGGCTCCGCCCCCCCCCCCCTATTTTCTTGCCTTTTGCACACTGGGGCCAGAGGCAAGGGAATGGGAGGGGAAGGTCCAGAGAGGAAAAGGAAGGCATGTGTGGGCCTCCCCTGCTTTCCTTGCCTTTTATCCAAGTGTTTGCCTTCCTTCTCTGCTCCCAGCAAAATGCAAGAGAATGGGAGGAGGAGAATGGGCGAGGAGGTAAGCATGCTCCTCGCGACTAATCATATTTGCAAAGGTCAAACCTGCGAATGTGCAGGGAGGACTGTACAACTATTTAAAACAGTAGTGTAACTGTACTAACAACAGAATGACAAATACAACATGACCTGGCCAAGTTAAGACAACCAGCTCCCTCATTCTCCAAATGACTTTTGGAATAAAAATGCTTTCACCAATTTCCAGAAGGGGAGGACAGAACGGTATTGTCTCCAAACATCTCTTATTTGGAAGTGGGGGCACCTTTTCAGGCAATAGCAGAAGGAGGACAAAGAGACTGCGGAAACAACAGCAAGCTTGTCATAAAGGTCTTGTTCTTGCTCTGGGATCTGTTCATGATTAACTTGCAAAAAGACAACATGCTGCAGTAATGCTAACAGCACCAAAGAGTTTCTGTTTCTTAAAGGAAAGGGAATTGTTCCTTTCAGCATTACAGTATTATAATGTGCAGCTGGGCACATTTTGTGTAGTAGGAAAATAAACATGGAGTAGGAAATAGTTTTTTGTGTAGCTGACAATACGGGCTTTCATTAGTAGCAAGGTTATTTCTTAAAATAACTAGATAAGAAAAAAGATAAAGGAACAGAAAATGTTAACCTTTATAACCCAAGTATATGATTGGGAGCAACAACATGAATGCTCCATCTGTGCATGAGCAACTGTTAATGTGCGCAAAGCATTTCTTTATTATAGAAGGAAAAATGAAACTGCAGATGGCTGAGTGCTGGATCGTCATAGAGTGAAGTATAAAAAGGACTTCTGCAGAGATGACAATAAGTGATACAGATTATTCCAAATAACTGTACGCAGCACATAGTCAGGTTGGGTCCTTATGTCTGGACATGGTACTGAAACAATAGACAGAAAACTGGTGTGGGATGTGACAGGTCCAAGTTCTGGTCTCGCCCTATGGAATTCATCTGGTGACCATGGTCCATCTGTGTGCTTTCTCTTAATCTGGTCAACCTCATAGGGTTATGATATCTCAGAAGGCAGGAGAGTCATATATACTACTTTGAGTCCACAGGATGCAAGGTGGGATATAAATGTTAACAACCTGCTAAATGTTTGTATATTTATTGAAATACATCTATGCCTCTATTTCAAAATGTCCAATTGTGTTTACATCAAAAACAGGCACTCTTTATGTTCAGAGACATCATACTTCTGACTGCCAAAACATTGAGGATTAATGACAGATGATGGCCCCTGTTCTGCTTGTATGAATGAACCTCCTGCGTACAAACTATCAATCTCATCTAGTATGGCAGTTCAACACTCGGAGAACTGGTAGTTCCGTGTGGAAACTGAATGGATGGTTGTTCTGTGCAAGGAAAGGATAAAGTGGAGGAACACCAGTTCTCTGCCTCTGATGTCTTCTCCTGTTTTATACTATGGCAGGGATGGGCAACATCTGCCAGTTTGGGGGATGTGCCGTGTATGGAACCCCTCCAGGGGACAAATGGATTGCCAAAACAACACTGAAAGGTCAGAAAGCTATTTTTGGTTTTGAATACTGGTATACCTCTGTTAGCAAAGTATATGTGTTCCTGGGCATTACTTCTTTAACTGAAAAAATGGTATCAAGAGGTAGAAATAATATGAAAAAAATAGGAATAGGTTGCTATACCACAAAAAAGAACAGCAGTTCAACAAGTTTCAGCAAACTTTTTATTCAAAATTAACAATATGCACATGTGAAATGAAACAACCAAGTTGGGTAAGACTTGCCTAGGTAAAAAACAAAAACAAAAAACAAAACGAAACAAAAGCATATTGAACCTTCCAGGAACCAATTGAAGGCTTCTTCCCAAATGCATCCAGGTATTGTTTTTCCTTTCACTAGCCTCCACTTTTCTTACGATTTCCATTTTAGTGCTAGGGGTAGCCAGTGAGGCAGGCTGTCCTGCTTTCCCCTTTAGTCTCTGCTTGCTGCTCATGTGTGCTGAGTAAGGGATTGTGGAGGTGACTACTGTTTACCATGCCCATTGTAAGCAGACACACACAGAGCTCCAGCAGGACTGGCCGGAGCAGAATCCCATTCTTTCCCAGCTCCAGCTTTATTGCATTGTTTGCTGCAAACATGCTGCTGCAACCCAACACTGGAAGTCTGTGTTTCTCCAGACCTCCTTCATCATCCTTCCCAGGTGAAAGCTGCTAAAAAATCTTCTGACTAGACAGAAGATGAAGAGGAAAAGGGGACTGGGCAGTCACAAAAAGACTTTGTAAAAAGGAGCTTCTTTGCCAGAGTCTTTGTTAACTGAAGTATGCATTCTGGGGGGTGTTTAGTAGAACATTCAAAAATAGCTTTGGGGAGCTCCCTGTGCAGAACTTTTCCCACTCTTAGGCTGTGTGTTAGGATTTCCTGCTGAATGTAGTGGGTGTGTTGTAGCCCTGTTTTCCACATCTGGCCATCACTGAATGTAATTTAATAGGAACAGTGAAGGTGAACAAGAGGAGAGAACCAGAGTACAGAATGTGAAGTTGTCCTTCAGGCTGACAAAGAACATTTTTCCAATGATGTCTTGAAAATCAACTAGAATGTTTCCTATCCTAAGCACTCAAACTTTCCATCTCAAGTCAGAAAACCATCTGAGACTATAAAAACCATGGCAATCCCATTCCGGTACTGCTTACTACACTTAACAATATTTTACAGACAGAACACTCTCAGTGAGTTAATTGTTGCTGCAAGCTAGGAGTTATAGTCTAAAAGCAGCAGTAGGACTTCTAAAAGAATGTTGTTGAAATTTCACAAGACATCCAGCATCCTGTTGTGCAGTTGTGCTGGTGTAATGCCCACTATACCAGCAGATGCGCTTTCTCGTCCTGGTAGAAGAGCAGTATGCAGAACACATGTTTCACTACTTCTCCCCCTTGCTCACGGGTTTACAAGCAGTTGTGCTTTTCTCCAAATGTGTATATGCGCAAAACCTATTAATTAGGATGTGTCCTTAACTGTAAGCAGTTGCACAGGAAGGATTGCTTGGTTTGAGGGTCCTCTTGTGTAAACACTTCAGCAGTGCAACCTAGCCCAACTGTGTCCACATATATTTATGCTCCATAGCTGTTCAACAGGATCTTGGTCTATCTATGTCCAATGCTAATGAAAGATATCTCCTCTTTTTATGTATCATGGTACAATTTAATTCACCTAAATCATACTGTAAGAATATTTTGCTAAATTTGCTCTTTTGCTTCTAAGAAAGGCTTCTAAAAATTTGTGTTTCCAAGCTACAGTGCTGCAATCTTTACAGAGTAGAGAGCTGGTGTTCCTTCAAGACACTGCTTGTGCATACAAAGATATGATTCTGGAGAAATATTGCCCAGTATCTTTTGTATTGCTAGTTAGATAGAAATCCAGTGATAGATACCTTGTGGCACTGCTAAAACATATTTATAGGATGAAGGAATCTGATAGAATTATTTGCTGTTGCCAACACAGAGAAAGCTGTCATACAGTGTTGTTATGCAGTAAATCAACTTGATGAGTGAGACCAGAATGGATCTTTGCTGCCGAAGAATCAAGCTACAGACACGCTGCTGCACATTCAGGAACCTTTCCTTCAATATGCTCAACATGCAATATGCATGAATGGAATATAGGTCATGATTTACAACACGGTCCTTACCCAAAGCATCTCTGGCTAGCCCAAAAGGAACAAATCACAGGTGACAATTTAGGATGTATTTAAAGTTTTTGTCAAGCTGATTCCATCTTTCCTCAAGGAAAATATAAAAAGTTGGAAAGTCAACATGGAACACACCCAACTTTGTAAATAAAATATGTACAGTCATGCAAATTTTAATAGTTCTAGACATTTATACGTACTTGAATAATAGTTTTTACTTTTGATAACTGGTTGGGGCATAGTAAGCTAATTGAAAAACAGATCTTGGTTTCTTATCTTCTTACACTAGTTTTTCGCAATCTTGGGTATCATGTATTCATACCTACATACTATTAAAATGTAGTTCTTAAGAGTTCCTAACCCAAATTTGATTCTAAGGGCTTACAATAACAGACAGATAATTTGGTGCCATTATCCTCTGAGTAACAGTAATGGTAAAACAGGCATATTAAGCCTCCTGACTTCCTTTTCTCCGAGACTTGGGAGTCAAATCCCCCTTTGGAGCATTTGCTAATTGGGGATATAATCGGTTAAAAACATTCCCTATGTGAAATAATATGCAGAACCTTATTTTACTTACCACATTGCCAACTAATGTTTTTATGGGAAGCTAGCATTTTTGTTGTTTTTTGTTGTTTGTTTGGCATCCAAGCATTCCAAAGTAAAGCTGTATATGCACAGCAAGACAATTACAAGTTTCAGCAACATCATCATTCCAATAAACCACAGTTTTCATAGCTTGACAACTATACACTGGCTACTCAACATTTTTCATATCTTCTTGACTGTAACAACAGAAGCTGTAAGGCTTTTATACTATATTACAAAACAGGAAGGGGGAGCAGGAAAGGCGATTGAAAAATTTTATAAATAAATAAAAGCACTTTCGCCAGAATCTAGTATTCCTACCTGACCAAAAATATAAAGGAAGCCAATGGTCCCTCCAATTTGGCCTCCAAGGACAGTAGAAATCATTGAGTAGACCCCTCCGCTTCCGATGCTGCACCGTTCACAAACCCCAATACCAGACAAAACAGTTACTAAAGCAACCAAGATGACAAAAGACACCAAGAACATGCCCATTAGAATGCCGGTGTTGCCCTGAAATGAGAGGAAAAAGAAAATGTTGGTGCCTGAAAGGGCGAAGTTGATACAATACATGGTAAGCATATGAAAGATACAAGAGAAAATCGAGATACATCTGAAAATGCTTAAAAGATGGCCTTTTATTAGTTGATGGTCTCTTATTAGCTGGGCTTTTCAGCTAAGAAAGTATCATTTTTTAAGCATCTTCAGATGTACCTCCTTTTTCTCTTGTGGATCTTATCAGACGCTCCTCAATTTTTACTGTTTTTTGTTTAAAGCTACGATGGGCAAACCATCCAGGGCGAAAGGGAATGGTAGACATGTGGACCCCTTGCCGGTAGTCGGAGTACAGAGGAACACTGAAGAAGGAAGACAAATAAAGTTGATTGCCCCTGAATACCAATTAAGATGTGGATTACTTTCATAAGTGGTCTATCTCAGATCAGTTTCAACTATATGAATATCATGGTTTTCAGGTGTATTTCATTTTAGATTATTAGATCTGAAAATTCAGAAAATGTTAGTGTTAGAAAAATCCCTAGCATTTTGAAGGACTAACTGGGAGGTATCCTATATTGCGCAACTACATATAAATGATAGCATTTAGGCATGTATCGTGTGGGATCTACATGTCTAGCGTACCCAGCACACTGGCTAATTGGCTTATTTGTTTTGCTTGCTTGCATGCTACAAAAGAAGGCAACGCTTTTCTCCTTGATGGGAGATAAGAGTGCCTTGTTGGCCACTGTCAAACTATTGGAAAGTTCTTATGAAGCCAGTTATAAGAAGGAAATGTAGGGATGCAGCTCGTTAGTCTGAATATTTAATATTTTGAACTCTTCTACAAACCACTCCCATATCGGAAGAACTGTGAGAGGATCAGCCGTGCTTACTTTTCTCAGAAATAATTAGTGGGGGGGACCTGATGGGGGGGGCTTGACAACAGAGCCTCCTTAGCAACCGAGAGTATTTAAACTGATTGGTTGTTCAAATGGAACCTCGGATAGCCCAGGGGAGGGGCTGGTGGAGAGAGGTGGAATAACGGAATTTAACTGACTGTTGAGTTGGTTGAAGCGGAGTTTAGAATTCGGGAGACAGAGTTGAAGCTGAAGAGCTCTGTGTTAGAGAGAACCGAGAAATAGGGTATACGAGAGACAGTCAATGAATTAAGCAGAGAGAGAGAGAGAGAGAGAGAAGAAGAAGAGTGTGTTGTTTCATAAACATTTAGTTACAAACAAATTTGAGTAACAGTGTCGCAATAAACGTTTGACTTTCTGTTTTCCTTATAACAGTCTCCCAGAGTCTTATTCTACATCCTGGAGTAGACACGCTACCAACAGTACCATTTTTACCATGGTTCCAATGGTACCACAGTCACTGAAGAGTTAAATCACTGCTGGTCCTCCTATCTGGAGAGGGGCAGATTTAAGGAAAGCACTAAAGGGAGATAACCCTGAAGGGAAGAAGCGGCGGGCGGCGGGGGGGGACAGGAGTGAGGTGAGGAAGATGCTGCCTTCTCCGGAAGGGAGAACTGAAGCAGGCAAGTTTGTCCTGGCCCTGGCTCGACCCAGAGATCTCCCTGGCTGTTCTGACCTGAACACAAAGAGGTGCCAGGTTGGGCAGGCCTTGAGTGCGAGGTTTGGGTGCCTTTAGCGCTCGCGCGTTTTCCACAGTCAGGGACAACAAAACTCTGAGAAAAGCCTAGAGAGTATTCACATCTTTCAGTAACATGCTAAAAATGGTAACTTGCGGGATTTTGTAATGGGGACTTTGCAGTGTGGCATGTTTGGACAGCAAGGTAAGAAAGGCAGACAATTTTTTGTAGCTGGGTTTCCCCGGCTTTTATCATATATGAGCCCCGTCAGAGGGCCCTTCTAGTGTTATCAGCATGCAAATGTTAATTTTTTAAAAACATGACCTTTTAATCCTTTCCTCTGAGTTTTAGATATTCCCCATTGTGAATAAACTCCAGCATTTTGCTTCCTTCAGTCCATCTTCAAAGCACTCTCTCTGTTGCTTTTATTCCCAGGCGTGGTGTTCCTTCCTGAGATGACTCTCAAGGAGGGGCAATTGGCTCTTGGGTTCATTCGCTTACTAACTGTTACTCTGTTTGTGCACACATTGTTAGGATACACTTAAGCCACCAAAATCTCCACACAGCACCCACTGTCCCTGGCAAATATGAAAACTGCAAGGTTTAGCACCCACAGGTACACAATGCATTTGTTCTGTTTCTTTTATTTGCTTTTTAAAATCCTCAGATGCAGAGTCAGAACAATGCTTTCCTTTTAAAAATAGCTTTTTAGGGTGGAAGCGTATTAGAGTTGTATGCTAGCAGATGTGTGCATGCTGAGTTCTGGCTCCAATTCCCCTTGATCTGATGCAACTGTCATCTAAACCAGCAGGATATTGAACTGAAATGCTATTTCATGAAGGCAACAACATTCTGGATACATATCAGTTATGGAGGCAGAGAGGTAGGAAATGAAGCAAATGAAATGCAGCAGTAGAAGAAGCAACAGCTTTCTCATATGGATGAGAAATAAAATTAAGGAAGCTCGTCAGATAATCACGAAAAGTGATTTTTTGACAGTATGCATATGTGTGTATGGGGAGAGGCAGGGAGAGTCATCATTGTAGGACAAACAGCCTAGGAAGCAGCAGCAGCAATGATCCATAGGGTCATGAGACACGAAGAGTGACAACTGGAGAAGATCAAAACTGCATGACAATGTACAGGACCTCTGTGGGAGATGCTCCATATAGCTGAAGTCTCACAACCAATCTTAAGCAAGAGACAATAGTGTGGCAAGCAGCTAAAGTTTTGGTTATTAGACCCAGATTCAAATCCCTGCTTTACCTAACAATCTAACTGAATGGCGCTGGACTAATCTCTGCCTCTTGGTTCTAAACTAAATTGCTACGGTTGTTGGGGGATAAAACACTGCCCTGATCTCCTATCAGAAGGAGGGCAAGATGGAAGTTTAATTAGCTAGACAGAATATTCAGTGAAAACATCCAGGTGAATTAATTCAGGGGTGAAAGGAAAGGGCAAGTACCATCAAGAGGAGAGATTATACAGTAGCCAATTTCCTTGCTAGGATTCAAAGGGTCCCTGCAGATACTAACAGCACACACCTGAATTATACAAAAGTTAGCAAACATCCAGTTCTTCCTTGAAGCATTAAGCTGGGCCACAGTGGCACAAAACACATGCTTTTTTCTTGGCTCCTGCAGTACCTCCTTAATGCCACCCAGTGGAGAGTGACTCATTAGATCCTGACTCCTTCCACGCAGAGGGAGATGCCAAGGAAGCCCATCGCAACTGTTTGGAAGTGGTGATCTAATTGCATTTTAAGAATAATGTTCTTATGTGCTTTCATTTATGATTTTCTAAATGTTTTCACTTTTGTGAGCCACCCTGGAGTCCCAGTACTGGGGAAAAGTGCAATATAAGGAAATGATAACGATGGTGATGCACAAGCTATTTATTATGGAAACAGGCAGCTGGGACTTACATGAACATAGATATTAAAAGGTGCAGATTTTGTATAGAGTAGCAGTTCTTAACCTTTTCTTTACCATGGACCCTCTTTAAATATCTTTCATTGCCACAGACTACCAAGACCTAACTCAAGATTTAAAACCCTAAAGTGCATCAAATATTTATTTAAAGTATACAGCAATGGTACCAAGTCCCCACTGGTATGAATTCTTTGCAGAAGCAGCAAGTGTTGAATACATTTTTTGCTATCAAAGCATTTTTTGCTATTTTCATAACTTCTGAATGGTTTGAGATATCAAAGATATCAGAGATATGTACAAATGATGTCTATCACCAACAAAAGACTCCTCTCTTTGAGATCAATGTATGACCATCCATCTGTCTGTCCATTTGCCTGCCTGCCTGCCTGCCTGCCTGCCTTCCTTCCTTTCATTCTTTCCTTCTGTTTTAACTGTCAAAGCTCATAATATTTCTTCAAGCCTTCTCAGACTCCCTGTTGAGGACATCACAGCCCCCCAGGGCCCAGAGACCATAGGTTAAGAACCTCTGATATACAGCAAAGGTATTGGGAGTGCTTTGCAATTATCACCATCATCACTAAAGCCACGACCACTTGATACCCTGTATCTGTATCAACAGGACAATACTCAATCCAGCCCTCCTCAATCTGGTGCCCTCCACTGTCCATGCCGGTTGGGGTCTCTGGGTACTGCAGTTCTTTTCTGTCTTTTCTGTGTGCTTTTCCGAGCACTTCTCAAAACATCTGGATGCTCAACTAACGGCATACATATGGGTCCAGAAGGTGTGTTGTCTAGCCTTCAGTTCCCCTGCCTCAAAATCTCTTCCCTAATAGAAGTGTGGAAGCTGTGTCTTCAAGAAGAGACAGATGATAGTGAGAAGAAGCTTCAGATTTCCTTCTTTCAGCAAACCCCACAGCAGCTTTCCAACTCTCCCCAAGTCTGTGTTTATATGGAGCTCTGGCTTTTACTTGCAAGTTATATACTCCTGGCCTAGGTATTTATACCCCAGGCTATGCATCTGATTTTTCCCCCTTTCTGTGCACAATTCTTACTCATCTTAATTTTTTATTTATTTTTTTAAAGGGATTTTTGAACTCCAAGTCAACTTTTTAAACATAGCTCTCAAAATGTACACAGGCATCTTCACTCTAAAAATTTTACTCAGCGAAAATTTTACAAGCAGATTCCTGCTAAAGGACTCAAACTGTGCTTTCTGGGAAAGATAGTTACATTCTTGTCAGTCTTCGCAGTATTGAATATAAATCATATACAACTTTAACTTTGATCAGCTTTGGGGACTTTGGTGTGAGGAAATAGAGAAAGAGCACCTTTTATCTGAGCAAAAAGACTATGATGACAACCATCACCTTAGGCTATTATATTACAGTATTTAAGTAGTACGTCCTTTATATCCTAAAGGCACCAGATTCTGTCTGATCTTGGAAGCTAAGCAAGGTCAACCTTGATTAGTACTTGGATGGGAGACTGCCAATGAATACCAGGTGCTGTAGGCTATACTTCAGAGGGAGGAACTGGCAAAACCACCTCTGGGTATTTGTTGCTTAAGGAAATCCTGTGAAATTCATGGGGTTGCCATAAGTCAATAGGCAACTTGAAGGTGCGCACACACACGCGCGCACGCATGCGGCACTTGGAGGAATATGGAGGAGGAGATGTAACTATGGCAACACATTTTACCTGAACAGTTATATTCAACCAGCTCCCCTGTAAATAACCTAAGCTAGTATTTTATTTTATTGTACTATTTATAAAGCAGCATAAAAGAACAAAAAAATTAACAAAGCCACACAAACCCATGTTTATTTTAAGCAAATCAATTCTGGGTTTCTCTTTACTGAGAAAAAGGACATGTACAATCTTATCTACAAGCCATTGCCCTGGAAATAAGACTGACTGGAAACTGCTATCCTAAGCAGCATACTTGGGAGTAAGTTAGGATCATTTGAGCATGACTTGCCTCAAAGGAAACATGGTGGGGTGCAGAATCTAAAATATGGATGGTTACAGTGTAGTCCCCAGAATCCCAAAATGCAAAATGTTCCCCCTTCCCTATTTTTTTTTTTTTTTGAGAGGGGCCAATCTCATTTTCCACTGGTCACGCTTGCAGAAACAGTAGTTTTGCAATAAAACTAGGCATTCCCTTCATTTTTGTTCTTGATTTTTCATAATTTTTGCACATTTTTAGGGTCAGTGTGGCCCACAGTGATCCTGGGAGCAGAAAATTGGGCCTTAGATCCTCCAGAGTTCCCTACCCCAGTCTAAGAGGAGTTCCCTTACTTCCACGCTAGCCAGCCGGGCTTCTCCTATAATGCGTGATGAGCAACCATCACCAAATGCAGCCCAGCACTGGGCAGAGGTATGTCTGGGGTGCTTCTAGATGAAGCTTTTATTGTTTAGCCATCCTATTTCACATAGAATCTTACTCTGGGGTGGATTAGGGTGAGGGCTTATCTGTCATCTTCTTCCAGTTATGCCCCTTCCTGTGTTTTCCCACTACTTTCTCTCTCTTTTTTCTTACAATACTGACCACAAAAGATCCACGAGAGAGGGAAAGATGGAAAAGCTGCAACATGCCTGGGTCCCAATTTTGGGAGAAAGGCTGCTTAGAAATACAATAAATAAATAAATGTCTTTTAACTGGGAGCCCTAGCAACCATCCATTTGGAAGTGCCCTTAGGCATGCCTTCCGGATTAATTTTGACCACCAAAGCAATCTGCTGTGAAACAACCTGCTGCACAGTTGACAATAACCAGATTAACAGCCTAGTAGAACAGATCTGCATCATTGCAGGGCATGAAATGCCACATCGTTACATTGCTGGAAGTCACTCCCTGCTTCCTTCCGATCAACCTTGCACTGTGAGATGTGAGGACCACAAGGGCACCTAAGCAGACTGTCTTCTTGACATGCACGGCTACCCCTTTGTCACTTCAAGAGATCAGTGCACGCAAGTCATACTACACTATATGGCCCAAGTAGAGACTAAGACCTCAAAAACTGCATGTAATGCAAGTATCACAAAGCCTAAATGCCACATTTGTTGTTGTTGCGTGCCTTCAAGCCATTTCCAACTTATGGCAACCCTAAGGTGAATCTATCACAGGGTTTTCTGGGGCTGAAAGTGTCACCCAGTGGATTTCCACAGCCAAGCAGGGAATCAAACTCCGGTCTCCAAGATCATAGTCCATAGTCCATTCAAACCACTAGGCTATGCTGGCTGTCTAAATGCCACATAAATAGACAATATAAACAGCTCCAAGTGGTCCAGACCAGAGAACCCCAAAAGGGTAGTGCCTTGTATCTTCCAGGTTTGTGAGGACATTATGTGCTGAGTTTTAGTTCACACTTTAAAGAAGCTACCAAACTTGCTGAATCCTATCCCTCCAAAATAGGTTCAGCAACCTGGATCACTCCTTTAAAAATCAGACTAAACTCTGGAGTGGATTCACTGTCCCACTGGCATGGGGTGCTACTGCCTCAAGGGCAAAATGTAAATACCATGGTTCGTTGACTTAAAATTATTTAGTTCTGTAGGCAAAATGCAGCACAGAATGTTAGTAATCAAGCACTTTGGTTTAAAATTATTAACTTCTACAGCAGTCTGACTGATGTTGTAGATTAGGCTGTTTGGCAGTTTTCCAGTGAAATCTCCCACTTATTTGCTGGTACTTTTGTTTCATTTTTAAAATTTTTATTTTATTTTATTTTATTTTATTTTACTGTCATCAACTTGCTTCTAATATGTGGGAAAAGCTAAAGCATTGCACATAGATTCAATCATTGTTATAGAGGAAATCATGGAAATACAAGTATTTAGTCAGGTGCCATAAATTTAAAGAATCATGGCAATCCTTATAGAATATGAATCAGTTCCATCAGGCCCATAATCCCCAAAAGCACATCAAGAAAGCAGTACAAAATTGCTCTTACATCAATAATAATGGAATTGGTGTAAAGTCGAAGGCTTTCACGGACGGAATCCATGGGTTGTTGTGAGTCTTTCGGGCTATGAGGCTGTGTTCTAGTAGTATTTGTTCCTGACATTTCGCCTGCATCTGTTGCTGGCATCTTCAGAGGATCTGGAGACATGGAGGTGGGATGGAGTATATATACTCTATCCAGATCCTCTGAACGTGCCAGCCACAGATGCAGGCAAAACGCCAGGAGCAAATACTACTAGAACACGGCCTCATAGCCCAAAAAACCCACAACAACCCAATGGAACTGGTGGTTTAATTCCTTATACTTACTACCAGCCATCCAGTCCTCAGAAAGAGAACTACTCCAAAGATATTTATCATGCAAGAGGTGAAGACTCCATCCCATGTTCCAAAGAGCACAGGTTCCCAAACAAAAAGCTGTATCTTCCACCAAGGTCTGTTGTGCAGCTGAGAACCCTGAAAGAAAGCCAACATCTTAAGTTACTTTGCTTTTTTGATCCTGCAGGCAGGGCTTGCTCAAGACGTTTTGCTACTTGAACAAGAACAGCAAATGGCACCCATTTCCCTCCCTCATTCAAGCCAAAGTGTGTAATAACCAAAGCCACTCAAGTTAAATTCAGCTCCAATGACAGAAAATCTTGTAAGAGTGTCAATTCTCTGTCTCTGGCTGTTAAAAAAAATGCAATAACAACAATGTTAACAACAATTTACTGCCCCTTTTGTGATACACAACACCATACCCTCCAGTACTTCACAGATGAAGCTCAAAGAACATGAGAGTGTGGTCAACATGGAAAAAACTATTAATGAAGAACACAAACTCGAGGAGGCTTGTAGTAATTTGCTTTTGTCTGAACATACTGGGAAGGGCAAGATCGTTTTAGGAAAAATTATCTGGGGAAAGAAAGGGAAAAGACTGGATTCAGGGCAATTATGTTGAGTTTTCCTCAAACTTTGGCAACCCTCTGAGACTTCTGCTGAGCGTACCTACTCAGCAAAGTTGAATGTATTTGACTATTTCTGGACTGGAGTGTAACACCAGCAAATCCTTTTTCCAGAAACATCACTCCTTTTTTTCGGTCCTGGAGAAAACATAACATTTTTTTAAAAAATTATAAATGGAGATTCATATCTTTGTAGAAAACTAAAGATCCCAAAACAATTTCAGTTGTTTTGCAAACTCTCTGTAAGCAATAAGAAAAAGCACAAGCCCTTTATGGATTTTTTCCAGAAATTGGACTCCTGATACTGTGGATCAAAACCCATTGTACATCCTGTTCTGTCTTTTCCTTCTTAGGAAAAAATGTAGAAGCGGTGGAGAAACACGGACAGGTTACAAACAGAGCAATGCAATTCAGTTACCATATAAAAATTGATAAAGCAATCAGGGTGAATGCACAATAACATTTTTCTAAAGTCTCAACTGGAAACACACTATATTGAATTGCTCTCTCCAACCCTTTGCAAACATTTCAAAGGTCAATAATCAGCTGAAAGGAAACAGGGTCTTTTGAGCATACCTGTTGTGCTTCTTCATGAAACAGTTCTTGCACCTGCCCCTCACTCCTCACACTGGTACTGTCCCTTGGCAAGAATGGTCTGTTTGTCACATTAAAGCTGTAGCTGGAGGGTGCTGCCATCACAATAAGTAGCAAAAGCTCATCTGAGCACAAAGCTCAAGATCAGCTGTTATGTTCACGTGAATTCCTGAAGGATCCAGGTAAGAGTATCAGAGATTTCATTGCTTTCCTTCACCTGGTGCAGAGAAAAGCCAAAGCAACTGGTCATTTTCATGGACTGCAGGCACAACTACTTTAAGAAGAGCGGTGCTGATGAGTAATAGAATAACAGCAGCAAAATGTAACAACACTTGCATATGACCACAAAAAAGACTTAATCTACCTAGATGCTGTACTTGAGACCCTTTCACACCACACAGTTGGAGTGTTGTAATTCCACTTTAACTATTAACTCCCGTGACCTATTTAGCATTCTCAGCCAGAGAGCTGCTCTAGGGCCTCTGACCAAGATACAGCTCCAGGATTCCACAAGTTGCACCCACATTAATTAAAGTGGAATAATTGGGCTAGAATTACAAAAAGGCCAGCAACTTTGCTTCTCCTGCATATGCAGTTAAATGTCCCTAAGTGCCTGCAGAGGAATCATGGTCATATAAGAGTATCTAAAACAACAGACAAAGACAAACCCTGTTGCACCCCCTCTCTCCATTCTTTCGGAGAAGGTGGAAGGCTACAGGAGAGAGATCAAGGCTGCAAGTGTCTTCTCAGAAAAAAGAATGGCAAGAGGAGCCAAAATGCTCCTGAAGAAAAGCCAGTGTGATGTGTTGTAGTCCTGGACTTGGGAGATCCAAATTCTAGTCCCCAGTGAATGATTACTGGACTATAGTTTCCATAATCTTCAGCCAATGTAGTCAGTAACTACTCCAAGCTCTGCATGAAACTCACTGGGTGACCTGCAGCGCTCACTTTCTCTCAGCCCAACCTACCTCACAGCATTGTTGCAAGGATAAAGTGGGGAATAAGAGGGGTATCTGTTACCTTAAGCTGTGGGGAGTAGTGCCATTTCTACCCTACACTGTTACAGTTCTACTATTCCACTTTCAACATCCTGTGGAATTCTAGGGTTTGCAGTTTACTGAGGCCCAAGAGCTCTCTGGTTGAGAATGCTAAACGTCCCTCCCTAAACTGCAAACCCCAGGATTCCATAGGATGTTGAAAGTGGAATAATGGCACTATAACACTGTAGTGTAGAAATGGCCTAAGGCAGGTAATTTTTAAAAGTAATTAAGATAATATTTTTTTTAAAAAAATGACAGCAAGAGAATCATTCTCAGTACCCTCTCACTATAGATACTGGCTTTATCAGCACCTTGAGCATCAGAACCTAGACTCATCATCTGGGGTCTGCTACCTCCCCTTCCTTGTCCTGCTTTTCAACTGCCTTTCTTGTGTTTACCCACCTGACCCGGTATCACAAGAGAAGCCCAGCCCTGCCTGGCTAGAGGTGATTGTCTAACAATAAAACAAATGTGAACTGTGAAGGTGCAACTCAGTTCCTTTATCCTCTGCCCACCGCCTGTGAAGCAGCACTCAACCAGTTAAAGTTCATTGGTTCTCTGATGTTCATTCTCCTCCACTGGAAGGAAGGAATTCTTGCCAGAACCTCCACTGGTTGCCGTTTTTCAGTGCAACTGAGGCTTCACACAGGGAAGAAAGCAGCAAGGGCTGATGAACTCTCCGCAATAACAACCACAACAAAAGGACAGAGCTTTTATGGAAATAGCCTTTGTCATAAAAGCCAGCAAGGAAAATAACAAGGTAGACAAGTTTAAAAACTGGTTTCTTAACATGTAACTTTTCAACGCTTTCCAGAAGATCTGGAGCACAATTTTTTAGCCTTCTAAGCAATGTACTGGCAACATATGTTTCAGGGGAGAAAAATAAGATCAGTATTGTTACTCCTGTTGGTTTTAGTAACTTGTTTTTTCTAATAAGAGATGGTTTATATGGAATCATTTCACATTTAACAGAACAGTACTAACTTGGCAAGAGCCAGCATGGTGTAAGTGGTTTGGGCATTGGGCTGCAACTCTGGAGACCAGGGTTCAGTTCCCTGCTTGGCCATGGAAACCCACTGAGTGACCTCTGGTGCATCACACTCTCAGCCCCAAAAATGCCGTGATAGGGTCATCTTAGGCTTGCCATAAGTTGGAAACAACTTGAAGGCATACAGCAACAACATTCAACTTGGCAAAGAAGAATGTATTTGTCTTGGAAAGATACACAGGATACCTACAACCAGTATTCTAGTACCCTAAAGAACATGAAAACTGACAACAAAAAGGCTACAACATCCTCAAGTGACTGTTTTCAGATATGGCTTTCAAAGGGCTGTAAACTAGGGGTGGGCAAAAACTGGTCGGTGGCCCCCACGTGATCCCAAGGCCCTTTTGCTGCTCCACCTTCCCAAGCTCCCCTGATACGCTATCCCACAGGTGATCCTTTTCAAGGGGAGTGCCTTCCCCCCCTGGAGGCTTTGAGGAGCAGCAACATCTTCTGTTTTAAACAAGCCAGTCCAGCACCAAGCCTAAACTTCCCTCGCCACAAAATAAACTGGATGTGGGTGTCCTTCCTGTTCTAGGTTTTCTTCTTCTTTTACCTTTTTAAAACTGTTTGTAGATTTGGTAGTCCATGGCAGATGCTGGAAGTGAACATTTGGAAGACTTTTAACAGAATGCTGTGCCATTCTTAATTGCAGTGTTTTTAAACTGCTTATTATTTTTAATTGTATGTTTTAAATTGCTTTCAATGTGCTTAATAGTTTAACTGCACTGTAATGTTGACCTTTTGCATGTTTTGAACTATATTGTATCTGTTTTAATTTGTAAGCCCCTTGAGGTTTGGTTTTGGGGAAAAGGTAGGGTGTAGATGATGATGACGACGATGATGATGACGATGATGACGGGGTGGGGACCCTCCTCAGACCTACTGTGCTTTAAATAAGCAACGAGGAGCTGTGTTCAGACATCACAGTAAACAACATGTTAGTGTGATAAGAACTAGTAGTTGGGCCCTGGGTTTATTGGTCCCTGCTAGTCTTCTGGTACAGCCACAAGGACACTGGAAGCAACTACTTCCCTAGATCCGGAAAAAAAATACCAATATGTCTAAACCTTTAGGTGTAATTCATTTTAAATATGGTTACTGGAAACCATGCCAACTTCATAAATGACACCTTGAGGCTGCCTAGTTTCTACAAATCGTAGCTAAAAGTAACTACAGTTACCATAATCAGATGTCACAGCAAACTGTGGTTAACATAAAAGTGAAACAGAAGCTCCTCCTTGTGGCCACATTGGAAAAACAAGCGAAGCATCCTGCCTAAGGCTCTCTATAGCTCATTTTCATCATATTACCCTTGCTGTCATAACCCATATGGTTTAGCACAGGGCTTCCCAAATGGTGTGTCATGACACGTCAGTGTGTCACCTGAAGTGTGTAGGTGTGTCGCCTTCTCCGGCTGAAAAAGCTACCCCACCTGAGCTCTTCCCACCATCACCGCTCTTGCCAGGGTCTCAGGGTCAGAGAATGTTGGGAGTGCCGCTCTGGTGCTCTCACGCTCACTCGAAGGGGAACAGGGAAAGGAGTTTGCTTGCAACTACATCCCCACAAAGACAATCAGAGGAAGCCAGGCAGCAACTGCAACCCACTCCACTTCACCCGCACTCCAACCTGCTTGGCCCTCTTCTGCCCTCCCTCCAGCCCCAGAAAGGTTTGACTAAGCAGCTGCCAGCCCAGCTTGAGCAAGAAAGACGCCGTAGTGCTGGAGGGGTTTTGCTGGGAAAAGGAGTGACTGAGTGCATGGAAGTGTGCAAGCCAGGGAGAGTACCAGAGGGCTCCAGCCAAAGGCTTCTCATATCAAAGCAGCCCCTGACTGATTGACAGTGGCGGGCCAGGACTGGAGGACTGTTTTCTCAGGCCTTGCTTTCTTGGATGCCTGTTGATTTTAACAGAACTCGCAGACTCTGAGCCCAGTAAGCCCCTGCAGGCAAAGTCTGTTTTGACATGAGAATGTGGGAAGGTGTATTTTTCTTTTTCCACCTGTCAGTAATTCAGTGCTTAAAACAAACATGCGGGCAAAACCACAGTTGCAGAGATCTCTGGAGTTTCATTGCTCCAGATGTTCAGCCAGCACCAGGGGGCATCTCTTCAAGACTTTCCCCCTGCCTCCCCAGTTCTTTGCGGATTTTGCAAAAAGACTATAGTCCGACACTCCTCCTCCCCCATTCCCTCTCTCTCTCACCCTCACCCTCTCTTTCATACAGTCTCCAAGGCACAAATGTGCTTTCAACAAGCGTACACACATACCTTATACAGGCTCCTCCCCTTCACAAACACACAATCTCTTCCCATCTCTGACACGCATTCCTCCTTTCATGCACGCACGCACGCACGCACGCACGCACACACCTGCAAACCTTCGACACACACAAAACTTCTTGTTTCATTTCTCACACACACTTTCCTTGGTGAGGGCAATGGCAGTGGGCCAGGATCGCGGGGGGGGGGCTGCTTTCCCCACCCTAGATAAACCTCTGGGTACTGTGTATGCGTAATCGGTTAGTTTAACCTCTGGTTTGCTAGTAAAACTGAATTACTGTGTCATGAAATGATGCATGTCTAAAAAGTGTGTCACCGACATGAAAAGTTTGGAAAGCTCTGGTTTAGCATGATGTTTGAATGCAGCCTGAATACCATTAAAGTGAAATTGGGTTATTTTTGACAGATTGTTAGGCAAATGCTATATGTTTATTCACACGCTTTTCTAAGAAGTTTGAGGAGACTAAAATGAAAGTAACTGTGGATAAGATTGAACTGTGAGCATATTACCAGTTACCCCTCAGAATTCTGCCCAGATATTTGGGACTCTCATTTGGTTGCAAGCTCACACTTGTACATCTTTGCAAGCCCACCCTTTTGATAGAAAGTTTGGGCAACTGCTTTTTACACATGTAAGCATCTGCCTGATTAAAGTAACAGTGGCTTTCATTTTGGTTCTTGAATTGTTTCTATTACCACATATCCACTGTCCTGTACTTTATGCATTAATTTAGGCATGCAACTATATCACTCTATGTAATTTCTTTCCTCCTGAATATACATTATCTTTATCTACTTTATTTACTTTCAACATCCTGTGGAATTCTGGTGCTTGTAATTTACTAAGGCCAAAGAGCTCTCTGGTTGAGAATCCTAAATTCCCCTCCCTAAACTGCAAAACCCAGGATTCCATAGGAAGTTGAAAGTGGAATAATAGCACTATAGTGTAGTGCGGAAAGGACCATATACAATGGCATGTTACATACTTATCGAAATGATCCAGTGAGAAGAATCAGTCTCTCTAACAAATGTGGTTTTCAACTGAAACAAACTTCCACATAGCAGGCATGCTTGGAACCAAGATCCCTGGTCTAGCTGGTTCTTTCCAAGGAAGCTATAAAAAGGCAAGAAGGGCTCCCTCCTTCCCCTAAGGGCAAGTGTCTTATTCAATTAAACAACTTCCTGGCAGATCTTGGACATACAAAAGCAAATATTTCCTTCACACCCTAATATATTAATTAAGAGTAAACTGCCACAAAATGTAGAAACAGCTTTAGATGCCTATATAGGGAAATTTTGAAAATCATATGAAAGATAACAATGTCAATGGTTATTAGTTATGACTTATTTACAAATAAGTAACACCATAGCTAAACAGAACCTCCCAAGTTCAGAAATGGTACACTCCAGTTTGCTAGTTATGGAGACAGAGGAACAAAAGCAGATTATGGCCATTTCCTAAAGGATTGCCACTTTGGGAAACTGAACGATGAATAAGATCAGTGGTTCCCAAGTGTGTCAATGGACTACAGCTCCCATGATCTCCCATTACTAAGGCCAATAGCGAGAGAGGAATAGTAATCCAACAACTTCCGGGCAATAGTAATCCAACAACTTCTGGGCGTTCAGGGCTGAGAACCACTCACCGTTAGTCTGTTACAGCAGGCCTCTGATTAGTAATACACTATTTTCTTCTTCTACCACAAGCTACAATCCTATATGTACCTTTCGTGATTTACTTCTCAAAATTTCAGACACAGTGTGTTTGCGTATATGTGCTTTCAAGTCCTCTTTCTATTTACGGCAATCCCATGAATCCCACAGGGTTTTCTTAGGCAAAAAATAGTCAGGGGTGGCTTTGCCAGTTCCCTTTCCTGAAAAATAACTTACAGCACCTGTTATTAGTTGGTAGTCTTCCATTCAAGTACTAACAAGGGCTGACCTTGCTTAGCTTCCAAGATCAGATGGGATTTGGTGCCTTTAATGAATACAGGCCACAGTATTGCACTTTTAATCTCACACAGATTATGTATGAAACATTGCAGACTCTGCTATTTTTAACATATAGATATATAATATATTGCATCTAAATAATGTCTATTCCAGAATTGCTGCTTTTATACTCTTTCTGTAGTACCAAAGTGTCTGGTTTTGCACCTTTGGATATTTTATCAACAAAACATACTAAGGAAGGAAGCTCTCTGAGCCAAAACCACCACTTTTAGGAGATGGCTGATTTCTAAAAACAAAAAGGTTAATACATTTCTAACCATACACACATGTAGCCTCACTCACATCCGATGGGACTCCCTTTCCTATTAGCTGAGTTACTTATTAGCTGTATTAGGTAATGTGATCTGGTATCTCATACAACTTCATTTAAATAAAAGCTTGGACCACACCACAGTCAATTCCTTTAAAACATTTTCTTTATGGCACCCAAGGGAAAATAAATTAAAGATAAGTGAAACTACATTAAAGCAAATAAAGCCTAAGGAGGAAGCACTTAGATTTAATATAAACACATTAATTTTACTGGGGTACTATAATTTCTCAGGTAGCTGCTGTTCTCAAGGAAAGCATGGGAATGTATGAGAACCAAGATTACCACATTTAAGGAAAATTTTTCACAGAATCATCTTGCAGCATTTTGTTCAGTGTGAAATAGATCATGAGTGAAGCTGCTACATCGTAAGACACTTCAAATGTTTTATAGACAAGTAGGGTATATTGTACATGTTGAACAATAGTATGAAGGTGCTTCAGGTCACATGAGTGAAACCATCTTTTACACATACAGCCCTCTGTTCCACATCCAATGTCATTTCTGAGCCTCAGCTCTCAAGACAGATTTAGTTTGCTGTGATTTTCACAGCACGTCATGAAAACTGGAAATCTCAGGCAAATCTTGATCATTATGCAATAATTGTACTGTATTCTGAGAGTGCCTAACAGCATCTGTGTCATACATGTTTCCATCAGAAAACATTGCAGTGTATCCCTGGTTATGCATTACCAGAGACTGCGAGTGACTGTGTGCAAGGGGTTGAAAAAACAAGGGCCAGAACCATGTTGGTTCTTTTACCCAATGTAACTTTACGCACACTTAACTGCATAGCAGAGGTGCTAAGAAACCCAGTTTCTGAACTGCCTAGATGCATAACTGATGTGGTTCAGGTGTGCCCAATGTGCACCTGAACCCCTTTGTCAATGTCCTGTTGCACATTGCTCCCATTGCCGACTCTGCTACATAGTTACAAAACAGCAGCCCTCTACTTAATATGGACATTGTGCATCTTCATAATTCTATTTCCCATACATTTATGAGCATGAAATACCCAAACAGGATTCCATCCAAAAGCAAGAATCTTTCCTCTAACTTAGGTCCTTTGTATGTACCATTTCAGCACCTTGTGAACGTTTCAAGGTGTAACTAGTATGCATGCACTTTTTTGGAGAGGAAGATGTCAGCGTGTAACTTAGTGGGCCAAACTAACGGTCTATCCACATCTTCTTCCCCGCAGTGCCCAACCTCATGCTTCTGGGAATCCCAAAAGCAGGACATGAAGGTAATAGCCCTCTTTTGTTTTCATTTTCCTACAGAGATGGGAAAGTTGCTTTTTTTAAAAAAAAATTGTTTACAGGCATAATTCCAAGCCAACTTTCCCAAGTAACTGCTGCTACAGCTGTAACTTTTTAAAAAGTAATTCTTTAGTTGTTCAGAGGGTAACTAAAATTTACATTTTAGTAGCTTTTTGAATAAAACATCTGAAAGCTAGAGGCTGCTGGCCTGTGATATATACCACAAGTCCTTCCCACATACGTCACTGTTGCCTCACAAGGCTATGAAAGTAAATAAAAGCTACAAATGAATGAAGTTCTTGCTCCTTAACTTGCAATCATAAAAACGAAGAAGGAGCGTAAGAAGGAATCTAGCAGCACCTGTAAAACTGATTTATAGCATGAGCTTTCTCAGATTTCAATCTACTTCAGTGGGAATTAACCCATTTAAAGTAACTAACTACTTATAAAATAGTTTCCTCCAAACTGCTGTCCAGTAGATCTCACCCAGTCCCATCCTGTTGCTGAACACGAAAGCTTCATGCAGCCATTCTGACTAGTAGCTTTGTGGTCATGTTTGTTGCTGTTGTTGTGTGCCTTCAAGTTGTTTCCAACTTATGGCAACCCTCGGGCAAACCTATCATGGGGTTTTCTGGGGCTGAAAGTGTGTGACACGGTCACCCAAGGTTTCCATCACTGAGCTGGGAATCTACTGATGGCCTTATTCTCTATTCCATGTGGTTTCATATGTTTTTGTTCAAAGCACTGCAGTAACTGAAGGCTTGAAGGCCGAGCCTAGAAAATGACAAATGGATATAAGGATATGCTGAAGCCATTCACAAAGGAGCCTGATGGTCTGCAATCCAATTATGGCTTGTTTCAGGACATCATTATGCCCCTTTTTCTTAAAAATAACTTGCTAACTTGCTGAAGTAAGTTGCCTTGTCTGAAAATTCTTTTAAGATGTCAGAGGACTAACCGCTAGAGCATTCCCAAGCATGAGGCATACATATGGTATGACAGAAGGGGAAAAGGCACTAATGCGCAGGATCTGATAGATCATATCAGTCTTCAAAAATGCCCATGGGTAAATTCAGTTCTGTTGTATTATTTTCAGAGGCAGCAGGCAGTTTGTTATGCTGCAAGTGCTTGCAACATTGACCTGGTGGGCTCTGTGGCCTTGTCAGGCCAAGTACAAATACTCAGCACCATCAAGCCACTTCAGATTGCTTGTGGATACTGGCACATCTTAAAGCTTCCCTCCAAAGCAAAGCCTTACTGTATGTAAAGATGTAGTAGAAAAGTGTTTCAGTGTTGTACTGGATCATCTTCCACTAACTGGAATTTAAAAAAAAAATCAGGGTAAATCAGAGACAGGAATCATGTGGCCCTGCAAATATTGTTGACTTGCAACTTCCAGCAGTCTTGGCCAGCATTAGCAGGAGTGAGGAATGCTGGAAGTTGCAGTGTAACAATATCTGGAAGGCAGCATGATTCTCACCTATGGGATAAATCTGATTGCTAGTTCTAATTAGAGTAAATCTATTAATCCATGGGGCTGATTAGTAACGATTTACAGTCTCACACATTTTAATGGATCTTCTCTAGGAAGAATTAATAACTGGATTTACCAGCAAACTTCAGGACCCTTCACACTACACAACTATAACATGTTATTTAATTAATATATATCCTGCGTTTTTCCTTGTAAAGGATCCAAGACAACTTACAAGCATCTTAAAAACAGGGAAGAGTTTACACACTCAAGCACACACTCACTCACACACACACACACACACACACACACACACTAGTCTCTGACCCACTTGTTTCATCACTGCCAGTTCTCCAGTAAACAAAGGGACTCACTTGGCTCCACTTCATGGGAAGGGACATTTTGCAGTGATCACGTCCATTCTCCTGGCCATTTCCTTATACTAGAAATTATCCAGAGTTTTGACAAGATCACCTGCTAAAGCAACAAGCAATTTCCCGAGAGCCATCACTCCATGCAGATCCATAAGCCTCCAGTGGCAGACTATCAGCCCCTCACCCCACCCCTGCAGAGGCTCTGAGTCCTAGTCTAAACCCCACTATTTAGTGAACTGATCATGAAAACAGATCAATGTTATCCTGCCCAGCACGGAAAGCCCGTTCCAGAGGGTGTCTTATAACATGGGTGGCACCACATATGATAACAGATTTATAGTCATCATGAAGGGCATGAAGTATGGAGCCACTCCCAAAAGAGTGGTCTCAATGTTGTTGTTGAAATCCTCCAGGATAACAAGCTGGAGGACTCCAACATCACCACCAAGACCAATTTAGCTAGCCTCGGAAGGGAGATGGTTGAACAATGGGAAGACTGGTACACCAACAAAATTCCTATTCTGTTTCTACCACCCACATTCAAAAAATACACTTGTACCAAGCAGACTGTGGGAGAAGGGCAACTGGTGAGGGAGACAGAGTCTTGATAGACCACTGCAACTCTGCCTTCCTGCCCCTCAGATGCTCCACCAAGAACCCAAGCAAAGCTTCATCCAGTGAGGTTTTTATTATGCAAGCCAGGTTGGGGTGTTCATCCAGGATAAAGTTCTGGATCAAGAATTCTTTTCCATTTACCAACTTGACATTTAACAGCAGCATTTTCAGTCCAGGGGCCTGTTGCCAAGACTATCCGCTCTATTTGAAGTAGGGGACAGTTTGAAAGCAAGAAACACCTTATGATTTTCCCCCTCCAATGGTTCTAGCCTATCTCTGCACTCCGTATCTCCCTCTACCCATTACTGTGGCAATGGGTGCTCTCTGGATCAATTACCCTTCTGTAATCCCATACTTTAAATCTGTACTCCCCCTCCCCTCTTGTACTTAAACTGCCATGTTTCTCTTCTATTGTGGTTGTTGTGTGCCTTCAAATCATTTCTGACTTACGCAACCCTAAGACAAACCTATCATAAGGTTTTCTGGGGGCTGAGAGTGTGATGTCCCCAAGTCCACCCAGTGGATTTCCATGGCCAAGTAGGTCATAACACCCTGGTCTCCAGAGTCATAGTCTAATACTCAAAGCACTGTACCATGCTGGCTCCATTCCATTCTATGGAATCCCGGAATCTGCTGTTTAAGAAGGGATACTTAGATTGCTCAGCCAGAAAGCTCTAGTACCTTGCCATATTACAAACCCCAGGATTCCATGGGATGTAGCCGTGGCAGTTAAAGTGGAACTAACAGACTGCATCTCCCCCATGAGCCTGCTTAGACCCAGAAATCCAGGGCAGACGCCCTTGTTTCCATCCCACCACTTTCACCAGCACAGCTGGTGGGAACACGAAATCAGTGGCTGCCCCTAAACTTTGGAATTCCCTCACTGGGGAGAATGCCCCCCCCCCCGATGCTAACCTTCTGTTGGCAGGCAAATACATTTTTATTCAGCTGCTAGGCTTTTAGAACAGAAAGTTCTAAAAGAGGGTCCTGGATTGTTTTAAACTGTACTGTTTTTAAACTGCTTTTTATTTTTTTTGTGTGAGTTTTTAAAATGTTTTAATAGTGGGATGAATTACTTATATTTTAAATGTTGACATTTTGTATGTAATCATTTCGATTTGTAAACCACCCTGAGTCCCAGTCTTGGAAAAAAGGTGGGGTGTTAATAAACATAAACATGATGGTGATGATGATGATGATGATGGCATAGTACTATAATTCTGCAGTATGAAAGGACCCCTATCAGCTGCAGCTCACAAGAACTGCGGTAAGAGATCATGCGAGTTGTATCTGGAAACATATGGAGGGAAGATCGCTTCATTGCACGTCATTCACCGCGCAAACCTAATACGTGTTCCCTAGTCCTTGGAAAAGTTGCTTTTGGACCAGAACTCCCTGAGACCCCCGTCCAGGGGAGGATTCTGGAGGTCAAACAAAGTAACTTTCCCTAGCTTTGTAGACTTAAAGGCATACTTCACCGAGCTCAGCGGAACCTTCGGACAACCACCCGGGCAGCGCCGGTTCCCCCACCCGCAGCAGACCCCGCCGCCAGGAGAAGCGCAGCAGGATCGCGCCCCTCCCCCGCGCAGGCGCATTTCTGCCACCAGCGGCGCGCGCGCGGGTTTCCCTCGGGTGCTGACGGGACGGCCTGCCACGGAGCCCGGCCCGCCCGCGTGTCCCCACCCGGGGAAGAGTTTCCTGGATCCGGGAGCGACCTGTCGCTGTTCCCCACCCTCCGCGCGCGGACATGCCTTACGAGCGCCAGAGAGGCCGCCGAAGTAGTGCAGCCCAAAGGCACCGAGGACGGATTTGCCCCCTTATTCCCCAACCTCTTTCTCCGGGGAGGGGAGCGAGCCCCGAGGGCTGTTCTGGTCACTTCCAGGCACCGCGCCCTGCCGGACCCCTCCGCCTCCACCAGCCGCGTCAGACCGCCCGCCCGCCCGCCCGCCGGCTGTCCCCGGGGCTCTCGGGAGCCCCCTCTCCGGCCTCGCCCTCCCCGCGCCCGTCCCGCCTGCCGGAGCGGTGCCTGTCGCCGCCCTCCCTGGCCCGCTGAGGGGTTTCCGTGCGCGCTCACCTTGCCGCTCTCGAGAGGACGCGGCGCCCACGCCGAGCGGCCCCGGCCAGCACTGCCGCCTCCTCGGGCAGGGCTGGCGCTCAGGTGCCACGTGGGCGGGCCCGCGGGCCGGGGGCGGGGTGGCTTCTCCTTCTTTTGCGGGGCATGTTCCCCGGGTGTTTGCTCTCCTGCCGGCCCTCCCTCCTCCCCTGTTGGAACTGGCCGAGTCCTCCTGGAGGCCCTGGGAGGGCAGCAGCTTCGCCCCCCTCTCTTTGTCCCCAGGTGTGTCCGGGGCTTCTCAGGGCCCGGAAGGTGTGTGCAGTGTGCTGAATCGTATCGCGCATTCTGGGAGCGAGTTAAATGAACATCTTCCTCTGGCAGGACGTTTTAAATATAGGTATTCTCCCTGAGGACGGGAAAACTTGCTTTCCAAAAGGGCGGGGCGCCTCGACTTGACAGCTTTTTGTGGTACAGAGCGTTTCTAAATCTCTGAATATCAAATCTGACAGTACAAAATTTGTCATGCTTACTGGTGTGTCCCTCTGGATTTTTCTATAAATAGGGAAACAATCTGGGGGTGCAATTGGTTACCACAGCAGCTGAGGAGAGAAAAGTACCAGAAAATGGCTAGGAACTGGCTATATCATCTCTAAAGTCTGTATTTCTTAGGAGTGAGGCCATTTCTGCATTACACTATTATAACTCTATTATTCCACTTTCAACTGGAATTCTGGGGTTTGTAGTCTACTGAGGCCAAAGGGCTCTCTGGCTGAGAATTCTAAAGGCCCCTCCCTAAACTGCAAACCCCAGGATTCCACAGGATGTTGAAAGTGGAATAATAGCACTATAACAGTGTAGTGCGGAAATGGCCTGAGAGACCTGTTCGCCCTTACTTGTTTTTTATGATTTTCTCCTCACTTTTGGCATAATGAGGGAAGTACAAAGAAAGGGATAAGCAATATATAACTACAATTTTATAAAACCACCATGACACAGCTGTATTATGCAAAGTGAATATACGACAAAACAACAGGGCTGGACTAAGCATCAGGAGGTTATCAAGATTTAAAAAAAGTTGAAATACAAACCCAGCAGGATTCCAGAAAGTACTTTTTTAAAAAAATATACTAGTTATTGCAATGACAGTGTGCACCAGAACACATAGAAAATACCAGATAAATGAGGTGACCTGCCTGGCATGGCCACTTCTTTAATACAACCATACTTATCCCACCTCTCTGAAGTACTAGTATTTGCTTTGTTGAGAATGGAAAGAAGTACTCTTTTACCCAGGACAAGGACTGGGAAGAAATTAAATGCAGCAGATCATTCTGCTGTGTATTATTCTGCCAAAAAGTAAGTTAGATTTCCTGCTTTTCAGACTCATTTCTAGTTAGGTTTGGTTTGTTTTTTGCTTAGGACAGAGCTTTCCAAACTTTTCATGTTGGTGGCACACTTTTAAACATGCATGATTTTGCAACACAGTAATTCAGCTTTACTATCAAACCAGAGGTTAAACTAACCCCTTATAAGAGATACAGACACATACACAAATTGTAATAACAGAAATGCAGGGGGCACAACGTATCTCATGAAAACCTTTCATATATTTTTAAAAATATATGAGTTATAAATAATAACCTACATTTCCAAGATTGTAGGAGACACACCTACACACTTCAGACAACACACTAATGTGTCACAGCACACCGTTTGGAAAGCCCTGGCTTAGGAACTGAAGGACTGTTATTTTTCATAAGGCATACAGAGCAGGTTAAGTGCATGCTGGAGTCATGCAGAGTATTTCCAACTGCGGAGAGTAAATATCCACAATTCCAAGCAGTAAACAAGCAAAATGGGCAGAAATGCTAAAAGAACCTTCATTTACGTGTGTGTGTGTGCGCGCGTGTATAGTCAAGGTTCAAGCACAGACAGCATGTGACCCACCCACTGACAATGGATGCTTTGGAAACATAACAATCCTTGCTTTGGGGAGAGAATATTTCCAGCCCTTTGAATATCCAATGACAGGATGTTTGAAAAGCTTGTTTACCAGATGGAATAGTTTCTTATATCTCAGTCTTCACACCCCGCCCCCAGCTTTCAAGAACAGATAACAAAATGTTTTGACAGTTGTAAAATCAAATCACAAAACTAGCATTACAACAACAAAATTTATATTAAGAATAGTACGACAGATTAGACAATGAGAAATCAACATCTCCTTGGCAAATACGTAGATCATTTGTTGCCAAAAAAAAAAGGGGGGACACTGAATCAGGTTCCTTGTCAGGAGTCCTCTCTGCCCCCACCTGCAGTCCTTCCTACTACCAAGCTCCCTTTTGGGGCAGCAGGACACAGAGAAGGGCCTCTTTCGAAGATCCTAATGCTCGGGTACATTCATACAAGAGGTCAATCCTTCAAGTTCCAGGCTGTGTAGTGCTTTAAAGGGAAATTCAAGTACCTCACTTTGTAGTAGGAAACATAGCAGGAACTAGCATGTCAGCCTTTGAGAGTAAAGGCATGTAGAACTATTTGTGATTCCAAAAAAGTACCACATTGAAGGAGTGGAAATGAAGACTTTCCAGGACTAATTAAAAGTTTACATCATGAGCTAAATGGAAACTTTAACCTCCCCCTCCTCACTATATATATACCTGAACAGCTGGCCTCACCAGCTATATAACTGTTTTTCAAATCCCCTAGTTTTGAAAGAAGTTTCCTCAGAGGCATTTGACATGGTGGCAGGAGCTGTAAATAGTGGTTCAAGTCTAGGCTTCCTGGCTAAAAATGACAGGTTCCATAGGTCTCTGCATCTGCTCCACTGTGAGCTCCAGTGAGGGTGCTGTAGCTTGCTTGTTTTATTCTGTGTGCATGTATAATGCCTTCGAAGTAATGGGTAAAGTACTCCTGAACGGGAACTCCTTTAAAAGAGATTTGAATCCCTAACATGTATGGTGTTAATTCAAATATATGGGAGTTATATTATCTCTCTTTCCTAAGCTGCGTTTGAGGAGGAATTTTAATACTGATATTTCACAAGTGAAATATGCCTACCAAGCTACACTCAGACTAGGAATTAGACCTACATTCCTAAAAATTTAAAGCATAATCACTGGATTTTTTATTCCCATTTTAAAAAGTTGACTTAATGCATTTGTACACCATAGAATATCTGATTACATAGAATATCTGAATACTTCACACAGAATATCTGAATAATCCTGTCTTTTTCACAATATTGTGGAAGGTTTCAATGTGTTTTCAACTGTTCTAAATTGATGATTAAGTGGGTTGTTTAATGCCTTTGAAATTTTTATTTTACAGATGTTTAGTGCTGTTGTTTTAATGTACTGTTTCAACATTTTAACATGTAAGCTGCTTTGGGTCCCATATGGGAGAAAAGCAGGATATAAAGAAATAAATAATAAAATAATCATTGGAAAGTAGATTAGTATTAACTACTTATTGCAGAAAGAGAGAAGACTGGAAAGATTGTATGGCATGGACAATGATCAGCTTGGCTGTCAATTCTGGGAGCTGTGGCTGAGAAGTTAACTTTTCCAAACTCTGGATTTAATTAATTTATACAGTAAGATTTGAAAATGGGGACTTCCTAGTTCAGTCTCATGCACTGCAGTCATACACTCAGTTGGAAGTTCAATGGAGCATGCGTCTGGGTAAAGAGATGTAACATTGCACTGCTAATCACTGGAAAAGTCAATTGAACTACTTCACAGGTTAAGATATTTAATTTTATGTTGTTCCGTAAATCAGTATTTCTCTGAAGAATAGTTCTAGAGAATTCAACTGTGCTAACATGACAATAAATATAATTTATGGCTAGGAACTTACGCAGCTCAGCTAGGTAATGGCATGCAGTATTTGTAGGCCTGCAAGTTGCTACAGAAATACTCAAGCTGTTCTGCCAGATCAGTGGAAACTTACACAATAAGGTAGCTGTTCCACAGGAACACAGCCTCTTGTAAACATGAGCATCAAAAGAAGTGTCACTTTATTATTGTACTGCAAAACATTAAAGTCCTGCAAATGTTTTAGATAATCTAAAACAGAGTTTTTTTAACCTGAGGTCCAGGGACTGCCACGGGGCTGCAGTGTCCTCACAGGGGGTCCACAAAGGCTTGAGGAAATGTTATGAGCTTTTACAGTTAAAATGGAATGAATGAATGACTCGAAGAAAGACAGACAGACAAACTGAGCAATGGAGAGTCCTACATTGATCTCAAAGAGCAGGAGTCTTTTGCCAGTGACAGGCATCATTTACATGAAGTTTCATTACAATACCTCAAACGATTCAAAAGTTAAGAAACTGTTTGATAAAAAATGTATGGTACTCAGTACTTGCTACTTCTGTACATGGTGAGAACATGCACGTGAATGACACTGAATGTCTGAGAGAAAGCATGTGACATTTTTTCCTACCATACATACAGTCAGAAGCTGCTTTGGTCTTGTTGGTACATAGCAACAGAAGATATATAAAGGGAGTTCGTGGTAAAGAAAAGAACCACTGCCTAAAACGATCCATTATAAGAGCTGAGGAGCTGAAGTATTGTTTTATTCTGTACCTATGAAGCTTCACATTTTGGACTAGTTTAAAACTAACTACTTAAGACTGGATGTTGAAATGATTTACCATGAGTGTCAGATGTACAATAATTGATATTTCTCTACAGGAAATTGTCCATTGCTTCTTGGTCTATTCAAATTCTGAATCTGGGCTGACTTGATTATGATATACAGATTTTATTGTCACTTTGTCTAAAGCAGGAGTAGGGAGCCTGTGTCTTCCAAAAGTCAAGCAATTACTCCTGTCATTCCTCCTCATTAACTGGACTGGCTGGTGCTAACAGGAACTAGAAATCCAACAACATTTGGAAAGCAAGTTTTCTGCAGACCTGGTTTAAAGAGTAATCTGGAAGGTATTGAAAGAGCTGACAAAAGTATTGTGATATTCCCAGATGTTCTGTCCTTGTTGGTTCTTCCCATTGTCATGATTACCCATTAGTTTGATCTGTTCCAGTGTTCCTTAAAGAAGGAACTGGGGGTAAATGATTCAGCCTCAGCCCCAGCCCCAACATTCCTGGCCTCTCTGTGGCAATAGGGAGGGCCTCCAAAGAAGCTTTAACCATATTTGGTGGTTAACAAAGCTCCAAACAAACAGAACTACTGACAAGGCACATTGAGGTGTCAATCAGCAAAACACAGCTTTGAGTGGGGAAGTTTGGATGAAGTCACTGAGACTTCTGTTTCACCAGGAGCCGACAGCATAAGAAATAAACAACGATAGAGGAATTATCACATTAGATCAGCAGTTCAGATTAGTAGACGAGTAAATTGAACCAAAAAATTGTACAGCAGAAGACAAAGGGGAGAGATCTCCCACCAACCTTAAAGCAGAAGTGGCATGCAAGATAACAGTAAATCCAAGTAGGATGCCCTGGAAAAGAGCCACTTCACTGAGAGCCACTGGAGCCTATTTCTGTGTTAAATTTCACATGATCAGATCGGAAATATTCCCACATATCCCTTGCCCCATGTCAAAGAGAACAACAGCTCATCACAGCAATGATGCTGGGTGAACATAAACTTTGAATGGAATATATGTTGCATTCTAATCAGACAGTTCCTATCAGGCAGTGGAGATGAAAAGGAAACCCTTTAAGATCAACAAGGTTTACTGCCAGGTAAACTATGTGTAAGATAGCAACTTAAGTTTGCCTAGTTTCTGTGCTAGAAAAACCTGCCTCTCCTCCTAGCAACCAAATAAATCCTAGTTGCGCTTGACGATGAAAGAGTTAATGGAGAGAGTGCCTTTAGATAACGGCTATACTTGAGGAGAGGGGCAGGGTAAGGATAGGAATTCCTTTCTATCACCCAAATGGTTACTATAACACTGTGGCTTTGTCTTGATAAATTATAGCATCTTCATAGGAATATGCAGTATTCCCCATTTGGACAAATCAGGCTCCGCAAACCTCAGGTGTGAAGAATCTTCCACTATCCAGATGTTTTAGACTACAGTTAGCTTGAGTTTTGGATACTGAAATCCACACTGTCTGGGTGTCCAAAGATTCCCCATTTCTGCCCTAAATGGATACCAATTTCCAAAGCCACACTACTGGCAAACAGGTTGGTTGGAGGAGCCTGGAAACATCTATCTACAAGCATAGCATGTTCAAATGGTGGATTGAAGGAAATAGTTTAAAAAAAAAAGGAGGTTGAGACACACAAAACATACTATCTTTTCTTATTCATATGGAAACCCTTCCTGGAAGGTTTTGAGGAAGGAACAAACTTCTTCCTCTCAAAAGTTCAAAATACTTTTTGTAGGAGAGAGTCTACATTTTCAATTTCCTTTTCCTTTCTGTTCAATTCTAAGAGTTTGAAGAAGGGATTGCTGACAACAGTTGAATCATGATTCATTGTCTATACCTTATAAACTGTAAGTAACCAAAACCATTTTTCATGCTAGAAAATTATACAATTCTGGATTATTAAAAATATGTAACTGTAGAACAGAATTTTAAGATGCGTGATCTAGAGTTAATATATACACATTCAGATACCAAAAACATCACTACGGTTAGCAGTTATTCAATTACTAAACATCCATTTTCTTCATATGCTTGGACAGCATCTCATCATATCAAAAAATGCTTGTTAGAAAAGCTGTCAAGTCATATCATATTGCATGGAAATTGGTATCTCTTAAAAATCTATTACAGGCTTAATTTAGCTGAAAGATGACCTTTAATGGGACTTAAACTATCAAATTCCAGATCCTTTATTACTGGTATAATCACAGTTTTCTTCTCCCCTCAACATACTTATTTCCACAAGTGGACAATTTGGGGGTTGTTTCAGTAGTATAACTCTTATTTTACATCCTTCTCTAAGTTGTTCTAAGCACTTTTTATTTTTGAGATGGGGAGACATGCTAAGTACCTAGATAAAGATTAGCATTTCGTTTCAGTGACACTCTGTTTTGATGCCAGACTACCTGGATTGATGATACTTCACTGAACAGCAGTATTTGTGCTGGTGAGAGCTCTGCTCGGAGATCCACAAATAAAATGGGTCCTTATGATGAGAGACATTGTTCATTTATTACTAGCAGAGTTAGTAATCAGGGCAGAGCGGTTCCTCTCTCTCTTTTGAAAAGGAAAACCTTAGAGTTAATGCCTGCCAATGCTCTTGGCAAAATTCCAGTCAGTGTGATGAAGGAGTTTCTTGTTTATTTCAGGACCCATTTTCATGGTTCAGATCTGCATCCATCTGCTTTAGATAGAAGATACGACACACTCTCACTCATCCCTGTCACTTTACAGTTGGCCGACCAGGACTGAAGTAAGACAGGAATAGTTCTACAGTGGATATCCAGTTGTGTAGTTTCTTTGTTGGTCCTTTGTGCTTCGAGTCTGTTCTCTTTGTCTCTATTCACAATCCACATGGTCTTCATCTTTTTCCAGGGCATCTTTGAGAGACGTGCTAAAAATTCGGAAAGTACTGCTAGAATTATGAAGGTTGTATTTGCTGAGAACTCTTCCAAAGCCAACCCACACCTTGCTTTTTTCTTTGCCCTTGCCTTAGTGATGTCAGATCTACAGCACTAGTAGTCTAGGCTTTGCCAGTCATAGTCAATAATTACATATAATTTTGGCCATGGCAAGCTGCACTTTTATAGGGTTTAATTATAAAAATTTAATATGGCTCCAAATTCCATATGGAGCCTAATCAACCACCAACCCATAAAACTTCCAATGGCACATTCAGAAAATGTGAATTTGAGTTGATAATGTCTGAAAAGTATATTAAACCAATATTAAGGCACTCACAGTAGTATTACATGAAGTCCTATGCAGCACCATGTGATGCTGCTCCTCAGTCACGGTCTGAAACTAGCTAGATATGAAGGTTCAAACACTGAAGCAGAATTCAGGTATGGTGCTGATTGGTGGCTTTTGTGATTTGGAGAAAATGATTACTTTTTAAGAGAGGATCTGTACATGTTTGTTATTTGGAAGTAGGTTTGGATAGCACGATTAATAACCCAAACAGGCTGTACTCGTACAGAGAGGACAGGGAAATCTCAATTGATTGATTATCTGCCGTTGAAACTGTTCAAAAATCACAATATTGCTGCATTCCTTTTTGGGAGCGGAATCTGTATGGCAGCATCTTTTTTCTGGAATGTGCTCCCCTATGACAGAATCACAAACAATACCTCCTCAGAACCAGATTAAGACTTTAAAAAAAATGTAGAGGCATTTTTGTATCATTTTTAAGAACTGTTTTTATATTTCCTTTCCTGTCTGCCTATTGGTTGTTGTTACTGTGGTTATTTGCTACTTTTATTATATTGTATTCATGCTTGTGAGCACAGCTTTCTCTGACTCCTGTACATTAACTATAACATGTCATGTAAGTACACTGCAAATTGGCTGATTTTGATCTTAAGGACAGAGCTCAAGTTACTGCTTCATGAGCTAGAAAGCCCTAAGTGGATTCTTGGACTCTATGAATAACAAATGTCTTTACCTACAAAGCCCATCTTCACTGATTTGCTAATACTCCTGACTTAAATTCTGGAGGAAGGGGTCTTCCCTGCCTATATCAGCAATGCCATATAAGAGTATTACTGAATGGAGTGAGCTGGGAGGGGTATCTTCGAAAATCAAGTTGAGACACTTTGAATGAGCAGAGCCCTTCCACCAATGGACCCAATCCACTTTAAGTGTTCAGAATATTTGTAAATTATATACTGTATTTGCTGACATATAAGACACACCCCATTTATATGTCAGCAAATACTATTTGCCGGTGTATAAGACACACTGGCGTATAAAATGCACCCCAGTTTCAAACAGTATTTTTCAGGGAAAAAAATAAGTCTTATACACCAGTAAATAGGGTATTATATTATATTATATCACCTTCCACAGAAAATATGATCAGTTCTTAAATGAAACCTCAAGCTGAATTTTGGTGAAATTGTTAGAATACAAACATTTCTCAAATTTATACAGGACAGTGTAATAGAAAAAAAATTCAATGAAGAAGGCCACGCTATGGGGAAAGAAAATCTTAAGAACAAAGGCAGCGGAGGCGGTTTTCACAATGAAGACTTCTGTGGTTTGGGACTTTCCTCAGTATTGGCTATAACAAAATATAAGAACTTTAAGAAAATATAAGAACAAAATATAACTTTTACAAATATGGCTGAAAACTCATTGCAAAAGTAGTAATAATGCTAGTGTCGTCTAAGAGTTTCTTAACAGGGTTCCATCCTCTCTCATGCTGACATATCTGGGATTTCCCTTCCCTCTGCATATAGGTTCCCACACAGCCCAAACATCTTCTGGAGTGTGGGGTATGACCTATTTCATCAGTGGTGTTTGTTCTCCTACAGGGCAGACCCAGGTAGGTACAATCATGTCTGCATTTGAATTACAGTAAAATCTTAAGCATATTTGCACAGAAGTAACTCCCATGGTACAGAGTGGGGCTTACCCCCTAGTGTATTCAGGACTGCAGCATCTATAAGGAAACTTATGTTAACCATAGAAATGTCTAATTCCAAAATGAATATATCTACTATATGAAGAAGGCATGCATTTTCCCAAGAAATCTCTCTAGTGAGCCTTAATTAATAAAGCTGGGTTCTATACTTTTATTTTCCAGCACACTGAAATTTCAACCACTGCAAATATACATTCATGTGACAGTTTTTTAAAAAATAAACCTGAGCATACATTTTAAATGGTATTATAAACTCAAAGTCATCATCAGGAAAGGATGCAAAAGAGCAATGAAACCCATTATGCCACCTACACAGATCAATTCTATGTGACCGTATATCATTTTGTAGGTTTGTACATCTTTCACTTTATCCTTGAAGATATAAGCTAATTCATACTTTAGTCTATCAGTCTACCCACAGGGAACCCAGTCAGATTACTGGGTTGACTACAGACATATACAACTTACAAATAATAGCTGTATTTTTACTGGCATTACAACTGGTGAAGATTTTTCAGCTGAAAAACCCAAAAGTAATAGTTATGTGCCTTCAAGTCACTGCTGTCTTATGACAACCATAAGGGAAACCTATCACAGGGTTTTCTTGGCAAGATTTGTTCAGAAGGAGCTTGTCTTTGCCTTCCTCTGAGGCTGAAAGAATGTGACTTGCCCCAAGGTCACTCAGTGGGCTTCCATGGCCGAGCAGGGATTCAGATCCTGGTCCTCAGAGTTGTAGTTGAATGCTCAAACCACTACACTACACTTTTACCCATCACTGAATGTATAAGGCTTTGAAAAATGAGAAAACAAATTTGGGCAATTTTTAAACCTGCTTCTACATATTGTTGTGCTGTCTTGTTCAAACTACTCTAGAAACTAGAAGGCAGTTTAGACTATTCTAGCAACTAGAATACATTAAAAAAGAGACAGCATGCAACCAGTCCAAAAATGTTGATTGTACACAAGGCCAGCATACTGTATACTACTAGTATAATTGCCTGGAAGGATATGAGCTGTGGAACTACTGTTGCTGTTTTAACAACACAAAAAGCAACCTAGATATCTTCTGTGCTACTTGTCACAAAGAGGGCGTGGACTTGTCTATTACCCCATCTGCTTCCTGGTCACTATTTCACTTCTGTTCCAAAGAAGTCCTTTATTTCACTGGTGTATTTTAAAAGTATTTTCATTTTTTTTTAATTTTCAGAGAGAATGAAAAGTTATCAGTGCTATGCTAAACATCAACATTTCAACTTAGCATCCTTTCTCATTTTTGCGTTTAACCTTACTTTGATTATTTTACTCTTCCTACACAGATGTCTTTGATCATGTAAGCAGGGCTTCTCCTTTATATGCAGATTTATGGAAAAGGAATAAATACAATGCTGATCTGCAATGCTCTTTTCAGCTTGGAAGCAAACAAGTTGAGTTCCATCTGTTCTACAACCTCCAGTCAATTCAAACAAGGAGTTAATAGGTGGCCACATTATATGAACTGAAAGATGTGAGACTGATGTTGGCACTTTCTGGTCCCTCCAAACATTTAGAAATATTGGCTAGGTGAAAGAAGGTATATGCAATTCCATTAAGGAACACAATATATGTTTTGAAAACTTTAGACCTAGTGTGCCAGATTTACTTACAATAATTTCTCAACATCTCAAAAAAAGCCATGCAGGTACTGAATGTAAATCCATACATAACCACTACACAAACACACTTCATCATTGCAAAATTCCTGATTTCTCTGGAATTCTGCATCACCTAATTTATTTCAAATACAAAATAATCACACAAATTCATACTTTCAAAGTTTATACAAAAGGATCTGTATTACTTACACATTTTAAAATTTAAACTGGGAATTTAATTCGCTTTTTAAAAATCAGCACTCACAGTAAAACTGACAGATCTGTTGTTGTAACCTAAAGTAATACTGTATAACCACTGAAATAGGTATCCTTTGCCAACATTGTCAGGGATGCTAACAACTGAAAGACAAACAAGGTGTATGAACTCCAGGACAAAGAAGAGAATATCAGAAAATGCAGTACAAAAGCGCTCTTCCATCCTGCCTCCATCCCAGCATTCAATTTGTTCAATTAATCCTGTACCTTCCTCCTGAAGTTATCAGATTTTTGGACTCGACTGCAGATCTGTACAGTATACTAAGTATACCCCTTTTTAATAAAGTAGATAATTGGATTTATTTGAATGCCAAAGTCCTCCCCAACACCATTAGAAATAAAGACAAAACAACAGAGACAGAATCCAGTATAATTAGCTTTCAACAATAAAATTTCCCCAAACACTGTTGCAAAATTCCTTCTACTGAAATGCTTTGCTACAATAATAAAAAGCATACATTACATATAAAAGATACCAGTGTACTAAAAGTGACAGAAGTGAACTAGCAAATCCTTCAAAGCACATATTATATAAATGACTAGCATTTAAAAACATTTCCTCCTAAAAAATGTAAGTCATACATTTAAAAATTGGTGATCTTTCCCCACTAAAGCAGTGATTATGATTTCAAATAATTCCATTGTTCTTTACAGCCTGAAAGAACACTTCAAATTTAGCCAAGTTTAATTTGTTTGTTTGTTTTGCTTGAACTGAATAAAGCTCATTTCAACAGCTGATTTTCCTATGGCAAAAAGTAATTCTGTCTAAATAAACCATGACAATACTCAACTGCAGTGTGAGTTATGAACCAAACCACTGTCTGTATCAGTAAACTTGATTTATATTAGATCCTTATCAGGATTTAAGGATTTCAAATCTAATTACAAGGATAATCAATCAGCACAATAGTAGTATGAAAGAACCACCCTATCCTTTCTCTTCCAGGATATGAACACTAATTTTTGCAGTCTTCCTCATCTTGCAGATGGGCAGCTGACCCATTCACTTCATGATGAATGTGTATGCAGGTGCAGTATAGTTCTAAGACTGCTCTCCCTGTAACTCTGATTGTGCTGTGTAAACAAAGTTATACTACAAACAAAAAAGTGGAATTTATTGATTAAAAATATTAATTTAAACAAAGCTATTAACTCCTCCAAACAGTTTTTGGAACTATCCTTATGCTACTTGCAAAGTTAGCATTGTTAGGCATTATTGCTTACATACAGTACATCATATGCCTTCTGATATAAAGCAGTACTGTGATCTGTTTTATATACAAGATTCTTTTTTCCTTTTTTTTTTGTTTAAAAACAAGCTGTAAAAACATTACATACTTTACAGACAATACAAATTCCCACATTGGTACTCAAGTCTAACAAATGGAATGCATAACATTAATAAAACATCATAAAGGAAGACTGACAGTAAGTCCTTGATTGTCAAGACACATTTATATTTTATATATAAACTCTAACTGTGCAGAATCAAAGATTCAATCATAGGTACATCCTTATTTGATAACTCATATTTACAGCATAAAAAAATAAAATAAACATTTACACTTTTTTTTTTACTTTCCATCTACTAGGATAAAGAAAGCAAGAAACAACTCTGAGAAAGGTTTGCTTGCTTCAGTCTGTGTTCACTACCAGAAGATCTCTCTTTCTTAATTATCATTGAAAAGAGGAAACAATGATTTATATACGTATAGCAAAAGCAACTAGAAAATTTCCCTGAAACAAAGTTGTTCAAAAATAATGAAAGTTATTTTTTTAACATAACAACACTTCCCATCATTGTAATACTTTCTCAGGACATATTCTTTGCAAAAGGAATAGTTAAATGTGCTACATACCTAGCAAACATGCACTAACATAAAATGAAAACATTTCCAAAAATCGCAAGGCTTCTGTTGAGCAGAATTTAAGAAAACATAAACATAGTTTGTTTTATTAATAATCATATCAATTGCAAAAATTACATGAGTTTTGACCAACCAAAATACCCAGATCACAAGCACATTTCAGCCTTCTAAAGTTCTGAACTATCTGTTAATAGCTATTCTCCTGAACTTGTGAAAGAGCCCAGTCTCTTAACCAACAAAATTTTAGGCTACAAGTTTACAAATACAAAGCGAGTTAATACTGAAATATTAAAGCAGGCTGATCCTGGATCGACTCTGAATCCTCTTCAAATATTTAAGAAACATGATACACACATCATAAAAATGAACATGGAATATGTTGCAAATATCCAGGTGGAAAATTTTCAAATGATAAACCAGAATGGATGGAAATGAAAGCCAACAGCTGCACTAAAAACATATTAATTCACATTAGTGACCTGAAAACCCATTTTAAAAATCACAAAATAAATAAGCAAACAAAAGCAGGCATATGACAATACAATGTATTTCATTCATTCTGACAATTGTGGCTTAGTATTCAATGTTTGTACAAATGTTCTGCAATATGCTTGGTTTAAGTTACAGTTATACTTTTGTAAGACCTCAACTACAAGACTTTATACCACTTAAGAGAAATAAGAGAAACCATCTTGTGTAGGGATTATCAGTCATTCCCATTAGAAATCACGATAGTTTCACTGGTCTGTTTCATCTCTCAAAAACCTTGGTAACCTGCTGGAGTCTTTTAATATTTTGTACTAATATCAGGAAAGGCAGGGAGTGATCCAACAGAAATGAAAAACAAATCCTTCTAACCTTTTTTCCAGAACTGTAGTGTGCAGCAGTACATGATGCTATGTTTCTCTCCAGACTACCCATCCTTGATCAATTGTATACCCTGAATCATTAAAATAATCAGAAAATAAAGTGGCAACTTCAGCTATAAGCTAAAAAACCAATTCCTTCATTATCATGTTGATATAAATAACAAATGGGACTGCAAATTAATGTTAAAAGAAGGAGGTTAAACATACATAGCAAATATGAGCTATTAAAGATTAACTGAGTGAGAGTATAAAAAAACACATTGGAGCAGGACATTTGCACTAAAACCTAATTTCAAAGTGAATGTTAACCAAATAATGCAACTCTATATTTGGGTTTAATGGGGCTCTAGAGTCATAACTAAGATGTCCTAAATATGTTTTAATAAGCATTATCCAACAATAATAAAAATGATTTGTATTAATATTATCATCAAATGTGTATATAAATCAGATTTGTAATCAGTAAGGATTAAGAGTCATAATTTGCTTTCAGTTCAGACGCAGTTTAGGAACAGATTCTAGCATGATTTTAGTGGGCAGGATCAGAAAAGCCACAAGTCGAATTTCTGTTCATGGCTGAGATAGTCTATGAATACTTCAGGGCTCTGGTATCCTCCTTTTGCCAGCACATCCCCTGATGCCTCCAATAAGTGAGTTTGGGAAATTGGGGACCCTACAAAGTAGCCTCTCTTACTGCAAGTCCGGGAGAAGCTGGTAGAAGAGTAAGTCCAAAAAGCTCTGGTATGTGTTATGGAAATGCATGGCCAACGGCATATAAGGCTCACTGCATCCTAGCCAGAATTTCTTCCTCACCTCTCTCTATACTTTTTCACAATGGATACTTTCAAAAAAGCGTCTGTTTCCTATACCTAGATTTTAATTCCTTGCTCTTTACATGTTGACCATGTCTTACCATCTGTGCTCAAACACTGAAACTTTCCTAGTGACTTTCTCCAGCAAACGTCCCAGTACCATGATCTACTGTTAACTGTGGAAACAGAAGTACTGCAATATTGTGGTAGAGATGCTTAGTTAAAATTAACACACAGTATGTGCTAGCTGCTGTAGCATGGGGGGAAAAGAAAAAAATTGAAATATAAGAGATTTTTTAAAAAATATTTTCACATGTGAATGTATCATCAGTAAAGCTATTTTGACTTGACATATTTAGTTATTTTTGCTTACTTTTCTATGAATCAATATATAGTTTAGGCAATTTATAGTGAGAAACAGGATGTAACAACATCTTATTGCAAGTTTGTGATTCATAGGAATGACTATGGATCTTTGAAGAATCATAGGCTTATCTGAGATAGGTACCACACTGTCCATGAGTTTCATGCATATTCAAAGACAGACCTGAAATTGCACTGACGGAACAAGGAGGACAAGGACTACCAGAATTAGAAGCCTCATGTAACGAACAGTGAGGATTTCTCTGGAAATTGCAGTTGTATTTTTGTCAACTAAATTCTTTGTGAGTGAGGTATCATTTGGGCTACATACTTTCTCTAAAATAAGCTCACTGCCTAGCTGATTTACATTGGGGATGGGGTTACCTTCGTTCTTGTCACTCAGCCATTAGGTAAAATATTGGCTAAAGATTACTGTAAAACACCCCATTCGTACAATGAAAATAAAGTTTCTGTTTTTAAAACAGTTAAATTATCCCAATATTTATGTTAAGTCAAACCACACCATTTTAAAATTGTATATAGAACTAATTGTTGCACCACACTATATAACTCAAGACAACCCACTATTAAAATATCTACATAGGAGAAGAATAAAGTTTAAAATGTATTAATATCTTAAATAGAGTAAAACTTTTGGCTGCTTGTCCTTAGTCATCATCTCTAGTTGGCCAAACCACAGTGAAACTGCTCACTGAGGTGAGATATGTAACAAGAACATTTGGTAGTTGTGCGCCTTCAAGTCACTTCTGACTTACAGCAACCCTAAGGCGAACCTGTTTACTTCCTTCTTTTTCTGGGGTAATTTATTGTATCTGATATATTTAAGTTTGTTGGCAAGATCCAGTTTGTTTGGATGGTAAGGCATCCCATTAATTTTCATAATTTTTTTAAAAAAAACATTATTATGTTTATGTATGAAAACGATGCAGCCACATTGAGCCTAAAGATAGAAAATAGTTTTATTTTTCAGAATGAAAAAATATTGAAAATAATCTAAGTGCTCTACTGTTAATTATTGCAGATTTGGAGGATGAAGTACAACTGAACTTTTAAATCCTGAAATTTGATTTATATAAATATTATGAAACTGGGAATGTAGTCTACAAAGCATTTAGTTAAAACCCAAACATCTTGACAGCTGTCATTTGGAGGGGAAAATTAAAAAAAAAGAAAAAAAAAAGAGGTACGTTAGGCTTCAAACATACAAAGAAATATGCACTCCTTCAGGAAATGTGTTAATAGTATGTATTTTGTTTTAAAAGTATTTCTAATTATTTGGGCATTTAAATAGAGGAGTGTGTCTTGCAAACAATAATTTTCCCAAAGTACAGTAAAAAGAAATGCAAAGAAATCAATAATTGTATTATGTGTATTACTACTTATTACTTCTTAACCCACAGGTTAGTGGATTGCTCTTCTACATCAGTCAGAAAATGGTATTGTCCCCAAAAGTATTATAGTTTTCTAGCTGTAATTTCCTGACTAACATTTAAACTTTTACATTTACTTTGTTTGTGCACTCTATTCATACTCCCTTGAAGTACAATGGCTAGAGTAACTAATTAGGAAATTCCAACATGAATAATCTAATAATTATTCTTGTCCTGAAAATAACTGCCAAACTACAAAACTATTATAGGAGAGACAGCCTATCTGGGTTTTTTGGTTTGTTTCATCTTGTATTAAATCTCAATATAGCAAGTTCCTGATCTCAAATAAGCAAATAACCATCTGCCTTGTCAGTGGACACCCACTTGTAAGGCAATTCACAAAGAATGGCAATTAACCAAAAAAAAAAAGTAGTTACCAATATGCTGTACCAGCTTACTTTTTTGTTATAACACAAGGTCTTAAATCTGTACAGGACTCTATCCTATAAAGAACATGCTCAGCAGAGCAGACCTGTGCTAAAGTGCCAATGTTACTTTTAAAAATTTTCTTAGCCAAATGTCTGGCCTGTTGTGGCATCAGGTGAAGAGTTCATCCCAGCTCGACCATCATTTACATTCACCAAGGGGAATTCTGGGAATTCAGCACTTGTCCCTGGCCCCCGCAGGTTCACTTGCCCATTAGCAGTGTTAAACTGAGATGATATTCCAGCTCTTGTTCCATGGTACTGAGCCCTGAATGGTTGCTCAAAAGAACCTATTTGATATGCTTGATGGACAGGCTGTGCCTCTGCTTTCTTCTGAGAAGTCACTTGATCCAAGAAGTCCTGTGTAGAGGACGAGGAAGAATGATTTGGCTCATCACCTGAAAAGGGAAAAGAATGCTGGGAATCACCAACAATAAGTCCAAAATGAGACTTGTCTGGAGTTGTTCTTAATGGAGAGTTCATTCCTGATCGAAAATTGTTGACAGGGATAGATGCATAGACCTGTTTGTCTATAGCAGAGAATGCTGGTTGCCCTGTAAGAGTCTGGTTATCACTCACAAAATTAAGGCTTGGGTTGTTCAAATAGGCATCGTTTTGGCTAGTTCTGTCCAAAGCTTGCTGAAGAAACTTGGAATACTCCTGTAGCATACTGGCTTTATCGGATGAGGAACCTTGAGAGCTTGTTGCAACGTTCTCAGTTTGTGAGACTTCTGATACCTCAGAAGAATTGATTGCAATACTGGAAGTCACTTCTGTATCAGCCACATTAAAAGCTATTTCATGCTGGCCATTCGCTTTATGAGAATAGTGGTCTAAAAGAGTTTGAAGTACCTCATCTGGAATGACATTTTTGTCATGGTTACCTTTAATCTCTACACTCAGTCCTGATGTGTCCAATATTGATGCAGTGCTACCTTCATCCATCACACTTGCAACAGCAGCCTGAGTAACTGAAGGCTGAGAGGCAATGGTGCCTACATTCAAGGCATATTCTCTGCTGTTACTGTTAGCAGCTTGGAGATACCGTCTTTTCTTTAAAAACTGCATTGCATCATCATAATTTGTGCTGCTGTGTACAGGCTTACTGGGACCTTCCTGTAAAGTATCAACTTGGTCAATGTCTGCATTGCCTTCAGAGCCCAACAGGACTTTGTTGTCCACCAGATCAAAGGCAAACTTTGAAACCTTGCTGTCTTCATAAGAGGCTAAGGACGAAATGGGCTGACTTTGCTCTAGGGACTGTTTTAGGCTTCTCTTACTGTTAACCTTTTTGAGCACCAGTTTAGGTGGATGTATTTCTCCAGAATTTGCTTCTTGTAAGTGCCCTCCACTGACAGATGAATGTGGTAGCTCAACTGCATATTCAGCCACCATGTATTCATCCTTTATCTTAGCACTGCCAGCATACAAAGGCAAGAAATCATTCTTATCTTTTTTATGTTCAGATTTATCAGTCCCACTTTCTTTGTCCAGCCCAGAAGACTTCAGTTTCTCAGTTTTTTGCCTTTTCTTCTTTGGCAAAGAGCTGTCTTTCAAAGGCATAGGAAAGCCTTGATCTTCATCAGGAGCCAAAAGGCCAACTTTGGTGGCACTTCTGTTCGGCTTCTTGTCACGGTTCTCATGGCACATACGTTTGTGTTTCAATACACGGTCAGTCCTTGAGAAGAACTACAGGGGACAGTTTTGAATTAGAGAAAAACTAGCAGCCATCTGGCCAAGCTACACATTTTAACACTATAAAGTCCTTGTGTAAGTAATTGTCCTGACATGGTAATATTAAAACACATCCACATGGGACTAATGGTAGCAGTGTGAAAAGTTGCCATGTCAGAAGATATGACGTCAATACTCACATTGAAACAATTTCAATTACTATGAAATTTGGCTTAAGATTAACAGAACTCTGTTGTAGTGCATAAGGATCATTGTGACAGCTTACCACATCCACAGCTGTGGGAAAGGTTAGCATATAAAAGCCCCATCTTACTAGTGTTCATCTCTCTCAGAGTCTCCGTGTTCAGCATCTCTAATATTCTTTTGATAAGTAAAACATTGTTGCTGATTACACACATACAGACACACACACAGTATATTTCAAATGGCACAAAATGCTTCAAAAATTTTGATTAAATTTATGAAGTATATGGTATTCACAACCATGCCAGGCTTCCTCTTTGCTGAGGAAGGAGAGTGCATCTCCTTCCTTGGCAGAGAGAAGTGTCAGGGGGAGAGGCCCTTCTGGGTTTTGTGTGCTTCTCTCTGCTGAGGAAGGAGTGCCTGCCTCTTCCTCAGTGGAGAGAAGTGTGGAAGGAGCCATGCTGGGTTTTGCATGCCTCTCTACACCAAAGAAGAAGCATCCAATCTCTTGCCTGGCAGAGAGAAGCGTATGTCGGAAAGCCCTACTGGAGTTCGCATACCTCTCTCTCTGAGGAATGAGTTTCTGTCTCTTCCCCACCAGACAGAAGCACAGGGAGGAGCTGTGCTGGGCTTCACATGTCTTCCTCTGCCAAGAAAGGAGTATCTTCTCTTCCTCAGTAGACAGAAGCATGGGGAGAGCCATGCTGGGCTTCATGTGCCTCTCTCCCAATGAGAAAGGAGTGTCTGTCTCTTTCTGGTTGGAGAGAAGTGTGGGGGAGGAGCCCTACCAGGCTTCATGTGCCTCTCTCTGCTGAGTAAGGAGTGTCTGTCTCTCCCTCAGCAGAGAGAAAAGTAGGGGGAGCTGTGCCTCTCTCTGCCAAGGAAGGAGTCTCTGTCTCTTTCTTGGCTGAGAGAGGCACGGGAAGCTCAGCTATGTCTTGCTGTGCACCACTGTCAGCTGGCTGTGCAGAGCAAGGATCCCTGGCCACCTGCAGCAGCCACAGCTGTGGAGCAGTTTGTGAGTAGGTGAAACTGTGGGTACCGTCTGTGTGGTTATGGGGGACCTACTTTACATGTTAAAATCAACCAACATCACATCAATAAAATGGAGTCCTGATGGCTTCCTTTCCCTATCGTACTAATTTGTATTACTTGGAATCACATTTCTCAGTGTTTTATCAATTTCTCCTAAATCAATTCATCCTATCCTCCGTTTCTCAAATTACCTGTAAGCAGTATTCACACTGATAAGGCTTCTCTCCACTATGGGTTCTTTTATGCCTTTCCATGTGATATTTCTGTATGAATCTCATGCCACATTCATCACATCGAAATGGTTTCTCACCTAAGAATAAAAATGACAAGAAAAGATACTGTTTAAACAAATTAGGGAAGGCACACAGATCTGCACAGTGTTGCTATTTAGTAATTTTACCACTGATCAAAGAATACATGCACAACATTCTAAACAAACAAGGCTAGAAAAAGACAAGTCTGCATAAATTTACATTTTCATTCCAGTTGCCAACACACATTTCAGAAATAGCATACTGAGCAATGTGGCAGAAAAATGTTTCAGTCCTATACAGCTTTTCCATACTTTAATATTCAGATTAACAAGGGACAAAAGTCAGGTTTATAAAGGCAATGGATTTTGTATACGGCGTTGACAACTTGTCTCTGGTTTCCAGAAAAACCACACACAGTGTCATGAGTTTCAAGTACAAAAGCACTGGTTTTATGCTTTTGTATCACTTTTTGGGTTGTTTGTAAAAAGACAAAATACCTAAAATTCAAAGCTGCTATAGTTAGTGGCTGACTTGAGGCAATACATATGCTAATTCATTTATTTAGGTAATATGAATGTGAATTACAGACCCAGTTATGGGTTTCCCCAGGCAAAGGAAGAAGTTTATATGAGTAGTGAGGTGTCTAATTTATCTCTACCACAGATGTTAAATTTGCTTTCTGTCCTGGATTTAAGTTTTAAATTTAATTTAAATACATCAATGACCAAAGAATAAAATGCATGAACAAACTTCTTTCATGATTCTCACCTTTAGTTATTTTATATTTAATTTTAACATTATTTAATTTTAGCATTATTGTAGTACCAAATTACAGAAGCCTGTCTGTCTCCTAAATCTAAGATACTAATTAAAATTTAGTCTGTAAAAATGAAATTTTGCACAATTTATTTCAACAACACATCCTTTGTAAAGATTCAAATCATTATCTTCAGTGTGTGGGTCACGTTTCTTCAAGTTGTTTCTGACTTATGGTGACCCTAAAGCAAACCTTATTATTTTCAGTACCACAGCTTTTTCTTCTGCTTTAAGGTCAGTAGCAATAATCTCAACTTTCAACTGTAACATTTAGCAACCCTGATTTGTTGTAATTTTCATTTTCTCTCTCATCTAGTTTACAGAATATTACATTGAGTTACTTTGATCTATTACACAGTTAAGATAAAACTCCTTGGAATTAAACCAATTTGGTCCCACTGATTTAAGAGTAACTAGACCTGAGTCTGCAATTTTTTCTCAAAAAGGTGCTCTCTTTCATTGTTGAATATACACAAATAAGGCTATTTGCTGAGGGAAAAAAAGGCATAATATATATATTCCATTTGCTGAATATCTGTTCTACCATAGGTTCTGAAGCGAAACATTAATTCTTATCAATCTCCATTTCTCTTCTAAAATCTATCTTTAAAATCACAGGATTTTCCATGATTAAATGGGCAAAGAATCTAGACCATGAAATTTTATATGAAAATTGGGAAAAAGCTTGGAGAAACACCAACAAATTCACTATGTCTCAATATCTGAAAGAAAATTACTTAAAAATGTTTTACAGATATCATTTAATTCCAGCCAAGCTAGATAAAATTTATCACACCGGGAAAAATTACTATTGGAAATGTCAGCAAAACATAGGGACATTTTACCATTTATGGTGGACATGCTCAATGGCCAAAAAATACTGGTCATATTTCAAACCATGATTTCCTTGAATCCAGAGTTTTTTCTTTTAAATATGATCCACATGTTTCAAGAAGAGTTTCTCAAGAACCATTGGTGGGTTTTATTATACATAGTCTCTATTGCAAGAATTAAATTTGCAAAACTGGAAATCTAGAGACATTCGGAATCCTGAATTATGGCTTCTCAGTCTAAACGAAATGAAAGAATACAATATGCTAGCCCATAAATTAACCGGAAAGTCAACTGAAAAACTAGAAGAAGAATGGTTGCCAGTGATTACCCACATAACCAAGAAATGGGATTTTTCCTAAAATAGAAATGAAAAATAAAAGAACAAACTGACTATGCATTAGCACTTATTGAATTAAACTCTCGTTAAAATCAAATGAATTACTCAGAGAAACAAGCACATATTCTACCATAGGGAAAACTATGCTATAATAATAGACATATGTTAAGTGTTGACCTCTACACTGATATTTCATTGAAAACGTAAGTTTTGTAGTGATATGCAATTCGATTGTAGATAAACAAGAAAAAAAATTTATAGGGAATATGGAAAAATCAGTAAAGGGTAGTTTCTTTGAGGTTTAAATGAACAGGAACAAAGTCTTTGGTAATGGGTAAGAGGAAGTGCTGGCAGAATGACGGAGGAGATCAGTGGATATTATATTTTTGAACTACAAATGTACTCCTGTTATCCTACAATATTTTATTTATTCGTGTAATGATTATGTTTGCTATATATTTTTTGTATGTTTTCTTATAAGAGACTAATACAAAAAATTTTTTAAATCACAAGATATACTTGGCAGCATTTGTTTAATGTTTCCATGGACAAGCAGGTCTCCCAGAGTCCTAGTCCAACAGTTAAAACAGTTAAAACATGCTAGCTTCCAGTCTATAGCTATAGCTATATGTACCTCAGATACAGATAAAAGTTCACATCACTAAAAAATATGGAAGTTAGAATATGATATGGTTTGTGAGTTTTGGCTTTCATTAACACTGGTTTGCTCTTATGTCCACACTTGATGTAATCCTAGTTTGTTCTAGAATTCAGACATAGCCATGTTAGTCTGGATCTTTATTCAAAGGGATCTTGCAGCATCCTTGAGACTCAGTTAAAGAAGGTAGCATAAGCTTTTGCAGTCCTATATGAAAGCTTATGCTACCAACGGCTATCTCCTAGTTTGTCACTGCCAACGTAGAAGGAAAAGGAAATAAAGGAAAAATAAAGCATTTCTGTGGCTTCCACATTCACACATGCCTCGTTGGTGAAATCTCCCTTCCCTGAACATCTCCTTCTTCATCGACTTTGCCTACCTCCGCAGTAGCCTTGTAAGAGAAAAATAAATCTGAGATCCCTTTGTTAAGCAAAGATCTCAAAGACAATCAATATAATACAAGCTAGACTACCTCTGTGTCATGACTGTGTTAGTAACATACACAGAACAGATAAATCAAGAATGTAAACCAAGGCACAGATTAGAGTCAATTAACACATATATAGTGCATATATTATAAAATAAGGCATACAGAACACATTCAAGAAATGTATCCAATTTTAATGAATAAATGACGGTGGGCAGAAAATGATTGTTAGAAAATGTTCCATAATGGCGCACGACATAAAACCAGATAGATACAAATACAACTTCCATCTCTCCTTTGCATTGACAAAAAAAAGTCTCTCTCTCTCTCCTTCTCCTCCTATATATGAGGTACTGGGGAGCACAAGTGGGAAGATACTTGCTTTTGGGCTCCTCATGGACTACTGACTGGATGCCGTGTGAACAGAATATTGGATTAGCTAGGCCTTTCACTTGATCCAGCATAGCTATTCTTAGTTCTTTTGCCTCATATCCTCTCTTTTCCAGCCCTGCCACAGCCAGCCTATAACAATGCCAAAGAACCTAATATATATTGATTTATGTGATATTTTTACAGGGAATCTAACAAAGACACAAGGCCACCTCTTCCTTCTATGCATTGCTGGCTTTTTCACTACTTTCTGGTTCCTTCTTTTAAGATAGTAGATAGTTAATTTATCTTCATTTTCTTAAAAACAGCAACATTGAATTGCTTTTCAGTCTGCAAAATCTATTGATTTTAAGTTGTACCATATTTTTAAATAAATTTTGTCTCTTTTTTGCTGTGTCTGCACATGCTGCAACAATCCACCTCAGTCCTAAAAGTGTATTTTAAAATTCAATCATATTGGCACACAATACTCAACCATCCAACAAAAGAATGAACCTTATCTTTATAACTAGTTTCTCTCACACAAAAATCCTTAAACACAAAAAATTAAGTAAACATAACTGCAAATATTTAAGTATTTCAAAGCACTTGAAAAATATCTGAATTGACGATTCAAAAACCATGGGGGGGAAAGAGGAAAAAGAAGTAATCCCTTAAACTATTCCAGCCATGAAACTCTGTATTTCCCTACTCAGTGTTGCCTGACAGAGATGCGTAATACCAACAACCAACCAGTATTAAATAGGAAGCTTTATCAACTGATGACTCCCTCATTTTTAATCACAGATTAGAATGTGTGACAGAAAATAAACCCCACATTTGCATTTTTACAGATGGACCAAGCATCAAAATGGCACAAAAGTTTATGATGTGATACAAGTTGGTTGCCCGTATTCACCCACGGTTTACTTGCAAGCCAGGATTACAAACTACAACTAGATCCTGGTTTGCATACAAACTTGGGTTTACGGTATGCAGATCCTGCTTTCCCATAGCTAAAGTTATGGTTTCATACAAAGAAATCTCTACTCTCTTCCTGAGTATGCAGCAAAAGTGTTCCTGTTACAAACAAATGCAGTGAAAGCCTAATTGACTAAAGAATCATTATATACCTAAGGATTTTGCTGCAAACACAACAGGGTTCCAAGGACAGCCAAGGCTGTAATACATGGCTGTTGGGTTACAAGGTTTGCAGACTTAGGTTTGCTCCAATATCTCTCTGTACTTTTGCTGTTCTACAACTAGTTCCAGAGTTCCCTAGATTCATATCCTCTCTTTTCTAGTCATGCCATAGCCAGCCTATGAAAATACCAAAGAACCTGGTATATACTGACTCAGGAGATATCCTTATGGGAAATCTAATAAATTATTTTCTTAAACTTCTGCTATTTGTTTATATCTCAGTTTTTTCTTGGCATTTGACACAAGGTAGATAACAACAAAGTACAGCTAAACATCTAATAACAATTTTTAAACAATTAAATAAGCAATCCTACTAAAATACAGTTTGAATACATTTAAAACACATGAAAGAAGATATTAAGTACAGCAAGTTAAAAACACTTCTACCACAACCATTTAATAGCCAAAGGCTTACTTTTTTTTTTTTTAGAAAAAGTCCACAATCCTTTTTCTTGCCTAGACAAAAAAGGCACTCAAGAGTATTCGTCTGAGAAAACAATTTTATAAAGCCTCAGAAGCCACAAAAACACACCCAGACCACAACCTTTTTTTACTCTCAGTAATTCAATCCAATCCATGAACAAAGACAAAACGCAGTTAAATCCAAAAAGAATGATAATGAAAAACAATACAAAGAATGAATAGGCAAGATGACAACTAAGGAAAAAGCAAAAATAATGAAAAGTTACTCAGTGGGCTACACAGCCCAAAGAGAGCATTGCTTCCAATGTTGCTGACCTGGCACATGAAAAGATGCTGGAGAAGACAATGGAGATGCCTAGGCATGCGTTGGAAGGGATGGGTACAGGGCTCCTGCCAAAAACTCTACACAGGGTTCATCCAGACTGATGAAGGGTCTTAGGATTTGTGGTGATTGTTCCTGTCCTGATTGGGTTTTTAAAAAATATCCAAGCAACAGCAACTCCTATCCTGGTCCACAGTGACCTAATTCCTGGGAACAGCTGTGACTTTGAAACCCAGGGCAGGAAGTATTTCTTCCTGACTCCTCGGAGATTCTGAAATAAGCAGGGGATAATATCCCCCATCTGGGTAACTTGTTTTTCCCTCAGATGTGTGAGAGGTTCCTGTGATCATATGATGAAGGGGGATATGGTCTTTCCCACAAAGATTGCCTTCTGACCCTTGTTCCCTCAGTAAATATCAAAAAAGAAGAAGAAACCTTACCCACATCACACTTCACATTAGACAAAAAACAAAGAACGAAGGCCCGGATGCAAGATATGGAAACGCTCATTATAAAATGTACTACCCAGACATGGACTAACCTACCAAACCCAAAGACAATGGGCCATTCTGAATGAGCCCTGAGTTATGGGATACTGCAGTCAGAGATCACCACAGGCCCAAAACCAGTATGTGCAGATCATAGAGAATACAACAAAGAACTGCACTGTTAATGTTTTTTGAATTAAACTCTACACAGAGACTGTAAATGTTGACTTGACACGTAAGTGATAGATGGTAGTCAAGACACTACTGGATAAGAACTTAAAAGTTAAGTAATCTCAACTTTAGAGAGAGCACTTTCTAACCTAGCAAGATGCAGGGTGTAAGAGATGAAAAACATAACTACAAGAATGGCCTCAAGTTTCCTCAAGGGTGTTTTTACAGAAGATCTTGTAAACCCAGAGCTATTTGAGATGCTTGTTGTTGTTGCATGCCCTCAAGTCTTCAAGACCCTATAGTAAACTCAGCATCAGGTTTTCTTGGCAAGATTTGTTCAGATGGGGTTTATTTGCCTTCCTCTAAGGCTGAGGGAGTGTGATTTGCCAAAGAAATCCAGTGAGTTGTCATGACCAAGCAGGGATTCAAACCCTGGTCTCCAGAGTTATAGTCCAACTCTCAGATCACTATACCATACTAACTCTCTCTGTTGCCTAACAATCCTCCTAATCCACTGCGACCTATCTAAATGGGCAGAAAAACTGGATTACGTAGATAGGTATATCCCATGTATAGGGGACACATTATAAATCTGACAGTTCTGTATAAAGGATTCTAGGTACCTTGCCTAAAGGCCCCCCACTCTAGATTACAAAACGCCTACACAACACTCACTTTCATGTTGTTTCTACAACTGAAGTGTTTTCTGAATCTGTAAGCACTATTTTAGAGAACTCTGGTACTTCCACAGACAAATACAAACTTTTCAACTAGTAAAGAACTCCAACAAAATTCAGAGGAAACAAGAAAAAAAAAGGAACAAGATTGAGCCATCAGCCCTAAGACATAGTATTTAATCTCCAAGTTGGTTTTCAAAGACTTTCTCATGACTCCTGCTTATACTATCAAGTGATGTGCAAGCCAAAATTTAGGGAGAATGCATAAAACAACATGTATCTGTGTCCTCTTCGTGGCTCACAGCCCCACCTTCTAAATTAAAGTCACTGCCTATTAGAAACCCCCACTTCCAAAGCAGAAAAATAAATCTGATTTTGTAAAAGGAATGATGATGGACTCTTTTATGTGTTTTTCTCCTTCAAGGTGAAACCAGTCAAGAACCCAGTGACATTCTGATGCAAGTCTTGATCATAAGTTTAAAAAAAAAAAAGAGCCTTGGAAAATGCTGGAGAACAATTATGGTGAAAGCCAGTGGTGCTCAAAGTTTCTTGTGGGTCCCTGAACAAAATACAATGGGGATAGGCTTTCTATTTAGTTTGAAGATACACCCGTATTCAAATTATAGCTGGTCTTGCCCTTTTGGTTAGCCTTGTAACTGTATTACGCTACTACAGATTTTAGAAGCTAAAAATCAATATCCTTTTCCCAAACCTTATCAAAAACTATATAGCTGTCTCTGCTAGATCAAACATCATTATGTGAGCACTGTGTCCCTTCCCTACTCCAGACCTGGCTGCCCATTGCACACAGGATAAGATGTTCAGATCCCACCTTCCCCATGAGGCTTATGTGGTCACCTTGAGCTAATCACAGCTGAATCTATCTCACAGCATTTTTGTGAGGATAAAAACATGTGCCCTCAGTAATTAACTTTAGAAGGAAGTAAGCTTTACCCCTTTTTAAGAAGGGGAGTATGTTCACTCTTTTTTTTTTACCCCCTTCAACATCCCAATAGCTGAATGAAGCATTGGATTAGTGGGTTTGGTGACAAAATAGGACCACTTTCCCCTCACACAAAGTTAGGCAGACAGGCACATTCCTCCCCCACCCAACAAACGTGCTCACTGTACTTTTCTTTTACTATCAAATCCCTCCCCGCAAGGGATATAGGTCATCCTACACTACCTGCAGCGAGGGCATTTCCTTCTTTAACTGAGTAGAGTGTGGAACAACTTGCCCTAAATTGTGTTCTCATCTTCCTCCTCTCCTGCAAGCAATTTTTTCTTAACAAATTAACTTTTCATTTGTTTCTTTTCACCTCCCCCAGCTCCCTTCTTCTCAAGGTCTCTTTTCACATGATCTCATAGAACAGCAAACAAGGTAACCTCACATAAATTGGAAAAGAAAGCAAAAACCACTAGAGGGATGGGGCAAAATTACAATGGAAGTGAGCTTCCAGCCCAGATTTGTGCTCAGATTTGCCTGGGAGTGCACTAGAATGGAGAGAGTTAAGTGGCTGCCTGGGCAGGGCACCTAAAGTAAAATGTTTCAATTGGCTGCGTAGTGGAATAACAATGCTCAGATGCCCAGTCCTTTATAAACTGCTAATCCCTAGTGCTTTGCACTTCTTGCACTTGTGGTGTAGCTGCCGGTGGTACAACATCCATGCCTTAAATAGCCAAAGGCAGGTCTCTTCACCCTCCATGTTATTTGGAGCTCTGAGTAACAGCCTATGGAACTGCTGCTTCCTTCCTTTACTAAAGCAATCATCTATTCCTTCACTTTCCCTTCTACATTTCTAATTATGTTTATCTTGTCACAAAAAGATTATCACTCTTATGATCTCTGCACTCTGTCCCTTTCATTGTCATTGTCTCTCTCACATACCAATCTTTCCTTTATCATAAAAAAAATGATATACTCAAGTAAACTGTGCAACTCAATCTATGACTCCAGTTATTCAATTCAACTTACATGTACAGTAAATGCAAAATGTACAGTCACTAATTGTCAAATAGGCTTAGAACTGCTTTTCTAAATAAAATGAATTTCTTGCTGTATGCAGAACATACCCAACACCAAATTGTTTAATTAAACTGAAAGCAACAATACTGAAGAACAGCAGCAGAAAGAATCACAAGGAAGTAGGGGCAGTGAGAGAGGAAAACATGGTGTAGAAGAAATGCAAACCAAAGAAAAACCCCAAATATTCCTAATATTAAGGTGCAAACATTGCAATAGTACCAGGACACTTGTGCATATATATCCCTGTGAAAACAATATGCTGTTGTGTTTTGGTTTCTTTTAAGGTTGACATACATATGAAACACTATACAGGAACAATTTAAAAAATATGAAACCTCTCACCAAGCAACACCCAGCTGATTTGCCAGCTCAATTTTTCTGAAAAAGAAGCTGAAAATTGGCATCTAGAAGTCAAAAGGAACTGTATCTCTAAATATTTACAGAGGTAATGAAAGGCCATGCACCAAAATGCCAAAAACCCATTAAAGCCAAGCCTGTTACAGAATGTGGATTTCTAGAAGAAGAGTTTAAAAACAAACACATATAAAATAACTATTTTTCTTTAACTTTGGACCTGTTTTCTATTTCTTTTTTGCTAAAGTTCTTTCTCTCTCTCTGTCATAAAATTTTCTGCAAGTTTTTGTTTGTTTGTTTGTTTTTAGAAACAAGGTGCAAATGTCTAGGGGTTAGGCATTTTGGCCACAATAGTTCTGGGAGAATTGCTGTTTATTACTTTACCCCACAATAAACACATTTTCTCCTAAGTTTTGCTCATATCCACTATTAGTGATGTGGCAGTGGGGGCTGACGGTAAAGAAAAGCAGCAAAGCTTAATTACACACCTATATTGGTTTATATTTTAAAACAGAGACTGCATAATCACCCAGTTTTTGGCCATCTTTGAGGAACACTTGTTTAAGCACACCAGTAAAAATACTCAAGGCACTATACTCACCGGTATGAATCTTCTCATGTCTCTGTAGCAGGTACTTCTGTATGAAACGCATCTCGCACTGACTGCACTGAAATGGTTTTTCACCTTAAACAATATAATTCCACATCTGTAAGTTAAAAGCTACAAACAAATAATTTGTCTCTAACAAAGTATGTTGAGAACTAAAATAGTTGACTATTGGAATCCAGAATCTGAGTGAATTCCAAAATAAAATATGCCTGAACTATTTGGGTGAAAGACATTGGCTATTAATTCTGTGACTCTATAATGCTAGCAGAGTGGTGCAGCTCATGAACAAAAGCAGGATAGTAGAATGCAAGAAACTATAAAAGCTGGATTTAAACATCTCTGTCTTATCCAACCTAGAGATCCCTCATTATCCAAATGAGAACCAAGAGCCTATTTTCTAAATAAGATAAAATTAGAATTTGGGCTACTTATGAACACAGTATATCCTTGTACAAAAACAACATGTCTGAACACATTTCAGAGAATCAATAAGAACATACATTTTTATGGTATTTTTTGACACCTTGGTGCATGGAATACCCAAGTTTAGATGCCACATTTCCTTCACTTTAAAGTTTAAGGTACATATCATTTTCCATTATTCACTGCATTATTTAGGCTTCAGCAATTCTTTAGATAACAAAAAAAGACAATTTAAATTCCACCAGTACCTGTATGAATGAAGACATGCCTTTGCAAATGGTAGTTGGTTCTAAAGGCAGCATTGCAATGCTCACATATGTGAGATTTGGTAGTTTTCAGACCAAGTGATCCATCCTCATTTATTGTAAGGATCTATTTTTAAAAGGGCAAAATTCAGTCTCACATTAATTTCTTAAGAATGGTATTCAACCCAATTGAATAACAACAGAGAACATTTATACAAAGCCACAATGGAAAACAGCAGGAGACTGTACAAATTATACACCTCAGCTATTCCTTAGGTGACATAATTGAACTTTATCTTTTAAAGGGGGCTATATATGAAAAGGTAATACATCAGATCCAGCACTAAAGTGCTTATCCTCCGAAAGGCAAATGTAAGTCAGAACTCTGTTGATACTGTGGTAACACATTATTTCCCTAAATGATGGCATTATTTAAAAACTATAAATTATCTCTTCAATATGCAATTAACTCCTTTAATTTACTCTAAAGCCCAGGAAACAATAGATAACAAAATAAAAAAAACAGATGTTACAAAATATAAAGCCACTCATATTCTATTGCTAAAAACTTGTAAGGCACCTAGCAACTTCATTCTTTATTTCAGGGGACTGTCATTAGTATAAGCAGACTGGTAATAAGAGCTGTACTTTGGTAATTTTACTCTAAAGTGTTGGTGAAATGAAAATGCGTACTTTACCTCTTCTGTTTCAGTAAGCACTGAGCTGGTGATCTAAAGCTGTTTCAGTTTTAATGACATGTGACATACAACAAAACATGATTGTTAATAAATATTCAATGTCCATTTTCTTTGTATTACAGCGTGAATTCTTTTATATAATTGTGTATCTAAAGCTGAGATCAGTAATCAAACAGCTATTTCAAGGGCTCTTATGCTGTACACATTCTGTTTTGTAACTGCAGAAACACCTGCTTGCTTGCTTTTGTCACCTCAGTTTTAAAAGCAGTTTGTCATGTCACAAAACTACTCTTTAAAAATACAAGCCTAAACTTGGATTCATGAAACACGTGCAGTTCTTCAGAATATATTCTTAAGTGTAGGTACACCCTTTTAAGTTTGTTCCTACAAATGATGTCTGGCTGTCATTTTAAAAAATCTAGCCGTTTGTCATCAATCAAGGATAATCAGACATAGCAGCACAGAAAATTTGTTTTGACAGATACCAAAGGTTCTGGGATATTTGGGCAACCACCACAAGTGGCTTGTACCATCATATACTTTGAGCAGTAGAAATGTTAATATTTAATTCCTTATGTTTGCTTCCCAAAGAAACTGGCTCTCTTGACATTCAGCTATGTATTGACTGCTGTCTTACCCAAAATAGGTAATATATGCACATCTAAAAGCTTTAAAAAGTGGCTCCTTCTGCATACTTGTTCACACATGAAATGTACAGAATTTTAAAACCACAAAGAGGTGAAATTATGATCTTCAAACCCAGTACTCAAAATGCCTCTGTAATACATATCCTATTCCAAATCCCTCTTGTCCAGTTCAAATATCTTCCTATACAACACTAATAAGATGAAAAAAGCAAATTCATGATTCATTTCAAATTAGACATCTGCTAATATGAGCCTTTTGTGCCTACAAGACAAGCTGAGGTGAGGCAGGGAGCTGTAACCAAACAGGCTTTGTGAGTAAAACTGATCACAACTGTTATTGGTAGCAGCTTACTACAACTTTAATGGTGTAGAGTAAGTGATTGATCTAACAGGAGGCCATGATGGGAATTATGCAAATATCATTTCTGACACCTGCATGTGGCAAAAAACATCAGTCCCTGAGCTGGGCTGAAGACTTTTATGGAGATCTTCCCCTGGAGAGTCTATTTCCACAACCTCTGCTCCTCCCTAACTGGATGGTCCAATGTCTCTAGTAATGTCAACAATAGATTATAACAGAATTAATAAAAACAGAATATCTGCAGGTGTAAGTTATAATTATATAAGTCGCTATGAGAGAGCAAAAACTCATACTGTGTTAGTCTCAATCACACTGGTTGGTAAAATTCCTAGTCCAATTAACGTAATCAGCAGCTGTTCACTGCCACTGAAAATATAACAGATAAGAAAGCATAGGTGAGGAAACGACTTGTTTTTAAAAGAGCAAGAGAGGAGGGGAAATGAGTAGCCAATGCAAGTTTACAGGGTAGTAGGGAAAGTTAGTGGTGCTATAGTGAGAGAAGAAAAAGTGATGGGATATTAGTATCTTCAAACTGACTACTAGTTCAGAAATCCTGAGTAATTTTGAAAATACAGCTGCTCAATGTCAGATGAGTGAACAGAAAAACAAGAGCTATCCAGGACTTGATGCTGGCTGAATGGTCCACCCTGCCCTCTATCACAAAGACAAGATAGGATGAGGTTTATGTCAGTACTGCTCCTGAGTTCTCTGTGCAACAACAGAGAGAACTGGTGGTAGAGAATTAGAATTGCACTCCTTTTGTCCTAGCGCACCAAGTATCCCATTTAGCAGGCTTTCTGCTTTTGGTGGGTGCACTGACGTGGCACCTAGGATTCTGTTGGTGTACCACACAACAGTCTCCATTCCTGAGCTACTTGAGATGGCCTCAGATAAGGTGCTGCATTTCCCTCAGCTTATTTTGCTGAGGGATTTCAACATAGCTCCTGGTATCATCTTACTCAGAGTGGGCCAAGACTTCGAGGTCTTCATGATAAACATAGGTCTTCCTCAATTTTGTATTTGGCCCCACTCACTCAGCAGTGTAGACTCTGGATCTGGTTTCTGTGCTGGGTGAGATGATGATAACCTGGGTGTGGAGGAGCTATCTCTAGTTCTGTTGTCCTGGGCAAACACTGCCTGGTGGGGTTCTGACTCATTTGAACTTGCTACAGGGGTGAAAGGCTGATTAAGATGGCAGAATAAGACCAGATCAATCAGCCTTTCTCAAACTTGTTACCCGGTAAGAACCCTTGAAATAATTTGTAGGTATCAGGGAACCCCTGCATAAAAATTATTACACCTATAGCTAAAATAAATTGGTTTTTTTCTTCAATCACAATCTCTCACAGAGTCCCTAGCAACCTCTTGCAGACCCTAGGGTTCTGGAGAAAACCAGTTGAGAAACCCTGGTCTAATTGGTTCCTTGATGGCTGTTGGGGATTTTCTTCTTAATGGGATGGGCAACTCTGTGAAGCCACCGCTGATATTTAGAATGAGAACATGGCTTAGATGGTGGACATGATTGATCCTGAGTGTTCTCTCTCACTGAAAGCAGCCAGATAAGCACTCTGATTTTCTAGGGAGCTCATAGTGATGAAATGAACAAGACTTTAACTAGAGAAACACTGGCAGAAAGCCTGGAACAGGTCTAGCTGAAGACAGACTGCAGTCCATTTGAAGTCCTACTCCACAGCAGGGCCAGAAGCAAAGAAATGATTCTTCTGTACACCCTTGCATCTGATAGTCATTCAGCAAACCTTTCTACATAGTTAGAGGCCTATTATGCTCTGGCCCACAGAAAAGAATGCAGACTACTCACTCGTCTTGTTGAACAATTTGCATGACACTTTGGTCAACTATCAAGTTGAAAAGATGCCTTTTCAATTCGTACAGTCCAAAGATGTATAAATAACCTTTAAATAGGTGAAAAACCACAATGAGTGTGTCTTTCCTCTTCCTAGCAAGGAAGAAAGAGAGAGACAGGTGAGTGTGTAAGGAGACTAGTGAAAATTTCCTTGAAACAAGGCAGGATTTGAATGTGTTTAAAACATGTGGTAATGATGAGTTTACAAAAAAAAGTCTTTCTCAAAGCTCACTGCAATATCCCATTCTCTAGAAAGGTGCTGAATTATGTGGTGATTCTTATACCTCCAAAGTTTCCCAGAATGAAATGGATTATCTAGATTCATTTCAAACTGGCATCAAGTCCAGTCATGGCACAGATGGTCTTGATCACCTTAGTAGATGATTTATGCCAGAACAGCTGGTTCTGCTGAACCTCTTAGTACTATCAATCATGATATTCCTCTCGACTAACTCTCTGGGAAGAGACTTGGGGGAATTGGTTTTTTTGGAGCACAAGTTTTTTCTGGATGGGTGAGTTCAGAAAATGGGGATGAAGAGCTCTTGTTTGAAGCTGCAGTCACAGAAAACCCCTGGGAGAGATTGTCTGGAGTTCTGGGGTTCTACAATAGTGGCATGCTGATGATACCTAACTCCATCTGTCCTTTCCATCTAAATCTGCAGATGTTGTTCTATTTCTCAGCTAGCTTCTGATGTCCATAATGGACTGGATAAAGCTCTCTGAGGGACCACAGTCTCACATACCGCCCAAGCTTTGGGAACTTCAAGGGAGGCTCTTCTTTCAATTACTGCCAAGTTTGGTGGGGACACTAAAGAGGGTTTTTTTCTGTAACTGTTCACAGGCTGTGAAACTCCCTATCAAGTTATGATAGACTAAGCCCTTTTCACTAGTAGAAAAATACCTTTCTTTTCAAGTTAGTTTTTGGCAACTGACCTTGGTTGTTTTTATTGGTATGTTTTATTGTGCTTTTAATCGTTAATATTTGAATCTGTTCCAATTTATTTTTAATGCAGTTTTACTTTAAAGATTTCTGCTGACTCGGATGCCATAGTTGATACAGTCTCCAGAAGATGGAACCGTGGCCCCTGCTTATCTTTTCAATTGTAAAATCTGAGGATATGGACAGGATCCTTGGAGAGGTGAGAGCTACCACATGTCTACTAGATCCTTACCCTTCTTGTTTCATTAAAAAGGCCAGAGGGGGACCGGCCAAGCAAGTGAAGGAAACAGTCAATGCCTTCTTACAACAAGGCAGGGTTCCAATATGCCTTAGAGGAAGTAGTTGTAAGACCACTGTTGAAAAAGCCTTCCCTGGATCCCTCTGTAATAGATAACTATCAACCAGTGTCAAATATTCCATTTTTGAGCAAGATAATAAAAAGTGTTTTTGTCTTCCAGCTCCAGAGGCTCCTGGATAAAATGGATTATCTTGATCTATGTCACTCTGGTTTCAGACTAGAGACAGCTTTAGTTGGTTTGGTCACTTTGATAGACAACCTACACTGGGGAATTAGACAGGGGAATATATCCCCACTGTTTCTGCTGGACCTCTCAGTGGCTTTTGATAACATTGACCACAGTATTCTTCTGGGTCACCTTGCTGGGATGGGACTGGAGGCACTGTTTTACAATGCCTCTGTTCGTTCCTGGAGGAATTAATCCAGAAAGTGGGGGGTGGGGTGACTCCTTGGCCATTGGTCTTTGGGGGTCCCTCAGGGCTCTGCTTTATCCCCCATGCTAGTCAACATCTACATGAAAACATGGGAGATGGAAAAGGTTGTCTGGAGGTTTGAGGTTTGGAGTCACCAGTAAATTGACGACACTCAACTCTGTATCTTCCTTCCGCCTAACTCCAGGGAAGCTGTTTCTGTTCTAACCAGTGTCTGGTATTAGTAATAGACTGGATGAGGGAAAACAAACTGAAGGTCAATCCAGACAAGATAGAGGTGATCCTAGTCAAACTAAAAGTAGGTCAGAGAATAGGGATTCAGCCTATTTTGGATAGCATTATATCCCCCCTGAAGACATAGGTTCACAGATTGGGTATACTCTTGGATTCAGCCTTGAACCTGAAGCCCATATTTTTGTGGTGACCAGGAGTGCTTTTGTACACTTAAAGCTTGTGTGCCAACTGCATCTGTTTCTGGCATCCCCTCATTCCATATGGGGCTGTTTTTGAAGAGTGTTTGGAAACTTCAGTTGGTATAAAGAGCTACAGGTAGAATGTTAACTGGGGCTGGTTAAAGGGATCATACAGCTCCCCTGGTTAACGGGATCATAAAGCTCTACTGGCTATCAGTTTGTTTCCAGGCACATTTCCAAATGACCTTTAAAGCCTATATGGCTTAGGTCCAGGCTCTCTGACAGACCATATCACACCATATGAGTCTGTTCAGATCCTGAGATCTACAGGACAGGCCCTTTTCTCATTCCACCCCTTTCAAAGATACCAGTGGTGGGAATGTAAGAGGTCTTCTCAGTTAAAATATATTGTTTTAATTTTTACAATCTTTTTTTTAAAAATAGTTGTTTTTAATATGGCTAATAGTTTAATTTGGTTTTAATGTGGATTTTTTTGTTCAATTTTCTAAATTGTAATCTTTTGAAAGTGTAAGCCACCTTGTGCCCCTGTCTTGGAAAAAGGCAAGATATAAATAAAGTTAATTATAATCTTTTAAAAAAAAACTACCTTCAGCCTCTTTTGGTGAGAAAAGGTAGAATGTATGTTAAATAAATAAATAATCTTCTTAGCAATGATCAACACCATATACAGGGTTCCTGTTTAACTCCCAGGAGTGGATCAGACAGGGGCTTATCTGTTTAGGTCCACATCCCAGAACCGCCCTCCTCGAGTCTAACTGGGCCACAGTCATTCCTACCCACAAGGGGATCTCAAGATGGACTACAGGTGAGAGATGTTGGTTGCTTTCTTTCCCTACTCTGAGCAGCACACAAACATGCCACCTAGCAAGTAGAGCCCTGGATGTACTGTAATGTAGCTATTTAATTTCAAGTGGACACAATAATTAACTTCAACACTAATGCCTTGTCTGATTAAAAATAAAGTTGTTCAAAAATTATTGTTATTTAAATAATTCCAATACTGTCACTTCTACAAACTCTGTGTTGTTATTCAGTTAAACAGTCTTAACCATTGGTAAGTGGTCCTTAAAACTGTATGCTGGAGGAAAAAAATATTTGGAGAAAGAGCTGACTGGGATCAGATGTTAGAGTATGCCAAATATTCATGCTGTGAAAAGAAGTTCTAAGAAACATGTTATGAGTGTCTTTCAACTCTGCTTTGAGATTACAGTTAAACCACTGTATCTATCATTTCCAAATACTATTATTTCCAGCTGGTAAATCACCAGGCTGCCTTCAAGGTTCAGATTAATGGTCTTACCTTTGCTGGTGAACGCTGTTTCCTTTTCTTCTTCTTTTGCATATCTAAACCCTCTCGTATTAGCTTTTTGTCCCTTTTCTGCTGTTCTGCTACATCAGTAAAAGTAATTTCTTGTTTCACGCTGATCTGCTAAGATATCAAATACAACGTATTACTTAAATGTACAAAGCGTTTTGACAAACTCTTAAAATAACTCAATACCCTTGGGAGCCATTTTATACTCTTTTGCTTTGGGTTTTTTTTTTAAGGAGTTGTTGCTTTCAAATAGATATGCCTTTATTGGCACATATAATTAAACATTTGAAATAGATATTTTATCAGGCAAAACATTTTTAATTTCTCATTCACATTTATGACAAAAAGTAGGGTTTATTATAGCCATGTTACAAAGGGAACTGAACTTAAGAATGAATGACTTGTCCAAAAATGTCAACTAAGACAGAAGTGAGAATTGTGTGACCCTTCAGATGTTGTTAAGATGCAGTTCCCAACATTTTGTACTATTAACCATGCTAGCTAGGACTGCAACATCTGCTGGGCCACACAACTCCAACCCTGCATTAAGCTTATGGCTATGCTGGAATCTGAACCACAATTTTCAAGCTCCAAATCAGGGGAAGACAACTGATGCCTTTCAGGTGTTTCTGGCCTACAGCTTTTGTCAGACCTAGCCAGCACAGCCAATGCCAAGAGACTATGAGTACCGAAGTTGAAAAACATCTTGTCTATCTCTGCTCAAAATCAGCTAGTTTTCTTTGCCATTGAAGTAATTAATTTTGAACTTGTTCTGAATTCCAAAATTTCCCTGCTCCAAAGGAGGCACTTGAGGTTTTTGTCAGTAGAACCGCCGTAATAATTAAAACCTATTTCAAGTACTAGGCTAGATGTGACTGCAGGGAACACAATCATACAGAGAGAGATCAGTATAGGGTCCAGTTTCAATTGCCAAAATCAGGAGAATCACATATTTGAAAGGAAGACTGAGGGACATCTAGGCAAACTTCCTGCTAGTAATAGAATAAAGAGAAAGAAACTTCCCCTAAGTTTTTACTTCCCTGTGTGCTCTTATGAAGCAATGCTCATGGTAGACTTTCTCACGTCACACAGGCTTTTGCTGAGGAGTCAGACTAAACGTGCCAAACAGCTACTGAGCAGCAGCTAAAGTGGAGGGTAACAAAAGTGAAGGATCTCTCAGAGATAATGGCTGTGGTACCACAGCTAATAACACTTGTTAGTACTGTGCAAAAAGAGGCATGGTAAACCCCTTTTGACTATCTTTTACCATGAAAATCCTATGATGAGGCAATCCAAAATGAAATGAGAGATAGTGCTAGAGGATGAAACTCCCAGAGCAGATAGAACTCAACAAGTTACCATGGAACTACTAGTAGTGTTGTGCCTAATGACAACACTGGACTCAAACCAAAAGGACACTCAGCTGTTGATGTACTCAGAGGTGAAAGGAATGACCAAAGCTGCACAACATATATTATAGGAACATGGAATGTGAGAAGCATGAATCAGGGGAAGCTAGACATAGTAAAACGAGGAATGGAACATATAAACATTGTAATATTTGGGGTGTGTGAGCTAAAGTGGACAGGAACAGGCCATTCTGAATCAGATAATTACACAGCGTTTTACTTAGGAAATGACAATCTTAAGAAATGAGGTGGCATTAACAGTGAGGAGAGATGTAGCAAAAGGATATAATTCAAAGTCTGGCTGAATAATATCAATAAGACTTCGGAGAAAACCCCTTCAATATAACTATAATCCAAGTTTCTGTTCCAACTACAGAGGCAGAAGAAAAAGAAATTGAAAGAGTCTATGCTGGAATCCAGGAGAAACTGATCATACATAACCTTAAGGTAGACAATGAAGACACTGAAATAGTTCAAGATTTTCCATACCCTGGCTCAGTCATTAAGTGGAATGGCAACTGCAACCAAGAAATTAGAAGAAGACTAGGACTTGCTATGAAGGAACTAGACAAGATCCTGCCGTGTAAAGATATATCATTGAATACTACAGTTATGATTGTCCATGGCTTCCTATTTCCAATTTCTATGTATGGTTGTGAAAGTTGGACAGTGAAGAAAGCTGACAAAAGAAAATCAACTCAAATGTGGTGCTGGAGGAGATTTCTACAGATACAATGGACTGCTAAAAAGACTAATGAGTGGGTCCTAGAGCAAATTAAGCCTGAACTCTTCCTAGAAGCCAAGATGACTAAACTGAGACTGTTGTACTTTGGACACATCATGAGAAGACATGACTCACTAGAAAAGGCAATAATGCTTAACAAGATAGAAAGCCTCAGATGAACTCAAGTCAAGGAAGCCACAGCCCTGAATCTGCAAAATCTGAGCAGGGCAGTTGATGGGAGGGTGACCTGGAGGTCTCCCATTCACAGGGTTGCCATAAGTCAACTTGATGGCAGTTAACAACAAAGCCCTCTCTCTGTTCAAGCACCTTTCCTGCAGCCAGGAGAACAAAAGCTCTCAGACAGAGCAAGTTGCAGAAAGTGGTCCTCACATGAGCCCCTTTTGCTGTTTTCAGACACTCGGACACCCATCTCTCCTCTTTGTTGTGTATAATTGCAATGGTTACATGTTTAAACATACAGTGCGTCCTCCTCTATATATGCAGGAGTTCCATTCCAGGAACCCCCATGTAAAACAAAAAAAGGGAATGCTTGCATACATTGACAATATTGAATGTGACACTTTGCACAACCTTAAATTTGTGTATGTTAAGGTCACACCACAAAAAAGCATACTGTACACAACGGGTGACATGTCTGTTTTCTCTCCCATATTTTTCAAATGGGACTTCAATGACAAAATTCTAATACAGAATTCGAATACCCACCCACCCACCCGCCTTGATGTAAACAACATTTCTGATTCTGAAGTCCTCAGTGTCCTAACTTGGTCTGGGCTGGCAGCCAGGAGAAGCTGATAACAGAGGTCAGAAACTCAGCAGTAACGTAAGTGGTCAGTTTACTGAAGAAAAGAAACAGCTTTGCAAATGAGAAGCAACAAGGGTCCCAACAATGTCCATAAATCAGGGGCAGGCAAAAACAAACACAAGTCAAAGGCAGAAACACAGGCAAGGCCAGCGTGTACAGGAGAAATGGTCAGCTGCTTGCTGACAAAGGCTAGAGGGGAAAGGCTCAGTTCTTATAGGCTCCAGGATCAGCACAGCCGGTGCCTGATTAATTGGTGCTTGGCATAAATTCTCTGGAAGCGATGCAGGAGACCCTTTTGGTGTCTACGCTGGGTGAAGGTAGGTACAGATAGATCGTTCTCTGTGTCAGAGTGAGCAAGGCTCCCTGCTGGGGCTGACACTTCTGTCCCTGGGATGGGTGGTAGTACTGTCTGCTCTGCAGGTTCTGCTGCAGCAGTCTCTGTGTCAGGGCTCAGAGCAAGTTCTGCTGCCTCAGACTCTGAGTCTGAGTCTAGGTCCTGGAAGCCCATGACACCCAGATTATTCCAGTATAATAGGAAAGTAGTCTTACACTGCTGGCACTTCTTTGAAAGTATTTCATTCTTTCAAGGCTACGGATATTTTCTAAGCTGTTTTTAAGCTATTATATGCAAATCTGTCTAAAACTAAGTGACATACTTTAGCTTTGATCCCAAAACCAAGAATAGCATTTTACTTCTGTAAAATGATCATGAAATCCTATTATTTTATTTCTATCATCTACAGAGTATTTCCAAAGAAATATTTAACATACTGATACTGAGAACATTACTTCAAGTACACCATACCAGTGCAACCTGTGGGGATACAGGGGTGAAAAAGGGGCCCTATTTACCGCACAACTGCCCATCCAATGTCAGGTGCTATTTCTATGGTTTCAATCCTTTCAGTGTTGTTTTGATTACGAAGCAAGGCATGTATTTTGAGCTAAATCCAGTCTAGGAATTGCAGCACAAATTTCTTCTTCTCTTTTCCTTTGCATTATCTCAAACCCTTCTCCACAGCGCTTTCCAGCTGTGCAGAGATTATTCTGGGGATGCACCATGGGATCATCTCCTTTTGCTTCTGCGAGATTTCAGTGTTCCACCTGCAGAAGGGCTATGTTTGAACCATCCCCTTTATTTCTAATTCAGAAACAGTGATTTTAGCAGCTATTTGGGATATCTAAATTTCCCTTTTTTCAGTATCACAGAAAACGTGTGTAATTTAAGGCTTTGCAACTAAATTATTTGGTTTCACAATATAGTTTCTGCAGGTTATAAATTGGCTCCCATCTTTTTTTTAAAAAAAGTTCTCGGTTCTAAAAATCTTTTGAATAAATTACTAGTGTGAACTCAAAATGTCATTAAAATTAGTCAGTTTGTCTCCATGGGCCAAACAGCCCCCAAACAGTGAAATATTTCGAATCTTTTAAAGTTTCAATCAACAATGTAAATAGAATTTAACTCAACTGAAATGTGAAAAGCTGTATCACACCCATACAGAATTAACTATTAACATGACTTTTACATTTACATGCTAAAACTGAGTTAGAAGTAACCTCAGCAATACATTATTCCTACTGACACAGCAGTTACAATATTTCAAATAATCAAAGTATTTATACAATCGGTGTACAAGCATTCAAAATCAAATGGGTATATAAGCTTGCACAAATACACTTTTTGTATTGATTAACAATTAATTTCCAGAATCAATAATGCCTGAGCCTGTACAAAAAATGGTAATGGTTGTTCTCAGAAGAAGTCCTTGTCTTCAAGTAATCTCCACTCCAACCTTGCCATAAGCTCACTACAAAACACAGTGGCCCCTCCACTTTCACAAGGGTTTGAGGTGCACAACATTTGTGTCAGTGGAAAAACCATGGATAACTCCCCACTTGCGCTCCCGCTCCCTTTTTCTTCTGGTGCTCCCCCCTCTCATTCCCATGCCTTTTGCCCTGGCACGTGTTCTCCACACCCAGGCAAAAGGAAAGGGAATGGTGGGGAGGCACACATGCACCCCTCCCCATTCACTTGCCTTTTGTCCAGGTGCACCCTCCTGCCTTCTCCACACTCAGGCAAAAGGCAGGGGAATGGCAAGAAGAAAATTTGGGGAGAGAATATGCACACACCTTGCGAATAATCAAATCTGCAAAGGTTAAATCCATGAATGTGGAAAGAGCACTGCATACCTCTCACTGATCATAATTTCTCTTTCTTTTTCTTCTCCTTATTTTTTAAAAAACAGAATAAAGTAGTTATGAACTGCTAAATTTTTCATGCTCTGTTCTTAACTTAGAATTTGAATCAATCTCTGATTAACCCCTTAACCATGCAAGAAATATCACAGCAAAAACATGGAAAGGAAAGTACAGCTTCTCCGCTTTTGTCTGTAAAAACTCTCAACTGTGTTTCCCAACAGCTTTAATGTTTTTACTCTGGTTACTTATTCCATGTTTTTAAAATAACAGGTAAGATTTCCTCAATTTAACGTGGAAAGTTTACTACAGAAAATACTTACAGGAACGCTAACTGCATACTGAAGTCCTTGAGGAAGTCTGTCTTGTCCCTCTATCTCATCATCATTTTTCACCGTCTCTTCGTGAACCATGAGTTCATCATGTGGGATCATTTCTTGTTGTCTAAGTTCACTTTCTTGTAGCACTTCATCGGGGGAAAGGATTTCTTGATGTGCCATAGCCCGGTCTTGAAGGGCTGCTTCCTGCCGTTCCACAGAAACTGATGACTGGTCAGATGCAGCACCCATTCCAACCATATCCCTAGATGATTGCATTTGCTCTATGCTGCCACATTTAAGAAATAATCCTCCCAGTTTATCTTCAATGTTCATTCTTAAGTGCAATAACCTATGGAAAACATAAATAAATCCAGAATTAGCAAGCTAAGCAGAGCACTGAAAAACTACCTCAAGGCCAAAGAAACACATTCCCATCTCTCTGACAGAGCTATTAAAAATACTAGGATATTTCCTAATTAAGCACAAAGTGCACAAGTTAACATGTGACACTCTATTAGAAAAGCCTCAATTCAAGATATTTGCAAGTCTCTTCCTAAGGAGATCCTTAACAAGCCACAAAGCTAAAAAAAGTCTGTACTCACACTCCTCAAGACATATTGATTAGGAATATTTCAGAATGGAATATTACTGAACATGAAAGTTAAAACTGGGGGCATATGTTTTACCTTAGTCTCTTAATCACTCCAACACAAAGTAAATCAAGCCACATCAAAAGTGGAACGCTGAGGTGTCAGAATTCTGCTACCTCCTTGGCCTGGGACTGAGGATACTTCCAGCCAAAGACTTGAATGTACATAGATTTGAATGTACATAATGTAAACTTTAATTTGCTGGTACAGGTTGAATATCCCTTATTCAAAACTCCTGGGACCAGAAGTGTTTTGGATTTTGGATTTTTGGAGATTTTTAAATACCTGTATTTGTATATGCATAAAATACACTACTGTATGAAACATCTCTCAGGAGCTTGTGAACGAATGAGCAGGAATACCACAGCCACTGCTTTGCTCCAAGCACTACATTTGGATTCCTGCCATTTCTCAAATCCTCGTATCTCTCTCCAGACTGCGTCTCTCTCCAGCTTTGCATCTTGTTCATTCACTGCTTGTCTTGTGTATGACATGTGAGGCTAGAGAGACTGAGGCGCTGAGAGACCAACAAGCAGGAGCATTGCCACCTTGAATGCAGAAATGAGTGGCTGGTGACAAAACATTTCAGATTTTGGAGGTTTTCAGATTTCAAATTTCTGGATAAGGGATACTCAACATGCATATAATATCTACAAACACCTTTCATAAATACATCCTTCTAGGTAAGTTGTAAATTCCTATTTCACCTTTTTAAAATAAATTTTTGTTGATATATCTATAAAAACTCTTGATGTCACAAACACACCATTGAAATAGTCTATGTTAGCTGCACTTAGTTCATTAAAATCAGCAGGCGTTCAGTTAAGCCATGACAAACTTTTCACATTGGTTTCAATGGGACATGGGTGAAGCTTACTCAGATTGGATCTAGCCCTATTTTGGGGGGGGGGATTATAAGAAAATGAAGAAAAACAGAATTACTGTTTTGAGACACAGAAAACTCCCAAGGGTGCCCATAACTAATTGTGTCTGTATCCCAACTGCTTTTTAAAAAAATATTTAAACCCATACATGTCTAGTTAGGTTCACTGACTCACATTCACTAAAAGGTGCAAATACTGTTGGGGATGCTAGATTTCTGAATTTTGGTACACATATTTGGGTGGGATACCACCAGTGAATACTAGATGTAGGCTACATTTCAGTGAAAGGAACAGGCAAAACCACCTCACAGAATTCCTTGTCTAGAAAACGTCATAAAATTCATGGAGGCTGCCACAAGTCGACAGGTGATTTGAAGGCACGTATGCACACACAAATGCACATATTCAAGGCATATAAAAGAGTTAAAGCCAAAGATTATATTTTCATATATCCATCCCTCAATTGTTACCTCCAAAAGTTTATAGTATCAGGAAAGTGAAAATTTAATATATGTGGCATATAAATCCAGACTACTGGAAAAGTCTGGAGAATAAATGCTATCACAGCCTTCCAGGTGAAATTACCTAATTTTTTTTTTAATATTGCACAGATTTGGAATAATATGAAATGTTTGATTTTAGGTTAAATTTCATATGGTTTAGTCACCTCTAAGAGCTATCTTGTTCAGAATCAATTAGTGATCTGGGAACGGCTCTCAAAAAATTAAGTGGCACTTCTTCCTGTACCATCTGGACACTCAAAACTGTGGGGCAGATACAGCCCAAGAGATTGCCTGATTAAAAGTTTGGGGAAGGGTCAACTTTCACCTCTCTCATTCAAAAAGGACATGAAACTTTACCTAACAATAGAAGGCAGTACTCCAAACAAACCCACACGAGCAATGGAATGATGGGCTGTGAGAGTTCTACTGCGTTTTCGTATACCTGAATCTGTGGGTAGGACTCCCAAAGTGGCCAGAAAATACTTAAGGCCGGAAATGACACACTTAAGACAAACAGATACAGAGGAGGAAAGAGGTGTGACAGGAAACTGAGGAACAGATGCTGGGAATTTTAGATGCATAGTGGAAAATCTCACTAATGACCTAGGTATTTCCAAAGAAACAAGAGTAATGAGCTTTCTCCAGGAAGAAAGTGGACAGGCAAGGAGCGCTGGAGGTGAACAAGCAGGCAGCAGGTGAAGAAGTTAAAAAAAAGGAGGGTCATTGGGAAGTGCCCAGATCCTGCATTTCATATATTGCTGTGTGCCTTAAAGTCATTTCCAACTAATGGCAATCCTATGGCAAGTCTATCGTGGGGTTTTCCCGGCAAGATTTATTCAGTGGGGTTGCCTTTGCCTCCTTCTGAGGCTGAGAAAGTGTGACTTGCCTAAGGTCACCCAGTGGTTTCTATGGTCAAGCAGGGATTTGAACTCTGGTCTCCAGAGTCATAGTCCAATGTTCAAACCACTACACCACACTGAAGTCTCTAGAATAAAGAAAACATGAACTGGAGAATGCATTTGATATACAGTGGCCTTCTGTATCTGCTAGGCTTTGGTTCCAGGACTCTCTGTGGATGCTCAAGTCCCATTATGTACAGCGGTGTGGCAAAATGGAGTCCACTGTATAAAATGGCAAAATCAAAGTCTGCTTTTTGGATTTTTAAAAAATATTTTCCAGCTCTGGTTGGTAGACTCTGTGGATACAGAATCCACAGATTATAGAGGGCCAACTGTATTGACTTGAAATTATTACAGGAAGGTCTTGCTGCAGGTCTTCAAGGAAAAGAGTAAAATAATCCTCAGTTTGTCCTTTCCTCCATTACTCCTCCACTTAAATTCTCCATCTTTACTCTGTTTTCTTTCTCATTACTATTTCAATCCATGACTTCTCTTCTATTCTTGCTGCCACAGGTAGGCTACAGTTGATGGAACTGCATCAGTGTATTGGTACAAGGGATGGGCTCCCTCATCTTTTCACTTTTCTCCTGCTGAAACTAAAGCAAAAAGGAGGCACTTGAACTCACTAAAAAAAAGTTTCCTACATCAAAGTCTAGATAGTGCATTATAGCAACAGCATAAAAAAATTCAACTGGTTTATATTTTTAAAAGAAAATACTAGACTCTTAAAAGATTAGAAAATTATGCTTAAGGCACAAGTGACAAGATAAGGCACTGTATATTAACAAGCTCATTAGTTCTTATTGTCACTACTTTTTAAAAGATAACAGATTTGGTATGGTCACAAAAGCATCAGATTCCATCTGATCTTGGAAGCTAAGCAGGATCAACCCTGGTTAGTACATGGATGGGAAGCTCTCAGGGAACACCAGATGCTGTAGACTTTATTTCAGAGGAAGGAACTAGCAAAAACACCTCTAAGTATTCCTTGCCTAAGCAAATCCAATTAAATTCATGCGGTCACCAAAAGTTGATGGGTGACTTGACAGAGAGAGAGAGTGGGAGAGACCTGTCAATAAAATGTGCTACTGATTTAAACCCTCGTCTATTCCATTCTCATTAACCTAGTCAGAAACTTGGTAAAGCTTAGAAAGTGATCCCTCAAAATATATCTGACAGTGCTGCTTCTGTTGACACTGTCTATGCCTAAACAGGCCATCCAAGATGACAGTGAGTGCTGACCAACACCTTTTAGTGGCTCCTCACATGGCAAATGCAAGAAAACAGTAACTATGTCTCCTAAGTACATTTTTACTGGTGCTCTTGCAAACTCAGGTGTACTTCAGGTTTAGAAATATATTGTGACAACAATCAATTAAAAAAACTGAATTTGTTTATAGCAGGACTGATGCACTCCAGATGTTTTGGAGTACAAATTCCATAATCCCTGACTACTGGCTATGCCATAATCCAAAACATCTCAAGGGCAGCAGCTTACCAAACTCTCATACGGTCACCAATTTTATATATATGTATTGAAAGCTAAAGAGTATCCAAGTTATTTCTAACAAAACCACATGCAAATTATTTGAATAAGGAGAACAGCTTTGTTTAAAGAAATATTTTGTTGAAACATCAAAAATGACATGTCTTGGATCAGCTTGAAACTGCACTGCATCTGCAAAGAAAAGTCTTTCCAAAACAAGCTGACCCTTGACAAAATAGCTGATATTATACACCATGTACCAGCAACTCTGGTAAGTTAATATGCTCCTCAGAACAAAATAGCAACTCTTAAAAGCAGACTTTTTCTTAATTCTCAAAAACTATATTCTGCCTTCTTGAGTAATCCTACCATTAAATATACAATGACAATTGCTTTATTATGTACACACAAATATTGATCCAACAACTTTTCCCAAATTCCTTACATCCTGTCTGCCTCTCTCACACATGCATACAATAGTAAGATGATTTTAAACTATCAAACAGCACTTCCAGCAAGTGCTTCTGGACCCAAAAGTTAATTCAATGTATTTCTTCTGTGTGTGTGTGTGTGTGTGTGTGTGTACTAGAGTGACTACCATATATTAAAATACAACATCAAGAAGTCTTCTCCTTTCTTCAGCTGGTTTGAATAATGTTATTGAGCCATATCATCTTACTGTTATATTTTAATATTTCTGTTTCATCAGTTGCTCTAATAAAGATATTGAATAGCAAAACACATTTACAAAAACTGTGACCTGGATCCAGGAAAAAAGCATGCAGAAGAGAACTGGCATGCATTCCCCCCTACCCATATTCCCCCAGCAGCTCCTCCCCTCAAATCTTGACAGACCAGACCTGAGGGTTGGGCAACCCTGCAAACTGTATAAGCTGTAGAAAAGAAGGCTGAGGTAGAAAAGTTGAATACCTGGAATTTAGTCAGAGGCAATCATGGAGGAGAGCAGAGTAGCTTTCTCCTCTCTTTGCAGAAGTACTGAAGCAGCTGCCTGCAAGCTGACCCATGTCCTTGCATAATTTCAAGCTGTGTTACTCTTATGTACTCTACTGAAACATGTAAGAGCAAGTTGCAATCCCCCTCGCACTGGGTAACCACATGAGTAACAAAAATATCAAAACAATGAGATCAAAGTCAAACTTATAGAAATCTGAGTTCCTAATACTCACTGAAAGCATTTCAGCTCGTTATAACAGAAAAACAAATGTATATTTATACATAAACATACACACACATGTGTGCATGTATAAACGTGTGTGTGTGTGTGTGTGTGTAAATTAGACAGGCATATAGTTTAATCTACAGGGTTGTATGTAATGGTGTCTACTACTCCCAACAGAAGGTTATCTAACATAAGAATTATCTTCCGTCCCTGCTTTAAAGGAAGGTTTCTTTTCAGCAAGCAATGGGTACCAGCTATAAATTTTGGGCTGTGCTGGCTACTTTATTGCATCTGCCAGTTGTTATCAATTGTCGGTGCTTACTTTCAAGAATAGGGGGAAAAATACATCAGAGGAATGCACTCTCACACAGTCAATTAAGAATACTAACAAACCAGAGAAGATCTGTTAATCTTGATTCAACTTAGGCAAAGAGCTACCAAAGCAACAGGTTATGCTGGAGGGAAAGATAGGAGTCAGAACTGCCAATTCCAATCCTATAAAATCAGGATTTAAATCAAGGTCTATGTATGTCCCTTCAAGTTACCTGTTGAATTACTGACACCCTATGAATTTCAGAATAGGAATACTCAGAGTGGTTTTCCTTCCTCTGAAATATAGCCTACAACATCTGTTATTCATTGGCAGTCTCTCATCTGAGCACTAATCACGACTGACCCTGCCTAGATTCCAAGATCAGATAGGACCTGATTGATGCCTTTAGGGAATTTAGGTAGGGTAGGCAACTTCTACTGGACAGCAGTTAAGTTTTCTGGCCCTGAGACTGCCCAACAAACGGAAAAAAGCAGTTGTGATAAGAAGCCAAAAGTCTATTTCTGCTGCATCTGATTTTTTTTCTTCAAATTTTTGCCCTAATGTCCTCATGCCATGAGTCCCTCACTTTTTTTTAACCAAGAGGGGTCTTTTGAAAATTAAAATTTAACCAGAAGTCAACTTCAGGTCCACTGTTTAGAAAAAGACCTCCTGAAGGACTGGAATGGCCCTGAGTGACTAAAAATGACCTGGAGAGACACATTCAACCTGCATGACATACTTTGTCCAATTCTGCACAGAAGTATGATCTAATGAAAGGCAAATATATAATTGCCACTATCTTATTATCTTATTTATGGTACGGTAACTCACTATATAAACATACACAGTACCGTATGTTTCTTCTAAAGACTAGGGACCTCTCTTGTTTGGAATGAGCTCTGACATGGGAAGAAGTTGAACGGCATTACAGAGATCACTGAAAATCAGGTGAAGACATTGGTCATGCTGGCTGAAAGTGCTGGAAGATGGTGTCCAATATCAGGAAGAGAGCTCAAGGTTCTCCATCAAATGAGTTGTTCTACATCAAATGAGTTGTGTGGTTGGCAGTCAATGAGCTGATGAAAAGCATTATTTTAACCCAGTGGTTCTTTACCTGTGGTCTGGGGACCCCCTGGATCCACAGAGCCCTCACAGGGGGTCCACAAAGTCCTGCTGTTGGACACCAGCAGCTATGGTAGCAATAAGGACTTGCCCAGGGTCACCCAGTATTTGAGCAGGGATTTGAATCTGAATCTCCAGAAGCCTTTAATAAATAAATGAATAAATATTTGAATATTTAAATATAAATTTAAATAGTTAAATCTTGAGTTAAGTCTTGGGGGCTCCTAGCAACAAATTATATTTACAGGGGGCCCCTGGTAGAGAAAAGGTTAAGAACATTGTTTTAACCTATTTATACAGGTGATAATCATCAATTCTTTCCTTTGCAGTTCACCTTTCTAAATATTAGGATGAATGCTACCACTTAATAAAACTAGTAAGAAAAAAATATCCATTAAATATAAAAAGCCACTGTGTAAAGTATTACCACACATGTTTTTGAATTGACTGCTTAATAATTATCCCAAGCAAAGTCTTATAGTACTTGTTCTGGCTTTAAATCCTGCAAGTCTCTTAAAAAGCAAAGTATTACTGTTTGGGGACAGCCACTGAGATAACCCCTCTACATGCCCTCCTTTTTGAACTTGGCAGATGAGAATTATAGTTAAGAGGGTACTTCTTAAAGAATGCAACAGTTCATGAGAAAATGAGACTCTCCAAGGTACAGTGAGCCATCTGATAGTTGTTTCAGAGATATGTTATATGCAGTTCCAAGAAAAGAAAACAACAAAAGCCTAAAAGTAAAACCGCCAAACAGAGAATGATACTCTGTAGAATCCTGCTATGTAAAAGAACCAGGACCCAGTGATGACAGGGAGCTACACTCTGCTGAAGCACTAACAGCTACTTGCACAGGAAAAAAAAGTCCCTTTGCCTTACACAACCACTAAGCAAAGGGGAACAGAGGGGTCTCTGCAAAGTATCCATGGCATTTCTAATACTGGGGCAGCTTTATTCCAGCAAGGAGGTGTCACAAAGGACTGTTCCCTTATACTTGTAAACTAATGGAACCAATCCTCCCAGCTTTGCTTGGCTTGCTTTGCACTACAAGCAATAATAGCTCTTGTGACACAAAATTATGCTATTGCCACAAGAGAACCGAACTGACCTGCTACTTTCAGAACTTCTGCTGCAGTGTTTACAACAAATGTAAAGAATGCAGCTATTTTACTCTTCTCCATCATACAAATGAAGCACCACTTCCACAGTCCAGAAAGTTAACATTTTTCAAATTTTTGGATTCAGACATCCAGAGCTGAACAGGAGATTCTCAATATCATAGCTGGTCTTCTGAGACAGAAAGACTGGGACTCTGCAGGTGTGCATCTTCTGAATCTGTAATACTTCTGACATTCTTACTTAAACTGTAAAACTGTTAATTCTCTTTTTCATGTTTTCCTACTGAATGCAAGGCAAAAGATTCCTGCTTCTCAAGTCCCAGTTTTGGCGGAAAGTCAGGGTATCAAGAACATGGAGGAAGCGAGATGAAAGGAAGGAGGGAAGCAGGCAGGCATGGGCTACTTCTTGAAGAATTTGGGGGGTAGTATTTATCCCTGTTTTTTCCATTACATCATAATGGAAAGGAAGACTACCAGTAACACAAGGGCATTTTTTTGTTCCATGGTATATTTGATCATAGTCATATTAGTTGTCAGTTGATCAGAATTGTAAGCAGGGGTTCAAGATACCTCTGACAGTCCTCATAAGGCTACGTAAGTAGTTGTTCCACCCTCCTTGCAGAAGAGAAGCACACATGCAATGGTACCAGATGCAGGAGAGCAATGAAGCCACTGAATCACCCGGATAACTGCATGGGAACCAATCCCACAGGCTATTGTAAATATACAACAACTCACTAGATCAGATACAAAAATCCAAGTAAAATCTCCACCTTGTATGTTGCTTCTTTATTTATGCAAAATTCTTCATAATCCCTGTGCAGAGTTGCAAAATGGCAGTCATAGCACAGAGGTGTTGCTTTTGAGGTAACAAGCAGGGAAAATAACAGTTAGTGCTAATGGTGATGCTAGAGAGAAGAATTCAGAAAAGTTATACATTTTGTCAGCCTTTGTCAGCTGGATAAGAGCCAAAAGGCTACAGATGGAATGGATGATTTGAGAATTGTATTTATTTATGCCTGTTCTACAGTATAATAATTTTTCTGTGGGTTCACATTCTATTTTAAGGACAACTGGGTTTCTCCCACACAGTTACTATTTACATCTTTGGTCTTTTATAAAATGGTTCTGTACAATACCTTTAAAAGAGGTAAGCAATTATTAGGAGCACTGGTTGCCTTGCGCAATAAAAGAATCAATCGCCAGAATATTACTTGGAATCCTAAAGGTCTCACTTTTAAGCTGTCTTGGGCTTCTTGCTTGAGTCATCTGGAACTAACAGTTCTTCAAGTAATTCACAATTAAAAACACACTGTGGGCTAGATTTGTTTGATTTTCAGGATGGTAACAGACAGGATGCCTTTGCCCAGATCATTTATGTTCCATCTTTTTCAATTCTCTTATTATAACTTTAAGGAGTGTTTCTGATCCCTACAGTGTGCAATCTAAACAAAATCTTTTAAAATGCAGTCTCCTACCATGGCGCAAAAATCATGTCTGTGATAACAGAACAGGGCTTTGAGTTCGGAGATGCAATGCTAAATGCCTTGTTTTATCAACTATCACTGTTTGGAAGGAGAGAATATGAGAGTTTCTGCTGGACTTAATCTCCTCCCGCACTGCCATCCCCTCTTCTTGCTTGTTGTGTCTTTAGACTGTAAGCCTAAAGGTAGGGAACTTTTTCTTGTTTTTTTTTTCTTGTAAAGCACCATGTACATTGATGGTGCAATATATTCATGTATAAGTCTAGAAATTTTAGGTCTAAAAATTGATCCCCAAAAAACTCGGTCGACTTATGGATGGGTCAATGTAAGTACTGTACCTTAACTCTTATCCAAAAAAAGGAGTTATCTCCTTCTCTGTGTAGAGTGGTAAAAGGCAAGAGCTCAGTCCATCCTGGGAGAAACTAAAAGAAGCACCAACCCCTCTACTCTCCACTGTGGCAGCACTTCTGGCCTTTTTGAATGCCTGGGTGGGAAAATAGCGGCTACAGCAGCGGCTCTTCAGTGCTTCCCCTTAAAGGGATGCCAAGAGAATAAGGGAGGTTGGTGCTTCCTTTACTTTCTCCCAGGACAGATTAAGCTCTCACCTTTTCCCACTCTAGTGAGAAAAGGGGATGGTTCCTTTGTTGATAAGAGTTAACACTGTACCTTAACTTTTATTTTTTTAAAAAAGAACCATCCTCTTCTCTGAGTAGAGTAGCAAAAGGCCTTTTTGATTGCCGATGCACGAAAACAGTGGCCCTGGCCAGGTAGTTGGCCCCCTGAAAGTGTCCACTGGCATTTTCACCTCTCCATAGAATGACCTTTTGTCTTATTCACAGGTCATATCAAAGTCCACATTTTGGCCTCCAAACCTACATTTGAATTTACATGAAGTCAATCTATACATGAACATGTACAGTGAAGAAATGATAATAAATAAATTTTATATCCCCTGAAAAAGAACTGCCTTCAAATTGCTTTAAAAGTCTTTTTTTCTACATAATTATTTTATTTTGGTTTGGAATTTTGACAGACTCAAACAGGTAGAGAATACTGTAAACCTCTGTACAGGGAAAAGATATGACACACTACAGAAACACCCAGCATTTGGGTACAAGTATCAGTAGAAAAGATGGTCAGTTACTTAGCTATATGAGGATGGCATCTTGTATTTGCAAAGTGTTTGGTATTTCAGCGGGTTGAGAAATAGTTTATCCCATTTATATAGCTGTTTCTAAAGAGATTGGTCGGCAGCTCAAAGAGATACCTGACAGATTACTTTGGCTTTTTTATGTCATTTGCTAACCCATTCACCAAATTAACAATTTTATTTGCAACATGAAAGGGATTCTCCCACACCATGTTGTTATTTATATTTGCTAAACACCTTGAAATTAAATTACTGAAATTAGTATTCATTGGGTTTCAAGCAAATGTACTTGATGTTAACTAGAAGTGTTTCATTTATGCAAAATTTATAAATAGTGACAAGGTCCATACATACTTACTTCGTATAAAACTACATGTAGAATATTTCTTATTCAACTAGATATGTTATAATGATTAGGGTTTTTTTAAAATATTCCTATAAACATAAGGCTGAGCAACTTTCAGAGGTCTGGGCATAGCATTTGACCTCTTAGAATTGAAGAGAGTCTGACTCTCTCCTCTGAATTCTCTCCACCCCCAAACTTGGGGAGCTTTAGATGGCCCATTGGAGTCCCAGGGGCATAACTGGCCATTTCCCCCATTTTCAACCAACTGCTCTGATTTAAGGCCTTTTTTCCCAAAACTAGATGTAACCTGATTACCACTTTTGAAAAAGCTGCCTAAAAACAGAGGATATATACAACTAGGGCAGCACTCTTCCCCCTTGCACCCAAAAAAACTAGAGGTGTGTTGAGGGCTTCCCATGGCCCAAAGACCACACTTTGTTCTGTCTACCATTACAGTAACTCAGGAACAAATGTTTCACAATATGTATAATGATAGATGGAACAAAGTGAAGGTGGCACAAAATTGAGCCCTGGGACGGTTTGGACCAGGCTGAAGAGAAAGGTTTGCTGAGAAGTGATGGATGGGGACAGCTCTGACTGTAAATAAGACTAGTACTGGGAGAAAAAGCCATCAAACTGAATCACCAGTGCAGTTGCCAAAGCTAAACAGAAAACCAACTGCATTAAAAAAAATGCTTACTAGTATAATTTCTGCTTCAACGAATTCAAAGAAAAAACTTTTAATAATTCAAAAAAGTGATCATGATACCACCTAAAATAAAGTTTACACATACTCTAAAACACATCTTTTGGCCAGCATCCTTAAACAGATAGAATTATTCTTGGCAACTGGCTCAAGTGGCTCAATAATCATCTTATACATCTTAACAAATTTTATGCTGAAGTACCTAGTTCATTTTTTGTAGTAATTAACTCCATCTCAATTTTAAGCTATCTTAGACAGATAGATATTGAAACAGATAATGAATGTCATCCAATGAAAAGTGAAATCCAGATTAAACTATAGGTATATTTCAGTTAACTAGGCCACTGACATGGGGAGGATAATGATGGAGGTCTGATCCATAAGTATGCACAGCTTGTATATTAATTAATGGTTAGCCATTATTTACTGATTGATTTTTTTTTTAAAATGATCAGATGTTCATATTAAGAATGGATGCAAACTCAGCATAATAACTGGTTTTAAGAGAAAGCCAACATATCTTTGATTATTCCTTTGGAAAGGGTCTAGCAGATCTCTAAGTCAGTTTAAGGATGCCTCTGTAAGAAAAAAAATTATGCCCCAGCTATGCATTTGCCAGTCCTATTTTCTTCCTTTCACTGTTCTTTTGAGATACCCAATATATTGGGAAAAGAAGAGAAAATAACAAAACTTTAGTATTTATTTTCAGTTCTCTATTATTGTATCCAGACTGTGGCATCTTATTTATTATTATGAGGATGTCGCTTTATCACGATATAGCCTACTGGCACAATCAGAACAGTAAAAATGATAAGTCAACTATTTACCTAAGAACTCCCAGTACAACTCCAACTTGTTAAAACTCCTGTAATAATTAGACAAGTAATTGAACTTTCCTCCAGTCACTTAGACATAACTTGAAGAAATATAAAGGGTTGGATTCCAATTCCCCTCTCCATGAACAGAAGGGCTCCTTTCATTGGTTACAGGAACTGGGATCCAGTAAAAGCTAGACCAAGGAAGTGGGGTATTGGTTTTCATTAACTCCTCCTTTCACTGACAGATCTATCACATGCTCTTCCACAACTCATCAACATTCCAGAACAGAAATTGTTGCCTCTTTTCTACCCACAGGATCACTCAGTTCACAAAGTTCTGCTCTGCTCAATTCGGGATTCAACGTACAGAATTTATTTTAAAAAATCATTTGATATTTCAGAAGTATACCACTGTGTAATGTGTCATCTCCATGAGCCTGCATGTGCAAGAACACACAACACCTGCTATATACATCCGTTTCAGTCTTAAATACTCATGAACAGAACACATCTGTGGTACACTCCCAATGGCTGAATGAAGAGAAGATGATTCCTCCTGCATCTCTATGTTTCCCCTCTCAAATATGTTTTGGGAGATTAGAAATTGCTCAAGAGATAACTCTGGAGCTGGAGGCCCATAAGCTATTAGCCAAAATTATCTTACCTTTCTGCAAGGAAAACTGACTTGATCCAAGCACCTCTTTCACAGACAAAACAAGCCCCTCCATTTGTGAAATGACAGCTCAGGATCCAATCTATCACATATATACCCACAGACTCATTTCTCCCCCATTCAGAACAGGATACGAGAAATAGCCAGCATGCGTTTCATTCAATTACAAGCAAACTAGGTTTACACACAGAATTTGCAGTTCGTAGAAACCTAGTCTGAATGAACCCTTCTTAAAATAAGTATCAAGAACATAACCCCATACAAAGCTAAGTCCCGCCGAAACTGAAGAAGCCTATTTGTGAATCACTGTGTGGAGAACCACAGCTAGAGTTTTTATCTACAAGAAAATTAACATTCTCAACACGCAGTTCTAAGAAGACAGCAATAGTTTTACCAAATCAATGTTGGTACTTCAACATCTATCTTGCCTGCAAAAGCAACTGGTAATTAAGACTAAAATCCAAAAATGACTATGCAAGCATAGAAGGAAAATTTTCTCAAAAAGTATATCTTGCAGAAAAGAGATTATCTATAGAAATGGCAATCTCAAAGGTCTCTAATCTGTTTTCTTTTTTGTAGACACTTGCGAAAAGCATGGTAGAATGCCATCCAACACAAATTTCAACTTTTATTCTACCTTAGAATGGATATCAATCATCTGAATAGGACACATCACAAGAAGTTCTCATAAAAACTAAGAGGACCTTATCTTATCTTATTCACATATTTCAGCTACAGTGTTACCAAACCTTGAAAGTGAACACACTTCAGGAAATTCCAAATCTAAAACTGGAACTTCTTACAAGCACCTCAGCTGGTTAACTGAAAGATTTGATCTCTCTTGTGCCTTACAATCCACACACATTTAGGGTGCTTCCAGATGAGGAATCCTCTCAATCATGGAATTCTACGGAGGGACAAGACAACACCACCACCAACTTGTAATCTTATGTTTTCTACTGCTTCTTCAGTCCTTTCTTCTTACTGCCAAATATACATTAAGGAACAAAGGTAGCACAATGTTTTCTGACTGAAAGTACTCCTACTCCAACACGTTGTATATGCAAGCACAACCAGACTAAAAATGGGGTATGGGTCCAACAGTGGTTGGTAGCACAGTGACAGATCTTGCAATACCACATTCAGAAATGTACAGCATGATAAATATTTGTTCTGTATGTTTCTGTCCAGCCCACAATTGTTGCTAAAAAAAGGTACACATTTTCAAAATTTCAGCATTACTAACGAGGGTCATTTTGTGAAGATTTTTCAAATTATTCCCACGTTGCCACTTCATATGGTAATAAACTTAACAGGAATTGTACAGTCACATATGTTCAGACATGACCTGTGAACAAATAGATGGCAAAACCACTGCAAGCAAAAATTCCCTCAGAAATTCATACAGATCTCCAAATCCAATACAAGTTATCTTCAGCTTCTGATCCTTTGTTGAAATAATTCCAGGAAGGAAAACATGCTAGAACCCTAACTGTTAGATCATCTTAAGCGTGTGTCTTGTTTCAATCATTCTGTACCTTAGAAATAGGTGTACATCCTGAGGGTTCACTAAGTCAGTTCATCTCAAGTTATCAGAGAGGCCTAGCAGCAATTTTCTTCCCAATGTTTTCCAGAGACTGGTAACATATTTGTGCCCAATGGCTACAACTGCCTTTTTTTTCCTTTGAAACTCACCAGAAACCAGTGGTTCTGGGACAGGCATCAATCAATGGGCCACAATGCTGAGGCTACCTTTTCTAGGACAGCTTTGCTTCTCTCCTCCTATTCATGTTGAGCTTGCCATTGAACAATAAATACCTCACTGTGATCTGCACAGACATGCTCTCCTTCTGGCATGATACTCATGTTTCAATAGAATTATATATAAATTTAAAAATACAATCTTAGCACTAAGTGAAAAGTAGACATTTAACTGGATTGTGTATTTCTCAGGTCATAATTCTATCCTGAAGAGGAATGTATTTGGAAGTAGGGAAGAACGGATCTGGGAGATAATGCTTTCCCGGGTCTGTTGTTGTTGTTGTTGTTGTTATTTTGCAGCTTGATCCTATGAATTATTACTTTAAAAATATATTCCACAGATATTATAGTAATTTACTTTCATGTAAGTGTACCTAGTTTGTAGCTTTGAATTCTGTTTATGACTGGAGTTCCTTGATAAACCGGAAAGAGAAGCCAGATTTCTATTTCTTCCTATCTGTTTTTTCAGGGTCTTCAGATTCATGGTCCCTGCAGGAGTTGGTCTTATGGCATAAAGAAACAGTCCTGAAGGAAACTATCTACCCTTTCTCAAAACACACGGTCCAGAACAATAAATAACTGTTCATGGACAGATCCAACATGTTATATGGTTGCAGATGTATGGCTCTGCAAACCTCTTTGTCCCTTACGCTCCTTGGCCTGTCTTCAGGAATCTTGAGGAACCCCTCTGCTTGAACAAGCATCACCCAGAGTTGGGCCCGGCCTCTTTTGGATCAGACTGTCAACTCCTGGGTCAGGGAATTCAAGAGGCTTATCATATGGGGTCAGTCTTTGTAGTCATGACTGTCTCACTGTCAGATACTGTAAGGGTAGCCCGGATGCCCCCTTTTTTACCATCCAGGCTACAAAACTGCAAAGGAAGGAGGTGCGGGGTGGGAGGAGGAAGCACATAGGAAATCCCTCTGGGCCAAAGGTTTAGGAATGCGCATTTTCTGTAGGTCGGTCAAACCTACAAGTCCCTTTGTCTTCCAGTCTCTCTCTCTTCTCGCTCTTTTTTTCTCCCCCCTAAAAGGAGGCCACCACCGATGAAGGAAGAAAGGTAGGCAGGCTTGCACGCTTCTTAAATCAGATCTACCTGCCCGCCCCTCATAACAGCCCTTGTCCTTTGTTTTGCCTATCCTGTCTTGCCTTTGGCAGCCCGACCTACAAAGGCCGAAGAGGGGCTCAGAGCCCCGCCGAGGCCTGCCTTGCTGCGCTGACTGGCGGCTGCTGCTGCTGCTGCTGCTGCTGCAGCTCCTCTCACAGCCAGGATCCCAGCTCGCCGCCTTTCGCAGCAGCTGAAGGCCCCAAGGAAGCAGCAGGGCTGGGGAGGAAAAAACGGGCGGCGGGGGGGGGGGCGCGAAGGAAGGAAGAAAAACCCGGATTCCCTCGCGCCTCCCCCCGCAAATCAACTTACACGCATGCCCCCGCAGTCCTTTTTACCTCACATTCTTCGCACCTCCAGGCCCGAAGCGTCTCCTCCACCTCCCCCCCAACCCCGACAGCACACCGAGGGGAGACAAGCGACGAGGCCCCGGCGGCGGCGGCGGCGGCGGCGGCAGGAGGACGAGCGAAGGCGCCCGGGCCCGCCTCCCGCTCTCCCTCCTTCTTACCGGCGGCCCAAAGCCGAGGAGAGAAGGGCGGCGGCGGAGGCGCGGTGACGACGGTGGGAGAGGAGGAAAGAGGGGAGGGGAGAGGGAGGGAGAGAGAAAGGAGACGGGGGGCCTCAGAGCCCCCAGGCCGCGGCTCCGGCTCTGGCCTCGGGCACCATGATGGCGGCGGCGGCGGCGGCGGCTCCTTCCTGCAGGCGGCGGCGGCGGCGGCGGCTGTCGGCAGGCAGGCAGGCAGGCCGGTCAGGAAAGCGCAGCCGCCTCAGCCTCCTCCTGGCGGTGACAGCGACGGGCCGAGCCAGAGAGCGCCGCCGCGGTGCAGCTTGGGATACCGCCCTCAGGATCCGAACCCGCCACCCGAGCGTGTCTGCTTCGGGCTCTTCGCTGAAGGAAACGTGGGGGGGTGGAAGAAGTCGGAGGAACAACAAGAGGGAAGGAAAAGAGCGGGGCGATTCCGACGGTGGCACCCCAGAGAGCGGTATCCCCACGTACAAGAGGGGGCGATGGAAGTTGAGGTTTCGGGCTTCGAAGTGATGCGGGGCAGTTCCTCTGAACATGTAAAGAGTGTGCTTTCTCCTCCCCTGGCACTGCCTGTCCATAGCATCAAGGGCGGCCCAGACCGGCCGCTGTGCTTTCTGGGCTGCGTTGGACCATTTCCGCACTACACAGTTATAGTGCTATTATTCCATTTTCAACATCCTGCGGAATTCTGTGGTTTGTAGTTTACTAGGCCCTCTAAATGCCCCTCCCTAAACTGCAAACCCCAGGATCCCATGGGATGTTGAAAGTAGAATAATAGCAGGGTAGCAAGGTAGTGTGGAAATGGCCTTGAACTACACCTCAGTAAAAATTTTGTGAAGGGGCTGGGCAGTCGGATCCCGATGGTAAAAGGGGCGGTCGCAACTACATACATACAAATTTAAACCGGGTGATGTGTTGCAATATTTGGGTTATTGAATTTGGCTTTTGTACATCACACATATTTTTACGAGCGAGAATCAAAGAGCCACAGGTACCCCAGGGATGGGTGAAGAAGACCATACACTGTCCTGTATTTATAATTTTATCCCCTCTTCAATAATGCATTTTTTGAAGTAAACTTCCATTGTAAAACCCACAAAACAGTAGAAGTGCAGTCCAAATAGAATTAAAAACATCTTGATAATGTACACTTCTTCTTAAAAATAAACACAAAGATTGAGATTGTTGCACGAATAATATCAAAGCAAAATCCACAGGTGGGCTCTAGCTTTATTAGATACAGCTATGACGACTCAAAAGCTTGCATACTATTATGAAACTATAGTTGGTTCTAATAAAGATGCTGCCTACTTGTTGGGTGTGGTTCTTGATGCTTAAAAGTAGAGAGGGATCCTGCAAAGTTTGATGAGGGAGTAAAAGTCCTATATTTAATACCTATGAATCTGACCTTTCTTGAGGGACAACCAGAGACCAAGGCCTTAGATCATGAAGGCAGATTCATATGAATGCAGTCCTTCAGATGGCCTTTAAACGTTAAGCACTTTAGACTAAACCCATAAACAAACTGAAGTCGGTAATGTTGGTATAAAAAGCAGTGTATTATGTGCAGATTGTCATGTTCTTGTCACCTGTTTGGCAGCTAATTTTGATCTGCCTATAGTTTCCAAACCATTTTGAAGTCAGAAGTATGGATACATATACTTGTTCCAGTAGCAATGCAATACTTGAAATAGGACTTAACAGGAATTAAACTGAAGCACTCTGTCCCGCATACAAACATGACCCAAGTGGAAAGTTACACTCTTGGTTTATTTCTTCCAAAGTCCTGAGACAGCAGTTTTCCGTTGTCACATCAAACATAAAAGCAAAGTCTTACTCATGTTAAACCTGGCTTTAATAGGAGAAGGGCTCCAATTCCTGTCTGAATATCAAAACACAGCTCCCAAACATGTGGGACACCATTTTAAAAGTATTTCTGAGCCACTGTAAAATGTTTTGAGTGTCCAACAACAGGGAAGAGCCAGACTTGAGCATATATTGGTTGTGTTTGTTTGTTTGTTTGTTTTAAAAAATACTAAATGATTCTGTATTCACACTGAATAATGCAGATTAGAATTCAAACAGTGGATTATTTTTATCACAGCTATCTTTAGAGAGGCCCTACTCACAAACAGTTGTGTGACAAGAAGGCAGTATTTAAAGTATGTGAAGATTAACTAAGCACTCTTAAGTATATGCCACCAAAACTATAAACCCTCTCATCTACTGTTGTCCATTAAATTGATAAGAGGAAATACTAATCAGAAAACTTCAAGGTACAGAAACACAGATACTTTATTGAAACTGTCTTAGCATAATAAACAATTTCTCACCAATCTTTTCTTTACACTCTCCCTATAATTTACATGGTTTAAGAGAAAATAGTCCTTCAACTCCATCCCATGATTTAACAGATCTAAAAACACTTAGAACTTTTCTCTCTGAAGAGAAAGAATTAATATAATGAGCAAGCAAACAAAAAGACATTTCAGTTGTAATCCTACAGATCTAATCTGAGAGTAAATTCCAATTAATTTAATAAGACCAAATTTCAAGTAGATAAATATATTGCATATATGGAGAGCCAGCGTGGTTTAGTGGTTTGAGCATTGGACTATAACTCTGGAGACCAGGGTTTGAATCTCTGCTCAGCCATGGAAACCAACTGAGTGAACCTGGGCATGTCGTACTCTCTTAGCCTGTGGGGGAAACAAAGGAAAAACCCCTCTGAACAAATCTTGCCAAGAAAACCCCGTGACAGGTTTGTCTTACGGTTGCAAGAAATCAGAAATGAAGGCACCCAGCAACCAACAACTGCACATATAGGGTCTTCCAGACTGGCAACTCCTAGCACTATCCCATAGTTCTCCTCCTGTAAGCTATATGACAGAACTGTCACAGACATTTCTCACTAAAGGGTGCACAGCATTTTCTATATGTGTACATTCAACAATGTTCTGTCTTCAGTTAGTGCACAACATACATTTGTGAATGAGAAAGGAATTATTCATTTCAACACCATGTTTCTTTTAATTTTTAAAAATAATTTTAAAACATTTGTAATAAAGAGTTTTCTTAAATTTCAGCACTATTGCCCAATCCCTTAATGATATAAAAAGACAGGGGGGGAAAAGCCCACGCACACACAAAAAAAAGAGCATAATTAACCCAATAGTAGTGATTGGAATTTTCTCCCATAGTTGAGATAACATTCTTTTTTCATATAAAATCTCTTGCATAAATAGCTTTTTAAGGCTAAAAATGTGAATTAAAAGACTGATTACAAAGAATGGGTATGGCTGAAAAATTACTGTTATGAACCCTTTAAGACTAACATGCTATAATTGGCATAAGCCTTAGGGACTCCAGCCTACTTCACCATATCGATGCATGGAGGAAAAGAGCATGGGGAATTGTGGCAGGGACAATTTTTGTCACCTCAAGAGGCCATATTACCATATTTTCAGCTGAAAATTCACCAGATGCACCCCAGAAGGGACTGTGAGTTACCTCTTGTTTGTACTTCCAGGTTTTTGGCCAGTTCTGTACATTACAGGTACTTTTGAAGGGGCTTGGGGAGAGTTAGGTTGAAATGAACATACTTTGGACCACTTTACAGCAGTTTCCCACCCCAAATCAGGAGGATCTATGGGCCTTGAAGGGCTTGGCACATATAGCCTAAGGGCTCTGAGAGGCAGGGAGACACATATAGGCAGCAGGCTTTCCCCACCCTTGGAATATAGCTTTGGCATATACATACACAGGGCAGGTTAAAATACAAAAGATACCAGCATGCTTATGATCTTCAGATTGGTACTTAAAAGTCAATAATGGTTATTGGGAGATAGCAAGTACATCTAAGCATGCATAAAGAATTTAATACATATATGATGAAGACAAGTGTCCAAGCCAAGTATAAGGGAAGAGTTTAGCATCTAGTTATACTTGGTTGGGCGGGGTACTGAAATCAGAAGGGCTGAAAGAAAGGTGTGTGCATGTGCCTTAAGTCACCTATCAACTTATGGCAACCGCATAATTTTACAGGGTTTTCTCAGGCAAGAAATACTCAGAGGTAGTTTTGCCAGTTCCTTCCTCTGGAATGTAGCCTACAGCACCTGGTATTTGTTGGTGGTCTCCCATCCAAGTGCTGTCCAGAACTGACTCTGCTTCCAAGTTCAGACAGGATCTGGTTCCTTTAGTGTATCTGGGCCCTATCTGAAGGGAATAGGGATCCAAAAATTACAGGTAGACAAAATGACATAACGGTGGTCATAGAACCAATTTTGTTGTATTTGAGTAAAGCAATAGCAATAGTCCTGCAAAGATTATCTGATTAACTTATGTAATAAGATAAAAAGCCTTTGTCCCTATTCAACCCAGGGGAGACAGTGTTTAGCTTCTTTTAAAGAATGCGTGTTCAGGTGTTTCTGTTTAGAATCTATCTCTGAAGTTTTTTTCTTCAAGGATAAATTCCTTGAAGTCAGTGCATTCTGGGAGAAGGAAGTGTTCTCCCACTGTTTTTTAAATACAGTTGTTTTTCATATCAGATTCTGGTGCCCTTTCTTTTCAAATTCTGGCTTGTTTTGCTGTATAAAATGCTGTGGGGTACTACTGGGAAAAAAGAAGTATAGATCGCATTGGGGGATGAGCACATGTACAAATTTCTAATCTTTTATATTACATTATTGAGTCCTGTAATAGTGTTTGTATTGTAGATCTGGGAACAAAGTTGACATCTTAGTATCAGGATCTTTGCTACAAGGTCTGTTACTACTTTCCAGGTAGGGTAGCTGTTGGTAAAACAAGTGCAAGTTTACCATACAGAACAAAAGCATTGTGAGGTATGAAAATCTCTAAGTGAGATTTGCCAGTTTACTTTTACTTGTTCAGTCTTTTCACAAGCAGCCTAGAGGGCTTCAGTTGACATGAAGAGAGAAGATCCATTTTTTAAATCCTGGGTCTGCCCTTAATTGCATTTAAGTGGGGTACGTGGGTTAAAAAAGCAATTGTTGTGGAAGGCTTTAGCTTGTTTTCTACTGCACCCTTTTCGTTGCTAAAATCATACCAGCTCACACTTTCTACATCCTTGTGGTAGGTCCAGATTTAAACACACAAATCTGTCACCATCATTGTCCCCAAATAAGAAAAAGAATTAGAAGCCCCTAGCAAAACAAAAGCCACTCCTGTTTCTTGGACTGCGCTGTCTGGAATCCTTTCTCAAATTGTTTAGCAGCCTATACTTAGTGAAATTGCAGGGAAATTATGGTTAAAGTGCTGGCACAAATGTCAGCAGGGCTGTTTTGTTTCTGTTTGATTCTTCCATAGCTTTCGCTCCCAACCCTTCAGCTACACACTGTTATGCTAGTGCCACCGTGCTGAGATTATTATCTCTTCAGGCTTTTGTATAAACCCAAATAAGCCTGCTCAGTGTGCTGTAAGGGCCACTTGAAGTGCCTAGAGCCAGGAGCCCAGGTCACACCTACCTTCCAAGGTGGGGTCTCAGATTACACACTTCCTAATCTGTGGATCAAAAACTGAAATGTTGATCATAAATGACCCACAACTTACTTTATTTAAATTAGCTGCTTCCTCTGTTTCCTCACATGGAAATGTGAATAATTCATAGGATTTAGGATTTATAGGAAATTAATTTTACAGGGCACATTGCATAAATACCCTAACCACAAACATTTCAAGGCATGGATGAAAGGAAAGGTGTTCTAAAGATTATCTAGTTAATCTACATGCTGCCTTTTGGGCTGAACCAGACTCCCAAGGTAGCTTCCTATCAAATCTATGATAGAAGCAAATAATATTCAAAGCAGCCACCCAGGGTCCACCAAACAACAAGCCAGTTTATATACCTGGATATATTTAGTCTAATGCTCCTGAGGCTGTCTGCCAGTACTTGTGCTTTTATCTAGTAATAAAGCTGATGAGACTCATCCTGTCCCCACCTGAACTACAGCATGCTAAAACCATATCTTGTAAACACAGGGATTAAAAAAAAAACTTTATAACAACTATAACCCATGAAATAAGAGACCACTTCTAAAGACATATGAAAACCAATAGTTAAATGTAGGCTTTTTATTTATAGCGATTTCATGTCAGAATAAATTCCTATGAAATTTGAGACAAGAGCTTTAAGACCAGTTCTAGAAAAAGACTGAACCAAAGCTGGAATGCACTTTTTAAAGGGGATATTATAGTAAACAGATACTGGTAGTATTCCCAGAAGTTTGAGGAAATTGTAATGTTGATTTATTTAAAGGAAAAAAAGTGTGATCTGAGAAAATCTGATACACTTGATTATAGTAAATTTCCATACATGCCTACTCTGGAGTCAGACCTATTACATTCAATGAGATTTAGTCCCAGGGAAACATGTCTAGGATAGGGTCTAAGAGATCCCATATTTTTCCACAGTAATAGATCACATTTTTTTGTTTATGGATTTGCTTGCTAAAATTGCTTTGTGCCTTTCGATAAAAATGTGCCCAGTATCACTGAAAGTAGTAAAAGTAGTAGTAAAATACAAATAGCCAAAATATAATAATAGTAATTTTAAAAATGAGTAAAATTTCAGTAAAGCCAATAGAAACAACAGTTCGTTGACCACACTACAACATTTACAGTAACTGTAATATCTTAGGAGGCCAAAGGCTTGTCTGAATAAAAATGCTTTGCTTGCCAGAGGTCGTAACAAGGGAGTAGACAGGCTTATGAGCAGCCACAATGAAAACTCTTCTTTCAGATTCTCACTGATCACATTTCAGATGTCATCAGAATGGAAATGAAGACTTCTCTCAGAGATCTTAAAAATCAGATATACCTGATTAAGTCAATAGGCATTTCAGGCAAGCCAGTCCCAGGTCATATCAGCATTTATGGGTCATAATGAGCACAGAGGATTGTTCCTACAAACCAGTAGGCTGTGAAACTATTGTAACATAACCAGCCTCTAAGCTGTAGCATTCTCTTCAGAAAGCAGCCCATTAACAGCATACAGTATTATACCTGTCCAAAGTAGATGTAACTAAGGCTTTTGTCACTCTGGTCAGCTGTGCCATCTTTATGAGTGGGTGCACTAGCTATAGCTATGTAAAAGTACTCCTGAACACCATTTTAAATCCTGGGCACCTGGTTCAGGTCTGAATGCAGGGGACCAAACTTGTGTTTAAATAGGAGACTTCATGGGGTTGCTGTAACATGAAGTCACATGCACCATCTTGTGTTTAGAAGCTGCTTCAGAGTAAGTACAGTTGAATTCAGTGGGACTTCTCTCCAAGTAAAGATACATAGGATTAGCCTGTACAAATATTTCCTGATAGTTCAAATTAAACCTAGAGAGTGAGAACAGATACATCAGGAATGGAGGAAATGGTTAATTTCACAAACAGCTCATGGAAAATAAATATGCCACTGAGCAATGGAAAAGAGGAAAAGAGATTTCACTTAAACATCAGGAAGAACTTCCTGGCAGCAAGAGCCATTGGACTGGAATATGCTGCCTCGGAGTGTGGGGCAGTCACCTTCTTTGGAGGTTTTTAAATAGAATTTGGATGGCCATTTGCTGAGGGTGCTCTGGGCATGTGTTCCTGCATGGCAGAGGGTTGGACTTGATGGCCGTTGTGGTCTCTTCCAGCTTTGCGACTCTATGCTTCAGGAAATGTGAAATCACAGTCCATGGTGTCAGGGACAAATTCAAAGAAGGCTAATGTATACTTACAGCAACCTTCTGCAAATACCTTTGGATGTGTAGGACTTGCTGCTGGTCTTCCACTCATGATATTAAGGTGCCATTGGAAAGAGCTGAGCTACTTGTGATTTGTAGAGCTAAAGCAGCTCTTTTATCAGGAGACAGCACTAAAGCAAACAGCAGTAATCATGCCAATGCCACCGAGCTAGGAGTCTGCCAAACTGTGCATGCTCCTACAAGGCATAGGGGCGAGGTAGATGGTCACTGTGTAGATCAACCTGCAGAGAATGTAATATCCACAATAGATGCTACTCATTTAGATATACCTTTATGGAAATGTGCCAAATACTCAGACAATTATGTCCAAGCCTCCTCACAGTATTTGATTTGATTTCCTGCTGTCTGAAAGGATCCAGCATTGTATTTGACAATGCATCATACTGTCTAAGAGTGCTTTTCCCAATATTCAGCTTGTTTTTTGTTGCTGTTGGTAAAAATTGCTCAATTACAAGGGAGAACAAATGTTTTGGCTTATAAATATTTGAATATTTAAATATTATAAATATTGTACCACTCTTAATCTTTTAATCCAGTCTCTCATAGAAAATCATGGAACTGTAGTTCAAAGATCATATCACCTAACTCCATGTACAAAAAAAAAGAAAGAAGAAAAGAGTACAATGGACCCTTTTTATCTGGAGAGGGGTTGGTTCAGGGACTACCAGCAAATGGCAAAAAAACACAAATGAACATGTCCCATATTATTAAATGGCAGAGATATGTATGCAGGTGCTCCAGCATGTCCCTGTTCATGGGGCTGCCACAGGACACGATGCTCTGCAGTCGCTGGCAAACACAAATACAGAGGTTGCAGATACTGAGGGTCCATTGTATTGGGTTTTGAAATACTGTACTCTTGAAACTGAACTTCCACATTTTAATGTCCCCCAGTTGTGATACAGAATGCCAGTGATTTTGTAAAATATAGCACTACAGTTCTACAAAGTTGCATGTTACCAACCAAAGCAACATGAGGATTTTTATCCTTGTAGTGTCCCAACCCCAATGCTCTTCAAGCAACCCTTCTTGTTTTGTTATGAATGTAATGATTTGGGTGATGAACCTCTCTAGGAAAACCCTGGTGTGGAATAGGGGGAACCTGGTGTGACACAGAGTAATGGTTAAGGAGACCAGGTTCAAATCCCCATTGAGCCATGAGGCTGCCTTAGCCAAACTCACTTTACAGAGTTGGAACATGAAGGGGAAAAGGAGGGCCATGTATATTATTCTGGGTTTTCTGGAAAAGGAGCAAAATTAAAATAGAAGAATTGATGACCATCTTTTTTTTGTTTGTTATGTTCTTGACAACCACACAGCTCATGGCAATACTTAGTTCTATACCGTTCTCTCAAACCTGATGCCCTCCAGATAACTTGACTACAACTCTCCTCAGACCCAGGCAGGCCAAAGTTTGGTTATTATAGGAGTGATAGCCCCAAACATCCAGAGGGTACCAGATGAGGAAGGCTACTTTAGACTGAAGTCTGAAATTTGATGTTGAAATGTAATGCAGCAATTTCAGTGCATAAAGATGTAATCGTAGACTGGGCAAGTCAGCCTTGGTAAGTTTTGGACAGAGGGAATAGTGATATTATCATCTTAGGCTTGCTGAAACTCAATAAGACTTAATTTTAGAATTTTGGCCAAGATTGTATAATTTACTTGAACTAGACTTGACAGTATACATGTAACCAAAAAACTAAAGATAGACTCATGCATAGCAAAAAACAGATGGCAGATTGTTTTTTTTGTTGCTTTTCCAGATTCAACTCATGCATATGAGATTGTAATTGTCATCTCTTATAAAATTAAGCAGCAAATCTTACCCAACAGTGACTGTTTTTTCCAAAAAAAGTATTTTTGTAAAATAAAAGACATAAATAGAATGTGCAAATAGAATTAAAGAAAATAAGAAGTAATACATGAACACAAACAGAATATATTTGAAACCTCAGAATCTTGGAACAAGACAATCATGTTGCCTTTTCAGAGACGCTGCTTCCTTGTTTCAGAGATGCATCAGAAGTTAGTTTTGTTCATATCACACACACACTTTTACTTGTTCCTCCCCTTTTTAATGCTGTTATAAATCAAGCAGTATTAATGTTTCAGCAGCTGAAACCATGAATGCTTTAATTCAAAAAAGTAACATTTCCAACGTCTACTTGGCAACATAAGATGAAGAAAAAAGTGATTCAATTGACTTTGAAATGTCAGTGTCTGAAACAATGTTTAGAATAAGGTATGCCATCTAATAGTTTTCATATGAATTTCCACGTAACATAAAACAGAAGTTAATACAGTTGGCCTTCCACATTCACTAGGTTAGGGGTACAGGACCCCTGCAAAAGTGGAAAAAAACACAAAATATCAAAATGTGTGTCCCTGTGGGACAGAGCCAAGGCATGGTGGGCAGAGTGGGCACTCAGGATCCAAACCAGGTCAGAGAAAGGGGCAGGTCAGCATGATGGCTCTATCCTTCCTCTTTCCTGCCCATCTCCTTCCTTGGGAGCGAAGGGCATCAGGGCAGGGTTCGTGGTGCTGAGGAATTGGGAGTGTGAACTGTTCTTAGCTGGCCAGGTAGCAGCTGGTGGAAGAGGATGACGACCAGAGGTAGGTGTTTAAAAGGCTGTGTGGCCTGATCAAAGCCACTGAGGGAATGTTTCCCCCTGAAAAAAAGCACTTGAGGTGGGGAGGGCAGGGGTTGGAGAAACTCACAAATAATCAAATCCATAAAAGTGAAATCTGCAAACAGGGAGGGCTGACTGAAGTCCAGTCATTTACTGTGATATGTTCAATATACCATTCTGGCAATCAAGAGTTCTTCACTGAAGTCATAATTTTGAAAAACTTACCTGTACAAGTAATTCATTTGGAATAACGCACACTCTATGTGTCTGAAATGGATGTGACCTATGTTGCATTTACTCTATCCAAAGAAGTATAGCCAATACACTAAGCAAGATTATTCTGTTTTTCTACATTTTTGAATATATAGAAAATATGAGGAGCAGAGGTTCAGCTGACATTTTGAGTTAGCACCGCAATTTTGAAAATCAGACCACAGGGCAAATCTACAGCTTCCCTTTCCTAATTCTATGGATCCTCAAAAAATATGAACTAGAAAACAGCCCTTCTGGTAAGTATTCTCTTGCACATGGCTTCTATAGTAGTCCTTGGACTATTCTATATTCTTCCTTTGAAAGCTCAGGTTACTTATGGCTTTCAGTGGCATCCTGTTTATGCACAAATGATTGTTAAAAATAAGCCAGTTCAGCATACAGTGAGGTAGAAGTAGATAACCTGGTTTATCCAGATGTTACAGACCACAACTCCTTTCAGGCCAACAGTCAGTGATTATGGAAGTTGCAATCTAAATCAGTGGTTCCTAAACTTTGGTTTTCCAGATGTTTTGGATTTCAACCCCTAGAAGCCCATCCAGCTTGGCAAATTGTCAGAAATTCTGGGAACTGAAGTCCAAAACACCTGGAGGATCAGAGATTGAGGACCACTGATCTAAATCTTCTGAGGATGCCATCTTGCCTACATATGCATTAAAGGCAACAATCCAGAGAGCTTAACTAGGAATAAGCAAATACTTAAGGGCAGTGAGATTCTATACAAGACCAAACGCTGTGCTGCATCATGATCTGTTTTTGAAATTCCTCTGAATTTCAGAAAGTCATTCACTATATAGAAATCAAGAACAAAGCTGGGAACCTTTGAGAAATATAAATCTGAAGGTCTGATTGGCATGTTGAGCTGTGATTCTTAGGTCTTCATCAGGCGTGGATGTAAAATTATGAGCCTTTAGTGTTCTTCCAGTCCACCTTATCTGGTACTTGGAACTGTTTTTTTGTTTTGTTTTTTACTTACCAACAATGGCTCCAATGTTTAGAATTCAACAACAACAACCTAGATGCTACCTAGCTGCAGCAACAGAGGAGTATGAAAGCAGTTTCCCCAACTGGAGAGAAGCTGCACATGTGGAAAGGACAGAAAAGGAAAACAATCACTGACAAATACTGACGAACTACCCTAGGTAAAGATTTTACATATGTAGAAGTGAATTTAGAGTAGGTTTTATTATCTCTTTCAGATGTTCGCTGATTGTTATGGAGAACCTACCTCTTACAGATGATTCCAACTAGGTTTGAGACAGAAACTGCCTTGGTATCTCAAGCTGATGACACTAACCTGGCCTGGATGGTGGAAGTGCAACCCTCTTGGTTGGGCTCAATATCTTCGCAGTTTGGGACACCACTGATTATATTGTTCTGCCACAATTATCTGGTTTGAGATGAAGAGGCACAGTAATAAAATAGTTCCAACCTGTGGGGTGGTGGCTGATGATTTAAAGGTGCATCAGATGAATTCTGTTTCACTCCATGGCATTTTGACAGATTAGATACCACTGAATTCCTTCAATTCTGTTAAAGCTGTTTTTGTTATTTATATATAATTACATCCAGTGCACTTGTAAACTTTTTTGAGAGAGTATTTTGGAAAGCACAATGTAAGCGTGTTGCATAAATGCACCCTATGTTTTTATTTTGTGTGTTAGTTTGTCTGAAAATGCTTAGATGCTAGGAGGCAATATGGATCAAACTTTTTTTTTCCTAAACAAATTTCATTCCTAAGGAGAAATATTAGTACAGATTTGGGGATGTTTAATTATTCACATTGGTTTGGGTTTAAAAACAACGTCTATGTACAAATCATTTGAGTAATACATTCAAAAGTCCAACAGCTAATGTTTTCAAACAAATACATGCACAGCACAAGTTGATTTACTGAACAAGTATGGTTAAAAAGAATTATGATCCTATTCAAACCGTATCTTAAAGCAAAAAGGTGTATCTAATCTTTTAAAATGCCCATGAAAGATACTTGTATGGTCTATGCAAATCAAAGCACCTGTTCATATGCTATGTTCATAAGAGATGCTACCTTATTTCTCTCTTTTTATAGCAAACCCACTGATAATCCTGTTTGAGTGAGAGAGAGGGGGAGTGAGAGAGAGAATATACATCTACGTATGTTTACACCCATATCACCGCTCTGATAATTTGGCATATTTCTGGCAGCATTCTCTGAGCATTGGAAGAGATCAAAATGTGCTACACTGAAAGCATCTATTTTGGTACCATAGTAACATGGACAAACTCAGTATGCAGCAATGTTAATCAAATAGGGCAGGCTTGAAAGCAATCCTAACAATTATTCTTGTATTTGAGGACACAGCAGAAAAATAGGTGATAGGCTACACATGGGATCTTCTACTGCTGAATGGTCAATATTTGAACCACAGCACTGAACTGTAGTCTCAGGATCCTTTAATGACAGATGCTTCTTTTTTAGATTTTTTGAAAACTTCAACCTTAAAGTGAGAATCTCAGGTGATAAAGCCCCCTTTGGCAAGTTTGTTATGCCGAATGTGTTTCAAGTTTAACCTGCCAAATATAATGATTATTTTCTGGCCTTTGGAATAAGAAGTTCCCTCCTTTTGGAGGATATGTCTAATTCACAAGAAAAGGATATGAGTGCTGACTCCCAAAACTCTGGCCAGCTCTGAACAACTTCAATAAAAAGGATTTTACCACCTTTTGCCTTTCTTCAGTGGTTTTCATGTTGTGCTCATGTGTGTATATGTGTGTCAATCAGCATTCTTTGCAGGGGTATTGGTTAGTAGTTTACCTTGAACAAAAAGTAAATTTCTAGGAATTCACTTGTAGCAATTAACTTCTTTGAAAGGAAACATAGCTGCATACCTACAAAAACAAGCAGATTTTGATGCCCAGATCCTCTGAAATTTTACCTCCTTTCTTTTTAAAAAAAGGTTAAGTGTTAATAATAAAGTCCAGTACAACATACAATCAATTTAGTAACAGGATAGTTCAAAATAAATGTTTGCACTAATAGTAGTAGTAGTAGTAGTAGCAGTAATAATAATAATAATAATAATAATAATAATAATAATAATATAAAGTGTAGTTTTATTTGGCATATTTGGCACAAAGCTTACAAGAACATTTTGATCCCTTCTCAATTTAATACAGTTAGCAAGAAAAAGGCATACTAATACACTTAAGTTATTCAGCTTATGAAAGAGAGGGGGAAAGGCACTAGGAAGATCAAGTGCATGGAAAATATTGACTCCAAGTGCCTAGTGGTATTAAAGTAAGGCACAACTACTCTAGGAAGTTTTCTATAAAAATCTAACTTTGTAGCTGCTTATTGTTTTTGGAATGTACAAGTTTTAATTCTTTCATTTACAGGACCCAGATGCTATGGTTCTCTGAATTGGAATGATCTGGTATAGCTATAGCTGTCTTAAGCAGACTAATCTTCCTCATAAAACAAAGACATAACCTTTTTTTTGAGTATTAGACAATAACATTTACAAAAATCAACATTACATGATCTTAGCTGAACAAGTTCCACATATAAAAATTGGCTTCATGATTTCAACAAGAAACAAGATCTGATTCTGAGAAATGAACAGATTAGAATGTTGTTGGGTCTATGCAAACTCATAATGTATTACCATGTGAAACAATTAAAGAGACGAATATTAAATCCTTCTCAGAGCTGTGAATCTGTATCTTGCCTTTTGAGATTCAGCTGAGCTAACAAGGAAGCTTTCATTTTGAACATACTGTACCAAAGGACAACAAGCAATTCATTCTATTAATTTCCCTTAAACTAGACAAAAAGTGCAGTGAACAAAATTAATGCAAAAATTTAAGTTCAATTCACATTTGTGTGGCTGAATGTACAAAGCAAAACCAATTCAGATTAATACAGCTCTTCTAGTCATCACTGTTATTCAAAAATGGGTACATTTTTATGTCCAGTATAAACATCTTGAAAGAACTATTAATGCAGAACCTCATACATACAACCCAACAAATGTCACTAAGTAAATTTAAAACTGGTTTTTAAGTATTTTAACTGATGTCAGTAACTGTTTTATTTACTTGCTAATTATGCAGTCCTTTACTGGCAAGTAGAAAAATTTTATAATGGATTTCTACCAGTTTTAAGTTTTGAGCACAGAATAATTATATTGTACTATAATGAATATTCAAAAGTATGTGTTATAAAGTCAGTGTTCATTTATGCAAAAACAACTTTTTGTCAGAGACAGACAATGCATATGCTTATTTATGAATCTAGTTGAAATGCAAAACACAATTTTGTGCCAAAACATTTAGAAAATTAAAAGACAAGAAAAATGGTTCATGTTACAACATTACAAACATGAAACAGCAATTAAGAAGGGGCACCTGGAAATGATTTATGTAGTGCAAAGACTGGTGGTTCAAGAGCCTAGTACAGTGAACAGTTTATGTACGAGCCAACTTGGGATCCTCCGTTTAGCCTTACTTTCAATAGAGAACTACAATGTTCAATTTGCTACTGCATGCAAAATAAGCCACAAGGTGGCCATCAAGAACAGAGACCAATTCTTTGTGCCCTACTTTCACAACTACACTGATTCCATGATTTAGTATGTAGCAACTAATTATCCATGTTCATGCATTTGTGCTTCTGTTGTCCGGCATTTTGCCAAGAAGGACCGAATTCCATATATCACATCTTGCTGAAACACTCTTTTGCATTAGTCCAAACTTGAATTCCCTTCATTAACAAAAGAAACAGGAAAAAAAAGAAAAGAAAATGCAGTAGTTGAATCAAATCTTTGAACAAGCAAACATCAACATCAGTGCATTAACAAGTGAAGATGGGGTTGGAGTTTACACATCACAGTAGAGAATGCAAATGTTGCATACCCCATATAATGCATGCTGTAATCGTAAAAATGAACAGAATCTTCTTCAGTTTCACAGCGTAACTCTTGAGACTGTAGCACACACCAAGGAAAGTGAAAAGTATCTTAATGCTTTCTTTTCTAGGAATCAAAGCACTCACATATGTCTGAATACTTCTGCCTCCTGTTAAAAGAGCATGTCTAACAGGCTTACCTTTTTGCACATACTGATCTGCATCACGGCGTAACTGATCAGGGCCTCTTTCAAGTCATGGTTCTTCTGCTCTTTGAAGCGCTCAATATCAGCCCAGGCACTTTTCATAAAGTCTCTGAAATAAATTGTAACCAAATTAGTGCCAAGAATTCATGCATCATCAAGTAAGCCCAAGCCATTAACTCTGTAATTTATTGGATAAACAAGTGGCTGCAAAAGACTGACTCCACAGCATATTTTATGTTATTACATTACATTACACTTTTGCATTTTATCTGGGTAATTTATTTTACAGTTGCATAGTACAGTTTTATTATTCCTTCCTTCCCTTTCTGTTTGTGTGAATATAGATATATTTTAGAATATATACCTTTGGCAGGAACCACTGTTTTTGGATTGTTTTACTTGTAAAGCACCATGTATATTGATGGTTCTATATAAACAAATGATAATAACAACAACAACAGTACTACTCATGAAAAGAAGCTGTATTCCAGCAAAACTGTGGTCTCTATTTTTTTTAAGTGATGCCTGTTACCCTCTTCACTTAGTAATTACAATTATGTACAGCATTTACCAATTTAACATACTCCAACTTCCACTCAGTTCTCCATTTGGTTGAACTGGTGTCTATTTTATTGACATTCTTCAACCAACAGAATATCTTGAATTGAAATCTGGGGCTATATAGTTACAGTTAAAAACCAATGCAAAATAATTTTGTTTTCCTTATGTAGCTGGATAAACTACACTACTCAAGTATTTTATCCCTGTGGCTCTTAAAGCATCTAAGTGTACTCATTTTTCTTCCAAAGCAATTCAGTGGATTAAAACAGAAACAATTATTTAAACATAAACAAGCAGAGGAAAGCCCCCCTCACAAAAAAACAAAAAACAAAAACCAAGGTTTATCATTCGGTGGTCTCCAAGGATTGACTCTAGTCTATCCTGCATTATCTGATCTATGTTGGGATTGGGACTGGGAAAATTTTACTACCCAGCTGATAGTCAGTGGTGTAAGTGTCTATTGTAAAATGGAAAGGTTTGTGTCACAGTGGTGTCAAATTATAACAAGGTATTATTTGTTGATAACATCTATATTCACTACCTATATTCAGTGCACATCAATCCAAAACTGTCCAGGCATCTGGAAATTTTCAGTAGGCACAAAGAGTTGCAGAGGGAAAACTAGTAGAATCATCCCCTCCCACCTACACTTTAGTGACTGAATGTTAAGAAGCCAAAACCAAAAACTTCATAGATCTCCAAGATGTTTTTTTTTCCAGAGGAGACTATGGTATGGAACAATGCCCTCAAGCTTTTGGGAAAGATATTCCATATAAATATAAGGAAGAACCTCTCGACAGTAAGAGTAGTTTAACAGCAGAATACACAGCCTCGGAGTGTGATGGAGTCTCCTTTTCTAAACAGAGCCTGGAAGTTGGGAATGCTTTGATGGTGTGCTCCTGCATGGCAGAGGGTTGGACTCAATGGCCCTTGTGGTATCTTCCAGCTCTACGTTTCTATAAACCCTCCCACACACCCTTCTATTCTGGCAAAGATAAACTGGTTTTAGAAATAACCACTTTTTTTTAACATTTTCATCCCTAAGGGGAAAAAAGGGTTATTGAAATAAGATAGGGAAACACATGTAAAAGAAGCTTTAATTAGCTAAGTTTTCCTCTGTGTGATGAAGCATGTACAGTCCCCTCTCCACATTTGTGGGTTTGACCTTTGCGAATTCGATTATTCGTGAGGCACATGCTTGCCCTCTCGCCCCCTATTTCTCTTCCCATTCCCTTGTATTCCTCACCCTGGGCTTGGGAGGTCTGTGCTTAAAATGGTTGTTTTTTTTTTCTTTTTTGGGTGAGCAAAGAGGTGTGTCCTCTCTGCGATGTGGCTGCAGTTTCTGCTGTGTAATGGCTGCTGACTGGTCAGGTGCTCTCTTTGCTCCTACTTCTCCCTTTTCAAGATGGCTGCTGGAAGTAACTAGAACCCAAGAACTCTGCTCTTTTCCCTTTGAGGGGAAAGTCTTGGTAAGCCTTTTCCTGTGTCTTTTTTTCTCCCCACCCCAACCCCAGGGCCAGAGGCAAAGGAAGACCAGGAAGGAGCTCTGGAAGGGAAATCACGGGAGGGGAGGTTTATTTGCAATTTTCCCACTTTTGTGAGGGTTCTGAGCCCATAACTCTCACAAATGTGGAAGTGCTACTGTATTTGAATTCAGCTGTGCTACTACAACTTGTGAAACTTACTCCCTTAACATAATACACACAGCCATTAAATATGCATCTCTAACTGTGAAATTGATAAACTTTCTCTCTGAGGATGAATGTGCTATTTTTGCCAGTGACTGGAAGCTTTTAATGGCATTCATTAAACACCAGAAGTATATTTTATAACCTTTTGCAACACACAAACAAATCTATGCATGCTTTCCCTGCCTTTAATAATCAATCGTTTCCCCAAATACAACCAACAAACTACCTGCTCTCCAAGTTCTTTGCTTTGAGTTGCTCTTCTCCTTCATGTATTTGCTCTTCTAGCACCTTTATTTTTGCTTCTCTCTGTTCTGGGGTCTCCTGGCCAAACAGTTTGCTGGTCATTCCCTTCAAGGAAAATGTTCTCACAGTCTGAAAATAAAATAAAATTTCTACAGAATTATTTTAGTCTCCAAGAAAAGTGCACTTGGTGCCTAGATATTAGAATGGGGAGGAATTATATGGCACCTCTGTTTCAAAACATTCTCTGAATGTATAAAATATTAAATTTTCCCTCACCTCTTCTCTGTATGGCATGCATAAACCTTCCATTTCCTCATAATCACCCTTCAAATAACTGTGGCCAAAGAATACCCAACGAAGTTCAAAGCTGAAAGGGTCTGTCCCCCTATACTAATGTGATGCTCTAAACCACAATACCACTCTGCCGTTAACACTGTCTAACAGTCAAGAACATACACGTTTCATATTTCTAATCAGTTAGTTCAGATGGTCCTCCGAACATCAACTACACACTGCAGGCTTATATACTTTATCTTCAGCACTCCCATCTCTTGTGCTGATACCCTACTCCCACTTCTGGGCACCTTAGACACAATACATCCAGTGAGGACAATACAACAACCTTCAGTTAGAAAGGAGGCCAGGAAATGCAGCTCCCAGAAGCCTAGCCATCAAGGATATGGCGCACATAGGGAAAGGGCAATAGCAGAGGTCAAGAACCAGCTCCGCACATGGTGCCACCGGCAATGGTTTGGGTTTTTGGAACACGGCCTGAACTTCCATGAACGTGGGCTTCTGGCAAGGGATGGCCTGCACCTCACAAAACTTGGCAGGAATGTTTTTGCAACAGTCTCGCAAGGAGGATTAAGAGGTCTTTAAACTAAGTTCCGCTGGGGAGGGAGACAATATTATTCAGGGCAAGGACTCCGTGAGCGCAGCGGGAAGAGGCCCAAATGATATTGGACAAGTAGTACAAGCGGCCAGTGGCGGGAGGAGTAGAAACTCTAGTACAGAATTGCAGGAAGGGCCTGGGGACTTAAGTGTCTCTACACTAATGCACGGAGTATGGGAAACAAGCAAGATGAACTTGAACTCCTAGTACAACAAAATAAATACGATTTGATAGGCATCACTGAGACCTGGTGGGATGAGTCTCATGATTGGAATGTAGGAATAGAGGGGTATAGCCTATTTTGTAGAAACAGACCAAACAAGAAAGGAGGAGGAGTAGCCTTGTTTGTCAAGGATGTTTTCACCTGTGAAGAGATCCGTGACTTAAACCCAGAAAGCCAGGTCGAGAGCATCTAGGTAAGAATTAAGGGAGCGAGAAACAATAGGGATATTCTGGTGGGGGGTTACTACAGACCTCCAACCAAGACTGAGGACTTTGATGATGCCTTCCTCAACCAAATGACTGCACATTCAAAAAGGAGAGATACAGTAATAATAGGAGATTTCAATTACCCAGATATATGCTGGCAGTCAAACTCTGCCGAGACAGCAAGGTCCAGCAAGTTTCTTGATTGTCTTGCAGACAATTTCATGGTCCAGAAGGTGGAAGAGACCACAAGGGGATCAAATATTCTAGATCTGATCCTGACCAACAGGGATGACCTTGTTAATGAGGTAGAAGTGGTTGGATCTTGAGGGGGGAGTGACCATGCCCTATTGGAATTTGGCATTCAGTGGAACGGAGAAGATAAATGTAGCAGACATTCATCTTAGATTTTAAAAAAGCGGACTTCTGTAAACTTAGGGAGCTGCTGGCTGGAATTCAGTGGTCAAGAATAGTGAAAGGGAAAGGAGTTCAGGAGGCATGGGAGTTCCTTAAAAGGGAGATACTGAAGGCACAGTCTAAAACTGTGCCAATAAGGAGGAAAAATGGAAGGCATCTGAAGAAACCAGAATGGTTGACTAAAGAACTCTCAATTGAGCTAAGTGTTAAGAGAAACATGTACAGGAAATGGAAGAAGGGGGAAACCACCAAAAAAGAATTTAAGCAAGTAGCTAGGAGATGTAGGGAGGAGGTCAGAAAGGCTAAAGCACAGAACGAACTTAGGCTGGCCAGAGACATTAAAAACAATAAAAAGGGCTTTTTTAAATATGTCCGCAGCAAAAGGAAAAAGAAGGAGACGATAGGGTCGCTGCGCAGAGAAGATGGCGAATTACTAACAGGGGGAAGAGAAAAGGCAGAACTACTTAACACCTTCTTTGCCTCAGTTTTTTCCCAGAAGGATACAAGCACTCGACCTGGTGGTTGGGGAACAGGTGAGGAAGCAGGGGAAATGAGGTACATAATAGGTAGAGAGGTGGTACAGGAATACCTGGCCACACTGGATGAATTCAAGTCTCCAGGGCCAGACGAATTGTATCCTAGGATATTACAAGAACTGGCAGAGGTCATTTCGGAACCGCTTGCTATAATCTTTGAGAAATCTTGGAGGACAGGAGAAGTTCCAGCAGACTGGAAGAGGGCAAATGTTGTCCCCATCTTCAAGAAGGGAAAAAAAGAGGACCCAAATAATTATCGCCCTGTCAGCCTGACATCAGTACCCGGAAAGATTCCGGAGCAGATCATTAAGCAGTCAGTTTCTAATCACTTAGAATGCAACGCGGTAATCATGAGAAGTCAACATGGATTTCTCAAAAATAAGTCATGCCAGACTAATCTTATCTCTTTTTATGATAGAGTTACTAGCTTGATAGATGAAGGGAATGCTGTGGATGTAGCATTTCTCGATTTCAGTAAGGCCTTTGACAAAGTTCCACATGACATTCTTGCAAAGAAGCTAGTAAAATGCGGGCTGGACAGGGCTACTGTTAGTTGGATTTGTAATTGGTTGACTGACCGAACCCAAAGGGTGATCACGAATGGCTGCTTTTCATCTGGAGAGGGGTGACTAGCGGGGTGCCACAGGGTTCTGTCCTGGGCCCAGTGCTGTTCATCAACAACTTGGATGAAGGAACAGAGGGCATGCTCATCAAATTTGCGGATGACACCAAATTGGGAGGGGTTGCTAATATGCCAGAGGACAGGATCAAAATTCAAAATGACCTGGACAGACTGGAGAGCTGGGCCAAGGCTAACAAAATGAAATTCAACAGAGAGAAGTGTAAGGTCCTACACTTAGGTAGAAAAAATGGAATACAGAAATATAGGATGGGGGACACGCGGCTGGATAGCAGTACGTGTGAAAGGGATCTAGGAGTCTTAATAGACCACAAGCTGAACATGAGTCAGCAGTGTGATGCAGCAGCCAAGAAAGCCAATGCAATTCTTGGCTGCATCAATAGGAGTATGGTGTCCAGATCGAGAGAGGTACTGGTACCACTCTACTCTGCTTTGGTTAGACCTCATCTTGAATACTGTGTCCAGTTCTGGGCACCCCAATTCAAGAAGGACATGGTCAAGCTGGAGCAGGTCCAGAGGAGGGCGACCAAAATGGAGAGGAGCCTGGAAGCCATGCCCTATGAGGATAGACTTAGAGAGCTGGGTATGTTTAGTCTGCAAAAGAGAAGGTTGAGAGGCGACATGATAGCCATGTTTAAATATTTGAAGGGATGCCATGTAGAGGAGGGAGTGGGCTTGTTTTCTGCTGTTCTAGAGACCAGGACAAGGAGCAATGGATTCAAGCTGCAGGAAAGGAGATTCCACCTGAACCTCAGGAAGAACTTCCTGACGGTCAGGGCCGTCCGGCAGTGGAATATGCTGCCTCGGAGTGTAGTGGAGTCTCCTTCTTTGGAAGTTTTTAAGCAGAGGCTGGATGGCCATCTGTCGGGAGTGCTTTGAGGGTGTTCCTGCATGGCAGGGGGTTGGACTGGATGGCCCGTGTGGTCTCTTCCAACTCTACATTTCTATGATTCTATGATAACCAGCACAGCCTGGTAAAGAATGTTGAGAACTGCAGCACCACACAACTCTCACATCTGAGTCAAAAGAACCAGAAATGGACACGAGAAGTGGGGACAGGAAAGGAACAGCATAAGACCAAATCATATTCCCAATCTGCCAAGTAATGATTCAGAAGACCGTCTCAACTGAATGCTAGAAATGCTAGAAAAAGTCTTTAAAGGCTAGCATGCTGACTTGATGAAAAGAAATTCTTTTCCAGAAAGCCATGTTTGCATCTTTTTTGACCTACCACCTGGAACTTATTTGTCAAACCAAAATGCAATGGGGGAATTTAGGCTACAAGGAGTTATGCTGTTGCCATATCTTTCATTAAAGAAGCCTACCTGCACAGACAATTGCAGACTTAAGAGTATTAGTTTTTACAAACTGCCCTATGCACGCAGAGTACAAAATCTTTTGTTGTTACTGCTCTGTGCCTTCAAGTCATTTCCAATTTACGGTCACCCTACAGTCACCTATCACAGAGTTTTCTAGGGCTGAGAGTGTGTGATGTGCCCAAGGTCACCCAGTGGGTTTCCATGGCTGAGCAGGAAATCAAACTTCAGTCTCTAGAGTCATAGTCCAACTCTGAAACCACTACATCATGCTGGCTCTCAACTCTCACAAATGTTTTAAGGTCTCCTCTAGTTTATCTGATCCCTTTCCGTGCTTGGCAAAATTCATCCCTTCCATGGGATTTTTTAAAAAACAACAACTCTCCAAACATATTCCTTTTGCCCAATTCATGTGAGTAACTCCAGTCTCACCAACAGCATATACGGGCTATTTACTAAATAACGTGTTTGTTTCCATCGAACTATCATACAGTTGTATGCACAGCAGAACTACTCCAATACACCCTAGATATTTGTGCCATTGCTACCTAAGGTGGCTTTAGTGTGGCCAAAGGAATACATGTGGCCCTCTGGGGCTGTTTTTGTGGCCACCAGTGTCAAAGAAATTTCTCAAAATGCCCTCTATGAAGTGTGGGGACATTTTTGCCACATCCTCCCCACTGGCCATTTTTAGGACCAGGCAAGTGCTTTTTTCTAAACAGGAAATAAACTAGAAGTGGATTCCATTAACTGTTTTAAAATGTGCTTCTCTTGGGCCTAAAAACCTGGAGAAAAATGCTCACACCCTCGTAAAGCAATTGAAGGGAATATTTTTTTCTACTTTTTTTCTGTGGGGTGCAGCCCTCCAAAGTCTCCGAGGGCTAATGTGCTCCCCCAGTCTCCCATGGTTGCTCATTCCTGACCCAAGATATACAGCACTCTTCTTTATTCAAATTCACTGGGACAAGTGAGGGTATACACTAATCTCTTAAAGGAAAGCTATCTCCCTTACTCTCTACTAATTCCCTCCAAGTTCAAAGATCAGCACTTTATACAGTAGCATACTGCACACTCGTGTGGGCAAGCTACAGACTTCTACTGCATGGACAACATAAATCTCAGTCAAATAAAGCACAAGGATGCATGACTTTCATAAGACTCTTCATGAGCCTCCTGTCAGCAAGCCACACACTATGTCATTTAAGTTAAGAACCTGGCTCTACTTCTAGATTTTGGAGAAGAAAGTGGAAAAAAATTAAGCCAGGCTTACTCCTGTTGCCAATTCTTCACACTGCTGTTTCTTCGATGTCAAATCTTGAGCAGCTGTTTCCAACTCATACTGCAGAAGTTCATGCTTCCTGCAAACTGTCCTGAAAACAATCAAGAATCTTTCATATCAAATAGTCTCTTCATTATGTCTATATAGTTTATTTTAAGCTTATTTCATCAGGGCTGTGGAGTCTCTGTATGCCAACTCTGGCTTCAACTCCTCTATTTTTCTGTTGTCCAACTCCGAGTCCGTCATAAATGGCAAATTTATACTAATTAGTAATAACAAACTTACTGGAAGTAAAAGAATAGCACAAGACATTTCATCACCACCACGTGAATCATCAGGCTGCTTAGATGGACAGAACATAAAATATATTTATTTGATTAAAATTTCTGAACAAGAAAACTTTTCTATATTTGTATGAAAGTTAATATGCAACAAACTTGAACTTAATAATTTTTAAGAAGGTAAAATATAACTACAAAATGATATTTAACCATATAATGTTGTAGTATTATAAGTTTTTTTTAAAAAAAAAAAGCTAGAACCAAAACATTTCTACGGACTCTGACTCTAGCCAAAATTGCTTCAACTCCATAATGCAAACTTCACAGCCCTGTATTTTATTCCACACAAACATATCCATCATGAATGCGTTAACTCCACAGTCATTTCTGTAACTCAACTACAATTAATGTAACACGGAAAATTGTTCTCTCAATGTTCCATTAAGCCACTACTACTCCATCTCCAAGCTTGCCAGTTTCCAGTGATTGAAAAGTAGAGAACCATTTGTGCAATGTATAATGTAAGTGAGAAAATTACAACACAGAAAGATTCTTCAAGATTTAATTCCCTAGGCAGGATAGAAATATCAAGTGTCTCCAAGTCATCAGTTGCCCCAGAAAACAGCAGCTGAGATACTGGTGAGCACAGGCTCATCCATCCTGCAATACCTGCTCAGGTTGCCAGTTTACTTCCAGACATAATTCAAAGTACTGGTGATTCCCTTTAAAACCTCTAACATTGCTTGAGTCCACAATATTTGAAGGAATATATTCTCTCCATTCAAGCTTCCTACTCCCTAATGTCAGAAAGACTGTGTTCTTCTCTGTGTCCCTAGCTGGGGATGGGGGAGGCATGGTGATTGGTACAATCACTAAAACTAGCTCTCTATGTTCTGCCCTAATTCAAGCACAGGAAGAGGTAATGCAACTCTTAGCACAACACTCCATCCCATGGGTGACTCAGCTAACTCCAAAAGGAATGCTGGCCTTTGTTATGACAGAATCTTCACATATCAGATTTAGGTGAGAAAATCTACCACTGTCACCTTTCTGAATGGCCCTGGAATATCCTTTCATCTGAGGGAACACTTCTTGCTTCCAGGGAGATATTTACAAATGACTTATTTTGAGACTTTTGTAGATGGTATGTCTTGGGTTACGTATATGCCAAAGCTCAGCTGTCTGCACAATCTGAAAATTATTAACAATTTGGGCATGCACTCTGAGACAGCTATTTCTAAAGAAATTGTAATACAAACATCCAGATCTTTTGTAGGAAATATTGTATGTTGGGGTACAGGTTTTTAGTTACAACAGTCTTTTTGGGCACTAATTGCCTGCTGAAGGGTCCTTTAATGGCAGCGTATTTCTTTCTTTTCATTTTCTTGTTATGCTTTTAAAACTTTTATACTGTTTTAACCAAGTCCTTGGTTTTAATAGGATAATGCATTTAATTTTTTTTCAATTCTTTTTTAATGTTAGAACCAATCGGATTTAGTTACATATTTTCAAGCCACCTATCTTTGTTTATATTTTGTTGTAAAGCACTTTGGGTTCTACGCTGAGAGAAAGGCAGGTTATAAACTATTATAATAGGTTCCAAGGTCTTAGTACTCTTAACAGTTTTGATAATCCAGGAAATCAGTCAGTTCCAAGAACACTTACCTACTTACTATTCAGACAAATGAGAATGGGGTTAAAATCTCTTCAACATGGAAGAGAGTAATTTGGCCTTGTCACTGCCAAGCCTAATATAAAATCATAGGGCAAGGGCCACTGCCGCGTATCATAACAGTATTACCATGTGTGCCAGTAACAGCCAAGACCCTATACCTCTACTGGTATAGCTGCACTGACGGTGGTGGAAGAAAAGGTGAAGAAAGGAGGAGAAAGGCAACAGCAGGAAGAGGAGCTTACTGGCTCCTACTTTTCAAATGCCTGGCTTCTGAGGGTGGAGGGCTCAGGGGTTCTTTCTTTCATGCAAAGAGTGAGAAAAACTAACACCACTTACTTAACACAGCAATCTATGAGCAGTAGACCAGTATGGGATCCCAGACATTCCTGCTTTACATACACAGATCAAGAGGTGATCACTCAAACAATAATTTGTCCAAAGATTCCATGGGCAAGCAAGTACTTCTAATCTCTTGTACACTGCACTGACCCTTTTGTTTTGTACAGTATATGAGCCCTAATTCAACACTTAAACACAATCAGAATAATCATAGATGTACCAATTTGCTTACCGAAGTGCTTCTGCATAGAAAAGATATTCCTTCAGCTGGTCGGCATAATGCTCTTCCTCTTCTAGTATGTCATCAATAGAAGCTGCGTATCTGTCAAAAGAGGAGATAGGACAGCAAATCAAGTTCCCCAAAACTGATTGGAGCAACACACAGCTGTAAAGATATACATCTCCTTTAAACTCATAAAAGTCTCTGTGTTATCTCTGCCTCCTTAATAATTACACAACATTGCTATGATAAAATAATAAATCTTATATGAGTCTAAAGTTTTCTTCCAAAAGAGATGCAGTTTTATTATACGGGGACCCTCCCTCAAAGACAACCAGTTAGAATATTTTATGGACATGTTCAGTAAATGTCAAACTACATCATGTCCTATCTGATCTTGGAAGCTAAGCAGGGTTAGCTCTGATTAGTACTTGGATGGCAGACCACCAACAAATACCAGGTGCTGTAGGTTATATTTCAGAGCAACGAATTGGCAAAATCCCTTCTGAGTATTCCTTGCCCAAGGAAAGCCTATGAAATGAGGTTACGATAAGTCAACAGGTGACTTGAAGGCACACACAACATCTAAATAATGGAAGGGACAACACAACTTTTTAAAAAGACAGCTACAATCTTATTTTGTGTCACATGCCCAAGAAAGGAGAGAAACATTTGGGTGGCTTTGCCTAGTGATCAAATATTATGTCATCAAATACCTTTAAAAATCTATAGAATGGCCAGGAATACAATGGTGTCTTGCTAATTAGAAATAGCTTCCCAGCTGCTATCTGAGATGCAAAGTGTTGAAAACATTTCTTAAAACACTGGGCATGCAGTATACGAGATAGAGGAACAGATAACTTGCAAAAAGATTTAAAAAAACTAAACAAAGCAAGACAACTTTCGTAGGAAGGCAGCCTATTGTTTCCTAATAGCCTCGGCACCCATCCTGAAGGTGGACCTGTGATGGCAAATGGGCACTAACCTCCCACCATCCCTGCCTGCCTGCTTACTCATAACCAGTCCACGTGGTGCCTTTGGCTTTCTCCTTTGTCATCCTCTCAGCTTTCTCTCTGCAGAAGTTGGACATCAAGTCCATCCCATAAAGTTTCACTGGCACACAGCACTTTTTCTTCCTCAAATGTATAGAACAGTCTTCACTGACAGAGGTTTCTATCCCAAATTGGGGGTGAGCAATGGGGAGAGGGAAGGAGGAAGGACTGCCAGGCCCACTTAGTGCATTGTTATGCAATCTACTGACCTAGCAGGGATTCAGAAGCACAACCAGGATCTCCATCCCAGTTAGTGAACTGGTTCCTGACCTGGGTGGACAATCATTAGGTTACCCTAGGTGGTGGCACTAGCCGATGCTTTAGTTTTACTCGTCATGAATGCATGGAAGACTCCTTCTATTGCAGATTCATTTTGGTAAGAAGGGAAGAATATGCATCTGCTTTGCTCTTACTGCTGAGTTCAAAGGTGAAGATGGAAGGCTGCCTTGAGAAACATTTGTTTTGCTTTGTTTTTTGTGGGGAAAGAAAATACTTTGTATCCCCAAAGGACCTGTTGGATTTTTGGTGAAAGAAGCAATATTCTTAACCATGTTCTCAACTTGAATAACTGGGATACGTACACAGCTACCAGCCTTTTTTATTATCATGAAAGGGAAAGTAGAACTACACATTGAAAGATAATGCTTAAGAATGCTCATATTTCCCTGTGTCTATGGGATGCGCAGATCTCATGAGGTTTACTGGAATCAGCAGAAATATTTAGAGCACACTGACAAAGCAGCCTTCTAACACAGCTGCTCCTGACTCAATCTCTCTTCCAGAGCACACCTGGGAGCTAGATTTTTGGCCTGGAAATGTATTATGGTTCCCTGCTGCTATTTCCACTGAGCAAGAGCTGTCTTAACCCTCACATCTCACATGGAAGAAAAAGCTTTCTGGACAAACGGCAAAGTATTGTCCCAACCACACTGTATGTTTTTTTCTCTTTAGAAATGAAACACTGTCTCCTTTACATGTTTATTCTTCTACATTACAGGGGGAGTAAGTTACAGAACACATCATATAAGTCTGTCTTGGCAACTTGAGTGAAAAAAGCAATTTGCAATCTAGAAACTCAGTAAGTTCCAAAGACAGATCCAATACATTTCAAGGGCTGCCATCCTCCACAGTGAAGAGAGGAATGATGATCCTTGAACATGGGATAACTTCCCCATTCAATCAGTGAAGTAATCTAACAGATACTGACCTTTCACCCTTTACTACAACATGCGCTGATAAAATAATACCCAGAAATCCTGCACCTTAACTCACTCACCATTAACATCCATTACTGTAGTGACAGAATTCCTCCCCACTTTTAATAACTGTACAATAATGGGGCATTCACATTTTGAGTGAAATTGCAATTAGGGTGAATGCAAACGCTTCAGATACGGGATATGCATAGAACGCTCTCTTCCTTGCAATTCAAACACTGAATAAATCAGTTCTTTAAAAATAAACCCTATAAGTTTATAGCACATCTCTGGAATAATGCAAAGCTACCGCTATCAAACCAAGAGAGAACAACAGATCTGGAGTGCATTAAGTTTTATTCTACCAGTTTCTGGCATAGCACCATAAAGGAAACACTGGATAGGTGCCAACTTCTTCTACAGTTTCAAAATAATAATAAAAAAGAAATCCCTTTTAAGTCACTAGGGACTCTTTTGGCTACTTAGAAGTAATAGATTCTAAAGCCGCCCAAAACTAGAAGCCAATGAAATACTGCACAGCCTATAGTGCTATTCTTCAATACATAACATTTTTCCAAAAATTCGATTTTCCTATCCCCTCCCCTTCTTAAAGTATCTGTCTGGCTTCCATCAACTCTCAGATAGTCAAGACTTACACATCCATGTGATGACCAGCACTCTGTAGTCCATCCCCCATCTCTTTCTCTATTGCACTCCATTCACTAAATTAAAAAAAAAAAAGTTAAATAAGAAACAACATCAGACATGAAGGGAAGGGAAGTTAATAAGCTTCATCCCGTTAAGCAGTTCTACCCCAGGTGATAGCTATATGCAAAAAACTCCAAGTTATACTTTACTTTGCTAAGCTGGCTGAACTCCTTGCAAACAGTAGTACTATATTCAAAATATGAATCTATTTTAAAACATGCTACCCTATCCCTAACATCTGTATAAACTGCAGGGCCCCAATCTGAATTCACCTTTGAATGAATATTTCAAATCAGAAAGTAACATCACCTTATATTTTAGACATAAAAATGAATGACTTCCTCATAATTTTCACTTATTGGAACAGTCAAAACTTTCAAGATTTTGCTTCACCAAGTTTTCATATACAAAGACAGTATTATGGAATGTGAGATATGGATGGTGGATGCTTCTGTCCTACCTAAAATTAAAACTTCTGAGATTTCAAATTTTCTCACTATTAATTGAACATGAAACCCTAACAAGGTCAGCTCTGATTTCTCTAAGGAATCGCCAATACGCCAGGGAAATCATCATCAATATATGCACCATATCAAAGAAATAGCTTTATACAATGCACCTTCCTTACTCAACATCTCTGGCTGTGCAAATCTGAGCAACTGCAACCATGTGGCGTCCTATATCTAAAAAGCTGGTGATACGTACACACATGCACTGAAGTATCCACATGCACATTGCCACAGGGCCCAAGCAAATTCAAATTTCACCATTCGCTAGGATTCCTGGAATGGAACCCCTGCATTTCCAGAGGCTGTACTATAGTTAAGAATTTTGTTGTGTTACAATGTATTCACTTCCAGATATCTATTACAAAAGCACCTAACATTAAGTAGATGTGTGGCATGTGTGAGGGGTGATACTTTTGTTGCTGTTCAGGTGAAGAAGGATGATAAAATTTTAGTCACAAGTTAAGTATCCTCAAGGTCAAGTTCAACTGAGGATCAACACTGTGTAGAGTTAGGGTTAGTCTGGATCCAGGGAAACAGAGGCTTAAATCCTTACTTAATCATGCCATCTCATCACAGTAACCCTTCTCAGGACTGCTGTGAGAACTAAATGATGCAAGAAAGAACCATGTATGTTGCCTTCAATTTCTTGGGTGAAAACTAGTATTAAAAAATATACATCAACAATGAGACAAAACAGAGAATGTTAAAGAAAAAGGGATTTGTAAAAGTTCTAACAAACTTGTTGCAGTGTTTTGCCACTTGTAGTTTCACCAGGGTTCCTTGTGCTTACAGTGTTAAACTAGCAATGCAGGCAGAAGGGAGGGAAGAGATCTCTTTGCTGCATAGGAAGGAAGGGCAGGAAAGACAGTACGCCAGCCCCTGAGGAATATGAGGAATTCAACCATTCTGTCTGCAGCACAAGCCAACTGAGTGCAGCAGTGTCTGAGAGAATGGTTCTTCTCTAGCTTGGATCAAAATCTGAGCCAGAGAAGAATCTGAGAGCCATATGTTTGCCCTGTTTCAGTAATTCAGTGATGAATTAGCAACTTGTGGGGCACCAACAGATCTCCTGTTTCATAGCAAAGACATGTATATTAAGAAATGGAATCTTCTCCAATGCAGAGCCAATTAGAGCAGTGGTCTTTGGACTGCTATCACTCTCTGGTGAGTTTTCAAGAAACAAACAAATAACAGGTAGTCATATGGCACAAAGATAATTCCAGTCTCCAGCATACAAGACAAAATAATCTGATTCCTCCACAGGCTGTAATGCATGACATTCTCCACACTCAGAGACGAAATCTATAACCACAGAATTTTGGTTTTCTTTATACATTGCCATCTGATCTGAAACAGGATTTTGAAACACAGATGGCCAATCGCTTTTCAGCTTTACATTAATAATTCTCCCAAATTAACAACTTTAATATATAAAGATTCTTATTTGTTGTTCTTTGGTCACATACACTTGCTTTATGTGCACTAATAATATTTTTCTGAGTATTATATACTATTTTGCTGTGAATTTTACATTGCAATCTCAGGAATGGTTTTTAAAGCAATTGCTGAAACTAGCATAGAAATCTTGCAAAAAACCCAAAACAAACCAAACCACAAATGCTCCAAAGGAAATGAAAAGTTAATGTTGCAATATTCTACACAAAGTAAATAGAAGAGTGACACTGATACAGTTTGAAATTGTAAACTCAGAGAGATACAACTGCAACTCATTAGCCTGGTAGGTTAGATTAACTAGTTACAGAACACAGAAGATTCTCTAGTATCATTGTCAGATTCTTTAATTTTCCAATGAGATGGAAAAGTTAAGCCAAAATCAGACACACAAATCACATACAAGAAACATTACCATTTGGGTCAACTCTTAAAACAGAGAGGGTTTTTGTTGGAATTGTTCTTGTTGTTTTTTTATTTTTATTTTTGTTGTTGTTGTTGTTTTTTGAGAACTATCATTGAGTTGGTGCCTTTTGAGGTTGTGGCTTTTATCTTCAAAAAACCCATCCTCTGTCCCCTGCAAAAGTTGCAAAGCAAATAAGGGAAGAATCTGCTACAAGTATTGTAAAACTGCAATTGTCAAATAAGTCTCATGCACACAGTGTGCAGTAGTGAACATGTAATGTGGTCAGAGACTAAGAATCTCCATGCATGTTTCTTTATGGCCCAGCATGGATGGGATTTGGCTGTGCTTTGTTTTGCAGAGTGTGAGACACAGCCAAAATGCTTCACATCGGCCTTCTCCTCCTTCCTTCTACACTGTTTCCCTGGTAGCTGGAAGCAACAGAAGCTGAGAAAATCAAGTCGGTTCAGCTGTGTTGGCACTTCAAGAGCAGACTGACGAACAACTCTTAACCTTTTGCAGCCACAGATATTTTCTTTTCCAGCTTGTGGCTACACCTCATGCCCAAAGTGCATTGTGTACTTTCTGGAAACAGCAAGCTGCTCTGTGAAATCCCACACAAGGAGTTCCAGATGCTTTCTAGCAGCATTTACTGACAAGAAAGTAAAACACACAGTTTAAGGACCAAACTGAATATGACACTAATGCAATTCCAAGTGGCACAAACACAAATATCAGGCACAGAGAAGGGCCTTAAGAGTTCACAGAGAGGATGTATAAAATTTCTGTTCTCCTCCACACAGCCCTAATAACCACCCCAAGCCATAACAAAAGCTTCCCTTTCAGAGGGAGTAGATGTGAATGGATATTCTCTTTGGTGCAATGCCCAGAGTGTGGAAGTCCCTAGAGTCCAGACAATCCACTCAGGTGCACGCTCGCATCTTTTACTTGCTGCTGCATTTTGGCTTCCTAGAAACACCTGCACCACAAGGGGGAGACTAGCAATGACTCCATTCATTCATCAGTAAAGCTGCAGCTGCTGCAGAGCTTGCCTCCCTTATTCCTTTCCCATTCGCTTTTCATTTAATATCATGTCTGTTACAGATCTTATCTGCACAGTGCTAGAAAATACTAGATGCTGCAGAACAGAATAATAAAAATTGTTGCCAACTGAACCCTTATTTGGAGTTATTCCCTCTCTCATTGTTTCTGATTTGCAACTTTTCTGTGTTTAAATTTGTTTCATACTCTGACCGTGGAGTTATAAAATTACTGACTTTAGTCACTGGGACCATCCATATGATGGGATCAAAATCTCAAAAAAAAAAAAAAAATGGAAGATGAAATATTTAAAATCTGTTTTCATCTCTTACCTGAAAACTCTCCCATAATTTCCGTGGACTTTGTAAACTCCATATAATCGATCTGCCACTCTCTAGGAGAATGATAAACTACCGTTAATTTACTAGATATATTTTTCACATACAGCTTTTAAAGATAATCCAACCCTATCCTACAATTAAAGTACCAATCCAGAAGACAGATAGATTTGTGTTATAAAACAGGGGGTAAAGAGTAAGATTTCCTCTTCCTGTGACAGTTTTCACCCAAACAAGAAAACACTTATTTGAACCCCAGATTTTCTCTGCATTGCTCCAAGTCATATCATGACCTATCAGAACATATACTTTTATATCACAACTTAGATTTTAAAAGCTTCTCATTTGGTCCTGTATCAAAGTTGTTGTCTTTTTAATACACTTTTATTCACATGTTCCATGTTCTCAAATCCGAGAGGTAGATTTCCTCTATGAAGAGATGCCAACATGTCCATAACCCAGTCTGATAATTCTAATTTTTGAAAATACACCTAGCTCAGGAGTCTGGCTCAGTTTCAAGACATATAAGTCATTTTAGAGAAAGTATGGTTTTATTAATTCCTTTTTAGCTTTGTTAACATACAACCCAAAGACAAATACAGACATCATGTAGAGTAAGTAAGTCAGAAATTTCATGACTGAATTTTTCAATCTATATTATCAGCTTCAACTGTTAAACTCAGGGGTACCTTAAAGCACAGAAACAATTCTTTACACCTTGCAGAACATAAAACAGAGGTTTATCATGACAATACGCACTCCTGTCCCCAGTCCCTCAATAGGCAAGCTAAAAAAAAACATGGATGGATGAGCTCATAGCAGAGCCTGAAGTTCTTCTGGTTAAGATCCAAGAAAAACAAAGAGCATATGTTTTGACCATTGATACCCCAGTGCAAATGAATGCAATGGATGAGACAGAGTTCCTGTAAGACCACTAATTGGAGGAGAATAGGGGTGAATTAGCAAACACAAAGAGAGGTCAAAGATATATCCCCCTTAACCATCATCCCCCACCCCAGGCAAATGCATCTCCCATTTTGAGTGCCACTAATTTGTGTTACGACTTTTCCTCTTCTATCACTCCTTTCAGAGAGTCACTCACAAACACGTGGCTGTATTTTGTCTGTATCATATCTGTCACTATCATTTCATGTAGTTCATTACACAAACCAAGATTATATTTTGAGGAAAACAAATCACCACTTCCAAAGCATGACACTAAAATTAAATTACTTCCAGGTCAACAATGCTGATTTAAGATTACCCTCATCAAAATCCCAAGAGAATACACTTACAGCTCTGACTCTTAGAAGGTGTGATATGACAGACTGCAACTCATCACTGTAGTGTTTAAGCTCTGTAAATCTCCTGAGAATATAAGAACAGATAGTAACATCATTAGCAGCTAGGGATGTGATTTCCTGAAATTCCATGACAGGGCAGAATAAAAAAAATACTTAACAGCAGTAAGCCTGACATGTTTACATAGAATTATCTCTGCTTCCCAAAGTAGTGACCACAGGATAAAGAAACCATTTAACAAAGCAGTTGCGTACAGAACTGGAACTAGCTGAGCACAACCTATCCGGCACTGCATTAGTCAGTCTGCACCATGAAAACTCAGTTCAGCAATAAGGTTCTGAAATGAAATTTGGTACATTTATTCAGTTAACATGTACATTTCAAGGACAACCCCACAACACCCCTGTGCCCATTTTCAAGAGAAACAAAACATACTGCAATACCCAACATAAGCTTTATCAAGAAACTGAGCCTGTAGATGCAAGATACAACTCTGTCTTTGACATCCGAACACCATATTCATTCTCAAAGAGAAGGAATGCAAAAATATAATGCAACCGAAGTATGCCCTGAATTCTGAAATTTAAGAATGAAAATGACATGTGCGTTAAGAACAGAAATTCTATATTTTGTGTCTGAACTACACATGTTTTTGAGAGGGTCGTGAATGAGCAAGACTCTCAACAGTTTTTCAGTATCTCCATGCAGTTACTTCCAAGAGGAAAAGCAGCTCACTGGTGCCAGGGTGTACCCCATGGTGCATGGGTCCACCCAATGGCCAATCAGCGGCATCTGAAAAGAAAGAAAGAGCCACTGCCCACACGGGCAATGCAATGTCCAGGAGGGCAATCACTCTTCCTTTTTCCCAGCTGCAAAACTACAGGTGGGTGGTGTTCAGCAAACTCTTGGCCTCTTTGCACTGGACACAGGGGTGCACCCCACTGGACTGCCAGAGAGAGCCTCACAGAACCTTGAAGCCAAGCAGAAATATATTGATGGAGAGTTACATCCAACAGAATCACGGCCAATGTATGTAAGAAATACAGCTTGACTGAACACTTTAGGGCTGTTGAATAAAGCACACATCAAGACAAAACTAGAGGGAGCAAAACAAAGGCACACACAGACACACTCAGTAGAGAGATGTGTGCTCCTTAGGGAGGCTAGCTAGCATCAAAGTCTTCAGGAAATATCTTATATAGGAGAAAAGCATGAGTGCACATATACTAACCTTGAAATCTGTACCAGGGACAGTTTGTACCATGTTCTACATGGTGTTCCCAATACAGTGGGACTACTACTTCCCTCAACTTGGAAACTATGCTTCCATTAATATGAGCAAAGATAGCATTCACCACCATTGCTGCAGCATCACACTGCTGGCTCAACATATCATCAACAATAATCCCAAGGTCCTTTTCACATGTAGTCCTGCATAGCCACATATGCCTCATCCTATACCTGTGCATTTGGTTTTCATGGCCTAAATGTAGAATTTTACATTTGTCTCTTCCTGAATTTGATTTTAATACTTTCCACCCAATTTTCTAGTTCACGTATGTTCCTATTTTCCAATTTGTTAGCATCCCTCCTAGTTTTGTGTCATCTGCAAACTTGATGAGGATTCTCACAACTCATCATCTAAGTCATTGATAAAAATGTTGAAGAGCAATGGCCCTGGGATAGAACCCTGTGGCAGTCCACTTGAGATTTCCTTCCAGTTGAAGTGCAGCCATGGTTTGAGCATGGTTTTCCAACCAGTTACAGATCCATCTGACAGTGTTCCCAACCATTCCACATTGTATCAGTTTGCTAATCAAAACATTATGGAAGTTTTTATCAAACACTTTGCTGAAATCCAGACAAATGACATCCACAGCATCTCCACTATCTACTAATCTAGTGACCTGATAAAAAAAGATATGATTAGTTTAGCAGGATTTGTTCTTGACAAACCCATGTTGACTCCTACTAATCACTGCACTGTCATCGAGATACTTGCAGTCAGACCTCTGTATAATCTGTTCTAATATTTTTTCCTGATATTGAGGTCAGGATGGCAGGCCTGCAGTTTCCTGGATCTTCTTTTTTTTGCCTTCTTTGAAGAGAGAGACAGTGTTTACCCTTCTCTAGTCCTTTAGCACCTCCTTTTTTCTCCAGGATTTCTCAAAGATGATGGCAAAGGATTCAGAGCATGTATCAGCAAGTACCTTCAGTGTTTTGGGATGCACTTCACCTTGGCCCTGCAGGTCTGAACTCATTTAGATTAACAAATTGATTCCTGACTAACTCCCTATCAATCTTGATTTGTAATCCACATCCCTTACTAAGGTCTCTGCATGGAAGTACACAGTTCTCTTTTGGGGGAAAAACTGAAACAAAATAAGTATTGGGTAGTTCTGCCTTTTCATTGCGATCTATTTTGTCATCCTTATTGAACAGTGGCCCCACTGTCACCTTGGCCATTCTCTTGCCTCAAATGTATTTGCACACTCCCTTTTTGTTGCTCTTTGCTTGCCTAGCCAGTCTCAGCTCATTTTGACCTTTAGCTTTCCTCATACTATTCCTGCAAGCTTAGGCTGCATGTCTGTATTCTTTCTTGATGATTTGGGAGACATTAAATCTGTTAATGACTTTGTTCAGCATTCTACACAGATGCCTAAAATGAGACATGAAAATGGAACCTCAGAGTTGAAATGCAATGGGGTCACCCAAAAAACCTCCCAGTACCACCTTTCAGAACTGACCCCTCAGGGAGGTATGGAGCCACTAAAGCCAAGTGTCCTCAACCTTAGCCCTGACAACGGTATAAAAGGTTACCAGGTCAAAACAGGTGAGTGATACCTCATTTCTTGCGTTTCTCCCAGCATATGCTAGCTACTGAGGTGATGACTAACAGTTTCCATAATGCTGTGCCCTTTCTGATCCAACAACAGTTATCAGAAACATTACCTAGTCGAAAATTAGCCTGAAATTAATCCAGATCAAACTAATCCAATAGTCACTGGGGTTGAACAGCCACTATACTCTCAAGCATCTTGACTGAGAAAGAGAAATGGTCACCCTCTGGGGCCAAAGGCAGCACTTTTAGAAATGGAACTATCTTTGAAAGAGGGGGTGCCTCTTTCAAAGTAGCTGGATTCTTCGCCTCTCAGAGACACAGTCACTATTCTCTGGTTGCTGCTGGCCAGCTCTCAAATCCTTCATGCTAAATGTTTAGCTATGATGGGGAAACAGTTAACTAAACAAGCAGTAGATTGTAACTCTAATTTTCAAGTAATTTTCGTGCTCTGAGTACACAAACTATATTACACACACAAAAAAGAGGAGCTCAAATTGGGGCAAAGAAACAGAAACTAGAAAGAAGGCAACTGATATTCACACAGTCTCAGCTAAACAAGAATATTCAAGATATCCCAGAACTTGGAATTCTGTTTAAAGATGCAAAGCACAAGAGCAGCATCAATAATAAAGATGTGAGATAGGACATATTTCACCTCTTGAGTAGCCTTCCAGAAGTCTTTTTAGATATGTTCTCAGAATAATTCCCATTTTAAAATTCCCGTTTTAAAAAAGGGGGGACTCAGATCCCTCTCCAAGAAATACTGATTGTGGATTTATGGAATAAGCAAGAAAGACACTTGAAAAGCAATGAACACGGATCCAGCCAATGTTTTTTCCATAGGTACTTTCAAAAGAAGAAGGTAAAAGCAAACACAAGTAGTGAACTGGCAGAGCACAGTGGGGGAGCCTCAAAATAAGAAGCATTTTTACTCTCATCTGCACACAGATACTCATGAGCTTTTGTCCTGTGGGATCCAAATCCCCTCAAGATTCAGGCCTTGTTCGGGCCGTTGACAACAGCGGCTCTGTCACCTTCTTCACTATCATCCAGTCAAAGAGGAGTCTTCTGTTAAGTCTTAGCTGTTATGCCCCCACCCCCATGGACACAACTGGTTGTCTTTTGAACAATTTGTAGAAACTGTTCTTTTTATTTCTCACTATTTCCCTAAAACTACAGATCTATAGCAAGGGAGAACAGAACTGTGTAGACAACTTCACAAGTGTTATCCAATATATGTCTCCGCTGTTCAAAGTGACCACACTAGAAGCTTACATAACTAGGTTTTCAGATACACTGGGGGAGGGATCCCTCTAAATTTGTACTGAACTTAGTGAAAAGCCTTTCCAACTAGCACCCCTGCTCTAAAACTGCTTTGTATGTCTTCTCACTAAACCAGTAATTCTCACTGAAAATAACCCTATACAAGTTTATATATTAGAAAAATAATACAAATTCTGCCCTCAGATGGTGTTTGCTGACTTTGGGCTTCTGCCAGTATTTGTAATAAGGGAGAATAACTACAGGTCAACTTCCCCTTTCTTATAGCAGTGGGAACAAAGAGGCCTTAAAAAGTATTTAAAAGCATGGGTAAAAATGGCCCAGGGAATGGAACGGAATTAGAGAGCTTCCTTTATCAGCATATGTTTCAGCCAACATAAGCAGAAGCACTAATTGTATCAAATAAACTGTTGTCATGTTTTGCATGTTGTCTTTCAAAATTTTAAGAGACGGAAGAAAGCTTTGCGTTTGGGGAATTTTGTTTTAAAGGCTGAGCATGACTAGAGACCAGAGAGTGTAATTATGAAGTATAAGAGAAAGTTTAGCCAAAACCTCATCCAAATGTTTATTTTTCACCTACGAACTACAACACTTTTTATTATCTCTCCAATATAAAGCCATTGTCTGGGACAGGAAAAGCGCAGCACTCATAAAATCAACTGCAAGGTTGTAGTTTTTTAATGCTAGGATTATATTGCTAATTACAGCTGCTAAGGGTTTTCCCCCCCCAAGGCTGCATATGTTGTTTTCAAAATGAAACAAACTCAAGATACTTTCATTATCCAAACTTCCAACCGGTGGAAAAAAAATGACAATCTTATCAAAATTTTTAAAAATTTCAAAATCTACTTCCCCCGAAAACGAAGTGAAAAGAAAAAAAAAGTCAGAATCAGTCATCAAACCATGCAGCAGAAGGAGAATATTGGCATATTCCGATGTATTAGTGACAGAACATTTTTAACTATGAATCAGATGAATATGATGTCTCCTCAGAAATGAGAAATTTCCAAAGGTAGCCATTAAACAAATACAAAGATTGTGAGAATTTTACCGGTTATGCACGTCTACTGATAAGTAGGCACTACTGAACTGAATGGAGTTTACTCCCAGGTAAGCTGGTAAAGGATTGGAGCTTTAAGCCCACATTTCACCAAAATTTACAGCACAAACACACAGCCAGTAAACTGATCTATTCCTTCTGTGAAAAACAGGTAAAAATAAAACCAACCCCAGGAGTTGGTTCATTTTTGTCTCTGACAGAAGATATTCTGGGATAAACCAAACACCCTATAGATCTCAAAACAAAACAAAAAAACAAACAAAACAAAACAAACCGAAAGAAAAGGAAGAAAACCAGGAAATTTTTTTGATCTTTTTAATCAGTGCACATAGGTCCTTAGTAAGCATTCTCATATCAGTGTCAATACTTTATTCACAAAAAAGGCAGCCCAGCAGCTGAAGATGTCTGAACAAGAGCTGAGGCTGCTGACTGCATCTGCCACATTATTCCTTCACCTCTAGCTTCTGCGAAGGTAAGAGTCATTCACTTTCATTATAGGGCATGATGTTTTATTACTAGACATTAACAGTCCTTCTGGATCACACTAAAGGTCTATCTGCTCCTACTTCTCCCAGAGGCCAGACACAATCCCTGTTAGAAGCCCACAATCAGAATGCAAGGGACAATCATTCTCACTTGATTTTGTTTCCCAGAGCCATGATATAGATTCAAGTCAATCGACTCAGACTTAAGTCAGACTCAAGTCACTTCAGTGACTCAACTTGGGCTCAGCTCGACAATAAATGACACACTGACTTGACTCAATTTGTGACTTGTATATTTTCAGCAACTGACTTGGGTTCAGCAATATAACCCATTCACCCAGAAACTTTGTGACTTTGAACAATGCTGCAGACTCTTTCATGCCGTCACAAAACCCTCTAGCTTGAGGAATGGAGAGTAAAATGGATCCTATTCCTCACTTCTGAAGCTGCAGACCCTTGTATGCCCACTGACCGCCCCATACACTCCATCACCATCTCTTTTTTTTTCCTGCTAAAGCTGGCTTCCACAGTTGAGACCTGACTTGAAAATATCTTGCAAGGACTTGACACTCAACTTGAGACCTGAAGGTAAAAATTTGAGACTTGACTTCAGACTTGCATTAAAAGACTTAAATGCATCATTGCCTAGACTGACACTCAGAAGCATGGTGCCTCTGACCCTGGAGGTAGTATACAGCCATGTTGAATAGGACAAGTTTGCACACCACGAAGAAAGCCTATGTACAGGAAGTAATGAAGGAAAGGGAAAGAAAGGAAGGCTAAATATATAGAAATGTACAACTGGTATGCAATAATATTTTTTTGCATGCAAAGAACCAACATTGGGGAAGGAATACTCTGTAGACGGGGGAACGAGAATCAGGATCTAACATGCCATTAGGTATTTGAAATCATGGGTGTCTATTGTAACCCACAATCTCATGTATTGTGACCAAGCAGTAACTGTTACCAAGTGCTGGGAACTTTTATAGCAATAACAAAAACAACAACAGTAACTGAATCAGAGATGCAGTTACTTCTCCATTCTTCTTCCAACAGTAGTCTTTCATATTCTGGAAATTTCATGAGCACAGAAGCCACAGACATTGTTACTTTTATTTTAAAAACGTACTTCACAATCAAGAAACAATTAATTGGCCTCAGGCATTCCTTATTATTTGGCCCTATCAAATAGCAGCATTTGCCAAAAGTCTTGCCAACCCATCATTTTCACTAGTGTATCTAGGGCTGTGCTCGCCCGGGAGCTAAGCCCTATTAAAGGAGCTTATATGTATCTAAATAAATATGTATACCATTGTACTCTCAATTAACCAAGTGATCTAAAAATTTATATTGTTAGTTTTTGCAGTCCTTATAAGTTACAAGTGATGGTGGTGATACATTACAAAATGGGCACTGAAGACAAGACACACAAGTTGCTAAAGGGAACGGGGCGGCCACATCTGACATTAAAACCAAATCGAACATATTTGATGGTCTACAGTTTACAGTTAAACAAAGAAATTTAGCATTTATATACCTCCACCAAAGAATGCGCTTTTGCTCCCATATTTTTAGTATTAATTTGTATTTGAAATTAATAGGAATCTAAAATATGCATAAAGAAATAAAATTCCAGTTTAGTTGTAATATTTGATAAAGAAAAAAGAAGTCACACTTACTTGTCTGGGTTCTTCACTCTGAATGTTGCATTAAGAGCTTTTAACCTAGAATCTGCCTGGCAGAGGAACAACATATATACACAGAATTACACTACAAGTAGGTAGTAGTTGTCAACTTTATCATAATTTTCAAAGGATCTGTAGACACCAAACAAGCCCTGTCTGTAAGCATGTGCGTGCACACACACACACACACACTTCCTGAAATGATTTTATCGGGAGTCCAATAAAATATTTTTCCAGGAGACATTTCATACGGCATAGAATCCTCATGCTGAAGGCATTTTCATACAGGAATAAAATTGTTGCAAGAAAAAGAATTTCATAATGATGATCTTACTTTCACACTGCACAAAAAGAAATACTTACACACATAAATGGAACTGTCTATTATGACTGACTCCATGAAGCCTCTCAAACAGTTTCACTTTACAAGAAATTCAAGCTATACAGAGAAGCTTCAAGATACAAATCTACCCTCCCTATTCCTAACACCATCTGAAAATGACATTTGTATCTTCAAGAGAAAATAGTGGTAGAGGGACTTTTTATGGAAATATGGTGTTAGAATAGGACTCAGCAACTGCTTTTCCTTTGGGATAACAGTAGCAGAACTAAGCATACTTTTAGAAAAACATTATTAATTTAATGTGTAGCCTGGTCCGCAAAGAAAAACTTCACGAATCTTTCAACATTGTCTTGCTCAAACACAGTAAATAACTGCTATCCTCAGCAATTATTTTTATTAATTTATTTTATGTGTATGCATTTGTATATGTAGTTGGGAAGATGGTAATGTACCATTAATGCAGTGTTGTTCATTTTAAGCAAAATAACACTTGGCTTTGTGGAAATGCACTATATATTTTAGTCCGTGTTGGTTTGTCAAACATTTCAGAAGTGAAACAGAAGTTTATAATGCTATGCTATGAATTTTGGTTGCCCAAAAAAATCTGGATGCATTTCTTCCAACATTAAATTTTATTTATGACTTCACAAATTAGGTGAACTTAGACTAAGAGGTACTGCATTTTAAAAGCATATAATTACCTTCAGCTGAAACCCCGTTTCATTCACCATCTCCTTCCATCCACCTTCCTAGAAAGTGAAATTGCATTTTAATTGTTATTTTAATTGTCTTATAAGTGTGAATATTGTTTATGTAACAGCGCAGATTCAATACTGACCAGACTTGTACCACTCAAGATACAATCTGCATGAACAAAACAGACTTGCAAGTGAATCAACACTAGTTATTGACCCCAACACTCTACACGTTTACCAATCTGGTAACATGAGCTACGTAAGTAATCTGAAAGGAGAAGGAAAGAACTGAATCAATTGCTTCAGTTTACAGGAACTTTCCAGCCATTTCACCAATATGCTACTTTTACTTGCTACAAGTTAATAGGCTGTTGGTTCTTTCACTACCTAGTATAATAGGCAGGACATGTATTAACTTATTTCGTTAGTTATGTCAAAAGTAGTTGTGCAGCCCTTTCACACGACACAAATTATAGTACTTTGGTCCCACTTTAACTGCCATGGGTACATTCTATGGAATTTGGGATCTGAAGTTTGGTCAGAGCTCACGCACTGAGAATTCTAAGTACCTCTCTCTAAACTACAAATCCCAAGATCCCATAGGATGAAACCAACATTGTTAAAGTGGAATCAAAGTGCTATAATTCTGTAGTGTGAAAGCACTGTTAATTTACCTCTTCAGAATCTGAAGGTCCCTTCTTATAGACTCTCTATTTACAGGCAAAGAAACCTTGAGGTGACATGACATGGAAAGACAGAGGAGCAGTTACCTAGCTCTGTTTTTAAATCCAATTATTTGGAAACTTATCTTCCCTATTCCATCTTCTACTCAAGTTTGTTTTGTTTATATGCCACCTATTTCCCAGAGTGGGACTGGGACACAAGGCAGCTTCCAAAACCCTAAACAATGATATTTTAAAAACAATTAAATGACAACATACAATCATTTAAAATACATACAAAAGTTTTAAAAGACACATAAAACATCCACATAAAAGCTGTCCTGCTTATCCATTAAAACCCTGCTTAAACGAAAAGGTCTCTGCCTTCCATGGGAGGGGGCCAGTGCAGCCTCCCATGGAAAGGAGTTCCAAACGGCAGGAGCAGCCACGAAGAAGGCTAGTAAAAAGGATCCGCTATCAGAAAGATAACAAAACTGGCTAATGGATGCTCTTTCCCCAGCTAATATTTCACATGGCTTCTGCTTTTTTAAATCTCCTATAAAAAGAAGGAAACCTTCAAAAAAAAATACCACGGGGGTCAGCTTTGCTCTGCTAGTTTCAAAGATCTACACTGGGTTTTCTCCACTGAATCTCCCTGCAATGTTTTTGCTTCTACTTTATCATTTTTGTACAGGAGAGTTTCAGCAGGAGACTTTCAGCAACAGCATTCCCAACTGTTCAGCCTTTTCAATGAGAGCAAGCAGTAACACACAGGGCTGCCTTATACCAAGTCAAGTCATTCATCCTTTCAGCAAATTTCAGTACTGGTTGCCAACATCTCTTGAGTGTTTTCAGGCAGATTTCTTTCTCTGACATAAAGAAGTCAGGAGTTAAACCTGGGGCCTTCTACAAGCAAAGCAAATGTCCTGCCACTGAGATACAGCTCCACAATTATTATGTACTCACAGCTCTGCATTTATATACACAGAATTAGAATTAAAACAGAATGTTTGGAGATTCGGTTTTGTTTTACTCTAGAAAGTATTAAGATACCTGGGTCAAAAAGGTATTAAAAATCTTCTCTCGGCAAAGAACAGGATGTGACGCTACACGTAGGAGAAAGTTTTCCAAGCCAATTCTTCTTCTTTCCACAAAATCTGGATCCATGTTATCTGCTGATAACTTATGCCAAACGAACTCTGCCTATGGAACAAAGGGGAATGTTAATAGCAGGGCTATGTCTATTTCATATTAAGCTGATGTAAATAAACTAAATTCTTCACTATGTGAAAGAATTTCTCCATCGCTATAAATTATGTTAATTGTGTCAGTTACTACACTTTTCTTGTAATCTGACCTGGGAGAAAGACACTGGAAGCTTTGCATTCCAATCCCTGAAAATGCTGCTCAACCTCAGCTCCATTCCTCCCCCATGCTTACATTTCACCACCTACATTTGAGCAAGCCTCTCCTAGCCTTGAGAGCTAAAGGATTGCTTTGAAAAAAAAAATTAAAAAATGCAAGATTTTTACCAGAACCCTCTACTCAGGTAAGTGAGCGAAAGGACAATAACAAATCTTCAGAAGATGGCTGTTGTTTTAAGCTCAGGTGATAACCTCTTCATTAAGAATGGCCCAAGCCACCATATGTTGGGTGAAAGGTGGGATATAAAAGATATCAATATACATAAGTAACGCTTTGTTGTGGAAATGGAATAAACAGAACGAACTGCAGTTGAAAATTTTCCTTACCCTTTTTTCTGGCAAAGGTGGTACAATAATATGTGGATAATTAACTAGCAAATAATTCCTCAGCAACTCAAATTCACTATAGCGTCTCCAAAGAGAGTCTGGGGGGGAACACTGCCCTTCAGCCTGTGAATCCACAGCTCTGAAAGACAACAGAATATATGTTTGAATAAATAATGCTAAGGTCAACACAAGAGTCTCTAATTTAGTCTTGACGTTACACACAACTTCTTAAGATATTCTTTGACATGGTTTCTGCAATGGTTTTTAAAGTGACTTTAGGCCACATCCAATGTTAGTCCTTACCTACAGTACATGCAATGAAATGAACAGGATTTGTTAGTCACAACTCACTTAAGCTTCACTGATTTCAACAAGTCTATTCCAGACAGGATTAATATTGGTTTTAGTCAGTTATGCTGATTTCTGAATTCTGGAAAAACAAAACCAAATAATTCTATGGATACCAACCATGGCTTTTCATTTTTACTGCAGTGTGGAAAAAAATGTCATTTTCTTACTGAGTGCTTTTGATATTCACAGTTTTATCAAATATTGTACATTTTAGTACAGACATACCTCAATTAACAAAGCGTCTGACAAATAAGCTCCTTTTGTTCTGAATAAAAGTTTGCTAACAGATGTTGAACTGCCTTTTTTTGAGGGGAGGTAATGCAGACAACTATTCCTATTCTTTTTATACTATCCACCTCTGGTATCAAATTTTCTGTTAAAGAAGTAACATCCAGGAACGTATCTGCTTCATTAACTGTAGAATACCTGTACATTTTATTTTACTGCTAGATTAACTGGCAAGGCCATCTGAATAACTTCACATATCATTAAACAAAAGAACCATAACCTGCAACAGAAGTTGTAACATCATATAACATGGTAATCAGCCACCAAAAAGACCCCCATGAGATGACTTAAAGGAGGCTATACAAAGAAAGATAGGAAAAACAATCAAATACTACTTAAAAGCAAGAAGACACTCTTGCTGCTCTGAAGTAATTATTAGCCTAGGAAGAACTGGCTGAAATTTTAAACAAGCTGTTTTTAAGAGTGCCAACTGACATAGATTTAATGAATTGTTTTAGATACCCAAGTATCATAATATCTTCAGCAGATTTTAACCCACCCAATGTTGTCTATACCCTACTTAATTTTTTTATCCGAAAGCCACCAAGCAAAACAAGATAAGAAACTCCCAATCCATCTAACTCAATGGCAACAGAAGTTCCCTTTGGTTTCAGATATAAACCTTAATCCACTCCTCATTAAGAGTAGTCTGGGACATTTTTAAGGCTATGGATAAAATATTTTAAAAATCATGTGTTTAGGCATAGGACCAGTAGTTCATTATTATTTCTGCAGTCAGCAGCACTCAAGTTTTCAGCCACTAACTAATGGAATAGAATCCAACTACGGCATGTCTCTTAAAAGCAAATAAAGCCTGAACTCTCTCCAGAACCCACAATGACTAAACCGAGACTCTCATACTTTGGCCATATCATGATATCACATGATATGACACGTCATGATATGACACAACTCACTAGAAAAGACACTAATACTTGGCAAGGTAGAAGGGAGTAGGAAAAGAGGAAGACCGCATTATATAGATAAACTCAATCAAAGAAGCCACAAACCTGAGTGTGCAAGGCTTCAGCAGGACTGCTGATAACAGGGAGACCTCGAGGGTCTCATAGGATTGCATACGGACCTCATAAGATTGCTGTAAGTTAAAGTCAACTTTACAGCAATTGACAGCAAATGACATGTATATCTCAGAAATACCCACAGCTCTCTATTATGATATTTGTACAACAGTACCTTCTTGCTCATTCATAAACAGTATTTTTCCTATATAGATATAAGATGGAGACCATTGTTTTAGTAAACATCATCAACTGATGAAGGACCTTGGTCTGAAAGACAGAATTTAGATTCTTCTGCCTTTTTTGTTGACCTAATACGGACTTTTATTTTATTTTAGTTATTGGTCAACATGGCTACCCCTGCATCTTTATTGTCATAACAGTCTTCGAGCAATACAAAAGCTTCACTTGAATTTGGCCCCACAGTGCAAAAAGACTGCCATATCCAGCAGCCCCAGATTACAACCAAGCAACCAATGTTTTCAGATTAACTCAGCTTCATAAATGTACATGCCAAAACACAAGCTTGTTTCTTATGTATTGTTTCTTCTATGTACATTTATGCTCACTCTGGCAAGCGTAGATCTGCCCTCATGATGTGTACTTGTCTTTCCAAATTTGAAGCTGCATACATGATGAGGGAACAGATCACCCTGGCAACCACATGGCAACTCCCACCCAGCCCAAGAGGAGTGGAACCATGAGGATCAACAGCAGGAAATGGGGAGCAGGCAGGGGGCTCGTTTAATTGTTGCCCGGCATAATCTGATCACTGGTACTCTTCTGCCCCTTTTTTCCTACAAGCGAAAGAGTCAGAGTAGAGGATTTCTTCAACCGCTGATTGGCAACAGAGCTTGGAAGCCCTCTGACCCGACAACAGCTGAAGCTGGTACGCTCTCTGCTTCTCTTTTTTGCAAGAAAGAGGTGGTGGGTTTCCCAGTTTATTGCTGGGCAGCCTTCCATCACCCTACATGGAGGAAGGAGGGGCAAGGCAGTGAGTGACCAAGGCAACTGGTATTTGTAGAAGCCTACTCCCCTATTCTCTCTCTCTTTCTCTCTGCGCAAAATGATACCAAATACTGTGTAAGTATCTACCACAAGATAAACTTCCCTCACACATTCTGTTATCTTCCAAAAAGCCTCTTCAGAGGATTGGAGTAGCCTTATGAAAGGTCAAAGAAAACTGGGTAGAGATCGCTTGCATGACTGTAAATTATCACAACAATGATATTATACCTATTTTAAATAAGCTGCAGTGACCACTAGCGTATGCACGCTTGATGCAAGCTATTGGTATTGACCTTTAAAATCCTGAATGGTCTATGTCTTGATTAGCTCAGTGAGCATCTATGATCTTATCTAAACTCGCAGAGTAGCTGCTATCCATTCAAGATCCACAAGAGAAAATGCCTTTTCTAGGACAACTTCAGGACCGTGGAATGTCCTTCCTCCAGAGGCAATTCTGTGCTTTCCAGCATTATTCCAGAGACAGACCAAGTTGTTTTGCAGAGCTAAGCCCTACAAAAGCACGCTCTGTGGCTCTCTGATTTTTAAAGAGTTTAAAATTGATCCTAGGAAGCTATTTTCAAGTGTTACACATTTAAACACCTAAAGAACATATGTCTAGAAGCCGTCCACAAATGCTGCAATTAAATATATTTCACCTATACTGCTCCGCTAGACTGTCACTCCAGTAAATATACTACAGAAACACAGTCCAAATTCTTTTGGATGACTGTTCACTAAATCTTATTCAGTAATTTTAAAGAAGTGTTTCGTTTAAGAGATAGATTAAAATGGAAAACTGGAATCCTTCATTGCAACAAAATGAGACAAGGTAGGCAAAGTGAGAGGTGTTTCCAGTCTTGCTAAACATTTTTCCATCTGGTTATATTTTGTGGCCATAAAATATCATCAGTGGGAGAATACTTCTCCCCAGGAACTTTATTCTACAAAGGAAGTTAAACCCACAAAAAGTACTCATTATGCTGAATACCTTTATTATCATTTGATTTTTCTCAGCCACACTAATAACTTCATCTCCAAATGCAAGCATGGCTGCTTCTATCTCAATTACTGTGATAATCACTTGTTGACATTTGGTCTAACTTCTCAATTTGTTATTGATTTGAGAAACACTATGATTCCTGTTAAACATTCTGACAAGAAAACCACATGCTTCCCCTCTTAATATAGCTATAACAATGTTCCTTATTCATGGACTAAACCAAGATGATGGCGCAAAAGCTGAAGAAAGAGATTAAAATCTTGAACTTTCACCTTGTGACAAATATTATCATAAATAATTTATATGTTGCACTGCTCTAAAAGCCACATTTATTTATCTTAATGAGGAATGCCAAACTGAAACAGTGGGTGGGAAAGACCTACCAATTCTTACTGCTATTTAAACTAATTATCTGAAATGAGCCATTAAACTGAAAGAATCTTAAAATTAGAAAAGGAAGGAAGTACATCAAGTTTATTTTCCATTAAAATAAAAACTCATTGACTGAATGAATTAAATACTTCTCTGTTTTAGCATTTTAGACAACGGTTGTGTGATGTTACTACCTCACATGAACATAACTCTGTTGTACTAAAAATACTGAGCCTGCAACCCCACACTTGTTTCTGGATTAAGCAGTATTCACTCAAACCCACCTCTAAACAAATATGTACAGGATCAGGTCCCACTTTCTCAAAACTTTCCTTTTTCTTTTACTTTCCAATAAAACTTATTTTTTTACTGTGCAAGTATCAGCCACTTCCAATCATTCGTCTGGTCCACTAACTTTCTGAGCTTTTTGAGTGCAGAGAAGGATCTTATGGTTCTTGAATAGGACCCAGTATTCCAACAGTTATTTAAAGTCTTCCTTGACTGGCTCAGTTTGAGGGGTACAGAAAATAATATTGGTGGAAAGTGTTCCTTGTTATTCTAAATTTATACTTAGGAAGTCACTAAAATATTCAAACTTGCATTTGAATTTGCAAAAAGATGCTTGCCTGCAATGAGGGTAGATGAACAATGAAAAAGATATAATTAGAGCAAGTCATTCTTACTATGGAATGCACCTTGTTTTGACCTACTCATAGTGGGTTTTTTTCCCCCCTTCATCACTTCATTGAAGGTGCAAAGAAGCTGACACATCTAAGGGGTTTCCCAGTTCTTTGCTTGCATCAGGGGAAAGAAATACATAATGACATATTTGGAAGGCTGTCCAGTTGGAGAAAGTCTGTATTTTTTCAAGAAAACAGGAACTTTTTATTGACAAATAAGCAAGACATCTCTGTAAATAAAAGCAGAAAAACAGTGAGATCCTTCTTTATACCTTCTCAGTACATCTTTCTGTAATGCTCGTACCCTTCTCAGACTACCCAGTCCTTAGCACAAGTAAATAATTCAGGGCAGTCTTAACCACATTTTCTAGCATACTGCTTATGTTTAACTCTTGGTTCTCTACAATGGCATGTACCCCCAAGGTGATTTACAAATAACGAACAGCAGCAATACTGGAAAAACAAGATGTATACTACACCCAGTAGAACAATTACAACTTGTTTCATTTCCTTACTGTTCAACAGTGAAGAATTCTCCTAGTTCCCTTTGGCAAAAGGAAGGTCTACAGGGAGAGCAGTTTTGAGACCATCAGACTCAAGCTCACCATTTTTATTGACAACAGTGTCTCTTGCAGTCATTATTACTAATCAAGGCTTCTAGTCTCCCATGATAGAAGCACTATTTTATTTTCATTTTACATATTCATCTAAATGAAAGATAAATGAGGTTATTCTCACTTGCACCAGGTAAAATGCAAATTTCTAACAGTCTGCTAATTCTTGCAAAGGGAAGTGGAAGCAAACTGTTTACACTGGCTGTATTCCTGTGCACACCAACCAAATACAATATGGCTCATTTCTGTTTATTCTGCACAGGATTACCCTGATAGATACTTTTGACTTTATAGGCCACAGAGAATATGCAAGCTTTATTGATTTACAATGTTGCCATAAGAAAAAAAGATGTTTTGTGGCCGCTGTTGAAAAACTATCAAGCTTATTAATGTCATAAGCTTTTGTGAACTGGAATCTATTGGCAAGTATACACATGACTGTCCACGAGCGTTGTGGGGCTGGGGGAGAATGTGAACACTGGGATCAAATGAAAACGAAGAGTTTTGACTAGTGAATTTCAATGACAGTACAGTCCCAAGGACAAAGTGGAATCTATCCCTCAAAGAAACACTACAGTCTTTCAATCAGAGTAAAGGTGGAACGAGGTCCACCAACGTCATTCCTCCAACCATCAGATTCCTCCTTGCAATTCCCTGAGAGTCCTCATGAAAAAAGTGGTTAAAAATTAGAACAGAATCTCCATAAACCCGCATGAGGTACAATTCTGAGCTAAAAAAAATGCAAGGCTCTCCTTACACCTTGCAAACCATTTTTCCTGAAACTGAAAGTAGCCAGACATTCTATACTGCCCACTCCTCCTTTATAGATAGTTGTATACACAATTTCTCCTATCATACAAACAATTCTTTAAAGCAACTGATCACTTAGTCAGGTGACAACCTCTAACCTTCTTCCGCCCTAGCAGGACACAAGTGAAAGCTAAGGAGAGTTTGGTAAAGAAAATATACAACTACATTTGTCTCAGATAACTGTTCACACTTTGGTGCAAACGCAGACACTTCAGTTTTAATATCAGAGCGTTAACTCATTTCAGCTACCAGCACAATATATTTCTCTCTCCCAATCACAGCATTTTCCAACCTGTAACAGAACAACAAATTGCATTTGCTTTAGAATTTGTACTACTAGCAAAGTTTCTTTCAAAATATTTCACACCAAATAAAAACTGAATACAAAAAGGAAAGGCTAGTTTCTTTACTAACACGCTTTGGTGGAGGCAGCAGGGACAGGGACGTCATGTTATCTACGAGCAGCTCATTTCTGGAGACATATAAAGTTTCTCAGTCTGAATTAGGAACCAATCTAGCCAAACAAAGTCATGATTCTCCTGTACTCCCTTCTCCGTCTGTGTGTCTTCTCCTCTGTTTCCAGCCTCTCTGTTCTTATCTACTCCACTCTCACTCAATGTTTCTGTCTTTCACCTCCTAAGAGGAACTCAGCACTTGGTCCACACTCTGTGCAAGCAGTCCCCATTTGGCCTGTTTTGGTGGGAGAGTCACCCTCTTAACAAAATTTTTTCCCAAAGATCTTCTGTATTTTGGTAAAGCTTCACGTCTCTCCCTACTCCATTGCAGATACTATTTTTTTCATGAACACTGCTTCTGTTCTGGCTAAAACAAGGGTTGCCACTTCAACTTGGAACCCACTGATCTTGGTCTCTGTGTCAAAACCATTTTAACAAAATAAAAGTATCTACTCCTTCACAGTAAAGATTTAAAGAATTCACCAATATTAATAAAACACAAGATATGAAAAATAATACTTAAGAGGAAAAAATGAACTATTCTTCATATGATGGTGGGGTGCTGAAAACATCATTTTTTAGAAAACAGGAAAAAAACAGTAGTTATGTATTATTTCCAAACAGCTACAGGCATACTTTACACTGGTTTACAGCAAACTTAAAACTGTTAGATAAATGTGTACAAAGAACAATTAGTGAGCCAACATCTGTCCTGCCACTATGTCTCTATGTGTTGCCAAAATGAAGGACTCATCAGAACGCTTGCATTCTATGAAGTTACTGACAGCTTCATTTTGAACCTATGATGGTGGAGCAACACCCCCCTCCCCAGAGATTAAAGTCATTCAGCCAACATCAAAACTCAAAACAGAGGAATTCTGAAAACCACAGCAAATCTATAATTAAACTAATATGGACTGTCCTTCAGGTACATGTTTCCATATATAAATTCATTAACAGAGATCACTTCAGGAGCTGTTGAATAGACAGTGGATCAATTTGGATGATCACTGTATTTAATTCTATTAAGCTGAGAGGCACACAAATCTTTCTGCCTGTGTATGCAGCCTGCTTGCTTGGCACCAAGCCACGATTAAATCAGGAGACCTCTAAATAATCACAGTTTTCCATTTTGTCCAAGCACTTGAACCAAGCTGAAGCTATGGCTTGAGGTCCTGGTTTGTTTCAAAGCTAATAAACACAGCTTTCCAGTGGGAGGAAATGTGAAACTATGGGTAATTAAAGATGTCCTGGTTTGTTCATAGGTTGCTCATTTGCACAGGCAGGAGGGGAAAATGGATGAGACAGGAGAAGAGTGTGCACACATTTGCTCACTTGCACAGAAGGGGGGAAGGGAATGGGAGGAGGGAGGGTGTGTGTGTTTGCTCACTCACATGGGTGGGAGGGGAAGGGGGTAGGACAGGTACCCCCTTTCTCCCTCCTCTCACTTCCCCTGTCTCATCCCCTTCTCCTACTCCTGCCCATGTGAGTGAGTAAGTGAGGGAATGCATATGCAACTGGGCCCAGCACCCTTCCGGTACAAGTCGTTTTTCGTGTGTTAAATATGATTTGAGGGGTTTATGATATTCACAGTTTTAACACTTTTGCTGGAGTCCTACACCTTTAACCCCACTCCAAATATATTACACTGCAACTGGGCATTAAACTACAGTGCCAGTCCAATAACCAACCTTAGTTCAAGTTTTTTACCCACCTTGTTTCCACCAAGTAAGCAGTGTAAGTTTCCTGCATGTTCATGGCATTCCGTCCTGTCCGTTTCTCTGCTTCTGCAACACTGATTTCTATTTTCTTCAATAAGCAATCTTCAGTCATCTTTTTCACCAAGAGAAAAAAATACATTTGTAAGTACTGCATCATTTGTTCTGAACAAGAAAATATTAAGTCCTTTGATTTCTGCCAGGTGGCAAAGCCTGGCTCTTAATAAGAGAAAGTCATTTAATTTCTTGTTGTCAAAGTGCTCCCAATGATGTAAGCAAATTCACTGCATAGCACATAAATTATGATAATCAACGTCAAAATTAGAATCAGGACAGTCCTATTTGCCTTTTTTAACCACGTCAGAAAAAAAACTCTACCCTATTATATTGCCCTTTAAATTAGACAAATTGTGGAACTAACAGGAAACTAGCGCATTTTATGTTGCAGTTTATGGAACCACAACAACAAGACCACATTGCACCAGCTGCTAATCTTATCTAAATCAAAGGAGAAGTTATACAAAGGATGATGGAGTATCAAACATTCTCTTTTTCTTTCTACTTCACTTGTCTTTCATGTTTCCAGTTGGCACGTATGCCAAATTTTGCCAAAGTAGGAACTGCTTGAGATATCAACATATACTCTGCATGTTCTTGTGATAGCTGTGATGTTCAGAACCACTTCTAACAAGACAACCTGAGGATATAAGTTGAAGTGGCCCAGCTGCAAACACCTTGAGTCCTCAGAATTGGTTCTGAGATGACATTTGGTAACTCAGATAGGTGACACACTAGGTAGAATGTCTCTAGTCCCTCAGCCCAACACCAGATGACATATTCAGAAGTTAGATTTGGTCAGATGAATACTGGAGGTGGATCAACTCAGAAAGATCTTCCCAATGATTTATTCCATGTCCGTGCAGAACAGAGGTGAACAACTGCAGCTGTCTAGACCTCTGGCTCTCTCAAATTCCCATCAGCTACAGCCAGCACCACAGTCAATGATAAGGAATGTTTGGAATAGCAGTCTAACAACTTCTCAAGAGCCACAGCTACACACCCCAATGCAGAATGAGCAACATGGGAACACAGCCTACTTCAACTTACCACACCTTCCCCATCCAACTACGTCTAAAATACAGGCCAAGACAGCTATTTTCAGTTCCCTGACTCGGCATTTAGGTATGTCAATTTGATGACCAGATTCCCACAGAAAAAGAGATATGTCTCATATGACTGACCTCCCTCCATATATGCTATAGACCTTCTTTTAGTTGTTGCATGGTAAATGGAAGTACCATTCCTTGAAGAATTTGCCACTGATAGTCAAGATGTAAGACAGACCTTTCAGGTGTGTCGGAACTACAGCTCCCATGGTGCTGACTACTATCTATGCTATTTGATGGGATTTGATGCTCATGAATGCCTGGAGGGCCACAAGTTGTCTATCCTTGTATAACCATTATACAAACATGAAATAGCCAGACATCTGCTAAAGAGCGAAGTCATCAGTAATAGCCTTAGTTTACTTTTAATAGCTTAAAAAGATTTACTCTACCAGTAAGATGATTATCATAACTAACACCGTCTGTACTCATTGCTGTCTGTACATTTTGAATTTCAATTCCCTCTGACCCTTCTGTTTTCAAATATATGTCTATAAATCTCCCTACAGTGGTAACACTTAAAATGCTTGTGATGAAGCCAACAGCATCCACAAAAGCTTATGCCATAATAAATTTGGCACAAGAGCCTTCACTGATTTTGCTGCCAATAGACCACTACCTGTCCAGAAAGTAGTCCACTAGTTTTCACAAGCATTGAACAAATGGATAAAGGGATCTTTGAAGAATCCATTAACCTAGATTATCTTCAGACCGTAACTCTTTAACCTTGTTCTGAACTTCACATGAATTCCCAGCTCCCTTCACTCACTAGAGGGAGTAACAAATAACAGAATCTTATTCTTTTTGTGACAAATAGCTATTGATGGTGGCAACCCCAGAATTATGTTGCTGAGCTCATGTGCCGCATGATCAGAAGACACTGGCCTATCCCTTCATCTGGGTTACAAATGGAAGCATATTCTAGCACTATCAGGAGCAGCAAAGGGAGGCAATGGAAGATGAGGTTATTAAAGATCACTATTCCTGATTTGTCATATGAATCAAAACAAAGATCCTAGAAAACAAGCTCCAACTTCTCATGGATGAATTTGGGACAACATTTTCAGCTAGTACAGAAATCATAATCAGGTGATCTCATTCGCTACTCTACAACATTTCCTCCAACAATAACAATTGTTGTACTACGCTACATATTTATATGAGCTTTGTTCCATATGCAAGGTATTCTGCAATTTGTTTAGAAAAAATATCTTTATTCAAACCTTCCCCCTACTTCTAGTGCTATACTTTGTACATATACTTTTTGTGAGGACAAGACCAAAGATGCAAACTAGAAGAGTCCTTCAATATATAGGAATGTGATATTACAAATTTCCCTTTGTGTTCTTTATTCCGTTACATATCCAATGTAATGGACCAGCACTATATTTGTACCCATTGGCTACAACTGTTTCTTTCTTCCCTGGAAACTTGCCGAAGGCGAGCAGCCAAAGGCTCTGCTCTCTGGGCCACTACTTTGAATAGCACCACTCTAAAGGACGACCTGCAACGGGAGCATCTTCTCCCATTTCAGATGCTTGTTGTGATAAAGCATTGAAACTAGCAGCTGTTGTGTGGGCCCTGTGAGTGTTGCTTTGGCTTGGAGAGGTGGCTACTGGTTGCACCTGCCACCTATCAAGAATACAGTTTTGACTATCACCACCGCTTCTTTGGTATCCAAGGTCTCCCAGAGGAGTATGGATAATGCTTCTTAAGAGGAACATTAACAGTGATTCCAAAATTAGGAGGATGAACAAAGTGGCAGATCATCTACTCTGTTCCAACTCCTTACACACCATGGTCCTGTTGAGGCAGCTGAGGTAAAACAATACACCCAATAACTAGGCACCAGGCCAAACAGTATTTCCCTCAGGAAGTATATAAGCCTTATATGGATAACGCTACACTAAGGGTTACCTCCAGTAGCAAGTATTTTTTTCCCTCTAAAGTTCAATTCATTTTCTTATTTTGACTAATCAAATATGATGAGCACTTTCTCCTATTATCGATAACATCACCTTCACTGCACGCTTGTCTATGGTTGTTGTGTACTTTCCAGTCATTTCCAACTATGGCAACCTTATGGTGAACTTATTGTGGGGTTTTCTGAGACTAAGAGTGTATCACGCACCCAAGGTCATCCAGTGGATTTCCATGGCCGAGCAGGGGTCATAGGTCAATGCTCAAACCACTCCCCCACACTGTTTATTGTAGCAAGTGGCTAACAGCTAAAACATCTCCATGTCAGAAGTAAATTTCACAGTGTCCAGCACAGCTTATTCCCAAATCATGTAATATGCATGATTACAGCCCAAGAGATCTCGGCTACAATCATATACAGTCAGCCCTCCACATTTGCAGGTTTCACTTCTGCGGATTTGATTATTCACGGATTATTTGTTGTCAGCTCTGCTGCTGCCCTATACCATTTTTAATAGGGACTCCAAGCCTTGTGAAACTGAGAAACTGCAAATGAGACTAGTAAGTCCCTCTTAAAAATGTTGTGGGGCAGCAGTGCAGGTGGCAGTAAACCCCACCAGCCACCCACTTCTGCCTTGTGAAAGAACCCTGATGCCTCAAAGACATCCATGGTGGATTGAATATGGTGATCAAACTTTGTGTGCATGTGTGTGCGTGCGTGCGCGTGTGTGCGTGTTAAATATGGTCTGGGAGGGCCTAGAGCTATTCACAGTTTTTTCACTTTCACAGGTGCCCCAACCCTGGTGAATATGGAATGATGACTCTATACACCAATACTTAAAATAAAGTATGTGAGTTCAAACCACCTTGTTGTTCCCATGAATTTCACAGAATTGTCTTAGGCAAGGAATACTCAGGGGTGGTTTCCCACTGCACTTCTCTAAATATAACCTATGCTCAAAGCGGTGGTCCCAGGACTGAAGCTGGTCTGTGAACAACTAGTTGCTGGTCTATGGAGAGTCTCCCAGAAAGAAACAGTTGTAGCCAATGGACATAAATGTTACCAGTCCATAGTGCATTGGGGAAAGAAAGAAAGAAAGAAAGAAAGAAAGAAAGAAAGAAAGAAAGAAAGAAATGCCAGGCCTCCACATCAGATAGTGTAAGCAGCAATTGCCTACAAGAATTGCCTACAAGACCTAGTATTCTACAGTAATTTCCCTTCCAGGCCCGATACTGCCAAGTCTCTGAAATTAAGATCTGGTGCCTTCAAGTATTTAGGCACAATTCTACCTAATTCAGTGGAGCTTAGTTCCAAGCAGATACACAATGCCTTACCTTATTAAATTATCAATGAAGAAGCCTCATTCTGCTTCTGTTACAAACCCACCCGAACACCTTAAGGAAGGCACCTCTGGTACTTTCAACCCACACACCCGAAGCAACAACAATGACCTCCCTTCTGTTTAAATTTATTTGCAACATTTATAGCCTTGCTTTTTCCTTTTGAGGAATTCAGGGCACTGCAGGCGCCCCTCCCTTCCCCTCTTAATTACCAAAACCATCCTGAGCAGTACGCTTTGCAGTCAGCCTGTGACTCGCAGAAGGCCGCCCAGCGAATTTCACAGCTCAGTGGGGACTAGAACCTTAGGAGACAGGCAAAGCCAAGCCTTCCGAAGGCTGACGTTAAATATTAAAGACCAGCATCACCACTGCGGGCACCTGGAAGCCTCCTGCAAAACGGAGGCTAGGTCGCTCACCGCTGTTAAGCGATTTGCCTCACAAGTTACAAAGCAAGGGAGGAGAGACGGATTCACAGGAGAACCCAGCTGAGGCGGCTTTCCAAGCAGCACCTGCCAAAACTCAAACAGGCAACACACACACACACACACACACACACCCCACAAACGCCCTTCTCTCGGGGGAAGCGCGCAGGCCCTCGCCCTCCAGGGCTATGCTCCACGTTCCCCGCGCCCCTCCAGCCCCAACCCTGCCCTCTTTCCACCGACCCCAAACTCCCCGCCACCCCCCACCCCACTGCTCGCCCCTCTCCCACCACGCCGGTCCCGCAGCTGCCCCTAAGACCTAACGCGGCCCCTCTCGGCCGCTCCCGGCTCCACCCCGCACCGCGCTCCCGTCCCGTCCCCTCCGCCGGCGAGGCGGGTCCGCCGCCGGCCCGCGGCCTAAGCGCCTCCCCGGATCCCCGGCGGTGGCGGAGCTGCGCTCACCGCGTAAGCTGCAAGTCCCCCGGCCGCGCTCCTGGCCGCCCTCGCCGTCACGGCGGCCCGCCCGCTGTCCTCGTCGCCGGCCTCCTCCTCCTCCTCCTCCTCCGCCTCCTCTCCAGGCCCGGGGCTGGCGGGAGACTCGGGCTCGTCGCCTTCCTGGCTGCTGCTTCCCCCGCCGCCGCCGCCGCCGCCGCCGCTGCTGTTGCTCCCGCCGCCAGGGCTCTCGGCGCCGGGATGCTCCATGGAGGGCAGAGGCGGCGAGCAAGACGGGCTCGGCGGCGACCCTCCGCGCAGGCGCTCCGAGGCGAGGGCTGGGCTCGCAGGGCGGAAGCGCGGCGCGCGGCTGGGAGCCGGAGGGGGAGAGAGAGCAGCCAGCCAGGGGGCGACGCTGTGCCTGCTACCTCCCCCCGCGCTGTTAAAATAGGGATGCCCCGGCTTCCTCCCGTCTTATTTGAAAGCCCTGTTCTCTGCAACGACGCTTAACAACCCGATCCTGGTATGTTCGCTTCAGGGAGACTTAACTCCCCTTTCAGGGATTACTGATTTCGGTGGGGCAAGCTCCCCATGGGCCATACTCCCAGGAAAAGGCAGGGCTTGGGGTTTGTTTGTTTGTTTTTTGGACTACAGTTCCCAGAATCCCCCTGCTGGTCTGCCCCAGGAGCCCTAGTCCCGAAGACAGACACTCCCGAGCGCTGAGTAATTGTGTATAAAGGGCGACTGGAGTACAGCCCGAGTCCTGTGCGTATTTGCTGGGAAATCAGTCAATCGACTGTGCCCTGATTTACTCCTTGGATAAATGCCCTGGGCACTGACTTCTCCTTTACAGTTTAACCTAAGCCCGTTTCCCGCACTACACTGTTATAGTGCTATTCTTCCACATTCAACATCCTGTGGAATTCTGGGGTTTGTAGTTTACTGGGACCAAAGAGCTCTCCGGCTGAGAATTCTGAAGGCCCTCCGTAGACTGCAAACCCCAGGATTCCACAGGATGTTCAAAGTGGAATAATAGCACTAGAACAGAGTAGGGTGGAAATGGCCTAAGTGTGGCTTACTCAAAAAGTATCCCATTGTACTTTGCTGGGTATCTCCCTCATCATTGCTTAGGACTTAAGTCTTATTTTTTAAGCAGAAGGACCTTTGTCCTAAGCATGCTGTTGAATCCCTACTTCCATCTGTCCTAACCAGTCTGGTTGGCAAAGTATGATGGGAATATGCAGCAACCTCGTAGGTTAACCTCTGTTGAGTCAAGACTATTGGCCCATCCAGCCCAGTATTTTTGACTCTGACTGGCAGCAATAGCTTTACATGGTTTGAAGCAGAAGTGTTTCCTAACCCTACCTGGAGATAGAGTTGGTATGGTATGACCTAGTGGTCATCCACCCTAGTATTAGCCAGAGCACTGCTTAACTTCCAAAATGGGGTGGGGTGGGGTGGGGTGGAGTGGGGTAGGGTGTGGGGTGGGGTGGGGTGGAGTGGGGTAGGGTGTGGGGTGGGGTGGGGTGGTGTGCCTGGGAATGACAAAGATTCCTTCACTCCTGGCCTAATAAGAAATAAATCTAAGAACTGGCACTCGTTTTTAATACCCAGAAGTAATAATCAGAGAAGTGATTAAAAACTACAACAACAAAGAATAGAGAGGAGAGTGAGCATTTTAACCCTTCCTTCCCAGTTTCCCCTTCCAAAGCCATACAAAACGCGCAGTGAATGGATCCCCCACTACCACCAAATTAAAATGATCTGAGACAAACATAAAGAGGATACAAAAAGGAACTCAAGCAAATCCTATCTCACATTTCAGAAACAGTCAAAGTTACACTTGAGGAATTCAGTTAGGAAGATTTCTGTTTGCCCTGATTTTTTGAAGCATGGTAAGATTTTGCTTTATGGTTTAATACGGATTAATTTTGATCTCATTTAAGTTGATAAGCTGTATATAGTTGTGTGCTTTCAAGTCACTTCTGACTTATGGCAACCCTAAGGCGAACATATCATAGGGTTTCCTTGGCAGAATTTGTTTGCCTCTGCCTTCTTTTGAGGCTGAGAGAGTGTGACTTACTCAAGGTCACCCAGTGGGTTTCCATGGCTGAGCAGGGATTCAAACCCTGGTCTCCCAGTGTCCTAGTCCAACACTCAGACCATGCTGGCTCTAAACAGAATGTAAGCCTCCCTGAAGTAGATGCTACAGAACCAGGCAACCTGCCTGCTTGTGCTCAATATTATTCAGCTCAGAGATAACCAGCTTAAAAGAGAAAAGAACCAGCAGAACATCATGGGCCTTTAACATGCTTGCATGCGTAGAAGACTCCCTTGTGCTATCATAAATAAAGCTGGGACCCCCAGATCCCCATCATTTTCCCTCGGGTGGCAACCATAACAATGAGTGCTTGATGAGGCATATATGGGATTCACATGAGTATTTCGATTATATCACTGGTGCAGATTTAGAAAATCCCAATATGCACATCCTTTAAAATGCAAGTGTAATTGATGCAAGAGACATATTTTAATGTGTATCTAGAGTAAACACCCCAAAGACCACATTATAATGGGAAACAGATTTTGGACAACAGTGTGCAACCATGCATAAAATGGACTTAGGTTTATGAAACAAATCTTAAATCAATCCTACTCCAAGGGCACTTCAGCAGTTCGCATAATCAAAAGGAGGTTTTGTGCCAAGAAAATCTTAATTATAAATGCCTGGGAAACTCTATTTTACTTGCAATGAAAAGGCAAAGGTAACAAATAAAATAACCTCGGAAGAAATTTATACAAACACTGAAGACAACAGAATAGAAACCAGATACATTGAAAGCACTCAAAGGGTCTGTAAAATAATCTTGGAGTTTATTTTAACTGGCGTTGTGAAAGGAAGATAGGTTAGCAAGGGCAAATGCATGCAAGCTTAGCACAGTATGGCTGTTTTGCCTTCTAAAAATTAACCAAGTGAACAAGCAAAGATGGAGGATCATTCATTGTTGATAGTAAAGGCTTAAAGGGATAATGGTCCATGCGAATAACCCAAGGTATCTAGATTGCAGGGATATCATAGGAGATTTTAGTCCTTGATATTTGCAGCATGATGAACAAAGAAAAAGTTTCCAGGAGAAAGAAAATTAAAGTACAATAGCATTAACTTATCAATATGCATCTGCTTTTAATCTAAGCCTGATGAATGTAGGGCTGCTAGATACAATAAGGACACAGGGCTCCTGTACATTTAATGGATGGGTAGAATGGTTGCTTAAAGGAAAAGCAGCACCTGATGAAATTGCCTCTTCTACGTAACTGTTAAAAATACAGGACCATTCTCTATTATTTTATGTGGCAGCCCTAGATGATCTTTAAACAGTGGTAAATGCATGCTATACCTTCTGAAGACAAAGCTTTAAGTCTAGACATACCTCTATGGACTCATTTCTTTAGGTATGTTCACTGCATTGAGTTAAATAACAAGAATCCGAGTATTCATTCACTGCCATGTGGATATATTCCTCTGGATTAATACTGATGTTTCAGGCAGTGCCTGTTGTCATTTTCTCTCTCCCTTGTTTTAATACTCACCTCCAACTCTTTTACAATGCGTTTCTGGGAGAACAGTACTTGCCTTGCCCTTGTCTTTTAATTTCTCTTTGCCTGTGGAACACTTTGGCAAAATGCCTGCACTGTGCAAATCAAACCAAATGAACCAGTCTCACATGAAAAGGCCTGTCCAAAGCATATACACGTACATAATGCCTGACAATCATTTAACATCACTGGCGTACTTTGTTCACTGGTTCAGATCTGACAATTCACTAATTTATTATCCACTAAACTGAAAGCCGTTATCAAAGGTGGCCTCCCCAATATTTAAGAGCATAGCATTCTTGTTTTTACAGACCCAGTGAAGCTATAAAACTGTTGAGTCAGCAAATGAGACTGAGAGTACACAACTGGATTGTGTAGATGGATGGTACACTACATTCAGCTTAATAGACTGGTCTCATATCAGTGAGTCGCAAGTTGTGCAGGCTTTGTCCTCATCACTGCACTGCCAGTAAAAGCAAGACTTAAAATGAGGCAGTAAAATGGAAACAGGAATGGGTATTTGCAGAAGGAGCTAAGATGAGCATTGACATTTTAAATAAAGAATCTAACAATGTTAGAAAAGAGAACACCCTGACTGAAACATGGGTGGCACTTACTGAGTTCACAAGGTCTGGTTCTGGAAGCGTTAGCCTTTGTGGTCCACACTGGTAGTTTTGGAAAGGACTGCTGGACACAGCTTGAATTCTGTGGGAAGAGCATTCCAACTCCTAAACAGAAAACACGTTATTATTATTGATAATTAAAAATATTGATTGATATAGCAAAGGTAATGCATCGCATTGAACCTACTGTTTATGTGCTTATGAATGTCTATACTTAAATTGTGTTACAGACAAATAAAAAAAATTTTTTTAAAGCAGCGTTACCTTGTGCACATCTACTCAGAAGTAAGCTCTACTTAGGGCTTTCCCACACTATACCAGTGCCATTGTTCCACTTTCAACATCCTATGGAATCATGGGCTTTGCAGTTTAGGGAGGGGCATTTAGAATTCTCAACCAGAAAGCTCTTTGGTCTCAGTAAACTACAAACGCAAGAATCCCACAGAATGTTGAAAGTGGAATAATAGCACTATAACAGTGTAAGATAGAAAGGCCCTAAGTTCAATGGGACTTACTGCCAGGTATGGGACTGTAGCCTAAATAACTTGTTTGACAACTTTCCTCAAGTTGAAATTACTGTGTGAATGCCTTACTTCAAATTTCCTTATATTGCAGCCACCACTTGAGAATAGCTGCCAATTACTGTAGTTACTGAACTGTTTTATCACTCTGATGCAGTTGTACTGGATGTATATGAAAAGGAGGAGTGTTACAATGTAGCTGGTGAGTACTGCTAGATTTCACGCACACGCACACACACACAACTCATCGCTGAGTTTGTGTCTCAGTGGACTTAATTTTGATAGCTGACACACCTTTCCTTCATACAGTCTCAAGCCAGTATGCAGCCTACATAACTATAAAATTGTCATTCTTGCCCACTTTCCTCTGCATGCTTTTTGCTAACTTTGCTTGATGAAGAAAGGTGACATTTCAAAAGGTGAAACATAATTTTGCCTCTATTTGGTTGTGATAATACCAGAGACCTATCAGTCGTGACCCTTTCCTTCACCGTATTGAGTGTAATTCATCACCGTTCATCATTTTTATTGTTCTGCTCTCTTCAGTCAGTTGTATTCTAGGTTTGTTGCTCAGACCCTTTTGGTGGCTTCTCTATACAGTCCTCCCTCCACATTCATGTGTTTGACCTTAGCCAACTTGATTATTCACAAGGCGCGTGTGTGCTTCTCCCCTGATTCTTCTCCTCCCATTCCTTTGTGTTTTGCCTTCCTTCTCCTCTCCAGAGCATCCCCTCTCATTCCCCTGCCTCTGGTCCCCGGAGCCGAGAACTCACACTAAGGCAATAGGCGAGGGAATGGGGCAGGGGGAAGACTCGCAGGAGCCTTTCTGCTCCCCTCTGGAGCTTCTCCTCCCATTCCTTTGCCTCCAGCCCCAGGTCTGAGAATTTGTGCTGAGGCAATAGTCAAGGGAATGGGAGGGAGGTCATGCGAATCTTCCTTCTCCCCTCTGGAGCTCCCCCCTCCCATTCTTTTGCCCCCAGTGCTAGAAACACATGCTTAGGCAAAAGGGAAGGGAATGGGGAGAAGGTTTGTACAAGCCATCCTTCTCCCCTCCGGAGCTCCCCGGTGCACGAAAGGCAAGAGTATGGGAGGAGGATTGCGGTGGGAAGTTATTTGTGGTTCTTCCACTTTCTCGAGGGTTCTGAGCCCCAAACCCTCATGGAAGTGGAGGGGTCACTGTAATTGATCTTACCTCCCTCTACTGGCTTGTCTTTTCACTGTTCTGTTTCCTGCTTGCCAATTAGGATCCATCCTGATATACCAGTGCGCAGATTTACCAGAATATGGTGAAACTATCTTATAGTGAGTCAAATCATCGGCCTATCTAACATAATACTGTGTGTGCTGGCTACCAGTAGTTCTCTAGGGTCTTGGCTACATGAATTTTCCAGCCCCACCCATAGAAGTTGGACATCGACTAAAGATGATACCTTTTGTACATAAAGCTTGTGCTCTGCCACTGAGCTGTAACCCAAGTAACTCCACTATAGAAAAGAACTCAGTGCATTTTGGGCGTACTTCTGTCTTTGATTCACTAGCACACATCCTCCTCTCCAAAGGAGATTGTTAAAATGTAAGCAAAGATTCTATTTCTGTCTCTAATTTTTCTTATTATAAGTAGGGGACAATCCTCCCTACACATTCATCTGGCTCGATCCTATTGAACTTGATATAACTTATTTCTGAATAGGCTTACATAGATTCACAACGTTAATTGAATAGATATAGATATAATTCTCAAAAAAATGGTTGATTTCCTAGAACAGCAAAACTGGCTACTGACTGAGCATTTGATTTTCTGGCTAATGGGTCTGTCAGGTTATAAAGGCTCCTGTTTCATACATATATCAGAGCATGGAAAGGGTAGTTTTTTAGATTTTAATTTCTACCAACATATAGTCCATAAAAGTAATTGGTCCACATTCTGATGTTCAAACACACTAACATGTCGTTCGAAGTAGCCTAAAGGCATTAGATCTCATCTGATCTTGGAAGCTAAGCAGGGACAGTTCTGGTTAGTACTTGGATGGGAGACCACCGATGAATACCAGGTGCTGTAGAAAGGAACTGGGAAGAAAACCCTATGAAACTCAAGAAGTTGCTGTAAGTTGATAGGCAGCTTGAAGGCACACACACACACACACAACTTTTAAGCAAAAGGTCTTAAATTACAGGACACCATTGGCATTTTAATGTATTTGTTAAAATGGTATAAAGAATTTATAATTTAAAAAAAACTTAACTTACATTCTGAAAGAAATAAAGGATGCAAAATCCTAATGGCAGTGCATAGAAGTAAATAGTCTATGGTGTCCCCCTCCCCCTGCTACAAAATCTCTTCTCACATTTAAAAGAGGACCTAAAGCCTTCTGGAAATGATGATTGAAAAGAAAACAGAAAACCTTGCTCTAATGGCCTCCAAAATGCTTCTACTTATGAACGAAGATCCACTAAAAAGGCCACAAAGACAGTAGAGAGGAATTGGATATTAAGCCAGAGATCTAAGCAGAGTTTGGTTATTAAAAGTTTTCAGAAAAAAGAATGGGCCCCAATCCCATCTCTACTGAAGTCAGGGGAAAATGTGTGTGTGTATGTGTTTTTATGGGAGGACAACCTGCTATGAATATATAAATAAATACCAGTGTAGAAAAAAAAAACTAACACATTTTTTTAGAAGGCCAGTTAGCCATATTGATTGTGTAAATAAAATTTTGTATAAACATGTAAAAATCTAAAGGAAGATCCAACACAAATCTAAACCTTTATGGGAAGATATATTTGTTTTTCCCCACACTGCTCCAGCTATTGTTTTCCCACTGTTTCTGGTATTAGATTATATCCATGTATTCTTCAGATAGTTTTTTTAGGGCCCTGTGACTTCCATTCACTTATAAACGGTGGTGTGCATGAAACTTGTGGTTATCTAACATCCAGGTAAGTATGGCTTTGGCTTACAGAATCTGCTTCTCACCCGCCCCTGCTTTCTGCCCTTACTTTCAGCTGGAGAAGGGAGCAGCTGTTGCGTGGGGAGGAAGGAGGAATCTGTTGACCATATGCTGACTGTCAACAGCGAAGCTGCGCTGTCAGGTTATTTAATTTTATTTAACAGTATTTTAACAGTACTTTTGAAAACAGACCCATGCACATCTACAGAACTCTTTAGCTTCAGATAACATATTTCTCCTATTAAATTGTTTCTGCACAGCTGTGGAGCTTACCCGGTGCACACTGAAAGGTGCTGTTTTTTCAAAAATTAAAATGGCTCACTGCACACCCTTTGGTGTGTGTGTGTGTGTGTGTGTGTGTGTGTCTTCAAGCTGCCTGTCAACTTTTAGTGAGCCCATGAATTTTTCATACTGTTTTCTTAGGCAAGGAATACTCAGAGGTGGTTTTGCCAGTTCCTTCCTCAGAAACATAGCCTACAGCACTTGGAGTTTGTTGGCAGTCTCTCATCTAAGTACTAACCAGGGCTGACCCTGCTTAGCTTCCAAGATCAGATGGGATCTGGTGCCTTTATGGCATTTAGGCCAGTCTTTGTGAACCCATGAATACAGCAGCAGCAGTTTGGGTTGTGATGAGGCTTCTTCATATCCTGCCCCTTTCTGAAAGAACCCTCTGCATCTTTCTCAATCTCTCTCTCTCTGCACTGTACTCAATGAAAGAGAGAGTGAAACTAATGAAGGTTCCTTCACCCATGCTTTCTGTGAAGAAAATGAATTATTCAAGCTTTCCCAATAATTCTCTCTCATCTTTTACTTCTAGGTCTCCGAAATCCACTAGTGCGATGACATGCATATCTGCAAACACAGAAGTTATATTCACCTCAGCAATATTTATTCCCAGGTCATAAGTCAATATGGTAGGCTCCATAAGTCAACATGGTAGAGCTAACAAAAGTAGGACACACTGATTGGTTTGAAGAGACAGTTAGAAAGTGTCTAAAGGATATTTAAGGCAGCTTATGCAACTTATCTCTCAAATTCTCCTTTCCCTCATTGAAGTAGCCCATTGGTGTGGCTCTGTTACACATTTTTTAAACCCGTAAGCAGCATCTTACAATCCCTCCATCTACGTCTAATGCAATGCAAACACTATGAAGTACACTATAGCTACAAGTTTGTGCTAAAAAGTTACACACCTCTGCTTGCATGAGCTTTTCAAATGCCTCCTATTTCTCCTGCAGCTGCAACACCATGTACTGTTGTGTGGCGCATGATCATGATATGAATCCAGCGGATACTGCCCCTGTATTATTAGTGTGTCCACACAGTATGTATGCCAGCGGGGGAATACTAGCACAATGGTAGGGGTTCTCATACGGATCCTATACGAGGCAGATTTCATAGCAAGAAATGAAAATTCTTAATTCACCTACCCTTCTCATGCATTCTTTCAACATGTTTTAGGTGGCTCTACATTCAGAAGCCCATATGAAGAGGCTGTGTGTACACAAAAGTGAGTCTCTCCATTGAAGCAGTATCTCAGAGCACAGTCCAAGACATTTCGCTACCTGAGACAGAATTGCAAATGACCCCTCCCACAGTGCCCAAGCCTAGCCAGGTTATTTTAACACCGCATAGCAAATCTCACAAGTGCTTCTCCATTGCATTAAGCAAGCACTTGCTTTTTTTTTTTATGATAAAACAGACACTTTATTTGTAGTTCCATTCCTGAAGAATTCTAGGCTTGTTAAGGCTCCTCCTTTGTGAAAGAGTCTTAGGAATATATATTTATGTGGGCAATACAGCTTCTTCATGCATCTACAGATGGCCTAGCAAGAAATATGACCAAGGTGCATCAATGGCACCTTGGTCATATCAATGGCTGTGAGCCTGGCTATGCAGAGTAACTCCATAATTGTCCTAGATTTTGAAGGAATATATAAGGAATTTATAGAGTGGTGTAGCAACAGGAGGGCAGATTAGACATTAATTACCCCCAAATAATAATTCTGCCCCCCAAATGAAATTTTCTTTCAGTCCACAAATTTCTAGCATTGTTTATATCAGCTTTCCTAGGGAGGATGTAGTTGGATGGGAAGATTAGCACTGACACTCTCTTAGTGACTGTGTGTCTGCCCTGACCCAAAATGTTTCCTTATATAGTAATAATAACAAAAGGTAACAAAGAGAAGAAGGTACAGGAAAAGTGAAGCTGTTGGGAAATTAGAAGGCTGGAAAGACAAAGTAGTAGTAGCACCAAGAGCAGCAGTAGCACTAAGAGCAAGCACTGGAGCTGTTGCCTCTGCTGCCACTATTGCCACATTCCTTGTCTTCCTCTCCTCCTTCCATGATCAGGACGGTATGGCTGCTAAAGGAGGAGAAGAGACAGTAGTGGCAGTTTGTAGTGACTGATGGCAACAACAAAAGCGAGCAACACAGTGGCTGAGAGGAGAAAGTGGGACATTTTAAAATTCATTGCAAGAAGCGGGACTACAAAAGGTTAATCATGGCTGCCATATTGATCTATGGCACTTGGAGCTTATGGCCATCCTGAAGGAACTTACAGGCCACATTGGTTTGCCCTGCCTCAGTGCCCTATACCAGACGTGCTTTCCTCCATACCTGCCTCTGAACATGAGGCCAGAACAGGGCATGGTTAGCATGCACATCAGTGGGTGTGACTGACCAGTGTGATGCCCTCATGCATGCCCACTTTTAGTGTATATCGTAGTCCTACCTCCTTTACAAGCACATCTGTTGGGGACACAAGATAGAACCTCCTTAGTGGCTGCTGCTGTGCTGTAGAACTTTCTTCCAAGGCCCTTCCTTGCTGCCCTCCTCTCAGCAGAGTTTAGCAGAGATCCTACATAACTGAGCGTAGCATAAAAGATCTGAAAACGGAACTATACTACTGCTCCCCTGTCATCATATCCAGGATTCACCATTTCACTGCAGTAGTCCCCCTCCTCAACAGCCATTAAGTAGCTGGTGGAGAGCAGCAGCATTAGAGAGTACGGGCGTATGACAGGTCCCTTTTCCCAGGCTGGCCCCACAGTTTCACACCTTGGAACCCTGCCATTCACCCTGCCCTTATTCCTCCCACTTTCTGGATTGGGTTTATGAGCCCCAGGGTGACCCCCTTAAATAGGGACCTGTGGCTGTGTTGCTATATGAATTCTTTATGGTAGGCATGGCCTGACTGTTTATCAGGATTGAAAGACATAGCCAGAGAATTTTTTTAAAGAAAGAATAACAACAGTAGAATTATTAAAATTCAGTAATAGAATACATTAATTCTTTAATATTCTATTCTAACATGCCTCCCTCAATACCAGAGTCAGTTCTTCTTCCTAATTGTCTTCTCTCTCTGAAATCCACACTCTGTCCCTATCAACTCCAAAACCATGTCTGCTGTCTTAGAGACAGCCTCTGTACTGTTGTTACATGGTTTTCACCCACAGTCTCCTTTGTTCACTCTCAGTCCGGGCAGTTGGCCAAAGAACAGCTGATAAGAACCAGCAGCAAGCAAAAAGCAACAGTTCCTCAGTGGGATTCCTTATTTTAGTCAAGTAGGAAAACAGACTCAAAACAAATAGGAAGCATAACAAGTTTCAGCAATATTCATAAATCAAAGCACAGTCACTACAATCCTAAATTAAAGGCCAGAGACATGGCAGGAGAAATGGTCATTTAATTACCAACAAGTTCTGGAGGGGAATGGCTCAGCTTTTATAGGTTCAGAAATCAACGCAGCTGGCACTTAATTAACTGCTGTCTGTTATAAATTCACTATCTGCATAGGCTTTCCTTTTGGTGTCTACGCTCAGCAAAGATGGGTATAGGTGAGTTATCTTCCGTGTCAGAAGAAGCAGGGCTCTCTGCTGGGGCTGGCACTGTCCCCTGTTCTGTCTTTTGGGTGAGTGGTACTGTTTCCCCTGTTTCAGTCTCTGAGTCAATGTCTAGGTCCTGAAAGCAGGGCATGACACCCCTTCACAACATTCCCTGAGCTGTCATTGGCTTCCCTCAGCCCAACAGCTCCTTTGCAGTGGAATCTCCATGGAGGAAGTCAGCACTCAGCTGTAAGGGCACAGCCAGATGCTTCAGTGGCCCTCAGCTCCTCTGAATGACTGTGGAGAGGGGAGGCTATCACAGGGAAACAGTGAGACCTGGAAGGGGGACACTAATCATTGTGGAGAAAGGAAGAGAATACCAACCTCCACAACAGCCGAATAGAGATCCACAGGCATATGTTGCCCTTAACACTTGCATATGTTACTAACGAGATGCTGACCAAGGACTTTTCTGTTCCAATAGACTTTTGCGAACTGCACTGTTTTGAAGTGAAATCTTTTAATAAAGTGCTGAATTACTTTTAACTGCACTGTTTTTAGACTGGTTTATATTATGTTGAATTGTATGTTTTAAATTATTCATACATTTAACTACTTTTTAATGCAACTATAAGTATTGTACATTGTGGATAAAATTGTTCTTACAGATAATTTTTTTTCTGTTTTAATTTGTAAGCTGTCTTGAATCCCGATTTGGGGATAAAGGTGAGATATAAAAAAAATTATCATCACTATCATCATGGGAATGAGAGTGTTTGCTGTTATTCATAGTTAAACTGAGAATTGAACTTTAACAACAACAACAGTGAACCCACTGCTGAGTTTCTTCCACACCTAAGTCAGTGTCTCTAGTCTAGGAGTGTGGAGTATTTGCCCCTCCAGATGTTTTGGACCACAACTCCCATGCTCCCTTACCATCAGTCATGCTATCTGGGCATTGGGAGCTGAAGTCCAAAACATGTACTCAGAGAATCAACATCATTTCCAGTGTATTCACTGAACTACACTAGCCTCTTCCAATGCTTCCTGTGGTGTCAAGTCACATTGTAAACTCGCCAGTTTTACAATGTTAACAAAATGTTAACTGTTGTATCCTTTTGTTTCCTTTTTTTCCAAACTGAGTGGCTTTTTTTAAAAATGAGATTAAGCTAATGACTGCTCATGTACAACAATTAATGCACCAGTGTTTTCCTTAATATACTGTACTGCTATTTTCAAAGCTTAAAGTAACATAACTGTACTTTCTATAAGTGATAATATAGATGAATATTTGCTGGTGCTACTGGACTCCTTCATCCAGTGTTTTGTTACTCCCTTCCCAAGAAAGATCTGTACATCTAATATAGCAGCTCTCTTAAAATCAGAGGCAGAAATTAGGTACTCTTCAAAGAGTTCTGGACAGTATGCATGTGTGTCGTGGGGGCTGGGAGTTGGAGCAGCTTAGCATTGTCATCATGATATCAAGCCTTGCTCCCGATGCCAACATTTTCTTCCCCCTCCTTCCTCCCACCCATATTTGTGTGTGTTCAGAAAGTCAAGCTTAGCCTGCTCATAAACTTCAGTTCCTGGGCGGACCCCACACACACACAGCTGGATTTGAAACAGCTGGATCTGCCTCCCCTTCAGTTTTAGCCAGGAGCCCCACAAGCTCTGGACTGGCTGGCGAAAGATGAACCGACTTACACTGTGAAACTGGGATTCGGTCACTAGCAAGATCCTGAAAATGGGTTACTGGAGGAGTCTTACCCTCCTTCTGCTACTGCTGCTGTTGCTCTGTAAGTACAGAAAAGACTGAATGGCTGGGTGAAGCAAGAAGCTGTTTATTTTCCCTCTTCCCACACGGTTTTCGTCTGCTGAGGAGTAGATGAAGGATAAGAAATGTTGGAGAACTGGGTATAGAACTTTTGTTCCAAATGCTTGCTTCAAAATCTGATCTGGCCTTCTTTCTTAAGAAATGGTGAATGTAGAGTGTTTGTAATCAGTTGCTCTGAGCTGCATATAGATGTTATTATAGTATTGTGTGTGTATGTGCCTTAAAGTCGCCTGTTGACTTCTGGCAACCCCATGAATGTCACAGAGTTTTCGCAGACAAGGAATACTCAGAGGTGGTTTGGCTAGTTCCTTCCTCTGAAATATAGCCTACAGCACCCGATATTCATGGGTGATTTCCCATCCAAGTACTAACCAGGGCTGACCCTGCTTAGCTTCCAAGATCAGATAGGAATCTGGTGCCTTTAGGGTATTTAGATCTTAAACAAATGTACACAGAAGTCAGCCTTAGAAAGGAAATCTTTTGAAGCTTCAATATATGTTGTTGTTTTCATTACATTTAGGCACATTAAAATTGGTTGAAAGGCATGCATGGCATAAATGGTGTAATTTCAGTATGCTTGGAAGCTGAGATGTTTGCAGAGTAATTCTTGTCACTTTCTTATACACATGTATTTCTGCACACGGATTTCAGTCCAGAACTAATTATCCTTAAGCTAATGAAGTATGATAAGGAGTGAAAACAGTTTTCTTTTTTCTTTTGCAACAGCATCTTGCTGTTCAGCAAGACATCCCAGCCAGTGCACAAGCAAAGAATTCTTTGTTACATGTCTTCTGTTTATATTTCTATAGTTGTTTGTTAATACTGAAGATACAGCTTCCATGCCAGAGTTTGAAAATATGTCCCACTGTCCTGTAAAAACTCTTGTTTCAGTCTTTATCCTCCTTTCATAAGAGGAAAGCAGATTGCTGTATACAAATCATATATCTTCTGTCTACAAGTCAAACAAAGCGAATACACATTATCAAACGGCATGTAACAACTTCTGTGAATATGACTTTTTATGGAATTTCTTTATTTTACCGATGCACATAATTTCTTCTAAAACTTGGATTCGATATAGTTCTGTAAAATCATATGGGCACCTCCAGATGGAGAATTTTCTGGGTTCTGTGGATCTGGTGACCTGAAAGCCACTTAGCTTTGGGCCTGCCAGTTCCTGTATTGCTGATTACTACTAGTTCATACTATTAGTAGGTCAGGGATCAACCTGAGTGGCAATGTTTAAATGGCATATTTAGGAGAACTTCTCGAATGAAATCCAGCACAGCTGAACTCTGCTTTTACGCTACAACTTTAGTGCTTCTTACGCTACTGTTTTAGTGCTGAAATGAATGACAACAATGATGGTAGGCTATTAGACATCTGGGGCTATATCCTGGGTTTCCAAAAAACAGATGTCTGAATGTCATAGGTGTTTGCGTTGAATACAAATTCTGTATTACAGTTTGGCACATCTTTGAATGGAATAAGAGCTTTGATTTGCATGTTGGAAAAATTCTGCATAGCACAGGCGCCCTTGTTGAAAGCGTGGCAAAATCTTGCATGGAACAGGAACTCTAGTTTGCAGACTGTGAACCTTTGGCATGGAAGAGAATCTCTGATTTGCAGATTAACAAGATTTTGCATGGAATAGGAGAGTTAGTTTGCAAGGAGCCATTCCAAGCTCCTTTTCCAATTGAAATTTGACCCCTTGGCTTGAAGAGCATTTCCTCACCCTTCTTTATTGGAAACTGTCTTATACTCAGTCCAACTATTAATCTGGCTTGTCCAGCAGTGACTATCATAGCTGAGGTTATAGGGAGCACACAACTTATTTGTTATCACAGCTCTACTGCCTACTGTTCTGTTTCCAGCCCCAATTCAAAGGGCTGTTTCTGATGTAAAAAGCCCTATACAGTTCAGCCTCGGATTCTCTGAAGGACTGTAGTCTCCCTTAAGAGTATACCTGTGTTCTGAGATCTTGAGAGAGGTGGCTGTTCCCTTGGTCTCACCACACTTTCAGGTACATCTGATGGGATCATAGGGGTGGGCCTTTTGGTGGCTGCTCCTATCTGGAACTCCCTTCTAAGGAAGGGTAGACTGGGCGCTCTTCAGAGTGTCCTTGCAGAGGCTGGTGATTTGTTTTGTTTTGTTTCACCAGTTTTTTGGAAACTGACTGATGATGGAGAAAAGGCTTTTAATAATATACCAGCCTGCCAATATTTGTTGTGTTTTCATGGACTTGGTTTGAAATGGACTTTTACTTCCATTGATGGTTTAACTATCAAATCCAGTTCAGGATTTGGTGGGGGGAACGTACGTCAAAGAGTTCAGGAGGTCCCTGTCTGTATGTAAAAGGTGAATCATTGTTCCTGGGGGCTTCCAAGAGAGGCATTTCATGTTATTGTTGTTTTCCCACAAAAAAGGACAATCCAGGGGAGTGGGGAGATCAGGGACCCAATGCAGGCCTTGCCACACTGAGCCACACTAAGCCCACATCCACTGTAAAGGCCTGTACAGTCGGTAGGTTTATTTTTACCACTCTATGAGGTTATTATATTACATTATATTATCTTCCTTTAATTTACCTGTGGAGTGTATGGACCTTGTTTTATTATGAACAACTATTATTTTATTATGAATAAAACTGTCTTGGGGTCCTTTCATATGACACAATTATAGTGCTGCTTTAACTGCTATGGCCTCATCCTGTGGAATCCTGGGATTTGCAGTTCAGGAAGGGGCAATTAGAATTCTCAGTTAGAAAGTTCCAGTGGCTCATCAAACTATAAATCCCAGGATTCCACAGGATACAGCCATGGCAGTTAAAGTGGAATCATGGTGCTATAACTGTGTAGCGTGAAAGGATTCTTGTTCTGTCACTGGTTCTACAGTATTTCAAAAGTAAGAATGATAAGATACTGGGAAATAATTCTCAGCATTGCAGTGTTGATTATTTCACTTACAATTGGAATGAAACAAAACCTACAGTCTTTGAAATTGGTTTCACCCCATATTTTATGCATAATGGACCAAAACCAACAAAACAGTAAGTGATTAATTTAAAAAAAAATTTAAAATAGTAGCATGCTAATCAGCCCTTAACTTGCACAAACATATCTAGGATGTCAGTCTAGGTGTAAACATGAAGTTTGCTTGAAACTAGTGTACTCCAGAACAAAAAATTGAAAGTTGCTTGAAGGGGACCCAAAATTATTGATAGACCAGGCCCAAAATCTTACTTTATTTGGTCCCATTAGATAACTTTGGTTATTTTGTGATCTAACATGTGGCTTTGTATTGCTTGGGTGAGGCAACTGCAGAGGCGAAGAGAAACCATTTTTTACACAACCCATGAAGTTGCACCAGCTTATCTGACATCACTTCTGGTTTGAGTTTGGCTCATTTTTTGAAGTTTTTTTTTTCCCCCCCAGCAATGCTGGGGAGGCTTGTAGGAACACAGCTGCCATGTTCTGAGAGATTTCTGGCTGGTTTTGTGGCTGAAAAATCATTTTTAAAAATTGGGTCTGGAAGCTTGGATGAGGGTTCGGGGCTGCAGTTTTCCTATCCCTGGTGTAGCATAGCAGACAACACTTCAAATTACAACATTAATCTATGATTCATGAAAAGCAGATATGAGTTCATACATAAATGCACACACGTTAACTATTTTAATAACTTACAAAGTCAATCATAGGATTGTAGGTTCAGTGTTATTAATAATTTCTAAAGACCTTTTAAAGGTGTTTTACAATCACTGCATTCTATTTGCAGTGACTGAGGCCATTTCCACACTAGGCTGTTACAGTGCTATTATTCCACTTTCAACATCCTATGGAATCCTGGGGTTGGCCATTTAGGGAGGGACCTCAAAGGCCCCTCCCTAAACAGCAAACTCTAGGATTCCATAGGATGTTGAAAGTGGAATAATAGCATTATAAGAGTCTAGTGAGGAAATGGCCTGAATTAGTGCCCATGCTCTCTGCATGATTCTGAAAGTTGTAGTTCCAAAAAAGAAGTTTTCAAAGTTCTGTTCATGATTTTACTTATACAGGGAATCTTATTACAATGGGAGACCTGTCCAGATTGTATCACACCCACTTGTAACCCTCCCATGCTTCCTTGCTGCTTCTTCTGTCAGTTTTCTTACCAGAAACAGAAATCTGTTTTTGAAGAACAAAGGTAGAAGCACAATGCACAATGTTTTTTTTTATTAATACCTCTAACTGCTCTTCAACTGGAAGCACTCTTAATTTGGATCCAGCTCTTCTTCTCCATGCTTACAACAACATGCCAAGTTGAACACTGTCATTCCTGTATCTCAGATGGATATCTGATGCTGAGAAATGGCATGCCCCAGACAACCAGGGTATTTTGAACAGGGAACCAAATGCATGTCACTAAGGCCCCAGTCTAAGCTGTGAGCTACAAGCTCAACACACACATACACACATACACACACGCATTTACAGAACAAAACAAAACAAAACCAACAATCACCAAGTGCTTTCCCCATGTCTGAATTTCAAATGTCATGAATTTAGGTAAACATTTTCATGGTAGGAGGTAAGGGTACAGATCTTGCAGATGGGTAATCAATGGGCACAAGGAACAAGGAGTTAGAACAATGAAGCTTTCAAAATCTTAATTTCTGTCTTTAATTTGAAAATGGGCATGTTTCCAGTGTCACTGGAAAATACCAAAAGATATTCTCACCAGATGTTTGAAATGATAGTTTTTGGTTGCTTTCAGTCCAGCACATGTTCTTTTCTTCCTCCTATTATTAAAAACACTAATACTATTACTGCAACTATTATCATCATCATGATCATGATCATGATCATGATCATCATCATCATCATCATCATCATCATCATCTCCTCCTCCTCGTTTTCAGGATATGGTTTCCCAAGTGAGTGATCTAATCTTTTTTTACTTCTTAGGGTAAGATGAAAGGGGAGAGCCACTGTGGTGTAGTGGTTTGAGCATTGGACTATGACCCTGGAGACCAGGGGTTTGATTTCCTGCTCAGCCATGAAAACCCACTTGGTGACTTTGGGCGCATCACACACTCTCAGCTCCAGAGCTCCCCCCGCTGATAGGTTTGCCTTAGGATCACCATAAGTCAGAAACGACTTGAAGACACACAAAAGCAACAAGATGAAAGGCAAGTCCCAGAAGAAGAGGGACAAAAATGTTGGATATGTACATGTGCGGCCTTGATGGGGTATCATATATTCACCGTAGGGAAGGGACCGAACTGGTCCCTGTGGAGAGCATTGCTAGTGCAAATGGACTCATGGTGTCAAGGCAGATGTCTCAGCCATTATGGAGCAGAAAAGGCTGCATTCAAGCACTTTCGGACTCTTTGCAGTCCCCTACACATTCATGGTGTTGATCAGTGCTGCAGTGTTCCTACCCATCCTACCCATCTACTATTGGCTGGGGATCATCGGCACCTACGGGTTAAGATGCTATTGTGGTGCCTTCCAGTATTTCCTAGGGCCGAAGAGCACTTGTTGATCGTTCCCAGCTTCCCCAACCCTTCTCTGCAGCATTCGCCGTGTTGCCCAGACCACTTTCCATGCTAAAACCACCTCTTGCATGTCTGGGTGGAAATAAGTACTGTTAAATCAAGTTTACATTCAAACCAATGTTGTTTTGCTTATGTTACAAATAAGAAATATCATTAAAAAGCAACCACTTACCAGTTTAGGGCTGGTCCCACCGAGAACTCTATATACCTTTTGCCAACTGTCAGAGGCTTCTGGGAATCCCATAGATAAGGCCCACAAGTCCATTGCACTTTTGTTTCTGATATTTAGAGTTACTTTACACAAATAACTTTGATAAACCTATTCTTAGTGAGCTTGCCCAGTGTTACCCTGATTTCCGGGGGTCCCGGGAGGGACACCTAAATGCGCTTTCAATTTTATAAGTTGGGGAGATTAGCCAAGAGCACTGCCTAGCAATACGAGAGGTAGGGTAACGTAGCGAGATCTTGAACCCTATGTTTACGGGGTCAGGCCAAGTCAAGGAGCACACAGAAGTTGAAATAATAAATGATATTTTATTAAAACACAAGCAAACAGTGTATGCGGCACACTCACACAAGTTAACTAAAGAAATAAAGGTTGGAGTGGGATAGAGGGATTTTTAGAGGAGTTGCTGGTTTGGGTGATACTTCACCTGTCCTGAAGCCCAGTTGGAAGCGGAGAAGCTGGGGAGTGTGGATCTCAGCACGTGGAGCTGAGGGGAAGGCTCGCTGGACAAAGGGACAGCAAGGCGGGATGGAAGCCAAGAGCGATCCAAGGAAGCGCTCAAAGTCAGGGGTTTTTATAAGGAGAATTGTGACCGCAGGCTAGGTTGGACTTGGGGGAAACAACAGACTTGGGGCTGGAGACAAAGCCTCCGAAAGGTCAGAATTTGAATGATTGAGTTATAGCCAAATTGTCAATAGGGTAGCCAGTATGCAAATGTGGAGTGCTTGAGCGTTCTATAGCTCGATCATCAAGCTGCCAGCGCGGGGCAGAGGATCTTCTGAAAGTTGCGTGCATACATAATTGAGTACTTGCCTTGAGGTCTCCTGAAGCTGCGAGTCGGCTATTTCTGGCCTGCCTGTATTGTTTTGGAATATTACGGCGATTATCGGCCGAGCCTGTATGCGTGCTTGTCCGGGGGCCTCGCAAGCACGTGGAGGGGAATGGGTATGTGAAGCCGAATTAGTGATACCAAGAGATATCTTTTTATATCCCCCGAGCTCGGGCTAGCCAGGGCAGTAACACCAGTCTTCCTTAAAGGCCAACCAAACTAGCAGCCACTCACGCACACAGTATCATTTAACCCCACAACTTAATAGCACAGAAGTACAAGACTACTATTTGAAACACAATTACATAAGAATCAGGCTATTCATCATGAGGCTTATTGAGGGGTGGATCATGGTCCAAGGATGCCGCATCCTAAAATGATGGAGTGACCCTCCTTCCCTTACTGACTGGCCACCAGAGGGCTTCTGTTTATAAAATGTCCTCCTCAAACATGCATGCTGCGGACTTTGCCACTGCAAAAATCTCCTTCGGTGCCTTCATCCTTCTCTAGGAGAAGGAAGAGAATGACACTGAATGAAGTTTTTGCAGCAGCCACCAACAGCTACCTTTGCTGCTTTGGCACCAGGATGTGTCTGCCTGCCTCCTAGGCTGCCTCTTGGAACTGCCCCTGGTCTCCAAGTCTTCTCCTAGAAAAGGCCCTAGATCCTCACAGGGCTTGATTTCCATGTGCACAAGTCTCTTTTTGGACAGTTCTTCATGATTCTCTCTCCCTTTCTGGGTCCCTTTTTGGACAGTTCTTCATAATTCTGTCTCCCTTTCTGGGTCCCTTTTTGGACAGTCCTTCATGATCCCTGGCTTCTGGTGGGTGCTGGAGGCAAAGAGGACCAGCGGCAGCCACCTTGCCGAACAGGAGGGTGCAGGAGGAGGAGAAAGAGGGAGGATGGCAGAGCCAGGGCCCGGGTCATTAAAGTACAGTGTTATCACCTCCTACACCTATAAATACATTGCTAGCTAAGCAGCAGCTACAAACTCACGAATAATCGAATTTATGGAAATTAAACCCATGAAAGTTGAGCGCCAATTGTAAATGTTGAGGTTGTATGTATGATATTGTAATTTAAAGGTGTAATTTTAATTCTGCTAGATGTTTATGTCACTACCATTGCCATTACGTTCAGCGATATAAAGGAATTAAGATTTATGAGTAACATTAGTACAAAAAACATTACTACAGATTCTGTATGGCCCGCTATTGGAGGGGGTCTATAGGGGTCTATCAGGAGTTACCACACTGGGTAACACCAATCTTAGCGATGCTAACCACACCCACCAATCTTGGTTGCTAGGCAACTGTAAATGGCTGCTGTTCTCCATCCCGCTTTTGAAGATGGGAGCCATTGTTGTTCCTTTTTTACACTGAACGACAGCTATTTCTAATTTTTGCTGCTAGCATTTAAGAGATGGAAGAATAGGAGAGAGAAAAGATTTTTGACTCATGCTTCTTGGGGCAGAGAAAAAGGCAACATTCACTGGTAAGAAATTTTCACAATGTGTTTAAGAATAAAGATAATGAAAAACAACACTACAATATATATATGTATTGACTTTCAAATCACTCAGGTAATTGCTATTTTTTAATATACATTTTCATACTTTTCTATGAAGCAAACAAAGGGAAGTCAAGGAAAATGAATATTTCTGAGGTAAATAATCATGGAGCGCCAACCTGGTTTAGTGGTCTGAGCATTGGACTATGATCTTGAGGACCGTAGACCTTTTACTCCCATTGCTTGGGCATGGAAACCCACTGAGTGACCTTGGGCGTGTCATACACTCTCAGCCCCAGAAAACCCCTTGATAGGTTCACCTTATGGTCACCGTAAGTTGGAAAGTACTTGAAGGCACACAACAATGAAAACAAATAATAGTGGCTGAAATTTGTCAAATCTGCTAATTGTTTAAAAAAATGGAAATTTTCTCACTTTCTTCCCCCAGTAAAGACACTGCTTTTTGAATTAGGTTTTGGCATCTGAAAATATCCATGTGGTTTAACCCTATCATGTTTACATTTCCTGTTTCCATCCAAATTATGCTTCTTGGCATAATTAATATGAATGCTTGTACACAAAAGTGTTTCCATATAACAGTTTGCATATGATTACGTGTAGTGAGTCTGTGTTGGCTGTGGATCATAAGATACAGTACTTTTTTTCCCTTTTTTTTTTTTGCAAACATTGTATTTCCATGCCTCTGAACTGGCCTGCAGTGTGGCCACATGGCCATTGCGCTATTGTCAAATGTTTATTTTATTCTTTAAATATGTCTCTGTATTTGATTTTGGTGCCTATTTTTGGCATTACTTAATCCTAAGAGTTTTGCAAATCCATCTGTAACTGATAAAGAAGCCTTTTGCAAGACTTTTTAAATAAACAGAAAGGCAAGAAATATGGGTCAATTGATTGCAAGCAATTTTTAAAAAATATACATTTAAGCCTTTTGAGAGATTAAAATGGGATCAGTCAGCAATCTTATTAGAAGCAAGGAAATGGTTGCTCCTGGAACTGTCTAATTTGGAAAAAGAGGTCATTAAACATTAAGCCAGTCTTTATTTTATTTTTTTTATTTGTAGCAATGGATTAATCACTGCAATAAAACAACCCAAAAAAGAGCTGAAAAATGCTTAGCTTAGTAGACCTCAGAACTTTGTCACTGAGTTATAGCAGTTTCTTTGCCTTGACATGTCTTTGTTGGCTCATCAAAGTCCTTCTACCAGATGGTAAATAGGAAAGCCTGCCAGAAATTTTCAAACACTCCCCAAGAAGTTCATCTAAATCACCAGTAAACCCTTTCCACTTAAAACAGAGCACAAACCCCTATTGCTCAAATGTGACACTGATAACATTTCTGTCATGTTTACTGTTCCAAGGATAATACAAAGTTCTTTTACACTATTTTTTTCAGTTCCTTCCCATACACTTGGATGGCCATACAGCTTCTACAAGGAAAGAAAGTATAGGCAGCATCACTCTCTAGACGAGAACAGTCACAGGAAAGCTGAAATATTTGCAATACAACCCTGCTCATCTCTACTCAGAATAAAATCCACTGAGTTCAATAGGAATTACTCCCCAATGAGTGTGCTTTGAGACTGCAGATGTATGATGTTGGATGTGTTTCTGCTGTGTGCCTTCAAGTTGTTTCTAACTTATGGTGAGCCTAAGGCAAAGCTATCATGGAGGCTTTCTGGGGCTGAGAGTGTATAACCTGCCCAAAGTCACCCAGTGGGTTTCCATGGCCAAGCAGGGAATCAAAGCCTGGTCTCCAAGATCATAGTCCAAACCACTATACCATGCTGGGATATTGGACCTATTGCCACATTTTTTTTTGCTTTTGCTGAATGTGTACGGAATTACAGAGTACAGGCAACCTAGATCACGGCTTGAAAAAGTTACCTTTTGTTCAACAACTTCCATACTCCTTGGTAGCTGAGGGTTTGTGGGAGCTGTAGTCCAAAAGATAACATTTCCAAGCTCTGGCACCTGTATATGCTCAACCTCCCTTTTGGCATACAAGGAGGATATCTGAGGCATTTCTATTCTGAAACAGGGCTCAAACTAACAGGAAAAATTAATGGAAACTTTCTTCCACCAATTAATGGGGTCAGTTATTAGGGTGCCTTATGGCACTCTCTCTACTGAAGGCAGATCTCGCTTTTGGAAATTAGTATCTCATTGGTTTTGTTCTCCAAGAGGTAACAGGATGACAACAGAAATCTAGATAGCTGTGTGGCCACTTCTATGGGCTTCTTTTAAAATCTAGGTATTCTAACTTCCTTGAATAACATCTCTAAACTGTACAGGTGCAGAAAAAAAAGCAGATAATATGTTAATAGATTCTGTTCAAGGGTTGCATAATAACTGTTGCTGAATATTATTGAATATATTAATAACCATTGGAGAGTAAATCACTACAGGAAGTATCTGTCATGCAAAACAACTACCACAACAAAACATAACTACTGTTTTAGCTTTTATTCTTTTATGTCACCTTGATATCCTCCTATTTGCAACTATAGTCTGAACTGTTGTTTCCTACTCCAAATTTCACTGGAAGTCCATATCTGAAGCAAGACCAAGGTTATAACATGAAATACCACAGCCAGGGACTAAAAACAATGAAACTATTCCTTCCCAAAGCACAGCACGGCACTTTGCCCTGCAATGCTTGAGGTAATGTACCTCAGAATACCACCTGCCATAGGGAAATATTGATTGCCTTTATACATTTGCTGTGGGCTTTCTAGGAGAATATAATCCTGGAACAAGCAGGGTGATGACTTTGATAAGTCCCATGCAGCAGATCTCTTATACTCCTCAGATTTTTTCCCTCTCCCAGTCCTATTCAGGTACATATGTGTGGACACAGGAAGAGACTTGGAATTATGTATACCAGTATTCAAAATAAATTGATATGCAAAATAAGTTGGAAATCTAATTATTCATATCTACTAATTACCATATTTTATTTTCCATCTATGAATACACGATCATAAGTATAATAAGGCAAAAATAATAACTTTAAAACAAAGGAAGACTAGGTTCCTCCTCTGCAGTTAGCTCATCTGCTTTCACTTCCCAGTAAGGATGTTGCTGGCTGCTCCCCTCTCTCTTTCTAGTGTAAGCCATTATTGTAAAAGGCCATCTTTAAACCTAATGATCATATTATTTAGAACTAAAGTATTTACCTGGCGTTGCCCAGGATTTTATTTTCCTCTTGAGAACTCACCAAACTGTCTTCTCCATTTCCTGTAACTTTGCTCCATATTTTCCAATGCAATCTGTATTCAGAGTTCTTTACATACACAGTTTGGGTTCCTGAGGGCGTACGCTGTCCTCCTTCTTGCTGCTAGGCCTTGTGTCCATAGCAACTGGCCTACTCCAGTACCTATAACTTATCCCCATATTCCCCAATCCAGTTTTTATTCAGAGTTATTAACATTCAGAGGCTGGGTTCCTGAGGGAATAGACTGTCCTCTTCCTTGCTGCTAGGCCTTGTCTCCAAAGCAACTGGCCTACTCCAGTACCTATAACTTATCCCCATATTCCCCAATCCAATCTGTATTCATAGCTTTTAACATACAGAGGTTGGATTCCTGCGGGAATACACTGTCCTCCTCCTTGCTGCTAGGCATCATCTCTATAGCAACTGGCCTATTCCAGTATCTGCAACTGGCCTATTCCAGTACTAGTAACTGTACCCCATAGTCCCCAATCCAATCTGTGTTGTCTGGTGACATTGATATACTGGCTTTAATTCTTCTTTCTGTTCAATTTGTGCAATGGCTTTACATTTTTTCTGGAAGCATTTTTTTGTTTTGAATTTCAACTTTAAGATTCCTCGCACATAGAACCCATACAATCTACTGTGTGAGGTGAGAAGACCTTGTAACTATGGCCATTTCCGCTCTACACTGTTATAATGCTATTATTCCACTTTCAACACCCTATGGAATTCTGGGGTTTGTAGTTTACTGAGGCCAAAGACCTCTCTGACTGAAAATTCTTAAATGCCCCTCCTTAAACTACAAATCCCAGGATCCCATAGGATGTTGAAAGTTGCATAATAGCACAATGACATTGTAGTGTGGAAATGGGCTATGTTGTGTATGTCACTTTAATTTTTCTTACATACGCCTCCCAAATGTTTTCTGGCATCCTTATTGATGGTGGGCCTCATCTCCATAGCAACCGGCCTGAGACCCAAGAGCGCTCAGCTGAAAATGCTCAGGGCCTCTCCCTAAACTGCCGACCCCAAGATTCCACAGAATCTTCACAGCCAGCCAATCACATGAGGTCTTCTTTCCTCAGTCAGCCAATCGTATGAGGTCTTTGCCTGCCTGACGCAGACAAACAGACAAACTCACAAACTCGGAGACAAACACTGACTTTAATATAGTAGATACAAACAGATCAAGAAACAGGAAGGATATGATCTCCCTCTATCTGAAGTCAAGAACAGGGCTGTTTGAGTGGGTTAAAAATATCTGCTAAATTAGTACAAAATTGAATGCAGCTTCCCCCCCCCGCCACGCAAAAAATTATGGCCACAGTCTTATCAGCTGTCCTAACTACACGAGTGTAGAAGAAGTTGGTAGCATAAGGGGCAGTGTGATAACGGGGGTAAAGTGGGTGAGGAGGCACGGAGAAGACTGAAGGTGTCTCTGTCAGGAAAGAAAGCCGCCTTGTCAATTCCCAAGCTGCTTGGGAAACGGGAGAACTGCTTTCCCTCTTGACAGAGATGGCTATACATCACTTGAAACTAAGCATCGTGCTGGCATAAGTCACCAGTAAGATTCTGCCTTCTGGAAAATAACATGAAGCGGGCTGTGGTCCGTAAAAAAGTATTACCCCGTGCTATAACAAAGCTCTGACAGGTGTGATGGCCCAATTTTTACCTGTCAGTCTCTTTACCAGCTGATCTTGACTTGGCAGTAGCTGGCCGCTCTCTGGAACGGGGAGGTCCGCGCCACCTGATTTGTGGACGCTCCTGCGGGCAGCAGTGTGCCATGACAGCCCCCATCTGGAGTGACTGAAAATGACGTTGTGTTGCTCTTGATAAACTTTGCGGGGGTCATTTTTCGCTTTTGGATGATCACCCTACCCCCAAAAATAGTACTTTTAAACATTCCAAGGCTGTTAGGAGTGGGAGGTTGTGTTTTTTTAAGCCGAAAAACAGCTGTAATAGAATAGATTTCAGGAGCACCGAGGGCTGTACTGGTCCTCTAACCTGGGCACAGTTCCCAACCCTGATTTAGACTGGAGTCAATGCTTTGAGGATACCAAGAATGAGATTTAATTCTACATTTAGTTACTGTGAAGTGTCTTAGATAGATCAGATAAAATTACAGTTTATCTACAGTGGGCCCTCAGTATCTACTAGGATTTGGTTCCAGGACCCCCCGGAGATACCAAAATTCACGGATGCTCAAGTCCCATTATGTACAATTGTGTATTAAAATGGAGTCCCTTGTACAAAATGGCAAAATCAAAGTTTGCTTTTTGGATATTTAACAAAAAAATATTTTCAAGCCGTGGTTGGTTGAATCCATGGATACTGAATCTGCAGGTATGGAGGGCTCTGTCTAAATTTATGGCTCAACTTATTTAAAAATAAATCTGAAGGATTTAGAAGGAAAGAGGATATTTTGGAGGATGTGGACTAAGCTATTATATACTTTTACCACTCGCTGTGCAAATATCAATCTGGAACAGCTTGAGCTTTATATAAATTGTTTTCTTTCAGATGGTACCCACACAAATATGTGAGGAGTTTGCCATCTGTATGGTGCTGATCTTGGAGTGTTCTTCAATCTTTAACTTCCCAAAATCAGTGGGGATTTTTTCTGTTAGCATCAATCGGTTTTAGAGGCAGCCATGTGTGAACGGGTTTTTGGTTTCACCACTTTGATTTCTCTCCCCCTACACACCCTATTTGAGAGATTTCTTTTCTTCACTACTATAAACACACGCACACAATGCTTCAGTAACATTTTGATCATAAATCAGGGTGTGTGAGAGAAAACTGTTTTCCTAAGTTTGAAAGAAAGACCGTAAGAGGAGAAAATTGGCTTGATTACTGTAAATGTTTATCACTTAGACTGCTATGCTATACACAAATCTTGGAATAAGCCCCCTTGAGCTCACTGAGGCTTACTTCTGCAGTGCCATGTAAAGGATTGCTTTGTTAACCACCTAACACCAGAGTCAGAGGAGGTATGGACCCCTTCGGTTACCTCCTTTTTAAGGACCTGGAATCCGACTATTTGTGGAAGTGGAAAAAAATTCTGAAGGTTAAAAAGTGCAGACAGAATATTTTAAACCACAAGCATGCATACAGACATATACACCAAAGAAAAAGTATTGGTCACAGCTCCCTGTTCATTGGCATACAAAAAGAAAAAAAAAATTACATACCATGTATTAGGAACATAAGAATCTGCCTTATACCAGATCAGACCATTAGTCCATCTGCCCCAGTATGGTCAGCTCTAACTGGCAGCTATGGATCTCCAGGGTTTTGGGTGGATTTTTTCCATAGCCTGATCCAGGGTTCCCCTGGTGTTTCCCAGCCAAGTACTAACCAGCTAAGTCTTACTTAACTTCTGATGAGATTGGGGATGTTATGGTGGTTCATATTGTACAAATTCGTTCTGCAGAGATCCTGGGTGTGTCTCATCCAGGACACAGACAGTTCTGAGTAACAAATGAAGTGTGTGTGTATATATTTAAAAGCGTAGTCAATTGCTTCTTTCTTCTTTCTTGTTCCCAGTGGAGGCAGTTCTAGGTGAAACCAGAAACTAACACATTGCTTGATAGAGCCAAATTAGAAAATCTGCAGACTCCTTCTCTCCCTCATTCTGTCTGACCCGCACCCCAGCCACAACATATCTTACAACTGTTGCTGTGATTGTGGGAATGTCCCAAGGAACCTACAAGGCCCCCGGTACACTGATTATCCCAGCAGATTGATGGATTGAGAAGTCCAAAATGAGTTCTCCCCACTAGCAGCATTAAAAATACTAGAGGTTTTACCCAGGGCACCTCTAGCAACCAATCAAAAGTGGCTGGGGGCAGACAGTCTCCCAATTTCCAGTCGCCTTATCAGCAGAAGTTAAACTAGAAAGGAGGGGCAGGGAGAGAGCAACGGGCAAGGAGGAGTGGAAAGTTTTTCTTCCAGCCTATATGTGTCCAAAGAAAATGGTGTGTGGGGGTGATGTTATCTATGTGTGTGTGAGTGAGAGTGTGACAGCTGAGGGAGAATATGTTCATTTATGTGAGAGAGTGAAGGGAAGTTTATTTGTGTATCTTCCTAAAGGGAGGTGTGTGTGTGTGTGTGAGTGAGAATGTGAAAAGGAGAGACCGGGACTGCGGCAATGTGTGCAGAAGTACAACCTACGGGGCAGCCATGCAGTGCAGAAAGGGCCAGAGAATTGGTGTGCCTCTATGTGTCTCTACATCTGCGTAAGGGGAGGTGCATGTGTGTGAGAGAAAGAGAGAGAGGTTTTGTGTATATGTTTGTGGGGTGAAGGTGGAGGTGTATATGTTTGTGTATCCCTCTGTGTGTGTGAGAGAAAGTATGCGTGTGCTGCTTGTGCCTCTCTGTGTGAGAGAAAAAGGAGAATGTGTATTTTGCAGTCTTAAAAGGCCATTGGAATGCATCGAATTCTTTATAATAATCATGGCTGGAATCCTGTATGGGAGTATGTTTTTATAAATGACTTACATATGCAGGAATTAGAACTGGTCAGTTTCACAATGTCCACATCCAGTAAAGAGCTTCTGTTACATTACTGTGTAGCAGAGCTGGCAGAGTGCCTAATGTGTATTGCACACTGATGAGCATTCTGTACCAATGCACATCACACACTACTGTACATTGCACACCTATGCTCATCAGGCACTCTTGCTGGTGTCCCAATATACATCTTCACATTTTACTAACAGGGGGCTTTATCACATGCCAGGTTTGTTGCATGATTGCACTACCTTAGTTCCATCGTGATCTCTCCTTATCACATGACGTTGCCACTCTTCCATTGTTGGATTGCACTCCCATTGTTATTGAGTCATCTCTTTTCATAGATAGGAAGTACCATTAATGGCTCCAATAACTCTGCTTTTCCACTATTGCCTGTTGGTGTGATCATTTCATTCTGCTTAAGTTCCAATGTTGTGGCCGTCGTGTAGTGTCAGTGGATATTGTTCTTTCCTTTCCCCCTCTGTATCCCCAAGCAGGATAAGCTCATTCTACTTCTGGTGTCCGAACAAAGAGGATGTCATGGTGCAGGTGAACAACATTGCTCTTCTCTGTTCCCTGTACTCCCACCACCACCACTTTTGTTGCAACAGCACAGTTCCACTGCAGGAAGACAGAAAAATGCAAATCTGGAAGAGTGAAATCCCAAAATGGCAGCAGGACAAGAAAACACTGAGTCCAGAAGAGTGTAATGCTGAAATGGTGGCAACAAGTTTCACAACATGCCAAAATTGCATATTTGCAGAGTTTTGACAAAGAAAAAAGCAAAAATATAGCACATGTGCTATGTAGCACGGACACAGGAAGGAAGGCAGAGTCAGCAAGGGAGTGCAGAAGACTGATTGCGCAGATGTGCCTCACCAAACCAGCAGCATAGCAGTATTGTGGAGAGGGTACAATAGAGATTGTTTCTATACCCCAGGATTCCATAGGATGTTGAAAATAGAATAATAGCACTATAACAGTGTAGTGAGGAAAGGGACTTTATTACACCCCATCACCCCACAAAGCATCTAGTTACAGGTTACTACATTACTGTGACTTGTTACTTCCAAACTCTTATTCAGTTTTAGATAGCACGTGACTTCAAAAGGATGGCTAAAGTTTCACCTTTCACCTTTCACACCACACAGTTAGAGCATTATGATTCTCCTTTGATTGCCTTGGTGCCACCCTATGGACTCCTGGGATTTGCAGTTGAGGCAGGAACGTTTAGAATGCCAAGCCAGAGAGCTGTAGTGCCTCTGAGCAAACAACAAACCCCAGGGTTCCATAGGATGGAGCCATGGCAGTTAAAATAGACTATAATGGTGTGAAAATGCCTTTAACAGGTTATTAAACCGTATGTAATTGACCTTGCCTATGTGCCCCAATATATTATAATGTATTTTACACAATGTTTAAGTGTTCATATTTACATAGCCGTGTTAGTACAAATATACTGAGGGGAGCACAAGGCAGCAATCTTAATATGCATTATCTTCCTATCTTTGAAGCCAGTCCAGTTATCTCTACAAAATGCAGACTCCACTGTGTTTGTTGGCAACAGAAAACACTGGTGTCTAATCCAATAAACTTCAATACTATATTTGGTACACGCAATGAGGAAGAAGCAGAGAGGTGAATGTAAGTTTAGTGGGAACAGAGCAGAACTATTAGAGCCACTGCATCTAGAAGTCTGACAAAGCCTGTGGAAAAAGAGGATAGTACACAAGTGATACTATATCTGATCTTGGCATAGTTCCATTTAGCACTGGTATCACACAGATCCTTTGCTCAGATGGTTTTGGCTTAGAAAGTGAGGCACAATATAAAATCCTACATGCCAGGAATCCTTGTCAACATAAAAGTACTGTTTGACTGGATGAACCCATGTTGATAGCAACTCTCAGTCTGAAGTAGACAGCTGGGCTCTCTTAGGTCCAGTTCCTCCCATACCCACCTTCTTTCACTGACCCCATCAAGTTCCATCATCTAATTCCTCTCCCGATGGAACTGCATATGCAGAACAATTAAGTGGCAGAAAGATGGCTTGATACCGTAAACTGAAACACTTCAGACTGCAGACAGAAATTGTGGTGAAAAAAACAGATTTTATCCATCCGGATATAAAAACTAAATAAAATGAGAACTCCCTGCAAATACAGATTGAAGAGGACTGAGCTAGTATATCACAGCCCTCAGCAGCAAGATGGGCTGTGTGTGTCAATAACCAGCCAGACAACCAACTAGAACAAACTGGCCATAATTTTTATTGGTTACAATTGGTGGAGATTGGCTTGGTCTGGGGTTGGATTGCTAGAATCGACAACTCTTTTGCAGGCTGATTGAATGCACATCTGGCCAGCCTGACTGCTGGCAGGAATCTGAGGGAACCAGCAGGAAGCCACATAGGCATGAGCCACACGGGTTTGCTTGTCACCTGGGAATGAGGCCAGTCTATATCGATCCAGTCCGATCATAAGCTGTTGGAAGATGGTACAGTACGGTTACATCTTTATTGCTAAAACAGGGTTTCCCCATTTGCTTTACACACGTTTATTATGACAAACTGAAGCCCCTTCTGAGTAACAAGTCCCTGGCTCCCTAAGTAAAGGTACTAGATTGAAAAGAATCCATTCACTGAGCTATGGATTCTGACAGACCTATCAACACCTAAGCATTCAGATGTAGGCCACCAGCTCAGCATTATACACTTTGACATGAAGTGAGATGATTTGGCATTGCAGTTTTTAATTTCACAGAAAGGAACTCTGAGGAGAAATCTGTTAACTAGAAATTATCGGATACACATGGAAGAATAAACCCCTCAGTGCTTGAGCCATCACAAAAAGCATATTTCTTAACGGGAAATGAATTGCCTACATGTCACTATATATGGTTCTTACATAAACTGAAAGCAGACTAATATGAAAGCAGGAACAATACATGTATTAGGCATATTCTACAGATGATTTGGGAGTCCTAAAATAAATGGATGGATCACTCTTAACCCAAAATAATACTCTTCAGTTATACCTACTTTCCTAGTGCCATCAAATTCCTTTGTACACATTTTCTCTTTGTGGAGAAAAACATAACGTTGAATAATATATATCTATAGGGAGCTAGCAAGTACTTAGTGTGGCCAAAACTAAACTTGTTCCAGCACTTTTTCCATTGCAGTTAGAAGCATGGGTACAATAGCTTCCTCATTTGTAGAGCCTACTTCACACTAGTCTTTGTTCATGTGGTTGTACCCGATATTGTGGCAGAACTAGCAGTGTGAGATGCCTTTTAGTACTTCCATGTGGCTCCCTACTGTCCATTCTCAGAACGTTACCAAATCAGATTTTTATAATAATCAGTGGATTATTGTTCATTACTCGATTAAGGGTAAAATTAAAGGTGAGAACAAACAAGGCTTTAAATGTTTATATACTAGTGTTTTCCAAGTTCTGGTTTGTGCAAAAAAAAAAACCTGGGATATTGGAGACTGGTCAATAGTTGTGCAGTAGGGTGGGATGTAGGAAGAATTTTTTCAATAATGGTTTTATCACAAACTCTTCTAGACGAGATGGAAACCTGCCTGACTGTAGTGAGGCATTCCCTTACCCAATCTGCCTGTCCCCCTCAAGCTACTTTCAAGAGCCAGAAAGGGCATGTGGTGGTTCTAACCTCTCCAAGGATCCTCTCCACATCCTCAGATTGCCCAAATTGAAATGTATCCAATAACATTGGATAAACAAGTGCCAAAGTTTACATATAGAATACCCCTATCAAGTACGGTATCCAAGTCAGAGTGGATTTGAGTGACTTTATCCACAAAGTGCTGTGCAAACTTCCCAACCCATCCTGTGAGCGATCTCGAGTGACAGCCAGAAACAGGGTCCCTGTTGCAAATCGCTCTCTCACTAGATATCGCTCACACCAGGGGATGGTGGGAACATCAGACAACTACCTCCTGATTGACAGGGGAAAATACCCTTGTTGATTCCAGCGACTGCTACCCAGTAAGTGGGGATTGGGGGATTTTAGCGATCTCTACATATCCCCCAAAGTAGGGAAAACATAGGAATCATAAATGCAAACTAGTCACAAATGCATACACGTTCATAACTGCCTTAGTAATTCCAGCCATAACAAGTAAGTTGCTCACTAGTGGGCTAAATACTTCATTATGTTAATTGCAAGTAGCATTCTATTTTGTATTTACTCTTTATCAAAATAAAGAAGATGTGATTAAACGAAAAGGAAATGCACCCCAAAATATTATTTTCTAATGTCCCAGAAATTTGTGATGTTACATATTATCATGTTACCATAAAAATTAATGACTGTTGCCTTTAATTACACCCTGAAAAATACTGCACTGCTGGTAACATTTTTAATTGTGACACAATTACTTCCAAACCTACCCTTTCCTGTAATGTCGGAGACAATCTTTTTAAACTTTTGGGTGCTGCCAACCCAGGCTGTTGAAACAATGTCTGCCAAAGAGCTAGTCATTAAGGAGGCAGTGTTGGCAAAGTTTAACAGATCCAGTTCCTTATGTCACTGCCCAGATGGGAGAATTGTATGTATGATGTTCTCCAGGTTCTGTCTTGAGAACAAAGATGATACAAAGACATAATGAATATCAATCTAACCAATGTTCCTTGCAAAGCTGTTGCTGCTGCTGCAGCTGTGTGCCTTCAAGATCTATCTTAGGGAGACCCTGTCATAGTATTTTCTTAGCAACATCTATTCAGAGGTGATTTGCCATGACTTTCCTCACAGGCTGAGAGAATGTGATTTGCCCAAGGTCGCTCAGTGGGTTTCCATGGCTGAACAAGGATTCAGACCCTGGTCTTCCAGAATTCTAATCAAATACTCAAACCACTGCACTTGTAATTTCCTCTAAATATGTTTAGGATCGCAACCTTAATTTGAAGTCACGGAGGAAAAAAATACATCCAGATACAACATCAGATTAATTTATGAAAAAACTTCAGTGGCAGATTATTGTGACAGACTTGCTTCTTCAGCATGATTCCACTATCTTTTTTTGGAAGCAAGATTTTGCATTGGAGAACTGCTTCTTAATTAGTGAAAATCAGGGCAAGAAACTTGCTAAGACCATGATTAGAACATTGTGTCCCTGAACCATTAACTCACAGTTTAACTGCCACATCACTCATCTTACCTCTAATTAAACCCAGATGGATGCTTTCAATGTTAATACTCAGATAATTTAATAAAGCTGCACAAGCAGTTAAAGTAACAACAAGCTTCTACAGAAAGCTTTCCAGATGTTGCCAAGGCAAATGCAAAACATCAAAATAAAAACTTCAAAAAATGGTTGGAAAAGCAAAACTTGGAACAAACCATAAACTAATTAAATATGAGGATGGGTTTTCCAAGAATAAATTGAAGACATAAGGGTTTGATGACACCGCAGTGTCAGAGTCACACACACACACATCTGAATTCACCAATCATAGGATTATTTCAAACACTGTCTCTTTTGTAGTGCAAAAAAAAAAAAATCATTCTTATGCATCAGGAAATGGGATGGGAGATTTACTCCTGATTGCCAGAAACAGAAGGGTTCACAGAACAAGAAAGGGTCAGTTCTGAATACTGGAATAAAATATTGTTTGGATGAACAGCATGAGTTTGATAATCAGAACCAGGGATTTGGGCCGGGTTTTCAGCTTCTGAAAGGGCACCCACCAACTCTTCTGCTATTCATTTCACTTAGCAGAATGAGAGCGGCAAAAAAATAAAAAAATAAAAAAAGGCACAGATTATCACTCCGGCTTCAACTTAGAGCAATAAGATGTTCTTTTTTTTTCTTTTTGCAGTTACTGTAATTTCTTTTTTTCTCCTTCTCTCTCTCTTTCACTTTTAGTGAAATAGTTTTATTTCTTCTGATTCTACATAATGTATTACTTGCAAAGGGATATGGCTGTTGCAAATAAAGAAACTTAGAACAGTCCTGCTTCTGACTGTTTTGCTAACATGCCTTATATGCCTTATTCCAATGACTCCTTGCCCTTACAGCCATAAGCCTTCAGTGGCAAATACCAAGACCATGGGAAAACTGTTAGGAAACTGTAAAGTTTTCTCTTGAATTAGAAGGATTGCTAAATCCAAAGTATATTAGGAGGTGATAGTTTACTGATAGTCTTTCAACTATTATGACAAGGTAAACCACACGGGAATTGTAGTCAAAAAACATCTGGAGGGTATCAAGCAAGATATTCTATGTCTACATTATGAAATATTACCATCTCTATATAAAAGCTAAGCATTAAAGGCCTTTTCCCCCTTGAAAGCTGAAACCAGAGCACTCACCAAGCTCACTTGACCTCCTGTCATTTCATCCTCAGAATCAGGTAACTGGCCTTTATGAAAGCTAGCAACTCATGGTCACAATCCAGCAAGATTTCAAAAACCCACAATTCAGGTCAGCTTGGGTGTTGGCTCTTTTTAAGCCATGCAACATGCCTTCAACAAGGCATTGAGAATTTTATGGAGGATCCACCAACTCAATCTCAACTGGGTAGATACAAGAGCCTAAGATGGACATGGATGCAGGTAGCAGCATTAATCCCTCTAAGCAGCTTGTTCACATCCTTTTCTTGAAAGAACTTAAGTTGTGATCCCATAACACTAAATTAGACGGTGCCTCTCCTGGAACTGTATCAGTTACAGGGTCTAAGTCAGAGCAAATAGCTGGAATCCTATTGGGGATTTACGTATGCTACTTGCCTGACCACCCCCTGTCCCCACTTAGTGGTAAGCAGCCACAGTGATCAAGGGAGGCCCACTCCCCTGTCACTCAGGAAAGTTGCTGACTGATGTTCTTACTCCATCCAATGGGCGATCCCCGTTGCAATGAGCAGAAATGGGGTCCCTGTAGCAACTTCCCTTTGCACCAGAGATTGCACGTGTCAAAGGGTAAGGGAGAATATCAGTCAGTTGCTTCATAAGTGACAACCCTCTATGTAGCATTTTTAGGGAACTGGAGAGGCCTTCATGAATAGGAGAAGGAAGTCCTGAATTCACCTGTTGGATAGTTACTCTTAAGAAAAGCATAGTTCTCTCCCTGTTCACTTACAAATGGCTTCAGCATGTCATTATACTTCTTCTTAGTGGTAAACTTTCTCAGTTGCAGTCTCTGGGCTCAGACTATTTTTATTTTTGAACTTTACCTGCTATTAAAACATGCACAAAAATACAGAAACAAATGAAACACCTGTATTTTCAGGTTCAGCCGAGACAGAGATATCATATTGCTTGGACTTCCTTCTCTGATACCTCTGTGATCATATTTGGCCTCTATACTGCAGGCTTTATTTGAAAATTACTAGCTTTTTGAAAAAGGAATTAAAAAATAGAAATAAGAAGTACTTACACAGCCCACTGTCACACTTTAATCTGATAGTCCCATCAAATGTCCCCCTTTCCCCCCTCCTATCAGGGAAATCTGAGAGTTTACATCCAAAATTGGGAATCTTAGCCCATCATGTTCCTCCTCTATCTTGATCCTGGAAATGGCCATGTTGCCTTAATTTGTTACTCTGCTGCTTTTGATCTCCATGAGCTCTGGGAGCTGTGCCAAATAGGAGATGGGTCAACACAAATATGTGTGTGAGTGAAGAGAAAGCCTTTCTACATGATTAGCCAAAACTGTGGCCCTTTGCCTTTGCTCAGCATTCCCCTATTCCTGTTCATGTGAAAAAAAAAATCACACCAGAGTGGTTCTCATCATGACAAGCATGTGAAACCATCCAAAACAGCCTTTGGACTGCAGCTTCATAGACAAAGCAGAGGGAAGTTCCAGGTTTCTTTTCTTTTAGAATACAAAATGGGGAACTTTGGGTATGGGTGGGCTGAATCCTCTTGCAGTGACTCACTGGTATAACACTCTCATTACGCCAGGAGAAAACACTTTTGGAGCACTGCACAGCGGCAGAGAGAGTATGGAAGAGAAAGCCATCTCTCTCTCTTGGCTGAGGAACTTCCTATGCTATCTCACCTATCATCACAGCGTCTGTAGCCATTTTACCCTGACCATGGCGCCTTTGCTACCACCAATTTGTAGTGACACCACCCAAACAAGATGATGGCTCAGGTACGTGAGCCTGCAACTCCCATTGGCCTCAGCCAGCTTGGTCCATGGTGAAAGACTGTCAGAGTTAGAGCCCAAACACTCTGGAAGGCTAAGACTTCCCTACTCCTAACTTGGAAAGAGATTAGTGGAGGCTTATGGCATTTTGTAATATTTGGGCCTATTTACATATATACGCATTGAGCATAGTGGAGGCTAATCTTAAACAGGCTCTTTTTATATGGAGGACCAAACCAATTGCCTCACATAAGAACTCCAGATCTCCAGTGAGAGGGAGGGAGGGAGGGAAGGACAGACAGACAGACAGACAGAAGAACTAGAAAAATCTGTTCCCTTATGGAGGCAAACCCTCCTGCTCTCTCCGACTCAAGTCACTTTCCAGGTCAAACTCTTTCTCTTCATGCAGCAACACCTAGATTAAATCATCCTCATGGAGGCAGGGAGGTTTACTTTCATCACATTCAGAAATTTAACAGAGATTGTCTAGTGAGCAGTTCCTATGGAAAAACATCACCTAACAATTCCAAACTATTCACATACTCTCTGTGAAGTCCAAAATCTGGCCAGATGAAGCAACCTAAAACAACAGTATTTTAGACGCTATCTAGCAAAACTCATCACAACATACAGTATTTCATGTTTAGTGCTCAGAGAATTCAGAATTTCTGCAACAGATGAACAACTCTGAAGAAAGATGTAAGCAAGCACATGCGTGTGCAAGGAAGACTGAGAACTTCTGACTATGCTTGTAGAAAAGCATACACTAAATATTGGCAACAAAGTGGAAGACACAGTGAATTTTCAATGAAGGCTAATGTAACACAGGAGAACATGTGGCCCTCCTCATGTGGTTGGACTACAAGGTCAACCATCTCTGGCTGAGGCTGATGGGATCTGGAATCCAACAACATTCCAGAGGAATAACAACAACATCATCAACAACATAATCATCATCCTTATTAATACTGCACATTGTCCCCAAGATAGGGACTTGGTAGCTTATACATTAAAATGATTACAACATGGTTTGATTTTGTATTCACAGCATGCAACAGCCAATCAGGACGGAATGTGAAGACCAATGTTTGTAAGTGGTGTGATAGTACACACCCAGTATGTGAAGATCAGGTGTGCTACAGCAACTGTGGTTTAAGCTCCTATTGTGAAAAACCTGAAGAAATCTGTGTGTCTATATGGTAAGCAGAAAAACATCTCACCCTAACAAACAAAGATTACCATCTGACTATCAAAATGCGTAAGAAAATAGTAGGTTGTTGATATACTCCAAAACATGCCACTCTGACTTCCCTAGAGTCTGTGTTGGCAGCGTCCTCATCACACTACACAGTTATAGCATGATTATTCCGCTATAGCTGCCATGGCAGTATCATATGGAATCCTGGGATTTGCAGTTTAGGAAGAGGCAATTAGAATTCGCAGCCAGTGAGCTCTTGGGCTTCACTGAACTACAAACCCTAGAAATGTTGTCAAGACAGTTAAAGTGAAATAATGGCGCTATGACAATGTAATGTGATAGGGCCGTAAAAGGATGTTTGACAGTGGAGTGTAGTACCTTAGGCTATCTACCTATCTGGCTATCTATCTATCTGGCTATCTATGTCTCTATCTAGTTATTTGTTTATTTATTCATTTACTTATGTTCTGCCTTTTTCTTGTATGGGATCCAAGGTGGTCAGGCATGCCAGCAAGAAGGGCAGCAACACTGTGTAGGACAAATGGCACCACTGCAGATCAATTATTTAAACAGAAAATTTACTTAAGAAGATAAACCTTCTTCTTCTTGTTGTTGTTAAAAACACTTATGCTAGTGGTTGGAAACTTATGTAGGGCTACAAGGTTAGCCTTCTCTAATCTATAGCTCACCTTCAACATTTGTTTTAAACTTGTGCCTTTCAGGAAACAAGACAACGAGAGTGTTAGAGTGAGCACGCTCTGTCACAACCCACAGCTGCCAGTGGAAAGTGTGATGGTTCCCAAGTACAACACCTCCCGGTGTGTTATGGTCCGTCAACACAATGAGGATGGGGTATTTTACATCTGTGGCTGTGTGGATGAGCAGGAGTGCAATGACAAACTTATATTTGAAAACCATACAAATGGTGAGTCTACCAATTCGTTGGGGGCGCATGCATAAGCATTTAGGGTTGAAACGTTTTTATCCTTGAGTGCCTGAAAATGTACCAAAGAAAAATGCACTCTGCCTTGGGAAAATGTATGCACATGTAGGGGAGGGAAAATGACATATGGATACTGAGCAACAGTCCTTCTGTCTTCTGCCTATCTATGTATCCATCTTTCTCTTGGTTTTTTTTTATATCCCACCTTTCTCCCAGTATGGGACCAAAGGCAGCTCACAATTTTAGTTAAAACAAAACACATTTAAGACATAAACATATTAAAATGTTAATTTATAACAGTTTTAAAAAGCCGTTAAAATATGATTGTGATAAAAAAAAAGTACAAAGACAAATGCAACCCAGCCCAATGAAAAGATCTTCTGCAACAGACAGTTAAGTGTTAAAGTCCTGGGTAAACAGAAAGATTTTTGCCAGCAGAAAGAAAACAGACATGGGAACAAGCTAGCTTCCTGTGACAAGGAATTCCTCATTCTGGGAGCAGCCATCGAGAAGTCTCTCTCTCTCATATCCTCAACAAATGTATCTATGGAGCATACAGAATGGAAAATCTAGCACAAGCTCACGATGTGTTTACATAGATGCAGAAATGTAGTGCGGGTGTCTACCTTGGCTTGTACAATAGTGGGAGAAACAAATACACATTCCTCCTTTAGAAAACCAGCACCACTGCACATTGTGTGAGCTTTGTTTTGAGGAAAGGGAATTAGATCTTGCAGCTAGAAAAGGTCTCTAGAGGCCTGCTCTCACTTAAACAGCCACTTGCTGTTTTGTCTGCAGGAAGTTCCTGTGGTGTTGTAAAGCACAGTGGGAGCCCTCGTGGGCACCGTGGGACTTTTACTGTCCCAGTCAGTCTCCCTCTTTAGAAGAAATTTTCAGCTTGCTGGGTGACAGGATCACCCCAAGGAATGATTAACATCGAGGAGATTAGACAAGAGCAGCCGGCAGATCCATTACTGGGTAAGAGAATTTTACAGCCACTGTTCCTGCAGATGCTCCCAGGTCGAACAGGAGCCATTAGCACAAGAAGAACTTCTGCCCAATACCCAGCAGCAAGAGTAAAACTGGGGCCATTTCTGCACTAGCCTGTTATAGTGGGATTTACAGTTTAGGGAGGGGCCTTTGAGGATTCCATAGGATGTTGAAAGTGGAATAATAGCACTATAACAGACCAGTACGGAAATGGCCCGAAAGTGGATTCACTACTGTTCTGGCAGCCAATCCACCAGCCAATCTTATGTTTAGAGCAGGACCTGAGAACACCAAGGCCTCTTGGTAGGGTCTGGATGAGAAGAGAGTAAGCAGCTCATGGTACATGGGGTGGAAAGTCTGGCAGCACCTCAGAACACATACTAAGTGTAACTGCATACGGAAGTGTGAGTTCCTAAAATGCCTGTGCATGATGAATGGGTCCATGTTTGGACAGATATATGCAAACTTCCCGACGGGGTCACCAGGACTTGAGGACAGAGGAAGGTGAAAATCTATCTCATGAGGAGGTAGATGATTATTATAATAACTAATCTGAAAATGAGCAAGGTAAGGGCATATGGAGAAACTAAATAAGCATTAATGTGATATTGTGAAATTGTGCAGAAATGTAAAATTGCAGTTTGTGTGTTGTTTTGTTTTGGTGTGCACAAGAGAAAAGAAAAGAAAAGTGGTGGAGAAGCATTGGATGGCCTAGTGTTTATTTTGGGGTGCACAGCCATAATAGCCTCATTCATGCCTCTGATCATTTCGTATTGGTGTTCTCTGCATAAAAGGAACACCTTTTGCCTCAGAGAATGATAATGCATATCTAAGAGAAAATATTCCCAGTGATGGAGATGTGATACAGGCTGACCTGTAGGGTCAAATAAACTGTATACAACTATTTGTACAGTATTTTTCTGAAAAAGGAATTGAGCACCAGATTCTGTATCATAAAAACACTAAAAGACAGTAATAAGGTGAAGCTCACCAGCTATTTTCCTGTGACCAAGCTCCAAATCTTGCAAAATATTAACATTCAATGTTATTCCGCACCCTTGGCACCAATTCAACATTTTTCGCAGTGTGATTTGTATACTTTAAGTGATTTGAAGTAATTTTGTAAGGGTTTCTAACTCCCAGTTGTTTTATCTGTGACAGCAGCAAAAAGATTCCTGCATATCCTCTTACACTGCTGTAAAGCATTTGTGATTAACAGTATTCAGAGGCCCTTTCATGCTACACAGTTATAATAATGCTACAATTCCATTTAACTACCATGTCTTCTTCCTAGGAATCCTGGGATTTGTAGCTTAGGGAAGGGTACTTGAAATTTTTAGTCACAGAGTTCTAGCGCCTCACCAGAAGTGGTTTTTTTGTTTGGAAGAACTATGAGTTCAATTCCAGGACCAAAAAGTGAACCTTAGGGCTCAGAATGTTTTACTTCAGAGTGTCTATGTTTAGTTCTGGTTTATGGATCTTGGGCTTCTAGCTGAAAAAGTTTTCTGAGGTCTGCCTTCCACTGGAGTAGACGGCACTGGACTAGATGGGCGCTGCAGACATGGATGTTCAAGCAAACATGGTTGTTATTCACGGAGCTTGGGAAAGTTATGTTTTTGGATTACAGCTCCCAGAATTCCTCTGTCAGTGGTGCCAAACAGGATGCTGATAAATGTCTAAAGGTCTAACAAGGAGATTTACATCACTACCCCCACCACAATTCCTATTATCATTTTTATATTCCACCGTTTCTGCAGAACTGGGACTCCAGGCAGCTGATTTACCATTCAACAAATGATTCAGTGAACCAATGGGATACAAGAGTGCTAGCACTGTCAGCAGTGCCAAAGGCACTCAGAAGAAGATTCTGGGAGATCTGTAATCCAAGGGCTAACCAAAGGGATTTACAGCGTTATTGTTACCACCTTCCTTATTTACACCCCACCTTTCCACCAAAACTGAGACTCGGGGCTGCCAATTTATTTGCCCGCCAACATTTCACAGATGGAAACTGGGACACATGTGCCCAAGCAACACCAGAGTGAGGTCCAGATGGCAAAAGTTGTTAAAGAGGAAGTACAAACGAGCTAGGAGAGGCTACAGCAAGTTGTTTTTGCCTGAGTCTACAGGGAAGGGAAAGTTTATGCCCCCTCCTCTCCTCTCCCCACAACCAGTTTAATAGAGTGAAAACTACTTGTGCACTTTGAACTCAGTTTGCAGCAACTGAAGTAAGCCAAAAGAAAGAGGGAAAGTGGGAGAAGAAGAGAGCGAAAAGGACATTTTAAAAACAGCTGAGAAAGTGGGATGACAGAGAATTAATTGGGAGTGTCCCTGCCAAATTAGGACAGCTGGTGGGTATGGATTTACCATCCAGGAAAGGATTCAGTAGGCTTGCTCCAGCACTACTAATAGAATTCAGGCTCCCAAATGTAATGTTTCTAAGCTCTGGTTATAAATAATTTTTCCCCTTCAGAGATTTTCCATAGCTTTCAGTGCTGATCTTCTCAGATACTAGTGGGATCTGTTTCCTGCTATACTTTAGAAACAGAGATGGCACAACCCCCACCTCCTAAAACATTCCACTGGAAGTTTGCCTGTCAAGCAAATACATAAAAACAATAAAACACCAGGCTGGGTTGTGTGGGGGAAGCAACAACATGCAGGAACGAGATGTCCCCCCACACACACACACCAGTTCCGCTGCCCTCACAGAGCTCAGTTGCAAGAAAAACACGTTTCAAGCAGATTTCTCCCTCTCTTTCTCTCTCTCAGTCTAAACTACTCTGGGAGCCATCGTATGTATTTGTTGTCTGAGGAGCACGGTAGAAGTAATATCAATAAATAAAATAACCAACAGCCTTACAAACTGAGGTGCTTCAGATGAGGTGCACAAGTATGTGAGTGCATACGTGTGAACATACGAAAGTTTGCAAGGCTCAAGTTTCACTTGGGTTTCTGAACAGCGCATTACCCTGTTCCAGATTTTCAGTCTGTAAGATATGATACAAAAGGTGGGGTGGGGGGAGATGGGGATGGAAGAGTTAAAAACACTAGCTCTTAAAGTTACAGTTCTTACAATTAGCAGCTGGGAAAATAATTCAGATAGCCTGATGGAATGGCTACTGCTGGTTGACTGTAGAAGGAGGGAGAGCCAAAGGCACCTGGATTCATACCAGCAGAGAGAATGGAATAATCACCCTTCTCTTGATCTACTGTATATTCTGATGGGCCCTACGTTTTAAGAACATAACTTTAAACTCCAAATTTAGCCAATATGATTCAGTGTGATCTTTGTGATTTAGTGTGGCTCAGTGCAGACATGAACCTCCGTCTCCCAATTCCCACAACATCCTCTGCAAGATAAAAATTCTTCTGTTAATCCTATCGTCAGCTTCCATATGTATAGTTAAATCGTAATGAACAGTTCAGGTAAATTGATTGATATGGCTGAAAGGCTACTAATTTTATTCTAATATTAATAGTACAGATCAAAATCTGAATTAGAGTTTTGGTATGTTAATTACACAGAAACATGGGGTAAACAATAGACACAAAAATTTTAAAAACTATATAATAAAATGGCAAAGTTTAAATGGACAGTACAAAAAGAACATATTACTTTCATTCAATTTTGATGTGGGGTGTATGAAGTTGCCACATCTCCTCTTTCCTTTCATGCATTTATTTCTCCCCTCTCCACTGAGTTCAAGTGGCAGTCCATCTCTTTCTCCCATTTCATTTTATTTCTAGAACAGCCTGGTGAGGTGGGGCAGGCAGGCCTGAGGTTACTCAGTGAGTTTCATAGCTCACTATGGACCACAACCTGAGGGTGTATCCATACTAAACAACCATAGCAATTTTGATGCTACTTTAACTTGCATGACTCCCTCCTATTGAATCCTGGTTTCTATAATATAGAGAAGCACTCAAAATTGTTTGTCAGTAAGCTCTAGTGTCTCTACAGAGAATTCAAAGGACCATACTAGACTACAAATTCCAGAATTCCAGAGTAGAGCCATGAACATTAACGTGGTGTGAAAATAGTATACCTGTGTAGTGCAAATACACTCTCCAGTCTCTCAAGTTCAGCCCTACAGTATTTAACCACTGCACCATATCTTACAATCAAAGTTTAGATTTAGTATTATGCAAAGTCATTTGCTGCCTGTGTAGCTCTACAATCATCTTTGAAGTCCAGAAAGGAGTTCATTATACTCAAAATGTGTTACTTCCCCTTCTATAGCCCTTTGAAAGTGGTCCAAGATCACAGGAAGGGGACTCGGAGACAGCATATGTTGAGAGAGTGCCCAATGTGGAGTATATTACTAGATCCGAAAAGTATCTACGGAGAAATATTGAGGTGCTCTCTCATTTCTGCTATCATTCAACACTGATTCATGCAGAACCACTTCATTTCTGGCTGAGACAGCATTTGGAACTACTGAGAAACATGAGACAATGGTTTCCCTTCCTTTATGTTTCAGCAGTTGTTTTCAGAGAAAACGGCTGTTTGCCTGATAGCCTTCAGGCTCGTTTCACGATCCCTACTACAAACTGATGACTTTGCAATGCAGGGTAGGGAGCTACATACTTAAGCAGCTCGTGGGAGCTATGTACACAGTCATTACCTCCTGTGTTCCTGCATGACACCTGGAAAATACTCTGAAAACATTCTGCTTTCCACTGGATTTCATAGCTTCAGTGATGTTGTCATACCCATCAGGTAAATCCATTAGAGGAGGAGGAGGAGGAGGAGGTAGCCAGGCCTCACACTTTCCAAAACAAACTTAAAGTATTTCATTTGAGGCTGATCTTGTGGTTTGAACTCAATGACTATTTTAGAAACATTCACAGTTTAGCAGAAGTTAGCTGCAGCCCTTTTTTTCTTTTTTTTCGGAAACTGCCAAATAAAACAGTCGAGCGCTTTGGGTTTCTTTTTCCAGTATCTGAATTGTAGGCTGAAAGCACTGAGGTCATGCAACCAGGCTTTTTGTTCAGGGGATAGTTCTTGAACTTCTCTCCCTCAGCTGTTATATTTGGCTCAGAATCTGCTCCAAAACAGTTTTTATTTTAATCTCACAACTAGTGGTGGGGAACTGCATATATCTTTTCACAGTGGGGCAAAAAGATCATGCCAGAGGCTCCCAGTATGTTTCCAAGCTTGGTTCAAAGCACTGGTCTAAAATGTGAAAGATCTGCAAAGCGTAGGAATCAAATAGTTGTCAGATTGCCTGCTCCTGCACCAAGCTGTCCTCTTCTAAGATTGGTATCTGAGCCCTTTATCTGCAACAAGTAGTACCCAGACAGAACCTTTTTGGTGTGGCTCTTTGTCTTCGAAATGCCTTCCCTGGGAAGGTCCACCTGATACCATTACAGTGCGCCTTCTTCTGGCACAATCTGTGCACACATGAACGTGAGGTTGCATGAACTATTGCTCCCATTATAGTCAATGGACGTGTTGGGTATGCACATACTGCATCCATTGGCTATGACACTCTCATTTTTTGTTTTATCCAGGGGTTCGTGGTATGGAACTCCTGCATATACAGTGGGCGTACTGTACCAGTTTCAGTTAAATGCCAGGAAGAAAAGTATTTACATATCCTCAGGCTTTTAAGGATTGCTAATGTATGCATTTCAAACTTACAGTTTATTTTTGAATGTTGGTGCTTTAGCGTTTTTGTTAGTGTTTTAGTTCATTGTGGTAGTTTGTGCCCTTTTTTAAATCTTTTTAAACACATTGTATATTCTTATTACTTTGCAAGCTACTTTGTGAACTCAAATTTAAGAATGTATCAAAAGAGGGCTCACTTTTATTTAGTACATTTTCTTTGGGAGAATCTAATCGTTAATAGCATGGCCATTTCTGTTTTGAAAAGGCCTAGAGAAAATGAATTACCAGCATTTTCCATGCCTGTTCTCTTGGGTTTCAGCATTCATAATCGAGGAGCTGCGTTTTTGTAAAGACAGTTACTTTCCATCAGCAGAAAGGTTTGGCTCAAGCATGCCTGAGTTTCATATGTAGCCGCTTTATGCTGAATCAAATTGCTGTCTGTAATATTCCGATGGACAACAAGCTCTCAAAGCTTCTTTTCTTAGAAAATCCATTCCAGCTGCCACTTATGTGGTATTACACATATCAGCAACAGCAGTGCCTCCTGCATAGTCATTTAGTTGTAATCATACCACTTATTTTTCTTTCTCTGTTGTTTTCAAAGTGATTAATAAACTAAACCAAACATTTACTTTCTTCCTGAGTTGTCGCTTCATTTCAGTGCAGATTTTTTTGAATAAGTTCACTGAAGAATAAGGCAGAGCATACCTTCAAAATGTTCCAGTTGGGCAGGGACAGTCCCAGTTAAGCCTCTGTAGTCTCACTATTTTGGCTGATTCACTTGCTTTTGCTTCCTCCCGCTTCCTCCCTTTGTCCACTTGCTTCAACTGCTGCAAACTGAGTTCAGAGTTCAAGAGCAGTTTGCACTTGATTAGCTCAGCCAGGTGGAAGGAGAGGAGGAAGCAGAATCCTGCCCTTCCCAGTAGGGTTAGGCAAAAGTAAACTGCTGCAGTCTGTCCTAGCTTTTATGCTCATCCTCTCGGTCCTCTTCCTCTTTGCCATCCTGACCACTCTCCAATGTTAATTGGCCACACATGCCTCAATTTCCATCTGAGAAATTTTGGATGGTATGGTACAGTTTTCTGGTGAACTGCAAGCTGCTCTCAGAGGACTAGTCTAGCTATTCACAGAGAAGCTCATTACCAGAAATCTGGCTGCCAGGAGATCAATAATCTATGTGAAGTATGAACACACAAAGGTGCATCTTGTTGCACAGTCCTAATTAATGTAGGTCCATTGACTAAGTGACTGAACAGTGAATCAACATGCAGGTAAATCCAATTACTTCAGTGGGAGCACTCTAGTCAAGACTAACAATAGGATTTTGGCCATGATGTGGAAGAGTTGCTATCTGCACTGGTGGAGGAACAACCTGCACCAATTAAAATCATAGGCGTTCAGGATATTTAAGATAGAGTGTGACTTCATATTCCTTGAATATATAAAATCACATTGTATTTTATAAAAACAGACAACCAAGCCAAACTATGGTTAAAAAAAAAATATCCACAGCTTAGAAAGCTGGGTTATCGTGGGCCTAGAAAACAGGAAATGTATTCCTATCCTAATGATTTCTCACAGAGAAAGGCCCTTCATATTAACTCATGTCCACATGCAGAAACAATCTTGCTATCTAATCTTTTCCAACCTCACCTTTCACCGTAGGATATTCCATGTTACAAAGCAAGGAGATCATTCCTGTGGCAGCCATCAGCCTGTTGCCCCCGCTGCTTGTTACCATCATGATAATAGTGATATTTTACCTCTGCCGAACCCATCGACAGAGGAGGAGATCCAAGGAATGGGCCCAGAAACAAACACAGCGTCACCCCCTGCCTGAGCCAAGCAGAGCCTCCGGCTATGAAGAGATGCTGTCTGTCAGCGTGGACAACCACCCTGTTGTACGTTCAGCTTGCACCAACAGTATCGACTACAGCACTGACCTCTTGCCCATTGAGCTCGATGAGAAAGTGGGGAAAGGGCAATTTGCAGAAGTATGGAGAGCAAAACTCAAACCTGCCTCTTCAGGCGACCAATATGAGACAGTGGCAGTCAAGATTTTTCCTTGTGAGGAGTATGCTTCATGGAGAAATGAAAGCCGGATCTTCAGAGATGCCAACCTTAAGCATGACTACATTCTTCAGTTCCTCGCTGCAGAGGAGAGACACTTGGGCCTCCAAAAAGAATACTGGCTCATCACAGCCTATCACAATCGGGGGAATCTCAAGGACTATTTGTCGAGGAATATTCTGAGCTGGAGGGACTTGCAAAAGATAGCTGGGTCCCTTGTGAATGGTGTGGCCCACTTGCACAGCGACTATACTGCTTGTGGCCGTCCAAAGATCCCCATTGCCCATCGGGATATCAAAAGCACAAACATCCTAATGAAGAGTGGGCCCGAATGTGTGCTCTGTGATTTTGGAATTGCTTTGAGACTGGATCCTTCCTTAACAGTGGAAGAGTTTGCTAACAGTGGACAGGTGAGTGCTATAGAATGAAGCCAGAAAAGCAGTTGAATCTGTTGGATGGAAAGTGGAAAAGCCTTAATCATCTCCATTCCTATGTGGTGAACAGGGGGAGGTGGCACTCTGGTTCAGCTCCCAAGGTTGTGCAGCTCTTCGTCCTACCCCATTTCAACTTCCCCATGTCAAGCACAAACACCTGCAAATGGGACTCCTACACAATAGGCTTTGACATGATGAAAAATCCCTCCATAGTGTGATTCTTAGATGCTTAGAGCTCAGTGCAAAACGTTTAGCTCTTCAGATAATTTGGACTTTGCCTCCAGAAGCTTTAGCCAGTAGGGCTGGTAATAAGGGATTGTGGGAATTATAGCCTGAAACATCTGGAGGACTAGAGGCTCCTCATCTACCATATAGAGATGTTCAGAAAACATGAATATGGGAGTAAACCATATGGCATCAGGGTCAGGTTCACAGGTTTGGCTTCCTGCCTTTCCTACACAAGAAGCCCTCATCCATGTGAATAATAGGTGAAGGGAGTTCTTCAGAATGCCACACTAACCTGCAATAGTCAACAATATATTAGTTGAATTGAATGGACACTCCACCTGTCTCCTGATTGGGACTCAGGGAGCCTCACATTTTGGATGAACGAGAAATATGTGGACAGCCTACTACAGCAATATAAACAGCATATATTGTTACACTGCTCCAAAAACTTCTCTTTATCTTCTCTCCCTAACTCACTTAACACCTTCTGTCCTATCTTGGTAACCATTTAGCCTCAGTCGTATCCTCTCCTTTCCTACTTGGTGGCTCCCACGTAAGGTTCCCCAAAAAACTAACATGAAAGTGTCCCCCCTCACCCCTGGATTCACTGCCCTTCACCCACTGCCATGTTCTGCCTCATCCTGTTTGCACTTACTTACTCTCCTAATGGATCTTGACCTCAGTTAACTTCTGATTAAATTAGAAGTCTTAGAAGATCAGCAATAGTCTAAGGGCCTTTCCGCTCTACATTGTTATAGTGCTATTATTCCACTTTTAACTTCCCGTGGAATTCTGGGGTTTGTAGTTTACTGAGACCAAAGAGTTCTCTGGCTGAGCATTCTAAAGGACCCTCCCTAAACTGAAAACCCCAGGATTCCACAGGATGTTGAAAGTGGAATAATAGTGCCATAACAATGTAGTGTGGAAAGGCCCTAAGAGTTCTGCAAGTCTCAGAATAATTCAACCAATGGGGAGTTATAGTCCCAATGGTGACTTCTCCAAGCTCTGGGCCATGTTCTCCACCTCAAGGCAGATCTGCATAGGCACTACAGTCCGGCAGGGCCTGCTGTTTGGGGACCAGTGGCTTGATAATACAAAGAAAGGCTTGGCCCCTTTCCAAGGCTTCACACAATTGTGCTAGCAACGACTGTGGATTGGATTATTTTTTGTGCTTTAAACAAACATATTTATACATTTTTTTAAAAAAAGTGATCCTGGGGCTTGTTTGTGCAATATCAGCATAGGATCCTCTTCATTCCTCATTGTTCTGGGAGTTTGAGAAGAGCAAGGAGCTGGTGGCCACATAACCTTTACTCCTCTCTCCCCTTCTGCATTCAGAATAGCCTCCTCCTCACAAAAGTCACCACAGAAAAACAACACAGGAGCGTGTGGAGGAACGATTTGAGCTAAAAACAGACAACAGTTGGAACTAAGCAATCTTATCTCTAAGCTCAGTCTCTCTCAATTCAGATTCATAGCTGTCTAAGACATTTTTTGTTAAAACAAAAAAGGCAGGGGGGTGGTGAGAAGAAAGAGAATTTCATGTCTGTCTCACACCTAATTTACACCTTAATTTTAATTTTAGATCCCAAGTTACCATTCTTCAGAACACAGAGTTGCCAGCTGAAATACGGGACAGGACTCCCATAACTTTAGTAGTTGAGCAGAAGGCAGGATTTCATGCATGCTGAAATTCCCTCCTCTGTATAACCATTGATGCGGTGGTTTGACTGCTAGATTACAACCCTGGAGACCAGGGTGTGACTCCCTGTTCAGCCATGGAAACCCACTGGGTGAGCTTGGGCATATCATACACTCTAAGCCCCAGAAAACCACATGATAGGTTTGCCTTAGGATAGCCACAAGTAAAAAATGACTTGAAGGCACACAACAACAACAATATAACCATTAAAGTTACAGGAGCTCGCTCCATCATTTCATCTGGCAACCCTATCAGGAGGTGATGGATTTTATAGGAGTAGAGTTGCCAGGCTGAAAACTGGAGAGAGCTCCTGCATCTTCAGTGGTTGTGTAGGAGAGGTAATTTCATCAGATGTGGTTTGTCATGCTACCAGGTTACAACCAATACCTGTTGAAATTCCAGCAGGTCCAGGAGTAGTCTCCAATGTTCCATCTGACAACCCTATGTAAGAGCAGCCCAATTCTCTACATAAGGTGCATGTTAAAAACATTCCCAGCTACCATATACCTGAAGATGAAAGGATGGAGCAGTTTATATCTTGCAAATGGGTTTTGGAAACTTCTTCTTAAACAGTTTATCCCAGAAGTCTTTAATAGGAAATAATCTTTACCTGTATCAAGGATGTTGCAATATACTATAGCTTCCTTTGAAATTGGAAGCAATATGCTTTCTCTCTCATACACATAGATCTTCTAAAATCTACTTAATTCATGGCTAGGTGGGTACTGCCAGATATATGGCCCCTGAAGTCTTGGAATCCAGAGTGAATCTTGAAGATCTAGAGTCCTTCAAACAAATGGATGTATATTCCATGGCTTTGGTTTTATGGGAGATAGCCTCAAGGTGTGATGTTATAGGAGGTAAGATTATCTCAGTTATTTTTGTCTTCCAAGTTCTGCATCTTTACACACCTATGGGGGTGCCTGTGTCTACCCCTCTAAATGATCAGAATACAGCTCTCATCCTCCAGGATCACTAGCCTTATTATCTAGGGCAGATGGGAGCTTAAATTCAGCTTCCCTCTGACAATGCAAACCTGTTATTTCTACAACAATGTACTGGTGGAGGAGTATGAACATACCTTACTGCTGGGGTGTACAACCCATGGCCCTCCAGATGGTCAATGCGGTCTCCAAAGGCTATCTGACTTTCAGCCACTTCTACCAAATTCTCTTTTCCACCAATCTCACTTCCTGCTTCCCTCCCAAGTATCTTCATACAGATTGTTCTTATCAGAATTGTTGGGGCAGAGGTAAAATCTCTGCTCCTTCATCCAGGGATCACTATTCTGCATGTGTGTGGATGGCCTCTAACTTGCAAGCCAGCATCACTGGTGGCCCTCAGAATGCATTATCCAAATGGAACAGATCCTACATGCGGTATTTTGAACCTGTCCAAGGCCTCAGAAAGCCACTTCTCTTCCAGCCCAAGCAAATAATACTGGAACCGACAGACAGCCTGACTCAGTCTAACACAGCTTCATATGGCTCCCAGAGACCAAGCACTGAAATTTCCAGAAGGAAATCATTCTTATATTATCATTCTATTATTAAGAGACACTGTTAAGAGACTGCTGCTCACTTTAGATAGTATTAAATACCAGAAAATATCATGATGATTGGAGGAACCAGCTGGAATGTCAGGAATGTATACTCCACTGATGATGTTAGCAATGAAGACTTTAAAGACTTCTGCAGGTTTCCTCCCAGAATTAAATAATGCCAGTGTTGCTGCTGATAAATACCAATCAATATTCTTTTGGCTGGTGTTAATTCTACCTCTGGACTTTGGAGAAAGTTTCTAGGGCCAGTGGTACAGTAGACACCTTGCATTAAAAAAGATCTTACATTCAGTTACCAACATATCCAGATAGGGATGGGGGAGGGGGCAGAAGCTATGCCACATTGGGGCAAGAAAGACTTAAGTTTGAAACAATTAACCCAGAAGGAAACTCTTATCTTGTCCTGCTTTTATCCATAATTGTTTCTATGTTCGGTCTTTCTCTGACCTGTATTTCACAGCCTTTTTTCTGGTATTTATTTCTCCAATGAGCCAAGCAGCAGATAGTGAGTATGTATTTTGTCTCTGATCTGTACCAACACTACTTTCTTATAGAGGTTAAGAGTTATGAGCTACCATTTGGAGCAAAGGTCCGGGAACAACCATGCATGGAAATCATGAGAGATATTGTACTGCATGGTCGAGGGCGTCCTGAGATACCAAGTAACTGGCTGGTACATCAGGTAAGCCATAAAGCAAGTGGGTGGAAAAGAGCATGCAATACGTAAGGGAGCAGTTTCTTTGGCTCCCACTACATACAGAACAGCAGAACCAAAAATCAGTGCCAGCAAAAGGGGAGGAGGAAGAGCTGGTATACACTGGAACTCTGTGGTATAGAAGAGCACTTGGGCAGCTTCCTCAACAACACTGCCACTGACTTGTGGTGGTGACAGGAACTAAAGCCATGGTGTTGCTCATAAGCAGGTTGAAGTACCCCTTGGAAATTTCCCTACACCTGCCATAATGAAAGAGGCAAAAGTAATTTTCATATTGTAGTTTGTAAAACTTTTTGCAGTGGTATGAATATAAGCATTGCCCTGCTATATCATTCTATGATGGCAAGGTTGATGGTAGTTCTGGGAAGTGTGCAAATGGGGGTTTTGTCATCTAATGCTTGGTAACCAAAAGAAGCAGTACACCTGCAAATCCAAATTTTCTCTTACTTTGATTTTCTTTCCCCTGCAGAGTTGTAGTCATGCACCTTCAAATCATTTATAGAGGCCCTAAGGTGAACCTATCACAGGGTTTCCTTGGCAAGATTTGTTCAGAGAAGCCTTGCCCTTGCCCTGAGAACGTGACTTCTTTAAAACCACCCAGTGGGTTTTCATGGGCTGAGCACTGATCTGAACCCAGGTCTCCAAAGTCATCAAAGTCCAACACTCAAACCACTACATCACACTGGCTCTTCACCTGCATAGTAGCTGACTGCATAAGTGATTTGAATACTCAAATATAGTTGTCACAACTAAATTTAATCTGATATTGTTTTTGATACTGTTTGGAGACACAGCCATTTTGGGGTAAGTTTTATGCTTCAGAATCAAAGCTTCCCTCAGACTTTCCCAAAATCCTCCCACTACCCCTGGAGTAGCAATTGTGGCAGAAGTTTCCACTGCCAATGAGGAAGGTGCTGGCACAAACCCTCCTTGTCCATCAGGGTATAATAACAATGCCACAAGCCACAGTATTCTAGTCTAGGTCTCCAGTGATTCGTCCTTTCTCCAGATAAACAAACACACTTTTTTTAAAAAAATCTTTCTGCTTCGCTCAGTTGCTGTTCTACCCTCTGCTGTTTTAATTGGTATTTTATTTCTGCCTTTAATACGGTCTTGTTTTATTGTTATAACGTTGAAAGTCACAGTGTAAACCTTGCAACTTATTAAAACAAAATATCCACTTCTGTCAAGAACACAAAAGGCAGGGTTGGAAGTGCTTTAATCAAAATGCAGGAGCAGAGGGAAGTGTATGGGGGACAGGAGGGCCTCTTGCAAGGAAATTCCAGAGGGGAACTGTTTGTTGTTGCTGCAAAAGATCCCTGATAATTCCTGAAAGCTGAAATCTAATGCACAATCATTAGAGTGACCAGTGCTGGAAACACAAAATCCTGGAAAGGATCATTGTAAATGATTCTACATCAATTTGAGTTTTTACAGAATTACCACTGTCTGTGCTTTTTTCATTTAATTACTTTCTTGCCCTCCATGTTCACAGTTCCCTGGAATCCAACCACACATCTCTGTACATGTATCTGCCACATATGTGTCACATATCTGATGAACTGGACTCAAGTCCACCAAAATTTATGCCACAGGACATTTGTTGGTCTTGAAGTCACCATTTAGAGTCTGCTTTCTTTTCCCCCCAGAGGGACTGCTTAGGTGGCTACATGCACATGAATGGGGAAATTTAAAGATGATGCACAAACTGGAATAATACAGCACAATCCCACTCTCCTACGAGCAATGAAATATTGACAAGAATAATACAGTTGATTCAAAATAGTAAAAAGGTATACAGTTCTCCCTCCACTTTTGTGAGGGTGCGGGGGGGGTGCAGAACTCTCATGAAAGGGGAAAAACCGTGAATAACCCACCCCCACCCCCGCTCCCAGTCCCATTCCCTTCTGGGGCTCCCCCCACTTCCCATTCCCATGCAAAAAGGAAGGGAGGAGGTGGGGGAAGGCTCACACCAGCCTTCCTTTCCCCCTCTGGAGCTCCCCCTGCCATTCCTACGCATTTTGCCCTGGCAGAGAGAACCTGGGTGAGCGTTCCCCCCACCATTCCTTTCTGTTTTGCCTTGGCACGAGTTCTCTGTGCCAGGGTCAAATACACAGGAATAGCAGGGGGAGCTCCAGAGAGAAGAAAGGAAGGCTCACATAAGCTTTCCCCCATCCCCCTTTCCCTTCTCTTTTGCATAGGAAGGAGAAGGAGGGAGCTCCAGAGATGGGAAAGGAAGGCTTGCAAGAGCTTCCTCCCCACTTTCCATTCCGTTTTGCCTTAGCATGAGTTCACTGCACTGGGGCAAAATGTATGGGAATGGGAGGAGGAGAATGGAGGGGGAGTTCACAATCAAATTTGTGAACGTCGAACTGTGAATGTGGATGGAGAACTGTACTTTAATAAATGTCTATATTCTTAGACCTTAATTCACATTTCCAAAAAGTCAAAGACCTGTACTGAGTAGACAACCAGGTGCCATACACATATTTTGGATTACAGCTTCCCAAAGCCTGGGATAGTATGGCCAGTGGACAGAAGTATCAGGGTCATAGTTCAAAAATCTGGAGAGCACCAGGTTGCCAACCTCACCAGAGAGGAATTTTTAAAAAGCTGGATTATGAACCTGCAATGACCTTCTCATTTTACAATGTAATTGCTGTTCAGAACCTCTTACCTGAAGCATTTTCATATAATAAAATATCTGGCTGCTAACAAAAGTATCAGCCACATATTTCATTTCCCCCATAGCTCAGGAACATCCAGGAGACCTTGACTGAGAAATGTATACAACATCTTCCTGTCAGAGTATGAGTAAATTGTTCTACTAGACACTACCTTTGGGAAGTGAGTGGACCTCTCAGTTGTGGCCTAGGGGCAGCCAGGTATTTAGGATGCTGGGGTTGCTTTGTCAGGGTTGGGAATTGTGATGTCCTTCTCATGTTGTTGGACTGTTAATTCCCATAAGCCCTAGCTAATATAACCAATGATAACGAAAGTTGGGAATTGCAGTAAAAAGATCTGGAGGACCACACAATTCCTGTCCTTGTGCCTCATGATTAGGAAGAAGACTAAATGGCCAAGCAGCAAAGTAATGACAGTTTGAAAAAGGGAGAGAATGGAAAGCTCTATGCTTGGCTGTAGTACTACATGAAGAAACAAAACTAGTAGATTGTTGTAGGTTTTCCAGGCTGTGTTCTATTAGTATTTTCTCCTGACATTTTGCCTGCATCTGTGGCTGGCATCTTCAGAGGATCTGGTGGCATGGAAGTGAGACAGAGTATATATACTTGGGTAGTCCCCGGGTAGGAGGGAGCAATTTGCATGTGTTACAGTTGGCCTGTGTGATGGCCTATTGTTAAGTGGGATATCCCCCAGGGTGTATTGTTAGTCAGGGGATATGCATAACAGTGCATTACGTACATTAGCAACTCATTGTATTGTTCCCTGTAGAAGGACCTCCAGAATCTGGGTGGTATTCATTGGCACATTTTTGAGTCTTGATTTTAGTGTTCTTCAGTACCGGTAGCCAAATCTTGTTTACTTTCCGAGTTTCTTCTTTCCTGTTGAAATTGTCCACGTGTTTATGGATTTCAGTGGCCTCTCTGTGTAGTCTGACATAGTAGTTGTCAGAATGGTCCAAATGGTGAAAGTGCCATCCATATAACGGAACCATATAGTGGGTGCAGCATCCAAATATGGATCAAAGAACACAAAAGACACTGCAGACTGATTCACCCAGAAAAATCAGCAGTAGCAGAACATGTTATAAACCAACCTGGACACAGAATGCTTTTTGAAAGCACACAAATTCTGGACACAGGCCAACTGTAATGCATGCAAATTGCTCCCTCCCACCCTGGGACTACACAAGTATATATACTCTGTCTCACTTCCATGCCACCAGATCCTCTGAAGATGCCAGCCACAGAGGAAAGCAAAACATCAGGAGAAAATACTAATAGAACACGGCCTCAAAGCCCGAAAAGCCCACAACAACCTATGGATTCTGGCTGTGAAAGCCTTCAACTTTACATCAAACAAAACTAGTGTTTTAACCATCTTTGTACACATCTGCAGAGATTTTCTAGCAAAAGTATCTCGGCTGGAGGTTACCAAAAAGCACAATCCTAAAATGAATCTGAAAGTAATGTAACTGTAATTTCTGATGCTTGAGCTGGGGACTCTGTGGACAACAGCCAATTGTTTAGCCTTCTGTCTTTTGTTCTTCCAAACTGTAATTGTCCTCATTCACCTGCCTTTTCTGAAGAGAACTCTGTGGTCCTCAAACCCTGATTAAATTTGGGAATCTTGTCTCAGTGATAAAAGAATCTGTGATAAAGACTGCACCAAGGATTGAGTGCTACCACTAATCATACCAGGGCTAAAGCAAGCGGTGGATTTCTAGAAAAGAAGGAATTGGGAAGGGAATGAGGGCCCTCATTATCTGTTGCTTTCATCTGACACCAGTCCCGCCACATCTGCACTGACCTCTCACCCATCTAAAATCAAGTGAGTCTTAGTAAACACAATAACAGAAATTTACTGTGTAGTTTCAAATATTTCTTGGCAATTGTGAAATCAAGCAGCATTTCAGATCATTCCAATATATTCTTAATTGCCATCGTTTTGGAAATGCTCCTATAAGAAATCAAGATTTAAAACAATATACTAATTTAGGTAATAGTATCATCTGTAATGATATCATGTCAAAGAAACGTTACACTAGACCAAAAGCTATCTGACTGAATCATTAATAAGCTGAAGAATCTAGAAATAAAAATGTTCATTTCTTTGATAATATTTACAGTCAGGTAGAATTAATGTCAGAGTCAGAAGTAAGGCAATGTTACATTTTCCTTAATTTGATGCCAAACTACCTTCCTCTACTCCAGCTCCAGGTTGCTAACCTCAGACCTGTGTTGTTCACTGCAGGGAATGAATTTTCTCTGCGACACCATCACAGAATGCTGGGATCATGACCCTGAAGCTAGACTCACAGCACATTGTGTGGCAGAGCGGCTTAACCTGATGGCACAAACAGATTGTGATGACATCCTCAACAACAACAGCATTGACAATGAGACCAGCAAAATGGGTTGTCCAAGAGAAGAGAATCAAAATAGCAACAGGAACATCCAGTGACTGAAGAAATAAAAAGAAGAGGCACACTACCATACAAAACTATGCCAAATATTCCACCATTTGGATGCCCGAAGGAATTAAAAATGTATTTGTAAGAGCCTGGCTGGCATTCTGTTAGTGACTTACACATGCATACATTCCCGTACAGAAGCAGCTGGGTATTTTGGTTTGATATGGAAGTCCATATTGAGTTGAAGGAAGCCGAGTTGTGTGGGCAGTGTGCCTACACACTGCACGTGCGCACTGTGTATGGCAGTTGTGCATTTCATATTTCTTTACATGTTCAGTTGCAATTCGCTAATGCACAACTGTCACATAATCCTGTGACTGTAAAGTTACACTCTGTCTCCTTGATGCAGGACCTTGGTCTTTTTATGTATTATGCAAAAGGCCAGTCCACTTTACTAATGGTATGTTCAGCATGGTATATTTTGTACTTACTTTAAATGTAAAGTTATTGGGTGAGATCTAATGAGTTTTCCTTCACTGATGAAGGGGCTTATGGGGACAGCAAATGCTTCCTCTTCATCCCTGAAGCTCTATATACTCCAGAAGGTCAGAAGAATGTCCAGAACAGATATGAGGGATGAGGGCAGGGGACTACAATTGGAAGGAGAGGAACAAAAAATTAAGTTGCATGTGTTAAAAGTCCACTCCTGCAACATCAGTTGTAAGCCACTAACACCTAAGAATATTTTCCTTTTAAAAATTAAGTATTAATAAGCATTTAATTTTTTTTCATCTTAAATGTTCATTCATTATGTGGGGAAAGGGACAGAGTCTCAACTCTAGCCTATCGCTGGATAACACAAGAAATCATCAGAAGAGAGCAGACACACCAAATCAGGTAAAAAATGAAGTAACTTTTCTTTTAGAAAGAAATTAAAAATTTACTTTTACTATAAACCTGAACATTTTAAACAGTATTACTACATCATTCAGTGTGATAAAAGCATTATCAATATAACACTGGACTTCAAAGGGTAAGAAACACAACGTACCCCTAAAATGTCTTCAGCAATCCTCTTTCTCTCATTTTTAATATAAAGGGTATTTTCTCCATCCCAGTCAGAGCCCACACTTTATCTAACCACAAAGAGTGTCTTACTTGTCTTGTAAAAAGTTCTCTCTACATATTTGGAACATACAGTAAGGCTAAACTTCGAAGAGATGCACATACATTTTCAGCACACCTCTTTTTTCGAAAGAGTGTCATATGCAGCCCAAAATACCATTAATGCAAACTAGGTATCATGCTCCGCTCCAGATGTTTTTGAACTACAACTTCTAGCAGCCCTAACCAACACAACCCATGAGGAGAAAGGTTGAAAACTGCAGTTCAACATCTTGAGAGATGCATGATTCCCATTCCTAAACTACTGGATGGCAGGGTACAATTTGTTTCATCGCATATGAAAGAATCATATCCAGAATTTTATGCACCCAAATGCTTTAGTCACAAGCAGGGAACTCTCCAAATCCTGACCTAAGACTGCACCTGGAATACAGTCCTACTGAAACCAATGTGACATAAGTTTAATACAAATGCTTAGTTCACAGTGAACTAGGACCCTGGCATTCTACTTCATTGGTTATTAGATGGTAGAACAAACAAATATCTACCTTCCTTGTTCTTTAAGTGGCACCGAACATCAGTCTTATTTTGAATAGATTAACGTAAGTATAACTATGAGGGGATGCAGCTGGGGGAGAGGGGCAAAATTAGGGGATCGCCCCCAAATAAGAATTATGGCCCCCATGAACTTTTGCTTCAATCTACAAATTTATAGTGTTGCAGAGAGTGAAATACTGAAAATCATTCAGACCTAGAATTCTTGCACTTGCTGGGTTCATATTTCTTTGGTAACTCTTCCTGTCCCTTTTCTCTGAACGCTTTAACTGTATTTCTAAATGTTTAGCTGAAGTTTTCAGTGACTTCAGCACTAGAAATCTGGGAACCAAAGAAAAAATTCATAGGGGTATTCTATTTGGGGGGGGGGGCAAGGATGCTCTTATTTTTCTCCCTCCCCCTGCAGCTACACCTCTGACTATAACATTCATATAAATTGTGACCTTGCTACTTATTTCACAGGATGAATGTATCCTACTAGCAACTAGCAACCGGAAGCAACCTGTGAAGTTAAAGTTGATCAAACACTTTTTTAAAAAGAAAATCTATCCAACTACAGAAAGGCGGAGGGGGGGATTTTACCAGCAATGGGATGGAAAAGGAATTGTCAAGACATCTAAAGACAATAAAGTATAAGCTATAAAGCCAGATTCCATAATCTAAAGATCATTGTGCTATTAGCATGGCTCATCTGATTCTTATGAAAGCAGACAAAACAAGTAGTTCCTTTTGGTAGCTTTATTTCCTCCCCTCCCCATTTCTCACACATGGAGTTGCACACTACTCGCATTAAGATTTCAGTGCATTTCACAGCAAAAGAAAAAAAAAGGGTAGAAGAATATCTCAACACTTGTGCATAAAAACCCCAGCCTCTTTCTCTGCACACTTTTTAGCCTTTGTTTAAAATGAATTAGGGTTATTTAACCACTCTAGGATGCATTTGGATACTTCTCTTAATATGGAAAAAAAATCAAAACACTTGACCGGCTCACACAGAATTTTCATGATGGTAGGAGGAGGCCCCACTGTTGACAAGAACCAGAAATTGACAGGTTATGATATATACACTGATTGGAAGACTACATCAGAAGAAACAGAGTAAGGCACCACTCTTAGAAAAATTAAGGTAGCTTGTAGTAATAACAAGAATGAAAGCCAGAAATCAGTACTATTCTTAATTGCCAGCAATTCTTAGACTTCAATAAAACATCAGTATCATAAAAAACGAAGAACATCTTTACCTGAACATGGCTTCCTGATATCAGATTGCATCTGCCTATGTATGCAGTCTCATAACAAAAAACAAGCCTTTTCAGGTATTATAGAAAAATCAAAGTGACAGTCTTTGTACTCAATGGGCACACAAAGGTTTTTGACTTTGAAGATACAGCAGAGACAAATGAGATTACTTGCCTGGACAGCCTATAACACTGACTCTATCTCAGAGATGCTTCAAGGAGAAGGGGAGTGGGGCAAGGAGTTAAAGGAAATTAATACAGCTTTTTTTTTAAAGTCACATCATTTAGGTATAAGCCTTGGTCTTTTGAGAAAGAGAGCATCTTTGTAGTATTTACAATATGAAGGAATTATAAACAGTTCATTAAGGATATGAGGCTGGGGTGAAAATCTGTGGGCTGGAAATTACTCTGAATTTCAACCCCTGGCCTCATCTTTCTCTCCATTCAACCCTTTCAGATATAGGAAGAACCCCACAGTTATAACTCTAATCTATTTTAGAATTTTTTTTTAAGAAAAGATGTGGCTTATATGAATCCCGCATTGTTCCACAGCCATGCACATGTTGCCTCTGAACATATTTTTTTAAAAAGTATCAAGTCCTGATCCAGAAAGTTCATAACACTGATTCCAAGGTCAAACTTATCAAAAGCTTCTGTTTCAGCATCTCCAGTGAGCGTAATTCAGAGCAGCCAAAGATGGTCCCCCCCTTTTACATGGGCACTGAGTAGTTCAGTAATGAGTGAAAACTGAAGCCTAGTTTCTGAAACACTGTTCAGGTATTACTCCAGAGGTAAATCCACTTGGACAAAATAGCACAGCAGCTCTGAACACCACTGCTTCTAGGAGGACTTTTTGTTGTTGCTGTTGTTTTTAAAAACACCTTAGGCAGCTTTTGCAGCAGGGTGTGCTTAGAAAGAACACAGTATACAGTTCAGATAAAATCTTGAGCGCTATATAAAAATGTTTTTGGGGTAAGGGGAAACGCATCTGTCAAAGGTTTTCTTCCTCTCTACCTTTAGTTTTTCTGCAACTTTAAAGTGCCCTAGCAGTTTTTATGCCTTTATGCTTACTTAGTTTTGTGCAATTATATAAAAATCTCAAAGGACTCTTAAGTGAGATACAGCATTTTGGAAGCTGCAGGGATTAAACATGTGTGAAGAGTAATATTGATCAAATGTGATCTAACTCATGTCCACTTCTTGATTTTGTGCGGCCGGCATTCGTTTCCAAAGAGGATTATAATAAACCCAGCCATCTCCCTGCAATTCAAACAGAGAACAGGATTATGTTAAATAATACTTGTTCATGTAAATTCCACAGTAAAGACTAAGTGTCTTAAGCTTCAAATACTATACAAGCGTATCTCAGTTAACAAAGCAGCTCATTTTCACAAGGTTTTTTTACACCTACTCACCACCCCCCTTTCTGCCTTGTCCTGTGTCTGGTTAGTTCTTTAGAAACACTGGTATTAGCAAGAGGGTGAATGGGAGGTAGAAAAACATAAACTTTCAATGTCAAGTTGCAGCAGTGTGTCTGCAGTAAACAATGCAATAATGCTTGATCTGGGAAAGAATGGGATTCTACTCAAGCCAATCCTACTGTATCAGTGTGGGCTGACCTGCAACGGACAAGGTAAACAGCAGCTGACTCTAGACTCTCTCATTGAGCATGCATGAAAAGCAGAACAGAGAGAAAGGGGGAAGTAGATAAGTTTGCCTCACCAATTACCCTCAATATGTTAAAAAAAACATATATTTACAAGTTTGGCCACCAAAAATCGTAAGAAAAGTGAGGACTGTTGAACGAAAAAAATAATTCCTGGAGACATTTTGTAAGAAACCTTCGATGGTCTCTAGAAGGTTTTAAACATTTTTGTTTACTTATGCAAGGCTTACCTGACTTCACTGCATCATTTCACATATGCACATTGTTAGTATGGATAAAAAGTTTGCTGAAAGATGTTGAAGTACTCTTCTTTTTTGTAATGGAGGAATCTAATCCTATTCTATGCTCTTTCTGCCTCTGGTACCAAATTTTCTGTTAGAGGAGTAACGCTCAGGAAGATGTCTATTAAATGACGTATGCCTGTATACAGCTCTGAATACTGATTTCCTAAAACTGAATAAAGCCATAGGATCTCAAAGTATAGCTTAAGAGTTTTTACAACCATAACTTATAAGCCATAGCTTCCAATCCCCAGACATCTTGGGGAACTGATATGAAAATAAAACAAACATCTTTTCTTAGCAGGCACAAAAGAACAGAGGACAAAGGAGACCATGAAAGCTGGAATCCTACCATGTCTTATTCTGACAGTAAGAAACCACCAAAAAACAAGGTATAAAGAGAGGCAAAGAGCACTCAGGATCTTAAGAGACTTCACTCACCATTTTTGGATTTTCTCAGACTGCAATAAGTTTGTGTTGCATGGTGGCTAAGAATGTGAGTAGCTTTAGACAAGTCCCACACTTTCAGTCTCAGCCTCCTGCCCCCCACCGCAAATCAACAACATGGGCAGAATGCTACGTGAGGAAGATCCCTCCATCCCCATACCAAGCTGCAGACCTAGACATTTTTTAGATAATCAAGATGAGTGATTTGTAAGCCTTCCACAGTATAAGCATACAGCAACAACTCTGCTGTGGGCTGGAATGCCTGGATATTTAAGCATGCAAGATTCTGTTTAGTTACTTACATCTTTAACAAAGTACTTAGTGTGCCAGGGTGTGCCTGTCTCAGCTCGGAGCCGCTCCTCATTTCTCTGCCGTTCCTCAAGGGCCTTTTTATGCTCTGTTGCTTTATCAATGTCCCCATCCCTCAGGGATTCTGTCACATGTTGCCACAATTTCCTGCATTGTAAGGGTAACAGTTGGTTACAAGCTCTCCCTCACTGAAATGTCAATATCTAATGCCTTCCCTATAAGCAAGGATAATTCACAACTAACATCTCCCTTTCTTCTCAGATGGACTAGAAGGCAGGCAAAAGGAAATGCCACATCCCGGAAGTGCTCTTCCTCTAGCCAATGACTGGATAATTTTCAGTATAATTTAAAATACAGCTGTCATGCAGCTAAATAGCAAGACATGTCACACGAAGGACCTCAAACCCATTCTTAAATGCACTGTATTCTGATGTGAATACATCCCGATACGAAATAAAATGGGAAATTCTTTAGTCAGCATTAGGATATACTTCTTTAACAGTTACTACAGTAATCCTGCTATACTCAAGGCCAAGATAAAAGAAGGAAGACTGGGACACTCATTAGATAAGCTGTGCTGCTGAACATTTTAGGACAGTGCTTGTCAGGTTGATGAGAATGAGCAATCTTCTTCCTAATGTGCCAGAGACCAGAACTACATTTGTGCCCATTGGCTACAACTCTTCCCCCAGCCCCAAAACTCTGCACAGGCTGGCAGACAGTGGCTTACGGACCAGCACAAGTCCAGGGACCACCACTTTGAATAGTACTGGTTAACATGTAAAGGCATAAGTACTAAAGGAAGCAGGTCACATACATAATGAGCCAAAAATAGGAGAAACACTACCAAGACAAATGAAAAAAATACACCTGTATCAATTATATGACCTACATATATAATATAAATCAAGTGAATTGCATACATTTGCTTGTTTTGCTTATTTTTTCCTGCTTTCATCAGCCATGAGGAAAAATTAAAGCCTAAGACACCGACCTGGAGTCCTGCACCACTACAGCCACAGGAAATAATGTTCACTTTGGTATTCATGATTTTTAACCAGGCCTGCTCACTTCACGCTTAAAAATGCATATTTAGACCTAAAATGTAGAAATCTGTGTTTTTTTTCTTTAATACAAAGCCCCAATTTATCTGGCTTGCAAAATTGTGGAATTGGAAGTTCATGTAGTTGAAGCCCTTGGCAATGCTAGAACCAACAGCTAAACTGTCCCTGACAGATGAACATCTAACTTCTGTTTACAGCCTTCAACAAAGGAGAGTCTATAACTTTCTGAGGTGGTTCACAGGTAAACAGCTCACACCATTAGGAGGTCTTCCTAACATTCAGTTGGAATCACCCTCCTTGTAATTTGAATCCCTTGGTCTGGGTCCTAACTTTCAGAGAAGCAAAAACAAGCTTGCACCATCTTAAATGTGACAAAAGGTGGCTCTCACATCACCTCTTCATCTTGTCTTTCCAAGGTTAAACAAACTCATCTCCCTCAAGTGTTCCTCATTTGGCTTGGTTTCCAGACTCTTATACCATTCTGGCTTCTCAATATCCTTTTTTAAGTTGTGGTGCCCAGAACTGGACACAGTATTCCAGCTGAGATCTGACTAATGCAGAATAAAGTGGTAATATCTTGAATGTTCTGGGGACTTTCCCAGCTCCTAGTGTCTTGTTGACACTCCAGTTGATAAGTGCAACAAGGAGATGATCTGGGCAACAATCACTCCTAAGCATCCTTTTCTATCAGTGTACAGGATATACTCTTTGGTGTTCTGATGAGTTCAGGGCATTGAAAGATTTGGCTAGACATCTAGAGCAACAACAGAAAAAGGCTTGGGACAAATCCAATGAAACATGCATTGGAACCTATTTGAGATCCCACTCTTTGTTAGTAAGGGCAATAAAGAAGCAATTCTTTGCTGCTTCCACTGCAACAGCACAATCCCACCTACTACTCCTATTTCACAGACCTCAAAGTACTAAGAAGGAATCTGCTGCAATGAATTTCCCAAGTACTGTGTGAAGAAAACTGCTCAGATCCATTTTGATTTGGACTCCACACGAAAGGTGGAAGTAACTGAGGCATGCAGTTCTACAGTTTTGGTGAGCGAGTTGAAATTTGTTCAATATCATGAGGTACACAAGCTGCTAGGAGAAATGAAGCCTATCAGTTGTGGGTTAGAACCAGGTCCATCCTTGCCGATTAGAGTTGTCAGAGGATGGCCGGTTAATTGTGTAGCAGAGGCTGTAAAGATGGCTACATTCCATCTGCTCTAAAATCATAGATTATAAAAAGTGCTGTTGAAGAGATCTTCACTGAGAACTGCCACTCCAGACAATTACTGACTAGTGTCTAATCTTCCTCTTCTAAGCAATATCTTAGAACAAATGGTAGCAGCAGAGCTTCAAGCTTTCTTGGACATGTTTGCCTAGATCATTTCCAGTATGGCTCCACCTCTGGCTATGGAAGAGAAACAGCCTTTGTTACCTTGGCAGATGACCTATTCTGGGAACTGGACAAAGGACATGTGTCCAAGATTGCTCTGCTGGACTTCTCAGCAGCATTCCGTGCCATTGATTATGGTATCCTTTCGCCGGAAGGCAAAGACTTTTTTGTTTAAACAGGCTCTTAATATGTAATCACCTGCAGGGAGGCATCTTAGTGGGGTGCGTCCTTTTGTTTTTTTTAACTTTTGTATGCCTTTTAAATAATTTTATACTGTTTTATACTATTTTTTACTGTTTTAATGTGATTTTTAAAGTCCCTTTTGTGATCCCACTACAGGAGAAAGGCAGCATATAAATGAAATGAATGAATAAACAAACACATAAATACTTCTTGGCCATTTAAATGGAGAACTTTGCAGTGAGAGGTTCAGGTCCTTTTTGGTTGAACATTCTCAGAAAGTAGGGCTTGGACCACTCTCCACATCATGGCTGTTAGCATGTGGGAAGCCACAGGTCTCAGTACTCTCTCCTACACTCTTTCAAATTTGCATAAAACTAATGGGCAAGGTTATCTAGGAGTTTAGGGGTTGGGGGTCATCAATATGTTGATGATTCCCAGCTCTCTCTTTTTCTTGCAACTGATACTAGGGAGGCTATGGAAACCCTAATCATTGTCTGGAAGAAGTGAACAATTAGATGTGTGAAGAAACTGAGACTCAGTCAAAATAAGACAGAGGTTCTGATGGTCAGCAGGAAAGTAAACCTTGGATTAGATTGCAACCTGTTCTTGATGTGTTTGCACTTGCTCATGTTTGCAGCTTGGTGGTGATCTGGATCTTACATCACTTCTGGAAGGCCAACTAGCTAGTGTCTTTGTTTAGCTTCAGCTGGAATGCCAGCTGCATCCTTCACTGGGGACATCAGGTTTGGCCACAGTGGTTCACTGTTTCCCAACTAGAGTACTGTAATGTGCTTGAATGTAATGTGCTCTTGTAAAGGGTTCAGACAATACAGACATGCAAAATATGGTGGACACACAATTGTTAGATGTGTACTTTAGAGGCAACGGGTCCTACATCAACTGCACTGGCTTCCAATTTGCTTCTGAGCTCAATTCAAGTGCTGGTTGCTGTCTACAAAGCCCTAAATGACTTGGGGCCAGGTTCTCTGAAAGACTGCTACCTCCTATATGTGCGTGTCTGAAGTCTGAGATACTTAGTTGGAGTTCTGTTATGTATCCCACCACCACAGGAGGCCAGATGAATGAGTACACAGGACAGAAGTTTCTCCATAGCAGCATCCTGAGTGTTCTGGGGGCTTTCCCCAGAACTCAAGAAAGTCAGGCTGGCTCCATTCATCTCATGGGCAGCCAGGACTGGACTGGACTGTATTATATTCATTTACTGTTTTTATCTGACAGACTGAATGGTGACAAACAAATAAACAAACTAACAATTTATCTCAAATGACACTTCTGAGATACCTGGAAGATAATGGAAGTATATGAAAGGAAAATCTTTCTTGTAATATACTGAATGTGAAGGTTTATGTGAAAGTTCAATCTAAGATCTGCACTGACATTAACCATTACTATCAGATTCTCTCTTATACAAGGTACGCAAATTAGCTCCAAACTAAAGGTACCCTTAACCATGGCTAATATTAATGTGGAAATAACTCATTAGTCATTTGCACCCATTTGGGGAAGCAAGAGAAAATTTAAGCATAAAAACAGAAGTTGCAGAAGAGGCAGTGGAGAAGAATTCCACAGCCCAGTGCTACATATTAAAATAAGATGTTAGTGCACATTGATCGAGCTCTAATCATACAAACACGAAACAGTTTCTCTTACCTGGATTCAAATGGTCCTTGTTTCTCAATAGGTCGTACTCGTTTCCTTGTCACAGACAATTTTGTCAAGTCCATGCATTTTGTCTCTCCATTGTTGTAGGTGAACTCAAGGACACTATTCCATTCACCTTGCACCCTACAAACCACAGTGTTGGTAGCGTTCTGCTTCACTTCACCAGTAACTCTAAAACCCACCAGTAAAAAGCAAGACGTGAAAAAAGGTTAGTTAGTGTATGCTGCCTTTATACAGGAGTACAATTCCCATCATATTTTTCATATGTAAAAACAGCAGAATTCTAGTACAGCAGATTTGGGTGACCATTGCTTATGATTTTGTTTGCAAGTCTGTTAAAAAAACCCCTAAGTTTCTAAGGTTTTGCTGTGCAGCTAATTTAAAGAGCAACGAAAATAACAATTGGGGGTCCATGGATTACTCTACATTCTTTTTTTGTGGCTTTTACACACTGAAGCCACCTTACATTTTAAAAATAATTGTTGCTTACTACTGATAGCAGGTTAATAATGAAACTCTTTCAGCCTCTGGCTCACCAATTAACACTAAAAGTAAAATGATCAAGAAAATTTAGCCAGTACTGGTTGTTCACCAATGGTAAGCTTCCAGCAATGCAGCATTTTTGCTTGCAATGCAATAGTAACTGATATTTAGGACTCTTTCCTATGCTTTTCAAGAAAATAATATACTAGACTGTATAAAGTCTATCCGCATAGCAAAAATATTACAGATTTCCTCTCTTCTGCCTTATTTATCTAATGAGTCTGTATTTATATTGCTTTACAGTAATCTCCCTGAAGTCACACACTTTTAAGGAATTTTAAGCCTAAAAACATGAAAATTATAATGTTCAAGTCAATTGTCATGTCAGCTTTCAGCAGGAGACACTACAATTAACTTGTACAACATCTTATATTTAACCGTGAATGACTCTGAAACTGTACAGAATCACTATTTGTTGCACCAAATATCAACTAGCAGCAAGACTGCTATGACATTTCCTGTGTACAGGCCACACAAAATCTCTCTCAAATATCAATCCCTATTACTCCCTCAAGAAAATTTTACTTTCAATAGATTTTGCAGTACAGTGGGGCCACCATACCCATGAGCTTACTAGCCACAAATTCAACCCACTGTGGATCAATAAAAATAATAATAATAATGATAAGATCAAATATTTTGAAAAAATCAACATACAGTATTCAAAAAATGTTTCTAAAAGCAGTTCAGGATGTCTCATCTCTCCCCAACCCCACCTGGTGGCCTTGTGAGAGGACCAAGGTGGAAGCTATTCTGTGGCTCTTGCCTGAGGGCAAAGAAGCTGCTGAGGCAGGGCAGGGGAGAGAGCAAGAGGGAGGAAGAGAGGAAACTAGTTGCCGGGGTGGAGTGGGAAGGAGAGGCTGGGGCTTGCGTGCACATAGCAGTTGCCTTCAACGTGCATGCCGGGCAGACAGCAAAAGGGAGGAAGAGAGGGAACTGGCTGTCAGGATGAGGTGTAAAGAGGAGGCTGGTGCCCACACACACATGTGGCAGTTGGCTTTGATGTGCATACGAGGGAGAGAGGGAGGAAGAGAGGGAATTAGTCGTTGGGGTAGAGTGGGAAGGACAGACTGGTGCTCAAGCACACGTGGCATTTACCTCTGATGTGCATACAGAGGAGAGAGGGAGGAAGAGAGGGAAGGCTGGAGCTTGCGTACAGCAGTTGCCTTTAGGGTGTGTGCAGGAGTGGCGGAGTGCGAGGGATTGCTGAATCCGTGCCAATGGAGTCCTTTCATACAAAGTCCTCTTATATATGGAACTTGAGCATTCACTTTTTTTGGTATCCGTGAGGGGTTCTGGAATTATTCCCTCCCAAATACTGAGGCCCACTATATATGCTACACAAAGTTGACAAGAGTAAACACTTACCGATGAAGCTTGCCACCATAGAACGGCTTTGTATGAAAAGTAATACTTGCAGAATATCCTGTTTTTGCACAATTAACACTGACTTTTCCTCCCAGTTCTACCCAAGGGACAGTTAAAATTGATCGAGCATACGCACAAGGCAGAGAAAATGTGTATTCCTCTCCATGTTCCAGGAGACTTAAAATACCTGTAAGATAAAGAAAGGTAAGCATAAGCCTCCAAGTATTCAAATAATCCACGCATCTCATACTTATATTACAGGAAACAGAAGGTCAGGAAAAATTAGAATGAGTCCCAATGTATCTCAGCATCAAGAGGGTGATATTAAAGGACCCTTTAAGTGTCCATCATCCCCATCCTGCATTACCAAGAAGCAACATGGTGTTATCTAAAAAATCACAACAGCAACAGCCTCTTCTCTGAATTTGCTGAGAAGCAATCCTTGGGCAAACAGTGTTCTTGATGCAATCATTATTACAATTAATTGCAATGAAAGAAGAATGTTTCTTAAGTTTTCCTGCTAGGAATAGAAATTAGTTTGGTTCATCTCCACCCTCTGTTCCCATGCAAGATGGTAAATCAGCTTAGAGCAATGACTACTGTGACACTGCTCCCACTCACTGCTCCCACTCCATTCTCTACCTTTCTGAAGCTCCCTGGCATCTGTAGGTCATTGTATTTTGCCAGTGACACAACAGCTGTCCATCTCAGAAAATGGCAACCACACAAGTTCAAATTGCAAAAATGCATGTATTGCCCAAGATATTGAGCAAGATTAGTCTCTGATGATGCTAATCTTGTGCCCAACCTCAGAGGCAACGATTTACACAATATCCCAAGTACACTAACCAGGGGAGGAGTCTATGTGTCTGAAAGGAGGTGCTTAAGGTTTGAAACTAACTGATATTATGTAAACCAAAGCAGAAGTGGAAAAGAAACCACTGGGATGAAATGCACTGCGTACTATGATCAAATAAACATACAGGGGTTGGAAAATGGGGATTATACAGGGAGATAAGAAGACATCTTCTGGAAATAAAACTATCAGCTTTTTCTGATTTAACATGTGCAAGATCATCTAAACCACTTCAATTATCTCATCAATCTTGAAAGCAAGAAACTCTTCTTCAAAATGCAACCATATATATATTCTCAGGACTCTGGAAAAATATGAGAGACTGGCAATATCAGAACACTAACTGAAATATCCACATCTAGATTTCAGCATAGTTTTAAAAAGCAAATTGAGAAATTCCATCTGTTCCTGGACAATGATAAGTAATAACCAATTTTCCCACTGCCACTAAAAAGATCAGATGGTAAGGTATCTCCCTAATGTTACCTACCTACCTTTAAAGAAGACTTTTAACAGAATTAAGATTTCAGCAAACACCTCCACTAGTCCATGTACTGTGAACTCTCAGTAAGACTACTGTAAAGCACTTAAAAAAGACTCAGAAGGGCAACTACTGCAAAATTCAGCTGTATGTATAAAGCACTATATAGACAGCATATGACGCAATATTAAAAGAACTGCACTGGTTGCCAACTCATTTCTGGTCTGAATTCAAGGTGCTTGTAATGACATTTAAAGCCCTAAATGGTTTATGACCATGATACCTGAGGGATGTCTCTCCTCATATGTGCCTGCTTGAGGATTAAGATCTGCTGGGTAGGCTCCTCTGTGTTCCACCAGTGAGATCAATACACTGTCTTGGGACATGGGAGAAGGTTTTTTCAGGCATGGCACTCCAACTGTGGAATGGCCTCCCTTTGGAAGCCCAATTGGTATTAACACTCGCATCATTTAAGCACCAAATTAAAACCTGGCTGCTCATCAAAGTGTTTGGACCTCATTAACTCATCCCAGATACAATGTACATAGTTTTAATTTTTTAAAAAACCTGTTTTTAAGTTAATGCTACAGTTTAATATGGTTTTAGTTTATTTAACCGTGTCATTGTTTTAAAGTGTGTTGTTTTAATGATTTTTGTAAGCCACCCTGAGATCTTTGATATATGGTGGGGTAAAAATGTTTTAATAAACAAAATAGGAGGGCAGGTATTTTTGTATCCCTGCAAGAAACAGATTATACATCTGTGGAAATGGCTGCACAGAAGATTTAGTGCACTATTGTGCTTCCCACTGTGTGCTTGTCCTAGAGACCATCTGCTGCCTCAATTTGTGACACAGTGCAGTGGTTCACCAATTCAGAACATAATAACTTATCTGTGATCGGAGGAACACAAATACATATCTTGTGTTGCAATGTCTGAAACAGCAGAACAAATTAGAATGCAAGCCTTGAAATAGTTGACATTAGATTTCAAGGAACTTCTGATGGCTTCAAAAGTCTTATTGCAATGTTTAGATGTAATTTTAAATTGTGTTTTATAAATGACATAATTCTGTTTTATAGTGCTTATGTCAATGGACATTTTGTTATACTGAATCATACTGGAGCTTGTTCTTCTTTGCAATGGACTATGCTTAACAGCAACAAATTATTTTGGATGGACTCATAATCTCTAAATTGGTCACAGGTATTCAACAGGCTGCTCGACAGAATTAAGAAGAATGCTTTGGATAATCCCCTAAGATATCAAAGTTGCATTATGGTAGACTTTCATATTCATCAGTCTTGTTTCCTAATTTATTTATTACAAAAATTGGCAGTGGTTAATTACAGTGTTTTCCGCTTACCTTCTCCAACCATTGTCACTCCTATCGACATGCCTAAGAATTTACTTTTTGTCCAGACATGAGCATTAACACACATCTTCCTCTCCACACATTCAGCATAAAACCCTGAGACTGGAGGATGGTGAGATACTTGTTCTGCTACAAATCTGACTGTGTAACAGTCTGACTCTGCTCGGTCCTGTGACTCTTCTGAGACAGTCCCTTGTTCAGAAAGAGAATGGGATGAAGAGTTACTATTTGTGTCAGATGGTACACGGCTCTTTGCCATCTTCCACGAGCAATGAAATGTTTCACCGATGATTGGATTGTATGGCTTTTTTGCAATTGCCCCTTTGCGGCCTTCATGAAAGGAAGTGAGGTAATATTCAACAAAGCGGATCATCCTCTCCTCAGGGCTACTGCCATTTGAAACTGCAATGAACAGATCTGGATGAGACATGAAGTCGGCATACATTTCCAACAAAGAGCGTTTCTCTAAAATAAATGTAGGAAGAACCACCTGGAATGAAAGAAGAGATCTATATTAATTCAAACAATGAGTTGGAGTTGCATATTTATATAACTCCAATTACAAGAAAAGCAAAATATTGTGAAATCCTTTCTAAAACCAAACTGCACAGCACTGGAACCAACAGTAGCCCCTACAGGAAACAGAATTGTTACCAAAAGCAACTGTGGTGCAGAGGGCAATTATGATTTGTTGCTTTTAATTTCTGATATCTCTTCTTTTATAATGCTACCCAAAAGAGAACAAATTCACTTCCAACTTATGTCTTGTAAAATAAAATACAAATTAGTATTCATCTCTGTACTTTTTTTACTTCAGTCTGCTGTTATCACATTAGGTTCACCTGAACTAACAACCTTACAGAGAAACTATCAACAAGAGAAAGAGCTAAAAACTTAATGCCACTGTAAGTTTTGAAACCTGCTATGCCAGCAGTTTGCTACGAAGGCACCTAAAAGATCCATCCTGTCAAAAGTAAAAAACTAATATGGCACACGTATTGAGGTCAACAATGTGATTTAGATAGTTAATTGGATAAAACTCATAGAGAACTAATTTACTTGAATATCCCTGCTATATACGAAGAATAGATAACATTAATGTTTTCACCATAGCAAGGCAAAGTACTAAAAGCACTAGCTATTTAGGATTAAGCCTTTATTGTTGTTATGTGCCTTCAAAGTGGACTCCAACTTACAGCAAACCTGTTGTAGGATTTTCTTGGCAGAATTTAGAGGTGTGTCATTGCTTCCCTCTTGTGCTAAGAGAGAGTGACTTGTCCAAAGTCACCCAGTGGGTTTCTATGGCTAAGAGGGGATTCAAACCCTGGTCCCAAGGAGTCCGACTCTAACATCAAACCACTAGGTTGACTCCCAGGGTTAAGAATATAAAACTTCAGAAAATCCTACATGAAATTCTTATAAGCAAATAGAAGGTGTCTCAGTGTCTTTCTCCTTTATACACAGATGAGTATATTTTTGAACCTGCACTTCACCCCAAGAAAATTAAGGTCTTAAATACTGTAAGAAGGTAAATTTATTATGCAAAAGCCAAACAGACTTATAAAAAAAATAAAAAAGAAAGGAGACAATACAGAAATACAGAAAACCAAACACAGACAATACAGAAAACCAAATCACACATCAATTAAAAGTTTTCCTAAGTCAGTATCACAGTTTATAATTAATGCAATCCTATCAGGTGATTTGGCAGCCTTCTTAGGCAACAAGAACCTGCAGCCTGTTGTTACAGAAAGCCCTGTGATCAGCCTCAGCCTGCTTTTCCCCCAGCATTCCTCCTCCGTTCTTTGCACAAGATCAGAAGCTTCCACTCCTTTTTTCCAACAAAGCCCATTTTCCTGTTTTGTCAGAACCACCAAAAACACAGTTTGTACAATCCATAGGCTTTACCATCTAATTAAATTAATATCTTATTCCAGTTTAGCAATGATCTGCACAAACAACAGGTTCCTATGTTTGCAGAAATGGCAAACCACACTTTGTTTCAAAAAGTTCTGCTAGTATCCAGACAGAGGGATAGCACTAAGGCTCACTGTAGCAAAACTGAGTCTTCTTGTTATAAATGAATATGTCCTAGTGTCGCCATAGGGGGATTCAAAAAATGGTTCTAGATGATCACCAACTCCAGTGACCTATTCAACATATTTACCACACACATTGCTTAACAATCTTAACTTCAGTTATTCATGCAACCTCTGAAGGATAATCCACCACTATCCATACACAATTTATGAGTGGAAAACTGAGGCTACAAGAGATGCCTGCTTTTAAGTTAGAGGATTAATTAGACTTACTGTCAAAAATAAATGATGCCAAGAAGCTAAGAAGGTATTATAAAGACAGAATAATGTAGCAGAAAAAATGCAAGTGCTCATGGTAGTAATAAATATTATTACTTACTATTCATATTGTGCGTGCAAGCATTCATAGTGCTTTAAATAAATTACCTCAGTTAAGATAGGATAATGTGTTCCACACAAAGAAATGTGTTTGTGCCCAGCTAGTCAGCGCAAACTGAGTAACTGCATATTAAAAAGGAGTTAAATAATAAAAGTAGATTCTACATCTGGGAGGATTACTATTACACGTTTTTAAAAAATGAAAGCTAAAGCATCTCAAGACTGGAAGTACAATATATTGAATTCTGCATGTTATAAGGCAGTTATATTTGCTGACGCCTTTCCATTTTGTTTATAGAGACTATTACTTTCTATATAAGATTGTTTGTACATCATTCACTGCTTTCACATGTTGTATGAAACTGGCCTAATGTTAACTACTCTAACATAGAATAAATGTAAATATAAAAAAATAGCTATTATAGAAAACAAGAAATACAACACATTTTGTATTCTTAAAATACTATGAGAAAGCACCACAGAAATTTCACACCTTGAAACTCAAAATGAGCAATTCTATGAGTAATCACTGCAGCTCATTTTAATTCAAGCAATAGGCATGACTTTCATATTGGATATTGTTAGCTAGTATGATGGCTAACCTCAAAGTTAATTAAATTCTCTGGATATATCCAGATGTAGTTTGGTAAACTTCCAGTTTACAGAAGCACAACCTTCTCAATTTCAGAAATATTAATGTTTTAATCACTTACTCTTGTTAAATCCATGCCAAGTTTGAGTTGAGATAGAAGATGTAAGATAACACTACGCTGCTCTTCCACAGCTCCAAGGTCATCTTCTTTATTATCACATGTATCTTCTACCTCCTCATCTGGGTTTATTTCCTCTGGTTCCTAATGCAAATTCAAAAAACGAAAGGCACTTCAATTAATGTACCACCCCAAAATATCATGCCTTTAGAACTCCCTTCTTCCTAAGCACAATAGTTTAGTCATTCTTCCAAATCTGACAGATGACCACTCATTTTTCAAGTTCTATCAACCAAGCCATGAAGTTTTAACTGAATGAAATTATTAATTTATACTCAGATGTACACACTACGGTGTTCATTGTGATCTACTCCATGTTACTGTGAATTGCAAAGTAGCTGGGAAACCCGTGATTCTCAAGATGTTGTTGGCCTTCAAATCCCATCAGCCCCTCCAGCCTAGCGAATACTGAGCAAAGTCATGAATCAACATCTGGGGAGCTGTAAATTTCCCACTCTGGGAGTATAGGATTCTAGCCTCAATCAATTTAATCAATTAATTCAATATTTGCAACCAAAACGAGCACCCTAATTAACTAGGCTAAGACTGTAGGACACATAACTGTTCAGCATACACAGATTTACTAGCTCCCACTTCCCTGCAGAAAACTAAGTGAAATTTTTTAGATTCTGTTCAGAACTAGCAGATACTTAAAATTTCATTTCTAAAAACCAGACTGGGAGCAAATAAAGCTGACAGTGAACAGTTTAAATCAGTTATAATTGTATTTATAAAACCTCAATCTTTTGCAATACTAGCGGGATTTCAACACATACAATTTCAACAAGGGTGCTACTCTGAAAGGAAATGTTCTTTTATTCTGGTTGTCATGACTCAGGAAAATGTGTTGAAGATGGTCTCTCTTTTAGCGGCCAATAGTAGTTTTCTTCCTTATTAAAAATTCAAAGTTCTTATACTCAATATCCATGACCTACTTCTTAATACTCAGTATCCATCACCTATCTTCAGTGAACATAAATAGCTACTTTCCATGCTATGGTGATATACTAATTTATTTGTCGTGTTAATTAAAAGATGGGGAATTAATCAACTTTAACATTAGTGGACAGAGTTGCTTAACAGACAAAATCTGATTGTCTTGTGACAGGAATTATACATTTATAGTGCTCACTGAGACTGGTTAATTATCTCAAAGTGAAAGATAGTAAAGCCTAACATAATTTCATGAACTGATCAAGAATATACCAGAAGTAGCACAGAGTTTTGGCTTTTGTTTTCTGTTTTTTGTACTTGCATTTTTTTTTCCTCATCTTTAGTACGCATGCCTCTAGATGACTCTGTATCAAGATGGCTCTTAGTTTCTGAAATGGTTTCATGCTTTTAATACCAGGAATGCAAGAAAGCTGAAACTAGCCCAGTGTTGATAATAGCTTCTCCTAGAACTATTTAACATAACTTTAAATGTTACAAAATGTATTTCAGTTCAGTACTGTTCACAAGTAGATCTGTCCTACAGACAGGATTTACCAATCCACAGGGAGAGAAATCAATAACTTGCATTTATCTGTGTATCAGAGGGCACCTGAACAGTAGGGCTGGCAATGTGATCTCCCAGGAGACAACTGCTGCCCTAACTGGGTAAATAACTACATAACTGCTACAGACCAAGTATAACAGGAGAGTTTAGTAAGATGACCTAGTCTGGCAGACTCAAAGTTCTGTTAGCTCCTATAGCACAAAGGGAATGATATATTCAGTATCATGTTCCACCTCAGTTAAACAACGGGCTGAAGACAAAGACAAGCCAACAAACTCCAGGAAAAAAGTCTAGTTGCTTAACCACTATGACCTCTACCCAAGAAGAGTAATCTGTCCACTCAGGAAAAATGTTAAACTTCCTTTAACTGGAAGAACGAGCACAGCCCCAGACCCAAGGATATTCAAACATGTGAAACATCAGCATTCCCCTCCATGCTCCATAATTTTCTGACTAAACTATTCCTAAAGACCTGTCTAGAGCGAATGCCTTATTGACTACTAATATAGCAATGCTTATTGTCCACATGTTCTACTGAAGTGCCTGTCAAACCTCTATGCTTGACAGACACACTGCTCTGGTAGGCCTTGAGAACTGCACTGTAACTTTGCATTCCTGTTCCCTGATTCTTCTATAGGCCTTAACCTGCATCTGCATGCTCAAATTCTACCTCATCATTATACTAGCTTTTGAGGAAATTTTCCAACAAGACAGACCAGCTTGTCATCCTGGTTTGCTCTGTTTTTGGACTACCACTGACAGTAGAATGGCATGGCTTATCTGCTTAGGCTTGTTTAACCAAGAGTACCGTGCAGTACATCTGCTCTCCTCAAGACACAATGTAATTTGACTTGCGCAGTTTAAAGCAGGAATACTTAAATATTTTGTTTTGTTCATTTTTATAGTAGAAGTAGCACTCAGAACTTTCCCAAATTTGCATATGTCTTCATTTATTTGATAGGGGGATACAATTTTTTTTTAAAACAAATACAAACATGGAAGAAATTTTAACAGACTGAAGGCAGTCAGTGTTTTAAAAAGTCAACTGTAGGAGAAAGTCAAAAGGACTGATTGACTCATCTAGGTATAGGTCTTTCAGTGTTTAGCTCTGAATTTCTCTATAGTTAAGCAGTATAAGGAAAAAAAGGTCTCTTGCACTGGCTGTTCACAGCGTTAGTAACAGTTGAAGTACATTACTACTCCTTGACTTTATCTATCCACTAGGGGATGCCACTAACACAAATTCAGCTTCTTTTTCTGGAACAAAATGATTCAAAGAGAGATCTATAATGAAACTCTGCATCTAGATCCCAAATGCTAACAAAAAGAAGTAGAGCACACACACTTTAATCTATCTGGCAAATAATCACTTAGTTTTCTCACTCAAAGTAAGACAGGAAGAATAGCAGTCTTTCTCACTACAGAGAAAGGGCAGGGGCAGGAGCCTCTCTTGCTTGTTATAATTTTCATTTATGAAGATGCTCCTGAAAATCATTCATATGATAAAAACAGTCATGTCAAAAAATTGTTATCTGTGTATGTATTTATAGCTTCCATGATTTGGACTCCTCCATTTTTCTTTGTGCCACCAAATATATTTTCAATATTAGAAAGTATAGCTGTACAATGAGATCCCACAACCTAATATCATATCAATACTCTTAACATGCTATTCGATTTTTAATCTAGATGGGTGAAATAAATTCCTCTTAAAATGTCCAATTTCCCTGTCTAAATTTATCCTGAGAGATTTTTCTGATTCATACATGAGGACTGCACTTGACAATTTTATTTTATTTTATTTTATTTTATTTTATTTTATTTATATCCTGACTCTCTCTTATTATGATTATGAGTCAGGGACATGTCTTGAAAATCTGGTTCATACCTGTTTAGAGTATTATTTGAATAACAAAAGCAAAAATTCTGGAGATAATACTTAGCCACTGAGCTAAACGAAAATACATTCAGAGACCTTATGAAATGTCTTGTATCTCTGAACCAAACAGAAACTTGAGCCAAAGGAATATTTTTTATAAAGGTTGTTTTTACAGTTTAACCTGGGTTTTGCTCTGCAACCCCATTAAATTGTGCTAGTAAATCAATTTCATAGAATCATAGAGTTGGAAGAGACCCCAGGGGCCATCGAGTCCAACCCCCTGCTATGCAGGAACACCCATCAAAGCATTCCCAACAGATGGCCATCCAGCCTCTGCTTAAAAACCTCCAAAGAAGGAGACTCTACTACACCCCGAGGCAGCATATTCCACTGCCAGACAACTCTGACCGTCAGGAAGTTCTTCCTGAGGTTCAAGTGGAATTTATTTAACTAATGCTTTTATTAGAGTTTGTTTTCATGTTTTCTCCTACACTTGTTAATGACAAAAAAAAAATCTGCAAAAAAAAAGAAAGAAATGGTACTATTTTATTTCTTCTTCTTAAAGTAGAACTCCTAGAATATTAAACTCAGTTGAAACTGAGAATTTTTAATGATTCAAAAACAGTAATCCTTTTATAAGGCTACACAGTTGCCCTTTTCTCATATGAAGAGGTGGTAAAAAAAACTCAACACACACAGAGCCCAGGCTTTTACATTACCTTACCCTAGTTAGCTGACTGGAACCTGAAATGGACTGTTCCTCTCTGATCGATGATGGCTTGTTTTGATCGGCTGAGAAATTCTGATCTGTTCCATTTCTGAAGTGGTTTGGCAAGGAGATCTTGGGTTCCAACCAATTGACAGTTGTTCCTGAAGCGAAAGAGAGTTTACGCTGAAATTTACTCATGTTCTCGGAGTGGCAGGGTTTTTGTCATTAGACAGCTTTACCTCCCCCACCCCCCCAAAAAAAAGACAAAAAGCAACTGAACTTGCTCAGCAGCAACAAAGAAAAAGGTAGGTGCAAGAGAACACCACCTTCTGTGATCATTAGAATGAGGCCTATGATTGGGCACTGAAGACACACACAACTTGCTCTGGAGGAGAAAGAGATGGTGTTATGAAAGGTGTAATCAGACACCAGATAAAGAACCCAGTAAGATTGGGTTGTTACATAATCCTTTTGGACAGGTTGCTGCACCAACATTCCAGCAATACTATTTCAGAAAAACAACTGCTAGCTATAATTTACTTCTAGGAAGAAAGGTTAAACCTAAACATGTTCTTCCCAAGGGTTTTTCTTTTTGGTGGGGTGGATGGGGAGACACTTCATTTTTCACAGCTGAAGCAGCTGTGTGCTCTATTAAACAAGCAATGGCTTGAAAGTCAAAGCTGTGGCATTTGGAAAACTGTCACTCATTCATTTAATGATTCTGGTGTCTCCAATTACCTCCTAGCTAGTCTATCGGAATGGATACAATTCCTCATCAATAATGAAAATGTTCCATTCTGTCCTCAAAGGCTAGTGTATGTAGTTTCTAATAAAGTCCTAGTAAAAGAAACACATACATGAAGTTGAATAAAGGAACAGGCAAGTTGGGACATGAACTTTACTGATAACTTGGCACCCTCTGCCTGCAGTGCTGGATTCTGAGCTAAGCTATTAGACCATACAAAATTGGGGAATTCATTTAACAGCAGCTATCTGGGTTGACTGAAGCTCTCATGTTGCTAAAATGCTGGCCAGCTGTAGCAAAGTGGGAGTATCAGAAGTGCAAGGTACAGAAGGCATTGAAATGGTTTTCCTATTCTGTATATTAACTGTGTGATATTTCATTTGATTGCATAACAATCATTGTTTTGTTGCAGTAAGAGCCCAGCACTGGTTTAAATTCATTTTATTTGCACAGAAAACAAAGCATATTAAGAACTTCATAGCAAAGATGACACAAACTAAAGTGCACAAGTAAATACAAATTAAAAGAAACTACTGTATATACTCATGTGTTACTCTAGAAATTTAAGTTAAAAAAACTGACCAGAAAAAACCTTGGGTTGACTTATCCATAGGTCAATATAAGTACTCTACCTTAACCCTTATCAACAAAGGGACCACCCCCATCTCTGAGCAGAGTGGCAAAAAAGTGAGAGTCTGTCCCCGAAAGAACCTGAAAGAACCATGGACCCTCTCTACTTTTTCTGCCACAGCACAACTTCTGGCCTTTTTGAATGCTTGGTGGGAAAATGGCGCTTCCCCTCAAACAAGTGCTAAGAGAGTAGAAGGCGTCAGTGCTTCTTTTATGTTCTCCCAGGACAGACCAAGCTCTCATTTTTGCCACTCTACTCAGAGAAGAGGATGGTTCCTTTTTTTTGATAAGAGTTAATACTGCAACTTAACTTTTATCAAAAAAGGAACCATCCTCTTCTTTGAATAGAGCGGTGGATGCCCTTTTTGAATGCCTGGGTGTGAAAATGGCAGCAGTGGCACCAGTCAGTGGTGGCTGGCTCTCTTAGGCAGTGGCAGTGCTTTCCCATCTCAGTGGTATGGCCCTTGACTTACTCATGGGCTGTATCAAAATCCATAATTTTGGCCCCCAAACCTGGCATCAACTTATACATGAAATCAACATACACAAGACTATATATGGTGCCTATAGATATATGACATCTGTATCTGTCTGCATGAAAATGAGAGCTAGAAGCACTATAATCTTCCTGTGCTTATGTTGAGTACTGGGTGAGGAAAGCCTCATACTTGGGTGATGAAGATTGGGTGGGGTGGGGAAAGGGGTTTTGAGACCTTCCCCACTTACATCAAAAAGCTATTCCCATAAATTTCAAATCAGTTATATAGGAGTCATTTGAAGTTTTCTAGTCTCAGTAAGGAGAAATAATGCACGAAGAAAGCTTGGTCCCTTCAATTCCAAGTAAGGATGTTCAAAACAGTGGTTTCATCATCCAGTCACAGAACACTTTGAAAAGTGCAGTCCATCAACATCATCAAAGTAAAACAGCACCTTTATACACAACGCTACCATTTCGGGGTTCAAGCCCCATATACCCAATGAGATGCAAACCACAATGTAGTATGCGTAAAGCCATAACCAGAGTGTGCTGTGGTCTCAAAGGAAACCATCAGTAGCCCCCTTAAATCAAGAGACTGCAGGATGCCTCCTATCTCACATTTTTTCCCAAGCATTGATTGCTACATTCTAGTTTTCATAAGGCCTAAATAGCCTAAGGCACCAGATCTCTGTCCCATCTTGGAGGCTAAGCAGGACCAGCCCTAATTAGTACTTGGGTGGGAGACAATCAGCAAATACAAGGTGCTGTAGGCTGTTTCAGAGGAACTAAACTAAGGAAACTTTAAATTTATGGGGTCACTATAAGTCAACAAGTGACTTGAAGGCACACGCATACACAAATTTTGGAACAGGAAGTGCACAGCTATCCTGCCTCTTACAAAACCCTTTACTTATACATGGACCAAAGTTTACGACTCCACCCAAATTAAGCTTAACCCAGAATCAGAAAATGATTTATTGCTCAAAATTCTCACACGCTTTGGGTGAGCCGAAACATCAAATTACAGAACTGAGTTTTGCACTGTATCACTCTCCCTGCTCTCTCATACAATCCAGATAAAACATAAAATTCTTCGGTCATTAAACTTAAATGAAACATACTGGTTTGTTTCATCTGTGCCTGGTGGCATAATGTCATGGGAACAGACAATGCTACACTAAATCCTTGATACCTGCTAGGGTTTGCTTCCAAGATCCTCTGTGGATACCAGAATTCATGGATGTTCAAACCACACGTACAACACTGTAGTAAAATGACATCCCTTATATAAAATGGCAAAATCAAAGTCTGCTTTTTGGATTTTTTTCTCTTAATATTTTCAAGAGATGGTCTGTTGAACTTGTGGAAACAGAGCCCACAGATATGGAGGGCTGACTGTAACAATTTTATATAAAATTGCATAACAGGTAATGTATCAGCCTTCCTCAAACATCTAATCTAAAACAACACAGCTATTCAAGATATGCTCTCTGCAAAACAAAACAAACAAAACCAAAAAAACCAAAAACCAAAATCATATGCAGCTGAAGTATCTAAATAGTCACAGTTCCTTCATGTTATTTATTTCAAAATTCAGATTCAGCTCTAAAACAGTGCTTTTTTCAGCCCTTCATAACACTTTTACATGAATGATAATTTCTCATTTATCCAACTGCCTTTAGAATAAATGTCTATAGGATTAAATGCTGTACACTTTGGGAAGACCAAACAGTAAATTAACAGTGTAAAAAAGGCGGGCATGGCATTTCTATGCATGGCATCAGAGCGTTCCAAGAATGGGGCATCTCATACATTCAATGGCCTAAGAGCTTCTTTGTGCAGGGTGGAAATTAGGAAAGAGCATGTTTAGTTGATGCTGTAATTTTTAAAAGCAATTTCAGGTGGGACTTAAAGCAACTTCTTGCCAAATCTAAGCAATAAGAGAAAATGAATTTAGACCAGTTCCAATTTAAATTTTCAATCCAGAGGCAACAGGAACAGGTTAAGAACTGAAAATGAGCTGAAATCTCATTAATTCTGTGTCTGCCCTGCTCCATTCACACACATCCTTTCCCCTCTCTCCAGTGTCTAAAAGGTGAGTGGTGTGTATCTTTCCATGGAGGTAAGGACAGAACACCTGAGATAGGACCTCCATCTCGAATCTTTGAGTGGATTTCTGATCTGTCCTGTGATCCCAGCAACACTATTCTAGGAACTACACTGTAAGGTTCTTGCTTCCATTTCTTAAGAAATGATATCAATTAAGTTTTAATACAAGAATTTAAGAAGAGCTTGTTAAGGTGCATGTCATTATTACACTTAAACATCCCATGAAACGATCTCCTAAAATAAAGGCTAAATAGGGCTGAAAGTTGTTTAAACCAAGCGTACTCTTAAATATAATGTCTGCGTATGAAAAATGGTACAGCTTAGATGGTTAACAACTGCTTATATTTATTAACAAAAATAAAATGCATTACTTATAGTTTTACCTTTAAAAAAAACAAATGTAACATAGCAAATATTACTCACCAGTAGGTAAGGATCCTTTCTGTTGTGATGCATGCTGCAGCTGGAGAATGTGGAAGCAATCATTTAAGCAATTCATTGTTGCCATGGAAGTTGCCTTAAGCATCAGCAGATCTTGGTCCAAGGAAGAAAGATGACCAGAAGCAGGAAGGCATTCGATGCTTCTTACTAAGTCTCTCTGCTGTCCCTCAGCTTGATACATCTTCTACACAAAAACAAGACAAAACAAACTGTGATTCTGGTTATCTGAAACTTCAGCAAACCCCCAATTTACTTAAAAATTCTGCTAGTAAAATTGACTCAAATTATAAATTTCAACACAACCTTGTTAAAAGACCATTTCCTTTTTATCCAAACTTGTGATAATCTCATTTCTTCAAGCATGTAAACTATACAGAATGGAGACTGAAGCAGCATTATGACTGAACTCATGTTGGTCGCTCTCCTTTCAGTAACTTGCCAAAGTCTTGGGACTGCACCATTTGTCAGACACGGAACTCGTTCAAAATGACAGATGGAAATCTATCTGTACCATTTTTACCTTTGTTGAAGGAAACTTTCTGTATAGCCCAAACTTTCCCAAATCTTCCAGTTATGGGTTGCTTTCCTCTTCCAGCTACAATGTATAACACTACCTGAAGACTTAGCAATAACCGTGAAGCATATGCACTACCTGTTATCTTAATCATAAATTATACCATGAAAAAACAAAATTAGTTCTGATTCTTATTCAATGTGTCATCAATTATGACAGTAACTGAAAACAATGTGTGTCACAATATTCCTCATTTTCTTTCATTTTCTTACTCAATTGCATTCATTCTTATTGCATTTTACCCTATTTATTTCTGCTTGCTCTTCCAACTTTTTATAATTGCTCTGCATTACAATCCTTCCCTCACAATCAATACGCACTTATTACATTACTACACTATTTTCAATCTCATTTTCAGTAAACTTCAGAACAGTTAAGGGTCTATTTTATATGAGAAAATCTATCATATTTTTCTATTTGTTTATTTAAAGCCAAATTTTATCTAAATTTTTCACTTGCAAACCACCCAACCATTCATACATGCTCGTGTGCATGCGTGTGCGTGCACACACACACCTTCTTAAAAAAAATCACTAAAATGACAGGGACACTCCTGATTAAAGATTCTTCACTCTCAAAGCAAATGTTCTAGGATTCAGCTGAAACTAATCAATACAGAGTTTCTTAAGCCTTAGTTCATCCTAATCTTAAAACTAGGTATCATATGTATGCATATCTCAGAAGACTTCTCCCCACTTCCATGGCTTCTCAAATATAATTACTGTTTTAGAACATCCTTTAGTTTTGCAGTAGTGTCCCATATCGGGCCCTCCAAATGTAGACTACAACTCCATCTCCAGCCAGTATGGATAATAAAAATTATACAGGATAATGGAAACTCTCAGCCAATATATCTGGGGGAAGATGGTTTATGGACGGCTACTTCAGCAAAATTTAGAAAAAATGAATCACACAACATTGCAGTGCAAATGCTCCTGGAAACTGAAGCATGCTTTAAGCCTTGGGCTTGGTGCAAACTTAACATTTTTTATCTCTTAATCCCAGTTAAGGAGTTAAAATCACTTCTGAGATCTGAATGTTTGCACTCTTCCTCCTATTTCAATTCTCTACTTCTTTTCTCTTGTTAGCACTAATTACATCAAATGTTCCATCCAACTTTTAACTAAGTGTTGAAACTAAGTTTTCGAATTCTCATATCACTTCTAGTTATGGTTAGTATTCAATGACATGTAGATGTAATGGTAAGTATAGCTGACGCTCAAAATAAAGCGGGGGGGGGCAGATGAGTAGAAGACATAGGAACCTGGGAGCCCAAGGAGTAAGGGAGAGGTAAAGAGAGAAGGAAAACCATACAAGACCCAATGAGGCACTATTTATCTCTAAACTATACCTGAGAAATCAAGAAAGCTTATGTCTCTAGTGAGCCTTAGCATTATTCAATGTTTTTTTGTTAGTGGTATGTGCCTTCCAGTAGTTTCTGATTTATGGTGACCCCAAGACAAACCTATCATGGAATCTTCCTAGCAAGATTTGTTTGGAAGAGGTTTTGTCTTCACTTTCCTCTGAAGCTGAGAGAATGTGACTGGTCCAAGTTTCCCCTATCGAGTTTCTACCGCTAAACGGGGATTCAAACCCTAATCTCCAAATTCATAGTCCAACACTCAAAACGCTGTACCATGTTGGTTCCCCATTCACTATTTGTTGTTGTTTTTGCCATGTGCTTTCAAGTTGTTTCTGGCTTTTGGCAACCCTAAGGTGAATCTATAGCGGAGTTTTCTGGAGCTGAGAGTGTGTAATGCATGCAACATCACCCAGTAAGTTTCCATGGCCATGCAGGGAATCGAATCTTGGTCCCCAGGGTTGAAGTCCAACAGTCATACCACTACAACAAACCGGCTTTTACAAACAGCTAAATGGAAAAAGGCATACTGTATGACGTCTGAGGGACCTTTTATTTATTTATTTTTTAAAAGTATTTTTATTAAAATTTGAATAAGAGATTAAAAAGCCCTCTCCCCGCTTCCAAGCATTTTTTTCCAGTTGAGTCTGTGTTTACATTCCGTACATACAACGTTATTGCTTAACAAACATCTTACACTATTACTTTAAACATTGTTACATTACAACTTATGCTTTATCTATTACATCATTTATTTACTTTATCTACCTTTTCATCAATCTTTCTTTATTCCTTCCTCTTATTCTTTTATCCAATTTATCACTTCTTGCCATTCTCTTTCAAAGTTCTGGATTGGCTTATTTTTAAGTGAAAAAGTTAACTTTTCTATCTCTTCTACATCCAGGACTTTTAGTTCCCATTCTTTTATATCAATATAATATCTTTCTTTCCAATATTGAGCATATGTCAATCTTGCAGCAGTTATTAAATATAACAATGTCTTCTGATGAGATCTTATTTCTCTTTGTTGCCCTAACATATTTAACAAATAAAATTCTGGCTTCATTTCAAAATTTAAACCATACGTTCTTTGAATTTCATCATGTATTTCTTTCCAACACTTTTTTGCTACCTTACAGGTCCACCACATATGAAAAAAGGACCCCTCCTTTCCATTACATTTCCAACATTTTCCATTCCCATTTTTTGTTATTTTTTTCAGCCTTTCAGGTATCATGTACCATCTATGTAACATTTTATAAAAATTTTCCCTTAGATTTAAACTTGGTGTAAATTTTACATCTGTTTTCCACGCCCTTACCTATGTATCCAGCTCAATTGGGTGTCCAATATTTTGAGCCCATCTAACCATATTGTCTTTAACCATCTCTGGTTCCATTTCTCTTTGCAACAATATTTTATAAAATCTAGAGATTCTCTTTTTCTGGTCCCCTTTCATCAGTACATCTAATTCATTTTCATTTCTTTTAAACCCGTATAATTTTTGATCCATCTCAAATCTCTTTTAATTGTCTCCATGGAAACCAGTTAAATTCATGTCCTAACTCTTTTAATTCCTCTTCCGTACGCATTCTCAGCTTATCTCCATCCCATTTCAGCAACTCTTGATATGTCAATAAATTCCCTTGTTTTGTTGGAGCAATGAGGGACCTTTTATAAGCCCATCCACAGCACTTCACAGCTATTTACAGCACTTTTCTTTTAAAAAGTTGTATGCATTTATTTAAAACATTTACTATAACATCTGTTGTCCCAAAACAGATTTGAATTCTGTTTTAAAATAAACCCTGCATAGATGCAAACAAGATACAAGGAGAGAAGTAAACATTATAAATGCTCTTCCACAGCATGTCCTAATTAATGAATTAGTCACTCAAGACATACTGCAAAGCGACACCTATCTAGAGTAAGCTGATACTACAAGATGTAAAAAAGATTCAGGTCATCTGAGGGTTGGCCTAAAGACTTCTGTCAAGTTGCTGAAACAAACTGGATTTCTTTTCCCCAGTCACCCTACAGTTGGCTTGGAGGAAAGAAGGAAAAAATGTACATCCAAATTCCTTACAGTAGTAGAGTACAACTCTGAATCATTTTAAATATTAAGATAGCATAGTAAAATATACCACCATAAACATTAACAACTTTATTTTGGTGAGAACTTCACCCTACAACATGAATTGTTATTCAGAATATCAGTAATATGCATATTGCAGCAGAAGGGCTGTAGACAGACAGATCAGTGAACAATTAATGCAAAAGGTACTGACAGTGACAATTACATTATTAATATTGACTATTCACAGGACATTTTTTTTGCTGACAGAACAAACATCCTGCATGAATCTCTAGTAGACTAGAACCTCCTGAAGAATAACTCAGCAATCACTTATGGTGGCCCTAGGAAGTATTGTACTCCATTCCAGAGAATAAGTGTGTCAAGCTGCTTTTCTTAACCACACCAACATAGTAGTGTTCGAAGACATAGCTGTGTTCACCTGTTTCAGCATAAAAAGATATAAAGGAATCCTGTAGCACCTTCGAAACTGAGAAAATTTCTAGAATAAGCTTTCATGGACTTTGGACCACTTCACCAGATAGAATTGATGAATCTGATGCATTTGAAGAAGTAGATTGGAGTCCAGGAAAGCTTAGGCTAGGAATTTCTTTTTTTCAATTGGTTCTCACTGACTTCACAATAGCTCAGTGCCACAGGATTTCTTTACCTTTTTTTTTTTTAAGATTAAACATGGAAGCTTATAAGCACCAATGAATGCTGAAGAGTAGTGTATGTGCAGCTTAACTATGAACATCTAGGAAAATGATTTTTGGTACAGGGGTTATTTGCTTCTGAAGTCAAAGCATTCTTCCAGACAAACCAATAAATATTTTAAATATACTAACCTCTCGTACATCAATTAAGTGATCTGGTTGAAGAATGGGAATTCTCTTCCCAGTTGGTAACCTGTGATGGCCAACATTAAAAAAAGAAGCTGCGTTTTGGCTGGGCCTTCTCTGTACGCCAGGAGAGCCACTTCCTTGAGACGCAAGGGAGAAGCTGCGAGATTTCAGAGGAGGATTGTTCTGGTGAACAAACATATATATTAGGAAATACTTACAAACTAATTCACAACATCTCTACTCTTCCAGAGTACATATATTCTTAGACAGAATATTAAAATATGCTGCCAGGAATTCATAAAAACCTGAGGATTAGCTAACTTATAAACATAGCCAAGCCCTGACCAAACATTAAATAATCTTCAGACCCTAGGAATGGCATCCATCTGTGTTGCTTCCCCTCCCCCCACGCTTCAGGGTACAAAAGAGAACACACTTTTGTCTTTTGTATTTCCTTTTCTGGCTCCAGAATTGTTCCACGGACAATAGTGGAGCCAAAAGCACACCCTAGGGAGTTTTCAGAAACTGAATGCAAGAAAGAATGCTATAAAGCATACAAAGCCTTAGTATTCTATCCCCAATTATTTTGGAAAAGGTTTTGTATCAGATCATAATGTGCATTTCCCCCAGATGGCTGAGTAGTCATGATGCTTAAAGTCAGCTTCCATCTCCTTACAAGCAGCTGAAAGAGAACATGGTATGCTATTTTTTACAGTTGTGAAATCTGATCTGCAATCCATGCTGCAGCAATATTGTTTAGGAAACACATACATGTTGGTTGATATTTTTTCTATTGTATTATACACTTAATAGAAACTCTACCATAAGGGAATGTTTAACCACCACCTTATTAAAAACACAAATGCAACGGTTGTATGGCCACACAGGCTTGCTCCATATTTGCACTTGCATTTTAGATTTTAGATATATGAAGGGGCCATATATGCACATACATACAGGTGTGGATGCAGTTCTTCCACATGAGGGTGAATTCTGTCTGTTCCAGGATTCATCATCATATGGGGAAGCCATATGCTCATATTCCAGTAAGTGAGCACATATGGATTCTTATATCTCTGCTGAACATACAGAAGGCAAGAACAAATGTCTCTTGGTGACCTATGGATGTATGCTTTTAATGCACAAACGAGTTCATCTAAATTCACCTTATTGTTAATCACTGCAATGCAGAAGGAAGGTCTTTTAAATGCAAACTACACTCACTATACATCTAATTTATTTGTTATGCCACTGAACAGCATTATAGCCTGATCCCATGTATGTTTCTTCCTTTGTTCAGAAGTGAGCCCTACTGTGTTCAACAAATACTGTACAAGCCTCAGTCTTATGAACTGCATTGTAAAGACAACTGAAGGAAACAGACTTAAGATCTTCCAAATGAAGCAAGAGTCAGTTTTTCATGGAGCAAGCCAAATCCAATTAAAATGTTACCGGTGCCTAGTTCCATTATCAATAGCTCAACCAAGGTATAACAAGAGTTTGGACCCCATGTAGTTGCTTCACTCCACCCTTCACAAAAACTAGAAACAAAGGATTTTTTTTTTAAGTTAGTTCCCAATTTCATCTGAAGCAAAGTAGAAACTTACTTGTTTTTCAAACTGGTAATGCTGGTGCCAGTCAGAAAAAACAAGTAATCGCCTACCTTTGTTCAGAGGAAATTGGGAGCTGTATTTAATGAAACTCCTTGGAAACGACTGGGTGACCTTGGGCACAACACACACAATCAGCCCCAGAAAACCCTGTGATAGGTTCCCCTTAGTGTTGTCATAAGTCAGAAACAACTTGAAGGCACACAACAACAACAACAACAACAACAAGAGAAGCAGCACACTTTTGGCACCTACTTATTTTTTGCTGTAATTAAAGCCAGATTAGAGTTACTCTTTTGTCTGTAACAGTCATGTTTGTAATTCACTATTTTTCAATGGAATGACAGCAAATGTCTGCCTATTACACATTAGTGAGAGTGTGTGCTGATTCAGCTTGAGCAATGTGAAAGGGACAAGAAAAGTCAAATGGATGGTTGCCTCATGCTGTAACAAGGATGAAACAGCAACTGGGAAGGAGGGAGGAGATATACAGACAGCATGAGCTGCAATAGACTCAATAAGATAGAAACTTTAATTGGGGAAAAAAACACTTTTAAAGAAGTAATTATGTCTTTACTCTTTTTCTTTGTTCTGGCTGGCCCTGGACAAGAGGGACACACATGAGAGGAAGGAGAGGGAACAGCTAGCTGCCATCACCAGAATAAATAACAAAAAAGCAGGAGTGTGAGAGCAAGGGGGTGAGTGAACTACTTTTTCAGGCTGGCTGCTCAAAACAAGGGGAAAGAGGGTGCACATTTACTGGCTGGGTCAGAATATCAGGTGTGAGGTATGAGAAAGCATTAGATGGAATGGTAAGGGGTTGCTTCTCTGTTGATTTAGAGTAAGTGATTCTGTGTGAAAGAGACAGGGAAGGAAGAGGGGCTAAGCAAAGGGCACAATAGTTACATCAACAGCAACTCATTAGTAATGAGTAACTCACTGAATTACCTTTCTTGACTGAAGTAACAGAAACAGTAATAAACTGCTGAGTGATAAGAGTAATGAGTAAATAGTTTCTTTTAAAAAGTAACATTCCATGTTCTGGTCTGAACAGGGATGTGATGGTTACTACATAAGAACAAGCCAGAATATTAAACCACTGTCAGACTGTGACTTAATATGTTGGCTCCTTCCAAATCTAATACTCACAGTTTCCTCGTTCATATAAAATATTTCCTGGTTTGTTTTTGGACTGAATAAACTGAAGTGTCTGTACTTGCTTGCACATGGGGCTTATTGAGGTAAAATACTGATCATCTGCTAGTAGCTAGAATCCCCTTTTTCTTGATATTTTTAAGGCGTTCATCTAACAATCTATCAGATGATTTAGATTTCACTGAACTATGCCACAGTCAAGAAAGTTACACAGGATTTGTATCTATGGAGTCCAGCAACTCAGCAAGATACAACAAGTGTATCTCTGTATTTGTAGCATAACATTTCAAATATAATTAACATCAGACCTCTTTAAAGTATCTTACAAACATTTAAACAATTATAACTCCACAGTTTATAAAACGGCTTACAGACATTACCTTTCCAATTGCTTCAGTATGGTGCTGTGCGCATATCTGAAGCCTACTGACCCAATGCTGTCGTTCTTTGGCATCAGTTGCTGGACAGGAAAAAAAAAGATGGAAAGTCAGAGATGAGCAACACAGAAATACAAGTATTTATTTCAAGCCGAGTTCTGTTTAGGGATTTCACTTCCAGTGTGAAAAATGTGGATGAGAATGACACAAGACATCTCTCTCTCTCTCTCAATTTGAGTTACTGCATCTTGTCTCTGGGCATGCCATAATTCACTGCAATAATTCTGCAGCACACTGCAGACCATGGTATACATAGTACTAGAGACCACAACAGAAACAGGGCAATGCTGATTTTTTCCCCCCCTCAAGTCAAAAGCAAGAAATCTGAACAAAAACACAATTCCTTCTGTACTATGATAAAGCTATACTTATCAAATGGGCAAAAGAAATGGACGCCATGTGATGCTCTACATGTGTATTTTGCAGTGACTGCACAGTTAAAATATTCTTTATATTGTTCTTATGTAGATAGAGTTTTAACAAGGATTTGCATTATGTGCATTTGTACATACTTATATATTTGTGTCAATTTTTAAAGGGGTTGAGGTAGGAAAACTTGGAGGCATCTCCATGGGACTGTAAAAGATCTGTGGCAATGCAAGTTCAGAATCATCCCCATTCTGCTCACATTCTCACTATGAGAGAGCAAGACAAAGAATTTACAAGATTTCTGCACTGAATGTGAAAATGTTGCTTCATAATGGCTTCAATAATAAGGCACAGGAAACCGCTGCCTTTTGACGTCCTGTTATCTGATGACTCACTCTGCTGACACTTCCAAATTAAGGCCAGACTGCATTAATTTGACAGGGTTTCTGCTCTTTCGTTAGTTCTTCTTGCCTACAGAGGCCTGCTTGGAGCAGCTTGCATGTGTGCACTGTATGTAAAGCAAGCTGAGGAGCAGGGAAGGTGCTAAGTCAGCTGAGAGACTTTGCAAGCAGCACATGTGTGGTTTATTCCAAGTGAGCCTCCATAAGTCCTTCATAAGTCCTACAGTATGAGTTCAACTTCTCAGTCAATTTTGTTTTCTGACAATGCTCCAGTCCCTAACCTGTCAGATAAGTGAAGGAAGCTTGTATGTCTGTTAATATGTAGTTATGAGAGATCTTTAATACTAACAAAAATATTTCTGATACCAAACAATGTGTTTGGGATAAAGGCTCAGATCCAACATTTGCCTTGTGCAAACAGAAAGGTTCCTTCTATCTAGAAGAGACTTCTGACACAAAAACTTTCTGGTAATACAACAGAGAGGCAATTTTAAAAGCTTCTTTCCCCCAAGTTCCTTATGTCTCCAAAACACTATTTCAGAGGATTGGGGAACTCTTTAGAATAGCAGGGCTGCTGATACAATCGCTCCTAAGCACCCAATCTAGTGTTGTAGAGCCTGAAATTCATGTTGGTTTATATTAGATCTGCCAGCAATGAGGCACACTGGATGATAGCTAAAATGCAGGTAGCATAAATCTCAGAGTGAACGCGACAGAAATCAGTGAAGATTGTTTATTGAGCCTGCTATGCAGCACTGAGGAAGGCCAGAAACCATATTACACCTCTAGGATTTCATCCTCAACCCCATACCCAGTAGGACCTGGAAAAGTTTGGGAATGGGCCCAGATATGGGCCCAGGTATGCAACCCACGGTTACCTGCTGTGAAAAATTTGATAGGACATTTGAGGGAAAAGTTGCTTGCCTTGGCTCAGAACTTGATACCATACTTGTTACAGAGCCTACAGAGGTGTCTAGTATACTGTTCGGTCATTTTTTATGGAATCAGTTTCAGTTACTGAGGCCTGATGATGTGGACAAGATGCTTGAAGTAGTTCAGCCCATCACATGTAAGCCTGAACCTTGCCATTCTCAGCTGATAAAATCCAGCAGTGGAAAATTGACTGGATGGGCCTGAGGGTGGTGAATGCCTTACTATGTCAGGTGAGGTGCGCCTTGAGGAAGGCAGTGGTGCGCCCTCTGCTGAAGAGAACCCAGAGGTGTACGGGAACTACTACCCTATTGCAAATATCTCCCTTTTCAGCAAGGTGCTTGAGCATGAATGAGCAACTTCAGTTCTGGAGGAAACAGATTATGGGAACTCGTTTCAGAGCAGGGAATGGCACTGAAATGGCTTTAGGTGCTCTGAATGATGATCTATTCCACAGGAAAAACAGCATGAGTGCTACTCTGTTGATCTTCCTGGATTTCTTAGTGGCTTTTGATACCATTGATCATGGTACCGTACTGGACCAGCTCTGTGGATGGGAATAGGAGGGACTCTGCTCCCACATGGAAGGCTGATTCCAGAGAGCAGCAGTGGAAGATTCCTGTTCAGCCTCATGGTGATTAAGCTGTGGGGTGCCACAGGGCCCCATCTTATCCCCCATGCTGTTCAATATCTACACGAAGCCACCGGAGGAGGTCACAAAAGGGCATGGAGTGGGGTGCCATCAGTATGCTGATGACACTCACCTCTATTTCTTCTTGTCATCACAGTCAACTAGTGCTGTCCAGGAACAGTGTCTGGGTGCTCTAATGGGCTGGATGAGCACCAATAAACTGATGGCAAATCCCAATAAAGCTGAAGACTCTGTGTATTGGCAATTCTGGGGTTCAGGAACTGGGTAAACAGCCTGTTCTGGATGGGGTTGCACTCCCTCTGAATGAACAGATAGACAGCCCCTCATTCATCCCTGCCAGTGGGGGACCAAGTGGACTCTGCAGTTTGAAGTACCTGGAGTCAGTTTTGACTGGTGTACCAGCTACGTTCTTTCCTGGATAGAAGAATGTGCTCTACGTGGGGCTGCCCTTGAAGAAGACTCAGAAGCTGCAGCTGGTGCAAAATGACAGCATGTAATGTCAGTTTTAAAAGAATTGCACTGACTGCCAATACATTTCTGGTCTGAATTCAAGTGCTTGTGATCACATTTAAAGCCCTACATGCCATGGGACCTTGAAACCTGAAGGAGAACCTCTCATCATATGTGCTTACCTGAGAATTAAGATCTGCTAGGAGGCCTCCTCTGTGTCCCACTGGTGAGGGCAATACACTGTGTTGGGACATGGGAGGAGGGCCTTCTCAGCCAATTGCACCCCAACTATGGAAAGCTCTCCACTTGAAGGCCCAACTGGCACCAACACTCTTACCATTTAGGCACCAAGTTAAAATTTTGATGTTTTCCAATGCCTTTGGGCCTTATTAATTCAACTCAACACTGTTATTTACAGTTTTAAAAACTTTTTAAAACTGTAAAATTTGTTTTTAATTAATTTTATTGTTTAATGTGTTTTTAGCTTATTTGTAAGCTGCCCTGAGATCTCTTAATGCAGGATGGGGTATAAATATTTTAATAAATAAACAAATGAATAGGTGAGATGGTATTGGAACTGGAGCAGGGAAAGATGATCAGAGGAGAGGTGAAACTAGTAAAAAAAATGGCCAAAATGGTCAACTTCTACCAACAGAAATGATCCAAATAAAATTCTGCTCAGGCAACATTAGCACTGGCAGAATGAAATGTTGGATCTAACATGAATCCCACTGGCAATCTCCACTAAAGTAGATTCATTAAATCAATTATTGAACAGTCAGTCAACATATACGTAAATCCCATTATTCAACTTGTCTGCTCTAGTTGGGACTACTAACAGGAGGCCAAATAGGTCTTTAGCTTTAATTAAAAACTATAGCAGGAAAGATATTTTCTCTTTAATAGAATGACAACTTTCTCATGATGAAAGAAAGACATGGTACATCTGTCAACAACAGTGTAAGGACAGAAATGGGTTGAAAGTGAGCAAGGTGGAACAGACATCTTTTAGATGCTAATCTTAGTTCATTTCTGGATTCCACGAGCTACCCTTCCACACCTAAGTTGTATCTCACTCTGTGTCTCCTCCTCCTAAAAAGGCAAGTAAGAAAGAAAAGATACCTCTACTGTGAAAAGGCTTGGCTACATATCTACATACCCTGGAAGTAAATTCATGCCAACAGGCAAATATAAAAAATATGAAAGCAACTCTGGTTAAGCCATGAAGAACCAATTCTTCTATGTACATGCCCTGAGACTCTGTACAATAAATATTTAGACAGGTGCTTTATAACTAAGTTGCAGAGACTGAGACATTTTAAAACAACAAAATAATAGTCTTAAGGAGAAAAACCCGGGACAACCCCCTTTAGACTCCTCTGCTAAACAATCTTTTGCACCTTCAACAACCAGTCAAACTTCAACCCACTCCAACCACTTCACAATACATTGACTGGCCTGGGACAAAACTAAGAAATTTCAGGGTTCCTCGTCTGTTGCATGTCTAATATTTATTAAGTGGAACATGCTATTTGATTAGCTGATTACTACAGGATTCCCACATAAAGCTATTTAAGCTAAAATAAATTTTCCAATCTCAATGTTGTTTCTGAAATAAATTATTCACTGGAGCACTTACAAAGGTAAGAATTAAAAAGAAATGTTAGGGTGTTTTTTTGTTAAAATGGACATGACAGCAATTTTTCTGGGAAGGCACTCTGAAAAGACAGTCTTGTGGATTTCCACTGAAAGCTCTTCTATTATTCTGTGAACTCTACTATTTATCCAAGCACTTCATCAAGACAACTCAGTACAAAGACCATCTTCTCTTAGCAATCACATTTTTCTGCTATGTTTTGGTACAGATTTTCCACGCCTAAGAGCACATTGATAGATGAGGGAATGAAACATGACAAAAGTCATAATGCTCCACAAATTATGAATGCTGCCTAAATATCTGCAATTTTCAAAATAACTATCAAACTAGAGTGGCTACCATGGCATTTATTTCAATTCTGTAGATGTCTCACTTTAAAAAAAAAGAACCACCATATAAATAACTTCCATCCTTTAATTTTTAAATAATGTATCGCACACATTCAGACAAAGCAGCAAACAAAAAGACGACAGTGACACCCCCACAAACCTCCACACCCACAAACAGAGCTAAAGAAGAAGCAAGATTGCTCCTCGGTGGTGAAATGAAATAGTGCATCTCAGAATTACAGAATTCTTACCTCTCAGTTTATACTGTTCCCCACTGGCAGCATTCACTGTGAAAGTATGAGAATCTTCATCACTAGGAGAAATCACTGCTCCTGCCAGCTGTAAGGTACCTCTGGGCTTTTGATTTCTGGACTGTTCATTTACAAAATACTCCAAGAGGCCAGCTTCATTGTTTAAAACAAAATATCTGTAATTTTGAAAAAAGTGAAGCATAAGAATTTTGTAAACATCTAATTGCAATTCCAAGGATTTGCAAATCCCTGAAGGTACTCCCAAATATTAGTACTTGGATTCAAACTTCGTCCTTGTCAGCAAGAGCAGTGCAAATGCAGATGTGAGGGGTATAGATCTTCCAAGCTTAACAGCACACAGGTAGGTCAAAAGATGACAAAAAATACAACACTCTCCACAAATTATGAATACTGCCTAAATATTACAAATTCTCCTGTTCCCTTGTACACTCCGCTGTCCTCTGAAGCTGTTCTTCAGAGGGTCAGACACTAACTGGAAAATTGTGGGTGGTTACATTGACAAAGCAAAAACTGCCTCCCAACCTTTGCTGTTGAGATCACTACTTTTTGAGGATTCTGGATCCTTTATGTTTAGCAGTTTTGACAGTCATCTAGCTGTCCTTTGTATTTAGCACAGCATTCCAACTATGACTGGTAAACAAATTGCAAGAATATTCACATGAATCACATGAATATTGTAAGACAAAAAGGTTGAACAAACAGCTCTTAAAAACAGACAGATCCGCAAAAACATAACACAGAAAAGTGATTTCTGGTGATTAGTGGACCCATTTTCATCGTACAGCATAAATCGAATTGATAGACATAACCAGGAACCTAGTAAGTTTAACTCTTCTGTAAGTTTGAAATCTTACAACAGGTCTACACTAACTGAAATTCTCAAATGGATTTTGGTTTATGAGTTCTAATTAGCACCGCAGTATTTGTCAATTGGTTGGTCAAATAATTCTGTGAGGCCAAGAACAGGCTGTGCCTGCCATGGAGACAGATCAACAATCTCACCATACAGCCTGAGTTTCTTCCCAATGACTCATTCCCTCTTTCAGTCTCTTTCTCCCTCTGATTGAGGCAAAGCAATAGCACTGGCTCCATTCCACCTTGTGGGCAGGTTGAGATACAGGACACTCAGTTTTTTTATTCATAGGCACTCAAGAAAGTCCCCCTGTCCTAAGGAACTCTACACATACTCAGACATGCCATGCCTTTTGATCCACTTGTGAAACCCTTTTCTGTCCTTGGAATGGAATTCTATATATTCTCACAGTCACTCAGCATCAGTGTGCCAGAATTATTCAGAATAAAAAGTCGGCAATCCACATAGTTTATAACAGCCCAGAAACCAGAAATGCTACAGAGAGCTCTTTTTCTGATTTCAGGTCAAGCTTTTACATAAAAGAGTATCCAAAGGCATAAATATGAATAACTGAGCAACTTCCCAAAGTTTTGTTCTGCCCCTATCAGTAACTTGAGTTAAGTTACCAGCAGCTGAGTGTTCAGATGTGCTGCTGAAGGTGTTGCAGAAGATAGAATAATTTGGTACAATTTGATTCTTTACTTCATTAAGGGCCAAACTACACAATGTGTTTGATCTATGGTCAGATTTGTGCTAGCACTTGCCCTCTGCAGGTTTCATAGCAGCTCAAGGTAGGTTCATTTAGACCGGGCAAGTTTCTCTACCTCAGACCCAATGCTTACCCTAAATTCACACTCCATGTACAACTATGTTAGGAACTATGACCGTAGGTCACATCTGGTTGGTCCAAGGGTATATCATGAATATCTCACAATAAATACTGAGTCGGTCTGCATTATCTCACAATAAAATATCTGCAATAAAATATTTTTAAAAGCCTTTCAATGCTCCTGGAGTTCAGGGCTAGAAAAATGGAAGGATTATAAAATGAACTCAAGTGTGATGTGATCAAATATTACCAATGGTAAGGAAATATCACTAATTCCATTTTTAAAAGAGACTTAACTGTTATCTTGGTAGTATATCAACTGTCATGCTACTGAAACTGGGGCAGCTACAACTCAATTTAGAAGCATTTCTTTACTGGACAGAATAGATGCAATAATGTTTGTGCAAGTTTAATTTAATCAATCCCAAAACAATAATAAAATTATCTGAGAAAATTCAGTACCACAAAACAAGCTTGTTATGAGCACACTTGGATTTCAAGGTTCAACTTAAAATCAGGTAACATGGAATAATTCAACTAACAGAATAAGAATTCAACCAACAAAGTACACTAATACTTAAGAGCATATGGAATCTTTTCCTTATGGATCAACAGACACAACCTAGTACTACAGTGAGAGAGAAAGGGGAAGCAAAGCAGCTAACGTGATACAAAATGGAAAGCATTTCTGTTCAAGTGCATACTTTTAGGAGGCTGAAGAACTAGAAGGAAAGCATCTCCAAGGCTCTGTGAAACCTGGATCTTTGTTCTTTTGGGGTAAAAAAAAGAAAAGACTTGGTACACAAGTAAAACAGCAATATCGGAAATCCTCCAAGCATCTTTAGACACATCAAAAGCAAACTGCTCATGCCTTTTTAAAATATTCCCTAATGTTCAGCTGCAAAAGGAAACTTCAATAATGATGTACTAAGGATGCAATCTCAAACACACTTACCTACTGAAGCCCTACTGAAAACAATGAGACTTACTTCTAAGCAGCCATGTATAGGCATGCACTATAAATACAGTCCAAGAAGTGCTTCAAAACACTAGCTATAATCCTCAATAGGGATACAGTTTTCTATCCTAAGTAAAATACTTCTATAAAATGTACAACATTCAATTTGAAACTGAAACATGTTTCACGTACGCACTTTGCTCCTGAGATGAAACTCTCATCTAAATCTGCTTCATAGCTCTGTTTCCTCTGCACTATTCCTTGAAAAGTAAATCCATAAACCTTGCAGGTTAATTGATAAATTAACAGGTGAGGAAATGAAAGCCTCTAGCTAAAGAAAGAGATTCCTAGTCAATTATTTCTGATTTTACCTGTAGTTTGATTTCCTTCTCTAAACTGAACAAAAGCAATTCATCCTATAAGCTTCACAGCATTTTAAAACAAGTCACCTGCCTCATGATTAACACTTCATTTTATCAATCTGATCATGAACCAATGGAATTTTAATAAATCAAGGCTTACCTGTATTGCCATCCTGTGACTAGATTTGTGTATTTCATTAAGTAGCCAGAAATATTTTCCATGTGATCACTACGACAAAGGTAAGAACACAGCCCATTAGATAAAGACAAATAATGACAATTAAAACACCTCACATAGATGTTCTGCAGTTTCATATTTGTAGCCAAATAATCGTTCAGTAACTTTATTTTTAGAAGCTGGCTTTATAAGTCAGCAGAAATGTCAAATGACTCTTAGAGATCGTTGCAAGTACGTTCTCGCTCTCTTGCTCTCTGTTTGTGCAGTGTTGATTCAGAACAGAGATGCCTTAAATACACCTACTAGGCTGCATATTAAGGGGAGCCATTTCCAGCATCACTGACGCAAAAACCACTTTCAGTCTGCAATAAAATTACTGGGCACCTCTTGACACATTTATAAAGGTTCAATATTATGATTAAATTACTCAACACACTCAGGGTTTCCAGTTTCCCCACAAGATTACTTTTGGACTCTTAGACAACTTTTTACTATGAAATGGTTCTTAAGCAAGGTTATCAGAAGATGCTTAAACAGAGTGGAGTAAAGGGAAATCAACTACTAGACACTACCAATTAGGGAAAAGGGTTATTTTTTTATTTCTAAACACACACAGTACAAATTATGAACCACATCGGAAAGGGATACATAATATACCCAGAACAATCTAAAATAAGGCTACAAAATCGCTGGCTTGTTTAAGACAATATGTATATCAGATCATTAAGCCAAAATACCAATAAATTAGGGAGCCACTAATTAACCAAGGAATGATTGCCACCAAGTTTGAAACAAGGCTAGCTATTAAAAGTAAGTTCATACTGTGGCTTTGTATCATATCTTGTTCTGAAGCTGATACTAAAGGGAAACCATGGTAAGAGGCATCCTGGTTTGAATGTTTGTGCTGCAAAAGAAGAAGCAAATGGAATACACAAGCACATGTCTCATTAAACCGAGATACAATCATTCAAATTCCAACTACTGGCTACGGGACCATGAAAATATTTCCATATCTTTCTCTTTTCAATCCATTATCTTACCACAATCGGTGCTATATAAAGAGTTAACATGTTCAATGCAGTGTATGGAAGCTTACTCAAATGTAACCCCTACTAATTCCAATGGGATTCATTCACTGGTAAGTTCAAATAGAATTTCAACCTGTTTGTGTGTATTAGGCTGACCCCACCTTTACATTTTGTTATTTGCTGGGAGCTAAATCTATTCAAGCATACTAGTTTTTCAGAGGGAAAAAGGGCAGCAGCTGGAATCACACCTGCACAACACATAAAGTTCTCAGAACTAAAGAGCTCATGTGATGCTGCATTCCCATTCCATTTTGAATCTATTCATACATGATATATCTACACCACCCAACTTCAGCTGTTCTACATGAACGTGAGTTTGTTACCAAGCTACTAGTTGTCACTTTTGTTAAAAAGAGTTCCTCAAAAACTGGTATACTGAACAATAGCTACAACAGAACTAGATGATACAATGCTAACATGTAACAGTTACCGTGTTTCCCCGAAAATAAGACACTGTCTTATATTTATTTTTCCTCAAGAAGACACAGTATGGCTTATTTTCAGGGGATGTCTTATTTTTATTAAGTATGGTACAACAATCTACATTTATTCAAATACAGTTAAGTCCAGCCTTCCCTCCTCCACCTCGATCCCTTGGCAGCCCGTTTCCTTGCAGTTCCTCCTTAACACCACTCGTCTCGACCACCTCCACCCGCCGTTGTGTTTGCAAACAAGCAGGATTCGCTTCTTGCCGAACTTTCTCCGAGGCGAGGAGCGCAACCGGACCCCCTCTTTGTCTGCCCAAGGTTTTGGGAGCTCCAAAAAAAGACTTCTATTTCGGTGGAGTTACAAAGAGCCATTTTTCACTCCTTGCGGTAGCAAAACAGCCCATCTTTCCCAAATGCAACTCCCCCCTTTCTGCAAAAGTTACATTCCCCCATGCAAGTCCTCTTTTTTTCACGTGTAGCCAAAGCAAAAACCTACCCACCCGTCTTGTCTTTTTCCTCCTCTGCATTGCTGCTTAAAAGCAAAGCTGAAGAGAGGACAAACAGGGGAGGCGTCCCTATAGGAACCTGATTGGGGAGTTTGCTGCAGGATCGACGATGCCAGTGCGGACGCTGGGGCCCCCCTTCCCTTTGCCTCTGGGCGCTGGCCGGAGAGTTGAGATCGGGGTTTTCCCAACCCAAAGGACTCGTTGCAAGGACAGAAAGCCGGGTGGGCTGCGGAGTGAAAGCGGCGTCGTGCTGGGAGAGGGAGAGATCGAGTCTTCCCACCCCTTTCCTCCCCATTTTTTTTTTAAATTTGCTTGCCAGCCCCCCGGAGGCGTCAAGGAGACTCGCTGCTGTTGCTTCAGCCCCGGCCGCCGGCAGAAGCGCTTGGGACTCGGCTATTGTGTGCACCGTGGAGAGGAAGGCGAAAAGAAAACGCACGCATAAACACACACACACACAGTGTGTCTCTCTCTGAAGGGGGGGGAAGTATCGCGAGAGCCAGTCCTGGCTAACAACCTGCTCTACAACACACACACAGGAGTGCCGCTGCTGGGTTGCCAGCAACAAGAAACACCGCACGGAGCAAGGAAAGAGAGGGGGGCGCACAGATACACATCTGGGGGAAAAAGCACGGGCGAGATAGGAGCACATGCAGTTCTCCAACCCGGTCCAACACCCGGGCTGGCTGGTAAGTGGGAAAGGTGGCGCGTCCCCTTGATAACCTCCCCTTCCCCTCCCCAAACCTCCTGACTCTCGGCTTCAGCGTGGTGGTGTAATCCCTCCCTCGCCCCCCCCCCATTGTTGGGAGGATCGGGTAGGCTGGCGCGTTGTTTTGGGTCTCCTTTCCTGGATCTGTTTTGGGGCTTTCCCCTCCCCTTCCTTAACCTTCGCTAGATTCAACAGCACAAAGGGGGGAACGCCGGGGGGGGGATTGTCTTACAAAGTTGTGTAAAGGGGAGGGAAGTGGGAGGGGAGAGGTGGGGTCCGGAGTGTACAGTGGAAAGAGGGGGGGAGTGACTAAAGGAAAGCATCCAAAGGAATTCTATATCCAGGATGGATTCTGCGAGGGGGGGGGTTGGAGGGAGGAGAAAAAGAAAGTTTGCAAAACTTGGGAACTTTTGGTTTTTCGCTCCCCCTTCTTCTTCCTGCTGCTTCTACCCTGTCTCCCTCTATGCCTCAGTTTGCAGCACGCACAGAACGACCGGGACCTGACAGGGGGAGCCAACCTTGTTGATGGGGCTGCCCGCACCTCTCCGGTCACCTCCGAGATAGCAGCTGTCACGATGGGGCAGATGAGAAGGGCTGCCCATCTTCTTTACCGCTCCGCGCCGGTACGCTGCATAGCCACGCCTATCACTATGTCTTATTTTCAGGGTATGGTTTATATTGTGCAAATGCTTAGAAATCCTGCTACGGCTTATTTTATGGGTATGTCTTATTTTTGGGGAAACATGGTAGAAACATTTAAGACACACAGTACACTTCTGCCCAGTAAATCAAAGGCCACTGTAGCCCACCGTTCACAATAAGATGCAGGTATATTTCAACATTTAAAGGCCATATACCAAATTAACACCACAAAGGAAATTTATAGAAGCGATAACTACAACATTTCAGGTTAACAGGAGGCCAATGAGTTGTGAGTGTGTGTGTGTGTGTGCGCATGCGCATTTTTCCAAAAGAATGGTGTCCTTACTGAAAAAAGGATTACCCCTCGTCCTTCAGAGTTTACAAAGTTCAAGCACCGCAGAGGAGGTCTCATCTAAAGGAACATTATTAATCAGATCTTATAACTAGATCAATCAAGTTGGTTCTTGCACTTCTGAAATGCCAATCCTAGCCCTACATAAACTGGAAGACACGCTACCCATGGATTCCAAGCTGCAGTGGGAAGCTGCCTCAGCCAAGCAATTCTATCCTGTGGTCATTTAAAGAATGGGTCCGCCAGAGCTGAATACCAGGAATAAATTATTTAAAATCACTTTAAAAAGCAATAAAACTCCAGAGTGAATATGCCCCATGTTCTGAAGGGCATCCAGCTACTCTGCTAACTAGGCACCATCTTAACCGAGCAAGTGTTGATAGAGGTTTGCCTGTTTCATGTGCAGAAGAGCCTGTCCCAGATACAATGTTTAACTGAAGCTTTTTACTAAATATAATGACCTATTTTTCTCATTTAGAAGACGACATCAAAGTGCTGTCTCCTAGAGCTGCATGTACAATTATATGAATAATTGAAAAAGCATAAAAGAACCAGAAACATTGCTCAGCTTAAGTGTGCGACCAAGCAAGTCACCTAGCAGTGTAGACATTCATCAGCATTTTCTGTGTTGCTTTGCCAATTTCAACAAAAAAGTCTGAACTGGCAAAATAGCCCTATATTTATCCATTGCAATATTCAGTACAATATGATATAGACCACCATCCTGTTTCAGTTTCCGTCATCTCCCAAACAATGTTTCTTCTCAGAATAATAGAGTAGTTGGCTGGCACGTGTTAACATTGGTTAAGTGCCTACTTCATGGTAGTTCTATAAGCAACAGGTGCTCAAAAGAACAGCTCAGGCCAAAATAACACCTGACAAAATTGTGAAGTCCACAAAAGCTTATGCCAAATAAATCTTGGTCTTCAAAGCGCCAACAAGTCTTTTAAAATCTTCTTTCTATAAATTGCACCAATCAGAAAAGAGAGAAAGATGGATCATTCTCCCCCTCCCCCCCGTCACCTTTTGAAGAGATCACTTTTAAAAAACATTTTACCACATATTAATCCTGGTTTTTTTAAAAAGAATTTTTTCATTGAAACTTTAAAAGTATGATTACAAAGAAAAGAAACAGAAAAGAATAAGAGGGCGAGCAGGAGGATATATAATCTACAAATGGGGGTTAGGCATATAAATTACTCTAAACTGACTATATTGTGAAAAACATATTTTCTTGAAGTTGACATCTAGAAAATACATATTTGCATGGAGATAAAGCAAGAAGTTCTGCTGTCTATTGAAGCTTGGAAAATAAGTCTTTTTACAACTATAAAAACATGCAAGATCCAGCTATGTTGACCCTTAATTAGATTCCGAATCACAGGAGTATAATTTAAAAGAACATGCACCTCTGTAAATGCCAAAGATTCCAAAGATCTAATACAAAATTAATATGCTGAAACATATCTGACCAAAAAGGAGTAATCATTGAACATGTGTACAACACATGTCTCAAGAGAGGCATTATCTCTATCACTTTGTCACCATTCAGTTGAAACAGACAATTGCTTTCTAGAAAGGTATAATGGTGTCCAGTACATCCAAAACATCATTTTTTGCTGGACCAAACATAGTTTTGAATCCTAAGAGATTTTAGGTATTGAAGCTAGGGCCATTTTCCACTGGTTAATTTGCACAGGATACTATTAACTCTTTGTTCCATTCAACCCTAATTTTATTAACATCAAATTTAATGCTTTCCAAGAAACCACAATGAACCTGACTTCCTTCAAGGATATATGATTGTTCCCAACACAGTAGGCAGTAGACTGAGGCACTTACAGTTCATGGTCCATATACAGAAACCAAAAGGTGGTCCAACTGTAAACACTGCCAAATGCACAAAGGGTAACTGATAAGCAGACTGCTTATCAGTGAAAATGGTAATAATTCTTGGTCAGCACCAATCAATTCATTTGAAGTATAAATTCTACAGACAAATAATTTCTTCCATAAAGACAATAATTCTGGGCTGAGGAAGAATATTGTCAATCCTATTATTTTGATGATTTAGTGACATTCTAGCTGTATGACTAGCATAAACTATGACATTAAAGGTACATTTTAAAGTTTCTGTGATCACAGAAATTGCTGGGTTTAAAACCACATAGGCTATCTTCCAGGTTATTAAACCTCTCTCACATGGATACTAGGATGGTGAAATCGTAGAATTCCTGCTCGATTTACTGTTGTAAGCATATGCGAGTCAATGGAAAACTAGCACAGGCGGTTGTGGTTCACTGATTATCTTGAGCCCAATTAAAGTTTTACAAAAATGGTTCAAGTGTTCAAGTTTTCAGTACATATTCCTGCCTAAGTGTGCCATTAACCATCACTGCCTTTGGTTTTTAATGAGTTTTCTTAACCAGCAAGGTTTATTATTTGCAAAGAATCCATATTTTATCAGTGATGTGTGACAGTTTGTAGCTTTGTATTATAATGATTCTTGTCCACTTGATTCCTCTACATTAAAAACAATACTTCATTCCTTCCTTGTCTGTTCTTCACCATTTCTATTCTTGCCTGTTTTACACTGCAGACAAATTTGCTTCTATACCCCTAATCAAAAAAGGTCATTGTCCAAATGTCAGTGGATGGGTAAATTTCCAACCATCAGGGAACATTTAGGTCTCATACCAAAAAATATTTTTCACTCATTACGACCAGTTGTTCACCCACTGTCACCAACTGTTCAGCAATTGGTCTACCCAAAATAATCAAGAGAGCCAAATGCCCAAAGCTTTAACAGTGTAGCCCTCTCAGTAATTGACTCAGAGAAAGTAGAATGCATTATCTTCCAGCATACTCTGGTTTCACAAAACCATCATTTTTACAAGACTATCTTTATTGTAACATCACATTGAAAAGGTAAGCAAGAATGGAATAGAAAACAGAATTTGGTCACTATGCAAGACATCAGCAGAAATGTTGACTCCTAACTTTAAATTTTGAAGAAAGGAAGGAGGAAAGCCCATTCTGTCTGAGGTTCAAATGCAAACGAAACTGCGGGCATGTATGTACTTTCACCTGAAACTAAACCAACTAATGGGTGTGTATGTACCTTCAGGTACCTGAAATGACACTTCAGCAATTTCTGTGGAAAGTGCTTAAGCTTTCTAGCTAAAAATCATCTAAAGAAATTATAGTTGATCTTTTATATTAACTACAGGAGGAAATTTAACTGAAATGTCACTTAAGCACTAAGCCTGCAACCTTACAATCTAAAAGAGAAAGAGATATAAAATGAAAAGAACTAGAAGGGAAGGAGAACAAAAGACACAATCTCAGGCATTAGATTCTAAGTTACAAAGGTCAGTGGGTTAGAGGGCTTGATTACAGCATTATGGAAGGACTGCTACTTTCTTTGCCTCTGGAGGACTTGACAGTGACAGCTGTTAACTGAAAGGAGAAGGGTTCTCTGCTGAATCTCAATCCAGACAGACTGTGGGATGTCTTCCTGCTGCTTTCTTTCTCTCATCTCATGGCCTCAATTGCTCCAAGTATTAATAAACACAACTGCTTCTGCTTAGATTTCATACCCAATATCGCCCCAATATAAAATCTGAGAATGCATCTACACAAAATTTGAGAGTGAATCTGCATATTCTCCATATGGCATTTGCCAACTATAGCAAGAAGCACTGAACAAGTCTAAAAAATAGGTTTTCAAAAACCAGCACAAGAAAAAATCTGCACAGCCTGTGCTTTAATGTGTTTGTGTCCAAGCCCCCACCTACTAGAAAGCCAAACTGTTTATAAGAGATGGATGTTGGTAGAAAACAGCTATCTTATCAAACAGATGCTACATAGATCTGCAGGCAAGAGAATATCAGCACAAGGGACATGGCACAATTTTTACAGCATTATGCCCACAACTAGGAGAGACAAGGGTGTAGACTTGTCCCAAGAGAGTCATGGACTTCCATGCCTCTCTTGGCAACTGTCCATGCTTCCCATTTCAACCTCATTGATCTAATGCAATGGACCCTACAAAACAGCTCTGTTCTAAAAACAGTACAACTTATTTATATCACAGGCAGGAAATGCAACATCAGAACTACTATTAAGCACCCTAGGAAATGCAGAGCTTCAACTCTGTGATTTAGCCATAAAACTACAGATATATGGCAGCCCATATTCCTATATTCTCCTGCCTAGCCCTAGTCAAAACCAAAACACAAAGAAGTAGGGTTCTTCTACATACAAAAGTAGAATAAATCCTGGAATAATTCAATCAAATAAAGAATTATACTGCCTCCTCTGTGCTGAAAAATTTGGAACAAATAAAACAGCTCACAGTCAATCAGCAGCTTTGTAGCAAACCAGTTACATGACTTGCTAATGTGCACTGCTAATGACTTGCTACTGAGTAGCAATCCCGTCACTCTTTGAACAACTCTGTAAAAATTCATGGAAGAAATATTATAGCAAAGCAAAACTAAAAAGGGTACATAAAGGTTAACATTCATTTCTAGACACATTTTAAACAGAAAAAGTGTTAAACCTTAGACCAGCCTTCCTCACCTTCCTGGTGCCCTCCAGGTATGCTGGATTGTAACTTCATTATCCCAAGCTAGCACAATCAATTGCTGTATTGGCTGGGGCTGAAGGGTATTCTAGTCCAACGTATTTGAAGGGTATCAGGTTGGGGAAGACCGCCTTAGAACTCAAGCTATATTTCTAGCTCCAAATGTATGAAGACAACAAGGAAAAGTTAGCTTAATGTCTGTAGATGACAATGTTGTATCCTAATCACAGGTTAAAGTTAAGAACTCTGCATGTATTCCTTGTTTCTGCACAACAATCAACATCATTCACTAATTTGCTGTCTAAAAACTGGAAGACATGCCCTATGAGGATAGACTTAGAGAGCTGCGTATGTTTAGTCTGCAGAAGAGAAGGTTAAGAGGGGACATGATAGCCATGTTTAAATATTTGAAGGGATGCCATGTAGAGGAAGGAGAGGGTTTGTTTTCTGCTGCTCCAGAGACCAGGACAAGGAGCAATGGATTCAAGCTGCAGGAAAGGAGATTCCACCTGAACCTCAGGAAGAACTTCCTGACGGTCAGGGTTGTCCGGCAGTGGAATATGCTGCCTCGGAGTGTGGTGGAGTCTCCTTCTTTGGAGGTTTTTAAGCAGAGGCTAGATGGCCATCTGTCGGGAGTGCTTTGAGGGTGTTCCTGCATGGCAGGGGTTTGGACTGGATGGCCCATGTGGTCTCATCCAACTCTACATTTCTATGATTCTATGATTCATTTCCAAGCTTGCTGATGTGAAGTATCTTTCTGAAGAACACTACCCAGCTTCAAATGACTGCATGAAGCAGCAGTTTGAGGAACTGATATGAACTAGAGCATCCTTGCTGATTCTGTTTTTCACACACAGCTCACTCCCGAAAGATATTAACACATCTATACTCCTCTCCATATCACAGAAGGGAGCCCCTCAGACCCGTCTAAGTCTTCTACTGGAGCATGCAACTGTGGCAAATGAACATTTATCACCTGTGCACACAGCAGAAAGCAACAGCCAGTTTCAGCTTTGAAATGCACATATTTCATGTATGCACAATAAATACATTTAGGCTCCCACCTTTTATATGTTTAATTGACAATAAACGCTGTTGAACTCAGTGGATCCTATTGGTGAATAAAAATATGGACAGAACTGTATTGTTAATATGCGAAGCCCTTGGGGCTCTTTGTATTCTGTGGCTAATTTTGTTTAAAATGAAAACTCAAAATATGCACCAGAGGGAGGGATGGGAATTCACATTCAAAAGAAACTATTCAAATGCAATCCTCACGGGGTCTGTAGCTCCACCCTTCAGATGCTGATAAGATATTACCATTATTTCAATCTTCATGACAATAATGCTCTTTACTTTGGCCCTAAAACTTCTTCTACAAGAGACAAGATAGCTTTACTGGCTCACTTAGACTAGGACTCTATAACCTACCAACAATATTCTCCAGGCATACGGACAGCTAAAGTGAAAACACCATGCGTCTATACCCATTAAAGTTTAAACTAGGGCTGGGATACCTTCAGCATTACAGATATTACTGGATCCCAGTTCCCATCAGCCCAAATCAGTCTGGCCAATGTCAAGAGGTGATGAGATTTGTTGTTTATCAGTATCTGGAGGGTCCCAGATTCCCCATTTCTGATCCATGTATTTAACACTTGGGCTATTTGCTTTCTACAAAAATACAAGGAAGTGTCATCCTCAGAGAGTGATGTTTGGAAGCATTATGATCTTGCACCAAACAGTACAGGTTGAGTATCTCTTATCCAAAATGCCACAAAATCCAAAACTTTTGAAAAGAAGAACCCAGTCTTCTTCCTGTAGGGAACATGCGAAAATTACAGAGACTCACACGGGACCACATGAGCTACTCGCAAAGTCTCTCAGTTAGTTTGACACCTTTTTTGGCACACGCAGTCCAAAGCAAGTTGAAAGGGTGGGTAAAGACACCAAGCTGACTGAGAGACTTTGCAAGCGGTGTGTGCATGAGGTCCAAAATGAGCTTTCCATATTTCCCTCATGTTCCCATAGGAATAAGGGAAGAGGAGAAGAACTGATGAAAGAGTGACCCCACACTGAAAGAATGGTATATAATCTAATTATGTATGTGCAAATATTCCAAAAGCCAAAAACAAAACAAAAACACCCAAAATCCAAAACACCTCTAGTCTCAAGCATTTCAAATCAGCGATATTCAACCTGAATCTCGGCCACTAGGCGTGGACAAGATTCTTGGAGAGTAGCATCCGTCCATCCCTTTGTCAACTTGACCTTTGGCCTTTACAATAACTATCTGCAAGCAGAAGGAGATGAATTAATTGCAACCAGGAGGGGATTACTGCCTGTCTGAGAGAAGAGGTGATCCCTGTTCACCTTACAATGAACCAGTCATGAAAACTGTTCCCAAAAAACCCAAACCCAATCCATTAGAAACATGATTGGCCAAATATAAATATCCTCTTCTTGGGCAAGACAATTGAGCAAATGTGGCTGCATACTTCCACATGCAGTTTACACGAAATAATTTCAATCTGGCTTTATAACTGGTTTTAATACAAAGATTGTCTTGGTCACATGGACAAGCTGTAGAAGGAGAAGAATGACAAATGAAACCCTGCTAATCCTCCTGGACCCTTCAGCAGCTTTCAGTACTGTTGTGGCAACTTTCTAGAAGTCATTTTGGCTTGACATATGGAGGAATGAGGTCAGGGTTCTGCTTTCTTCACTTAGAGGGCTGGTTCCACAAGGTGGTCCTGGTGGTCCTAATGACTTCTTACATTTATGCCCTGTGATCTTATAAGATGCTGCTTTCTCTCCCATGCCTGAAATCCACATGAAACCACTGAAAGAGGTCATCCATACATAAGATTTGGATAAGGTGTCAGTATGCTGATGACATCTTTTCTCTTTTTCATGGAATTCAGGTGCAACAATGAACTTACTGAATCAGTGCCTGGAATCAATTACAGAGTAGCTGAAGACTAATAGCTGAAGATTACTCTGTTTAAGCTTTTGCAGTCTAATCCAAACTCAGTAGATCTATTCCAAGAGTACATGCATAGGATTTGACTGTACAGGATCTGACTGCTAGTGTGATAGATTTTCATCTTGTCAGATTCACACAGTGATTTCTGAGATGTTTACTGAAGGAGAGGGCATCCAAGATTACTCATTTCAGGAACAGATGTTTGAAGCCACTGGGTAAACATGCCTAACATGCTGTTTTCCCCAGTGCTGGGCAGCTTCAACAGCACAAAACAGTCTCTTCTGCTAACTCATGCTCGTGTGACAGCTCTTGTCTGCCAGTTCAGATTTTCAAGCTCCAGAAGGTCATCATTACAACTCTTAGAGAGTCATTCATCACCAACTGGAGAACCACAGGGGAGCCTTATATGTAGGTGTGGATTATTTATATACTAGCGAACATACACATTACAGACTGTTCTTCTGAAAAAAACAAAAAGAGGCAACTGATCCAGTTGTTTAAATGCAGCCTTAGAAAATACACCCGCACTGTTAAGCACAAAATCCAAGCTTCCACAAAAGCTAGCTGCTTAATATAATACAACAAGGAACTATTTCTGTAGAAATTGGTATTGGTATTTATTTATTTATTGGATTTATAACCCGCCTTTCTCCCAGGATGGGATCCAACGCGGCTATGTAATATGTAAGCTCTCAGAAGCAAGAAATAGAGAGAGATCACCTACTGCTTTGAAACTTCAAAGCTGAAGCAACATGGATATAGATATAATAGATGAATAAAATAAACATAGAAGGCATCAAAAACAATATGGAAAGCAGGTCAGAAAATGAAAAACATGAATCCAATACGCTGGTCACCATAGTGGACAACAGCCTATTGAAATGCTTCTTCTCCTTATATAACTAAAATCCAGATCAGAACTATTTGGAATGTGCTCGTTGGTTGAGTTAGATATAATACAAATACAGATTATAGACCGGCCACTTTAGAAAAATACAAAAGAAAGCTATTAAGGTGGCAAAGTTACAGAAACAAGATTTTCTGCAGAGTCATGGAAGACAGATTTTCAGAAACTGCTGTCTTAAGTAGGGCATCCAAAAGCATTTCAACCTATAAATCCACAGGATGGAAACCTAGTCAAAAGGTAGGAGGGAGTGTCCTGTTGATTGGCAGTTTACTCTTGATGTCACAATCCATCCCATCAGCCAACTATCAGCTGTTTTGTGAGACTCAGTGAAAAAAAAAAAGGAGAAGAGCTGGAAAGAAAAAAGGGCAGAGGGGAAACCACCATGCCTGCCTCAACACAGAATCTTTAGGTAAGGACTCTTAAACCAGAAAGAACAAAGACTCTTGAAGACTTACATACATTGTTGTGCTATCAGCTTCTGTCAACCAGAACTCACTTGGTCAGATTCTTAAAGTAACAGTCTTACTTTAAGATCTTCAATAATCTTCTTTAATAATCTTCTTTGATTGAATGTCATGATACCGTTCTAGGTTCAGAAGCCTCATTTTACAGCTTTCAGCTCATCCATTTGTGGATGAGAAGCTGACTTACAGATTGTAAAGGTCAAAGAATACTGGGTAAAGAGATCAATGGTTCGTCAGCAGACCAACTTCATGTGTCAAAGGCTCCACACCCTTAACCACTTCAGCCCCAGATTAAATAGCTCAAAATATTTTAATACCTTTAATTGTTTATATCATGAAGTGTCTACAGAAGAGAATCCAGACAGCAGTAAAAGAAAAATCAGATGACTTTCACAAATTGGATCCAAGAGGAATCTCTCTCTAAATCAAAATCAGAACACAAGACTATACGTGAGCAAATCAGTATGAAAACAGAATAGTACAGCAGGAAAGAGATGACTGTGGATTTTTTTAAAGCACTGTAGAACACTAGCCATCAACAAATTATGCATACAAACTACCTGACTCATCAGAACATCAAGAGCTCTCAGTTTAATGGAAGTTTTGGCAAGCCTCAGGAGTCAAATCTCCATTAGACCAATTATTAGTACCTATAGAATTGAACTGCACTGTACAATTCCTCAGGGTGAGGAAATTGAGGGTTAAAGACTAGCAAAAGCCAAGTTACTGTAAAGCCAACAGGGAACAAAGCCCCAGCTATGCTGAGGTAACTGGCACCCCACTTTTCATTTCTATGATTTGTGGCCTTAAAAACTAGATAGTACAACTTGTTTATGAAGGGCTACAATGCGCATCACATTTTGCCAAAAGGCTCTTATAAATAGGGTTCAAAAATCCTCCCTAACACCATATTCACTCTGATTATTTTACTTATTTACTATTCCTAATGCAGGATCCAAGGTGGCTTACAAGGTAAACTAAAACAGAAGACACCTAAATAAAAAATCAAAAATAGTAAAAAGAATTGAGACCAATTAAACAAAACTTATAAAAAATAGCACTAAATTAAAAACATTTAAAACATAGGAGATGAGGGGGAGGAAAAGGATACAGAACAGTTGTCCCATTAAAAACCCTTCTGCAACAACCAGTTAATGGCTGAAAGGCTGCCTAAATAGAAAGGTCTTTGCCTGCTGGTAGATGAAAAGATAGGGCTCCTCACCTAGCTTCCCCCGGCCTGAAAAAAAATGCCCTACCCATCTCATCACCAAATGTGTCTTCTAACAATAGTGAGACTGAGATAAAACTTTCCCTTGAGGATCTTGCGCAAGCTCATATGCGGAGAATCTTTCAGAGTTCTGAACCTACAGTGAACTAATCTTGCTTTTCACTGTATTTCTTTGCTCTTTGTACTATGGAGTACAAGAATCCTGGCAACTGGAGCCCAGATGTACTAACATATAAGATGAGGCATATGACATTGAGGGCCCTTTCACACTACACAATTATAATGCTATGATTCCACTGTAATTGCCATGGTTCCATCCTATGGGATCCTGAGACTTCCTTTGATGTGGGTTCCTGTACTGCAGGGGGTTAGACTGGATGGTCCTTGTGGTCTCTTCCAACTCAATGATTCTATGATTCTAAGTTTTGGGAGGGGATTTAGAATTCTCAGCCAGAGAGCTCTTCTGTTGTCTCTGACCAACTAAAAACTCCAGGATTCCATCGAATGCAACCGTGGTATTTAAAGTAGAATCACAGCATTATAACGGTATATTGTGAAATGGTTTTAACACAGGTAAATTTCACAAATGCACTGATGGGAAGTGAAATCTCTGTCTCCTGTTCACATGGTTCCTGAACTTACCTAGCTAGTCTAGCTCCATAAGAGCACTTAGATTCTTACACTTAGATTCTTAAGACTGGCTCTCTTTTTTCAAATCCAGAAGAGGCAATTACTATGTTGGGACCTAGAACTCTGAAATCTTTCCAGCCCTGGCCTATGTACTCCTGCTGTATGGGAAAAAAAGCTTGTTTTTTATTTTTAAAAAATTATCCAAAGATGAGAGCTGTATTTAGCAGTGTTATTGTAAGGTTTAAATCAGTTAAGTCAATTAAAGTAGTCTGCACATGTTTTCATTGTGTGCCTTCAAGTCGCTTCTGACTTACAATGATCTGAAGGAGAACCTATCACAGGGGGTTTCTTTGCAAGATTTGTTCATAGGGAGTTTGCCACTGCCTTCCTCTGAGGTTGAGAGAACGTGACATGCCCAAAGTCGTCCAACGGATTTCCATGAATCAGTGGGGATCCAAACCCTGGTCCCCAAAGTCACAGTCCAATGCTCAAACCACTATACAACATTGCCTCTCTAATCTGTACATAAAACTGATAAATTATAGCAATTTATCAGTTTATGTTATAAATTGATAACGTAAGACAACCTGAAGCGGATAAGATCAAAGATCTAGATAGCTCAGCATTCTGTTCTCACAGGGGCCAACCACAGACCTACAGGAAACCCACAAGTAGGAGATGAGGACAATTTGTGTTCCTTAGCGACTGACACACTAAGTTCTACTGACTCTGATAGTGGAGTAATATACAGCCATCATAACTAGTAGCCACTGATAGCCTTATCTGGGAATCTATGCAATTTCCTTTAGACTAACTGTGAACAACAGGAAGAAATACTTGCTTTAATCTGTTATCTATCTTCTATAGTTTAGCTTCACAGGATGGCCTTAAATTCTAATATTAAGAAAGTAACAGGACTTTAACCACACCATGTAAATCTAATCCCACACTATAACACTGCACCATATAGGCTCTTACCAAGGAGTGCTGATCAATATCTCATTTCACCAATATCACATCAAGTATATTTATATCCTAATGCACAAATCAGATAGTTCTCAATTTGTCACAAGGAAACACAGATTTTTTTTTTTGCAAGAGAAGTTACAATCAGCCCTCTGCCTATTACACAACTACTTTAATTATTAGAATAGAAGCTAATGTGTAGAGTCTCTATCTGTGATTATCAAGTTCTGAATAAATTTTAGTTGTATGGAACAAAAATAAAGAGTACGCAGAGCGAGATGATTTTAAAAACCCTAGTTTTAGACTTTAGGTAATTCAGTGGTTATACTTCTAGCTTTTTGAATATTAGTCAGTGCAGTAAAAGGTACCTATGCATTTTAAAACAGAATTTTAAATTCAAATGATCCTAGGTGGCATGCAACAACACTGATCAAATAAATTTGAAAGTCACATTCTTTGGATGGATATTTGCCCTGGCAGAAAGCCAACTTTCCATTTCAATCTGGCTTCAGGCCTTGTTATGGGATGGGGATGGCTCTCATCACCTTGGTGGATGACCTACACCAAGAATTAAAGTGATTCTGCTCGACATCTCAGTGGCTTTTTGATACCACTGACAATAGTATTCTTCCAACCTGTTCTGTAGGGAGACACAGTTTTACAGTGGCTCCATTCCTCCCTGGAGGGGCAAACCCAAAAAGTGATGCTGGGCGATTCATGTTGGATACCACAGCCACTTGCCTGCCGAATCCCTCAGGGTTTGCTGCTCTCTCCCATGCTACTTAAAACATATACATGATACCACTGGAAGAATTTTGGCATCCAGTGCTACCATACTGCATCCCACTCTATTTCTCTCTTCTACCTAGATCTGAGAAAGGTATTTCAGTTCTAAACTAGTATCTGATGTCGGTAATGGACTGGATGAGGGTCAATGAACTGAAATGAACCCAGTAAGAGAGAGACACCCATAGTACAAGGTAGATCAGGGAATAGGGATTCAGCATGCAGTGGATGGGGTTACACTCATGCTGAAGACATATTTACAGTTTGGGTGTACTCCTCGACTCATCCTTGAGGTTTCTGTAACAGGAAGGAGAGCATCCACATTTAAAGCTAGTGTGCCAGATGTATCCATTCCTGGAGAAGTCTGATCTGGCTACAATAACAAATGGCTGTCGTTACATCCTATTTTGATTACTACAATGTGTTCTACTCCCCATGGGGCTAGCTTTGAGAAGCACTTAGAAATTCAACCAGCCCAAAGAGCTGCAACGAAACTAGTGAAGGGTGTGGTTACAGGCAGTACCCACTTCCCTTGTTAACAATAGCTTCGCTAGCTACTGATCTGTTAATTCCAGAAGGTTTTGGGGAACTGACAGTTTATAAGGAAACGGTTTTTAACAATGTGTTGTACTGTTTTTATTCCTTCCCTTGTTAATTTTTTAAAAATTATAGATAGATTAATTACATTTCAACAAACACATGTTTTAGTAATTATCTTTATTTGGTTTTTATCTGTGCCTGTTTTAATTTTTATAAGTTGCTTTAAATGTCAATTCTGGAGAAGTGATTGGATACCAACAAAGCAAAACAACCATCAGTAGTACAACTGAACTTTTGGAAATTAACTCTGTCCTTGTGAAGTCTGCCAGCATGATCACTGTTCTTGCCAGACAAGTTGGTTACTGATATAGTCTCTATAATTTAATCATTTCTACTGTTCAGATAATGAAAAATCAGAATTGGCATAATCTATACTCCTCTTTTTCTTTCCTTTACCCACAATCTGTTGCTCAAAATAACAAAAACCAAGAGACTGTTCTACCGTGATACTATCTATCCCTCACCCTATCTGTCTCAGAAAAGACCAGACTTTTTTTTTCCAATCAACAATATCTATATCTATATCTATCTCTAATACAATGGGTGCACTACAATAAAATAAAAAAGAGAAAGCTTCATAAATAATTTAAATGTAAACTTACATTCCCCCATTAGTCACAGATACAAATCTTTTTTTATTCTCATGCTACACTTTAAGTTAATGAAATTACAAGTTCCCAAACTGAGAAAAGTATAAACAGTTTTAAATAAGCCCTGTTTAAGAACACAAACCACAATCTGAGAACAAATTTTAACCTTTATATTGTGAAATAAGGGAACCAGTGTAGCAGCCTGGATATTGGACTAGGTCTCCAGGAGATCAGAGTTTAAATTGAATATGGTTCAGCTATGGAAATGCACAGGGTAATCTTGAGCAAGGTACTATCTCTCTGTCTAAGAGGAAAGCAACAGCAAACCTCCACTGAATAAATCTTGCCAAGAAAACCCTAAGACAGAGTCACCATAAGTCAAGGTCAGTGTGAAGGTACATCATGACAACAGTGAAATGGCAGAGTGAAACAGAATCATAGTATCAATGGCTCTATGATATCATTGTTAACACTGCTACTCAACATTTAGGAATGAAGAATGTTCTCTTCAACTGACAATCAGGCTACTGATAATTAACATCAGTTTTCTACTTTGATTTTTTTAAAGGGCCCCTTTCCACCTTCCGTTCCCTTCCCTTCCTTTCTCCTCACTCATACACAGAATCAAAAGCACATTTGGATTGCAATATCTCATTATACAAGAGGCTACCCTGGAGATCAATACCTGCTCAGGTCCTACAGACTCAGGGCAATGATTGATAGATTGATTGATTGAGTCTATTCATCTGTAATCTGGTCTTGGTTTTTCCTACTACTTCTACCTTACCAAGCATTACTGTCTTTTCTAGTGAGTCGTGTCTTCTCGCGGTATGTTCCAAGTATGACAATCTCAGTTTCATCATCTTGGCTTCTAGGGAAAGTTTAGGTTTGATTTGCTCTAGCACTCTTTGATTTGCCTTTTTAGAAGTCCATAGCATCTGCAGAACTCTTCTCGAGCACTACATTTCAAACGAATTAATTTTCTTCCTATCAGCTGGATAGAAATATGATCATAGAATCATATCTATTCTCCATTTATCATATCAATTCTCCATTTAAACCAATCACTTAATAAGGACAAGTAATCTGAAAGGTACAACCAGTGGTTGATTTGATTTTTTGGATGGTGTTCCCTAAACCAGTACCACACAAAGTGAAGATCTCTGGACCAGCATCAGGCCACAAACCACAGGCGGCTAAACCACAATGAGTTCCAGGAAAGAAACAGTTGTACCCAATGGGCACAAATATGAACCCTGGTGGCACAGTGGTCCAATGCCAGTAGTGCAGCTACAAGGTTGTGAGTTCGATCCTGCTGGGCTCGAGGCTGACTCAGCCTTCCATCCTTCCGCAGGTTGGTGAAATGAGTACCCAGCTTGTTGGGGGCAACTAGCTAAACACATTGTAAACTGCTTAGAGAGCACTTAGCTGATAAGCAGTATAGAAATAGACATGCTATTGCTAAATATGGTACCATTCTCTGTTTCACAAAAAAAAAAAAGGATTCTGGGCTCCCACATAAAAAAGCCTGAGAAACACAGCTCTAAGCAAATATAGCTACCACCAAACTGAGAGGAAAGCTGCTAGCAGGCAGGTGGATTGCACAGATTTAATGGACAGAGAGGGTGGGTCACCTGTTTCTGTAGGCATTTTCTCCTTCTCCAGGGACAGGAAAACAATAGACAAAAACAGTATATTAGCCAACAACTGTGACTAAGAACACAACCATGTCCAACCCTAACCAAAAATAGCAACAAAGATGTTCATCTTCTCTTTAAGTCAGGTAAAAGCCAGTGTGGCATAATGGTTTGAGTACTGGACTATGACACTGGGAGATCAGGGTCTGAATCCCCATTCAGCCATGGAAACCCACTGGATGACCTTGAGCAAGTCATACTCTCTTAGCCTCAGAGAAAGGCAAAGGCAAAACCCCCTCTGGACAAATCTTGCCAAGAAAACCGCATAAGAGGTCTGCCTTAGGGCCACCGTAAGTTGGAAACAACTTGAAGGCACGCAACCAGCAACAATGAATAATGTTGTTCACATTTTTTAAAATCCTCTTCCAACTTTTCAAAGTCCAGCATGTTTGAATGCAAGTGTAGCACAATAATTCTGCATACAACCATACAAGGACTCAGTAGATTTTGAGTAATGGATTTGCGCTAGGAAGGGCTGTGTGGCAAAAAGTGACCGAGGCCACGTTTTGCTGTAAACTAAAGGAATCTTTGCAAAGAAAAATTTTGACTAAAAAACCATACTAGCCTCAGTGCTGTTCCCAACCTTCATTATTAGCAATGGAATACATTACAAGCTTCTATTGTAAGTTCCTCTTGGCCACAGTACCATCCTAACCTACAATATGGGTGGAGTAAGCTGTATCTGCATTGGAATTTGCACTGGTAGGGCTCTTTTTAAAAATTTAGACCACTACAACTAATGTCTCATTCTCTACACAAAATAAGACCTGAATGGAAAAGAGCAAAAACTCCTCTTTGCTGCTATCTTCTGATTCCAACTATATCTACACTAACATTTCCCATAATTTCTTATAGGACACTCTTATTTAAAATGGCTACTCCAACGTGAGGTTGGAAACTGGTATATAGAGCAATAAGATGCCTCAGTTTGATTTTGCATATCTAAGTGACGAGCCGGAGGTATATCTACTATATGTTATGAGAAGGAGGAAGAACTAGAGGACGAGAGGGAGTGTTTGAGATTATGTGTGTACTGCTGGTGGTTTTATGAGCACCTTACAGGACTGTGAGAGTGGAAGAAGTGCTATTATGTTACTTAAGGGTATGTATGGTAGAAATCAATATTAGACAATATTTCTACTCTTCTCCCATATGCTTACAAGCCATAGAAACTTTTCTTCATTTTCTAATCTATTGATAAATGGATTCTCTATTTTCTGTTTGTTGCCATTATGCTTGAAGAAACATAAGCATGTGTGGGCACACAATCTAATAACTTTTAAGATTTGTTTCATCAACTACAAACCTCATGTGGCCATAATTCAAGGAAGACTGCAGTTTAGCTAAACTCCCGTACCTAGTGTTTCAGTAGCAGGAATTTCAGTCTAGGCAAATATATAAAAAAAGAAAAATATCCACATTTGAAGCTACCTAGGATTTTAGATTTGATTCAAAACCTTATTCCTGACACAGAGTTCCAATATCTTACATAGCTTCAGACTAGTAAGGCACAGGGCCTTTGAGTCTCTTAACTAGGGTATATGAATGTACAGTAAATTCTGCTATAATGTAATAGCTGTATCAAAAAAAAAACCCTATGCTATTATAATTCGTATTCTAAAAAATAACAGGACAAACGGGGAACACAGAGTTAGGTGTAGATCTCAAAAAATATTACTTGTACCTAAGCTACTTCATTAACTTACTAGAAATTTTAATCTGCTGAAAATAAAATCAAATCAGATGAGTCTCAGGAGTTTTTCTGCCTGCAGTCTCCTCTGCCACTGCTGCACAGACACATGGTTTTTAGGCTTAGGCTTTCAGGAAAGAACAGCAGCAAAGCTATGCCTACCCTTATTGCAGGAGTCAGTGTTTGGCTGGAAAGGAGGGGGGGGGAGAAGTAGGATTCCTGGGAGGAAACTTATTGGCTGCATGGCATCAACAAAACACTTGTGGGGGGAAGGTTTGGTGACCAGAGTAGCAGGGAAGAAGCAGGAGTTTGACAGGAGATGATGGGGGCGGAGGGGAAGAACAGAAAGAAAAGGGGCAGTGGGGATGCACAAAGAAGCAACAAGTATTCAGCAGGCCTGAGAAATTGGCTTGTCAAAAGGCTGGCTTCTTGGGTTAGTGCAGCTAGGCCAAAAGTATGGGAGAGGAACTGGCAAGGTTCTTCCTTCTTAGCAACTGTTGTGCTGGAGATGGTGCTGTGGCAGCTGAGAGGTGAGAAGTAGGCTGGCTTTTGGTCCTCAAGTCTTTCTCTGCTTGTCTCATTCCACCACCACCACTCCCAGGAAAAGTTTCAAAGTACTTCTGAACACCTTCTCAAACCCAGGTGGCTGACAAACCGAACACTTAAGATGAGGGGAGATGGGGCTGCCACTCAACAGCTGAGATGCAGAGAGGCACCAATTTGCCAGTTTTGAATGCTCAACATGGGATATAGTTACAGAAAATTAAAAGTTTGCACAATGTCCCTCTATTCATTAAATAATGACTGATCCATTTGGCTCACTACTGTGTATCAAGAATGTACACTGGCAGTGCCCTTCCAGTCGCATGGCGGGCGTGAGTGGCAGCTCAGAAAGAAGCTGCGCAATGGCGCGGCTCCGAGCAGCCACCCGCTGGATTCCAGCCGCTTCTTTTGAGATCCAGAAGCGGTAAAACACCCCTCCGGTACTAGGAGTGCGGAAAGGTCCGAAGGGGACCCCACAACTGGCGCGTGGCTCTACCCGGCTGGGAGAGCGGGAAGCGTCAGGGGGTCGAAGGATCATGACGGAGCCAGCGGGATCGTCGCCTGAGCGGCACAAGCGCCGCCGTCGACTTTTAATTAAGAAATCAAGTTTCAAGCAGAAAAGAATAAGAAAACATGTAACCTGTTCTGGTCTTCATTTCGGGATTACCATAACAGAGCTGGCTTGCAACGCTGTGCAGGAGCAAAGTTGGAGGGACCCAGGAGAAATGTGAGTGTGAAATGCTGAGCTTTCATCTTAAAGGGGCGGCTGAATTTAAAGAAAAGGTTATGAGTTGTACCTGCTTTCTCACGATGATTGATGCTATTACTGTTAAGGGACTTTTGGCTTGTAATATGGACTTACAGTCTAAAATGTCAAATAATTGAGCAGTTGCTATTGCCCTAAAGGAAAAAATTGGACTTTACAAATCTTAATACTCTTCATTTGGACACTGAACTTTCTACATTTCTTTATTTAATATTCTGGTTGAACTGAGACAAGCGGATTATTGGTTCTTTTGCTCTGGATTTTGGACTTTAGAAGAATACCTGAGGAGGAAAAACTACGGAGCCATGTGTTTTCTTTTTTTATGTTCCTTTTTTTGACTCCTGTTTTGGGACTCTTGTTTCCTGACTTCTATTTGGATTTGGGATTGTTGAGACTGGTGAGAGTGTGCTGGAAGGTCATTTAAACAAAACATTCTCATTCCCATGGATGAAGCAGCCTGGAATTTAAGTGACTATGAGAATACAATGAATCTTCACAAACAAACTCCGGGCAGCGAAGTCCAAGAAGGGAGGGGGGAACAGAAAGTGGATTTTGGCACAGGGTTTTAAATATGACAAGTGGTAATGTATTTCAGCAATGTCAATTAAGCATATGTATGTGATTGATATATTTTCATTAAGTTAAATATTGTGATATTCTCAAAGGGTTGAAAGGGGTAATGAGATTGGCAAGTCTGTGATGGAAATTACTTAAGCAAATACACTTACACCCATGGACCGAGCAGCTTGAATTTAAGCGTCTATAAAAATATAAAGAATCTTCAGAAATAAGCTTCGGGCATCAAAGTCCAAGATGGGAGGAAAGGGGTATTGAGATGGGCAAGTCTATGATGGAAGTTATTCAAGTAAATAACCTCACACCTACGGCTGGAGCAGCCTGGAATTAAAGCGACTTTGAGAATACAGAAAATCTTCAGGAAAATTCCGGGCAGCAAAGACTAAGATGGGAGGGGTTCTGTGAGGGAAATTATTTAAGCAAAATACCCTCACTCTCTGGGACAGAGCAGCTTGGAGTAAATAAGCGACCATGAGAATACGGAGAGCTTTCAGAATATATTTCCAGGCTGCAAAGTCCCAGACGAGAGAGGGGAACGGGAATTGGAGTCAATCACAGGGTCCTGAACTGTATGTGTTAGAATTGTATTTTGGCAATGTCAATTAGGCTTACAAATGATTGATATATCGATATATTTCTATGAAAACGAACACTATGATATTGTTGAAGGGCTGAAAGGGGGGGAATAGGACTTAAGAGTAGAGGTGGGAAACAAGATATTTCAATATAACAGAATCCAGGGAAAGAAGTTGAGTGACTGTTACAGTAATAATAGCTCAGACTTCCAGATATATACTGACAGACTTTTTTTACAACAGTAAGATTTTAGTTAAGTAATGGAGAGTTGGAAGGAAATATATGAGAGGATAGTAGAAGTTTATAAGAGATAAGCAGAGAAAAGAAAACATATTGGAATATGTCGACTCGAGAAAGCAGAATGAATGTGAAAGCTGGGAACTGACAAGATGAAATGACAGTATTTCAAGTGTGTAGGAGAGGGAAATGCACGTTCTAACAGTTGAGATAATCACTGTATTGTGATTCTAATGTAATAACTAGAGTGAGTTGCGAGAAGTGAAGACCAGATCAGAGTGGAAGATCAGAATCAATGCATGTAAAACTACAATTTAAAGAATCCTTTTTTTATTTGTGAAATTCAATAAAATTATACTAAAAAAAAAAAAAGAATGTACACTGGCAGTTGCTTTCCAGGGTCTTTTCATTGCCTTACCTGGGTATGCCAGGGATTGATCCTCAATTCAACTGTAGGCAAAACAGCTGCTTTATCACTGAACTACAGCCACTTCCTAAATGCTTATGGTGCTTATTCCCTTCAGAATGTACCTTGTGATATTTTTTAAGACACATAGATACACCTAATTTATTGTGTTATGCTTTTCTTTTCAGTCAGAAATTACATCACCGCCTTGAGTATCTCATCTACTGAAAGATCTCTTTCTGAAGGTCAGTACAACTGATTTTCAACATATGATCAATTTAATAAGAATAAGATGATACACAGTATGGGAATTATCATTTCTCTGACTGTCAGACACACAATTAATGGAAAAAGACAAACACGTGGCTATGGTATCACTGGGAAAAAAGGAGCTAGAAATAAGCATTACTGTCTACCTCCAATTCTAAAATCTCATAGTGAATTCTCTTTTTCAAATCAAATGTGTAACACTCCTTTTTGTCAACACAAGGAGGCAGTGGCTATGCCCAGATAATGGTTTTTCAGGGAGCTGGAGTGCATATTATAGAACTGTCATTGCCTGCAGTATATACACTCATTTTTCCTATGTGTCCATGATCTGGGGAAAAACTGTTTTTGCTGGGTTTTGTATCATTTCAAGGAGATAACTGCAGAAAGGTGTTACCAGCTTTTAGTACTGCAGTCAGCACAACAGTAAGAAGTATATACACTACTGTGATTATAGACATCCATGACAAACAGCACCCTACTCCGCCCCCACCATTCCCAACACAGTTTTGGAATAATTATAATCTGTTGTCCAACAAGATTTTAAAGTATCACAAGGTTATGCACATATCTGCATTAATCATGCCTGTAATCTGTTTTTAAGTTTGGCTGTGGTTATAAACATAGACCAGAGAATGCCTATTGCTGTATGCAGAATGGGTTATTTTAGCTACCTATAGGGAGGGACAGTAAGGAACCCTCATTCCCATCTTTGTTATCAGATCAAGACTAATCCTTTCACAGCTCTAACTCAATTGTGAAAAATTCTTCACCTATCAATATGTACAGCTAAATTAACCGGAAACTAATGAAGAAGAAAAACCTATTCCTTAATGTTCACAACTGAAACCTGGTTTGTCTCTCCTTAACAATCCAAGAACAGAAAACAACTACAAAAACTGCCTTCAGATTCTGGTTTGTTAGGCAGCAATAAATTAGGAGTGCAGGATTACTTGTAACCACAAATTTTTGCTTTGTTTTTAACTTCTGATTATTTCAGCTGCTTCCTATGACAGAAGAAACCAAGCAAGAGTGGCTGGGGAGCCTCCACCAGCATGTGGCATGTGAATAATAAGCTAGAATACCCATCAATTCTTGTTTATTATTATGTCCATACATGCCCATTCAGTCCATTAGCACACTTCACTTTCACTAGTCTAATCCCTGACAAAAAAGAATCTCAGAATCTACCAAAAAAAATGTTCTAAGCTAAAAACAGTTTAGCACAAGTTTTGGGGAGATTTCAAGCAGGAGTAAATATTCATGACTAAGAACTTTTACCTGCTATATGATTTATTGCATGGATAATTTCTTATTTTGTAATTACTTTTTCTCATAGTTACTACATCATAGCAAATCCATATTTGAGCAAGCGGAACCTACAATAAAGTGATGAAGTCTGAAGTACTTCCGTTTAGGAATCTAGCCCATCTATTTCATTCAGCTTCCCCTACGATTTTCTCTCTCTCTCTCTCTCACGCATACACACACATATTACTACCATTCCACATTCCATGGCCACTGAGCACAGTCAGTTTTCATTGGGCTATTTCCAGTTACCCACCTGAAGATGTTTCTCTAAATATGTTTTGTACATTTGCAAACCTTAAGAGTTTTCCCCAAACCTGCTAAAACTTACTTCTTGCATATGCTTGGTGATATTTTGGTGACAGAAGCACCAACACACACAGTGTGAACATCAGAAATAGAGGGAATAATTTATGCTTAAAATTTAAATACCCTCAGTTTTCATCACTATGATGCACAAAGGCAATTTATGAGTACTATTATTTGTTCAAAAGGTAACATTTAGACTGAGAGGAGAATTGGTACCGATCTCAGAATTATCTTTCAAAGTAGACTTCTCAAGCATTATGCACTGGACCATGAAAATTATGAAAACTAGTAGGTAGCAGCCCAGACGCAGGCTAGAATTACAAGTGGTTGACTCTAAAGTACAACAGGTTAACCACTAGCCTTCCAAAATTAATACATGTATGTTAGTTAACTAGATGCAGCTTGGTGAAGTGGTTTCAGCACTGGACTATGATCCTGGAGACCAGGGTTCAATTCCCTGCTTGGCCATGGAAACACACTGGGTGACCTTGGGCATGTCACACATTTTCAGTTCCAGAAAACCCTGTGGTTAGGTTGCAATTACTCAGAAACAACTTGAAGGCACACAACAAAAACAACAGCAACATAATAACTAACTATTGTGTTTACTATGTTGCAAATTTTTAGTTTAGGTTGATTGTACTATGAGAATTTGAATATGACAATTTGGGGCAGAGGTTATGCTGCCTACCATCACTGTTTATTGCAAGGCTGGTTTTGAGCTCCTCGCTCAAAGCTGTATATTTAAGATCAAAATGAAAATAAGCTTCTTTTTCAACATTTTCAGGTTAGACAAAGCAGGCAGCTTAAGGTGTATGGAGAGTTTTTTCTGGTATATATGCTTCAAAGGGACATTGAAGTTTAGCCTCAAGTTAAGACAAATGTACTCATGTCATCTGCTGTTCCATTTGCAGAATCTATGCCAATGTCTTAAGTCTATAGCAATTACAATTTTTATCTGTACTCATATTAGAAAAAGCAAAATAGAGATTCTTGCTATTTTCCCTTCTAGCTATGCTTAGCAGTAGAACTTTTCAGCTTAAAATGCAAATTATGGGCAAGCATTTAACATTTTTTCTGGAACAATAGTAGTATGACATCCTTTTTGGTTGTACTTTTTCCAACTACACATTTATAGCATTGAAGCATGAAATATCTGTTGACTAGGTAGTTGGCTTTTGACAATTTGACAGGGTACTTAAAACCAACTCTTATGACTACAACACAAGTAAAATAGCAGTTCAGTTGTTTCAATTCAAGGCAAGTACCACTTTACAGATAGCTGCAGCCAATCACAGGCAAAGGCATTTGCAAACCCTTGATGGTATCTACATTTTTAGATAAGCCAAGTGAGCTACAACACATTATAGTATGTGTGTACTATAATGACTGTCTGCTAAAAGGAAGTACAAGAGAATGGTAGATTCACACCATACTGTCAACACAAGTGTGAACAGCGCAGCTTTCAAAGGAAAGTACATCTTCTCTGGTACTTCATCTAGGAATCCAAAACATAAATTATCTTTCTGCCATGACAGAACACCATGAATTGCAGATACTTCAGGGCCTTATTGTCATGATAAGCTAAAGTAGAGTAGTTAACATACTCAGTTACTTCACATACAACTGAGGGAAAACATGGTTTCCCACCAACTGTCCATTTAACAAATAGCTTCAGAATACATGGTTCCTGGGTGAGCAGGTATATGTAGAATATATGCATGTAGCGAAACAACTGTTTACATTTACCCTTCAATTGAGTATTTCCTGCATGAAACCATCAAGGACCAACTTGCGTGTTTGCCACAGGTACAGCATTAAGCACTTCACAGTAACATACAGAAGGGCAGTGACATATAAACGACAGAAAACAGCTCCATGACATGCATTCTTTTAATATTCCATCTTATTTACTAACACACAATCCCATCTTCACTGTAGTACTATGCAGTAATTATCAAAATACTTACTTGTACACATAACCAGGGCAAGACCATGCAAAATATCCCTAACCACCTCTCATGTGACGCACATCACATGACCTCTTCCACTCACCTCATGCATTTAATAGGAACATCTGTAGGCTGGAAGCTTCAGCATAAAATATAGGAGGCCCTCAGAGAATCAAGTAAGTCATTTTGAAAATGCTTGCAAGAGACTTGTGTTATTGGTCTGAATACCAGTATAAAGGTAACAAAACTCATTCCTGTATAAGGTGCAAACTCATCTTACAGCATTCATGTTTGCTTTTCTGCCATCATACATTTCTGTTAACGTTCTGAAGATGTATCTAGGAAAATAGGCAAAAAAATTGTTCCCCATTTTTTTAAGAAAAACAGCTCTGTTCTTTCCTCATCTTCTGTGGGTTAATTTTTTATTCCATTTTTAAAATACGCAGAGGACAAAGTACCTTTGGTAATGTCAACCTTTTCAGTTCAAAGGAAACTGTTGTGCCTCCAAAATAAGTTCTCTACCATACAAAATTAAGTACTTGCAGTCTTAGAGTTAGGTTTGTAGTCTGTCACTTAACAGTGGAAATTGGATTTAAGCAAAAAGCCTTTCCATGTGTTCTAACTATAGTTCTATAGTTGTAACTATAGTTCTAACTCAAGAGTGAGGAACCCTGGGTCCTCCAGATGTTTTGGACTACAGCTCCCACAATCCTTTGCCACTCAGCAATGTGGGGAGCCTGATGGGGACTGCCGGCCAAAACAACTGGACACCTAGAGGTTCTCACCCTTGCTTTAGATGTATGTTTACCATCTTTTCTTCCTCAGCATGGCAAGGCCAAACAAAACAACCATCCAAGCCAGACTGAGTAAAAATGAAAGTATTACCAAAAGGAGGTAATTCAGGAGAGATTCTTCTTACCTGTACTGCCAGCTTTTGGTACTGCTTCCTCCTCGGCTACTGTTGATCCCAATGCTGCTGATTCCACTACTGCTGCTGCTCTTGCTCGTACAGTTCTGAGCTGGGAATAAGATCTCCAGCTTGCCTTCACTCTCTGACACTTTCATAGTTGTTGTTGTTGTAGCTGCTGCTGCTGCTGTTGTAGCTGCTGTGATAGACTCCCCACTTTGCATGGCAGAGGCTGTCAAGCCACCCCCACCCACAAAGGTGGGAGGTTGCAAGTCAACAGCAACGTTAAAGTCACAACAGGAAAGTTTTTCAAAATTGTTATTCCCAACGCTACCTACGAAGGGAGGAAAACTAGGCTCACCCTGATGTGGATTTTTTTGCTGAAAGGGCGGAGCGAGAAGAAGCGTCAGAGACCTCGGGAACGCATGAGAACTGGAGCATAAGGGCGGGAGGGAACAAGGATACAAAGAAAGGAGTTCCGAACGAGGACCTGAGACATGGGCGAGCGGAGCAGGGGGAGAGACGTCGCCCGCCCCGCAGCCTCCTCAGCCCCACCGAGCCTGAGCCATTCCCCAGACTACGGGGTGCGTGGATGGGGCGTGAAGGCTACATTAAGGAGTGGCCGCGCCCCAATATCTCGAGACAAAATATGAAGAACGAGGGAGAGGAAAGAGGTGCCGGCGACAGACCCGGCAAGATTTTACGGTGGTCCAGAGAAGGATGCTCCCGGAGGAGAGAGGCCGGGAAGTGGGAGAGCCGGCGGCGGTTCACAAGGCTGCAACTTCTCCTCCCCGCGCCTTGTCCCCGTCCTCCCTACCCAGAAAGCTGCCTGGGGCGGCTGTCACCACGAAACACAAGAACGCCGCGACCACCCTTCCTTCTCCTCGGGCGGACCCCTCAGCCCGTCTTACTCCCCTCCCGGTGGGTCCGGAGCGCCCGCTCGGCCAAAAACACCGTCTTCCGGGGCCAGCAGCGGCTCACACTGAACCGAGGGGGCAGGGCGGCCTCCGCTGCCACCACCCCTTCCGGGTCAGGCTTCGCCTCTTCCCTCATCGCCGCCCCCCCCTCTCTCTCTCTCTCTCGGCCTTCCTCCTCCGCTGAGGGAAGAGAGCCGGCTCCGGCCATCTTTGCTAAGGGCAAGGGCAGCGGGGAGAGAGGAACGGAGGGCGCGAGGAGCGAAGGGGGGGGGGAGCGCGCGCCCGAGAGAGAAAAGGCGTGTGCAGCTTCACTCACAGCTCCAATAAATTCATTTTCATTTCGTTTAGGAAAGAAACTGGACCTCTTCGAAGCAAGCGTGTGTTACTCCCCTGCACATTACCTTGCTACTCTTTCGTGCCTCTGTTCTGCTGCTAGGATAATTTTTTTTTTTTAAAAGAGCCGCTAACCTAGTCTCGCAGTTTATCTTTAGGTGGGAACACAGCTCAGTTGATTTTCGTTCTTGCCTGCCACCGATGAGGACGTGTCCCCCCCCCTCCATGTCATGGAGGAAAAGAGATCCACAAATAGTTTATAAATTCTCGAATACCTGGATTTTATTTCACAAAAGTGAAGGAACCGATTTATTGCGCGAAAAGACATTAAGGAGGTCTAGCAGCATCTTTGAGAGTAACCGGGAAGAGGGAATTTCTGGCACAAGTGGATTTGGTCCATGAAAACTTATGTCAAACAATTTTCCCAGTTAATCACAAAGATGCCATTGGATTCCTCTGTCTTTTTACACTAAAACGGATAAGCATGGATCTCACATTTAGTATGATTTTCTGTGGTATAACTTCGTAGACCACAGCATCCTTGATCAGTTTGTTACATTTTGGTTTCAATTTGTAGAGTTTTCCACTCATCAAAAATGCAACAAATTTAAATCATAATTCAATATATTAACTAGTATTAAGATTTTTAACACAGTACGTAAAACAGAAATACTATCGGCTGTTCCACAAGGATACATGTTTATATTCGGTATACAAAGATTTAACGACATTGCACATACCCTCCAACAGTCCCGATTAATCCCATGTTATCTCATTTTTTCCACTTGCTTTTAAAAATGCCCCAGTTTCTTGCTCCTCCTACTTTCCCCCTTTGTCTTCAGCTTACTTGCTGCTGAGTTCAAATTGCAAAAACTAGTTTGTACTCAGTTAAGGGAGGGGGCGGAGGGGGGGAATTGTGCCCTTCCCAGTCGTGTCAGGCAAAAACAATCTGCTGCAGCCCGTCCTTGCTTGTTTGTTCTTCTTCACTCTTATTCTAATGTTGCTTGGCCACATATGACCCTGGGGGTATGTATCTTGGCAATTTTCTTACCATACCCGTCTGCTAACAACAATTGAATAAACAACGAGTCTTACAATGTTAAAAGATTAACAAATTTAATTCAGCAAATAATCATGGTAAATGTATGAAATGCTTCCAAAATTATTAGCATGCAGCACACTTACCTAATGGTTAGAGCAAATCTAAGTTGAAAGATGGGATGGTGGGGATCCACTGGGGGATTAATTTTTGTAGTTTCTATTGCTCCCGTATTTTTGTTAATGCTACTATTACTGGAATCAGTGGAAGGGAAAATTCCTTCACCAGCTCCCATCTGGCAGTGATTCTGAGCCATATCCCAGGGCCTATGAGGAGAACAAAGGAATGTTGGATTCAGTGGGTCCATCACCATATTTGCACCAAACTCAGACGCTCCATCTCAGGCCCCACTACCCGTGGAAAACCCACTGGCAATGCTCCCATGACAGCAGAGCCTTCTGCAGAAATCTAGGAGACAGGCCCAAGGAAGAAGGTCTCACACTAATGTCCCTCAACTGCGGCTGTAGGATTAAAACAGTCATACTGATAGGTGAGGCTTATATACGAACCAGCTTTTACTATGTGACTTACTGCATACCTTGCCAAATAATTTTTAAAGGATCTTCTTCAGAATATGGTGGGCTGTTCCAGGAAGCCCCACATAAAAGAAAAAAGGTGAATGTTTATGTCTCGTAATATAGTGACCACATGCACACGGATGCTTAAACTTGAATGCTAATTGTGTGGTCTTCTCACTCTTTCAAACACAAACCTGCATTTCCTTTTAAAATAGTTCAAGTGAATAACTAAAAATGGGGACGCAAAGTGCTGGAAATGTGGGGAGAAGGTGGGTTCCTTCTTTCATATGTGGTGGACTTCTCAGAAGGCAAAGAAATTTTGGAAGGGAATACACCATGAAATTAAAAAAAAAAATCTGTAAAGTCAATTTTGAACTGATACCAGAATTCTATTTGTTAAATATGTTAGGTCAGAACAGGGAGATTAGAAGACATCAGAAGATACTGCTGTATTTGATCACAACAGCAAGGTTGACATATGCCCAACACTGGAAAGAAAAGATAGAAATCAATTTAAAAGAATGGAAATTAAAAGTCCTGGATATGGTAGAGACAGAAAAATTAGCAAATTCTCTGAAAAACAAAGCTATCCAGAACTTTGAAAGGGAATGGAAAGGGGTAATGGACTGGTTAAAAGTATAAATTTAGGAGATGATAAAGCAGAAAAATTCTTTGTGTAAAAATAAAAGATAAGGTATAATTCAACTGGGGAATATAAATATGGAAGTGGGGGGTTGGATATATCCATAACAGTGGTGTATATCCACCTATTTTATGTGTGTGAAATATTAATAAAAATTTCTTAATAAAAAAAATAGTTCAAGTTATAGTACCAAGCCTCTCCCCATGTATAACATTAAAGTTGAAACTTCAAAAAGTAATCTTTACTTTTCTATTTCTCAAACGTAGCTAAAATATATTAAATATACAGCCAGTTGAAGGCTACACGCTGCTGGGCTATGGTTGTGAGATACTCTCCAGTCAATCCACCTTGTCATCACCTCAACAGCATAAAAGACCATTTATATTCCTTCCGTACTAGTTGGTAAGGCCATATCACCACAAATATAAAATTAAGACAAAAGGGAGTCAAGTTATTCCTGATTAAGTTACAATCAAATGCAGTTTAATTGTGGCTTAGTTATTTTAAAAAAATAATTACAGGCAGCTAGTTATTTGTAATTATTTACTTCCAGGCTCTGGAATTCATCATACTCCCATGAATGATTGAGCATAAACTCCTGAAGTCTTCTGTACTTGGATGAATTGTATTGCCCACAAAATATCAAGCTAGGCTGCAGCTTTTAATCCACCCACTGAACTCAATGGGATTTAACTTCCCATTAGCCATGTTAGGTGACATTGCTAAACACTCATTCTAGGTGATACGCCCTGTTTGACTCAGTGATTGTATATGGTGCATGGAGCAGTAGTGTATGGAGACAGAAAGCAGTGAAGTAGAACAGGAGTCATGTCATCTGCCAGTGTAACTCCCTGCCCTAGCAAGTGAATGAGGTGATAATGCAGTTTTAACGTTTTATTGCCACCAACCAAAGGGAATAGTTGTTAACTACAATCTTGCGTCACATCCTCAATTTTTATTATATTAAAAAGACGCAAATGTATTCCATCTGTTGTTAAAGTTTATCAGGCAAATGTGATTAGTCAAGTTTCACATGGAGCAACAAATGAGTATATTGATTATCTTAACTGCTATGAAAAACAGCAGGCGAGCTTTTAAAGTAAAATCCAAAGATGTGAGATTGGAGCCACATTAAATGTGGAACTGGGACTCTGCACAATAGTAAATGTCATATGCAGTGGGTTTTATATTAAGCACCTCTGTTTAAGTGACTCAGTCATTGTATTTGCCTACCTGGCTTGAATAAATTCTTACTAATCTTGCTGAAAGGAATTAATCATTACATACGTTTTTTTCCTTCAGTGTTTCCTCAGCATTTGCACTTAGTAAGCTGATGGTCACAAACTGAATCTCTAGTTTAGAGAATTCAGGATACAACTACACAGGACTAGCTGGCAAGAGCTAGGTACATTTGTTCACCTCTATTTCCTCAGCTGGTAGTTTCTAATACGTTGTAAAATGTCATCGTTATTTACATTTCTATAATTTGACTATTCCAAATTATTATTTGGGTTTCTCTTCAGTGACTTTTAATATGAGGCAACCCTGGCTGCTAGAAACCTTGCATAACAGAATACTTGTTCAAAGACCCTACCCTTGTGATTCTGGGGAGATAAACTATTGCACACATCATTTTATTGTGATTGTTGTCAGGAGGCTGTGATAAAAACCAGCCTTGCTCTGTCACGCAGATGTGTAGTTACTTTTAATAGGCTATTTCTAGTTCTTAGGCTTAGCTAAAATAGATCTATTAAACCAATGAGATTTACATAAATGTTGTCAGCGTCCACACTGATTTAGTAAATTTACCTTAGTTGGAACTAAAAATTGAATTTAGCCCACTGTGTCCAAAGGGATGTAACATTAACATTGCTCGATTGCTACTTACAACTAGAGTAGAGTAGACCTGTTGACTCAATGGGGTTTTCATAACTGTTGATCCAGCAATTGATCCATTGCTTCTGTGGAAATGACCAGAAGCTCTCTTCCATTTGGAAGATGGTTTGCTAACGAAAGAGGTGTAGGGGCACAACTTGTTTTAAAGGAGAACTGCATCACCTCAGTAGCTTCTGTAGGTGTTATTCTACCATGTTTGGGGGGAAATATTAGTGTAGATAAGGGGGTTTGGAAGGGTCAGACAACTAGAATAATCACTTTCTGGCAACCTTTCACAGGATAAATAGCAGAAAAGCAAATTTATGGGGGGTTGTCTTGACAAGGTCCTGAACTTCAAAAGCTACAGTTTCCTCCCTCTTTCCAAGTAAGCATGCATAGAATGCTGCTATTTGTCTCTGTGATGTAATAGTGGTCATCCTTCCTCTTCTTGCTGTAAATAAATCTGCATACTCATTTGGAATTATTGACTTAAAACAGGTGTAAGGTAGATTTCAGGCTTAGGGGATTTACTTTGGTTTTTTTACTAGATCCACCAATCAGAAGCTGGTGCAAAAATCTTACAGGTTGAATTCAAAAACTCTGTGCTTAGGAATTTGTGTGCTCACACCAAGAGTAACCCACGGTCTGAGCAGGAAGGATACTTCATGACAAAATGGGGTACGGCACCCCACTGCTTGGACCAGGAATCACCAGTGATGCTAACAGTCCTTCCATGCAAAATGATCTTCACCAATCCTGGATTATCCTCTACCTAGGTTCCCCTCTCGTTTACATTTTGGCAGTATATTTTAAGAGCAGAAGAGTCATTTTATTAATGCTATGGTTAAAACAAAAGCAAGCAAGAAAGCTCTGAGGCTCTACAGCAGTTCGTTCAGAGATGTTCTTTCTGTTCATAATTGGCTTAACCTGAGGACACTTGAAATAAAGGCCCTTCTGTACAGAGACCGCAACTGAAGACTCTTGAGTCTTAACTGAAGTGTAATTCTTCTTCATGGTATCTGTGCCTCACACAATGGGAATCTTCACGCATGCGCAGTAGCTTTTCAGAAAGTTTCAGAGCTGAGCAGCTTGGCAGGAACCCCTCCTCCATCCGATACTGAGCATGCTCTGTCCCGCCAAGCTAACGGTCTCCCCTCAGTTTCTTTTTGTCCGCCGACCTGTTAGCAGCTCAGAAGTCTTCCTCACTGAGCAGTTCTCTAAATTCTTGGCTTTTTCTTCATCCTTTTGTTCATTTTTCATCTTTTTACAACAAAAACTGTAAGAACTCTTCCCCACTTCTTATGTCGTCTTTGTTTAAGTTGTGCGTGTCTTGCGGCTGCAAGGTTTCTCTTTTGGACGCCCACCCAAGTGTTTGTTCTGCCTCAGGAAGGGCCATAACATTGGGGCCTGTTCTATTTGTAAAGATTTCACCTCCCAGACTCTGAAGAATAGAGTTTCTTGGTTGAAATCCTACTGTTGGGAGCAAGCCCTTCGGATTAAAGAGCAGGTGTCTTCCAATACTGCTCTTTCCACCATTTCGGTATCAATGCCCTCCACAACATGCTCTACCTTGACCCTGAAGTTATCAGTAACGTCTGGTCCCTCGGTATTGATAACCTTGGTACTGGTACCGACCGTAACCTCACCGACCTTCCTGCTGATATCTTCTTTACCAAGGATTCTGAAGCTCTCCAGGATGCCTACTGTCTCATCTAACACTGGAGATGCCACCTCGACCTTGCAGCAACCTCGCGAGGTCCCTACCTTGGCAGAGCATAAACAGACCTTGTCACACCATCCTTCTGTTTCCTCCAATAAGGAGGAAGAGAAGGAAGAGGAGGAGGAGGAGGAGGAGAAGCACCACTCTCCTTCTCCTGCTACCCGTCCATCAGCTAATCAACCTTCCTCTCTTGGTCCCTTACCGACACATTGTCAAGGTTAGAGACCCGGGCGGCGAGCCAGCCCAGAGAAGGGAGAGGGAGAGATAGCAGAGTCCCGCCAAGAGGAGTCAAAGCAAGCAATTACTCATAGGCAGTCCATTTACCTAAGCCTGAGTGACAAGCAAAAGCCATAATCAGAGTCCAAAATCCAGGGGTCAGGAACCAAGAAATCAATCCAAGTTATCAGGGGCCGGTTGCTGGGAGCAAGAAACAGGCTAGGAGAGGGCTTGTAGAAAGTTTGCCACAAGCAACGGAAAGCTTCCAGGTAGGCAGTTATGTAGCCCAGACACAGGTGTGGCTGGTCACCGCTTCTTGAACTTAATCAAGGAAGCCTCCCTTTGCTCAGCTCTCTTAAGTCTCCGCCTTGTTTGTGCGCTGATTGACACAGGCTCCAGGGCATCCTCAGGATCACAGCTGGATCCCTGTTGCCCTAAAGGAGCAGGCAAAGGAACGTCCGCGCCTGCTTGTTCCATGGCAGCAGGGGGAGCTCTTGAGCTGCAGGACTCATCTCCAGCCAGAGCCACAGGGACCAACAGCTGCTGCTCGTCATTTCCACCCTGAGCAACAGGGACAAACAGCTGCTGCTCGTCATCAGCAGCTCTGACAGGGGCTTCAGTTATCTCACACATCCCCCAATGCAGCCTGAGACATCCACCATCGAAGGGGAGGATGCTCCTATCTTTTCACTGGTGTGGGATGCTGCCCAGCTCCTGGTGCTGTCGGTTCCAGCTGCTGTGGATCTTGTGTCCGACTTGGACTGTCGGTCCTCGCCACCGGCCTCTCCACCTGTGACGTCAGGCCAGTCCGGAGATGGGTGTCTAGAAACTCCACAGGCCCCGGCTCTCTCTTCTGGCCATTCCAAGTTCGACTGTCCGCAATTGGAGGCTTCTTGGGCTAGTTCCCGAGACTGGCCTTGACTTAGCATGGCCTGCTCTCTGGGACACAGTGGATGGGGTAGATCCCCACGTAGTTGGGACTACCGCTACCGCACTGCTTACGAACCTTCGTTGGCGAGAGTTGATTTGCTTTTCTCCTTGGCCTCCTATATTGCCAGGTACAGCCACAAACACCTTTGGAGAGAGCAACCCGGCTCCTACCACTCATATTCGCCACCTTACTGTGACTGGTACCATCCTGACGTTCGTCGTTGGTCTCCTTGCCGCCCTCGACGTTCATGTTCTCCATCACGATCTCCTTCGGGATCTCATTACCGACACTCCCCTTGGTATCGTCGCTCCAGATCCTATTCTTGGTCCTGATTGGCCTGCTACCGCTGTTCGCCATCTTGGTCTCGCCACCAGTCCTGAGACCCATCACCTCATCATCGGGCCATTTCGCCTCCTCCTTGGGTGACAGCGACGGTGTCAAGGCCTCCACTGGATACTCACCCTGCATCTACTCTGCCAACGTCTCTGTCGGCTTTGTTGTTGACACAGTCCGTCGTTGCACCGATCCCGACCGTACTACCCATTTCATTGGCATTGACTTCGGTACCGATTCGCATCCCGACCTCGATACTGGTGCAAATCCTGGTTTCGCTTCCATCTCCGACTGCTCTACCGGTCTCTGCTCCTGCTCCACCTGCTGTTCTTCCTGCGACAGGACCTGCCTGACATCATCGTTTTCAATCCCCTCGCTCATCGTCTTCTTCTTCTGGTTCTTATAATTCTGATGGTGATTCAACAGATTCCACACCACAATCTCATACCTCCCTGCCTTTAGCATTTGGGGACCTGTCTCCTGATTTGGCTCCTGAGGACATCAAGCAGTTCATGGACATCTTAGTCCAGATGGCCACTGCCTCGGGCCTCAACATTTCTGGTCCTGCTCCTACGGTACAGGACCCAGTTTTCCACTATGTCGCTACTCGACCCCCGTTGACAGCTCCAATTCTGTTTCTGCCCATCCTACAGAAGGTCTTGAAACATCCTTGGGCCCAGCTGGCATCGCTTCAACTGATCCCTCACCGCCTGGAGCATCTTTACTGCACCCAGAAGAAGGATGTCGATTTATTATTCAACCATCCGACTCCAAATTCAATCATTGTCAAATCGTCCCAAACAAAAGGGGGCAAAAAGGCCCACATGACTCCACCTGATCAAGAGGGCCACTGTTTGGATGTCTTTCGCCATCGCTTCTACTTTGCCTCCTCGTTGATCGCCAGGATTTCTAACACTCAAGCTTGCTTGGTGACCCTTCAATGTAATATCTGGGATAGGTTTTTTCCCCTGCTTTCTCACCTGCCAGATGACCACAGAGCTACTGCCGTTGAATATTTCAGTGAGTCTGTGGCTCTCTCAAATCAACAGATTCTGTTGTCCCAACGCGTGGTTGAGGGTGCAGCACATGTAATGGTGGGCGCGATCGCCCTCCGCTGGTTCGCCTGGCTCCAGTCCGCTGGGTTGACCGAGGATAGCAGAAAAAGGATTGAGGACCTGCCCTTTGATGGCCAAGGACTCTTTCATGCAACTACAGATGACGCAATGGACACCTTATGAAAGCTTGACTGACAGCTAAGAAGATGGGCCTTCATCCAACGTCTCAACCTAGAAGACCAGCTTCATCCCACTCTTCATGGAGGCACCTTTCCTACTCTTATAGGTCACGCTCTCCTTGCTGCACATCTCACCAATCGTATTTGCTGGCTTCCTCTCATCGTTCCTTTAGACGACGGCAACCATCTTCCAAGACATCCTCCTCGATGGCTAAGTCATGTTTTTTACTCCCTTTGCAGGTCGCCACCTCTGCCCCTCTTCCATCTACCCAACCACCTGTCCAGAACCACAGGGCTGGCTCACCACCACAACACCTGTCACAACATCACTTCGGACTCATGGGTTTTGACCATCGTCCGTCTTGGCTACGCCATCGAGTTTCGAAGTACTCCTCCTCTTGGCATCTTCTACTCCACCCCTGCCAGTCCAGTCCTCCTCAAAGAGGTTGAGATCCTCTTCCTCAAAGGAGCCATAGAGGAGCTGCCACCCTCAGCCAAATCCACCGGCTTCTTCTCCTGGTACTTCACAGTTCCCAAATCGGACAGCACTCTCCAACCCATCTTGGACTTCAGGGGGTTGAACTCCTTCATTTCCCCCCCAGAAATTCAAGATGGTCACCCTCTCCTCCATTCTGCCTTTCCTGAGGTGTTGGGATTGGTTCGCATCCATCGATCTACAAGATGCCTATTTTGACATCGCTATTCGCCCCCAGCACAGGAGGTACCTCCGGTTTGCAGTCGACGGCGTTTGCTACCAATACAAGGTCCTGCCGTTCGGTCTGTCCACTGCCCTCAGAGTCTTTACCAAGTGCCTAGCCCCTGTGGTGTCTTACCTCCGCATGAAGCACGTTATGGTGTACCCTATCTGGACGATTGGTTATTGGTGGCGTCCTGCAAACAGAAACTGTACGAGGACAATCACATGACCCTCTCCCTTCTTTCCAATCTCAGACTCAAGGTGAATCCCAAAAAATCCCACTTGGAACCCTCTTGCACCCTGGACTTCATCGGGGCCACTCTGGATTCCACTTGCGCCAGGGCCTTTCTGCCTGTGAGGCGCACTCGGACCCTGAGCCAGGCCGCGGCCACCATCCTGCGCAGTCTGTCTGTTTCTGCCTGCAGGATCCAACAGCTCCTTGGCCACATGGCTGCCACAACAGCGGACACCTACTCCTCTCGCCTTCAGGCTCGCCCCCTCCAACACTGGTTTCTCTGCTGCTTCGATCCTCTCCTCAACAATCAATGCTGCGTTCTGTGAGTCCCTCATCCAGTACGGGACTCCCTTCATTGGTGGCTGTCCCCATGCCACCTCTTGTCGGGAATGCCGTTTGTCAAGCTCCATCCGATACTTACCATCATGACCGACGCGTCCTTCTTCGGCTGGGGAGCTCACTGTCACGGTTTCGCAATCCAGGGCCACTGAGCCAGCCTGGAGCTGCGCCTCCATATCAATGCGTTGGAGCTCTTGGCAATCCTCAAAGCTCTTCGGGCCTTTTGGAACCTCATTGTCGGATGGACTGTCCAGATTCTGTCAGACAACATGACAGCTGTCTGCTATGTGAACTGACAAGGAGGCACTCACTCCTCCACCTTGCTTCACCTGGCTCTACGCATCTGGGATTGGTGCACCCCACTGCAAGTACATCCCGCTGCGGTTCACCTAGTGGGATGGGAGAACATGACAGCGGACACGCTGAGCAGGGACACAGCATGCCACCATAAGTGGTCCCTCTCCGACGCCGCTTTCCAATGGATGGTGTCCCAGTGGGGCACTCCAACTGTCGATCTCTTTGCGACCAAACGGAACAGGAAATGTCCCTGTTATTGCTCGAGAGCTAGCCTGGGCCCTGGCTCTCTCGGGGACGCATTCCAATTCCCTTGGAGTGGGGAATTCCTTTACATCTTTCCATTGTTTCCTCTCTTGGGCTGAGTGGTGGCCAAGATTGCAGCAGACAAAAAGACACTGTTGTCATGGCCGCCTATTGGCCGAGGCAGCATTGGTTCGGTCCCCTTCTCACTATCGCACGGGGCTGCAACATGAGGCTTCAGAGCATGCCGGACCTCCTGTCTCACTTGGATGGCCACGTGTTGCATCCAGACCTCCCTCTCCTCTGCCTGCATGCGTGGAAGATAATGTTCTAGACTCTCCCTCTATCCAAGCTGTCCTCACGGCTGCGAGGAAGGACTCTACTTGTAGATCCTACAAATACAAGTGGAGGAAGTTTGTGGCATTTGCAGACTCCCGTAATGAGGACTCTTCGTCAACCTCTCTATCAATGATGCTTCACTTCCTCTTGACACTGCGGGACCAGGGCCTCGCTTTTTCCTCCCTTACAGTTTATCTCTCTGCAATCGTGGCTTATTAGCCACGTGGTTCTCCTTCCTCAGCCTTTTTCCGGAACGCTACAGTCAAGCAATTCCTTAAAGGTCTGCAACACCTCTACCCTCCTGTGTCCCCACCACTTCCTCCATGGTTGCTGTTGCTGGTCCTTTCCCAGCTTATGCACCATCCCTTTGAACCGATGGCCACGTCTGATGACCATCTCCTTACCATGAAAACGGCTCAGCCAAACAGGCAGGAGAACTGACTGCTTTGTGTTCTGATGAACCTTTTCTAGTGTTTCATCATGACAAGGTAGTCTTGCGTCCGGACCTGTCTTTGCTTCCCAAAGTTGTCTCTAACTTCCATCTGAACCAAGATTTGATTCTACCCACTTTTTATCCTGATCCTGCCTCGCCTCTCGAGTGCTCCCTGCATTTGCTCGATGTACGCTGTGCCCTCACCTTTTACCTGCAACGGACCTCAACCTTCCGTCAGACCCCCCACCTCTTTGTCTGCTACTTTTGGCGCCGGAAGGGTCACAGGGTATCCTCTCAACGTTTTTCTAAATGGGTTGCCCATTCAATTCACCTTGCCTACGAACTTGCCAGGCAACTTCCCCCGGCCCTGCTTCGTGCCCATTCCACTAGGGCAATGGCCTCTTCAGCAGCCCTTCTCAGGGGAGTTGACCTACAGGAGCTTTGTCGTGTGGCTACGTGGTCCAGGCCTTCGACCTTCGTCCGCCATTACTGCCTTGACTGTAGGGCCCAGCATTACGCTCGTTTTGGCCGTGCGGTGCTGTCTTCTATCCTCTAGGACCTGACCCGCCGTCCAACAGTAAGCTACGCAGTCTCCCATTGTGTGAGGCGCAGAGACCACGAAGAAGAAGAACAGGTTGCTTACCTGTAACTGTGGTTCTTTGAGTGGTCATCTGTGCCCTCACACACACCTGCCCAGCCTCCCCTCTTTAGGTCCTTGCTTTGGCGGACTTTGAAACTGAGGGGAGACCGTTAGCTTGGCGGGACGGAGCATGCTCAGTACCTGATGGGGGAGGGGTTCCTGCCAAGCTGCTCAGCTCTGGAACTTTCCGAAAAGCTACTGCGCATGTGCGAAGATTCCCATTGTGTGAGGGCACAGATGAGCACTTGAAGAACCACAGTTACAGGTAAGCAACCTGTTCTTTAAATCATGATTTTGAAAACTGTTTTGTCTTTAGGGCTGTAAACATTAAGGTTTTATTTTTACCTTTTAATATTGCCTAACTTTTCCTATATATGATAATCAGAATTTTGTCATCTGTAAACTTATATGAAATGTGAAAGGGCTATCTATACGCACATGTGTTCTTTATTCAGCAATGTAATCAGTTACCCATTGATGGGTTATTTTATTATACTATAGTTATATTTTTGGATAGAATCACTGAGTTGGAAGGGGCTCTATGGGCCATCAAATTCCAAACCCCTGCTTGTGCAAGATCTCCAGCTAAAGCATCCCCAGTAGGAAGCTGTCCATCCTCTTTTTGAAGATATCTAGAAAAGAAGACCTCACCACCTCTCTAGGCAATTGGTTAGGCATAGAACCTCTCTTTAGTAATAGCCCATATTCAAATCTTTCAGTGATTGGAGTAGTCTGTTCTTTAATGCTCTTCCAGCATGGATGTTCAAGCAAACACAAGAGAAAATGCATTATATTTTTACATCTGAAAGACTTTTAAAACAAAAGAGAAATATAATGACAAATATATTGATTTAATTTAGGCAGTGTTGCCCCCCAGTGTCCAATCTAAATATTACATATGAAAAAATGGAAGCAGCTCCAGCATTGAGAACATTTTTGTTGTTTTTTAAAAGGTGTCAAAAAGGCATGGTCTACATTATCATCAATGCTCCCACATCAGAACATGCAGAATTAATGCAAATTCTCACACTGAGTGCTAAACACATAACAACAACTATATCGTCATCAGGGTAACAATTGTCTGGTCTTAGTTGATTAAAAAGAGTGGATATGTTTTGCTGATACCCTGAAATGTTGCATGTTCAGATGTTGACAGACCCAGGACCAGAATACATGTTAACTTGAAAGGCATAGCTATCTAGCATCTTCATTACCAAAAAAAAAAGTAATAAACCAGTTGGATATTCAAATGCTTTGCTCCCTGCTGTGGTTCTGATCTAGATGAGCCCCACACACACACGCAGGTGCAAATTATATTACCAAAAAAAGTTATGTATTGTAAAACTAAGGCAAAATTTGGATAAAAAGAATTCAGGAGTGGTTTTGTTCACCATTTATACAGGAGATGTATTGAAACACAGAATACAGGTACCTGTTTCCCCACTGTGGATCAAATAGCATTTCCAAGGAGCAGAGGGCATTTTGATCATGGAATAATCAGGGAATATGTTATCCCCCTCCAATCTCTATTGAAGTTTTCTTTTTTAAAAAATTGGACACACACAGACAGACATCATTGCTTGTGGGATCTAGAATTATTAAAAGAAGAATAATAGAATCATAGAACCATAGAGTTGGAAGAGACCCCAAGGGCCATCAAGTCCAACCCCCTGCTATGCAAAAACACCCATCAAAGCATTCCCAAAAGATGGCCATCCAGCCTCTGCTTAAAAACCTCCAAAGAAGGAGACTCCACCACGCTCCGAAGCAGCATATTCCACTGCCGGACAGCTCTGACCGTCAGGAAGTTCTTCCTGAGGTTCAGGTGGAATCTCCTTTCCTGCAGCTTGAATAGGAGGGGTAGGGCATTATGAGAAGGAGGGATAGGAGGGATAGGGCATTACAAGAGGCAGTCACAGATTTTGTGTCTGCTTTGATTCTCATGTGAAAACTAAAGCCTCACAAAGGTGGTAGAACGAACATATACAAATAGGAACTATATTTAGGTTATGGCCGGAAAAAAGGGAAGTTAAAGAACCTAACAAGTTATTTGAGTTAAAGAAAGTAACAAGATGACAGCAAAAACATTTCCTAAGGATCCTGAAGAACATTCATGAGTAACAGATACTTTGTAACATTATTTACAGTGCTGACTGCATAACAAGTTGCTCTCCTGTATTACGTTATGATAATATATTTTTTTAGATGGTGGGAGGAGCTGAGTGAACAGCGCATAGGTTTCTAGAGAGCCAGCATGGTGTAGTGGTTGGAATGTTGCACTGAGACACTGGAGACCAGGGTCTGATTCCCCACTCGGTCATGGAAACCCACTGGGTGGCCTTGGGCACGTCCCACACGCCAGCCCCAGACAACCCGGTGATAGGGTTGCCTTGTGGTCACCAAAAGTCAGAAAAAACTTGAAGGCACACAACAAGAACAACAACAAACATAGGTTTCTACATGTTTGTACATGTTCCTCCACACTGTGTTACATAGAAAGGCCCACAGCAAGGTCACTGTATGAAATGAATCTCAGGTAAGGCTTGGCTTTGTCACCCTTTTATTTCTGGCAGATTTCCTGTGACCTCAACAAATGTGATGACAGATAACATTTCCTCTTCACACTAGGAGAAGTTGCATTTTTGGAATATCTGCCTCTTATTTTGTTATGGTCATTCTGGGATTTCTTCTGGGGGAGGGGAAACTCCGTTCATACTTAACATTACAAGACACAGATAAGAACTTCTCTGGTCGCAAGTTAAGGGTCCTGGAACTAGCATTCTGTACCCAAATTGCAGGTTGCCCATGTGTGCTGCTTGGAATTTCTTGGGATAAATGTAAGAGGAATATACACCACTGTACTCTGTAAGTTTCATAATCATGAACTGAACTATTAATAAAGTAATATTCTTCCTAAGTGCTCTAAGGGATAATAATAATGCTTTAATGAATGCAATCAGCCCTACACATTTGGCAGTTTCACTTTTGTGGATTTGATTATTCACGGATTATTTACTGTTACCTCTGCTGCCTCTCTATCCCATTTTTAATAGGGACTGCAAGCCTCATGAGACTGAGAAATTGCAAACAAGGCTTGTAAGTCCTTCTTAAAAATGGTGTGGGGCAGCCGTGGAGGTGGCAGGAAACCCCACCAGCCAGCCACTTCTGCCTTTTGAAGGAACCCTGATGCTTCAAAGGAATCCATGGTGGGTTGAACATGGTGAACATACTTTTTTTGTGTGTTAAATATGGTTTGGGAGAGCCTAGTGTTATTCATGGGTTTTTTTCACTTTCACGGCAGTCCTGTGCCCCCAACCCTAGTGAATGTGGAGGGATTACTGTATATTGCTTTAGTAATCCAGGTAACAAGAAGATGTCAGCACAACTCTTCTAGTATAGATAGAGAGAGGATAGATATTTGCTTGCCTAGTGAGCTATTTTATTTCAGGTCATTTATTATTTTATTATTTATTTATTTGCAGACTTTTCCCCAGCACAGAACATAAGGTGGCCTGCCAAAATGCTAAAACAAGATAAAGCTAAAAACTTGATAATAAAATACGTTACAAAAGTTAAAATACAATTAAACAAGTTTTCATATCAAACACCATTAATTTTTTTAAAGTGTAAGATCATTTAAAATATAATAATTAAGTTATAAATACAGCATAGATCTCATTAAAAAAACCCTGGCAATCATTAAATGCCTGTTTGAACAAAAAAGTCATTACCTGCAGATAAAAGAAAAACAAGGATGGAGGCCTAGCCTCCTTTGGAAATGAATTCCATAGTCTGGTTAGTGAATTGGATCATTTATAAACCAGGAAGTTCTCACCTTCATGCTCTCAGTCAATAGCAATAGCTCGTGTATTGCAATACCACTTATCAGCTAAGTGCTCTCTAAGTCGTTTACGATGTGTTAGCTAATTGCCCCCAACAAGCTGGGTACTCATTTTGCTGACCTGCAGAAGGCTGAGTCAACTTGGAGCCCTGCAGGATCGAACTCACAACCTTGCAGCTGCAGTACCAGCATTTAACCACTGCAATATGCTTACTTGTCATCAAAGCCAAGAGTCATCCATAAGACTTGCTCTCAAATAACACAGTGGAATCGAAGTGTTACCCTGATTTCTGGGGTCCCGAGAGACACCTAAATGCGCTCTCAATTATATAAGTTGGGGAAATTAGCCAAGAGCGCAGCCTAGCAATACGAGAGGCAGGGTAACGCAGCGAGATCTTGAACCCTATGTTTACGGGGTCAGGCTGAGTCAAGGAGCACAGAGAGGTTGAAATAATAAATGTTGTTTTATTAAAAATACAATCAAACAGTGTATGCAGCACACTCACACAGATAACTAAGGAAATAAAGGTTGGAGTGGGATAGAGGGATTTTTAGAGGAGTCGTTGGTTTGGGTGATACTCCACCTGTCCTGAAGCCCGGTCGGAATTGGAGAAGCTGGGGAGCATGGATCTCAGCACGTGGAGCTGAGGGGAAGGCTCGCTGGACAAAGCGACAGCAAGGCGGGATGGAAGCCAAGAGCGATCCAAGGAAGCGCTCAAAGTCAGGGGTTCTTATAGGGAAAATTGTGACCGCAGGTGAGTTCAGACCTGGGGAAAACAATGAGTTTGGGGCTGGAGACAAAGCCTCCGAAAGGTCCGAATTTGAATGATTGAATTATAGCCAAATTGTCAATAGGGTGGCCAGTATGCAAACGCGGAGTGTTTGAGTGCTGTATAGTCCGATCATCAAGCTGCCAGCATGGGGCAGAGGATCTTTTGAGAGTTGCGTGCATACATAATTGAGGTACTTGCCTTGAGGTCTCCTGAAGCTGCGAGTCGGCTATTTCTGGCCTGCCTGTATTGTGTTGGAATATTACGGCGATTATCGGCCGTGCTTGTCTGCGAGCTTGTCCGTGAAGGGGAATGGGTACGTGAGGCCGAATTATTGATATCAAAAGATATCTTTATGTCCCACAAGTTTGGGCTAGCCAGGGCAGTAACAGAAGGATAGCGGCCTTAAAGAATGTGCAGAACAACTAGAATTAAACAAGAAGCCCTCTAGTTTGGCTTCCAGCTAACACGGACTTCCAACTAATATTAATCAGCCTCCATTATGTGCAAGATTAACAAAGCATGAGACAATATGAATAAAGTTTGTAACCATCTCAGGCTATTGCTAATCTATTTGGCTCTAGAAAATACAGTGATCTACAACTCCTAGTCACATGAAGGTGTTATTACTGCTGAACAGGGACACTAAAAGGGGGACTCAAAACATTGACCTTGATGGTTATAGGCCACACATAAACCTGAGGCCTGTCATGGTTGCAGGTGGTAAAGGTACATAGCAACCAGTAGCTCTTTCTTGGTTGTCTGAACCAAGAGATCCATTATATGTCGATTCTGAATATGTACAGCCCACCTATCTGCAATTTCTATCCTTAGAGTTGCTCATACTGGATGAGGATTCTAGGAGTGATAGTATAAAAAAGTAATTTTTTCACACTCTGATTATCATTCAGATACATGCTGGTTTATTCAAAACCATTGACTAAACCTTTAAAAATATGGCTGGATAGTCCAAACTCACAGATTAGCCCCCTGCTGTTTGAAAGTATGAGTAAAAAGCTTAACACACACCCATTCAAATCAATAGCTAATGTTTCTAACATGAACAAAAGACCTGTTTGTATTCTGTTGTGCTTCACAGAAGCTTAAAATATGTTCCCTTGACAACCACTTAATGAAAGTGAAGTCACACATTTATTAATGCAAGTCCATTACATGGGTCATTTGCCTCAAAGGCAGGGGGGAGTTGAACGTGCTGGAAAGAGACACACTATCGGAAAATGATTAAGGGACAGAGGAAACCATTCATGTCACTGAGGAGAAGCTAATTCATTCTACAGAAAAAGGACAAATTAAGGCAAGGATGGAACGGGTAGAGTATAGGTACATAAGATGCCTTTATGTTAGGGTTAGTAATTGAGACAAGCTTTTTGGAGTTTCAAACAGGAGGTTTTGATAATTCTGATGATGCTGGAGACAGAAACTGGGACCTTTTGTGTTCAAAACTTGTCTCTACTGTTAAGCTATAACTGTGTCCCTATCTCTGACCCATAAACCATGTGTTCTCTTCCGCTGTTGAAGCATACAAAATTCAAGTCCTCATTACTCCTGTATCCAAACTCCCCTCATTCCTGCAAACCGCTACCCCTAAAACAGTTGGCAGTACTTAACAGTATTTTCCCTGTCAAGAAAGTAACTACAGATAATGAAATTTGTGTGCATGTATATGTGCGTGCACACATGTGCAAGTCCTCAAATTGTTTCCAAGTTATGATGACCTATGTCATGGGGTTTTCTTTGCAATATTTGTTCGAGGGGGTTTTGCCTTTGCCTTCCTCTGAGGCTGAGGGAGTCTGACTTTCCCAAGGTCACCCAGTGAGTTTCCATGGATCAGCACAGATTTGAACTCTTGTCTCCAGAGTCCTCATCCAACATGCAAACCACTAGACCATGCTGGCGTTCACAAATTATAATGAATTACCCGTAATTAATTTCTTTTTCTCATTAACCAAGGTATAACAACATTAGATTACAGCTGTGACTTAACTAAGGATAGCTCCATTTCTTTTGTGATATCACTAAATTTGCAGTTACTTTTATGGGTATGGGTCTGGTCTCACTATATACTAAAGAAGAAATGTTACAGAATTTAAGTGCTGGGCTGGGCTTTGTGGTCCTGCCCCTTGCTCTACTGTGGATGACAACGAGGTGGATGAGATGACAGCATGTTTTGTACCACTAAGTATACTGGTTATATACCCTCCAACTGCCTTGACTTAGGAGGGACAGCCCAGTTTTGTTCTCTGTTGTCCCACTTTTTTCAGGTGCTTCTAAAATGTCCCACTTTCTTTGCCTCCTCCCACTTTCCCTCTCTGTCCTGTGGTTACTTCAGTTGCTACAAACTGAGTTCAAAGTGCAAAAGCAGTTTTAATTCAATAAACTCAACAGGCAGAAGGTGAGAGGAGGGGTGGAATCTTGTCCTTCGCAGCAGGCTCTGGCAAAAGCAAACTGCTGCAGCCTCTTCTAGCTTGTATGTCCTTCTTCATTAACAACTGTTGCCGTCTTAACCACTCTCTGATGTTGTTTGGCCACATGTGTCCTCGTTTTCACCTGTGAAATGTTTGAGGTTTTGTGACTATTTTTGAGACACAAAAAGATAAAGCATTAACTTGTAATTCTGGCCATTTCCGCACTACACTATTACTCTGTGTATTCTGTGGAATTCTGGATTTTGTAGTTTACTGAGGCCAAATAGCTGTCTGGCTGAGAATTCTAAATGCCCCTCCCTAAACCCCAGGATTTCATAGGATGTTAAAAATGGAATAATAACATTATAACAGTGTAGCGTGGAAACGGCCTATAGTGAAAACTACTTAGGAAGGACTTTGGACAAGTTGCATAGGGACGGGGGGGGGCGATGGGGGCAGTTTGCCCCCGGCAGCAATGTTTTTGGGGCATCGTAGCTCATAGGCATGCCCCCGCGTGCCACGGCCATGCCCCCATGCATCGCAGCCATGCCCACCGCACACCCTGGCCGTGCCCCCGTGCTGTAGCCCTGCCCCCCTCCCGCCCCCCCTCCATGCACTTCAAGCTCCACCACTGGTTTGGACATGGAACAGATTTTTGAAAAGTAAAAGTTTTTAAAGAAAGGGATTTTAAGAGTGTGCTGTAGAATTTTATATGTACTTTTAAAAACTGCTTTAAAACATTTGTGTTATATGTTTTCAAATAGTTTTTAGTGCTGTTAATAGCTCAGTTTTATTTTAACGGTGAACTTCTGTATTTTTACCCATATTGTACTTCTTTTAAAACTGTCTTGAATCCCAGTTTGGGGGAAAAGGTGGGATATAAATAAAGACAATAACAAAAAACAACTTTAACAACACTAATTGTATTTTAAAAGCAACTTCCCACACTCTGCTTGTCATGTTGCTCCCATATTTCAATTAATGGATCTCTGAAGAATGTTTCAGAGGGTAAAGAGAAACAGTAAATGATTGTGTTAAGTTTGTCTGATCTTAATGACATATCTGCAGTCAACTCTGACACCAGTGACATATTTCAGACCTTTACAGAGCTGATGATCTGCTTCATGAGGTGAAGAAACAGCCATATGCACCTCTCTACTACATGCCTCTATGTCTAAGACATAAGGCAGATATTTCATGTGAAGATCCATGTCCTGTGATTCTTGCCCTTAAAACACACACAGAGAGAGCACACACACTCAGTTCAAGTGTTTGGCTGTAGAAATTCAATTCTCAGGTTAGATTATGGTGCTGTAGAACTGAGGAAAGGGGAGAGTAAAACCAAACTTCCCTCTTCGTCAAAAATTAAGATTACCCATGCCCTGGTCTCTAAATTGGTGTGCCTGTTTCACTTAGACCAATAACCATTTCATAGTACCTCTTTTCCACACAGAAAACCTTTGTGTAGGAAATAATATTTAACTTGACTACCCTGCATGACAATCACTTAGGAACCTAGGAAGCTGCCTTAAAATATTAGTCCAGATTGTAGCCCACTGTTGTCAATTCTTGACCAACAGTGGGTCTCCACTACTTGGCAGGATTCTTTCCTCCCCTTAATTGGAGATGCCATGGACTGAATCTGGGACCTTCTGTCTCCAAAACATACCTGGATTGCAGTTTCCGAACGTGTGTACTCGAAGTACACTTGCAGAAAAATATATGTGCAAGAATTATCTCAAATGGCAAACTACATATGGCCAGTGTATGATTTCCTACACTGAATTTAAGAACAATAAAAGAAGAAGGTGGTGCTCACATAAAACTCACAGCACTTAGGCTCTTGCTTTTGGATACCTTTGTTGAGTGTTTGTAGTGCTGGCCTATTGTGTTACTTAAGCCCCATCTTACCCTTTAGCAAATGTGCTTCATTTGATCTACAAGGCTGACTGCATGACCATTCAATCAGTTTGAAGGTGATTACAAAAATAAACATTTATTTTACCACCCCAGTCTTCTTCTTCTTCAGCCTTGATACTTTGAGTCAATCTTGGCCTAACAGTGCATTTGTATTAATAACTGCATCAAATGTGGTAAGATAATTCTGCTTCCTCAATTAGCATGAGCCTCCACTACTTCCTAAATGTGATATTTCCATGATCACTCCGTGGGTTTTTTGCATGTTCCTATGGCAACAGTAGGATCTCTACTTCTGCCACAAGTTGCCTACCTGCTTGCTTAATTTCAGTTTCCTCTCACTTAATTGTGCTTCTGATAGTCCAGTCTTGTGGATTAGCTCATGGCTGTGAAGGAAGCAGGATTGTGCTTGGCTAATGAGGCAGAGTATGTTGCCCTTGAGACAAGGAGATGAGAAGAACCGTAGTGAAGTCCTGTCTACTGCACCAGGGCTGTCTATATTCTAACAAAATGATAATACGAGGTCCTGACATAGCATAACTAAAATCTTTCCTTCTATACATGAAACACTATTTCCGCAGCAGCGAAGGTTGCAAAGCTCGATATACTGGCTTATTCCACTAGCAGTAAGTTGGTCAAATCCCATAATGACGCTAACCCTAGTGAACGCTGTTAGGTAATGATTTAGAAGCTGGTTATTGAACAGCCACCTACATGTACATATCGAAATCTCTGTATCTTAGAACTGCTTTTTACTTTTTTTTTAATCTCTATTTTCCAATATATTCTGCTTTTTTAAAAAAAAAAAAGACTGATCTATGGTCATAACAGAGTTGACTGACTGGTATTTCAGCATAGTTTACCCCAGCAGCTAGATCAGTTTGGAAATCTCTCCAGAGCCCATGGTAAGGCAGGCTTTGTTCAACATGAAATGCCAGGTGTGTATGGAGATGATGGCTCTTGGAGCACTTCTTTCATCGCCTTCCCTGGAGCTAGCCAAAGACATGTTGACAGGACGCATTGTGCACAAAGCCTGCCAAAATATGTTGGCACACAAGACTGAAAACCCTGCAATTTTATTTCGGTCTCTGGGAAAGTAACAACAAAGCAAATAATTAACAATTTACTGTCCTTCTGTGCCAGCTCAAATCTGCTTCTTGAAGCAGCTGCCTCACTCTACCCGGCCCTGGTCTTCCCATGGCTGCCTTTGTCCATTTTTTCTAAGGTTAAAGGTAACTGCATACTAATTAGGTCTATTTTCCATCTAAGGATACATAAGGTTGTTTTGTAGCATTGCACCCTTTACTGCACTCTTTCCCTGTGAGTTCTCAGGCAATCCAATGTGTTCCTTAGCTAATACCTCTAAAAACAGAAAAGATATCCTTCCCAGATTTTTTTTATTTTAAATTATTTATATCCAACCCTTTATCTGAGGATTGATATTTATATCCAACCTAGGGAACAATAAAATACATTTTAAACAATAAGTAATAATAACAATAATTTTACAAGATATAAAATATTTATTAAATCATTTACCACCCAAAACCAGGCAAACTATTTAAAATAGTATGAACCGTAACACATGTAAAAATTGAAAAAGATCAGTTAGACCTTGAAGGTTGTAATAAAAAAACATTATTTGACTTGGTGCTAGATTGGGCCTATAATGGCACCAATCGTTCCTTCAAGGGGAAGGTATTCCATAATATGAGTATTTCATGCTTCCAGTTATGTGGTAGAGTTAAATGGTAAATAGGTTTTGCTTCCCTGGAAGCCAGCTTCAGAGATCACACAGTCTATACTGTTCCTGCACGTGTCTCAGCCATATAGATGTGTTAATTATCAAGATTTCCAACTTTCTATATGGGCCCAGTAGAAGAAGCACAGTGTTCAAAGCACACCCACATCAAGGCTATTGTAGCTCAGCTGGCATTGCCATACCCAAACCTCAAAAAGATTCTTAAACTTTCATAAGAGGAAAAGCCATGACGTGTTTCCCTCTTGCTTGGCTGAATTCTCTGCAGCAATAGATCTGACAGAATCCTGACTACTAAGTAGCCATTAGAATAATACTGCCTAAGGGCAACATCAAATAACAATTTAAATTGCAAACCAAATTAGTTTAGAAAATTAGTTTAGAGTTCCCTTGGCAAACACCTACAAAATGAACCTGTTTCTACAAAGTGCGACAGGTATAGTTGGGTATGAATGGGAGGGACTACTTGAAATGGCGAATCTTAATTAACAGAATGATACGATGACAGAATCGTAAAGCTGGAAGGGACTACAACAACCATCTCGTCCAACCCTTACCATGCAGGAATGTACAACTGAAGCACTCTCAACAGATGAATAGCCAAACTTTCTTTAAGTACCTTCAAAGAAGGGGAGTCCACCATGCTCAAAGGCAGTCTATTCTACTGTCAAACAGCTCTTACAGTAAATAAGTTTTTCCTCATGTTTAGGCAGAATCTCCCCCCCCCCCCGTGTTTTGAATCCATTGCTTCATGTCCTCATCTCTAGAGCAGCAGAAAGCAAGCTTACTCCATTTTCTATGTGACATTCCTTCAAATATTTACAATGGCTGCCATATCACCTCTCAGTCTTCTGTTCTTCAAGTTAAACATATCTAGCTCCCTGAGCCAATCCTCATAAGCCTTGATTTGTAGACATTTTACCATCTTGGTTACCAACCTCTGGAGACATTCCAGCTTGTCAATATCTTTCTTTAACTGTGGTTCCCAGAACTGGACACAGTATTCCAGATGAGGCTTTACTGAAGCTGAGTAGAATAGTACTATTACTTTCTTCAAACCAGGCACTAAATTCCTGTTGTTATGGCATAGAACTGCAGTGGCTTTTTCAGCTGCTGCATCACACTGTTCACTCATGTATAATTTTTGGTGTACTAAGATCCCTAAATCTTTTCTCTGTGTAATGTTGTTTGTAAAATAAAATAGGTCTCCCATATCCACTGGACTGATATCCATGGTTTCACTTACCAGCAATCCAAAAAATGTCTCTCAGTCATGGAGACAGGGAAGGTCCCCCACTCACCTGTTCCCCTGTAGGGGGTGAGAGTAGCCAAACGGAAGACTCACATATTGGGGCACAGCTTGTTCCCCTTGAGTGCCAGGGCCAGCTTGAAAACAAAGAGCCACATGGCAAACATCTAGGCCTCTAGGACCAAGGCTGCTGCCGGCAGACGCATTCCTTCCTTCCCTTTTCCTCACCTTCTTCCTGCCAGCTCCCACAGATGCTCTGAGGATGAAGGCAAGGACAGAGGGAAATCAGGCCACCCATACTGAACTCCCAAAAGTAACTACCTCCCTGGGGGCCAAATCTGATGGAAGGCCCAGCTGCATGGAGCCACGTGCTTTGCTTGGCCGAGGAAGGAGTGTCTATCTCCTTCCTTGGGCAAAGTAGCATTCCATATAGCTCTGAAATGCAGTGTATTAGATTTACAGTAGAATGTAGTCTAGAAGAAATATGATTCCCTTTTTATTTAATGGTTTTTCATTCTTGTAGGTATATGCAACGGTATATAAACAATGAGGAACCTACTGTTTTAAGAGTTCCTCTACAGTGCTTACTATACTTGTCCTAATCTTTGTAACTACTCTCAGGTTCTTTATCGCAGTTGTCCTACTCCACTGACATTAACAAAAGGATAACTAAACATATGTGCACAGAGGATACAGCCCACGGGCCAACTGAATTTTGGCATTCAGTCCACCCCATGTGAGTCACTTAAAACCCAGAAACAGAAACACAGACTGATGTGAAAAAGGCATGCTAATTCTCTGAAATGTCAGAGTCATTGGACAACTATCCTTGGCTGGCCGGGGGAGGCCCCAAATAAAGTATTCTGTGCAGCCCCAGGGAAAGTACTAACCACAGGTTTGTCAGACTGAAAACTGGAGACAGCTGCTGCACCTTTCATGGTTGTGTAGAAGAGGGAATTTCAGCAGGTTACACGACCATGAAAGACACAAGAGCTGTCTCCAGTTTTTATTCCGGCAGCCCTGCTGAGCCAAGTCAAGCAAATGTCAATAGGTTCTGAATATGAGAGTGAGGTTATTAAGCAGCTCTTGACAGACTGGACCACACCTTACCACTTTAAGAGGTTTGTATTCATAGCCCGTAAATTTCCAGGTACAATTCAAAGTTCTTGTTGTGACCTTGCTGAACCTCTCAGAAGCTGAAGGCCTGCATATCTGAAAGGCCATCTACTCTCATAGAAAAACCCCTGTTTTCAGTCATCCTCTGACACTCTGTTCAGGGCAGCCCATCTTTCAAGGTGGGGCAAATGGCAATGGGGGACAGAACCTTTTCTATAGTGGCACAACACTCTCCTTGTGGGAGACATTCACTTGTAGTAAACTTCAATCTCCCACACAGGATGTGATATCAAAACATCATCCTGGCATTTGAGGCATGATCATCTAAACCAGTTAAAGGGACAAAAATCTTTGCCAAAGCTCTCTGTACAAGCTGCCAAAAAATGAAAAGCAACAAATAGTGACCCTAAGGCAAACCTATCATAGGGTTTTCTGGGGGCTGAGAGTGTGTGATGGCCCCAAGGTAACCCAGTGGGCTTCTATGGCTTAGCGGGGTGAATTAAACTCTGATCTCTAGCGTTGTAATCCAGTGCTCAAACCACTACACAACACTGGCTCACCTGAACATCTGCAAACTATCTTAAGTATATCTGAATAGCTCTAAGCCACCTCTGAGAGCCAGCATAATGTAGTGGTTTCAGTGCTGGACTATGACTTTGGAGATCTGGGTTTGAATCCTCATTCAGCCATGAAAACCCACCAACCCTCAAATGAGGGACATTCCCTTTAACATCAGACCCTATAAGGGGCAAACTTTCTGGTCCTCAAATAAGGGACCTCCCTTATAATAAGGGAAGCCTGGCAAACCTGCCTTCACGGCTCGACTTCTGCAATGCGCTTTACATAGGGCTATCCCTGTGCTTAGTCCGGAAACTTCAATTAGTTCAGAATATGGCAGCCAGGTTGGTCACCGGTAGACCTAAAACTAACCATATAACACCAATTTTAAAGTCTCTTCATTGGCTGCCTATTAGTTTCCGGGCACAGTACAAGGTGTTGGTTATTACCTTTAAAGCCCTTCATGGCTTGGGGCCAGCCTACCTGCGGGATCGCCTTCTCCCATATAATCCGCCCTGCACATTAAGGTCCTCTGGGAGGAATTTACTGCAGCCAGTCAGAACCAGGTTGGCTGCGGTTACCCAGAAGACCTTTTCTTCTATCGCTCCCAAGTTATGGAATGGCCTTCCGGAGGAGACCCAGCATATTACCAGTCTGGACTGCTTTAAAAAAGCAGTCAAGACTGATCTCTTCCGACAGGCCTTCCAAGACTAGCATTTCCATCGCCTCCCATCAATTGTCTTGCTGTTTTGTTAATAGTTAATTGATTGACTGTTAATTGTTGTGTGTTTTAAGGGGTTGGTTTAGGTGGGTTGGTGGGTGGGGAGGATTGGGTATGTTTTAATGTTTTTAATGTATTTAATGTATTCCATGTTATTCGCCGCCTCGATCCATGTGGAGAGGCGGGATAGAAATAAATTTTTTTATTATTATTATTCCCAACAACCTAGTTACTCTTCAGATGTCCTGAGTTCATTGACAGCTGGTGGCTTCTGGAACCCACTCCAGGTTTTACTGTGAACATTGAAAGAATTCTCCAAGGTGCTGAACCTATTCTGGGATAAGGTTCAGCACTACTCCTTTGAAGTTCACACTAAAACCCAGAGTGGATTACTGACATGGAAGCCACCAACTACCTGCTGCCTGCATCCATAATCCTCACTCAGCAGGAAGAATTACTGTGTTGGCTGGATGCAATGGGAGTTGTAGGCCAATAAGTCTTCAGAACCCTGGATTCGAAAAGTCTGATTGACTGATACTTGCTATACACCTCAGGACCAGAACCAGTGAAAGACACTGAAAAAAGGTGGAAGTGATTTGAGAGAAGTGTAACATATTTCTCTTCGTTCCGTTGCACCCTTGGTCAAACAAGATCTTCACGTTTGTGAAAAAATACCCCAATTAAACTTCAAACCCTGCATAGTCTGCTTGTGTGTGTGTGTGTGCCAAGTGGCCTGTCAACTTATGGTGAGCCCATTACTTTTATTGGTTTTCCTTAGGCAAGGAATACTCAGAGGTGGTTGTGTTGGTTTCTTCCTCCAAACCAGTGGTTCTTAACCTGGACCTGGGGACCTCTTGGAGTCCATGGAGCCCTCACAGAGGTCTGCAAGGCCCTGCTGCTAGACACCAGCAGCAGCAACAGGAATATGTCAGTGGTGGTGGGTGCTGAAACTGCTCCCTCATTTGCAAAAGGGACATAGCAGTAGACATGTGCACGCGCCTAAACTGCTCCCTCATTTTCAAACAAGGGAGCAGGTTGATACCACCCCACACACACACTGCTACATCCCTGAAGAAAAGGATATGGCAGCAGGTATATGCCCAAACTATGATTCTAGAGACCAGGATTTGAATTCCCACTCAGCCATGGAAACCCATTGGGTGACCTCAAGCAAGTCATATTCTCTCAGCCCTAGAGAAAGGCAATGGCAACAAATCTTGCCAAGAAAGCTCCCATGATAGGGTTGCCTTAGGGTCACCGTAAGTCAGTTTTCCGGGGGGGGAGGGAACATGCTGCTCTGTCAGTAGGACTTTGTTCTTGGGTGCTTTCAAGTCACTTCTGACTTATGGCAACCCTATCACAAAGTTTTTTTGGTAAGATTTGTTCACAGGAGGTTTATCTCTGTCTTCCTCTGAGGCTGAGACTCGCCCAAGGTCACTCAATGTCTCAGCTAAGCTTTGAATCCTTGTTTCCAGAAGTTTTTAATAAATAAATAAATATTTTAACGTTGAACGCATTATATTTAAGGGAGATCCCTGGTAAAGAAAAGGTTAAGAATCGCTGCTCTAAAGCATAGCCTACAAAAGTTAAATTGAAAGAAGAAGAGTGTGTGCCCATGATCGTGTTTTGTAGACCGGGGGGGAGGGGCTTTGTTTCCTTGGGAAAGGATTACTACGGCTCCCAGAATCCCCCAGACAGCTTAACCACTGGAGTTTTAATTTCTCCCCCTCAAAAAAAATCTGTTCAATCCCCTCTGAAAGATGTGCCACTGTTTGCTGCCTCCTCCTGTTAACCACCCACCACACATAGGATCAACAAATATCAAGTGAAGGCTTGTTCTTGTGTTCTGTGGGGGTGGCTTTGATAAAAAAGTAGCAGCTTGTGGGGGGTTCAGGGCCTCTCGGAAAGGTAACGCCCAGCCAGCAGTGTGAGCAACAACCCATCCAGCTGAAGATCCTCTAAAGACGCCAGCCACAGATGCAGGCGAAATGTCAGGAGAAAATACTAATAGAACACGGCCTCAAAGCCCAGAAAACCCACAACGACCTATGGATTCCGGTCGTGAAAGCCTTCAATTTTACATCATCCAGCTAACCCCTTTGCCTCAATTTCCCTGTGTCTGTGTGTGCCTTCAAGTTGCTTGCTGAGTTACGGTGACCTGGAGAATTTTTGGCTATTTCCGCACTACACTGTTACAGTGCTATTATTCCACTTTCAACATCCTGTGGAATTCTGGGGTTTGTAGTTTACTGAGGCCCAAGAGCTCTCTGGCTGAGAATTCTAAAGGCCCCTCCCTAGACTGCAAACCCCAGGATTCCACAGGATGCCTAAAGTGGAATAATAGCACCACAGTGTAGTGTGGAAATGGCCTCAAATAGGGTTCTCTTAGGCAGGGAGTCCTCAGAGGCGGTTTTGACAGTTCCTTCCTCTGAAATACAGCCTGTAGCCGCTGGTATTCCTTGGAGGATTCCCATCCAAGCATTAACTAGAGCCGACCCTGCTTAGCTTCCAAGAGAGGTTGGATCCGATTTAGCGTAGTTAGGCAAAACCAACCCCGCTTACCTGCTGCTTTTTCACTTTAAGGGCGCCTCGAGCAAGCCGGGAACCTCCCGCTACCTTTGTCCGCCGCCACTGACCTCGCCGCTCGCGTTCACACGTTCCTTTGCTCCGCCAGGGTTCAGTCAATCAATCAATCAGTCAATCAATCAATCAATCACACGGCTGGCGGAAACCATAACGAAGCTGGAAGGGGGCGCTTTCATTTTTTCCGTAGACGTTCCGTTATTCACACCTGAAGCTACGCTCTGTTTCTTTGCCCCTCCAGCCCCGCCTGCTGACCCGAAGGACGGCTTAGGAGAGTTACTCCCGATGGGTCTTTGAGCGCGATCTTTCCTCGCGGATCTTTTTTCCGGGCTGTCTGAGGAGGCGGCGCTTGCAGCAGGTGGACAGCCTCGCCCCCGTTTCTGTCTCGCCTGTACAGCGGAGGGGCGCCACACCGCGGGAGGCTCGCGACGCCGGCGCTGCGGGGGCTGCTCGGCCAGAGCCGTCGGGACCGAGCCGGAGAGGAGTGCCGTCCGTGCGTGGACCGGGAGCCAGCAGCATGCCTCTTAGGAGAGTCTGCATCATCGGGGCCGGGAACTGGTGAGTGAAGCCGCGAGGGAGACCACCACGGTGGGGCGGAGCGGGGAGGGACAGACCTGTTGAGACCCCAGGCTGGCTTGCTCGCTCTTTCGACGTCCCGAGCTGGCAAGGAGGGGGAGATCGCCGATCTGGCCCCTGTCTTTCCAGGAACTGGGGGTGCCGGAGGGGGCGAGGAACCGGCGGCGCGCTAGACCGGCCGAGTGACGAGGGCGGCGGCGGCGGCGGCGGCGGCCCTTCCTCCTCCTGTACTTTTCCCCTGTCATTTTGTATGCAGTCCTGATCAAATCCGTCATCACACACACCTGAAGGAAAGCGAGAGCTAGAGAGAGAGAGAGAAGAGGAAGGCAGGGGAGAGACGGGAAAGAAAAGGGGGATTACCTAATGCAGATTAGACCATTTCCGCACTAGGGTGTTATAGTGGTATTATTCCACTTTCAGCATCCTATGGAATCCTGGGGTTTGGAGGGAATTCTTATTCGCGTTAATGCTAGCGAGGAGGGAAGAGGAATAAGACACCCGGGTAACTTTAAGTTTACCCTGTCACCGTTCCTTCAAAGAGCTCAAGGGGCTGCCTCCCCCCACTTCCTAGTGCTGCTTCATTCACACAACGACAGTGTGAGAAAGTGTCTTTGAAGAAAGGCTGAGAAAGTGATCGAAGATATATATTATCCAGTGAGCATGTTGAGTGGTACCTGGTAGTTCCCATATCATTGGGGCAATGAATCCACTCTGGGTTTTAGCCTGAACTTTAAATGAGCTATCCAAGGTGCTGAACCTATTTGGGAAGGAATAAGAGCCAGCAAGGTGTAGTGCTTTGAGGATTGGACTATGACCCTGGAGACCTGGATCTGATTGCCTGCTCACCTATGGAAAGCCACTGGGTGACCTTGGGTGCATTACACACGCTCAGCCCCAGAAAACCCCGTGATAGGTTTGCCTTAGGGTTGCCATAAGTCAGAAGTAACTTGATGGCACACAACAACACAACAGCTTCAAGGATGGCAACAATTCTGTTTGCTGTTCCCTGAAAGTAACACTAAATGCCATGAGTTTTGCAGATTGGAGATCTTTTAAGTTAAAGACTAAAACCCAGAATAAATTCAGCACCCCAGTGAAATGAAAGCCACTGATCACTAGTCTCTGTCCTGTGAGTAACCTAGCCTCCCCGCATCTGGGGCTCTGCAGGTTTTTGATTCCCTCTCTCAGTATTCCTGAGCACTGGCTAGGCTGATGTGAATCCTGAACATGCAGGGGGCAGCAGATGGGCAAAAGCCACTCTGACCCCTAAAACATTCTGGCAGCAGCAACAACACCATCACCAAGAGCCTTCTGTTGAGGATCCAAGAGTGGCTTATATGCTTCCATTACACTTTTCCCAACATCAAACTAGTGCAGTAGGGAAAGTTGAGAAACAGTAGCTGGCCCAGGGTCCTCTATCAACCTTCCTAGCTGAGCAGGTAATCAGCCATAACGGATATCATGGTACCTCAGTCCACTTTTCAAGCAGCTTAAAGAACAGAACTGAATATGTACTCTTCCCAGTGCTATTGGACAACTCCCATCAGCTCTAGCTTACAAAGCCAGTGGTAAGGGATGATGGGAAATATAGACCAGACACTTTGTGAAGGCTGCATGTTCCAGGTTCCATGTTATAGGTCCTTGGCTTTGCTGGCATGCCATCATCCAAGACTGGATGACTTTCTGAAAATGTATGTATTCAGGTGGGATTTGTTGGGATCAAGATTAAGCTGGAAAAGACTATGGAAGATTAAAATCTTACTAATTTTTATTTTGTTGTTAAGGCATACCACAATTGGGAGTAGGTTGGTGAATAGTTGCAGTGGTACAAATGCTGAAACAAAAGCTAAACAGAACAAAAAATGATAGGAAAGACTGGAAGTGAGGGCCTGGACAAGACTGGAGAGAGGGTGAGACTCCACTCTAGATCAGTTTCCAAAGGGGTAGTCCTGTGAAATTTGTTTCAATAAAAGCAACAAACAATCTTGTGGCACCTTCAAATTAACACATTTTTAGGGCAGAAGCTAGCTTCTTTTACGCTTTACTTCATTAGATGCATGAGTATTTCCCATAATTTCAGATATATAAATATGAACACAGGAAGTTGACTTAGCAGGTTAGATCCTTGATCCTCAGTACTGTCAACTTTTACGGCAAATGGTGCTCGAGGGTTTCAGACAAGATTCTTTCCTAACCCAACCTTGAAATCCCTGACATTCCCTGGTCATCTCTCATCTAAATACTACCCAGCCCAAATCCTGCTTAGCTTCTAGAGCCAGAAAATGTCAGGTATGTTCAGGGTGGTATGGAGGTATTTGTGGGCCAGGGAGATTATAGACTGTGATGTCCTCAGGAAATTAAATGCAGAAATTACTGAAAGAGACACGTTAAAAAGGTGTACCAATTTAATTAACAAAACCAGGCAAAATCAGATCACTTGCTACAGCATGGATGGACAGCACTAGGTCCTTATTTGAAATGCAGGAAGTTAGATTTTCAGTTGAAAATCTGGTTGTCTGTGCCTTATATCCACCCACAAAGCCATGCTTCATCAGAAGGGCAAGCAAGCTCCTTCAGGGCCACCAGCCCACAGAACAGCTGTGATGCATTGTTATACAAAGGAAGCGGACATTCTGTTTCTTTTGCTTTGCCAGCTGGTTGCCTTTTCTCCACACTGAGCAGGCACGTGGCTATTTGAGAACAATGTTAACTTGGAAAAGAGGTGACTCTTCTTCCCTGCCCGATAAACATACTAGAACCCAGAGATATCTGCTAAAGCTAAATGGTGGGAGATTCAGGACAGATAAAAGGAAATGTTTTTCAATACAGCACATAGGTAAACTATAAAATACATTACTACAAGCTGTAGTAATGGCCTGACTGTCAACCTGGTTGGTTTCAATTAGAGGATTCTATATATTAATGGACAGTAAGATGATGTATGGCTATACGTTTGACTCATGATAGCTATATATTACCACCAGCATCAGAAGCAGTGCGGTTCTCAATACCAGTTGCTAGAAAACATAAGTGAGAGAGTTTTGTTGCAACTGTGGCCATTTCCACACTACAGTGTTATAATCCTATTATTCTACTTTCAACATCCTGTGGAATTCGGGGGCTGTAGTTTACTCAGGCCAAAGAGCTCTCTGGCTGAGAATTCTAAATGTCCCTCCGTAAACTGCAAACCTAGGGTTCCATAGGATGTTGAAAGTGGAATAATAGCACTATAACAGTGTAGTGCGGAAATGGCCTGTGTTCTATTTGTGGGCCTCCCAGAGCTAGCTGATTGCCCATTGTGTGAACAGAATGGAGTAGGTTGCCCTTTGGTCTGATCCAGAATGACTTTTCGTACATTCTTAATCACTCCTGGAGGGAAGAGAGATTTTGCAATTTAGGGAAAAGCATGTGTCATTCAGTTGTACTATGTATTTGATCCTGTCTGTTCCTGATGAAGAGGCAGAACAGTACAGGACTTCTGGGTAGGGTCAGCCTAGCTAGGATCTTGTCCCAGAACTGTTTCCTCTAGCAGCTGTCCTGCCAAGCTGCATCTGAGAGAGAAGAAGGCCTTGAAGCTCACTGCCTTAACCTGGCTGGAACCAAGTACCATTTGGCTGTTCCTCCTTCCCATCAACCACTATTTTAGAGAGGAGATAGTGAAGTTCCCTCTGTCTTCCAGGCTGAGTCCAACTTTTATTTGGTTCCTACCTCCAGGCAGCTGTGGAGGTAAGAACCAAGTGGAAGTTGAATAATTACATAGAGACTTGCAGCTGTATTGAAGTCAAAGAAGAAACTGATATCCCTCTAACAGACCAGCTGAAATATTCCAATGGCTCATCCATTAGCAAGTTGAATATACTGCCTTATCACCTGTGAGACAATGAGTGGCCCTGAACAACTGGAAACAAACTCCTCATATGTCAACAGATACAAGGTAGATGGTATATTTTGTCCAAGATACATTGGTGGCTGAAAAGAGCAGCACAAATCCACATTCTAGTTTTTGTAAGCTGCCTGAGGACCTTTTAATCTGAAAGGCAGGGTAGAAACAACCTGTATGATTGAATGAAGGGGGAAGCTACTTCTTGTGCAGTGATCTGACAGCTGTTCAGAATGACATCGTAAGGTTGCCTGTGTCCCCTCAGATACTTATTCTGATTTGTGGGGAGGTGAGCAATGTATTTCTTCAGCAGTTTGACTGCAATTCTCATCCCATCATAGCCAGTGATGAGATCTGACAGGATTTGTAGTCCAATATCTAGAGGGCCTGCCCCCACTAAAGAATGAACTATTATGCATACTCCTTAGATTCCAGGAATTATCTCTTCCTCCTACAAAGATATAGTATAATCACCAACATTCCTTTAAACCAAGATTGAGAAACATGCAAACCTTCAGATGTTGCACCACAGTTCCTGCAATTCTTTCCCTTTTTCATAGACATGGGAAGCAAGAGCGGCTTTGCTTAGGTTCACTACTTGGATTAATTTAATTTATACCCTGCCTTTCATCCAGTGAAGACACTTAAAGTAGCCACAAAACCAAAATTGCATTGTTTTATATTGCCTTGCTTTATTTATACCTGCATCGTAATTCCCCCCGCAAAGCTGGCACTCAAGGCCAGGGTTGCCAGAGAAAAAGCTGGAGAGGGCTCCTGTACCTTTAATGGCTGCGTGGAAGTTGGAGTTTCCGCAGGTGTTGCTTATTACCTGGTTCTGTAACATGCAACACTTGATGGAATTCCCTCTTCTACACAGCCATTAATGGTACAGGAACCTTCTTTACCTTTTCTCTGGCAACCCTGCTCAAGGCAGCTTAGGAAAGAAAAAGAAATACAGGTACACGCCCAAGCAGTCACAAATTGAGAATAAAATTTAAAACATAAAAAAAGAGTTTAAAACCCAAGCTCAAAAATGCAAGAACAAAAGCCATAGTAAGCACTCCTTTCTGTGGTAAGGTTGCTTGTATGCCAAAGGCGTATTTGAATACAAACATTTCTCCCAGTGAAGAGAGAGGAAGCTAATCCAGCCTATCTGACCTTGATAGGAGTTCCCAGAATCTGGCAGCAGCGACCAAAAAGGTGTTGCTTTCTTCCTTTGCTTAATTTTAAAGACCAATATTTTAAAGAGAATGAGTGCCCTTGCATTCCAATACTGCAGTAGGCAGACATTCAACTTTCCTTTGAACTAATGTAAAAACATGCCTTTTGAAATTGTCACAAAGGAGAGCAGTTTTACTTATCCCTGAAAACATCCAGTGATTGGTACCGGTAGTGGTGCTGATTGAACAAACTCATTGCATGCACACATTCACCCTAGCAATTATATAACTGTCTGGTAAGAAAATTTAGGGGTTCATTTCCCCACCAAGCTAGTACATTATATATCCTAGTGCAGGAAAGAACAGAAGAGCTACATTTGGCGGAAAAAGAGAAAGAGTAAGTCACAATTGTCCATAATACTGTACATATGCAAAATGATTGTTTTGCAATGCTTTGCAGGTAGTAGCTATTTGACCTTGCAGGTTCAGAAAATGCTGACCTATGGCTCATGTGATGGCCCATAAAGTCTTTCAGAGTCAGGTGGGAGAGGGAGAATTTTCATTTCTGAAGTTGAGGTATAGCTCTGAAACTCCAGACCTCTTGCAATCAGAGTTACATTCCATTAAGTCACCAAAATAGAAGTTAAAGTTCAGTGCTCAGCAATTTCCTTAATAATGCAAGCAACCCTTCACACAGAGATGCTAGTTTCCCAATAGCTGTGCTCAGCTAGAGAGGTTTTATATTCAGACCTTATGACCTTTATTTTTCTTGGTTATTTTCAGGTTGAGAAATTTTCCTGGCAGTTTGGTCTGTCACCCTACAATTTTGCATTTCTGCTGTGTCCATCAATTATATCTGTTTTTTTGGCAAATTAATCAGTCAACCATCTAATTTAAAAACATAGTAATCAGTTTGCTTTAAACTGTGTGCCTTCGTGTTTGACCTTTGGGGGCCTTTTGATTGAAGAAGGAATTTGAATCTAGAATGGTTTATATCACATGCAGTTTTATCTCAGGTTAATTAATCAGGAATAATCACTGCCCCTTTAATCAGTATTCACAATAACTAGCGTGGAATCAAATCCCCACTATACTTAAATGTTCTCCATTCTTTAAGGTGAACACAGGGAATTTTTTTTTTCCTGTTGAGAGCTGTATCTCCAGGATAATAATTTGCTGGAGCTATATGGAATGATAGGTGAAGCCAGTGGTGGTTGGATGCTCACCTAAAAGTGGACAAACTGCCTCTCTCTTGCTTTCTCTCTCTTTCTCTACCCATTTTAGGGGTGTAGCTACAGCAAGGGCAAAATGAGGGCATGCTTCCCAAATAAGAATTCTGCACTTCCCAAATGAAATTTTCCTGCTGTCTCTAAATTTCTACCCCTGCCAAGAGCGAGGCACTGAAAATCATTCACGTTTAGAATTCTTGTATTTGCTGTGTTCACATTCCCTTGATAACTTTATCCCATACTTTTTTTGTGGAGGCTCTTTCACACTGTATGATTATAACAGTATGATTCCACTTTAAGTGCCAAAGTAGCCTCCTATAGTATCCTGGGATTTGCTATTTAGGGAGAACCATTTACTGTCCTTCTTCCACATTCACAGGTTTGATCTCACAATTTGACTATTCCTGAGGTATATGTGTGCCTTCCCCCCATTCTCCTCCTCTCGTTTCTTTGCCTTTTCCCTGGCTGCCCATGTCTTCCTTCTTCTCAGAGAAGGAAGACGCACATATGCCTTCCCTCCCTCACCATTCCCTTGTTTTTTGTCTGGGCACAGGGAACCCACACCAGGCCAAAAGGCAAGGGAATGGGAGGAAGGCATGTGTGCCTCCCTCCCCTCATTTCCTTGCCTTTTGCCTGGGTGCAGAGAACATGGGCCAGGTAAAAAGGCAAGGGAATGGTGGGGGAGCCCCAGAAGGGAATGGGAGGGGGATCATGGAGGCAAGTTATATGTGGTTTTTCCATCTTTGCAAGGGTTCTGCAGCCCAAGCCCTCGAGAAAGTGGAGGGCCCACTGCAGATTTCTTAGTTGGAGAGCTCCTCTAGGGCCTCATCAAACTGCAAATCCCAGGATTCCGTTGGATGCTGCCATGGCAATTAAAGTGGGATCATTGTGCTATAATTGCATACCATGAAAGGGTCCTGGATGCCTAACAGTATTTCCAAAATTTCAATTGAAGTTTTAACTTACTGCAATGTTAGAAATGTGGGGACTGGAGGAAACAATCACGGGGATAGCATTTGGGGGGAGCTATGTCCTTGTTTCCCTCCCCCTGTTGTTATACCCCTACACCATCCCGTTTCTCTCTTTTTCTTTTCTCCAGTGAGCAGGCAGGCAGCCGGGGGAGGGAAAGAATTATTTTCCCAGAAGTCTAAACTACTTGATTGCAGAATATTGTGAAATTAGGCCAAGGTTACATGGAGCCAGCCCTTGCTTAGGACAGCAAGCACACAGGTTTTGTTTGAAAAGTCTTGCATTATCTGTGTTAAGAGTTACTGATTTTGAAGACACAATTGTGGGATCTTTGCTTCAATTGCCTGATCTTTGCTCCATTGCCTGATAGTTTATGCATTGATGTGAGACAAAAATGAAAAGTAGCAAGTTCCATCATCTTTTAAAAAAAAGGGATGGAAAATGCTTGCTTTTGCTATAGACCTTGAAGAAATTGGCACTTTCAAAATAGAAGAGATAGAAATGTTGTTTAGACTGGGATGTCCTTGCCCAATACTCTGTCCAAGGTTGTTTGGTTCATAAAGCACAACATTATTATTTCACAGTTAACTGCAAATTTTTTATCTTCTACATTTTTAAAGAAATGCATTTTGTTCCTGTTCTTTCCCATTTTACAATTGGTTATAATAAATTGATCTGGAGAGCTGGTATGAAAAAAAACTCTGATAATACTGGGAGCTGACAGAAAATGTTCTGGCATAAACAAAATGTGTATGGATGTCCAAGATAAAATTGGAAAGAACAGGAACAAAACCTGGGACTTTCTGGTATCTTTAATCAGTCTGAATGCACCCTAAACCCGCTTCCATTTGAAGAGCTTGTTAATTATGTGCAAGTCACTCCTTATTTCTGGGAAAAATTTTAGCTGATTTTATCTGTTTCCTAATTTTCCAGTATCTGATTTAACAAACAATTCCAAATTAAATTCTTCATTTGAAGTTATCAGGTGGCAATCCAAAATTTTTATTGGTAAATTATGCGCAGAGAATGAACATGGGGTTATTCAGGACTGTTGAGACTGAAATTCTGTATCCAGTTTTCTATCTGTCCAAATGTGCAACCTGATAAATATTTACTCAAAATTTAGTCTGATGGAACAGAACTTCCTTTTGACCAAATTACACTAGAATGCGTCTGCGCAGAGGTAGTAACAGGAACTAATATTCTCCTCTATCCCTGATATAAATAATATCCATATAATTTGGTACATGCAGAGTCTCTTTCTCTCTCTCTTTCTCACACGTACATAACCCATTGCCATTGCCATCCTATTGACAGGGGTAGGAAAAATACCACCCTCAGGCCACATGCAATCCTAAATCTATTTTTGAGGGTGCCAGGATTTCCCCAGCATCCCAAATTTTAAAAAGATTTTGAAATGTCCCCCTTGGGGACATTGAGACAATTTCTCCATGTTTCTCTCCTCTTATATAGTTGGGGGCAGCTTTAAGCACAAGAAGGATTCTCTTACTTGAAAAAAGATCTCTCCTGAGCCTGAAGGATCCCAGAGACCCCAAAATACATCAACATAGCCTCTTCCATGCTTCCTAGGGGTTGTTAGTATTTGTCATCAAGTCAGCTTTGATTTCTGGTGACTCTAGTCAACAGTCTCTAACAACTCTGTTCCAGTGTTGCTTCCTTGATTGAATCAATCCAGTTGTGATCAGATCTTTCTCTTTTCTTGGTACCTTACACTTTACCAAGTATTATTGTCTTTATTGTCCTTTCCTGTGAATCCTGATAGCCTCAGTTTAATCATCTTGGATGCAGTGATTCCTTCTCCTTCCCAGAAGTAAAAGAAATGGGGCGCATGGAGAGAAGTACAATCCTAAATGTTTCCATGGGAGGGAGGCCAATGCTGCCCCCCAACTCCTGGCAGATATTTCTGTAGGCGGAGAGAGCCAGCATGGTATAGTGGCTGGCATAAAACTCTGGAGACCAGGGTTTGAATCCTTGCTTGGCCATGGAAACCCTCTGGCAAGTCACATTCTCTCAGCCTCAGAAGAAGGCGAAGGCAAACTCTCTCTGAACAAAGCTTGCTAAGAAAACCCTGTGATAGGGTTACCTTAGGAGCTCCATAAGTCAGATACAACTTGAAGGCACACAACAAGAAGGTGTAGGTGGATCAGCAAATCACATTAATACTGGTTTTTGTGCAAATGTGCAGTTCATATGCAATACCATTTTGCTCTTAATCTGTTAATGAATGATTAAATTTATTAGTTATGATAGTGATTTATTTTATCATTATTTTTTATGCCCACATTTGTAATTATAAATAAATGGGGGGGGGGAATAGCTACACAAAAATGAATGACACACATATCTTTTTAAAAAGTGTATTATAAAGTTACTCTGAAAAAATTGGATAGTTGGAACTTCATTTTATACTATGCATTTGTCAGTAATATCACAAATATTTGTCTGAGGAAAGCCATGTAATTTGGGCCTCCTATTACCCAGTTTCAGATTAAATAACACAGCCCTTGTTAGGAGGTGATTATGGCAGATGGTCAGATGCGCAGAACAGAACATCAGCCTTTATCATTTTGAAAGACTGGGATGTATTACAGCTAGTCACTACTGTGTTTGGTAAGATATTGCAGTCAAGAGGGTTACAATTAAATCATACAAACCTATAGCTACCCGCCTGCCCAATTAGAACTTGAAATGTTAAGTAGCAAGACTATCATTTATCCAGAAATGTTTTTTCTTCTTTAGTTATTTCCCTTCTGTTATATTTCCAAATAGTCTAATTAGAGAAATGGATGGAGAAACTGCTGTGAGGCTCCTTCACCACTTCTGTGTAGCACCTAAACCCTTGAATGCTTAGATGTTACAGCCTAGACAATCCTGAAATACAGATCAAATGCTGGCATAGGCTATCTTCTTTCGCTTTATTGCCTTTTGAAAGTTTGTAATGATTGTTCCAAAATCGTTGGGTCTCTCAATTTTAGGATAAATAGATGTTTTACTTTATAGAAAATAGGCTTCTGTTTGAACAGCTGTTGGATGACAGTCCTCTGTTTGAAGGTATTAACTGTTTTGAAGGGTTTTCAATTTAAAAGCCAGGGCTCGAAAAGCAAATCCCAAGAAGTGAGAGCCAAGGGCCGTGAAGTTGCTGACCATAACCTATACAGCCGGCTGAATAGATACATGGATCACCTGGGCCCATTTCATGCTACACAATTACTATAATCTCACTTTAAATGCCATGGCTGCATCCTATAGAATCCTTCTTTTTGTAGTTTGATGAGGCCCTAGAGCTTTTTGGCTGAGAATTACCTCACAAAACTAAAAATCCCAGGATTTTGTAAGAGGCAGCCATGGCAGTTAAACCAGAACCATAGTGCTCTAAAGGTGCAGTGTAAAAGGGGCCTACGACATTATAGTCTTCTCTTATCTACAGTGGTGAGACATATTTTTTCTATTTAAATTATAACTATGTCTGAATTGGTATTTACACATATAAAACAGGTTCTACAAATATCATGCAAATCTGTGTTCCCTGTTGTCCTCTGTTGCTGCCTGAAAGCAGAATTTTTATTTCAAATCTGTTCAGCAGATTGCTAAATTGCCAATTTGCTGACCAAAATACATGAAAGTTGAGCCTGGGCTGTTTCTAGTTTGTCAGCATTGATGTTTTTCATAAAGAAAATTATGCAGTTGATGTAGGCTGCTTGTACTGTGGGAAATACTAGCTCTACCAGAGCACATAATGTGTCAGTAAAGGCAGCCCATGGCAAAATAGCTGTAGGAGGTACAGCATGTTATGGTTTGTGAAACTGAAGTTATCTATGTGAGTCATGCTTGTGTTCCAGCTGTTGAGATAAAGTATCTAAACAAACATGGCCTTCTGGAGAATGGTCTCACAGAGCATCCTATCTTAATGATTTCTTTTTTTATCCTTAAAGGGGATCTGCCATTGCAAAAATCATAGGTCAGAATACCCAGAAATCCAGCAAATTTGAACCTACTGTAAAGTTATGGGTATTTGAAGAGATAATCAATGGCCGGAAACTCACTGAGATAATAAACCAAGATCATATAAATGTGAAGTACCTTCCAGGACATAAACTACCTCGCAATGTGGTAAGTAATATAAAGGCACTAAAGTCTTGCTTCAGCATGAATTATCTCATGCTTTGACCATATCGGGATTTAATTCTAGGTAACAGAGGCAATAGCCTACATCACACAATTACCTAAATAATTTTGGTTGGAACAAACATTTCCCTGGTCTTACAGAGACGGGGCGAAGGGGGGATGAGGGGACAGGATGATGTTCCCTAGTGGCAGACCCTTGTTCTATATGAATTACGGAAAGGCTGTTGTCAGTCACGATGAACTTTCTGATTCATCGTCTAGTCTGTCCAGTTGTTTGGAACTTTTCTGAGACCTGACAGTGGCCTTCCCTCTTCAGCCAAACAGCAAGAAAAACAGGATTTAGAATTTACTTGCCCAATGTCCAGAAAGGCAGGATACAAACAATGCACTGTAGAAATCTTAAAAATAGAAATGGTAGTTTTGGCAAAGTTGCAGTTGTACTACTTTTCCTCCTATGAGCTTAAGACAGCGTACATGGCTTTGCTGCCCACCTATCCTCACAACAAACCTCTGAAATAGGTGAAGCTGGCCCAAGCTTGTCTAGTAAAATTAATGGCTTGGTCTTCAACTTGAATTTTCTGAATTCCCATCCAAGGCTGGAATCCTATTGAGGCACTAGCTTTCTTTGTGCTTGTACAAAGAGACAACAGTAGCAAGAGACTGCCGGATGTGTGTTAACTGTTTCTCAAATAGACAGCTTCCAAAGGTGGAGAGATCAATAGAGCTGAAGGAATGGAAAGAAGTGGCTTGAATGCTCACCTGCGCCATGGAACAGGTAGTTGTCCAAGCCACACTTCCCATACTGTTTTGGCTTTGTGGGCAGACCTGGAAATCAGGTGTTTGAGAAAGACCAGCATGGAGCAGACAACTTTCTCTTCCCATTGCTGTTGTTTTTTCCATCCTTTCCTCACTGCTGCCTTCACCTCCACTGGAGTTGTTATACCATGAGTGGAACCAATAGGATTTTGGCCCAACACTCTACCCATTCCACCAACCTATTTCTTTTATTTCTAAAATTAATTAGTTGACTTGTACTTATCTAATAGCTGTTAGGGCAATGTACTATGTGAACATAGATAACATCCAAAATCCATATAAATCTAATTTAAAAAAATGATGAAGCAGTAAATAAAAGTGGCTATCAATGTAGTAGAAGATAAATTAACTTGTGGCATAAAAGGAAAACTTAAAACTGCTACAAAAGACAAATAATACTGTGAAACTACAACTGGGGCCCTTTCACACCACACAAATTATAGCGTTGTGATTCCTCTTTAGTTGCTTATGGCAACATCCTATGGAATCCTTGGACTGACAGTTTAAGAAGGGGCATTTAGGATACTGCACCAGAGAGATCTAGTACCTCATCAAACTATTTGTTAGGAGTGGATTCCTAGTGCTATAGTGCCATTCAAGTGGAATTGTAGTATTATAATGGTATAGTGTGAATGGGCCCCAGATGTCAATAGATTTCAAGCAGAAAAGGATTGCCCTCATTTGTTACACAGCAGCAGGAGACTGTACTTAATTGTTTGTGGTTTTCTTTTTTCAGATTGCTATACCAAATATAAAAGAAGCTGCAGAGGGAGCAGATATCCTAGTCTTTGTTATACCTCATCAGTTCATTCCAAAAATCTGTGAGGATCTTAGCGGCCATATAAAAGCTGGTGCCATTGGGATTTCACTGATCAAGGTAAAATTTCTAGGGTGAAGGTGATCCAGTCAGGATAACACATAAGCTTGCTAGTTCATGAGGGGGTCCTGATCCGTTACCCTAAATTACTCCCCCAAACACAAATAGTTAGCACAGAGTTGGGCAGCTGTGCAAATGATGGGGGTCATTTTTTATCCCTGCATTTACCTGACAGACTGTACCAGCCCATTTTAGTGTGCCTGAAATGATGTAAAGATAGTTCCAGATACCATTTTGACTGATTTTCAGCTGATTCCCTTCTCCTTTTTGTGTGCCTATGTTTTTCAGAGGTTTGTGTGGCTTGAGGAACCAAATTGCTGCAATTATAGGCGATTTTGGAAGTTTTTGGCCAATTTGAGGGGAAAGAACACTTGAAAATCAGGTCAAAAATGTTTTTAAAAGTTGTTTTTCAGGTTTGAGGTCTATGGAAAGCTTCTGGAGGGTTGCAAGTGCTGCATTTTGCTAACCCCTGAGTTAGCAAATGAGACTTCTGCATTTTATCTCCAAGAAATTACATTACTGCATGTCAAGGTATCTAAGGAATAGGAAAGGGAGTGTTTTGAAAATTGATGCACTGCATATGATGATATTAGTCTGGAATTTGGTGCTATATGCTGTAATAGGCAAAAGGTAGATTTCATCATATTTTGGATGTGAGTTCCCATCAGCCCCATTAACATCGCCAATGGTCAGAGCTTATGGGAAGTGGAATGATAAAAGTTATAAAGTCCCAAACATACAGAGATCTTTCTTCTGCCTGTCCCTGCCATATTAAAATGGTAAGTTAATTGTTCCTGTGGTTTGTACAGAATTTTATTGATGGACGGAAATGATGTCTGATTCTGCAATAAGAATTCTACAAGTGAAAGAAAATTTTTGTTCATTCTTCCACGTTATCTCTTGACACTCTTCTGTGGTCTCCAGTTGTTTAGGCATGCTGTCATTTTATGCAGGAAACAAATTCTGTAGTAAGCCATCTTGATCTGAGGAATGTCAACACTTGGGTTAAATGGCCAATGTAGCCTCTGTGTGATACCACTTTAACTGCCATGGTTCCATCATATGGCATCCTGAGATTTCTAGTTTGGTGAGATATGTTGCCAGAGAGTTGTAGAAAACTCCTCTGAAATGCAGTTTCCAGGGTACCCTGACTTAATCTGCAATCTTTTTTCTCAAGGTGTCTTGGAAAGTATAATTCAGGTAAGTGGACTATAATTCTCCAACAGAGAATACAAGTCCACAGCATTTTATAGGATGAAGAAATATAGAAACGGCTATAACTATGTAGTTGTAAAGTCCAGTTGTGTTTGTCAGTGTATTTCTGTGTAATGTTTAGTGTTATGTCCTGTATATTTTTTAAAATAATGTAATTCAAACTTTTTAAATTAAAAAGGGAAACCAAAGTTTTCATAGAACTGTAGGACACAAAGTCCATCGCTCTTTGCACTAGAAAATTCTACAGCTAAAAGATCAAAAGCAAATACAACAGACTACTGCAGTCTTTTTTCAACAGGTCAAATATCTGATGTATGACTGTAGGTGCAGAATTTATTTTAAAGCATGTTGTTACCATGTGTGCACTCTCATGTTTTCGGTGTTATATCTCCTCTGAGGTTTCCTGTTTAGAATGGGCTAGTAATCAGCCCCCTCCCCCTGCATTATGTTCTGGTCATCCTTTCCTGTCTCTTCTCCAGTCTTTAGCTTCTCCTGTATAAAGAAGATGAAACATTAAACAACCTTAGAGAAAGAAAACAATTTCATAAAATAAGCAGATATCCTTTGGTTTGATATACTGTCAGTTGTGACACCCTGTTTTGCAAACAGCTTCTCTATGTTTTTCCACCGACTCAGATTTCATGGAGATCAGATTTTTGTCTTTCCTTTAGAAAGGTCAGAATGCATTGTTTTTAAAATCTTTCCTTTGATCATTCTCTTTCTGTTACGTAGGGTATAGATGAAGGCCCTGAAGGACTGAAACTCATATCAGACATCATCCGAGAAAGACTGAAGATAGAAGTCAGTGTGCTCATGGGGGCCAACATTGCTAATGAAGTGGCAGACGAAATGTTCTGTGAAACCACCATAGGTAATTGACTAATGGTCTCACATTTACAAACTGCCATTCATACCGGTGAGATAGGCCCAGGCATGTTTGCAATGCAATGCAGACAGTTCCCTCCGCCTCATTATGTGGTAACATACCTGTAAATTCCCACTTGCAAAAAATATTTGATCGATATTCCATCTTTCTCCCAATAAGGCACTCAAAGCAACATTACTGTTAAGAATTGAGTGTGTGGGGATCATCCTAGTAGATAAAATTGGGCAATTGTGAGCGACTGGATTAGTTAAAAATAAAAATAAAAAAATAAAAGATTTGTTTGCTATGGTGTTCTTGCAAGAGACAGTACTTTGTCTTCTGTAACTACGTAAGTCACTGGATCTAGAATAAGTGAACAATTCCTAATGTCATATTGCCAGACCCAATGTGACACCCGTGTTCAGTTTGCTACTTCCATTTTTGCATGTATGATCCCAGAATCATATGTGTTCGTGTCATGTAAGGAGGCTTACATATCTATCAGCATCACTCTTTTTTTCTTTTTTTGGTCAATTTGAATTTCTTTGAATATATACAACTGCAAAATAGATGTATGTGAACTTGTACTGCATAACATCTGCACGTATCTTTTAAAATATTGTATTGTCTTTTAAAATATTGTATTGAAATAAATTCTGCACACCTTTCTTTGATTATTACCTGAGTCCTAATTTACTGTGCTTCTTCCCATAGGTTGCAAAAATCCTGAAAGTGGGAAGATCTTCAAAGAATTAATGCAAACTCCAAATTTCAGAATTACAGTGGTAGAGGACTGTGACACTGTGGAACTCTGTGGGGCCTTAAAAGTTAGTGATTCTAAATAGAATATTTTTAAACCAATAGAAGTTTGGCAGTCCTTATGGCCAGCTTAATTACTAAAATGTTGCACAGAATGCTTTCATAATCATTAGCTTTCACTTAATGTTCTATTCTGTAAAATGAGGGAGTTCATTTCTTTACATTCCAACTTAAAAGTCAGTCACGTAGGGACGTGGGGACGGGGTGCGATTTGCCCCAGGCAGCAATATTTTGGGGGCATCCCAGCCTGTGGCCATGCCCCCGCACACCCTGGCCGGGCCCTTTGTGCCGTAGTCCCGCCCCTCTCCTCCCCCCCTCCACACACTCCAAACTCCACCACTGTTAAAAGTGGCTTTAGAGTGCCAGTGATTTCAGTTGGACAGTAGCTGTAGCCTAAATAAGAGGGACCATTGCATGATTGTTGCTAATTAGGAATGCATGAGTTGACATCACAAAGAGCCTTTTTTACTGCTGTCTTCCTTTTGCTGTTTACTTTCATGTGACTTCCCATATCACTCTCAGCTCTCCCTTCACTTCTAGCAGTGGGTTCAATCAACCTGCGGATGAAAGCCTTAGCTTTGCTTATTCTTGTTTCTCCTCTATCTCTCTAAGATGACATGTCTACATGGGAGAACTTCCCCATGTGAAGGTGCTCTCCGTGCAATTAGGGATGCTCCCCAGTCAGGTTTCTTTCCCCTTTTTGACTCCCAGTTGTTTGCAGAGTATCTGTGCCTAGCTCTCCTGGGCAAATTAGTTGTTTTGCACATGAGAAGAAAGGCAGAATTGGAGATGGGGAAGTATGGTGCTATCACATTTCCCCCTCATATTTTTTAAAAAAATATTTTTAACAATTTAAGTCCAGGTACATAACAGTAATTCCTTCTTCCCATATAGGTATTGGAATTTAAATCTTTTTCTCCTTCTGTCCCTCCAGTCCACCTTCCCTTCTCCAAACCATGAAGTCATGAACTTTATTCCTGTGAATCACCATAAATATGAATTGTCTTCCAAATAATTGTATAACCTTCAATACTCATTTTTCCAACATCTCTCTTGATCCAAAGGAGGTTTAAATGCAGTATTTCCTTGAGTCATATAAGCCATAAATGGCTTCCAAGTAATCTCAAAAATATCTTCTTTAATGTTTCCTCTTGCTACTCTTATGTCTGTTAATTTTTCTGAAAAAGCTATGGACGATATCCTATTTAACCACTTTTGTATTGAGAGATTTTCTAATGTTTTCCATGCTTTAGCTATTTCTAGTTTTGCAGTGCTTAACATAAGTATTATAAGATACTTATTTAATAAATACTTCCCTTCTGAAGTGGGCTTTTTGGTCAAATATACATGTTTTTGGACAAGTTAGCCACATATGATTCCAGTCCCCTATTTTGCCACAATGTCTCCAAAATAGCTTTGGCACTAGTAGTAGTAGCATTTATGAATAATTTCTAATGCGTTTTCTCTGATCTGGGCAGTTATTGATTTATAAGGTGGCATCTTCTGAATTGAGTCCCATTGTTCTGTTATTTTTATCCCCAAACCTGACTCCTGAACAAGTCTTGTCATTTAGATTTGCCAGAGTTTGCCTCTTGTCTTGTTTGGTATAGTTTTGAAGTTACTCTTTTCATTTTGCTTATGATGTCATTAACAATATGTTTCAAATAGAGTTAAAACTCTCAGGGGGGCTGTCTGTTCTATTATAATTTCCCCGAAAAGTAATTTATTTGCATTAGTTGCAAGCATGATGGATCTATTGGTTTAAATTTAAGTTGTTCTGATTGCATAGATTTAACATTCAAATGTAAGTCATTTATTCTGTATATTCCTTTCTCTTTCCACCCTCTAAATTAGTCATATTTGTCTTTCTCCATTCTGAGTGGGATCCTCAATGCAGTGCGATAGCCAGCTCTGAAAAAATGTAGCAGGGAGCAATGGGGCCAAATGAGAAGAGGGGGTGCTACCCCTGGCCAGACACTGGAAGTTGGAGCAAAGGATCATTGTTGGCAGAATAAGCTGCCACTCGATTTGGACAAAAGCATACACGCTTATGAATGGAAATAAGGAGACGAACTCATCGTCTTTTTTTAGACAGACTGCTTCATCCCCCCTTTTTTGCTTTCGACTCTCCCTTTTGGTTTTTCCTCTTCCCTCCTACATTAAAGAGATTGATGTAGATTAATGTAGAAATTCTTCATTTCTAATTCTTCAAGTCATACATATATTTGGGCTATTGTAAATTGATTAGGAGTAAATTTTGCTGACGTGAGTCTAACAACATTGAAATTGCAATTCAGAAGGGTTTGACAGTAAACAGATTAACATCTTGTCTGCCCCTTCTCCAACCTAAGCATAGTGGTGAAGGCATGTGCCTTCTCATTTTGTAGAAATGAAAGTGCAGCCGTGTTGGCAAATGGCAAGGACCAAGAGATCATGTCTCTTTTGTGGTCAAGCTCTTCCCTCCCTGCCTCCCCACTACCATTTTTATCTACAGAATAGGAAAACTTTGTTCATTTCTACACTCAACATGTAAACATATAAACAGATCTGAAAATTCATAACAATATCTTAGAGCCTCTTGTTAAATAATACAAAAATGCCAAATAACTCAAAAATATTGTATTAATGAGAAAACTTAATTTTATCCTTAACTCAAACTTTTAACTTTTAAGTATGTGGCTATCTGTATCAGTTATAAAGTCAATCCAGTCAGTTGCAGACTTAGGGCCTTTCTCCCCTACACTGTTATAGTGCTATTATTCCCCTTTCAACATCCAGTGGAATTCTGGGGTTTGTAGTTTACTGAAGCCAAAGTGCTCCTTGGCTGAGAATTCTAAATGCCCTTCCTGGAACTCCAAATCCCAGGATTCCATAGGATGTTAAAAGTGGAATAATAGCACTATAACAGTGTAGGGCAGAAATTGCCTGAATGTCTTATCTTCCTCCAGGTCCCGGCAGCTGTTTGATTCATTTCCTCTCCCTGTGTTTGATCTGTTAAACTAACACTGTCTGGAATCTTGCACTTTCAATATCTCACAGATTTTAATCAGCTTTTCTGTTCTGGCACCAATGAAAAGCCCTTCCTTGCTCTGAACCATGAGTTTGAAAGGAAAGCTCCATTTCTACAGAACACCTGCCTTCCTTAAATATCTTGTCAGTCTCTCCATTCTGATTTTTTTTTCCTAACGGATTCTCATGTCAGGTCTTGGTAAACCTTGATTCTTTTCCTTTTATATGTCAAGTTCTTATTGTTGCTGAAGGCTTTATAAATTTATGCTTTCTGTCTCATCTTGCAAATCTTGTCTCCAGAAAAATCTTTGAGGCTGATAAGTCAGAGCCTTGTATATTGATCCTGCTGATCCTATGTATTCTTTCAGTATCCTCTTAAGTGAAAATAACATCAATCTGTATTTTTCATCAAACATTCCATAACTTCAGAAAAGTTATTTTGGTTTTCCTCCTCAAAGAAATTGTGAATATGAATGTTCAGATGATGATCGCCGTTTTCCTGATAGTCTAGATTGTATTGTAACTCTCTAATCTTGTTCTGCATAGCCCTTAGCCTTTTGTTTTTCTTCATGTTTTAGGCTCAGGTCCAACTCTTCTTCCACTGTTTTATTTATATCACTCATCTGTGCATTGAGTTTCTTCAGATGGCCTTAAACTCCTTAGCAAGATCAGTTTGGAATTCTTGTTTTAATTGCTTTAAATATTCTATTATTTCCGTATTCCTTTTATTGCCGCCTCTATCACTTCTCCAGTTTTACTTTTTCCAGAGGCCATCATACGTTCTCCATGTCTTCCATTACTTTGATCAGTAAGGCTACTTTCATCCTCCAACTCTGCCTCATCTTGCTGATGTCTTGTCGGTGATTGTACCTTGGCATCTTTCCTCTGTTCTTTGCTAATTAATCACTATCCTATTCTGTTTTATCTATCTTTAAAGTTGAGCAGTGAGTGAGTGGAGAGACAGTATTATGCTGCCGTCTCCAAGATGGCAAACCACACCGATTGCCCTCTTTGCATGTTGATTCAAAATGCTTCCCAAATGAATAGTGCTATTCTACTGCCTAGTGAAGAATTCAGTACAGAAATGAATTCTCATCAGCAGTTTCTCTTTGAAACTTCTGTAATGTAGATGATGCTGTGGAATAATGTAGCATGCCATGCATTACTCATTGAGATCATCCAGGGCTGGCTGTACTATGATGGAGAATGAGATAGCTGCTCTGAGGCAGCAGAGTTGGGCATTATGGAAAGAGCAAATTACTGATTGTTTACTCTTTTTGTAATTGCATTTTTACTGCAAAACAGAAGGAGAGGCAGTTGACGGTTTTGGTTTTTGACTCAAGTTAATTTGACTGGACAATATGCATTTTGCAGGCTTATCTAGTGTAAACAGCGGCTAGGGCAAGTGTGGATGTTGCACCCCTACTTCCAGGGGCCCTTTCTCCTCCTCCGTGACTAAATCTTCCAGCACCGCTTTCTTGCCTCCACCCCAGCATTGGTGCCCAGGGTGCATATCCTACTTGCCCCACCCTAGATATGCCTCTGCCTTTAACTTGGTAGGGATATAGCTTTCTCTTCTACTTCAACCACAAATTTCCTGAGACTATCACACAAATGTAATACAAGCTTATTCGTTCATGCTCCCTTGCTGTTTATTTTACTAGATGCATACTCCAACATACACACACACTTTTAAAAAAAGGAAAAATGTTCTCCATTGACAATACCATACTGAATGTCTCTGTGCCTTGGGGCACTCTAAAAAGTGAGAAATACAGTCCTTAAGATGCACATTTGAACAGAACTTATTTATCTCTGCATTTTGAGACAGTTTAGTATTTACAATCAGCACAGACTATCTCACATACTTTCTCTTTCTTTCCCATATTTTGTCCAACTGTATTCAGAACATCGTGGCAGTGGGGGCCGGTTTTTGTGATGGATTAGGCTTTGGAGACAACACCAAGGCAGCTGTAATTCGTCTGGGCCTGATGGAGATGATTTCCTTTGCAAAACTATTCTGCAAAGGCACTGTAGCAATAGATACATTTCTGGAAAGTTGTGGCATTGCAGATCTGGTCACCACATGTTATGGGGGAAGGAACAGAAAGGTGGCTGAAGCTTTTGCATGTGGTGAAAAGGTAAGAACATGTTTTGCTTAGAAAGCTTAATCACAACATAATTAAAATATTCTGTAAGGGAGAAAAGGCTCCTCCCTAAACTGCAAACCGTAGAATTCCATAGGATGTTGAAAGTGGAATAATAGCACTATAACAGTCTAGTGCAGAAATGTTCCAGGTCTTTTTAATGGCCTGGGAGATGAGTGGTTACAGTGTGACCTTAAGGGGTTGACACCTTGCTGGGTTTGGGAAGTATTCCACATTTCACTAGCCAAATTGCCACTGTCCAAATCCTAGCAATATTCTGGAAACATGAAGTATTGGAAAGATTTACCATGTTACCAGCAGAGTTGCTTGGATATTTCTATCAGTGGTAGATGCAGCACTAAATTATTTGAGTCCACACACCTTTTGCACTTTGAACTCAGTTTGCATCAGCTGATATAACCTGAAGCCAAATGGGGAAAGTGGAGGAGAGAGAAACTGGGACTTTTAAAAAGCAATTGAGCAAGTGGGATGACAGAGGATTAAGTGAGACTGTTCCTACTAAATCAGGACAGTTGGAGAATATGTTATGACGCCTGTATGTCATCTCTAGCACAAGAAGTCTCATGCCTCCATTAGTTGCTGGGAAACACAAACTAGAGGTTTTAGGCTTGCAAGCCTGTAGTTAGCCACCATGAGAATGAAAGGCTGGACTAGCTATGCCTTTGATCTGTCTGAGCATGACCCTTATGTTCTTAGGGCAAAGCTATATTTTGTAAAGGGTCTCCTACACTCCCCTTACCCAGGTATTTAAAAATTTGACATCCAGTTGAGTTCAGCTCAAAAAAGCAGGGCAAAGAGGGATGCTTCCAGGGAGTGTTACTAAATGCTCCCCTCCCCAGCCTCTTCCATGCATTTAGGTTATCCAATGTATTTGCTGGTATATTTGTAGAAGATGTAGGTTCTAAGCATTACTCCACCTGTTCATAGAAAAATGAGGTTCAAAGCATCATTCAGCAATGATTAATCTTTGTTTGGTCATAAAAACTTATTTTTAGCCTTAGGAAAATTGCTGTGTTCACCTCACAAACAGGATCACTGTGAAGATAATAAGCACTTCAAAGAATTTTATACATGGAAAAGTGCTACATAAGTGATTAAAAATATTGAGATTTAAAAGACACCCAAGGCATGAAGGCACAGTATGAGTAGAGTCTGTATCAATTGTCTTCCAGTTGCTGGCCCACATGAATGTTTTCACATCTATATTTTGGTAAGGGATACAAAAACTGTAGAACTGCCACAAATTCAGGTTGCAGTCCTATGCTCACTATAGTGGAAGTGAGCCTTGTTGAATTCAATGGCTCTGAGTATGTAGATGTGTACAAGTCTGAGAGGCTTTTATGCGGGCCATATGAACACAGACTACGTTTACCTGTTGCTCATGAGGCATGGGTGACTGGCCCTTGGATTAAAGCAATAGTTCCATCAGGTTTTCCAGAACCTAGAACCTACTTTTAGCCTAAGCATGTGCAAGGAATCTACTTATTTTTTTTAAAACACTACTGAGCAACTTACTTTCTATCAGTCTGAAACCCAGTGGTGAGGTCTGCCATACCAGGTGAAGACCAGTGAATTAAAAGAAAGTTCTAGACTAATGTGCTTCCATAAAAAGACTGCCAGCTTGTTTGTCAATTGAACAGGAGGCATGGCAGGAAGAGGGCTTATTTTCATCAAGACTGCAGCAAGTGGAGCCTTTCTTCCCCTTGCCACTGTTCCAAGAAAAACCATTAGACCCAGAAAAAGCTCCCCCTTTGTACCAGCAGAAGTCACATCCAAAATAAATGGTCTATGCCTTTTGTTTATTTAAGACAATTGAACAGCTGGAAAAAGAAATGCTAAATGGACAAAAGCTGCAAGGACCTCAGACATCAGCAGAAGTCTATAAAATCCTGAAGCAGAAGAAAATGGTTGACAAGTAGGTAATTTTAATTTTCTAGATACCAGTAGCATTTTCTGAAAAGTCAAAGATAATTTCCAGAAATTTATGAGCTTCTGGTATGTGTGCTTTCGAGTTATCTGTCAGCTTTTGACAACCCCCATGAATTTCATCAGGTTTTCTGAGGCAAGGAATACTCAAGAGATGGTTTGCCATTGCCTTCCTCTGAAAAATAGTCGACAGCACCTGGTATTCCTTGGCAGTCCCCCATCCCAGGGTATCCAGGCCTGATCTTACTTACCTTTCAAGGTCACATGGGATCTGATGCCTTCAGTGTTTTTAGGCCTATGCTCTGGCTGTCCCTATAAAGTCATCACAGCAGGTTGTATTTTTAAAAACACTGGGGGATATGGTAATCTGAAGCTACCTTATCATACTGTGTTGCAGCTTAGGGTCAAATCAGGCTTGTGTGTCTTTGACTGTTACCCTTTCAAGTTGCAGATATTAGCTTATAAGCTTGAATGCTTGCTTGCAGTAGCTAGTTTCCAACAGCTTGGCAAAAGCTGCCACGTAACAGAGAAATGTCATTGTGCATCTCTCCAGGTTGGGGGAATTTTTGTTGTGGATGATTATATTTAAATACGTTAAGTATATATCTGCCATCTGTTCATTTTCTGGGTGTATCAGTTCTAAATTCCACATTCTAAATGTTTGGTTCTCATTTCTGCTCATTTACTCTCAGTCATGAATACTGAATCTTGTTAGACATGTAAGCGTATCTGCTGCTTGTTTAAGTTCACCTAATTTTAGAAAGCATATGCTGTTTGTCATAGGATACAACGTGGCTCCAGAGGAATATTACATTTATGGGTAACAATGCCAGTTATCAGCTGCATTGTAAAAGACAAGTTAAAAATTACCTCAATGGCACTCTTAAAGGCTGTGTGAATACTGGTGATTATATGTGGGATAACACTCTGCTGGCTCCAGGTGTCTGACAACTGCATTTCTCCTAGGTTTCCATTATTTGTAAATGTCTACCTGATCTGCTATAAAGGAAAGTCTGTCAAAGAGTTCATCACTTGCCTGCAGAATCATCCGCATCACCTGTAAGGTGGGGTTGTGCTTACCAATTAAGTATCCCTATGTTCAAGGCTTCTGTCAACATGACTGTAATGAATAAAAGCAAGCAAAACAAGATAATCTGTACCAAGTATTAACTGGTAACAGCCTTTATGGAAAGCACCACACAAACTGTTTGGGTTACTGTCTTGTGCTGAGAGTGGAATTAGTCAGAGAAAACATTTCAATACTAATTCTTGAAGCTATACATGGATTTGGAGTAGTGATGTCATGTCAGGACTAGTCTCATGAAACTTCTCAGAATGAGAGACTACCAAATAGTCTCCTGAGAAATGCGTCTAGCTGTATGTTGCAAAGGATTTTCCACAAAAGAAAATCCAAGATCTACTTGAGGCAGCATAATTGCTGAAATGCTCTTAAGATTAAATATTTCTTAATTTTTTACCTTAATACTTCAAATCTGTGTTTTTAAACCACTCCAGATCTGTAACCATACAATTGGTTTGTTGGTTCAGATCAATACACAAAATGCCACCTGCACTCCAGTTGTTTTTTGACAGTTTGCTACACAAATACAAAAACAAAATGCTGCAATGACAGAATAGCCAGCAAAGTCTCCTTCTATGCAACTGCTGGCCTAGAATCCTACATCTCTCCTTGATTTTGTCCCCTTCCTTAAGGCCAACAGCATTCCTATTGCACCCCTAAATCCTACGCAAGGTTTTACTGGTGTTAAGAGCTCTTGTTCAACTCTGCTTCTCTACCCCTCATACCTTCCTGCCCACTGCCCTATCAACCTGCTGCAGCAGGATTTATCTCCTTCATCCCAGCATATTTTTGTTCTGACTGGGTGCTGTGCAGATTTTCTCCTGATACCATGCCCCCTTTTCTTCTATCCTCTAGAAGCCTCCAGCTCCTTGTTACAGCAAATAAGATTCTTTCTCAGTCCTCTGTCCACTCTCTTCTTACTTTTTCAGATCTTTTATCCCAGGTAGTTCTCCTCAGAAGTAAGTTAACGTGGGTGGTGGAAATGATCTCTCAAGTAGCATACACAATCCTGGAGATAAATATAAACCTCTGAAGGAAAACATAGTTATGGCAAAGATGACGCAAGGAATTTTTTTTAGTGAAAATCTATGAGGTAACTTTAAATATTATTCTACAATCTATTATGACAATAATGAGTAAGTTTAAGGAATGGCATGTCACTCAATTGAATCAGAATGTTAAAAGTTGTAACATTTTCACATTTCTCAATGCCTACACAATTCCATTTGTATCCAAGTTTAATAAAAAGAATGTACACATTTGTAAATAATTTTTTTAATTGAAACAATGCTCCAAGTAAATTGACGCTAGAAGATTCTTCTAGGTAACGTAAAAAAATATCTCCATTGGAAGTATGAACTCCTTATACATAATCCAGTCCTCAAAGCCACTCACAATGAAAGGAAGATAATTCTGTATTAACATTTGTTAGCAACACCATATCATAAATACACACTTCACTCTTCCCAAATGCATTATATCGATTTTCAAAGTGGTAATTCCATACTTAACAAAATCAAAACTCGTATTACAAGACAGACTGCACATAAACAGATTATGACTTGCACCAGCTTTTACAAACATGGGCCTGGCTCACAAAGAGTGATGACTGTCCATCCAAGTTCACATGTACCACTGCAAGTTACCAGTACTTAATCTATCGAGCTATAATCTGATCAACATGTCCAAAAATGATGGATAATCAAGGGACATTAATTATGTTAGTGTTCATCCATTAAAAAAAAATTCACACAAAACAAAAATTAGCTTTGTTCCACATAAGTATGAACAACAAGAACCATTTCCTATTCCTCAGAGAGATAATTTGCATTTCACATGAAATACAGATTCAAGTAGGTTCAGTAAAATCTAGATCTAAATTTTTCCTAAAGCTTAAGGGAAGTAGAGTGGGAACAAAGACCCCTGCCCACCACAGGCCAAGATAAATTGTCCAATGAAGAACAAAATAATCTTTTCATATATTTTTATTTTGAGCACATTTATAGTGTAACACTGAAGGGACACTTTTGTAGAGTATCTCAGGGACTGACTCTGACTTTCTCAAGTTGTTAGTTGCATCACATTGTCTTAAACTTATGACTCCTATATATGAGACCTTCAAGAACCTCAATTATCAACAACCCTGTTTAGGTCTTTAAAACTCGGGGCCATGGCTTCTTTGATTGAATCAACTCACCTGTAATGCACTCATTTTTTCCTACTGCTTTCTACTTTACTGAGCATCATCACTTCTACCAGTGGTTCATGCCATTTCATGAGAGCAACAGTGTTTCTAGCAATAGTTCAGGCTTGATTTGCTAAGTCTTTTGGGTAGTCCGTGGCATCTGTAAAATTCCTCCAACATCACGATTCAGATTTTTTCCTTTGCTATCCATCCTTAATTGCCATACAAAGAAATCAGAAATAAAACTGCATGCATGATCCTTACTTTGGTGTTTAACAGTACATCTTATCACCTGCTGATCTTATCTATTTCCTTCATAGCAGCCCTTCCTATTATTAGTCTTTTTCTAATAGTCTTTAAGTTACAGTTTTAACTTATAACTATTAACAATTTTGATGTCTTCATTACCCGCTTTAAAGTTACAAAAATCTTCCATAATCATAATTTTGTTTTCTGAATCTTCAACTACATCCTTGCTTTTGTCCTTAACTTTCACCAGTAGTCCTTCCAAGTCTTTGCTGTTTTCTGCTAGTAATATGGTATCATGTGCGTATCTAAAATTGTTGATGTTCCTTCCCTTAAATTTCACACCTCCTTCCTTTGAGTCTAACCCCACTGCTGTTTGATATGTTCTATGTATATATTAAACAAACACAAACTACACAATCAAAGGCTTTGCTATAATCTACAAAGCACACGCTTATTTCCTTCTGAAATTCTTTAGGGTGCTCCAGTGGCCAATTTTTTTTTATATATATATAATGCCTCGTGCCTATTCCTTTGGACATCTGGCATACTTTTCTCCATATATGATAAATGTCTTTCTTCCATAATCTTGGACATCACTTGTATAGATCAGTGTAATGGTCCAATACTTGCCATGGTCCCTTGTATCCCTGTTTCTTGGGGACGGAAAGTACATTGAATGCTTCTTCCCTATGGGCCCTTTTCTTTTTTTGGCAGATTTTTATTAGAATATTTATGGATTCTGTCTCTACAGCCTGAAACAGGTCCATTACTACGCCATGTATTTCTGGGGATTTATTTCTCCCACGTACTTTGAGAGCAGATTCCCTTTCACCTTCTAAAATGGTGAGTTCATCATCAGAAGTTTCTTTCTTGAAGGAATCTATCATTCTTTCATATACTTCTGCTGTATATTGCTTCCATTGTCTTTTTATTTCTTCCTGATCTTATAATATATTCCCATTAAATCACATTCCTGTTCTTTGTTTAAACCTCTCTTTGATTTCTCAGACCTTGAGAATATGTATCACTCACACTCACACACACACACACACACACACAAAACCTGTATATATTTAAAATGAAAACCAACAACTTTACAGTAAAAATTATCTATAGTTGTTTCCTTCCTCAAAACAGAATTTGAGAGAGTATAAAGTTAAACAAGAGAGAAGCCATAAAATGTCTCATTGGGATCACACCAAGTGAAGGTTACTCCCTGTCTAAAGAACTGGTCTGCTGATGAGCTCCCTCATAAGGGCAGCGGAGGGAAATCTTCAGAAGTTAATATGCATATCAAGGAAGAAAACTGGTGGCAGTGTTGTTGCTTTTCTTTTTCTTCCATTTGGCTTGCAGAAGGCAGTCTTCTGGTGTGACCTCCACAAACATGAATGTGAGGTCACATAAAGCATTTCTCCCATTATAGTCAATGGATGCAAAGGGCATGCAGGGACATATCTGTGGCATCCACTGACTACAATGAGACATGACACTCGCATTTTTGTTTGTTTTTTGCCGTGGAACAGAACCCCTACATATAAAGCAGGCACACTGTATGAATTCTAGACTGGACTAGAGCTGAAATTATACATATAGTTATAAAACAATTACATCCATGAATTGATTTGTTTTGACAGGTCTACGAAAGATGTATCATTTTGAAAGAGATTATGGTTTCCTACTGTGTTACTTTTGCTTTAAGATATTTTTGATGAAGTATTCAGTGTTACTGTTAATCCTGGAATCTAAAGTAGCCTGAAGAACAGAGTGTACCTGACACCAACACAGGCAGCTTTAGTACGTTGTTTCTCACACTGTGGAAAGCATCTCTTCCACTGCACTGACAGACACTCAAATTATATAAAACAATTCTTTCTCTAACTTAAATAGCTGTTGAATTTTATGATCCTCTTCTGCACAACATCGGTTGCTAAGGGATCTCATGATTGCAAACCCTCTAGAATCCTGACAGCTATTCAGAAAACTGTCCAGCTAGGACAGCCTAGATAGTGATAATATTGACAGACCTTGCTTTCCACACAAATTTGCTCATAGCATCACTATGCAATGGCAAAGAGGTCTGTGGCTGGACAACCAGAACTTGCCTTACTAATGCAGGATAGTGGACAATTTCAATATAAGCCTTCAAGAATTTCTGTCAACACAATGTGTTGGTTCTAGTTGGATAGTCCAGGCCTAGATTATTAGCTGCTAACATGTTCTCAGATTTCATTAGAATCTCAGATTAAAGTAAAAACATTTTAACTTAACAAGACATGCTGATGCAACTAACATCTACAAACCAAGGAGGAACAGAACATGTTCCCTAAGCATTAGGTGCTATGGTCACTGGACTACAAACTACAGGTACTTTTCAAACACTTTCCCACTTGACTAAATTCCCAGATAGACTAATTAATGTCTACCAGAAAAGAAATGAACTCTGTCAAGGTTGATACAGTTCTACTTTTACAACAACAAAAAATAACAAAAGAATTCTACATTAACACTGGTATAAACATTTATATATAAAGTTAGCAAAAAAGATGATACAGTGCAATTGCTTTACTTCAAGAAAAAGTCTTCAAGTATAAACAGCTTTATAATATGCTATTCGAGTTCTATTATTGCACAAATAAAAAAATCTACTCCATAACCTTGTGGAACTTTTTCATATTAGCTATGAACAACTAATACTGAGCTATAAATCTATTTAGAAATTGACTTCCATTTATATTTAACCATACCTATTTAAAGCATTTCTTAAAACTAGTATTTTATTGCTAATTCCACTCTTTCCATTCTCTCTCATTTAAGGCTAATGTAGGGTGCTTAATAGTGTATTTATATGGTACAGTTACATAATACGCCTATGTAATCAAGCAACACCCTTACACATTCTTCAGTCAGCTTTCTCGTGCTTTGGATGGGAAGCAGTTTACTCATTTTATCATTTTGCACTAATTAAAAATAAGGTTAATTTTAAGAATAAATCATCTAGCAGAGACTATTTTAAACTTTATTTCTGCATTAATGGAGAATTTCACCAGACTACACTGAAGGTACAGCCTCACTCCATTGTCTAGCCAGCTTCTACTGTATTCTTTTTGAAGGACTGAGCTAAATGATTTAGATTAAAATTGGGTTTCTTTTAGAAGCACTCCCAGTCCAGCATTCGCAGCAGTCAGTTTGCAATAAATCAAAACAATCACTAGGATTAACTCTTCCCATCAGGGAAAAAACAATCTGTCACTTGTAAGAAAGGAACGTTATCACATCTATGGTCCCTAAGGATTTTCTATCATCTAGGGAACTCATCTGTAAGTTGCTTACTGACTCAACTTATTGGTGGCACAGCTACTAACTTGCATACTTCAGAAAGCATAATTCTTCATAGACCTAGCATAATTACTGAGGTCAGCTATTCTTTCATTCAAGAACATCCACACATGATTCCTTGGTAATTAAATTTTTCATTTTGGCCCCGAAGGAGTCACTATGGTACCTGTAAGTTTTACACAGTTGCTGTCATTAATATTTTCTCTCCCAAAAAACATTATGCCTCCTTCAACCTAATTAATCAGATTATTCATATTTCTTATGACTTACTCAAATGGGAGTGTGTGAAAAAAATCTAGATGCCCAAGTCTTACCAACATCTAAACTGAAGGCAAGAGTAAAATGGCAGTGCAATCAGACATTCAGAAAAATTAGGGCTACCCGTTATTTCAAATTGCCTTGTGGAAACAAAACATGCAGCCCCATCTAAGAGATGTTTACACTGAAAGAAAGAAGAACAGCTCAGTTCTTTGGAACTTACATCCTAGCAAGCATGGCTAGGATTGCAGTCCTAATACATTAACAGTTATGACAGAACAGTTTAACTTAGCAGTCTTCCATGTGGAAGGGAAATTACAAATATTACAAATATACTCATGATTTGGAAATACTGAAAGTGCATAATGTGCAGCTACTGAAATGGTCTATCATATTCTGAGCAGCAGAGAGCTCATAGCAAAAATAAACCTTAATTCACCAGGGTCTGCAAATGATGGTATAACTCTGGAAGCACCCTGAATTAGTACCAAAAGTCTAACTCTTTTTAATTCCATAAAGCGCTATCAGACCTAAGTTGTTAGCAGCAATGGCAACTGATTTTCATGGCTTTTGACTAAAAGAAACTGAGGTATATCTGTCTAAGGATGCCAAAAATCCTGCTATCAGTCTCACAGAGAATTGTGCATAACCAAAGTGCTCCAGATAGGTGGCAACAGATGGCATCATACTACTGGCAAATCTGTCCCCCCACCCCAATTTGTACCAGTGTGAAAATAAGACTTTTAATTTATGCTGGCACTTCTTGAGATGATGTTGTAAACTTTGCCTCTTTTAGTTTAGAAGCTGTTGTCCAGCACCCTCCAGCTTACAAACAGCTGGGTTACTTGCCACAAGGCAGACAGAGATATCAGTGTTCTTCCAGATAGCTGCCTTCAAACTTCACTCAAACGGAGCATATGCTAGACGAAATGGCTGCGAGATCAAACTGGGAGCATGTTTTAGCTCCATACACACAGAAGAAATCCAGCCAGTAGTGGAAGTAAATTTGCCATCAACAACCACAGGGTTACAACCAGGCTGGGAGAACAGGAACATAAATCTGTAAATTAAAAAAAGATTACATTAATACAGGCAAAATAATTTAGGTACTTCTGTAGATGCTGTTTGTTTGCTTAGGAAAATATTCAAAGCAATTATTATCAACAGACTATAATCTTTTTCAAAAGACTAAAGGGAAATTAGTTGGAGTTTTCAGCACACTACAAGCTGTTTGTGCAAATATAACCAACCTAACCTATAGTGTACAGCCCTCCTTTTCTGCAGCCATTACAGCAGTGAAGAAAAAGTGAGGCAGTTCTCTTGTTGCTACAGTCACCACCTTGGGAAAGATACAGCAGGAACAACAGAGCACAACAAACCCCAAGTAGATTCTCAAACCTAATTCATCAATTAGATTGATGGACTGTTACACTGGTTTAACTTACCAATAGATGCAATTTTTGTTAAGTTAGCAATTGGAGGTGGGTCCTGCTCAGGTGGACAGACATCACAGAAGTCTGAGCATGCTGGGCAGACTAGGTTTCCAATATGCACCCATCCATTCATCTGAATATTCACCGTAAGAATTTGACCTGAGTGACTGCACAAGTATGCCACATCCTTGACCCAAACTGTCAACCCATGGGCAGAACAAGAAACCTACGAAATAAAGTGAGATCTGTTTTGTTTACACAATAATCTGCACTTAATTACTGGAACAGTACTTGACCCCTTCAATGTATATTTTGTTTATGATTAATTTTCAAGAGAACAGATTAACAGAATCAATGGGTTCCCTCGGTTGTTTGCATGTGGATGAGGAAAAAAGATAAATTGGGGGTCAGGCAATGGAAGTGGAGGACTCTACTTATATATTCACTGCAGCCGTCTCAGTGAAACACTTTCACCTCCAAGACCAAGGGTGATAAATCAAGGCCACCTTCATGCGCTCAAGAAATATCAAGTTTGACGTACAGCAGAGTTGGGGGACCTTTGATTGTCTTGTTTTTTGGGACTACAACTCCCATAATGACTTACTACTACCTAAGTGGATGGGCCTTCTGGAAACTGGCAACCAAAACAATCTGGAGGACCAAAGATTCTACACCAAGCTGCCCCATATGTAATTTTGCTTGGGCAATAAGGCATATTAATTATTCTCTCCAACAGTGAAAAAAGTGCCCTGGTGCTGACAAAAAAAGGAAAGCAAACCAGTTCAGCAAGAAACAAAATATTGACATCCATTTGCTTGAGGATACTCTGAAATTTCTGGAAGTTCAAAAATATATCTAAATATGGATTCTAGGACCCAAGGAATGTTTAGTGCCAAAAAAAGAATGTGTGTGTATGTCTGTTCAGGGTGTCGGGATGCTTGATGCTTGGTGCCCTAACATATTATATTACCGTTATCTAGTTTTAAAAAAATCTGAAAGTGGATTTCAGGAGCCATGGAATATTTGGTGTCAGAAATGAAAACTGAAAGACAGGGCAAGGATTGGTTTGCTTGACCCTTTAACGCCTTATATTATCTATGAGAAGGGCAGCAGGTTTTACCAACTTATTCTTTCACTGAAAGCAACTTAAAAGGTTGTATGTATGTTAAAAAAAGTCTCTTCACTGCACAATGGAAGGATGTTATATTTTCAAGATCTTCCAAACTAATTCTAATATCACTTATAACCAGAACATTTAACAAAATCACAATCTTTGCTCACCACAGATAGGAAGGACACCATTTCCAAATATAAAAAACAAATATTCCTCCTGCCCTGAAAGACTACAGAAAACGACCATGCCAAAGGATCAATCTTGTTTGGGTGTACTATAAGTAACGATCCTGAGTTATGTTTAACAGGCTGACTTGGCTCAAAGTCCAAGGTTTTAATAGCAAACTTGTCTCCTTTGTTCATTTCTATGGACAGATCAGGGAAAGCAAATATCATTTCAATTTATTACCATATATACTTGTCTATAAATTGAAAAAGTTTTAAGAAAAAATCACCCCCTAAAACATGGATCGACTTATCCATGGCTCAGTGCTGGAAACATGATGACAATGGCTGGATGAGCTCTGAGCTCCACACCATTTTGGTTGCTTGAAGTGAAACAGAGCAGTGGTGGCCGTTTTTAATAAGGGCTTGTTATATAAGCCTTGCAAGTTTTGCCGTCCTACTGCTAAACTTGCAAGGTGAGGCTTAAACAGTAAGCCCTTATTCAAAGAATACCAGGTGCACTGCATTCTTTGCAGTCCTCCATGTTACTGCTGAACACCAATCAGGCCAAAAAGAAAAAACTGGGAAAGGAAGGAGGGGTGACTTTCTTTCTTCGGTTTCAGCAATGGAGAGGTAATGTCTCCTTTCTGTTTTTGTCAGCTTCCATGCCCCAACATGCCAAGAGGAGCTTCTTGCTTCTGCCTCTTGTCACTGCCTTTATGCTACATCCCTAACAGAGGCAGGTGGCTTGCTTTGTTCTTTTCCCCTTGCATCTGTCTTTGTAGACATTTTAAGATCAGCAATATAATTTACATCCTCCAATTGTAACCCCTCAAATAAACAGATTCTCTCCTTCTCTTTAGCACTTCCTAAGTGTGTTCCCTCTATGCATTTTTAAAAGGAGAGGAAAAAATTGTTTGTTATATGCCCCTAAATTTTACCCTTGACTCATCCATGACAATAGCAAACCCCATAATTTTGGCCCCCAAACCTGCCTTTGGCTCATACATGAGGTTGACTTATACATGAGCATATACAGTAATACTTAGTCTGCTTTCTTACATATCAACAAAATCAAGAGATGGTAAGGTACTTTAAGGTATCCTATTGGGTTTCCAATTGGTTAAATCCAAACAAAAATGACAATTCTATTTTTTACACACACACACACACACACACACACACACACACACGATATACACAAAGGATATACACAGAGTTGTCTTTTCGGATTTAACCAACTGATAACCAGTAAAATACCGATATTAAGGTATTTTAAGGTATCTGAATGGCAAATTACTATTAGGTTCATCTCCAGTGTACATTTCAGAAAAAGGGAAATAAGATCTATTGCAAACAATTTTTTGTTTGAGATGGCTTTTTCCTGTCGATAATGGGGAGGCAGGAATCTAGCATTTTCTTTTGTAATTAATTTGACTGATAATACAGAAACATGTAATAGCTTTGTGCAAAAGCGACAGTCAATTTCTAAACCTTTATTAAGTGCAAACTTAAATGAAGAACTTCTTCAGTTACCTGGTAACACCCACTACCCCAGTCAGGATAACTTAGTTTCTTTCTGCATTGTTCCATAATGAAAGCTGATTTCTGAATGAGGCAGACTGAATTTGGTCCGTATTTCTCAGCACCATAGTTTTTGAAAGGATCTACAAAACACAGTTTTCTGTTAAGAATTGTGTGGTTCAGTAGAGAGCAGAAGTATCAGAAATCACTAGGAAAATGAATAGCAGTTAAAATTATCAATAGCAAATATATCTGGTTTTCTTCATACTGCTTAGTGAATGTTAAAATAAGACATTTTACAGAATACTTGCATGGTTTGTGACTGGTATACTACATGGACAAGTTTAAAATTAATTAAAAAACTGTCAAAATTTTACACAGATTCAGCATAACTAGGTTTGCTTTTATGTAGTTCAATTAATGATAGTTTGCAAGTACTATTATGTTCTCTTTATGACTCCTGACTCAGCTGATGAATCAGCAGGGCTAGGAAGTGAACAAGCAGGGTAATCTTTTGGAAACTCTCATGTGCTATCATGTTCCAGAGCAATGTTATGTCAATTGTCTGAATCTAGAAGTAACAGGAAAATATTCTTGGCAAAAAAAGATATAAGTTTCCAAATCAGTTTCAAACTGCAGTGTCAGATCTTGGATTATCATCTTGAAACCAAGTTAACTTGTGAGCAGTCTTGGGTAAAACTTTAATATCAAAATACAGTTTAGGCAATAAATCAAGATCTCATGTTATATTTGACTTCCATTTCACTTCCAATTTCTAAATGCTAACAGAGAGGAAAAACATTCAAAATTAACTGACCTGGTTGATTTTCCAGTATTCTACAATCTGAACTGCGTTGGAATTCACCACTTAACTGCCAACTAAATTCCTGACTGAAAGGACAGTAGTCAGCAATTTCAACTGATCCACCATAGTAAGGCAAATCTTCTGATGGTATTCCATGTAGGCTGTCAAAGTACTGGAAAAAAGAAGTGCCAGGGACAGGAAGACAGGAATCATGTTATCACCATGACAATTAATTTGAAGAAATTTTATGCCAGTGACAAAAATCCATATCCATATACAGCACGCTTGAATTTCAGAGAAGAGCACAAAGCTACAACTGCTAATGCCGTTTTAACCTGCTTTTGTACCAAAAGTATTACCAGGGATTCTATGAATTTTGTAAAAAAACAATCAGGATTCCACTATGTACTTGGCACTGGTGAAAGAAGCCCATTAGTGGATCTAGGAGGAAGCACCGCTCCGTGCACCCTCAATATCTGTTTTGGAAGGGCTGGATAAACTCTCTATAACAATTTTGAGTAGTGTAGAGAATTGCAGGGGGAATACAGATAAGGAGACCATCCTGTTGCAGGCGTAGGTGGGCTCTCTGTGTGCACACAGGTGTGTAGCTAGACATCTCCTCCCAGATCTGCTAAATGGGTTTCTTTTGTCAGCACGAATATTCAATTGCATCCTTGTCAGTTTCTTTACACATACAAGCATGTGCTGATGTTCTGTTTCAGGGAACAGAGTCAGATCTATTTTGTTATTTCAATTTAGATACCACTTAAAAAACCTTTTTAACAAATACCAGAGATGTAGAGATAAATGTACACAGGGGAACTCCACAGTGAAAATTAAGTCTTGCTGATGATGCACAGCTGGCCATTTTCAGCTTGCCCATATTATGCTCACACTTTGTTTTTACAGAGTAGAAAATGAGTTTGCACTATGATGCTTCTAACAATGGCAAATATTTTGAAAAGAGTCATGTAAGCTTGCAGTGCTAGAAGTTTATACAAGGATGTTGATACAACAGTAATGGTTAAGGCTTGCAACTTAGATACTTGAGTGAGTACCTCTCTGTCTCTCACATTCTCTCTCTCTCTCTCTCTCTCTCTACATACACACACACACGGCTGAGCATTAAAATCTGCTCTTTTTTCCTACAGTTAGGAACAGTACACCACCTGGAGACACATTCTGCACCAACCTGGCTGTAGAATGTCCTCCCCTTGAGTTCTAACTGGTGCAAATATTCTTTATTTAGGAAGTAATAAGCTCATGGCTTCGTTTTCAGTGTTGATTGCTAGGTTTTGTTTGAATTAAATTGTTTTCATATATTGTTGAAGTGACTTCATTGATTCTGAGATCTGTTTATACAGGGCGATCCAAAATATTTTAAGAAATAAATCAGGTCCTATTATTTACCAGCTATGTTATCTTCTTCTTTCTGTCCTCCAGCAGAAACACATACCCTTTCACAGTGTCTATCTGCCACAAAATGGGTCAACCTCATTGTTGGCTCTAGCTGACTCTTTCTTCTGTAATTCTCTACAAATCCATGCTGCTCTAGACGCTCCAACGTCCTTTTCACATCCAAGTATGCCTTTCCTCTGCTCTCTGCCTTCAACAAGATGTTATCCATATACGGGAACAAATAGATACCCTCTTGTCTCAGATGAGCTACCACTGGAATCAACATCTGAGTGAACACCCTCAGGGTAGAAGCCAAACCAAAGGGTACAGCCCTGAACTGATAATGCTGGTTTGCTGAACACAAATCTGATGAACGCCCTGCATTGATAACTCATGGGCATATGCAGGTATGCTTCTCAGAATCAATAGTAAGTAATCCCCCAAATCCAAATTGTCTAAAATAGTTTGCAGGGTCTCCATTTTGAATTTCCAGTACTGGAAACCCATACCAATTCTTCCATTGTGGATGAAATATTAATCTAGTATAAAAGCAACACTCCCGAATCTTCCTTGTGGCCACTCAATAGTGGGGTGTGCACATCAGCCTGAGGCTTGCCTTGTTCTCATAATGTCAAATGGTCTGAATTAGGACAGTGGTTAATAGGATTAGAGCATAAACAATAAATTTTAAAGTCTCATACAAATCTACCTGATATTCCTGAGGCAGCTGCTGAGGGAACTTCTGTAAATTGCACACGGCTACTGCTCTGTGGTCCTGTCTGCAGGTTAGTTGCAATGGATTACTCCGCAGAGTATCACAATATGGGGCTATCAGTTCTTTCCTTTGGACAGGATTAAAAACAATAGCAACAGAACTGTTAACAATGTTAACTGTTAAAACAATCACTGATTATTTTTCAGTATTAATCATGCAATCATTAATATGTTAGTGCAATTTAAGTGCCATTGTGGAATATGCCACTTAAGAAAGCATTCTTACTTTCTCCGCCTGAGGTCAATCCAAAATTTACAACTTTTCATCACGAAGTCACAGCCTTTACCACGGCCCCAGTCTAGTTTTTCTGCCATGCTGTAATTGGCTCTATACCACCTACAAAGATTAAATAAACGGAAACACTGTTATCAACCTAGCACTTCTGAATGGTTGGCAAAAAGTTATTTTTAAAAGCCTATATAGACAGATTAAGAGAAAGTACAAAAAGTATTTCTGTAAACAGACATCAATATTTTTGCCCCCACAGTTCCCTCTCTTCATTTTTTTTCTTTATGCCATATTTATTTATACTATTATTATGGACAAACCAAAAAATTAATTCTTCTTTCACGGAATAAGCTAGGCACTAATGTAGGGTAGGGAGGAGGAAAGGCTGAAACAGGTAGTTATCACACTATGGTGGTTTAAGTTCATCAAATTAACTGCTTCATTAACTACTTCTGATGGTTTGGGTTATCTACGAGTTTCTTGAACCCCTGCACCCCCACCTCAAGTACTTCTTTTCTGGGGGAACCTTCCTACTAGGAGGCTCTGATTGGGCTGCACAGATCTTTAAAAACCCACGCTGCCGACGCCGCCTCCACCAGCCACTGACTGGCCAACTAAGGATCACTCGCAGCCCCATTTCTCAGCACCACAAACCCTCTCCAGTTACCTTTCCCATCCAAGGAACGAGACGGGTGAAAGAAAAGTACAGGGCCACCATGTAGACCCACCCCCCTTTCCCTCCCCTGGTTTGGATTCTGGGTGCTCGTTCTCCTCACCATGCCTCAGCCCCCTTCTCACAGACACACACACTCTGATATTGGTGAGTCTTCCATTTTTGCAGGAGTCCTACACCCCTAACCCTAGCAAATGTGGAGGACTGACTCTATTACAATTTGCTGTTGTGTTCCTTCAATTTGACTCTAACTTACGTCAACGCTATCTCAGAGTTTTCTTGGCCAGATCTTGGCCACAAGAAGTTTGCCATTGCCTTCCTCCTGGGCTGACTTGCTCAAGGTCACCCAGTGGATTTCCACAGCTAAAGAGGGTTTCCAGCTCTAGTCTCGCAGAGTTCTTGTCCAGCACTGCACCACACTGGCTGTCTCTATATTACTATTACCAAGGTGTTATCCAAACTCTTAACGCACAGTTCAAACACCTCAAGAAACTTAAGTTTGTCTCTTCTAGCATATTTTGGATATCTTTCCCAAATACAATACAAGATTTAACAGACAACAAGGGCTCTGCTGCCTAATTGCAAATTCTTACCCAGTATCTTCCATTAATGCCAAAGTGATCCGGGAGAAGACCCTATTCTGAGTGTGTGATCCAGTCATTGCTTCATTCTGAAAGTAACCACCATAAATAACTGTTAGACTCTGGCGAATAATTTTTGCAGAACAGGATCCTTCTTTTGGAGGGGAAGGAAGGGATCTCCATACAGACCCATTTGGCTGTTTATAACCTTAGTTACTCTGTGTATAGAATCAGTAAAGGGGCCAGAAATTCCAGAGGTGTGGAGGCAAAACTATAATACTATAGAACCTAGGTGCATTAGCCCAGATGTCATCTAGGGAGTCTAATAATACATTGTATCCAAAATAATTCCAAACTAAATTATGCAACTTTAATTCCCCAAATAATCCACGCTGTAAGATTTATTAATCCAAGAGCAGTGCCAGTAATTACTACTAGACACCCACAGGAAAGAAATACAAAAGAGAGAAGGGATTAGTATTAGTACATCCCAAGGCCCAACACATCCAAAGAAGCCATGTGAGTGAGAATACGATTTGATAAAGATTCCCAAGCTATAAATACAAAGAAACTACTTGGAAAAAATATACTACATCTTGAAGGTCAAAAATGTATGCTAAGTATGTCTGCAACATCATTAGGTAGCCTGTAATTGTACAGGCTTTTTAAAAACTTGTATTGGATTTTAGGATTATAGAGGGAGGAAAAAGGAAGAGAAAGTACAACACAGATAAAGTATATATAACATAAGTTGATCATATTTCAAAAAAATACATTTTAATCAAATTGGTGTCTACAAAAATAGATGTTCATGCATAGCTCAAGTCGTTAAGATCTACTGGTCATTCAGTGTTTCTCTTTCCAGCATTCAATAGAAGTCTTTTAGCAGCAGTAAAAGTGTAGAGGATCCACCCATGCTGAACAACAGATTCCATGTTGCAGGTATATGGTTTACAATAACATGCACAGTTATAAATGCCCAAGTTTTTACCATCATAAAATTAATATGTTGTAATATATCCAATCAAAAAGGGATAACCAATAAACATACCCTCATCATATGCCACAAGGGAATAGTATCTATATTATATTGCCAATATTTAGTTGGAGTAGGCAATTTCCTTCTAAGAAAGATGCACTATGTCCATTACACCCAAGGCATAAATTTTAACTGCATTAAACTCAGCTTTAGGATTTTAGATACTGAAGACAGGGGCATTTTCCATTGGCTAATCTGAATAGAACTATCTAACTCTCTCTTCCACTCAACTCTAACTTCATTAACATTGAATTTAGTGTTTACCTACAAACATTCATAAACTAGACTTGTGTCAGCTTCATGATTCTAACACAGCATGGGTGGCTGAAGAATTCATAGGACAGAGCAAATACCACAAGATTTTGCCATTGTAAACACTGTCATAGCGCACACCAGCATGTAACTGCTAAGTAGACTGCAATATCAACTTATCTCTTCCATTAAAATGGTTTTCTTGCTGTCTTAAATTACAATTATCTCACAGAGTTATCTTAGCTAAGCCATACGGATTATATTGGAATTGATAAGAGTTTGCATGCCAGGGCACCCTACCAGCAGCAATCACAGATGCACCATACCAGATTATAAGGGCCTCACAAAAACATCCACCCAAGTAGCTACATGTATACAAACCTCCAACAAACGCTTCTCCCAGTGATTGAGCTCAGTGCCCATGCCACCTTGATTTTCCAGTTCCATGCCTTCTAGAATTGGGCAGTCAAAATGTTTTCGGGCTTCCTCCTGTCGAAAAGTACATTAGAAGACAACTCAATATGCTTACCTGAAAATTAAATCGAGCACCTATATTTCCATCCTACATGCATACATGATTACATGCAATAGTGGAGCAGGGATGAGGGGACTTCTTTATCTGTAACTGGCATATTTACCTGGTGTTGTCCAGGATTTTATTTTCTCATAGGTAATACTTGTTAGAAATACCTTAGGAATTACCTTACCTTAGGAATTAGATGCGGTTGAAATACACAGATCCCGTGTCTCTAATTCCCCAAACTGCCTTATCCACAGTATGTGTAACTTTTCCCTATATTCCCCAATCCAATCTGTATTCAGAGTTATTAACATACAGAGGTTTAGTTTCTGAGAGAATACACTATCCTCCTTCTTCTTGCCTCTAGGTCTTATCTTGCTGCTAGCCCTCATCTCCATAGCAACCAGCCTGAGGCCCAAGAACTCTCTGGCTGAGAATTCTAAAGGCCCCTCCCTCAACTGCAAACCCCAGGATTCCATAGAATCTTCACAGCCAGCCAATCATATGAGGTCTTGTTGTCTGACACAGCCAATCATATGAGGTCTTCATCTGCCTGACACAGGCAAACAGACAAACTTTGACTTTTACATATTAAGATGAAAAACCTCTCCTAATGGTTAAAAAAAATCAGGACATATTATTTCAAGTTTATTGCCCTCAGGAACAACTGAAAAACATTTGGACGAAACTTAATTTTACCTATGATAGTTTGTCACGATAGGTAATTTCAAAAACTATTATCCTGAAGCATTAGGTAGTAATGTCATTTGTTTGGAATGAGTAAGTGTTCAAATCACATGGGACAAAAATGCAAGACTTAAAAGATAATTTATCTGAACAAGCTGAATGTCTGAAAGACATCACTGTGGAGTGGAGACAGGAAGAGCAACAACATTCCTGCATCCCATGATAGTACTTTGTGCTGGAGTTGAAACAACTTTTGTTCACATTTTAAAAAGTGTCTAGGAAGGGGATAAATTTAGATGCTAGAGTTGAGGTGATCATATTGCCTTCCACATATAGTTGGGCTGCAGCTCCCAGCATTTTGCACCATGGATTATGCTGGCCAGGTCTGGTCAGCACTGTAGCCCGACAGCCTAAGGAAAGTCATTATGTTCTTTGCCCCTACATTAGAGGAAGCACTTTTCTTCCAAATCTAAGTGAGTCAGCCACTGAGAGCTGTTTAAGTCCGAGAGGATCCAGATTTTTCCCAGGTTTCCTCACTGCCCAACCAGACCCAGGCTTCAGGCTGAATGGAGGTATAAGCAGCAAAATGCCCTGTCTGACAGCACTCAAAATACAGAGCATTCGCATCTGTGCTCAGCCCTCATGCCAAATCAGTTCCACCACAGCAAAGGACAGCATCCATATACAGCCCCTCTGTTTGATTTAAAAAAAAAAACTAAGAGAAAACTATTCCTGTCTCTCAAAATGTAACCATGTATTTCTGCACACCTGGAATTATGTTGAATTGCATCCATTCCTATGTTTATGGGTGGTCCTATATAGTGCCCTAGCGGCTGGCAAGAAATAAGCTACTTTATTAGAGGAAATGGTCATTATCCTAAAAATAGTGTATTTTCACCATAAGTGGTCTATCAGAGAACTCTGGACTGATATGTGAAAATATCACAAAAGCCATCATAAGTTGCTGATTTCTTACAACTTCTTATTTGAGGAACATCATTAAATGTATTTTGAAAGAAGCAAAAGTCATACTTACAACCACTTTAGGAGTTATCAGAAGAAACACATTGTGACGCAGAATCTTATTGCCCCGCACATCCCATAACCTGACTGCATTCCGTACAACTTTCTTACTCCACTGATACACTCCAAGGCTGAAAGGAAGACAGAGTCAATTAATATGATTGGCAAACAGTATCATTTCTACACTTGATCATGGGCTAACAAAATACAAAAGGTTAATTTATGTAACTATACTTCACAGCAGCTGTCCTTTTACAAAGAAAGGCATGGAACAAAAGATGGTATGCTAAGAAAACATACCATCTGACTCACCATTATATTAAAACAGTGGTACAAGAATAATTTAACTATCATGATAGTACTTCTTCAATTACAACTACTGTCTTCTGTATAGATTCAATATATACCTTTCGTTAAATGGTGGCAGTCCACTTGCATATCTGGCAGTCAAAGGATTTCCATCATCATCACGATAGAATGCAAACAGGCCCGCTGAGAAACCCTTGAAAAGTAACCCAACAAGCCATTTAGATTATGTATTTATCAATACAATGAAGCAGCTTTTTCCATGAAGTCAGTAAAATCTCAACACAGTGAGAAAATTGAGTGCAAGCAATATGCACAAAGTTCACATTTATGTCTTCAGAAATAGAAACAAAACACCACAATACTATACAAAGAATGTGGTAGTGGTATTTTAAAGTGATGTGTCAAATATCAGCTCTTACCAATGCATGAATGATTTCATGTTTCACTGTAGATAACATGCCAACAAACTCCTGCGGCTGGGTTGAAATCATATTTGGACACAAATTAGCATAACCTGCAACTGGTCTAGGAAATAATTTAAAAATGCATTAATACAGAATTAAAACAGCAATATTTCAAGACTATAAGAAGTTTTATGGTTATACATGTTGTAGCTTTCAAGCAGAATGGGGATATAATGCATAAGTGTCCTTTCATGATATGAAATCACTCAGTCTAATGACATTTTTCCTTCAATAACTGGTCAAAATGTCAATCCATTTCATGAAAACAAGAATTACATTTCTCCATTTATGGCAGTTCTCCAAAACTGCAACTGAGTAGAGATGCTTGTCCATTTCATAAAGAGGAGATAATGACTCTCCACTAGTAAGTGTAAGTGGTGTTTTTCTGAAGTGGATAATCCCATTTTTCCCTTTCATGAAATGGAAAACTTGTAGCAGACAGATTTTGAAACAAGCAACACCAGAACAGCAAACATTTTCCTATTTATTTGTTGCAGCAGTTGCTTCTACGCCTAACTATTGTTACTGCCCTGGCTAGCCCGAGCTTGGGGGATATAAAGATATCTTTTGATATCAATAATTCCGCCTCACATACCCATTCCCCTCCACGTGCTTGCGAGGAAGCGCGCACACAGGCTCGGCCAATAATCGCCATAATATTCCAACACAATACAGGCAGGCCAGAAATAGCTGACTCGCAGCTTCAAGAGACCTCAAGGCAAGTACCTCAATTAGGTATGCACGCAACTTTCAAAAGATCCTCTGCCCCGCGCTGGCAGCTTGATGATCGGACTATACAACGCTCAAGTACTCCGCGTTTGCATACTGGCTACCCTATTGACAATTTGGCTATAACTCAATCATTCAAATTCGGACCTTTCGGAGGCTTTGTCTCCAGTCCCACACTCATTGTTTTCCCCAAGTCTGAACTAGCCTGCGGTCACAATTCTCCTTATAAAAACCCCTGACTTTGAGCGCTTCCTTGGATCGCTCTTGGCTTCCATCCCGCCTTGCTGTCGCTTTGTCCAGCGAGCCTTCCCCTCAGCTCCACGTGCTGAGATCCACGCTCCCCAGCTTCTCCGCTTCCAACCGGGCTTCAGGACAGGTGAATTATCACCCAAACCAACAACTCCTCTAAAAATCCCTCTATCTCACTCCAACCTTTATTTCCTTAGTTATCTGTGTGAGTGTGCTGCATACACTGTGTGATTGTGTTTTAATAAAATCGCATTTATTATTTCAACTTCTGTGTGCTCCTTGACTCGGCCTGACCCCGTAAACATAGGGTTCAAGATCTCGCTACGTCACCCTGCCTCTCGTATTGCTAGGCAGTGCTCTTGGCTAATTTCCCCAACTTATAAAATTGAGAGCGCATTTAGGTGTCCCTCCCGGGACCCCCAGGAATCAGGGGAACACTTTCCATTACATGTCCACACTGCATAACACCACCTGTAATCTATTAAAACATCAAACAAGGTGGTAAACTCAGCTGTGAATCAAGCAAACACAAACAAAAGGAAAATAAAGTTAAAACATACAGAGTTCAGGCACATCATGATTCACAGAGTACGCTTCCAAAGTATGCTTAAGACCTGTGTCTCTAGCTATCTGTTACTTCCTGAAAACATCCGCAGTGTTAGTTCTCATGGTACCTATCAAGCCAATTAGTTAACATCACAAGTAAGTCTTCTCAGCCATTATGCCTGATTACTTATGTATTAAATTTAACATTGAAGAAAATGTTACCTGTCCATATTTGCTTCAAGCTGACAGTATGCTGCATATGCAATAATATTTTCTTGGCCACACCTTTCTGTAGTCAGAGCGCTAACATATAAAACGAAGTCAGCATCTCGAACCCCTTCTTGGTCTGTGTCACCAACAGGCCCACAAAGCCATCCGTTTTCACTGCAAACTCTACATTGCTAAGATATTACATTTAAGATAAATTACTTTCAAATATAAGACATTTGGTCAAAGCCTTCAGCCTAAGTATAGAAAGATAGATAGATATACAAAGAGATAGATAATTTCTTTTCTTAGAGTGAGGGAACATATTTAAACCACAATTATCTCTTTGCTACTGATACAGAGCTTGTATTATTGGTAATGGTTAATACTCAAAAGAAGATATATATTGAATATTTTCCTTTAGTTAATTTTAAGAAGACATGTTCAGCATCCACAGTGTTGTTTTTTTTAAGAGCCCAAAGCTCAGAAAGCAGTTTGGAGAATTAGGATCAGGAGAGAGTCAAACAGGGACTGATGTTTCTGCATGTGAAATATTTTTCCTCAGTTTTTCTAACCCGTAAATTTACAGCGGCTCAAAATTTATGAGAAAACCACTTGAAAATGTTCCATCCCTGGTATCTGACACCTGAAAAATTAAGTAAGATATAGAAATCTCTATCTGAGACTTGTTGGAAATGCCAACAGGAAGTAGGAACATTTTATCATGTTTGGTGGACATGGAAGAAACCAAAAGAAATATTGGATATATATTCACAATAAGATCTCAGAATGGCTTAACTGTGAGTTTCCACTGTCCCCCAAATTGTATCTGTTTCATATAACCCACGAATTAGGCTCTTTAGTGACAAAAAAGCAGTGGAGGATATTACTATACTTAATAACTGTGGCAAGAGTAGTGTTTGCAAAACATTGGAAAAAGTATGAAGTCCCAATACTGGAAGAATGGCAACAGGCTATTCTAGAGGTAAAAAACATGGATATATTAACACAAATCCTCAGAGGTAAAAATAAAGAAAAAATAAAAAAGGAATGGGCACCAGTGATCGAAAATCTTCTGTAAAAGCAAAAGAATTTACTGATAAACTAAATAATTACCAAAACTTGCACACTATTCCCTATGTAAAATGAATTAGTTACAGTACTAGAACAGGTCCACAAACAGCAATGCAAACGAAATTTAGCAGTGCAGATTATGAGCTAGGTGATAAATACAAAGAGCAAACGGGTAGGAAAATACTATTTATTTAAAAACACAGACAGGCATACAGTTAATCAAATGTGGGGATGCCACAGAATATGATGGTCGATATCTTTTTTTCCTTCTTTCCTTTTATTTCCTGCTGAACAGGATTTAATTGGATTCAAACTCTAGACAAGGCAGGTTTAGACAAATTGATACGAGAGTGGGTACTATTTAAGGTGCAGGACAAGGAAACACCGTAATCCACAATATGAAATTAGGAAGGATCTTCTTTTTCTTTTTATGGTTTCTATATTTCATTTAGTTTATTAATTTAGAGTTCAATTACTTTTTTCCTGTGATTTTTATATTTATATATATATATATATATATACATACACACATACACACACACACACACACACACATACATACACACATACATGTAATGTGTTCCTGAAGTATTGTAATGTAAAAATCTCTTTGATAGTTTCTATGTCACTCTTTGTTATTGTTTATGGTTTGCAAAAGTTATAAAAAATATATTAAAAAAATCCACTGTTGTAATCATCAAAACCTGGTACCAATGAAATGATAGACAAGCTGAATTATCTCTCATACTTTGATCAAAGCTTTGAACAAGAAAACCTTTGTCTTCTTTTTCAACTGTTTCAAATAATTCTGAACTCAAGAAAATTGAGGTAGTAAAGACTAGAAATAGTAGTGTAGATGGGCTGGACCCTATTTAACCAATTAATACATCTACATCCTGCTTTTCAGAAAGAATTCTCCCAAGGAAGCTTACAACAAATAGAAATTTTTTTTTAAATATTAAAAGAAAATACATTAAAAATTAAACACTTAAAAATTTAATTAAGATCTATTGATATGTTATGAGAATTAGTGAAGCATCAAATGTCTCCGCATTCATATTAGGAGTTCAGTCCTGTTACTAACCTGCTCAGTTCAACAGTTGGTCCTCTCATCTTTGTCTGCTCCTCAAACACTGCTTTTCTTTTCTTAATTTGACCTCATCTATTGCCACAGACAACAGATTTGTTCTGATACCACAGTGAGTTATCCCCTGTTCTCCAGCTGCCACTGGTTTAATTTGTGAAGTCACAACAAGGCTGGCCTTCTTTGGCCAGGTACCAAAGAAGGATGATCCTACGTGAAATTAAATCTCCTTACTATGACAGCATCCTATGTGATTTCAAAGTAGCCTGTATCAGCTCAGCTATCTTAGATCTTTATCTCCAGAACTGTTGCAATGCATAAGGGCAGGCTGTTACACATTTTTAAGGATACTTATTGCAGATTTATAATAAAATATTAGTGTAAAAAGACATGGAGTAAAAATACTAAGATTGTATATATACTACAACAATGACACTAAATTACCTGAAGGTGTTCTTCAGGAACTATAACTGGTCCACATCTTGTATGCTCTGCGCAAGCTCCTCTGCAGTATCTATGAGGATCATCCTTCTTCCTTAAATATTGGTTTGTTACACACTGTCTTCAAACAAATCATAAACAGACATTTACTAAACAAATGGATACATTTACTAAAGAAATGAACAGTCTAATACAAAGGGAGGGGTATTATGAATAAGGATGCTAGATATCACGATGCAAGATAGATAATCTGCTTATCTACTGGCTAAATTGGGTGACAGCTTTCGCCATTCTCTGTGCTGCAGGGGGCATCTAAATGCCTTTCTGCACCACTGGCCCTTGTGGAATCACAGCACAGAGCTCTTGCTAGTTACCTGAAACCTAGAGATGCTCTACTCTGCCACCGGTGTACCTGATTTCGGGGGGGGGGGGGGGGCTACAAAAAAAAAGGGAGATGTTAAAGGGCAGCCCATGTGTTGCCCATACTGGCCTTATTGAAATTGAGTCATTCTTACACTTGAAGGCAGGAGAGGAAGAACAACCCTGATCTCTACGTGATCCACAATATCAAAAGATATATTTTTTTGTTCTTACTACTAAACAATTTAAAGAGAATGCATACCTGCTTAATAGGACAGTACCAGTAGGTTTACGAACTTGAAATGTCTTCTCTAAATAGGAAATAGCTTGTGGAAAAAGCTTATTCTAAAAGGAAAAAAAAAGTTTACTCTAAAAAATGATGAGATTAGAGTCTAAAGAACGAACTCACATAGCTCATGATATTCACTAAGTCTTTTTCATATTTTTGGACTAAACACAATAAGCATACATCTTAACATAGATATTTGGTGTTATTACACCATAATAAATTCATGAACTTGTTATCTTTGAGTTTTTAACGAATTCTGGATAATACAAATTAAGATTTCTTTTTAATCTGCTTAAAACCCAGTTTAGAAAGAAAGTCTGGTGAGCACTGATCACAGTCAATATTCACATGGACGTTAATCCTGAAACTTCATTAAAGTTACCAGAAGAAGGGAGTGTGGAATCATAACCAGGAAGGAAGAGAGGATGTGCAAGCCTGCAGCTTGCTCCTGATTTTGACATGTTTAAGCAAACACAAAATGCTAAGCACCAAGTTTCAAAAACAGTTTTAGAAGGCAAGGCATGCTGTTTACAAAACACAGAGGAGTTTCACTTGCAAGCATGGATTATGCAAACCTTTGAGCTGGAGCAATTAAACAACTCCATTCAATGATATTCATCACAAACATACAGGAAGAATATGACATACCTTTATAAGGTGCTTTTTTTCAGGCAGCAAACTATGAAAAAAAAAGAAATTAGAGAAGAAAATTATTTTCTGTTTGTATAAAGTATAATCTCCAATTCAATCTTACAGCCACTCCTTCTCCCAAAGCTAGCTATTCCACATTCATTACTGAAATCTAAGTGCTTGTCTCCCTCATTGCTTCTTAGCTTTTTTGGGGGAAAGCAAAAGGCAGAAAAGATAATGCAGTAGCCTTGTCCTCCTCATCAATCACTTCCCGATCACAAAAGGAATTTTGCGAGACTGCCATTATACTTACTCCTCAACACTTCTGTCATATACAGTCTTAATTCTTAGTTGTTCATCAACATTTCTCTTCATAACATGATTTTCCTTAAGATAAACTTTGTAGATAACCTGGACAAAAAATAAGTGGATTTGACACAGCTTTTATAACTTAAAACAATACAGATTTATTTATTTATTTTTATTTTTATATATACATATACATACATACATACATATAAATAAATAAATAAAAAAACATACTACTTTAATCAAAAGTATAGATCCAAGTTTTTTAAAGGTTACAAGATGCGGAACTTTTCTTTCACATGTTCCAAATTTCTTACACAATTTAAATACTGTCCAATATTTTCATTGCATATTTTCACTGTTTAAGCCTGAAAATAGTAATTTAATTTAAAGCAAATGAACCTTAGGAACAAGATATACTAGCCACATTAGAGTCCATTTACTCAGGCTTATTCCCAAACAGGCACAGAACTGTGGCCTGAATAAGCAATTCACTAGGTACTTCATCAACCCGATTTATTATGAAAGTAAACTATTAAGAAATCCACTGTTGGATCAATCTTGAAAGCCTTTGGACCAAAACATGGAAGCAAACAATTTCCACAAAGTACAGACTAAAAACACAAGAGTACCGATGATATTAGATTTGTGTAAGATTTGGCCCAATCATCTATGATACCAGCTTTCATGTGTCAGTCAACTTTTAACTGTAGAAAATATCCAGCCTCCAGAGCTTTCTACACTATAATGAGAATCCTAAGAATTCCAGGTTTGGTCTAACAGCCAATGTGAACTGAACTTAGATAGAAGTTCCACACCAGTGAAAATCTCAAGTGTATAGGATTAAAGACTAAAATAATTTTCTGGGTATAGCAGGTGGAGAAGTGTTAGAACTGTGTGTTCTCCCAGATATATACAAAATTTAAAAAAAATGAAATATAACTTTTCAAACTTTTACATTTTATCAATGTATTTAACATATATAACGCTTAGTAGTTTAAGAGCTCTTTGTTATTAATATTTGCCTGAGTACTATTCATGAAAGGTGTACTATAAATCTACATGTAATTTTTCTTTTGAGTCTTTCGACCAATCTAGATACCTAAGTCAGATTTCTGAGCAGAAATGGGAAAAGCAATGATGTTTCAATTAACTGAATATTATGCTCAGAACATGTCAAGAGTTGCTTGTATTTTTAATATAAAACTGCATTCTTTTAATCATATTTCCCCTATTTTAATGGCAAGCATGTTGTACAAAAGCAAATTCAAGGACCAGGAACTCTCTGACAATTCCTGCACATGAGAAAAAAATCTGAAGTATTATTGTGGAGATGAAGTTACAATTTTTAATATCCATACGAATCAGAAGGGCTCTGCTTGAAAGCAAACGTATGTAATTTCTGCACAGTACTATCCTATGGAAACTAAGGTGAGAGTGAGTCTCACTGAAATTGTTTAATTACTTCTAAACTAACATCCCACCCACTCCCAAAATGAGCTAGCCAGCATTTTTACAAGCCGGGCAACTGTTAAATAAATCAATGAGAATCAGATCTGCTTGCCAATTTTAATTTGAGCTGTGATGCACTTTACATATGAATCGCTATCCTGGTTCTTATGAGAGTATGGCATAGGACAAAAACGAGGAAGGGAAAGGGAGAAGGGAAAAGAAATGTATCAGCACCTCTAAAACACTGGTTTTTATTTTAGCATGATCTTTCAAGGCTATAAATCTACTTCATCAGATGCAATACAGGATAATATTTAAAACTTAAGTTTATAAAGCAGATTTATATAGTTGTGGGAGTGGGACAGAATCTGACAGGATCCAGAAAGAGGCAAATTACATCCCTTGCTTTAAATTTTCAGTGGGCTCATCGAGGTGACAAGAGGTCTTTCAGATCTTCACCATGCCATGGTCAGTCAGCGTCCATGTGTCAAAGCATGAAAAGACAAGCTATAGAAAGCGGCACAGCTAAACTTAGCTCTAATCTCAATGGATCTCTTCCCACCAGCAACAGAAACAATCGAAATTGTTCAAATGAACGGCGAAAGCCACATATCACGGAGCAGTCTACGTGACAAAAACCAGAATACAACTACATGGCTGCTCTTATTTCCTCAGTTAGTTCCGATCTACAGATTACAGTTTAAAACTGTTCACAGAAGCAAGAGCCACCACTTCTCAGTTTTCTGTGAAAACTCATTTGCTAGGATACCTGGAAATTGCTAACAGGTTACTTTTCGCCAAAAAGGGTCACTCATGGGGAGGGGGAGGGGAATTTAAAAACAGATTCCTGTTTTAAAAAAACCGATCAGTAGAAACAGAATACAGAACATACCTTTATTCCTATTACTCTACTACAGAGTCAACCAAGAAACTTCATTAATGCAGAAATGCCACAGGAAAGCCGAAATGGCTTTGCTACAGGAGAGGCAACAAACGAACTAGTACCACATCCCTCCTGAAAGGCTGCTCTCGGCTCAGCATCATCTTTTCCCCACTACACCGTTTCACCTCCCTCTACCCCGAGGTCCCTCACCTCATCGGTACCGGGTACGCGGTGGTGACACAAGGGACAAGCGGCGGCCAAGCCCGGGTAGTAACTGAGCAGGAGCAGCGCAGCGTAAGCAGCAGGGAGAGCAGAGAGCGACCGGGGAAAGTGTTCGACGCTCCGGCCCCTCAGCCCTGCCGCCATCTTGACGACGACAGCACCAGCCGCCTCTATCACCTTATCGCCACGGCCTCAGAGTACAAACGAGGACACACTCCCGATATAAGCCAATAAGAAAGCGCGGAACTAGAGAGAGAGGCACCCTATTGGGTGCGCCTCAGAGCCGCCGGTGGTGAGGGCGGAGCGACGACAGGCGATGGGTGGGCTATAGGCGTTATACGCACTCAAGAAGCCAACCAATGAAGAGAAGGAACGACTAAATCCTCAACCTGATTGGGTGTCGCTCCCTGGGGCAGGGCATAAATCCCCTAAAACGGGGAGGGCGAGCCCGAAGTTCGTTGAGGTCAGGGGGGGTGGCGTAGTAAGCGGTGGAAAAGCCAAAGGGGGCTTGTTGTGTTAAAGCGGGGCATCGGCTGCCTCCCACTTTTTCTACAGCCGGCCAGCCCTTCTGCTTCACCCGCCAAACCTACGCAGGCGCGCACAGGATGAGGCGAGGGGGAAGAATCTCTCGTCCCCGATGCTGAGTCCCTCCGTTATTTCGCCCCAAGATAAATTGGATGATTTGCAGGCAGCTTTAAAGGAGGCGTGGCGGGGGGGGGTAGCAGCTTTCCATCCCACTTCACACTCCGGCAAAGACAGGGGGAAAGGGCCCAGATCTCTGAGACGCAGGCGTCTGGGTGCCTGAGGCAGAGGACAAGATGATTATCCCCCCCAACTCCATGAGAAGTCCAACCTCAGTCAACATTAGTGAAAGGAGGCGGCTGCCACAGCAGTAGATCTATTTAAGGCAGGCAGGAGGCTGCCTGCCCGGATACCCTAAAGCAGGACTTTCCCAACTTTTCATCTTGGTGACACACTTTTTTAGACATGCAAACTAACCTCTTGTAAGAGATACAGACACATACCTAAATTGTTATAACAAAATGTAGGGGGACACAAGGTATCTCATGGAAACCTTGCATATATTTTTAAAAACATGATTTATAAATAATAGCATACATTTCCAGGATTCTAGGCAAAACACCTACATACTTCAGGTGACACACTAATGTGTTGTGGCACACCATTTGGAACGCCCTGCCCTAAGGGCACCAGAGCCCTCTGATCTTGGAAACTAAGCAAGGGCAGCCCTGTTAGTACTTGGATGGGAGACCACCAAAGAATACCGGGTGCCCTAGGCTGCATTTCAGAGGAAACAACTGACAAACCCATCTCAGAAAACCCTATGAAATCCATGAGGGTCACTGTAAGTTGGCAGGTGATTTGGAAGCAGGTACACACCCTGCTTAGGTTGCTTAGTCCTGTACACACACCTTGCTCCTGTGCCCCTGCATCGGCCAACCTTGGCCTTACAGCAGGGCTGGCCAGAACTTGGGTTCCTTTTAAAAAGCAACCAGCTAGTGTTAGCTGCTACTTGTTTGGAGTTTTAAAAATATTTCCAGATATTTTAGAAGTAATTAATAAAATGTTTCTCCTTACACCTGGTACGTGGCCCTCTAAAAGCTGGACTTCAACTCAATGTCACCGTTGCCTGTGCTGACTAGGACTTCTAAGAGTTGCCGCCCAACAACATTTGGGGGGGCTTTTATTGAAATTCTACATAAAAGTTACATTGCATTTGAAGAAGTCACATAATGAAACAAAAGACCACCAGTTGCTCCCCCTGCTCAGACTTCAGGAGCTGTGTGATTCCCACTCCTACCTTAACATGAAAAGGAACAAAATGTTATTTTGGAAAAGCATTATGGAGCCATGGTTCCTCCCTGCCTTGCCTTATTACTGAGTTCTGGGGGGGGGGGTGACCTTAATAGTGTCAAGGAGATGCTGGCCCCATGCAGGGAAATAGATCTTGCTCAAAGTTTCCTGAAACCTGAAGCTAGCAGTACATAGGAGGAAGGACACTCTGTTTTATACAAGCGTGTGTTGTTAACTGATTTCCTCCACTGATACCATATAAGTGATATAAGAACCTTTGCAAGAGAGCAAACATTGGACTATGATCCTGGAGACCAGGGTTTGATTCCTTGCTCATCTGTGGAAACCCACTGGGTGATCTTGGGCATGGTCACACATTCTCAGACCCAGCAAATCCCATTATAAGTTCACCATAAGTCCAAAATGACTTGAAGGCACATGATAACAACATAAACAGTAACCATGGCTTGGGGCCCTGAAAATATCAACCCAGGCTCTCTGATCAGTCAGCGGCAGAGTTTGGTGGGAGGGGGCGGGGCTATGGCATCTGTGGGTGGAGCTACAGTGTGTGTGGCAAGGCTATGATTAATGGGGCGGGGCTACAACAGACAAGGTGGGGCTACGACATGTGGGAGAGGGCAAGCAAGGAGCTGGGATGCCCCCCCAAAATTGCCACCAAGGGTGAACCGCTCTCATCAACCCCGCCCCTACACGACTGTGACCAGTTTCCTAAATTTGAGAACAACCTTGCCTTTACATTTCAAGTAAGCTTGCCATCCTACCCTTATGGAGGCTTCTACCCCCTGCAATGCAGAAGGAAGAGTCTGCTGCCAGTGTGGCTTCCCTCTGTACATGGAATGGGGTGGGGCTGGGGAGAGCCTTTAATGTATCAGATACGTTAATATGTATATATTCATTATGTATATAATGCATATGTAATATGAATAAAATAAAGACTAAAAACAATGTTTTAAAATTAATTGTCTTTGGCATAAATGATTTTACACAGTAACCATTCACCTACCTTAATCTGTGATAGCCTCAGAAATCTGACATATGTTATATTAGCTAGAGGGAACCAGTGTGCTGATTTGAGTGTTGGATTAGCACACTGGGAAATCAGGGTTTGAATCCCTGCTCAGCCATGCAAATCTATTGAGTGACCTTGGGTAAGTCACAGTTTCTCAGCCTCAGGCAGTTAGTGAAATGCAGAAATAAAGCAGGCTTTCTATTGACTTAAAAATGTATGTGCGTGCGCGTGTGCACTTTCAAGGTGCTTGTTGACTTCATGAATTTCATACGCAAGGAATAAGCAGAGGTTTTGCCAGTTCCTTCCAGTGAAACACAGCCTAAAGCACTCGATATTCTTTGGTAGTCTCTCATCCAAATATTAACTAGGGATTATTCCGCTCAGCTTCCAAGATCAGGCACAACCTGGTACTTTCAGGGTATTTAGGGACCTAATTTTGTGTGTGTGTATGCACACACGCCTCCAGGTCATTTGGGACTTATGGCCACCCTAAGGCAAACCTATGACTGGGCGTTTCTGGGGCTAAGAGTGTGTGACCTGCCCATGGTCACCAGTGAGATTCCTTGGCCCGGCAAGAAACTGAACCCTGGTCTCCTGGGTTGTAGTCCAACACTCAAATCACTACATCTCATGGGGCCAGGGACCTAAATGACTAAGGCTGAATTGTTCTAGACTCTTATTCCTGATTTCAATCGGAAGTGCCACAAAAGATGTTCAGAGAAAAGAATGATTCTCTGGGGCTTTCTCTCCTCACCTTGAGCTGTAGTGCCTTGCATGGACTGCTACCCTCTTTTGTCCTTTCTTCTAGAGATTTAGAAGGATAATTGAGAAAATAAAGATAAGAAGAGTGTGTCCCCTGGTCCATGGGGATAGGGAAAGCATACCATTCGAGTGAGCAACCTTCGTTAACGCTTAGGCCATTTCTGTGCTAGCCTGTTCTAGTGCTATTATTCCACTTTCAACATCCTGTGGAATTCTGGGATTTGTAGTTTACTGAGGCCAAAGAACTCCCTGGCTGAGAACTTTAAATGCCTCTCTCTATACTGCAAATCCCAGGATTCCACAGGATGTTGAAAGTGGAACAATAGCACTAGAACAGTCTAGTGCAGAAACGTCCTTAATATTTTTAATATTTTTCAGCTTGTTAAAAGAAAACCGTATCCGACAATTTGATAGAAAATGGCAACCAGTTACACCTTGGATTAAATGTAAGGACAGATAAAGATTATCAGAGGTAATATAATTAAGGAAGTGGGAGATATTCTTGATTAACAATTACAGAAAATATTTTTAAGTGTAGGAACTCATTACGTCTCTAGACAAAGAAACCATCCTTCCTCCCAAATCCAAGCTTTAGTGTGGCACTCTGCACAGGCTCAGATGCCCCCTTTCCACTGCGATAACTTTTATTTATTTTTTTATTTTTAATTGCGCTAACTTTTGAAAGGCTCAGCTATAAGGAGCCCCAATCTTGGCTGACAAGGAGAGTTCGAAGGGAGCTTGGAAAGCAATCCGCTACACGCATCTACATAGAAGTAAGCCGCACCGAAGCTATTGTTGCAGCCCTCGAGCTTGTGCTCACGTACCTTCAAGTCGTTTCAGACTTAGGGCAACCTCTAAGGAGAACCTAACACGGGGTTTTCCCGGGCTGAGAGTGTGTGCCCCGCCCAAAGGCACCCAGAAGGGTTTCCAGGGCCAAGCGGGGAATCGAACCTTAGACGGCAAGGTCGTAATTCAACGCCGGACCCGCTCCGCCACGCTTGGAAGTCTTCGAGATTTCGGGAAACGAAAGGGAGGAGCTCCCGCCGAAAGGAAAAGAAATCGAAACTGAAAGCGAAGCGCGTTCTTCCTATTTCTCTCCGTTTGCGCGGAGCGCGTTCTCGAAAGCTTTTCCGCTCTTCTGTAGGACAAAATGGCCGGAGAAGAGGTGGTCTATAACTTCCCGGTCGTGGTGCAGGGCGATTGGGGAGGCAATTTCTCCAAAACGCTGAAAAACAAACTCACCTCCTACTTTCAGAGCCCGAAGAGATCGGGAGGAGGAGAGTGTAAAATCCACGCCGGCGCCGGCACCGAGGAGCAGATAACGGTGTATTTTGCTGAAGAGGAGGGTAGGTGTTGGCCAGGCGGGGATCTTTAGCCTGCTTCTAAGAAAGGGGGCGAGGGATTCTATGGGGAAACTCGGGCCATTTCCGCACTAGCTTGTTGTAGCGCTATGATTCCACTTTCAACCTCCTATGGAATCTTGGGGTTTGCAGTTTCGGGAGGGGCCGACTGGCCCCTCCCGAAACTGCAAACCCCAGGATTCCATAGGAGGTTGAAAGTGGAATCATAGCGCTACAACAGGCTAGTGCGGAAACGGCCTCCGTCCCTCTTGTGGGATGGCGACTTCTAATCCTACCAAACCCTTCCGAGGGAAGGCGTGATGCCATGCAGTCCAATCCTGAAGATGGTTGCTTAGAATTCCAATAACTGTAGTGCGTGTGGCAATACCTTAACGGGGTCAACCAAAAAGAGTACAGAGCTGCGTGCAGGGTTAGGAGATCACTCAGATCTCGTCGTCGGGGAGCATACTGTAAAATCAGTCCAAGGTGGAGGGCAGACTTGGCTCTTTTAACGCCATGCCCTCTGCGTGTTGCTTTCTTGAAAGGCAAGGAGAGGAAATGCCTGTCGATTCGCCAGTAGGGCTCATCAAGTGATCTGAGAACATGAGGTTTCAGCTGTAGCACTCCTTGGGCTTGCTGGAAGGCGATGCAGCTTGGCTCTGAAAATACAAAATGGAGAATCCTTATCTTCGTCTGGTTGAAACCGCCCTGTCTTCTTTATCCGTGAAGCTTTGGCCATTGCCCTGCTATGATTCCACTTTCAACCTCCTATGGAATCCTGGGATTTGCAGTTTAGGGAGGGGCCTTTAGAATTCTCAGCCAGAGAGCTCTTGGGCCTCAGTAAACCACAAACCCCAGAATTCCACAGGATGTTGAAAGTGGAATGATAGCACTGTAACAGTGTAGGGTGGAAATGGTCTCTGTTTCCGGGCACCATTCCAAGTACTGGTGGTAGCCTACGTAGCTCTATAGGGCCCAGGTCTGGGTTGTCTCAAGGGCCTTATCTCCCTGTAAGGGCCAGGCCCAGCCATGTTTTGGATGCTTCCGGGGGCCCTTTCTCTTTGTCCCACCCCCACTGGTACATGTAGTGGGAACGCTGGAGAGGACCCTCTTGGTGGCTCCTCACCTTAGAGAGGCTGAACCGGTGCCGCTGTCCTTCCTACCCATTCAGTAGGCAGGTGAAGATCTTTTTGTTTTGGCAGGCGTTTGACTTTTGTAAGCCTTCATGTAAGTAGCAAGTGATTAGAAGGAAGCTTCCACTTGTAAAACAAAACGTAGCCTCCAGACTGTAATAGCTGCTCTGCATAAAAATCGAAGAATGGCAGGAACCTCAAGTACAGTTGGTAAGTCAGACAAAGTGTAATTAAGGAAAGAAAAACAAAGAGAAGTTAATCTTTTGCAGTTGAGGATTCCAGACTAAGTGGGAGAAAGAGCAGAAGATCCCAGATGAAGGAAGATGCAGAAATCTAACAGGGTTTGGGTAACCTGTGGTCTTTTTGGTGATGCACTCCAATTCCCACAAGCCCCTGCAAGCCTGGCCAGCACTGAGGAACTATATAATTACCTGATGGGATATGGGCTTCTTATTTCTGATCTCTCAATGTAAAGTTTTTTTTTTTTTATTGAAGTGATTTCCCAGCTTTTGCAAGAATCTGTAAACAGAACCTGTGTTTCACTTTTGTTTCTAGCCTTTTCTCTGAAGCCATCTGATCTGCTGCTGACTGTGTACCTTTACTTCTGGTTCCTAACTCTTTCGGAAGCCGTTTTTAACTAATCATATCCAGTAACTTGATCATATCTAGCACCTGCTGCTAAGCTAGGATTGTGCTGATCCCTCTGCCAGCTGCTGCCTTTGGGGCATATTACAACATTTTGGTGGCAAGAATCACTGTGCAAATAAGAATGCATTTGTCTTGTGACACCAAAGACTAACATCTCTAATTCTGTGTAAGCTTTCATGTGTTGTTGAAGCGCACTTGATCAGATATGTCACAAAATTTGCTAGTCATATGATTTGTTTTTGCTGCAACAGGGTGTCATAGGTATTCCTCTGAAATTTAGGAATAGTGGCTGAACCTTATTACTTAGCCCTAACTAGAGCAGATCCATTGAATAAACTGTTGAATAGTGAATCAACATGTAAGTAAGCCTAGAGATGTGAAGGCCTGGAGAAAAATGGAAGATTTCAAGAAAAAAGTTCTCTCCCTAAACCTTATTTTCTGAAAAAATTGAAAAAAGGGGTTATAGAAAATTTTCTTTTAAAATGAATGAGTTAAATGTTTAAGATAAGGTGTTTGTATATTTATGTAGCAGGTCGCCTTTTATGTAAGGCTTTGTACCAGTGCAAAGCTACCAAGCTGCAGTGAGTTTCTAGCATTAAAAAGAAACAACTGTAGTCCATGGGCACATATATGGTGCTGGTCCCTTGTGCTGCAGGAAGAAGAAGCCAGTTCTCTCCTCCCTACCACCAACCATCAAACAGCCTGAGAAACACTGAGGCAGAGTATCAAATCACTGTAATTTCAGGTCCTGTTTTCCAAGAAGTTCTTATTATGAGCATGATTGCTTTATGTCTATGATACTCTGTAGGACTAGAGGAGACAAAATAGTTTTTTGTTTTAGTAATATTGATTGATTCTTTTGTTGATAGTTTAATATGCCAGATGTTATCATTTTATGCCAAACCAAGGGATACATAACACATTTTATGTTCCTAAAGTAGCAAAGGGGTTTTGAATCTGTAAAGGGTGATGATTTTTCTGACTTTTTTTCTGAACAAAATCAGAAAAATTTCATGGGTTCAAAATTTCTGGAAGTTTTACATTGTTAGGTAACTTCCAGTGATTTAATGGATCTTCTTTTGTTGGGACTAACAATAGGGTTCAGACTATTGTGTTAGGGTGCTTTTGCACTACACAAATATAGCACTGTGATTCCACTTTAACAGTCATGGCTGCATCCTATGGAATACTGGGATTTGTAATTTAGGGAGGAGGATTTAGAATGATCAGCCAGTGCCACCTCAAACTGCAGACCCCAGGATTCCAGCCAGTTAAATAGAATCATAGTGCTCTATCTGTGCAGTGTGAAAGGCCCTTAGCTCTATGATCTGTGTCCCATGGGCAGAAGGCGTTGGATGCGTCACAGGATATCCAAATCTGGAATGTTTTATCATTGTATCAAATGGCCTTTTGTCTCATACTCTGGAGAGCTACTGTAACTCAACTTGTTGATAATACTGAATTGTATGTGCACTTTGGCATAAGACAGTTTCCTTTGTCTGGTGTACGGTATATACTTGTCTAAGATTTTTTTTAGTGATGGCTTTCCTATTTTGCGTTTTAGTCAGAAAGAGTGTTCTTAACAAGAGGATCCATGAACTTGAGATGTCAAAAAGAAAGAAACTAAAGCTTACTGTCTCCCTGCCAACAGAGGAAGCAGCAGCTGTTGGGACTGATGCTTCCAAAGAACCAGACGCAAGACAAGTAAATATAACATAGTATTTCCAGTTTTGCTTATTCCACTGTGTACCATTTTCCCTGACTAGAATCTTCCTTGCCACTCTTTTCTGTGTCCTAGTTGTCGTGGGGAATAATTCTGCATGTAGAAGTCTTTGTCCTTCTCAATGTTCCATGCGTATGGCTACAGTACACTGGAAATACTGACTTTAATTGCAAGGTGCTTCTGTGACTGCAGAAAATATTGCTGGGAAGGAATGCATTTGGAATGTATGCACCAAAAATGTGTGTGCAGGGTGTGTGTGTGCTTAAACGTAAATAACTGTCAAGCCAATGCCAGATGCAAGAGACTGTGCTCACCTCATTTAGGCCAGTCTTCCCAAATTTGGCATCTTTCTGATCTGTGGGGCAATAACTATCCTCACCTTTAGCCAGCATGCCAAGGGTGTTGGTGCCGGCTAAAGGTGAGTGTAGTTATTGCCCCAGCAGGCTGGGAATGATGGCAATAATAGCATAGTGCATGTGGATGGCGTGGTGGTGAGGATAGGTGGTTTAGATAATTCATTTTCCAGCAAACTGTTTTTCAGTGTTTATGAGGGAATATTCAATAAGAATATTTACACTGGTGGATAAACCTCCAGTTGAAAAGTAATTTGCACGTGCTGATCCTCCCTTCAAATTTGGAGCTGTGGCAACAGGGTTTCTAGGGTGCATTTGTGGTTGGTATGAAGTGATGGTGTGGTCCAGCAAGCCTGGAAGAGTGAAGTTGTGTGAACTTTGAGTCTTAGAAGATGTTCCAGAATCTATCTGCAGCATTCAGGGAATCTGTGGCAGAGGATGAGAGATTCCATAGTGGTCAGCATGAAGTTTGAACTACTGTTCTCCTCCTAAGTATGTGTGCCAAACATGAAACTAAAACTGAAGGTACATTAGCTCTTTGGGTAGTTGGAACAGACCACACAGAGGAAGAGTGTAAGTGTGTAGGCTATACCTGTATAGGGGCTGTGTTTGAAGGCTACAGTGACACATCATTTGGCATGACAGGAATGAGCTGCAGCAAGTTTCAGGCTCAGCTTCTTCCACTTACCTCTTCTCCCTCAAGTGCAGCTCCAAGGGAAACCTTAGAAGTCTTTCTTTCCATGTTGCCTTAACCACAGTTTATCACATTGTCTGGACTAACAAAATGTGGGTAATATTAACTGTGATTTGTTTGAAATGAGTAACTACAAACCATAGGTTGTGAAGTTAGCTTGTTAACATAAACCATAGTTAATATTTATCACAGTTTAAATTTTGGGAAAATCCTAAACTGTGGTTAATGGAAAACAGAAGCAAACACTTCTGAACTGCTCCTTCTGACCAGGTTGGAGGAAGAGAAGAAATGGTGTTGAGGGCGTTCACATACTCTTCTCTACTCATTCAGATCAATCTAAGCTATGGTTTAGCATGCCTGTCTATGGTTAGCTTATGGCTCTGAGAAAAACTTTGGCTTTCCAATGACCTGACTATTTTGCTTTCAGGACTGTACTGAACCTAAAGAAACCAAGCTACCTGGTAAGTTGCTTTGAAACTTCCTGAAAAGTAAAGATGAAGCATTTACGTTATACCAGTCTTGCGCATTTATCTTTTTCTGGGAAACACAAAATATTATTCCATCTAGTAAATCCTAGTCACATTTTAGAGAGAAGCTAATCTTACCATTTTTAGTGGCATTTAGAATTCCAGTTATACTTGGAACTGATGTATGGAGGAGTAACTTCTGTTGATGCCTCTGAGGCTTAGTTCAGAATAAACATAGGCGGGACATGCTCTTATTCAAGGAACAGGAACCCCAGGCCCTAATCTGTCCTGGTAGCATCTCTAGTATGGCCAACAAAGATTCTCTACACACCTGCCTCCTTCAGAAAGGAGCTGGGACAGGAGTCATGACTGAACTGACTCCCCCTGTGCCTTCCCTCTTTCAGGGAGTCAGATAAGAGAACAGTATTCACTTTGGTCTTCTAGTTTGTGAGCCAAGAGCTGAAGAGTCACATACTAGTTATCAAGTGAGGTGACAAAATTTTATTCTGTTTTTTTAGAGGTCTATGTGACCTGTCAAGCCTTTTTGAAAGACCAACTCATATTCTCACGTATAAGCCTGCCTATTTTTAAGATTTTTAGGGAAGGCTTTTCTTTCGCTCTCAGGCACATTTGGTGGAAACATGAGAGGGTTTTCTTGGTAGTGAGATTACAGACATTCTGGAGTAAATCCAGTTGCTGTTTCCAACTAGCATATATGAATCAACTGCAGAATAGTAAATCAACATTCACATAAACCTCATTGAGTCAGTGGATCTACTCTATTTGGGGCTAGCAAGTACAGTTATGTCTCTGTGTACAGTGCTAACATCATGACAGTTTTGGAGATACAAATCTAGAAGCAGATGCAGTTACTGAGTTTTAAGTGTCTGGACTATGCAGGGTCAGCTGTGAGTAGAACTTGGAGACTACCAATGAATACGAGGTGGTATAGGCTATATTTTAGAGCAGTGGTTCCCAAACTTTGGTCGTCCAGATATTTTAGACTTCAGCTCCCAGGATTCCTGGCTGTTGGCCAAGTTGACCGGGGCTTCTGAGAGCCAAAGTCCCAAACACCTGAAGGATCAAAGTTTGGGAACCATTATTTTAGAGGGAGGGAACTGACAGACCCATCTCTGAATATTCTTTGCCTAAGAAACCCGTATGAAATTCATGGGCATGCCCTAAGTCAACATGCTGCTTGAAAGTGAGCATATGTGTACACATCGCACCCCCAAGAATAGAAAAGATTGGGATGACGATTCTACAACATGCACGTGTTAGTGTTGAAATGTAACCTGACAGTCAGTCCTGAACAGGAATTAACTTTGTTTGTGTTTGAGTCATCTAATGTGAACCACAAATGGTACATCCATTGTCCAACATTTCCCTTCTTATTTTTCTGAGTGGCTGTCTCTATGTATTCAGTCTCTATCTATTCCTTAGTAAGTTTGTTAGGTTCTTAACAGATAATGTATTTTCTTTTGCCCCTTTCTGGGATACTTACTGAAAGGAATAGTGTAAATGTAAATAAATAAATAAATAAATAAATAGTGTAAATGTAAATTTGATGAGAAAAAGGCAGCATAAGCCACAAGCCCTCCAAATGTTGTTGGACTGCCAGTTCCAGCATTCTTGCCCATTGTCTCTGCTGCCTAGGGCTGATGGGAACTGCTATCAAACAACACCTAGAAGCCATTCCTGGTGTGAGCAATTAATAAGTGCATTTTCCCTGAACTCTCATTCTTGATGGAAACCTTATTATTGGTTGGCAGAAACTTGGCATATTAGTGAGCAAACGTTTAGCAGCTGATGAAATAAATTTAGCAGATAAGTCAAAGTCTTTGTAAAAGAGTTTGTAAAAGCTGTTCTAAGGAGGCATACATTTTGACAGCCAACCTGGTTCCTTTTTTTGTTGCTGAATTCAAATTTTGCAGTTCAGAGGGTTAGTTGTTTTATGTTTTGTTTGGGATTGGTTTGAAAAAGCAGGAGAAAACTTTTTTTTATAGTTCAAGACAGTCCAGAAAATGTGACAGAGGAGTTGATGACTGAGGAGGACTTCAGCTTGGTGGTGGTGCCAGCTTCAGGAGAGGAAATTGAGATGGACATTGTGGAGATGTATTTTGAAAATAAGAAACGTTCTGGTGGGGGTCCCATTAAGACCTGCGTTAAAGATGACCAACAGTTTATCATCACATTTGAAGATGAAGCAGGTATACTTTTTAAAGGCCTTTTTATCTTGGTTGAAGTTCCTGTATTTGGAAAGAAAGGACATTTCTTCTTATTTCCTGTTTTCCTAAACTGGGTATGTCATCTCTACTGATGGGTCTGGTCCCTACAGCATAGGAGCTAATGGTTATTTTAAAGTCTTAACTGTGCAAAAGCTGCTCAGTGACAGACTAACGCTGACAGGCATCTTCTTGTTCATGGTTTTTGTAATAAAATATGTCTGCAAGTAAGATGCAGTCATGAAGGCCATTTGACTAGATTACCAACGCGCATTAAGAGTAAAACGAGACTGTTTTCTTACACACACGCGCACGCACACACACACACACACACACACACTATGTTTAACATTTATATTAAATCTCTGGTTAAAACACTCTCTGAAATAAATTCTCATTCATCTAAATTGGCAGTTAGATCTATATCTATTCTGCTGTATGCAGATGTTACAGTACTTCTGTCTTTTGATGCGTTGGTTTGAGACAGCTGTCAAGAGCTCTGGATGTCTGTTGTAATACTGAACAGTTGGTGATTAGTCATGATTAATCTAAGCTTTGCTCAGAAATGGTAAAACCATCACTGGCAAATCAGTGGGCATCCAATTGAGCAGATTAAATTTTATAAATATTTGGGAGTAATTTTTCAGTCTTCAGGTTCCTGGGAAGCTCAAGTGTCCTGTGCTATAGCAAGTGTACAGTCGAGTTATGAATCACTTATTTCTCTTATTTCATGCTGAAGGTCAGCTTGTGCCTTCATTAATTCAAGTGTTCAATGCCAAGATTTTAGCATAGATGTTATATGGAGCATAAGTGTGTTTGTGTTTAGCAAAGTTAGCTCTAGAATCTATTCAAACAAAATTTTTGAGAAATATTCTCAGTCTCCCAAGCTGTGTGCCTAAAGTACTTTCACGCATAGAGAGTGGCCAGACTTCTGTGAAGTATTAGATTTGGATATACAGTTGGCCCCACCACGTTTGCTAGGATTCGGGGTGCAAGACCCTTTCAAGATTGGAAAAACGGCCAATATCAAAATGTATGTGTGTGTCTGTGGGGAGGTGGCTGAGGCATGGTGGGGAGGGCAGGCCCTAGGATCCAAACGAGATCAGGAAAAGGAGAACCAAAGAGGGATGGTCAGCAGCTGTAGAAAGCACCTAGACTTCCTCTCTCTCACCTGTTTCTTTCCTTGGGTGCGGTGGGCACTGGGAGAGGGTTTGTGGTGCTGAGAAATTGGGGCACAAACCATCCTTAGCAGGCCAGGCAGTGGCTGGTGGTGGAGAAGAGGACTAGAGTCAGGTTGCTAAAAGGCCGCATGGAGTGATCAGAGCTGCCGAGAGGGAAGGTTCTCCTGGGAAAGAAGCACTTGGCGGGTGGCGGGGGCAGCATTTGCAGAAACTCGCAAATATACAAATCCATGAAAGTCAAACCCACAAATGTGGAGGGCCAACTGTACAACTTAATTGTTTGATTAAAAATGCTGTTTGTACCTAAAGGCCTGTCTCCCTTGACTCTTTTTGTACATTTTAGACAAGATGGATTAGGATAATAGATGGGAATGTATTCAGCCTAGGATTTCTATAAAATGACATTCTCGCTATCGATTACACAAAAGCTATAGTGTACCTGGGATATTGAGTTCATGTAGAACCATGAAATGCAGCTGTTGGAGACATGAGACAGCCTTTTCTCTCTTCCGATTATTTAAATAATTTAACTATTTCAAAATACAGGAAAACCTTTACCCTGAGGCTGGATGGCCATTTGCTGGGGAAGTTTTGAGTGTGCATTCCTGCATGGCAGGAGGTTGGACTTGATGACCATTGTGGTTTCTTCCAATTCTATGATTCTGTGACTAGATTCCATCTGTTCACATCTTCTAGAATTGTCAGAAGTGTCCTGCTTCTGAATAAAAAGCCCTCTCTGGACTTTAACAACTATAAACCACTATCAAATCTTCCCTTTTTGGGCAAGGTTACTGAGAGGGCAGTTACCATCCAGCCCCAGACAGTCTTAAATTATACAGGTTTTCTAGACCCATTTCAAACTGGCTACAGAACAGGATACAGAGTTGAGACCACTGTGGGTGCCTTAGTGGACAGTCTTCACCCAAGCATCGACAAGGGGCATGTGTCCCTGCTGGTGCTTCTAGAACTCTCAGCGGCCTTCAGTACCATCAACCGTGGTATCTTTCTGGAATGGCTAAGGCGTTTGAGAGTCAGAGGCGATGTCCTTCAATGGTTCTGATCCTTTCTCTTGGGTAGGTTCCAGAGGGTAGTGCTTGAGGATAGCTGCTCTTCAAAAAAGTAGCTGTTATATGGCATACCACAGCATGCCATTCAATCCCCAGTGCTCTTTAATGTCTACATGAAACTGCTGGGGGAGATCATCCAAATACACTTCTCCATGCCTTCAAAAATAGCATCAGCTAAGGATAGTGTGTTTCCTCTGAATGAACACTTGGAGGAGGTAATGGGCTGGATGAAGAAAAACAAACTAAAACTGAATATGGACAAGACAGAGGTGCTTACTGTTAAGGGTTATAACTTTGGGTTGGAGATGTGTCAGCCAGTCCTAGATAGGGTTGCAGTCTCCCTGTTTGCTGCTTGGGGGTGCTTTTGGATCAGTCCCTCCAAATGACAGCCCAGATAGATGCAACAGCCAAGAGTACTTACTATTAGTTAGTTTTTGTGCGGCAGCAATACCTTGTCAGGATAGGATGCTGACTTAGTATTAAAAATACCACTGTTTTATGTTCTTTTATATTACTGTATTACAAACATTTATATGGTTTTCAATTCTGTTTTTAATATTGTGTTCCATTGCATTGTTTTCTATTTTATTTTGTTCATGTTCTCCCCCCGCTACCCTCACGACAGTCATTGACCAAAAATCAATAAGTATGTATGTATGTAAGTAAATAAATACATAAAGGCTCATTGGCAGGCATAGGGGATATCCATCTTGTCCATGATAAAATACCAAATGGTTTGTCACCAGCCATTTTAGAATGCTAACAAATGACCATGTAATCATATGAATAACTTTTCAGAACACAACCTAACTTGTCAGTTGGGTGCTGTTGGTTAACAAAGACACTGTGACTTTTTATTAGAACAGTGATGCTGCGAATGCATAGGGAAATGCCTGCTATATACTGTGTCCTTCTTTTTCTTTGGATTTCAGAGTGATACATTCAATCCTGTTATGAGTTTCAAGTAGCAGTGCTAGAATAATCAGTAACCTTGCTTGGCTGCAGCATGTGTCGTACAAAATCAAGGAGCTGATACACTTGCACATTTACCAGCATATCATCTGCCTTTTCCTATAAGGCAGAAATGGGGATCATGCAGCCCTTCATATGTTTTTGGACTCAACTCCCTTACTCTTGGCTGTGCTGGCTAGGGCCAGTGAAAGTTGCAGTCCAACAATATCTAGAAAGCTATGTGGTTCCCGCTCTTGCTCTAAGAAATACTTTTTCGTCTTTTAAGTCCATCACTTTCTACTTTGAACTATTATAACAAAAATGTCCAGGTCAGTGTACATACTCTGTCCGTATTTGGAGCTAGAAATTTGAAATAAGATATATGCTGTGATCTTGAAGAGGCCATTGTAGTGTAGGGAAAGTGTAGAGTTCTGGAATAGGCAAAGTTCTCCAGGATCATAAGACTTTGCTGGCTGGATGACAGTATGTTCAGGTTTCTGGGACTTTATACATCTTTCTGTCCTTCACTCTGACCAGATGCTCAAGAGGTTTTGCAAAAAAAGAACCACGTACTGAAGAACATTCAACTTCACGTCAGCAAGTACCAGCCAGAAATAGTTCAGGATCAACCAGAGATGTCTTCACTAGTTGTGGTTGAGAATTTGCAAGAAACTACAGAGCAATGCACACTAATTCTCTTGGTAGAGAATGTCAGTGATTTATCAGAAGAGGACAAAGATTTCAGTGTGGAAATGGTACCTGAGAGGAATGCTGCTGTAATCACTTTTGCAAAGCCTATTGGTAAGAGAGAATTGATCATGGAAGATGAATCTGGAGTCTACAGCTCTTTAAAGAAATAACTTTGTTGGAAAACAAAAGAACATTCAGAGAAGGCAGTGAATTTTTGGCAGCTTGCCCTTTAGTGTTGAAGTGATGATGCTATCTGTTTGTGTGTAAGAGGGCTCTGATAATGGCATTCGCCCAATAGCACAGTTCTATGATTCTGTCTAAAATAAGAGCAAACATCATTGTTTAATTCGAGTACTGTATCTGGGAAATGAAAGCATCAGTGCCAAGTACTATTTTTCCTGTGTGGAGCAGGGCTTATTGCACAAACTGGATCATTATTAATCGTTGCATTTACATGGGGTTGTGGGAGAGAGAAGCAGACCATAGTCAGCACTTGAGACAGTTAGATTTTTGAGTTACAACTTCCAGACTCCCTCAGTGTCAATGGCTAGTGGCCAAGTTGACTGGAGGATTCTGAGAGTTGTAGTCCAAAACTGACATTTCCAAACTCTGGCTATACTCTGTGTAAACAGAATATGAATGTTCTATAGATAGAGTACAGGAAGCCCCTGCCTTTTGATCCTCTGTAATCTGACAACTCACTCTTTTGACACTTCCAAATTAAGAACAAGCTCCATTAATTTGATGAAGGTTCTGCTCTTTCATCAGTTCTTGCCTGTGGAGGCTTGCTTGGGACCACACAAACACACACACACTGCTTACATAGCAAGCTGAGAGGGGAAAAAAGGGTGTAAAGCCACCTTAGAGATTTTGCAAGCAGTGCCTGTGTGGTCGGCCCCAAGCCTCTATCAGTTCTTCATGTTCCATGTAGTATAATACACAGGGCCCACTTTTCAACCAGTTCCATTTTCTGACAGTGCTCTGGTCCCTAACCTGTCAGATGAGTGGGGGAAGCCTGTACAAGACATATAGTATATGTACAACAGCTAAACTGTTGTTACCAGTTGAAATTGAAGGGGAGGGGAAGAGAGAAAAGCTGGGTTTATGGTATTCTGAAGAACTGCATTTTCCCCAGGGAGCATGTGGGAAAATGTTTAGGTGGGAGGGCCTTTGGAGGTGACTAGAACTGTTTCTAGAAGGAGACATCTTAGAATTCATTCTCTCTCATAGAAAACATTCTAATTCAATCCCTAGCACCTTCAGATAGGGATGGGGAGCAAGTGTAGGTAGTACTGAGCTAGTTGGATGAGTGGTGTGTCTTAGCAGCTTTTCAGGCTTCATCCAACAAAGACGGGTATAACTTGACAAATTTTAAGAAAAAGGCAAATACTTTTAGATGGTACATTGTATGTTGTAATTGGAATCTAAGCATTTTGTCTTCAGGTTCTTGATGTTGATTGTTTTTCTCGTAGAAACTGTCCAGTTTATCCAAGCATTCAACAAGTACTGTACTGCTAAGAAACTAAAGATTTCTGCACGTGCCCTGGAGGTGACTAAAACCATCCTTGTAGAAAACATTCCCCCTGGCATTTCTGGAGAATACATTACTGTCTACTTTGAAAGCAAGAGGCATGGAGGTGGGCCAGTATTGAATGCAGACTATGTTCTTGCGGAGAATTCTGCTCTGGTTACACTTCAGGATGCCAAAGGTAATGTGTGTTGCTGAACTTGAACTTAGGAATTGACTGTTGATGCTAATATATTTAGATAGTAAATTGACATATTGATGGATTAATGCTAATGGTCCTTACATTAAGTTATGCAACTCACGAGTAATATGTTGGCAGATTGTGCATCATCAGACGTAACTGCAGTGCTGGAGTTCCATCATAGTTATGTCTCCAAGAGCCAAGCTTTTCAGCCAGGCGCTGCCCAAGTTGAAGGATTTCCAGGGTCCTGCGGGTTAAGGCACTGGCAGATGACATCTGCAGTGCTCTCCCATTTGTGGGACACATTAAGAACAGGCAGTAGGAAAGACTCCTTGGGGTCCTGCTGCAGCTGCTTCTCTCAACCCACCTTGCTGTTGCATGCTGGTGAATGTTGCAGGTATCATTTCCCATGGCCTCAGACTGTGGCACTTTCTGGCTGAAAAGGTTGGTTTTTGGAGGGTCATGTTCAGTCTTTAATGATCATAAATGCAAAATCTTCAAAGTTACTAGATTGTGAAGTTGGGATTATAATCTCATAACTACAAAACAGGATGCCAGCCATTATTTTTAAACAGCTAAAAATAACTAGCCCTGCACCTGCCATTACTACCTAGAAACAGACAAAGTGATGCAAAATGGCAGTTGTTACTCAGCCTGTCAGTGTAATAGCTCATGAGTTAACGTAACAAATCAGTTTTTAAATAATTATTTCCAAGCTCTGTACTAAACGTCCCTTCTGAATGATACTTGTCTTGGCTCAGATCTCCAGATCTTTGCCCAAGGTGGGCTATGTCCATAGTGATTACTAGGATTTGAACAGGCTTTTTCACAGAATTTATAAGTAAAGCAGACTTTTCTAGATTTCTCTGAGCTTCTTAAATGGCACAGCTGATATTAACAAATAGTAGGTAAAACCAAACTCTATGTCTGGAGTATATTTTCTGGAAAAATACTTTTCTCATAGCCGGAGTCAGCCTTGTGGGGTTCACCCTAAATTTTCCATGAGAATTTACTAACCAGGTAATAATTTCTTTGTTGTATGGTGGTTGCATATCTGTGGTTGTTCCACAAAACTCTGATGACTTGCTTTGAAATGTGCAGAGTATGGAAGGATTCCTTTTTTAAACCACAACTTCCAAAACCTACAACTCCCAGAAACCTTATGCTGCCAGGGAGGTTCTGAGAGTTGGTAGTCCAAAAAGTAAAATTTCCAAGTCCTGTTCATACTTATTACCAGACAGTGATGAGATGTTGACAGGTATTCTGGGGCTTGGCCTAACACAATTCCTTCTCTTTGTCCATTTTTAGACAAAGTGCTGGTATGTACACAAGAAAAATGTGAGAGTGCTTGATTTTGTTTTGCAGAAAGTAGTCAATTTCAAGTTGTTACCCTTTCCAGGCTGATTTTGGGTGTTTTTTGCCCCCAAACCACTCCGAATCTCCCAAAGCCACCTAAAAAGGCAATAGTTTGTTCCCTTAATATGCTCCTCAGGCTCCCAAACTTCCTGGAAACAGACAAGAAAAAAAATAAGCTAAAATAGCATCTGGAAGTGACATCACATCACCTCAAATGTGCTGAAAGACACTGCAGTGGCCTGCTGGGCAGGTGCAGGAGGAAAAAATGGCCCCTGTCCAGTTTGCAGTTCCCATCCCCTGACCTAAACTTTTATCTAAATATGTTTTTGTCATAACTAGAAGTTTCAGTGGGGGTACTGGCTGGAAGCCCTCTTTTCTAACTATGTTCCTTTTCTCTCTTTAAAGATGTAACTACCATCTTGGAACAGAAACATTCTTTCAACCGTGTGCCGGTTCTTGTTTATCCATACTATGAATCTTTGGGCTCAGCCTTGTATGGGAAGGAAAGGCCGCAAATTAAGATGCCAGACTTGAGCAAAGTGTCCCTTGATCCCTATCTCTGGCACTTCTTACAGCACAATCAAAAGTTACTTGAAGAAATAGGTCGTGAGATGGCAGGCTGCTGCTGTGAGATAGAATGGCCAGCCAGAGACTGCTCCTGTCCAGAAATTACATTGTGTCCCTCGCCTGCTTTGTTAAAGCAAAAAAAATCCTTAGTCAAGAGCTGGAATGAAGATGTTTCGACACGGCTCGCACAGATCCTATCAAAGCAGAAGGTTGCCAAGTGCAAAGCTGATGCTGTGGTTTGGGAAGCCATAAGGAACAGTGTAATAAAAAAAGATGACATTCTGATTTTACCAGATATTCCAAAGGGAATAGTTGCCTTGGTGGGGACAGCAGAAGCTGTAGATCGCACAGAGAAAGAACTGACTGATCTCATAGCATGTGCAATTAGAAAGATTGAACGAGAGAGGCAAACGGTAGAGCAAAATGTGTCCATTGTTGCTGGAAAATACACCATTTTAAGCAGTGCTGGGCTACAGGAGGGAATCCACTCAGAGTACCCAGATCTACAGATTGCATATGATGCTTCAAAAGAGTGTGTAATTCTGCGTGGTGTAGCTGCTGAAGTCTTCAAAATAAAAAGTGATATCCTTGAAAGAGTATCCAGTATGGTCCAGAAGCCTGTTGATGTTCACCCTTACATTCTTCTTTTCTTGCAACATGTCAGTAATGAACTTCTGTCTCGACTCTTATTCTGGGACAAGAAAATTAATGCCTTCTATGAACTCAAGGATGAGAAAGTTCTGCTGTTGGGAGGAACTTCCCAGGATCTTCTAAATGGTGAGGAAGAGATTAATAAGGATCTGACTTACAAATGTATTCCACTGGAGGACAAATTAGTTATCAAAATGAAGGAGTGGACAGAACTTACCCGGAGCCTGTACAAGGCATATAATTGTTCAAATGAGACTATCATAATTCATGAACTGGAGGATCAGGTAGTCATTGCGGGTTATACTAAAGCAGTGGCTGATGCCAATCGGAAGCTGTCTGATTTTGTCGATATCAACACCTACATACAAAAAACTGTCAGGACTAAGTCTGCTGCAGTCACAATGTACGTAGAGCAGGAGAGGCAGAATAATTGGCTTAAATTGGCGAAGCAAGATGTGAAAATACATTTTGGCACACAGACAAATCGGAAACTGATTTGCCTTGAAGGGCCCAGAGTAGAAGTGCTGAAGGGACTTGAGGTCTTCCAAAAAATCTTGTCTTCTCTGTATTCTACAAATGTGGTAGTTGATCGACCAGGAGCCAAAGCTTTCTTCAGAGAACAAGAGCACTTGTATGTTACTGGTGCAAAGCAACAGTTTAATTGTTTGATAAGGATTCAAGAAAGCATGGATTACGATGAAGAGGAGGATAAGGATGGAAAAGGCTGTGAAGAGAAGGGGCAGCAATATTGTGAAGTTAAACTAAGAGATGGCATTGTAGTGACCGTTCACAGGGGAGACCTGACACGTTTTTCAGTTGATGTTGTGGTCAACGCAGCAAATGAGGAGCTGAAGCACATTGGTGGACTTGCAGATGCACTCTTAAAAGCAGCTGGCCAGCAGTTACAAAATGAGTGCGATGACTTGGTGAGGAAGCATGGAAATTTGAGACCTGGCTGTGCAATAATCACAGGTGCTTGGAACCTACCATGCAAACAGGTGATTCATGCAGTTGGGCCAAGGTGGAGCAGCTTTGAAAAAGAAAAATGTGTGAAACTGTTAAAGAAAGCAGTAAAGGAAAGTTTATGGTTGGCGGAAGCATATAATCATCGCTCGATAGCCATCCCTGCCATAAGTTCAGGAATTTTTGGATTTCCACTCAAGGAGTGTGCCCATTCCATTGTGACAGCCATCAAGGAAACCACTGAAGAGTCTAGCGACAATGGCTCCTTAAAGGAGATATGCCTTGTGGATTTTAAGGAAGATACACTTCAGGCATTCTCTGAAGCCTTGAATGAAGTGTTTGCAGACAGAACGTCACCATCCAAAATAGACTCTAAAACAAAAAAACAAAAAGATACCAAAACAAAAAAACCCAGGACTGAGAGTAGACATCAAGGGGCTGTCACTGCTGAAGGCCTGAAAATAATTATACAGAAAAAGGGAATTGAAGATGCAACAGTAAGTATAATGAGAAGTTAGTTTCTGTATTGTCTTCTGTGACTGCATTTGCACAAGTTATGTTGCTGTTGTTAACTGCCATCAAGTTGACTTTGATTCATAGTGACTGTATGAATGAGAGATCTCCAAGCCACTCTATCCTCAACTGACCTGCTCAGGTTTTGCAGATTCAAAGACATGTCTTCCTTTTTTGGGTCTATCTATCTGTAATGCACTCTTCCTGTTTTTCTGCTGCCTTCCATCTTACCAAGTTCTAGTAAGTCATGTCTTCTCATGAGTACAACATGAGTACAACAGTCTCAGTTTAGTCATCTTGGCTTCTAGGGAGAGTTCAGGCTTTATTTGTTCTATGACCCATTGATTTGTCTTTTTAGCAGTCCAGGGTATTTGTAGAACTGCCTCCTCTTTCTCCTCCTTCTTTCAAAGGAGTTTATTTTCTTCAGCTTTCTTTACTGTCCAGCTTTCACAACCATGCATAGAAATTGGAAATATAACGGTATGGACAATTATAACTCTTTGTACTTCAAGATCTTGTCTAGTTCCCGTATAGTTGCCCTTCAAAATCCTGGCCTTTCTCTGGTTTCTTGACCTCAGTCTCCATTCTGCTTAATGACTTAGCCAAGGTATGGTAAATCTTGACCTATTTAAATATCTTCATGGTCTGCTTTAAGGTTATGTAAATCACCTATGCTCATTATTTTTGTTTTCTTGATGTTAACTGCAAAACCTGCCTTTGCACTCCTTTCCTGGATTTTTTCATTAATTGTTACAAGTCTTTGTTACTTTCTGGTAGTGGTATGGTCTCATCTGCATATCTTAAATTGTTGATGTTCTTTCCTCCAATTTTCATATCTCCTTCCTCCACATCAAATCCTGCTTTATCTATGATTTGTTCAGTGTACAAGTTAAACAGTGCAGCCTTGCCTTGCCAGTAGGGTGATAAAATGCAGCCTTGCCCTTACAAATTGGAAACCATTCCATTTCTCCATATTCTGTCTTAACAGTAGCCTCTTGTCTTGTGTACAGGCTACATCAGGACAATAAAGTGTTGTGGCACACCCATTTCTTTAAGAGCAATCCGTAGTTTTTCATGATCCACACAGTCAAAGGCTTTCCTGTAACATATAGAGCACAGGTTGATTTTCTTTTGAAATTTTTTTGTGGGCTCCATTATCCGATGCATGTTTGCACTGTGGAACCTAGTGCCTCTTCCTTTCCTGAACCCAGCTGGGATGTTTGGCATTTCTTGCTCCGTATATAGTGAAAGCCTTTGTTGTAGAATTTTGAGTATCACTTTGTTTGTGTGAGAAATTAATGTTGTGATCCTGTGGTTACTGCAATCCATAGCAACCCCTTTCTTGGGAATTGGAATATATATTGAAGGTTTCCAGTCTGGGGGCCATTCTTTTGTTTTCCATGTTCATTGACAGATTTTAGTTAGAATGAGAGCAAATTTTGTCTCTGTAAATCAAAGTAGCTCTATAGGTATACGCTCTGCTCCTATTTCTCCCAGTTGCTCTGAGTGCAGCTCTTATTTCACTTTCTGAAGTTAGCAATTTGTCTTCATGTGGTTCTTCCTTGAATGAATCTGTCAGCCTTTCAGTTCTTTTATATAGTTCTTCCATGTATTGTTTCCATCTTTTTTTATTTCTACTTGGTCATGTAATGTGTTCCCTTGCTGGTTGTAAAGCATCTCTGCTCTTGGTTTAAATTTTCCTTTGATTTCTTAGATCTTGTAGAAGAGGTCTCATGTTCTTCCTTTTTTTTGTTGATGTCATCATCTGTTTCTCTGCATTGATTATTATAGTAGGGCTCCTTGTCCCTGCGCACAAGTTATTGAACAGTTGCATTCAAGATTCTTACTTTATTTCTATCACCTTTTACTTCTGCTTTTTGTGTATCCTTAACTGCTTGAAGAGTTTCATCTGTCATCCACTGGGGCGTCTCTTTCTTTTTTTGGTTGCAGAGAGTGTCTGTTTGCATTCTTCCCTGACAATGTCCTGGCTTCAGTCCAGAGTTCTTCTGGCTCCCAGTCAATTCGGCTTAATAGTGCAAAGCTGTTTTTCACGTTATGTTTAAATTCTGTGGGGATGTTCTTAAGGTTGTCTCTCAGGATGACGGTTGGTTTAGTGTTCTCTTTTAGCTTCAGTCTTCACTTTGGCATTAGTAGTTCCTGGTCTAAGCTACAGTCTGCTCCTGGGCTTGTGTTTGTAGAGAGAATGGAGTTTCTCCATCTTCTGCTCTCAGTTATGTAATCTATTTTATTTCTATGTTAACCATGAAGTGATATCCATGTATACAGTTGCTTCTTGAGTTACTTGAAGAATGTGTTTGCAGTGAACCAACTGTTGGCCTCACAAAACTGAGTCAGTCAGTCTCCTGCTTCATTTCCTGATCCTAGGCCAAATTTTCCTACAGTCTTTGATTCTCCTATGTTTCCTATATTTGCATTCAGTTGCCTATGATTAACAGAAGTCCTGTTTTGGTGTGTGATCAATTTCCTCTTGGACTCATGCATAGAATCTTTGCACTGCTTCATCTTCTGCCTCTATAGTTACAGCATAAACTTGAGTTAAGGTTATATTGATGGGTTTTCCCTGAAGTCTTATTGACATGATTTGGTCAGATTTTGCATTATATCTTTTGACTGCTTTTGCTATAAATGTCACTATAAATGTCACCACATTTCTTCTTAGATTTTCATTTCCTGAGTAAAACACTGTGTAATTATCTGGCTCAAAATGCCTCATTCCTGTTTGACTTGGGAAATCGTACCAGCAGCACTGCTGCCATCAGCACAGCCTTTAGGCTCACAGGAGCATGCAGTCCCACCACCATGGAAAGATAGTGCCACTGGTGGGAGCTACAGTGTAGTATGTTGGAGTCTCATTTGTTATGATGTGTGAAACTGCCTGTTAACAGTCACAGACCACACCCTACCTCATGGTTTGTTGTTGGTCTATGACTTCTGTCTTGTTTAAATTGTGGGTTGTTCTGATGTCCTAACCTGCAAGCATCACCTGTCTTTGGCTTGTTTCCTCAGTGGCCTACTGTGAAGCAAGACCTGACAAAAAGGGGCCACTGTTTATTGTCTCTTGTGCAATGTGTGGCTTAAACAAGAAAGCATGGTTTATTATAATATATCCTAACAGTGGAGTGAACTAACAGTTATAGAATCATATAATCGTAGAGACAGGATGGACACGAGGACTGTGGGTGTTCTCGTTACACAGGAACCTTGGCTTATCGTGAACAAGCAGCCTGCTGGTGTGTGCTGCTTACTCCCATTGGCAGCTAAAGCAGCTGAACAAACCACAGAGCTTTGCACTCTTGTTGTGTGGATTGAGCAGCTTCTCTTCTTGGATTTGTTGTCATCCAGTACAGCAGAGGACTGAACCAAGAAACAAACCTTGGACCCTGTAGTGGGGGTGACTTTGCTCTGCAGTGATTAGTTTTCTTTCTCTGCTTTGTTGGAAGTGATCAAACCAGAGAAAGGAAGTGACTTTCTCCCAGGCGACATGATAAACCAACTACCAAACAAAGCCACTCTGAGCTGCACCAGCACACTGCTTGTTCATGACAAGCCAGGATTCCCATAGATTCCTCAGAGGTTGTGCCGTGCAAATGCACATAATGAGTTTAAAGGGGTTTTTAAAAAGCTGAACCCTTCAAATTCAGCTGGAAAGCCACAAAGGCCAAAAAGAAAGGAGGCACAGAACTGAATATCCACTGTTCTCGAGGACTTCTGCAGTTGCATTGCTTCAGTGCTGAATTGTGTATTAAAAGTTAAGTCAGTGATTTTGAACCATTCATTGCCTATGTATTATGATTGAAAAGTAGTCAAGTCTAGATGAATAATTTCTTCCCCACCCCCAGTACTATTCCTGCTGCCACCACCAGCAGCTTTTATGTTACTGCCTCCGTGTTGTCTCGTTTTCTTGCTTTAAAGAGCCAACAGTTCTTAAGGCAGAAAGACGGCCTAAATGCCATTCATAAAGCTTAATAAAGTTTGCTTTCTTCAGCCAATCAGCTACAAGCACAGTGCATGATAAACACTAGATGTCTTCTACCTGTAGTCTTGGAGAGATACTGCTGGCCCTTTAAAAATAGAAAGAGAGAACTACTGTGCCTTAGAATCATAGACTTGTAGAGCTGGAATAGACTACAAGGGCCATTGAGTCCAACCCCCTGCCATTCAGGAATACACCATCAAAGCATTCCTGACAGATGGCCATCCACCTTCATGATCTAAAGGAACTCTGTGTGCGTGATGCTGTGGCCCTGAGATTAAGTGGCACTAAGGGTAGTGACTGGAATTGGATACTCCATATGTATGATGGTGGAAGAGGAGAAACGTCAGGCTGAGTTGAACACCGTACTCACATATGCAATGGGCCTTTCCTTCCTTCCCTGTTTTTCTTTAAACTTCTTGCAAACTGACTCCTGAATATTTCTCAGTCCTCCAGAGCTAGCTGTGGGGGTGCTCATGGAGTATTGGCAGTGGGGAGGCAATGGGAAGCTTTCTTTCAGTTCTGGATTCAGCCATCAACAGTCCATTAGTAGATTCTGCCCATGAAATTGCTGTATGTATGTGAATTATTACATCCAGTGGTACTGGTTGACTTTGTTCATAGTTATAAAAGTGCTCTGTGATATATGCTAAAATTTTAGAGCTCCCAAATTGAATATTACAATCTTGATTAATTTTTAAAAACATTTTAGATACTTGTTCAAAGACATGTCTGTATATCCACACAAAGGGTTTACGAGTGTTTGAATATAGGTGCTACGTTGAGCATGTGATTCATAAGTAAACATAGAAATCAGAGATATATAATACTTTTTATTAAGATCCCTAAAGTGTTACATATTCCTTTGTGGTTTCAGTCTTTTCTTACTATTCCTCTTGTTTTTTCTAGACTGATGTTATCGTTAACAGTATTTCCAGAGACCTTCAACTTAACCAAGGTCCTCTTTCCAAGGCTCTGCTGGGCAGAGCAGGAGCAGAACTCCAGGTGGAACTAAGTAAAGAAGGCCAAGGCAAAGACCTTAAAGAGGGCTGTGTGCTGAGAACCAGAGGTTATGGTCTAGGATGCTCATGGGTGCTGCATGCCATTTTACCTGGTTGGAACCAGGGTCAGAATTCTGAAGATAAGGTACAGGCAGAATTTTTCAATGTATTTTCAAAATCTTAATGTGTTTGCTTATCATACTGGTGGCTTACTGCTGTGTCTAAGGGGCTTTATATGTATTTTGCCCAACTGTCAAGTACGCCTGATTAGGTGAACTTCCAAAGCCACTTGGAGGGCTTCCCAAGTAACATTTTGACCATGGACCTCTCAGCAACATTCTTAGCACTGTTCATGTTCCATGAGTCCATAGATCAGCATTTACATTTATGTCACAGTTGTCCCTGAGAGGTGTAGGCCTGTCAGTTGATTAAGAGAAACTGCAGATGTTTGTGTCTCACTTGGATGTCTGCCTTCAATCCTGTCTCTCTAGCTTTGGATGCATCCTTCATTTGTTGATTTGGGGAAGTCCATTACCTTGGGACACAGTTCATGCCACTTTGCTCCTAACATCTATCCTTTATCCAGGTCAATCCAAGTGTACCAGGATGTCGTAGGAAAAGCAGTCATACACCTGGGTCTACTTTGATTTGTATTTGTTACACATTTAATTGTAAGTGTTAAGAAGTCACTGCTTGTGTAAAATTCTTTTTTCTGTAATCCTCAGATCTTGGGAAACATTGTGGAAGAATGTCTGACAATCACTGAGAAACTCTCTCTGAATTCTATCACAATCCCAGCAATTGGAACTGGTAACTTAGGATTTCCCAAGACACTTGCTGCTAAGCTGATATTTGATGAAGTCTTCAAATTCAGTCAGAAAAGAAATCCGAAGTCACTTCAGGAAGTTCACTTTGTATTGCATCCAACTGATGCTGACACTATCAAGGTATTTTCCCCCTGTCCCTGCTAGCGGTTTCTTTAGCATACATTTAATATTAAAGATGTCTTTGAAAGATTCAGAAAATGTTCTGAGAGGGTCAGATTGAATATGCCTCTGAAAAACGTGAATCTGTTCTTTTGCTGCATGTTCAGGTGTTACTTTAGTTCTTTGGTAGTGATGTGATATGAAGAGAACATGGAGACCACAGTCTGAGGATGTAAAGAAAGATTTTATTCCAAGAAATAGCCCAATTTGGCCAGGAAATACCTCTGGGACCTTCTTCAGTGAAAAGCTCTTTATAAATCAACTTGACAGTAGTGTCACTTGCCATTCAGAAGATTTGAAAATGTGTCTTTCTAAAATCCCTGCAGGTTGATTTTCAAATAGCTGTACAAACATTTCTTGGCTGAAATCTGTTGGGCTGTTGCTTGGAATAAAATCTCCTTGTTAGTGTCTTGAGACTCTGCCTGCACTCTGCATCAAGTTTTATTGGGTGTTTACAGTTTTTTTGGCTTTTGTCTTTATTGTGAGCCTGAAAACCTGGCTTGTGAGAACCTGCTTCATTGTGATGCCTTCTGAATACAGCTTAGAACAGACCTTTTATTTTTCAAATTTGATCTTACTCTCCAACAGTTCTTTACTTATTCTACATCTCTAGAACATGTATTTCTCAACCAAGCCTGAGATTTGAAGTTGAGTTGTGTTTGCTCACTTCAGTGCTATTAACTGTATTTTCCTAGTTTGGATGAAACAGCAGACTCCCTGAGATTTTTGCTGGCGCACATGAAGGGGCTAACTTGGTAAGCCATGATAGCATTGCCAAAATGTATATATTATTTTGATGTAAAAATCACAGAGTCAATGATTTTCCAAACAGGATACTAGAACCCCTGCTTTTTGATTACAGTGTTACTGAAATGAAAAGATACTAAACCAAAACACAAACCTTTTGCTAATCTCTTTACTGTGGTTCTCTCCTTTCTCCAGGCATTTACAGAGGAGTTAAACAGCAGGCTAAATTCAAGCTCCAAGACACTACCAGAGACTTCCCAGCACAAGGGTCAAGGTAAGTTCTAAGTCTTCCTTTCTCCATTTTCTGGTAATATGGCAAATTTCTAGATGTCCTTTTAGAAAAACTTGAAAAGCTGGGAACAAAAATATATTGGAAATATTTTTAAAGATGGTAATAGTGAGTTGCGGATATAGAGAACCTCTGCAGAGAGGGAATGTTTTTGAAATTAAAGTTTCCATATAAAGTAAGGGAAGATTTCCTTGTCTGTAGTGACTCTGCTCACCTTCCTCACTTTTTTGTTTACTCCTGAAAAGATAGATAAAATCCAAAGAATAATGGAATGAGACCACTAAGCCCCATCTGGTTTACAATCACACTGGTTTACAATTCCATAATCAAAAATCACCTTGACAAACTTCATGTCAAAGGAGAAGGGCTGGGTGGGTGTTAAAAAAAATAGGCCACAATTTGAGATGGGCAGCTATTTAAATATAGTGGCCATTTCAGATGTTTCAGACTACATCTGAAACAGCCACTGCCTTTGAACCGTAGTTTAGTGCTATGTGAATGTGCTGGAATGAACTTTTGTCTTGCCAACCCCCCTCTCCCATGCATACTTTCCTTCTTCTCTAAAGCAGCCACTGAAGGAGTCTAGAAGCATCCATCTTATTTTAAACTACCAGTTTGTCATTATGCTCAAATGAGTGAAACTTGACTAGTTTTAAACTGTAGATATATCTCAGTTAACAAAGCCTCTTGATAGTGAGGCTCCCTTTCACAGAGTCTTTTTGTATCTGCCCAGCACTGCTTTTCTTCCTCATCCTTTGTCTAGCTTAACTTTTTTAAGCAGTGTCAGTGTTGGGGGGATGATGAAAGAGGGCTAGAGAAACAGATTTCTGGTGTTCGAGTTCAGCAGCGTGTCTGTGTTAAACAATGCAATAAACAAAGCTTCATCAGACAGAGAGTGGGTTTCTACTGTGTCTGATCATACTGTAGCAGTGTGTGCCTGCATCCAGCAGGCAAGAGAAACAGCACTGATCCCTACTGAATATGCATCAACATCAAAACACAGACAAAAAGAAAAAGCAAATAAGCCTGCCTAACTAGCTACTCTCAGCATTGTAAAGAAAGCATAGATCTGTATGTTTGGCCCCCCTTAAATGGAAATCTTAAGAAAATTGGATGCTGGTAAAAGAGAAAGCCATCTCTGAATACATTTGAGGGCAGTGGAGGCTTTCAAGTGATCTCTAGAAGGTTCAGAATGTTTTGGTTTACCTGCGCAAGGCTTACCTGACCTGGTTGTTTCATATCACCTGTGCATATTACCAGCTTTGGATAAAACATTTGCTGAACCCTGTTGAACTCCTCTTCTTTTTTTTGTGGTATAGGAACCTGTCCTTATTCCTTCCATGTTATTTCCATCTCTGGTACTAGATTTTCTGTTAAAGAAGCAGTGCCTAGGAATACAACTGCTTCATTTACTGAGGTAAACATCCAATTCGTCTAAAGAAGCCAGGAACGCAAGTCAGGGTATGACCTTGGGCAAGGCCCATTCTCTCAGCCTCAGCAGCAACAAATTTTGCTAAGAAAAACCCCTGATAGGTGTGCCTTCGGGTCAGAAATGACTTGAAGGCAGACAACAGCAACAAAAATAGTAACAGGAATTTTTAGGGTCTGTAAAATGCTGGTTGAAGCGGGACTTCTTTCCCCTATTTTCCTTTTCAGTTTCACCAAAGGAGAAGAGAGGAGCCTGTGAGCTTGAGGCTTGTCGTCACTGTACCGATCAACCATAATAGCCTCCAAAGTGAGCCAGTGACTCTGTTTGCATGAGTTAAATTGGGTTAAAGTTGAACTCAGAATTTTGAGGGTCAGCTGAAAACTATTTTAAAGTGAGGAACTGAGCACAGAGGGGCGTTTAAGAATGTAAAGACCGTGTGCCAAAAAAGCAGAAAGAGTGCAGACTTGTATCTCTCCTTTTCCTTACAGTTGTCTTTGGGCGTGTTTCATCATCATCGGGAGTTCACAAAATGCAAATTGGATCAGTTGCTCTGCAAGTAGAATGTGGAGATATCACACAGGAAACCACAGACGCTATAGTGAACATAACCAATGAAACATTTAACCTTAATGCTGGTATGTTTTGAAATCTACAGAGTTCCCTTGAAAATCTGCCTGTAATCTGGGAACAGTGTATGCCTATGTGTCCTTTTTCTTCGTCTGGTCCTAAAGTGGGACTTAAAAAGCGTTGATGATAGAGAGTGTCTCAGTTATTGGCCTCTTCTTTTTTTTTGTTTAGTTGGAAATGATGGTGTTCATTCCACTTTATCTCAACATACCACGCTTGGTGTAATATAAGCCCCTGATAAGCAGTGCTACCATCTGCTACCAAGCCCCTGATAAGCAGTGCTGTTTGGCAGTGGAATATGCTGCCTCGGAGTGTAGTGGAGTCTCCTTCTTTGGAGGTTTTTAAGCAGAGGCTGGATGGCCATCTGTTGGGAATGCTTTGATGTGTATTCCTGCGTGGCAGGGGGTTGGACTGGATGGCCCCTGGGGTCTTTTCCAACTCTATGATTCTATATATCTCTCTCTCACTTCATGTGCTGCAACCTCGTAGGATTTACAGCAGAGCTTTCGAAACTGTGTGTCGTAATATGTTAGTGTGTTGGCTGCAGTGTGTAGGTGTGTCGTCACTGCCACTGCCCTGGGCTGAGAGAGACCCCGGTGAGGGTGGCAGCAGGCCAGGCTTGGGTAGAGGGGCTACCTCTCCCACCACTGCCACCCCGGGCCAAGAAAGACTCTGGCGAGGGTGGCGGCACACATACCCTACCCTAAATATGCCTCTAGGTACTCTGCGTGCATAATAGGATTGAAACAGTGGAAGTAAATGTGAAAAGTGAATGTGAAAAGTAGCCACCTATCTGTAGATGTGTGCCACGCAGGATTGTTCTTTCACTATGTCACTGTGGGAGTAGAGTGCCGATGCTGTTATTTTCATGTTTAGTTACTTAAATTGCAGTTGAATTACCCCTAAAATGGATAAGTTTCTAATTAAAAATTTCATTTCTTGTAATTTTGTTATTATAATTTATGTATGTGGCCATATCTCTTATAAGAGGCTAGTTTAACCTCCAGTTTGCTAGGAAAACTAAATTACTGTGTCACAAAATAATGCATATCTAAATAGTGTGTCAGCAACATCAAAAGCTGGAGAACCTCTGATTTACGGTGTTCCTAGTGGAGAACTTCTAGCCTGCTTTCTGCTCCCCACCATATTTAAGTAACACCAGAAAAGAGAACTGCATACACCACTTCGTAGAACTACCACTGTCATAAATCCTAGGTGGCCCATCAAACTACCCAAGGTGAACTTTTGTACATTGGGATAGTTTGGTCCTCTGTAGCAGTCTTCCAAACTGATGAGGAACATTTATAATTCCCAAAGTTTACGAACTTATTTTTAATACTAATTTGTTTTTGATACCACTTCAACAGTATTTAGAAAGTAATCTGTTGCCATTGTGTGTTACGGTGTTTAAAAAAGGAACTTGTTGGGTCACTTCCTGCTTTTTTGTCTTAAAAGACATTGATAAGAAAATGGCATGAAACTTGGAAAAATCCTGTGAGAACGCCTTTTAAAATGTTCTTAAAACTAACTAGAGATGTTACCAGTTATACCAAAAGGAGTCATTCCGTACCCACTCATTGCATTACTTTTGAACTCCTCCCTCATCACATCCCTGTTACCACCATGCCCCATTTATGGTAACTGCATTACTTTTGACTCCTTACAGCCACTTTTTTCTAATAAAGGGAAGATAAAAGAGGAAGTACCCTAAAGGCACCAGATCCATTTGATCTTGGAAGCTAAGCAGGGTCAACTCTGGTTAGTATGGGAAGCCGCTACCTTTTGATGCCCTGTTATCTGATGACTTGCTCTTTTGACACTTGCAAATTAAGGACAAGTTCCATTAATTTCACGGGGTTTTTGCTCTTTCATCAGCTCTTCTTGTCTTCAGAGGCTTGCTTGGAACTGCTTGCATGCAAGCACTGCTTGCAAAGCGGGCTGGGAGGTGAAAAAAAGGTGCTAAGTTGGCTGAGAGATTTCGTAAGCATTGCATGTCTGTCATTTCCAAGAGAGCCTCCGTAAGTCGTTTGTTCTCCCTACAGTATAGTACATGGGTTCTGCTAACCAACCAATCCTGCTTTCTGACAGTGTTCTGGTCCCTAACCTGTCAAATAAGCAGGAGAAACCAGTATTTGGATAGGAGACCGTCAGTTAATATCAGGAGCTATAGGCTATATTTTAGAGGAAGGAACTGGCAAATCCACCTCTGAGTATTGCTTGCCTAAGAAAACCCTACAAAATTCATGGGGTAACCGTGATTTGACAGGTGACTTGGAGGTGCACACACACACAACCTGAAAGTCTGCATATCAAAGGAGTGATTACTTCAAAGATCAAGAGGGAACTAGAAAGCATAAGCCCAACTGGCTTGTTGTTTTGTCTCTTGCCCTCCACTGCTTGCTGCAGTGCTGATGCTTTTTATGCCTCATATTGAAGTAAAAGTGCATAAGAACACAAGTACTTCAATAACAACTGTTCTTCCTCTATGGAAAAAATGCCCCATAAAAGTTTTCCCATTCTTGTTTAAATTTCAGAAAAGCTTGTCAGTGAAGACAGTGCTAATTAGCCAGTTTCATAACTCCTGTATGGAGTGGCATCAGGTATCCACGTACGGTGTCTCTACATGATAAATTGGCTTATGGTGCCTAGGGAATTCAAAGAATGGAGGTTCAGGCTTGCTTGTTGAATGTGACATGTTAAACTTGACTTCATTTCTCCCAAACAAATGTATAATTGTTGTTTATTTCAAATAGCATTTATTTATTTGTTATTCACTTGCAATGTACTTCTTTTTATTTCAAGGTGTTTCTAAAGCAGTTCTGGATGGAGCTGGACCAGAGATGGCAGCAGAATGTGCTCAGCTAGGTACAAATTGGTTCTAAAGAGCAAATCTACTGGTAGCTGTTGTAGAAGAGTGATGGTTGGTGCTGAATGCCAGCAGTCCCCGTGGCCTTTTGGGTGGAATAGGGGTGGAGAGTCTTCAGTGCAGCAGCAGAGAGAATTAGTGTTCTTTTTTCCTTACAGAGGACTGTGAGAGTGACCATTGTTCACTATTTGCTCATCTGCTCCTTCATGTTGTAGATATTAGGAATAATCTTAGGAATAAACTTTATTTATATCCTGCCTTTCTCCCAAGAGTGGAAATCAAAGCAGCTTACATATAAAAAGAGTACAATTAAAAGTACACAAAAAGTCAACATTAAAACCAAATTAAACTATTAAATACTGTATGTTAAAAACATAGATACTTAAAAAGAGATTTTAAAAAGTTAAATAATACGGCACTTATGGCTCTTTTGTTCAGAGCCTTCCATTCTAAAAGTCTGTCTGGATAAAAAAAAGTATTTTCGTGCTGGCAGAAGGACAGCAAGAAGAAGACCGTTCTAGCCTTCTCTGCGTGGGAATTCCAAAGTGTAGGGACAGCCACTGAGAAGCCCCCCGCCCCCCATTGTTCCTGCCAACTGTACCTGTGAAGTTGGTGGGACTGAGAGAAGGGCCTCTTCTATGGATCTCAGAGTCCAGGCAGGCTTATATGGAGTGAAATGGTCTGACAGGTAGCCTGGATCTAAGCTGTATAAGGCTTTAATCAGCACTTTCACTTGTGCTTGGAAACAGACTGGCAGCCAGTGGAGCCGTTGCGGCAGGAGAGTTGTACTATTCCTGTAACCAGCTCCAATACTCTAGCTGCAGTTCTTTATAACAGCTGAAGTTTCCAAACACTCTGTAAATGTAGTCTCACATAGAGAGTATTACATTAATCCAAATGAGATGTAATGGGCCTGTGTCACTGTGGCCATATAAGACATGGTCAGTAATGGGTGCAGTTGTTGCACAAGCTTTAAAGCGCTCCTGGCTACCACAGAAACCTGGGCCTCCAGATTCGAAGGCTGAGTCCGTGAATACACCCAAACTGCAAACCTGTGTCTTCAAGGGAAGTGTAGCTCCATCCAGCACAGCACACATACCTATTCCCTGATATGCCTTTTGATTGACCAGGAGCACCTCTGTCTTGGATGGATTGAGCTTCAATTTGTTTGCCCTCATCCAGTTCATTACTGAAGCCTGACACTGTATTAGAACAGAAATAGCTTCCTTGGAGTTAGGGGGAAAGGAGAAATAAAATTGGGTATCATCAGCAAACTGGTAGCATCAAACCCAAATTCCAGATGATCTCTCCTTGTGATCTCATGTAGATGTTGAATGCCATGAGACAGAGCTCAGAGGAGCCCCATAGACTAACAGCCAAGGAGTCCCCGAACATCAGCCTATTGTTTCGCCTTTCCAGAAATTCATGGAACTACTGTAAAATAGTGCCTCCAAGTCCCATCCCAGGAAAGTTGCTCAGAAGGATACTGTAGTTGTTGGATGTCCAGCAGAACCAACAGGGACACACTCCTGTTTAGTTCCCAGTATATGTCATCTGCTAAATTGTAACTCTGCTTGATTATGTGCTTAGCTGTAGAATGTAAAGTGCTCTTTATCCTGCAGAAAGCAAAGTGTAAACCAGTTGTAGTATCATTGTTTTGTCTGCTGATGAGAATGATGCACAGGGAGAGATGGTAGTAGTAGTAGCTGCGTGTAGCAACTCTTCCTTTCCTGCCTGTGATACCCAGCTGTATAATATGACAGAAACCTCTATCCTGCATCAGTTGTGAAAGGGGCACACACTCACTGTTACTCAAATTGTGACGATACGTTGTCTGAAAAGGCCTCTGACATGGAAGTCTTGTGTTTGGGCTGATTTATATGCGGTTTTATTCATTGTATGTCTCCCTTCTTTTTTCACTTCAGCATCCCAGCCTCACAACGACCTCATATGCACACAAGGAGGACAGCTGAAGTGTAAAAATGTCATCCATCTTGTGGCCAGCAGTAATACCAAAGGACAAGTCTCCAAAGCTCTCACAGAGTGTCAACAAAGGCAATTCACCTCTGTTGCCTTCCCTGCAATTGGGACGGGTTTGTATTGCCTGAAGCAGGGCAGATGACTTGTGTAATAGTAAGCAAAAGTTAGCATAATGGACTTTTCAGTGGTGTTAACGGTGGCTTAGGATGTTAGGATGCTATACTAAAAGAGCACCATTGCAGAGGAAATGACTGAGGTATACCTGTCAGGCCACTTACTTCGTAGATAGTCACGTCAGTGATATAACAACATGGGATCCAGATTGAGATTATACCTTTGAAGTTATTACAGTAGGCCCTCCACATTCGTGGGGGATAGGGAAACAGGACCCCTGTGAAAGTGAAAACACCGCAAATAACCGCAGGTCCCCACCTGTGTGATGGTGATCCTGCAGGTGGAGGGGGGCGCAGGAGAGAGCCAGCGGGGAAAGATCTTCCCTGCTTGACTTTTGCTGCCCCCACCAGTGCGATCAGGTGGGCAAAAGAACATTGGGGGGGGGATCTTCCCTCCCCTTCACTTTTTTGCCTGCTGCCAGCGCAGTTGCACTGGTTGACTGACTGTTCCCAAAGGGTGCTCACCAATGGCTGCTTTTCACCCTGGAGAGAAGTGACTAGTGGGGTGCCACAGGGTTCTGTCCTGGGTCCAGTGTTGTTCAATATTTTCATCAACAACTTGGATGAAGGGATAGAGGGCATGCTCATCAAATTTGCAGATGACACCAAATTGGGAGGGGTTGCTAATACGCCAGAGGACAGGATCAAAATTCAAAATGACCTGGACAGATTGGATTGCTGGGCCAAGGCTAACAAAATGAAATTCAACAGAGAGAAGTGCAAGGTCCTACACTTAGGTAGAAAAAATGGAATACAGAAATATAGGATGGGGGACATGTAGCTGGATGGCAGTACGTGTGAAAGGGATCTAGGAGTCTTAATAGACCACAAGCTGAACATGAGTCAGCAGTGTGATGCGACAGCCAAGAAAGCCAATGCAGTTCTCGGCTGCATCAATAGGAGTATGGTGTCTAGATCGAGGGAGGTACTGGTACCACTCTACTCTGCTTTGGTTAGACCTCATCTTGAATACTGTGTCCAGTTCTGGGCACCCCAATTCAAGAAGGACATGGTCAAGCTGGAGCAGGTCCAGAGGAGGGCGACCAAAATGGTGAGGGGCCTGGAAGCCATGCCCTATGAGGATAGACTTAGAGAGCTGGGTGTGTTTAGTCTGCAAAAGAGAAGGTTAAGAGGGGACTTGATAGCTCTGTTTAAATATTTGAAGGGATGCCATGTAGAGGAGGGAGAGGGCTTGTTTTCTGCTGCTCCAGAGACCAGGACAAGGTGCAATGGATTCAAGCTGCAGGAAAGGAGATTCCACCTGAACCTCAGGAAGAACTTCCTGACGGTCAGGGCTGTCCGGCAGTGGAATCTGCTGCCTCGGAGTGTAGTGGAGTCTCCTTCCTTGGAGGTTTTTAAGCAGAGGCTGGATGGCCATCTGTTGGGAGTGCTTTGAGGGTATTCCTGCATGGCAGGGGGTTGGACTGGATGGCCCGTGTAGTCTCTCCCAACTCTACATTTCTATGATTCTATGATATAGGACCAATATACATTACAAGAATCAGTTCCATGGTATAAAATACATAATTTAAAAATAATCTGGATAGGCCTGTCAGAAGAGACTAGTTTTTAATGTTGTTTTAAATTCAGACAGCATATTCAGCTGTCGAATCTCTTCTGGCAGGTCAGTCCACAGTCTAAGGGCAGCTGAAGAAAAAGTCCTCTGAGTGACAGTTGCCGAACTAGTTTGGCTAACTGGAGTACACGTCCTCCAGATGACCTGAGAGTACAGGGTGGATTATATAGGAGGATGTAATTCCATGGGTAACCTGGATGCAAGCCATGCAGGGCTTTATATGTAACAACCAACACTTTGTACCTTGCCCAGAATCTAACTGGCAGCCAGAGCAGTGGTTTTAATATAGGTAATATGATCACTCCTAGATGCACCATTAATCAATCTGGCTGCTATGTTTTGAACTAACTGAACTAAATGAAGATACTACACACAGTGGGTTACAGGTGGGACTGTAAGAACTTCAAAGTTAATCAGGTGCCTCGTACCAAAACTGATGTCCTTCTAGGCCTCTCCCAGTGCCAGACACTGTCACACGTTACTGCTAGAGCCTATGTTTTCTTGCAGGCAAACGATGAAGCAGATGTTATACAGCAGAAAAGCATTCCGGCTCTTTTGCTGATAGGGTCCGGTGTTGCCTTACAGGCAATGATAACATTGGCCCCCCCAAACCAATTCTGCCCAGAGAAATCAAATTCAATTACCACTGATGGACACATGGGAAGCCCCTGGGCTGGGGTGCAGCCCCACCAGGAGGAGGCCAATGGAAAATGGATTCACAAAGGTTATACTGTGCAGAAGCAAAAAAGAGCAAAGGGTGCAAGTGTGACTGATCTTCTCACTACACAGCTATAAGAACTGTATAAGCAGGTTGTTGTTTTTGTGTGCCTCCAGGTCATTTCTGATTTATGGCGATCCTAAGGTGACCCTATCATGGGATTTTCTGAGGCTGAGACTGTAGGACGCACTCAAGTTCACTCAGTGGGTTGGCATGGCCAGGCAGGGAACTGAACCCTGATCCCCAGAGATGTAGTCTAATGTTCAAACCACTATTCAAACCACTGCTGGTGCTAAACGCAACAGAGAAAAATTCACACCCTCAGTTTGTTCCCACCCTTCATAACTTTACCCAGCCTTATGTTCTTTCAGATTAATGTTATGTGTATTTAAACTGGTTTATGCGCTTTTAACTGATGTTATGTGTTGTATTTTAATCTCTGCTTGTTCCCCACCCTGATCCATAGGGAGAGGCAGGTAAGAAATACTAATATGAATACCCACTATCAGCATCACCTACATCTGACAGGAAGCCCAGACTGTTATAAGTAGTGTTCCAAGGAGGGCCATCATGTAGATGCTGGTCACGACTGAATCTCCTTAAACTTTAGATGGGCCTACATGAAACACGATCTCTCTGCCCCTTGGGTTGTATTAAGATTTCAAATGTGGAAGATGTGTTCTCCCATGTCTGTGACAACACTGACAGAGCCTAGATGGTAGACATGTTTCCCTGACTGTATTCTTTTTGGGGAAAAGTGGTATATAAATCCAGTACATACATAAATTAATGTTTATGGTAGTATCAGGGATTCAGCAGGGATTAATACTAAGCCAGAGGTCTGCATGGCTAAGCTCTGGAATGTGTTTGCAGTGCCAGAATCAAGTCTCCGGAACTGAAGGGCAATTTCTTCCTTAGTTTGGTGGCCTTTAGCTGGTGGTCCAAGAAAATCAAAAACTAGGTCTTAGGCCAAGATAAAGTGTGTGTCATCTGAGATAAAATCACCATTTTCTTTGATCTTTTCAAGTTGTTGTTAAAAAAGAAAAGATAAAGCAGAAAGATTGAGTTGGATCATGGAGAACAATACCACCAGGGAAGAATAGAGGGACAACAAGATCTGTATTTATCTACTACAATAAAAATTATAAGGTGGTCTGACAACTCATCCTGGAGCAGGCATCATCAATTTATTAATGTGTTTGTCCTCCCTTTCCTTGTATTCTCAAAATCTGTTAGGAACATTATGAACTGCAGACTATCAGATAAGAAGTGATCTGCTGTTGTTCTTTTAAAATGTGCATAGTGTCAGGGACGGCGTTTGTTGGGTTGTGTGTTTTTAGGTGGCTTTGTGTGTAGATAGATGTGATTACTGACGTCTGGGCATCTCATTGAATTAAATTGTGAAACGACTTCATCAGATAAATGCAAATATTGCATTGTGGCTGAGGAGCTTAGTGGGAGGGCACTTTGGCTTCCGCCATTAGCTAAGGAACTAGGGACCACTACGAGATTTTGACCCCATACAAAGACTTGGGAAAATCAGTTTGTTTTTGTACTACAGCTCCCAGGATCTCTGATAGGAGAGGCAGTGTCCATGCTGTCTGGGGAGTTCTGAAAATCGTAATTTAATATAATTTTCACATTCTGTGCCCCTGGCTTCCAAGGATAACAACACACACACAAAAAGACCAAGTTGCCTCCTCCCCTTTGCTAGTGATGAAGAACCTGCAGTGTTTGGCTTCCCTACCCTTCCTTGCATGAGGATTGCTCAGCTCCAACTACCTGTTTTCCTGGACTGCAGAACTGAAGGGTAGTGCACACTGCTGGCCCTGTCCATCAGGGAAGCCTTGTGTACATGCTCACACTTGCACATGCACAAGAGTAGGAGGATGATCTGTTGCAAGCCCCTAATAGTATCAGTTGATTAGAAAATGGGAAGTATTATAGATAAGTAACATCATTATCATTGTCACCATCATCAAACAATTAGATTAGATAGTGAGGTGTAATGGCTTGAACATTGGACTATGACCCTAGAGACCAGGGTTTGATTCCTCACTTGGCCATGGAAGCCCACTGGGTGACCTTGAAGATGTCATACACTCTCAGCCCCCAGAAAATCCATGATAGGGTGTCTTAGGGTCACCATAACTCAGAAATGCCTGGAAGGCACACAACAACAGAACTAATACATCTCTGTTGCCAAGGGGTTTTGCAGTGCTAGGTGCACAACCTATTGCTCATTCCATGGCAGGTAACATAGTGGGGAAAAAGAGTGTCTCTCTTTTGGCTTTGTATAAAGTAGACATCTCATTATCATTGCAGGAAAAGCGGGACGGGATCCTGTCGTAGTGGCCAATGACATGATTGATGCCATTGTAGACTATGCAAGTAATACCCCTGCTCCAGTGGTGAAAAGCATTAAGATAATCATTTTCCAGTCACAATTATTAAAGGTATTTTATGAAAGCATGAAGAAAAAGGATGTTGCGGCAGACAAGTCTGAGGCAAATGAATCAAAATCTTTTTTCACTAAAATAACAGGTAAGTGAACAGTTTTTCCTAGTGTGGGCCTTCTTGACTATACAAGCACATTAGTTAAAGATGTAACTTTCTTTTGAACTGATACTCTGTTGCAGAATTCTTTACCTTCAAAAAATCTACTGAAGAAGTAAAGTTTAAGCCAGCCTTGCTTCTGGAGAAAACCATAGAGCCAACCATTTTCCAGATTTGTGGCGATAGCCAGAAAAATGTGGAAGCTGCAGCCTTGTGGGTGAAAAATCTGATTTTAAAGAACCAGAATGAAATCACTTTTTCGGATGACTGTATTGCAGACTTTGGAGACAGTGAATATGAGAAACTGAAAGACCTCCAAAAAAAGCTGCAAATTAAGATTAAGCTAGAATCAGAAGCCTCTTCTCCTTCTCTTAGTGTTTCTGGCATAACTAGAGATGTTTTGACTGCTAGCACCGAAATCCAGAAATTAATCAGAAAGGTCCGAGATGATAAAGAAGAGCAGTCAAAGGCAGATCTTTTCACCAACATAGTAGAGTGGCAGTATGAAGACAATGGGCATTACAAGGCCTTTGATCCTCTGACCAATATGCAAATAGAAAATGCAGCACAGCATCAGACGCGCCTTGAAATAACCATAGAGAATAAACATTACAGAGTGTTTCCAAGTCGACAGTGTGCACAGGATACCCAAGGGGCAACAATTTCTCTTCGGCGTCTTGCAAAAACAGAAGGTTTGTTCTTAAAACTAGCCTGCTTTGTCATTTGTTCCTTCTGCTCCCTCTCACCTCCAAATCTTGTGAAGACCCAATGTTTCCCTGCAGTAAAGCCGTTATGAGATGGGCCTTGAACTCAGATCCAAGCCCAGCATGCTGTCTGTTGAACAGCATGGGCTGTCTGTTTACATTATAAGTTCCTAGCTATATAGGCGTTGGGATAACATGTCCCTCCGTGCCCCATCTTCTTCTGTGGAGTTTTGCGGGTGCTAGATATTACATGAACATATAGCAGAGATGGAGAACATGTGGCTTTCCAGATATTGGATTTTAACTCCTATCAGTCCTGAAGAGTGTTCTTACTTGCAAGGCAACATCATCTGGAGAGCCACATGTTCTCCATCCCTTCTTTGTAGTTATCCTGTATCTTAGGAGTTACAGTGTGGTGTAATCCATCCCACCAACAACCAGTGTGCTGTAATTGAACTGTGACCCTGGAGACCAGGGTTTGATTCCCTGCTCAGCTATGGAAACTCACTTGGTGACATTGGGCTCATCTCACACTCTCAGTCCCAGAAACCCGTGTGATAGGTTTGCCTTAGGGTTACCGTAAGTCAGAAAGGACTTGAAGGTACACAATAACAACAAACCACTCCAAGGCTACCTCTTTCTGTTGAAAGCACCATGAATATTGCATTGGTAGTATATGTCAAGTGCTTGTTGTCATACAGAGCTTGCTGAGGATAAATCTTTAATTTGGAAATGTTAGTAAGGTCATTTCAGGAACTCAGCAGCCTAATTTTATACAGTATCTGTAAATCAAGCTGCTTTTTTGTGGCTAGCAACTGTTGCTGTATTGGATGCATCCAACCAATATTCATGAAACAAAATGGAAGGAAAATGTATGTACCATGACCAATAATAGTGCCATGTTCCCTTACGTAGAAAATCTGGCAATGGCTCTTCCGGAAGAGTGGGAAGACATGGGCCAAATGCGTGTCAAAGTGGTGGACCTGAACTCAGAAATGAAGGAATATCAAACTGTCAAGCAGATGTTTTGTCAGACTTGTAATTCATGCACTATTGAAAAGGTAACTTTTTATTGTTTATCTTGAGTTGGCCAGTTATGTGAGAAATAGTAAATTAAAAAGTTTTCCTTGTTTTACTTCCTCTCTGTCTCTCTTCCTCCCTCTCTCTTTCACTGTCTTCTGTAATGTGCTGCTGGTTACATTTATGTCATGCTTTTATGTCATGTTGGAAGAACTAAGGTGGTTTTACAGTAGAGTTCCCAGTCAGGGTCAGACCTTATTAGCTTTACCAAGGTTGCTCCATCATATGCCCTTGGAACCAACACTTATCTGTAGTAAATGTAAGCCTACAAAAGTAAATGGGGGGTAGGCACTCAAATCTGGCTGAAACTTTTTATCAAGTAGCTGGTAGTGTTGCTGTGAGATCTGCAGTTTATCTGTCTTCCTCTTCTGTTTTGCTTTTCTGCAGTGCCTCTGTGGGAAGGATGATGAACAGAACTTGAGTTTTAAATAGAAAAAAAATATGTGCCCCTTCTCAAAAGGGCAGTCCCATGAAGCCATCAGGCTATACATTGTGTGCCCATGCCTTAAGATTGGCATCACCAGAGGCACAGTTGTGTTCCATGGGGACCCTTTTGTTTTCTCCCTCATTACCATTAACATCTTGTCTGGAGGTCCATAGTAGGTGTCCCTGGTACCATTATAAATGATGGAAATAAGAGAATTTAAGCCGGGGGGGGGGATCCCTGATAGGAGCCAGTAGGCTGCTGCTGTACTGGACATACTACATCTTTTTTGTTAGAAATGGTGGAGAATACGTGGCACTCTAGAGGGGATACATAACCTCATTTGAAATGTGGAAATATTTTCCCCCTTGTAGCTATCTTTATGTCATGTCTTCCCTTGGCCTACTCCCATTAAGATGTGTAGATATAGGCAGAATTATTACTAGCTGATGTGTTGTGTTGACAAGAGTAGTGAGGTGCTGCTAGAATGGTTGATTGTTATAATGACCTTGAATTTTGCTTGCCCTTTTACTATCTCACTATCAGAGCCTGGAAAGGTTACTGTTACGGACCCTTACGTCCCAATATGTTAGTGGCCACAATGGATGGGCAATTATAGCAACTATAGTCCAAAAAAGTAACTTTTCCAGTTTCTGCTTGTTGTGGGGGGCAAGTAATTTGACACACTGAAATTCAAACTTGTCTTGTAGCATGACTTTGGCACTGGAAATTTATGGAATTGTACTGTTTTAAGGAAATCTTGGGTTCATCTTTCTGCTCGGTGCAGGGATCTGAAAATATAGCATCCTTGACAGATGGCTAGGCTTTAATTATCTCCAGAGAAGGTTGCCTGTATTCAAACAGGTCTTAATCCTAGTTGAGTTCTACTGCCCCACCATTAGTTGTAGCCCTCTGGAAAAAGAAAAAGCTAGTTTGCTGCACTTCTAATGTGATGATAGTCCTTCAAATATTTGAAGGCAGTGATTTCTGCCTGCAACAAGCTAACTACAAATTTGATATTAAAAGTGGCTCTTCAAGGCTTTGTAGCTTTCTGGCTTGTTGATTTGGTTTTCGTAACAGGAGCACTCTTCGCAGGCCTTATACTGATCCAGAAGGATCGCAAGGATTGGCATGGGAGATGCAGTAACTTCTGCACAGAAAAAGCAATTACAGTACACAACTCCGTGCATTTTGTTGCCACTTCCTTAACACTCATATGATGAGAGAAAAGAAGCCATGTTTGGTTTGATGTGCCTTGCAGATCCACACATGTTGCTTTATTCACGTTTTTTTCTTAAGACTTGATGTGATATGTTTGTTATTGTCAATTTACTGTCTTTTTGCTCTCCTACCCTCCACTCCCCTGTTCTTTTGTAGATTGAGAGGATCCAAAATCCTTTCTTCTGGCAGGCATACCAAATCAAAAAGCAGGAAATGGATGCCAAAAATGGCCATACAAATAATGAGAGGTGTCTTTTTCATGGAACGGCTAGTCCATCATTAACCCTCATAAATAACTCTGGGTTTAATCGGAGTTATGCTGGAATGCATGGTAAGTTGATGTATTGAACTGTGCCTGTAGATAGGATGGCCATTTGGCCTGGGTCTGTGGTTGATGAATCTAGATATGCTGAATATTGTTTGAAAGGGAAGGAAACCTTCCAGGTGTAGGCACTTCTCTGAAGCATATAATAAACTGTTTTTTCCCAAGCTCTGCTTTGACAAAAACAGTCAAAAGACCTTCCTGAAGGTACTAAATCAACAGTGCTTACAAGTTCTGTGTATGATAACTTATTGTAAGCATTTGAGGCAAAGGGCATTCTTTTAAAGTGGGGATGATGGACGTTTGGCTCCCCAGATGTTTTCGTTTACCATGCCTATTTGCTCCACCCAGCACTAGCCAAAGGAATTGTGGGAGTTATAGCCCAAAGCATCTGGAAGGCCCAAGGATCTGCATTCCTGCCTTAAAACTGTACTTTCGCTCAGGATGCCTTCACCAACTGCAGGAATACTGAAAGCTGAGGCCAACTCAGTATTTTATAGGCATCTGTGTTACTGGAGTTTTAACTTGATGGCCCTTGTGGTCTCTTCCAACTCCGTGAACATTTATAACACTCCAGTCTCAGACTTTCATTTTTGTGGTCATTTACTGTGGATTATCTACTGAAAAGAAAAGCACATTCATTAATGACTGGAGGGTTAGGAGTGAATGTCAGCTTCTGGATGTTGTTGAATTCCCAGCTCCTATTATTCTTGACTGGTGTTGATTGGAGTTGAAGTCCAGCAATTTCTGGAGTGCCCCAGGTTCTCTGTCTTTGCTAATGTTTGGAAAGTTCTGTACACATAAACAGTGCATGGGAAAGAAACAAGTCTGAATCTCAGGTTTCTGTGAACATATCCTTAAAGGTGATACTGCTGCATGTTAACCTGGGAAAAGTTCCCTTTAATACAAAACACTAATGAAATTGTTACTTCAGTATGCTTGATACTGATGGATGTTGCAGGAGTGAGTGAAAGAATAATGACGCTTGATAATGACTGCCTGTCTAAACTTTTCATTTTTCTCTTTATAGCTGCAGTATATGGAAATGGAACCTATTTTGCTGTTAACGCCAACTATTCTGCCCATGATACCTATTCAAAACCTGATGTGAATGGGAAAAAATACATGTACCTTGCTAGAGTACTTGTTGGAGAATACTGTGTTGGATCTCAAGGATTAGTTGTTCCGAAAGCAAAGAGCGCAACGGATCCCACAGATCTGTTTGACAGTGTCACTGATAATCTGACACAACCCTCCATGTTTGTAATTTTCAATGATATCCAAGCTTACCCAGAGTATCTCATTACTTTTAGAAAATGAGCTTTTCTTTATTCCTTATTTTCCCCTCAGTAATCTTTGATTGTTACATGGTTATATTCAAGCATTATAATCATGCATGTGTATATTACTGAATAAATCAAATTCCACGTGGACTTTCCTCCTTTGACTGAATCTTTCTGCTTCCAACTGAAAGAGGACCACTGTAATTGTAGGTTTGATTAAAAACATTTCCAGTAGATACTACTGGTTTATGAGCAAATCTGAAGAAGAGGTGGAAGTCAAGGGCAACTGTAAGAACAACGCAAGTGAAATCTTGTAGAAATGGAGAAAACAAGAATGAGCAGATGTTGGGGAGAAAAGAGAGCCAACATGGTTTAATGACTGCAGTATTAGATTGGGATTTGAGAGATTCAGGTTCAAGTCCCTGTTCAGCGATGAAGCTCAATGAAGATAGATTGGTCATACGTTCTCACCCTCACCTCTCTTGCAAGTAGGGATAAAGCGGAGAAGAGAAGAGCCATGTATGCTCTTTTGAGCTCTTTGGAGGAAAGATGAAATGAAACACAATTAATAAAACCAGCTATGAGTTGACTATAACTCAAGCATAAGGGGGTTGGGAAGGAAAACCATGAATGACTTAAATGCACATAAGCCCAACATGCAGTCAAAGAGATGGAAATGATAAACCTAGAATTATTAAGTTTTTCTTACTGACCTTCAACACTGTCTTCTCCAAGCCTGTGTGCAATTTTGTTGGCCACATCAGACTGTTACCCCAAAACATGGGTGCCATGAGGGCCCACCAATGATGCCAGTACCTCTATTCAAAAGTGAGGAATAATTAGCTCAAAGTCAGGAGGCCTGTGAGAGGGGGTAACTTAGTGAGATCTGCCACCTATGTTTACGGGGTCCTTGCAGGAGAAAACCAGCCAGAGAGTTTCAATTGTAAACTAAAAATATGTTTTACTGGAAGAAATTCACATAAGTACACAAAGCTCCAAGCACTCACACAAGCGAACAAGGGCTAACTGAAGATAAAGGGAGGAAAGGTGATAGAGGACTTTCAGGGATGAAGCTATAATTACTGGTCTGGAGAGCAGTGAAGAAAGCAGCAATGTGGCTTAGGTAGGCATCTAAGGACAGTTCCTGTTTGGGAATCAAAGGGACAGCATGGCATTCAGAAAGGTGCCATAACAAAACAGTTTGGGTATCAGTGTCGCCCACAAAGTTGCAGTTGATTGCCTCCACTGGGGGGATGTTGCTGAACATTCCCATTTTGTCTCCCCCTTTCCATCTTGGTTGAAACTGCCTAACTGGGAACCCACAGCAAGGATGCTGTTATTTTAATCAGCCTGTCCTTGATAACTGGGAATTCTGCTTTACTGTATAATTATTGTAGTTTATGTGATGACACATAATAATACTAAGTTGCAATCAGTAGAAGAGAATTAAAGCACTACAACATTTAAAACCTAAACAAAGCCAGCAACATAGGAAAAGTGCTAAGATCAAAACTGTAATTGTAGTCCCATAAGATCTAGGGGGTCACTAGAGGTCATTCCAAATGTAACAGGCTGTATCCAGATGTCTCTGAATGGAATTCTCGTCACAAAATATTCCCACCCCAAAGATGGGGAGGTTATTTTGATCTGTGTCTCCTGAAACAAACCCTTTGTGTCTCTCAAAAATCTACTTTTAGAAGGTTAGTTGGAGGCTGAATGAGTAGAGAAATAGAGTGAAAACCAGCTCCTATTTGCTGAAGCTGCTATCGGATCACAGTCCCTTCTGCAGAGGAAAGACTGGGTTGCATCTATCCTGGTGTGGGTGTTTCCCCCAAGATCAATCTGGCAGCAGCCATCAAATGGAGTTCTCCAATTGTTTTCCCACCAACTGTTGAGTTTTCCACTTGGGCAGCCCCACGAGTGCCACCAGCTGTGAGAGTTCCTGTCAGGCAACCCTACTGCCATGGCCAAATGTGGGGTTTCTAGAACCCTTTATCCCACCAATTGTGAAGACTTCCATGATGCTCTCTATAGTTACCAAGAGTAAGGGCTTTCCCTGATCCCTACCTCTACCACAATGTAAGGACTTCATCCTTTCCCACCTATGTGACTCCAACTGTGAGGACTGTCTCAATGCCCTCAAGGTTCCTTAGGGTTTATGCTACTCCTACCTGCAATGGTCACCACCCCTGTATATTCAATGTTGCTACCACAGATATCTTGTCTGAATCCAAGCTCTCAAGTATATAGAGGCCAAAAGTGTATAAAAACAATTCTTTATTTACAGAAGCTAAACATAATAGCAGATTATTTATTACATTTAAAACATCACACGTACACTCCACTGAAACTAACCCAGACCAACCATGCCAAAACCCCAACCAAAATTTTCTTCAATTGTGGTCTACCTCTCCCAAATGCTTTTCTAATTGCACTTGCGACTGTCATTTACTGCCCTTACGCTAATCTCCTCAAATTCTCTATCCATCAGCATTTATTCCAACATTCCATTCTCTTTGCCTAAATGCACATCTATGATCCATCTGCCTCAAAACCTTTGGCTGGCTTAAGGTGGACCTACCCCATTCCATGCAGAGAAACTAACTGAATGGGCAGTTCAGCCTATTTGACATTGATGCGACCCTGGTGCGACCCATACAGTATTGACATCCACAGTCCCACTACTGTTCCTTCCATGAGCCCCATCACTCTGCCTACTGATAGGAATAGCTTTGCTCTGAATTCAACTCACTCTGTGGAATTTGTTGCCCCAAGACAGATACCAGGTTTAATAGTGTTAATGGGAAATGGACGACTCTGATAATTAAATGTCACTTCCATGTTCATCGCAGCTCCTGAATATGAGTTGATCAGATGCAAACAAGATGGTAAAGCTTTTGGTATTATGCCTCATTTGTGGGCTTCCCAAAGTTTTCTACTGGCCGCCAGGATGCTTGGTGGACCGCTTGGTGGAGTATGAGCAAACAGGGCTCTGTGTACTTAACAACCAGTAGTGCCATGAAGCCAGGAGCTATGGGGTTCTGGCATGGTATCCTTAGCCTCTGCCTCAGTTTCACTAACTGCAAGGAAAATGTATTTTATGCTTGAGCATTTGTACATAGCTTTCCCTTTGCAGATTTATCCAGCAACAATCTATCATCCTGTCCTAAATTATCCCTATTGGAATGCCAAATATGTTGGAGTGGCGCCGTCTTTGATGTGCAATTAAGACCTGTTGCCAAAAAAAAACAAACAGTCCCAGATGAAAAATGCTTCTAGAACTGATTTTTAATTCTGAGAGTGTTTCTCTCCAGTGCTGACAAAAACTCCTTGAAAATATTGAAACGGTTGTCTAATGCTGTCTGGGGTTGGAGGTACAATGAATCCCTCTTTCCCCCTTTCTCATGCAGTCTTGGGTCTTTTCAGGCAAAGTCCAAAGTGCTAACCATGACGCTGCTGTTTTGCCAGCTTGCTTTCTTATGAGTGTCAATTGAGTATTTATTCAGCAGGTGGTGTGCCACCTACTGCAGCCTTTGGCATTGCATGTGGTATAAACATATCACACAACTTTTTTGGGGATCAACACAGCAGTCTTTATTTTCTACTCTGGGAGGGAGATATTACACCACCATGAATACCAGTACTTCAAATTCTGTCACTTCTTCTGCCATCTAAGACTGTTTGGGCTGAGAGAATATTCATCGAAAAATCAAATCCAGATGAGATAGATGCCAGGCTTTGTGGGTGGGTCTAGGTTGATCAATCTGAATTGTGAGACTAAGGGCCCTTTCACAATCGACAATTATAGTAATATAATTCTACTTGGAATCCTGGGATTTGCAGTTTAGGGAAGGTCCTTTAGATTCCTTAGCCAGAGAACTCTTCTCCCCTGTCTGACAAAATTACAAACCCCATGATTCCGTAGGATGTTGTCATGGTAGTTAAAGTGCAATCACAGCCCTATAACTGTGTAGTATGAAAGGGCCCTAAGCCTGGGATGTGAAGTTTGCGATGGGCATAACTCATGCATTGGCTTGTGTTATTCCTGGAAGGAAAATCAGGATACCATATATAGTAAGTGATTCACCAACAACTGGAGAACAAAAGGTTAAATGAACGAAACTGAAACGCTGCTGAAAAGGAACTCGAAATCGGCGGGTGGGGAGAGCTTAAAGGAAGGGGGGAAAAACTGAAAGGGGAGGGGAAAACCTTAAGAAATCGACAGCAAGCAAACATATTGGAGAAGGTTTAGAAATCAGAGGTCAACGCAGCAGTTTAACTGAAATAGATGGTTTAAAGAAACCCCCCCAGACGACTGCATTTGTCCGTCCGGATTATTATTTCGCGGGTCGGTACCAGTCTCGATACCAGTCTGATCAAAAACGCTAGAAACGCTCAGATTTTGTTCCTTTTCTGATTTGGAAGGGCAACCGTGGTAGTCTGTTGCAGCAAAAACTAGGAAGACATTTTTCAAAATAAATAAATAAATAAGTAACGCACCTTAAAGGCTAGCCAGTTTTATTTGGCAGGAGCTTTCCTGGAAAGCACCTGACGAAAGTGGGCTGACTCCAGGACAGCTGATACCGAAATTAAACTTCTTTAAGGCGCTGCGAGGTTGCTTTTTTGGCCATTTCCGCACTAGACTGTTATAGCGCTGTTATTCCACTTGCAACATCCTATGGAATCCTGGGGTTTGCAATTTAGGGAGGGGCCTTTAAGAAACTGCAAACCCCAGGATTCCATAGGATGTTGCAAGTGGAATAACAGCGCTATAACAGCCTAGTGCGGAAATGGCTGTGCCAGGAGGCACCACAGAAAACCACCACCAAATAGGCAAAAGAATTTGATACGAGGGGCCGGGCAGAAGCGAAAGGAGCTGGGCGGCGTTCTTTGGAGACTTTGGTTCTTCGTTGATGTCAGAGCAGGGCCCTGCCCTTTCCCGCAAGCCGGCTCCCAGCAAGAAACAAAGCCGACTCCGGGAGTTTCCCGGTGCCTAGAAACGAAAGCGAAAGCGCTCCGCGGGAGCCGCGTCTTGGCTCAGGCTCAGTTTCTTTGGCTTCAGGCAACATGGCGGAGGGGAAGAAAGGGTGTCTGTTCCCGCTGCTAGTGCGAGGGGACTGGGGAAGTCCGGATCTCCCCAAAGCTCTGGGAAACAAACTTCTTTGCTACTTCCAGAGCCGCAAGAAGTCGGGAGGCGGCGAGTGTGAGATCCAGCGGCAGGCGGGGCGAGTCTTGGTTTGCTTTGCGCACGAAGAAGGTAGCAGGCAGCCGCTTTTCTGTCCTTCCCTCCGCTCCCGTTGGTTCTTTGGGGTTCCAAGGGCTCCCTAGAGTGAATGACCTAGGCGTGCGATGAGAAGAGAGCTCAAAATTGGGAGCTTAGAGTTCATTAGAGGGAGGGGACGGAGAAGGTTACAGGGTTGGATCGGAGGAAGGTTGTATATTTGGTTCGGGGGTCCTCTTTAAAATGATCCATCCTTCGTGGGAGCAGGCTGGTCGTGGGGAGGCGTACCTGCGTGGACATCGCAAACAACAAAATAAGATGAACTAGGGACTTCTGGATATGCATGTGCTGAACAGATGTGCTTTACTGTCTCTCAGCTGGTACTGAACAGCTACAGTTACCTTGGTGGTTCTGCCCTTAGGGTGTGTTAGCTGCCTTAGGGAGCAAATTTTTGGAGCCAGGCATGGAACAGCAAATTGTCAGTGGTTATTCTGTTGCTATATTTTTACCTCCAGGGATGGGAGGGGTGCTGGTGGAATTTCTACCTCAAGTGTGAAAATTGAAAATGAATTGTTCCTGCTCCAGCATTATGTAACTTCCTGGGAGCTAGAGCGGGACTGTGGTTTGAGTGCTGGGCTAGGATTCAGGGAGCCCGAAGTTCAAATCCCCATCGAACTATGGTAGGCCATTGGTTGATCTCTGGCAAGTCGTAGTCCATGTCCGCACTGGACTGTTGCAGTGCTGTTATTCCACTTTCAACATCCTATGAAATCCTGCGGTTTGCAGTTTAGGGAGGGGCCTCTGAGACCTCCCCCTAAACTGCAAACCCCAGGATTCCATAGGATGTTGAAAGTGGAATAATAGGACTATGACAGCCCAATGCGGAAATGGCTGTAGACTCTAAGCCTCAGAGGAGGGTAACGGCAAACCCCCTCTGAACAAATCTTGCTGAGAAAACCCCATGATAGCTTCACTTCAGATTCATCGTAAGTTGGTAGCAACTTGAAGACATAACAACAATATTACGTACCTTGCCTGGATAGGGGAGGAGCAATTTTCTTCCCTACTGTGGGCAATTAAATGGCTTAGGTGAGGCCTAGGAATCATGTGGAAGCAAATCTCACTGTACTTAGTACATATGCCAACTCCCAAATAGGTCTAAAGATCAGGTTGCTTCAAGTTTGTCCATACTTCCTTGGGAATAAGCTGTGTTAAATATATCGGGACTTGTTTCGGACTAGATGGGCGTAGAACTGCATTATAAGTCTGTTACTAGGCCTAAAGATTCACAAGAGCAGTCATCATATAGTTTCCCCCATTAACTCTTCTTCCATTTTCTCAGTGTTGAACTTTACATTGTAGGTGCCTTAAAGTAAAGAGGCCTTGTCGATTGTATTTTGCAAAGCAGAGGTGAGGAATGTCAAGCTCTCCAGATGTTGTGGGTCTGACATCTTCCTAGGCTATGATGTCTAGGGTTGTTGGGAGTGGCCACACAACAATGTATGGGAGGACTACATACGCCTTACCTTTTTTCTAATGTACCAAGCAAGTTCATTATGCTGAATCAAAGACAAATACCGAAGAGCACACAAAAATCCGCAGTAAAAAAAGGGGAGACAAGTCTCCAAGTGCTGTATAGATGGTCTTAATTTATTATTTGAAAAAATCCCAACACATTTCAGCCTTTGTAGTTGTTTCAGTTTCCTTCTTCAGGGCTGTATAAAAATGAATATAAATGCTAATGACAAATGAAAAATCAAAAAGGCAACACATAATTACAATAATATTTATAAAAACATCACAATAAATTTTATGTTCTGTATACTGTTTAAAAGCTTACACATACCAATATATGTACGTAGCTGCAGAAATTTCTGGAGCTGAAAAATCTCCTTCCATTTGCAGGTTATTATTATTTTTATTTTATAGATGGTCAAGAAGAAAGGGAGAGAATGCAGAGGGGGTGAGGTAGCCTTCAAAGACACCTGATGGAACCTGGGCTAGATTTTTGTTTTTAATAGAGCGACTTACAGTAGTGGGAGGAGATCAAGTTCTTCATCATGCTGTATCAGCAGTAGTCAGTACAATCAAAACAAGTGCTTTTGGATGTACAGTAAAGCTGCATCTGTTGGATTTCTGATTGTGACTTTTATTTTTTTTAAAAAATTGTTATGTTCGTTCAAGTCATTTTTGACTTATGGCAAATCTAAGGGGTTTTCTTGGCAAGATTGGTTCAGAGGGGGCTTGCCTTTGCCTTCTCAGGCTGAGAGGGTGTGACTAGGCCAAGGTCACTCAGGTTTCCGTGTGGGGATTTGAATCCTGGTCTCCAGAGTGGTAGTTCAATACTCAAACAACTACGCCATTCTGGCTCTTCTGGCTCTTGTTGTAACTGTTACAGCACTTTATTTATGTTTCAGTGAGGCAAAGAGTTCTCTCCAAAAAGACCCATGAACTTGACCTGGGAGAAAAAGGAATGCTGGAGCTGGTGGTCACACTGCCTGAAACAGCAGATGAAACTACGAATCATGTACCTAAGAAGAAAATGGCTCCTGCGCAGGTAATAGTAACCATATAGAAACCACAGCTTTGAAACACTAGTCCTTGAAGTTTGAAGCAAGAAACACAGTACAGGTGTTTTGTTCTCTATTAATTTTTAGGCTCCCAGGAAAGAAAACCAAAGAGGAGAGATGACAGAACAGAAGGTACTCAAAAGAAAGGGTAGGTTGGGTCTTTTGTAGTATTTTCAAACATTGACATGATCATGAACATATATTGAATGGAGACTTGAGATTTTAAAATCAAACATGATTGCTGAGGAAAGCATTTATGTGACTTTCATATCCTAATTTTGTATTTGACTGAGAAGCAGGGGTTGTCATATCAGGAATGGTGACCCTTTGCTTTCTAGACATTTTGGAGTACAACTCCCACAGTTTCTTATCAGTTTCCATTTTGACTAGGGCTGATGGGAAATGTAGGCCAAAATATCTGGCAGGTTATTAGTGTATTATATTGACAAGCCTTTAAGGGTCCTACTAAAGGGGCAGAACATGCCAATATTAGCTATTTTGTGGGCTGGAGGATGGGGAATGAGCCTGAACTTCTTGCTTTCCTCTTGTACCTCCGCACACACTCTCTCTGAGTTGGTGCAGGGATACATGTAGACTCTCCCCACATTTAGAATGATTTCCAGTCATGAGAGCTTACAGCCATAGAGAAGGTGCCCCTTAGCAGACTTCTGTGAGGAGCAAGGAGGGTGGTGGTTTGCAGTAGCCTAGCTTGGAAAATCTACCATTAGGATGACACCTCCCAGAATCTCCAGACAGCCATGGGAACTGGGGATTATGGGAGCTACAGGCCAAAAGGTTTCTAAACTTCAGCCCAGTCTCTCTCATCTTCTACGCAATTACTTGGAGTATCTGAACAGATCTTGTTTTGGGGACATATTACAGTGTTATCTTTTGCATCCACTAATACACTCCCAGTAGCATTACACTCAACTCATTGGTATTACACTCTGCCCCCTTACCGTTGGTGCACACAGACATGGGGGGGTGGTATTGTTTTTGCTGGTCACATTATTTGTCAGTGCTTTTGAGACTGCAGACTGTTTCTTCAAATACATGGAGTGTAGCCTTTTAAACCGTGTATCTGAAGAAGTCAGCTGTAGTCCATGGAAGTTTAAGCTGCATAATTCAAATCTTGGAGATGCCACAACTTTTAGGATTTTGTGTTTTTTTAGGGGTGGGGGACTGTGATAGATTCATATGGCTACACCTCTGGAAATATGTTTAGGAAGAATGGCCTACTTCCTTTCCTCCCTACCTGGAACTCTCCAGATGTTAGGGACATCAACTGCCATGCCTCCCTACTACTGGGCACATTAGTTGGGGACGATGAGAGTTATCGTAATCTAAAGCATTAGCAAAGGGGGCTGGGTTAGGGGATGCTGACCTGCTCAGTGACTTTCAGGCACTGTGTTTTGTTAAACAGAAGAGCTACTTGCCTTAGTGCTGGATTGGGGGTGGGGGTAGAATGCACAGCCCATTCTTTGTAAATGTGGAAGAAAAACATAGGGAAAGAAAGACATGTGGAAGAATAAGAGAATTTTGTGGAAGAGAGTGCCCATGTTGGTGCTTCTTTGTTTTTAAGACTGCTTTCCTTTATCCCCGACCTGGAGGCAAGTCCTATTGAACTCAGCAGGACTTGTTTTTTAGTATAAACATCTACGTGATAGTTTTGTTAATGTAGGCTGCAAACTTAAACACTTTTTCTTCAGAATGAGTCCCAATAAGCATAAGGGTCCTTGCATGAAAACTGGGAGATACGGAGGTATGCAGGATGTAGAAAAGTTGTACTTTCTCCCTAAAGAGTGTATTTTCTTCTGTTTGATATACGACATTAAAAACCGCTTTTGTCAAAGATTATTTCTGAGTGGCTTAGGAATTCTGGAATATCCAAAGATCATTAATTTTGATGAACTATTCTGGGTTGCAAGCATAAGTAGGACCACCAAATCAATGGCTCCTGGATCTGATGCTGCAATTGGTGCCATTTCACACAGCTTGTACTTAAATGTCAGTGTTTGAAAAAGAGTAATTTAGTACATTGATCTTCCCATGTACTTAAATGTTTATCAAGTAATTGAATCACCTAATGATATCTCTTCCAAACTAGATGTGCCGGAAGACTTGGAAAGAGACCACATCACGTTAGTGAACAGATCCAGTGGTGGACAGCTACATCATGGGGAAGATGTTTTCATCAATTCCCAAACATCTTCTCTTGTTGCCCTTGAAAATGTTGAAGAATCCATCAGACCTGAAGTGTTAACTCTGCTGGTAGAGAATATCAGTGGGCTTTCAGCAGAAAAGGACTTCCAGATTGAATTGATACGAGAGAGAAATGCTGCTGTGCTAACCTTTCAGCAAAGTATGGGTAAGAACTGCAACTTGTCTTGCTGAAATATTTTCACATAGGTAAATAGGGTATGGAATTCTTTAAGACTGTTCTCATTAAAACTACTTTGCAGTTCACCAATCAGTGTGATGGTTAGTCCCAACAAGAACAGACTAATAACTTAAGAAGTGGACACTAGACAAGGAATGCGTCACAGCTTCAGTGAGCCGTCTGGGAAGGCAATATGGGTGAAGGTGTTAGAAATATAGGAACCCACCTTAGACTAGGCTGGACCATTGGATTAGCTCTCTGTTGTCTGTGGAGCAATTCTCAGCGTTTGAGGTGGGAGCTTTTGTCAGCTGAGTAAACCTTGGGGCCTTTTATGTGGAAAGAGTGTGCTCTGCCACTAACTTACAGAGAGGTAGGAAGTGTTTTGGTGCCTTCACATTAGTACTACTGAGCTAAAGTGAAGAATAGTGGTGCAGATGGAAGCTGTGGTAGAAATCTCACTAACCTCCTTTTCAGGAGCCACTTTTTTGGGTGGAGGGAGCCAAATTTGAAGACTTTCCTAGTGGAGAGAGTATGAAGTGGCCAGACTAAGATCGCTCAACCCTTTTTAAGTAAGGAAGAGACTCCTTGCTGCCTCACCAAATGGTGACTTGGACCTGTCATCAGATGTTGGTGTTTCCTTTACAATTTTGGGCAGATTACCGCATGGGACCAGTATTGTGCAATGATGTTACATCATTCTCAGGTGGGGTCTTGCGAGGGGACTACTGCCCCCTCTATTGCCTCTCCAGATCTTAGGAGGGTTGCCTTCTATCCAAAAATTCTTGGGGTTTAACCCATTTTAGAAAAGAAATCCTGTGTGTGTGTGTGTGTGTGTGTGTTGGGTGTTTTTGCCTTATCCCCACCAGCACTAGGAGAAGTGAGAGATGATCAAGTCATACAGGAGGGAGATTGGTGTAGATGATAAAGGAAACAAGATGATGCGTATCCAAGGGAAATGGAGAAGTGATATGAGAGACATAGAACACTTAGGGGCTGAGGGTAGGAAGGCAGATTGGAGAATAGAGATTCAGCCTTTGCTGCATGGGGTTACACTCCCCTTGAAATCTCAGGTTTGCAGCTGGAATGTTCTCCTGGACTTGGATCTGATGCTGGATGCGGCCAGGAGTGCATTTGTGCAGCTAAAACTAGTGTGCTTAGCTGTGAATATTCCTTGAAAAGTCAGATCTGGCTACAGTGATGAATGCCTTGATTACATCCCATTTGGACTATGTAATACCAAGTGGGGCTGCCTTTGGAAGCTGTTCAGTAGCTTCAGCAGGTGTAGAATGCTGCAGCCAAGCTATTAACTAGGGCTGGTTCCAGAGATCATATGACTCCCCTGTTGAAACAGCTGTATTGTCTACCAGTCTGTTTCCAGACAGAATTCAAAGTGCTGATTTTGACCTTTGAAGCCCTATACTACTTGGGCCCAGATTATGTGAAAGACCATATCTGCTTGTATAAGCCAGTGTGAGTTTTAAGATCTGCAGGGGAGAGCTTTCTCTCAGTCCCACCACCTTCGCAGGTGTAGTTGGTAAGGACTTAGGAGAGAGCTTACTCCATGGCTACTCCCAGCTGTGGAACTCATTTCCCTGGGAGGTCCAGTTGGTCCCCTCTTTGCTATCTTTGGCAGGTGAAAATGTTTTTATTTAAGCAGGTCTTTGGAATTTTAATTACGCAGCAGTAGTGAGTATGCAAAGTGCTGTATTTTTTTATATTCATTGGTAATTATGCTTTAACTATGTTTTAAGTTCTATGTTTTTAATCATTTTTAAAATATTGTGGTTTTTTTACTTTTGTAAATGTATTAGCTTGATTTTTTAAAATTACTGTAATCTACCTTGAATCCAGTCTTGGAAGAAAGGTGGGATATAAATTTAATAAATAAATAAAATAGGAGTGGGAGCCTTTGGATCTCAGCTTCCAGAAGTTCTGTCCAACATAAACAATAGCAATGGATTGTGGGAGTTGTTGTTGAGAACACATGGAGTCCACACCCTTGGCGTAAACAGGGTCTTTTGCTGTCCTTTGTTTGAATCTAGCATCTGTTGAAGTTACTAGTCTCAAAACATGCATGTTTTATTAACCTATCTTGGCTGACAGCTGTTGATAGATTGTTCCCCTATTAATACATATTGAGAGATCATATTTGATCTGAACCAGGGAGGGGAGGTAAAAGTACTTGCTAATGCCTTATTCTTCCCATTTTCAGATGCTGCAGACTTTATGGACAAATGTGCCGAGAGCTCTAGATTTAAGGAATATGAACTTACTACTCGGCCTCTCGAATTGACACAGATGATCAAAGTAGAAAATATACCTACTGGAGTGCGCGAAGATTTCATAACACTCTATTTTGAAAGTCCAAAGCATGGAGGAGGGCCTGTCTCCAGTGTGCAAATGTTAAATGAGGAGGAATCAGCTCTTATTACTTTTTATGACAACCAAGGTAATATGATCTATTTGGTTGATGTCTTTTAAACATTAACTGAAGGAGTGATTGGGAAGCTGGAGGGCTGAGATGCTTGTAAGTAGAAGCGATGGTGAATGCTTACCACCTAAAATCACCATGGCTTATACCAAAAAGTCAGAGGAGAGCTGCACTGAACATTTAGGAATCCAAATGACAGGTTTACCACGGGAGACAAACATGTGGGCTCTTGGGCCAAATTCAGGACCTTTCTTGGCATGGATTGTGATACTCTAGCTGCTTAGGAGGATCTCAGTATGCTGCCTAATCACTCTTGCGCATCTTTACTGCTGGTGAAGAATCCTTGGTGCCCTTTCACCCTACAAAAATATAGAGTTATGATTCCATTATAACTGCCATGATAGTGTCCTGTGGAATCCTGGGATTTATAGTTTGCTCAGAGGCACCAGAGAAACTCCTTGGATGGGAATGCTGAGTATCGCTCCCTCACCTGTCAGTCCCAGGGTTCCACACGATAGAACCATGACAGCTCAGAGTGGAAGCACAGTGCTATAACTGCGTAGTGTAAAAGAGGCCCTGGTTGAGGAGGGATTCCAGGTGGTATTTCTTTGTCAGACAAAAATCCCATGATAAATACTACTGGAAAGTATCCTCAACAGATAGTAGTTTGGACTGAGCTTGTGAAGGCAGAGCATGCCATTCATCCATTTTGTAATTCAAAACTCCCTTAGTATTCTAAGAATAAACCAGTGCCTTTTTTTAACTTGTGAAGAGCAAACTGTGCTTACATGATCAGTTGATCGTCTTCTGAAAGATAGTCTTTCTCCCCTTCCCCTGACTGAATTCTTTCACTGAACATCCTCTTCTGCTAGTTTACTGTGTTTTTCTAGAGTATTTCCTGGTCATATGATTTCAAGGAAAGTACTTTACTGTGTCTCTAGAAGGCTCATGTGCTGAGTGGAGATATTTTTGTACCTAAAGGTTACATTTGATAAGAGGCTTTGTCTGCGTAGAAGATACTTGTGCTTGCAGAAGTAAGGTCACCAGGTTTTTCCAAGCCCACTTTACTTCCGTGCCACCCCAATGCTCCGGAATGTTAAATTTTCCCTTACAAAATAGAGCATGGTGGAGAACAGTGCAGTAGTTAAGAGGGATCAGGGAACTAGAGTGTCCTGACCTTTGAAAACAATTTCCATTAAGGTGGGATGGGCAATTCCTGATGGTCCAAGTCTATAGTTTTAGCCCCAGGACCTCCTGTAGACTGCAGCAGACCTTGAAATGCATAAAGCGTTTTAAATATTGAAATGAAAAGGAACTAGAGGTCCCCTTTCAGTTTCATTTTTTTTAGTTTTTGTGGGGCTTTAGAGGCCTGACATGCAGATGTTACCTCACACCATCATTCCTGGGCGAGTCAGAGAATGGGGAGGATGGAATCACTTTTTTGGTAAGCGTGCAGAGGACTTGTGGGTGGCAGAAATGGCCTTTAGGACTGAATTCAGGCTGTGGACTGCACATTACCTTGCCCTCCATTAAGCCACTGCTGCCATTCAATATAACTCATGAGATTTAGAGTTCTCAGGCTGAAAGGCTGCACATCTTGCAACTGGAAAAGTCACATTTTAGAGATGGAATTAATAATAAAGCTAAGTCAAATTAGCTCACATTTATTTGTTCAATTTTAATTTACTGGAAAATGTGAGTTACTGCTCAGCTAGGTGCCTTGGGGAGAATTTGGCATGGAAGAGGGACAAGGGCACCAAAATAACTGAATCTGTCTAGCAGTAGGCGTAGGATTTCAGGTGCAAGGTTTACAGTACCTGCTCCTAACTGAGCTAAAGGCCTGCTTGGACCAGTGTGATTTCCAAGCTGCTCGCAAATACCATGGAAAAAGACATTCCAAAATTGTCATAATAATTACAAGAGCTAGATAACTGGTATTAATTTATTTGCACACATCCCTGGTATTTGTTCATTGTCTGAGTTACTGGTGGCTTGTGTATTTTGGACTTGGCAGAGATGTAGTAGTAGTATTGCGTAAGTGTCCTAAAACATTAATCTGCCTAGTATGTACCATTTCAGCTCACCTGCATAGTGTGTGTGAGTACTTTTGTTGGGCCTTTGGCTACAATCCTCATTTGCCCAATGAATGACCACAGCCATCTCGTCCCCATACTCATTCATCATATCTGCTAAATTACTGACTGTGTGGGCATTACCAGCACCCAGAAGTTTGGAGTACAGTGTGCCTTCTAGGGACATGACCTCAGCACACACAAATTGGAGACCACTCAAAAGCTGGTGTCCAGTTATCTTCAATGAATGTGTTGGGCCTGCATGAGTGTGTACATGTTGCATCCATTAATGATAATGAGATGGAGCATTCATGTTTTTTGTTTTATTTGAGAGTTCCTGGAATGGAACCCCTGCATATACAGAGGGTCACTGTAGTGTGTTAGAAGCAACAATGTTACCTGTGGCCTATTAGTTCTTGGGAGTAATGGGAACATGAAGACCTTCTTTTTGTGAAATAACTTAATGACTGGTAACGTCATTACTACTTTAGTGTAATGAGTCATTTTTGTCTGCTGCTCCTAAAATGTTGGGGGATTCCAGGGGGCATGCTATGCGTTAACATGTCCCATAGAATGCCTGTGCTTCAAAACAGGCAGACGCAAAAACCAGCATAGGTTTAAAAACCAGACAGAGGCCAGAGTTGAGGCCAAAAACTAAACTAGTGCGTTTATTGTAAAACAGCTTAGGTACATACAGAAGTCAAAAGCTAGGTAAAATCCATCTCTCGTCTCTCTTGTACTACAGCATGACAGAGAGACAGCTTAACAGCAAGCACACAAGACAGGGAGTGAATCAAAGTGAGAAGAAGCAACTGTGGGAAAGTCCTAACAGCAGATATAACTATTTTCCAAATAACCCAGAAATTCCGACAGGAACTGAAACAAAACAGACACCTCTTATCACACCGGCTGGCCTGCCAGTTACCGTGACCACAAGCGCAGCAGAGGAACAAGACACTTAATCCTTTAGGCAGGGATCTGGAAACCTAACACTCAACACTCCTCCTCTTGTTCCAGAGTTGCCTCGTGTGTTGGAACTGCAGGACCTATCATTCCCATACGCTCAAGCATTTGTGTGTGTTTAACAGCAGACAGAGCTTTTGTAAATGCATCTGCGAGATTTTCATCAGAAGTACAATATGTTAGTTGAATAATCTTGTTCTGAACAGATTGCTTTATATTTTGATACGTAATGTTCACATGTTTGGTTCTAGATTTAACTCTTTCACTCACAGCCATTTGAATACAAGCTTGACAGTCACAGAACACGTTGACAGGCATCTCAGTTGGTACGTTTAAATCCTTTACAAGCTGTGTAAACCAGATCAATTCATTACACAAAAAAGACAAGCTTGCAAATTCTGCTTCAGCAGTAGAAGTGGCCAGGGTACTCTGTTTTTTAACTTTCCAGTAAACCAGAGCACCACTGTACTTCACAACACAGCCAGTCATACTGTTCCGATCTGACATGTCCTCTGCAAAGTCACTATCAGAATAGCAGACAATTTCTGGCGTTTGAACAGGAGTGATACACAAACAATGATCCATGGTACCTTTTAAGTATCTCAACACCCTTTTCACACCTTGCCAGTGGTATTGTGTAGGCTGAGAGCTGGCCCTTCCCAAAATGTTTACACTCATAGCGAGATCAGGACGACAGGTCTCAGCTAGATAGAGTAGAGAGCCAATCACAGATTGGTACAATTTTTTTGTCAGGAAACAGAGTATCTCCACTGTTTATGTTGAACTCTTGGACCATTGGGATTTTTACACTTTTACAATCAGTCATGTTACATTTCTCCAACAGTTTCACAATTTTCTGTTTCTGATCCAGTAGAAAGCCACCCTTGGTTTTCTGTATTGCTATCCCAAGGTAATTTTGAATTGGCCCCAGGTTTTTAATCTGAAATTTCTTGCCTAGATCACGGGCAAAATCCTGCACCTGCTTTTGTGTGTCACAAATCAAACACAGATCATCAACATACGCCAAGAGGTTCTCTTGTTTTTTCCCTGTACCTCTGACATATACACAGGGGTCTGCTTTGCTCTGTTTAAAACCACACTCCTGCAAAGCTTTGTCTAAACACATATTCCAACAGCGAGCAGACTGTTTCAAACCATACAGTGAGACGTTTCCATACCATATTTTCTCCTCCCACATGGAACCCGGGAGGTTGTGACAAGTAAATATCATCTGGCAAATCAGCATTGAGATAGGCAGTTGTGATATCAAAGTGTGTGACCAAGGCATTTCTCTGAGCAGCAATTGCCAACACCAAACGTATGGACTGCATTTTAACTGTGGGAGCAAAGATCTCATCATAGATCTGCTCGTGCTACCAGATGAGCCTTGTGCTTAACTTGCCCATCTGCAGTGGTCTTCAACTTATAGACCCAGTGGCAATCAACAGGAGTTACATTTTTGGGGATTTGACACAACGTGTACACTTTGTGTTGTGCCATGGAATTAATCTCCTCCTGCATAGCATCCCACCAAGGCGCTGCTTGATTCCTAAACATTTGCTCTACCTCTTCAAAACTAGTTGGCTCACATGTTACTGAATAAGCAGGCACAGTGCGTGAGGTGGAAGTGTAACGCCATGGAGGCTTCCCCTTCGTTCTTCTCTCTGACCTCCTGGGAATTTGTGTTGGCTGACCTCACTGACTTGACTGACTACTGTGAGGAGGTTTGCTTTTGTTTTTAAATAGGAATGAACAAGAATTTGTTCAGAATTGATAGTTAAAATATCACTCTTTGAGTAATGCCAGTGAGCCGTCAGGCAGTTGAGGAGGAACAAATAATACTGTTTTTTAAAAGAAAGTGTCCAAACTGTCATACACACTGTAAACTGTCCAAACTGTCATATACACTCTGTAAACAGGAAAGCAACCCTGAATGAGGACAAAGTACATTTCTCTTGTATTCCTAAATAATCCTGCCAGATGCTTTTCCCTGGACTTAATAGATAAGATCTGCCAAAAGATAAAAGTATCGTCCCTTTGCTGCTGTTTTGAGTAGTAGAATAGTCTCTTCTTTTGGCGTTCATTAACTCGTGCTGCTCTGAGCTAGGGATGGAGAGGAAGTTGTCAGTTTCCTTACTGGGGTCAAATCTGGAGATCTTGACCCCTTGAGAAGCTTAGGCAGGAATTAAAATGGCATGTCAAAGATCCTGCAAATTGGGAGAACTTTTTTCATTCCTGGCATAAAATAAATGGTGTAGTTTTTGAGAATGCACAAGAGTTTGAGAAATTGTGCAGCTTTGCTGTCAGAACCTACACTCACAGTCTTTTTCTTTTTCTTTTCATTATATCCTTGGAGAAGAGGCTAAACTAAATTGCATACTATACCCCTATACAATCAACGTGGTGAAGTGTGTTGACTTCATGGCTGCGGCCTTTGCCGGTTTGAAAGTTGTGTAACCCAAATGTTACTCAGTAGGAAAAGAAACAAGCTGACAGAAGCTGTAGCCATGTGCAACATTTTTGTTGTATAGCACTTTTGTTGTACAACATTGCTGATTACTGCATTAAAAAAATCAAGCTTGCACAAAACAGACAGATGGCTGCCTGAAAGCCGTCTTTTCTATAATCAAAAGCTGTGCAGCTTTCTGGGGAAGCTGCATAGCTTTTGTGGGGAAGCTACACAATTTTCTGTCATGGGTAGGAAATTACTGGTGTCTTGAAACTACGGGATGGAAAATCCTCTTTATTGTTCTCAACATTTGTCAAAACTTGGAGAAATTGAGATTTCCCCTCCCTACTCTGAGCTGAGCTGTGGGTTATCTGCAGCTAATACAAAAATGAACAAGTGAAGATTGTTTGAAGAACAGTTTGTATTTTTCCAATATGCTTGGCCTTGGAAACCCACCTGGTGACTTTGGGCATGTCACACACTCTCAGCCCCAGAGGACCATATGATAGGGTCACCATAAGTCAGAAACGACTTGAAGGCACAGATCATCAACAACAGTGTGAACTTGCAAGTCACAAAGATCTCTTTTCTCCCACTGGATTTAGTTAAAAAATGGGAAAGATGTTTCTGGAAGAGGGCATGTTAGTGCAGTCTGTAGTTTGCTTAACTTATAAGGTAAGAGTGAGAAGATTCTTGTAAATGAGAAACTGTCTCTTATCTATTCTTAAAAACATTTTTTACAGCTTTTTGTTAGGCAGCTCTTCAGAAGCTGGGATGAAATTACTTCATAGTAAAAAGATAAAGTAATGTTCATTTGCTTGAAATGTCTCAAATTATTATTATACTGAAGCAAGCAGGACCAAGGAAGCACATTATGAGTACGACCCCATGCATGTCTACAAAAAAATTAAACCCCATTTATTTCAATAGGGCTCTCAGGTGAGCATGCTTCAACAAGAAATGCTTTAACTTTAGAAATGATAAAATAGCAATTAACTGTAGCAGCTTTGTTTTTGATAACACAAAAAAAGAGTTTTCTTTTGAGCCAAGATACTCTTGGGCTTCGGACACAGACCCGGTGTGAATATCATGGTTAAGTCACAGAAAATGGACCGTATCAGCACGAACAGAGTGCTACTGTTTCTTTCACTACCATAAGATTACTTCTTCCCTGGCAAAAACTATTTTGTGCATTTGTAGCTGAAGAAGGAATGGGTGCTCCCAAGTACTGGTCCCTTCAGTACACAAAACACAATTGCTATCCCTTAAGGATGAACTCTGAAAGACGGCTCTCTCAGAAGTGGCCTGGGAACTTCGTTCAGTGGTTAGGAGCCTTACTGAAACTTTATCCAATGGCTGTGAGCCTTACAGAAGTAGGATCAAAATGTGTGAGGATCACAGTCATTGGATGAGATTCTAAGTTGAGAGCAGACACAGGACAGAATGTACAGGAATTGATGTCCTCCTGTGTGATTATCTTTGCAAATATCCTGTACATTATTTTTGTCCCCCTCTGGGCACAGAGATAGTAATAAGGAGAGTAGTATATAAAATGTTAGTGAAATAACTGTATGAAGTGTCTTCGGTGAAACTTGTCTTGCTTTCCGCTGGGAAAGTTGAAGGCTCTGGGGAGTGAGCGGGTAATATAATAATAATAAGAACAAGAACAACGTCTATTTATAACACCCTTTACACCAAACAATGACTTATACAATCAGAGACGTGGACATTAAAACAAGAGCAGGGAGGTCCTATTTGGCCATCCCTCTCTTTGTCCAAGGACGTAGGACAGAGATAAAATATGACATTTCCTTTCTGGATCCCACTGCATTCTGTCCTTTTCCCACAACTGTATAAATACGCTTTCTACCTGAGGCCTTAATACCACTAGGCACTGCGTCTGAAGAAGTGGGTTTATATCCACAAAACCTCATGCTAAAATAAAAACCAGTTAGTCTTAAAAGTGCTGCCTCACTCTTCTTCTTTTTTTTCCCCTCCTCCCTTCCTCCTTTTTATGCTTCCTGTACTGGAATCAGAAAGAGAAACTGCGTCCTGTTGGGGAGACTTTGGTTAATGTGACTCATCACCCAAGAATAAATAACTTGTTCTTCTTCGTTTGGTTAGAGGGTGAGTGTGGAGGAATAGGACACCTAATGGAGGAGCCTCCCCTCTTTGGAATGTTCCCCAAATTTATGGTGCTTCTGGGTGAAGATTTAAGGCAAGCCATACAGACACTGGGGGGGGGGTCAAAAGGAAGAGGGGATGAAACTTTCCCTCACCAAGTACTGTAATTCCAGTCTGGATAGGAGCCAGAATCACCTATCTTAAAAGGAATCTTAAAAGGAAGCTGCGTGCTGTGTAGGCTTATGATGTATAGTTTATCTGTCATTGAATTCTAACCATAACAGCCACACCATGTGTTGTGCTTGCCATGAAAAATTTGCTAGTCACTTCCTCTTCTGAGGGAGGTAGTTAGCCTTCTTTTTTCTTTAAACTTTAAAGAGCCTCCTTGTCTGGTTCCATCCATTGCTGCTACTCCAGGTGGCTCTAGGAGAAGATTTTTTTTTCCTTTGTGTGTGTGTGCTTGTACAGGTGTCCCTGCTTTTTGATGACTCATTTTTTGACACTTGGCTTGTTTGACCATTATAAATTATAGACATGTGCCGTTCTTCCAGTGCAGGCTGTACTCTTTCATCAGTTTTACTCCTCTTGCCTTCTTCCCGTAGGAAATTACAGAGGCCTGCTTGAGACTGGACACACATCCACTGCTTGGAAAGTCTCTCACTTGGCTTGGCAACTCTTTCCCCCTCTCAGCTCACTTTGGATTGTGAGAAAAAAGGGTGCCAAGCTGAGACTTTGCAAGCAGCATGCATGTATGTGGTTCTAAGCAGGCCTCCATAATTGCCTTGTATTACCTCTAGGAAGAAGCCTAGGTTCTGTTTTTTGACCAATCCTACTTTAGATAAGCACAGGATGCCTGTATGTGCCTTCAGGTCACCTGCTGCCCCCTCTTTTTTGTCTCCCAGGCTCTCTCCACTGCAGCTGATGATGTGATCGATACGCCTTTTGAGGATCTTAGTGTGTGCTCCTTTTTTTTTTTGTAACCATGAATGCTCAAGCTCTCAGCAGAGGCAAAAGGGCAAAAGTCATGTCACTTTCACATTTTAAAATTTAAAATATGTATTATTGTGGAGAGAGGCAGTGTTGTAGAGGATGTCATGTTAGTGAGGCAGATAGGATATGGAGAGAGGAAGTCATTACTAACCCCTCTGCACTCCAGGAGAGACAATGACACTTTGTCTGTTCAGACCTCAAATTATTCTGCTGCATCTGTGATGCATTGCCAAAAATGATTTTAAAAAATTAAAAATGTAAAAGCTGCAGTGGTAGAAAAGGGAAAATGTAACAGGAGAAACATTGTCCAGATCAGCCTTCCTTCATCTGGTGCCTTCCAGATGTTTTGACTCTCCACTTCCATCATCCTCAGCCATCATCACCAGTAGTCAGAGTCATAGCCTTAAACATGAACTCATTGTTCTTTTTTTAAAAAAAATCTAGAGGGAACCAGTTTGAAGATTATCAAGACTGAATGAGTGGTAGGATGCTGTCCGCACCAGTGTAAAAGAGGCTAAACTGTGTGTTGTCTTTCAAAAAACATGTCCCTGTAGATTCTTAAATGATGACTTGATTCAAACTTAATAAAAAAAATGGCTCACTGGTTGCTGTATGAATCACAGTGGATACCAGGTCAATGGCACATTTCTATTTATGTCTTCTCTTTCTTGTGACCATAAAATAGGGGAAATTTTAAAACTTCTTGTCACAACTTATAAAAAGTCCTAGTAAACTCCTATTTTGTTTGAATATGGGGAAAACTGACTTGCACAAACTCATTAGTTAACAAAACAGTGTGTCCTGCTTTAAGTGATTATGATGTATACAGAAACTGGGATTGTTACAAACCATTTCTGGAAGCTCTAAATGTTTTCCCTTCATGTGTGAAAGATGCGAAGCATGGTGGTAACAGAGCTCAGTTCTTGCTACTGCGTGGGCACACAGTCAATAAACATGGTGGTTGCTACATATTGTATCAAGTCTATGCATTTATATTGCTCACAGTGATTCAGTTGTCAGAATATTCACTGTGTTTTGTATTGTGTGTGTGTTTTTTTTAAGCTGTGCAAAGAATACTGAAAAAGCAGCATTCTTTTGATCATCAACCAGTTTCAGTTTATCCATATATCCGTTCTTTGGAAGCAGTTTTGTATGGGAAGGAACGATTGCAGATCAAGATGCCAGAGCCTGTCAGAGTTCCTTTAGACCCTTATATTTGGCAGTTCCTTCAGGGCAAGGATAAATTAACCCAAGAAATAGAGAAAGAAATGGAAAATTGCTTCTGTGAACTAAAGTGGCCTCCAGTGACATGCAAACATCCAGAAATCACAATGCATCCCTCAGCTGCTATATCAAAACAAGGAAGGTCCATGAGAGAACTAGTGAAGACTTGGAAAGGCAAAGTTTCTACAGAGTTTGCGTGCATCATGTCAAAGTTCAAGACTGTGACTTGTAAAATCATCCCAGCAGAATGGGAGAAGATAGAAAGCAGTTTCATAAAGGTTGTTCTGGCTGTACCTGATGTTTCCAAAGAAAGTGTTACCATAGCTGGTTTTGTATTCACTGTGGATAGGGTGGAGAATCAGATAAATGCACACATTGAAAACTTGACTCAATGTGCAGAAAAAGCGAGGCAGGCAATACAGCAAACATTGTCAATTGCCCCAGGTCGATATGCTGTTTTGCATCGTATTTTGCAAGGTGAGAATTTCTATGAAGAGAATACAGACCTCAAGTTCTCTTACAGTCCTTCAACAAAGGTGATGCAGCTGTGTGGGATGCCCACAGATGTATATAAAATGAAAAGCTATCTACTGGAGAAGTTGCAAAACATGAATGAGAAACATGTCATTGTCCCCACTCAGATTTTTCACTTCCTACGGGATGTAGACAGCCAAAAGGTGTCAACAGTCATATTTCATGCAAATAACATTAATGCTGCCTATGAGCTTGCCCCCGATTCTTTAGTATTGATAGGACATTCTCCAGGAGATCTCTTGAAAGCAGAGGAGCAGATGAAGAAAGACTTAGATTGTAAGTTCATTACTTTGGAAGATCCAGAACTCATCAACAAAAGGGAATGGAAGGAACTTGTGGAAAAATTGCTAAGGAAACACAGATCTGTTGATGCAGCTGTAATAATTAATGACTGCTTCATTTTGGGAGAAAATGGTAAAGTGACCATAGCTGGTTATACGAAAGCAGTAGCCAGTGCCTATCAGGAGCTTTCTGATTTTGTTGAGAAGAACACCATAATACTAAAAGTAATCCCTGCTAAGTCTGCGGTAGTTGTGCAGTTTATGAAGAATGAAAAGGGTAAGATTTGGCAGGGCTTGAGGAAGAAAGGTTTGGAAATCAGTTTTGGGCTTGAGACTAAAGAAAAGAACATTGTCTTGAATGGACCTAAAGCAGAAGTGATGAAGGCAGCTGCCATAGTTGAACAAATGGTCTCTTTAGTGTATACTAGGATTGTGGTTTTTGATAAACCAGGAGTTAAAGATTTCTTCAAGATGCGAGAACATGCTAACATTGCTGAAGCAAAAGAATGCTTCCATTGTTTGATCCAGTTGCAGAAAGATGAAGCAAATGATGAAAAGGAAGGGCACCCTCATGCAAAAATAACATTGAAGGGTGGTGTTGTAATTGAAGCTCGTAAAGGAAACCTGACATGTTTTCCAGCTGATGTTGTGGTCAATGCATCAAATGAGGATCTAAAGCACATTGGTGGCCTTGCAGAAGCACTCTTAAAAGCAGCTGGCCCGCAGCTACAAAGGGAGTGTGATGACCTGGTGAGGAGACATGGAAGTTTGAGGCCTGGCTGTGCAATTACCACAGATGCTTGGGAACTGCCGTGTAAACAGGTCATTCATGCAGTTGGGCCAAGGTGGAACAGTTCTGAGCAAGAAAAATGTATTCACCTCTTAAAAAAGGCAGTGAAGGAAAGTTTAAAACAGGCGGAGACATACAATCATCATTCAATAGCCATCCCTGCAGTAAGCTCTGGGATTTTTGGATTCCCACTGAAAGAGTGTGCCCATACCATTGTGACAGCTGTCAAGGAGCATTTAGAAGAGTCTTCTGAGAATGGCTGTCTGAAAAAGATCTACCTTGCAGATGTGTCAGAAAATACAGTTAAAACTCTTGCTAGTGCTTTGAATGAAATCTTCAGAGAGGAACCGTCACAGAGCAAGTCAATGTCTCATTCCCAACTAGTCAGTCACCCCATAGAAGCTGGAGAAGATTTTCACACAGTGACTTTTGCGGAAGGACTGAAACTTACTCTTCAAGAAAAGGGCATTGAAGATGCAACGGTAAGCATGTAATGGGATGTGTAACTCATGTCTAGGTGCATGTAGGACACTTTCAGTTTAAAAATGTACTGTTCATAATGTTTTGAATAGTAAAAGTTCTGTTTATTGGAGAGCAGTCATTCTGAAGCCATAATGTTTTCCAACTGTTTCAAGATCTGTTAGGATGTTTCAAAGCTGATTGACTTTGGAGTGCTTGTCTGTATGAGAGATATGTTTAATAGTGTTGCTTTAAAACAAAACATATTTCCCATATGAACAAGAGAGAAAGTATAAGATTATCTTCTGTTGCATTTATCTTATGGCAGATATATGATATTAATATGGCAGATAATAATATGACAAATAATATGGCAGATCTATGATAATAATGTGAATAAAATCATTCACATAGAAGGAATAGTTTTGTGTCATTACCATGGAAAGTAACACTATCCCAGATATAGTTTGGTTATTTGGTATTTCTGCTCTTATGTAGACTACTGTGTAATAATTTAGAACAACCTAGAACTGGTGGCTGAGTCTTGTCCAGTATTCCAGCTGTGGTAGTCCCCAGTTGTTCATCTCTAGTGTCTTATAACCATAGTGATAACCAACATGGAGATCAGTGTCAGGGCAGAGCTGCTATCCATTGGTAGCTTGAAGGACAAGCCATTTGGAGAGTTGTCTGAGCCACTTGCCCACAAGCTATATCTTATGGAAATTAATTATTATGATAATCATTCAACAATAGCATTCTTTACCTCAAAGGCCCCTCCCTAAACTGCAAACCCCAGGATTCCATAGGAAGTTGGAAGTGGAATAATGACACTATAACAGTCTAATGCAGAAATGGCCTCAGATCTGCTGCCAGTAATTATCACCGCTTAATCCCAAATTCTAATGGAAAGGCTGCTTCCATTAGTTCTAATCCCAAATTCTAATGGAAGGGCTGCTTTAATAGTAATGCCATTCATGTCTGAGCATATTCTGCAATTTGCTTTCTTAGCTTCTGGGATGTTGAATCTGTCTATGTCTTGCTCTGTGCTTTTCACTTGCAAGTGATTTAAAGACTGTTTCTCTTCCAGACTGACGTTGTTGTAAGCAGCATTGGCAGTGATCTCAGGCTTGGCGTGGGTCCCCTTTCCAAAGCTTTGTTGAAGAAGGCAGGACCACAACTCCAAGCTGAGTTTCATTACATGGTTCAAGTTCAAGGAGCTCAAGGCTATGTGATCCAGACTGGGGGATATAACCTGGCCAGTGGAGTTGTCCTCCATGCTGTTGTTCCATCGTGGGATGGAGGGAAAGGACATGCAATAAAGGTAGTTGTCTGTTTGATTTCTCTGATAGCACTGCACCAGAATTCAAAACTCACGGGTGAAGAAGAAGGATTTGGTATCCTGTAGATATATGGCTAGATGTAGAAATGTGATGCTACATTTTTTTGTCCCCGGCTATGTTCAGGGTAGCTCCCTGTACTCTTTCAGGGTCCAGTGAGATATTAACATACCTGTTTCCCACAAGTAACCTTTTCCCCCTTCCTGTAATGCAATTTCCTCAAAGATGGGTGCATCAGCAATCAGACTTGCAAATTAGTATCTTCTAATGTCAATCACAAAACAAGTCATGCTAAATATAAGATCCATAGGTGAGTAAAATCATGTTATCAACAAAGAAAATGGAACTTGACATTTGTCATCACATACGATGTGATCATAACATATGATTTTGACAGACACAACATTCTACAGCTAGAATGCAGATTTAGGCTCTCTTTCATAGGGCTTTTTTGCACTACACTGTTATAGTGCTGTTATTCCATTTCCAACATCCTATGGAATCCTGGGGTTTGCAACTGAGGGAGCGACATTTAGAATTCTCAGCCAGAGAGGTCTTTGGCCTCAGTAAACCACAAACCCTAAAATACCACGGGATGTTGGAAGTGGAATAATAGCTCTATAACAATGTAGTGCGTACAGGCCCATAGTTAGAGTGCAGCTGATCTGTGTGTATTCTTGGGTATGTGTTCTTGCTGAAGAATGGAGATAGTATAATGGTGGATCAGACCAAAACTCACATTGTTCAACTATCCTTATGAGAATCCTGGCAACTTGGGATTGATACCAGTTTTTCCACCATAATTTGGCCATTTGTCTTTCCAATGAGCCACTCTCTTTTCTCTGCCAACCCCTGTAGCATTGTGTTAAGTGGGAATGCATGAAAAGTTCCAGGAGAAAGTGAGCACTCTTTTTCTCAACAAGTTGTCATGCTGTCCGTGGGAAGCCACTGCTTGTGCTGGCCCTGCATATCAATTTTGGCTGAAGAACTCTTTTTAAGAATTGTGGGGAAAATCGGTCCTTAATGGTCAATCTACATAGGAAAGGCAACATATATTGTAGGTTTTCTGGGAATATACTGGTCTGGAAATTGCATGGAACATTCTGCCAATGTTACCTCAGATATTTGTGCTTATTAGCATTGCTGTAGTTGTAGGCTTTTTTTTAACTTTCCATTGCTTTGTTTGTGGCATGAGGGACACTTTAAGATTGGTTAGGGGGAGTTTACAAAAACTTTAAGAATTTATGTCAGAAGGCTTCCAAAAATGCCCTTCAAAGATAATGTTTGGAGGTAACTAGAAATTACTTGTTATTTAAAGAAAGCAGCTTCATTTCAACTTACAACACTGATTTAGAAATGTAATTTCATTAAAGCTTGATTACTAAAAAAAACTTGTTACAGTGAGCAAAGTTAATTGTGATTCATTGATTTCAAGCTCAAGTTTATCTCCCCTCCTCCCCATATTTCCTTGTGTGTGCATGTTTTAAATAGGGATCCCCCCCCCCCAATTATCTGTCTTATGTATGAGTGAGGCAGACATGTGAATAAAATACATGGTAGCTGCTTTATCTTCTATTTTGGAACTAGGTTAACTACATGTACTTACATTCTACATCTCCTTACTGTTCTGGTTTTAATGACTGAATGTTACATTTATAGACATCTGCTCTACATTTTACAGAAATTTAAAGATATTGTGAGGGAATGCCTGGAGAAAACTGAAGAGCTGTCATTGCGTTCCATCTCATTCCCAGCCATCGGGACAGGCGGATTTTCCTTTCCAAGAGCTGAAGTTGCTAAATCCATGTTTGAGGAGATACGTCAGTTCAGTAGGACAAAAAGATTAAGATCTCTTCAAGAAGTTCACTTTCTTCTACACCCAAAAGATACAGATAACATACAGGTAACAGCACTAAATTGTTCAGAGAAAGGTTTCATTAATGTCCAAGAAAGTTTGTCCAATGGAATATACAAAAAAGATTCACAGAAACATCTTGGAGGTATAACATGTGCTGTGGTCCTATTTAGCATTTGAGTCTGTTCAGCCATGCCTAGAGTAAAAGTGGGAATGCTGTGGACCACAGGGTATATACAGCTCCTGAAATGGTTTTTGCAGGACCTGGACTCCTCCTGAACTTCCCTGATATTGAACATAGGGGTTTTTTTCTGAATAAAGGAAGCCATTCCTGGAAGCCCGCAAGATTTGTGATTCTCCTTCTAAACAAGGCGTAGTCTTCCCCTGCCCCAACGTTTATACTTTAAAATAGTTTTAGTAACATGGAAGTGGACTTTCAGCCAATTTCATTTCAGTTTTTCTTCTTTTAGGGCACCACTGTGTACCTCCCATCTTCCCCTGTCAGTTAGCTAGCATTGCTTAGTGTTTAGAGGGAATAGCTGCAGTGCATCATAGTGATACTATAATAACATTCAGCTAAGCTTAGTTAAGTACAGGAAAGCCCCACCTTTTGATGTCCCGTTATCTGAAGACTTGCTTCTTTCATCAGATCTCCTTGCCTATGGAGGCTCACTTGGAATCATTCATGCATACCTGCTGCTTGCATAGTGAGCTGAGAGAGGGAAAGAGGCACTAAGCTGCCTGAGAGACTTTGCAAGCAGCACATGTGTGGTCAGTCCTGACTGAGCCTCTGTAAGTCTGTACGGTACAATGCATGGCCCCTACTTTTCAACCAATTCCATTTTCTGATAGTGCTCCAGTCCCTAACCTGTCAGATAAGTGAGGGAAGCCTGTATCTAATTCCACAGGGAGATTACTAACTCGGGAATTATACTTCTTTCTTGATTTAGCATGCCTGTTCAAAAACCTTAGGATTCTAGGTGTATGAACTTGAGAAGTCTGTTGAAATCAGTAAAACTTCCAAGTAAACATGGATAAGATTGTATAGTTCTTATGCATGTGTTTGAGGTAAACCATAGGGTTTATTCTCCCTGTCCTGCTAAGTTGATGGTGATCTAGTAGTGGCTGTGTGGTATATATACAGTTCCATCACTTTTGTTCACATGGTTCATATTTCCTTGAAAGATGTAAAATCTCTTCCAAGTTGGCATAGTGATTGGATTGGACAACAATAAAAAAAAAAGGTGTACATAGTGGGGAATGGTAGTTCTGCCACTTTCGGTTCTCTTGAAAAATTGGTGTTATGTTTCTAGATTAATATTGGCAGACCAGCAGCAACAATGAAACACAACTATTGGGTAGATCTCCATCCACAAGAATAGGTTAGAGACATGGTATGCCATCTGTTCTGTCATCCAAACAGCTGACCCCTTTTCTGAAAGACTAGAAGAACTACCATGACCTTTTGAGTTAAAAGATAGTCACCACTGTGAAAGGAAATTTCTGATGAATTGATTTTTAAGCATTTGTATAGTCTGTGGAATGGTTCTATTATGTTCTTCTTCCATCAATGTCGGTAATATTGGTATTTTTCCCCTCTAGGCCTTCTCAAGGGTGTTTGAATCTGAGACTGGCAGAATTCCTAGTGGTAAGCCACAGACTGATGGACAAAATGCAGGCAAGCAGTTTCATTCAGTTATAATGACCCTGCCTCTTCTTTCTCTCTCCCTGTGGGTTTGATAATGAATACTAGAGCTGTATTATGGCCAAGTTAGATATAAAATACATACACCTGCAGTTAATATTTCAAGGTAAAAACATCCAAATAAAAAAACCTCTCCTCTTTTCATATCCCCCTGTTTTATTATTTTTAGCTCTCTATTTTGGCCAGAGTGTTGGTTGTGGTTGTGGTCCCAAAAAATAACTTCCCCAGGCTTTGCTCTCTTCCCATTTTTGTGTATAGAGATGTGGTTAAATTGTGTTAATACTTTCAAAACATGATATCTTCCAAATGCGTTGGACTACAGCTACTGTCATCCCTTAACCATTAGCAAAAGAACAGAGCTAAAAATAATAAATGATTGTATGTTTTTATTTGAAGATCTTAAAATACCGATTTAACAGCATGTCTCTGTGTATTTTATGTCTTTTTCATCAGGATGTTAATGCCTTTCTTGATCATCCTGTTTCATTCCTTATTTACAGGTTTCTTTGGACCCATGTCAACCCCTATTCTAGGAATTAATGAAATGCAGATTGGGCCGATTAAATTCCAAACAGTTACAGGAGATATTACAAAGGAAGCTACAGATGTTATTGTTAATGTAACAAGTTCAACCTTTGATGCCAAAGCAGGTACTTAACCTTGTTGAAACTATGAACCTGAATCTACCTTAATGAGGAATTATTGATGATTGATTGATGATTGATTATTATTATATTATATTACATTACATTATTGATTATTATTGATTATTAACATCAGTGATATCTTTGAGAATGACTCAGGATGTAACAGGGTCATGTAGACTCGGGAAGTTAAAGTTCAGATAGAATGTAACACGTGTACAAGCTGTGACTCTGCTAATGCTGATGCATGAATCTTTTCTGTAAGCATTCTTTAATATAAACATAAAAATTATGTAAGAAGGGAACCCTGGAAGAATAAATCGTCCTTCCTGGGATCCTTTGACCAAAGTTTTTATATATATATATATAAACACACACACACATGTGTGTGTGTGTGTGTGTGTGTGTCTTTCTTTCCTTCTCTTTTCCGCCTTCCTACCTTGTGTTTGGGGGTTCAAGTCAGCTCCGTGTTCCACCTGGGCATATGGTGAGGTGTGGTTTGTTTATCCAACCTAACAATATAATGAATATTTTATTATGTATAACATTTTGTTGGAGGTTGTCACTGTGTGCTGTTCATTGAGAAAGTTGTGAAATGCATTTTAAATTTGGGTTTTGCTACGCTTAAAGCCAACTTTCACTCTGCCAGGCCAGCTGAAACTCTGCTATGCAATATCCAGTTGGATTGCCATCTGACAATTTTGATGTACACTTTCAAAGAATTTGTTGGTAATGTTTTCACAGATGGTATGTTTCTTTTAAAATTACATACTTAAGTATTTTCTCCCTAATTTCTTTGAAGGTGTCTCCAAGGCAATTTTAGAAGGTGGTGGACCTGAAGTGGAAAATGAATGTGCAGCACTTGGTAATGAATACAGCAAGGGGCCTGAGGCCATTGAGTAATACTTTCTCTTGTTCATGCTTCTTTAGAAATTTTGATAATTTTTCTAATTAGCTAAAAGAGTGGGAACTCTGGGACACCAGGGTTTGAATCTCCGCTCAGCCATAAATACCCACTAGGTGATCTTGGGCAAGTCACACTGTCTTAGCCTCAGCAGAAGGCAATGGCAAACCCCTTCTGAACAAATCTTACCAAGAAAGCCCCGTGATAGATTTGCCTTAGAGTCGCCATTAGTCAGAAACAACGTGAAGGTATACAACAACAAACAAGCAGGATTTTTCAGGTTGACAATATACTGTGTAGTTTCCAGCAGGACTGCAAATAAACTGGAGCTTCTTAATGCTGAGGAGAGCATCTGATAATCTCTGCAAGTATCGATACCTCATGGTTCAAATGGGACAGCACACATACCTCAAATAGCCTGCCAAGGTTATTTTTATGCCTGAAGTAGCAACAAATGGTACTCAAGCAAATTTAGATGCACAGTTTCCAAAGCCAAAAATGTTATTTTGAGAGATGAGGCAGAAAATTGCACAAGCATCTCCTCATTCTGGTAATGTAAATACAATACTAGCAACTTTCATGACATTCAGGATCTTCTCCCTCACCCTGCGTAGCAGAAACTTGCTGCTTCCAAGGGAAAACAAAGTCTAATTGCTAATTGACACATGGGTCCCACTCTTCCCCCAAATTCCAGCAGACTTCTTTTATTGTTGCTACTTGCCTTTTGAGGAGACTATTAATGGATGTGTGAATAAATCTGTGAAATGTATGCCTGAGACATTTTATACTCTAATCTTGTTAAATTATGAGGTGCAGCAATTAGGCTTTTAGGTTCGTATTGCTGAAGGCGGGACCTTTAAGTCCTTGTTTTCTCTTTTCTAGCCTTGCGACCTCACAATGGATTTATAACAACACAAGGGGGCAATCTGGTCTGTAAGAAAATTATCCACCTGGCTCCCAACTCCAGTATCAAAACTCAGGTCTCCAAAGTTCTCCAAGAGTGTGAAGCAAAGAAATACACGTCTGTTGCCTTCCCTGCAATTGGAACAGGTTTGTATTTTCTTTAGAGAGTTAACAACCACCAGGTCCAGAATAACTTCTTCGTTAAGGAACGATGGGTTAAAGCAGCGATGAGTAATCTGTGGCCTTGGAGATGTTGTTGGGCTGCAGCTTTCTTCATCCTTCACTATTAGCTGTGGTGACTAGGGTTGATGGGAGTTGCAGTACAGTGGCATCTGGATGACCAGATGTTCAAAAAAAAATTCTCATACAATAGGACATTTGAGATATTGGAATAAATTTTAAATGTAAAGAGGAGGTTCGCTTCTTAAGGGCAGTGCTGCCAGATCTGTTTTTTGGAATGCTGCAGCACACACGACCCTCCCTGGATTGGGTGGCCGTGCAAGGTTTGAAGTACGAGATGCTGGGAGGCAAGAACCAAGCCAGTTCTGGTCTTTGAGGATGCAGTTTATTAAGCAAAGAAGCAAAAAGAAAAACAAAAGGCACACAAGCATACATATACTCTGACTCCGTCGGAAAGGCAAAGCAGGCATTGGAGCAGCATTCTCTTTGTTTCAACAGATTATATAGGCTTTTCGTAGGTGAGTAGCAAAACAGGCTGCCTATCCATCAACCTGCCGTGCCAGGATGGACGGGGGTGCTGTCCCCCCTCGTACCTGCCCCAGATGGCAGCGGACGGTCCCTAATCAGGCTTCACTCTCCCCTCCCCGTACTGGACGGTGCGGGGAGTGAAGTACCCCTCGTTAACATTCCTTGACTGTTCTCACAGATCTGCAACATGCAAGGCAGCCTGACCTAACAATGCAACAGCATGAGCTAACCCCTCAAATATGCTCGTTAATATGAAGGCAAGCTGAACTAAAATGTGTGAGTGTGTAACACAGGGCCTACGCAGAGGGCCTCGGGCCCAACAGATGCTTGGATGAAATGGAGAGGATTCTCCACAAACAGGCAGCTGTCAAAACTATTGTCAAAGCTTTCCATTACTATATAAGAAACAATTAACCATCTTCTTATATTAGTGGAATTGTAGAGTGAGTTGTGGATTTGAGTTTGTATCCAACAACTACACTGGTGGAAAAATGCAGGAGGTTGTACTCTGCCAGTGCAGCCAGCTGCTAATGTGATACAGGTAAAAAGTGATGGAACAATTTGTACAATAGTTTGCTCAAATAATCCTAGAAATAATAATCCTAGAAATAAATAGTGACTTTCGCTCTGCACAAGAATGGTGTGGTGTATTAGTTTGTGCGTTGAACTACAACTCTGGAGACCAGAGTCAGTTCCCCACTCAGTCATGGAAGTCCACTGGATGGCCTTGGGCACATCATACACTCTCAGAAAACCCCATGATAGGTTTGCCGTAGAGTTGCCATAAGTCTGAAATGACTTGAAGGCACACCACCACCACCACTACCACAACAACGAAAACAGTTTCCATAAGTGACAAAAACTTTGTTCTGGGCTAGCTAGCCCTCTGTTGATGCAAGTCTAGAGCATTCCCAACAGTTTCTGTCTCAAGAACTCTGTTAAGGGAAAGTTTTCTCCTCTTTTTAGTTACTTGACGCTGTAATCAAAACAGCTCATAGCATTCAGATGATCTACCCCTGTTCATCAAAAACATGCAGTTCTGTAAGCCCATTAAGACTAGCCCTCATCTCTGAGGCAGCAGAGAAGTCATTGTCCTTTTCTGTGTGGCAGCCTTTCACACATTTGAAGGAAGCCATCCTACTCCCTCCTCAGAGTTTTCTTGCCTCTCACTAATTACTTTTCTCCCCTTCCTTTTTGTTCTGTTTCAAAGGCACAGGGAATTATGTTGCCAAAGACAGTTTTGGATTACAGCAATGTATTACAAGTTTACTGCTGTAGAAGTACTAGCAGTCCAAAAGATGAAGATAAATTTAAGAATGCATTGGTGCCTGTTTTTACAACTGTAAAGCGGTCTTTTACACCGCCAGACAATTATCATGCCACTCTTAATTGTCATGGTTCCATCTTGAGAAATGCTGTTTTTTATAGTTTGGTGAGGTACTTAGAAGGAAACACGAGTTGGGATCTTATATCAGGTGTTGGTAGTGTAATGCTCTGCCTGCACGGTTCTATTTGCTCTCCCTTTGCCCTCTTAGCTGTCAAGTCCTGTGAGGGGCCACTGCAGCTGCATTTTACTGATGGGAAGGGAGAGGCAGTTCAGAAAAGGAAAATCCATCTGGTCTGGCAAGAAATGAAGATCAGCTCCCAGATGGAGAGCATCGTCTTTTTCATTCCCCTCAGAATGACCAGCTGCCACTGCTTCCTCTGAATTGCTCCCATCCCATCGGTAAGGAGCAGCAGCCCTTGTGTGGGGCTGGAGAAGTTTGGGATAGGGTGCAAAGGGCAAGAGAGTATTTCTGTGTGTCCTATCAAAAAGAGAAACACACAGCTGAGCCACTAACAAAATACTGCCCAAGATGGGCTGAGAGAAGATGGATTGAGAATTAAAGCAGATTAATTCTGTAATGTAGAGAAGCAGTCCTTGGGAAACTGTAGTGCAGGGGAGTGGACTAGAGATTTCTAGCGGAGAATTCTAAGTATCCCCACCAAACTGCAGCTCCCAGGGATCCCTTAAGAAGGAGCTCTGACAAGTGGCAATCCTCCTCTGTAGACAATCTTGAGTGTTTATAAGTAAAGCTACAGAAACACCAGCTGCATGTTTGTTTGTTTTAATGACAGGTAGAGAACTAATGGTTCTCCTAGTGTGGTGGTCAGCTCTTGTCAGCCCTCAGTCAATATGGTCAGGGTGACGAGAGGGCGAAGTGTAAGAACACTCACGAGGGTACAGGTTGCCCACTCCTATGTGAAATAATGCTGGCTGTGTCTGTAATACTTTTTTTTTCTTTTTCTTTAATTGATGCAGGTCAGGCAGGGAAGAGTCCTGAAGATGCAGCTGAGGACATGATTGGTGCAGTTGCTAACTTCATTGGCAAAGAATCGCCCCAGCATTTAAAAACCATCAAGATTGTTATTTTTCAGCCAAATGTGCAAAATGCTTTTTATGCTTCTATGAAAAAGAGAGAAGGTGTTGCATTGCCCACCTCAGAATCTGTGATTTCTAAGATTAAAAGTAAGTGTAGGTTATTCTTTCTCTTTTCCACTGTCCTTTCTTTTCATTTGCAGTGTTTGCTGTGCATTTACTGCATTTCTTGTTTTATTTGCAGCGTTTATAATGGGTAGGAAACCACCTCATCCAAGGAAACGTCTGTTGGTTTTGGAAAAGAAAGTTGAGGTTGCTGTCTTTGAAATCTGTGGGGAAGATAGAAAAAATGTGGAAGAGGCTGAGTCCTGGTTAAAAAGGATAATTCTCCAGGAACAGTCAGAAGATCGTATTGTGGATGAATTGATTGACATGTTTGATGATGCTGAAATTGAGAAACTGAATGAACTCCAGAAAACACTGCACATAGCCATTCAGTTAGAAAGGAAACAGTTTCCTCCTTTTATTCTGGTGGCTGGCATTCCTCGTGATGTCCTGGCTGCCCAAGGAGAAATTCAGAAGCTGATTAAAAGACTGAAACATGACCAGGAGGAGAGATCCAAGGCAGAGCTTGCCAAAAATTTGGTTGAATGGCAGTTTTCCAAAGATGGGGATGTATACAGTTCTTTTGATATGCTAGACAATCTCCATTTAGAAGATGCTAAGATAAGCAACAAGATGCAAGTCAACGTCCATATTCATGGGAAGGCCTACACAGTAGACTTAAAAAATATGTGCGCTCAAGGTCAAGGAAAAAACATTTTCATTAAGCGTATTTCCAAGGAAGAAGGTAATATGAGGCTTAGCTGTTTAAGATCTCGAGTAGAGTGGGTTCCTGTTGGTTGGCTGTTGTGACCTCAGTGAAACATTTCCCATCCACCAAAATCCTCAAAGCTTTGAAGTTTCAAGTGATTCCTGTATGTGCAACAGTTCTTTCTCTCTCTGTCAGCTCAGTATCTTCATATCGAAGTGCAAAAATTGAAATGTTATATAACCTGATCACTTTCTGTTCAGGGACCCATTTATACTACACACTTATGGTGCTATTATTTCTGTTTAACTGCCATTGTTCCGTACCATGTGATCCTGGGATTTGCAGTTTAAGGAAGGGCATTTAGAATTCTCAGCCAAAGAGCTCCAGTGCAGAATGGAGAAACTATTATTTATTTGGAGTTCTGTGTAAACACAAGGACAAAAGGAGCCAGTCTGCACTTCTGGTGGATTGTGTCATGGTGCCGGTGACAATCTAAACTACACTGTGAAATCCAAATCTGGAAAACTAATTCGTGGTAGCAAAAATTACCATGAAAGATCACACATACCAGTATTTTCCCTGTGCTACAGTCAAATGGATCTGGGCTGTGCTTAGCACATGAGGAGAAAGCTACGTCCTCTGTATTTACTAGGTGATTATTTCATTAATCACCTCAGACTGATTGGACAATTCCTAACTCACTCGCAGCGGTCTGTTCTGGTGCATACACTCTGCTCTTCATTCTGGTCACTGTTACATTGCAATCAGTGCTGTTTGCTCCGTGCATCTTTGTTCAGAGTTATAAAACTTGATTTTTGGGTCAGAAAACCACAACAGGCCCCAGGCAACTGCTTTAGCTGCAGTGGAAGTGATGGGACTAAGCCGTAGGTGCCTCCATAATGAAAATTTTCAGCTCCAGTGATGATGAAACTTTGTTCATAGGCACAGTCCAGTTTTTTTAAACATTAACAGAATATTTGCTTTGCAGGTAAAGTAGAACTCCCAAAGCAGTGGGAAGACATGAAGGGGGATCGTGTCAAATTGGTTTTGCTGAAACCCACAGCACAAGAATACAAGGATGTTGAAAAAAGGTTCCAGAAAGGTTGTCCTACATACAAAATAGAAAAGGTGACGTATGGTAGAGGAAACACACTTTTCAGACCACATATGAAAGTGTAATTATTTAAATTCTGTAGAATACTGTGTTGGAGGAGGGCTCATTTTTTAAAAACTTCATGTGATGCCTGATGGATACAAATCTACAAATGGCTGGAAGACCCCTTCAGAACTGTGAAATTAACAGGGGGAATGGGGATTGTATTAGATTGTCTTAGAACAAACTTGTATTAAAGACTACATTACAGTCATGTGCCTTGTTACAAAGAAGTTAAAACGTTCTGATCTGGATGTATGTTGAAAGATGGGATAATTCCTGCTTGTAGGCCCATGATCAAACAGTTCAGCATCATGTAGATCATACTCAGAAATCTGTTGTATCCAAGGAAGGGTGTAAGTGTGTCAAAAGCAGATAGGAAAAGCAAGAGGAGTTGGGAATTTCCCCCAGCTATGATTCCAGATGGCATTCAGTTATATGAAGTATCTGTTAGTACTCTTTCCCCCATGTCTCTGAAGTTCCTAATTCTTGCTCAGGCCAAGTCATAGCCAGGACTGGTACACTGTTCCCCAAATCAACCATGGCTGGACTTTAGTTGTGTGCCTAGCCCAGGACACAAACCTTACCATCCTTGCTGAGCCATTGTCCTCATCTTCTCTCTTTCCCCTTTCTTCAGCCTGACGGTTGACAGTCAGACATTCTTCTGTTGTGGTTCCAAGAAACACTACTTTGCCAGAGTGCAAAAATGTTATTTTTGGGCTGTGGTTCCCAGAATCCTCCAGCCAACATGCTCCTTTTTTGTCTTCTGGTCCTGCTCTTACATGTGGTTGTTGGCTGCTTCCTGTTAGTAAGTCTAATGAAAACTTCTTCAGCATCCATTCTGATCTTAGCAGTGGTGGAATCACTTGTAGGGAGCACTGTTCCCTGTGCTGTTTGCCTTGGCTCCTGTGGGTAGCATCTTCTGAAGCTCTAGCAGTGGCGTGTGTGTGTGTTTGCACTTGCGTGCCTTCAGAGGAAGGCAATGGCAACCCCCTCTGAACAAATCACTGAGAATCCATTCCAAACCCGTGCTCTGCACGGCTGGATGCAGGAGGCGGCTTTGCTATCGCCCTTCATAGGGGGACCACATCACCAGCACAACAATGGTCATGCTGGCTGCTGGGAAGGGGGCAGGCCGAACAGGCCCTTTAAACTGCGGCTCCACCCCCCCCCCGGCCTCTTTCTTTGTTTCTTGGTGACCCACCTTCCTGCCCTGGTTTGCAGTGAGCTTGCTGGTCGCTTCAACCCAAAGGGGGGGGGGGGCTTGCCTACCCTACGCAAGGGACTGGGCAATTGGCAATTGGCCTGCAGGGTGGGTTTTAACTAGGACTTAAATAGGCTTACCGAGCAGGTGATGGTGGGAAAGCATTAAGGCATTGGTGAATACCTTTGGCACAATGTGGTGTAGGAAGTATCTCTGGAGCTCACCCTCCTGGTCACCAGGCAGGGGGAGAAGGACTAGGAAGAACGGTATCCTTGGGGTTGGCCCACATATTTTTCCCCCTCACTTCAGGGCTTAGTGGTAGGCGAGAGGTGATCTCATGGGGCCTGTCTTCCAGATGGGGTCACCGAGGTAAAAGCCCAACATCAGGGTTTCCCCTCGGGACCTGGTATCTTGCCCATGGGAAGATGAGGGAGGGGTCCTTGGTTGACCTATTGCCCCATTCAATGCTCTAACATGCACAGCCCCCATGAAGTCAAGTTCAAAGTTATGCCCAAGTTCAAGTTCATGTTTAAACAGGCAATAAATAATAAAATTGCCCATATTCATCCCAAGCCCTGTCGTGTGGACTCTTCATTTTGAGGGGTGGGCAGCAAAATCCTGTGACGGGTTTCCCTTAGGGTTGCCGTAATTCGTAAGACTTGAAAGCACACAACAAGAAACAAAAACAATGTGCCTTCAAGTCACCTGTTGACTTAATGGTGGCCCCATTAATTTCATAGGGTTTTCTTAGGGAAGGAATACTCCGGTTTTTACACGGGGGAGGGGGGTAACTGCACTATTGTCATGGGATGATGCGTCACATTGGATTTCTCCTTGGGAGAGTATTCTTCCTGCTCGACTTCTAGCTGAATGCTAAAACTCCAGACTGGAGGATCGTAAGACATTTCTGTGAAGACTTGTTGAAAATATTCAGCAGTGTGACTAAATGACAGAAGTTCTTGAAATAACTTAAGGCAAGAGCTAAACCTTTTGCCAGATTAAATTGACATAGGTTCTCACCCCCATGTTTGATAAGTAGCAGGAATGCAGGAAGTGGGAGAGATTATTTAACTTCCCTTCCCCTGCATGATTTTCCCATGTAGCCCTTCGCTTCAGGTTAGTTTAGCCCCGCTGTACTCATTTCCATGTTTGAAACATGGTGGGGGGAAATTATGACAACAGTGTTGTGGTGGAAGATTGCTAGTCAAGAAAAGAGTTAGTGTTCCTGTGATTTTCTACACTTGCTGTTTTAGAGATGCTGCAGAATCACCATATTCATCAAACATGGAAGTGAGCGATGGAAGGAATGAATGTATGGGGGCGTGAGAGAAACATAGAATGTATAGCTTTGGCCCTTTAATATTCTAAGAATACCTGCAGTCTATTTTCATAACCATTTATTTTGTCCACTTTTGTTAATTTTTTCTGAATAGTGCCTTTTTGTTTTCAACTCTTGTAGATTGAAAGGGTACAGAATTCTTTCCTCTGGCAATCCTATCAAGTAAAAAAACAAGAGCTAGATAAAAAGAATGGCCACACAAACAATGAAAAGATTCTGTTCCATGGAACCCCTCCTTCCACATTGACTGCAATTAACCATAATGGATTTAATCGCAGTTATGCTGGAAAGAATGGTAAGTTTATCAAAAACTTGGCAACCTACACCAGGTACGTATGTGCTTTTATCCTGACTTTTCTTCAGTGAGATCAGGGGACATGGCTCTCCACTTTTTCCTCACAATAACCCATGAGTAAGTGAGGGAATTATTGGCCAAAGATCACCCAATATGTAGAGTCAAAGGCTTTCACGGCCAGAATCCATTGGTTCTTGTGGGTTTTCCGGGCTTTGAGACCGTGTTGTGGTTGTATTTTCTCCTGACATTTCCATTCCTTTGAAGATGCCAGCCACAGATGCAGGTGAAACGTCAGGGGAAAATACAACCAGAACACGGTCTCAAAGCCCGATAAACCCACAAGAACCAATCACCCACTATGTTTAGTTAGATCTTGGATCCCTGCCATCATCTGTAGAGACCCTCCAAATGGTGCCCCACACACCTGAGGCCCACTGTAAACTCATTTGGAGCAGTATATTTTATGTAGTGGCACTCACTGTATGAAATAGGCTTCCCTCTTACATTTAGCTGTTGACTGTTTCTGCAAGACTTCCTAGTTTACTTCAGCTTCACCATTTATTTTATGGGCAAAGTAGATGCCGAATATGTGCTTAATATATTGCCTGATAACTGTTGTATAATGTTTTGAAGTCTTCATATGTAAGTGGCTTATCAATAGAATTAAGTAAGTCCCAGTCCAACACTATAACCACTACACTACACTGAATGTGACAAAATGCCATGAGCTGTAAGGGCCTTTTAAAAGGTGAATGAGTACCCAGGGTGTAGCAGTGAACAATCATTCATATTGTCTCAGGCCATTTTCGAACCTTACCTGTCTCCACCATCGTCCTGTCGCAATCCTGGCAGTGGGAGCGTGATGCAAACGCTCGCCTCTGCACCCGGCTGGCTGCGTGCGGAAGGGTAGTACAAGTGCCACGTGCCTTCCTTCCGCAGTGCAGCAGGCCATTTCCCATGCTGCACTGGGGAAAGAAGCACCTAAATCACGCTTCCTCCCTTTCCGTATGGCTGTCAGCAATGGGAGCATCACACAGTTGGGGGACATTACTGGATTTTTTCTGATAATGGAATATCCTGTGATTGCAGCAGGTAGGGATGCATTGGCAGCGGGGCCATGACAACTTGCAAAAACACGACTCGCACAACAACATCGTGTGGAAATGGCCTCAGACACTCATTGCACTAATTTCCCACTGATATTTATTACCGTGTATGTGCCTGCCTGTACATAAAATAATTCTGTAATGTCTCCTCCAATCCACGTGTATGCATTTTGTTTTTGGAGGAAATGTACTTGGTTCCTCCCACTCAGATGAAAATGTTGTAGATTTTCAGTTTTGTGCCTCATTTTGTTTTCCTGCTTCTAAGGCTTGGGTCCTTATGTTCATTGTCCCATTGATTTTATCATGAATTCAGAATTAATGAAGAAAATATCTTTTCGGGTGCTCATGGTTGTTTCTTTCACTTTACTGAACTGACTGGCTAGTTAACAAAATGACTGCTCAGACAGTTTATTTGGCAACTTACATTTCTAACATAATTGATATCTGAAAGTATTCATAGTGGTATTTTCCATTTGTTTCTTGAGTTATGAATATTCTCTAACACTTGCATTTCTTTTTATGGTTTCAGCTGCAGCAATTGGAAAGGGAACTTATTTTGCCATAAATGCAAACTATTCTGCACAAGACGTATATTCCACACCAGACAGCAGTGGTAGAAAATACATGTACCTTGCTCGGGTTCTCACTGGGGATTATTGTCCCGGAAATCAAGGACTGATAACTCCACCACCAAAAAACAGTGGAGGGTTTGACCTGTATGATAGTGTAACTGACAGTCTACATCATCCATCCATGTTTGTCATATTTTCTGATGCTCAGGCTTATCCAGAATATCTTCTTACTTTCAGAAAATAACTTGAGGTTTAACAATCACAGGCTGCCTTTTTTCCCCTTCCAAAAGAATCAAAGACACCAAATTAAAGCACTTCAAACAGTCGTGCCACTTAGCTTTCATTGCTTGAATTTTCTTACCAGCTGTGATTCCACTGTGCCTTTCTGAGATTAACAGAAGTTAAAATAGTTTTGAGTAAGACTGAGAATAAGGAAGAGTTGGGAAAGCCAGCCTGAATTCAAAGTAGATGGGTCTCTGCTGTGTACTGCAGGTAGAACTGAGTTTAAGGGAACATGCTGAGATTTAAAAGTGTTGCATAACACGTCCTGCATTTCCATAAAGGCAAGGAGCAGAGGGATGGCGTGGACTTCCAGTATATTCTTCAAAATACCCATTTGAATGAAACTACATCCTGGATATGCGTAAGAAAATTCTACACTCTTTCAGGAAGGAGGGATTAGAAGCAGGGGGAATACTTAACCTGCCAACTCTTCTGCAGTGATCTCTTTCACCCAAGGCTTTCTTTCCCATCTCCCAACAGATATGCAGATATGAGTTTACCTGCATGTACAGATTGGCCTATTTGAACCATGTAGGGGTGTTTTAGGAAACTGGTAACTTCACCACTATGCATTTTATCCTATTCTTTAAGCTGTTCTGCCTGTTTCTTCCTGTGAAATGTGCGGCTTCTCTGTGTGAGTCATGAGGTGCTAAGGAAGTGCTGAAGAACTTAGGGATCTCTTCTTAGAAAGAGAGATTTTAAATTTTTTTTAAAGAAAATGAACTAATCAATGCACATTTTTGTCTTAGGAGGGCCATCTGCCAGCCCTCACTGTTGTAGAAGCTCTGTAGTCATTTCTTTGTTGGATGGCTAATAGGGAGCTAAAAACAAGTGGCCCTTTCCTATAGCCAATTACATTGCTCAGGTCTCACTTCTAGGTGGAATTGCCAACTGATCTGAAAAGCTCCAGCCTGAACTGTTCTTCTGTCTGATAAATGGCAGAAAACAGCAGCTAAAGCTGAGCAAAACAGAGGTAAAACAGGAACACAAACTACTTAGCTACCTCTAGTTAGTTTTCTCAGATCATCTCTTGCAACTTCCACAGTGATATCGGTAAGTTTGGTTGTACTTGTGTGGGCACAAATAGTAATGGTTTCTTGTTGCACTAATAGTATTAATTAGCAATGTTTGGCTGAGCTTGTTACTGCCAATTACAGCCTTTGATGGTCACTTTAAAATATACATGTATTCAATCCTGAGTGCATATACATACATATGTACATACATGTGTGGCACTTTCATACACACACATAAATTTAAAGCTTTGATTAACTTGTTGATGGCATTCTTTGTCTTTCATTATCATTAGAAACTACCATTTACAGGTTTTGTGCCCATATGCATATTATTCCTTCATACACAACTAACCTTGCTAATTGTAAAGGCTAGCATGGTGGGCATCTTTCCAAATATCCACCAGATGAAGGTCCCTCTCCCTTGCTGTCCTCTGTGTGAGTCAAATAGCATTGGAAAGGAAGCAGTAGTCAAGACAGTTCTGATGGTGATGAAATATATAGACACTGATATCCATTTTAACAACTGCCACTTGCACAAAGTTGTATGTTACTTCTTATCTGTCTTTAACTTGTTTATCTTTGTCATGTTTTAAATTCTTAAATTAAAATTTCTGTCCAGTTAATCCCTGTGTAATTTCATTTATGCTGACAAGTTGACGTTAACTGCTGTTGACTCAATTTCGACTTATGATGACCTCCACGAGAGTGAGAAACCTCTTAGTTTCCCTATTATCAACAGCCCTGCTAAGGTCTTGCAACTCAGGGTCTTGGCATCCTTGGGTCTTTCCACCTGTAATGAGGTCTTCCCCTTTTCCATCATGTCATGTTACAGTATGAACAAAATATGACAGCCTCGGCTTAGTCATCCTTGCATGTAGGGAGAGTCCAGGCTTGATTTGTTCTGGGATGCCAACAGGGCTTACCTCTGGTTTTCTTCAGCTTTTACAAGATAAGATTATATGGTTTCCTTCATTTACATCCCGTTTCATATTGTGCTAGATTGTTTGCACCTGTTCTTTTCATAGTCTTAAATCTGCTGACCAGCACATAGCTGTGACCATAAGACTTGTCCAATGCAATACTACACAGGCAAATATCCTCTTGAACACAAGTGCAAGAGAAACCTGTTGGCATTCTTACACTGCACTGAAAAAACGTTCTCATGACACCCACCTTGGTGGCATGAGAAGTCCAACTGCCAACCTCCCAGGGCCTGTCAGTGACTGTATTGGTTGTGGGGAGAGGATGAGCGAAAGAATTGATCAAGCAGAGGTGGCATAACACATCCGCTCTTCATTAGGGCATGATTTGGGAATCGTCTGCAGGAAAAAGCGTACCTCCTTATGGGAATTCAGAGACTAGAACAACCAGTACAACTGCTGGCTGCACCAGCATTCTGGACCACAGACCAGAATCCTAAAAGTCAGTGCTTCTCAAACTGTGGTCCTCAAGACATTCAGACTACCACAATTCCTTAGTATTGGCTGAGACATCTGAGAGCTGAAATCTGGAGGACCAGATTTGGAGAACCAATGCTTTAGCTGACATATGCCTAGGACTACACCAGTATATCTTTTGAGGGTTGTTGCAGGAGGTATCCAATGCCTCCTTGTGGAATAGCCCCTCTGCCCATGCAAACATAGATGGGGGAAATGGGGACTGCCAAGGCAGTATCCATCTACAATTGTGGAGAAAGGAACTGTCATCATCCTTCCTGACCTCCAGCGTATGCTAGAATATGCTTGTTAGAGATCTGGGCATTCAACAACCGCCTTTTCGCATGGCTTTCTACCTGCAGCAAGATGTTGCCCCCTGCTCTCCTCTCGTTCCTAATTGGCCATGGTAGTGCATCAAGCTGTGAAATTGAGCGTGGCAGTCCCGTGTTCAATATGCTGGCAGGCTTTACACTCTGCCAGTACACTTATTATGTCTCAGCCACAATGAGCCAGATTGTGCACAAACTTCACATCACTGCTTTCAAGCACCCCCCAATAATGCTCCTTGTCTGTATGGCACAGGGGAGTAATCTGCTTACTCATGGGCTGTTCTCTGTACACCAGCTGAGGCAGGAGCCCAAGGCTTTCTTCTGTCATAATTGTTGATGCCTCTCCTTACCTATTAATTACTAAAAATGTGTATTTTACACATTCATTTGCCCTAATTGATCAAAGTCCATCTAAAGATTCCTTTTTCCCCATCATATGTGACTGTAGTAGGATCATGACACCCAGCTGTTTATACACTCAGTTAAATTTATATGCCCATTTAAAGCAGACATCTCACAATCTGTTCTCAAGTTGGAATATGCAGCCCTCCAAAGGCAATCCCACCTCCCGCCCCATATTTGCTTTCCTCCTTGTCCTCACTGCTTCATCTGTTGCAGTTTCTCTGGTTTATGCCAGTTTGACCAACAGATTTGCTCTCATTATTTCACTGCAATACTGTTTATTCAGTGTTTATTTCAGTGCCCTCCATCTTGCTATATTCATGTCTTCCTTGTAATCATTCAGTACCTGAAATCTGTGTAATTAAAGAACCTTTCAATGGTTATCTAAAAGATAGCAACTCTAGAAAAAACAAATCTATCTTACATTGAAATTCCAGACTTAAAACACTGGGCTACATGCAACAGCTCATCTCAGGTGGAGCACTCACTGAACACATTCCTGAACTTTAAAAGCTAGTGTGGGGTAGTGGTCTTGAGTGCTGGATTATGACTTTGGAAACCAGGGTTCAAATCCCCGTTCTGCCATGGAAACTAACTTGGTAACCCAGGGCCAGTCACGCTCTCTCAGCCTCAGAGGAAGGCATGGGCAGACCTCCTCTGAAGAAATCTCAGGAAAACCCTGACAGGCCCTCATAAGTCAGAAATAACAAAGGGTGCAAAACAACAATAAAGTCAACACTAATGTTAATACTATTGTCTAAATCATTTCTGGCAGAGGGGTCTAGCAAACAGATGGAATCCTCTGCTTTATTTTCCAAATTAGTACGATTGCACCCTTAATATTACTGCCATACAGAACTGCATAAATATTGCAGAGTACTGCTGCAAGGTACTTACTTTTGCACTGAAAGAAGACATCCATTTTCCATAAAAATATCCCAAAATACATGGAACAGCAAAAACCAGTACCGGCAATTGTAGGCAGGGCAAAAGAGGTAGCATATATTCTATCCACCCATATCCCTTAAGAACACAGAAATGCACAGCTGGAATATAAAGCTTTATTTCCTTCTTAATCATATTTCATCATTTCTCAATGACTATTCTTGATGTAGCCAACCATACTCTTACTTAAGTTCCTGTAAGGATCAAGAGCAACAACTCAAGAGAACGTATTGTCTGCAACCAGCCTTGACTAGCAGAAAATGCACTTAACACCCACATTACTGCTCTAGAAGGAAAGAAGGATTAGCATTTCCCAATGCCTTTGAACTAGTTACTGACTTAAAAAGAAAATATAGCTCATCATTTCGCTTTAATACAAGGGGAAAACAAATTGTGAGAATACAGATCCAGCAGTACTACTGGAAACATGCCAGATGTTATTGTACTTGGCAATAGGATCACGTCAAGGCTCCAAGAGGCCAGATTGGGGCACAAGCAGCAACTAGGATGAGGGGAAAATAGTGTTACGTCCTGGACTGAGAGAGCTTTTAATTTGCTCTTGTAATAAAGCTGTCAATTGCCTGGCAGGGAAGAGGAAGGCAGGACAAGAATGGACACTATGTGGCCCTCCAGAAGCTGACAGTCTATCCCTCAGTACCATGAATGCTGGCTAGGGATGATGGGAGTTCAACTACACTAAGTGCTCATCCATGCGCTTTGGAGGCTATTTCCATGTATATATGGTCTTCATCTAAAGTAGGGGATTAAAAGTAACAATTCTTTAGCAATGTGTGACCCTGCATTTGAAACAATACATTTCTGACTGTGAATAGTGGACAGCTTGAACACTCTGTATACAGGGCAGCAACACCCATCACCCCCATGCTTTTTCAAGGCAGGATCTCTGTTATTACAGTCAAGAAGGGAGGGGGAGGGGGAGGGGGAGGGGTGAAAGGGAAGGAAGGAAGGAAGGAAGGAAGGAAGGAAGGAAGGAAGGAAGGAAGGAAGGAAGGAAGGAAGAACGAAAGAAAGAACGAAAGAAAGAACGAAAGAAAGAACGAAAGGAGGAAGCACAACTCCTTGGCAGAATCACATGGCTATATCCAACACAATACCATATCTTCGGACTGCAGGTATGGGATTTGGTATCACATTAGTGATGCCCTCACAAGACAGCTCACCTGCCATACAGAAACAATTTTTCAGCTGCCATCACGCCACCAAGGTGAGGGATGCACCAGGTTCATTTTAACACATTATACATACACCAGACTGTGATTCGGTATTTTTTTTAAAAAAAGCACAACAGTGTTGTATCATTATTTAAAATGAATCATAGTTATTTTTTACGCATCGTAAGATAATCCGATAAGCACCCACCTTTTCATTTCACAACATCACAACAGAAAGCAGGCAAACTGAAGTAATTGGTTTGAATATTTATCTTACACACAGCAATCCCACAGAAGGCAAGAGTGTCTCTCACACATAGGTGTCTACTTAGAACCAAGCCCTAATGATTTCAACAGAAATTGGAGAAGTACAATCTGCTGAAATCAGTGGGTCTTTTTCTACATCAGGGCTGGAGAGCTAGTGGCCCATCTGGATGTAGTTGGACTACAGTGAGTCTGGCCAAGGAGCCAAAGAAGCTGCAGTCCAGGTAGGACTACAGGCTTCCCTTTCCTGTTCTATCTGATGTGCTTAGGATACTACACAGCTTTAGTTAAAGATGACCTCATCATGGCTTACCAATCCCTGGACATAAAGCTTTTCTTGAACAAATATTCTATGACTCAAAATTTTGCATGAGATAAACAGCAACTGTATAAAACTAAGGTTTAATTTTTTAATAACACATTCAACATGCTAGACTAAGTGGCACATCTTTAGACAGATGCAAATTCTGGATCGTCTGCTGGAAATAAAACACTCATTCAATTCCCTTTGCCTTCAGTTCTTCTCTGACACGTTGCAGGTAATGAGGATCAGGGTAGCCAAAACTAGAGAGAAGCAAGGAGGGGAAGAAGGAAGGGGGGCGGGGGAAGAAAAAAAGCAAGAGAGAGAGAAAGAGAGAGAGATTTAAACTAAGCAACTCATCGTTTACCAGTACTGATGTATAGCAACTTTTATTTGAATATCATGTATCTTTGAAGGGGAAATAGTTTTAAACAAATATATTTTGGAAACGTGTGTTCAACAAAAACGATATCTGAGGGAAGGGAGACGGAGATGGTACTGGCATCAAACCCTCAAAGTCTCTCTTGCTTTAAAATTTTTTTTTAAAATCCTTGAAAGAAGGATTTTACTTGATGAACTTGACCTTTTTTTTACTTTAACAAATAGTTACTTATTTTACTGCCTTCTTTAAGAGTGTGTGTATGCTGTGTACTCCATACGCCTGATGGAGTGTAAGAACCTAAGAACTGCTGAAATGAGCTGAAAGATGTATTTACAGTACCTCCTCCACTTTTGCTAGGGTTTGGGGCACAGGACCCTCATGGAAGTTGAAAAATCGTGAATCCCTCACACACACACACGCACACACACACACTCAGTTAGCAAGTTAGGGAATGTACGTGCACCCCTTTCATCCCCAGGCTCCCCCCACACTCCCTTGTCTTTGGGCCAAGCAAAGGGAGGGAAGGCACCCCCCCCATGAATAATCAAAGTCACAAAGGTCAAACCACAAATGTGGAGCGAGGACTCTGAAACAAACTTCTAAAACACACTCCTTTTGTGCTGTACTTTTTTTAAAAAAATCATTGTTAAAGTTCCAAAGGTAACTTTAAAGACAAGCTTGGATCAGGGCTCTTTCTCCCACTGAAGAGAAAGACTTCCACCCACACAAAAGTTTTGATCCAGTGAAACTCTTCTGCTGGCTGAACTGGTAATTTTCATCAATTCCTCTCCATCTTGGCAATCCTCTACACAACCCCATCTCATCCCCTGTAATACTACTGGAGGTAGCATCAAGGACTGCAAAGAGAGGGGAGAAATGGGCAGAATGTGCCAAGCAGAACTCTACTGAAGGAGGGTTTCCACTGGGACTGTAAAAGCTAGATCTTACCCACAGTCTTGGATCCTACGAATATACCTATACTACACAGCTATACTGGCGTGATATCGCTTTAATTGTCATGGCTTCATGGTGCAGAAGCCTGTGACTGGTGGTCTGCAGAAGTACTTGGAATTCACTGCTGGGAAGTTCAAGTCCAACTCCCCGAACTGTAGTAGTGCAATCCTCCAGCAGAAAATTGCAAGAATCTACCCAAATCACAAATTGCAGGATTCTGTTGTACAAGCCACTGGAGTTTAAAGTGACATCACACTCCTATAATTTTGTAGTACAGATAAACCATAAGATATACCAATTTTAATGAAGTCTGCAGTAAATTGCTCATCCCTCTTCCTCCAAGACCTAAATATCTGGAACTTTGGGGCTGTTTCCTGAACTATATGGGATGGGATCCCTGTTGTGGTAAGGAGGAATAATCTGAAATTCTTTCAGATACTTCTTTACAACAACATCCCACATGGTTCAAAACAGTAATTCATAAGACCAACACACACACTGAGTATTACTGTCGCACTGTGGCTAGCCACAAAGCAATCGTTTACGTAAAACAGGCTGGCATCCTGTCAGTCAGCTATAATGTCATAAACCAGACTTCTGACCTTGTAACTCTTCTATTTTTCTATTTACACTTATGATCATGGTACCATTACTATGATTGCAACCTCCCCCCACTTCTCTATGCACCACTGCAACCTGCAGTGATCTGTCTCCCAGGCAAGGTTGGTGGGATTTTTAAGGTGGTTTGGAGGTTGGATTGGGAGACAGAGCATAACCCTGACATTGTGGCTATATGGGCCTTTCTGCACTATACTGTTATAGTGCTATTTTCCACTTTCAACATCCTGTGGAATTCTGGGGTTTGTAGTTTACTGAGGCCAAAGAGCTCTCGGGCTGAGAATTCTAAAGGCCTCTCCCTAAACTGCAAACCCCAGGATTCCATAGGAAGTTGAAAGTGGAATAACAGCACTATAACAAAGTAGAGCAGAAAGGCCCTATGTCTGATATAGGATCTCAGCCTATGTCTTCCTCCTGTTTTCCTTTCAGTGGACTGCTTCTGGCAAAGGTGGAAAAAATCAGTAAGACAAGACGTCTGCTCAGTGTGCATTTTTCAAAATAGCAATCCTTCTTTTGAAATGATTCCTGCAAGCTCTTAAAAGTTAGGGTGGAGGTTACTCACAAAATCAAAACTAAAACAAAATTACTTTGGGGAAAAAAATCACACTTTACCACTGCTCAAAAAACAGAACAAATAAAAGAACACAACTCACCTGTTTGGACCACCATACATGCATGTTTTGTGATGAATGTCATTCCAAGTGACCACATCAGTTAAACCAGAGGTGCGAGACTGGCCCACTGTGAAAATCAATTTTTGGTCAAAGGCCCGTCGAAGCAGACTCAAAATTTCTCTCCCTTCTTTGTTGTCTGGCAGATATGCTGTCCGAGACGTTCCTGAAAATCTTTTTCCTGGATTTGGATGGCCTGCCTAGTTTAATGAAGAGTGAAAATATCATAGGCCAGGTGAGGTATACTAGTAACATGCTAAAACATGAACTACCCTCAGTGTATCTATCTAATCCACCATCCTACTTCCAACAATTCCCAAGGAAATGATTCCAGGATGGTTCCCAAGGGTTACAGCCACTCTACTCTATTCCATTACCTCTAGCAGCTTTCCATTTCCTGGCCCAGAACAACCATCAGCTGTATTTACTGCCCTCTAAGTATGCTTAGTCCTTGTCTGGTTATCCTCTCCACCTCTGTGCTAAGGTGGAATAAACACTCTGGTATTCAGTCCCAGTTGAAATCTTAGTTTTCACCATCTCTTCCTATGGGCCGCTCTAGTCAAAGATTTAAAAAGTTTCTCAGCATGAAAGAACTATCAAGTTCAAACAATACAAGTCAGCTCTCTCCAGATTTTTTTTGTTTTGGTGTGTCCTTCTCTTTTTCCAGAGATTTCTAGCTTTTCCTTTTTTCCCCTTTCCAAGGCAGTTTTAAGGTATATTCACGTTACATAAATTTTAAGTTACCTTGGGCCCCATGCTGGGAGAAATAGGGGATATATATTTAATAAAAAATTCATCCTCTTGCAGTAGTCTGTCTGTTCCTGGTTGAAAGTGATAGTGATAGAAAGTAATGGTCATCACCACACACATTTTGGCAGTTAATTCAAGCTAATTAAGTTTAGCTTGACTGGGCAACCTAAATTATGAAGTAATGAAAGCCTTTTCTTCTGTCCAGAACACTCCTGGGCCACCATGTATGTCATCCTGAATTTACAGCAACCTTATGAAATAAAAGACCTCCAAGAGACTCTGGCTGCTCAGCATTTACGATGTAAACCACCTTTACAGTCACTGTACCATTGAAATTACTGAAGGTGCTTTTCAAAACCTGCATTTTCAGCAGTGCAGACCTACCTACAGAAGCATTTCCAAGGCACTGGAGAGTGGGACGGTGTGTGATGGCGCCTCAAGCCCTCTCCTGGCAGAAAAGAGTTAGTGACAGGACCCCTACTGGTGCCTGTCATATGCTGGCCTGCCCTCTAGCATCTTGGAAATCCTTCTGTTGGTGGTGGTCAGCAGCCGAAAAGGTTTTTTCTGGGGGTAGCACTGGGAACTCCATCATGGTAGCTATGCCTCTCAATACAGGATCTTGGCCCCTGTTATCAACAGCCTTGTTTTGGTCTTGCGGTCTCAGGACTATGGCTTATCTGACTGAATCAATCCATTTGTCCACCGTCTTCCTCTTTTCCCACTGGCTTCAGTTTTACCAAGCTCTATCATCCTGAAACTACTACCAATTGTCTACCAATCATCTGGAACACACCACTAATTAATTCTAGTAGGGGTAACCATCAATTCTAACACTATGAGGAAAAGAAAAAAAAATCTCTACACACACTATTCCTAATTGAACGCATCTTTACTATGACATTCTTATTATTATGTCATTGTAGTAGGCTTATCTAGGTTTCAGGGCACACATCAATGTTTCCAATCAGATGTTAATGGAATACACCTATGTGCACCTTAAAAGCTACAAATACCAATGCAGAAGAGATGCACTATGAAAAGCAGCAATGCAACAGCCTTCATGATTCCCTAGGAACCTCCTTGGATTATTTACTATTACAAAGACTATCACACTAGTCAGTTGCTTCAGATAATTCTATTTAGAAACTGCTTCTCCTGTACCTCTGAAAGGTAGCAAAATGGCAATGGACTCTTTCATACCATCACTGCACTTGCGCTTCAGTGATGTTAGTGCCCGTGTTTGTTTTCTCACACCTGAAATTGGTCAATACCATTTACAGTGCCCTGCTTGCTCAGCATCCTGCTTCATTATTGGTGTATTTTTTAAAGGAGAAGCTGTAATTGCACAATTATACAAATACACAATTGCATAATAACACTTTTACAGAAGCACCCCCACTCCCCTCCCAGATCTGGAAGGCAAATCCACAGCACTTCCACCATTATTTCCTATGTTTTTTCCCTCATGAACCAACAGTTGCCCAGTTCTGCTTTTGTATTTTAAGAGTAATATTCTATATATTTACTCTTTACTTACTCATTAGAATTCTCTTGAAACTCCTGGCTTCTCTGGGCATTAATCCTTAATAGGATTACATTCTGCTATTGCACTAGTCCTCTTATTTAAAAAAATTAAAATATTAAAAACACGCTAGAGACTGGAAAATGAACACATAGTGATTCTCTTGGGAACTGTTTGGAATACTGCTGTCCTTCCAGACTAACCAATAAAACTAGTCTGGGGTGAGGATTCTCAAGGGAGGAACAATGAAATCACCCCCATACTGGACCCTCTATGCCCCAATATTGCAACAATGTAGAATGAGATATTCACACCCAAAGTAGTTACTAAACCATAGTGGGTTGGAGGGCCATTAACAGATTATTTCAACTGAGAAAAGAATCCATATCCAGGGAGAACCACAATGCTGCATGATAAGCTCCAGGCAAAGATTGGACTAACACAGTACAACTGTGGTATAGTCGGCCCCCATACCTGCAGATTCTGTATCCATGGATTCAACCAACCATGACTTGAAATATTCAAAAAACGATTCCAAAAAGCAATTTTTGATTTTTCCATTTTATATAAAGGACATTATCTTACTACACCACTGTACATGGGAACTGAGCATCTACAAATTTTGGTATCCATACCGGGGGGCGGGGGGGCTGGAACCAAACCCTAGTAGATACTGAAGGCCCACAGTGATGCCTATGTCCCGGAAGAAGAAGGTGGTCCTAGAAGTTTCCAGAAAGGTAATCGTGTCAGTCTTCTGTAGCAAAAGCTACAATACTATCATACTTTCATGACTCATAAATGTATTATAGGATAAATGTCTGAAGCCTGGAGTCTTGTTTATCAGATGTGTGAACTATTATCTTAAATTGATAGGAGGTGTGTGCGTGTGCACACAAAGCAGTGGCGGATAACTATGGGAGGTCTGGAGGTGACTTTCCAGCCCCTGGCACCTACCATAGATTGCACCATGGCTGAAAATCCTCCAAATCTCAAATAAACCAGAAATGAAGAGCAAGCGTATGTAAAATTGTTATAGTAAGCTTTCTCAGTAATTAGTTCAATGTTATTTAGGATATCAATGTCATGATGTTTGTGTTGTGATCAAGAGAGCACTGTGAGCGATTATTATAACAACTGAAGGTTCTGCCTTGGGAGGCAAGCAGCTTTAGGGGAGCCACGTGGGTGGGGAAAATGAAATTAAAAATAGCCTCATTACTGAGGTTGCTTTAGCCTCTTTAAAAAAGCTATAGGATGATAATGGATCACCTAAGCACAGACCTACCATCACTGCAAGTTGAACACTAAGTTCTACTGATTTCAGGAAGAGTTAACCATCAAATCCAACTGCAAGTCACAGCTACAGTAAACCCCGATTCAGTATTATTTAAGCCCTGACTTATAATTTAGCAACTGAGACGATTAATGTAGTCTATCTGGGGATAGCAATTGGACTTAGGTCTGCAAATTCTTCACACAGAATTGGAATAACAAATCAGGGAAGGTACTCTCCTGGAAACAATTATACATTTTAATTGAGAAATAATGGTCTATGTGAGGATTACTGATTATGGTACAAACCAAGAAACTCCTCCTCAGACTTACAGTTTGAAAGCCATCTGGTATGGTATAGGTAATGACGATAGTGCCATGCCCCTCATAACCAGGAAGTGACCATCGATTTTTCAAGATGTCCATCTTCCCTGGCGGCTGATTCCCTTCTACTTTTCCATAAAATTCATTACACACAGGGCAGGCTGGCTTGTGTTTCATTGCCTCTTTAATGCATTCTCTGCAAAACTCATGCTTGCATTTGGGCAACACTGTTTTCTGGTGGATTTTATCCATACAGATGACGCACTGCTCCTCTTGTTCACCTCCTGCGGCTTTCAAATCTGATTTTTCCTGAGAATGATGCAAGGGTGTTTTGTGGTCAGTATTTTGATCAGAGGGTGCACCTGATGTGGCTCCAAAGCTGGGAGCAGGACTGGAAGACCCTATACTTTTTGGAGAAGGTTTCACAACAGATCCCGAGAACGTCATGATGTACTTTTCAGTTTTACAGATTTGTTCTGGAAGACCACGTACAATCAGCAAAGCTCCATGTTTCTGAAGAGATATCTGAGGATTTTCCGTTTGGAACTGTGGAAGGAACTCATCCAGTACCTTTTGCTGAACCTCTGAAAGCATGATGTGTTTTTCTCTGCGTTCTGCTAAAATCTGCTGATAAATTGGAAAGAAGCTGTTGTAGGCTTCTGGACACTCACCTGAATACTTCTTGGGCTTAAAAAGAATGAGCAGTTTTTCACTCTTGAGACTGGGCTTTATGGCCATTTCAGTATCACACTTTTGGTTCACAGCCTTGGCCTCTTTTTCCAAAATAGGTCGAAGGAGTTCAAAAGTATCAGCATCAATTTCAATCCCATCCTCTAGGGAATGAGTGTTTGGGTTTTTATCCAAGTCCTTTATTTCTTTGATGATGTCCTTAGCAGCTGAAATCTCCTTTGCAGGGCCACGGAGAATTAATACATTTCCATCTGTTTTAACAAGAAGATTTTTATACCGGTTGCTTAATAATTCCTGAGTCTTAGCAAAGTAGAGGTGGTCAGTGAAAAGAATCCTTTCCTGTTTTATAACTGATGCTACTTTCTGAAAAGCAGTGACGAAGTTGCACTGAGCTTTCTCGATGGAATTTGGAGAACTGAGAGAACGAAAACTTACAGAAGTCAAACCGTTTCCATGTTCTTTCCACACTAGCTCGACATCAAATTTCTGCTCCAATTCTTCAACTTTCTCCTTACAAGCCTGTCTAAAATATTCAAAGATACCTGAAGGCACTTCCATACTGGACATGTCTTTCAGATGACCCTCGCTTTCCTCTTTCAGTTCTTCCATGTCCACATCCATCTGTTCCAAATGATTCTGTCCTTTCAGGTGTAAAGATGTACTGCGGTGTTGATGAGGGCTTCTAAGGAGTTTCTCAAAGTGAGAGTGCAACTTCTGAATATCGCCATAGTCTCCCGACACCTTTTCTATGCCAAGGTGGCTTGAATGCACATCTACTTTTAAGCTAGGACACACCACAGTTACCTGATTCCTCTCTTCTTTTGTGAGCAGGTCTGTATTCAGAGTGGCAGATACACTGAGAAAAATCTGAGAAAAAAGACAAAAATAAGCCAAGCAACTTAAAATATATGCTGCTGTTGAAAAGTCCCTGGTTCAAACCATGAACTCACAAAACAGAATTAGGTAAGCTGTTATCTTTCAGACTCAGCGTGCACATAGCTACACATAACGATAACTCATAAAAATAATTATACTGGTCTCCTTTATAAGACAAAATTTTTAGGTACAGAAGTAAGGACCAGAGATGAGAGGTGAGGGAAGAGCATAAAAAAAAAGTATGAGACTTCCCCCACAACAAATTTTTATTTTTTCCCATGAAAAAATAAAATTTTTGGGGCCACAAAAGATGTTTCCACAGAAATATTTTCTCCTTTGGAATTAACAAAATTATTTGTAAAACAAGGCTCAAAATCACACAGGAACTGTGCAGTAGACATCTCTCTAAGTAAGCCAACCTACAAACCGGAGAAAGGTAATTCTTGCGCACACTACAGTCATACATATCCCTCCAATCCAAGATGCATCTCTCTACTGAGTGCTACCATCTTCACAGGAGGAATATACAGGGAAGGCCTTCATTGCTTGTAAGGCTAAAGCCTTACTGAAGAGTTCAATACTTTAAGGGATGAGTTCATGCCCAGTCAAACAGTAATTTTATTAAACTTTTTCTCTTCAAGTAACCCATTCATTTTGTTTAATATAAAATCTATGGCTTGTTTTCATTTCCCCCCATTTCTCAAATGGCAAAAAACTAAGATGCATGCATTTAGGCAGCACAGAGTGGAGCAGGTTGCATCTCTCTACCATAGCAAAGTGCCAGTCAAAGTCACGGCTCCACAGACTGGTGCTGGTCCACAGCAAATTTCCAGGAATGAAAGGAACAGTGGTAGCCAATGAACACAAATATGACGCAGGTCCCTCGCCCATGGGGAACAAATCCTGCCAGTCCCTCACATTGGATAGCTTAAGAAGAGTACAGAGCATATGTCATGTTCTATATTTAAATTTCAGTCCCCATCATCTCTAAAAGAGAGATGAGAATGGCTGCAGTCTGAAACACTAGAATCACATCATCTTCTTCCTATAGTGGCTAACCTACAGGGAAGGCCACAGCAGAAGTTACTTGTGTCACCCAGCAATGAGTATATAGAGGCACACGTCCTCTGGCAGTGAAAACAGAATCTATCCATAGTAAGTAGCAGCCACTTAGACTTCCATCCTGCATGAATTTGTTTCCCTTTTAAACGCTTCTCAAGTTTACATCCACAACTACATTTTGTGGTTGCAAGTTTTAGAATTCAGCTGTGAAGCAATGCTTTTTTCTGTTCTGAATCTGCCACCATTCAGCTTTGCTGAATGACCCTCTCCCATTTTTGTTCATTTAATACTTCTATTCCACTTTAAAAACACTTCAAGGAGATTTACACTAAAAGGATTATAGTTTGATAAGAAATTCCCAAGCATTCCAGAGGGCCAAACGTATTAACTTTTCCCTTTTAACTTTTGATTTTTTAAAAACCTGTTCCCTCAATATAAAGAAGCTTCCTCTTTCTCTTTTGAAATCAAATAAGGCTGTTTCGGGAGTGTTTCATCCGTTTTACCCTTACGTATAAATTAACCTGAACAGCTCTGTGGCCCTCTTTCCAATTCTTTACAGAATACCTTTGCCGTGTTGTGATGGTTTAACTTCAAAATCCTCTTCTAAAAAAGATACAAGTGGCTCAGGGTTTATACTCTCTCATGCATTTAACTAAACACTCTTGTTCACCCAGCCATCTTGGAGTGAATACGGAGCTAAAAACACTAGCCATTTAATTGATTTTATTTTCTTGTTCCAAACTCTTTTATGTTTGTTCAATTCTGTTACCACATCAGATCTATATAATGTTGGGAACATTGCTCTGGGACTGCTTTTGCTCATCAAACAACAATATGGATCTTTCCAAAATAAACTTCTCCTTCTGTATGCTTATGAAATGGAAAACTGTGCCTGTAACCCACAGAAGCAGAATCCAACAGAGAATTTCACTGGTAGAACTGCTTCCACTATCAGAAGTAGGTGATGTAACTGCCACCACCTCACCTCATTCCTGCAATCCCTGATGCCCTCAAAACTTGTTTTGAAGACCTGGGAGATCCTTCAGACTAGACCTGGGGTTAGCACGGAGGGCTGCAGGGAGAAGAAAATCCACCCACATTTTGTAAGAGTACATCTGCCAAGCAAAGTTTTTAATTAAAAAAAAAGTTACTACATAAAATTAATTCACAGATCCTAGTTTACCCCAAGAATTCCTGATTTTCCTATTATGCAGTACTGAAGGAGGAAGGCTTCAGTTTAGGAGTTCTGACCTTTTGAGGTGGACCATGCTGTTGTTTTTTACCTTTCTGGTAATGTTGTCAAGATCACCTGCAGATTTTCCACCTAGCTTCCTTTCAAAATCATTCTGAGGTGACATAGTGCTTGAAGCTGAACTGGACTTTGCAACAGAATTTATCACACTGTCTGTTAATGATCTTCCTTCAGGGTCCCCTGTGGCAACTTCAGAATCTGGCAAGATGTTGATCTCCAGGGTTTTTCCGTCAACTGTTATCGAATGGGATTTACGGGCTTTGACTCGGTCCTTCGCTAAAGCAGTTTGAAAAAGAAAGAAAACAGAAGCGTTCATTTTGCCAGGATTCACATAGGCACCCTTATCCTTAAGTTGCCGAAATAAGAGGGGCTACCTAATCCAGACTCATAACAACATGCTGTGACACACATGCAGGCATTAAAACAAAACAAAACCATCTGTTCCATTATTCTATGGATCCAGCCTTGTATTTAACAAGGGGCCTGTGTTCTTTCTTGCTGCTCTTTTTGCAGCTTCAAGAAGGCCTCCAAAAGCTTTTAAGAACAGCATACAATCAGGACACAGGACCAGTTTGTGTGGTTTTTACAATTAGGGAGAAAAAAATCCAATAGCACAGTTCACTAGATTCTAAGCTTGAACTTTCAAAGTAATGTCTAAACCGGAACAATGGAACTTAACTCTTCTATAATTAACAAAAATTCCAATCCCTCCAGCACTTTCACTTTCCAATACAAGATGATTTGCAAAACCTCTCCTCTACCCACACCCTGAAATGCCTGGTCGTGGCTAGCCAGGATTGAGCAAAGGGCTTTTTTCTCAAGGTTAGAGATTTTTAAAAAAAGGGTTCATTTTACTAACGAGCATTCCAAAAGCCTGGCCAAGGCCCCAATACAGTTGCCAACTTACTTTCTCGCAGGGAAAGGCTACCTGGCAGAGATTTTTTAAAAAAACTTTTATGGTAAGACAAAAATCGAACAGGTGTAGCTTCCGCCCGATAGGGAGCCTGAAGCGGCAGAAAGACAGAGGCCACTTCCGCACTAGGCCGTTATAGCGGTATTACTCCACTTTCAAAACCTATGGAATCCTGCGGTTTGCAGTTTAGGGAGGGGCCCTTGCAACATTCCATACGATGTTGAAAGTGGAATGATACCGCTAGAACAGTCTAGTGCGGAAACAGCCCAAGATTCGATGCCTCAAAGGCGGGCAGCCGCGTCCCCCGCCCACCCGAGGCCTCCCCCGGCCCCGCCGTTACCTTCCTCCGAGTCAAACCACACCGCGTAGACGCCCCGATCCCGATCGCGAGCATGCACGCGGCACTCGCCGCCCCCGGACTTCTTCAGGGACTGGAAGTGAACCTGCAGCTTCCCCTCCATCCTCTCCACGGTCTTGTCCGCGAGGGGGACGCGCACGAAGAGCGTCGCAGCCATGTCAGCCATGGCGAGGACTTTGCAAAAAGCGAGGACACTTTCGCTTTCGCTTCTTCGCAGCCGCTCCCGGAGGAGCTGAAGGGAAACCGAGAAAGCGCCCGGCCCAGCTGCCGCCGCCGCCGCCGCCACCGCCCCCTTTCGCTTGGCTCCATAGCAGAAGCACAGCGCCGCCTGCTGTTCCTCCTGAGCAACACCAGCCCGACCAGCGCTCCAAAAAGCAAAACGGGGTTCCTTTTTTTTTTTTTTTGGCCACGGAACATTTCGCCAGGCTTAAAAAGACAGGTGAGAGGCAGGCGTTGGACTGGTGGGGGTTTCCCCTCCATGGCTGCTGCTTCGTTTCGAGTACCTGTGGATAAAGATCGTGCAAGCAACGGCTGACCACCAGATCTCTACCTCACCCGGAGTGGTGAGGGGGAAGCAGATCGAAGAGTCTTGTGGAATCTTACAGATTCATCTGCCTTTCCTTTGGCAGACGGAACTTGTTAATCTGAAAGACCCTATCTCCTTATGGGAGCCAGCCCCACTTTTAAAATCCCCGAGGGAGGGCTTGCTTTCAGCCCTGCCACCATCACAGGCGTGTTTGGTGAAGACGTCGGAGAGAACCTTTTGGGTGCGGCTATGTTGTGGAAAAGGGGATGGCGATGTCTTTTTTCTGGCAGGCGAAGATCAGGGCAGGCAACAAGTTTGATTCTTAAACTCGTAGGGCAGAAGAGTGTTTTGAATGTGGCCTGATATACTTTTATATTTTAATTATGTTTTAAACGATTTTAACTATGTGCTTTTCAACATAATTGTTCGTTTCTTAAGTTTTGTAAACAAGATTTTGGTTGGGCTTTGCTTTAATTTTTATGTAAACTGCTTCTAGTCCCTTGCCGGGAGAAAGGCGAAGTATAAAATAAAGAAATAATCTTGATGTCGCAACACACTTCTTTGTTGGCTTTGCTGCAAAATCAAGCACTCTTGCCTATACCACCACTCCCCTTTCAAGAAATTATCAGCAAAGGAGGAAAGCGGTTGTGAGCCTGCTTCTGTTTGGGGGTCATAGACACTTTCCTTCTGAACATTGTTCGTGCAGACCCTGGAAACTCCAAAGTGCAGTTGTGTAACTGGAGCTTGAGAAGGTTACTTTCGTGGGCTACAATGCCTAGAAACTGCCGGCCACCACGACCCTTGATTATACTGGCTGGGAGATTCTTGGAGGCGTAGTCCCAGCAAGTACCTTTTCCAAATTCTGCCTGTAACTGTGTGCTGAGTATTTTCTCGTGTTCTTGATGACAACTCAAGCATGACTGTTTTGGAATCCTTGAAATTACTAAAGCAGATGAAAGCTACCACCTTACATCTATTTACCAAATAAGTTTGTTGCGTTGGATTCCACTTTATCAGTATGCTGTTACTGCAGTTTTCTAGTCTGAACTTGTGAGATATTAGATACCATTTGATATCAAGAATATGGCCTTCACTACCCATTCGTCCCCACATGCTTACGAGGCCCCCGGACAAGCACGCACATAGGCGCGGCCGAAAATAGCTGAACCATTCAAAAACAAGTCCAGGTAGGCCAGTAATTGCCGACTGCAGCTTTAGGAGACCTCAAGGCAAGTACCTTTTAAGATCACATTATGTGTGCACGCTGTTTACAAAAGATCCCCTGCCCCGAGCAGGCAGCTTGACGGGCGGACTATCTGACTCTCAAGCACTCCGCGTCTGCATACTGGCTAAGGTATTGGCAACGCTGTCATAATTCAATCATCTAAAGTACTGACCTTTCGGAGGCTTTGTCTCCAGCCCAAAGTCCATTGTTTTCCCCGAGAACGGACTAGCCTGCGGGAACATTTTCCCCTATAAGAACCCCTGACTTTGAGCGTCTCATTGGATCGCTCGTGACTTGCCTCCCGACTTGCCACCTCTCCGTTTGACGAGCCTCCCCTCAACCTCCACGTGCTGAGAACCCACGCTCCCCAGCTTCTTTGCTTATACCGGGCTACAGGACCAGGTGTAGTATTTCCCTACAAACTCCTTCTGAAAATCCCCTATCTATTTTCCTCCCTTTATTTCTTTAGGACTGTGTGCATGGCTGCGCAATTGTGTAGTATTTCTTAATTTTCTGAGTGAGTGCGTACGTTTGCTGTGATTTTGTAAATAAAGAAACACAATTAATCTTAACTTCTGTTTGATTATTGACTCGGCCTGACCCCATAGACACTAGGTAAAAGATCTCTCTACGTTGCCCTGCCTCTCACATTGCTAACTGGTGCCCTAAGCCAATTCCCATTCCCCATAATTTTTAGCACATTAAGGTGTCCCTCCCAGGACCCTCAGAAATCGGGGTAACAATGCACTGGGAGAGAAAAGAAGTCCCATCTAGTTTCACTACCCTGTTGGTGCCTGTGAGAGGGTGTTAGCAATAATGCATTCTTAGTCAGCACTGAGCCCTGCATACAGTTTGGGAAAGGAGATTTGCAGTACTGTTCTGAACATAGTTATTTGGAAGTAAGCCTCATTCAATACAGTGAACTTTCCTCTGAGATATGTATGTAGGGCCTGCATCTGCCATACAGACTTACCAGGGAGTAAGTTCCTCTGAAGTGATTGGGACTTACCTCCAAGTAAGCATTGGAAGGAGGGTCATACAATTAACAGCCCAATACTATTTCTGTATGGCTGGAATCCTACTGATTTCTACTAAGTACATCTGTCTTACATTTGTCAGAGAAGTATGCCTGAGGAAACACATTCAACATTGAGAATGTTAGATAGCCTTGGGCAAGCTGTTACAGTCCATGAAACTTTGTAAAGGTGTTATTTTTAAGCTGCTATGAATAATCTGTCTAATTTGGTCCTTACTCTTGTACTCCTGAGCCAAATAGCATTTGGAGGGGGTGGAACAGAGCTCAGTACATTGTTCTTACGTAGACATAATTTCAATGTAAATACACTGCTATATTTAATCCTCTCAATGTGTGCTTCGTTGCATCAAAGACCTACCTAAATTTCCTGCATATTCTTTGTTCATGCTTATGTTTATGTATCTTACATGATTTTTCTTTATTTATTAAAATATTTTCGTCCCACCCTCTGTTGTGAGATTTAAAATGGCATACAATTAAGACAATATTCCAGAAATAATGAACAAACAAACAAAAAATCCAATTTAAATAGAATAAAGGTTTATTAAACAGATCACCAAGTTAAAACAGCAGAAGAGCCTGAAACAGTTTTAACGATGGTTGTTGTGGTGGTGAGTCTTCATGTCATTTCTGACATTTGGCAACCCTGAGGTGAACCTATCATGGGGTTTTCTTGGCAAGATTTTTTCAGAGGGGGTTTGTTTTTGCCTTCCTCTGAGGCTGGGAGACTGTAACTTGCCCAAGTCACCCAGTGGATTTCCATGGATGAGCAGAGATTTGAATCCTGGTCTCTAGAGTTATTGTCCAACACTCAATGATTGCACCATGCTGGGTCTCTATAACCATGTACATATACATTTTTTTAAAAAATACACCCCCTGAGGCTTTTACAAAAAAAATGCTTTAATTTGGTGACTGAAAGAAATCAGGGTTGACACTAATAGGGCCTCCATGAGCAGGGAACTCCATAAATGAGGAGCCAAAGCTCATTTATGGAGTTCCATGTCCTCTTCCATGTCATAACATGATGTATCATTCCCACTTGTAGACACAGAAAAGATCCCCTACAGCAGAAATCAGTTCTCAGGAAGGTCCCAAGCCATTTAGGGCTTTGACTGTCATCACCAGTACCTTGAATTCAGACCAGAAGCTCTTTAAAGACTGGCAGTATGTGATATTCTCAAAAGATATCTAGTAAATTGTTGTATTTTATTGAACTTTAAATTATTTCAAAGATTTATAAACTTCTTTGTAAACTAACCCCAAGACCCCATTCAACAGACTTAAAACCATAAAACATATTTTTTTTAAAAAAAATGAACAATAATGTAATGAAAATTAACAATGAAAGCCACATAGTGCCATGCAACAGCCAAATTCCTAACTCTATTGACGTCAAAGATAAACAAGATGGGTCTTGAGGGCTTGCTTGAAGGCCTGCCATGACAAGGTCTAGTGAAGTTCTTCTGAAGATGTCTGATTTGGGGAGACCAGCAGGGCTTTCCCCCCCTAATGTGCTAGGGACTGGTGCCATATTTGTGCCCTTTGTCTGCAAACTGTTTCATTTGTGGAAACTCCCCACACTACTGTCAGACCAGGGGCCACCACTGTGAGTAGCACTGGCCTAGTGGACATCTGTTGGCACGGAGCCTTTAAATCAGCAAGAAGATTGTGAGCAGGGAAGTAACTTGACAATGGTGCTTAGGTTCCAGCCAGGGTCTCCATAGTTACTGGGCAAAAAGATTCTGAGGGGAGTGGTGGCTATGTAGTCAAAGCGGTTCCTTGCCATTCAGCTGAGGCAAGTGGACAATGGAGGAGAAAAGAAGCAGCATCTAAGAGGGAAGAAGGCAGGAGGAGGGACTCAAGATGGGGAACATGATGAAACTGCTGGTAGGTAGACAGAAAAAAAAGATGCTTCAGCAGAGAGTTTTGGCTTGCTTTACAAAGATGAAGCGGGCTGGGTGGAAATCATCTCAGTAAAAAGAGAACGATTTTCCCCCTTTGGCGGGAAAGTAAGAGGTTGAAGTGTGGAGCAACCAAGGTTCAAAATGTAAATCTAACAAACTTCAAGTATAGAACACCAAATATCTTAACAACTCAGTATCAAATTCAACAATAAGATTCAGAAGAAACTGTAGAATTTTTCCGGCTTTTAATGTAAAAGTCCACACAGTATATGCTGCTCCTACACACTTGAACAATGTCTTATTGCTTTCTTTCTTCACAGGATTATTTATTTTATTATTTTTATCTGGATTATTTTTGAATGATTCCAACTGAAAGTGGTTTCATAAATCAGCCATCTTTAATTTTGCTCTTTAGTATGTTAGCTGATTGGAAGGACATGATTGAAAGTTAGCCAAGAAATTACATGAATAGGGAGGTAGATACAACTGGTACAAAATTAACAAGTATGATAGTATTTGTTAATTGTACTAGTACAGCTGGTATTGGTACAAGTACAACCGGAACAAAATTAACATTAGTGGTGTACTCAATAACAAACAAATGGCAAACATGGCATGTGTTTTTCCACTAATTTATTGCAGTGGTGTATATGCTTGCTTGTATAGGAATAAGCTTTGCTGAAGTCAGCAGAACTTGCTTTCAAGGAAGCCTGCATAAGTTACCTGTCTGATGTGAATTAAACTGGCATACTGAACAATTGATGACTGTAATCTCGTGCAGGTTTAACAGAGAGTAAATCAGATTAGTGAGAGTTTACCTGCAAGTAAGTATGCTTAGGATTGCACTATAAAGTCACCTGCAGTAGCTGGGTTCTTTTTTTTTTTTAAAGCTGTTTTCAAAATTTGCCAAAGCAAGAATTTATGATTTGTGATCATGGTGCATAAGCTCAGAGATACATAGAGGTAATAACCTGACTGCATTTTGTATGTCCAGATTGATTGGTTTAAAAATGGTTTTAAATATACATTTACGTTATTTTCACAGACTTCCAGTTCTGAGACCACTCAGCATGACAACACAGGTAGATAATCCACTTGATACATTTGGTTGTAGATCAGTGATTGTGATTTTACTTAATTTCTGTTTTACAGAAAAAGATTTAAGGACAGAGGGACCTAATCACCTCCCTGAATTTTCATACTGCCTTCGGCAAATATTTGCTAGTGGTCTGGCTCCTCTCACATGCATGGAACTGTGCCTACCTGTATTGCTATGTATAATGCAGGGCTGTGTTACCCTAAAAGGTGGGGGACTTTGAGGTCCAACCATTTCCTTAGAATCTGGAGAATTATAGCTCAGAGGAGGGTAATGGCAGGATCTTTTCCCCTGTGTATACCAGTACAAACTGTAGAGAGGATTCCAGTTAAAAGGTTAAACGGAGTATTTTATTGGGAATTAACAAACATACAGGAAATTAGACACTCTCAAGAACCATACAAGGCTATTGGAAAGTGTGGCAGGAAAGGCTAGAGAGAGGGAGGGATTGAGTGGAAAGGGTGATTGACTGTTTCTGGTCCTAAAGCAGAAGGTTGAAGTGCAATGGCTCAGACAGCACGTCTGAGTGTAGCACGGAGGAACAAATATCTGGGCATCACATACTATGTACACAGTACTATAGTTTATTGGGGCTGGAGCTGAGTGTTTTATACCCTATTTCCTGCCCTGAATGAGGGTGCATGGACAAAGCAGTAATGCTTTCTCATGGAGTTGACAAAGTCTGGAATGGGCTGATTACCTTAACTTCAGGTGACGAAACATTGCTGTCCTGACAATCTCTTAATGTTTTGATCTGGTAATGTGAATAGGGAAGGTCTCTGTAAGATATGCTCACAGTAGAGTTCCTGATTGCTTCACCCGGGCAGTTTCACCTGCTATTGTTCTTGGGAGTGCTCGCAACTTACAGTTTTTGAAAGGATTATCTAAAGCCCATCAGCATCAGCATCAGGCTTTCCCATCTACTCCTCTCTGAACTTACGACCTGATCACGTCTGAGGTCATATTGACCTGGAATATGCTTACAGCCAGCACGCGTTCAAATATGTGTTCCAGCCTTATATATGTCCAATTATGAAAATAGTACATCCTACAGAGTGGGGGTATATGATGTAGTGACAGCTGATTCATATCTACAGATCTTTTTCACTACAGGGCCCCATTTTATTGTATGACGTGTGTTCTTTTTTCTCATTTGGGTGAATTCTGGTGCAAGGACTGTTTTTTGTATATTTTAGTTCAAACAATTATTTACCAGCATGGCAATTTTTAGTCTGTTAGCTGGTCTCCTATTACATAAATCAGGAATGGGGAACTTTTGACCCTCCAGATAATTTGGACTACAACTCCCACAATCCCTCAGCCCTAGCCATGTTGATTGTACTATACAGTGCAATCTTACGGTCACGATCTGTGCTAAAGAGTCTGGAGAACCAAACATTCTCAACTCCAATATTAAATAAACTGACCAGTAGGCAGAGTTAATGCTTTAGCACCTCGGTATGTTCTTGGATGTGGGGAGAGCCTTCTACAGACATAATAGGAATCCCCCCCCCCAAGATTTTAGAGTGGAAGAAGATTCAGAAATAGATTATTGTCTATAATAGATTGTTATCTTCCTCTTGCCTTAACCATAAAGTATTTACTTTGTTTTTATTGACCCTAGAAATGAGGATGTCCGTGGATGAGGAAATATTATCAGTTCCCATCAGTAACAGTGTTTATGCAATTCTGAAGAGACGCGAAAACTACTTATGCAGTTTGCTTCAGAAGAAATTTGGTTGCATTGCTATCCTTAAGAGCATAAGGAATCCCATTGAAGTATATAGGAAAAGCCTGAAAGAAGGAATTGAAGTCTCTGTTTGGATAGATGACCTTACAAGACATGAGGCTGATGCTTTAGTGAATGCAGCCAATGAACACTTGCACCATTTTGGAGGCCTTGCATTTGCTCTCCTGAAAGCGGGAGGGCCAGAAATTGAAGAGCAGTGTAAGGATTTCATTGAGAAGAATGGACCACTCAGTGTTGGCCAGATTGCTGTCACGAGTGGTGGGAGACTCCACTGTAAGCAGGTCATCCATGCAGTTGGTCCACGATGGTCTGAAGGCCAGAAAGAGGAATGTTGCCTCAAGCTTGAAGCAGCCATTATCAACATTTTGAAATATGTAAATGCTCCAGAAAACAATATCAAATCTGTGGCCATTCCTGCATTGAGCTCTGGGATCTTCAATTTCCCCCAAGACTTGTGTGCTCATGTGATTGTACGTACTATAAAGAATTTTATCCAGCTAGCTCCACTGTTTGGCTACTTGCAAGAAGTCCATCTTGTGAACATTGATGAGACCACAGTTGAAGTAATCAGAAAAGTTTGTGATGAGTTGCTAGGTACCAATGACCTTGTGCCTCTGAATGGGACAGTGGATTCTGTCACAGTCCATGAGCTCTGCCTCCACATCAAGAAAGGGAATATAGAAACACAGAAAGTAAGTCTGTTAGAGCTTATAGCCTATATGGCGGACAAAAATATGTAAGCTATAGGGGTGGGAGTGATGCTGAGGATTAGCTGGCACAGCTGCCTTTAGTAAAAGTTACTATGTGGGTTCCCATGGTCCTCGAGCTTGAGGATTCTGGGAGTTGTAGTCAAAACAGGTTTCCCAAGCTCTACTTTTGCTTCTGCAAGTGTGAGGGTACTGATGGCTTTCTATATTGCTTGAGTTTTTAAGTATTTGTGGGTTCCAGATGAGCAGCTCTATATAGTGCAGTTAACAGGGGGGACTTCTTTCAGAATAAAGGCCTAATTCAAATTCAGATATTTTCTGGGAGACTATTCCTCTGTTGGGCAGGTTCAAAGGCAAGTAGATGGGACCAAATGCACAAATAAAGCCATATAATTAAGCCTTAGGAGAAGCATGTCAGCTATTATAGAAAGTGAAAAAGTCCATAGAAAAACAATTAAATGACATCATTGGGAAGGTACAATACCCCCCTGGGAAACCCTAGATTCTCTCCCAATTCTAGTTTAATAGATAACGGGAGATGTTTTTAAACAATGGGTAGATTCCTACAGTTTGTGTACACTCCTGTTCCAAAGATACTTCTGCCTCCTGGGTGCAGGAGGGAGGTTCTTTATGGATGTTCCTCTGTGAATGAGTGCTTCCCACTGTCCTTCTCTTTTGCTCCAACATGCCTGGAAGGCAAATCTCTTTTAAGATATTGCAGCTAATTGTGTGGATATCTTAGTATGCCAGGGAAACTTTCTGCAGTGAGGTGGAAGAGATCATCAGTCTGTTCATATTCCGTAATCTTGGGCTCATGTTCTCCAAGTCCTTTAGGATGAAGATTCTGGTAGTGTGCTGAATTTGCTCCAGCCCTATCACAAGAAGGACATATTGAATGTTCCTCTAGTATGTAGAAATCATGCAATCCTGGGTAATGAGATGGTATCAGACTTGAACTTACTCTCTTCCAGGCTGCTATTATTGTTAACTCTGTGGTTCTACAAGATGATCCTTCACAAGGAACAGGAGCGATACTGGGAAAAGCCAATCCAGCTATGAAGGAACAGCTGCTTGCAGAATTACATAAGCTTCCATCAGAGAGTCCCAAACTCATATACACCAAAGGATACAATATTGACTGTGAGTTTGTGCTCCATGTGGTATGGCCATCTTCCAGTAAAGACAATGCACAGGAGGTGATGTCTTTATCCTTTAGCTTTACACTTCTTAAATCTTTGCTGAAGTGTTGAAGAAAGCCCAGGCTATGTAACTTTACTTTTTTTCTAGCAGGCACTAAAAACAGCCATCTCTAAAAGTCTTTTCAAGATTCAGGAGCGGCTGTTTCCATCCATTTCTTTTCCTCCCCTTGGGATTGAAGAGCTACACTTGCCAAAGGATGACGTGGCAGAGATTATGGTGGAAAAAATCATACGCTTTGCCAAGGAGCATCCTGGAAAGAAGCCAGAAGTATACATTATAATTCCCCCAGATGACAATGATGTTTATCTGGTAAGATGACAAATGTTAGTTGCAACCTGAAAGAACAGTGAATAGCTGCCATTGTTATCTATTTATTTCAAACAAACGCATATTTTCTGTAGTGACTTGCTGTTCTCTTGTTACAATCCCTCATCCCCATCATTTCCCTGGTGGTAGGCAAGCTACTCAATATAAGATGGAACTAGCAACACTGCCTATCATGACTAATGCATGGGGTTTTATTGGCTGGTCATATCCTGAATTATTGTAATTTTTTGTCTCAAATATTGTAAAACAACACTGCACAAGGGCATTGAATTTTGCTTTCTCTTGTAGAAAAGGACAAATGTTGGATGCCGAAGAGAGATAGTGATTTGTATATGTTTTTCTAATTGATGTGATCATTTTTAGCTTTGGGCCCAAAAACTGTAAGGAGTGGCATATTTTTCAGCATCAGGAAGCATAAGGAAACTATCATCAGATAGCATTCCAAGTTACTGCTTTAAATAGACCCCTTCCATTATCATGATGCAATCTTGAATCTGCTTTGAAAGTTAGGCCTCTGCATATACATTGAAGTCATTCAAAGTAAGATGTTTGGAGGAATAAAACACAACCTTTTGAGGTGAGAGTGACTGAAAAGTCTATTGTGCAGTAAAAGTGTTTGCAATACTAGCTGAGTTTCCAATTTATACTTTTATATTTATGCTTTTGTACAATGCACTTCTAAAAAGTACATTTTGCCATTACAAATATTCCTTAACTTACAGATACAATAATTCAATTCCCTCTTCCCCTTCATCCCACCTCCAATCTTAGTTAATTAGCCAAATATGTGTCCCTGTCTAACATCCTTAGCATAATGACAAATAGGTTTTGTCTTTTTCATAACATTCAAAATATACTTTCCCAGAAGAAAATATGATCAGATGGTAGGTTAAATCCAAAATTTACATCAGTAGCATAAGTAATAAATGGCTTCCAAATTTCTTCAAATTTATCCTCTTTGATTTCCTCTCTTGGTAATCTCATTTTGTGTGTTAGCGTTTCTGATAGTGCTATAGACTACACTCTGTTTGTCCTCTTCTGTGCTGAAAGATCTTCTAACATTTTTCATGATTTCACTGTTCCTAATCTTGCATGGGATAGGTTTGAGTGTTGGACTAGAATCCAGGAGATCAGGGTTTGATTCCCTGCTCAGCCATGGAAATCCACTAAGTGATTTTGGGCACATCACACTCTCTCAGCCCTAGAAAACTCCATCATAGGTTAGCCTTAGAGTCACCATAAGCAGGAAATGACTTAAAGGCACACAACAGCAACAATCTTGCAGCACTTACCAGGAGTGCTTTAAGTCCTTATGTGTCAATCTTTCATTTTCATTTTCAAAATGGAAATTCACTGCTCCTCTGTAATACTCTTGGACCTGACACTTTAAGGAACATGTATCTCATTGGATGCTATCTGTAAGTCAAACTTGTCTTTACAAATACCTGCCATTTGCCACAAGCTTAATATTACAAATGATTCAGACTAGTAGCCATGTTCTATCAGTCCTTTATTGTCTCAATCTTTTTGAAGGCTTTCTGTAGCAAGCTGGTGACACTCAAAAACAAACTGGAAGAAAAGATGGACTGCAGCAATATGGATGCCATGGGTAATAAATAAATAGGATGGCCTAAAAAGATGTGAATATTTTGTTTTTTTAAGAAAGTAAATATTTGAGAAAACTTTATGTACTGTGGTTGTTAGAAAAGCATGTGAATCTAGTTTTGTCCTTTTATTAACACGTGAATGCAGTGGAAATGTTGTGGATAATGCTGGGTTTTGAGGAGGAACCTTACATTTTAATAGGACTGGATTAAGAGCAGGGAAAATGAATGGGGTTAATGGGAGATACTGGCTGGTATCCTATTGGTGACTTACATGCACATAATGTAGATTATGTGAGAGCCACGATGGTGTAGCGGCTCAAATGTTGGACTACAGCCCTGGAGACCAAGGTTCCATTTCCTGCTTGGCCATGGAAACTCACTTACTGACCTTGGGTACATCACACACTCTCGGCCCCAGAAAACCCTGTGATAAGTTTGCCTTAGAGTTGTCAGAAATGACCTGAAGGCACACAGCAACAACAAGAACAACATAGATTATGTGCACTTAAGTCCCGTTTTTGGATGGAGTGCAGAAGGCTGCCCTCGCACTCCATCCAAAAATCTTCCATGCCTGGCAGCATCAAGCCCAGGGAGCGGCTACTATTGTTCCTTCTTACCATAGGGAAGAGGGGTGGGAAGGGTGAAGTAATTCAAATTATGAAGGTCTTGCAACTCTGAGCCCCTGGGGGAACAAAAAGTTAGGCATACTCCATTTAAGGGTGTATACTAATTTCTTCCCCTGCCCTGAGCTGAGACCAGCTGCTTTTCCATGGTCTGAATTGCCTATCCTCTCCCTCCCTTCCCTGGAGTTAAGCAACTGCAGGGCCGTGGGAGGATGTGGAATCGCTCATGCAGAGCTACATGCACACATTGTATCTCAGCCATCAGGAATGAGGTTTGGAGAAGGTTCAGAGGCCTCCTTGTTGTTATATTTAAGTTGTACTATGCACTGTTGCTCAGCAGAATCATTAGCTATCACTAATGATGGTTCATTCTCCACTACTCTGGAGGGTGAATGTCTGCCTCATGTGGCACATCATGTTACCCTTGAGAGAGGATGCATTGCCCAAACAACTGCCAAACACACTACTCTGTATGAATATAAAAATAGCTGGGCCCCCCAGTGAATTTTAAGTATGCCACACAGCCTGTATTTTCAGTTAGAATATCCAAAACGTACCCTCAAAGTCATGTGGAAATATGATGAAAAGAAATGAAGATGCCTCCTCGAATGAATTTGAGCCTATATTTTAATTGGTGAAATTCCATCCAGCTGTTTTTGTTTGATGTGATGGCAAGGTAGAGAAATTTAATTATCTTTGTGTAGATAAGTCTGTAGTCTTTATCAATGCCTTGACAGAAAAACCAATTGAGCTCACTGGATCTTCTGATTAGATACATTCGAGACCTTCCTATAAATATCAGATAACTGTATTTTAAGACCATATAACCACATTAAAACTGGCTTTTTAAAAAATTGCTATTTTATTTTGCTCCACTGAGTTTATGACATGTGACTAGATCAGAACCATACCAAAAACAAAAGCAACTTTTTAAAATGTATTGAAATGACAAAAAGATGGTGAAAAAACCTAGATATTGATCAAGACCATGAACATACAGAACACAATGAGGTTGAAAATAAGGGTTGGCATCTTGTATTGCAGTTATGGGTTTGTACCCTATAGTTACTATAGGATCTTAGTGTAAGATTATATAAATGCTACCCCAGCCCACCTTAAGAGCCAGCAGCTGGATCAGGCAAAGTTGTTTCAGCTTCCAACTGGGACAAAAGGAGGAGGAAGTTTCCAGCCCCCTTCTGCTGGGGAGTGAGGCTGCAATAATAATAAGCAGGATCCCTGCTGCAAGTTCTTATAGCACCACACTCACTGCTGTGGAGGCTGGGAAACATCTTCCTCCTTGTGCCCCAATTGGAAGCTGAATGGACCGCCTTCATCCATTCCAGAGGCTGCTGTTAAGGTAGGTGGGTGGGTAGGTTCAGCCAAGATACATTAGTTATGCAAACACAACTAAGTCACCTGTGTAGAATTTAAGCAAATGGTAATATTAATGGCTAAGGCATAACAATTGAAACAATTGTCATGTGACTAATATTATATCAAACTAGTGCATATACCTGGCATTGCCCAAGATTTTATTTTCTCATAGGTAATACTTGTTAGAAAGATTTGAGATCCTATGTCACTAATTCGACAAACTGTCTTGTCCAGTACCTGTAACTTTTCCCCATATTCCAATCTGTATTCAGAGTTATTAACATAGAGCGGTTGGGTTCCTGAGGGAATATGCTGCCCTCTTCCTTGCTGTTAGGCCTCATCTCCATAGTAACCAGCCTATTCAAGACAGACACATTTGACTGAGGCGCAAGAGCTCTCTGGCTGAGAATTCTAAAGGCCCCTCCCTAAACTGCAAACCCCAGCATTCCATAGAATCTTCCCAGGCAGCCAATCATATGAGGTCTTCACCTGACACAGACAAGCAAACTTTGACTTTTGTATATTAGATGAAGTATTCTAATATATTAATAAAACATATTTTCCAGAGGTACAGACCAACATACAGGCTCACGCCAGTTGTGAAAGAAATGGGCCATCTGTGGAACTGATTGGACACAACTGTGAAAGTCTAGAGGCAGCAGCATTGTGGCTCAAAAACATCATAGAAGTTGAAGAAACTCACCGGATTGTCATAAGAAATTCTAACATTCTAAACTTTGGCAATGGTCAGCCAATTGAACTGTCTCATCTTCAGAAGCATTTTGGTATAACCATACTGGAGAGTTTGACAGAAGATGGGGCAGTCCTAGAGATTGAAGGTTCTCCCCGCGCTGTGATTGATGCAACATTTGCGGTCGAGTTCATGCTCCAGACTACAGCCAAGCAAGAACCCTTGACAGATGGTATGTGGGGCTGTTTAAGCACAGGACATTTATAACATAGAGGAATATACAAGCTAAAGAAAGAATCAGAGGAAGAGTTTGACTTAATTGTATCTCCACTTCAGTGAGTTTTGTTTTGGTTTTGCTTTTTAATTTCACTAAGCTGAATTTTAGCCCTTATGAAGCAGAGTTTGGAAACATGAGAGCAGTCACTGTTACAGATTTGAAAACCAACAGTGCTTTGTCTTAATTCAGAGCTTCTCTTCCCTTATTTAGCTTTCTGTATCTCTCTCTGGATTCTCCAGTGATTAAGTCCATATCCCCAGCAAACAATGGACACACAGAAGGCAAACAGAAGCTACATGAATATTTGTTATTCATTTAAGTTTTGTATTCTGCTTTTCTTTTTAAAAAAAGTCCACAAAGTAGCTCCTACTGTTAAAATAGATGTTAAACCCCAAGAATCATCAAAACTGTAGAAATTAATACACATCCATGTCAGACAGATTTTCTTCTTAAATGAAAGTAGGGAAGATGAGAGGTTCATATTGTTGTGGAGGGATTCCCACACTAGTGGTAACACTACTCCTAAAGTCCTGCTCTGCTTGGGTAGGAAGATCATGGTAGGTAGTTATTTGCATATGGGAATAATAATGTTCATATGAGAATGAGAGGTTGATACCAGCATGAATAATTATTCTAGGCAATGCAACCTGAAGGAACAATCCACAACATATGGATTAACCCCTCATGTCAACCTGATCGAGGCAGGATATCTCCAAAGTTCTTTTCTGTTGCATTCATTATTTCCTGCACTCTCTCTCCACCCTCAGTTTGATTATATAGCCTTGCTGACTGTCATAGAGATTAAATAGTGACAGAACAAATAGAAATTGTGTGGGTTTTTTTCCCCCTGGGTGGAGAGTCTTACTCCTTCAGCCTACCTAGAATGATTATTCATGGTAGGTATTAACGTCTCATTCTTGGGTAGGCTAAGGAAGCAATCCACAACATGCAGGATATACTCAAGCAACCACCTCAGTGGTGACCCTCAGTCTAATTGTCTTGTACCACTGCCCACAAAACTGTCTGTCCAAACACTGCCTGACCTGATCTAAAGCTTCTGCTTTGTAGCATCTGACACAAATAGATGGCTCTTTCCATTCAGCAGCTTGCATTGCATACATCTTGTATTGAAGCTGATACACTAAATGCTGTTGTTGCCACCACTGATCTGGTAGAATGAGGCCAAACACTCTGTGGACATGAAACTCTTGCTAAGTTGCAACACGGGTAAATGCAGCTTTTAATCCATCTTGACAACGTCTGTTTAGCTGCTTTGTATCTCAGAGTTTCTTGGACTGATTGAGACAAACAAAGCCTTGGTTTGTCTAAGTCTTTTAATCCATTTTAACTGCCCTTCTAACATTCATATAATGCCACTTTTTTTTCTAATGGAAGCAATGAATTTGGAGAGAATATTGATAACTCTAAAGACTGATCATGAGCACCTATAAAGATATTTGGAATGAATGAAGGATCTATAATTAAAGACAACTTGTCACTTTCAAACCTTCCAAAATTTGGGTTGTCAGACAGCAAAGCCAATTCAGAGGCTCTTCAAGATGATGTTAGTACCGCAAGAAAAATAACTTAAAATGATAAAATTCTCAAGAAGCTTCATTTAGTGGTTCAGATGGTGACTAAGGCCATTTCCGCATGAGGCGAGGGAATTGCTCTGTGCCGTTACTCACCGGATCTTCTGGCTCCTCAGTCTGGTCCAGGGTGAATTGGAGCAGTGCGAGGTCTTAGATCTGCACTGCTCTGGCTTCCAAAATGGTGGCTTCCAGTTGGTCGTGGGTCCCAACCAACCGCTGAAGCTCACCACACCTAAAACCTGCCCTCTGCAGATCGCGGGCTCACATTGGTGCGAGCCTGCGAATCTGCACAAGGGAGCAGGTATACAATGGTGCGCTCCAGAAAAATTAGAAACCTCTTTTTTCCAGTCTTTAAAAAGCACGCTGGAGGACCAGTTGGGGGCGTTTCAGAGCGGACTGAGGTGCGGATCTCCGGTAAGTAGTCTGAACCTAGTCTGCTCGAAGGTGCAGATGTCCTCCGTGGAAGATGCACTGTACCGTTTTAATTCCCCCGTGTGGAAATGGCCTTAGTCAAAATATTTAATACTAGATTTAAATCCCATGAGGGAAATATGTGTACTCTTAGAGAAGCCTGAACAGGTGGACCTTGGAGGAATCTCTTAACATAAGGATATGAAAACAAAAATTTCCCCTTTGGTTGATATTATAGTAGACAAAGCAGACACCTATCTCTTTAAAGTCTCAAACCTTTCACTAACCTTGCTTCCAAAAAAGCCAGCATGTCTTTGATTTTTGCTTTCTCCTGCATCACTGCATTTTTTGCACACCACCAGCCTAATGACTTCCATGTGCTGTTATAGGTATGTTGTGTAGATTGCTTCCTTGAGGCCGTTATGGTATCAGCCACAGAATCCCAGTATTCTTGGACGTATGAAATGAATTTCAATAGAGAGAAATGTAAGGTCCTACGCTTAAGGCAGAAAAAATGAAATGCACAAATATAGGATGGGGGACTTGTGGCTGGACAACAGTATGTATGAAAGAGATCTAGGAGTCTTGGTGGACCACAAGCTGAACATGAGGCAGCAGTGTGATGAGGCAGCTAAGAAAGCCAACGTGATTCTTGGTTGCATCAGTAGGAGTATGGTGTTTAGATTAAGGGAGGTAATAGTACCACTCTATTCTGCTTTGGTTAGACCTCATCTGGAATACTGTGTCCAGTTCTGGGCACCTCATTTCAAGAAGGATATTGGCAAGCTGAAACGTGTCCAGAAGAGGGCAACCAAAATGGTGAAGGGTCTGGAAGCCATGCCCTATGAGGAGTGGCTTAGGGAGCTGGGTATGTTTAGTCTGCAGAAGAGAAGGTTAAGAGGGGACATGATAGCCATGTTTAAATATTTGAGGGGATGTCATGTTGAGGAGGGAGTGGGCTTGTTTTCCTTTGCTCCAGAGACTAGGACAAGGAACAATGGATTCAAACTGCAGGAAAAGAGATTCCACCTGAACCTCAGGAAGAACTTCCTGATGGTCAGAGCTGTCCGACAGTGGCATATGCTGCCTCAGAGTGTAATGGAGTCTCCTTCTTTGGAGATTTTTAAGCAGAGGCTGGATGGCCATCTGTTGGGAATGCTTTGGTGTTCCTGCATGGCAGGGAGTTGGACTGGATGGCCCTTGTGGTCTCTTCCAACTCTATGATTCTATGATCCTTTACCCATGGTAGATGATATGGATCCTCTACTGATAGATTAATCAGTCAAGGAAACCATGGTCTGCATGGCCAACAAGGGCTGGTTAGCACTACTTATGCTTTCTTCAATTTGTTCAAAACCCTCTGGATTATTTATTGGCAGAGGTGGAAAGGTATACAACAAGCCTTTTGGCCAATTTAATTTTAAAATTTGATGTATTTTTTAAAAAGGCATAGGGAGGGAAAGAAATTCATGACTGGATGGCAAGGCAGGATTTGAAAAACTGAGGGGAGAGATAGTGTAGGAGTAGATGCAATGGAAAAGGACTTGAGACAAGTCCTGCTTCAGTCAGGTTGGCATAAGGGGTTAACCCATATGTTGTGTCTTGCTCCTTCAGCCTACCTGGGAATGCTGACATTCATAATATCACACTTATTGTTATGTATCATTATTATGTGACTACATTACAGAATCTCAAGGACAGCTATTAGTTTGGGAATATTTAATTTAGAAATTTGTATAATTATAGGCCTATTCAGGAATTCGGTATCTGGGCTGAACAAACATGTGGGAGGGAGTATAATTCCATACTGCTGTCACTAGTTGCCAGATTCTGCTTGTAGAGGTGATGGTTAGAAGAAGCAAGTCTCCACTATTAATGGAGGCCCCCTGTGCAATTTTGAAATCATGGAGAGAGCCTCCATGGAAAACAGTGCTTCATCTTCAGATTGTTACTCTTCATGTACGGAGAGCAATGGAATCAATGATGAAGTGGGTTCCTCCTCCTCCTTGCATGGTTATTGTTCCAGGGTAGAGAACGCCTGAATGAGACTTAACTTCCAACGAGAAGTACATAGATACATTTATCATAACATTGCATCAATTAAATACACTTTCACATACACTTGTTTTCTGCTGCTCCAGAGACCAGGACAAGGAGCAATGGATTCAAGCTGCAGGAAAGGAGATTCCACCTGAACCTCAGGAAGAACTTCCTGACAGTCAGAGCTGTCTGGCAGTGGAATATGCTGCCTCAGAGCGTGGTGGAGTCTCCTTCTTTGGAGATTTTTAAGCAGAGGCTAGATGGCCATCTGTCGGGAGTGCTTTGAGGGTGTTCCTGCATGGCAGGGGGTTGGACTGGATGGCCCATGTGGTCTCTTCCAACTCTACATTTCTATGATTCTATAGGGCAATATCCCTTAATTAAAATCCCATCTGAAACCATATTTTATGTGTTTTCGTTCTTCTGCTAATCACAGATGGATTCAGGTTTAGTTATGTTCCATTTAAGCCCATTGAAATCAAGAAAATTGTTGTTGGTCATGAGTAAATAAAGTCTTATTGATTTCAGTTGAGTCTTGTCTAAGCACATGTTGGGATCTGAATGAGTATCTACAGCTGGGAAGTGATGATTCTCATTCCTTCAGGTGTCACCTCTAAACAAAATAGTAAGAGACCTTTATAGAAGAAAAACACTAATTCTGAAAGCACTTATTCTGTATTCCAGGAGGTAATTGCTTCCTTTTATTAAGCCAACAGGACGAAAAGCAACATCCTTCTCCAAAAGTACTAGTCACTTTTCTAATCTAGGAGTCTTTTGCTTTTACTAAGTGCCTTATTACCTACATCCAGGACCATCAAGGTATCTTGATACATACTCACATCAAGAAGGGCATGCAGAGATGACAAATAAATACCGTTACCAAGTCATTCCAATAGAGTCATATCTTCAAGAATTCAAAGACAAGGAAAAGCAACTTGAAAAAGCTGGCCTGCGGGTTCTCAAGGTAAGGATATCATCTATGATCAATTCAAAATAGGAGTGGACAGCATGCCTTAATATCTCAGCACAACATGTCCTTTATATACCTTTATACCAGGTGAGGCAAGTTAGTGCCATTTATGATCATGAGGCTACTTATGTACAATTGTGCCCTTCCAAATTTGAGCTAGGCTGTGCAATTCCCACCAACCCATTTTATCTCTGCAACAGCTCTATGAAGTACCTAAGTGCCTGAAACAAAGTCACAGAATGACCTTGACTAAATACAGTTTGAACCAGGGTCTCCCTGTTAACTGCCATCAAGTTGACTTCAACTTATGACAACCCTATGAATAAGGGGTTGGTTATCTAATCTGTTCCTGTTGGTCATAGAGGATCTCCATTCTTGGTTCAAATTTCCCATTGATTGCTCAGCTCTTGTGGAAGACGTCTTTTGTTCTTCCTTTTTGGTGTAATCTTCTATTTCTCTGCATTATTATGGTAGTTCTTCTTGTCCTCACGCCCAAGTTGTTGAACAGTTGCATTAAGGGTTCTGAGACTATCACCTTTTACTTTTGCTTCTCATCTATTTGATGAAACTATTTGAAGAGTTTCATCTGTCATCCACTGAGGCTTCTCTTTCTTTTTGGTGCAGATAGTTCTTCTTTGCATTCCCCTCTAACATTCAGTCCAGGTTTTTCTGGCTCCTGGTCAGTGAGGCTTAATAGTGCAAACCTATTTTTTCCATTATTTTTAAATTTTACTGGGATGTTCCTCAGGTTGTATTTTTGGTACGATGGTTGGTTTAGTCTTTTTTCTTTAGGTTTACTCTAATTTTTAATATAAGCAGTTCATGGTCTGTGGCACAATAAGCACTTCTACTACTATATCAGATTGCCTGTTTCATTTAGTGAAATGGAACTTTTTTTTCTTTTCATCCCTTAAAATAAAATTATTGAAAATAAAAGATTTTAAATTTCATTTGAAAAATCAACCCCCTAATCTGTTTAAATTTAAAATGTATCTAAAACCAGAACAGCATACGTTTTCATTGTAACCAAATCTAAAGTGGACACAACTTTTTCATTTTTATTGCAGATAGAGAAAATATGTAATCCTCTGTTAGAATCTGCCTTCCAAAGGATTAAAAGGAAAATAGAAGGAAAAAATACTGGAATGCCAGTATGCCATAGGTTATACCATCATGTCCCAGCTCAGTACTGTAGTGTAGTGTGTAAAACTGGATTTCAGAAAACCTACTCGTCACAAGGTAAATCATGCATAGCCCCATTAATATTGTTGAAATCCTGCAGACGGTGTAATTATTTTCACAATTTGACTTTTTTTTATTGATGCACAGATGTCTGTCTATTTCAAAATAAAATAAAATAGACAATGTATGTAGAAATCTAAAGTCAAACACTACTCAATGTCTGGATCTTAACAATTATCTTATTTCCCTATACAGGCAAGAGAAATCTTGATTTTTCATGCTTAGGCACAAACATCCCAAACTCTGGAAGAAAAGAGCTGGTGCTACCAACATGTTGACAATATGTACAAATGTGAAATGATTATAATATTCAAAAATTCTAAGTATGCATTCCAAATTTGATCATTTATTACTTGATCCTGACAATAAGCTAAAAGTGGTCCATGTTAACTGGTAATTTCCACTAGTAGTACTATTAAAAAAAGACCTTTTTCCCCCTTGTGTGTTCCTTCCAGACCAGAAATATGGAGCTGGCATCTACTTTAACAAGAACCCCAGAAGCCTGGTAGCCACTACGAAGGAGAAATGTGAAATGGACCATTTGATCTGCTTGTTCGAGGCAGAGGTTGTAACAGGCTCATATACAAGGGGTAGTCGAAGCTATGTGGCACCACCTTTAGTTAGTGCAAGCAGCATGAAACTGTATGACAGTGTGGTTGATGATATTCACAACCCTGAAATCTTTGTCATTTTTAATAGGGAGCAAGCTCTGCCATTGTATTTGTTGACTTGTTCGGTGCTTTGGAATCCAGCAGAGAAAACCAGTTTGGAAACATCAGATCAGAATCTTTGAGAGTTTGGTTCATAAAAATACAGGCACTAGATTTGGTGGATTAGGATTACATTTGGGAGTTTTCCGATGCAGTGGGAAAAAAATCTTGCTTCATTAAAATCTTGAAGAATCCTTATTGCTTAATGAGTAATTTAATTGCAGGAATGAAAAAACACATTATTTCATTTAAAACAAGCTACTGCATTCACCACACAAACTCTTTTATGGTCTGTGGCACAATGAGCATTCTACTATCTGCATAAATTTGGTTTTTAAAACCCAAAGAAATCAGACCATGTGTTCTAAACAGCTTGTGACCAGTTTTTGCAAAACAAGTATCCAAGACTCTTCTTTTAATATAAAGCCTGAAGTTTTATATCAAAAAATCTCCAAGAATTTTGGATATACTTAATGTCCTATGTAGCATATTGCATTAATTGCTACTGAATTACTCTGTTGCCTTAAAGTTTAGAATAAATACTGTCAGATGTACCATTAAGTATGAGTGTTGAACTATGACTTAGGAGACCGGGGTTTGATTCCCTGCTCAGCCATCGAAACCCACTGGGTGACCATTAGCCATTGGGATTTAGATGCTTAATACTGTATGTGAACTTTTAATAGGTTATAGACTTGTCTCAGCACAACATACTTGCTTTACCTTAAGGGGAGCTCAACAACTGTATACAATGGCTATTTTTTAAAAAACTGAATGATTTCAGATTTCTATTTTATGAACTTCTTTTGTAGCCAGTTACTGAATCTGCTGACCTTTTTGGCTTATCAATTGTATATGTGATATGGTCTCTGACCATTAACAACATTAGACATTTTGGTGCAAAGGCATCAGGAAATTACATTCATTTTCATTGCTTGGAATGAGACATACTCTCCCTCTACATGTATATATTACAGCCTATTCTTCTGGGAAAAATAGCACTCAGAGCAAATATTTAAACACAGTAAAGAGCAGATTATTTAAGCTAAGAACACCAAATCATAATACAGTGTAAAAATCTAAAGTTTTTCTTTATTAATGAAGAGCTTAATTTGACTATCAAGATAGATTTCTTTTTGCAGAATGGAAGTCTACTGCTTGACCTCTTTTTCTCCCTCTGTGATTTATGTAGCTTTAAAAATGAGCTAGTGAAGTTGCAACAGTGTAAATACTGAGCATGCATCTAAAGAAAATTACTTTTCTGCACTGGTTACAAACAAGCAAAGAGTTAAATCTGCTTAAAACCACTAAAGCTGGTATGCTCAAGCAAGTTTTGCTGTTTCTTCCTATTTGTGTCAGGTGGTGTGCACATGAAACAACTGTATGGACAGCACAGATCTCTACATGCACTGGAAATACTGATTATTTATTGGTATCATTTTTCAGTCTACTTGTTTTTACCTTCCTAAAAGTCAGACACTGAATTCTGGGAAGTTAGGATATGATTCATCCTCCTATGTGCATCTGCAGTCATAGCAAAATGCATTACCCTAATGCCCAATGGATCACTTCTCTCTCTACTTGGACACAAATATCAGTTATGACCTGCTATGGGAGCTGCAGTCATCTCTTTTATATCCGGAGAACCTACTCCTCACCATGCAAGTTATTTCTCCTCAATCCTGTACATGGGTTATAGTACAATGTGAGTTGGCTAGGTCCACATATCAGAGGAAGGGATGGGATTCCCATAATAGCTCATAAATGGGTATTTCAGAAAAAAGCTAGTATAGAAAAGAATACAGATGGCTCGTGATTCAAGCATTATAGATTAGTATAGCTCCAGAATAATTTACTAGAACATACAAGTTTTCTTTTTAAAAAAGGTAAGATGCTTATTTTAATGAGTATTTGAAAATAATCAAGACATTCTAATGAACACAGTTCATTACTTTACTCTGCAGCTTATTTTATTAAAACTTTCCATATAAACAATTTCTACATTAGTCAAAGTTTCCATTTAGTGTTGTAATATTAATATATATAGAGATACAGTTTATATATAATTTAGAAAATAACTAGGAATGCATGGGATTGTACATAACTTAACATTCTCATCTGGTCTTCCAATACATTTCATATACAGCAACTAGAAAATAAGAACAGCACAAATTAAACTGTACCAAGAAGTACATATTAAAAGTTATCAATTACCACAGTAATTGAAAATCCCTGATCTTTGCATCTATAATGGTCAAAACAACTGAAAGCTATTCCAAAGCTTCTGGGATTTCTCCATCATCTACAATAAGCATATGAAGAATTCCTTCCCTTCTTTTCCCACTACTGATAGCTTTAATGCAACAGTTGTGCTTTCCAATACTGAAATGTGTTTCCGTCCCATCTTCTACAAATTCACCCTAGTATAGTAAAGAAAAAATAAAATGAAAAGATACCAAAAGTCATATGTTAATTGGACACCAAATGATTTTTCTAAAGCACAGCAAGACTCAGGTGAATGTTCTGAAAAGGGTCACAACTCCAGGGAAACATTTTTTTGTAATACAGACTTTAGGTTCTAATAAGAAGAGTGCTCTACACCAGTCAGGCTGTTAAGCCTTCATGTACAAACCTAATCAGGGCCATCTTTCTCAAGCTTGTAACTTCCATAGTAAACAGTCTGTTTAAATAAGGAGTAGGCAACTGCACAGGGGATAGGGGCCATTGTGCACCCTCTGCCCACCTGGTGGGCCACACTGGCATGTTTTGATGCACCCAAAGAGATATAGCATCACATCCAGCCACTATTTTGGCCAATTTTCAGCTACTTTTTAAAATTTCTGTAGAGGATTTTGGGGAGGTTATGGGAGTTTCAGGATCAGGGGAAGCAAATCGCTGTGGTTTGGGCACGTTCTGGGCAGTCTGGGGGCAAATCACTCAAAAACTGCTCCAAAATTTATTTATATTTATATATATTTATTTAATCTGGAGGCTTTGTAGCGCTTCTGCAGGGCTTCAGGGGCCGCACTTAGGTCCTAATGTGGCCCATGAGCCACGCTTTGCCCAGCCCTGGTTGACATGCATGAGAATTAGTTAATTTCCTTTGGAGTAATTGTGTCTCATCCTGGTAGCTCAAGGTGTATTCTACAACTGCACTTCTAATTACATTTACTCAGAGGTAAATCTCACTGTATTCAGTGTAGTTCACTTCACAGTAAGCATGTTTAAGATTATGGCCTACATTTTATACCCATTTATCCCTATAAACACATAGTACTTGACCACCTGATTTTTCTTTCCTTCAGGACCTGGATAGTTGTTCAGACTTTTCCCTCACTGAATAAATAAGAACCTTTCTTACAACCTTATTGCAAAAGAATTAAGTTATGCAGGACTTAAAGCTAGGTTTACATGGCTCTTGTCTCCTGAGATATTCCAGTTAAACTGAGCTAATAAGGGGGTAGACTTGTAACTTCTCAAATACTTCTGTGTCCATTTTAAAATGACTGGATCAAAAATACTGAGATTTCTGGAATTCATATCTAAGGTTATGTCTTTTCTAGTTATGTCTTATAGCATTTTAAAAGTTTTACTCCTTTTGCTATTAAATGCCATAGAAACTCCAATCTCTTTCAGAATACATCCAGTTCAGCTTCTTAACTGAATACTATGTTTGGCAAATTTCATTTACTAATTGATCATACCAAGCTTGTTCCATGTTACTAGGTTCACTTCCCAGAAAATAAGACTATTTTTTACAAGGAAGTCATAGGAACAATTAAATTGAGGTTTGCTAAAAAGTTTGGACCTTTTGGAAGCTGGAGAGAGATGGGCACAGGGCAGGAAGATTAATATAAAATATTGTACTCCCAGATTTCTATCACAAAGTACTTAGTTCAGTTAATAAATCTGTTAATCTTTTAAGTGCCACAAGTGCTAAAGTGCTACTTTACTGATTCTGCTTGCTTGTTAAAGGCAATTCTACAAGGTCTAAATATCTTCATGTTTTAACTGCCTTAATTTTACACATATGATGGAAACATTTAAGATACATCCATTATTAGTCACCCTATTCCATTTTAATTAAACTGTTTTCTCCTTAAAATTAATACGTTTCTACATTACGTACCGCTGTTTCCATTTTTTTACCATTGCACCAAACATCCATTGTGTCTTTCTCTGAAAAAAGATAGCACAAAAGAACTGTCACATAAATTATCATACAAATATTTCCTATGGCATTTAATCACAGCTGTAGATAAGTTCAGAACAAAGCCCTTTTGCTAGAAGAGCATTTCAACTTTGCAAGATGAACATTTCATTACACTTTTGTCATACATATTAGCTTCATTATTTCAAATTTCAGTGTCACGTTTTTAGTTTCTAACATAAGTTAGAAATTACACACCATTACACACCGTACACCAGTATTTTTCATACAGTATGCCAAACTATACCATGAGGAGGAAAACCGTAAGACGTCTCCTTGAAACTCTCAAGAAGCTAAAAATTGCTCCAATGGTTATGGAGCAAAAGCCACAATCTACACACAAGTAAGAGATATAATAGGCCCAGAAGCACTGGGGTGGGGGAGAAACTGAAGTTATATTGTGGTTTGTGGTTTCATATTGTTCTATATTATTATGGTACGTATGAGTAGGAGTGTATGAAGATGTGCCTGACAGAGAATCGTGGATGAATGTCATTTGGCTGATGATTGATGGACAGAGTGGGTAGGAGGTGCCATAAGGATGAGGGGAGGAAAATAAGACTCAGACAGGATCACAGGTTAGATGAAGCTGATTACAAGTGGGAGGGTCTGACTGCTGACAGACACTGATATGGTAAGATTAGCTGGCTTATAGTTATTAAAATAAAATATCCATGAACATACTGATTTTTATTTAATATGTTATTTGTTTGACATAAGTGCACCTACTTTTTACATCAGAATTCTAGCAGGACTGGAGCTGAAAAGCTAAAAGAACAGCCATTGTAAAACAAATAACTTTTATATAGAATTTGAAGGAAATGGCTCCAATGGGGCATTCTGGACCTTGGGAACAGCTGAGGATTTTGAAGTGAGATCACTACAGGTCATGCTTAGGAGTGTGATCATCACAGGAACCCAAACATTCCAATACAGAACAAGCATGCTTAGGGGCTACAGAACAGTGACAGAATGTTGAGGGCTAAAAACACAAAATAAGCAGGGAGAAGAAAGAAAATGTAATCCCCATAGAAAATGGCATGACTGTCTGGCCAGAACCCTGCACCATAATAATCTATATTGCAAAATTTGTTATCAACCTCCAGTTGAACAGCTCAGTAGAGAAATTATGAGAATCTGTTTAAAAGTGCAAGGTTTGTGTTGCAGATCCCCACTGGTTCTCCTGAACAGGTTGAGTGGCTATCAGTCTGAAGGTGAAATGGCAGCTCTCAAAAAATTAAAAAGGAGTTTATCCAAAATTCAGAATGGCCTAGATATGTCAAAGTACAGAATATATTAATTGCAAGAGAAGTAACAGCTGAGATCCTGCATCAGAGGCTATAATGTGTAACTTTACAATGATGGAGCTATACTGCTCATATGATATTCATGCTAGTGAATTTTGACAAAGTACTCCAGGGCACTATACAAGATACTCCACTGCACAAAGTGGGCTCCTACTACACAATGGCCCTTGTGCTGACTCCACATGCACAATGGTCCCAATGGCATGGCAATGTCTCCCCTTCCATTCCTGAAAATACAAATGTTGTGCAACAGCACAGTTCAATTTTACATGATCATAAATTGGCTTATGATGACATAGCTTCCCAAAAGAATGCCAGTCAACAATTCAAAAGCAACAACTCAAAATCGCTTCATAGGAACCTGTAACCATACAGAACGTAACCTTATCACTTAAGCCAAGAAGGAAGGAGCTGTGAAGACAAACCGTGAATTTCATCTAGTTTATAGTTAAGACTAGTGTGAGAAAATGGTTGATTTCAACTGGCTCTTCCACCATGCAACAGTTCCTTCCTCTCACAGAAGGGACTCAGATCCAGCAAAGCCTCCCTTGGAAACCTCCACACAACATCCCATGCTATTGCAAACAGTCTCTCAATCACCCAGAGCAAATTGTCAAGGGGCAGAGGTCAGAGCAAACAAAGTAACTGGCAAAAATCATCCCTCCATCTTCCACCAGCAAGAATGTCCCATAAATGGAACTTTTTAAAGGGAATTTCTGATGGAAGTGATGGAATATGTGTGTGACAGGTGAAAACAAAACCAGAGGAAGAACAGGCCAGGGAGTATATACAGTAAACTGTATATATACAATATTATACTAAATTTCCAGGGCATGCATCTTCCTTGTCTTCATCTATCTGTCTTCACCACACCCAAACAGTCAGGCATTCAAAAATTCAACTGCCAGTCCCCTAATACTGTGTAGCACATCAGGTATGGCCGAAAGGAGAATAAATGTCCTTCATCCTTAATCCACCCCTGAATCTCATCCCTTCTTGAGAGGCCTGAGCAACACTACAAAGTGCCAAGCTGCCTAAAGCCAAGAAATAAGAACACAAAGGAACATATTTGTGGATCCTCCTCGGAATATTTCTAAATCTCTTGTTAAACTGAAACACTTTTTCAAGACTACAACCTATTATTTCTATTATATTTCATATACATATATATATTTCATAATATGAAATAATTCATATTTCATTAATTCTATTTCAATACTCAAAATGTACAGTAATTTTTTCGCTAAACAAAAGAGTCACAACAAACAACCTGACTGCTCTTGGGAAGATATCACAGCTCAGCTAAAACAAAAATTCAAACAACCGTACAAACAGCAGATTAAAACGACTTACCTAACACAACCCTAAAATCTGTACCATCCAGGTGTAATATCCAAGTGTTTGTTGTCTTTGATCTGTTCTCCATGTACTTCTTAAGGCTCTTGCCATCAATTTCCAAGGTATATTCATATGCAAAGCCACTGACTGCGTCAATGTTGATGGTAGCCTTTGTTTTGGATGCTCCGACAGTAAATGTCTCCTTTCCCACCAGTTTGAACATCCATTCTTTCCTCATTACTTCCTGAACACAAAAACAAAGCATGTTCATACAAACAGATACTTTGCTTCAGACCTGAAAATGTGGGCCAACATTAAATGGCTTTTCATTTTTGTATTAAAAAAACCTAAGACTCCTGATTTAAAATATACACCTTTACCCAGGTGTATATTTTACCTACGCTTTAACTGAACACTATTGTACAGTATCATAGACACAAAAAGCAAAGAGAGTTCCATGAATACCAGGCTGTACAATCCATTGATACTCCATCAGACACGTGTGAGTACATTTTTGCAACAGATTAGGTAGGTGACAATTATGAATAGAAGGCCTAGGGGAAACTCCTACCTTTTCCACATTTGTAGAAGTCCAAGAATGTCAGTAAGGCACAGTAAGACAACTGCCTTAAGCTACTAATTTTGAAAGGCAGCAAATATTGCACTTTAAATCATAGGAAAGGAAAATTGCAATTATTCAGTTTTCTGCACAAGATGACAAAATCTTACTAGTCTTGTTTACCATGTACCTTAATGTTGGGTTGGTGCATACTCTGGCTGCTGTGTCAGCAAGGAAGTCTGAGACACTGAACTGCCTTGCTGTGTTTCTGCCAAGGAATATGTGGGAGGCATGTCAGAAAAAGATGTGAATTCATGGGATCTTAAGCCCCTCATTTCCTGGACATATGCCCATTGAGGCTCTTACCTTCTTAACTCTACCAGCTGTGGAACTGAGGTAGTTAATTCTCTCTCCCATGCAGACAGAAAAGAAAATTCACTGGGACAGGATGCTAAAGAAAAAGCTGCCTCTGAAGAAATCTAAACAGTTAAAAGGTGTTTGGATCTACCACAATATTCACATCTCATCCTTATTAGGATTGCTCTCAAGATTTTAGCTATGTAAAAATTCTTGTTTTCCAAGAAACTGTGTACATTAATGTTTGAATCCTACCTTTCCATCTACATATATGACGCGTTTTCCTGAGGTAGTCCCATGTTCAAATTCAATTTTGTGAATCCCATCACTTAAAGCTACTTCCCAGATAGCCACCAGATCTGTCATTCTGTCCAGGTAACTGTAGTCAGAGCTGCAAGAATTCAAGAGTAAATACCTCTGATGAGACATAGTCCATAATCCAGAGAGCCATTTTAAGCTACAGCAATCTACACTTTTAATCAAAACCCAAGTTATTGTTTTACATTCAGGGTTGTTTCTGATGTGCTTAACTAAATTTTGGCATCAGGCTTTTTAGGGATACTTTTGAGCAATTTGAATTTGCACTATACACAGAAAAACCGCTATGCAACCTTCTAAACTGGTCTTAATCCATAGGCATTGTCAATTTACTTAAATAATGTTTAGTAAACTGTTATAAACTTCAGCAAACTATGTACAAGTAGTCCCCCACCCATCCTCAAATTTCTAAGGTACTAGGGCTCAGCTATCAATCCAGGTTAGCAACTGAACACAACACTTAAATACAGAACATACAACAGTAGTACTAGATGGACATTTACTATGACATATTGATACAGCTATTTAAACAAACCTTTTCTCCATCCATCCATTATATTCTTATTTTTTTTCAGTAGACCGTTAATTTAAATCAGCCAATTTTGTGTTTTAAATGCTGCAAATCTATCACCTCTATCCCTACAATCCTTTTTAGCTACCTCTAAAATAACCAAACCACTATAGCACTTTTGATAAGTTGCTTGGCTCATACATATTTAAATCCTGAAATATGCAGGTAAATTTTAAAAAAGTACACATTAACATTATTCTTAATGCATATCATTTTTTGTGCATATTGCAAATGGATTAATTATAAGCTCTTTTGATAAAAGCAATTCTGTCACTATTAAAATTTGAGGCAGCCTTCTTAGTCTTCTTACGCTGCAGAGTACTTTTTACCTGACGTCATCTTCCCAGTCAGTACTCTCATCACGGGATGCCATAGTAATCAAAACGGCCTTTAATCCAATTAGCAGCAAGAAAAGAAAAAGCAGAACACTGGTAGCAGTGAATAGATGTTGAAAACTAAAACCCCTTGCATTAAGGAACAATCCTTTTTCCAGTTTTCCCCCTTGTGTTAGTGTTACTGTTCCCATTCCCAAATTGTACAATTTAACAAATTTCTCCTTCATGGCAGTACACAAAGCAGTTATAAATCAAAGTCACTTTAGATTTGTACCCGAGTACTTCTAAAGCAGGGATGGGAATCATAGAGCCTTCCAGATCTGACAGACTGAAAGTCCCAGTAGCACTGGACAGCACAGGCAATGGTGAGGAATACTGAGAGCTGCAGTCCAATGACAGATCTGGAGGCCCAAACAACTGCTCAATTAAAGTATGCATTGTGTTGCTTAATATTTAGCTATGTTCTATTCAAAATATAATAAAGTAGCCAAGTCAATGTTCAGAAAAAAAAACCCCTCAAAATCTATATTGTAGTACAGTTGAGTATCCCTTATCCAAAATGCTTGGGATCAGAAGTGTTTTGTGTTTCAGATTTTTGAACACCCATTTTTAAATATATATAAAATACAGTACTGTAGAGATCTCTGTGGAGCCTGTGAATGAATGAGCAGGAATACCATAGCTGTCACTTCATTCTAAGCACTATGCTTGGGATTCCTGCCATTTCACAGATCCTCACATCTCTGTCCAGACTCATGTCTTGTTCCTTCACTGCTTATTTAGTGTATGAGATGCAAGGCTGAAGAGAGGCTCAGGATCTGAGAGAGAAATGAGCAGGAGAAATGCAGCTGCCATCCCGAGGGAGAAGCAGGAGGCTAGCAACAAAAGTTTTGGCTTTTAGATTTCTGGATCAGCGATATTCAACCTGTAATACTTTTAGTAAGCCAACCAAAACAGCACGAAAATCTATGCAAGCTTCCAAGTTCTTAGAACTCTTCATCAGTCTTCTTGTAACACCAGATTATAACATTTCTTATGACATACATCCACTTTCATGGACAAGTCCCTTTTGTCTGCAAAAGCTTATGACATAATCAATTCATTAATTTTTGCAAGAGTCTATTTTGATCCAATTCCACAGCTCAGGATTATGCCTCCAAGTGGTTTTCAGAGAGATTGTTAAAAAAAGTATTTCAGAACTCATCTGTAAAACTTCACACGACATCTCCGAATGAGCAGAGCCTCTCCCAGTAGCCACTTTCTGGGATCACAGAAAAGAGAGAAAGAGCAACCCATTCCAAGATCAACACTGATACTCTTATTATCCTATTTGCTGGAGTATAAGACTCACTTTTGTCCTTGAAAAACACTGTTTGTAAATGGGATGCATTTTATATGCCAGCAAATACAGCAAATATACCAGATGATACAATTAGGTATCATGGTCCAGAATAAAAAACGCTAGTAAGACGTCAAGGCATTGCTTCACTTCTCAGCTGCATATAACAATCACCCTTTCAGGACTGGTAAAGAAGTCTTTATAACTAGGTTGAAAAGCAAGCTGTAAAAGATAAAGGAAGGCCACATGCTTCTCAGACTGCTCTGTCTATACTCAATCAGATTCTTGAAACAGAAGTTACTGGATATTCTATGCAGCTGCCTTTTATAGAGTCAGAGCCCTGATCCATCTAGCTCCTCAGTGTCTATTCTGACTGTGACTGCTCTTTACAGCATCACACATACACACACACAAAACTATACATGTTATCTGCATAACCGTTAGAAATGGGGAGATACATTCAGGAGGCCATACAGACCAACAATAAGATTTGTGCTCACCCAGACCGTTAGAAAGACATGTGCTGATGCTATGTTTATGAATGGGGCTGAGTTGGTGGAAGTTGATGAAGATGGAAAGTACAGCAAGATGTTCCACAGAAATTTCATTTTAAGAAGGTTTATTATTTCTATTTCATGTATAGCTCACCTTTTCCCCACAACAGGGACTCAAGGCAGCTTACAAATATTAAAACAAAATTAAAAAATGCATACACATACATAGGCAGAAACATACAAAAAAGTCACTGTGAAATGTGATTAAACTCACCATTTAAAACAAAGCAATTAAAAATACGTAAGATAAAAATCAATAAAACAGCATAATGTAAAAATGCTTGTACTCAGTTCCCCAAAGCCTGTTGGAGCAGAAAATATGTCACCTGTCAATGAAAGGACAACACAGTCTAGAAGCAGGCACCAAGAAGGCCCTCTCCCTTATTCCCACCAGAAACGTCTGTGAAGGTGGTTGGGACTAAAAGAATTGTCTCAGTGGAAGATCACAGAATACAAGCAAGCTCATCTTTGAAGATTTACTCCTTTTTGGTCAGAAAGTCGGCCTCTGGGTCATGATACAAGTTTAGATACTAAAGGTATGTAGAAAATGTGTTTCAAACTCATTTATTTAGTTCATATTCATGGCATTCTAGATTCTTCTGCAGAAAAGTCACTGGAGTATTGGAGGAAACTAATCTATATGGTTATGAATCTGGCAAGTGGGAAAGATGGGAGGATGCATTAGCTTTGCAAAGTAATGCTTCTGTATTTGCCTATTCTTGATTAATCCAAATTACTCGCACAGGTTTGTCACAGTTTAGTTTTTATTGTAGTTAGATTCATCCCTTCACAACGAAATAGAAAAATGTTTCACGGGTACAGAAAGGCAATTACAGTGGCTCACTTGCGAAAGAGTGGTAGGATTTGAGAATACAAAAGATAGGATTTTGTTTCTAGGATACTTAAACATGAACACAAGACACACACCATCACATAATCTGGATTCGCTTCCTAATGCCTTTTTAACTACTAAGAAGATGCTCCCCACCGCATTCAATACATGCTTTGGGAGGAAGCGAGAACTGGAGTCACCATTACTCAACAGTAAGGGAAGATGGGGGAGCTGGCTAATCCGGATTAGTAACAGGAAGGTACGAGGATTTCCATATAACGGTTCCGGAGTTTTATCTAAACTGTGACAACGGGAAGATAAGGTGCAACCGGGGAGGGGGGAAAGGGACGGGTCTACCTGGAGCGACGGCCCCCCCGGCCGGTCTCACAACGAAATGATCTCCCGAAAGCACGGCCTTTTCTCGGGAGGGAGACAAGGACCCGCAGACTATCCGGAGGCACGGCGAGTCCGCCCCACTTATGAATCGCTTCTGCTCAGACGGGGGAGGAGAAGAAAGCGGCGGAGAGCCGTGGGGGGAACGGCTAGCTTACTTTTCCCTCCTCCTCCTCCCTCCGCGACTCTCGCTCTGTTCTTCTTCGCCGCCGCCGCCGCCGCCCGCTTTTCCTTGCAGCCCCGGCTCCCAAAATGGCGGCCGGGCCTGGAGCAGGAGCGCCTCGGTCGGAGCGGGCGCCCAGCGCGTCCGTCCCCGCACCCGGCCACACACCTGGGACGCCCCGCCGCCCCCTCTGCCCCGCCTCCGTCACCGGCTGGGGCTTTCACCGCCCAAACCGCCCGCCGGGGAACGTCCCTTCTTCGAGGCGGCATCTCCGCCTCGGCGCCTCCTCAGGGAACGCCCCGACGACAAGTAGGCCCGCCCCCTACCGGGGCCAAGTTTTCTCCTTGCCCCGCTTCTCGCCGTCTGCGCAATTTTCCTTCCACGCGGAGGCAACCGCTTTCCCCCATCCTTTCCTCGCTGCTCCCTCAGCGGTTCCTTCCTCCATGGCTCTTGCTAACCTCCTCGCTCTCTTCCCCCATCACCACGTGGAAAGCGTCACTCCCCCCGTGTTGAATGAGAGGTGCCCGGGGTTAAGGCCGCGCGGGCTTGCTCGTCCCTGGGGTTCGGCCCCGTGGAAGCCGGCGGGAGTTGCTTCCAAATAAGCACGTGTAGGGTGCTGCTCGCTTGGGCACCTTTTGGCGCAAAGCCTGCTTAAGACATCGGCCATTTCTGCACTACACTGTTGTAGTGCTACTATTCCACGTTCTATCATTCCACTTTTAACGTCCTGTGGAATCCTGGGCTTTGCAGTTTAGGGAGGGGCATTGGGTCCCAGTGAACTACAGATCCCAGAATTCCGCAGCATGTTGAAAGTGGAATAATAGCACTATATAACAATGTAGGGCGGAAATGGACAGTTGTGCTGTCTGAGGAAGAGTGGTGAGCCCACGCACTCACCCAAGTGAAGATGCAAAGTATCCCGAAACAGACAAATTATTTTGGTACATGAGAAGAACAAGCACCACTCTTCCCCACCACCGCCCCCCTGCAGTAGAAATACAATAAGAACACATAAAACTAGTCGTTTCCTGTCCTTTCATGATTGAGACAGAGGTCTTGCTCTTTCTAATGTTCCAGATGGTACTGTTTTATCCTTGTGCATTTTCGCCCCGCACTGTTATAGTGCTGTTATTGCACTTTCAACATCCTGTGGAATCCTGGGGTTTGCAGTTTAGGGAGGGGCCTTTAGAATTCTCAGCCAGAGAGCTCTTGGGCCTCGGTAGACTACAAACCCCAGAGTTCCACAGGATGTTGAAAGTGGAATAGTAGCACTATAACAGCCTAGGGTGGAAAGGCTTCTTGTTTAGAGGCTGGAATAGTGGTGCAGCTGAGGCTGGACCTTAGGTTGCATCCTGAGGCCCCTCGGGCCAGCTGCCCTCCCCTGTAGGTGATGGAGAGAGCAGCAAACAGGCCCATTGTCAGCAGCTGGTCATGACAGGGAACTCTCAGAGCTAACACAGCTTGGCTGCATTGCCTTTGTTATTTTAAAAACATTTTATTATCAAGAAGGTTGGCAGTGGGCATGCCCCCACCGTTCAAGATGTTCATTTTGGGTTTTTTTGCTTTAAAAATGTATTATTTTCAATTAAAAATTATGCTTAATGTTCAATCCCAAGTAAAAGGGAAGGGCTACAGAATAATAAAAAAAATTGTTCCTTTAGTATTGATGATACAATGATTTAAGGGAGTTTAAAATGCAAAACTGCAGATCCTCCGATTTTTTTTTTTAAGTCAGGATACAGAGACATTTTTTCACCTTAATGCAACAGGAAAGAGAAGCAGCTGTAAAGCATGGGGTTGGAAGAGGAGGATAAATATTAGTTGGATGCTTCATCATCGATGTTAATATGCATCACTGTCTAAAAGTCTCCTATGTCATAAAACTATTAAATCTCCCCTACAAAACCATGAATCCAGGTTCTAAATGAACCTATTTGCACCACTGTGGGTAGTATCCTATTTTTGGCCTCACTCCCATTTCCTGAAATAGTTCAGGAATGAAATGTCTGGGTGGAAGTAGTGAGGGTCCTTTCCAGTTGCAGCATCAGGCTTGTTCAGTGTCAAGGACTAGGCAAAGTCCTCCAGGTGCTGTTGGGCTGCATCTTTCACCATTCCTCACTATTGGTTTTATTGGTTTTGTTGTTTATGGTAATGGGAATTGTCCCAGCAACATCTAGGGGGTGGCACTTTGCCTGTCTCTAATATTGAGAGATTACAATAATTGCAGCTTTGGGGAGAAAGAGTATATTTCCCTTTAATCAAAATAAAACAAGTTGAAAAGTGTTTAGAACTTAGTCTTATCGATCTTTACTCAAAAGTAAATCTCCCTTTTTTCCCAATGGGATTAACTCTCATGGGCTCATAACTATTGCAGTTTCACTTTTCAGATTAGTGTAAAGGAGTACTCTTTCCGCATGTACCCCTGCAATCAACTTTTTGTGTGCCTTCTCATCACCACCAAGTCAGCGATAACAGGTGGGGAAAAGGCCTTTTTGGTAGTGGAATCGTCTGTCTTCTTGAAAAGCTTGCCAGAAGCCACCTTTGTGGTCTTTTTGCTACCAAGGAAGACCTTTTATTATTATTTTTTCCAGCTGACACCTTTTCAATTCCAGCTTTTTGAATCCCAGCATCTATTTATTAGCTATATTTGCTTTTATTGTTGTCTCTACAAAAACTTATAGGGTGGCATATGAATATCATTAATAAATAAAAAAAGTGACAGATCAAATGAGTACTAACCTATTTGAACAGTCAGGAGCAAAATGGACCCTATTGGATATTTCTCTGTAATCACCCTGCAACCCCAGACAGGGTCCAAATGCAAGGGATTAGGAGTTCATGCACAACAGTCTTTAAGCTCCATTTTGGCTGACTCTTTGCGCTATCCGTTGCCCTTCATTGTAAGGAATTCCCCTCATCTGAGCTCAGAAAGCCTGTCCTTCGTGGGGTTGGGAGGCACCCCTTGTTTACAAGGGATGTCCCATATTTGAGAGCTGGAAAGCTTTTCCATTTATATAAACTAAACAAGAAGCCATTTTTTTGGTATTGTGCTGCTTTCCTAAAGACAGAAACGTGTGCATCATGCAATTTATGAATGTGGACAATGTATTGATTTTACAGAGAAATCAATGGCTGACTGAAATCCATACTTTCACTTGGTATTTACCGTACGTAGAACAAAAAACTTGTTAATAGGACTTTCTGATCGTCAGTCATGTCATGAATTTCAACCGTCCCTTACTGCTATTCTGAAAATCTGGCAACACCGGTTCCCCGCCACCCGCCGCCCCCATTTACTTTTAACAAAAGCATTCGGGTGCAAAGTCAACAAACGAAGCATGCAGCTCTCGGGAAGATAACCCGCTTGCGGGAAAAGCTTCACTTGTTGCACGCCTGGGGGCAACTGTGAAAGGTACAAGAGCACCACCAGCAAAAGGGGCACGCCCGCTGTGAGAAAGGGGAGTACACGCTTTAAGCGAAACTGCTGGATTTTACGCGAGTCGTCTGACAGTCACTCGCGGAGAATTAAAGACCGCGACCGGCGCTTTAATCCCTCCCCGAGCCTCCCTTCCCGGCCGCTGGCTGGGCGGAGCTGAAAGTCGGGAAAGGCTGGGAAGGGGCGGGGAATGGAGTCCGACCTTGTGGGCGGCCCCCTTATTCCTCGATTTCCTCGTACGCCCAGCTTTGCTTGAGAGCCCGCCTATAACGGCCGAGGAGGACTCAGCCCCCGGCCGATGCTGTGCAGTGCGGAGAAAAAAAGGGCCTGGTATGTGCCAAATGGTCAGCGAGAGTCCCTGTGGTTGTGCGCTCCTGATGCGAGCAAGCTGAAAAAAGAGAGCGGAGTTCAAAGGGGAAAACTGCGAATTGCACCGCGGAGCAGAGCGTGTGTGGTGAGGCAGACGTTGTGCGTTAGCTGGAGTCGCTGGTTGTCAGAGTGAAAGCAAGCTGGAGAGGTCTCATGTATTTTTAATAGCTACCTACAAGAAGGAGTTTCGGCAGGGCTTGCTCTTGCTTCTCGTACAGGCAACAGCTGCTGAAATCCCCTCTTTTCCACAACCACGAAAGGTACCCTCACTCTGGCAACCCTCGTTGCAAGAGTTTAATTGTTTTACCTGTGCTGGATTTTAGATTATTTAGGCCTCGTTTCCAGTGAGAGTGTTTACAAAAAGAACTTCATGGGTGTTGCACCTTTTTTTTCAGCCGAGAATAGTTTTTGTATATGTGTTAAACATTTTGGTTTCCCACAGGCCTTGCAGATTCTCAAGATTACCATATAAACCTGAAAAGAGTCTGAAAACTAGAAAAACAAAGGTGTTAAGCAGCTGTGATTACCTTGAGCTCCCAAGCATGCGAACATGTTTCAAAGTCAAGTGCTTGTTTATAGAAGGCAATCCTTGTTGTCTGGTCAAGTGTTCTGGATAAGTTAAGGTGGCCACATGGGAAATAAGACAGGGCTGCTGTGCCTTTAATATTTCTGTGGAAGAAGGCAGAACATGTTTGTGTGTCAGGCTGTACCTACTGCAATCTTTGTTCCATCAGGGATGTGGCAGCCGGGTGGGTGTGCGAGTACCAAAACTTCTCCCTTGTTTGCAAAGGAGGGAGCAGTTTGGGCACACTCGTGTGCTTGTCACCATGTCCCTTGCTGCCCACACCCCCCTGCTGTTGCCTCCCGGATGAAAGGGATGTGTGCAAGTGCCCAAATGAGGGAGACGTTTCAGCACGTGAACCCCCTGCCCCCTGCTGTATCCCTGCTGCTGCTCTTGGTGTGTAGCATCAGGGCTCATGGACCCAGGTTAAGAACCACCGGTCTAGATACAAACCACGACTTTAATTTTTTCTTTGTTGTTGTTGCTTTGCTTTTCAGAGTTCCTATGGCTGTAGCGTGCTGAGACAGGCTGCGTCAGGATCTGTGGTAGTTGTGAATTCTTAATCAGAAAGAATGTCCAGTGATTCTTGGAACAGAGAGGAGGTAGGAAGTAGAACTTTTTTTCTCAAGTCAACAGTGTTAGAAGCTTCTCCACTGAATACCCTGGACTTCCCATATTGGCTTAATACAGGCTGGATAACAGTTATTCCTGTTGAAGAGATGAAAGGAATTCTTTTGAAAATATTGAAGTACAGCCAGCCTTCCATATCCTCAGATTCTGTATTCATGGATTCTGTATCCATGGCTTGAAAATATTCGAAAGAAAAAACAGAACAAAAAAAGCAAACTTTGATTTTGCCATTTTTATATAAAGGATGCCATTTTACTACACCATTGTACATAGTGGGACTGGAACATCCATGAATTTTGGTAATCATGGAGGGTCCTGGTACCAAACCCTAGGGGATACTGAGGGCCCATTGTATGCTTTCCATTCTCCTTTCTGGTTTTTTTTCCTCCTCTGCACCTGTTTGTTCTATCCAGTCTTGCTACTTATTTGACTTCGCTCATTTATACGGACTATACAGAGATGCAGAAGGGTTTGGGTGTGGTTGAATACAAAAAAGGCTCATAACTAGACTTGAAGTGTTTAATTGGTGAGGACCTTTAATGGCAATTTGATGATGGACAGTGATAGGAGGAAGAGGAAAAGGGGGAGAAATATACAGGGATGAAAAACATTACTATATGTTTGTATTAAAATTAATTATAAAATAAAAAATATGATTTATCCCATTTTTACGATTGTGCAAAAAGGGTTTTGTGACATTAAGTGAAGAAGGTGGTTATCAAAAATGAAACAGTTCTCTCATTTTTACAGTCAAATCCTGGACATTTGGAACTTTTTGCAATGTTTGTATACTTACAATGTGGCATTAGAATGTGGTGTTCAATAAAGAATTAGAAATAATTTCAGGAGATGTGTAGAAACATTGTACAATACCGTACTATAAAGAAATTCATTTGATTTTTCCCCATTTTCTTCCAATTGTAGCAAGAAGAATGGGAAAATGTAAATAAGTTATTACGACATCATGGCTTGAGGCCTTTAGTACCAGGTAAACAATTTTTTTAAAAAATGTAACTATATATTAGCCATCAATTGAATTGTGCCATTCTGCAGTTATTTGAAGATAATAAATTTGACTTGCTTCTGCTTATCTAGAATTTGAATAAGAATACTAGTACTAGATTACTTTGAATAATCTGTATTATTCTCTATAATACCATCCTTATTATAGAAAATTGGTATAAGCATGATGCAACATAGTGGTTGTCATGTAGCAGATCTTATAGAGACTCAGCGTGGTATGGTAGATTGAGTGGCAGCTAGACTTCCAGGAGACAGATTTCAATTCCCTGCTTGACTGTGGAAACCCGCTAGGTGACTTTTGGGAAGTCACACTCTCTCAGCCTCAGAGGAAGACATTGGCCACCCTCTCTGAACAAAATTTGCCAAGAAAACCCTGTGATAGTTTCGTTATAAGTCAGAGGTGACTTGAAGGCATACAACAACAAAAGGTCTTAAAAGGACATCATCAGCTGGTTCCAGTAAGCACGAACTGGCATAAAGGAACACAGTGCTTTCTTGTTTAGACCATCTGGAGATGTTACTAAGCTCATTGTTGTTCTGCAGACATCTCTGACGTGATGTGATTTTCTCCACCCATCTGCCTCATTTGTGAAATGCTATCATTTGTAATTCATTATTAAACACATTTAATGGGCATCTTTGGAGTTTCTTTTTCAAATTTTGCAGATAAAATTGTTATGGACAGACAATGTTCACAAGCAATACGATATGCGCTGAAGACATTAGTGGAAGAAACAGAGCGCCAACGGAAAATTGTTCGTGGTTTGATAGAAGACAATCGCCAGCTGAGGTAAGACAGTCTTAGGAGTTCTTCTGGGGTATTTCATTGATGAAATGAACAGAGTTCTGATCCAAAAAGGAGGCAACATTTGTCACTGTTCTGTCCTAAGCATAGTCCTTTGCTTTTGCCATGTTTCCATTTTATGCTCTTTTATTTATAGTAGTTTTTAAATTAGAAAATGACAATCTTCATGTGTTGGACTGCAAATTCCATCAGCGCACCACCAGCAAGGCCAGTGGACAGGGATGATGAAGACAGTAGTCCTAAAAATATGGGGGCATATGGTTGCCCATAAATGCTTGTCTGGAATTGCTCTGCACTGAGTAAAATACTGATGCTTCTTGGTTTTCACCAAGCCTTGATTGTGACCACTCTACTTTGTTTGTATTCTGGTTTAAAGTTCCTTTGCTTTCCTTGTCTGCTGAAGCATTTTGGAAGCTGCTCCACACTGTCTCTTCTCCTACTAGTTATACAAGTTAAAGGAGTTACGTAAAAAACCAGTCCACACACCTTAGCCCCTTAGTGAATAAGTAGTCCTGATTCTTCACTGAAGAAGGAATGTAACTGTGGTTTGTGTTGCATTCCGGGGTTCTTGAATGCAGCAGGTTCCAAATGATGTTTGCTCTGGCTCATTCACCTATACCTTATGAGGAACAGTAGGCAGACCAGTCAGGGAGATCAGCAAGAGACTTTGCCTACGTGGTCTTCTAAATTGAGATTTGTTTGATATTTTGATGTGTATCTGTTTCACTGTATTTTATAGTGCTTGCTGAGAATTTTTTTTTTTTGTTAACATTAGAGATGAATTGCGTTTGGAGCGAAGGCGGGCTTCCCAGCAGGAACAACGAGCCAATGATCTTGACATCATTTTGGAAAATATCAAACACAAAATACGTCAGCTAGAAGACGAATCTATAGCTAATGCATCCCAGCAGCACAATCAAGTCAAAGAACTTCAGAAGGATCAGCAAGCCACCCAGGTAGTTTTGTTTACTGTAACTTTGAGGATCTGACATTCATAGGATGTTTCCCTTTTGCTTCAGATGGATTTTGATGAAGTTATCAGGGGCTGTCTGACCATGAAGCTTAGTGAGGTGATTTCCCTAAACAGCAGACTGCTGGGAGCAGCAAACCCACCATTCCCCAGGAGGATCTTTGCTGCTCTGGAGAGCTATCAGAGCAATCCAGAGCCTGCCTTCTTTTTTGCCAAGAAAACCCCACCCCACTTCATCTCCATAGAACAGCATAGGGTAGAGGTGCAGCCAGCCACTCAGTGCTACCATGTGCCCATCAAAGGTGGAACCCCTCATGGTTGGTGGCAGCAATTTAGGCAGCCCTGCATCAGCCAGTGCAATAGGATAAAGGATGGCAGGTCACCCAAGAACAAGGGGAGCTGTATACCCTCTACCAGAGGCCAGTTGTAAATAGCCCTTGTCACTTCTTGTATCTGGTTTCGACAACCCTTTGGAGCCAAGCTCTGTGTAGAATTGACTAATAGGGGGAGACATATCACATGCTCCTCACTTGATGGTATTTGAGAATGTCATAAAATGAGGCAGTATCAGCACTTTCTCCTCCCTCCGCTCCCTTATCCTGTGGTGCCTGTGCATGTGTGGGTGTGGGGGCTTCGTCACTGCTTACCTTACTGCCTACTCCTATGGCTGGAAGTGCCTTCCTCCAGAGCCTTTGGAATGAGTGTGGGCAGTTGACTGTGCTTCTGCTGCAATGTGTGGATGTAACTGTGAGAGGCAGCACTTTGTTTCCCATTTCAGGGAGCATGAGAACTCATATTGACCATAGTGGTAATCATAAAATGGATTCCGTGATGGAGTTACAAGAGAACATTTCTGACTTTATTTATGATACACTTTAAAAATGCATGCAGTAAAAATACATAAAAATAAAATGAGTTCCTAGAAAGTTGGAGAGGTTTACAGAGTTAATAAATTCATTGTCATTGTCCATTAGTTCTCTTCCCAGTACTCTTCTGTGTCTGTGATTCTCTTGCTTCCTTTCCGCATGTAGGCAAAGTACCACCAGCAGTCTGAGACATTACGAGAACGGGAAGAGACTATTGCCCGCTTGGAGAAGGAGCTTTCTAGGGTAGGCATAGAGGAGGAGCGGCGCCTTGCTACACAGAAAAAAATGTTTCGCCAGTTTTGCAAGCAAGCTCCAAGAACTTACTTGGATCAACAGTGAGTAATTCTGTACAGTTTTTTGACAGTTTTCATAATACCAGAGAGAGAAGTTTTGTGGAAAGCTCAAAGTTTGTAGTTTAAATATTTCTGATTATAATGTTAAGAATGAATTTATTTGGTGGTGAATTAGCGTTCTTGACCATTCTGGATGTGTTGTTATGTTGGGACCGTTTTCCCAGTAACAATGTGGTTGCTGCCACTTCTGTCACTGCATTTTGTTGCTTTGAGGACTAATAGATTTTTCAGTTGTTTTCTTTTTTTCTCCTAAATCCTATTTCTTTTCAATATTCTGTTAAATTCCAATGTGGTTTTGCAGCTGTCTCTTTTAGGAGATGTAGGCTGTGGTGGGCTGAGGGTACCACATGCTTTTTAGAAGTTCTGGAATTTTTCTCCTACTTTCTAGCTTTGTCGTCTTTTCCACCTTGCCAGTAAGAGCCCAGGAAAACTTAACTAGATCAGAAGCTCTATAGTATTGGAAAAGTGTTACTTAGAAAACTTTCCTCCTTTTCCCCTCTCTCTAGGATTTGTTGCCTAATTGATTATTATGAGTCTCAGATTGACCAAATCAGAAAAGAACTAAGGTAGGAAAAGTCATTGATATAAATCAAGTTATGCTATATTAGTAACGCAGAAATGTCTGAATAGGTTCAAGACATTTGTAAGATACAGAAGTCTTTAACATGTTCTTGTTGAAGGGTTTTTGTTGCTGTTTGCCATCAAGATGACTAACTTATGGCAGCTCTGTGAATAGGGACCTCCAGGGTCTGCCCTGCTCTGCTCAGGTCTTGCAAACTCAGGGTTGAGGATTCTTTGATTGAATTGATTCTCTTGTAGTGCTGTCTTCTTCTTTGCATACTGCCACTTTAGTCTGGATGATTCTTTTGTATTTAATGCCATATATTTACACTTGAGGAGCTTATCTAGTTCTTTCGTGGCTGCCTTTCCAAGTCTTAATCTTCTGATTTCTTGACTACAGTCTCCATTTTGGTTAATGACTAAGCTAAGGTATAGAACATCTAATTCTGTGTCTTTGATACTTACTTTGAAGTTATGTAAGACATCTGTAATCATTATTTTTGTCTTCTTAATGTTCAGCTGTAGCCCTGCTTTTGTACTTGCTTCTTTAACTTTCATCAGTAGTTGTTCCAAGTCTTTGTTACTTTGTACTAGTGGCATGGTGTCAGAGAGCTAGCATGTGATGTAGTGGTTTGAGCATTGGAGTATGACACTGGAGACCAGGGTTTGAATCTCTGCTTGGCCACGGAAACCGTCTGGGTGACCTCGGGCAAGTCATACTCTGTCAGCCTCAGAGGAAGGCAAAGGCAGTCCTGTCTCAACAAATCTTGCCAAGAAAACCCTTTGATAGGTTTGCCTTATAGCAGATAGGTTTGTCTTATGGTTGCTGTAAGTTGGAAATGATCTGAAAGCATACATGTATGATGTCATCTACATATCTTAAATTGTTGATATTCCAATTTTCATGCCTGCTTCTTCTTGAATCTATCATATGATTTCATACATTCTGAATATAAATGGGGTGATAAAATACTGCCTTGTCTGCCCAGCTTGCGAATGAAGTTGAAGGTTGAAAGATTGTGGTGTGAAATAATTTGCAAAAAGACAAAAAAGTGACAACTAGTTTCATTCCTCCTGTGTTTCATAGATCTTTACTTTTTAACTGAAGTGAAATTTGTTTTAACTTGATTTCTTTCGTAGGAAATATAAGAGAGACTCTAATCATGCACAAGGAGGAGGAGAAGAGGAAAAAGAAGAAAAATTCCTGAAGAACATAGATGCCACAGCTAACTACAAAGCCTTACTCATGGTAAGGTAAATACTCATAACTCTGGATGTGGACACTGCCCAGTCTATAGAGAGATATTTTCTCTGTATTTTCAGTTGGTCAGTTTTTCTCCTTTGATTCAAGTGGGGAACATCCTGAAGGCAAGGTGTATTGCTGCTGAAGGTTGTTTAATTCCCTCCCTTCCTGGTACCTGTTCTCATGTGGCTTCATACCTGGTGATAAATACTTTGAAGGGAAAGCAAATGCACATCCCCATTTTCTTTCCCTACTTTCTTTTCTTGCTGCAAAAAGGGAAGCGCAGCCATGCCCAGCTGTCATGTGCTACAAATATATTACCTTCCTATACAGACTAACTCTCATCTTCTAAGATTCTCTTCACTTACTCCTCATCCTCACTCATTGTAATTCCCTCAGTTTGCTTTATTTGATCTCACTAGCTCGTTCTTTTATCTGACCATATCTGACCATTTTATCATCATGGTTTTTGAAAGCCTAGAGCACTACAGTCTCTCTAAAGCAGTTTCTCTCTCAGCATTCTAGAGGCCCAGGACTCTTACCATAATATGGCCAAAGCAGATGTTGTCCATTGTCCCTAACTGAATTTTCTGAAGTCTTCTTTTCAAAAATAAAATTTATTTTTTAAAAGCAGCTGTTGGCAAAATGAAGGCTGAACGTCTCTATTTTTGAGAGGAGGAGCAAGGCAGCAGGTCAGGATACTTAAGATGTTGCGATGTGACCTTTTCTTTATCTGAATCTTCCAACCTTCATCCACATCAATGCAGATCTGGTGGGGTAAAAGTGCGAGTGTTTGTATTGTCATTTCTGTTTTGGTTGTTGGCTGTGTTCAGCAGCATGAGCTGATTTGGTTATTTCAGTCAAGTGAGTATTACTTGCATTGTGTGAAGCTTTCTCCCATCTCTGTGTGTGTTCATCTATTTAACTTTTAACATTAAATAATTGTGTTCTTAACTTTTTAAATTAGTTTTATAACTTAAAATACTGTCAAAGTGGTCAGCTACTTGAATTTGCATTGCTGGGATTTTCACCTTAGGAGTTCAAATTATGGCTCACCAGTGGATTCACTGTGTGCATCTTTGAGCAAGTCAGTATTTTCAACATTTGTTCTCTCATCTTGGTAGAATATGTTTATTAATGATCTGCTTAGTTGATCTGTTGTGAGGACAAATCAGATACCAGTGCTGTGTGTGTGTGTGAGACAGCATTTTTAAAATACATTTTTTAAAGTCTTTTCAGACTCAGATAATTGAGACAAAAGCCCGAAATGAACAATTATTACATGAAAACACAAATCTCAAGAAAGAGATAGAGATCAGGTGAGTGGAGGGGTGCTATTTTCTTAGTTCTGATTCTTAAGTGTGGAAAACCATGTTAACATCACATAGTCCTTGGCAAGTAATCTGTAAATATCTGAAATATGTAACTGTAACCATAGATGCTTAGCTGACACCCTTCGCTGTTGGCAGTATGATAGCCACTCTACATTAAATATTTTCTTCCTTATAGACCAACTGCACAGGAGTTAAGATTTTACAAACACCAAGTGAAGAAACTGGAGAAAACACTGAAGAACATTAGGTAACTAATTTTCGTCAGACAGGAATGTTAGAGCTTTGTTTTTAAAATGAATAAGTTAAGAGCAGTTCAGCAATGTCTATTTCTGGAAGCAGGCAGCATTTAAAAAAGGAGGGAGAGAGAAAACTGAACCATGTAAATTTTTAGTGGACTTGTGATAATGAGATATTGAAAAACCTTGCTGAAGAATAGGAGTAAGGGTACCATAGGATGTCTTAATACTATCCGTAAATATTGTGGATATCTTTACAGCCCATACTTCCATAGAGACGCATGCAAAGTGACAAAAAGATGCTTTGAGATGGAAGAGAATGCTCTTAATCTGTTAAGACTTCCTTAACAGATGCTCAAGCAAGTCTTTTTATTGTTAATCATTTTAATTTGATTTTTTTCTAAAGGTTGCATGAGAACAATGAAGAAGAAAACACCAAAGAAAACAGAGAACTTAAATGTAATACAGGAGGGGACCAGCTTCAGGAAGTTTCCAGAAAATACTTGCAGGTAGGTAGGATGCTATTTCAGAAAGTCTGCAAAAAATACATAGCACTCTGATTGAGATCCAAAGGTGAACGTGGGAGTTTATATTGGGGACGATGCCAACAGATGACTTTGGGGTTTGCTGCACTATAATCATTTAGTGGGAAACTGTGGTTTCTTGTTAAATATGAACTGAGCCTTTTATGAAAAACAGGCTGTCAGCAGGAACACATGAATGACATTTATTGTATGGTATCCTAAAGACCAGGCTTTTGTTGAGTATTCTTATATTGGACAGAATACTCTAGTTATTAGCATACAGAATGTGTTTTCAAATTGAACAGTAGTAGTACTAAATTCCTTAGTTGCCCAAAATCTGTGCAGTATTTCTCTTCTTGCAAATCCAAAAAATATGGTGTGACTAAGTTGATTCTGTTGCAAGATTATCAGATAAGAACTGCAAAGGCCTGGTTTAAAAAAAATGCAGAAGTGATCATTATAAAATTTTTCAATATAAAATAACAACTGTTGATCATTAGTATGGGTGGGCCATGGGAAGTAGAAAATAAAAGTTTGGGCTAGATATAACATCCAGCCATGGCCTGCTGGTACCTGACTGCTGCTGGTGCATTTCTTCCTCCTGATATACACACTGATTTCTCGTCTCGATTTCCAGTTTAAACCACTTTTGTGTGTTATATTAGGCAAACTGTGATCTGCAGAAACTAGGATTGCCTCTGTTATTCAGACTGTGTCACAGAGATCGCAGGCCAAACTATAGTTTAGTATTAATGCTTAACTGGGAGAACTAATGGCAAATGATGATGAAATGAGAGTACATGGCGGAGGAACCGTCCTCCCTACAGAATTTGCAAACTGTAATGTGATGATATTTCTGAATTTCACCCATTGTGTTAATTCTACTACCCATCAATGTATATGCATTTCCATGGTTAGAATAGCAAACGTGCTCAGATTTTCAGTTTACTCCTCTGCATATTTACTTGGAATTAAGTAAGTGTTTAAGATTGCAGTCTTAATCTGTTTCCTTAGTAACAGTTGACACAAGGGAAAGAAGTGAAAAGAAAATGCATTTGAGAAGAAAAGTTAAAGAGTATGGACAGATGCTCTGAAAGTGAAACGCCAGCATAGCCTTTCTCAGAGCACAGTTTAGAGAAAAAAAAGTTCAGCATTTTTCAGTTTTCATGATTTTAGTGAGTGAAATATAAGCATTTGCTTAATTGTCCACTGAAATCCAGCGTGTCAAATCTACCTTGATTGCGGATAGTGTTACAAGCTCAGGGGCCCCAGCGGAAAGTGCTGGCATGCAGTACATTTTTAAAAAGGGAGCAACTCATCTAAAGCGAGAAACAAAATAAATATTTTGTAGCTGGTATTGTGTAATTTTTAGCCTCTGGAGAAAAACTGTATGCCATTAATGAAATACGTTGTGTTTTTGTAGGCAAAGGATGCAACTATGTAAGAGTCTCTTGAGCCGCAGATTCAGTGGGTCATAATGCCCATATAAACATGTGTAGGACTGGCCTCTTTGTCTCTTAGATATATGAGTAATGAGGTCTGCAGAAAATGAGTGTCTTTCTGATACTTTCTGAAGCTAACAGTGTGAGATTTTTTTAAAAACCCACATTTCATGTTAAAGGTATTGTCCAGCATTGACTCAGTTATTAGAAGTCCAAGAAGAGCTCCCTTGGTAATGCATTTGCAGAGGAAAGGGTTACCACGAAACTGTACCAGGGAGAATGAACAGGAATGTGGATTTGAGCATCTTCCTCTAACCGTAGAACTGTGGGCTGACCAGCTAATGGCCCTGAAGGTACTGCTGATCTTTAACTGTTGTATTCCTTAAAGCTAGGGATCTATCTCACATTATAAATAACTGTGTGCTTTTAAGAAACTATTACTTTTTTACTTTGTGTCAGTGCATGTACTTCAAACTTCACGCTAACATTAAAAGCTGTGCTGTACATTATGCAGAATAAAGGTGTGAAAGAAATTGAATGCCTTTCCTACATAGTAAACTAGCATGCTAGGGAAAGGGCTGCATTTATCCTTTTGCTCGGATACTTTACCTTGTTACTTCTGTGGACATTTTTATGTAGGAGAACATTAACAAATAAATACCCTTCCTGTAATCTGAACTGGTACAACCTTGAATCCCATCATTTCTCTACTAAGCTGTATGGTTCATTATGTTGAACAACCTAAAAGCCTAAAGGAAAGACTTCAAAGACAATATGGTAGTAATATCTTTATGCCAACCAAGATGGTAGAAACATTATGTGTGAGCTTTTGACACTCAAAGTTGCATCATCAAACAAGGGTGTTTTTCTGAAAGCATGCAGCAGAAGAAAGCAGACTTCTTCATGGTGTCTCCAGATGGTGTAAGAGGAAGAGTCTGCACGCTAATAAATTGGGCTCATGTGACAAGAAAGTCAGTAGGATCAGAGCAATAAAAATGGGTTCTCCTTTTGTAAATAAAGAAGATCTATTTGAAACATACAGCTTCTCTCTATTTGGTGCTAAGCTCACAGGCCCTTTTGTAGGCAGAGAGAAAAGAAGCAGAATGGGTGGGAAGAAAGTGTAAAAGTAAAAAAAAAAAAAGTAAAGAAAAGAGTCAAGAAAAAAAGTAAGAAGTTGGAGAAATCTCATTGCTATAATTTTAGGAAGAACATTTATTGAGGTCTACTTTCTGGTAGATGATTTTTAAAAATAACCTGTTAATATAAAAAATGGATAAATAATACAAATAAAAACCAAGTACATGCCAGCTGTTTCTTCTTGTTACTCATTCCTAAACAAGAAAGGTAGGAAAAAATGTAAACTGAAGCAGTTCCAAGGTACTGAAGAGTGGAGCTCTGAACAATGATGTGTTCAGCCTTCTCCCCTGGTGAGGCATGGTGCAAAAAGCAGTGGGGATAGCACCCCACAGGGGTTCCTGCTGTTATTTTGTGTACTGCACTTCACAACCAGGAGGAAGCTGGATACATCATCATTCAGCACCCTGCTCTTCAGCACCTTGGAACTCCTGTTGGCGTGGCTGACTGAGGGGCATTTATTACCATAGAAATGGTGCCACGACTGACTCCATAGATTTTCTCAGTCTTCCAAAGCAGGTTTTAGGGCTCCAGTGAGGAGAAGAGAGATCTTCCCCTGCTCCTCAATCCAACTGGTGAAAGCAGTTCAGTCATCAGATGCCTAGTATTGAATTTAGACTCTTGTGTTAAGAACCAACTACTTTTGGGCTCAGAATAGTAAATAGAAAGTGAGGGCTATGCTGTCCTCTGACCATGATTTTTGCTTTTTCAAGAACTTACATAAGTCTCTGAACAAACTGCTTCTGCAATTAGTGCCTTGGCATACAGTAGCTGCGCAGGATAACAAAGAACATGTTAGAGTTGAAGACCTTCAGCGCTTAGTAGATGAAATCTCTGATGAAGTAGAAAATGAAGAAAAGGTACCTTTTTTGTTTCAGAGTTCTGTCTCTTGTTCTCACATTTAGGCTAAAGCTTCTTTCTTTTCATATGTTAATATAAAGTCCTTTATTTTAATCCAGTGCAAAATCTCGGTTGTTTATTAAATGAGACTTATGTAAATATGTAAATAATAATTTTGATTCTGTAGATTACTTTGTTCATGATTTGGTCCTTGGTTTCAAGAGATGGCTTTGGTTAAGTCTGCTTCTGCTTTCTAGAAAACTTATCCTGCAGTCTGCCTGTAAACTCAATTCCATGCAGTTTTCTGCTTATCACTGAGAGATTTCTAGATTTTAGACTGATTACGGTCCTCTCTCCACATTTGCAAGTCTGACCTTCATGAATTTGACTATTTGTGAGGCTTGGGCAAATGACAAGGGAATGGGAGGGTAGAGTGTGGGGAGAGAATGCATGCTTGCTCATTGGGGTGAATGGGGGAAGATACTTGTGATTTTTCCACTTTCTTGTGGGTCCTGCACCCTGAGTCCATGTGAAAGTGGAGGACCCACTGTACATCCCCAGTCCTCCATCATGATGTTTAATTGAAGTTAAAAACTACATTCTTATTATCTGTTTTTCTTCTCTGGCATCCTATAGAAGAGTCATGTGCCTTCCCAACATACCTTGTATGCAATTGTCTCTCATTTCCAAAAACTGTTTGATGTTAATTCTTTGAATGGAATTTACCCTCGCATGAATGAAGTTTATACAAAGCTTGGTGAGATGACCAATGCTATGAGAAACCTTCGTGATCTCTTGCAACTAGGTATGAGTTTTGTTGCTATTATCCTCTGTTCAAAACCAGAGTGGGATAACTAGACGATGATAGAAAGATTATCTCTACTTTTGTGGGGGGAGGGATGTAGAAGTATGTTTGGAACACTGGAATAATACCTTTTAACTTCAGAGCGAAAGCTTTCATACCAACATTTCACATTTTATTTGTTATAAGCTACTCTGGCTTAATTCCAAATTATCCTGTAGTTAGGATGCCAGGAGCCCTGGTGGTGCAGTGGTTAAATACCGGTACTGCAGCCACAAGATTGTGAGTTTGATCCTGTAGGGCTCCAGGTTGACTCAGCCTTCCATCCTTCTGCAGGTCAGTAAAATGAGTACCCAGCTTGTTGGGGGCAATTAGTAAACACATTGTAAACTGCTTAGGGAGCATTTAGCTGATAAGCGGTATAGAAATACACATGCTATTGCTATTAAGGGACACAATAAGAAACTAAGATGTACAGCATTGTATAAAACAGCTTTGTTCAAAATTGTATTTGATTTGAATTATATTAATAGTTGTTAGAAAAGTTATTGCCCTATTTGACAGCTGTGAGCTTGGCAGAAGCACTTAAAAAAAGCATTGGAATTTAGGCCTGTATTTATCTATGTTCTTCTTGATTGATTGATTTTAAAAGTTCTCTGAATGTTTCCTTGAATGTGTCTCTTACACTTTCACTTCTATTGCCCTGTTTGTTTTTGTATTTCTATCCTGCCACTATAAATTGTTCCATGCTGCTTTGCAAAACATGAGCATTATAAGTTGTATCAACACTGTTGGTTTTTTTTACACTGCAGTTTAAATTTTTGAGGAAGGAGAATGTGTTAGTTACCTGATACAAATACATACATTTTGTAACTATGTGATAAAATAGAACAGCTGAGACAACTCACATATCCTTCTTGCTTATCTGGAAGTGTTTTAAGACTGCTATAATTAATGTGGATGTATTTGCTGTAGGGTCTGTTTTCCTAGCTCTTTATGTATGGCTGCTTGTCTAAAGGTAACTTTCCCTTGTATTGTTTGAAGTAATTAAGTTGATATGTACATTGAACTTGTCTGAAAAGAATATTGTTTAGGCTTTCATACAGTGTCTTCCTCCTCTTCTTTGTGCTCTTGCATTCAGTGTCTTTCAAAGTTTCATTCTCCTTCTCCCTTGGATCCTTGTAGCTGCTTTAAAAACATTTATCAGAAATGGAAACCTTAGAATGATTTCCATGTCTCATTTGGTTTGCATATTGATGTTAGCAACCACTTAAGTGATCTATTTAGCTACTACACTGCTAATGTCAGCCACAGTGTCTGGGTAGATGATGCCTCCACCCTAGAAAGTAATGTGGTGTTTTTCCTAGATTCCTCAACCCCACCCAGTGTCCTGGTGAACACTGTTGGAAAGCTCTGTAGTCTTTTTAATGAGCATGTGGCCTGGCAGGTAGAGCAGCTGCTGGGGACGCAAGACATTGAAAGGTATGCCAAGCTACATACTTGTTTAATAGTAACTTTTGAACAATCCATTCAGATTCTTATTCTGAATAGTTTCTTCTTTTCTGTGAAAGCCTTGCTATATAATCCATTAGCTTCAGACTAGTTACAGTGTGATTTGCTACTCCTATATCCACCTACCTCACCATTTTATTACATCCTTTTCTAGATCGCAACCCTATTAGACTTTTCCCTGTATTCTCTGTAAAGTACTGTCCATGTGAATGGTGCTTAATAATAATTTGCAATACTGGAAGACTCTTTCTTAACCACCAGAACGTATATTGTGCAACCTATTCCAGTGTAATAGCAATTAGAAAAAATTTGGAGGGGAAAGGATCTACTAAGATGGGTTGGATTTTTCACACATACCCTGCATTCTGTGGCAAACATCATGTATATGGTGAAGTTAAAGCCTAACTTAGGCAAAGTCCATGGAAGCTATAAAGAGCAATTGCGAGAATAATAGGTTCACTTAGGTTGGGAAGATGTCTTCTTTCAAAGTTCTGGATACATCACATTACTGCTGGAGATATGCAGTAGGAAATACAAGTGCCTTTATTGTGCTGGAAACAGGTGTCCTGCCTATAAAGAAGGATTTCTGTTAAGAGGTATCAGGAACAAAATCTACTGACATGGAGATCGCTGAGCTTGTTTTAGAGAAGAAAACTGCTAGCAAATAAATGTTTGCTACACTTGATGTTTTTCAGCATTATCTACAAGTTAGAAGAACATGACAACTTTTTCCCAGCCTTTCAAGCTCTTACTGAAGATCTGCTTCACATTCTAGGTAAGTTACTTCTATAACATATACTAATGTTAACACATTCTAGCCCTGACATTAAAAGCAGGGACATTAAAAGCCAAGAAGGCATACAAGCAAAGAGGCCTGCTAAGCTAGAAGCCAAATTAACTTCCCTGTTTGTATTCAAAGTGTTACTTAGCTAGTTGGCCTCTCCTCTGGCTCTAGATGCAGAGAAGAGTGCACAGCGTTGTCTTAGAAGCCCAGTTTGTCTTAACCATGTTTTTTATTGATTATAAAGAAGAAAAAGTGTTCTGTTTAGTGCTGTTTCCATTTCAAAAACTTCCCTTTTTCAAAAGAATTCAAGGTAATCTGTGTAGGGCTATCTACTGTCCTCACATTAAGCATCTGATAAAAGATTAGGTTGGAAGTGACTTCATGGTCACTTAGAAACTTCATGGCAACTTCTATGTATTAGCACTGCTTATGTTATGTTATGTTTTATGTTATGTTTTGTTATGTTATGTTAGTTTTATGAGCTGAAAAGGCAGCATTGTGTCTTCCATAGTCATTTTCAGCGTGGTTATAGGAATTTTTGCTAGCAGTCAGGTCCTATTCCTCTCAGTCTAGCTATAAACTCTTAAATTAAGTGTATATAAGCTGAAATTGAGTTTATACCTCTATACATAGAGGCATCTTTTCCCTCCCTAGTTTGACAGGAAAGCTGATAATTTATATAAAATCACTTTTCTTGTTTCAGAAGTCAGAAATCTGACAGATATAGTACCTGCTGTGCAGAAGCTGAAATTGAATGTCCAATAATGTAAGCCATCTATAGAAGTTATAGAATATTTCTACCTCTTATATATTGTGTTTGACTGTTTTAACTAAAAATGTCTTAACTCATTCTTGGAAGTTTTTATTTAATACTCCAGATAATGAATATCTCTGTTCTCAATTTTTTTTCACTTATACAGTATTATCAGTAATGTACTACTGTTCAACTCAGAGCCCTAAATATACACAGTTCCATGACTCAGTTTATTCATTATAAATTCATTATTCATTATAAACATTCATCACATTCATATTTAAAATTTAAACATTCTTTTCCCCTGACATAAATAGCATAAGACTTGTACTTCACTGTGCTTTCACTCTGAATCTTAAAATAGCCATGATCAAGAAGGCTGCATAACAGTAGTATGGAAAGTGCATTCTCCAGAAAGAAACTTTTTGGTATGTAGCCTTGCCTCCATTATCCCCAAATGGCACAAAACAGCACTGATGCAGCCTGTGGAGTGGCCCATGCTGTGTGTACACCCAACTATTTTTTACCTCTGACACTGCTTGAAAAGATTAGGGATCCTCTAAAGCCAGAATTGGTGAAATATAGACCAGGGTTGCTGTGGAAGTATACCTGCAGTTTTCTTCACTCACTGTCCAGGCAGAGAGGCAAGTTGGATTCTGGCCAGACAGGCACATTCGCCTAGCAAAACCTAATGCGACATAACAGTATTTTTATATACCCACTTTCAGGCATTATAGAAGGTGCCTAAATTCTCTGCATCCCAGCTGCTATGCCTAGAGAGTGTTTTGGAGTAATACTTGCTTCCTCTTAAGTGCAATGGCTAGTTGTACCAGTTCCTGGCAGCAGTTCCTGCACTGTAGACCTTTATACATGTTACAAGTACACAAATCGTGGTAAATGTGAAAGCTTGTTTCTGAGTGTGTAATTTCTGTTGTGTTGCCAACAGAGATTGAGAGTTGGATTGTTGCTAAACAGGCACTGGGAAGTTACAGCAGAATATTCTGCATGGGTGTATGAAATAAGAATATAATTTAAATATAAAAATCTAAAAAGTCATTTGGTGGCAGTCTTAAAAGTACAAAATATACATATGTACACTTGATTCTTTTGTCCTTTAGATGTTAAGAGATCAGCTGCAGGGCTGTCCATTTATTGTCAACTGGTACCTGTAAAAGAAAATCATCAATATGGGTCAGTTCTGATGTCATGATACCACCATGGTCAGACTGGCTGAGAGTGGGTTGACAGTATAAAATAGTTTTAACTGTAGCTATGTGGAGTGCATCTTTCCTGTAGCCATAGGCTGCATCTGCACAAAATCAGTTTGGGCTTGAAGCATCTTAATCTCTCAAAGGCAGGACAGGAGAGCAAAAACTTCTTTGTACTACTTGCCTTAAGTCAACCTTAAGAACCATTCTTCTTTCTAGCTCATCCTTGCCTACCACTGACAGAAAATAGCCTTGTGCTTTTTCACTAGCCCTCTTTGCTTACAGGAGGGATGAAACCTGAGACCGTTTGGACAAAACATGAGCTAGGGTTGCCTAAAGTAAAATTATCAAGATAATGTAAAAATATTGCCCAACATATGTATTTTCCTCTAAGTCTCCCCAACCAAACCATTTGGGATAACACCAAAGCTTTCACATTAGTTTTCCTGTTTCAGTTTTGTAATTTTGTTCATCCTCTGCTCCCCATAATGTTAAAATATAACCTTTGCTGAAGCCATGATAAGAGTTCCTGATAGCACAGCTGATGTAATAGTTGCTCAAACCATGGTTTGCCTTAGTTTCTTGAGAACTAGATACTTGGTAGTTCAGAGAAGATTACTGGTAATTTTTTTGCACTTTGATTTCATATAATTCCACTGGTAATAAGAAGTTTGCTAAACAGACTAATAGTCTGACAAAGAATTTACATGCGGTCACATTGTATCTGATCATTGCAATTCTAACATCCATTAGCTCTGTTACTGAGGGGCAAACTATACTAGGCAATTATCATTCCAGTTATGGAGTGGGGATAGTGTAAAGCAATATCTGGGTAGATAGGAGAAAGATCCTCACATGTAATTCCATTCTATCACACATTTAAAAGGGGATCTCTTTCTCAGTGATTCCTTTGGAAGAAGGAAAAAAATTAAAAACAAACAAGCAGGTGTATGCAAGACAAGATTTCTTCTTGCCTACCTGCACGACACTATGCAAGTCCCCTCTGCCTGGATCTGTCATGATCTCATCTAGTAGTAACTTTGTGTATAGAAATCTCCCATTCTATAACCTTAAACATTGTTCGTAGCTTTTTTATATGTGCCAATTTCAAACATACCATTGTGAGAAACCCCTGAGTAAGTCTTCCTTTGACAAGTCAATCAGCACCTTTTGAAAAAGTCAAGATGAAAAACAGCATTTCAGAAGCAGTCAGTATAGCAAACTCAAAATCATTTGAGCTTCAGAACATAAATTAAGATGATTACTCGGCTGAAAACTGCAAAGCTAATATTGACTTTACTGCTCTTATTGGGATGCAGGTGTGGCCCCCTTTTCTCCTGCCATACATTCTTCCCCATCTTTTAAATAATCTCCCTGCTGTAACATGTAACAGGATGGTTCAACAGCAAAGAGTTCTGAATGAATGCAGCACTGAATGATTGATTTGCAAGCTAGATGTTTTGTCCAAGAAACCCTTTTGTCTTGGGATAGAGGAATATCTACTGCAAAATTCAGATTTTGAGAAGTGAGTTCTCACATATAGTCAAGTTCACTTAGCTCATTTCCCCCAAACTGTAATTTTTTTTAAAAGGGTGTCTTACCTTTCCAAGTTCTTTCCTTTCATGTGAAATAAATGACTTTCTGTTTTTCACTGCAACATCCAAAGCTCTTTTCTTAATATCTTCCAAAGTGTCAAAAAATTCAAACCTAAAAATAAAGAAAACATGTTCATAATAAACACTAAATGCTTAATAACAGTAAATCAATAGGACAGCATGCTGTTAAAAACCACTGTTGTCTGCTTGTCAATCACTGTTGGAATACGAAAGTATCTACCAGCCAAGAGAAGTACAACAAAGAAGGAGCCATCCTGGCCTCCCTAGGGAGGACATTCCAAAGCCTGGGAGCAAATACTGTTCTGCATTTCCACCAGATGCGCCAGAAGGTGATGTGACTTTCTTCCTCTGGCTGCCTCTTCTACAGAGGTCTCAGACAAGGTGGAAGAGCCCTGAAAAGTGATGCTTTTGATGCACAAGATATTCTGAACTTCTAAATGCTGCACTACAAAGATGAGAAGTATACAAATAAGGTGACTGGGAAGGGGGCAGTGCCATTGTTCAGGGCTCTTCCACTTTGTCTGAGGCCTCCGCAATTGGACTGAGCACTCTTGATGCTCAGCAAATCACAGGATTCTTTTGATCAGTATACATATAAAAGGTCTGGGGAACCTGTGAGCCTTCAGATGGTGTTGGACTCCAGTTCCCTTCAGTCTTAGCCAATGAGAGACAGGAATATGTAATACAGCAGTACCATCCTAGATAACATTAAGGCTGACCCCACAGTTTAGCTTTTCAAACACAAGCTGAAGATGTTTTCTTTTTTCAGGCTTTTGGGTCTTAATCTAAATCTGTTTGGTGCAGTCAGAGACATTTTATTGCATTTGAAGTACTGTCATCTTTCAGATGTTTCTGTTGTTTTACTTCAGTTGTCGTATTTTGTGTTATCATCTCATGTTCCAGTATTGGAAGAAGAATGTTAGATAAATTACATGAAACAAAAATTTTAGGATTACAGGCTCTGATGACCAAAAAGTTGATGTGTCTAGGCTGCAGAATATTTTGTTTGCAAACCACTCCTCACTGTGCATACAGGAAGAAAAACTAAAGAGAGGTATTTCCAAATATTTGAGGATTTCATGCCTAGCAGATTTAGCAGAAAACCTAGAAATTATAGAAGGAACAGAAGCTCAGCATTCCTTCCCAGCTCTCAGATTACCCTTCTCAAGAAGATGACACTAATCATTCAGTTCTTTCCCTGAGACCTTGGAGCAGGGAGATGTAGCATAAAACCAGGTATAACTATGCTACCGTATGTCTCCTCTCCCGCTTCTCCAAACCTCACCTTTCAGCAGCTGCAGCCTGCTAATATGGCTATTTCCTGGTTGATGGAGTATGGTGGCGGTGGTGAAGTGTCCACTTCTGTTCCTATAGCTGGACACAACAATAAGGCATCCTCTAGGACCTCCCATGGATGTTCTGGAAGTCCCAGAGGATGGCATCATGGCTGTGCATTCAGTTACATGAACACAGCTGGATGCTTCTCTGCTGTTGCTCTGCACCAGCTGGGAAATAGCTATGTTGGGAGCTGCTGCATGTAAGAGGTGGGAGTTGACGTGAATTTGGTCATTGTGGGTTAGTAGAGAATTCTGACCTCCGCAATGACTAAAATAAAGACTTATTCAGGTGTAAGTTGGACTTACACTTGCATAAGATAGTAACAAGATGCCCGCTACAGTTCAAGCTGAGCTTTCATTTTAAGGAATGGGTGAGACTGCACAATTCTGAGTAATACTGTGTGGCTGGAAGGTGAAATATGTAGATTTCATTTGGAAGAAAAATCTTAACAGGACTTACTTTTCATCATAATGAGGATTCAGAGTTCTTTTTTTGACTGTAGTTCTCCTTCTGTTTACCCATCTTTTGTCTGGCAGCAAGTAGATGCGGACATATGGATGTGCCCCTTGCTGAGAACAGGGTGTTAAATTTCTGTGGGACAGCAAGCAATACCGTATTCATGATAAACATACTTAAAATACTTAGGGTTGTTAGACGCACTGTTTTTCTATTTCTTCACATCCAAAGAACTGGTGAAAGGAGCTTAAGAATCAGAATATCTTTGGTGTACCACCATAAAGGATAGAGCTGCTGGCCAAGGGTTAAAATGGATGACAAATGTTTACTTCTGGAACGTTTGGGGAATGGCAGCTAACAAAGAGTTATTGGTGACAATTGGCTCTGCCCATTGTGATAATTGTACAGAACACAACAAGACCCATTGCCAGTTGGTGTGCTTGGTGCAGCTACTGAAGGTTAAAGGCAAAGGACTGAGTGGAGAAGATCATTGGCCAATCTAGCCTGCCACACACGGGCCTCTCCAAGTTACAAAGCTGAAGTATGATGATGCTGAAGTTCAAGCAGCAGTGTCAGCATACCTATACAACACATCTTGAGAGTGTTACTATAGATTGTCCACAACAAAGATTAAAGCTTTACACAATGCATATGTGTTCCAGAAAATTTCAAATGATCTCTTGAGTGTTACCTGCAGGCATTGACCAGCACAATAAGAGACTGTCTGAGGGAGGCATAGCGCACAGTGAGGTGAATCTCTCCCATGGGTGTTCCATCAAGCAGCATCCCACTGCAAGACAAATGATTTGTTTGTAAGCCCCCCTGTAGTGGGGCAGATGCTGCATAACCAAGAAACAAGCTCCAGGGCTAAGCTACGTGAAGAAAGAAAGATAGCTACCCCCATTCCAAGCTAAACTAACTTCAGACCATTTCTAGAAGGAGGAATTCTCTACATCCGAGAAGAGGTATTGGATCAGTCCTTTTCCAATCTGGTATCCTTCAGATGTTTTGGATTGCAACTTCAATTAGTTCCAGCAAGTATGGCCAATGGTTAGGATTTTAAGGAATCATTATTCAGTAATGGGGGAGGCATAGAATCACAGAGTTGGAAGAGACCACAATGGCCATCTAGTCCAGCCCCCTGCCATGTAGGAACAAACACTCAAAGTACCCCCAGCAAATGGCCATCCAGCCTCTGCTTAAAAACCTCCAAAGAAGGAGACTCTACCACACTCCAAGGCAGCATATTCCACTGTTGAATACCTCTGATTATCAGGAAGTTCTTCCTGATGTATAGGTGAAATCTCTTTTCCTGCATGGGGATGGGGAAGGCTGCATAACAGCTGACATTTCTTAGCAGTATCAGCAATCCATTTCATCTGGAGGTGAGTTTCACCACATTTCAACAACTATATTTATATTAGAAACACTTAGTTGCAACAGTGTAAATTCTTACCAGATACAAGGACTGCTGCTTTAGAAAGACCTTCCACTTCCAGCAAGCAATATGACAAGCAGCTAGAATGCCATACAACTATGGAGAGTTATTTCTCTGAGGCTAGCCGACTGTCGATCAAATTTGAAGTACTGCTGGTCACAAAACTACCCATTTTGAATACTACCAGCAGTCAAAGCAATGCTAGTTTAAAACAGTAGCAGCTGTCAGTGGGAAAGTAGCCACGTTTGCCTTGTGTTGTCACTCATCATTGAGAACTGAAGTATACGGCTACTGTTCAATTTAGACAACAAAACAAAACAAAACAAAAACCACAGCTTGAGAAACGTACTTGTTGAGTTCCAGATTGCTGCAAGTGACATCGAAGTTTGAAGAGCTTAGGGAGCCCAGAGACGCAATGCTGGGGGCCAGCTGAAGTCTCTGCAAGGCTGGCAACGCTGAGGCCCTCTTTGGTGGTGTCAAAAATCTGGAGTCCGTGCCACCAGTACCTGCTTTCTCATTAATTCCAGAAGCTGCATCTGCCACAATAGGCCCAGCTATTTTCTCATTCACATTAAGGTTAGCATTGTCCACCTCTCTGTCACTTGTGGCTTCAGGCATGCCCCCATCTTTGTTCTCTTCAGGTGGTTTGGACACTTCTACTTTTGGCAGAGAGGGCTGGGGTGGTGGTGGTGGTGGCAGCAACTGTGCATTGCCTTGGTTTCCATCTTCTTCTGTGGCAGGGATAGGGACTTTCTTTAAGGCATTCACCCCAGTATAGATGCTTTCTGGACCAGGTTTTTCTATGTCCAAAGCCTAAGATAGAAAAGGAAAAAAAGAAATATAGTCATACCCAAGAGGAGAAGAAGAACTCAGGAGCACCTTAAAGACTGACTGGGAAGAAGAAATTTCAGCTTTCCTGAACTATAGTCCACTTCACCAGGGATGGAATAAAGGCTATGTCTGCCCACAGAGGCTTACTCTGTGCATCTGATGACTGAATCCATAAAATTCTGTATTCCTTTATGGCTTTTATGCTAAAATGGACAAACACATCCACCTCTCTGAACATACTCAACAGGCATTGCCTATGAAATTCTAGTCTATCTTCTATTGGTGAATGGTACTCTTAAAGTACACTTTTGAGACAGAAGCTCCAAATTTCCAGTGAGGGGGTCATTTTTTCTCCCAATACACACACATATGCTGTAGGGTTTCTGCTTATTCATTGTATAAGGTGAGGAGGAGGAGGAGCTCATACCCTCCAACACTTCACAGATGAAAATGAGGACGCAAATGGCCAAGCAACAGGAGAGTTCGGTCAAGGTGACAGAAGTTATTAATTAGGAAGAACACACAAGCTAGGAGAGGCTGCAGCAGTTTGCTTTGCTTGAGCATAGTGGGAAGGGGAAGATCTCCCCGCCCCTCTTTCTGCTGCTGAGTTGAGTACAAACTACTTTTGCAGTTTGAATTCAGTTTGCTGCAATTGAAGTAAGCTAGGGACAAAGAGGAAAAGTGGGAGGAAGAGAGAGAAACCAGGACATTTTAAAACCAGCTGAATAAGTTGGGATGACTGAGGAGTAATCAGGCTGCCCTTGTCAAATAAGGATAGTTGGAAGGTATGGGAGGTTGTGCTTCAGAACGCATCAAAAATTCTAGCAAATTAGAGCTATGATTTTAATTCTCCCATTAATGGGTGGGTCAAAGCATTCTGATAGCACAAGTGGTGGGTTCAGACTGTGGGATCAGTCTTCTAAAACTTCCCATGTTCCGAAGTGGTCTTCAACGATGACAAGGTGTGAATTGGTACATTATGCTCTGCTTCCTAAACTCAGATTCCTAAATTCTTAGCAATAGTTCTTTCTTTTATTATGTAAACTGAAGGCTGCACTTTAAACATTTGTTTATCATTCCTGAGAGAGTATACAGGTGAACAGAGATACAATTAATACCTGGGTGTGTACATGCTGTACACACATTACTGTTCCTTTGGGAAAGAGTACAGATCATACATTGAATATATACTTTTGGACACTTGAGATTGCTCTTTTGAAAACCTGTGGAATTTTTTTTCTAAATCTGGATGCTTGAAACACTGCCTAAATAGGATAATGTGTTGATCTTAGCCACCCATTACTTCCAACATTTTTAAAATGTGCTAATTCAAATCTTGGAAATAACCAGTTCCCTAGTTACATTATTAATTCAGTTGGTTCCCCTTAATAATTTTGCTTAATTCGTTGGATTCCCAGTTAATACTGAAGTTAGAAATATGTTTTAGTGAGCTGGGGTCATTAGGATTCATTAGGGTGTCTGTTTGTCCAATTCAATAGAAAAGGGAAAGCCTATAGCCTCAGGGGAAGGAGTATCAGGGCCGGAAGAAATGCTAGGCAGGATAATCTAGAGGATGAGATAGAGGTGAATGGGAAAGACAGAACTTCCTAGAGTCCATCTGGAAAACAAGAAGCCAAGAATAGTAAAGGGAAAAAGTGGTATGGATGGGCTGGGGAGTTTTTTCCTTAGCAGGAAAACCAAGGCTGGTCAGCAGTCAATCACATCTCAAAATCCGAGGTCTATTAGTCCTGAAAGGCAAGTGTGTCCACACATGGAGCTATGTAGAAGGAAGATACTTGGAGTTTTTCTGGTGGGTGAGGGTGCAGTAAGTGTTCTGGCTAGAAAATATTTTGCATTTGCTCAGAGATTCTCAAAACATTTCTGATTAAGAATTTTACATTCTTGATTCACTGACTGACCTCTCCAGGCATCTACTTGTTTCTGTACTTAGTGAGAATAATTCTCCTCTAATTGAAATAGTTAAATCTTTAATTAACCTTCAACAAAAAAAGTGTTTGAGGAGTGAGGCAGGCATATATGTTGATAGGGATGGGAAAAAGGGAGATACAGATCAGTGACAAATTTAATTGAGCAGGTTATAAGATGAAACCCCATGCTTTAAGACAGTCTTCACCAAATTAACACTTTCCAGACATAATGGACTCCCCACCGTTTACAGGTTAACTTTGCAGTCCACCTGTGGATAAAATCTAGGTTGGAGTAAGACAGCTTTAAGAGGACAAAAAGATGCCATCTAGGTATGGAAGCATGTATGAAATGCATCAAAGCCTTTGATGCATTTAAATTCCATTTGGCACAAAGAACAGAAATCCATATGCAAGTTTGGTTTCAATACAACTGTCCAAGACAGACTCATCATGCCCAGATGAAATGCTGACACAGACAAATCATCTGTGTAAAAACTTTTGGCAATTAACAGAGCCTTTATCCCTGGGATGGAAAGAAATGAGAACCAAACAGGTTACTTAGTTTCAGGAACGCACTGCAAGTTTTTACTGTAAGAAGAGAAAGAGTTACGACAGAGCAGCATAAAGGCAGAGGAAAGAACCATAAACTTACCCTCAGTACAACTTTCAGTTTAATACAGCTGTCCACACCAGAATGATCCAGCTGAAAGCTTTGTTCAATTGTCATCACAGGATTCTTTAGTAAATGGGCAAGAGAAAACACTAGGGTCCCCAGGGCATTCTCCCGTTCCTTATCTTTGATCTAGAAAGAAGGAAAACAATACAGTCAGGAGAGGCCTGAGGAGTAAGTTAGTTTTAGTTCTTTTATCTCCAGATCGTACCCAACTGCTATTGTAGAGGAGAGGCAGTTTCTACAATGGAACATTTCTACAATGGTACATTTCAACAATATACAGTACTAGACCACCTGGAGCATTTAAAGAGACCCATCAACAGAACTGGTCCCTCCTTAGCTCTTTGTAGGAAGTGACCATATTTTTTTTAATTATTATATTTTTATTAAGAAAAAAAAAAGAGATTTTAAAAATGTGATACATTACATTTGCAGCAATGTATTCCCTCAACTCCCACTCCCACTTCCATCCAATTTTTCCCCAGTTGATGTCCGTACATTTTGTCTAGCTTTAGTAACAAAGAGAATTTTCTTCTCAGTTATATGCAACTTAAACAATCACAACAGATTTTAGTATCCCCATCCAACCCTTTACATTCTCTATCTGTCTTTTAACCAAGTTATTACATCTTTCTACTCCCTCTCAGATTTCTGAATTGATTTATTTTTTAAGACATTCACCAATCTTTCATTTTGAATCATATCTAAAACTCTGATTTTCCATTCTTCAAGATTTATAGCTTTGGTAGATTTCCAATAATGAGTATATGTTATTTGAGCTGCTGTCACATATACAGTACTGCAGTTTTATATCTTCTAATTTCAATCTTTGAACCAAACATATTTAACAAATACATTTCAGGAGACATCTCAAATTTACATTTAAAAATCTTTTGTATTGTATCATGGATTTCTTTCCAAAATTTCTTTGCTTTTTTACATGACCACCACATATGGTAAAAAGTTCCTTTTTTTTTCTTCACACTTCCAACAAATACTATCATCTTTTTTTGTTATTCTTTGTAATTTTTCTGGAGTTCTGTACCATCTGTGTAACATTTATAATAGTTTTTTCTAAGATTCAAATTTGGAGTAAAATTTATGTCTCTTTTCCAAGTCTTTATCCATTCATCCATTTCAACTGAATGTCCAATATTTTGAGCCCATTTTATCATTGTCTCCTTTACTACTTCCTGTTTCATTTCCCTTTGAAGTAACAATTTATATAATTTAGATATCAATTTTTTATGCTCACCGAATAACAATAAATCCAGTTCATTTTCCTTTCTTTCAAATCCAAAAAGTTTTTGGTCCATTTCAAATCTTTCTTTTAACTGTCTTTGAGAGAACCAATTTAACTCATGTCTTCCTTCTTTTAATTCTTTGAATGTCCTCATTTTTGGGTTGTCCTGGTCCCAAACAAATCTTTAAAAGACAATATCTTCCCCTCCTTTGTTTCAGAAATATTAAAAGCTTCTTGTGGCGAGGTCAAAGTTGGAAGTTTCGTATAAAACTTTTGTTTCACTATTTGCCAAACTCCAAGCAGAGTTTTCCTTATACAATGGTTATTAAAGTCCTTATTAATTGCAATCTTATTATAGCATAAATAAACATGCCAGCCAAATCTATTTCCGATCACTTCCAAATCTGTCCATAGTGATTTATCTAAGGAAATCCAGTCTTCAATCCATCCTAAACAAGCATATTAATATATTCCTACAGATGTAAATCAAGTCCTCCTCTTTCCTTAGAATCTTGAAGAGTCTTGAGTCTAATTCTTGGCTTTTTTCTTACCCATACAAATTTCAAAATTTCCTTTTCCCATTCTTTAAAAAAATTTTCATTTCTAATTATTGGTAAATTTTGAAATAGGAACATTAATTTAGGAAGTAGAGACATTTTAAAAGCATTTATCTTTCCCAACAGGGATAAATTTAACTTAGTCCATTTTAACATATCATTTTTAATCTCTCGCCATACTTTCTGGTGATTATTATTAAATAGTTCTTGATTTTTCTTCGTAATAAATATTCCCAAACATTTTATTTTTTTTAACAGCTTTATATCCAGATATATCTTCCAGATTTTTTTGTTCTTTTCTTGTCATATTCATTGTCAACATTTCTGTCTTTTCTTTATTTATTTTATAACCAGCAATTTGCACATAATCTTTTAGGACTTTAATCAATTCTTGAACAGAGTCTTGAGGTTCTTCTAAGAAGATGACCACATTGTCTGTGAGGGCTCTTGTGACCACATTCGTTTTTGCCTCTGGCCTCAGAGTTTAAAAGGAGGCATGCGCTAATTATAAACAGATGGTGATAGTGGTACATGAAAAGAAAGTGCATGCTGATATCTGAGAAGCTGTAGTCTGATCAAGGCAGGTCAAAATATGTCCTAAAACTTCACAAAGTCCCACTTTTACAGTGGAAAACAGGATTACCCACATATTTGTTGTTGTGTGCCTTCAAGTTGTTCCCAACTTGTAGGGACCCTAGGGCTACCTTATCATGGGGTTTTCTTGGCAAGATCTGTTCAGAGGGCGGTCTGCCTTTGCTTTACTCTGATGGATAAATTGGGACATAAATGAAGTTATGCCCTTTGCTCAGGATGATGGCCAGCTTATTTGTGAAGCAAGTGTGAAGCAGATACATCTGCAATAATGAAAGAGCACTGCAGTGCCAAGTTGCAAGTCAAAATTCCAGACCACAATGGAAGGTCAAAGAACACCAGAAGAAGAAGTATGCCAAAAAAGTGCCTACTTTTTTTACAAATTTGTCATCAAATGTCATTACAGAATGTTGTTAATTTTTTTGAGCTAGGGATGATTTCCCAGTGGCAGCCAGTAACTTCCATGTCAATGGAGTGGTGAGTCAACTCTTAGTCTCAACTTTGCAGGTGCTACCGAAAGTACTGAACCTATTTTGGAGATAGTGTTCAGCAGCTTGGATAGTTCCTTCAAAGCTCAGATTAAAATCTAGACTGGATTAACTGCTCCACTGAGTTGGAAGCTAGAAGCTGTCACTAGTGATCTGTCAGTAAGAGCTGACAAATAGTCAGCCCTTCAAGGCAATGTGTTCACCCACTGGAAAAAAAAGTCTGTCAGAAGTATATACCAAACAGTGTCAGGCACAATGGGCATTATCCTGAATTAGAGTTTGGCTGTACATACAGAAACAATTCACCCCAAAACCAATAGTGTCTCAGTTTTTCCCTCTTCCTCTCACCCTACTTTCCTCCCTTCTCCTTGTCCTCCTTCTCCCCGCTCTCTCTTTTCCTTCTCCTAAAGAAAGAGACACTTCTGCAGTCACTTTATAAAGCACTTTATGCACACAAGAGAAACTAACCTCCAGATGAAGAGACTGTGATGCAGCACTGTGGACAAAGAACGTGAATGCCTGGCCCCATACAGGATCTTTGGTGAAGTTGCAGGTCTGTTTGAGGAAGGAGTGAGGTAGGAGGGAGAGAGAAAGTTCATGAATCAGTTGTAGAGCACAGGGCTGCAATTCTATCCTAATTTGCCTGAGAATAATCCCCACTGAAACCAACTTATTACATTGAGTAGGCAACACACAGAAGTGCTCTGTTAGAAACTGTAGTATAACAGGTTTGAGAGCAAGGTTTATGAATGTGTGACTTTCCATATGTTGGATGACAGTTCTAGGCTGGCCAGGGTTGATGAGAGTTTGCAGGCCAACACCTGGACGCCAGACAGTCTCCATCTTTGGTTTACAGCCCATTCCTGTACATAACTCCTCAGAAGCTGGAAATCACTACAAATGGGGTATGCTTCCAGCTGAGTGGTTTCCACAATTCTTATGTGTCTTCCAGATATGTTAGAATACAACTCCCATAATCCTCAGCTACCATGGCCAATGGTTGTCTTCCCCAGCATACAAAGCTTAAAGCTATCCCCCAGTTCACTTTCATTAATCAAATATACAGATAGGATTATCTGCTTGAAAGACTCTTCAGAGAGACTGCATATTAATGCCAACTGAGTAACAGGCTCTCATTCTGTGGAAAATGCCACTGTGGGGAAACAGTGCCCCTGCCCATTTGTAATAGCAAGTTCTAAACACACCATAATAGGACAGCAGCTGATACAGGAGTCTCTACTGGAGTCTACATGGAATAGGGTGTCTTCTATAGCTCTCTAAATCAGGAGCCTTTTTTAAGATGAAGAGCTCAAAGCTTTGGATGGTCAAGCCAGAATCCTTCCCCTCAAGCAGATTCATTCACCTCACTGCTAGTGTCTCTGCTTAGCTGGTTGCTACGCAAGCCAGGATGCCTCTCTGAGAGCAGGCCTTCATAAGCAAAGACCTCCTACCATCGCAAGCAGCAATGTTCTATATACAGTGCCTGCTCAGACGTGGAAATAATGTAATGGGAAACAAAGTGCCTCATTCATAAGGTATACATTAGTACTTGATTGAGTCAGTTCTTTCCAGAACATAGCCCTAAATATGAGCCCTCACTCTTACACTCACTTCATTACGAATGAATACCATACTTGCGAGCAGGGTGAATGTAGCTAATTGTGTAATCATGCATAATCCTCTATATTAAAACAGCACAATGGCATTACTACTTTCAAGGTCTTTCCAGGAAATCAGCTTTTCATGCAACATATAGTTGTTGCCCATCAACCTGTCATCTTCATCACTGCTTGTTAGTTGAAGAGATTTGAAATCTTCCTCATATGAGGTGTAGTCCTTTTTTAAAAAAACCCTGAAAATAAAATTCTTCCCAAAGGTAGCATCCCATTGTAGTTGTTGTGTAGAATATGATTGTACAAATGCCACATGATGGATGAATGGAATTATTTTTAAGTCTGCGGATTGCAGTCATTCATAAATACTTTCCATTGCATGTATTTTCTAAATATTTTATTGCTTACTTGTGTCTCTGTCCTTGTATTCAGTTATGTTTTGCAATGGCTTATGATCACAAGTAATAAAGGTATTACTATTTCTTCTCTAAAGAAAGGGCAGGAATTATGCAGTTCTCCAGATGCTGTTGGGCTGCAGCTTCAGCTCGCATAGTCAGTGATGAAGAATAGTGGAGTTGCAGTTCAACACCAACTGGATGGCCACATGATTTCGACCCTGATCTAAAGGATTCTCCCGGAAACATCCCCCTACTCCCTCTCCAATATCTTGGCCATGAAAGATAGAGACATCATACCACAGATTCTGTACCTAGCATCTGCAAAAGACCAAGAATTGCTTTTTGGTTATCTAGAAAATACCCGAAGTGATACAGACAAGACATTCTTCAATCCTTTGCTACTGGAAGCTTACACACACACACACACACACCAAAAAGACAGATACCTGAAAAAGGGAAATCGATGCCCCTTACCTTACTTCTATGAGTCCTGTTGCCCACCGTAAGCAGAACAAAGGAAGAGGGCTCCCCTTCCATCTTCTTTATAATTTGCAATATTGATACAAAATACATCATTAATACTAACACTAATATTTTCTACAAGAAAAGAAGATTATTTAAATAGGTATGTTAGGATTAACCCAACTTTTAAACATGATTTCGAAAAGGGCATGAAGTAGGAGTTTGGTTCCTTTTTAATATTGTATTTTCTTCACTGACTCTACATTCAGCATATATTTCTGGATACAGTGGTCTTCAGGCCCCCCACATTTGGAATTAAATTTGAGTTTGGTACAGTAAATTTTTAGCTAGATGTAAAAAACACAGAGTCAGCAGCGATTGATATTGATCTTCTACTACAAGACTGTTGAGTTAGCTTTAATTAGAGAGAACACAAAAAGTATACTTTAACAACTTAAAGCAGAAGATTGGAGTCAATCTACAGATATATTTGCTATAACTAAATATTTGAATTGATATTGACATTGTGTAATGGATATACACTTGTCTTTTCCAGAATGAAATGCTGGAATAAGTAGGCCTGTTATTTTTTCAAATATCAAACTTTATTTTATTATTTTATATTACATTAAATTTTCTCTATATATATTATTTTACATTATATTAAATATTAAACTTTAAAAATCAATCTGTCAATCATTATCAGAAATAATGAGCTTTGAAAATCATTATTGTTGCGATTTTGATATGCAGCTTTGCTTATACCAAAATGGAGGGCAGAAGTACACTTTTTAATACATGGAAGCAGACACCATCAGTACTTTTCTGAAGTCCTAGATATATTGCCTTCTTTGGGCTTGAGAGTGCTCTGACTGTAGCCTCACTTATATTACTTTTCCACTCAGCCAAGCCTTCCATTCTTATTCCTCTGTGTAGAACATGGTTGAAAGAATAACCTCAATGACATAAATATGAAATGCTTCCCCACATTTTTATCAGTTACAAGAGCTATTACTGTATACGCTCACATAGAAGTCTAGAAATTTTGGTCAAACAATTGACTAAACAATGAACCTTATCCATGGGTCAATATAAGTACTGTACCTTAACTCTTATCAAAAAAGGAACCTTCCTCTTCTCTGAGCAGAGTGGCAAAAGGCAAGAGTCCATCATTAGAGAATATAAGAGAAACACCAACCCACCCTACTCTCTCCACCATAGTGGTGCTTCTGGCCTTTTTGAATGCCTGGGCAGAAAAATGGCAGCAGCAGTTGTGGCTCTTTGGCACTTCTCCTCAAAGGAGTGCCAAGAAAATAGAGGAGGATGAGTTAAGCTCTCGCCTTTTGCCACTGTACTCAGAGAAGGGAGTGGTTCCTTCTTTCCTATGAGTTAATACTATACCTTGACTTTTATTTAATAAAGAACGATCCCTTCTCTGAGTAGAGATGTGAAAAAGCTTCTTGAAAGCCTGGGTGGAAAAATGGAGGCAGTGGCAGCCACGGGCAACTGGCCGAGACAGCACTGGTGTTTTCCCCTCTTCGTGGAATGACCCTCAACTTAATCCATGGGTCAAATCAAAATCCATAATTTTGACCCCAAGTGCTTGACTTGTACATGAGGTCAACTTATATATGATTATATACAGTAAATTTTTTCATTTTTTTTTTTGAGATGGATTCCAATGAGAAACATTTACCTTGAGGTATCTGTCTTTTCTATACTTCTTTGCTCCATATTCACCATTGGAATATTCAAACTGATTTTTCTATATTGGGGGAATATTTAAAAGTAAAGAGGAATACAAAAATCAAATTAGATGTCACAAACTCTATGGAATGCTGTCCCTAACAAGGCCCAACTAAAACAGAAAAACTCTTCACCTAGCACTAAACTGTGATCCCACTCATATTTCCCCAGCAGCCAGTATTTAGAGACATATTGTCTCTAATGCCAACAGTAATATATAACCATTGACTGATTCTTGTCCTCCTGTTTTGTTTTTTATTTTTTATTTTTGTTGTTGTCAAGGAGTCCTTCTGGAATGCTCAGGTTTGTATTTGGAAATACTGAATTGATTTTTTTTAAAAAAACCCTTTCGACTTTTGTTGTTGTTGCTGCATGCTTCCAAGTTCTTTCTGACTTATGGTCACTCTAGGGCAAACTTATCATGGAGTTTTGTGGGGCTGAGTGTGAGGTGTGCCCAAGGCCACCCAGCGGGTTTCCACATCTGAGTGGGGAATCAAGCCCTGGTCCCCAAGGTTGTAGTCAAATGCTCAAACCACTGTGCCAGCTTTTAGATGTCATTAAATATCTATCTATCCATCTATCTATCATTAAAATACTTCTTTCCTCACCCCCTTTATTGTAGAATCTCAGGGCCGCATGCAACAAATGTAACTTAAAACTCTTCCAGATTAAAATAATTTGCACAAAATAAAAACATATGGACACAGCAACAGTTAAAACCACTATGAAAGCAATAACTAAAGCCACTTTAAAAACTATGAGAAATTGAATACCATGTACATGTATATTGTGAAATAAATTAGTCCCTAAAGACTTTAGTTAGCCATGCTTTGGCTTGGTGCCAAAAAGAAACCAACACTGGCATCAGCATATTTGTTAGCCAGTCCCCAAAAAATACAATTTGAAGAATCTAGCAGGTACTAGTAAATTCTGGTTTCCAAATAAGACAATGTGATGTCTGCCAAACGGGTCATGCTTGGCAGAAAAACTGCTGTATTACTTACTACTAGTAGAGAATGAAATCTGCACATGCAGTAGCCACAGAAACTGATAGTATAAAATTTCACACTATGCAGCTTGACAATAAGAGCACATTGCTCCTTCTGTTAACATCTAGGATTGTTTTTAAATCTTTTAGGAATTTTTAAAAGAGTTTTTAAAAATATTTTTATCTTTGTATTTTTAAAATTGGTTTTAATTTGTTCATTGCCTTGGGAGCCCTTGTAGGCTGGGAGCTAATACAGAAATACAATCAGTCAATCAATCAATACTCACAGGAAGATTGAAGGCTCTCTCTAAGTACACTATGAGAATTGCTGTGGCCAAACCATTCTTGTCCTGAAAAAAAAAAAAAAAAGTTAAACACAAAATTAACACATTGATAGAAAGTTTTCTGACATATGCCTACCACATTCCTATAGTAAATCCAGTCTCAAATGACACGGTCCCTAACAAATTACGACATGAGTTTGACTGACTCATGTTGTGTCATATGCACATTCAAGCACCTTCCTAAATTATATACAACTGTGTTTTGTTTTTTTTAAATGCCTGGCCTCTGGCCTGTACAACATTTATCAGTGGAAATGCTTTAAACACAAGTGCCACAATGGATTGGTGCTATTGTGTAGCAAGGGAAGTAGATTAAACAGACAAAATGGAATGTTGGCATTACTTTACTGAACATCTCCACTCCTGAGAAGTGCAGAAGACTTAATGCACTCAGTATGGTTTATTTCTCCATTACCCAAAATGAGGCAAGAGTCAAGTGGCTTTGAGTTCTAAACGGACACTCCTAACCCCTTCAGCAGGTGATCCGACCTAAAGAGCTCTGCTTTGGATGAAGCAGGAGAAAAAACTGGCAGAGGGTTTAGGAATGTCCATTTTGATCTTAGTCACATACTTCATTCTGGGCAGCAGGGGCAGTGGGTAATCCGTACTGAGTGGAATGATCCCCTTCACTAATTGCATATCTCCAACTGTCCTGATTTGGCAGGAACAGTCCTGATCAATCTTCTGTCGTCTCACTTTTTCAGCTGATTTTAAAATGTTTCTCTCTCCTCCTCCCACCTTCCCCTTTTGTCCTCAGCTTACTTCTACGGGTGCAAACTGAGTTCAGAGTGGGAAAGTAGTTTGAATTCAATTAAACTCAGCAGAGGAGAGACAAGGGGGCAAAGTCTTGCCCTTCTCAGAAGGCTCAGGCAAATACAAATTGCTGCAGTCTCTCCTAGCTTCTGTGTTCTTCCCGATTCACAACTTTTGCTATCTCGTCCACACTCTGATAATGTTTGGCCACTGGTGTCCCAGTTTTTATCTGTGAAATGTTGGAGAGTACGTGAATGTTGGTTTATTTTTATTCCCCATCTTCTATCTATCTTGCCTAACATTAGTGCAGGACCAGTGTCAAGCACTGGTGTGTATGAGAACCTATTTCGGCTCCCCATAGCCTGGCATAATGCCCACTCACAAGGGTCCCCGGAGCTGTTGCTCCTCCTCCTCCTCCTCACCACTCCAGCCTGTTTGCTCATTCATCTCTTGCTCCAGGCTGGGCAATGGTGATGTTACACAGGGAGAATAATAAATGCTACTGCTTGTTTCCTACTCACTGTCTCTGCACCTGGTAATTGACCAGGTGGTGTCAATGAGGGGGAAGGAAGTGGAGAAGGGGGCCAAGCGAGCTGGTAAGAAAGTGGACACCTTGGGGGGTAAAGGCGGGGGGGGGGCTCTTGAGGCTGTCTTGCCCAGAACCCAGAGTTGCCACTGACTGAAAGTATCACATGCCAGCTGTTATCAAGTCTACCCACAGCTTTGAGGCTGTGTTCTACTGCATCTGTGCTGGCATCCTCAGAGGATCTGGTGGCATGGAAGTGAAACAGAGTATATATACTTGTGTAGTCCCCCTGGTGGGAGGGAGCAATTTGCATGCGTTACAGTTGACCTATTATTAAATGGGATATCCCTCATTGGCCACAATAGGCCAACTGTAACACATGCAAATTGCTCCTTCGCACCCGGGGGACTACACAAGTATATATACTCTTGTTTCACTTGTATGCCATCAGATCCTCTGAAGATGCCAGCCACAGAGGCAGGCGAAACGTCAGGAGAAAATACTAATAGAACATGGCCTCAAAACCTGGAAAACCCACAGCAACCTATGGATTTCGGCTGTGAAGGCCTTCGACTTTACATCTTCCGAAACACTTACCTCACGAAGTTTCTCTTGATTGGTGATCAAAGACAACCATTCAAGCTTCAGATGCACATGCCCGCTTGCTATCTTGCTTAAGGGGAACCACTTCACAAGGAGAAAGAAAGCACATCAGTGTCAAAGAGGCACATTAAGCTGTGAATTGGGTACCGACGGAACTGAAACAGCAGCTCACAAAATTAGCGTTCAGTATTTTACGTAGCTGAGTCTATTTGAAACACGTTTAAAATCTAACATGTTTAGACTGTGTTTTTCTAGGTGAAATAGAGAAGATGATAGGGATAGTACTGCAATGAAGAGTCCTAGCTTTAAAATACATATGATATGTAACACCCACTAACAGATAACACCTGTAGTGCCTCCTCACTCCAACATGCTGGTGAAGAATGCTTTGTTCATTCCAATTGCTTTTACACAGTAGCAGATTGTTCCTAGATATCAACATCATGATTGGAATCATGTGTCCCTTCCTATGTTGCTGGACTGCAGCTCCCAGCATTCCTCGCTATTGATCTATTCTGGCTAGGGCTGCTGGGGCTTGCAGTCCAGCAACATCTGGAGGTCGACACGATGTCCTAGAAATTGAGAATTCTTAAATGACTTACATGTCCTCTAGAATTAGACCCACTTGGCCAATGATTTCTGCACTTATTTATTTTTAATTTCTTGTTAAGAAAGAGACCCTACATTAATGTGATTGTGCATGTACCCCTGAACATGCATATGCCTCCTCACATTCACTGCCCCATGCATCTTGTGAATCAACCTCTTGCCCAAGAAAATTTCATAATAAAATTGTTTTATGATTTCTCCAAGATTCCTTGTAGCTTTTAAAATCTTCCCTGCCAGCCCCATGTAAACCTTATGTACAATATCCTGAGACAGCAATGAGAACTCAAGAGATTTAAATGGAAAAAAAAATCCCTGTTGATAACTTTTATAAAATCTTTCATTGTGGTTGACAGAACTACTGTACTCACAACTCACAAAATCACCATGCCTTCAAAGAGAGAAAACACAAAGAAAAAGCTACGTTTAACAAGCCTAAAACAAATTTTACCTCATCAACAACTCTGTCTTTCATCACATCTGCAAGGCTTATAAGCAAGCTGTAAAAAAAAAAAAGGTACAGAACAAGTTACACAAACTCCTTAGGAACTATTGTATTTGTTTTTATGACTAACAGATGGTATGTATGCCTATAAGCATCCCAGTATTGAATTTTTCTCACCCTGCTCCTCTTTCCAACAAAATATGTTCCTTCTCTCTACCCCCACAAAAATAAAATTCTCTGTATAATGAGATACAGAGGCAACCACACAGCGATGCTTAAAACCAGTTCTTTTCGTTCCAAACGATATTATGCCTCCCTGTCTCTGACTGTATGGGCCATTCACCACAGAAACTCTCCTTTGAGCTCTTGCAGATTTAAAGAGCCAATTGTCTGCAAATGAGCTGCGCAATGCTGAGCTCTCTTGAAAGTGCAAAATTTGAAGAAATTTCCTAATCAAGCAAGAAATTTTCTGTGCTTCTTCCCTAGTCTTTGCAAATTTGAAATGACCCAGAGAATGTGCAGTTCCTTTCTCCTGAGGCTAGGATGCTTCCTCAAATATCTGGCTCTTTCAAGTTGCAGGATTAGGAAGAGAAATGAACACTCAAAGAGGGAGGGCACACTTCTGTTGGATATTTGTGAATTCTAGTGCTCCTTTGAGATGAACCACTTCTGTGAAACCAGGAGCCACTGATCACACTGGGCAAAAATTCAAGGACCACATGCCCAAGGAGTGTAGCCTAAGGGGAAAGGGCACAGCTTAGTACACTTTGAAAAAAAAAAACCCCATATAGCATAGATAAAATAGTCTACTCTTCCATTTATATTTTATTTTATATTTAAATTGTATTCAAATTTTGTATCCAATGTCATTATTAACAAATAAAATGCCTTTCCTTCATTAATAAGAAATCAAATCCCCTTAACACCTAACTTATAATTGATTAATTATTAAATTTCTATTCATACATAGATGCACTTAAATTGACTTTAACATGACACTGATTAGGAAACTGCCTATTCCATTATCACCAGTAAAGATAATCATTATCATAGTCAATGTCATAGCAATAGCAGTTACATTTCTTTACTGCTTATCAGTGCTAAGCACCCTCTTAGCAGTTTACAGTGTGTTAGCTAATTGCCCCCAACAAACTGGGTACTCATTTTACTGTCCAACAGAAAGATGGAAGGCTGAGTCAACCTGGAGCCCTGCACGATCGAACTCACAACCTTGTGGCTGCAGTACCAGCATTTAACCATTGCACGACCAGGGCTCATTCCTTTCCTTTCCTCATTCATTTCTCCACTGACTATGATTTAGCGGGAGTGCTGGGGAGCTGCAAAAGGGGAGGGATTGGGGCTGCATGTACATCTTCTGAGCACATATGCCATACCGACTATGATATTGACTATCCCAATTGTGTATCACTGCTTCCCCCCATTGACTTCAGGGGATTTAGCTGGGGCACAAAAAAGCACCTTGGGGGCTACATGCAGACTGAAGGCCACATTTTGCTCACCCTCGCCATAGGTGAAGTCACATTTTGAACAATGTTCTGCTTTGGCTGGAACTGTCTGGGAAGCCTCATACAGAGGCAATCCTTTGTTACTGTGACACACAGATCGACTACAAGCTCTATTATACACTGACAAACAGCATACTCTTCAACAGTCCTGACTTGTCAGGTACAGTCCTAATTAATCCTCCATTGTCCCAGTTTTTCAGCTGCTTAGAAAATATCCCATTTTCTCTCTCCTCCTCCCACTTTCCTCCTTTGTCCTCAGCTTCCTTCTATTGCTGCAAACTCAGCTCAGCTCAAAGTGCAAAAGTAAAATGAAATGCACAGAGACAAGATGGGTGACATCTGGCTTGACCATGGTACATGTGAAAAGGATCTAGGAATCTTAGTAGACCACAAGCTGAACGTGAGTTACCACTGTAATTCGGCGGCTAAAAAAGCCAATACAATTCTGGGCTGCATCAACACGAATATGGTGTCTAGGTCAAGGGAAGTGATAGTACTATTCTATTCTGCTTTGGTCAGATCCCACCTGGAATATTGTGTACAGTTCTGGGCAACACAGTTCAGGAAGCGATATTGACAAGCTGGAATGTGTCCAGAGGAGGGTGACTGAAATGGTAGAACGTCTGGTTTAGGGAACTGGGTATATTTAGCCTGGAGAAGAGAAGGTTAAGAGATGACATGATAGCTATGTTTTAATATTTGAAGGGATGCCATATGGAGGATGAAGCAGGCTTGTTTTCTGCTCTGACTAGGACACAGAGCAATAGCTTCAAACTTCAGGAAAACAGATTCCATCTAAACATAAGGAAGAACTTCCTGATGGTAAGAGCAGTTTGAAAGTGGATGCACTGCTTCAGAGTGTTGTGGAGTCTCCTTCTTTGACGGTTTTCAAACAGAGGTTGGATGGCCATGTGTCAGGGATGCTTTGATGGTGTATTCCTGCATGGCAGGGAGTTGGACTTGATGGCCCTTGTGGTCTTTTCCAACTCTACGATTCTGTGATTCTATGATTCTAAGTAGTTTGCACTGAATTAACTCAGCAGGAGAGAGAAGACAGGCGGCAGCAAAATCTTGCCCTTCCCAATAGGCTCAGACAAAAGCAAACTGCTGCAGCCTCTCCCAGCTTGTGTGTTCTTCCTTGCTAATAACTTCTGCCATCTTAATCACACTGTGGTGTTGCTTGGCCACATATGTCCCAGTTTTCATCTGTGAAATGTTAGAGGGTATGCAGTTCCACTGTTCTGGGAGAATTTATTTCTGCAACAGCATCATAATAGAAGAAAAAATTGTGTGCATGAACACATATGGAACAGAAGTAACAGGAACCATCTGTGCACCTGGAGTACACACACATGCTTCACATTAATTGTAAATAAGGCAAGAGTGGGTGGAGAATGGTTCTGCTTGTGCTACAAATATCTGGGGCCAGACCAGTCACTGCGCTCCTATCTTATACCACCTCAATGCTATATTTGTCCAGAGAATAATGTGAAATGCAAAATCACCAGTTGAATCATGTCCAAATTTCCAAACTAAACATTAAGAAGTAGAGAGCATAGTAGAATTCTATGCTCGGAAGACTGCAGATGGAGAAATGAATGCTCTCTCACATTGGAAGTTAACTGCATGTTCAAAAAAAAAAAAAAAAGTGGGGACATGGGAACCACTCCCCTTATTCTAGTTTTTAATGTGCTGAGAATTTGTGGTACAGGACTATATTCGATGTATTCAAAGACACCATGCCCCTTCAATTCAAAGTTTATAGAACTCTGCATCCTGTGCTTTTCCCCTTGAATATATATAGATTGATCCATTACTAATTGCAAAGGTTGTAAGCTGCAGCTAGAACAGAAGTTGGAGGGGGAGAGAGATAATAAAGTTCTACATAAAGTTCTACATAAGAAATTCATATCCATCACCTGCCAAGGAAATCATCTTTGTCTGGGTCTTCATCATACAAATCTATCTCTAGATCCTGACCAGGTAGTTCATGAACAACAAACTGCAAAGAGAGAAAGAGTATTAAAACAAAATGGAACATCGTGGACCTGTTCTTGAAGAGTAAATGAACAGCTTCCTATTCTTCTGAAAGTTACAAGGCTGAGAATCTACACTTATAGAGACATAGCAAAAAAGTTCCATATGTGGAACTATGCAACATTTCCTTTCTTGCACACTTCTACCTTTTCGCTGGAGATCTTGGCACATGATGCCATTGTTTTGTGTCTGGATACCAGACATAGCCAAAGGCTTCTCCAGTGTCCTCTGCTCTTTGCTATTATCTAAATGGTGCTAGAGAGGGGCTTGTCCAACTAAAAAGTAGATTTTGAGAGGAGATTTTGGTCATTGCATGAGACAGGTAGAGAATTTCAACCTTTGTATATAAAAAAAAGTAACTTACAATGATATACATTGGACAGCTCACCAGTTTAACAAGGGCAATTTCCTATTAGGCAAGCACAATTCTGCAAAAGTGTGGAGACAAAAAGTATCTTCAAGCCCTTTCATTAACTGAAACCCACATTTATAGTAATCATATTGATCAATTAAATCCCAAACTATCATTCCCAAACTACATAGTCATGTTAATTAATGAAATACAGAAGAGTGCTGTTGATTTTCCATAATGTAGAGTAACACAGAATTACATTTCTCCCTAAATCATTGTCATTGAGTTCAACCAAGCTAAAGCAGGGGTAAGCAACCTGGTGCCCTGTGGATATTTTGGCCTACAAGTCCCATAAGCCCCAGGGAACCAGCCCAGTATATCTTATAGTCAGGAATTTTGAGAACTATAGTCCAAAATATCTGCCAAACACAAAGTGGCCTATTGTTTACTTTTATTTTTTCATACAACAAAGAAAAAAGAAAATACTGTAGGCATTCATTAAGGGATAAGATCTCAGAATAAAGCTAACTGCAATCAATGGCAATCTTTTATCCATTTACTTTGGAAAGAAACCCATTTAACACCTTAAGAGTTACTTCTGGATAGATATGTACAGGATTATGTTGTTTATTATAAAGTCAGAACATAAGATGGGACTACCACACCTTCGCAATGTCCTTGCTCTCCATATGGATATACAATTCTCACCTCAAACATTTCATTCCAGATGGGATTCAGGTTTCTTTGTATTGTCTTGCTTCGGAACTGTACCAGGCCAACCCGGAGGAGAGCATAAGGGTCTGACTTTCCTCGGATGGCTCCAAGAAAGTTGTCTTTCTGGACAAGATTTTCTGCTTCTAGTAGGTACACTCTTACTACTCCCTTGAAGACACAGACACATTCAACAAACAAAAGAAAAGCCTTATGCATGATGTCCACCAGATGTCTACATTCTAGATACTAAGAAAGCACCATGAACTCTAGAGATTATGGTTGTCTATAATTACAAAAGCATATTAATGAAATTTGGTGGCAATACATTCAATATTTTTTAAACCAAAAGGCTCCATTGAACACAACCTGCATTTATTGTGTGTGTGTTCACAACCTGCCTTTCTCTCACTTTGACCCTACCAGTAAGGTAAAAGTGAAGTTGTGAGTAAAAGCAAAAAATAAATTATTGCAAATTCCTTGCATCAGAGAGAGTGGTGTAAGGTGTGGGCTTGATTTACTAACAATCCTTGCCATTGCACAATGGGGGCAGGGGAAGGATGTATAATGCATGCAAATTTGTTGTTCTAAATCTTTGAAATCAAGAAGGTGCTCACTGAAATGAACCAACTGCATTCTGTATCCAGGACTGCTCCATATCTTCCATCATAAGTGGATTTGTCTTCCCCTCAGAATTACAGCCATTCAGACTATGGTCTGAATCCTGTCGGTCAATGTCAATTACACCAGACATATTGAATAAACACAGAGATATAATCCATAGTCAACACATAGATAATTCCCATTGATTCGGTTGGCCTACTCTAGTTGGAACTAAGAGGACTTACGGCTATGTTTCTGCACCAAGACTTTCAAAATTAGAATAAGTGTTCTTCCAGCCAACAAAGGACATTCTCAAGTCCTATAAGTTTCAAGGTGGGGCAGGTATGCTGGAGAAAGTATTGGTCAAACTACAACAATTATCTTGTATCAATACTCATAGTTTTCTCACAGATTCAGACAGGGGCACGTTATGACTGGCTTTAACAATTTATGCCTCCACCACTAGCACATTGCAGGTAGTGAGAATAATAAAGGCATAGGAAGGCTTTCTCTTCTCCAGAGAAGCCTCCACTTTAGACTTGGAACCCTCAGCCCAGGGGATTGGCTAGCAAGTTTTACAAGCACTGTTCCCAGATGTAACTCACACGTGGAATAGGGAACCGTAACTGAGTGACGTCAATGTTCTTCTTCAGTGGGATGGTGACTCTGTTTGGCAACACCAATCGTGCTGCTATGAGATCTTGGATTAAAGTGTCTGACAATGCACTAAAAATAAGAAACACAGAGAGAAAGAGACAAATTTGGTTAAGAAATGACTCATACAACTGATGTGTTTAAGGCAGATCTATCAAGGTTGCCTAGTACACCAAGAATGGCCCATCAAACTGAAAGGTACAATGATGGGATCATGCCACAAGGAATCTAGGAATCTAGAATCTAGGAGAGGAAAAACATGGTGAGAGAGGGTAGGGAAAGGGGAAAGAGAGAATACATGTATATGATGGGCTTTGAGTCTTTCCATTTCAGTAGAAGTTCATGCTGAGGGACCTTTTAAATTGCAAAAGGAAAAACTTGGTGAAACAAGCTCAGGTATTGATATGTAGATAATTTCTGTATGAATCATGCCCCATAATCTCACTGGTGACAAACAAGAGTGCAAATGTTGGATCACTGTAACATTGATGTATTAGCTGCCATATGATAAGAACCTCCAACAACTGAACTCTGTTCTTGAGAGTATGTGTAAGCTCTTATCTATCAATAGGAGATGGAAATCTCATCCATCATTTGATCCTCATACTATGTCTTGATTTCCATCCAAAATTCCCTAGATATTACAATAGTCAGGGCTTTTTTTTACAAAAACCAAAACCCAAAACCCAAATCTCCAGTTCCTGTGAGTTGCCTCTACAGAACCAAAAGTAAATTGCTATAAAGGATTTCCTCTCATATGTCTCTATACCTTTAGATTAATTTCAAAAATGATAGCCACATTTCATTTTAACTTGTGGATTTCATTTCATTTCAACTTGTGCATTTCAATGCACTCAAACAGACCAAGGGACATTGTTTTCATGTTCAATGGACATGCGTACAGTTGGCCCTCCAAATCTGCAGATTCTGTATCCACTAATTCAATCAACCACGGCTTGAAAATATTTTTAAAAAATCCCAAAAACAAACTTCAATTTTGCCGTCTCCTATAAGGAGCACAATTTTACTTCACCATTGTACACAATGGAAGTTGAATATCCACAAATATTTTTATCTATGTGGTGTCCTGGAATCAAACCCTAGGGGATACCCAGGACTTACTGTATCCATTTGATTTTTATTCTTTTTTTAAACAACACCAATACCAAGATAGAACAAACCATTACTGTCCGAAGGTATCTTCTGTTCCACTAACCAAAATGAACATGGATACTGTTAAAAGCAAGAGCACAGAACAAATAAGCAAGTTTTAATGAGTAAAACTTCCCGAACAAAAGATATTTTCCTATGCTTAGTGTGTGACATCAGCTTTCCACAGTCACAGGAGACAACTGGCAAAAGAAGCAAAAGCTCTCGTTACAGAGCTGAGCAGCTGGGTGCCCACAACATTAAACGACAGCAAAAGTAGTAAGCAAGCTAATACTTGCTTTCAATGGTGAGTGGAAAAACAGTATTTAGTTGAGTGGTTTATTACTTCCAAAATTTTGTGGAGAGTTCTCAGACCGCCACCATTTTCTACAATTTATAAAAACAACACGAATGCATTCCATGTGATGAGCAATGAGCACAGCTTAGCAAAGTTGCTTTTTTGGATGACAAATCCCAGCATGACAAGGATGTTAAATATAGCCTCCACAGGGCCTGCCCAAGACATTTTGCCTCCTGAGGTGCAGCAGCAAACAGTTCCCTACTCATCAGTTGCAAAGAGGACTACAAGACCAACCTATTGATTTTGGCAACTGAGAGAAGATAATCCCACAGCTATCCCTCCTCCCCTCCCCAGCAGTAAAAACATAATATAACTATAGTACTAATCAATAGAGTAACAAACAACTTTATGCTCTTTCATGGCACACAAAGTCATCTGCCTGAGGAAACTCCTTCACTTTACCTAAAGCTAGGGCTGGCTTTTGCACTGCCATGTAGAACCTGTCACAGGGACCTATGTGACCACAACCCTGACTTCTAGCACATCACCTTTTCTTAAATACCAAGTTGTTTTGCCTTGAAATAATTGACGTTAAGTGAGCGCTCACCTAATGCCTGGAGCATCTAATAGGTTGGTCAGTCCTGCCCAGTTGATTTCCAAGTGCTGTATCAAGAACGGAAGGAAAGAGGGAGGGAGGGAGGGAGGGAGGGAGGAAAGAAAGAAAGAAGGGAGGAAAGAAAGAAAGAAAGAAAGAAAGAAAGAAAGAAAGAAAGAAAGAAAGAAAGAAAGAAAGAAAGAAAGAAAGAAAACATATCATGCACAGTAAATGAAATGGTTTTAAATTTGGAATGGACAAAAGTAGAATTCCTACAGTTAAACATACCTAGTCTATCCTGCTCTGTCTGGCAACAGTTTGCAGGCTCAGCTGGTGGGGACACAGAGAGACTCTACCTGCTGGCTGCTCCTAGGCTTTGGAGCTCCCTCCTGGAAAGTTGTGGGGTTTGATCTGCCCTCCTCTCTGTTGTCTTTTTACTGACAAGCAGAGACCTTCTTGTTCAAACAGGCTTCATCCTTGGCTGACCACAGTGGAGTTATGTGTAACTGAGTGTGCTATTTTAATATGCATTGTGCATTCAAAGTACTTAGTTGTTTTAAATTTTAATGTTTTAAAAATAATGTTTTAATTGAATGCTCTATTTAATGCTTTTTAAACTTCTATACTTCATACTGTCTTAACTGCTATGGTTTAATTTATACTGTAAGCCACTTTGAATCCCATTTGGGAGAAAAGCAAGATATAAATAGTTTTTAAAAATAAATAATAAATAATATATAGGGGACTTTCGCAAGGGACTCCTCTGTGGGGAACGCTGATGGTTGAACCCAAGGTCTTTTGCATGCAAACATGTGCTCGGTCATTGAGAAAGACAACTGTATCGGGTACACTTGAATTTATGTAGGTCATCGTTGTCTAAGACTTTTCAAACAGCTGAAATTTCCCAATAAAATTCCTTCCAATTTCTCTAGTATACGTGGCACTTTAGTATGGTATGACGTTGGTGCAGTCATTCCAGGTGAGCTCCAGTTACTCACAAAGACTGACACCTTGGGGAATCTTGTAGTCATTCCTAACTCAAGGACATGATAAAGGCATCACATGTATTACCACCACTTCCACAAGCATAGAATTAACACACAGCATGGCAACCTCAAGGCAGTGATTTGCCTGGACAATTTGTATCAGAAGGTGATGAGTAAGCAAGGCCTGACTGCATTTCCTTTGCTAGAGGCCTGCTATACTGTCTTGATTCTTCCCACACATTTGCTAGGCAAAGGCAAGGCATACACATAAAGCATGTGTCAACTTTCTAAAGCTAGTAGACATCAACTATGTACATTAAAGCAATTATAACCAATCACAGTCCCAGAACTCAAGCTCTTGGTTGAGTTGAAAGCTCTACTCTATAAAATAGCCAAAGACATTTTATTTTTCCTAACCAATGTGGAACCAGAATGGTGCAGTGGTTAGAACAGGGGTAGAGAACCGGTTTGAATTGCAGGGCCAGATTCCTCTGGGCCTGCATGGGCTGGATGATGTCAGGAGGTGTGGCCACACACCCACCATGGGGAGGACCGCATCCTTTTTTTTTTGCCACAGGTTGTATGGCTAGAGCTCTAACTAGTGCTTCTAGCTGGCACTTGCTGAGCTGCCCATGCTCCCTTCCCCATGCAAGGTAAGGCGAAGGGCAAGGGAGCCATCTCTATTTTTCATCCTCTTTTTGGTTGGTTTAAAAAAAACCTGTTCTGCTAAAAAAACAAAAACAAAAGATACCCTTCTGTATTTTAGAAGGATAGCATTCAAAATTCCATTAAGAAAGGTACTAATTACATATACTGCCCAATATGTAAATTAAAATAATGAACAAGATACCTAGATCCTCATTAGAACTCATAACTGACTTACAGGTTTCTGGATGAAAAATATAGTTACAGCTCCTACAAAAGGTACATCTGTCAATAGGGGCTCTAGTATCACTCGCAAAGTTCCGTACAGCTGCCAAAAATGAAAGGAAGAAAAAGTAAGTATTATTGAGGCCACCACCAGGTTTTTTAAAAAGAAGTATAATGTAATGTGCTTCCAATAGTTCAGTATGGGCAATTTGTACCGTACGCACCTGTATTCCTTTCACTCCTACTTTAAACTTGGACAATTCCATGTGAATTTCACAGTCTCCTATATAACTGAGAAAGAAATCAAATTAGCATGTCACTAACTTTCAAGAAGCAAACACATACAACAACAGCAACAAATGCCCAGTTCCCACCTTTCCTAAAACATTCCCTTAGCTGGAGGCCAGTTACAGCAATATCAAGTATAAAACTTAACTATGAATACATTTACTCCTAAGAAAGTCTCATTATGAGGAAACAGACCATTTGTGACAGATACCACCATTGCACTTTCAATCTTCCCTGCATAATATGTGACTTTGTGTAGTCTTATGTCTACTCAGGAGAAAGTTCCACTGCATTCATACATGCATGGCGGACTAACTTGCCACTGCTCCCAAGCAGCCAGAATAGGAAACTCACATCACAGAATCTCCAGATTATGCACTAAACTTGTATTTTCTGTATGATTTCCATCAATGTGCACCTATCTCTTCCTGTGATTTCAAAAGATCCAGTATGGATGCCATATCCTGCTCTATATGGCAGACTGGTTCTTTGAGGGAAGATGGAGACAACATGCTTATTCAACTCCTACAATTCTTTTCCAGTAAGGTGCAGTAAGCCCTTTTCAAGAGTATGCTGTGAAGTTATAAAAGGCAACAAGAGTTCCAGATTTTTGTCTACATAACGCTGGCCAATTTGACATGCTTTGTGAAATGTTTCTATGGCCAGTTTGTCTGCTAGCCAAAGACTAACCTCTTTACACTTTGGAGATGTTTTTCTTGGGCTCCTAAAAACAAACCTATGTATACACATACATCATCCTCTCTTCATATAAAATGTGTAATTCCATAATCAAAACCAAGTGAGGGCAAATGTATAAGACCAACATTTAAAGTCTGGACTAGGTGGGATCATTGGGGTTATATCACACAACGAAACAAAATCCTGTAGGCAATAAATATTTAGCATTCAGTTCCTTCTATTCCAGTGTGTGAAGCAGCTAGTGTCTCTGTCCTCTTTTTCCACCACAGAAAGTTTTTCTAAAGAATTTCAATTCTCTTAAAAAAGTTTGACGCACTTTTCCACAATGTACACACAATAACAGCAACAGTGAAAAGATGTATAGGTGTGTACAGACATGGCATTCTACAGAAGACAACTGACAAATGCTTGATATTTTACTATATAAATACTTCCATTTTTAACTTTATTGTACTTCTGGATCATGCAACACAATTTAGGATTTATCTGCCACAGTGATTGCATCCTCAAGGTGTTCTGAATTCTGTACTGCAGAAAACAAAATATTTGGCAGTAACTGAGTTGTAAAACATACTTGCATAGTTGCTGTTCCTGGTTTAACATGGGTAGAAGTGACATCATGTTTTTTCTGGTTTCCATTTTTGGTCAGTTCTCAGAATTTTTTTGGTCATTTGGGGGATGGTAGGTTGTTGAATGAAGAAAACCATCAGATTTATGGGTGGGTTGGGATCATTTGGGCCCATTTTTAGATAAAAAAAATCCCTCCAAAATTGACTTGAAAAATCAGTAACAGGGGGATTTGGGGGTTTCCTGGGGGCTTCAGGGGCTGCTAAAGTAAGTTTGGGGGGGGGGTGAATATAATCCATGGACCACACTTTCCTCATGCCAGCAGTAATAACTGATAAACCCCTCACCAACTATGTGATGTGTGACATCTCTGAGTTTTTCAATCCAACCAAGTGGAAGCCAGTGAAATGGAGATGGAGCAGGGAAACTTGATACACAGTGATTACAATTATGACTTGACATGCATTAGTTTTATCTTTTTTTTTTTTTTTTTGGTGAAGCATTACTGGGAAAAACTAGGAGGTAACATCTAGGCATTGGCATATATAGGACCAGGCCACCATGTCCCCTCCACCCCCCTCCACCAATCTTTAATTTCAGCTGAGCTTTCAGATTGTCCTTACATATGTAGCATTTTTCCGCTATAAATATAACATGCCTTTTCCTATCACAACTATTGTGGAAGTTAATAATTTTGGGGGCCTTTGATGGGCTCATTTTAGTTACAGACGCTGTGACATTACAGACTGGTAATGGTGAGAACAACAGAAGCAAAATCTGAGCCATAAAGACTTAAGTTGAGAGGAAGAAATAGTTCTGTTTAAGTATTGGTTGGCAGCAAATCCCCCTAAGGAGAGTAAATGTTTCACGTGATCTTGCTGGTCACGGCATTATGACCATGAATTGATGCCCATCACAGATTTAATTTCACCTATTTTTTTATACTACTTCCTGTGTCACAGAAGGCACATGTTGATATTAGCCTTCATCATGGTTCACTCATACATAATAGTCTGACAAAAACATGCATGAGTCAGTTCAGGAATATTTAAAGGGCTTTGATCCCCAAGTGAACTAAGCTCACAAGCACTTTGATTCCTAATTGATTTGGAAGGACAGCAAGGCATACCTTTTAGTGCATTTACTGTGTTGGCTCCATAGAAAATAAAAAAATGGAAGTAAAATAAAGCAGTAACATTTTGCCTTGGGGGAAGAGAAATGCTTTGTGGTAATTACCGCAGCTGTTCTTCCCCACTCACTGAAGCTGTGCTTACATTGACGGTGTTCATGTTTTATATCACACTGCTGTTTTTTTTTTTTTTTTATAAAGGACCCCTGTAATGTAGAGGTTAGGGTGTTGGACAGGGGCTTGGTATATGTACATTAAATTTCCCCACTGAACTGTGAAGCTCACTGTAGTTTTTTTGGGTTCTATCACTCTTTCTTAGCCTGTCCTACCCCACAGGGTTGTTGACAGGATAGAATAGAGAAGTGGAATATGCACATAACTAGTATAACACACTGAAAGGCTAATTACAACCTGTGCACTACCAGTCATTAAGGAAGATTCAGGCTTACTCTTTGCCTTCTAGCCATTATGTTCAGATTACATTAGTAATAGACAGATCAAGGAAACAAGTTATATTGTCATGCGACAGCTACTGGATCACTCAATATAATGTGCAAATTATATGGAGTGCTGTAAACTGGTATGCAGTTTTTGCCACCACAAAGAAGCAATTAAATAGAAATGACTTGTGAATACTAACACATCCAACCCTAATTATCCCTAATCATGTCAGACTTGCTTAGAGTTAACACAGATCAAAATAATTATGCTATGATCAAATAGTTTAAAACCAGCTCTGTAAACAGAAGAAACTACAAGTGATGAACCCCAACTGTGTTGGTTGGTTGACACGTTTTCTGAGCATGCTCACACCTAAAAGATGCACCCCTTGTTTTGGAAAACATTTCTGAACATTTTGTAAAAACAAAAGGGCATGTGCGAACTATTCCCAAGGGGGTAGGAAAGAGAGGGCATGCCTCCACATTACCAAAGCAACTGGGTCCCAAACTCTTGCTCTCATGAAGTCACACAGAGCTGGATGATTTGCACATATTTAGATGGCACTGCATATGCACATTCTGCCCAAATTAGTTGTGCACAGCTAGGGATAGATCTGAGATAAATAGGTCTTATCTTGAAGCATGACAAAACAAGGTGGAGCATTTGCTTGGTCAATGTTCCTTCCAACCAGCTGCCCAAAAGAGTGTTCCTCTCCCCTTTTGCATTCAGAACATTTAGGAAACCTTTTCCCCCCTTATATGATGCCATAATGCAGCCAAAGCTGAGTGGCTCCATAGTTCTGCGACACCATCACATTCACTATGTAATCCCCTTTGGGCTGGGATCAGATAGCAAAGCGACTCTTTCAAGTAAAAGCATCACCAGAGTCACAACAAATAAGTGAAACAACTGCTATGGAAAAAACTGCACAGTTTCCACATCCTGTAGATTCTTGCATAAGCCAAAATGCTAGTTTTCAAACTGGGGTGGGGGGAACAGCTTCAAAAATTCAACAGAGCACACAGTCCTGTCAGTTTTTTTCCTCCAGTTATCTGTATTTCAGCAATAAAGTACATTTCAACAGATTTAATTCAGCTTGGCTTTGTCATTCAGATTCAGCTGCACCAAAAGTAACGGGGTATTATCCACATTAGAGGCATGACGTGAAGTCTCCAACTACTCCCACTTTTTTTCTGAGCTGTAGGCAGCATTTGGCACTCATTCCCAATGCAGGCTGCATTCCCCAAGATGTCTAACAGGATGAGCTGGTTTTTCTGTCCACCTGCATTCTCCCTCATGTACTGGGATTGTTCCTCATTACTTCAGCAGGTGACCTGTCTCACAACAGCACCTTCTGTGAGTCAGAAGGAGGACTGTGGATACTAGCCAGACAAGACTAAGCCTGGTTGTAATAGAAACCCATAATAGAAACCCAGCAGAGAGGATACCGACATCTCTTTTTCACAAGCAGCGTGACAGAACAAATAGCTGACCAAAATTAATCTGTTCCTTTCCTATCAGATGCATTTGAATCACTTCAGCAATACATCTTGTAAAGACATGTTTTTAAACAAGCCAGCATTCCCACAAATCAATACTTTTATTTATGCAGATAGAATATGCAACAATGCATAACACTATAAATTCTAGTACCATAGTTAATATCACAGGTTCAAAAATGTCACATGATCAAAACTACCCTAAACGATACAAAGCTAAGTGGAGTGAGGAGGCCACTGCAGTTATTACAATATTTATTTACTTTGCTTAGGATGGTTTCCAGGTGAGTGGATATCGACACCCCTTAGTTAATGCACTTTTGCTGTAAGCTACAAATGGAGTTGCGGTACTCAGAAACACTATATTTCAGCTACGTGGTCTGTCCCATTACTGTTTGGACCAAGCAGAGTTAAATGGCAGATATTGGTTATATACTTTGCTGTGGGCCATGATTTGTTTTCTTAATCAAATTTACAATTATTGCTAGCACATTTTTCCTGGGTTTTTAAAAGTAAAACTTTTAAAATCAAAGAAATGCACTGGCACTCTTAACACATAGTGATATCATCTTATCTTTTAAGTTATGATGTTAATACTATAACATGATACAATAATACTAATTTAAAAACAAATATTTGATTTGTTTTTGAGAGGTGACAGGACAGCTAGGACTCAGGAGTTAGGAATTATAGAAACACATTGGAGCACAAAGCAGGTGCAGAGTCTTGCTATGTAGTAAGGAATATTTTGGCCACATCTAATATCTGAAAGACCCTGTGTCCCTGTAGAAGCCTGCCTTGAGTTCTGAGATCCTCAGGAGGAAGCCTTTCTCTTGGTGATGTTTGCTTAGCGAGGAAACAAGACAGGGCCTTCTTAGTAGTGACTCCCTGGCTGTGAAACTTCCCCCACCATGAGGCTAGGCTGGCTGCCTGTCTGCTCTCCTGCCACCAGCAGGCAAAGTCCTTTCATTTAGACAGCCTTCGGGCTCTTAACTGATATTAGAGGAAAGGTATTTCAATAGGAGATGCTGTCCTTTTATCGTCACTCTTACGTTTTATATGTATTTAAACTGTCTAACATTAGTTATGTTTTTAATGGAGTGGTTGATTAATTTTTTTAAAACTCTTTTTTACTCTTAATGGTTGGTGGTTAGCTGTATTTGTTTTCATTTATGTTGTGAGCAACCTAAGGTTCTGTGTTAGGAGAAAGGTGGGATATAAATAAAATAAAATAAAAGCAGAAACGTGTGAAACACACTGGTGATGGAAATGTGCTTCACGTGATTGGAGGTTATAGAGCACATGGCTGCTCAACCTAGAATCCTTCAGATATTTTGTACTACAGTTCCCATAATCCCACAGCAATCCTGAAAGCTGGAGTCCAATACATCTGGAAGGGTATTGGTTGGGAGATGCTGTTATAGACAGTCAGTCTCTTGCTGTTGTTGTGTGCCTTCTAGTCATGCCTAACTTATGGCGACTCTATGGCAAATCTATCACAGCATGTTGTTGACAAGATTCGTTCAGAGGAGGTTTGCCTTTACCTTCTTCTGAGGCTGAGAGAGTAGACTTGCCCGAGGTCATCCAGTGGGTTTCCATGGCCTAGCAGGGATTTGAACCCTGGTCTCCTACTTTCCTGGTCCAACAGTCAACCACTACACCACACAGGCTTTCAATCACTTTCTTACATTGCTTCATGCAGACACCAATATGTCTAAAACCAACAGGCCATGAGCTAAACAGACACTTGCGGCTGCACTTTTTAAGCTTTTAATAAAATAGGAACAAAGCCACATTCAAACTTAGAAGCTTCTGACTGTGACAAAATTGCTGCCTGGATTCAATGAATAATACGGAAAGCTATTTTCTAATGGATTCAAGCATTTCTGCAAACTAAGTCTCACAACAAGTCTTACTATTAAAAACAATGCCATCCTTTTGAGATCAAGGAAGAAGCAAGACACAAAACCTCACACAATGCAATGGCTAGGTTTCACATTTGACTGTATTGCTTCTTTGAAAGCAATTCAGTCAGGAGCCTGAATCAGCTCATAGACATTTTAGAAAAATCTCATGGTCCACTGTGCAATGAACATATCTAACTAGCGTATATACCTGGCATTGCCCGGGATTTTATTTTCTCATATGTAACACTCATTAGAAATACCTGAGGCATTACCTTATCTTATCTTAGGAATTAGATGCAGTTGAAATACACAGATTTGAGATCCTGTGTCTGTAATTCCCCAATCTGTCTCATCCAGTACTTGTAACTTTTCCCCATAGTCCCCAATGCAATCTGTATCCAGAGTCGTTAGCATACAGAGGTTGGGTCCCTGAGGGAATACACTGTCCTGCTTCTTGCTGCTTAGCCTTGTCTCCATAGCAAGTGGCCTATTCCAGTACCTGTAACTTATCCCAATATTCCCCAATCCAATCTGTATTCAGAGTTGTTAACATACAGAGGGTTTGGTTTCTGAGGGAATACACTGTGCTTCTTCTTGCTGCTAGGCCTCGTCTCCATAGCAACCGGTCTGAGGCCCAAGAGCTCTCTGGCTGAGAATTTGAAAGGCCCTTCCCTGAACTGCCAACCCCAGGATTCCATAGAATCATCACAGCCAGCCAATCATGAGAGGTCTTCTCGCCTCACCAGCCAATTGTACGAGGTCTTTGCCTGCCTGATGCAGACAGATAAACTCACAGACAAACTTTTATATAGTAGATCAGACAGTTCCCAGTGATAAGTAGGAATGCATTCCTGTACTACCATATCTGCACGTCCAGGATCACTTGTCTTCTATCAACCTCTTTGGTGTAGGCCTTCACTCCTTTGATTTTAGGGCACTGAAAAAAGACAAGACACACAGCAGTGTTACTGGCTGTTGTGGTGACCACCATATCTACATACACTCTGGAGAAAAAGTAAGAATGCTCCAATATCAGTCTGGAACCACCAAAATCTCAAAAGAAACAGTAATTTCCTGGAAAGGAAAAACAAAACCAGGGCAATAAAACAAAGGTAGAGCAGATTGCTTGTCCTCTAAATCACCTATTCTCCAACATTTCACAGGTGACAGCTGGAACTTGTGGGATCAAGCAACATCAAAGTGTGGTCAAGTTGTCAAAATTACTAATGAGGAAGAACATACAGTTTATTTTTGCCTGAGCCTACAGGGATGGGCAAGATTTTACACTCTCCTCTCCCCTCTTGTCAAGACTCAAGAAACCACAATCTCAAAGCTTCTTAGCAAAGCATATTTTATTTTGTGCTGGCAGTACACTTAGCAGACTTCAGAGCTCAGCCTGACAAAATGGAAGAGAACAACACACATTCCCACACATTCCTTTCTAACTGAAGCCCCCTTACCTCCCTGCAGCTGTTTTCCAGGGTTTGCACCAGCCCAGCATCTACTTCAAAGTCTCTAATCTACTACTCTAATTCCCAAACTTATGCCAGGCACCACCGGCTGCCCAACACCTCTACTGAGTTAGCTGAGTGCTAACTAGGTTTGCACTGTGAACTGACTTTGCAGCAACCTGAGGGATGATGGGGGCAATGGGAAGAAGAGACAGAAACTGGAACATTTTAAAAGCAGCTGAAAAAGAAGATTCATTGGGATTTTCTCTGTCAATTTAGGACAATTGGAGGGTATGGTACTGTTTAAAAAAGTGCACACACACAGACACAACTTCTGAATCATAATTGGGCCTGGCATGTTGAACTGGCAATCCTTCCTAGGGAAGAAGAATTCTGGTTTTTAGTTAAGATTGCTCGACATGAATCACTGTAAATTACAAGGCAGGAACATGTATTTCAATAGTGTTCAATACTTGAGCTTTTATAGGCCTAAAAATTCGATGGCTATTTACACTGCATATATGTTTAAAAAAATAAAGAAAAGAAACAAAGCAAATTGTGTGATTTGTGTAACCAGACAGTTGTTTTCTTATATGTGGTTCTTTTTTGCTACTGAAAGTCCTTTCAAACACAGGCTACTTGACAGTGATAAAAATATTTGGAATAGGCAATGGGAGAGAGGTACCCACAAGAACAGTTCGTAGAAGTTACTTCTGACAGGGGAAATGTTTCAAGTACAGAACATTGCACCCTTCAACATTTCACAGATAAACCCTGGGACATAGGCAGCAAAAGTTATTAATGAGAAAAAGACACACAAGCTAGGAGAGACTGCAGCAGTTTGCTTTTGCCAGAGCTCACTGCTTCTGCTTGAGGCTTCTGAGTTAACAAACTACTTTTGCACTTTGAACTCAGTCTGCAGCAATTGAAGTGTTGTGAGGAAGAAAATGGCGGGAGTGGGATGTGAAGAGAAAAACTGGGATATTTCAAAAGCAGCTGAAAAATTGGGATGACAGAGGATTACTTGGGACTGCCCATGCCAAACTGGGACAGTGGAGGTTATGGAATACTTCTTTAACCTAGTACCACCATCCCTGAAGCCATACATCCAAACATGAACTTACTTTAGACTTCCAGTTCCAAGATGACTATCCTACCTTGTCTCCAAAGTGGATTTTAGTGAATGTACATGTTCTCAAGTGCACATTCTTTGCTCTGATTTTTGGCTCAAGAATTTCCTTGAATGTTTTTTCCATAATTGTCCCAAAGTATGGCCAGGACTGTTCAATGACCTAAACAGAACAAATAGAACAGAACAACACAAACATTAAAAAAAATAATCTAGAGGCTTCATACCACACAGAGTCACAGTTGCAGTTAAGAATTTATTTTAGTTTCTAAAAATATTCTCAACTGGAAGTAGCCAATGCATTAATTACCAAGGACTACACTGTAAATCCAGGAATGACACAGGAAATTATCTACCTGTTATCTGAAACTGATGTATATCATCACTTCTTCCAGAGGCAGAGCTTGGAGTGCACGGAGGGGGGGCAGGAGGGGGGGCCATGGCTGTGGGGGGTATGGCCATGGCACGCGGGGGCGTGGCCACAAGCCAGGAAGCCCAAAAAACATTGCTGCCAGGGGTGAACTACCCCCCATTGCCCCCCCCCAGTTCCTACACAACTGAGCTGGTCATCTCCAGAAGCAGAACAACCTCTTAAATCTTGGTACATCTAAGCATGGAATATTTAAAACAATAACTCATCTCATCTGTTTCATGTTTTCCATCCTAGGCATAGCATATAGTGCTTTCTATGGTTTGTGTTTTTATCAATAATACTTGAACCCAGGCTCATCCACAGGTGGTGGGTCATTCAGGAAAAACAGAACATCATCTAGTCAAATTGTGAAACTGGCTACCACAAGATGTCATGGTGGCCATCATCTTGGATGGCTTTCAAAGGGTACATTGTTTCTTCTATCAATTCCCAAGGTGTTCCTAAGGACTGTAGTGCATTTTGGTAATTTATACACTCTGGATTCGGTGATCATAAGGAGAAGAAATAGTTCTTTTAGATGATAATGCAAATTGTCTTGCTTTCAAATGTACTAAGTGGCCTTTGTAGGTCCCCTTGCTCATTTCACTGGGTGATCCTGCAGGTGTCTATCCCAAAATCCTGTCCTGATGCTCCCACTATAGGCTAAACCATTTTAGCCATGTTCAGCTGACCAGACCTGTAGTCACAGAATTGTAGTGGGGAAGAAACAAGCTTAGTGGGCCTGTTCTGGTTTCTGCACTCGTTTCACAAAGGCTTTGTGCATGGAGGCCAGGGATTCACTCATCCTCTTGACTACAGATTCACTTGACTGGACAGGGCTTCACCCTTGGTCTCCAGTCAGAAATCAGCCTTTTTCCTTACAGGCAGGCTGTTAGGACTGACATATAATGCACGTAAAATGCTCTGGCCAATCCTAACGAAGGGCTTTTAGCACTGCCACCCAAAAATGGCATCACGGAGTTGTTGCATCTTTTCTTCCTTAACACATATTCTTTTCTCCTGGTTAAAAAAAAAAAACATGGAAGAAGCAATGGGAAAACATGGGCAGGTGGCAAATGGATGACAAAACATCAAGATTCACTTTGAAATTTGGTGTATGTGGCTGAGTAATGGCACAATAAAAGATTGCCTGGAAGCACCCTTAGAAAGCATTATATAAATACTAAGTAATCATCATCAACACTATCCTTTAGATTTATATAATGTAATGATGATAATGATAATGATTAATGATGGAGGAAGAATTCAAAGTCCCAGTGATGCAGTATTCTGGCAGAATACTTACAAGGCTAGGTGCTAACTGTCAACAGTTTTTCTTACCTAGACTCTGGTTAACAAGCTCCAAACCAAGCCCTGAAACTCACACCAGTCACACCCAACACAAGCATTTAACCCATCACTTACTAGAGCAAATATACACTGGATATTTACGAGTCAGGTTCAAAAGCTAGCTTTGACTGGAGTTCTGTGTATGCATTTTCCACAGATAAAACTCATTTCAGCATCCTGTGACTTACCTTGTTCAGCCATTCCACCCTCTCAACATCAGGAAAGTGAACCTGACAAACAAGAACAAACAGAAGTGAGCTGAGAGTTCATTTGGCTAAGTGAATTAACTGCTGAGGTGCAATTAAGAAGTCAGGACTGACAACACACCCATGAGACCACTGCAATGAACTGTACAATTAAATTGTTCTTTTCAACACAAGGAGAGATTTGGCTGATATTTATGTATTTGTATACTTATCAGCTGGTTCCAAGGAAGCTTGTGTGAACACAGAATATACTGAAGACAGAGTATAGGTTTGGCTCCATTTCCTCAGCAATGCAAATTAAAATTGCTAGCTGCTCAATCCCAAACATGTCAATTCAGAAGCAAGGCTCATTGAGTTTAATGGGACTTGCTCCTAGGAAAGTGCATATAGGATTTCACTCTCAAATTTCCTTTAAAAGACAAAGCACTGAATATTTATGGCAGCTTAGCAATACACTACATAGTATGTGGGTGGGTGCAGGAGCAAGCACACAGGCAGAGTCCTTTTCTTGGCAACTAAAACCCAGTGACAAATGCCAAATCCTACACTACTGTTTTCACTACTTCATTATGCTTTCTTCTTCTTCCTCTTTCTTTTCCTCCTTTTCTTCTTCTTCCTCCTCTCTTCCTTTCCTCTTTTCTTCTTCCTAATTGTCCCCAGGGCCCAAACTAATGAGTAAATCTGAGCTCAGCCTTGGCAGTAAACATCATCACTACCATTTATCATCACCACCACCACCACCATTACAGTTAGAATCACAGCTCAATGTTAGAGCACAGACTACATACATGGACAGGCCCAAGTTCAGCCCCAGCACACCCAATCAAAAGGAGTATAAGCATGGCTATGTTTGGGGCCTGGGGGCCAAAGGCTGTTCCTTCCTCCGCTGTTATGATGGGTCACTAGATGGCTCCTGGGGGCAGCTCCACCGCCAACTACTGTATGCTGCAGGAGGGTATTTAAGCATCATCCAGCTGCCCTTGTGCAGTAGGGAAGACAGCACTCTCTCTGTAGCCAATCAGGAGTTGGAAGCAGAGCTGTGCCTAGGCTCCATGCAGCCATTCCTGCACACCCGTACAAAGGCATTTTGGAAGGAGGTACTAGCTGTCTCCTTGTATAACAAAGTACTTATCCTGGTGTAACCAGGAATTACGTCAGCATAAATCACCAACAGGACTCTGGCCCTGGACAGCTACTGTCTGCCAATGTAGACAATATTGAGCTAGATGGCCCAGTAGTCTGATTCAGTGTATGGCAGTTTCAGTTCTATGAATCATTTGTACTTCTTGCTCGAAATCCAGAAGGGTTTGCCTTAGATCTTCAGCATAGTCATTTGCAGTGGCAGCTAGTGTTTTCCATGTCAGTGTGGTGGTGAATCCATTCTGGATTTTACACTGTACTTTAATAGAGCTATTGAGGGATTCAGCAGCTTGGACGTCTCCTTTAACATTCAGACTACAACCTAGAGTGGATTCACACACCTACAACATAGAAGCTGGAGCCATGAATTCAAAAAGAAAAGTTCTCCGGCATGTTTTTCTTCAAACAAGATTATTTTTCTGTCCCTTGATTTTAAATTGTCTGCTCCCCTTTTGGAGATGAGATGAGCACATTCAGTGAAATGCCATTCTGACAGCATGCAAAAGGACACAGATCAAACACCACTGACATTTAGTAATAAAAGGTGACAGCCATCACAGGAACCAGGTGGCATATTCCCTCTCAATAATCAGTCCCTTTTGTCAGGAGATAAAAGTTTGGTGAATCAGAATATATTTGCACTGATAGAATTTGTCATCTTCAATCTATGAAATGATGGCCTATTGTGCCAAGACATTATTTAGTCCTATGCTGGATCTTTAACGCACATCTAAAGTTCATCTTATGACAATGCTAATGACTCCTGCCTACATGATGTGAACTATGTATCTTAATTAAGAAGAGCCAGATGCATTTTCCTTGGATGGGAACCGCTCTGGACATAGTTTCAATAAGAATTTTGATGCTTACTGAAAACAAGGAAGGCACATTCTAGGAAAATATAGATGTTCAACTTTATATTATTATAGATTTATTTTATTTTAGGCATAGTTTTAGGCTTTTGACAAATACTTAGACCACATAAAAAGATATGCAGTAACTTCTGCACAACACAAGTGTTCAGAATAAAACATAAGAAGTTATATTTTGGACTACAACTCCCACAATCTCTCAGGCAGCATAGTCAATCAACCATATTGTAGCTGAGGGATGTCTAATGTCTATAGTAAGTTCCCAATTTATAGCTCAGCTACTTAGCCGCACTCCCCTGGAAACAAATCTTGCCAAGAAACCCCTGTAGTAGGTTTGCCTTAGAGTTGCCATAAGTTGGAAATACTTGAAGATACACAACAAACAATATAATAGTTGAGCAGATACCAAACCATTACACAAAGCTGTGCTCAGTAGACTTATATCACTCTTTTTAAACTACAGTCCCCAGAGAAGATCACAGTACTTACTAACATACAACAGGGAATGAAGACCCAGATGCTTAAAAGGAAAACAACACCTGCCAACTTCATTCAAGCTGCAGCTAGCATCTGTTGTTGGTATTAAATTTCTTCCTGTGAGAGGGAGAGGACTGTCCAGATTAAAACATAGATATATCTTCATTGTCATGATTTGGAGATATATGACTTGACCCAAACAAATTGTTGTGGCCTTTACTACGCTGTGTATAGGTTGTTGTCACTTTTCTATGTTAGGTCAATGAATAACATTTATAAAGCCAATACAAATCTAGTCTGTTTAGGTTCTTTTCTGTCTATGATACAACTGTTACTGTCTCTCTTCAGATTTATAGGTGTGATTTTAAAGCTACTGCTCTCCAGTAAAACAAACACTCTTCAACTCAATAACTTCCTCTTTTCTTCCACAGTCAGTGAGTGTAACAACATGCAAATATTTGGGCAGGAACATTTATCTGCAGGGAGCCAGATAAATGTCATTGTCCAAGACTAATTATAACAACCTCCACCCAGAAAACTCCAAAGAGTGAAGGACTGCACACTGCCAACTTATTAATTAACCACATTGCATTTCTACACTGCTCAATATCTATAGGACTTTTATGCTTCTACTGAGGAGTATCTCCATATAGACAGCATGGTGAGTGTTGGACTATAGACCTGGAGACCAGGGTTCGATTCCCCACTCAGCCATGGAAACCCACTGGAGGATTTTGGCAAGTCACACACTCTCAGCCCCAGAAAACCACATGATGAGGTCACCTTAGAGTCACCATAAGTGGTAAATGTCTGGAAGGCACATAACAACAACATCTCAATACAGCAAAATTTCATTCTAAACAGATACACACAAACCCATACTATACCAGGTTACAGAGGCCCTTTCACACTACTAAATTATACATGCCCTCCAACATGTGAATGCCTGCTCACAGATAAAAGTTGGGGCACATGTGGCCAAGCAACACAAGAGTGTGGTCAAGATAGGATAAATTTAGAAAGGAAGAAAACATAAGCTAGGAGAGGCTGCAGCAGTTTGTTTTTGCCTGAGCTTACTGGGAAGAGCAAGATTCTGTCCCCTTCTCTTCTCTCTCTTGCCCAACTGAATTAATTGAGTGCTAACTACTTTTACACTTGGAACTCAGTTTGTAGCAACTGAAATAAGCCAATACAAAGAGGGAAAATGGGAGGAAGACAGAGAAACGGAGCCATTATAAAAACAGCTGACAAAGTAGGATAACAGAGGATTAATCAGGATTGTCCCTGACAAATTGGGACAGTTGGAGGGTACAATCATATTGCTCTGATTCCACTGTAATTGCCATGGTTTCATCTTATGGAATCTTTCGATTTGGAGCTGGCTGAAAATGTTATTTGTGTCACCAAATTACAAAGTCCATGATACCATGGTTCCATGATTCCACAGAAGTTAAAGTGGAATCAAAATGCTATAATGATGCAGTGTTAAAGGCCTCCATGCCAGCCAGAAAAATCAGGATCTACTTGTAGGTCTCTGGATATATAACTGTAAATCAGTTTTCCAGTTCCTAATAGTTTAAACATTAGAAAGCAATACTATTTTTTTAAAAAATTGCTATGGCTAGTTTGTGCTCATGGACAGTCTTTCCATGATGCAAAGTGAATGCTCTGCTCAGGCACAAAAGCAAACAGAAAGGAGATTTGCATCTTTTCCCATGTGCCACAAGGGTGCCATTCTGCCTGGCTCCCTGCTGTTTGCCAACCATGCTGTCCGTGAGACAAAACACCAAGGCTTGGCTGTCCTTGAAGCTTCTAGTGAGCTTCTTATGCCCAAGAACTTTATTGCTACTTTGTTGCCATGGCTAAATAAAGCCATCCCCACCCCACTATAGGGAAAAAACCCCTCAAAACAATAGTATTGATTCAAGTTTAGCACGGAGCAATTAGCTTTAAGTTGGTGGTTTTGGGCATTTGCTTTCCAGATTTTTATTTTTATTTCAGCTCCCAGAATCTCTTGCCATTAGCCATGCTGACTGGCACTTCTGGGAGCCTGAAGTCCAAAACATCTGGAGGACGAAAGGATGAGAACCACTGCTTTCAGTGCTAATGTTGCTACTGTGAAGAAAGCATCTGACTGTGACTTTGAGTAGAAGTTTGTGCCACAATAAAGTTGAGCCCTTCCTCTGAGAGAGGCATTGTGGATTGAGATACAGAAAATGTGCAGGTCAGCATACCAAGAAAGTAGTGTTCTGGTGCATATCAAATCACTGTTTGATTATTTGCCTCAGGTAGGAACCTCATTGGAGGTTCTCCTTAGGGCTCTTCACGTCTCTCTCAGCTTCAGCGTTCCTCATGAAGCATGAACTGGTTGCCTGAGGCAAAATTTTGGTACAGCTCTGCTGGCTAGTTATAGAAAAACAAATGTTTCAGTTTGCTAGAATTTCCAATCTGTAGTAATTTCAACATCAACGGGATTAATATTTGCATATGGAGACTCTCCTGGTATCTATTGCTCTTGGGGTACAAAAAGGTAACTACTCCCAATTCCAGTTTTGCATCTGATTCCAGCCCCACTACACCGTACTTTACATTTTACTCCAGATGGGGCATCTTTCCCTGGAATCTTGCCACCACTAAACTAGACCATTCTGCAGGTCTAGTCTGGTATAGTCGTTTGAATGTTGGACTAGGACTCTGGAAACCAGGGCAGGGTGTGAATCAACTTGCTTCCCTGCTTTGCTACGGAAACCCACTGCATGACCTTAGGCAAGTCACACTCTTTCAGCCTCAGAGGAAGGCAAATCAGAGGTGTTTTACTTCAGTCAAAGATTTTACAGTGTCTACACATTACATGACACAGCCAGTGTGGTGTAGTGATTTGAGTGCTAGAACTATGACTCTGGTGTCTGGGGTTTTGATCCCTGCTCAACCATGGAAACTGACCGGGTGACCTTGGGCAAGTCACACTCTCTCAGCCTCGGAGGGAAGTAAAGGCAAACCCCCCTCTGAACAAATCTCGCCAAGAAAACCCTGTTACAGGTTTGCCTATATAGGTCACCACAAATCAGAAACAACTTGATGGTACACAACAGCTACAACATATTACATGCCAAAGAATGATAGAATAAAATATATGACTTTTGTAACAGTTCAGGTCTCGTAACTAGAGCTAGTCAGATGACTGGCAGGGCCGGTTCAAGAGTTAATTTTTTATTGATGTTTCTAAGAGTGTAGGCTCTCATTTCAGAAAAGCACTAAAAACTCTAAAACATTCATAAAATTTTACAGACATAGAAATTCCATCTGTTGTTGGCAAGCCTAGCTCTAAGCAATACTTTTGTGTCACTTGTCTTATGGCAACAAATAGATTCTCTCTCTGTTATTCAAAGGGAAAGGAAAGAGGCCACATGGACATATTTGGACTTAAAATACTTTCTACTGAAAGCACAAACCTCTCTGCTGTCATAACGTTGTCAGTTATAACCAAGGGCACCCTCAGTTCTTACCAAGTGTTTCTGTCCTACTACATTTGTTGACAGAATCAAAGAGGGGTTGAAAAACACTAGTAACTAGTTACATAGGGTTAGAAGAATATTTCTGACAGTATATTAGCAACAATACATTTTAAATGCCTTTCCTTTATTCCTTGATGAACAGGATCTGGGTTCAAATCAGTTGTTAAGGCAATTCACCCTGTACATACTCAAAGGTATTCTTATGGCTTATGTCCCAGAACCGAGTCTAACACTAACATATTATTCTAACATATTTTGGGACTTTGGCTCACAGAAGCTAGTATGCATGCTATCATGGTCAGAGTATTGCATTAGGACTGCGAAAATCCAGATTCAAATCCTCACTTGGCCATGAAGCTGGGAGATCTCAGTCCAGTAACTATCTTTCAGCCTAATGTACTTCACAGGATTTTGTGGGAGATGGAAAGGAGCACCTTCAGTGCCCTGGAGGAAAGATGGAATATAAATGTAATCAAACAGATAGATAAATATGACCACATCCAACATTTGATCCCTTTGAAGCCCATAGGACTTGATGAGTCCCCATTAACCACAAGAAAAGTGGGATCCCATCCTGGGGAAAAAGTGAGGAATAAATCCAATAAATAAAAATAAATAAATAAGCAACCTCATAGACTTCATTCAGCACAGACACATCTATTGCAAGGCCAGTAACAATGTGGGTAGGGGAATGTGTAGACGATCCACTGTAAAGCTCTGTCACTTAGTAGCAACCTAATTTGCCACAAAGTCCAAGTCAGGACTAGAAACACCTTGGGGAGATCACTGCTTTTTACTACAGTTCCCAGAATGTCCCAGCCAGCATCCATCCATCCAGGCAGGCTAAGGGGACTCCACGAGATGTGCTCCCCAAAAGTAACTTTTCCAAGCTGTGATATACTGAGCAACATGCCCCTGCTTTTCTTGCAGCACCTTTCAGCCAGCCACAGAACACAACATACACTTGATACAAAAAACCGGCCCTGGATTGGCTGGCGAGGATGCTGGCAAGTTATGCTCAGCATCCATCCAAATAGGCCATTTCCTCACGAGCCGGTTACAGTGCTATCATTCCACTTTCAACATCCTATGGAATCCTGGGGCCCTCCCTAAACTGCAAACCCCAGGATTCCATAGGATGTTGAAAGTGGCATGATAGCACCATAACAGCCTAGCGCGGAAACGGCCTGTTTCCCAACTCTTCTTTCGCACTTCCAGAGCCTGTCCCGTTCTCGGCGGCAAAGCGGGGCGGGAAAGTCCCCGGTCGCCTGGACACGTCGGCAGGACGCGGCTCCTTCGGCCGCCTGGAGTCCCGAGCCCGCCAAAGCCTCCTTACCCAGGCCGGCAGCTGCTGCAAGGCGATGCCGTGGCTGATGGCTTCCTTCTCGTCCTCGACGAGCCCGAAGGCAGCCAGGAGCCGGGAGCGCTTCTCCCGCCGGTTCCGCCTCCACCACATCCAGAGCAGCAGCGCTATCAGCACCCAGCTCGTACTCAGCCCCACGTAGCCGGCCAGGTAGACCGGAGCGAGGCACAGCAGCGCCCGGGCGGCGAAGGAGCCCAGCTCGCGCAGCAGCGGGGAGAGGGGCTTCGCCTCCCAGGGCGCGGGGCGCGCGGGCTCGCCTTCGCTCGGCTCCACCCGGCCGGGAGTCGGAGCGCCGGCCGCCGCCGCCCCGGACATGACGGGGAAGAGCGGCGGCTGCTCCTCCCGGCGAAGCGCCCGGTCGCTTTTCGCGCCCGCCTCCGCTGTCCCCACGGTGCGCTCGGCGAGGGAGCCCACCTCCGTCGTGCGCCGGGCGCTCCACCTGCCTTGCCCGCCACTGCCTCCCTGCTCCCTCACTCCCGAGGCCAAAGGAAACGCCGCTCAGGTGTTGTTGTGGGACTTTAGCCCCGCCCTTCCCGCTTTCTCTCCAGGGGTGGCATAGGACAGGTAAAGGGGCGGAGGCGGAGACGCAGGTGCGACCGGCGGGGGCGCGAAAGTGCTCTCTGCTGCCCTCTAGAGCTCGTCGCGTTTAACACGAGCTAGTAAGGAGCCGCCGTGGTTTGAGCGTTGGGCTACCTGCCTGGCTATTAGGATTCGGTTCTCTGATCAGTCATGGAAGCCCACTGGGCGGCCTCGGGTGCGTCACACGCTTTCTGTTCCAGAAAACCCTGCGAATGCCTTGCTTTAGGGTTACCCTAAGTCGGAAAGACATGAAGGCACACAGCAACGAAGCAAGGGGTTAGTGCTGTTGCGAAGGTAGGGTTCCATGGGGTCGATTATAGCCAGAACTTGGCAACGTTACTATTTTGGACTACAACTCCCATAATTCACAGTCATTGGGGGATTCTAGGAGTTTAGTCCCCAAAAGGTAACTTTCGCACGTTCTTGATCCCCTTGAGACTGAACGATGTATGTGGATGTTGGCCTCAAAGAATAGGATTCAAAGAATAGAGTTCATCCTTCACAAATGAAACAAGGACCACTTAATCACTCTCTCTTCACCTAATCTAGCCCATTGGCCTGTTAGGAACTTGACCTTTTTGTCTGAGACAGCGACAGCTCTTAATTTCAGTTCTTTTCAGTTGAACGGGAACTAATGATAGCCGTAGCACACATACAGGCTACCTTACAGCAACTCTACTGTGGTAGGTTGGGCTAAGAGAGAACAAGCAAGCAGCTTAAGTTCATTTAGCAAGATCGAAATGAGGTAGCACTTATGTATGCCACAGCTGTCATTAGTTAATTGGAGGAAGGGTGGGACAAGAATGATTAATAATGAAACAACAACCTGTCCTAGATGCTGATGAACAGGAACTTCTGTCTACAGTGTGGAGGCCATTTCCTTTTGTTTTTAACCATATAACTGGGGCTGTCATCCTACTGCTTTGCCCTTTCCTATGTTGCTCTTCTTTACTCTCCCTCAACCCTTTCTTTTACCTTTCTCTCTTTTCTCCTGTTTAATTTAAAAAAACAATTCTTAACTATCCTGGAATGTTTCCCCATTGTGGATTGGAACCCAGGAGGTGAAGATGAATGCTTTATAACAGCTGTTCTTCTCCTGTGCTCTGCAAACCCTGTGTGTGTGATGTCTTCACAGGGGGTCTACAAAGGCTTGAAGAAAATGTTATAGGCCTTTATACTTAAGAAAGAAAGAAAGAAAGAAAGAAGGAAAGAAGGAAAGAAAGAAGGAAAGAAAGAAAGAAAGAATAAGTAAAGAAACTGCTTGGAAAATGTAGTCAGAACTCAGAATATGACTTTCAGTTATTAAGCCCAAAATAACAAGGCTTGTAAGCGAAATGCAACATCAGCCTTCTCATTAATTAATTAATTGATTGATTAAAATTAGCAAGTAATATTAGGCCAGGGTTTGGTGTTCAGGTATTCCTATTCTTAGTAATTTGGTATAGAATCATTCCAATAAACATATTGTAATAGGAGTGTGTGTATTTGCTTAGTTCTCCCTTCCATCCAAATCTGAAGACTCCTGATGGGCAACTTTAAATAAATCTTTGATACACTTAAGGATTTTAAATCTTATGTCTTGGTGGTCCATAGTGGTCCAAAAGATATTTAAAGGGGATCCAAGATAAAGAAAAGGCTAAGAAGTGCTGCTTTATAACATAGGTCTTTTCCTCTGGCAACTACCAAAGTTATCAGTGATCTATTCATTTAGTTAGTTACTTGTGTATTTACTGTAATTGCTGGTGTATAAGATTCACTTTTTTTCTGAAAAATACTGCTTGAAAATGGAGTGTGTCTTATATACCGGTGTGTCTTATATGCTAGCAAACAGTATTTGCCAGCGTATAAATGGCGTGTGTCTTATCCACGGGTGCGTCTTATGCGCCAGCAAGTACAGATACTTATTTATACTCTGCCATTCTCTTGATATGGGGCCCAAGGTAGCTTACAACAAGGCTGAAACAAGATGCATGCAGCTGATGGGTCTGGTGAACTGGTTTCCCTTCCTCAGAAGAGGATGTTTGCAATTCTCTAAGTGCCAGAAGATTGTTTCTTGCTCTGGAATGTCTGCAGTCTCCAGCTTCTCCCATGTAAAGTGTTTTACAGTAATGCATCAAAAAGGTCTGAGATCATTACAGGCACTTTCCTGACCTCAAGGAAGATTTGGGCCATTTCTACACTACATTGTTATAGTGCTATTATTCCACTTACAACATCCTGTGGAATTCTGGGGTTTGTAGTTTACTGAGGCCCAAGAGCTCTCTGACTGACAATTTTAAATGGCCCTCTCTAAATTGCAAACCCCAGGATTCCATAGGATGTTGAAAGTGGAATAATAGCACTATAACAGTGTAGTGCGGAAGGCCTTGCAGATAGCTTCTAGAAGTGACATCTCAAGGTCGTGGCTATGATCTGAAAATGAAAAAACAAAAGTGTCCAAAGAATACTCTCAGGATTCAAAGGCATTATTTTTTAAATTAAATTTAATGACATTCAAAAGGGATCTCAGTTATGTGTAATAATGTTCCAGTATAACAAAAGCAGGAAAATAAAAATACTAAAGCAAGGCAAATAATCACATCAGTTATATGTTTCTATAAAAGCTGAGCATTGTCCAAATATAAGTACATTTGTAAAATTCGTCTAAATCATTCTTTCAAATGTTGCAAATCTTGTTTAATCTTCTGTCCATTGGATCGCAGATGGGGGAAAATTGTCTTTCCTGTAATGAAGCGTCAAATCTTTTGGCGCGTTAGTATCCATCTTTTAGCAGTGTTCATTTCTGAACACTGAGATGAACAATATGAAATTAAATATAACCAGCCATGGCTGCTGACCCACGCTGGTTACGGGGAACAGATAACTTCCTTATAAAAACAGCTTCACTGGCTGCTGGTTTGCTTCTGAGCACAATTCAAAGTGTTCTTTAGGATCTTTAAAGCCCGACATCTCTTACGTCCAGATTGTAGGACGAGCCCTATCTCCCTATGTGAACTGGCCCAAGTTTTAAGATATTTCAGGGAGGGCTTTCTCTCAGTCCCATCACCATTATGGTATGTTTGGTGAGGACACAGGAGAGAGCCTTCGCAGTGGCTGCTCATGGGCTGAGGAACTGCCTTCCGTGTGAAGTTCATTGAAGCATCCGCCCCCACCATCTCTTTCTGCTGATGGGCAAAGACATTTTTATTTAGGTGGAGCTTTGGCTCTTAGATCATGTGACAGAAAGTGGCTTTCAACATGGTGCACTGTGCTTTTATTTTTTTTACCGATATTTTAAATGCCCTTTAAACTGTTTTAACTATGTGTATTTTAACAATTTTTTTTTAGTTTTTTAACGTTTTTATATAATAACTTTGTTTTAAATTGTTGTAAGCCCTCTTGAGTTCCATCCAGGACATGGTATATATTAAATAAATAATAATTTTCTGTTCTGCCTTGGGTTTTGTTTTGTATTTATATTTAATTAACATGCTGTTGCTGCCACCTAGTGTGTTAAACAAATAGTGCAGGGTAAAAGGAATGCAGTATAGTTCTTTCTACATTCTGTATTCTGTTCTTTCTATGAAGTCAATGCATAGTCAGAAATCTGTATTTACAGACACAGGAATATAATTGGAGGTGATGTTCTTTCTTTACCCCCAAAGAATGCTACTGAGAACAAAACAAAAGAAAAAAAGAAAAAGACTCAAATTATTTGCACACATTGATTAGTGAGACAGTGAAAACAAAGTATTTGAATTTAAGGGCTATGTTCATACTGTCTCATCCTCCATTGCAATTGGGGACATACATGCGGTGATGAAGACACCAAGGCAGGTTCTGTACTTTTACAGATATCAGGGTAAATAGTTTTTACTGATTGGTGCAGGAGTGGAGATATGGTAACCCATCAAACCGATATAAACAGAGTAGTCTTTATGCAAAGGAATATTATTCAGTGTCATTATTTCAAATTAGCTCTTTTAACAAGTGGTCCTAGGAAGTGTGGTGCTCAAATTGAACAAGTTCTATGCCTACAAGGGAGAGGCGGAGTTTGGGGTTCTGGCCTGCTGCCCACAACAGGCAGGATCTTGTTTTGCATTCTAAACCAAGGAAGAACTTCAGGGGAAGTAAAGCTAAATTTAGTGCTAAATTCAGAAGAGAGTAGAGGGGCCTCATTTCTCTTCCTTGTTGTGTCAACTCCCTTAAGCAGTTATTACTGGAAGGGGAACACAATTCAACTCAAACTGGTGGTGGTGGGTAGTTACGGGTGGAGCCTGTGAATATCTTCCCATATACTTTAAGCACTGACCCATGATGGAAGGTTGCGTCTTCTGCAGCAGAGGGATAACAAATCTGTTATAGGTTTTAGTCTGAACTTTATTTTTTTTAAAAAATTAAACATAAAAAAGACTTATCATCTAAAAATATATATAATGGAAGACAAAATACATACATAACACAAACTTAACTGAAAATTACATACAATCTACAACTAATTTACTCTAACTATACAGTTCTATTGAGATTACATACAGACTAAATATCACCAGACAACTGCAATGAGGGGGTTCTACTAAACGACTTCTAATACTTCTTGAGAGGGATATGTTTGCCCCTAATATGATTACTTTGTCTGGGATATTCACCCCCAAAGTACTATATATAGCTTAAAAAAAAAGAATGGCAAACTGGAACATGCTGGCCTCACCTGGATGTGTCTGGAGTCTTGGACGCTTGACTGCCCTACGTTCTCCTACAAAGGAACCTTGAGCTTGTTTGGAGGTTCTAGCAGAGGAGCACAGCTATCGCTTACCTTTGACCAAAAAACAGTACACTCCTGTCTGGGGTGGTCATCCTCTTCCACTGAGCATGCAGCTTTGGGAGAGACGCACATGGAGCAATGAGGGAGGAAGGGGACATGCACGCAGCCAGCCAAATTGTCAGCGTGCATTCAAATAAACCAGCCAATTAAAATAGAAAATAACGGTTTATTTGAAATATTTGCAGCAAGCAGGGAACAGTCATGTCAACAAGAATTTGGCAAGACCGCTCCAAAAATCACAGGCTGTTCACACAGCTTTATACCTGCCAAGTGTGATTACAGAAGCAGAAATGCTAGTTGATTGGCTAATTCAAATCTATACATACCATGAATACATCATTCCATTAGCGTATAGGTGGTCCCAGATTATAATACCAGATCCTACCTTGGGGATGTGAAAATTAATATTATAATGAAGCTTAATGAGGCTAGGTAACTTTAAGTCATGGCTGGCTGCTCCACCTCCCATCAATCCAATTTTGGCTGCCTTTCTTAACTAAAATGTAACAAAGTTGACAGGACCCAGACAGTTGCTCACACCTGCAATGCTATTTTAAGATAGCTTTTACAGACTCCCATTGTGTTTCAGTTTCAAGATGTAACTTTTTAGGAATGTCTGTATTCCAAGGAGAATGGCACATTTCTCAGAACTAGGGCAAACAATGGGACCTTCATGACTACCAAGCTGAATTCAGCATAAGTTTTAAAAGAATACTTGACTGCATTACCTATCATGTTTAACAGATTTCCCCTCACAAAGTCCATATTTTTATTTTACGCCATCAAGATCAGCTGAATCAACCCTGGCAATCAATGGGTTATGCTTTTAACTTACCAATAATTCTTATTACATCTGTCTGTTAATAATAATATGTATTATTCAAAACGAATTGTTGACAATATTCCCCAATGTTCCTTCATATATGATATGATTAAACTCCATTGTTTCTTAAAACTAGTTAAATTTCCTTCTTTAATTAAGATTGTTAATTTGTCCATTTCCACAAAATCTCGTACTTTCCTCCACTGTTCTTTTGGTATTGGTATCTGCTGATCTTTCCACTTCTCAGAGAAGAGGATTCTTGCCACCATAATCATATACTGACATACTCTTCTTATATTTTCATCAAAGTTCACTTCCATCAACCTCAACAAGAACATCTCTGATTTTAGTCCAGCCTTCATCTTTATTTTTTTATCAATCTGATGGTGAATCATTAACCATTTTTTTTGCCTTGTCACATGTCCACCACACATGAAAGAAAGTCCCTTCATCATTATTACATTTCCTACTTTTGTTCTTAGTACCTTTATACATTTTAGAAAGTTTTCCCTGTGTTAAATACCACCTATACATCATTTTGTAAAAGTTCTCTCCAAGGTCAGAGCATAATGTAAATCTCATATCTCTAGATCACATTCTTTCCCATTGTTTCAGAGGTATCTGATGACTCACATTTTGAGCTCACTTAACCATACAATCTTTAACCACTTCTTCCATTTATACATTTTTGCTGTTAAATGCTCATCTTCTAGACATAAACATTTCTCAAAGTCAGAGATTTCACTTTCAAAGTTATGCAGATTTCTGCTCATTTTAAAGCTTTCTGTTAATTGTCTACAAACAAACCAACTTATTTCATAACCCTCTTGGTTCAATTGTTCAATCAATTTCATTTGATCTGTGTCTTTAAACAGTAGATCTTTATATCTTACACATCTCCATTTACACAATATTTCTCTTCTATGTAGTGCTTCATGAGGTGAGACTCACAATGGCATCTTTATACAAAATCTCTGTTTGCATTTCAACCAGACTCTGAGCAAAATCCTTCTGAGAACATGGTGTTTAAAACCCACGTTTGCTTTAAGTTTATTGCACCACAGAAAGCCATGCCAATCAAAACTCAAATCTGCACCTTCTAATTGATGATGCCTTTCTCCTTTGTTATCCAGTCTTTCAAACACACAAAACAAGCATAAGAGTATAATTTCAGATCTATTTTTAGTCTTGTTTTTAGAGGAGTTACCCAAGGTGTCTAATCCAGTTTAAGACTAGGCTTCAGCACCTTTGGTAGCTCCACTAGATACTACTGTAACTAACTCAGGCCATTTTTGCACACTTCCACATACTGCCACTTTCAACATCCTATGGAATCCTGGGGTTTGCAGTTTAGAGAGGGGCCTAAACTGCAAACCCCAGGATTCCTTTGGATGTTGAAAGTGGAATAATAGTGCTATAACAGTCTAGTGCGGAAATGGCCTCAGTGCACGATACAGACAACAAAGACAAGATGGATAAATTAGTAATACTGAACCTGACAAAAATGGACTTCAGGACATCTCTGTTCTCTATAACAGCAGTAGAGAACTTGTGATTCGCTGGCCGTTTTAGGACTACAGCTTCCATGGTCCCTTATCATTGGCCATATTGAGTGGGGCTGATGGGAGTTACAGAACAAAACATCCAGGCTGCAAAAAGCTGGTCATTTTGTTTCAGACAGCTCTCAGTTTGGTAACTATATCACCAAAGAGCAGCCACAAGTACTATGGGTAGACAGTGTACACATGCATTCATTTATAATTTACCACTGAACACCTCTGGTTAGATTATGTAGTCAGTGCAGCAGAACAACAAAGTCTTGCAGTATTTTAAGACAACAGATTATGAAGTGGGATCTGTTACACAAAATCTTAAGCCACAGCCATCCTTAGACAGTCACTGTTATCTGTGATATATAGTAATAAGACAAAATGGAGCAAGTCTTACAATAACTGCACTGACTGCCAATTTGCTTCCAAGTTAAATTCAGTGTGTTGGTTTTGACCTACAAAGTCCTTAATGTCTTGGGAACAGGTGATGTGAAAGACTCCCCTATCTCATATGAGGCTGCCTGAAATGGAGGCTCTATTGCATGTATCACTAACCTGTGAGGCAAGATTGGTGGGGCACAAATGAGAGCTTCCTCTTTAGCATCACCATAACTGTGAAACTACCTTCCAAGGAAAGTCAAGTAGGTCCCACTCCCTTTTTTTCTGGTGGGTAGCTAAGATTAGCGTGGCCTTCAGCCCTTAGAATCAGGTGTGGGTGCTCTGGCTGACTTAAATGTGGTTCCAAATAATTTTAAGAAGTTATTTTAGTCTGTTTTAAAATATATTTATCTCTGTACTAAATATTGTCTGGGGGTCCTGGTAGGCTGAGATATGATAGACAAATGCTTTAAATAATTGATAAGTAAACATCAATTGGATTGCTGCAGGGGTGGGAATCATACTGCCCTCCAGCTGTTGTTGAACTGAAAATCCCAGCAGCCCTAGCTAGGACAGGCATTCGTGAGGAATGCTGAAAGCTGCCGTCTCAATAATATTTTAGGGCATGTGATTAGCATGCCTGGATGCCTGTAATGTGTAATAGGTGAGACTCCTCTTGATAACTTTGATGCAGAGTATAGCACAGCTAACAAACAACTATACAGAACATGACTCACTAATCAAACACATTGAACACATCTCTCTGGTCTTAAAAACAACTGAACTGGCATCTGGACCTCTTGGGAGCAGAATCTGATGTTCTAGTTGCAACCATTGAATCCCTTCATGGCAAAGATGAAGAAACCTTTGGCTTTTGAAGTAACTTTTTATTCTATTTTTGTGCATGGGAATGTTTTTGGTTTCCTTATGTAGCATTTTGTTTTATTTATATCATTGAATTATGATCTTTTCCTTCCTCTAAAGGAACCCCAGATGGCTCTTAAGGTTATTTGTTCCTTATATTGCATTGTATGCACCCGTGTATGTTTTTATAAAAAGTTTTATTCACACTTTTTTATATTGCTCTATAATCCTTCAGACCAGCATTTCCCAATCTGACACCTTCCACAAATATTGGACTATATCTCCCATCACCCCAGCCAGTATCCCATGCTCTTCTTTGCTGGGAATGATGGAAGCTATAGTCTATCACATCTGGAAGATACTAGGTCAGCAAACTCTGGCTTTCCTGCATCACAAAGATGCAGTGTGGTCCTTTTCTATGTGCTTCTTCAGAAGTTTTATAGAGAAGCAGCATGTAAAAATGTAGTGCATGTGTGTGTCCTTCCAATCCATGGTCCTTTCTGCATCCTACCTTGTCCCGTTGTGCTCTGGTAGTGATCCTAGAAGCACGTCTGTTCTCCTCACTGGACTGGATCCCTGCTGAAGGAAGCGCAATGAACATGCCTCTTCCTTTTGCAACGCAGCCAGGCACTTTTTCAGGCTGCGCTGGGGCAGGAAGCACCTACATTGCACTTTTGGGGCTTCCGCAGGCCAGGTAAGTGTGGGATGGTGGCGCTATTTTGCGTCACTGACGGGGAAAACCCATCAACGATTTAATCCATGATTGTGCCACCTTCCGACAGGAGGACAAGATCGCAGTCATTTCATGCAGAAGCATCACTGCAGTCCTGCTCCTCTCCCATCTCGACGCTGGGACAACAGTATCCTGCGGAAAGAGCCCATTGCCAGTGATATTGTGTTCCAACCCAAGATGTCCGGTGCTATGCTGAAAAGAAGGATCATGATTTGTGACACCGATGCTTCACTGCCTGCCTTGCTCCAAAAGGCACAAAGCATCTTCTTTTTAATTTTTGCTGTGTTTTATTTATTTTTTGAAAAACTCTTGTGGTGAAATATGCTAGGGGTGAAAGCCAGTATGTTGTAGTGGTTTGAGTGTTGGACCAAGACTCTGGGAGACCACGGTTCGAATCCCCACTTAGCTGTGGAAACCAACTAGGTGCACTTGAGCAAGTCATAGTCTCTCAGCCTCAGAGGAAGTTCAACAACAAACCTCCGAAGAATAAATCTTGCCAAGAAACCAAATGATAGGGAGTGCCATAAGTTGGAAATGATTTGAAGGTACATAACAGCAGCAGTAGCAACAACTAAATACTAAAGATCCCCTACAGTGGTCACCAGAATTAAATTTCTAGTTGCCACTGGTAACTGTTGACTTCTGTCTCCATGAAACTTCTCTGCACATTGTTTTTGACAACTAAAGCCATGACTACATATTGCTATTAAACAGTGTGCCATAACACAAATCTGATTTTTCCAGACAACAGCACAGGAAATTAAATATGCAAATCCAGTATGAAAGAAAGGGATGAAACCTTCAGGTCCTCATTTAGCAAGCTGCAAAACATAACCAAATGACGTGCATGGCCAAGAATCAATATCAAACAGTAGTGATGGCTTGGAGGGCAATTTTAAGAGGGCAGCCAAGCAAAATCTGACTGTATTGGTAGCAATGGCTTCAGAAATTTCAAATTATTTTGTAAACTTTTGGCTGCAATTCTCTACCCAGTTTCTTGTGAGTAAGCATCACTGAATGTGTTGGGAGTTACTTCTGAATATGCAACGCGGAATTCCATTATTTAACAACTGAGCAATATTGTTGTAAAACAACAGCATTTCACATTAAGGAATACCAAAAATCATCTATTTGTAGTGGCTCTAAAACAGTGGATACAGCTTGAAACTTAAAGCTTTTAAAGAAAAAGTTTTCAAAATAGTACTGCACAAGGCAAATCAAGAGTTTCTCATTCACTCTGAGAAATTAGGTTTGCCAGATTGGATCTGGGACAGAGCTCCTGTAATCCTTAAGAGAGCTTTGAATAGTATGAGGGTCTGTAAAACTGTCAAGAGGGGCAAAATAACTGTGCTGGAAGAGGATCACTGTGGCTGAAAGTTGGGGTTTGGAGGGTGAGAAAGGATAGGTACCTTCATCCTCCTTGGTGGAACTTTATGGTACCTCATCCTGCTTGATGGTCTGTAATGCACTGAAGGTACAGTAGAGCTAAGTTGACGGGCACACACAGCCCTGTCCTTGATCCAGTCTGGCAACCCTGGGAGAGAAGCACTAAAGGTCATCCAGTGGTTTTCCATGGCTGAGTGGAGAATTGAACTCTGGTCTTCAGAACTGTAGTCCAATGCTCAAACCACTACACCATGCTGGTCCATTAACAAGTAGCAAGAAATATTACTGTTGTCAAAATATATGCTATTTTCTTGTGGAAATCAGTTTAAAATTATCATTAGCATGTATTTGATTTTCAAGAAACATGTTTAACTTAATAAACATCATAAACTGGCCTCTTTTTATGTATTTCTTGATGTTAGGGAAAAGTATAATTTGAAATTTTAATATATATGTATATTAAGCTAGCTAATAAAACATATCTCTTTGGTAAATGAAACAGATCTAAAACAGAGAATGAGACAGGGAAACAAAATTGCTTAGCAAATTAATCTCATTACAAACATGAGGGAAATGAAGCAGATGTATTTGTTGAATTTAACTCTTCTAAACTTATTTGCAGACATTAGTTTATATGACATTTCCTCAAGCTTTGTTCATGTTTCAAATCAATGTTCATATTTAGGCTGGCTGCTGCTGAGACAAGTCCCATACAGACAACCAAATTGCTCTGGAACTGGCCTGTGATGAGATGAGTATAGTGTGTTCACTGGCTTGCAATTATTTTCACTTTGGGATCCTTGTTCAATAGGCCTACTCTATCCCAACTGTGGGGTGAAAGCCTGCAAGACACCAATTAGTGCTTTAACTCCTTTTAACCAAAAATTGAGAAGTCCAGAGTAGAGTTTGAAAGACTGTGTGTGCATCCAGAAGCCACATGTCTTCTACATCAACACATTTTTTAAAATATGCAGCTATTCTTCTTTAATGGATTTTTTTCTGAAAAGGAAAGAGAAGCAGCAGTGGGAAAACATGAGGTGGTTACCAATGTAAGACAGTCATAACTGGACTTCCTTATTTCCAGCAGGATAATATACCATGAATAAGGAAAGATGATTCCAGTATAAAACCACCTCTGGAAGCACACTGTAATCCAACTGATAACTACAGCAATGCCAAAGTACAGCAAAAGGCTATAAAGGGTATACTAGTTCTCCACATTTTACTGGAAAACAATAACATCTCTTGCATAAAACACTGTACACAAAGTCTGATAAAAATAATCTCTCTGTATGCTTGGATGGGAAGGCCTGGGCCTAAATTTGTGCATGGACAAATACATACATATCAGCACAGAATAAGTCACGTTGGATGTTTCTCGGAAATAATTTCTGTAAAACAATAAACTTCTGGGAGACAAGATGGCAATCAACCACTGATATTTATTGCTCACTTAGAATGTTTCACTCAGTCTTTTTTGTGTTAATGGACAAAGCTGGCTTATGGAAGAGAAGACTGCTTACCCACAGTATCTTTTTCTGATATACAAACTGCATAGTTAGTGAGGGGAAATGCAGGCATATATTCCAATTCATGTAACATCTATTTTGCATTGTTCAGAAAGCTTACGTGAAATTATAATAGCTTGTGCTTAAACCTGGCTGAATATATAAAAATGTAGTGACTTTGGCTGACTCATGAAAAATTCAGCAAAACAATGTCCCAAAGCATTTAGAGAACATTTAGTTCAGGATCAGGCTTTTTTGAATGGCCTTATCTTTGAGTTTCTCCATATTTTCTTCAATCCTTTGTCCAAATATGTTGCTCCGGGTTTGAACGTACCAGTCCACAACGTCCCTTATATCTCTGGAGAAGGAAAAATGGAATAGTTCAGGACTTGTATCAAAGTGAACTAAATTGCTTTTAGGTCTGTAAGAGCCAACACTGCATAGAAATAAACATCAGAGACGGCATATTAGGAAAAGAGGCAATTGTTGGAATGTTCTATTATATGGACTACGAAAGGCAGAAGGCTATTTCGTATCAGGGCCAACGTTCTGAGAGTGTCTGAAACTACGGAATGGCTCACCCCTACTAACAAAGTAATTTCAGATTCTGGTATTCTGATAATCCCCACTGGATTCTTTTCCACTAACAGCAGTTCACCTATTACTACACTATGTTTCTAGGTGCATAACAATGGTGTTTTAATGTATATCATACAGGTACACTTATCAATCAGCTTCTACTGGCTGCAGATTCTGGCTGAGGGTATGAGCAGTTCCAAGCCCAATGTCTTTCGCTCCATTCATCAGGGTTTCAGGAGAACTTTTAAAAATACTTTCATCATCACAAGAAATTGATCCACTAAAATCTTTCCCCTTGCATGCACTGTCTCCATTGTAGCAGCAGTCATATTGTTCACTTCCTATATTTATTCAAATACATAACAGCAACTCACAATCTTTAGATGTACCCCAGCTGTTAACACGTACATCACATTTACTTTTAACCAGACTTGATGGTATACCAAGAACTCTCCCTCCCTCTTTTTATACTTGATTTTATTCTATACCTGTAGAGAGAAGACGAGTGTGTGCCACAGAGAACGCATATACAGGTTTGGAGGGGGGGAAAAAGCTATACATTATAAAAATGGACAGAAAGGCTCGTCCCTGGAAGTCTCCTGCAATGTTCTTCTAGTTGGTACTCGCCATTCTTTGTTTTCATATTTTTCCCTACACACTTGGAACTAGAAGCTTTTAAAGAAATAAAAAGCCCCAGCCAGGTTGGAAAATCCTCCAATTCAGGCTGGAGAAAGCTGTTCTACTGCATTCTGGACCAGAATAATACATAACACAATATGAAAGTAGCCAGGCAAATGTTTAGAACTCTGAATTATATGAATGTGTCTACCGCTGCTGCTGTTGTTTTTGCTGTTGTTGTGTGCCTTCAAGTTGTTTCTGACCCTAGGGTGAACCTATCACAGGGTTGTTTGGGGCTGAGAGTGTGTGACATGCCCAAGGTCACCCAGTGGGTTTCCAAGGCCAAGTGGGGAACTGAACCCTGGTCTCCAGGGTTGTAGCCCAATGCTCAAACTACTGCATGATACTGGCTCTCTAAATGTGTCTACTCTGCACTATTTGAGAGGGTAGGATTAGGTAACCTTCAGTGCACATCCCATTTTTCCTTATTCTGTGGTCCACAGCAGGGGAGGGCAACTAGGGGGTCACATTGGTCTCTAGGAGACCTTGGAGAACTACCCACTACCACACCCACCTTTGAAAGAAAAAGAGAAGTTTTTATGCCCCCAAATACCCTCTACGGCATCTCCAAACTTTTTGTTTGATGTACTGTTTTATGGAGCTCCTGGTGTTCTACGTATTTCTAAGTTTTCACTTGTTGTATGGTTATACTATGCATAATAAAATTATTTAAAAATTAAAAAAAAGGAAATAGGAGGGAAATTATTGACTTCAATTAGGGTTGCTGTTTGGGTTACCAAGGCCTTATAAACCCCCGAGGCTCCCCTTCTCACAGTTTTCAGTCTGTGACCCCCTTCAAATGTGCTACGGCCCCCATTAAGAATGGTTGCTCTAGGGAACAAGGGGGTGTTTTCACCATGTTTTGGCCTTTCTTTGACCATTTTAAGTTCAGGAGAAGCCTTTTTTAAACAACAGGAAGTGAATAGGAAGTCACATCCTGTTCACTCCCTGTTTCCAAGAAAGGCTTCTCTGGTGCCTAATTTGGTCTAGCACCACCCCTCTCTCACAATGGAAATGCTTCCCACACTTCCACGCAGGCATTATGGAGTGTGTGTGTGTGTATATGTGTGTGTGTGTGTGTGTATATATGAGAACAATTTTGCACATATTTGGCCCCCTGGGGGCCTTTGGGCACCCCAAAACCAGGAAAAAAAATGGAAATTATTCTCCTACCATTGATTTTGGTGTTTTGGAAGGGCAGCAAAGCTGTTAAGTTATATGATTTATGATTGTTGTGAGGTGCTTATGAGATTTTGCATCTCTGGTGCTAAAATGACTTGCTTAGTCTCAGTATTCCATCAGCTTGACAGGGGAGAGGGAAGAGGGAGGTTTTATCTGCCATTCTGTCAAGCAAAAGGTGATAAGCTGGCCCTGCCTGTGGATATGCATAGTTCATATTTTTAGATTTTTACGGCCCAGTGGTCTGCCTTCAGTCTACTCCTTCAGAGCAGGCAACAGGTGGACTTTGTTTCTTTCCTATCTTGAATGCACAGAAAACTGTCAGTCAGTACACCCTTTCCACACCTTACTGTCTTCCAGAGCTGGGGTATGGGGATCATGCTAGCAGCCTCTGGCGAGAGGCTCTCACATCTCTGCTGCTTCAGCTCCGCACGAGCTGCCTGCTCATGCGAGAGCCCTGCCTCTTCCTTCCGCAGAGCAGCCTGGGAGTTTCCCAGGCTGTGCTGGGGCAGGAAGCGTGACCGGTGCAGCTCCGGAGGCTCTGCACACCAGGTAAGTGTGCACGGGGCCCGGGAGCAATGCGTGATCATGCACCATTTTCGGCTTTGAGCTGAAAATGAAAAAGTGTGCAATCAGTGCCTGCCAGCCCCTGGAGTGTCACGCGATTGTGAGTGTGTTGTGCAGATCGCTCGTCACAATCGCGCAACACTCCAGGCGCCCTTTCGCATGGCAAATGCCATGCAGAAGGGGCCATAGTCTCTGGGCATCTACCAGTAAATTAAAAATTCGAGTATCTATGTAACAAAACAATTCAATGTCTTTCAAAGATTCACATTAACTACTCACCTGGTAACAGGTATTGCAGTGTTCAGAGATGCGCAGGAAGCAACTTTAAGATCTCCATTTCCATCACTAGAAATGGAAAGCAATTCTTAACTACCAAAAGGATAACAACAGCCTTTTCTAAGAGAAACAAGTCCTTTTGATTGCAATGGATTTAAGGGACAAAGTAATCAACATGCTAAATAAATGAATGAACTTAACTTGCCCAGTGATTTTTAAAAGAGGAACAGGATTGGGACCATGACATACAGAGAAGGGGTTTGATTTTAGTTCCTGTGCCATGGCCCCTATGAAAAATCCCCCCATCTGGCTACTACTCCCTCTGGGAGAGAAATTATGATTGATACCAACAACACCAGGCCTCTCAGGCTGAACAGCAGCATCTTGATGTGTATGTGTATGTGTCCTCCAGTCCTGATCCCTGCATTGGCTATTTAAAAGAGGCAAGCAATATTGTACAACAAATGTATTGGCTTAATCTACCATTTACTTGGGGCTTTACACAGAATTGCAGATTCTATCACACACACTAATTCAGTTTACTGAAACTAATCAGAGGAACACACCCCAAAAACCAGTTCTCACCATCTTCTTTGTTGCTTTGAGAGTTTGCAAGTAAGGACAAATCAATTTAACCAGGGTCATAATCAACGTTATAAAGTTAATTGGCCAACATTACAAAATTTTTAATGTCATTAGAAAAATCTAAGAACACTTGGCTCAAACACGGGTAGGGCAGCAAGCTTATAAAATGGAAGGAACTATTCTTTAAGCAGAACATTTCTGTACAACCTAAAAGGTCTGCTTCCCATGCTAGTAGCTTCTCCAAAAATACCTCCACATCTGAACTAGTTTACATGTCATCTGTATTTTCATTATAAATACAACGGAAATCATATCTAATGATTATAGATTAATATTGAGAAATGAATATAAATCCTCCACTTGTAAAGTGGAAAGGTAGTTTAAGGTTGACCTGGACCAGCTGTTTTCAATATCTGGTTCTCCAGATAATTTGGACTTCAGCTCTCTAACCACTCAGACTGCATGGTCTGTTACTGCCCTCGCTAGTCCGAGCTTTGGGGATATTAAAAGATATCCCTTGATATCACAATTCGGTTGCACTTCTCTATTCCTCTCCACGTGCTTGCGAGGCCACCGGACAAGCGCGTAAACAAGCTCGGCCGTTAATAGCCGTAATATTCAAACTACAATACAGGCAGGCCAGAAATAGCTGACTCACTGCTTTAGGAGACCTCCAGGCAAGTACTCTAATTAAGTATGCACGCTACTTACAAAAGAGCCTCTGCCCCACGATGGCAGCTTGATGGGTAAACTATGCAATACCCAAGCACTCTGCATTTGCATACTGGCTACTCTACTGAGAACTGCTACGATAACTCAATCATTCAGATTCTGACCTTTTGGAGGCTTCTGTCTCCAACTCCAAATCTATTGTTTTCCCCCAAATACGGCATAGCCGGCAGTCACTATTCTTCGTCTAAAAACCCTTGATTCCGAGACCTTCCTTGGAACGCTCCCAAGTTTCATCCCGCCTTGCTGCCGCTTTGCTTGGCGAGCCTCCCCTCAGCTCCACGTGCTGAGCTACATCGCACCTCAGCTTTGCTCTCTATTTTTCCTGGGCTTCAGGACAAATAGTATCACCCAAACCAGCAATCCCTCTAAAAATCCCTCTATACCACTCCAAATTTTCTTTCTTTAGTTATGTTGTATGAGTGTGTTGCACACACTGTTTTGCTTGTATTTAATAAACATCATTTATTTCAACTTCTGTGTTCTCCTTGACTCGACCCGACCCCGTAGACATAGGGTTCAAGATCTCGCTAAGTTACCCTGCCTCTCGTAACGCTAAGCGGTGCTCTGAGCTAATTTTCCCCAACTTTAGTTGAGCACATTTTGGTGTCCCTCCCGGGACCCCCAGTTCACAGGGTAACAGGTCAATGGTAAAGGTTTCTGACAGTTGAAGTCCAAAATTTCTCACAGGCCCACAGACTAAAGGCCTCTCCACCCTACACTGTTATAGTGCTATTATTCCACTTTCAATATCCTGTGGATATTGAAATGGATATGGGTTTGTAGTTTACTGAGGCCAAAAAGCTTTCTGGCTCAGAACTCTAAATGCCCCCCCTCCAAACCCCAGGATTCCATAGGATGTTAAAAGTGGAATAATAGCACTATTGCAGTATAGTGCAGAAATGGTCTATGAATCAGTCACCTAGGGCACCATGGAGGGATACTGCATCATTCAGCAGAGGAATTGGACTACATGGCATAAAAGACCTCTTCTAACTCTATTAATCTAGAAACTTGCCCCATGGCATTGCTTACAATAAACCACTGAGGAATCAGTGCAGCAGATTCTTAACAGCTTGCATAATATTTTCATGGAAACTAACTTACCTTCCTTCTTTTTGTATTTTATTATCATCTGCTGGTACATCAATCTGTGGAAATTCAGCTTTTATCATCTCTGGGGTAAGTATGACTGCAGCCTCATCTTCTGTCACTCTAAAAATAAATTAACAAAGCTGTTTGGGAGCACACAAATGATTCATTTGTTAGTTTCAGCCTACAGATATTCAGTTTGAATTCAATGTGTTTATTGTGCTAGCCAAAGATCTTTATAATATAGAGAACATTCAAGATAAAAAGTACAAAAGTACAAGATGCACAAAGTGCACCATAAGTTTTACGTGCAGTAGTCAATGTTATTATTAAGCTAGCATAAAGGGTAAAAACAATTGAAATCTAAGCTGCCAACACAAAAATCATGTTAATACTTTTGAGTCTCCATGGCAATGCAGCCAAAGCAAACAGGGCCATTTTATGTGTTACATAGTCATTGGTATCACTCAGTGGAAAATGGACTGATTCTACAAGAGAGTTCCCACTTCCATTCCTAGGAAGGGTGTCAGAAATCTTTCTCAGAGGTTGCTCTACAGGGAACAAGTTAGCATGTAATGCACAATGTCTTTCACCTGACATTGGATACAAATACATAGTCTGTTTCCAGGTAGCACCTTATTATAGCATCTATTTAAAACTGCAGTTGGCATTACTTGAAATTGCAGTTCAAGTGAAGGCAATTCTTAATGAAGATGGCTTAAGTTTGATCAAATATCTGGCTCTGAAATGTTCAGTTTTCAAAAAGCACAACCATGGGAGTATTTTGAGATCCTAATTGCCTGTGTATCCCTTCTTGAATTAACCAAAATAGCCAGTCTCTTAATTCCATTTTTTCATACCCAAGACATAGTTCAGCTCGGGGAATTAGTACCTTACGCAGGGATTTTGTAAGGCTGACTTCCAGTTTTGATTGTTACTCATTTTCATGTAACATAATGCTGAAAGACAGTCAGTTGGTAAAGGGGCAATTTGTTTGAAATACCTTAACTAGGCATAGTCTACTCTTGCTGCAGGTAATCCATTTGGAAGAGAATAGAGTTTTTGGAGAAATTTATTCTGTAACATTTTCAGGGCTTTGCAGGTATTAATATCTAGAATCACAGAATTGGAAGAGACTCCAGGGGCCATCGAGTCCAATCTCCTGCTATGCAAGAACACCCATGAAAGCATTCCCAACAGATGGCCATCCAGCCTCTGCTTACAAACCTCCAAAGAAGGAGACTCTACCACACTCCGAGGCAGCATCGTCCACTGCCGGACAGCTCTGACCGTCAGGAAGTTCTTCCTGAGGTTCAAGTGGAATCTCCTTTCCTGCAGCTTGAATCCATTGCTCCTTGTCTTAGTCTCTGGAGCAGCGGAAAACAAGCCCGTTCCCTCCTCGACATGACATCCCTTCAAATATTTAAACATGGCTATCATATCCCCAACTAACCTTCTCTTCTGCAGACTAAACACACCCAGCTCCCTAAGCTGTTCCTCATAGGGCTTCATGGCTTCCAGACCCTTCATCATTTTGGTTGCCCTCCTCTGGGCACGTTCCAGCTTGTCGATATCCTTCTTGAATTGAGGTACCCAGAACTAGACACAGTATTCCAAATGAGGCCTAACCAATGCAGAATAGAATGGTACCATTGCCTCCCCTGATCTACACCATATTCCTATTGATGCAACCAAGAATCGCATTGGCTTTCTTTGCTGCCTCATTACACTGCTGACTCATGTTCAGCTTGGGATCTACCAAGACTCCTAGATCCCTTTCACATGTACTGTTATCCAGCCATGCGTCCCCATTCTATATTTGTGCCTTCCATTTTTTCTGCCTCAGTGCAGCACCTTACATTTCTCTCTGTTGAAATTCATTTGTTAGCTTTGGCCCAGCTCTCCAATCTGTCAAGGTCATTTTGAAATTTGATCCTGTCCTCCGGGGTATTAGCAACCCCTCCCAATTTGGTGCCATCTGCAAATTTGATCAGCATGCCCTCCACTCCTTCATCCAAGTCACTGATGAAGATGTTGAATAGCACTGGGCCCAGGACAGAACCCTGTGGCATCCCACTAGTCAGTTCTCTCCAGGATGAAAAGCAACCATTGTTGAGCACCCTTTGGGTTCGGTCAGTCAACCAATTACCAATCCACCTAACAGCAGCCCTGTCCAGCCCGCATTTTACTAGCTTCTTTCAAAGAATGTCATGGGGAACTTTGTCAAAGGCCTTACTGAAGTCAAGATATACTACATCTACAGCATTCCCTCCATCTATCAAGCTTGTAACCCTATCATAAAAAGAGATAAGATTAGTCTGGTGTGACTTATTTGTGAGAAATCCATGTTGACTTTTAGTGATTATGGCATTGTTTCCTAAGTAATTACAAAATGACTGTTTAATGATCTGATCTAAGATCTTTCCTGGTATTGATGTCAGGCTGACTGGGTGATAATTATTTGGGTCCTCTTTTTTCCCCTTCTTGAAGATGGGAATGACATTTGCCCTCCTCCAGTCTGCTGGGACTTCTCTTGCTCTCCAAGAGTTCTCAGATTATTGCAAGTGGTTCAGAAATGACTTTCGCTAGTTCTTTTAATATCCTTGGATGTAATTCATCTGGCCCTGCAGACTTGAATTCATCTAGTTTAGCCAGATATTGCTGTACTACTTCTCTACTTATTCTGTGCTGCATTTCCCCCGCTTCCTCGCCCGCTCCCCATCCTCCAGGTTGAGTACTTCTATCCTTTTGGGAGAAAACTGAGGCAAAGAAGGTGTTGAGTAGTTCTGCCTTCTCTCTTCCCCCTGTTATTAACTGGCCATCTTCTCCACTCAGCAACCCTATCATTTCCTTGTTTTTCCTTTTGCTGCGGACATATCTAAAAAAGCCCTTTTTATTGTTTTTAATGTCTCTGGCAAGCCTGAGTTCATCTAACCCCTAGACTTCTGCACCATAAAGCATCTGAGAAATCACTTTGCTACTAAAAATTTTTAGGGTGGTTTCAATCAACTGACCACCCTGGTTGTAATAAAATTTCACCAGTGTCCCTACTGTTTCCTTGGCTTTCAGCTTTGCTGCTACCCTATACATTTCCGAAAGAGAGAGAGAGAGAGACTCACTGAAAACAATGCCCAGGTATCTGAATAGATGGGTTTGTTCTATGGCATGTTGATTTAGGATCCTTTTGCTCCTTGGACAATTTCTACCAAAAATCATTACCTTGGCCTTTGAATAATTTATTGACAGGTGTTCCTGTTGGCAATAAGCACTGAATGCTTGTAAAATGTTTGAAAGATCCAAATGAGAGAGGGAGATGAGTAGATGAATCATCTGCATACATCCAGGTGAAAATATTTCTGTTCCTGATTACTGGAGATGGAGAATCAGCTTGAGCTAAACAAGGCACCAAATCATTCACACAGATGTTAAAAAGAGGGGGAGCCAACAGGCATCTCTGTTTCACTCCTTGTGCTGTTCTGAATGCTTATGTCAGAGACCCATTCAGGCCCATTCTTGCAGTCCTATCTACTACAATAAGTAGTACTGGACAAGTACCCCATGGGTAGAAAATGAGTATTGTATTTCCTAGTTACAAGAGAAGAGACAGAAATGATTCATGAAATTATCAGCTAATCAGCTTGCTCAACATCACTTCAAAGTTATATCCTCAATACTTCACAACTTAATAGGTTGACTACACAAAAAGCAAAGCATGCCAGAAGAACACGAAGGATTTATAGACCAATGTTTCACATTAAGTCACATCATAAGGAAACATATTAAGGAAAACAGCACATATGTTTATACTGCTTTCACTGACTTTTCTGCTGCTTTTGATTCTATCAATAGGAAAAGATTATGGGAACATAAGATTATGTTCCCATAAGGTTATGGGAAAAGAGTTCTCACACTGTCGGTAGACTTTAAAGATTGATACCAGATCTATACAGTGATACAGGAATTGAAAACCTATATCCATACATATAAACATACATTTGAGGTGTGTGTGTCCAAATCTCAGTGCTTGAAACCCAACATTATTTAGAAGTAAAAGCAAAGGGGAACCTTACTCATCAATTACATTTTCCTTGTCTTGCTCTGGTAAATCATCCAGAATTGGAGGTACAACTTTTGGCATCATGTCTTCATTATAGCGATCAGTGCTGTGGAACACATAATTACAATGTTGTATCTGTTATGTTTTCCTAACATCAACATCTATACCCAGTCTTCTTCAGTTGAAAAATAAAGAACACACAACGTTTTTATGTGTAGCATGCCACATCTTTTCTTTCAAAGAATTTCCACCTACTATTATTACTGAAAATGTAATAAAAATAAATATAAAACAAGAGCACATATGATACCAAACAAATTGCATTACCTTTTTCTCCCAAACTGAACAACCTTTCAGTGTTTAATCTCTAAACAGCTATCTAGTAATAAAGCTTTATAATACACCATTAGCTTTAAAGTCAAGCAACCGCTGCTCAGAGAGGGGTCCTCTAACTATTCAAGTCCAGTGTCTGAATTGATCACAATCAGCTGTTTGGTGCCTCTTAAACTGCTAAGTAAAGAGCCAATGTGGTGTCGTGGATGCTGGACTAGTAATCTGGGATATCAAAGTTCAAATCCCCACTTCAGCCATGGAAATCTATGGCTTATCTTGGCAACCTACACTCTCAGCCTCAGGGAAAAGCAACGGAAAACACCCTGTGAACAAATCTTGTCAAGAAAATCTTGTGATAGATTTGCCTTAGGGTCACTGTAAGTTGGAAACAACTTGAAGATACACAACAATAAAGTGACTGTAATTTGCTGAGCCAAACCCTCTCTTGAATAGCTCTTTGAGCATCTTCCTATTCCCTTAGAGTTCCTGGGAAGCAGGACAGGAAAGGAAAAATTTTTTACTGGATTTGAAATCCTCTAGAGACTTGTGAGTTCCAGTGCATCTTGCCTCATAAATCCACTAACAAAAGTATGGAGCTTGTTACTGTCTTCAGAGCAATAGAAGATGCACAAAATATTTTAAAAATATGAATGACTGAAAATGCACACAGTTGAAAAAAAGGCACAGAGTAAAGTCAGTGGGGAAAGTATGCAAAAAAAAAAATACAGTACAAAAATATAATTTTTCTAAAATGTACTCCCCTCCATGAATTCCTCTTGTAAGAAGCAAAAACAATGTCTTGTATCCAGATATAAACAGAGGAGAGGATAAGAATGCAGGATGGCTTCCAAGAAAAGCAACAGAATTGAGACAGAGATTTTCTAAGTCCTAAAACAGGATTATCCTGATTTATGCAAGCTATACTTAATGCCTTAAACACAAATTTCTGCATTTAAATTTGAATTAAATATACTTAAGTTACATACACAACACATCTCCAGGCGTTTTCGTATTGTTTGCCTATCTGCTCAGCCTAAGACCCTTTCCGCAACTCACCCATTTTCGGCGCTGGGGTGCGGTGCTAGCGCGAGCAGGCTCTGGAGAGACACTCTCGCTTCCCTGCTTCTTCGGCTCTGCACGAGCTTCCTGCTCGCGTGAGAGCCCCGCCTCTTCCTTTCACAGTGCAGCCTGGGACCTTCCCAGCCTGCACTGGACAGGAAACGCGACCGGCCCAGCTCCCGAGGCTCTGCACGCAAGGTAAGTGCACGCGGGGCCCCGGAGTGATGCGCGACCACACAGCATTTTTGGCATCAAGCCGAAAATGAAAAAATGCGTGCACAGTCCACGTCAGGCTCCGGAACGTTGCGCAAATGTGAGTGCGTCATGTGGACCGCCCCTCACATTTGCGCGACGTTCAAGGGGGCCTTTCACATCGAAAATGCCATGCGAAAAGGGACCCAGGCACCTGACTGAGATAGGCCACACACTTCCTTGTTTCTTATTGAATTTGTTGCTCTAAGCTGCCTGGACAGCCTTTTCAGCTGAACAGCAAGATAAAAATGCTTCAACATACTCTATGAGAAGTACCAAGTGTACACCCAGAAATGCCATGGCAAAGGCCTTCAGCTCCTTGTTGGGAAACCAGTTACTTCCAGACACACTGAATGTTGTTTCCAAGGCTGTTCCCAGTGAAGAGGGTCACTTAAGGCAATAAAGTTAAGTTGCTAGAAACACAAACATTTAGACAAACATGATTCTACTTTCTTACCAGAATGGTATTAGTGTGCCATTCAGAGCTGGCACATTAGGCAAAGTTGAATTGATCACTGAGGGGAACTTTTTCCAGTTACTTACACCAGGGATCACTTCCTGAAACGAGCACAAAGACACATTCACCATTAGGAAAAGCTGCAAACTCTCTTTGCCAATCCAAGTAGACAGAGCTCCATCTGTAACTTCAAACAGATCTTACCGTGTGGTGGAGGAATTTCTTTTGAGTAATTGGAATGCTGGATTTTAGTGGATATTTCTTCGTAAGTGCATATTTTGGAACAGGGCAAATATGATACTCAATGCTGCTTTCTGCATAAGATAATGGCGACTTGAACTCATACAGCCCTGGGCTAGGATTCTGAGGAGGAAAAAGAAAGGGTGACACTGAAACAAGAACATTCCAAGCGTGATTGAATGAATGTGGCACACATAATTTGTGAATTACAGAACAAAAGTCCTAACAGGACCTTCTTATTTTTGCTTTTCACTTCTTTTGAAGATTAAATCATTCAAAAAGGAAGCAGGTACTAATGAATCATACCATTTCAGATGAAGTACTTAGCATTGCAGAGAGGACAGGAGAATTCTTGTGCTGCTGTTCCATTGATTTGTAATCCTCCCCATTAAGGGCCAGCTCTGAAGTTACTTTAATTTCCCTTAATATGAAATGGTGGTAGGAAGCATACAAGAATACCTCAGGTATCAACAAGGTGGTGCCAATAGGTGACACATGGTTTAGTAATATCCTAATATCCTAAAATATTACAATCTGCTCTACACAAGGTTAGTCTTGAAGACCATTCAGAATGCTGCAACCTTGCTAGCTGTGGGAGAAGCAAAAACGGATTACATCACTCCAATCCTGGAAGAACTGCATTGGTGGTAAGTGACCTACTAAGCCCAATCCAAGGTCTTGCTATCGACATTTAGCTCCTGAAATGAGCTGGGGTCCAAATATCTTGGGATGCACTTTCTTCAATACCAATCTAAGCCTTGTAATCAGTAGTGTAAGCCTTGCTTATTCCTTGTCTACAGCAGAGACAAAGGGCATGGTGGCGTGAGCCAGAACATTGTACATGGCTGCACCCTAATCTGTAGAACCTCTTGGAGGTTGCATTAGCCTTGCCCTACAGCTCAATCATTCAAGCCAAGGCTGAAGACATATCTATTTATTCTGACTTGAGGACACTGATGTGAGAGTATAATCCCGAAGAGTTTTATTATTGTCATTTTACTACACTTGAACTACCCTCTTTTTATGGATGTCTATATTTTCTTTTATGATTGACAATATTTTGTTAGCCAATGTTGAAAGAAGGATGTGAGATAACAAATGCAACACAATACAATTCTTGGGCTGAAATTCCCTCCTGTGGAACTGTACCTTCATTTTGATGCTATGTCAGTGATGAAGAACAAGTGTGTATGAGTGTGCTTACAAATGCTCTAAGACAACAGTCTTAAAATTCTCCAATAACAGTTTAACTGCATATTCCTGTGAGCTCTTCAGGGGCAGTTTTCTTGATCTGTTTATTTGCTACTCACAAAAACCTGAAGCGGATGATCGTTTGGAGGATGCATCAAAGCTTCGGGAGCTTTAATGTTTAGCAGAGAGGTATCTAGTTCATCCTCTTCTGCTGTCAAATCCAGCTGGAGCTTCTCTTCTGAAGCAGCTATTACTGGGATTAGCTCTTCCTGAAAGAATCCAGAAAAGGTGTCTTTTGGAATGGTTTTCTTTTTACACCTCCCCACCACGCTCAAAAGCCTAAAACTGAAATAAAGAACAGTGGGAGGGAAAAAAAATAATAAGCATGGAATGACTGGTTACCTCTGCACCTGTCCTTAGCGTTTGAGAATACTTTGGAACATCATAACTGGTTGCTGCCTCATGTACGCAGAATGGCTGATATCCTATGAGGGTAAAATGCTGAGGGACCTTGGAAGAAAAAAAAAATTGAAAAGATGGCAATGCTGTAGAAACTCCTAATAATCAAATGAATCTATCCATATGATTTTTAAAAATTTTATGTACAGTATAAGGAAACAATATAAAGATCTCAGTTACAAATTATAATATTCTAACATTGAAAACTGTGTGTGGGGTACACGTTATTCATAAACTTCAATAAAAGTAGACCAAATGTTTAAATATAAGTCAATTTGCAAGTTACTTCTATATACCATTCTTTCAAATATTGTTAAGTGTCTTTAGGTTTCTATTCACTGAGTCATAGGTGGGGAAGAATCATGCTTCCAGAACTGAAGTTATCAGTCTTTTGGCAGTCAAGAGCGAAGCAAAATTCCATTTCTGCTGACTATGTGTTAAACTCTAAGACACAGGTAAATAGTATAAAAGAACAGATGCATGGCCAGATAGGGTCCAAATACCCTAAAGGCACCAGATCCTATCTGATCTTGGATGCTAAGTGGGGTCAATCCTTGTTAGTACTTGGATGGGAGACTGCCAACAAATAGCAGATGCTGTAGGCTATATGTCAGAGGAAGGAACTGACAAAACCACCTTGAAGTATTTCTTGCCAAAGAAAACCAGATGGAATTCATGGGGTTGTGATAAGCTGACAGGTGACTTGAAAGCACATACACAGACACATGTTGCTAAATATCAGTATTCAGCATTACATTGAATAAGATATTTCCCAATAGGAAATGTCTTATTCATAGTAATACTAGTACGTTCATGTAACACTTGACACGTGCAGGATTTCCAAATCAAACTTCTCACTCTACTCCTCCCAGCCACAGATAAAGTAAATAAAATAAAATATCCCTGGAAAATCTAGAGATGAGCCACTACCATTTATCTGCTCTTGATCATGCTATTCTTAACATCTAGCATTTTTGACATCAAGATGCATTAAGTAAAACACAGAATAAGCCATAGTGACCAACAGCATCTACTAACCTTTAGTTCAGAGAAGTGGTGAAGTTGTTTGATCTTAACTTGTGCAGATTTCACAGGAACAATACCAAGAACCTCTGGTGCCTTAAAAAAAAAGTATGTAGACAGGTACGAATTTTTTGATCACCTAAAACCACCAGTATGGCAAGACTGATGTGGAATTTTTTTTTTTGCACAGTTTTAATCCAATTATTGGTTTTATTTGCTCCGCTGTTATTAATCTACCAATCCTCATGAAAATAATTTTGAGGAATTAGCTGTATACTCACTGCATGAGAGACAGTGACATGATCAGGCCAAAAGGAGTGGCAGCAGGGTACAGTGAATGGGAGAGAAGGACCTAGACAGAGTGGCTATGTGACACACTTCCAGTGCTGGTGTTTCCAAAACATCCTCCCCCACATTTTGTAAATGTGGGGAAGATGTTGTGCAGCAATTTGGTCAGCCTTCTTGAATCCTAGCTGCCCCTCTCTGTTCACAGAGTGGTCCCTTCTGATTTTTGCTTTCTCCAATGAGAAGCCAACCTACATCATGAAACAAAACCAGGAGAGAAAGGCAATTCTAGAAGTAGGGGATATGCTGGTGACAACCGAGTGAGTTGATGGGAGTTGTCACCTAACATCACTTGAGGACACTAGGTTGTCTGAGAAGACAACAAGGTCCAGAGACTCATCTTCATCTCCTATGGACTGTCATCCCTTCTCTTTACCTAAAAAGGAATTCCTTCCCATTCTTTACCAGACAGCCATTGCTATCTGCCACTTTGAAGCCTCTCCATTCATGTCCATAAATCTTCTCTGGATCTACTGTACCCTAGTCATGGTGATAGCCCATTGTTCAGAAAATGTGTTGTTGTTATTGCTGTTGTTGCTGATCAGTTGTCTTGATAGCCTTGTTGACATCAAGTCTATAACTGAAGGGAGCGATTGCCAAAGCCAACAAAGAGAGTCTCTCTCTCTCTCTCTAAATAACACATTCATTACTATCAGTGCCACAGCAGTACCTACCAGATCATCAGCCCATCGAGGAGGATTATAAGTGGGGAATTCAGAAGGCAATATGCGATTGGCGGTCAGGAGAAAAGACACCCTCTTCTCCTCATTTATGGCTGCTATGCTGGGTGTTTTGAAGCTGCTGCACTCTGTTGCATAAGAGAAAATAAGGATGAAAGGAAAGCTCATGGACTGCAGTATGTGTGGATGGTCCATCACTTCTGTCTCCTGCTCAGGATGAACCAAGAAGTCATTGCTCACATGCTGTATCACATCTTTGCAGTAGAGGCTTGGAAGAAGAAGACAAGTTCTCTTCCCATCGGTTGTGCCCCATTTTTGTTTATTCCATTTGTACACCTCTAGGAGACAAAACAAATTGTGCTAGCCCTGTTTCTATGGTTGTTTCAGTGCTTGTCATGCGAAGCCCAGCTGTATAGAAGGTATTAGCATAATATATGCCTTGCAGGGCCAGACTACAGATGCCATTTTCTTACTGCAGGAAATTCTTAGGTGCTCTGGTATAAAGTGCAATAGGATTTGATCATGTAAGAACTCAAGAGCCCAATATGGGTTTGTCAAGAACAAACCTTGATCATTTGATCTCAGATCTAGATCTAGATCTAGATCTAGAAATAGATTGGGTCACTACTTTAGTAGATAGTGGGAATGCTGTGGATTTCATTTATTCAGACTTCAGTAAAACATCTGGTAAGATCCCCATAATATTTTGATTAGCAAACTGATTTAAAATGGAATAGAGAGAAACACTGTCAGGTGAATCTGTAATTGGCTGGAAAGCCATGCTCAAAGAGTCATCATCAATGGTTATACTTCAAACTGAAAGGATGTTTCGAGTGGAGTGCATCAGCGTTCTGTCCCATAGCCATTAACTTATCAACATTTTAAAAAATGACTTACCCACCGGGCAGAAGGGAATCCTTATCAAGTTTGCAGATAATATAAAACTGGGAGTGGTGGTTAACACATTGGAAAATTGGAAAAGAATTTAAAAGGACCTTGATAAACTATAAAACTGGGCAGAAATTAATAAAATGCAATTCAATAGAGACAGATGCAAAATTCTGCATTTAGACCACAGAATCCAAATGCACAGGTATAGGATGGGAGATACATGGCTCAGCAATACTACACACAAAAAGGACTTTGGGATTATTGTTGACAAGTTGAACATGAACATGAACCAGCAGTGTGATGCTGCTGCCAAGAAGGTAAATGCTATCTTAGCCTGCGTTAATCAAATCATAGTTTCCAGGAAGAAGTAGTCCCACAGTATTCTGTGCTGGTCAGGCCTCACGTGGAGTACTGTGTTCAATTGTGAGAACTTATTTTAAAAAGATGTAGACAAGCTGGAGTGGGTTCAGGGAAGAGCAACAAGGGTGACAAGAGGTATGGAAAACAAAACATAGGAGGAAAGGTTGAAGGAGCTGAAAGGAGCTCACAGAGAAAGGGGTAAGCCCGTTGTCTGCCACCCCATAAGGCAGGAGTAGTTCTAATGGTTTTAAGTTACAGGAGGGTAGATTGACATGCCGCATCATTTATAGCATCGTAGAATCATAGAGATAGAAGGGGCCATCGAGTCCAACCCCATGCTCGGGGGGGGGGGATCTCCAGCTAAAGCATCCAAAGCAAGTAGCTGTCCAGCCTCCTTTTGAAGACACCCAGACAAGGAAACAGACCACCTCTCTAGGCAATTGGTTCTATTGCCAAATGACTCTTAAGTCGTTTGGCAATAGAACCAATTGCCTAGAGAGGTGGTCTGTTTCCTTCTCTGGATGTCTTCAAAAGGAGGCTGGACAGCCACTTGCTTTGGATGTTTTAGCTGGAGATCCTCCACTGAGCATGGGGTTGGACTCGATGGCCCCTTCCATCCCTATGATTCTACCATGCTACAAATGATGCAGCATGTCAGGGCATCTTTTCTGAGCTGCTATCGTTGTCCTTCATTATGGGCCTTATTATACTACACTGTTATAGCACACTTATTCCACTTTAACTGCCCCGGCTGCATCCTTTGGAATTCTGGGGTTTGTAGTTTGGTGAGGCACTGGAGCTCTCTGGTTGAGAATTCTAAATGCCTCCCCCTTAAACTGCAAATCCCATGATTCCATGCAATATTGCCACGGTAGTTAAAGTGGAATAATAGCGCTATAACAGTGTAGTGTGATAAGGCCCTATGTGAAAAAACTACTACATAAAGCAAAAAGAAAAACAAAAGTGAAAACGGAAAAGTCTTCAGGAGGTTTACCTGACATGAAAGCATCCTCCATCTCTTGTGCTTTAATAGCCTTAAATACTCCATGCAGCCTTTTTATCACATGGTTGAGCCGGCACTGAAGCAGGATCTAGAAAAATTATTTAGACATTCGTTTAGTGAACTTTCAGTAACCACCTAAGTCCTGTTTGTTTTTGAAACTTACAAGGTTTTATGAGGTATGGAATCTCTGTGTGTGTCATTTTCCTCATTTTTAAAAAACACATGCCTCCACACCTCAGGGTTTTAGAAAATGTACGGAAAAGAAGAATCCCATGGTACCTTGAAAACACCTAGGGAGATAGATATCCAATCAGATCTTGTGTGTTCAGAATCAAGTCCTGCTTCAAGTATATACAAAAACACACATTCAAATTCCTCTGGAATAAAATAAGCCAAAGCTTTTATTGGCTACAGCTACATGTAGGTTTGGTTAACCCATGGGTCTGGATCCAGGAATCAACCAACCTGCCTGCCAAAACAAAACAAACGGAAACACCAGAATGATAGATATGAGACTCCACATGGGTGTATGCCACTGTGTGGTCTCCCTGTCACCAGGGAAGGTGGTAAAGGAAAACACCCATCCCTGGGCTGAGCATGACCAAATCCGTAAAGCCCCTAAAAGGGCTTCCTTTTACTACTGATAGGCCTGTAGACCTTGAATGCCTTCCTCCTGAATCTGGATCCCATGCCAATCCCCCTCCCCACCAGTTATGACAAAAAGAATACAAAATTGGTTGAATAACACACATAGGAAGGAGAGTAGGAGGGATGAAGCTCCAAAGCCAACTGAGGCTGGTGTGTTGGGGAGCTGCCTTTCATAGGACAGAGCCTGAGTGGGGCCATTTCCGCACTACACTGTTATAGTGCTATTATTCCACTTTCAACCTCCCATAGAATCCTGGGGTTTGCAGTTTAGGGAGGGGTATTTAGAACTCTCAGCCAGAGAGCTCTTTGGCCTCAGTAAACTACAAACCCCAGAATTCCACAGGATGTTGAAAGTAGAATAATAGCGCTATAACAGTGTAGTGCGGAAATAGCCTGGGTAAAGCCTACATACAGGCCACTTTGGTCTCTTTCTATCAGCCAATGACTATAAATTCACTGCCTGGAGTTTTTGCACCTCATCCTGCAGCCTGCACAAATCACAAGGACGAAGGCAGAATCTTCTGGCATCTGGATGCTCTGCTCCACCTCATCCAGCAAATGTCTCTCACAGTAAGTTGTGGAGCACTCTTTCTGCTGAAAGAAGCACGTCTCTCAGTGGAACTGGAATGAAGGAACAATTCCCTCCCTTTTCTGTAGCACCTTCAAAAAAAGGGGATCCTCTTAAACAGACTTGGGGGGACTGATGGCTACAAGAGGGAGGAAGAAAGTCCTACCATGCAAATGGACTTTGATTCCACAACACTGGGCTCTGCTCTAATTTTGTTTTGAGAAGATCAGAATGAAATGCATAGTAATTTTTGTCAATACAAACATCATACAAAGCCAGTTAAACTTCTGTAGTCATGGCTTGGCTTGATAGCCAAATTAAATCAATAAAAAAAAGTGGCAAACGTATGTTGTAATTTTATCAGAATACACCACTTACTGCTTTATTTTATCCTGCATTTTGCATAAGCCTCAAAGTATCAAGCAAAAAACACAGAATAAAAACAATGGACATTTTAAACAAAACAAATTAACCAGCAGTTTAAAAAGCAATTTGTGATGGAGATATGCATTCTCTAAAGCAATCAAACATGTGTGATAGAGACAGCTGGCGTCCATAGTGCTCCTTGAATACAGTATGTCCTGCCTGTTTCTAGAATTCTATCCAAATGAGAAATCTTTGACATGAGAAGTGTGGCAGAGACAGTCAACCCTATCTTTTTGTGATTAATTCTAACTTCTCCCAGCCCAAAAGGTAAAGGAGAGGAACTGTCCTGTAGAAAAGCACTATACTTTTGGACTGGGTTGGACAACTCTTGTGCTGTGCTCTGCTCAGCCCCATTACAGAATCTTATAAATGTGAAATATATTCCTTTATTGCTTTGTCACCCTGGTTTCCCACCATGTTTCCCGTCTGAACAAGGATGTTCTAGGTATGATTCCACTGCTGTGTGCAGTTCACCTTGTAGTTTAGCATAGGTCAGTAAGCCATATTGTTTTTCTTTCTTTTCTTGTCTCTAATGTATTCTTTTAATAAATATCTTTTTGTTAATTGGGACTAGATTGTTCATCAGACTTGAGGGGTTTTTCTTTCCATGTCTGCTTAACTGCTATGGTTTATGATCAAGATTCTCAAATGTGTGGTTTCGCAGGGAGTAAGAGAAAAAGGCTGTTAACTTACAAAGATAGGAGGTTTTCAGTTGGTGACACCTCACTGAGGCCAACTACTGGGTTGTAGCTTTGGGGTCCTGCTCCCCAGATATCAGAACTACTGACTGATGGAGAAGACCACGAAGAAAAACACATCTCAGAATGCTAAAAAGATGGACTTCATTCGCTAAAAAGTCCAATATGCTTTTAGCATTCTGAAATGTATCTCCTTTTTTGTTGTGGATTCCACAGGATGCTCTCCAGTTTTTGCTTTTTGCATGTGTGCAGAAGACACCATTTTTTTGTGTAAAAGACATTGTTTTTTGCACAAAATGAAGCTTTCTTGTATGAGGAAATCTCTTAGAAAAAGTCCCCAAATGCATAGTAAGTTAAGTAAATAAGTAAACAAACAAACAAACAAATATTTCTCACAGCAGTTTATTTTCATGACAGTGTGTCTTGATGAACTGAGACACCCTTTACTACTGAGGATAAGAAAACTTGTAAGCATTCTTTACATGTCTATGTAGCAGTTTCTTCTAACAATAGCCATGAGCCACAAACTAAAATTCCTTGAAAGAGAAGTCAATCAACTTTAGAAGGGTAACCAGTTACAACACAAACTATTAAATGAAATTAAAAGCATGGAACCTGATCTATGACAGTGCTCCTTAAGCTATCTTATGTGGGGACCCAGCAGGGGCTCCATCCACTCTAATGAGCCAGGAACCTGTACCATATTTGTGCGCATTGACTACAAATGTTTTTTTTTCCTGGAAACTCACTGTGGATTGATGGTAATAGCTTACATATAGAGGAAACAACAACAGGCAAAAAGCAGGAGTTATACTTCAAGAACTCACATTTCTTTAGACCAGTCTGGAAACGTCCTATGATACCATCTATATACGAAAACAAGTTTTATCCACCATTTAGAATAGGGACTATACCCCCTTCCCTCCTTCAACATGCATTTACATCACAGTCTTATAGAACCATGTCAACTGAGTTCAGTAGGACCCATTCTGAATCTAAGGACTAAAGATCTAAGGGCTTTATCACACATTAGTTTGTTATATGATTGCACCGGTTTAGTTCCATTTCTGATTTCTCCTTATCACATGATATCACCACTCTCCCATTGTTATTCCCATCATTAATGGGTTGTCTCTTTTCATTCATGGGAAATATCTGTGAATGGCTCTAATAACACTGCATTCCCACAATTGTGTATTGGTGCGATGGTGCATTCCACTGCAGTCTCAATATCGTGGCTGTCATGTGGTGTCAGTGGGTGTTGCTGTCCCCTTTCCCCCTCCCTATCCCAAGCAGGGTGAGCTCATTGCACTTCCAGTGTCTGGACAAAGAGGACAACATGGTGCAGGTGAACAACATTGCTTTTACTCCATTCCTCAGTAGCTTTTTTTTTTTTAAACTTTTGGTGTCACTGTGCACTTGCACTGCCCTGGTGGTCACCAGCACACTGCAATTACATCATTATAGCAAAACAGCCAACTGTGACTCTGGAAGAGCAAAACCCTGAAATGGCAGCATGACAGGAAAACACAGTATCAAAATGATGGGGAGGAAGTCTCCTGACATACTGAAATTGTTCAAAGGGAAAAAAGAAAAAATTCTAGTGCACACATTAGGTAACACAGACGGGAAGGGTGGCAGCAGGGTCAATGGGGTGATGCGGAAGATCAATTGTGGGAAAGTGCATCACCAAACCAGCAGCACAGCGTCATTGCAGAGAGGGTGTGACAGTGATTGTTTCTATACTGGTATATTTTCATTTCCTTGATTAATGCAATTGCTGAGAAATAACAGGCTGGCATGCTAAAGCCCTTAGAGACAAAGAATCTCTTTTTCACAAAGATTAACTAGAAGAAGCTTTTTTTTGGACAAGGAGATATTTTGTGTGTGTGTGTGTGTGTGTGTGTGTGTGTACATATATGTGTGCATGTACAGGAAGAGTCAAACGACCTGCAACAGACAGTAAATCTAAGTTTTTAAGACGCTGTATTAGAAAGCTTGCTAAAAGTTGTAAAACACATCTATGAAGTCTGAAGGGTCTAGGGAATGGAAGAGTACACCTATTCACATATGTATTTACCTGAGGTAATTTGTTTCAGTACCTTTCGCGCAGCTTGTTGGAATCGCCGCAAAGTCCCATGCCTGTGGCGCCAGGGGTTATTAAGCAGGAGATCAAATGTAGGCTGGAAGTTGGGGCACTAAAGGACACACCAGAAGCAGATGTTTCAGTCATAAATGGTTAATAATTAGGAACATCAAACAATAACTCTTGAGGTTACTGTGCTCCTCCTAAAGTATTGTACTTATATCGGTTAATAGTATCTGTAATTATACCCAAATATGACTCAGTAATCTCAGTATAATTGAAGCTTAGGACCACAGCCCTAGCCAAACAATAATCAAAACTATAGGACATGAGGTAGGCAACTTCTGCAGACCTGGGGACTAATTTTATGCTTCTGGGACCTCTTGGAGGTTGGATAGACTGTCCTACAACTTAAAAAGCAAACAAATCCTACACTAGAAAGGGTAATTAGTCTCTTTCAAGTTTTGAAAAAAACAAGGATTTTTTTGATGTTCAGCAGGAGGCCCTTGCAAGCTACTTAAAGGTGAATTTCCAGTCTGGAGGCTTTCAGGACAGGCAACTCATCCTTTTTTTTGGCCACAAAAGGGTATTCAGGGACAATTATCAGGGGTCACAAAAACAGCCCCAGTACTTCACTTTGCCCATCCTGTTCTACCGTTTCATTTCTTTCTCACGATTACTCAATTCTAGAAAACATCCAGTTATGATTTTTTTCCCAGATAGCTCTACACCTTCATATCACTCCTGTCATACCCACTACTGACAACACACTCTCTCATAACTTTGCATACTCTTTCCACTCCTATTTCTCTGAGATGTGAAATTAAAGAAATTTGGCTTTGTGACTTGAATACAAGCAGTTCTTTTCTCTTCATTGTAGTGACTACAATAAAGTTCCACCACCCAGGTATTATCTCCAGCTTACCTCATGGATGTCTCGGATGATACGTTTCTGAGAGATTTTAACATACTTCCTTTGAAACTCCTTCTCCATAATGGGATCTCCTCTTTTAATCTGGGTTGCATCAAAGACAAATGTCTTTATCAGCATATTAACAGATTCTTAATGAAAGCCTTGTATTTAGTGCCATACAAAATTGTTTGTCTCAAAGAAATTTGCAAAATGCAAGCAGAATTCATAAGTAAGATGTTGTATTGTTACTGCACCTTATACCTCCCATCCTCCTGGATAGCAAAATAGGTGAGAAATATCATTTTCTTATAAAACTATAAACTTATGTCTGGAAGACATGTGGTAGAATGACACTGGCTGTAAGTGTGAGCTAGGTCAGGACGATCTCAGTATAACCAGGTCATAATTTCAAGAGGATTAGATGGAAACCCCTGATGTTAATGGGCTTGGGGTAATCTTCTTAGTGACCTGACCTCCAAATACAATAGAAGACAAAACTGCCCAGAGAAGCAGTCAAGCACCCCTGTTGTGAGCACATCCTATAGAGAGCTTTCCTATTTACCTTGCCCAATGAAGACATTAAGAGACTGTTATGACTCCCACCAATGTTTTGTCACCTAGACTTAAGACAATCAACCCATTCCAGACCCTTTTATTTGCTCTGCCAGAAGGCAATTAATACATACCCCTTAAGGGTCGGAAATGGGGTATAAAACCCCCAGCTCCAGCCCAAGTAATTTGTAGTACATAATACATTGGGCATCATGCTGCACCCCCGATTCCCATTCCTCTGTGCTACCCTCAACCTCTTGTTTGAGCCATCCTGCCTCATTCTGCTGCTTCAGGACTGGTAAATATCACCTTTTCCACCGAAAACCTCTCTCTATCCAACCTTTCCCACCTTTCCCTTCAATAGCCTTCTATGGTTCATGAGATTGCTTGACTTCTTTTGTTTATTAATTTCTAATAAAGTACTCTTTTAACTTTTAACTGGGGTCACCTCTGCAGTTGGTACAGAGGTGAAAATATCATGCCTTTACCCTCCTCTCACAGGCCTCCTTTGAGCTAGCTGATTCCTGAAATCCCAAGGAGATGCTGGCACTGCTGGTGAACAGCAAGGTTCTCCACCTTTTAGTGTAAGAGTATACTATGATTTCTGTGCTCAGTTCACATGCCAATGTTACCCACTCACACAATTATTTCTTTATGCTTTAGATTAAGGGTGCATCCAGACAGAGAGCTCTTAGTGCTTCTAAGCTACTACTTTTCTAATGGAAACTAAAACTGGAATTATAACTGAGCATCCACAGGGAGCTGATGCTTTTTGGTGTATGCATCTCCCTGTCTTCCATCTGTTTAGTACTCAAGACACAACCAAGCAGGTGATACTGTCCCCTCTTCCTTTCTACCAGTCACAGTTGCCATATACCCTTTCTCCTGATATTGTGAGGTGGGTGCTTCTGAACAGAATAATTTGAATAAAACAGTTGCAGCAGAAACATCATAAACCATTTCCTTCTAAATGCAGCTGCCAGCAACCATAAACAGATTATGAGCAGTCCAAATCTATGCATGTTTTGTTGTTGTCAGGGTAATGTGACATATGAGGTATCAGAGCATGTGCAGAGTGCTGATAAGGAAGCGGTGCCCAGCTGCAATCAGTTGCTCCAAACAGGGAGGAAAAAAAAGCCTCACAGACTCAAAGCAGTAAGGCTTAGTGCTGTTTATTCAACTGAGCACATAAGATAAGTGTTAGGGCTTCTGGCAGCAGCCTAGGAGCAAAAAACATTCAGGCACAAAAAATAGCAGAATGGAAAACATACAGCATGGCCAGAGGCAGTACAAAAATAGCCTACAGCAGCATGACCAAAGGCAAATGACCTAAGGCAAATTACATTGTCATACCTAAGCCTTTTTAAGGGCTTAATCACACCCCAGGCCATATGGGGTGACCCAACTGCACTCATAGCATGCAACCTCCTCATGTTGGGTTTCTCTGATTAGGTAAGACCTTTCGAGGTAGGTTAGCCAAAACATCCCCTTGCCGCTGTGCTTCAAGGTCACATCACCTCATCTCTCCGTCCACTTAGAAAACCTTTCCTGGTCACACCGCACTCACGTTCTGAATGCCCTGACAATTGTAGTGTGCCTTCAAGTCATTTCGGATTTATGGCGACCCTAAGGCAAATCCAGCTTTATTTTAGTTATTTATTTTGGCAGAACCTAGTCAGAGGATGGTTGGCCTTGCCGTCCTCTGAGGATGAGAGAGTTTGACATGCCAAAGGTCACCCAGTGGCTTTCCATGGCCAAGTAGGGATTCAAATCCTGGTCCCTTAATGTCTTGGTCCAACACTCAAACCACTACACTATGCTGGCCCTCTCAGAACTAAATACAGGCCATTTCTGCACTAGCCGGCCCCTCCCGAAACTGCAAACCCCAGGATTCCATAGGAGGTTGAAAGCAGAATCATAGCGCTATAACAGTCTAGTGCGGAAATGACCCCAGATTTCTTTTGTAGGTGATTTACTCCCAGATAAGAGCCAAAATACCCTTAAGACAATAACTTCCATCCGATTTTGGAAGATAAGTAGAGTCAGCTCTCATTTGTATTTGGATGGGAGACTGCTAATAAATACCAGGTGCTGTAGCCTCTGTTTCAAAGGAAGGAACTTGCAAAACCACCTCTGTGTTTTCATTCATCTAAGAAAACACTACGAAATTAATGAGGTTGCCATAAGTCAACAGCTCACTTGAAAGCACAGACGATGAGATAAAAAAAGAATGGAAAATTGCAATGGGTAATTGCTGGGTACTGCCAAATGGAAATGAATAATTCATGGTTTAGGTAATATATGAAGGGGCGACAGTTAATATACCAGGGAACTGGAATCTGAAGACGGGAATGTAAGATCTATCATGTAAGATAAACATTGTATTGTGGTACAGTAATGTAAATTGGTAAAAGAAGTATAGAAAATGAAATCTAGATCAGTGTGGAAGATCGAAAATAGTTCATGTAAAAGTACAATCATAAATGTTTGTTTTAATCGTGAAAATGAATAAAATTATTAAAAAAAAAAAGAACTCAGCTCATTCTGTTTCTTTCTGCCAAATAAATCTGGCTGCAGAATATCGGGTACTAGTGATGTGGGGGTAATGCATTTCAAAATTATCACAATAAGAGAGTAGGGCTTCAAATAGAAAGGATAGCAAAGAGGATAGAAGCTTAAAGGAAAATTAAGCCATATAGCTAGTAAAGAGACAGGAACTGGTGCCCTGGTGGCACAGTGGTTAAATGCCAGTACTGCAGCCACAAAGTTGAGAGTTCAATCCTGCCAGGCTCCAGGTTGACTCGGCCTTCCATCCTTTTGCAGGTCAGTAAACTGAGTACCCAGCTTGTTGGGGACAGTTAGCTAAATACATTGTAAACCGCTTAGAGAGCACTTAGCTGATAAGTGGTACAGAAATACACGTTACTGCTATTGCTAACTGGGCAGGGGCCCTCGAAACTAAAGAAAGCTTTCTATGTTTGGTGAGAATAGGACAGCACAGTTAGTTTAAAAAGAACAAATGTGTAGATAACAAGGTTCTCGAAAGACAGCACTGCAGTCAGGCAGCCACAGCACCCTCCCCAAGCCAACAGAGTACAGATGAGACATCTTCAAGAGCACTAAACCAGATAGCGCTCGTCTTTTCTCTGTACTCCTCCTACTTTTTCCCTGCATCTGAACCGTGTGGATCATGTCCAGATGGAAGATTGGACCATGTACAGATTATGAAAACACTGGCAGTGAGGATGGTGTATGCTTTGCTTCAAGATAAGTCTTTAAGCAGCAAGATGGGAGGGCCCCTGCTCATCAGTCGGAATACTTGTGCTACAGTTACAAAATGGATTGATCTGCCACCATCCCAGAAAAGTCCCAAGCTGTTGCTTGCAATGTACAAACCCAGATAGTTACTTTAAAAATGAAAAGATATGCAAACCTTGTACAGTTCTTCTTCTCTCCGTCGGTCATCAAGAAGCTGCTTTTGAAAAACTGGACACACTGGATCTTTGCCTAAATGAACTTGCCTATATTTGAAGAGGAAAAACAGAGAAGAGTTTCCACTTAATAGTTCAGCACGGAATAGGGAGGAAGTTTGTTTATGTTTACGTCTATGTTATGTAAGTTTACGACAGTTTGTAGGTGTTCACACTGACATGTGAACCCACACTTTATGTATACTTATGTAAGTACTATTATTTGTAACTTCATTTTTTTTCTTTTTTTTTCTAATTTCCTTTCTTATTTCTTTTACCTATTACTGGGCATTTTTTTATTTTTTATTTTCTTTTTTTCTTCTTTATTTGTATATTGACATATGATGATACGTGTTTTGGTATGTTTTTTGTTATAGTTAAATAAAAATTTAAAAAAAAAACTCAGCGTGGACACGCTTGCTTTTACTAATGCTAATTCCATGTCACAGAGAAGGCAATCTAATGCAAAACTGTTGAACATTTTGCAGAGTGCCTGCCACACATTTCTCAAATTAAATACTTCATAATCCATAAGTCACTTATTGTGTCCTAAATACATGTGAATCATAATAACGAGACCATTCCCAAGTTAAGCAGTTTTTGGGGCTGGTAATCCCAGCAGAAGAATTGAGCACAGACAGAACATTTTCCTACTAAATTCCATATAATTTCACCATGTTTAATTCTGGCTGGATTGTGCTCCATACTTTTTCAGTGTTTTGCTAGTTTTGCTAGCCTTACCTTTTTCTTCTCAATCAAATAAATGCATTCTTATTAGCAGTGGAATAATTTGCAGACCAAATTTGGGAGTATTCAGCAATAGCTTTGTGAAAAGCATTTTTGCTTCCACAAGGTGAGGGACTTCACTTTGGCCTATCCTTTGCAGCTCTCTATGGCATATACTACTACCCTCAGTAGTAATTTTATGAGGGAGGGATATAGTGGGCAGAGCAGATGGATGAAAGGCAGGTGCCTCTTCTTTTCATGGAAGTAAGGTTATGAACGCCTACTGGTCATGATGGATATCTATTTTCACCAGTACTAGATGCCATATATGAGCTGTAGGGGGAGAAATGAGCAGGATTGTGCTATTGTGTTGCTTGTTCTGCTATAATGCCCTGCTTCTGGGTTTCTCATTGGCAACTAATAGAAACAGAATGCTAGATTAAACAGGTCTCTGGTCTCATTCAGCAAGGCTCTTTTAATGTTCTCAAACTGGAGTCTCTTTTCCTAGTACAAAACCACCATGAGAGAGGGCTGTTGGTCTTCAGCTCCAAGCTGTCTTGGATGAAACAGATTATCTAGACCCATTTCAAACCGGCTTCAGGGCAGGATATGGAGTTGAGCCTGCCATGGTCGCCTTAGTGGATGATCTTCGCCTAGGTATCGACAGGGGAAATGTGACCCTGCTGGTACTCTTGGACCTCTCAGCGGCTTTCGATACCATAGACCATCGTATCCTTCTGGAACGCCTGAGAGGGTTGGGGATCGGGGGTACCGCGCTTAAGTGGTTCCGGTCCTATCTCTCAGGTAGATACCAGATGGTGATGCTTGGGGACAGCTGCTCCTTGAAAAAGGAGCTTAGATCTGGCGTCCCTCAGGGCGCTGTCCTGTCCCCAATGCTGTTTAACATCTACATGGGAGAGATCATCAGGAGGCATGGAGCAAGGTGCTACCAGTATGCTGATGACACCCAGATATATCTCTCCATGCCTCGGACAATAGCATCAACTAAGGGTGGCATCTTGCCTCTGAATGAATGTCTTGAAGCAGTAATGGACTGGATGAGGAAAAACAGACTGAAGCTGAATCCAGATAAGACGGAGGTACTCGCTGTTAGGGGCCCTAGTCCAGACATGGAGATTTGTCAGCCAGTCCTAGACGGGGTCACACTTCCCCTGAAAGACTGTGTTCGCAGCTTGGGGGTACTCCTGGACTCGCCACTTCAGATGACAGCTCAAATAGATGCGGTGGCCAGAAGTGCCTGCTATCAGCTTCGGCTGATATGCCAGCTGCGCCCCTTTCTGGAGCTGGAGCACCTAAAAACAGTGGTGCATGCGCTGGTAACTTCGCGGCTCAACTTCTGCAATGCGCTCTACATAGGGTTACCCCTTGTGCTTAGTCCGGAAACTTCAATTAGTTCAGAATATGGCAGCCAGGTTGGTCACCGGTAGACCTAAAACTGACCATATAACACCAATTTTAAAATCTCTTCATTGGCTGCCTATTAGTTTCTGGGCATAGTACAAGGTGTTGGTTATTACCTTTAAAGCCCTTCATGGCTTGGGGCCAGCCTGCCTGTGGGATCGCCTTCTCCCATATAATCCGCCCCGCACATTAAGGTCCTCTGGGAGGAATTTACTGCAGCCAGTTAGAACTAGGTTGGCTGCGGTTACCCAGAGGACCTTTTCTTCTATCGCTCCCAAGTTATGGAATGGCCTGCCGGAGGAGACCCGGCATATTACCAGTCTGGACTGCTTTAAAAAAGCGGTCAAGACTGATCTCTTCCGACAGGCCTTCCAAGACTAGCATTTCCATCGCCTCCCATCAATTGTCTTCTTGTTTTGTTAATAGTCAACTGATTGACTGTTAATTGTTGTGTATTTTAAGGGGTTGGTTTAGGTGGGTTGGTGGATGGTGAGGATTGGGTATGTTTTTAATCTCTTTTAATGTATTTAATGTATTTTATGTTGTTCGCCGCCTCGATCCTTGTGGAGAGGCGGGATAGAAATAAATATTATTATTATTATTATTATTATTATTACTACTACTACTACTACTATTATTATTAATATACAATCCAATAGTTAATTTCGAGTTGAAATTTGTGATCCAATTATAGTTTAAGATATAACCACTGTAACTTACTAACTATAACCTTTGTGCAACACAGGGCCTTCTCAATAGCTGCCCATAGCTTTGGAATTGTATCCCTACAGAGGCTAGAATGGCCTCTTCCTTGCTGCCGTTCTTCTACTGGCAGGCAAAGACTTTTTATTCTATAAGGTTTTTGAAGACTTAATGTTTTTACAGAAAGGGCTTTTAATAGTAGGCTGAACTATTTTTAATAGTCCTATTTTTAATTGTTCTGTTTTTCAAACTTAATTTTTTTCAATTGTATGCTTTAAATTGTTTTTAATCTTTAACGTTATTGATACAGCAATTGCCCTGCTGTATGTTTTAACTACAGTCATCTCTTCCAATTTGCGTGTTTAACTTTTGTGGATTTGATTATTCATGGATTATTTGCCGCTGCCTCCATTGCTGCCATATACCCTTTTTAACAGGGATTCCTAAGTCTTGCCTTGTGTTTGTAGTCTCTCTGCAAGCCACATGGAACTGAGAGAGACTACAAATGCAAGGCAAAGCTTGTGAAGTCCCTCTTAAAAACGGCACAGGACAATAGCAGAGGTGGTGGCAAGCCCCACCAGTTTCTGCCCTGTGAAGGAACCCTAGTGCCTCAAAGGCAAAATCAGACAGTGGGCATGCTTCCCATCACAGATTCAAATGCATTGTCTACTGTACATTTGAATCCATGGTGTGTTGAATCCACAAATCGTACGTGCATGTGTGTGTTAAATATGGCTGGGGGGTGCAGAGATACTCAGTTTTTCCATCTCCATGGGGTCCTGTACCCATATGTGGAGGGATGACTGTATATTTTATTTGTTTTAATTTGCAAGTTGTCTTGAGTTCCAGTTTTGGGAAAACTGCAAGCTACAAATAAGGAAAAAGAGAATTAGAATACATACTAACTGTAATCAAACTGGAAACAAATACACAAAATCAGTTCACTCATTTTTCTGCCCTCATCACTCACCAATATACTAAGCAGAAATTATCTGGTTTGTGCTGAGAAGTTACACTCATCTGTTGTCTGTGGCATAACTGTGCAGGTATCACTCACCATTTCAGCTGATTTGTTAACTCGTCTTGCATTTCCTGTTTGACTTTCAGCTCAAAAACAGCTTCTTTCACCTGCCTCGTCTGAGCTCCTCCATCACCTTGTCCCCCTAGGACTACAGGATACAAGGAGCAACAGACAGTAAATAGGACACTCAAGAAGCTGAGTGAACAAGATTCCTCCAAATTTGCCACTGGCCTCAATAATAAATGGTGTAGTGATTCTATTCAGAATGCTATTAATCAGATCTTGGAACATGGGAAATGCTTGGTGTTTCAAAGATATGTTTACAGAACCCAAATTTGTGATGAAATGTCTAACATTAATGGAAAAAGACATTAATGGAAAAAGACTATTGTTTATTGATATATGCAAACAAATTCTTCATTGTTTATACATTATAGGGAAGGAGATAATGAATGTCAGATTCTGAAACAGCAAAACGTTTGCTTAAAATACATAATTTTCTTCTTGATCCTAAAACAGAAAGGCACAAAGTCAAACAGAACTAGCTTGCTTCTCATGCTACAAGTGTGCTCATGCACTGACTGGAACTGCTGCAGTATCAGAATGGCCAGAAGAAAGGATCTTAAGCAGAAAAGCTGCCTAGTAGCATCCATACGAACAGGGGAACACTTTTCCACACCTTATTTTGTCCTGGAGACATCTGGTGTGGGTCCTGGCATTGGCCCTGCCAGTAGAGGAGCACAAGAGGAGTGCTCCCCTCTACACCAGCTGCCTCTGTCTTCCAGGAAGCGCGATGGCCATACCTCTTTCTGCCTCAGTGCAGCCAGGTACTGTCCCAGCCTGTGCTGGGGCAATAAGCACAGCCGTTGCACTTCCAGGGCCTCCGCAGACAGGGTAAGTCAGCAATGGTGGCGTGATCACTAGTCATTGACGGGGAAAACCAGTCAATGATTTGCAGTGCAATCACGCTGCCTGGGGATGGGAGGAGGATGAGATCATGGCAACATCGTGCATAAGCGCCATTGCGGTCCTGTCCTTCTCCCGTCCCTATGGTGGGTTGGGAGGGTGAAGTGGAAATGTCCCTGAGATTCTGCTAGAGAGGACTTCAGTCACTCCCCTTGTTCATTTCTATATTTATCAGTTAAATTTATATTCCCCTTTTCTTCAATGAGCTCAAGATGAGCCACATGTCTCTCCTCCTCCCCACTTTATAGTCACAACTCTATGGCTGACCAGGCTAGCTTAAGCTTATCCAGTGAGTTTCATGACTCAGTGAGGATTTGGAACCTGGACGTCCCAAGTTACAGTGTGTGTATATGGCCCATGAGGCCACCTGTTGACTTTTGGTGACTCTATGACTTTCATATGACTTTGTAAAGCAAAGAAAGGGTTTTGCCAATCCCTTCTTCTAAAATATTGTATAGTCTATAGCACATAGTATCACTGGCAGTCCTGCATTCAAGTACTAACCAGTGCTGGCCCTGTTTAGGTTTCCAAGATCGAAATGTGGTGATTTTAAACCAACTTTACACCCTTCTTGCTTCTAGTGTAAGCAATTTCTTCCAGTGAAACTACCTTGTTGGATACTGGGCAATATCCCATCTCTATATCTAGGCAAATTCCATTAACATGACTAGAATTCCTTGCAAAACTGAAGTAACTTTATTCTGAGCATTTTAGAAACAATATAAAATGAAAGAGTGTAGTTTTGGTTATGAAATGAAACTGTGGTTTGCCTTTGATCACCATTATTATTACCAGCAGTAGTAATGCGTGGATATGACACATTATAAAGAACAAGGGGCAACTTCCCATTCTGAGAGGTTTACAGTCTGGAAAAGGACACAAGAGACTGAAGAGAGAAGGAGAGAAGATGAATGCAGGACTAAACAGGAAGGAAGTGCAATTACTTCATTTACACACTTGAAACAAATTCCATCTCTGCCATTTTTGTCTTACAGTAAGGCCTAGAAACTAACACTTCACAAACATGTAGTACTCAAAGTTGTTACCTTCTCTTAAGCGCTTTATCTTTAATTTGCCAGGCTCCTGCATCAAAACAGTTGCCACAGCAGAAGGATTTGACAAGTCGGCTGGGAAGTGCAAATCCTTATATTCGATAGGCTATGAAACAAAATATGACATGTCAAAGCAGTTAACAGATGTAATTTGTTTCTAGCAACAATTTGTTTTTTTTTCTTTATTAAATTCTTACTTGCACTTTGTGTAAGGAACTGAGCTGCATATGTTTTGGTGATACTGTCCGCTGTGGTAGGCGTATCACTTCTCTTTCAGGAATTTTTTGTGTTTTCTGCAGTATTTTTTCTTGCTTCTCAAAGTCTCTCTTTCTAGAACATGAAAGATATGTACCTTTTAACAACCAGCTGCAAAAGGGTAGTGTGAATATACACAAAGGCTAGCATGGGGAAATAATTCGCATGTGAATGGATTGCTTGTACAGCTATCCAAAGAACTGAATGGTTCTTGGAGACTGGAAATGTGCAGAGGGAATTGGATTTACTCCACGTATGTGAAGTAAAAGAGGCAGGTGAGTTGTAGCAATGGTAAAATCCCTTGGGAGAATTACATCTCCCAGTGTCCAACGGCCTGTTAGTCAGGGCAACAGAGAAAAGGGAGGGAGGGAGGGAAAACCCATGCATATTAACTTTACATGATGCATTTTTTCTTCTGGAGGTTATGTGCTGCCTTCACTATACAACTTGAGTGTGGAAATTCTCATCTGTATTTCAATATATATATATGGGTTACGACTATGTTTCCTGCAACCTATTTGAACAGAGTGATGAGCTGAATCCTGAATAAGTCTGATGAATTTAAGCTTCCATTGCAGTCAGCAGAACTTCACTTAGGCCCTTTTCGCATGGCATTTGCCATGCGAAAGGGCCCCTCGAGTGTCGCATGACTGCGAGGAGTGGTCCACACGGTGCACTCACAATCGCGTGACGCTCCAGGGTCTGGCAGGTGCCAATCACGCACTTTTTAATTTTCGGTTGTGAGCCGAAAATGGTGTGTGATCGCGCATTGCTCCAGGGCCCCGCGTGCACTTGCCGTGCATGCGGAGCTCCAGAGACGCGGCGCTTGTGCTTCCTGCTCCAGTGCAGCCTGGGAAACTCTCAGGCTGCACTGCAGAAGGAAGAGGAGGGGCTCTTGTGCGAGCAGGCAGCAGCTGCAGAGCTGAAGGAACCGGGATGCGAGAGCCTCTTGCTAGAGGCTGCTCACGCGATCCCCACACCCCAGCTCCACAAAAAGGTGAGTTGCAGAAAGTGCTCCAGTTCTGACTAATAATACTGATTTCAGTGCGACAGTGCAACTAACTTAGTAAAATCCTACTAAGTGTGTTTACATTGGCTTGGTTCATTTGCTCAACCATGTAAATAGATCACAGTATGGCTGCTTTAACAGGAAAGCCATTATGTGAAAGTATTATTTTATAAAGGTCTCTCAGTGAAATAAAACATTTTTTAAAAAAATTTCAAAGCATTGCATACGTTAAACTGGGCTGTGGTGTTGACGTTCCTGTGAATGAACACACATAAGGTTTTGAATTAAACTGTGAAATCCACAACTGCATTTTCATCTGGGCTGTTCCATATTCGAATGGTGTGAATTTAATTACCACTTTGGCTTTCCCATTGGCTGGAATTATTCCTGTAATTAATAAATATTTAAAATATAGTGAGAAAATTCATCCTGAAGTCATGCCAATACCCACAAAGAAATACGATGGAGAAAGGATTATGAATTACCATATATACCTGTGTATACGGCAACTTCATGTATAAATGGAAGGAAGGTTTTGGAGCTAAAATTACGGATTTTCTTATGACCTGTGGATAAGTCAAAAGTCATTCCATGAGAAGGAAAAGTGCCGTCACTGCCTCGGGGGGCCAGCTGCTCCTGGCCACTGCCATTTTCCCTCTCAGGCATTCAAAAAGGCCAGAAGCAGCACTGTGGCAGAGAGAGTAGAGGGAGTCAGTGCTTCTTTCAGTTTCTTCTGGGATGGATCAAGTTCTTGCCTTCTACCATTTTACTCAAAGAAGGGGTTTGGTTTCTTTTTTGATAAGGGTTATGGTACAGTATCTACAACGACCTGTGGATAAGTCAAGTTTTTCTGGTTGACTTTTGACTAAAATTTCTAGACATATACATGAGTATATACAGTAAACTGCTATAAATCATCGGGAATTTCTTGGAAGGTCAGCTTGTGAGAACTTAAAGGCTACAGCAGTCTAACCAGCTGACTGGAAAACCAGCTCCGAGTGGGTAGAGGAATTCTAACTCCCTTGGACAGGGTTAGGATGTAGTGGAGCTCTGCTTACAAAGGGCCTGCTGCATCCTTTGCAGAAATCTCTATAAGTATACATTGACCACTGACAGTTCTCCAGTCAGCAGGAAGCAGGCCTCCCAAATAGGCGTGTTCTAGAGTTAGGGCAAGGGCAAGTAGGAAGCTCTAGCCCCCTTCTATTCCAAGAGAGGGGGCTGAATAAGGAGCCTCAGCGACATCAGCTGGAAGTTTGTGTAACCAATTCTCCCTCGTCCCATAACGTAGCAAGGAAACAGAGGCAAGAATTATTTTCTTCCAAAACATCAGTCGCACTAAAAAACAGTCCTCTCCACTCTCCTGGTTTGTGTGAGCTGGCCAGCCTCTTCAAGTGCTGCGTGACTGATCACTCTGTTCTCCTAAGACCAGAATCCTCCAATCAGCCTGGGATAATGGAACCTGTATTCAAAAAAAGTAACTTTTCCAAGTTCTGATCCTAAGCAGGCTGAAGTCCAGTTGGTTCTTGGTAATACTGCAGAAATCAAGATTAGGATCAGCCTCAAAATGGAGAAAAATAGGCAGATTGTAACTATTATAGCAAGACCACCTACATGGCTAGATTTGCTTAGCAAGAGCTGTGTTTTTCATCTGTGACTAAGATTTTTTATACAATTAAGACGCTGGCCCAATAATTTCAAGCAATAATGAGACAATGCTTCCCATCTGAGAGCTTACCAGATGTTGGATGAATCGTAAAGGCTTTGTGAGGATGAAGATACTCAACAGAGAATTCAAAATCTATGGGACAGCTGCATTGCAGAGGGATCACATATTTCTTGCTACAAAAAAGGGGGGAGGTCAAAACAATTAGAATAATTAAGTTTATGTTCACTAGGATATCCATCCCTCTGTAGAAGGATATCCCAGTGAATATGAATATAGCTATATTATACTGAGATATACTGAAAAAGTTGTGAAGGGAGAAGCTAGGCAAGCCTGAAAAGAGCCAGCTAATCACAGACTTTGGGATGCTTTAGGGAGTGCGGATGGTCTGGGAAGGATAAAACCAAGACCTTTGTCTGTCAAAGAGAGATGTAGGTGCAGGATGAAATAAAGTTAGGGCAGTCAGAGACAGAGTGAAGTCCAGTAAGAGAGAGAGGAATTGCTAGGATCTGGATAGGCTTTGGGAGCTAAAAATGTAGAAAGAGTTCAGGAAATTCATATTTCTCTTATCTGTTATATAACACATTTTTACTCATTTTATTTTCTGTATCTGTCTGTTGTCATTCAAGAATTGGCAACAAAACTGCTCAAGCTTTGCCATGCTGAACCCAGTGATCAACACAACCACTTGTGCAGGATAGAGGTCACCCTGAGGCGAAATACAAGATCCTGCGACGCACCTTGAGGATAAAAAGGCAAGGTGAATGATACAAACCCAAGGAGTGGAAATGTGGGGCCAGCCTAGATAGGGATTCTGTCACAAACAGCTTGAACACTGGCTTAAAATTAGAGGCATAATTTTTCAAATACGGGCATAATTTCAAATATAGGCAAAATAATAGAGGTATAAATTTTTCAAAGCTGCACTTATCTGAAAAGATAACCATTTTTTTATGTCTCACTCCAGATAAGAGAAAAACAAACATGTTTTTTAAAAAAAACCCAGTATACCTTCACTCATGTTAGAAGTATATGTATTTTACTAAAAGAGCTCCCACATTCTGTAAACTATTTGACCAAAATCCTGCCCAGCTGATTAGTAAGGAATGTAGTTTATATGCAGTATTTCTATGAAATTTATATTTAAAACTGTTGGATAAAAAGTAGAAATAGAGAGGGTCACTGGTGAGTTTTTAACATTTCCAATTTAGATTGCAGCCACATCCAAAGAAGACATGAACAGACACGGTGAGGGGAAATGAACATAGGGTTTAGGACAGATGAAGAATGAAAAGACAGGATTTGGAAGAAAATTGGAAACCAAATCCATCACACCTCCCATTTCTCAAAGGCAAGATGGCTGGTGATGACAGGAGTTGTAGCCCAAAATACTCAGAGGGCATTGATGTAAAGCAGTTTCCCTTGTCTCTGTATTATCTCTGTCTAATTTAGCTCTGTCCAGTTTAGAGAACAGAGCTGATGGAAAGAATTCACACAACTAAGGTCACCACAGTAAATTATTCCTGGTAGAAGAATAACACTGTCTCACAAAAACCTCATTAGGTTGAGAGGGAAAAAAATGTGTAACTGTTGCAGATAATTGTATACTTGGTCACCAAAGGAAAAACATGTAAATATTGTTACAGAAAAACCAGATGCATACAATTATATTTCCTAACTGAGTTAATATGACATAAAGAAAAGGTGTCCTGTTTGTCCACCCCTTGGATTGTCCACAATCCAAGTTCACATTATGCTAATTAATATTAGCAATCTCACAATAAAGAATTTAAAATAATAAGTCATTGCTATAATGACTGCTTGCCTTTGTCCCAGGGGAACATCAGACAAATTAATGTAGGATGGAAACTCTACAGTGTTCATCACAGGATAGGCATGCAGGGGAACCAACAGCGTGTCATCTCCCTGGGGGAATAACAAGAAGAAAATTACACAGACTATTACAAAAATAAATATTATTTGAGAGGCACTGTGATAGCCAATTATTGGTTCCTGAACAGTTGGGTTACAAACATCAGGGTTACATGGACTACAACATTTTCTTTTTAAAAGCATGTGGTATGTAATAAATAATATAGATACCTCCACTCCTATTAAGCAGGAGGAAGGAAAGGGGAGGGGGATTTGGGGCTACACCAAATAAGACTAGTTAATACCTCCCCATGCATACACATATGTTAGAACATCCACTATTTGTGCAAGTGATGGGATATTTTTATTTTCATTTATATAGGATAGAGAGAGACAGCACACATGCATCTCTTGTGGCATCTTACCTGAGAATGGATTCGGATGCAGTCGTAATAGTATCGCCATTCATCAGGGCAGAAATCAACCATAATTGTAAAAGACAAGCCAGGGACAAGTCGGTGCTATTGAAAAAAGAAAGACAGAACAATTTCTCAAGAAAAGGCTGAACTATTTCACAGGAATTTCCCAAAGCACCTGAATTGCAACGCAATGTGGCTCCAAAAAAAACAAAACAAAACAAAACAAACAAAAAAGAAAAGAATTAAATGTGGACACTACTGTTGATACTTACTGTTTTGGTGTATTTGATCTGGAAGTACTTTGTCTCTGGTGGAAGAATATGGATGTTTATAAGATCAGCAGAAATATTTACAAGTTTCTGTAAAAAAAATTGAAGAAAAATATTTTGGAAAAAACAGGAAAAGCACAATGGTATTTTCTCTTAGGATGTCATTAAAAGGTGATCCAAGTAAGTCTGAAAAGTATGGATACAATATATATTTATACATGATCTCATTTCAGTCTCGTAGCTAAGAACAGCTTCATTACCTACCAGTGCTTGTTGGTGATGTTTTTCTATTTCATACCCTCCAAAATGCATTATGGCAGGTTTAGCCTGTATGACATCATTTCTTAACAGCTTTGTATAAATTTCTGAAATTAAAAGGAAAATATCTCAGGAGGTTTAAGCAAGAGTAGTATACTGGTTAGCCCAATTAAAGATTAAACCAATTAAAGTTAATAGTGATTAACTTGTTCCATTCGTTTCAGTGAGGTTAATTTTCACTTTAGTTAGCTTGATGCTGTGGTCTATGTAGTGCAGCATCTTCTTTGCGCAAAAAGTTATCTGACGCTGCTCAGACAGTACATTCAAAAACAAGCCACTCACTGGGCTGAATTAAGGAGTGAACTCCATTGCTCATCTCCACTTTTCAACAATAAAAGCTTAGGACCATCTTGAGGCGGATGCTCTGTTTTCTTCTCAACCAGTTCTCAATGTTAGGCTTCTACATCATTAATCTGTCTTTTTATCATTTTTAATACAGTTATAGAACAGTAACATCTTTTCTTATCTATTTTGAAGGTTTAGAATACCACAGATGGAATGAAGACACAGGAAGATATACTTCATAAAAGAATGTACTTTGGGATAAATCCAATGTCACATGACCAGGTTCTGTTCAAGCAACAGAATTTTGCTTTCATCATCTCATTCCTACAGCTCTCGCCTTCTCTACAATCTGCTTCAAAGGGGCCTCCAGTCCTTCAAAGTACATTAGGACGAGTAAAAGAGAAACCAGTCCCGCTGGGTGGCTGCCACTCTGCTAGCAAACAGACATCACTGGGTACAACTTAAGTGAATATGAGCCTATAAACAACAACTGTTTGTGCCAGAGAATATTGAGTTAGCTAGTTACTTACTGGATTCCAGGAGGTGGTTGGGAACATAAGCTCCTTTTTTAGGCTCTTCCACCAAGTTGTCCAAAAGAGGAGACTCCATTTTCCCACAAGATCCTTTGATGTTGCTGAAGTCAGACTGTGTTATTTCTACCACCTCCATCCTCTTGGAGACCCTATTCCCTTGTAAGTATCAAAATGGTCATTCCCTGTGATTGAATACAGAACAAGTAGCAGTAAATATGGAAATCTTATAGATGGAAACAGACCTAAATATCCTCAAAGCATCAGCTTCTGTCTTATCTTGGAAGCAGGGTCAGCTCTGGTTAGTACTTGGATGGTGATTGCCTATGAAAACCAGGTGCTGTAGGCTGTATTTCAGAGGAAGGAACTGGTATTCCTTCCTTGCCTAAGAAAGGACAGGTTGCTTATCTGTAACTGCAAGTGGTCATCTGTGAACTCACATATATGGGTCAACTGTGCCTGGTAGTGCATCGTTCAGAACCTTCTAGAGCTCTGAGGAAGCATTTTGGCAGTAGCTCCTCTGTCACTGGCACATATGACCAGCGTGATTTCTGCTTAGTCCTCAATTCCCTTGATAGCAGCAGCTTGGACCTAAAGAGAGCAAGAGAAAGAGTCCTCCAGGATTCTATAATGTATCCCCTTGCCAAGATATCAAGGACCAGGAGTCTAATGTGATGGAAGCCCAGACATGATGGAGCTTCTGGAGCCTTTTGTGAAAAGGGGGAATATGAATGAAGGGAAACTCAATGGTAATAGAGTCAAAAGCTTACTTGTGTCCTGATGTTTCCTTTGAAAGGACCAAGTGCAATACCTGCTGGCCGAGGAAGTCTTCAGGTCTCTGCTGATAGCTTCCTGCACATTTAGAAGAGGAAGTGTGCCTTGACCATGGGAACCTAGACTATGATTACATTTGAGTCTGGGGTTGCAACTCACACTTGTGAGCAGTGGAAGCATCTTGTACATATGCTCAAGTTTACCATTGCTTTCTGAATTAAACAAGCTTCCCCTTGTCAAAAGGTGGATCTTCGATGTTTGCTCTGGCCTGATAAGACAACCCAGAGGATTGAAACCAGGTGTGGCATTAAAGGGCAATGGCTCCTGCCAAGGTCTTCCCACTACAGCCAGCAGCACGATGCACCATATTAATTTGCTGCGCCACCAGCTTGTCGGCTTCAGTCTGCAGGACTGCAGCAATTCTGTGGTCCTCCTCAGGCATCTTATCCAAGAAGGGTGACATTTTTTCCCCACGGAAGTTGTTAGTATGCTCTCATGCAGGCTTCATAATTAGAAATGCAGAAGGAAAGGGCTGCAATAGAATAAAATCTGTGGGCCATCACATTAAGTTTCTTGCTCTCCCTGTCTGCTGGGGTGCAATGTTTCTTTAGGAGAACCTGGACTGCGCTGCATTTACTATTACGGAATTGGGTTTGGGATGATGGAACAGCCGGTCACAGCACAACTCCACCACCCTATGCAGCCCTCCGATTTTCTTTGAGGTTGGTGGAATGGAGGAAGATGTTGACCAGAACTTCCACGGCACCTGGAGCAAGGATGGAAAAAGCAGTATGGAAACCAGTGTAGTGGCATTACTCTGTACACATCTGTAAACCAGATCAGGAGCTAACAGCTCTGATTGCTTCACTTCTAGATCAAAGGTCGTTGCCATACGGAGCTTCTGATCCACAAAAGACCTGACGTCATCTGTAAGCAAAGCCTGATCCTGCTCCATGATGATATTCAAGGAGATTCCATTGCTTGCAGCTCAGAAGAATCAGAAGACAAACCTGAGCCTTCATCTGAAGCAGAAGAATGTCCTTGCTCTGGATGCACTGGTGACATGGATGGAGGAGCCATTCTTCCTGGTTCTGGTGAGGGTACCAAGATCGGTCTAGACTGAGATGGAGCAGATAGAGAAGTATGAGAATGTGTGGGAAGACCAGCTGGTGATTCTGCATGGGACTGTGAGAGGATTGCAGTTGAGACAAAAGCAGTGATGGATACTGAGGTTGAGTGGCAACTGTAGCCATTGGTATTGATGATGGTATTGAGCGCCTATGATGCCAATGCCCGTAATTATGGGGTTCTATTTCCTCATGGGAATAATGGTACTCTGGAGATGGCAACCTCCCATAGCGGTAGACAGGGAAACAAACCTGACAGTTGCAGGCCCAATAATACTCCACTTCCTGTCAGCTGTGACTCACCCTGCTCTCATGGTACCTAAATTTCTCCATCCTGTAACAGTACCAACAAGGATATGGAGACTAATGATAGCATGGGCTACAGGATTGGTAAGATTCTGAAGTGAAGCATGAGTCTAATCTTTACCTGATAGAGCACGGGGCCAACACGATCAATGTCGTACCAGGGCAGGAGACCATTCTCTCAGAGGTGACAGGAGGCTCTGTCTGATTTGATTTGGAAGCAGAGAGCAAACTGGAGCACAAAATGACTCTAAAATTTCACTCTCTGATATCGCACCCAGCAAAACAGGCTGTGGGGACTACTCTTGTGCTTGTGCTACTTTACTCTCAATCTGGATTAACAAGTGCTTCGACTCAATCAAGATGAGGACTGTGGCTCTCTAGGCTGATGTGTCTGAAGAGGAGGCTCTGGCTGGACCAAGGCTTGAGGTGATGATATTGAGTGTTGGAATGATGTTTCTTGGGTGTGCTGCTGCAAGGGCTCACTCCCCTGGCCTCTCTTCTTTTTGTATTTCCCACATTGGGGTCCCACTGGTGGACTCAACTCAGTCTTGAAAGACCTGCCCGGGTGGAAGGTGTTTGAGGTCAAGTTATAGGCTCTGAAACTGGATGGTCCATGACTTCTTGTGCCTGTTCAGGTCTACAGGTTGACTCAAACCTGGAGATCAAAGCATTTCAATGCCAGCCTGACCAATGAATATGAAGGCGTAGGCACTGACGTAGGATATGGAGGCAAAGACAGATGCTGAGGTGATATCCCCACTGACACCAAGTGGAATGGCCTATCTTCCACAGTGCAATCAGCAGCCTTGAGAGTGCTCTCCTAAAAGAGAGCCTTTAGCTGGACAATTTGTTTTGGCAAGCCTGGAGGGTAAATGCCTGGCAGCACACACAGGCTCCAATGTTGTGGCCCTCTTCAAGACAGAGCAAGCACTTGGGATGCCTGTCCTTTCCCAGGATCTTATCCCCACACGACATGGACATTTTAAAGGAGGCAGTAGAGGCCATACTCCTAAGATTGGCTGAGAGCGACCAGAGCTGAAAACCAAAGCCATGGAGGCAAGCCAGGTGAGTCCAAATCAAAGTCAGAGCAATCTGATAATACCAAAGCCAAAATGCAATCAGTAAGAAGGAAAGGCCAGAAAATCCAACCCAAAAGGTCCAAAAAACCCAGAAAGTCAAGTCAAGACAAAGATTGTTCAGAGAAAGTGTTCCTATGAATGTTGCTGCTGTGGCAAACAAAAAGGAATTGAAGGACGAGAGGCAATCATGCAGGTCACAGGTTCTAGTGGAGGATCGCTGCTGCCAAAATGCTCGGTCAGAGCTTTAGGAGGTTCTGAATGATGCTCTGCACAGGCACAGATGACCCATGCGTGTGAGTCACAGAGACCATGAAGAAGAAACTGTTAAATTCATAGGATAAAAGAATTTATATATGCTATAGAACAGTACTTATATTCCATTGAATGAAGAAAAGAGAAAGAAGAGGGGAAGAAAATCTGAAAGGAGCTCAAATGGTGTTTTCCCTTCTTATAATTCAGAACAACCCACGTTGTCCATTTGATTGTTAGGTACAATTGACAGAGTTCTGGAGGATGGTTTGGAGTTTTGGAGGATGTAATGTCAAGTAAGCAATATGTTTAACAACAAACTAAAATATTCATCATGTTCTCATATCATGGAAATTACACCGAAACTGTAACAGTTTGACATTAATAATTCCACAGAAAATACACATGCATCACATGCCTCAGCCTCAGCCAACTCATACATGAGGGATATACTATAACATTTTGTTGCAGGAACCTAATTCCTCGTATCCCAACAGCACGATCAAACAATAAACAATTGCTAAGGGCTTCAAAATGACTAATATAAGAATACTGGTTGTTTTTATGTGCCTTCAAATTGACTGACTTATGGTGATTGTATCCCAGGCTTTTCTTGGCAAGACTGATCCAGAGGTTTGCCACTGCCTTCCTGAGGCTGAGAGCACGTGAATTTCCCATCCATGGCTGAGTGGGGATTCAAACTCTGGTTTCCCAGAGGCCTAGTCTAACACCACGCCACACTGGCTCCAAATATAGGAATACAGACCAGTGCTATAGGAAGGGATCCTGCTTCATTCATATTCATATAATTAAGAAACATGTGCTGACTAAATGGAATGTTCTGTGCTGAGAGTTTATTTTCTCCACCCACAGTAAATGTAATACAGCTTGTTCTTGAGGTCCGTCTGATTATTTTTGTTGAACTTGCTCAACTATTCTTCTCAGACAATCTTTAAAGGTATCTTTCTTCATTTGCTAAACGTTCTTATGTGGCACAACAACAGTGGCATTTCAGTTCTCTGCTTCAAATAACTTTTAAGATGAGCTGTTTATTTAATGAAGACAAATGTGAAACATAACAGGAGTTGAGGGGAATTACAGGACCAGATGAAGTAAGCACAGTTATCTAAATGTAAATATCACTTGCGGAGGCTCACCAGAGAGTATTAAGCAATAAATGAGGGTTGGAAACTTTATAGGGCTGGGTAAGAGACAGTATTGGTTCCTCCTCAATCCTTTATCAGCTATACTCAGAACTAGGGAAACCACTGGCCATGCTATCTCAAGGATTCCTGAAGGTACAGTAAGCATACAAAACACCTTTTCCAAGCACCATTGCTGCTGCCAAAATTCAGCAGCAAATGCTAGGGAAGGGTAACGGAGCATCTTCATGTACCACAAAGCTTTGCGACAGCTTGCAGATGACAGTATTTCACAGAGCTCCATGACTGTGTAAAGGTAGGCAAAGTAGGGGAAGGTAGTAGCTAATCATGGTGTGCTTTTGGCTGTGCTTTCAGTGATGCAGCTTGCCATGGTGGCAATTTGGTGGTGGACGGGTGTGTACAAAAAAGGGGGTTCATAAGTCATTTGTAGACTTTGGGTAAATACTGTCCATCTCTGCAATAACCTGTTCTGTTCACAAGGCTGACTTTGCTCGGCATCTGTTACTGGCTCCTCCTGGATAGCGTCAGAGGGCACAAAACTAAGGAGCAACTGCCTTCACAGAAAAACTAGAGAGAAGAGAAACAAATTGAAATGCTTTTGGCATAATGACTTGATACACCTGACAAGAAGCTGACAGTGAAATCCACACCCTGCTGCAATGGCAAGCACCACTTAACCAGTGTGTCTTCAATACAATGACACATATTTCCCTGCCCTTACTCCATAATGTCTGCAACTAACAGGAAACAGAGTAATTCACAACTTGATGAAGTCAGGAGGACACAAAGAAAGAGATCCTGAATGTTACATTGGGAATTGAGTGAACCGGATGCTATTTTAGGCATCAGCTTATGTGTAATATTTGCTTGTCCATTTCTCTTACGGCACAAACTACAAACTCCTTCCAATTTCTGTTCCAACTGAGATCTGCCTGCTTCACCTTTACTGGCCTTCAAGGTTGCCCTGAAGACTCACCTTGTTTACCCTGGCCTATACTTGCATTAGCAATCTACTGAGGCCATTGTGTGGAGGTTAATTTAATTTTGACTTGATCATTGTTATTATTATTGTTTTATTATCTTTCATGGTAATTAATTAATTTGTTTTTATTTATTGCACTTCTAAACTCCCCACTAACCAAAGTTCCCTTGGCAGTGTACAGTCTATTAAAGTATAAAATTCAACACTAAAATAACAAAATGGTGACTAAAGATTATGACTTTTTTAAAAAACACAAAATTCACAGTATGATCTTTAAGTTCTGTGGTATGTCGCCTTGGGAGAGTATATGCTAAAAGCTGTCTTATAAATAAATGCATTAAACATATAAATATATTAAATGTTGGACAAAACATACAAAGCCAAATTCTTTGCACGCATTAATATGCTGCATTTCCCTATAAGCAGACAGCATTATATGACAACCTGCTTACAGTGAAAAATAAATTAAGACTTTTTACATCTGTATCTTAAATTTCAATAAAATGCAGTGTGTGACAGCAAGCGTGCTATAATTAAGACAGTGCCAGACTGGGTCTAGGGAGTCTCAGGTTCAAATCCTTGGATGGTCATGAATGTGGAACAATCTCCCTTACAGGGTTACTGTAAGGATAAAATGGAAGAAGAATAGTAAGAACCACAGTACACACAAAAACATGAGATCTTAGATGAACAAGCAGCTGAAGTTCCAGAGGCACTTCTAGCAAAGCAACAGCCAATTATTTGGGCAAAGAAGCCATTATGAATCCAGATTACAGGAATGTACAGTTGTAATGAGCATTACAGACTGGCACGCCCAGTACCTGAGGATAATTTTACCTGCAACCAGTAGTTCACCACTGATGTGATAGCTACAAAAAGTCTGAAGCCCCTCTTTCTCCTGAACAACTGCCCAAAAGAGCCCCAAATTCCTTCTGCTTGGGTCACTTAGGGCACCGGCCACAGGTTGGCCAGTGATGCTCTACATCTTGCTGACAGTTGCATGTATGTAGATGTCTCGTACTTACTTGTCACTTACCATAAGGCACATTTGAAAAATTCAATCAGTGTGCGCATATCTCTTAAAAATAACATTGATAAATGGCAAGAATGCTTCTGACAATGATCCTCTCTTGAACTGGGCCAATGCGTTTGTAGCAGATGACAGAAGGGCATTCCCAATGACTCATACAGCAGTCACCGAAAATATCTACTGTACATGTGTAATGAGAGGTTATATGGTGGTGGTTAGAATCATAGGATTGCAGAGTTGGAAGAAACCATAAGAACGACCCAGTCCAACCCCATGCCACGCAGGAATACACAACCAAAGCACTCTTGACAGATGGCCATCCAGCCTCTGTCTAAAAACCTGCAAAGAAGGAGACTCTACAACCACACTCCAAGGCAGTGTATTCCACTGTCAAACTGCTCTTACCGTAGGAAGTTCTTCCTAATGTTTAGGTAGAATCTCTTTTTAGAAGACTGCACTTGGGAGATCCTGCGATGAGTCTCTAATAGGTCATGAAAGTGACCTCTCACAGCCTGAATTTCTTCACACAGCCCAAACTTCCTCAGAGCTGATGTGAAAGTAAAGGGAGACGAACCAATGTACATCACAATTCAGTATCGGGACGCATAATTATGACGCAAAATGTTCCCAGTTGACTTTTGATACTTCCATTTTCTTGTTTTCTTTCTTTTTAAGGAAGATAGGGGAAATCAAGACTGCCCAGAGCTGGCCTAGGACAAGATGCATGATCAGGCCTCCCTCATCAAATTTAGAAAAGACATTACAGCCACACTCTGGTCAGGTGAGATAAAGTACTGTTTTCTAGCGTACTGCATTTTTTCAGTGTCCAGGCCCACAGGAGAATGGGGTAATTTCCACCCTACCCTGTTCTAGTGCTATTATTCCACTTTCAACATCCTGTGGAATCCTGGGGTTTGCAATTTAGAGAGGAGCATTTAGAATTCTCAGCTAGAGAGCTCCTGGGCCTCAGTAAACGGCAAACCCCAGAATTCCACAAGATGTTGAATGTGGAATAATAGCACTATAACAGTGTAGTGTGAAAGTGGCCTGAGTCCTCCAGAGGTCTGGTGCTCGGATTTTGCCTCGCTCCCAATTCTACCTTTGCAATCCCGGGGTGGGGGGCAGCATGTAAACGAAATGCCTTCTGCCTGGCAAGCTTATTGCCAACCAGAGTTGTAAAAATACACTGAACCGGACCAGGGCCATTTCCACATTAGCCTGTTACCGTGCTATCATTCCACTTTCAACATCCTATGGAATCCCGGGGTTTGCAGTTTACGGGGGGCGGGCTCAAACCCAAGACTCCATAGGATGTTGAAAGTGGAATACTAGCGCTATACCAGGCTAGTGCGGAAACGGCCCTGGACAATGCAGAGTTTACAAACGTTACCTAAACCTAAAATTTTAAAAGGAGGGCTTTTAAATCCTTAGCTGCCCCCTGTCGGGCATCGGCTACGGCTCTGCTTTAAGGTAAAGCTCCGCCGCACCCAGTGGAGCCCCGGGAACGGTGTTTCCTCTACAGCGGGGCCCTTGCAGAGAAAAGCCACCACCCCTCCCGCCGGCCCTCCGACCCCCGACGTACGCAGGGGGGCCCGCTCTGGACCCGGACTCCCGGGCTCACCTGCCCCGCGCGCAGGTCGCTCCACGCAGCCCTCTGGGCAAGCCGACGGGGCCGGGCGGGCATGGGCGGGAGGCAGGCGCGGAGGCTCGAAGGCCGCGGCCGGGCTGCTCCCGCCACCGGCTCTGCCCGCGGCGGGAAGAAGCGTCCCTCCGCCTCCGTTGCTAAGCTGGCCCGCCGTCAACGCTCGGTTCCGCGGCGCAGGGGAGAGCGGGCTCTGGAGCGCGCCATTCTCCCGCAAGGGCGGGGAGCGAGCCCGCGAGGCCTTGCCCGTCGGCTGCACGGCGGGTTTCTTCCTCCCTGCGGATTCGCCCTGTATAAGAGCCGGCCTTGGGGCTTGAAATCGACACCCCCGCGCCCGAAAGAACTGAGTTTCTTACTGTCGGGAGTGGAATACGATAACCTGGACTGTACCATGCGAGGGCCGGGTTGGGAGATCTGTGTGTCGGGTTAGGATAAACCAGAGGGGCTGGAAAGCATTAGCGGGGGGTGGGTTTGAAAGCTATGGGACGTATTAAGAGTGATACTGTTTCTGAGACAGGTTTTCCAACATGATTATTTATTATTTAATTTATTATTTAATATATATTAAGTATATTTAATATATATTTATATTTATTATTATTTTATTATTTAAAATATATTAAATATATTATTTAATATATTTCAAGCGTTGATTGTATCTTCAAGTTATTTCCGACTGTACTGCGACTCTAAGGCGAACAGGGTTTTCTTGGCAAGATTTAATCAGAGGTGCTTTGCCCTTTCTTTCATCTGCAGCTGAGAGAGTGTGATTGGCAAGCGGGATTCCAACTCTGGTCTCCTCAGGTCCTAGTCTAACACTGGAACCGCTACACTGCGTTGGGTCCTCGAGGAGGTTAACAGGGACCGTCTGTTGGAAAATCATATAAGCGTAAACAGTGAATATAAAATGAGGAAATTAAAATATAGCCACAATACTGCATAAGCAAACACAATCCGCTGTGCCAATGGAATAATGTTTAAAACGTGCTTCCTGATGAAACAGGCCCAGCTCCTAATCCCTTTTTCTTTGTAGAGCAATTGAAAGCTCTTTGCCTGAGTCCATTTCCACACTAGCTTGTTGTAGTGCTATTATCCCACTTTCAACATCATATGGAATCCTAGTGTTTGCAGTGGAAGGGGGCTCAAAGCCCATCCTTAAACTGCAAAGCCCAGAATTCCATAGGATGTTGAAAGTGGAATAATAGGCTAGTGCGGAAATGGCCTGAGGCTTGTCTATACAGTCATCTAGCTTGGGTTCCTTTAGAGTTTACCAGTTGATTTGTGTGCACTCCCAAGGCTGTATACCACTACAGTATTGTTTAGTGGAAAGATCAGTGCCAGCATTCCCCTTAAAAATATCTTCAGCTGTCAGTAAATTTATATTACAGGAGAGTAAACTTGGGGCTTTATCATTCTTTTTAGACAATCATGGTATAAAACAATTACCTTACGCAGTTACACGTTCCTTGTTGAGGCTGGTCATATCAAATAGATATTTCCAGTCTAAATTTATTCTTTTTCATAGACTTTATAGTCTAGGCTAGTGGTTCTTAATATTTTCTTACCAGGGACCCCCTGTAAAAATAATTTGTTTCCAGTGTCCCCCAAAACTTAACTAAATATTTAAATATTTAAAATTAGATGTAAATATTAAAATATTTATTTATTTAAGGCTTCAGGAGACTAGGGCCATTTCCACACTATGCTGTTATAATGCTGTTATTCCACTTTCAACATTCTGTGGAATCCTGAGATTTGCAGTTTAGAGAAGGGCATTTAGAATTCTCAGCCAGAGAGCTTTTTGGCCTCAGTTAGCTACAAACCACAGAATTCCACAGGATGTTGAAAGTGGAATAATAGCACTATAACATTCAAATGCCTGCTCAGACACTGAGTGACCTTGGGCAATCACATTCTCTCAGCCTCAGAGGAAGGCAAGGGCAAACCCCCTCTGAACAAATCTTGCCCCAAAAGCCCTATGATTGGTTCACTTTAGAGTTGCCATAAGTCAGAAGTGACTTGAGGGTACACAAGAACAAAGTGCTGCTGACAAAGAGAGGTTATTTCTAGCCATCATATCTCTCCCCTTTGAAAGCCAACTTATGGCGACCCTAAGGAGAACTATTGTGGAGCTTTTCTTGGCAAGATTTGTTGCCTTTCCCTTTGCCTTTCTCTGAGGCTGAGAGAGTGTGACTTGCCTGAGGTCGCCCAGTGGGTTTCCTGGTCTCCAGAGTCATAGTGGGGGTGCATGCATATGCCTGCTGCCATGTTCCTTTTGTTAGGGATGTGGCAGCAGGGAGTGCAGGTGCCCAAATTGCTCCTTCATCTACAAATGAGGGGAGCAGTTTGGGTGTGCGCACCTGCCTGCTGCCATATCTCTTGGCACCCACACCCCCTGGTCCTGTTTTCCTGCCAAAAGGGACGCGGCAACAGGTGTGCATACATGTCCAAATGCTCCCTCGTTTGCAAATGAGGGACCAGTTTCAGCACCTGCACGCACTCCTGCTGCCGCATCCCTGTTGCTGCCACTACTCTTGGTGTCCAGCAGCAGGGCTTTGCACACCCCTGTAAGGGCTCCAGGGTTAAGAAACACTGATCCAGGCATATCTTATAAAGAGCGTTTATCTTACTTGTAGGGCACCTGGTACCTGTTGTACATTTAAATGGTAAGAGACATCTACTTACACAATATTTAAGCACCAATACATCTCACATTTTATTTGTTTAGGAAACTGAACATCTCATAGACAGTATTTACATGTATTTGAGCATGAGGTGGCATTTCAACATTTCTAGTACATTGTGTTTATTCAGTATAGCTATAATAATTGTTTCAGGGAGCATTTGTCACTCTGTAAACCAGCATTTCAGAGTATTGTAAATTCACCCATTCTGGGAATCAGGATACAGCACAGAAGAGAGTGTATACTCTTTGGTTCAACTGCCTGAAGCCTAATAAGTCCCAAATTGCTACAGTCTGACAACTTTTACTGTTGTTACAAACATTTCTTTATTCTCATCCAATCACGTTTTAGATACTTTGCCTCTCAAATGGCAATGTTTCAAGAAGTCCAAAATGTCCAATGTGCTTCCTGCCCAGGCTTCCTGCTACCCTCATATTGTTCTTTTTCCATTACTCATTATACCTGGCATGTTTGTTCTAAAAGGCTAGTATTAATCTTACCGACTTGTTTCCTAGATGTTCATTAGCAAAATAGTTTTCACATCCTGTTTCTGCCACAAACAAGTAATCTTTTTTCTGATTTCTAAAATTTGAAGTCCAATCTGCAACATTATTATTATTATTTGGCAAATCAGAATGGATATTCCATAACACTTGTATACTATAAGCTCTTGAGTGTGTTTAACTAAAAATGTTTAAAGTATCCATCAAGATCCCACTTTTGGCTTTAAATGTCTCTTTAATACACACATACATACATGCATGCAGGTGAGTGTGTTTTGTGTATGCACAAGGAGAGGGAGAGAGCATATATTTCTTTTTTTCAGGGTAAGCTGCCCTTTGCATCTGCTCAGTTCATCACAACTGCCTGTGTGGAAGCAGTAACAGCAATAATAGCAACAGATGATAGGTTCTGTCCAGGGAATCTTTTTGCTGGCCACATCGCTATGGATTGATTCAAACTGTGTGCTAAGCACCTTCTTCATTGTTGTCATGTGTCTTCGACTTGTTTCTGACCTTAAGATAAACCTCTCATGGGGTTTTCTTGGCAAGATTTATTCAGAAGTGGTTTACCATTGCTGAAAGAATGTGACTAAGGCCATTTCCGCACTAAACTGTTATAGTTATAGCCCCAAAGGCCCCTCCCTAAATTGCAAACCCCAGTATTCCATAGGATGTTGAAAATGGAATAATAGCACTATAACAGACTAATGCAAAAATGACCTAAAACTCAGGCCCTTTTCGCACAAGGAAATTAAGACGGGCCAATGCATCTTGTCACGGAGGTCATCTGCTCCTTGGAGCAGACTAGGTTCGGACTATTTACCTTCATTCTGCACCTAAGTCCGATTAAATGCACCCCCAAGTGGTAGTCCAGCACGCTATTTGAAGAACGGAAGAAACGGGTTTTTCAATTTCCTGGACCATGCCAATTCGTACCTGCGCAGTTGTGCAGATGCGCACATTCGCACTAATGCGAACTAGGGATCAGTGGAGGGCGGGCTGTGGGCGTGGCCAGCTGCAGCGATTGGTCCCACTGAACAAACAACAACAAGCCGAGGAAATAGTGTGGATCTATGAACTCCCACTGCTCCGAATCAGCATGGAACATACAGAGTAGCCCTGCGGAAGGACGTAAGGGAAAGTCCGCCCTGTTTCGAGCCCAGAAGAACCGGTAAGAAATGGCCCGAAGCGATTCACTAGCCTTGTGCGGAGAGGGCCTCAGTGTGGCTTGTCCAAGCTCACCTAGCAAATTTCCATGGCCAACAGAGGATTTGAACCTCGTTCTCTCTGAGTTGTACTTCCACATTCAAATCACTACATCATATTGTCTTTCATCTTCTTCATTACCTGTTTCCACATTGCAAGGTCTGATAAGCCTTCTCTCCATGAAACAGACCTTGCTAAGTTCCAGATCAGGAGGAAGTATCTTTTTGAAGTTAGTTTAGTGCTGTGTTTTCACATTTTCTAATTTTAGCTTTGTTGCTTGGTTTGGAGGATTTAACCGAAGTCAAGGATTAATTCTGGATTTTGTTCTGAATGGCAGAGTTAACTGTCTGTTGCCGCTGCACCTATATAAAATGTCTACCTCTTATCACTGTGTAACCACAGTCCACACCTGCGCATCTGGGTTTAGAGGGCAAAGCAAGCCTTTCTGGTATCAGCCCCCCCCTCCCCCATTTTTAGACATTCACTTTTACATATCTTCCGGCTGCGGTGTTCCAGAAAACCTTGGAAACTTACCAGAGGTACCGTATTGCAGAGATCAATATTGGCAGAGATGCTCACAGAAAGGATATCTTGCCTAGCAGTCAGTACCCATCTTCCTTTGCATTCTGGAACTATAATGGGAATGTTGGATGTGTTTTAGGACTCCGTTTCAGTGCATATGGGGTACTGCTGAGGCCTATCTGGCCCTGGAATTCTTGGCAACACTCAACTGATCTCTACCCTGTTCTCAGAGCTTTGGCAGCAGCAAAAGTTATGAAAAAAACATTTTCAAAACTGAACCAAACCAACCTGAACATTGTGTTATGAATTCTTTTAAGTATTTCTTTTTATATCTGAACTTTTTGTCTAATTAGCAACACAAGAAAATCTGGAAAATTAAGGGAAAGGACCAACATTGCTTTCTGAAAGGAAAGAAGCATGTTAATATAAAGCAGTGATCCCCAAACTCTAATCCTCCTGGCTTAACTTCCAGAAGACCCAGCTACCTTGCCTATTTGTCAGGAATTCTGGGAGCTGAAGTCCAAAAACCTAGAAGACCAGAGTTTGAGAAACACTGGTATAAAGTGATGCAGTGGCAAAGATACAAGCAGCCAAACAAGTGAAAATACTGCTGATCATCTGTTTGACTTAGACCATTTCCACACTACACTGTTATAGTGCTATTATTCCACTTTCAACATCCTGTGGAATCCTGGGGTTTGCGGTTCAGGGAGGGGCATTTAGAATTCTCACCCAGAGAACTCTTTGGCCTCAGTGAACTACAAACCCCAGAATTCCACAAGATGTTGAAAGTAGAATAATACCACTATAACAATGTAGGGCAGAAAGGCCCAGAGAAGGGAGACATGAATGTGGTGGGAATGATTATTGATAGATGATTGATGAAACTAACATTTTTGGAAAGGGTTGTCTAAATGCAGGATGGGTTCATGCTAGCAATGCAGCCTAAAACACAAGGCAAGTAAGTAGACAAACAAACAAAAAGTCAATAGTCAAGGAGGGTCTTATGGACTTCTTTTCACTAAATGAATCTAAAATGTTTTCCTAGTCTAGATGGAAGACATGAGTGCCACAATTATGTTGAAAATCAGACAAATTGCCATTGGCTGAATTTTTCCAAAAGAAGGGAGAATAGGGAAACCACTCAAATTTTCTGAATTCTCTGGAATGTTTAAGTGAGCAAATGATCTCAGTTTGAGATGAAAAAGTGAATGTGTAAACATATATGATTAGATTAATAAAAATGGAACCAATATGGCAATAAGATCAGGAATGCTTTCAATTTAACTCTTTGCCACCTTCGCTTGTTGTGTTGCATCACAGCAAATAGCATTTATGACAGATCAAATATCTGGAATGACAATGGGTAAGAAATATGGGAATATGATATCCTGGACATGTCCCTCTTTCAAAATGGGCTACTTAAGCAGCAGTTGTTTTTTGCAGTAAAAGCAAAGATGTGGCATATTCTAAATGCAATTAGTGAGTGTCAGTTGTAGGAAGTGGGAAGGGAAGGGGCTAAGGACTAAGGACTATGAAATCTTCCACACTCAAGATAATCTGTATGGAGGCTTGAAATGCTGATGCATTACATCCTTTGTTTCTGTAAACCAATCTGAATGCTTTTATCAGAATGACTGTGTAACTCTTTGAAATAAAGCAAATAGAAATACGATGTAGTTTTTTGCATACTCATTTAAAAGAATAGCCCACTGAATCCAGTGACACTTGCTTCTGAGTACGCCTGATACACATGGGCTGCACATGTAGCTGCTCTGGTTTTATTGTTACACAAGGATCCATATAGAAGTTGATATAGACATCTTTATACTTGTGTCAGTTCCCTTGTGGGTGTGGATCGTGGGTCATATTCCACATCCACCCACTCGCACTTGGTCCTGCCTACAGTTTTACAGCAAGTGATTTTACACTTCAGCAGAAGCTAGGCTATCTTCTTGATGTTGGAGCTCATTTGTGCACTCTAAGGATACACATTATGGGCAAAACTTTAGTTGATTTGCTTTGGTCAGGCTGAATCACACCGTGAAACAATTTTTTTCCCCCAGCTGGAAATGAGCCTTATGTGTTCACTCCCCTCCATCCAGGCTCCAGAAAAATGACCATCTGTCTTCTGACAGATTTATCTTTGCGTTCATGAAACAGACGTCTCATGTGAGAACCTTGTTTTGCTCTCTTATCCGTGGGAACGTAAGGGATTGATCACTAACAATGAATAATGGAAGAGAAGGTTGATAATATCTGGAAACTGAACTATAAAGGTGCCTACAGCTTTGGTGAAGTCAAGCATCCTGCTGTGGAGAGGCACTGAAAAACCTGCTAGTGCTCTGGAGCAGATGTGACTGCACAATGCAGAGAGCTAAGAAATCCAAAACAGAGAAAGTGAATGGAAAGCCTTGAGAGAACCTGCTGAAAAGCCCACTCAAGTGACTTTGAATTCTGTATCTGAGAGAGATGAAAGAAACACACTACAACTGACCATGTGGACCATCCTTATGATTATTCTCTCATCTTCATCACTAAGTGTAAGTAAAGCGAGAAGGTTTGTAGAATGCATTGTGACAAAGAAACAAGTATGTGTGCTGTCAGAGTCGATCACCCACTGAAATGGGGAGGGGAGAACATAGTTGAGAAATATGTTGGTAGATTAACAGTGCAATTCTATACATGTCTGCTTAGAAATCTTGCTGAGTTCAAAAGGACTTACTGCTGGGGAACTGTGTTTAATACTTTAAACAAAGACATCACTCCTAAAACTGCAGTGCTGTGCACCCGTATGTTGGAAGAAGCTGTGCTGAACAAAGAACAGCTTTCTGGTAAACAGGTACAGGATTGTGATGGGAAATTTGGACTTTTACTCTCTGAGTTTTGGCTTGGTAACTGCTTAAAATCTGGCAACCTAGCCCTTTGTTTTGAGAAGCATATGCACAAACTTAGGTAGCTTTGGCTTGCAAGGGGATATTGTAGCACTTTTGAGACTGAAAGAAATTTGTAGCTTAAGCTTTTCTAAACTGAGTCTGCTTCATGCGTAGACCCAGTCTAAGAAAGCATATGCTACAAACTTCTTTCTCTCAGTTAGTCTCAAAGGTGCTACAATATCTCTTTGCATACTGATCCAGACTAATATGGCTATGTCTTTGAATTCTATCTCCATAAATAGCTTTGGTTTAGGAGAACATGAATGCTCCCAGAAACTGTTTCTCCCCAGATGTTTCTAGTGTGCTCATCTGCAAAGTAAATTGGGTAGACTACAGGATTCACTGTGGTCCTGAAATGGTTTGTGAGCGCCATAAGAACCAAAAGATTTCAATATTGCATCAGAGATGGTCTCCTCTGCCAATTTCTCTAGTCTATAAAATCCAGGATTTATTATGGCTGTTTGCTCTATCTTCATGAAGCACATTGAGACAGCTGCCAGTCAAAAATAAATATTTGCTGATGATTAATATATTCATCTTTAGTTATGACGGATATGCTCATTTCACTGTCAGATGGTGAGCTGTGTTGATGTCTTATCTAAAGTTTATTTTTGGCTTGCTTTCATGATACATGATTAGTATTGGCATATATTATTAGTCTGAGCTAAGAAAGGGCTATCTCTCAGAGGAAAAAACAAACATACAAAACAAACAGAAAAATTTTGAACATTCGTACACTTTGCAAATAAAATTAAAATTGAAAAAAAATCTACTCCATTTCTACTATTAAAAACAGGTGGAGAATCTGAGGCTTTATATAAAGTTTTGCTAAAATTATTGTTAATCTAAATACAATAATTTTTCAAATTGTTGGTTGGAAACAAGAATTTGTTTGGCTCCTAATCAATCTTTTATATTCTCTTAAACCTGTTGGTCAGTTAAGCACAATAAGGTAGGGAAACAGTTATTATTTTCACCATTCAATGTCTTATTTAGTTTTTAAGCATAGTGAAACTATGGCTATGGTAATGTCTGATGGCTATGACTTCCATAATTACATTTGACTTTTTGGTCTAACAGTTCCACTTGTTTGTCTTATACATTCTACAAAAGAGAACTTATAGAGCTGGACTCCAAAACGTCCTGACGGTCAGATCTGTTTGGCAGTGGAAAATTGCTGCCTCAGAGTGTGGTGGAGAGTCTCCTTCTTTGGAAGTTTTTAAGCAGAGGCTGGATGGCCATCTGTCAGGAGTGCTTTGATGTGGGTTCCTGCATAGCAGGGGGTTGGACTGGATGGCCCCTATAGTCTCTCTTCCAACTCTATGATTCTCTGATTCTCTGTGGCATTAAGATTCTGAGACAAGAATGCTCTTTCCCAAAGCTGTCCACAGTTACTTCTTTCTTTAAAATGATATTCCTTGAAGAATTGGGTGGGGAAATGAGCACAGACTGGGCATGGGTTAGCCATTAGATTAAATTCAGTGCATAAGCCATTCCTCTTATCTGTTCTTGTATTGTATGTTCCTTCCGAGGCATTCCTAGAATCATAGTTGGAAGGAACCACAAATGTCATGCAGTCCAACTCCCTCCCATGCAGGAATACACAATTGAAACACTCCTAAAAGATGCCTACCAGCCTCTATCTGAAGACCACCAAAGACGAAAAGTCCATCACCATCTGAGGTGGTCTAGTGACTGTTAAACGGCACTTACTGTTAGAAAGTTCTTCCTAATGTTTTAGTGAAATCTTTTTGCATTCACTCTATGACTTTAACAATAAAGAATGCAGTATGCTTCACATATATTACCTTAGTGAACCTGGTAAAATGGAATACTCTCACTAGCATTCTTTTATTATAGGTATGGAGAAGGAGTTCAGTGGTAGTGGCTAGCTGCTTAAGGGAATTGATGGCAGAAACAGGATTTGAAACTGACAGATGCTGAGACCCAGCGTGATGTAGTGGTTTGAGTCATGGACTAGGACACTGGGGGACCAGAGTTCAAATCCCTGCTCAGGCATGGAAACCCACTGGATGATCTTGGACAAGTCACACACTCTCAGCGTCAGAGGAGGGCAGAGGCAACCTCCCTCGGACAAATTCTGCCAGGAAAACCCCATGATAGGTTTGCCTTAGGGTTGCCATAAATCAAAAATAACTTGATGGCACGCAACAACAGCAACAACAACATGAGCTATGAACATGAGCTATGTCCCTCTTGCTTCTCTCATCTCCTCACTGTAATTTTTCTCCTATGCTAGCAGTTGTCCTTCCAAAGCTTCTGGACCTCAAGTTCCAGGCTGCATGGCCCATGGCAAAGGATTATGGGAGTTATAATTAAAAACAGCTGGATACCTCCCCTGGGTTTTGGCCTGGAGAGGGGAACCTGCACTCCCCAGATGGTATTTGACTACAACTTCCATAATCCCTGACCACTGGCCATATTGACTGGTGTCGGTGGGAGCTGGAGTCCAAAAGTCTGGAGGGTCACGTGTTCCCCACACTTCCTTAACAGTCTGAGCTAAGAGCAATAAGGAACCCACCCTCTGGAAAAAGAGCTTCATATGATGATTGTGTTAGGAAATAACTGCTTTATGCAAGACCTATGGTCTATGAAGACAAGTGCTTTCCATTCTGTCTGATAGTGACTCTCTGTGGTCTTGGCTGAGGTCTTTCTTTTCAGTCTTCTGCATTAAACACTCTTTACTAGGCTCCCTGTACAGCAGTGCCATGAACACAGGAATATTTTGCTCCTCCCAGATACTGCAGAGCTGGTACCTAGGAGTATATTTTGCTGATGTTGGTGATACCTGCTGTAGGTCTTAACAGCTGCTGACTGCTTCCAGCAGAACAGAATTTCACACTCTTTCCTTTTTCAGACATCTTGCTTGGCCTATGTTTATGAATATCACCTAGTATGTAGAACAGTAGCCACTTAAATAACATCTGGAAACATTATGCCCTGTTTACATTTTCTGATGTGTTTAGATCTAGCAAGGTGAGTTGAGCGCTCTCTCTCTCTTTTCTTTTTGAGGGCTGGAACACATCATGTTTGGAAATGAAACAGAACTAGCAGACTTGTTGTAAGTCATCATGGTTTGACTTGAGCAGCTCTGGTTTCTCTTGCCATATTGGAAGCTGGGAGCCTAGACTTTCTGAAAATGTGATGTAGGCCTTCCTAGAAATATACAGGTGGTTGTGAGGGGATTAATAATAAAAGCTCTCTATCCTGACATATTTTGTGGCACAGTAGTTCTTTACCACAGATTGTTCTCCAGACTTATATTTCTATGGCTGCAGACAGGCAGGAAGTCCTTCTTTCATGGTAAATCCACGCTATGCAATTATAACACTTTTGTTACCACTTTAATTGCTATGGTTCTGTGCCATGGAGTCCTAGGATTTGTAGTTTTGTGAGGAAATTAGAATTATTTGCTGCAGAGGTCAATCCCAGAGTTCAAAGAAGTGCACTAGAGAATACTTAGTATGTCACCAAACTACAGTCATTTCTGTACTACACTGTTATAGTGCTGTTATTCCACTTTCAACATCCTGTGGAATCCTGGGGTTTGCACTTAAGGGAGGGACCTTTAGAATTCTATATTCTATATTCTATTCTATTTAGAATAAAGGAATTCTAAATTCAGCCAGAGAGCTCTTTGGCCTCAGTAAAGTACAAGCCCCAGAATTCCACAGGATGTTGAAAGTGGAATAATAGCACTGTAACAGTGTAGTGCAGAAATGGCTTTGTTAGTTAGATAATATCTATATATTTTTCTCCTCCCTTTAACAAATATCAAAAACTTATTAAAGATTGCTGAAAAGAATGAATGATTAAGGCTCACTTTTCCAGAACTGAGATTCTGCCTTGGGACTGATTCATATCCAGAATAGAGCTCGAAAAACTTACTTTTTGTACTACAGCCGTATGGTCCTTGCAGACAGTAGGTTTATTTGTTTTAAATAAAAATTACTTGTTAAGTATGATGGAGACAGACAGGAAGCCACTAAACTGATGGTGACTATCAGATGTATATGAGCAGGGATCATATGCTGGACTATTTGCATGATTTGTACTATTTACATTGTGTCTAAATGTAGCTCTTTTCTCTCTTCTGTCTCTTTCAGAGACAAAGTTTATTTATCATCCCCCCTTTGACTTGTCAACATTTTTTTTTATAAACTGTAAGTGAGATGTGGAAGTGGCATTATTACCACTTAATGCACACAAAATATGTTGAAAGTGCCAAAGATTTAATGACAGCACATATGTTAAATAAACAAAGTCAAAGTTGCATTTTTTTGATCCCATAAATATTCACCAATCCCCAGCCAATACCTGATGAAAGGGTTTTCAGCAGCTGTTGCAGCTGTGAGTCTTCTTGAGTAAGTACCTGTTAGCTTGTGCTTCTGGAACTTGCCATTTTTGCACATTTTTTTCCCTTTGGCAAAATTGGTATGGCTCTGTCAGGACAGGGGGAGGACTGTTGGTGTATGGCAACTTGCAAATCCTACAGCAGATTCTCAATTGGATTGAGGTCTGAGTTTTGCTGGGCCATTCTAAGACAAGCAGGTTCTTGTTTTTAGACCACTCCAGCATTACTTTATCTGTTTAAGGTCATTGTTCATCTCAGTCCCACATTCCTTGCAGAGTGAAAGATTTTATCCTCTAGCATTGCCCTGCATTTGGTTCTATCCATTTTGCCTCAATCCTTGCATGTTTCTGCATCCCTGCAAAGGAAAAAACATCCCCACAATATGATGCAGAAATCACCATGTGTCAGTGTACAAATGGCAATGAAGATTATTGGCTTTGTGCTCTGCAAAGTCTTTGTGGAAAGGCCAGATAGTTCAGTTTTGATCCTATCAAACCTGAGACCCTTATGCCACATCTTTGCTTCGTTTCTCATATGCCTTTTTGCAAACTCCAAAGGGGCTTTGATGTGGATTTGTTTCAGCAATGGTTTTCATATTGCCACTTTTTCATAAAGCCCAGCTTTGTGACACATCTGTGTGATCGTTATCCCATGGATGGTTTCTTCCATTTCAGCTGCAGATCTCTTCATCTCCCCCAGAGCTACCATTTAGCTTCTTTGTTGCTACTCAGACTAATGGTCATCTTATCCCGTCAATGGGTTTGGGTGGGTGGCCTTTTATAGGTAAAGTCACAGTTGAGCCATATTGTTTCCATTAAGTAATAATGGATTTAACAGTGCTCTGGAGTATGTGATTTTTTAATATATAAATTCTTGTGTCACATTGATTTTGGTTCAACTAATGCTAACAGTGGCTCACCATATGCATGGTGGGTAGCCACGTACCTATGGGAGAGGGAGCTGGTGAAAAGGCAGGGCTATAGCATGCAAAATTTGAGAGAGGGAGAGGTGAAGAGAAGAACAAAAAAGAAATGGATGACAGTCAGAGTGGCCAATGAGCCAGCATGGCATAGTGAATATCGGACTAGGACTCTGGGAGACCAGGGTTGCTCAGCCATGGGAACCCATTGGATGACCTTTGGCAAGTCACACTGTCTCAGCCTCAGAGGAAGGCAATGGCAAACTGTCCATAAACAAATCTTGCCAAGAAAAACTCTGTGATAGGGCCACCATAGAGTTACTGCACGTAGGAGACAACTTGAAGGCACAAAACAATAACAACAAGAACGGAATGGTCAACCATATGTGCAGGAAGGAAGAGAATGAACAAGGACCATAGAAGTGAACAGGTCATTGTGAATGTTAATTGTTAATGTATTTCAATGAAATCAAAATTATGTTATTATTTTTTCTATTATTTTTTCCTTGAGGAAACTTTACCTCCAAAGGCAGTATAAAATATTTTAAATAAAGTATCAGAGTAGACAAATTGAAGGAGAAGAAAAGAAGATACACCCAGGGCTGCTATTATGGTTTCTTCTGGCCCATGACAATGGTTAGTTATTTCACCTTACAACGTCCTGGTATCTAGCAGTGGCATCACGAAGTGAGTGTCTGTGTGCATTTCTGTGTACAGTCACATGGCGGAGACTTAGAGCAAAGAAGGGAAGAAGGTGGGTGGGGAATAGATGAGTTAAGAATGGGGAGAGGAAAAGAGGGTCTCTTTCCTTTGAAGGGAAAAGAAAGAGAGGGGTTTCAAGGAAATTAAAAAGTGAGAACATCACATGTGAACAGAGAGGACAGGGATAAGAGAAAGGAGCTATTGTAAGCAGAAGAGAGTGTAAAAGCAGCTAGAAGGAAGGATGAGGGAAAGCGGAAGTTGACAGGGCTCAAATTAAATTCTTGGTTGCTCTTCTGTTCTGGAACTAGGTACAGTTCCAGGCCTGCCCAAGAGTTCTTCAACTGTTGAACACTGACACATGTTACTGCTATATTAGGTAAGCTTTCTTGCTGCTAAATAAAGCAGTGGATGGTACGCACAGTATTGAAGTATTCCAGTCCTTTCACTAATAAAGGTCCCTCACAGCCAATGATAGAACTGAGTTTACAAGGAAATTCTACCTGAACTATCTCCTGACTGGCAATCAAATTCAGTCTGCATTGCAGGTCATACTAGGCCCCTGGAGTGGGTTGCACGCCTTCCAGGGCAATGGAAGATGGACTCCCAAAGGTTATACACTGCAGATCCAAATAAAACTACAGTGCAAGCATGACCTATCTTCCTCCACCCTTCCATAACTATGAGAACTGGTTAGCGACTGTGATAAATTCCCTTCTCCAGTCTGTTCTCAGCTTTTATATCTTTTGCAGGCTCAAATTTCCATGCTAATACAAAAAGTATCTTACAAGGTCACTAATACAAGTTAACTCTTTCACACTACTGGATAGCTGTTAATGTTTGGCTATGATGCTAGAGAGGACTCTAAAACCCATTTGGTTGGTGGCAAAGGCCTATCTCATTGCAGTTGCTGTTAGGTTCCACCTGTAGCAATCAGTCCTTCTCCAAGGTCTTTCTAATATGGGAAGTTTGTGACTGGGGGTGCTCATCCTAGAGTGATGGAGTGAGGTGATCCCTACTTGGACCGTGAGCTGCCATTGCTTTAAAATATATATGGTGTCTGTGGTTAAAATATTCAAGAATCAGTTTTGAATAACAATAACCCAATTTAATAGTATTGACTTTACAGGAAATATCTTTCCAGTTCATTCAGTTTGCCATAGACAGAAATAGAAGTGAGGCTACCAAGATAATCACCGCTTAAAGTTTTTCTTTCTAAAAGTTTTTCTTTCTAAAATGTGAGATGTCCAAGCTTACAAGTATTTGCAGGTCTCCTCCTTTGACTAGGACCCCAGGACTGCGAAGGCTGGTTGTTGTTAGTGGTGATGAGATTGATTCCCAGACTTCCCAGCTCTTCCAGTCTGGCAGGGACATTCCCACTTAGTCTTCTGCTATCCCACTTTTTCAGCTGCTTCTAAAATGTCCCAGTTTCTCTCTCCTCTTCCCACTTTCCCCCTTTGTCCTCAATTTACTTCTATTGCTGCAAAATGAGTTCAAATTGCAAAAATAGTTTACGCTCGGTTAGCTCAGCAGGGGATCAGCAGAAGAACGGGTGGAATCTTGCCCTTCCCTGCTCAGGCGCAAGCACACTGCTGCAGCGTCTCCTGCAGCCTCTCCTAGCTTGTCTGTTCTGCTTCGCTAATACCTTGCGCCCTCTTGATCACACTCTGATGTTGCTTTGTTACAAATGTCCCTGTTTTCATCTTTGAAATGTTGAAGGCTATGGATTCCTCCCAATTGGTTTGAACAGAGCTGGTCAGTTTTCCTTTCTAGTCAAAGCGAAAAATAGCGTCTAACTCCTTTTTCATTCCACATTCAGAAGCTGACTGGATTAGTGGTCAAATATTAGTTAAATAAAAGAGACCAAACTGTGTTCTCCACTGCAGCTTAGGGTATTAAACTAGCTTAAAGAGAACATGGCACAGGGAGCTTTGTCTTCCAACACCATGTCACTGCAGTGTGCCTCCAACCAATCTGCTACCTAAGTCCATTTCCATACTATACTCTTATAGTGCTATTATTCCACTTTCAACATCCTATGGAATCCTGGGATTTGCGGTTTAGGGATGGTTATTTAAAATTCTCAGCCAGAGAGCTCTTTGGCCTCAGTAAACTACAAACCGCAGAATTCCACAGGATGTTGAATGTAAAATAATAGCACTGTAACAGTGTAGTGAGGAAAGGGACTAAAATAGCTGTCTCACCCTGCCCAATTGTAGAGCTGGCACCAGGTTTAAATATTGAGGTGAACTGAGCTGATGTTGAAAACTGGGGTGATTCTATAATGTTTTCCTAGTGTTACCTTTCAAAAGGCATTGTACTGCCATCCCGTCTTTACCTCATTAGCGGTTGTTTGGTGTAAAACCAAAGACTGAAATGATAGCATGGGAGAATTGCAAATGGAAAATGAAGTCATTTGAACCTCACATAAAATTCTGTGAATGAAGCGGGGTGATGGTACGATGGAAGCTTCCAAGGTCCCAGGATCTTATCCCTAATTAATGTTGGCACAGAATAAGCTCAGAAGGGCAAATATTAACAAGACATTCTCTTATTTTTAAAAAATTCATTTATATTAACCAGATGGTATTCAAAAACTTTTATGCAGATGTTGTATTTTGTAAGTGGCTGTTGATTAATAAAACAGCACTTGCTTTCTCAATTAGCAGACTGGAGCCTTTATTTCATCATGTGAAATCCAGAAAATCATGAGGACGGAAGAAGAGCTATGTACCTTAGCCCTCTCCCAAGAAGAAGCAAACAGAACTGTGGACAATGAATTGTTGGGAAGTTCAGGTAAAACACTGGGTTGATGGCAAAAAAGAATTTTGCTCTCTGTTTATTATTTGTTATAACAAAGTAAGAGGTTTTGGTCTGTTATAGGCACAAAGCCCTGATACTATTTGCTCAGTGTAAGCTTTTGTTTAGGTCAAATACATTTGATTGCTTGAATTATGGAGGCCTACTTATATGTGAAGAGTAGACAGAGGAAGAGCTTCAGTGGTTTACTCTACGCCTCCCAACAGTGTCAGCTTTAGCAGTGGCACCTGGTGCCAGTGGGGCAGTGAGTCTCCCCCAGACTTTTGCCCACCCTTTAAAAGATCTATCCAAGGTGCTGAACTTGTTTTGGATACAGGTTTCAGCACTGTGGATAGCTCTTTTAAAGCTGAGATTAAAATTTGGCGCGGATTCACCACACAGCTGACGTGGAATCTGCCAGTGAGTATTAGATCTTACAGGGAGCCTACAGAGATGGAAGCAAATGGGAGTTGGAGGATGGGGGAGAAAGAGACTAGTGCTATTTCCTGTGGCACTGGTTATCACAGACACACTGGTTGCTATAGCTCTACTATTCTTTAGCACTGCTGAGATTTTGCTTTTTGCATTGGATGAAGAAAATTAAAACGCTAGTTCCACACGCTGCTTTTCATATAGTACCGTTTTACCCAGCAATGCATGTCCCGTAAATAAGATCTTTGTTTAAGTCTATCCTGCAAAGATCACTTGCAACATTAACCAAAACTTCCCTTCTTCCAAATGTATTGCTTTCTGTTCAGTGCAGTTTTGCAATGAGTGATGAATTATGCCTCATTTGCCCCACCTTAATAGACAGCTTCTGTTTCTGCTTGTAAGGGTGCCTCAATTAATGGTTTCTTTTTTCTTTTCTACCAAACAGAAGGCAGGCTAAGTCGGAATGGAAAAAAGTAAATTGAAATTCTAAAGTGATTCTCCAGATGTTTGACTGCAACTTTCACAACCCTTTTCTACTGACCATGTAATCTAGGGCTGATGGGAGATGTAGGCCAAAAACATCTAGAGGATCACAGTTGCCATTTCTTCCCTGCCATAAGGAGAATATAAGCTGACTAACTAAGAGGAAACTAATGAGTGATTCATAACTAATTCCACAGGTGGGCTGATCATAAAACAGTATAGAATGTGTGTAGAATCTATAAGGAGGAAAATTGGGAATGGCTTTGCTGACTTATATCTGACAGACTGGTGCTGCAGTCGTGTATATGTAAGGAGGTTATTTGCATACATGCACGCACACTAATCTCAGTTCAAGTCTTGACAGAAAATGCTGGAAGATTTGGCAATGACATCTTAGATTCTATATAAAAAGTGAAGGAAGAAAGGGATGGTAATTCCAGAGAACATGGCTCTTGTGGAAGCAGTCGTCACTTCCCCCTGTCATTTTAGTTGCACTAAAACTCTAACACAGTCACATCCTGAGGGCAGGTAGGTACACAAGACATCATTTGGAAAGTTCCCCAAATGACTAGCATCCAGGTCCACTGAGAGAGAAGCTGTACGTGCAGTTTTGTGTAGTGGGGAAGGAGAAGCAATGTGCCCTTAGAAAAAAATAAATTCTAGGAATGGTCTGTTTTCCAAGGTCTACTAGTTGCTATTAGAGAGTCCCCATTTTGGTGCCCTTCCAAGGATGTGTCTCTTTTGGAACTTTAAGCCACTTTAAATCCTATTTAGCCACTATGACTTTCTTCTTGCTTTTGTGCTTCTTTAATCATAACATTTGAAAAAACAAGGCACAGGCATTGCTGCTCCTGGGAACACCTGTGAGAGCAGAGTAATGCATTTGATGCCTAGAATGATTTATGTCCCTCTTTATGGTATCTACAAATGATCATTTGTGTATGTACTTGGGGCAGGGAAGGGGAAGGGGAAGGGGTTGCTTGCTGGGAAAAAGATCCAAGAATAATGCCTGATTGAAGAAAAAGATTAATTTGTTTCTTCCTGGTTTAGATTAATGATGCTTTACTGGTATCAGTAAACAAAACAGTGGCATTTCTCTCCACATTAATCAGTACGTGTAATTCAGATTACAGTATATCCATCAAATGAGCAATGATTAGGGAAGTTTTGACATGAATGGCCCTGTGTCTTTGCTCCCTCTTTCCCACTGTGTTTAATCTCTATATATTGTTGATGTCAGGGGCCCACTGCTACAAGTGCCAAATCCACAGTGACTGGGTATCCATAGGTTTCATAGAATCATAGAATCAGAGAGTTGGAAGAGGCCCCGGGGGCCATCGAGTCCAACCCCCTGCTATGCAGGAACACCCATCAAAGCATTCCCAACAGATGGCCATCCAGCCTCTGCTTAAAAACCTCCAAAGAAGGAGACTCTACCACACTCCGAGGCAGCATATTCCACTACCGGACAGCTCTGACTGTCAGGAAGTTCTTCCTGAGGTTCAAGTGGAATCTCCTTTCCTGCAGCTTGAATCCATTGCTCCTTGTTCTAGTCTCTGGAGCGGCAGAAAACAAGCCCGCTCCCTCCTCAACATGACATCCCTTCAAATATTTAAACATGGCTATCATGTCCCCTCTTAACCTTCTCTTCTGCAGACTAAACACACCCAGCTCCCTAAGCTGTTCTTCATAGGGCATGGCTTCCAGACCCTTCACCATTTTGGTCGCCCTCCCGTGGACACTTTCCAGCTTGTTGATATCCTTCCTGAATTGAGATGCCCAGAACTGGACACAGTATTCCAAATGAGGCCTAACCAATGCAGAATAGAGTGGTACCATTACCTTCTTTGATCTAGACACTATACTCCTATTGATGCAACCAAGAATCGCATTGGCTTTCTTGGCTGCCGCATCACACTGCTGACTCATGCTCAGCTTGTGATCTACCAAGACTGCTAGATCCCTTTCACACATACTGCTATCCAGCCACGTGTCTCTCATCCTATATTTGTGCATTCCATTTTTTCTGGCTAACTGCAGAATTCAGTACAAGACAATTGTACCAAGTTGCCCGTCTTGTGTTTTCCCCCAGTATGACCACCAGAGTTTCTTCAACTGAGGCCTTTGGAACTACATGATTAATGTCCAGTAGGATTAGTTAGTGGAAAGACTACTATACTGCCAAATCCTGTGCTGTGTAAATTGTACATAATACAGACCTCTAAATGGTCTAATCAAAGCATGTGCATTATAAGCTACTGAGTAAATAAAAGGAGTCCTTTGTACTTTCCCACCAGCTGGAAAATACCAGTGGCTTCAGAGATGAAGAAAGATGATGCATTGTGTTATGTTGAGTCTAGGTCTCACCACTGCTGTGCATATAATGCCTTGCCCCCCATCTTTGGCTGTTACAGCACTGGACTAATTTGCCACAGACAGAATTTACAATTTAGGCCCTTTCCGCACGAGGAGATTAAGACCGGCCGATGTGTCTTGTAACGGAGGTCGTCTGCACCTTGGAGTGGACTAGGTTCGGATTATTTACTTTCATTCCGCACTTAAAGTTTCTTATCATTTTATCAGGTTGCAATGCTCAAAACTCTCAAATTTATCTGGTGGTAGTATGTTTTTGTTCACACATACCCACTCCTCTTTTGAATTGTTTACCCTTTCACTGAGCAAGGAACTGCCACTGTCAGTACCCGTTGGACAATTGTCTGCCATTTTTTTAATGTATTGCTAATGTTGCACATATCTGAAAGTTTTCACTTTTTAAAAATCACCTTTTGATTACAAATATGAGGGTGCTATAAAGAAGCCTCAGCTTTTCCAGAAAATAATCCCGATTATATCTGCCAGAAGGATCATGCATAGAAAATATGGAAAAGGCAAGAAATATATTTAAAGAGAATAAATCAATAAATCAAGGCTATCAATATGGTGGTGCCTGGGACCTTGATCAACCTTCTGTTTTTGCTGCCTGCCTGGAACTGCAAAGGCAGAACTATTCAACATCTCTCGTCATGGCTGAGGTCCACTAAAGTTAGTTTGGAGCCATCCTGGATTCCATGCCCAGAAACAAGCAGGGTATAAAGTGAATGAGTGAATGAATGGATGGATAGAGCAATGGCTTTAAACTTCAGGAAAATAGATTCCGTCTAAATGTTAGGAAAAACTTCCTGATGGTAAAGAGCAGTCCAACAGTGGAATGTGCTGCCTTGGAGTATGGTGGAGTCTCCTTCTTTGGAGGTTTTTAAACAGAGGTTGGATGGCCATCTGTCAGGAATACTTTGATGGTGTATTCCTGCATGGTAGGTGGCCCTTGTGGTCTCTTCCAAGTCTATGATTCTATGTTCCTATGAATGAATGAATAGTATCTAATGGAGAAGCTTGCATATTTCTGTGTGAGTTGTACATGATGCCACAATGCACTGTTGATAGGTCACATATTGCTCAAACCTATTGTGCCAAGCTGCACTAGAATAATAAATGTAAAATCTGCAAAATATATTTAGCAATAACAGAGTTCTAAGAAATCTTAGAAGTCTACGACTACAGCTACAGTATCCCTGGTAAGCTGGCATCCAGCCTCTGCTTAAATATCTCCAGCAAAGCACCCATTACTTCTTAATGCAGACTTTCAATGCTGACCAACTGTACCAGAGCTTGGAAAAGTTAATTTTCTACACTACGGCTCTCAGGATTCTTATGTATATATGCCCAGTGTGGCCAATTTCTCCCAGGCTCTGGCCTGTACTGTTCAGAAAATTGCTTTTAAAGTTTACCGCACCCTTTCTACCTGCTGATTCTAATCCTATCCTCTGGAACAACAGCTGTGCTCCATCTTTAGACGCGTGCGTGCGCGTGTGTGCCTTGACATCATCTGTCAATTTAGGATGACCCCATGAATTTCATCGCATTTTCTTAGGCAATGAATACTCAGAGGTATATCCTTCAGATATCTGAAGACATCTTTTATTTTTCCCTTTAAATAGTTCTTCCCTTGAGAACAGTGCACACATAAACATACAACACACATGCACATGTGCAATTTTCTTGAGGTAAATATATATTTTTCTTTCTGTGTCTCTATATTGGGCTCAAATCATGTGGCCCTCCAGTTGTTGCTGGGCTACAACTCCCATAGTATTAGCCAGCATAGCCAGTGGTGTGGGATGCTGGGAGTTATAGTCCAAAAACATTTGAAGGGTTGTAATATTCCCATCCCTTATCTGCATCTATTGCTTAATTGTTTTTAACACTAATTTGGGATTAAATCCCATTGAACCCACGTACAGGATTACATTGCAAGTCATATTTCTTCACTTCTCATAACCATATGATGTTTTCTACCTTTGCAATCTCTCCTCCAACCCCAGATTTTGTCACATTGCTTAGTAATTCCTTGTGGGATGGGAAATAACAATGGGTTATATCTGTCATTTTGTAAACCTCTCATGCCCTTAATAGTGTGAGTTTCTTTTGGAATGCATTATCAGATGTCACAATGGAACTCATCTCTCAGTAGAAACCTTGACAGCCATCCTCCAAAATGATTGGCTATGCATCTGACTAAGGATGATGGAAAGTACAGCTCAACATATTTGGAGGGCAGTTGGTTTGGGAAGGTTGCCGAAGCAAAGATGGATCTTGTTACGTTTCTTCATGGTAAGGCCACCTGCTTCCAAGTGTATTTATTTTTGTTGTTGTTGTTCTTGAATCTTTAGGAAGATGCCCTGGAATGTGGGATAATATAACATGCTGGCTGTCTTCTTCTGTTGGACAAACTGTTAATGTGTCTTGCCCTCAAGCCTTTCAAATGGTAACTGGACAAACAGGTAAAACTAAAAATAACATGTAATGCATTCAAGGGACATTGTGAAAGGCCAATTTTCCCTCCCTTGTATGATGTCAAAGGACTAAAACAGACATGGAGAATGTCTGGCTCTCCAGATGCTACTGGACTGCAGCTCCCATCATGCCCTTAACTTAGCAGTGTTTACGTGATGGGAGTTGCAGTCCAGCAAAATTTGGACAATCCCAACCTGTCCATTCCTGGAATCAAGGGTGATTCCCTAATTCAACAGGAGCTGGAATGTAGAGTTTCATATACTGTTTTGTGGGACAAGCTCATAATCTTGAGGAATCTAGGAACTGGGCCCAGAGAACAGCTAAGCTAAGGACATTGAGATGACAAATTCTACTGTAGTTGTAAATTCCTGCTTTTTGATCATCAGAGTACTGCAAGGATATTTACCCATTTTCTGCTCTATGCTCTGTATCTTTATTAGCTCCTCCTAGCTTTTCTACTGATGTTGTCTGCAATAAGAAAAAGAGAAAAAAGAAGCAGAAAGTCAGTTCAGGGACTGAAAGCACTGCTGTGTTTCTTTATCTGGTGAAACACAGCTTGCCTTTCTGGATGCTGTACTAGGAACTGCAGGAGGCTTCTGCATTTACTTCTTGGCTGCTCTCCTGGCAAATATGAAGGTGTTACCAGGCTGTACACACCCACATTTTGATATGGTCTAATTGGCAAAATATGTTAATTAGCAGATATGTTTAATTAACATAAAATATAAATTATAACCCTTATGGCTGGAAAGGCCATGTGGAAAGAGACACTGCCTGGGAATAGGTCAGAGGTGACCTTAACGTGACCAGGCCATAAGAATTAGCCAAGAAAGCCTGAGCTAATCCTATCAACAGTCAACCTCAGAAAACAATAACATGCCCATGTGCAGAGGCAAGGACCCCTGCTGTGTGCATATCCTATTGAAGCCTGGTCCAGAAACCCCCACTCAACCAAGACATTGAAACAATCAATGCATTCCAGACCCCATTGTCTGTGTTGCAACTCTCATTGTCTACTAGGCTGGGAGAGCAATCAACTCACACCCCTTCAGTGAGGGAAATATAAACCCTTTATTTTGAGAGGTCAGATGCAGACAGATGAAATGCTGGACCCCACTATGTCGCCCTGAATCCTGATCTGATCTGCCCTTGGACACAAGTCTAAGCCATATTTCAACTTCTTCACCATCTTCTGGACTGGTAATTATAAACCCAAAAATCTTAGCCTCTCTATCGATAATTTTTTTCCCTTTATCCTTCAGTTAGCTCTTGTGTGAATGTTGCATTCATTCATGCATTCTGTATCTTGTGTGCATATATGAGTGAATTCCCCTCAATAAAACACATTTTTAGCGTACTTTTGAATCTCTGGCTGGTTCTTTTCCTACATGAGCCTGTAAACATTGGTAGAAAGGTCTCGTTAAGTTACCTCCCTCTTGCAAGCCTCCTTTTTGAGCTAATTAATTCCCCACTTTTGCACAGATGTGCTGGTATCACAAGGTGGCCCTCGTGGCACCTATGTTTTGGCGTAACAAAAGCTTCATCATCTTAGCCACTGTAAGAGCCTGTTTGATCTAGTAACATGGGCTGTCAATTCTAGACAAAAACACCTTGGCTCTTGTATGCTTTGATATCAGAATAAGAATCATTGAATCATAGAGCTGGAAGAGACCACAAGGGCCACTGAGTCCAACATGCCAAAATAAACAGTGAAAGCACTCCTGACAAAGGTTCAGTAATCAAAATACAGAAGTCATGCAACATTTCTGAATTTTTAAAAATATTTTTATTGCAACATTTCTGAATTTAGAGAAAACAAAACATTTTCCTATTATTTATCAGTGGTTGTTAGTCATGATGGCAATGCATCACCTCTGGATTTAGATGTCATTGTTGAGGAACAATAGTGGGAGAGGACAATTGCTTTCATCAAAGAGTTACAGATTCTCAGAGGTACTGACGGGCCTTTGTGCAAAGCATTTTGGTAGGGATCAGAGCTTGGGGGAAAAATATGGTTTTTGGATTATAACTTTCAGAATTTCTTAGCCAATAGCTATGCTGGCTGTCTTATTGTAATCCAAAAGATTAACACATCTAAACTCTAGCAGTGGTAGGGATGAGATCAAATAGACCTTTGATGTGATCCAGCAGGAGTCTTTTCACATCCTCATGCTAAGCAACTGAGAATGTTGGCCTGAGATCTGGTTCAGACCTGAACTCTGTTGTTACCACACCACACATCCCCACTCTGCAGGATGTGCTATTTTCATAATTGGACATATTTTATGGCTAAAACACATGTTTGAAAGTGTACTGGCTATAAGCTGTATGCCAAGTCAGGATGACCTCAGAAATGATCAGGTCATAAGTTCAGAGACGAATGAGTGGGAAAGCCTAATGCTGGTGGGTTAGGGATAGTCCTTTCTAAAACTGTAAGTTGCGAGCACTCTTGAAAACAATGGCAGGCAAAACTGCCTAGGTGAAGCAATCAGAATCCTACTGTGAGCCTATTCTATGGAGACCTTCTCTATTCACACTAGCTGACCAAAACATTAAGAGATTGTCAGGACTTCCATCAATGTTTTGTCACCTAGAGTTAAGACAATCAACCCAGTCCGGACTCCTTTGTCAGTTTCATGGAAATGTTGTTACAGCTTTGTCCATGCACCCTCCTTCAGGGCAGGAAATAGGGTATGAAATCCCAGCTCCAGCACTCATAATTTGTAGTACTTGGATGTGATATGTGGTGCCCAGACCTCTGTTTGTTCTTGCTATCCTCAGACACACTGTCTGAGTCATTCTACTTTAACCTTCTGCTTCAGGAATGGTAACTATCACCTTTTCCACTCAATCTCTCTCTATTCAACCTTTCTTGCTTCATTTTCTGATAACCTTGTATGGTTCTTGAGAGTGTTTGACTTCTTGTGTGTTTATTAATTCCCTATAAAATACCCTGTTTAACTTTTAACTGCAGTCCTCTCTACAGTTAGTACTGTTGCACACAGGTGCCATCATCCTCTTTAGTTGGCCTCCTTTGAGCTATAATTCCCCCTGTGTCTAAGGAAATGCTGGCATTGTGGGTGGACCCCAAGGTCTCTCACCTCTTGGGGGTAACACTGTCCTTTCTTGATGGTCTTCAATTAGCTTTGGGTTCTTTTCTATGAAATGAAAATAATAGCGACATATCTTACACAGTTCTTGTGAGGACCTTCTTTATCCATTGGCAGCTCATAGATGTAGATGCACATTATAACATTATGCCGATTAAATTGCCCCTTCTAGTCTGTCTGTGTGAATAAAAAGGGAACATGACATCAACAGGGATAAACTGCTATTCCGTGTTGTGTTTCTTTTATAGTCTGACAGAACCAAGCTAAAGAATTGGTTTAAATATATATAGGAAAGAAAATGTTTACTTAAGTTAGCCTGCCTGTTTGTTGCAATATTTCTTGACTGCATGTGAAGTATACTGCAGATCCATGTGGCTGAGACATCTTGGTTTTCTCCTTAGAGTCACTTAGAAATTGTGTCAAGAATATCACTGATAGTGATCGAGGGGACCTTTTGCTCTTCTACTGATAAGATCCTCAGTTGTAGGCCTGGAACTAAATCTGGAACTTGTGCCTGGACAGGTCTGAAACCTCAGAGACTCACATGTTTCTGATACCTAGTGCTGGCCAATCTAATCCCTGCATTATGGACCAGCATTAGCTCAAGATCTTTTGTTGCCACAAATGGAGCCCAAATACCTCTCTCTAGGCCAAAACTTTAAAGAATCTTCCTGCACCATTCAGACATCAGTTCCAGATTTAATTTCTCCCCTTTCATGACTCTTTCTGAAGCAAAACAGGCTGATTGTGAAGATAAAGCATGGAAACAGTGACTGATATCACCGTTTTATGGTTTCCTAGTTATGTGCTGTTAAGTCAGCTTCAACTTATAACAACCCTATGAATAAGAGATTTTCAAGAGCTCTTGTTATTAACTGTCTTGTTCAGGTCTTGCAAATTCAGAGCAATGTCTTCCTTGATTAAGTCAATATGCCCACAGTACAATCTTCCTCTTTCTCTACCAGCCTCCACTTTACCTAACATTACCATCTCTTCAAATGAGTCACATCATCTCACAATGTGTCCAAAGGTTGATAGCCTCAGTTTAGTCATCTTGGCTTCTAGTGGGAGAGCTCAAGCTTGATTGATTAATATTTGGGCCATTTATTTGTCTTTTCAACAGTCCATATTGTCTGTAGAACTCTTCTCACATTTCAGATGAATTGATTTGTTGTTCCCATCACCTTTCTTCACTGTTCATCTTTCACATCCATACGCAGAAATTGGAAATACTGTCGTAGATGATCCTAGCTTTGGTATTCTTGAGGATCTTGTCTAGTTATAGCTGCCTTCCTTGTTTTAGCCTTCTTCTGGTTTCTGACTGCATCCTCCATTTAGATTAATGACTGAGCCAAGGTATAGAACATTTTAGCAATTTCAGTGTCTTCATCATTCACTTTAAAATTATTTAAACTCTTTATTTCTATTTCCTTAGTAAATTTTTATATATATTTTTTGTTTTCTTTATGGTCTATAACACAACATAATAGGTGTAGCATAGCAGTGACAAAATGCTGACAGGAACTAACAAGAAATTTCAATAACTTTGGAATGGTTTCAGTGATTTTCTGAGTGCTTATGCAATAATTAATCATCTGTATTTTTTTTTTCCTGTAACTGAAACATAGGCTTTATATATCGTAATTGCACCAAGGAAGGTTGGTCAGAAAAATATCCCAAACCATACATTGCCTGTGGCTTAAATGCAGAAGAAATTAATGCCCCCATAATTGAGTGGGAATCTAAGGTGAGTTGAAAAATCAAAGACAGACAGAACATTCCATTGTGTGTCTTGGAAATTGCTTAAAAACACACCCACTATATTCTGAGTCATTGCTATCTGGTTGAGTTTAGACTAGGCTCTAGTTACTAAAAGCTAGCTCAAGCCTCTTCAGAAATGAAATCTGCATTAAGATGTTCCGCCCATGAGTCTTGTAGATCAGATGGTCCCTAGGAGAGTTTTCCACTGATATGAGCACTGCTAGGAGCACTCTCAGCTTCAGACAGTTAGACTTTTTCTCTTTGGTTCTTCAAATTAAACATGCTATACCATGACTAGAGTGCAAACGGTGAATGGCTCACATTGAATCCATGCTCATGTTATAATTTTCTGTGCGTTAGCACTACCAGTCATACTTATTCAGCGTCATCGCATAAGTTCAGTACTGTCCACCAGAACTTTTCCATACATTTAAAAGCCTTTGATAAGCTGGAGCAGAAAGAAGGTGCACTGGAACTGCTGGAAGTCTGAAATTTGCAAAATACTTGGTAATAAAGTCACTTGTGACTACATTCCAGTAATTATTAGAATTCCATGGAGTGCCATCTACTTAGCTTCAGACGCATGCTTACTTTTCGGTCATGCGACAGAAAGATGAGGTCTGCTTTGCCTGCTCTGGGCTCCTGTCCATTGTGGGATATTTAATCTGCCAAGGCAGGGCTGAAGGACTGGGCCAAGGAGATGATTAATCCCACATTGATGGAAGATGGATTTATGTTAAAGAGGTTAAAGAGGCAGCAATGGGGCTGCCAGGTGAAATAAGGGGCAGGGTGCCTGTACCTTTAATGGTTGTGCAGAAGGCAGAATTTCAGCATATGCTGCTCATGAAAAGAAACACCGCTGAACTTCCATCTTCTGTGTGCACATGTGTCTTCAAGTCACCTATTGACAAATGGCAACCCCACAAATTTCATAGGGCTTTCTTAGGCAAGGAATACTCAGAGGTGATTTTGCCAGTTCCTTCCTCTAAAACGTAGCCTACAGCACCTGCTATTCATTGCTGGTCTCCCATCGAAGCACTAACCAGGGCTGATCCTGCTTAGCTTTCAAGATCACATAGGATCTGGTGCCTTGGGGGTATTTATACAGCTATTAAAGGTATAGGAGCCCTGCCCTTATTTCTCCTGGCAATCTTAACAGTGATGAGATGCCTTCAGAGCAGTGCTCCTTGAGCCAACTTATGTGAGGGACTGGCAGTGTTGTTTTCCTAGTGTGCCGGAGACCAGCATCATGTTTGTGTCAATTGGCTGTAAGTGCTTCTTTCTTTCCTAAAAACCCTCCAGGGAGTTATCCAGTGGCTGAGAGACTGGCACCAGTTCATGGGGCATCACTTTGAGTAGTGCTGTTCTATAGAAACCATCACTTGAGCTGAACAATTATTACCCTGTCTCAAATCTTTCCTTTTGGGACAATGCTTCCTTGCTTGGTAATCAGTCAACTCCAGATTTTCTTGGATGAAAGTGGTTATGTAGATCCTCTTAATGAGGCTGAAATTGTCTTAGGCATCCTGGGGAATGACTTCCACTTGGGAGACAGGGAGAGTTTAACTCTGTTGATTCTCTCAGTTTAGACAGACAGACAGACAGACAGACAGACAGAATCAACAGAAGTATATATATGAAGAAAGATACATATTGCTGAGGCAGAGAAGTCCCTTCCACAACACTTACAATATCTGTGTCTGGCCGTCTTCAGCATATGTGTGTTTATCCTTCCCTGATTTGTTTGGGGACAACTAATTACGTTGCTGGAGCACAACAATATAGATCAACACAGGGAATGATGTTGTAACGGCGGCATCTAGTGACAAAGTGTAGCATTACCCCTATTAGGTAGTATATTATTACAGATAATGCCTTTGAAGTTTGGGAACAGAAGTCCAAGCCTCATCTGTTCTGTGTGGCTGGCATCATATTTCCTTGGATCTGGTCCTCTGTGGGCAGGGTTAATAAAGCAGCAGAGCTTGTACCTTGATTGTTGTTTCCTGATGTATGAATATTGTGCACGTAGGCACTGGTAAACCAATTTAAATTATTTCAAAAAGGAAACTGCCTTAGTTTGTTTCGGTAAAAAAAGAATAAAAAACACAAGCCTTGTGGTACTGTTAATGCACTAATGTGTTCATTTTACTGTGAGCTTTCATGGATTGCAGTCTACTTCATCAGATGCATGGAGTATAATATTTGAACTTCAGGTACAAATATTACAATAGTACAAGTGCTGCAAATAAGATCAGAGTGAAAACGGATGTAGATAATGACAATTATATGATTACTGGCCCTGATCAAGTAGCATATACTTCCAGGCAATGAGTAAGGCAGCTAACACATAACAAGCATCACAATACTGTATGGGCATGTTTCTTCGCCAAACCCTCTAATATATTTGAAATCAAGCCCGTTTCTACTAGCTTGAGCACTCTGATTGTTGCCAATACCAAATTAATTTACAGCATCTTTAGAACAAATAATATAGCACATTCTGAAAAAGAACGTTGTCTGTTACCTGATTTTTAGGCAAGAAATTTAAGACAAGGTAAAGAGTCTTATCTGCACATATCTCTGCCTGAATGAAATATTCCTCCATGTTTCTGTACAGGTGTCGTATCTGATGAAGCTGGAGATTGTGTACATAGTTGGAACCAGTGTTTCTCTTCTGGCACTGACAGTTGCCTTGGGCATTCTGTCTTCTTTCAGGTGACAAAGAACTGCTTATCCATTGCTTTACATTTCATCTTGTTCCCATTTAGTCTTAATAATCTGCAGAATGTTTATTAAACAATGTTTATTAATGAAACAAAGGACGTATGGGAAAGGATAAAGTTAGTCATTAAGGAGGACGTATATTCATTCTTTCTCGCTCATGGTGGGATCTCCTCAGAGACACATAACTTAACAGTGAGATCTGCAAATTAAACCTGTGTTTACTTTTCAATGACCAATTATTACATCACAATCATGAAATGATACACACTAAATGCAAGATATGCAAGTGAGGAAAATCACATTCTAAAACAGAAGAATGTCGTTTACCTCTTAAGGGAGCACCTCTGAAAAAGGAAAAAAAAAACTTGCTAAATATATCATCTATTTAAACACAAGATATTTTTAAATAATAGCCAGTCATATTTTATGATTGCTATCAACCACCTTCCCTTGAGTCCTCACGCATACGTGGAAGGTTGAGGAGATAGGCAGCAGCTACTTTTGCCCATGACCTCCATCCTTCTTCAAACACTGGTTGTGTATGTGGGCAAAATTTCCCTCATTGGTCTGAATGTGCCTATTGGCAGGTATCATAGGTACTTCATGTTCTTAAATTAAAACAGCAGTCAGTTTCTGTCAATGTTTCCATGGCTGTTTTGGAGGTACATGGCAGGGGCAAGGAGAAACTCAGGAAGAATTGATGTTGAGCCAGAACCCCTCCTCCTTGATGATTTAGTCCGTAACCTACACCCTTGACAGACCAGCCATAGAGAGATCAGTAGAGAGATCATTCTGTTCATCTAAAGCATAGGTGGAAAAGTGTGCAAGGGCCAACTTTTCATTGCCCCCCCAAAGTGTGCCCAAATATCTTCTTTTCTCTCCATTTTTTCTTCCAAAATGGTGATCTGAAGTGACATCACATCATTTCTTGTTGCCATTTTGATGGAGAAATGAAGGTGAAAGTAAGTATTTGAGAGGGGGTGGAGGTTCTGAGGCGATTTGGGTTTGGGCTTTTTACCAGTTTAGACCCTTGGCATAAATTACTGCTCTGGGAAACAGATCCCTGTTTTGCTGAATATCCTGCTTTTTAGAGAACTAGAAGGGCTTTTTTCTGGAAGGCAGGGACCACGAATCTGCAGAAGACTGCAAAGTGTTGCAATAACTGCAGAAGACTGCAATAACAGCATTCCTTAGTTCTTTCCTTGTCCCCTTTTCTGTTCTAATGTCCTTATGATACGGATGGAAATCATACAGACTCCTGGATGTTGTTCGATTGCAACTCCGATCTATCCTAGCCAGTGGTAAGGAATACTGTTGGCCCTCCACATTCACTAGGGTCAGGGGCACAGGACGCCCATAAAAGTGGAAAAACTGCAAATATCAGTGTGTGTCTGTGGGAAGGGGCCAAGGCATGGTGAGGAGAGTGGACAGCCAGAGTCAGCAAAAAGAGAGAGAGCAGGGTGAGTTGGCATGGCAGTCCTATACTTCGTCTCTCACACCCATCTCCTTCCTTGGGTGTGTCTGTGTGGACCATTGGGAAAGGGTTTGTGATGCTGAGAAATTGGGCTGCAAGTCATCCTTAGCTGGCAAAACAGCAGCTGGAGGAGGAGGACCAGAGGTGGGCTGCACAGCCTGATTGGAGCTGCTAAGAGGAAATGTTCCCCTGGAAAAAAAGCACTTTGGGGGAGCAGGAGTTGGAGAAACTGTCAGATAATCAAATCCATGAAAGTGGATTTCACCTGCAAATGTTGAGGAACAACTGTATTGTAAAGTCCAGCATCATGTGGCGTCCTCCATGCCTTCCACTTCTACCTTATAAATGACATTAGGTTCCCGATAAAACCATTGTTGAATGTGTCAGCTTTGTGGCTCACTATTGGAACAGACAATAGAATTAGATTATTGTTGTTGACAAGAATACTTGAGATTTCACTATGATGTCGATTTCAGTGGCCACAGTTCAGTAGCCAAATGCTGTTTTTTGTATCTGATGTTCATTCCTCAGTGTTGTAAACTAAAGACTTAATGAAGCAAGGACTGGGGAAAAACCTTTAGCTGAGGTCTGGAGGACCAACTATCCTTCAGAGCAGATAAAGGCCATTTCCACACGCGGCGAGGGAATCGCTCCCTGCCGCTACTCACCGGACCCACGTTATTTCTGTGGGTCCGGTCCGGTCTGGGGTGAGGAGGAGCAGTATGTGATCGTAGATCCGCACTGCTCCGGCGTCCAAAACGGTGGCTTCAAGTTGGTTGTGGGTCTCGACCAACCGCTGAAGCTCGCCAGCCTAAAGCCTGCCCTCCGCAGATCGCAGGCTTGCATTGGTGCGAGCCTGCGAATCTGCATCGGAGAGCAGGCATGCAATGGCGCACGCCGGCATTTTGAAAGACCTGAAAAATCAGGTCTTTCAAAAACACGATGGAGGACCACTTGGGGTTGCTCCAGAGCAGACTGAGGTGCGGATCTATGGTAAGTAGTCCGGACCCAGTTCGCTCTAAGGTGCAGACGTCCTCCGTGGAGGATGCACTGCACCGTTTTATTTACCCCGTGTGGAAATGGCCAAACATGGGCCAGATGGTCTAAAGGTCTAGTCTTTTCTGAGGTGGCTTAAAATCACAGCTTGGAAAAATTCCTTTGCTGCACTAGAACTCCAAACTTTTGTATGCAGTGGATTTTTAACTATTTTATTTTAACTGTTGGAAGCTACTTTGAGTCCAGACCTGGAAAAAGGCAGGAAATAACAACGGTTTCCAGAATCCTCTATTCTAGTGGGCCATGCTGACTAAGGGATTCTGATCCAAAAAAGGAACTTTTCCAAGTTCTGTTTCAAAAGTTTATATGGTTGATAAAATTCACCAAGCAACTTCCTGTTTATAAACCTGCACAATGCTTTTCTCTTTGGGAAACAGAAGACTTCGCTGTATAAGGAACTATATTCATATGCAGCTTTTTGCTTCATTCATTTTGCGAGCCATTGCAAACTTCATTAAAGATCCTGTATTATCCGAGGACACCGATGATGCTGTCTACTGTGAACTGCGCACGGTAAGGGACAAGAGTCTGGAAATGGCCTAACTGTCCAGCTGATCGCAGGATGAAAGTAAAAGTTATTTAAGAATGATTTTCCCCCACTTTTTTTTTCCTTTGTAGCCCTGTAAGCTAATTTAGTCAAAGATAATATTTTGGTCACTACATCTTGGTGTGGCTTGTTGAAATGGTTTTGTACGCTCTATGCTGTCTTGGTTCTTCAAAAGAAAAAAGGGTTCTAGAAAAGGTGCTTGTTAAAACTTACCAGGATGATCTCATGGGCGGTTTTTTTGTGTGTAGGTGGGAATTATGTAGAAAAGGGAGCAGCTGCATATTTAGGTCATATGTTTCATTCATGTGATACACATGATGGTGTTTTATTCCACTGCCAAGTTAAGCTGCTTTCACACAAACAAGTTGGAAGACGGTAAACATTTTTGGTATCTGCTCCTCATCCACAATTCATGTATAGCCAGCTTACCCATCTAGATTAAAGTTTCTCAACTTTGGATCTTGATGTTTGGGACTTCATCTCTCAGAATCCCTCACTGCTAATGCTGGCCATGCTGGCTAATGTTTCTGGGAACTGAAGTCCAAAGCAGATGGAGGGCTGAAGCCAGTGATCTAGAGGTAGGCCTGCATTATAGCTGTCTAGGTACATCTTCTTTGAACATGTTGCAATATATTTCTTGTACAGGATTTATCTATTTGCATAGTGTGTGTGTGTATTCCTTCAAGTTGTGTGTTGACTTATGGCAACCCTATGGATTTCACAGGGTTTTCTTAGGCAAGGAATACTCAGAGTTGGTTTTGCCAGATCCTTCATCTGCAGTATAGCCCACAGTACCTGGTATTCACTGGTGGTATCCCATCCAAGTACCAACCTGGGCTGACCCTGACTAACTTCCAAGTTCAGGCAGGCATGATCTGATGCCTTTAGAGTATAATAGAGTATCATAATAGGCCACCTGCATAGTACATTTCAGATAATTTTCTGTATATTGCAGTATTATAGTATATTCAATATATTTGCTTTAACAAAATACATCTAGCTATTTGTTCTTAGTCTAAAATTCCACATATGTCAGAGGATCAGAGATTCAAAGTACTGAAAAGCGGGCAATGCATGCTGTTGTAGCTATCTGGCTGTTTGTGGTCTCTCAGCATCATAAGGCAGCAGATGTGTTTGGTATCAGCTCTCAAGAAAAATTGAGTACTGGATTCCTGGGCTGTTTCTGCCTTTAAAGCCAGCAAAAGACATCAACATATTTGTTTCCCAGTCATTTACAAACAAGTGATCCAAGTTTGTACATTCTCTCAGGAATGAGTTCTGAGAATTCAGGGTTGCTCTGCTTGCTTACAGCTAGGAGGATATTGTCCTTCTGTGTGTGTTTATGTGCTTCAAGTTGCCTATTGACTTATGGTGACCCCATGGACTATGACTCTGGAGAACAGGGTTTCAAAACCCTGCACAGCCATGGAAACCCACTGAGTGACCTTGGGCAAGTCACACTCTCTCAGCCTCAGACAAAGGCGAAGGCAAACCCTTCTGAACAAATTTTTCCAAGAATCCCCCTTTGATCATTCACTTTAGAGTCATCATACATCAGAAATGATGTGAAGGCACACAACAGCAACAAATAACTTTCAAAGGGTTTTCTTAGGCAAGGAATCCTCAGAGGTGGTTCTACCAGTTCCTTCCTCCGACATATAGCCTAGGGCACCTGGTATACTTGATATAGATCTCCCATTTAGTACTAAACAGGACTGATCCTGCTTAGCGTCCAAGATCAAAGGGGAACTGTTATTAAGCCCAACACATGTAACTGCTTGTTTTGAGGATTCAAAATTTACTCCTTCTTGTTCTGATTTCTTATCGGCCTCTTTCCTTATCTCTACACCTGGCCTATTTGGCTGGTTTCCAGACATTCCTTGTTTGGTAAAACATTTTCCCCACAGGTAATTAACATTTTAGGTCATAATGAGACAAACACAGCAGGTATGTTATTGGCAAATCTTAATGGATTTCACAATCTAAAACACCCCTCTAAATTTACAAATTGTTTTCAGCTTGTAAACACTGTTCGTGAATGAAGTGGAAATATGGCAATCCACTGCAGATCTGTCAGTTTTTTTTAATTTATGAAGAATGTTGTGATTCTTTAACATATTAACATCTGAAAACCACAGAGGACATATAAATGTTAGATGTTAGCAAAACAAATAAAATAATGAAAACCCATAGAAAAAAGAAGCAGGAAACAAAATCACCAATGAAGATGACAATGTTAGTATCAGAATTATATTCAAAACAGTTTATGGACTGATGATGAAATTATAGACTAAAGGTGAACATGGCAAAGCTCAGCATTGTAACAGAAAAGATGACACGAGGGAGATAAATTTTTCTATATGTGTACTGATATTGCTATATCTTTATCTACATACTATCTTTTTGTGTTTCCTCAGGGCAGATGTAAGATGGTCTTGGTCTTCATTAACTTTTGTATCATGGCTAACTACAGTTGGCTTCTTGTGGAAGGGCTTTATCTTCATAGCCTGCTGGTCATTTCTTTCTTCTCAGATAGAAAGTACTTCTGCTGGTTTGTAGTTCTGGGATGGGGTAAGCATCCTTTTGGTCTTAAGTCGAAACAGGTGGGGCTCCACCACAAAATGTTACTGTCTATCTGCACTTGCACATTGCTTCAGGCGCTACCCTTCTTCTTGTCTTCTGCACCATTGCTCATTTCATTTCTTTTTTACTCCCCTTCTGTCTGTTGAGGAATTGAGAGATTTTTTGGTAATGAGACTCTCAATCAGCAGAGTATCTTAGTAATTGCACAAAAACGGAAGTTGAACAGATTACCAGTCCCACTTCTATCACTCCACCCCAAACACACTTAACCTAGCTCAAAATAAACACAAAAAACAGTTTGGTTAAAAATATAAAAGAATTTACTCACAAAATCTTGCGCATAGTCTACACAGGTTCAATTCTTGAAGAAGGTAGGAAGAAAATTAAGCACTCACATGCTTGCTGAAAATAATCCCTGTTAGGAGATCTCAGGGCATGCTTTCAGGACAAAAGGCGAAGACAAAAGGAAGGAGTAAATGGCAAGAGAACCTTTTTAAGACCAAAGAATGTGTACGTGCTGGAGGAAGAGGTGTTGACCAAAACAAACACGAAGTTTTCTCTAGGCTCTCTCTCTATGCCTACAATAAACATGCAAACAAACTAGCCAGTTGATTAAGCATGCAAAGGTTGCCACTCCCAACACTGTCTCGCAGGTGACTTCCCTTCCAATGACTCTCAATATAGCTGTTTCCAACTGAAGTTTTTGTTTCACTGTAGTTCTGCCTCCTTCACAGAATTTTACAGAGTGCGGACAAGACAACATCACCTTCTACCTATAACCTTTCCATGTTTTCCCGCTGCTTCTTATGTTCTGTCTTTCCACAGGAAATACATTAAGGAGGGCAAGATAGTGTGATTCACCTAGGCCATTTCTGCACTAGACTGTTATAGTGCCATTATTCCACTTTCAAGATCCCATGGAATCCTGGGGTTTGCAGTTTAGGGAGGCCTCTCCCTAAACTGCAAACCCCAGGATTCCATAGGATCTTGAAAGTGGAATAATGGCACTATAACAGTCTAGTGCAGAAATAGCCGTAGTGTTTTGAATGGTAGAACTAAGCTGCTTATCACACTAGTCAGTTGTTTTCTGTCATTCAGTTTGCAAACTACATCTCCTATACTTGGAAAGGGAATGGAATGGCAATGCACCCTGTCACACCATCACTGCATTTGCACCTTGTTCCTGTGTTTGCTTTCTCACACTTGAAAATGACAGTACCATTTACAATATCCTGTTTCCTCCATCTCCTACTCCATTGTTGGTGTGTCGTCTTTAAAACAAAATGAGAAGCCGTAATTTTTACAATTACGCAATTGTGCCATTCCATAGAGATGTTATTATGGAACCACCTCCACTCTGTGAGGAAGATGAACACATACCGCGCCACTTCCATCATTTTTTTCTCTCTGTTTTCTTGTGAACAAACAGTCCCCCAGTTCTGCTTTTGTGTACTACTCTTTAGTATTTTATATATTTATTGTTTATTCATGTTTTAAATTTTTTCTCAATCCTGTGGTTTCCCTGGGCATTAATCCTTAATAGAATTACATTGGAATTGAATTATTTTGCTACTCTCTTTATTAAAGAAAAAAAAATCATAATGTAAAGAAACATTCCAGAAAACAGAGAACAAACAATGATTTTCCTGTGAATTTTTGGGAATCCTGGTGTCCTCTCAACCCAACCACTGGAAGTAGGCTAGGGTTTCTCTGCTGGAGATGCCAGGGAATCCTCAAGAGAGGAGCAATGAAACCATACACACACCATACCATTTTGCTCTCAATATTGCATGAAGCAGAAGAAAACATTTGCACTCAAAGTGGTTACTAAACGATGGGGAAATAGTGTTATTACTGGATTAGTTCCAGTGGGAAAAGAAACCATTTCCAAATGGCCTGATAGTGGTATAGCACAGCACTGGAAGAGCCAAACTATTGTGCAATAACCTTCAGCCAAAGATGGGACTAATCCAATGCAATTGTGGTATAATAACTGTCATGTGATAAGCACCAAAGAGTCCTTCATGTAGAAGTAGACTCACATTGCAGCGGGTCTCTTTTTGGCACTCACTCTTGTTTTGTTCTTCTCTCCTTTCTTCCTTCTGTGTGCTTTCTTCCTTCTCTTGCCACTTTCCTCCCCTCCACTTCTTCTGTTGCTGCCTTTCTTTTCCATTCCCTCCCTCAACCAGACTTTGAAGGAGGCGAAATGATTCACAACAAGGATGAACCTCCCTCCTAGAACTGGGTGGAAGAAGCATTTAAGAAATTCATAAAAGTGCCTATGCCAATTCTCAGCAACACTTCTCTTTTCATGATTTGTTGGGTAGGGTTGCCAGGTGAAATACAGAACAGGACTGTATTTCCGTATGAGCAGCATCAGCTGAAATTCACCTTTTTGCACAGATACCCTAAAGGCATCATATCCGGTCTGATCTTGGAAGCTAAGCAGGCTCAGCCATGGTTGGTACTTGCGGGGGGAGACGGCCTATGGTGCTGTAGGCTATATTTCAGAGGAAGGAACTGGCAAAACCATCTGTGAGTATTCCTAGCTTAAGAAAATCCTATGAAATCCTTAAGAACACCATAAATTGCGAGGTGATTTGAAGGTGTGCACATGCACGCAGGTGGGCACGCACGTGCACACACGCACATTAAAAGTACAAGAACAATGTCCTTGTTTCATCTGGCAACCCTATGGGTGTGTTTGTTTGTTTTTAAAGTTATGTACTTGTGTATATCCATGTGCTAGAACATTGCTTTTGTTTGCATCTTCCTTCTAAATTTATTGATTGGACTGGAATTTGCTGTTAAAATATTCAACTAAAATAATCCTGTTTTCTCCACTGCAGGCATTCCCAGCTTATTTGCAATTGCATGGGTCATAGCTAGACTGATACATGAAAATGTTGGGTAAGCCCGATTTCCACTGTGTCTTCCTTTATTCACTATTTATTAGTATTGCCTCAGTTATGTGACCACAAAGCCTTTGACACATGGTTTCAAATGGCTGCAATCCTATTTGCTTCCACTGCTATTTAGAAATCTTACAAGAAGAAAATTTTGTGACTAGTCTAAAATTACAGATCCCTAAGAAACAGTCAGTAGTTTTATTCCTTTTCCTATATTTCTTATCTCATTCACTATTATGAATCCTGATCCAGGATTGCTGGGTAGTGTAGTTTTGTTAAGTGATCAGGGATGTTTTAAAGCACCTCACAAAAATGGAATGTGTCTTGTTCTTTGTGAAATGTGCCATTTAATCCAGTTTCAAATATTTTTCATATCTGTAGTGTATATCACTGTTTCTCATGTTGGGACTGTGAAACAGGCATGGTTCCCCACCCCTGTCCCTCAGACTGAGGCCATTTCTGCACTACACTCTTATAGCACAATTATGACACTTTTAATATCCTATGGAATCCTGGAGTTTGCAGTTTAGGGAGGTGTCAGCCAGCCCCTCCCTAAACTGCAAACCCCAGGATTCCATAGGATGTTGAAAGTGGAATAAGTGCGCTATAAGAGTGTAGTGCGGAAATGGCCCGAAAGACTCAGAGTGCTTGGCTCTTCTCAGCTAATTCTGGGTTCTGTCTGGGCTCACCTCCATCGTCTTCTGGTCACCTGAGTACCCAATTTGTGATGGTGGTTTAAACCAGATAGTCAGAGTCACTACCAATGCTCCACTTGAGCATTCTTAAGTACTGGAATTTCAGAATACTTATATGGGTACAGCCAGTGTATGTATGGAGGTTTATCTTCACTCACAAATCTACTGGTGCCTTCACCTCTTGAGTACAGGCATTTTCCTTATCTTATTTACATTCTAGAGTATCTGGTACTTTCTCCAAACTAATATTAAACCTAATAATAACAAATATTAAACATGAAGCTGGTTTTCTACTGATACACACAAACATACTCTAATGGAACTGTTTGAATTAAATCTTATGCTGTAACTTACACTGTATAGGTGATATTAGGCTGAATTCTGCACTTTTAAAAGTATATTTTCAAGCCAAAAAGTTGACAATTGAATATATCTGGTGGGATGTACCCACCAAGTGCAAGTGACCATAACTGTATCTGTGCTCATTGACTTGCTTCCTTCCTTCCTTCCTTCCTTCCTTCCTTCCTTCCTTCCTTCCTTCCTTCCTTCCTTCCTTCCTTCCTGGAAACTTACTAGAAACTGCTAGTCTGGGTAAGCTCAGGGAGAAACACTTATTATCACCAGCCTCATGTTACTGTCAAATCCTGGAACTTGCTTTTCCTGATTAAATTAAAAAAGCCACAGTTTTCATCTGAACACCAAAGAGCAGGATATGTAGGAAAGGCACCCAACGGTTGTATTTACGTGGAAAAGTAAGATTGGATTCTGAAAAACCTTAGGTTACTGAGGATGAGCTGTGCACTCCTGCTGGCAACCCAAGTCCTGCTACTTGGCTGTTCACACCATCATAAGCAGCTGAACAAACCATGGAGAATATGTTTAGCATATCACCGAAGAAATGCATTATCCTGGCTTATAGCATCCAAATAAACAGAGCTTGAAAGTAACGATTTGCAATGCAATGCAGTCATCTGGAAGCAATTAACTTGCTTTTGTTAAGGTGGGCCAGGGGGCATAAAGAAATTATATGTCAAAAGTAACATAACAAGTAGGATCAACATTCCTTTTTAGATGTAATGGGTAGTGCTTTCTAATTCCTTTAAATGTTACTTTTAAAAAGGCATTTTTTTTAGAGGGTGAGCAGAATTTTTTGAGGATTTTCAATTTTTGGAGTTCCAGCAGGGCAGCCACATTAGCTGATTGTAGGAAAAACAACAGAAGAACTTCATAGAGCTTGGAAGTAAAGTGTTAAAAATAAAGGCATAACCTGGGCTATTTTCCGCACCTTACCATCTTCCAGCGCTGGGGTGCGGGGATCGCATGAGCAGCCTCTGGTGAGAGGCTCTCGTGTCCGGGGTCCTTTGGCTCTGCACGAGCTGCCTCCTTGTGCGAGAGTCCTGCCTCTTCCTTCTGCAGTGCAGCCTGGGAGTTCCCTGCGCTGGGGCAGGAAGTGCGACCGGCGCGGCTCTGGAGGCTCTGCACACCAGGTAAGTGTGCACGGGGCCCAGGAGCAATGTGCAATTGCACACCATTTTCGGCTTCTAGCCGAAAATGAAAAGGTGCGTGATCGGTGCCTGCCGGCCCCTGGAGTATCGCACGATTGTGAGTGCGTTGTGCAGATCGCTCCTCACAATCGCGTGATGCTCCAGGCCCTCTTTTGCATGGAAAATGCCGTGCAAAAAGGGCCCTGAACTGCATGGTGAGGAGGTTAACAAGAACATAAAGATGTTAATCTTGCAAAGTAACATAACAGCCTGAAGGCTAATGTTTTTGTGTGGTTTGACAAGTAGTACTTATTTACCTCCAAAACTTTGGGGGTACTGCTTTTTAAAATATTAATAATGATCATGCTAACAGTGGTTGTAATAAAAAATACTATCATAACATGGTATTAATGTGTTACTCATGAAACAGCAAATAATAAACAACCAATGCCTTGTCTTGCTGCTAAAAAGTAATGCTAATACCAATGCCAATGTGTTAGCTTATTTTAAAAACATTCCATCCTCTGCCTCTTGTATCTTAATAACTTAAAAATTGTTATGCCATAAACTTTTATATTATGATAACTTCCTATCCACCAGGTGGAGCTTTTTGCTACATCAAATAATACAACATTGTCATGAAAAACAAGGAATCATAGAATCACAGAAATGTAGAGTTGGAAGAGACCACACGGGCCATCCAGTCCAACCCCCTGCCATGCAGGAACACCCTCAAAGCACTCCCGACAGATGGCCATCCAGCCTCTGCTTAAAAACCTCCAAAGAAGGAGACTCCACAACACTCCGAGGCAACATATTCCACTGCCGGACAGCCCTGACCGTCAGGAACTTCTTCCTGAGGTTCAGGTGGAATCTCCTTTCCTGCAGCTTGAATCCATTGCTCCTTGTCCTGGTCTCTGGAGCAGCAGAAAACAAGCCCTCTCCCTCCTCTACATGGCATCCCTTCAAATATTTAAACATGGCTATCATGTCCCCTCTTAACCTTCTCTTCTGCAGACTGAACATACCCAGCTCTCTAAGTCTATCCTCATAGGGCATGGCTTCCAGGTCCCTCACCATTTTGGTCGCCCTCCTCTGGACCTGCTCCAGCTTGACCATGTCCTTCTTGATCTGGGGTGCCCAGAACTGGACACAGTATTCAAGATGAGGTCTAACCAAAGCAGAGTAGAGTGGTACCAGTACCTCCCTCGATCTAGACACCATACTCCTATTGATGCAGCTGAGAATTGCATTGGCTTTCTTGGCTACCGCATCACACTGCTGACTCATGTTCAGCTTGTGGTCTGTTAAGACTCCTAGATCCCTTTCACACATACTGCTATCCAGCCATGTGTCCCCCATCCTATATTTATGCCTTCCATTTTTTCTACCTAAGTGTACGACCTTACACTTCTCTCTGTTGAATTTCATTTTGTTAGCCTTGGCCTAGCTCTCCAATCTGTCAAGGTCATTTTGAAATTTGATCCTGTCCTCTGGCGTATTAGCAACCCTTCCCAATTTGGTGTCATCTGCAGATTTGATGAGCATGTCCTCTATTCCTTCATCCAAGTCATTGATGAAGATATTGAACAGCACTGTGCCCAGGACAGAACCCTGTGGCACCCTGCTAGTCACTTCTCTCCAGGATGAAAAGCAGCCATTGGTGAGCACCCTTTGGGAATGGTCAGTCAACCAGTTACAGATCCACCTGACAGTAGCCCTGTCCAGCCCGCATTTTACTAGCTTCTTTGCAAGAATGTCATAGGGAACTTTGTCAAAGGCCTTACTGAAATCAAGATATGCTACATCCACAGCATTCCCTTCATCTATCAAGCTAGTAACTCTATCATAAAAAGAGATAAGATTAATCTGGCATGACTTATTTTTGAGAAATCCATGTTGACTTCTCATGATTATTGCATTGCTTTCTCAGTTATTAGAAAGTGATTGCTTAATGATCTGCTCCAGGATCTTTCGGGGTACTGACGTCAAGCTGACTGGGTGATAATTATGTGGGTCCTCTTTTTTTCCCTTCTTGAAGATGGGGACAACATTTGCCCTCTTCCAGTCTGCTGGAACTTCTCCTGTCCTCCAAGATTTCTCAAAGATTATAGCAAGCGGTTCCGAAATGACCTCTGCCAGTTCTTTTAATATCCTAGGATGCAATTCATCTGGCCCTGGAGACTTGAATTCATCCAGTGTGGCCAGGCATTCCTGTACCACCTCTCTACCTATTATGTGCCGCATTTCCCCTGCTTCCTCCCCTGCTCCCCAACCGCCAGGTTACCTTTTCTCTTCCCCCTGTTAGTAATTCACCATCTTCTCTGCGCAGTGACCCTATCGTCTCCTCCTTTTTCCTTTTGCTGCGGACATATTTAAAAAAGCCCTTTTTATTGTTTTTAATGTCTCTGGCCAGCCTAAGTTCATTCTGTGCTTTAGCCTTTCTGACCTTCTCCCTACATCTCCTGGCTACTTGCTTAAATTCTTCTTTGGTGTTTTCCCCCTTCTTCCGTTTCTTGTACACATTTCTCTTAACACTTAGCTCAGCTGAGAGTTCTTTAGTCAACCATTCTGGTTTCTTCAGATGTCTTCCATTTTTCCTCTTTATTGGCACAGTTTTAGACTGTGCCTTCTGAACTCCTTTCCCTTTCACTATTCTTGACCATGGAATTTCAGCCAGCAGCTCCTTAAGTTTACAGAAGTCTGCTTTTTTAAAATCTAAGATGAGTGTCTGGCTATACTTATCTTCTCCTTCCCACTGAATGCCAAATTCCAATAGGGCATGGTCACTCCCCCCTAAAGATCCAACCACTTCTACCTCATTAACAAGGTCATCCCTATTGGTCAGGATCAGATCTAGAATATTTGATCCCCTTGTTGCCTCTTCCACCTTCTCGACCATGAAATTGTCTGCAAGACAAGCAAGACACTTGCTGGACCTTGCTGTCTTGGCAGAGTTTGACTGCCAACATACATCCGGGTAATTGAAATCTCCTATTATTACTGTATCTCTCCTTTCTGAATGTGCAGTCATTAGGTTGAGGAAGGCATCATCAAGGTCCTCAGTCTGGGTTGGAGGTCTGTAGTAAACCCCCACCAGAATATCCCTATTGTTTCTCGCTCCCTTAATTCTTATCCAGATGCTCTCGACCTGGCTTTCTGGGTTTAAGTCATAGATCTCTTCACAGGTGAAAACATCCTTGACATACAAGGCTACTCCTCCTCCTTTCTTGTTTGGTCTATTTCTACAAAATAGGCTATACCCCTCTATTCCTACATTCCAATCATGAGACTCATCCCACCAGGTCTCAGTGATGCCTATCAAGTTGTATTTATTTTGTTGTACTAGGAGTTCAAGTTCATCTTGCTTGTTTCCCATACTCTGTGCATTAGTGTAGAGACACTTAAGTCCCTGGGCCCTTCCTGCAAGTCCTGTACTATAGTTTCTACTCCTCCCACCATTGGACGCTTGTACTACTTGGTCAATATCATTTGGGCCTTTCCCCCCTGCACTTGCCGAGTCCTTGCCCTGAATAATATTGTCTCCCTCCCCAGTGGAACTTAGTTTAAAGTCCTCTTAATCCTCCGTGCAAGACTGTTTGCAAAAACATTCCTGCCAAGTTTCCTGAGGTGCAGCCCATCCCTTGCCAGAAGCCCACGTTCATGGAAATTCAGGCCATGTTCCAAAAACCCAAACCGTTGCCGGTGGCACCATGTGCGGAGCCAGTTGTTGACTTCTGCCATTGCCCTTTCCCTTCTTGCACCATATCCTTGAACAGGGAGGAGAGACAAAATGACCACCTGTGCACCAAGGTCCTTAAGCTTTGTCCCCATAAGCTTGTAGTCCTTTGCGATGTGGTAAAAGCTGTGCCTCGCAGTGTCATTGGTTCCGACATGAACCAAAATGAGGGGCTTATGGTCTGTGGGCTTGATCAGCCTGGTTAGCCTCTCCGTTATGTGGTTGATCTTGGCCCCAGGAAGACAGCAGACCTCTCGACTGAGCTTGTCCAGTTTGCAAATTGCTGGTTCGGTTCCTCTGAGCAAGGAGTCCCCAACAACCAGAACTCGCCTCCTCTGAGGCTTGTCCAGGGCTCCTTGATGAGCAGGTTCTTCTAGGACTGCCTGGGCATTCTGTTGAGGCTTTGAGTGTTGATCTAGTTCCTGTTGCCAAAGTTGGATTCCTTCTTGTTGGCATTCTGTTCCCTCTTCCTGGTGCTCCTCATCGTTCATAAGGCCAAGAAATTTGAAGTGATTGTGTCGGTTGAGAGTCTCTGTTTCCTTCCTGGTCCTTCTACTCCTCCATTTGACATTCCTCCAAGCATCCCTTTCCTGGACCAGTGTGCTGACATCCTGATCTGGCAGCTCCCCCGTACATTCGGTCTTCAGGAAAGTCTTCTCTGCCTTATCCAAAAACTCCTCACCTTCCCTAATAAGACGAAGAATAAGACGAGGAAGTTGTTTCAGAACCTCAAATCAAAGGTTAAGGAGTGAAGACAGCTGTGTTGCTCCATGGCCTCTCTGAACTTTGTCTTCAAAGTAATGTTGGCATGTGATATGAGAAGTAAATCATATCAGCCACATAATAATTTTAGATTAAGCAATTTCAGAGAGGTGATAAAATTATGTTACAGGGAAAAGAGTTATAAATTCCTGGGAGGAGGAGGGATATGTTTTTATCTTCACAACAATTTTGAGAAACAATCTTGAAGACATCCAGCTTTATTTCTTATTTCCATCTAAATGTCAGTTTTCATTCTAAATCAGTACCTAATGTCAAAAATGGACTGGGTGAGGAAGAACAAACTGAAGCTTAACACAGATGTGCTCTGGTTCAGAAAAAATGGCTGATCAGGGAGTTTTGTTTAACTGCTGTCATATTGACTTTGACTTCCGGTGACCCTATGGATGGGAGACTTCAAAGTTACCCTATCATCAGTTGCCCTTTTCAGGTCTTGCCAATTCACGGACTGTGTCTTACTGGATCAAGTTTATCCATCTGCAATGTAGTTTTCCTCTTTTCCTATGCCATATTAAGCATTCTCATCTTCTCTAGTGAGTCATGTCTTCTCACCATGTGGCCAAAGTTTGGCAGCTTCAATTTGGCTTCTAGGGAGAGTTCAAGCTTGATTTGCTCTAGGACCCATTTACTTGTCTTTTTAACAGTCCTGGGTATCTGTAGAGCTCTTCTCCAGCACCACATTTTGAATGTGTTGATTTTCTTCCTGTCAGCTTTCTTCACTGTCCAGCTTTCACAACCACACATAAAAACTGGAAATATAATGGCAGGGACAATCCTAACTTTAGCATTCAATGATATATCTTTACACTTCAGGATCTTGTCTAGTTCTTTCACAGATGCCCTTCCCAATCCTAGTCATTTTTTGATTTCTTGACTGCAGTTTCCATTCTGATTAATGATTGAGACAAGTTAGGGAAAATCTTGAATTATTTGAATGTCTTCATTGTCTAATTTAAGGTATGTAAATCATCTGTGGTCATTATTTTTGTTTTCTTAATGTTCAAGGACCCATTATGTTCTGGTCATAGGGCTGTCACACTGGACAATGGAGAGGCCCCATATATCTTTAATAATTGTGTAGAAGAGGCAATTTCAGTAGGTACTGCTTGTCATGCAACCAAGTAACAAGCAACACCTGCTGAAATTCCTTCTTCTACACAACCATTAAAAGTACAGGAGACCTTTCCATTTTTCAGTCTAGCAGTCCTAGATGTGGTTACACTTACCCTTAAGATTCAGGTTCACATGGAGGGGGAGGGGTGTATTTCTGAATTCAGTTCTGGTCTCAGGTGCCCAGGTTTCATCAGTGACCAGGAGTGTGTTTGCATAGTTAAAGGTAGTGCCCCCAATACACTCATTCCTGGAGATGTCTGCTCTGGCCAGAATGACACATACCTTGCTTGGATTATTGTAAAGCCTTATATTTTGGACTTCCTTTGAAAAGTGTTCTGAGATCTAATCTGGTCCAAAAAGCTGCATTTAAACTGTTGGGTATGGGGAGGACTTAACTGCCTTCTTTTAATAGTTCCAGTAGCAGTAGTTCTGGTCTGTGTCTGGGAATAATTTGAAGTGCTGGTTAAACCTATAAAACCCTGTTATAACCTGAGTCCAGACTGTCTAAAAGACCATTTTCTCCCACCTGAATCTGCCAGGGCTTTGAGATAGGCAAGGCCCTTGTTTTGGTCCCATCGCTCTCCAAGGCATGTCTGGTATGAATACAAGAGAAGTCTTTCTAATTATTCTTTTATTGGGAGGCGAAGACCTTTATGTTCAGTCAGACGTTGGGCCATTGACTGGTTTCTGAGGAAGGGTCTTTTTTTTTTTAATTGACTCTTAAATTTTATGTATTTTCTTCTTTTCCTTTCTTTATGTGGGTTGAATTGTCTTTTTTATTTAATTGTGTTTTAGTACATGAACTTTTATTAGTGTTACTTGTATTTTTATTAAGCTGTCTTGAGACCAACCCTTGGGAGAATTGGCAGGATGTGAATTAAATAGATAAATCAGGAAGTAAAGAAGGCAAGTAGAGTAAACTGTGGAATGGGGAGAACTAGATCTCCCCAGTTTAACATTCTATCCCTTAACCCACAGTGCTGACCTGTCATTGAAAATTGACACCTGAATGTCTGAACTACTTCTGTTAAGAAGCATTGCATTTGATGTAGCCCTTGGTTTCTCTAGACAGGGCAAATGGTATTTATTTTTGTAGTTCTTGGGTTTGTTTGTTTTTTTAAATATCCAAATGACATTTCTGTTGTCCCAGGCTATTTCCTGGTAATTCCTAGCACTAGCTGAAAATTTTATTCCCATCCTCAGGTGGGTTCCTTTTTTAATTCAGAGATGTATTCGAAGAATACGTTCCCTCTCTTCTCTCTTTAATTTTTTTTAGCGTTATAATGTTAAGAGTATAAGAGTTGTTGTTGTTGAGTCTCTTCAAGTTGTTTCTGACTTATGGTGACTGTAAGGGGTTTTCTGGGGGCTGAGTATATATGACGCACCCAAGGTTAGCCAATGGGTTTCCATGGCTGAGTGGGGAATCAAACCCTGGTCTCCAGGGCTGTCATCCAGTGGTCAAACCACTATCCCACACTGGTTCTCTGTATAAAAGTACAATAGCACTTTTGCACTGTAATTCCATGGCTTTACACACATACACGTGCATACACGTGCATGCACACACACACACACACACACACACACACGAAACTAAAAAAATTCAGAGAGAGAAAAATGGCCTTCAGACCACAGGAACACCTCAGCAAACCACACCTTGGTTTAGAAAACATTTGGAAGAGCCTTAGTGCAGATCCAAGAAATTGTTAGCCCCCCAAAAGAATGGAGTGAATGGATTTGGAGGCAGCAATAACCAGCAGAACTTGGCAAAACCCGAGGAGCTATATTGTGAGACCTCATGCTTCTTTAGACCAATCTGGGAGAGCTTTTAAGTTGCTGTGCGTGCTTCATATCTGATGTTGCAATCCTAACAGTAGTGATGAACTATGTACATGAGTCAGCTTTTGGATACGCAGAAGAACAGAAGTGTGTTACTCCTTTCGTTTACTGTATCATACAGTCAGAGCATTTCTGATTTCTGGGGTTCTCTGGACTCATTATGATTCTTTGTCTAACCAGGTGCGACAAAAATGTCTTCTGTTTTCCCTGCTTATTATACATGCTTGAGATTTCTAACAGTTAATGCCTGCACCTGGGTAATTTCCATATAATTGGCACAAGATGCAATGGATGCCAACCCATATCTGATGGGCATAAGCTCTGTGATTTTTTAAATTTTATTTTGGGCCATTAAGGTTTTGCCAACATGGTGTTCACCAGGAAGAACAGTGAAAATAGTTACTTTCCCTTGAACTCAAAACACAGATTATTTTCCTGTCTTCACAGATGCTGGGATACCCATCTCACATATGCCCGGTGGGTCATTCAAGGTCCTGTGGTCATCTCTATCGTTGTAAGTCGGTTCAATAGCTATGCATTTCTAAGTCTGAAGTGTAACCCGTGTCTTCAAAATACATGGACTTTTGACGTGTGTGGTTTGTTTATTTGCTTGTTTGTTTTGCAGATCAATTTTATACTGTTTGTTAATATTGTAAGAATTCTGATGAGCAAGCTTCGATGGCCAGATGGAAGAGGCAAGGATTCCAGTCAATACAAGTAAGTTAGCCTCTTGATTCCACTGCAGAAATAAGTTCAACAGCAGCGATGAAAGATGCTGTTGCAGAAAAGTTTTACCTGGGTGTAAAACTTGTGCACCCATGTGCACCAGTCTATCTTCGGATAACTTTGTCTGGCAAGCTAGCCCATCATCACCCCAGCAAAGCGACTGGCTCCAAGCCTACCTGTACTTCTGTTTAAGGTACTTGATCCTTGTGCCCACCTGAGTGGTAGCAGTGGTGCTCCAAGCACGGATAAACAAAGAATCTCAACTCTAAAGGGCTGAAAGTCAGGCTTTACGTATGTCATCTCAGGACAACACAGACAACCTGGTGTCTTCTGGTTGTTTTGAACTACAGTTCCCATAGTCCTTAATTACTGCCATGCTGGAAGGAGTTTATGGGAAATGTAATCTAAAACATATAGAGGAAACCAAGTTATCTACAGTGGGGTAAGGGGAAAGGACAGGAAGGCAGTCCTTTGCGTTAGGTCTATTTGGGTCACTCAAAAATGGGTACATTTTGAATTGTGATACTCCATTGCTTACTTTGCTTAGGATGACCCTCAAACTTTTGGAAGTGCAGTCATTGGTTTGGGGCTCTTTTTCAGTGTAGTTATAGTGATGTGCATCAACCTTAGTTGCCATGGTTACATCCTCTGGAATTCTGGGATTGGCAAATGAGGGAGGAGCCTTCAGAAATCTCAGCCGAATAATTTTTTTCTGACCAACAACAAATTCCAGGTTCCCTCAGGGTACAGACAAGCCAGTCAAAGTGGTATCAAAATGCTATAATTATGTAGAGTGAAAAGGCCCCTTTTCTCTACTGCGCCACATCAAGGCATGCGGGAGAGGACTGCTAGTCTTCCTGATGCATACCTGTATGCCATTTTGCGCAAACAACACTCATCAGTCCCACCGTGTGGCCATACATAAGGGACTGTGGGAGTTGTCGTCTCGAGGTTCCTTACCCTGACATAGACTCTAGCTGCATATTCTGACGCCAGTATTAAATATGCTCCCTTTCCTCTTTTGTGCATTGCCCAGCTGTCTCTGTCCTTGCTTCTAGGAGACTTACTAAATCAACACTTGTACTCATCCCTCTCTTTGGAGTCCATTACATCATCTTTGCTTTTTTCCCTTTTGATACTGCAAACGGCATCATGGAGATCCAGGCTCTGTTTGAAAAAGCCATAGGATCTTTTCAGGTAACGCATTTATTTAAAAAGGCCTTCAGCAAGAGTGGGTGCCTTGAGTGCATCTGAGGGCTAATTTATGACACTTTGGGGGCAACATAGACGGCCAAAACTGGTAGGGACGTTACCTTGAAGTGGGCAAAAATCAACTTTTGCATTTTAAAAACTAGTAATTTTAAAAAAATATTTTTAAAACATTAAAGAGTACCTTGACTTATTTAAAAGGCAAATCACCACTCTTGGATGCGTCCTTGAAAGGTCAAAACTTGGCTTCTTGTTTAGAAAAATTAATTATTTCCTGATATTAAATGGTGCAGCAAGGCACTACTTGCCAGAAAAAGAATGTTATTGGGGAGATGATGGAGGGGGCAGGCAACCGTCAGCTGGAACGTTTTTGCTAACAGTCTTGCAAAACAGATCAGGAGGTCTTTAAACTGAATTTGACTGAGGAGGGGGAAAGTATTATTCTGGGCAAGGATTCAGTGAGTACTGTGAAAAATAGCCCAAATGATATAGACAGGGCAGGCCAAGTAGAACTAGAGACCAACAGGGAGAGGGAAAGTAACTTTAGTACAGGAATTCCACAAAGGGCACATCGTCTCAAGTGTCTCTACACTAATGCACAGAGCATGGAGAATAAGCAAGATGAACTCCAACTCTTAGTACAACAAAATAAATATGATGTAATAGGCATCACTGAAACCTGTTGGGATGAATCTCATTATTAGAACGTAGGAATAGGGGGGTATAACCTATTTCGCAGAAATAGACCAAACAAGAAAGGAGGAGGAGGAACTTATATGTCAAGGATGTTTTCACTTGTGAAGAGATCCAGGACTTAAATCCGGAAAGCCAAGTTGAGAGCATCTCGGTAAGAATTAAGGGAGTAAGAAACAATAGGGATGTGATTGTGGGGGTTTGCTACAGGCCTCCGGGCCAGCCTGAGGACATGGATGAGGCCTTCCTGGAGCAGATGGCCACACATTCAAAAAGGAGAGATGCTGTGTTAATGGGAGATTTCAATTATCCTGATCTTTGCTGGCAGTCAAATTCTGCAAAAACTGCAAGGTCCTTGCAGGCAATTTCATGGTCCAGAAGGTGGAAGAGGCGACAAGGGGATTGGCTATTTTAGATCTGATCCTGACCAACAGGGATGACATAGTTGATGAGTTGGAGGTGGTGGGATCCTTAGGAGGGAGTGACCATGCTCTTTTGGAGTTTGTCATTCAGTGGGAAGGAGAAGCCAAGTGCAGCCAGACACACATCCTAAACTTTAAGAAGGCTGATTTCTCTAAACTTAGGGAGTTACTTGCTGAAATCCCGTGGTCAAGAATACTAAAAGAGAAAGGAGTTCATGATGGATGGGAGTTTCTTAAAAGTGAGAAACTGAAGGTACAATTGAAAACTGCCAATAAGGAAGAAAAATGGCAGGTATCTAAAGAAACCGGAATGGTTGACTGAAGAACTCTCAGCTGAGCTAAGTGTTAAAAGAAACATGTAGAAGAAATGGAAAAATGGTGAAACCACCAAAGAGGAATTCAAGTAAATAGCCAGGAGATGTAGGGAGAAGGTCAGAAAAGCTAAAGCGCAGAATGAACTCAGGCTTGCCAGAGACATCAAAAACAATAAAAAGGGCTTCTTTAGATATGTCCGCAGCAAAAGGAAAAACAAGGAAATGATAGGATCACTGTGTGGAGAAGGTGACCAATTAATAACGGGGGGGAAGAGAGAAGGCAGAACTACTAAATACCTTCTTTGCCTCAGTTTTCTCCCAGAAGGATAGAAGTACCCAACCTGGGGCATGGGGAGCAGGTGAGGAAGGGGGGGGGATGCAGCACAGAATAAGTAGAGAAGTAGTACAGGAATATCTGGCTAAACCTGTCAGGGTCAGATACCCGGGTAGCGGGACAGCCCGGAGAAGGGAGTGGGAGAGCTATCAGAGTCTTGCCGGGAGGAGTTAAGGAAGCACTTACTCAAGGGAAGTCCATTTACCTAAGCCAAAGCAACAAGCAAAAGCCATAGTCAGAGTTCCAAAAGCCAGGGATGTGGAACCAAGAGATCAATCCAAGGTATCAGGAGCCAGGTGCTGGAAGCAAGGTACAGGCAAGGACAGCACTTATAGAAAGTTTGCCACAAGCAAAGGAAAAATTTCCAGGCAGGCAGTTATATAGCCCAAGACACAGGTGTGGCTAGTCACTGCTTCTTGAACTTAATCAAGGAAGCCTCCCTTTGCTCAGCTCTCTTGAGTCTCCACCTTGTTTGTGGGCTGATTGACACAGGCTCCAAGGCATCTTCAGAATCGGATCCCTGTTGCCTTAAAGGAGCAGGCAGAGGAACGTCCAAGCCTGCTTGGTCCATGGCAGCAGGGGGAGCTCTTGAGCTGCAGGATTCATCTCCAGCCAGAGCCACAGGGACCAACAGCTGCTGCTCGTCATCTCCACTCTGAGCAACAGGGACCAACAGCTGCTGCTCATCATCAGCAGCTCTAACAGGGGCTTCAGTTATCACAAAACCAGATGAATTCAAGTCCTCAGGGCCAGATGAATTACATCCAAGGATATCAAAAGAGCTGGCAGAAGTCATTTCTGAACCACTTGCAGTAATCTTTGAGAACTCTTGGAGAACAGGAGAAGTCCCAGCAGACTGGAGGAGGGCAAATGTCATCCCCATCTTCAAGAAGGGGAAAAAAAGAGGACCCTAATAATTATCACCCGGTCAGCTTAACATCTATTCCAGGAAAGATCCTAGAGCAGATCATTAAACTGTCAGTTTGTAATTACTTAGAAAGCAATGCCATAATCACTAAAAGCCAGCATGGATTTCCCAGAAATAAATCATGCCAGACTAATCTTATCTCTTTTTATGATAGGGTTACAGGCTTGATAGACGAAGGGAATGCTGTAGACGTTGTATATCTTGACCTCAGTGAGGCCATTGACAAAGTCCCACATGACATTCTTGCAAAGAAGCTAGTAAAATGTGGGCTGGACAGGGCTACTGTTAGGTGATTTGTAATTGGTTGACCGACCGAACCCAAAGGGTGCTCACCAATGGCTGCTTTTCATCCTGGAGAGAACTGACTAGTGGGGTGCCACAGGGTTCTGTCCTGGGCCCAGTGCTATTCAACATCTTCATCAATGACTTGGATGAAGGAGTGGAGGGCATGTTGATCAAATTTGGAGATGATACCAAATTGGGAGGGGTTGCTAATACACCAGAGGACAGGATCAAATTTCAAAACGACCTTGACAGATTGGAGAGCTGGGCCAAAGCTAACAAAATGAATTTCAACAGAGAGAAATGTAAGGTCTTGCACTTAGGCAGAAAAAATGGAAGGCACAAATATAGGATGGGGGGACACGTGGCTGGATAGCAGTACGTGTGAAAGGGATCTAGAAGTCTTGGTAGATCCCAAGCTGAACATGAGTCAGCAGTGTGATGTGGCAGCCAAGAAAGCCAACGTGATTCTTGGTTGCATCAATAGGAGTATGGTGTCTAGATCAAGGGAGGTAATGGTACCACTCTATTCTGCATTGGTTAGGCCTCATTTGGAATACTGTGGCCAGTTCTGGGTACCTCAGTTCAAGAAGGATATCGATGAGCTGGAATGTGTCCAGAGGAGGCGACCAAAATGGTGAAGGGTCTGGAAGCCATGCCCTATGAAGAACGGTTTAGGGAGCTGGGTATGTTTAGTCTGCAGAAGAGAAGGTTAAGAGGGGATATGATAGCCATGTTTAAATATTTGAAGGGACGTCATGTTGAGGAGGGAGCGGGCTTGTTCTCTGCTGCTCCAGAGACTAGGACAAGGAGCAATAGATTCAAGCTGCAGGAAAGGAGATTCCACTTGAACCTCAGGAAGAACTTCCTGACAGTCAGAGCTGTCTGGCAGTGGAATATGCTGCCTTGGAGTGTGGTAGAGTCTCCTTCTTTGGAGGTTTTTAAGCAGAGGCTGGATGGCCATCTGTTGGGAATGCTTTGATGGGTGTTCCTGCATAGCAGGGAGTTGGACTCGATGGCCCCTGGGGTCTCTTCCGACTCTATGATTCTATGATTCTATATAAAGATAGCCTTTTGGTAGGAGGGGAGCTACAGACAGTCCCAGGGTTGCAGTTTGTCCATCTCTGGTTTACTGCTAATTCTTCTACGCTCAAGTTTCTGCCCTTTTCTCTGAGATGTAACATACAGAGTTGCAACTTTTTGTATTTTTTTTTTTCAAATCCTGGTGTTTAGAGCAAACATAAGGAACCATAACCACATGTATTCTTAAATTTTTCAATTATGGTCACCTGGGATGTACGAGGAATAAAAATACCACCTGAATCTCAGGGATAAACATTTGTAATTTCTAAACTTTCGACATTATTAAAATAATACATCCAGGTTGGACATCATGATGTAAGAAAAACCTTTCCGCCTATCCTTTGATTACATTAGCAGACTAGAGACTCCCTTCCAGGACACGCAGTGAAATCAGGATTTCTTTTATCTACTTGTCTCTTCTTTATGTTGCTCTGACAATGCCTCTGTTGCAAGAAGAATCTGTCTGAGTAGCTTTTTAAGACAACTGGTTATTTCGGCATGGTGCAATCCTATATATGTCTCCTCAGAAGCAAATCCATTGATTCAATGGGACTTACTCCTCCAAAAACAAACTCCAGCTTTAGCCTTTGGAGCCAAGACTCAAGCTGCAGCCTTGTTTTCAAAGCTGATAGCACACTGATAGCTGATAGCACATGCCAAAATTTATATCATCTTTTTTTTCCTTTTTAAAATTCATATTTACTTTAGAACATCAACCTGCCATTTGCAATTGTATACTGCAGAGCTGATATGGGCCTCCTTTGTTTCAGGGCTTTGCTGTGGCTGTTCTTTACTGTTTCTTCAATGGTGAGGTGAGTTTCCCATATGCTGAATTTGACTAAAACATAAAACCAGAGCTCAGAAAAGTTACTTTTGTGAGCTACAGTTCTCAGAATCCCTCAGCCAGAAGAGCCAGCATGAAGGGATGCTACAGACTGCAGTCCAAAATAATAACTTTTCCGAGGGCTGTATAAGACGCATCTTTCTATTTTACCACTTCCTGTCAGATGATGACTTCCCATTTCACTCACGCCAGATTTGCTTCTTCTTTATGTATTGTTCTCATAATTAAAGAACACATACAATAAAAGCTTCTAAGGTAAAGTGGTATTTTTAAAAAAATCAGTAGCTGAATTATTATGTGACAGGCTTCTGTTAAAGATACAGAAAGGATGAGCAGTGAGAAGCTGTTTTCTGAGACCAGACCAAATTCAGCTGTCCCGACCTCTTAATTAAAAACACACCCCATCACTTGCCCAAGTGCAGATTATTGATTTTATTTTCTCCCTCTTGTACTGTCCCTCTGCTTACGGGCCATCCAGACTGATCCAGATCAGAAAGTCCCAGATTTTGTTCCTGTTTTTTTCTGATTTTATTTTGAAGATCCACACACATTTCGTTTATCCTAGAACATTTTCTTCAGCTCCCAATACAATCAAATACTTTTTATACTAGCTCTGCAGATTGGTTTGTTTTAACCCAGTATAACTTTGAAAAGAACAGGAACAAAATTTAGGATTCAGGATGCACCTTGAAAGAGAGAGTAAAACTTCAAATGTGGCCCTCTGCATTTGCTAGAGTTAGGAGCTCAGGAAAACTGCAAATATCAAAATGTGTGTCTGTGGAACAGGGCTGAGTCATGGTGGGGAAAGTGGGCACCCAGGTCCAAACCAGATCAGGGAAAGGGGGTGGGTCAGCATGGCAGCCCAAACCCATCTCCTTCCTTGAGGGTATGTGGGAGCATCAGGAGAGGGTTTGTGGTGCTGAGTAATTAGGGTGCAAGCTGTCCTTAGCTGGCCAGCAGTGGCTGGTGGAGGAGGAGGAGGAAGAGGAGAATCAGGATCAGAGGTGGATTTTAAAGGGTTGCAGAGCTTGATCAGAGCTGCTGAGCGGGAAAGATTCCCCAGAACAGAGGTACTGGGTGGGGGCAGGGGATGGAGAAATTTGCAAATAATCAACTGTGAATGTTAAACCCATGAATACGGAGGGCCGACTGCAGACTGAATAACTGGAGCTGCCCACAATAGGCCACAGCACCCCCGGGTTGGGGCATATCTTGCATCGATTGTGAAGGGCTTACGAAATAAATTGTTGTTTTATCTTTTATCCCACAAAGCCAAATGATAAGCCACTGTGATTTCCAAAGGAGTAGCTTCTTGCAGCAGAACAACAAAGTGTTCTGTGGTACCTGTAAGACTAACAGATTAGAGTTCATACAAGAGTAGATCTGTTAATCTTAAAGGTGGCCCCACAGTGATCCGTTGTTGCAAGGCTGGGAGACTGCTGCCTCTGTCAGCCAATCTGAATTTCTCTTAGGGAAGCTGTCAGCCTCATGGCCACTCTGACACTTTTTGTTTAGGTTCAGCAGGAGTTTCATAGGAAGTGGCAGCAGTGGCACTTAAAGAAACGTGTCCTTCCACACAAGCATCACAGCTGCTCATTTCATAATGAAGTCAGTGGATTCACTCAGGTGCTGCAGCTGCTGAAGCCCAGTCCTCAGGAGGAGAGGAGGCTCTCTGTCCTAAATGTGAGTAACTTGTAATGAATCTCATGCAAGCAGGGAGAGTACTAATTGCTCACACAGAAGTAACTGGAAAACCCACGCTTGCATCATCAGGGATGGTGATTATGTATCTGAAAGTTAAATGTGACTCTTAAATTAGCTCTACTTAGAACCTAGCTTGGGCTATGGCTTCAATTTTATTAACAGCTGAAGTTTTTAGCAAGAAGCATGAAGATTCCTGTCCTGATTGTGGAAAAGCATCCTTTTCCTGTTGTCTGATTTGTTTTTCCTTGTGAGTCCACCACTTTAAGATTCCATTTTTTTCTTGCTCATAGCTACTGAGTCTAAGTGCTGGATTAAAAGGTGTTTTTTTTTAATGGTTTTGTTCTGTTGGATATCATGCTGAATACCAGATAGTGGTTTGAGACCAGACATGACTCATGAGCGGTATATGGTCCTTGGGGAGGTGTTATATTGTCTGGAGACATCTTGTAGACTATGAGCTTTTAAACAACAACAACAACAAATATCTCTAGAACAACAACACTACATCCGTAACCAGCTGCAGGATTCAGCTACAGAGTGTGATCAGCGTTGGAACTTTGGAGCCTGGAATCTTAGAAAATCAGCTGTCAATAATGGCCAGGAAAAATTTTAACCAGTTTACCTTCTTGAAAAGATTGTGATTTTTCAGACATCGTAACTGGTGTTTGTTACCTTGTGACAGGAAGCCTATGCTACTATACTATAATCTGGTAAGGCCTGGCTTGATACTTCTTCAGGCTTGTACAAGAAGGAAGTTGGGTTGCCTGGAGGATACAGTATTTGTTTTCCATCTTCCCCCTAATTTCCTGTTGCTTTCTGGTCTTAATTCAAGGTAATGCTCTTATACCAGGGACAGATAACCTGTGGCTTTCCATAATTTGTGGGACTACCTCTCCCATATCTTCTGATTATTAGCCATGCTGGCAGGACTGGTGGGAGTCAGAGTCTAACTACATCTGGAGAGTTAAACCCTCACCACTCTTGCTTTACGTATTGGTCGCCTCGGTAGGTCCTCCCCGTGTCTCTCGTTCAGCTCAGACAGTATGACCTCTGGACCAGATTGGAACAATAAGCACAGATAGAGTGATGTTTGTGAGTGTTGTCCAATTACTGTAAAATATTCTTCCTTGTGAGACTCACCAAAATGTGAGCTATTTTGGATATGTTCAAAAACCTATTTCAAGCTGAGATGTGGGCTTAGCATATGCTTTGCTATCTTCTTACTACACTATGTTTGTATTTTGTTAAGCATATAAATAAACAAACATGGATGAGGGCAGTAGTTTCAGGTGAGATAGTTCTGACAGTATCCTGTGAATAGGGCTAGTGGAATGTTTAGTAGAATTTTGCATGTGGACTCATTTCCCTCCTAAAATACGTGTTCCAAGTATCAGGCAGGAGGAAGTTTACCCAGCTTTGCCTGCACTGATGTTGATGCTTTTGCTTATGATTTCAACAAAAGAAACAATCCTGAAAATTTCACATCTGGATCCTTGCAAAATAGACCCAAACCAGAAATTTACCAAAGAGAGAGTGAGATAAGTTGAATTTTGCTAAACCATCTTGAACTCACACAAAAATGATTGGGGTGTCAACTGAAGTCTCAGTGTCTAATGTTTGGTCAAAATCAGTTCATAAATGTGCATTGCAGAGCAAAATATACAAAAAACCAAAGTGTTTGTTTTGAAGGTATCTGAATTAGTTCATGGATTAGGTCCAAAACCTTACTACTGCTTCATTTGGGTCTCGTGAGATAACACAGCAAGTCTGGTGCCCCTGTAATCAAGCATCTACATTTGTGCAGTGTAAGAGAGAGATCATTAATTAGACAGACAAACACTTTATAGTACTGTTGTATGATTGTAGGATTATATTCCACCCTATTTTGGTAGTTGGCTGTGCAAAATGCCCTCAGCAAAAACTCCAGTCTGGCTCATCTGTGCATCTCTGCATTATGCCTTTGTGCCATGTGTTGCAAGTGCCTCTGCCACAGCCTAATGGGAGGGAGGGAGTAGGGGGGCTCTTTGACATTTTCTTTGTTTCTCACGAGGAACTGCCTCTTCCTGTTAAGCTGTGGTTGGAGCTTCTGAGTCTTGTCTTCTCCCACAGAAGCACAAGAGCTTTGAGATCAGTGTAGTTCTGCATATTAGCTAGCAAACCAGACCATTAAAAGACTTTTAAAAAGTGATCTGTAGATAAAGTATGCACACATGTGCGCACACACACACACACACACACACACACATGCATGCATGCATGCTAGTTTGAGCTTCTTTCTTACTGCTATAAAAAGAAGGAGGGTATCTTGTGGCAGCTAGGATTTATTAATAGATTTATTTTAGCATTTAGCAGTCATTCTAGCATTTTAGCTTTCTTGGATAACCGTCTACCTCCTTGCTATGTGTCACAGTAGATCCTAGGAGCTTGTAGGTCATGGTAGGTGTTTGTTAGTGTTGCCAGTCTTGCTATGCAAGTAATGCTGCCAATCTGAATGAGAGCCAGTGTGGTGAAGCAGTATGAGCATTGGACTACAACTCTGGAGACCAGGATTCAATTCCTCACTCAGCCATGGAAACCAACTGGGTGACCTTGGGCATGTCATACACTCTGAGCCCCAGAAAACCCCATTGCCACAAATTAGAAGCAGCTTGAAGGCATACAACAACAAACTCTTACTAACTGGATCTTGACTAGATGCTTTGTTGGTTCGCATCCTCCTGGATAGTAATGACACATTCCAGCCTCTTGAATTACTTGGCCCTTTGACCTTACTTATAAACAAATGAAATGGAGCACATACTTAGTTGTCTATCCTCATGCACAGTGCCTCAGTGCATACAAGGACACACATATTGCTTCATGCCAAGGGCTCTTCCCTGACACACAATTTCCTAGGACACAACATATTTCTTTAAGGTGGTACAAGATGCTAACCTGTTTGTAGTCAGTGAGGCAGCTAACCTTTTGGAATTGGAAGTCAATTCTCAGTCTCCTGCCCTGAATTACTGCCTGTGGTGGTGTTTGTGGGTGCTGTTATCTGTACACAAATTCAAAGTTAAAACAAAGGGATCGTTATCTCTAAATGAGAACTTAATAAATAAATCCTGAGGTAATGTGGGGGCAGGCAGGCCCAGTCATATGCCTCCCCAAGGTTCCAGGAATGTTTTCCTTCTTGAAAAAAAAATGCTACATATGGAGAAGAGATAGAATTATGCCAAGTTACCCAAAGAGTACAAGCTAAGATTACTATGGGTGGAAAAATATGATCCTTCTCATTTGCAGAACTATTATGTTTTGTCTAACATCAGACCTTGTACAAGTGGCACGTATTATTAGCCAAGTTTCCACCAGCACTCCCTCTCTCCTTTTGTATTTTGTTAATGATGTGTAAATAAATATGCACACATTGGTTGTGGCCCAATCGCTCACAAGACAACTCTGGGAGGCCCATGGTGCTGAACAAATAGTCTATTAGTGGGAAAGGGAGGTGGTTGGTGGATAGCTCTGCATCTCTACTGTATGGCATTTGAAACTTGTCTGGTAGCTTATCTGGTGCGATTATTCTGGAGAGCTCTCTTTTCCAGACATTATGCTACACAAGCCAAAGCTAAATGTTAGGCAAGTGAAAACAACATTATATATCCTTGTAGTATATCATCAGGCCAATTTGGGGTATGGAGTATAACAAACAAGAGTACCTTGTAATACATAAGATGCTTTTCTTTCTTTGGCTAAACTCCTTTGTAGGATTAGCTTGCTTAAATCCAAAAAGGTTTCTGCACAGTCTCATGCTTTCAGAAACAAAACCCAAAACTTGTGAATTAGTACATTTTAAATTTAAAAAGAAAAAAAAGGGGGGAACTGCAGAGAGAGTGTCAACTTATGTCTAGTAATTGAGATGACAAGCACATGGTCTCATAGCTTTGCATGCCAGGAACACTATGCCGGGGACTAACACTATAGGTGGAATTTTAGATTGGCTGCAGTATGGCGCTTGGTCACTTGTTACTGTGTCGTTCCTTTAACATAGTGCATAAATTCTATGGACCTAATTAAAAATGAAAAAAATCACAATACAATGATGTGAAGAAACAACTAAAACAAAAAAAATTGTAAGCAAAAATCTATATAATGCACAACAACTCATTAAATAGGACAGGATTGTTTCAGCCTCTTTTTAAATAGGAGCTTATTTTAACTTGTAGCTGGTTCTCATGGTGCAGAGGGACTTTAAAATGGCATCTTTCCAGAAGTCAGCCTTCAAATCTACGCTAAACTGATACAGAATACTGCTACATTCAGCCAAAGCAAACTAATTACAGGTGCATCCAGACAGATTGAAAAGTTCCAGATTTTGTTCCTGTTCTTTCTGATTTTATATTGGTTTAAAATAAACTGACCTGAGGAGCTGGTATAAAACTTTCCAATCATATTAGGAGGTGAGAGAAAATACTCTGGGATAAACAAAACATGTATGGATCTCCAAAATAAAACCGGAAAAAACAAGATCAGGGATTTTCTGGTCTTTTTAATCAGTTTGGATGTGCACTCAGTACACAAGAGTTGCCTGTTCAGTTGCAGACCACTTTGTCTCCATCAGTAGCTAACCAGGTACTCCTGGGAAGAATGCAAGGAGAATAAGATGGAGACAGAAAGAGAGGTTTTTATATGAAGCTTCTGGTCATCATACAGAATTATATCTGAGCTCTGTAGGCTTTTTCTATCTACTTTGTCTTTTCCTGGAGAGATTTTGTTCTCTCACTGGACCAAACACTTCCTTAACAAATCCCTGTTCCACATGTTCAAGCTGTATCCCTTGTTCAAATGTTGTAACTGCATACGGTAGGAAACTCAACACTGTGTTCCCAGCTTTGCACAAATTATCCTGTAGCATAGAAGTCTGGTTCCTCTGAGATCCATTCTCCTGCTCCCTTTCTGTTCCATTTCGGACAAAAATAAATTCAGTAGTTCTATTATAGCCATGCTAAGTATCTATCCCCAGGTTGTGACAGCAAATGTTCTTGATGATTAGAATGATCAATTCAAAAAGTAGTTTATTGAACATTCAACATTCAACTCCTAGATTTCATCCCACTTTCATTTACATTCTTTATAAAATAGTTAACAATTTAGAAAAACTACATGTTAAAACTCAAAAACAATAAAAAACATTTATTAGAGACAAAGACCATATGCAGTTCAGGGCCTGTGCTCTCACTCTGTCAAGAATCTTCTGACAAAATGGCCTTTAATGGGAGCTGAATCATACATTCACAGAAGAGTCAGCTAGAGCATGTCATTTAGGGCTATTTCAACTTGTCAGCTCATAATGCATCTCTAATGCATTTTAACCTCCATGGAATAAATTTGAAAGCCTCCGTTCAATGGAAGTAGCATGATAACCAGCCCACATCTGATGTATGCATCTGGGGATGCTACACTATAGTGTCCTGCTTTTAGATACGTCTGAATCGCATGTGCTCATTTAGCTCATGGGAGGGGTATGTTCAATCTTTTAAATTGGTGCTGAGGATTAGGTCATGCTAGGAAATTTAAAAAAACCCCACCAAGATGTGTATGTTTGAAAGAAGGCACCAGGATCTCACAAAACTTATTACAAAGAACTCACTCACTCTCTCTCTCAATCTCAATGTCTCTCTCCATATCCATCCATCCATCCATCCATATGCTGTAAGTTGATTATGTACTTGGGAAAGTCAGTACATAGAAGCTGGGGACAATAGGAGTTACAGTCAGCACATCTGGATGCCTTTTTCAGTTACTTCTGCTTTAAGAAAAACTATCACCTAAAACAGTTCTGTGAGTGCAAAATGGCCTTTAAATGCCAGATGCTGGGGGCTGGCACAATTAGCCAATTTTATGTTGAATTTGGGGTGTGGGGTCCAGAAGATGCACTGGAGACCATGGTAGGCCACAAACAGCCCTCAGGCTACACTTTATCCACCCCTGCTCTGGAATATTCACAAGTGGCTCTGTATGGGAAATTGCAACTATTACAAGGCAGTAGTTCCCAAACTGTGCTTCTCCACATATTTTGGACTTCAGCTCCCAAAAACCCCAGCCAGCTTCATTAACATTCACAAATTCTGGGAGCTAAAATCCAAAACACTTGGAGGACCAACGTATGGGAACTGCTGCTGTAGGGTGTTGTTAATATTTATTCATTGGTTACATTTAGGTCCTGTCCTTCCTCCAATGAGCTGATTTCCTTAAATGAGCTCAAGGCAGCCAATGTGTCTCTCTTCTTCCTCTGTTGTCACAACAACCTTGCAAGATTGTTGCTTCACCAAGAAACAATTTGGATTTCCTACAGAATTCCAAAATGACTATTTTTCTCACTTGTGTCTCTGAATCAATTTAAGAAACAATCCTGACGGCAAATTTATAAACTAGGCTAGGTCTGAAAACCACATAAGAGTTCTCCATGGATTACTAGGCCAGAATCCTGTTGGGGAGTTATGACTGCGCTAAGCACTGTAGTTACGGTGCTATGCAGCAACTCCCCTCCTCATCCCCCCTAGCTGACACTGACTGGGCAGTAGCTGCTGTGATCAATAAAGGTCTGCTTCCCTGTCAATCTGGAAGCAGCTGGTTGGCAGTCCCACCCCCTTCCATGAGCAATCTTCATTGCAACAGGCAGAAGTGGGTTCCCTGTAGAAATTCCTCCTTGCACCCAAAATCATTTCCACAAGAGGTGGGATGGACCTGTCAGCCAGCTGGTTCCCAGTTGACAGGGGAACAGACCCTCATTGATCACAGCAGCTGCCGTCCAGTAAGTGTTGTATCCTCTAAACTGGGGGCTCTGCAGGATCTTGAATATGAAACAGTCATAAGTATGTGACTCTAGGTTATGCATTCATAACTGCCCAAAAAGATTCCAGCTCTAGTGTTTGTTTTAAAGAAAGCAGCAATGAATATTTTCAGCTCTAAGAGATGCCCTCTGAGACTGAGAACAGGAACTTAACTTCCAGTGGTTTTTGGTAAGATGGAAATAAAAATGTGAACACATTGATCCCTGTTCTACATCATGTCCCATGAAGACTGCATAAATAAAGCACTGGCACTTCAAAGTTTCATCTTCCTCCCACCATCATTCTATTCCAGAAGGGAAGCCTTCTCTAAAAAAATTCATTTTGGGTAGACACCTTGCACCTCAGCAGTTAAGGGACTTTGTGGTTACCATGCTTTCTAGTTCATCTCTTCAGCTTCTACATAATCAGTGATGTGGACCTACCATCTTGCCACATAATGGGAATATGGAATCAAGAATATGGGATCATGTTTTTGAAATTGTCATTGTCATCATGACAATCATAATCTTTTCCGGTAAATGTTTGCTCTAGGACAGAATTGATTGGGTTTATGATTTCTGTTCTGTAAATAATGAAACACAAGAAGAAATCCTGTAGCACAAAGAGGTGAAGGGGTTAAAAGACATCAGGATTCCTGCATATGAAGTCTTTTAATTTTTCAGGGCTACTCTCCATCAGGAAAGAAGTTTTAAATGTTATGAAAACAAAAGTGGAAGTACCAAGAAAGTTCCTTTTAAAGTTTCATATACACAATCAAATAGTGATCACATAAGCAAATACTGTTGGTATTATTTTATAGTGCAAACACTCAGTTTCTTGTTAAGAGTGAAGCAGTGTCCAAGTATATCTTCAGCACAGTTAAAAATCAGTCAAGCTTTATCATGGCCCAAGCCAGCACAATCTATGTGTATTTTCAACTGAGGTTTTCCCTTTTACTTCACTTGCTACTACCATCACAGTCTACTTTGACTAGAAAATCAGAAAAGCTTTCAAGTAAAGTGGAAGAGGGAGCTGGGCTAGGATTGGAAAAGTCTAAGAAGAAATATCAGGGGAAAGGAGGAGTACACAGGGGCAGAAAATATGGCCTACCAAATATTTGCACCTACAATTCCCATAGTTCTTTACCATTGGCCATGTTGGGTAAAATCTACTGGAACTGTAAAAGATGTGGAAGGCCAAGAGTTTGACATTTCTGGCATAAAAAGCATTAAAGCAGTCAATGATGATAAGAGACACAGGAAGTGATATGAGACCATTTCCTTGTCAGTTGGAACAGAAGTCACTACATAAAACATTTGGGAATCATGTGACCCTCCAGATGTTGGACTGCAATTCTCAGCAGCCCTAGCCAGCACAGCTAATGGTGAGGTGAATTATAGCTCAGCAAAACCTGGAGGGACACATGATTCCCATCCCTGATATAAAATGTACTTATAGGCACAGTTTGAAAGAGATACATTCCACAGTGCACAAGCAGTCTGATAAAAACGCTTGCATTGTATATAAATATCTCATATACTTTCATGAAGAAAAAAGTAAGGAGCAGAATCCTACCAGTAGTTTGATGTATACCATGGTTAAATTGAAATTATTTATTTGGAATTTAAGCTCTTAATGGTGCTGCCCAACCTTCTGTGTAGTATACATGTTTGTTCTGACTCTTAACTGTTGAGGTATAAGAATCAAATCATCAAATCTAGTTGCTAAGTCCAATTAAAGTAGACTCACTGAAATCAATGTTAACGTAGTAGGTCAACATTTAGGTTACCAAGATCAGGAAAAGAATAAAGCAAATTTACACAGCGCATTTCTTGTCCCACTTTCATACTGAACTTAGCCTTGCTCAGTAATTCAGGTAAAACTAGTTATGACTAAATCCACTTGAAAGTACTGGGATTTGCTAAGTTTTTTACATTTGTTAACTTGCTTCCTTGGCTTTCATGAGACTTTAATCACTGGACTGGGGCCTATAAATGTATGAACCAAAGTAGAAAACTGAAATAATTTGCTTGCTATTCCTTCACAACAAAGAATCATGTTTTAAAAAATTCTAGGGGGCTATAATATCCAGCTTCCAGTACTCGTCCTCTACTATTGATTGGTCCTAAAGATATCTTCTGAAGGAAACATGGCCTTGTAAATCTTTTTCTTTTATTGTGTACTAAGAAATCATGGTGTTCTTTTCAAACAGTGATGGGCTGCGATATGCTCTTACTTTATTTAGCAGAGCTGCTGTCCACCATTGTTAATTTTTTTCAGTCTGTTCCATGGAAATGTTAGGTGATTAAGGTGAAGTCCACTGATTCCATTAAGGAAGAAAAGAAAGGCAGCAATAAATTCACACCAGTAGGTTAGTGTAAAGCCTGTGAAGGAGATGTAGTCCCTCAGAAGGATCAAAAAGCTCAGCATGCCAGCTGATGAGAGCAGAAAAGAAGCAAGAATGAGGACTGATCCCATTGACCACTTTCTTCTTGAGTTGATGTCTTCACAGACTTGTGAGACCATGAGAAGTTCCAGGCCAAAGATGGCTACTACGACGGCAAAAGACACCATACTTCTTGCGAGAGTCATTCCTATGTTCATACCTCTCACATTGGCCAGAGTGAGGTTGGTGGCACATTTGAGGGCACTGTTGTTGCTGATGGTACAGAAGTGCCACAATCCAAAGAGCTTTCCTTTGGCAAAGAGCCAATGGCCATCACACACTGCGATGGAAGACAGGACGACAGATATTGCAACACAGAGGATAATGAGGCTCCGAATAAATGTCTCAAAAAACAACTTCTTGGGCCTTCTATGAGCACGTAGCCACTGCGCCTGAAAGAGAAATTCCCAAAAGAAAGAAAAGAGACGAAGTTAAATGTTGGCTTCTGTATTTCAAAGCAAGAAGCACGGAATAAAAACACAGCCAGCTTATGGACTATCATCCACGAGGTGGTTAATGGTCAGTGATATTTATGCCTAAAATATGCACTAAGTACCCATTCACTATTTCTCAGCCTCTATCCCACCACTGCAATTTTTCTTGCTCTCTATATAATAGTAATAGACAACAACAACAAAAACAACAGGGAGTCATCACATGGAGAATTTGACTACAGAGTGTTGGACGGACATGGGTCTGTGGAGTTGAGACATTAATCTTACTCAGAAGTTCACAGCAGAGTTAAACTGAACATGTGAGAAAGATGATGTGCTAGTCTAACCCACCACCATCCTCAGTGACCTGGATCCATACAGGGATCTGGTTCTGGAGTACACAAGACTGTCCTGTTCTGTCACTCTCCTCGTACGGAAACTGATAATGAAAGAGGGGCTAGCTAACATGTTCCTTTCCTCATACATTTATTTTCACTTTAATCTGAATGCTTGAACAAGGTTACAGGAAGATCAGAGAGAAGAAGATAGCAGTAGTCAAGCATGCAGAAGATTGATCAGGGGTTTTTTTTCCTATGAAGACAGAGAGGAAGAGCCCTGTCATTACAATGTCATAAAAGGAAATGTTTAGAGACATACTGAGCCTGAGAGATGATAAGAGATCAACCATTGCAGGTATAACAAATACTGGGCTACCTTACAGGTGTTGTTTAAAACAGGAGAAAGCAGATTTCAGCCTTGTGAGATCTGCTTTGCTTTTTGCTAAATCCTGGAGATAAATACAAATCTGAAACAAGTGCAAAATAGTGGCTGAGGTGATAGAGCCAATTACCTACCATATTCCCTTTCCTAATGGACCTGTGCATACTACAGGGTTTCTAACACCAAGTGCCGGGAAAAAAAAAGTATGAAGTCCACTACAGAAGTGATTTTTTAAAAAAGCAATTTTACTACAAATTTTCAGCTATTTGGAGGTGGAAATGCTTGGTGACCTATTAAAAACTACTTGAAGAGCTACTAAAAAAATCTTGATATGCATCCCCTCCCCAGTCCCATTTAAAAGGTATGTAATGTACTTTAGTCCCCCCTAAAGTGGTTTGTAAGTGCTAAAGATTATTTCTGTTGTGTTTGTGTATATGTGTGTATACATCTACATCTATGGATAAGTACATGATTTTGTTGGAAGTCCTTCAAATATCTTTCTTGTTCAGTCCTATGTTTCTGTTTTCCTTAATTGCACCCCCTGCAGTGTGTCTTATTTTCAAATAGTCCTTGCATAAAACCTCACAGGAACTGCCAAGTGGAAACCAGTTTTTGCTGAAACATCAGCAATAACAGGCCAGTGAAGAAACAGAGTTGCTGATCTTTGTAAACAAGTCATTGCATTCCAAGAGGGAGGAGAGGAAATGGAACAATTTAAAAAACAAAACAAAACATTTGAGTCTCTAGTCTACAAAATCTATCCAGTACTCCATACTGTTTTAGCAGTTTTGTGCTCAACTTACTCTTGTACACTTACTCTTGAGTCCCATTTGGGAGAAAGGCAGGAAACAAACCAAACTGATCAGTGAATAAATATTAGGATCAATATCCTTTTGCACGCATATTATGAGTTAAACTGTGTTATTCAGACCCTGAAACGCCTTGTCCAAACCATAGCACAATTTGTCAAGAACACCTCCATTGTTGCAGAACTTAAAACTAGGAAGGCAGATAATTCAAACTCCTGTTTTTCGGGTGGGATGGAAGGAAGGCAAGGTCTTTCTCACCATCTGAGTTACTAGAATAATCTTGTGCGTGCATATATTATACCGGAAAGCTTCCTTAATGAAAAAAAGAAAGAGGGTGCATAGAATCACAGAGTTGGAAGAGACCACAGGGGCCATCCAGTCCAATCCGCTTCTGCCATGCAGGAGCCCACATCAAAACACTCCCGACAGATGGCCGTCCAGCCTTTGTTTAAAAACCTCCAGAGGAGGAGACTCCACCATACTCTGAGGCAGCGTATTCCACTGCCGGCGCATCAGAGAAGACTTACAATTTTCAGGGGGAAGAGCTTCTCTCCATCTCTCCTGTCCCGTCCCCCCCGGGCTGCCAGCTCCCGTTTAAAGGCAAAAATACAAAGAGCAACAGGTGGTCAAAGCCAGCGCACACGGGCTGCTATGAGCGGCTCTGCCAGTAGGGCGACTAGTAAACACGCACAGGCTGCCACCAGACAGGAGAGAACAAAGGACCACGGCGGGGAACTAGCAGGGATGCAAACGAACCCCCGGCACTCCACTTTTCCCCCCTCCTGGCCCAAACCAAGGCGGCTTCCAGCCCAGGACGCAGACTCACCCTTGGCGCTGCCTCCCTGCCCGAGATTACCTGCACTGCTATGGCTGTCATGATGACTTCTGTTCCTTCCAGAGGAGGAGGAGCAGGAGGAAGGAAAGCTGAGGGTAGCTTAGGGTTTGTTCCGGACCGGGGAGGAAAGTCTCCTTGTTTTGCCCTCTCCTCCGGCCCCCTTCAGCCCCGGCTCCCCCGTCAGAGCCGGCGCGGCTCACGGAGGAGTCCTGAGGGCTGAGGCGGCGGAGGAAGCAGCCGCGCTCGCCGCCGCTGGTGTCGACATCGCCGAAGAGCCGCGGAAGCTGTGCTGCTGCTGCTGCGCGAGGCAGGGCTAAGGGGTTGCCCTTTGAGTTCTCCCTCGGGCTGAGTCAGCAGCCGAACGGCTATGGGGGGGGGGGGGAGGAGGAGGGGGGGCGCCAGGGAGAGCGCGGGGCAGGCAAAAGCGGCTGGAGCCGGCAGCGGGCTTCGGAGAAGGGCGGGGGGGGGTAGGGGTGGAGGAGGAGGAGGAGGAGGAGGAGTGCCTGTGAGAACGCGGCCGTCAGGGGAAAGCGCCGCGACGCCGGAGCCTCAGCGCAGCACGGATCGCGGGCGGAAGGTCTCGAGCAAATTGTGCGGCTGCAGAGCGGGCGAGGGCCCTCCGGCCGGGGCGGACGCTGTTGGCCTCCCCGGGCCCCACGCAGCGCCTCGTTGACCGCGGAGAGTCCGCGCAGCTTCGCTTCTCTTTCTTGCACCCAAAGGAGAGCGGGGGGGGGGGGGGCAGCTCCGAGCTTGGCGGCTTCTGGTTTTCAACTCAGACTAAACCAACCCGAGCCTTTAAAAAAGCAGGTTCTAGGAAGTGGGCGACTGGGAATAAGGAGCAAAGTTTGGGAAGGGGTTGCTTTTAACCGCCTTTCCCACTAGCCATGCTGGTAGGTGTCCTCTTTAAAAAAAAAAAAACTTTTCAGAACTCTGGGCTGAAGAAGAAGTGTCTGTCAAAACTTTTGCAAATTACTATGGAAATATGAAGAATGAAATGTAAGAACTGTCAGATAAATTAACAGTAAAATGTTGTACAGTACCTAAAGCTTGTAGAAATCGGGAAAGTGAAATCTAGATCAATGTGGAAGATCAGATATATTTCAATGAAGCTGACAATCAAATATGTATGTTTTATAATGAGAATTTTGAATAAAATGATACATTAAAAAAAAAAACTTTTGCAAATTACTTTTCTGCTTGGCCTGCCAAGACCCAGATCCCTTCTCCAGTGCTATCATTAGCAGTGGAAAAGGGAAATATATTACGCTGGCGTATATACCCAGCGTTGCCCAGGATTTTATTTTCTCGTAGGTGATAGTAGTGATGTATTTAAGCCTTTTACTCCAAGTCTCAAGTCTCTACCTGCAAGTCTCAAGTCCTATCACGTGGAGTCTCAAGTCAAGTCTGGGAGCCAACTTTATACGGCACCCTTTATTCCAGAATTTCTGAAGAGAGTCAAATAAAGTCAGTTTTAACAATTTAAGTAGAATTGGCCCTCCACTTTTGTGATTTTTGCCATCTGCAGCTTTGGAAGTGGGGAATAGAATCCTTCTTACTTCCCATTTGCAAAGCTTGCCTTCTGCTTTTAGGAAAAGTTTTAGAAAGCTCCTCCTGCATGAAGCAGGGACAGACCTCAAGCCCATTATTGCTGTTCCCTCTGAGAAATGTGTTCATACTTTGGCCTTCAGACAGATTGTCATGTGACCAGTAAATTGTAAGGTTTCTGGAGGAATGTGTTGTGTTACTGAACCAAGGACAGCAAGTCAGTCACTAAAAACATGCAAATCTCAAGTTCAGTTGAGTCAGTGTGTAATTTTTACCAAATCAAGTCCAAGTCAAGTCACTGAAGTCTGACTTGAGTCCGAGTCAATTGACTCGAGTCTACATCACTGGGTAATAGCTAGAAGGATTTGAGATCCTGTGTCTCTAATGCCCCAAACTGTCTTGTCCAGTACCTGTAACTTTTCCCCATATTCTGTAATCTGTTATGTTATTAACATATAGAGGTTGGGTTCCTGAGGGAAATACAGTGCCGACCTCCTTGGTGCAAGGCCTCATCTCCATAGCAACTGGCCAGCTTATTTAAGATAGACACAGTTGACTGCTTTTCCCTATATTCCCCAATCTAATCTGTATTTAAAGTTATTAACATACAGAAGTTGGGTTCCTGAGGTAATATGCTGTCCTCTTCCTTGCCGCTAGGCCTCATCTCCACAGCAACCAGTAACCAAGAGCTCTCTGGCTGAGAATTCTGAAGGCCTCTCCCTAAACTGCAAACCCCAGGATTCCATAGAATCTTCACAGGCAGCCAATCATATGAGGTCTTCTTGCCTGATATTAACAGATAGACAAACTTTGACTTTTATATGTTAAACTAACATATTTGCTTGGCATTGCCCGGGATTTTATTTTCCTCTTAAGAACTCACCAAACTGTCTTCTCCAGCACCCGTAACTGTTACTCATATTCCCCAATCCAATCTGTATTCAGAGGTGTTAACATACAGAGGTTGGATTCCTGAGGGAATATATTATCTTCCTCTTTCCTGTTAGGCCTCATCTCCATAACAACGGGCCTATTCCAGTACCTGTAATTTATCCCCATGTTCCCCAATCCAATATGTATTCGGAGTTGTTAAGATAACAGAGGTTTGGTTTCTGAGGGAATACACTGCCCTTCTTCTTGCTGCTGGGCCTCGTCTCCATAGCAACTGGCCTGAGGCCCAAGAGCTCTCAGGCTGAGAATTCAACAGCCCTTTCCCTGAACTGCCAACTCCAGGATTCCATAGAGTCTTCACAGCCAGCCAATGATATGAGGTCTTCTCCCCTCACACAGCCAATCGTATGAAGTCTTTGCCTGCCTGATGCAGACAAACACATTCACAAACTTTGCTTTTTATATAGTAGATTATGGCTATTACACAATTTACGAGGGACACAAGGGACACAATTTACAAAGGAAAGAATCAGGTCCAAGGAGCTGCAACCAGGCTGTTAACTGAGGAAGGTTACAGAGATCATACTACGCCCCTGTTAGAACAGCTCCACTGGCTTCCAGTTTGGTTTCTGCGCACAATTCAAAATGCTGGTTGTGACCTATAAAGCCCTACGTGGCTCAGGTCCAGGCTATCTGGCAGACCTCATCTCCCTATAGAAGCCAGTCTGGGCTGAGACCATCAGGACAAGCCCTTCTCTCAGTTCCACCACCATTGCAAGCACAGTTGGTGGGGACACAAGAGAGGGCTTTCTTGGTGGCTGTCGCTAGACTCTGGAACTCCCTTCCCGGGGAGGTTAGTATGGCCCCCTCCTTGTTATCCTTATTCTGACCGGCTTTTGAAACAAAGTTTTAAATTGAACTGTAAAGGGATCTGGGATGCATTCCAACTGTAATTCCTGAGCCTCAAGAATCCTGTAATCTTGTGGCAATACCTCTTAAGACAGGGATGGAAATCATGCACTCCTTTAGATAGTTATTGGTTTGCAGGTCCTAGCAGCCCTGGTCAGTGTAGTCAATCAAAATGAATACTGGACGTTGTAGTCCAGCCACATACAGAAGGCCAAATTATTGCTATTCTTGCCTTAAGACTAGAGAAAAGTTAATGGCTGTTGACATTCTAATGTTTCAGTAAGAGCTAGCATGTCCCAAGAAAGCAGTGAAATTGGCTGGCTGGGTGAGTTCTATCTGTCTCTCTGTCCATCCTTCTTTCTTCCGTCCCTCAGCAAGGGAAAGCCTGTGTATACAGCAGGAAGTGTTTATGTGCTGGTGCTGAGACAGCAAGGAGAGAGTTGACTTTGCTTTTCTGCAGGAAACCTTATGACTCAAGAGGTTCTCCAAGACAGCTGATCAAGAAGAGGAATCCTGTTAGTGTGCCAATGAACTTTAGTGTTGTATTCAGTCTGTCTATGAGTAGAAATAGTCTTATATTACAGAATGAGCACCAGTTTCTAGCAACTTCTTCCTAAAGAACTGGAACCCTGGATAACTGCTAGAACAACTGAACTGTGTCACTGCTTAGAACTGGGGCAAAGACAGCCAACAAAACAGTCTGATTAGGGGAAGCACTTTATGCATTTGATTAAGTAGAATGCAGTTGGTTCAGTGACAGCTTCAAGTATGTCAAATTTCTTGCCACACAGGGTATGAGATTCTTTGTCGTTGTTGTTATTTTAAATGCAACAGACTGATTTGTCTACCTTTTTGGAAGTTGACCCTCATAAAAGGGGCATAGATAATGACTGCACAAGTTATAAAACATTATAGTGGAAAAATACTGACTTGGCAACACTGTGCTGTCTAGAATCACTGAAACCAACAGCTGCTTCTTACTCTGTGTGTCACTTCCATTTTATATGCCGTGAAATTTTCATCACCAAACAAAAGAAAAGGGCTTCAAACATAAGAACTCACACCAAGCAAGATCATGACTAATGAAAATAACTAAACCAAATAACTGAAACAGTATGTAATGTCTTAAGCAAGCATGAAAAATAATAACCCACTATGATAGCATCAGCAAAATCAAAATGTGTACACAAACAGTAGACAATCACTAAATTGCAGGTCCATAATAAATCACCAACTGCTTATACCATAGACTGTAGAAACATGCAAGAGAGTGACTAACACAATTTGTGAAAACACATCATAACTCAAATCCCTCCTCAGTTCAGTCTATGAATACTAGCAAAATTCCGGAAGATAATAAAACAAACAGCTCATGCGTATAAGGATAGTCAAAAGTCACAGAGATGGAGGCTGACATAGAATTCCAGCTACTTAAGACTGTAAACACACATCAGAAACATCTCTGCCTACTTGTAACATAAAAAGTCGCATATAATGAACTCAGGTCTGTATAAATACAGTCTATGTATGTGGTCCAAAATTCTATAAAATATTTATGTTGGCAAAATTTCAGAAGATATTTTGACAACCACTGCAAGCAAATTATGAAGTTATCTTCATGGTTTTCTGTGGTTGAAAGTCTTTAATGCTGCATGAGCTCAAGACATGGTTCTAACAATGCAGTTTTTTTTCCCAAGCTCCCTTGGAAAAATGCTGTCAGACCATGTTCTTATAACCATGTGATGAGCTCCTGCACCTTTCTGTAGAGGAGAGCTTCTTCTGTGTGTGGAGGACCTCAGTGAGAGCCATAACTCAGATTTTCCAGAGGTAGAAAGAGGCTTTAGTGTGGTGTAGTGGTCTGAGTGCTGGACTAGGACTTTGAGAGACCAAGCTCTGCTCAGCCGTGGAAACCGACTGGATGATCTTGAGCAAGTCACACTCTCAGCCTCAGACGAAGGCAATGGCAAACCCACTCTGGACAAATCTTGCTGAGAAAATCCTGGGATAGGGTTGCCCGAAGTCAGAAATGACTTGAAGGCATGCAACAAGAAGAAGAAGCTGTCATCTTCAGAACTATCGTTCTTCAAAATTACTGCAGAGATGGGCTGGGCTAGCACACTCCTTTCCTCGCATGTTGCTGTGTTAGGTGATACAACACCAACCCAGTGCTCTTAACATTTTGGCGCTCTCATACCCCTCTTATCTTCACAAGTTGGAACTATCAAGGTTTTCCTGGGAGAAGAAAAGCTTGGGCAAGGGAGCACTTTGTTCACTTCTTTGCACTTCTCTTTTCTCTGTTGAAGCATAAAGAAAAGTCTCAACTAAAATGGACTCTTGGCTTTCTGTTGATTCAGTGGATTTCCTGAGGAAAGAACTAGAAGTGGGATTTAGGCCATTTGAAGAAAACTGAATCCAGTATACCCACCAACAATGGCTTCACCTTTGCTGTAGGATTAGACTTAGAGCAACCTTTCTCAACCAGATGGGTACAACTCCTGTCACCTTAATGACCACATTCTGGTCCAACACACAGAGAGGACAACAGGCTGCAAGGGAAGGCTACCTTAAAGGAAACTTCCTTTGATTCACTGACCCTGTGCTCCCAGAACTGCTTTGGAGGCCAAGGGGTTTTGTAACTGATCAGACCACTGAGAGTTTCCATGTGTGTAAATGATCTCTGAGTCTATAATGTGCCATGTGGGGCACATGATGTTAAGGCCCAGTCCTCATCCAGCCCCCAACTGGAAAGGGAGGGAGCTAGGGCAACTTCCTAAATCCTCCAGCAAGCATAGCTGATAGGGGATTCAGGATGGTAGAGTTAAAAAGCTGCCACTTTCCCAAATTCTCCAGGTTACTGTCAGCTGCCCAAACATATCACAGATGCTGATTCCAGCCCTGCCAACCATCCCTTTCTTCCCAGTTTGAGGATGTCCTTTCAGCAAAGCTCTGTTTTATTTTTTTAATTAAAAACAGACCGTCTCCTGACTTCATCAAACACTGATGGCAATAGCCACTTGTGCTTCACTCATTTGTGGCTGAAATCAAGTATGTGTACAGTACTTCCTCAACTACTTATTTTAGATTAAATTACCGTACTTTGTCAACTACTGGTATACTGGTGCCTCAGCAAGACTGTCAGTGTTTGACCTGTAAGAAAGTTTCCCCCTTTCTTCAGTGAACTAAAGGACAGTATAATCCTATGCAAGCTTACTCTATGGTAAGTATCACTGTGTTAAATTGAGCTTCTCAAACTGGGAGGGGTTGCTAATACACCAGAGGGTAGGATCAAATTTCAATACGACCTTGACAGATTGGAGAGCTGGGCCAAAGCTAACAAAATGAATTTCAACAGAGAGAAATGTAGGGTCCTGCATGTGAGCAGAAAAAATGAAAGTCACAAGTATAGGATGGGGGACGTGTGGCTGGACAGCAGTATGTGTGAAAAGGACCTAGGAGTCTTGGTAGATCCCAAGCTGAACATGAGTCAGCAGTGTGATGCGGCAGCCAAGAAAGCCAACGTGATTCTTGGTTGCATGAATAGGAGTACAGTGTCTAGATCGATGGAGGTAATGGTACCACTCTATTCTGCATTGGTTAGGCCTCATTTGGAATACTGTGGCCAGTTCTGGGCACCTCAATTCAGGAAGGATATCGACAAGCTGGAAAGTGTCCACGGGAGGGCGACCAAAATGGTGAAGGGTCTGGAAGCCATGCCCTATGAAGAACAGCTTAGGGAGCTGGGGATGTTTAGTCTGCAGAAGAGAAGGTTAAGAGGGGATATGATAGCCATGTTTAAATATTTGAAGGGATGTCATGTTGAGGAGGGAGCGGGCTTGTTTTCCTTTGCTCCGGAAACTAGGACAAGGAGCAATGGATTCAAGCTGCAGGAAAGGAGATTCCACTTGAACCTCAGGAAGAACTTCCTGACTGTCAGAGCTGTTCAGCAGTGGAATAGGCTTCCTCTGAGTGTGGTGGAATCTCCTTCTTTGGAGGTTTTTAAGCAGAGGCTGGATGGCCCTCTGTTGGGATTGCTTTGATGGGTGTTCCTGCATAGCAGAGCGTTGGACTCGATGGCCCCTGGGGTCTCTTCCAACTCTGCGATTCTATGATTCTTGTTGTTGTGTGTCTTCAAGTCATTTCCAAATTATGGTGACCCTAAAGTGAACCTACCATGGGGTTTTCTGGGACTGATGGTGTGTGATGTGCCCAAGGTCACCCAGGGGGTTTCCATGGCCAAGTGGGGAATTGAACCCTGGTCTTCAGGGTGTTAGTCCAATGCTGACATCATTACACCATGCTTTCTCTCTCATTCCCTAGCTACTCTGGTTAAGATTGCACCTATACTTTCCTTTTTGAGTATTTATTCCTATTACTTTGATTTTTTTTTTAAAGGGAAGGTTTACTTGTTTGGTTGCACTGTAAAAAGGTGTGCATACCCACACTCCCTCCTCCAGTGTTGTATGGCTCAGGGAATAGGCTAAAGTTCTTGATTAATAAATCAGATTTTACATGTTTTGGAATGATAAAGCAGAGTTTTATAGTTACTCACTGCCTACAAGAAAAGCTTATCACCAGGATAATAAAGCAGCCAACTTTTGTGTGCATGCACTATAGTTGATCAGATTGTTACTTCAAGAAGGGTTAGAGGGTTTGAGCCATAAGGAAGAACACCCATGCCTTATCAGACTCTGCAGCACTGTTGCTGTCAAAGTCCAAATGCCGTCCTGCAGAAAACAGCAGTTGAGGGCGTTGAGATGGTGATTAAGGGAATTGTTCATAACTCCCTGAAGAAATCATCCAAACTCCTTGTTTTCACAGACTAAGGCTGTGATTGGATATTGTATCATGTACAACAAGATTACCAATTGAGAGCTAGATTGTAGGTTTTGCATGCAAAAGGCCCTAGGTTCAGTCCCTGGCGTCTCCATTGGCCCTCTAACTTAAGAACTCAGACGCCCCTACCAGAATGATAACTGGGTGTGGGAGAAGTAGTCCCAAACATCTAGAGGGCCTCAGTTTCCCCAGTTGTAGTGTATTGGGAAAGGCCTTGTAGAGATGGGCAGCACACACTCTTAACTGTCCTGATTTGGCAGGAACAGTCCTGATTAATCCTCTATCATCTAAGTTTTTAAACTGATTTTAAAATGTCCCAGTTTCTATCTGTTCCTCCCACTTTCTCTCTTGTCCTTAGCTTGCTTATTGGTGCAACCTGGTGTCAAAGTGTAAAAGTAGTTTGCAAATTAATTCAGTAGTGGGGAAAGAAGAATCTTGGCCTTCCCCGTAGGTTAAAACAAAAGTAAACTACTGCAGCCTCCCTTAGCCTATATGTTCTTCTTCATTAGTAACTTTTCCCATCTTGAGCACACTATAATGTTGCTTGCCTACACATGTCTCAGTTTTCATCTGTGAAATGTTGGAGGGTATGGTATGACAAATCAGAGTAGAAAATGCGGGCTAGGAGGAACAGTGGCCTGGATCTCTATTAAACGTTTTCAAGGATAATATGAAGAGGAAAAATCAGAAAGTGTACATAAGACTTAATTGCGGTAGAGCCATGTTGAAAAAAAGAGTTTGCTGGGACACAGAAAATGTTGGCAGCTCCCAGTGATTTCAACTTACGTTACACATATACAAAACATTCCAAGCCATGTTCCAAACATCTTGACATATTCTGCTGCTATGATAATAACTAGAACACTGGAACAAGATACAAAAAACAAGTGTGATGTACAGAGCTTGAGAATAGTGCTTGTTCCTTACTGGCGAGTTTGTATGTGTCTTAGGCATTTTGTATATCATAGCCCTGTTGCTGCCATGACATGTTTTTGTGAAAATCCTGTATAAACTCGGTTTAATTGCTTGTTCAGGTTGGAACCCTGGGCTACCAACCCAGAATCCACCTGGCCTTGGGCCATTAAATCAACTGCTGCGTTTGATCTCTTATCAGTCTCCATTCATGAACCTTAAAAGGTTTTTAAGGAATCTCTTCTTCAATATCCATGAAATAGCTGACTGCACCATCTTGTTTATTATTATATTTATTGAGTTTACATCCCACCTTTCTCCTAAACTGAGATTCAAGGCAGCTTACAATACAGGCCATTTCCACACTACACTCTTATAGCGTGATTATTCCACTTTCCACATCCTATGGAATCCTGGGTTTTGCGGTTTAGGGAGGGGCCGGCCGGCTAAAACATTAAAAACATCCAGCTAAAACATTAATTTACAGAAGTTAAAAAGAGTTAAATAACTATATTAGTAAAAACATGATTAAAAAGTAAAAAACAACAACACTTAGAGCATGTTTAAAATTTGAATTTGATTACAGTGCTGTTTTGCTTAGCATGGTTCATATGTTCAACAGGATGTATGTTGTTGCCTCATCATGCTTACAATGGTTCTGCAAGGTAGACCGGTGTTTGTTGTTGTGCCCCTTCAAGTTAGTTCTGACTTACAGTGACCCTAAGGTGAACCTATCACAGGGTTTTCTGGGGCTGAGAGCATGTGATGTGCCCAAGATCACTCAGTGGGTTTCCATAGCCATGTGAGGAATCGAACTCCAGTCTCCAGGGTCGTAGCCCAATGCTCCAACCCCTGCACCGCACTGGCTTGGATTCCTCTGATATATCAAGATTGAGGAAGTGGGGGTGAGGAGTGGATGTCAAACTCCCTAGCCCTGTTTGGGGCTGGTGCGACATTTGCAGCCTTTGGAATATGGTAAACATATGCAGACTTTGAATGCAGCTTATCACAACACAAACAAGATTAAGGTAAGGCTGAGGGCTCACATTTTTATCTTTCCAGAACAGAGGCAGAGATTATATAACTTGCTTTCAAGGCCACGCAGGGAATCTGTTAAAGAGCTCGACTGGAAGCAGGCTGCCTCATTTTGGCTCACTTCAAACTGCAAGACAGTTTAGCTGCTTTTGATGAAGAGGTCGTAATGAAAAACAGGATGTCCAGTGGAAGCCGTTCTGTGCAAAACAGAGCAAGTTCGCCAACGTATTGTGAAACAATGCAACAATTTGAAGCCCCAGAGAGTGTGCCGGGAGTGAGAAATGGAAGTGTTTACCAGCTTTAGCTACACTCCAGCGCATGTTTGCTTTGAGGGCAATGCATGCAATTGTTACAGCTGTGTGGCGTGTTTGTGCCCTCAAGTTGCCTGTCAACGTATGGTGATCCCAAGAATTTCATGGAGCTTTCTTAGGCAAGGAATTCTCAGAGGTAGCTTGCTATTTCCTTCCTCTGAAATACAGGCAGAGGATCTGGTATTCTTTGGTGGTCCCCTATCCAAGTATTAACCAGGGCTGGCCCTGCTTAACTTGCAAGATTGGCAACCCAGTTCTAAAATTTAATGCTGTCAACTCAAGACTATTACAACATACAGCCATTGCTGTGTTTGACTATTTTGACTATTTGTTTTGACTATTTAACAATAATATTTTCTAATGAATCACTGAAAATAAACTTTTAAGAATACCAAGGTACTAGCACCCTTTAAAATGCTACTACTCAGCATCCAATTTTCAGTTGGTATGAGAAGGCCCTATTCAGAAAGGTAAGGATTCAGGATTTTCAGCTGGAGAATTTTCTTCTGATCTTCAGCTTCACAACTACCATTTCTGAAGCCTTTTAGCTAGATAATAGATCTTGCTGCCGGACGGATGGGGTGTGGGAATTGTAGGGCCTTTCAGATGTTGGACTGCAACTCTCAGCAGACCTCACCATTGACTGTGCTAATCAAGGCTTCTGAAAGTTGCAGTCCAACAATATCTTCAGGGCTGTGTTATGCCCTCTTGTGTGTAAATGAGTCTAGCTATTACAAGCCATGTTTACACCAGAGCAAGAAAAACTTGACACAAGAATCTGACCAGGGTGTCCCTTTTGTGACTGAAGTGAGTATGGTACAAACAGGCATAAAGTTTAGAACTGGCAGTAAAACCTTCCTAACTGGTAGGTTTTTTCTTTTTAAATAATTGTATTCTCAAAATATTGTTAAAGGGGGGCAGTGCACATTTTGTCTCACACAGAATAATGAAAGCTTCAAGGGCTTAATTTTAAGTGTGGGATGACAGGTTGCAGTTGCTAATGTCAGAGCTCTCTTTGCATACTTGGAGGTAATTTTTTTTTTTACATTATGATCTGTGTAATATATGACAACCATGTATGGTTCCTCTCTTTCTAAATTATCAATCTATCTTGGAACCTAAAGGGTTGAGGGAAAAGATATGTATATTTTTAGCATTTTTTTGTTGTAGTTGTTGCTAAAAGTTTCTCCAGCCTTGCACAGTGAGTCTATGGACTAGCATTGGTACTATCTATTCCTTGGAAGGGAGAATTGAGCTGGGGGATTTTCAGCAGAAACAAAGCACCTCTTTTGAGGCAGACTGCCATCTCTGCAGCCATATCCTACAGATGTGCTCACATGCACACACCCCAGCCATCATATATAGATTAACCTTTGCTCAGGATGTGGTTTTACAGCTGTACCTGAAGAGGCCTGGTTAAAGGTGAGAACAGGAACCAGCTCTACTGGGTACAGACAAGCAGAGGAAGAACTTTCTCCATTAGAGCTTCAGTTTTCCAGACTAGTAGAAGCAATGTGTTACCCAACACATCTCTCCACCAGAAATAATTTTGCTAAAACAAAGTAGACCATGGCACCAGTTTATCCATAGAGTTTGAAAAGGCAGGACCAACTTTTTTTGTTTTTTGTTTAAAGGGAGGAGAAGAGTTAAATTGCAACAAGATACAACTTAAACAAAAAGATGCAGACTCCCACAAACAATCAAAGCATCACTTCACATTATTAGCTCATCTTCAAGATTTGGTGTAATGGAAACCCAAGTTTATGCTGACATAATATGAAACCAGGCAATTGTATTCTTTTTAAAAAGTGAGCATAATTTAGATTTATTTATGTCCCTCCCAAATGTCCCAGTATTTTGGGCTTCTGCTACTAGCAAAAAATAGGATATATTTGGAACAACTACGGAAGAAAATCAAGAAAGAAAGTGCAAAAACAGGGTTACAGTTCAACATTAAGAAAACAAAAATATTGACTACAGTTTATTTGTATAACTTAAAAGTGGATGGCATTGAAAGAGTCAAAGACTTTCTATATCTTGGCTTATAAATCAAAATGGAAACTGTAGTCAAGAAATCAGAAGACTAGGAGCCTTTCTGCACTACACCGTTACAGTGCCATTATTCCACTTTCAACATCCCATGGAATTCTGGGGTTTGTAGTTTACTGAGGCCAAAGAGCTCTCTGGCTGAGAATTTTAAAGGCCCCTCTCTAAACTGCAAACTCCAGGATTCCATAGGATGTTGAAACTGGAATAATAGCATTGTAACAGTGTAGTGCGCAAAGGCCCTAGGACTTGGTATGCCAGCTATGAAGAAACTCAATAAGATCCTCAAGTATAACGATACATAATTGAAAACCAAAGACAAGATTGTCCATGTCACTGTATTCCCAGTTTTTCTGTATAGTTGTGAAAAGTTGGACAGTGAAGATATCTGACAGGAAGACAAGCAACTCGTGTGCTGCTAGAGGAGAGGTCTAAGGATACCACAGACTGCTGAAGAGGCACATAAATGGATCTACAAATCAAGCCAAAATTCTCACTAAAGAGCAAAACGACCAAACTGAGGGTTGTTGTGGGTTTTTTCAGGCTATGAGGCCGTGTTCTAGTAGTATTTGCTCCTGACAGTTCGCCTGCATCTGTGGCTGGCATCTTCGAGGGATCTGGAGACATGGAGGTGGAAAGGAATATATATACTTGTGTGATCCCCAGGTGGGAGGGATTTACATTAGTGATGCAACACATAACAACACAACCCTGGGGGTTAGTCCACTCAACAATGGGCTATCTCACAGGCCAGCTGCATCACTAATGCGTCACAAATGCAAATCCCTCCCACCCAGGAAATCACACAAGTATATATACTCCATTCCACCTCCACGTCTCCAGATCCTCTGGAGATGCCAGCCACAGATGCAGGTGAAACGTCAGGAGCAAATATTACTAGAACACAGCCTCATAGCCCGAAAAAACCCACAACAACCCATGGATTCTGGCCATGAAAACCTTCAACTTTAGACCAAACTGAGGCTTTGTACTTTGGCCATATCCTGACGTGGCATGACTTACAGAAAAGACAATAATGCTTGGTAGGGTACAAGGAAATAGGAAAAGAGGAAGACTGCATTACGGTGGCTAGACTTCATCGAGGAAGCCTCACCAGTGAGTTTGCAGGAACTGAGGCAGAGCTGTGGTTGACAGGATGCCCCAGAGGTTTCTTTTTCATAGCATTCTTTCAAAGCTGACTTAGCAGCAATTAACATCCAGAAATATCCTTATGCAAACACAGTATTTACCAGTTTTAATTGCTCCTGAACTCACTGAGCTTCAAGCCATTTTGGTTACTACTTCAGGACTGAACAAGCAGCTGTTGATTTCAGATTAACAAGTGCTCATTTCAGAAAGCAAAGGATCTTGCCCAGTGAACTTTCAGCTGGTGCTACAGTTTGGCAGTTGCAGACAAGGGGGTGATCCCAGTGCACTGGCTCCCTCTGGTGACCAAGACAGCTTTTTGCATCATAAGGTTCAGTACAGTCCAATCAATTTCTACCGAAATTTGTGGGATGTCACAGGTCTCCTCTTACTATATGCTGGAACAGCTGTACTCTCATGGTTGAGCACAGGTTTTACACCAGAAATAGGCAACCTAGTGCCCTCCAGGTATTATGAGCTACAACCCTAATAATTCTCAACCATTGGCCAAGCTGGCTGGGACAAATAGAAGTTTTATCCCAAAGGTTGGCTATTTTTCCCTGATTTAGGTAGAGAAGAACTCTCACAAGAAAGTAGTAAGAAACACATTTTAGGCCAGGGTGAGAACTGTGCATTCTTTCAGATGTAGCCAAACTACATCTCTCAGCAACACAAGCCAGCATGGCCAGTGGTCAAGAATGCTGAGAGCTGCTGTTCACCAACATGAGCAACATGTCCACCAACACTTCTCTCACTCCAATTTTAGGCATATAGCTCTGGTTGGCTGGAAGTGCCCCTACATTATGCCATTGCTTGTACTTAAGCCCCTAATGCTGCACCTGGAATCTGAAGCTTATTGTATTTCAGGCTTTTAAGGGAGATCAGGGATGGCAACTTCTGGCCAAAGGGACTACTGGCTGGTATGCAGCTTTAATGTTGCAACTGCAGTTACAGCAGGCATTCCTGGCATATTGTAAAAGTTAATCCAGAATGACAGAAAAGCCCCAGATTTTGTTCCTGTTCTTTCAGATTTTATACCAGGCTAAAATATGCTGATCTGGTATAGAAGTCTCTGATCGTACCAGGAGCTGACAGAAAGTATTCTAGGATAAGCAAAACATGAGTGGATCTCCAAAATAAAATTGGAAAGAACAGGAACCTGGGACTTTCTGGTCTTTTTAATCAGTCTGGATGTGCCCTTAAAATGTTAAAAATGCATGTTTAAGTACTAGCTATTTACAAGTCAAGTGTGTTTCAAACCACACTATTATTGGAAAGGTATCTGACATTCATTGAGTTGTTCTATCAGCATTAGTGCTGTATCAGTGAGCTCAACAACTATACTTAGATTATTCTAAGGGTAAGATTATTCTAAGTAGATTATTCAGTAGATTGGGTCATTTACATTAGCTGGGACATTTGGACTAAATATGTGGAGACACACTTATGGGAGAGACAAACGGATTGAACTTTGCATAGCTATGGTTGATAGTGTTCAGCTTTCCCACTGTTTGCTCAGGTAAGAAATGGGTACAACCAATAGGGAAACACCAGAGAAAGTTCAGAAAACATAACATAAGATCACAATGTGCCCGTTGATTTTTTGCAAAAGTTTTGGTGATTAATTTCTTCAGCAGGGGCCACCTGCACCAGTCAAACCCAGATGCATCACTTTTGATTTTTTTTTTTTTGGTTCAGCTAACATGGACAGACACAACTTCACATGTCCAAGAACTAGAGGTGCCTGGGACCTCTGTAATTCATGAATTAGTACAAAGTTCTTTAGGAGGGTGCTGTGCTGCTTTTAACTGAATTTTCCACTGCTTTTTATTATTTTAAAAGCATACTTTAAATATCTTTTAATATTAACATTTTGTACATTTTAGTCATATTGTGTTCAATTTGTAAGCTAGCGTGAGCTCCATGTTTTGGTGAAAAAGGATATTGTGTTTACAATTTATTTTAATGCACATTTCTGGCTGGCCCTAGTGAAATGAGGTTAGCTTTCCCAGACCCTTCTGCCTAGTCATATATACAGCTTCAGCCTATAGCAATAGTCAGCTTCAGTTCCTTCAGCAGGAATAATGCAACCTTTCTAATTCAACAACAGTAGCCAGTATTTTGCCACTGGCCATGCAAAGCTAAAGGAAGTACACTGCATTATCACAGACTTAGAGACAGGAGATCTACAACCAGATTCCTTGCTGAGGAGAAAAGCAGAGGAAGTCACACTTCATCACATCAAAGCTACACAGGCCAAGTTTATCGATTTCATAGTTTTATTCTACAAACAGAAGTAGATTTACACATCTATCAGTTGCTAAGTGGCACACACTCTTGGCACTGCAGCACTGAGTAGCACCCAGTTTCATTACCCACAGTATTAATAAGGCATGCTTCCACTAAGGCATGCAGGCTGGATCTCATTGCATTCCATATTTTTCCTGTAGTTCTTTTACTTTTGCTATATACGCTTTCATTGCATCTTCTTTGGACATTCCTGCAAGGAAAATAAAAAGAAAGAGAGAGGGATTAGCCAGGTGTACAGTGGTTTAAGGTGCATTCAAAAGCCATTGCCCATTATGCAATTATACTGCTATGAATCCACTTTAACTATCATGACAACATCCTGTGGGATCCTAGGATTTACAATTTAGGGAGGGCCCTTTGGAATTCTCAGCCAGAGAGCAACTCTGATCAGACTACAAACCTCAGGATTCCATTTGCCATGCAGCCATGGTAGTTAAGGAGGAATCGCAGAACTGTAACTGTGTAATGTGAAGCAGTTCTATGTCTTTCAGAAACAGACTAGTTGGGATGAGGTTGCTGAAGCAATGGCTCCTCTGTAAACATTCATCACAAAAGCTGAGGGCATTGTTCATGGGTCTCATTCCTTCTGCTTCTAGGTTTGACTTGGGAGCCCAATGTGCCTGGGTGGAGGCTAAGGACCACAGCTTATCTTCATTGCTTATTACGTAGTTTCCACTTCAGCTGCTGTTAGGGATTAAGTGATACCTGGTGGGTGAATGCTATGAAAAGAACAGGTGTAATACATAAAAACTGTAACCTGCACACTTTTTCATGCTACCTAAAAACGGACATGTAGTGCTGAAAGCTACAAAGGTTTAGACATGAACAGGATAAACATAATTTTGAGACTGACTTAAGCCATGAGAAACAGGCTGCAATTCACTATCACAATTATAGATGCATAACCCCACATCCCAGACTCTGGCTACAAGTCTGCTCTGGACATTCAAAAGATCTCACTGCTTTAGTTAAGCATGAAACTATATTTTATAGTCATCGACTTCAAGAAACTCTGTTTTTAGACATATGGTCAGCTTATATTAATGTCTATGCCTAGTCCATGTTCATATCTTATGTACTCTCCCCACTTGTTCCTTTTTCTTCTTTTGTGCTTTTCAAAAATATACTTTAAAAAATTCAATGATTATTATAATTATTATTTTTTAAAATCTGATTTGGTGAGTTCCCAAATCTTCTACAGCAATTTTTCAGGTAGTAAAGATGACTATCCTGGGAAGGAGAGGGGAGAAAGAAAGCCTCATCGTGCTTCGGATTAGCAATTAATGTTCCATTAGCTTTAGGCCCAAGTATCTCAATACCACTGTTAAAAAAATTACCTTATACAAATATGAAAGATTATGGTTTTAAGCTTGGACTGCTGCCTACCAGATAAACTGTTACCATGCCAGTTTCTTGCTAGTTAGAAACACCAAGAAGTCAGCAGAACTACCAATACCTTAAGAAAAATTCTGTCTAGATAGCTTCACTGGAGGATGTTAACAAACTTATTCTGATTTTAGACGGTGCACCAAATAATTACTCATGGAGAGCTTTCCCCATGGGCAAAGGTAAATTGTCTCCCATACTAGAAACATACAGCCTGTCAAGGCTACACTGAATGAAATACCTTCTACTGGTAGCCTGAAGATTCAGAGGAGATGCTAGAGCTGCCCATCAATGCCTCTGGGCACATCTGTCAGTTCACCAGTTTTTGCCCAAGACTTACCCTTTAAGCCATTCCAGGCATCCCACTTGGCTTTGCCTTTGAAGTCGAGCATCCCAGGGCGTTCTGAAAGACAACAATTGAACAGGCACACAGTGATTCTTTGGGTGCAAAGTTCACATGGAAAGAGACAAAGCACAGTAACTTACCAAGTAGAAATAGTTACAATGGTGGTGGTCCCTGGGGTTTAAACCCCCCCGGGGCTCCCAGTGCTGCCTCCAATGCTGATTTTTTGTCTGTTTTTTATTAATTTTAAAACTGAAGCAAAAGCACCCCTTCCCTGCGCCATCTAGGAGCCACAGTAAAATAATGCACATGCCTGTTGGCTTACAGGGATCTCAATAACTTCATACAGTTTTCTTAGGAATACTAAGGGATACTCAGAAGCTGTTTGGCACTGCCATCCTCTGAATTGTAGCATAAAGCACCACTATTCCTAAGTAAGGCCTGACATGGCTTAGATTTCAAGATCATATAGGATCTGGTGCCTTCAAAGTATTTAGGTACATCTGGGGCACATTTTTTCCATACTTTGGCTCATCCTGATCCGGTTTAAGCTAGGAAAAATCTCCCCACCCCTCAGCAACTGGAAGTGATGCCCATTCACCTCTTGGGTAGGGTAAAAAACACAGGCCATGCCCTCCATGACTTAACCTATACATTAAAGGGGCTTTTAGTGAAAACAAACAAAAAACATTCTATTTTGCAGCAAAGGTTCTAGTGATGTATGTGCATGCACAACCCCTGGACTTAGGGTAGTTGCCAACTCTCAATTCGAAATCAAGGTGAGCAGAGGTGTGAATAGCAAGATGTGTATTTATCCTTTCACCAAAACTGTAGTTCTTTTTACAAAACCCTGCCCGTTTGGATTCCAAATATATTTGAAATAGGAACACATGCTAAATGTGACAGAAGAGATGAGAACCTTCATCTCTCTTTGCCATAGATGCATATTGACCTGAAGCAAGAAGTTTAGTCTCGCCAACTAAAAAGCTTAAAAGATGTTTGAGGTTCATCGCATATACAAATCATAATAAAAATTTTAAGTCTTGGGTTGCACCAGGGCAGAAGAGATCTTGCTGTGTAGTGAAGAGGTTCTTGTGGCTACTAGTATCAGTATTTTGTCTAGGTAGTTGATAAAGCTAATACTTGACAAGCAATGACATTATCCAAAAGAAATAAAGATTCTTCTGGTATCTTAAGGACTGACTTTTAAAAAAGTTTTTGGAAGTGGGCTGAATTCCAAACTAACAAATGAAATGTGTTAGTCTGGAAAATGCTACGTGACTTTTTTTCTGCAACAAACTAACAGGCCTACACTTTGGAAACTGTTTCACAGCAAGCCACTGAAGAGTCACTGCTGATAAAATACTGCTTGTCAGTTTTCCTCCAAGCAGACATTTTAAAACTAAGATTACCTGGTCAAAAGGGCATATTTGCCCCTTGCTCAAGAGCAACTAACTACTCAAGAGTACTCAGCAGTCACTGCTCAAGAACATCACCTATCTAAAACAGTTTACCTATGTAAACTTAAACTACCTGTGCCTTCCAGGGTAAAAACTAGTATAAAATGTCAAACTGAGCATGTTTGCCCCCTTGAAGAGAACTTTCACAATTGGAATGACTGAACTTTACTAGTATCACTCAGCTTCTATATAACTACCTGCATGCTTGCTGTTGTATCAAAGAGGAAAGGAACTTCTCTGCTGCAAGTTGGGTAGCCTAGTATATCAGAGGAACGTATTTCATGTCTTCTCCAATGAATGTAATCATAAAACTGGGTAAGACTGCCTGTGGGTGGACTGGAGCAGGGAAGATGCAACATGAGAAGCTATTCTCATCCCACTCATTTTTGTCCTAAACTTCACCTAGCAGTGATTTCTAGGCAATAAATTGCAAGGATGTTTCAAGCTACACTCTCATATTCCTGGAGGCCTCTCCTCCAATTTTTTTTAATTCAACAGGGTGGGTGTGGGTTGAAGGCTAGAAAAGGTCTTGGAAAGCCTGGAGGCTGCAAGGAAAGAGTTGGGGGCCACATGAACCCATTATCCACATTTTTCAAACCCTGCATCAAAAGTTATCACTTGACAATTTAGCCTTTTACACATCAAGGAGAGTAATCCCATATTTCATCTGATGCAAACCATATACCCTTTTTGCTGCAGTGTTCTACTTAGAAATAGAAAAGTAGGAAGAGAAGTCAGAGATCCCTAGCTATATATGCATCCAAAGGCATCTGAGGCCTGTTTTACTAAGGATTCATCTAGAAGAGTAGAGTTGCCAAACTCTGGTCCTCCAGATGTTTTGGACTTCCACTCCTAGAATTCCTGACTGTTGGCCAAACTGGGTGCGGCTTCTATGGGTTAAATCCCAAAACTCCTAGAGGAGCAAAGTTTGGAACCACTGGCCTAGACTGAGATTATTAATACTTCCACTGAAGAGATACTCCAGCTATTCCATCTTTTCCTCCTTTACTGAATTTTTGTCCTGCTTAGGAAAGAAACACAGACAGAAGCAGCAGCAGAAAACATAAGAGGTGTGGAGGTGTACTAGTTCCACGAATGAGGCAGGACACGAGGCAGGACAAACACAAAATAGAAGTTGGAAGAAGAAAGATGCAAAATGCCTACAACTTTTCAGAAGCAAAACTGGTTGATAACAGGTGCTGCTTCTTGGAGAAGTGCTCTTTTAATGTAGATAGCACTTGCTCACTGTGGCTGTTCCATAATGGATTGTACTTCTATGGAGGAAAGATCTGGGCCATTTCTGCACTAGACTGTTTTATTGCTATTATTCCACTTTCAATATCCTATGGAATCCTGGGGTTTGCAGTTTAGGGGCCCTCTGAGGCCCCTCCCAAAACTGCAAACCCCAGGATGCCATAGGATGTTGAAAGTGGAATAATAGCACTATAACAGTCTAGTGCACAAATGGCCCTGGTCTGGGGCAGTAACAGTATTCTTCTGCTATGCACTAGCAAGTAACCACTCTTCTGATAGGATAGGGGATGGGGTAGATCCCACTCAGGAAAAGCTCCAGTCAAACAGGTCAGTTCTTCTTCTGGCTTTCAGTTGGTCTTCATTTCTGTAATTGATTTTGCTTCCAACACTAAGTGCAAGTTATCATGTCATTACCTGGCATTTATGCACTGCATTTCAAATGTACATTTCATCCATGTTCTCAGTAATCTTTACCAAAGGGATGGGAGTTATAAGGACTTCTACCATATATTGTTGAACTGCAATTCCTAGGATCTCTTACCATTGGCTATGCTAGTTAAGACTGCTGTGTCTTGCAGTTCATCATAATTTGGGGTGGGGGTTGCATGATTCCTACTCCTGGCTACCCAGTAAGGATGGACTGTGTCCTAAAAAGCAGAGGTCGGGAAATCTTTGGTCTCCTTGTTGTTTTAGACTTCAATTCCCAGAAGCCCCAGCCAGTGTACAATGCAAAACATTCAGATGGCCAAAGCCTCCCCACTCACCAAAGTGACTGAACTTTGAGATGACACCTTCCTGTCTAGATTTCAGCCACCTATTTGGGCCCTCTGTGTACAGCACCTCTTCTGCCACAGCAGGTTCCCTTCCCTTCCTGCCAAACTCCAACCTTTTCTTTAGTGTGTGTGTATGTGCATATGCATGGGAAGCAGTAACATCTGGTCCTCCTTCCTCATTAGAAGAACAAGGGATTGCACTTTCTGGCTCTTGCACAGCAGCTTGTGAGAAAGGCTTTTTTAAATCTATGCCTGTGCTATGGGATGAGGAGCAACAGGAACTATGTATCAGGGCCTGTGGAACACACAAACATTTCAAAAATAAGTTACATGTAGCCAGTTGGTTTAACACCCAGCCCCCACTCCAAGGGTAGCCCAGAGATTATAAAAGAAAATCAGCCTTCTCACAAGGAGCTGCCCCTGACCTTTCATTCTACTTGGCGGTGTCATCTTGGAGAAAAGCCCAGTGACAGTCCCTTGTCCTCTACTGCAGATGGCCAGCAGCACAGTTGCCAAGAGCTCCATTGCAAAGAAACTGGATTGAGGGGAGGGCATTACTGTTTGGTTAGCCAGGGTATTAGATATGCTCTTTGGCTTGTCTGCTTTTTTAGGTTAAAAGTTGCAGAAAGAGCGAAAATACATTTAGACTGTCCTTCTAGTTTTATGCAGAACAGCCGCATTTCAGAGTCCTTTCATACTACACAGTCACAGCCCTATGATTCCACTTTGCCTGATTTGTCTGCATTGAGGCTTGCAGTTTGGTCAAAGATGCCAGAGGAGCTCTCTGGCTGAGAATTCTAAGCACCCTTACCTAAACTGCAGATTCCAGGATTCCACAGGATGGAGGCCTTTGATCATGGAGTCTGAAAAGGCCCTTAGGGAACTTGAGAAGAGGTCTGTTATCTGACAGCTGAACCACTAAGTAGCCTAGCAGGCCAGGCTGGTGACTGGCACTGTTTTGTAGGCAATAGGAAAGACTTGCCTTTGAAATCTTAAATATTCAGTTATCATGATTCATGCATGGCTTGTTTTCATGTGATGCTTTATTTGAACATCAAGCCAGATACCTGAACCACAAGTCTTTCTTCTCTTTAATGGGAATGTTTTGGTGCCTTTCCAAACAGATTATCATCAAGCACACCAGACTAACTTTAGCCATTTCTACAAGAAATATCCTGCTCATTTCCATAGTACTACCTATGGTGACATGCAGATTTTGTGGCAGAAATCATAAAGGTTATCCACACTAACTGGATGCAGTAGCAGGTAGATTTTTTCCCATCATCTATCAGGATATCTGATAGATCACCTCCCTCTTGAAACATAAAACCCAATCATAATGCTCAAGGCTGAACTAAAGTACAGAACTAAAGTACATGGACACTGGTGCATTGGAATGCTATCTTAGTGCTAGCAAGAGAAAGCAAAGTGACCAATACTTTGGCAGTCATTTTCTGAACCCTCATCTAATTTGGTGTGTACTAATGTTGTAATAACCATAGAGAAGACTTATTCATCTCTTATTTAAAATTGTTGGCAAATAATGGGCAGGAAACAAGCCTAAGCAGGACTAAGAACTGCCTAAAGCTTTTAAATGCAGCAATCTTATCTGGTAGAGGGAGATGCCACTAGAACGCAACCTGCACTGTTACCCCACCCTGGAAAATGACCTTTTCCCTGGATGTTAGTCCTCTGCACTATGTCTTAGGCACTTTTAAATTTGATTTTCCCACAGGTGTGACAGGCTTTGGGGCTTTCTCATAGGTTGTACACTTGTGCTTTTTGCTGGATTGTTTTATGGGGGTGTGGTAAACTGCTCTGCCTTGAAAAAAAAAATAACTGTGGCTCTGAGGCAGATTGGCCCTGTACCCACTACCTTTTAGTAGTGTAAAATGTTTTGAGAAGTTGCCCCAAGCCTTTTGAGAGCCAGCTGGACTAGAACTGTTAGTTAGGCAATTCCCTGAAGTACTGGTTTGGTTGAATTACATCACTTAGAACACGGAATGTTTCGAAAGATGAGGCAAGACTTATTCCAACTAGACTTTATGGCAGAATATTTCTACAAGAACCACAGCAAAATCCATACTTGAGCTGCACCATATGATGAATCCCCAGGGATTTTCCAGCTGTGTCAGCCAGGAGAAAATAAATTACTGGTTGATCAGATTTTCCATTTTCCTACACGCCCTATTAGTTAGAAATCCATTTGCTCTGAGCTGATCTAGGGGACATGCAAAGGGTGGAGATGAAGGGAAACTTACAGGATGAGTAGAAATCTACTCACATCAATACTAGATTTAGCCCATGCTTACTACCTCATCGCACTGCTTGCCTCCAATATAGCTTTCTGAAGCATGCAAGCCTGTGTGTATTACAACGTGCTCCTGCAACAGAAGTGACTACAGATGTCACAGCAACAGAGAGAATTGATGTAAAAACAAAATATTTTAACAACTACAACTGTATTGTTGTAAGTGCCTCTTAACCTATTCACACAACATTCTTTGTTTATTACAGACTTATTGAAGCATGTACTCATCCCAGGAAGCCACGGCTTGTTGTGAGTTTATGCACATGTCCAGGCAGTATGAAGAGACACTTCTGCTGCTCTTGTGATAGGAAGCAGATCTTGAAAGAGATCATAAACAGCTGTCCAGTGCAAATAAGTGGCTTTCAAGTGAACAAGGAGCTTGAAGACTGGGAGTCAAGTTGACGCTGCAAATGCTTGGAAAATTTAACAAGTTCTAGACTGGTGGAATATTTACAGTTGTCTAGTATGTCTAAACATCACTAGAGCACAATGTGGGGTTTCATGGCACACGGGATCATTGCCTATCTAGGGAGACTGAAACAAACATGATATGTTGGCACATGTTTATAGTTTACAGTTCTGGCAACAACTCTAGAGGTAGGTGGGCTGAAAGGCCCAAGAGGCATTCCTACCTGCTTCTTTCTCAGGCAGAAATCACTGGCATTTACAACTGACTGCATGAGCTATTATAGTTAAGTCATACCTGTATTTACATCACCAACATTTGCTTGTTTGAAATGACTGTAGAGAAACAGCATTTCTGGATCTGTTGGCTGGGACTTCAGCTTCTTAACTTCTTCTGCTGCTTTCTCAAACTCTGCCTGTTGTAACAAAGACATTTATTAATTCATTGCTTTATTTACAATACTATCTTGTGTGTGTTTATTTGGACACAAACCCACTGAGGTCAACTAGGACCCTTCCAGCGCTGTGATTCCATTTTACACTGCTATGGTTCCATTCTAGGGAATCCTGATATTGATAATGTAGGGAGAGGTATTTAGAGTTTTCAGCCAGAGAGCTTCTTTGGTGCCTCTGACCAAACTACAGTCTCCAGGATTCCAGAGGATGCAGCCATGACAGTTTAAACAGAATCATAACACTATAACTGTCTAGTGTGAAAGGGCCCTCAGACTTATTTTCAAGCACATGTGCTTAGGAGTACCTCCTTACCAGGCAGGCATGGGAACTCAGTTAGGCAAAAGGCACAAAAATTAGAAGCCTGAATATCACTTTGTGGGTAGGAGTGTTGTGAAATCAGCCACCTCTCAACACCTGGCAAGAGAGATGCTTTCAGAAAAGTTGTGAGGGCTGCCTCACACATTACATAATGTTTTTGAAAAAGATTAATTCCTACAAGTCGCTTCCACTGACAGATTGTGGAAGTACCATGTGCAGCTGCAGCTGAGCTTGGAAAAATGATTTCCGAATACAACTCCTTGCATCCTCCCAGTAAGTAGGGCCAATTCATTTTCAGAGACCGTGCTGTCTCAAGAGATTGTTTGAGCTGTGTTCTAAAAAAATAACTTTTCAAGGACTGAGCTAGACACCACATAATCAAAAGTGTTTAATGGAAATATTGTGGTACTCAACAACTGGATGTTATTTTCCCACACAGCAGCACCACATATGCATTTTTACCCAGAGGCCCAATGCTTGAAGCTAAACTGTTGCACGTGTGGGGTAATGCGTTAAGAGCCCTTCCATACAAGGGCCCCAGAAGCCAAGAGAAAATAAAGATTTAACCTCAGAGACTGTCCCTCAGCGGCCCAGTCATTTCAGAAAGTTTTAAGACTGAGCACAGCTAAGTAATACTAATGCCTGTTAGAAAAGCAGTAGTGTTTTTGGGAGAGCAGAGTTTATCTTTAAAGGATTGCAATTTGGGTGCCTCTGCCACTAAAAGCCTGGCTTCTACTCCTCTTTACTGGTTACTACTGGAGCAGTTTGGTACACTTGAGGAGATATGTATCACACAAGGGCAGCAGCAAAACAGGGAAACAGTCACATCCGTAGTTACCAGAGTTCATTAACTGTGCATCACTTCAACATTAACACTGGAAAGCAATCTGTTACATGAGGAACAAGGAGTCTTGCAGCATCGTAAGGACTAATAAGTTTTATGTGGCATAAGTTTTTGAAACTGCACTCTCCAGGCATCTGATGAAGTGGGCCTTGGCCCCCGCACAAACTTACACCAAATAAAACTTCTTAGTCTTTCGAGGCTGTGCTGCCCAAAGTGGTGGTCCGTTGGGTCTAATGATGAATTTCCAGGACGGAAAACAGTTGTAGCTAATGAACAGAAATACTGCACCGGTCCCCAGTACATTGGGGAAAATACCGCACATCGGATATCTTAAGAATCAAGGTCCTATGGTACCGCTTCAACACAGATGACCTGCTTTAACCGCGGCAGCCGCGTAACAAACTCCAATTTGAAGTAAGCACTCCACGGCCATTTCCGCACTAGACTTTTATAGCGCTATTTAACATCAGCCTCAAAGGCCCCTCCCCTTAACTGCAAACCCCGGGATTCCACAGGATGTTGAAAGTGGAATAAGAGCGCTATAACAGTCTAGTGCGGAAACGGCGCATAAAAAAAGCCGCAGCATTTTAGCCTCCTTTTCGGAGGGTGGAGGAGAGAGAAAGGGGATTCTCGTCCGGCCCAGATTAGGGTAGCGGTGATCAATCGCTGCACAAAACGGAAGGCAAGCAGTGAGACCACGGCGCCGCACGGAACCGCCTTGCAAACAAAACCTCAAAAAAGGAACAAGGAGACTCCCTAAGCAAAGCACTTCCTCCGCTCGCTGCCAAGAAAGAAGAGCTCCAGCTCTGAAACCCAACAAAAGTTTTTTCCGTTCCCTTTATGGAAGCATCAGAGGCCTCCCCCCGCGTCCGTCCTTAGAACTTACCTGGGTCATGATGGCAATGCAGCACCGCGCTCTTCCCCTCCAACTACAATAACCCGGCTGCCCCCGTCCGCACCGCCTTTGGCAAAACCACTATTTCACGCATCAGCCCAGCTCCTGGCGACCAATCGCAGAGAAGGGGCGGAGGCCCCGGGCTCGTCCGACAGTCAGGATTCGGGGAACGCGCAGACCGAAGAGATACAACGTGCCCGAAAAGGGGAGAGTGAATCATTTCCGGTTCTGGAGGGTACCGTGTAGACTCCTTCTACGAAAGAGTAAAGCGAAGTGAAGTTTGGTAGAAATATAGTACGTAGTCATTCATAGAAGGCTTAAAAGAAATAGGCTACGCTTTCTATAATATGATGCCACTTATTTGGAAGACAAGAAGAGGAGCGATGTAGGAGTGAAAATGGATTTGAAAGTTTAGGTAGATGTCAAATCTTCCCGGTCTAACTTCTTAAGTGCGTTGAACTGCAGTTTTCAGAATACTCCACATTGCCCGCTGGCGGGGAATTCTGAGAGTCGGAGTCCAAATGCGTCTCTGAAAGACTTTAACTTTGGTTTAACTTTAAGGGGAAAGCTCTAGACCCTTTCAGAAAGGGGCAGCAAATAAAATACCTGCTTGTTGCTGAGAGATGCATGTATTTTTAAAGATTGCTACTTTCGGAAGGGGTACCTACATTTTGCAGCGCATTTATTTCCTTGGGTGTTTTTTAGGTACGTAAAATCACTATGGATTAGTTCAGGACTGGTAGACCTGATGGCCTCTAGAGCTTGTTTTGAATCAAGTTCTTTCAGTCCGACCAGGCTGTCCAATGGTAGGGGAGAATCCGATTACCAGCTGGAGGTCAGCAGCTTCTCCAAACCTGGCTTAATTAAAGAGATCTTGAACTTCTCCGTTTGCCTCCTGGGCCATTTCCGCCCTACACCGTTTATAGTGCCATTATTCCACTTTCAACATCCCGTGGAATCCTGGGGTTTGTAGTTTAGGGAGGGGTGCTCAGAATTCTCATCCAGAGAGCTCTTTGGCCTCAGTAAACTACAAACCCCAGAATTCCATGGGATGTTGAAAGTGGAATAATAGCACTATAACAGTGTAGGGTGGAAATGGCCCTGGCTTACCCATAAGGGGATCTTATATTGCCTTTACAAATCCCACCAAACACGTTGCTAATTCTGAGCACAGCTGAGTAAATTACTTTTTTTTTTTTTGAAAAAGTGATTATAGTTCTAGGACTCAAAGAAGCTGGAATATACCATCATAGATTTGTGTTTAGAAATAAGGAAAAAAAAAAAAAGGAAAGTTAACAGGTTTTAACTGAATAGCAGGAGGTGGTATAACACATGCATTCTTCCACTTCGTTGTCGCCCTCAATATCCATAGCAGAACAGACGGCACTTGAACCGTGTAATATTCCTCCCTCACCATTTCCTAAGGCCACATCCCTACAACAATAAAAGGAATTAATAGTTACGGTTACTTTATCAATGGAACTAATTTTTTTCCTCACTAATACAGAATAATTTTTTAAAATATAACATAGGTGTTCAGTGGTGCAAAACAACTTCCTTGTGTAACAGTTCCAAGTTCTGCTCCTGAGCAGATGTGTTTGTACAGGATTTGGCTGTAAAATACAAAAAAAAAAAAAAAAGCATTGGGTCTAATGAAAATCTGGTGGCTTATGCTAATATGAGGGCAGTCCATGCCTCCCCTACCCCTAGTGAAGAAGAACGATAGTTTCAGCGGCCATGAAGAGGCTTTTGTATGGGGATAAAAATGTAACTTAATTCCTGCCTCTTCGGGGTAGTAATAAAGGTATGAAAAAGCTATTTAAACGAAAAGCATTTGAGTTCGCACAGACGCTCATGAGAACTTGCAATCAGGAACCTGAAGTCTCCCTAGAAATCATTAACACGATATTTCTCTGTTATGTTGAAAGTGGAATAATCGCACTACAACAGCCTATTGCGGAAATGGCCCTGCTCCTAAGGCTGAAGCCAAGCAGAGCGGGAAAAACTAGAAAAGAGCCAGCTTTCGTACGGGGACCAATGAAATGTTACAACCGTTAGGACGGGAAGAACTCTCGCCTTTGTCATTGGGTACCTACAAAAGTCAACGTTCTTGAAACAGCCAATCAATGACGAGAGGTGGGACAGCGTATTCAAGCACGCGAGGCGACTGTGGAGAGGAAGACGAGGCCGTCTTTCTGGATCGGGAAGTGAAAAGAGGAGGGGAAATCCTAGCGCATGCGCAGGAGAGGGACTGAGTGACGTCTTGCGTGGGAGCAGCAGCGTGGTTGGGCGGAGAGGAAAGAGGAAGGCGTGGGGGGAGACGGATGAAGAAAAACTCCGGACTGTTGGCCGACGTGGTAACGAAGAGCAAGGGGGACAGAGGCGGAAGGGAGATGTACTGGAGTGAGACTCCAGGGAGTGTGGGCTGGGATGGGATGTCGTTGTAGCGGTGGCTTGACACGTGGTTTCTGTCGAAGTTGGGATGAACTAGTACGTGAGAAAGGGAGCCTGGCGTAAAGGCTCCCTCTGCTGTCCCCGGTTTGTCTCACCGTATTGTGGGCCAAGGCACAGCTTGTGGTGTCCGAATCTCTTCAAGAACGAAGGTCCTGTGGAAGACTATTAAGCGCTAAAAAACAAATAAAAATGCAGTGCAATATAATGACAAGAATAAACAACCAAACGCCAGTGGGAAATGCATAAAAATAGACATAAAAAAATTAACATGCTCGGAGAAATGAAAGATCTTTGTTAGCTACTGACCAAGAGACAGTGCTGGTAGCTTGCAACCTGTCACGTGAAAGGGTTTCCGTAAACAGGGAGCCACCACTTAGAAGACTCTTTTTCTCTCTCTTTAAAAGGCATCTAGAGAAGGACCTCTAAAGATAGCTTATAGGTTTTTACTGAACATAGTCTTCCACTTTACTAAATAATTGTATCCTACATTATAGTTTGGATGAGGTTTGTTTAAGGTTCAGAATTCAGTCACCATACAAACGTACATGCAAGTATTAATTTTGCATTTGTTTGATCAGATTATTGCTCATGGTTTGTAGTGTGGGTTCTGCGTCCTTCCCTCCTCTCACATTCATGATAATTTAAAATGATCGATCAGTACTTCCAATTCTAGGTCCTTATTTGTACAGTCAGATTATTCTTGCATTTGCTCCTAGATTTACAAAGATAAATACCTTAATCTACTTTCAACAGTTAAAAAAAGTACAGTCATATTTAATAAAGCAATAGAGCGATAGTGTTTGTTCCTTTTCAAGTTTCACATAGTGCTTGATATGTGTACAAGTCTTATACAATTGTTAGTTTACTGTGTTTCAGATCAGAGACCAAATAACTAGTTCTGAATTACTCACTGCTAAGCCCTGTATCAAGAGCCAATGTGGTGTAGTGGTTTGAATATTGGACTGCAACCCTGGAGACCAGGGTTTACTTGGCCACGGAAACCCAGTGGGTGACCTTGGGCGTATCACACACTCTCAGCCCCAGAAAACCCCATGATAGGTTTGCCTTAGGTTGGAAATAAGTTGAAGGCAACAACAACAACAAGCTCTGCATCCTATAGTGAATGTCCTGTTAAAATGTATAGCATATACTAAACTGAATATATTATGGTGCTAGATGCCTTAGCATTAGAAGCGGGATTTGAGAAAAAGACTTTTTAATTGTAAGAAGGAAGCAAAAGTGTTTAGCAAGCTTTGCTGACAGTTATCTGGAATGTGATATGCCTAGCTGATGCTTTTGTTTTTGGACTGGTTTGTGCCGATCAGTCTATATTTTGTTTAAATATATGTTGTATTATTTTAAACTGTAAATTTAAAAGAGAAAAGCAAGTTCCATCTTGTCTGTGGCTAGTGAGAGGGCTCCTCTCCATGTGCCAACTTCCATTGATTTGGCTTCTGAGAGAGAGAAGAGCAGCCAAACACAACTCCCATTGTGCCCTGGCTCAGTGGCTGATGAGAAGCCCTCCCTCCATATTCCACCTGCTGTTACTCTGGTGTCTGAGGGAGAGAAGAGCAGTCAAGCATACCTCCATTGTGTCTTGGCTGCAGTGGTTGGCGAGAGGCTCTTCTGCTTGATTCCAGCTGTCACTGCTCTGGCTTCTAAGGGAGAGAGGAGCAGCCCAGTACAGCTTCGCTGTGCCTTAGCCCTGGCAGCTGGCAGAGGCTCTTTCCTTTGAATTCTAGCGCCTATTGCTCTGGCCTCTCAAGGAGCAAAAGAGAAAGCAGCATCTGACAGCTTAGTCCCTTCTCCAACCATGTCCCTTTTTTCTTGAGTGACCAGTTTTATTTAGTTTGTAAGCATGAGAGTAGGGAACTGTCAAATTAATGCTTTGTGAGTTACTGTGGGAGACTTTTTTGGCTGAAAAGGGGAGTATAATTACTCCAAATAAATGGATATAACTTGTACTCTTTCCTCTAATAATAAAATAAGTGGCTTATGCTGATAGTAATATAGCCTAATAGAGCCACTGAAAGACAGGGAGAGATATGAGCAGGCTTGGTGGAGTCCTCAGACTTTGTAAAAGTACAACAAAAGGGTTTTAGCACCCGATCCTAAGCCCCCCCCAACGGTCTAGCGACAGTCAGGGCAATATGCTGTGGGAAGGTGCAGGAGAGAACTTTTTCTGTGGTGAGACCTGAGTTATAGAATAACCTTCCTTTGGAGGCCTAATTGGTACCAATATTGCTTCCATTTTGTTGCCAAGTAAGAAAACCTTGTTTTGCACTAAAGCTTTTGAGGCCCAATTGGTTTTACACAAGCTTGAAGTTAGCTGGAAATGAAAACAATCAGAAAGACATCCCAAACAAGAACATTTCTGCTAATAAAGATTGTATCCCAGCAATGTTTTTAATTGAATTAGATATGGAGTTCCACTGACTGATTATAATCATGATTGCTGTAGGTGGACAAGTAGTAATTTCTTCCTTTCATTATTCAAATCCGCGGTGGGGAGAGGAAAAGAGTAAATTTCTTGTCCCTAACTCCTACATTCCTGATTTTTGTCACCCTTCATTCACCCATAGTTGGCATTTAGAAAGATAAAACTCATAAAGACACGTTGCATTGAGAGCACTCCTGTATAGGGTTATCTGGAGTAAGCAGCATTAAATTCTGTAGAACTGACTTCTGAGCAGATCTGAATAGGATTGTCCTGTTGATTCCAACTCTCCATTGGCCTTCTGTTGCAAAGTATGTTTGCTCTTTGTCTACCAAAATGTTTAGTCAGCTCTTAGCATGTTTTTGTCTTTTTGTTTATCCTAGGTATTCTTACTCTAGCCTTCTTCAAAAAAATCATTTAGTATGAGCTAACCAGTTGGTTTGTTAGATTGTTTTCCACTCCACAGGAATTTTAAACCTGTGCCCTTGGACTGGATGTCCCTCATGTTTGTGCATCCACCACACTGAATGAAATCTTTTATCAAGAACAGGGTTTTATGGATCTAATTGTGTTGAGGGAGCATTAATTTCACATTTGCCAGAAAACAGTGACAAGGTTACAGGGAGCTGCTAGTAATGGAGGAATGATAAAAAGATGTGGTTCTCAGAAGAACTTGGATTAATGAAGGCGTTTTTGGAGGCTTCTTTGACGTCATAGGTCACTTCACAGTCCTTTGATCTATCATCTGATTTCAGTATAACCTGTACAATACTTCCTGCCCTTCTTGTAAATGTGATTCCTATTGCTTTCCCAAATAGTCACACTTTCCAATGTTGGAATGCATATTACATGTATTTTTACACACACATGCAGAAACATACCTACATGCATGTACATATGTACATATATATGAATTTGTACAGCATTGTGTGTACCTAACATAGATTGATATGTTTGAATGGCTCAAGAGAAATCTTTGTTTCCAGGTAATTTGTGGCTAACTCATGTCATCAGGAGACGTGACACTGACTGTTCGACTAGTCCGTTCATTTGAGCACCGCAATTTCAGACCTGTTGTGTACCATGGTGTTAGTCTGGACCAAACTGTCAAAGAATTTATTCAGTTTGTGAAGAATGGTAAGCAGCTGTTGTTCAGTAGAGTTCTTCAGCATGCTACAGACCTACTTGGCAACGAAACAATTTGGGGAGGTGCTACATGCTTATATATTTTGGGGAAAGCAGCAGTTAGCAGTTACGTTTCTATACTTATCAATGCTAGCACTCCCTATGTGGTTTACAGTGTGTTTTAGCTATTTGCCCCCAATAAGCTGGGTACTCATTTTACCGACCTACAGAAGGATGGAAGGCTGAGTCAGCCTGGATTCTGGAGAAGCTGGTGGGAGCCCCTGGGAGAGTTCTCTTTTCTTCATGAAAGGGAGCACTTGATGGAGTAATTGGCTGTTTGCTGCCCATCATTGTTGACAAGCATTTATTGAGCTAAATACACCAGTACTCTGGCATATAATATTCTGCTCTGACATGGCTTAAGTAAATAAAACTCCAAGAATCCTAGAACTTCCAGGATCCACCAGAACTAGCCAGGATGACTATGTTGGTTAGTTCTAGGTTCTTGGAGTTATAGTCCCCCTGCCCCCGCCCGCCCCCCAAAACAAAAACTTTCCCAAGCTTTAGTCGTCCCTCAGAGGACCTGCTCTTTCTCAGGAATGCTGTAGTGATTTAACAATATGTGTAGAATTGGATTGTGTTTGCATACTAATGTGTGATGGAGTGTGTATGTAATTTAATCTTAAATCTAACCTTCTCCAATCTGATGCTATTCAGATATTTTGGAGTGTGACTTCTATCAGCCTCAGCTAAAGTGGGCTATTAATGTGGAATTGTGGGTGTTGAAGTTTGGCTTTCATGCATCTGGGCAAATTGATGTAATTTCTAACACACATGGGAATTGTGCAGACTTCCATATTGAACTGCAGTTCCCAGCAGTCCCCTGGCTATGCTGGCTGGAATTGAGGGGAGTTTAAGTCCAGCATTTGAAGGTGGTTTCACAATTCTCACTCCTTACTTAACATTAGGCTTGTATGTGCTAATGCATGTCTGCATGACTTGGACTGCAGGCTGTGTACACTATACTTGCAAGTAAGTGTCACTGGAAAAAAAATATTGGATAACATTGCACTGTTGATTCTAAGAAAAAGTCAGTTTGTGTACCTCTTGTTAAAAATAAGCAAGCACTGTTATGTTTCTTCAATCTTTTCCCCTCTAGATGTGGCATTAAGGACTAAACTTCCATCTCCTTTCAAAAAGTACAAATACGGTATGTGTCTGTCTTTATTTTTCTATTAAATCAGATCATCTTGTTTTGTTGTTGTTATGTTTGTTTATGTCCCATCTTTTTTCCGGTTTGGGACTAAAGATAGCTTATAACACTGAAACAGGTATAGTTAAAAATTCACAGTATACAGAAGCTAAAAAGTAATCAGTAAATTTAAACCAGTTCAAAACATAAACCATTTAAAAGGATCCAGTACATTATAAAAGGCCTGTTTCTCCTGTAGAAAAACTAATCTCCAAAGGCCGGCTGGAATAAAAAGATCTTTACCTGTTTGTGGAAAGACAGCAGAGAAGGTGCCAGTATGAGGTAGGGGAGTTCCATAGTCTGGGAGCAGCCATAGAAATGGCCCATGCCTCTGTTGTGGAAGATGGTGGATTGAAAGAATGGGCTTAGAAGATCTCAAAACATGGGTAATATGGAAATCGCTTCAAATAATGTAGACCTGAGCTACACAGGGCTTGGTAGGTCATGACCAGCATCTTGAATTGTACCTGGCAACATACCAGCGGTCAGTGGAGCTGTTGCAACAAGTGAACTGTGTGCTCCTTGAGCCAGTCCCAGTTACCAGTCTGACTGCAGCTTTCTGAACTAGCTGAAGTTTCCAAACATTCTTCAAATGAAGCCTCATGTAGGGTATGTTATAGTAATCCAAATGGAAGGTAATTAAGACATGTGTCACCAGGGCCAGGTTGGATGTCTGAAAGAATGGCTGCAGCGGGCACAGAAGCCTTAATTGTATAAATGCACTTGTGGCCACCATCAACATAACCTACAGGAACACACTTTCCCTGTCCAGTTCCTGGAGTGCGTGGTCTGTGAGGGTGACCAAAGCTGTATCTGTCTGATAACCAGACTTGAAACGAGACTGGAATGGATCTAGATAATCCCTGTCATCTGGAAAGCCCTGCAACAGGGGAGCCACCATATGCTCCAGTACCTTTCCCAAAAATGGAATGTTGGAAGATTTGACATTTTGGAAGATTTGTTAAGATGTAATTTTCACTAAAACTGTTGAGGAAGCTAAGGAATTAACTTGTGAGTGGACATTGGAAAAGTTTGATCTTTTATTTGTAGTAGGAGTAGGAGAAGAAAGTGAGAAAGTGCTGTTTGTATTGCAGATATATTGTGTAGTCATACAGTGCTGGAAGAGATTCATTTAAGTCTGTGTTATTACAAAGTAGTTGTTGTTAAGTAGAAATAGAGTGAAGTTGTTTATTCGTATTAATGAAAAGTTCTCAATGTACATAATGCATTATATAGTAGCAAGGACAGGGTAGAAGTTCTTGCCAGGGGAGCTGTGTCAATCCAGGAAAGGTTTCTAACTAGTACAGATTTGAAATTACATGTGTTTAGTAGTTCAGTTTATGTCCTGCCTTTCTTCCAGTGAGCTTAATAGGGTGCATATGACTGTCATCGCCTCAGTTTCTCCTGATATCACCCCTGTGGACTAATCCAGGCTGAGAGAGAGTGACTCGCTTGAGGTTACCAAGTGAGCTTTGTGTTTAGTGGAGTCTTTAAACTCCATTGCTTCAGTCTAACTCCTACATTATAACCTAGGAGTGGACAAAGTGCATCCTCAAGCCTGTTTTTTTGCCCCCGCAATTGCTCTCCAGGATTTTTATTTTTTAAAAATATTGACATTGTGGTTTGCTGCCAAAATTTGGACTGCATCTTTCCCTAGTCATAAAGCCCTTACTGACAGAGGGCCCCAAACTTGTGATCCAGTAACTACATGTAAAGAGGCCAGTTCATGTGTCAAAATACTTTTCTGGCTCCCTCTGGCCTCTTGTAAGAAACATGACCCATTGTGACATGTTTTATATGTTTGGCCTGGCATATAAAAGCTGTGCTGGATTGGACCAGAGGCTTGACTAATCTAGAATTTGCTTTCTTTGGTGATCAGCCCGCAAGGAGGAGATGAGACCTCCTATTCATTTAGCCCAGCAACTAGTATAACAAAAACATGTTGCCCCTATACTGGGATTGTGATACAGCTTTAATGATGAGTAGACATTGGTGGCCTTATGCTCTCTGGTTTTTTTCTTCCAGATATATTCTATTTTTCAGTTTTCAGTATTGGCAACCATCACTCCTTTGGGCGATACCAAGTTCCATACTGTTGTATGAAGATATGCCTCATTTGATTTCCAAAAGTGTAACTATGTCAGTTCATTAAAAGCAAAGCCCACCAGGTTTAAGGATACTGTTATGGCATAAGTATCTGTGGACCAGAGACCATCTTTATCAGATGATTCTGGGTTTTAGTATCATGAGAAATGGAGAATCTCCCTAACCATCTTCTCTACTCTATGCATAATTTTGCATCATGTCCCTCCTCGGTTGCTTTTTCCCTAAACTATAGAGCTCCATGATTTATGTAACCTTTTCTGATAGCAGAACTCCTCCAGCGCCTTCATCATTTTGGTTGGCCGTTGGCCTAATTGATCAGGGCAGCATGAAATGTTGCCACTGTCAAAACCACAAAAGAGCTCTCTTGCGATTTGAATGAGGCAATGTACATTATGGCTCAGTGAAAGCTATCAGTAAGAGGCTCAGGAAACTGTAACAGCAGTCATAGGTGTTGTAGAACTATTCCTATTGCTAGAAGACAAAATCCACCCTAGATTTTAAAACAGTTCTAAGGGAGCTGAATTTCTCTCATTTGAAAACCAGTAGATTTTGGCTTTGTAATTCCTTCTTTGAAACCACTATTTTCATTCCTGCTGTTTTCCCCATTTGGCCCTTTGGTTAAAAGAGTAGCTCTATTAATTTGATGAAAATGTTTTGGGCTGATTTTTGTAATATGTAGAAGCTGGTGTTTTTTTTGATGAGATTCTCTCTTTGCCTTAGTCAAGGGGTTCCTGTTTTTCTGCATTGACAACTAGGAGTCATTTAACCTGAGCTGATGCTATGATATTTGCATATGATTTTAGGCTAGCTTAAAAATGCAGCCTGTGTTATGAAGTCAGAATGTATTTAAGAGCTGTAGGTGCACTGAATATGTTTGCATTTGGGAAGGTTGTTTGAGTTTGGGAAGGGAAGGGATCAGGCATTTCTCCTGCAAGTAGAACTTTATCTCATGGAGTTATTAAAGAGTTGTACATCTTGGAATTTGCATCAGTATTATCCTGCAGATTATTCATTCTGGTGTTAATTGGCAGAGTTGTCTTTTGGGTATTAATTTTTTATCATCTTTCTAAAGTGCCTTTTAAATTTGGCTTGCATGTTGAAGTACTGCTTGTGACCCACAATCGTTTGAAATCACAATTTCCTTCGTGTGTCTGCATTTCAATATCCAGCAACTAATTGTGAGGTCAGAAAGGGTAGCCAAGTAGAAGCTAGAAGCATGGAATGAGAGGCTCATGTGTTGAAAGCATTTACATAGTAAATAATAAGTGGGTGAAAATGAGGCTGGAGGTAAACAGGAAAGATCTTGGATATGAATTTGATAAATAATATAAGACTTAAATCAAAGAGGAAGATTTATTAAAATAAAAGGCAAATTAATGAATTACGATAGCCCAGTTATTGCAACAATAATGGGCAGATGAGATAGTTTGAAGAGAAGAATCCTTCTGTCAAGCTACACCTTTGTAAATATCCTGGAGTAGAATCTCTGGGCAAAATCCAACAGTGGGTGTCCAGTGGTTCAGCAGCAGAGTCTAGCAGAATTAAGGGGAACGGCCCCAGTGTTCAGTCTAGCTGTTTGTTTGCCCCCAAACTGGTTCTGGGTGGCGGGAGTATTCTGCAGAGCTTATTTTTGGATAGCCTAGAAACCTGCAGGAGAGAAGTAAGGTTCTGAAAATTCTGCTTGTTGGATTTGATCCCATGTGTGTGAATTATGGAACCGTAACATGTTGAGAAGTGTTGAAACAGGAACTGTGCTTCTGCTGAGATGCTAATTGTGTCATGCTTATGAAAGAGAACTAATCAAGACCAATTTATTTAATTTCAAGAGATGCATATATTGGGTTCAAGACTGATCCTTTTACAATTTATCTGGCCATTTTTGAAGAAAAAAATTACAGAAGTGAAAAGTTTCAAGTGGTTGGGATCAGGATTGTATCATTTGCTGTCAGGAAAATCTTTAAAAAGGAAAGCATTAACCTCTTGGAAGGTTTAACTTGAGGATATTTTAACTTTGATTAACATTATAACATGAAGAAGCACTCATTTGTGAGAAAGATGGGGGAAGCTAATGAATCCAAATGACATGCTGTTCCTTTGTCCAAAACATGTTTCTCTCTTCATCCTCTTTCCACATTTCCTAAGCTCCCTATAGGTTTTTCCCTTGCACTTTTGGGAGTTTCTTAAAAATATGTATGCTCTGATATATCCTCAGTGCTCCTAAAGCTCTTTAATATACTAGTAAGGTGAGTCCTTGAAATCCCTGCTGAAGTAATTAAGGCTGCATGTCTGTGCTCACACATTGGAGATCCATTGAATCCAATGGAACTTCCCTTACTAATAAATAGATACAGTGTTGTCCTGTTTCTGATTGAAGTGATGTTGCTTGAGGAGGAGTAGGACTCGCCAGATCACTTCAAGACTGTGGTGCCTGTTTACTTCTGGCTGTGTGAAGAAAGTGGGGAAAGATACTTCAGGATATAGTATCTACAGGCAGAACTGGGTGGGTACTAGGCCTGTGTGATGACATGGAACTAAATGTCCATTATCAAATCATATTTCAAAGTAACTTATCTCTTTTCAGACACAATGAAGATTATTCACCAGGCACATGGTTCGAAGGTATATTTTATGATTGCTTATTTTCCCTTCACTTTTTACAAATTTAGTGCAATGATGTTGAAAGACATTGGCCTTCTCCTAGGGTGTAATGGCAGTCCTTAACTGGTGAACCTATATTTATCTTGATTCTCTTTCCCTACCCCCTGAATTTCTAGACCAATGAACTTGTCGTGAGTTTAGAAGATGATGACAAACTAATTTTGGCAGAGGACAGCACCCTGAAAGCAGCTGGAGTAGGTGGGTAGTGCATCAGTTCATTGCACTTGTCTTTATCTGGAGAACAGTTGATTGTGTTTGGATAGCCTGCTGAAAAGCAAATGCTGTTCCTCAAAATCTGTTTGCAACCTGGTAATTATTCAGGAGGGTGGGGGTGGTGGGCTTAATGTACATTCAAATCATGGGGCTTGAGGGCACCGTGCATCTCTCTTCAGAATGCTAATAGAGGCATTTTTTAAAGATGAAGAAAAGGTATGCTTAGAATTCTGCTGAGGGTAATTTTAAATGATTGGCAGCTTGGTTATTAGGACCACGTCTGCTTAGTCTTCTTGGTAACATTTAAACTGATGCTTGGCTTGGAAATTTAAACCATGGAACTAGTAAGGAGTAATGGGACGAGTATCTGATTAATAATGTGCAGCGCAGAGCTGGAGAGTTGCCTAGATTGCTTTAGGGAAAGCACGTGTAAGAGCACACAGTTCATATCCGAGTGCACTTGCTCACACTCTGATTGGGAAGCACCGCACAGCATGCCATATAGTAACAAAGGTAAGAGGACAGTTATACGGCTAACCAGATGCCTGATGGGTGTCACTTTGGGTTCAGTGAAAGCAGCTGAATACTTACGTAGCAGACACTGAGATTCTGAGAGCTATCACTTTCAAAGACCAGATTTGCAACTGTTTCTGGATCTTTAGGATCCTACCTAAAATGTAACCTTTGAGTCAGAGTCTTTGAGGCATCCTGAAGATGGAGACTAAAATGGGGAGAAGTCAGCCAAATTGACGTCTTCCAATCATTAAAATATTAAAAAGTATACAATCTTCCCTTATTTTTTTTTAAAGGACAAAATCCCCTCATAGAGGATAGTTAGGAATTTAGTTGAGATCACTGTTAACATTGCTGGGAATGGCTTCAACTGATGAAATGTTATTATCCTGCCCAGTGTTGTTGGTAAACCTGTGGCAGTGCCACAACTTTCTGTGTATCATAGGAGCTGGTGTAGTGGTTTGAGTGTTAGACTATGACTCTGAGAGACCAGCGTTCGAATCTCCACTCATTCATGGAAACCTACTGGGTGCTCTTGGGCAAGTCACAGACTGTCATCTTCAAAGGAAAGCAGCGGCAAACCTCCTCTGAATATATCTTGCCAAGAAAACCCTTGGAAAGGATCACCATGATTCAGAGTCAACTGGAAGGCACATATGTTATGTGCTGTGCTATATCAGCTTCATATATTTTCAGTGGCTTGCATATTTTGAAAAAGCCTTTGGTTAAAAGCAAGAAATATGATTAACTAACCCAGGCCAGTTCACATAGACAGAAGTGGTCCATAACTTTCTCTCTCTTCCTTCCATATTAGTTGCTCTTTTCATGTCCATTACCCTGTAAACTCAATGATGCAATGCCAACTTTTTCTCAGAAATCTGTACAGGGTAGTTGCTGCATAGCAAACACTTTATAGGGTCATGCAAATAATTGTCTTTCACAACATTAAGCACTTGAATTAAGAGAGGATCATAGAGCAAGTCATCATTGTCTCTTCTGTGAGTGACCTGTTGGTACAGCAAAAGAAAAACAGCCTTTGAGGAAGGAGGACAAAAAATATGACCCTACTAAATGTTTGCTGGAAGAATGTTTTTTTTTTCTTCACTTAAAAATGTTACTTCCTGAAGTGGTTACTTCCAGATAAGGAGGTTCTCTCTCAGTGCAACCCTTTTTAGGTACTGAAGGTCTTCAGACAATTAAATTGACAATCTCAGAGGGATTTGATGTTTGGTAAGACATCTTTAAATGAACTGAGCCAAACAAGGATGTTTTACTATCCTTGTGTGAGCTACACCCTTTTAATTTACTTTTTAAAGCAGGTTTGCTTAGTTTGTATGAAGATAAGAAGGAAGAGCTCTCATTCTTTCCAAACCATCTAATTTCTGCAATTGGTCATTGTGTTTGCTCCCTATGCAAGCAATCCTTGTTCCATGCATTCCTCTCACGCTCCTTTTATTGCAAGAAAAATCAGATTGCAAAGCCAAAAAGATCTCACGTTTAAATACCAGTGGAATCTCCTGGTTCTTTTGAGGGAGAAACAGTGTGGTTATTGTACAGACCTGAAGCTTACTCATCATTTCCCCTAGGGCCTATAAAGTCAGGACAGATGTGTCATTTGAACAAGCCCTATGCTTGGAAATATTTGTGAGAAAACCTAATTTGGCAGCCATTATGTGATAAATGAGGCTTAAATGTGTGTCTCATTCGTTTTTGTTTCACAAGTAAGTTGCATGTTAAATATTGGTATTCACTTCTCATTGCCCTCAGTTTCTGCAGGTTTCCTAGTCAATATTCAGAGTTGTCATCTCCCTGCTCCTTTTTGCATAAGGAAGGCAGACTTCATTAATTTCTGGTTTAATTTTAAAAAGCAAGCGTGGAACTTAGTGGCTCAACACTTCAAAAGAATTCAACGTCTCGTAATTGTGATGGCTTTCCGTCAGCAACGTCTCTGCTCTGAATTAGTAATGTTGCTGACTTATTGTTTTAGAAGAGGAAGTCCTTGACCTGCTGGGTGGAAAGAATTGTGACTGCTCTGAACCTTTGTGGGTCCTTTAGCTCTGCCATATCCCATGTGAATAATTAGAGGCATTTGAAAGTATTGCTGGAGAAGCCAATTTGTGTCTTTCACTTTGCATATTGTTGAAGCCTCATGAATTAATCATCGGCAGGGTGAAAAATTAGCTTCTTCAGACACACGTTTTTGATGGGTCATGAGGGAGAATGTAAAGTGATCTGTAAAATATTCTACTGATCCTCTAAGTATTAAATTATTATGGCTACAGGTTAATTTCAGGGGGAAATCCCCCTCCCTTCATTGAACTGAAAGGGAACTTAAAAATGCAGGCTTTGTTGTTTCCTTGTATTATGAAAAGAAGAGATGGTTCTTTAAGACTGAGGAAAGGCATCCAAATGGTTTTGTAGCCCTTGGCTTAAAAAGTTCTTTTTAACAAGGAGGGTGGTGCTCATGCCCACCACTGTAACAATGCAGCCTAGTGTGTGGTGCTGAATGCAGCTTTTTGCTGTTCGGATGTGAAGTAAAAACAAACAAGCTCGAAACTAGCAGTAACCTTCAACTACAGAGCATTGGGTATCCTCTTTAAACCTAATTAAAGTTAATATGATGTTCTGTGACTTGGAAATTCATTTTTTTTTCATCAAACATGTTAAAATACCTTTCCTTTCAGCAAATGAAACAGAGCTAGCATTTTTCTGCATGGAGGATTATAGAAAATATAAAGCAAACCCTGTTGCAACGTGGTGAACACTTTGAAACTTGGAAGAAATACATTTTCTTCTTGTTCCTTTTTGAAGTGTCGTACTCAAAATCTTAAAGGTGCGTGTCATAAGCATAAAGTAAGTATTAAGTAAGTATTATAAGTTCATTTTACAGAAAAATCAAGATGCACAAGGAATAAAGGTTAAAAGGTCACTAAATTGCTTTTCATGCAGTTTATTTTCTTCACTTTCTTTTAAACTTAAAACATATGATGTGCTATTGCTTTGTTTCTGTAAAAGCTACCTCCATATGAGTTATGGATAGAGATACTAGTATACTTTCTTGGCTATAGCAGAATTCAAACGTAATTGAACTCTGCTTTGATTCTAAAATAAGCTAGTTATTAAGCAAGTTGCAAGAGCTGAGAGAGACAGTTCCATGCAGTTCTCTGACAATGGCTGCTACTCAGCTCCTTCTGTCCTGCCACAGTCAGTTCTTCTGAGTAGCTCAGTGTCCATTATCCTCTTTGGTGTGAAAACAGTGAGTCAAACCACGTAGAGAGCAGGGATGGCGGATTCATTATCATATCAGTTTTGTCAGATATTTCTTATTCTATATTCAAATTCACACAGTCATAAAGCATACTAAATTCTTTTGGGTTTTTAATTTTTATTTTCAGGGGTTTATTAGAATTGCAGGAAAAACCCTGTTCTGACAAGATACAGAGGTGGTATTTGGTGTGTGAAGGAGTACAAAAGAAAAAGTTTTCATGTCTTAGCTGTAAATGCAGTGGAATAATAATAAAAAAAATGTTCTCCACAGCAGAGTCACATGCCAGCCAATCATTGTCTGCAACTTCTCATGTGCAGTTGGTTCTACTATCACAATTAATTTGACATTCAAGCTTTCACATGTCATAGTTTAGTTGCTGCTAATAATTTATGTTAAATATATGATTATTTCAAATCTAAAATATTATCAAAGATAGGATTTCAGTTCTTAAATTCACTGTTGCATGACCTCTGCCTAGAGGCTGTAGAACATGTTGTTGTATCTGTGCCTTCACCCTTGTTTTGGCCCACTCCTTTTGTAGGATTCCCTCTGTGTTAAGGAAATAGAATCTCTGTAGCCCTTAATAGGGCATTTAGCCAGAAATGAGAGAACCCATTTCATTTAGACTTGGCTCTCAGACAGCTTCACTATTATCTTTGGGAAGGCCTTGGGTTGCGTGGAAAAAGATGCCTTTCAGTGACTATTCTTCAGTTGTCTTGTCCCAGTGCCTCCCTTGCTTAGGTTCCTGAGGAATGGCAGCATTTGCCTGGCAGTTTCCTTGTAGGTTTTATTGGGGTGGATGGGTGGGTGGGTAGGAAACATTGGGTTTTCCCTGGATTGGGACACCCCTCACCCGTTCCTCTGCAAGTTGTTCCCTGTATAGTGAACAGCCTTTTCCAGAAGTGGGGGCTATCTCTCACTCCTGCCTGGCTTACTTTGGTTGGAGGCTGCCTGTGCTTCTCATTTGGGTGTTTCTTCTTTTCTCTTCTGCTTGCTGTGGTTGTTCTCCTGTCTTTGTGGAAGCAAGAGGATAGCTGCCACCTGTCCACTCTGCTTGTCCAAGAGCTGGGCCATATCTGCTGTTTGGCATCAGCTCGTACTCTGGTCTCCTAGTTGGTCCTTGTTGGTGTATCCCACTGGCTGCTGCCCCTGGAATTGTGGTTGTGGGGCTGCTGGTGATATGTGCGACTGCAAGCCACTTGTCATGGAGCCAGGGTAGAGGAGCTTGTTCCAGTCAGTCATCCAAGATGGCACTGACCATACTGCTGCTGCCAAAGATTTTCAAGATGTTGCCTCTCTCTCACTGCTGCAGAGTTCTCGTGGTGTGAACACTTTGGAAAGGCAAAATCTTCTTTCTCCTGATCTTTTACCTCCCCCCCCCTTTTTTTTTTTTGGTGAGGAGAGAGTTGCCTGTTCTGATGAAGCAAGAAGTAGACTGGGGATTCAGGAATTAAGCCCTGTTTTCCCTAGAAAGATATTTGGAGATTGCATACAAATCCTGGGGTAGGACCTTCCCATACTCTTCCTGTTTTGATCAGGGAAAATTGGGTGTTAAGGGTAGCAGCCTGAGTACCAGAATATGTGTGTAACCCTTATGTGTTTGTCACAAAGGAATGTGTATCTGTTTAGCACTGATGCAATAGTTTCTGTCTTGTTTTGTTTTTTAAAGCAGGAGGAAGACACAGCTGTGGTTCAGATTATTTTCATGACCTGACAACACTTCTTTTCTTTTTGGCATGCATTGTCCAATCTTGAATTCACTCTTTTTGAAGTTGTTTCCTGCTGTGCTTATATTTCCACAGCTACACATGTTAATGTAAAAAAAAAATTACAATAAAGTCTTTGACAGAAGAGTTAATGTTGCTATTGTTTCAAATTCTACAATGCAGTGGCAGCCTGGCGGGGAACTTTATAGACTGACCCAAACAATGGGTCCTTTTGTGTACCTGAAAATGATGCTTCTATATTATCAATTTCTTAAGTGTTGTTTTACTGCATGTTTGCAGTCAGTCTTTTTAAACTGAGTGTTGTATTTTCACAAATGCACTGATACAGAAATGCTTAGTTTTAAATTCTGTCATTGAAGCTATTATAGCCTTTGTAATCTGAATGCCCTATTTTCCCTAGAGTGTACTTATAGCAACGAAGGAAACACACTCATATGAATAGAATTTGGGATGTCACAAAGACTGATTCTGAGAAGAAAAACCAAGTAGGATGTGAATTAGAAGGCAAGGGGTTTGGAAAATGTGCAAGCAATCTTACCTGGAGCCCCCACTATCAAAATAATATGATTTGATATGGTCTTTACATAATTATATTAAAGTTTGCAGACTTTAGATAGTCAGATAGAGAAGGGGTGACAGTGAGTACATAGGGAAGTAACTTTTCTTGTAGATCAAGGTGCAAATCATATGGGAGTTGATTATGCAGGTTTAGGGTTGCTGTGACATATGATTCTCACCCCGGTTGTAGGCATGATACTTTTTTTTCCTGCTGTTTGGCTTCAAGGGCAAAATTTCCAGTTTCTAGAGTAAATGCTGAAAAATTATTTGGCTGTAAGAAAAGTCATCAGCATACCTGGAAAAAATGTAGCTGTAGCAAGATAATTTTGTCACTATTGGGAATGTAGACCTGTGGTGATGTGAGAACATTATCCTATTGAATTTAAGGAAATTGTGTGGAATCTTCTCTGTGATGAATCGGGAAAAGGATGGACATGGGAGTGCCTGGAAATGTTTTGATTTAATACAGAAAAAAACTGTAGTTCTATCCCTGTTCAAAGGAGTTACTGTTATGCTGTTTCCTCCCTTTTCCAGGTACTGGCAGTTCTAGGAATTCAAGAAAAAAAATGTACAAATTCCATGACAAGCTAGTTTTGCTTTGGCTTTCTCTTGCAATGAAGAGCTTTCTAATTTTGAAAATACCACCCCTGACCCTGCAGCAGCATCTGGTGTGGAAGCCCTTATGACACTGAGGGATGTTTCCAAGCTTTCTTCTGGTTTTATTTTCTGTGTGTGTTTGCCATCGGAATCAATAAATGTTATTCTTCTTTCACGCAATTGACCTTGTTTTTTCTTGATTCGATATGACTGGTTTGATGGGGACTTGAATGGTTCAGGCCTCAAGCATTAGACAAAATACACTGCTTCTCTCTGTCCTCCCTGGTATTATTTGATTCTTTCCAGGATGAAGGGAAGAGAAAGGAAGAAAATATGCTTGGATCTACCTTCTATCCATATCTGTCACAATTTTCATTTTCTCCTGCCCACAACCACTTAGATGATCTGTGCTCAGGCACCAAGTGTGCACTTTGTTTTTGCTCAGTTCCCTCTTCACACCACTGATTGATGTGGAAGTGATGAGAGGCTTCAAACTTTTGTCCCCCAAAGTGTGTTTGGAAGAAGTGATTTCCAGCACCTTGTGTTGGTTGAGCTGCGCTAAAACACTTATTTTTCTGTGAAAGCAAAGAGGTGGTAATTTTCAAGCTCTCCTTCCTTCTGTCGAGACTCTCAGCATGCCAACACATGTGTACCTTACCTTATATAATGCACAGATTTGATGTTTGCAATTGCTTTGAGTTGGTACAATTATGCCACCTTGCTCATGTTCCTTGATGTTCAGAGTCACCTCTACGCTGTTCCATGAATGGTAAACATGTGGTTTGCTAAGAGCAGTTTCTGGAATTTCAGTTAGCACCACTACAATATACACACTGCTTATTGAGTTCACTCAAATAGGTGCAAAGTAAACCCAAGAAGTAAACTGATAGGCAGCAAAAGCCACAAGGTGTCAGTACAGCTCATCCTCTCTTTCCAAAGGAGCAAGAGAAGGGGAATGTCCTTCTGAATAACCATCAATGAACTGTCTTAACCTAAGATGCCCATGCTCAGGGTTCAGTGAGGTGCTGCTGGCTGTAAAGACAGATAACTAGCTGTATTAAGGATGCTTTAAAAAAACAACAGTGTAGACTCCTAGATCTCTCATAGTAAAGAAATCCTCCCTGTCTATATGCTAATGTAGTCACTACAGTGCATGCTGTGGATATGATGTTAATTCAGTTCAGTGTGCTTTAACAATCAGGTTTCATTTGCTGGCATAGTATACTTACTTTTTCTTCTTTGTTATGTACCTTCAAGTCAACTTGGATTTATGGCATCCCTATCATAGCGCTTTCTCAGCAAGATTTATTCAGAGGTTTGCCATTGCCTTTCTCTCAGGCTGAGAAAGTGTGACTTGCCTAGTGGATTTCCATGGCCGAGCAGGGATTCAAAACCAAGTCTCCTAAAGTCTTAGTTCAACACATAAGCCACTATACCATGCCAACTCGGCTCATACATACATTATTATTGGATTTGATCTTTGAAGACATTAAGCTGTAGCTTTCTATGCATTTACTTGGAGGCGGTGGAGTGCCACTGAATTCTTGCTTCTGAATAAACATGCCCAGGATCAGGCTCCATGGCTTATCAAAGTGTACTTGTGTGGATGTAAGCCTGATTGAAATTAATAAGGGATTACTTCTGAGTCAGTAAGGTCAGAACTGGGCATAATGGATGCATTTATAAATGTATAAAGCGCTTTGGAAGGAAGGCTTGCTCTGGAAAGGTGGGAATATATCCGTAATATTTTGTGTCCAGTTGTACATTAGTGTTCTTGAAGTGTCATCTTAGCGCTGAATGAAAAATATACCCCCTAAATCCTACTTCAAACTAAGCACTGGCTAGATCCTAGTAGTTTGAAAGAGAAAGTCTGCATAATGGAAACTGGTAGAATTGCTAAAATTCCAGTGCAAATACCCAGGGAGCGTTAAAAGCTTTACCTGCAGAGGTTAAGCAGCAGTACAGGAATTTAAATGAACTCATTAAAAACCAACTGCCAGATAAGCTCATTAAAATTCTGCATCCTCTAACCAGGAGGTGTAGTGTCTTTGACATGTTGCATTCTTTTGAGGAAGTGGCTAAAAAGAAAAGTGATGAAGAGGGAAAGATACCCATTGCCTTTTCTCTTCTTGCTATTAATGTTGCAGCTTCTTTCTGTAGACATTCAGGTAACTTTTGTTGCCTTCACAGTCTCAGGTCAGTGTGGGATGATGGCAAGATAGAAGAGGCTGTCATCTTCTCAGAGATTCAGCACAGGGCCTTTTGACAAGTGTGCTCTACCCATTCAGTGCCCCTCTTTCTCCTTCCTCTTTTAATCCAGGAATGCCTTTTCTCATGAGAAACTCAGTGCCAGCAGATGGTATGAAGCCTCCATCTAACAGAAGATGTTCTCTCTCCCTGAAACTTTGCAATCCTCTTGGGAATTCACCCCCTCCCCGATAATGGGAGAAGAAATATGCTTTAGAATTTGCAACACACAAAATGCAAAGGGACTTTAGAAATAGCCTTTTACTGTAAATAAGCAGTGGTGGGATAGATAGCAAATAACAGCATCAATGTTTCCATTTCATGGATATGTCCTGATTATATTTTGTACATGATGACAAGACGAAGAATAAAAGACCCAATTTGAAGCAGGATGATAGCTGGTTAAAACTCCCAAGGCACAAATTAGGCAGTGCAGAAAACACTGATACAGGCAGTATATGCTGCATATCTTTTATATTAACAGCAGTATATCCATACAGTATGCAAATAGAAAAATAACATTGGTATATTTTCACACAAGCTTCACATAACCCTTCTCTCCCAATACTGATGGATTAACTATGCAGAAAATACAAAGAGTATATTGTTTCCTACTGCAACTTTTTTTTTAGCAGAACAGAATCAGAACAAAAACACTTCAAATATTTCCTGGCAATGTTCACTGTAGACATGTAAGGCTGAGAAGCTCTGAAACTTGGCTCCTTCAACATTTTTATGTACAGCAGTTGGCATTACTGAAGAAGTATGATTAATGTGTGTGAATATAATAACTACATGAGCAGCTTTAAATATTATGGATTGAATGGTTTATTGAATTACACTTACTGGAACTGCAGGTCTTTCTTCTGAACACTGCATGTGAAACTTATCTGGGCAAAACTGGATGCTTAGTTTGATTAAAAGCGTGTTTCTGGCCCTTGTGGTTGTGGAGAAAATTGGAAAACATAAGTGCTATCTAATGAAAGCAGAGAGTTGTGTAGGATGGCTATCAGGAAGCTGACTTCTAGAGTCTTGCACAGTTCTCTGGCCCTTAACTAATTCTCATTTTTCTCCAAGTTTCCAGTTCTTCTGCCCCTGGTCACTAGGCTCCGTGTTGAGTCCATTGTGCCAAATACTTGTATTGTCAGATCAAATGATGTAAAGTGAACCCATACATATACATTTAGATTTCAGAATTAACATATATGGAATACTTGGGAGGGCAATATGGGCTGCATGTATCTGAATTCTTTGTTACTCTTGAGTAGCATCTTTTATGTCCTCTGGCTGTAATGGGCCAGTTGGATACCAGTGAAAGAAGAACTCTTTCTCAACTTTTTGTTCTCTGCATATTTTAGGCTTCACCTTTCAGATGCTCTAGCTAAAGTCACCAGTAATGTGCAGTTCTGGAAGCTGAAGTCCCAAACATCTGGGGGACCAAAGGTTGAGAACTATTGCATTAAAAGAACACAGAGGTTGCTTCCATAAGAGACTCTGCTTAAGATCTGTACTCTCCTCACCTTTTCTTTGCTTCCTTCATTATTTGACAGCTCCCCTGTTGCATCCTAGGGGAAAATCAGTTTATATATCCTACTGTTGGCAAGTTTCACTTCTTGGCTTACTCTCCCAATATATCTGATAGCTTTAGAAGGAGTTCTACCTCACCCATAGCATTAACAGTATGGCTGAAGATCACAGCTTTCCACACACATCAAATCTCTGTTTTCTGCTCCCCAGTTGGGTATTGTGTATAAACTGATTAAAACGAAAGAGGTTTTCTTTTTAATTCTATGGAAAGACATTAAGGGGTGATTTCACAGTTCACACCATTCAGATTCCCATGCTGAGTAACACAGGTTCTGAACAAGACTGTGTAATGTATTGCATCTGAAGATGGTGTCTCTCAAAAATCCATTATTAACATAGCTTAGGCTTAACTTCATCATGGTGATACACAACACTTTTTGGGAACTTAAACAGCTGCCTGCACTCCCTCAAAAGAAGGGCAGGCAAGCACCAAACTGGAGCACAACAAGCCAAGTAGGAGAGTCTTCTCGTCTATACTTCAGTTTTATTTGAAGCTGCTTTGCACTTAGCTATAAGTAAGATCCCTGGGAAACTTGCCAAAGGATATTTGGCTACTCAGTACCCAAGGGACTGACTGGTCATGCAAGGGCACTGCATTCTACGTTATCTGAAAATCTTTGCTACCTGAATTAACTATCTTTGTTTAGCAAGGTCAGTCTATGTAAACAGAGCTCTTGTTTGCCTGACTGTCTGATTCTTTTCCTGCAAAAGTGCTTTGGATGCCTTTCAGGCTTCCCTATGGTCTTGTTCAAGATTTATCAACATTTTGGTGAAAGCAGCAGGTAAGTGGGGAACAGGCTCCTGCCAAACAGCTGTACTCAGACATGGTGTCTGTCAGTTAGACCTTAAGCTGGTGTCTGCAAGGCAGAGGATCTTCATACATATAGATGGATGTAGAGACGCTTCCTAAATGCTTGAATCTTACACTGCTGAAAGTCCAGCTTGCACGGAAGGCTCCCTGCAGTCAGTTGCACGTACCACTGGCACCGCCTGCTGGCATTTGTGCCATAAACCTGTGGGATTGGGGGAAGCTAACTGGCCTAGACCCTCACTTGCTCACTTGTTACTTCCACTGGTATAGATAACAACTCAGTGTCTAACACTCAGAATTCTGCCACTCAAGGGACTCGTGAGCATCTGGACAGACCACCCTTGCAGAACTGTCAAACTGCTTTGAAAAACTTTCCTGACATTTTGTCTGAGAATAATATAAAGGAATACTGTCACTGTTGCGTGCTGCATTGTTTCCCTGTGAAGATTTGTATCAAATTTCCCAATATATCTATAAATGAATTCAAGGAAAGTAAAAGACTCTGTGGGTAATATACACATGTATATTTTCTTTGGACTGTGGGAATCAAGATCCTGACGTATGTGATTAGATGGGACTCCTACTTAACACTTAGAAGCTGGCAGAAAATCAAATGTGCTTTTTATATGTGCAGATAGTACTATGGTGCCTGTGATCCCACGAGAGTTGGGCAGTGGGGAACAGCCTTGTCGATAGATTACAGTGTCGCCTTTCCTCAAGAAATGGGAGAAACATGAGGCCTGAATACTATTTTAGTTGCATGCAGGTAGTCAGATGCAACAGCCAGTGGGTTTGGATGGGAATGTGTGTCCCCTACTGGCAGTAAAAAATATAATCAAAGTAGTTCAGTAGGCTTGCTTTGCTGTGAAATGGCTAAATACACAGCTCTTGGTTGTGTTTACATGTACGTGCACATGAAATCCCTTTTTACACATGGGCCTGTTATAGTGAAGCAATAAGCAGCCTATTAGCCTCACACAATACTTCAGTGGTTTTCAGTATATTTACCATCCAATGTTTTGGACTTCAGCTCCCAGAATCCCTGAGTATTGGCCATGCTGGCTGGGGCCTCTGGATCTTCAAGTCCAAAATATCTGGAGGGCCATTAATTTTATGATGTTGGCTAGCTGTCAGCTTCTATTTGCTTTATGCTTGATCAAGAAGTGTCACTACGATTTTTACTTTAGTTTGGACAACACAGATGGTGCTTCACGCAGCTTCATTCCAGTTTGTAGTGACTGTTCAGCTGCCTCTCCAGTCACTGCTGCTCTTTATGGAGGCCCTCCAAAGTCAGTTTAATTGTATTACATCTATTGCCAGATCCTGCCTGACTCATTAAACACATGTTCCTGGGCTGATGAATCTGTTCCTCATTTGACCACAACACATCTAGGTGCCACAAAACTTGAGAAGTATATTTAGCAAACCAAGAAAAGGGTTTTCCAATGTTTAGGGGACTCATATCACAACCTCTCGCTTATGTGATGTTTTGAGTTGGCTTAACAGCAGAGAGAAAACTGGGACTGAAACTCCCATCAGTCCTAGCCAGCATAGCCAGAGGGGAGAGGTGATGTGCACTGCAGCCTAACATTATTTAACACAGACATGTGGTGCCCTGTTGTTCAAGACGTTTACCTCCAATCCTCAAAGGGAAAGAATTTAAGATGTCACACCAAATGGCTGCCCTCTGACATCCTGTGAATCTGTGAAAAAGCCAATGACTTGGTGAACTTCAAAGGCAGCCAGCTGTAGCCTGGCGTGCATGTACTGCATCACCTTTTATGAGAGTTACCTTAAAAATGTTACCTCAACAATGCTGTCCTCAGTGGCAGAAGTTTGCAGGGAGCAATTTTGTTTGCCAATGTGTTGCTGATAGTAGTACAAGCCTTGTCTTCTCCAATGGTCTGCTAACGGCCAAACTGAGTCTGTTTCTTCCCTTTTCTCTCTTCCCCAACGTGTAATTTCCCCAGTATTGCTTTAAACAACATGCCTACATACTTGTTCGTATACTGTGATATGTGCCTCCTTTTCTCTGTACACTTTCCAAGCTGTTCCTGGAAATATATATATATAAATTCTTCCTTTTGAGCTGACTGAAATGACGAGTGGAAGAGAAGCAGAGTGGAGAATGACTGAGAAACAGAGCTATTGGAAGGCATGTTCCTTGTGAACTGGCTATGCTTGAAATGTGCTATTGTATGTCTGTTACTGCGGATAGCTGCTAGCTTGTGATCACTCCGTCTTTGGAAGGGAAGTTGCTATCCAACCTCTCTGCACCTTTTGCTAGCAATAAAATGATTCATGTCTTTTTTGAGCCAACAGACAATGCTATGATAAGGAGCTAGACTGAAAAATCAATGTAACGTAACTGGTTGACATGCTAATAGGCAATGATCTATAGCATGTTTGCAGTTTCATTTATTCATAGGTATCAAAGTGATGACTACAAATGTTAACATGAACAAGGTAAGGTGTAAATTTGTTGCATGTAAAGGAAAAGGTTGGAATTTCTATGTGCAGTGACACTACACTTAATTCTTCCACCAAAACATTTGATGTCATGGCAGTCCTGTGTTTCTCTTCTCTTTCCAGTGTCAGGGAATTATGCTGATTGGGAAAGCAAAAAATATTGGTAACATATAGGAACAGAAAGTGAGATTAAAAGGCATGATTGCTGCATTAGTGCATGAGTAGGAATCAACCACTCCTCCATATGTTGCTAGACTGCAAGCCCCAGCAGCCCTAACAAACCCAGGCAAGAGTGAGGAATGCTCAGCACTGCTGTTCCAAGAGCATCAGGAGGCTGTGCAATTCCCAACCTCTTTTGAGTGGCAGCAGTGTATTTAAAGTAACATGTAGTTCCAATCCAAGCTTAGAGTATTACTACAGCAAGGGTTAGCTGCTTGTGAGAACTTGTTCTAGGAGAATTTTTATGTCGGCTGGATAGTCTGTCATGGCTGTGGCCTTACATATGCTGTCCTGGATTTTTATCCGGAAATTAATCATGTTGAATTCAATACAACATGTTTGCTAGAAAATCTGCTTTGCTCATGTTGCTCATCCAAACTAATTCTGGTGCACTAAGAATCATCATTTGCAGGGGGAATCCTAAAAGCCTTGAATTATAAATATTAAGTATCCACAGCACTTTTGCTCCTGAATAAGTGCATAAAGGATTGGCACCTTTAGAAAAGCAACCAGCTGGTGGGTGCCCAAACAGAGAAAATGATTTTCAAATTATATCCCACCTTTATACTGAATGTGATTCTATGTTTCCTGTGCAGCACTGTTTTTTTCCCATCTTTAAAATAGCAAAGCTGAAGTTTTGCACTGCGGTTTTAAGGCAACCATTCAGGTTTTTTTTTGCTAGAGAATTATCTGTCTATTCTAAACTCTGTTGCACCTGTTGGCTATGTTGGTAACTCTCCCTCTATCCCCAAAACATCCCAAATAAGATAGCAGTTATCACCCAGTTCAGTGATACCAAATAAAAAACAAAAACATAAACCCAACACCTTATAAAACCCAGAATCTTCATAGTGCTCTTTGAAAAGTGTGATGCAAAGAAGGTGCGCTGTCACACAATGCTGCTGCTTTCTCCACTTGAAAACTCCCCTGATGCTCTGGGCAAGGTGAATTTGACATACCTGTCCCTTTCCCACCCATTCCTGATGCGCCGCAGTCTTTCATTCATACAAGGAAGATGGAAGAAAAGTTTAGCCAGGATTATGGCACACGGTACCAGTAGAGTGAGGGTAAAGGTGGGAGGCAGGTAGAACTTGTACTGGCTTTCATCAAAGGCCCTTCCCCAGCCATAAGTCAGGGTATGGAGAGTGCTGATCACCAGAGCAACAAAGCCAAGATTGGACTGAAAAGGAAAATAAGGAAAAAGAAGTGTTAGGTTCTTCAAAATGTAATACTGTGTTTTCTAAGATCTTAATATTTACTGATATTAATATGGATAGGGCCTTCAGTAATTGTGCTCTACCATTTTTATTTTTTTAAAATCTTTTAGTGGATATGTTTTAATTTTTTTTAATTCTATTGATATCAGATTTTTGTAAGTTTTATCAATGAAAGTTTTCAATTTTATCAGTTTTCAGTTTCTGTAAGCTGCATTGGGTCTCATGAGAGAGGAAAAGGTGAGGGTGGTGGCAACAGCAGCAACAATTGTGATCACATAACTGATATTTACTTGATCTTTGACTGGATACTGCTCTACTTTGTAATTTACTTCCAAGTAAACAGAGGCAAAGGATTGGGTTGCACATAAACAACAGCTTTGAAATGGATCTGTCCCAAAACACAAGTCTCCAATCCACCTAGAGCTAATGATTGTTCAGTCCCATTCTGTTGGAGTGGGATGGGGCAGACTCAAACTGAAAAGCCCGCTGAGCTATGAAACTCACAGAGTAACCTTGGAACTTGCTGTCTTTCAGCCCTGCCTAATTCAGAGAGTTGTTGTAAGGTTAAAAGTGGGGAGGAGGAGAGACATGCCTACTACTCTGAGCTCACTGGAGGAATAGTAGGATATAAAACAAAAGCATTTTTAAAAATACTTATAAATAAATAAAAATATTTACATGCATACACATAAAAATATCATAAAATTATCTGACTTGATTCTGTTGATCATAGTATGTGAGATTTTGAGCTTCCTAGCTTTTTTTTTATCTTTGAGAAGAACAAAGTCAGATTCTGATTCCACAGGCACTGCTTTTATATGTCATGTTCAAAGAGAGCAGGGCTGATACTGAAGGTCTTGGTAACATTCCTGGTTGACGCTGGCATAGATGCTTCCTATAGGATCAGTTTAGTATATGATCAGTTCAGTATAGTGTGTAAATGCTACAGCTTCTCTGTGCAGCCTCAGCCACATAAAGCATCTACACCCTGCATCGGGCTGTAACTGAGAATCTGTCCTAAGGTTGGATCTTTATCCTAAATAGTGATGGCAAGTAATGTAAGAGCACTTAAAGTGCAAAGTCATTCCTTTGTTCCTGTGGTTCAAAGCCATCTTCCTGGAAGTAAAAGAAGTGATCACAAGCAGACTGGACAACATATTAATACTAAACACAAAACAAGCTATAAGCAACAGATGGTAATGTGAATCTCACTCAAAAATGAGCCCCGCTTTAAAAACTCTTAAAAAGAACTTTGGAGCCACTGTATGTGGCTACAAAACACTGATCCATCCCTAAGGATAAGGACTGGAAGGTCTTTTCCTATTGATTTTCCAGGAGTCACTGGTCTGTGATAATAACTGTCGCCACTGAAAAATCCTATTTACTGCGGGTGATCCTCAGCTATTCCTCTTTCTTCCCACAGCTTTGTATGCCTTCCAAAAATGAAATAGTGAGGGAAAAGTGGCGATGGGTACTGCTGGAGTAGGGCATGAAAATCCTCTCCACTTTCTACCAGTGGCAACCTCTATGGATCAGCATGGCTTCTGTGAGGAAAAAAGAGCCTTCAGCCATCCTGTTCATGGAGTAGAAACTCAGGAACCAGCCATTAACCCCACTGAGATACACAGCTGCTTAAACAAAACCATGTAAAGCAGAGATGTTTTAATTTATTATTAGATAATAAATTAAAGTAGCTTACACTACTATTCAGTGCAATCCCTTTTATCTCTCTCAGAAGTTAACTCCCACTGCGTTCAAGTTAAGTGTATAAACGATCGAAGCCTATTACATATGCATGGAAAATAACCCAGGGCAAGGAAATGCTGGGCTTTTTTTGTCTCAGTGGAGACTTTAAAGCTGTGGTCTTCTAAAGACATCATCTTTACATGAACCACCTTTCACCGCTGGGGGGCAGAGAAGCAACAAAGACCACTATTTAGGATAGGGAATATTGTTAATCAAAGTGCGGCTAGAACTCTCCAGAGAAATGTGAAGAAAGCTAGTAATAAACATAAGATGTTGAATTTTCTGTATCTCGTGCAGAATATACATTTAAAATTGTTGTTATGTTTTCTTGGCAAGAGGAGGCTTGCTGTTGCTTTCCTTTGAGGCCCGAGAATGTGATTTGCCCAGGGTCATGACTGAGCAGGGATTCCAACCCTGGTTTTCCAAAATTTTAGTCCAACACTCAAACCAAAACACCATTCTGGCTTCATGTATTTCATACAGGCATCTGAAATCTCTTGAAATTTTCTGTCACTCTCTTTGAATAGTGGTATGAACAGACATCTAAGGAACTATTGTCAGTAGTTTTGTGTGCCTCCAACAAGTTTGGTGCTTATGTTTTCTGAACTTCAGCACTTGAAGCCACCTGGCAAGCTGCTTTTGAAATTAGGGAAATGTTTTAAAGCTTAAAACACACCCCTAAAGATTAAGTCTGATGGGACAGTTCAAAATCCTACTGGACAGAACTAAGCCATTGGTTAAGATTCTTAGCCATTCTGTTTCATCATCATCTTTACTGAATGTCACTTATTCATGTAAAATCATGAATGTCCAGCTAGTCTCCACATCAGCCCACACTAGTTATGCACAGCAGTGTTCTTGCATGGATATTTTCTATCCACGGCCATAGCAAGCTGGTTTCCAACACTATGCCTTGAATATGATATTTCTATAGTGGTTGTGGTGGCCTATGTGGGTTTGTAATACTTTTAATTGTTCCTCAGACTATAGGAAGATTAATCTCTGGGGGAGATATCAGCCTTCTATGCAAGCTCCCTATTCAATAAGCCACTGATGGAAACCTACAGCCCATGCAGGTTCTTTATGTGGCCATTTGGTCTTGTGGGATAGAGATTGGAAGTAAGAAGCATAAGGCTGAGAAGCCCTTGCATGGACCCCAACTGTACAACTTAGGAAGCTCCTTTCTGGACCTCAGTTTTTCTTTGCAGCACATGAAGCTGCTGCACTTGAGCTTACTCCTGTGTAGCCATGCATTAAGGAATTCAACTGTGCTTTTCTAAGCTAGGGGGGCAAATGTCTGAATCAGTATGCGTTACATTTGGACTTGTCCAGTATGGTTTGCCTCCATCGTACTCCTTCTGTCATTGCTGGAATGTGGCCCCCAAATACATTCCTCCATTGGATTTTGGTCCTCCAGCCTCAACAACTTATATTGGATAATTGTATATTATATGGTAAGCTGCTCCTGTATATTTTACAGTAAGAGGGATGCCATTTAGGGAGAAAGGCAGGACATCAACATCAATCCATCAATTGATCGATCAATCAAAGGTTCTCCATCCCTGCACAAAGGTGTGTGTGTGACTGCATAACTTCTATATTGTGGAGAGCATCTCTTGACAGTTTTAACCATTCAGGTCTGCTATCCGATATGACTGCAAAGGGATCCAAATGCTGGTTTCTGGAGAATACCTGATGAAGCCAATGAAAGAGATGCCAATGACACAGCATATGACGTGAACTGTATGCTTCATATTCTTTTTTTTTATTATTCCAGAGGAAACTGGAGCACATCACACCATGTGATTCAGCCCCTTAGGGCAGCATGGTGTTTTGAGCCAACCGTGTATCTAATATACAGAACCACTTCTTTTGGTACTATTGTAGCCTGGAGCAAAGTCAAATGAAGCTGGAGATTTAGGTCCATTTGATCTTATGGAGGTCAATGGGCTTCACTCCTACCACTAGTAAAAATAGGTAGTGCATTAAGCTGTTCAAACAAGAACACAGGCCAGGATTCAACTGGATCATTACACTCACACAGTTCTATGAGAAGCTGGACCTTCTCAAATTTTGCACCAAGGGGGCAGCCAACACACACACAGGCAGACGTGCACAAACTGTCCCATTCTCTATGCCGGGGAGGCACAGTGGACTGCCCATAAACTTAGGAAACTAAGAGAATGAGGGAATTTGTGTTTGGATGCTCTCCAAATAAAAAGGCTGCTCTTGTACAAAAATCTCTGCACATATTCATCTGGACTGTGGTAGCTTTCGTCCCCACCAAAGAGTGAACTACGCCTGTAAATTTCTCTGAATTGTGCTATGAAATAAAAGTTACCTACAAATCTTCTGTAAAAAAAATCAGTTTGAATACGGTAGCTACTAACAGCACCCAATTCTGGCAGAAGAATTAAAATAAGCATAGCTAGCTTTTTAATTACCAGTGATAGCTGATGAACGGTGTCATAGAACTTTAGATTTCTGAATCTTGACTTGGAGATCCAGGCCAAAGTGGAAAATTTTCTGAAGTGCTAAACTGGGGTTTGAATGGAATCTAGTCATTAGTACTCTTCCTTAATTTACCCACACTCATGCCACTGTCATGTTATGCCTGGCTGAACTAAGAGAAAGCTGGCTATTTGTCTGGAGGAAACATTCCTTTCCTGGCAGCAAGGAAAGACAGTAGAACAGTCTTAAAGGTATTTTGCATGTCAGACTTCTAAGACTAGCACAACAAACAGAGCAGGGACTCAGCAAGAAATGCCAGGGCAGGAAATGAAGAAAGGGATCTATGTGGATTTGCAGAAGCAATTTCTGAGCAAGCAGAAGCATGCTTTGATTTTGCTAGGAGACCAGGATTCGTCTCAGGAACAGTGAGATCTGTTTATACACTGTGCACATTCACCATGCTTGGGTCATCCCTTTTCGTATCAGAGACAAACCTATCTCGCAAAAAAGTAGCTCTGATCCCTTTTGTCTGTGGAGCAGCTCTGCAGAACTCAGAAACCTGGTTTTTGTGTTCCTTGTAGCTTCTTGGTCCATTCGCAGGTATCTTTTTAACCTGAGGGCGGAGTAATGCTTTGGATCACAACTCCCATAATCTTTTCTTATTGTCCTTACAGGACGGGGGCTGGTGGGAATGAAAGGCCAAAACATCTGGAGGATCAAGTGTTCCCTCCTGTTGCAATCCACTCTGTATGTCATATGGTCAAGATGTTTTTGAGGTAAAAGGCAGGGTATAATGTTGATAATAATAGTTATACTTGAAAAATAATTAGTAGTAATTTCAACGCCCTTCACAAGTAACTAGCTATTGTAATTTCTAGTTATAGTCCTTAAACAGTATTTTTTGCCTTACTGTTTCTCAAAGGCAGCTGAAATAGTTACTTTTAATTACTTTAAAACAGGACTGGGCAATCAGAAGAGACAGGAGGCCACTTTTCCAGTCAGCCTAGCATACGTTGGTTGCCCCGTTTTTCTAGATTTTTTAAATTTTTAATTAAATAATTAATCCAACAACACTAACTGTATTAAAGAAATATTAAATACACTACTTGTGCCTCTTTGTCCCTTTTTGAAGCCCATTTTCCATTGGACCAGCACACAGTTCTACTGTACATAATTTGTAGCAAGGAACTTTGTCATCAGAACAGGGATCAGATCTTTCCACACAAACTCCGTGGGCAGGACATAAACCGCCAAGTCTTGGACATGCTATACGTGCACGACTTTAAAAATCTCCTCTCAACTTTTTAAACCCTTTTTGTAGAAACCCTACAAGTCTAGGAAAACAACCAACCACAGTGCGATTGATAGGTGCCAATTTCTGCCTCCATGTCTGTAAAATCAAAAGAGTTACCTGGATGGAAGAATTTCTTAGTCTTATTTTTTGTGTGTGTGAGTGTGTGTGTATCACACATATTTCTTTTAAAATCATTAATTATTATTGTTTGAAAGTAGTTAGTTACACCAAAAAAGGAGAAAACCTGAAAATGTAATGCAGTTATACCATCATTATCAGAGAAAGGAATTAGTTATGAATAACTAACTAGCTGTAAGTCATTATATTGCAACTCAGTTTACATTATTTGACTCATGACCGCATTTGCTACAATGGTTGACCTTTTAGTTAGGCCTCCTGTACAGGAAAAATAACAGGCAAACTGTCAGACTAGCTGTGGGAACCCCTTGCCAGGGCAGTTTGAGTTTCTAAAATGGGATTTTGATCTATACTGAAATGAACACCCTCAAGACATTAAAGATAACCATCAGACTGTTTCCCCGCTGTGCCCACAATAGAAGATACTCTTCAATATCTGGCCTCCCTCACGTTAAACTATCAGGGGCTTCACGGCTTTAACATGATATCTCATGGTCTTAGTCTGCAGCCTAGCTTATATCTTGCCTAAGGCATGAGGTGGGACTTAGCCTATTTATGGCTGTGTAGAATGAAAAGGACAGAGATATGAGACACTAGTCCCTGCATGTGCAGACAGTACCAAGCCTCTGGTGAGCCGGGCTGGGTACAAATCTTACAAGTCTAGCTTTTGGTCAGGCTTATGTCAATGGTGCCACCTCTCTGCTACTCCTCAGGGTACAGGTCTAGCTCAAACTCTAAGCCACCAGCTTTGCAACTGAGCTCTGGGGCCCTACTGCCTGATTGGGGTCTGTGCAGAGATGCCTATGACTTCTGCTTGTCTCAGATACAGACCAGTTAACTAAGGAGACGAGAGATCATATTCGCTACCACTGTGAACCAGGGTGATGAAATGGTTAGGGTGAAACTAGATGGATCCAGGTTCTAGTCCCACAACACTCAATGGGTGAAACCATGGACCTGAAACTCTCTTTCAGCCTGAACTACTGAAGATCGTGTAGAGGAACAGAGTCATGTATATCATCGAGAGCTTATCTGAGTAAACATGGGATATAAAGGTAACTGATAAGGAACATTTCTTGACTGCTAGCAAACAGAGCAACGAAACTGTATCTCTGACCTTTCTGTCCCCAGATTAAGCTTGAGAATGATACTTTCTGGAGTCAAAAGCTGCAAAGAAAAGTTGGAAATGTAACAGTACAGTATTGGCAAAGGTTGGCTAGAAAGGATCCAATACATAAAGGCTAAAACTCCAGAAGATTTTCATTGTTTTCCCCTGAAGCTTTGATATATGGATATAGTAATTTTCTGCAGGAAACAGACTAAGCATGTCTCTATGTGTATCTTCTCATACTTTTGAGAGAGGGGATCCGAATATTTAAAAACAGAGAGGACTTTCAGAAGCTTGTGTGATGTACCAATACTGATGTGTTTCTATTAGTGAAAGTGCATCTTGGGATCTCACCTATGATAAAATCTATGCATTCTAGATTCTTCACAGCATTCAAAGTTTTCTGGCCATTGAGATGCATGAGTCCCACTTAGGAATGTTGCTTGGAAGTACAAATCATCTCTCCAAAGCATCTTAAGCAAAGTTGTTATTCTAAGAAGACTCAGCATTCCATAGGGGACAATTTGACCCATAAGCCATTTAGATAAAGGGCTGTAGCTCAGTAGCAGAGAACACATACTACAAATGCAAAAGGTTTCAAAGTCCTTGGCATCTCTAAGGATGGCTGGGAAGGGTAACTACCTACAGAGCCACAGACAAACAAGGTAGAACAAAACTGAGCTAGAAGAACCAATGGTCTGACCCGAAGAAGCTACATGCAACACAACTGTAGTAGAAACATTATTTATTATATGATTCATTATAAAGCAGATTCATATGTTCTTAGTTTGATCAAATGTCCTAAACCATCAACTGATGAGGTAATTTTCACTGGTTTAAGCAAAAGGAAATTGATCCTAAATTAACATTTATACTTCTTGTGGAGTGACACACATGGTATGACCATTTGGGCAATGAGAAAAGGGCTAAACTTTTACCAGTTTCTAAACATCTCTGCTCTTCTAACTTCAATTTGTTTTATCTCCTCCCTTATTATAATGTTTTCCCACCATCTGCTGAAATAGGGACTTTTACGCATTTGAAGAAGCAGCACAAAAAAGCTCATGCTGCAATATATCAGCTAGTGTTTTAGTTGCTTTGTTGTTTTTACTAGAACAGACAAAGTAATATAAGCTACTTGGAGTATATCTGAGAGCTGAACTAAACTGAACAGTGTGAGTGTATTCCTTTCCACATAAAAGTGCGTGTGTGTATGTGTGTGCACATGTACGCGCAAGCGTGCAAATCTTGGGTGGGTGGGAAGATGGTTGCTGAACCCTTCCCTCTGCACATCATTTCCTCTCAAATCTCTTCCGCTACTTCTCTTTCCTCCTGGTTTGGTACTGGAGCCAGGAAAGGAGAATTGTGACTGCAGCAATTGACTGTATGTTGGCAAGAGTGAAGAGCTGAGTATGCCTTTCACTGATAAAATAAATATTGACAGAACAGAGATGTGAATAGTTACCCTGTTGTGCCTGGTTCGACTGTGAGAAAACAGCTTGAGGACTATGTCTGACAAAGTTCTCCCAAATTTACCTGAATGAAACTGAATTCCCTCCAGTTGAGAGAGTTGGAGATGGAAGGAAGTGAAGTTATGGCAAGTAAGGAGAGCAAGCCCAGGGCCATGATGCCGAAAGAGATGTAGACCTCCATTCTCCAGACTTCCTCCTCTACCCAGGCATCGGCTTTCTTCTCCACCTGAGGGGACATTAAAAGAAAAACCAAGAGAACTGGAAATAAATATTTCATTCTCCTTATACCATGCAAACTTGAAACAGCTAACATCCTGTACAACAGTTGCCTAGTAACTTTGTCAGAGATCTTAATGATTAAGCAGTGTGATCGACCATATGGTTGACTTCTATTCCAATGTACACAATTAAATTGTGCCACTGACTACAAGCTACTGCTTACCTATATTGCTTACCTGGAGAAAAAAATGAATTTGCACCAATACTGCTACACAGCACACTCTTTTACCTTTGCTCTCTTGCCTCCATCTTCTGAAGTAAATTTCCTTCTATGCTCAATTTTTATCTCTGACATTGAGTTGTGGGGTTGTTGTTTTGCTTTTTGCTTTATGTTGGCTGAATGCAATTCGTTCCTTGAGCTACAGTGTGCTGAGGAATAACTTTCTCAGATGAGTTATGTGTTTCAAATGCAATGTGTATTTGTATTCCTTGAGATTATTAGAGTTTGTAAGGGCTACTAAAGAAGCTGAACTCAAGAATTAGCCTTGCCTAGCTCTTATGACTGTTTATATCTCTGGGTGCTGGGCTAATAGTTCTCTGTGAGTTGAATTATTTTCCTTCACAGGCATACATAGAGGCAGAAAATTACCCCTTGATCCCACCAAAGTTTATTTATGCAGAATAAAAGAGCTCTCTCAGGCAAAAGAATTTAGGTACCACTGGAAGGGAGCAAATGGCAGTATTTAGAGGCTATGGAAATCCCTTCCTTTGACCTTCTGTAATTCGTAAGAATGATCAGTTTGGCCCAGTAGGTGAGGAAACCCTAAAGAAGGGTCTCTACTTACTAGCAGAGTTCACAAAGAGAGACTGGGCTGGAGCTGGAGAGATGCTGCAGTTGCCAGGGCTAAGTAATAGGCCCTTGGTACCTTGAAGAAAGTAGTGGCATTTTCCTTTATGTATTTAGGAGGGAACAAAAGGATAATCATGGAATTTCCTTATTGTATTTGCATCTGTTTAGTATTTTTTATTTAGAGCTTTCAGGCTGCATCTACATGTTACAATACTACTAAGCAGCTTAGGCATTAAAATCTGAGATCTCACTGCATGCAGGAACCTTGGAATAGTGCATACGTGCCGAATTTAATACATAATTTTGTTAGTATTGGTGCTATACAGTCAGCCCTCCACATTTGCAGGTTTCACTTCTGCGGATTTGATTATTCACAGATTATTTGCTGTCACCTCTGCTGCCTCCTTATGCCATTTTTAATAGGGACTGCAAGCCTCGTGAGACTGAGAAACTGTGAACGAGGATTGTAAGTCCCTATTAAAAATGGTGTAGGGTGGCAGTAAGCCCCACCAGCCACCCACTTCTGCCATGTGAAGGAACTCTGATGCCTCAAAGGAAGGTTGGTTGAATATGGCGATCATGGTGTGTGTGTGTGTGTGTGTGTGTGTGTGTGTGTGTGTGAAATATGGTTTGGGAGGGCCTAAAGTTATTCACGTCTTTTCACTTTCACAGGGTCCTGTGCTCCTAACCGTAGTGAAGGTGGAGGGACGACTGTATATATACAGGGATTTAAACTGTGACTGTGTTTGCAATATTCAACTATAGCTGGCCCCACAGAACCTAGAATCAGGCACATTTCCACTGGCAGGCCCAGACTTTTATTTATTCTGACAGGCTTTTGAGAATGGTCCTCTTTTTCAACTGGGTGCTGCACTGATTTTAATAGTACTGTTTTTAACCTTTTTTAAAAAAATATTTTTCCATTTACTTTTTTTTAATGTTACTGACAGTTTAAATATAATGTTAAGCCCTTGTATGCTTTTTGGGTATTTGAGCAGAGTCTCTGAGGGGCTAACATGGCCTCCTAACCTTCCACAGTTGCCCACCCCTGCTTTACAGACTCTGCATCTTGATGTAGGTGGAGGCAGAGAGAAGATCCTGTTTGCTGCCCACACTCAGAAAAGAAAATGGCTGCCCCGGCCATCTGATGCCCATGACTGTTTAATGACAAAATGCAGCACAAAAAGTAAATCAATAACTGACTCCATATTTGCCTGTGTGAGAGAAACTGACAGCTGGAATCAAAAACACTGACAACTAGATTTGGGGCAAGGATCATAGCCAAATGCCTGGGAACGACTGAAACTGTGATTTCCGTATGCGTCTTAAAGCCTGTCCATGATAGGGTGCAGAACACCCGGTGTTCTCACTGACCTCTTGGGGACTTTCCAAGAACTTGGGTGCCTGCCAGCTCTGGCCCCACTTTGCCAGTGGAGCCGGCAATTAACATGGAGAGTCAGCTCCAGTTACAGACTATGACCACAAGCGTAGATCTCTGGATACTTGGCTGCTTGGAGGCTTAATGGGATTTGGTTTAAGTGCATTTAGGAGAGACGTGTTTCAGGCTAATGGGAAAAAAAGAAATGGGATTTGTACTATATTACAGAGCCTGACACTCAGGCCCAATCCATTTATTCTATTAAATCGATGTGATTCGTGAAGCAAGGATGTCACTTGGGAAAAAGAGAAAAAAGAGGGCAATAAAAGAAAGAAATAGGCAGGGAAGACTTGGCTGGGGCTTATGTATAAGAGTCACACAAGAGAAACAGCTGGAATTAAGACCCTGGTGTGGGTCTTTCTCTCTTGTACCAAATACAGTATGACAGCCAGTTAGAAGATAATGCCCTGCACGCTATTGGTTAGTCCCACCTAAAGCAGACCCATTGCACCAACGGTTGAGTGGTTGATCAACACCTATGTAAATTCCATTAATTCAGTGGATTTTAGTTGCAACTACCAAGAAAATTCAGGCCAATTCTGCAGGGGTAACAAACTGAGAACTGTAACTCATCACTGTTATCTTAATATTCATCAGTACTCCTTAGACTGTGATCCTAAATTGGTTGTGCAGAAATAAGTTTCACTGACTCCAGCAGAACTTCCATGTCATGAGTTTAGAAATAAGTCCACCTAATGGCTGGACAGATGCCTAAGAAACAGGAAATGGCTATCTGAACATGTAGGAGTTAGGGTACTAGAGTTGCCAGATATCCCCTGTTATAAGGGATGCTCATTTACCATCAAGGGTTTGTTGTTGTTATTTATTATCAAGACTACTTTGAATTATGGTGACCCTGTGAATGACAGATCTCCAAGACTCCCAGCCATCAACTGCCCTGCCCAGATCATCTGTGCTCCTAGTGCTTCATTTGATCTAAGAGCCAGGCTTTTACAGAAATGTTGTTGCTGTTGTGTGTCTTCAAATAATTCCCAACCCTAAGGTGAACCTATCACATGGTTTTCTGGGCTGAGAGCGTGTGATGCACCCAAGAACACCTATTAGGCTTCCATGGCCAAGTACGGAATTGAGACCCGGTCATCAGGGATGTAGTCCAACGCTCAAAACAGTGCACCATGCTGGTTCAATACTACGCTTTAAACTCTATAGTTTAGAGCTAAAGTTTGTTATAGTAGTGTCCCTGATGGTCTAAGTGCCCACATAAAAAGAAAAGCATTGACTTGGTAACTTGTGAGCACCAACAAAAGTGACAAAATCAGATCTGGGAGCAGCCCTTGAGACACCTTTGCTATCGACTGGTTAGGTGACGATCAATTTTACCCAGCTTAGGCTGCTTTAATGGTAGTGCCTCTAGCTGAGGAACAGTAATCCAGTGATGACTGTTCATCGCTCCATTACATCAAAATTGGATGGCTACAATGCACTCCCTGTATGTGTGGTTGCTCTTGAAAAGTGTTTGAAAATCCCTGCTAGGCCCAGAATAGGATTGTTAAGAGTTTCAGTTGCAGATAGCTTTGTACAGCATTAGATGACTGTGCTGTGTCCTTTGCACTGCCTTAAGAGTTAGTTTCTGCTTCCAGTTCAAAATGCCTATCTGTTATAACAGGTATGGAACAACTGTGGGGGGGGCTGAATTTCACCCCCATATTACTCTGAGTGAACTGTTTCAGGCACACCAGAAGTGATACTGTGTTACTTGTGGCTTCCCTTTTAAAATCCTTTAAAGCTGTTTTTCCGTGGCTCTAGGATATCGGACAAAGCAAACTGCTGCATTTATGGCTGATTTTGGATTATGTGGGTCAGTTTTGGGGTGGAAAACAAATCACCTGAAAATCAGTGGGGAATTTTTTTTTCAGGGTTGGGGGCTCTGAGTGTTGCCAAAGGAGCTGCAAAAGTGGGACTTGGGCAGCATGCAGTCTATGGGCTATATTTTTCTCACTTCTGTCTCATAACCTTGCAGGGCCAAACAGTAAAATTTAAAGACTGAAGTGTAGAATGGCTGAGAGCTGTGAAGTGAAGATGGGTAAGTTATTGGTATGATGATACACAGAATAGAATAGATACACAACAGAAGAAGAGAATGAGCGGCAGCATTATGAAGAACTAGATGCACAGTACCTGCTTGACGGCTTCACTGAGTAATAGGTACCGGTGGGATCGCCGCATGGGTAAGCACAAGCTGTACACAGCATGCAAAGCTGCACAGAAGAAGCTCAGAAGGCCTATCTGCTTTCTGTGCTGCAACCACTGGTCAAGCCAGTCTGGAAAACGCTTGTATTTTGTGCAGTGGTACAGCTGAAAGGCAGCAGCCAGCACTCCAGGCAAGTAGACGAGGGAGAGCATGACGTAGGCGACACAAGGCAGAGTGGTGTTGACGACCTCCACGGGAATCTTGTAGAACTTGTTTTTTTTGTCCTGGATGTAAGGATGCAAAACCTGTCGGATGAAGTTGTAGGTGTAGAAACAGAGAAAGAGCCCCAGCGCCAAAAAGACAGGGATCTTCCAAGCTGGCAGGAGACGGAGGGGGAGGTTCTCAATTTCACGGGCTGAGACCAAGGCACCCATGTCTACTGGGGTGAACCCCAGCGCGTGAGCAATTTCCCCGACGACACGTTTGGCTTCTTGGTTGTCACAGCAAATGAAGACCTGCAGCAAACAAAAGGTAAGTGCAGGACTGGCAAATGGAAACCAGGTGTAGAGGAAACAGGTACAGCTGAAGGAATCTGAGTACAACAATGCTAGCATGCAGTCACAGGCACACGCCTAGGAATCTGATAGAAGATTTTTCTGTGTGTGCATCATTGTCATTGTCTGCTCCTAAGCACTTAATTAGGGCTCCTTCCTGCACAGAATCAGAGAATTACACAATCTTTGAATTGGAAGGGACCACAAGGACCATCTAGTCCAATCCCCTTCTATGCAGGCATATACAATACACAACTAAAGCACCCATGAAAGAAACCAAAGATGGAGAGTCTGCCACCCTTTGAGACAACATGAGGGTAAGCTTTAGGGTACCAGCTTGAGAAGCTCCATAAATAAAGCACAAGGCTTCTTGGTGAAGACCTTCCAGTTTTAAAATATCTTAAGTTATATTAGTTTTAATTGGCTTCTTTAACTAAATCTGCAGAAAAATCATGGGCCCAGATCTGTTAGTCCCAACTAGAGAAGACTCACTGAAATCAATGGGATTGATATAAATGCTATTTTTGATGAGAGCTACTGGCATGTCAGCACGCTTACACAGATGGAGAGCTGCCTCCCGAAGAGATGGGTGAAGAAGGAGGAGGTAAAGATGCAGAGGCACACCTTCTCAGACTGTAGACTGAAGTCCTACTTTTCCCTTCTGTCTTTCTTTATTGTGCAGCTGGAGCAGGAACTTCTGGAAGTATCTGGTTGCCTAAGGTGTTCTGCTTCCTTCAACAGCCAGGACAATGGAGAGGGGAACAGCACTTGTCACCTTATCCCCAAATTTTACAGACAGCCATGTTTAATTTCCTGTTTAAATTCTGGTAATTCGTAATTGGCAAATCCTACTGGCTTCATCAATTAATGATGAACACTGATTTACCATTCAACAATTGATTCAATGGGTCTGTTCTAGCTGGAAACAGAGGCCATTTCCGCACTACATTGTTATAGTGCTATTATTCTACTTTCAACATCCTGTGGAATTCTGGGGTTTGTAGTTGACTGAGGCCAAAGAGCTCTCTGGCTGAGAATTCTAAATGCCCCTCCCTAAACTGCAAACCCCAGGATTCCACTGGATGTTGAAAGTGGAATAATAGCACTATAACAGTCTAGTGTGGAAATGGTCAGAGTTTGGATTTAGGCCCGGGGTGAGAATCGTTTAGCCCTTCAGATGTTGTTCTTGTTCTTGTGTGCCTTCAAGTAGTTTCTGACTTACGACGATCCTAAAGGGACCCTATCACAGGGCTTTCTTGTCAAGAGGGGTTTTGCCTTTGCCTCCCTCTGAGGCTGAGAGAGTGTGACTTGCCCAAGGTCATCCAGTGGGTTTCCATGGCTAAGTGGGAATTCGAATCCTGGTGTCTGTGTTGTTGTCCAGTGTTCAACCCACTACACCACTCTGGCTCTCAACTGCCTCCAGATGTTGCTGGGCTGCAGCTCCTAACATTCCTCACTTTCTGGCTACATAAGCTAGGGCTGCTGGGAGTTCCAGTCCAGGAACATTTGGAGCACCATATGATTCGCACTCCTGATTTAGGCTATAACTATCACAGTTATGAAGCTCGGAAGGTAATGTTTTATTTAAAGAAGGCTGAAAATCTTGTGTCAAAATATGCACAAAACAGTTGTCTGTTTTATGACAGACACAAAAACCAGTTTATCTACAGATATTCACATGACAGAACTCAAGATCACAGATATGAGGGGAAAAATATTAGTATTTGGGGCATGTTCCTCCCTCCAGCCTTTCCTTCCTTCCAGTATCTGCCACATACAGAGATAACTACATACAATGGACAGAAATCATAGAACCTTACCTGTTTATTGCCATCCCTGGGGCCTGACTGTAATGTCCATGCCGAGATGACATTAAATCCTTTGACAACAGTGCATGCTGGGAAAAGTGATGCCAAGTACTCAGCATTTGATTCTTTGTGATGGTTTATTTCAGCATTGTTGCTAACATCAACCACTATTTTGCCAGACAGCTCATCACTGAGGTCGCAGAGTGTGGTGTAATGTTCTCTGAAAATTGCCACAAAGATAATATCTGTTTTCTTTATAGCATCTGCCTGGAACGTTACTTCAGCGGCTGAAGGGAAGAGGCTGGCATTGCGCTTGGGGTTCCGGCTTCCAACCACCACTTTGAAACCTGAGCACACTAGACGCATAGACAAGGAGCGTGCAAAGTCTCCGCTTCCGAGAATCCCAATTGTCCTGCTACTGCTGGTCCCTGGGACAAGGCTTGGGTCACTTCCTCCATTTTGATGACCCAGCAGCGGCTTCACCATTTCGCCTACTGGCATCCCGTTAAGCTGAAACACATTAAGACAAGGCTGGAATTGAAAACGGCACTTTACTGTCCTGGTGCTCTGCACTGAAAGTGTGTTTTATTTATAAATCCACTAAATATGTTTAGCCACCCCTTCTCGGTTTCCTGAGTGGCTCACCAAACAAAACAACAATAACAGTGCAGTCTAAAAAGCTAAAAACTAATAAAAGTTAAAAGCACCACTGAAACACAGACTGCAGAAGTTCTTTTCCAAGGCTACTAGAACCAACCTGCACAGACAAACCAGGATAGCGGATAGTCTTTCTAACAAGAAGAGTACATACAACAAGAGCACACTGCAATTTGATGTGATTTACAAAATGTATTTTAAATGGACCACTTTGAATGATGTCCGGAGCAAAGACAGATAAACTAGCTCTCCAGCATTTCCACCTAGTTCTCACCTTGGTTTGTACTCTTTCCCTAGTAATTCAGAATGCTGTTGATGACCTATAAAGCCCTGTATAGCTTTGGTTCCAACTGTCCAAAAGCCTGTATCCCCCCCCATATGGGTCTGCCTATCACAATCTTCTGGAGAAGGCTATCCCCTTGTACTACCACCCTCCCGGCCTTGTCCGGTGTGGAAATGGGAGAGAGCCCTCTCAGTGGCTGCTCCCGGGTTATCGAACTCTCTTCTGAGGGAGTGTCAATTGTCCCACTCTCTGCTCAGTTTCACTCGTAGATGAAGACCTTCCAGTGCAAATGAGCCTTCAACTTTCTACTGGTTGGAGCAGAAGGAGGTGTTATGGATATGCTGTCTATAATATGTAGCAAGTGCTTTTAAACTCGTTTTAAACACTTGTTATAATTATTTTGATTATATAATGCTTTTTAAACTTCTCATAATGTTTTAGCAGTTTCATTTAACTTATATTGAAAACTGTCACATCAGGAATCCCACATCAGGAGGAAGGCAGGCTATACATCAATCAAATCATATAAACAGAGAACATGTGGCCTGCCAGATGCTGGAAGACAATGCCCATCACCCCTTATCAGTAAAGGCTGATGGGATCTGGAAAGCCACACATTCCCCACTCATGTTATCCCTTAATATAGCTGTTTGTTACTCAGATTTAAAATTATACAAGTGATAGTATTCCCTCTTCAAGACGCACCCCCTACAGTTACTGACGAGTTTCACTTTCAAAACAATCAATACCTTACAGAGAAAGAGAGACTATTATATTCTTCAGGGCTTCTTGTCCTCATCAAAGGCTACAAAGTCATTTGAAAGGTGCTTAATAGGGCATTTATAGAGAGATGCTCTCTTACTCTTAATATAGAATACATATCTGTGAAGCAGCATGTACATACATACTCTGGGTTTGAATTCCTATGTATTTTTATGATTGTTTCAAATACATTACTTGAAGTAAGGAAAGGTTACAAACATTTTGTTTCTGCAGTTCCATTGTAAAGTTCACTTAAAGTATGGAGAAATGCATTTTTCTCAGTCTGACCAAAATGTGGCTCTATTAACATTCAGCATGTCAAGGTAGGGTTTACCCAGAGACTTTTCACTACAAGATTTCTTGTACAAGATTTCTGAAATCTACAAGATTTCAAAAATGCCATGGCTCTTCCAGTAGCAAACTGGTCCGAATTCTTACAATTTGCCATTTCTGTGGTGTATTTGCCATTTAAACTGAACAAGACTGCGTGATTCCAAGACAAACAGTGTGTCTATTCCCAATGGTGTTTTTCACAGGGTAAGACAACAGGTGATCTGTTTTCTGCAAAATTGGCTGATTAAACTGTTTGACCATGCAAGCAAAACCAGAAGACTAAGTATAGCTTCTGTAATTAAAGGTAGGTTCAGACAGCACCACTGTTTTAATCACTGTGTCCTCACGAGCTCACGAAGATTAAGCTAACTTGTATGGACATTTTCCAAGCAGCAGTGTGGGTTAGTAACATGGTTTGTAAAGGCTGGGTCATGCACTGTTGGTGGTCTAATCCTTGGATTTCTATTGTTTTATAATTTCTTTTTTGCTGATTCACATGTGGTATGCATTTGGATAGATCTTTTCTCTCTCTCTCTTCCCCTCCCTCCCTCCCTCACACACACAAAATCCCTTCTTTTGCATTATTAACATTTAATACCAATGTGTTTAATACCAATGGAAATAAATTCTAGTTCTTTATCCTGGAATCATGGAGGAATCACACTGTTGGGTGAAGAAGTAAGGGTCTGCAGTGTTCTGGGATAAACAGTTTCTTTAAACACAAAGACTTGATCTGGTGATCAACATGTCTCAATAGGCTAGTTATCACAACAGTTTTGTGTGTGAGTGATGTTAGTAAGTCTGCAAGGGCAAGCAGAACACTCTGTGGTTTCAGTACAAGAAAAGAAGACAGACACCCCCTTGAAAACAGGACTCATAGTTTTATAGTAGGGACACTCAAAGTGTAGCACTGGGGCTGCATTTGGCCCCCAAGTCTGGTTTTTTTTGGCCTTTGACCCCTTCAGAGTGCCTTTTCATGGCCAAAACCAAATAGGATGAATTGCCTCTCCCAGAAATCTTACACAGACAGGTGCAAAAATGTTTTCAGGTCTTATCATGTTTTGAGAATTTTTCTTTATCAAAGGTAGTTCTTCCTTGACTGAAACAGAAGCAAGGGCATTCTAAACAATCAAGCTTTTATTTTCTTCCTTGAGCAAGTTAAAAGCAACCACATTCTATCTAATCACTTGGAAGTTTGGGAGGAACTGAAAAATTACCCTTGATAATTCTTGAAATACATCATAAACTTTTAAAAAAAACCTTCTGGTATGGCTGGTACTAATCTCATGGGTGCAAAAATGAAATACAGTAATATTTTGAAAGAGATGTTTTGAAAATGTATGCAAACTGTAATTTATTCAAAGCAGAAAGATGTGACTATCTAGTTGGGTAGTCACACATCCTCCCATTCATCCATAACACAGAAATGTAAGCCTTGATTTAACTTTAACTTCAGTATACTGTATAGCCTTACAGTGGTAAACAGCTAGTAAAAAGTAATAGTGGAAACTGTTTGCCACATTATCAGCTGTTTTGTATTTTATTTTTTAAAGGTTTTATTTTTCCTTGTAAGCCGCTCTGGAAATATGATTAAAAGGCAGTATAAAAACTTCTACAATAAATTTAAATTAAAACCTAAGCACTTGCTTGTAGTCCTCACTTGTAGACAGTCAAAGTGAGTTCACACCAACATCTCGTAAAAAGATTTTGCATTGTATTAAACAATAATCAATAAAGGGTGTGACAAAAAAAAACTGGGGAGAAAACCACCATCCAAACTAATCTTCTAGAACAGTTTTTATTGTTTTTACAAGTGGGCCTAAAATGGTACTCTGTCTGCAGCTGCTTCATTAGAAAGGAAACAAAGCCAGTTAATTCTTTATTCAAATCCAGAGACTTCCCTAGGAGGAAATGAACAGGTGACACATTCCTGCTGGGAATAGAGTAGGTTTTGGTAAGAAATACACCTTTTAATCAAAGATTCTTCCTCCCCAATCCCTACCTGAACACAGCTTCCTAGAACTCTTTCTAGTCAGAAAAAGTAATAACTTGACACCATCTGCATACAGTTTGCAAAAACAGCATCAAAGATGCTAAGAAAACACAAGCATGTGTGCCTGCACGCACACAAACACATAGGTATGAGCGAAATAAAATCTGTTAGTACAAGTTGCCTTCTGTGCCACCCTTTTCCAGTACTCACAATCAGCAGTATGCAAGGTGACTCTATATTAATGCCCAGGATGGATCAATGCTATGCAATTGTACTCAGACGTAAACAGAGACAGCCCAAGAAATTTTGCACCCAAGATAGATCTCCTGCTGTTTAATTCTACCCATAAAAGTAAACTGGACCATTAAGTGTCCCTACTTAAAAGTCTGGATGGGACAGCTCCTGCGCTCACCCTTTCTTCTCATTAGGCCTTGCTGCCAGGTAAGTGCCCACAAGACTGCAGCCTGTGTCGGAGAGGCAGCCCCTCAGTTTGACTCAGGGGACACAAAGTATTTGTGACTGTGGCTTTTCAATTTGTACTTTGTACAGATACGTTGCTAGACTAAGAAGGAGTTTAATTCTTGCCTCTTTTGGTGGTACGACAATGACTTCCCAAACTAGAGAAGCATACCAAATCTGGGATGAATCCCATTATAAATTACACTTTGGACGGTACCTGTCATGCCCCTTTAAAAAACTACAAGTGAAATATAAATAATACAGGATTGTGAAGGTGTAAATTAAACATCTGCCTTCTCAAGATAAACACCAGAAGATGATCTTCATGGAAGTTAACATGCCTTTGCTTTCATAAAAGAAAGCCCTGAAGATTTTCTGAATGTATTTACTTTCAGTGCAATAACAGAATGACTTATCTGAGTCCATCTGATAACAAAAATATTATTACATGAAAATCTGAGAGCCTAGAATTTTGCCTTAACTGTGGCTTCTTTTTTTATTGGCATGACTCTTTATTTGGTTTAGGGTTTTCTCCTTCCTTGAGTCAGTGCTAGTATGTAATATGAATAACTAAGCAAAGTATAACGACTCTTTACAATGGAAGAATACAAACACCTAAAATTATTTTGCTTATCTGGCAGATTTGATGAGCATGGACCACACTTTCCCCTGAGTGTGAAATGCACTTTTCCCTAGAATGTTTAAAAATGAAATGCACCCATAGCATCTGCAATTGCCACACACTGGTTGAAGTGGGTGCAACGGTGCTTATTCAGGTATACCTACACTGTATCCACCTCAGGGAAAGAATTTCAAGACTGGAGTAGTTGGGCTGGAGAAGGAGGTCAGATGGGGGGAAAAAACCACTTAGGAGGAGAAAGAAAGAAGCCCATCTCCTCCCTAGTCCTCTGAGACAGATTGGCAACCTCTGCAAGTACACCCTTAGACTTGGGAGGAGAAAATTACCGCTTACTCAGCCAGAGTGGTTTGTAGTTTGACCATAAACAAAGGGGTGGCCAATTTGTGGTTCTCCTTATGTTGTTGTACTACACAGAAGTTTCCTAGTACATCAAGTGAAGAACAAAATATGATATGTAAAGAAAGAAAAGACTACTTCTATGAACTGACCATGGATCAGGGACAACATAGCCTGAGCATCGGGGAACTAGGCTATTGTCTGTTAGCATGCCTAACTCAATATAACTGGGCCAGTAGAGCTACTAATTTTGCTGTCAGAAAATTACTTCTGTGAGGAAACAATTAATCAAAGAATGCAGCCTTCCGGAAGTAATTCTAGTCATAACACATTTTAGCTTGCTACTGGGGCAGGTGGCAAGATAATAAAGAATGGTTTTAAAACATTAGAGCTGAAGACTAGGAGGTTAATGTTTAAATGTTGCTTCACGAGTAGAGTGCACTTAAGGATCATGTGCAGGCTCTACTTCCCTTCCATGTTGAACAAACTTTTCCTTATTGGGTTCAGATGTCACTACGCAGAGTCCCTCGGAAGTGTGATGTACAGCACAATACCTCCAGTCATGCTGGTGCCATCATTAAGTGCCATCTGATAATATTCTGTTAACAATCAATCAGCCAGATACACATACTCCTGCATAAGCATTTAAGCAACTACAGTCTAATTCACAGTAAACCGAATTTACTCTTTGTGTATTTTGACTAGGGTGGCGACTTATGTATCACTCCAAGAGGACATCAATTTGTGCAAAACTGCAGATGTTAACAGATGCGTGTCCATGTATGCGCACACACACACACACAGAAATGGAAATTTTTTTTTAAAAGGTTTAAACATCTCCACCAGCCAGTCTATTAGTGACATTTAGGAAAAAATACTGTCATGTTCTCTGTGTGGGTGGTTCTGTAACATCACCTGAGCACTGATGGGGATTAGTCAATCCCAGTATGTCATGCATACTGTATTAATTTCACTAGTGTGTTCCCAGACCCCATTTGTCTAAACTAAAGTTTAAATTAAACCGTCTAGGACCAACTCAGCTGAAGAGCCACCTTCACCCATACCATCCTGCCTGTACTCTCACACCAATAGCTGAGGTCTGATTGACAAATCCATCTATAACAACACAATGAGGAGGACCTTTTCAGCAGCAGTCCTATGTCTACAGAACTCTGCTTCAGTAGCAGAAGGAGACGTCAGCCCCTTCCAAGAATGGATTTTAAATGGGTCTCTGTGTTGACCACTGCCTCCTCTGATACACACAGGATATGGCTTAGGTATGATTGTTTATTTAATTTTATGATTTTTTGCCGGACAATATCTTACCTGTTTTCATGTAACCTCCAATTATTAATCTTACTGCTCTGCTTTTTTATGGTGTAACACTGTTATTGAGATATCATAAAATAGATGTTGAGAGCAACCTTTTGAGGGTTCTCATATTATTTGTAGACCGACTTTTAGGACCTAAAAGGTAGTCTAGACATATTTTTAATAAACAAATAAATATGTATTAGGTGAGAACTAGTTGAAATACTATTTATAAATGCAAAGCAATTTTAGAGACACCGTGTCTTAGCTCTATGAGAGTAGGTAGGTCTGTATAATTTCATTTGTAACTCCATGTTGCTGAGGAAATAAAAGAGGAGGAAGAAAAAAATAAAATAAAAATGATTACATATTGTGAAGTGAAACAGGGTAAAAAAGGAGTAGGAGAGGCAACCAGCACACATTCACTGTACGAAAGAGATAAAAGATGTGGTACCATAAGCTGACAATGTTTTCTGTCTAGCAGATAAAAGACAAAACGGGGTGAGGCACCCTTGTAGACAAGAAGCGAAAGGGGCCCCCTAATACTTGGGCTACAAGCTTCACAGTTTTCACTCACAAGCGTTCCTGTGCTGTTTGTTATAAGGTCAATGAGCTGCTGCAAAATGGCAGAAGGACTGACAGAAAGTGAATATGTAATATTTATAATACAATACAATAAAAATGTACAATACTCATTCATCATATATATTCCTCACCTTTCTCCCAAGGAATAGAAATCATATTACCTACATTCCTAATTTATTTATTTATTACTAGGGATGGGCCAACTGAATCTTCAAATCCTCAGCAAGGATCTGAGATTCGTGAAGCCAAATCCCTGCACCAAAATAGGCAAACTGAATCTTTTGAATCCAGCAACCAAATAGTTTGTGGGAGACTGGGATGCCTGAAAGCTTGGCAGACTAGTACACCTGAAAACCTGGGAGACCAGACACACAAGGGGAGACGGCAAGTAGTTGAGTTTTTCCCTTGGAGTAATAATGGCCTTTGCTAACAATTTCAGAAATTACATCTAGGGTTGTATTCTAAGATATTTAAATTGAACATTTAATATTTAAGTTCAGCACTATTTTCTGTGCTGAAAATCAATGGCATGTATAAATGCTGGGGTCAGTGGGTCTGACGCCTATCAGAAGTAGTGGGGCAGAGGGCAAGGGCACACAATCCCATCCAGTGATTGCCACATGTAGGCCAGTGTACCTCCTTCCGCAAGACCAGTGCCTGGTTGTAAACCTACAGCTAGAATAGGATGAGAAGTGAAATGTCTCTCACGGTTTCTCATGAGCCACGTGACAAACCATATGTAGCAGAAAGGAAAAATTGTTTTTGATTTTTGGGACCTGCCAAAGGCCTGATTAGCTGGAAGGTACAGTCTTCTTGAGATTTCAAAGACAGCTGAAAGATTCCTTTGCATAGCTCCCTTGCAAAGCTCTTTCATACACAATTCTGGGGTTTGGAGTTTTACAAGGTGTCACAGCCTTCTCTGCCAAAGTGTGCTGCTGCATCATCAAACTACAAACCCCAGCATGCCATAAGGAGCTATGCAGAGAAAAGCCAGCTTTGACCTGGATTATCTCTGTACTGTAGTATGTGGCCCTGTTTACACAGGCAGGAAAACGTGGGATTAATCCACATTTTCTTGCCTGTGTTAACAGGGCCTTCATGTCATTTTCAATCTGGGGAGATCCTCAGGCAAAACTATAATTGTCCTGGTTAGATTTTTTTAGAGGGAGGTTTGTCTTTGCCTAGGCTTTTTCTAAGGCTGAGAGAGTGTGTCTTGCCCAAGATTGCCTTTCTTTCCCTTGCGTTTAAAACCTTTTTTTTAAAAAAAAAAACATTCAAAAGATTTGAGATTCGTGGATTCCTAGAACCCTCCAGGGATTCAGATCCAGATTTGGAAAATTCTAGATTTGTCCCATCCCTATTTATTACATGACTTCCCGTTCCCATTCCCTATTTAATTGCACTTGTCACACCTTCTATATCCTATAAGATGTCTTCCACCATCACTCTTAGACAGTACTCCCCACTCAGATTCTTGGCACAAGATGATTTGCTAACCAAATTGCCCGACAGACATCACTAACTCTGCTTCTTTTATAAATATGAGAAAAGCACTCTTTAGTAAGGGTAGGCAGAAGGTTAATTTGAATCTACTGGTAGATCTCTTGGGTGATCTCTATTAGATTGGCCAGGATTTCATGCCTTATTCCATGCATTTCAGGGCGCTTAACATTTCTTGAATAGGAGTGTCCTATGCTGCATGGCAAACCATTCTATAAAAAACTCATGGTACAAAATAGTTTGTGAGGTGGCATTATATGTGTGTATCTACATCCATTTTTACCAAAATTTCAATGGGAGACAGCAAGGACCAAAGGATCTCATCAGTTGTACCCACATTTAGTTTACACATTGGTAAATGGTATAAATAATATTCAGATTCCACTGCTCCAAGATGTGGGGATTCAATTCCTAACCTCCACATGCATGCATATATGCACACACACATCATGCTCTCCAAATATAAACATGGACTGTACTGCTAATGAGTGTTAAGAAAACCTTCCAAGCTGAGGAGAAACACTGCTTGGAAGAACTGAGCACTGATCACTTTCAGAAGTCGTGATTTTAGAAGATCTTTGAAATACAGGGAAATATCACGAGGCAATATGGAAGCAGCTAGATCTACTGAATGTTTTAAACACAAAGTCTCAAAAGATACATAAATAAAATTGTTTAATGCCACATTTCCTTGACGGAACCACAGGGTACAAGCTATCCTGACAATATTCTGATGTCTGCAAGACTGACCATGAAAATGTGTTATGTACATAGTGCAATGTACACATTTAGAACAAAATCAGAAGTGAGCAAGATAAACAGTTCTATAGCTAATGCTGAAAGTGTGGTGGTGCCAGGGACACATTCTTGCATATTTTAGATGTGGTTATGTGTCTCCTGCCAAATCTTGCATACTAAATGTGCTCACCTGCTATGCAGGTTCAGCTTGGCCTTTCCCTGTTCTCTGGGTACTAAAACTACAGAAGCAGAATTGAACAAGATGTCTCTTCAAGGGCTGTAGAAGCTGCATGCTCTCCTTCCAGTTTAGCCATGCTATACTGCAGTGCTACTCAAAAGTGGTGGTCCCTGGACTGGTGCCAATCCTCAGCCACTGACCGCTGGTCTCCGGCAAGTTTCCAGGAAAGAAAGAAACAGCTGTACTCAATGGGCACAAATATAGTGCTAGCCTGACACAATGGAAAAACATTAGTTGCTGGTACCACATATCAGACAGTCAGAGAAGCACGGGGCTCTCTTTTTGTTCATTCAAAGCAAGCATTCAAATTATTGCCATTGCACCAGTATGGGAGACAAATCTGGGTCTCAGTATCTGTGCACAAGGACAAGTTGTCCCTTGCTACCAGCACTGAAATCCTAGCATCAGATTGTATGTTCTACTGCTGCTAACACACGGAAGCACAAGTATCCAGCCTTAAGGCATATTACATAATCAGCTATATATAAATACAGTTGCTTTTGTAAAGGGGAGTCAAGGTATTTGACTCAGCATTCTACATAAGCACATACTTAACACTGAGAGCATAGCCAAATCCCTTTGGGACTGAATCACTTTTCTAAGAGATTAGTTGAATTTGAAGACTAAAAAATACCACATGGGTAAGCAGGACAACATCACAGCCACCTGCAAGTCTCTAGCTCTATTAGTAGATACAATAAATGAGCAACAGGATATATAACACAGGAGTCTGTTTTCTGCCATATTGACATTGGTTCCTCACCCACAATTGCAAAGAGATAATGGCCGATGGTTTCAGAGCTCTTTAAAGCCATCTGCTTTTCATCTGTACTACAGTGTCTGCCTCATATTCCTCAAGATAGTATGACTGCTTCTAGGACATCACATTTTCCAAGAAACAAAAAGGTCGGCATATTTTCTAGATGAGAAAATGTTATGCTTCTTCCAGATAGTACAATAACTGCTGTTGCTGTATAAGTGTGGACTGAGGTTGTGCAAGGGCCACGGGTACTTACTGCAGGATTGAGGAAATATGCCCCTCCCACAGGTAGGGTAGGCTTATACCCCCCATCAGTCTTAGCCAGCAAGATGAACCATATGGCATCATGGCAGCTGCAGTCCCACATCTGGCAAGCTACACACACATCCCACATCCTTATTGATGCTGCAGTTTTTGACTACCAATATAATTCCTGGCCTAATTCAAATTCCATTATCTGTTCAAAACTGTTAAATTATAGTTTTCTTTCTGTCTTTCTTTGCTTTTTCTTCTAATGTTGCTGTTTTTTACAACTTCTTTCTCAGACATACCCAATATATGTATTTTTAAAAGTATGAACATGAGTCCCAACGCAGGACAAAAGTGTGGTATAAATAAAGCGATGCACAAACATGTTAAAGACTTTGATAACTCTTTGAAGTTTGTTGGCTCTTCTCTGCAAAGTCTGCATTTTATGACTAGTTGTGACCTAACACGTTTTCCTTTAAGTAGTAAAGAACTGGAGGGCTCTTCTATTACTGCCATCACCACTAATGCTCCAAAAAGGACGTATGTCATGGCAAACAGCATTATTACTGCTGAAACACTATATGCAGGAGGATTATTCACGGGGAACTGTGGTTAGAGCACTCATTCACTGATCACTGAGAAAGCTTACTAAGCCACTAAAGAGGCTATCTGTCATCAGCCTGTGATTAGGGCCCTACCGAATTTTGCCAACAGTCAAGCTTAGCTTTCAGGATTTGCTGTTATTATGACTGTGCATCTACCTTAGACCGTTATAGCAGTTTGATGCCACTTTAGCGGTCCTGGCCCCAGCCTACTGAATTCTGGGATTTGTAGTTTGGTGAGATCTTTCTGCAGGTTATACCCTTCACTGAGAGTATGTTAGCCTTCCTGAGAAGGTCCCCTCCCATCATAATCCTAATCCTTCATAACAGGTGTAGTACATCCCTTCTCTTGTCCTTCTGAAGGCAAATGGCAACTTAAGACGTGTCCATTTTCACTAAGCCTTTGAATACCAAGTTGCTGATTTTCTGTGGCTTAATCTGCTGGTCACTTTTGCTGGCATTTCCTTTTGTTCTTATTATGTTTTTGTTAACTTACTTAAAGCATTTCTATCTCTGCTTTCAACTGTAAATTTCTGAGTAACTTACTTTAAAAGATAATAGAAATTCTTTAAAAGCCTTTAAAACAAAAAATAAAACAATAAATAGTAAAAGCAGTAGGATAAGATGGTCTAAAAAAAAAAGTCCACCTTTTTAAACCAGAACGTTTTTTTGCTTTTTAGTTTTGAATGGTCCAGATCTTTAAACTTGCTTAGAAAATTATTTTATTGCAATATTTGTAATAATGTAATGAGAATAGTATGTATTTCCTTTATATTCAACAACAAAAAAACAACTACACTTGTTTTTTAAGGCCACATACCCAAAGAAAGCTATACCTCATAAATCTTATATCAACATTTTACTTTTCTTTTGCTGAGTTATACTCGTAGTACCTTCAGCTTTACTTATTCACTCTCTGTACTATCAGTTCTATGTGAAATTATGAAAAAAATTATTCAGTATAACTAGATGAACATTTTAGCTCACTAAACTAATGATATGAGCCTATGGGCACAGGCATCCTACCACATTTTTTCATGATTACTTGTACTTGTGACTGATTTAGAAGTAAGAGATTTTTTGAAATAGAAAAAAGCTTAGCACTGCGTTCATTTGTCAGTCCACTTCTCTAAGCACTAGGTCCTATCAATGCTTGTCCCTCAAAAGCAGAATATCATAGCCTGTATTCAGCCCATCTAACCTGACAGATAGCAGCACAAAAAATATAAATAAAATATAAATAAAAATATAGCACTGAAAAATTTTCTACCTCACATCTCTGCCAAAAGTAACTTTCCTAACCTCTCCCAATGATTAGGGGAGGAACAAACACTTGTAAGAATATTTCTTTGCCTTATAGTAACTTGACAATTCAGTATTTTCATGTCTCTATTCCACAGAACAGATCACTATTTAGTATGACTTCTATTAACATAGGCTAACAGAACATTTTCTTTGCAGTTTAACAACCATGGAATACCCATATTAAAGAATCTATACCACTGTTTTAACTCTCCTTTTTCCTGGTTATCAGAGGAATACAGCAAAATATGAATAAAATATGAAAGGAGAAAAACACTTGATCAAAAATCTCACAGACACACATTTCAGTCAAAATCCATTATGTCAAAAAAGCCTCCCAGCTGATTCACTATGATTACCCTGACAATAACATTGATGCACAAGCACAGAAGCTTTTAATTTAGTAGTCATAATACTCTATCAGACTTCTTCTTCTTAGAATAACAGAAGTATATCTTTATTCAACCATCTTTCTCAGACTAGTCAGAATTTGTTAACTGAAACTAGTAGTAGCAATACTAGTAATGGTGGCAGCAATTTTTTCTCAGTGTTTCAGTAAAATGATCTCTTTCAGCCAGCATTCCCATTTCAGAATTTCACTGCCTAGTTCTGTGGCACGAACAGGCCAGACCAGAATAGGGACAGTGAGTGGGAAGGCTGCACAGCAGTGGGTTACTTTCAGACTTCCAATAATTGTCATTAGTCTGCTGATAGCTTGGTGGGAGACGGGGATCCATGGGTGGAAAATGAATAACCTTTGAGAACCAACACGACCCCATGGAGAGCTAATGTGTCCTGCCTAGGTTCAAGTTCCATCTCTGATTATTTGTAGCTTCAGAAAAATCCCTGTCCTTCAGCATCACTTGTCCATCCGTCAAAGAAGAATAACTGGGATCTTGACATCATAGGGCTGTTGTATTTATCTTTAAAGAATATGGAAATAGTGTTTTCTGTCATGAAACCACTGTGTGAAAAATAAGACAGTCTTTAACTCTGGGATGAGAAACCTCTAGCCTTCCAAGTTTTCCCTGACCCCAGGCAGCATGTTTAATACTCCGGGATAACGAGCACTGTTGTGCAACACTATTTCCATCTCTGTTATAAATAAATTACATGGGCCTACCCAATTGTAAAGACTTGCCTCACTTTTGTAAGAATTAAAGCTTCTGCTGGACAGAATCCAAATATTAATGAACCTTCTAGAATCCTACATATGTCTTTGGTAACACAACATTGCTTGCACAGCACGAGAGGGTTATGACAATGGAGTACCATTTTGTTATTCCATGGCTCCCTTTCCCCATAAAATGTCCTGCCCCTTTGCTTATATAGAGTGGCTGATTGTATCTTGCATGCCAAATACCCCTGCTCATGATGGGTGATCAAGTAACTGAGGCTTAATTAATCTTAGCTCCTACCTGTCTGACATTCTTTAAAGCTGTATCTCTCTTGGAAACTTTCCCAGTGTCTATGCCCAACAACTGACAGTAAACAAAGTTAATTCATTCTCATTAATAAAGGCTGACATTTATTGCTGGTAGCTCCTGCTGTCGTTTTGCTACAATCACCTGATCCCCCTGCATTCTGATGACAGAAGATCAGTAATGGTTTTAGCCTACCAAATACTTAACACATATTAGCAGCTTCTGTGGCAAGAGAGCAAAGCACTGGGGTACATGTTTACAGAACTGAGACTGCCAAGACAAAATGTTTTGAAAAACAAGCACTTGTGAGTGGTCTTTTTTGATGCTGTGTTTTGGAAGAGGCAATGCTAAGGAGTCTACATAGCTATCTTATATGAAGCAAAACATCCAAATTGTACCAAAGTGTTTATTGTGAAGCCATGAAAGTATATTTCAATATCTCTGTGTATAGTGCATCACTTAGTCTACTCGGAAAATGAATGTTTATGCAGTCATGAAAGTCACTGGGTGACTCTGGGCCAATCTCTAGCTCCCAGGTTAACTGATCTCACAGCACTAATGAGAGAATAAAACGAGTGAGCACCTGGGAGGAAAAGCACAGTACAGGTTTATCTCCCTTATATGGAAATCTGAAAAACATATAAACTGAAACTTTTTGCTGCCAGCAGCATGCTTTCACATTCAAGGCAGTGGCTACAGTGCTCCTGTTCAATTCATCTCTCAGATCCTCAGTGTCTCTCTTTTTGCCACCAGCCACCCACTTCTGCCTTTGAGGTGGCAGCTCTGGTGCTTCTACTCATTCATCTCTCAGATCTGAGGAATGCCACCTCAAAGACAGAAGTGGGCAACTGGCAGCAAAAAAAAAAAAAAAAAAAGAGAGAGAGATTGCGGATCTGTGGAATAGCAGGAGGCATGGATCTGTGCGGAGCCCTACACTTGTATTCCTGCTATTTTAAACAACCTTAGTCTCTCACCAGCTTTGCATCTCATACATAACACAAGCAGCAAACGAGATGCAGTGCTATTCCAAAAAGGTACTGTTCCCCAAAATCTGAAAAACAACTGAAATATGGAACACTCCTGGTTCCAAGTATTTCAGAAAAAGGAGGTTCAATTGTACAAATATAACCAACCAATAATTAAGGATTTATTTCCACAAACACATGAGCAGCAGGCAAGGAAGGAAGGAAGCAAAACTAGAGAAGGATATAGAAACAGGGACTATGTGACTAACAGGGCTATGTGGCAGGCAAGTGTGTTTATTGGGAAGGGATATATGAAGCTGTGTAGTATACCAAGCCACTGTGATACAACGGTTAAAGTCGTAGCTTGGAAATGTTACTTTTTTGGACTATGGTTCCTAGAACCACGGCCAGCATGGTCAATGGCTAGATCGTTGGGCTCAAACACACATTCATCCATAAAACCCTTTGGGGATCCTGTCAGTTCCTCTCTTTCAGATTAACCCTCCTCTTAGGGTCAATGCGGGGAGAACTACACATGCCACATAACTCCACTGAGATCTGCAAACTGGGCTCTCAACGTTGCTACAGAAGCTGACATGAGTTTTTGTTTTAATTTTTCATCTATGAGGGCCTATAGGTTACTCTTGCTGGAGGATTTTTTTTTAAAAAAATTAATTACAATCCTAAAATACACTGTCATAAAATACTGACCAAATTGAAATATTGATAAAAAAACATTAAATTAATAGAAATATTGATTGGTTGATTGAGTGGCACAATTAATGCATGCAGAGATCACATGCTCCCTTTATTCTGGACAGCATGCATTTTTATTATTTACAGATATAACCCATCATTCTGCTGAGGATGAGATATAGACCTGGTCCCCCATCTCCCAACAGTTATGTGAATTATGATAGCGAAGAGTTAATAAATGGCCCAGGGTCACCCATCAAGTTCCATCACTGAACAAAGATGTAAACACAGCTGTTCCTGAGACTTCATCCAGCCTTTTAATTGTTACACTACACTGGCTATTTATTTATTTTATTTTTACACTGCCTTTCCACAAAAAGATAGCACTAAGGCAGTAACAGTAACAAAATATAGATAAAATACCAATTTTTAATGAAAACATTTTTAACAATTCAAAACACAAGCAGCCAAGGAGGAGGCCCTCTTCTGACTTGTTGCCAAATAGACTTCAGATACAGGCAGCATGACAGACAGAAGGGCTTCTTTTGAGGATCTTAAAACTGGAAAATGCAGGAGAATCCTCCACTTCAAATAGCCTGGCCACAAGTTTAGAGAATTCTGCAAGTCATGACGAGCATGAAGCACTGCCTCAGGAAGCAGACTCAGAAGCTCTGACAACAAGTGGCCCCTATAACTTTTTTTGCTGAACAGTCTGGCTGCAGCATTTTAGAGAAACTGAAATTTCCAAATATTTTTTAAAGTCGGTCCCATACAAAGTGCACTGTAGTAGTCTAAATGCAATGTAACCAAGGTGTGCATCTCACCATAGCCAGATCTAACATATCCAGGAAAGGGTACACCTGCATGAGCCTTAGCTGTGCCAATGTATACATAGTCAACCATGTTTAGGGTGAATTCAGGAGCATACCCAAAGTGCCAATCAGAGTCCTCAAGGCTTGTCTAACCCCATTCAACACAGATTGAATCCTTATTCCCTGATCTAACTTTAATTCATTAAGCTTCCGTTTGTTTGCCATCATCCGGTCTATTATCCATGTTAAGACTGATTTAAAACAACTTGCCTGGATTTAGACAAAAACGAGAGAAAGCGTTAGGTGTTATCAGTACACTGGTGACACCAAACCCTCAAACTGTGGACAACCTCTTTCAGTCATTCCCTGTATGAGTAAAATAGCACAGGGAACAAAATCTCTCTGAGACCAGAGCCATCGTAAAACGATGCCTCTAAGTCCTGCTCCATCCAGGCAGCCTAGAATAATACAGCAGAGAAGAACCCAACAAGCAGTTCAATGTAATAACAAGCACATGCTCCCCTTGTATAGTTCATGTCGGCTGCTATCCTTTCTGTCCTTCGAGCAAGATGGCTGTTGGTAGCAGCAGTACTGTGATCATTTCCACAATCCCTTCTAGTCCAGTTTTTTCATGCATGTTAAGTGACATACAAGTACAGTTGGCCCTCCATATTTGCTAGGGCTAGGCACACAGGATCCACACATAAGTAGAAGAAATACAAATATCAAAATATGCGTATCTGTGGGAGGGGAGCTGAGGCATGGTGGGGGAACGAACAGGCACCCAGGGTCCACACTAGGTCAGGGAAAAGGGTTGGCATGGCAGCCCTATACTTCCTCTTTTTTGCTCATCTCTTTCCTTGGGTGGATGAAGGGAATTGGAAGAGAGTTTGTGGTGCTGAGAAACTGGGCTGTGAGCTGTCCTTAGCTGACCAGGCAGAGGCTGGTGGTGGTGGAGGACCAGAGGCAGGCTTTTAAAAGGCTGCGTGGCCTGATTGGAGCCGCTGAAGGGGAAGGTTTCCCCAGAAAAGAAGCTTGGGGGGCAGGAGTTGGAGGAATTCACAAATAATCAAATCTATGAAAGTTCAACCTGCAAATGTGGAGGGCTGTCTGTACTTCTGCACTCCACCTTATATTGTCAGAACTCATGTGTGTTATCCTGGCAACCAATGTTCTCTGAAAATGTATTACACCTATACAAAACAGAATTTTCAGCTTGGCTATCAAACTCCTTGCAGTTTTAGTTGCTGTAAACATTTTGAGGTGTCTGCTGCATTCATTCTTCCCTTCAAAACTTTTCTTACAACATTTTTCAGAATTCCTATGCATCATTGCTTCATTGGTGGAGGTATGAATTAAAGAGACCAAAAAGTATGCTGTACTTTGCAAAGATATTTTCCTGAATACACAAAATTTTCCCAACAAACACTTAAAAGGCCACAAGATGGAATATTGTATATTTGAAGTAAAATCAGCATTAGAGAGAATTCAATCTGAAACAGTTATTTCATCAGGAAAGATACTGTGTGTTACCTGATGGTCCCTTTAATTAGATGACTTGTATAGCCCTGTACAAGTCAGCTCAACTGGATGAACAAGACTGTGCTACATGGCCTGACACACACATTACTGCACTGTTTTGCTTTTATAATGCTTGTGGTCATTTCTAAATTTTATCACATACAAATTTCCACACATGTATATACTGTACTTTTATTGTATTGTAAACTGATACTCTTACTGTACTGAATTGTTGGTGTGACTTTTGATATTACTGTATCATATTACCTGTTTATTTTTGTCAGTGCATATGTTTACTTCATCTGTTTTGGAAAGTATAGGTCTGTATAGTATTTTTGGTGCTGATTACAACACTCTTTGCCCACTCTCCTTTGTAGCTTATTTTCTCTACATTACCCACTGCAAAACTTGAAAAGATAGTGCCTACTGCCTCACTAAACTTCTTAGAAGACGTTATTTTCTAATTATAGTTTAGAAGTTTGGCTTGTTTAAAAATTTGCTTAGGGAGGCATGCTATGAAATGTCTTGAGAGCATTTGATGTAGATTATTTCCTTTAGCTTCTGTACCTGAAATTTGTTTGGGAAATAGTCAAGGGCGTTCTCGGATGAAATATTAAACATTGGGCCATCTGAACTGTCCATTTTCCTGTTGGGAAGACTGCAGTCTAATGACTGTTTTGTTGTATTTCTCTTCCATATTTTTGGTGCAAATATTTACTGCTCACAAAATTGCACATTCTAAGTGTTGCCTACTATAACGAACAACATAACCAGGCTTATAATATTTTAAGTCTTAGAAAGAGAAATTTGAGGAATCTGGATACTAAATACTATATACTATATCCTCTCCCAGCATGCTTGGCTCCCAGTTCTTTCCAGCATGTGGAATATTTCAATGTACTTACTGTATTCAGAAAGCAATTTAAATGTTCTTAGGAAAAAGGATAACATTCCTGCCATAAACGTACGTGCACTGCCCAGAACAAAAGGTGAGGAAGTAAGGACACTGAAACACAAATAGAAACCTTAGTCGATGCATTCATTAACTTTCTATAACCTAGCAGTTGGCTGTGTTCTGATTTTGATTTCATTCGTCCTTGCATACTGTAAGAACAGCAATCGATATTTGAAGTTGTTTCTTCTCTATGGGCCAATCTCACCTTTTTCGGTCATTTCTGTGACATTAGGAAATCCTGAACATTATATGACTGACAATCAATGACTTGACCCACACTGTAGCAGAACCTCCACCAACTGGTACTTTCCAGGTGTTTGGGATTCAACTCCCATGATCCCTCTCACCACTAGCTATGTCAGCTGTCTTTGTTTAATACAAAATCAATTTTAAAAAAAAGATATAACTGAATACAAAAAAAAAAAGTTGGGACTGATAGGAACTGTGGTTCCCATTTGGGAGAAAACTGCTAAAGCAGCACAATCCATTGGCAATTTCTTATGCAAAAGTACCAGTGAGGTGAATAGGAACCACGTATTTCTTTTTTTCCATTTAACTCTGTATGATAACTTCACAGGGCTCTAAAATAATTAAGCCTGTTCAAACACAGGCTGCTGCAAAATCTGAACATCTATATTTATAGATACATCTGTATTAACGTACGAGTATGGTCAAGCCTCACCAACTGACTTTATTAAGGCATCATAACCGTTATGGTACTTCAGCAATACACTGAAAACTTAGAATAGGTATATACACAATTGTTCTGACTCACACTAGTAGAAAATATAAGAAATGAAGCTTTTTTACTACTTTGTTCTTCAGGGTCCTTTCATAACACACAGTTATAGCACTGTGAGTCTGCATCCTGCATATAACTGCATCCTGTGGAATCCTGGGGTTTGTAGTTTGGTCAGAGGCACCACAGGAGCTCTTTGGCTTAGAGTTCTAAAGCCCCTGTCCCCTAAACTCCCAGAATTCCATTAGATATTGCCATGGTCGTTCAAGTGGATTCACAGTGCTATAACTGGACAATATGAAACAGCCTGTAAGTCAGGCTTTTGTCAATCGAGCACGCTTCCTTTTTTTTTTTTAAGTATGAGGAGCCAAATGACACTGCTTTCCATTTGTAAGCCTTCCACATTTTCCCTCTTCCTTCCTCATCTCTTATCTTTCCACACAAAAATCCAAGAAGAAGGAAAAGATGGAATTGCTGCACAACAACTTCTGATTGGTGACAATAAGAACCACTGGTGTGGAAGCACCCTAAGTACACAAAGCCCACCTCACCATAGTGGCCACTTTTTATTTCAGTCAGTTTACTTTTATCTGTGTCAAATGTTTCCAAAACTACAAAAAGACCCCCTTCCCCCCAAAAAAGAACTGTAAAAACCACAACATTTTTGAAGTAATCCTTATGCTTTAACATATTGTCCTTCCATTGGTATTTTGTGTAACAACCAGTACAACTCAACACATTGTGGTTGTGGCTCCAGTCAAACATCAGCTGGGATGAAGGGGAACCCTCCTCGTAAAAAAATGTATAAAGGCATAAGGCTAACCTAGATAAATCAGAAATTGCAGTCTGAGTGCTGGATTAGAACTTTGGGAGACCAGGGTCTGAACTCTCACCCCCAAACCATGGAAAACCACTCAATGATCTTGAGTAAGCCACGTTCTCTCAACAAGAATGCAATGGTAAACATCCTCCGAATACATCTTGCCAAGAAAATCACCGTTAAGTCAGAGTTGACTTTAAGGTATGTAACAGAAACAACAATGCATCACCGAGGTGTTTAATTGGAACATTCCTGTAGTTCCGGATCACATCTGGAAAATTAAGTGGTATTATAAACCGATAGCAGTGGTTGGCACAGTTACTAGTCAAAACAACAAAGAGTTTTGTAGCACCACCAATTTAGCCTGATTTAAACTTTTTAAAAGTCTCGTTCACTAAATTATTAAAACACTATTTCACAAAAGCTTGTGCCACAATAAGTGCATTAGGCTTCGATCCTGAATTGTGTCTGCAGAATGGCCTTTGATCCAATGGAAACTTCTGCAGCCAGAAAAGAGTGGAAAGACCATTTTCACCTTTACTTCTCGCCTGAAGCCCTTGTGCCACCTCTAAATCTGTCCCAGAGAGTCCCTCCCCTCCCCCAAAAAGGTTTTGAGGGGCCTAGGAGGTAGAAAGGAAACAGGCAAATTTGGTCTTTGTTCACGTCTGCTAGAAGGAAAATCTTGTGAATTTCAGGACTCAATCCTTAGTTTCTGTGAGGCCAGGAGACTCTGGATATGTTTTCATTGCAAGTTAATTTTTGCTCAGGATCATTCTGAGAAACTGACCACATACAGGAATTTGGATCTTGTTGCACTGGCTCAATTAGTATGGAAGACTTTTTTCTATTACACTGGCCTTCCCCTCTCTGGTGCCCTCCAATGTGATGGAAAATAATTCCCCCCACCTGCAGTCAGCATGAATTCAACAGGACCTACTTCTTGGCACACACATTCACAACTGGTCTGGGAATCAGAAAATGTGCCTTATTTTCAACCAGTGGTATAAAGGTAAATTTTACAATCAGGTATTCATTGGACAGTCCTGTAGTCCATGCCCACAAAGAAAGTCCAAAAATTCAAGCACCTGTTTCCATCCATATCAACAAACTAGCTCTAGCTGCTTCACCTCCACTGAAATCAGGTCTTTTGTAAAACAAATAGATGATCATTGTGCATTCCTCAAAACTACCCATAAGATTTTGCATCAGAATACAGCTCCTAACAATATATTACTGCTGCACGTGCCTCCTTTGGATCAAAAACAGTTCTGTAAGCCCAACTCAGGATCCAAGCCTAATGCACCTACTATGGCACAAAATCCCTCCCTTCCCCCACATACACATCTCAAATTATTAGAAGTACTACAGCCAAGCTCAGAAGGAATACAGAAGGAAGGAGATGACACCATTATTCTTGCTAATCAAAAAGTCCCATTTGGGTCCTGTAACATGCTGGCTTCATTGCCACACATCACTCAATGGCTTTCACCCAACGAGTGTGAACTTCCCACCCTTTCACAATGAAAACACCCAGCTTCAGTCAGCATAAGCTTAATTCAGTTTACTTTAGCAGTAATTTAAGTAGCAAAGTACTTTATGAAGGGTCTAAATACACTAAAGGCACCAGATCTCATCTGTTCTTGGAGTCTAAGCAGGGTCAGCCCTTTTTAGTACTTGGATGGGGGACTACCCAGATACCTTAAGTTTCAGAGAAGGAAACTGGCAAAACCACCGCTGAGTATTGCACGCCTAAGAAAATCCTATGAAATTCATGGGGTTGCCATAAGGCAACCTGAAGACACACACGAAGCACTTCGTCTTAGAAGATTCTAAGTGAACAGGGGAGATTTATGAGTGGCTGCACTGATGGCGGACGACAACAGAAAACAAGGTCTTTACAAATAACTTTCCTGGAGTAAATTACTGGGAGTTTGAGAGATGGCAATTCAAGAGAATGGAAGAGAAAACTAGCCTGCAACAAGGCAATCCTCCAGACACAGGTAACTGGAATAAAAGACATTAAACCCAGGTCTTCCAAGCAAGCGTCCACACAAGCAAATGGTATCTTGCATGTCAACAGCATAAACCTAAGTGTGTTTACACGGAAGTCCTATTGAGCTCAACTGGTTTAACTCACTGGAGTCCTAACTATTTCACAGTGGAATTCCACTATGGCCAAAGCCGGCCACATTCCATTCTCCTTATGGGACCAAAGAACATTTGCCCCATGCACTCGTGAAAGAAGAGCACTTGCAAGGCCACGGTCTCCTACCGGCCTTGGCCACATTCTTCCTCAAACAGTGAACGTCTAAGGGGCCGGACTGTAATGGGGGAGTGCAGGTGGAAGGGATAAAAAGAAAGAAACGGCCGAACAGGGCTCACTTTGTGCAACCGATCCCTACAAAGCGATAAATCAACGAACACACATTGGGAGGCGCGGCTGGGAGGAAAGCGGGGGGACGAGGTGACGAGCTACCGTTGCAAGCGGGGGGGGGGGGCGGAATCCCAAAAAGAAGAGAGATTTCTTTTATGGGTCGACTCCCTCTTTGCAAAAGCGAGTAGTTGTGGGTCAAGAATCGCTAGAAGGGTCCTTATTTTACGGCCTGCCCCTCAGAAAACTCGAGGGATTTCAAGAAGGCAAATCTTTTTTTTGCAAGGATCAAGGAAGAGTGGGCGTACGCCTGGATCGGGCCCTTTCCCTCGGTGTCTTCTTCTTCGCCCCAGAGCTTCGCTGGTTCAAGATCTTGGGGAGGGGGGGGTGAGAGTCGGCGGGTATCAAGACCCCCTGCCCCTTTTTGCGTCCTATCTCCTCCCCCTCGCCGCTCCCCCTCCCCAGTTTCCCTTGGCATGCTCGGCCAGCAAATGGCATTCGACCACGCGGCCCACCGCGGCAGCCAGCGAGCCCCACCGCAGCCGAGGCGGGCTTCAAGAACGGCGCTGTCGGTCTAGGCGCCGCCGCCACTTCCACCAGGTTGCCACCTGGGCTATGTTTACTCACCGTTCTCGGGGGCCGGGGGCAACGAGAGGAGAAAGCCGAACGTGTTTTTTATTTCCCGTGCTTGCACTGAGATGGAGTAAAGAGACGCTCGGCTCCTCCTTTGCCCCGCCTGCCTGCGCGCGTGTGTGTGTGTCCGTGCGAGCGCGCTCCTGACCTGCCTCCTCTCGCTTCCTCATTCAGGCCCGGCGCGGCACGTGCGGGGTTGTGCCTTTGGGGGCGCCTCTTGTAATCCGCCCAGCGTGGTGTGAGCAGCTGTTTCGAAACAGAAATTGACGGGCGGTCAACGCGCAGGACATACAGGCTGACAGTCAGGACGTAGCTGGGTTCTGCCTAAATACCAAAGGAAAGCGTTGGTTTCACTTTACCTAGCCACATATTTCTCTGTCAAATTACCATATTTGTCCACATTCATAAATTACGTGATAGACACATTTCTGTGAAGGGCCCACGCCTAAAAAGACAGGATTCTTTTTTTCTCTTTTTCTTTGGCGCCTCATTCTATATAAAAGGAAAAGCCTTCCAGCCCTCAAATACGGGACACTTCCTATAACAAGGGACAGTTGGCAACCCTATTTCGTCCCAGCGCCTTCTCTCTATTCATTCACCTTAAACTTTGTGGCTGGATGCCAAGAGAGACAAACTGCCAGTAAAGATGGGCGGGACGTTGTGCGGTAGATGGGCCTCTTTGCAAGTTTCCTGGAATCCTTGGGCTGTGGCTGCTGCGGGCAGGGCCTGCTGGAGATCTGTTGCTGCCTGAGGCTTAGCTGCAAGCCCAAGTGAAAAAAGATAGTGCCTAAAGCAGGCGAAGCAGAAAAAGTGCACCAGGCCCTCTGCAGTTCCTAACGAATGTACAATCAGAAAACAAATAACAATTTGGTGCCTTTTTATGAATTTCCTGATCTGCCGCTCTGAGGTGATCTTCACACTCTGTCTATTGATAGGGCTAGATCTGACCATGGGGGAAAAATGATAGATTGGATAGCTGTAAGGTCTTTTGTTGACCTCTGAACCCTGGCTATTGGAAAGTCCAGAGTTTGTTGGCTTTCCTCTGTTTTGTTTGGGTTTTTTGGGGGGGGGGGTCAAGGGGGAACAATATTTAGATACAGCTGAGGCGGTCGTGGATTCAAGCTCCCATCAGCACCAAGCATAGCCAATGGGCAGAAGTTATGGGAGCTGCAGTCAAATGTGAATAGAATCACAACCTGATCTGAACACAAGGGTCTGAAAGAACTGAAGAAAACATAATTGCTTTGCTGGAAACTGCTACATTGTGAAATCTGTTTCTATACCTCATTTTTCTTCCCCTAAAGTGTTCAATGTGGCTAACAATAATAAAATACACATGAAAACAACATCTTAGTTTTGTTATTTTAAAGCTAATAAGTTAACAACTAAAATGCAACAAAAAAAGTCATAAACAGCACCTGCGAATACAAGACTTAGCCAATATTCTCTTCAGCCACAGAACAGGTTAAATGCCAAAGGCCTCCCTGAATATAAATGTTTGTAGGTGGCGCCTGCCAGCAAAAGGACAAAACAGAAAGAGCAAATGTAGTTTCTCTGGGCAGGGAGTTCCAGAGTATCGGAGCAGCTCCTGAAAAGGCTCTTTTTCATATCCTCACCTAAAATGTCTCTTGTGACAGCAGGACTGAGAGATGGGGCTCCCATGAAGTTCTTAAAACAGATGCGTTGACAATTGAAATTATTTATTTATGAGGTTATGTACTGCTCTTTCATAGGGCAGATTTTTTTCCCCACCGGGGTGGGTGAGGAAGTGAAGTTAGAAAGCTTTGTTGTCTTTCGACGTGGAATGGTTTTTAAAAATAAGACCTGCAAATGCTATTATACAGTTTTTAGCATTATTCTGCCACACCTTATTCTAGGTATTGTGGGGTTAGGTGAAGTATGGCTTATAGAACCACATGCAACCCCAAAATTGCTTTTGTAGACCGCATTCCCTCCAGACTACATAGACTGCTGTTTATCTGGCCTTTAAATTTAAAAAAGTAAATTGCCTCTTCTGGAAATGCCCAGGACCAGTAATTCACCTTTTAAATGGGTTGAAAGGCACCTCTGCACTATTTAAAATCAAAATCTACCAGCTTTTCGAAGCCAGGTCAGTTCCTGTCAGAGGAAGGAACTGACTAAGCCTCCTTGGCGTTTCCCTTGCCTAAGAAAACCCTGAAACTCATGGAGCTGCCATGAGTTGACAGACAGGCAACTTGAAGTCACGTACACACAGACACATACGTTGGCTTTTTGGCAGTCTCCCTGACAGCCTCTGGTGCAGAAGATAGGCCAGACCTGTCACACTTTTCCACCCCTTGTGTAATGTGTACAAGTGTTCTGTTACTATATTGGAGAAAAAAAGTATCAAACACTTATTGCTTGACAGTATTTTTACAGACACACATTGAAATAGTGGGAAAAAATGGAGGCCCTTTCACATAACCAATTATAGCACTATGTTTCCAGTTTAATTGCCATGGCAACATCCTATGGAATTGGCATATGCAGTTTAGGGATGGGTAACAAGCCCTCAAGAGCCAGTGTGGTATATTGGCTTGAATGTTGAACTGCAACCTTGGAGACCGGGATTAGATTCCCTGTTCAGCCGTGGAAACCCACTGGGTGACCTTGGGCATGTCACACGTTCTCAGCCCCCAGAAAACCCCATGATAGGTTTGCCTTAGGGTTGCCATAAGTCAGAAACAACTCGAAGGCACACAAAAAACAACAACAATAAACCCTTGGCCAGAGACCTGTCATGCCTCTTCAGACTACAAATCCCAGGATTCCATAAAATGCAACCGTGGCAATTAAACTGAACTTATAACGCCAGAATTGTGTAGTGTGAAAAGGACCCAGAAGTATTTGCATACAAATATTGCAGCCACAATAGCAGTGCTGGCATCCTGAGGTAATAAACAAACAAACCTGACAAAACAAACTTGAGAAATTACCAAAAAATGTTCCATTCTTCATCAATTGCAGTCCTAGGATCAGGTGAGGTGGTGACGGAATTGACTGTTGTCTTTTCAAAGTGGAGGTGAGAGATCTCATTTTGAATGCTTCTCTGTGGTTAAAAAAAATCTTTGCAAGTAGAAAACTAGCACAGCAAGGACCAAGTTAAGACAGAACCTTTCTCTTTGATGTACTAGCTTTCCTCTAACTCCCAGGGGTATTACATTGGGGAGCATTTTCTTTTTAAATGTAGTTCTTCCACCTGCAGTCTGTAGTGGTACAGCGACTGAGCCCAATGCCAATAGCATTTTGGAGGCAGAAAAAGGGGAGAAAGTGGGATCTGTCGCAGAGAACTGATTATATGTGAAACCCAGTTTGAAGAAACCCGTGGAGATGAAATAATGACAGATGGGTTATTCTGCCATCAGCACGCTGGGAGAGAGCACCAGTTTCTTCTTTGAGACAGGAGTCCGATGCGGACTTTAATTTTCTATTAGCAAGCACATTTTACAGCTACAAAAATTGGAGCCTCTTCTCATAGAGGGTGTGGAGTTTTTTAGTATAGCTTCTCTGCATGTTATCAATAGCTAGCCACTCACAGCCCTGGAAGTGCCAAAGGGTGTAAAAAGAGATAATAGAATTTACCCCAGCTCAACAGGGAGAAAGCTGATGCATTGAAAACAATGTCACTAACTTGGCCCCTTGCAGCTCTGTTCCATTAGTCCCCAAATGCATGCTGGGATTGCCAGCAAAAGGCAGTGAAACCCAATGTTCTACTTCAGCAAAGAAGATTGTATTTAACCCCTACTGTGAACAAAGGAAAATCTTATGAATATAATCAGGCAGCCACTGAAGACGGGTTCTGATTACAAACAATTGGCAGGGCCGGTTTAAAATGAGAAAACCAGTGAGTTTATACCATGACCAAACGAGTTTTTGACTTATGCCACACTAACTACTGCTATAGTTACCTGAGGGATTCTGGGATAGAATCCCAGCGTGCGTGGTTGTTGAAGTAGCTGGACCACGGGGAAGGTGCTTCTGGAATGAATGGGGCAGTCAAGGACTGAAGGAGTAGTGGATGCTGTATGAGACTGATTGAGGTCTTTCTCCAGAAATTTTGGTCATTATATATGATGGGAGAAGGAGAACAGTTCAAATCACTCTGAAACATCTGCAGAACCTAAAAGTGTTTAATTTGTTGCTTATGCCACTTCATAATTTTAGTAATCTTAAATAAAATACTCAGAAATAAGGGCCTGGCACCCAACTGTTTTATAGTCATTAGAGTATAGTTGGCCCTCAGTATCTTCTAGGGTTTGGTTGTAGGACCCCACATGGATACCAAAATTTGTGGATGCTCAAGATCCCATTATATACAATGACTTAGTAAAATGGCAAAATCAAAGTTTGCTTTTTGGATTTTTTTTTCGGGGGGGGGGGATATTTTCAAGCTATGGTTAGACAAATCTGTGGATACAGAATCCTCAGATATGGAGGGCCGATTGTATCTTTGCTGTAGGAGCAATAATATTGAGAGCCAGAGGCAATTTTACTTCTTGAGCAAAATTGCTTAGAATACTTATCTGCATGTTTTTCTCATAATTTCATTAGTGAGTAGATATTCTTTTAAAAGCAAAGCTTGCACGTTAGAGAAATACTCCATAGCAAAATGGAGAAGTGAAGGCCTCTGTATTCAGGGGAATGCTCCTGGGTGACTAAACACCTGCAAATGACTTAGCTGTGTTGAGCCTTTGCATTATACTAGGGTGGGCTACAAGTAGCCCTTGAGAGGGTGTCAAACTGTAAGTCCTGTCAGCCCTAGCCACAGTTGCTGATGATGGGAGATGATAAAGTTTGCAGTCCAACAACATCTGGAGGGCCCCTGGTTGCCCCCCCCCCCATATATCTAATGTAGAAAAGGCAAACGCTTGAAGAAGTGCTTCCTTTTAAATCACAAAAGAACTGCACCTTAGGAATTATATTCAGAAATGTTCAGTGAGTTTAGACAAGCTAAATTTATTCCACTGCAAGGTCAGCTGTCATCAAAACAGTGACAGCAGCAGGACATTGATAGGATGCTTCATCAGAAGGGTATGCCCTCATAAACTCCATTTGTTGCTCTGGAGGAGAATTATTGTCATTCTGTGCCTTCAAATTGTATTCGACCTAGAGCAACCCTAAGGCAAACCTATCATGGGGTTTTCTAGAGCTGAGAGAGTGTGACTTGGATGAACGGGGAATCGAACCCTGGTCTCCAGGGTTGTAGACCAATGCTCAGACCACAGTACCATGCTGGCTCTCCTGGGAGAGAATAGCTGGAGAGCAGCTGGTGGAAAATGGCTCATGAGGAGAAGATTGATCTCCTCCTCTACCCAACTCCTTTTCTTCCACTTGTCTCCACGTGAAACATCTTTTCTTTTTTGAAAGGGCCATGGGACCACCAGGGCATAATAACACATAATCCAGCCCTAATCCTACAATAACAGACACTGTACTTTATCTGTATCTGCATGCTATTTAACACTGGCAGAACATAACACTGTGCCGGTGTACTTCCATGGAGGTCTGGGAGGATGATGGCTGAGTGACAACATGACAGAGTTCTCTTGGCTCACTTCCCCTGCCCAAGTGGTCTTTTTGGCTGGCATAGTGGAGCCATCTGACAGCCACTGGACAGTTGAGGAAAACTCATTGCCCAAGGAGGTACTGGATACCTCCTTGTACAATGTCTGAACAAAAGCACTGAGGCTACCATAACCCCAGGTTAAGAAGATTCCACATTCTGTTTTGGAACAGAGCTACCACATCATTTAAGACCCATCCCCCCGGATTCTGCCACAGAGGCATGATTTTAAGTAACTCTGAACAATAGGATTACTTAAAAAAATTGAAGCAGTAGTTTATTTCAGCAAATAGTTGTCATTATTTCCTGGTGCAGGTAATGTCAGTTTCGATGCTTATACAAATCGAAAAGGTGGGAGCAATATTTCTTTAAATGTCATGTTATATTTATATGTACAGAGATTTGGCATGGAGTCTGTTCCACGGAAGCCAGTGATCAGAGGATCATGGCCCTTGGGAGGTTTTGTTTTTTGTTTTGGCTGCCATCCTAAAAAAGCTTTTCCATCTTGGGAGGAATCCAGGCATTGAGCCAGACAAGCTGGGGACAAGGAATGAAGGGCAGTTCTGCTGGCTGGCAAGCCGAGTTCACAGTATGGCTCGGTTCCCTGTGAACAAAGCCTGGACAATGGCTGCTTCAAGCTAGCACAGTCTGCTAAGACATCATCAGGTTTATGCAGCAGAGTGATTATTTTATCACTCATACCATCTTTCTGGGTATGTTTTCCTTCTGTGCTCTTGAGTATTCACCATTTTTGGGGTCTTTCTCTCTCTCTTTCTCTCTCTCTCCCTCACATACACACACACACACAGATACAAAATAGTACATAATAGCTTGTCCAGGAGCATAGCAGCAGTTGCACTACTGTGCTCCTACGCAGAACAATTCCCCCCCCCCATTGCTCCAGCCTGACATGGATTACCCTGCAGCCATGCCACAAGGGACAATTATCTTGTCAGATCACCCAAGCTTTCAGAGGTTCAAGCACAGCAGCTGTGAGAATGAAGAACCTTGTGTGCTTTGGAAATCAAAAATGGCAGTTCAACAGAATGTCAGTCTTACTTCTTTTAAGATCTTTTTTGGCCTCTTTTAAGGGGTTAGGAGCTATGCAGCCTGATAGATTCTTGTTTTTTAGGATGAAAGAAGTGTTACAGTGCCTCTGGATCCTTTCATAAAAGGGAAGACATGGGCTTTCTGTTTTTTCAAATGGCATTAACTTTCATCTGAAATAAACAGATGTTCCAGATCTGTTTTTCATTCCTCTTGCTGAATACATTAAATCTATTTTTGCACAACTTGGGTGCATTTCCACTGACCGTTGTAGCTGGAATTCATTCATTCCTGTTGCAGTATGAGGAAGTGATGCTCCCAGATATGAAATCAGATGAGTCTGCAATGCTAACATTGATAACTATTTCCTAATTACTTGTTTCCATGAAGCTGCAAACTGGAGTTCAGTCATTATATTGAATAAAGACCAAAATTTCATTTTCCCCAGCACCTCAACTTAAGCTTAGAAGTGCCTCCTCCTGGACATGTGGGGATGTGATTTGAGGTGGCTCACAGCTTGTTGTGGATGAGGGGACCCAATTTTTTATATCTGATTATAATCTGGGTCATCATTCATTTGTATCTACTGCATAACAATGACTTTGTTGATTGTAGATAATTTGCATTTATCTTTTAAGTCTTTGGATTGTGGAGATAAATGATATGAGGCAGTTCTAAGCTTAGGTTTGGATGTAATGGCACATACATTTTAGGTCCATATTCGGTTGAGGGAGCTCTGTTTTGAAGTTTCATGCAACGAAGGAATTGGCAATTAATAACCAGCTTAAGGATTATGATAATGATTATGTCATGAACTGAACACAGAGGTTGTCATGATGTTTAAGTTGGTTATTAGTCATCTGTTTTTATTTACATGAAACTGCGAAACATCACAGTCCTCATCATCCTCAATGCTATTATTATTCTGCCTTTTTACTGTTCCAGAAGGTGCCTTACATAAGTTAAAACAGACACAGCTAAAAAATGGACAAAAAATATTAGACCATCCAAAAAATTGAAAGCAGTTAAAAACACAGCAATTAAAACCATTAAACCGTTAAAAATGAATAACAAATATAACCAACACAGCACATGAAATGCTCCTTCTCCTGAGCAATCTGCACTCAAAGGCCTCTTGAAACAAAAAAGCCTACCAAAGGGCAGGAAGGCAGGTTCCACTCTAACCGTTATAGGGAGGGAGTTCCAGAGCCTGGCGGTAGCCACCAAGAAGGCCCTCACTTATGTTCCCACCAGATGTACCAGTGAGGCTCAGCCACATTACATAGTTGTGCATATTTTCTATGTAACTGTGTAAAGTACATATTTTCTATTTAACTGTATGTATGGCAGACAGCCACAATTGGGAGTTGCTTCCCAGTGAAATTACACATATTGGCACAAACACATTAATGTCTAGTAAATATAATGAAGAACATCTGGGATTCATGGACTTTTCTATTTGAAAATTTAGCTTGTATGCAATAACTGGGAGATACAACATAGGTAAGATTATATGAGTAGGAGGAAGAAGTTAAGAGTTTGGCAAGTTAAGAGATGAATAGCCAGATTATATTGGAGCTTTGAGCTTAAATCTAATATAATAATTTGTCTATGTTAGGCAAAGAACTCATATGATTGGCTGCCTAAGAAGATTCTATGGAATCCTGGGATTTGCAGGTTGCGGAGAGGCTTTAGAATTCTCAGCCAGAGAACTCTTGGGCCTCAGTCAACTGTGTCTGTCTTGAATAGGCCGGTTGCTATGGCGACAAGGCCTAGCAGCAAGGAGGAAGGCAGTGTTTTCCTTCAGGAACCCAACCTCTGTATGTTAATAACTCTGTATACAGATTGGATTGGGGAATATGGGGGAAAAGTTACAGGTACTGGATAAGACAGTTTGAGGAATTAGAGACACAGGATCTCAAATCTTTTTATCAAGAATTACCTATGAGAAAATAAAATCCTGGACAATTCTGGGTATATACACTAGTATATAATGCATGCAAATGTATGTAACTGAGAAGAACCTAGTTGCCTTTTCCCCATCTAATTTATGTATGTATTCCTTATATTAATATTCCACCTTTCTTTCATTGAGTACGAGGAGTGTATGTGGCTGCCTTCTTTTTCACCTTATCCTTACAACAAACCTATGAAATTGGTCAAGCTGAGAGAGTTAGACAAGCTCAGCGTCACTTAATGAACTTCATGACTCATTGAGGACTAGAAACTGGTTCTCCCAAGTTCCAGTCTACCAGTGTAACCACTACCCCATACTCTCCAGGCAGAAAAATATCAGAAGGGGATAAAATGTAGCATAGGAGTTGTGGCTGATGAGAGGTGGTAGTGCTTAACCCTAACCTGCTCCAAATTGCTCCCACAGCCAGTCCTGCCATATGCAGTTTTGAACATAGCATCAAATGATTAAATCATAAATGAATGCATTTGATAATCCCTTTATGAACTCTCCCATGGAACTCTGAAGTGGAGTGCTGAACAACGTTGTGAAATTGATTGAGTTTTAATCATGCTTTGAATTATTGTTCCAGTTCAAATTCACCTTAATCAGCTTTCTTTGCGATGACATTTCCATAGCTGACACTATGATTATAACAATTTCTGTGACAGACACGTATCTAGTGCTTTCACTGCAACAAAAATCGATAGTAAAGAAACTGCTTTTGAAGAGTAGGGCAGCACAGAACAGTCCTCATGACTACCACCTAGTGGTAAACCTGGAAATATTTTTAATTTTTTAAAGGAAACATTTCATACTGTGGTGAATTTTTAAAAATATTGCATTACTTGTTTATGTCTGAAAAACTGTACAACTTAGAAAATTAATAGGCAATTTTTCTGATTTATGCTGCTGTCATTCTAAGCTCTCTTGAAGAACTGATGACCACAAGCTGCAATTTAGATGACTTTATCAGAGGATTAGACAAATCCAATGAGGGTAAAGTTAGCAAAGGCTGCTATATGTTACTCCACTGGAAAAACGCTAGCCCGGGGTCTACAATTTTGATATTAAACATGATTCCATGTGCCTGAGAGGTCACTCGAACGAGCATGTAGGCAGGCACGGTCGAACGACCGAAAACCAGGTCAGGCCAGTAAAATCCCTAGTCACGTAACCCCAGGAGACCTCAAGGTATGTAAACCCCCAATAAACAAAGGGTCCTCAGCCCCGAGATGCCGACTTGAGGGGATCAGAGTGTCTGCCCCAAGCTGAGCAAATATCCGACTCAGCGAGGACCATTTACATGAAGTCACACCACAAACAAACACAGCCAAAGATCCTGATATTTTGGGCACACCTTGCAATCCCATCACACAAAGGAAATTACCATCGGGGAGCTTCATCATTGCTCCAACACCCGTTGTTTTCCTCAGGAAAGAATTAGTCATCCATGTACTTTCCCCCCTACAAATAGTCCCAGTTTTTGAGCGTTTCTTTGGATCACTCCTGGTCATCCCAGCAGACCGTTGCTCCGTCCATTGAGTAATCCCCTCAGCCTTCCTCGTGCTGAGTCTCATCTTTCCACTATCTTCCCGGACCACGGACTTCAGGGCAAGGTACAGTATTACCCCAGATACACCCCTTCAATACTCCCCTGTCCAATTTCCTCTCTTTTTGTTTCTTAATAGCTATTGAGTGCATGTGTGCGTTGGTGTGTGAGGCTTGTATTCAATAAAATCATTTACTGGACATTTTCATCTGGTTTTTGGCTTGGCCTGACCCTGTAAAAACTGGGCAAAAAGACCCCGCTAAGTTACCCTACCTCTCACATTGCGATTGCCTGTGCTCTGGCTAGTTTCCATTCCCCATCACGTAGAGCACATTGAGGTGTCCCCCAAGGGACCCCAGAAATCAGGGTAACATATAACTTCTATATATCCCCTGTAGTACTAGAGGCTGCATCCCTATCTCACATTTTATGTGTTAGAGAATGTGGGATGGAGAGTATTACTGCCTTCATGTCCTGCTTGTGAGCTTCCCAGAGGAAGACAATGCAGGACTAGACAAGCCTTTGCTCTGATCCAGCAGTGCTAATTTTGCATTATTATGAATTTGTCTCAGTTTGTGGAACTGATGAAAGGAAAAGAATGGGGCAAATACACATACTATATCCCCTGCACACACGCACACACCAGCTACAGGGTGGGTGGGTTGGGTGGGATAGAAGAATGTGCACTTCTACACTGAACTCAAACTGCAGTCATAAATATATAGGGAGAGAGGATTGTAACGGTAATTAGGAGATCAAAACAAATTTGAAAAGTAATATATAGTGGATCGAAGCAGGTGCAGCTGTCTCTTTTCATCAAAGTATGTTTAAACCCTAGGATAAGTGGCTCAGCTATTGAGCAAGTGAGATGTTTGTCCCTGAACCTGGTTTTTATCAAATAGCCAAAGGCCCATTGCTCTAGCCACAACCAATCATCCTGCCTGACAGAATAATGGGGCCATTTGCTCAGTGTCTGGAAGACTACCTGCATATGTTGAAGGTTGCATGTTGGGATGGGGGGCAGAGGTAGGGAAGAGATCTGGAAGGCATTGGGGCAGTACCAAGACCTACTCCTGAATGAAATAAACCCTCATACTGATGATGAGAAGTTGTCAGAGCAGAAGATGCAGGTTAGATGCGGAGGTGCCGAAGAGATGGTATGAGACTTCAGTAGTGTCTTCCCATGCATGTTCATTCAGATAGGCTTTTGACAGTTAAGCTCTATTCCTGCAGAAAGTACTGTTTACTGAATTGGTGCTGTTCTGTCTTGTACTGATGTGTTTGTATTCTGTTTTAATTATTTTTTGTTGTTGTATGCTTTCAAGTCAGTTCTGACTGATGGTTACCCTAAGGTAAATCTATCATGGGGTTTTCTTGGCAAGATTTGTTCAGAAGAGGTTTACCAGTGCCTTCCCCTGAGGCTGAGAGAGTGTGACTTGCCCAAGGTTACCCAGTGGTTTCCATGGCCTAGCAGGGATTTGAACCCTGGTCTCCAGAGTCATGATCCAATGCTCAAGCCATCTAGCATCTTAATCATTGCTAGGGTATCTTCTTTGGGATAAAGACGAAGTGTAGATCAAATGAACAGAAGGGAAAAGAACAGAATGGAATGGAATAGAAGAAGTCAAAAGTAAGGCCTTATGGAGAATCCTTCACATACTAAGGAGTAAGCTCCATTGAACACGGTGTGACATACTTTTGAGTAAATAACATATATGGCAGGAGGAGGATCTTCCATCTGAAAATTGTAGAGCCACTTAATAAACCTTCAGGTGATTGCCTGTGGGTTTGGCCTGAGCTCAAGATGGGCATGACCGCTCTGCTCTCTCACACACCATTACACAGACATACCATTGGCAGAAATTATGCATTTATGTAGTACATACAAGAGCCATGAGATATCTTTTTCTTTGTCCCACTCCCTCCCATGCGCACAGCCCAAACCATTCTTAGACATTCATACCATCCCTTCTTGGCCTAGCCTCACCTCCTCAGCTGATCTTCATGCAGGTCAGCTGAAGGAATGTTTCCTCTGCCCAGTGAGGGGAGAGACTCACAAAAAGGCCTTATCTTAGATCATCTGGTGAGAAAAAGCCCTATTTCCAGAGAAGAGTGTTACTCTGATTTCTGGGGGTCCCGGGAGGGACACCTAAACATGCTCACAACAATGGGGAGGGAATTAGCAAAGAGCACTAGTTAGCAATGCGAGAGGCAGGGTAACGTAGCAAGAAAACATATTTGAAGGGAGTCTGTGGTAAAGAAAAGGTTAAGAATCACTGACAATTCAAGGTTTAAAGAGGAACATCATCTACTTTCTACATCACAATCTCAATCCAGAGAGATGTCTGCTTATTGCTTCCTCTATGTATCTACCTGCTAATCAGGAAGCTGGTGAGATCAGCCGTAATGATGCCATTCATTGGTGTCTGGGACAGCCAGAACGAGAGCCAGTCTTCAACCTGATAGTGACAATGGCCATGTTCTGAACCAGAGATCAACCTTGTCAGGACTGATAGTTCCAGCTATTTGGCTGGGGATGGATACAGTTCAGCCAAAAAAAAAAGAAAAAAATCTGCAGCCTGGGCAACTGATTATAGCCTCCCATCAGAGGATGCACAGAAGAAAGTTTGTAGTAGGGAATTGATTCTGCCAAGCATCATCACTTCCTTTCATAGAGGTCTTAACACCAGTCTTGGAACATGTTCAAATGAAAAAGTCTAAAGCACCATTTTACCCAGTTTTCTGGGATTCATTTCACCTTCTGGAACAGGAAGACATGGCCAAATACCTGTGGGACTCCCAGGTAACACATATCTTCTTGATCCTTGTTCATCACAGATTATTCCAGTCAGTCCAACAAGGAATAGTGTATCACTGAGTGAAGCACAGGGGATGGTGTCTTTAATATCCTCAAGGAGGAAATGATACAACTATTTTAAAAAATCCTTCTTGAGCATGCAGATTTCCAGTAATCACTACTCAGTAGCAAATTCTCCCTATTTGAGCATGATGCTTGATTGGGTGCACCTGCTTTGCAGAACCTGAGATACAGAAGTAAAACCAGGTAACCTCAAGGAATATCTTATGCAGTATCAACCTCCCTGGTCACTACAATCTTTTGGGAAGGCCTGTTGTCTCTGACATGGCCTGGGGTTTTCCATTTGGTTGTGACTGGGTGGTAGGCCTTCTCAGTGATAGCCAGCAGACTTCAAAATGATTTCCTTTCTATAATATATCAAGGCCTCAGTGGTAGTGTGTCTAGACATTTATTGAAAAACTGTTCTTCATAGCTTTCTCATGGCCATAAACTTTTTAGAACTATACTACATTTTTATTGGATTGTTTTGTGTTAGCGTTGTAAACCATTTGGGGATTCACACAAACAAGAAGCAGCATAGAACTATGTGCAATCATAAATGTAAGTCAGTTTTCTCACACGCTGTGACCCTTGCTCATTTGATGCATATGCAGTTAAGGCGGTTTTAAATCTTACAGTATTTTGTCTCTCCCTTTTCCTCGCTTAAAATATTTCATTAAATAGTGTCAGATTATCACTTGACAGAATGGACTAATTAAAAGGCTGCTTGCAGAGTTCTATTTTAAAATGCCCTGCCATCTCAAAGCAGAAAATCGTTCTCCCTAAGGAGGAGTGAACAGTTGCTTGCAGAGTGCACTTTCTTCGCTGGCCTGGGGATTCTCTGTAAGCAGGCTTTTGTCATCAAGCATCTGCCTTCAGGCAAGACTCACACATTTGTTTTTCTCTTTGGACTAAGGAACAAACCCCATAGTTATATCCGTAGGGAAGATACTCCAATATTTACATTCAAGGGATAGAGTCAAGCCATTGTATAACCTCTTACTTTATATCCGATTGAACCTCACTTTACACCTGAGGTATGGGGGAGTGTATAAATTGCAATTCCCAAGTACCCCATAACCACCCTACTGCATTTTATAATTTGGAGCCATCTATATAATTGCAGGGTGAATCTGAAGCCTTCTGAATTCATAGGGTGAGCAGCTACAGAACTGATAACAAAGCATTGTTTTAATTAAGTGATAGTCCTAATTATGCCTCACTGATGCCTTCATCTGCATTCTTACATTAACAGTAGAGTTCAGACAGATTAACGATTGTGCAATCCCATACATCAGAAATGGGGAGCTTGGGCCCATGGGCCAAATATGGATTGCACATGATTTCATCAGGCCTCTTGTTACCACTGTTTCTAGCCCGAGCTTGTGGGATATTAAGATATCATTTGATAATAATTTGGCCTTCTTTACCCATTCCTCCCCACATGCTTGCGAGGCCCCTGTTTTCTTGCCATGGGCCACCAAGAGTTAACTCAAGATTTAAAACCCTAAAGTGCATCAAATATTTATTTAAAGTTGCTCATCAAGAGTCTTCAACTTTGGTGCAGCTATGAAGGTGCTTTCTGGCTGTACATGTAGTACCAAGAAATCTCATGTACTTTCTTTCAACCACTCAGTATTATTCACTTGCATGTTTGCATCTCATGCAGAAGTAGCAAGTGCTAAGTGCATTTTTTGCTATCAGTTATTTTCATAACTTTTTTATTTTTATGATAATTTTATTAAATTTCACAAATAAAAAAGATTCTTTTACTTGTAGTTTTACATGAATTGTTTCTGATCTTCTACTCTGATCTGGTCTTCATTTCCTGAAATTCACTCCACTTATTACATTTATGTATCACAATACAATGTTTATCTCAACTGTTTGAACATGCATTTCCCTCTCTCACACAATCATAATACAGTCATTCTCACTTATCGGTTCCCAGCTGTCACTCCATTTGGCTTTTCTCTAATCGTCAAATTCCAGTGTGTTCTCATTTCTCTACTTATCTCTTTTAAACTTCTGCTGTCCTCTCATGTATTTTTTAAGCCCTCCATCACTTATAACCTAAAATCTTACAATTTCTAAAATATGTCTGTCAATGTATATCTGGCAGTCTGAGCTATTATTACTGCAACGGTCACTCATCCTCTTGCCCTGGATTCCATTATATTAAGATGTCTTGTTTCCCACTTCTATACTTGAGTCCTATTCAGCCCCCTTCAACCCTTCAACAATATCACAATGTTTATATTTAATGACAGTATATCGATATATCAATCAAATACGTAAGCTTAATTGACATTGCCAAAGTACAAATCCAGTTATGTAATTCAGAGCGCTGTGCCTAAATCCACCTCCTGTTCCCCGCTCCCATCTGGCACTTTGCAGCCTGGAAATTCATTTCTGAAGATTTTCTGTATTCTCTTAGCCGCTTAAATTCCAAGCTGCTCCATCCCTGGGAGTGACGGTATTTTGCTTGAATGACTTCCATCACAGGCTCACCAATCTCAATACCCCCATCGACCCTTTAACAATATCACAATGTTTATATTAATGAAAACATATATCAATCAAATACATAAGCTTAATTGACATTGCTGAAGTACATTACCACCTGCCAAGTTCAGAGCCCTGTGCCTGAATCCACCTCCTGTTCCCCCCTCCCATCCTGGACTTTGCTGCCCGGAGTTCATTTCTGAAGATTCTCTGTATTCTCATAGTCGCTTAAATTCCAAGCTGCTCCGTCCATGAGAGTGAGGATGTTTTGCTTAAATGACCTTCCAGCACAGGCTCGCCAGTCTCAACAATCCAGAGTCAAGATAAAAAAAAGTCAGGAAACAAGTCTCACACAACAGGAGCTAAAAAAAAAAGAAACGCGCTGCTCAATAACTGTTGCCTCCCGAAGTATTCTTCTAAGGTCAGAAATCCAGAGTCAAAAAGCCAAAACACCAATTGTCCCAGATCAACCAAAATAGTAAAATGTAGAAATAAGAAAAGTTCAATGTCCAAATGGAGATTATTAAATCTTGTAGAGTCCAATCTTATTCCTTAATCCAATACCAGCCATTTAATTATTTGGCATTTTCAATTGTAAATCCAAATTGCAAATCATAAATCTTTTTACCATTGATAACTTCAGTCCTCGAGAGAAAAGGAGAAAAGCCTCTTAACCATTTCTTTAAAATCAGTCGCCCCTTTAAGACGAACTCTCAGCCATGTCGCACTCACGTTTCCTCTGGATCCCTCCATTCCTTCGCTCCTGCGTACCGTTGCAAGCCAAATTCCGCTGTGATATTTCCAAAATTAAAGTCTAGAACAGGTTTCATGCTTTCTTACTTGTTTCTTACTTGTTTCTTGGTTAAAAGTCGACGGCGGCGCTTGTGCCGCTCTGGCGATGATCCCACTGGCTTCGTCATGGTCCTTCGACCCCCTGGTGCTTTCCGCTCCCCCAGCCGGGTAGAGCCAGATGCCAGTTGTGGGGTCCCCTTCGGACCTCTTCCGCACCCCTTGTACTGGAGGGGTGTTTAGCCGCTTCTGGGATATCAAAAGAAGCGGCTGGAATCCAGCGGGTGGCTGCTCAGGACTGCGCCATTGCGCAGCTTCATTCCGAGCTGCCACTCGCGCCCGCCATGCGACCGGAAGGCCGTTATTTTCATAACTTTTGAATGGTTTGAGATATTGTAATGAAACTTTGTGCAAATGACGTCTCTCACCAGCAAAACACTCCTCCTCTTTGAGATCAATCTATGACTATCCATTTTCCTTACTTTTATTCTTTCTTTCTATTCTAACTGTAAAATAACAATTCTTCAAGCCTGCACAGACTCCCTGTAAGGACATCATAGCCCTCTGGGGGTCTGAGGACTGCAGATTAAGACAGTGTAGTGTTACCCTGTTTACTGGGGGTCCCGTGAGGGACACCAAAATGTGCTCAACAATAGGTGGGGAAGATTAGCTCTGAGCACTGCTTTAGCGTTACAAGAGGCAGGGTAACTTAGCAGGATCTTGAACCCTATGTCTACGGGGTCAGGCTGAGTCAAGGAGCACACAGAAGTTGAAATAAATAAATGTGGTTTTATTAAAAACACAATCAAACAGTGTATGTGGCACACTCACACAAGATAACTAAAGAAATAACGGTTGGAGTGGGATAGAGGGGTTTTTAGAGGAGTTGTTGGTTTGGGTGATACTTCACCTGTCCTGAAGCCCGGTTGGAAGCGGAGAAGCTGGGGAGCGTGGATCTCAGCACGTGGAGCTGAGGGGAAGGCTCGCTGGACAAAGCGACAGCAAGGCGGGATGGAAGCCAAGAGTGATCCAAGGAAGCGCTCAAAGTCAGGGGTTTTTATAAGGAGAATTGTGACTGCAGGCTAGGTCGGACTTGGGGAAAACAATAGATTTGGGGCTGGAGACATAGCCTCCGAAAGGTCAGAATTTGAATGATTGAGTTATAGCCAAATTGTCAATAGGATAGCCAGTATGCAAAAGCGGGGTACTTGAGTGTTGTATAGTCTGATCATCAAGCTGCCAGCACGGGGCAGAGGATCTTTTGAAAGATGCGTGCATACCTAATGAAGGTACTTGCCTTGAGGTCTCCTAAAGCTGTGAGTCAGCTGTTTCTGGCCTGCCTGTATTGTTTTGGAATATTACAGCGATTATCAGCCGGGGGCCTCGCAAGCACATGGAAGGGAATGGGTATGTGAAGCCGAATAGATATCTTTTTATATCCCCCAAAGCTTGGGCTAGCCAGGGCAGTAACAGTAGCTAAGGGGGGGGGGCAAAATGAGGACAATGACCACCCCACCCTAAATAAAAATTCTGCCCCTCCAATTAAATTTTCCTTCAGTTTCAACACTTCCAGCATTGCAGAGAGGGAGACAATGAAAATAATCCACATCTTGAAATCTTATATTTGCTTTGTTGGCATTCCCTTGGTAACTTTACCTAGAATCACAGGATCATAGAATCATACAGCTGGAAGAAATCACAAGGGCCAGCAAGTCTAACCCCATGCCATGCAGGAATACAACATCAAAGCACCATCCTGCCAGATGGCCATCCAACCTCTGTTTAAAAATCTCCTAAGTAGGAGACTCCACCACACTCTGAGGCAGCATATTCCACTCTTGAACTGCTGTTATTGTCAGGAAGTTCTTCGTAATGTTTAGATGGATTCTCTTTTCTTGAAGTTTGCTCTGTGTCCTAGTCTCTGGAGCAGCAGAAAACAGACTTGCTCCATCCTCCATACGACATCTCTTCAAATATTTAAACATAGCTACAATGTTGCCTCTTAAACTTCTCTTCTCCAGGCTAAACATACCCAGCTCCCTAAACCTCTTCTCATAGGACGTACCTGCCCTTTTTCCTTTTCCTCTGAATGTCTCAACTCTATTTCAAAATGTTCAAATGAAATGTTAAGATACTCAATGCTAGAAATCTGGGGAGTGAAGAAACATTTAGTGGGAGGTGGCAGAATTCTTATTTTGGGAGGCTAGGCCTTCATTTTGCCGTCCCCTTCATAGTTACACCCCTGCTGAAGGCCTCTGACTAACTGCTCTTGACATACATGGGAACCTGTAAATTTTCTGCCAAAGATAAAAAGAAGGAACTCTTCATTCAAAATTGTTCTGTTTCTTATTTTCATCAACTGTTTTTTCCCCTCTGTTTCCTGTAAATGCAGTCTAATCATAAGGGTTGAATTTTCTGAGATTTTTTGAAAAACCTGTTGTTTCTGTTGTCATTGGTATAATCATAATTATTAGTAATGGAGGATGGATTCACAATTGTGATCATGGAAAAGGGATTTATAGGTTTTACGGCATCTAGGTTGGCATATCTTACATGTGCTAGTTAGACTTGCCAGTAAGGAGCAAATAGATTTCAATATCATAAAAGGCATTTCTTGAAATTAAGAAGGAGCAGGTAGCACATGATGAGAAATTAAAATAAGAATTGAGCAAAAGTTATTCAGACCAAATATCTACCACTGACCTCTTACTTTCAGAATCTTTGACTAACGTAACCTCTTGAAAGTAGGATTTGTGAGAGAAAGTATGTGTGGACTGCAACTAAACAGCATTGCAATAAAGGGTTGAGCCAAAATTAGTCTTCACTTTACAATTCAGAGAAGCAAGGGGAGTTAAGAAGATCACAGACAATTCAATTTAATTGAAAGGGGAAGATTAAATAAAATGAGACTACATATGAAGGGAAGGGGAGTGGAAATCATTGTTTGGCTAAAAAAAAAAGAAATTAGATGATTGAATTCACCGTATTTTGCAAGGGTGTATCTAGACTGTGTATTTTGTTTAAATTCGTTATAACTGAAAACCCTCTTACCTTTCAGATCCAAGCATATGTTCTGCCATAAAGTATGGAACTACAAAGGCCTAAATCTAATTGCTAATCCTATCTAGAGTAGACTCATTAAATCAATGGAGTTTATATACATGTTGACTTACCGTTCACCAGTTTGTTTAGTGGATCTATCCTATTGGGCATGGCATTTAAATTTAGGCCAGAGTTGATTAACACTGTTAAGAATTTTTGTTATCTGTTTCATTGGGAATGGATTCATTTCTCCATGGAGACCACTATTCTGTTTCCCAGAGTGGCCAAAGCAGAGCGTTGCAAAGTATTTTCAGATTACAACTTGTCAAATCCCCCAGCCACCATGTACGCTGGCCATGCTGAGTGGGAGATTTGGGAAGTTTTACTCTAAAAAAGTAACTTCTCTGAAGTCCAGCACCAGATACATGCTTCCAGAAAGCTTACAGGCAATAGCCCTTCTCCTTGTCCCTAGTATGTAAAGGTAGGCAATGCAGAAATACTGCACTTTGATCCATTTAAACTGATCAGCTCTGTCCTATGGAATCCTGGCATTTGCACTTGAGAGAGGGGCATTTAAAATTCTCAGTCAGAGGGATGCCCCTGACCAAACTACAAATCCCATGATTCCACAGGATGCAGCTATAGCAGTTAAAATGCGATTGCGTTATAACAGTGTAGTCTTAAAGGGCCCACAACCCGACTGCCTTTGAACATAGGAGACAGGTTCTAGGTATAAGCTGCAGGAGCCTTGCCACAAAAAGAAACAGGTGGCAACTTGTGCTAAAACTTTATTTAATGCCAGTAAGGTGTGAATTGCACATAATATAACACTGCTCTCTGCCTAGCGAGCCAGCAGTTTTTAAGCAAAATTAAAAGAGCAAAGGTGAAACTGATGGAGATATGCTGAAACTTACTGAAAGAGACACAAAATATACATTACCTGATTTGTATAGGGTCTGAATGCCCTAATGAACCAGAATCCATCTCATCTTAGAAGCTAAGCAGGGTCAGCCCTGGTTAGTACTTGAATGAAAGACTATTAATAATTGCCAGGTGCTATAGGCTGTATTTTAGAAGAACGAACTGGAAAAACCACCTCTGAGTATTTCTTGCCTAAGAAAATGCTATGAAATTCATGGAGTTGCCGTAAGTCGACAGATGAATTGAAGGTGCACACAGACGCACACACTTATTTGTGTCTGTTTTTAATGTTTAAAATTGTACAGGTAGGGAAAAAAAACACTTGGGTGCACTTTAACTGCAAGTAGTGCATCCTATGGAATGCTGGGATTTGTAGTTTGGTTGGAAGCACCAGAGGAGCTCCCTGGATGAGAATTCTAAAGGCCCCTTCCTCAACTGACAATCCCAGGATTACCTAAGAATTGTAGGATTCCATAGGGTGGAACCATGGCAGTTAAAATGGAATTGCAGTGCTATAGTTGTATAGCGTGAAACATAATTTTTATGTGTAATGTTTCTTCTTCTAGATTACTGTTAAAAGTACAGAAGCCCTGCTTTCTGTTAAATCTAGTCCTATACACTAAAAAGGAGGCTGTCACAAAAGGGTTGCTACTCTGTGTGACTAAATAAAGTACAGCATTTGAAAAGAACGTTGTGATTTTCAAGCAACGGAATGAACAATATTTAAACACTGACTTATAAAAATGTTCCTTGTTTGATTTTCATGCCATCAAAATTGGTTGACTGAAATATGTATTATTGCTCTTTAACTAACCCATTTTTCCTCCAAGGAGCTTAGAGTGGGATGCATATCCTCCTCTATGGCCATTTCCACACTAGACTGTTATAGCGCGATTATTCTACTTTCAACATCCTATGGAATCCTGGGGTTTGCAGTTTAGGGAGGGGCCAAGCCCCTCCCTAAACTGCAAGCCCCAGATGTTGAAACTGCAAGCCCCAGATGTTGAAAGTACACTATGAGAGTGTAGTGTGGAAATGGCCTATTTATCCTCACAACAATTCTGTGAGGTAAACTGTGAGATAATGGTCTCTTTCACACTGCACAATTAGAACATTCTGATTCCACACTAGTTGCTATGGTTACACCCTATGGAATTCCATGGGGCTGTGTATTGTGGTCAGAAGCACCAGAGGGAACTCTCTAGATGAGTATTCCACACGCCCCTCCATGCACGCCCAATCCCAGGGTTCCATAGGATGCAGCTGGGGCAGTTCTGGTGGAATCATAGTGCTATAAATGTGTAGTGTGGAAGAGTTCTAGGTTATAACCCAGAGAAGCACTCCTGCTCATAAGAGTTTGGCTCCATGGTCACAATCCAAACACACATGTAGGAACAACACAGTTTAGGGGACTGTGAAGATAACTTTAGGTAACAAAACATTATTCATCCAGGTCTTAAAGAAAAAGCAGATTAACACAGAAAAAAAAATAGCAGATTATGTTTAATGTAGACAAGACACATAATACACAATTCTTCTTGTATTTTTTCATTAAAAAAGAGAACAATTACTTCCCAGATATTCATCCAATACAAAATGTCTGGTTATATTAATGTCCCATACATCTTTTTAACCAATCATATATGTATCTTTTCCATATGCTGGGCAGAATGGGTTTGCAATGACATGTTTGTACCAGATGAGGGTGCTGCAGAGCGTACCCTTTACCTATGCATGTTATATATATCTTATACTGAACAGGAAACTGGATCTTGTTGATTAGGGTGTTGATTAGCCACAGTGCATCCCAGATGAAAGGAAATTACAGATGTGGAGAAGTGCTTCATTGCACTTCCTTGCAAAACCTAATTGAGCAAACAGTTGACATATGGAGTGGCACGGCCACACTAATTAAAGTTTACTTCTCATCAACCATATGCGACTTCTAGAAGAGGAACTTGATTTTATATATTAATTAAACCCCGAAAGGACAACAAAATGGATTTGCACCTATTTGTGCTGAAAGAAGCAACTGCAGGGAGCTACTGATATTATATTTGGAGCAGATTGTGGAAGATTACTTTTAAGAGGCCGGGGTATAATAGCATGCTGAAGCCATCCAGAACTGCACCAAGGTAGGATGGTGCTCTGTGACCCCAGAGTGAAATCATACTGCTGCTTAGGCATGGAAGGCCTAGTTTCATTTTTAGATTCATTCTTCTTAAAATAAATAAATAAACAAAAGCTAACCTCTGATTTGTAACTACTAAGGAATGTAAATATTCATGTTGAACTATTTGTTGCAGCTCAGTGTATAGTGCTTTGCAATCTTTGGTCTTCTAGATAGTCTGGACTTCTTGCACAAGAAGTCCCAGCCAGCATCTCCAGTGGTCAGGAATGTTGGGTGATCTTGACCAGCGGAGGACCAAAGATTGAGAGCCACTAGCTGTAGAGACATTTCAGACTTTGGCCCTTTTCACATGTGGGGGGGGAAACGGAGTAGAGTGACCTCTCACGGAAGTCGTCTACACCGTAGAGTGGACTGGCGTGGACTACTTTTCGTAGTATCACACAAGAATCCACTCAGGAGCGGCCGGAACTAGCCGGGCTGCGTGTTTTTTAAAAACCTCTTTTTAGAGGTTTTTAAAAAGCACGGAGCGCGCAGCCCCGTGCCGCTCCGTCGCCCGGCTCTCAAGTGGATCTGCAGGCGCGCGCAAGTGTGTGCCTACAGATCTGCTGGGGGCGGGCTTCCGGCTGGTGAGCTTCTCCGGTTGGTGGAGAGCCTCCACCAACCAGAAGCTGCCATCTGCGACGCTGGAGGAGTGTGGAGCAGCGAGCTCGCGCTGCTCCACGTGGAGACGGACTTACCCGGCTGGAGGTAAGCTCCGTTTTTGGGCATCGCCGACATGTGAAAAGGACCTTTGTATGTTTTTGGTATCATATGATAAATGCTGTATTTGCTGGTGTATAAGACTCACTTTTTCCCCTGAAAAATACTGTTTGCAAATGGTGTGTGTCTTACATGGTAGTGTATCTTATACAAGGGCAAACAGTATTTGCTAGTGTATAAATAGGGTGCATCTTATACATGGGTGCATCTTATACGCCAGCAAAAGGCAAATACAGTATACTTGGAGGGAAGCTGTATGCCAGAGCTTGGAAAAATTACTGTTCTAGATTACAGCTCCCAGACAGCCTCAGGCAGCATAGCTATGAGAGTGCTTGTTGGGGGATTCTGGGAGTTGTCACCAAACCCACAAATTTCCAAGTATTGCTACATGCCTGTAAACCAGACTTGCCTAGCTTGAGACTGTCATGCCCTTGCCCCAGAACCCAGACTCCCAGGACTCAGACAAGTCCCTTCCCAGCAGCCACACCCCAGAAACATGAAAAGGCAGTACTGATGGCAGCCAGTGCAGGAGGTAAAGGGACAACCCAAGCCTCAGGCAGTGCTTATATGGGAAGGGCTCATTAATTAGGACACGGCTGGCCAGGATGCTGAGGCTATATAATCAGAGGCCTCAACAACAGCACATTGCTGGAAACTACTGATGCTATTGCTGGTGACAGCTCCGGTGATTCTTGCATTCTTTACCTGTGTGCTTTGGACCCTGGACTTTGGACCTTGACACTTTGCTCCAGTGGCAGAGCTTGGAGTGTGTGTGTGTGTGTGGGGGGGGCGTGGGGGCCTATGGTGCAAAGAGCGTGGCCACTGTGTGCAGGGGCACGACTGTGGTGCATAGGGGTGTGGCTAGGGCGTGCGGGGGCATGGTCTACAGACCAGGACACCCCAAAACCATTGCTGCCTAGGGCAAATCGCCCCTTCTGCCCCCACGTCCCTATGCGACTGCATTGCTCGGATTATCGGTTTAGCTTTTGGACTGTTCCCTTTCTGGACTGTTGTGTTTTACTGAGAGTTTACTTCAGCCCCAAGGCTGTTTTACAGAGCTGCCGTCATCTAGCTAATTAGGCAGCTGAGGAACCTTGGCGGGCTGCCTAGCCCAGGACAGAGATAAAGGAAAATGAATACTCCAAGTCCAAGGTGAGACAAAATACATTTCCCTGCGCCCTCCTTATAAACACTAAACAGGTGGGTTTCCTTATGCAAATATTCAGAAAACAATTAACACTTAGTTCGAAGTACATCTGCTATGTCTGGCATTATCAACATTTCCAAACTGTCCCAATCAACATTAAATTGTCCCAATCTGTTTATCATTTTCAGATAGCATGTGATAATTTAACAGCAACTTAGGTCTGTGCTTACTTCAGAAAGTCTGTTACCACACACAAGGAATGTAATTAACAGTTGCAAATCAAGGGAGAAGCTTCCTTTTCTCACCTACGTGTTAAAGCACAGGATGGAGCCAGAGGCTCATAATCCAGCCTATGTAACCCTCTCACTTCTAGCGAATGGACATCTCAAGACTTTTGAGTTCAGATTGGAAACGAGGAATTTCTAGTTTTGACAGTGAGGGTTTTATTATTATTATTATTATTATTTTATTATGAATACAACTTGTGAATCATATGTTATCTTTTACCAGATGGTACATAGCCCCCCTATTCCTGTAGTTCCAGGCAGGCAGAATAATAGTAGGTGGGGCGAGTGAATTTCCATATATCTTTGGTGAGCTGCATCTGTCTTGGGAAGGGATCACAAATTTTACAGAATTTCTAGAGGTAAAGCTTAAATGTATTTATTTGGCTCTGGACAATACTGCTTTTACATTTGCACTACAAACGGATGGGAACAAAAATGGCTTTAATGGTCATATGTGAAATAACTCAATCCCCAGGTTGTTGTTGTTAACTGCCATCAAGTTGACTTTAACCTATGGCAATCTTGTGAATACGAGATGTCCAAGTCTCCCGGATATCAACAGCCCTGCTTAGGTCTTGCAGACTCAGAGCCTGTGGCTTCCTTTGTTGAGTCTATCCATCTGTTAATGTGGTCTTTCTCTTTTCCTGCTGCCTTACTTTACTAATATGCCATCAGTTTCTAGATGTTTATTTCTTCCAAGTGCTTTAAGCGCAGCTTCCCCTCTACTTTCTAAAATTTTGGTTGCATCTTCAAATGTTTTTTTCCTTGAATGAATCTGTCCTCCTTTCATCCCTTTTATATAGTTCTTCAGTGTCTTGTTTCCATCATCTTTTTATTTCTCTTGCCTGAAAGGAGCATGCAATCCCACCACTACAGAAAGGTAGTGCCATGGTGTGAGTCTCCATGTTCAGGAAGCAAAATCCCTGGTGCATTACAGTTCTGCATATATCACCTATGTATGGAGCTCTGTGATGCCTATAGTGGAATAACTGCTCCTTTCAGCAAAGCAATGCATATTTGTTTCTCAAATGCAGCCTAAAGCTGCTTTCAAGTGTCACTTTGACTTTTGCTGCTCATGCCAATCTGGAGGGTAGTGAGCCAATCCGCTGCTTAGAAATAGTTTGCTACAGGGGTGGGTATAACAGGTAGGCATTTACTGAGATCTGGGTAATGTGCTTCCTCAGAAATGGCTGAGATCCAGAGTCCTTAATTCTTGATACCATTTCCTGAGAATAAGAGGGAGGAGCCTATATATTTGTGGCATCTGACTGGCAGCAAAAAGGAATGAATAATCAGGGATATTGAAGGCTGAAGGACATCAGGAACTAGTGCTTCTGAAGGAAGTTTTCAAGGAGCCAGGAACTGTACATCAGAAGAGAGCAGGAATCATGAGAGCCACAAAATTGTCAGTGAGATCTGTGGTGGGACTCACATTTTCCCATAAACATCACCTGTTTGACATGACCTTGATGCCACAAACATTTCAGTGGTAATCCAGTAAGAATGCTATTCTTCCCTCTTGATGTAGATTTAACTGTGCATTGATATAGTTTAACCTGTGTTTCCATCCCTTTGATATGAAAGAAAGAAAGAGAGAGAGAGAGAGAGAGAGAGAGAGAGAGAGAGAGAGAGAGAGAAAGAAAGAAAGTTCTCAGCGCTTCCAAAATAAACTGAAGTGGTACTATTAAGCAAAAGAAGAACTTCTAAGCCTCTTCATACAAGTTCATGTACTGGTAAGCCTGTTCCCGGAGTACATGCCAACCTATCCTTTAACCCATAGGCCCCCTGCCCCATACTTCATTTCTGTGGCTACATTGGCATGATTTGAATGTTGGAGGCAAGCCAGGTAACAAAGCAAAAAGTTCTGGTACTTTTTTTGCTCAGAAACTGTAACAGTCCACATTAAAATCTAACTCTTTTTCTTGTAACAAAAAAATTAAAAGCAAACATTATAGTGTATGCTCAGTTACCCATAATCATTCATTAGTTTGAAAATCGTTACAGGTCAATATATTTAATTACTGTCTCTGTCATCTTCTACATTAGCAAGCATGTCTTTCCAAAATCTCATTTGATTATACAAAGGTCCAAAGCTAAGGTGGCTTGAATTAATAAAGGTGACAAAGGAGAGCCATAGTGTTTCAGAAGAGTCTGATTCTTTTTTGCTTTTAATATATTTCATTCTGCATGTTACTTTTTCTTGTAATGTTGTGATCCAAACTCCACTGAGCTAGTTTCTTTGTGTTAAACTTGCCAAATTATCCATCAGTGCAGACTCCATTTTTGCCACAACTAATAGCAAACCATTTATTTCTTTGTTGGGGAGATCTTCATTAACTCTTGCAAAACTTGTCAGCAGTTGACAGCTACTCATGCTGATGGACAGTTGGTTTAACTAAGGTAAGAAAGAGGTTACTTCCATCCAAAAGCTCTGAACTTTTAGGCAGTCCCACTACGATTTGTTAATGTGCCTGTATTCTCACAACCTCTCCAACAAATAGATGATATAACTTTAAAAAAATTTGCCAACTAAAAGTGTAATCCACGAGAGATTTTAAGTACATTTACTTTCATTAGCTGGTGATTAGGAAGATCAGAGCTTTCCCCAAATATAACAGTTCACTGTGCAACTATTATGATCAACTAAAATAAAACCACATCAGTGCCCCATGCATGATTTCAGGCAAATTAGAGAGGCCAATATTTTTGTTTTTCAGTCAGCACCTTCCCTGTTCGCCAAGGAGCCCAGCCCTCAATGCAACTGAGAACGAATTGCATTTCTTTGCATTACATTATATTTCATTGGCATTTTAGTTATAATGCTGTAGTACAATGTGTCATCAGTTTGTGCATTCTCTGTGCACAAATCAATGCACTAATCTAATACATCATAAGCTGTGCAGGTTGGACCTTGCTTTAGCCTTGACAATGCAAATACATTACTTTCCAAAATGTATGCAATGCAATACATTTTAATTTAATGTAATAATAGGGCCTATGGCATGTTATTAAAATGAAGCACGAGAACAGGAGGAAGAATGTGTTGTTCTCTCTGGAAATTTACCTGTCAGATCACCTTGAAATGTGCCTGATTTAGTGTCACTGGAGTGGCAGAAATTGTTGAACGACTTAAAAGCATAGAGGGAGTCCTGTTTACAGCCAGTATCATGGTCAGATCCGGGCTGGAAATAAATAAATAAATAAACAAACTCCATGCCAATGAATAATCAGTGTGACTGTCTCATCTTACTGGCTCCAGGTATAGAAAGAAAGCCTCCAACCTTCAATTTTATCAGCTTATTTGCGTCTGCCTACTCAGAAGTAAGCCTTACAGAGTTCGGTGTGGCTTCACACCATGTAAGGGTATACTTCAAGAGCAGAGAATCTTTGACCCTCCAGAAGTTTTGGACTACAGCTCAAATGGCCCCTTACTATTGGCCATGCTTAGTTTGACCACTGGAGGCTACAGTCCAAAGAATTCAAAAGGCCAGTGGTTCCCCCTCACTCTGGGGTATAGAAGTGCAGCCTAATATGTGTGCACAATGTAACAGGAAGCTTCTTGCGAGCATGTTCACCTTTTACTCTGGCATTATGCTTTTAAGTATTGCAACAACAATGATGGTCAGTCTGTGTGAGTTTTACATGAGCTGCAAACACAGCAAGTTATCTCCAGCCATTAAGAATTTGGGTTATGTTTGCAGTCCAGGCCTACATCGTAAGAAGGCATAAAGGAATCCATTGGGAAGAAGAAATTTGTAGTAATAAGGCTTCATGAAGCGCAGTCCGCTTCCTCATCTATGTAGAGTGGAGCCTCTGAGGACAGACATATATAGAGCCGTCACTCCATGACTCTGAAGGTATGGACCGGGTTCGTGATAGTTTATGGTAGAAGTGTCTTTCTCACCGTCTCAAATGTGCTGCTGGATTCTTTTATGTCTTTCTATGCTAAGACAGAATGACACAACTATCTCTGTGAATACTGCTGCTTTGGTAAGAAGTCTCTGACATCGTACTCTTGTTTTACAATCATCTTACACTCCTTTAGGATTCACATTTCTAGCTACATTGGTCTCCGCATCTTTTTCTGCGCCATTTATTTTACAGACAGTCCCAAAGTACAGTGAGCACCTGGGATCATTTCTGCCCATGTTATTACAGTTGATTTGTCAGGCATACTTCTCTCATGATGTTGTTCCTAAAGCAGTGTTGGCTAGGAAGCCAACAGGTGCAAATATTTGACCCTTCAGCTTCCTGCTCAAATATTTGCACCTGTGAGCTTCAGCGGTCTAGCTGGGGGAAAGGCAAAAAGAGGGTACCCCGCCCCCCAAAAAGAATACTGTTTCCCAATGTAATTTTTCTTCATTCTCCAAATTTCTGGCAGTGGAGTAACTTAAAACTTCAGTTGAGCATTTAGAAAAAGCAGTTTAGGCATCCAAAAAGAAAGGGGCAGGCAAATTTACAAAGGGGATGTGAACAGAGCTAAGATAAGAGTTCTAGGTGTGAAAGATTTTCAGTGTTTCACTGTCTGCAATGCTAGAACTATGGGGACTGAATAAAAATCTCCTGGGGGACAGAATTATTTTTTTTGGGGGGGTAGGGAACAGGTTTATTAGAAGCACTAAATGTTCAAAACGGTGAGTGTTCTTCTTTGCCTGTAACCTCTGCTTGCTGTCTTGTCGCAATCAGGATGTAGGGATTATGCATCCAGAAGCCCTAAATTGATGTCCCTCTAGTAAGCGTAAATGTTCCTGTGTTTCTTATCTTTTGACATTTCCTTCAGATGCCACATTTCAGGCATGTTTTTGCTGATTTCAGTGCTCCAACTTGGGAAGTATCGTCTCTTGTCATTGCAGTCAATACTGATCAAAGGGGTGGGAGTTGTTGTTGTTGTGTTGTTGTGTGCATTCAACTCATTTTTGACTTATGGTGACCCTAATATGAGTCTATCATGGGGTTTTCATGGCAAGAGTTGTTCAGAGCAGGTTTGCCATTGCCTCTACAGCTGAGAAAGTGTGACTTGCCCAAGGTGACCCAGCGGGTTTATATGGCTGAACAGGAATTTGAATCCTGGCCTCCAGAGTTCTAGTCCAATGCTCAAACCACTACACTGTGCTGGCTCTCATTTTTATTTGGGGAGAGGGTAAATGTTGCCATGCTGCCCCCTTTTTACCTACATCTTGGTGTGTCTGTGTTCAAAGACTTACAAATACGAATGATTTGTGAATGTGTGTGTGTGTGTGAATATGAACCATAACTGTGTCTATATTGCTATACATTAATGAATAGTGTGGATCACAGCGGGTATGGATATGCTTTTCTGTTCAGTTATACCAGGAATAGAATCATACATTTCCTAATGTTGGCAGTATCAGTACACACACACAATGGCTGAAATCTAACACCCTCTCAGTACAGCATATATATCTGCATATAGAGATGCCTTACTCCAGCACTATACAACCCCTGTACAGAATAGCAACATTGCCCAACATATCAATGACTGGGTATGGTTGTGCAACAGTACTGTAATTTGCAACTGCAATAGGCAACTGTAATGTGCAATACACAGCTGCAACATACAATTACAGCACACAAAGTAAAAATGTGCAGTCAAAATGCACAGCACAAAATTGCAATATGCAATTCTAGACATATTGTGCAATGAGCAACCACAATGCCCAACATTGCTGTACGCACAACAGCACTTCCATCACTGTTAGCAGAAATTGTGTGGTGCACTATGGTGAATAATTACCCCACACGCATAGCGCAATTTACACATACATCTGTCACTAACAGGATGCCAGCAAATGTCTCCTTGTGTTTTTTCACATTTGACTTTCAGCCTAAATCATATGTATGAATTACATACTGCAACTGATATACTAGATAGACACAGTATTGCTTAGGAAATTTGTGATCCCATCCCTGGCATATTTGACAGATAACATTGGAAATACAAATGTCAAAATGCATTTAGATTTTCTCCCTTTTCCCTAACGAGCCCTGAAGAATATACAAACTCTTCTTGACAGAATCAGTTCAACAGACTCCTCCAAGCCATGCCTTAAGTGTTCAGGAGAATCTGACTCTTAAAGCCGCAGAGATCCCTCACTGCTATATGAACAAAAAAACACAGCACCCCAAATAAAAGCAAGCTCTAGTCCTAGAGGCAGAATTATTTAAGAAAATCCTGACTGAGCTAGATTCTACTTCATACCAAAAGGGTATATATAGAAAACATTTAACACATTGGGTGACAATTAACTTAATTTCTATGAAATCCCTGAATTGTCATGAAAAGCAGTGAGAGAAGCTGCATAAATTCGACTTAAAACAAAAATCCTAAGCAAACAGTTAGATGAAAATTTTGCCATTGGTTTATTGCCCAGAGTTTGATTTTTTTTCATGGTTTTGAATGCAGAACAGGCTATCATAGAGGCATTTTGAAACATTCAGAGAAATTAAAAAAGTGAGGCCTCCTGGAACTGGACCACTTCAGAAGATCAGATTGGGGATTTCAAATGCCACTGTTCTCCTACATGTCAAAAGAATTCCTGGTACTTACAATCTAACTGCAGAAAACCTAGCTACAGTCCTTCTTCCTGAAACGCTAGTTCTCCATAAGCGGAGTGTTTTTAACAATGGGACAACATAACATAACCTAGTGCAGAGTGAAATAAATAAAAGTTTAAGCTTCTAGGCTACACTTGGTGTCTGTGAGCCCTTTCATACTACACCATGATTCCACTTTAACGGCCATGGGCTGTATCCTGTGAAATCTTGGGTTTTGTTCTTGTGAAGTACCAGAGGAGCTCTGCTGCAGAGAATTCAAATATTCCATACGACTTTGCCATGACAGTTAAAGTGGTAAAGTTATCAATTTAGTGTGAATGGATATGATGTAAGAATGACTGCGAAATAAAGATGAAGAGGGTCTCTTAGGACGAAGGTTAACTTTTAAGTAATAAGATAAGGGAGTAGTATAATAACAAAGAAGATATCCAATCTGTAGTTTTTTCAGAGTAGGAAGTCAAGTTACTTTATGTAGTATGTTGTGCTGGATGTTTTATATCGTTGATTTTTTGTAGATCATTGTGTTTGTGTGTGTACAGACTCATTGTTTTGTGTAAAAGATTTGTCAATAATGTTATTGTTATGCGTTTGGATTTTCCATTTGTCTTGTAAGGTTATGAATAAATTCCAATTTAAATATAAACGGGGGGAAAAAGTGGTATTGTAAGGCTGTCATAGTGAAAGGGCCTGGTTTCTGGTGATAATAGTGTTACTTCTGGCTCCATACTATGGTGCCTCATCCACAGCCTTGGTGCTTGCCCAGCTTGTATCCTGGGGGGGGGGCGGGGGGGGACAAGACTTGGCCCTTTCCGCACGAGGCTGGTGAATCAGTTTGTGCCATTTCTTATGGGATTTTCTGGGCTCGAAACAAGGCAGACTTTCCCTCATTTCCTTCTGCACAGCTATTACATATGTTCCATTCTGATCTGGAGGAGTGAGAGTTCATGAATCCACACTGCCTCCGCCGTGGCCACTCCCGCTACTCCCCTCACCCTGCCCCGTTGGCTGTGATTGGCTTTTTTCTTTTGCATGGTTTAGTATGTAATTGCGTATGTGCGTACATACGAAAGTCCATACTACCCCCTGGCCCCTCCCATGAGCCCTCCCCTGACCACCAATTCACATTGGTGCGAATGTACGTGTCTGCACCACTGTGAAAGTACAAATCAAATCGATCTGGAAAACTGGAAAACTGATTTCTTCGGGTTTTCAAATAGCGCGCTTTACGACCACATGGGGGCGCATTTAGTCGGAATTACGTGCGGAATGAAGGTAAATAAACCGAACCTAGTCTGCTCCAAGGTGCAGAAGACCTCCGTGGCAAGACGCACTGGCCCACCTTAATAACTACATGTGGAAAGGGCCTTTATTTTAAATCTGCCACCACCAGTCTTCCTGTTTCTCCACCATTCTTGACTAGACACCGACACTAACACTTCAGTACAGTCCTCCCTCTACATTTGCAGGTTTGACCATCAATTTGATTATTCATGAGAGATGTGCATACCTCCCCCCCCGCCATTCTGTCCCTTGCATTTTGCCAGGTGTGGAGTAGGAAGGCAAGCACTTGAACAAAAGGCAAGGGAATGGGGGGGAGCCCTGGAAGGGAATAGGAAGGGAAATCATGGGAGAGGGTGTTATTTGTGATACCTTCACTTTTGCAAGGGTTCTGTGCCTGGAACCCTTGTGAAAGAGAAGGGGCCGGTCTACTGGTAATGGGTCAGGGGACTAGTTTAGAAAGGGCAGGCCAGGTCATCTGACACATACAGTTCTGTAGTTCTATCCTCTGACACCTGGCCACTACATGCCACTCCCAGCAGCTGCTGCCTCAGGTGGTTGCCTCACCCTGCCTAATGGTAGGGCTAACCCTACATGGAGCTTTGCAAATCTTTGAAATCATCCTAATATGTAGCTGACTCTATTTGTTTCAGCTCAATTTTCTGCATGTTTGGTTTGCACTCTTGGGAATTACTTGACCTTTGATAATGGCAAAAATCACTGTTGCATGCTTTTAGATGCTTGGATTTCCTGCCTATTCACTCTTGAGTGCCTTTACCAGATCAGAAGCAGGATGGGTGGTGCTTGCTATGGAAAGCAAACTGAAGGCAGATCAAATGCACTGTTAGTTTAAGGGAAACCTGCCCATACCTGTGATTAGCTAACCTTGCCACAACATGTCACTGGCGCTCCACACAAGTGGGATTTGTTCAGAAGAAGAAGGCCTTGCAGCATCTTTGTGTTTGCAAGCTGGGGAAAGATCAGACTTACTGAAAGAAGACTTTCCATATTATGTTGGGGAAAAAGGCAGGGGAGAGATGCTTTCCCAAGTAAGATCAAACTCAACTGTGCTGTGAAGGCAGTATTCATGTTGTCCACTGTGGAATAAGGCAGATTCAACGCTATCAAGAAGACTATCTGGTATGAGTGAATTCCTGGTATCAGTTAATTTTCCTTACATTTTTCTGTTGTATTTCATATATTTTTCTTAAGTATTTTTAAAGCCATTTTTGCTGTGAATTTCTTGTTTAGAAACACGGATCTATCTCAAATATGAAATTTTGTAACACCACATAATTTCTTAACAGGTTTAGGTGGGTTTTCTGAATGTGACCATAATTAGATGACTTGCAAGTGTCAGGGATTTTTTTTTAATCTACCACCAATGTTCTTTGGACCAAGCTCCACTGGACTCACACAAACTTAATTCTGAGCAGATATCCATAAGGTTGCTTTTTTCCCCCCTTTCCTGCAGCTGTGGAAGAACCTGTGGTTTCTAGGTGTTGGGCTATGACTCCCATAATTCTTCACTGTTGACCATGCCAGCTGGAGATGATAAGTTTTGGAATCCAGAGGTTGTCTTTACCCCTGGCATAGACAAAAATGTACCAAGAAATTCCAGCTGCAGTCAGCAGAAAAAGTTTGTGTGAGGGGCAGCCTTGTGGGTTTGCAGGAGTTATTTTCTAGGTCTCTTATACTGTATTAGTTGGTCTGTTGCTTATCATTAGGAGTCTATTTGCTTCCAGTACATTCTGGTCATATTTTTGCAAATCTCTCAAAGACAATATAGGTCTAAACCCAACTGTTTATTCCAGCTACAGTAGAAAAGCACTCATTTAGTCAATATTTATGTAATTCCCGCTGATTCAATGGGTCTGCTCCGCTTGGGATTAATGTTTGGATTTAGGTCTATGGCCTGATTCCTATTGATTACTTTCAACTAAAGCAGACTGAATGAATTCATTGTTGAATGGTGAGTCGAACAGATGGGTAAATCCCATCAGTTCCACTGAGCCTGCATGCTGCAACCAAATGTGCTGAGTTGTGTGAGTCAGCCCTTGAGTTACAGTTGGCCCTCCACATTTACTAGGGTTAGGGGTGCAGGATCCCTGGAAAAGTAGAAAATCTGCAAATATCAAAGTGTGTGTGTGTGTGTGTGTCTGCAGGAAGGAGGTCAAAGCATAGTAGGGAGAATACTCAGGGTCAAAACTAGAACAGGGAATAGAGAGGGAAAGAACTGGGTTGGCATGGTGGCCTTATATTTCTTCTTATCTATCTCCTTTCTTGGGTAGACATTGGGAGACTAACTGTGGTGCTGAGCAATTGGGCTGCAAACTGTCCTTAGCTGGCCAGGCAGTGGCTGGTGGTGGAGGAGGATCAGAGGCAGGTTTTTAAAAGGCTGCACAGCCTGACTGGAGCTGCTGAGAGGGCATGTTCCCCTACAAAAGAAGGGCTTGAGGTGACACCGAGGAAGGATTGGAGAAACTTGCAAATAATCAAATCTGTGAAAGTCAAACCCATGAATGTGGAGGGCTGACTGTACTTGTAAATGTAAATAGCTGGGACATCCAGACAAACACCATTTATTAATTATATTAGAAAGATGGGCAGCACAGAATCTGCAAGCTATATGATGACCTTGGCTACTCTATGAGTGGCTCATTCAGCCCTGACTTGCAGTCCTGGCCCAGATGATTTGCTATCGAAGACCATTTCTGCACTAGCCTGTTATAGTGCTATTATTCCACTTTCAACATCCTATGGAATCCTGGGGTTTGCAGTTTAGGGAGGGGCCTTTGAAAGTGGAATAATAGCACTATAACAGGCTAGTGTAGATATGGCCAAAGTGAAGGTCAATGAATGGCAGGAATCTGCATTACTTGAGAATGTGTGGTGACATTTAGGAGTCTCCACCTCAGTGATCCTAACTGTTGTTGTTAACTGCCATCAAGTCTCCTTCAACTTATGGTGATCCTATGAATGAGAGACCTCATCAACCACCCTGCATACGCCTTGCAGATTCAGGGGTGCAGCTTTCTTGATTGAGTTCATTCATCTGTATTGCAGTCTGCCTCTTTTCCTACTGCCTTATACCTTACAAAGCATTCTTGTCTTTTATGTCATGTCATCTCATGATGTGACCAATGTATGGCAGCTTCAGTTTAGTAATCTTGACTGCCAGGGAGAGTTCAAGTTTGTTTTGTTCTAAGACTCATTCATTTACCTTTTTAGCAGTCCAGGATAGTTGTAGAACTCTTCTCCAGGAGCACACTGTCCAGCTTTCACAACCATACGTAGAAACTGGAAATATGATGGCATGGCATGGAAAATCCTAACTTTAGCATTCAATGATATGTCTTTTCACTTCAGGATCTTGTCAAGTTCCTTCATAACTGCCCTTCCAAGTCCTAGCCTTCTTCTGATTTCTTGACTGCTGTTTTCATTCTGATTAATGACTGAGCCAAGGTATGGAAAATCTTGAACTATTTCAATGTCTTCATTGTCTGCGTTAAGGTTATGTAAATCATCTGTAGTCATTATTTTTGTTTTCTTAAAGTTCACAGATTGCTGTTTCCTCAGTGCTAATAGCAATAGGGAAACAGCAGTCTGAAACTCTCCCTCACTGCCTTCTGCAACTGAAGTTTAAGCCTTCTGATACATGTGTCCTAAGGTGTGTGTGTCAGGTGTAGCTACAGGGGGGCTAAATGACAGCATTGCCCCCAAGTAGTAATTCTGCCCTCTCGAATAAATTTTCCTTCGCTCCTCAAATTTCTAGCATTTTAGTAACTCAAAACTTCAGATGAGTATTTAGAAATACTGTTTAGGTGTCCAAAGCAAAGTTACCAAAGGGATGAAAACTCAGCCGATATAAGATGTGAACAGTTTTCAATGTCTCGCGCTGTGCAGTGCTACAAATTTGAGTACTGAAAGAAAATTTAATTGGGGAAGCAGAATTCTCGTGAAGGTTTTTGCTGCCTGTGTCCAGCCACCCTTTCAATTTCCCACAGCACTGTCAAATGATCCTAGGTTATGGGGAGTTAAAGGAGAGGTTAAATGCAGCTGCCTGGCACTGTTTGGTATTATATGGCATTATCTGCAATGCTAGAAAGCTGAAACTGAAGGAAGATTTCATTTGGCAAGGCAGAATTTGTATTCAGAGGGCAATGGTCTCATTTTACCTCCCCTTGTAGTTACATCTCCTGGTGTGTGTGTTTACGTATGTGTGTCTATATAGGCTTGTGTGTATGTGCAGCCCCAACCCACTGTGTGGCACAGGGGATTGAAGGGCCCAGCAAATTCCTCATTCCTGGTTTAGACTTTTTTTATCCTAGTTTCTATCAAATGATCTTTATATCTATTTTCAGTAGATTAATGTACACGTACATGGCTAGACACACAAACATATATATATACGAACTACAAACTCTGTAGCCCTGAGTCCCCTGGTGGGTGGAGGGGACCATAGTATGCTTCCCTTTGGCTCCGCAGTCCCAAGATGGAAAGCCGTAGGAGCAGAGCTCAATTTCTGTCAGGGAAGTTTGGGGAAACAAAAACAGTTGCTGCCTCTTCCTCCTCCTCTTTCCATTTATTTGCATCCCACTTTTTCCTAAAAATTGGGACTCAAGCAGCTCACAATTTAAAAGGACAATACAATTCAAAACATACAAAAAGCAAACCTTAAAACAGAATTAAATTAGCTCCTTGCACTTGCTCCTTCTTTAGCTGATGAATTGGGTTCTCTTTCAGTGGCAGATAGGTGTCAGATAACAACAGCATCCACATCCATACACACCAATTAGGATGACCTGCTGGACAAGCTGTTCTGGTTCCCCAAGTGGGATCTAAGTCTTTTTTGATAAGCAGAGGGAGGCTATGCCAAGAAGGCAAGGAGGTGACCTAGATGTTAGGTTCAGTACATCCAGACCTGCCCATTCTATCTAGCTAGATTATCAGGCATGCTGAGGCTGAGCTACTGCCCTTTTGTCTTTTGAATCCTATGTACTCAGGGCTGGCCCTACCATTAGGAAGTATGTTGCAGCCATCACAGGAAGCATATTTTGCACAAAAGGGCAGCAAATTATTGTTTATTTGGTTATTGCTGTATTTTAATTTCATTGCTGGGGATAAGGACATATGTTTTTGAGATGTTTCGCCTTGTGTACCAAATGATCCAGCTGGCATTGAGTACCACTTTCATCGACTTGGGTAGGATTGCCATTTGCTGCTGTGCATCAGGCAGGGATATATTTGGGGCCAGCTCTGGACATACTACATACTACAATGGACAAAAGACTTCATTTTTCAGCTGCAATGGGTAATACCCCCCAAGCGCCTGTCATGCTTAAATCGCAGTGAAATTAATGGGATTGAAGTTCTTAATTGAGTGTTTAAATCTCATTAATTTCAATTGGATTTAAGTGCAACTAACTTTGATTGCACTCAGCATGTTTATTTCTTGCAAACTGAGGTTTCTTAAACAGCCAGATTGCCAATTAAGGGCCTTTCCAGATGACAAAAGCAATCCCTGAACTTTACTGATAGTCCTATGGTTGCAGCAAGTCAGTATACTGCCCAAGGAATGAGATCAGCAGTTATAACACTGAGGAACCAGGATAGGTTTTGCTGCAAGGGAAAGCTTGCAATACACTAGGAAGATCTCCCATCTCTTGGGATTAGCACTAAAACACAGGTGAAGGATTGTGGGTGACCCTGCCAAAAAGTATACTTTTCTCTCAGGACTGGCCAGAGAACCTCTTTCCTTTAGGTGGAGGTTGACTGTGGCAGAAAAGGGGAACAGACAGGCATTCTGATTCAAAGCACATTCTAAGGCTGGGCAAGGAACCTGTAGCCTCCCAGCTGTTGTTGGACTCCTGCTCCCAGCCAGCACAGCTCATGGTCAAAGAGGATGGGCACTGTCTCCAAACAATACCTGGAGATCCACAGGCCTCCATCTGTTTATTTTTTAGGCCTTCTTGGCCTTATTTTTTATACAGCATGTTCCAAGCTTAAGGCATGGCATTGCAAGTAGTTTTGGGACTGCCTTCTGCTTGTCCTAATGCTCAGATTAAACCCCCTAGGGAGTGGGAGGAGAATTCTATAAACCTTTGTAGGAAGGAAAATTGCGTTTTTGAATCTATGACGTATGGGATGAACATGCAGGATTAAAAAAAAGAAGACATTCATGAAGGACGTGCATCATAAACAAAAAAAATTAAGTATTTTTTTAAAAGTGCATTTATGAAAATCTAAGGACTCATTCAAAAAATAAACTTGGCTTCTGAGAAGCCACTAACTGAAGAAGGTTTTGTCCTGCTTTGCCTCCAGTCTGCATTTCAAATTGTGAAATTTCAAGGATGTTTGGGTGAAGATTGCCATACTCAAACCATTTCTTTTGCATACATTTCTCTGTATTGCAGAGCCTCCTTCCCCTGACTCCTGTGTGTCCCAGGGCATTTTGCTTCATTTGAAAAGCACAGTTGCTCAGCTGCCTAACAAGCTAGATTCTTGGCTCCATCTTCATTTGAAATAACAACATATTGTTAGAGGAAGAGCAAATCCAGCCTGCTGCTCTAGTCTAAAAGATAAAACCTATGCATGTATGTGCCCCTCCCCATACACATACAGAAAGAGAGACAATGGAATGAGGGAAGAAAGAAAGCATTTTCAGGCAATTAACTCAGAAAAGTATTATGCTGAGCATTTGGGACATGGACACACACACACACATTTTGAAGGTCACTGCATAAAGGACTCCCCTCTGAAGTTACACTGTTTGAAATGTGTTGTTATTTGAGATATGCTGCTTCCCAGTGGGTAAAATTCCAGGTAAATTGGTGCTAGTGATGCTGATTTTTGTTGTATGTACCCAGAGTTGATCGGTCCTTCTCTCCACTAAGAAATCAAGGCATGATGTTTTACAGCCCATGATTTAATGAGACAGAATGTGAATGTGAGAATCATGGATTCAGGCACACATACTTTTCTAGGCGAATAATAGAGGTTTCCATGATAATATTTCTTTATTTTTGCAGCAGCCAGCAGTCACTTGGCTCTCTGCTGAGACCTAATGATGGAAAACGCTCCAAGTGAAACCACTACAGTGAACTGTTGCAATTCATCACACTAGTCGATTGTTTCAGGTTGTCCCATTCGAAAACTGCTTCATCCCTACTTGTGAAAAGAGCTGAATGCTGATGTGTATCTGGCCATTTCCGCACTAGACTGTTATAGTGCTATTATTCCACTTTCAACATCCCATGGAATCCTGGGCCTTCCTTTAGGAAGGCCCCTCCCTAAACTGCAAACCCCAGGATTCCATGGGATGTTGAAAGTGGAATAATAGCACTATAACGGTCTAGTGTGGAAATGGCCTCTCACTCTGACCACATCAACATTTAACAGCTTAACTTTTCTTTTCTGCACTATCAGCTCCTCAATTCTAACAAGGCCACTTGTATGTCTCTGCTTGCCCTACCTGCTGTGCCATGATTGGCTTCCCTTTATTTTTTTTTAAAATTAAGCAGTAACAACAGTATTACAGAATGATGTCGCACAGTTATTACATGAATGTCTACCTTATTTTTTTAAAGGTAACACTGCGGTATGTAGTGCTGCAGGAAAGCAGGAAGAGAGATCTTTGGAAAACACCCCTGTACAAGAAAGGTGCCTGAATAGTGATTTCTAAAGCTCAGGATCATTATATATAATAGCTATAATGCTATAATTATAGCAAATAGCTATAACTATTTATATAATTAAAAAAAATCTAAAAAGGATTTCAAGAGTGTAGAACATAGAAAACAGACCAGGAAACACAGCTATTCTCTTGGGAAGTCTTGTCTTCCCCACCCAAGCATCCAAAGTAGTCTGAGGCATACCTGCCAGAGGTTTCCTTGGGAATCCCCAAGCAGCAGACAACAACCAGCCTACGCCCACACCACACTGAAGCAAAGTGAGACATTTGCACTCAAGCTGGTTACTGAACCACAGCAGCAGTTACTGAACTATAGCAGCAAAGAGGGTCATTAATAGATTATTTCCAGCATGAAAAACCTGAATGACTCTACAGCACAATGACAGCGTCGTTTGATAAGGCTGAGGAAAAGGAGGGATTAATCCATGGCTACAATGGTATAACAGCATAGGTTGAGGGAGCTAATGGACTGGGACTTAACTCTTAGAGGTTTTACCTCCAAGAAAAGCAAAACTCTTCCATTTGGACAGGTTTTATTTGGACAGGTTTTACTTGTATAGCACCTAAAAGGTTTTCCAGATGCAACAGTACCTGGACTTCTTGTGCAATTCAGTGTTCTCTACCTAGGAAAGGAGTGCATTATCTTCCCACAGGACAGGGACATAGTGGATTTCAAAGTAAGTTACTTTTCTATTGTTGCTGGAGTTGAAATTTTATTGCCCTGGTCCTCACAGGGCGAAGAAGAGGAGTGGCCTCTGCCTGCACTGAGATCCCTCCAGAACAACAGAACTACAATGGAAACAACATCTGATACAAAATGGAGGCCTGTGATTCTACCAGCATCACTTTTATTCTCTTGTATGATTTGTATTAAACATCTTCTGCGTGGTGAAGAAGCCACTGGTGCTTTGAAAGTTTGCATGGTGTATTTTGTGCATTTTGTTTGCCCAATAAAAGTATCACTCTGCTTTGGATTTTGGATTTAGAAGTAAACTGAGGCCCTTTCCACACGCGAGAAAGTAAATGCGCGAAAACGGAACTCACCGGCTTTATTGAGTGTCTGGGCGAGTCCGTCGGGATAAGGAGCAGTGCAAGCTTGTCGCTCCGCGCTGCTCCGGCGTCCAAAATGGCGGCTTCCAGTTGGTGGAGGCTCTCCACCAACCGAAGAAGCTCGCCAGCCTAAAGTCCGCTCCCAGCAGATCTGCAGGCACGCACTTGTGCGTGCCTGCAAATCTGCAGTGGAGTGCGGCGACGGAGCGACACGGAGTCGCGTGCTCTGTGCTTTTTAAAAACCTCTTAAAAGAGGTTTTTAAAAAGCACGCTGCGCGACCAGTTCCAGTCGCTCCAAACCAGACTGAGGTACGGAACTACAAAAAGTAGTCCACCCCAGTCCACTCCACGGTGCAGAAGACCTCCGTTGGAGGTCGCTCTACACCGTTTTAATAGCCCGGTGCGGAAATGGCCTGAGTTCACAGTTATTCCGTTCTTGACTATCCCTAGGCTTTCTTCATTCCAGGAATATAACTAAATAGTGCTGCTGTTAACCAACCAAGTGTCAGAAAATCTTACTGATCTATAGGCAAAGCAAAGTGGATTGGAAACATCCAACAGATGTGATGTAGAGAAACAATCAAGTCTCCAGATGTTGAAAAGAGAGATGATTTTGATATTGAAAATATCAGTGCATTTTGTTCTGAAAATATTTTTATTGCTAACGTTCTTAAAAAGTTCTTCTCCTATATAATTTTTAAAAAACTTTTGCTAGATGAAGAAGCCAGTGAAGCTTAAGAAGCTTGCATGATGCATTTTCTGCATTTCAGTTGGCCAATAAAGGTATTTCTCTTTTGTGGATTTTGTATTCTGTTGTATTTTCTTGCATGGCCAACACACCTAACCCTAAATATTTTTCTCAATTTACTTCTGTTGCTGAGCACACATTCCTGTGGTACGGATTCTTTAACTGTGTAAGTGGATGTCTTTTTCACAAGGCTCCCTCTGATAGATTTTGAGATTGTAACAAAAAATTAGACCCCATCGGTCTGAGGTCTGCCCCCCTCCTTTTGTTATGTTGTCAGTTCATCTTTTTACAGAAACAGTGAAGCCAAACATGCCTGCATAAAAAACCAAGAGTGCATCTTAAGAAACATGCTTCAGAATCTTTCATAGTGTGCAAATATTCCATGTCTGAGCCTCAAAGATTTCTTGGAAGACAAGTCTATATGAGGACCCAGAGAACCAAAAGTTTGAAACCCATACATCTAAGGCAAAATAGTATAATAGCATGACCACCACCAGGGGTCTACTGGATGAGCATTTAAACCAATGAAATAATGGACTTATGGTGATAATAGAGTGGAATGAATGGAATGAATTCAGCATATACATTTATCTGATTTTATGTTGTTTTATCTTCAGTAATTCAAGACACAAAAGAGACAGGAGAGAAGTTACTTGGTAATGAAAGCATGAGCTGGGAGGCAATCTTGAAAAAGAAGGCAATAGCAACCTGCTTGGAGCTGTCCAGAGGAAGGGAGTGCTGATCAACTGCAACATATGCTTTAGATCAAAGCTATGAGAAGGCTGGAGGTACTTGTTAGTCTTTCAGTAGAAATCATGGACAAACAGAACTTTAGGTGTCTGTCAGATTGTAACATTTTTGCTATAGGTGAGAGGATGAACTGGGACCATAAAGTTGGCATATATCAGAATATGCTTGGTGTGACACCGAAAGCTTTCTCATTGATCCTGAAAGCATTTGGCAATGACTGGACAAAAACAAACAGGAAATGAATCAAATTGAAGAATGACTGAAGAACCAAAATATCTGATTGGATTCAAATATACAATTGAAAGGACTTCGTACTTATTACATACACATTTTCTCAAGCCTAGCAATAGACAATCAGGCATTTATAATTATAACCCATGCTTTGCCCCTGGAATTCAATGTAGCAATCATCATCATCTAAAGTAGATTGGGCTGATAGATACTGACTTATCCAAAGCTTTATTTAGTCATGATTTGAACCCAGATTTCTGTAGGTTAAGTTCACTGCACTACATTAGTTTGTGTTATTTTCCCTCAGTGCCATTTCCCTTATTAATTAATACAAAAGAAAACACTAATCCCCCCTAGAGCAAAATCCACTTTTGCTCTATGATCCAAGTCCCTCTTCAGCCACATCTGAGAGTTTAGTCAGCCAATACTTCTTTTTACAATGGGTGTGTAGTTATGTGAGACCTGTAATGAAAAATCCTCTTAAGCTTTAAATCCATAAACAGCATGTACAGTGGAGCATAACATTCAGCTTCAGAATAATCCGACAGTGTTACATCTTCCATAGAAGTGTGTTCATGTGTGTGAATTGCATAGTTTCTTGGATACGTATGTCCTTCCATTGTGGTTATTTGCAGAAGGTGTTAACAGTTTTTTGAAAAAGGAAAGAAAATAAAACACCCTGAGCCTAAACAAGAGGTCAGCCTCATTTTGGAAACAAATGTGTGCCTGCAACAATTGGAAAACAGTGAATGCCTGCAGGATGTAATCAGCTGGTGCATAAGAAATATCAAGCAAGAGTTTGACAGCAAGCCAAGTAGGATCCTTGTAACAAAACAGCAAAGATGGGACCCTGGCCAGCAATATATTAGCAATTTGCAAAGACATGCCAGCGAAAAGCATGCAAATGGAGAGAGGTTTGATTCAGTACGTAGGTGAAAGGCTAAAAGTATTCTTCAAGAAATATGGCTGAGACTGCAGTCTTATGTACCTTTCCTTAGAAGTAAGTCCTTTTGAATACAGTGGGACTTACTCTTGGATCAGCTAGCATAGATTCTAGATGTGTGACTCTAATTCTAAGCAATAGTTACTTGAAAGTCAAACTAAAATCACTAAGAGCAGTTCCAGACATACCTTTGTCATACCACCAGCCTGCTCTTCTCTGAATTTCACAAGGGTGTCAGACATTGTAATCTCGTGCATGGAGCCCTGTCTAGCTTTTCCACCATTTTCTTATTCTTTTCTTACAGTGGAAAAATTTGTTACACATTTTAAAGACAGAATTGAGGCACAGTGCCTCCTGAGCTCTGAAAAAGTTATTTATTGGGCCTATAGTTCATATGTCCTCCAACCTGAAGTCACACTGCCTGGAGGAGGAGGCAGCTTTCTGGGAATTAAAGTCCTCAAAGGTAATATTTCCAAGTTCTTTGTGGTCTCTATAACTCACACACATGGGTTTACTGTGCCTGCACAGTGCATTGTTTGGAACCTTCTAGAGCTGTTATCCAAGCATTTTGGTGGCAGCCCCTCCTCTACTTGTACATATAACCAGCCATGTTCTTGCTCAAACCTCAATTCCTTTATGTCTGCCACAGAATCACCATCTAAAGGAATGGTTAACTGTGTGTTTTAGCTTTTGACTTCGACTGCTTACTCTTTCCTCAGTTTTCTTCTGTGATTTAGCTCAACAACTTTGATCGCTTGGTTTGACTTGGATTGTTTCTTGGCTTTTCTCTTGGTTCTCTTATGACTACCCTGTCTATGTCTGATTCTCTAGCAGCCATGCTATCTGGATTTTTCAAAAAGTGTTCCACTTGTGGAGCAAAGATCCCAAATCCTGATGACCACTCCTGTTGTCTTTTGTGCCTGGGAGAAAATCACAGTATCAAGTCTTGTTCATACTGTAAGGTGATGACTACGCAGGCCCACAAAGACCACTCTTCATGCCTAAAGGTCCTCTTGTATGAGCAGGCCTTGAATTGTCCAGACACTCCTTTGATGTCCAGTAGATCTTTGGTTCTGTGCACTTCCTTGGTACCAGTTCCTCCTTTATCCACCGCACAAGTTGTGTCCAAACTGCCTACAAAGTGCCAAGCATCCTGCATCTGATCCTGCTGTCATTACTGGAAAGTTAAAGGGTACCAGGGTTCCTTTGACACTGAGTCACTCTCTTCATCTTGAATCTGCTTCTCAGGGTGCTGAATGCAGATGCCATAATAAGCAAAAGAGGTCCAAAGATCTTTCTCAACCTCAGTTGCCATCCCTGTTGATCTCTGTGGTTGCTTCTGGACTGGCATTGCCAGACAACTCACCACCTTGTTTTTCTTTGGCTTGCACTCTTCAGTCTTCAAGTCCATGCCACTCTCCAGAGGTCATCCAAGCATCAACCATGCCAGATGGTGAGATAGCTGACTCTTCTTCTTGTGGGCCTCAGTGTTCTCTGGTTCTTCTTGCTCAGTCAAAGTTGTGGCCATCTCCAGTTCCCGGAACTTGTCCTGCCAGGGATACCCCACTTCATCTCCTTCTCACTGTGGGCCTACATCGCAACACTTGTCTTCAGGTTCATCCTGATCTTCTGATTTATTGGCTTTGAAGGTTTGGGACTGTCCTTCCCTGGTTTGTCACAGATCCAGATAGGATGTTATTGCTCTTCTCCTGAGGCTGTTGAATCAGAGTGATTTGGCCCTAGGCACTGTGCTCCATTCTCGTGACACTGTCAGTATTCTCCTCCCCCCCTGAAGGGGATTCTCTCTCTGAGGAAGTTGTGGAGTGCTACTCCAGGTGCCATGGTCCAGTCTATCACTGGTATGCTTATGTCTATTGGGATCAAAGTCCATCTCAATATTATTATGGTTGGGATTTTCCCCTTATCACTATGCAATGAGGCATAGAGATCAGAGCAAGCCCTCTCACTTTTCCAGGTGCCCTCTATGGTCCCGATCTCCTACATGCACCCATCCTGCTCACAGGGCAGTGTTGTCTCCACTACCTATAGAAATATTGTTGTGTGTCTTCAAGTTGTTTCTGACTTATGGTGATCCTAAAGCAAACCTATCACAGGGTTTTCTGGAGGCTGAGGGTGTGTGATGCACCCAAGGTCATCCAGTGAGTTTCCATGGCTAAGCAGAGAAGTGAACCTGGTCTCCAAGACTGTAGTCCAGTGCTCAGACCACTATACCATGCTGGCTGCATACTGTCCTTCAATAAAATCACCATCAACAAAATCTAATATTGGTTTAAGTATGTTTCAGCATGTTTGGATGTTATAAGAGCTAGTGCAGTGTACCAGCTGAAGCATTGGACTAGGACTCTGGAAACCAGGGTTCAGATCCCCATTCAGTCACATTCTCTCAGCCTCAGAGGAAGGCAAGGGAAAACTCCCTCTGAACAAGTCGTGTCAAGAAAACCCCCTGATAGGTTTGCCTTAGGGTCACCATAAGTCAGAAATGACTTGAAGATGCGCAGCAAAAAGCATCAATGTTTGGATGTTATTTGATTTTACTTTGTAATTTCATTTCATTTACACTTTTTTTTTCTAAAAAACCCCAAACAAACCTGAGAATTGAGCTGACTGGTCATCTAAAAATGTCACAAATCCATCTATCAATAAAATACTGCAAAACATCAAGAATCCTACAGTGCCCTCCTTTCCAAGTGAACCAGCCTGCCTATGGGCTCTCATCCAGGCATTCCCAACTGCTTGGAGAAGTGAATTGAGCATAACAGGATTTAGTATGTTTCTGTTCTGCCTTCAGCAATGCTGATAGGGAAATTAAGAACAGTGATTTAAAAAGGCAAATACAAAAGTTTTCAGTAAAATAGATAGATCTTAATTTATCTTCTATTTATGGTAGGAATAGGCCCTAGATTAATCCCTCTTTGTGCTGTCCCTGGCTAAATTGTATGTGTGTGAAAAAAGGTCATTTTCTGAAAGGTAATTTTGATGTAAAATGCAGTTCAGGGGCTCCCAAGCCCCTTAAAGTATCCTCGACCACAAATCCATAAATAAAAATTACACAAATGCATCCACTGTGGTTTATGTTGTTGTTGTTGTGTGTGCCTTCAAGTCATTTCTGACTTATGGGCTTTCTAGGCAGGATTGACTCAGAAGGATTTGCTGTTGCTTGCCTCTGAGGCTAAGAAAGTGTAACTTGCCCAAGGCCACCTAGTTGGTTTCCATGGCCAAGCAGCGTTTGAACCCTGGTTCCTTGACTAAGAAAACCTGATGAAATCCATGGAGTCCCCATATGGTGACAGACTACTCAAAAACACATAGATATACCTCCAGAATCCCAGTCCTTTGTTCAAACCACTATACTGTGTTAGCTCTCAAGGCACAAATATTTACATATTTTTTAAAAGCCAGCAGAAAGCAATAGTATCATTTTTTTTAAAATGTGGGGCCCGGCATAGCCAGTGGCTGGTTTTGGGAGTGGAGAATTGGCACCTTCACTGTTACTCATCCCTTGCTGAGGGCATATAGGGCAAAGAGCATGGTCCATACAGCTCTGTCCTGGGGGAATCTAGGAACTATATTTCTTTTGCAAGCTCCTGTGCTTTCCCTCCCTGACGATTGCTCCTGCTCCACATGATACTTGCTGCTTGAGGTGGTAACTTCATTCTACTTCCTTGCCAAGGTAACATTTGTTATTGAGTGTTATATAAATACTGAAAATAAAAATAAAATAAATCATATTAGTGTGGCTGGCCCTGTTCAGGTGATCTTTCAGGATTGTTCTGGGAATCTGTAGTCACCTGATCCACGTATACTATTTGTTTGATCTTTTGCATAAGGAAAGGGAGGAGGGAAAGGGTAGGAATGATGTGTTAGTGATTCATTGCTGAGCCTGTATATTCCAAATCAAACCCCAGTGTTGCTTGTCACGTGCAATTGGTAACTACCCTGAAGGAGACAAACACATGTACATACACACAAACTGTAACACAATCACCTTGCTCTCTTATTTGTTTTGCAAAGCATTCCTGTTAGGTTTGAAAGCTCTTTATGAATAAGTAATAATGCACTGATGCACTGGATTTTGTTTCTTTTTGAAGTCTTAGATCCCCCAATCTGATGTGCTGGTGCACGCGGGAAATGTCATCGTTGCAGAACAAGGTTTTAGAAACGGATGAAACTGGAGGGGAGGGGAGGGGGTGGGGAATGAGAGCAGAGAAGGAAAGTAACCTGAGTTTGCCTGGTGTCTAGCCAGCCTTCAAATTGTTTCAGAAGGAAAGCCGTGTATATCTTTTGTGCATTTTGTTATGCATGTTTCTCTTTTAATGGGAAGTAGGATTTGAAATGGATTTGGTCAAAGATTTGAGAGGTTGTGCCTGGGCTTTGCGAGAAAAGATTGTTTCAAATTTGCTGGAAGTGAAATGCAAAATGATTAAAACAGCCTAGCAAACAGGAGCAGCATTTAGACTCACCTGCTGAAAAGAAGAAATTTGGACCTACTTTCTGGGACTTGCCTGAAGGGTAGCTGCCTGTTCTACCCATAAGAACCCTTAATGTACCCCAGGGAAAACTGTAGGGATCACAAATCTGGCCACCAATACACATTTCATGGTTACATCCAGATTATGTAGTAGAATAACAAGCCTGATGCAGCCACATTTGAGACACAAAGCAAAATGGCAGCTTTTAATCATTATTTATTAACTTTAGACATTAGGTTGCAAATGCATGTACTATACACCCTTTTGTCCCACTCTGTAGGATTTACTGAGAAGCAATTCAATTTTTTATTTCCATTGTTGGTAATTCACATTAACCAGCTTGCTCAGTGATCAGAGCTGATAGCCATGCTTGCCTTTCCCCTTTATTTGTTTTGGGATTGCGAGTTCAGCACATATGCAGCCAGCAGGCCTATCTGGGAGTTTCCCTGTGTTCTTTCTTTCAGGCAGTTCGCAAATCTTCATAGCTATTTCAGGCTGTTTACTGTGTTATACTGGAGGCTTCTTGTGACTATCTGGGCCCAGAACCTTGTGCTATCACATTTGAGACAGAATTGGGTATGTACTGAGGGGATCCTTGGGTATCAGGAACCTCTGTTGGCAGCGCGCGCGTGTGTGTGTGAAATATTAGTGCCACATAGCTAAAGTGGGCATAGGGTGACACAAAATAGCTCAAATAACAGAGGCTCAAGCCTTCTGAATAAAATATAAATCGGTGTGTGAACAGATTTGGTCAGCCTAACTTATTCTCTGGAGTGACACAGAGTTGGAATGCCAGGAATTTACAATTCCTGCTGTCATTTGTCTCTCTGAGTCAGAGCTACCAGGGGCTAAGGCAGAGGGGGCTTTATTTCCCAGCAAAAGCTTGAAAAGGCATTCTTTAAGCATTGGAGGGATAAAGAGAAGTTCTCTCAGTCCTGGAGACTCTTAAGTAGGAGACACTGACTAATTAAACACATCTGGTGCCTTGAGACACCTGGCTATAAATATCCCAGCAGTTTGCTGAAGGCTTGGTTGCTTACAACCATCCATCTTGGTGACTGGAAGCACTCTTTGGCATTTTTGAGGTTCCTGAACTGGTTACTATTTACAACTGTGCTTTACTCCTTGCTGGCGTTATTTATTTGGACTACTGACTTGGGCCATTTCCACACTATACTGTTATAGTGCAATTATTCAACTTTCAGCCTCCTATGGAATCCTGGGATTTGCAGTTTAGGGAGGGGCTAGTTGGCCCCTCCCTATACTGCAAATCCCAAGATTCCATAGGCTGTTGAAAGTGGAATAATCACACTATAAGAGTGTAGTGCAGAAATGGCCTTGGTGTGTGGCTTCTGGACTGGCTGATGACCACTCTCTTGCTTCTCCTTTCATCCTGTTAGATAACATGTGACTGACCTGGATTGACAGCTCTTGCATTCCACCCACCCACTTCCTAGGACACTTGCTGACTGGAATATAGAACAATGTTCTTGAAAATATTCTAGCTGTCTACATTCCTCTTAGGATTACGCTGAGGACTTCCATCTTCCCTTGCTACACATATTAGGGTGTAGCAATGCACCTCTGAACCAGTGGTTTGGGGATGGTGTCTAAGGTATGAATGGGGCTGGGACAACAGCAGATTTTTAGGTGCACACTGGCCACTGCTAAGACCCACTGCTCTGTGAGAGAAATATTTAGTTATCTTCAATGGCTTCTTAGTCCAGTATATTTCTCTTACAGAGCAGTAGATTTTAACTGATGCATGTTGCTTTTTTCAGAAGATAAGACTTCTGCAGTACTTTCCACATGTGGCTGCCTTTGAAGGCTATCAGAAGGCTGGAGAAGAATACAACATCATAGGTTTTTTTTATGGCAGGCTATTTTGCATGCCATATTGCAGAAAAGCTGGACCTTGTTCATTTGTTCCTGGTTTGTGTCTGATTCAAAGTGCTGGTTCTGCTCTTTAAAATCAAAAGTGCCTGGAATTACAGAATTAAAGTAGAGGTCATATACTGGTCTGAATCCAGTTGTCATTCTCAAAGAAAGTAAACCCATTGAATCAATAATTCAACAGTTATGTAAATTCCATTGATTCAGTGTGCCTGCTTGTTAGGCCTAACAATTGGATTAGGGCCATTAAGTAAATTGGGGCTTTGGGACAGGGAGTCTAAAGAACTACATTCTTTCATAGTGATCTATCTGCATATTGAGATCCTTGGGTAAGGCCCAGTGGGGTGCCTCCCTATGATTGGAGGTGCTGTGAGTGAGGAGGCAGGACAGGGTCTTTTCTGGGTGGGCTCCTAGTTTCAGGAGGACCCGAGAACTATGTCTTCCTCCTTTGTCAGTGAAGCCTGGTGGCAGTACTGGGGCCATTTCCGCACTCGACTGTTATATAGCGGTATGATTCCACTTGCAACATCCTATGGAGTCCTGGGGTTTGCAATTTCGGGAGGGGTCAGCTGGCCCTCTCGAAACTGCAAACCCCGGGATTCCATAGGATATTGCAAGTGGAATCATACCGCTATAACAGTCTAGTGCGGAAATGGCCTGGGCTGTTGGGTCTAGTCAGTAGTGTAGCTATGAGGAGGTCTTCTTATGCTAGAATAGATTAACACAGCTACCCCTATGAATATACCATTGCTTTACTTCTTCTAATTTCTTTAGGATTCACATTTATAGCTTCTCTGATCTTCCTGCCCTTCTCTGTGTTGTTTATTTTATAGACAATCCCACAGAACAATGACCTCTGGGGACTATTTCTGCCCATGTTTTTAGAGTTGATTTGTCAGGCTTCACTTTCCTCATGATGCTGCTTTTAAAGCACTGTTGCTTTCGCCCTTATGGCTTCCTGCTCAAATAGTTTCATTCCCTTCTGTGTGTGTGTGTGTGGGTGCGTGTGTGTGTCAAGGGTATAGCTACAGAGGGGACAAAATGAGGGCACTGCCCTTCTCAAATAAGAATTCTGGCTTCCGGAACAAAATTTTCCTTCACTCCCTGAATTTCTGACATTGCAGTAACTTAAAATTTCCAGCAAATACTTAGAAATACAGTTTAGGTACCCAAAGAAAAAGGACAGGCAAAGTTACTAACGGAATAATAATTCAGCAGATGTAATGTGTGAACAATTTTCAGTGTCTCACTCTGTGCAATACTAGAAATTTGGGTAGTGAAGGAGAAATTCATTGGGGAGACAGAATTCTCATGAGTTTTTTTGTTTTTTTAAAAAATATCCTTATTTTGCTCCCTGTGTCTAGCTACTATTTCAGTTTCTCACAGTACTGTCAAATGATCCTAGGTTGTGTGGAATTAAAAGAGGCACTAGATGCAGCTACCATTATATGCCAGAAATAAACTCTAAAAGGCAGCCTTGGTGTCAGCATCAGCAAGGGACTCTTGCCAGGGCGCTGGGAGTTGTCATCTGCTTTAGGATGCCAGCTGCTGATGCCAGCCCTGTTTCTTTATTAATGTTTGCCCATATTTTGAAAGTTTAAACAAATCACATGAACCATGAGAAATATGTTTTCAATCCCTTTTAGTGTGAGAATTTAGTATGGAAGTAATTTTCTTCTTCTGGAGTCACTGGTGCCTAACAGTGGGAGGAACAGGCCTTTTACAGTGCAGCTCTAAGCATTTTTACTTAGTAGTAAGCTCCTTGACTTCAAGGGCATCTCTTCCTAGTGCACAGGGCAGCAGCCTTAGGCAGGAACCTGTTCATTCACTAAGGGCCAATTCACACTACACAGTTGCAGCTCTATGGTTCCACTTTAAATACCACAGCTGCATCCTATGGAATCCTGGGCTTTATAGTTTGCTCAGAAGCATCAGAGGAGAGCTCTGGCTGAGAATTTTAAGTGTCCTTCCCTAAACTCAAAATGCCACAATTCCATAGGATGGAACCATGAGCAATCAAAGTATTATAATTATGTATTGTGAAAGAGTCTTTAGTCAGCAACCACACTTTTCCTAGCGTCACAGAGTAGAGAAGAAGGAAGGCAGATGAAATCTGTTAGCTCCCAGCAACTTATTTCTCCAGTGCTTGACTTCTTTCGTGGTTGCTGTGCCCTTGCCCCCCTGCCTTTTCCTTTCTTCTGTCACCGCCTGTGCCAGCACAGTGATGCCATCATAGTGTTACCAGCAAGATTCTGACATGATTGTTCCAGACTGCAGCTTCAGAAACCTGGAGTACCTGCATGAATCTCCTGGGCACATACACTGGGGCCACAGCACCTTTCCTGTAAAGGTTTGAGTAAATTGTCTATTAGCTGGAGCTGTAATTCACCAGAGGCTTTGTAAAAATATATGATTCAGCTTTGTCCAGTTACACCTCCTTCCTTTCTGTTCCTTTCCTCCTCTCCCCTCCTCTGCACCCTTTGTGAAGAAAGTCCCTCTTTCTGTTAGTTTTTAAATGGAGGTGGAAAAAGTAGAGCCCCTGGGTGGCATGCAGTCCCCACTTTTGTGGCTGGCCAAAGCACACGTCTTGCAAAGTGGACTGAACACTCCAACTTTTTAAAAAATCAAATGAGGCTGATTTGGAGACGGTTTTTTAAACTAAAAATGCCCCCCAAAGTAGAACAACAACAACAACATTTATTTATCTGCCTTCTTACTCGCCTCTCTCTATGGATCAAGGTGGTAGAAACAATAGATTAACATAAAACATATATCATTTAAAAACAGAACATTAAAACAATACTTAAAATGTGTATCAACATAAAAGACAAAAATAATACAAATACCTAAAAGCAGGCAATACATATTTAAAATTCATTGTTAAAATTCACAATTTAAAAATCATCAGGATAAGCCTGCCAGAAGAGACGGGTCTTTAATGCTATTTTAAATTTGGATAGCGTATTCAGCTGCCCAATCTCTTCCAGCAGCTCATTCCACAGTGTAGGGGCGGCTGAAGAAAAAGAACTCTGGGTGACCATTGCCAGTCTAGTCCAGTCTCAAAAACAAAGAAAGAAACGCTTTTTGGAAACACAATGGTTTTGCTTCTTCTTGAAGGCATATTTAGCCTAAAATGGTGACCAAAAGTGATATCACATTTGGTGTGTTGTGATGCAGTGGTGCAGCTCATGGGATGAGTGGTGGGTGGGGAAATTGCCCCTGGACAGTTCACCACCCTCCTTTAAGCTACGGCCAAGATCCTACATTGAAGTTGCATAGCATAAATCTCCATGCTGTGGAGTAATGCTCTGATTGTTATATCTCTCTCTGTCTATATGTGTGAGTGGATGCACACATGGAGAGATGCATACTTCAGTTATAGAATAGTGGGCATTACCTCTTTAACAGAAAATTTGGTATCAGAGACAGAAATAACATGGAAAGAACAGGGATATGGTCCCTATTTCAGTTTAATACATACCAGCAAATGTTATATTCAAAACAAATGATATGCACATGTGAAATGAAACAGCCCGATCTAGTAAGCCAGTCATTACTAAACATAGTGAACCTTCTAGAGATTATGTGAAGGCTTCTTCCAAAGGCTGTATCCAGGGATTTTCTTTTATTTCAATTTTTTTTTAAACAGGTTAGAGGTAGCTGGGGAGATAGGCTAATCTGCTTTCTCCTTTGGTCTCTATTGTGCTGTTCATACATGCACAGTGAGGGATTCTGGAGGCAGCTCTTGTTTCCCTTGCATGTTGTAGCAGGCAAGCAGAATCCCATTCTTTCCCAGCATCAAGCTTTATTGCTTTGTTTACTATGAACACGTGGCTACACACTGGCACTGAAAGGCTGTGTTTCTCCAAAGCAATTTCACCATCCTTCGCATGCTGGTGCTGCTAAAAAACCTTCCAGCTAGACAAAGGAAGAAGAGGAAAGGAGGGCTGAATCAATGTAAAAAAGACTTAAGAAAAAGGAGCTTCTTTGTCAGAGGCTTTGGTAACTGAGGTATGCCTACCTGCATGCACACACATGCACATATGTGTGCACGCACACACACGAACGTTAAAAATGGATTTAAAAGGTCTTTCAGGAAAGCTGCAATGATTTCCAGGTGGAGATCCATGTGAAAAACAACATCGTGTCTTGTAGCATCTTATGAACAAACCAGTTTTATTTGGTGTCAATCCACACAGTATATGCCAAATAAAACATGTTCATCTATAAGGTGCCACAGGACTTTTGGTTTCTTAGGAAAGTTGCTACCTGCTGCTGCTTTCTCCTCCATCTCCCGCTCTTCCTCCTCCTCTCCTTCTTTTAGTTTTCTTCCCCTCTCTTTGTCCCTTGATTTCATTTTTGTAGCTGTTTAAGTAGGCAAAGGCGCTTTGGCAGAAGTCCTTTGGTACATCTCTAGTGCTGGCGTGTGAGAGTCTTAAAAAGCCATCCTGTGTCTGCATCTGTCCAAATGTATTTGGAGTGAGTTTGCCTCTAGTGCCAGCATCTTGTTTGGTTCAGGCTCCTTCCAGGCAAATTCCACTAAATGACACTTTCAAAGGCAGATATGCATACGCATCACATCAAACCCTGTTTAGAAAACATATATACTTTCCTTGATAAAAGAATGAAATCTACCACAGCTCCCTCACACCCTGCCCCACCCACTCCACACTGCATTTAAAAACATATTCTGGGTTTCGGAAATAGAAGTAACTCACTGAAGCTCTCAATGACCCAATAGTGGAATTTCTGGAAAAAACAAAACAAAAAACAAACCCGCACCATGCTTTCTTTTGAAAGCAAGGCAAATTTTGAAATGTTACAATAGGCACAAAGGATTCCCCCCCCCCCCCAGGAGTATTTAAAAACCCTAAGCAAAATTAAATGTAGGATCCAGCAAAGAGTTATTATTCTAGGTTTATTAGTTCAGAGTACGAAGATATGTCTCAGAGACGTCCACATATGGCAACCTCTCCTAACCTAGTGCCCTCCAGACAGTTTCCACTTTGGACTTTAGTTCCTATGATCCTGCACCACTGGATATGTTAGCTTAGGCCAATGGGAGTTGCAGTCCAAAACATCTGGAAGGCCTCAGGCCTCAGAAAGCCTGTTACATCCTTTGTGCATTGTATTTTTAAACTTTGTTATGGGATACCTAAAATTTGGTCTCAGTAGCTCAGTAAGAAATGCCCACACATATACACAGAAAGGTGAGTGGGTTTAAATTAAGAGTTCATGCCGTCCATAGTGACTACATGACTCCTGAGGTGAGTGATTCTCACATCAAATTTTGAGAAGTCTCACTCAGACAAGAAATGTAGTAGTTTGTGTTACCTAGTTTCTCATGTAGTAGGAAGGCTCAGGGACATAAGCTACAGAATAAATCTCCCTGGAAAGGAGAAAATGTTGAGAACTTTTTTCCTCCCACTTCATATTATTATAATATATACAACTGAATGTATGCAACCACATAAGCAGTCAGACTTTGTTAAGTCTTCAAGGCACTCTTTAAATTTTGATATTAAATTGCCAAATAAAGTCCTCACCCAAGCAAGTGTTTGCCTGGAATGTAAAAGCTGCCAACTTGAGCCAAAATATTTTACCCATCACCAGCCACTGAGGAAGCTTCTTTTGCTAATGCTTGTGGAAAAGGTCTTCCCATTGTTCAGAAAAGGATTTTCTCATTAAAAATCCTCCTGAGCTTCATCATGAAGATCTAGGTCCTATGAATGGCAGATGGTGGATTTTAAGTATCAGTACTGAAGCCAGCGTGGCATAGTGGTAGTCTTGGAGTATGACTCTGAAGACAACAGTTCAAATTCCCACTTAGCCATGGAAATCCACTGGGTGATCTTGGGCAAGTCACATACTCTCAACCTCACAAAACCCTGTGATAGGTTCACTATAGGATCACTGTAAGTCAGAAACACACACCAACAGCAACATGCAACAAAGCCAGCTTTCCTTCTGAATCATCAGTGCTTGGTCCTTTCATACTACGCATACATTATATAGCAATATGATTTCACTTGAATGGCCGTGGTTCCATCCTATGGAATCCTGGGGTTTGTTGTTTGATCAGAGGTGACAGATGAGCTCTCTGGCTGAGAATTCTAAGTGCTCCTCCCCAAACTTCCAGTCCTTGGAGCTCACAGAATGGAACCATGGCGGTAAAATCATATTGTTATAACTTTGTAGTGTAAAAGGGCCCACTGTTGCTGCATTTTGACACCTTTTGACAATCCTTTGTCCTGTTTGGTTAGCATAGAAAGGACAATGCTAAGCTTTCAAGCTCCTCTCAGCTGCTTTGCCCAGTGGCAGTCAGAGTCAATGCTTCCTTCGTATTCACTTCACATGATGAAATGTAGACTACATTTTTCTCCCTTTCAGACAGCTTTCTTGATGCCAACACTATTCCCAGAAGTCCCTCTGGTGTGTTTATGTCAACGTGAGTTGTGTCACTAACATGGGAAGGAGTCAGTTTGTAGGGATGGTTGGCTAGTATCTTGGTAGGAAAAGACAGCAAGAAATCTGATAGTATCTTTTATATAGAGATGACACCCTCTTCTTGCTACTGTTGAGATGTGTGTGAAGCATTTTGGCACTGCTCACAAAATGTTTATGTACCCATCTCCTCAAAAGCAAATCACATTTGATTTCAATGGGGCTTACTTCCAGGTAAGTGGGCATGGGATTGCATTATAGAACCTGAAGTTTGGGGCATGTAGAAAAGGGGAAAGGATATTTTTTTCCCTCTGGATTGAAGAGATGGGCAGTATATTATTTATGTCATGATGGCTAAAGGATTGAACTAAGGCTGGGGAACCCTGCGTTTGAATCTCTGTGCAGCCACAAAACTCACTGGGTGATTCTGTGTTTCTGAGCCCCTCCTCTCTTGTAGGGTTGTTGTGAGGTTAAAATGGATGGGAAGAGAAGGATCACATATATTTCCCTGAACTTCTTGAAGGAAGGGAGAGATATGAATGTGTGTGCACATCTACGTTGAAGTTGCTTGTTGGCTTATGGCAATCCCATGAATTTCATAGGGTTTTCTTAGGCAAGGAATATTCAGATGTAGTTTGTCATTGCCTTCCTCTGACATACAGCTTAGAGCACCTGGAAATCTTTGGTGGTCTCCGCATCCAAGTACTAACCAGGCATGACCCTGTTAAACTTCCAAGATCAGATGGGATCTGGTGCCTTTGGAGTACTGGGCACAATGAATAAATCCCCACAAATTTGGTTTCACTGGTTCCCATGTACATTGTTGAAACAGCCAGTACCTATTGGAGAAGCAGCTACATAAACATTAGTATTTCACCTCACATATCTCAGGTTTGTTTTTCTTTTGTTTTTGCAACTGTCTTCTCATCCATCTTTCTCTGAGCACAGAATTGATCCATGCTCTACGTTCTCAGGTGGTCTGTTTGGGATAACTTCCCTCAAACTTTGTCACAGTGAGCCTTCCTTAGTCAAGAAAAACAGCTTGAGCCTAGACATGTCAGAATTTGACTGCATCACTCATTCTTGACCCCCATCAAGGATGAGAAATGAGTCAATGGAAAAGCAAGGGAGCCAGAGAGTCACATAAGCATTTGTTGAAGTGTCTTAAGGCTGCAAGCCTATGTGGATTTACATGGGAATAAACCGCACTGAGCTCAGTTCATAGGTTGCATGATTAAACAGAGGTCTGTGAGTAGAATCGTGGGAAGAGGAATCATCTTTTTGGACTGCAACCCCTGGGACCTGGGAGATCCTGGGAGATATAGCCCAAAAATGACCTACTGATCTGACTTTCCTGCCATCAACAGCCTGCTGTAAAGAATTTGTCCACCACTTCACAGATAAATTACATGTGTTTGCTCTGACTGGGACACTAGAATTGATCCAGATCTAGAGGATGTAGCCCTGGACCCTGCTTGTCTAGTGTTGATGAATATTTTTCAATTTGTGCAGCACAAGGATATGGAAGAATACTTGGAGAGATGAGAACCACCACATGTGTGCTAGACACTAGCCCCTCCCAGCTTGTTGAACAGTCCAGATGAGGACTGGCTGAGTGGGTAGTGATTACAGCCTCTTTACAACAAGGCAAGGGCCCAAAATCCCTGAAGGAGGCTACTGTAAGGCCTCTTTTGAAAAACCCTTCCCTGGATCCTACTGTATTGGATAACTATACACCAGTCTCCAACATTCCATTTTTGAGCAAATTTTTGGAGCATGTGGTGGCTTCTCATCTCCTGAAGTTCCTGGATGAGGTCCATTTTAGTCTGGCTTCAGGACTGCTTTTCAAATGGACACAGCCTTAGTCACTTGGATGATCTATGCTGGGAACTGGATGGGAGAATGTGTCTCTGTTGGTTTTGCTGGACCACTTGGCAGCTTTCAATGCCATCTACCATGGTAACCTTCTGGGTTGGCTTGCTGGGATGGGGCTTGGGGAAGACTGTTCTACAGCAGCTCCATTCCTTCCTTGAGGGGCACTCTCAGAGAGTTGTGCTGGAGGATTCCTGTTCAAGTCCTTGACCTGTAGAGTCCCTCAGAGTTCTGCCTTATCCCCTAGACTATTTAACGTATACATGAAACTGCTAGGAGGGGTTGTCCAGAGTTTTGGAGTCAGGTGTCATCAATATGCTGATAATACCCAGCTCTGTTACTCCTTTTTGCCTAATTCCAAGGAAGCTATTCCTGTGCGAAACCAATGCCTGGCAACTATAATGGACTGCTTGAGGTTAAACAGAATGAAGCTTAATGCAGACAAGACAGAGGTGCTCCTGGTCAGCTGAAAGACAGATCTGGGAATAGGAATTCAGTCTATGTTATTTGAGGCTACACTCCCTCTGAAAATGCAGCTTCACAGCTTGGTTATGTTCCTGCACTCAGCCCTGAGTGTGGAGGCTCAGATTTCAGTGGTGGCCAGGAGCATATTTGCACAGTTAAAGCTAACTATTCCTGCTCCTGGAGAAGTCAGATCTGGCCACGGTAACACATGCCTTACTTATATTCTGTTTGGATTACTGTAACTTCCTCTACACGAGCCTCCCTTTGATGAGTGTTTGGAAACTGCAGCTGGTCCAAAGAGCTGCAGCCAGATTGTTAGCTGGAGCTATCACAGAGATTACAACTCCTTTGTTGCAAGAACTCCAGTGCTTGCCAGTTCATTTCCAGGCACAATGCAGAGTGTTGGTGATAACCTATATAGCCCATATTATTACTGTTGTTGTTGTTGTTGTTGTTGTGTGCCTTCAAGTTGTTTTTAACTTATGGCGACCCTAAGGTGAACCTATCATGAGGTTTTCTGGGACTGAGAGCGTGTGACATGACCAAGGTAACCAACGTTTCCATGGCCGAGCGGGGAACTGAACCCTGCTCTCAAGGGTCATTGTCCAATGCTCAAACCACTACACCATGCTGACTCTCGTATCTCCCTTTATGAATCCAATCAAACTCTGAGATCTTCTGGAGAAGTCCTTTTCTCTGTTTGACCACCTTCTCAGGCTTACTTGGTAGGAAAAAAAGCAGAGGGTCTTCTTGGTGGTTGCTCCCAAACTTTGGAACTCTCTCCCTTAACTTTCTGGCAAGTTAAAACATTCTTATGCTGTCAGGCTTTTAGAAACTGACTGGGATTGGCTTTTAATAATGGCTCTATTTTGTTTGGATAGGAAAAAAAAACAAGTTTGTAAGACGTTCCAAATATTAGAATAGAACTGGACAAAGTATGTAGCCCACATGTTACTCCTCCCAAGACCCCAGTGTGTACCACTGCTCCCTGCACCACCATGCCCCTCCTTTTAAAAAAGTGGCCATAGGGTATAATTTCACCTCCCCATCTGTTTTAGGCTGTATGTGTGGGGGCTTGTTCAAAACCAGAGTGAGGGAAAATTGTTCATGTGTGCATGTGTTACCTTGTATTCTGGGGGTCCTGGGAGGGACACCTAAATAACCTTGCAATTACACAAATTGGGGAAATTAGTCAGAGCACCAGTTGGCAAAATGAGAGGCAGGGCAACGTAGCGGAATCTTGTAACCCAGTGTCTACGGGGTCAGGCCAAGTCAAGAAGCAGACCGGTTTTAAAATAATGAATGATCTTTGTTAAATACAGGCACACAATGTAAGCAACACACGCACACAGATAACTAAGGAAAATAAAGGTGTGAGTAAGATAGCGGGATTTTCAGAGGGATAGTTGATTCGGGTGATACGAAACCTGTCCTGAAGTCCGGAGGAAGAAGAAGATGGAGAGCGAGGCTGGGGTTTGATGTATCTCAGCACGTGGAGCTGAGGGGAAGCTCGCCAAGCGATATGGCAGCAAGGCGGTCTGGAACTCGGGAGCGATCCAAGGAAGCGCTCAAAATCGGGGGGTTTTATAAGGAGAATTGTGACTGCAGGCTAGGTCGGACTTTGGGAAAACAATAGATTTGGGGCTGGAGACAAAGCCTCCGAACGGTCAGAATCTGAATGATTGAGTTACAGCCAAATTATCAATAGGATAGACAGTATGCAAATACGGAGTACTTGAGCGTTGTATAGTCCGATCATCAAGCTGCCAGCGCTGGGCAGAGGATCTTTTGAGAGCTGCATGCATACCTAATGGAGGTACTTGCCTTGAGGTCTCCTAAAGCGGCGAGTCGGCTGTTTCTGGCCTGCCTGTATTGTCTCCGAATATTACGGCGATTATCGGCCGAGCCTGTGTGCATGCTTGTCCGGGGGCCTCGCAAGCACATGGAAGGGATATGTGAAGCCAAATTATTGATATCAAAGATATCTTTTTATATCCCCAAAGCTTGGGCTAGCCAGGGCAGTAACACATTTGTGGGATCCTTTTCAATTAAAAAAAAATCCAAGTCTCTCTCTCTCTCTGATGGGTAAGACTGAGCTGCTGCCTTCCAGATTGTAGGCTGTTGTTTCCTTCTCTTTAAAAAGAGGATCTGTGTTCATTCCAAGTACTAGCCAGGTCTGAATGCCAGCTGCTGTAGCCAATATTTCAGTGGAAGGCAATGACAAATCATCTCTGAGTACTCCTTGCCTAAGAAACCTGATGAAATTCAGGGGGGTGGTATACTTGGTCAGGTGACTTGAAGGCACATACATTATGTTATATCCTCATCCATGGTGACCAGGAAGCAAATATGCAATAGCTTAATCATTTTTTTTTTGTCTACTCTGTAGGGAAAAGCCCTCATCTGGGATTTAGGAGAGCTGCTGGTGATCAGACTGTACCGAAAGAGGTGAGCCAGTAATCTGACTCGGTCTAAAATAACTTGGTACATCTGTAAGCCTAAGAAAAAATCTACCCTTTGAAACCATGATTGTAAATGGAAATTATATCCAGGGGGAACTGAGTGTGAATGTGAATTGTATGTGCATGTTGTTCAATTTATGGCTGATATTTTAGACTTATAGCGATGAGGCCGAGATTAGAATAAAGACTAACATATGTTTATTTTTCCTTTCCCATGTAATGAAATCATATTGATTTTTCACCTTGAGTTTGCAGAGAAGGAGTCATCACATGCAATCCAAACAAGTTATGCTGGTGTTCATGCCCTGCAACTGAGTTTCATTAAAAAAAAAATACACCATAACATTTAGAGAAGGAACACTTGTTAATATGCTTGCACACTCTTTGTTGAATAAAACTAACAGCCACCATCCTTTTTGCTTTTGGCAGAATGCAAACAGCGCACATGGGCTATAACATTACCTAGTAAGAACTAGCACAGCACCCCGTAGGAAAACTGGATATTTTAGCAATAGAGCTCATGGGATCCCATTGTAGTAGCATTTGAGGATATGAAATTCCAAATAGTTCCTTTGATCAGTGAGGAAAAAAAAAATCGATCTTAGCCGTAGCAATGAGAGTTCCATCTCATTTGCAAACATTTGTATTGATGTCTGATTGGAGGACATTTGAGGGAATTTATAATCTCTGTATAAGACAAGCCTGATGTGCCATAGAGTAAAGTGCTTAGGAGTTGTCCTTCATGCACCTCACTAATACTAGGACTGGAATAACAACCGTTTCACTGGCAGTGAGGAACAGCATATTTACACTTGCAGGATGACAACTAACTTTAGCAGAATGTTTACGTAATATATTAGTTTAGCTGAAGAAAAACCACTTCGCTTAAGATCTCCTCAGGAGCTATCAACAGGGAAGTAGGAAACATGTGTCAGGAGGGTCAGCACATTATCCTTGCCCCTCTCTGTTGCCAGCTCTGTAGCTTTCTATACATCACAAGGAGAACCTCCTCTACCTCTGGGGGGTTCTCTGCATAATTTAACAGATCTGCTGGTGGGGGTGATTCTGGGCGTTGCAACTAAGGTTTCTACACTCTTTGAATTGGGATCCTGAAAAATGAGGTAGCATAGGCTCACCTCTGTAAACTGTCCCCACTTATTTGAAGAAGCCAGTGGAAATGGTGAAATGGGGCTACTCTCTTCATACTCCTTACATTTTATCCTTTTCCACAATGATAATACCTGGACAGTGTAACTTTTGTGATCTCTGAAAACCTTCTGCTTTCTCGGCCATAGAAATCAGTTTGGTTAAACAGAGACACACAGAGTCCTGATTTCATTTTATTTAAATATTTCTATATTGCTTCTCAGTAATAGAAAGAAAGAAAGCCCTCAATATAGAGCAAATAAAAACCGTCAAAACCAGGTAAAAACCATAATTTAAAATGAGATTTTAAAAAAAGAGCTATAACCCTCCCTCCAGCATTGCAACAAATAGAAAAGCCATCCTTGGTCATATGGAACAAGATTTTGGGTATTTGGAGCCTCTTCAGCTAACTAGTCAAAGGATACTCTGTAGCTATTCTGTCTTTTTCTCCCTAACTGAGGAAGGAAGGAAGGAAGGAAGGAAGGAAGGAAGGAAGGAAGGAAGGAAGGAAGGAGAACAAAACAAACAAATAAAATAGAAGAGGCAATGTGAAAACATAGTGGGAGGTAGAACAGGAAGACTTTTTGGAAAATTCTGCAAATGAGGCAAAGTGACTGCAGGATAGAAGGAAACACCCTTTGTCACTGCCATTTGTCTATAACCAATGTAGCAAGAACAGTCTAATCATGCTGCAAAAGGAACTACTTACCAGAGTATTCAAATCTTTGGCAAAACCATTGTCTGTCTAATTGACTTATTTCTTCTTCTTTCAAACTGCCCAGTAACATCCAAAGAACTCCTATAGATTTTCCTGAGATGTACCTCTGAGCATGTTGTCTTTTATTTGATATTTGGCGACTGATAAAAATAATTGATCCATGTCACTAAAAATCATTCTCACTGTGCTCAAGACAAGCAGGATTGCATTTGGAATTGTATTCACAGCAACCGGTCATCTTATTAGCCAAATGACATAATGCAAATATAGAAGCTGCAAATGAGGGTCAGCCAAATGATACAAGAACTTAATTATTCCAAAAGGGTTAGAAGAAGCAACAGTGCATCTGCTGCTTTTGAAAAAGAGAAGATTAAAGGCATTTCTTAGTCAGGCAGGGCAAAATCTGAAGGGAATAGAGAGGCCTCATAATATATACAAGGGTATTCAAGCTAGCAACAAATGCCAGAACAAAACGAAAATTAATTAAAGCTTCGGAAGAACTGATTGGCAAAGCATTTTAACTAAAATGGATCTGTAGCCAAGGCTGTAGTCAAGGCTGATGTGAGGAAATTGCCAGCAAAGGAACTGAGTTAACTAGAAAAAACACTTTTTCAGACTTTTGAAAACCTTTTGGGAGACAAGTACACTGAGGTGAAACAATTTTAAGACACGGGAAAACTGAAGAAAGATCTTGATCTACTAGTCGAATTCTGGGTGATCAGTAGTAGGCCAAAAAGAACATCAGGAATCAATGGGGTGTAGTTGTTTGAATGTTGGATTAGGACTTGGGGAAACCAGGGTTGGAATTTCCACTCAGCCATGGAAACCCACTATTGGGCAAATCACACTCTCTTTTTGCTTCAGAGAAAGGCAATGACAAATTCCTTCCCAATACATCTTTTCAACAAAACAACAACAACGTTTATTTATAATGCCCTTTTCACCAAAAGGCAAAACAACTTTTTGTTATATACAAAAAATGAAATCCCCAACATCCCACCAGTCCCTAGCCACCACAGGCACAACTCAGCAGCTTAATATCACAAATCAGACAGGAAGGTCTTTAACCTCTTACAAAAATGGGTGAGATCCTCCTTTAGTCAGAGGTACAAAAGAAGACCATTCTGTGAGTGGGGAACCAGATCCTGAAAGAGTTGCAGCTGCGACAGAGCAGTACGTGTCTGTGGAACAGACAATAATCCTCTGCCTACAGATCTTAGATTCCTAGATGGTACACAGCATTATAGCTGAGCTAGCAGAACCTTAAGTATCAGAGCCAAAAGTTTGAAATAAACTAGTAGTCAGTGAAGTGATCCATGGAGAGAAGAAACATGTGAATATTTAGAGAGATTTAAAACAATCTGCATGACAAAGTTCTGAATTAAAACCAGAGGGGGAAGAGAGCAGGAAGGCAAACCTCAATATGCTATTACAATAATCCAGGCATGATATAACCAAGGCCTGAACAAGCAGATGAGCAGCCTCAATGGTCAAAAACCTATGGACCCAACAGATATTCAAAAGATGGAAACTACCACCTTTTGCTGTCAACCCAATAAACAGGCAGAGGGACAAACAACCATTCAGTAGGACTCCAAGGTTCCTGGCAGTTGAGACAGGAACGACCTTACAACCCTGTAAACACAGTGCAGGGGATGAAAGAAGGGCTACTGGATGATCAGAAAAAACACCAAGATCTCCCTTTTATCCAGCTTAACATCATAAGAAACACTCAACAAGCACCACAGATTTCCACACAGAGGCATCAATTTATTTAAAATTCTCGAAAATCTGAGTGTCATCTGCATAAATGCATAAAACCCTGTTCTGAAATAAAAAACCCAAGAAGGAGGGCATATAGTGAAAAAAGAAGAGGATCCCAAACTGATCTTTGTGGCACCCTTGCAGTTAGGAGGAAAGCTTTTGACATAGATCTCTGAAAACAAAACAAAACAAAAAAGATTTAAATTAGGAAAAAGAATTCTGCATTATTCCCAATGATGCCAGCTGTCATAGTAGGCTTTGATGGTCCAGAACGTCAAAAGCTGCAGAAAGATCCAACAGGATCAACATAGATGTTTGATACTGAGCCTCTGTCACTAGAATATCATTTACTACATGAATCAAGGCTGTTTCAGTGAAATGATCTGTAAGAAGCCTGATTGCAAAGGGTCAAGAACATCATGTATAGTGAGATCAATTGGAAAGGGCAGCTCTCTTCAAAATTTTAGAAAGAAATGGGAAAAGAGACAGAGGAAGATAATTAGCACAAAGAGAAAGATCCAGAGAAAGTTTCTGTAATAGAGGATGGAGACAGCATGCTTAAAGCAGCCTGGAGAAATACCCCTTGAAAAAGAACAATTCATCAAGTGGGTTATATAAGGCAGAAGCAAAGGTAGAAAGACAGGGTGAAGAAAGGAAGGAAAAGGGTCAGTAGGGTCAGAAGTGGGAGAAGACAGCATAGTCCGACCCATGACGGCCTCTGTAATATGGGAAAAATGAAACTCTGCCCGTGATGATAAAGACATGGCCTGGACCAAAGGCTGTGGTAGATCAGCTGACAGCAATGGAGGAGGAGATCTTTCCACCAAAAATGATTTAACAGCTGAGGTCACTTTCTGATTAAAGAAGGACACAAAGTCACTAGCAGAGAGATCCTGAACTAACAGACCCTCATCTCAGCCAGCCACTCGACTCATTAAGGTGTTAAAACTGGCAAACAACTGGTGAGGCATATGGGCTGGAGCTTGAATCTTCTCCTGCAAACCCTATTAGAGGTTTGCTGTAAGTCAGAATTGGCATGAAGGCATGTAACAACATGTACAAGCAAGGACATCAGACCCCAACTATCAAATTATACTGGTAAAATGAAGTAAGTTTGGAGTAACCGAAAGTGGACTACTGTAAGCTCCATTCAGTTCTGGAACTCAAAGCAAATTCCTAGGCTCATGAATCTTTAATTCCTAGCCTGGTTTTTGTACCGGTTTCAGGATGGTGGATATTATTTGTTGGTTTGTTTGTTTGATTACAGTTTAGTTGAAATAAAGGATGCAGTATCTGTATTTTCTCCAGTTAACTTGGGCTGTTTCTCTTTTTTCTTTTTGTGCTGTGTCCCTGGAAGTAGACATCTCAGCTCATGTTGTTGTTGTTACCTGCTGTCAAGCTGACTTCAAACTTATGGTGACACTATGAATGAGACACTGCTACGACAATTTGTCACAAATAGCCCTGCTGAGGTCTTTCAGTTTCAGGGTCATGGCTTCCTTGATTGAATCTGTTCATCTGTAATGCAGTCTTTCTCTTTTTCTACTGCCTTCTACCTTGCCAAGCATCTTGTCTTTTCTAATTAGTCATGTCTTCTCAAGATATGGCCACAGTATGACAGTCTCAGTTTAGTCATTTAGGCTTCTAAGGAAAGTTCATGCTTCATTTGCTCTAGGTCTCATTCATTCATTCATTCATTCATTCATTCATTCAGCAATACATGATATCTGGAGAACTCTTCTCCATTGCCACATTTCAAATGTGTTGATTTCATATCAGCTTTCCTCACTGTCTTTTGGAACCCTGCATAGAAATTGGAAGTATGATGGCCCAGACAATCATAACTTTAGTATTCAATCCGCTGTTTTCACTTCAGGATCTTGTCTAGTTCCTTCATAGATGCCCTTCAAAGTCCTAGGCCATTTCTGCACTAGACTGTTATAGTGCTATGATTCCACTTTCAACCTCCTATGGAATCCTGGGGTTTGCAGTTTCAGGAGGGGCTGCCCGGTCCCTCCCAAAACTGCAAACCCCAGGATTCCATAGGAGGTTGAAAGTGGAATCATAGCGCTATAATAATCTAGTACAGAAATGGCCCTAGTCTTTTTCTGATTTCGTGACTACAGTCTCCATTCTGATTAATGACTGAGCCAAGGTATGGAAAATCTAGAACTATTTCAGTGTTTTCATTGTCACCTTTAAGGTCATGTAAATCATCTGCTGTCATTCTTTTTGTTTCCTTCATGTTCAGCTATAAACCTGCCTCTGCACTTCTTCCTTGTCTTTCATCAGTAGTTTTTCCAAGTCTTTACTATTTTCTGCTAGTAGTATGGTATGGTATAACTTAAACTGTTAATGTTCCTTCCTTCAGTTTTCACACCTCCTTCCTCAAGGTCTAATCCATCTTTGTGTATATGTTTGACATACAAATGAAACACACAGGGTGATAAAATTAAAATCAACCCCTTGTTGTTTAGAAACCATTTTGCTTCTCCGTGTTCTGTCCTAACGGTGGGCTTTTGTTATGCATTAGGATAATAAAATGTGATACATCCATTTCTTTAAGAGAGAGCCATAGTTTTTTCATGATCTACACACTCAAAGGCTTTGCTCTTATCTATAAAGCACAGGCTGATTTTCTTCTGAAATTCTTTGGTGTGCTCCATTATCCAATGTATGTTTGCAATATGATCCTTTGTGCCTCTTCCTTTCCTGAATCCATCTTGGACATCTGATATTTCTTGTTCCATATATGGTAAAATTGTTGTAGAATTTGAGCATCACATTGCTTGCATGGAAGATTAATGCATTGGTCCCATAATTATTGCAATCCTTGGTGTCCCCTTTCTTGGCAACTAGAATGTATACCAAACATTTCCAATCTGTGGGCCATTCTTTTGTTTTCTACATTTATTGATTTTTTTTTTTGATATTCCAGGTTCTTAGAATATGTATTGTGCAGCTTCAGACTTTCCTTTCACCTCTGAGCACATCAACAGCTGAACATCCTTTTGGCTTGAGTCCAATTGCATCATTAGCACAGTGCTAGTTGTACTTGTCCTCTGCTGTTCCCCAGCAGCTCCCTGAGTGACTTCTGACTTGGAAAGCTCACAAAAATACAAATTTGCATGTTCTGATCTTAGCTAGAGATGCTACTTATTATTTTGAAATGGCTGAAACCAACAGTTGTTGATGCAGTTATATCATTTAAAATCATTTAATACTTTAAATTAATTTACAGGGACGTCTGTCAGTGACTACCCAAACATACACACCTTTGGTTTTGTCAGTGCTTAGAAAAGTTTGTTTTTGGTCGGCTACTCCCAGAATCAACAATCTGTCATGACAACTATAGTCACTGACTGGGGAATTTGCGGTCTTATAGTTGCAAAATGTATTTTTACCAAGCTCTGGATCTTGCTGATGATGATCAACACCCTTATTGCATCCCTAGTCCACAGTCACAACATTTCTAGTAAGAAGCCATTGGTAACCTCTAAATAATCTGTACTGAGAACAGGTTAATGAATGCTTCTCCTGAACAGAAACCTCATTTCCCAGTTATCCTGGGTGCATGTTACTATGCAGACATTTATAAGGGAAACAGCATTCTTAAAAAATCTGGAAGGAAACAACATATTTCATCACAATTTAGAAACACTGGCCATGAGCCCACATTGCTGACTTAGTTACAACCACATAACTAAATATTTTCTTTTGGCTTGAACATCCTCCACACCCCAAATGCCCCTTAACACTCAGCAGCCATTCTGAGCATTGGAGGTCTGTTCTACTGGTGATTGGAGCACAGCAGGATGTCCTTTCCAGCCCATCCCTTCCCCCCAGCAATCTGTGTTGTGCTGAGGATTTGGGACAGGTTCCTGCTTCTGATTGTCCCAATCATGCTTACTGCTGGGAGAGGATCGAAACATCATTCTGTTGCACTCTGATTGCCAGCAGAACATGGCTTCAAGCAGATCCCTAGAGTTTAAGGTGGGATTTGGGCAGAGAGTGGAATTTACAATGGTGGCAATAGTCCTGTGATTGTGAATATATAGTATAACTGAACATGGAACAATCACAGATAGGTTATGAATTGATAGCTGCAATACAGGATGCCAGTCTTCATTTTGATCAGTCAGAACCAATTGGTGGGCCACTCCGACTGGAAAGGTCCTTGTTCATACACAAGGAGACATTCTCTTTGCAGGAATAACATAAATGATATATAATTTGGGAAATCTGTGGGTGTCCACTTAGTAAGTGTTCAGAGAAGCTGCAGATTCACATAGTATGCTACATGCATTGTGAACATGGTTCTTCCACATAGGCTGTCGAACATCAGGTTCAATTCCCCGTACCATGGGCTGTGGAAAGTCAAGTTCGAATCCTTCAAAATTTTGCTGGGTGGCTTTGGGCTTGTTATGCCCTCTCACTCTAAACTACCATACATGATTGTTAAGAACATAAATGGGGCAAAACCAGGTCTGGTGACCTAAGCTTCGCAGAAGAAGGGTGGGATAGAAATGTTAGGTGGTAGATCACAGAGCATTGATTCTTCATGCAGATGCTCCCAGCTTAACACCTTGGTGCTTCAGGTTCATGAGGAAACCTTGGAGAGCTTCTGCAAGGCAGACAAGACAATACTGGGCTAGATGGACTGTGTTCTGACCTGGTATATGGCACCTTCTTCTGATCAACAGTTTCCTCCCATCTCTAGCTGTCAAAGTAATCCAACTCATGCACTATACAATGCAATGGAGCAGTTAGTGTGTTGGACTAGGAAAATGAGGATTCAAATCCTCAGGAAGATCACTGTCATTGTGCTGCTGCTTCTCCCACTACCACCATCACTACCACTTCCATTAATGTCAGTAGTAACGCAAGATAAGTATGTGCCTTCTCAGCAGCCACATAAGGTTCCTGAAAGGCAATGCCGTGGGTCTCCACAGCTGCCTTTTCTGTGTATGAAGGAGATTCTCTTCATGGCAATTAAGAAAAAAAGGAACATCAGACAAAAATATTAATAGCTAACAAGCTGAAGAGAAATAATCACAAACCTTTGAAACTGCCTCTCACAGTTTCCAAGAGCAATGAGCAGTTAATGCATGAATTACAGGCAGGCCTCTGTAACTAGGAATGAATGAGCCTCTCTGTTTAGCACCTATTCAGAAAATGAATACCCAGAGACATCATTTAGAGGAAACAGGAGTGAAGAGGTGTGTTTCAGGCTACATCTCATTAATTTTCAGGAGCACCTACAGTTCTGCCCAGCTCTTTGGTTTTGAGGACTGAAAGAATGGCTTTTGCAGAACTTAGATTCAGCAAGATGTCACCAGTCAAACAGCTAAGAGTCAACAGTCTAACAGCCAGTGGTCTCCCAGCTTGAGTAGCTTCAAGGTGACACAGCAACAGAATCAAATCAGGGAAATGTGAAGTTCTTCACTAGGGCACAATACCTAAAGCAGTGTTATCTGCCTGGGAGAAAAGGCATGTTCAAGCTTCCTTTGAGACCAAGAGTTTGTGTGCAAACCTTTTGTTTTAAAAAGTGTGGATATGCCCCGCTTGCCCTTTGTTGTAGAATAACCTTGACTGCATCCAAAGTCCAGTTTTTAGAATTTGCTGAGTCTGGCCTCCCATCATCTCTGCCTAACTCCCCTAATTGAAGAAGCTTCACATATCAATAGGATAGGTGCCATCAGGCTTTAACTAGAGAGAATCCATCAGTCAAGGCCAGAGGCCCACTCATATTATACAGTTATGTTATTATTCCATTTTAACTGCCATGGCAACATCCTATGAAACTTCTTGGGATTTGTTGCTAAGAGGCACCAGAGGAGGTATCTGGCTGAGAATTCTACACTTCTCGCCTCAGGATTCCACATGACAGAACCATGGCAGTTAAAGTGGAATAAGAGTGATACAGTTGCATGGTGTGTATGGGTCCCAGGTGTCTTACTTTGCCGGGACAGCTTGTGGATTGAGGAAATGGCTGTCCAAAATCTTTCTGTCACAGTACCAGCTACCCTGCCTGATAATGACAGAAAGATTGCATCTAATGAGGATGGAAAGAACATTTTAAAAAACAGTCAAAAAATGGTAAAAAAAACCCCATACTGTATTTGCTAGTGTATAAGACTCACTCTCCCCCCCAAAAAATACTGTTTGAAAATGGGGTGCATCTTATACACGGGTGCATCTTATACACTGGCAAATATGGTATTTTTTTGAGTATTGAGAAACCCTGCCAAGAAGCATCCTGAACTGACAAGAATCTTCTCAGTTCAGAACTTATTTTGTGCAAAATTCATACATGGTTGTTTTGCACAAGAAACAACATTTTCTACATGGAAAATATTTCAACACAGAAACATTAACTTCTGCCCAGAAAATGCTGTTTTCTTCCTAGAAAATGCTGTAATTGGGGATTTATTGTACATAAAAATGGCACACGGGTGATTTGCTGCAGAAAGCAGCATTTGCTGAACATGAATTAGTATTTCTGCATTGAAATATAATTTTCCATTCAAAAGAAGCTGTTTCATACATGTAGAACATGGTTTTCTTCCGAAAACAGCAACATATGAATTTTATTCAGACTCAGGTCATTTCCGCATGGTGTTGCTGTTGTGTGGTGGGGATGCATTGGTAGTGGTCTGCCAGTCGTGCTTTCAGATGATGTCGTTGCAGTCCTACTGACAATGCGCTCCCAGCCATTGCAATTATGGAGTATTTGCTCAATGGAAAAAATCCATTAAGCGTCCACAATTGCGCAATGCTCCTGTCACCACCAGCCATACGGAATGGGCGGACACACAATCATGCACTTCCTTCCCAGTGCTGCAGAAGGAAGGAGTGTGTCAGTCATGCTCCCTTCTGCAGGGAGTCGGCTGGATGCAGAACAGAGCATTGACGTTGCACTCCCTTTCCAGCAAAGCCACTGCTGGGACCACGATGGGAAGACAACAAAAGTAGGTACGGTGTGGAAATAGCTGAAATATCAAATTGCAAATAGCCTTTGAAAACTGTGTGGTTTTGAAGACTTTCTTACAGCTGGAAAAAAATTGCTGATATTACACATTGCTACTTTCTAGAAGAAACTTAGTGAAGAGTTAAATCCCTATTATATGATCATTCCTGGGAATTAGGTGACCTGGAGAGACAACAGAACCCTTGCTGTTTTTCTTTAAGAGGTTCCAAAGGGTGTTTCTTTCCTCCCCACCTCCAAAGGCTTATTTTGGAACTTGGCAAATGAAGCTCCTTGCCGCTAGGGTAGCTGTACAGACTCCTGTGCCTTGCCTTCTCGAACTGGAGACCTGCCTCTCTTGGATCATATCACCTGTCTCTACTCCTTTACATTCCCAAGTCCAACATTCAAAACACTAGACCATGCTGGTAAACCAGAAAGGAAATGTACTTAGAAAGTGATGGATATGATCTTCATTTCCCACGCCCCTGGAGCCCAATCCTAACAATAAAGATGGAAAATCATCTATTTGAAACCTGTAGATTACAGCTAGGTTCTGATAGGATGCCACTCTACCATTTCCTTTTAAAGGATATGGCAACCTTTCTAGAGAGTTAAATGTTTTTAAAGAAAGGGGTTCTGTGAGGGTGCTATATTGTTCTAATTGTACTGCTTTAAACTTTTGATTATTTTAATTGTGTATTTTAAATTGGTTAGATATTGTTAATAGTTTAATTCCATTGCAATGTCGATTTTTTAGCTATAATGTGCTCATTTTAATTTATTCAACTTGTAAATCACCTTGAGTCACAGTTTTGGAGAAAAGGTAAGGTAGAAAGTTGCTGCTGTTGCTGAATAACAACAACAGTAACAATGATGATGATGATGTTTCTTCTGTGTTTCTAGTTTATCTGCATGTGTGAAGGAGAGTAATACATCAGCTCATATGAATACAGTTTGTACTGCTAAGCCCACCAGTTTAATGAGATAGTAGACTTAAAAATTATAGGTTCAGTAGAACTGATATATTATATTTTCCTTGTTGACTGGGAATTCTCTGGGGATGTGAATTGATTCTGTATTCAAAGAATGATACAACCATGGCCATTTCTGCACGAGACTGTTGTAGTGCTGTTATTCCACTTTCAACATCCTATGGAATCCTGGGGTTTGCAGTTTAGGGAGGGGCCTCAAAGGCCCCTCCCTAAACTGCAAACCCCAGGATTCCATAGGATGTTGAAAGTGGAATAACAGCACTACAACAGTCTAGTGTGGAAACGGCCCATGTCTCCTTAAATAGCCACTGTGGTGTGGCAGTTGGAGTATTGGACTGGGGCTCTGGAGACTTTGGTCTGAACCCCAGCTCGGCCAAAGAAACCCACTGGGTGACCTTGGCCAAATCATACAGCCTCTGGAGAAATCATGGCAAAAAAACCTCATGATAGGTTTGACTTAGGGTCGCTATAAGTCAGAAATTACTTGAAGGCACGCAACAACAACATGATGGGTGTGTGTGTGATAGTCTTTATATTGAGCATAGTGTTTAGTTTACTTCAGGACATATTAACTAACTTGCTCGTCTGTCCACAAACCCAATAAGGATATTCAGTGATTTGTCATAGGGGATGTTCTTACAGGAAACCTCCACATTGGGAATGAAAAGTATTTTTAAAATCATATTGGTATTTGTCAGGGTACTGGTCATGAGGTAACTGTGTCTCCAGCTGGTAAATGAACAAGGCTGCAATCCTATGACTGTCTGGTAATTAGCCCAGCTCCCTTTTCAAGAAATGTGGATAGGACTATTCTAAATACAGTTCCTAACTCATGACTGTTTCTCTTATCTGACATGCTAGGTTAAAAATTGGCATGTTTTTGTCCATAGTGTAGGATAGGGGTGGGAATCGTGCATCCCTCCAGATGTTGGTGGACTGTGACTCCCAGCATGCTACACCATTGGCTTTGGTGGCTGGGGCTGCTGAGAGCTGCAGTCCAGCAACATGTGGAGGGCTGCATAATTCCCACCCCTGGTTTAAGAGTCAAGCTGCCTTTTCCAAAATTCTAGCTGACCTAGAAACACAAGAGGTTTCATAGGCAAAGAAGGCAGAAGATAGAGAAAGAAGACTTAAATAGAAAAACAAATAAGGTAGGCAACATGTAAAGTACATTCTTCAAGGAGCATTCGTCATATTTATGTGTTGCTTTGACTAAATATTGATGGAGTGTGCTTTACATCAAACCCTTAAACTTGTCCAGATCCACAAGCCTTTGCTCTTTGCTGATGTATGGGCCTTTCTTTAGCAGCGTTGAAAAAAATCAAAGCAATTAGCAAATTGATTTCTTTTCAGCACAAAAATGGGGGCAAAAAGAAATGTGCCCCCATAATCATCATTCATCAACTCCCTGTTCTGTTGCATCCTCTGAATCAATTGTCTGTGCTCTGCAGGAATCCCCAAGGGGTGGGGTCATGCAAAGCCTTCAGACTAAAAGGCTTGCCAGTGAACACTTGTTTCTGTTCATTACAGGGACACACCCAATGAGAAAGAAACAAGTGAAAAAGACAGTGGGGCATAGCAGTTAGATTATTACACGAGGACTTGGCAATCCAGCTTCTAGTTCTCAGTGAGTCATAAAAATCAGAAGGTGATCTCAGGCCAGTTGCTTTCTCTCTTCTCTCTCTCTGTTTGCCTGATCTTACAAGGTTGTTGTGCAGATAATGTGGGGAGGAACAGAGCAATGTATATTGCTTTGAGCTCATTTAAGGAAATGTGTGATGTAACAAATACGTAAGTCAGAAGTACAGTGGGCCCTCAGGATCTGTTGGGGTTTGGTTCCAGGATACATTGTAGATAGCACAATTCATGGATGCTCAAGTCTTATTATGCACAATGGTGCAGTGAAATGGCGTCCCTTCTATAAAATGGCAAAATCAAAGTTTGCTTTTTGGAATTTTTTTAAAAAATATTTTCAGGCTGTGGTTGGTTGAATCTGTGGACACAGAATCTGTGGATATGGAGGACTGACTTTATAGGCATATTATTTCAAAAGGGAAGAATTCCACACAGTGCAATAACATAGCACACTGAAGCACTTTGAACAATATAGAAACTCTTCCAGAACTGCTTAAAAAAAACCCCAACTGTGTATCATGTTGCCAGGCATATGTGAACTGTATAGGTGGTCTCCCTCAGTAGAACTCTTGCTATGAAAAGCACTTAAGATCACTGAACATGCTGGCTTCTAGTTCACCAGGTGTGCTCATCACTGATGGGCTGCAACCATCTCGTGCAATGCTTTCAGTTACCACTCATCCAGTGATTTGCCTCTGTGACTGAACAAACACAAGACTTGCAGCCTCCAAACACACCAGGTGAATCGGAAACTTTGTAGCTTCCAGCAGAAAGAGACTTACATATCTCCCAATACTAGATTACCATAATACTATGGCCCTTTCCACATGTGGAGGGGGAAACGGGGGAAAACGCGCCGAAATGGAGCTTACCGGCAGCCGGGTAAGTCCGTCGCCATGCGGAGCAGCGCGAACTCGCTGCTCCACACTCCTCCGGCATCCAAAATGGCGGCTTCCGGCTGGCGGAGGCTCTCCACCAACCGGAGAAGCTCGCCAGCCAGAAGCTGACTAGTGTGCGCCCGCAAATCTGCACCGGAGCGCGGCGACGGAGCTGCACGCGGCTGCGTGCTCTGTGCTTTTTAAAAACCTCTGAAAAGAGGTTTTTAAAAAACACGCAGCGCTGCCAGTTCCGGTCGCTTCAGAGCAGATTGAGGTGCAGAACTACGAAAAGTAGTCTGCCCAATCCACTCCACGGTGCAGACGACCTCCGTGGGAGGTCGCTCTGCACCGTTTTAATACCCTGGTGTGGAAAGGGCCTATATTAGTATAATACTATGCTATATTAAAATCCATTCATTCATCCATTAAATCAGCATAACTTGATTCATTCAAAAAGACACACTGGATTAAAAAAAACACAGCTACAAGCTTCATGGCACTCTTACTACTTGCGATATCATATTATTAATCTTGCAGGAGGAGCAGCAATAAATTTATAGTTTCCTCTTTTCTTTCCAAGTATAAAATCCAAATAAGATCAAAGGTTGGAACTTCACAATACAAATGAGTGTTCCCAAACTGGAGAATGTGGATGGCATTTTTGGTTCAGTTAGGTGCATGGGACATACATTCTTCCCATTTCCTTTACCTCCCAGTTTTTCCCTATAAAAACCTCTAGTTAGTCTCTTAACCCTAGCTGAAACAAAGCTCGGAAAAGTGAATTTTTTAGCCTACAACTCCCCAAATCCCACAGGAAATGGCCATTTTGGCCAGGGGATTCTTGGAGTTGTATTTCAACAGAATAACTTTCCCAAGTGTTGGGCTGGATTTATTTCAGATCTTGAAGCCCGGGTATGCAAGAGAACAGATTAAAATTGGCCTGCATGGGCACAGTGATGGGGACTGGAGAAGGATTAAGAGCCTACTGCCTGTTGATTAGGAATGTAAAAAGGTTTGGCATGCTCAGTCTTTCTGTTAATCAAGTTCAGTACCACTTAAGCTGAGTGTCAGTGCCTCCAGGATCTACCTTTTGCAACATGTGTTATACAATCCTTATAAAAGAAGGATTGAGACCTGGGTGAGGAGAAAGGCAGGGGATAAAGTAAATATGCAAATAAATAAAAGGAGATGCCTGGTTTGGAATCTACACTACTTTGCAGGAAGAGCATGTGCCCTGCCACAGAGTATGGCCACTCCCATCCCCATACTCCTTCATAACATTGCAGAGCTTGAGAAAGTTACTTTTTTTGGACCAGCACTCCCCAGATCCTCCAGTCAGCATGGCTACTGGTCATGACCACTGGAGGATTCTGGGAGTCACAGTCTGAAAAAAGTAAAATTGCCAGGCTTGGGTAGAAAACAGGGTAATTTCTAGCTGAAATCTGTCAACAAATATGAAAAATAAAACAATGGCCCACGGATTGGAAATGTTCAATATATGTTCTAGTCCCTAAGAAAGGGGACACCAGGATTGCAGTAACCACAGGACTATTGCATTAATTTCCCATGCAAACTAAGGAATGCCCAAAGTTCTACAACAAAGACTTTTACTATATATGGAGCAAGGAATCCGGATGTCCAAAGTGGGTTCAAGAAAGGAAGAGGGACTAACAGAGTGATCAAAGAATTTCAAAAGAAAACCAGCCTGTGCTTTATAGATTATAGCAAAGCCTTTGATTGTGTAGATTATGAAACTGTGGATCTCTTTTAAAGAAATGGGTGTGCCACAAGATTTGATTGTCCTGATGCCTCACCTCTACACAGGACGAGAGGCTACTGTTAGGTCAGAATATGGAGAAACGGAATGGTTTCCAATTGGCAAGGGGGTCAGACAAAGCTGTGTTTTATCACCTTATCTGTTTAACTTGTTTGCTGAACATATCATATGTAAAGCAGGATTAGTATCAGAGGAAGGAAGTGTGAAAACTGAAGAAATGAACATGAACAATTTAAGATACGCAAATAACATCATACTACTAGCAGAAAATAGCAAAGACTTGGGACAATTACTGAAGAAAATCAAGGAAGAAAGTGCAGTGGCAGGTTTACAGCTGAACATTAAGAAAACAAAGCAAATTACCACAGATAGTTTACATAACTTTAAAGCAGACAATGAAGACTTTGAAATAGTTCAGGATTTTCTACACCTTGGCTCAGTCATTAATCAGAATGGAGACTGCAGTCAAAAAAACCAGAAGAAGATTAAGACTTGGAAGGGCAGCTATGAAGGAACTACTCAAGATCCTGAAGGGTAAAGATTGAATACCAAAATCTGGATTGTCCATACCATCATATTTCCCATGTCTATATAGTGTTGTGAAAGCTGGACAGTGAAGAAAGCTGATAGGAATAAAATCAACTCTTTTGAAATGTAGTCCTACAGATAAAAATAAATTACTGGTTGTAGTTGCAGTCCTATTTCTCTTAACTACAACACCAGAGGTCTATCTTAAGCCTACTTCTGATGACAAACTTAGTGGAAAAAATAAGCCCTGCAGAAATGTCAGAAATTAGTTTGCAGCATAATCCTCCTGATGTACATTCAGAAATAAGTTCAGTGAGGCTTTCTCCCAGGAAACTGGGATAACCAAATTGATTAACTAAATGAGTATCAACATGGTTTCTCCTCTTCCTATTTACATGATAAAATGACCTGCATTATTTGCTATTGGTGAGAAGGCATGACTGAGAACAGTGTTAAATTCTTTATGAAGAGAGATAAACATTAACCAGCTAGCATCTATCAAGGTAGCAGCAGAATATTTGGCCACTTATTTTAGATTTTGCAAATGACTGGATGTATTATATTCCAGATGCAGAATAATGGTAACGTACAAGACCTCTGTCCACAGCCCAGAGCAGGAAGACAAACCTAATGGAAAAGACGACATGACTGTTTCAGAGAGAACAGGTTTTCATATACTTTTTGTCACCAATCTTACTCAGCATGACTATTTGCACACATATGTGCAGACAGACAGAAAGACATACCGAGGTGGGAGACTGTTTTGGCCCATTCATGCTCATCGCCTTACTGCAGCATCAAGTGATGTCTTGCAAATATGAGTGGCTTGCCACTTCTCCAAATCCAAACCCAGCACTTTTTTTTCCACACCTGGTCCAAAACTGCTTCACATATTCAGCCACCAGCCCTCCCCAATTGACAATGCACAGAGAAATAGAGCAGCGGACACTTTAAGTCTCAGTCAGCTCAACTGTAAATCAGTGGTCACAGAATCATCTTTAGCGGCATGTTTTGTAATTGCATTTATTTTAGTTATTTCATTTTTTTTTTAAAAAAACCTTTCACCTGCCCTATACTTAAAGATCTCTTTGTATCTAAAGAGTACAAAAACAGTTAAAAAAAATTATTTGAGCTGCTGCAGCTGTGGGAAATCTGCTGCAATGTAAACCTGCACACTTTTGATTCACATCATACATTTCTATCACATATGTTTTTGTTGTGTGTCTTCAAAGTTGTTTCTGACTTATGCTGACCCTTTCTGGAGTTTTCTTGGTAAGATTTTCTCAGAGGTGTTTGGCCCTTGCCTTTCTCTGAGGCTGAGAGAGTGTGGCTTGCCCAAGGTCACCCAGTGGGTTTCCATGGCTGAGCTGGGATTTCAATATTGATTTGCAGAGTTATAGTCCAGTGCTCAAGCCACCATACCACTCTGGCTTTCTCTAGCACATGCAAGGGATGAAAAAGAGGAGGAAATATCAACAAGACTTAATAGTAGGATTAGAAAGGAAAGACACAGACTCTTGTCTAATATTGCAAAGTCTTCAATTTTCCCCTATTACCCAGAGTGTATAATGTGCTCCAGGTAGGAGTTCACCCACTCCATGCATCTGTTGGAGGAGGTACCTGCCCATGAAAACTCCAGGTAACTCTTTGGCAGTGAGCTGATGGAGACAAGCTTGGGAGTTGCCCTATTTCATGGATAAACATGCAGAGCGATGGACTCTTAATTGATCAAATAGAAAGGAACTATTTCTGACTAAGAACTACATATGTGGATTATTTTTTTGGAAGGAGGAATGGAATTACTTATAGGCCAGTCCAGGACCGCATCTAACAGAAGTCAAACCTAACTGACAGTGTAATCTCATGAAGGTATAGTCAGAACACAACCACACTGAATTCTATGGATGCTGCTCCCAGCTCAGTATGTACTTCAGCATTCTGGACGAAATTGATCTCTAATTCTGCTTAATCCTGTTTCTTAAGGCTGCAAGACTGTATATTAGCAGTGTGCAAAGTCATCTGGAAACCTCCATCCCCTTGTCCTAGACCTCTGTTTTTTTTTCTGGTCAAAAGGGTCGAATTTCCTCTCCTGGAGCAGTGGTTCACTTTTCAAATAGGTCACAGCCCCCTCTGCTCCTTCCCAAACTACCGGTTTGGGGGCTTCTGTGCCCCCCTTGAGTTAGCGGTTGGATCTTTTGGGCACTCTGTGTAGACCCTTGGAGGGTTGTGAGGGCTCCCAAACTTAAATTGCCTTCCAATAAACACACTTACCTGGAAGTAAAGTTCACTGCAGAGCCAGCTTGGTGTAGCTGTTTGAGCACTGGATTACAACCCTGGAAACCAGGTGTGTATTCCCCACTCAGCCATGAAAACCCACTGGGTGACCTTGGGCACGTCACATACTCTCAGCCCCAGAAAACCCTTTGAACAGGTTTGCTTTAGGGTCTCCACGAGTGGGAAACGACTTGAAGGCACACCACCACCACCACCACCACCACCACAACAACAACGTCCACTGCACTCAATGGGATTTACTTGCAAGGAGCCTCGTTTAGGATTCTCCTGTAAGGCTCTCAAGAACGGTAGATCTCTGAACTCACCTCCACCATATCAGGCCCACCCACCCCGCTCCTCCTTGGATTAGCGGAGTCCACCGTGGAGATGAGTTCTGGCGAGCTCCAAAGCTTGCTCACTTTCTTGGTGGCTTTTCACTTGGCCCTAACAAAGTCATTCTTCCGGCACTCCCAGAGGAGCGGAAGTCGGACGGTACAACCCAATCTACCGGGCTCAAGCCCGCGAACGACGCCGGACCCGCCACACCCAGAAAAGGAGAAGGGAAAAGGGCAGCCAAATGGAAGCCCGCGCGGGGGGCGGGAGCGGAAGATACGCACCTTTCTCTCTCTCTCGGGCACACGCACACACACACACACATTCAAAAAGCTCTGCGAGCGACGAAACTAAAAGTAGGACGAAAAAAGATGCCACCGCACGGAGCCCGGCAAGGCGCAGCCCAGCACATTCCTCGTCCGGTTCAAGGGGTCTCTTCAGTCCAGCCCCGGGCGGCGGGATGCTGTCGGGCGGCGGCTGCGGGCCCCTCGATGCCCCCGCTCGCCGGCTGGCCCGCCCCCCCGTTCTCCCTCCCGTCTGCCGGCTGAGCCGGGGCTGCCCGCGACCTCGACTCCCCCCCCTTTACTCCGCGTAGCTCCCCCCCCCACCCCGACAGTTCGAGGGAGGTCAAGGAGCCGAGTGGCGGTGAGTCTCTCTCCTCCTCTCCCTCTGGTTGGGAAAAGCGCTCGCCGCTCTTGGTCACCCGTCCGGGGAAGGGAGGGTGGCGCGGCGGCCAAGACGATCCGCTGGAAAGAGAAAGCCCCGGGAAGCGGGACTTCCTCACCCCTCCAAACAGAGAGGGCGGGGGGGGAGAGGGAGGGGGCGGAGGGGCCCCACAGAGAGGGGAGGGGGAGCCCCCGGCTCTCGGCTAAGAGGGAGGGAAGGCGGGATGAGGGGAGCTGTCTTGCCTGCTGTGGGGAGGAGAAGGAGGCTCCGGCCGTCGGAGGCAGCGCAGCTCGGGGCTCCTCCGCCTGGTTGCGCGGCGCGGCCGCCTTGTCCGAGGTGAGGCGCGGCAGCCGACGCGGAGCGGCGCGTGTTCGAGGGGGTGCGCCAGCGAAGGCGCCGGGGAGCGCGGCTGCGGGTGGAAGAAGGTCCGTGAGCCCCAAGCGGGACGGGGCGGGTGGGCCGGGAGCGGGAGGGAAGAGGCGGCCGGCCGTCTGGCTGGCTGACGAGGAAGGGGGAAAGGGCGCGCGGGGGGGGGGCTTGGACGGAACGCAGAGAAAGAGCGGGGAAGAGACAGCCAGCCAGCCAGCGATCCAGCGAGGGGGGCTTGGTCTCTCTCCTACGTCAGGCTCGTCCGGGGTCTCCCCTCCTCCAGAGGGATGAACGGCCTCGCCGCCGCCGCCGCCTCCTCTCCGTCCGACACCCCCTTCTCCTTCGCAGCCCGTGATGCCAACATGAAGGGCGGCAGCGGAGGCGGAGGATGCCCGGGGCAGGAGGGACCGTGAAGGTCTGATGCGGGCGGGCAGGAGGGGCGCCTCGTTTGCCCTGGCCTGGGAGGGGGGGTGCAGCTCGGCTGAGGCTGACTCTTCCTTTTTCTGCCCTCCTTCCCCCTCCTCCCCACCTCAGGCGGACTCCACGCCGTCGAGAGAAGTCACCATTACTTCGCCCAGCAAAGAAGACCTGTTGGCGCTCGCTGCCCGGCTCTGGCAGAGAAGGAAGCGGCTGCTGGCCGCCGTCGGGCTCTTCATGGCCATGGGCCTCATCCTGCTCATCGCCGTGCCTATCCTGGTGCAGGCGCCGTCCAAGAGCCAGGCGCACTACGAGATGATGGGCACCTGCCGCATGATCTGCGACCCCTACAGCGCCAGCAGCGCCGCCGCCGCCGCCGGACCCGCTGCCCGGGGCCCCGGAGGCACCACCGCCGCCCTCGAAGCCCTCCAGGAGCTGAGCGCCAACCCGCCGCCGCCCCTGCCGCCCTTCATCCAGGGTCCCAAGGGCGACCCCGGCCGTCCGGGCAAGCCGGGACCCAGGGGGCCTCCCGGGGAACCGGGACCCCCGGGTCCTAGAGGGCCCCCCGGGGAGCGGGGCGACTCAGGCAAGCCGGGACTGCCGGGGCTGTCCCTGCCCGGGATCGGGGCCTCCGGAGCCGCCACCACGGTAGCGGGAGGCGGCGGCGGCGGCGGCGGCGGCCTGGGATCCGGGCTAGGAGGCAGCAGCAGCCCGCCGCCGGGCAGCGAAGTGACGGGGGCTTTGAGCGCCGCCTTTAGCGGCCCCAAGATCGCCTTCTACGTGGGCCTGAAGAGCCCCCACGAGGGCTACGAGGTGCTCAAGTTCGACGACGTGGTGACCAACCTGGGCAACCACTACGACCCCACCTCGGGCAAGTTCACCTGCCAGGTGCGCGGCATCTACTTCTTCACCTACCACATCCTCATGCGCGGCGGCGACGGCACCAGCATGTGGGCAGACCTCTGCAAGAACGGGCAGGTGGGTGCAGACGCCGCCGCTGCCGCCGCTGCCGCCGCCACGTCGGGCCGGCGGGAGGAGGAGAGGCCTGGTTCGTCGGACGGGGGAGCGATGGGAATCGGGGTAGGGGGTAGGGGGGTCCCTCCCGGGAGGGTCCCTCCCGGCCTTTCCCCACCGATCTCTGTGGAAAGCCGGCCGTCGTCTTTGTGTGGGTATGCATGTGTGTGTAAATGGGCCAGCCTGGAGCAACTTAGCACCGACGTACTTAGCCTGGCTGCGTGATGGGGAATGGGGGTGCTGAGAATTTTTTTTCTCCCGGGATTTCACCTTAACCGAAGCCGATGCTGAATTCCCGCGGACTTGCAGCTCTGGGGCTGGTTCTGAACCCTATCCGCTCTTCCTTCCGGGACGGCATCAGGGCTCCAACAAGAGGGTGGGAAAAAAAAGAAAGTAACGAACTTGCCACTTAGCGGAGCCTGTGCTCAGCTCAGAGAGAAAGGGGTTCCCATCGAGGCTGGTGGCGGGTCAAACTCCAGCGAACGCGCCGGACTTCTCTCTCCTCCGCCTCCGGAGGAACGGCGGAGAGTTTAGGGAAGCGGAGGCTGCGGGCAGAGAAGCAACGTCGTTTGGCCCAGGGTAGCAAAGGTTGCCTTGGGGCCGTTTCAAGGCTGACAAGGTCCGTTTGGACCACGGGTTTGTGGGCTGCCTGTGAGGAGTTCGACAAAAGCTTCTTCCTCAATAAAATGCGAGGGTTCAGAAGCCACCAGACTCGATTTAGGAAGATTATACGCTGCCCGAATGAAGACAGCCCTGAATTTGACCGATTTAGCAAAGAAGGAAAAAGAGACTGGGGAAACTTAGAATGAAGGGAGGGAGGGAGGGGAGAGAGGGAACTCTGCCTATTCTGATGGCGGGGGGGGGGGGCAATTCAACAGAGGGACTGTGAAATTATTTTGTTCCCTCCTGAGGGGTGTAGTAGTTTTGGCAGCTATGGGGAGAGAAAGGAGGGCATTGCCCACCACATAAGAATCATGTCCCCTCCCCATTCAGCTCTCTTTCAGTCCCCAAATTTGTAGGATTGCAAAGAGCCAGACGCTGAAAATTGTTCATTTACAGTCATCCCTCCACATTCGGTAGGGTTAGGGGCAGAGGACCCCTGTAGAAGTGGAAAAACCGTGAATAACTCTAGGCCCTCACAAACCATATTTAACACATAAAAAAGTATGCTCATTATATTCCACGCACTGTGAATTCCTTTGAGGCATCGGGGTTCCTTCACAAGGCAGAAGTAGGGCTTACTGCCACCTCTACTGCTGCCCCATGCTGTTTTTAATAGGGACTTACAAGCGTTCTTTGCAGTTTCTCAGTCTCACGAGGCTTGCAGTCCCTCTTAAAAATGGCATTGGAAGGTGACAGTAAATAATCCGTGAATAATCAAATCCACAAAAATTAAACTCGCAAATGTGGAGGGCTGACTGTATTATGTTTGTGGACAGCCAGCACGGGGCAGTGATTTGAAGGTTGGACAATGACTCTGGAAAGCAGATTTTAATTCCTTGCTCAGCCTTGGAAAACCACTGGGGGACCTTGAGCATGTCACACACTTTCAGCCCCAGAAAATCCCATGATAGGTTCACCTTAGGGTCTCCATAAGTCGGAAATGACTTGAAAGAACACAACAAAAATTAGGTTTGCTGTATTGGCATCCTCTTAGTAATTTTGCTTGCCTGTTTCTTTCTATGCCTAAATTTTTTACTAAAATGCTCAAGTGAAGTTTTAAGTTACTGCAGTGCTAGAAATTCAGAGATTCAAGGAAAATTCTCCCCATAGCTGCAACCCAGTCTCTCTTCCTTCTGTCCCACAAAGAGACCCTGCTCTCAAAGATCCTCCAACTTCTTTTTTGGGGGAATCATAGTGAACAATGTCACTTAAGATATCTTGAGTCTGAACAGATTCATTTTCTCTTCAATCCAGCCTTCTCCAAGTTAGCTGCGATATAGGTGTGTTTTTCCACAGCTCCCTTTGTCCTCAGCCAGTGTGATAATGTTGGCAAGGAGGATGACGGGGATTGTAACTGAATACATCTGGAGGGTGCTAAATTGTGAGAGGCCGATTTCGGCTAAAATGAGTACGGACTGTTCGTGAGCGTGTGTGTGTGTGTGTGTGCGCCTCAAGTTGCCTGTTGACTTATGGTGACCCCATGAATTTTATAGGGTTTTCTTAGGCAAGAAATACTCACAGGTGGTTTTGCCAGTACCTTTCTCTGAAATATAGCTGATAGCACCTGGGATTCATGGGTGGTGCCACATCCAGATGCTAATCAGGACTGATCCTGCTTAGCTTCCAAGAGCAGGCAGGATCTGGTGCCTTTAGGGTATTTAGGCCCTGTGGACCTTTAGTAGTTCTTTCTATTACCTTGTTCCATTCTACTTAATACCTGGAGCTCCTCTGTTGTCACAGCTTTGCTATCTTCTTACCCCCACCTCCATTCCATAGTTTGTACTGGTGTAGACCTATTGAATCCATGGTTGAATAGTGAGTCAATGCATAGATACATCTAATTGATTCAGTAGGATCTAGTTGCTGACCTGGAGAGCTTCTTCGCTTAAAATCTACTCCCTCTCCCATTTTTAGTTGGAGGAAGGGCTGTAACTCAGTGGGAGAGCCCTCTTGCTTTGCATGCAAGAGGTTTTACCTTTAGTCCATGGAACCCCCAAGGAGGGCTGGAGAAACTCCTGCTTCTGCGAGTCCATATCAACAATACAGCACTGGATGGAAGGCAGCTTGCAATAATTCCAACAGATGCTGCAGTGAAGGCGTCTTTCCTTAGGCTTAGAGGCAGTTTGATTGTGAACCTCTGAAAGTTTGTTCTAAGTGAGTTTGGAGATGTACCTCACGGGAAATCTAAGGACCATCCTGTGCCACAGACACACTTAAAATGGGGGAGGTGGTTTAAACCCAGAAATCCATCCAGTGTGGGATTGTACTGTAATCCTGGTTTTTAGCATGGGACAGCTCAAAACATTCCTAAATGGAAATCCTGAAACCTGGAAAACTCTTCTTGGAATCCTCACCGATAATTGTGGGGAAGGTGCATTTAGAATTCCAGCTAGTCAGTTAGAGGTAATAAAACAGCTAGGAAGGATTTGGTGGGTACCTGAGGAGTGAAGCAGTTTAGCTCCATAGCGTGTTTGCTCATCTTTTCTTGAGCAGCAGCTACATGTGCTGGAGTCTGGTTACATGCATTGTATGCATGTCACAGTTGGATCCTCGGGAAGGCATTTTTTAGCAAGATGCTGTGTGTGTCTCTTTGTCCGTGTATGTGGAGGGAAGGGGAATGCCACTCCTGAGTAGAAGTTTCTCTCTGTTAAAACTGAATTCATCAACTATAGGAATTCCTTCCATTAATCTTGACCCTTATCCCACTCTTATTCCTCTTCTTTGTGTCTCCTTTTCCACCAGGCTCTTCACTCTCACTCTTTACCTCTTCAGCTCTTTCACAGCAATGTGAGGGACCCAATGGATCAGACAGGGGGAATGCTGTTGCACTGCAGCTCCCATCAGCCCTGGCCTGAATAACCAAAGGTGAGGGATGGAGTTGCAGTCCAACAGTGTCTGGAAGGCATGAGTTGCCCGTCTCTGTAGTATGCTGTTCTTGCCATCAGAGCTGAAAATGTGCTTTTGGACTAAATCTCCCAGAACTCCAAAACCAGCTTGGACAGCTCTTCCAGACCATGTGCAGAAATTTACCTGAAAAGGGAGCACCTGTGCTGGTCTATATGTGAGATCTCACATTAGGAGGCTGAGGTGTTTAAACACATGCTGGATGGTTATTTATTTTGGATGGGAGTGCTGTAGTGATGGGTCGGATTATCTGGCCTTAAGATCTTTTTCAGCTGTATGATTCTAAGAAGTTTGGAAACTTCTGTGGGTGGGGGGCTTGATAGTTCCTCTCGCTGCACAGTAAAGTAGAGATCCCCCTCACATCTTCACTGCCACTGTATGTTGGGATGTAACACTTGGGCTGTTCTCTTTACTATTTGAGAATTCCTTTTGCATGCCCAGAGTTTTCAAATCCAAGAGGACACAGCTTTCACTGTAGGAAGTGGCAGACTCCTACATGCTGCCATGTTTACCTCTGAAGTTGAAATTCCAAGATTCAGTGTCATTTTATGGCTACTTGTGCCTTGACGACTTCAGCATTTGCGAAAGGGCCAATAAATGGAATAGGCAAAGCCCTCATGGCACATAATGCCACTGAGATTGGCTGTCCTATCTCATGGAGGAAGTTACCCATTCACCTTACAGGCAGCTAGGGCTGGAGCACATATCAACCTCACCACAAGGAGGCTGCTGAATGTGGCCAGCCTTGGCTGAGTAAATCCACACCTAGAAATATCTGCTTCATGGACTTCTGTGCTTTGAGCATTTGTGCCTCTACTCCAGCGGTGGGAAAATGTCCTCCTTGCAGATGCTTTTGATTGCAAATCCCATCAGCCTTAGCTCCCATAGTTAACAGTGAAGGATGATGAGAATTGCAGTCCAACTGTATCTGGAGGGCCACATGTTCCCCATCCCTGCTCTACTCTATGATCTTAGCTACTGGCAGTGGGGTGGGTGGAGTGGAAACTCACAGCAGGGTGGTAGCAATCCATGTGACGAGGGGTTCTTATATTACAGCCAGGATTAATTAACAATTTGGGTTTTTATTATCTCCTTGACAAGCAGTTCTTATCAAGTTGGGCAGAGGAACGAAAACCTCTCTTACCAACTGCATGTCCTTCTCAATAGTTTTCAAGAAGCTTGTGGGGAGATGATTGGCTAAAATCCAAGTTGGGCTATAAAGGCTCCCAAACTTTTTACTTTAATTATGCCAAATGGACCATTATAAGAGAGTGTGTGGACACTCAAGGTGTGTGTCACACCATCTCATTTAGACAGAGGCACACCATTTCTTCATCTTGAGAAGGAAGCAGGCTACCCAAGACCTGTCTTTTTCAAAGGACAAGATGGTGCCCTCTCCATGTATAGAAACTGAGATGGTGGCTAACTCTTACCTCAGCACTGGCAACAAGATAGTATCCTCCATCAATCCTGAGGGCACTTTGGTGCATGTAGGATACACCATGGATCACCCACAGTTCTGTCTTCCCAAAGAATGGGGAAAACTCAAGAGGAAAGCTAGGTGGCTACTCTTCTGCATTTGTGAATGTGCCAGTTGCCTCTAGAAGGGCTGATCCTAGATACAGGACTTCTCCCCTAGGAGTTTCTACCCAGCAGAGGATCCTAAGATTGTAAGACTGTAAACTGAACTCTACTCTCCAAGGTGGGGAAGTGAGAATAACTCAGGCTTGGCAATTTATCAGATACTAAAGCTTAGAGTGTTATCTTTTCTTCATGGAGGTCTGGTGCTTGTCAATTAAGAGGCCTAAAGCTTTGGATTAGAATTCCAAAGGCTGAAACAGAGGTAAAGGAAACCAGATATTATCAGCCCGGAATGAACAGGAAATGATTCATCTGTCATTATAAATCCAATTGTGCCACAAATGGAAAGTCCAGCAATGTCTCTCTCACTAATCCAATTCCTTCGTAGTAAAACAGATACCACTTACCTAGAATCTACAACTGGAAGCCTAAGGCCAGCAGTTTAGTCCTACAGTAAAACTAGTATCTTCTTGTCTCCATAATTCACTTTCTGGGTTATTCTTAGAGTCAAATGTCCTGTAGCAATCATAATCAATCAGTGGAATTAGGTACAGGAATTGCAGGTGCACAAGATGCAGCAATTGCCACCATCTTGGATGGCTTTAACAGAAGATTAGACAAATTCATAGAGTATGAGATTATCAGTGGCTATCACTCATGATGGCTATATATTTCTTCCAGAATTGGAGGCCGTATGATTCAGAATATGAGTTGCTGGGGGCATAAATAGGAGGGTGCTATTGCACTCAGATTCTGCTTGTAGGCTTTGCAGAGGTATCTGCAGAACCACTTAGGACTGGATGTATGGTTGATCTGGTCCAGCATGGTCCCTCTGATGGTGTTCTGTGCTTTATACTTTTTGCATGTTTGTGTGTGCTTGCATGAGCCAAGAACTGAAAAATCACCACCCTTGATCTTCAGACTTGCCAGTTCTTCCAATATAGGATATGAAAAAGAGAAAAGGAGCAGTCACTCCTGGCCATTTGTACTCAGAAGACTTCTAAACCTATGGTCGTCCTTCTCCTTTTTTGATCTGCAGGCTTCTTCCTCCTGCCTGCCTGTTGTGTGTGTGCATGTATGTGCCTTCAAGTTACCTGTTGACTTATGCTGACCTCATTCATTTCATAGGATTTTCTTAGGCAAGGAATACTCAAAGGTGGTTTTGCAAGCTTGTTCCTCTGAAATATAGCCTACAGCACCTAGTATTCATTGGTGGTTTCCCATTCAAGTACTAACTAATCCAGGACTGACCCTGTTTAGCTTCCAATATGAGACAGAATCTGGTGCCTTTAGGGTGTTTAGGCCAACCTCCTACTGCCTATGGTCCCTTTTCCTCCTTCAAGCACCAGGAACAGCTCCCAACAGCCAAGGATAGTCTTTGACTGTGCATGATCCACGTAGTGAAACTAAGGAGTAGCTACAATTCTCAGAATCTTGGACTTTTTACCTATTTTGCTGGGGATATGAACAGGAAAGGTGAACAGTGTACAAGGAGGGCAGTGTGTGGTTTTACTGTGCCTAGTAAACTGCATTGATAGGGATAGGTATTCTGGTACCTTCCAGATATTTTGGTCCATGTTTCATTTAGTCCCAGCCAGCAGGGCCAATGGTCAGGAATTATAGCATGGGGTCACCATAAGTTGATAGTGACTTGAAAGCACATAAGAAAACATCTGATGGACCTCAAGGTGTCTACCTATGAGCTGGCAGATAAGAATTGGTAGGGAGGAAAGGGAAAGCCTCCACAGAAGTTAATGGCCATCACAGAGAGTTAGATCCAGGAAAGCTATACTACCTCTGTCCTCTCCTGGGGGTAACTTCTGCCCCCAGGTCTCTCTGTCTCTCTGTCTTTGTCTCTGTCTCTCTCTTTCACACACACAGACTCTCACATTTATTTGCTTTGATGATTTCCCACCTTGATAGGAAATAGGACCTTTTCTTCAGAAACTGCCCTCTGTTTACCTTTGACTTCTCAGTGAGCAAAAGAGAACAGACATAAGAGTTGTCTATCATTTCAGTGGGATGGAAGGGAAAATGGATGCACCATGGAAAGAAATATGGCCTATGGTGTACTGCAGAATGGAGAGGCCCAGAGAGAGAGAGAGAGAGAGAGAGAGAGAGAGAGAGAGTTGCAACAAAGGAGACTAAAAATTTTAAAGATGGAGCATGAAGAGCAAAAGAGGCATGCTAAGATTTAAAGAGAGGATGAGGGAGGTGAGGAGATTGAGACAGGAGAATGATCCCTAATGAGCATAGTTGTGGTACTCAACTGAGAGACTGCTCTGACAGAGGTTCCAGCTGCCATTATAAAACTGCCAAAAGGAGTCACTGTATGGCTCCACCTTATCAGCATTATATTACAGTCTTCCTTTCTAGCTACCTGATAGTGTGATCATAAGAGGACTTTAAATATTTGAGCTAAGGGTGAGGGGAATGAAACCTGAAGAGTTGCCCTGGGACTGTAGAACTAGTGAGAAGCATACTCTGGCCTAATCCTTTGGCCCACTTGCCTCTACATTTGTGTGTGTGTGTGTGTGTGTGTGTGTGTGTGTGTGTGTGTTTCGTCTTACTGCAGTGTGCTCTAAGTCTCCTTGAGGATCATCTGATCAGAAGGCAAGATACAAATCTTCAAAATAAATACTACATAATGAATAAATGGAGAAAAGCGTAAACAGAATGCATTTGACTGGGAGCAAGGGAGAAGGAGAGAAAACTTTTTTTTGGAAAAGGGAAGACTAAAAAGATGAATAATAGAGAGTGAAACCATGGTAGACCTAAAGAGGCAGTATGGGTGGGAAAGACCTGTGGTGATAGTGGTGGTGAAAGAGGAAGAGAAGTGAAAAGCCAGGTACGAGAGGGGAAATATAGCATGGTGAATTTCGGTAGTGGACCAAAGTGCCTGGAGCAGTTAGGAAATCTCCATCCCCGGGAGGTTTTAAGAAACAGGCTGGGTGGACATCTGTCTGCCAGGATTCAAGTGAAAAGGATATTCCAGCCAAAAAGGTTAAACTATATGTCTTTTACTGTCAAGTTCGATATTTTTATTCTACACAGTGATTAAGGGAAAGGAAATAGGGAAAAATGTGAGGGAAAAATTGGTTAAAGCAAGACAAGACGATAAGAGATGAGGAGGGGAAGGAAATGGGACTCTCACTGTGAAGGGATAAGTTAGGATATCCAGATCTCAAGAGAAATTTTTTTTTAAAGAAACCCTGCAATTTGCACGATCCCCTAGCTAGCACAGCCAGTGGTCATACTGGCTAGGGGATTGTGGGGGTTGTACTCTAAAAAATCAATTTTCCTAAGCTCTGAGCATAACATTAGTATAAAAGGAAATGGAGGTGGAGAGGGAACGGGGAGAATCAAAGTAGAATGGCAAGTAGAATGGATTGATATGAAGAAAAGATTTAGAATAGAGTGATCTGGTAGGTTAATGGAAGGAGGTGGCACTAGGAAGACATGGCTACCTGTATCCTGAGAAACTTTGCTGGCCTTACTGAAACCCTTTTGGCTTTCCTTGAACTTCCTCTGATGTTTCCCCTGAAGTGGATGTCTTTCCAAATTTGCTATAGAAACTATTTGTCTCTGTTTCGCATTGCCCAGCTGTTTTGTCAGTAGAGAAGACCTCTGTCCTGATTAGCTTTACACAGCACATTTGGAGTAATTTGGACTGATGCTCTTGATGGTACCTGGAAGGGAAAGAGAGGACTGATGGAGATACAGAAAGACAGCAGGAAAGTGTGCATTTGGTATGAAAAGGGGAAGAAGATAATTTTTATTTGTTTTACTGATTTTGGCACTTTTACTGCACCTTCCCATGCGAAATCATACCCAGGGGGTTTACAAAGTTTTAAAAAAACCTAAAATTGCTCCACCTGCTAAACTTGACCATGGGAACTGACAGAGCCATGAGAAGAAGGAATGTGTGTTTCGGGGAGGCAGGGAAGGAGATCAATGTAAGGAGGAGGAAGAGGGCTTGAGAGCAGACAATGGGAGGTTCCACGGATCTGAATTCTTTTTCTCCCTTTGGACTCGGTGTGCTTTTCAGGTGCGAGCTAGTGCCATTGCACAGGACGCAGATCAGAATTACGACTACGCCAGCAACAGTGTGGTGCTGCATCTGGACTCGGGAGATGAGGTCTATGTCAAACTGGATGGAGGCAAAGCCCATGGAGGCAACAACAATAAATACAGCACTTTCTCTGGCTTCCTTTTATACCCTGATTGAAAAAAAAGTGCCAAGCGTACAAGGTGTGCACCATCGCCTCATCTCCCACCCACCCGTCCACCCCCCTTGCCTTTCCTGCGGAGTCTGCTCTTCAGGTTACTTTAAGCTTCATCCCGGACAAAAACTGTATGTTACCTTGATTGCAGTACAAAAGAGAGATGAGTAGCTTTTCCTTTCTAGCTGATGGTGTCATCTATCTCCTTCTGTGTCCTGTTGTTCATTACATTCACTAGGAGACCGGTAGGTCTGAGAGCCTTAAGCTGGCTAATGAGCACCATGAATTCGTCCCTTCATTTAGCACAGATTGAAAATGTGGAGTTAAATCCACACCGTCTCTAGTGAAAACAGAAGCTCAGCCCCAATGAAATGGTATGCATGAAAGTCCCTTGATCCAGCTTGTGCATTTAAGGAGATTTTCAGAAACAGCATCAGCTTTTTCCTGTGCTGTTTTTAAGTCACAAGAATGTGTCACTTTCTTTAAGTAGCGTTGTATCAAAACCAGTGCTGCAATCCCACAATATCTGATTTTTGCTGGTCTGTTAGATAAAAATAAGTAAAATCAGACAGCGTACAGATTTATGCAAGATGAGCTACCTGTACAGTCAAGAAATCTCAAACCACAGCTCTCCATGATTGCAATTAGCTTATAGTCTTGCTGTCTGTCTAAATTCCCATTCTCTTGTTGAAAATATTTTGGTGGCTGCATCTCCAACTTCCTGTGGGCCTATTTCTCTTTCTTTTAATTAAGCAAGTGGTTAAAAAGAAATGTCTATCGACACCCCTGCCCACAACTCCTTTAATCAATGAACACTACAGATGTCTGTTTAAAAACAACCCAGCCATTATGTATGTCTGAAAGATTCCAAGAAAAAACCTTGATATACAAAGCAGAATGAATGGATGAACCCTGGCACTTTATTTCTTTTCATGTATATGATCGTTGCTTTTACTAACAGCCTGGAGAACAGGATAGAATTCTTGTGACACTGCATTGGCTGTTCCTGTGTTGCTTTGTATGTAGGGGATTTGCCTATAACCGTTTTGATTTGTGTCCTATAAATATCTATAAATATTTTATTTCTTTATTTCTTCAGTCCACCCTTGTGCAATGCAATACTTGTGTGGGTGATGATGTTAAGAAAAGAGTTTAATCTTATGTCTCTAAAGCAAATGAATGAGCTAAAGAAGAAGAAGAAAAAAAGAAAGATATATCACATTAAATTATCTTTTTTGACAATGGTTTTTCTGTTGTGTCTTCTTCTGATGTTGTGTGAGGGGAGGGAAAACAGTGCAGGATGGGGGAGAAGGTCTGTCTGCTTTAATTTTTCAGGATGTGTATGTTTGCTTTATGAAACCCATTCCTCTTATGAACCAAGAGGGGTTGGTTCTTTTTCCTTTTGCTCACAGCGGTGTGCTATTTGGGCAATATGAGCCCAGATTCTTAGCAGGGATTAAGTGCTGAGTTTTCGGTTCAGATGTGAGGGGGGATAAAACTAAACCTGTGGGTTGATGACTACAGCACAGGCCTGGAAGACAGGCAAGACAGACTGACGCTACTGTTCTAGCTGGAATGCTCTTCCAGGCTCTCCAGCTTTTTTGAAGAGCATGAATAAAAGTCTAGGATTAGGTTCCCTGGAATCAAAGGATAATAAGGACCCTATTAAAAAAAAAGAGTTTAATGCCCTCATCTTCCTCTGTCCATCCTTCTAATCTGGAGTATAGAAACACAATAACGATTTAAAATGATGACATATACTTTCCACCATTCTAAAACGGAGTTGATCAAATATTACACTTGAAACCATGTTAAGTCGCATTAAATGCAGTGGATCTAGATGTTAGTAGACATATATCAGATTGTGCCCTATCTTCTCAGCTATCATTCTTTGGGATACTCTGTTATGTTAGTAACAGATGGGAGAAATTAGGCACATTTTCTGATTCATGGGTATGAAAAATAAAGCACAAGGGTCACAATCCATCAGGACGTTCTGTTGCCAGCATTTATGGGAGATTACTGATTTCAGCTAGGGGGCTGTCCCGTTGAAAGGAGCCTCACGTACTGGTGTTTCTTGTCAGTGTGTGTATGTGTTTGTGTGTATTTAAAATTACATGGATATGCCTGCAAGAATATTTCTTGTAAGCAGTATGCTTCTTGCACTTTTGTTCATTTACTTACGAAGAGTGCTGTCAACATGCTTGGTGTAAATGGCAATGGGAAAATATAAAAACAAACAAACAGAAATTAACAATTCTGGAAAGAGAAAAGACAGTGTGTGGATGGTGGGTCACCAATAGGTAATTCAAGGCAGCGTTGTTATGTTCCACCAAGTTGGCTTCAACTTGTGGTGACCCTCTGAATGAGAGATACCCCTCCCGCCAAAAACAAAACCCATCTTGTTATTAACAGCCCTGCTCAGGTTTTGCAAACTCAGGACCACGGCTTTCTTTATTGAGTCAATCCATCAGGGCAGCATACGGATGCCTAAATTCAATTGGTAGTCTCAAGTAAACCCACTGAATCGATTGCTGAATGATAAATCAACACTCCCATCGATTCAGTGGGCCTACTCCAGTTGAGAGTCTCAATTAGATTTAGGCCATGATTGCCTTCCCTCACAACAAATGAAGTGGGCGAGGCTGAGAGGGAGGTTGAACTAACACAGGCGCCCTCTGAGATTCATGTCTGAGTGTGGACTGGAACCTGTTGTCTTTTCAGTCCTAGTCTGATAGTATGTCAAATCTGCTTGGTCTTTCTTCTGTTGTATTTTTGCAAGGCTACATCCTGGAGACCTTCCATGTAATTCATTTCCCAGCAAAACAAATGTGACAGTCATTTGGAGCCAACAAGTGTGCAGTTGTTGCTGTGTGGAGAATCCAGATGTCTTCCTTAAAGGAAATACTTCTCATTTAGGTGTATCACATTTTTATTTTAATGTGATTTTCCCTCCAGTGTATGCATTAATAATTGCCACTGTGAGACAGTACTTATGTTCAGAACAGAGGTGAGAAACGTCTAGAGGTTTGGGGCCACACATGGCCTCCCTTGGAATTTGGAGGATTTTATCCCCATGCTGCCCCAACATCCCCCAGTTTTTTGTTCTTATTCATGAAGGCTCCTTGCAGAAGTCATTTCCACACTACACTCTTATAGCGCAATGATTCCACTTTCAACATCCCATGGAATCCTGGGGTTTGCAGTTTGCAGTGTTGAAAGTGGAATCATTGCACTATAAGAGTCTCGTGAGGAAATGGCCAGAGTCATGGTAGTCAATTTTTCTATGTCTTCTGCAAGCTGTTTTAGGCCCCAAGAGGAGCCTTTTTTTTTCCAAGTGAAAGTAACCTGACATCACCACCAGTTTTGGAAAGAGCCCTCCCCAAAATTGCCCATAACACCCCCAAAGGCTTCAGAAGGCAACTACTATTTTGGGGGACATTTTTGGTAAATATGGTGTGTGTCGTGAGTGGCCCAAAGGTGTGCAAAAATGGTTGAATGTGTGTGCATGCAGTCCCTATACTAGACACGGTGTGCAGCATTGGTGGAACCACAACAAATTATCTTTTTACTGTGTCATCTTATGAACCTTTTTTAAAAAATCTTTTTACTGATGGTTGTTCATCCATCTTCATAACTTTTCCCTCTCTTTGATTCTTATCTTAGGACCTGCAAATTTAGGTCCTAGTAAGTAATGACTCGTTCTTATACATTCAAAGAGAAGGTTTCCATTGCTTCTTTATCCAAGTATGCCGTGGGCAGTCTGAAAAGCTCTAACCTAATTATGTCTGCAGGAACGTACTCCATTACTGTCTGAAGACAAGGTCTTCACAGGGCCACTGTGACCTCACACAGAAGCATCAATTTCTCCCCATTAAAATTGCGCTTTTTCTCCAGAGGCAGAGTACCACATAACTTGAAAGATTGCTTCACGCTGGTCACTCCTTGAAAAGGTACTAGGTTTCTAATACTGTAAACTTTGTTACGATTATTATTGTGCGGGTATTTACTTTTCGTCTTATACAATCAACTTCTACAGCTGACTGCAGAGTCAACCCTCCACCTTCACTAGGGTTAGGAGCACAGGGTCTCTGCAAAAGTGGAAAAATCACAAATATCAAAATGTGTGTGTGTGTCTGTGGGAAGGGGGCTGAGGCACGGTGGGGAGAATGGGTACCCAGAGTCCAAACCAGGTCAAGGAAAGGAGGGGGAAAGGGGGGTGAGCATGGGGGCTCTATACTTCTCTCTTGCCCATATCCTTCCTTGGGTATGGGGGGCACTGGCAGAGGATTTGTGGTGCTGCGAAATTGGGCTACGAGCCATCCATAGATGCCCAGGTAGCAGCTGGCGGAGGAGGAAGAAGAACAGAGGAGGGTTTTCAAAGGGCTGTGCAGCTTGATTGGAATCGTTGAGGGGGAAAGTTCCCATGGAAAAGAAGTGTCTCAGGCAGGGGGCGGAGAAACTGGCAAATAAATCTATGAAAGTCAAATCCACAAATATGGAGGGCAGACTGCACACTCTATTATACAGTCAGTTTACATGATCAACCACTGCCTCAGGCAACAGATTCTAACATACCCTCCAACTATCCTGTTTTGGCAGAGACAGTCCTGATTAATCTTCTGACATCCCACATTTTCAGCAGCTTTTAAAATGTCCCAGATACGCTCTGGTTCCCTCAGTTCCCATTTTTGCCCCTATCTTACTTCAGTTGCTACAAACAGAGTTCAAACTGCAAAAGTAGTTTGCCCTCAATTAACTCAGAGAGGGGGAGAGGAGGGGGCAAAATCTCACCCTTTCCAGGAAGTTGAGGCAAAAAGCAAACTGCTGCAGGCTCTCTTAGCTTGTGTGTTTTTCCTCAATTATAACTTTTTCCATCTTGACCTCTCTTTGATGTTGCTTGCCCACATGTGTGCACTTTTCATTTGTGAAATATGGCAGAGTATGTTCTAGGAGTTATGAAAGGACAGAAAATTATAGGTTCAAATCCAGTTTTTAGTCCCACCAAGAGGGAGTTGTATAAATATTGACTTAACAATATTCCCATTGATTCACTAAATCTCTACTAGCTGGGGATCTAACAATTTACTTTATTAATATGGTCTTATATACAGGGACAGGAAGAAGAGCTTTTGGGGAATCTTTGTCCTCATGCATATACTATTCACCTTTGACTTAGGTGAGTGAGTGGGAATCTCTGTTTGCTGGTCCATCTCAGGCAGGAAAGGTCTTGGGCCAGCCCTGGTACCACTGGGAGCACTCATGCTGCCCATTTCATGAACTGGCAAACAACAACAGTGTAATCCATATTCCTTGTAGTTATGATCCATTAGTCTGTGGGCTTCCTTCTTTTGATTCCTGCCCCCAAATGTTTTGTAGTACACATCTGAATTAAATTTTGAAAACAATGAAAATGATTCTCAATACTTGGAAGATTCCGTGGAGGCAGAATCCCATACTTATGGAATTCAGCTGAGGTTAGAAAAAAATACAGCACTCAAGTGGAAGACAACGTTGGAAAAAATGCATGGAAAGAATCATCCTTAAGCATATTTCTTTTGCCTTTAGAAACTATGTGTTTTGTTAACATTTTGGCAGAGACTCAAAGAGAATGAAAGGCTGAGTTGCTGTCAGGAGACCCTGCTGCCAGCATGGTGATTATAGTGGGCACCACCATACAATAGCACTAGTTCCCAATGTCAGTCCCATTGCTTCTTCCTCCGCTGGTAATTCTTCCTGTCCTTATGCTTTCCTGTTTTTTCCACCATTCATATGCTGGCAGTGTGCAGAGATGAATCAGAAATGGGAAGGGGTAAATCTGACTACAGCCCTGCAGTGTCTTATCCAAAGGGCTAAATGAGTCAGTGCAGAAAACCTTTTGTCAGTCCAGTTACACACGGTTTTTTGTGGTACAAGGCATTTAAAGCTGACTGAAGTAATGATGAGCACACTGCCCCCCTCTCCTTATTAAGTAAAAAAAAGCTGCTTTTTCAACCTTACTATGCAAAAAGTCAGGATTTCAATAAATCAGCTTTATGGTAGTAACATGACCTCCTCAGCCTCTTACTCTAATGGTATATTTGCACTACACTCATAAAAGTTTGATATCACTTTAAATGTAGTGGATGCATTCTATGGAATCTTTTGGTCTATAGTTTGGGTGGGACTAAACACTTATTTTGCTGTTTGGAAACTTTAAAATATTAGATGTTGGAAGTATGACACTATTAAATTATTGTTTTTGTTTTAATTCCAATGTACTTGAATATTTAACTGAAGGCAACTTGCATGTGAATGTTAAATGTAAAATTTATTAATGTTTCTGAGATAGGCATTTGCATTCCAAAGTTTAAAATTCACCAGTGCTTCATTTCTGGGGCAACCTTCCCTCTTGGCAGCTCCGATCAGGCCACGCAGCCCTTTAGAAACCCACCTCTGGTCCTCTTCCTCCTCCAGCAGCCACTGTCTGACCAGCTAAGGATGGCTCACAGGCTGATTTCTCAGCACCACCAACCCTCTCCTGATGTCTCTCACATACCCAAGGAAGGATATGGGTAAGAGAGGGGAGGTACAAGGCCACCAAGCCAACTCACCCACTTTCTGTCTCCTTTCCCTGATCTGGTTTGGACTCAGGATTCTCACTCTTTCCAGCATGTCTCTGCTCCCTTCACACAGACACACACACAGAGTTTGATGTTTATGGTTTTTCCACTTGTGGGGGTCCTGTGCCCCTAACCCTATTGAATGGGGAGGGCCAACTGTACATAGAAGCACGGCCTGTGAAGATGATCTAAGGGACATCTAGGCCATTTCTGCACTACACTGTTATAGTGCTATTATTCCACTTTCAACATCCTATGGAATCCTGGGGTTTGCAGTTTAGGGAGGGGCCTTTGAGGTCTAGTGCCGAAATAGCCCTAGTTTCCTGTTCACAGATGCATTTAGGAACTGCAACATTTTCACACAGAAGTGATCATCCAATTGCTTTACAAAAACAAACAAACAAACCCCTATCAATAAAATCAGATTATTACATCAAAAGCAGAGATTTAAAAAATATACATTAAGGTGGGAATCAAACAACAGACTGAAACCACAGAGTGGCCAGATTCTAGGGAAGAGGGACAAGTGAAGCTCATTGAGTAAAAAGGCAAGGACACAACATCAAAAGTCTGTTCTTCTTTTGCTAGCAGGCAAAGACCTTTTCATTTAAGCAGGCTTTTAATGTGTAATTGCTCTCAAGGAGACTTCTTATGGGAAGGATGCTTTATTTTTAACTTTCAAATGCCTTTCATATGGTTTTAAACTGTTTTAATGTGATGGTTTTTAATTGTCTTTTTAAAATTTTTGTTAGCTTTTAGTTGGTTCTTTTGGTGAGCTGCCTTGGGTCCCATTTTGGGAGAAAGGTGGAATATAAATGAAATAAGTAAGTAAGTAAGTAAATAAACAAATAAATAAAGCTTTTAACAGAAAAGAAGTGACAATACTAACAGAAATATTTCTAGCCCCCCCCCGCCCCCGGATCTTTGCCTGCCTAAAAGCACAGGGATCTGCTGGCTAGTTGGAAAATGTTCCTACCCAGCCACCCACATGGCTGCTGTCTGCCTCTGAATGAGGTTCCCACCACACTCTAGTCTCACAGAAGGTGGAAAGGATGTAGAAAAGTGTCCTTCAAAACAGGAGCTTTCCTAGATATACCCCTCAGTTCTTTAGGTTAAGTGCTCCCTTTCTGCAGTCCTTTTCTTTACTGGTGAGGCATCTGCCTGCACTTCATCAAACAGAACTCATCTCAGGGCCTTCGAGTTTGCTGCTGTTTGCTCTGAAAGCAGAGCTACAAATTTGTAAGGAGCTTGGAGTGTGAGGAGGGGGGCCAGGAGGGGGCAGGGCTATGGCATGAGGGTCATGGTCACTGTGCGTGGGGGCATGGCTGCAGTACATGGGGGTGTGGCCAGGGCATGCAGGGGTGTGGCTACGGGTTGGGACTCCCCAAAAACATTGCCACCCAGGCAAATCAACCCCCCCCCCCGCAACTGCACCTGCTTGCCTGCCTGCCTTCCTGTGCTTTCACATCATATCAGGAGAATGAAATCTCTGGTGGAACTGTGTAGTTTGGGCCTCCCATTCTGAACACATGCAGATGCTCTAGCAAGGATGGAGGGAACTTATTCTCCTGCCATCATTTGCATTTTTCTCTTTCCTGCTTATGCATTCTCCTTTACTAGGGTGGAAAGGACTGTTTTTTCCCCCATAAAAAAGACAAGAGAGGTTTGAAAGATTGTTGCTTATGGTGTGTGCTGTCACCCCACGTTGCCTTCTATGCAGCAGATCTTGTGGCTTTTTTTTTTTTAAAAAAAATCTCTCTTCAAAATTTGTCCGCATTGAATTGAAGGGGATCCCTTGTATTGAACTAATTGACCAAAGCATATCTTTTTATTTTATGTTCAGCCCAAAGGATTGGAGAAATGGCCAGTCTGATTGCAAGCAGTGCTGTATGTTGAACATAGGAGACATGGGGTGGGAGACAGGACTTCATATTTTTGTTTTATCCTATGCATTATTCCTCTCAGGCTGGTCATTTTCACTTATGGGAAGCTCATGCTGAGAGTGAAGTTTTGAAGGATGCCCAGTGAGGTTTCCATTGCCAACCAAAGAACTGAATCCCACTCTTCTGGGCCAAGAATGTGAATGCTCAAAAAAGAGGATGGTAAGAATGTGTGGCCACGTGAATATGGACCTTGTTCCATTTGTTTGGGTCCATTCCCTATGCTATCTAGATAGCTGTTCCTAAAACTAGGTTTTCCAGGGGCAAGTAGGGAAATGTCTGAAGTTCCCTGAAGCATATGGAAATTTCCCTACATTTTTAGAGCCATGTCCATGAAACCACCAAATGCTTGGTTATCCTATCAGCTAATGCACTCGTGAGTGAGAAGTGAATTGGTTTAAGACCCCATTGGGGGTCTTTTCGTGACTGCCTGGTCTAACAGAATTATGTTGCTGATAGATTTTCTATTCCTGTGATAGTTAGAGCTGTACAAATGGTAAGGTTTTGCCTGTAGTCTTTATGTAAACTCCTTGTGGACTTTGTATGTGAAGGGGGGACGCTTTCCCGTCCCACTTCTCTCTCCACCATATCCCTGCTCCTGTTTTTCTGTTCCTGTCTGAACAGCTCCCAAGAAACTCTCACCTGTAGGGGAAAATGAATGTGCTCCTGTCCATCTGTGGGATGTGCTAACATGCTTGACAATCTCTTGCACCTCTTTGATATGGAAACATCTCTGGAATATGGTCAAAAAGCCTAGGTTTGAAAGACCCAAATGAAGCATAATTGCTATGGATGCACAATCCTCAACAGGTTTCTAATCCTTTCTGACTTATTCCTCTCTCCTTGTGACAAGATGGAGCTTAGGCACAAAGCCCTCAGTTTAGATTTCAAAAAATTAAAATTGACATGCGGCAGCTTCACCGGGAGCCAGGAGGAATTCTAAGGAGGCGCTTTGCCTGTCGCTTTATCCTTTTGCATTAAGGAGCAATTTGTACTTCTAACAAAAGACCCAACCGTTCCCCCTTGGCAAAAGGGCAATGAAGATACCTTGCCAGAGAATTGCTGTTCACAATACTTAAACAAATTTGAATCTTAGATTCTCCAATCTGTATTCCCTGGCGGAGACTGTGCCTTGCAATTCAAATGCATGGCTGGCAGTGAGCGCCTGCCAAGGTGTCAGCGGTTAAGCAGATGATGGATTGATGAGGCAATGGGAAGACACAGGCCTGCGATGGCACTTTGCCCCGACAATGATCTATGTATCTGCACATTATCAATGTCAGAAAGAGGCTTGAACCATCTTCTCCAGACGTCTCGTGTTCAGCTTATCGCCCATGTACTAATTACCAGGCTGGCTTACACCACAGGAAACAAACAAGCCAAAAAACAAAACAAAACAAAACCCCTCATTGCTACTCTAGCAACACTTTACACAATTGATCCCACTTCCTAACCAGGTTCCTTCTTACTTTCCTCTTCTTTTTGCAAACGTCCTTTGTGAAGACATCATGATGATGTATTTTCCTCCCTCCTGACTCCTGCTGAATTAGCAATTATGGACAGGCACTAAGCAGCAAATATTTTGTACACTATCAGGCCCGCCCTGCCATTAGGTAAAAGGAGATACCTTCCTCAAGCAGATTTCAGGTGTTGTGAAACAGCAATACATAATTCATTAGTTTATTTGTTCTTATTCCAGTTTTCACTGCAAGGGATGAGGAGGGATGCTTCTGGGATTTCTTGTCTCATGAGCCAAAATAATTTCCCTGCCTTCGGATACTATGAGCTTTGATTTGGGTGCCTGGCGTTCTTTTTGTGTGTCCGTTGTTGCTTTGTCTTGGGCAGCAAAATGTCTTCAGCAGGACACTCTTTCTCTTATTCTCTCCCTCTCTCAATCTGTTCTGCCCGCAAACACACCCTACAGATTTTTTACCCCCCCAAAATAAAAAAAATTGCAAATTTGCATACCCATATATGTGCACATACACACACTTGCAAGGAGAACCACAGAGTATGGGTTAGAGAGAGGAGACCAAGAGACTGAATTTCAAAGTTACAGAGGAGATGGGATAGGGTTATGCAAGGCTTAGAAATCTCTGCCTAAGTAACTGCTTGGAAAGTAATGCACATGCCTACTTCTAACCCTTTCGAAAAGGTTGTTCACCAATTCATTAAATGCAATCATGAGATCTGGTAACTTGTTTTATTATAATGAAGCTCAGGAGCCTGAAGTTTCTGAACTCTGCTGATATCAGAAGTGAAAGACATTGTTTACACTTCAAATGGCCTGAATTGTATGCTCAGTTCATTCCAGAATTAGAATTTCCCAATTACACAATTTGAAAACGCATCATAATTTTGGGTGCAGAAGACTACAACTCTTGTTTGAAGTCATTGCACATGATGGAGAGATCAGCAGCTAGAAGCCAGGTGGTCACCGAAAAGATTTATGATAAAGATAGCTACCTCAGCTTCACTCTGAAAGGAAAGCACTTGCTAATTCAGGTATTTCTTAGATTCTTGGTTATAAAATTCATTGATTCAGTTTAATTCTTCATGAAGAAAAAGCTAGTGATTGGAATGAAAGTTCCAGAGGTGTAGACATTTTAGTCTATTATTTAACAAGAGCATAACAACATAATGTTGAACAGTTCCATTATAATATTAAGTTTCTGTAGATTAGAGACTACTTCATCTTAAATGCATGAAAAAGAAAAATTAGCACATAGGATGAAATAGAGTATCATTCATTAAAACTTATTACCTAAATAAAGCTGTTTATATCAACTCACAAGCTTCTGCTGTTCTGGTGTGGTTTAGTGAAAGCCATGTTTTAAATGCCAGTGAAATGGATGGGACATTTGTACCTAAGGGTTATACTCTTTCAAATCTGAATGCCTAATACACCCTTCATCCGTCTGGGACCCTTCAGATGGATTTGATTGCAGTCCCCATTATCCCCAGTCTGCATGGCAATGGCTGGTGATATTTGGGGTTGTCATCCAACCCAGCTCAAGGACACCAGGTTGGGGAAGGTTTGCCTAATGGTTACTGAACAGATATATTCAGTTCTTTGCCAAGACATCTACTTTTTTGCAGGTTTTGTCTAGCTCTGGATTCAGTTTTGACATTGGGATTTGAAATCTCTCCTGTGGCCAGTCTGAATTAATGAGCATGGGAATATCACAACAAACCACATTCTGGGACATAGCCCATTTCTTGCTGAACTGCATGGGACATTCCTTGTGGACTGGGACTTACGAAAATTTGAAGGGCATATTCTCCAACATTTGGAAGTAAAATAAATAAATAAATCTTTATCTGGCGTTCAGGTTAAGCAAACAAAGAGTTCACAGTATGCCAGCAAAAAAGTCAACTAAGCAAAGTCACTTCCATAGTTCAGGTAAAATAAGCCTCTAAGGAATCTCTGAAACAGCAACTTCAAACAACAAGTTATATCTGGAAAGCACATTCTTGCATTCAGATTAATTACATTTCTATGTGTTTGTATTATTATATGACATCTCACTTTGCAAAGAATAGCATTCCAGCTTTGAGAACATGAAAAGTTCTCTCTGTGTTTGTGAAATCCTCTTCTATAATATTTCATCATCCAAATACAGTTCACAGGTAAACTCTGGTGTTGGGTTCAAATTCAGTCTTACACATCCATCTCCAGCCTGTATACCTGGCAAAGACAGTCATGTCTTGCAAGTGACTAATATAATGCAAAGAGAATTAGACACACTATGGCCACCAGATATTCTATATAGTATTAATTCTAATTTGTGTGAGGATGGAGCTCAACCAAAATAGAACTCATTTTATGACTATTTTCAGCAGCATCAATTGCTTTAAACATTTCAAAAGTGTTTCACCTTTTCAAAATGGCAGTCCAGGATTGAAACAAGAAGGGTACCTCATTTCTACTCAGTGTCTCCCTACTTGGACCACAAATGTGAGATCCTCTCCCAACCCAACTACTAGTACCTCTTTAAGAGGCAATACCCTTGCTCTGAACTGGCATTTCCTGACCACAGTTACATAGTCAAATCACAAAATGTACCTTGATTTACTGGAATCATGCACATGACTAATCTAGACAGCATTCCCCTCACTCTGAATTTGCTTTATTCAGTAACATCAGCTGAAATCTTGCATCAAAAGACATATCATAAAGTCCCACATAGGCAGAACAATGATACATTTCTGCTCTTACTCCCACCTTTTAACTGATGCAGCCCCCACTACACAGATATTTAGTGGCTGTGTAGAGTGAGGAAGCTTTGGGAAAGTATTTGGCTATGTCCTTATAGCCAGATGAGGAATACTGACATCATCAAAAATTAAAATTCATTAGATGACAAAATACAAACCTTAGAAACAGTTCTGCACAGCATTAAAAGCCTATCCAGTCAGTTTCTAAAAGCCTGATGGCATAAAAATGTTTTAACTAGCTGATGGAAAGAAAGCAAAGAGAAAGCCATCCCAGTTTCCCTAGGGAGGGAGTTCCAAAGTCTGGTAGCAACCACTGAGAAGGCCCTCTCCCTTGTTCCCACCAAGTGAACCTGAGAAGGTGATGGGAGAGAGAGAGAGAAAGGCTCCTCTAGAAAATTTTAGAGCTCTCATGGGCTCATAAAAGGAAATAGGATCCTACAAATAGCCTGGACTCAAGCTGTGTAGGTTATTATGAGCACTTTGAATTATGCTCAGAAATGGACTGGCAGCCAGTAGAACTGTTGCGATGAGGGAGTACTGTCTTCTCTGTGCCCAAATACAGTTAACAACCAGGCTGTAGATTAACAATCTGATGAATATCATCATCAAAAGACATCATCCCATAAGATGATGACATCATTCTTCATCTGGCTATAGAGGCATAGCCAAACATTCCCCAATGCCTTTGTTCTCTACTGACTGCTAAGTGGCCATGGAGTGGTGGCTGCAACAGCTAAAAGGTGACCCCAGGGGGAACTTGGGTTATTGTGGAAGGTCAGTAGAGAATTCCAATCTCCACAGTGAAAAGAAGGGAGACCTACAATGTTAGAAGTTCAACTTAAGCCACTGTAAGTCACCAGCAGAATGCCACCCATCATCTACTAAGATCAGAAATGGCTTTGTTGCATGGTGACACCATCCTGTTCACTACATGATCTTGAATGGCGAGATTGCCCTGTGATGTCATCTTGAAAGATGGTACTAAGAAGATGGAAGAAATGGAACCAAAGCACAGCATGAGAGGGGCAGCAAAGTGTTAAGTGGCCAGAATGTGTGTCTCAAACTGGGCTTCCCACTAGTCAAGCCTTGGAGCCTTACCTCTATCTCCTTTCCATACTTTGAAAACATATTCCTAAATGTTCAATCATTCAACCCCACAAAGGGCCAATCGCTATCTATGAAGCCCTATAAAGCCCTGACATTTGACCTTGCTCTTCAGTCTGAGCAGTTTTCATAGTGGGATGCTGCTGCTCCACAAGGACCAGTATCCTGATGGCTACCTTGGAACTCAACCACTGCCTGGAACTGTCTTTTGATTCTCCTGACTCCCCCATAGCTGCCTTAATAACTGAAACCTGCCAATTTTGTATTTTTTTCCCCTAGTCTGATTGGCTTGGGAGGCAAGTTTCCCTGAATCCTGCAACCCAATGGGAACTGGACCTTTGCCATAGCCTGGCATAAATGGTAGCCAACAAGTTTGGGTTCCTGCCCTCTCCCCCCACCTTGCCCCCAGCCATATGATTTTATTGATTGATTGATTTTAAAGAAATTCTATGCCCCATAATCCAAATAGGAGAATATTGGTGGAGTTCTATTGGAGGGGAGCAAATAGCACCATCTTCCAGCAATACCCTCCTTAGTTCTCACTGTGTAGGTAAGACTGGTTGCTGTCTTGCATGCAGGTACATGAAGTTCCCATGGGCACTGCTTGGATTAAGGATTTAGCACCCCCAGTGAAGTTTCTTCATGCATGCAGAGGATGCATCTGAATCTGCTATTGTTTCCCATGCACAGCAAAATTTTGAGGATCAGCTCAACTGTTCTGTATGCACAAAGGTCTTAATTCAAACATGCAGTGACCAGTTGTTAGGGGCTGGATAGCAAAGAAGCCTGTGAGCAGCAGAGATGGGGAAAGTTTTTTTTAAAAAAACATGATAGATCTTTCTTATTTATTCAATTTATACCCTGCCTTTCTCCTGCCATGGGATCTAAGAGCTATAGCTCTTAGTTCTGGGGACTATATCTTCTCTTTTGCTTTTTCTTTTCATACATGGTTATCCGTTCTCTCCTTCTGTTTAACAGGCACCATTAGAGGCTATCACATGAATAAAGATGGACAAATATTGGAACACTGTTGGCTGGTGCCTTCCATGTCATTCTGTTACCCTGGCTTCTGGAGGTCCCATGGGAGACACCTTGATTTGCTCCGAAAGGCAAGGTTGGGGGAAATTAGTGGAGCACTGGCAATAGCAAAATGAGGGGCAGGGTAATCCAGCAGAATCTTTTATGGGGCCAGGCCAAGCAAAAAGCTAGACAAATGTACTAATAAATGGTTTTTATTAATATATGTGTTCTCATGCACCAACACACTCACTGACTCACGCATACAAGGCCTATCGAGAAGGGAAAGAGGTGAAAATTTATAGGAGATTTAGCGGAGAGGGTGTAAAGGTGGTGATACTGCACCTATCCTGAAGTCTTCAGTCCGGGAAGCGGCAAGAGGGACGGAGCTCAGCGAAGAGAGACGGTTGAAGGGATCACTTGACTAGCAGAATGCCAGTCTGCTAGTGTGGCGGGGAGTTCTCTGAAGAGACTGTCCAAAACTGGGACTACTTATAGGGCAGAACGTACCTTGAAGGCAGACCCTCTCCCGGGAAGAACAATGGCCAAAACAAAGGGAAAAATTCCACACAATAGCAACTTGATAGTTTGCATGATTGATTCATGCAGATGGACCTCGCCTAGTAAGATTGTCCAAAGTCAGAGTTGCTGAACCCAGGGGAAAAACCAATAAACCACTCAAGTTGGCTATTCCTTGGCTGAAGACCGTTTGTCCGTACAGACCTGTTTAGCCTGAGGTCTCCTAGGGGAACGTGGCTGGGGATTTTCCTGGCCTGACCTAGTTTCGGTGGTTCGACCTATTTGTCTACGCACCCACCTGGGCAACCTCTCTGGCATAGCGGGCATATTTAATATCAATTTTATATCCCCTGGGAATGGGTCTGCCATTGGGGTAACAAATCTTCCAATGAATCTGCTCTGAATGTTGGTTTGAACTTTAAAGGAGATATCCAAAATGCTGGACCTATTACTTTAGAGTCCAGATGAAAGCTTGGAGAAGATTCACAGCCCCATTGACATGGAAGCTATGAGCTGCCACAGTGTAAAAGAAATCTTGACCCATGAATGCCCCCCACGTTTTGCAATATTGGTCATTTTTCTTGTCACACTGTGCAAATGGTGGAGATTTTTGAAGCAAACTGTATTTTGCACAGTGGTGCAGGCTTTGTCCTATAGCTTCTTTCTCCACTGGTTTAATTGAGCCCTCGTTTCCCATGTTTCATCTGAGACAAGCTGGCACATCTACTTTGTTGAGAAGGGGGAGAGATGTGTGTTGGGAGAGACAGTCCTATCTTTCTCCTTTACCCTCTAGAAGAGCACTTTTTGCTCTTTATGTGTAATAGTTTTATGCATTTGCATTGATCCAGTCTCTGTTCAAATGTTTAAGTTGCTTTTGAATGTGCTTTGGACAGTTTTCTTGGCAATTTCACTTTTGTTTGTCTTATGCCTCCTTCTTCTCCTTCACACTGGGGGACCCTTGGGAGGGGTTTCTATCTGTGATGTTAACTATAACAAAGAGCAAATGAAAGATTTTTGGGGATGGTGATGAGGGGGTAGAGGGAGGAAGTCTTGCACCTCCTGTTTTCTCCAGGGAATACTTAAATCACAACACTCTCTTAGCCACTATTGATGTCCTCAGAGCAAACAGAAAAGCATGCAAGGGGACTGTTGAGCACATTTTGAGTGATTTTTGTAGCAAAACAAAAAACAAAGGCTGCTTGTTAGTACTTAATGTTTGGAAATGAGCTCTTGAAAATGTTCTCCCTCCTTCCTTCCCTCTCTCTCTTCCTTTTTTCCCCTCCCACCTCTCTTCCCAAACTGGCAGCTTCATGGTAAATTAATTAATTAATTAATAATAATGAATAAGAAGAGGAGGAGGAGGAGGAAGAGGAGAAGGAGTAACAATGATGATGTTGACGCAAATAAGAACACAAAAGTTCCAACACTGAAACATCACTAAACAATTTTTAATGGTAAAGCACAAGGGAATTCAATTCAACTGAAAATCGCATTGACGGAAAATGAAAACCTTTCCGTATTCTACTGGAAAGAAATAGGTGAAAGTAGCTATGGTATAGTAATCCATTATAAAATTCAGACCCTCATAATAACAGGCCCTATAGCAATACCCCCAAGTAAAATCCAAAACTGTGGGTGGCTATCTACTGGGAAGACATCTTTTATAGAGCCTATGGGTCTTGTTCATTCAAGGCCAAGCCGTCCCCAAATACTTTAGATTATGACAGGAATAGCTCATGACAATGCATGGAGAAATTCATATCCCCTCCATCTACTTGGAGAGCTTGCAGCTAAATTCAGACAGGAATCCAAGGAGAATGGCAGACGATCACAGCCTTTGCTATTTAAAAAGGCATGGGGCTTTGGTCCTCCAAGCCCTGGCATCACTACACCATTGTCCCCAAGACAAATAACAAATACCATAAACAAGCTGGATGGAGAGTGTGTTCTGTTTCCTAGCAAAAAAGATTAAGAATTATATTGACATGGAAGTTGTCAATCTCCAAGTGAAAATCATCAGCCAGAGCTATTAACACAATCCTTATCACTGCACCTATCTGGAAAGAACATTGATAGAGGTCCAGAGAAGATGTATCATTCAGGAATGCCACAATCACCTCATTGAAAAGGGGAAGCTGGAAACAGGCTTCTAAAAATGGTTTCTTTGGGATTAACGCATTTTAATTCAAAGCCTAAGAAAATTTTGTTGTTGCTTTTGTGTCTTCATGTAATTTCTGACTTACAATGACCCTAAGGCAACCTCATCAGGGGTTTCTCTGGGGCTAAGAGTATGTAATGAGCCCAAGGTCACCCAGTGGATTTCCACGGCTGAGTAAGGAATCAAATCCTGGTCTCTAGGGTTGTAGTCCAACACTCAAACCATTACACCACAGTGGCTCTCCCAAGGAAATTTAGCCGCCTTCAAAGAATCACTAATAACCTGGTTAAAAGCCTACAAAAACCCTCTTGGCCAAAACACCCACCATGAGCAAGCTTCCAGCTTGAGAAAGTTCACTGAGTTTCTAGAGGATGCAGCAGTTCTTCTTTTAGGTGGTGTCCAGATGTTTTGGACTGCAAATCCTACCACCTTTGGCCATGACTGGAGCTTATGGGAGCTCTAGTCCAGCCAGGTTACCTCCATCCCTCTAGATCCACGATGGGAATTTTACGGCTCATCAAATGTAGCTGTACTGCAAGTCCCAGCAGCCCTAGCCAGCATAGCCAATGACGAGGAATGCTGGGGTTTTCAGCCCAACAACATACGGAGGGCTACAGATGCTACACATACGTGCTGCATAGCTTCTGTGGAAATAGAAACAGTATGGATTCTATTTTATATTTGTACATGCACTTTTATGCTTCAACAGCTACACATACTGAGGAAAGACAGGCAGTGGTCATTGGTCATTGGTCATTGCTGCTGCTTATTATGGAATATATCTCTTCCAACGGACAAGAACTTGTCCTCTTAATGAACCTGGCATGGCAGGGATGCATTCTACTCTGATGCTTTCTGGAACTTTTAGGCATGTAAGCATCAAACAGGAGATTAACCGACATCTCATTAGATGGATTGTGTGAGGAAGCCTTGGCTTGGGTGTGAACATTACAAGATCATTAGTAATTATCAGTTAATTTCTGTGCTCCTTGTTGTAGGCAATTAATATGCAAAATCCCATTGATTCCAAAGCCACCGTAACCGACAAAACAAAGTATTCGTATTGCATATTGACAGCATGCACTGTAATGTCTCCCAAAGATACTGCTGTGCATAGTAAGAATGAAACATTAATCCCAGTCAAACCTTCTGAGGCTCAGAGAGTCACATTGCTACATACATCAATGAAGAAGAAGAAGAAGAAGATGATGATGGTGTTGGTCATAGTGATGATGAAATCATTTCCATTCTCATGAGAACAACTACAAACCAGGAAAAATTCTGCATGTATTCAGATGGTGAGTGATTTGGGGTGATGGGTGATGGACTTACATTTTTGAATCAGAATGCTTACTTACCCAAAGGACATTTTTAACTAGATAGTATATAAATGAGGCCAACCAACCAAGTATGTGGCTACTCAATGGCAGCTGGTGGGTTGGGAATCCACTCCAGGCTTTAAAGGAGCTATCTAATGTGCTGAACCTGCTGTGGGTATTTTAAATGTACAGAGGATCTTTTATATCTCTAGGGGTTCCATTACAGGACTCTCCGTGAATGGTAATAAATGCAAATGCTCATGTCCTGTATTATTAAATGGCAGTGACATGCATGCAGATGCTTCAGTTTGTTTGCATTCATGTCATCGACATTTTAGGTATAGGGCACGATGCTCCCTGATCACTAGAATTTGTAGATTTGGAGGTCACATTTAACAGCAGGTCCACTGAATGTTGAAGATGGACTTCCAGCTAACAAACAGGATTTTTGGCATAGCAGATATTAATATATTATAGAAAAAGAGTAACTAGTATGCATAGCTACATAGGTAGAAATATTGGCTGAGATCCTGAATCAGGAGGTGTAACTATGACATCAGAGCTATATCATCATGGCTGTATCTCCTGATGCAGCCCCCTCAAACCCACCTTAGAAGCAGAGCAGTAGCACCAACAGGGATTTATGAGGCAGTGGGGAACAGAGAGCTGAATGAAGAAGCATCCATTGCTCTTCTCTCAGTGAAATGCTTTCTGATGGACAACCACAACCACCCCTCTGAGATCCTGTTGTAACTGTTTGTAACAAAGTGCATTGCTGCTGGGAGAGAGCTGGACACTTGGTGGCTCAATATCTATGAAGGAGGAATGGTTGTTGAAATTGACTGAGCTGGCAGAAATGGAGAAATTATCTAGTTTGATTACATAAAAGTTGTTGGAGACATTTCTGAAATATTGGAAACACCTTATAGACTTTTTTCAGAAAAAAGAAAATTATTTGGCAACTTTTGGATTTGACAGTAAGATTTTGTTGGCAGAAGAAGCAAACAATGTAGTTTTAGAGAGACATCTGATTATTCTATATGTACGTATAGCCACTGAAAAGGAAATCAGATGCCATTCTTAATTTTTGTCTCTACTTTTATATCTTACTTTCCTTTCTTGCTTCTTTTTCTTACTTTTTCCTTCATCTTTTTTTCAGATTATTTCTAATTTTTAAGGTATTTTGAAAAACTCTTAATTACAAAAAAAGAGTAAAAATAAAAATAACCCTGTGTTGGTGGCACTGCCTGACTTCTAAGATGGGTTTTGAGGGAATTGTGGCACAGTGGTATACAGTGGTATAGAAGGACATGGTCAAGCTGGAGCAGGTCCAGAGGAGGGCAACCAAAATGGTGAAGGGCCTGGAAGCCAAGCCCTATGAGGATAGACTTAGAGAGCTGGATATGTTCAGTCTGCAGAAGAGAAGGTTAAGAGGGGACATGATAGCCATGTTTAAATATTTGAAGGGATGCCATGTAGAGGAGGGAGAGGGCTTGTTTTCTGCCGCTCCAGAGACCAGGACAAGGAGCAATGGATTCAAGCTGCAGGAAAGGAGATTCCACCTGAACCTCAGGAAGAACTTCCTGACAGTCAGGGCTGTCCGGCAGTGGAATATGCTGCCTCAGAGTGTAGTGGAGTCTCCTTCCTTGGAGGTTTTTAAGCAGAGGTTGGATGGCCATCTGTCGGGAGTGCTTTGAGGGTATTCCTGCATGGTAGGGGGTTGGACTGGATGGCCCGTGTGGTCTCTTCCAACTCTACATTTCTATGATTCTATGAACTGTAAACGTGAATTCCAATATTGATGATGTCATTAGTTCATCAGGAGGCCAGCCATAATTTATAGGTTATCTGATATCGTATGTTCATGACTGTATTTGACATACTGATATAATTATATTGTCAATTTGGGGGGACTGGGTGAGAGGAATTAATTTGCTTGCTATGGCTGAATACTAAAAACAAACTTCAAAAAATTTAAAAGAGATAAGGTTCAGAAGCTTGGTTAGTTTCTTTAAAGTTTAGACAAAAACTTGAAGCAGATTTGCCACTTTGCTGACATTGGTGCCATCAGCTGCCACCAATCCTGCATGTATTTGGTTGAAAGGGCAGAGCTTCTAAATTGTCTTGAAAGCCTGCTCTAAGTGAAGAGGGTCAAGAAGTCTCAGAAGCCCTGAACTTGTGGGACCTCGAACATTTAAATATTTATATCCTGCCTTCTATCTAAAAAGCCCAGAGCAGTGTACAACGAAACCAAGATGCCCAAGAGCCCCAGCAAACATGTGCCATTTGTCAAACATCCCCCTCTTCCAGCAGTTTGTTCACTGTGAGTTTCCAGCACAGACTGGTCTAGTCTAAGGCCATTCTACTTGTTATAGTGGATAGCTGAAGTCAGAGTGATTCCCTTTTAAATTTTTGGCAACTTTCCTTGATGGGGTGATGAGTAGCTCAGGAGCTGCATGTGGCCCTCAAACAGTTTTTGAAGTCCTGAACCCAACAGGCTTCCCAGACTCATCTTTTTTGGGGGAAAAAAGAAGAAAGAAAAGAAAAGAAAGAAGAAAGAAACTTCCAGGAGAAACAATTGACTTCTTCTTCTTCCTCTTCTTCTTCTTTTTAGAACTGTCTCCCCAAACCAGGAGCCATCTTCTGGCTGCTTCCATTTTCCCCCATGTTCTGCCTTTTTCTTCCTCCAGTCTGTGTAGCTCTCAGGTGGGTCCCAAGGTCAGAAAGCTGGCCCTCAGACCTATCAAAGCTGTCCACCCTTACATTAGGTCCTTTAAGGGCAAAATTATATTCTTGCCACATTGACTTTTGCCTTTTAGAGGAGTTTCTCCAAATCCTGCAGAGCATTGTTACTGCCCTGGCTAGTCCGAGCTTTGGGGATATTAAAAGATATCCTTTTGATATCATAATTCGGCTTCACTTCTCTATTCCCTTCCACGTGCTTGCAAGGCCCCCGGACAAGCACGCATACAGGCTCGGCCGATTATTACCGTAATATTCTTGGACGATACAGGCAGGTCAGAAAATAGCCGACTCACTGCTTTAGGAGACCTCCAGGCAAGTACTCTAATTAGGTATGCATGCAACCTACAAAAGATCCTCTGCCCCGCGCTGGTAGCTTGATGGGTAAACTATGCAATACCCAAGTACTCTGCTTTTGCATACTGGCTACTCTATTGAGAACTCTACGATAACTCAATCATTCAGATTCTGACCTTTCAGAGGCTTTGTCTCCAACTCCAAATCTATTGTTTTCCCCCAAGTACAGCATAGCCTGCGGTCACATTCTCCTTATAAAAACCCTTGATTCTGAGACCTTCCTCGGATCGCTCCCAAGTTTCATCCCACCTTGCTGCTGCTTTGTTTGGCGAGCCTCCCCTCAGCTCCACGTACTGAGCTACATCGCACCCCAGCCTCGCTCTCCATTTTTCCAGGCTTCAGGACAGGTGAAGTATCACTCAAACCAGCAACTCCTCTAAAAATCTCTCTATACCACTCCAACCTTTATTTCTTTAGTTATCTTGTATGAGTGTGTCGCATACACGGTTTTGCTTGTGTTTTTAATAAAACATCAATTATTGCTTCAACTTCTGTGTGCTCCTTGACCCGACCCGACTCCGTAGACATAGGGTTCAAGATCTCGCTACGTTACCCTGCCTCCCATAACGCTAAGCAGTGCTCTGAGCTAATTTTCCCCACCTTTAGTTGAGCACATTTTGGTATCCCTCCCGGGACCCCCAGTACACAGGGTAACAGAGTGGTGGAGCCCCGGTACCCCTAATTTGAGAAGGAGTCACGAACCTCCTCAAATCAGGCTGGTACTGACTTAGGTGACGGTCAGTCAAGTCGTTAGAGCGCAGTCAGGCAGGAACACGTGTGTGTGAGAATTCTGTGCGTTTGAGCTCTAGAGCTATTCTATCTGGGTGGAAATCTGTTCCCCTTTCTTCCTTGGTTTGTGTATGTCAGCCGCCCCAGCGTGGTCACTAGCACTAGGCGGTGAACCATTGTCTGATAGCAAGGGGTGTGCACAAGCTGTCCTGGGAATCACATCCCTAACTTGGGGTCTATCGTGGGCTGGATCCGAAGTGTTAGAGTGTTAGCATGGTAGGAACAGTCTACACTCATCCAACACCATAGTGACAAGGCAAAATAGCACTTAGGGAAGAAATCCCCCCCCAGAGTAGTATACGGGTGCGTCCCGTCCTTGGTAGTTATGAAAAGCGTGGGTGCGTCCCGCTGTGTAGTTTCGGGTGCATCCCGATTGACTAGCCGACTAGGTGCGGGTGGTGAGTCCCGACCTAGCCTAGGGTTTAGAGGTTTAGCCTGTGGTAGAGGAAGGTACCCCTCACCCAGAAAACCAGTTAGGGACGGTTCGGTTTTGGTTCCTTGCCCTTTTCCCCCGCTGCTTGGCCAGGTGGCGTAGTAAGTTCCTTAGCGTTCGTTTCCCCCCTTCAGGCAGGCGGAGTACTCCTGAGGGTTCCCTGGGTCTAGGTGACCTCCCTGTCGCTGAACCGTTACCGCGTCCTTTGGTCCCCAGTGCTGTCGAGGTGGAAAACCGGGCTTGGGTGTACCAAAGTGACTTTGTTTGGGCAGGCTGGAGATAGGTTCCTATCCCTCTTTCCTAGAATAGTTCTGTTGAGTTCGTTTCCCTTCAGTCCCCCAGGGGTCTAGGTGATCCTTCCCGTAACTCCAGTTCCTGGTCCTGCTTGTGGTTTGTAGTTTGTAGCTTGTAGGTAGTGTTAGAGATAGTTGTGGTTTGTGTGTAAAATGGCTGAGGTTAGTAAGGTCCTCACGTTGGAGGAAGAGGTCAGAGGTAAACTAGAGAGATGGGTGTTGAGTAAGGGGAAGTGCCCCTGGAAGGACTCCATCTTCCAGATGGCCGATCCCTTTGCCACACTCCGTGAAGCATACACCCTGGCACGGAAATCAAAGAACCCATTCGGGCCATCTAAGGCCGCTTTGGCCGCTTGGGGACTTTGGCTCACGACCAGAGATGCTAGTAGTGCCCTGGTAGAGACCAGAGAGAAATTAGTGAGCATAGAGAAGGAGAATGCCTGGCTTCAGGCCAAGGTCGAGATGCTGCGAGTGGATAAGGTAACTTTTGTGTCCGTAGAGCAGGTGTCAGCACAAAAACTTAGCAACATCATGGTGGTGGCACAAACTTGGGAGGAGAAAGCCCACGCCTTAGAGGCTGAGCTGGATCATGCCTGGTCTGCGGCCAAGTTCATGGTGGGACAAGTGAGAGAACAGCAGGAGGCTGTTAGCCATGTAGCTTGCCAGAAACAGGTCGCTGCACTGGAGAGCCAGCTCCAAACGCGCAAAGCCTTAATTTCGGCTGTGTGCCCGGAGCTGCTCCCAACGTTTGTGGAGGACTTTTCTGGGGAGACCCTGCCAGAGGATGCTCAGGCAACCATTCTCCACAATCCTGACTGGAGTGACCCTAAGGTCCCAGTCAACCTGGTAGAGACACGGTCCATGATGAGACGGACCACACCCCTTGGAGAAGGCAGTTCAGATAGGCAAGAGATGCAGGAGACGCAGGTCACCGAGACTGGGGTCCCCTGGCGTGCAACTGAGGCCAAAGCCATAGCAGACCAGTTAGGTCCATTGAACAGAACCACTGGGATCATGTGGCTGAACGCGGTGATACACTCTCCCCCGACAGCCAATGGTCAGGACCTGACCCAGTTGGCTCAGCTTTGTATGTCCCCCTCCGAGCTTCCTACCCTTGAATCAGCTGTGGCGGCTCGAGGCTTGGTTAGGCTCGAGGCCCACGACTGGATGAGAGAGGTAGTGAGGATTTTGTGGCCTGGACAGAGTGCGGGTGTGCTCTATGTCATGGAGCAACAGGATCCTCGAGAGAACCCTGAGGCTTACGTGGCACGGAAGCAGCACCTCGCCATTCTGGCCGGGAAGGTCCCCTTGACACCCCGTGGATATGACTTTAACAGCCTTGAGTTTAAGACGCTCTTGTACGGAGGTCTTAATCATTAGACCAAGATGGCTCTCGGTTTGGTGGATCCAGCCACCACCAACTGGGAGGAATTTGGGAACAACCTCCAGCGGGTCGCTGACCTGCTCTGCAAGGCAGGATCCCTAAGACCTCCCCCCAAGATGCATAGGAAGGACACTGGGAATTGGGAACCTATAGCCAAAGTTACCTACTCGAACTATGGGCCCCATTCCCAGCATAGGAAAACGGCTCCGAATTCCATTCCGCGAGGGAATTGGAACTCGCGACTGCCACCCAGACAGGACAACAGGCAGTGGCAGGGACGGGATTTCCGCAGCCAGCCCGGCAAGGCAGGAAGTCCCCCACAGCAGCCAACTGCCCCCAAACAGCCCTCTGACTCGGGCACTCCGCGGGAGATGTCTGGCTGGTATGATCCCACGGCCCAGACGTACTCCTCGGACAGAGTAAGGGTCTGGGGCATGCTCAGAAGGTTCAGGCTGGACATGAGCCAGTTCGACAAGCAGCCAACATCGGAGCTTTTGGAAGCTCTAGAGAAGCAGCTTCAGGCAGGAAGTAAACAGCCAGTCCAGGCCGTGACCGATGGCCCACCTCCGGCTGGATACTACCCTAACCTGGAACTGTAAGCATAGGGGTGCCCTCGGTCCAGGAAGCTTCCCCGCAACGTTGTGGCTAGGTTGAAGCCAGACAGGTGGGGAAGGTTCTGGGTGAAGGCAGGCATAGGGACCGAGAGGGATAAGACTCCTGCCACCCTTCTTGTAGATTCTGGTGCAGCAGTAAACGTGCTGCACCCCAAACTTGTGAGGTACGGTGAACCCACGGCCAAGCATGTCCAGTTTTCTGGACATGGCGGGGGGGGGGGATCACCAAGCTAGGGCATGGACAGCCATCCCAATGTCTATGGAGACATTTCGTTTTCAGTTGTGGGTGTGCGAGAACCGGGGAGAAGGCGACGGCCTTTTAGGCATCGGTTTTCTCCGGGGAAACAGGCTCACAGTTGATTACGCAAACGGGTTTCTATGGCAGCTAGATCAGGGACCAGTAGAGATTTCGGCTGTGCACCGTTGTGCCACCATTAAAACTCCTGTCCCTATCCCACTAACAAATGAGCAACATGTATGTTCCCACCTGGAGGTGAATTTAGCTACCGTCTCACCCTCCATGCAGACGCTTTGGTGCCGCCTTGCCCTCAAGGGCCATGGCACAGTCTTGATTGTGACTCTGGTGATTGTAAAAGGGGCCACGGCTAGCTACGGCTCCATCGCAGTTACCATCTGGACTAGGGAGAAAAATTCCCTGGAGGCACATGAGTCCAGGACCAGCCTCCATACCAAATTGAGAGTATGGGTCCTAAACCAGGAGCAGGCGTTGCTGCTCTTGCCGGTAGTTCCAGAGACCCAACAGAAGGATTGGAAAGGGAAACCCCCAGATGGGGACGCCCTTTTGTTAGCACGACAGCGTGGTGGATGGGCTTTGCTTCCCTTCATCAGATGGCATCCCCATGAAGAGGTGGTTGCTCCAGCTCCCCTCTCCCTCCCCCCTTCCCTTGTAAATAGACCCTTTAGGATAGTAGCTTTTGTAGTAACGGAGCCCCCATCTCTGTGTTCCCTACAGGAAAACGGAATGGGACCATTCATGAGGATTGCAGTTTTGTTTTTCGTGATTGGATACACCCTTGGAACCTCGCCCGAATACAGCCAAGTTTACACAGATTGGCAGTTCAATGTACAGGCAGTGTGCTATTGGAACCCCTATCCAGAAGGAGAAGCCTTGTTGATGGGGACGCAGCTGCTCCCCTGGTTCCAGAAAAGGTACCCCTTCGAGCTCTCCACGAATTTCCATATCCACTCTAGAAATAGACTGAGTGCAGTGTTAAGGATGGCTGTTGCCGACGAAGAGGTTAAACTCAACCCCAGCATGGCCACAGCAGCTGCTCCCATGACTGCCAGAGTGGTCCGGGGCGACCACCGCTATGCAGCCCTACTAGTGCTGAGCTTCACTTTTGAAGACTGCCACCCTACATGGGTATGGAAGACATACATGTTTCGTTGTCAGAATGTCACCCTGACCCCGACAGGTTGTAAGATCTCCTGCGGGAAGATGTGGTGCCCAGATTCCGATATCCACACCCCTCCTCCTCCTGAATGTTACCTGGCTATGTATGTGGGTAGCTCCATAGTTCGCAAGGATATAGAAATGGTCGCTTACTCGAACGTCCAACCCATAATAACTAAAATGATACTAAATTTCACGGTTGTCAATATCTCTAGAGTAATCCTAACTTGCCAACCGTACCTAAAACTAGCATGGACACACTGGGAACACTGGGAGAAACGATGGCTGCCTTTCTCCCATCCACACACTCGCCCTAAGTGAAGTGTCTTAGGAACCGCTTTAGGCGGAATTAGAACTGGTGGCACATTCATCAACGCTATAGACAATGAGATCCTAGCAAACAAATTAGGCGTAATTGGCACCAAAACTAGAGACATTGGAATATCCTCCGCTGCTGGCCTAACCAAAGTAGCGAGAGGAGTAGATCTGATTAGTCAATTGCTTCCCCAGAGGGTTGGCACTGAGCAAGACATAATATCCGACCTTGGCTGTGTTCTACAGATCACGACCCATGATTTGTCAGTAGTGATACAGTGCACGCAACTGCAGAGCACCATGATCACCTTTGCCACTCAGGTGATCCAGGCCAGCCTCATGGGGTTAATGCACCCCGAGATCCTGAGCCTACTCCGAGAGCGATATCCGGAATCACTGGAACACCCTGCCGCTTTGGCGCAAATACGGCACGCCACATGGAAGGGCCTAACTCTCACGGTGGATGTTGCCCATGAACGGATTCCGGATCCAGTAATTCTACATCCAGTATCCCATTTAGGACTCCCCCCCATAGCCGCCAATGCCACTTTGCTGCCCCCATGGATCTACCATTGGTCCAACGGTACACACTCTTTTGATTTAGCTGACTGCCTATTCAACTGCCATTGGATTCAGTGTTTCCACAACCTTAATGGTCTCAGCCACGGCAATACTTCCAAATATTTGGTAATACTGGTAAATACCACAGTCATGGCCCAGATTAACTGTGAGTGCTTCTGTTTAAGGACTCCTTCTGCCTAGTGGTGCGACTGTAAGAGTAAACCGCACTGCTGGGAACCCCTGTTTTTGTTCACAGATGGTCCAAGTCTGTTCTGGCCAGAACTTCTATCTCCAGTGGGAGATACAACATTATGTGTTGGAAAGTGCCTATGCACCCACAGAATCCAAGTTGGTCGGATTCCACCTTAAAACCGAGATTCCTACGTCTTTATGGCTAAGGAATCTCACCTGTTTGTCTCAATGAGTAAAGGAGGTCTCACACTCCCTCCATCAGATTACCCTGACTGTTAATCATTCTGCCCAGATAATAGTCAGCACTTCAGAGGATTTGAAATCCGATGCTAAACAATCCTGGTGGGATGTCTTTAGTTGGTCCTCCATGGGCCAGGCTATAGCACATTTCGCTCTCTACCCTCTAATCATCTTAGTGGTGTTTCAGATCATTTTGGTAGTCAGTCTTGTTGGTTTGGTATTTTGGATAAAGAAACAGATCCTCATGTTGCAAGCCAATCGTTTTTATTAAGGGAAGAGGTTCCACCGTTTGTAAATAGTTATTTGTTGATGATATAGTTAGTAGGTTTAAGTCTGTCTTTGACCCCTTTTAGGGAGGAGGGTTTTTGTTTTGGAGGAGACGGATCTGAGGGACGGCTGTCTCAAGGTCCTCTTGTCCTCTGAGGTAGATCGGGCCTACAGAGTCAGCCCTGATACTCTGAGGAAGGAAACGGCTTAAGCCAGAACATGGGTACTCCCCCAAGGCCGGGAGCGCCGCGTGCAATGACGTTCTGGTGGGGTTAGGGCAAGACGAAGGGGGCCTCACAACCCTCTCAGGAGAACCAGGTCTGACTCTGGACTCCTGGTCTACTGCCCAGGTGTGCCCCTCACCACATCAAGGACCTCCTCCCCACTTCTTTCGTGCGCTTGGATTGTTAGGGTGAGAACAATCGGCGCCGCTATTTAGCGTGTTACTTCATTCAGTTTTGATGCCACCAATTTAGAAACACTCTCCAACGCCCCATAAGGGCCAGAGACTCACACAACTGGCTTGACGCCTGGCCCCGGTGCATTGTGTCTCATTTGCATATGTTAGTGGGACATTTGCATATGTACGTCCAACCATCCTGACCAATCACCGAGGGAGTCAGTGTCCGCTCTGGCAATGAGCAAGCGTACACTCGCTTGTCTCTGATTTGGTTTATTCTGTCCTTTTCACCAGTGTTGGGAGCCCCGCCACCAGTCAGAGCAAAAAAAAAAGGGGGGGGGCCAGAGCCTAACCTGGTTCAGTCTGAGCATGTGTGTACCGCTGCCATTGCAGACGGGGCTTCAGCAGGAGCAATTTATGTGTGGCTGTTTGAATCAAAGTGCCCTGCTGGTATGATCCACAGCCCACCGCTCATCCAGTGAAATACTGGATGGAGCAAAATTTGCCAGACCGGCCTCAGGTGGTCCATCTGATCCCTGAGCTTTGCAGGCTCGGTCATACTCAGAGTGAACTACAGTTGGGAACTCGACTCCCCAAGCTCTGGCAGATGTGCCACCAGCCTAGGGTGACCATGGTCTGCATTGGCCTTAACATCGCCTCTCCTTGTATGGCTTTGAGATCTGATCCCCTCCAGTGTCCACCAGTTGCCCCCAGTGGCTTCATCTTCAAACAGATCTCATTCCCAGTAGGCTTTGAGCCGGCCATTTGCATTTATGGTATACATTGGATAATGATCATGTCAGTTCTTCTGTTGAAGCTATAATAGGTCAAGACTGGGAAGATTCCGAGGTTGTACCATAGCCCCTGAGTACCGTTGGGGGGGGGGGGTGACGAAGAAAGTTGCCACTGCATCTGATGGCCGAGGCTTGGAGATTCCTGGTTCTTCGGCGACAGCTGAAACCATGAGGGAAGGTGACCGAGCAGCCCATGTCAATAACGCAATAATAAACAATAAACAATAAACAATGTCCCATCAATACGGAACTGTTGAAGAATGAGCAATGGTAGAAAAATAGCCAATGCAATTGATGAAATAAACAATGAAATACGGTAAATCCAATGCATGGGTTGGCAATGAAGGCAATCCAATGAGCAAACAGTTCAATGTGGGATGAAAGTTCATAGTCCGGGGGAGGTGAGGTGCAAGCAAAAGTCTTGGCACCCCCCCTTGCAATGGGAAAAGTCTTTTAGCTGGAGTGAAGGAGCAAAACATAAGTCCATCCAGGCAACGGAGCAGGAACAACAACAAAATGTCCAAGCCGGTGCAGCCTGGCTCGCTGTAAGTTCAGGAGCAAAGAGTCTTTGCAGAATTTGGAGCCTGGAATAGTCCATAGGGTTTTCTCGGGCAAGTAAATGGTTGCAGGAATGGCAAAGTCCGTTTTTGCACTTGGAATGGTGTGTGTGTGTTTAGGTTTAGGTTTTAGTTAGGACTTGCAAAGATAGAAATCTTTTACTCTTTCCAAAATTCCCTTTCCTGAGGAGTGATACGGCTACCAACCTGCAGGCCCCTATTCGGCTCTAAATTGATTTTTGCTTTTTGATTGGAAAATGTCCGATATTGTCCCCAACATCGCCCATTTTTTGGGGGGGGGGGATTGTTACTGCCCTAGCTAGTCCGAGCTTTGGGGATATTAAAAGATATCCTTTTGATATCATAATTCGGCTTCACTTCTCTATTCCCTTCCACGTGCTTGCGAGGCCCCCGGACAAGCACGCATACAGGCTCGGCCGATTATCGCCGTAATATTCCTAGACAATACAGGCAGGCCAGAAAATAGCTGACTCGCCGCTTTAGGAGACGTCCAGGCAAGTACCTCCATTAGGTATGCACGCAACCTACAAAAGATCCTCTGCCCCGCGCTGGCAGCTTGATGGGTAAACTACGCAATACCCAAGTACTTCACATTCTCCTTATAAAAACCCTTGATTCCGAGACCTTCCTCGGACTGCTCCCGAGTTTCATCCCGCCTTGCTGCCGCTTTGCTTGGCGAGCCTCCCCTCAGCTCCACATGCTGAGCTACATCGCACTCCAGCCTCGCTCTCCATTTTTCTGGGCTTCAGGACAGGTGAAGTATCACCCAAACCAGCAACTCCTCTAAAAATCCCTCTATACCACTCCAACCTTTATTTCTTTAATTATCTTGTGTGAGTGTGTCGCATACATGGTTTTGCTTGTGTTTTTAATAAAACATCAATTATTGCTTCAACTTCTGTGTGCTCCTTGACTCGACCCGACCCCGTAGACATAGGGTTCAAGATCTCGCTACGTTACCCTGCCTCTCGTAACGCTAAGCAGTACTCTGAGCTAATTTTCCCCACCTTTAGTTGAGCACATTTTGGTGTCCCTCCCGGGACCCCCAGTACACAGGGTAACAGCATGACGGTCAAACCAGATGTTTTAGGGGATGTGTATTCTCTCCAGTTATTAGCCTGCTTCCCTCACACAAGATTTCGTCAGAATCTTCAGAATTGGCAATCACACTTAAAATTAAGCCAGTTTTCATTTCTCAATGGCCAATCATAAAACAAAATACATTGCTTGGAATCCTGTGTCAGTTTACAGTTAACTAAGTACTTAACTCAGTAACTTATCTTGGCCTGACCCCCACCTCCACCCCCAAATCTGACAGAAACATAATTCAGTCGTAGTCTGACCATCAGCAGAATGGCCATTCTTCTTCCCCTACAGCTGATGCCCAGCAAAGTAGGTTGGGGAAAAGTTATGATTGTGACAATGGTGTCAGAACTGTGACTAAGTAGTGATCATGAATACAGAACAGTTAGGTAATTGTTTTGTGTTCCTGATCATTACTTTGTCTGGATTTTGACAGGATTCCTGCCATGAAATACAGTTGAGGAAGAGCATGTGCCATAACAAACATATATTTTCCTGCCACTTGATGGAGCACCTCTTCTCAATATACGCTACACAATTCGCCTGGTTTAACCCTGAACCTACTTCTGCTTCTAGTGGATCAGCACTCTATACATACAGTTTTAACTAGATACATGTAATTGAATGTCTCTATTTGGAAATCATTTCCTGTCTCTTCCTGCAGTCAAAAAGCCATGGTGTAGTGTAAACTCATTCTTGTTAGAAGCAAATCTCAGTGACTTCAACAAGATTTACTGTTGCATTCGTGAAATATGTGATCCAGCCTTACTAGGCTAGAGAATATCTTAGGGCCTTTCCGCACTACACTGTCATAGTGCTATTATTCTGCTTTCAACATCCTGTGGAATTGTGTGGTTTGTATTTTACTGAGGCCCAAGAGCTCTCTGACTCAGAATTCTAAAGACCTCTCCCTAAACTGCACACCCCAGGATTCCATAGGGTGTTGAAAGTGGAATAATAGCACTATAACAATGTACTTTTTACCAGTTCTCTGCTTTAGATGACCTTGTTCATGTTGGCTTGATGCTGGGAAGAATACGAATACGAATACGAATACGAATAAGAATAAGAATAAGAATAAGAATAAGAATAAGAATAAGATGAGGAGGAGGAGGAGGAGAAGAGCAAATTGTCACCTTTGTTGTCACTCCTGATAAAGAGGCAGAAATCTTGATAGTTTGTCTCAGCTAATTTGCTTTCACTGTTTCAGTGTTAGCATGCTACTCCCACCACCAACCTAAAGCTGTCTTGTTTCCATTACCAGGCTAATGGCAAACTTCAGTCTCTTATAGGGGCTTTAAAGTGGCCAGTAATTGGTACAAGGAATAAAATAATGTAGGTGGAACAGATCTGGGGATCACTGATACCTATTTTGGGCAGCAGCAAGCCTGCATATGCCTTGAGATCTAACATGTTACTCATTGCTCTTTGTAATTAATTCCTCTGCCTGGGTAACAAGAGAGAAGGTGTTCATAAAATCCAAATGGGGTAAAATTTCTCTATCTGTATCTGTATCTGTATCTGTATCTATCTATATCTATATCTATATCTATATCTATATCTATATCTATATCTATATCTATATCATCTATATCTATATCTATATCTATCCCCATGTGAGGTGTGAATTTCTAGAAAGGAGATTCTGACTAAACATTAGGAAGAACTGCCTGGTGGCAGGATTTGTTAGACAGTGAAATAGACTCTCTCATAAGATTTTGGACTGTCTTTTGTTGGAGGAGTTTATATATATAAATAAATAAATAAATGAATAAATAAATAAATAGATAGATAGATGATGATAACAAAGCAACAACAACAACAGTCACCACTTAGGGGTGCTTTTAGTCGTGAATTCTGCGCTAATGACGGCTAGTTTTGATGGCACTTCTGGTTCCCTTCCAACAGTATAATTCTATTATTCTGTGTCAAGCTCTAGAGTGCAGCTGCAAAACCAAAAGCAGTAATGGCCCTCACAAGCTTTAAACTCGTATCTTTAAACTACTTATTTTCATTTTGGCATTTTCTGCATCTGTAAATCAAATGAAATGCCCCCATTCTAGAATTAATTCATAACTCAGAGCAAGGCATATGTAAGCCAGCCACTCCTCTAACATCATCATCCATGCCACAGTTACTTGTGTCACTTTTTGACAGTCGTGGCTGGTGTGCCTGGTATCAGTGAGGCACAGGCCCCTTCTGCATCCTACCTTTTCGCAAGGATGTCCAGTGGAGATCCCGGCAGTGGATCTGGCTGGAGGGGAGTGCGACAGGAATGCTCCCCTCCGCACTGGCTGGCTCCCTGTAGAAGGGAGCGCAATGGCCACACTTCTTTCTTCCGTGGTGCAGCTGGGTACATTCCCAGGCTGTGCTGGGGCAGGAAGTGCAGCCATTGTGCTTCCCAGGCTTTCGCAGGACAGGTAAGTGTGTGATGGTGGCGAGATCAGGGGTCATTGATGAGGAAAACCTGTTAACGATTTAATCCGTGACTGTGCCTCCTAGGAGTGGGAGAAGGATAGGACTGTGATAACATCATGTAGAAGTGTCATCGTGGTCGTGTCTTTCTCCCGTCCCTGTGGCGGGTTGAGAGGGTGGCACAGAAAGGGCCACAGATCCAAACTAGCATTCTACTCCTTCTCCTTCTTAATTTCCTCTTTTCTCCAGATTGAGACTCAAAACAACTTACAACAATTAAAAAAGACATCATTAAAAATCTAGAAGATACAAAAGTTAAAACAAGATTAAACAATAAAAAACCCTCCCCTCCTCCTCCTCCTCCTCCTCCTTGATTACACTGATATTCCACCTTTTGTTCAATGAGCTTCAAGGAGTTGTACTTGGCTATACCTTTCCCACTTTATTCTCATAGGAAGCCTGTGTGGTAAAACAGTCTTGCAGGGGAAAAGAGAGCGACTGGAGTTTCACACTCATGAGGAATTAGAACTTGGATTTCCCAAAACTCATTCAGACTCTCTGTGTAGACAAAAACATGCACAAATGGGGTCACTGTGTACATCAATTTGGGGAGCATTTTTCTTATAGAACCCTTTTCTACTTCATGAGAGAAACAGTACTTCTGTGAGGGGAAGAGGCTTTCTATTATCAAAAAGGCAGTTTTGGATTATAACATTTTGTTTTGTTTAGATTTTAAAGGTTTTTTTAAAACAGCAAACTGCTTTGAGCTTTGTGGATAAGTGGTGTGAAAAGTTTCAACCAGCCAACCAATGCCAGCATTTCCACCATTCCATTTTCCTTCATTTCAAACACAACTAACTCATTTCTTATTTTCCTGTTGGTGGAAAGAAATGAAAAGCACATAGTTGCTCCCCATATGCCACATGGGAAGCCTGTCATTGGTAAGTCCCGCTCTGTCCTTAGAAAGTAAGTATACTGAGCTTTATGAAATAAATTGGTTTGACAATACAATGGGAACCCCTCTGCCCTTGGCCCATAAAGTAAGTTGAAAAACTTCTCTTACATCTAGCATTGCAAACTATTGCCTGGGGCTTCTGCTGAGTCATGTTTAGATTTAGAAATCACAAATGGGCTTGCAAGGGAATAATAAAACACACAGTTGTCATTTGCAATTTATTACATATGGAATTCTCAGCACAATAGTTTGGCTGGACCACAATAGGGTGTGTAACCCCCAGATGTACCTATACCACAAAATAATCCAGGACTCAGTTGCTTACTGCATTTTGACCTAACAGTCTCTTTTCAATGCCACTGCATTACTTAACAGGTAAAAAGGGACATATTTCTCTTCTCTTATCTCTAGCTCTGCAGATAAATGATATGTTTTGCTTTCTTCAACCAGAAAAGAAATATATCTATCTTGGTGAAACAAAATGGTCAAAGGTGGGATTGCTTATTACTTTTGGTTCTGAAATCTGTCATTTAGTTTTACCTGAAACACACTTCCTTGGGAATAAAACTCACTGATCTCCATAGGGCTTGACTCAATAGGTCCCATCACACTAACACAGTTATTTATGATTCCATTTTAACTGCTGGGGCTTCATCCTATGGAATCCTTGGGTTTGTAGTTTAGTATGTGCATATGTGTGTGTGTGTGTTTGGGGGGGCCATTGAAATTCTCTGCCAGAGAGCTCTAGTGCCTCACTAAACTACATAGCCCACGATTCGATAGGGTGAAGACTTGTCACTTATTGTGAACTTATAATGCTATAATTTTGTTAGTGTAGTAGGGCCCTAAGTTCACATGTACTAGTACGAGGCTGATCTCTGCATGTACTCAAACAACTCCCAATTTGTGTAATGTCCTATACCCTCACACTCTACTTACCCTGTAAAAGCTATTTTGCTTTCCTGTTACGTGTTACACTGCAGTACAGAATGGGTTGTGATCCTAATACATACAAATCTATAATATTCATGTGCAGTTCACATTTACTTAGATGTAAGACCCATTTAACAGAGGCCATTTCTGCCCTACATTGTTATAGTGCTATTATTCCACTTTCAATATCCTGTGGAATTCAGGAGTTTGTAGTTTACTGTGGCCAAAGAGCTCTTTGGCTCAGAATTCTAAAGGCCCCTTTCTGAACTGCAAACCCAAGGACTCCATAGGAAGTTGAAAGTGGAAATAATAGCACTGTAACAGTGTAGGGCAGAAAGGCCCATAGTGAGACATATGTTTGAGTAAATGGCTCAAAGGGCTACACTATATTTTCAAGACAAGTACACATGGGATTAGTCTGTCCACAACAATGTAAATAAAACCACTAGAAATCTTAGAAAACCACTTGCTAGTAATCTGAGATTCTCAGCAAGCATCTATCAACCACAATAAACTTTCAGTTCCCTTTTTGGTAGCATCCAGTTCATCTTCTAAGAAGGCCTGGGAGAAAAATGAGATGCATTTCTCTGGAAACCCAGTAAAAATTATTAATATTGTCATGTCAATTCTGTTACAACAAAAAAACAAAGTTTGTGATGAGTTATATACTAATAATATTTTCCTCTGGCATTATGGCATTTCACCCTGGCTGCTTTATTCTCATGCATTTTTCCTTATTAATTCCTATTATTTTGCTCTGTTATTTTCTATGCACTGTTTTCTGGTAGCTAAGCGCTCGGATGTTTGACAACAGAATAAACTTTCTCTCAGAACTGCAACATTTACCAGTGTTATGGAAAAGGGTCAATTTAAATCTCAATGAAGCTGCAAGATTTCACTCATTAACACAGAAAGACAGGTAAGCCCATTTCTTGCAAAACAACAGGGCTGCACTAACTGCCTTCTGTCCCAGCTCCCAGAAAAACTGTGTGTGTGTGTATGTGTACGTGCCTTCATGTTGCCTTTTGAGTTACGGTGACCCCATAAATTTCATAAAGTTTTCTTAGGCAAGGAATACTCAGAGGTGGTTTTATCAGTTCCTTCCTCTGAAATACAGCCCACAGCACCTAGTATTTGTGGCAGTCTCCCATCCAAGTACTAACCAGGACTGACCCTGCTTAGCTTGCAAGATCAGAGAGGATCTAGTGCCTTTAGGGTGTTTAGGCCCTTGACTCCAGAAGAACTACTTATTTTATTTTTTAAAGAAAGGTTGGCATTTGGACGAGCAATTGTTCCAAAGGGGTATTGTGCAGCTTTCCTAAGATCTTTGTAACTGGGTAATATAACAGGTCCTAGGAGGCATGATAGAGTTGTATACAGATTACGTATGGTTTGGAGACAGTGGATATGAATATGATTTTCTCCCCATCCCATAATACTAGAACATGAAGGCTGTCCACTGAAACTGAATAGTAGGAGACTCAGCAGAGATAAAAGGAATTCCTTCTCCAAACAGCACAGGGTTCAGCTTTTGAATTCACTTTGATAAGGTTTAAAATCTTCCAACCTGGGAGATTTTAAACGGGCATTATTTTATCTCATTTATGACTATTTAATCCTACTTTTCCAGGAAAAAAGTGCTTTCCACAGGCAAGGCCAGGGTTGTACAGCTCTATTTCTGCAAAGACCATATCTTGCATTGCCTTGACTTACCTACACCCTTGTGGGTTTGACTTTCACAGATTTGATTATTTACAACTTTCTCCAACCCCTGCCCCCCCACCTCAGGCACTTTGTTTCTGGGGGAACTTTCCCTCTCAGCGACTCTGATCACGTCACAAAGCCCTTAAAAAATCCACCTCTGTTCCTTCTCCTCCTTCTCCAACAGTCACTGCCCAACCAGTTAAGGACAGTTCACAGTTCAATTTCTCAGCACCACAGAACCTCTCCCAATGACCCCACACATCCAAGGCAGGAGATGGGTCTGTGATAGAGGATGTACAGGACCACTATGCCAGCTCTCCCTCCCTTCCCTCCCTAGTTTGGACCTTGGGTCCCATTTCTCCCTACCATGACTCAGCTCCTTTCCCACAAGTGCACACACACACTTTTTGATATTTGCAATTTTCTTACTTTTGTGAGGGTCCTATGCCCCTAACCCTAGTGAATTGGGGGGGGGGGGGCAATTGTTGACCTATAACCAGTGGCATATCTAGCACCTAGGGCAAGCATGGAAGTTGTACTCCTGTCTTCTTACCCCTACCCACATCCCCCACCCCCTATATGCATGACATTTTTGCACCCCCTGGCATTGGCACCCAGGGCACGTGTCCTACTTGCCCCACCTGAGATACACCTCTGCCTATAACTGAGCCAATGGCCATCTTCTTTACCAAGGAAGCAAATAGTTGATAGACTGCTAAGTGTGTTCTGAGTAGGAATAGTTGCCCATAATGGAACCAGACTTAAAGAAAGAGATCTCATTGTTTGATAATGGGGTTTTGCCATTATGAGCTTCTTCACTCTTGACCTCTCCCAGAAACACCACAGAGCAGAATGACAGTGGGCCGCAGATGACACTGACTGAAATTAGATCATTGGGAAGTGAAATCAGGCTCAATTTCATTAGTAATTCATGCCTTGCAAAATTCCAAGTTATTCCAGGAGTAATAGGATGCTCCTTTGCAATGCTGCACAACTCCGTTGTGTATCTGCTGCATTTATTTAAATATGAATCTGTTGTTTCCTTCCCCTGCCCCATCAGGATCTTTTTCTTTGAGAGACTGGGGTCCTCTGTGTGTGTGTGTGTGTGTGCGCGCGTGTGTGTGTGTGCGCGCGTGTATTTGATTCAATTTGTGCATCCACTGCTTGCAGAATTATAGTAGGCAAGAGACAGCATTAGATAAATAGTGCAGAAAAGTGGTGGACAAATTCCCCAAGTAACTCTGGCAAGAAAGCTTCACCCTGAATATTACTATTCTGCTCCACGCATTGCACTGAGAAGACACAAGATAAATAAATCCAAACTGGGCTACCCTGGATGCTGCTGCCATGTATATAAATTCATGGTTTAATTTATCAAAGTCGTTTTTGCAAAGGGTAAGGCTTTATGACTAAAACAAACACTATGTCATTATTTCAACATCCATTCCGTAACTTAAAGGGCATGATTTGATATTGATCATATCATCTGGTCCACTGCACAGAGAGATGGACCCTTAGATCAGAGCAATCTGGTGACAGAAAAGTGTTTCTTCCAACAGCCTCAATGGAGCGCCGTTTCAGAAGATATTTGATCTTCCATATCTCCTTCCACTGGTTTGGTTCTGCTGCAGCTCCTAAATATTATCGCCATTCAACCATAAGCTTTAAAAGTTTTCTTTCACTTTTTCACATAATTTTCTGAGTTCTTGCATTGAGGAGGCAGAATATAACTTGACGTTCAAGGAATAAGTGAATCGCAACATTGCACAATGAAATGTACATGTCCATCATGTGCCACACACAGCAATCTACAATGCGTGTGTGAATTCACGTTCAACAGTGCAAATTTGCACCTGAGCCTCCAGTGCAAATGTACTGCAAGAGTGGCTCCACTTCTGCAGCCTTGAACTGAATATGGCTGTCCTTTATTGGACAAAAATGTCCAATTGCTTCTGTAGGTTAATTTATGCATACCAAAGAAACCAGAGACAGATCTCAAGATGCTCAATTGATGGATATTTTATTATTAAAAATTGCCCAGATTTCTTTTTGTCTTGTAAATGGAGTGTTTCAACTCCAGAAATTTCTGAAGTTCAATTTCAAACAGCCCCTGAAGATGGCCTCTGAGAGCATGTATAAGCTGAAAGGAAATTGAGCATTTTTACCCATAAAAACTTCCATCAGTTGAGCACCTTGAGACATGTGTCTGGTTTCTTCTGCAGAGTTTATTGGCTGCTCCCCTTAATGTATGCACACGTAAGACACCAATAGTATTTCAGCCTCTGTGTTCCTTGGGTACACATTAACTTTTAGCTGATTGCCTTCAAAAACAGCAAAACAGAGGGGGTAGGGGAAGAAGGAATACGAGACCTGTTGCTGTTAGACAGTTCAGCTATAGGGCAGTGGGTAACTTTTCAGTTCTCATTAAATACTGATAACACAGTGATAGTGTTTTAAAACTCTTTTGGAAAAAACCCCCCTACCAACAGTAGTGGGTAGGACAATGTGAAGTTAAGCCATAATTAAATTTTATCAGGAAGTTTGAAAAGAGGCAGATGAGCACACTTCAGTCTAGTATGTGTGATCATCTGACTAGCAGAGAAAAACAAACATATGTGCCAGTAGCTAAAAAGGGCAAAGGAAGCCAAAAGTATGTCACATTTCTTACATTACTGAGGGGCCTGTGATGTTGCTTCCAGCACAGCTGGAAAAGCATTGGTCTTGGAGTTCAGCTGCCACAAAGCTGAGAGCTGCAGTCCAGCAATGTATTTAAGTACCAGCGTGGCCCAACAGAGATATGGCCTCTTTTGACTCAGACCATTGTAATATGACATCAGAATTATGTTGGAACAGCCCTCCATTCAACTCATTAGACCTTCTACGGGTCAGCTTCTACAACCCAAATCACAGTAGATCGCATGACAAAAGATTGCTAAAGGGAAAAAAATTGAGAAGGCATTGAAGCCAATAGCCTATTGCTTTGGTCATTGGAAGCTGAGATGGTAGCAGTGGCAAAGAAATGAAGGAAAGGAGAATATGGCAGTGACAAGATGATAAAGAAGATGATGGGTTCGGAGAGGAGGCTGGGCTGAGACTGCTCGTCCTTGAATACCTACCTTTGATTTCTATGTGCATGTGTCCTTGAAGTTAGAAGAATTATGGAAAACTGCCTGTTTTTACAAGTAACCTCTCCCATAGTGCCTTGGCTTCAAGGACACCTCCCCCTAAAAGCTAGGTATAGGTGACTTGAAGCCAGATATGTCCTCATCTTGCCACCGATGCCCTTTTTCTATTGCCGGTATGACCTGATGTGCTTGGAAAGATTATCAAACTTGTCATGGAACTGGCCATTTGCCACAATAGCATCCTCACCCAAGCCCTTAAGGAAGCCCTTGCCAACCTTCTACAATCTAGTCTTCTACAGATATGTTGAATAACAACTCCCCCCATGCCCAGGCTATTGACACTCAGAGGTACTGCCAATTTGATAAAAGGAAAAACTTCTTCCCAATATCATGCCAATTCAAGCATGAATAATGTCATCCCACTCCAAGAAATACGTTAATGGAGGCCACTTGACATTCTATTCCCTTTTCTTTGAATACAAGTTTCTCCCCATAAACATCTAAAAGTCTTCTTCCTATTACCATAAGTTTGCTAGTAGCATCATTTGAGGAGAATTGAGACAAGCTTTTAAAATGCATGCATTGTTTGAATCAATTTGTGTTGCAGTCCTATGCATGTCAAGTAGGTAACTTCCACTGAGTTCAGTGGGATCCATTGTTAGGTACAGATAGACAGGAATGAAATCTTCCTATCTATCTTTACTTAACAACTGATCCCACTGAACTCAGTGGAAGTTACCTATATGTAGGAAGAAAGCCAGTGTGGTTTGGCAGTTTGAGCATTGGACTACGACCCTGGAAGACATGGTCTGATTCCCTGCTCTGCCATGGAATCTCACTGAGTGACCTTGGGCATGTCACATATTCAGCCCCAGAAAACTCTGTGATAGGTTAACTTTAGGGTTGCCGTAAACTGAAAATGACTTGAAGGCACACAACAACAAAAATCTCCATTGGGGATCTTTTGCCACCACCATACAGTTGTTGGGGATGATAGGAGTTTCAGCCCCACAGAAACGCAGCGGAAAAACCAGAGTTCAGTGAGCCAACAGCAGCAGCCTTGTTCCCCAGTAAGGATACTCACACACAGAGGAGTTTCTTCCAAAACAGGAGGCACTTTATCTTGCAGCAAAGTTCCGTTATATACAAAACATAGGACAGACGGACAAAAGCTTGCGCCAGGCACCAGGTTTGGTCAACAGACAAATACATACTGACGTTGCTTTGTTATATACATATCTACAACCAATCAGGTAGAGGTTTGCACACCTCCCTCTACCATCTGCACACGACCCCAGTTTCTTATGCAACCTTGCAATTACCCACAGCTGGGGCATGATGCAACATCTTTGCAGTGGGCTGATCATTTCCCCAGGGTTCCCTGCCCAGAATCCCTGACAACAGTGTATAAAAGCATCTTAATATGTGTGATGTAAGGCACTTCTACCACATATCTCAGTCTCTGTTAAACACTTCCAGATTTGAATCCCATTCTACAGTAAATCCACAGCAACAGTTTCAATGTAGTAAAAGTGCTTACTTCTCTGATTGTGTAGCTAGGGGACATCACTTTATTAGAAACACAAGACACAGACCCTGTGAATATGATCAAAGGAAAGACAAATTCTCCATGTTAAAAGTGAGCGGAATAAAATGATGCAGACTAGACAGCCAAGCTATGCAAAATACAACATGTGCCTCCTTGCAGTCCACAGTCCAAGTATTGTGAGACCGCAAGTCCCAGCAAGTCTAGCTAGCATAGCCAATGACAAGAAGTGCTCTTAGCTGCAGTCCAACAACACCCAGAGGTTCGTATGTTTCTTATTTCTGTTACAAAAGGTACTTATTAAATCAGTTTAATCACTCCATCTATTTGATCAACAAATTAAATGGTAGGCACAAACTTCTGAGTATCTGCAGGAATTGTAGCAGTCATTACAAAGATGGTTGGTGGCTTCCATGTTGGTGGAGTGGGGTGGGGTGTGACTCTACCCGGTGTTTAGATATGAACATTATAACAGCTATTCAAGATGCTCAATCTGTTTTGGAGAAAGGATTCAGCACTTTGGATAGATCCAGTAGAGTTCAGACTGAAACCCAGTGTGGATTTCCACCCCATCAGCATGAAAAACACCAATCATAACTAAGTAGATACTGTGCCCTAATTTTATAGGATTCCATCCATTCCAAGTGACAGAAAACTAGAATGACGGAGTATTATAGGACATTGGTGGGCATAGAGTAAAATAGGATCTGTTGTGAGAACTCTTTCCGTACCAGTAGTTCCCTCAAAATTTGATGTAGGTCCACCTTAAACTTTACTTTCCCTACTAAACATTTCCCAGCATCCATAAGAACTAGAAACATGCATATTTTTTCACATCAAAAGTGATATGAAGAGGAATCTCAGTCAACCATCACAAAAGGAACTCTACTCTGACATTTCATGATATGAATCAGGTCACTGGAGGTTGGGGAAAGGGTGTGGGAGAGAGATTTGTTTTGGAATGAACACCATACGTTCCTGAAAGACAATCAAAGGATTCTGTTCTTAGAACTTGGACTTTCTTCTTGCAGATTTTGGATTCTGATGATGCAGAATTCCCAGGGTGATAGACATGCTATCTTGGATCTAATCATCATTTCTAATCACCACCCCCATGGGTCATGTTGATTTGCACTTTATCCATGTCAGAAGCACTTCCCATCAATATTAATCAGAGCTCTTCCCCTCCTGTGCTTCTGGTCTGTTCAGTATTGAGGCAGAGGTTTGTGGTGTGTTTCGTGCATGTTGATGAAGGGGACAGACATGCCTTTTACCCACTTGTTTGCAAAACTGTATAGCGACTCTGAAAGATGCTTGTCACATTTATTGACATACTGAACATTCAGGATTCCTGCAGCTGCTAAAAATCTTACCTGACATGTTATGTGGAGTGGTGCTAAAAGAGCAGTTTGGATTTGCATGGAGTCACTTAGTGAACTATGATTATACGTGAAAGTCTAAATGAGAGGTTTCTACATTCTGGATAGAAAAAGGGAAAAGAATCTGGATGAACCCATGGTTAAAGTCACTGCAATATCACTACAACCTTCTGGATATATACCAGCCCCTCAGACTAGACAAAGATTCTCATTGATCAAATTTGCTTACATTCAGATTTTTGCCACTTTATGTTTGCTTTTCTCACTCTTTGCTTTGTTGCTCTAGTATGACAAAGCCTGAACTCTCTGATTAGTTTACATATTCCAAGGCCTCTCCATATCTCCTCCCCAATAAATGTTGTAGTAGCAACTCCTTTTATATGTGCGAGATTCAGAATCGCAACATCCAGGATATGGCTGAGGTGTATGTGCCTTCAAGTTACCTCTTGACTTATGGTGACCCCATGGATTTCATAAGGTTTTCTTAGTCAAGGAATACTCAGAGATGGTTTTGCCGGTTCCTGCCTCTGAAATTGCCTACAGCACCTGGTATTCATAGGTGGTCTCCCACCCAAGAACTAACCAGAGTTGACCCTTCTTAGCTTCCAAGATCAGATGGGGTCTGGTGGCTTTAGGGCATTTATATAGGACCAGAATTATGATTTGAATTGGGAAGTCTCAGATCCTACAGAGACTTTTAACCAACCCATAGCAATAACGATATGTATCACCGGCATGAAACTTCACTCTTTGCCAAATGCTGGGGTGAGGAGCAATATTCATAACTGCCACAGAATCCTTAGAAGAGCTCAAATTATGGGGGAAACAGAGTATACGTGTAACATCTTAACTGCATTAACTCCACCCTCACTCTTAGGTGAATTTTGCTGCCACTCTTCTATAAAACAAGAACATCGAAAGGAAAGAGAAAGATGACTGTTCCTTGCCCTCTGGACAATTCAGGCCTTGTTTACCAGGATCCCGCTCTCATCTGAACTCTTGTTATACATTTTAGGTTAGCACCTTTCAGTTCCAGTAAAGGAAACACAGCATGGTCATCTCTTTTTATAACCAAACAAGTTCTATAAAGGGACGGAAGTCTCATCTGACATTCCAATCAGTGAATTGACAGCGATAGTACCCTTCTTACTGGTAGTCTGTTGTCCTTGCCCATGGAGACAAGAGGCAGAGAGAAGAATACTGTTCCCACTGGCTGTGTTTTAAATGCCGACTGGAGTTATTATTGGCTTGATGGCAAATGATGGCAGCAGCAGCAGCAGGCCAAGTCTGTAGGGAATTTACTATGCCGTTGCCATCACCGTTGCAGCTTGAATGGAACAATAATATGTTTTGACTGTTGTAGGGACTTAAGAAGTAATTTTATCCGCAGTATCTCTGCTGTCAGAGTGGTCTAGTGAGGAGATGGTGTGGGGAGGAGAGGAAAAGTGGATGTTGATGCTTTATATAATTGATTTAACCTTGCGTCAAAATAACCTTACAGTCCAATCTAAGAGTAAAAGAAATACCGGTTTAAAATTTATAAAAAAGAATAATCAAAAGTGATGAGATGATGAAGGCATGAGTTGAGTTTCCCTTAAGCAAAATGCTTGGGACCAGATGTGTTTTAGATTTTGTTTTTTTCAGATTTTGAAATATTTGCATATATCTAATGAGATATCTTGGAGATGCAACCCAAGTCTAAGCATGAAGTTCATTTATGTTTCATATACATCTTATACACATAGGCAGAATGTGTTTTTAATATTTTTAATATTAAATATTTTTAATAATTTTTACATGAAATAAAGTTTGTGTACACTGAACCATCAGAAAGCAAAGGTGTCACTATCTCAGTCCCCTGTGACAATCTCTGGTTGTTTGATGTCATCATCTTATCATCATTCCTGACTCAAAAAGTTTTGGGTTTTGGAGCATTTCAGAGTTCAGATTTTTGGATTAGGCATGCTTAACCTGTAATGCCATTGCATCATACTTTGTACTTATCTGCAGGATTGATTGATAGCCAGATTAGTAAACTTTCCCCTAAGAGAAACAGCTTATTCGATAGGTGTCCACTGAAGTAGTGGGATGATTTAAATGGAAACATGGTCCCAGTTCTGCTCCTCAAAGACAACACAACTCTTCTTCCCTGAGCTTGTTGTTAACTGCTGTCATGTCAACTTCAACTTGCAACAAATTAGAAATCTCCAAGTCACCCTACTATCAATAACCCTGCTTAGCACTTGCAGATTCAAAGCTGTGGCATACTTCATTTAGTCTATCCATCTGTAATATGGTATTCCTCTTTTCCTATTGCATTCTACCTTACAACGTATTATTGTTTTTTCTTGTGAGTCATGTCTTCTCACGATATGGCCAAAGTACAACGATCTCAGTTTAATCATCTTGGCTTCTAGGAAGAGTTCAGGCTTGATTTGCTCTGGGATCCATTCATTTTAGCAGTTCACAGTATTTGTAGAACTCTTCTCCAGTATAACACTTCAAACGAGTTGATTTTCTTCCTGTTAGCTTTCTGCATGGTCCAGCTTTCAAAGCCATACACAGAAACTGGAAATATAATGGCATGAACAATCCTAACTTTAGTACTCAATGATACATCTGTATACTTTACGATCTTGCCCAATTCTTTCATAGCTGCCCTTCCAAGTCCTAGGTTTCTTCTGATTTCTTTGACTGCAGCCTCAATTCTGATTAACAACTGAACTAAGGTATGGGAAATTTTGAACTATTTCAAGGTCTTCATCATCTGCTTTAAAGTTATGTAAATTGTCTGTGGTCATTATTTTTGTTTTCTTAATGGTCAACTGTAAATCTGTGTTTGCACCTTTTTCCTTGTCTTTTTTCAGTAACCCTGGCAAGTCTTTGCTATTTTCTGCTAGTAGTATGGTGTCATCTGCATATCTTGCTGATATTCCTTCCTCCAGTTTTCATGTCTCCTTCTTCTGAGTCTAATCCTGCCTTACATATGGTATGCTCAGCATAACAAGTGAAACAACCTATCTGGGTGACAAAATGCAACCTTGCCAACTGAAAACCAAGATGTAGCAAAAGCAGTCGAAGGATATAATGCAAAGACTGACTGAATCATTTCGATAAGACTCCAGGGAAAACCCATCAATATAAGCACAATCTAAAATTATGCTCTAGTTATAGAGGCAGAAAAAGAAGGAATTGCAAGATAATATGCTGGAGTACAGGAAGAAATTGAACACACACCAAAATGGGATTTATTGTTAATCACAGCTGATTTGGAGTGCAAAAGTAGGAAACAGAGCAGAATCAAAGATTGCAGGAAAATTTGGCCTAGGGTCAAGAAATGAAGCAGGAGATCATCTCACTCAATTTTGTGAGGCCAATAGTTTGTTCATCACAAATACATTCTTCAAGCAAAAAGGCAAGAATGCAAAAAACAAAAAAACAGACACCAACAAAATACCCACTACTTGCAGCCTAAACGAAAAAGAAGCTTCAATGGATGACAGGTGAAATTCTTCATAATTCTTCATGCCGTGAGATTAGTTTAAACAATGAGCAACAGTGGCTGTAGGCATTGTGAATGACTTATATGTTCCACTCTCTTAAATGTGTATACAGCTAATGAAGTGAAGTAAAAACGACAAATCCCAGGGTCTACCTTACTGATTTGCTGTTGTGCTGATTTGCTGTACTGATTTGTGACCTGACTACTTCATCCACTATATGATTTAATTCTGCTCTTATCTTTGGAAACGCAGACTTCCATTGAGCTGTTTATAATTATATAACAGGTGCATCACGGAGGATTCCTATTCATCACTAAGAGAAGTTTGACTTACTTTGTATGAGGACTTGAAACAGAGATTAGACTGCTCACTGTGAGGTAATACACTCACAGCTAGAGTGAATATAATTAAGTTTGTATGATTTTGGTTTATCAATTGAATAGCCATTTCTATAAATCCGTGAACTGAGCAGATGTTATTCTGTAAGATAATATTTTTGTACTGAGACTAAGGCCCTTTCTGCAACTTACCTGCGTCTGGTGCGGTTGTGCGGGGATCACGCGAGCAGCCTCTTCCATGAGGCTCTCGCATCCCCACTGCTTTTGCTCTGCAGGAGTTGCCAGCTGGCCGGTAGGCAGTGTGAGGGCTCCAACTCTTTCTTCTGCAGCACAGCCAGCTATTTTCCCAGGCTGTGCTGGGGGAGGAAGCGCGAGGGCCGTGGCTCTGGAGCTCCACACGGACAGTAAGTGCACTTGGGGCCCCGGAGCGATCTGTGATCGCACACCATTTTCGGCTATAAGCCGAAAATGATATAGTGCGTGATCAGCACCTGCTGGCCCCAGCAGTGTTGTGTGATTGTGAGGACGTCATCTGAAATGCTCCTCGCAATGGCACAATGCTCTGGAGGCCCTTTCGCATGAGAAATGCCATGCGAAAAGGGCCTAAGTATACAGTTGTGAATGGAAGTTTATTGTTTTAGTTATATTTGAGAAACAGCCATGAGACATACCTTTTTTTAAAATTTAACACTTGATTCATACATTTTGTTATTTTGATAGATCAGTGGCTTAGGTGGCTTTTGGGTTGAAGATGAAATTCTTCAAGCAGGATGGATGAGAAGAAGTAAAAGGTCATAGAAATAGAGTCAGAACTCTGAATGAAACTGTTCAGCGATTTGTGCCAGGGGGCAAAGAGAATTATTATAATAATCAATGCAGAGAAATAGAAAATGACAACAAAAAAGGAAGAACAAGATACCTCTTCTACAAGGTCTGAGAAATCATAGAGATATTTAATCCAAGAGTGGGGATGTTATATGACCAGCAGCGGACTATATATACGTATACAAGTACATATAAAAAGCTGATGGAAACATTACACTGAAGAGCTATATAAAACAGATGAAAGGATAACCAATTCCTTCTTTGCCTTCAAAGTGAGAATGGTCTTTATGCAGGGAAGGCACTGTTGTTTAATCCAATGTTGTTTAATTTGTTATATTGTTCTTTATATGACTTGTGACTGTGTTTGCAATCCTTATTTATGATTGTCCCCACAAAACCCAGAAGAGGTTCGCTAAGCATGTGGATATACATATATTTACTATGCATTATGGCTGTATCCACCTGTTGTGCATGTGGGACCATTGTGCATGCAGTAGGATATGAAAATACACATAGACCCTTTCCGCACCTTACCGTTTTCGGGCGCTGGGGCGCGGGGATTGCATGAGCAGCCTGCAGTGAGAGGCTCTCATGTCCAGGATCCTTTGGCTCCGCACAAGCTGCCTGCTCATGCGAGAGTCCTGCCTCTTCCTTCTACAGTTTCCTGGGAGTTTCCCAAGCTGCGCTGGGGCAGGAAGCGTGACCTGCGTGGCTCCAGAGGCTCCGCACAACAGGTAAGTGCACGTGGGCCCCTGGAGCAATGCACGATTGTGCACCATTTTCAGCTTCTAGCCGAAAATGAAAAGGTGCGCGATTGGTGCCTGCTGGCCCCTGGAGCATCATGCGATTGTGAGTGCGTCGTGCGGATTGCTCCTCACAATCGCGGGATGCTCCAGGCCCTCTTTCGCATGGAAAATGCCATGCGAAAAGGGCCACAGTGTCATGTGAATGTATTTTGCCTCCATGTATTGCCTTTGTGCACTGCACATTGAAATTACACAATGGATTATCAGCCATGCATATTGACCACTGATTTACATACATTGCATTATGCTGGTATTCAGTATATGGGCTGGGTAACATAATTCCACTGGTGGCTATTTATGCTACACTGAAGCAGTGTAGGTTCTTGGCCATAATGCATAGTATATAATGAAACCTAGCTTGTGTCTCTGAAGAGAGCACCTGCAAGGTAGAGATGTTTGCTATGAGTTGCTTGGAACTGGAGAAAAAACCCACTCTACACAGAAGTAGCTGGTAAGGTCTGGAATTAAGGGAGCCTTCTCTATTTAGTACATAAATAGTTTGTGCCCTGAGAACCTGCTTGGTGTAGTGGTTTGAGTGCTGGATTATGACCCTGGTGACCAGGGTTTGATTCCCTGTGCAGTCATGGAACCCCACTGGCTGACCTTAGGTGCATCACACACTCTCAACCCCAGAAAACCCCATGATAGGGTCACCTTAGGGTCACCGTAAATCGGAAATTGCTTGAAGGCACACAACAACAACAAAATGTGTACCCTTCCAACAGCTGTAGTGATATATGTACAGTACAGATACACAGCTTTCTTTTCCCTGTGTGCACACTTTTAGATAATCACCATATGCTGTACATTGCCAAAAGTGGTAGTGAAGGACTAGGACTGTCCTCCATTTTGCATTTAGCTTGGCTATGTGGTAATGTAATTCTAAAAGGTTTATTTTTGTGTGCATTAGTTTCAATGAAAAAATAATTTAGAAGTTCAGTTGGGTTATGTTGGTCTATCAGTTTTGCTGAACTTCTAAATTAGGTCAGTCAGTTTTTTTTAAGTTAGGTTATCAACATTTGTTAATCTCTAGATACTTTATTGATCGTATGGATCAAGATCTAGTATTGCAAAACACAGCATAAATGTTCTGCAGGCAGAACTACACTCCTCTCAACTCTCCTCTCAACCCCATATGACTCATTTCTACACTAGACTGTTAGTGTTATTATTCCACTTTCAACATCCTATGGAATCCTGGGGTTTGTGGTTTAGGGAGGAGCCTCAAAGGAATAATAGCACCATAAAGTCTAGTGCGGAAATCACCATAGTTTACTCATAGAAGCCTCCAGTCAGTCACTCTTTGCCTGGTGGAGATGGGTGGGTTGGGGATCAGAGAACCAAGTGGCTATGACCAGAGGGTTTAGGAGATAATGTAATCAATCTGCATCTGTTTGTGGGGACACTGCATGTTAGTGGAGGAGGGAAAAGAGTGAAAGAGTGGGATGTGTATGTGGTTTAATTGCTACGGAGAAAGGAAGAGAATATCAGTCTGTGCAACAACCAAAAAAAAGACAAATGAAGGTGTACTTTGGACTTACACCTGTGTATGTTCCTAGAAGGATGCTAGCCATGGCAGGTGTATGTGTCCAGATGGATTGCAAAACTTGATCTTTCTCCCTGGTAAGCTTTCAAGCATTGTTCTTTGAAATTTTGTGATAGCTGTCGCAGAAGCTGTGGTCGTACCCACCCTACCTCAAATAGCTTTTCTCACAGCATCCAAAGCAGGCATGTTTGTTTTAGGAGATTTTGAAACTGGTTTGGTGGAAATAAATAAATAAAAAATAAAATAAAAAATGTCCACCAAGAAGCAACAGAAATGGCAAAGTGAGAGGTGAGGAGAGCAAAAAGAAATGTAGGTGCACTGGGTTGAACTGGGTTATAAAGAACAGGGCATTGCCAATGCATGATATCAGTATATAGATTTATAGACACACATACCCATATAAACAAATGCCCTTCACTGACAACTCTCCCTGCAATGATTTTTTTTCAAAAGCTCGTTAGCCATTCCTTTAGCAAGTGACAGCTAATGCAATCAGATCTTGGTTAGTCTGGGGCTTACACACAAGAAGAAACATATTGTCTTCACTATTACAAGGCTGCAATAATATATTGTATTATAAGGCTGCATTATTACAATGAATCAAGTCTTTGCTCAGGATGCTGGTAAACATAAGAAAATAGTAAAAAAAAATGTTGTTTTTTTTTCACCTTGGTTCATTAAGATCAAAAGGCAATTCCAGGGCAAATTATTTTCAGACATTAACGCATCCTCAGATTCACAGGGTTTTCATCAAACTACAGTTTTAGGTGATGGCCTCTGCTTATTTACAGAGGAGATATCTTGGTGAACCCTTATTGCAATGGAATTATGTTCACAGTCCACTTGCTGACCTTGCCCATTATATGCTGTCTTGTCCTTAGTATTCAAAATCAAAGGTACAATCCCTCCAGTACACCCTTACACAAAGTTTTAGTAAGTCATCATAAGTGGAACTTTTGGATATCATAAGTGGAACTTTTGTGTAATGATGAAACTTTTGTTAGCTATGTTATATCTCTGTAAACTGTGATTGCAACTAAATTATGTAAAATTATGTAATCATTTTGTGATGAGTAAGTATTTAGCTTGACCTGTTTTCCTCATTTTAGTTTCTCCTCTTATTGCAATTTTACTGTCATGGTATATGGTTAAACATAAAGAAATAAATTATCAATTTATGTGCTAAATAAATAAAAGTGTGGCATCAGAAATCTGTACCCACAATCATAGAATAATCAGTTAGAGATATTAGACGTGTCTGGCAGCCATGAAATCATGGACATGATAAATCACAAAGGTCTCCACGGGCTCCTTTGTAATATGTTAAAACACAAATAGAGACTTCATTACAATTGAGAGAATATATATTAATAAAGTTTAAATATTCCGCACAAAAACCAACAGCTAGAAATAATTCATATAGCCGTAATATTTTAAAATGTTTAAATACATTTAACTTCACTTCTTAAATGTATAAGCACAGGAATCTAAAAGCACTGAGACTAGGGTGCGAAGCAACATCGCACACAACGCATGAAGAAAAGAGAAAGACAGTTAATGTATGTCAACACATTTTGTTTCATATTAATGCTTTGCACAGTGGCCAACCACGATCCTTAAAATGTCTTGATGTTCAGCAAGGGAAAGAGTGAAAAAGAACAAATTGACCCTACAGCCTGATCTTAAGGCATAAGGTCGTGCAGTGCTTCTATCTTGGTCAGCATCTGGATAGGCAATCATGAAATGATAGATCCTGGGGCATATAGAGTAGTGCTAGGATGTTGGAAGGACAGAGTGGTATGCAGCATGAAGCTTTCCCTGAGGTCCCTCAAGAGTAGCCTGTTGCTCAGTGAAAAAGATTGGCCCACCACTGATTCCAAAGTAAGATTCAACTATTAATCTGCTCTGCTTCTGTACATAGAATGGGATGCCACCAGCCAGCAAATTATCATGGGCTAGGTATTTAGATCCTATTTTTCATCAAAGAAGGTTAAGGTGATCACCCTCAGCCTCCATAGCCTTATCTTCAAAACAATTTTGTTCACAAAACCCATGTAGTTGATTAGGCTAAACGAGAACAACTCCAGTTCAAGAGGCCAGTGTCCGATTCAGCCCTAGCCATCAAGGCCCATACATCTTTGTTTTGTAGCACATTTACCCTATTTCTCAAAAAAACTAGATGATTAGTTCAAAGAATTGAATCTGTGGAATTGCAAAAACAGTCTGTGGTGTGTGGCTTACAATAGGAGGACTTTAATCAATCATGGGTCTTTTTTTTTTAATTAGAAAAGAATTATACCCATCGTCTACCACAGAATGTTAGGTTCATCAATGACTAGGAAGTTGACTTAGCAAAGCTGGCAACACAGAATAAGTCAGTGAAGTTGTTACTGTCAGCTGCTCCATTCAAATTTATTTTCCACTTTCATTGTCAACAAAAATGGAGTGACACTCCCTGAGAATGCTTTCAAAACAATTAGCACCATCACACAAAAGACAATATGAATCACAGGAGGAAAAGAGATTAAAACAACACTGCAAACATGTTATGCAACTCGTCTCCTAAAGCCCAGCTGGATTATCTATTTCACCCTCTCACCCTAAATCATGGTTCTTCAAAAAGACTTTACATTAATAAGATATGTCAGCTCTTCCATGAGTTCTCACTGAGTGTGAACCTTCAGATCACAGGGTTCAGCATGTTAACACACCAAGATGTGAGATAGGTCTTCCTATGGAAGACTGAGCTATGAACCACAGCAAATGCCTGCAGGTTTTCAAATTCAACAAATGTGGTTCTATCTGCACTAGCATGGACCCTGGAGTGGAAGGGGGTGGGTGGGAGCTACAGCCCACACAAGACTAGGCTGGGCATGGCTGAACCCTCCCCTCAAATAATCTGGCAGAAGTAGATCACCAAGACCCATAAGTAGTTAAGGCGCTGCAGGAAATCAGTCAGAAGTGTGCTAAATAACCAAGCACTAAGAAATAGTAAAATAGCTGTTGTTGATGAGCCCTTCCAGGAATAACAAAAGCTACCTGCAATCTGTCTTGTGCATACTTACTTTGAAGTAAGTTAACATGAACACATGGGCCATTTCCGCACTGCACTCTTATAGCGTGATTATTCCACTTTCAACATCCCGTGGCATTCTGGGGTTTGTATTTTACTGAGGCCAAAGAGCTCTCTGGCGGAGAATTCTAAAGGCCCCTCCCTAAACTGCGAACCTCAGGATTCCACAGAATGTTGAAAGTGGAATAATCGCGCTATAAGAGTGCAGTGTGGAAATGACCATGGAGGGCGCTTCTAAAAACCCATTGTGCTTATAAGTGTCTTCAGGATGTGTGATGGATAATGGATGTGAAAAGTAATTGGGCCTTGAAAGTACTTTCAAGTAGGGAACAATTTGCCTGCCATTGTTGACCACCGCCCCCCCAAAAACCCCCCCCAACTCCAGAGTCTCTGTGCGGTTGACAGGACAATCTAAGCACAGGTTGATTTGCAGAGGACAAAGTGTGGCTATGGGAGGTGGGAAACTGAACATTTAAACTAGTAGGTCCAGGACACTTTTAGACTAGGTCACCTAACTTGGATTTGTGTGTTTATAGATGGCTGGCTAAGCCAGAAGACGTCTTTGCAGCTGAGCATAGAATATTGCAAAGGCAGGCTTACAGCTGAACATTAAGTAAACAAAAATAATGATCACAGATGATTTATATTACTTTAAAGTGGACAATGATGAAGACACTGAAATAACTGAATCCATAGGGAGTGGACAGTTGGAAAGGTGGTGATGATGATGATGATGATGATTACTGTTGCTAAGATTTTCCATACTTTGACTCAGTCATTAACCAGAATGGAGACTGAAGTAAAAAAATCAGAAGAAGACTAGACTTGGAAGAGCAGCTATAACAGAAGTAGACAAGATCCCTCCATTATTTTTCTTTCTTTTAGATCTTTCTCTCTTCTCTCTCCCTTAATCAGTCTTTCCTTCTGGCCATTCTCCTTCCCATAGCCACCACTTATCACACAGTAATCTCTTGTTCTCTCTGAATTGTGTGGAGAATCTGGGTGCAGATGAAATCATTAGGCTGAGCTGTCTAGAATCCCTGTGGAGAAATTAATCTCCCAGATCTGCTTCCAATTTTGGTCTTCTTGGTTAGGGAAGTTCTGCCGCCTAATGGCTGAAGATAGAACTACAAGCTACAGACATTTTAAATAAATAATCATGTTAAAAAACGCCCAAAACTCTGAGACACAGAGGTACCCCCTCATGGTCTCCTCAGCATGCCAAGTCTCAGGTATCTAGGCTTTATGGTTTTGGAGCTATGGTAGATACAGACATAAATAAACGCTCACATTCTCTTGCATTGTTATAGATAACAACAGTAACAACAGCAGGAAATATTTTAAAGCTGTTTTTAAGGGGAAAATCCCTTACAAGGCAGCTTCCAAATAAAATACAACATGACACATATCAAACAAATGATAAAAACCAGTGATAATTAAAGAACATTTTATAATTAGCTCTAAAGACATTAAAATCTGGTATCAGTGGTACAGTAAAACACAGCTAAAGAAAAAAAAAAGCCATAGCAAACAAATAGGTCTTTATGGCTTTCCTCTAAAGGCATGTAATGAGAGAGCTTGCTGGACCCTAGCTGGAAATGCACTCTAAATATTTTATTTACCAGCTGTGGTTCAGAACATGGGGGTTTCCTCTGTTTTTTGATTTCAAGGAAAAGCCACCATTAGGCACAGCTGAAATAGCTACCAGACTCAGTCCTCTTTCACAAGCCCCGGAGGAAGAGGAAACCTATTTTTGATGTGTGGCTGGACTGTCTGTCAATGTCAACTGGCAGGGCTTCCTCCCATCTCATGGTGCTTTGGAGGGAGGCATGCAGGAACAGCACAGGGGGGAAAAACAACTAACAAAATATAACATCTGGCAACTAGGTGGTGCTGAAAATCTACTGATGGGTAAAAACACAAAGGGTTTGAAAAAAGAGAGAGAAGGAAGAAAAACATCTGCATAACAGTGAGGAACTAATGGTTGGCTAATTTGGGCCCAAAGCTTTAAGATACAATCAATTGCTAAAACCATTCTCAGCCACCAGCTCCGAGGTCTTTGATCTATGTACGAATTATTTTTGAACAGAAGTGGCCCTTGCAGTTTGCTTCTTTCTTTAGCTCTTTCATTCCCATTTGTTGTAGCAGCAGGTTTGCTTTGTGTAATTATCTGTGGCCTGGCCACTGGCTGGTTCCTAATAAGGTTGCTTTGTTTCAGGATGCCTGAGCAGGTCTGAAGATAAATGATGCCTAATTAGTAAAGCTTCCTTAGCTAATCAGTCAACTTACAGCAAAGCATGCACTGCTCTGTGGATACTGAGTATGCTGGCACTGGTAGTAGCTTCTCTTATTAGAAACCATGCTCCGAGGTGTTTCATGGATGACATTTTCTTCAAACTATAGTACAGCAGCTTTTCTCAGCCTTCTGACCTGCAGAAGAGTTGGACTACAATGCTCACAGTACGAGTTGGTTGGACTACAATGGCCAGTCTGGCTGGTGGTGGACTGGAGGTGGTGGTACTCCAAACCATCTAGGAGGATGTGCCACACACTCTCAGGCCCAGAAACCCAGTGATGAGTTCGTCTTAGGATCTCCATAAGTCAGAAACTATTTGAAAGCACACAGCAACAACAACAAACTGTGTGGTCTCACTTTAACTAAAGGAGCGGGGGGTGCTTTGCTTGAACTTGAAAGAGGAGGGCCTGGGCGGGATCTTTGCTATTCCAAGACCATTTCCGCACTAGACTGTTATAGTGCTATTATTCCACTTTCAACATCCTACAGAATCCTGGGCTTTGCGATTTAGGGAGGGGCGTCAAAGAAAGTGGAATAATAGCACTATAACAGTCTAGTGCGGAAATGGCCCAAGTCATGTCAGGACATGGCATTGCTCTGGGTGTCCTTGGGGACAAAAAAACCCAACCCAACCCAAAACAACAACAACAACAACAACAAAAAACACCTTCATTTCTCCACCTGATACGTTTTGCACCCTGCTGTACACCACTGTGTAAGCAAAGTTGTACACATCATGGTGTTTCTAACTTACCTCTGTCTAATGAGTCATCAGAACTCCCCCCCTCACCCAGCCAGACTCTTTGCTACTGGAAATTTAGCCTGGGAAACAGAAAAGCACATGGGAGATGGTTGATGGAGAGGTCAGCCAGAGAAACAAGGAGAGTTCACTTCCTTTTGCTGTTTTTCCTTCTGTATTTAAAATTAGTCTTCTTCTACCTTTCTCATGTATGAATGAATTCCTCCTCCCTCCCCCTCTTTTTTAAAAGGACCTTTTCTGCTGCTATCACAGCAGCAGTTGGAGCTTCTGACTGATAGCAGGTAAGAAAAAGTGGGGATTCTGGGAGGTGCTGTTCAAAAAAAAAAAAACATTCCCAAGCCCTGACACAGTCCTACTACTTGAAATGGGCTGGATCTTAGGTGTATATTACAAGATAATTATAAATCCTTTGAAAGAAGTAAGCTGGTAGGTAAACATAGCATTATGATTCATTGCTAATCTGCAGGAGACTCCCATAAGAACTTAATGAGTCTCAGTGAGTTCACTTGACGTGTCCTCAGCTCACCAAGAAACTGAAAGTGCTTGTAACTGCCATCCTTTGCATAAAACTAAAGAAAGAGAGTGTCCCAAACAGGCGGGAAACATTGTTCCACCCTCCACAGCTTGCTATTTTCCTGATGATGAGGCTGGATGAGGCCTATATGGGAGCAGTGCTAAAAGAATGGCTGGTTTGTATAAACAAGCACAAGGGATACCACCCACTGCCATATCAACATCCCAAACTGTTTGGGTTCATGAGCCAGAAAATCCCAGTTTCCCCCTCTCTGGCAGTAAAAAAACATAGCAATAAAAAAACCCAACAATAGATCATCAACAAGTGATCTTTTGCTGCCTTTCTGCTTCACACTGCATAATGACAGGGCTGGCCCTGCTCCTCTCTTCACTCATTACTTCTATTGCAGACGTGAGAGTGTGGGGGATGGCTTGTATGCTGCCAGAAATGAGACTCAGCAGTGTCAGAAAGGGGGAGAACAGCATAGCCCTCCTTTTCCTCCTTGAGACAAAAGCCCTCCATGTGAGGATCACAGGAAAAGAGCTGCATTCAAAGTAGTGGAATTGGCATTTCTTTAGCTTCCAGCCTCACAGTTTTATTGATCAAAACTAGATCACACAACTTGCAACTCACCAAGGTGGAAAACAGGCCCGCTGTCTTTGCATGGCTAAGAAGATAACAAAAATGGAAGCCTTAGAACCGGACTAGATTTTCTAAGTGGCGTAAAGATGCCACAACTCTGGGTTACATTAGTCCATCTTTCATGTAACCATTAATAGTAGTACTATGTGAAGTGGTCTCACTGCCCTACATGTCTCCTTAACCACATCTCATATCATTGCCTGATGCAGGTGGGATGTTATTATGACACAGCATGAAGATGACCCACTGCACTTTGGTTGTGCTTGCACATAATGCTAAACCATTATATTCATATGTCTTGGGCTCAAGGGCTCCCTCTTCTTCTTTGGTGCAGTTGTGGAATGGAGATTAGAAGCGTTGTCTTCCAATTTCAGCCAACTAATTTGTCATTAATATGTAAGCCAAGACAAACTATGGTTAGAGTGAAAACTATGGTTTATTGAAACAAGTCAACTTCAGACTGTGGTTAATGACACTATCCTGTTTCAATAAATTGTAATTAACCCTGATCATGCTATTTAGCAACAAACTATGATTAGTTAAAAACGGAAGCAGACATGTCTGATCTCCTTCTCATGCTGGAGGTGAGGAAAGTGAAGAGAGGGAATGTGTGAGCCTAGCAGGCACACTGGCTGGAGATGATGGGAACTGGAAGTACCAGTCAAGAAAAGGATACAAAATTATGGCTTATCACACTGCCCAAACCAGACTATTGTTTTTATTAGATGTTATGGGAAATAGATAGTAACAATGTAGTACAGAGTAGTCTTACCTTCCCTCCATCCAGTATGAGTTTAATCAAATTTAAATCACGAGAGTTATTAAAATGCAGATATCAATGGAAACCTGAGATCTGAGCAGGACTGTTGATAAGAGGGTGAGTTAGAGGTCCCTCATTTATAGGATCACCATAAGTCAAAACCAACCTGGTGGCAATTAACAGCAACAGCATCAAACAAAAGGAAAGGGACAGGCATTAAATACATTGTAAAAATATTTAATTTCATAAACATGCAAATTATATGTTTAATTTAACCATCTGGTAAAAGTTTAGTAAGACATAATGAGAGTATAAAAGAGAAAGTAACATGATATATATAACAAATCATGAAGGAACATTTTGGCTTAATTTGCCAATGGCTATTTTAATAAGTATTTTTAGAATGGGCTCCATAGATTATAACATAATTATTCCTTATTATTAGAAAGTGATGGCAGTATAAAATTGCCTACCCATAGTGTTTCATATGTAACAGTATATAATTATCTTAAAATATAAACAAGTCAAACTTTAAAACGTCATTTGGGTGTGGAATCTTTACCCTAAATCATTAAAGGTTTTAGAATACACTGTACCCATTCATCAAAGAAAATACTCATTTCGCAACATATAATGAGTGGTGAGGAAGTGCGAGCTATACAAGTGATACAAAAAGACATCCTGCCAATCAGATAGCATCTATTACAGCCCTCAAGCATGTGAAAGACTTGTTTTAATAAACTATAGGAAAAAAAGCTTAACAAAAATAGCTTTGTCAGTCAAAACCAAGCCATAGTTTGGAAGTGTAATTCAGTGATAGAGCAAATGTTTTGCATGAAGATGCTTCTATGTTTAATCTCTGACTCCCGTAGTCAGGGCCACATGAGACCCCCAAGGCTCTTTTTTGAGGTCTTAAATTCCATCTAGAACCCCCAAACTTCTCTTTTTCTGGGTTAAAAAAAAGATGAATTATCTCCTTTGGATGCCTCCAGAGACTTGTTACCCTGAAATTCTTGAGGGTCCCTGAGGGACACCTTAATATGCTTCACATGATGAGGAAAGTAAACTCAACAGAGCACAAGCAATAGCAATGCGAGAGGCAGGGTAACCTAGCAAGATCTTTTACCCAGTTTTTACGGGGTCAGGCCCAGACAGAAATCACACAAAAAGGTCCAATGACTTTATTGAATGGAAATATCATGCATTAACGCATACACTCTCACACACGCACATCTAAGGGCTAAAGAAAAATAAAGAGTGGCAATAAGATAGCGGGATTGTTAAGAAATTCGTGGTTTGGGTGATACTGCACCTTTTCCTGAAGTCCTTAGTCTGGAAAACAGCAAATGAAATGGAACTCAGTGAAAAGACGCTGAGGGGATTGTGCGGCTATTGGGAGGGGGGAGCGGTCAGTCGGTATGACCAGGAGGTATCCCAAAAACTAGTCAAAAACAGGGACTATTTGTAGGAAAAATTTACCTTGAGGGCAAATCCTCTCCCGTGGAGAACAAAGGGGGCAGCAATGGAAAACAACTTCACACCAGCACCTTCTTTGATATAGGAAGATAACAAGGTGTCACCCAAGTATCAGGATCTTTCTCCGCTTTGGGTTGCAGTGTGAGTTTATGTACATGGTCCTTGTCTGATAAGATTTTATTGCTTCCAGTGCCCAACTTGGTGGGAAAAAACTCTTAATCCCTTCAAGTTGGCTCCTTAAAGGCTGAGGACCTTTTGTCCACCGTGGGTTGGCACAGCTTGAGGTCTCCTGTGGCTATGTGACAGGGGAGTTTACTGGCCTGACCTGGTTCTTCCAATCATATGACCATTGTTGCCTACGTGCTCATCTGGGTGACCTCTCTGGTGGGTTAGATTATGTTTTATATCAAAGTTGTAGACCCTGGGACAGGGTTTACCAAAGGGGCAACAGACCCATTCACATTACACAGTTCTAACACTATGATTCCACTTTAACTGCCCTGGTTGCATCCTCCTGTGGAATCCTGTGGTTTGTAGTTTGGTCAGAGGCACCAGAGGAGCTCTTTGGCAGAGAATTCTAAATGTTTCTTGCTTAAGCTGCCAATCCCAGGGCTCTGTAAGATGTTGCCATGGCAGTTAAAGTAGAATCACAGCAGTATAATTCTCTAGTGTGGATGGATCACAACTGAACAGAAACAGTTCCCCATTTTTCAGAACCAGGGATAGATTTCTAGTAGGGATGGAACGAATCCAGAATTTTCTGGATCCGAATCCCTGGAAGGTTCTGGGAATCCACGAATCTCATGAATCTCGAATTTTTCGAATCCTTTTTTAAAAAAGAGTTTAAAAAGCAAGGGAAAGAAGGATAATCTTGGGCAAGACACACTCTTTCAGCCTTAGCAAAAGGCTAGGCAAAGGCAAACCTCCCTCTGAAGAAATCTGGCCAAGACAATTATCCTAGTTTTGCCTCAGGATCTCCCCAGATTAAAAATGACATGAAGGCCCTTTCTACAGAGGCAGGAAAATGTGGATTAATCCCACATTTTCCTGCCTGTGTAAACAGGGCCGCATACTACAGTAGAGGGATAATCCAGGTCAAAACTGGTTTTTCTTTGCATAGCTCCTTGTGGCATCCTGGGGTTTGTAGTTTGATGACGCACCACCACACTTTGGCAGAGAAGGCTGTGACACCTTGTAAAACTCCAAAGCTCAGAACTGTGTCTGAAAGAGGTTTGCAAGGGAGCTATGCAAAGGGATGTTTCAGCTGTCCTTGAAATCTCAAGCCTGTAGCTTCCAGTCAAGTACTGAACTTACATCTTAAATGTTCAATTTAAATATCTTAGAATACAAGCCCAGATATAATTTCTGAAATTGTTAGCAAAGGCCATTATTACTGCAAGGGAAAATCTCACCTACTAACTATTTTTGCTTGTATGTATAGTCTCCCAGGTTTTCAGGAGTCCCGGTCTCCCAGGTTTTCAGGCGTCCCAGTCTCCAACAATCTATTTAGTTGGCGGATTCGAAAGATTCAGTTTGCCTATTTTGGCACAGGGATTCGGATTCGGGAATCTCAAATTCTTACGCAGGATTCGAGGCTTCAGTTGGCCCATCCCTGGCCCTTTCTGCAGCTTACCTTCTCATGCTGCTGGAGTGTGGGCCTTGCGTGAAAGGCGTGGGCAGGCAGCTTTCGCAAGCCTCCTGCTTCCCTGCTGCTTGGGCTCCGCAGCTCCTTCCTGCTCACGTGAGAGCCCCGCCTGCGCCCCGCCCCTTCCTTCCACAGTGCAGCCTGGGAGTTGTAGGCTGCACTGAGGAGAGGAAGCACCACAAGCCCGGCTCCAGAGGCTCCGCACTGCAAGTGAGTGCAGCCCAGGCCCGTGAGCCTTGCTCATGCACGGCTTATTTTCTGCTAAAAGGCGAAAATAAGAAAATGCGCACTTGCTGTGCTTGCGGGCCTTGAGCGTGGCCGAAATGGGAGTGCATCATGCAGACCACTCCTGACATTTACGCGACACTCAAGGGGCCCTTTCGCTTGTACACTGCCATGCGAAAAGGGCCCCTAATTTCTAGCTTCTTCCATCTTCTTGTTTCCATCTTTCCTGTTTCAGGAGGCCTTCTATCCTCCTGAGAGTTCCAGGGGTAGAATATTGAACTGACTTTTCTTTCATTTTATGCTGTATATGAGTTGCAGTCTTATTGGTGGTGTAAGTTCCCACTTAGGGCAGAACTGTCTGTGTATGTGGGATAGACAGAGAGATTGAGAGGGGGGACCTACAAAGGAAAAAATGATCAAGTCGTCTCCAGTCCTCAGGGGCAGTCTAGCCTCCAGCTATCTCGATTTGGCAATTACTTCTCTATTATCCCACTTTTTCGGCAGCTTTTAAAATGTCCCAATTTCTCTCTTCTCCCACTTTCCCCCTTCACCTTACCATACTTCAGTTGCTGCAAATTGAGTTCTAAGTGCAAAAGTAGTTGGCATTCATCTCAATAGGCGGGAAGGGGGAGGGAGGAGAAGAGGGGCAGAATCTTGTCCTTTCCTGAAGGCTCAGGCAAAAGCAAACTGCTGCAGCCTCACCTAGCTTGTGTGTTCTTCCTCATTAAAAACTTTTACTGTCTAGACTGCACTCTGATGTTGCTTGGCCACGTGTTTCCTGGTTTTCCTTTGTGAACTGTTGGAGGATATGCCATTAGGTAGAATGAGTCATCTGCATTAGCTCAGGATGCTAGTGGTGACTTTTTAAGAAAACACTCCTCAGGGCAGCAAGCTGTGGGGCAAAAACAGTTTTGCTCTCCACCCCCAAACCGCTGCTTCCTGCTCCACAGTACCTGCAGTCTAAGGCAGTCACCCTCATTCGGCATGGTGAGAGGGGCAGGCTTGACTCAGCCCATCAGCTGTACCCCATAGTCCTTCTGGCCTGGATAAAAATGGGATTCACTGAGTCATGCTGACATAACAGTTATGTTATTGATGTAATTTCCCCCTTTCTCCCCCCTTTCCAAAACGTTCTCTGGCCTAATCACTTTCTTAAATTCCACAAACACAATCTCTGTGCTGTGATCAATTATTTAACAGAAAATGATGCATTGAGGTAGAAACTAAATACCATTTAATATGCTTCAGGAATTCTAATTAAGAGTTATCACTGTACTGCTAATGAAAACTTTAACTTTCTACTGGTCTCAAGTCTTATTTGAATGCAGAAAAGCCAATGTCCATAAACTCCTGTTTAAGAAGGAGGGAATTATTTTGTCATTTTTAATGGGATCCTTCTTCCTCTTTTGCAGATGGTTTTGTCCTTGCCCTGTATTTGTTTTTTTCCACCTCTTTTGCAAATTACTCCCTTTCCTTGGTTGTTTGTTCAGCATCAGGAAGGCTGTTAAACAAACTGAGCACAACCCTTAAACTAATCCACGAGAAGACGCACCAGATACTGGGAACAATTCAATATTTAAGAGGTTACTTTCCCAAACTACGCTGACAATGTAACGCATTTGGATGACACCATCCAAGTTGTTTAATAAATTGAAATCACATGAGCTACTTTAAGTGTGACAAAGAAATGATGGTCAAAGAAGGCCAAGGGACTGATGCTGCCATCAGTTTCTTCACTTCCATAATCACTTTTGAAGATGGCATTTGGGAAATATGGATGTGTCAGTCATGCCAATCATGGTGTAGTGATTTAGGCGTTGGGCTACGACGCTGGAGACCAGGGCTGTATTCCCTCGCTTGATCATAGAAACCTATTGGGTGACCTTGGGCATGTCACACACTCTCAGCCCCAGAAAACCCTGTGATAGGTTTGCCTTAGGATCACCATAAGTCAGAAATGACAGCCCACAACAACAATCATGACAAGAGACTGGGAAGAAGGAAAGGTATCTAACCTCCATGCTTGTCTTCTGTTCCTGCTTCTCCTTTGCTCATTTTTGTAACATATAAGAAAACATCTAATGTCTCTTCTCTGGGAGCCAGAACTGACTGCAGCTTCTTTAGCAAACTTGGTGTGAATTGGGGTTTGTTTCTGCATTATTTATTAATTACAAGACTGCATACATGGCTCTGGTCACTATTTTATTGTGACAATAGCCCTGTGAGGTAGATCAAGTTAAGAAACAGAACTTACTCCAAAACCCTCCAGTGAGTCTTTATGGTTCAGTGTGGACCTGAGTGGAGATCTCCCAGGTTCAGACCAGCATTCTAACTGCTACACCACATTGGCTCTGTGTATAAACATATGAAGTGCCCCTTTGAAACCTGCTTTCATTGAAGCCTTTGTGGAAAGGTTCACTCAGATTTATATTATATGAATCAATTTGCACTTTTTAAAATTGCATTTTTACTCAATGAGTTGAGAGTGGTATAAACAGACTTTGAACTGCCACTGAGCACCTCAGTTTGTTCCCTCCTGAATGACCTGCTTGGCTTGTTTTCCTGTTTTGCTGATATGTCAAAGGTGGGTGGTAGTGCTGCAGTTGCTGGCTGTTCAGGGCCAACTTACTTCTCATTGCCTGGTATTGTGGAGTGGGATAAATGAGCAGATGGCAGGGCAAAGTGGCCCTTTAGTAGAAGTACATTTACCACATTTGCACAGGAGTACAAAAGTCCCAACAAAAGTCCCCCAAGTCCCAACCCAGAGAAGTAGCTTAGAAGAATAGTGTGGTTAGTGGGTATCAAAAGCAGCTGAAAGGTCCAGCAGAACCAAGGGGGACATGCTCTCCCTATCCAGTTCCCAGTGTGGGTCATCCACCAAGGTGACCAAAGCTTTCTTAGTCCCATAGCCAGGGCTGAAGCCAGATTAAAATGGATCTACATAATCCATTTCATCCAAGAATCCCTGGAATTAGGAGACCACAACATGCTGTACAACCTTTTTCAAAACTAGGATATTGGAGACTGGCCATGATGAGTACAAGGAGATTTTTATTTTCTTTCTTTTTTGCATACAGACCTCACTACAACTCACCAGGAAGGGCATGGATCCAGTGTAAATGTAGTGGCCTCACCTCTCCAAGGATCCTGTCCACATCTTCAAATTGCACAAACTGACGTGTTGCATAACATGAGACAAACAGGAGGCCTCCACTGCCCCTATGATCAGGCACAGCATCCTGGTCACAGCAGATCTGAGTGATTTCTTTTTTCAGAATATATTGCAAATTCTTCATATTGGGCTGCTGAGTGGACTACACGATGTTCTGTGAAGTAGGGCATAAAAAGCCCTAACCAATAGAGACAGCTCTGTTCATTGTGCAGATGCAATGGTGGTAGAGAAGAAGGATTTCTTTACTGCCACTCTTGCTCTGGAGTAGGCTTTCCAATGAGCCCTAGCCCGTATTTGGTTTGACTCGCTCAGAGTTTTCCACCATCGATGCTCCATCTCACTCATTTCATCACCACCATCCCCTTGGTGAACTAGGGGACTTCTCTGGTTCCACTCCTTGAGAGGAAATACTTAAAAACTATTGTATCCAGTACTCTGCCATTTATCTGTTCTGGAGATCAGCCAGGGCTTTGATAGGATCACTTGCCAAGGCAAAAGAACTTCTTCAAGAACTATCAGAAATCCATCTGGATCCATAGGCCTCCTGGGGTGGGCTACCTTAATCTCCCTGCCCCCATGCACAGAAGTCTCATGTTGCAGAGACTCTAAACCTCATCCTCGATCACACACAGAACTATAGAGAATTCCTCCACAACCAGATCACCAGCATCTCACCAAGCACATAAAACTAGGTTGAGAATGCGTATTCTGCCTCATGGGTGGCCCAGATTTTGGGACAAAGCCTTGGTCATCATGGAGGACATAAAGACCTGAGCTGCTCCCAACAGAGAGGTTTCAGCATGGATGTTGAAATCCTCCTGCACAACAAGCTGGGGGGAATCGAACACCACCCCTGAGACCACCCTGGCAAACTCAGGAAGGGAGACTGATGAGCAGTGGGGTGGCTGGTACACCAATAGAATCTCTATTCTGTCCCTGTCACCCACCTTCAAAGAAACACACTCTGCAGACTGAAGCATAGGACACCTGGTCAGGGGAACAGACTCGCTATAGACCACTGTGACTCTGCCTTCTCCTGCCCCAGACCTTGCCTGCTGCTGCACAGAGGACACAGGCAGATACAGCTGGGAGAGGTTCACCCCCAACCCTGCTTCATCCAGTCAGGTCTGGGTAACACAAGCTTGATAAGCATGTTCAACCAGGATCAGACCCTGGACCAAGCCTATTTTAACATTCTCTGACCTGGCATTGTTCAGCAGCATTTTCAGCCCAGAAGACCTGTTGCTAGGACTATCCAGACTCTAAAAGGTGCAGGGCAGTTTGGGGGTAACCAATATCCTGCAGGAGTTCTATCCAGTGGTGTGTGTCCATCATCAGCTATACTTTGCAGGATTCCATGCACCATCCAGATATGATGAGGTTTCAGAACAGATTTGGGGGGTGTAAGGGGACGAAAGAGAATCAGTGGAGAAACTCCAGTTGCGTGAGTGGATATCCACTTGTGTGACATGGTATAGAATCCTCGGCATAATTTGCTGTAAAAGTTTGGGCTAAATATCAATTATTATGGGGTATGGAATCAAAGAAAAAATATGCATCAGCTTTAATCCTTATTTTCTTCCCATCAAACAATTCATTTTATATTCAGCCTTTTTAAAAAAATAGCTTCTACATTTAATTAGGAAAGATGCTTAATTGGGCTGATACAGGCCATCTTTCGAGGTGTCATGGTTAGATAAAGGGCCATCTAATGATGAAGGAGAAACCAAGGAGAATAGTTGAAGGGCTGCGGAAATGAGCTGCTTATGAGGACACTAGAAATGAAGGGGGCCCTGGGAGATATTCAGAATATAACAATTAAAAATAAAACAACCTGCATCATGGACGGAAAGACTCTTACCAAGGAAGACACATCACTGCATCTACAAGACCTGAGCAAGATGGCTGATGAGAGGGTGACTTGGAGGTCTCTTACCCATAAGGTCATCATAAGTCAAAGTTGACTTAATGGCAGTTAACAACAACAACCTACATCACGGTGGGATTTATTTGTCCCTGCAGGTGTTATTGACCTGTAACTCCCAGCATCCTTCATCATTGCCTACACTGCCTAGGGGTTCTGGGAATTGCAGTTTGAACACATCTGGAGGGATGCACAGTTTTACACTTGAACTACATGGTTATTTCTTGGATGAATTCGGCTCTATATGTTGACCCAAAACTGGCATTCTTTTTTTTTTGAAGTCTGCAGTGCACTCTATTTGTTTCTATCAAGTCACAAATGTCTCCTAGTGAACTACCATCAATGAGAAGCCAGGTTAGGATTGTCCAGAGCATTGTATTTCCCATTTCTATGTATGGCTGTGAAAGCTGGACAGTAAAGAAAGCTGATAAAAAGAAAATCAATTCCTTTGTAATGTGCTGCTGGAAAAAGGTTTTACAGATGCCCCAGACTGCTAAAAAGACAAATAAATAGGCCCTAGGGCAAATCACATCTGAACTCTCCCTAGAAGCCCAGCTGACTAAACTGAGGCTGTCATACTTTGGCCATATCACAGGAAGACATGACTCATTAGAAAAGACAATAATACTTAGTAAGGTGGGAGGCAGTAGGAAAAGGGGAAGACCGCATAACAGATGGAGAGACTCAGTCATGGAAGACACATTCCTTAATCTGCAATACCTGAGCAGGGCAGAGGATGACATGGTGGCTTGGAGGTTTCTCTTCCATAGGTTTGCTGTATAGTTGAGGTCAACTTGATGACAATTAACAATAATGATGATTTTAAAAAAGGTGTTCAGTGAAACCCCTAAAATATCCACCCCCAAACTGGGTACCCTTGTGATGTGTTGAACTGCAACTTCCATCATCTCCATCCAGTATTCATATGCTGGCTGGGGATTGTGGGAGGTGTGATCTCATCTGGAGGGCTCCCAGATGAGCATCCCAAGAGTTTATCTTTTATCCTTCCATTGCAAATAACAGCCATGACGTCTTTGATATAGATTAGGACCAAGCCTGGGCAAAAGGTCAAAGTCTCAATTCTTTAGGCTTTTATTTCTTCTGGATCACCTTTGGGAGCACTGTGTAATTTTAAAAATCCACATAATGGCTAATTGTGTAAATGACATCATGTATTGTTTGGCCCTTGAATCAATGAGGGTTTCTGCTCAACGGCGGAGCTTGGAGTGCATGGAGGAGGAGTGGGAGGGGGGCAGGGCTATGGTGCAGGAGGCATTGCCATGGTGTGTGGGGCTGTGGCCGTGGTGCATGGAGGCACGGCCGCAGCACGCGGGGGGCATGGCTACGAGCTGGGATGCCCCAAAAACATTGCTGCCGGGGCAAACCACCCCCACTGACCCCTGTCCCTACGCGACTGTTTCTGCTTGTAGCTAAAGTGAGCTTTCCCTTCCCACATAGGCGACAGTCTGCAAAGACTACATGCTCCAAGTTTATGTTGTCTGGGATTAAGGACCTTCTCTGTGGCTATTCCCAGCCTCTGGAACTCCCTGGCCAGTTAGACTAGACTGTTTTCCTCTTTTATTGTCTTACTGCCAAACAATGAAGACCTTTTTCTTCAGGCCTTTGGCAACAGATCCAATTTAATTTAATGTAGTAATGTATTTTAACAGTATTTTTCTTTCACTGGCACATCATTAAGTTGCATTTTACACTTTTAATGCTTTCATCAGACCTTCTAACATTTCACAGATGAGAAATGGGACATGTGGCTGAGTGACATGTAGAGCATAGTCAAGATGGCAAAAGTTATTAGTGAGGAAGGACACACAAACTGAGAGAGGCTGCAGCAGGTTGCTTTTGCCTGGGCCTATTGGGAATGGCATAATTCCATCCCATCCTCTCCTTTTTCCCTTGCTGAGTCACCTGAGTGCAAGCTACTTTTGCGCTTTGAACTCAATTTTCAGTAACTGAAGTAAGCTGAGAACAAATGGGAAAAATGGGAGGAGAAGAGAGAAACTGGGACATTTTAAAAGCAGCTGAAAAAGTCAGATGACAGAGGATTAAGGAGGACTGTCCTTGTCATATTGGCACAGTTGAAGGAAATGTTTCATTCTTTTTATGTACAGTTATTATTTCACTATAAACCACCCTGAGTGTCTCCCGTTTGAGAGAGGCAGAATAAAAATCAAATCAGATCAGCTCACCAACCAATAAGTCTGCTTGCGTGGGGATGGGTGCTAGTTATATATATTCTCATTTTCAGTACCAAAATGTCTTAGGCTTGCCTCACATCACCCTTTCGGTAATTAAAAGGACAGTGACAGAAAACTGGTAAAGGCATAACACTGTTATTAGCATCTGAGATATAATATGAAGAGTAAAATAGTAGGCAAGTGGCTGAAAAAAAAAATCTTCTGTTTAAAGACAAAGAGAAGAATACCTTAAACAAGGGGGAAAGTATGCTATCATCACTGAGTGCCAAAACATAGAACAGAAAACTAGCAGATATCTAATTGTTTGCAAGGTCTGGGGCAATTTTTGCCCCACTCCCATTTACATTTATGGAAATATCCGCTCTGCAGTGCTTGTCAGTTAACTCTACAACATGCCCTAATTCTTTAATTGCATTTTCCCCTTCGATTGCTGCATTTTAATTTGTCCCCTCCTTTCTTTTTCTTTCCATAATGATGATTCAAAATTTACATCCTTCAAAATGAAAAAGGGCATTTAGCTGAGAGGGAAAAATGGCTGTAGTTTAAGAACTTAAAAAAGGCACTGGATTAATTCTCTGCCTGCAGCTAAAGGGAGAGTTGGTCTCCTAATAGGCAGTTTCAAAGCAGTTAGATTTCCCCCTTTTAGACTAACCATACTGTCTGAACAATATTTTATGCCTGCGCTAAACTATAATAGGCTATAGAGACAACTCAGATGCCAAGACTAGATAGTGCTGTCAAAGTAATTTGTCCTAGATAATAGAGAGACTGACGTGACTTTGAAATATTCTGAAGACAAAATCATCCTTTGAATGAACATTTGCTTTCATATATTATTTCCATCATGCAGCACCTATGGCAAACAGTCATTAGATGTTATTTAAAAGATATTGATGATGGCCTGATATTGGTCCAAGGTGTCGGTGCTTGTTGGATCTGCAAACATTGAATTTATTTGTTTTTAATTGTTTGATGATCTGTGATATTTAAGGAATGGTTGGAGTTTCAACAGACATGTTTGCCTGGATTGAGATGACTGAGTAAAAACTGGATTAAATCATCCAATTTGAATTCTTTTCTTAAACCTGAAGAAGCCTGAGAATCTTTGCTCATCTTAGTAATAACTGATCCCTCTGGCTGGAGGAGATGGCAAATCAAGGCAAGGGAACTTGTGGCCCTCCAGATGTTGGATTCCAGTTCCTACCAGCCCTAGCAAGGCTAGCCCATGATGGACATAAAAGTAAATCACTAACATCTGGAAGGCTGGAGATTCTCCACCTCTGTGTCAAATTGACATTGTTTTCAAACTGAAGTCAGGAATGAGTGTGGCTTCACAGCTACCTGAATTCAGTTGGCAGGTCATATGAAGATTATATTTCATCATGTTCGTTACTTTTCAGCTGGAGAACAAATGTGATAAAGCATTTGTCATGTGCATCTCATATGCATTTCAAGAACATCTCATGCACAACATACAGACTTTTTTTTTCTCTGACTATGAATGAATGCAGATGTTGAACATTTTACAAAGACATTCACCTGCTTCTGTAGGAGAACTTGCACTTGCACAAGGCACCAACAGGTTTCCAATCACTAACACTGATTTTTTGGTGGTTCTTCAAAACAGACCTGCATTGCATTTGGATTCATAGAAAATAAAAGGCAGGTTAGCAAAAAGAAGGAATGAAAAAAAATTCAATTCTATTTTGCAAACAGCTGACCTTCCAAAAACTGTTATTGCTGCTAATGGCCTTTTAAAGCTTTTTGCAACTTCTACGTAGACAGCTACTCCAAGGGTACTTAAAAGGATATAAAAATTCATTTGGTGAAAAAGATGCAGTCCAGATTCTGGTCCTGTAAGTTGTCCAAAGGTCTGTGTTTAGTTACAAGGCTTTCAGTTGCTGTTCTGAGAGGAAACAGGAGACATTAGTCAAAGGCAGAAGAACCTTCAAAGAATCCCTTGTGAGTATTTCAAAGGATTTTGAAAGAAAGAATACAAAGAAAGGAGACTCCTTGAGCAAGATTGCATTTTGAAAGATAAATATTAGGCAAATATCTGACGTTCACCGTTTTCATTTGGCAGGGGCTGGGGAGATGGTGTCACTTCCCTCTGTGGTGACCAGATACAATGGAAGATGATACTCCTCTCCCATGTTTTTAATAACTGACTAGAAAAAGGGATGTGGCAGGCCAAGCTTGTTATGTCCCTGGGCGGCTGTGGTAGTAAAAATATCTGCAGCTTCCCCACATCTGTCTCCTGAACAGCTATTTAAGAGAAAGGAACTCTATCCACCATTGTCTGTGATTGTCATGGGGTCTAACTGGATTAGATAAAAGAGATGAAGAGACTGATCTCTCATCTTTTTATGTTTTTGTTAAAAAATGGGAATTGGAGGGCCTGATCTGCACTGGGATGCTTGGTTCTGGGTTCAAGAGCTTTTCTCCTCCCTTTATCAGTCCTTTTGTGTGTCTTTCCCTTCGGATGTGGCAGCATACACATGAGTTGAAGCTATTTGCTTATATTCCATTCGTCTTCCAAGAAGCAGAAGGCAAAATATATTGTGGGTGAATGGATGTGCCAAACCAGGAGCAACTGGAATCTGGAATACTGTCATAAAGAAATCTACACAGATGAGAAATAGCACACTTGCTGTTGCTGATGGTATAATCCACAGTATAATGTCATAATCTTAGACAGATATTTATTTAAAAGCACCTAGTAGCCTAACACATAGGCTGGAATTTCACTGGGCCATTAACATTGGTGAAACCCTGGGTTATGGCAATGGTTGTTCTTCTTACTTGCTTGTGTAAGGACTTCTTCAGTACTTCCCCTATGTCCAGCAGTGCAATGATCTGGCTGAAAGGCCAGTTGGGTGCAACTGTCCTAGTCCAAAACAACTGGTACAGGCCTTTGCAACATTGCTGCCTCCTTGATTACTCTCTAACTATCTGAAACTAATGTTTGCACTCACTTAGCTCAGCAGAGAGGAGAGGACAAAATGGGGCAGAATCCTGCCCCAAAGGCTCATGCAAAAGCAAACTGCTACAGCCTCTCTTAGATTGTCTGTTCTTCATCATGAATAACTTTTGCCATTTTGACCACACTGATGTTGCTTGGCCACCGGTGTCCTGGTTTTCATCTGTGAAAGGCCAGAGGCTACGTTTGCAGCATCTGCTAACATATTTCACCTCTGCCATAAAGTACTATCTCATCAAAAAGCAATCTCATATATCAGACCAATTGCATAGGGTTGCCTGGCTTTCAGCATTGCTGGCTTAGGCCCTTTCCACATGTGTGTGGGGGGAACGGGCGAAAACGCCCAAAAACGGAGCTTACCGACAGCCGGGTAAGTCCGTCGCGACGCGGAGCAGCGCAAGCTCGCTGCTCCGCAGTCCTCCGGCTTCCCAAATGGCGGCTTCTGGTTGGTGGAGGCTCTCCACCAACCGGAGAAGCTCACCAGCCGGAAGCCCGCCCCCGGCAGATCTGCAGGCACGCACTTGTGCGCACCTGCAAATCCGCATCGGAGCCGGGCGACGGAGCGACACGGGGCTGTGCGCTCCGTGCTTTTTAAAAACCTCGAAAAAGAGGTTTTAAAAAACACGCAGCGCGGCTAGTTCCGGCCGCTCCTGAGTGGATTCTGGTGTGGAACTACAAAAAGTAGTCCACGCCAGTCCACTCTACAGTGCAGAAGACCTCCGTGAGAGGTCGCTCTGCACCATTACAGAAGCCCGGTGTGGAAATGGCCTTAGTCATAACACTCAAATCCTTTGAGCCAAATGGATTCCACACTCCTGTACCTATGGCAGCCATTTCTGTTCTTGTGCCCCTGTTGGCTGTTCATGGTGAATGCGTCATCTTGTCTGCCATGAGCAAATCCTGTGTTTTTTCTGTCTCCAATGCTGCTGCCAGCTCACCCTGAATGGCTTTGTGGATGCATGCAAAATTGAAGGTTCTGCTTATGTTGCCTTTGATAAATGAGACATTCATCATACCTACAAGGAAAGAAGCCAACACCACAGGCATAGAAGACAAGTGACTTGTCACCAGCAGTGGGCCAGCCCCTCACTTTTAGTAGAAACCAGCAACAGGATTGCATCAATCTCTGTTTGATTGGATTGGATCCTAAAGGCTTCTAATTCTTTGTCTTCCTTGTCTTCATCAGTGGAGTACTATACTCTTACCATGTGTGTGTGTTTGCATGAGTGATTAGAAATCAGGGAAAAAATATGAATTCTACATAAAAGACAATGTTGTATAGTGGTTAGAGTGCTGAACTGGGAGTTACAAGATGTTGCAAGAAGCCATGAACCTCCCCTGGGTGATTTTGGAGCAGTCACTTTCTTTCAACCTAATCTGCTGTAATGGATACATATGTACAGACAGACACAGAAACAGATGGGAGAAAAGCCCACAAAAAGACAAGTGTATAAGCTGTTTACAGAACATTTTGATAAATTGTCACTAGCAAAAAAGGGTAATGTTACTGCATGTTAGAGTTACCATATGTTCTCCTTTTCCATGATGTATCTTCTTTTTTCGGAGCTAAAGTTTCTGTCTGGGCAGATTTTTAAAATATCTAGATTTTCTTAGAAGGTACAGATTGGAGGAAGCAGAAAATGAGGTAGTAGAGCTCTGAGGAGGAAGGCAGACAGGCCATGTTAAAACAGGGCAAGAGAAGCCCCAAAACAGTTAGCCTCAACCCCAAGAGGTTAACTGGGTGACTCACCAGCTACCACAGGGTTGGGGCCACCAATGTCATTGTTATCTCAGGGGCCTCTATCTTTCTCCATTCTGAGGAGAAGCCCCATTAGGGACAAAGACCATGGAAGAAGATGGTGGAGAGGAGGAAGATGCCATTATCTGGATGGTGAATGGCACCAGTCTGTTGGACTGACTTAACTCAGGAGAAGTGGCCCTTCTTGCAAACTGCCTGAACATCTAAAGTATTTCAAACGAGAGTTGTCATAGTGATCAGTGGTTTGAAGTAGGCAATCAGTAGTTGTGTTTTTTTTTTTATTTTCAAAGTATGGTAACCCTACTATGTGTAGAGTGATTAAGCTGTGCTGAAGTCTCCCCAGAAAAAACAGAGTATGTGAACTTATTTAGGCTTGTGAGACTGTTCACTATCCTCTCTCCCTTGTTTTTAGGCTGGGGAGGAAATCAGAAGGCCTTGTCTTTGTTAGCTGTTTGGCACAATGCTTTAAAAGCCACGTCTGGGGAGCTACATTCCTCTAGGGCAGGGCTGCCGTGTTGTGGGATTGGCACTCCTGAGCTTCAGAACCTAGAAATGTTATTTCTTTTTTGTGGACTACAAGGGTGAGGAGCCAATTATCTGCCCCTGGGACCCTGAGGGTGGAATGTAAGAACACAAAAAGTGCTACAAAGAACAGCAACAAATGGAAGGAACTAGAAGTCTACTCCTGGCTGATGTTAGTGCAAGGGGCTTGTGCAACCTATTTGTAAAGTGAATTGCCACTCCTGGGACCCATTCAGTCTATGCAGTTATAGTGCTGTGATTCCACTTCAACTGGTGTGGTTTAGGAAATACACTTCTGGGGCAAATCTAGCTGTATGCTTGTGCTGTTTTGACACGATTGCTCCATCTCACAACTTGTACAAACTGCATTTAATGGTAGGTATTTTATTCATAAATCGTAGTACATGAACATAATTTTTTAAAACGGACTTTTATTTAAGATGTCAGCCTGTACTTCCTGCTTGCACTAATACTGCTTTGGTGCTGCATGATTCAGGGTATTCTATCAACAGAGCCAGGCCTCCTCAGTTTAAAAAGGAGGATTTGCCATGAGTGCAAAATTATGTCCACTCAGAATTTTGTCAGTTTATGCCAGCTTTGTGTCATGCCAAGGAAATTTGAGCTGACATACGATGTTCCCCATAAATTTCAAAAGCCTGGTAATTATGCAGGGCAATTTCACTTAATTTTAACTATATGTTTAAAAAGGAATTAAAAGAGGCATGAATCAAAGTGTAGTAAATCTGAGACAATATATAACTGAAACATGAATCAAGACATGACAGTACAAACTGAAACCTTAGACGTGTTAATGCGTCTTTATGCAATACAGCCAAGCTGTGTTTAGTTGTTAATATACCGTCTGCTCCAGGGCATGTTTCTCGATTAGTTACAGATGCTCTATCAAACTCTATTTATATTTTAAAATCACATTTGCAATTTATTTACAAACTGATCACATTTTTTTTTAAACTTGGGAATAAGTTATTCTGTGTTCAGTAGAATTAAGACCCTTTCCACAATGCACCTTTTCACGGAGCTGGGGTGCGGGGATCATGCGAGCAGCCTCCAGCGAGAGGCTCTCGTGTCCTGGTTCCTTCAGCTCCGCAGCTGCCGCCCGATCACGCGAGAGCCCCGCCTCTTCCATCTGCAGTGCAGACTGGGAGTTTCCCAGGCTGTGCTGGGGCAGGAAGTGCGAGCGCCATGGCTCTGGAACTCTGCATGCACGGCAAGTGCGCGTGGGGCCCTGGAGCGATACGCAATCGTGCACCATTTTTGGCTCAAAGCTGAAAATGAAAAAGTGTGTGAGTGGCGCCTGCCAGCCCCTGGAGCATTGCGTGATTGTGAGTGCATTGTGTGGACAGCTCCTCACATTAGCGCGATGCTCGAGGGGCTCTTTCACATGGCAAATGCTGTGCGAAAAAGACCTAAGAGAGTGTATTATCTGAGGCCTCTCTCTCTCTCTCTCTCTCTCTCTGTCTATTCTTTAGAACTTTTTTTCCTGACTCATTTTCAAAGATCTTATTATTAAATATTAGTGCTGTAAATGAGGAAAGAAGTAAGATGTTGTCAGATGAAATGACGATTCCATTAAAATACAATACAATAAAAATTCAAGGCAGAGAAACTGTTAGCTATTTTTCTTCAGAGACATTGACAGATTAAAGGAAAGGGGATCAACAGTAATAAATAATTTTGCCTGGCTCTTGTACCGTGTATTTTATTGTGATGCGTAATGCTATTTCTTAGCCGCATTTGCTGTTTTCTATCCAGGATTACTAAGTTTTTGGATGTTGTTGTTGTTGTCATTGTGTGCCTACAAGTCATTTTTGACTTATGATGACCCAGAGGCAAATTTATCATGGATTTTTTTGCAAATTTTGTTTGGGGAGGGGCTTGCCTTTGCCTTCCTCTGAGACTGAAAGAGTTACGACTTGTCCAAGATCACCCAGTGGGTTTTCATGGCTGAGTAGTTGAACCCTAGTCCCTAGAGACGCAGTCCAGTATTCAAACCACCACATCACAATGGCTCCTTTGGATTGTGCCTGAAGTAATTCTGCAAGTTTCTGTTGCATCTAGTTTTGCATGGGCATTTATCTTCCAGACAGTCCCCAGAGGACAAGACTCTGGATAGTGGACTTGAGGGTCTCATCTGGCAGAATGAGCAGCAAATTTCCCAAATGAAGAGGGCTGATGTTGATCAATTAAGCAGCACACAGCACCCTCTAAAGGTAGAGTTGATGGATTCCCATGACAACATTGGTTTAAACCTAGTTGGTAGCCCCATCTAAAGCAGACTCATTAAAAGCAATTTATTGGTATTTATACAGGTATACCAAGTAGATTTAGAGACAAATTTTAATAATTCACTAATCCAAAACTCAGGAATCAAATGATCACTTAAGAGTACCATGGTCTTCAAATATATTAAAAGAATCCATCAATAAATTAATTGTTGAATGGTGCATCAACATCTGGGAATGTCCTATTGAGTAAATGGTTTTACTCAAGTTGAGACTATGGCCCTTTTCGCATGGCGTTTTTAAAGTGTATTAGGCATGCTCCCTCCCCCCTTCACGAGCCGCTGTACTGCATGACGTTCTGGCGAACCAGGTGCTATCACGGCCACGGATAGTGCTGATAGCGTGTTTTCTTATTTTCACCTGAGAGGCGAAAATAACCTCCCTTTCATGCATCGGTCGCATGACCAGAGGGCCTGCGGAGCCGTCGTCCGGTGTGCTTCTGGGAAGGACCCGGGAATGGGCAGGGTGTGGGCAGTCCCTGCTGCCTGTCCCTCACGCAGCAACTCCCAGGGGACGCTCCACCCAGCAGCAGGCCGGCCGCTGCCCCCATCGTGGCAGGGAACATTGCACGACACGTTGCCGCGAGAGGCCCCCCCCGGGGCTGCGTCGCCACTCACACTCGAGACGACAGCAGCCCCCGGGGTCCGGCCGACTGTTTTTTTTTTTAAACCCAGCGCTATCGTTAGCACATACCAACGTAGTATGAAACAGCCTGTTGGCAGGATCTATTGTGCTAACGTTAGCACAATAGCCGGCAAAAAAATAATAAAAAAAAGAAACACCACCGCCCAATCAGGGGCAGTGGGGCGGGGACAGGGCGGGACCTAGGCGAGGCCCGGGACATTGACATGCGGACAAACCACCGGGTGGGGACTGGTGCTCTCTCGCCAATGCCCTGCTGTATGCGGATTGCAAGGGGGTCTCTACTGAGCCTCTTGCCATATTAACAATATCGTGAGGGCTCTGGTTCATCGCGCTATCAAGGTAAGGTGCGGAAAGGGCCTATGACCAGGATTCAGGCCCACATGAGCATCCTGGCATTCCCATTTTTCATCAGTTGTAATTTCTGGATCATTTTCAAGGATAGCCCCACATAAAACACAGTACAGTAATCCAGATGAGAGGATACCCAATTGTGTATCTTGTGGCTAGGATATCTCTGTCCAGAAGTGGATGTAGGTAATGTACCAGGAGAAAGTGGGAAAAGTTCTTCCACACTGAAGGTGGACTGAAAAATACCTCCAAACTTTGCACCTGCTTTTTCAGGGACCGTGAAGCTCCATCCAGAATAGATTGCTTGCCTGACATTTATTTCATTTGATATCTATCGGTGGTTGGAGAGAAAAACACTTGTTTTATTTGGAAAGAAGAAAATGAAAACACATCCGACTTTCATCAATCAGCCAAGAAATAATCTACTAGTATCATAGCCAATCTCATACCATACTAATCCAACTAGAATACATCCATTAAAATATCTGAGACATACTTTTTGTCTTACCTTTTATCTGGGCATTGTTCCATTCCCACAGACAAAGAATGAACATGATTGAGCCTCCCACAATCATTGCACTTTGATCTTTTCTTTACTCCTACTTTTAAAAATATTTCATGAGGTAGGATTTAGAGAGAGAAGCATCTGGGAATGAAAAGTTTCCTGCTTGGCCCTGCTGTGGATTGGGATCCTTTTGTGATTTCAGATAAATACAACAACAAAAGCAATTGCATACTAAGTAACTGACATAATATTTGATCTTAACTGGTATGTAATATTTGCACAATGTCTTATAAAAACTCTTTCTGGTATGTTCATCCAACAGACTTATATATTTTTAATAGTGGCAAAGAAAACACACACTTGTCTATTATTTCCCTTTTGCATGTCCCTCTTCCATTATGGTTTAAAATAGCTTTCATAAAAGTACTACATGATTTATACTACAGAGAATACTATGGCAGAGGTGAGGAGATTAGGCCAAATAGATTAGGCCTAGGTCCCTATCACACTACACTTTTATAGCGCTATTATTCCACTTTAACGGGCTGTACCCTTTGGAATTCTGGGGACTGTAGTTTGCTGAGGCACTGGAGCTCTCTGCCTGAGAATTCTAAATGCCTCTCCCTAAACTGCAAATCCCATGATTCCATGCAATATTGTTGGCAGTTAAAGTGGAATAATAGCACTATAACAGTGTAGTGTGATAAGTTTCATATTAAATCAATGAGATTTACATAAGTGTTGATGCACTATTCAGTAACTGGTTCAGTAAGTCAGTTTTAGTTAGAACCAGCATTGGCATTTAGAGCCAGATACTCTGGATTTCATCAGCCAGCCTGGCCAGTGGTATTCTCCACCTACTATGGCTTGGGTCCTAACTAACGCTTTGTAAGTGAAATATATTTTTCCTTTCTGGAAAAGAATTCTGACTCAGCAGAAGTTTCCAGATGAACAGTGTCTTCCTTGCTCTTCGGGGAGAATTCCCTGAGCAGAATTCCACCAAGGGAACACTTCCACTAACAAACCATTAGTTATCACCCAAGCTGACACATTCTCAGTCACACAGGGATGGGGTGACGGGAGTGGCGGTTTGCCCCGGGCAGCAATGTTTTTGGGGCTTCCCAGCCCACAGCCGCGCCCCTGCGCACCCTGGCCGTGCCCCCACATGGCCTGGCCACACACCCCTACACCACAGAAACACCCCGCACATAGTGGCCACGCTCCTCGCACCGTAGGCCCCCCCACTCCAAGCTCTGCCACTGCACATTCTAGACACCAGAACTTTCCAAAATGTGATAAAGATACAGACTACATGCAGTCTATCTTATGGTGCTGCTCTTTTCCAAAGAAGTAAATGGTAGTCTCTTTTTACTGAACCTTTGCTTATATGAATGGATTTCTCTTTCTTCTGGTTATTTGGACACAAGCAGTTATATAACAGTTGTACCAATGCATGTATGGTATGTTTCTGTCACCATGCAGTATTAAATTTGGGTACTACCATTCGTTGCTATTGTTCTAAGTTAATGACTGCTGTCATTTGCGTCCGTCTCAATCCAATGTGCTATTCTTATCAGATCTTGCATGATGCCCCTTGAGGGCTCGCAGCTGATAACAGGAAAGAATCTCCTTTATGTTCATAATGATGAAACAAAGCATCAAGTCATTGGAGTTGATTTTACCCAAGACACTCACGGAATTGTTTGCCCTCTCACAGCTGTCAGGGGCTTGAAGCTTTCAAAAGCCCATTTTGTTCTTGCTCTTAGCTGTTTCATTGTCAAAGGCATGTGCTTTACTCTAGGGTTTGCTTGTGAAGCTCAAAGAAGACAAAGTTACACAGTTCCTCAAAGTTAAAAAAAAAGAGAAAACCCAGCTGATTAATTAACTTCCCTGATTTTATGCGGCAAACACTGCAATCTCCTTTCCCCACAAGTCTTTTCAAAACATACAAGAGAGACCCCATAGAAATATTTTCTTGGGATCAATAAGAAGTAACTATACATTTCCACACCTTTTAGTTGCGAGGTGGCTTCTCAGTTTCCTTGAAAAACCTTCATGTCTATCCCCAGTAAAGGAGTGCAGGTCCTGGAAGGCCAGTTCCCACAAGATGAATTGCCAGCAGCAGCAGGGATGGGTATGTTTACAGGTCCAATTTTGCTTCTGCTGAGGACCCACTAGTGGAGGCGAACCAAAAAAATAAAATAAAAGATTGGTGCAGGGATTCAAGTAGTCATTTTCAAATATTTGTACTTTGAAAGAACCCTTATGCTGTATGGCTATCAAGCGAAGTCCAAATTTGTCATGAGAAACCTGCTGGGATGTATTTTGGTAGCATATGGGCCCAATCTCTGGGCTAATGACTGGGCCTGGACATTGTCCCATGTGAACAGAGAGTGTGACTTTGAAGACCAGTTTCCAACCTTTGGCCCTCCAGATGTTTTGCGCTCCCTTTGGGCTTCAGGGAGTTGCAGTCCAAAATATCTGGAGGACCAAAAGAGAGGACCACTGATGTTGTGAGGAAGGAAGCCCTGGAAATCTTCGGACGAGGCCTCCAAAATCCCAGGAATGCAGTCTGGAAAAGCACTGGATGATGGAAATACTGCCAGTTGAAGAAAGAGAACATGAGAAAACAGAGCATGGAAATATTATTTTTTACACTACAGTTCCCAGAATTCCCCACCGAGTATGACTGCTGACTGGGGGACTCTGGGAGGTATGTAATAGTTCCAAGGTGTGAGAGTGGAGGGTTCAGGGGAGAGACAACATGCAAGGGCTCTCCTTTTTCAGTCTTCAAATCGAATGCAGGGAGTGTCCTGAATTAAAGGAAGTGTTGCAAACTCTTCTGTTCTTCTTGATTGTCCAGGTTCCAAAAATAAAAAGGGTGGGGTGAGATGATTTCCATTTGCGCAAGGGCCTTTTGGACTGTCTCAAACAGCAGCCCACTGTGGTGGTTAGTTAACTGCTGTTGAAACAAGGAATTTCAAAAGACGTTTGTAACAGGATGTGGGGATAGATTTGTTCAAAGGGGATGGGGGGACCCCAAATTTCTACTGGGTACCCCAAAAGCTACTGGATGCATTCCAAGTAACTCTTTGGGTCCCTGGGCACATTCTTGAAAATTGGGGAAGTGGGATAGAACAGTCCAGTCGTGGGGTTTGTCTGAAAGTTTCTGTAATCTCCAAAAGAATTGGTGTCTCTTTCTTTCCGAAAAAGAGATGGAAAATCTTGCAGCTGGGAAAGGGCTAGGATCTTGCATTCCGCTCGGTTTCTGCCAAACACTCTCTGACTAGTCCTCGTGCGTGAATAATCCCTCGTTTTAGCCTTTCCATGGCACTTTTACTTCCGGCATAAGTAGGCCTAATTTCTTTTCCTAATTCTTCTATGATAGCCAAAAGTTCTGCGTACTTGCTCTGCGGTACTTGACTGCTACTAGTGCCCTGCTGCACTCCTTGTGTGTAGCCTAGAGACGGTGGTCCATAGTCATTTATAAGCTGTCTGTACTGCCTGGAACCTGCAATGCTCGTGGAAGGAGAGTGAACACTCCCAGCTTGGCTGATGGGAGCTGAGAGGTGCGCGTTCAAGTTTGGCTTGTAAGACATGCCGAGGAGGAGCAGCGACATGGGCAAAGGTCCCGAAATTCCACGACGCGTCTGGCTCGCTCTTGCTCCCGCTCCTGCTCCTCTGCTCCCTCTCCCTCCCTCTCACTCTCGGTGTCTGTCTTCTCCGAGACTTTGGGGGTTGTTTACCACCCACTAGTGGTGGCACCTTGTTTGTTGGTTTAGTATATTTATTAACATCCCACCTTTTTCCCAAGGCAGCTTACAAGAAGTTAAAAATTTTTGCAAATTCACAAAATACAAAAGTTAAAAAGTGATTCAACTATCAACAAATTTAAAAGTCATTAGAAATATGGACTGTTAAACACACACACAGAGCAGCACAACAATTAACAGAAAATCCAGCACATTGCATGAGACCTATACTGCCCAAATGGTCCTCAAAGGCCTGGCAAAACAGAAATGCCATCACATGTTTACAGAAGGAGAGAATGAAGGGTACCAGGCTACCCTCTTTAGGAGGGAAGTTCCAGAGCTTGGGGACAGACACTGAGAAGGCCCTCTCCAGTATTCCTACTAGATATACCAGAAAGGTTGGTGGGACAGAGAGAAGGTCCTCCCCAGCAGATCTCAACATGCGGGCAGGTTTGTAAGGGAGAATACAGTCCTTCAAATAATCTGGACTTAAACTGTGCAGGGCTTTATAGGCCAAAACTAGCACTTTGAATTTTGAAAGGGGCTCGCAGCCAGTGGAGTTGTGTGTTCCCTGTAGCCAGCCCCAGTTAGCAATCTGGCTGCAAGTCTTTGGAACAACTTTAGTTTCTGAACACTCTTCAAAGGCAGCCCTATGTCAAGTGTGTTATAGTACCCCACCTGGGATGAAACTAAATCATGTGTCACCATGGGCAGATACGTCATCTCAAAGAATGGGTGCAGCTGGCACATAAAAACTTCACTGTGCAAATGCACCACTGGTCACAATGAAAACCTGAGCTTCCAGGCTCAGTGTTGAATCCAGGAGCCCACCCAAGCTGCAGACCTGCATCTCCAGAGGAGAGGAGAAGAGATCAGTGGGGTAGGCGGTAAACAACTGAATCCCTAGTCTGTTGTGGCCATCCAGCCTCAGGTACACATGCTAGAATCCAGAGAACTATGGGGTCAGAAATCTGGTCAGGGGGGATGAAATCTCAATAGACAACTGGAACTCCACCTCCCTGTCCTGTGTATTTCACCTGCTGTTCCACAGAGAACTCTGGTAGACAAAGCTGAGAGACTAACCCCTCTTCCAGCCTCATCTAACCACATCTCTGTGATACATGCCAGGTTGGCGTGCTCATCCAAGATCAAGTCCTGAATGGCAGATGTTTTTCCATTCACCAGCATGGCATTCAGCAGCAGCGTTTTCAATCCAAGGGACTATTGCCAAGGCTATTGCTGGAGTTGGGGAACCATTTAGAGACAACTGACACTCCATTCCTATCCTTTCAGTTAAAGTGTGACTGTCTTCCCTTTCTCTATCTCCCTCTGCCCTGTACAATTGTGATAGCTTTCCCTTGAGATGCACTATCTCACCTCTCCTTTTTAGAGCACATCCTTCCTGTGGTACGCTGACAAAATTTAGATGAAAATTGTGCATCTGAATTTGGGCTGGTCATTGGCGGAAAAAGTCTTTAAAATGAGCAGGAATGTTTGTGTTGCAAGGGTTTTTCTGTTTTGCTGCTGAATTTCAGTCACAACCCATTTGAAAAACCCTTTAAAGCAAGCTTTTGCTGCTTGTTTTAAATGGCTTTTTGTGCATTGTTGTTTGGCACTGAGTTTGAGCGGGAAGAAGGATTTTCGCAGGGAACAGAAGTCACAAAAACAATATGGGGGGTCCCAATGTAACCTATGGTACACAGGTGACCCACTCTCCGATCTTCATGGATATTGTTTCTGAACAAGAAAACATGTGCATATTTTAGTCTATTTAAGTTTTTGTTGTTATTTTCACTTGTGTACATTGATTTTACTTATCTACCACCCTGAAGTCATAGAGTGGGACTGAAATATTTAAATAAAGAAGTATGCATGGTTTGTAAAACATAAATAAATTTGGGTTACATGGACTGGCAACGGTTTTCCAGGGCTTCAGAGAGAAGTCTATCCCAGCCCCTCTTGGAGACAACACTAACTGAACCTGGAACGCTGTATTCTATGGTAAACCCTGAGCTCTGCCTCTTATCCATAGTACCATCCTGAAGTGTCTTGGAAGCTGGTGATACCAAATAAGGAGGGTCTCATAGAGGGTGGCCAATGTGTGCTCTTACAGATGCTGTTGAACTCCAACTTTCATCTGTCTGAGCTAAATGGTGATGGGTGAAGGGATTTGTAGTCCAATAACACACAAAGGGACACACATTCCCCATGTCTGGCTTAATACGTGATAAGGACCCAAAGAAAGATGTTCATTTTGTAAAGCTGGATAGTTCAGTCCTAGAAGCATGATGAAAAGAACATGCTGGGGATTGTATGGGGTGAGGAGGGAAGGGAGATAGTAGTAGCTCTGCTTGACAGATCCACTACAATCTCTCATATTTCCCAAGAGGAGAATGGAACTGTGTACGCTGCAACACCTATCTGGTGTTCTCTGAACTAGTCTGTTGCCCTTGGTGTTCTGGAGGACAAAGTCTGTTTGACAATGTGGGGAAAAGATTCAAACGATTTTCTGGTTCACTTCTGTGCATAGAAGGATTGGTCCCATCTTAATCCATTGCCTCAAGCAGCCAAATGTCTTGGGCTGGCTTTGCACACAGACGAACCAAACATTGTTCCTTGCTGACTAGCATTGCCTACAGGTGACTGTATGGACTTGATCCAGCTTGGACTCTAATTTTTCAGCTTTCTCACCCTCCCCCAACCGTGACTCAGAAGAGACTGTTTTGGGTTAGAATGATGGTCCCTGCACTAGATGGAGGCGAATGATTTTGAAACCAAGGACACACAGCATTTGACAGGATTCATCTAAGAACCAAAATCTGATTAATGATGCAAAATTTAGGTCAGAGATATAATGAATCAAGGTCACTCGAGTGATTTTTGAAAAACTTTGTACTCAGACGTGTCAAGACACTGTACTTCCCTTCCTCTGCACCTGGCGTGTAATGATTCTCTCCAGAAATCACAATCCATCACACATTTGTCCATTCAGGGATATCAATCAGCACGAGGCATAAAACTGTTTTGTCTAAAGAGCTCTTAGTCATTTTAGTTTCCACTCCAGTTACATGCAAGGCCCTGTGACATTCTAAACTGCCTTTTGACATGTAATCATGCAGTGTATTAAAACGTCTCATTCTTGCTCGGTTGTTTCATACATTCGCTCCTGCTGCTTCCCTATTTCCACATTAAGCCAAATGTTTCTCTTTCTCTCTCAATTAAACCAATTGTTTCTCTCTTTCTTTCACAAATTCAATGTAAGTCAAGCTGGGTTTGGTAGCTAGAGGCTGAATTATCTTGAGGGTTTTTTCCCCCTCGTTTTTGCCATAAAATTGTTCTTATTGAGGAAATGGCAAACATTTTATCTAATCTGATGTGTTTTCTTCACTTAATGATGTTTGCTTATGAGTTTTTTTTTTAAAAAAAATCTCTCAATAACGCACACACACATACACAAGTCTGAGGGCCTAAATACTCTAAAGGCACTAGATCTTGTCTGTTCTTGGAAAGCTAAGCAGAGTTAAACCTGGTTAGTATTTGGATGGGATACCACCAATGAATACCAGGTGCTTTGGGCTATATTTCGGAGGCAAAACTGGCAAAACAACCTCTGTGTATTCTTTGCCTAAGAAAACCCTATGAAGTTTATGGGATCACCATAAGTTTGCAAATGACTTGAGGGCACACACACACACACACACACACACACAGAGTTATCTGTCTACAATACTCACTTTTTTCAGAATAGCTGAAGAAGTCAGATGGTTAGAATATTTTGCCATAATATTAACAGATATGTTTATTTTGTTAGTCCAATATACATTCGTGTGTGTGTGTGTGTGTGTGTGTGTGTGCATGTTTGTAGCTATATGAGCACCACAAGTCTTGATGAAGGCAGCTACTAGTTAAGATTAGCTAGATGTCCTGAGGTTGAAACTAGATTTGACTGCATATAGCTGGTTTCGCAGAAGACAGATGACCTCCCTGTGGCAGTGTCTCCCATAACTCTGAATATGTTTCACAGTGGGTTTTAGGAAAGAGGTGAATTGTGCTGCAAGGAAAGAGGGAGAAATTTCTTGAAAATCAAGTGGGAGAGCCCACTGTGAGCAGAGTCCTTTTGTTGGTTGATGAGACATCCTGGAACCACCTTAAGAATTTGTCTCATCTGGTTCTCTCACACGAGCTGTCTGGATTACTTAGCCGAGTGCTGTGGAAGCCCCTTGCTCAACTATGCCTACCTCCTCACCCTCCTGCTTTCCTAAGTTGCCACTGCCCATTTGTTTGCTCCTTCCTTGGGCCTCCATCTAATTTGCTTTCCAAAGACAATGAAGACAAAATGAAGCATGGCTGGTTTATATCTTTTCACTGTTCTTTTACCTTGTTCCTCTCATTGCTTGCTCATCCAGGCACAAGCAGATGAAGGCAGATGCATAAGCACCATCAATAAGCATGGACCTAGAGATGGGAAATTTATTTTTTAAAACAGATACCTGACAACTGTCCCATCTTGTCACAGACAGTCCTCTGTTGTCCCACTCTTTCTGCTGCAAAGTGAGTTGAAGGTTCGAAAGTAGTTTACACTCAATTAATTCAGTACTGGGGTAGAGGAGAGAAGGGGTAGCATCTTGCCCTTTCCTGTAGGCTCAGGGCATTGTTAACAGTAACTACCTCCTTTAAAATAATCAGAGGTGAAATGAGTTACTCCATGCAACCCTAGACTGCTCTCTTAGCATCTCCCCACATCTAAACAAGTCAGGTAAGATTTTTAGCAGTTATAGGATCCTGAATGTTCATTAATCCTCTGTTTTATCACTTTTTAGGCAGCTTTCCAAATGTTCCGATTTCCTTCCTCATCTCCTTCCATCCTCAGTTTACTTCAACTAATGTAAATTGAAATCAAAATGAAAAAGTAGTTTGAAGTCAGTGAACTCAGTGGCACCAGAGGAGAAGTAGGGACAGAGTCTTATCCTTTCCAGTAGGCTCAGGCAACAGCAAGCTGCTGCAGGTTCTTCTGGTTTGTCTGTTCTTGACCACACTCTGATGTCACATGCGTCTTGGTTTCCATCTGTGAAATGTTGGAGGGTATGGATCAGTCAAAAGGCAGATCAGGGAATGGGGATTTGGCTTGTGCTAGATGGAGTTGCACTCCCCCTGAAAATGCAGGTTCACAGCTTGAGTGTACTCCTGGATTCAGCCTTGACTGTCCAGGTTTCTGTGGTATTCAGGAAGGCACTTTCACAGTTAAACCTAGTGCACCAGCTGTGCCTGTTCCTTGGAGCATCTCACTTGGCCACAGTGACAGATGTTGTAAATCACCTCTTGCTTGGATTACTGTAATATGCTGTATGTGGGGCTGTCTTTGGAAAGTGTCAAAAAATTTCAACTGGTGCAAAGAGCTGCTGTTGATTGGGACTGGTGATAGGGAGCACACAGCTCTCTTGTTGCAACAGCTCCACTGACTGCCAGTCTGTTTCTGGGCACAGTTCAAAGTGCTGGTTATTATCAGAGAGCCTAAACATGGCTCAGGTCCAAGCTATCTGAAGAGCTGTATCTTCCTGTATGAACCTATCTGAATTGTAAGATGTTCAGGGGAAGCAATTCTCTCTATCCCACTACCCTCATGGGCACATCTGGTGGGAAGGTGGGAGAAGGCCTTTTCCTTCTCCCAGATTTTTCAACACCCTTCGTAGGGTGGTTAAAATGGACCCTCCTTTGCTGTCTTTTTGGTGGCAGATGCAGAGGCTTATGGACGGGGGGGCAATGAAGGTGGTCCGCCCTGGGGGGCAATTTTTTTGGGGGGGTGCCCCTCACAATGTGGCCATGCCCCTGTGTGACGCAAATACACTCCCTTGCGATGTGGCCGTGCTCCCTTGCAACATGGCCACACCCCCATGTGACATGACCACACCCTCCTGCAACGCGGCCATGCCCTCACATGTTGTGGTCACACCCCTGACCTTCCACCGCCCTCGTCTCACCCCCTGTACTCCAAGCTATGTGGCTGGGCAGATGAATACTTTTTTATTCTAGCTAGCCTTTGGGAATTGTTTGTTAGCGAGAGAAGGACTTTTGAAAGTGCTATGATGCTTTTAATCTTTTCTTAAAAAAATAATATTTTAAGCGGTTTTAATTTGTTCATAGTTTAATACTGTTTTAATCTCATGTTTCATATGTTCTTTTTTGTAATTTTATTAAAGTTTCAGCAAATAAAACAAACAATTATCTCTGCCATGTTTACATGCAATGTTACTTCTTCTTCCTTTCCTTTCTGGATTACAATTATTAATATTTCCTCTATTTGTTATACCGCGTATCGCAATAAAATGTTAGTAGTCAAACTTAATCCGTTAGTTCCTGCTATATTTCTCTACTTTACTTGTTACATGATATTTCTATGATTATTACCCTGTATAGTAATTGATATCATGAATTATGCATTGCTTTCTGTCTACACCCAACCCAAATCCGTAACAATCTTCCTCTCTTTATTAATGTCTTCATCTGATTTCCCTTTTAATCTTTGTGTAAGAATGTCCGCATTTCTATTTTCCATAAAAGTTGTCCACCACTGTTCAATAGTAGGTATAGTTTCATTTTTCCAAAGTCGTGTATACTCAATATGGGCTTTGTCACCATGTATAGTATAATTCTCCAATATTTCTTCACTGACATTCCATCTAATATATGTGTCATGTTTAACAAGTAAAGTTCAGGTATCATCCCAAACTGAATCTTCAAAATTGAACATATTTTCTTATGTATTTCTTTCCAGTATTTTTCTGCTTTGGGACATGACCACCACATATGAAATAGTGTACCGAACTCTCTTGACATTTCCAACATTGCCCTGTACCCGTCTTATAAATTGTCTTTAATTTTTCTGGTGTCATGTACCATCTATGAAATAGTTTATAAATTTTCTTTTAAATTTTGAACAGCGGTAAATTTCTGTGTTTGTTGCCAACTCTGTTCCTACCATTCTAACTGTATTGGATGTCCAACATTTTGTGCCCATTGTATCATCACTGCTTTAACTGTCTCCTCCTCGCATTCTTGATGTAAAATTTCTTGATATAAATGTGCTAATAAGTGTGGTGGATTTTCTCTTAACAATCGCAATAATTGGATTTGCTCCTTTTGTTGTATTCCATAAGTTTGTACGTCCATTTGAAATCTTTCCTTTAGCTGTCTGTAGGGAAACCAGTTTAATTTTATTCCTTCAATTTCCAATTTCTCTCTTGATTTCATCTTCATACCGCAATCTTCTGTCATTTCTAGTAAGTCTTCATATCGTAGCCATTTGTCTGTATCTGTCCATCTTCCAAAAATGGCTTCTTGCAGAGAGACCAAGTTGGGTAGCTGCCTTATGTTCTTCTTCTTGTATTCGCTCCATATTTTAAGTAACGATTTCCTTATGAAATGATGCGTAAAATCTTTATCTATTACTGCTTTTCCATAGAACATATAGGCGTGCCATCCCATTCTTAAATCAGCTCCCTCTAACGCCAGCATTCTCATATTTTGAAGATTCATCCAATCTTTTATCCAAGTGAGTGCCGCTGCCTTGTAATATACCTGTAAGTCCGGCAGGCCTAGACCTCCTCTCACCGTTAGGTCCATCATAATTCTCCATTTAATTCTTGGTTTCTTGCCTTGCCATATAAATTTGGTTATGTCTCTCTTCCATTGAACAAAAGGTTTAATATTTGTAATGATAGGTACGTTTTGAAAAAGGTAGTTCATTTTTGGAAGAACATTCATTTTTATCACTGATATTCGTCCCAACAGGGATATTTTAAGTTGAGTCCATTTTGCCAAATCTTGAGTTATTTTCTTCCATTTTTTATCATAGTTGTTGTGATACAATTCATTGTTTCTTTTTGTAATCCAAACTCCTAAATATTTCGCTTTCTGTCCTTTATTAAATCCTGTTGTTTGTTTGAATTCAGCCTCTTCTTTCTCCCTCATATTTTTTTTGTTATGTACACTGTTTTTTCCTTATTAATCTTGAAACCAAAGTAATCGCCATACTCTTGAATAATTTCCATCAATCTTTGAACACTCTTGAGGGGATCATCAAGAAAAAGTACCAAGTCATCTGCAAAGGCTTTGAGTTTATATTGATATTTCTTTATCTGGACTCCTCTTATTGTCGCATCTTCTCTTATATTATTGTTGAGTATTTCTAATGTCATAATGAATAACAGAGGTGATAGGGGACAACCCTGCCTTGTTCCTCTCAGTACTTCAATCCGTTTGGTACTTTCTCCATTTATAATTAGTCTCCCCGTTTGTTGAGAACATATTGCTTCAATCCATGAAATAAATTTTTCTCCCGCTTGTGCTTGCTTGATAGTCGTCTTCAAGAATGAACAATTGACCATATCAAATGCCTTTTCTGCATCAACAAATACCGTGGCTAGTTTTCTTTCATTATGATTTTTGTAATATTCAATTATATTTAAAACTGTCCTGATATTGTCATGCATCATTCTCTTAGGTAAAAAGCCATTCTGATCTTCATGAATGTGTTCTTGAAGAACTTTTTAAAGTCTCTCTACCAAAATAGCGGCAAAAATCTTATAGTCCGTGTTTAGTAATGAAATGGGTCTGTAATTCTTAACATCCGTTGCTTCTCTTCCTTCTTTTGGAATCAAAACTACATTAGCTTCTTTCCATGTTTCTGGTAATCCATCGTTCTTTATCTCATTTATTGTTGTTTGAAGTGGAATTGAGAGTTCATGTTCCAAAATTTTGTAGTACTTTGCTGTAAAGCCATCAGGTCCTGGAGATTTGTCATTCTTTGTGTTCCTGATAGCTTCTACTACCTGCATCATCAGTACTGGTTTGTTTAAAATCTCTCTCTGTTCTTCTGAAAATCTAATTTTGTTCTTCCTCTCCAAATATTCTTCCAATTCTCTTTAATTTTTTGTTGAGGAGATATTACTTAATAGCTTTATGTAATATGAGTAAAGTACCTGTTTTATCTCCTCTTGCTTTGTTGTCTTTCCCTTCCTCGTTGCAATCTCTGTTGTTATATTTCTTGATCTTCTTTTTCGAAATAAATTAGCCAAAAGTTTAGACTGTTTGTTAGCCTGTTCAAAAGAAGTGTGTTTTAGTCTGCGCATCTGTTGTTCTATTTGTTCCAAATTTAATTGATTCAATTCTGCTTGACATACCTTAATCTTTTGTTTTATAGTTTTGTCTGTCAGATTTTTCCTCATCTATTTCTCCAATTCTTTCATGTTCCCCAAAATTGTTTCTTCTATACGCTTCCTCTCCTTATTAATTTCAGCAGACCATCTGATAACGTTCCCAAGCATCACAGCTTTACTTGCGTCCCATATTGTCTTCATTGGTAATTCAGCTGTCATATTTTCATTGAAATAATCAATTAACTCTGTTTGTTTCATATGTTTTTAAGTATACATATTTTATTGTAAGTTTCTGTTATTTGTAAATTGTCTTGAGTTCTAGTCTGGGAAGAAGAAAGAGTATGAATAAAGTGATGGAGGGATGGATGGATGGATGGATGGATGGATGTCATTGTCCCTGTTGCTGTCTTGTTGTGTGCCTTCAAGTTGTTTCTGATTTATGCTGACCCTAAGGTGAACCTATCATGGAGTTTTCTGGGGGCTGAGAGTGTATGACAGGCCCAAGTGGATTCCCATGGTTGAGCTGGGAGTTGACTCCTGGTCTCCAGAGTCCAGAGTCCAATACTCAAACCACTACACAACATGGGCTCTCAACGCTGGCCATTTCCGCGCTAGCCTGTTATAGCGCTATGATTCCACTTTCAACATCCTATGGAATCCTGGGGTTTGCAGTTTCGGCAGGGGCCAGCTGGCCCCTCCCAAAACTGCAAACCCCAGGATTCCATAGGATGTTGAAAGTGGAATCATAGTGCTATAACAGGCTAGTGCGGAAATGGCCACTGTCCCTACTAGTTATAAAGTTCTGTTGTTTAAATGCTGCAAGCCCTGGCTTAATTGTCCCACTGCCCTCAAACTCTAAGGACATTTTAGGACCCTTGATGAGGTATGGATGTGCCCTTGCAACTTCTGTTTCAGTGTCAAACATTTGAACAGCTTTGGAGATGATTCCTCATTCAATTATGCAACAGCGTAGGTACCATGTGGTACTAAAATGGTAACGAGCAAATGATAAATGATAAAAACATGAAAAATGAAAATAATATGGTAAATTGAAAAATTAAGAATTACCTGCTCATTCCCAGCAAAGGACTTCCATTGAATTCAAAAGAATCAGAGCCTCTTCACACTACACAATGATCCAGTTACAATGCCACTATAACTCCTATGGATCCATCCTTTGGAAACCTGGGATTGGCAACTGAGTGACAGGCATTTAGAATTCTTAGTCAGAGAGTTCCTCCAATGTCTCTGGCCAAATTAGAAACCCCAGAATTCCATAGGATGCAACCATGACTGTTAAAGTGGAATCAAAGTGTTATAACTGGGTGGTGTGAAAGGGGCCCTGGTAGAGGAGAGTTTTACAGCTAGTGTAACTGCACTGTACAGATAGTTTAATTGGCAAAATATATTAATTGTCAGATATGTTTAACTGGCATAAAATACAAATCAGGTACAGACTCATGGCTGGAAAGGGCCATGTGGGGAAGGAAATACCTTTACCTTGACCCAAGTCATAAGTTCATCCAGGAAGACTTGAGTTAATGGCCAGATTAATCCTTTCAATATGAACAATAGCCAGCTCTGAGAAGAGCGAGAATCCCCTGTGGCCAGCATTTCCTACAGAAATCTTTCAAACACAAACATCTTCCAAGATCCTGTCTTCGGACACAGAAAGCCATAAAAAGCCAGCTACTAACTCTGGCACCTATTTGTTGCAGATTCCAAAAAACACAAGGCGCCTTGTTTCTTTTGATGGCGTTGGCTCAGGAAAACAGGAAGATTTCCACCAAATCAATAATTCCCCCATCCTCACACCTCTGATCTTTTGCCATCTACATGTTAAAATCATCAACTTGTTTCCTTTAGACATTAACAACCAATAATCCATCCTGTCACCTTTTGTCCAGCCTGTAAAACTTTGGTTTACACAGGTAAAGAGCTCTTAACACCTCACACCTACGAGGGTAGATTTTTGGGTATAAAGAGCCCTCAGCTTTCGGCCCCAGACACAGCACTTCAATTTCAGGGGTCCTCTTTGTCACTCTGCTTTTTTCCTTGGAAGCAAGTCCAAGCTACATTGCTGCTTCTTCACTTTTCTCTGGATGGTAAATATAACCCAATTCCTTTTCTATTCCTCTATCCAATTTTCCTCCCTTTCTCTTCAGTTAGCCTTGTGTGATTTCTTGTGACTGTTTTGTGTGTGGGTGCATGTATATTTTCTTCCAATACAACACATTTAAATTGTACTATAATTTTTCTGACTGGTCTCTTTTTGTAGTAACCTGGTACACATAGGTGAAAAGTCCTGATGTTACCCCTCCTCTTGTAATATTCTTAATGTGAGTTAATTAACTCCCTGTTTTTACATTTAATCACAGGTTCTGATATAGGACCTCACAGGATCCCATGCTTTTGAGGTAACACTAGAGGGTAGCTACTGGGAAAAAATACACTAATTGTTCGATCTCAACAGGCAATGTTAAGCGGATGCTCTTTGCTGATGGTGTAACATTTATTGTAAATTGTGATTGGACACAAGGAAAGAGATGATCTCCAGTCCAGGTTGCTTTATCTTTCTTGATTTTCCAAATGTGAAGCTCTGGAATACAGTGGCATGCTGTCATGTGACAGTGACCTAAGCAGTTAGTGCTCTCAAAGTGTTCAGACTACAGCTGAGAAAATAAAGACCCTCTGATTTTAATTTTAAGGCTTTAAAAAAGAAATCAGCATGGCAAGCTCAGCTTTGAGCTTCAGCTGCATCTCCATCACCTCAGGCATGCAGCCTTCTGTTAGCTACAATAAATTTCATTTAGCCTTTATTTACATTTGGCAGGACCTGTAGACATATGGCTGAAAATATCTGGGGTGCTGGAGGGAAATAGCACCAGAGAGGCGATGACAAACTGAGTCCAGTGACTTTGTTAGTAAAAATAATGCCACTACAGGAGAAGCAAAGATTAAACCAACCTGCCCAGCAACTAAGCACCCAACAAACACTTACCTGCACACTTGCAGAATGAGAGGATCTGTCATCCTTTGCAACCCTTTTTATTTTTAAAGCAGGGATTTAAGCAGTGCCAAACCAGAGGGGACACCATTCAGTTTTTATTTCTCTGGTGGTGGCTACAGACTCTTCTGTCTCAGAGTCAGTGGACACCCACCAAGCAGGTTGGATTCAAATAAATTGCGTAAGGAACAGGAGAAGACAGTCATTTAAGAGCTGAAGATATGCATTGTTTTCTGTGAGTGATCTGCTGGTGCCTGTTGTCCTACTATTATTGCTATTGTTGTCTGCCTTCAAGTTGCTTCTGATTTATGGTGACCCTAAACCAAAGCTATCATGGGTTTTTCTGGGGCTGAGTGTGTGTGACACACCCAGGATCACCCAATGGGTTTCCATGGCTGAGTGGGGAATCAAACCCCAGTCTCCAGGGTTGTAGCCCAATGTTCAAACAACTACACCATGCTGGCTTTCACCTCTCAACTTAAACAGATCTTTTGAAGCAGTGCGGAACCCTGAAGAACCTGACAAAAGAAATGAGGGTGACCATTAAGGTCAACGATGGTACTATTTTTTGAGCTTCTAGCCTTTGGAAAGGTATCTTTTCCCAGTCATGTTGCGTGACTCTGAAACTCCTTGCCAAGGGTGGCTGCCTTCTGTTGGCAGGTGAAGACGTTTTTGTTCAGCAAGACTAGCTGGGTGCTGACTATGCCTTTTTAAGATGGTGTTTTGAAGGCATTTGCTTTTATGCTATCTTTTAAATCAAAAATTTTGTTTTCTATTTCATTATTGGTGGCCACTGCAAGCACTTCTTTTGGTGAAGGGGCTGAGTATTTGTTTATTAATTATTATTTAAACCTGGCCATTTCCAACTTACTGCTTTCTATATACGTGAGATTACAACTCTCATCATTTCTATTCAGAAGGCCCTGGGCTGGGGAAAGCTGATGTAAGCAGACTGGTCTCTTCGAGTGCAGCAGATCAACTGTGCAAGTTTGCACAGAAGATAGTAGCCTGGTTTCTTTTTTCACTAGCCTGCTAATTGCCCTCCAGAACCCCTTCCTATGACCCAAAGCCTAGTGAAAATCTTTATTACCAAGCAGCTCAGTGGAGAAAGGAAAGAAAGATCCATGCTTCGTCCTTCACCAATCTGTTCACTCACCTATATGGAATTCTTTGTCATCAGGTTATGTGTTAATTGCAAGGTCGCCCTAATCTCCCTGCTGTTGCACAATCTACAAGTGTGGTGGTGGTGGGACATCAGAGACTCATATTGTATGTGTTGAACATTCTTAGTGGTGAGCCATGGTATCAGATGGGCCTCCACATGGAACAGTGTCTGTGTAGTTGGATTTAAAGTGTTAGTTTTGTGTATGTCTGTTATTCTGTTCTCACTGTTTGGATTTAGATTGTAAGCTCTTTGGGGCAGTGAGTTATTTGCAAATCCAAATGCTCATTTATGATAACATCAGCGATAATAAATATTACAAAGACTACAAGGTCACAAAGTGATTCAGATGGCAATCTTAAGCACATTGACTACTATTGAATTCAGTATGGTTTACTTTTGAATAATGATACTCATGTTTACATTGCTTCTCACTAAAAGCTAATCTGTCTAAGAAGTACAGAGAAGATAGAGGGTATTATGATAGTGCAGAACTTGGAAATTCTTACCTTTTTGGACTGCATTTCCCAGAACCCATCAGCCAGTATGTCCACTTGCCGTGCCGGTTAGTAGATTCTGGGAGTTATAGTCCAAAAAGTAACTTTTATAAGCTCTGCTTGTAGATTGGCATATCCTGTAGGTCTAGAATCTATAAATCATATACAGGACTGGGATCTTTAGCAGCAGAATCGTAGATGCTTGAATATGTTACAAACATGCTTAATAGGTAACTAAATGGTGTCTCAGTGGAAAGCTGTACCTCTTAAACAGCTGTCATTCTCATTCTCTTGCCTGAACTATGCTATCTATTATCAGACCAGTGGCAAACACACAGGTATTCCTTTGTCCAATGAGAAGGTATGGAATTGTAAATGTTTTACAAATTGACAGCCAGTTTCTTAGCAGTCTTGGAAATGAAGGCAGCTTTAGAGGCAGCACACCAGCCTAAAACTCTCCCAATAGGCTCAAAGAGAGTGGCGTCCCACATTAATCAAATTTACCTAAAGAGAAGAAGAGAGAGAGAGAAAAAAAAGATGTGAACAAATGGAGGTAGTGAAAAAAGAGGAGATCAGTCACCAGCAACAGTATATTCTCCATTAAATGGGAGCAAATGTTACGGATACGTACTCTTTCAGGCCAAGCTAGTGTCCTAATTGTTCATCTTCCTTCCTCTTGCTGCTAAAATCATCATCATCAAAATGTTGCATGTTGCAATTTGTGTTGTCCATATAAAAGGTGATCAGCCAAAACTTGGAAAAGTAAGCATGACTTGTGTTTGGTTGTTGTTGTTGCTGCTGTTGTTGTTCGTATCTCACTTTTCTCCCAAAATAGGGACTCAAAGCAGCTTTAACAGAACGTTAAACATTAAATTGTTCACAACAATTCAGATCCCAGGTTAAAAGACTCAAGGCGTTTAAGAGATAAAAAGCTATTAAAAACAGTTCAGGTCAAAACAGTACAGCACGCCAGCCTGTTCTTTAAAAACTTTATGTTTATGCCCGCCAGAATAAAATGTTTTCTGTTTTCTGATGGAAGGACAGCAAGGAAGGGGCCATTCTGGCCTCCCTGGGAAGGGATTTCTAGAGTCGAGGGGCAGCTACTGAGAAGGCCCTCTCTTGTGCCCCCACCAGCCATGCTTGTGACGGTTGTGGAACTGACAAAACGTGTCTCCTGATGATCTCAGAGCTTGGGCTGTGTCATACAGGATTATACCATCTGTCAAGTAGTCTGGACCTCTGCCATAAAGGGCTTTATAGGCCACAACCAGTGCTTTGAACTGTATCCAGAAACAAACTGGCAGCCAGTGGAACTGTTTTAACAGGGGCATAATATAGGCCCTTTTTTGCTTGGCATTTCTCATGCGAAAGGGCCTCCGGAGCATCGCACGACTGCGAGGAGAGTTTCAGATGATGTCCTCGCAATTTCGCAACGCTGCTGGGGCCAGCAGGTGCCGATCGCACAATATATCATCTTCTGCTTAGCCGAAAATGGTGTGCGTTCGCACATTGCTCTAGGGCCCCTTGTGTGTGGAGCTTCCAGAGCCACGGCCCTCGCACTTCCTCCCCCAGCACAGCCTAGGAGAATACCTGGCTGCACTGCAGAAGGAAGAGGCAGAGCCCTCATGCTGCCTGCCAGCTGGCAGACAGCTCCTACAGCGCAGAAGCAGAAGCAGCGGGGACCTGAGAGCCTCGCGGAAGAGGCTGCTCATGTGATCTCTGCGTGCGCCGGACACAGGTAAGCTCTGTAACCTGCCCTAGTTAATACTCTGGCTAGAGCTCTTTGGATTTTTTTAAAAAAACCCAAAACTCTCAAATGCACCAATAAATAAGTAAAAAATAAAAATAAAACATGCATAAAACTCTTACAATTGCCTCCAGAAGGGAGAGAAAAGTTTCTGCAGAACATCCTCTAAAGAAAGGAAAACAACAAAATAAACAAAGAATTACTTCCCTACACTGTACTCTTCGGGTATGTGTGTCCCATGGATATGAAATAAAATTCAAGACAATACATATGTTATCATTTCATAGAAGCATAGTTTAAGAATGGAATAGAATGCCCCAAAAGGCTGTGGCCTTTCCATCATTACAGATTTTTAAGCAGAGTTTGAATAACATAGCAGCCTAGCAGAGGTTCTGCTGCAGTGGATTTTCCTGCTCTATCAGAGATGCTGATACAGTGGATTTGTAGGAGGTTGGTTTAGATGCCCTTCAAGCTCCTTTTCCAAATGGCCAGGTACAATTAGGCTCATAACATGGTTTCCCAGACCTACTGCTTTGCTTTAAAGAATCTTGATTCTAGTGCTTAAGGCTGCAAAGGTTTAGCTGAAAGCGTATGGATGATATTTGTTGAAATATGAGAAGGCAGGATGGTTACTTAATAAGATTTCTTGGTGCTGGGTTGTAGGACTTGAATGCCCTTTAGAGATCTTTCTCTTCCTCATAAATAGCAGAAACAGAAAAAAATTGTGTAAAATAACTTTACGCATATGGACGTGTTTTATCTAATTTCTACAGCTGGGCAAATTTAGATTTTTTTTTAAATGGATGCACAGCTTTGATTAGAGACCACATTTATTGCTATGCTAACACTTAATTCTGCCAGGCATGGTAGAACTATTCACTAGTATTCTATGGCCTATGGTAGTCAGACACAAAATGTGCAGTTGGAAAGCTGACAGATGTGCAGTTGGAAAATGGGAGGAAAATTAGCCACATGGAGATACAACAATGAAATGTAAATCTGTGACAGCGTGAATATGCAGAAAACTTCAAGGATTATTGTGAACCCTGGGGTGCAGGAGGATGCATTTCAGAGGTACTGGTTTTGAAAACACAGGTTTGCTCAAGCAGTAGGAATGGATATCTAACATTTGCCAAGATCCTTTTCAAGCAGAGTATAAAACTATGCTTGTTTACATACATTGGTGTTGTGTTGTGTTGTGTTGTGTGTATAGTGGGGTCAGGGAGATGCAAATCCTGCTCATCTCTCCGTGATAATACAATGGCAGCCAGATAGCTCCCTGGCATAGTTCTGCCTCCAGGTACTGATTGGTTGCAGGTCTGCATCCAGATGCCATCTAGCTGCTGTTGTATAGCTAGAAAAGAAGGAGCAGCCTTCACTCCTCCCCTTCTTTCTCAGCTGTATAGTGGCAGATGATGGTGCCTGGGTACAGCACATGGCCAAGAATGCAGGGGTGGCCATAATGTAGAGCCTCGGGTGGAGGCAGAGGGTTGCTGGATTTTTAGCATCTCTGAAACTTGGAGTGCTGCAATGGCCAGAAATGCCTAAGTATTACTTCCTGCTGCCTCTCTTGCTATTTGAGAGCATTTTTTAGCTGTTTCAGAACAGAGAACCCTCAACTGAAAACAATTTTTTCTGCTATTTTTTCTCAAGGGGTGTCAGGGCCTTTAGGGAGTTGGTGTAGCATGGATGGCGTCGGTCTCAAATCTTGCACTTGACCTCTCAAAGGGCAAAATGCAATGTGTGGACCGTATTTGGTGAAGACATTGCACAATGAAGTTGTGCAAGATGCTTCCTCACACACCACCTGAAAACGTATACATATATGCAGTTATAATGAGGACTTATGCCAGAATAGGCCACCTAGAAGATTTTGGCCTGAATTATGCCAATATTTATGAGTAGCTGCTTTATAGGAGATAAGAACTATTGACTATGATACAGGACGGGGGCAGCCAGCATGGTGTAGTATTTTGACTATTCTCCAGGAGACCAAGATTCAAATCCTCACTCAGCTGTGGAAACCCATTGGTGACCATGAGCAAGTCTCACTCTCTCAGTTTCGTAGCACAGCTATGGCAATCTTCCTCTCAATAGAAAGCAAAGCGGTAATCACGAGAAGTCAACATGAATTTCTCAAAAATAAGTCATGCCAGACTAATCTAATCTCTTTTTATAATAGAGTTACTAGCTTGATAGATGAAGGGAATGCTGTGGATGTAGCATATCTCGATTTCAGTAAGGCCTTTGACAAAGTTCCCCATGACATTCTTGCAAAGAAGCTAGTAAAATGTGGGCTGGACAGAGCTACTGTCAGGTGGATCTGTTACTGGTTGACTGACCATTCCCAAAAGGTGCTCACCAATGGCTGCTTTTCATCCTGGAGAGAAGTGACTAGCAGGGTGCCACAGGGTTCTGTCCTGGGCCCAGTGCTGTTCAATATTTTCATCAATGACTTGGATGAAGGAATAGAGGGCATGCTCATCAAATTTGCAGATGACACCAAACTGGGAGGGGTTGTTAATACGCCAGAGGACAGGATCAAAATTCAAAATGACCTGGACAGATTGGAGAGCTGGGCCAAGGTTAACAAAATGAAATTCAACAGAGAGAAGTGTAAGGTCGTACACTTAGGTAGAAAAAATGGAATGCAGAAATATAGGATGGGGGACACGTGGCTGGATGGCAGTACGTGTGAAAGGGATCTAGGAGTCTTAATAGACCACAAGCTGAACATGAGTCAGCAGTGTGATGCGGCAGCCAAGAAAGCCAACGCAATTCTCGGCTGCATCAATAGGAGTACGGTGTCTAGATCGAGAGAGGTACTGGTACCGCTCTACTCTGCTTTGGTTAGACCTCATCTTGAATACTGTGTCCAGTTCTGGGCACCCCAATTCAAGAAGGACATGGTCAAGCTGGAGCAGGTCCAGAGGAGGGCGACCAAAATGGTGAAGGGCCTGGAAGCCAAGCCCTATGAGGATAGACTTAGAGAGCTGGGTATGTTCAGTCTGCAGAAGAGAAGGTTAAGAGGGGACATGATAGCTATGTTTAAATATTTGAAGGGATGCCATGTAGAGGAGGGAGAGGGCTTGTTTTCTGCTGCTCCAGAGACCAGGACAAGGAGCAATGGATTCAAGCTGCAGGAAAGGAGATTCCACCTGAACCTCAGGAAGAACTTCCTGACAGTCAAGGCTGTCCGGCAGTGGAATATGCTGCCTCGGAGTGTTGTGGAGTCTCCTTCCTTGGAGGTTTTTAAGCAAAGGCTGGATGGCCATCTGTCGGGAGTGCTTTGAGGGTATTCCTGCACGGTAGGGGGTTGGACTGGATGGCCCGTGTGGTCTCTTCCAACTCTACATTTCTATGATTCTATGATTCTATGAATAAATCTTGCCAAGAAACCCTAGGACAGGGTCATCATAGATCAGAGTAGACTTGAAGGCACATAACAAGCAAACAGGACCAGGTATTGCCACTGATACAAGATCTACTAACGCAGTTGAGGGAGGGGCATTCAGAATCCTCGGCCAGATTGCTCCTCTAGTTCTTCACCAAACTACAAATTCCCAGAATTCTGTACAATGCAACCATAGGAGTTAAGGTGTAATAACAGTGCTACAATTGTGCAGTGGGAAAGGGTTCTTGATCTTCTCTGGATTCTTCTCTTTTGCTGCAACTGACAGCTGTCTCCATCCTTGGCTTGCCGTGGAGACACTTTCTAAGATGTGTAGATCATGTATACATTCACTGACTATCTCAGCGCTTGACCTTCCCACTTGTGCCTTTAAAAGTCTGTAAATGATTGTGTTTTTGGGACATATGGCCAAGAATTGTTCCTATACCTTTGAGCTCAGAAAATGATCCTCCAGCTGCCAAAAATGGAAGCAAGATTTTCCAGTACTTGCTCTGAGGCAAAAGTCATGTCTGGTGATGACAAATCTGAGCTGAGTGCTTCTCATGAAGATATCCTCTTTCTTTTAGTCAAGAAAAAAGTTGCCGGAGGTGATCCCACTAGCATCATTGGTTAAGCAAATGAAAGCCCTCAACCAAAATAAGATACTTTTGTTAATAATTCTTTAGAACACAAATGATATCCATCTCAAGGAGTCTCAGTTTTTCTCTTTATTTTACTGTCATCTTAAACAAGAAAGGGAGGAAGGAGAAGAGGAGGAGGAGGAAGAATACAGCTGTGAATCTTGAGGAAGAATAAATGCTGGGCAAGCAGAAACTGGCCTGTTGTGGTTGATGTTGTAAGGTGCATTTAAGTCCTTTCTGACTTATGATGACCCCGCAACAAATCTATGAGATCACAGGGTTTCCTTGGCAGTATTTATTCAGAAGGATTTTGCTACTGCTTTCCTCTGAGGCTGAGAGACAGGGTGACTTGCTCAAGGTTGCTCAGTCGGTTCCATGGCTGAATATGGGTTCAAGCCCTAGGCCATTTCCACACTAGACAGTTATAGTGCTATTATTCCACTTTCAACATCCTATGGAATCCTGGGGTTTGCAGTTAAGGGAGGGGCCTTTGAGCTGCTGCTGAAAGGTAAAGCGCCTCCCTAAACTGCAAATCCCAGAATTCCATAGGATATTGAAAGTCGAATAATAGCATTATAACAGTCTAGTGTGGAAACGGCCCTAGTCTCCCAGAGTCCTAGTCCAATGTTCAATCCATTACAGCATGCTGTCTCTCTACAAGAATCTGGCTACGTCTATGCGATCAGCCTCTTCCAGGAGCTTTCATGTCATAACATTCCTTGGAGCTATTTCACCCATGTGCATATACAACAGTTGATTCTCCCCATGTCTCTTATATATGTGAATTGGATCAGAGACACAGAGCTGATTCATGTGGGCCTAAATAAAATTTCAGTCCCAGCTGCAGTAGATCACTGGGTCAATGCGATTTATACATGTGTTGACTTACCTTTCAGCAACTGATTCAATGGGCCTGTTCCAGTTGTGCCTACCAATTGGATTTAGGATGGGGTGGGAAAATTGCAACCCACAGGTCACAGGAAGCCACCTTAGATATTTCTGTGGCCAGAAGGGCCACCCAACACCTAATTTATTTTTTTTAAAACATATTACACCTTACTTAAAATGTCCACTGTGTCTCTAGGGTGTGGGTGGGGCAATTTCATCATGTGTTCCCCACCTGGGAAGACCGTTTTATGGCTCTTACTTTGGGAAAGTGATCTCCTATATACAAAACCACTCAGGGCCACCTCAATTTTTGTGCTCCCTGTCCCTTCGAGGGCACAGGAGCATTTTCAGTAAATAGAGAATCAATTGGGGTGGGGTAGAAGACCTTTTATATCTGTCAGGAATCTCTCTCTGTCGGGCCACAGCCAGCAAGGGAGGAGAGAGGTCAGGAACACTTGGGGAGTCCGAATATACCAAACACCAGGAAAACACAAGCCGAGCCAGGTCAAGGTCCAGTCCAAAGGGTCGGGAGGCAGAGATCTGTCCGGAGTGTCTCAGGGAGCAGGAGACACAAAGGTTGTGAGGGCTTGCTAATAATTTGTTGCAAGCAAGGAGCAGCCATGCTGGCAGACTTAAATAGCCCCTGTGAGCAGGTGCTGCTCATTATTGTTTCCTCAGCCTAGTCCAAGCAGCCTCCCTCTCAGCAGCCCATTTCAGCCTTCTGTGTGATTGAGGGCTAATGGGCACAGCTGGCTGCAACTGCTCAGCATCACTGCTGGTTCCCTCTCCGTCATGAGCTGGCTGGGGCAACTCAGTCTCTGTTTGACGTTCCAGTGCAGGGGATGTTTGCAGGTTGACTTGCTCACTCACTGGTTCTGCCCCCTGCACAATTAGTTGATCCTCAATCACAGCATCATTATCTATCACAATATCTTTGGCAGTTGTCTATCCATGAAAGCCATGGGCACATACACCACTAGAAGGATAACAGCTGGGAAGAGTACACCAGAAACATAAGAACTTGCCGCACACCGTCAAACTTATCTGGCATGCTTCTCTGGCAGCAGCAATCCAGAGCTGTTAGAGGAAATATTGCTCAGCCCTACTGAAAGAATGGAAAGGACTGAATCTGGAACTATTTGCATTCATGTGCTCTGCCACTGAGCCACATTACACTGTTATAGTGCTATTATTCCACTTCCAACATCCTATGAAATCCTGGGACATGCAGTTTAGGGAGGGTCATTTAGAATTCTCAGCCACAGAACTCTTTGGCCTCAGTAAACTACAAGATATATAAATGGATCCCAATTTTCCACAAAAGTTTCTCTTGTCAATGTTAATGTAGCCATGTCAGCTAAATCTAACAATTTAACTAATTAGTCATCTTTTGCTGGAATTTCAGTAGTCTTCCATTTCTGAGCATATAACAATCTTGCTGTTGTAGTCAGTTAGCCTCCTGAATTGTCACATAATGGAACATCACTTGTGGAAAAAGTGGAAGAGAACACGTCAGGTTCAAAGAGCCATCTCTATTTAAAAGGGCTGGATTGGAGGTGAAAGGCTCCTTCATCTGCACCTTCCACTCAGAGTAGGCAGTGGCTGGAATCCTATACAGGAGTTACATCTTCATAAGTGGACTTAATGTATGTGAGAATTAGAATTGGTCAGTTTTGTAACATCTGTATCCAGTTGAGGGCTGCTGTTATAGTACTACATAGAAGAACTGGCAAAGTGCTTAAAGGCCACTTCACTAAACAGGTTTCATAAGCAAAGCATGCTTTTTGTTTGTTTGGCCTTAAAAATGTGTTGGGGAATTTGTGCATTTGTGGTATAGACCTTAAAAAAATCCTGATGAGTAAATATCATTGATTCAATAATAGAATTTAGGCTTTAGAATGCAAAGCACCACCACAATACTGTTTAGCAGTAGTGCCTGGTGGCTTCTGTTCAGTGGCATGGTGAATCCATTCTGGGTCTTAACCTGAACCTTAAAGAAGCCATCTGAGGTGATGGTTCCTCTCTCTCTCTTAATATGAGAGAAAACAGGGATCAGGCTCACCGTCCCAATGTAAAGGGAAGTCACCGGATGCCATGACTGTTTGCAGGGTTGGGAGACAACGCAAATCAGTGCATAGGAACAGGACGTGCAACACTTCTATACCGTGAACATCTGTACTGACTGGGGAATTCTGGGAGGTGTAATCCACAAAATCACTTTGTCAAGCTCTGACTGTGATTAGTGCTATTCACTCAGGCCAGGCTGATTACCTCTGAGGCAGATAGAAAGGCGGGGGGAGGAAATCGCAGAGAAGGGGAAAGCTTTCTGTTCATTTAAGGAGCGATCAACACCTGAAGCAAATCACAAGTTTAGTAGTAAGCACGCCATGTTCTGCCAACCTTCTTGTTCCCTTGGATGTGTCACACTTTTATTTTATTTTTATTTCCCTCTGTCACAGCATAGGCCCCAAAACAGCTTGCAATAATTTAAAACTAAGTTCAGCTAAAATCTTGTTTTACAAAAGTTCAAAAAGCAGTTAAACAAATAATTCTATTTTAAAAAGTTGTTTAAAACAGTTTAAACACATGTTCGTGTACCAGTGTGTGTGCAGCTTGCATACAGAGTTTTGCTTAGCCCGTCAGTAATCTTAATTGCATGAAGCCTAAATGTACAGCATATGAAATATGTTAGGCTTACTGTCTGGCAGACACACTTGAGTTATTCATTTTGTTTCCTATCTGGAATCCTCTCCGAAATACTTGGCAAGTTGTTCCTTCTATATTGTAGGAATGTGCAGTAGTAGAAGGAAGGGTATACCAGGACAGGGAGAGAGGGAAAGAGATTCCGTCAGTTCCTTCTCTTGCTCCATAACTTTGTGGGTATGACTATGCCTGTTCATTTGGAAGTCTGGCATGTTTTGTGACTGCTTCGTACTCCACCCAGTTTCTCAATTCCCACCTCCTTTTTGGCTTTTGGCTTCTTCTTCTTTGAAATGTTACAGCATGTTGGAACATGCTATAGAAGGAAAGTCCTCCATGCATTTGTTCCGGACTCATGTTAATGTTTTCCAGGAGGTTGCAGCAATGTCCAAAGACAGTGTTAGGAAAGTAACCTGCATCAGTTGCCAAAAGGCAGCTCAGAAGTAATCTGAAATATTAGATAAGTAATCAATAATATTAGATAAGTTGGAGGTTGCTCTCCTGCGAATATGTGAGACACACCAATTCAAGCTCTTGGAGGACCTTGGGCAAGGAACCTGAAGTGGACCTTCCTCTTGCCTATACTGATCACCACCAAAACCACATAACTTTGACTTAAGGTCACTCAGCCACATGGAATCCTCTTGGAGATTCCATGAAGAAAAGGGCCACATTGGGGACCCTTCCTATTATCTGAGGAGCTTTAGTTCACCTGCAAAATGTGTATGAAATGGCGTTTTTAGCAGAGGTTGCCCCACAGCCTGTCTTAGAGCAGGGGTGGGAATACAACCCTCCCATAATTCCCCACCTTTGCCTGCATTAGCTAGGGCTGTTGGAAACTGTAGTCTATCGTTACCTGGAAGGTTGCATGGTTTCCACTTTTCCCTAGAAATTGCTAAAATGTTTGAAGGCCAGAGATTAACCAAGGTGTGTGAATTAATATTGTTGTTGTTTTTATGTGCCTTCAAGTTGATTTTGACTTACGCTGACACTGACATAGAAATTTGACTTACCCCAGGTCACCCAGTTGCTTTCCAGAGATGAGTGAGGATCTGAGTCCTGGCCTCCCAGAGTCTTAGTCCAACACTCAAACTACTATGCCATAAGGCATTCTAGAGATATAAAGTAATCACTACAATTATACAACTATTCTCAAACAACAACTGCCTGTGCAACAGCAGCTTCACTCCACTCCTGCAGGCATTACCAGTCTGGGCAACTACACCCTCTAGAAAAGACAGCATATAATTTATTAGCCATATCTACATGCCAATATTGCAAAGGAGAGTTATAGTTGTAATCTGATAGAATCATAGAATTATAGAGTTGGAGGAGACCCCAGGGACCATTGAGTCCAACCTCCTGCTATGCACCCATCAAACACCCATCAAAGCATTCCCAACATATGGCCACCCAGCCTCTGCTTAAAAACCTCCAAAGAAGGAGACTACACCATACTCTGAGGCAGCATATTCCACTGCCAGACAGCTCTGACCGTTAGGAAGTTCTTCCTGAGGTTCAAGTGGAATCTCCTTTCCTGCAGCTTGAATCCATTGCTCCTTGTCCTAGGCCCTTTTAGCAGGGCATCTTCCATGTGAAAGAGGGCCTGGAGCGTCGCTTGATTATGAGGAGCAATCTGCACGACGCACTCACAATCGCTCGACGCGCCAGGGGCCAGCAGGCACTGATCGAGCACCTTTTCATTTTCAGCTAGAAGCCAAAAATGGTGCATGATTGCACATTGCTCCTGGGCCCCGCGCACACTTACCTGGCGTGCAGAGCCTCCGGAGCCACGCTGGCCGCGCTTCCTGACCCAGTGCAGCCTGGGAACCTATGCTGCGGAAGGAAGAGGTGGGGCTGTTGCGTGAGCAGGCAGCTCATGCTGAGCCGAAGGACCCCAGACGTGAGAGCCTCTTGTCGGAGGCTGCTCACACTATCCCCGCACCCCAGCACTGGAAGAAGGTGAGGTGCGGAAAGGGCCCTAGTCTCTGAAGCGGCAGAGAACAAGCCCACTCCCTCCTCAACATGACATCCCTTCAAATATTTAAACATGTCCCCTCTTAACCTTCTCTTCTGCAGACTAAACATACCCAGCTCCCTAAGCCGTTCTTCATAGGGCATGGCTTCCAGACCTTTCACCATTTTGGTCGCTCTCCTCAAACACTTCCAATACATGATCTTGGTACTTAAATAAAAATCTCTTACAGAAATAGAAATGATGGGATTAAAGCAACAGAGATAGTAGAGCACAGGAAAGTGTCATTCCAAACCAGGCCTTTGATCCATTCAGGTCAGTATTGTCTGCCCAGGATGCCAATGTAGGGTTTTCACTCTCCTGGGTTTCAGATGGGAATGAGCTTGGAACCTTCATTATGTAAAGCTATAGCCGTTCTGCATTCCTATGCCTACTTACCTGGCAGTGTGTCCCACTGAAGTGAGTAGGACATGTTTCCACGGAGACACTGCCGTCATGGGACTGTACTGTTATGTTGACATGGCTTCTGGTGTTTAGGCTTTTAGTGTTCCATTGCCACCAGTAGTAAATGCTGAATGCTATGTCAATCCTACAGCATAATGACTAGGGAGATGTCTGCAGTGGAGAAGCCTATTAGGGAAAGAGTGTGCAGGCTTTAAATCAGGGATTGGCAGTAATGGCCCTCTAATGTCACTGTACTGCAATTCCTGTGATTGGTAGGGCTAATGGAAGCTGGCTGTAATGGGAATGGTTGATGGGAGTTACAGTCCAGCACCATCTGGAGCGCCACAGTTACTCACCCCTGCTTTAACATATTAAACACTCCTGGGTAAACTGAGCAGAAGAACAGCAGTTCGTTCGGATTAAAGGCATTACTTCACCTGTTTTGTTTCAGTTTCATGAAGTTATGAGACTGAACAAAATTCCAACCTATCATAAGTAGCAAATTATCTGTCTATCTGTCTGTCTATCTGTCCATCTATGTTTTATGGAAATAAATTGTGCACACACACATATGCACTCACACATTTGTAGAATGTGCAGCTCTAAAATCAGTTATCACAAGAGAAAACTGAGTAGCTGTTTGATAAAAAGAGAAAATATAAGGAAATTTAGGAGCATTGTTGTAGATAAGCAGTTTATCATCTCAGTTTTCTTATACAATATCCTTCAAAAGACAGCTATAGAACAGCATTTCACATAACATTTGGATGAGCATTTAAACATCTTGACTTGCAGCATAAAATCTTATCAATTAAAAGCTGTTTCACAGCTCATTAAGCCATTGCTACCACTGAATGCCAGAGGAACATCCACATGCAGCGTATGATTCTAGCTCTTCAGAGGGGTAACCACATGATGTCAGTTGCAGTTTTAATCTTATGGCACTTAAAAATTAACAGACAGATTTGTGTTTTGCAATCTGTTTGTTTGTTTTTTGACCAGATAGTTCTTTAATACATCTTTTATTTATATTCACAAGGGATCTCAGTTACATGCAATAACGTTCCAGTATAGAAAGCCAGTGTGGTGTAGTGGTTTGAGCATCAGATTATGATCTGGGAGACACACTCTCTCAGCCCCCAGAAAAGCCTGTGATAGGTTCAGCTCAGGATCTCCATAAATTGGAAGTGACTTGAAAGTATACAACAACAACAAAAAAACCACAGGAAAATAAAAACACAAAAGGAGGAAAAATAATCATAGTCATATGTTTGTATAAAAGCTGTAAATATAAGTCGATTTGTAAATTTCATCTATACATTGTGATTTCAAATGTTGCAAATGTTGAAAGATCTTCTATCCATTGGATCACAGGTAGGGAAAAATTATCTTTCTTGTAACGAAATATCAATTAATCAGCCAAAAGGACATGAAAAAATTCACTTCCATTGGCTATTTGTTAATTTCCAAAAAACAGATGAATATTTCAAAAGAAAAATGCATGTCCCCCTGGATATCAAGGAACTTTCCAAAACCAAATTGCTCATGTGATTACTTCCTTCCAAAATGTAGTTACTATTGAGCAACTCCAAAACATGTATGTTCAGGAAGCATTAGCAGTACAGTGTTACATCTCCAACAATTGATTTAGATTTAGAAAGCCCTTTCTTGAATAAATGTTGTGATGGCTAATATAACTGAAAGAGAAATGTCTGCTGTGTAAGATAAAGTCAGAGATCTGCAGCCGTACTAGCGATAGACATTAAAACCAATGGCCACTGATTAGTTACAACTAGATATTTCAGTTTTCTATCCCATTCTTGCTGTAAGCATCTCATGTCATATTTATTTAGAGATAACAGAAATGCGTGTGTGCACATCTGTGTGTGTGTATGTATGTGTATATATATGTATGTATGTATGTATAAACAGTTAGTTTGGATACTTGGTTGGTCACAATTAATGTCTCTAATATTAAGGGAACCTAAGATATACTTAAAGCTGCAGGGCCGAGTCTGGACTGTAATAGAATTTTCCATTGTAGTTATTGCCATTTAGCTGATAGAGGTAGTTTAAACTGCTCTTGTAAAGTTGAAAAGGGCAAAAACACTTGATAAACTCATCAATCTTCACTTTTGTAAGGGTTCTGAGCACAGAACCCTCACGAAAGTGGAAAAACTGTGAATAACTCCCTCTGCACTCCCTTCTCATTCATTTCTGGAGCTCCCCCCTTCCATTCCCTTTCCTTTTGCCCTGGTGTGCATGTCTTCCTTCTCCATGCCTCGGCAAATACAAGGGACTTGTAGGGAAGGTGCTCACATGCCTTACTTCACTATGCATGGTGCCCCCTCCCATTCCCTTGCTTTTTGCCCCAGTGCAGAGAAGGAAGGCACATGTACCCAGGGAAAAGGCAAGGGAATGGATGTACCCACATATACCTCTCCCCCATACCCTTGCCTTTTGCCCTGGCACATGTACTCAGTGGCTCCCTCTGATTTGTGTGCATGCCTCCCCTGCCCATTCCCTTGAGCAGAGGCAAAAGACAAGGGAATTGAGGGAGGCATGTGCATGCCTTCCTTCTCCTTCTCCATGCATGGTGCTCCCCCTTCCTCCTTCCCATTCCTTTGCTTTTGCCTGGGTGTGAAGAAGGAAGGGACATGTTCCTCAGCAAAAGGCAAGGGAATTGGAGGAAGAGAATGAGGGAGGTACATATATGCCGTGCAGATAATCAAATTTGTGATGGTCAAATCCATGAATGCGAAGAGAGAACTGTATCTGATTTAAGGTAACAATCCCACTGTTGGCTCATACCTTCCATAAAAATGGTTTCTTATCTATTTTTGATTCTGGATTCCCCCATAAGATCAATCTGGCATGACTGTAGGGGTCAAATGACAATTAATGAGACAATGGTTCCCACAAAGTTCTAGCAGACGAAATTGTTGGCAAAACACTGCCCTTTTTAATAAAATGAGAACCAAATACTATCTATTTGAATAGAGATGCTGTAAATGAAGACTCCAAGACTGAACATGGTGGATTACTTACTTTAAGCGGTTATGTCCAAAAATTAATCCAAGATAACAGATATACCCAGTGGTATGGTAAGAACATCTGGAAAACCAAACCCTCCCTCTTTGATTAGAATTTGCATCCTTTTCACTGATTAGCATTTGCATCCTTTTTCATTTTCATTCTAGGGAGAGATGAGCCCCCCAGTCTCCTAAGCAATGCATTTAGTTTTTGTAAATACTTTCAAAGTATAAGTAGAGCAATTTCATGAATAGCGTGAACAATTCTAGGTTTAAAATTCATTTACATGTTTACCTTAACCCACAGACTCAGCTTTAAGCTCACTCATCTTTCTAAATCTTGTGCAATATTTTTTATGAGCTTACTTATATTAAGATTAATCGTCTAATATAAGTCCCTAGAGATAAGTATACGCAAAAAAATAATAGCATTTGGGCAATATCAAAACTGTCATGCTTTAAATATTCCAGAGCCGATCTTGTCCTCCAGGCTGATGGGTTTGGGGAGCTTGTTAGCATAATGTTAACACATGACTTGGTTACATCCCATTTGAACTACTGTAAGGCACTCTATGCAGGGCTGCCTTTGAAAAGTGCTTAACAATTTCAGTTGGCCCAAAGAGCTGCACACAGTTGTTAACAGGTTCTGGCTATGAGGACCATACAGACACCTCTGTCATAACCAGATCCCCCAGTGGCTGCTGGTCTTTTCTGGGCACAATTCAAAGTACCTATACTTTGATGACCTATAAAGCACTATACCACTTGGGGCCAGGCTATTTGAACAAACTGTGTTTCGCTTTACAAGCCTATTAGAGTTCTTAAGTCTTCTTGAGAGGCCCTTCTCTTTGTCCCACTACCTTCTCAGGCTCATTTAGTGGCAACAAGGGAGGAGACCTCCTTAGTGGCTGTTCCCAGATTTTGGAGTTCCCTCCCCAGGGAGGCCAGGATGACTTCCACTGGTAGGTTAAAGCGCTCTTATGCCAAACTGATGGGAAGAGGCCTTCAATGGTGCGGTGTGCTGTTTTATGATGCTTACAGTTTTTAAAATGATTTTTAATGTTTTTAACTTCATAAATTTCTTAATTCTCTTTTAAACAGATTTTATTTTTTATATTTTATTGAGGTTATTGTATAGTTTTTAATCTGTGTTGTTTTTAAATATGTTGTAAGCTGCCTTGAGTCCCATTGTTGGGAATAAAATGAATGAATAAAATTTCCCTTCCACCTCTTCATCAAATGTTAATAGCTATCCAGTAGCATATAAAGGGTTGATTTGTGTTTAATAAGCCCTTCATTTGGTGGTGGTTGTGGGGCACTCCTTTTGTCCTTGGCTTTTGCGCTAGTCCTTGCTGTGAATGCACCACAGAGAAGATGCCAGAACCCTATGGCCCAGATTTGCCAAATAGCTGACTCTGTTGCTGAGCGCAGGCAAGCCTCTGGCTCGAGAGACCTGCTTTTTTAAGTCTATAATAATTCTGAAGCTGGCAACAACTCAGGAGTAAAACTCCAAACTTTAAACAGTAAAAGAGAGGGGGAAGTTTTTGGAAGACAAAATACAAAAAATTATGACTAGGTCCGGGTTATGCTCTTTGAGCATTCAGGTTGTATCAGGTGCCAATTTTCCACAAGGACAGGAAGGCTCTGCATGTAACTGTTACACTTTTGCAGCAGCTGGTCTCTCATCAGTCTTGGAGCAATCAGTCAGCTACTTAACACTTACTGGCAAAACAATTTATACTCTGAATCCTGATTTTCTTTGTTAACATGATAAGAGATTTGCTTTCCAAAGTGGCATTGTAGTACCTTAGGAATGCATATATGCACCTGCTACCTGCCTTTCAGTTGCTTGTCAATGGGAAACCATCATTCAGCCCATTAAAAATTAGCAACTTTCTCTTTCTGTGCCTACCATCCCCACCCCAACAGGGTTAAACTGGCAATTAAACTGCATTGCTCTGGGAAAAAGATTTTACTCAGCTGTCAAAGTACCTGAGAGTTCTAAATATATTCTGGGCCAAGCCTACAATTTACAACAGATGTGCCTTCTCCAAAATTGGTTGTATTCCCTAATTTTAATAATCATTAGGTTTCTGAATAGACATGATGCATTTGCTTAGCTTGGTGACCAATCTAGAAATCAATAAAGGCTTGTGAAAGGCATGATGTATTTGAAATCTGAAGATCCAATATCTGGAACTTAACTGACCCATGCAATACAAATAAACAGACAACATTCCGCTTGTATTTAGATGGGAAAGGAAAGTGTATGTGTGGGGGTGGAACTTGTTCAGATTTTTAACAATGTTCTTCCTTACTCAGCAGAAACACAGGCAGGCACCATATAATGATAAAGAGTGTCCCTCCTCCACAGTGTTATATACTCCAGCATGGAGTTGTTCTCTAAGATCACTAACAGAAGTCTTCAAACATTTTAGAGTACAGATGATAAAGAATCAGTTCCAGATTTATACCTTCCCTCCAAGTAAACGACAGTTTAGGGGCTAAGAGGGACATCATGACAAATGCCTAGAAGGAAGGCAGTGCATCTTGGCAAAAAAAATGAATTGGTCGGGGGGAAGCCCTGGAAAGGAATGGAAGGGGGAGTGTTCACTTGGGTGGGTGGGAGTTATTTGCAGGGTTGTTTTTTTTTTTTTTTTTACTTTTGGGAGGGTTCTACATCCTGAACCTTTGTGAAAAGGTTCCACTGTACTCATGCTGTCAAGAAGTTCTTCCTCATATTTAGGTGGATTCTCTTTCCTGTAGTTTGAAGCTATTGTTCTGTATCCTAATATCTGGAGCAGCAGAAAATGAGCTTGTTCCACCCTCTATATGACAACCCTTCAAAGTATTTAAATGTGGCGATCCTGTAACCTCTTAACTTCTTCTTCTCCAGGCTAAACATGCCCAGTTCCCTAAGCAGCTCTTCATAGGGCACGGTTTCCAGCATTTTACCATTTGTTCTCCCTTCTCTGGACACCTTCCAGCTTGTCGATATCCTTCTTGAACTGTGGTGCCCAGAACTGTACACAGTATTCCAGGAGAGGTCTGAACAAAACAGAATAGAATGGTACTATCACTTCCCTTGACCTAGACACTATATTCCTACTGATGCAGCCTAGAATTGCATTGACTTTTTTACCTGATGCATCAGACTGTTGACACATGTTCAGCTTGTAGTCTGCTAAGACTCCTAGATCTCTTTCACATTTACTGTTGTCAAGCCAGGTATCACCCATCCAATATCTGCACATGTCATTTTTTCTGCCCAGATTAGTACCTTATATTTCTCCCTATTGAAATTCATTTTGTTAGTTTTGGCCCAGCTCTTTAATCTGTTAAGGTAATTTTTAATTCTGATCCTGCTCTCTGAGGAATTAGCTACCTCTCCTAATTTGGTGTAATCTGTAAATTTGATAAGAATGTCCTCTATTCTCTTATCCAAGTCATTGATAAAGATGTTGAATAGCATTGGTCCCAGGACAGAATCCTGTGGCATCCTGCCAGGCACTTCTCTCCAGGATGAAGAGCAACCATTGATGAGCACTGTTTGGATTTGGTTGGCCAACCAGTTACAAATCTACCTAACAGTAGCATTGTCTAGCTTGGATTTTACCAGCTTATTTGCAAAAGTATCATGGGGGAATCTGTTGCCCATGTGAAATGTCTGTTATTTAATTGACTAACAGACCTTGCTGCCTCTTGTTTGCTGAGCTCCAGAGACTGGGGCTGCAGTTATATAAAGAGCTAGTGGCTGCTAGTTTGTCCAACCCAGTCCCTGACTCACTTCCTCTGGGCCTAAACACAATAGAACAAAAGAGCACTATCTAGTATACAAGCAAGCCTGCCTCAGGTCACACAAGCAATCAGCCTTAATCCAATAGACACAAGCTCACCAAAACACAATAGAACAGCAGAGTACTCACAGTACACAAGCAAGTCTTCTCCCAGGCCATATAAACACACAAACAGCATTACCTCAACAGACACAACAGCCTTAACTCAAGGAACTCTCCCAAAAGACACTCCAGGACTGGGGAGGTTTAACCCAACAAACACAAACTCACCCAGTGGTGTCTCTTCCACCACATCCATGCGAAATCACTGTTGGTCTCGCTGACTGTTTAGCTCAGCTCCTGTTTGCTGAGTTCCAGAAACCGGGGATGAAGTAATGTAGAATCTTATTGATCTCCCATGTTGTTCTTATGTTTGTTATTTGATTTTGTATTTTCTACAGTTATTTTTAAAAAAAGAGTTTCATAAAGATAGGACCACCACAGAAGAGATCTTCTCCTATGCTTGCTGACTAATCATAACGTATGGATGTGCATATAAATTGGATCTCTGTGGCTAATACTAGGGCCTGGGACTTTGGCAAGTTATGATTGGTGCAGGAAAGTCCATCATATAATGCGGTCCCAAACCAAGGTTTGTTCAGAGCGTTAGTCAATTTCCACACTACTCTGTTATAGTGCTATTATTCCACTTTCAACATCCTATGGAATCCTGAGGTTTGCAGTTTAGGGAGGGGCCTTTAGAATTCTCAGCCAGAGAGCTCTTTGGCCTCCGGAAACTACAAACCCCAGAATTCCACAAGATGTTGAAAGTGGAATAATAGCACTATAACAGCGTAGTGTGGAAATGGCCTCTGAAGATGATCTTTTGATTCTGGGAGTTGTAGTCCAAAAAGTCACAGTTTTAAGCTCTGGTTTTGTTTGTATAATACTCTTACCACCAAAAACCAAAAGACATCTGCAAGGGTGTTAAAAGATTGGCTCTTTCAGCCAGATTCCTGTTGCTTAAGGCAAACTTATTTTTTCCTTTAAGACTGCAGTCCCCCTCCCTTTCTTTTCATTCCTTGTTGAAACAATGACAAAGTCGGTGGCATCAATAATTAAATAACAGCTGAGCATCAGGGGAGGAAAAGTGACAAAGCTGACAAACCCATCATGGGATATTTTGACAAATCTGTGGGCTGGAAGGATTGCAAATGAAGGGATGAGCCCCCTCATTACACCTCCCCCAGTTAATGTGCTTATCTTTAAACATAACACACAGCTCCGAGGCCATCCATTTTCACCCCCACACTTTTGATGTCACAGCAAGACTTCTAGCACCCATGCTTAACAGGCTGATGCCTTGGCACGATGATGAATAACCTTTCTGGGCCACTGCAGTTCCAGGTACTCGCATCAAAGTTAAATTTGTCCCTATTAATCAAATATAAGTGCTCTTTGCTGAAATCCTCATTTGTATCGCAGAGATTTCTCGTATTCATCTAAGATGCTGAGCACAACTGCTAACCTTTCAGGTAAGTCTGCTGGGAGTGCCAGCTCATTTGTATACTGGGGCTGTTGCATAAAAGGGCAACCAAACATCATTTACCCAGAGGCGAGGTGGAAAGTGGCTCAGCAGCTTGGTGGTGTTTAGCGTTTTTTAAAAACACAGACATTAATTAACACTCATCCATTGATTATTATCGATTAACATTTGTTTTTGTTTTTCTCTCCAGAAGTTTGAGTAGGCATATTCCCGTAGTCATTATCCTCTCTCCCTCTCACTCACATACTCTCTCCTTCTCTCACTTACTCTCTCCCAGGATTGTTGTCATTTATTGGGTAAGATGTCTTTATGTGTCTCAGCAGGACATTAACTTGAAACGAACTTTGCACAGATATTAAAAACAAACTCCCCCACCCAATAGGGCAACTCAAGACAGTGTCTGTCTGGATGGATTTTTTAAAATGGTGGTCAAGAACCTATACACTTTTAACATGGCATCAATATACAGCAGCATAATTACTTTGGACCCTACAATTATTGCTGGCTTTTTGCCGTAATAATAAACTTGTACTTGACCCTACAATTGCGCAACTGATTGTAGTGTTGGGGTGAGGGGTTAAAAAAGCTTTCCAATCATTTAGTATTTTGCTTCTGATTTCCTAAGCAATTCTAAACAAGCCATTCTTGCAAGAACTGCTCCAAAGTCAACAAGATAACTCACTGGGAACATGTATTTGTTTACAGAAAAATGTTAGAATGATCTGTTCTCTGTTCCTCTAAGCAGCTTGTATGCACTTTCTCTTTCTTTGGAAGCTCTATAAAAATCCTGATGTTTCAATAAAGCTTTGTTCATCTGATCGGACTACTGTTGCAGCCAAGTGGACAGCAGGGGCTGAGAAGATGTTCCTTCTGGGCCAAGAGTAATTGTGTGTGTCTGTGTGATTCCTTCCTAACCTGATTCAGGGCTGGATCTCAGCTATGTGATTATATACCTGGGAAACAAGGGTGGACTGATATTTTAGTCACTCCTAACAGCAGCACATGAGTCACGCCTTTGAACCCCCTGCTCCAGAGTGGTCTCTTAGCTCCCAGTCCACCAAGTCCAAAGTGTGAGAGAGGGCATTCTGTATGTGTGCCCTTCCTGACTGATTAGATACACTATGGACCACATTTATTCAACCTGTGAGAAAGTGCAGTGCCTTGTTAAACCATCTGTTAACTTGTGCAGTGCCTTAGTACTATCCTGGCCCAACACTGCAGTTCTGTACATGTCCATTTAGAGATAAGCACTGTTGACTTCCATGGGGCTTACTCCCAGGAAAATAGTGTAGCGTTGTGTCTAAGGTCCTTTTCACAAGCCAGTCCTGTTGCGAAATGGCCTTGGGAGCACTGCGGGATTGCGAGGACTGTTCCACACGACATCCTTGCAATCATGCAATGTTCCTGAGGCCATTCTGTGGCGATCGTGCAGTATATCATTTTCGGCTCACTGCCGAAAATGATGCGCAATCGCACGTCTCTCCCATGCCCCACCCGCACTTACCTTGTGTGCGGAGCCTCTGGACGCGTGGCCATCGCACTTCCTCCCCCAGCACAGCCTGGGAAAGTACCCGGCTGCGCTGCGGAAGGAAGGGGTGGAGCGCTCACGTTTCCTTCCGGCCAGCATGGAGCTGGTGCGGAGGGGAAGAGGAGGGGATGTGAGTGCCTCTCGGAAGAGGCTTCTCGCATGATCCCCTCGCGACAACACTGGAACGAGGTAAGGTGAGAAAAGGGCCTAGGAGAGGGACATTCTATATGTATCTAATCAGCAATTGAACCCACTGAGTTTCCCTGTCCCAGACAAATGTCTATAGCAAAAGGGTTCTTGATCTTTGGTCCTCCAGATGTTTTGAAGTTCAATTCCTAGAAGCCCCATGCAGTATGACCAATGCTCAGGGATTATGGGGGATGAAGGCCAAAAACACCTGGAAGACCAAAGATTGAGAAATACCATCGATGTAGTACTTCCTTTCAGCCAGAAGATCAGATTTTGTTTCAGACATGTTCTTGAGGACATTTGAAGACAAAAGAGTGGGACAAAGCACATCAACGTGTTTTAAGTTAATGCTGTTACTGCTAGTAAAGTAAGGAAAACATTTTATCCTTTTGAAGTGGGACAAGCAGGCCATATAACAGCTGGGAAACCACCAAACAATGTTGTAATGGGAAAGCCCCCCAGGAAGGCTTGATTTGTCCTGAGGGGCTGAAGTTCTCAACATGCAGTGTATCAACATATATAGACTGAAGCGACAGTCTAATGTATGTTTGTGGAAGAGTAAGCCTCAGCGTGTGTCAGAGCTCATGCTTCAGATTCAGAAGAGGACAAGGCCAAGGCTGAACCCGGGGAATGTCTGCCTCAGGAAGAACAGGCTGAACCCGTGGATTGTCAGCCTCATGAAACACCAAGCCAGGACTCACCAGAGGCTGATGCTATACAAGCACTGTCAGGGCAGCTGGAGGACTCAAGTGATGAGGCATTGCTCCCAAGTCCTTGGGCCAGGAGACTGGAATGGAGAGTAGCACAATGATGATCTTTGAGAATTTTCTCCAAACAGAACAAGAAACTATCCTGATTGGGGGCAGCTGGCCACAGCCCATTTAAGAAACAGTTTGGACCCCTATTTCTCTGTTCATACCAACCATCCATTTCTGGTCTATCTTTCCTGCAGTTTATTTTTGACTCCTGATACTATGACTCCTGGACTGGCTGACAACTTGACCCAGCTCTCAGAACTCGGACTGGACTAGACTGCTCTTCTGCTTGCCCTTCTTGCACAAGAAACCTCACAGGCCAGCTCTTCTATCAAAGCCCAGTTTCCGCCCTACACTGTTATAATGCTATTATTCCACTTCCAACATCTTGTGGAATACTGGGGTTTGTAGTTTAGAGAGGGGCATTTAGAATTCTCAGCCAGAGAGCTCCTTGGCCTCAGTAAACTATAAACCTCAGAATTCCACAGGATGTTGAAATTGGAATAATAGCACTATAACAGTGTAGTGTGGAAATGGACAAAGACTCTGGTTTTTCCCTGCATTCTTTCCTTACCCTTATCTGTTGAAGCCTTGAGTAAAATACCACTGTCCTAGTGACTGTGTGTGTTGGAATCTGGAGCAGGACAGGTGGGATCTACTTCTCAGTCTATAAGCCTAAATAGTCTGTAAACCCAAAGCAAGAAGTTCCTTGTATGAACCTAATCTCTGCCATGAATTCAGGGGGAGGCTTTAGGAAAACTATTCTTTCTCTGCCTTGCTATCTGCAGCTTCGAGGGGTAGTAATTAAGGACTTGCCTTACAGAATTGTTGGAAATATTACAACTCCATTGCAAATGTGAAAAGCTTTGAACACTGAACTTTGAGTTCTCGAAACGAGACTCTCTTTTATATTTAACCATAGAAGATGCTAAAACTTCTATCTTTTCATTGACTCAGTACAAAAAAAGGCAAAGGATAGAATATAGAATTGCCCTATTCCACAAAAGAAGCTGCAAATGAAACTTTGGTGAATCTTCAGGATAGATTCTATCACTTCAAATCAGCCAATGACAATGGCTGCTTTGGCGATCCCTCTTTCCTGATGAAATATGAAATATACTGGAGTGTACAATTGTAACAGTTTGCTGTTAACCTAGTACTTTAAAATATGACCTTTTTTGTGTAAGAACTTCCAGAATCTGGTCATCTGACTGAGGTATTCTGGAATTTGCAGGCTAAGAAGTAATTTTAACAAGCTCTTTGTGTACCTACTTTTAGACTACTACTTTTCTCAAGGAATTTGCCATTTCACTCTTGCTAGCTTGGGATGGAGTTGGGGAAGATAATCTTTTCATCAAAAAAAGATTCCAGGGTTATTATCAAGAGGAAAAAAGCCTAATATTCAGTAATCATTGCCTGACAAGACATGTATGAGATGGACCTTCCTCTCATCTCTTCCCCTTCATGTTTACATGAGAAAATTCAAATTACACATTGACCATTCCTGTCCAATTACACATTGACCATTGTTGAGGCCCACAAGATGCCCTGTTCTTAAACATACTTGAATGTGTTTATTTAAGGCACCAGATCCTATCTGATCTTGGAAGCCAAGCAGGATCAGCCCTGGATAGTACTTTGGTGGTAGACTGCCAACGAATACCAGGTACCGTAGGCTGTATTTCAGAGGAAGGAACTGGCAAAACCACCTCAAAGTACTCCTTGCCTAAGAAAACCCTATGAAATTCATGGGGTTGCCCATATGTCAACAGATTATTTGAAGCACACAGACACAAACACACACATACCCGCCCACAAAAAAAAGGTGGCAGTGAGTAGCAGGTTGCCATTGACCGACTATGACAGATACCCCATCTAGGCTGACCTGGCAGTTCCAGCCCTTGGGAACTGCCTTGCCCTTTTACCCACAATATCCCTCCCTTGATCTGGTACTCAAGACACTAGGTATAGAACTGGATAAGTGGCTGTGTTGATTAATGGGTTTGGTCTGGTAAAGCATGACCAGTTGCCCTTGTTAATTATTAAATCAAAACTTTCAGACATATGTAGAAAATAAAAACATAAGGATTTATGTAACAAATAAACTTCTAGCCATAGTCTGGTTCCACTCACAGTGTATAGAAACACTTCCATTTTAGTCAAAATAACACTTCTCCCTGTACTCCTTCTAAATTCTCAGCTTCCTAAAACCCAATTCAGATTGTCGCCATTCCCCTTCTCCTAGCCAGCTTTACTCTATTTCTGTCTCTGTCTGCCCTAACTCTATTTCAACCTGTCTCTATCTCTCTCTTTAACAGATAAGCCTTTAGGCATAAACCCCCGTCACAGCATTCCATGAGCTGTGACTAGCTGACTTTAACCAGATTTGCCCAGCTTTTGACTTCACAGTGACCAATAGCTAAAACCTGTTGGCCACAATACAGTACTTGAGATACCGTTCTAAAAAAAAAAATGGCAAAACAGTGCTTCCCTCCCCCAGCTTCTTCTTGTGCCTGCTGTAAAGCAGGACTGGACTCTTGCCTTCTTGTACAATGTGGTGCGTGTGTAGGGAAATGAGCTAAAATGGACTAAGTGGCATTGTGGAGGTAGTAACCATTTTGTCTGGATGTTCAGAAGCATTTAAAGCAATGGGATATTCTCTGTGGGTTAGAAAAAGAGAGCTGTATTAAGAGAGTTAAGATATTCATGAGCATATAAATCTTTAGATGATGCTGAGGGTGAAAGGTTGGTGAAGGTACTGCAAAATGTATTGGAAAATGCACAGTTTCATCTAGAGTATCATGTGGTCAAGTGCTGGTGAATCTGGCCATATCTGTGGTTTCATATACCATGAAAATTATGTGCATTCTTTTAAGCATAGTGAAACAAAACAGCCTATATACTATGTACTTCTGGCTTGCTTAGAGTATGGGTTGCATAGTGGTTAAATGCTGGTACTGTAGTGACAACATTGTGAGTTTGATCCTGCAGGGCTCCCGGTTGACTCAGCCTTCCATCCTTCTATAGTCAGTAAAATGAATACCCAGCTTTTGAGGGGCAATTAGCTAAAATACATTGTAAACTGCTTAGGGAGTGCTTTGCACTGATAAGCAGTATAGAAATGTAACTGCTATTGCTAACTGCTGTAGTTAAATTTGGATATTATTTCATGGTCATCTCAGATACTTCTGAAAACTTCCCTGTGCTCTAAGGTTACATTTCTATCTTGTTAACACAATAGTTCACATCTCGTTTTTTGAAAAGCAACTTTCTGTGCTGTGAATGGGAATTACGAAGAGGGCTCTACTTATTGTCTACATTCAATGCATTCAGTCATCCCTAGACTATGTTATATAGTACTTTACAGCTTTGGGGCCATTTTCATCTCATAGTCAGACTAGCCACAAGGAAACTTTTAGATTTCCACTGCAAGAACCACTGGAATTGTTTATCCATCTTGCTGCCTGGTCTTATTCAGGTTTACCTAAAAGAAGGCCAATTGCTTTTTGATGATTGTTTCTTTCAAGAGTTGCTCTTTTCTTTCACTGCTTCAGCAGACAATGGGAGATAACAACTAAGAATGAGGTAAGTTAATACTCTTCTACTGTTTCCATAATCCTGCTAGTTCAATCCCTTGTTATGGAAAGCTTGGACCAATGGTTCCAAGCCAGCTGTTCTGAACCATGGGTCTTCCAGATGCTTTGGATTTCAACCCCAAGAAGCTCCAGCCAGCCTTGTCGATGGTCAGTTATTTGGGGAGCTGTAGTCCAAAATATTTGAGAGATCGAAGGTTGAGAACCAATGGCTCGGAGGATACTCCAGAAAACTAGACAAAAGCTTTATTTTCTCTCTTGTACAAGAACAGAACAGATACAGAAAGATCCTAGCTCCTGACTTAGGTGCTCCTAAGTCTAGTGCAGCTAACAGAGCAATGTGGAATGGTGAGAACCAACAAGCGCCTTCCTGAGAAGCAACCTGGAAAAGAGGGCATAAGTAGGAGGTCTCTGCCATCATCCATCATCCAGCACACTTTAGCTACAGCCAGCATGGCAGAGATAATGGGCACAGTGGTCCAAGAACATTTGAAGGATCACAAGTTTCTCACATTCCTTCTATAAAGTAAAGTGACTCTGTGACATGCTGTAGGGCATATTCAGGACCTCAGTCAGTAGTACAGATACTGGCCCATAGATTCTCTGCCTTGTGTTCAGGATTGTAGCTGACAACAAAGGTGAAAAACACATTGCCCCAGCACTCGTCTGGATCCATAACAAGGGTCTTATAGTTTTGCCAGAACAGACCTCTGGAAACTCAATATCCTCTAGTGTTGAATCTGGCCTGCTTAAATGGCTATTACTTTTTTTCTATAATTGCTGGCTTCTTCAATGGGTAGGGAGTATAATGTGTACGGATCTGGTAGAGGAATTCTCCACAGGGCCTTTTGCTTTTAGTGGGGAGTCTGAAGTCGATGATGCTTGGAATTTAAGAGATAAAGTGTAGGATCTAAGATGGCAGCTTCTACTCAAGGATGACTGTGCACCATGCCTGAGTTCTTGGAATTTTTGCTTTCTGAGGGTGCTTGATGACAACACTCTATTTCACAGCTTTATTCTTCCTACTTCTGGCAGGACAATGACCAGTATCACCTCTCTGCTCACTTGGAAACAGCCCAGGTAGCATGGAAAAGTTCCATCTACCCATGATTCTCTTCTCTGCCAGAAGAAGGGAGTGGGGAGGATCATCACATTGTTTGAGCTGCTCCAGTGTTCAACATGGGATGAGTGGATGGGATTGTGTTCTATATTTCTAGAGAGTACAGTAGCTATGATAGATCATTGTAGTGAAAATGAGGAATCTTGTAGCTCCTTAAAGACTAAAAGCCACACACTCTTCCAAAATATTTTCAAATGTCTCCAGACTGAGGCCATTTCCCCACTACACTGTTATAGTGCTATTATTCCGCTTTCAACATCCTATGGAATCCTGTGATTTGCAGTTTAGGGAGGGGCATTTAGAATTCTCAGCCAGAGAGCCCTTTGGCCTCAGTAAACTACAAACTCCAGGATTCCATAGGATGTTGAAAGTGGAATAATAGCGCTATAAGAGTGTAGTGTGGAAATAGCTTTAGTCCTATGAGATGGAGGTTATGAATTGTAAAACTAGAATTAAGACAAAATCTAAATACTCAGCCACAGGTACGTTGAGATCATCTTCCAACCAAATGAATAAATAACTATCTCTTCTGAGGAAACAGGGGGAATGTTTCAGAATATCAAATCATCTGTTTATTTAGTTAATTTTTGTTTATTTTTTTTAAAAAGAAGTTTGCTGTATCATCTGCTACTTTGAGTGTGAAATTCATAACAAACCTCCTCAGTATGATATGATATGGACTACAAATGAGATTATTCTTGGTGTTTTTTCCCCCATTTGCAACTGTTTCTTGAATCTTTTGAAGGTCATACATTAAATGGGCTGCCTGAGTCTGCTCTCCTTGTGGCGGCTGGGGGAGGGGAGGGGGACAGGGAGAAAATGCAGCCTTTTGGTTCTGTTGGTTATGCAAGGAGACAATAAATGGGAGAAGTGTTGGGCTTTCCTAAATGGTACAAATTGAATTGTGCTGACATTTTACAGAGCCACAAATTGCTTATCTTATGCAAGTGCCAGATTTGTTTGCTTCTTGATGAGTTTTGCACCATCCCTTGAAAGCAAAAGATAAATCTGGAAGAGATTGAGGTTTGCATTTGAAAATAAAAAAAAAAAAAGCGAGGGGAGGGAGGAAAGGAATTTGTAGATGCTTTTCAAAGCATCAGTGCTCGTGGTGGAGGGGAGCAGGGGGAGAGAAGTTTCACATAAGCCACTACTTTTCTATGGGTTCTGGTTTTGGTGTGCACATATTGCAGTGATGAAACAGCTCAAAGTAGGAAGGCATACAGTAGATTAACTTTCTTATTTCTTCCCTACCCTCCCTCACCATTCAGATAGTGGGCTTGCTGTTAGCATCCCTGGGCTGTTGTACAATCTACTGACCCTCCACTGCCTTCCTGTTAGCAATGGCTTCGAACATCTTGAATAATAAAACTGCAGGCATTCTTCAGTGTAGGAAAATGGAGGTGACGTGCCTTCATGAATCTTTCCTTTATTCTTGCCATCCTCAGGCTGTGCCTGTTCTACTTTGTGTATGCTGATGAACTGCTTAAACCCACAGTGGGTGGAGAGAGAATGAAAACAGAAGATTAAATGAAGCTGCTTGGAAGTCTTGTCTCAGTTGGTCTCATTGAAAACCTTCTGCAAAGGAAAAGTCCATCCAGTCAGAAGCAGGTAGACGTCAAGCTTGTGGACTCTACTTTGTCTCCTCATTAGAACCTCAGGGGTACCAACAAGAGCCAAGAGCAAAACAGTGGCTGGGAGGTGGAGCCTGATACAAAATGGTGGGTAAAGGAAGGGAGCCAGTTACCTCTTGCTCCTCATGCAACATGTTAGAGAGCTGCCCCTCCCATTAGTCCTAGTTAGCATATTGGATGGTGAGGAAGACTAGAAGCTAAAGCAACATCTGGAAGGCCACATGTTCCCCATCTCTTCTGTAAGCTATTAGTAGTTCTCATTCATATGTACATAGAAGGCTAGTGATAAAGGCTTAAAGATTACAGAATGTTCCTTACGGGAATTCCTTCACTGATCCGAATGGCAAGCATCACAGTAAGGAGCATTCTGTAATCCTTAAGACTTCATCACTAAGCCTTCTATGTAACTTTTTACACTGCATGCCGCCACAGGCTGCATCCTGTGGAATCCTGAGGTTTGTTATTTGGTAATGTACCAGATATGTTCTCTGACTGAGAATTCTAAGTGTTCCTCCTTAAACTACAGATCCCAGGATTCCATAAGATGGAACCATAGTAGTTACTGGTAAAAGTGGAATCATACCACTATTACTGTGTTGTGTGCAAAGCTGTGTCTACCTTATAGAATGCTGGGATATGTAGTTTGGTGAGGGATTTAAAACTCTCTAGTTAAGTCCCCTCTTGAATTAAGTCGAGTTCTCTGGCAAAGAATTCTAAAACTCCATGAAACTACAAATCCTAGAATTCTATGAGATAGAGTCAGAGAAATTAAAGTTGCAACAAAGTGCTGTAACTGTGCTGTGTGGATACCCATGAACAGACCTGAAACTGCTTGACCATTTAGAACACTGATGCTTTGACAAGATCCCTACAAATCTGACTGCTGGCAGAATTTATTAACAATAGTCCTGTCCTTGTAACTTGGGGATGGTGCAGCTTTGACCAAAAGTACCAATTTACTTTCAACATGTAATTCTTGATTATCTAACTGCAAAGCCTGAAAAGTAACTTGTTACCTTAGAAGTTACTTACAAGCATTACAAGTTTTAAGTAGTTTGTCATGCTGGCTTATGACATTACCCATTACTTTTTTATTTCCTTTCTTAAAAAAGATCTAAAATCTTGATGTGGGCAAAGAAATCCCTTCAAAATGCCACAAGAAAGCATTTTAGCCTCTCCCCTGCCCCAGTAATTACAAAAGTAACAAGTGTATGTTACATATGTGAAGAAAATAATGACATTACTGGTCACTGCTTTTTTGGCGTGGGATGAGGAGAAGCATTATGCCTATGTTACTTCCAAAAGAAATGTGCTAAAAACAACACTGTAACTTGCAATGGAAGTGGAAATTGTTGGACCCTCCAGATATTGGATTTCATGTCCTAGCAGTATTAGTGAGTATAGCCAGTTGTGGGGAGTGGTGGGAATCTGCAGTCTAACCATAAATGGAAGGCTGCATGAACCCATCTCCTGTTGTAATATGTTACCTCCAAGCTCTGGTGAGAAATCCTCTGAGAAGTACTAGATTTTCATGGACCTGAGCCATATTTTTTCAGAGTTACTAAGTTCAATTGTATTTCCTTCATGATATATATGCACTAGATTGCTGCCTTATTCCTGTAACCTAACAGGCTATTGGTAAGTATGTTTCTTGGCTTCCATGGACAGCAACCATAGACAGGGTACAAAGGCCAGGTATTAAAAGATGGAAATTTTCCTTAACATTCTACTTGTACCATTGAGGATTCATGAAGTCATGAATTATAAATTGTGAAGTCATGAATTATGAAGACAAGAATTGCCAATTAGCTAGTGCAAATTATGCGTTGTGAATTAGCAAGATGTAATAGTGAAGATCTCCTGTGTGAACCCTTTCAATGCAGTAACAGATGACACTGTATGAGGTCAAATATTGTCAAAAACTAATTTTGCTACATAGTAATTTCAGCTCAAGTTGGGTTTTTTTTTTGGTTGCTTATTGGATTTAGTCCTTGTCTGTAGAATAAATACTGGGAGAAATGCCAGTGAAATAGCCACTTCTGCTAAATTGAGGAAGACAACTTTCAGTAGGCTTTGTTGGACTGTAATTCCCACTAATTCTAACTAGCCCAGACAATGGTAAGGGATTATGAGAGTTGTAGACCAAGAACACCTGGAGGGTCACATGTTGCTCACATCCCTGTTCTATGTTTCCCAATCATCTATTTTGTGTTAAACAAACCTGCCCCTGGGGACTCTGTTGAAATTGGTGGCTGCCCTATATCATACCCACCAACGGCACTGCCTTTGTGTGGTGGTGGGATTGCTTGCTTCTGTAAGGCAAGAGGCTATGCTGGTGGCAGCAGAAAAGAAATGTATAAACATTGCAATGCTTGCAGTAAGCAAGCTAAAGTGGACAGAAATGGGAGACTTTGAGTCACATAATTGCAGACTGTTTTACTCAGGAAATGAAAATCTAAGAAGAAATAGGGTGGTATTTATAGTGAGGAGAGATATAGCAAAAGCAGTCAATGGAAACTGTGCAAAGTCTGCCCAAATCATGTCAATAAGATTTTAGGGAAAACCTATCAATGTGATCTTAACCCAAGTTTATGCTCTAACAACAGAGGCAGAAGAAGAAGAAACTGAAAGATTTTGTGCTGGGTCCTGGAAGAAACTGATCATGCACCTATGTTAAACATAGGTAAATGGAATGCAAAAGTAGGAAATAGAGCAGATTGTAGAAAATTTGGTTGAGGATCAAGAAATGAAGCAATTGACTGGATTTTGCAAGGTTAGCAGTTTGTTCATCACAAGCAACCAAAGAAGTGATTGTATATATGGACATCATCTGATGGCCAAATAGACTCCATAAGCAGAAGCAGGAGGTGGAGAAGCCCTATTCTGTCTGTGGACATAAGACCAGGAGAAGATTGTGGCACAGACCATAAACTACTAATAGCAAATTTAGAGTAAAGCTAAAGAAGAACACTAAACCAACCATCATGCTGACATAGAACCTGAAGAACATCCCTGTGAAATTTAAAGATAATGTGAAAAATAGATCTACACTATTAAGCCTAATTGACTGGAAGCCAGAATTCTAGACTAAAGCCAGGAATATTGTCAGGATGGAATGCAAAAAGACACTATCTGTAGCCAAAAAAGAAAGAGAAGCCTCACTGCATAACAGATGAAACTCTTCAAGACAAGAAACAAAAGTGAAAGATGACAGAAATAGAGTCAAAATCCTGAATACAACTGTTCAGTGAATAGTGTTCAGGGACAGCAAGAACTATAGAGAAATAGAAAGTGACAACAAAAAAAGGAAGAACAAGAGACTTCTTCTATAAGATCTGTGAAAGTAACAGGAATTTAAACTAAGAGTGGGGATGCTCTATGACCAGTGTGAGAATATGTTACATGACTACAGACGATTTATATAACCTTAAAGTAGATGATGAAGACATTGAAATAGCTCAAGATTTCCCATACCTTGGCTGAGTCATTAATCAGAATGGAAATTGCAGTCAAGAAATCAGAAGAAGGCCAGGACTTGGAAAGGTAGCTATGTAGAAACTAAACAAGATATGAAGTTTAAAGATATATAATTGAATACTAAAGCTAGGATTGTCCATGCCATCATAGTTCCAGTTTCTATGTATGGTTGTGAAAGCTGGAGAGTGAAAAAAGCTGACAGGAAGAAAATCAGCTCATTCGAAATGTGATGCAGGAGAATTCTACAGGTACCCTGGATGGCTATAAAGACAAATGAATTAGTTCTGGAATAAATCAAGCCTGAACTCTTCCTAGAAGCCAGGATGGCAAAACTGAGGCTATAATATTTTGGGCGTATCATGCAAAGACATGACACACTAGAAAAGACAATAAAGTTTGCTAGGGTAGAAGGCGGTAGGAAAAGAGGAAGACCTTTTACATACTCTAAAGGTACAGAAGATGGGGAATACATCAAAAATAGCCATGCACCTGAAAGGAAAGGAAGGCTGGTCTGGTTTGATCCTGATCCATAGCTGCAAGATGTTTGAGTTGCATCCCAACTAAATGAACAAAAAGAAAAAAACAAACACATTTGTTCTCCTTAATAGTTCTTGAACAAAATTTGGAGTGCTTTGGCCACACAGTTCTTTCTCTCTCACTGGCTCAATCTCTTTTTCATTTTCTCTCTCTTGGCAACACTGCATGTAAACAGATGTTCCATATTTAAAGTGTGATTGAAATAAACAGCTTCTGCCAGCCATTGACTCCTTCCTCCGCTGGCCTTGCTGCAGGATCCTGTCTTTCTGTATTACGGCAGAAGCTTCAGACCGCTCTGTGCAAGATGAAGTGTTTATAGCTCTGCCCAGAAAACCTGCCATTTCTGTGGTTCTGTTCAGGCATCCCTTTAGATACATGAGTAATCCTTACCTTGTGACAGTGAGGCCATTTCTGCACTAGATTGCTAAAGCGCTATTATTCCACTTTCAACATCCTATGGAATCCTGGGGTTTGCAGTTTAGGGAGGGGCCTTTGAGGCCCCTCCCTAAACTGCAAACCCCAGGATTGCATAGGATGTTGAAAGTGGAATAATAGCGCTATAGCAATCTAGTGCGGAAAAGGCCTGCATCTAGTAGCATTTCTAGAACTGGGTAGTGAAGGCTCTTGTCCACAACTTGAGAGAGGATCCAGCTAAATGGAACTGGAATGTGACTTCCAAGAGAAACATACCAGGGAGCTTGGATCTATTACTTTTTGGATTATACTTCCCACAATTCCCCTGACAGTAGCAGCCATGCGGGCAAAGGGGATTTCAGGAGCTGCAGTCCAAAAATGCAAGTTTTCCCAGCTCTGAAAGGTGCAGATAAATGGGAGTGTTGGGCCTCAAAATCCATCCCTTTTTAAAATTATTTTTTAATAAAATCCATCTCCTTTTGGGTAATGGGATCAGCATATGCATGTACCCCAACTGTGAGGAGGACATAGTAAATAGGTTTCATGGAAGACAGCAAAAAGGAACTAAAAACACAAAACAAGGTGTTGTAGCAGAACAGACAGTTTTGCAGATATTTGCCACCAAAAAAACACCACATATGCCTCTATAGCAAAATCCACCAAAATAACACAAAACCAAAACCAAAAACTCTCCTCACATGTAATGCTGATATCTTTGTTAGGACGCTCCAAAGATGCAAAATACATTATGCAAAATGTTGAAGCTCACGGGCTTCTTCATCAGGTATGGATGTGAAAGGTCATTTTAGGAAAAGAATTATGATGATGGAAGGTCACAGAACTGTGCCTTTCTTGAGATGTTAGACCTGAGTTTTAAGATGGAGGGAGGTCACATTTCTTCTCCCAAAATCCATGCCTGATGAAGAAGTCTGTGAAGTTTGAAAACTGATTTAATGTATTTTGTGCCTTTTGGTTGGCCTAATAAAGGCATCACCCCAATTTTTTTAAAAAAAATATAATTAGGACACAGTCTGTTAATGAATAATTAAAAAAAAACCTCACAAATTGTATGATACTGGAGTGAAGAGAAGTTATAGTTGCCTGACTCCTAGTGTTGGCCTGAATTTGATTATTAATTTCTACTAGAGTAGACCTACTGACTCAGTAGATCTTACATAAGGGCTGATTTCCTAAATCACTGTTGATTCAGTGGGCCCATTGGTAAAAATTTACACCTAGCCCTGACCATTTTGTTTTGGCCCCTGGACTAAGAAGGATTTTCCAGCCCTGATTTACACCATAGGCACAATTTACTGGTATCTATTTATTTTTATGGAACTATAGTATGAAGACGATTGTAATAGCAGTAAATTTGCAATCTGTAGCAGGCTGCAAATTACTTGCTGTTGTAGTAGTTAAATAATTCACATTGGCTACCAATAGATTATAACTCAGTTGTCTTGCTAAAATCTGATCATGTGGTAAGACTGCATTATTGTTGTTCCAGTCTAGTTTGACCTCCTAGTTCAAACCAAATGCAACCATTTCGTTGATGAGCGATGTCAGACAAACTGGACCAGTACATATGGAATAGGTAGAGTAATTCTCTTTCTCTCTCTCTACCTCCTGGTGACTTTCAAACTGGAAGAGAAAGTGAGAGCATTTTTATTCCTCTCATCCTTTCATGGCTTTGTGAAAAAGTTTTCTCCCTCTCCCCCCTTTTCTCCCTTACTCTAGTGACTAGAGTATGTGTCTACAGCACCTCCAAAAGTCAAGTACACTTTATAGTTCTGGCCCTGAGTTAATTGCATTTGATGTCTGGTAATTAGCACAAGCATTTCCTTCTGACACTGAGACTTGTCGTGCTAACGTTCATTTGCCAGCTACAAAGGCGAGGCAGAGATGTTTGTGTTTTTTCCCATTGAACTAGATTTAATCCAGGACTCAAAAGGGGGAGGGAAAGGCAGTCATTGAATCGCAATGATTATTGGGGACTCACATCTAAATAATCTCTCTGCGCTCGGATGCTTATTTCTCTTTGAACCGTAGCCAAAAGTTATTCTACTTGCTTACAAAAAGTCATTTTTTTTTCCTGCATGGAGTCCCTTAGCAAATCCTCAAATATCTTTGCAAATCTCAAAGATATGAAGGCATTTAACTCCCCCCTCCCCCCATATCCTGTGTAGACCTTTGATGCCTGGTGTGACTGGAATGATTTTAGAGTTCTAAGTTGTAGCCTGAATAAGAAATTAAGGGAAGCAGTTTGCAACACCTCCCCCCAGTAGCTAGTACAATATCTAATTACTTATAGATTTTAAGTCAAATTTGAACAAGATAAATATTTAAATAAAAGGTACAATCATTTAGAGTCTCTGCCTGAGCCCCCTCCCAACCGTGCAGCATACGTTTCCAAATGCAGTATGTAGCTCAGTAAATGAATTCATTGGGATTATACCTGATTACATCACTCACTCTATCAGGAAAAAAAAAAAGGATCTGTTATGCTAGTTCTGTAGTAAAATTTGTGTTGAACAACTGTCCCTGCTATACGTGGTAGATAGAATGTTAGCCTGGAGAGATTGCCAGCCAGTGTAATGGAGTTTGTAGCAGTTTCAGTCTTCCAATTGGATCTTCCCTAATTTAGGGGCCTTATCACACCAAATGTCATACTGTCAGAGCAATGCGTTATTGCTGGTTTGGGATCAGTCCTATTGCATGATATCATTGCTCACCAGCAGCTATTGCATTGCAATCCATTTGAAATGTCCCCTTTTTTATGCTGTAAATAATCTGTTAATGACTCCCCTCTTCCACAACAATCCAGTCAGCTGTGGGAGTGCGGTTTCCTCATAGCGCTTCCTTTCTGTAGTAATGGGCATGGTGTGGGCATTCCTAGGTTGTCCCTCCCTCAGCTACTCCCAGGAAGATCTCTGCCCAAGAACCTCCAGACCAATCATGAGATGTGGGGCAGGGAAAAGGACTCGGCAATGATACTGTAACACGGAGGGAAGAAGAGTGCCAATGATGCTACTTGTCTGCAGATGTCCAAAGGGTGTGATAGAGAGCATTAATCACCTGATACCATCAAGGGAATGGCTATAGTGGGATTCCAATGGAACAACACAGGATTAAGGTATGATGTGATAAGGCTCCAAAATTCCTTCACACATAACATGTTCAGGACTTGATTCTGCAACCTCTGCTGACAGCTTGCATGTTTGACTGAATTACATGAAACCAAACACCAGCCAGATCTTTTGTACCAATTCACCCTACCTCAGGCATAATGCTTTCCAACAGATTGAGTCTGTTCCCACATTCAGCAATGAACAGTGGCAGCAGATGACTCCCTTTCAGTGTGTGTGTGTGTGTGGCATCTGCTCTGGGTTTTAGTCTAAAGGAGCTATGCAAGGCATTGAACCTATTTTTGAGAGGGATTGGTAGAGGGGGAGGATTCAGCACCTTAGGTAGTGCCTTTAAAATTTAGGCTAAAACCTTGGGTCCCATGTTGGGTGAAAGGTCAGATATAAATAAAACAAGATAAATAGTAAATTTGCGAATGGACTCACTGCCCCAGCAACGTGGAAGCTGCCAGCTGCCACTGGCTATGAATCGTCATGGGATGAGAAATCAAGTGATGTGAACCTGCTCTTGTCTCATTCTTTTCCATCCCGGTTCTCCTGGTCAGTGAGCCACATTGATGACTACCTGAAACCAAGTAGGGGCTCAGCCACATTTATATGAAGCATCTTTTTGTATCCGTGCATAATTCTGGGCCCAGCAGCAAAGCACCCAGCATCTCCTGCTACTCACTAACTTTGGGCCAGTCAGTGTCTCAGTTGGAGCTATCTCACAGGGCTCTTGTGAGAATAATATGGGGGAAGAGGGAGAGCTTGACATTTGGAGCTCACTGGAGAAAGGCAAAAAGGTAACAAAGAAATGAAAGGAATAAATAAAAATTCTAAGAAGATGCTTGCTGTGTGCAAGTTTTGAATTTATTTGTATTAAGAGGCAGAGAATGAGAGTGAGAGAAAGGAAGAGAGAGAGAGGAGAGAGATGGGTAGATAGACAGACCCCTTTTTGAAGTTTTAAAGGGTTTAAAAATGGATTAATCTCATCAGTAGAGCTATCATCTCCATTCACACCTTAAGTAACCCTTACAGACCCTGGGTTTTTCATTAGCAAGACGAAAGAAAGAGACTCTGAGCTTTCCTTACATTCCTGATACAATTGCTGACTGATTTTATAGGCTAGGAAGTCAAAACCAAAACATCCGAATAGGGAGATAGGGATGATCTTTCATCACTTTCCCATGTAATTCCCAGGGGAGAGGCAGAGGGCAATAGCTGACAGTATAGGAAGTCATTTAGAAACCAAACCAAACCTTGGGACCTCTTTGCAATCAACCAGTTCATGTTCTGAAAAAGCCTAGCCCTACATCATAAAAAATGATCAAGGATGGAAAAGAGAAAACAGCTGGCAATAATAACCATTCCTTAGGGGAAATATCCATTTTTAATTACTGGTATCCCTTTTATCCACGACAATGTAATTGCATTCTCTTCAACTAAATCTTAATTGGGGCTGTGAAGTAATGATAAGCATAGCTGTGCAATTCTTTACTAGCTTTCTTATACATACATTAGGTCATCCTATCTTCTGTGTGGAGAGAGGATATGATTGTGCATATCAGAAAAGCTAAGTCCTCTTAATGGTCACAGCAATATGGTTGCAAATTGTACCCAGCTACGTCTTTCAGGGTAAAATGGATAGAAATATTTGATGAAGCAAACTGATACCTCACAGGTTTGGCACAATGCTGTATCTCCCTTGGGAATTAGACACAAAGCCAATGTCCCTTCTAAGTAGACTCAGTGGTAATAATAATGCTATAGCGCATGGTCCTAATTGCATATTGGATAATCAGAGATGGAATTGATTATAAGTGTTTGGGTGAAGCAAGGAATATTTATTTGTGCCAGAAACAGTGCCTCAGGGAACTGAAAGTAGGAATATACATTAGATTTGGACAAATCCCAACCCAAACTGTGTTTCTTTGGAGCAGTACTGATAGCCAAAGTGAACTTTCTTCTGAAGTTAGAAGGAAGGTGGATCCCAGCAGAACTGAAGCTGGATCCTGGCTTCTGTGTGAGATTCCAGATTTGAAAATACAGAGGATTCCCACACCCACCCCATCCCCAGCACACCAAATAGGACCTTTGGAAATTTCCAGGATAAGGGAGACATGGGAGTTAGAATGGAACTGAATGAATAACAGAGCAATATTCTAATCCTAGGGCACATTTTATAAAGTTGTCTCCAAATGAGGTGCTTGGGAGATGGTATCATGACTCTGATAAGAAATAATGATTGGATAGAGAAAGACTGTGAAATTATTTTTAGATTAGGATTTATGGGAGTTAGGAGTATGTGTTTTGTTGTTTGTGGCTTATTTTAAATGAATTAGAATTTTGGGGAGTTTAGAAGCTATCTTCGATTTGTAACCTACTCTATCTCTTTTAGTATTCTTTAAACTTGATTGTTTTTCTCTCCTTCCTAGTGTGATGGTCACTCTCTCAGCACCCCCAAGTAAGTCCTAGAGACATTCATGACATTTATGTCTGAGTAGAGGCAGAGGATTGCTCTGTAAATACACTGTGAAATAGGCAGTCTGACCATGACCAGCTATTGTTTTATATTGTCATCCTGTTCCACGTGTTTCTTTTTTCAGCTTTACAAAGCCTTTCTAGTAGTTGTACCACAGTTCTGGAATACCATTACACTTTTGGTCTCTTCTTTCAAAGGTTTTGACTAGCAACTTCTATTTGTATGGATGCCTGCAGATTTGGATATGCAATGTCTTGCAACCATGCTGCTGTTAATTTTTAGTGCTGATTGTATTAGCATTGTTTGTTGTTCTTATTTTCAGAAATGTTTGTGTTTTTATGACCACATTGAATGGTTTTTAATGGTTATATTGTACGCTGCTCTAGAAACATTTGTGCGTAGGAATACCTTATTGCATTTTAGCATTTTAGCAAAAAGCCATCATACATATTCCAATATCTCTTAATTTTCAGGCACACATAAAAACAAGACATAAAACAGAATATATAATTATAAATAGAATAGAATCCAATCTAATACAAGGGAGAAAAAGTGTTGAAATCAAGATACATCAGTCCTAAAATTTCACATAGTTTTGAACACTTTATCAGTCTTGGCACAACGAATGGGAATATCACAAATGTGCGGATTCTGCTCAGACAACATGTACATCAGTTTAGCTTGAAGGGTTTTTCCTACGATCTTACCAGAACTGGGAGTATATATTTTGTGTTTAACTCAGGATACAATTCATGTTCCTTTAAGAAAAGATATGGGTCTTCCACTGGTGTCATATTACACAAACAAACCTTTCGACTTGGAACATTTATTAAAAGAGCAGGATATGAATAATGCACCCTCCAAGATCATGCATCCTCAGACATAACTATGATGATGGAACTCCATCATGGTAGTTATGTCTGACAATGCCCCCCTCCCCCCAATTTCTACCTTTTTAGCCTGCAGCCCCAGCCAAACGGTTTCTGAGGTGTTGCAGATTGGGGCACTGGGAAAAAATATCTGCAGCACAAAACGGTTTTGAGGTGTATCAAGAACAGGCAGCTGGAGAGATTCACTGAGGTCCTGCCACAATTCTCAGCACCTTGATCTGCAGTGTCTCAGAAACCCTTTGCTGGGACATTGGTCATTAATGACTATAAATATGAGTCCCTAGTAGTAGTGAGATTTCTAAATCCAGTATACAGTCTCATAACTACCGAACAGGAAGCCAGTCATTGCTTAGCTCTGTCGCTACAATCCCTTACAAGACTCTGCATTTGTACCAGCCTCCACATGTAGGTATCAGAAGCCTATGTAGTGGGCAGGACTGAGGTGTAAACAGAGGTGGAGATATGAGGAGGGGGGCAGAGAATAAGGCCATTGCCCCTCCAAATATGAATTCTCCATGAAATTTTCTCTCGGTCCCCAAAATTCTAGAGTTGCAGACAGTGAAAATCATTCACAGTTAGAACTCATACTTGCTGGTTTTTCATTCCCTTGGTGTCTTTGCCCACCCTTTTCTTTTGGATACCTGAACCATATCTCTAAATGCTCAACTAATTTTTATTTTAAAGTTGCTATAATGCTGGAAGATTGAAGGGGGGCAGAATTCTTATTGAGAGGCAATAGTTCATTTGTCCTCCCTTCCCATGGCTATACCTCTAGGTACTGAGAAAATTTGCAAACAGCAAGAAAGGTTTATTGTTCAATGAACAATTCACATTTTGGGTACTTAAGAAATATTTTCTACATGTTTAAGGACCCTACAGATCATTTGTGGAATGGAAGCAGTGAACAATTCAGCTGGATTTCAGAAAAGGTACTTTTTTTTTTGGACTGCAGCTCTCAGACTTCTTGAGACAGCCTGGGGAGCTGTAGTTCAAAAAACTAACATTTCTGAGCTCTGAATTTAAACTGTCCACACGATAAAAGACAAAGGATGGGATCTTCAGGTTGCAGTCTGTCAGCCCTGGGTAAACATGTGATTCTTTTTGTAAATTATAAGGTGAAAAAAGCCAGTTTGAAAGGAGTAGGAAAATATGGCATGCCCTCCTGATTTCAGATGTGTATCAGTCTTGCCATTAATTTGCCTCTGATTGATGTTTCTGAGATAGATGCTGATGAAAAGGAAACAAAGGATAGATCAGAAATGAGAGGTATTTGCTTATGTGAAATTGAAACATTGCTAAAATGCCTGGAAATTGCTAAAGTGACCTACACTGGAGAAGCGGTCTATGCAGTATAAGACAGTTTATATATCAACACAATATCATAGACTAACTGATTACTTTTGTCAGCAACTTGCTGCTACATTTCGCTTCAGTCACTGGCCTCTTTATTTGGGATGAGGATGAGGACTTTGAGCTCCACCTAGTGGACAGAAAGAGCAATAAAGAGAAAGATGGAATAAAAGGGTCTTTTTTAAAAAAAACATTGGAGGTTGTCTTTTAGTTGTATTGCCATACAGTTAAAAACTGGTGGCTAAATGATGCTCTTCAGATCTTGGAAAAGCTTATTTTGGGGTCTCTGCCTCCCAGACTTCCTCAAATAGCATGGATACGGATGTAAAAAAAAGATTTTTTCCCAAGTTTTGATGGTGCGCAAATCACAATAGCTGTCCTCCTGGAAAAAGCACCCTCCCTCCTGTGGGAAGAAAGTGAAATTGAGCTAGGTCAGAGCAGGGATCAGGAGGTTTGTTATCAGACTTCAGCTCTATCACACTACTGTATTGGCTGAGCTGGCTAAAGCTGATAGAACTGACAGGCCAACAAAATTTGGAGAGCCAAAATTTGCTGGATCAGAGGTTTAACCAAGGTTTCAGTTTAACTTTTTGTACGATAAGGTTGTCAGCCTTTGACTTCAAAAATATTAGTGTTGGGAAAAAGGACAGATCCTGGAAATGTGTCCAATTGTTTTTTAAAGCCATAACACCAAGTTGACAACCTTGTGCTCTGTGCATTTTTTAATGTGCCCTGAAGTCTCCCACAGTTCTGTTTCAGTGGGTGACCTTAGCTCCTAGGATTAGCAGAGATGCATGATTTTATACAGCTGCACAATCTCTTCCCTTCCTTTTCTTTTTCCCAACCTAAGCAGCTCCAAACATTGCTGTCGGTCCTCATAGGCAAGCCGGTCCATTTTTTTGGTCATTTTAACCTCTGTTTTCCATCTCTACAACATCCTTCTTAAGTACACTGATTAGGACTGTACATAGTTTTCTTAACGTCATTGCAACGTGGATTAGTGTAAGGACAGTGTGATACTGACAGTTTTATTTTTTATTCTTTTCTCATTATGCCTGGCTTGAAATGTATCTCTTTTTTTTTACAGCATCCATACATGGAGTTGACCTTTTAATATAGATATATATCAGCTATGACCCCCCCCCCAATGCCTTGGTCATTTGCTGGCCCCCCCATGCCTTGGTCATTTTGTATATGTGAATCTGGGATTTTTATTTTTTTTACCCAATAGGCATCACTTTATACTTGTTTTCACTGTATTTTCATTTATTGTTTTAAAACCTAGCCTACCAGTTAAGAAAAATCTTTTTGGAACTGTTTACAATCTATTTTTTTTCCTTCATGGATTTATTTCCATCAGCAAATATGAGCACTCACTATATACCCCTCACCCCAAGTTTTGCATCAGGAGATCTTTTACAACTCAAGCTTAGTGGATATACATGTTTTGCAGTTTCCTTCAGGTGTATTTTGTCTGTGATCTTGTATCAGTATGTGCCAACTGAAAAACACATATCAGTAGGGTGGCTATGAATGAACAATCAAGTCTGAAATTTTTATGTGTCAGAGTTTATTCAAGTTTGCAGCAGTATTTTACCTGGCTGTCACTGTTCAAATTCCACTAAATGTCTTGTGAGTTCCTTGAAAATTGAGCAAAACTAAACAAAATAAATTATGAATCAATAAAAAAAATTAACTACAACCACAGCCACAATCTAAGGTCTCCTTACTTGGTTGAATATCTCAGGCCATTTCCGCACTACACGCTTATAGCGCGATTATTCCACTTTTGCCATCCTATGGATTCCTGGGGTTTGCAGTTTTGGGAGGGGCCAGTCGGCCCATCCTGATACTGCAAACCCCAGGATTCCATAGGATGTTGAAAGTGGAATAATCGTGGTATAAGAGTGTAGTGCTGAAATGGCCTCAGATAGGTTGCACAGCATGTGTAAAAATGTCTTTCCTGAACTATTTTCTTTCTGTCCTAAACCCTGCCAGTTGTGATCTCATCAAAGCAGCTGATTGTCTGGCAATGAATATTCAATGAATTTGTCCAGAAGGATAAAAATAAATTTAAAAAATCTAGAATTAGTATCAACAGTCCATTATGTAGTCAATAGTGCCTGGGGAATCAGGGCATTAAAAGGGAGAAAGGGAACAAGACTGAGGAGTGGAAATTTTAGCAGAACAATGAACAGGGATTTCAAAAAGGAAGACTGTCAAATTGTTATCAGTGCAAATAAGGGAATGTTCCATCAAGACAGTGGACTGCTGATACCAAAGTCCCCCTTACAATGTCCTGCATCATGATATCAGGATCATTGAGTTGTTGGAGGGATACACTGGAGCTGGCATGCACTTGCATTTGCGGTGGGAATGACCATTAGTGTTCTAGTTGGAATTCATCAAAAATGAGAAGACAATAGATTACACTACATGTACAATTAACCCTACATAATTTCTTGAGGATCCAACCTGTTGCAGAAAGATCTAATCACTTAGCTGCTAGCAGAAATATGAGAGAATTTGTTAAGCACTGGAAAGAGCGAGAAGAAATTATAATTACATAGGTGGCACAAAAAAGGGGGAGAGAATATTGCCTGAAGCTGACTACTCTCTCAGGGTTGCTTGAAGATACAGACAAGTTTGGTGTGATTTGGTATAGGTTTATTGGTATTGGTATAGGTTTATTACCTTTGTCAATAATATAGGCAATGAAATAAAATCCTCTCAAACACACAAACAGTTGTGGATGCAACTAATCGTCAAATGACAAGCAAGAATGCACTTGGCTATCTGGAGGTTTTTGCTGGAAGGATCCTGTGTCCTACCTAAGGAGAAAGGCAGGAAAGCAGGATACAATCTCTCTCCCTCTCCCTCTTGCCTGTTTATGTGTGTGTGTGGAGTGGGGAGAGAGACAGTCAGTCAAATAATGGTTAAACTACAAACGTTTCTCAAGAAAAGTGGGTGGAATTCTACATGCACTACTTAGTTACGTAACTACCTTGGTTACATAGCTAGGCAGCATCTTTTGGCCTGATTTACCGGGCAGCAGCTGCTGTGAGTGATGGGGATCTCTTTTCCTTTCAGTCAGAATGCAGCAAACCAACATTCTATACATTCTATACCCTTCCCTTGAGGAATCTCTGGTGTGAGGAGGAATTGTGACAGGGATCCTGTTTCTGAGTGTTGTACTAGAGATCACTTGTGGGACGGGGAATGGAAACATCAGACTGCTGTGTCCTAATTGTTCTTCTGTCAGTTAGGATGCAGCAGTCTGACCCCCATCGCTTGCAGAAGCTGCTGTCCAATAAATCAACATGAGGGCACTTCTACGATGCCTGTATATTCCCTAAACTATCAGATACTTAGGGATTGTCAATATAAAACAGTTATGAATGTGTAAGTCTAGGTAAATTCCATGAATTGTGAATTCTAACTTTATTAAATGGTTGCTGTTGTTTGTTTGTTGTTGCTGTTGTCATTTCTGACTTATGGCAGCCCTAAAGTGAACCTATCATGGGGTTTTCTTGGCAAGATTTGTTCGGGTGGAGTTGCCTTTGTCTCCTTCTGAGGTAAGAGAGTGTGACCTGCCAAAAGTCACCCAGTGGGTTTCCACGGATGAGCAGGGATTCCAATCCTGTTCACCGAAGTCTTAGTCTAGCGGTTAAACCACTATACCATGCTGGCTCCCTAGTTACTTTGTAGCAATATATTATAGGTTTGTTTTATTTTGTAATTGCTAAATTTCATTTAAAAAAAATAGAAGAGAAAGGTGGGGCATGTTTACAAGGGATCTTTTCTTAGTGATTAACTTCAGTTCATTGACACGCCCACCCCCAGCGAGGGCATCCCCACCCAAAGACTGAGCTCCTACATTATCAAATGTTCAGCAGGCAAAATTACACTATAGCTTCCTTTTTGTCACTCATGGACTCACTGTTTTGGTGTAATAGATCCCTCCATTTAGTGGCTGATAGAGAGTGGAAGGATTGGAGGAACATCTGGTTATGCTTATAGCCAGACACAGAATAATTATATCATCTGCCAAGATTTGTCTGATCCTCTGGAGGTCTCAGTAGATAATGTAATCTTTTTCTGGTTCTTTCATGTTCACCAATTTCCTCCTGTGGCAGCCAGTGAATAGCCATGGAGGGGGCTTATCACAGTGAAACAATGAGTCCAGAGTGGCTTTGGTCATAGTGGAGAGAGGAAGAGATACCGCCTTTTGCAGTAGCTAAAACAAAACAAAACACGCACTATCAAAAAACCCCACAGGCACACATATGTAGATGTACATTGGATTTACTGATAAAAGGCCATCCACTGTGATTTTATGTGTATCCCATATCACAAGAGCATTTTTTAAAAGAAATGGTCATCTACACCTTCTCCACCATCTGATATTATGTATAACTGAAGATATATTTGATGGTTAAATGGTGATGATTTAAGACTCTGGATCTAACCATCTAGGTAGTAAGACAAAGGATAGAGACTGTAGAAAGCTTATTTGGTGTGCCTTTCTGGTAGCATAATTTAAGGTGATTCTCATTTCATGCAGTCTGGCACAGACCTTGGAATGTTACTTTTAAAAAGGAACTAGTTGCTTTATCAATCACTTTGATAACCTAGTAGGTAATTATTAGTTACTGTTACGGAAGTCAAAAAAGACAGCTCTTTAAATTTCTTGTAACTAACAAGCTACGGCTAGTGTTTTTATGGTGCCAAAGAAAAAAGTAAGGAAATGCTATCTGGTCCCCCTAAGTGACAAAGTCAGGTATGGCATGTTGGAAATTCTGAACAAATTGCAAAAGCAATCCACCTGGTTGTCATTGTCACTGTTGTGTGCCTTCAAGACATTTTCAACTTGCAGCATCCCTAAAGCGAACCTATCACGGGGTTTTCTGGAGCTGAGTGTGTGTGATGCTCCTAAGGTCACCCAGTGGATTTCCATGACTGAGCAGGAAATCAAACCTTGCTCCAGGGATGTACTCCAACACTCAAACCCCTACACCATGCTAGTTCTCAATCCTTCTGGGCTGTATCACAAAATAGCCATGCAGGTGACTCTTCCTCTTCTTCCTTCGATTGCTTAGACTGAATTGGCAAAATTACTCTATTATGAGTAACCAGCAGACACCTGTTCTCGTTCCACTGCAAAGTAATGATTTAGTGTAATGTTACGGGCAAAAAGCAACTCTCTTACAGCTTGTTACTGTAAAAAGTAACTATTTGGTGAAGTAACTCAATGGAAATATGCATTACTTCCTAGCTTTGGTTGTTTGCTTGCTTTCAGATGAATGAAGAATTTACAAATATATCCCACAGAAGAGCTGGCCTCTTGTTTTCTCTAGCTATCTGAAGCACATGGTGTGTGTGTTTCTGTATGTAAGCCAGTCCTTTTGAATTTCTTGTGCTGAAGGGAAAGCACTTGCAGATTCTGTATTGCTATATTTCATCAGATGAAAATGCCTTCAGGTTAGCATTTGCCATATTTGCAGTTCAGCTAAAATGACATATGCTTCGGACTAAAAAAAAAATGCCAAAAAAATAATACTCTAAAAATATAGTACTTTGCTAGTTTAATGCTTCCATTTTCCTGCAATGAATTTTCTTCATATGTCTTTAGGCAAATCCCAAATCATAGCATATCTGGATATGTCTGAATGCATCAGAAAACAGTTGGCAGCATTGATTTTGGGATTTCTGTAATAACTTGGTTAGGGATGTTCTGATGCTCTCCGAACCAACATGGCAGCATAATTCATTCCATCACTTCCTTAAAATACAGCAATGCAGTATAATCAGATTTTGTTTATATTCTGCAGCATTTTAGACACCTTTTCTTCGTGATACCGCAAAACCCCAGAACCATATCTAGGATGGGGCAAGTAGAGTATGTGCCGTGGGCGCCAATGCCAGGGAGGCACAAGAAAGTCATGTAGGGGTGGGGGTAGGGGTAAGAAAGTAGGGGCACAACTTTCATGCTTGCCCTGGGCACTGCTTATGTTAGGTACACCGGTGTAAAACTCTCTCTGTGTGTAAAGCTGGTTCAAGTGAGTAATGCTCCTTTCTTTCAGTCACGTCTGAGGCTTCACTTATTTGCAGACATACCTGTTGAAGTCCCATAGTAGATTCCCCCTCCCATTACCCAAGGATGGCTGAAGTGTGTGAAGGGAGACATACTATACTCCTCTGTTCTTTTGCAGGTGAAATAAATTTTGTAACCTGTTGCAGCAAAGTCTCTTTTATTAAAATTTGATTTGGCTGATAGCTCATTTTCTCCCCTAGCTGGCTCATACCAATCTTAAAATACAGTTAATAGCAGGAAAAGGAAATATCCAAATGTAACTAAACGAGTTATATTAACACATAACCGAATAGAAAGCTTTTTTAAAAAAAATCAATAAAAAGGTTCAGCATCCACCAGTTGAAAGCTACTTCTTCAGCAATCATTCAGTTGCTGTGAATGAAAGGTATGAGTTTTGACCATTAGAAATAAAAATATGTGACCCCCCCCCCACCAATGATCATTGTATATTCCTATTATACAGGAAACAAATCTCAGATTTCTTTTTGCTGTGGAAGCAATTTGTCAGTTTGGTTTCCTGCAACTGAGCAAGGCCCAAGCAATTTTATATACATTACACATCCACATCCACACCACATGGTGCACCTACATGTATAAACATTCATTCCCAATAAATCTGTAGAATAGAGCATAATTGTAGTATTTCTTTAAACTGGCTCAGAGCTGGGTTAACTATCATATCTAAACCCTGAGGAAACCTTTGAATTGTGTTTGTATGAAACTGTGGTAGAGGTCTCCAGACTCTTCATGAACTTCCTTTCCTAAGAGTCCTCTTTTGCAGAAAGCTGTTTCTGTTTCTCTTGTAGGAAGTGACTATCACAGACTTTTGCTTGCAATAACCTGTATATATCACCCAATTACCATAGTAAGTGAGATGAATTTGCATTGATGCATTCAGCATAGGAGAGGTATTTGAAAGGTTTATTTAGCAGTGAACTGATATTGAAATAGAAATATTTAATTTAAAAAGCTGTCCTTGCAGTTTTCATTGACAACAGCAGCATTATATCTGAAGGATTAACATTTTAAAAGACATCTATCTCTGTTGCAAGCATTCACCAGCAGTGGCAAAAATGAATTGTTTGTTTTGCAGGAAATGCATTTTATTCATATGAAGACTGGAAATTTAGAGAAATAGTTTAAGAGCTTAGGGCCCTTTTCCCTGCTACCTTAGTTGTCCTTTCAGCATTGCCATCAACCAATCAGACAACGAAGTCGGTGTCTGTAATCTTTTTTTTCCCCCTGGAATTTCTCTAATTTCTGGAATTAACCACAGCAGCTCATACTGGAAAAGAAGCAAGGCGCTGCTCCATTTAAAGGGTGGATGCTCTCTTTGGCAAGCACTACAGTTCTCTTGTGGGCATCCAGTGCCACACAACTGGTAAACACACCCTATTGAACTGGTATGTAATAAAATGAAGGAGTGATGAATAAACTTGAGACTCAGCAAAGAAAGAGAGACTACACAAACATGATGGTTACTTTTTCTATAAGTTCGATGAATATCTCCTGCAGTCCGACTTGCCTTCCAAGGTGCATCAACAAGGTGCACTTTACTTGGTTTAAATACTAAATTCACCCTGGAAAGTCATTTTACACATTTCAATTACAAAATCCAGCTGGACATATTTTCCAATTTGACATTGGGATGCTATGCCTGTGTTACACGCTTACATAGAAGTAGGGTCCATTGTGTTTTATAAGTATGACTCCCAAATTAATAGGGATGGGATTTACTCTCTCTTTAAATATTCACTTGTGTTATATTTCTAAACAAATGTGGCCAGATACTTCACAGTGTAATTTAAGGTGTACAAATGAGACATAATTCTTCACACATCTGATAAAAACTGACTTCATAAGCAAAGGGTAATTGAAGATTAAACAGGTTCATGGCAATTAAAAATAAATAAATCTGTTACCAGTAGCTAAATTAGCTCATAGAGATAATGCTGTAAGTATTTCTTTAACTGTTAAGGGATCCTCTTGCAGATTGGAGGAGCAGAATAGTCTTCTATTAAGCACACTCCACCCCGGCGTCTTCATTATGATTACAGTTGTGATCACCCCATGCCCGTTTATTACATCTAGAAATACTGTCTTCATTTCCTGTACATTGCACGTCATCCAACCAGATTTTTCCAGATCCTGAAATCAGTCAAACATATGAAAGAAGAAATTAGCTATCATAGATTAAGATGGTAAGAGGAAAAAAAATACCCCACCAAACAGTTTCATAATGGTGCTCCTCAAGTAGAGATTCCAGACAGCTTGAGTCCTGCAAAGAAGGACTTCCCAGTGGGGCAAGAAAGGGCTTTAGGAAAGACTTCTGCCACCAACACAGCAACTAATTAATTGCATCACTATCTCTCTCAAACGGCCTTTAGACTCTATGAATTAAAGATGTAAATCCTCAACTATTTTGTCCTCACATGTGAGGATGTTCCTCCACAGTGCTCCTCCACAGTGTTCTCTCTGTATTTGAAAGCCCCAAAGGAATTATTTTGCAGAGAACACATGGTTTGTTGTGCAAAAAACCCCCCATTTTCTACATGCAGAACAGATTTCCTGTGCAGGAAACTGCTTTCTGCTTAGGAAACCTATTTTCTTTAAAAAACTGGTCCTCTATATAGTATAATTCCTCTGTAACTCTTTGGGACTTTCAAATACCAAGAGAAATTCTCACTGCTTCTCGATAGTGTTTCCCAACTGTAAGGGAACCCATTTTTCAACATGTGAATGACAAATGATGAACATTTTTTCCATCCCTACCTTGAATACCCATATTTTTTCTTTCTCATTCTCCTACTGCCTAGAAAACCATTGAAGATTTCCAACAGGTTGTGATGCAGTAGCCACAAAAAAAGCATCCAATACATTTTTGCATACACAGCCAGCTGTGACATTTGACTTTCCTGATTGCAAAATCTGTTTTTTTTTTTAAAGATAGAATACAATAGCATCAGATAATGGAAAGAAGGCCAGGATGTGATTTTGCAAGTACGAACATTCCTATGATGTCCTAGAACATATTTGAGGCATTTGAAGCATTATGATATGATAAGTCAGAAATGATTTGAAGGCGTACAACAAAAAATCTGCACCTATGCAGTGATGTAGGGATATCACATAGATTCAAGTAAGGGTGAGGGACTATGTGCACAGCCTTGCCTGAAAGGTTTCGGTTACTTCTCTACCTTTCACCACCTGCAGCTCTCTCCAAAGACTGGAGAACTCTACTACACATCTCTTCCTTTCTCTGACCCTTTGGAAAATGAGGATCCAGCCTCAGTTTTACTACCAAGTTGGGAGCTAAAGACCACTCTGTGAGATGCTGTTTCCCACACAGTTAGGGTATATATTACCTGCAACTAAACCTCTCATTCAATTAGGAAGAACAAATTTGTACATTACCTGCAGATGCAGTGAAGGTAGCAACTGCATTCCGAAATCCCAGCATTCGACAAATCACTGTTCCATCATTTCCATCCCAATCATCATCACATATGGTGCCCCATTCTGCATTGTACAGAATCTCAACACGGCCACGTTTGTATCCTCCAATAAGTCTGACAACAAGATCTCCTGCTTTTTTTTTTTAATTCATCATTGACATCAAAAAAACAAAAGAAAACCAATGAGGTTGTGGTCAGGATCAGTCTGAATAAATGTTCACTGGTACTACTTTTCTGTTACAAAATTTCTGTAAAGTGGGCTGGGGTTTTCTAAGAGATGCTGTCTGTGGTCAAAATGGCTACCCTGAATATGTTTCCTGGATTTGAAGATACCAAATTTTGCTGCAATAAAACTTTAACAGGAGGGAGCAATGGACTCGACTTAATTCTCTGAGGTTTTTTTTTCCTCCAACAATTGACAGGTTTTACCTATATAGTGCCTAATATTTTTCCAGATCTAACAATACAGAGCCTTCTTGAGAAATGCAATGTTCTGTGCCTCAGAAAGGGGCAGTTAGCTTCGCATAGGACAGGGGCAGCCTGGATTTCAAGGGAAGTTACTTTTCTGTTGCAACTACAGTTGAAATTTTATTACCTGCCTTTTATTGCCCTTTCCCTCTGGTCCCCACATGGCCAAGAAGGGAAGTGGCCTCTGCCTCCATTGAGATCCCTCTTGACTATCATAACTAACAATAGAGATAACATCTGAGACAAAATGTATGCCTGTGACTCTAACATTGTTACTTTTTTTTTCTGTACGATTTTTCAAAATCTTTGCTTGATGAAGAAGCGAATGAAGCTTAGAAGGCTTGCATGACATATTTTGTATTTTTCTTTCCCCATTGGCCCAAGAAAGGTATTGCTCTTTTGTGGATTTTGTACTTTGTTGTGTTGTTCATATCAGTATCTTTCTCAATCTCTGCCAAAGCCTCAAATACAGTGTAATACAAGAATTTATAACACTCACTTGGGGCTGGGACACTACTGAGATGATAAACACAGCAAAAAAGGGTAGTACATGCAAAAATATTTGTTAGTAAAATCACTGTTATATTTATTACGGTTATCTTGACCGGTGCCAGGTAAGCATGGACACAATCAAAGGATGTTTATGAATCTTTGTACAAGCAGGAACAGCCCCATTTACTTTAGCAGCAGAGAGACCTTTATAACTTCTTGTTCATTTAATACTTTTCTTGTCTGTTACCAAGTGAGAATTAGGGCTTTATCACAGGAGGCAGGTAAGTCGTACTTGCAGCAGGATAAGAGCATCTTTGGCTGGGACTTATCAGATGACCTCCTTCCTCTTCTGTTGTCCTCCCAGTGGGAAATTATTTGGAAAGTGTTTCTTTTACAAAGGAGGTCATTAGCGGATTGATCCATTAGTGATCTCCTTTGTAAAAGAAACACTTTCCAAATGATCTCCCACTGGGAGAACAACAGAAGAGGAAAGACATAATGTGATAAATCCCAACCAAAGACATTCTTATCCTGCTGCAAGTGCCATTTACTTGCCTCAAGTGATAAAGCCCAGAGAAACCCTGGTTCACATGGACCTCCATATGCACAAAAAAACTCCCCAGACTTTGGCTGATGTAATTTTATGTAATTGTTCGAACATGGAAGAACAAGAAATGTTCATTACCTGTAGACCCCTTTTCACCTTTAGCCCCTGGTATTCCCTGGGATCCTGATTGAAGATAAAAATGAACAAATGAAACATGCAGGTGACTGAGCTGCAACTTTTGCAATAGTAAGGTTTTGATTAAAAAGCTTGCTTCTTCCTTCAGGGAAGAAGAAGAAAGATTTCTTTCTTTCTTCTGGAGAGGCTGTACAGTTGTCCTGTCTTCTAACTATATTTAGGAGAAAAGGAGCCCACCTTCCAGGTCATACAGACAGGACACTTCTTCCTGCCCCTTCTCCAGCCTTCTCATGTGCAAATTTCCTGTCATTTTCTGAACTAAACAAGACGTAGCATTTCATATGCAGCAGCCTGTTTCTTAGTGCTAGTGTGGTCAAAGCACAGTTTGAAAACAACATTTGTAACTATGGTTCCAGCAGTCTGAAGTGCCATTTGTTGCTGTAGTGTAGTAACCAGAGCTGGAAAAAATTCCCTTTTGAAGTAATGTTCTTATGCGCTTTCAACCTTATCCTACTCTCTATCCTAGGGTTGGAGCTTTTTTTTCAAGATTTATTCAAAGACAGTTTTCCATTGCCTTTCTCAGACAGTGCGACTTGCCCAAGGTTACCCAGTCGCCTTCCATTGATGAACAGAAATTCAAACTTTGGTCTCTCAGGGTATTATTCAACTCAGCTCAAGCCAGTCTGAATTTCACCTTCACAGTGGCAAGTAAGCCACCTTCTGAAACACAGTATCCTATCTGCAAAAGAAAATAATTTTGGCCTGCTTTTCAGTGCTATGATAAAATATATTGTAATGAATATGCCCTGCTTTGAACAACTGAAAGAGTTGTATAAATATTATACAGAGGTGAAAATGTGGATAAAGGTGTAATGCTGTCCCAGTGTTTCCACTGAACATGAAATGAGGGCTGCCTTGCCACTTTTTCTCATGGTAAGATGTATGTGCCCTGGGAATCATCTGCTGGTCATAGATTTCTCTACAGGCAAAATCATCCACATCTTATGATACAGAGGTGGAAAAGAGGAAGTACAAATCACTTCTACCTCTTTTCCCCCCCTCCACTTCAGTCTGTGACATTTAAAAGTTCAGTGACACTGTTCCTCCTGATTGCTCTCTAACCTGTCAATCCTCTTGAAATATGGCACTCCATTGACACTTTTGGGTTTCAATGGGGTTTTCCTCGGCACTGACTAAGCAGTATGCTGCATCTCTCAAAGGCAAGACTGACTGTACCCTGAAGGGATCAGACTTTTCATTCCGTAAGGAAGGAAGAAAGATGCTTGTTTCTGATTACATGGTTCATTTCTGCAAACAGACTATTTTCCCAGCCATTTAAACACAAAAAACTTCAAGCTGCTCCTCCAAACATTTAATTTCTTTCTGGACAATCTGGAACTAGGCTGCACAAAACTGTGTTGAAGCCATAATGCACACAAGTACAATGAAATCTCAGGAGTTCAGTCAAAGTCTTTCTATTACTGAAGGCCCTAGGCAGAACTTGGGAAAGTTATTTTTGGATTACAACCCCCCAAAAGCCCCAGCCAGGGGTTTTGGAGATCTGTAGTCTAAAAAAGTAACTTTCCTAAACTCTGACCCCGTGACTTCAAAGCCAGATATTGTATTGAACTTCTGGTAGGCCGCTATACTTGTCTGGTGGACTTCATTCAAGCTGATGTATCTTACACTGTGTAAGCATGAGTTAGAAATGCATGCAGTTCTAGCAATGCAACAGCCGGCCTCCAAAGCAAAGTGTTTTATGATGTGAAAATTCTTATTTGTCCATATTATGGAACTGGGCTGATGACAGATACTCCTGCCAATGCATCCTACCTATGGTCTTGCAGAAATTGATTTCCCCTAATTTTATGAAAAATTGTTACCACTAATAAAACAGTCACCCACAATATCCTAGTAAGAAATGGATATAAGTGGCCAAAAAACCACACTGCTAAAAAGTACCCAGTAGTTATAGTTCCTCATAAAATTGGTCCAAATCAATTGCTGAGAGAGAGAGAGAGAGAGAGAGAGACTAATATAACTAGGTTGTGTCATCAAAAGCATTTCTTTGTTGCAAAGCCAATTCCATTTTGCTATTTTTAGCAAACTGTTCACAATTACAGAGATGTTTTTGAATCTTAATCTTAAAGCATGTTAAAAATTCTAATTGCTATCATAAAATTAATGCTCTGTGGAGTTACTTTTGCGGTTGGCGTCTCCCAGAATCCCCCACCATGGGGGATTTGGGACATTCTCAGCAAAAAGTAACTTTTCTAGATTTTAACTAAAACCCTGATGGACTAGTTAGACTATTTTCTCCTGCCTCAGTCTACTCAGTCTATACTGAGATCACAGTGTTGGATGGGATCTTGGAGGCCATCTTGTTTGGTCTCCTGCTTCTTACAGGATATACGATGCAGGATGCAACATCCTTGACAGTTAGCTGTTCAGCTTCTGCTTAAACACTCCCTAACTAATGTCATCTGAGGCCTTCTCTCACCTTCTGTCAGATGGCAGGACATCTGAGAGTCTTTTCAGCACTGACTTACCATCTCTGGAATACTTTCTCCGGCAAGGTTTGCCAATAGTATCTACATGGATACCGTCCTGGTGACAGAACATTGTACTTCTGTTTTTCTCTGCTTTTAAAAGCAATCTTATATTTTCATCTTTTGAACAGGTAGGTGTGATATGTTTTGTTTTGCTGTAGCCTTTGGAGAATCAACCAATCAATAATTTTATTATGGTCGTAGACCAGCATGAGAAGAAATAAGAGTTTTTGCCTTAAAATACATAAAATATGTGTAAAACAGAGTGGAATAAAACACAATGCAACAAATACAATAAATACTTAAAATTCCCATGTGGTAATAGTGAAGTTAAAAGAAGTTATAAATGGTCCCACATGTAGATTAAAACCTTTTATCTGAGTCAGTATATTAACCCGACTTCTTTATAACTCCTGCAGGTAGTCGGTTCTATATTGCTGTTCTCTACTGCTGGTTTGTTATCTGCCTACGGGTGGCAATGGCAGATGCACAAAATCTAGCGACCTTGTTTGTGATATGTGAGTCCTGGTCAGCAAGCAGATAAGAAATATAAAATGCTTCTGTTCTACCAGGGATATTCTGGATGATAGGTGTAATTAGGGCAAGATGCATCCCTTGGTAAAAAGTGTCACTAATGCAGTTTTGGGCCTTGAGGCAGGCCTGACCTCTATCAAGGCTCGTGCCTGGCTTCTTAAGATCAAGTACTAGCTAAAACTTATTTCTTGCCCGACTGGGCTGGCCTCTCTAACGCTAATCGATAGATTTCAATCTGCACGGAAGCAGGCATTATATAAAAAACTTTTAACATATCGGTTCACCCCTAACATTTTGATAGCCCTTGGCTTCAGCAGCGCCAAATCTGCCATCAAACAACACATGAGGCATATAGAGCTGCAAAATCATCTGAGCCTAATTACCAAACATCTTACCTTAGGAATTACTACAAAACCTTTCACTCGCCCTAATTACCTTAGTAATTTAATAATTGCTAAGTATAGGAAGGCTTTTACTTTGGCATGATTTAATGCTTTACCATCTGCTGTACTCGAAGGAAAATATAGGAGAATCCCATATCATGAGCGCATTTGTCCTTGTGCTAATGGGACAGTAGAATTTCTTAACCATGTTTTTCTATAGTGCCCTTTTCGAGAATGGAAATGTTACTTTCCTGGATTACACCCCCCCCCCAATCCCCCAGTCAACTTTACTACTGGCTTAGTTTACTCAGGGATTCTGGGAGTTGTGGCCCCCCCCCCCCAAAAAAGTCATGTTGTCAAAATCTGGTTCTCTTGATTTTTTATATGCTGTATTGAGACAAGCGTTTTTATAGTGTAGTGTATTCTGTTTTTATATTTTATTTAATTACAAGCTACCATGCATAATACTGGGAGAGGTGCAAGCACAGACTATAAAGCCAGTGAATAATAATTAAACATTGTGTCGGTTCTAAGGGACCACTAATTTCTTGAATAATAAAATAATTAAAGAATCTTCAATTCTGTTGAATCACCAGTTTCCTTGAAGAAATTCAGCGGACACCTTACCTTTGGGTCCGATATCTCCTTTTGCACCCTTACTTCCCGGGAATCCTGAAATAATAGGGGAGAAGGTGAGGGAACCAGTTTTGTAAAAAGGGTAACAAATCAAAACATTATGGCAATTTCAATATATATTTTATATATTCAATATTCCAGAGAGTATGCTAAAACGCAGTTCTGAATATTCAAAGTAAACATTCAAACTTCAATCAGATCCAACAAAAAAAATTGTGGAGTAGAGCCCTATTGTGGCCTACAAACATTATAAATATCAGGGAAATATACATTAAGGCCAGAACCTGTTAGGCAGTTATGAATGAATAACCTAGTTATGCACTCATGACTGTTTCATATTCATGATCCCTTTGTAGCTCCTAATTTAGAGTCTATGTAGGAACAGTAGAAGTCCCCCAATCTCTACTTACTGGGAAGCAGCTGCTGAGATTGACAAGGGTCCGTTCCCCTGTCAATTGGGAACCATGTAACTGATGGTCCCACCTTGCAGAAGCTATGTCCCACACAAGGGGAATTGCAACAAGGGTCCTGCTTCTGCTGTTGCACTGGTGATTGCTCATAGAAGGAGGAGGGAACATCACTCAATTGCTTCCTTATTGACAGGAGAGTGGGTTCTCATCAATTGCAGCAGTTGCTTCCAGATAAGTGGGGATTGCGGGAGATCAGGATGGGATTCACTGCATAGCACTGAAACTGAATTCTGGCCTAAGTCTTCTAGTGGAAAATACTGCACCATTTTGGAATAAGACTGGAAAAACTAAAGTAAGGCCTGAGATAGGAGTATGGAGGTGCTGCCCTCTGGATATTGTTGGACTGCAACTATCATTATCCTTATCATTGGCTATACTGAATAGAGCTGCTGCAATATAAAAACAACTGTAGAGCCACAAGTTTCTCGCCCCAGGTCTAGAACATATTTCCTTCCCGCAAGTTTGCTACAACCAGTATCTTATTGAGCAAAAGACCCTGATAATGTTTGCCGTTGACTTTTTAATAATAATCTATCAATAACCCATGTAGAGAGAGGCGACCATGAAACAACTTCCCAAAAGAAGGATTTACATTGGCCTCTTTGCCTGACATCATTATTTCGTACAGTGTGTTTCTGAGACCATGGTGTCTCTCACATGCGTGAGTACTTGTTGGAAACTTTTGTCTGAATTCATTAAAATATTTTTAATACAAATATTGTCATGGCAACTCATATGGGTCTCATTTACTTCATTAAATATTTGCACTTTTTTTTTTGAGTTGATCAAATGTGTGGCTGAGAGTTCATCTGATTTCTGTGGTTGTTGTTGCTGTTGTCGTGTGCCTTCAAGTCATTTCCAACTTATGGTGACCCTAAGGTAAACCCATCACTGGGCTTTCTGGGGCTGAGAGTATGTGATATGCCCAAGATCACCCAGTGGGTTTCCATGGCTGGGCAGGGAATCGAGCCAGGGTCTCCAGGGTCATAGTTCAATGTTCAAACAACTACACCACACTGTCTATCTCCTTGGTTGTTAGCACCTCATAATTCCTAAAAAAAAGTTGTCTTTTGCTCCTACATTGTCTTCATACATCTTAGTTCCATCTTTACCTGGATCACCTTTGCTGCCTTTTTGTCCTTGGTTTCCTTTCTGTCCTGCTGGCCCTAATGGAAGAAAGAGGTAGAACATGTCAGAAATTCCTTGGAAAGCAATATTCCAGGGGATCCAAGGGGATCAAACTAGGCACATTTTTTATCACATTTTTTTAAGCAATGGTGTTCCCCCAGTTGGTTAATTATATTTGTCACAGCATGTGATTTTCCTCACCTATGTATCTTGCATTTAATCACATGCCCTGTTTTGTGATTGGTGAGTGAAAGGTAAATGCCAGCTTAATTTGCAAATCTGACTGCTGAGAGATGTGTTTTTGAGGAAATTCCATTGTGGGAGGGGAAATACAGACAATATTTCTTACATCTAATTTAACTCTAAGAAACATGGCTGGTTTTGTACCTGGGAGGTTACTTGCTGCTCCTTTCTCTCCTTTCGCACCATGCGGTCCAGGAAGTCCTGGTGGGCCCGTGTCACCAGGAGCACCTGGTAACCAAAGAATGCCAACAATAGTTAGAATGACAGAAGAACCACAAGTAAGCAGTGAAAGATTTACTACATCTAGTGACTGAAGGACAGTGTAGACAGAGCAGCATTTTAATTTTGCAAGACAAGACACCACTTCACATTACAGCTGGTATAAGAACAACAAGGTAATTACTGTCCGGGTTTGGATCTCCTGGGCACTTTGCCTCAGAAGAAAGAAAATACAGAACAGAATACCTTCAGCCATTTCACACCAATGTTCTGTTGATGTTTTCATTCTCAGTTATGTAAATAAGGACAGATTTAGACTGCAAATCTATAAAGTAGCACTGCAGGTATTGTTAGAAAAGACAGGACAAGAGAGGTTCAGAATCTATTTTTACAATTAAGTAGAAGCCCAAGTCATCGACCCATCAAGCTGGTGAAAGCAAAACTCCCTTGGGTAAATTGAATGAAGAAGCATCTGTTAGTCAAGTAAGGGCAGCTGATCAGCATTTACCTTGGTGAAGCTTTTTGGGGGCTGGGAGCTGGGAATAAATATAGGGAAGGTACTAATTCCCAAACGCCTGCCCACAAATCCCTTTTAAGAACCTCAATTCAATGGCAGTACTATGTTTTTTTCTGAGAGGGGAAAAAAACCCTTAGAATTTAAAAAAAATCAATGAAGATTTGCCTTTCATGTTTCTAATGAATCAGCACCTTGTTGGCAAAACCTGTCTGTCAATTATGAGTGCAATCCTGAATCTGTTTGCTCAGAATTAAGATACAGACTCAACCATAGTTAGAAGGAAATAATTTAAAACCCTATTGATTTCAACGGGGCTTGTCTACTTCCAGATCTGACCCTAAATCCCACTGCTCTCATTGGATTTTATTCTTAGCAGGTGTGTTTAGAAGACCGGCCATGATGTGTAATCCTATGGATGATAACTTGGAAATAAATTCCATTGCACTCAAAGAGATTTATTGCCAGGTAAAAGTGTGCAGGATTACCAGAATAAGCACAATCAAATGTAGAAAGGCTTCTTTCTGAATAAGTGCACTTTTAGAACTGCTCTTTGAGGATTGTGCTGTTAGACAAGTTACAAGAGCGGAAGTCCCTGTTGCTTAACAAAGGCAAGCAAAATGGAAAAAAAAAAAAAAAGAGAGAGAGAGTGTTAAATACATTTATTCATCATAACATACCTTTCTGTCCTGGTTGTCCAGGTAATCCCTGGGGACCATCCGGACCTGAAACAGAACATGAACATTTTGCTAACATGTGTGATGCTGCCTGCCTCCCTGTCTTTCTTTCTGAATTGAGGATTCAAGTGGATCCTATGCATTGAGGCAGGGAACAACAGGTGGTAATGCAGCAATGGATAGACAGATAATGCAGTTAAAAATATGAGCTCCAGTTAAAAATGCATAATCAGTTAAAAGAGTGTAACATCAGTTTAAAAAAGCATGCCACATATTAAGGTCACAATTTAAAAACTTACAATTTAAAAGCCATCTGGATAGGCCTGCTGGAAGAGATTGGTCTTTAATGCTGTTTTGAATGCAGAAAGCAGGTTGTTACCCTGATTCCTGGGCGTCCCAGGAGGGACACCTAAATGTGCTCTCAATTTTATAAATTGGGAAAATTAGCCAAGAGCACTGCCTAGCAATACGAGAGGCAGGGTAACGTAGAGAGATCTTGAACCCTATGTTTACGGGGTCAGGCTGACTCAAGGAGCACACACAAGTTGAAATAATAAATGTTATATTAAAAACACAATCAAACAGTGTATGCAGCACACTCACACAGATAACTAAGGAAATAAAGGTTGGAGTGGGATAGAGGGATTTTTATTTTTATTTATTTATTTTTTATTAAAAACAAGAACAAATATTAACATACATATTTCAATTGTCATATTCATTTTTCTGATTGTATATAAAAAAAGGCATAAATATTATCTATATACTTAATGTTCTATTTACCAATTTTCATTCCAATAGTATATTATATATATATTATATGATCTATAATGTTTTGTAATACAATCACTACTATATCTTTGCTATTATTTTACTCAAAAGAATCTTCTCTATTTAGATCCTTTTTTCCCTCTTGTTATCTTTCACTTCCTTCTTTCTTTTACTTGGTTAGTGCTTTCTCCCTTTTATATCTGTTACCTCTATACATTTATGAAATTGTTGGCTGGCCCCCAATATTACTTATTCCACCTATTAGTTATCTTCCATTGACAAGCATTATTATTATCTTCTCTTATCCTCTCATATTAATTATTCTTCCTGGCAAATCTTTGTCCAATTATTCTCAATGACTGTCTTCAGTTCCATCATTTCATTATCTTTTTCACCCCTTCTTGCTTCTTTCATGGCGCATGATAAACTTTCTAGGGAGACATATTCTAGAAGTTTCTTTAACCATTCTTCCAATTCTGGTGCAACATTTCTTTTCCAGTATTTAGCATACACTATTCTGGCTGCTGTGACCATATAGAGTATCTTATTTTTATGCTTATGATATTCTTTATCCACCTGATGAGTCATGTTCAAAAGAAAGATCTCTGGTGTCAGAGGTATCTTTATTTGCAGAAATTTCATGATTATTTCATGAATCTTCTTCCAATACTTTTTGCTTTTTCACACTGCCACTACATGTGGTAAAAGGTGCCACATTCCTTTTCACACTTCCAACATTTCTTGTCTTTAATTTTGTACATCTTACTTAATTTCACAGGATCCAAATGCCACCTATGTAACATTTTAAGATGGTTTTCTTTTAAACTCTGTGCCAACATAAATTTCTGAGTATTCTCCCAGCTCTTCTTCCAGTGGTCCAACTTAATTTCGTGACCAATATTTCGTGCCCATACTATCATTGTATCTTTTATAGTCTCAGTTTCCAGCTCTCGCTCCAGCATAAATTTATATAATTGTGATGTCACATGATCTTTCTTCTCAAATATTATTTTTTCAAATTCATTTAAATGTATATTAGATTCCAATCCCTCTAATTTTTGGTCCGTCTTTAATCTTTCTTTGAGCTGGATATACAGGAACCACTGGCAATTCCATCCTTCACTTATCAATTCTTCTCTTGTCTTTATACGTTGTGATTCTTTCCCCACATTTACCAATAAATCTTTATATGTTATCCATCTTTCTGTTGTTCCTTTCCATTTTCCGTATAAAGCTTCATGAGATGAGACCCACAACGGTATTTTCAAATATAGTTTTCTTTTCCATACTTTCCAAATTTCTAACAAGGGTCTTCTTATGTAATGATTTAGGAATTCTTTATCTACTTTCTCCTTATTATACCACAAATAACCATGCCATCCGAACCAGAGATCTGCACCTTCTAAATTTAGTGTTCTTCCATTACTCAACGTAATCCAGTCTTTTATCCATGTCATACCATTTGCATAATAGTAAAGCTTCATGTCCGGTACACTGCAGCCTCCATTTTCTTTCCTGTCTATCAATGTTTTCCATCTTATCCTAGGTTTCTTTCCACTCCAAATGAAATCTGAAAGTTCTTTTTTCCACACCTGAAAGCATTTAGTAATAGTAATTATTGGAAGGTTCTGGAACAAATAGTTTATCTTAGGTAGTATCATCATTTTAATTGTAGACATCCGTCCTAATAAAGACAAATTTTGCTTTGTCCATGTCTGTAAGTTTCTTTTAACTTCCTTCCATTTTTTTCCATAATTGTTTTCAAATAATCCATTGTTCTGTTTGGTTATTGTTATTCCCAGATAATTGATCTTCTTTTCCTCTTTAAATCCTGTCATCCCAATCAAATCGTCTGTTTCTTTCTTTCTTATGTTCTTGGTCAAGATCTTCGTTTTCTCCTTGTTTATCTTAAAGCCTGCTACTTCCCCAGATTCATTGCATATTTCTAACATTTTTTTCATACTTAATTTCGGTTCTTCAAGAAATATCACCAGATCATCAGCGTAAGCTTTCACCTTATATTCCTGTCCTTTTATTTTTGTTCCTTTTATTGTGTCATCTGTTCTCATCTTCCTTAAAAGTACTTCTAATGTTATTTTGAAGAAGAGCGGTGACAGGGGACATCCTTGCCGTGTTCCTTTCTTAATTTCAATTGCTGCTGTCTTATCTCCATTTATGACTAATGGAGCTTTGTTTTCTTTATATATTTGTTTTATCCAATTTACAAATTTGTCTCCACATCCCATTCTTTCTAATACTTCTGTCATAAATTCTTGATTCAGATTATCGAAAGCCTTCTCTGCATCAACAAAGACCATCACTCCTTCCTTCTCATTGTGTCTTTCGTAATATTCTAATATGTTTATTACTGTACGAACATTATCCCTAATATATCTTCTCGGAAGGAAGCCATTTTGGTCTTCATGAATTATTTCTTGTGCTATCCTCTTCAATCTTTCCGCTATTATACTTGTAAATATTTTATAATCTATATTCAATAACGATATCGGTCTGTAACTTTTTGGTTCTGCTGGATCTTTATCTTCTTTTAATATCAGTGTTATATTTGCTTCTCTTCATGATTCTGGTTTGCCATTTATTATAATTTCATTGAACATTTTCTGCATCGGCAGGGACAGTTCTTCTTGTAACTCCTTGTAATATAGCGTCGAGAAGCCATCTGGTCCTGGTGCTTTCCCTATCTTCATTCTTTTTATTGCTTCTGTAACTTCCATCATTGTTATGTTAGCATTCAAATTCTTCTTTTGATCCTCCGTCAACCTTGGGATGTCTTGTTCTTGTAAATATTTGACTATTTTTTCCTTCAATTTCTTATTACTATCCTTACTATATAACGCCTTATAATAGTTCCGGAAGACTTCCATAATTGTCTTTTGGTCTGTATACATTAAATTCTCTTTCTTCACTCGTAGTATTAAATTTCTCTCTTGTCTTTTCCTCAGTCTATACGCTAACCATCTTCCTGGCTTATCGGCGTTCTCAAAATGTTTTAATCGTAATATTTTTAACTTCTTTTCCATCTCCACCGTATTCTCTTCCTGAATTTCTTCTTGTAACTTTTTGATCTCCCATCTCACTCTTTTATTGGTGGGGTCTCTTCTTAAATCTTCTTCTTTCTTCTTAATTTCTGTTTCCAGTTTTGTTATCTTTTCCATCCTCTTTTTCTTCCATTCTGTGTTCCACTTTATCAGCAGACCCCTCATTACCGCTTTTCCGGTGTCCCATATGATCTTGAGTGGCATTCCCTCCGTTTCATTTTCTTTAAAATAATTCCTTAGTTCTTTTTTTGCTTTTATCAAGTATTCTTCATTCCTTAACAGAAAGTCATTTATCCTCCATGTTGAATAATTACTTTGCTTTTTCGTACCTATTTTTACTTGAATTGGGCAATGGTCCAAAAATATTCTTGGCAGAATCTCGATATCTTTCACTATTTTATGTAATGATTTCGAGATTAAACATAAGTCTATTCTAGACATCGTTTGATGACTGTCTGAGTAAAATGTAAATCCTCTTTCGTCTTCTCTCTTCTGTCTCCATATATCCATTAGTGAAAGGTCCTCCATTATTCTAAAGAAAGATCTAGGGAGTTTTCCTTGTTTCTTTCTTTGATTTTTGTTTGTTGTTCTGTCTTCTTCTGGTACCAAAACTCCATTCATATCTCCCATTATAAAAATTTGTTCCTGTTTCTTCTCTTTTATATAATTTTGCAATTCTTCGCCAATCTTTTCGTAAAATTTACTTTTGTTATCCAATGGGGAGTATATACCAAGTAGCAATAACTGTGCGTTTAGGAGTTGGACTTGTAGTCCAATGTAATGTCCCTCTTTGTCTTTAAATACTTCTTCTGTGGGATATTTTGGGTTGACGTATATTACCACTCCTCTCTTTTTCTTTTCAAAAGCCGAAATGTAGCAATTTCCTAATTTAGGATTTTTCAGATACTTTACATCCCGATCTCTAATCTTGGTCTCTTGTAAACATATTATATCTACCTTTGCTTTTTCTAAATAATGGAAGACCTGTCTGCACTTGTAGTTAGAATTCAGACCCTTTACGTTCCAGGATATACACTTTAAACTCATTTCTTAGTCTTCTTCTTCTTCTTCTTTAGATTTCTCCTCTGTTCCCAAACTTTGTTGTTCTATTTCTAACTCTTCTTCTTGGTCCTCTTCCTCTCCTTCAATTTCACCTTCATCTCCTTCCTGTTCTAGCTTATCTTTTTCCTTTTCATTTCCATTTTCTTTTTCTTCTTTTCTTTTTCTGAATTCTTTCTTTTTATTTTCAAATATTTCTCTTACTTTTTCAGATGCTTCATTTGCTTGTGATGGAGTTGTACATCTGTATCTCCTTGAGTTCAGGGTGAAAGACACTCCCTCAAGTCTCTCCCACTTATATCTTATATTGTATCTCTGTAAGATTATAGTTAGATTCTTATAATCTTGTCGTCGTCTTAATATTTGATAAGGAACGTCTTTAAAAACTTCTTTTCCTTCCACTGTTAACCTTTCTTCATAATTTCTCAGTATCAGTTTTTCTTTCACCCTTGTTCTTGTGAAACAGATAACAATGTCTCTTGGCCAGTTCTTCTCCCTGGCCATTTTTGAACTAATACGGAAAATCCGATCTATTCCTTTTTCTAAGTCTTCTTCTGACAAGTCCATATAAACCGCAAGTTCAGGTATCAATCTCTCACACAGATCTTCCCCTGCCTTCTCCTCTGTTCCTCCAAGTTTCAAGCATCTGTCCTGATATCTCAATTCATATGTCTCTATTTCTATATTCTGTCTTTTTTGATCTTCTTTCGTTTCTTTCCATTCATTTTCTAGTTGCTTCATTCTTGTATCCATCTCTTTTACTGCTGTTTGCATTGTTTTCACCTCTCTGTTTATTTTTTCCATCTTCTTATTGAAAGCTTCCATCTCCTTTCTTATGTCTGCTTTAATTTCAGTTCTTGTCTCTTTTAACTCATGTCTTATCTCTTGTTTGAAATTCCTCAACTCTTCCAGTATTTTTGTTCCTATCTCAAGTGAAGGTAAAGTTTGTTCCAAGGAAGGCCTCCTCTCTATAGCAATTTGAGACTGTACTTTCTTTCTTGTTGTCATAATGATATTTCAGTGCTTTACAACACTATATATATTTGTAATATCAATGATTTTATATACTTATATATATATATGTATCTCTATTTCCTTATAAATTCTATAAATAATTTCTGTAATAATAATTTCTGTTTCCTCTTCCCAATTTTCTGTAAATATCAATCATAATATATCAATATAATCTCTAGTATATCAAAATATATCAGATTTAAATACAGTTCATCATGTCATATCCTCTATATAGCAATAGAACAAAATCAAACTTTGTAATACTCTTACTTTATATGAAATTCTTTACACCCCATTTAACATAAATATATTAATTTAATTGTATATAATTCTTGTAGTTTCTTTTTAACCCAGGAGATGGAGCTCCTTCAACACATTTGACAAGTTCACTGTATTTTCCACCGAATTTAGCTTTCCTTTCAGACTGTCAAGGTCAGTTTACTGGATAGAGGGATTTTTAGAGGAGTTGTTGGTTTGGGTGATACTTCACCTGTCCTGAAGCCTGGTTGGAAGCGGAGAAGCTGGGGAGCGTGGATCTCAGCACGTGGGGCTGAGGGGAAGGCTCGCTGGACAAAGCAACAGCAAGGCGGGATGGAAGCCAAGAGCGATCCAAAGAAGCGCTCAAAGTCAGGGGTTTTTATAAGGAGAATTGTGACCGCAGGCTAGGTCGGACTTGGGGAAAACAATGGATTTGGGGCTGGAGACAAAGCCTCCGAAAGGTCAGAATTTGAATGATTGAGTTATAGCCAAATTGTCAATAGGGTAGCCAGTATGCAAACGTGTAGTGCTTGAGCGTTCTATAGCTCGATCATCAAGCTGCCAACGTGGGGCAGAGGATCTTTTGAAAGTTGCCTGCATACATAATTGAGTACTTGCCTTTGAGGTCTCCTGAAGCTGCGAGTTGGCTATTTCTGGCCTGCCTGTATTGTTTTGGAATATTACGGCGATTATCGGCTGAGCCTGTGTGCGTGCATGTCCGGGGACCTCGCAAGCACGTGGAGGGGAATAGGTATGTGAGGCCGAATTATTGCTATCAACAGATATCTTTTTATATCCCCCAAGCTCAGGCTAGCCAGGGCAGTAACAAGGTCATTCCACAATTTGGGGACAGTTGATGAAAAAGTCCTCTGGTTAACAGTTGCCAGGCTGATCCTGCTTGATTGAAGTAAATGCTCCCCAGAAGACCTGCATGGATGGGGTAGATGATAATCCAGATAACCTGGATCCAAACCACGCTGGACTTTAAAAGAACCAACCAAAAGAACCAACCAACACTTTGTACCTTGCCCAGAAATTACTTGGTAGCCAGTGGAGTGATGTAATATGATCACTCTTGGATGTACCAATAACCATGTTTTTCTGCCATGTTTTGGACTACCTGAACTTTCTGAACATGGTACAGAAGCAGTCCAATAGGCAGCACATTGCAGAAGTCCAGTCTCGAGGTTATCAGTGTGTGTGCAGTACTACCTTTAGGTCCTCCAGCTTTAGGAAGCGGCACAGTTGACACATCAGCTGAAGCTGATAGCAAGCATTCTTGGCCATCTTGTCTATTCGGACTGTTATCTGAAGTGACAGAAGGACTCTCAAGCTGTGAATACAGTCTTCCAGGGGGATGCAACCTCATCTAGGGCTGGCTGACTCATCTCCAACCCAAGGTTAGGACCCTTAACAGTAAGTACCTCTGTCTTATCCAGATTCAGTGTGACTTTGTTTTTCCTCATCCATCCCATTACCTCCTCCAGGCATTCATTCACAGGAGACACACTATGCTTCACTGATGCTATTTTTGAAGGCATAGCTTCAAAGATGTATTTGGGTGTCGTTGGCATACTGATAGCACCCTGTCCCATGTTTTTGGATGATTTCTCCCAGCAGTTTCATACTGATGTTAAACAGCATTGGTGATAGAATGGCACTTTGTGGTATGCCATGTTCTAGCTCCTATTTTGAGGAGCAACTATCCCTAAGCCCCACCATTTGGAATCCACCTGAGAGATAGGACCAGAACCACTGAGCTATAGTGCCCCTGATTCCCAAACGTCTCAGGTACTGCAGAAGGATCCCATGGTTGATGGTACTGAATGCCGCAAGAATTACAAAAGCACCAATAGGGATACAGTTGCCCTGTTGACTCAGGAGAAGCTCATCCACTGAGGTGATCATACTTGTCACAACTCTGTATCCTGCTCTGAAGACAGTTTGAAATGGCTCTAGTAAACTTGTATCATGCAAGACTGCTTGGAGTTGGAAGGCAACTGTCTTCTCAATCACCTTGCCCCCCCCCCTGCAAAAAAGGAAGATTTGATACTGGTCTATAGTTGTTAAAACCGAGAGGGTCCAGGGAGGGCTTTTTCTTTTTAAAAGAGGCTGTACTCCTGCTCAAGAGATGTAAGAATAATACGTTCCAGCTGAAATCTAACTGCATCTCCTCCCTGGACCACCAGCCAAAAAGCAGGGACTGAGGGGCCAGGTTATCTTCCTTGTTCATCCTAGTGGTTTTTCCACTTCTATGATACTTACCGACTGAATAGGATGTCAAGAAACAAGGAGAAAGGAATGATAAATAATACAGAAAACACAATCCTTTGAGTTTCCATTTTAAAATAATGCCTCTAGGTGTGATGAGGCCATACAAAAGAAAGGGTATAGTGGTAACATGAGGGCTGGGATTACAGAGAAGAGCAGCTAAAAAGATTAGAGGTGCAGAATGATGGGAGGCTGATGTAAGAACATATACAAAATCAGCATGAAGAGTGTGGAAAGACTGAAACTTTTTCATTAAATGCAAAAGGAAGCGGGCAGGAACTGACATGCTCATGCTTTCACCCAGTGTACAAGACTGTCAATGGTTTTAAAGATTGCACAAGTATGAAGAAATATTAGCTACTCTATACTAACCAAGTTTTATTATCCTCTTCAAGAAGAAGAGACACATTACCCCAAATCCAATGCCATCTCAGTGGATTTCTACTTCATCCCGTCTTAAACCTTCTGCAGATGATTTATAGCACCTTGCAGTCAGGAACAGTCAGCTAACTCTCCACTGCCACAGCTAAGTCTCCACTGATCCCATTTTTCCTCCATTTCTCTTTTCTGCAGCCTCTGCAAAGCTCCAAAGTAAGCTTCTCCAAATCAGAATGTGAGGGTGTGCAGGTGGCTGCATAACTGGGTAGATGTGGAATCTCCCTGTCCCCATTCTGCTGGTGAAAACGTGGGGAAAGTGAATTCAGTGCAACCTATAGGTTCTGAAGTAAGAATGAGAATCATGAGGCACTCCAGATGTTACTGAATTTCTTCCCTAGCTGCCACAGCCAGCAATAGCCAGTGGTAAAGAATACTGGGAGTGACAGCCCAACAATGTCTTGAAGCCAGTATGATTCCCGTCTCTGTTCTAAAAGGTGACAGAATTCATCTGAACACACATTGGCTGTATTCTGAAGAAAGTGTTGGCAGGGCAGAGAAAGAGTGGTCAGGCCATTTCCAACACCCTTAGAATGTTTGTCTGCCAGTATTCCTGGGACATCTAAATGAAGGAATCTTTTTATTTGATTACAGTCCCTTATTTGTTTGACGGTTTATGGAATAAATCAAACATTGTAGATTGGTGTGATATACAATAATTTTTAAACAAATATTTTAAAAACTCACTGAAACACATTCATAAAATGGTGTTTGGAATTTCTTTGCCAGGAAATGCTTACTTAAAAAGAAAGAAATTATGTAACCCTAGAACAGTTTCCAGAATGAGCTTGTGTCATTGACATGATTATAATATAGGGAGTAAGACCATTGTGAAGTGTGAGCGTACTACATGCAGTTAAGTCTGGTGTTTTGTCGTGTTCACTCACCTTGAAGGCCTTGTTCTCCCTGCTGCCCCTTCTGTCCTGGATTTCCATCTGGTCCTCTTGGGCCCATTGCTCCCTTTTCACCAGGTGTTCCTGGCTGGCCTTGAAAACCTATTTTAGCAAGTTGGAACTTGTTTAGTTTGTAAGTTTGTTTGTTCATTTTTATCTTTTGCGCAGTGCTGAATTGCTGTAGGCACTTAAAAGTAACAAGGAGGTAATGTAAGATGTGCTGTGATGCTAAATCTAGGCAGGGCCACAACCCCCTGCTGAACTGCCCCCCCCCCACCGCCCCACTGAGGTTACTACTACCAAAGATGGTAGGAGCTCTTGGATCAAGCTGGGATAAGGGGAATCTCAAGACAGTGGGGGAGAGGTGGTGTCCCTGTTAGGTCCAGGAAATGCCCATGACCAAAAGAATAGACTACTCTGGATTCTTTTGTAGGCGAAGAGGGGAAACGCTCTTTGGCTTTGAATATGCCCCAAATGTTCTGAGCTAGTCCTACATGCCCCAAATGCTAACAGATGGTTGAACAGTTAGGTGGGACATTGTGAACTGAGGCCTGGACCAGGACTGCTACATGAAAACAGACTTGAGGAGGATCAGGCTGAGAGAAATGATTACTGGATGATGCAAGTGTTTACAGCAGAGAAAAGCATACCCAACCCCTGCAGCCAACAGAAAACCATCTTTCTTATAGTTGAGTGTGTTGAACCCCCTAAACTCATAAGACTTGCTCCAACATCCTTCATACTTTCCGTAGGTAGGCGCTGACCTTGTCCTTCCTCTAAGACAAAGATCAAAGGCTGTCCTCCGTCTTATATATCTGTGGCTGTGCTCTCCAGGAACTGCTCAAGGGGATATTACAGGATGGGAAGTAGAGAACTACTCCCTTGCATGCCAAAGATCATTGCTCCCTAGCAAAAGAAGGAAGGAGTTTCTTGCCTTTTTTGTGAGATAAGGAAATGATACGGAGATCGTCACCTTTGATTGTCCCTGCCTGTTTGACCTAAAAATTATGTCCCTAGTAAACTTGGAACCTATGTGACCTTGCTCAGGAGGCCTGAGCCCTTCTCTATACTCACTTGAGCTATATGGTGCAATTTCTATACCTACTGTAGCTATGTGGCACCACTCTGAACATGGTCTGGAGCCAGAAGTTGCATGGCCCTTTCTTGCCATGCAAAGTGTTCCATTCTGCCTTCTAGTAAAGTTGGACTTGGTTCAACTCTGCCATGCCTTCACAGGAAGCAACTTTTCATTCTTGAAAGGCTGGGTGATCCCAAACAATCAAGTTCTCTCATTATACCTCTGACAAAGCTCCCTCAGGCATCCTAGCTGGGTGTGGAATGGACAGGATAACTGGATTAAGCAGCACCAAGGCTCACTTTGCAACAGGCTGTCAGTGTGAGCCTGCAAACTGCTCAGGCAATCACCTAGAGAGGAAAGCAAAGAAAGTTTCCTTCTCCCTTAAAGTTACAGAAGAAGCTGCCTATCCGTTTTTGTTTTGCTCTCCTTTGAAAAACTATGTGCCTCTACAGTGTGTGCCATGTTGCTGTTGGGGTTATGAAGCAAAGTATGTTTCCCTTGCAAAAGAAGAAGCTGAAGCAATACCCATTGCAAAAGAAGTGTATCTATACCTCTGGAGCAGTCACAGAGGAAGCAAGCACCAAAAAAATTCTGGCTACATCTGCCTTTTTCAAAACTGCTTTGTAGGTTTTGAAGATGGAACAGTGGCAGAGCTTGGAGTGTGTGTGTGTGGGGGGGTCGGGAAGCAGTGTGGCTACAGTGTGGGAGCGTGGCTAGAGTGTGTGGGGATGGGGCTATGGTGTGGGGGACTACGATGGATGGGGCAGGGCTACAACAGACAGGGTAGGGCTACAGTGCGTGGGGGAGGGCAAGCAAGGAGCCATGACGCCCATCAAAAAATTGCTGCTGGGGGAGTACTGCCCCCGTTGCCCCCTCATCCCTACGTGACAGAGATGGAAAAGGAAGATAAAGTGCAGCAGCAGGGCTGGATACGCCCTTCCCAAGACTGTTTTTGGAGCTTTTTGCTTCCCTGACTGCCCTTTTACTGGCCAAAAAGTGGGGAAAATTGCATTTGCTAGAAATTTACAGAGCACCAATTTACCCTTTAAGTAGGCTGCAGCCCCTCTCATGCTATTTGCCTTTTTTAAAAAGCTGTTTTTCAGATCAAGTGGAGAACTGACCACTTCATTTTATTTTATTTATTGCTTTTTTGGCATTTTTGGCAATCCACGCAGCCTTAGGTAAATTGGCCCCAGGACCTAATGCTGTTGCCCAACTCTGCTGTACATTTGGCCCTCCATATTCACTAGGGTAAGGGCACATGATCTTGTAAAAGTGGAAAAATCACAAATATCAAAATGTGTGTGTATGTCTGTGGAAAGGGGGCTGAGGCATGGTGGGAAGAATGGGCACTCAGGTTCTAAATCAGGTCAGGAAAAGGAGAGGGAATGGGGGTGGGTCAGCATGGTGACTCTATACTTCCTTTCTCTTCCCCATCTCCTTCCCTGGGTGTGGGAGCACTGGGAGAGGGTTTGTGGTGCTGTGAGCCTGTTTAAAAGGTGAATTGGTGCTCTGTATATTAGCCAGGCAGTGGCTGATGTAGGAGGAGGAGGCCCAGAGATGGGTTTTTAAAAGGCTGTGTGGCCTGATCGAAGCCACTGAGAGGAAAAGGTCCTTCAGAAAAGAAGAGCCTGAGGTGGTGGTGGGGGAGCAGGGATTGAAGAAACTCACAAATAGCCAAATCTTTAGAAGTCAAACCCACAAATGTGGATGGCCTGTACTCAGTGGGACTGACTTTTAAAAAGACCTATCTAGAATTATTCCTCAGCCATCCATCTATCTATCCATCCAGCTTTAGACTCCTCAGTAATCAGGGTTCTGATGGCCATGTTGGCTGGTGTTTGGGGGAGCTGTACTCTAAAAATTACCACTCCTGAACTCTAAAGTTCTGATAAAATGGTTAGAGATAAGCTTCTGGCCAAACAGTCTTACCTTGAATTCCTTTGTACCCTATATCTCCTTTTAATCCTTGTTCACCTTTTGGCCCAACCGGTCCAAGATCCCCTTTAGCTCCTTTTTCACCTCCACGTCCAGTTAAACCTGGATTGGAACATGCACACACACACACACACACACACGGAGAGATATTATTACTTTTTCACAGAGCTGCTTTAGATTTCTGATCACAAGAAGTGAAGCTCTTTTTACTATGTCTTTCAGAGCAGTACTCCTTTCACCGTTGCCTTCTGGAAATAATTTCATGTTCCATATATACTCGCCTGTAAGTCAACCTCATGTAAGTTGAGGGCAGGTTTGGGGAACAAAGCTATGGACTTTGATAGGATCCTGGGTATAAGTCAAAAGTCATTCCGCAGAGAGAGGAAAGTGCCAGTGCCACCTCAGGAGGCCAGGTGCTGCCCAGGCATTCAGAAAAGCTTTTCACCACTCTGCTCAGAGAAGGGGATGGTTCTGGTAAAAGTTAAGGTATACTATCAAATCTTACCAGAAAAGGAATAACCCCCTTCTCCGAGTAGCGTGGTGAAAAATGAGAGCTTAATTTGTCCTGGGCAAACCTAGCATCTTGGACCTGTCACCATTTTTCATGCCCAGGCAAAGGGCAGCAGAGAGAGTACACTGCTTCTTTCCAGTTTTCCTGGGATGGACTCAGCTCTTGCCTTTCATTACTCAGACATGAGGATTTTTTTTTTTTTAATAAGAGTTAAGGTGTAGTACTTACATTGACCCCTAGATAAATTGATCTAGTTTTTTGGGGTCAATTTTTTGTCTAAAATTTCTAGCCTTATACATGAGTGAGTATACTGTATACAGTAAGAGGTTTCAGGAATTAAGGTGACTCTGCAAATTTAGTTTACACCATGCTTGCCAATGTCAAAGGATATACTGTTCCTGGCTAGATACTGTTCACCAAGTGTGGAGAAACTTCATCTGTCTAGATATTTTGGTATACAATTCCCATTAGCCCAAACAGCATGGAGAAAGGTGAGAGACTGTAGAGATTGTGGGCTAAGGCATCTGGAGAGAATAAAGGTTCCTCACTCTTGTGAGAGGTCTTTGATCTGATCCAGGAGGGCATTTCTTATGTTCTTATCAAGGCTGCAAATTGGGAAAATGGGCACATCTCCAAAGAATTCATTAAAACTCTGAACTCTCAGTTGTCTGTACTCAATGGAGACTGTCACCCAACTGTCGAACTTATTATGTGACAATCCAGTTCTCTGAAATCTCTGTTATACACTGATAGGTTTAGTCACCACTGTGATTAAGTAACGTCATTAACATGCTGGGAGAAAAAAAAAAGATGTTCTGAGTTTTCACATTTCCAGTTTCTCTGTCATCTGAACTGCCTGTATCTTCCTGAGTTTTCTTTCCCTGAAATCAGGGGTGGGCAGCAGGAGAGGGTCAGAAGAAGTGCCACCATCCCAATTGTCTCTCTCCCAGGCTCTACTTCCAAATTCAAAAAAGTGGGTTTTGGGGAGGGGTAAAACAAGATGGTCCCTGTACCATTTTGGAGTGTGTGTGTGCAGGGTGAGGGTAAGAATTGCACCTTCTGGAGGCTTCCAGAGACATGTCTCAAAGTTCTTCTTTTTTAAAACTGCAGTGAAAACACTAAGGGGTGTAGGAATGGTGTTGACAGTCTGCAGGAGGTTTCCAGGGTACTCTACTGGAGTAGGAAATGGTGTCTATCCCTATTGTACCTAAGACCAGCCAATTAATTAATTAATTAATTAATTAATTAATTAATTAGGCTAAAATCCTGCAAGCATCTCTTCTTCTGCTTAGTACTGTAGCAGTGGTGAAAATCACATGGGTCTTTAGATGCTGTGGAACTGCATCTAGCTCTAGCCAGCATACCCAATGATGAAGATTGCTAGGAGCTGCAGTCCAACAGCATCTGGAGGGCAGCATTATTCCCATTGCTGATCTACAGTAAACCTTACCTGGCACTCCTTGCTCTCCTTTTGATCCCTTGGGTCCCATGGTCCCTGAAATGAAAACAAGGAGACACTATAAATAATAAGGATGACTGGCAAAGGAGACAGAACTTCACTTGCTTTGGGGCATCACACCTATTTCTACAGCTTGTCTTGGATTACCTGATTCACCCTTCTGTCCTTGGATACCTGGGGGTCCTCTTGCTCCTAAAATACAAATGAAGATATTTAGCCTGTCAGTCATAAACATACCTCATAGGGGTAAGTTCCACTAAACTCAGGGGGGCTTTCTCTGCATCTTGCAGTTCTGGATTACCGGCATCATATTACATAGCAAGAGATGAGAAGCTCCACATTGCTTCGGGTTTTTCAGCTGGAATTAAACTCAGATGTATGAAGTTTGAGGCAGGTTCTAAGTGCTGGTTTAGCTGAAATATATGGTGTTCTCAACTGAGCTGTCCTGCTGAAACTAACCAGCTGGAATTTAGAATCTTTATTTAGAGCAAGTTTATGGTTTCTTCAGACTCTAGAGAACCATTTTGTCATGGTCTAAAACCAATGGCTTGTCCCAGGCGCTTTCTGCATGGCATTTGCCATGCGAAAGGGCGCCTGGAGCGTTGTGCGATTGTGAGGAGCGATCTGCACGACGCACTCACAATTGCGTGACGCTCCAGGGGCTAGCAGGCGCTGATCGCGCACCTTTTCATTTTCAGCTGGAAGCCAAAAATGGTACGTGATCGTACATTGCTCCCAGGCCCCGCGCGCACTTACCTGGCTTGCGGAGCCTCCAGAGCCGGGCTGGTCGTGCTTCCTGCCCCAGCCCAACCTGGGAAACTCCCAGGCTGCACTGTGGAAGGAAGAGGTGGGGCTCTCGCGCAAGCAGGCAGCTCGTGCGGAGCTGAAGCAGGAGGGATGTGAGAGCCTCTTGCTGGAAGCTGCTCGTGCGATCCCCGCACCCCAGTGCCGGAAAAAGGTAAGGTGCGGAAAGGGCTCCAGTTAGGGTAGACCCACTAAATCAATTACTGAAAAATAAGTCAACACTTATGTAAATCCCATTGTTTCAGTGGGTCTACTCTAGTTGGGGCTAGCAGCTGAGCTTTGAACAAGAGGATTGATTTATTTACAAAAATGGAAAATCTTACAGAGACGTTTCAGCAGGTGGTCGTATCTGTCACATGGATACACTGAAAACCAAGGAACCACTGGATGCACTGAAAACCTTGGAAAATATTCTGCCATAAATCCTGTGCAAACATTATATGACATTCCAGTATTGAATCTGAGTGGAACTGAAGAGTATTTTCCCCATTTACAGTTATTACTGTTTCAGAGGATTATTGTTATGTCTTACCTGCTTCTCCTTTTGGTCCAGGCAATCCAATACCTGAAATAAAAGAAAGGAACATATTTGTTCTTACATTAGCTGTTCAGAAAAGCTGCTCTCTAGTCCTCAATTGGAAAATCTGCAACATCTGGCTATTTGCTTACCATATGACCCTGACTCTCCTTTGTTTCCTCTTAAACCAGTGTCTCCTTTTTCACCCCTGTCTCCTGAAAAACATGAGGGTTGGTTACAGTTGTGTTAAGATGTACTTGTTGCAAATGGATGAAACTTCAACTTTGACTTTTTCTAATTTAACGAAGTACATATATTAGTGCCTTATTTTGGTAGGCTTCACATGCAACCTGCCTATCTATGCCATAGAACTGATATTATTATCATTTAGCTATCTTGGCAGAGACCGGTTTTTCATTTACTGAGTTCCTACTCCAACATATGTCTTCATCTTTCAATGGACAGTCGGTTTTCTGGCCAAGATGTTATTGTATTGGTTTGAGAAACTATGGGCCTTTCCGCACTATGCTGTTATATTGCTTCTATTCCACTTTCAACATCCTATGGAATCCTGGGGTTTGTAGTTCATGGAGGGGCCTTTAGAATTCTCAGCCCGAGAGCTCTTTGGCCTCAGTAAACTACAAACCCCAGAATTCCACAGGATGTTGGAAGTGGAATAATAGCACTATAACAGTGCAGTGTGGAAAGGACTATTTTTGGGGACAGGAGTGAGCATTGTGATCATTCCTGGATCCCATTCACACTGTGGAAATTGTACTGCTGTGATTCCATTTTCACTGCCATGGTTCCATCCTACAGAATCCTGTGGTTGTAGTCTAGGAAGGCACTGGAGGAGTTCTCTGGCTACATATCCTAAATACCCTTGGATGGAACTATGGCAGTTACTAGAATAACAGTGCTAGGGTGTAGTGTAGTGGTTTGAGCGTTGGACTATGAGTCTGGAGAATAGGTTTGAATCCCCATTCAACCATGGAAACCCATGGGATAACCTTGGGCAAAGCACATTCTCTCAGCCTTAGAGGAAGGCAAAGGCAAACCCACTCTGAACAAATGTTGCCAAGAACACCCTGAGATAACTGCGCCTTAGGGTTGGAAATGACTTGAAGGCACACAGCAACAACAATAGTGCTACAATTCTGCAGTGTGAAGGGGCCTCAGGTTTCTTGTCCAGGTTAGAAAGGTGGCTACATCTTCTTGATCTGAATGTCATCTGAAACTGGTTTTAAAAATTAGATGCACAGTCCAAAGATGGGATACACAGGCATGCATCTTGTTCAATTTAAGGTTTACTGGATTGACATTGTGACATCTGAACTGAGCCAGTGTGCTCCAGAATCAAAATATACGTGCACGAACACTGACCTTTACTCCCCTGGTTCCCTTTCATTCCTGGAATTCCTCTGTCTCCTTTGGAACCTAAATATGAAGAAAAGTTTTAATTTCAGAGCAACACAGATGACAGGAATGAAAGGAATAAAATGTCTTAGAAGCCAAGCTAACATTATTTATTAGATTTGTTTTTTAAGGCAAAAGTTTGCAAAGCAAACGAATAATATCAAACACAAACACACATGCAAACACAAAATAGCAATGAAAGGCACTACAGTGAATTTAAATGCCAGCTGTGTGATCATTTAGCCTGCATTTGAGTTCATTTGAGATGAAAAAGCATATGTGAGAATATTTTCTGGCTGGCAGGGGCAGGGACAGTAGCAAATTAGCTGACCGTTCTTGACTGCAGTGTGTGATAATCATCTTAAACCTTCTGTAGATCAGTTTGCTTTCCCTCATTTTGGGTGATCCAGTGTTGGCTCAAGTCAAGCTGCTTTACAGGAAATAAGTGAGTGCTCACGGTTAGAGCTGGGGAGAGTTTTCCTTTTGGACAAGAACTGGACATCCTGGCTGGGGGATTCTGGGTGCTGTCATCCAAAAAAGGTAATATTTCCAAGATCTGCTATAGATTAACACACACCTTGGTTACATCCCATTTGTTGGTGTGCTGTATGTGGAGCTGTCTTTGAAAAGTGCTCAGAAACTTCAGTCTGGCCCAAAGAATTGCGACGAGATTGCTGGCTACAGGAAGCGTGCATCTCCCTGATTACAGTAGCTTCACTGACTGCCAGTCCATTTCTGGGCACAATTCAAGGTGACAGTTTTAGACTATAGAGCCTTATATGGCTTGGGTCAGGGCTACTTAAAGGACCATATGTCCCATTATGAGCCCGTTAGAGAATTAAGATCTTTTAGAGAGCCCCTCCTCTCTCTTTCACCACCTTTTCAGGCTCATTTGGTGGGAACAAGAGAGGTGACCTTCTTGGTGGATGCTCCCAGATTTGGCCCTCCCTTCCTAAGGAGGCTAGGATGGCCCCATCCTTGGTATACACCTGCTGACAGTTGAAAACATTCTTAAGCAATCAGGCTTTCAGAAACTGACTGGGATGGGCTTTTAATCATGTTTTATGGTGTTTATATTGTCTGTTAATGAATTTGACAACACTGGTTTTATGGTGTTAGTCTGTTAATGAATCTGAATGATTTAACTTCATAAATTGTTTAATTGCCTTTGAAATAACTTCTATATCTGTACCTTTATTGATGTTTTTATATAGTTTTTAATCAACAGTGTTTTTAAATATGTCAGAAGCCACTTTGAATACCATTACTGGAAGAAAAGCAGAATTTAAATTAATAAAATAAGAAAGTAAATAAATAAAGTGATCAGCGGAGCCATTATATACCCACCTGGAAGCCCTGGAGGTCCTTGAATTGCATTGTTTTCAAGTTGGTCTGAAATAGATATTGATATTTATTGGAAATGGTCAGACTTTTTAGAGACATTTATCAATGGCAATAGAAGTCTGCAACCAAGTGAATGTCTTTATTTCCTGAGAAGCAAGAGTTATTTTCCCCCCAAGGAGAATACCCTATTTGCTGTTGTATAAGACTCACTTTTTTTTCCTGAAAAAAATGGGGTGTGTCTTATGCACCAGTGCATCTTATATGCCTGCAAATACGGTAAACACAAAACATAAAAACAGATACATAACACATCCAAAAGTGCATATATCCCCTGAAACAACCCTTCAAGAAAATTGTTTTAAAAGACAGCACAAACGAAAGACATTTTCTGAATAAAATAGACCAACTGTGAAGCAGGGAGCTGGGCAAGCCAAACACAGCTCATGGAATAATATGAAGGAAGGCCTATGGCGGGAAATGATATAAACTAGGGGCTTATCTGTTAAAGAGAGAAGGGAAGAATGAAATAGAGTTAGGACAATGAAAGAGAGAAAGAAAGGGAAGGCTGGCTAGGAGAAGAAGCATGAGAAAGATCTGAATAGGATTAAGGGATCTGAGAATGTAGAAGGAGTTTAGGGAGAAATGTTATTTTGACTGAAATTGAGGTGTTACTGTGTACTCCAAGTAGAACCCACCTAAGGCCAGAAGCTTATTTTATTTCATTTGTATATATTTATGAAAAACAGCATGGTATATTGGTTTAAGCATTGGATTATGACATTAGAGACCAAGATTTGAATCTCTGTGCAGTCATGGAAACCCAGTAGATGACTTTGGCAAAGCCACACTCTCTCAGCCTCAGAGGAAGGCAAAGGCAAACCCCCTCCAAACAAATTTTGCCAAGAAAACCCATTGATAGGTTCATACATTTACCTTAGGCTCACCGAAAGTCAGAAATAACTTGAAGGCACATGATAGCAGAAATACAATAAATAGTAAATCCTTACTGTTTTTATTTTCTGCATCTATCTGAATGTTTTAATCTAATAATTGATAAGAACAACTGGACATGCTTTACCATACTGAACCCACTGATTAACACAACCACTTGTCTAAAATAGAAGCCACCTTGAGTCCCTAGTACCAGATCCAGTAGGGATCTTGAGAGTATAAGGGCAAGGGGAGTGATTGGAAGCCATGAGCTGGAACTTTGGTGTGGCCTGGGTAGAGGTTGCTAGCACTGAGAATTCAAGTTGCCCCATTACCACCTAAGTCAAGGTGAATACTATACAAAGCAATCCAGGTGCTTTTGGCTCTTGTCAGAAAAATGCCATAAGGCTTTCCATACCTGGAAGTCAAAATGATAATAAAAAAAATAGAAGTGTTGACTCTGGTAACAGTCCAGTTCCCCCACCCACCCTCCTGTCAGCAAAGGATGGAAGTAAGCAAGTCAACAGTAATGAGTGTGACAGGATGGGACAATCTTGATGTACTTTGTGCCCTTTGTCCAGGTGTTGGCAAGTGTCATTAAGGTCTATATTGAGACTTTAAAAAAAGATCATCTTAAAGGAACTGGACAGAAGGATTGCTCTACTCCAGTTGTGCCCATTTCATCTCATTTTCACTTTCCACAGTTTTTTTTAATTTTTTTTTCATTAAAATTTTTAATGAAAAAAAAAAAAAACCCCTTCCTGCTTCCAGACATCAATTTCCCCAGTTGAATCTGAGTTTAACATTCCATTCCATATAAAGATTCTGTTCCGTACAGTATCTCCATTTTATAACAATCGTATACTATTACTTTTAGCTTATATGTAACTATTTACAATTTATCTTTTACCACCTCATTTTCTCTCCTTTCTTCCTCCTTTCTCACAGCCTTTCTTTCTTTCCCCCTATTTTATTCTTTTATCCAATTCAATACCTCTCGCCATTCTCTTTCAAAGCCCTGGGTTGGCTTATTTTTCAGTAAAAAAATTAGCTTTTCTGTTGCTACCCATATCCAGGACTTTGAATTTCCATTCTCTTATATCAATATATTTTCCTTCTTTCCAATGTTGAACATAAGTCAATCTTGCTGCAGTTATTATATATAACAATGTCTTTTGATGAGATCTTATTTCTCTTTGTTGCCCTAACATATTCAACAAATAAAGTTCTGGCTTCATTTCAAAGTTGAAATCATACATTCTTTGAATTTCATCATGTATTTCTTTCCAAAACTTTTTTGCTATTTTACAGGTCCACCACATATGAAAAAAAGATCCCTCTTTCTCATCACATTTCCAACATTTTCCATTGCCATTTCTTGTTATTTTTTTCAATTTTGCAGGCGTCATGTACCACCTATATAACATTTTATAAAAATTTTCTCTTAAATTCAAACTTGATGTAAATTTTACGTCTGTCTTCCATGCCCTCACCCAAGTATCCAACTCAGTTGGATGTCCTATATTTTGAGCCCATCTAACCATGTTATTTTCAACAGTTTCTGGTTCCATCTCTCTTTGTAACAATATTTCCACAGTTCTTAAGTGTTTTGCTCAACAGTTTTGGTAGGACTTAGTATTGGTCCAAGATTTTGTGAGGCAACAGTGGGATAAAAGAAATGTGTTCCTTCTCCACTGTGGAAGAGAAACTTTTTCCAACTGCCTTTAGATTTCTTAAGCTGAAACTATTTTGTCTCTTTCTGACCAGGAACCAAAAAGAAGTGCCATCTGGGCTGACAGTGAGGTAAGAGCATCCCTGAAGCCATGCATCCTAGAGGCCAACAAAAAAAGTTTGTGTGTGAGAGAAGAGAGAGAGAGAGAAAGAGAGAACAGTCGGAGTACAATTTAGTTTGAACTAGAGAAGATGCACTGAATCAAATGAATCAAGTATTGCTTTCCCATTGATTCAACAGGCCTACTTTCAGTGGATTAATGGGTGAAGAAAGTGAAGCCCATGGGCTGTATGCCATCCTCAGGGCTGTTTTTGTGCCCATCAACCCCCCCCTTTCCCTCCTCAAATGTCCCTAGGTTCCTCCAAGACATGGGCAAAGCAATGTCCCAAGGCCCAAGAGTGGTTAAAAAGGCCCCGCCCAGGCCAAACATATGGTGGAATTTCTCCCATGAGCCCTAGGAGGGTGGGTAGCATTTCATAGGATCACAAAATTTAAGAGCTGGAAGTGGCTACAAAGGGCCGTCTAATCAAACCTCATGTCAAGCAGGAATGCACAACTAAAGGGTTCTGAAAAGATGGTCATATAACCTCTGTTTAAAGGCCTCCAAAGAAGGAAAGTCCATTCTCTTCTCTCCCCACTGCCCTGGCAGTCTATTCCATTTATGAAGAGCTCTTATAGTCAAGAAGATTGTAATGTTTAGATGAAATCTCTTTTCTTATAATTTGAATCCATTGGTTCCTGTTCTAGTTTCTGGAGCAGGTATTTAAAGATGGCTATCATGTCACATCTCAGTCTTCTCTTCTCCAAGTTAAACATACCTAGTTTTTTAAGCTGTTCCTCATAAGGCTTGGTTTCCAGACCTCTGATCATCTTGCTTGCCTTTCTCTGAATACATTCACACATGTCAACATCCTCCTTGAACTATGGTGCCCAGAAATGGACACCGTTTTCCAAGTGAGGTCTGACCAAAGCAGAATAGAGTGGCACTACTACTCCCCATAATCTGGACAGAACTCCTGTAGATGCAGCCCAGCATTGCACTGGCTTTTTTGGCTGCTGCGTCACACTGTTGACTTGTGTTTGACTTGTGGTTTGCTAAGATCCCTAGCTCCTTTTCACTAGCACTGGTTTCAAGCCAGCTGTCACTCATCCTATATTTGTGCATTTCATTTTTCCTGTCTAGATGTAGTACCATACATTTATCCCTGTTCAAATTCATTGTCTTGGTTTGGCTCAGCTCTCAAGTCTGTCAAGGTAATATCCAGTTCCATCTTCTGGAGTATTAGCTATCCCGTCCTCCAGATTTGAAGTTCAGCATATTCATTTTGTATATTTGCTTCAAAATGAGAGGAATTGCCTATACAAAAACTTTCTTTGATTCTGAGCAATGGAGTAGCAGCTAGTCTTTTCCTAAGCAAGGTTTTTGCCTATGATTTCTTGCAAGTCAAAAAGACAAGCATGTTACAATAAACTGAAAGTACTCATTGTTCTACATATCTACTATCTGAATAATGTGATCTATGGCCCTTTCCACATGAGGCGAGTGAATTGCTCTGTACCGTTACTTACCGGCTCTTCTTGGGTCCAAAGTAACGCAGACTTTCCCTTGAGCCCTTCTGCAGGGCTCCTCCATTAATGCAGGGCGAACTGGAGCAGTGCGAGGTCTGTAGATCCGCACTGCTCCGGTTCAAAATGGCAGCTTCCTGTGGCTTCCGGCTCAAAATGGTGGCTTCCAGTGTCTTCGTGGGAGTGGACCAACCGCTGACACTGGCCATGCCCACAGCCCTCCCTCCACTGATCACAGGCTCGCATTGATGCAAGCCTGCACATCTGCACAGGTAAGTAGGAACGCAATGGCGTGTTCCAGAAAATGTAAAGACCTGGTTTTTCCGGTCTTTACGTAGTGCGGGGGAGGACCACTTGGGGGCGGGTTGGATTGGACTGAGGTGCGGAACTAAGTTAAATAGTCGGCACCTAGTCCGATCCAAGGTGCGGATGACCTCCGTGCCAGGACGCCTTGGCCCGTTTTAACTGCCTCATGCGGAAAGGACCTATGTTTCTTCCTCTTTTCTTTTTCACAGTGTTTAGTATGTTAACTGTGATGGCGTAGAGAAAAAACAAGGATGTACCTGTAACATTGACCATTTTCCAATATAAATGTTGGTTGCTCAGCTTGATTATCTGGATTTCTTCCTTTAAACTTCTGATCCAATTTTCTTCCTCTCTCTGCAAGTGTGTTCCAAAAATGGTCTCCCTCTGCACAGTGTCATTGGCAAACTGGCTCTCTGGTTTTCCTGTTAAATGTGGGACTTCTTTAATGTGATCTATGTCCTTGCGCAGCTTATAGACTGAAAGTAGAAGAGCAGTGGTAGAATCAATAAAGTATCATATGGCACCATCACCTGTTATCCAAATGTACCAGCTTTCTAACTTACGTTGCCTTTCCTTAGAGACTTGTGGTAACGTAATAAAAAGTAAAGAAGCATTTAATTGATAAAAAACTAGTTGTAAGTCTTTTCAGAGAACCACGTTTTAATTCAATAAATATCTGAAATAAATGGGGTTGTTATCTATTTTTTGAAACTGTCCTAGATATCTTCTCTTCAAGTGGCACAGGTATCACATTTTATGAGCACCACTACTAAGTCTGAGGGATGCAGTTTTACCCTCACCTTACCTGTGGCCAAACAGCACATCTATGATGATGATGATGAAGAAGAAGAGGAGGAGGAAGAGGAGGAAGAAATAATAATATACTGTGCTTCTATTGCAGCAGGAATGTATTGGCTAGAGCCTACAGAGTGAATGATGATACAGAACATCTTATTTAGCTGTTAGGACAGAATCAGCCACCAGAGAAAGATAATTTTCTTCTACTACTTGAAGGGTGACTTTGTATTCTGAAGGTTCACACTCTTTCTAATCATTAAGGCCATTTCTGCATGATGATGCTCTTCCATGTCATTGCACCACACCCTGGGTCTGGTTGGCAACACTCCCCGCTGCACCTCACTGGCTTCCTGGGAAAGGGAGCATGATTGCACCACCTCTTCTGTCTGCAGTGCAGCAGGGCACCTTCCCATGCTCCGCTATGGAAGGAAGCATTGCCATTGTGCTTCGGCAGTTTCCACATGGCTGAGAAAGATAGGAGTGCCATGCAATGGTAAATACAAAACAGACTTTTTTCATTTTGCAAAAAATGCGCCATCATGACACGGGGATAGGATGGCAGCAGGCTGGTGATGACTTTGTGCGGAAGCACGACCTGTCAACCGCTGCCATCCTGTCCCAAAACCAGCTTAGCTCCATCATGTAGAAATGGCCTAAGTAATGCTGTACAAGTTTCAATAGACTTTCAAAACCTAAATTAAACTTAGCTATACTAAAGAAACAGCCATGTTCTTCTACATTTCCGCTATCTTCCCAGCTAAGAATCTGTATGCTTAGCCCAAGGCAAAGGGTACATCTGGCTTACAGCCTGCTTCTATGTTTTCTGGAAATGAAAGTCAGGCATTGCTTTTCTGACCCCTAACATCTACTAATGGCCAAGTATTCACTCAGTAAAATGCAGAACTCGTGACCACAAGATGTGGCTTAGGTTTGGGGCATTTCTGTTTCTTCCCACATCCCTTATTTCATTTTACTACATGGCCTGACAAAGATTTCTGAAGAACATGAAAGTGTGAATAAACACTCTTGTGGATTTTATTCATCGGTCTCAATCGAGGTAATTGCCCAACTGTGAATTTTTCATTTTATACTCCCATTGTTTCCTTATCTTTTATTTAGTTTTTTGAAGGATGTGTGTCAGAGTCCACGTTAACTCTGAACTTCTCAGTGCAAGTGGTGGATCAATGATATGTTTGCCCTTATTTTCCACTAGTGATTCAGCACTGTATCCTTATCTTAGGATGGAGCATTGGAAGGAATTGTTATGTAAAAAGGCAAGATGTGGTTAGGAAATATATTCTCTGTTCAAATGACTACATCCATAGAATAATAGGATCAGGCAGAATAAAGAGAACCAGGATTCTAGGTTCTAGTTCCCACTGAGCCATGAAACGCACTGCATGGCCTTAGGCCAGTCACTCTTTCTTAGCCTAACCTGCTTCAGAGGGTGCTGTGTGGATCAGATGGAGAGAAGAACTGCTGTGTTGTCTGCCTTCCGCTCACTAGAGGAAGAGTAGGTTGTTAAGTTTGACTAAAACACAGCGGAGGAGCTTGGAGTACGTGGGGATGGGTGGGAGGGGGAGGGGCTACAGCACGAGGGCATGGCCACTGTGTGTGAGGGCATGGCCACGGCATGCAGGGGCATGGTTACAAGCCAGGATGCCCCAAAAACACTGCCGCCGGGGTGAACAGCCTCCGTCGCCCCCATCCCTATGCTACTGCTAAACATAAACAAAGATAATCTATTATGGTCCTTGGGCATTTGTCCCACGTTTTTGGCCAGTTCACAGGTCCACCACTGTTGATTACTTCTCAGACCACAACACATTCTAAAGGAGAATTCGCTTCATATTCTGGCCTCCAGCCTTCTCCAGCTGTCTACAGCAGTAAAGACTGAGATAGTATTGTAAAGATGAGGATGAGGATTTGAGCAGGATTGATCAGTTGTTTACCTCACCCAGTCCAGGGTTGCCAATCCATTGTCTACCTACCTATGGGAGGCAACATTTTGATAGCCCCACCCACATAACAGAGCATCATGTGGCCAGTCATAGTGTAGCAGCGTCTCTGCCCTTGAAAGCAACAGACATTCCCGTCTTCAGCTGTGAGTCATTACATGCTAAAAAGTCAAATGATGCTCATGCATGTGGAAGGGGTTCATGTTTTCTGGTGTTGTGGACATTTACAACCCCCTGCCCCCTGCCAGGATTCATCTCTTGTGACTCACCTTTAACCTCAGTCATGGGATGGAACCCACTACTCTTGTTTTGCCACGTATTCCAATCTTTTTCATCCTCTTTTCTGGGCCTTTCATCCTCTTTTCTGGCTTTCATTCTGCTCTTTCTCCTAACATTTTCCATCCCTCTCCCCATTTTTCTCTTCAAAAAATATAAACTAAAAAAGGAGCGAGGGAGGGAGGGAGGGAGGGAGGGAGGGAGGGAGGAAGGAAGGAAGGAAGGGCAAGTAAGCAGAAAATACTTATGCTACTATGACCAGAGCTTGGAAAGTTACTTTTTTGGATTGCATGCTGGCTGGAGAATTGTGGGCATGGCAGTCCAGAAAGGGGACTTTTTCAAGTTCTGTATACCAGTGTGTCCCAATAAATGGGTGCAATTTATCAAGTGAAGACCGGTCTCAGAGAAGATTTGGGTAAAATAGGCTTATATAGGGCACGATGTCCCAGGATACCAGAATATTTCTAGTTATTTCAGCAATTTATACTGAATGGCTGTGTGTGAGTGTGAATAAGAGAGAGAGAGAGAGATTTTAAAGTCAGTATTAGCATCTCGCAGGATAAGAAGCACTTTAAAGGTCTCCCCAGGCTGTCATCAGACTCCTTAAGATAACAAATTTGTCTAGCATGTGGCTGGATGTGAGAGCATCTGCGAAACAGTTTGGGAGGCAAAAGGGTTGTTGGTTATTTATTGGCATGCTGGGAGTTCGTCTTGGGTGAATGGAGAATCTTTCGTTTTTCTTTGTAGAAATGCTTCCAAATCTTTTGGAGTTTCAGGTCTGTGGGCATCTTTCAGATGTATTTTTCTGGTTTTTATGTGGTGCTCTTTTCTGAGGCTTTAGGACAATTTTCCTCAACCTGTGGCTGGAGATACTGGGACATATAGTCTGATGCATCTGAAGGCCGCCAAGTTGTGGAGGATTGTGTCAGATTAAGATTGGCTAAAACTTTTTAAAAAACCCACAGAACCATTTGTTCATAAATATAGTAATCAATTAAACTGATCTTAAAGCAAGATTTATCTGTTAGCATTCCCTGGGGGACTTCCCTTCCGTTCTTTAGCATAAGTGATTTTCCTCCACATCCAGTTTCTCATCCTGTTGGTGGGTTATGCCCTTCTCTAGTATCTTTTCCTTTGCCATATGAACAAATAAGATATTAAAAATGTTAAAATGCCTTAGCCTTTAGATTCAGAATGGTCAATAGCAATTTAAGATGGATTACCTTGATAGGTCAACAGTCCAAAGGCTGCGGTGAGCAAAGTGAGATACAGTATAAGCACAGTACGAATACAGCAGTTGGAAGTCTTTTTCTGGCTTTTTGGCTCTAAAGTTTGGGGATGGAATAACAGACACAATGTTATACAATTCAGTTTCTTGGGATTGCAGATAAGTGGCCAATGTATAAAAATATTTATTAAACCTACACTGGGATTGTTAGACCGTACACCCCCACATTTTGATATGGTTTAATTGGCAAAATATATATATGTAACTGGTGAGTATATTAAACGGCATAAATATAAAATATACGCTGCTGTGGCTGCACAGCCACGCTGACTAAAATCCTTTCCATACTACACTGTTATAGTGCTGTTATTTCAACATCCTGTGGAATCCTGGGGTTTGTATTTCAGGGAGGGGCATTTAGAATTCTCAGCCAGAGAGCTCTTTGGCCTCAGTAAACTACAAACCCCAGAATTCCACAGGATGTTGGGAATTGCATGCGTTACAAAATAAGATCAGGAAAGACCTCAAGGCATAGCCAGGCCATAGTCAGAAAATCACCAAAAACCTCCACTGATAATGGACATAAAATTAGCCTCTGATGACTCAACCTTTAACAGATAATAGTGTCTGGGAGATTCCCACAGAATGGCTGATTGTGTAAACTCCTCTCCCTCTGACCAAGCAAGCTTCCCTTTTATCCCCACACCTGTCTGACAATTACAGAGCTGGCAAGGCTACCATTAGTCCTTTGTCACCTAATGCTCAGGCCATTAGCTCATTCTGGACCTCATTGTCCACCCTTCAGTCTCCATTGTTTACTCTGCCAGAGAGGCATTAAGACCTTAGCCCCCTCATATAGAAAAAAATACTATTTAAACCCCAGTTTTTGGCCAGTCAACTTGCAATTCGCTGATTTCTGGTTGCTGCTCTGCCACTCCAATTCCCATTTGTGTACTGTCCTTAGACTTGCATCTAAGCCACATCACTGCTTCTTTGCTGTTCTTTTGGATTGGTAAATATCACTCACATTGCCCTGAAAACCTTATTATCCAAAACTTTCCTCCCTTTTTCTTCAGTTAGCCTTGTGTGATTGCATGATTACTTGGATCTTGTGTGCATGATTGTAATTCCCCAAATAAAACAACTAAGCTTACTTTTGGATATCCTCCTGGTTCTTGCCTGCACTAGTACTGGGAAACATAGATGTGGAAGATCTTGAAAGGTTATCCCCCTCTTGCAAGCCTCCCATTTGAACTAATATTCTCCATTACACAGAAGTAGTGAAATTGTGGGTGGACCCCTGAGTCACCCACATTTTGGGGAAACAGAATCAGTGGCTTCTGTGTTATATGGCTTGTACTGAGCTTCATGTTAGTTAAAAGTGAGCTCTTGGGTGAGCAGGTGGTAGCATGCTACTGCTTTAACATCTGTTAATCTTTTCTTTATTTACAAGCAAAGCTTGCCTCATCATTTTCTGTCTCCTCAGAACCACAAAGCACCTGCACTGGTCTATCCTCTGCATATTTACTTGGAAGTAAGTCTATTACTAGCTTAAGCAGGATGCTGTTCTGAATGATTGTACACAGACTGTGACCACGCTACTACAATTTCTGAGAACTCTTCTCTTAGAGCTCTTTTGTATCTTTGTTTATTATGATAAATCCAAAGGGATAATTATGGCCCTTTCCACATGTGTGTGTGTGGGGGGAACGGGCTAAAACGCCCAAAAACGGAGCTTACCGGCAGCCGGGTAAGTCCGTCGCGATGTGGAGCAGCGTAAGCTCGCTGCTCCGCAGTCCTCTGGCGTCCCAAATGGCGGCTTCCGGTTGGTGGAGGCTCGCCAGCTGGAAGCCCGCCCCCGGCAGATCTGCAGGCACGCACGTGCACGGGCCTGCAAATCCGCGTCAGAGCCGGGCGACGGAGCGGCACGGGGCTGCGCGCTCCCTGCTTTTTAAAAACCTCGAAAAAGAGGTTTTTAAAAAACACGCAGCGCGGCTAGTTCCGGCCGCTCCTGAGTGGATTCTGGTGTGGAACTACAAAAAGTAGTCCACGCCAGTCCACTCTATGGTGTAGAAGACCTACGTGAGAGGTCACTCTGCACCATTACAGAAGCCCGGTGTGGAAGTGGCCTATGTTAGCTTTGTGTAGTAAGAAACACAAAAATTCAGGTGGCATCTTAAAGATGAACACATTCATTTTGGCATAAATTTCCAAGGACCGTAGTGCATCTGATGATGTGGCCTACAGTCCACAAGCCTTTGTGTTAACATTAATTTATTAGTCTACAAGGCACTACAGGGCTCTGGTGTTTATTAGCAAAGCAATTTTTTTAGTGCATTCTTGTGTGGTTTGTGAATCCTGTAACATAGGATCACAATCTGATTCAGCATGTCCCATTTAATCCAGTATGGGAAACTAATACGAACACATGCTGAGCAATTTATAAGAATGGATCAACATACTAACAAACATTGACTGACAACTCATGTTGGGAGTATAGTTTTTTAAAACTTACAAAAAGAGTGATGTGCACTCAGTGCTTGGTCTCCTTCTCTCTGCTTGACATAGGCCCTTTTCGCACGGCATTTTCCATGCGAAAGAGACCCTGAAGCGTTGCGCGATTGTGAGGATTGATCTGCACGGTGCACTCACAATTGTGTGATGCTCCAGGGTCCAGCAGTCACCGATCACACACCTTTTTATTTTTGGCTAGAAGGTGAAAAAGGTGCATGATCATGCATTGCTCCCGGGCCCCGCGCACACTTACTTGGCATGCGGAGCCTTCAGAGCCATGCCAGTCGCACTTCCTGCCCCAGCACAGCCTGGGAAACTCCCAGGCTGCACTGTGGAAGGAAGCGGCGGGGCTCTTGTGCGAGCAGGCAGCTTGTGCGGAGCCGAAGGAACCTGGACGTGAGACCCTCTCGCTGGAGGCTGCTCGCGCAATCCCGCATCCCAGCACCCGAAGACTGTAAGGTGCAGAAAGGGCCTTACAAATGCAACAATTCAGTTCCTGTGGTGTAATTTTGCCAGCAGCATGAACACTGCTGGTGGATTGAGATTGACCTCACACTGCAATTCCATGAATATCTGGAAAATTTGGTCTGGAGCACTGTGGGGGAGAGATCTTATAGAGCAAATATGCTTTTGTGTTGTAAGGGGGGGCGGCAGGATACACCAGCGTGGTGTAGTCATTTGAGCATTTGACTGAGACCCTGGAGTCTAGGGTTCGATTCCCCTCTGACCATGGGAGTGTCACGCACTGTCAGACCCAGAAAACCCCTACAATCGATTCGTGTTAGGGTCGCCATAAATCAGAGATGATTTGAAGGCACACAACAACAATTAAGAGCCACTTCTAAAAATTATTCATTCTTGCAAAGAAGCTAGTAAAATGTGGGCTGGACAGAGCTATTGTCAGGTGGATCTGTAACTGGTTGACTGACCGTTCTCAAAGGGTGCTCACCAATGGCTGCTTTTCATCCTGGAGAGAAGTGACTAGCAGGGTGCCACAGGGTTCTGTCCTGGGCCCAGTGCTGTTCAATATCTTCATCAATGACTTGGATGAAGGAATAGAGGGCATGCTCATCAAATTTGCAGATGACACCAAATTGGGAGGGGTTGTTAATACGCCAGAGGACAGGATCAAAATTCAAAATGACCTGGTCAAATTGGAGAGCTGGGCCAAGGCTAACAAAATGAAATTCAACAGAGAGAAGTGTAAGGTCCTACACTTAGGTAGAAAAAATGGAATGCAGAAATATAGGATGGGGGACACGTGGCTGGATGACAGTACGTGTGAAAGGGATCTAGGAGTCTTAATAGACCACAAGCTGAACATGAGTCAGCAGTGTGATGTGGCAGCCAAGAAAGCCAACGCAATTCTCGGCTGCATCAATAGGCGTATGGTGTCTAGATCCAGGGGGTACTTGTACCACTCTACTCTGCTTTGGTTAGACCTCATCTTGAATTCTGTGTCCAGTTCTGGGCACCCCAATTCAAGAAGGACATGGTCAAGCTGGAGCAGGTCCAGAGGAGGGCGACCAAAATGGTGAGGGGCCTGGAAGCCAAGCCCTATGAGGATAGACTTAGAGAACTGGGTATGTTCAGTCTGCAGAAGAGAAGGTTAAGAGGGGACATGATAGCCATGTTTAAATATTTGAAGGGATGCCATGTAGAGGAGGGAGAGGGCTTGTTTTCTGCCACTCCAGAGACCAGGACAAGGAGCAATGGATTCAAGCTGCAGGAAAGGAGATTCCACCTGAACCTCAGGAAGAACTTCCTGACGGTCAGGGCTGTCCGGCAGTGGAATATGCTGCCTCGGAGTGTTGTGGAGTCTCCTTCCTTGGAGGTTTTTAAGCAGAGGCTGGATGGCCATCTGTCGGGAGTGCTTTGAGGGTATTCCTGCATGGTAGGGGGTTGGACTGGGTGGCCCGTGTGGTCTCTTCCAACTCTACATTTCTATGATTCTATGATTCAGGGGAAGGAGAGAAGATCTCTCATTGCACCCACTGACTTCTGCTCCTGTAATGCTGGATTTTGCTCACTGTTATTAACAGCTTGTTTCTGTGATGTGCTAGACATCCTCTGGTGTAATGTATCTTTTGAAATGCAAAATAGATTCATGTCTGGTTAAACAAAAATGAAACATCTCTCTGTAGATTAAAATATCTGAATACAAAGTGCACTAGAGCCAGCATGGTGTAGTGGTTTGAGCATTAGATCATAACCCTGGAGACCAAGGTTCAATTCCCTGCTTGGCCATGGAAAAGCACTGGGTGACTTTGAACACTGCGCACTCCCTGCCCCAGAAAACTCTGTGATGTGTTTGCCATAGGGTTACCATTAGTTGGAAATGACTTGAAGGCAAGCAACAGCAACAACAACAACATGCACATGCACCTTGCAACAAATAAGATGGTGTGTTCATATGTTTAACTTTTCTTTTTTCTCCTAGGATGCACATGTGTGTATAAATCATGCAACCAGGTCAGAAGCAGCACCTGCTGAAATTCCTTCTTCTACATAACTACATGCAAATTCTGAAAAAGCATTGTATTATATGTATTTCAGAATGCAGTCTGAGCTATGGAATTTAGTGATATTCTGCTCCATTTCTCACAGCAATAATTTAACCTGCATGTGTATTTTAGCCCCCCTGTCATGTTCTTTTGCAGAATCAACAAAGAAGTGGACCAAGGGTCTACATGTTCTGTATAATTATCACCAACAATTTCCCCAGATTTAAGTCATTTGCTATGCACAAGGATTTTCTTTAAAAAAAAGCACAAAATGAGAAAACAGTTGACCCCTCCCCAAAAGTCCCAACAAATCTAGTGCTTTTTGTTATAAGGGATTACTTTATTATGTCCCAGCCATTTCAACATGTTAAAGCAACATTTGCTTCATGCTTTTTTGGGGGAAGGGAAGGGGGAAACCACAGTGCATTGAAGGTGAAGTAATGCACTTTGGTTGTCAGGTTGTCTCTTGTGTAAGGAGAGGGATTGAAATTTTCTCTGGGGTCACAAAACACAAAAAGCATATATTAAAGCCTAACCCTCACCCTAATCACAATCCCAATACTGGAATGTTCATATGGGCCAGGAAATACCACCCACAACTCAATGTGTTCTTGTTGTTTTTAAAAAAGTTAAAAGTTAAAATATTTAGATTGAGTTAAATAAGACAATAGCATATTGTAGAATGAAAACACAATGAAACTTTAAAAAGAAAATAATACTTATGCTACTATAGCTATCTTGATTTTTTCCATTATATATTGTTATCAAACAGCATACGTTACCATTGATCTCAAATGATGTGATTCTAGGTGAAGTAAATATCATCTTATCTGAAAAGGCAGAGTCTCCACAGATGAGTTCATCTTTGTAAGTACCTGAGCTGTCCATGATTAAAGTCTTATTGTAAACTAACTCCTAGCAGATTAAGCTTAGGCACCAAAGAAGAGCAAGAAGAAGTGTAGAAGTGTGAGTGTGTGTATGCATGTGTATGTGTGGTGGGTGAAGGTTCCTAATTTCACCTGCTGAATATGCATATTATCAGATGAACATTTTCTAGCATCTTTTGGGATTTCTTTTTGTACTAGGCTTGCAAAAAAACCCTTTCTTACATGGTATTTTTGGGACTTCCTCCAAAGTTTCTCAATGTTGGTCAAAGACAACAAGTAAAGAATGTTACTTAAAATCTGAGATCCTTGTTTTGCAATGTGAACTTCTCTTGTCAGCATGAATATCAACTATAACATTTTCTTGCCATAATATTGTTAGCTTTGTTATGGCCTAAACGGCAGATTTCAGATAATGGGTGTGGATACAGAGAACCATAGAACTGTACAGTCATCAAGTCAACTGCTACCAGCACAGAGACTACAGAGAAAACTTTCCTGACAGATGGCTGTCCAACCTTTGCATAGAAACCTGCAAAAAAAATGCAAGTGCTGCTTTCTGAGGCAGTTGCTGTCCTCTGGCCAAGTTTCCCAAACAAAATAAGAAGAGATTTTTACAGATGGGAAAGTAATTATGTTCACTCTGGATCCATTGGAGCTGAATGGTAGGATATTTGAGATAGATAAAAGGAAGTAATTATTCATACATTGAATAGTTAAATTCTGGAATTCACTACTACAGGTAGTAGCAACGGCTGCAGACTTAGACAGCTTTCAAAGGAATTTAATTGAATTCATGGAGGTCAGAGCTCTCAATGGCTCTTATTCAAAATGGTGACAGATCATTTGCAGTATCAGAGGCATTATGCTCACCATCCAGGGGAGCAGTTGAAGTCATATCCTGTTGATGACCTTACTGGTTGGCCTCCATGTGAGCAGAATGCTTGCACAGTCTGATCCACCATAATTGTTACCTCCTCCTTTACAAGAAAGAAAGAAAAAAAAACTCCACTTAAATATTAGGAAGAACTTCCTGACTGCAAGGCCTGTTCAAGAATGGAATAGGCTGCCTTGGATAATGGAGGACTCTTTTTATTTGGAGGTAAACAGAAGTTGTATAACCATTTCTCAAGCATGACTTATTTGTATGTTTCTCCATGGCAAAGGGTAGGATCCAATAGTCCTGAGAGTCCCTTCCAACTTTATCATTCTCTGATTCTTAGGGATCAATTACTCTACCACTATCTTGCTATTTATTAACTTTATATGCTATTAAAATATTATCTTCATAGGCACCTTGGGTCTGATATTTGAGTGTGATATTTGGACTATGAAACCAGTGAGCCAGCTAACCAGTCAACCAAGCTGCTCACCCTAAGTTGACACCCCCACCAAAAGGTAAGAGAAGAAAGCAGAATAGAAAAGAAATCAAATGGAGTGCTTTGCTTTCAGGGTCAAAGGATGTGGAAATAATTCTTTCTGGACAGGAGGCCATTATAGTTGTTGGAGCATTTGCAGCCTCCTTCAATTGCTTTGGCAAATCTTACAGAGAGCTGGAGTGCAACAGATTCATTTGCAAAAAACTTAAGGTGATGTGCAAATCCGTATCTGAGCTGTTGTTCATTTGGATCACCATGCTGTCATCTTTCCTTTCCAGGCTGCAAAAGTGGGTGCAGAAAAGAGAGTGTGCAAAACAGCTGTATCTACATGTTACCTCTGTCCAATCTCAGCAGTTTGCTACATATTATCACTGGGGTAGAGTGTATGTGTGTGAAGGGAGGGAGAGGAGCATCCCATGACCAAGAACAAAGATGGGAAACATGAACAGAGATAGGCATGCCTCTGTGTCCCCTTGCAATAGCAATAGCATGTGTATTTCTATACCGCTTATTAGCTAAGTGCTTTCTAAGTGGTTTACAATGTATTTTAGCTGATTGCCCCTAACAAGCTGGATACTCATTTTACCGACCTGCAGAAGGATGGAAGGCTGAGTCAACCTGGAGCCCAGCAGGATCAGACTCACAAACTTGTGGCTGCAGTACTGGCATTTAACCACTGCACCACCAGGGCTCCTTTCTACTGTCCCCTCATCTCCATCAAGGAGGCAATAACCATGTTGGGAGGAGACAGTAATAGCTGGAAGTTGGAGTTTGGAAGGTGAAGAAGGATAGGTACCCTCATCCCACTTGACAGAGCTTTACAATAATGTGTGCTGCTCCATGATCTGTTCCTGATTAAAGTTACGGGAGCCCTCCTCTGTATCTAACCTGGCAACCCTCTTCATTGCTCAAATGTTACCTCCAAGTAGGGGAAGATGAAAAGAGAGTTAAAGAAGACAGTGGAAAGAGCAGCCTTTCTACTTGTTGGTGCTCCACACTAGTGACTACACTTTTCTCAGAGTTGCACTACTGTGGCAAGGGAACATTCCTCCTTGTGCCATACCTCCCACTTCCCACAAGACAGCCTCAAAGTGACTGTTCATGCCCCAATGGCCATTTATTGGGTGAGTGAGGGAGGAGCAGCTCTTTAGTGGCTGGTAGAGGAAGAGAGTGCCCAGGAAGCATCCAGCTGTAATTCTGCAGGCAGGAGAAAAGAGCAGACTTTGCCCACCCGCACCTGTTCTTATCACCCAGCTTCTGCCCAGTCACCCCTGCCCTCCCTTGGTCACTAAATAGCTGTGGGGACAACTCAGGCACTGAGAATCTTTCTTGTGTATGGTGATGGAAGAGAAGCTCTGCACAAGTGCACTTGTGGGGCATTATGTTCTGAGGGTCATGTAAGATTGTGACTTCTTTCTCCTTTACAGCCTTACTTCATGAATGGCTGCTGTGCTTGTAGCCTTTTCCCTCATGCTCCAATGAACCCATGTTGGTGTATGCAAAGTTGATAGCAAATCTATTCCTTGATCCAGGCCAGGTTTTTGGAATGCCTTTGACTGGGTGTAGACATTCTACTTCAGGTTTTCTGTTGTGTCTTTGGGAAGGTTAGAATAGTTAGCTTGTGGCCTTGGATTGTGAAGAACTCCAAAACAACAAAGTAATGGTCTTTCAAGTGTCTGAGTATTGTGTTATGTGTGGGAGATTTAGGTCTACAAATGCAGCAGTGTAGTACACCAACAGGACTCTGGTCCAGTCCTGTGGCAAGGGTTGTTTCAACTGTGATGCCAGACCTCTCCCCCTTAGTCTGTCCCCCATTGCTATTTTAGGGAAATGGAAGTCTTCCACAAGGACTTAGGTTTGGTTTATAGCCTCTTCCCCAACTGATATGGTCTTCATGTGAAGGAGAGCCTACCTCTGGAGATGCAGCAATGAAATGGCCCCCACCTACTGGTGTCATGTAGCTCCCTGCCCCTCCCACAGAACTACACACATTTCACGGGAATGTCTGCAGCCCTGCTGCCAGTTCTATCCATGGACTCTTCTCTTTTCTGTGGGTGAGGGTTAATTGATTTTTTAGAACACAATGACCCATTATCAAAGGAGTCAGACTTCCAGTTCCAATCCATTTCTTCTCCAAGTGACTGAACTGCCAATAGAATCAACATGGATATGGAAGAATAGAGACATGGGTGTGTGGCTGTTAGGTGTCATTTGTTTTCAGACATATCCTTTATTCCCAAATAGAAATGTCTTTTGGAAAACTTTTGCCAGTTCCGGGTATACTGACTGACCTAGCTGCTCCCTGGCACTTTATCAAACTCTTTGTATAGATAACAACTTCAGTTGCTGATTTAGCATTTTAATGCAAAAGCAGAAGGAAAAGGTGCTAGCTAGCATAGTTATTTTCTGGTACAAATACAAACATGCTTTGTACAAACAATCTTTGAAGGAGGGTGGGGATTCTGTACTATGAACATGCAGATTGATCCTGCTATTCTCTGACCTCTTCCTCCCATTTGTACTGGTCCAGTAGACACAGTCCCTAGGAGGCTTGTGTCTTCCCACGACACAAAACTGGACCATCTCATATAGAAAGTAGTTAAAATAATCCTTCCATCCTGCAGTGGCTGGGGGGTTCCATGTCAATGGGGGAATAAACCTGGTTTTTTTGTCTTGAAATAGTAGCTGCCCAAGGTGCTGAACCATGAGCCCCAAATAGGGTCAGCACTTTGGATAGTTCCTTTAACGTTTGAATTTAAACCAAGAATGAATTCACCACCACATAATAATGTTCACAGGGCATATCCTATCTTTTCCCTTGAACTCACACTTGAGATAATTTACAGGATTAAAACAGATATTAATAAAGGTAAGTATTTATGAAAACATGCAAAAGGTTACAATTGTTCAAGTGAAATTAAACCAAGTATGATGTTAAAACACTATTGATTCAAAACAATTAAGAATGTAACCATTTTTTACAAATAAGAAAAATGGTACAGAACACCTCTGTTAAAAGCCCTTTCCTTGAAACAGCCTGATGGAATAAAAGGCTACTGGAATAAAAAGTGTTTGCTATCCAGAAGAAGGACAGTAGAGAGAGGTTTAATCTAGCCTTCCTTTGAAGTAAAGTTTCAGACCCCTAGAGTGGCCACTGAGAAGGCCATTTCTCATGTCTTCACCAAATGTGCCTCCTGAAGATGGTGAGGCTGAGAGAAGGGCCTTTGCTGAAGATCTCAGAACCTGAACACACTTGTATGAGAGTACAAGCTCCTTTACATCGCCTAGGAAAAAGCCATGTAGGTCATTGTAAGTCATAACCAACAGTTTGAAAGAGTCTGAAGCCTGGAAACAGATTGGTAGTGGTAGATTGAGCTGTAGACTTGAATTAGGTAGTTGTGTGCTCCTTATAACCAGCCTCAACCAGCAATCTGACTGAAACTCTGGTCAAAGGCAGAACTGGATTTAATTAAAACTTATGTCATTGTATCTAAACCCAGCTTCTCCAGGAATGGGTGCAGCTAGCACACTAGCTTTAATTAGTGGGAATGCACTCCTAAAGCCACGACAGAAACCTGAGTAACCAGGCTCAAGGCTAAATCCCAAACAGTTCACAAATCTGAATCTGTATCTTCACAGGGGGTGTAACCACATCCAGCACAGGCTGACTCCCTGTCATTGATCCTCCTTTTAAGTGACCAGGAGCACCTCTGTCTTGTCTGGATTAAATTTCACACAACCCATTATTAATGGTAGACACTTGATGGGAACTGGACCAGTTTTCTTGGAATTAGATAAAAAGAAGAAATACAGCTTTTTCTAAAAGCCAAATGGATAGAAGATCACACTCTGATGCTCTGATCCTTCTTTTTCCAGGGAATGTGTGGCAACACTTGTCCAGTCAAAGGAAAATGTTTTCACTAAGCTGTGGCTGGTTTAGGCCATTATTTTATGAGGAGCTTAGAGAATGGTGTCTAATATTGCCTTTGCAATTTTGTTCACTGGCAGCAACAGATGTTGTTTCACTAATGAGTACCACTACCTTAGCTGATTTGTCTTCTTCTCTGTGCCTTTAGCAGATTAGTTTGTGAACATTTCGACCAATACTGGTCTAAATTAATTACTAAGTAAGTAATGACAATTAGGAGAGGGCTATTGGGTAAGAAACCAAATTGATTAGTTATGTGGACGAGTACACTGATCAAACCTAGCTGTTATGTGGACAGTGAAGGAGAAATGTAATGAGAAAGTGATTTGTAGAAGACTCCACCCTCCTGCCAGTTCCCCATTTTTCAAACATGCTTCACAGAATGTGGATTAACAGAGCAGAAATTGAACAAAACCAAATCAAAAGCAAGACATCTTCCCGTTGTGTAGGAACTGCCATCTGGCATTGCTTTATAAAATAATGGAAGTAGCTCATACATCCAGCTTAGGGTCAGAGTTCCTGTAGAGCCTGAAAAGAAGTAAAAATGCCATACATGGAGAAAGCCCAAAGCATGAAATGGGAAAGTGACTTTGGGAGGTATACATCTCCCATAATCAGCAATCAGCATTTCTCAGAAAGTGTCTTTACTAAGTTCTGACTCAATGTACACACTCACTTCCTCTACAGGAAGGCCAACTCAGAACCCAACCAAGTTTGAACTGGCAGCTTCTGAAGACCCATAGGGATTGGTCAAATGGAACATAAGAGGAAGTGAGAGTTAAACAGTAAAGAAAACAGAAAGAACATTTGACTTTTGCTGCATGTGAAAACCACTCACTTTAACCAAAGCCTTTTGTGTTGTACTGTCACCATCATTATGTCCTGAAAAGGTTTTTATTTTATTACCATTTGGTAATCCTGTATCTATCAATTCAGATTATTTATTTATTTATCAATTACCTTTATTTTAATAGACACTTATACCATGGTTTTCCTCCAGTGAGCTGAAAACACTATACATAGCTCTCCTGCCCTGTGGGATATGCCGTGCTGAGGGAAAGTGACTGGCCCAAGGTCCTCCAGTGCATTTTATGCCTCAGTATGGACTCAGAACTGTGCCTTGAGCTCTTAAGTCTCCTAAGTCCATGTTCAGCTGATCATTCAGTGAGGAGACTTTGGGTAATGGTTGATGTGTGAAGCAGTCTGTTAGAGTAAAGGGTTATCATGTTCATGGAACATTCAGCTTGTTCTGGCATTGTATCCAGGAACATCACAGCCCAGGAATGCTCAGAAGCATCATGATAATATTCATTTGCTGGTGCTTGTTCACAACATCTGATAACTCAGGCAGTATGAATGCATGGAAGTTTAGTAGTTATTGATAGGTCAGACCTGGACATGATTTTATCTAATAAAGTCATAGCTCCTTCTCCTTCTATTTCTTTCAACTTAGGTGGTGCATTATACAATAACACTGTCAGGCTCCAGGCCCCAAAGGACTGCAATCTCAATTTGTGCAGAGAAAGTGAAACAAAAAAGAAAGAGAAGGAGTAGGAGAGACAAGAGGTAGTAGGGAAAAAATTACAGGCCTAAATTCTATTACAACAAGAGTAGCGCTGCTAAATCCTTTGGATTTAGCTATATGTTGACTCACCATTAAATAATTGTTTCAACGGACTTAATGTAGTTGGGTCTAACCAACAGGATTCCAGTCAATAACTGCAAAAGCAGTTAGAAACTAGGCCTCAGTTTAGGCTGACTACTACTTCAAAGTTCTTGGCCTTATGAACGATGAGGAGCACCAGGAGGAGGGAACAGAATGTCAACAAGAAGGAATCCAACTTCGGCAACAGGAACTAGATCAACACTCCCAGCCTCAACAGAGTGCCCAGGCAGTCCTAGAAGAACCTGCTCATCGAGGAGCCCCGGACTAGCCTCAGAGGAGGTGAGTTCTGGTTGTTGGGGACTCCTTGCTCAGAGGAACTGAACCGGCAATTTGCAAACCCAACAAGTTCAATCGAGAAGTCTGCTGTCTTCCTGGGGCCAAGATCAACCACATAATGGAGAGGCTAACCAGGCTGGTCAAGCCCACTGACCATAAGCCCCTCATTGTGGTTCATGTCGGAACCAATGACACTGCGAGGCGCAGCTTTTACCACATCGCAAAGGACTATGAGCTTATGGGGACAAAGCTTAAGGACCTTGGTGCGCAGGTGGTCATTTCATCTCTCCTCCCTGTTCAAGGATATGGTGCACAGAGGGAAAGGGCAATGGCAGAGGTCAACAACTGGCTCCGCACATGGTGCCACCGGCAACGGTTTGGGTTTTTGGAACACGGCCTGAATTTCCATGAACGGGGGCTTCTGGCAAGGGATGGGCTGCACCTCACGAAACTTGGCAGGAATGTTTTTGCAAACAGTCTTGCACGGAGGATTAAGAGGTCTTTAAACTAAGTTCTGCTGGGGAGGGAGACAATATTATTCAGGGCAAAGACTCGGTGAGTGCAGGGGGAAAAGGCCCAAATGATATTGACCAAGTAGTACAAGCGTCCAATGGTGGGAGGAGTAGAAACTATAGTACAGGACTTGCAGGAAGGGCCTGGGGATTTAAGTGTATCTACACTAACGTGCAGAGTATGGGAAACAAGCAAGATGAACTTGAACTCCTAGTACAACAAAATAAATACGATTTGATAGGCATCACTGAGACCTGGTGGGATGAGTCTCATGACTGGAATGTAGGAATGGAGGGGTATAGCCTATTTTGTAGAAATAGACCAAACAAGAAAGGAGGAGGAGTAGCTTTGTATGTCAAGGATGTTTTCACCTGTGAAGAGATCCATGACTTAAACCCAGAAAGCCAGGTCGAGAGCATCTGGGTAAGAATTAAGGGAGAGAGAACAATAGGGATATTCTGGTGGGGGTTTACTACAGACCTCCAACCCAGACTGAGGACCGCGCATTCAAAAAGGAGAGATACAGTAATAAGAGGAGATTTCAATTACCCAGATATATGTTGGCAGTCAAACTCTGCCAAGACAGCAAGGTCCAGCAAGTTTCTTGCTTGTCTTGCAGACAATTTCATGGTCCAGAAGGTGGAAGAGGCTACAAGGGGATCAAATATTCTAGATCTGATCTTGACCAATAGGGATGACCTTGTTAATGAGGTAGAAGTGGTTGGATCTTTAGGGGGGAGTGACCATGCCCTATTGGAATTTGACATTCAGTGGGAAGGAGAAAATAAGTGTAGCCAGACATTTGTCTTAGATTTTAAAAAAGTGGACTTCTGTAAACTTAAGGAGCTGCTGGCTGTAAATTCCGTGGTCAAGAATAGTGAAAGAGAAAGGAGTTCAGGAGGCATGGGAGTTCCTTAAAAGGGAGATATTGAAGGCACAATCTAAAACTGTGCCAATAAGGAGGAAAAATGGAAGGCATCTGAAGAAACCAGAATGGTTGACTAAAGAACGCTCAGCTGAGCTAAGCGTTAAGAGAAACGTGTACAGGAAATGGAAGAGAGGGGAGATCACCAAAGAAGAATTTAAGCAAGTAGCCAGGAGATGTAGGGAGAAGGTCAGAAAGGCTAAAGCACAGAACGAACTTAGGCTGGCCAGAGACGTTAAAAACAATAAAAAGGGCTTTTTAAAATATGTCCGCAGCAAAAGGAAAAAGAAAGAGGCGATAGGGTCACTGTGCAGAGAAGATGGCGAATTACTAACAGGGGGAAGAGAAAAGGCAGAACTACTTAACACCTTCTTTGCCTCAGTTTTTTCCCGGAAGGATACAAGCGCTCAACCTGGCGGTTGGGGAGCAGGTGAGGAAGCAGGGGAAATGCGGCACATAATAGGTAGAGAGGTGGTACAGGAATACCTGGCCACACTGGATGAATTCAAGTCTCCAGGGCCAGATGAATTGCATCCTAGGATATTAAAAGAACCGGCAGAGGTCATTTCGGAACCGCTTGCTATAATCTTTGAGAAATCTGGGAGGACAGGGGAAGTTGCAGCAGACTGGAAGAGGGCAAATGTTGTCCCCATCTTCAAGAAGCGAAAAAAAGAGGACCCAAATAATTATCGCCCAGTCAGCCTGACATCAGTACCCGGAAAGATTCCGGAGCAGATCATTAAGCAGTCAGTTTCTGATCACTTAGAAAGCAATGCGGTACTCACAAGAAGTCAACATGGATTTCTCAAAAATAAGTCATCCCAGACTAATCTTATCTCTTTCTATGATAGAGTTACTAGCTTGATAGATGAAGGGAATGCTGTGGATGTAGCATTTCTCGATTTCAGTAAGGCCTTTGACAAAGTTCCCCATGACATTCTTGCAAAGAAACTAGTAAAATGTGGGCTGGACAGAGCTACTGTCAGGTGGATCTGTAACTGGTTGACTGACCGTTCTCAAAGGGTGCTCACCGATGGCTGCTTTTCATCCTGGAGAGAAGTGACTAGCAGGGTGCCACAGGGTTCAGTCCTGGGCCCAGTGCTGTTCAATATTTTCATCAATGACTTGGATGAAGGAATAGAGGGCATGCTCATCAAATTTGCAGATGACACCAAATTGGGAGGGGTTGCTAATACGCCAGAGGACAGGATCAAAATTCAAAATGACCTGGTCAAATTGGAGAGCTGGGCCAAGGCTAACAAAATGAAATTCAACAGAGAGAAGTGTAAGGTCGTACACTTAGGTAGAAAAAATGGAATGCAGAAATATAGGATGGGGGACACGTGGCTGGATGGCAGTACGTGTGAAAGGGATCTAGGAGTCTTAATAGACCACAAGCTGAACATGAGTCAGCAGTGTGATGCGGCAGCCAAGAAAGCCAACGCAATTCTCGGCTGCATCAATAGGAGTATGGTGTCTAGATCGAGGGAGGTACTGGTACCACTCTACTCTGCTTTGGTTAGACCTCATCTTGAATCCTGTGTCCAGTTCTGGGCACCCCAATTCAAGAAGGACATGGTCAAGCTGGAGCAGGTCCAGAGGAGGGCGACCAAAATGGTGAAGGGCCTGGAAGCCATGCCCTATGAGGATAGACTTAGAGAGCTGGGTATGTTCAGTCTGCAGAAGAGAAGGTTAAGAGGGGACATGATAGCCATGTTTAAATATTTGAAGGGATGCCATGTAGAGGAGGGAGAGGGCTTGTTTTCTGCTGCTCCAGAGACCAGGATAAGGAGCCATGGATTCAAGCTGCAGGAAAGGAGATTCCACCTGAACCTCAGGAAGAACTTCCTGACAGTCAGGGCTGTCTGGCAGTGGAATATGCTGCCTCGGAGTGTGGTGGAGCCTCCTTCCTTGGAGGTTTTTAAGCAGAGGCTGGATGGCCATCTGTCGGGAGTGCTTTGAGGGTATTCCTGCATGGCAGGGGGTTGGACTGGATGGCCCGTGTGGTCTCTTCCAACTCTACATTTCTATGATTCTATGATTCTATAAACATGTAGCATACTGCTGATGCGAGAACAAGAGTGGCATAGTGGCTTAAATGCTGGACTAGGAGTCTGAGACAGCAGAGTTCAAATCCCTGCTTGGCCATGGAAACCCAAAGATCACATTCTTTCATTCACAGAGGAGGGCAATGGCAACTACCTCTCTGAAGAAATCTTGCCAAGAAAAACCCATGATAGGTTTTCTCAAGAACTGCCATGAGTTGAAAATGACTTGATGGCACATGAAATAACACTGTGGCTGAACCTTCATGAATTTCCAAGTATGCACACAAGGCCTTGCTCCAAACAGGGACTGTTGCATGTGACTAGGGGAAGTTCTGGCCAAAGCCCCTAATTTTAATGTTCCTCAACATGGGAAGGCTAAAAATTCCAAAAATCAGTACAGTTTCCCTGCCCGTTTTTAGACTCAGGAGAGGGAGTGGTGGTGGGGACAAGGGGCAGTGGTCCTTGCCCAGATTGGGATCCTGCACATTTGCCTGCAAATAAAAAAAGAGTGGAAGGCTGTGCTGCACATGCTATCAATCTCACACAGTGTGTAATTTCACCCTGAGATAATAAGTACATTCCCTCCAACTGTCCCAATTTGTCAGGAGCAGTGCTGATTAATCCTCTGTTGTCCTACGTTTTCACCTGTTTTAAAAATGTCCCAGTTTCTCTCTCTTCCCATTTCCCCCCTTTGCTCCCTGCTTGCTTCATCACTGGTGCAATCTGAGTTCAAGGTGCAAAAGTAGTTTGCATTCAATCAAGCAGAGGGAGAGGAGAGGAATGGGTGGAGTGTTGCCCTTCCCTGTAGGCTCAGGCAAAAAAAAGCTGCTGCAGCCTCTGTTAGTTTGTGCATTCTTCCTCATTAATAATGTTTGCCCTTTTGATCACACTCTGGTGTTGCCTGACCACAGGTGTCTCCATTTTCATCTGTGAGATGTTGGAGTGTATGGAACTAAAGCAGAGGTAGGCAACAGCAATAGGGTCAGGACCAGTTTTCTCATGTCCCATGGCACTCTGAAAGAGTTGAGGGCCACAAAAAGCCTTGGAGGCCCAGTGGAATACTTTGCCCATCCCTGGACTAAAGGGAATAAAGCAACTGATAAATCCTGGCAGTAATTTCTGAGGCATCTGATCGTCTTCTCTTGCTTAATCTGGAAGTGTAGGAAAGCAGGGCAAAATGGATACTTTATAAAAGTATGTATGTTTATGTGCATTTGTCAAATATACAGTTTTGTGTTGTTCACATAGTTGGTGATGTTGCTGTAGTTGTTGTGTGGGCTGGGGACAAGGAGGGCCTATTCTGCTACCCAGCTGAATGAGGCAACACTTTCAGGTGCCAGGTATGCCAGAGGCAGCGGTGGTGCCCTCCAGCTGCTTCTCCTGAGTCCATTGACTCTTTTCCTCTCTTGGAAGACAGAACAGTGCCTGCCCTCTGTTCCTAAACTACCCTACTGCCTTTGAGTGTGTAGACAGCATATTATCATGCTGCTGTTGTTGAAAATCCAACCGCCCATTTCTCTCACAAGCAGTTGCAGCAGCCAGTGATCTGCCCTTGTGAAACAGACTACTAAATAGAGAAAGGAAAAGTGCTGATAACTGTTTGGAGATTTGGGGTGGATGCCTTTTGGAGGCTTTTTAACAGCACTGCAATTGCCTGCTTTCCCTGTAAATGTTGCTGTAAATTTCCCCACAAGTTAAGTAAACAATGGTTTAGTACATTACAAACTCCATAACTTGACAATTTCCTGCTTCCCCTGTGCCTACTAAATGGTGCCCCTCAAGAAACAGCAAAGGGGAACCAGTCTGGAGAAAACTGAGAAATTTTGGAGCCAGGAATATGGTGGACCACAATCCAGATGTGATAGCATTTTATGTCTTTGGATTGCAATTCACCATATTCTTGGAACATCAGGGGGGAAAAAATCCAAGGAAAACTGAAGAGTTTCAATTCCATCAATATACCATGGAAGACATCTGGCTGCATTTCTTCTTTTCATAGAATCCCTTTACGTTGCTTCAAGAGTCCTGAAGCAATGCTTTCTGCTACTGTCAAAAATATACAATGCAGGTAGGTTTTGTTTTCCCCATTGCATTACCTCATAGTTTGTTCCAGAGAATACCAGGACAGTCCTTTTTGTGATTGTGCTGAGAATTGTCTTTGGCCTTGGCTCAGATGGATAAGATTGTTTTTGTCTCAGGTAGCAAAATAACTTGGCTAGCCTAGGATGCTGTGGGTCTTAGCTTTGGGAGGGAGTGGTGGCAGTTCTGCTATCTCCCAGAGAGCAAAAGATCTTGTGCTGACCCACAGCAGATGTTTACAACAGCCCATATGGAAAGATTTTGCCTGGCTTGCTTGCTCAGAATTGCACATCCATCCAATTCTTAAGCACCTGACAGGTTGTGATATGTGGTTCAGGGGCTACATTTGATGTAGTGGATAAATTTCATACAGAATGCTAATTCCTAACGTCATTAGGGTAGTTTGTTGGCTTTTTTTTAAAAAACTTGCTCCTGAAGCTTTTATTGATTTGCAGGAGATGTGTACAATTCCATTGCTTCACCTTGCATTACACAGAGGCCCTTTCTGCACGAGGTGAGGGAATTGCTCTGTGCCGTTACTCACCGCTTCTTCTGGGGTGTGAAGCAACGCGGACTGTCCCTGAAGCCCTTCCGCAGGGCTCCTCCTTGGTCCAGGGTGAATTGGAGCAGTGTGAGGTCTGTAGATCCGCACTGCTCCAGCTTCCAAAATGGCGGCTTCTGGCTTCCAAAATGGCAGCTTCCGGCTTCCAAAATTGCGGCTTCTAGCTTCCAAAATGGCAGTTCCGACTTCCAAAATGGCGGCTTCTGGTTGGTCGTGGGTCCTAACCAACTGCTGAAGCTCGCCGTGCCTAAAGCCCGCCTTCCGCAGATCACAGGCTTGCATTGATGCGAGCCTGCGAATCTGCACAAGGGAGCAGGAACGCAATGGTGCGTTCCAGAAAAATAAAGACCTGTTTTTTGTGGTCTTTAGAAAACACGCTGGAGGACCACTTGGGGTCATTTTGGAGCGGACTGAGGTGCGGATCTCCTGTAAGTAGTCCGCTCCTAGTCCGCTCCAAGGTGCAGACAACCTCCGTGAGAGAATGCACTGCCCTGTTCTAATTGCCTGGTGTGGAAAGGGCCATTGTTATTAGCCCACACAATACAGTCAGGTCAACATTTCAAAGATTAGGGGGAAATACTTCATGTGGCAATGTTGAGAAAGGTAAATTTCTGGCATACAAAGATAGGGGTCAGGATAAAGATAGATGTCTGGTCAGCATGCTTCATAGTAGCTTGAGACATTCAGTATTAACCTTTCTGAGAAAAAGCTCATCTAAACTAGTTTGAGGGAACAACTTCCAGTGATGTCTTCCAAGGAACTTTTATTCCAAAGAAATCAACTAATCAAGCACAGAGAAAATATTTATACATTTTACAGGTTTGTAAGACAGTTTAGGGATTCTTCACGATAGGATGACAGGGAATTTTGGAGTCTGAGATAAGAAAAGAGTAAAATCTTACCACAAAGATAATATGTTAAGTATTGGGGCATGAATGATACTAGAAGTCCCCCCTAGATTAGACCCACTGTATCAGTTGTTGAATGAGTCAAGTCTTATGTAAATCCCGTGGATTCAATGAGTCCCTTCCCACTAGGACAACCAATAGCATTCAGGTCTTGGTTAGAAATTGTGTTCATTTTCCTTGTGTCCCCTTGCTCTGTTGTATCCCACTATATGTTCTTCAGTAAAACTCTCAGGACTCAGAAAAGTTGCCTTGTTAGACTACAACTTCTAGAATCATAGAGAATATAGACAATGCTTGCTGGGGATTTTGGTAGTTGTCATCCACGAAAGTGACCTTTCTAAGCTCTGGAAACTCCTTGCTTCTTTTGCTATCTTGGTGCTTCCAAATATCGTATTGTTTGCAGAATGCTAAATCCACCAATTCTCCTGAATTATTTTTGTTTTTTGGAAAGGACACATCTTCAGCATGCTGTGTTCCCAAGGGCCCTAGGTTTGGAATGCACTCTTTCCTGCAGCAGAAACTGAGCTATGACTTCTTATTTGAGAAATACCAGCAAACAAATATAGGAGGCTCATTCATGACAGTGTCAAGGTTCAGACCTGGGGCATATGAGACCTTATCCCAGCTACACAGTAAAATATACCTGACTTCAGTGAATACAACCTTGTTGTAAAGCAGTAAAAACACAGCTGCTGAATGGCTGACATTTCTCTATCCAATCTTGGCAGGTTGTTTGACTTTGTTGTGCAAATTAAAACCAGGTTCTGAGTTATGATAATTTCTGTATCGTTAGGACTCAGCATCTTGAGTTTTATATGGTGATCCCATCTGTCCTATATTTTCAAGAAACCACCTGGAAAATATTTTAAAGACTAGCTAGTAGGCTGAGGTGAGCTTAAACAAGGGTGGCCTGCTAAAGTACTCAGCATGATGGTGGGGAACCTCACAGGAAAGAGTGAGGGAAAGAAAAAGAAAGAACGATCTGTGTCAAATCAGAATCTGTCTAACAGAACTCATTCTCTAAGTCATTTTTGTCTGATCACATGTATTTGTGTGATATAATATTATTATGTGTTAGTCAGTCTAAAAGAAGGTGCATTGAAAGAACAAGTATAAATAAAGACACCTCTTCCAAATCCTCAAGTCTCTGTTCCCTTTGATATGACAGAAGGCTATATGACAGATATTGCACTATTCATATAAATTTTGTGTTCAGATGGATTCAGCAGTATGGGAAGGCTCTTTTAGTCAATCATGTTTCTGTCTCAGGAACGAGGAACTGTTCTTGGCTCAAACCTGATAGCTCATGTTTGATTGCAGACTGGAAGACACCCATTGAGACTGACCTAGCAATGAGAGAGAGAGTGAAGCAACTGCTTCAAGCAGCAGATTTTTGGTGTCATGAAAATGTTTAGGTAATTCAACCAATTCTATTTACTGCCAGACAGCGGGAGTGGTGGTTGTGAGATTTTCTATCTTATGTGCCAAATTAACTTGACCAACTTTGGTTATTATATGCATCTTGATTTGGGTGGGTGCTGGCCATTTTCTCTTCCATCTCAGGACAACAATGTGGTGCCTGTTTGTGAGGGTGTTCCACTATGGAAGCAGTAGTATTTGTAGATGTTCAAGTTCATCATGTGGCTGAGGCCAAACACATGAAATGTTTCAAATGAGAGCACAGGATGCTGCACACAATCACAAACATATCATAACTTGTTTATAGATGTTGCTGTTTCAGCATAGGTGCACTGCCTTGCAGAAATGCTTTTTCATAGCATTCATATAAAAACTTTGGACTCTGAAGTCCTGAATTCTACTGGTATCCTCAACTAGATCAGTTGTTCCCACTGAATAAATAAATGTTGACTCACCGTTCCACAGTTAATTCAGTGGGTCTACTGCAGTGGGGGCTATCAAAATGATTCAAGTCTTAGACTCTAATTGTAGCCTTAGACTATGACTTTCTCTTTATTGGTTTCTGATTGCCCACGATCCTTATTTTGTAAGTGACCACTTTGTGTGTCTGCGATAGGATGCTCAACTCTTGCTGCACTCAAAATCCTGATTCCTACCGTAGTTTTAATACTGATTGCATAAATTTTTGTCTTCCTATGTCCAATCCTGTTGTGTCATCATGACCCAGTTGTTTCCTTTGCGCAATCCTATAGACAGGCCTGTGGTTTCAGATGCAGCCTCCCATCCAGATCTTTGTTCAAGCTGGCACAAAGCCAACAAGTCTTATATTGAGGGCTAGAGATTTTGCCATCAAAGACATGGAAGACTGTGTGGTCCTCCTCTCAGTCTCATCCAGGCAAGAAGATGCTGCAGAGAGGTCACCACTGGATGATGCAATCAAGCAGGATCATATTAGGATGTCTGTGTAACTTGCTCAGTGGTCCCTTCAAAATAAGCATGTTTTCTGGACTTGGAAGGAAAAAACAGTTCCAAAAATACCAAGGGAAAACCCAGTCCACATTAAGATGGACAAAACTACTGGCAAGCCTAGAGAAAGCTGCATTTAGCTTCTTTCTTCATTAATTGTGTGTGTGTGTGTGTGTGTGTGTGTGTGTGAGAGAGAGAGAGAGAGAGAGAGGGCATCAGTCAGTCAGTGGCAGCTGGTGGATGCCCTATCAGACAGGTGGTGAATCAACTCCAAGTTTTAGCCTGATTTTTAAAGGAAGTTTCCAAAACACTAAATCTGTTTTGGGGATGGAGTCAGCATCCTGGATAACTCCTTTAAAATTTGGGCTAAACCCCATTGCAGATTCATAACCCCACTGCCATGAAAGACAACAGTCAGCACTGGGGGTCTCCTTGTGTGTTCAAAACTATGAAAATATCACCAAGGATTAGACATATAAACTTTAGGTAGATCCAGACCCAGATGAAGAATCAGACTGAAGGCAAAAGGCTAGCGCAGAATCCACATTAACAGAATACAGATCTAAACTGAAACTTTACTAGGTGCTCCTCAACATTTCCAGCTCTAGAAAAGAGGCCTGGCTCATTATTCTCTGGGCTTACTGGGCCTTCAAAGAATATATTGAGGGAGAAGATGGTTGTGTATGAGGCCATTCTGCCACTCCTTTCTTTGGGGCTGGACACTGGAAATATTTCGCATTGTGAGGAACATATACAACTATGCATTGCAGTTTTCTGCTTGACTAGCCCGCTGTCTTTTTCCCATTTCTGCTTACCCAGACAGAAGTCATGAGATTGTTATGACTTCCAAAAAGCCATTACTCACTATTAGCAATTTTTGACTTTCTTTGGTAGGAAATGGTTCTCATTTCTTATCAGGCAGGAAGAAAGTTATTGAACTTTGGTTGTAGGCATTGCTCAATTTGATTTGGTTGGACTTTTGTGTTCTGCTACTTTCAGCAGAGACAAATGCTTCCCTACTGATGGTTTCACTTTTGTCCCATACTTGAACAGCATGTAGAAACTAGAAGAAATCTCTGACCGTTTCCTCTCATAGAAATCCACGGTGTGGTCGAGTTGTTAGAACTTTAGAATATGTCTGGGAAGATCTGGATTCAGGTCCTCGCTAGACCTTGAAGTTGAGTGAGTGACTTTAGACTTTAGATAAAGATGACTTTATCTATCTCATAGGACAGTTGTGAAGATGCAAGTTGAAAAGGACCACATGGGCCATGGAGTTCATTGGAAGAAAGGCAGGTTTAAATGTAATAAATAATAGACAAATGAAAAAAAAATGAATTGCCCTTGTTACTTGTTTGAGACAAGGATTCACAGAGAGGTTCACTGTGTACATAGCAAAGAAGGCTCTTTCATGCTAGATTGCTGTGTTTGACTCTGTAATTATATGACTCAGGGCAAAGTATATCACCCAAGCAAACCCATCCCTTTGAGAAAAGCTGATCTGAAGGCAGCTAAGATTCTGCAAGGCTTGGCAAGTTGACTTTGGGGCTACAATTCCTAAATCCAGAAGTTTTTAGAACTCGGCAACTCCCAGTTTTTGGAACTTCTAGTCCAGAAACTAGATTTCCCTAACTGCTGAAATTTTGAGTCACATGGTGCCCATGCATGCACCATGATTCTTCCCAAGTACAAGAGCTGCTGGACTGACACATCCCATCAGAGCCAGCTTGAAGTGAAGAGTTCAGAAGTGGCTCTCCTAGTGGAACAAAGGCAGGATAAAAATCAGATTAATAAATAAATAGACCAAACTAATTCATACTGTTGAGCGGGGAGAACTGTTAAATTATTTGCATTTTTTGAAAAATATTAGTACTAAGTCAAAAAGCCATCCAAAGCAGCTCATATACACTAAGACCATTTCCGCACTACACTGTTATAGTGCTATTATTCCACTTTGAACATCCTGTGGAATTCTGGGGCTTGTAGTTTATTGAAGCCCAATAGCGCTGTGGCTGAGAATTCTAAAGGCCTCTCCCTAAACTGCAAATCCCAGAATTCCACAGGATGTTGAAAGAGGAATAATAGCACTATAACAGTGTAGTGTGGAAATAGTCTCAGTAAAATATATACCACTCTCTGCATGCTTACAGTCTAAAAAGACAAGAGTCCAAAAAGGGGATGGGAATCATGCAGAAGAAAGGAGGGTGGGGGAGACTTTCAGCTGGAGTGGTGGAATGGTCTTTCTTCCCATCTTCACGTCCTTCAACTGTGGCCTGCAGGAATGTCTTGGCCTTGATGTGGGGTTGGCTTCTTTCTTCCAGATGTGATTGTATTGTGAAAGATATTTGCAAACATTGTAGTGGTCTGAGTTCTGGTCTTGATCTTGGAAGATCAGGATTCTTGTCTCCACTAAGACATGAAACTCACTGGGCAACTTTGGACTAATCTCTCTCTTTCTCTCTCTCTCTCTCTCCCCCACCTCCCCGCTCAGCACAACCAGGATTGCTGTAATGGAAAGGTGGGAGCAGAAGAAAACCAAGTGCACCACCTTGAGTTCATTGATGGAAACCTACCTCTTGCATAATGAGAATATAATTTGCACACACTTATTGAGAGAAAATACATCTGGGAGCATGGTTCTCCTTTAATACAGAATGGGAATTGAAGGAACTGGAGGCAAGGCTCATGGGATACCCACAGGTGATGGTGGTTTGAATCCAGCAGAAACCTCTGTGAGACAGCTGCTCCTTGGTTATGTTCCTTGGACAGTGAACCCATTATTCCTTGAAACATTACAAGAGACCATCTACTAGTTTTCCTGTAGTTTCATCCCATTATACCTCTGGCAATGTTACATCGTGGAGAAATTGTTCAGGCAAAGTACTGAGGCACTGTGGGCAATGTCTGCAAGGGGAAGTATCCCTGCTGTTAGATCATATCCACTACGATTTAACTTTCTATAAGTTGACCCTAGATAATAAACCATAGGGGAGCAACAGTAGTTGAACATTTTCTGGAGACTATATGTTCAGACAAACTAGACATCTGGAGTGCATAACATCTATATTTAAAGTACTCCTTTGGCAGGCATTTTGTTTGCATTTTTGTGTGTGCATTTTAACATATATCTAAGATGTCTAATATCTGGACTTTTCACTTTCTTCTGCCATCACCCCATTTTTGTAGTACTTAGCCTAAAGGAAAGTTTTGGAGACAATGTACACATCTTTGGCATTTTGATAGGTCATAATCAAGATAATGTACAACTGTGGATCTTCTGTTTTGGTCATTTAACTGACTGTTCAGGATGTTTTTTTTACAGTGTATCAAGAATTTCCTACCCTCTTTTTCAAAATACAAGAAGCATGCATTTTTTTTATACAATGCAGAGTTTCTAATTTTTCTTCAGCAAAGAAATTTTACAAAAGCAGAAAGGGGATGTCCGTACTCCATCGTACCACCCTCGCATTCCTTTGTGGTCAGTTCTAGTACTCTTATCTGTGAGGAAGCTATCGCAAAGCCCTTCCTGGTCCTTAAAGGAAAACAGAAGTAGTCAAATCACTTACATATGCAAATAGTCAAAAAGTTATTTGTGTTCTCATAGCCAGCCTCAAGAGGAAGAAGAGCCAGAAATAATTCATATTTATGGCCTAGAAAGCATAATCTGCCTAACCAACAAACAATGAAGAATAGACTTGGGGAAAAAATAATGAAGAGTTTTCTAGCACCTTAAAGACTAGTGATATGAACTTACCTTAAACCATCCCTTAAATAGGAGATTTTCTAGCAAAATGGTGCCACATCATTACATTCATTTTTTTAAACTCCAGGGACTGACTTGTTAGAATTTCAGTACCAACTTAGTACCAGAGTTAACTATTTAAGTTATTAATTAGTTAATTAAAGGGGAGACCCAGCTAAAGACTCAACAAATGTATGTTTCTGAGCTGCTTCTTTACTCAAAACGAGTTCTCTTTGATTTTTACAGAACTACATTTTGCTTTCTGCTAATCTCTGAAAGCTGCAATTCCCTCATGAATTACAACATTTATATCACAAGATATAAACTACGTACTCAACAGCTGTTCCGGTGGAAAGAATTGTACTAATGTCAGTAGAATTGTCAGTAAACTGTCCCTCCACACTTCGAAAACTAATAAAGGATCCCTATTATGGGAACCAGGCATTTCGTAGAATCATAGAATCATAGAAATGTAGAGTTGGAAGAGACCACACGGGCCATCCAGTCCAACCCCCTGCCATGCAGGAATACCCTCAAAGCACTCCCGACAGATGGCCATCCAGCCTCTGCTTAAACACCTCCAAGGAAGGAGACTCCACCACACTCCGAGGCAGCATATTCCACTGCCGGACAGCCCTGACTGTCAGGAAGTTCTTCCTGAGGTTCAGGTGGAATCTCCTTTCCTGTAGCTTGAATCCATGGCTCCTTCTCCTGGTCTCTGGAGCGGCAGAAAACAAGCCCTCTCCTTCCTCTACATGGCATCCCTTCAAATATTTAAACATGGCTATCATGTCCCCTCTTAACCTTCTCTTCTGCAGACTGAACATACCCAGCTCTCTAAGTCTATCCTCATAGGGCATGGCTTCCAGGTCCTTCACCATTTTGGTCGCCCTCCTCTGGACCTGCTCCAGCTTGACCATGTCCTTCTTGAATTGGGGTGCCCAGAACTGGACACAGGATTCAAGATGAGGTCTAACCAAAGCAGAGTAGAGTGGTACCAGTACCTCCCTCGATCTAGACACCATACTCCTATTGATGCAGCCGAGAATTGCATTGGCTTTCTTGGCTGCCGCATCACACTGCTGACTCATGTTCAGCTTGTGGTCTATTAAGACTCCTAGATCCCTTTCACACGTACTGCCATCCAGCCACATTTCTTTATATTAATATAATTTGCATGACTTCAGAACGTTGTAGAAACACCGTGATATGTGAGTAAGTGTGAAGTCAGGAAACAATTCAAAGAAGGAAACAATTACACCAAGAACATAACTTCAGTAACTTTCTTCTCTAATTTACAGAATTTTTTGACCTAAATCCACTGCTATTCTCAGCTAGACCTATTAAATCAATTGATGAATGGTATGTAAATATCATTGAAACAATAAGTCTACTCTAGCTGGAAATATCTATATCATAGTATCAAAGATGCATCTATTCCAACTTTTTAAGTCACTAAAATTAGGTTTCACAAATACAAATTTGGGTTTTACCAAAGCTGAAATAAATATGCACTGAAATGTGCCTGCATGTTTACTTTAATTTTCTTGCAAAATTGCAGTGAAAAAGAGGGAATCACCACAGAGCTGATTTATTAATCCATTAAACAGATGGTGGTGAGTTTAATTTTGAAATGGTCTTCTCTGACGTAAACTTAAAATGGGGCTAGAATTTTGGACTTGGACTAGGGAGATCCAGGTATAAGCTCCCACATGACTATGAAACTCATGAGATGAAATATTTCTCAGTTTGATCTACTTCACAGGATTGTTGTGAGGATCAACTGTAGAAGAAGAAAGCTGTGCATGTCACCTCGAGTTCACTGGAATATAAATCTAAGTAAAGTTGGTTTCACACTGCACAGTTATAGTGCCGTGGTTCCACTTGAACTGTCATGGCAACATCCAGTGGAATCCTGGGATCTGCAGTGGAGGGAGAGCCATTTAGAATTCTCAGCCAGAAAGCTCCCCTATTGCCTTCCCAAACTACTAACCCCAGGATGCTGTAGAATGTTGCTGTGGCAGCTGAAGTGGTCTCATGGCACTATCATTGTGTAATGTGAAAGTGCTGCAAGTAAATAAGTTTTTTTTTCCTTCACAGAAGAATTTTTCTCCCACAAAACCACTTAAGGACAATTTGAGTGCAGTAATAATTGTAAATAGATATGGTCCATCTGGATGGAGGTTAAAAATATTATAGATCCAGTTAAGAAATCCACTTTCACAAATGTCTAATTACTAATTTCACAGTCAGATAGTTTTGAAAATGCAAATGGGTGTAGGAATTCTTTTTTAAATTTTAGTTCAGGATGATATTACGATCCACTACCAAGATGAAAAGTAATTACCAAGGCCATTTCCGCACAAGACTGTTATAGTGCTATAACAGTCTTGTGTGGAACTGGCCCAAGATGAACAGATTCTAACCCAATAGGAAAGTGAGGTAACCTTGCAAGTGCCTGTTCTGCCTATGTGCTAGTCATTTCAGCAACGTTCCTCACCTTTCCTAGGGAACTGAATCTTGAAACTAGGACTTTTGTTGGGACTGATGCAGGAATCAGTAAGCTGAAGCAAGTGAGAGGGTAAAATGATAAGGGAGGGAGTGCTGAATATGCTTTTAGTCTATCTGGAGGGTGGAGTTGTTTAAAACTCACTTAGGTTTCTAACTAAAGTCCAGGGCAGATTCACCACCTCACTGAATTTGGAACTCCCTCTGATGCAGTATAGTTGCAGGGAGATGGGGAGGTTTGAAGTATGATTTAACTTGTAGATTACTTAACAATGATCATTGCGTAGTCATCTTGTCCTTTACCCCAGGCAACAAAATGTCTTGGGTTGGCCTGGTCTGACTATGAATAATTTTAGTTGGGTTAGACCCATTTATCTTTCCTTTTCTGGTTCATTTGCTGAACTACTATGAAGAAGATTGGTGATGGGATGGAGATGGGCATGGAAGTGTGAGGAAGTCTGGCAAAAGGCATTCTATCTCCATCTTGTGACACAATCGTGAATTGCATTCCAGCTGCTACAACTGCATTTCAAACATTCTCTCAACAGTCTTATCTCTGGATACTTTGTCTATGTCCTTCTCTAGAATGCAGAACCATCTAGAGCCAGTTTCTTTGACTCTGTAGGAAATATACAGAGAGAGAGAGAGAGAGAGGAGAGGGAGAGAGAGATGTTTATTGGGGATTCACATTGACAGCAACTGAATGACTCAATCTTTTCCCAAATTTGTATGCTGCTGCGATGCACAATATCAGAAAAATGACCCCTCCCCATGCTTCTTCAGATATAATCACTCGTGTGAAGCATCAGTAATATATTCTGTAACTTCTAATAGCCAGAAAAGGTTGACAAACTAAATTAATTTTAACCATTTGAAGGTAATTTCAATGTATATGTTTTTATGTACAGGTATGAAAGCTGGATGGCAAAGAAAGCTGAAGGAAGTAAATCAACTCATTTGAAATGTGCTGCTAGAGGAGAGTTCTGCAGATACTATGGGCTACTAAAAAGACAAATGAATGGGTCTTAGAACAAGCCTGAACTCTCCATAGAAGTGGATTAAACTAAGGCTGTTGTATTTTGGACATATCATAAGATGACATGACTCATTGGAATAGGTTATAATGCCTGATAAAATGATAGGCATCAAGAAAAGAGCAAGATGTCATTACAGAGGGATTGATTCAATCAAGGAAATCATGGTCCTGAGTTTGCAGTTTGAAGTTTGGAGAGAACAGAATTCAAAGACATAACCATGTGAGTCTGAAATAGTATGCAACGGGATCTTGTAACACCTTTGAGACTGAGAGAAAGAAGGTGGTAGCATAAGCTTTCCTAGACTTAAATCTACTTCACCTGATGTGTGAAGTGAAAAGTCCAAGAATAGACCTTTATGAGTAGGGTGTATATATGAATAGCAGTAGAAAAGCAAAACTTATGAGTATGGTGGTAGGGTGACAAGTTCTGTTTTAACTGAACTTTCAGGGGACGAAGTTCAGAGGAAAGATGTTGTCTAAAACGAAAGTGAGTAGATAACCATATGAATGGTGGAGACATTATTGGAATATAGAGTGATGCTGACTGGGAATCAGAAAGGAGATGTGATAAACCGTCCAAGAGAATCTTCATGAGGCTTGGACTTAACTAATGTTATAATATGTGTAGTGTGTGAGGAAGCTATTGTCTCTGTTCAACCCACTGTCAGTGAACTAGAGTTTATGGATATATTCCAATTTTGCTGTTTCATAGTTTTTTTCTTCAAGGACTGCTGTTCTGAGTTTCCACATGGAATGCTTGGGAAAATAGAAGCATTCTACAATCTTTTTTTGTGTATTCCGATCCCATTTACACACAAAGACTAGCCTCTTTGCCTAATGTAGAGTGCTGAAGGGCATTGTTGACAGAGGATGGCATGTATCACATAAGAGGATGAGCAGCTGAAACTGCCTCTAATATTGTGACTGTATGTGATTAGATCCTGTTATGACATTTCCCAGGTAGATGTGTCAACAGAGTTGACATCTGGGTTTGTGGCAAGGTCACAAGAGGGCCATTGATGAACAGGGCTGTTGTGGGTTTCTTATGGCAAATAGCAACAAGAAATTTATACGTGTAATGTAGACACATAAATTGAATTGCCTATGTGAAAGTTAAGTTATTTGGTTGATTGCATGATTCAGCAAACAACTGCATGTTTTGCATGACTTAAATGGTCAAAATCTTAAACAAAAAATACACTAAACACTACCAGAAACTGAGCAATGAAATTCCAAGAACAGAGATAATATGTATATTGACATTGAAAATATAGTCTTAGCTGTCACTTTGCCTTCAGTTACTTATGTATAAGTTCAATTACATAGGCAAATAATTTATAAATCAATGTATACCTGATGAGCTTTGTGGAAATCAAACTATATTAATCAGTTAACACAAGGATTCAGACCATGCATTCCCCTACCCCCATTTCAAGTTGGGTCAAAAAATGAATTTTCTTAAATTAAAATTAACTGTGGCTGTGATGTAAAGTAACTGACTATGGACACCATGGAGCATCTTCAAAAATGTCAAAATCCTTGGCATTTGGTTCAATCATGTTAACGGAGGAGTTGCACAGACAATGGGTTCTCTAATATTCATCAAATGTTTTCTCCATCTGCTTTGATACTTTGCCCTGTGAACCCATTAATTCCACAAATTAATGACATTAATTATATAGGGCAAATTAACTGTCTGTGCATCAAAGGCCAAAATATTAATGGCAAGTTTTGAAACTAATTATTATAACACATTCTACCTGGGTTTCTCTTTGCAAGATACAGGTGCCAGAATATTCCCTTCTTCCAAGGCCACAGTTCTAATCTAAATCATTTCCCATGCCTATTATTTAAAGAAAAATGAGTCATGTGGGTATTAAAGACCTCTCTGGACACCCATCTGTTCAGGATTTTCTAATTGTAGATTTGTTAAATTGAGCAGAAGGTTGGACAAGGTGGCCTACAAAACCTTTTCAGCTCTCTGACCTGTGACTTATGGCCTGAAATCCTGTGTTAGTGCCAACTAGAGTAGATCCAATGAATCAATGTTGACTCACTATTCAACAATTGATATAATTGATTCAACAGATCTACTGTAGTTGGGAGTAACCAGTAAGATTCAGGCTGATGCCAGATCTAGAATGACCTTCTGAATACAAAGCTCAGAATTCAAATGGATTTTTGAGTGCTTTAATTCCAATCTCCAGTACATTGAAGACAACGTTTTCTGAAAGGGATGAATACAGGATTAATCTCAATGTGCTACCTTCTATTGCTATTGGATGTTCTCCTTTAAGCTTTGTTTCTATGCATGTCTCATTCATTTCAATGAGAGGTGTGGATGGAATATGGACTGTGTTGTCATTGGTTATATCTAGAAATGTAAATTTTGAAAAAAGAAGTTGAAACCATGGGAAAAAACTTTTTCCCCTATTTTTGAGGAAGGGAAATGAAATTTTCAGAAAAATGCACTATTAGCACCCTGTAAAGACTGAAAGCCACTTTGTTAGTTTTGAAACATAGCATGCATTGTATACAATGTGGTTTGGCAATATATATTAAAATACAGTGTTGTTTTCTTTTTTCAGAAACTAATTACAAATTTAACTTTTTAAACATTTTTTTCAGTTACAGATGGAGTTACAGGTATGGAACTATAAAACAATTATTTAGTTTTATCAGTCTGAGGAAGGGGAGAAAGGAAACAGTGGTTCTTAACATTTACCAGGGACCCTCTTTAAATATCTTTTGTTGTTGTTGTTCACACCCCAAGACTTAACTCAATATTTAATACCATAATGTTCATCAAATATTTATTTAAAATTGCTCTTCAAATGTCTTTGAATTAGGAGAGAAGGGAGAAATAAGTAAATGCATACTTCCCTGAGAGGCCATGGAGGTGAAGGGAAGACTTTTCTTCTGCTTCTTCCTGCCAGTTTAAGACTGGAGGGGATTGAACAGCAATACACTGGCCCAGCCAGCCAGTATTTGCCCTTCCCTCTCTCCCTTTCTCCCTCCCTATTTTCTCTCTCGTTCTCCCTCCCTACTCTCTTTCCCAGCCATCCAGTCTATCAGAAACTCTCAATAACGGCCCTATTTTTGCCTTCTTCGTCAGCAGAAGAGGAGACTGAGATGGAAAAACGAGGGATGGATGGAAAAAGGGGATGGTGTTTAAGTGTTTCTAGTAGTAGACTGGACTCCTGTTACCCTGTTTTCTGGGGGTCCCGGGAGGGACACCAAATTGCTCTCAAAATTATACAAGTTGGGGAGATTAGTCAAAGAGCACAAGTTAGCACTGTGAGAGGCAGGGTAACGTAGCGAGATCTTGAACCCAATGTCTACGGGGCCAGGCCGAGTCAAGGAGCAAACCGGAGTGAAATAACAAATGTGATTGTTATTAAAAATACAATCAATCGGCGTATGCAACACAAACATACAGAGAAACTATAGAAATAAAGGTTGGAGTGGGATAGAGGCATTTTTAGAGGAGTTGTTGGTTTGGGTGATACTTCACCTGTCCTGAAGCCTGGTTAGAAGCGGAGAAGCTGGGGAGCGTGGTTCTCAGCACATGGAGCTGAGGGGAAGGCTCTCTGGACAAAGCGACAGCAAGGCGGGATGGAAGCCAAGAGTGATCCGAAGAAGCGCTCAAAGTCAAGGGTTTTTATAAGGGGAATTGTGACCACAGGCTAGTTCGGACTTGGGGAAAACAATGGATTTGGGGCTGCAGACAAAGCCTCCGAAAGGTCAGAATTTGAATGATTGAATTATAGCTGAATTATCAATAGGATAGCCAGTATGCAAATGCAGAGTACTTGAGCGTTGTATAGTCAGATCGTCAAACTGCCAGCGCGGGGCAGAGGACCTTTTGAAAGTTGTGTGCATACTTAATGAAGGTACTTGCCTTTGAGGTCTCCTAAAGCTGCGAGTTGGCTATTTCTGGCCTGCCTGTATTGTTTTGGAATATTACGGTGATTATCGGCCGAGCCTGTATGCGTGCTTGTCCGGGGTCCTCGCAAGCACGTGGAGGGGAATGGGTATGTGAAGCCGAATTAGTGATATCAAGAGATATCTTTTTATATCCCCCATGCTCAGGCTAGCCAGGGCAGTAACACTCCCCTTTGTTGGAAAGGAGGGGAGTGAGAGAGTGAGAAGGGCAAACACTGACCAGCTGGCTGGCTGTCAGCTGTGTTGTCACTCACCTGCTGAGTCCACCTTTTTCCCACAGTAGAGCAGCCATGTGACAGGCAATGTGCAGGCTCAGCCAGCCACCCAGCCTCCTTTTGCCTTCGTTCTTGTCATGTCTCTACTCCACTGTGACAGAGGAGACAGGTTCAGCAGCCTTCAACCCTCTGTGAGAATATCATGGACCCATTGGGGTCTTCAGATCCCAGGTTAAGAACCACTGAAATAGAAGAAACCATCATGTTACTGCCCTGGCTAGCCCGACCTTGGGGGATATTAAAAAGATATCTCTTGATATCACTAATTCGGCTTCACATACCCATTCCCCTCCATGTGCTTGCGAGGACCCTGGACAAGCACGCATACAGGCTCGGCTGATAATTGCCTTAATATTACAACACAATACAGGCAGGCCAGAAATAGCTGACTCACAGCTTTAGGAGACCTCAAAGGCAAGTACTCAATTAGGTATGCACGCAACTTTCAAAAGATCCTCTGCCCCGCGCTGGCAGCTTGACAATCTGAGTATACAATGCTCAAGTACTCTGCGTTTGCATACTGGCTATCGTATTGACAGTTCAGCTATAATTCAATCATTCAAATTCTGACCTTTCGGAGGCTTTGTCTCCAGCCCCAAATCCATTGTTTTCCCCAAGTCCGAACTAGCCTGCGGTCACAATTCTCCTTATGAAAGCCCCTGATTTTGAGCGCTTCTTCGGATCGCTCTTGGCTTCCATCCCGCCTTGCTGTCGCTTTGTCCAGCGAGCCTTCCCCTCAGCTCCACATGCTGAGATCCACGCTCCCCAGCTTCTCCATTTCTGACCGGGCTTCAGGACAGGTGTAGTATCACCCAAACCAACAACTCCTCTAAAAATCCCTCTATCCCACTCCAACCTTTATTTCTATAGTTTCTCTGTGTGTTTGTGTTGCATACACTGATTAATTGTATTTTTAATAAAATTCACATTTGTTATTTCACTCCGGTGTGCTCCTTTACTCCGCCTGACCCCATAGACATTGAGTTCAAGATCTCGCTACGTTACCCTGCCTCTCGCAGTGCTAACTTGTGCTCTTTGACTAATCTCCCCAACTTGTATAATTTTGAGAGCAATTTGGTGTCCCTCCCGGGACCCCCAGCAATCAGAGGAACAATCAACAAGGGAAAATTATTTCTTCACTACTTCTCTGTAGTGGCAACCAGATATAATACAGTCACTCAGAAAGAAAGAACTCAAAGGTTAGGAATTGATACCGTACATAGGCTTACATAATGTCTCTTGCCTAAATTTGACAAATGATTTTGAATCAGTATGTATGTGAAAATCTTGTCTTAAACATTTTATTCATTATTCTAGAAGAAAATATTCCATAATCCACTTTTATAATTTTTCTGGGAAAAAAAGCTTCAGGGAAAAAAAAGAATTTTTTCCTGGTTTTTTCATCCCCGCTCCCCCCCCCCCTTCACATCTCTAGCTATATCACTCTCATTTTGGCTACATTTGGTGCCACAGAAAAGATTCAATTGATAGTAATAGAAACAACTGACCTTGGGGAACAGATTTATAACAGACATAATTCATCATCACAGTATCATTTAAATTATGGGACTCAGCTGATAGATGCTATCTGAAGATCAAGCCAGTTTTGTCCCTCTCTTGTTTTGTTTATAGACACTACTTCCCCACAACCTTTAGCGATTATTCACAGTTACAGATATATATATAAAAAACAAGCTGTCTGGATTTTTAAGTAGCAGGCACCTGACTTACAGCTGTGTTCTTTTCACTTCCATAAAAGCTGTGAAGGTAATCATGCAATGAAAGCCATCCATAACAACCACTTCCATCTGGAGCCACAAACTTGGTTATGGGTCTCCTTAAGTCAAGACTATAGGTCTGTTAATGAGACAAAGGCCTGCAGGTGTTCTTTTCAAAAATATTTGCTTCTCATGGTGGTAGAAGAACACTCTTAACTTCAAACTGCTGGTTGTTTAATAAGAAACAGAAACTTTACAGCAGTGGAAAGCCATACCAGATGAGAACTATGCCAAACGATTCATTAAAACAGCATATCAAGAGCTGTTCCCAGAAATTGTAGTATACTATATTTAGCCGTAAGAACCAAAAGAAGCAGTGGCATGTGGTTTTGTTAGTTTTTACCATGATAACCATTAATTCAGGTTAAATTATTTATCATTTTTGTCTATGGAATTTTTATAGAGCAGTGAATTAAAGCAACCAATTTAAAAAATAATCCTAAATATAAAGAACCAGATGCTACTACCCTCAATCAAAACAAATACAGGAATAAAACTGTGGCTAGAATTTCTCAGTCCAAAAATGTTTCTCTAAAAAAGAAAAAGTCTTTGACACGGCCTGAAAGCACTCAAGTAGATGTGCATACCCAATTCCACCTGGGAGGGTATTTCATTGGGTGGAAGAAGATATGCCAAAAGTCCTCCTCCTCCTGTTGGTTTCCAAATGGAGCTGTGGTCCATATAGAACCATCAGCAGTATCTCTTCAGAAGACTTGTGTGAATGGGAAATGATGATTGGGGATGATTCAGGTGTCCTGACCATAAGTGCTTTACAATGTGCAATTTGTATATCACATGACATGCAAACTGTGATTTCTACCTCCCAGCTTTCTCTATATTTCAAAGGAATTGTTGGAGCAGACTGAGCACTATCTCAGCTGTTCATCTGATTCCTTCTTAAGAGACCATTGGCATCAAGAAAACGCGTACAAACGATCTGTTACCATGGTGAAATTTGATTTGGAGCCATGAACAGATGCTTTTGTACTGTGTTTACATCCCCCCCAACCACTGCCCTTTGTCAAAGGGGAAAGGAGTTAGGGCAACTGTTTTAGATAAACAAGTCTATCTTGGACCCATAAGCTATTTCTGATTTTGACTGAGATAGTTTATCATTTTGAAACTCGCAAAGGATGTGACATTCCTTGGTCCACAGATATGAACAACTAATTGACAATGATCATGGCTTGGCATCTCTCTTGATCCCTAGGTTGCATGGCCGTACAAGGCAATCTCCATGCTTTCAGCTGCCAGTTATAGCTTGGGATGCAAGGTTTTTCTAAGAATTAAGTGGAACATTTGCCAGAAGGCATTATATGGCTTTAGATAAGAAGTCTCCATAATAGTGAAAATAACAAGCCTCCTGCAATAAATCTTTTCCTTTGTTAGTGCTGACATGGTGTGTGATTTCATAGATTGTATCCCACCTGTTGAAAAACTGGTGCCAACTCAAATTGGGCCAATTTGCAGAGTGTGGGGGGGGTACCCTATGCATTCTTTCCTGGGAATGGGATATCTCTAGAAACGATGGGGCTTACATTTTTGTAAACACACATAGGGTTTCACTGAAAAGCCATGTTGTTTGCAGACCAGAAGGCAGCCTCCATTGGTATAGTTATGAGAAAGAAAAATCAACATTATGTGAGACATCATAGCATATCTAACAGAATTGTCATGGGTAGGAGCAAGCAATGCCATGCAAATCACCCAGACCACCCAGAGGAGAGCAGGGAACTCAAGCATTTGCCTAGTATGGATTGGAAAAAGAAGTTTGATTCTACCATCATTACTAATGACAGCAGCAAATAGTTAAATAACATGCTAAGTTATCTGCTTCCTTAGAAGATAGGCTGACTGGGGGGGGGGGGTCTGGGAGTTGTAGATCCCAAAGGAACTTTTCCAAAGCTGTGGCCCTTACCTATAAGAAACCTTGCTCAGATATATATGCATATGCATTCCAGTCTCATATGCATTCTTATTAAAGTTTAAAAATCATTAGAATACAATCCAAAATATAACAGAATACTAGATCCTGTAGTTTCTTAAATTGTTGTTGGTTTAAACAGAACAGTTTGGGGTCTTCAAATAATTTCAGGAGTATCTGATTTTGTTTTTGTGAGACGCTTCTGGATCTATAAATGATTATGACGATGATTATGATGTAAATCTTTCTACACAAATGAAGTCTTTCCACACAAAAATCTATTCCTGCTTCCTCCCCATGCTTTCTTCATTTGAGCAGTACAACTTACAGTGGTGAGGGTAATGATTCCGGTGCTTGTTCAACAGGTGGGAGGCAGAAATCCTTGCTTTTCTATTGCAAATCCCACAGAGATGTACTGCCACTAGATACACATATATTTTCTTACTCACAGGGGTTTGCAGGCTTGGCTTTTTCCATCTGGTTTAGTGGTGCCAGCTACTGCTGCTGAACATGCCTAGAGGCTGCGGCTCTTTCACGCTGCACAGTTATAACCCTATCGTTCTACTAAGTGCCATGACTGCTTCGTATGGAATCCTGGGGTTTGTAGTTTAGTCTAAAGTACCAAAGGAACTCTCTGGATGAGAATTCTAAATGCCCCTTCCTAAACTCCAAATCCCAGGTTTCCAAAGAATGCAGCCATGCCAATTAAAGTAGAATCGTAGTGCAACAACTGTAGTGTAAAAGAGCTCTAGTAAGGTGGGCTTTTTAAAGGACTTGTAGCTATGGCAATATTTAGTTTGGAACAAATTTTTTGGGTTCTTTTCTCTCTCTTCTCTCTCTTTTTGTTAGGCTTTAATCTAAATTAATAGTGGATTGTTTAATGTTAGTGTCTTTTTGCTGCTGTGAGATGTTTGGCCAATTTGTATTACTGTTTTCAACTTGATATTCCTGTCGTTTGAATAATTTGGAAATTTTGTATTTTATTACTGCCGCGTCTTTGAGCATGGAAAAACAGCATGCAAATAAGATGTTGGCAATGATGACAACAATAGCTGCTTGGTGAACAAGTGAAATGCAGCACAACTGACTGTGATCTGGGAACAACTCTTCTATGAACAACTGCAACGTCCTTACTCGGTGGATTGTACAAGTAGTACTTTCATCCTAAGAGACTTTGTGATATAGTAGCTTGAGCGTTAGGCTACAACTCCAGGAGACCAAAGTTTAAATTCTCCACACAGCCATGGAAACCCACTGAGTGACCTCAGCCAAGTCATACTTTCTCAGCCTGGCAGGAAGGCCATGGCAAATTTGGTCTGAATAAATCTTGCCAAGGAACTCCTAGGCTAGCTAAACATATGCTGAGTTCAAATCAAGGCAAGAGATATGTTGAAACCAACTTGAGAAGCCAGGCGTTGTCTTGTATCATGACAATGTCCATTTAGACTGCAACTAGTTAATGAACAAACAGCCCATAAGTGCTATAAGTCAGGCCATTTCCGCAAGAGGCTAGGGAATCGCTCCATGCCATTACTCATCGGATCTTCTGGCTCCTCAGTCTGGTCCATGGTGAATTGGAGCAGTGCAAGGTCTTAGATCTGCACTGCTCTGGCTTCCAAAACAGCGGCTTCAGGTTGGTCATGGGTCCTGGCCAACCGCTGAAGCTCACCACGCCTAAAGCCCACCCCCCATAGATCACAGGCTCACATTGGTGTGAACCTACGAATCTGCACAAGGGAGCAGGTATGCAATGGTGCGCTCTGGAAAAATGAGAAACTTCTTTTTTCCGGTCTTTAAAAAGCATGCTGGAGGACCAGTTGGGGGCATTTCGGAGTGGACTGAGGTGCGGATCTCCAGTAAGTTGTCCGCATCTAGTCTGCTCCAAGGTGCAGACCTCCATGGAGGACGCACTGCGCCGTTTTAATTCCCCTGTGCGGAAATGGCCTCAGACTCAGTTTGAAGCACAGCAATAACAGACTATTGTTCTAGCATTTCCCCCCTTTTTCAAGGATACCACTAACCATAGTACAGAAAAGGATTGGAATGGAGAAGAACTGGCTGGGGCTCATGTACTGGACCAGAAGCCTGTGACAAATGTATGCTTTTGCTTTCCAGGAGCAAGGGGAATGAAAACAAATGAGTCAAAACAGAATTTCTCTTAGCACATGTCGGATATCTGATATTGGGAAATTGTTTAGGTGGATTCACATTAAGTCAAAATGGACCATATCCAGAATATGACTTAACTCCTGTACTCATGTGATTTGTTCAATGCAATTCCCAAGGGTCTTCCAGGGAGAAAGCCCCACTGAACGCCCTAAAATTTACTTCCCAGGAAAATAAACAAAACATGGAGAAACTGAAAAAGGCATAGTAATATTTGATCTCATGTATATTTCTCTCCAAAATGCTTCCTTGCCTTGTTTTGTGTATCATTAATTCATGAGGAGTTAGGTACTAATAGTCAAGTATTTCTAATCAATTCCTCTTAAATTAATACATACAGCTGCACACATCTTTACCCACATTTAAAGATTTTGGATAAAACTGATTCCATTATAGAGACTTCCAACATATTTTCACTTTATAAATGCAATAGAATTTCCATACATCTGTCATTTTAGAGATGCTTAATAAAGATAACTGTGGCTCCCAGCTAAACTGCATAAACTCATATAGCATTTTTTAAAAAGTTTCTTAAGTCTCTTTATCTAGAAGGACATGTAGATACTATAAAGCACTGAAATAACATCATTCCACCCTGCAAAAAGCTCACATTGAGTCCTTATTTAACAATCCCAATTTAGTTAAAAGGTTATACATTCATATTAAATGTTTAGCAACTCTGAGAAACCATGTGGCACTTTTGTGCTTCAGTCCTATCTACACTCACCTGAATTGATCAAAACTTAGCAAGACTTATTTCTAAATACATGGTTGGAGGCAGTGGCGCCAGGTCAGTGGAGCAGTGAATCCAGGTTTTAGTTCAAACTTTGAAGAAGCTGCACAAGGCACTGAACCAATATGTGTGTAGTTCAGTACTTGGATTGCTCATTATTTATTTATGCATCATTTATTTAATTTATATCCAGCTTTTCTTCCAATGTTGAACCCAAGAGCTCTAAAAAAGTGAATTGAAGCAAGATACAGTTAAAACTATGGATTGCACAAAACTTTTAAAAAAAACAATTAAACAAACAAGCGCATAAAAATTAAATCAGTTTTAAGGCTGGTTAAAATCTAATAATAATGATAATAAAAATACCAGTATAAATACAAGACAACCCATTAAAAGACCTACTCCAACAGAAAATCAACACTCAAAGACATACATAAACAGAAGGATCTTTGCCTGCTGGCAGAAAGAGAGCGAAGAGTGAGCTAACCTAGCTTCTTGTGGTAGGAAATTCCACAGCATGGGAGCATCCACCAAAATGCTTCTTTCCTGTTGTTCTCATCAAATGTGAGTGTGATGGTGGTGGGACTGAGAGAAAGCCTTCCCACAAGGATCATAGATCATATTGGGCTCATATTGGGAATCTTTTAGATAACCTGGACCCAAGTCTTGGACGTTTTTGGCCATTTCAGCACTACACTGTTATAGTGCTATTATTCCACTTTCATCATCGTATGGAGTTCTGGGATTTGCAGTTTAGGGAGGGGCATTTAGAATTCTTAGCCAGAGAGCTCTTTGGCCTCAGTAAACTACAAACCCCAGAATTCCACAGGGTGTTGAAAGTGGAATAATAGCACTATAACAGTATAGTGCAGAAATGGCCTAAGACTTGAGATGGATTCTCCATCGACTAAAGTGAAAGCCACCAGCTCCCACTGGTTGGTGATCTCTTAATGGAAGCAATTTTTGGCAGTCTTGTATGGATATTTGTAACTTAGGAAGTGTTGTGGTTTCATGCACTCTAACAATGACATTAATTTGCATTTATATCATATGTTCGGTATTCAAAGTATTTCACATATTTTAATTTTATTCCTTGCAATAGCCTAGGAGGGTTAGCAATTACTGTTGTCTCTGTGCAACAGATTTCAAGATAAGACCAAGAGGATTTGCCTTGACTAAGGTACAACTTGGAAGAAATGCATTACAATGAGAATGTTAACCTGTAGTGCAGCTTCTTTGGATGGTGGGGGAGAACAATACTACAAACTTTGTTACTTTTAAAAGGTATTGCAATGATAGGCATCTTACCTTTTTAGTCATCACTCTTAAAATGTTTCTTATAAGGAACTATGTTTTGGCCCGTTGTGGTCGTTTTTTAAAATGTATTTTCAATAATAATGAGGAAGAGGAAGAGGAGGAGAAGCAGTTGTTACTAATGGGTCATTCTATAAATAATGTCAACAAGTTACTCATCATGGAGGATGAGGGGGAGGAGGAGAAGAAATAAAAGAAATAATTTTTTTAAAAACAATTCAGACATTCCAAACTCTGGTCTGAGGTCACCTAGCAAGTTCATGGCTATGAATATTTATGTTAGCCATCCCAAACCTGATATCTATTGGATTACATCTTCCATCATCCCTGGCCCACACAATCCAGGATGAACTCAAGGCTTCTAGTATGTATGAACGCAAAAGGCAGGGCTGTTTGCTGAAATTTAAAACCAGGACTACTTGACTCACCCTGGAGCTTTAAGCATATAGCTAGTCTATACTTACTAATCATGTCTTTCGTATGAGTGAATGAGGCTTGGAGTGGTAGCACAGTCTGGTGAATAATGGGAAAGCCAGTGAAATCCAGGAACTTTCAGCATTTGTATTTAGAACATGATAGAGAAAGAGGAAATAAGATAAGATCAAAATCACCTACTTGGGAGCAAGTTCCACTGGATGCAATTGAACTTACTTAATTAATACATTTGAATACAATCTAATATAATAATATAATATATTATTATGAATATAATATAAATAAATAATAAATAGACCAGATGAACAATTGTATTGGGGAAAATGAGGTATTATTTCACTGCTGGTTCATGAGTTTTATATTTATATACAACTTAAGCTTGGAGAAATCCCCTTTTAAGCTAACAGCTTCTACAACTCATCTGCCAGCAAGGCTTATGCTCAATGCTAGGACATTTTGGGAATTGTAATCTAGAAAGTAACTTTCCCAAGCTCTGAATATAACTAGCATCTAGCATTAGCTCTGCCCATTCTGTCCCATCTGTTCGAATGGTGGTGATACCTCCCACCAATAAAAAATAAAAATAAAAATCAGTGCACTGTTTTTTGTACTGCAGCCCTTCTAGATTATTGATCTTAGATGTGAACACTGGTTTATTTCCAGACAGAAGAAAAAAAATTAAACATTAAAAGAAAAAATCACCTTAGCTGATTCTTCCTATGAAATGCTATCAAACCCTCACATAAGGGTTTGTTGAAACCTCTCAAACCCTGGCCTCCAAGGTCATAGTCCAATGCTCAGACCACTAACCATGTGGTCCTGCTTCTATTCAGACATTCATAACAAGAGAGCAAGCATGGTATAGTAGTTTGAACGTTGGACTATGACCCTGGAGACCAGGGTTTGACTCCCCACTCGGCCATGGAAATCCACTGGAAACCTCACACACTCTCAGCCCCAGAAAACCCTATGATATGTTCGCCTTGGAGTGGCCGTAAGTTGGAAATAACTTGAAGGCACTGAACAACAATGTGCATGTGACGCAATATGCTTGGTAGAGGCTTCTGGAGAGTCTTGGCTTTGACATCATATCTCTCTGCTTTTCCTGATTGCTTTTAAAACTATCATTACTGTGAACAGGGAAACAGAAAAAGGAAAATCCCTACAGTGTACACAGAATAGTTCTGTAGTCTAGTAGAAAGTGTAGGGGTGTGTCTGTGTGTGCATGCACACACCTACCGTCAAGTTGCCTGTCAACTTATGGCAACCTCATGAATTTCATAGGGTTTTCTATATTTCAGAGGAAGAACAGTGTAGGTACTCTTTGGTTTCTAAAGAGCTGACTGAACATATGCAATACCTAAGAAAAACCACAAGATGTCTCTTGGAACCTGCATTTGAAGACGAGATTCTCACAACAACAGCAACAACAATAATTCTACAAGACACTCTGGATTCATCCATGATCCTAAGCTGAAAAGCTGTTCTCTCGCCTAGAACTAAAGCAGCACCACTTATAGCAGTTTTGTCTAAACCCTATGCCTTCCAGATACTGTGGATTAGAAATCCCACAGCATTGGCTGTGTTAAATGAAACTGATGGGAACTGAATTGAACACATCTGAAGACTAGTATGTTGGAGGAAGTTGCTCCATGGTATGTCCGATAGGGCAGTCATGAATTTGACCCCAAACACAACCTCCTCTAGACTACATAGTCAAAATAATAAAGAATGAAAAGCATAATTGTGTCTTTCCTTATGTTACCCTGTGAACTGGAGGTCCCGGGAGGGACACCAAAATGTGCTCCACTGAAGTTGGGGAAAATTAGCTCAGAGCACTGCTTAGCGTTACGAGAGGCAGGGTAACGTAGCGAGACCTTGAACCCTATGTCTGCGGGGTTGGGTCAAGTCAAGGAGAACAGAGAAGTTGAAATAATAAATGATGTTTATTAAATACAAGCAAAACTGTGTATGCGACATACTCAAGATAACTAAAGAAAATAAAGGTTTGAGTGGTATAGAGGGATTTTTAGAGGGATTGTTGGTTTGGATGATACTTCACCTGTCTTGAAGCCCAGAAAAATAGAGAGCGAAGCTGGGGTGCGATGTAGCTCAGCATGTGGAGCTGAGGGGAGGCTCGCCAAGCAAAGCGGCAGCAAGTCGGGATGAAACTTGGGAACGATCTGAGGAAGGTCTCGGAATCAAGGGTTTTTATAAGGAGAATTGTGACTGCAGACTATGCCGTACTTGGGGGAAAACAATAGATTTGGAGTTGGAGACAAAGCCTCTGAAAGGTCAGAATCTGAATGATTGAGTTATCATAGCAGTTCTCAATAGAGTAGCCAGTATGCAAACACAGCGTACTTGGGTATTGCATAGTTTACCCATCAAGCTGCCATCGCGGGGCAGAGGCTCTTTCGTAAGTGGCGTGCATACTTAATTAGGGTACTTGCCCGGAGGTCTCCTAAAACAGTGAGTCAGCTATTTCTGGCCTGCCTGTATTGTAGTTTGAATATTACGGCTATTAACTGCCGAGCTTGTTTACGTGCTTGTCCGGTGGCCTCGCAAGCACGTGGAAAGAAATAGAGAAATGCAGCCGAATTGTGATATCAAGGGATATCTTTTAATATCCCCAAAGCTCGGACTAGCCACGGCAGTAACACTTGGACCTGGATGGCTCTTTGAACCAAGAATAACCACTATGAAGGTGGCAACAGAGAAAGAGTAAATCAAAGAAATTACTATAATTTTGAACTGATGGGGCCTTTACAAACAACTGTTCAAGAACTGCAGCTGTCACAATGCATCCATGTTTCTATTTTCTTTTGACTTAAGAAAAACTATCCCCTCTCTGTTCTGAATTATCTCTAACCCTGTGTCACTGCTCCCAATGTTGATTGTATTCTGATGATTTTCAGTAGACTGAGAGCCAGCATGGTGTAGTGGTCTGAGTGTTGAAGCTGGAGTCCTGCTTGGCCCCAGCTTGAAACTCACTGGGTGACTTTGGGCAAGTCACACATTCTCAGCCTCAGAAGAGAGCCAAGGCATATACCCTCTGACTACATCTTGCAAGAAATCTCTGTAATAGGTTCACCTTAGAGTCACCATAAACCAGAAACAACTTGAAGGCACACAGCAGCAGCAACAACGACAAACAGAAACCTCTATACTAATCAGTATATTTTCTGGCCACACAGCTGGATGATTGGCTCACTGTCAAATAAGCCTACATCATTGAGACGAGAAAGGCAGATTCTCAGTAGAAAGGTACCTGCAGGTTCCAAATGACCATGCAAGTGAGCCAGGCCAATTTGCTACAGGGACATGAAAATGATGGTCACAAAACCTACTGAAACAGTCTGTCCCAGTGGGCTATGCCTGCAATCTGTTTGTACCACATGAATGCAGTAAAGACACACAGACATTGGAAAAACGTTCCAGAAGAAGTTTCATAGCTGTTGAACTAGTGTCTGGAGGTTCATTAAAACACAACTTAGATTCAGGGGATTCTGTGTTCAATCGCTACTATTTCCAGGGAGCAAGCAGGCCGTGGAAGGACTACAGCATGAGAAGTTTGGTATAGTGACTGACAGTTGGAGCAGATACTATAGGGCCAGCTACAGAAGTGGCCTGAGAAATGTATAAAGCAAAATCATCTGTAAAAGGCTGCCTTTAACCTTTACAGTTTGAAGATTGCTCCAAAAGCCAGTTGCTGTCAGTGTCTTTGAAATACCGTGAAAGAGGCTCTGGCTTTCTGCTGCAGGAAGTACTGCAAGCTTTTCTTCAAAGCTTGTTTTTTAAAAAGTCATTGAATTGTGTCCCTCACTCCCAGTTTATTGCAATCTATGTGGAAATTTATTCCAATTCATTTTATCAACAGTTCTATCACCCATAGAATGTCAAAGAAGACCTGCAGTTATTTGGTGCCTGATCATAAAAATGGACATTGAGATCAATGGGAAGAAATAGCTGAGTCAAATGGGGAGAAATGGCTGATTGGAGTCAGTTCACTGCCCCCTTTGTCTTGAATTATTAAGAGGGGCAGCTGCTAGCTCCCATGTCAGTGGGACATCCACTCTGAGTTTTAGTCTGAACTTTAAAAGAGTTACTCAAGGTGCAAATCCTATTAAGGTGTTGGACTTCAGTAACTTGGATAACTAGTTTAAAGCCTAGGCTAAAACCCTGAACAGATTCACCACCCTACTGACATGGATGCCACCCACTACCACTAGTTTCCAGACCACTTGTGAAAAACCAAGTTGTCAACATGATGCCCAATTAAAATTGATTCATACATGTAGTAGTCCCCAGATAATTTCAGCACCACTCTGAGGCCTGACAGAGTGCCATGTTTCCTTTTTCTTCAGGGTGTTTTAGGCTGGCCCTGGTGGTCAGCATCCTTGTGAGGCACTGTTTGTGTGAATGAGCAGCACTTCCACATGGGCGATCAGTTGCCATCTTGATTTCCAGGATCGTGGTGACCTGAAATAACTCTTTAACAAAGGGACTTTTTTATTGGCACAGAAGATTTACTTATTTATATTATTTATATTTATATTATTTAGTAGCCTACTTATTTAGTTATTAAATTTAGATCCTGCCTATCCTCCAAGATGTATAAGACAATGCACACAATTTTCCTCTGCCCGTTTTACTTTACAGTAACCCTGTGAAGTAAGTTAGACTGGGGAGGGAGGAAAGGGCTGCCCCCAAATCCCCCAGTATCAATTTGGATCTGGGTCTCTCCAGTCTTGGTTTCACATGCTAAACTCTATACTACATGGACCACTGTCTGGAGAGAGAAATGAGCTCCACGTGTGATCTTGGGGACAACAGCACCCATTGCCATGTGTATGAACTAGAACCAAATCTAAGACTAGTAAACTTGTTACCAATCACTGAATTCACATATAGCTTGTCCACGTATCATTTACTGTGTACTAGCTACAAACAATTTTTACCTCTGTAGTGGTTCTATTTATATGATGGTTTGGAATCAGGATTATGCTATCATACATACCAAGGCATTTTGCTGCCAGGGTCAAATGAAAAGATGAGCTGGTGGCTGGTGTGTTGTGCTACAGTCAGCAAGTGAAGGGAGAGTCAGGTAGTTGTGAGGCAAAGAGCTGTAGGGTGATCAGTCCAGCCTAAGTCAGCCACAGATTATCCAGCAAGATGAAGAGAGGAACAAGAGCAAGTTGACAACTGGTCCAGAAGTGATTACACCAGGCCAGTAAAGGAAGCCAACAAGGAAAAAGAGTCAATCAACTGTAGCCAGTCCAAGGTCAAGAGCACTGCTGGGACTTACAAAGGATCTCCTTATATCTCCTGCAATCTTCAAAGGAAGTTCGTGGCTCCTTGCATCTGCCACATTCTGCTGGGGAGTGGAACCTTCTGACTGCCTCACCCCCCAGCTTCTCAGACTCAGATGATGGTATCTGGAACCATAAACTCCTGGCCATCTGACTCCTCTCTGTCCAATTCCTCAGATTCCAGAGGATGAGCTATGACAGCTGGTACCTTCTATGTTGGGAGAGGGCAGTGAATCTGCTCTGGTAGTTTAGACCAAACCCTTATGGAACTATTCAAGGCATAGAACATATTTGGAGTGGAAGGTAGTATTCAGCACTGTTGATAGCTCCTTTAAAGCTCAGACTAAAAACCAAAGATTTACTGTTCCCAGTGCAATGGAAGCCACCACCAAGAAGGAACTCCCTAATCTGCACACAGAAGCTGACTAGTCCAGCAGACAAACCTACCATACCCAATGCAGCAGGCTAGCTTAGGAACACCAGATGAAGGCAAGTAGTACCCAAAGCTCTGTCCTCCAAGACAGAATTCATGGAGAACACTCCCTGCTGCCTCAGATAAGTGCCTCATAGCAGAGCCAGCCCATATATATATATCATTTTTACATGTTTTGACCAAGGATGGGATAACATTCCCCTGAATAAATAATGCTGCTTTAATGCTGAGGTGGTTGTCTATTGTTTTAATTACTCATAGAAGCCAGACCCACTGTGAGGTAAGCAGTATGAGTGATGGACTCTGAAAGACCAAGGTTTGAATCCTTGCTGGACAAGAGAAACCCACTGAAAGGCCTTGGGTAAGTCATATTCTCTCAGCCTCAGAGAAGGACAATGGCAATCCCCTTTTGAATAAAAGAACCCCTATGATAATTTTGGCATAAGTTGTTGTCCAGTCAAGACATAAGCCAGGTTGAAATCAACCTGAAGGTACATAACAAAAAGCAAGCAGATATTCTCTTGCCTCATGAAAATGCCCATTTAGACAGTAGGAAGAGAATGAACAATCGGTCTATAATTTTCATGCGACTAACATCTTCACAAATCCAACTGCTACTCACAGCAACTGACCCACTGAACCAAAAGGACTGACATAAGTGTGGATTTGCCAGTTTCCCATTGGGTCTACTCTAGTTGGGTTTAATAAACAGATTTGATCCAAAAGAAGCATGCTGTTTTGGGTTTGGGACAAGAATAGTTGGACACATGCTGTTTTCAGTCTTCAGTTTGGGACTCCTACTGATATATATACTCCAGTTTAACCAGATCATGAATGTTGATGAATTAAGAAGCATGACCTTCAGAGAGGACTGGCAATTAGATATGAGGAACAACCTGAAACCACAATCCATCTCACTCAGTCCAGGGCCCCTTACAAATGTACTCAACTGGTGATATTCTAGGTGGGAAGTCTCTTTAGAGGAAAGAGGAATTAGTAAATCCCATATTCATAAAGTGTTGAGAACTAATTATATTTGCCTCTGAAGGCTCTAGAGGAAAAGACAGGGAATCTTTTCATTAGGCTATTGCTGGGAGTTTTCATAATTTCTCTGGCCCAAGAATGTCATGTTTTTAACCTGATGAGGGAATTCAAGGATGGCTGTAGGGCTAACAAGAGATGTACCATATAAAGGAGAGTAGTACTGTTTCCATCTGTTCTACTCCCAAACAGTAACGTAGATTTTAAAAATAGCCACACAACTTGGAGAAGACTTAAAACAACATTCCTCAACAAGGGCACACTCCAGATGTGTCTGACCACAACCTCCACTATTTCTAGCCAGTTTGGACATGCTGACTGGAGAAGACAGGACTTGCGGTTCAACATATCTGGTGGGTACCCAGTTAGAGAAGACTTCCTTACAGTGCTCTGCTTAATGAAAGGGCTTAATTTTGAATGTGATACCATGAAGATCTACACATGCTCCTACTTTTTTCCCTTATTTTTTTCCTATCCTTTGTTAAAAATATTGAGTATTGAATTCTGTTTTACTTTGTGTGGATAATATCCACAATAAGGGGTAGTGTTTATCTTTAAAGGCAGGATTCGACAGAACAGTGGAATCCAGCTGAACTGGGAGGTGGGGCGATTCTACTACCCCAGTATAGCCCTCTGTGAACTCTCAAAATTGACTTTAAAATGCCAGGGATCCAGTTTGGGGATAGTTCACGGGGATGCAGGAGGAGCTGGGAAGGAGAAACTTAAAAAACAAAGACAGAAAAACATGAACAACCAGCTAGCAAAAAGTTGGAATTAGCTCTATGACCAAAATGCTAGCTATTAGTCCCAACAGAATTAGATCCATTGAATGAATGGTAACATGGTAATGCAACAATTATAGAAGTTTCATTGAGTTTATGGGTCCCATTTAGTTGGAACTAACCCTCTATGTCCCATGTTGATTACATCAGAGTGGCAATGCAGAGATACAGCTTGTTCCTACCTCCCAGTTTGTTCAGCCAGTGAAATGTGGCATGATTTGTGAAGAATTCTGGACCATTTTAAAAACAGACTCTTCTCTACAGTATATTTCTCATTAAAAGGCAACTTCACCTCTCTTTCTCTTCAAAAGAATAAAACAAAGAAGAGAGAAATGTTGTCTTTAATTGATTTTTATTTTTGTGAAGAGTTGTCTTAAACCAACATGCATATTATAATTTTATAGTTATTAATATATATTAAAATATTTAAAGAACTTGAAAATATGCTGTAGATGATTTATGTACATTTTATTTTCCTTTCATAAACTACCAGGGAAACACTGCTGATGGTGGTTGGGAACTGAGGTATAGAAACAGTTTAAAGTCAGATCAAATCAAATATAGATGTTGTCCTACCCATCAACTGTATCATAGAGGAGTAATAACAACAGGAAGGCAAAACAATTGATTTAAATTGTCTAACCAGTTGACAGCCTTATGGGGCAGGGGATGGGGTGGAAATCTGTTCTTTCAATGGAACAACATTTCAAATGTATTGAGTTTCTGCTGTTCAACAGAAGAGGTGTGAATTTGAAAAGCAGCCTCCCTTGTACTACACTTGTTTCACCCACTTTCTCTCTTCCTTCTAGAAACACAGAAAGATTTCAGACACATCCCTTTCAAAACAACAAAAGCCAGAGGGCAAGTAGGAGTTCAGATTGTGGATCAAGAGATTATCTGAAACAAGCACTCCTCCAATTGGTAACTCCAAAAGAGCACGCAGAGGCCTAGATCCAATTGGTCCCAAATAGACTGGATTCACTGAATCAATTGAATTTACCTAAGTGTTGTCTTACTAAGTTCTCATTCATTTGGTCGGTCTACTCTAGCTGCGTTAACAACTGAATCTGGACCAGAACTACGGAAGCACAGTTCCAGACTCTGCTTTGATTTTCTTCAGCTTGACTAAGTGGACTTGGTAAAGCCTAGCCGTGCCAGGCCCTGTGGGAAATACCCTAATTCCTTGTAGACCTATCCTGTGCAGCAAACAGGTTTTGGAATGTGACATTCAAATGAGTCAGATCCACCCCTGTTTTGCCTATGATTCAATAACAGCCAAAAAAAAAGGGAAATGCTCTTTGAAGAACTTCTGAAGCTGGATTTCTTTGACATTTGTTGAGTGATCTGCTGATGTACAACCCACACATAATGAAGATTATACCTGCCTCTCACAAGAGGCTGAAGGTACCTAGAATAGGCAGCTGAGAGAATAATAAACCTATCAAAATTAAAAGCAAAGGAGCATGGGGCTGGTTAAGTATACTCTGCAACTATTTTCAGAATCATCATGTACCTTCTTCAGTAGAAATGGCATATCCTTCCTGTTAGACTTGATAAAGATACAGATACTTAGGTTCTTTTCCTCACTTCCTGTTCATTCTCTGCCTATAGGAAGAGGGTTCCATTTTCCACATGACAAATAATGGGCTCCTGGCCCAAGGCACAGAGCTGAAGGCATTTGATATAATGCAGAGGTGGGCAACTGCAGAGGGAGCAAGGGACATTTTTCGTCTCCACATCCACTGCAGGGGCTGCACTGGCACTTCCAGTGTGTGACTCCTAGTTTGGCAGAAATTTTCGCATGAATTTTGCTTATTTTTGCCCCCTCAAAAAAAAAAAAAACAAAAAAAAACCACACCATTTTTGAGGGATGCTCTAGAGCAGTGGTTCCCAAACTGTGCTTCTCCAGTTGTTTTGGACTTCCACTCCCAGAAGCCCCAGCCAGCTTGGCCAACAGTCAGAAATTCTAGAAACTGAAGTTCAAACCATCTGGAGGACCAAAGTTTGGGAACTATTGGTCTAGAGGCTTTGGGGCACTTCAGCTGCTGCAAATGGGGCTCCATTAACCTGTACTTTCACCATTCCTGATGTAATGCTACTTCAGAAGACAAGCAAGTCTAGGCTGGATAAGAAGTAACTGCCCCCACTTACCATACTTTTCGTTGCAATGAAGAATGGGGCGATAGTGTAGCAAATAATACAAACTACTCTGTACATGCTCAGTGACATTCATATAATTCAGGATTTGAGACCTGGCCCTGAAATAGCAGCTGTTGGCTTCCATGTCAGTAGGGTGGTAAATCCATCCCACATTTTAGCCTGAGCACTCAAGAAGCTATTTAAGGTGCTGAATCCATTTGGGGGATAGAATTCAGCACCTTGGATGGCTCCTTTTAAGTTCAGATTAAAACCCAGACCAGCTATTGGGTACAACCAGGTCGAAATCTTTCTTGTGCTTGATTGGGGAGAACACAGAAGAGAATTATTGCTTTTAAGATGATGATTTTGTGCTAATTTATACAGACTACACAAATAGAGTGCACTTATTAGAACCCCCATTGACAGTCCAGAGTTTCCAGTATCAAAGTCAAGAGCAGCAGCTGTTGAGGGAAATGGCTGCTCCTACCCAGACAACACTCTGAATTGAAAAATGCCATTGATGGTTCTGTGTCTCCACTCCAGAAGTTCATAAAAACTAAGGAAACTACAAGGCAAGTACAATGAGGCTCAAAGAAAATAAAGGACCATGTGTTAATGATTTTCTTTATAAAAACTCTATTCAGTCTTTCTTTGTGGCCATGGATTAACTAGCTATTGCTCCAGAATTGTGTATCTCTCTCTGTCTCTCTGGTTTATAGCTATCTCATAGAATCGTAATTGGAAGAGACCACAAAGGCCATTGAGTCCGACCCTTGCCTCTGTCTCTTTGGTTTATATCTGAAGAGCCAACACTAGTTTGGAACTTCATTAGAACTGTTGTTCTGATAGGCCTTCAATATGTCAACTCCAGCTTATGGCAACCTTGTTGTGGGGAAAATTGTTCGAAAAATTCAAGCATTCTCTCTCCCCGCGTCTTGTTCTTAGAGCAAGTGGGCATAGCTAGTATAGGGCATCCTTTCTTTTTTGCATGCCAAAGCTCCACCATTTGTCTTTCTGTCATTTAATTGCATGATCATAAATACCTTTGGTGTTCAGGTGATCAGATGATGTGACCCAGGACAGTTGCTTGGGTCATCGGCCTTATAAAAGAAAGAGACCCCCCTCTTCTCTCTCCTCCTCCATTTTTTTGCTTCCTCTTCCTCCTCTCCGACCATGCTTCGCATCTCCATCAGAAGATGGTGAGTTAAGAATGAAGCTACTACTATTTATTAGCTAGTTAGGATGTAGGCTCCCCAATATATACGTAAATGTAGAAGCCATTAGTAAACTTTTCTAAGTTTGTAACCTGAAGCTGCCTGCATTTGTTTTGTTTCTTCAGTCAGTTTGAGATCAGAAAAACCATACAGAAATTTAGACACGCTTTTTCTGTTACTCTGCTAAAAAGGAGGCTGAATCTTTACAGTTTTAGCTTCCATAGAATTTCCCAGTAGAGCTAACACCCTAGGAAACTCTTATTCCCAACATTTTCTTGGCCAGATTTATTTAGAGGAGCTTTGGCCATTGCCTTCCCCATAGGTTGAGAGAGTGTGACTTGCCCAGGATCACCCAGTTGGTTTCCTTCCACAGCCCAGCAGGGATTTGAACCCTGGTCTCTTTCTAAGTCCTAGTCCAACAATCAAACTGCTGAATCTTTGAAATATCCTGAGTTAAATGTTCATCTCCTAGCTGGAGCATATAAAGTTGTTGTTGTGGTTGTTGTTGTTGTTGTTGTTGTGTGCCTCCAAGTCCCTTCTGAGTTATGGTGACCCTAAGGCCAACCTATCACTGCATTTTCTTGTGTGTGAGAGTGTGTGACATACTCAAGGTCAGCCAATGGATTTCCATGGCAAAGTGGGGAATCCAACCATAATCCAAAGTTCAAGCCATTACATCACAAGTATAAATATCAAATATAAAGCTGGATCCAGACACTGATGCCTACTATGGTTCAGCTGTTGGAAGGAAGCTTCCCCTCTTCAGCCTCCTGCTTTTCTAAAAATACTGCAAATAAAGCTGGAGTAACTGAATGGAGTTAAGGTTTGGGATAAGAGGGAACCTCTGAAAATCAGAAGGAAGCACCTTCCATGAGGAGTACCAGAAGGCGAAACTGGAATGAACCCAAAGGTGTTGCAGCATTCTGGAGTAAAAGAACCATAGGAACTGTAGTCTGGCACTCTCCTCACAGTAGTACCTTTCCAGAGATTCTTTGAGGAGATGTGCTTGTTTTCCTCCATTGAAAGACTGTTGCTGTAGGAAGAAGGAAGAGGGAGGAGATCTGGAACTGTATGGATCAGTGCTGAAGATACCATAGCCCTGCAAACATCAGAATGACTGGACAAGATGGTGACTGGTAGCAGAAGGTAAAAAGAAACCTTCATGAAAATGAGGGGACCAGCATTAGGATTACTGCAGTTCTGCGTTCAGCTTAATAAGAATCTGCTTAATAAATTATTCGGGGTAATAACACCTGTATCTGCATGTTTATTTCTTAATACTGTATCAGTCCTCTACCTAGATCCATCCATCCTTCCTATCCAAATCCATTGTCTACTTGCAGCTGGATTCAAGGGGAGGATTCCACAGACACTGAGCAGTCAACAGGTTCATTAAGAAGGGAATCCCAATATTGAAACTCACAGGATCAATATCGTTTCACTCCAAGGTGAGGCTGAGGCCAAACTGTCTTTGTTATTGACATCCTTGCAGGGAGTGTTTTGGCTTGCTTTGGCCCTCTTCCTTGCTGCCTAGGGGGAGATCGTCCTAACTTTCGAAGGGACGAGTTGGAGAATTTCGAGGTACAAAGGAGGTCCCTAAATAAATCCGTCTGCTCTCCATCTATTGCCATCTATTGGACCCGTGACCTCACAAGGTCGCTGCAATGTGCAACGGGGCAAATCATGCAGCTTAGTTCAGAGGTTTGCCGGGGGTCTCGTTTGTGGGATCTGATCAAGAGGGACTGGAAGTGGGGCATCCCTGCGCGGGAGGGAGGAGGGATGATGTCACAGCACCCCAAAGCCTGGGCTCTGAAGAATCCACCCCAAGCCCTGCTCGACTCTCTCTCCCATCGCTAGAGGGCCCCATTCCTTTCCAAGGCTAAGATGCACAACCCCAGCGGGAGGCGACCTGATTTTGATGGCAGGGGGAAGGATCAAAGAACCCATCATCCACCATAATCCGAAGCATGTGTCTGGGCAAAAGTAAGCCGCACGAAGTACAGTCGGATTCACTCCAAAGTAAGAGGACGGCAACCTTAAGCGCCTTTTTCCGGGCTATCTCCCTGGACAGAATGTGTGGTTCTCCACATGCAGTTGGACTGCGACTCCCATGATCCCTCAATAGTCGGCTATGCTGGCCAGGGCTGGTGGGAGCCGCAATACCAAAACATTTAAAAGAACACAGGCTATGATCGGACTCGCGAGGAGCAAGGTGCAAACAGCCCAGGGACTCCCCGGCTCGTTCCCTGGTTGCAACGAACCCGCAGAGGGAGGACAACAGTAAGGAGGAAGCGCTACATTGCTGGATAGTGTAGCAAAGAGCGACTTTTCAACGGGCATTTCTGTGGCCATTTTGACAGGAATTGTTCAGCTTTTGTTCTACTCTGTTGCTAAGTCTAAACTCAAGAAAGTAACGCGGAAACATGGAAAGTCAGCAAGTGGCATAATAAGTCCTGTAACGAATTACTGGCTTTGCCCGCGGCTGCCCCTGTTCGCAGGAAACGCGAGGAAGGCAGGAGCGCGGCAGCGAGGAACGGGATGAGTTGTTTTTAGACCGCACCTTTCCAAGCTCCGGTTCTGAGTTACACGAGACTTCCTCGAAAATCTGCCCCCCCAACACACCTTGGGCCTGTTCCAACGGCCGTGGGCTTGTTTGGGGACGACGTAGCAGGGGGGGGGTGGTCGTGGGGGTGGTGGCAGCAGGATCCAGCAGCAGCTAGTCAGTAGTTTCAGGAAAGAACAAGCCTGTTTTCGTATGCCAAGCTTCCGGTTAACCCCTTCAAAGTGCACTGCTGCTGAGAAGTAGAAAGCACAGTAGTCTGTTGTTTTAGTCGATTTCCTGCGTGGAATATACCCCGTGGTCTCTCCGATATCCACACTGCCCAATTATAGCAGCTTTGTATCATTTTAACTGCCTTGGCTACATCCTACAGAATCCTGGGATTTGTAGTTTGGTGGGGAAACTTCAGCATTAACTGCTAGAAAATTTCAGCCCACTATCACTAGACCTCGCTAGCAGAAACTTCTAAGAATCTTATTAAACTACAAATCCCAGGATGGCGTAGCATGGATCCGGGACAGTTAAAGTGGTATCAAAGCGATATAACCGCTTAGTGTGGATAAGGTGGGCACAACCTGTTCCTCGAAGAAGGCATAGTGGAAAGAAAGATTCAATTGACTTCCGCGGGAGAAGACAACACTGTTCTTCCAGGTCCCACATTCTTCTGCCATTGGCTTGGCTCGCGGGGGGTTTTTAGGAATTGACATCCAAATCTCTTTTTCGTCCCTACAATAGGTCCTAATTTTGGGTAAATCTCCCTAGGATTGGGCTGTATCAGTCTGATGCTATATGTTGGGTTATAGCTATAGCTCTTCTAATCTCACGTCCGCTTATTCAGAATAAGCCCCACTGAAGATGGTAGGACTCAGTTTGGGATGAACGGTCCACTAGCTGGCCCGCTAGTTGGCGCAGCCCGTTTCCTCCTCCCTAAGCCAGTCGGCGGGACAGCGCAGTGAATTTGCCGGTCGGCGCTGGGCACGTCTGCTCCGGAGTAAGTACCGTTAAGGTCAGGGAGGAGGAGGAGGAGGAGGAGGTGGGACTGCGGACCGGAATGGAGGTGGGAATAGACCTGCTGCGTGGCACGGTGGTTTAAGTGTTGAATTCCCTGTAGGGGAACAGGGTTCGTAACCCCACTCAGTCACGGAAATCTACTTAGTGGCCTTGGGCAAGTCACAGTCTCTCAGTCTCAGAGGAAGAGGTTGGCAAATCGTGTCAAGAAGACCCTAAGCGAAGGTCGCCATAACGCAGAGTCGACTTCAAGGTACAGAACAAGTAGAACTGCAGAGTTGAAGACTTAAAGCAGTTCTTTGGGAGGAAAGATGATGCATCCTCTGTCGCCGCCGCGGCCACCGCCACTTCCACCCAGATTTCAGACCATGTTTCACGTCCACAACAGCTTCCTGATAGACGCGATTCAGCCTGGAGAGTCTTAAGATCTTTGGGAGCACAACCGCAATTCTTCCATCGTACCGGAGGAGTCTGTTTCCGCTACAGGTTGGAGGTTGGGGCGATCCTCCTAGGCAGAATTCGGAGAAGTGACTTTTTTGGACGACAGTTCCTAGAATCCTCAAGTTCTGGGAGCTAGAATCCAAAAAATTCTTTCCTCTCGTTCAGCTTGTAGGGCGAGTGAAAAGAGACTCATAAAACCAGAATATGTCTCTTTCCTCCCAGCCATCAAAAGCGGGTCGGGGGGCGCATTCTTTCTCTAAAAATCTCTCGCTTGTCCTTTGTGAAGAAAATTATGAACAGAGAGAAAGTTTCTCTCTTGCTTTCATTTTTCTCCTCGATATGCTGCCCGCTACCACATCGGCCACAGCCGCCTCCCAAACTCGCGGCAGGCGGCCTTCCTGTCTTCTCTCCTCTCCTTTTGCAGCCCCACCCAGGGGCACCGTGCTGCCCCACCGCCCTGCAATACATTTTACCGGGAGACCTTGGCCATTTCCGCACCACACTCTTATAGCGCGATGATTCCACTTTCAACCTCCTATGGAATCCTGGGGTTTGCACTTCCGGGAGGGGCCGGCCGGCCCCTCCCGGAAGTGCAAACCCCAGGATTCCATAGGAGGTTGAAAGTGGAATCATCGCGCTATAAAAATGTAGTGCGGAAATTTTCAAAGGTAACCGTGTTCTCAAGTCCACCGATCTCACAATGTTGTTGTGAAAAGAAAATCGGGGAGACGTTCTGGGAGCAAACCCTGCATTGTAGTGTGCCTTCAAGTCGTTTGGGACTTATAGCGACCCTAAGGCTCATGAGGTTTTCTGGGACTGAAAGTGTGGGTTCCCCTGGCCTAGCGGGGGATGCAACCCAGGTCTCCAGGGCCGTAGTCCAACGCTCAGACCACTAGGCCACGCTGCATAGACAGATACCTGTTAAAGAGAATACGAAGGCGCGGGTGAAGTCCTCTGGCAACTACCAACTAATCTAGGACCACTACCAACGACCTGGGTAGAATAGACCCGCTGAGTGGGACCTGCCAACGTGGTGACTTGGTGGTGGTAGTTACCTGTCTTCCAGTCAATTTCGACTGACAGGAACCTTCTTCTAGGGTGTTCTTGTCAACGGGTTGTTCAGCAAAGGGGAGCGGGTTACCGTTACCTTTCTCTGAAGTTGAGAAAAATGTGACTTGCCCAAGGTTTCCACAGCTGAGCCGAGATTCGAACCTCGTCGTCCGGAATCTCATCCAACTTTCTCTGGGGCTGAGAGAGTGTGACTTGCCCAAGGTCACCCACTGGGTTTCCACAGCTGAACCGAGATTTGCACTCTCGTCTCCTGGAATCCTCATCCACGTTGGGTCTTACGTGTTGACAAGTCATTCAACCACTGATTCAGTAGACGTCTCTAGCTGAGTCTGTGATCTCGATATCTAGAATGGGAGGATAAGATCAATCGATCAATGGACGTGACCTCAGCCTAGAATCCAGACTTTTTCGATGGAAGCCGTCTCAGCGGTGGTCACCAGATCCCCGCCCAGCCAGAGATGGGTAGAATGCAGGTTTGCAGGGTCTTCCCCTCCCCCCACTCCTCCTCCTTGAGAAGAACCTGATGCCAAGGACAGACGCTTCCAACCCAAGAATTGCAATTGTGAACTGATTCGGAGTTTTCATCGTCCCCCGCGGCAGGTCTCTTACCCTGCAAGGTCTTACTCTCGGAGCCAGAGGCTGAGGGCCTCCGATTATCCTTTTTTTTTTCCCCCCCAATTTGGGGCAGAATCATTTTGCATTTGGTTTGGGCCACTGGTAAGCAGAATTAGAAAGGTCAGAAACGGGAGGGAGAACGGGCCCAGGAGTTTATTCTGCGTTGGCACGCTCACTTCTCACTCGTCTGAATGGGCTAGTCTGTGGACATCCGGACTTAAACTCCGTCGTTTTTAAGCATCGTGACACCGTTTCCCCCGCTCCACCTCCGACAGCAGGGCTACCATAGCAGCAGGCCAAAGATTCGTGGCCCAGGGAGCCCGAGAGTGGCCGTGGACCTTGTTCAGACGTGGCTCTGGCCGCCTGCGCGTCAGCACAGGGAAGTTTAAACACACGCACTCCCGAAACACGAGCTTTCCACTGGCTGTCGACACTGGCATCGGTAACAGTGAGTTAGTGGTTTTAGGGCTCGGAGGATAAGTGCTTAAACTCAGTGACAAGGGTGGAGTGCCGCCGACTTTCTGAGGATATATAACAGAGTGTTTTAAGAGAAAAATCAGTTTTTAAATGATCTGCGCCAGACCTACGTGTCCCAACCCTCACTTTGCAAATCCTTCCTTTTTTTTTCGGCTAGGTTTGAAACTCCTGCGATTTCCTTTTTCGAGAGATTGAGTAGTGTTCACAACTCAGCAACGATAAACTGCCCGTAATTCGGACCCAATTCCAATTTTTTCTCGACCGTATGGCCCTTTTCTTTCCTTGCCGCCCTGCTGGTCTGTTCTCTTCTAGGATGGCATGCTAAAGACCGACTTCGCCACGGTATCAGAAGCGCTTCTTAAGTCCAGTTAATAGAGCGGTGGAGTTGGAACTGGTTTCACCTGGGAGGAGATTTTGGTAGGCATTTCCCTAGAACAAAGCCGAAAATAGAGGGTCACGTCTGAACCAGGTCCAATTGGTAAAACGTCTTTACCTCTAGCCTGCCTGAAAGGCGAAGCGGAATTAACCTTTCCAAGCCAGGAGTAGTTCATATGCAAGCTATGAACTACAGATCTCACCGTCCCAGGTCACATCATAAGGAGTTGTCATGAGAGAACAGAAACACCGGGTCAGGAGGCACTGCTTTGACGCAAATTATTCTTATTCCCCTCGCTTAATGAAAAACTTCAATTTCTTTTCCCATTTTTCCATCTCATTTTATCCCAGAAAATACAGAGCTTGGAAGCCTTGCGTTTTGGACAACAATACCCGTTATCCTTCAGCTAGCATGGCAACCGGCTAGGGAATTTTGCGAGTCGTCCCGAAAAATAACTCTCCCAAGCTTGGCGAAATTATAACTGTCTCTCAAAGTGTAGAATACTATCTGCTACAGCAAACCGGACTTAAAGAACTTCTTGCTTTCGTGTGCCTTGGTGTCGTTTCTGATTTATGACATTACTTACAGGAACCTATTACGGGGTTTTCAGAGGAGGTTTGCCGCTGTCTTCCTGGGAAGCTGAGAGTGTGTGACCTGCCTAAGGTGGGCTTCCATGGCTGAGCTGGAATTCGAACCCTGGTCTTAAGTCCAACCCACACTGACTCTCAGAAACCTTCCGGAGAAACTGAAAGGAAACTACCGTGAAATCTCGAAAGGGGAGGACGGGGGAGGGGAGACTTCCCAAACTTGACGCCTTTGAAGAAATCCGTGCAAGCTCTGTCTGGCTGAAATATTGCAGCTTTTTCAAATAGACCGGCAGGCGGCGCTTTCCCCTTGCAAATGTCCTAAACAGGCACCAATTCCTGAGTCACAGGCTCTGACGGCTGAGCCCAGTCTGGGTATTCTTTTGTGAAATAAACTTCAGACTAAGGAGCCCAGCGCCAAATGCCAGAGGAAGGCGATCCCTCGAGAAGCTGGAGAAGCGAATAGTTGAGGGGAGGAGATCCTCGAGCCAGAATAAAGGCAAGGGACTCCGGATTCATCTCACCCCCTTTTTTGATCTCCCCCACTTCTCGGGTTTAGGTGATCCCCGACTCGGCTTTTAAACGAATGTAAGAATTGTGAAAAACGGATATCGGTGAGGGCTGAAATGTGTGAGAAACGGCTGGGGACTGACAACACCATTCCTTCCAATGACCGCCGGGGGTGTGAAAGAACGACTTCAGCTTCCCCTCCACCCCAAAGCAAAACGTCACGTGGTCGTTGGACCTTTCTTTACTTTCCTTTTCGAGGGGTGGGGGGGAACAATGCTATTTCCAATTACTGAAATAATTTCCTGGGAGATGAGTTTCTTAATCGTTTTGTCCATTATTGACTTGGGCTTCTAATATTTAACTTGTCGCCTTTTTGAAAAAAAAAATACCTCTAACATCACGACCCAGAGTCTTTTGGGTACCCAGAAGGAAGGAAGGAAGAAAGGAAGGAAAGAAAAGCTAATTTTGTAGTTAAAACGTAAGACGTGACTTGAATATAGCCGCTCTTGGGCCCGAAAAGTCACCGAGATTGTCAGTGGTCAGTGGTCAGAAGGGGTCTTGTTTGGGAGCAAAGGGCCGTCATAGTGTTTCCTCTCCTCGAAATAACGTCGCTTTAGAAGTTTTAGGGACGTTTACTTTTAGTGTTTGTTTCTTAAAAAGAACAGCGAGCGCAGTTTTCACGTGTCTATAAGGCATCGCTGAATTAAAAACAACAATCACAGTATTTCGGATCACCTGAAGAACGCAGAAACACATATTTGGATCAGTGGATCCTGAATTCAGTATCTAGGAAAGAGGTTTCATATCCGGGCAAGATTCTTCTCCCTCTCTCTTTCCCTCATGCCTGTTATTGGGTGACAAGTAATCTGCTACTGACTTCACTGGATTCAGGATCACACCCGAAGCCCTTTAGGACACACAATATCTAAAAACTAGGAAGGGATGAGCAGACTCTACTTTAACTGAGAGAGAGCGGGGAATGGGTGGGCGTCCAGGAACTTACGATCCCCGCCACACGTTCCGCCCGACCCTGTGTTTGTGCAGTGGGAAGTGAAGTCCCGCCGTGTGCGGTGGGGCTTGCTCACAAAAGTTACTGTGGGGCAGGGCCCCGAAAAGTTACTTGGAGGAAAGTCGCATGGAGTCCCTTCTCCAAGGGACGCGCTGGGCAGAGCAGACTTCTAGGGATCTGTGGCAGAGACGCCCCCTGGAGAGGTTGGGGGAGAAAATTCGCGAGGGACTGGGAGTCGTAGTGCTGCGTCTGGGGAAGGAAGTCGGCCTTGAAAGAAGGAAAAAGAGAAGGAGGCACCCGAGCAGGGAAAGAGACAGAGTCGCTACTGAAGCGCTTGGAAAGAACCCACAGACAAAGCTATCACGGACTATGCAGGGGGGAAATGAAAGCGGGGTCCTGGCGGAATCTTCCGGAGTCGAAGGGCTTCCCCCAGCTCCCCTCTTCCTTCCCGCCACGGCCGCTTCCATAAAATGCGCGCTTTATTAGACTCCCCCCCGCAGCACCCGTCACGGGTGGGTTAACCGCAGAACAAAGAACTCACCCTGATGTCAAAGAATTCATAACGTGGTGACACTCTCTCTCTCTCTCTCTCTCTCACCCCACTACAACATACTTCCTTTCGTGGGAGCAGCACCACCCCAATTCCTGTGGTTGTCTTTTTCATGGGGTGAGACCATTGCTCCTTAGAAACCCCTCCCAACTCTCCCCCCAAGTGCTGTCTGAAGTGGATTTCTCTTGGCAGTCCCCGCGGGGCAGATACTTCGAAGGAACAACTTCAGTAGGACAAACCTCCATCCGTATCTCTTTCGAGGCAGGCTAGGTCAGGTTCAAGGGGCCTTACCCCAGGCCGCCACGGGGTGATTAATCAAGGGCCCACCAGGAGCAATTTTGGACGGGGGTTGCTCTGATAACACGAATTCAGTGCTCTTTGCGCAACGAAACGCCTAACGGGAAGGGCGCACGATTCCGCCTCCCCCCTCCGCTCTCTCAACGGCCCAACAGCCGCAGTCAGGGTGTTTTTCTCTCCAGAATTTCATGGAACTTTCAACTTCAGTTTTCAACTTCGGAAGAAGGACTGGGGCTGAAATATTTCGAAGGACCAAAGACTTGACATTGATCTGTCCTTACTCCATTCAGCCTTCAGCACTTAAATTCACTCCTGCAACCAGGACTGCTTTTTGGAGATGTCTTCCCTATCCTTCCAGATTTTTTTTTAAAAAAAAAAAATCAAGAAAGTTGCTCCCGGGCCTAGCAAACCCTGTTCGGAACTTCCACAATAAATATGAGCGTCTAGGTAGCGTCCGCATTTGGGTGTAGGACGCCTCTCGTGAAAGGACGTCGGAGGAGGGGGAGTTGCATTCCCCAGGGTGGAGGCTGACTCAACAGAGCAAGTCCTCCCGAACTTCGAAGAGATGGGGGCAGCAGAAACATGGCAGGATTCGCCTCCAAAAACCTTCCCTCCCCCCAAGAAAATACTTCTGCCATTAACTTCTTTTTTTCTTTAAATCAGGCATTTAAATCAGGCAATCTGGAGAGGGGGCAGGCGGTGGAGCCCCTCTCAACATTAGTCTGGCTGGAAGTGACCCTCCTGTCAGGCAAAATTGGACTACCAAGACTCCCGTGTAGTTGAGCCCCCTCTCAGACGTGGATGGAGATTTCTCCTATCGATCAGAGGGGCACTCAGTGATATCTTAATATATATCTTAATTTTGTTACTCAGAATGTTCAGTTGGGTGATGACGACCATCACAATGACGCGTGTTTCAACTCAATGTATTGTATTTTCATTGTTTAGAGGGGAAAAAAAATACCTGCAACTGGTCAAAGTGAATAAGGACCCTGTCTGTTTGTGCTGAGGACCCCCCACCTTTAAAACGGTTCCAAAGTGTTTCTCACCCCGTTCCTTCTTACGTCCTCTTGTTAACAACAAACGAATTTTAAAAATCCTTTGAAAGACGGAGAGGGTTTACGTCTTAGCCACCAGACATCGCCTCTATTGTGGCCTTAAAAAAATGGCTTGAGGGAGTGATGAATACAATGGTTTTTGTTGCTCTTGTTGTTATCAGCCTGGATTTGGGAAAAGCGTACCTGTACGGCCGTAACCTCGTTATCGCCTCCCTGAATAGGAAGTGGGAGAACCTCAGTCTGAGGTGGTCCTGGAAGGTGAGAAAAGCGCCCGAGAGGAGGGAGAGGCCACGAGGTGGCGGCTGGAGGGAGTGTGTCTGAAGCGAGTCTGATCCTTTGCCCCCCCCCCGTCCACACGCAGGCAGTGCTGCAGGCTTGGAGGGTGGGATGCTGGGCCAAAGATAGCTCCTCTCCCAACCCATCTGGCTGCAATCGGGGAGAAAATACCTTGTTTCCCTTTGATTTCAAGACCCAGGAGCCAGAGTGGAGTAGTGGCTTGAGCGTTGACTACGACTCTGGAGACCAGGATTCAAATCCCCACTCAGCCGTGGAAGCCCACTGCGTGATCTTAGGCAAGTCACACTCTCTCACCCTCAGAGGAAAGCGAAAACAAACCTCCTCTGAACAACTCTTGGCAACCTAACCCCGTGATAGGCTCGCCTTCCAGTCGGCATAAGTCAAAAGCGACTTGAAGACACACAGCAACAGTTTCAAGACTGTCAGCGCTAAATCCAGTCACTACTAGAGGAAGCCCATTGAAATGAATGGGAAATCCTAGGGGATTTCAATGGGTCTGTGCTCGTAAACTGGGACTCCTCGCTGCCTCTGGCCCTTGGTTTCTTGGTTGAAAATAGAAAAATGAGGGTGGAGGGAGGAATCTAGTCGCACCTTTAAAACTATTTTTATTTATTTCCTCCTAATCTTTCGTGGGTGTCAATCCACTCCTGGCATGCTATGTAGGGTGCACCTCTCTTACATCCCTCCCTGGTGGGGGAAAAAAAGGTGTAAGGATGTGAGCGTGCCGGGCATTCTCCCATCCAGGCAGGAGCCCGGACTTGACCGCATCTACCTTACGCCCTCCCTGCCACGCGCGCTCACGCAGACAGACTCGGGCCCCTTTCTCCAGGGGCAGGAGAAGTTCATTACTTTTTCTGTTTTTTTAAATTGTGGAGGGAAGCAATCGATTTATTTTACTTTTTTAAGTCGTTTCCTCCCCTTGTTTTGAAAGTGGCCCTCTGTTAACTAAAGCGCAAGAAAAATTGGACGTCAAGGTTCCTACTGCCCCCCCCCCGATCCCTTCTCCCTCCCCGCCCCCTTTCCCTCCCCGGTCTCCTAAATGTCCTCGTCCCGGACTACTTCACAACAAGCCGGCCACTGAGGATCCGAGCCCCAAACTCGCGCGTGCCAGGATCACAGGTAACCATGCTTGGAAAGGAGAGAAAACGCAGTCCGTCCACGCACCCCTCTACACTTTATCCGCACTTTGTCTTGGTCTTTCTCTCTCTCGCACACACACGCAGTCTGACGCGGGATTTTTACCGGTGAAGCTATTGGGAGAGGGGAAGAGGGGCGCAGGTAATTACTTCGTTCCATCTAATCCTCGGGTTCCCATCACAATTAGGGGATATGATTGTTCCTGTTTTTCCCCTTCCTGTTTTTTTGTTTGGTTTGGTTTGGTTTGGCTTCCCCTCCCCTGTCTCCCAGGAACTTTTCCGACCTTTCTAGGAGTGATTCCGACATGGCCGAGTTTTTAAGGCGGAGAATTGCAAGACTCGCACAAACGCCACCCGCCACCGGTTGGCGATGGCGTTCTTTTTGGATCTCCAGTGGCCGGGCGGATCCTGAGTGAGACTTGATCCCCGAGAGGCCGGCGGGCACTCAGCCCTTCTGCCTTGTGCCCTCCTGTTCACCTCAGGGAGACCCAATCCGCGCGTAAATCCCAGCGACGGAGCTCTGGATCAGGCTTGGAAAGTTGCGAACATGCGAACAGGAGGACGGGGCGGCGGGGGTTGACATGATGTCATATAATCTCTCTCAGCACGTTTCTTTAACATATACATATCTTGTTCTCTCTCTCGTAACAGATATATTTTGATCCACTCAGTGATTATATTTTTCTAGAGTAGAGGCAGAATTTTCCATCTTTTGGGTGTGTAGAAGGATATCCTATCGTACAATACTGTTTATGCAGTTTTGTTTCAGTTTTAGGATCTAGACAGTGTTAGCCGTTTGCAGTCGCTTGTGCTCCGTGTGCGCGCATGTCTCTTTCTCTGTGTTCACAGGGGCGTGCAAATGGCATTTACGGGCACCCATCATACCTCTCTGTCTTTCTGCCTCCCCCCTCTTTATCTGGCCAGGCAGACAGTTTGCCTGATAGGCATATTCCTCTAGATATTCTATCCGCATATTCCGTTAGATCTTACATGAATAACCGACAATCATCCTTTCTTTTCCTCAGATTACAGTACTAATAAATACAATTCTCCTGTAATTCTCTCCCCCCTCACTTTTGTATGGATCGATGGATGAAAGAATTGGTTGATTTAGGGAGGAAAACTGCAATAACTTCCAGGCGCCGATCCCAGTTGTTTCCCGAAATCCTGAAAAGGTGAGAGGGCGCAGGGTTTTCCCCTTTGGGGCAGTGCTATCCTCTGTTCGTCTACTCTGAAGTAAGATTTGTGAAGTTCAATAGGATTTACTCTTGTGGAAATGCGGTTAGGATTACAAACTTAATTTCCTTCTATCTTCCTGACGTTGTCCCGTTGGTGAAGAGCTTTAACATACAAATCGGTCTCACCTTCCTTCTGTTTTCCTCTTGCTCCGTTTCCTGGTTGTGTCTCTGACTGTCTGTCTGTTGGTCCATCCATCTATACATAGATCTAAACGTTTCCTCTATCCAACGAGATGGATAAATTGGCAGAATATCTCTGTCCGTCCGTCTCAAGGCGGATCTATAGAGATGTACGGATAACCTCATTCCGTCTAGACGGATGGAGAGACAGGCAAAGAGATAAAATTATTCCATCCCGATAGATACATATAGAAATGAACAGACAGACAGACAAGTGTGTGTCCTATTTTTCTGGACAGAATAAATGTATCTGGCTAAATGTATCTATCTGTAACAATATGTATCTTTACCTAGCTGGCAGAGGAAAAAAAAAAGGAAGAAGAAAGAAGTCTACCTAGCTATTTATTTATTGGTATCTCTTGTCTCTTTACGGAAATTCCACAGGCTTCCCACTTACTGCCCCCTCCCCATACACACTGGTGGGCCAAGGCTCCGGGGCTCAGCAGCACCTGCAGAAAAAGCGGGGGGGGGGAGGCGGCGGGGGCTGCCCCCTCTCTCTTAGCCTCGCCGGGAGAAAGTGCTGAGAGCCGCATTCCTAGTGGTGGATCGGGATGGGACTCCATTCCTCTCCTCCCCCCCGCCTCCAACTCTGGAGGGCACAAAGCGGTTCTTCTTCCACATAGAAGTGGGGGGAGGGACGGAGAAAAGGAGAGAAGGGCACCTTCTGTTCCTGTCAAATAGAAACAAGTCATTGCAAAGGTAATCCTCGCCCGTGATGAAACAGCCGACATCCCTGCGTTTCGGCCATGGAGTGGAGGAAGAGAGAGGAGGGGAGAGGGGAGGGGGGGGAGAGAGGAAGCAGTCATCTGTAGCTTCTGTCCCCCCCCCCCCGCTTCCCCCAGGTCTGTAACGCACTACAGTGATCAAAGCTTCCCCATCTAATCAACATCCTCCAGTCCGGAGACAAAGCCAAGAGCTGTTGCAGAAGGAATGGGGCACTGGATCCCCAAATCTTATAAGTGGGTTCCTGGCTCCCATGATCTCCCTCGCCCTCTTAGAACTAGATCCCAATGCACCTGATCCTAAACCCCGCTTCGGATTTCCCGTCTTCACAAATTCTTTGAGGCGCAACCCCCCCGCCCCAAGGGCTAAGTCGCTCTGGGATGGATGGGCTTTCCGTCCCCAGGATTAGTCTTTTTCTCAAACACGGGTTGAACGCGAGGGTGGTGGGTTTGATGGTGAGTTGGGGGCAAGGAGGGGTCGGAGGAGAGAAAGGGGAGAATGTATTCTGCCCTCCAGGGTTCCTAGCTGAAGCAGCTGGGGAACCCGTCGGTGTGGCTCCCCGAGTAACTTAAACCAGACTGTCTGGTGGAATGGGGGGCGGGCTGCTAGGGAGAGAGAGATGGGCTGCGGGATGCCTCTGGGTGGGTCGCCTTCGCTTCCCGAGGGCGCGCTGTGGTGGCCACTTCGGAACTCCTGCGGCCCCTGTCGCGGGGCGGGGGGGCGATGGCAGAGAGAGGAAGAGATGTTTCCTGTGCCAGACCTGAGGCCGCTCGCTCAGGTGGCTCGGCCAGCTTCCGGACAGAGGTAGGGAGAGGAAGGGAGGGACAGAAGAGGAAAGGGGGGGAGCTCTTCTCTTTCCCCCTCATCTCCCCCCCCCCCCGTGTGCGGAAGGGGTCTGTGATTTTAGCCACTGGACGCAAAGGGAAAGACCAGGGACAAGATTTTTTTTTTTTTAAGTGACGTGGATCCTTCCCCCTCTAAACTCGCCCTTGTGTGAGGGGTGAGTGTGTGTTTCGTGGGGGAAACAAATCAGCAACCTCTCTCCGATTCTCTCCTTCCTTTTGCCGCTCTCAGAGTCCGCGGGGGATGCCCTTGTTTCTATCATGGCAGCCTGGGCTGAGAAAGGAGTTGCCGCGGTTTGGGCGGTGGGGGCTGTGGGAGGGGGGAGAGGGTGGCGATGAGCGAATCCCTGCTGAAATTGTGTGCTGGTTTTTTTTTGTTTTTTGTTTTGGTGAGTGTGCGAGATTATTACAGCGAACGAGTTACCTAGAAAGAGTGGGAGGAGGAACGGGACAGAAAGAGAAAAATTAAATGTGTGCGTGTGTGGGGCGTCAGATGATCTTTTGCAATCTGCATTGCAACGCTTTGATTCTCTTCCGCGTAGTTCTGGTTCTTGCAACACTATTCCGTAGATGCCTGCATGTCGCCCCCTCCCCGACCGGTCCCCGAAAAGCGGCCCCAGCTAAATGGCTTCTTCTTCCTCCTTCGCCTCCTCCTCCTCTTCGTCTTCGGAATGAAGTCTGAATCCCACGAGCGCTAATTGAATTAGTCTATTGAGAAGATTGTCAGGTACAATGACGTGGGATCCCCGTGCATTTCTCCGGGTCTATAGGCTTTGGGGATCGGCAATGTATAGTCTGACCTCCCCGCTCATAATAATAATGCCGGCACTTGTAGGAGAAATCTATTCGCATTCACTTTTAACAAAACCTTTGGTCAGCCAGTCCCTGTAGGAAGGATGAAATCTATTGTGTTGCAACAACTCATTTATGTCCTTCACCAAAGGCCCCAATGAGATCTGATCTGGCCCTAGAAATAGGATTATCAGCGTGTATATTAAAGAAGGCAGTATATACTTCCTCCGCGGAAACTGCCGGAGGAGCCTTGCCCGGTGAAAAGGCTACACACACGCGCGCGGAGAACATATAGGGCTTTCCCCCCCTCTTTTTTTCTTTTTTCTTTCTAATGGCAATCAAGCAGGGTTTGCAGGAGGAATACGTGCAAGCCTGTGCAGGCCGAAGGAAACACACAAAATACTGAAGGAAAAGCTCAACTTCCCCATCAATTCTCTCTCCCCACCCAGGACGATTTCAGGAAGGTTAGTCCAACTGATCCTCACTTACCCCTATTCTTCCCTCCTGGTTTTTTTTGGGGGGGGGCGGGGACGAGAACTTTCCCTTCCAGAAATCAAACGACGGTAGGTTTTTATTCTTGCTTTCTTTCTTTCCTTCTTCCTTTCTTTCCTGTTTGGTTTCAGCATACTTGACATTTCCCGTGCAAGAATCGTGCTTAAAATAAAGGGCGGGGGAAAGAATGGAAGAAGGAGACGACTAGTAAAAAAAATCAAGTAAAATAGAACTTGTTTTAATAAATACAACAAATCTCTTTTCTTT